>OU426879.1:36504076-45880067 GCA_911387805.1 Cantharis rustica
CGTTTTAAAATAATTTTTGATATTTTTTATGGAAAGTAGATTTAAAAACAAAAGTTTTGAAAAAAAAAAGAAAGTGTTATTTGCCCAATTATTGACGTAGTTATGAGAATTTTAAAAAAACGTAATGTAATTTTCCGTAATTTTTCAAAAAGTTGTTTCTTTCGAATGATTTGATAAAAAAAGCTAAAAACAATAATGGAGACTAGGCGCAACTAGTACTAAAAGAAAAAAAATTTTCAGTAAAATCCGAGATGCAAAAGCTAAATGGTGTTAGATTTGGCGTGGAATGCCCCATATGTATATGAAGATAAAACTTACCGGAGGTACTAATGTACACAGAAGCTCAAGTGATTTGGATGTTGGTTTCTCGATAGTATTGCCCCATTGCCGTTTTAGAATAGCGAGTGGCACATTTTCATCATCAATTCCCATCAATATCTACTTTTGAAAGAACTGCCTCTAAAATATTCTTCCAACCCTTTGTAACAATCAATTGTTACATTTTTTGTTTTTTTTTGAATTTGTTTAATTTTGGTTTAGTGATTATTTAGATTTCTGTAAATATTGTTTTATTTTAATTTAAAAGATGGCGCTGCTAACTTTTCAATTTTGCAAATGCTGCGGTTTCGTGTGGTTGGTAGAAAAGGTCATCGACGACGATCCAATATGGTCGTTTAAGAGCGTCAGACAATAAAACTACGAAAACAGTAATTGGTGATTTGAAAACATAATATTTAGTTTTAAGTGAAATTTAGTGAATTAGGTGAGTCACATTTTAATTGATTCTACTATTGATTTACTTTTTGAATTTTCAAATGAGAAATATTTGATTTTGGTTAATGTTAAAAATTTACAAATGTCGGTTGTTAATTCACATCTGGCCAACAATTTTTGTATGATATAAATTAAGTTCACAAGTTACCTTGAACGAATAATTGTAGTATTTTCTGATAACAGAAAATTTGATTTCTTTTAAAACCATTTTTGCAAGTGACCAGAGTTGCTTGGATTTGACTTGATTACCTTTATATGTTTATCCTTAGGAAATACTAAGGTAATTTAAGTCATCCGCTTGCTTCGTATGCCGATCAGGACGGAGAAGTAATTTTTCTTTAGTGAACCGGCCTGTAGCGGTATCACGACAATTCTTTTCTTGTTGATAAATATTTCTTTTGAATAATAATTATTTTACATTTTGGAAATCTAGTCTTGTGCGAACTCTATTTTATTTATCATTTATTATTTTTTTGTTGAGATAGTGGAGCGACAAGAATTTTGTAAAGTCGTTTCATTCCTCAGCTGACGCCCAAACACATTCTTCTTTTATTTTACGTAGCCACCATTCTTTTAAAGGACTCACGAAGCTGTAAAGCTACCCAGCTTCTTCGACAGTGGGTAAATTTGTCCATTTGTCCATTTTCAATTTGTTCATTGACAATTTGTCCATTTTCACTTTTCAATTGATCTTTGTTTGGATGCGACGGAGCAAGAACTCGAACACATAATACTTGAGATAATGACTACTAAAGAGGCAGGCGAAAGGCAAGAACAGCACATTAAAGAGTCCCGATAGGGCAGAAATGTCCTAGGCCTAGATTCAACATCCATGGTCGTTAAGCCTGGCTTCTTTGGAAGTTATACTTCAGTGATTCTCAGAAGACTAGTCACATAAGAGAGAGGTTTTTAGTTAGTAGCATAATACCCACGGATGTATAATATAAGAGGTGAGCTTACAACGCAAATTTTATGGCCTACGAACGTCCCCGTCAATGCTAGACAGAGACAGACAATGTGTTCGAGTTAATACTATAGTGGTCTTATAGAGTAATATCGGAAATATTATTTTAGAGACCCACAAGAAATAAATAAACAACTTAATAACAAATTATTTATTTAATTATTGTGTTAGACACAATTATAAACAATATTAGGTATATATTTTGAATTAACAAGTTAATAAATGTACAATAAAAAGATATGAAATGTAATAATTTCATTAAATTCAGAATAACTAAATTAGTAGCATATTACAATCATATAAGGATTATTAGTTTCAAGATGTAATGTAATTTTGAGAAATAAAAAACGAGAAACAAATTATTAAAAAGCTGAAATTATTAAAACAAAATTAGAAAATGATAATCATAATTACGACTTATGCAATTTTGATTTTTTTTTATCGACCGCTGAATGTTTTTTAAATTTTCCTTGTTCTTGTTATGTCGTAGAACAATATTTCTTTTTTTTACTGTTTTTTTAGACAAATATTTACGACAATTAGGCCAAATTGATGGTTTGGCATCTTCACGTAAACGTGGAATTTTGAGAGGGTACTACAAGTTAACAAATATGATTTTTAGTAATCCACAACAGATTAATAAAATCTACCAATTAAAATCTTAAAGTATTACAACTTATTATAATATTATTAACTTGATAAAATTTCATCGAGTTATATTGAAATTTAACTAAAAATTTTAGGTATAACTTACCGAATAAGTTTCTGTGACTACTTCACGTATCACATCTTCCTTAAAAAAATGTTTTTCGCACAAAACGTCATTTATTTCTAATTGTTTGTCTGCACGTGGAATCAAAGCACTCCACTCTTTTAATTTGCTTTTAGGCACTTTAAACAGGGAAGCTTTTTTTTATTACTACGATACCCGCTGTTACAATTAGGTGCAAAACAATCTCTTCGAGGCATTGCCAAAATTTAAATGTTAACTAATTAAACTTTTAGTTTAAAACGTGTGTTTTAATTGTGCATCGCTTATGCACTGTGCAATATCGTGGTCAATCGTGGTACTATTTGTCTATCCCTGTCGCTGGCTCTCCTTCGTACACTGAGGAAGATCGAGACCCACTACTATGTGATAGACGCATAGGCCGTCAGATCACCTTAATAATTATACATCCGTGATAGCTACCCATAATACAATAAATTTACAAGGTATGATATTGCGCAGGCTGTGACTCATGACGTACACTGGTTCAGATATTAACCCTAGCATGTTACCTAAGTAAGTCGTAGTAAGTGTTTGGGTATCGTATTATATTATAATTTTACGTACGATAGCTTTCTAACGTTAAACAAATAGCGAGAATAACCGAGTATTGGCGGTCAACTACGACGGGAACTATTCGATTCGATTCTTTATAACCTGTGTTCTTGATCAGTGTTTTTTTTTATATGATATTTAAAAATTTATTAGAAATAATCCAGTGTGCTGTATTTGGAAGTCAAGTTTTATTTCTCAAACATCGCTAAATATTTAAAGTTGAATGAACCAGTGTACGTCATCATGACGACATGCACCAAACGGACGAAAATAGGTTCGTAAAATATTGTCGCATGTATTAATTTTATTGGAACCTTCACCATGTCACCTGCGTGGGTTCCCTAACATGCTGGGGTTGTGTAGCTCAGAGGGTGTCCGCTTCTTCAGTAAAACAATTATATGTATAAATATTGTTTCTATTAACCACTATTGTAAAGTATACATTCTTACGTTCTAATTATTTACAGACTTATTTCTAATTCTTACAGTATTGTGAGGGGTAGAAAGAATTGGCCCATCTTCTATAACACTCCACTCGCGAGACTCCTTCGAGCCCCTTTCGAAACCGTTTCGAGACTGATTTCTTAATTATTTTTTTGTTCACGCCAAACCTCCCTTAACCCCTCCTTTAATTTAAATCGAACCACCGGACGATTACAATCGATCTTTATCGTCCCGGGGTTTTTCACCTTATTTCTATATGTCTTACCTAAACAATTCTTATTAGTAACGGAAATGTCACACATCCTGAGGAATGTTCATGTTATCATTTTTATATGAACTTTAGTTTGAACTTAATAAATTATATTTCCAATTCCGCATAATTATATTTTGAGTGTGACATCTCCCCCTACCAACAAAACGGCTGACCCAAGTCGTTTCGACTAACAATACAAGAAGTGAAAATTATTGCTAAAAGATTGCATCAAAATGTAAAATTAAATGTGGGTGCCTTGCTAGAATTGTTTAAGTAAACTATTGTTTATTAATACACCTGTTTAATTAAAATATAAAAAAAAACTTTCCTTGTTGGAAAAACAAAAATTATTTCTTAAAATTAACGCACTTCTTAGTATAAATTTATAATTTAATTATTGTTTTAATAATTCACTTTGTTCGTTCACTTCTTTTTATATAGTTTATAATAGTTAAATAATTATAGTTTATAATTAGGCACTTTCAATTTTTAAGTTTTTGCATACACTTGACGAATTTTATTTCAACTTTTTAAATTGTATTATTTAAAATTTTACAAAAATATTTTTTACATGTATTCATCTTTACTTAAGTCAACTTCAAATTATTATTATTGGTATATTTTTACTTAATACCTTTATCGGAATTCATACGAAATAGTGAAATTTCTCAAGCTCCCAATTTTTCTATGTAAAATAATTTTTTATTTTAAATTGATTTTATTTAGTTTTCGGTCAGCCTTTGTGTTACCTTATTTAAAATTTGCCTCTTTTAATATGTGCATCCAAAATAAAAATGGTTTCATATTTTTAAAAAATCATGAAACATGTTCAACACTCGTTCAGTACTTCAGAAAAGAGGGCACTGTATACCACACAAGAGTGATATCCAATGGTCTCCCACAAATCCTATACCAGAACGATGTTGATAAGTTTCAGTAATTAAGACAAGTAAAATTCCTCACTATAAGTTATAAATTTTGATAAATATTTGGTACACAATTAAAAGCTTTGACCTACTATATTTCAGGCGTTTTTTGATTATGTTACTCTGCATAATCTCATCACCAATTACTCATATAAAATATATTATCATGTTTATTGATTCACTTGAGATTTTCAATATTTTTTAATATTGTTTAAATTTCCGAAATTAATTTAGTCATAAAGTAAAATGAAGTTGCTTATAATTTTAAAATAAATATTCACAATTTCATACGTAAGTAGATTCAACTTTATTTTCTTGAACTTGATCATGTTACTATTATACTTAACTGTTAACAACTTGCTGCATTTTTATTTGTATTTTATCTCACCTAGCTTAACTTTGACCTAGTCACCTAGTTCCTTATCTATTATGTGACTGACCTATACTTTACTCATCATATTTATAATGGTCATTTTTATTCTTACTTACTTAGTGCATCTCTTTATATGTGACCTTTTACCATGTTACCTTATATATTTATATCCTTTTACATGTTTTGTATATTTTATACAATATTATATTACTTTTTAGTAACTTTTGTACAACATTTTAATATTAGGGATCCGCGCCCTTTTGTTATATATATTACTTTATACTATGTACGTATACTTTATATTTTACAACATTATTTTACCTTATTTTACCTATTGAATGTTTGGAAATATTTATACAAAAAGTGGTGGTTTGATGTTACTTTTGAGATCTCTTGTTTCACACGAACATTTTGTACAAAGTTTTCGCCACATTCTTGCAGTTAGGATATCTTGTTATAATTATTATCATCATTACTTTTTTAATTTTGGTCACTACACTTTTTATTAATTACTCTGCTTTTTTTTTTTTTTTACACACGCGTTTTTTAGACACTCGCGATTTTTTCGGACAACTGTTTGTTTTCCACATTTAAAGTCAACGAAGCACTCACTGTTTTCCCGGCTCTTAGTTCTTGTTCTAGTTCCGGCTCTAGTTCTACACTGTTTATGTTAATCATGTAGGTACTACCCATTTTGTTTTCTTCTCTCTGAAGTTTAATTTGTCTCTCTTCCTCCTGGTTTTCGTTGCTATGGAGAGTTCTTTCTGTTGTTATTGTTGTCTTCTTACACCATTGTAATATTTTTACTGCTGTCCAAAAGGTTATTATTGCCACTATTATTCCAAACATTATGAGGGTGGTTGCTATCAATACTTCATGATGACTTGGTATATTTTCTTCTTCCGCGTTTGTTACTGGTACGCTGGCTATTATTGGTACAGGTGTTCTTGTTTTGTAAACAAGATACGCTATTATTATTGTCAAAATAATGTTCCAAATTAAAAATGTTGAATGGCTGACGTAACCGTATTTATCTGTAAAGCTTGCCGTTGTTGATTCATAATTTTTAATCCAACTTATTATGTTTTCCATTTTTTCCGGCGTGTTTGACAAGTTCAGGTGTGGTACTTGTAGTGTCCAATTATGGTTGATGCACTCCGAAAAATTGTTGTAGGTTGGAGGATTATTCGAATTAGGATATATAATAAAAGATTTTAAATTTGACCATGTAGCAGGAAGAGTATGCGTAATTTTTATTTCAGGAAGATTATTTTCTTTACAAGGATATCTTGTTGGAATCAAGATGTCTTCCGAAAGGATTAATTTACAAGAACAAGGGAGAAATAATTTTAAGGATCCAATAGGTAAATTTTCTTTGAGTAATTTTTGAGATGTATCGGAACATTTGATAAGGGAATTTGGGTTAGGGTGGGTTATTATGTATTCTTCTTCCGCAATTTCCATAATTAACATTGCTGTAGATTGGTGACAGCTCATTGGACAATGTTTGCTTAAATTTTCGACGGTATCACCTTTAAACATTTTAATAGCGCATAACGGTCCATGAAAATCGTCCATGGTCAGATGTGGTACGTAACAAAGTTTATCTTCATACACCCTGCATTGGTGTAATGCCATTCCGGTTACTGTTCTAATCGATTGTTTTTTTTGTTTGTTCCCTGACACTGCCAGATATAGTGTGTTATGGTTCAAGCTGCAAGTTTGATTGTACCATCCAAACGCTGTTGTTACTAATTCGTATAGTTTCCAAGATAAATTATTTGTAACTATCGGAATTTTTAAATGAATTGAAATTTTGGAATCTGAGAATTTACAATCACAAATTGGAAGCTGGTAATAACGCGTAATATCTATCGTCGAGATGGCCAGTCCCTGATTTGACTTACGAAGTTCCTGTTCAAGCGTGTCCAAATCGTCTTGCAACGTACTCATTTCCAAAATGTTCAATGGGATTTGATTTTGTTTGCAAGCTGCCAAAATTGCATTTGTTTTTACCATTCTTGTTAATGAAATAATTCTACGTAGATTTTCATACGCAGTAGCATGTAATCGGATGAGGGCATTATTGTGAACATTGTCTATTTTTTGACCTTTTTGAATTTCTTTTTCCACCAAATTAATTTTTTCTTCGACCATATAGAATGTCTTTGTTACTTGTTCTTCGTATTCTTTGAATGCTATAGAATCTTTCCCTATCCCTTGAATCGTAGATGTTAAGCCCTCTGTTAATTTTTTTATATGTTCTTCTAAATTTTTCTCGTTCGTCGTTAAACCATCTAACGTTTTTAAAGTTGCAACTCCACAGCAAAATTGTAGAGCTCCCCCGAGAAAATCCAGTGCTCTTTTGTGCCTTATTGTCGGTGTGTCTTTGTTCAGCAAAGTTTCGAAGTTTCTTTCCATTATTCTGAGGTCCATTTCATATGCCATACTTAAATTTTGGATTGCTTTTTCGATTAAGCAATCTGAAGTTGTTACGTTGAAGCATCTTTTTTCCATTACCGGTTTGAATTGTGGTCGTGGGTTTGCATGGATCCATTTCATCTGGTAGATGATTGGTATAGTTGCTTCATACGCTACCACCCTTGGTAGCGGTTTCCATACCACCCCTGGAGAGATTTCCACTATGGGTTGTGGTGAGATATCCATACATTTTACGCAACATCTAAAATTTTATTTAATTAATTACATGCATGATCATTTTTTTTTCCGTTTTTCGTTCTCTGTTGAACTTATCAAATTTTATTGTTTATTTACGAGCAATTTTCCCACTTACATAACTTTAGTTAAATTTGTAAAATTTTTAAACCATTTATTTACGTTTTGCAGTTTTTTCTGCTCATTATACTTTTTTAATTGAATCTTTTTGTCAGTATTCGTCTAATTTTACCGTTCAATTTTAATTAAAAGTGCACTCTCTTATTCGCGGAATTTATTATTATTTTTTTTTTATCTATACCATTGATGAAACTTAAATTTACTTAGAACTAAAAAAAATTTAAATACTATTAAAGTGAATTATTTTTATACATATAATGGGGTTATTATTTATCGTTAATTGGGCATTTCCATGCCTCGTTGTAGGGTAGAATTCTACTAACGTGAATAATTTCGGTTTTTGAGTCCAAAGGTTCTCCTTTGCGGACTTCATAATTAACTTCGCCGATTTTTTTATTTATAAAGTATGGTCCTGACCATTTTAACAACAGTTTTTCCGATCTACCTACTTTCCTAATTGGTGTAAAAACTCTAACTTTATCACCTGGTATAAATTCAAGTGACCTGTGCTTTGAATCATAATAATTTTTATCTTTCAACTGACGCATTTGGATGTTTTGTATCGCCAAATTTCTCATTCTTAACACTTTTTCGCGTAATTGTTCCGAATCGGTCCCTTGAATCGGAGTAGCTAGGCTGGCCTCTGTGGGTAATAATGGTTCCCTACCATACACCAGCATAAATGGTGAAAACTTTGTGGTTTCTTGATAAGATGCATTGTACGCGAAAGTAACATGTGGTAGAAATTCAGGCCAATTCTCTTGATTTGGTGAAACGTAGTTAGATATCATATTTATAACCGTCGAATTAAATCGTTCTGTTAAACCATTGCATTGAGGATGGTATGCTGTAGTAAATCTACTTGTTCCTCCCATAATTTTCACTAATTCCGTTATTGTTTGTGATAAAAACACCATTCCTCTATCACTTAATAAAATTTTCGGTGATCCATGCCTACAAATTATGTTTTCTAGTAGAAATTGAGCTACGCTTTTACTTTTACCGTCTACTAAAGCTTTTGTTTCTACCCATCTTGTGGCGTAGTCTGTTGCCACTACTATTGTTGTCATTCCAGTTGTACTTCTAGGAAATGGCCCTAACAAATCTATTCCAATTTTTTCAAAAGGTAACCCAACTTCAATGGGTTGTAGGAACCCTGGGGGTTTAACGTTTGACCTACCCTTGCGCGCTTGACAGTCTTCGCAACCCTTTACAAATTTTTCTACGTCTTTTTGTAGACCATTCCAATAATACCGATCTTTTATTTTATGTAATGTTTTTGTAATTCCCAGATGTCCTGATAGTGGATCGTTGTGGTGAGCAACTAAAATATCTTTAATTAATTTTTTCGGAATTACCAATAAATTTTCTTTTCCATTTACATTAGCATTTTTCTTATAAAGAGTCCCTTCTATAATTTTATAATTTTTTACTTTTCTTCTGAATCCAATGCTAAAACTTGGTTCTTGTGGATTTTCAATGGCTTGCCATATTTTACTAATTTCTGGATCTTCTTTTTGTAGTTTTTCGATTTCTATCGGTTCCAATATAAAGGTTGGAATTTCTTTCGAGTCATCCTCATCTTGCTGATTTCCTACTGTAGTTGGATATCTGGATAAGCAATCGGCGTCATAATGAGTTTTTCCACTTTTATAGACAATCGTGTGGTCGAATTCTAAAAGTTTTAGATACCAACGAGCTAATTTTGACGTTAAATTGTTAATGGTCTTCAAAAAACAAAGTGAATGGTGATCGGTTACGATTTTTACCGGTTTTCCATAAACGAGATGTCTGAAATATTGTAAACTCCATATTACTGCAAGAGCTTCAAGTTCAGAGATGGTATAATTTTTTTCTGCTTTTGTTAAAGATCTGCTTCCATACGCTACGGGATGCATTGCTTTGTTTGCACCTTCTTGTAATAAAATGGCTCCTAAGCCCTTTGTGCTTGCATCTGTTCTAAGTTCACAACCTAATGTAGGATCAAAATATTTTAAAAGTGGTGCATTCGTTAATTTATTCTTTAATTCATTAAATGCCACCTCTTGAGGTTCTTCCCACTTGAATCCGTTCTTTTTGGTTGCCTCGTATAAAGGACGGGCAATAATTGAAAAATTTGGAATGAATTTTCTGTAATAGTTGCACAAACCTAAAAAGCTTTGCGTTGTTTTAATATTGACGGGTTTTTGAAAATTCTTGATTGCCGTCAATTTATCCTCATCTGCAGCTACTCCTTCTTGATTAACTACGTGCCCTAATACTTTTATCTCCTCTTTGGCGTATTCACATTTAGTTACTTTTAATGTTAACCCTGCTTCTCTTAATCTTTCGAAGACTTTTCGCAATCTAATTAAATGTTCTTCAAATGTTTTCGAAAATATTAAAATGTCATCTAAATAAATCATGATTTCACTCCATTTCATTCCTTCAAATAAGCGATCCATTAAATCTGCAAAGGTACTTGGGCTATTACATAGTCCAAAACAAAGTACGTTAAATTCATAAAGACCTCCACCTGGAGCTATAAATGCTGTATATTCTTTAGAGTTCTCGTCCATTCCTATTTGCCAATATCCGCTAAACATATCAAGAGATGTGAAATATTTTGAGCCATGTAAGTAGGTCAGTATGTCTTCGATGTTTGAAATTGGATATTGAGACTTTTTGCTTACAGAATTAAGCTTACGAAAGTCCACGCAAAATCTTTTTGTGTTGTCCCGCTTATCTACTAATAAAATTGGAAAACTCCACGGACTTTGACTACGTCGGATAATGTTGTTTTTTAACATATCTTGAATTTGCTCGTCAATCAGTTTTCTTTCCGCTGCGGAAACACGATAGGGTTTTGATTTAATTGGGGATGCCCCCTGTACATCAATTTTGTGAGTAGTTAAATTTGTAAATCCCACTTCATTGGTTTCTTTTGCAAAGACGTCATTAAATTCTAAAAGTAATCTTTCTAATTGTGCTTTTTCCGTATTATTTAATTTTTCGCTTATTCTGTGGTCTTGTAGCGTGACGCTAGATTTTTTCCGCGGTGGCATACTCACGTTTTCATGTCTTTCGGAAACAAAAAAATTTGGAATTTCCTGAGGTATTTCTACGTAACCTAAAGTTGTGCCCTCAAATAATTTTATTGGCCAATTTGATTTTAAAATTATATTGATCATATACAAGTTCTCTTTGACTCGTTGTAACTTATTAACAAAAGCTAATTTGTGACTAAGTAAAAATTTGTTATTTTGCCTAAATTTTCCTAATTCTAATTTTGGGAAAAAATTTTCATCGCATTCTAATTTTAAGTAAATTTTAATTGCATTATTTGGTTGTACCCGATAGTCTTTTATTAATTTTAACTTGAACTCGTTTCGTATTTCTTCATTTACCTCCTGACATAATTCTTGCCATATCATCTTGTTATCTGTTTGAGTTTCGTCTTTCGGTGTGGGGTTTACCTTGATGTTCTCTTGTAAATTGTTTATTTCTCTAAAAAAAATTTGTACCGTTTTTAACCATTTGTTCCATTCGTTTTTATCAAAATATGATTTTGTTGTTTTATTATTACTAAATTTTGAAACATTAAATTTTTTATTTAAATTTTGACTAACACTTTTTTGCTTTTGGCTACTTCTACTTCCGATATTATTTCGATTGGTATTAGGGTTTTGTGCTTTTATTACTTTAATTTCCGACGCAAATGTTACTTTTCTGTTTGTTTGACTTGAATGATTTTTTAATGTGGTATTAAAATTTTTTACTATTTGTTCATTATTACATTGAAAAATAATTTGCTCACTAGCATAATCGATTAACACGTTATTTTCTTTCAAAAAGTTAGTTCCTAATAATATTGGCATTGGTAATTTGTCTACAACAAGAGCTTGAATATAAAAAATTTTGTTACAAATTTCTAATTTTAAATTTGCAGTACCTATAACTGGCACTTTGTGTCCACCGGCTGTTTTTAATTCTCGCGTTATATAATCTGTATTAATATTTTTTACTAAAAATTTTGAAACTATATTCTTACTAGAACCTGTATCAATTAAAATTTCGGTTTCTCTATTATTAACAAAAGCGTTGATCGTTAATATATTATCTATAGGCCCTTTTTCATTTAATTGGCATAGGACGGCGGGGTGGTGGGCCGACTTCGCCGTCCACTGTCGTTTTTTGACTGGAAATTATTGTATTTATGTTGGTGTCCCGATTCGAAATTTTGTTTTCCTACATGGCCTCTTCCTCTAAAATTTTCCCTATTTCCGTTTGTGTTACGACCGCTGTTTGAGTATGTACTGGAAGCAAACGTTTGTGGACCTACAAATTGGTTTCTTGTATTTTGAAAATTATAATTAGGTCTTCCCCTATTATGAGAGTTATAATTTTGCCTAGGTGGGGTACGATAATTATTTGGTATTGACTTAGTGTAATTGTTATTATGCCAACACTCGGTTGCATAATGACCGTCTTTTTTACAAATAAAACAAACTACTCTTCTATAATTTTGCGATTTGTTAAAATTTGCCTTGTGCCGAATAGCACTAAAAGCATTATTATTTACCGTTTCTGGTTTAATACTTAACGAGGTGACTTGTTGGGATAAATCACAAGTTTCCAGTCTTGTTTCCCAATCGCTTAATTTAAGAACGATTTTTTCTAATTCTTTCGAATTCATTCCGGATTGTTTTAAAGTAAAATACATTTGAAAATATTTTGTATGTAGACCAGATTCAAAGTGGTCTATAAAATCTTCATTTTTCATGTCGGGATCAAATTCTTCCGCTAAATTTAATAATTCATAAAAATAGTTCTTAATTCCCTCTAATGACTGTTGTTTTCGGCTGTTCAACTTTAGCTTCGCTATGCGTTTTCCCGATTCGCCCGCAAATTTATTTGAAAAGTCTTCCTTGATTTGATTCCAGGTTTTTTCGTTATTGTTTGGGTTTTCTTTATACTTTATAAAGCAATGGTTAGCTGCGCCTTCCAAAAATGAACCAAAATAATTTATTTTATGTATATTTGACCAACCATTTGCTACCGCTGATCTTTCATAAGAATTTAAGAAATTTAATGCGTTTGTCGTCGCCGGATTGAATATATTTGGGGATATAAATTTCGGTAAGCGGGGAGTTAATTCCGCGGCATTCGCGTTTTGAATTGTTGTGTTAAAACTTTCCATTTTATTAAATTTTTCTAACGGTTTTGATTTATTTATTACTGTACTGACCGTTGCTTTAGGGGTTTCAAAAATTTTATTTTCTTTCGTCTTAATTGTTACGTCGGTTTCGCTTGCCCGAATTGTAAAATCAAACAAATTTTTGTCTGTTGCAGTTTTTGTTGGACTACGATTAATTTTTGAACTACGGTTGAATGGATTTTCTAAATCTGACAATTCTGATGTTTTTAATTCACCAGATTTAAATTTACTAGAATTTCCTGCCACCACGGTACTTAAATTGAAATCACTTTTTAAAGATGGGGTAATATTTGCATCTAATGAATCTTCAATATTTATTATGCTTGAATTATCGTCTACAGTAATTGTATTATTTTCTCGTGAAACTGGAGTTTGATTTTCAACTTCGCGAACTACTAACAAATTTTCGTCTAAAGAGGCAATCCTTACAAGTAACTTATTCTTTGAACGCGTTTGTGGTCCTTCACTATCTTTCGGCATTTAAAATACTTTATTTATTTGTTAATTTTACCGCATATTATTGCAATTATTTAATAATTTGTTAATTGCTTCGTTGCGCAAAGGAAATTACGTGCATATTTAATATTCAATAACCTTATTTGAACTGACATGACATCTGTAACATATTCAATTACCTTATCCACGTGTTTATAATAATATAAGATTCTATTTATTAAAGCTTTTCGTTTAACTATTTAATATTTATCATACGTTTTTCAAAAAAAATTATTATTAATCCCGTTAATATATAGTATATATTATGTATAACCATTTCAAATTAAATTAAGCGCCCTGAAAAAAAAATATTTCATCCTAATAATTTAGTAATTTAATTCATTATTATTAGTTTCCTGTTCTACTTTGCTAACACCATAATATTACACCATAATATTTTGTCGACTACGTAAAATACGTTTAATATTTCTTCGGAATGCAAAGCAAATTTAATTAATTACTTTAATATATCGTTTTTTCTAAATTTTTATTTGGAATAAATTATTTGACTTACTGAAATTATTCATTACAATTAATTGAATTCTTGAATTATTGGAAAATTATAGAAAATTTGGAATTTTTATTTACCTTATTAGCAGCCTCACTAATAAGCTCGGACCCAGTTTTAGGCTGTGGGTCATAAATAAGAATTACCAATGTTTGGAACAAAACATCCCTTATTGTTGCACAGTTTCGTATATAACTTGACTATGATACAATAAAGTCGTAGAGATTCCAGTATTAAAAAAAAAGAAATTATTTATTCAAAAAAAAAAATTAAATTTTCCAACTTATTGTGACAAAAATTCGGGGATTTTTGCACTCCGAGAGAAACCAGGCACCTCCACCATGTCGCATGTATTAATTTTATTGGAACCTTCACCATGTCACCTGCGTGGGTTCCCTAACATGCTGGGGTTGTGTAGCTCAGAGGGTGTCCGCTTCTTCAGTAAAACAATTATATGTATAAATATTGTTTCTATTAACCACTATTGTAAAGTATACATTCTTACGTTCTAATTATTTACAGACTTATTTCTAATTCTTACAGTATTGTGAGGGGTAGAAAGAATTGGCCCATCTTCTATAACACTCCACTCGCGAGACTCCTTCGAGCCCCTTTCGAAACCGTTTCGAGACTGATTTCTTAATTATTTTTTTGTTCACGCCAAACCTCCCTTAACCCCTCCTTTAATTTAAATCGAACCACCGGACGATTACAATCGATCTTTATCGTCCCGGGGTTTTTCACCTTATTTCTATATGTCTTACCTAAACAATTCTTATTAGTAACGGAAATGTCACACATCCTGAGGAATGTTCATGTTATCATTTTTATATGAACTTTAGTTTGAACTTAATAAATTATATTTCCAATTCCGCATAATTATATTTTGAGTGTGACAATATCATACTGTATCATATCTTGTAATTCATTGTATCATGCATACTATAGTCCCCGTAAAAACAGTAAAATTTACCATAAAATGGGAATAGGTAGATAAATTTTAAATTGAATGAAAAGAAAAAGGCGGAATATCACTTAACAGTTCAAAGTTATTACATTCGTTTCCGACACAATACAATATTTTATTCAATCTTATTAATATAAATAGCTACCTACCGATATTAAATTAATCTTACTGAAATAAATTTGAGATCGAAAAACATCAAACTTATTCAGTGTTCGATAAAGAAGGGTTGCGTTAATATGAAAACATTTATTTGATTGAAATTGTGGTCGAACTGTAATTTCCTTAAAATAAAACCTAATTCAAAGTTAAATTTAATTTTAAACACTAACCTTCTGCTAGAGATACAAATATTGGTACTTAAAAATTAATCAAACTTTTTTTACCTACTTCTATCCTTAACAATTGAATGATAAAAGTTTCAGTGACATTGATTATTAATTCTTCATTATTTTTGAGTTTTATGTTTACTAATATTTTTGCGAAAAATTTTATATACCTACTATTATTTACACAAGATAAAAGTAATTTCGCGTCGACATAAAAAATAAATTGTTTATATGCATGCTGACGGCTATAGTTAAAATATAAATAAGCTCTTTGGTAGACTTTACACAGGTTTTAATTTATCAAATCAGATGGGTGTAAAGAACCTTACTTGTTATACCATTTAAAATTAATTTAAATAACTAACAAAAAATGCTGAAAGTGAAATCTCTCCTTAGACCCTCCTATCTATTAAACACATTACAGGTATTTATACAAAATTTGGTTAAAAATCATTATTTATTAATTGCATCGGCATTATGCACAAAACATAAATTGTTTGGCATGACCACCCTTTGGTTACCAGTTTTCAAGAAAATATTATATCGAAAATCGTTTAATTTCTTCAAGTCTTCAACTACGACTTCCTCAATAATTCTTTCTACGGGTTCGGTTTCGAACTCTTGAATAATATCGTCTACGTCTTCGATTTTCAAAAAAGATTCTTCCAAAAATTTAACTTTAATTTAAATTTAATTTAATCGTGTTACTTCTACTTTCTTTTGCTTATTCAGCCATATTCTATAGCCTTTAGATTGTTCCGAATAACCCAGAAATATGCCTTTCTTTGATCTAGCGCCAAATTTTCCCCTTTTTGGTTTTTTATTCGAAGAATAAATTTTGTTACCAAATTCTTTGAAATATTTGACGTCAGGAGGCTTCCCATTCCAGATTTCGTACGACGTTTTCACATTCAAGCTTTTGTTGGACAACGGTTACGAATGTAATTCGCTGTGTTAACTGCTTCTGTCCAAAAAGATGACGGTAAATCGGATTGCATTAGTAAACAACGCGCTGTGCTAACGAAAGTACGATTTTTTCTCTCAGCAACTCCGTTCTGTTCCGGATTATACGGGACAGTCAATCGTCTTATGATTCCATCGTCTTTCAACATTTTTTCGAATTCATTGCTCGTATATTCCGTACCATTGTCGGACTGAATGCACTGGACCGATTTTTCTTTTTGCTTTTCAGCCATGTTGATATACTGTTATTTTATAGCTGTCAGAACATCATTTTTTGATTTGATAAATCGAATGTCGCACCATCGTGAACTATCATCTGTGAATGTAATGTAATATAGTTGAATTTTTTTTAACTCGCGTATGACTAATCTTCAAATGCAGTGAGATTTAAGGTATAACATTTGGTTATCTTTGTCATATTTAGAAAAAAGTAACTATTCGAATAGAGACAGAAAAAAAAATACGTCACCGTAACTTTGTAATGAAAATGAATTAAACGTACGTCGATTTTAACGATTTTAACTGTCATCTCGTTTGATTTTTGACATATAATCTCGTCAAAGATTATGACATCTGACATCTCGTTTGATATAAAGAACCCTAAGACATACGTTTTGTAAATTTTGATTCATACAATTTTTTCGATAAGACATACGCGAGTTAAAATGAATTCGACTATACCTTGCTTTTCCGTTAGATTCAATCCTCATAGCTCCACATACGTCCATGTGTATGATATCGAGAAGATCACTTTTTCATTCCGATTTCTTTGGGAAAACTTTTCTTGTCATTTTTCCTTCAATACATTCACCACATTCCAGGTTATCGTATTTTAAATTAGAATTAATTTTCATTCATTTAATCGTACCCTTTTTAGAACTTTCTAAGAGATCTTTAAAGTTTAAGTGTCCCATGCAACGATGCCATGACATTGCAGTTTCTAACGATGTTTTCGATAAGAATTTGTTTTGTTTTACCTTATTTGCAGCGTTTTCCGCACGGTTTTTTGTCCGAGCGTAATACAAGTCACCAGTGCAATCAGCAACTATCACAATAGTTTCATCTGAACGTGTTTTTTAAATAACACTTCGTAGCCTTTCTCAGTTATCTTGCCTACCGATATTAAATTTGTGCGTAAGTCTGGTACGTGTAAAACATTACCTAGTGTTATATTTTTAACTTCATCTCGTATTTTTGTTGTTAATATTACGTTGCCTTGACCAAATATTTCCGTCGATGCACTGTTAGCAAGATTTAACGTTTCACTTTTGGACGTGTCAATTTTTGTAAAATTCTTTGCATTCATGCACGTATGTGATGTTGCACCGCTATCCAAGCACCAGGTTGATGGCAAACTGTTTGATCCAACTTGGCATGCTTCTGAAGCAAGTAATGTTTCATCGTTATTTTTCTTACTTCTTCATTCTGATGCCTTGTGCTCAAATCTTCTGCACTTATGGCAACGATAATTAAAAGATACATTCACCGTCTTGTTCAAATTCATATTCTTAGATCGTAGTTGCTTTAAATTCTTCACATACATGGCGTTCTGATCAGTATTGCGGGTTTCGTTCTTTCGCGCATCATATTCTTCTGTAATCTTGATGCGTAACGCTTCAGGCGTGGGTAGTTCGTCCCTAGACTCAATCGCACATCGAAAGTTTTTTAAATTTGGAGGCAAGCTATATAACAACATAATGGCAAGTAAATCGGCGTTTATTATGACTTCCATGTTTTCCAAATTATCGACTGCGTCGAAGAAATTGTTCATGTGTATTCGTACGTCATTTACCTTCTTCCATACTGTTACGAAAGAATGTCTAATTATATTTGATGACTAATGTATGACGTCATGTATGATGAGTCATACATGATAACGGCATTAGTCATTCAAATATCGATGAATGTACGATCTAGAAAACGCGAAGAAGTGACTAGAAATTCCTGGAGGGTAATGGAATTTTCTGGAAAGCTGGCGCGATTTCTAGTGACGAATCAATTCCAGTTTTAACGCGCGACTGTTAACATAAATCAAGTGAACATAAATACAGTGAAGTGATAACGTTATACCGAGTGTTTAAATAAATATAAACCTAGTGTTAAATATAAATTATAGTGTAAATAAATTGTAGTGTAATTAGTGTTAGTGTTAAACTTAATTTAGTAATTGTTATTAACCGTATCTATAAATATTTGTATTAGCCCTTTGAAAATAAATAAACGTTTTAATTTTCGTTACAATACGTTGTAACATTAATTGCATTAATAACGTGGCCTTTCTAGCTGGTCCTTTCGATTGATAGATGTTTTCTAGTTTGACCCAGATTTTATTCGAGGTGGTACACCCCTTTATTTGTTTTAATTCTGTCGGATTAATTGATAGTATTATTTCGGCCTTTGCTTTGCAATCAGGTTTCAACCACTTTTGGAGTTGAGCGTTTGAGTTATTTACACCTTCGATCGCCGTTGGTTTTCTAATGCTTCCGTTTGCGTGTTGCCACAAATCGTTTTTTATCAAAACGGCTTCCATCTGCATTTTCCACGTGTCGCAATTCTCTTTATTTAGCATCTCTATACGTGATATAGTTCCCATATTCGTCGTACTATTATTCTGACTGGTTTCAGCAAAAATAAATTTTATGACACGCGTTTATAATAGATAAACTCTAATTATTAGTTTTGTCGCTATCTGGGTCCGTAACCTATTAGCTTATTATGCACAGTTATGAGTAATTAATACGGTAATCTCAGAATGGTGACATTAGTAATGTCGTTGTCGGCATACTCTGTTTTTATGTGCTCTGTGTATAACTCACAGTCGTGTATCGCCATCATCGAGTTCTAACAGCATTGTAAACCCATAAATTGTCTTAAGATTTGTGAAATTCTCTTTTAGTTTAATTTAGTTCTTCGTTTTGACAATATTATTTTACCATCGCCATCGGTAAAACAAGAATTTAGTTTGTGATTTATATTCAAATTTTAAAATTAAAAAATTTTATTTAAAGACAGTTTTTTACAAGAGAGTTTAAAATTAAAATATGAATATGTTTAAACATAGTAATCATATCGTAATAAACAAAATTTTATCCGCAATAACGCCTTCCAGAAGTCAAAATTTGTCGCTTCCTCGCAAAATTATTTTCAACCATTAAATAAAGTTCACAAAAATCAAAATTTTCTCTGAATATAAAACTCAAATAAAGAAAAATCGCTAAAAAAAATAATCACCTTAATTAAATAAAAACAATCTCACAAAACTTCAACTTTTTTGCGGTCACTTTTGACCAAAATACTGCCAAACAAAATTTTCCAATAAAAATACTCAAAAATAAAATCTTATTGCAAAAATACTTGCACAAAATTATAGTCAAAAAATCAGCGGAACAAAATGTAGGCTTCCGTCGTCTTGACAAAAAAAGTCTCCTCTCTACTCATTTTTCTGCAAACATTGAATTTCAAAAATTAATATAACAAAATTTAAATTTAAAAAAATTTCTAAGGTTCATTTGTTCAGTTGCAGGTTAAATCAAAAAATTTAGATTAACCAATAATATTTCTTAAAAAACAGCTTTTCAACGTATTTCATTGGTTAATCTAAATTTTCTGGTTTAACTTACAACTGTACAAGTGGCCCTAAACGGCATTTATTTTGCCGATTTTAGCACGACTGACGGTTTAAGTTGGGACTTAAATTTTTTTATTTAGGTATTTATTTATTTATGAAGTTCCTTCTATTTTTAATTTTATATTTGTTTTTTATTGTAGTTTTTTTTATTTTTTAAATATGTTGTACTTTATACTTTTATTTTTTGCTTTGAATTTTAGTTTCCTTTGTATTTTAATAAATTAGCTATTTATTTTTTAATATTTTTAAACCCCCCTCCTGAAAATTTAGTCTAAATACGGCCCTGGTTATTAGTACTTTTTAATACTTTAGACTTCCAGTCTCCCCAAATTACTTACTCATGAACCGCCACTGGCAATATGTTACAAATTGTTTCAGTTTCGCATTGTCTTATCTTTTAAAAATAAATTTACCAACTAGTATTATGATTGACGGTTCTATTTCTATTTGGCAGATGCTTTAGTGCTCTGTTACTACTCTTGTCAAACAAATTACTATTTTATCTGCATTACAGGATTACAGGCTTCGAGAAGCTACTCAATAAGAAAAGTTTTGGTAAGACTGAATCCTTTAATTTTCTCTAATCGGTGTTAACAAATAATATGTGATTAATTATTTTTAAATTTCTCAAATCGACAAATAATTTGGTGTAATTATTTTCCATAAAGCTTAGTTATCAATTAGTGCTAAGTAGAATAAGGTTTTAAGCATTTAATAAATTTTATCCAGCCAACGCGACGCGATGGTTGAAATAATTTCACCTAACTCTAATACAATCACGTTTCGGTCTTTATCTTTAGATTTAATTAAATAACGTAGTTAAAAACTTTGAATATTACTTTAAACTTGAAGTTTTAAAAGTTTTTAAAATTTAAATAATTTTGTTTTCGTGATTTTTTTTCATAATATCTAAATTAATTTAAACCTTGGTGCTTCATTTAAGCCGCTACCTTGCTGAAATTTGAAGTTAGGGAAGTAATTTTGTCAAGTTATCTTTACGTGACAATAATAAGCCGTGTTAAACCTCTGAACCGCGTTGTTTATTCTATAGAAACCGTAACTTTCTTTTGTTTTTATAAGAGTTGTTATGAATGAATTCAAAAAAAAATTACCAAAGTTAAATATTTACACTACCAATAAACTCGACGTAGAAATCACAATA
This sequence comes from Cantharis rustica, assembly GCA_911387805.1. NCBI lineage: Eukaryota > Metazoa > Arthropoda > Insecta > Coleoptera > Cantharidae > Cantharis > Cantharis rustica. Next base: position 36,525,177 of record OU426879.1, read on the forward strand.
TAACAAAGTAAAAGTATGTTAACACCAATAGCTTTTTGTAAGATGTATTCCAATGATATTGTGTATTACGATAAATTTTAAGAAAATCATAACGAAAATCTTCGAGTATGAACATTTTTTGAAGATAGGTGACAACGTTGCGAAAAGTGATATCCGGGTAAAATTCGATACCTACAACTAGGGTAGACCGTAATAACGGGTACAACTGCATAGGTTCTAGATTTTCCATTTCAATATATTAAGTAATCTGCCAAAATCTCTAGGTCTGTTTCAGTTTCACTCAGTACATTCAAAATTTATAAGTTGTAAAAATGTTTAAAAAGAAATTACAAGAATTAATTAGTAATGACAGATTAACTAATATTTAAAATAAAACTAATTGGTTAAAGTTAAATTCCTAAAAAGATTATTGTCGTTTAATATGATATCAAGTACAGTGAACGCCGCTAATTGAAATCACGGTTAATGTTATCACAGATTAAATATACTACAGAAAGCACGCGTAATGTATTTTAATCATATCTATAGGGCTGCTTATCCTTATATATTGCTGGTGGGGCTAGAAGGGCAACTCCGTAAGTACCAGATTATCCCACGCTCTCTCTCTAACAAGGGAATTATATATGACCTCCACATTTTTGTAATTTTGCCACTTATTGTGCTGAAAGTTCGGCCCTCCAATTAATAATAATAATAATAATAATTCAAATTTATTTTCGTAAATACATCAAAGAAGACATATGAAGAAAACAGGCGTCACAAAAGAAATGAACTATAATAATACAACAATAATCACAACAAAACCATAATAATACAACAATAATCACAACAAAAACAAATCTCAATAAAACCACAAAAAACTACAATAACAAAATAATTCAAAATTTAACATTCAAAAATTCTACCAAACAATAAGGCTCGATCTGTATAATAAAACGATCGAGCTCTTTCTTGAATATCTTTAAATCATTCACCTCGCGTAGGCGCAAAGGTAAGGCGTTATAAAGTTTTAGGCACATATAATGTGGACTAATTTCCGTGTTAGTCAGAGAGTGTATGGGATACATATAAAAATTATTCCTAGTAGTGTAAACACCCTTTTTAACACAACTAAAAAACTCCTTCTTGTGCCTGTACAAGAAAAGTATACACTGCCCGATGTACATGCCCGGCAAAGCCAAGAAATTGTGCTTTCTAAACAAACCCCTACATGACGCATTGTGAGAGAGACTGAGTAACACTCTAATAGATAACTTCTGCATGACAAAGATCTTGTTTGCTGACGTGCTACCGCCCCAGAAAATAACCCCAAAACCCATCAAAGAATGAAAATTTGCATAATAAAGAATTCTCAGAGTTTCGGCATTCAATTGTTGACTCAATACACGGAGCGTATAAATTACAGAACTCAGCCTACTAGCCAGTGTATTAATGTGATTACGCTAATTGAGAGTACTGTCCAAGTGAACCAAGACAACGACATTTATCTGAAACCACCAACCGACCGCCACAAAGACTCTCGGGCACAGCAGCCCGACAGCGGCCAGTCTTAAACAATACACATTTCGTCTTATCTCCATTTAAACACAGCCTGTTCATACGCAACTATTCCTCAACCGATGAAAGATAAAAACTTAAGATCGACTCCACATCGCTTAAATTATTACACAACAACAACAAAGTAGAGTTATTGGCATAGTTAAGAAATTTATGCGGAGAGTTCGCAGTAACCAGAGGCAGATCGTTCATGTAGATTATAAACAGGAGAGGACCAAGAATGCTCCCCTGGGGTACATCAAGACTCACAGCGCGACTACTCGAAGTAAAAGACTCTCCACGGCCAGTGATACGAGTCGAGTGGGAGCGGTCGGAAAGATAACTGACAAACCAAGATAAAGCAATACCTCTTATACCATATCTGTGAAGATTCTTAAAGAGAATTGAATGATCCATACAATCAAAAGCCTTAGACAAATCTAGAAAAACCCCTAGGGGAATCTGCTCACTCTCCAATCCCAAACATATAGATCGAACGAGTTGGAAAAGAGTCGTATCCACCGATTTGTTCTTCAAAAATCTGTGCTGCGAGCTACTGAACAGCTTGAACTTGTCAAAAAACCGGGCAATCCTATCACTGACAATCCTTTCCAGCAGCTTAGAAAAGGGACTAAGAAGACTAATTGGCCGATAGTTGCCAAAGTCACCACAATCACCCTTTTTGTGTAGAGGTATAACCAATGCGACCTTCAGCGCATTGGGAAAAGTGCCATGTTTAAAAGAATTGTTAAATAAGAATACTAACGGCCTCACAATAACATCTATGCACTTCTTTAAAACAATCGATGACAGGCCATCAATACCGCAACTATTACTAGATTTCAAACCCCGAGCCGCCTTTAGCACTTCAGATTCCGTACAATCAAAAAAATAAAATGACCTGCTCAGAGGATCAATAAAACAATTGAAATCGATGGCAGGTAAATTCCTTAACAGATTGGGAGCAATGCTGCAAAAATAGTTGTTAAATTCATCGGCAAGTGTATCTGAATAATTTAGACTGGAAGAGCCACCTGTCTCATCTCCTGGTTTCCGGGATAACTCTTTGATAATTTTCCACGCAGTTTTGGATTTATTCTCAGATGCAAGAATGCGTTTGTGAAAATGCACCTGTTTGAGGGATTTTAGAGATAAATTATATTTCTTTTTTAAATTTTTGTAAACAGCTCTATACTCAGGGCGAAATTGCGAGATAGTGGTGAGATATCAAGTTGATTCTTAAGTGAAATCAATTCATCAGAGTGAAAATATCTGTTTTGTTTAAACCTTCTTTCTTTTGAGTTAATAGTTTTAATTGGAAAGCAAAGTTCAAAAATTTCGAAAAAAATAGACAGAAAAATGTTCCATTGATCATCTACCAGGTTCTCGTTAACTTCATATGGTGAAGACCAGTCCTGCTTACCCAAAACTGTCAAGAAATATTCGATATTTGAGTCGCTATATACACGGATCCGCGACAGACGACCCACTGCACTAAACGATGCAGGAATACAAAGAACCTGAGCTGTATGGTCCGAAATATGTGACTCTAGTACACATGCATCAGAATAAGCTATGTTAGTAAAAAAGTTATCAATGCATGATTTTGAAACACCAAAAATGCGTGTATAATCTTTGATACAAATATTTAAATTGAAGGTAGATAGAAGACCTACAAGAGTATCACTATAAACCGAATGATTGCTAAAATCAACATTGAAATCACCTGCAACGATCAAGGATTTCCCTTCATTTATTAATCTATTTAGAGATATACTTAATCTATCAATAAAAATATTGAAGTCTCTATTCGGTCTGTATATTGACAAAATAATAAAACTGCTATTCATTACCTTGACTTCAGTGGCCGCACACTCAAAGTTATAAGAAACGCTAAGCAATTCAATGTCTGCACGGCGAGAAAATTTACAGTCATTGCGGCAATAAATCGCAGCACCTCCATGTTCACCTCTTCCACGGCAAAAATACGATGCAAGAGTAAAATTTGGTATTACATAACTAGGCAACTCATCCTTGCCTTTCCAATGTTCGGACACACATAACACAGTACAATTAGATGCAAGTGCCCCAAAGCAGTAGGGCCCAATGGCTAGAAGATTTCGAAAAAATCGAATTTGAAATATTGTCGACGGAGTTTAAAGACAAGATATGAAATAATTAGCAAATAGTTTCGTAGCACAGGAAAGAACAAGTTAGACTAGGAACATTGAAGACATACTTTGAGCGTTAAAACTACAATAACCTGCTGAAAGATTGTAGTTCGAAAACGGAGCGCCTTACGGCTACCAACCAATTTTTCAAAAACCTAAACTCGTATGGGTTGTAGGTTGAAAATGTATTTATGGAACGCTAACGGGATAAGTAACAAAATCTTCGAATTTAAAAATTATTTAATTAAAAACAAAATTGTCATTTGCTTAATTACAGAGACAAAACTGAACAAAAACAGAAACTTTAAGGTCCAGGGATACTCAGTCCATCGACAGGATGGGGGGGCGGGGTCATAGAGCCGGTGGCGTAGCTGCTGTAATCCGCAACGACATTCCCCACAGACGCATACAAACACGACAAGGTAACAGCATGGAAGTGTTGGGGATAAAACTACAAGGTAACATAACACTCATCATAGCTTACAATAAACCAACCAATCAAATAACAGATTACAACTTGGACACGCTATTTGGTTTGGATGGTAAAGTTCTATTGACTGGCGATTTTAACGCCAAGCACGGTCAATGGAACTGCCACTAATCCAACCCAAATGGTAACACATTACACAATTTTTGTTTACACAATCATATTAAAACTTTGCACACAGATACTCACACTCATCACCCGATGAATAACATGACCCCAACCACGATCGATCTTTTACTTAATAAAAATTTAAATAATATTACAAAACCAATCGCGAAAAATAAATTAAATTATAAAATTATAAAATAAATTATGTTAATGAGTCGATATCAATTATTTTTATATAAAACTTCTACTTTTAAATGCGAAATTTCTACTAATTTAGACATTCCGGAATCTTCCAATGCTGATGTGGACAGAAAAGAAACGCATCCGCCTAATTCGTTACGAAAAGTTTATGTTAAGTCAGCACCGGTTGCAAAATGGAACCTTAAGTTCTCCGGTAAACCATTTTCACTATCTTTGAACGCCTTTTTAGAAAGAGTTAATGAACTCATGGTTGCGCGTAATGTAGGTACTATTTAGTTATTTGATGAAGCAATTGACTTATTTCAGTATAAAGCTTTGTTGTGGTTTAGGGCAAACAAAAATAAAGCGAAAAATTGGGCCGAATTGGTTTTGCTTTTGCGTGAAGAATATCAACCTATTGATTATGATGAACGGCTCATTGACGAAATTAAACGGCGAACTCAAGGCGCGGATGAAAATATTAGTTCTTATTTGGCAGTTATACATACAATGTTTAATCGTTTATGTGAACCAATTACCGAAAATCGTAAATTAAAAATAGTCTTAAGAAACCTTACACCTTTTTATCAAAGTCAGTTAGGAATAATTGAAGTAAATTCATTTGAAGAATTATTATCTTACGGTCGTAAAATTGAAATTAAACGTTTTGCAATTGAAAATTATGTACCGCCATCTCGCCGTAAAGGTGATATTGAAAACGATTTAGCCTATTTAAATATTAATTTAGAATCGGATGAAAAACAGAAAACTAACGTTTCTACGGTTTCGTCTCGTCCTCAGATTTCGAATTCTAATTCTTTTAGATGTTGGAATTGCAATAGTTCAGATCATCGCGCCTTTCGATGTCCAAAACCTCGTAATAAAATATTTTGTTTTCGTTGCGGTAAAGCTGATTTTACTTCTAGGACTTGCCCTAAATGCAATAAAACGCTGTTGTCTTCGGAAAACCCCAGAGAGAGGAGCTAAGAAGTCGTGTCGTGCCCTCTCGTATTTTTACCAATTCGACTTTATTTATTTCAAATCTAATTAACGAACGAAAATCACGTTTTTCTAAAAATAAAGTTGTTTTAGATTACGTTCTTGAAAATTCTAGTAAAGACAAACGTCCTCATGTTACTGTTGACATCTTAGGATGTAAAATATTAGCTCTTTTAGATTCAGGTGCTAGTAGGACTATTCTAGGTGCTAAAGGTTGGGACATACTGAAAACTTCTGGGATAAAATTATGTACTCGCGATCGTCCGGTATGTAACGTTGCGAATGGTAAATCCATTCTTAGTTTAGGTACTATTACAGTCCTAATCACTTTAAAAAATTGAACAACGACTTTAGAAATATTAGTGATTTCAGAAGTAACTCATGCATTAATTCTAGGAATTGACTTTTGGGAGAACATTGAAATTCTTCCCGATTTATGTAATGGGCAATGGCAATTTACCAACCCAGATTTAGCTGCCTTGTCGACAGGAAAAGAAAATTTGTTGCAATCGACTTTTGATCTTGACGCCAATCAACGTAAATTATTAGACACCATGATCGAAAATCATTTTAGTCAAAGTAAACAGGAACTTGGTCGTACTAATTTGGTAGAGCATGTCATTAAAACTCAATCCGCTCCCATTAAACAACGTTATTATCCAGTTTCTCCAAATATCCAAGAACATATTGACAAAGAATTAGACCTTAGTCAAGTCCAATTTTGTTCATAAAGAAAAAAGATAAATCATATCGATTTTGCGTTGATTTTAGAAAAATTAACCAGGTCAGCGAAAAAAATGCGTACCCTCTGCCCTATGTTAGTGCAATTTTAGATCGACTCAGAGATGCTCGTTTTATAACATCATTAGATGTGAAATCTGCTTATTGGCAGATTCCCGTTGAAGAAAATTCGAAGCAATATACAGCATTTACTGTTCCTGGTCGTGGTTTATTTCAGTTTACGCGTATGCCCTTTGGTCTACATAATGCACCAGCTACTTGGCAACGTCTTATTGATAAAGTTTTAGGACCCGAATTAGAACCATATGTTTTTGTTTATTTAGACGATATAATTATTTGCGCCCCAAGCTTCGAAAAACATCTTGAAATATTAAATGAAGTTTTTCGCAGATTACGAAATGCCGGTTTATTGTTAAGTCGTGATAAGTGTAGATTTTGTCAATCCGAATTAAAATATTTAGGTTATGTTGTAAGTTCTAAAGGTATTCTTTTAGATCCCGAAAAAGTTAGCGCTATTTTGAATATACCAACTCCGAAAAATTCTAAAGAAGTGCGTCGCATTATAGGAATGGCATCGTGGTATCGACGTTTTATACCAAACTTTTCTTCCATTATTGCACCTCTTACGGCACTGTTAAAGAAAAATTGTAAATTTATTTGGCTTGATGTTTGCGACTTAGCATTTGCTACTATTAAAAGTTGTTTAGTATCAGCTCCTATACTCTCGTGTCCTGACTTCAGTGTTCCGTTTACCGTACAGACTGACGCGTCTGGCGTTGGCATTGGTGCCGTTTTAACGCAACATATCGATAACGAAGAACGCGTTATATGTTATATTAGCAAATCCTTGATTCGAACGGAACGAAATTATTCTGTCACAGAAAGAGAATGTTTAGCTGTTCTTTGGGCTATAAAGCGTTTGAGACCGTATTTAGAGGGGTCTCGTTTTACAGTAATTACAGATCACCACTCACTTTTGTGGTTAAATAATTTGAAAAAACCTACTGGTAGATTAGCCAGATGGGCAGTTAGAATTCAGCAATACGACTTTGAAATCAAACACCGTAAAGGTAAAGAACATTTAGTTCCAGATGCTCTGTCCCGTTCTGTTCCAGAAATTGATGTAGTTTCCGTTAAACCAATTGACACAACTAGTTCTCTTGAATTAACAAATATTTCAAATCCACTTCCATTAGACCCAAATTCTAAGTCAAATTCAGATGATGTTAAAACTGATCGTTGGTATCAGAAGATGATTCGTAGTGTTCAGTCGCGGCCCTTTGTTTATAATAAGTGGCGAGTAGTTAACGGTAAATTGATTAAACATTTAAAACCGAAATACCCAAAGCTTTCTGATGAAGTTAATGATTGGCGAGAAGTTTTACCTAAGGTTCGTCGTAAAGAAATTTTACATGAATGTCATGATAAGCCCACCTCAGGTCATTTTGAAATCTTTAAAACATTTGAACGTGTAGCTCAGCGGTTTTACTGGCCTAAGATGAAATCGGACGTTATGCGTTACGTTAATAAATGTTCGGTATGTTTAGCGCAAAAGCCCGAGCAAAGAAAACCTGCTGGTTTTATGTCTCGTCATCCTGAAGTTACTAAACCCTGGCAAATGATATCAGTCGATATTGTTGGCCCTCTTCCTTGTTCAACTCGCGGTTTCACATATATTTGTCTGTTGTTGATTGTTTCACAAAATTTGCCATGTTTTTCCCTATGCGTTCAGCTACTGCGTCACAAGTTATCCAAAAATTAGAAGAAAATGTACTGTTATTATTTGGCGCACCTCAATATATAATCACTGATAATGGTGTGCAATTTCGTAGTAAAGAATTCAAAGAATTAGCTTCCTCTTATAACAGTAAAATCCTTTATTGCGCATATTATCACGCGCAGGCTAATCCAGTCGAACGCGTAAATCGTGTTTTAAAAACTATGCTAGCTTCTTACGTTCGAGATAATCACAAAAATTGGGATCGCTATTTACCTAAATTGGTTTGCGCTATAAGAACTGCTGTTTACGAAGTTATAAGTATGACTCCCTACTTTGCTAATTTTGGTCGAGAGATAACTTTAGAAGGCGATCAATATTCCGGTACAGTTAATACTGAAAATTTACAAGATATTACTTTTGCTAATCGTGCTGATTTAATTCGTCGCGCACCCGCGCTTTTGAATATATATGATGATATAGTTAAACGACTTTCTGTTGCTTAAGACAAAGCAAAAATTCAATATGATTTGCGTCGAAGACCTGCTAATTTTGAAGTTGGTGATACGGTTTGGCGTCGAAATTTTGTTTTATCCGACGCGGCTAAATACTTTAACGCAAAATTAGCGCCTACATTTGTGGGTCCTTTTATAGTTCATCGTAAACATTCGTCTACTACTTATGAGTTAGCCGATTCTTCCGGTATTGTTAAAGGCGTTTGGCACGCCAAAAATTTGAAAGGAAGTCCCGATTGATCTTTAGTTTTGGTCCCGAGCAAGACTCTAAACTGCGTTCATTAATTTTAGTTCATCTTATTGATCTAGCTTATTTTTGATTTGTTTAAGTAACTTTCACCTTTTTTTTTTTTATTTTTTTTTATTTTATTTTTTATTAGTTTAAGAAAAACTTTTATACAAATATTTACAGTCAATTTACAAATTATCAAAATAGTTCAATAGATATTTATGTACACCCCAAAGTTTTCGTTTTATTGTTGATTTAGTTTAGTTTGAGTAATGTTGACTTTTAATCTTGGTCCCGAGCAAGACCTTAAACTGCGTTCATTAATTTTAGTTTTGTTTATTGATTTAGTTTATTTTTGATTTGTTTAAGTAATTCAAAGATCAAAGTCAAAATTTGAACAATTTGGACCTTTTCACTACTATTCCGATATTGGATATTGTGGGAGTAACGTTGGACATGAATCTCGTGCAGTGTACAGCGCCCTTTCTTGATAATGTTGGTTTAGATTATGATGGGGGCCAATGCATTGTTGAAATTTGGAACCAGTTTATTTTCTTTTTCTTATTTCATTTCTGATAAAGACGACCCTACACCGCATAATTAAATTGACATCCCAACTGAGGGCTCGAAAATTTATTGAAACTGAATTATTGGTGGAGATAAATATTCAAAGAACGGCGCGACGAACCCTGAGATTAGAACATTAATAAAAAAGGTTAGTGCATTGCAAATTTAAACTGCAAACATTATTTGTGTTGAATTTTGTATTTTGCTGCTAGATAAAATAAGATTAAAATAAGTAATATGAACACAAGAAGCAAGGTTGCTATGGAAGAATTGGGGGAAGTGGTTATAGAGCGTAATGAGGAAGTAGAAAGTAGGTTACAGAAACAGGAACAAGAAAGAGAAGTAATTGTGTTAGTACATGACATACAAGATAGAGAGGTAGAAGCGGAAAAACGAACAGGGGAACCGGATATAACAGAATTAATAAAGCAAATGAATAAACAAATGATGAATCAAATAACAGATTTAGGGGGTCAAATGGATAAAAAGATAGATAATTTAGGGAGTCAAATAAATAGTCAAATAAATAATCTAGATAGTAAAATGACAGAGATAAAGAGGAAATTAAAAGGGGAAATAAGCAAAATGAATATGAAAATAAAAGGCGAATTAGAAAAGTTAAACAATAAAATAATTTTGATAGATGAGAAAGTAGAAGCAAATAGAATAGAAATGTTTAGCGGGCTAAAAAGTGTACATAAAAATGTAGAGGTCAATCAACGAAGAATACAGGAAATATTTAAATTAGAAAGAGAAAGAACAGATAAAAATACAGAGGAATGGAAGGAAAAATTTTTGTTTTTCAATAGTGGAGTTACTATTTATTCACTTTATTTAGTAGATCATTAAAGATACTTCATTGGAACATCATTATTTTATTTCGAATACAACACATTACATTCTACATTCAACTCAAGTACATTACCAACTATCTAGCTTAAAACTAAAACTAACTGTAATTGATTTTAGCGCTCTTATTCAAAATAATTTCAACACTCTCCCTCGCTAAAATCTTCCAAACCCAACATTTTTTTAAATTTGACAAAAGAAACATTCGATAAGCCTTTCGTTAATATGTCGGCTTGCTGACACTCAGTACTTATATAAACTATAGTTATAATACCATTCTTAAAATAATTATGAACAAAATTAAATTTTAAGTCCATGTGTTTAACTCGACGATTATTTGTAGGATTCTTTATCAATGCTATACAGCCTTGATTATCCTCATAATACATTATATTTTTATAAACAATATCAAAATCTGAAAATAATTTCTTAAACCATAAGCCGTCACATACAGCGGTACATAATGCTAATAGTTCAGCCTCGGTGGTTGACAGTGACACGCATTGCTGCTTCCTCGTTACCCACGATAAGGTATTATCAAAAGCTTTGAATACAAATCCAGTGACGAATTTTCTGTCATGGGTGTCACCTCCCCAATCCGCATCTACATAACAACATAAACTGAAACTTTCTTTTCTTTTAAATTCTAAGCCTACATTAATGGTATTTTTTAAATATCTCAAAATCCTTTTTAAGTGATTCCAGACCTCATCGGAAGCCCTGTCTTGAAAACGACTAAAATAATTTACTGAAAAACAGATATCAGGTCTGCTACCTAGCATTAAATACATAAGGCATCCCACGAGTTCTCGAACTGGATTCTTTGTCCTTTTATTTGGATCATTACATAAATCAATTTTTAATTTGGGATTAATGGGTAACATTGAACCCTTACAATCGTACATCGTATCTAGATCGATGTACCTTTAAGATTCCTACATCCCTATCATACAAAATTTCTAATCCTAAAAAATTGTTAAGGTGACCTTTATCTTTCATTAAAAATTTTTGCATCAACTTATCTTTAACTTCCTTAATATCATTAAAATTTTGTCCTGCAATTATTATATCATCTACATATAGAATTAGATAAATCTTTTTATTTCTCAACATATTGCTGTGTTTCAAACTGATTCGGACCCACCCTATACATTTTTGTAAAATTATTTTATTAATTGTTAAGTTGTAACAAGGTGGAATTTTGCTGGGTGGGGACCGATCACTTTGATACATGGCCTTTTGCCAAAAGTGGTCGACATGATGGACGTGTAAAATTCATGTCCGAATAAAATTTGATAAGTTTATAGTTTTTTTTGAAATATAAGTGATTTTTTTGAATGAAGAGTAGTTTTATTAAGATTTATAGAAAGATTTGTAGTTGGATGTATTGATTGTGAGGAAAGTTTAAACGGATTTTTTTGAAGATAAAAATTAATTACGTAATTAAAATTGGAAATTGATAAAGAATAAAAAATCGAAATTGGAAGTGGAGTACATGGTGAAGAAATTGTAAATTTTATAATATTAAAATTTTGTTCAAGGAACAAATTGTTGATGATAAGCCGGACAGCGATACCGGTATCGTATAAATTTTTACATTACCATTTTAAATTATATTGAAATTTAAGTTATAATATAAAAGAAAAATTTTTGAATATAAAATTAATAATTTGGAATAGCATCTTTTTATGGCGTAGCAACGTGAGGCTGAATTACACATCTTTTTATGGCTGACCCTGTTACAAAATTTTTAGAGAGCTAAAATCATGGTCTCGGGCGAGTAAAGTCGTCACCAGAACATAGCAATATATAAGCAATAATCATTTTCCGATCTTACAAATCCTATTTTTAAAAGAAATGAATTAATTTCGTCATTCCAGCACTTCGAAGATTGTTTCAAGCCATATAAAGCTTTGTTTAATTTAAATACTTTTCCTTTCTCATAACTTATGCCTTGTGGAAAATTAATGAATACTTCATCAGTTAGTTTGCCATTCAAGAATGCTGATTTTACATCTAATTGCTGAAAGTGAAATCCCTTTTGATTACCCACTATTAATAAAGCCCTAATTGTTACCATTTTTGCAACTGGTGAATAAATATTGCTTAAACCCTCACTCATTTCCTGTGCAAAACCTCTAACCACTAATCTCGCTTTAAATTTTTCTTCCTGTTTTTCTTCAAACGCTTTGAAACTAAAAACCCATTTTGTATCTAAAATTTTTATGTTTTGTGGTAAGTCCACTTTTTTCCAAGTTCGTTTTTATAAATGGAATCAAGTTTTCGAACAACTGCCTTTAACCAACTTTCCTTGTCTATCCTATCTTTTAATTCTGCATAAGAGGTTGGTACATCTTCGATGTAACTCGAAGCATCAAATGCCATGTATAATTCGTAATCATTGTACTTTGATGGTGTCTTAACTGTTCTTTTATTTTCTCTCCTATCTACACTCACCATATTTTTGTTTTCTTCGTTATCTGGAAAATCCTCATCATTTTACTTAAATTGTCTTGTTCTTGACTACTAATCTTATGCTCACTCTCGATTTCTTCCCTAATTTCTACCCCTACAGTCGCTTCCTTAAAGTAAAACCTATTTTCATCAAACTTTACATCTCGACCCACAACCCAGTAAACATTCTTACGTAAAATTGACATCAGAATGACGTCAGAAATGTCATAATTTACATAAGATATAAATCACGTGTGAGTCATAACTGAATCATTATTTCCCACTTCCTTACGTAAGACTCTGACGTAATAGATATGACATAAATATGACGTCCACTTGACATAATGGTGATCCCGTACTGATAAAAAAATGACACAACAGTGATGTTATAGTGATATAATAGTTATTAATTATATAAGGCGATTAAAGAGCCTCTAATCCACGAGAAAAAACGGGCACTCGAGGCGCAGCCGAGTCATATTTTTTTTTGGCTGCGCCCCGAGTGCCCATTTTTTCTCGTAGATTAGAGGCTAAATCATCTTATATAATTAATAACTATTATCTACGACTGGTAGATAATACAACCCATTATTACGTATTACAGTTATGTAATTCCTTTCATAATCCACACCCGTAGATTATTCATAATTCACTCATAATTCATAATCCACACCCGTGGATTATGAATTCTTGCCCGTGGATTATGAGTTGGTGCCCGTGGATTATGAATTTAAAACACCGAACTGACGTCATATCAATGTTTTTATATAATAAAAAATAACGGTAAATGAAATGAAATTTCAAAAATCCTAATTGTCGACCGTAAAAACTAAGAATAAAAAATAAATAGTTGAGATAGAGGTCGTTATAATCTACAAAGTAGATGAATTTCAAAATACAAATTTGTAGCAGGACATCGGTAGTCAGGACCGTATTAGGAATCAATAACGAATGAAACAAATAGAAAGAAAAAAATTATTAAATTCAAACGCCTTAACGAACGACATGTTTCGGACTTATTCGTGGTATTACCCAACGAAATTGACCTCATCGGGCTCATATTGACAAAGAACATATAAAATTAAACTTACCATTCCATTCAATCGTTCATGTAAACCTTCCACGTGCTCTACACTAACCGAATGCCATACTAAGAAAATGTATTTTGAAAGTTAGTAAGCGTCCACTAGGGATATCTAAACTTACAAGTCTGTTATCTCACCAAACTAAAAAATAACGGTAAATGAAATGAAATTTCAAAAATCCTAATTGTCGACCGTAAAAACTAAGAATAAAAAATAAATAGTTGAGATAGAGGTCGTTATAATCTACAAAGTAGATGAATTTCAAAATACAAATTTGTAGCAGGACATCGGTAGTCAGGACCGTATTAGGAATCAATAACGAATGAAACAAATAGAAAGAAAAAAATTATTAAATTCAAACGCCTTAACGAACGACATGTTTCGGACTTATTCGTGGTATTACCCAACGAAATTGACCTCATCGGGCTCATATTGACAAAGAACATATAAAATTAAACTTACCATTCCATTCAATCGTTCATGTAAACCTTCCACGTGCTCTACACTAACCGAATGCCATACTAAGAAAATGTATTTTGAAAGTTAGTAAGCGTCCACTAGGGATATCTAAACTTACAAGTCTGTTATCTCACCAAACTAAAAAATAACGGTAAATGAAATGAAATTTCAAAAATCCTAATTGTCGACCGTAAAAACTAAGAATAAAAAATAAATAGTTGAGATAGAGGTCGTTATAATCTACAAAGTAGATGAATTTCAAAATACAAATTTGTAGCAGGACATCGGTAGTCAGGACCGTATTAGGAATCAATAACGAATGAAACAAATAGAAAGAAAAAAATTATTAAATTCAAACGCCTTAACGAACGACATGTTTCGGACTTATTCGTGGTATTACCCAACGAAATTGACCTCATCGGGCTCATATTGACAAAGAACATATAATATCTCAATCTATCTCAACTATTTATTTTTTATTCTTAGTTTTTACGGTCGACAATTAGGATTTTTGAAATTTCATTTCATTTACCGTTATTTTTTAGTTTGGTGAGATAACAGACTTGTAAGTTTAGATATCCCTAGTGGACGCTTACTAACTTTCAAAATACATTTTCTTAGTATGGCATTCGGTTAGTGTAGAGCACGTGGAAGGTTTACATGAACGATTGAATGGAATGGTAAGTTTAATTTTATATGTTCTTTGTCAATATGAGCCCGATGAGGTCAATTTCGTTGGGTAATACCACGAATAAGTCCGAAACATGTCGTTCGTTAAGGCGTTTGAATTTAATAATTTTTTTCTTTCTATTTGTTTCATTCGTTATTGATTCCTAATACGGTCCTGACTACCGATGTCCTGCTACAAATTTGTATTTTGAAATTCATCTACTTTGTAGATTATAACGACCTCTATCTCAACTATTTATTTTTTATTCTTAGTTTTTACGGTCGACAATTAGGATTTTTGAAATTTCATTTCATTTACCGTTATTTTTTAGTTTGGTGAGATAACAGACTTGTAAGTTTAGATATCCCTAGTGGACGCTTACTAACTTTCAAAATACATTTTCTTAGTATGGCATTCGGTTAGTGTAGAGCACGTGGAAGGTTTACATGAACGATTGAATGGAATGGTAAGTTTAATTTTATATGTTCTTTGTCAATATGAGCCCGATGAGGTCAATTTCGTTGGGTAATACCACGAATAAGTCCGAAACATGTCGTTCGTTAAGGCGTTTGAATTTAATAATTTTTTTCTTTCTATTTGTTTCATTCGTTATTGATTCCTAATACGGTCCTGACTACCGATGTCCTGCTACAAATTTGTATTTTGAAATTCATCTACTTTGTAGATTATAACGACCTCTATCTCAACTATTTATTTTTTATTCTTAGTTTTTACGGTCGACAATTAGGATTTTTGAAATTTCATTTCATTTACCGTTATTTTTTAGTTTGGTGAGATAACAGACTTGTAAGTTTAGATATCCCTAGTGGACGCTTACTAACTTTCAAAATACATTTTCTTAGTATGGCATTCGGTTAGTGTAGAGCACGTGGAAGGTTTACATGAACGATTGAATGGAATGGTAAGTTTAATTTTATATGTTCTTTGTCAATATGAGCCCGATGAGGTCAATTTCGTTGGGTAATACCACGAATAAGTCCGAAACATGTCGTTCGTTAAGGCGTTTGAATTTAATAATTTTTTTCTTTCTATTTGTTTCATTCGTTATTGATTCCTAATACGGTCCTGACTACCGATGTCCTGCTACAAATTTGTATTTTGAAATTCATCTACTTTGTAGATTATAACGACCTCTATCTCAACTATTTATTTTTTATTCTTAGTTTTTACGGTCGACAATTAGGATTTTTGAAATTTCATTTCATTTACCGTTATTTTTTAGTTTGGTGAGATAACAGACTTGTAAGTTTAGATATCCCTAGTGGACGCTTACTAACTTTCAAAATACATTTTCTTAGTATGGCATTCGGTTAGTGTAGAGCACGTGGAAGGTTTACATGAACGATTGAATGGAATGGTAAGTTTAATTTTATATGTTCTTTGTCAATATGAGCCCGATGAGGTCAATTTCGTTGGGTAATACCACGAATAAGTCCGAAACATGTCGTTCGTTAAGGCGTTTGAATTTAATAATTTTTTTCTTTCTATTTGTTTCATTCGTTATTGATTCCTAATACGGTCCTGACTACCGATGTCCTGCTACAAATTTGTATTTTGAAATTCATCTACTTTGTAGATTATAACGACCTCTATCTCAACTATTTATTTTTTATTCTTAGTTTTTACGGTCGACAATTAGGATTTTTGAAATTTCATTTCATTTACCGTTATTTTTTAGTTTGGTGAGATAACAGACTTGTAAGTTTAGATATCCCTAGTGGACGCTTACTAACTTTCAAAATACATTTTCTTAGTATGGCATTCGGTTAGTGTAGAGCACGTGGAAGGTTTACATGAACGATTGAATGGAATGGTAAGTTTAATTTTATATGTTCTTTGTCAATATGAGCCCGATGAGGTCAATTTCGTTGGGTAATACCACGAATAAGTCCGAAACATGTCGTTCGTTAAGGCGTTTGAATTTAATAATTTTTTTCTTTCTATTTGTTTCATTCGTTATTGATTCCTAATACGGTCCTGACTACCGATGTCCTGCTACAAATTTGTATTTTGAAATTCATCTACTTTGTAGATTATAACGACCTCTATCTCAACTATTTATTTTTTATTCTTAGTTTTTACGGTCGACAATTAGGATTTTTGAAATTTCATTTCATTTACCGTTATTTTTTAGTTTGGTGAGATAACAGACTTGTAAGTTTAGATATCCCTAGTGGACGCTTACTAACTTTCAAAATACATTTTCTTAGTATGGCATTCGGTTAGTGTAGAGCACGTGGAAGGTTTACATGAACGATTGAATGGAATGGTAAGTTTAATTTTATATGTTCTTTGTCAATATGAGCCCGATGAGGTCAATTTCGTTGGGTAATACCACGAATAAGTCCGAAACATGTCGTTCGTTAAGGCGTTTGAATTTAATAATTTTTTTCTTTCTATTTGTTTCATTCGTTATTGATTCCTAATACGGTCCTGACTACCGATGTCCTGCTACAAATTTGTATTTTGAAATTCATCTACTTTGTAGATTATAACGACCTCTATCTCAACTATTTATTTTTTATTCTTAGTTTTTACGGTCGACAATTAGGATTTTTGAAATTTCATTTCATTTACCGTTATTTTTTAGTTTGGTGAGATAACAGACTTGTAAGTTTAGATATCCCTAGTGGACGCTTACTAACTTTCAAAATACATTTTCTTAGTATGGCATTCGGTTAGTGTAGAGCACGTGGAAGGTTTACATGAACGATTGAATGGAATGGTAAGTTTAATTTTATATGTTCTTTGTCAATATGAGCCCGATGAGGTCAATTTCGTTGGGTAATACCACGAATAAGTCCGAAACATGTCGTTCGTTAAGGCGTTTGAATTTAATAATTTTTTTCTTTCTATTTGTTTCATTCGTTATTGATTCCTAATACGGTCCTGACTACCGATGTCCTGCTACAAATTTGTATTTTGAAATTCATCTACTTTGTAGATTATAACGACCTCTATCTCAACTATTTATTTTTTATTCTTAGTTTTTACGGTCGACAATTAGGATTTTTGAAATTTCATTTCATTTACCGTTATTTTTTAGTTTGGTGAGATAACAGACTTGTAAGTTTAGATATCCCTAGTGGACGCTTACTAACTTTCAAAATACATTTTCTTAGTATGGCATTCGGTTAGTGTAGAGCACGTGGAAGGTTTACATGAACGATTGAATGGAATGGTAAGTTTAATTTTATATGTTCTTTGTCAATATGAGCCCGATGAGGTCATTTTCGTTGGGTAATACCACGAATAAGTCCGAAACATGTCGTTCGTTAAGGCGTTTGAATTTAATAATTTTTTTCTTTCTATTTGTTTCATTCGTTATTGATTCCTAATACGGTCCTGACTACCGATGTCCTGCTACAAATTTGTATTTTGAAATTCATCTACTTTGTAGATTATAACGACCTCTATCTCAACTATTTATTTTTTATTCTTAGTTTTTACGGTCGACAATTAGGATTTTTGAAATTTCATTTCATTTACCGTTATTTTTTAGTTTGGTGAGATAACAGACTTGTAAGTTTAGATATCCCTAGTGGACGCTTACTAACTTTCAAAATACATTTTCTTAGTATGGCATTCGGTTAGTGTAGAGCACGTGGAAGGTTTACATGAACGATTGAATGGAATGGTAAGTTTAATTTTATATGTTCTTTGTCAATATGAGCCCGATGAGGTCATTTTCGTTGGGTAATACCACGAATAAGTCCGAAACATGTCGTTCGTTAAGGCGTTTGAATTTAATAATTTTTTTCTTTCTATTTGTTTCATTCGTTATTGATTCCTAATACGGTCCTGACTACCGATGTCCTGCTACAAATTTGTATTTTGAAATTCATCTACTTTGTAGATTATAACGACCTCTATCTCAACTATTTATTTTTTATTCTTTTTATATAATATTTGGAAACCACGAGTAATCGGTTTGCAAATTTCTCTAGAAAAAAAGTCGTTTTCACCGGGATTCGAACCTGGATGTGCTGGTCGGTAGCGGGCAGTGCTATCCATTTACCCATAACGGTCCTTGTTAAAAGTAATAATGCGATTTGCTATATAAGCTACTCTTCGAGTATTGCAAATTAAGAACGTGTTAAAATTATTAAACCGTTGAATTATTAAAGAAAATATCGTAATTTAATAATTTTAAAAAACCAAAAAAAAATTTTTGAAAATTTTGAATTTGAAAAATGCCACCCGTATGCAAAAAATTATCTAAAGCCGAATGTGCAAAAACATTTTTGGAAAATTTAAAGATGACCCGGATGATTGCAGATTTATATCAACTTTGACACATGCCGAAATCGGCTGTTAAAATTCCATTTCGATTGTAAATTAATAAATCAACTTTTTGTAAATAAATAAAAATTTTTATTTTGAGTCATAGATAAAACGTCGTATTAGACTCGCACATAATGGCTATAATTCAGTCGGATGATTATCTCGCCTATGGCTCGCGTATAAACTTCATCCTCGTGAATTATAGTCTACATTATATTATGCTCGTTTAATAATATACTATTTCGTAAGAGTTACTTCAAAATGACTTTGTCATTACATAATACTGTGACATAATAATTATGATATAAATATGACGTCCACTTGTCATGGTGATCCTGTAAAAGTAAAAGTATGTTGTTTTTGTTACATCAGTTTTACATAAAAAAGGGACTTGTTTCTTATGTAAGGATATGATTGTGTTATTATATCACTTTTACGTCACAAAATTCTCACATAACTTATGTAATAGTATGACGTAGATAATACATAAAAGTATGACTTCAATCTTACGTTATGGTATGATAAAATTATTACATAGGATGTACGTAACATCTAAGTCATAAAAATTACATGATTCGAGAGTCAAATTTTATGTCAGTATGATGTCATAATGATGTCATGCAACAT
Organism: Cantharis rustica; assembly: GCA_911387805.1. NCBI lineage: Eukaryota > Metazoa > Arthropoda > Insecta > Coleoptera > Cantharidae > Cantharis > Cantharis rustica. The sequence continues at coordinate 36,544,876 of OU426879.1, forward strand.
GACATCATATGAGGATCACGAATAGAAGTCAATTTTATGTCAAATTTACGTAAAATTTCATTACTTCTATATGATTTACGTGTGACGTAAAAATTAAGTCATGTGTTCACTGGGAACTAATTGTTGCTTTTCTAAATTCTATAATCTATAGCCATTTGGCGCATACCCTAACATCACGCACTTTTCAATTTTCAAATCAAATTTCTTACGAAGTTCTTTAGGTATGTGTTTATAAGCAGTACATCCGAAAATCTTAAAATTGCTAACATTTGGCTTAGTTTTATACCAGAGTTCGGAAGGTGTCACACCTTCTAAGTTAAATGATAAACCCCTATTTATGACGTAGTTGCTCGTAAGTATAGCTTCGCCCCAAAATTCTTTACCCATACCAGAGTCTGCTAATATTGCCCTAGCTCTCTCAACCATAGATCTATTTTTTCTTTCTGCTTTACCGTTCTGTTCGGGTGTGTATGCAACGGTGTAATCTAATATTATTCCCTTTTGCTTGCAATAATTTAAAATTTCCCTGGAAGAATATTCGCCCCCATTATCACACCGAACTTTTGAAATTCTTTTCTCAAATTTAGCCTCCACCATTGCAACGTATTCTTTAAATTTATTACATACATCACTCTTTTTCTTTAATAAGTACAGTAAAATTGGAAAAATCGTCTATAAAAGTTACAAAATATTTGTTTCCATCATACGTTTCTGGAGTAATCGGACCGCATACATCCGTGTGAATTATTTCCAATAACCTATTGCTTTTTGTTCTTTGACCAAAAGAAGCTCGAGTTATTTTTCCATTTACACATGATTCACAAAATTCTACTTGTTGGAACTTAATATTGTCTTCGATCCCCAAAACTGCATTCTTTTTGATTAATTCTTTTAACCCCGAATAGCCTAAATGAGCAAACCTTCTATGCCAAATTTTAAAATTACTATCAACGCTTTCAACATTTAAACATTCTGTATTTACAACATTGAACTTTATTTCATATAAATTGTTTCTATAACCTATTCCCACTATTATATTATTCACATCTCTTAATTTTACCTTCCCATTATCAAAAATTACCTTCACATTTGAAGTTTCTAATTTTTTTACAGACAATAAATTTTTTCTTAAATTAGGTACATAAAATACATTTTTGATTGTACACCTTATATTTTCCTTACCTATATTACTTAAAACCTGTAAGTTTCCAACACCAACTGCTGTTAAATAACTGTCATTTTTTGCCACAGCTATTTTTATTGGATTATCCAACATTAATAAATCGGAGAAGTAATGTTTTTCACTCACCATGTGGTCTGTGCAACCTGAGCCTACAAAAAATGTCACAACGTTCTTCTCTTTCCCTTTTTCCATGTCTCGTCCACATGCATCGCCCATGAAACCTACACTTCTGTCTTCACTTGCACCACCATTCTCTTCCGAATCTTCCTGCTGCACGTAGTTGCTTCTATAATTATTATAGTGTTCGCTTGTGTTTCTACCACGATTTCGGTTGTTGAATCTTCCTCTGTAGTTAGAATAACCACTGCTACGACCTCTATTAATTAATATAAAGAGAGGGAGACCCGGTTGGCTAACCGATAATATACGACTCATGATAAAATTGAGAAATAGGGCATATAAAAAATTTATGAACTCTAAATCTTCTACTGATTACGAGTATTATAAGGATTTGCGCAACTTCACTACGATGTCCATAAAAAACGAAAAGAAGGCATACTTTAAGTTCCAAATTCATCAAAGATCGAGAAACCCTAAACAGTTATGGAAGTTTTTCGACCAGACCAACATCCATACGAAATCCAAGCACTCAATTAATCTTGATGATAACGATCCCAACTCACTTAACAGTTACTTTGCCAACATTGCTTCTTCTGACGTTAAACCGGAAGTTATTGCTTACTTCAATGAAAATCGATTCCCGCTTGTTTCTGGTGAATTGATATTTCACCCTGTCACATCGGAAGTGGTAGCAGCTGCAATTTTTAAACAACAATCCGGTGCTTTAGGCGTCGATAACTGTAGCGCTAGGATGCTGAAGCTGACCATACCTTTTTGTCTTGATAGCTTAACTGATCTAATTAATTTTTGTCTTACTAATTCGGTAATACCAACATTGTGGAAGAAGTCGATCATAACGCCTATCGCTAAAAATAATAATGCCACTAAATTTACTGATCTTCGGCCAATTAGTGTGTTGCCTGCTCTTTCAAAAGTATTTGAGTCCGTTCTTCACCAGCAGCTACTAGATCACATTGAGTGTAATAGTATTTTGCCTGATATTCAGTCTGGTTTTCAATCTGGTTATAGTACTGCAACAGCGTTGAGTAAGTTTATAATGATATCGCCAGGAATATTGACGATTCAAAGGTAACAATTGTGGCTTTCTTGAACTACAGTAAGGCTTTCGATGTGATTAATCACGAGTTACTCCTTTCTAAGTTGCTGTATTACGGTTGTGCCGGCTCGGCCATTGTTTTTTTGCGGAATTATTTGATTGGTAGAACTCAGAGGGTCAGACTGAATGGATGTTTGTCCGGTGAGCTTGCCATAACCAGTGGGGTGCCGCAGGGTAGCATTCTGGGTCCGCTTCTCTTTGCCATTTTTACTGCTGATCTTCTCAGCGTTCTTTCTTCCGACTGCGGTGTACACTTGTATGCTGATGACTCTCGAGTATATCTCTCTAACAAACCAACCTTAGTTGACAGTGTTGTTCAATCTTTGAATAATAACTTAACTTCTATTAAGCTCTGGTCTGGCGACAATGGGTTAATCCTTAACCCCAATAAAACGGTTTGTTTACGTGTGGGAAGTACATACTGCTGTACTCTAGCCGACAGCACTCGATCTCTTGACGTTGAACTTGATGGCTCCGTACTGGAGTTTAGTGAGAATGTTAGGGATCTTGGCGTAATTTGCGACAGTAACTTGAGTTTTGGGGCGCACGTTGTTAAGATTTGTGGTATAGTTGTCTAGTTGTCTCACAAGACAACTAAGTTTCAGGGCTCCTTCGAGTACCGAGCGGCGGAGATCTACAATAGGTATCTGGACGTGTTCTTGACCGGCGAAACCAGCCGTTCCTTTAGAAGCGGGATCAAGAAGATTCTGATGTTTGCGCAAAATGCGTGCTAGGGTAGAACTGAAAAGCAGCTTTGCTGATTGTTTTGCCCCTTCATCGACTCTGCTTTATGAAATGTATTTATTTTTTCTTATGAAATGTATTTATTTTTTCTTTTTATTGTAAGTAAGAGTTGATGAATAAAACTATTATTATTATTATTATTATTATTATTATTAATCCACCTCGATTGAAATTACCTTGCATCGGTTTCTTACAATTTCTTACGAAATGCCCTTTTACACCACACCTAAAACATTCTCCACTACCTGTGGTTGAAAATGCATACGCACCTTGGTTTTTTTCGTTTATGTTCGGGTTTGCCAACTTCCTCTTTTCGTATTCACTAATAAGTTTATTCTTCACCAACTCGAACGTGAAATTTTCTGAGCTTTCAAGAACTGTTACCAAAGTGTCGTAGGACGGAGGTAAAGCTAGCAATATGCTACACACAAGATCTTGATCAGGTATTTCGTTCCCCGATTCCTTCACTTGCCTTGCGATCTCTTCATATTGTTGTATAAACACTTCCATAGGTTCGTTATCCTTTAACTTTAGGTTGATCAACTTTTTCTTTAAATATAATTGGCCATGCATTCCTTTCTTTTCATACCTTTGCTGTAAGGTTTCCCACATTTCATATGCACTTGCTTTTCCCCTTAAGCATTCTAATTGATTATTGTCTACACACTGTACTATTAATGATTTTGCTCTACTATCTTTTTTACTTGCATTTTGTCTTCTTGTTACTTCCTCTATTTTGTTAATTTTTAAATCATTCTTCACGTGTTCGAGCACACCTTGTTCCTCCAAAAGTAACTCCACCCTGAACTTCCAATTATAGTAATTCGCCCCTTCTAGTAATTCGATCTGATATCCTTTTCCACTTGCCTTAGCCATTTTTCAATATTTTCTTCTTTTGTATTTACCATGTGCTTTTAACCTCCAAACTTCCTGTGGGCTACTTTTCTTTTCCTTTTCAAAAACTAATTGCACAGAGTACACCCTGGGCCCATAACCTCTTGTTTTTAAATAGTGGAGTTACTATTTATTCACTTTATTTAGTAGATCATTAAAGATACTTCATTTTAACATCATTATTTTATTTCGAATACAACACATTACATTCTACATTCAACTCAAGTACATTACTAACTATCTATAGCTTAAAACTAAAACTAACTATAATTGATTTTAGCGCTCTTATTCAAAATAATTTCAACAAAATTGACTAAAATAGGACCCAGAGAGGATAGGTTAGTTACTTTCATAAAAATTTCATGAACTCTAGCCATGAAATTCAGATATACACTTAATTAAAAAAGTTTTATTCAAATTTACAGAATCTGAACCAATACAAGCTATAAAGTTAACGTTTGATAATAAATAAAATTAGTAGTCAGCACAGGAAACGAATAATAATATTGTTTTTTTACCACTAACATGAGAAATCACCATTATCTACCCAATTTCTCTAATGAGAAGTAAAATTTCTCACCCTAGGTAAATAACGATAACAAAAAAATACCTAGGTAAATAATAAAATATTTTTAATGAAATGAACAGAAACTCTATTATTATTAACTTAATTCTAAGCAAGAACCAAATAAACTCTGAAATTCACGACTATAAAATGATATAACAATAATTATTATAGTAGATATTATATAAAGAAAAAATTATTTAACTAAATTTAAAATTGCATTTCATTAGTTTCATTTTTTTAATTTGACTACTAAACACCCACACTACTTGATATTTCAAAATACTTGAAAAATAAGTAGGAAGCAACTAAAGCTATATTTATCAACATCTAATCAAATCAAATATAGTAATATATCAGTGTTAGTAGTAAAAAAAATTCTTTATATACTTTGGTTGAGAAGGCCATTATACACCTCACACATTATATCCTGAGGCGCTACGCGCCTCAGGATATAAACGTGCTCGGTAAATAATGGCTCACTTCTCAACCTAAGTTTATAATATACTATTTCTTCTGATTGAAACAATATAGAGCAATATCGCCTTAGTTACAATATGTCATAACGCACTAATATTTCCCAAGGGAAATATGAAACGTCATCTCATATTGTCCCTAGGGAAATATGAAACGTCATTTTAAAGTATACTTTGCGCACGGTGATTGGACAATCAAACATGCAAAACAAAATACTAAAGCCATCCCTGTTAAAAAGTGACATTTAAGTGACGTGTAAAATAAAAAATGTGACTACTTATTTTTATATTTTAAAAACCAACCTAACTTTTTCTGAATTATTTTGCGCGCATTCTGCGCGCTATTGATCTAGAATTTTGCATAAGGCTTCCTTTGACAAATTGCTAGGGGGGAATTGAGAACGAGCAAAGGGGAGTAAATTTTTTGCTCAGTTTTTCGATATCTAGCGCCGTTTTCGAGTTATTGCAAATTCAAAATCTCAAATTTAATTATTGATGTAATATTGATATATTTAATAATATATTTTTCAATCAGAAGAAAACTATTGATTACAACACGGGAAATATGAATACATTTCCCTTGGTTGTCTATACATCTCTCGGGCTTTGCCCTCGAGATGTAACTAGTCAACCTCGGGAAATATACTATTCATATTACCCTAGTTGTAATAATAGCTATTTCTTCTGATTGAAACAATATAGAGCAATATCGCCTTAGTTACAATATGTCATAACACACTAATATTTCCTAAGGAAATATGAAACGTCATATCATATTGTCCCTAGGGAAAGTTGAAACGCCATTTTAAAGTATACTTTGCGCACGGTGATTGGACAATCAAACATACAAAACAAAATACTAAAGCCATCCCTGTTAAAACTTTATTTGGCGATTTCTGTGTTTTTTTGCTTCTCCTGAAAGCGTCTTCTTCCTCGTTTGTGTTAATGTCTTCTCTACCTTTTTTGAGGAATGCCTTCACAGATGGTGTGCTGTTTGATCTTTCTCTATTAAATCTGATGTTATTCATTCGTACGTGACACTTACACGTATGCAACCCAAATTGCTTGCGGCAAACTATTAACTATTTTCTCAACTCCTGCAATATTATTTTCACAGCTTCTGTAATTTATTATCTGCAGCGTCAGTACGAGAACCCGTTTCGAATAGCGAAATAACCATCGATAACTGCATATTTGAACAGGTGGAAAATTTTAACTACCTGGAAGTCTTGATAAATAGAAGGAACGAGAGAAGATCAGAAATAAGACAAAAGATTCAAGCGGGCAACAGAGCGTACTACGCAAACAGAAATATACTAAAAGATAAGCAAATAAAAAAGAAACTGTACAAATCGCTGATTAGACCAGTGCTAACATATGCGGCTGAGGTGATCTGCATGACTAAAAAAGAGGAAGAGAAATTGAAAATTTTTGAAAGAAAGGTGCTTAGAGTGATAGCAGGCCCCACAAGATTGGACAATGGTGAATACAGATCAAAAACAAACACAGAACTACGAGAAATGATGGACGGAGAAGGCATAGTAAAGTTCATTAAAGCGCAGAGACTAAGATGGCTAGGACATGTCATGAGAGCTGACTGCGAGGAAACAATAAAGGCGATAGTGATGTGGAAACCAAATGAAGATCGTACTAGGGGCAGACCAAGAGCAAGATGGTGGGACGGAGTGACGGGAGATTTGGAAAAGATGGGAATGAGAGGATGGAAACAATTAGTGATGGACCGTACAGCATGGAGAATAGTCGTTAACGACACAAGAACTCACAAAGACCTATAATGAAATGTATGTAAATAAACATGTAAACTAAGAGGATTAATCCACCTCAATAAAAGGATTTTGAAAGTCTACGGACAGCCGTATTCTTAAGAATGTAGCGCTAATTAATATAAATAATCCCTGTTAAAAAGTGACATTTAAGTGACGTTTAAAATAAAAAATGTGTCTATTTATTTTTATACTTTAAAAACGAACCTAACTTTTCTGAATTATTGTGCGCGCATTCTGCGTGCTATTAATCTAGAATTTTGCATAAGGCTTCCTTCGACAAATTGCTAGGATGGTTGAGAACGAGCAAAGGGGGGTAAATTTTTTGCTCAGTTTTTCGATATCTTTTTTCGAGTTATTGCAAATTCAAAATCTCAAATTTTATTATTGATGAAATATCGATATATTTAATAATATATTTTTCAATCAGAAGAAAACTATTGATTACAACACGGGAAATATGAATACATTTCCCTTGGTTGTCTATACATCTCGAGGGCAAAGCCCGAGAGATGTAACTAGCCAACCTCGGGAAATATACTATTCATATTACTCTAGTTGTAATAATAGCTATAAAACACTAATACGTACTGTCACATGTTGACATCTATACTATGAAAAGTTCAGTATCTGCCAACGCAATCGCTGGCATCGATTTAAAAAAAATTGAAATCACTTGCACATGGCAAAGCTCAGTTTTACAAAGGCAAGTTACAATAATTGAACTTCCATGAAGTTGGCTCGACATTTTTTGAATGTAAAAATTCTGCTAGGCACTTCAAGTCGTGACTTGTAATACCAATCTTACATTTAAGTTTTGCTTTTAACTCCGCAGGAGCATAAAAATTTATTGTTAATGTATTTTTATTGGAAATAAAATACAATTTCTACACAATTCCGCAAACAGTTTTTGAGGCAAGTTAAATTGTAGATATAGAATTTTAATTGACCTAAACATTCAATTTGATATTCGCACAATAATTGTTTTTTTTTTAAATGTACTCTTAAAATTTTTCAAACAAACAATATTATATTGTTTTTGTGTAAAGCTCTTCTTGTTCAAAACACACTTTGTTAATTTTTAAAAACTTTAAATCGTCTGTTTTGAAAGATCTTTTCCGAGATGTTTTGTTTTTGATTTTTAAATATTTATACGATATCAAAAATCTACAACCCATAAAAAACTACTATAAAAGAACCCTTTCAATTAAAGTTTTTTTTTTTAACAAATTAATTTTGATTTTATTATTAAAGTCATTTATTGTGATAAAATAATATTTTAAAAATAATTGAATTCGTAAATAATCTTCTTCAAAACCATGTGATTTGATAAACATCGTTTTCCTTAAATTTTATTTTTAATTTTATCTTAGCATCCTAGTTATTTACATCGAAAATTCGATCTTTTAAATGCGTATCTTTTGATACATGTTGGGGCTCTGCACCTTTATTTTTCATTCTTTAATCTTGCAAAAACCAATCTGACAGTTGTCACCGAAAATCCACTTTGGGTTTTTAATGTTCTTTCTTAAAATTAACACTTGATTTAAATTTAAATTATACAAACATGTCACTGAAAGTGTCTTTCATACTAATCCTCTAATTCATTTTATAGTTAAAACTACTTTTAACAAAATTATCTTTTCTAGATTCCGATGCATCATCGTTACACAAGAAAAACAAAAATCATTTGAGACAAGTCTCAATTTATGAAAATCTTTTGATGTAAATTTGATCCAACCTGTCTATTCAAGATGTGTTTGAAATATGCAAGATTTATTTCGAAAAATGAAGATTCTGTGTTAATTTATATTTTATTTATCTGCTTCCAATGTTTTATTTCCGATCTGCTGATTAAAGTTGATTTTGATTAATTTTTAAGTAAGCGATGTATGATTTTTGTGTTGTGGTTACTTTGTTGTCCGAATGATCATTTTTAAGAAGTAATACACAAGTTTAACTATTTATATTAATTACAACTGTTAGTATTTTGAAATGTGTGTGTAAATTTCATTCGTATCGTTACGTGCATGGCTTTCTTAAACTCGAATCGTTCTTTAGTTGCTAATTATTGCATTTGCTGCCGTCTTACATGGCAATATATATATACTAGCACTACAGGTCTTGTAGCCCCATGGCTTGTTTTACCACACTGGTCCAAATTCTTCTGTTTCTGGCTCTTTCTTTCCATTCCATGATGTACAGAGAATTCAAATCTTCTTGTACCTCTCTATTTTTTGATATTTGCCTCTCAGTCTCCTGCACTACTACAGAAAATCAAAAATAAAAACAAGCTCAGAAAAATTTATTAAACACAAATATCCAACATTAAAAGTACAAATAAACAAATTAGCAAACAGCATCAACAAAGAAATTAACTATATCAAACACAAAAAATGGACAAGCACACTTGAAAATATCACCTCACAAAATTTAAAAACAGTCTGGAAAATGTCAAAAGCACTCAAAAATAAAAGTAAAAGCTTTAGCTCAACCATACCCACATTGCACACCCCTCTAGGACCAATAACTGCATGCAAGAGCAAAGCAAATGCATTAGCCGAAACCTACTTACAACACCATGGTTGTTTGGTTTGGCGCCTTATTAGCTCACCATTGCTGCTTGCTGCCAGCAAGCTAATTTTAAGAGCTATTTAGCGACTTATTAGTGCGTTATTAAAGCTTGCTATCAGCAAGCTATTTTTAAGAGCTATTTAGCGACTTATTGGCGAATCATTAAAGCTTGCTGGCAGCAATATATTTTTAAGAGCTATTACATAGCTAATTTGCAGCTATTTTTTTAAATCGATTACCACTGGCAAAATAGCATTAAATAGCTTGCTGCCAGCAAGCAAATAAACAGCTATTGAAATTCGCAGCCGCTTTTTAGCAAGAAAATGCTACTTGGGAACAACCTCACTGCACACCCAACCGACACGGAAACTGAAAACACACTCGGTTGGGTTATCACTTCTGCATTTGTTATCTTTGGTTCAACTTTTACTTTGGTCGTTAAAAATTTTTGCACATTTCTTTTTAGATCATCTGTGCTAAAACCAACACCTTTGATTATTATATTATTTTTTCTTTCCTTATTTTCCACTCGGTCGAGTTTGACTTCTAATACTGCAATACGGCTTTTTAACTCTTTGATTTCAAGCTTTAATGTTTTCATTTTTTCCTCATATCTTGATTGGCTTTTTCGCACTTCTCTAATTTCGCTCATCATCTCTCTCATCATATGTTTCAGTTCGTCCATTTTAGCTTTCTTGGTTGTTATTTTTGGATTGTATGATTTCTTGAACGTTCTAAAAAGTTCACTTTTTGCTGCATGCTTTCTTCTAGTACTTTCCACTACCGAATCTTCGCTATCTATGTCTGATACGGTGTCACCTTTATTGGTATCACTCATTCCTGTTTCGCGATAGTAAGTTGTTTACCGGGTCTACCCCTCGGAGTCAGCAACCTACTTCTCTTGTTGTATTTTGTGTTGTCTAGTTGTCGTTTGTTCATAAATTTTACTTGATCTTGTTCAATCAGATTACAATCCAATTATTAATTTTATCGTTTTCCCTTAATTGCTGAAATTTGAAACTGCTCTTATTTGCAGCTTCTTCTACTTGTGTTACTTCACTATTGCACTTATTGACTATTTTCAAAACGCACAATTCACCAATATTATATTAAGAAGACGGAGCCGCTATTTACGGTTATCACGTCGTTCTGTTTACCTCTAATCCCCGATGTAGATACATAATGTATGTAAATAATGTACATAATAATTCTTGAGTTTAAAACTGAAGTTACACACTTCATTAATTCTTTTTATATCGTCTTTGATATTCCTTTAAATATTATTGATAACAAAAAGTGTTCTTTAAGCAACTGCTCTTCTTGTGCAAGTAGTTCTAGTAATTCAAGATAGGTAATACCCTTAATTTAAAAATTTGTTATTTTCTCGATGTCCACGAAAAGCAATTTCTTGCTTACTCAAAAAACAAACAACATGGATTAAACGTGCTAGTAAACGTCTATTTATACTGACTTTTTCATTATGTTTTAAGGCAGCAAGTCTTCGACTTTCTGATATCACATTATTCAATTCGAATTTACCCAAAACATGAAATTTTTCTTGATTTCTCAAAGAAAATATTATTGTTGGATGTATTTATATAGAATGTTTTTCTGCTTTTCTTATAACATTTTTTATTGTCGACAATTCATCAACATTCTTTTTCTCCGCCAAAAATTACGCAAGTAAACCAAAACTTTTTATTTCGCTTATCGCAACCAGTAAGTCACAAAAATTAGTGTACCAATTGCACTGAAATTTTCTAGTAAATTTACCTTTTTATATTCCAATAAAAGTCTGAAAGAAAGGGTATTAGTCTATTAGTCAATTTTTAGTTAAAAAAAATAATTTTAGTTAAAAAAATATTTTTTAATTTATCGTTTATTTCCATTGATGAAAAAAATTAAAAAAGTATAATACAGCAATAAATGCACAAAAACGTAAAACTTTAGCAAATATGTACATAAATTACATTGCATAAACTTTGAAGAAACAAAACTTAATGTTGAAATATTTGCTCTATACAATTTCTCCACTCCTTTACGTTCGTATACGTTATGTATTGATAGCATTTAGCATAGTATGAGTCTTTGGTAAGAACGTTTATTGAAACTGGCAGCCGTCGTTATCTTATCGTATAGCAATTCGGCATCACTATTAAATTTCTGCAGGAGTTGATTTCAAAAGCTTTTCTTTAGATAATAATTATGTAAAAATATGATTAAGAAATTAAAACACCATGTAATTTTTTCAATTCGAATAGTAAGGGTATTTATTTCACTTCGTAAGTTCGTAGATGTCGTACTTTGTAAACTTTGTAGAATTGTATGACATGAACATACTCCCTTAAATGTTTCATAATTCTTTTTACTTGTATTTGTAGGTTATAATTATTTATATCGAAACTACGACATCTACATAAAGTACGACGGTTTCTGCCTGCGTAAACTTCGTAAACTAAATTTGTATTAAAAATTCTACGAAACTGAAATCTACAACGCTTACGACAAAAGTACAACGTGACATGAATACCCTTAGTGTCTGTTGAAATTTTATTAAACATTATAATTTTTAATAAAACATTTTTTTTCTGGGGAGACTCAGTCTCAAAGACTCCCCTGACGGGCCGCCACTGAAGATAATAATAAACAATGGACTTGTATATTAACCAATTGACTACGATAAGCTCACATCTCATTTCATCTGGTGACAGAAAAAGTAATTTGAATCAAAGAGGTAAAATAAAATAAAGTTTACACAATTTATGTCATATATGTTCGAAAAATGTACCGATTTTTCTAAAATCTCCGAATTTTACTGAATAAAAATGTGGCTACAATTTAATCAGCGAACGAACCCTGTACATATTATGTTTACGTATGTTCAGGTTCAATACGGTTTTACTAAAACATAAATTTCAGCTTTTCGGTTTTGCTTTTAACACTCTACTAAATTATTTCGGTAACACATACGGAGAGGGTCTCTACTGTGGGTCACGGATTTTAAAACCCTTTTGGGGTAAAAAAGTACTTCGTATTAATAAACTCTAGGCCAAGCGGTAGCGCGCAACTCTCAAAAATAACAAAGTTGAAAATTAAAATTAAAAAAAGTTTATTCATGTATTTGCTTGGTGGCATTAATTTGCAAGTAACCGCGATAGTTCTGAGGTTAACTGCACGACTATCAACCGGACGGGCCAGGTTCAATTCCTCCAAAAGTCGTTTTTTTAAATGTTTAAAAAAAATTTTTTTAATTTAATTTATAACCGAAGTGCACGCTTCTTTGTCAACCCTGTGATATTTATTTTTAACCACAGGTAATAAAAATAAAATAAAATAAAATAAAAATACAGTCCTTGGTTCACAATCAATTAACAATCCTGTATTTCACAATATCTTGAAATATGCCTGGATCGACGAAAGGATTTCATTTTTGAATGTGAACGAAGTGTGCTTTTCTCAGTCGCTTTTGAAAAAACATTGCCAGTGCGATGACGTTGCATTCATAAAATGCGCATGATGTGAAGACGACCTATGTTTTTCATGCTTTTATGACAATTACCATCCGAATAGATGTAAAGTCTCGTACAGAAAACAATGATGACAAATTGTAATCTTAAATATCTGTAAAGGCACTTTTATACAGCTTTGCTGAAAATATTTGTAATAATAAATTTTGTAATAAATCAGTGTTATTTTTAATAATGAAAAATAATAGCGTAATAATTTAACTATTTTGTAGGTAAATTGACAAAATTGTTGATAGATTAACATGCGACGTTAACGGGTAGCAAAAAAAATTTAAAAAGAAATTTTTTTTTAAATTAAAAAAAAAACGATTTGTGGATTTGAACCTGGCCCGACCGGTTGCTAATCCCGCAACTTACCTCGGAACTATCTCAGTTACTTGCAAATTAATGCAACCATGCAAGTAGATAAATAAAATTCTTTTAAATTTTAATTTTCAACTTTGTTATTTGTGAGAGTTGCGCGCTGCCGCTTGGCCTGGAGTTTGTTAATATGAAGTACTTTTTTACCCCAAAAGGGTTTTAAAATCCGTGATCCACAGTAGAGACCCTCTCCTTTAAGTTCCCATTTATCTTTATTTAAAAGTTTTGTTGATATATTTCTTCATATTTTTCGTAGATTAATTACAAAAGTTAATTTCCTTAAACAGTAAGTTTTTGCCAAGTTTAGAAATTATTTCAACAAGAATCTTAATTATTGCATGTATTTAAACAAAGTAGCAAAAAGTGACATTACAGCGTGATGTTGCAAAAGTGGCATCGTTAACACATGAAATACTTAAGTGTTATTAATTGTACCTACACAAATTTATGGAAATATAGGGTAACGCTGTTTTTGTAAATTGCCGGTAGATACCTAGTTTTATGTAGGTATTGAAATTTAGAACACATTAATCTAGATATTGAAACAAATTTGAATTTGAACTGCTTCAAAATTTTCAGATCTTTTAAAACAACGAATAACTTATTTATTTTAATTGAAATAATTTTTAATTAAAATTTAAATAAATGAATGAATGTTAATTTCTTAATTTTTTTAAAATTTAAATAGATCTACTAGATAATCAAAATTATCAACAAATAATTAATTAACTTATTATTATTGATGTAGAGTGTTGAGGTTTGCGTTTGAAGTGTTAGAGGTATTTATAAAGCTTACACGATAGTTTAAACTGCCTACGATTATCGCTAAGCAGTATGCATCTGATAAGAACTCTTTTCGGGTAACCGAAAGAGTAATCCGTCAACAAAAATTATGTACACCTACATTTGACTGTTATCACTCCTATACAGAAGACTCTACCATTGTCATAATTTCCTGTTGAGCTTAGGACATAATATATTATAATAAATATAATAATATTATAATAAACAAACCAAACAAAATATTAAAATAATGAATTTTAATCCTATCAAATTTTTTAGAAAAACTAAAAAATGCACAAACACTTTTTAGAACTAGAATGTTTCAAGTTAACCAAATATAAATACATCGTATGTACATACATTATCGCAAATGTTTTCACCATACTATGACAACATCAGGCGATGAATTAGAAAGATAAACGAGAAAAATCCGTATTTATCGTCCAAATTGAAAGAGAAAGGGGAAAGGATAGGAGGGGGTTATTTTTGAAAAAATGGTAGGAATATAATTAAAAAAGAAATAATGTAGGTGGATGTAGGGTTAAGTTCAATATCTGTTTAATAACAATTGCTGCTGTAGTTAAAATTTTAAACTTTCAATTTTTTTATCTTTCTTTTTAAGCTTCTTTATAATAAAACATTTATCATTTTCTAAATTAAACTACTAACACTTGTCTAAATTACATATTAATTTTATAATTATGAATTATTATACATAATGTAATACCACAAGCTAAGTAGGCATTATCGGAAATAAATTAATTAAGATACCAGTTTCTAGTATCAGTAGTTAAATTTAATAATTCAACGAGTAAGTAAAACAAGCAAGTTATATTCAATAACCTGCATGTTAATCAACCTTAAAGGATTTACTTAAAGCAACTTGCACTTTATAATATTATATTATCGCTAGAATAAGTCAGCACTTTTGTAGAATATAAGTCACCACAATAATGTAGTCTAGTTTAGTTAATAATATAGAGCTCAATTTTGTAAGCTTGTGTAATAACTCCGTGTTCTAAAATAAAAATACTTTTTTTAAGTAATATTATTGATTGCCAAATAAAATTGGCGCAGTCGGTAGGATTGGTCAAAGCGTTTTACCAAAAATTTTCATCGAGAAAATTAAAAACAAAACGGTCTGTTTCAACAGTTTATTTGACTAAAACTAAAGAACGAAAGCCAAGAAAAAACACGTGGTTGAAGATTGTGACGAAGTGGACAAAAATCGCTACAACCAACTTTCATCAACCAACAACCTATCTATCGAGGATACAACCCTACATTTAAGAAGACCTGGGACATCGGACAAAAATTGTCGGAACATCCTATAGGCATTAGAAGTAAGACAACGAAACGAAACCAAACCGACTTGCTACATATTGCAGTGGTTTTCTCCTAATGCTCAATGAAGAGGCAGAACCCTTTACTGTCTTAATTTTACCTCGACTAGCTTTACCTTGTTAGAGCCTGAGACTTGCAGGAGTGGGTTCCTGTGACTAACTCTATTGTCGATGAAAAAAAAAATATGCTCTTTTTAAGGCAACTGAAATTAATTTTATTTTGAAAAACGGAACCGGTTGGTAACAATTTTACATTTCGCAGATTTAAAATTTAGTGTTTCATGTAGGTTCGTAAAACCAGATGCACATTTAATATTAAAATTGTTCGCACTAGCATCTAGTTTTATTAACTTTTTAAATGTAATGTGTAAACAAATTTTATAAAATATTCAGGTATAAAAATTAAAAGTTCCAAAAAATAATCTGCAGATTGCTTCTGAATTGCTCAATCAAGTGATGACGCAAATAATTCACCTTCTCTCATCCGGCTTCATAAAATCCAAAAATGCCGTCCGCATCTGCTTGCCGATACAAAATGTGCGTTGACCACCTTCTTTGATTCCTTGAATATTTAAAATCAACTGCAGGAACCAATCTAACGCCGCAAAGACGCCTTCTTCGAAAATTGACAATGATGAAAACTCAGCTTTAAAACAAGTTTGGTTTTCACAAATACTTGTGAAAAATTCACTAGCAAAACTCTTTGTCGCTCAAGATCAAACGCAAACTCGACTAATTTGTACGACCTTCGCGTCTCAAGTCCTCGCATTTCCGTCCGCTACGCCAATTTCCAAAATTCTTATTTGCAACCTGATAAATCCAAAAACTCTACCCGCAATTTAAACGTTATACCGTCACGAACCTTTTTATTCTTTGCACTTTTTTGATTTCACAGCACCTTATACAAATTTTGTGTTGAAAGTTTGTGTGATTGCGTTTAACATAAAATTTTACTGCGTGTTTCGTCTTTCAAAATTGTGGCTTCCTTCAATATGAAGCGATTGCTGACTGTGAAAATTCGACAATCGAGCTTGACACAAAATTACACCACAATATATGTAAGTGCTCAAAACCTTTTTACCTTCGAATTTTTAGACGATAATAATTATAGCGTATTAGAAATAATCATATTTATAGTGATTCCCACGAAAGATGACGATGACGACACAATCTAAAATCGTATGAACTAAGCAAAGAATCCCTAGTCAAATGAAGTGTATTTTAAAATATGAGTATATTGGTCATCTTTTTTTTTATTTTCTTTCTCACTTTCGTTCTAGTTTAACAAATTCCATGTTGTCATCTGTCAAACCAAATATAGGTTATGATTGGGGATTCCATGCTGTTTCAACAAATTTAAAATCAACTGTTGCGATTGAGATTTTAATGTTCTTCCGTGTATAGACATAGACATGTTGAGAGTTCTAAAAATAACTATTTTTGTATTATAAATTAGCTTAAATTTGTAAAGTAAAATCGCAAAAACCACTAACCACAAAATGAAAATACGTAAATGTCATTATGACAATTAAAAATGTAAAATTATTCACAACTGAAGTCAAAATTATAGTTACGACATGCTATGAGTATATCTGTCTCTTACTATCGTCGAACAAATGCAATAACGTAAGTCGTTATTAGAATTTTGAACGTAAGACGTGAAATTCATTCTCGTCCTCTGTCATATTAATACAAAATGACAGGTACTGATTATAAACTACACGTCGTTACTATAATCAGTCAATTATGTCGTCATCGTCATCTTTCGTGGGAATCACTATAGTAATTAATTTAATGATAATCGAACTCGAAAATATTATTCAACAAATAGGAAATTTCGAAATTTTTGGTCAACCAGAAAGTAAAATAACAATAGAATCTAAAATGTCAGCTGAACAATTAAATATTAACCTTTTAAGATATCATTCTGATAACATTCCAGCTTTTGATAGAAATGCGAAACAATTGCATAGATTTATAAACGCTTGTAAAAATTTATATTCTGCTTTTTAAAATAGATTAGACCCATTTGCTGCAATAAATGTTTGTATTCTTGATACAATTTTATCAAAACTTAAAGGTCGTGCAGCCGATTTGATTGGTTCGCGTACGGAATTAAATTCGTGGCAATTAAAGAATCACTAAATTTAACTTTTTCGGATCAGAGAAGTATAGATTGCTTAATTCAAGATCTAATTTTAATGAAACCTGTGGCAAACGAAAGTTCAACACAATTTGGTATGAGAATACAAAATGCGCGAAGTTTATTATTTTCAAAATTAAATACGTCAACTGAGACATTTTATCAAGCAGATAAAATTATAAAGATTAAACATTACGAAGATTTCTCATTAAAAACTTTTATCAACGGACTTCAGTATAATATGCAACTAATGATTAGATTACGTGCACCTGATTCATTAGAATAAGCACTTGCTTATGTTACGGAAGAAGAAAATTTTATTTATTATAATAAAGGTCAAAACCAAAACTTAAACATTTCATATAATCTCTAATCGAGATTAAATCAAACTTATCAAAATTCAAAATTTAGTAAAAATCGACCAACTCAAAACATTCAGAATTTTAAAATCCCACAAAATAGACCTTTCCAATATCAAAATGTACCTAAACCAACGAGTCAATATCAACCAGCTCAAGCATCAAATTTTCAAAATTTCGAACGCCCACATTTTCAAAATTACACACCTCAACCAAATTTTCAAAGTATCCAAAGCCCACATTTTCTAAATTACACACCCTAACCAAATTTTCAAAATTACACAACTCAACAAACATTTCAACCAAATTTTCAATAGTCGCAAACAAAGCCCAACTTTCCGCAGAGAAATAATTATATCACAAATCAATCCCCTAATTTCAACCCCGCTAAGAACTCCTCTACGTCGCGATTAACTTACAAACCAGAACCAATGGACACCAACTCTAGATTCACAAATTTCACCAAAAAACTAACAGTAAATTATCATGAATTATATGTTGAAAACATTGAAAGTTTAGATGATGGAACTTTTACTATCCATGCTTTGTCCATGAATTTTGTATGTATATTTTTCAGTGACAATAAAGCCTTATTATTATTATTATTATTATTAATTACCAGAAAACCAATATTTTGAACATCAAAATGATTACCTTCAAAATTACCAAAATTTGCAAGTTGAAAATGAAATAGAAAATGAAAATTCTCATGAAGAACAATCGGCCAAACAAATTACTGACGAAACTGTAAATTTTCATTTGACTCTACATCAAGACACTGACTTAATAATCTTAAACACAATTAACCACCAATTACCTTATATTTACGTACCCCAATTACAAGCAAAATTTTTAATTGATACGGGAAGTACGCGAAGTGTGATAAATCCAAAATTAGCCCACGAAGTTTATAAAAAATTCATAAATTACGAAAATTTTCAGTCAACCGGCACATGCTACTACGAGTCATCATGAAATTTCTTACATACTCATTTTTAATATCTTTAATGTAAATGAATATCACAAATTATATCTTTTTAACTTTTTAAAGAATTTTCACGGTTTAATAGGAATAGATTTACTCAAGCAACCTAACCCAACCTTAAATATCAAAACTTGTAAATTAAATACACCATTTGCCGAAATTCGCTATGAGAATGTCTTGTAGCGCCATCTGAATGAACTAAATCCGGAAATATTTTCATTGCATGAAACAATAATATACAAATTTTGAGATATAAACGAGATACTCGATTTTATATCAATCGCTATGAGATGAGAATGTCTAGTAACGTCACCTGTTGGTTCGATGAAGTAAACTAAATCTGGAAATATTTTCATTGTAATTGTGGTGTTTTAAAATTTTTATAAAAAACTGTTTTGTAAATTGTTTAGAGTTGTTTGTTTTGGTTTAAAATTTTGTATCATTTTATGTTATCAAGTCTTGTACGTATATCTGGAAATCCTTTGCCAGCTAAAATTATGTCACCATATTCAAGCATATGTTATTCAATTGTGATCTGAGAATCACTTTTCCTTCCTCCAGCAACTTTTGATTTAACTTAATTAACTTTTGAATTCCGTACAATCAATTATTATGACTCTTGTATTATTGTGGTCAAGATAAAAACATTCTAGCACATATCCTTGGGCTGTATCCTTGTCTGGCCAAAATACTAGATTAATATAATTATTTAACTACGACGGAAATATTTTATACTGTCGATTTTGTGAGAAAAATATTTCACCTTTACGATCGGGATCAACTTTGCCAGAGGTGATAATTACAAAAGTACCGATATTGAAATACTACCTAATGATCTCAGTGGATGTAGAAAAATCATTTTCTAATTATAAAAATATATTAATTGATAGAAGAAGGTGCAACCTTACTACTGAAAAAATAACACTATTTTTATAGTATTTATTTAAATTTGATGTTGCATATTTGCATGCATATTTCGAAAATTTTAAGTTGCATAAATCCGGTCTCTAAATATAACCATAAAAATATAATCGTTCGATTTTGACGTTTTGTGACAGCTGCCTCGTCGTTTCCAGATTTCATTCACAAAGCTGTCACCATGGGCGCTACGACCCGTATTCGTATCCCTTCTTTTCCGACTCACGTAGCGAATACTATATACAAACAGTAACAATCAAAATTTAACAAAAAATAATATTCATTTGAGTACTCTTCCACCAAAAATTAACCAAATTGTTAAAGTGCCTGTGAATATTGAAAACGAACAAGGAATTTTAGAATATAAAAAATTCGGTGATCTTATTGAAATGCCAAAAGCTTTAGTAATAACTAATAACCAACGCTAGAGAAAAATTTGCATCACTTGATTTTTGTAAACCTTTCAGTACCAAAATTATTAATCCAGTAGAAATCAATTATTACAAAAAAGGAAAACAAAATACGAATGTCGACTCACTATCAAAGATACCGATAAATGCTATAGATGATGATAGCATGCATAATAATCCCGGTGACTCTAAGTTCGACATAATAGAATATATGAGGGAAATATCTACAAATCCAGAACAATGTATCGACCCCCAAAATTCGAATCAACGCAACGAATTACCTTCCACATCCACTCAGGAAAAACCTCCCAACGTAATCCAACGAACTCATGAAAATAACGATACTTCAACTGTGCATTCTTCTAAAAATCCTAGCTTAACTAATGAAGGAATTCAAATTTTAGATAAAATCATTAATAATAAAAGCAACCAAATTATTATTTCTAAAAATTCGCACAACAATTTACATGTTGAAAGAAGAAATTTTGAAAACCATGAAATTATCTTCCTCAAAATCCCCAAATCTAACCCAGATCTTATCCTGGAGTTTTTAAAAAATTATACTATCGAAGATAAAACTTTTTATATGTATTTTTTTGATGACACACAGTATATTGAGTTTAATGACGTATATAGGAAGTTCTTTAATGCAAACAAGACTAAATTAATTAAATATACCAAGATAGTAAAATCTGCAGTACAAGATACTCGTATCATGCAGATAAAATTCCAACATGAAGGAAAATGCAATCATCGCGGAATTAACGAATCTTACGAACAACTAAAAAGAAAATATTATAACTATATTAACAATTGTAAAATCTGTCAAACCGCGAAATACTCACGAAAAAAACCCTACGTACCATTAGTATTAACAGAACAAAGCGAGAAACCTTTTCAAATATTTTACATATTGACATATTCAAATTTGATAACCAAAATAGAATTGATAAAGCAAAAGAAGACTATATCAACGGAAAAATTGAAAGTTCGGTAAATCAAAAATTGAAGAGGAAGTCTTTGAAGTCGTTGATCTTAAAAGAAAAAAAAAGTGACATTAAAGAGATTATTTTTTATAATGAAAGGTGCTTGGACAACTTGAAAATAGCGAACAAGTTTAATAAATATTTTGTTGATAGTGTCATGGAAATTAATAAGAGCATTCCGATGAAGCAATATGTACAGTACCGTCGGAAAGTTTGGAAGCAAGCATTAATTAATTGAAATATTTAATTATTAATTTTTTATAATTTTTTTAATTAAATATTTTTAATTGCCATTATAAATACATAGTGTTTCAATATTTTTGGTAGTATTTTAACTTAAAAATAATGTTTTATTTAAACACATTTCACAAAATTGAATTTTATTACTTCACTGTATTTCTACCAGCATTTTAAGTTTCGGTAAAACACAAATAAATTTTAGCTAGATGTGGTTTTATTGTTTTTTTTTATTACTACTAGGTACCGACAACTCCTGAAAAGTGATTTATTTGTATAGTTTAGTTTAGTTTATTTAGTATAGTTTGTATAGAACTTACTTGTTGGGGTAGTAAATTTACTTGCACTTGATGTTCTGCCGGTGATAGAGTCGGCGATTTAGTAAAAATAGAATAAATAATGTGGAAATAGCAATATTTAAAAATTTTTTATAAGAATTTAGTTCTTTCTGGACAGCGGATCGTTGGAAAAAATGTTGTGTTTTAGCTGGTTAATGATCCAAAACATTCCTCCCGATTATGCAAAAGTCATTTGGCAGACAAACAAACCACTGGGGTACATCAAATAATAATTTGCCCGTCCCAGTCACCCGATCTTTCACCAATCTAGCTTTTGTGGGACGAATCGTATCGAAAAATTAAATAACACCTGTCACAAAATAAAAATATAATGTGAAAATATCTGCAAATTGTGTGGAAACAGATTTCACCGGATTATTTAATTAATTTAATAAAAAAAACGCCCCGAATTTGTAATGCAGTAATATGTGCGAAAGGTAGATATTTTGATAAAATAAATTTATAAATGTTTTTCAATAATAATTTAATTGTTATATGATATAAAATCAATAGTTATTTACCCATTTTCTTAATATTAGCATTAAAATAATTAAATCTTTTAAAATTATAAATGTTTTATCGAAAAAATGGTCTGCTTCCAAACTTTCCGACGACGGTAGTGTAAATAACATTGAAGATGTGAACAGTGTTTTTAAATTTAAAACGGTAACAATTGATGATTTAGACATTGCTTTGAAATTGATTAATAACAAAAAAGATGTAAACTTTGTTGATGCGGGTATGGTTAGGGATATTATTAATCTTGTGGGCGAAAACTTGTTATCCATTGTTGGTCTGTCACTAAAATCAGGAGTTTTTCCGGATACTTAGAAAGAATCATAAATAATTCCTATCGCAAAGGTAAGAAATTCGATAAAGTGTGATGAGTTCCGACCTATAAATATGATATCGATTCAGTCGAAAATCTTGGAGAAGATAGTTAAAGATCAATTAATCGCATACTTAGAGAACAATAAAATAATTTTTGAATACCAGTCGAGCTTCAGAAAAGGTCATAGTTGTGAATCGTTAGTGACTTATGTTATTTCTGAATGGAAGATAGCGGTTCACAAAAATAAAGTGATGGTGACCGTTTTCCTAGACCTTAGTAGAGCGTTTGAGACAGTAGATACAGAAATTCTAACAAAAAAGCTCGAAAAGTATGGCATTAAAGATAATGAATTGAGGTGGTTTATATCTTATTTGGATAAGCGGAAACAGAGAACGGTGATAAATGGAGTAGTCTCTGAAGCAGGGGAAATGCATTTGGGTGTTCCACAGGGAACAATTCTGGGGGTGTTATCTTTGTTATTATATGTTAATGATATGAATAAGGTGATTATGAGGGCAAAATGTGTAATATATGTAGATGATTCTCACCTATATGTTACAGGTGATAATGTTGATGATTGTTAATGTTAATTGTTAATCTGGAGTTAAAAATCCTCAGTGCATGGTTTCAAGTGAACAGGCTGAAAGTTAATATAAGCAAGACGAAATGTATGATAGTAAATGATAGAACAGGTAGAACGTTTAATGTTTTAATGGATGGGGTAGAATTAGATGTGGTTAAGCAATACAAATACTTGGGGTGTTGTTATTGATGACAAATTAAATTTTAAGTGTCATTTTGATTTTGTATGTAAAAAGATAGCTAAGAAATTGTATTTTTTATCAAAAATTTGTAGGAATTTTTCTGTAGCCACTACGATAAAAGTATATAATGTTATAATAAGACCACATCTGAAATATTGTTCAACAGTTTGGTTTATGGATTGTAACAAATTTTATTTAATTTGTTCGTTTACTTTGCGCACGTTACTGCGTTCAAGCTTAGCGCAACGCCTATGATTTTTCAAAACTGCGAGTTTTGATAACGCTTTTGCTAGGTCGTTTTGATAACAGGTTTGACACGGTTAAGGTGATATCTCGTCTGTAATTAGGTAAAATATTTTAAATTTTACATCGGTTTATTTTATCATTTAATGATTTTAGAAAGCACCTTACCTTACCTTCCTTTCCTTTTTGTTATGAATTTGGATACACCAACTATTCCGATAATAATTGGATAAGAACGAAAATTGCAAGAATTGAAATATTTTTAATCACAACTGATTATCATTATAATTTGGTTTGTGCCATTTTTTGGATTAATTACGGACGGAAATTTTCAACGCAGTTGAAGATTCTTTATTTTTACTTACTTTACATCACGTCTCAAAGTTGTGACTCCCAGAGTTCCTCCTTTTTGGTTCAAGTGCAGGGGTACCGCAGACTTCCAAGCGTTAACGGCTCAACGTAATTTTTTCCGAAGTTTGAGAGCTGGACCACGATTGCGATTACTTGCATCACTTCATAAGCTGTTGGTTTCCGTTAGGTGGAAAATTTTGTATTGATAAACTGTGTAATTACCCGGGTAAGTGTTTTTTCTTTTCTAACCCAACGAGCCACTTTTGCGAGCAGCTTTGATTTCTCATTCGACACTATAATATTTTTTGAGTGTCATCATAGTTTTCGACAATGGTTTGTCAGTGCACCCGAACATTCGTTTGAGGACGATTTTTTTGGTCATAACTTTTTGCCAACTACGCCGATAATTGTAAACGATTGACAACCTTTTATACTTTTTTTGATCTCTTGTATTTGGAGTTAATAAATACGCTTTGTTTTAATTTGTGTTTCTTTTCGGAGAAGCCGTACTGCAGTATTCAATTGAATTCACACTCTCGCTCACCGACCTAAATCGGTTAGCTTTAACATCGTGGGCCTCTTCAGTATTTTTTTAAAAATCTAGATTTTTCCGGAGTGTGAAGAAAATACTGTCTTCCAGCAAGAGCAGGTAGAATTTTTATTTACAGGGTAATGGTAGCATGATGAGTAGACTGCAAAAACTGCAGAATAGGGGTATGAGGATAATTTCCAGAGTTAATAGATTTGCTACAAAATTAGTGCTGCTGGAGACTTTACAGTGGCATAGTGTGTACCAACGTATAGTAGTAAATGTTTTGTTATTTGTTTTTAAGATAAAATATAAGATGCAACCTGATTATTTGTGTAAAGACGTTGCATATGTTGAAGATATGCATGGGTACCCGGTAAGGAATAGGCATGATTTCAGACTAAATTTTTTTAAGAACAGTAAGACTCAGAATATGATCTTTTATAGTGGCTTGAAGCTATTTAACAGTTTGCCTATAGACATTAAGGAAGAAACAATGTTGTTAAATTTTAAAAGAAAAATTAAGGAGTATGTTGGCGTTAATTTTACTTAAGGAGTATATTTTGGTATCTTTTTCATATTATGTATTTGTGTGTAATTTATATGTAATGATATAGTGGTTTTATACCAAATAAAGTTTATTTATTATTATATATTTAAAATTAAACACCTATATCAAAACCTATCAAACAAATTACAAAGGGAATATCACAATTCGTATAACTTAATAATTACTTTAGAAACCGAAATAATAACCCAAATTAACCAATTGAATCCTGCAATAAAACTACGAAGTAAACGAGAAGCGATTGATAGATTAGGATCAATAATCAAAATTATAGCCGGTAATCTCGATCAAAATGATGCAATTAGATATGATAAAGCAATTTCTACTCTCTCTAATAATGAACAAAAAATCAAAACGTTATTAAAAGAACAAATTACACTTTTAGAAAATTCAATAAAACTCTTTAAAAATACCATTCAAAATCTGGCTTATAACCAAATAATACTAGAATCAAGAATTCTACAAATCGAAGCAGTTATAAAATCTGAAGAATTCACAAGATTAGAAACACATTATATCTTTTTAATTCACGAAGTTTAAAGTTGCTATAACATTTTCTAAATTAAATACATTTCAAAATTCTATTGTAAAACCAAACGAACTATTGAACGAATTAAAATCAATCAATAATCAAATAAATCAGGACAAACTCCCTTTTGTACCAAATATTAAAAATCTTATAATTTTCGAACAAATAATAAAAATTAAAAGCTATAGTAGAGAAAATCAAATAATTTTAATTTTGGAAATACCATTAGTTGAAATTGAAAGCTATAATTATTACCGTTTATATCCACTACCCACTCCTACAAAAAATAATGAATAAAAATTAATCTTTCCTCAATCAAAATATTTGATCTTAAATGAGCAAAACTACATATTTTCTAACCAAAAATGTAAAGAAGTTCAACCGAAACAATTTATTTGCGAAGAAGACACTCCTATTGGAATAACCAAGGAATCGCCGTGCAAAGTACAACTTTTGACATACTCACACAAAACTAACAATTGTCAACAAGTTATTGTAAACTCAAGTACCTTTAAAATTCAAAGTATAGAAGAAAACAAATAAATATTAGTAATCCCCGAAGACACCGTTGCGGTTCAAAAGTGCAACACAGATACAACAAAAATTCCTCTTAAAGGAACTTATGTGTTACAGCTAACCAGTGAATGCAAAGTGAAAATACAAAACTACAAATTGGAAACCAACCAAAATTCGAGCATTAACTTCGAAGTCATGAAACTACCTAAAATAATAATGAACAGTGATCTAAACGAAAGTGATAAGAAAAGTGTTAATAAAAGGTTAAAATTAAATTTGATTGATCTAAACGAGTTCAACAACATTCAAAACGTATTGGAAACCTAATCCAAAAATCTAGAACAGCTTTCGGAATATCAGGACATCTTTCAGAAATCCAACATTTGGACAATACTTATTTTTGTTTTAATCATTCTTATGTTTTGTATTGCAGTTGTATTCTTTAACATTATAAAAAGACGCAATCGACTATAGACTACCCAAAAGGAAGAAGATCTAATTTTATAGGCTTAGAAATTGTGTAACCTTTATGATGTGGTGTAATTTTGTGTCAAGCTTGATTGTCGAATTTTCAGTCAGCAATCTCTTCATATTGAAGGAAGCAACAATTTTGAAAGACGAAACACGCAGTATAAAATTTTATGTTAAACACAATTACACAAACTTTCAACACAAAATTTCTATAAGGTGCTGTGAAATATAACGTTCAAATTGCGAGTGGAGTTTTTGGTTTGTTCAGGTTGGACGCAAGAATTTTGGAAATTGGCGTGGCGGACGGAAATAAAAAGACAAGAGACGCAAAGGCCGGACAAGTAGGTAGAGTTTGCATTTGATATTAAGCGACAAAGAGTTTTTTTTTGCGAGTGAATTTTTCACAATTTTTTGTGAAAAGCAAATTTGTTTGGAAGCTGAGTTTTCATCATCGTCAATTTTTAAGGAAGATATTTTTGCGGCGTTAGATTGGTTCCTGCAGTTGATTTTTAAATATTCAAGGAATCAAAGAAGGTGGTCAACGCACATTTTGTATTGGCAAGCAGATGCGGACGGAATTTTTAGATTTTCCTGAAGCCGGAGAAAGAAGTTGAATTATTTGCGTCATCACTTGATTGAACAATTCAGAAGCAATCTGCAGGTTATTTTTTTAAACATTTTAAATTTTAAACCAGAATAATAATTTTATAAAATTTGTTTACACATTACACTTAAAAAGTTAATAAAACTAGATGCTTGTGCAAACAATTTTAACATTAAATGTGCATCTGGTTTTACGAACCTACATGAAACACCCAATTTTCAAATCTGCGAAAGGTAAAATTTTTACCAAACGGTTCCGTTTTTCAAAATAAAATTAATTTCAGTTGTCTTAAAAAAAGCATTTTTCTTTTCATCGACAATAGAGTTAGTCACAGGAACTCACTCCTGCAAGTCTCAGGCTCTAATGAGGTAAAGCTAGTTAAGGTAAAATTAAGACAGTAAAGGGTTCTGCTTCTTCATTGAGGAATAGGAGAAAACCACTGCAATATATTGTGGTGAAACAGAGGATTCGCACCTACTCTGTACATTTTGATATAAATTTTATTTTAATAATTTTAAGTTGTAAGATTGTGAAATTAGACAGGTGGAGGCGAATCGACAAGGATATTGGTTTTTTGCCAACGAGTCGCCGCGAGAGACAGCGGTGCGACTTTTGGCTCGTTAATTTTTGACTCCAGTGAGTTATTTTTGAGATTTGTCTTATTTTTGAGATTGTAGGTATTTATTTTGATTGAATAAAGTGAATTTTGATGCGAATGCATTATTGCGCTTTTTTTAGAAGTATAATTTTTGATATTTAAAATTGGAATAATTTTTGGTACGTTGCTACCGAACGGTAGTAGTTTGTATAGATTTAATTGATTTGGTAAAATTTGGAAAGAGCAATTTAAATTAAATTAATTTGGATATGGACTGTTCAAGTTGGAAAATTTAAATTATAGTTGAGCGAACGAGTGTTGTGACTGATAACTCGACGATTTGGATAAGGCAACAAATCAAACATTGTTCCTTTCGAATAAAATTAAAATTTTATTTTACATTAAAATTAAAATTTTTACATTGGATTAGAAATTTATTAATTATTTTTGAAGAATTTATTATTTACCTACATTGGATTAGATTTTGATTTTGAAAGACATTTTTTTTGGAATTTTGAAAACGCAAGAACCCTCGACCCTTGAAAATTACCAATTGCTCCCGCAATCCAGGGTTACCTGAGCAAATATAAGTGTGCGGAAATTTTATACAAAAATATCATTACAATATATGTATTTACATTTTAAAATTTTTATATTTAATCAATTTCTTTTACTATCCAAAAGATCTATTAACCTGTTCTAGGATAATTCATTTCTTAAGATGGGAGAAGTTATATTCAATAATCTGCATGTTAATGAACCTTAAAGGATATACAGTAGCGGCAATATGAAACGCACGGTCATAAAAATTTAAGTTATTAGTTTTTTTTTTTAGAGATGTTTCGTTTCGTCGTAACAGATTATACAATAATATCCAATTGATAGTTTTTTATTTGTTACAGGTAATTAATTATTTAATTAATAATGCAATTTATGTAATCGATTAGCCAGGTAATAGCCCAAATTTAAATCGAATTAAGAATTGGTGGACACTAATAAAACGGTACGTGCTTCAAAACTTTTCAAAGAGTAAGCCTAACGTAATACATGTATTGACATTTGTATGGGACAATAATTTAAGTGTCGACTACCTGCAACAGTTAGTGTAATAAATGTCTCGCCCTTTAAAGTATGTCACAAAGGCACAATGGGGTTCTACTAAATTTTAATGAAACAAATATTCGTTAATAAACTATATACAACATAATTTTTACTTAAAATAATTTTTTTAATTGAAATTTCTGTCATTATTGATTTGCAAAAATATACCTGAAAAACGTACTATTTATTAAAGAGTTCAATTTAGGGGATAAATATATATTATAATTATCGAATTTGTAATTTTCATGTATATTATAGTTAGTCAATTAAAAAATATAAGTATTAGTTATATGTTAATACAACATCTCTAAAAAAAATACTAATAACTTTAATTTTTATGACCGTGCATTTCATATTGCCGCTACTGTACTTAAAGCAACTTGCACTTTATAATATTATATTATCGCTAGAATAAGTCAGCACTTTTGTAGAATATAAGTCACCACAATAATGTAGTCTTGCTTATTTAATAATATAAAGCTCAATCTTGTAAGCTTGTGAAATAACTCCGTGTTCTAAAATAAAAATACTTTTTTTTAAGTAATATTATTGATTGCCAAATAAAATTAGCAAATTGGATTTTTAATTTCTTATAAAAGCAAGCGTCGTTATGGAATTTTTGATAATATTTCATGAGTTGCATTCGTCTATGTAGACTAGAGAATTTTACAAAAAAATATTTTGATAGTGCAATAAACTAGTTTATCACAATTATTTAACCAGGCATGAAAAGTTCGGTAACCATGAAAAACAATTTTCAGTAAAATTATCAGAATGGAATTATCAAAATCGGATTATCCTATTATGTTTTGTTTATGTTGTTTATAATTGCGTGGTATTCTCTAGTAAATACACAATATTGTAATTCTCTAACAAATAAAAAATAATTGAACAAGTAATTATTATTTAAACATAAATAAAATTGAATATTACTTGAGCTTTGAGCTTTCAGCGATGGATATCGCTTTAATATCGCTAAAACGTATTTTATATAAGAAAATAGATAGTAAAACAATTTCTTTTAATCATGATATCAAAAAATACTCATAGTATGTAATCGTTAGTTACGTAACTTTCGTCAAAGCAGGGAAAACTTAACATCGATGCGTAAAAATAGGATTCCAATTATGAAGCGTTATTCGATAAGAGTGTTTGGTTTTATAGTGTTGAGGTTCTAGAATTTATCAACATCGGAAGGAAACGGATTCGTTTTGAAAATTTTCCAATACCAAATGCCACACTAACAGGAATTTAAAAAAATTTAACTTTTTTTACCAAAATTATTGTTTATTACCAACCACCGTTGGAGATTTAGTGAATTAATACAGGTAAAATTAATAATTCGCAGTGCACTGAGGTTTCCACATGAACTCAATAAAACAACCATAAAAATATTTTTTTTACCTAATAACATGTACCTAAATACAGTTTAATATTGTTTACTCTTGGCAAGTACATTGTTATAATAAACCAAAAGATTTATGTGATTTGCATATACTTTTGGCCTCCTATTTACATTAGAATAACTTGAATCATTTGAACTTTTCGATTTCTTCATCAACATTTTTATACAATCTTCCATTATTTTTAAATTAATTTTTTATTTAATTAATTAATTAATTTAATTAAACTAATTAAATTTAATTAGTTTTATAATTCAGCATTTTCCCACTTAAAAATATTTCATTACATAGTTATTTTATGTATAATAAGAATAAATTCAATAATTTGTAATGAGGTAATCCCTAAAATTTTTTTTTTCATTAAAATCCAAAATTTAAGTGAAATTAAACACCTCTTGCGTAAAAAAAAATTTTTTTTGGCAATTTTAACGGTCCTGTTGAAGTTCAAAAATTGAAAATTTTTTAAATAATTAAAACGCGGGAAATGATGACGGAGATTTCACTCGGCCACTAAGAAGCCAGCAGCACTCCCACTATTATAATTATTTTTAAATGTCAGTTAGTATAACCTCAAAAGTTTGTAGTATTTATATGTCGAGAATTAATTGAAACAAGTATTATTTTTATATTTCAAAATGGGTAGCAAATTAGAAATTAATTTTGAACAAGCGTCATCTGACAATTTACCATCTGCAGATGGTGATATGTTGAATGTTTTTTATTCTTCCAACACGAATTTTGTGAGTGCCGAAGTACGAAACGTGAAAACCAAACGAACTGGTAAAAAAATGTATGGAGATAACGCTATCTCATACGTACAACTTCAACGGTTAGGAAATCTATGTACAGTGAAAGCAAAAATTACTTCGGAACATATATAATAAGAAGCAAAGCTTACGATGTGCATGTTGTGATCAATGAAAAGGAAGAAGAAGTTATAAGTTGTCAATGTCACAGTTGCCCGGCTTCTGAAGGTGGATGTAAACATGGGGTGGCGTTTTTATTGTGGCTTCAAGAAGTAGATGTAGATTTTCAAGAAAAATTACAGGACATTTTAAAAATGTGTAAAGATTCTTGGAAAAATGCTATATATCCTAAACTAAAAACTTCTTACTGTTAATTTAAAAATTAAACTGTAATAAATAAAAATATTTTTAACTCTTACAATTTTTATATTTATTGAATTATTTACAAAAAACGCAATTCAACACTCCCTAAACTGCAATTAAAGGTTCCTGTAAATTTATAAGACCACAAACTATAATAACTATAGAGTTTAACAAATATATTAAATTATGGTTAACACATGAGTGAGGCTTCAAAAAGTAAAATTCCCTTACTCGACGAATAACTCTTTCGATATGTATTCGTAAAGCAGCAATTCTTTTGCTAAGTTTTACTTCCGCTTTTGAACTCTTCTGTCCGGAAACTACATTTGGTGGCCTAAGTAATACACAGTTTTTTTCAGATAAAACTGCATTTATATGCTTAAAACCTTGGTCTGCAAGTATATGGGTACCATTTGAAAGTTCTTTTAACTATGAACTACAATATCTTTGTCACTTATTCTACCTGGAAAACCATTTGATATGAAATTTATAAAACCGTTTGGCGTACTTGAAATTAAAAATTTGGTAGTATTACATTGCTTGTAATCTAACCAACATCAAAATGTTCTTCACAACAATGCCATTTTGATTTAATACGGAAAGGCGAAGGTATTTTTGCCGCTTGTATCCATAATTTTCTTGTAACTAGATTGCTTGGAACGCCGAAAAACATTTTTTCTGAATTATTTGAGGTATTCCTACATCTCGGAATAAAACACGTCTTAATGTTGGTCTGCATGTTTATTGAAATAATGATTATTATCTGTCGTGATTATGAACGCTACGAATTATAATTCTTTAAAGTATTTATTTACAAATTGCATTTTTGACAGTGGTTACTGTAATGCACTGTTGCCACTTTATAAAAGTATTTAAATTTATAGATTTTTAACAATTTTAAAACACAAGACAGGGTCAACTCAAGTATGTCATTTTCGTATACATATAAACATGACATCGTTGTAAATTCAATTTTAATTGAGCAATGTGATTGCTCGAGTGAAATCTACGTCACAAAATTGCAAATTTTCAAACGTATACGTTTCAAAAAGGCACTTTATATAATTAGTGTGGCGTTTTAAAATTATACATTTGTAACTATATGAAGTATTTTACCAAGGGGCATCGATTTTTATAAGTCAAAATTATATTTTTAACAACCCGGGACAAGCCCATTGAGCAAGTAAAAAATTAATATGTGTTATTATGTATAATATGGTATATTATGATAAAATATAATTTACAAAATTGTCTACTCTTTGTAAAAAGTAACCTTAAAATGGTCTTAAACATGCTCAAAGCCCTCACTAAATATTTAGTAGCGAACCAACGATTTTAGTAATCCTACTAAGGCTAGTACCCTTTTAACTCGACTATACATACAAGTTGCATGCTCGACTACTACCTGACCGCGTTAGTAGCTACTTAGGCTACTTAGCTACTTGGTTGACTATGCATAAGGCTGTTTATGAGTTACCAGGTCAAAATAAATTTTTAAAACAAAGCACTCTATACATCTAATTATAGTAGTCACATTCTAATGATACGATGATTAGATTGGCAAATAATGCAAATAGCGACCCAAACTTAAGCTCGCCTCACACGATGCTTGTTTTGCTGATGGTTTCCTTGCTTGTTTCTGTGCATGGTACCTAGCATGATGGCTCCTGTGCATGGTTGGCTTCACACGGGTTTTGTGCATGATGGTTTGCAAGCATGGTTTCAAGCTTCAATGCGCACGCAGTAACAGTGACAGTCTTAAATTTGTAAAAATGAACGCCCTTTTAATAGAAATTTAACGTAGAATATTAGCTGTTAGCATATTTTTGTGCAAAATACACAAAATAATATAATTGCAATAATACACAAATCGAACTACCAATTTAAAATGATAATCTCTTTCAAATATGGTTAACCAAAAAACAACAATTTCGAAAAAATGATAAAATAAAGAAAATAACAAGAAGCAATAACCAATATAATAAAAATATTTTATTATTTTTAATATTAAAAGAAATTATGTTATTTAACCTAATAAACTTATTTGTTTACATCATTTCAATTCAAACTCGATTGAAACTCGGCATTTCGCGGTAGTACTCGCACAATGCGGCTTTATCATTGGTTAGCGCTGAAAACATGCACGTAAACCATCGCAGAAAATAGCACCGGTTCTATCAGAGAAATCGTGCACGAAAACATGCAGCAAAGCATGCACGGCAACTGCGCACCCATCAGCGCACCCATCACGGCACCAAGCAAGGAAACATGCAGGAAAACAAGCATCGTGTGAGGCGAGCTTTAGCTTTGATAGCTAAGTTCACTAAGTTAGTCATCTTTAAAAAGATCATAATTATGAAGCATTGATCTGAATATTGCTGAATATTTCAACATTTTCTATTATTTACATTATTTTATTGTATATTGTATAATACATTTTTCAAATAGATTTTTGTCTGATTAATGTAATTTTCGTTCTTGTTGTTTTCGAAAATGAATTATATTGAACCAAGTTTTAGCTTGATAAACAATACCATACCACTATATTTAAAATTATAAATCGTGATGCAGTCTTTATGAGTATGCAGTATGTATTATGTATGTGTAATTTGTATGTATTAATTTCTTTATATAAATCTAATTTAGCAATTATTAATTAAATAAATATAAATGTGTAAAATAGTTAAATAAAATGAGTATCAATCGAATTCCATATTTTTCGTAAAATTTGATTTACGAATATTTCTATTGATTTGGCAATCAAAGCAGTTGATGAAAAATGGGACGAAATCAAGAACCACAAAAGTATCCCCAAAGAAAAATTTCTAAATGCGCTGATACTATGCCTGGAAACTACATACTTCCAATATAATGATAAACTCTATCAACAGATTTTCGGTACAGCAATGGGAAGTCCAATATCAGCTACGATCTCTAATCTGGTAATGGAAATTTTGGAAGAAGACCGTATATCAACACTTCCATTTCAACTACCATTCTTTAAACGCTATGTAGATGATATTATAACAGCAATTCCAGAAGGTAACGAAGATTTAATTATCAGGCATTTCAATGAATTTCATCCACGACTCCAGTTCACTATCGAAAAAGAAGAACAAAATAAAATAACTTTTCTGAACATACAGTTAATACGTGAAAATAACTGCCTTAAATACAAGTGGACCCAAAAACAGACATGGTCAGGAAGATATCTTAATTTTAACTCTTACCATCACAAAAGCCAGATAATAAGCACGGCCATAGCCTTCGTGGATAAATCTCTTAAATTAACCCATGGAGACTACAGAAAGCAAACTCTAAAAATAGCTAAAGAGACTCTGTTTAAAAATGGGTTTCCCGGACCGTTGGTTAAGAAAATTATCAAAGATCGTGTGAACAAACTTTATAACGGTAACAGTACCAAGAAAAAAAACATCCAATTTTGCTGTTATGTCTTATGTCAAAGGACTAAGTGAAAAACTGAAGAGAATTTTAAGCAACCACGAAATCAAACTGACATTTAAATCAACCAATAACATTAAACAGCTATATACAAAATTAAAAGATCCGGTTCCTGCAGAGAAAAAATCTGATCTAATCTATAAAGTTGAATGCAAGAATTGTAACCTAGTATATATTGGACAAACGAACCAATGGCTGCACAAAAGAATGAGTGATCATATCTCAAGTGTTCGCTGTAATAAACCGGACTCTACTGCCATTGCGAAACATATACTAGTCGATGGACATGATGCAGATTTTAAAAACGCAAAAATTATTAAGTCTGTTACTTATCACACAATCACATATTTTAGATCATAGATTGTTCAAATGACAATACGTTATCAATTGGTTTTCATATAAACTTGTAAACATTATATTAAATTATTCTGACGAAGACGTGTACCAAACGTTGAAAGCTCAATAAAAACATTATTATTAAACGTTTTATTAACTTGTTTATTCCAAGATTATTTAATTATATTTCACAAGTTAAAAAATTAATTTATTAAAAATTAATGTAATCAATCAACCTGATTCTCTTACTCCGTGTTAAAAATTTAATGTAATACTCATAATCATGCCAGAAACCTTCGACACTTGAGACAGACCTATGTATGTACTAATCAATAACATACCTACTAGCACCGAATATCATAATTCATTTCTTTATTTTTTAATATATTATATTTATTGCATATCATCCATATAAAATATAGTACGTTTTCGAACATACAACTTTTTAAACCTTTAAAACGAACCTTTAATAAGCAGGGAACGTGTTGCAACGCATCAAAGAGAAACCGAACACGAACACCGTAAAGTGATAAATATTATAACACAGATACCTCCGTGACGTTGAGTCAGGTGCTGTACTATACGCGAATAGTAATATAACCGTGGAAAGAAAACTGAAATAGAGAATAGAGCAGAATATAAAAAGAAATAGCAAAAAATACTTTTATACTTTTTTCAAAGTAAGCGGCGAGAAGCCTAACAAGAACACACTTAAATGAACGCAAAAAAAGGTAGAGTGCGATCTAACTCTCAACCATCTGTCGAAGAATACATCAAAAGAGCAAGAGAAGAAGTTAAGGAACAAATACGGGTTTTCCAAAAAGGAGTAGGAAAACAGTGAAATCACCAACAAAATAAAATGACAATCTGTCACAAGGGCATCTGGGAGAAAGTATCAATATGGAAAAGTTGAAGAAAACATTATTGAGCCTGACGGGGACCAATTTAGAGATCAAGGATAATATCAGAGAAGTCAAAGATATAAAGAACAACTGGATGGATTGAATTCAAAGTGACGAATTCCAAAACTAGAAACACAACTTGAAAGAAACGAAAAAGAGAGGAAATTATGAAACGTGGTTATTAGGAATTTCCTCAGCACATGTGGCAAAGTTAAGGTGAGTTGATAAGTACGAAAATGCATATACAAGTAGAAGTGGTAGATGCTTTTAAGAACGGGAACATTGAAAAGAATCGAGTGGTGGTAGCAAAGTTGAGATATTTGAAACAAAAAATCATGGCAATGAACAACAAGAACAAGCTAAAAGGCTCTAAAACTTATATAGAAAGTGATATGACCAATCAAGAGAGGGAGAGAGAGAGATTTAAAACAAAATAAGAAACGTAGCTAGTAAAGCAATGTAAAATGGAGAAAAGGTAAAAATCGGGTATCAGAGGATGTACAATCTAGAGAAAGTGTACGTGTGGGCCAGGAAAGAAAAATGTTTAAAGATAAAATCAGAAGCAGACTATAAGCCGAAGAATAAAATGGAAACAAAAAACACAGAAAAAACTAACAGAGATGGTCCGAGCGGACGGGACGTCTCGATCGGAAACTTTAAATGATCCCAGAGACAAAGAATACAACAACGGAACTCAAAAGAAAAACCGAGATGAGCAATAAAAGTATAAAACATAAGCGAAAACAAAATACGATGAAGATATCCACATGGAATGTCAGAACTCTTTTGAAGTTTGCAAAGATGGGAGAGGTTGCGGGTGACTGAAAAGCTGAGAATATATAAGAAAAGGATTATAAAACATGTTGGTATCAGTAAAACCCGACAACCATGAAATTTTGAATCTGATGGGAAATGAGGATGTAGTGAGGGTTATTAAGTCGATAAGGGTAAGATGGGTTGGATATATAATGAGGAGCGATGAGAAACAGAGCGCCGGATGGAAACCAATGAAAACTAAGATGACATGATTAGGTGCTCGAGGACATTGGAAATGTGGGAATGGCAAGAAATGGCGATGAAGACGAAGACAGACAGCAGTAGTCTTGAATTTGCTGAATTTGGTTTTGGATTTGTTGAATTGTTGTTTTCGTTTAGGAATTTAGCGGTTTGTTCAAAGGTGAATTGTAATTTGTTTAGAATGTGAGAAATGAGGACTAATGCACCTCAGAAAATTGATTTGTAAGTCTTGCAAAAGACAGTCTAATTCTAACAGAATGTATGGCTTTATTATTATTATTCTGAAGATTTGAAAAATAGTGGAGACAATCAATATAAATTGTCTTTGTCTTGTCAATCTTTTTTAAAAATTTCTTTATAAATAAAATAATTATTGGGCAATTTCTTGAAAAGTAATCTATTAGCCTTAAATTTTTTGCGTAAATATCTAGCACTTTAAAGCACTTTTAATTTAAATTGCGACAAAGGGTATAGTGCCATTTAAAATTTTAATTTGGGGTCGTTAAGGGTGAGTCCTAGCGCAACGCAGAGTATGTAGACTAATCTCTTCTTTCCTATCTAGGAAAGCTTTTTTTACAGCTTTTGGATATTTGCTGTAGTTTTTGAAAAATTTAAGATGCATCGTTTTCAAATGTACACCCTGCGTAATGGCAACCAATCAAGTTTCACACCGATTGAGTTGCAGTCTAATAAAGTTTCACTGTATCCACGTATATTACAAAGTCGGGCGGTTGATATAGTATAAATAAATTTTTAGCTTACATTATAATGTAAAACTCAATATATCTACATACATAATTATCTCCCTGTAACAATTATAGTAACCACACCTTGTTTAATCTTTTCTCACCGACCTAAAGAAAACTCCGATTAGTCGACTTTTGTTTATCAACTTTATGAAGTTATGGTAATCAATCGAGTTCTATACCATTGGAGTTCACATTAATCGAGAATACGAAAATTAATTAGGTCATTGCATCGGAATTACAGTGTATTATGTTATTTTATAAACTCTAAAATTTTCAATATTCATTTACCAGAAAGATATAATGTTTTTATTTATTTTGTCTGTTAAACTTTATTTTGTTCAAATAAATTTTATTGAAATGGTTAATGTTGATTAAAAGTTCATGCTGGTACCCAGCTGTGAATTCTTATTTACATCTACTGTTCCTTCAAGTTTATTCAAATTATTGTTTAACAAAATTTCTTACCACATCCAATGAAATTATCTATTATATTTTCAATTTTCAACCACTTTTCCAATTTTATTATATTTTCCTTATCGTGTAAAATTTCAACTACTGTGTTCATTCCAAGCCAAGCACCACATCATCGATATCATCAAACTACTTCTAAATATCATCTTCTCACTTTCAAGATTAATTAAAACAATTTTATCAAAAATTACTCTTTAATTTCGCCTGTTTATTGCTATCAAGGTAACTGACATAAACATAATTTTGAGATAATAGCGTTTTGAAATTTGACGTTTAATAACAGAGGAGTATTAATATGTATTGTGTTGTACTTTATTTATAAGAAGGATTATAGTTTTAGCAATGTTATAATAATTTAAATTAATGAGTAACATAATAAATAAGTAATAAAAATCTAGTCTAGATAATTGAAGAAACGGAAGCTATTTACCATGCTTTGCCTTAGAATGCTAATTAAAATGTCTCTTTCTGCCCAATACTTAGATTTATCATAGTAATAGTTATGATAAGATTAATGTTTTATTAAAATATTTGCATATACAGCATTTTAGCACACTCAAAGCAGATATTAATTGAGTAAATCTAAAATTTTTGTTGAAATTATTCGATTTTGCTTATAGGTTTTCTAGAAATAAAAAAATTAAATAAATTAATAATTAATACTATTAGTTTTACTACATCTATTAATTTGCATCTAGTCTCTAATAAAATATATTTTATTGTATTTTTATCAAGACCTATGTATGCTAAAACCCTTCTTCCGATTCTTCATCCTGAGCTGGCTTTCGTAAGCGATCCAAAACGTCTACAGTTTTCAAGACACGATTCAGACACAAAACTCTTCAGGGATGACACCCTTGTTGCAAAGATTGA
Source organism: Cantharis rustica (assembly GCA_911387805.1). Lineage (NCBI taxonomy): Eukaryota > Metazoa > Arthropoda > Insecta > Coleoptera > Cantharidae > Cantharis > Cantharis rustica. The sequence continues at coordinate 36,584,150 of OU426879.1, forward strand.
GAAAATAAAGCTTCTTTAATTCAGCAGGCTGCGAATCCAAGATTGACGTCTTGTTTCTTCTGGTTCATTGTGGTGATTAAGTGGTTTTTCACATCAAAATATCTAAAATCTTCGAACGTGTCGTAGTTAAGGAAGATTTTATTAGTTGTCTCTTTCATGTATTTAAATCTTTTAATTTGTAGCCATATCAATTTATTGATTTTCATTACTATCTTTTATACGGTTTTTTATTAGTAACTTATTTGCTAAATCTTGCGAATCATTGAACTTATTGTATTTGAATTCTTTGGTTTTGTACTTCTTTTTGCATGTCTTTTTCTATCCACTACAATCTTTGTGGAAACCCTCGCTCGTTGAAAAATTAAAATATAATCATAGAATAAACGGAAGAAGGAACTGAGTACTTGCATGTAACTGTGTCTCAACTCTAAGAACTTGTGTTCCCTTACCCGTAGGTGTTCTATTTTCTGCACAGCCTACAATAGCAATATTGAAACAAATGTTCTTTAGTTTTTTGACTTTTATAGGTATCAGAAAATAAACTGATTTCAGATACATCTTTGAAAACACAATTTGACAGATAATAGTAAAGTATGCTACTGATTTCTCAGATCCATCTTTTCTCACTTCTTCAGATTTTGTAAAACAAAATGCCAGGTTAGGTAAAGCAGTTTAAGAGCAGGGAAGCTTTTGAAACATTTTTTTTGGGTTTCTTTTTTATTTTCTTAAATGAATGTATAACATCTCAAGAATATTGTGTCAAAATTTCAAGTCGATCGGAGTACAATTAACCGAGTTTCGTAGAAGGATTTGCAAAGGTATGTAAAACAACCTTGTTCGAGACATAGTATCAAATACCTTCAACTTTGATAGTACCTTGAAGGTATTTGATAGTACACAGATTAGTTTAGAGGTGTACCTTGTGTTTTTTAGTCTGTTTTTGTTTATGTTTGCTGTTTTTCGTGCTTTTTGTGCTGTTTATTGTTGCTGTGACTCTTTTATTTATTATTAGTAAAATGCCAAACAAACTTAACAGAGAAGATCGAAAGAGTAGTAATAAAATTTTGTGCCGACCAAAAAAAATAATACCTCTAAATAAACGTAAGAATGATGAAGTGACAGCGAATAGTGCGTCGTCGAAAAAAATCAAACAAAGTACCTCTATGAAACTAGAAGAAGATATTAAAAACATTATAGAATCATAGATTTTATTCTTGTTTTCTCAACCATTTCGACTTTAGTAAAGTGCGTAAAGTGTGATGGAAAAATTTCATTTCAATCATGCAAAATGCAAGGTCTTGGATTCAATGTCAAAATTACATGTAAAAAATGCAAAAAGCCATCCTATGTTCCGTCTAGTGAAAGAATAAATTCTGGTATATACGATGTGAATTTACGATTTGCTTTTGCAATGCGAGTGTTAGGCTTAGGTTTAGCCGGATGTAATAAGTTTTGCGGTTTAATGGATTTGGCTAGTAACTTCTTATCGAAACCATGCTATAATTTATATATGGATAAAATGTGTCAAAGTATAAAAAATGTTGCAAACACGTTTTTTGCTTCGGCTGTAAAAGAAGAGAAAGAAGCAACATGTCAAGCAAATAATTTACAAGATACATCAGAATTGACCGTATCAGGCGACGGAACATGGAAGAAAAGAGGATTCTCTTCATTATTTGGCGTTGCTTCTCTGATTGGTTATTATACTGGAAAAGTAATCAATATTCTTGTAAAAAGTGCTTACTGCCACGACTGCAAAATTTGGGAAAGCAAATTAGATACTGCAGAGTATGAAGCGTGGTATGAAGAGCATGTAAAAGGCGAAAACTGTAGCAGCAATTCTAGAGATGTTTCAACGTTCATCAGAAAATCTTGAAGTGAAATTTCGCAATTATATTGGAGACGGTGACTCGAAAACTTACAGTGGCATTATAAATAATAAACCCTATGGTGAAGATTATGTGGTAAACAAAAAAGAATGTATAGGTCATGTACATAAGCGAATGGGAACTCGTCTGCGTGGAACAGTAAAAACAAGTGTAGTAGATTCAGAAACCAAGACCGAAAAAATAGTAAAAGAAAAAGTCTCTCTGGCAAAGGTAAGCTTACTGCTAAAATGATCGATAAACTGACTGTATACTATGGTCTGGCTATTCGACGCAATCACGATTCTGTAGAGAAAATGGAAACGCAACACGAGAAGTGCCCGAGCGGCGAAGACTCATGGTGTGAATGGCAGAAATCTGCAGCTGCAAATGCTTTGCAGTCATTCAAACACAGCTACACTGCACTTCCCACTGATGTTTTACAAGCCTTAAAACCTATTTATGAGGATTTATGCAAGGAAATACTTTTGCAGCGATGTCTTGGAGGATTTAATCAAAATAACAATGAAAGTCTCAACCACCTTGTTTGGAAAATTTCCCCAAAATCAATGAGTGATACCTCAACCATTGTGGAAATTGCAGCTCATGTAGCAGCATGTACATTTAACGAAGGCTGTTTTGCTTTGTTGGCCTTTATGCAAGATATGCAGATTGGTACAGGACCGAGTTCTCATGAATGGGCGCGCACAGTTGACGATTTGCGAATTAGCAAAGCGGAGGAACAAGCTACTCATGACAGTAAAGACAGTTTACGTAGACAAGTACAAAAAGATGCCTTAGACAGTTTAGATGAAAGCTCTACACTTTATGGGCCTGGCATCGATGATTCAGTGTAAATGTAAACGAATTATCAAGTTTTATATGAGATTTCTTACTGTGCAAAACTATAAAGCGTTTTTCTGAGACTTGTCATTTTTGAAGTCGGTGTACGCTGTAACTCAAAATCTAATGCACCGATTCTTTTAAAATTTTGTACACCATTTCTACACATAAATCACCAGGTAACGCTGTCGAGTTTTTTTTGTTTATAATTATTGTCTCTTTTACAATAACAAATTTGTGGTTTTTTTTTTAGCGAAAATGGCGTTTTTGATTTCTACGTGCTACCAATAATGAAAAATCAATAAAAAAAAACTCGACAGCGTTACTTCGAAAAAAATTTCACCTAAGAAACGCATTTTGATTTTTTTATTTAAGATGATCTACTAATGAGTTATAGTGTACACCGCAAAACAACTTTTTTTCGAGGCACCTGCGGAGATTTGCTGTCAACGGCTGAATTATCATTATTTTGCAATGAAAATTTTCCACAATATTGTTCAAATGTTGTATTATTATATAGAACATAATTATATATATCAGCATTACCTGTATAGTTTAAAAAAATTCTTAAAAATATGCTTTATTTTCACCGAATTGACCTTACCCTCCCCTTAATACAGCTAGTAAATCAAAATCACAAAGATAAAATGTCCTGCTGGTTACTTTTCTATTTTTACCCTTCTTTTCCTGTTACCTTTTTTATTACAGTCCTCTCTTCTTTGAATGTGTTGTCTACAATTTTCTTCCATTTCTTGTTTACTTTCTACTTGCAACCTAGAATATATAGAACACTCTAGACATTCATCTTCCTTGGGTACTAAGAAGCTTAGATTATATTCGTTTGAAAATAATTTTCGATGTGTTATTTCGTTAATATCGTAATATTGTTATCGTAATAATATCGTCTTTTCTACAATCCTTATTAAAATCATGAATTTTTTTAATGGAAAGGGTCTTGTGTACTGGCGTTTCGTTGTCTGTGTTATAGGTATAATGGGGTTTCATAGTCGAAAACAATTCAATGTAGGCTTGCACTAGCTTTCGGCTTGCCTCACTAATCTTATTAAGTGGTTCATGTGTACCCTCTCTTGTCAATGCCTGCGTAGGATCCAGTATAATTTATTTTTTTATGGCATCTGCAATAACCGAGAAAGAAATACAAAGTGTCTTGCAGAAAAGCTTCTCGTATACTCGGTACTCTTCAAAATTTGTAATTAAGTAACATTTTTTAGAATATTGCCTTCGCTTTTTTGATTTTTTTGGATTGCCAACAATCCTTTTCGGTGTTTTACACTTAATACGAACGATAATTAAATCATTTTACTCTTTAAAGTCTAAGTTACAATATTCTCGGCATATTTAATTGTTTTTGATCTGTAGTGAAACTCTCATTACATTTTAATGTATATTTAGTGCAATTATAGTATCTTTGCCGGTTTTTTTTTTTTTTTAATTTTATAAGCTTCACTATCCAAACGTCTCTTCTTAACCACGTTTACAGTCCAGACATGTGGATTTGCATTTCTCCGGCACTTTAATGAACGTGTACTCTTTCACGCTGAATTTAGCAGCCCTAACTTGCAACAAATTGCGCATCAGAACTTTCAGCTATTTAAGTGCACTGAGAAAACTGCCATGGTTAATGTAACAGTTTTGGCATGGTTGAATATTTTCACATTAAATGAATAAATGAAGGATTGAAATAGCACTAAGCACTTTGTTGCAGTCGTTTAAAACAGTTTGAATAAAACTATTATTAATTTTAAAGCTTTTTAGTTTCAATCAAACGATAAAAATGTTGAAAATAAAACAACATTTCAACATAATTAAAGTAACACTATTTTTCTTACATGGAATAGTTAAGTTTGAGGTTGTGACAACAATTTCGAGAGTTTTAAACTGGTGTGGTTATTATATTGGCACAAAATGAGATATAGTTAAACTTAAAGATTATTTTCATTGCCACGAAGGTTCTAAATATTCAGTCAACAGTGTATAAATGTTAACTTAATAAAATATACTTTATTATTTGAAGACTTTGTATAATTAAAATAATACTTAAAATGTTTGGATAAAGATTTATAAATTAAATACTACATCGTAGCACATTTAAAAAACCGAAAAGTCAGCAAAATTTCCCGCGAACATCAAAAATGCAACTTTATAACACGAGTTACAATATTCACATCAGTATAATTATTAGTCATAAGCTTTTCTGTTAATGTGTAATCATAGAGATAAGAAATTGTATAAAAGGGTAATGCATAAGTTGCTAGAGGCTTTTTGCTTTTTGCTTATTGCTCTTAAGTGTTGAAGTGTAAAAGTCCTGTGTAATAAAGCTTTTTATAATTTTTAAAAAAGTGGTTTTCGTCCAGACGAATTGAAATTGGCGCAGTCGGTAGGATTCCCCAAAATTGACCTTATCGTAAGAGCAATTTTCGTATCAACGATTAATTGGGAAAATCTGAAAAAATCAATTTGGACAAAAACAGCACAGAAGTCATCAAGTGAGGAACAAGCATCGTCCGAACCGTTGACAATTAGTTTAAGAAGTCCTGAGGGAAGAACAAGCATCGTCCGAACTTATAGGCATTAAAATTAAGAAATGAAAACAACGACAATATTGTAAGTCTCATTTAATTTCCTATCTTATAATTTTCTTAGTATAAAAGGTAGATAAGTGTAACTTTTATCTCTTCAGATAGTATAATATATGACCGAAGTCAACTTAGATAATTTAGCAGACTTATTTAAAAACATTAAATTAGAACCATTAACAATGGCAACAAACTATCAATTATTAAAATTACATTTAGATAGTATTTCACAATACGAAGGAAATCCACACACATTGAATATTTTTATTGATAATTGTCAAAATTTAATAAACACATTTTCAAGTAGCACCGATAACGCACTTAATACATTTTTATTAAGAGCAATATTGGGAAAATTAGTTGGAAGAGCTTTGATTTTAATTGGTTCTCGTAGCGAACTCGATAGTTGGACAGATATAAAAACCGCATTACAGTTAAGTTTTGGAGATCAAAGAAATATTGATTGTTTAGTTCAGGATTTAATTGATTTAAAACCAAATAAAAATGAATCTTCGTATAATTTTGGAATGCGTTGTCAAGACGTACGATCTTTAATTACATCAAATTTAAGTACAGCATTAATGTCACCGGAAGAAAAATTTATTCAAATTAAAAATTATAATAACCTTGCGTTGAAAACTTTCATTAGAGGATTATCGGGACAAATTCAAACAAATGTTAGACTAAGAAACCCTGACAGTTTAGAAAAAGCTATGAGTTTACTTATAGAAGAAGAAAATTTTCTTTATTCGACTAATCAAAATAACACCCTAAATTCGAATGTTATGTTTAAACCAGAACAAAGACTGACACCTGGAAAATCAAATAATAATAATTTTAGATCAAATTTTAACCTTAATAAAAATCCAACAATTCAAAACTTTCAAAATTCAAATAGATTTCCACAGTTTCAAAATACGCAAAACTTTAATAAACCTTCATCTTTTCAGAATACTTCAAATTTTAATAGACCAATACATTTTCAAAATAATCCGAATTTCTTTAAAACATTACCGTATCAAAGTTCAAATTTTAATAAATCCTCACAATTTCAAAATACGTCAAACTTTAATCGATTTGCACCACACCAAAATAACGCCTCAAGTAATCAAAGACCTTTATTCCAAAACCCCAGTTTTAATCAAAATTTGCAAAACCAACCTAAACAATTTCAAAATGTAAACCAAAATTTTAATAGATCAGGTAGAACACAATTTACCAATCGATTACACGAACCCATGGACACAAGTAGTGCTCATACTAGATTTGACAAAGGAAAATATTCTATGAACCACCTTTTCAATCAAAATATAAATGAAAATCAACAACTTGAAAACGAATTTGTAAACCCATTTAATTATGAAGAAAATGTAGAACAAGACGAGCTTAATGACCTGACAGAAGATAGTAACGTATACAATCAGAATGCATTCTTGCAACAAGATAATACATTACTAAACGACGGTCATTGTCCATATAACAATGATAATACTGAGAACGAAATAAATTTTCAGGAAGTCACTTATTCCAACCACCCAAGAAAATATAACACAAATGCAGACTGTTTATCAAGAATTTCAATTAACGCTTTAGAAAACAAATCAATAATTAATAATCCGGGCGAAGTAGATGCAGACATTCTTGAATTTTTACGGGAATTTACTATCGAAAATACTACAAATGAATCCCAACCTTCAACTAGCAAAAGCATAGTACCAAATATCAAAATTTTATCGGATATCCAACTTAGACCCCCAGATACCAATATTAACAATAACTATCCTTCAACGTCTACAGTACATTCTAACATAAACGAAAATTCAAATATCGGAATTCAATCTTGTGACGAAATCATTAATAATAAAATAAATCAAATTCTAGTGTTCCCGAATGCATATTATAAAGCCGAAGTAAAACATGATAGCTATGAAAATCATAAAATAATCTCGTTAAAAATACCCGAAAAAGATAACGAACAATTAATATTCGAGTTCTTGAAAGAATACACAGACCCACAAAAAGTTTATTGCATGTATTTTCATAAAGATCAATTATACAAAGATTTTTGTTTTGTCTATTTAAAGTACTTTACTGGTAATTCTCCAAAATTAATTAGATGCTTAAAAAGAGTTAATACTATAACTGATCCTGAAGAACAAATACTTTTAATAAAAAATTATCATGACGGAAAAAATAACCACCGCGGAATTAAAGAATGTTTAGAATCTCTAAAAAGAAATTATTATTGGAAAAATATGATCATCAATATAACTAAATTTATCAATGCATGTGAAGTATGTCAAAGAGCTAAATATGCACGAAGCAAACCATATACACCATTAATGATAACGGAAACAGCAACAAAACCTTTTCAAACTGTTCACATAGACGTTTTTACATTCAATAATAAAAACTATCTAACATTAGTAGACTCATTTACAAAATTTGCACAAGCTATTTACATAGAAGGAAAAACAGCTATTCATATTAGCAAAGCTTTAATCAAATACTTTACTTCTTTTGGAATTCCACAAAATTTAACTATGGACAAAGGTACTGAATTTAATAATGAAACAGTAAAAGAAATTTTAAATCTTCATAACATAAAAATTCATTTTACCACAACAATGCACCACGAATCAAACTCTGTAGTCGAACGTTTCCATTCTACCATAATTGAACATTTGAGAATTTTAGGAGAAACATATCCTAATGAAAAAGACCTTATAGATTATGCCATCATCGGTTACAATAATTCTATACACAGTGCTACTAATTACACTCCATTTGAATTAACTTTTGGTCATACCAATTCTAGAAACTCAAGCGAAATTTTTAACTCAACTTCATTTTATACCGAGTACGCAGAAAATCATAAAGATAAATTAAAACACGTCTACCGAGATGTGAATAAAAAATTAAGTGATCAAAAACACATAATAGTTTCTAAACACAATATTCACGGAAACTCAAATGACCGTTTTAAAATAAATCAAACTGTCTACAAACAAAATCCAAAAACACGAAATAAGAAAGAAAATAAATTTATTGGTCCTTATCAAATTACTGAAATCTTAGATAGAAATAGAGTTCAAATAACTAATAAACAAAGTAAAAACGAAATCGTTCATATAAAAGAACTTAAAAATCCCCTTGTTTCAGATACACTTGGTTCGCCATAACAACTTGCACAAAATTCTATTGACAATTATCAGAAAAACATTCAAACATTAGCACAAAATCAAATAATATTAGATCCAAATGAACTACTGAATGAAATTTTAATAATTACTGAACAATTAGATAATAAAAATAAATTTCCATTTGAACCAAAAATTAACAATATACTTTTATTCGAAAAGATTATGGAAATAAAAGGTTATAGCAAAGGATCTCAAATTATTTTCATTTTAGAAATACCAATAGTAGAAGCTGAAAGTTACAATTACTATCATTTATACCCTTTACCAATTTTAACTCAAACATCCTTTAAAACTATAATTCCTCATTCCAAATACCTCCTTTATAATGAGCAAAAATATGCATTCCTTAATGCAAAATGTTTCGAAATTTCAAACAAAGAGTACTTATGCCAAAATGGAGAAATCGTCGATTTTAAAGAAGATGCACCATGTGAAATTCAACTGTTAAAATATTCCAGGAACACAGCAAATTGCGAATTAGTTCAGGTTCAAATAAATAACATCAAAATTCATAAACTGGAAAATAATCAGTGGATCATCATTACACCAAGAAGTGTAGTTGCTACGAAAAAGTGCGGCAACGATAAAGACAGTGTATATTTAAACGGAAGTTATGTGGTTGAAATCGAACCAAAATGTGAAGTGCAAATAGAAGAATTAACACTAAAAACATTTAAGAATTTGAAACTAGAATTTAAAAATATTGAACTACCTAAATTAGAACATATTCAAAATCAAAAAATTCAAAGTGATTTTAATTTCAAAACTGTAAAATTAGATTCCATAAATGTTGATGAAATAAAAAATATTTATAATAATTTATCAGAACAAAATAAGAAACTAAATTCGTTAAATGAAAACTCAATATATTTTCATACCATTAGTGGACATACAATAATAATTTATATACTAATCATTATTATATTAGCTTATGCAATTTTTAAATATTATTATAATAGAAATAGAAGTTTGGAATCCTCAACAACAGAAGCCCAAAGAAGAGATGAACATCCGAAAGGAAATATTGACATAAAATTATCTTCGAACTCTGGTAACCCATAGTTCTCGTCTTAGGCCGGAGGAGTTACAATATTCACATCAGTATAATTATTAGTCATAAGCTTTTCTGTTAATGTGTAATCATAGAGATAAGAAATTGTATAAAAGGGTAATGCATAAGTTGCTAGAGGCTTTTTGCTTTTTGCTTATTGCTCTTAAGTGTTGAAGTGTAAAAGTCCTGTGTAATAAAGCTTTTTATAATTTTTAAAAAAGTGGTTTTCGTCCAGACGAATTGAAATTCACGGCATTATTGCGTAAGCGTGTGGCGTTTTTGCATTATTTTTTGCATTGCTTGTTCAGATTTTCTAGTGAAGTGTGTTTGTGAAGATTTCAATTGAGGTAAGTTATCATAAATTCTATTAAATAAAATAAATAAATAAATTAGGTATTCATTCCTTTAGGAATATTCCTACTTCATAGAAGTCCTTACGATTCGCTTTACAAGGTGAATCACTCCTCTTCTTCTCTTTTTCGATATTCTAGATTTTCGTATGTGTTTTGGTTTCGTTCACTATCCTTCTCCAAACCACCCTGTTTTCGCATTTTTTCTTCCAATCCTTCACGTCCATAGTTCTTGATCTTCCTCTGTTCCTTGTCTCACCCGGTCTCTAGTCCATGATTTGTCTTAAAACGCTTTCCGGCTCTTTTCTTGTCACATGGCCCAACCATCTAATTCTTTGCGCCTTTATGAATTTTACAATGTCTTCGTTCTTCAGTATTTTGGTTATTTCTGCATTTGTTCTTATTCTATATTCGTTTTCACCAATCTTTTTTGGTCCTGCGATCGCTCTTAACACTTTTCTTTCGAATATTCTCAGTTTTTCTTCTTCTCTCTTAGTCAGGTTTAATACTTCCGCTGCATATGTAACTACCGTTCTCACAAATGTCTTATATATTCTTATTTTTGTTTTCATAGATATATTCTTGCTATTCAAAATCCTCTTGTTTGCATGGAACGCTCTCCAGCCAGCCTGTATTTTTTCATTTATCTCTAGCGATCTCTCGTTGTTCTTGTTTATTTGTACACCAAGATACTTGAATTTTTCAACTTCTTCAAACGTGTAGCTTCCGATTTTTAGGTCACTCTGTCGTGTATCGTCGTTTCTCTTGAATTTCATGTACTTGGTTTTGCCTTCGTTAAATCTTTAGCCCCATTTCCATCGCGTATTTCTCTATTTCTTTGAAAGTCTGTATCATTTTTTGTTTTGATATAGATATAATCACGATGTCATCAGCATAAGCTATTACTTGCCATTCCTTTGTTGATATCGTTGCTCTAGTTCCCAATTTTCTCATAACGCTCTCGATCACCAAGTTGAACAGAACCGCCGATAATGCATCACCCTGTCTCACGCCGCTGTTAATTGCAAATTCGTTTGTTTTATTTAGACCAACTTTCACCATTGCACTCGAATCTCTCATCGTCATTTGTATCAGTTTTTTCATTTTTTTGGGTATATCCAGCTCAAGCATTACCTCGTACAGTTTTTCACGTTTAACGGAGTCAAATGCCTGTTGGAAGTCAATAAACAGCAGGTGCAGATCTATGTTATGCTCATATGCTTTTTCTGTCAGTTGTTTCATTATGTGTAACGCATCCACCGTCGACCGATCCTTTCTAAAACCATGCTGATATTCTCCAATCTTCTCATCAATTACTGTTTTTATGCTACTAAATATGAGTGTCGATAGAATTTTGTAGGTCACCTGTAGCAAAGTTATTCCTCTGTAGTTGCGGCACTTTTCTATATCGCCTTTCTTGTGAATAGGTACTATTCTACCGATCTTCCATTCATTCGGCATTTCTTCTTTTCTCCAGATCTCAAGTATTAATCTGTATACTCTTTGGTGTATTTTTTTGCCTGCATTTTTCAACATTTTGCCGCATATTTCATCACTTCCAGGTGCTTTTCAATTTTTTAATTTTTTTAATATCGTTTCTACTTCGCTGAATGTTGGCTTCGTTATTGTTTTCTGTTCTGATCTTTCTTCCGTTTCTGCAATAACATCTTCTTGGTCATTCCGATTTAGCAGTTTTTGGAAGTGTCTTTTCCATATTTCTATCACTTCTTCCTCGCTGCTACCTTGTAATCCATTTTCATCTTTCATAGTTCTAGTCTTTACACTGCATTTTCTTTTCTGTTGCTTGATTCTAAGGTAGAATTTCTTCATGTTATTCTTATTGCAATCTTTTTCTATTTCGTTCATCACATTGTTTAGTCATTTATCTTTCTTCTCCTTGTACTTCTTGTACGCTTCTCGTTTTCTTTCTTTGTAGATATTCTAGTCTTTTTTCCTATTAGTCTTAATCCATGTCAATCTTGCTTTTTTCTTATTTTCTGATTTCTCTTTGCATTCTTAATCGAACCATTTCTTGTCTTTGGTTCGCTTTTTAAAACCAACCGTTTTTTTGGCCGTTGTCTGCACAGTTACTTTAATATTATTCCATTCGCTGTCCATGTTTTGATCTACTTCTTTGTTGTCTATATCTCTGTTTGTTTCTTCAGCATATTCTTCTTTAATCTTCGTGATTGCAAATTTCCCGAGTGCTAATTTTTTATTGTTTTCTTTTCTTTTTCTGTGCATCTCCTTGTGTGCTACTCTTGCGATTACTAGATAATGATCTGAATCAACATTTGCTCCACGGTACGTTCTCGCGTCTTTTATTGATGTTTCTCGCTTTTTTGATACGCACACATGATCTATCTGATTTCCTTCAGCTTCGTTGTTTGCGCCTGGTCTTGTCCATGTTGTTTTGTGTAGTGACTCGAGGTTAAACTTAGTGCTGCTTATACACATATTCATTGCTGTTACCAAGTTGCACATTCGATGTCCATTGTCATTAGTTTTCTCATGGATCGTAAATTTACCTTCTATTTCACAAAGATAGTCTTCCTTTCCTATCTGAACATTGAAGTCACCTAAGATTATCAAAGTATCATGCTTGGGCACAACTTCAGCTGTTTGTTCTAGTTTGTAGTAAAATTGTTCTTTTATGTCATCGCTTTTCTCTTCAGTTGGTGCGTATATATTTATTATGCTCATATTTACCGATTTAGATCTTATTCTCAAGTATGCCATTCTTCCATTTATTGACTTAAACTGTATAATGTTTTTTTTATATCGTTTCTCACAAAGAAACCTACCCCGTTTGCACCCTGCTTCTCTTCTCCAGAATATAGAAAAATGTATTCACCCACCTCTACTTCTCCGCTATCCTTCCATCTCACTTCCTAGACTGCCGCAACGTTGATTTTGTAACTCGCTAACTCTCTTGCTGTTTTATACATTTTCCCCTTCTTCAACATCGTTCTAACATTCCAGGTACCCACTCTCCAAATTCCATTTTCTTTCTTCCTTTTTTAACTCGCCTTTCTCCCGCATTTTCCATTTTGTTTCGTATTCATGATTCCTTTTTCTCGCCGGTCCGTACCATATATTTCTTGTTTCGCAAGCTCTATCAGTTTTTTGACACCTCTTGCAGACACCCATTCTATTTATTCCATTTCAATATTTTGTCTTCACAGATTACTTTCTGGTAGCCCAGCTTCACCCTCCTTTCAGACCTTTTTAGTTCTTCTGCTTGCTTTCTTATTTCGGTCTGTATCTTCCTTTCTGTAACGGTTAGGTCGTTGTCTATATAAACTTTCTTATCTGTTAGCTGGTTTAACATAAATTTATTCCTCATTACCTCGATCTTGGATTCCCATTTATTCACCTCAACCACGATTTTTTCTCCGCCTGTCTTGTACGCAGTTAGCAATTTTACCTCTACATCTAGGTTTCGTTTAATAAAGTTTTTGATCTTTTCTTCTAGTGTGACATCCTTATCTGCTTGTAAGTTCGTTCCCGTGATTACCATCTTATTTTTTCTTTTTATTCTTTCCTGTGACTCCATTTTAAGTTCAATCGCGGTTAATTTACTTTCGAACTCCTCAATTTTCGTATTGGCTGCTTCTTGCTCGCGCTTTGATTTGAGTTCGCTTTGCTTTAGTTTCTCTCTCAGTAACTTTATTTCCTCTGATTGTTGTTCCATTTGTTCATGGATTTTCTTGATGTCCTCGCGTATTTCTTGTTTAACATCGGCATTTTCGGTTCTCACTTGTTTTATGTTTTTACTTATAGTCTCCATAAACTTTCTGATTTCATCCATCTCGCTCGCAGTCGGATCGGTACTTTTGTTGTTGCTAGTAGGAGATCTGATAATTTTCTTGCTTTTTTTAAATATGCCAGCGGCTTCTTCGAAGTTGGTTTCTTCTGGTCTTCTCCTTTTGATATAATCGTCTAAACTTCCTGCTCTGTTTGATCTCTAACGACTATCTTCTTTCAGTTTCTCTCTCCTTAGTTCTCTTTTATCACTCATTTAGTTTGACCGTGTTGTTATTAATAATTGACTCTACACCAACTATTACACTAGTGTATGTTGTGTTGCCTATTACTTTGAGTGATTTTACAATAATTAAATGACGTGTGAATACGCACTGGATAAAAAAATTAAAAAAAAAAAAACTAGCGAAGATGGGAATAAAAGCGTAGACCCACTGGTTCTTAGACTAACTAGTTCTTCCCTGTGCTACGAAACTGTTTGCTAATTGTTTCACATCTTGTCTTCAAACTCCCTCGACAATATTTCAAAGTCGATTTTCACGAACATTTCTGACCATCTGGCCCTACCGCTTTGAGAATTTGTTATTGCAGGGTCGAACTTTCAGCACAATAAGTGGCAAAGATTACAAAAATGCGGAGGTCATATAATTCACTTGTGAGAGTGACTTAAAGCAATCTCGGTAAAAATCCCATGGGAATTCCCTGGAAATACCATAAAAATCCCATAGTGTATTTTTAAATTAATTAAAAAGTTTTACCGAGTCTGCTTTAAGTCACCCAAATTGGTTCACCAAAATTTTCTGTTAAGGTATCGTTCATGATATCATTCTCATTAAATACGTAGGTAGGATATCTTCGTCTAAAAAATCACTACGGAAAATGTCCAACATTTCGTCAACGGCTCTTTGCTGATAATCTCTAAGCACGCTTTCATTGTCATCTCAATTTCTTTTTGATCTTTGGCTCAATATTTGGCAAATGACCACATAGCTTAAGCGCTACAAGTAGCAAAATAATCTGTTAACTAACGAGATCGGGACTTTTCGGCATCAAGCAATAACGGATAAAGGTATTTATGTTGTTTTACCTGTAGGAATCAAAAACTGATAACTGATTGTTCATTCAAACAAAACAAGTTAAATACCTTTATCGTATTTTAATTCTACTCTTAAATTTGCGCTTAAATACTTGAGCGCAGAAAACACGTTGGTATATTTAACTTATTTTGTAAAATTTTGCAGTTACTTGGTTATCAAAGTAAGCAAACGATTTAGTTAAATTTTTACTAACTCATAAAAGTACATGTCTGACACGTCAGCTATTTTTTACCAAAAATTTACAGCAATTTCTATAAAAATAATAGTTTGTGATTCTGTAAAGATTTTGTTTGGTTCAGATTTCTCTTACCAAACGATATAATATCTTACTCTTGTCAAAAAAATACTTCTCTTGAACAGTGTGTAGCAACAAACAGCTTGAATTAGCTTTTGAAAACTACTAACTGAAGCATTAAAGTTGCGAAATGTAATGAAACAATTATAAGAAAAAAATATTTAATGTTGAACGTCAAATGAATCAATGCATGCTTACTTACTGTAAAACTTCTCCAAAAACAATAATCTTATCAAAGAGTACTAGAAGAATGATGCTCCGGGTGAGGATTGCCTCGAAGAAATTTTATTTTGAGATAGGATCGCACGAAACTGCTCATTATTCTTCGCGTGAAGTTTGAATAATTATACTATGACGAATAACGTCATATGTCACATAGTCACATAGTCAATGACTATGAATCAATAACTACGTTCAGTCTACATACTTCGAAGCAGGCTTGACCTAACTTTAATACCAACAAAAATATAGATAATAGAATCACTCAAATTGAGGGCAAAGTACCATAGATATATTATAAAATACGATCAAAATTTCTTTAAAATTAGAAATATTATATGTCTGAATTTAACAGTACTGCTTTTCATGAAAAGCAGCAGCAGTATGATAAATGAAACCCGAAGTTGCTTTGAAAAAGCAACTTTAGAACAATGAGCATACTCTTAGCCTGAAAATTGGATATTAATAAAAAACTAAGTAGCACATTATTAATAAAAATTTAAAATTAATCGGTTTCCAGTTTTTTATAAAGCTTTGATGATTGCTAAATTATAGTTTTCTTATCGTATCAATAATGAAAAAATTTCTTGTCGCTCTTTAGATTTTACTTCATTTGTATTGCTTGCAGATCTGCTTTAATGGTTTATTTTCTTATAATTCTATATATTATGTACAAACGCTTTGATTATCCAACTCTTTGAACTACTTAATGTTGAACGTTGCGATTTTCTTCCCTTTTTTTATTTAATCTAAATTCGTCTCCGACTACTAGCAACTTTTGAAATGCACACTGTAGTTAAAAGATTGTATCTACTTTGCAGTTTAAAGTAACCTGTTCTTCAACTATCCTCCTAATATATAAAATCCCAGCTCGCTCTTGCTACAGCGTGTCAATATTTTGGCAAAATTTTTGAAGGGGCGCGGGCGCATGGAGAGGCGTGGTTAACAACAAAATTATCCAATAATAATTTTTGATCCGTTTAAATTTTATTATAATAACGAAAATTTTACTATAAATGAAGAAAATCGGAATTATTCATAATCGGAAATTGAATATACCTATATTTATATTATAACAGAATTATCAAATAATAATTTTTGATCCGTTCAAAATAAAATATAATAAAAAAACCGGAATTATTTCAAAATCTTAGGTTAGCGTTATGAATTTTTTAATTAAAACCGCTAAAAAAGAGATCCACCGTCTATCTATCCGTCTGCGGACGTGCTGTCCACCTAGTAGTACATAATTCTGCAATTTAAACTTGACGTTATTTATTACATTTTACAATTTTACAATATTAAGTTATTTTATTTAGTTATTTTATTGGTTCTAGATGTAGTATGTACTTCATACTACATACTCTTTCTCCATTTTGCTATTTATATGGAATGAATTAATAGTCAGATGCAATCCTGTTATATCTGGTTATATACCGACAATGTATAAATTGACAGATAATAGCAATAAGCAATATAGAGAAACTTATTACTTTATCACAACATAATTAAGTTTCTGAATGTATTTGATAAAAATTTGTAAGAAAGTAAATTGATATGTAGTACTAGTACTTAAATGATAGGAGCTGAGAAAGGGGTGGCTGATTCTACACGGCCTAGGGCGGCCGAGATTGTAAATCTGCCACTGATTACAGGTATTTTTTTTAATGTTTGGAGACACCAAAAGATCCACTGGCTAACTAAATCTGCCATGTTGAGTGCATGACAGAAATACCCAAAAATACTGTCATAAAATAAAAACACGCCATGAAAATCTTATGGAAACACCTAATCAAATACTTACTTTTCGTTTTTGATCTCTTTTACGTGTATTATTGAATAATTCATAAAATTTAATTTTTGTATTTGTTAAATTACGTCATAAACTACTATAATTGCTTTTGAAAAAATATTTTTTCTCTAAGGAGTCGGGAGTCGATTAACCTAGTTACTCGAAAGAAGATTTTACAGAAATCCATGACAAACAAAAAAACGTAGTTAGATCGACACGATTGAGGATGAAATCATTGGTAATCCTCGGTTATTTTGGTGTTATATTGATGATTACCTAAAGGTCAGAGGATAGTCAATTTATATCTTCTTTGGTGATGAAGTTTGTACCTCAGGCCAAGAATGAATTTTTTTTTAAATTGAGAAATTTTCAAATGTGTACACCTAAAATAGTTATATCTCTAACGATGTTATCAACTATAAATTATTTGAAATCACACTGGAAGATGTTCTTGTGGCCATTGCTAGATTGCTTGACAGGTTTAATTGTGGACTGCATGGAATTACATCTTATTCTTCTTCTCCGCTTTAAGTATTAGGCAGCTTTGCCTGTTACGGAACCCATCTCTTTCTTGGACGGCCTATATTTCCTTTTCCTATGCATTTGTAATTCATAGCTATTATTGGTAATCTATCCTTATTCATTCGGTCAACATGTTCTTTCCAGCTACTTCTATAATTCCGAATCCTCTCGTTTAGGTTATATATTTACATCTTTATATATTACATGCTATAGGAATTACATCTTATTAGGTGAAAAATACTGGTTATATGCTTTCATTTTATAGTTGTTTGAATTACCGTTGTGTAGTGGTCGTTTTCAGAATACTTGAAAAAAGAGTTTCAGAGCTTCTATTCTATATAGCTTCTAGAAATTGCACTAAAAAGTAAAAAATAATTTTGCAAATAAAAAAAAACAAAGCTCTCTGAAAATATCAATATGAAAAGTGTGGGGCTATGACTATAATAACCCACTATAATAACGAAAGATAATCAAGGTAATATCAGAAACTTGGTTTTGGTTGAACTCATGGAAGCTATCAAGAATAGTGGCTAACCAATATAATTTGGATTAAATCTATTTTATTTTTTTTATTTATCAGATACTGCTATTGAAGTTTGTACAGAGTATTTCAGTGCCAGCAAACAAGAAATAATACAAAAGTAAAAGACACACATGAGAAAGTTTGCAATTAACTTATAAAGTTAACAAACGTAAAATTTAATAAATTGATGTTTATAGTTTTCTTCATATTAAATTAATATATTACGTATAAATCATATAAATAATAATGTACATAGAATCTAGAAATTAAAATATTTAAACTTAATCGTAATTGAAAGTACTTCTTCCCCGTCGAAAAATACAATGAGGAAATTAAAATTATGAACAAATATGTACCTATTATTTTCTCTAGTAAAGATGTTTATCAACAACGAAATAAATATATATAATCTATATGGGGCATTCTACGCCAAATCGGACACCAGTTAGCTTTTGCATCTCGGATTTTACTGAAAAATTTTTTTCTTTTAGTACTAGTTGAGCCTAGTCTGCATTATTGTTTTACTTCTTCTTCACATACTTTTTCCAGTAACCAGTATCAGATAGAATTTGTGTACTGAGAATAAGAGGACAAAACAAGAAGATAACTATACTTAATGTTCATGCACCGACTGAAGAGAAAGACATAGAGATTAAAGAGCAGTTTTATGAGTTATTGGAAAAAGAGTATGAGAATATGCCTAGGTGTAATGTCAAAATGGTTATTGGGGACTGTAACGCAAAGCTGGGAAAAGAGGAAGCATACCGTCCGACAATTGGAAAGTTTAGTCTGCACAACGAAAGCAACGAAAACGGAAAACTACTTATAGAGTTTGCTATGAGTAAAAATATAAAAATAAAAAGTACGCATTATGAGCATCGAGATATTCACAAGGTTACTTGGGTAAGCCCGGAAGGAGCCAGTGTAAACCAGATTGATCATGTTCTGATCGAAAGCCGGAACAAAAATATCGTACAAGATATAAAAACATATCGAGGAGCAGGCGTAGATTCTGATCATTTTATGGTGGGGAAGAAATTCATAACAATGGCACCAAAAAAAGAGAGTATAAAATATAAGAGGAAGAAAAAGCATTGGACGAAATTGGAATTCAAAAGTAACGATGATAAAGAAAAGTACCAGGAAAAGTTGGAGATGCTATTGCAAGACACTAATATACAACAGCAGAATGTGGACGACCTACACCAAACAATAATAACAAGCATAACTAAAGTTGTACATTCACAATATAAGGAAGGTAAAACGAGGGAAAAAGAGTGGTATAACCAGCAGTGCAAAATAGAAATAAGCAAGAGAGAAAAAGCAAGAAACAGGCTGATATCTGAACAAACACAAGAAGCAAAACAAAGGTATGAAGAACAGAGGGGAGCTTGTAAAACGATAATAAGAGAAAAGAAAAGAAAGTATCAATTAAAAAAATTGAATGAGCTAGAAGAAAAATATAAAAATAAAGAATTGAGAAACTTCTACCAGGGAATTAAAGAAATAAAGAAAGGATTTCAGGTAAAAACGACGTTTTGCAAAGATAGAGAAGGGTGCGCTGTTGAAAACGAAAGAAGGGGTTAAAAGAAGATGGGCGGAATATTTTGAGAAGTTATTAAATTCACCGGGAAACCATAAAGATGAAAATGAGCCCATAATGACAAGTCAAGATAATAATAGAGAAGCGGAGACACCAACGAAGAAAGAAATTATGGAGATACTAACAAATCTGAAGAATAATAGAAGTGGGGGAGAGGATGGAATACGGTCTGAGATGTTGAAATATGGAGGAGAAAAATTGCATTGTTTAATTAAAGATATTATACAAGAAGTTTGGAAAACGGAGAAGATGCCCAGAACCTGAAAAGTGGCAATTATATGCCCAATACATAAGAAGGGCAACAAGACCGAATGTCAAAACTACAGGGGGATAGCATTGCTGAATGTATGCTATAAAATACTGGCAACGTGTATAAAGAATAGACTTAGGCGATATGCTGAAGAAGTAATTGGAGAGTACCAGTGCGGGTTTAGACAGGGCAGATCTGTAACGGACCAACTGTTTGTATTAAGAGAGGCTCAAGCAATTAGCCCGAATTTGGATTGGAGTCGCAGCTGTTATTCTTGGATTTTAAGCAGGCATATGATAGCATTCGAAGAGTGGAACTATACAAGACTATGAGTGAACTGAAAATACCCGACAAACTAATAAAATTGGTAAAAATGACATTACAGGATACAGAAAATAGAGTAAAAATAAATAAAGAATTGACTGACAGCTTTGAGGTGGTAACAGGATTAAGGCAGAGGGACCCTCTGTCGTCGGTACTGTTTAATATCGCCCTGGAATGATTAAAAAAAAGCGGGATTAAACAGACACGAAACAATTTTTAGGCGGGAACACCAATGTCTTGCGTTTGCAGATGATGTGACAGTTATGACGCGAACAAAGCAAGAGCTGCAAGACATTACGAAGAAGCTATTAGAGGCGGCTAAAGAGATAGGGTTGAAGGTGAATAAAGACAAAACAAAGTACATGGTATAGAGCGACAAAACTTTCAAAGAAAAGAAGTCAATAAGTGTAGAAATACAGAACCAAGTTGTAAAATTTGAGGAGGTTAAATCCTTCAAGTATCTGGGAACAACAATTACAAGAAAACCAGGATGCGAAGAAAAGATAAAGGAAAGAACAGAGGCTGGTACAAGAAACGTTTTTGCACTGAAGACTATACTTAATAGTAGTGTGTTCGCCAAGTCAATCAAAGTGAGAGTTTATAAAACGATAATTAGGCCGTCGGTACTATATGGAGCAGAAGTGTGGACATTGCGAAAAAAGTCGATGCTGGAGGTGTGGGAGAGGAAGATTTTGAGAAAAATATACGGTGAAAAATACGTAAATAACCAATGGATGATAAGAACCAATCAGGAGCTGAGAGAACTATATGGAGAAGCGAGCATAGTGGCGATAGCAAAGACCCAGAGACTAAAATGGCTGGGCCACCTTATGAGGATGGGAAATGATAGAACGCAAAAAGAAATGAGGAGCCAAAATTTTGCAAGAGTAAGAAGAAGAGGCCGACCAATGAGCCGATGGAAGAACGAGGTACAAGAAGATCTGGATGAAGTTGGAGTGGTGGACTGGGAAATGATCGCTCGAGACAGGAAGCAGTGGAGCAAAGTGACGAAAACAGCCATGGGCCTTTTAGGCCTGTAGCGCTAATATATATATTGTAATTTCCCGGATTATGCAAACTTATAAAACTTTTCTTTTGCAAATTAATCACTGCAAATTCTGGGCATCCATTTTTTTGTAGCAAGAGACTCTTCGAATTATAAAATTTTTAAATTGTAAAGCTTATTTTGTTTGCGGATACGAGTGTTGGTGTTGGAGTGTACCTGGCATGTGGTGTTATGCAGCTGACCCAATTACGCCTGGTCAAATTTTGTTGCGTCGTAAATTTTGCACATTGACCAAATTTTCACGAATTCTTTACCTTTTTAATTTGTGGCACTTCACTTTAATTAAAATAATCAAAATAAAACAAAAACTCAAATCAATTTAACTTAATTTATTTGTTACAAACAATTATAATTTTAATTATGGCGGGATGGTGTTTTTCATCCGCTAGGCACGACGGCCTCCGCCTGATTGTCCTTGCATCGACCCGCTGATCGTACTCCCACTTACTTCTCTCTACCTTTATTTACATTTTAATTTTACAAACTTTGTACAGTGTGTTTAAATGTTATAAATAATAAATGAAACAAAACTCAAATTTTAAAATTATTTTACAAAATAATAAAATTAATGTTTTTTTTTGCATTTCGAAACATATATATTGCGATGTATCCAGCCTCACCAAAATCCAAAAATAATTATTAATTCCAATTTAATTTAAATTCAATAAAATAAAAATAAAATCTTAATTTTATTTTCAAAAGGAACGAAGTTTTATTTGCCTTATCGAAATCGCCGGCTTATCAATCTCGACATTCGTTCGATCAAGTACAATTTTAAATTTTTCAATTTTAAACCAAATCAAATTTTAGAACTTATTTTTAATAAACACCGCATCATATATATATATATATATATATATATATGATGCGGTGTTTCAAACTGATTTGGACCCACCCTATACATTTTTGTAAAATTATTGTATTAATTGTTAAGTTGTAACATTGTGGAATTTGCTAGGTGGGGACCGATCACTTCGATACGATGCCTTTTGCAAAAAATGGTCGACGTGATGGCCGCATTAATTTATTAATCCGAATAATTTTTGATAAGTTTTGTAATTTTTAAAATATAAGTGATTTTTTGAATGAAGAGTATTTTATTAAGATTTATAGAAAGATTTGTAGTTGGATATATTGATTATGAGGAAAGTTTAAACGGTTTTTTTGAAAGATAAAAATTAAACGGAAAAAGATTAGGTAATTAAAATTGGAATTGGATAAAAGTTTAAGAATCGTAATTAGAAATTAAAGTAAATGGTAAAAATTGTATAATTTTAAAATTAAAGATTTATTCAAGGAACTATAAAATTTACATTCCTTTTTATTTTGACTCAAATTCCGTATCATAGCATATATATATAATATATATAACTTTATTAGATAAACACAATCAGACACCTATCATTTTCTCAATACGAGTGTATGCTTCGTTATTTAAAATTTTAATTATAATCATTCATATTGAGAAAAGATAATTGCCTGGATAAAAGTCCTGACGATCGATAATTGTCGATTAAGATCACATTGACTTATAGTGGAATTTGGAGAATTGTTTTAATGCTAAGAGAACAGAAAAATAAACTTTGGTAATTTTTTTGCTGGTTTAATTTGGATGATTGTTGTGTTTACCCACGGCGGTTTGCTGAACCTGCTACAATATTTTAGAAAGCTAAAATCTTGGTCTCGGGCGAATAAATTCGTCACCAAAACATAGCAATATATTGCGATGATTTTATGGTTTTAAGCCCCACGTCTGGGAGCCAATAAATGCGATGTATCCAGCCTCTCCAAATTTTGAAAAATAATTATTAATTCCAATTCAATTTAAATTCAATAAAATAAAAATAAAATCTTAATTTTATTCAAAAGGAACGAAGTTTGATTTATCTTATCCAAATCGCCGGCTTATCAATTGCAATAACATTCGTTCGTTCATACAAATATTATAAACTTTAACTTTCCAATATCAAATGCAAATTCAAATTTATGACCCGAATCTCCTCTTTTCCAAATCAACCAAATCAATTCAAACGACTTCCGCTCGGTAGCAACTCTCAAAAATTTATCCAAATTATCCAAATATCAACTATTCCAAAAATTACACAATAATGCATTTGCACAAAAATCACTTTATTTATTCAAAAATAATTATCACAATCTCAAAATTAAGACAATTCTCAAAAATAACTCACTTGAGTCCAAAATTAACAAGCCAAAAATCGGCCCGCTCGCTCTCTCGCGCGGCTCGACGGCAAAAAGCCCATATCCTCGTCGATTCGCTCCCACCTGTCCAATTCTACAATCCTACAACTTAAATCATTTAAAAACAAAATTTTCATAAAAATGTACAGGGTAGGTCGCAACCATTTTGAAACACCACAATATATAAAACTATCAAATAATAAAATTTAAATATGTACATTAAATTGATTATTTTCACTGGGTACAATAATGCTTAATGATCTTGTTTGTTATATCTTTCTACACAGTAAAAAACTTTGTCGTGTAAAACATCTAGTGTAGTTGGTAAGTAATTTAGTGTTAATTTTTAGTGTATAATTTCTCTCTACTTTATATTTCGCACTAAAATTACACTAAAATGATCAATTCTAACTAGACGCTAAAATAAGCGCTATGTAGAGTGAATTTCAACCTTGATAGATCGAATCTAGTAGGTGTTAGGTGACATTACAATAATTACCGATGATAAAAACGCACAAAGGCTCATTTTATCAAAGTTTATCGCCGGTGATTACTGGATAAATAAAAACGTTGTTATTATTTTTCACATTAGATTTATGAATAATTTTTCTTTTAGATTGTTGGAATAGGGCAACTAAAGTATTATTTCTATTCCAAGTAAAAAAATAAGGGAAAACGTATCATCAAAACTTATGCAACGCTGACGGACAAATTCATTACTCTTCAACCTGCAAGTTATTGTAAAATACAGTGGACGCCGCTTATTGGAATCATGGTTAAAGTTATCATTCGAGTATTATCACTTTCACGAAGAATGGACTGAAGAAATATGACTACAAGCAAAAAATATACTTTATTTTAATTAAAAATTCGGTTTATGTTATCAATTATTTTTCTGATGTTTTCTTCTACTGAAAATGGAGTCCGTTTACAGTTACAAGCATTTTTTTAAATTTTTTACACAAATCGGGGAACCAACCAGACCTGACTGGTGTATTAGCGCAGAAAGTTGCTAGAATGTTGACAATGCACTACGATTTAATTTGTTCTATTTTAAAATTTTACAATATGCGACTTAAAAATGTTTTTAGATAGATGTTTTTAGATAAGAATTATTTTTTAATTTTTGTGTTTTAATATTTTTAATTATGTAATATAATTATAGGAATAAGTACTCTAATTAATGTTTTTATCTACGACTGGTACATAATACATCCATTACGTACGTAATGACAGTAATGTAATTCCCTTCATAATCCACACCCGTGGATTATGAATTCTTGCCCGTGGATTATGAGTTCTTGTTTGTGGATTATGAATTTAAAACGCCGAACTAACGTCATACCAATGTTTTTATATAATATTTGGAAACCACGAGTATTCGGTTTGCAAATTCCTTTAGAAAAAAGGTCGCCTTCAACGGGATTTGAAACCTCGATGTGTTGGTCGGTAGCGGGCAGTGCTATCCATTTGCTCATAACGGTCCTTGTTAACAGTAATAATGCGATTCGCTATATAAGCTACTCTTTGAGTATCGCAGTTTAAGAAAGCGTTAATAGTATATTATCTACGCGGGAGATATGAGATGCATTACCGGCGAAAGATTTAAAAGCCAGAGGGCCGTAGGCCCGAGGGCTTTTGAATCATGAGTCCGGTAATGCATCGTTATCTCACAAGTTTGATATACTATTTTATCTACTTCCTTGTTTAAATAGCATTTAATAATAAATAATAATTAAAATAATTTACACTTGACAAATGAAAACATAAAAAGCTGTTTATCTCGAAAACGAGACAAGATATCGAAAAAATAACTCAAAAATGTCCCCCCCCAGCCTTCACACCCCCCCGCCGAGGGTAATGTTCTCGCTACCAGATGCATTAATTAGCGCGCCCTAACTCCAAGAAATATTGATGAAAACTCGATTGAAACAAATAAAGTTATACAAGTTATGAGAAATCTAGTGATTGAAAAATAAAACAAATGAGTAATTTGTCAAAAAAAATTGTGTAATTTCATTAACATGGTTGATACTTTTGATGTTGATGAAGCCGCGGCAAAGCTTGTAGAACAACGATTGCCGACGAAATCAAAAAAGAAATATGAAATACAGTATTTTATTTTATTTTATTCATGTTTATGTGCTTGTCGTGTAGTTATTGTAGTTAGTGCCGGTATTACATATGTCAATATATAAACGTCAGATAATATTACCTCCCTTGGGAATTTTACAAATATTAATCAATGCAGTAAGTAACCGCGATCATATCCACGCCATTTGATGGAGATAAGTACGCATTTATTTACCGGAAGTAGATAAAATTATTAAACCGTTGAATTATTAAAGAAAATATTGTAATTTAATAATTTTAAAAATTAATTTTAAAAATTTTAAAAAAGTCGAAAAAAAAGTGCAAAAATTTTTGAAAATTTTGATTTTGAAAAATGCCACTCGTATGCAAAAAATTATCTAAAGCCGAATGTGCAAAAACATTTTCGGAAAATTTAAATATGACCCGGATGTTGCGGATTTATATCAACTTTGACACAAGCCGAAATCGGCTGTCAAAATTCCATTTCGATTGTAAATTAATAAATAAACTTTTTGTAAAAAATATAAAATTTTTTATTTTGAGTCATAGATAAAACGTCGTATTAGACTCGCACATAATGGCTATAATTCACGATGATGATTATACGCGAGCTGTAGGCGAGCGTATAAACTTCATCCTCGTGAATTATAACCTACATTATATGCTCGTTTAATAATATACTATTAATTCACATGTGGTGAGGTAAATTTTACATCTAAATAAAGAAATTTTTACACTACTACAATATGTATTTTATTTATATAGTGTATTACTAAACCCTAGATTAGTTTAAAATATACCCTAATTAGTGTTTTAATTCAATTTATTCATCTAATAAAGTACCCACACTAGAGTTAATAAATTATCTGTTTAGTGTGTTTAAACTTCTATCTTTATCTAATATATGCACAGAATAGTGAAAAATAATTTAAATTTTCATTTTATTTTAACACTAAATTTTGTTTTGTGTACTCGAAATAAAGTTAAAATATTTACATCTTTTATACCATATCTTGTACGATATAAATCGAACAGAGGAACTTTAACATTTCTAAATGTTAACATCTTAAAAACAAACAGTGAGAGTAGATGCCAAAGTGTTCACACAAAATTAAAAATTTTCTAATAAAATTATGGTAGATTATGGTGTAAATTACAAATATAAATATTAAAATTTATGAATCATTTAAAAATTTGGGCAACAAAGCCTTAAAAACCGTTAAATTAAAAAGTGGCTACTGTATTGGATTTGGTGCGTGGTCCGTGGTGTGTTTTTATTTTATTGGAACGGTTTTCGGCCGGGAGCTGTCAAGCAATCATTAAAACAAATAGATGAATATATTTTAGGATGGATCCGAGATTTTCCGTAGTTGCATTTGTTAAAACTTACCCTCCGCTCTAGTCCCCCCTACTCGTTTTGACCGTTTGGCCTCGTTTTGACCAACACTGTACTCACTAATAACGCCCCTCTATACCGGTCTTATTCAGCAAAGACGCAAATCTTTGTTTTTAATTAAATTCAACTAAAATTAACGAATTCCTTTTTTAAATTAATTTATTAAACGATGTTACCAGCTGCATCGCCAACAGTTAACTGAAGTCGACTCTTTCCACTAAAACACGCTCCTGCTAGTATACGTGGAGCATACGTACCGCTCATAGAATGAGCTGTACGTGGACTTTCAATGCAAAAAATTGAAATTTTAAGATAAATAATTTTTTAATTTATTTAATATATGAAGTTCGTCTAGAGCTTATTTGCTTCATTTGAATGTTATCTATCTAATGCCACAAGAATTTTAATCGTGTCTATAATATCTTCTGGGGACATTTTGGTATCTGCTCCCAGAAACAGTTCACATGAACAGAAGCGGAAACAGCATGTATACACATTATCAAGTTGCAGAAGAGACTCAATAAATAAAAAAATATTATTTTTGTAAATAAAATAAAGGTAACGACATACGAGTACTTACCTTGCTTGCTGACTTGATAATTTAAATTAAGGCACGTTCTCGATTATGTTCATTAGAAAATTTTTTTAAGTAGTTTAAAATATTATGTAAGATCTTTAGCCCAAAAAACATTTAATTTATTTCTGACAAAATTTAAGCTTATATGGAAACATTATACGTTTTTTATAAAAGAAAATAATCATATCACAACGATATATACTAGATCTACTTCTTTTCATAAGTAGTCATAAAAGCATTCATGTAGTTTTCCTAAGAAAATTTAGAATTAAATTAAAATTAGTTAATTACAATAGGCCTATGTATATACTATGGACATAATAAACAGAATTTATTTTCTTGTTTGGAATGATGGGATAATCTAAGTATCTGGTTTTTTAGTGTTTACTGTTTATTTCGCCTGAAGATTTGCAACAAGTAAAAGGTTTAATAAATATCTAAATATTTGTGCTTGATAACATTTAGCTTTATTTAAATTTGGTCTTTAATAAAGACACTAGAAGGAAATTAAATATTAAATATGCAAATTTATATATTAATTCCCAGCATAGGTATTATATTTATAATTTTTAAATGCACATAGTAAATGCAACGTTATTGGAATACTTAAAAGAATTAATACAAAAATGAAATGAAAATAAAATAATGCACACATTTGTGAGATATTTTTAATTTTCCACAAAAATGAACATATACAAAATAGCATATTAATCCGGTTATAAATTTATCTGGATAATATAGGAAATATGAAATAATTCACCAATATTATTAACTTTTATCACAATTTCGTCAATATTATTATATTAAAAGTAGCCTTAAATTATAAACACTTTTACAAACATTATTTTAAAGGTCATTACATCTTCGATCGTTATTTTGTGTTTCGTTCTTGAAAATTATAATTTTGATTATAAAATATCAAATAATAAAACCTCGTGTAAGCTACGAAAGCTTATAGTTTTTAAGACTAACAAGCAATCCGTCTGACAATTGAAGTGATATGTTATGCTGTTATTTTAAATATGTTAATTTTCTTCTTCCTCTTAATCTTGGGCACTTGGAATTTACGGTTCTTTGAGTACTTTCATATAATTTAGTAGGATGCTAACCTTGTTAGGTGTATATAACATATGTAGAACTAAGATTTTAGATTAAACAGTATAGTCGGCGCGACCAAGCATCGAACCGTGGTCTCCCGCGTCATAGCATGTCGATTTAAGCACTGCTGGTGTCAATTCAATAATAATAATAAGAAATAATGACCACGAATGTAAAACGTTGTGTGATAATTATTCTTCATTTGGATGGAAATTTATCACTTCAATTGACGGACCCGGTAGATAGATATATTAAGTTAAAAATCGTATAAATTAAATTAGTATTAATACAAATCAATACTAAATATAATAATAAATCAATTTATTACGCTGTCCAATGTAATACTGCCATGCATTGATAATTTTGTGAATTTTTTCGATTGTTTTCAAAAGTCTTATAAGGTTTGCCTATCTGGTACTATATAATCAAAAGTATAAATAAAAATGTTACGAGGTTTGGAACATCATAAACACTAATACCATGACAAGTAGTAGAACTATAACAATATTTACCAATACACAGTACATTATAAATATAATATTTACAGCAACAGTAATAACAATATGTAGATATTAGTTTAATGTTTGTTCAGTACAGTTTTTCAAAATATACAAATACACCTACACATTTAATTAAAATTTGAATTAAAAATTATGTACTTTCACTTCATTAAATAATTAATTTATTATACGTAACTCCTTCTAAATATTTGTCACATTTGTTATTCACAGCGATTTTTAGACTTGCCTTATATACGTACCGATTATTTTAAAATGTTAATTATTTAAATATCAAACTTTAGATTCTAGGGTAGTATTTAATTGGCCTCTAGGGCTAGTACTGTACGCGAAACTATGATGAGTTGCTTCATTACCCTTATCGTCAGTACAAGGATAAGGATCACTGTGATAATTAGTAAGATAACCACGATTTCTTGTATGGTCTGTTAATACTGAGATGTAACCTACGCTGAGTGGACGTTCTGCAGCTTGATTATTCTGAAACATAATTTTATTTTATTTATTTGAAAGTTAATTACTGAAAAAATATTTAACTATACAAATTTTGAATATAAATTATAATATTATTAATTTCGTTTTAAATAAATTAAGTAAAAAAATTATAATTATTTTTACTAAAATAAATAAACTAAACTAATTATTAAAATAATGAATTTTACCTGTTAAAAACAATAAAAACGACAATAATTTACATTTTACAATATGTTCAAATAAGAATATTTAAATAAACAAGAAAAATAAAAATTAACAATGACAAAATATCTTTAGATACTACTGACTAAGAATTATGAAAAAATTACGTTATAAAAATATGATAAAAATTTAAAATAAAAACTTTGTAATACGATATAAAGGAGGTATATTTCCCGACGTTGGCTGGTTACATCCCGAGGGCAAAGCGCAAAAGATGTATAGGCAACCAAGGGAAATTAATCATATTTCCCGTGTTGTAATCAATAGTTTTCTTCTGATTGAAAAATATATTATTGAAAATATTAATATTACATCAATATAATGCCCATACCTATAGTCAATGCTTAGCTGGAGCAAAACTTGAGCACGGCTTAAGTACGAAATCAACCAATGACGATCAACAATTTCATACTTAAGGCTGTTCTTTTAGTGCCTTTTTATAAGTTCTAAACGGCTGGACCAATTGACTTGAAATTTTGACAGAATGTGTAGTAGATTATTACAAACCTTTACAAATATCCTTTTTTGAATAAGTTTTTTGGTTTTTCCAAAAAAGCCAAAAAACCATTAAATTTGAATTCTTCCGATATTTTGTAAATCTCGATTTTTAGAAACTTTTGGCTCAGACAGAATTTTGATATCTTAATTGGTTTAAAAGTTTTTAGGGCCTAAAGTTCAAATTGCTTTACGTAATTATAATTGACGTGTAGGAAAAGTATATAAATTGAGAAAGAATGTCTTGCATCTTTTACAATTCTTATCGAAGATAGTAAGTCAGTCTTGCGATTATAAAGCATAGTATAATGTTACATACTACATAAAAAAATTATGTTAATTTTCTTTTAGGTTTTTATGTGATTTTTATATTACATACATAAGTTAATCACAAATAGGTATGCACTTTATAACTGTATCGATGAACACAAATTATTTTTCTTTCTAGAAATAACTTTTGGAAGAAATTCATCATGTGGATTTCTTTTTTCAGTGTTCTATTGGCGCAATGTTTTTATCTCAATTTGTATAATTTGTAGTTAATTTATTAATATAATTATTTTAAACAAATTGATTTATTTAAACTTTACACTAATTTATTGTTTTAATATTATCTCAAAATTTTATAAATATATTTGCATTTTTATTATAATAAATAAAAAGTTGTTATTTCTATTGCTTTATTGTTGCGCCCGATTTTGTCTATAATTCCCAAGAATCTTGGAACACTAATCATGATGAAATACAAAAACAATTATAAATAATAATTTATCTTTTTAGCCAAAAGATATAGCCAAATTCTGTCGATTTTAATACTTAACTCATTTTTGCCAAATTTTGAGTTGTGTCGTTATTCTTTCGAGGTAGCGATGTGTACGTGTTTGCATTAGGTAGGAACGACGGTCAAGTCATGGTAAGATTTAATGAAATTGTTGAAAAATATAATTTTAAAAATATTACGAATATTATTTTATAATTAGAGCACACAATTATAAAATTGTATTGCACTTCGGTAAAACTGCAACATCAGCTTATAGTAAGAATATCTGTTTACGTGCGTGGGTAGGCGATCCTTGATTCGTATTAATTTTTCTATACATGTTTACACTTTAAAAGCATTACAAAGTTTCTACACGTCAAGTTTGCTGTCTTTGCACAACACGGAATTCCTTTTTTTACGTTGAGATAGATAGGCTCAGAGAACAGCCTTAAGCCGTGCTCAAGTTTTGTTCCAGCCAAGCATTGACTATATGCACGTGCATAATTAAATTTGAGATTTTGAATTTGCAATAACAGTAACAATGAATAGCAATTTGTCGAAGTAAGCCTTATGCAAAATTTTGGATCAATAGCGCGCAGAATGCGCCCAAAATAATTCAGAAAAAGTTAGGTTGCTTTTTAAAATCCCAGACAGCACACGGCGAACAATGGACGTTCATGTAAAGTCCACGAAATGCCCATACGTCCATGGACTTTGCATGGACATCCCATGAACGTCCAATTTTTAACATTCTATGTATGTCCATAAATAAATAGCCGCTGGACGTTCAATTTATGCCCAGTCAAAATCTAAGTAAACTTTTAACAATTTAATGGTGCAAATTTTGCACAATGAAAATCTGTATACATTTTTTGTAATTTTAGTAATGCAAATTATTTTATCGACTTTGTACGAATATCTAATGAACGTCCAATTTTCAACATTCTATGTATGTTCATAAATCAATAGCCGCCGGACGTTCAATTTAT
Source organism: Cantharis rustica (assembly GCA_911387805.1). Classification (NCBI taxonomy): domain Eukaryota; kingdom Metazoa; phylum Arthropoda; class Insecta; order Coleoptera; family Cantharidae; genus Cantharis; species Cantharis rustica. The sequence goes on from OU426879.1 coordinate 36,616,340, forward strand.
GTCCAGTCAAAATCCACATAAACATTTAATATTGCAATGGTGCAAATTTTGCCCAAATGAAAATTCATATTACAACTTTTGTTGTAATTAATTATGTATATATGTTTTTAAAAAAAAATTGAATTTTTTGTTTTGGTTTTCGTGTTTGACCAAATAATAAATTTACTAAAGTTGTTGTTATATAATATATATAAATTTATTTTAAATAAATTAAAAACAGTTATTTACTTGTCTTAAGGCAGTATTCTAGTCTAGAAGCCCGAATTTCGGACACTTTTTGACAGTCGATAAAAGAAAAGCAATTAATATTTTAACTATACATTTTTTTGTCATTGATTTATATATACTTTAGGAATTCACAAAAAAATTTTCAAAAGGAAATAAATAAATTTCACAAAGTTATACGTTATTGAAGTAGAGACGAGAAAAAACAGAGCGTGTTCTGGTTGACACGATTGCAACCCTTCTGGTCATCTGAAAAAAACAAAAGAAAACGATTCTTTATCAGTACAAATGTCATTATGATAGAAACCAGGAAAAATGAAAAAAAAGATTTTTCTCGCGAAATAGCGGCTACTCAGATAAAAAAAGTTGATTTTTTCAGTTATTTTTTAACTTTCCGAATTTTTAAAAAATAGTAAAAATTGAAAATTATGATTTTTTGTTGGTTCCAACCATAGGGAGATATATAAAGAAAATTCATACAAAATTTCAAGAAAATCGGTCAATTAGAACTTGAGATTTTATGCCAACCGTTTCGAAAAATGTAGTTTCGAAAAAATCACGATTAAAAATTTAAGTTAAGTTTCAGGCAGTCTAACTGATAGAACAATACATATTACTTACATTTCTTCAATCAACGATTCTGGCTCCACATATCGGGCCTTCTTCTACCTCAAATTGAATATTTAAATAAGTAAATTTTAAAAAACACTGAAAAACAATAAAGAGTATTTTTTAATACTTTTCTTAGATTCGTTCCATCTAAACCGGTCGAGTTGCCACGACACTAAAATGACAATAATTTTTAAAATAATTCGAATTTCAAAAAATCCTTTTAAGAAGATATTCTTGAATATCTAAACTATCGAAATATGAAAACGAAAATTTTCGAATTTTTCAACTTTCTAGACTAGAATACTGCCTTAATTTAAAAAATATTACACGTGGTTTTAAATTATTTTAAATAAAATTCTAATCAAAGTAATTATAGCTTGATATTTTTAAACTGAATTAAAATATAGTTATTATTGAAAAACTGAAATTGACCATCAGCAAATTTAAATCCTCTGCACACTCTAGGTAGGTGTGACGGTTAAGTTGTGTACTTTTGGATGGAAAGGCTTATGCTGCACTGGTTCAAATCTTGCCGCCGCCGTTCAGAAAGAAAAGTAAAAAATAAATATTATTTAGTGATTAATGTTAAATTTCGGATGTTAAACCAATCAACCACAAGGTCCAATGACTGAAGCAACATCGTAAATTAATGTCTATAATGGTATCTGAATAAATATAAAAAGACGATTGGTGTAAGTTTACGATTTAAACATCGAATTTCTAAGTAACTCCAGATATTACATTTTTTTAAATTGTTATTCAATATTTTTATATATTTATTTTAATTAAAAATATTTTTTAATTAAAATGGATATACATAATGGGCGTTTAATGATCGTCCACAATGGACGTTTAATGGTCGTCCATAATAGACGTTCAATGGATGTCCATAATGGACGTTCAATGAACGTCCACAATAGACGTCCGTTTTCTGTCCAGATTAGTGCTATCAGGACGTCCTGAAAGACGTCCATTGGATTACCTATCGTCGTAATGTGGACATTCATTGGACTTTCTATTGGTTCAGTAACGGGCGTTCAATGGATGTTCATTGTACGTATGTGTGCTGTCTAGGTAAAAATAAGTAGACACATTTTTCATTTTAAACGTCACTTGAATGTTACTTTTTAACAGGTATTGCTTTAGTATTTTGTTTTGCGTGTTTGATTGTCAATCACCGTGCGCAAAGTATACTTTAAAATAAATATGACGGTTCGCATTTTCCCTGGGGCAATATGATAAGACGTTCCTATATTTCTCTTGGGAAATATTAGTGTGTTATGACATATTGTAACTAAGGCGATATTGCTCAATATAGTTTCCATCAGAAGAAAAGTATGTATTCTTTACTTAGCAGCTAAAGTTCATTATTTTAATAAGTTGTTTAGTTTGTTTATTTTAACATTAATACTACTAACTACCACACTATCCACTTAAATATTATTTTTTAGGTTCTTTTTCTATAACTTTTACTCTCATAATGGGCGGCAGTTAGTACTTTAGCCACGTCAAGTAACAATTTTAATTGTACTCAAGCAATTTTTTAAAGTTAACAATATGTTTGACGTATAATAATTGTTGCAACAAAATATAAATTAAAAGTATATTTGTTTTAAACAACTTACAACTAATATTAGCATTTAATATAGAAATTTTAAATGAAGTTTATGCCCTAAGGATTAGTAAAGGTCAGTTGCACCAAAGATATAGAATGTAAAGATGAACAAAGCTATACGAATTTATATGTACCTTAATTCTCCCCCAAAAGTAGATGGCGACACTCCTTTCGGATAACAACTTTTAAATATTTGTTTAAATGTCGGTAATCATGTAATAATGCGAGGTTTTTCTTAGTTTGTAATAGGTGTCGCAAATGTAGTTTATAAGCAGGGACTTTTTACAGTGTTACCTTTTAAATACGTAACTTGATAACGGCGGAAAGTATACAGATTACATAAGTGTATTATGTTCAAGATAATTTACTATCGTTTCTGTTGAATTAAATAACAATAATTCTTGCATGTTTTCTTAAATAAAAGACAAACTGTTTTGAAATTACTGGATATCATTATTTTATTTCGAAATTTTTTCATTTAATAATCATTTATAACAGTGGCGGATTTAGGGTCGCCTGCGCCCTAGGTCTTGTCCGATATGTCCGAAATTTTCAAAAATTAAATGTAGCAAAAAATACAATGATTATTAACCCTGAAACTGCACACTGTGGTCTCAGAAATCCCAACCACCATATAAGATGCACGTAATAAAAAGTAAGTGTGCAGTTTCAGGGTTAATTGCAGTTTTTATTTTCTGATTACAAAACATTTGCCTGTAGACCTTCGTTTTGTCTACCATACGAGACACTTGTAGACACAATAATAATATACTATACTACATAATATACATCGTACAAGATATAAATTACAAATTTACTTTTTCCGACAATGAATTATTTAATACATACCTACATAGTCAGGGCCGTAGTTAGACATTTGCCATGGGGGGGGGGTTTAAAAATTAAAAAAAAAAGGTTGGCAAATGCTTGTATTTTAAATTAAGTTTTGTAATCAGAAAGTACCAAGCAAAAATTACAAATAAAATAATATTAATAATAAGTACCTACATAATAAAAAAATAAAATATAAAATAATACATTAAAAAAAGAAATATTTTAAAATTACAAAACCATTTTCTATTTTTAACCGACTTCAAAAAAGGAGGAGGTTATCAATTCGGTTGTATTTTTTTTATTATTGTTAATTTTTTTACTTTGTACTTGCACCTTTTCAGTTTACAGTTAAGGGATGAATTACGTATTGTAAAGTTTTGTTGGGCTTCTAACTTTACTTAAGAAACTATATTACTACAAATGTTAAAGTTTAAAAAAAGTTCATGTGAAAGTTATAAAACCATGGGGGGTTAACCTTTAAACACCCTTTGCAGTTGGTTACAAAAATGACCTGCCGCTTTTATTACTTTCTTTGTACATTTTTTTCAGTTGAAAGTTTAGAGATGAAGTTATCTGTCGTATTAATTACTGTTTATTTATTTTGCTTTCACGTGCACATTGGTAACATTTCTTAAATGTAGTAATTATTTAGAATTACTAAACCCATGGGAGGGGTTTGAACCCCCAAAACCCCCCCCCCTTATATACGGCCCTATGTACGGCCCTGTACATAGTACACGCATATATCTAGTACGTAAGGTAAAAGTTGGTAATTAATTGCGTATAAATTAAATTTTTATTAAAAAAAATAACTGTTTATATATTCTATCAAGGGGGCGCACCAAAAATGTGCGCAGAGGTACTTTAATCCACCACCGATTAAATGCAATAGCTTGGAAAAGAACAATAAAAAATTATTGATTGTAAACGCAATTACGGTTATCATTTAACCCTTCGTTCCACAGATAAAGCCTATCAGGCTTCACTTACATACTATACATATAATATTATACATAATTATTATGTAACTTTACCCGTTGACCAGAGGGTTAAATGATAAACATATTAGACGATTGTAACTTGATGTCCAAATGTTCTTATATCGATCATGCAAAACATGCTCAACTAATAAATAGCATTAATTAAAAAAATTGTCCTGACGATTTTAAAAATATTTACACGTTTCTTAAGTGTTGTAGTCTTCGATGCGGTTTTGGTTTTGCGGTGCCACATGATGAAGCTTTCAAGTCATTTGAGAGCCATTTTAAACTTTTGAATAATTTCATTTTAATTAAACATTCTATGAAAAATATTCTATGATGTAAACAATTTTGGGGTACATTAAAGAATTCTGGAAATTTTTGTCGAAGAACTTCTTCACTTTTACTATTAATAGTTTGTCTAATGCCCATAGCACTTTTTATTTTTGAAAATGTTTTCTCAAATGTGGTGAGGACTGTATTTGTAACATCTAGAACTAGGTTTGTTGGATTTTTTAAATATTTTATATTCTCTTTATCATTACCATAGTCTCTTAATAATATTAATAATTCATGATCGTCGTTTAACGTACCTTCACATAGTAAATCACTTTTACATATATCACAATTAAATTTTTTAATTAATGAATGCACAATATAGCCGCCAAAATATTTTATTGAACAACTTTCAAGGTTTGCAGATTGAGTGCTTATTTTAATATATTCTTCATAATCATCATCGCTTTCCGTATAAACATCCCCAGAAAAATTGCATGCGGTCGTCTGCAGTAATTTTGTACTGTTACTAGTTGGTACCTGGTCATTTAGATTTAGATAATCATCAGTCTCGAAGACAGTATCGTCATCTTCATCTATTTCACAATTTGCACTCGCCGATGGTTTCTCTAAATTACAAGAAATGCAATGTTGTAAAGCTATTCGAAAAGACCGCACCGTAGGATTGCTATTGTTTCCTCCAGCACGTCTAATTTTTGAAAAAAATGACTCCAATGGATCCTGATTTAACCTCCCCGTTAATAGGAATGTACAGCCCTCCTCTGAAAGTTGTTGGTAAAGTTGGAGAATATTTGCTATGGAAGATATCAAGCCATTAAAACAATATATATCATTTCTTTCGGTATTACATTTCTTTTTAGTAATTGATATTGATTTCAACCATGAAATTCCTTCGTGCAATGTTGCTTCTACCACTAATTTTTTATTGGAAAGAGCGCACCGTAATGGATTAGAATCAAAAATTACTTTAGAATTTAGACAGTCAAATATATCATTCATATTTTTCAAAAATTCTGCAGTTGCAGGAGCCGTAGCACTTTTCATTTCACCTGTTTTAATAGCGGTACAAATACCTGTATACACTTTATTTGAAAATACTTGTGTAGCCAATCTCACACGCATTCTGTCAAAGGTATTTGGTCGTACATGTTTTTCTGAAAGATTACAGCAACTTCGTGATTTATTCGATTTGTCTAATTCGTAAAAATTTACATCATCCCAAGACACAATAGCATCATTAACTTTAATTACGTATTTATCACTTATTAAGTTATTACGTATACTTTTAACTAAATGTGGAACATCGTGAATTAAAAAAATTTTTGAAAATACTGATGTTTTATGCAATTTATTAAAGAGACTCCTGTTATTACCACCTTGGTCGCAAACAAAGGCTCTAACATTAAAATTTAGTTTCTGAAGGGATTTCATTAAAATTACTAAATGATCAAATAGATCGTTAGTAGTTACGGGGCCGGAAGTAACCAAATAAGAAATAACGTGTTTCCACTTTGTCAAAAGCCCTCTTAGCATAAAAACGATACCATAATTGGCAATACCTTCTGTTCTTTTTCCCTTCCCTAAGTCTTGAAATCCTTCAATGAAATCATTTTTGTGATTATATTCTAAGCCTTTTTTTAAACTCATTTCATCAAAGAGTAAAACGCAATTTTTATCCATCTCCTGCATTCCATTGACAATGAATTTTAGTCTATCTTCTAATGTTTCGTCTAATCCTGGCATTAAATTGTTGCATTTCAACCAATGGCGGATGCTTCCAATACTAGGTAGATTAAAACGTAATGTATTACGCATGTGTTTGTATGAAATGGGAGATTTCAAATATAAACTTAGAGAGAGATTTTTTGCTTTGATATTCCAAGGCAAGCCTCGCTTTTTCAGTTGCATTGAAAAGAACGTTTTTACAGCTTCCGCACTACCTTCAAAAATGTTGGCTTTTGAATTCTTCAACAGAAAAACTTTTTTTCTTAAACGATCTCGTTGAAGCTTGAAGTTTCTCAACTTCTCTTTGTAAAACTGTAACTTAGAGGTTAAATTCCTTTCTAATGCTGTCTTTGATTTCCGTGGAATTGGCATATCTACAACAGCTTTTTCCAAAGAATCGCTACTATTAGAAATATCTGGTGAACGATCTAACAAACGTTGTCGTTTACTGGGTGGATAAATTTCCCTAGGCGAGGAACGACGTTTCGGTGGTAGTTGTAATAAAATATTTCGTTCTGCTTCAGTTGGTGTGGTAGACGTAGTCGGCAGCTCGGAAGATTCGACGGATTCATACATTTTTGGAATTGCATTAGGACACAACCTGCCTCTCGTGTAGTTGACAAAATAATTATTATCAAAGTGGATGTCACATATCAACTTATTTACTAACGACGATGTTTCAGCGTATTTAAATATTAAAGAGGAATTTCCGCATCATTTCAACCATTCTGTCTGTCGCTGCTCGTTTTTCGGAAATTTGAAAAATGTTCCTCCATAATTGGATCTATTGTTTTGGCATCCATAGTAAACACATTTTCTATATTGAGCCATATTTAGCACCTAGAATTGTTTATTAGTTTGGGATTACCTGCATATAAATAATAATTAAACAAATAGAGAAACGGTACTTACAATTTTCGATATTTTCTAAACTTATTGTAACGAAAATTAAAACGTTTATTTAATTATTAAAGACGAAATATATATTTACAGTATAGTTAATGACAATATAGAATAATTACTACACAGTAAGAATTTACACTAATACTAAAATACTACAATTAATAACAATTACTAAACAATAAATCTGAATATTTATTTATTTTCACATCACTATTTATGTACACTGTATTTCTGTTGACATTTGTTAGTCAGAATTGGAATTGATTGCCATAGCAATCATTATGCTATTTATATTTGAGCGCATAATTCTGGAAACTTCCAGAAACATCCAGAAACTTCTAGGAGAATCTAAACTGCGAGTTAGCACTTTAGTTCGCAAATTTTGCAACTAATAAGATTATCGAGTATGAATCATCATAGATGATTCAACATACGCAACTGTCCATTATTGTTTCGTAAATGCGAGTGTCGACTAGCAAGTTTTTTTCTGCAAGTGACTTCTGCAAGTTGCTTCCAGAAGTTATTGTTTGTGGAAACACAATCTGCAAGCTCACTCTACGATGGCGGTGGTGAAAATACTTCTGCAAGTACTTGCAGAAATACTTGCAACACTATTGTTACTTGCTTCGATTATTATTAGGAAAAGTTTTATTAAATATAGTTTTGTAACTAAATATAAAAATCAATTGATTTAATAAACGATCTAAACACACCCACTAAACTACTAAATAACAAACACTAGATTACATTGGAATTTAGCGTTTACAAGTCTATCTTTACTGGTAGTACCTATCAAGAAAAATACACAACGTGAATGTAAAATACAATGTAGAAGTAAAAATGCTGAAGTGGGTAATAATAATACACACATTTTTATGTGTGTGGGTATTAGGCTTCGTCTAGTTTGTAAAGTGCAATGTAGTTTGACGTAAACTCTGGAACTTCTCACTTTTTTTTCATAACAAAGTAAAACTTTCATGATGTTTGGCGTTTCTGAGACCCCGGTGTGCAGTTCCAGGGTTAATAATGTCCTTATTAAAATTTGTATATTATTTATAAATATAAAAAGGAAACTTTGATTATACCAGAGTGCGTAAAATGTTTTTGTTTTAAACGAAAAGATTTACATATTACATATAAAGCTCATTAATGAAAATAATAACTACTATTCCGATATTATAAGAAGTATAAAAGAAAATCTTATATTTATACGAGAATTATTTTTATTTGATTTAACAGAAACGATAGTAAATTATCTTGAACATAATACACTTATGTAATCTGTATACTGTTACGAAAGAACGTCTAATTATATTTGATGACTAATGTATGACGTCATGTGTGATGAGTCATATATGATAACGGCATTAGTCATTCAAATATAGATGAATGTACGCTCTAAAAAATGCGTGGAAGCACCTGGAAATTCCTGGATGGTTATGGAATATTCTGGAAGGCTGCATTTAAGTATAAATGCAGCGCGATTTCCTGTCAGAATCAATTCCAGTTTGAACGCGCGACTGTTAACTTAAATCAAGTGAACATAAATACAGTGAAGTGATAACGTTATACCGAGTGTTTAAATAAATATAGACCTAGTGTTAAATATAAATTATAGTGTAAATAAATTGTAGTGTAATTAGTGTTAGTGTTAATATTAGTTTAGTAATTGTTATTAATCGTATCTGTAAATATTTGTATTAGCCCTTTTAAAATAAATAAACGTTTTAATTTTCGTTACATTGGTGTCAGGTGTGGGGTTTAACGCGTAAAGGGCTAAAAGACAGTAGTGATTAACTAGTTTGTATTCGCGAGTGAATGCCGGTTACCCGGTCGCAAAGTGCGAAAATGGAGACGGAAATACTTCAACTTTTAAGAGACAATTTTAAGACTCTAGAAGAAAAAATGGAAGAGAATTCTAAGAAAATGGAAGAAAACTCCCAAGAAATTAGAGAAATCTTAGGAGATAAGTTAAAAGATTTGGAAGAAAAACTTGAAGAAAAATTGATAAATAACTCCAAGATTCTGGAACAAAAAATGGAAGAAAATTCCAGAAAAACGGAACAAAACGTTAAGAAATTGGAAGAAGAAAATAAAAAAACTGCCGAGAGAATACAACTTCTCGAGACAATAATAAATGGAAGAATCTGCCCGGACGAAGAAACAACAACTACTGTAAGAAACCTAACGGCGGTGGTAAAATCGGACAATGAAGCCAATATTGCCAAGATAAAAGTAAAACCACCAACGTTTGATGGAAAGGTACCCTGGTCCACTTACCATAAACAGTTTGAAGCGGCAGCCAGTGCCAATGGATGGAACGACTTGGAAAAAGCTATTTCACTGGTCGTCGCTTTACGGGGAGAAGCACTCAACATCCTGCAAACCATCCCCGATTGTCAACAACAAGAATATGGACAGCTGATATCGCGGCTAGAAAAACGGTATGGAAACGGCCATCTTCAGCAAGTTTACCACGCACAGGTGAAGAATCGTTGTCAGAAATCAGCTGAGAGCCTGCAAGAGTTTGAAGCCGATATTTCACGATTGGTGAGGCTAGCCTACCCTACCGCGCCGGATACTTTCTTGGAGCAATTGGCAGTGCAAACCTTCATAGATGGTATCAGAGACAACGAAACACAGCAGGCCCTAAAGCTAGCTCGGCACAGCAGGCTCGATGACGCACTGGCGCATGCGTTGGAATTCGAGACTGCAAAGCAGACATCTCAACGAGGGAATCACCGAGTACGATGTGTTACGGAGGAACCGGAACAAAAGTTGACTGAATCCGGCGAAGTTTTAGAGGAACTCCGGCGTATCGGAGCTTATATTTCATCACAAGGGAAAGGACCTAGGTGTTGGAACTGCAACGAATTGGGTCACGTTCAACGCCGCTGCCCTAAGCCAAGAAAACAACCAAGAGAGCAGTCGGAAAACTAAAATGGGTCGGCCAGAAGGGGCGAACGCCGACCTCTACCGATAGTGCCCCGGAGATTACCATCTGTGCTGCATCACCGACTGACGCGATAAACAGTATTTATATCGACGGTAAAATAAATAAAAAAGTTTTCCAGCTATTGATTGATACGGGGGCAACAAAAACAATTGTACGGCCTGACGTAGTGCGAGAATGCGGAAAAACATCACCGGTAACAATGCGTCTTCGAACAGCAACGGGCGAAGAAATCTCTACGCATGGAAAGATTGCTGTAAACATGGAAATAGGAAGCAAGGTATTCAACCATCAAGTAATCGTGGCTGACATCACTGATGACGTTATCCTGGGAATGGACGTTATAAGAAAATATGGGTTCCATTTGGATATGAAAAACGATGTACTTGGAGTTGATGGTGAAGAAATTCCATTCCATTCGTCAGGGGACGCAGCGGTACGAGTTTTGTTAACAGAAGATGTTATCTTACCGGGAAGAACAGAGAGCATCGTGATGGGAAGCCTGGATGGAAATCTCCGGAAGGGCTATATTCGTGCCATCGAACCAACCAATAATGGAGCGCTCGGCAAAGGTTTGTTGGTTGGTAAGGCTCTAGTAAAAGTTATGAAGACAGTTCCAGTAAGAATTCTTAACACCAACCCTAACTCGGTATCCTTGAAGAAAAACACGATGGTGGGACAATGTACGGTGGTATCTCACATTGCGAGGTGTTTAGGAAATACCGAAGAGAGTCCTAAAAATAAATGCCCCCAACAATTATTAAACATGCTGACTTCTTCGTGCAAGAATCTCGACCAAAGCAAAGTGAACGAGGTGAAGAAGTTAATCCAGAAGTACCACGACGTGTTTGCATTGGATGAAACTTCTAAAGGACGAACTCAGGTGGTAAAACATAAAATCAATGTTGGAAGTGCCCAACCCATAAGACAACACCCGAGACGGCTTCCATTGGCCAAACGTGAAGAAGCCGAAAAGATCATTGAAGACATGGAAAAGCAGGGGGTGATCGAACCATCACGTAGTCCATGGGCGTCTCCAGTCGTCTTAGTAAAGAAGAAGGACGGGTCTACAAGATTTTGCGTTGACTATAGACAGCTGAACGCTGTGACAAAAAAGGACAGCTACCCTCTGCCCCGAATTGACGACACCTTGGATACCCTCTCCGGTTCAAAATGGTTTTCTACTTTGGATTTGAAGAGTGGATATTGGCAAGTGGATTTGGAACCCAGTGACCGCGAGAAAACTGCGTTTACCATCGGAAATGGATTATGGCAATTCACTGTAATGCCCTTTGGATTGTGTAATGCTCCGGCCACCTTCGAGCGTTTGATGGAGACAATCTTGAGAGGATTGTCATGGAAAACATGTCTAGTATATTTGGACGACATAATTGTGGTTGGGAAATCGTTTGAGGAACACATGAGGAATTTGGAAGAAGTGTTCCAACGATTGAGAGGGGCTAATCTTAAGCTAAGCCCAAAGAAATGCCACATTTTTCGGACAGAAGTGAAATACCTTGGACATGTTGTATCCAGAAGCGGTGTAAAGGCTGACCCAGACAAAATCAAAGCAGTAGAAGAATGGCCAATCCCAAAAGACCAACATCAGCTCCGCAGTTTTCTCGGGTTGTGTACGTATTACCGACGTTTTGTACCTGGATTTGCTAATATTGCCAAACCTTTGACCAAATTGACCGAAAATGGACGCAATTACACCTGGACTGAAGATTGTAGCAAAGCTTTCAAACATCTGAAGCAATCCCTAGTCAGCGCGCCTATTTTGAGCTACCCTCAAGCAGATGGTAAATTTATATTAGACACCGATGCGAGTAACTTGGCCATAGGAGGTGTCCTTTCACAAGTTCAAAATGGACAAGAAAAAGTTATCGGTTACTTTAGCAAGGTTTTGTCAAAACCGGAAAGAAACTACTGCGTGACCAGGAGGGAGCTGTTAGCCGTTGTCAAGTCCGCCGAACACTTTTACAAGTATTTGTACGGACGGAAATTTCAGCTAAGGACGGACCATGCCGCGCTAAAATGGCTTCTACAGTTCAAAAATCCAGAAGGACAAGTGGCAAGGTGGATTGAGCGATTGCAGGAATATGACTTCGACACCGAACATCGTGCAGGAACAAGTCACCGCAACGCAGACGCTTTGTCAAGACGACCATGTCCAATAAACTGCAATCATTGCTCGCGGCTGGAAGAAAAAGTTAATTTTCTACGAAGAACTACGGTAACCGATGATAATTGGCAACCTGAACAGTTACTTCGGGAGCAAGAAAACGATCCCGACCTGAAATTTATTTTGGACTGGAAAGTCGAAGGACAACGGCCGACTTGGGAAGAAGTAAGCGCCTTGAATAGTGACGTCAAAGCATATTGGGCCCAGTGGGACTCCTTGAAATTAGAAGATGGTCTTCTGAAGCGATCCTTGGAGAACGACAGTGGCACTGAGTGTAAACTTCAGTTGGTAGTGCCGAGAAGCCGAGTGTCGGAAGTGTTGCAGCATTTGCATGATGGAACTTCGGGAGGACACTTCGGCATAAAGAAGACCCTAGGAAAAGTTAGGGAAAGGTTCTATTGGGTGAACTGCAAAGAAGACGTCAAGGAGTGGTGCCGTAAGTGTACGCTATGTGCATCGAAAAATGGACCATTGGGAAGGCGCAAGGCACCTATGAGACAGTATAATGTGGGAAGTCCATTTGAGAGAGTGGCAATTGACATCGCGGGTCCATTCCCTGAAACCGACGCCGGTAACAAGTACATTTTGGTGGCAATGGATTATTTTACTAAATGGACCGAGGCCTATGCAATACCTAACCAAGAGGCTGTGACTGTTGCGGATGTACTTGTTAAAGAGCTCTTTTGCCGATTTGGAGTTCCTCTAGAGCTACACTCCGATCAAGGTCGAAACTTCGAGTCTGCGTTATTCCAGAACGTCTGTCGCATGCTGGGCATTAAGAAGACCAGAACAACACCTCTTCATCCTCAATCAGATGGCATGGTCGAGCGAATGAATCGAACAATGGGAAGGTACCTGGCTAAGGTAGTCTCAGAACATCAACGGGACTGGGACCAATATTTACATCTGTTCCTGATGAGTTACCGGTCATCTGTTCACGAAACCACTGGACAAACGCCAGCGTGTGTAATGTTTGGACGTGAAGTACGCTTGCCATGCGATCTTCAGTTTGGAAACAAACCTGGAGAAGAAGTTGCTGGGGATGATTATGTTGGAAAATTGAAGAAAAAGATGCACGACATTCATGATGCCGTTCGGAAGAATATTCAGTTGGCCAGCGATCGGATGAAAACCCAGTATGACGTGAAGGCAAAAGATGGTGGTTTTCAGCCTGGTGATTTGGTGTGGCTCCATAATCCACAAAGAAAACGTGGATTGTCTCCAAAATTGCAAAGACAGTGGGAAGGCCCATACGAAATCGTTAACAGAATCAACGACGTCATATACCGAATTCGAAGACCACCAAGAGGCAAGCCAAAAGTGGTTCACGTCAACCGATTAGCCCCTTATGCCGGTGACAACAACAGCGATTCCGAGGATGATGCCGGAATAAGAACAATAACCAACAGATCTGGAAGCTATTCCCAAGAATCAAACTTTGAGAAATTTATGTCCACCTACAAAGGTACCGCCAAAGCAAGATTTGGAGTTACAACTGAAGTGCAACAAGATCTTTTTGACGTACCAAAGGACTACTCTCTCGCGCACTGCGTGGCACAAGATCTTCGCATGTCCCGCGGGATTGCCGTTGTGTTTAAAAAGAAGTTTGGACGTTTGGATGAGCTTCAATCACAGGAACTTGCTGTCGGTAAAACCCTGAAGCTACGTGACCAACAAAGATCAATTTACTATTTGGTAACCAAGAGGTTTTCTCATCAAAAACCCACCTATAAGGACCTATGGACGACTTTGTTGGAGCTTCGCAGAGATATGATAAGCCGTGACATCAAGAAGCTGGCGGTGCCCAAGCTTGGCTGCGGTTTAGACCAATTAGACTGGAGGACTGTCCGTAACATGCTAGAGGTCGTGTTCCAAGGAACGGAAGTTAAAATATTGGTCTGCAGTTACAATCCAAGCAGTACACCAAAGGAGCAGAAGAGCGTCGACTGTTATTTCTACCGCCAAGGAGTATGCAGAAATGGTAACAATTGCCGCTACCGCCACGATCCCTTCTATAGATGTCAAGTTTCCGCTGTTCTGGGACAGAACAGATTTAAGGAGGGGGCAGTGTTACGAAAGAACGTCTAATTATATTTGATGACTAATGTATGACGTCATGTGTGATGAGTCATATATGATAACGGCATTAGTCATTCAAATATAGATGAATGTACGCTCTAAAAAATGCGTGGAAGCACCTGGAAATTCCTGGATGGTTATGGAATATTCTGGAAGGCTGCATTTAAGTATAAATGCAGCGCGATTTCCTGTCAGAATCAATTCCAGTTTGAACGCGCGACTGTTAACTTAAATCAAGTGAACATAAATACAGTGAAGTGATAACGTTATACCGAGTGTTTAAATAAATATAGACCTAGTGTTAAATATAAATTATAGTGTAAATAAATTGTAGTGTAATTAGTGTTAGTGTTAATATTAGTTTAGTAATTGTTATTAATCGTATCTGTAAATATTTGTATTAGCCCTTTTAAAATAAATAAACGTTTTAATTTTCGTTACAATACTTTCCGCCGTTATCAAGTTACGTATTTAAAAGGTAACACTGTAAAAAGTCCCTGCTTATAAACTACATTTGCGACACCTATTACAAACTAAGAAAAACCTCGCATTATTACATCATTACCGACATTTAAACAAATATTTAAAAGTTGTTATCCGAAAGGAGTGTCGCCATCTACTTTCGGGGGAGAATTAAGGTACATATAAATTTGTACAGCATTGTTCATCTTTACATTCTATATCTTTGGTTGCACAAACCTAATAGAATTACTCTATTAAGTTATATATTAGTTAGAAACTTATTAAAAAAAAAACTAGTACATTTAAAATTTGCCATTGCAACATGTTACTTTGAGAAAAATTATTTGTCACCGTAACAAAAATGTTGTTATTGCAAGAAATATTTTAGTAGCTGGATATTATATTATAACCTCTTTTTCTGCTTTAGAAATATATAATTATTTATTGAATACACTATATAATATTTTATTATTGATGTAGATTTTGTTGGAAAAACAAATCTTTTTCTTAGTATGATGGTCGGCTGTACACATGAAATTAACATAAAAAGTTGTTTTTGTTTAGATTATAAAGAAAAATTTATCAATTGAAAGATATTTTTTTCGCAACTAATATGCAACATGCATATTATACAAGATTTATATCGTACAATTTTTGTGATCTTATGTTTTTAATTATTGCTAGAAATACAAAAATTAAATTTTAAATAACATATCTTAAAAGATATTGCTTTGTCTTCTCAAAAACAATGAGAGTGTCTAACTAGTCAGAAATTCTTTGAAATAATATTATATAAACATAAAACTTAAATAAAAATGTTATATATTGAAATACCCCCAGCATATCATTTTTTAATTTTTCAAAATCTTCATTCATTTGAAAACGTAATTCTTATAAATTTTTATTTCAATATCAAATAAAATGGTAATGTTAAATTTATACGATATCCGTATCGCAGTCCGGCTTATCACCAACAATTTGTTGTTCCTTGAACAAATTTTTAATTTATAAATATAAAAATTTTACCATCTACTAAAATTAACAATTTTAACAAAATTAACTTTTGTAAATCCCATCCAATTCTAATTTTCTATCCTTTTAACTTTACTTAGCTTCCGTTTAAATTCTATTTTCAAAACTTCTCCAAAATCTTTCTTCAAAATCAATTCAATCTAATTAATAATATCAAGTAAAAACACTTTCATCGAAAAATGTCTTATATTTTCATAATAATACTACACTTATTTAATTAAGTTTTCGGACTAATAAATCACACGTCCATCATGTCGACCATTTTTTGGCAAAAGGCCTCGATAAGATCCTCACTTCTACCAACTTTAATTTTTTTCATTAAACTGTAAAATATTTTATAAATACCGTGAATTTTTTGTTCGTGAGTGAAGATTTCATCGATTTAATAAATATTTTCACTATATACTATGATGATATGTGACTCTTATTTATGAAAATCTCACGGATCTACAGGTTCCTCGAATAAATGGTTACAATTAAGGCAATCAAACAATTGACGATATAAATATTAACGTTTATTTGCAACCTGATAATTAACAACAATAATACAAAAGCAGGACTCACATGATTTGTCGACCAGCTAATACCGTAGAACATAAACAATTCTTCTTCACAACTTAAATCTTCTTCTTCTTTACTTAGCACCTACTTCAACTAGGAACTATTTTCAATTTCTCGTACACCTTCTTATTCTTTGTATCCAACACGATGCAGTCGAACTCTTATTCAGCCGCGTGCCGATATTAATTTCCACACACGGAAAAACTATGGCCTCAAGTCCCTTGGGTAACTTCCCAAACAAATCTATTAATCTTCACTAACTATTGACAAGCTCTGAATTATTTTTAATTCACACGACCGCTTTGGATTGCTCTCCAATAAAGACTGTCCATTGACCGTTGTTTATTTTTCTTCATCGCTAAGTTTTTCATTACTTGTAATGTTTTCATTGGTTCTTGATTTTTTTATTTTAATCAAGGTTCTTTCTACTTTTAAATTTTAGATCAAATGTGACCTACTGGTTTTATTTTGCGTGTGTATCCAAATTTAAATAAATAACATAATGCAAATACACAAAATCTTAACTTAAATACAAAAGATAACAATTAAACAAATTAAACTAACAAAATCTCAACATAACGAAACACAATATTAGTAGCGCGTCACGGGTTAACATATGAGGAATATAAATAAAAGAAATCCTGCTTTATATATTTTTATCGGGTTGCATCGTCAATCCTTTAATTGCTCAAATGCGCAACCCACCTCTTATGCCTTGATGTGGACACAACAATACGTACTTTTAGTCTGTTTTTTTTTAAGAAAAATATTGAAATTTTTACTAAAGTGACGACCTCCAAATGTTAACCAATGAAATTGCTTTGAACTTAGTCGGTTTTACAATAACGAAATTTTTGCGATTGAAGTGTTATAATGCTGTTATGTGTGTTTATGTGTGTGTGTGTATCTTTTTAGTATATCATAGTTTATTTAATTATGGATATTGTAGAAAACCTCACAGTCCCTAGTTGTAGTCAAGGCAATGGAGGAGCCAAACTTGAAGTAATTAAAAATCATAGTAGTCAAATTTTGGACAGTGAAAGGCGAACGATGATACATAATCTTTATGCAACTATCAAAATCAAGAAATTGGTAAGGCTAAAAATGTAAGATAAACTGCAGAAAGTTCAGGTTTTTCAGAGAGCATTTTTTGGGAGAATGAAAAGACTGGAACATTAGTATCACCATCGAAAAGAAGACAACGTAAATGTGCATATGATAAATTAGACGAATTACAAAAGACAGCACTTCGTAGAGTAGTTTACCAATTTTTTCTTGCAAACGATCTTCCTACGCTGGATAAAATTTTAGTTGTAAGAATTTGTAAAAAGGTACTTTATTATTTCATATGTAAATATTAATTTTATTATAGGAAGTGGAAAATTGTGAAGTGCTACCGTCCATGTCCCGCAGTACTTTGTCCAAAACGTTAGGGAAATTAGTCTTGTCTTGGGAAACGAGATCAAGAAACCATCTATTAATAGACCTGATTTAATATTATGGAGGCAAACATATTTAAGAAATATAAGAAAATTTAGATTGGAGGGACGTAAAATTTATTATTTAGATGAAATATGGGTAAATGCAGGTCACACAAAATCTAAGGTATGGAAAGACAAATCTATTACTAGATTTAAAAATTACTACATTTTAAATTTATTTTAGACTGGATTAAAAGAACCTTCAGATAAAGGTAAGCGATTAATTATTCTTCATATAGAAAGCAAAGATGGATTTGTAGAAAACGGATTTCTATGTTTTGAATCGAAGAAAACTGGCGACTATCACGAAGAAATGAATTCAACCGTATTTGAGGACTGGATTAAAAGAACTTTACCCCTTTTGGAACCAAATTATGTCATAGTAATAGATAACGCTCCGTATCATTCAAGAAAAGCAGAAAAGATGCCAACTTTTCAATGGAATGAACCTGAAATGATCGAATGACTTAAATAAAAAGGAATTCCGGCAGAACATGATGTACTAAAAGTAGAACTGTTCGGTAAACTTATATATTGCAGTGTTTATAAAGGTAAGCAGTTGTAAATTTCATCGATAAAGTAAATCAAAAAATAATTCAAAAAAACTTGATATTTGAACACATAATGATTTAATTTAAAATAAAAAAAAAAGAATTTATTGGTTAAGTAAATGATTGAAAGTCGAAGAACTTCAGATATATTAACCAACATGGTCGTCAGTGCGGGTACATGCAATCAAATAATAATTTCAAATCACGTTATCATAAAAAAACATCGATAAAAAGAAAAATTGAATAAAAAAATAATAAAGGATCGCCTGGACAACAGGTGGAAATAATAAAGAAGGAAAAAAAGGTTGTTGATGATTAAACGTGGACCGGTAAGGTCGTGTTGAGATTGTTCTCTGGAAATGGAGTAATCCTCAAAGAGAATCAAATAAATATTTGATAACAAAAATAAGAAATTCAATTTGGAATAACCAAGAAGAAACATTTAGGCAAGGAGAAGAGAAATTATTTGGAATTAGCTGGGAGCTGTTTTCACGTAACGTGACGAATAAGAGGAGATTCACACCCAATTTAAAGTGGACCATTGAAGGTCGAACTTACAGGAAGATAGACAGGTTCGCATAATCAACACTATAAGTGATAACGGGATTTACTGAATAAGAATCGTGATCGAATAATACGGAGCGCATTTGACAAAATTATAAATCTAAATTAATTGTAATTCAATCGTTTACTAAATTTAAAAATAAATTCAAGATTCATTTAATAATTTTACAAGTTTTTTTTTGAAAATAAAAAGATCGCAAATAACTTTAATTCAATATTTAAATATCTGGAAGCTGAGGTTTGCATTACTACTGCATAATTGATAAAGTAAGTATGTATTTTTAAAGATTCACTCCTTTAACAGTGCAATATATATATATATATCTTAATATTTGGTATTAATGTGTTTATAACAATAAGTAGAGTAAAGTGACCAAATATGGAATAGGCGCTGCATATGGAATATCATATTAAGCGCAGAAGGATGACCGATAACATTACGTATGTTACTTTTAAGATTAATATTACCTGGCTTTCAATAAAAAAACATTATTCTTAAGTAAGGTTAGTTCCTAATACGGAATATGCGCAAAAGACATTCTGCCTGTTCCAATTCTCCAGAAGAAAGAGGTAGACTACCAGGTAAAACAAAAGTAATCACGTCAACTCCCTACCTTAAAGAATTGGAGACAAAACTAAATGTTTCTAAAGAAAAACTTAAAAATTTAACTAGAAATCTTGAACTAGAATAACTAGAAATGCAGGTAAAGAAACAAAAACAGAAGCCATTAAAATTAACAAAAACACAACTATTACAACAATAAAAATATTTGGAATCTTTCAGTTCATCTTCAGATTCGGAACCCAGTAAACATTTTTACGTAAAATTGACATCAGAATGACGTCAAAAATGTCATAATTTACATAAGATATAAATTACGTGTGAGTCATAACTGAATCATTATTTCCCACTTTAAAAAAGTTAAAATCAAGCAAATCTTAGTTAAAATAAGATATTAAATTAACTAGTCAAGATGTCAGTGGGTAAAATAAGCGAATTCAAATTAAAGGAAAGTAGTTGGACTTCGTATATTGCTCGCCTAAAGCAATATTTTAAGGCAAATAATGTGAATGTAGATAAAGAAACGGCAACTTTAATTACGCTTGTAGGAGAAGACACTTATGAATTAATGGTAGCACTATGTGATCCTGAAATGCCAGAAAATAAATCTTTTGGCCAATTGGTGACAATAATGACAAAACATTTGGAACCCAAACCATCAGAGATTGCGGAAAGATATAAGTTTTGACAAAGAAAACAAGAAAATGAAGAATCGATTTCAACATATGTTTCAAATCTAAAAAAACTTGCAAAATCTTGTAATTTTGGTAACGCGTTAGAAGAAAACATCAGAGACCAATTAGTATTTGGTATGAAAAATGATAATGTAAGGAAAAGACTTTTTGCGGAAAAGGCGTTGAACTACCACAAGGCTTACGAAATAGCCATCAACATGGAATCGGCAGAGAACGATACAAGTTTGGTGCACACAGGCTCATCTGTAAACAAGATTAGTTGAGGTTCACGAAAAGATAGAATGAAACTAGTTAGAAGAAACAACATGCAATGCAGTCAATGTGAAAGAAAAAATCACATGTCAGAAGACTGTTTTTTTAGGAAATGTGGCAACAAAAGTACATCAAAAAAGTGTGACAATTGTGGAAAATCCAATCATGCAACTCAAAATTGTTGATTCAAGGAAGTGTCATCCCAAGATAGCGAAGATAGAAGACGCCACGTGAGTAGAAGAAACCCAAAATTCAATAAAACTAAATTTAATAAATTTTTGTCTAAAAGCGATAATGTAAATGTTCACGACGATTACAACGTCGATATTCAATTTGAAGGAACATGTTTCAATACTATAACCAATGAGCTTGATAATCAACCATTCATAATTAAAGTTAAAAAAATAAAGTTTCTTTCAAAATGGAAATCGATACGGGATCTTCAATCTCATCGATTTCCGAAAAACTTTATTATCAATATTTTTCTAGATTAGAATTAGGTAATTCAAGATTAAAATTAAAATCTTACGTTGGAACCAATATTTTAATTCTAGGTGTCATAAAGGTAAATGTTTCTATCGACAGTTTGACTAGGGCAGAAATTGAATCTTTACGTGATTAAAAATGCAGGTCCACCCTTCATGGGAAGAGACTGGATAAATGTGTTTAAAATTAAACTTGATCATATATTTCAAATAAAAAGCTCAATAAAAAATAAAGTAACAGAAAAAGAAAACGTTGCAAAATTCTTAATTCATAAATTTCCAAAAGTATTCGATGGTGGCATTGGAACTTTTTCAGAGAGCAAAATAACTTTACATTTAAAGGACGGTAGTAAACCAGTTTTTTGCAAAGCTCTATCTTTGCCATTTTTCTTGCAAGATAAAGTGGAGGAAGAGTTAATTAAATTAACAAAAGAAAATATTATTACTCCTGTAAATTTTTCTCAATGGGCTACTCGCATAGTTCCGGTGTTAATGAAAAATGGGCAAATAAGAATATGCGGTGATTTTAAGGTCACCCTCAATCCAAAATTATGTATTGAGAGGCATCCCTTGCTAAAATTTAAAGATTTGGTGGGTAATTTAAGTGATTGCAAATGCTTCACAAAAATTGATTTATCACAAGCTTATGCTCAATTTGAGCTGGACGATAAGTCCAGAGAATTAGTAACAATTAATACTCATAAGGGTTTATTTCGTTATAATCGACTACCTTATGGAGTTGCTTCGAGTCCGGGTATTTAAAAAAAAATGGAAAGTATTTTTGCGGATTTGAACGGTGTTTCTATATTTGTAGACGATATTTTTATATATTCGAAAGATAAAGAATCACATAACAAATTGTTAATTGAGGTATTTAGAAAACTCGATAAATTTTTTAAAAATTAAAAATTAAAAATTAAAATAGAAAAATGTCATTTTCTACAATCAAAAATAAATTATTTAGGTTTTGTTATCGATGAAGAAGGTGTACACACCTCAAAGGACAAAATTGAAGCAGTGCTCAGTGCACCCAATCCTTCGAACGTCACCGAATTGAAGGCGTTATTGGGTTTAATTAATTATTATGCTAAATTCATTGAAAATATTTCTACGAAATTGCATCCATTATATAAATTATTAAAAAAAAAACGTGGAATTTAAATGGGAAAAAGAGCAACAATTAGCAATAAATTTAATAAAAATGGAATTAACTTCTTCAAAGGTGCTGGTACATTATAATTTGAGTTTGCCTTTGACGTTAGCTACTGATGCAAGTTTTTATGGTATAGGAGCTATTTTACCTCACGAATTTCCTAATAGAGATTCGCGACCCATAGCTTACGCATAGCGTACGCTTTCGCCATCGGAGAAGAACTACAGCCAAATAGACAAGGAAGCTTTAGCAATAGTTTATGGTGTTAAAAAGTTTCATCAGTATATTTTCGGTAGATCATTTTTGCTGATAACTGATCATAAACCTTTAGTTACAATATTTGGAGATAAGAAAGGTATACCAATTTTTGCGGCTAGTAGATTACAAAGATGGAGCGTAATTTTATCTACATATCAATACAAAATTAAATTTGTAAATTTAGATAAAAATTGCAATGCCGATTGTCTTTCTCGTCTACCACGTAAAAGCGATTGCAAAATTGAAAATGACGATATTGGTCACATAAGTTATTTGCAAGAAAGGTTACCAATAGAGTATAAAACAATTTTAAATAAAATGAAATGTGACAAGACACTCAATAAACTATATTATCATATCTTGCACGGGTGGCCAGAAACAGGGGATATTTCCCAAGAATTAAAAATGTATCAAAACAAGTTTGATCAATTACACTTGGAAAACGGATTAATCTTATGGGGACATCGCGTGATTATTCCTAAGTCATTGCGATTAGAAATGCTAAAAGAAATTCATCTAAATCATTTAGGAATTAATAAATGCAAATCTTTGGCAAGAGGTTGCATTTATTGGCCAAATATTGATACGGACATAGAAAAAATGTGGTCTGATTGTATAACTTGTAAATATGTCAGTAACAATCCCACAAAAAGCAGTTTAAGTTCTTGGCCGCAAACATAGAAACCTTGGTCTAGATTGCATATAGATTTTTTAGGTTCTATTTTCAATAAAAAGTTTTTGATTGTAACAGATTTTCAAACAAAATGGTTGGAAGTGTGTGAGATGAACACTACAACGGCTCAAAGCACAATCAACATATTGAGAATACTTTTTACACATTTTGGGTTACCGGATACCATAGTTTCTGATAATGGTCCGCCATTCTCATCTACGGAATTTAAAAATTATTTGCATGTAAACGGCATACGTCAATTGTTTTCTCTACCTTATCATCCGTCTAGCAATGGTGCAGCAGAAAATTCAGTAAAAACTTTTAAAGTAGCCTTAAAAAATATGCATCAGGAAAATCGTGAATTGAATATTGCAACACAACAATTTCTTTTTGATTATCATAATACAGCTCATTCAACGACAGAAGTAAGTCGTGCAGAATTAATGTTTGGGCGCAAACTTAAAACGAGATTAGATTTAATTTTTCCTAACCATGATAGAGCAGTCGATAACAAAATTGAAACACACATAAACAATTACGGTGGAAAACCAAAGAATATTAATATTGGTGAAAAGGTAGATTTTAAAGATTTTTCAGTAACAAATAATCCTGTTTGGTCCCAAAGGACAGTTGTAAATAAAAGAGGATCAGTAATGTACGATGTTAAATCGGCAGATGGGAAAATTGTAACTAGACATTCAAATCAAATGAAAACTAATAGAAAATCTAGATTTTCTTTCGACACTTCTTCCGATTTACCTGAGACTACAGCTGAAAATATTGTTACTGATAGTGCAAATGATGTTATAGAAATTAGTGATGAAAACCATATTTCAGGTAATGTCAATGAAGACAATACACATAAGTATAATTTGCGCTCTAGGAACATATTAAATTAATTAAATGTTTATAAAAACAATTACAAAAAATTTAATTAAGGAATTGTAATAAATAATGTGTAACTTGTAAATAAGGGTAAGGATGTGGTAATGTTGGCACACAGCCATTTATATAAGTATTGTAAATGTGTGCAGCATTATACATATTATCAATTTGGTATTTTTGATATTAAAAAAATATATGTCTTGAGTTTTAACGTTCTTTCAATCAAGTCCTACCTCGGTTACTACAGAGATATCTTAAGATTACCTTCATATCACTGTAAATTTAATCCTATCGAACTAGTTTGGGCACAAGTGAAAGGCTATGTTGCTGCCAATAATAAAACTTTTAAATTTGCTGATATGAAAATTTTGTTTCAGAATGCTTTGAGTCAAATTACACCAGAGAAATAGAAAGAATATGTTAAACATTCTATAAAAGAAGATTTCATGTATCCAGTAGATAATTAAACAGAAAATATGTAATTAGAATTTACTGTAAACACTGGATCTTCTGACGAAGTAATCTAAATTCTGATTAAATTTAAAATGTTAACTATTGAACAAACAAGAAAGTTTATAAATTAATAATATTACATAACTTCAAATTTAATTGGTATTTTTTCAGGAAAAAAAACCGTCTTGTAAAGATTTGTTGTTATTTTATTAAGTGTTATCAATGATGTATAATGTTAAAATTAAATAGTTTCTATCCAATATTTCTTTATTATTTTATTTTATCAAAATCGCATTAAAATTTAAATAAAAATAATAATTATAATATTATTTTTATCATAATCAAATTATAATATTTCTAATTCTCATAATTTTATATTATGAGACGGGTATTAGAGACTACGGCCCTCTGGCTTTTAAATCTTTCGCCGGTAATGCATCTCATATCTCCCGCGTAGATAATATACTATTTCTTCTGATTGACACAATATAGAGCAATATCGCCTTAGTTACAATATGTCATAACACACTAATATTTCCCAAGGGAAATATGAAACGTCATATCATATTGTCCCTGGGGAAATATGAAACGCCATTTTAAAGTATACTTTGTGCACGGTGATTGGTCAATCAAACATACAAAACAAAATACTAAAGCCATCCCTGTTAAAAAGTGACATTTAAGTGACGTTTAAAATAAAAAATGTGCCTACTTATTTTTATATTATAAAAACCAACCTAACTTTTTCTGAATTATTGTGCGCGCATTCTGCGCGCTATTGATCTAGAATTTTGAGTTGCTTGAGTTTGAAATTGCTATGGGTGGTTGAGAACGAGCAAAGGGGGGTAAAGTTTTTGCTCAGTTTTTCGATATCTAGCGCCGTTTTCGAGTTATTGCAAATTCAAAATCTCAAATTTTATTATTGATGAAATATTGATATATTTAATAATATATTTTTCAATCAGAAGAAAACTATTGATTACAACACGGGAAATATGAATACATTTCCCTTGGTTGTCTATACATCTCTCGGGCTTTGCCCTCGAGATGTAACTAGCCAACCTCGGGAAATATACTATTCATATTACCCTAGTTGTAATAATAGCTATATTTTTATCACTATGAAAACTATGCAAAATATTGACTGGGTTGTGTATTGTGAAGTGTAACCATTCGATTTACTTTAAATTATCTGAAGTTTCCCGATGTACATAAATTAGACTTTGCTAACGACGCGCCATCTATATTATTTATATCTTGGATCGACTATAGTTGCCGTTTTTGATTCAGTGCTTAAATAAAAATATCCACTAAAGTAAACCTTGATTTACTGAGAAACCGTGGCCATCGTGTAGAGGCAGTAATACATTATTTTTCGTGAATAAAGTATAAACTGCACAGAATTGAACCATTATAGTAGTTGTCATTTATCATTTTTATTCATAGAATTTCTACGAAAAAATAACAAAGTATTTGTAATAACTACATTTTAGAACACAAAATAACTTTTGTGTTATTACTCATTAAATTACAACCGATATTTGACGGTACCGCTTCTTTAGGAAACCAAAGCTTAGAGATCTGATTTACAATCCGAGAATTGAATTTCGCTCTAGAAATTTTTGTAACATTTATTCGTTACTTAAAATTATACCAATTTAATGATAATATGTATTTTATAATAATTTTGAGTAGATTATATGCCGCAAGAAAACTTATGATTTGCTACGATAAAATAAATTTAATATAAATAAACTTTAAAAAACTTCATGGAAATGTTAGAGTAGAATTTTACCAAATATTAAGCAAAACGAGAAAATATAAAACTAAAGATAATTGAAAATTATTTAAAAAAACTCGAACTTTAAATCACATTTTAAGAATTGCGTTCAATTAAAGCTGAGGTAAATTTTTAGCACATTTTTGGCTAACAATCTTCTAAATTTATGTTAAATTTAGAAAAGTCAGTTATAACTTCTAATTTTCATAAATTTATATTATAAAAAATAAAATACAATCATTAAAATTAATAAAAAAAATTTCTCAACTGAAAGTGTGAAATGTTATTTTCAATTTAGATTCTATTTTACGTCACTACGGTTAGAAATACAAAAGGAAGCTTACGGATAACTTCTATAGAGCATTTCTATTACAATCGTTTTTACACGAAAATTAACAATCGCTGCGCAAATAAAGACGGTAAAGCCGTTCAACTGTTTAAAAATGTTATACATTTTTTAAATGTAGGTAAAAATTTGAGAACTTTAAACACTAATTTTAAACAAAAATGTAAAAAGTTTTTGATACAGTTTTAAATGGTTTCCAATATAGTTCTTTATGAAGTTTATCGTAAATCACTAAATAAAGTCGCAATTAATCTATTACCGTTTTGTCAAAATTAATAAAAACTTCTTGATTTTTTCTTTTTTTGATTTTTTTTTTGATTTTCTTTTTTTGATTACCTCTTCATTGATTTTATTAAAAATCTAGCTGACCCGACAGATGTCCTGTCTAAATTTCAATAAACATATTTGTGATCGCTTTGTGAATTTGTTAAAAACTATTGAAAATGTGTAAACAAAGCAAAAATGAGAAAAAAACGTATTTCTGAGTGATCAATTTATCTATTAACGATTGTGACCATGGATATTCAATTTGAGGAGGACATTGAGAAGTACACTAATGGGAAATTTTACATGCGGAACGAATTCTAAGTATCGGCAGCACACCACTGAAATGCTGGAATTGTGTGATATGCCGTAAATATGATCGACTTGTAACCATGCGGCTTTGTTCCAAAATTTAAGTCTCAATTAAATTAAGTCAAATTTTCATGTCAACCAAATCATTTATTTTCTTCCATTAAATTTAAAATAACAATAAATCTCTGGTTTTTCTACACAGGAACAGGCGACATAGTACAATTGAACATGCGAGAAGCATGCATTTCCAAGGTTAAGGGGTCATGCCTAGTTAGACGTGAAAAAAATAGGTGATCTTGGAGAATTTTTTTTAAAGAACCAGAATAGTTTTTTAAGGATATGTTGGTATACATAAAAAGCAGCAAGTTTTTACTTAAATAAAATAATTTTTTTAATAAAATATATTCACAAACAAAAAATTTATAGCCATTATCCCGAAGGTCCTTTTCGAAAACATGTTTTGCGGTGACCATCGCTGCTTGAATCTGGTTCATCTAAAATAAAAAATTCAAAAAAAGTTATACAATATATTAAATTGTCTAGTCCTTGAACGAAGGATTTTTCAAAATATCAATATAGGACAAAATGGCACACGCTCAAAGTAAATTTTCAATTTTTGATGAAAATATTGCTACTTTATCGCTAATAAAAACAAAACTATACATCGTAAAAAAAATTCCTTCGTTCAAGGACTAGTTTTTTATATCTAAAATAACTGTGCCAAATTTGAAACAAATCGATCTAGTAGTTTTCAATATATCGTGGTCACCGATGTTGAAAATGTCATTTCGAGATAATCGCGTTTAAAGATTTAAGATCGATTTTCTTTAAAATAAAATATTAATTTTGCAACTTACATCGAGTCATCTATTCCAGGCCCATATTGAACATTTCCAGATGAAGTTGTAGCCTCCAAAATGTTGAGTTGATGTTGTCTCCGAGCCATTCTGTCTTCTCGGGTGGCTTGCTGCGTTCGGCGGTCTGCCGTCTGAATGCGGACTGAATCCTCCAATTCTACATATCGGTGAGCGTTTGGTCCATTTTGTATTCCCAAAGCGGTGTATATTTCTAAAATTGCTTGTGAACCTTCGTTAAAAACACAGGCGGCAATGTTGGCAGCAAGTTCAACAGTTTTAAATCCGCTTGGAACAATTTTAGGGCTCATTTTCCATATCACTTGATTATAGCTCTCATTATTATTTTGATTAAAACCTCCGATGCATCTTTCTAATAATTCCTCCTTGCTTAGGTCTACATATATAGGTTTTATAGCAGTCAAAACATCAGAGGGTAGAGGCTTATAATCATGTGAATATGAAGCCAGTTTATCGCTCGCAAAAGCGCGCTGCCAGGTGCACCACGATTCTGCTCCGACCGGACATAGGTCGTGTTGCGGAAACTCATCTGACGAACTATAGTGGTAATATGTGGCCCATATGGCATTTTTCATTTTCATCATGGACTCACAATTTCGCCTTATCGCCAAACCATAATAAACTGTCAGTTTATCTATCATTTTGCCAGTTAGTTTACCCTTTCCTCCAAGGCCTTTTGTTTTTGATTTGCACAAACGCAATCGATAACCCATTTTTTTTTAACGTGCCCTATGCACTCCTTTTTTGTAAACAAAACACACACAAACAACAAATTAAGCTCTAAAAGAAATAATTGTCCTACCGCACAGAATTCACAAATTATAATTTAAAAAAGTACAAATTACCAAAATTTAAATTGTAGTACAGCACCAAAGTGGAAACATGAAATTATACTGACCATTCATTGAAGACTATTCATTGAAATAATAAACCTATAGGGTAATAAAAATTTTAAAAATAGTTGGTCTCGGAAATTATTGCCAGATGCTGTAAATCCTATGTAATCCGTATTCGGTTTGAACGGTGTGTACTTTGAACTCTCATAATTTCGTCAATTTTATTACTTGGTGCTTAAAACTTTCAGGGAAGATTTTTGAAAGGTTATACTTACAGAAAAAAAAATAAAAAAAAAACCGATTTTTTTCAATTTGCAAGTAGGCCAGACCCCTTAATACCGCAAACATTCATTTGGAAGCAACCATTGTATTTCTACATTTGTGACAGGAAATGTGTAGAATCGGTTCCTGTTCTTGAAACCAATGAGCGCAATAGCTTTAGTGGCGGCACCAATGACGCCAATTTCACTTTTCCATTTGCGCAACAAAATCCAGGGTTTCATTTTTGTATAATTAAATTCCTTACAATGTAGGCACACAACGCTCATTGATCCAATACCACCGGATTGGTCTGCACTGCAATCAATTGTCACGTTGTAATGGAATGCAGCTGACGGGTAAGGTAAAAGACCCTATTATGAGACACTTTTAGTGTAGTCCGAACCACGGATGTTCAAACATTTCCACTAATATAAAATCTATATGAGTAGGAAATACAATTTGTCTTGTATTCTACAATTATTTAATTATTATCAGATCAATATTTCGAGTTTGCAATAACTTTTAAGTAAAAAAAAATTAAATAAGCATTTTTGAAACGTACCTCCGTGACCCTATTTATGAGACACTTTAAAGATATGTGGCCCCAGTATCTCACACATGTCCCTATTTTTGAGACAGTTAAAAAACCAACAAAACTGATTTTATATTACGTTTTTATTAATTTTAGATCATTTTACTTATAAAATAGGTAATTAATTTAAACTTTCAACAACAACTTATAATATTTTCATAAATTAAACGACTAATTAACATAAATTATTGAAATAATAATAAATTTTAACTATTTAGTAAAGAATACATACTTACATAGAAAAATAATATTTAAAAAACAATAAAAACGACAATAATTCACATTTAACAAGTCAGATGAACAAGAAAATAAATTATTTAAAAATATTTACGTTATAAAAATTGATAAAAATTTAAAATAAAAACTTTGTTATACGATATAAAAACCTTTATTTCACAATTATTATTGATCTTCGGTCGTATTTATAGTAATATAGTCGTAATAATATAAATATTATTTTTCTATGTAAGTATGTATTCTTTACTATATAGTTAAAATTCATTATTTTAATAATGTTTTAGTTTGTTTATTTTAACATTATATACTACTAACTACCACATTATAGACTTAAAAATTCATTTTTTAGGTTAATTTTCTATAAATTATTGAATAGCATTTGTTCAGAATGTTAACTGTTTTTTTGTAATATGTAGCCCCCATGTTACGCTCATGTTCTTTTTGTGTTGCTGGTCCTCTATGCTAGAGCGACTATCATTCTTGTACTGTACCCATAACAGAGCAGACGTGCTAATATATGTTATACAAAGTATTGGCGTTTTTTCTTCTTTCAAATACTACTTACATCACAAACATAATTTGGTCCTTCGACACGGATGAGCTAATTAAATCAAGTGACCGATTTAATTGGACATATGAATACAGTGAATTTCAAAACGAACATCAATTCAAAGCGTAATCTGCAAGCAACACCGGCTGCTAGAGAGAGAAAGAACGAGACGCCGAGTTTTCCCGCCAGAAATTCCAATGGGTCAGTGGTAAGAATCAATTCTCATTACATTTCAAGCTTTTATTTTAGTAACAAAGTACAAAGTGGAAATCATTCTTTTCAAATCAGGGTTATTCTTTATTGTTTAGATAAAGTTCAAACGTGAATTTTTATGTACAGGGTGTTTGACATTGTAGTAAATTTCAAATACCAAGCTATTCGATTCATTCGCAGGGTTATACGGTTTTTAATTAGTTTACATTCAACTTAGTTAAAAATGGATGCTTTAATCCAGCAAAGAGGTAAGCTCAATAGTCTAACCAATGAAGCTGCTGACGTCATCAGCACAATCGAATTCACACCAGAAAATTATGAATTAGCATTTCAAACCATTATTGACCGATACGATCAACCTAAATTATTAATTAAAACACATTTAAAAGCGATAATTGAGCAGGAAACCTTATCAAAGGAGTCGTCTGCAAAATTAAGAAATTTAAACGACACACTATTAAAGCATGTCAACGCGTTACGCTCATTTGGTAACGATGAGCAATTATTTGAGGCATTGTTAATTCATTTAACATCAATTAAGTTAGATCCCGCAACGTACAGGGAGTGGGAGTCAGTCTTCAACAGAAATGATGCAAATTTGCCATCATTGTTAGATTTCAAGGCGTTTCTTAAAAATCATGCCGCATTTTTAGAAAACGTTGAGCAAAAAGGTGGTAAAATTATACAACCGGAAAGAGTAAAATTCCATTCGAAATCATTAGTCACATACAACCCAACGTGTTATCTGTGCAAAAAGGAACATTTCTTATCGAAGTGTGAC
The DNA here is from genome assembly GCA_911387805.1 of Cantharis rustica. NCBI lineage: Eukaryota > Metazoa > Arthropoda > Insecta > Coleoptera > Cantharidae > Cantharis > Cantharis rustica. Next base: position 36,647,862 of record OU426879.1, read on the forward strand.
ATCTTTCAAAAATTGGATGTCAAACAAAAATTATCTAAAATAAGAGAATTAGGTCTTTGCACAAATTGTTTTGCAAAAGGACACACTAAAGATAATTGTCAATCGAAATTTGCGTGCAGAACCTGCAGCGTAAAACATCATACCATGTTAGATGAAGCATTGGCGCCGCCCGCCGTCACTATGACTACAGTTATTGCAGAATTGCCTAACGAGCTTGAGCCCAGCCAAACTACCTCAGCCTTTTGCTCAAGTTTAGGCAACGTTTTGTTACCTACGGCAATAGCCAAGGTAAGTGATAAGAACGGCTCTTACCACACAATCCGCTTACTACTGGACTCTGAGTCCCAATCAAACTTTCTGTCTACAAAAATGGCAAATAAATTATCGTTACCTTTGCAGCATGCAAATGTTGCGGTTTCAGGATTGAATAATTCCAGCTCTCAAATTAAAGCCAGATGTGATTTAGAAATACTTTCTAATCAATCTAATTTTAAACTTAAACTTACGTGTCTTGTTATCAACCAAATAACTGGAACAACGCCAGGTTTTAAAGTAGACACAAGATTAATTAAAATACCAAAAAACGTGTGTCTTTCTGATCCCACATTCGATCAACCAGGCGAAATTGACCTTTTAATAGGGTCCCCGATGTTTTTTGATCTTTTATGTATCGGGCAGATACGATTAGGTCACAATTTGCCGACATTGCAAAAAACCCGATTTGGTTGGGTAGTCGCAGGTCTTACAAGCCCCGGTTTACCTAATCAGGTCAGCTGCCACCATAGCACCACAATTGATCTCTCAGATCAACTCATGAAATTTTGGGAAATTGAAAATTACCCCACCGAAAGAGCACTTTCGAGTGAGGAAAATGAGTGCGAAGCCCATTTCGACCAACATACTAGAAGAAACGATGAAGGAAGGTTCGTTGTTTCCATTCCTTTAAAGCAACTGTGGATGGAAAAGTTAGAATGGGATGCCGAGGTCCCACTCACAATTCAAAAGAACTGGAAGTCTTATCGAAAGGACTTGCTCAATTTAAATAATCTTAAGATACCACGTCGTACCTTATGCAATGACCCGTGCAAAATACAACTACACGGATTTTGTGATGCTTCAATGCTAGGATATGGAGCATGTGTTTATTTACGTTCATTAGACACCAATGAACAAGTTCACGTTAACTTAGTGTGCGCAAAAACAAAGGTCGCACCTTTAAAACCTATCACCGTTCCAAAGCTCGAACTTTGTGGAGCTTTGCTTTTAGCAAAACTAATAAATCAAGTCAGCAAGGCCATGCCCTTAAATGCAAAAACTGTTTTGTGGTCAGATTCCACGGTTGTTCTAGGTTGGATAAAAACTAGTCCAAACCTCTTAAAATCTTTCTGCTGCAACCGAGTTGCTGAAATACAACAATTCACATTAAATGCAAATTGGAGGCACGTACCGACTAAAGTTAACCCCGCGGATCTTTTATCTAGAGGTGTTACATCCCAAATTCTAAAAGATTCTACACTTTGGTGGAATGGGCCGCCTTGGCTTAAAAAAGATGACAATTTTTGGCCTAATTCACATTTTAGTAGTCCAGCACTACCTGAAATGAAAACTAACATAAATTCGCTTGTTGCCACTAAACGCGAATCTTTTCCATTTGTTAAATATTCTAATCTTTCGCGACTAGAAAGAATTGTAGCGTACTCTTTACGCTTTGCTAAAAATTGTGCTATTAAAGACGATAAGAGAAAATTTGGCCCTCTAAATCCTATAGAAATTCAAAATTCATTAACAAAATTGTTAAAACTTGCTCAAGAAGAATCATTTGCAGATGAAATTTTATACCTTAAAACCCACTCATCTGTTAGTTTAAAAAACAAATTAAGTAGCTTAAATCCATTCTTTGACCAAGATGGTTTAATGCGTGTCGGAGGTAGGCTTCAAAATTCACTTTACAATTACGACAAAAAACATCCTATTTTATTGTCAGGAAAACACCCCCTTTCAAAACTTATTACCCTACGCGAACACATCAGATTGCTTCATGCAGGCCCTCAGTTATTATTATCAAGTCTTAGAGAAAGATTTTGGATAATTTCAGGTAGAAATTTGGTAAGACAAACGGTGCACAAATGTGTAAAATGTTTCAGACTTGCTCCAAAATTGACTAAACCTATTATGGGCAATTTACCTCTCGACAGAGTTCAACCTTCACCTCCATTTTCAATAATCGGAATTGATTATGCCGGTCCTGTTATGATCAAGGACAGAAGGGGACGCGGTGCTAAGCATTCAAAGGCTTATATTTGTTTATATGTTTGCTTTGCTACAAAAGCCGTTCACATCGAATTAGTTAATGACTTGACTACGGAGTCATTTTTGCTCTCCTTCAGAAGATTCATGGCTCGTAGAAACAAACCCTCTAAGGTATACTCTGACAATGGTACCAATTTTGTTGGCACTCATTCGAAATTAAAAGAATTGGGAACTTTCATTCGTAATAATGAAAAGTTAATTACTGAAACTTGTGCGAATGAAGGAATAGCTTGGAGTTTTATCCCAGCTCGCAGTCCGCACTTTGGTGGTCTGTGGGAAGCAGGAATTAAATCTTGCAAATATCATTTAACAAGAGTTTTGGGTTTAACCGTTCTCACGTTTGAGGAACTTTGTACTTTGCTTACTCAAGTAGAAGCCCTCCTGAATTCCCGTCCTATTTCTCCCTTATCCTCAGACCCTAACGATTTGCAGCCACTGACTCCAGCACACTTTCTGGTTGGACGAACACTGGTTTCTCTGCCAGACCCGGATTTGACTTTGGTACCCGAAAATCGTTTGGCGATATTTCAACGATTGCAGTTTTTCCATCAGCACATATGGAAAAGATGGCACAAGGAGTATGTGTCAGAGTTACAGCAGAGACAAAAGTGGAAGACTCACCACTCCGATCTCCAGCTTGGGTCTCTCGTTTTAGTTAAGGAGGAAAATTTACCTCCTCTCAAATGGAAATTGGCACGAATCATTGAGCTTCACCCTGGTAAGGATGGCATCAACAGAGTCGCAACTATCAAGACGACAACTGGAACTTGTCAGCGTTCCTTTGCGAAATTGTGTCCCCTGCCAGTGAACGATAGTGTTCCCTCCTACGAGTGAATAGCCTTTTTGTTAGTGCTTGTCTTTATTTATTTTACCTTTTTTTTATAAATCTATTGATTGAAATCTATGTTCATTTGTGTTAATAGTTTAATTACCATATTGTTTACATTTGTTTATTATGTATTCTTTATAATTTGTTGAAATTATCGATTTTTTAACTCTTTCATTTCAAGGCCGGGGGTATGTTCAGAATGTTAATTGTTTTTTTGTAATATGTAGCCCCCATGTTACGCTCATGTTCTTTTTGTGTTGCTGGTCCTCTATGCTAGAGCGACTATCATTCTTGTACTGTACCCATAACAGAGCAGACGTGCTAATATATGTTATACAAAGTATTGGCGTTTTTTCTTCTTTCAAATACTACTTACATCACAAACAGCATTTATATTTCTTCTTTTATTCTCTTCTGACTAACGACTGCAAGTTGTGTTTCAATCTTGTCATGCTGTTGAGGTAGATGTAAATTTAAGTTATCGAGAGAAATTATCTGATCAATGAGGATATGGTGGTTTAAATCTGTAAAAGTGGACTACAAATCATTATTGCTATCAGTCGATGGTTCTTGATTGTTTAATCAACATATTAAAAAAAACAATATTCATCATTGACATTGTAACGTTACAAAAGTCGTTACGTTAAAGTAATAAATTATTAGGCTAGTCTAATAATTACGACACACTCGGTAGAGGTTGTAATCAACCAAGAGCTCGACTAAGATAAGAAGCTTTTTGATTTTGGAGAACAAACCTGGTGCGACATTTTCAATAAAAGACAAATTATTATTAATAATTTAGAAAAATTTAGATTGGAAACACCTAGTTCTATCATTTTTTTGGATGAAATTAATATTGAAAGTCTGGTTGGAGACAAGAATAATTATTGTCGTAATTAAAGGAAGAAAATTTGCAAGGTCAGGAATAATCAGCAGATAAACTATTTAACAAAGTACTACGTTGGGTTTTAAATCTAAATTGGTGGATATACTACAATCGTCGTATCCGGACAGCAGCACCTGGATAGAACTACCGAATATTTTACCATTTGGATTGACCACTTATTTTTGTAGATAGATAATTACTGCTGCTGATTAAACCTTAGTTTTATGCAATCAGATTTTTGGTTTGTCCGATCGATCGTCTACTTGTTTTCAGTTGGTCAACTTAGTTAGCTTGAGTTGGACAATTTGTGGTTTGTGGATTACTTGTGTGAATAACATTTATCTGTTTTAGTAGTTTCTATTTCATTGACACAGATCCGGATCCAGAAAAGAGCTCTTGGAAGGAAGTCGGACCAATTAACATATTTGTGTCTCTGCGATTACTCAATAGCAGGTTAGAAAGGAGTAAGACTGGGTAAATGCTGTTCATTTAGTATTTTACAATCATTTATTGTCTAACGACACATCAAGCCTTGCGTCAAACTAGTTGATTAGCTTTGGATGAATGGATGTTGATGGCATTCTATCTATTTGGTTGCAGGCGACCATCAGTCAATCAGCAGTAGATTGCTTTTTTTTCTTTTACACGCCTTCAGCGTTTACTGTTTGGGACCTAGAGTCCAGGATTTATTATATGACTATTGTTACATCTGTGTTTTGCGTAGCTAAATCTATCATCTCATCTATAATATTGAATAAATCCCCTTTACTCTGTTTGTTGATTTTTATTTCAATATTTGGCACCCTAAGAGCATTTCATTTCGAAGTTGATAGTATTGCCATTTTCACCATTTGTGATAACCCAATACCAGGAACAATCTACCGAAGAACCTGCGATTGGTGGACACACTTACCCATCGCTTGAAGAACTGTGGGTTAAATCCCAATAGCTGGCCAACCGTGTAATAACAACTACGATTAACTAAGTGGCATCTTGTTAGCGCTCACTTTAGGCTACAACATGTGTGAAAACGCTCCAAAAGAAATAAGGGACATAGGAAACGAATTGCGGGGCAATTTGTTACCTACGAAGTCTAAAAGTGAGTACGAAAAAGTGTATGTTTCGTTTCAAGATTGGAAGAATAAAAATGGCATCACGGAAGTAACCGAAGATGTCATATTGTCTTTTCTTCATATGAGGGTAAGTGTGTAGTAGTTACATAGATACATAGAACTTTTTCAAAAGCTAATTCGTATTACATTTACAGTTGGAAAAGTTGTCACCATCTTCATTATGACAAGAATATTCGATGCTAAAATCCACTTTGAAGGCCAAGAAAAACACAGATATTGAAAAATTTGGTGCTGTTATTCCACTTATTACACTGGGCATTCTTTTCGCCGCAGTTCGGCAACTCTTTTGGTGAACGCAGGTACTGTATAGTATATTGTGTATTATCCAAAGTAATTTAATTGTTTGCATTAGGTGGAGATATTACTACTTTAAAGACGCATGGAGGGTGGGAATCGTCAAATATGCCAGAATCTTATATACAGGAATCGTCTGAAGAAAGAGTTAAGATTCAGAAAAGTTTTCGGTAGTGAAATAGCAGCAGAAGTTAAAAAAGAAGTTACAAAGAAGAGCACTAAGGTGAATTGTGCAAGTACTAGCTCAAGTCTTAGTGATCATATTTTTCAATTCAATAATTTATTGTACTTTTAACTTTTAAGATAACTTTTGTAAAAATTATAACTTAAAAAATGATGAATAATTTTGCAGCAGCGTATTTTATAATATCTTATAAAATACGTAGTCAATAACGACGTATGACGACGTATTTTATAGAAAAAGCGTATTTTAAAGAAAACATAACAAGTGAGCTTAAATGCACCATAGAAACAGTATAAAATATTAGTGTTAGAAAAAAGATTTTTTCTACTAATCTGTAGTATATTTAATCTATGGTATTAGGTAGATCTTTACATTTATTTGAGATAAAAGATAAAACAGAATCACAATTTTTTGAAAACTTTGAAAACTTGAAGAAGTTGCCTGGAAAATTTGGAATTAAAATTCGAATGCAGACGATTTCGGTGGCCGACAAATGGCGCTAGTTTGACAGATAGCGTATTATAAGGCAGAACTACAGGGCAGGACAATGTTTGTCGGGCCAGCTAGTGATATTACAAAATACGATAGTTGTTTTAATCACTTTATGACAGACACCAACTTACTAATACATACAAAAACTACTCTTTACATACTAGAACTAACAACTAATAACTGAATACATTTTTCGTCACTAATGGTTTGATTTACAATTTGACAATCAGATGTCAAACGACATTTTCGCAAACAGTAGCAAAAATCCCATAGAAAACAGCACTTTCAGTTTTTCCCATATTTTCCAATTTTCCGGACAACTTTTACACTTTTACTTTCTCTAAAACCTTACTCGGACTATTATAGACATTAAAAAAAACTAGCCAAATCGGTCTAGCCGTTCTCAAGTGAACGCATTATTTATAAAAATTAACACAAAAATTTATAAATTATTATAAATAATTTATGATCTTGAATTTATATTAGGCAAGTAATGCAAAATTCACATCACAACCACAAAATTAAAAAAAAACGATTTAAGTCTGCGATTTTCGGACCTATTTCAAAACTTCATTTACAGAGCAAAATTGGCTTAATACATTACGATGATTTTTTTTTTAATAGAAAGAGGATAATTGTTCGAACAACCTGATATAATTTTTAAGATGTTTCGATAAAAAATATATATTTTTATTTAATTAATAAGTCTGTTATATCAAATAGGAAGAATTATTAACATTTTCAATAAGGTTTTTTTTGTTAGTTTTGTAATTTCTTTAGTTTATAGTTTTACACCCGTATTTATAAAAAATTGTTAAAGTGTCGCTCAGGAATGTTTTAGTTATAATCTTATAATACTGTTATAGGTTATGGATTATAGCTGATTGGTTGTTTTAGGTTGTAAACCGCTTATAACAGTGTTTTAGCGCTATTGAACGTTTATGAATAAAGTTTTTTAACATTTTGCTTATAATAGCTTTATAAACCTGTTGTAACTTTTTATGAATACAGCTGTTACTTTATAATTTGACATGACTGGTAAAATAATTAAATAAAGCGCCATTTTAATTTTCAAAAGAATCAAGAGACTAAAAAGCAAAAAAAAGAATTATTAGATTATTAGAAAAATGAAGATTGACATTTTTGAGAAGAGATCGACCTCTCAAAAATACTGAGAGAAATATATAAATTTGGATAGTGGGAGCAAGTAACTATTGAAAACGAGGGTGGTTAAGGTATTGACTGAGATCGAGTTTGGAAAAGAGATTGATAAAGATTGATTGAGATTGATAAACTGTAGTGAAGAAAAGAACGGCGGCAACCGAAAAAATAAATAAATAAATAAAGAAAACTTTTTAAGCAAAGCTTTTTCTGGAAATTTCACTAAAAAGTAAAAAATAATTTTTCAAATAAAAACAAGCAAAGCTCCCTGAAAACATCAATATAAAAAGCGTGGAGCTATATTGCAGTCATTATAATAGTCATTGCTTTGATTGATGTTTTCGGAGAGCTTTGTTTGTTTTTATTTGAAAAATAATTTTTTAATTTTTAGAACAATTTCCAGAAAAACCTTTGTTCAAAAAGTTTTTTTTAATATTTTTTATTTTCAACTTTTTAGTTTTTAAATTTTGATTACTAAAATATCAAACAATTCCGCTTTTGGTTTTTCCATATTTAGCTTTTACGAAAACGCGAAACGTTATATTTTTTCGTTTTTAATTTTTTTAGTTAGATTTTTTAAGTAAGTTAAGAAGTTAAGAAAAAGCTATTAAAAACAGTGCGATTTTTATTAATTTTAATTTTAAGTTTTAAGTATTTTAAGTTTATGTTAATGTCTATATTAATTTGTATTTTTTGTTGAAATAAAAATACGGTGTTTAAATACATTCGGAATTTTTTTCAAAATTACAGCTAGCCGTGGACATTCACAAAATTTTAGATTGGTTATCAAAACACCAAGCACCACCAGGGAATTTATCTGGTTAGAATGTAAAACTAAAAATAACACGACAGTATATTTACGGTTAAACCGCTAAAAAAAATTACAACAAAAATCATCTGTAGAAATTCCGGCATAAAAGCAAAATGAACAAATTACATGCTGAATGATGTAAAATCTATGAACCTGAGATTTCGTTTAAACATAGCCAACCACTCAATTTGGTTCACTTAAGCCCAAAGTTAACATTAACTTTGCACATTTGCAAAAATATAATAAATATTCAAAAATGATCGAAAGAGATTAAGTAAGAAAGCTTGCAGTTAGAGCCTTAATATAGCTACAAAGCTATTTTATGCATAGATATACAACTAAATAATTAAGTTCTAGATTAACTTCTAGATAAACAGAAATAATTCCAAATCAAACTATACACTATAGGCGTTTCAAGATAACCGGTATACTACTTTGTCGGAAATTTTTGAACTAAATGAAGAGGTATCATGTTAATACTACTAGTAGCCATTATGGCGCTGCGATCTTAAATTGAACAGAGCCGGTATATTTAGAGAGTAGCGCATTCAAAATTTTTGCCGCTATGTTTAATCCAGTGAAGTATACGCCCCATAAGAAGCAATAGTAATTTTTAAACTTTGTATTATTAATTACACTTGTGGTGGCACAGTCATGCATGCACTTGCATGCAGGACAATGTCACTACAGCTACATTTCATGGCATTACTTGGCCGTTGGAAATTAATTTGGAAATTCCGGTTAATAATAAAAAAAAGCAAATGCTTAGCGTTGTCAAGGTTTTTTATTATTAGCTGGAACAAGGGTTCGCAAAAGAAACAACAACGTTCCAACGCAATTTTAAATATTCCACCTAATAGTTATATTGTATAAATTTTAAATCTGTATATAATTAGTATCCTTGTTCACGTTTATTTATATTATTTATGAGAATAAAAAGTTTTGTTATAAAAACTAAATAATTGTTAAATTCACTAATACACTTTTAATATACATTTTAGGAAAAAAATAAAGAATTGCTATATTTGTATTACAAGTTTATTTAACGTTTTTCAAAAATAAATGAAAAAAGGCTTTGAAAACCCTTTCAAACAGGGATAAAAAAGTTAACGCATTTCTCATTCCAATACTCCGGCTTCCACATTTAACTGATTCTTCTGGGTTAGTATTAAAAGAACACTTTCTTCTTTCTTAGCAAAAAGTATCACCTAGTTCTGAAGAATATTGTTAACATTTTTTCATACACATTATGATACTTGGGAAGTTCGTTAATCGAAACAGGAAGATTAAAAAATGTATTTAGTAAGGTTTTTAAATTGATTTCACCTTTTACAACCATTGCACTGTGATTTCGAAAAAATACTTCTGCCTGTAAAAAGTAGTCAAAAATTACTTTGGTTGAATATAAAAAGGAATTCTCTTTATAACACTTAAGATTCACCAGAGTACTAATAGATGTAATAGAGTCATCACTACTACACGTAAAAACAGCAGATATGCAATTACTACAATTTTTGAAATTATTCTTGAACTTTAGTAAAATTGAACCCACGAGATTATACAGTGATTGTTGTTCAGACATAGTAATATTATTGATATTCTCCGTGTCTTCATCTACAGTATTATAGAACTCACATGTGTCAACTAATTGTTGTATATAAAAGTCTTCAGTATCTATAGTTGTCTCAATTTTACCAACGTCGTTATTTCATTTAAGAAAATCAATAAGTTGTTCTGAATCGCAAATTCCATAATTTCCATGTTTCGGCTTGGAAAAAAACTGGGAAGTTTGGACAGTTATAAGCACAGCAACCCGGCATTTCACACGTTTATTGTAACAAAATTATTGTCTAAATTATTAATTAATTAATATATAATATTATATATTATTAGTACAAATCAGTACTGGTTGTTTCTGTAACAATTTATCAAATAATAATATTATGAAAAACTAATACAACTGAGTTTATAAACTTTCTACAACCATTAACCTTGTACAGTATGGACTAAACATGGCTGCCGTGTCGGCATTTGGTTAGATCAAAAGAAGGCGCTACTCTCTAAATATACTGGCTCTGAAATTGAAACGTCAGGCGTTTCAAGCAGAGTTCATAGAGTCAGTACTGGGTCTGGTTTCAAGATAAGCGGTACGCTATCTTACAGCAAATTTTTAAACTAAAGGAAGGGGTATGATGTTAATACTACTAAGTAGTAACCATTATGGCGCTGCGATCTTAAATTGATACGCCTATAGACTAATTTATTATAGATTATAAAAATTATTATTTTATACTTTTACAACGTCTTTAAGTAAAATTTTATCTACTTAAACTTTGATATAATCTATTTATGGTATAGAATGTAAATTTAAGATTTTCTGATTGTTTGGGAACTTCCTTGTTAAATGTGTTTCTGTTCCGCTTTGAATCTGAATCTGTTGTAGAAAACTTAAAGCTTTTTTTCTGATACTAGAGTGAACTGTTAAGCACAAAAAGTTAAATTTTTGAGATATATTTTCATGTTCAAGTACCTAATAACTAAACCATATTCCAAACAGTGCATCTCGTATCTGTAATTAATTTTTAGGCAATAACCTTAACATCATTTCAGCATTCTTTACATCTTTAATTTATGGATTCGGGAGTATAGATCATAATTTTTTGTCACCATGTTTCAAAGCTTTTTAAATTAGATACTCTTTGAAAAATTCTCGTAGTTGACTTAATTTAATTTTCAATTTGTATAATAAATTTAAATTAAACCACACAGAGTCAAATAGAAGTAAACTGAAGCATATAAATACCTATATAATGTATACCTAGTTGGTTGGGACAAAAATTCTGTTAAACTAATAAAGAACCAGTAGGTTTTACAGATTAGAATTACAGAGGGTGGTAAACAATAATTATTTACCATTGTAGTATTCTGAATTGTGTAATTGAATTGTGAAATTCTAATATTTAGAAAACCCTTTCTTTTGGCAACTTATAAAGACTACAGTTTTGTCTGCAACCAGTAACATGGATTGCGGTGTGAAAAAAATCGGATAGCAGTTATTGCATTACTTAAGTGGCATTTGAAATAATAAAATTGTAAAATTTTTAAAGCTGTTAAACATTTCAAAAATATTTTAAATTAGTAGTAGGTATTATTTAACGGTTTACCGATATAAATAGAATAGCTGACAGAAAAATAAATAGCAGTCTTCTACTATCAGAACTCTACAAGTGATTAAAGTAATGCGTGAAGAAATTAAGACTAAATCCACTGCAAAAACAAAAAAATTATTGCAATGAAGATGCAAATAAGAAAAAATGTGTCTCACATATTGAGGTAGGACTTAAAACTTTGGGTTTTTTGTAGAGCAACGCAGGTCAAAGGATAATAATAGCTTTAAAAAAGATTAAGCATAAAAGATCGAAAAACAAAAGACACGATAATAATAATTTTTAAAATACTTCTCGATCGAACCGAAGAAAAATTTAATAAACATAACGATAGTGTTTGCCTACATCTTTAAAGAAGCAGCAGAAAATATTCCAAGTGTCAAAGTAGCAATTGTGTAGCATTTGTGTGATTTAAGTGAGGTATCCTATGAAACAGTTACAATAACTTCACTTTTGATTTTGAATTTATTTTGAATTAATAAGTTAAAAATGAATTCTTTATAATACCATATTATATATAGTAGTTATATAATACAATATATTAAGTATTATAACATTATAAAGCATAATTGAATTTATTATTATTTATTATATAATAATATTAATTTATATTTATTATTAATTTATTAAAATATTAGTAATTTATTCAATACTATGTAACAGAATTTGTACCCCAAGTAGGTATATAATAAAAATTAAATTTTACATATTAAATTAAAATTAATAATTCAATTCTATAATTTACTTACACTATGGTCAAAAACTATTTACATATTATATGAATGATTGTAGTTTATTACTATTTATCTGAATTATTAATTTTAATTTAGTATTTAAAATTTGAATCTTTTCATAAATATTATCACAAGTTAAAACATTAATCATAGTAAACTGATATTTACGTACCCGATAAGAAAGAGTTGGAAGTTTCTCGTTAGGTTGTGATCTTTTAATAATTCCTTGTTGTATTACTGCTGTACATGTACTGCGAGTTGCGCCGGAACCTACTGTTAAAAAATTTAAATTTTAAATAAAATTGAAAAAAAATTATTTGTTTAAGCTTTACCTTTCCTTAACGTGAAAACGCATTTAAATACACGTCTTGCGAGTCCACGCTGCTCTGCTGCCGCGATCATGGGTTCAGCATCTGAAATCGATGTGTCATTAGAACTGTCAGGATTGAATAATTGCGGAGCAGAGCAGGAGGACTAACAATAAGAATTATTGTCTTTCAGACATGCTATTGTCATGCTCGTGCAAAGTATTTTTAATCTAGATTTAGAAGTTTGATAAGAAATTTAAGTTTCTATTAATTCTCATTTAAAGAATTTGTTTTGTTAATTAGAAAGTAATATCAAGAATTTTAATACTTGGAATACTTAATAAAATTTTCTCTAACTTATTACAAACTGGTGAATGGTTTGTGGTCTCTGACGGACCTACGGGATGCCCTGTAGTATACGAAATTCGACATAAAGTATAAGGGCTTCTAAGATTAACAAGTGTTCTTGCTTTCATGTTTACTTGCTGCGTCTAGCTCTACTGCAATAAATTATTATTAATACAATGTCAGATATGATTTTTATAGTGCTATAGCTTGTATTTGATATCCCAGAGTTGACATTTTCCTGTTAACTCTTTTTTTTGTTTTTATCGTGTTTGTAGAATTAACGCACAAGCAAAAGTTTGGTAATTTTGTTATTTTGCTTGGTTTGCGTATGGTCCTGTTCCCTCAAGGCATGTGCACACGGAATTTGTGCAAGATTGGGAGATAACCATACGACATTTTTACTTTGATTGGTAACCAACTAACCATCAAGTGCAAGTAAAAGCCAATTTATTAGTAAGCACATTTTAGCATCTTTTTACCATCTTTTTTTAAGTGCCTTTGATAATAATAATCTTAAGAAGCCGTAAGCACCTGCCATATTTGTTGGTATGTTTGATCTTGGCCACGATTACCATCTGTTGATTGGAAGCTTTGACTGACTTCTTTTTTACGATTGCAATTTGTCTCGTGGGTCTCAACACTAAAGTTTAACTTGAATGAGTGTATAGCAGTTGTACCAGATCCGCCCTAGTTATTCTTTGGTTGTCATCTCTATTGGTTCTTGGTACGAAGCGAAGATTGTTGATTTTGTTCAATTTTACTGCCATCAGACTCGTGGTTTAGGGGTATAAAAAATTGTACAAGATTAGATTTGTAAACTTATTGATAGCTATCGTGGTGAGTAGTTTTTATCTTACTTCTAAACTATGGATCTGAATTTTTGAAAGAGCAGTTAGCGTTATTTTTTTATGATCAAATTTTATGTGACCTCAAATATATTTTTGACGACGTGCCGACCAAAAATTTGAGTATATTGATAATTTTTTTGCTTATGCTCAGTAAGGGCATTAACACCAATAATTGTACAAGTTCAATCACAATACATATCTGTATTTTTTTGATCTTTGATATTTTTGTAAATAAATATCTGTTATTTTTATGTGTTTCTTTCTGAAGAGCTGGACTTGCCACGGAAGGTTTATTTTTCGAACCTTGCTCTCGCTTCCACATCAGATCAGCTGATTGTAAGATCACTTAGGGCTCTTTACACCAAAAAGAAGCTGGTTAGATTTTATTAAGATAGGGTAAGAAGGTAAGATTGTTCTTCCTTGCAAGAGGAAAACAGTTTTTCATCTCAAAGCATGTTATCTTATTTATTTTGTTTACCAAATCAGTCGATTTATAAAATAATAGATTATAATAATTATAAATACGTATAACAAAGCCGCTTTAATGCTAGAATTTTACGGCGCGCTCTTATATCTACCAGAACAATTCAATAATGACTGAATAGATTTTTGTCAAATTTGAAAATTATATTTATGATAAATTAAGGATTGCTAAGCCATATTTTTTTTGCAAATTTTGAAATTTAGAATTCAAATTCTTTAAATACTATAAATGTAAATTATTTAACAAAAATTGAAGTAGAGGAAATAAGTACAAACGAAGAATTATTAATTAAAAAAAAAAAATTGACCAGGTTTAAAATTAAACCACATCTACCACTCTATTTAAAAAATGGCTGGACGGATTGGTTCAAAATTTTGATAATAATACTTGTGACATTATAAGGATTGCTGAACGGGGTTTTTAAACTCAAAAATTGTATTTATAACAATAATATTTTTTGTAAAACATGAAAATAATTATCAATTAATAAAATTTTAATTATTTAAAGAATGTACATCTATATATGAATTCGTAAATAAATTTTTAACAGTTTATTTTACCTATAACGCATTAAAAATTAAATTGAAAATAATTGATCAATTCAAATAATTTTAGATAAAATGGATAATTATAGTTCAGTCAATAGCACACAGATAGTTATTATATTGTAGGCACCTTTCGCGCCGTTTGTTACAGTTTTCTGTTTTGTGCAATCGTCTAAATAAATAGACATAATAATTTACGATTCATTAATATCGTGTGCTAGAATGTCTTATATGCCTTGCGTGCATGATATCTACAAATATTTTCAGGTGAGGATATGCATTTCAAATCTTCAAATCTATTGTATATCATGTAGCTTTTGAAAATAAGTGGAAATGTCTAACGTGTTTACTTTTTTGATGCTTACGAAACATTTCATAAAAATTATAATTTGCGTAATTTTAATGGCAGTAGAATAATTTTAATTCTATTTAAAAAATCCTACAATAAAGTGTAGATGCAAAAATAAATGATTTTTTATATAAATTTACTTGTACAATCAAAAGAAATATAAGTGATTCGAATTTTTATTTTTTATTTCTTACGTATTGAATCAGTCTTGTTATCGTTTTATACATTTTCATCTTGGTATCTTTTTTTAGATTTCTATTTTTCAAGAGTACTTTGTTTGGATAATAAGCTTTATTACATGTTTATATTAATTTTTTTATTTTCTATTGCCAACTACTGTTTCTGTTTTCTATTGGAAGAAAATGGCAAACCAGCAACGTAATTTACCAAGAAAGTCTATAAAATTCACGACGCTACTTTATCTAGAAACATACGAAAAAGCAATAATAGCGGTCAAAAACAGATCATTTTTGTCTTTGCTTGGTCTGCGAGTTTTCAGTTACCCTAAAAAAACTCGTCAACCTCAGTTTTGTAAACTCAGCCTCAAAGTACGTAAAGTTTACTTGCTTCTTACTTGAGCATAAAGTTATTCAAAAAAAGCTAATTTGTAAAGCTATAAAAAAGATACCTACTATATTACAATTTGAATTATTTCAAACTTTTACATCGTGTTTAATTATTTAAAGCTTTTTTTAATTACACAAATAAAATAGTTTTCATATCAATATTGTCACAAAAAACTGTTTTTGTGTTTGGATTGCAAAAGACTATTTGAAGACAATCAAAAAATATTTATTATTCCTGTTAGCTATATTATATTTATCAGATATTATTATTATGTATACGCGCTACGGTTATTACTCGTACAAGTGCTTTTATTGTTTTGTATTGTGAAAGAAGTAGCTTTATTTAATAGACCCTGCCACCAAAGTCATTGTTTTTTATTTAATTAAAAAATATTTAGTAAACAAGAACATTATATTTATCTGATATTATTATTAGACGCGCTTCGGTTATTACTTGTACGAGTGCCTTTATTGTTTTGTATTGTGAAAGAAGTATCTTTATTTAATAGACCCTGCCACTAAAGTCATAGTTTTTTATTTAATTAAAAAATATTTAGTAAACAAAAACATTTTTTTAACAAAGTTAAATTCAGTAATCAAAAAGTATCTTACTGTATCAATAACGACGCTATCGTCATTATTGCTATAATACAAGTTGAACTAGATTGACCTAAAGTTAAACATTTCATTGTAATCTAACAAAATAAAATATTGATAATATACTGCGATGCGCCCAAAATTTTATTTTTAATTAATTTTTAAAATTCATTCAATTCCAAAAGTAATTCTTCAAATTTTTAATTTCAATATAAAATAAAATGGTAATGTTAAATTTTACCAATACCCGTATTGTAGTCCGGCTTATTAATCCAAATTTTATAGTTCCTATAACAAATTTTCAACTTATTAATATAAAAAATTTTAATTTACTTATATTTTTAATTATTGTTTTCTTTTTTCTTCTTGCTCTATTATCTTCTTTATCTTATTACAATTATCATCGTAAGCTTCCGTTCAAATTTTATTTTTAGAACCACTCAAAAAACTTTCAAAATTGATATATCCAATTATAAATATCAAATAAAACACTTTCATCAAAAATAAACTTCTTATATTTTCAAATTATAAACTTATTTAATTAATTTTTCAGACTAATAAATCACACGTTCATCACGTCGACCACTTTTTTGACAAAAGACCCCGATAAAAACTTCACTTCTACCAACTTTAATTTTCAAAGTTTTACCTCCCAAAATTCAAATTCAAATATTTCACAAAATTAAAAATCAAAATTAATAACAAATTAATAGGGTAGGTAAAACTTAGGTTCGGAACATGACAATACTTTAGTTATGGTGAAATAAGCTAATTACCTCAATAATTTCAAGCGCGAATATAAGTGTACAGTTGTTTTAGATTAGGGTAATAGATTTATCAAAAAAATTTTCTTGCCGGAAAAAAATATTCACACTTTTTAAAAATTACCTTACTTTAGAAGCTATTGAATTTTGTCTGAAAATAACACATTCCTGATAAGGAAATGAATATTTGTCATTTATTAATGTGAGAGAAAAAACTAAATATTAAGATTTTAAAATTTTTTATTAAGATTTTTGTTTTTTTCAATTACCCGTAAGAGCTTAATAAAATTAATTAAACGCAGTAGAGCGTTGATCATTGCATGATCCGGATCATTGCAACCAAAGGCTATCCGGATTATCAAAAGTCCGGCTTTTAAAGTCGGGCTTTTAAGTCCGGCTAAATAACTAAAAAAAGGTCGTTTGACGTCTTAAACATAATAAACATTTGCTAAATAAAAGACAAATGTGCCATTCCTTCATCAGATTTAAATAAGGTAGGTGCATATAATATGGCAAAGTTGGTAATAAAGCCACCTGCCCTTTCTATACAAATTGAAGTGCAGATATTGCTACTAATATCATCAGTTGAGCAAATATATTAAATAATTACGATTTATACCTTAAGCACCGACATTTTGTTGAATGGCTTCGTGTGAGAACGTGTTGTTTGTTTTTCAAGTGCTCGATCTAATTTTACTGTGGTTAATTAATTGTTATCACTTATTTGTTGTTGTGCCAATTAATTAAATAATGTAATAGTCAAATAAGGTATGATGTGGGGGACATATATATTATAGTTTGATAGCATTTTTTGTATAGGTTAGAACGAAAACCCAAGAAATGTTTTCAACGGCGTGATGTTGGTAATATAGCCAATAGTTGGCTACATTATCAAAAATTACAAAAAGATGTGTAAGAAGATCTGTTTACAATTATTGTACAAAAAATAACGTTGCTAATCGTTTTTCAAATGCAAAGGAGTTGGCAAGAAGATATTGGCTAAGTGGTTTTCTGAAAAGAAATGTAGAAATACGAAACAGACGAGCCCAAAGCACGAAGAACTATTTGTGTGTTCTCATTGTCAAATGTAACTAAGTATTTTCTTCTCTCGTGTTTATATTACGCATAATAAATCGTTTTTGCAAAGAAAATCTAGTTTTGATTTAATATTTACAGTATTTGTATATTATTGTATTGTATATTATTATAAACGTATTGTCATCTGAACAATCTATGATCTAAAAATTCTTGAAACCAAGGAGTATATGATCGTGAGTTAAGGAACAACCTAAAATGAGTTTCCGTCAAAGTAGGAAAAACTTAACCCCAATACGTAAACGTAATTAGACAATTAGATGGCTGTAAATATTGCTGAAGCCATCTATATCGGTTTTTCTATTCATAGAGTTCTTTTCTTTTTTGATGCATATCATTTCGTGTGGAAGTTTATCTTGATAGTTGCTAACTGATTTTAAGATTTTGGCATTTTTGAAGTCTGCATTTTGTCCATTGACGAGTATATGCTTAGCTATAGCAGTTGATTCGGGTTTGTTACAACGGATACTAGGGATATGTTCACTCATTCTCTTCTGAAGCTATTGGTTGGTTATAAGCCTAGTTCGCTTTTTCGAGCTTTCTCATTTTAGGTGGGTCGGCGAAAGCGTGGCGCTGTGGTGTCACAATTGCGAATGAATATGGTTTTAATTTTGAATTTTAATTTGAATTTGTTTGCTTTAATTGTTATACACACGTTTGCGTTTGCTTTAATTATTTTAAACTTTTGTGGTACAACACAACGTGACATAATATTTACTTTATAAAGTGCATATTAATTATAATTTGTAAATTATAGTTATCTCAACTATAACTCAAAATGGAGGGTCAACAATATAAACGCATTAATACTTTATTACAATTTATTAGATGTATTCTTTTTACGATGTGTTATTTTATTTCCATCTCAGTTGCACAACTGAGATAAAGTGAGCAGAGACGAACTGAGATTAACTGAGTCAAAGTGAGAAAAAGATAAGGTAAAAAGAACAACAAAAATTTACTAGTAAGTGAATTTTGAAATTAATTATTTTGAAGTTCGGTAGTACTAACCAAATTGTTTTTTTATTATTGTATAATGTCAACATAAACTTCAAAAAGGCGAATTAAAAATTCAAGGTGCAGTAGATATTAAAATGATTGCAATAAGTGACAAGTTTAATTCAAATCAACCAATTCGGGCCACTTTGATGATGGTAACTAAATTGTTTTTTGTATTATTGTATAATGTCAACATAAACTTAAAAAAACAAATTAAAAATTTAAGGTGCAGTAGATATTAAAATATTTGCAATAAGTGACAAGTTTAATTCAAATCAACCAATCCGAGCCATTTCCCAATTTGTCTCAGTTATAACACTTCAAAACAGCAAGATCAATTTGGGTATGGAAGGGGATAATTTTGTCACGTAAAACTCAGTTCGGCACGGCACAGTACTTATGTCAAAACAGCAAAAAAAACAACTTTTCAACTGAGTAACTGAGTATCTCAGTACAATCTCACTTAAAATAGGTAAAAAGAATACAGCTTATGTTGACTAAAAAAAATCAAAATATGGAGAATACCGTTAATATGATTTTAACCCTAATAATCGATGCTACAAAAAATAGTTAATTATTATAATTAATAATTATTTCAATGATTTCACTTACTTACACTAAAGTATAAGTAGGTTAAGTTGTAGGTTAAGTGCCACCCGTAAATTTTAAATTTTCACTAAAATCATTAAAAACCCCGTACGGTTTAGAAGCAACGTAGACACGCCCTTTTTCAAATCGAACGCATATTTCACACGCTTTTTTCGTAAAGCGAAAAAAGCGTTGTAAGTGCCAAATCAAACGCGGCCAAAAATATCTTAATAATGGATCTACCTAAATCTTAAATGTTAACCCAAAATTTTCTTTGACGAACAGTCAACAACAAGACAAATAATTAACATGAAACGAAGTATAAATTTGTGCAATGCAAAGTCAGCAATCCTGACTAAATCGGTTGCTAGAACCAAAGATAACGTCATACATTAAACGTCCACAGTATGGCCAACAAGTGTCGTTGGTTCCATCGGCAAAGCAATTAAAGTTAGGTTGTGGTAATTGATCGATGTCAGGCGGTGTCACTATATGCACTAAAATTTGAATCACAATTAATAAAATAAACATCTTATTTTATTATAGACGGTTGTAAGAAGGCGGTCGGCTAATCCGGCATCCGGCGACAATTGATCGACAAAGACAATAGCACGATGTTTCCAACATATCAAAATAACGTCGAAAAATGTAGACCAAATACAATAATTTATAATCCAAACATTTATCATCCAAAACAAGTTGATATCCAAAATTATCCGTAAAACGGTAACCAACATAAAAAAACGCAATACAGATAAATTCCAATTCAAATATGTTACAACTATAAAAAGTAATAAAACCGACTTCAAAAAAATTATTGTGAAAAAAATGCACTGAAAAGTAAAAAGTAATTACGTTATTTAGTTACTTCAACTAGCTGGCATAGGCGGTCAATTATTGTAATCTTTGCAGTCGGTGCCGGCCAAGCTTTAAGAAATTTAGTTTTAGTAATTTAGACAGCTTGGTTGGCACCGACTCCAAAGACTACAGTAATTGACCGCCTATGCCAGCTAGTTGAAGTAACTAAATAATGTAATTATTTTTACTTTTCAGTGCATTTTTTTCGCAGTAGTTTTTTTAAGTCGGTTTTATTTTTTTTTTTATTTTTTTTTATTCAATGCTTTTTAGTGCATTTATCGAAAGCGAGTATGGATAGACCTACTAAACGCAAAAAGAACTTTGAAAATCCGATCATAGTTTGATATAAATGTATTTACTATTTACCTTATCTTAACATACTACTTAGAAGATTAATAAAAGTAGAGTACTTAAAAAAAGATTCTGACCTACTTAGCAAGAACAGGTAATATAAAACAGGTACAGGTACTCAGTACTTAATGCGTTATTAAGCCGATTTTGAGGAGAGTTAAAGAGAAATTTTCCGGTTTTTCCGGTTTATCTTCGAAGTTCAAGGTTCAATACGAATGAAATTATAATGGGACTAACTTGGAACTATACTTAATTCAACGCCGAAAGAATTTTGAAAATCGGTTCATAAATGACGGAGTTCTGAAGTAACAAACATAAAAAGAAAAATACAACCGAATTGATAACCTCCTTCTTTTTTGAAGTCGATTAAAAATTATTTGAGTTCCCCAAAACAAAATAAACCAAACATAGTCATTTCATGAATATTGACCTTACGGTCGTATTGTAGTTCCATAATAATTAGTTTCAAACAATGGACATGTTATGTGATCGGTAAATAATATGCTATCACGATTCACTACATTATTCACTTAAATGAATTACTAATAAAGTTACTGCCTTAAGGCACAATGTTTTGCTTCCACGTTCATAGTTAAAGTGTTTTCTTCCAATAAAATTCGCGAGGGACCGTAAAACACATGCGCGAGTTAAGGATGCGTTGTATTATTTCCCGCCAAAACAACGTTGACAAGCTAGACAAGATTGAACAGAACTCCACAGGAATGTGTATTTGCGATAAACCACCACGTACACAGTTATTCACAGTTACACACACACAGTTACAAACATGTAATAGTGAATTTTAGGTTAAATAAACAAAATTTTTGGTATATATTGTTGTTTAAAATTTTGTTGAAAACAAATATTCTTATATAAAGATTGAAGTTTTTAGCGAACTAAAATAAACGATTTTCTTCACTTTTACAGTACAAAGTTTATGTATGTATTATTTGAATTTAGCCCACACGTGACGTTACATGCGCCGAGTTATGTTTGCTTCACTGCTTTAACATCAGGGCGTGTCTATAAGTTTATAATGGTCTAAGCTCTAAGATAATAATAATGTACCTACTACCACAGAATAAGTATATACAGAAGCGTCACTCCGGGCGGCACCTTTGATATTTAGATGCGATCGCCAGTGACCTTGGACTTTTAAATTGGTAGTTGACGAACATAACCACACAAATTTTATATGGTATTGACAGTGAATAATAAACGTAACAGTTGTTATTTATGATAAAATTTTGTTCATTCGTAAAGAAAATGTTAATAATACAGTTGGCGCAATTTTCTTTAATTCTAAAATATTTATTTTTACTTTTATAATTTCAAATAAAACGGGCAATCCTTTTTTCTCACCTGGGTTATACGTTGTTTATACGAGTATTGACGGGTCTGCACGAGAAGCCCTTTAACTTGGTAGTGCAATTTATCTCTCTCTAATTTTAAGTTCTTTGTTCAAGTGACGCTTCTGTATATACTTATTCTGTGCTACTACCACAGTATAGCTCTATTTAGAATCAGTAGTTTCACTTGATGGTTTTTTTGTCCAAAGTTGAACTCGCGCATTCTTGTGCGCAGAAAAATGTCTGCCGTTATAGAAGCCTATGAAATTCCGTTTACTGCGCTATGCACTAATTTCCTCATTAATTATTTTGTTCACCCGAGTAAGAATATTTCACACATTAAAATTTGTAAATAAATGTTTCAAAAATCAAGCGCCAGAAAATCAAAAAATGATAAATGTTACTCACATGTAATATTATTTATAATTAATCTGTTATTTGTTACTAAATTATTGTTAATAAAAAAATTGATTGCTTGTATATTGCAAAATAAAATTAATTTGTTTGGGTATATTTACAGTCGTACATTTTTTCTTAAAATGTAAGACTGAATTATTTTAAATTAAAATTTTAGTGCGCCATAATATGCGCACATGAGAATGCGGGAGTTTAATTTTGGACCATCAAATACAATGCTTTTTAGAGGGAGTGAAACTATTAATTCTTATAGACCTATACTGTGCTACTACCAACGAAAGCAGTGATACCACCTGATGTCAACAAACACACCATAAAACTCACTATATATTTTACGCAAAGTTTTAAGAAAATGGGTGCCGCTCTATTCGTTAAAATACAGTAACATTTTTGTCTTATAAAAATTTTAAGCGAAATTTTATAATGTAAACAGTATAATCATTCATGATAACTGCAGTTAAAAG
This sequence comes from Cantharis rustica, assembly GCA_911387805.1. Taxonomy (NCBI): domain Eukaryota; kingdom Metazoa; phylum Arthropoda; class Insecta; order Coleoptera; family Cantharidae; genus Cantharis; species Cantharis rustica. The sequence goes on from OU426879.1 coordinate 36,670,793, forward strand.
TTCATTGATTTATTACTTATTATTACTACCAGTTTTGATTATTCTGTTATTATTATTATTGTACTTTGCGTAAAAAACTTAAAAAAAACGGTTTATTTAAAAAAATCATGAAAAGTCATAGCAAACTAGACACCATCCTATTATGAAAATCACTTATTATTTTGCTATGACTTGGCTTATTATTTTAACTCGCGTACGACTTATTGACAAAATTGTATGAATCAAAATTTACAAAACGTATGTTTTAGGGTTTTTTATATCAAACAAAATGTCAGATGTCATAATCTTTGAAAAGATTATTATGTCTAAAATCAAACGAGATGACAGTTAAAATCGGCGTACGTTTAATTCTTTTTCATTACAAAGTTACGACGACGTATTTTTTTTCTATCTCTTTTCTAATAGTTACTTTTTTCTAAATATGATAAAGATAACCAAATGTTATACGTTAAATCTTATTGCATTTGGAGATTAGTCTACGCGAGTTAAAAAAAATTCAACTATAGCTATGACTTCAATAATATCAAAAATCATATAGTCTAACACCCGTATTCATAAAAATTTCTTTTCTTCTGATTGAAACAATATAGAGCAATATCGCCTTAGTTACAATGTCATAACACACTAATATTTCTCAAGGGAAATATGAAACGTCATATCATATTATCCCTAGGGAAATATGAAACGCCATTTTAAAGTATACTTTGCGCACGGTGATTGGACAATCAAACATACAAAACAAAATACTAAAGCTATCCCTGTTAAAAAGTGACATTTAAGTGACGTTTAAAATAAAAAATGTGCCTACTTCCTTTTATATTTTAAAAACCAACCTAACATTTTCTGAATTATTGTGCGCGCATTCTGCGCGCTATTGATCTAGAATTTTGCATAAGGCTTCCTTCGACAAATTGCTAGAGGGGTTGAGAACAAGCAAAAGGGGGTAAATTTTTTGCTCAGTTTTTCGATATCTAGCGCCGTTTTCGAGTTATTGCAAATTAAAAATCTCAAATTTTATTATTGATAAAATATTGATATATTTAATAATATATTTTTCAATCAGAAGAAAACTATTGATTACAACACGGGAAATATGAATACATTTCCCTTGTTTGTTTCCCTTGTTTGTTGCTTTGCCCTCGAGATGTAACTAGCCAACCTCGGGAAATATACTATTCATATTACCCTAGTTGTAATATAATTTTGTTGGTAGTAAGTGTAAATTAACCTATAAATTTATTTATATTTTTATGAAGTCTCAAATACGACAATATTTTTTAAAGTTCTGTATTTAATTAATAAATCAAATTAAATTAAGTGAAAATAGAATGGATAAGAAAAGAAAAGAAAAAGCGAATTTTTTTATTACAAATTTACCTATTTTAAATGTAATCACCTGGAAGTCAATAGTTTGCATCCACACTTATATTGTGGAGAAAGGCTATAATGCTACAATAAGCGTCTTTGCGCTCTGTAATGATACACGAAGATGATGGAGAAGGCATCTGAACCTTTGTTTTACCACTCTATGGTGTTTCTTGTTGCGATATGTGCCTGGCTATATTGTTGTTCTTTTTTATTTTGAGGTCGTAATAACGAAGCAAACAAATAAGGTCGAAGTTTATATCTCAAGTCACCAAGCAAACGGCCTCGGAATTTTCCTGATTTAAACCGTTTCTTTAAAATAGATTCGTAAAATATCTTTGAGTCGTGAGATGGCGGACGTGCGTCGACTTTTGGGCTTGAGAAGAGCATTGGCTATCTTCCAAGCGAATTAATACTTGAAATTCAGGGATTTGATTTTCTCTGTTCATTCTTGGTGATGGTGGACTTTTACTTCGGTTGAAACTTGTTCTTTTAGCTGATTGTACCTTTTTTTGTTGTTCGGATAAAGAGTTCGTTGGACGAGCTTCCTGGCATGACCTTTTTCCTAGATGAGCGCCTTCAATTTTGGAGGAAGGCGATAGGCTTCTACGTAGTTGTCCAATTCCGTGAGTGTTGTGATGATCAAGATCTTGCCTATGTTTTCCAACAGGTAATCGTAGAAAGTTGACTGTAAAACTTTTGATCGGGTTGTCGCGGTTCTCGTCCTTACGTTATCTCCCAGGAGAAGAAGTACTGGAAAATGGTCCAAAGTGAGTTCCTGTACAGCCGTTAAATGAGCCTGTAGAGGGATGCTCTTTAATAGCGCGATGTCCAAAAAACTTGGGGTAAAACCGGTTACCGAGTAGTAGATTGGAATATCCGGGGATGAGATGGTGAAGTTCAATTCCGTGGCAAGAGTGCAGAGAGTTTTCCCTTCCATGTTTGAATGTTTGCACTTTCAGGTTGAATATTTGGTATTAAAGTCGCTTGCAATGAATTTTCTTCTAGCACCGTCGACGAGTGCGGTTAGTTCTTCCTGGAAGATTTCCCTGTTGGGTAGGTTGTAGATCGAAGAAATTTGAAGCCATCCGTGTTGCTTGGTGCGGATGTTTACCGTAGTGGCTTTGAGGTGTTGCAGATCCATGTCTGGAACTTTGTGGTTCTCAAAGCTTTGAAATTAGAATTTCAAAGGAATTTTAAAATTTGGAAAACTTCAGGTAGCTAATCTCAAAGAGATAAGCGTTGCCTAAGTTAGGTAATATCGGATACAGGGTACTTGCATTGTTGCATTCTATCGACAAATTTGATAATCTATTTAACAATTATGTCATATTGTATTATTTTATTGAATCATTGAAAATCATCTGTTACAATCTTTTACGTTTCTACAATAAATTATTAATATAATTATAATATAATTGCTAATAAATAAATATATATATTAAGCCAGTATAGTATCAACGTGTAACGTGTAATGTATCAACATTCCTAATGTGTACCTTACCAAAATTCAAGTTAGATTTTTTAAAATTAAATGTTTGTAATTATTTGCACCAAATCGGCTCGCGCCAAATTGTTTCTGCGCCAAAACGGCTTCGCGTCAAACCGGCCTCGCACCAAACCGCTTTGCGCCAAAACGGCCTCGCGCCAAACCGGCTTCACGCCAAACCGGCTCGCGCCAAAACGGTCTTGCGCCAAAACGGCCTTGCGCCAAACCGGCTGCGCCAAACCGGCTGCTCCAAAACGTACCATCTCGCATTTTCACGTACTTCAGCTTTTGTTCATAATTGTGCATATTTTATAGAATTTCTAAAATAGAGAAGAACGTTTCTTTATCAAAAGATGGGTTCTGCTCTGAAAATTTGGAATTTAAATTTGGCGGTGTCAACAAAATAAATTTTGGATTGGCAATGCGGAATTATTACCTACCCTAAAACTGCTATAATGGTATATTATACTATATAATTAGAATTAGAATTATAAAAATAATAAAAAATATAGTAAAAAATGCCCCCAGAGAAAAAAGTGTTTCGTCGTGAATTCGTGAATATTTTAATACAATCATTTAATTACGACAGAAATATTTTATACTGTCGATTTTGTCAGAAAAATATTTGATCTCTACGATCGGGTTCAACTTTTCCAGAGGAGATACTTACAAAAGTACCGATATTGAAATACTACCTAGTAATCTCAGTGGATGTAAAAAAATCATTTTCAAATTATAAAAATATATTAATTGATAGAAGAAGGTACTACCTTACTACTGAAAAAATAACGCTATTTTATAGTATTTATTTAAATTTGATGTTGCATATTATTTGCATGCATATTTTGACAATTTTAAGTTGCATATAATCCGGTCTCTAAATATAACCATAAAAATATAACCGTTCAAGTTTGACATTTTGTAACAGCTGTCTCGTCGTTTCCAGATTTCGTTCACGAAGCTGTCACCATGGGCGCTACGACCCGTATTCGTATCCCTTCTTTTCCGACTCACATAGCGAATAGCAGTGTTTTAGCGCTATTGAACGTTTATGAATAATGTTTTTTGACACTTTGCTTAATAGCCTTATAAGCCTCTTGTAACTTTTTATGAATACAGCTGTAAACGTAAAAAAATTTCTCATGTGAGAAGTCATGTGACAAGTCACGTGAGAAATCACATAGAGTGAACCAGCTTTTACAATAACGAAATTTTTGCGATTGAAGTGCTATGTGTGTTGCCTAAACTGAACCGAGCAAAGACATAAATAAGATAGATGTGGACAGAGTTAAATGTAATATCGAATGGACGTAGTTATTTGGTTATAACATTTGGCCTATATTATTTCACCTATATTATTCATATCTAGGATCGATTATAGGTAAGATTCAAGGGTTTCGCAGTTGTTCGCGATCTGGATATCTTGACTGGTGTCAAAGTGGCGACTTTATTACGACTTCAGTTTGGGAAACACCCGAATTTTGAGTAAGCCATCCTCCGATTTAGTTGATAAACTCACCCCCTGAGCTAATCGTCGGCAACTTTTATCCTGTAAATAGTATTTGTCAATTTGTAATGTAACAATAAGCTTATTACTCATATGAAAAAGAATACATAATAACATAGCAAAACATAGTCACTCTTTCGGAATAGAACCGCGTTTATTCGCTTATGAGAAAACATACAACATACGAACGAAAGGTCGCAAACATATACGAAGTATTTTGCCAAAGTTGAAAAAAGAAAGGTTAGGTATTGTGCTGTGTAAATATTCATAATGAATTTATTAATTCATAAAGTTTAATTTAGAAAGAATTTTTTACATTTAAAATTTTTTTACAACAAAATTTAAATTACGAATCGTTTTAAAAGTTAGGGTTAACTTCACTCAAAACCAAAACAAACTCTTATGTAAACTCTTCTTTATCACTAATAACGATTCGAACGCAAATCTTAAAAAAAATAAAGAGATAAAAGCCGCTTTAAAGTGATAGTTGCTTCACTTAAAAGATCTTATTAAGTTTAGGTCAAGTCCATTAAATAACTAACTATGCTTTAAATGTACATACTGATAAACTAAGTTACCTTACGTAATTAATAATTTAATTATGTGAAATAAATTAGTTTATTATGAAGTATGATATCGTATTAAACACACCGTACTATAAATAGTGGTGTTCATTCAAAAATATTGTCTCTGTGCAAACGATTGTAATGGCAAATGCATAATTTGCCATTACAATACTTTTTTATTGCTTTTTTTTTAATAATATTTTTCTACGTACGTTATTATTTTAACATTTTTTGTTTGTTTATTTTTAAATGCATAAATGTCTTAATTTACTGCTATACGTTTCATGCATTTCTTTGTTCGAAATGTAATTCGGTTGAAGTTACAAGAATTCTATTATAATTTGACATTGAAAATATTTCGATGCCATAATATTTTCATGTACTTTAGCACCTAATTTTAAAATTAAATTATTTTTATATTTAAAAAATTTGTAAAAGTTATTTTTAAACATTTCTATATTAAAAGTAGTTATATAGTAGTAAGTAATGCATATAAGTACAAATTACTATATTATTGTGACTTTTAAATACATAAAACAAATACATAAATATATCATTCTGACAACTTTATTATACCTTTGGTGACGCTATAATTCTCATACGACCTCCTTCTTTTGCCTCATTTTAGGCAATAATAAAGCTTCCAGAAGGGTGCTAGTTTATTTTATTTTATATATTTAATTAGATACCTGGCAAAATATCTTTAAACTATCAATATTTGTATTTTGAACATTAATAACTTGAATAATATAATAATATTTTAAATAAAGCTGCCACTTTGTATTCAGTGATAAGATTTATAACTTACTTTACACCATAATGTAAAAAAATAAAAAACTCTATTTAAATATATAATAGCCACCTATGGTTTCTATTTAAAAAAACACAACTTTATATTATAACTCGGAAACAAATGAAGATATTTCAAATTCCTTTAGTCCAATTTATTCTGCTCAAAAAAGTGTCTGAAGAAGATGTAAATAGTTTTTCTATAACTTTACAAACAACCGAGATATCGGTATTTAACGAAAAGTCGAAATAGCAAACTTTTGGCCATAACTCGAAAACGTAAAAAAATATCGGATTCCGGTTGTCACCATTACGCTTTTCTTAAAAAAAGAGAGCGAAGATGCGCCATCCATTTTTCCATATCTCTTATAGTTACCGAATTCCCTATAAGAACATTCAAATTTGAACCACCCTGTACACTAAATTATTATGTCTTATTAGACTATTATTAAATAATTTTATTTAGTACTTTGTCAGATAGCCCTTTTGTTTCAACACGCATTGTAAACGTTTTGGCATATTACAAATAATTTTTTTTAAATAATCACTACTTATCAGTTCCTATTCATTTTGTAATTTTTGTTTTAAATGTTCTCTATTGTTTATGGGAGTTTACAGATTTTTACATCCAATTTTACAGATATTCTTGTGGAAAACGAGAATTATGTTTGGGGTCATGGTAAAACTTAAAAGTGTCTTTTTCAGCAACATTATTCAGGTGCAAACCAATTTCTCAAATGTCGCATTCAATCTCGACCTTCACGAACGAATAATTCTATCTTCTAGCTTCTAAGCTACACGTCGTTTTCTTTATAACTAAAACTTTATTATCCAAATAATCAATAATTATTCTTTACTTTCAAAATATTCGCAAAAATTATCATATACAATATCCCAAGTGCATTCAAATTGTCGACAATTTTTTTGAGCTCACGAATGCGTTTGTTGCTTTTGCAATTTTCCCGACTCGAAGAGGAGGGAAAATTGCCCTAAAGCAACAAACGCATAAGTGAAAAGCGAAAAAAAATTGTCTACTAATTTGAAATGCACGAGAGGATATTTATTTAGACTATTTCACGAATAAAATAGAAGATTAATATAAATAATTAATTAAAAGTAAAAATCAATGTATCGTTGATTATGTTTGTCATGACAATATAAAACAATCTTAATTATAAAGATGTCGTACAGTAAACGTTTTGGTGCAAATAATTTGCAAAATACTAAGAACGAAATTGAGAATCTTATGCTAACAAATACAAAAAATCAAAATCATCAGTTGGAAACAATTTAATAAGTCCATTTTTAATAATGGAAAATCTGGTGCTTATATTGGTTGACTGGTGTTATAATAATATGCGCAAAACCGATGAAAATGATTACAAAGCACGAGTTGTAAAGCACACGTTGTAAAATTAATACAAGAAAAATATTTTTCCGGATATAATATAAATGTCAATCCGTTCAGTGATATTGTATTTAAGGCGCTCTAGATGCACGAGATGCAAAAAAAGCATTACAAATTCAATCAGAAAACGGAAAGTGAGTTCAGCGCCCATTGCATTTCAAGAAATATGACGAAATTAGAATTGTGCTTTCAAGAATAATTCAAATTGTAATTTTTCTTTAGTATTATTTGAATTTATAAATCTACAAATTAAGAAATTTTTAGATTTATAGAATGTACAAACTTATAATTTGAGTTAGTGCTGAAAGCACAATTTTTTTACGCTAATAAGTAGATCATAATATGTATTATTTAAATGTTGAAGTTAATAAAAAAAATTGTCGCTTATATTTGCTTTAAAATAAATTTGAAAAAATTGTCGCTGCAATTCGATTGCTATTGGTTGAATGTTTCGTTGTTTTTTCATTCTATTGGTCTAATGACAGCTGAGTGAAATAGTCACGGCAACCAAGTTTTCCAAAAATCACGATGGCGATACGGTGTTGCAGATCAGGTGTTGTTGGTGTAGCTGCGGTGTTGCAGGTCTCACTATCAATTTCGTCTTTCCCTTAGAAATTTTACTTTTAATATTTTGAATAAAAAATTTTAGCAATTCCAATTACCAAATTCCAATTAAGGGGGTTATTCTGTAACTTATAAAGGAACCCTTACGTAAAGGAAACCTTTACGCAAAGAACGAGCCTATTCTGTAACTATAAGGGACCCTTTACATAAAGATTGTCTTTAACTGACAGATCTTTATGAAGAGAATTCCTTTATGTAAAGGAATAGGTTATTCTGTAACATTTCCTTTGCATAAAGAATCATTTGACAGCGTGAAATCGGACCTTTACTTAAGGGATGATTCAGTAGGTGTCGTAACAAGTTATAGAACGTTTGTCAAGTGTTGATAATATAAAAAATATATTATAATTATTACGTATTTTAATTGATAATTTTAAAAATTAATATTTTAAATGAAATTCAAGGAAGGAAATAAAATGCATTGTTAAAAAGAAATTTAAGAGATGTCAGTGATCCATTTTCGATAAGCGAAGAAGAGTTTAGGCGATATTATCGTTTCACTAGAAGAGTTGCTTTAGAACTATTTGAAAAATTAGAGCTTCATTTACAAACTCCAAATAGTAGATCTACGAGAATACCAACTATAGTACACTTTGTTTCAATATTACATTTTCTGGCACATGGTAGCTATCAAAAATCAGCGGGTCAAGATTATCGGAGTTCTATGTCTCAAGCATCGGTCAGTAGATGCATTCACAAAGTAGTAGATGTTATACTAGAACGAAAGCACCACGTGATAAGATTTCCCACCAATATTCAACAAATAAGTCATATCAAAAATGCTTATTTTGCATATTGCGGTATCCCAGGTATTCGAGGATGCATAGATGGCACACACATTGGTGAAAGTGGAAGCCATCTGCCAGTAGGCAAATTAGAATTTCCACGGTTGGTATTTTTCAACCAAAAAAATTTCTTCAGTATCAACGTACAAATTATTTGTGATTTGGATTTAAATATCCTTAATTTAAACGCAAGATTCCCAGGAAGCGTAAAAGATCGACGTATAACCTAAATTGCTCTTCGGTGGTTTTAGAGCCGCGAATTCGCTTATTGGCAACTTTGTCTCCCATTGTGTACACTGCTTACATATAATTATAATGAACTGATTGATAATGAATTTTGAATTGTGAATATTTTGAATTGTGTTAAAACTCAAAATCAAACACAAAATCTAACCAATGAAAATGCATCAGGTCCATACTACACGTTTAAAAACATTAGTTGTTTCCTTTACGTAAGGATCAACCTTTATGCTTAAGGGACGTCTTACGGACGCGTTACAGAGTGGCTGTTTAAAGGTTTCCTTTCAGATATCTTTGGGACGGTTGTCTTTACCTAAGGAATCTCTTACACAAGGGAAAAGTTACAGAATAACCCCCTAAATAATCGATCATCAGAAAAAGTAACTTCGATTATAAAAAATTTACAACTTACAAAGTTAATCTCAGCGGCAACGTTTAACCAAAATATTTTCAGAGAAAATTCTCGACAACAACATTCAAAAAAACATTACAATTTCAAAACTAATCGCTTAAGAAAAACTTCAAACTCAGTAGATGAAAATTGTAGACGTCCGTTATTTCTGCCATTTTCATGTTTTCACTTCCGCAATCTTTATTGCCAACCTTAATTTTTCAATAGCTCTGTTACAATTCATATTCAAAAGTGAATACTACAAATAATTTTCAAATACTAAATTTTCAAACGAATTTACAAAACGACAGGGGCGGTCAACATCACTTTGTAACACTACAGTATGTACGTATGTATTGTCGTGTTTGAAACGCTAGAATCATTATTTTAGTTATTTTGTAAATTATTTTAAAGTTTGTTTTGTTTTTGTTGTAAATATTCATTTGTAAGCAGATATTGTACATAAAATTTTAATTGTAAAAATACGAAGTTGGTAACGATGTAAATAAGTGGGAGAAGAGCTTGAAGGCGACGACGTGTGCCGATGCAGTGGGTCGCAAAATTGTGTCCGCTGCAAATTAATTTAATAAATTTTGATTTTTGATGTTTTAATAAAAAGTGAAATTATTTTTAAGTTTGAAAAGTTGTTTTATTTAGTTTGTGAAGTACTAATTGATGAAGAATTTTAATAAATTGAATGTTTTTGGGTGATTGTGAAATATTCACAAGCAAATTTGCTTAAAAGAGCCCGTCAACGGTAGATGCACGTGTGGTACAATACCACATAAGGTAAAATTTTAGCATTACCATTAAAATTTATTAACCATATTTGAAAAAAAAATTGAAACAAAATTATATACGATACGAAAAATTATATTTTAAAAATTAAACTTAAAATTTTGAAAAGAAATCTCATAGATCTACAATTAATAATGGTTGTACCCCAGAAGATGGATTTTTCTGAACTAGATAAATATAAAATTTTTTTACAAAATTTAATACCTGGGGGTTTGCAGTATATAATGTACATTAAAATTACGTACATAGATCATTCACTCATTTCTTCGGTAAACTTTTATCAACAGCACCCTGATTGACCGCCTTTTTTTACCAACCGAAAAATATGTCAAACCCCCTTTGTTTCATTTTTAGAAATGATTTTTTGTTTACCATTAGAATGACATTTTTAGCATGACCGATATAATAAATAAATGTTTAAATTTCATTGTAGCGAGTTGTATATCAGTCGAGTTCCCTATCAATTGAGCAACACATCAATCGTGTTCCACTGTATTCACTTCTTAATTAATTAATTTGAGAAGAGCAGAACTGCATATTAGCAATTACATAATATTGAAGGTGTATATTTAAACATACAAGGTGTCATCAACAACTTTTGTGAAGTGGAACTTATGATTAATGAATATAAACCGGAATTTGTTTCATTGAGTGAGACTCATTTGTCAGAGATTGACGACGATGGTTTGATTCAGATTGACAACTATGATATGGTAAGAAACGATTCTGCATCCTATCATACGAGGGAAGTAATGATTTACTTTAAGAAATCTTGGAAATGTGAAGTGATCAATAGCATGACGATTGATTTGGAATTGTGGTGGTTACTTGTTAAACTAATGCCCGTACCTATAGTCAATGCTTGACTGAAGCAAAACTTGAGCACGGTTTAAGTACGAAATCAACCAATCACGATCAACAATTTCATACTTAAGTCGTGCTCAAGTTTTGCTCCAGCCAAGCATTGACTATAGGTACGGGCATAAGTGTTAAAAAAAAATGATGCAGTATATTTAGAGACATTGTATAGATCACCAAGATATTTAAGCGTAAGTTCTGACTTTTTTAATTACTTTGAAAATTATTTAGATGAACTAAGCGAAACTAACAATAAAGTGATAATATTTTTTATATTTATTAAAAAATATTATCACATGTTAATAACATTTACCATTTTAAAGTGATAATAATGGGGGACATTAACGTTGACTGGTATAGCGAGTCAAATGTGAGAGGTAAATTGAATGACATGGTTGGAGACTATGGGTTTAGACAAATAGTGGATCAGTACACTAGAATTACATGTGAATCTAGAACACTGATCGATTATGTAATAGTTAACGACAGATATAATATTACTGCAGACGTTGAAAATGATTTAAAGATAAATCATAAAACTGTAAGAATATTGGTTAAAAAGAAAGGGGCTATTATTAATGAAAAACAAAAAATTATAAAAGTTTTAAAATACGACAAGGATAAATTTAGTAACAAAGTTGTTAAGAGTGATATTATGACTACTTACTTTACCGATGAGTGTAATATAAAAGCTAGCAATTCGATAGGTCCCTGCAGTCACTTGTTAATGAGTTTGTAACGAATAGGAAGGTTTCCAGTGTGAGTTGTCCGTGGTTTTCGGGTGATTTGGATCATTTAAAAAAGAGTAAAATTAGTCAATATCAAAGAGCAGCATTAACGAGAAATGCAATTGAGTGGTTCAAGTATAGAAAAATCAGAAATGAATACAACAATAGAATTGATAAAGCAAAAGAAGACTATATCAACGGAAAAATTGAAAGTTCGGTAGATCAAAAATTGATGTGGAAGTCTTTGAAGTCGTTGATCTTAAAAGAAAAAAAAAGTGACATTAAAAAAATTATTTTTGATAATGAAAGGTGCTTGAACAATTTGAAAATAGCGAACAAATTTAATAAGTATTTTGTTGATAGTGTCATGGAAATTAATAAGAGCATTCCAATGAAGCAATATGTAAATAACATTGAAGATGTAAGCAGTGTTTTTAAATTTAAAACGGTAACAATTGATGATTTAGACATTGCTTTGAATTTGATGAATAACAAAAAAGATGTAAACTTTGTTGATGCGGGTATGGTTAGGGATATTATTGGACCTTGGAACCTTGGGACCTTGTGGGCGAAAACCTGTTATCCATTGTTGGTCTGTCACTAAAATCAGGAGTTTTTCCGGATACTTGAAAAGAATCATGGATAATTCCTATCGCAAAAGTAAGAAATTCGATAAAGTGTGATGAGTTCCGACCTATAAATATGATATCGATTCAGTCGAAAATCTTGGAGAAGATAGTTAAAGATCAATTAATCGCATACTTAGAGAACAATAAAATAATTTTTGAATACCAGTCGGGCTTCAGAAAGGGTCATAGTTGTGAATCGTTAGTGACGTATGTTATTTCTGAATGGAAGATGGTGATTCACAAAAATAAGGTGATAGTTGACGTTTTCCTAGACCTTAGTAAAGCGTTTGAGACAGTAGATAAAGAAATCCTAACAGAAAAGCTCGAAAAGTATGGCATTAAAGATAATGAATTGAGGTGGTTTATATCTTATTTGGATAAGTGGAAACAGAGAACGGTGATAAATGGAGTAGTCTCTGAAGCAGTAAAGGAGGATTTGGGTGTTCCACAGAGAACAATTCTGGGGTGTTGTTTTTCTTATTATATGTTAATGATATGAATAAGGTGATTATGAGGGCAAAATGTGTAATATATGTAGATGATTCTCACCTATATGTTACAGGTGATAATGTTGATGATTGTATAAATATTGTTAATCAGGAGTTAAAAATCCTCAGTGCATGGTTTCAAATGAACAGGTTGAAAGTTAACATAAGCAAGATGAAATGTATGATAGTAAATGATAGAACAGGTAGAAAGCTTAATGTTTTAATGGACGGGGTAGAATTAGATGTGGTTAAGCAATACAAATACTTGGGTGTTGTTAGTGATGACAAATTAAATTTTAAGTGTCATTTTGATTTTGTATGTAAAAAGGTAGCTAAGAAATTGTATTTTTTATTTTGTTTTGTTTATGGGTAATGGTAGCATGATGGTAGACTGCAAAAACTGCAAAATAGGGGTATGAGGATAATTCTCAGAGTTAATAGATTTTCTACAAAATTAGTGCTGCTGGAGACTTTACAGTGGCATCGTGTGTACCAACGTATAGTAGTAAATGTTTTGTTATTTGTTTTTAAGGTAAAATATAAAATGCAACCTACATATATATGTAAGGACGTTGCATATGTTGAAGATATGCATGGGTACCCTGTAAGGAATAGGCATGATTTCAGACTAAATTTATTTAAGAACAGTAAGACTTAGAATATGATCTTTTATAGTAGCTTAAAACTATTTAACAGTTTGCCTATAGACATTAAGGAAGAGACAAATGTTGTTAAATTTTAAAAGAAAAATTAAGGAGTATGTTGGCGTTAATTTTACTTAAGGAGTATATTTTGGTATTTTTTCATATTATGTATTTGTGTGTAATTTATATGTAATGATATAATGGTTTCATACCAAATAAAGTTCTTTTATTTATTATTATTAATTAATAATTTTGTATTAGAAAGCATGGTTGATAGTTAAAAATTCCTATAATATTAAATTGACAGTTTGCCTATAGACATTAAGGAAGAGACAAATGTTGTTAAATTTAAAAGAAAAATTAAGGAGTATGTTGGCGTTAATTTTACTTAAGGAGTATATTTTGGTAATTTTTCATATTATGTATTTGTGTGTAATTTATATGTAATGATATAATGGTTTCATACCAAATAAAGTTCATTTATTTATTATTATTAATGAATAATTTTGTATTAGAAAGCATGGTTGATAGTTAAAAATTCCTATAATATTAAATTGATGAAACACAACTTTGCACTAATTAATAAACTTAATATTTTTATTATTATAATATGCATTAAACAGCTTTATAATTTTTATAAAAATTTAATATTATGATAAATTTTTATAGTGTCAGTTAATTTAAACTGTGTATGTAGACTTTAGATCATTATAATGGAATTATATAGTAGAATGGGTAAGCAGCAACAATACGTATTTCTGTTCATATGAACACAAATATAAAATAACTTTTGTATTTTCCAAAACTCTGTTGATATAAAAAATAGAACAAAACTTGGATTTCATTATTTATATTAATAGGATTATCTACTAGATTTTATTTTGATAAAGCTTAGTGGAATATAACAAACAAGAAAAGAGAAATGAATCAGTATAAAATTTTGTACTAAATTGTGAGTAAAGCGAACCTACCTATTCATTTCTGCTAAAACGATTTGATAATTTGAAATTTAAGTGTTTATAAAATATTCTGTATATCTTCATACAAATTTATGTAAATTTATTGTAATTTATAAATTATTTCTCCCTTTAATTTTTCCAATTAACCAATTAGTTAAAATCCATAAAGATTTGAGTAAACCGATTAACAAGTTCAAGGTAAATTTTTGAATCAAAGATTTATAGCTAATTTCGAGCTATAGCTAAATAATTATTGTATACGTCGGAGCACTATAATTCTCGAGCGCACTCGATCTGATTTGTGTGTAAATTATCACACACAAATCATTATGTTTCGATTAAATAAAGAGTGGAAATACTTCATACGAAGTATTTATTATATGTGAAAACTACGTATCTGCATAATATGCAATTGGAATCCTGTATATGGCAGTAGCGCTGCAACTCACACAGTGGTCTTTTGTTCACAACTAACTTTTATAACGGGGTTTCGAGAAAAATTACCTAAGTGGTTTGCCATTGCCTACTGAAAGAAAATGGTCAGAATGAAGTTTTTGCCCTACTCAAACTCGAACTAGATCTCCGGTTAGTAATCGAAGAAATTAAGCATTAAGTCCTGTAAAATTTTCATTTAAATCATTACTTAATTTAAATTATCTTAGTCGATAAAAATTAACTTCAGGAAACTCTAAAACGCAAATAAATCTAATCACCGTAGACGTTAAATTTTGAAAATTGAGTTATGTTCCAAATGTCCTAGTCCTTATAATTATGTAAGGGAATGTCGTCAGGGTTGGCCACCCTTTTAACTTTTAACCGTGTAAGAAAAAATTTTGTTAATTTAAGCACATGATCAGAAAGATCTAGGAATAAAGCTACTTTCGAAGCAATCGCAAATTGATTGGGTAAAAAATAGAGAAATTATGCGAGAATTAAAAAAAAAATGTTGTCAAGGTTGGCCCATTGCTGTCTAGGTTGGCCCACCGTTGAGAATTGTCAAATTTATGCAAAAAAATTAACTGGATGAAATATTAAACCAAATTCATTTTACTTTTATTCGATTGAGTAAAACTTTACAATTTAATATCGCAGAGAACTGATTTACATGACACATAATTCCGAATCACCGTTTAAGCAAATAAAATAACTCCTTGCCATTTTGGCACTTTTCAAATGCACTTTTTTTGCATTTAATGCATGCCAGAGTTCAGGCGACAAAGCATTCGCTTCCAAGCAGATGTTGTTGCATTTACTATCGTGGTTTGTTTGCAACGGTCCAACCTTGACAACACTACATCCAAACAGGTAGCGAAATTGAATGTTTCTCTTGAATAATTTTTAAAGACTATCCACATAACACATTTTAGATGCTTATCTTAACGAATTAATGTTTTTCCTCCAAGTTTTCATGCTTTATTTGCAGCTGCTGGAAAACTATTTTTGTCTTGGTTCAGTGAATGAATGCACAACACGTTTCAACATTACATTCCAAAATCAGTAATGGCACGAAAAGTTCGTTGTCATTGAAGGATGTTTTGCCACACTCACACATAGGTGGTTTCAGTGATCTACACTGAAAAATCGCAGTGGGCGGACCTAGTCGACGGGCCAACCCTGACAACATTCCCCTACATATTCTGTATTTGCTGTAACCAGAAATGTAAATAAAATGCATATACATAGTATGCAAAATAAATACAAAATTAAATATTTTATTTAAGTTTTAGTGCCTCTTAAAAATAAAAGTAAAATGATTACACAGTGGTTAAATAAAATATTGATTGCTTCTGATGTTGCAAATATTGTAAAATGACTTTCTACTTCAACAAAAAGTAACTAATTATTGCGCTTCTTATGCTTTGCAATGGCGGAGATACGCCATCTGAGATGGCGAAATGCCAATTCGTGCAATTGCTTTGTAATTTCTTTGCAATTCTTAGATATAAACCAAAATATATTATTAAATGTAGATTATTTCAGAATTTAGAAATAAATTTTAAGTAGATAGTGTGATATTTAGAATGCATTCTAAAACATGCCATTTAACAAAACTTAAATGAAACGTTAAAATGACAGAATTATAAGCGCAAAGTAGAAATTATTATTAAAAGACACAATAAAAAGAGAAAAAAAACTGAAAGTTTTTGTTTGGTTTGTTTATTTTTAACAATGAAAAGAGATTAATTTACTACAATTGACAGTTAAGAACTAAAACTATTTAAATAAGAATTATAACTAATATTACGTTACAAAAATAGATGAAATTCAAAAATAAAATTTTGGAATGTAATAAGAACATAACAAAATAAAAAAATTTTAATAAAAATAATAAAACCTAACAAAATGTTAAAATAATAAATTTTAACTGTTAAGTAAATAATTACATACTACAAAGAAACATAATATTTAAAGAAACTAAAATAAACAAAAATTCACATTGAACAGGGTTGAACTTAGAAAAATTTGAATAAACAAGAAATTAAAATAGGAAAAAATTATACTATAGAAAATGATAAAAATTACTAAAAAATTAAAAAATACTGTAACATAATATAAAAGCTTTTATTTCACGTTTATTGGCGATCTTCAGTTATGTATAACAGTAAAAATAAAAAGAACTAAGAGCAAATATACCGAACAAAATTGAAAAAAAATTTTTTAAAGTTAATAAATTAAATAATATGCTTACCAAAAATAAACTAACTAAAACCACGTGATGTGTCTAAATGAAACTTTAGGTAGTTAAATAAAAATGAATCCTAATCTCCTTACAAAGGAGGGATTGAAGCAGAGACATACAATGCCATCTATAACTTCGAAAATTAAATTTGAAAGAAAAACATCACATACTACTAAATACTACATAAATACTTAAAAAATTCTAAAAACTTTTTTAAGTTATTTTCTATTTTAATAAAAATGTTTACTTTTTCAATTGTTTTGAATATAGTTTCTTGTCTTATAACATTTCATCGTCATAAATTAATTTGATACTAAATTTTATTTTTAAATTTTATCTATTTTCATAGTGTAATATTAGTTTCTCTTCTTGAAGTTTTTCAAATATAGTAAATTAATGTCTTTCAATTGTGTTTTTAAAATAATAATTTACTGTTTTTTATTCTTTATTTATTTAAAAATAAATATTTATTATTTATCTTATAATATAAATTCTATAATTTTAGGTCAGTTACAAAATATAATTCTAAAATTTTAATCGTAAATATCATGATAAATAAGCGCGTTTAATTGTTAATTATTTCAGGTTACTGTATTGTATATTATTTTTTATTGTTCAGATTATTTAGTAATTAATACTTCCCAAGTAAGGTTTTTTTAAATTTATCTCTCCACAATTAAATGTTTAACAAATATATTGGATTATTGTTCTCACCTTATTAAATCTCGCTTTTAAAATCCTTAGGACCTTAGCCCTACGTAAGGGCATAGTGACTACTTCTTTTTCAAAACGGTTCTTTTGGCAGATACTTCGGTAATTTGTCATTGATTGCCGAGAGAAGGCGGTCACAATAAAGTTTTTACTCAACTCGGGATAGAACCGAACAACGCGGCTTAGCAGTCGACGCACTTAAGAAGCGTTTGGATGGTAGAATTAATAAGAGTTAAAAAGAATTGGCTCAGGTAGAAGTGTTCAGATAGGCTTCATTTCTTACACGGTGTATGAATCGGTAGAAGAATCTGTGTAAAAGTTAACAAACCTTTAACTTTTACAAAACACCGTGCAAGAATTCTTACAAGCGCCAATCGAAGGCCGGTGCTTGTGACTGTCACATAATTGAATTTCTAATATAATCTAATAATTCTGTTTTGGTTTCGTAATAATTAATTCATTTTGCACAATTTTTTAAAATCTATAGTTCATTATTCTTGTACCATTGACCTCTTTGAAGGTGACGACAATATTATTCAATGTAAGTTGTTTTTCTTGCTACGATATGTTACTATCTTACATTCACTCTTAAGTTTATGTGAATCGTTTGTAACAATCTGGTATAATAATTCGACCATCCAAATGCAAATCCAAATACAATCCCCTATGTGAATGCTGCTTTAAGCATCAGGCCGTGACTGTCTTCTAATTAAATTTAATACAATCTTATAATAATCAATAGATAAGTGGTTTAAATAGTGTAACTCGATATTAATCATATCAAATTTTTTAGAAAAAACAAAAAATGCTCAAACACTCTTTAGAACTAAAATGTTTTAAGTTAACACAATATAAATACACCGTATGTATATTATCGCAAACGTTTTCACCATACTAGTTCTAAAAAGTGTTTGTGCATCTTTTGGTTTTTCTAAAAAATTTTATATGATTAATACAATCTTAAATAAATAAAATAAACAAAATATCAATAGTTATTTTCTATACAAGACGATAAAATTGAATTTTATTGACGAGCGGAAATTATTAATTTACTACGAGCGACGAAGTTGTTTAAACTTAAATTTAAATTTGTGTAAACGATCAATATGTATTTGTAGTTTATTAAACAACTTTAAATTTTTAAAAATAATGTCTTTTATATGTTCTACTGCTATGGTCTTAAACTTTCTGACGGTAGGTAATACAATTAATTTCTAAAATGGTTAAGGTTATTAACATGTAATAATATTTTTTTATAAAATTAATTTTTACATGTTACATGAAATTGAAGAATAATTTAATTCATAACAATAGTTTTTGAACAATTTTATGTAAGTTATGAATTAAATTATTCTTCACTTTCATGTAACATGTAAAAATTTATTTTATAAAAAAATACAATTAATTTCTGCTACATAGCAGGTGTTTTCAGATTTCATAATATTTTTTCAAATCGAAAGAAAATTTTTATTTATAATAATAATTTATTAATGAATTATTAAATATTGTCGTGTTTTGAAGCGTTAAAAACATATTGCAATGACTTGCCCGATGAACGATGAACTTCTTGGCAATATGGAGGTGCCACGGGGAAACCGTTTATCTCCTTCAACTGATGTGGGCAACGGGCGTTGGAATTTATTATTAAGATGTCGTTCCTCATTTGAAGCGCTAAGCTTGATCGGGCTAGGTTATGACTTGCCCGAAGCCCTGCACTGTCCTATATTTTAAAGCTAATGAAATATCGTCTACAAAAACTTCTACCGTAGCCGTTGGTTCTTTATACGTTGGTCTGGTTGTTTTGTTGAATATCCTACCTGTTCTTTTTATTCATAAAAATTTATACCTTGGTGAATTAAATTAACTTTGTTTCCTCCAGATTTAAAAAAAAATTTACTAATTGTGAAATTATTTAATTGAAGTGAGAAAAATAAAAATTGGTGATGTAAATAAAGAAAACACAAAAATTTAACTTAAACTAACTCTACTAAAATTATTATATCTAAAAAAAAACTTATAGTAACATTTCCTGATCCTATAACTACTTAATACTAAAATATAAATTGATTGACTTGATAATTGATAACAGTTTCCAAAACCTAACTTTACGTTACTCGGTCTCCAAGTGATGTCCGTGAAGGTTGGTAAACTCGCGCACTGCACCTTTTATTAAAATTAACTTGAAAATGTGGCCAACGTTCTTTTCAAAATCACCTGGACCGTTCTTCTTTGCCTTCAAAAATCAATGTTTACTTCTTTGCATACAAAAAATTCAACCAAACTGTAGCGCACTTAAATTTCAACGACCGTTCCGTATTGCATTAAAAAACCAATCCCCTAAATTTCCTTCGACGCCTCTATAATTTATTCTTTTGGAGCTTCTTCCGCATTGTCAAATGAAAAACTTCCGTAGTGCAAACGTTTTTCATTGGTGTTTGGCATCCAGTCTCCTTATTGGCCGGAGAAAAACGTAAAAAATAGTCAAAAAGCCGTTGGAATACCTCTATTCCTACGCCAAATCGTGATCTTTTTTGTTCTACTCCGCCAAATACGTTTTTTTTGCAAAATATTACTTAATGACACTCCATGCCATTTGAAATTTTAATTTGGCTTGTCCAAAACTTGTCTATATCGGTTCCTCATGCTATCACCTGTGTACCAACCCTTACACTGAATAACCTTCCTTACTTACTAACACTACTTACTAACTAACTGAAACTATGAACAAACACTTATATCTAACTTTTTAATGTAAATTATTTATTTGTCAGTAGACTGTACATAAAGTTTTAATTATAAATAACTAGGTTGGCAATAGAGATAAGTGAGAGAGGATGTGTTTAAGCGAAGTTAGTCTGGGTGAGACGCCCTGTGCGTTGGCTAACGGTAGGAGTGTTATTCCCTGCTATGATAAGTTCAATTTTGATAATTTTTAATATTAATAAAAATAAAAAGGATTTAGTTTGAGTTGAGGGTTGTTCTTGTTTAATTAATTAAGTGAATTGTTTAAAAAATTAAAAATTGACAAAAATAAAAAATTATTGGAAGATTTGATTGTTTGGGAAGTAATTCACAAACAAATTTGTTTGACTGGCGCGAGCAGATGTGGGTCGAACGTGCAAGCCCGATACCTAAGGTAACAGAAAAGTTTTATGCTAACCTATTTGATTTGAATTTAAAAATTGCAACAAAATTAAAGCGATACAAAAAATTACAATTTAAAAGTAAACTTAAAATACTAAACAAGAGTCTCATTGCTCAATAAAAGATGGATGCTATCCCAGCAAGAATATTTTTGTATTAAATTAAAATTATACAAATTTCAATAGCTGAGAGCATTCCGATATATTATACTAGTAGTAATAACTAAAAGTAATCATTTTTATAAATTATTAAGTAAAAAGAGATTCTCATTTTTTTCTAGAATTGATAGGGAGTTCACCGCTAACGATGCTATGTTGAAAATGGTCTTGAAATTTTTTTCTTAAGATGCTAGCTTCTTGTACATGTTTAGGTAAAAATAATAAAAACCTTTTTAGTAGGCTTATAATTCTCAGCATTACTTTGCTATATACTTTTTGAACATAGGATGGATATTTTCTAATTTATGGCGCTAAAAAAGAGAAAATGAAGTATGATAATATGTTTTTTACATATTTTTTGTTAAAGCCAAGTTAAACATAGTTCTATTAAAGTTGAGTACTCAAAAACATGCAAATATTTTATCAAACCGTTTTATACCTTTATATTAATACCTTTTTAAGGTATTATATTGAACATTGTGCAGTGCTGCAAAGGTTATCCCAAATCAACGCAACTATAATAGGTAAATTTGTTCTAACAAATGTGCTAATAAAACTTTTTTCCACTACTAGTCCATATAGGCTATCATTATAATTTAGCCAACTTGCACCTGAAGTGACATTTTTCAGACTACTGGTGTATAATTTTTTCATTATACACTACTAGTTAATAATGAACATATTCATATTTTTCTATAGTTTGGCGATTGTTTATAAGACAAATGTTGTTAAAAAACAATATTTTGTATAAACAAGAGATGCTATTTAAATGAATTTAAACATTCAAAACGCTTTTTTAATAGAATAATTTCGTTTCAAATATTTTTAAAAAACTGGTATTTAATTATGACAGCTAACCTAAACTTGTCAAAATCTCTCAAATCAGCAAAACAAAACAAAGTTTTCATTTGATTTAATATTTTAAAGAAATTTTTTATTAACAAGATTTCAATAAACTGGTAATAAATCTAGTAGTGGAAAAAATCGTATATAAACCACGGTTGTGAAGACCATTGTAGACCCCGCGCCTTACAACCCTTCACAACCTTGGCCTATAATCTACTATTTTCTACACCGTTTCATTATGTAGTTTATTGCATGGTATCTCCAATAGACCTACTTCACACCACTGTACCATCTTACTTCTCAGCCATGGATTCAACTAATAATAAGACCCTAACGGAGAATGCAGTTTTAGAAAATTGCAGTTAATACTGCCTGTACTTCTTCACTTCATCAGTGGATGACGTTTTGATATTTATTTTGTTTAACGTAGGAAAATGAAAATTTATAGTTAATCCTAAGGAACTTAATGAGCTTCATTAAAGCGTGATAAGTTCTCTGTTGCTATTGAAATAAAACATTGAATTATTTGAATTACAGAATGAGGCCCAGTCTATTCTTTTGAGTTTCGCTAAGTAGAATTTGAAACATAATAGTGAGTTTTTAACAAAAATAATAAATTACTTTAATTTTTTCTTCTTAATAAATATATTTTCCATTAGGTATCCTAACAACCTACTTTATGAAATACTTTATCTTTTAAATTTTGATTCTTTCCAAACAAATTGTTAGAGTAATTAAAATTGTTAATATTGCTTTCAACAATATAAACAAAAAACACGTTGAGTTGAAAAATGTTGATTATGATTTAAAATCGGTCGGATTGACAAAGCTACCAGGCTGATAGTTAAAAGATTAAATGTTTTCAAAAGTAACGTTTTCAACATAGAATGTTTTAGATTTAATTTCGTGTAATTTTGACTGTTCAACTGAATGATATGAGAGGTGACTTAACAACCCACCTCTGGCGCTAATAAAAGAATGCGCTACCCATCCTAGTAGGATAGCGACAAAGAAATGGGCCTAACTTTTATTCTATAATTTAAACAGTTCATGTTCAGTTTATTTATTTACAAATACTTACTATAATTAAAATTTGGCAACTGTTGCGTATCCTATCCTACGATTTTAACTTTTTCCTATTGAAAATCCGTGAAAGGACACTTTTCTAAGCATACTAGAACAAAAATTTTGTTGGATTATAAATTAGTTCTCGAAAAAATCGAATTTGAAAAATTTAAATTTACATGTATTTTAGATACACCTTTTAACACGGCTGCATGATTAGCCGATTTTGTGTAAGGCAAAAAAATTTAAAAATATCCCTGAAAAATGACAGAACTCGCCAAGGGTGGAACTCGAAGCCATAGAACTCGTCCGGGTGTCGACATCGACTGACACAACATTAAGAGTATATCAAAGCACACGTACCGTCAACAAAATAAAACCGTCACCGACGAGACCGTACCTCAACGTGAGACCGACCGTCACACATCGGGTATATCATATTACATTTGCCTGCTTTTCGTAATTTTAAAATGCCGTTATTTCGACAACTATTGCATAATCCAAAACAATTTTTGTGTTTAATATACTCAGAAAATTGTCCTCTTTCCAATAGTCAATAGGAAAATGTTAAAATCGTGGGATAGGATATGCAACAGTAACCCAAAATTTTGTATAGGTATAATTCTTTTTATTGTTTAATTATTCAGCAACTATCACGAAAATTTACATAAAAAAAGTTGTCATAAAACGGGGTTAAAAGACTTTAAAGATTTGGCAACGTTGTAAAAAATATTTTAAATAAAATATTAATAATATTACTATTGAATATAAGTTTCACTACAACTTCAGAGTGATCTCAGGACAAAAAACCACCAACTCCAATTGAATCGCTTATTTCAGAAACAACCTAAGTCACATTTTGATTATTTTGAGTTTATTAAACTAACATGCATTTTTGGGGGTAACACATAATTTAATTTATAATGCTTTTGTTTATGATAAACTCCTACTTTAGTGGTAAACCTTTGACCTCAAGCTCGAGTTTTATTAAAAATCTTTAGATAAACTTATCAAACGTTTTAATTCACCTCCTGTAAACTGCCGAAATGTGACTTAGGTTGTTTCTGAAATAAGCGATTCAATTAGTTCTCAGGACAAATTATAAAACAAAAATTTTCATATGATTTCGAATCTTATTCACACTTCAATGCTCCTACGCTTCAATTGCATCAAGATTGATTTATTGATGGATTGATTGCCTTAAGATGATATTTCGGTTTCTTTAGTTGAAAAATTTGACATTTTAATGATATTTTGAAATTCTAGGAATTACATCTGTTAATAACCATACATTTATAGATTTGTTCGAATTTGTAATTTACGCGGATAATATTAAACTTAGAGCTTTAATTTTGAACAATAAAAACAATACAAATTGAATACAACACAATACAACAACAAAATTTGCAAAAGAAAGCCAACACCTATTCGCGAATAAAACTAACGATGAGGGCGCTTCTAAATTGTCAAAATGGCCGTCATATGCGAGTAAATTGAGGTTATAGTTGTGTTTACAATGATCGAGTGAACCTTGTAAATCTTTTTATGTGTTCGAATTATCAAAGAAAAAGGTGAAATGACGAAACAAATTGCTGGAAAATCTTTATTTAAGTACAATGAACCACTTTTAGTACTCGCATCGAAGTGTTCTCAATTCTGTCACCAGACGTCGCATTCTTAATTTTATTCACGAATTGTATTGTACTTAGGGGTCGATTGGCTACTAGAGCTTTACAGAACTGCGACCAGTATTGATCTTTTGTTTGTGACTCTAGTAATTAAGTTTTCAGGAAATCCATTCCGCTAGCAAAACATAAGCGTCATTCACATCCAACCCACGCAGCATTTCTAGCGGAAAAGCAGCTGCGAAATTCGATAGCTGATTATTTGCTTGCTGGCAGCAAGCAATTTATTGCTATTTTGCCAGCGGTGACCAATTTATCAAAATTGCTGCCAATCAGCTATGTAATAGCTCTTAAAAATAGCTTGCTGGCAGCAATCTGAAATAGCTCTTAAAAATTGCCAAAGTTTGGCAAGTTTCCAGGCTGGGAAAGGGTAACGGGAACGCGTTACTACGCGTTGAGTTTATTGCTAAATTATGTGCAACTAAAAAATTATAATATAAATGGCAATAATTAAAGATTGTAATTAATCTGTAGTATACAGAGTTGTCTAAAAGTTTACTAATATACCTAAAATCTACAATACTAACGTATAACCCCCCATAGCTGAGCATGTTAGGTGGAAGCTTCACAGTACGAGAGTAAGGCGTTTAAATCCCAGTCAAGGTAAGTAAAAATAAAATTTATTTACAAAATTAAATTTATTTAATATTAAAATTACAGATTACTACGAATAAAAAACTATCATCAGGAATTTAAATTATATATAAAAATAATCATCATAAATTATAATAATCATAAATTAATTGCAATAAATTACATTATAATTACAATTTTCTTTGGACATTACAATATTTGCCTGTCAAACTCACTGTTACATGTCTCTGGCAGGCACCTGTAGCGGCCTTGCTACAAGCTATTGACAGATCAATTAGGCTCACATTATTGCCTGTAATCACCCTGTGACAGGTACCTGACAAGTTTTGCCAAGTACCTGCCAGGGAACTGCTACAGGTCTCTACCAAGGTTCCTGCCAAGTTCCCTGTAATGGGTCCCTGCAAGATACTGGGCAAGACTTTGTACCTGTCCTGTCACAGGGTGATTACAGGCAATAATGTGGGCCTAATTGACCTGCCACATGCTTGTGGCATAGCTGTTAGAGGTCCCTCGCAAGGGTAGGTACCTATTAAATTTTAAGTGCGAGGGAACCGGCAGGTATTTCACAGGTGGGAAATGTTGCTTGGGTTGTTTATGGTTTGTGTCTATTAGGTGTTTCGCGAAAGTCGATTTTCCATCTGCACGTCTGCGGGATCGAGTGTGTTCATCAAATCGTGTTTTAAAAGATCTACCGGTATGGTCAATGTATTTTTGAGAGCATTCACAAGTGAACTCATAAACCCTTGATTTAGTTAACATGTCTGATTTTGATTTTGCGTTATTAATAAATTTGTTGAGTTTATTATCTGTTTTAAAAGGGATACCGCGCATTAAAAATAAAGAACCGTATCACACTAGACGCAAATATACGCACGTGATTATTAAAAATTTCGTTAGATAACAGTTTTAAACAAAATAACTAAGCAAGTTAGCAAATCAAACATAAAAAGCCACCTACCTTTTCAATTAAAAATTTCTTGTTTTTAGTAGGAGCTGATAATAAGGCTTTTCAGAAAGTTAAACATTAAATTATAAGTTTTTAATATACTCAAATATTATTCTATAGACGCCTCAAAGAGTTTATCGTCCATATTTCCTAATTATAATTAAACACTCAAACCTTCTTTTTCACTATGAAAACATCATTCATTTTTTGTTATAATAAATACTTTTACAATTTATAGTCAACTTTGTATCATCCTATGTTGGTAACTTTGTAGTTTAAGATTCCCTTTTTAGCCAACAAAACAATTAAAAATCTCTTTCCTAACCGCCACATTTCAAATTTTGTATATTATATTAGTACTTTTTTTTTGAAGTTTTGACCGGATTGTCGAGATTTGATTCTATTGTAAACTTGTGCGAAAGTTTCATCATAATCTACTAGAATACTGTTGACTGAAACCTCTTGTTATTACTCTTGGTAAAAATTAAAGCAGTTAACGATGTTTTTTGTTACTTGCTTTAGTTACTAAAGTTAAGGTATTATTTGTTTTAAGTAAATTTATTTCGTCTTATAATAAATATTGCCTGATTTAACTAATTTCTATCTTTCCGTTTTTTACTATTTGAATAATATTTAGGAATCATAGAAACAAGAGATTTTGCACAAAAGAGATAATTATTTATTCATCATTAATTATTATTTATTTATTCAAGAAGACGTTGTTTTCTTGATGTTCAGCGTAGAAAGGGTCTAAAATGATATTATTTATAGTTCTATCGTTTCTCTTAATTTTTGAACTTGGAGGAAAATCTCCATGGCCTTTATATTATTAATTTATAAAAATGCTTTTTAAGTTCAGTTAAGCGAAGCAGTCAAATTTTTTCGCGGATTTCGTTACTTAAATGTTCTATGCAAAATATCGAGAAAAAAAAATTTTGTTTTTTGAGAGAAAAGTCATTTAAATTTTCATTTGTTAACTTAAAAGTTAATTAACAATATGAAAATATATAAATAATTTAAACTGTTACATATTTCATTAAAATATAAGTATTGAACTATAAATTCTGAAAGTTTCATTAAAATATCTCTAATAGTTTTTTAATTATCGATTTTTTAACTAAAAGTCATAAAAATTTTCATTAACAAAAAAATTGTTGTTAAAATGAAAATTTTTAAAAACTGTTTTGGGGATTAATTGTTGATAGTGTCTACTTCATGAAAAAATACTAATATCAAAATTCGATAATAAAGTGTAAAATTGGGGGTCTACTTGACGTGATCTTGCTCAATGACATCTTTGACTGTGAACAGAGCCGGATTAAGAATATGTGAGGCCCGGGGCTAACTTTTTTTGAAAGCCTCTTGGACTTGCATGTTTTAACAAAATGCGCCGCAGGCGAAAGTTTTTGATTAATCAAGGTCAACCGCGCTTAGATCAAATGTCAAATATTTGAAAGGATAATAATTATTATACATAATTGATTATAGTTTTTATACACATTTATACAAAATATATACACATTAAAAACATTTTCTTCTAACTTTAAGATGCACAAATTCAGTTATCAAATCATCTAAAATTTGTTTGTTGATTGTAACATGTAAAAATTAATTAAAAAAGAAAATCACATGTTAATAACCTTAACCATTTTAAAATAAAAATGTCCAGAATTTGCAAACAAAAAGAAAGTTGACAAAATGTTTAATTTTCAGAGTTTCCATAACTTTCAATTATTATTATTATTTATTATTGTGTAAATTCGAAAAGTATATGTATGTAAATATTGAAAAAATATAATATACTTTACTGCTAAATAAGCAATAATTATTAAAAATATGAGAATCCTGAATAAAATCGTAAATTACTATAAAACTATAGGAAAATTAGTAATTAGAAGAAGAAATTTAATATTTTGAGTGTTTATCTAGAAAATTTTCAAAATATAAAGATGACAACTTATCATCTACGAGTATAAGCATGCTTATAAACCAATCAATTGTTTTCATATTTTAATTCCGGATGATCTCTTATCCACTCTTAACTGTGGGCTTAACTTTTGGCATTATAAATTAATTAAAGATAATCAACACTTTTTAACTATAAACGTCGGATACTCGGCGTTAACCAACTATCAAATTTTAAACTATAAATGTGTTAAAATTATCAATATTTCGTTTATATAAAAGAAAAAGTGATGATAAGCATTTTCAAGAATACCAATGTTTTCGTTATACCTCCTATTAAGTATATCAAATATCATTAAGTTTTCAGCGTAGTTTGTTGTAGTCTTTAATTTATTATTCGTCTATACAGACCAAGCCCACAAGCCATAAACAAAGTCTACTAAATATTAAATTCAAAAAAACCGAAATATAAATAAATATGGGTATTTATATACATATCTATTTCAATTTTTTCTAATTTATTGAAAATGTGTTAAAATAAGCACTAAAAAAGCTTAAAAATAAATCTAAGCATTAAAGTATCAAAATAAGCATATAAGCACAAAAAACACTGCGTCAAATGTCTTATTTTTAGCAAATTCGTGGACATTTATAACAATTACACTTCTACTATCAATATTTATGTATAGCAAATTTGCTAGAAATCCGTGAAGTTGCAGAATAATTTGTATATTTTACAGTAGTGTTACAGGCCCACAAAATAATATTGTTATAAATGATAGATATGCAGGTCTTTACATACTATGGTGTTTATTAAATTTGGTTTTATTCATTGGAAGTTGTGTTTGTTTTCCACATATGCAAATATTGTAAAATTGATTAGTGAATTTATGTAATTAATATCATTCGACAGTTTCGTAGTTTAATGAATTTTGTTTCACTACCATGACCTAAATGTTTATCCCAAATTTTATAATTATTTGTCATTACATTTATAGGAGTTTTCAAATTCAGTAAAATGTTTAATGCTAGCTATTTTAAAAATCACACCAAGTGAACCATTTAAAGACATACTATAGCTGTTAAAGCGATCTGTTTGCCATTGTTAAATCTTTACCTCTTCTCAATCGAAAATGATAGCTATGCGTCAATTTTAAATTCGGTGAACCGAGAGTAAGTTGTAATAGTCTGTTTACACTATAAAATTTCGCATAAAACTTTGCTTAAAATTTT
Organism: Cantharis rustica; assembly: GCA_911387805.1. Taxonomy (NCBI): domain Eukaryota; kingdom Metazoa; phylum Arthropoda; class Insecta; order Coleoptera; family Cantharidae; genus Cantharis; species Cantharis rustica. The sequence goes on from OU426879.1 coordinate 36,700,028, forward strand.
CGTTAAAATTTTCTTAAAATCCCTTGTAGTTTGTAGATTTGCAGATTTGTGTTTACAATAAAAATATAGTGAGTTTTATTGTGTGTTTGGTGATAAAGGTGTAAATGTTACGGAAAAAGTACATATACTGGTAAAAGTGCACATTTTCCGGTAAATGTACATATATGCCGGCGCCTATGGTAAATGTACATACTATGTATTTTTTCCAATAGAAATAGGAATATTTGCACATATACCAAGCAATGTTGGGAAAAGTATATTTTTTATCTTTTATTATTTATTATTATTTACTATTAAGTATAATAAGTATTAAGAGTTCTTGGGTAGAGAGGACAAATGTCTGTCTTGCCAACGTTTTAAAAAATTTTATATTTTCATATTCAGGACTAAAAGAAAATGGTATATAACCACCCCGGTGAAGACAACCAATAAGAAAGAACAATTTTTAGAACAATAACCTATCATCCGTGGTTATCAGGTCGCATACGGCATAATTTTAAAAACCACATTAAAAATGGTGAGCTGGTCATAGCTTTTCATAGCCACGCTACATTAGGTAAGATTCTGTTTACACACATTAAGGATAAAATACCACCTATGGATCGAGCTAATGTAGTATACAAGATCAACTGTGGATGTGGTAAATGTTACATCGGGCAAACTAAACAGAGACTGATCTCTAGAATAAACCAACATCGTAAGGAGACTACCATAACCTTATACAAGAGATGAGATTGTATGATACGGATATGTTTTTCCACTACACCCGTATGAATGTGCAACAATTCGATCGGTTACTTTCACTGGTTGGCCCTCTCATTACAAAAAGAAGCAATCGTGCACCATTAAATCCAGAACATGGTTTGGCAATGACTTTAAGGTAGTGTACCATTTTTGTTACACTATTTCAATTATTATCTTCTTCTTTAACTTATTTTAGAACTTTTGTTCTGTTTTTTACCATTAATGCACCAAGTTTTTACACTTGGCACTCTTGGTCTGTGAGTACTTGCATTAATATTCTGGTAGGGTGCTAACCTTGTCAGATGCATGGCCCTTAGATCCTACTCGGGCTTTAGATCACAGCAGTGCAGTTGGCGCGACCAAGCACCGAACCGCGGTCTCCCGCTTCGTAGCATGTCGATTTAAGCCTTATACCACACTGCTATATGGATGTATATATTATTTTTTGTAGATTTCTTGCAACCGGTTCTTCGCAACAAACACTGGCGTTTCAGTTTAGAGTAGGAAAATCTACTGTCTGCAACGTTTTAAGAGAAACATGTGCCCAAGTAACATTTTTCCCTGGCTATTTCTGAATTTGTTTGCCGGGGACCTGCCGGATACTTATTTTGTGCTTATTCGACAGGGCATGTAAATTTATCAAAGACAGGGACCAAGCAGGTACTAATTAGAGCTTGTTTGACAGGGCCTGTAAATTTACCTGCGACGGGGACGTGTCAGGTACTTATTAGAGCTAGTGTGACAGGGCCTGTAAATTTACCTGGGTCAGGGACCTGGCAGGTACTTATTAGAGCCAGTTTAACAGTGTCTGTAAAGTTACCTGGGACAGGAACCTGACAGGTACTAATTAGAGCTTGTTTGACAGGGACTGTAAATTTACCTGCGACGGGGACGTGGCAGGTACTTATTAGAGCTAGTGTGACAGGGCCTGTAAATTTACCTGGGTCAGGGACCTGGCAGGTACTTATTAGAGCCAGTTTAACAGTGTCTGTAAAGTTACCTGGGACAGGAACCTGGCAGGTACTTATTAGAGTCAGTTTAACAGTGCCTGTAAAGTTACCTGGGACAGGAACCTGACAGGTACTTATTAGAGTTTGTTTGACAGGGCCTGTAAATTTACCTGTGACGGGGACGTCGCAGATACTTATTAGAGCTAGTGTGACAGGGCCTATAAATTTACCTGGAACAGGGAACAGGCAGGTACTTATTAGAGCTATTTAACAAGGCATGTAAATTGCCTGTTAATTGTTAAATTTTACTAACCTAGGCGATTGGTATGACTCCCAACGAATAGAAACCCATTTTTACTTAATTTATCGCAACCAATAGGAATTATAATCAATAATTATAATAATTTTTGTTCCTTATAAAAAAAACTTATTTATTTAACAACTTATTTAGTAGAGATGAGTTATTTAGATCAGATTTATTCATTTATTATTAATTATTATTTATTAATTTTTAGAAGCTATGGAAATTAATAAATTGCTTTAATTAAAAAGAATTTTTGATTCCAGCACAATTAAAGATAAGGTTAGAAAAATTTCTAAATAATATTTTTATGGATTTGCTTTACTGATTTCATTTTTATTCAATGATGATAAGGCTGGGGATTGACCAACTTTTATAAATATCCGCATGTGTCGCTACTGACGCAAAAATAAATATAAATATTTAAAATTTAGTAAAATTACACACTTCACGTGATTGTGCTAAGATCCAATAGATGTCACCTAATTTGTTAGAACATAATGCGGATGTTTTACCAAACCGATGTAATGTGGAATTACCCTTCAGGCAGTGGCGCAGCCAAGGGGGGGGGGCTAGAAGGCTATAGCCTCCCCCTCAGATACTCTTCCTTTTTTTAATTACCATAGCCGCTGTTTTACCGGTGCAATAAAAAAAAAACCAGAAAAATGATTGTGTTCGACTGTTCAATATGATTGGAGTTATATACTGTTTTTAGTGTAGCACTTGTTGGTAGCTAATCAGCCAAGCCAGTTAATTTAGGTCTGGCATTATCGTGCCCCCAAGGGCGGATTTATCAAATTGTTGCCTATGAGGACTACTTTGAGATGCTGCCCCTGTTATACTTAAGAGCTAATAAGGGGGGAGCGCAGGTAGGGGCGTGGTCAACGGATTTTTATTGTGTACTGAAATTTCAAATACAAAATAACTTACTATAGATAATTAGCAATCAGTTTCAATTCTTAATCTTAATGACTGTTATTTATTGAAAATAAGGATAGGTATATTCAAAGAGTATGTAGTGTATAGAGGAACAGCCATGTATTAAAAATTGAAACGTAGAGACATTCCCGTCTACCAGAGGGCGTAGCAAAGCCATCTATCGGCCGGGAACATTTTTATATTAAATACCTAAATATAAAGTTAGCTACTATATCGATAATTGCAGGTATACCTTTTTGGCGATTGTTCGTATCTGAAGTGGATAAGTAAGAAAAAAGGTTTTTTAACACGGTTTTATCATGGGGTGTCCATAGAAATTTTTAAATAGGGCAGTAAACATTACAATCAGTGTAACCACCATACGGTAGTTATTGTATATAAAACAATACGATAATTTGTATCCTCTATAGCAGTGTTTTTCAACCTTATCGAATAGAGAATAATAGATCCTTCTTAATCTCCTTATATAATCAATAATTATTTTAACACTAGTAAGAAAAAGATTTTTAACACTAGTGTTATTAGTTTATAATTTTTTGGACTCGCTATCGCTCGTTTCGCGAAATTCTCCACTAACAAAATAAAATCTCACTTTTAACACCTATATCGTAAATAGTTATTATAATTTATGTAAATTTATATAATTTAATTTTATTAAAAAAAATTTCGACCCCACGAGCAAAACATCGCGACCCTCTGGGGATCGTGACCCACAGGTTAAAAAACACTGCTTTATAGTATATACCAGGCCTGGTCTATACGATAGTATTATGTTATCGTACGATAATTTTTTAAAATGATACGATCAATTTCCGATAAATCCGATAATTTAAAATTATACTATAAATTATTTAATAATATTAAATATCAAAGATTAAATATTTCATTTTTTAATTTGTTTTTTAAATTTTTGTTTTGAATTTTTTGAAGACTGCACTGATTACTGTTTAAAGCAGGGCCGTATTTAGACTAAATTTTCAGGGAGGGTTTTAAAAAAATAGCAAAATAAATAGCTAATTTATAAAATAACAAAAGAAGTTTTTCTAAATTTAAATTTTGTTATATTAATTTTTGAAATGTAATGTTTGAAGAAAAGCGACTAGAGGGAGGTTTTTTTTTACCAAGATGACGGAAACGGCAGAAGCCTATATTTTGCTCCGCTGATTTTTTTAGTATAATTTTGTGCAAGTATTTTTGCAATTAAGATTTTATTTTATTTTTGAGTATTGTTATTAGAAAATTTTGTTTGAAAGTATTTTGTCGAAAGTTATCGCAAAAAAAATTAAAATTTTGTGAAAAAATTGTTTTTATTTAATTAAAATAATTATGTTTTTGCGCGATTTTTCTTTATTTGAGTTAGATATTCAGAGAAAATTTCAATTTTTATGAACTCTATTTAATGGTTGAAAATAATTTGTCAAAAGAGCGACAAATTTTGATTACAGGTTGACTTCTGGGGGGGGGGGGGCGTTTTTGTTTATATAATTTTAAAAGTTTTGTTTACTACGATATTTTTAATAAGTTTAAACTTATTCATATTTTAATTTTAAACTCTCATGTAAAAAACCGTTTTTAAATAAAATTTTTTAATTTTAATATTTGAATAAAAATCACAAACTAAATTCTTATTTTACCGATGGCGATAGTAAAATAATGTTGTCAAAACGAAGAACTAAATTAGATTGAAAGAAAATTTCACAAATCTTAAGCAAATATACACTTATGTACACTTATGTACAAAAATGTACAAAATATAAAACAATTTATGGGTTTACAATGCCCATTCTAATTTATTGCGGAAGTGTTATTTTAAGCTATTTTGCTGCCCATGATGATCATAAAATTTATGTTCCCTTTAAACTTTTTGATTCAAACAATTTATTGCAATTTAAAATTTTTACCATAATAGTAAGAATTAAGATAAAATACCTATTTTATTCATTTCAATATAATTATTTTTCAAAAAATCGAAAATTAATTAATAGGAGTAATAACTAACAATTAACTAAGTGGTCGCAGACTTTTACACAGGACTGTAAATATTTAGGGCATTTTTATATTTTTCATCTTCGGTTTTTATATTTTTGCAATTTAGTAGTAGGTGTATTTAATGCAGTGTCGCCAATCGCCGGAATATAATACGAATTTCCAATTCTTTAATTTGGGATTTAATTTATTAGAAATATCTCTTTAGTTTTAATTTTTATTTAAACACTTTAAGTTTAATGTTTTTGTTTTTTCTGATTTTTTTACGATTGCAGTCGAACTTCCAGTACTTTATTAATTGATAAATAATTTCGGGGGAGGTTGTAACCCCTAAAACCACCCCCTTAAATACGGCCCTGGTTTAAAGTATTTAAATAAAATTTGTAATGTAAATCTAGTTTACAAATATATGAAAGATTTATATCTGTTACTCCACATGCAATAATTACTATAAAACATTCAGATTTAGAAGAATTGCAAAAAAACAAATCGAACTTTTTTAAAACAATAATTGCAATAAATTAATATGTAATATTAATGTAATATGTCAAGCAAAAAGCAGAACCCAAAAAAAGAATTTTAAAGCATGAATAATATTTTATGTATACTTCTAAAATAATGATAAATGTTTAATAATAATATTTTAATTTGATTTGATTTAAAAAATAAAATTCAGCATGAAATTAAATACATAAAAATTAAAAATTGTGCCGAGAGATCCGAGTTGAAGAGTTGATTTGTTGAAGTTTAAAATTATTTTAGTTTTAACTTTGGTTTGAAATTTTAATAATCTTTAAAATTCGAAGTAAATAATAAAATTGTCTGTTTTTACGATACTTTGAAATTATCTTCTTACTTTTATAACCATCTACCTGAAGGGATTACCAAAATCGTAACAGACAAAGACAGCTTATCATGCTGTCTCATTTAATGCTTACTCATTATATAATGCTCGTTTTTGCCGCTGAGGTCGTTACCAATCGACTACAATTTTATTGTAGGGTACGAAAAATGCTAGTGACAGGTATACCCATAAGAGCTGTTCCTCTATACACTACATACTCTTTGGTATATTACAATAAAAAGATTGGTAGCAAAAATCAATGATAAATCTTTCGCCCTGAGTTATTTCTGAAATGCCGTACTTTAATTCTAACTTTAATTTAAGGTAGGTAATAGTGATAACACAATAATTATACTCGAAAATAAGATGACCATGCTCTTTTTTCCAAAAAAATTTTGCCTGCGGTGCTCGCCTTCGGCACAGCTAGCATCTTTTAGCCCCCCCCCCATAACAAAATCCTGGCTGCGCCACTGTCTTCAGGTAATTCTTCACAAAACTCCAGGTATATTAAACTTATTTAGTTCACAATAATATTAAACCGCAAGTAGTTACTTACATTTTTATTTACTTTAAAAGCTGGTTGACACTATGTGATTTCTCACGTGAGTTGTCACTTGACTTCTCACGTGAGAAATTTTTTTACGTTCAGACTATATGATTTTTGATATTATTAAAGTCATAGCTAAATAATAAGGCAAGTCATAGCAAAACAAATAAGTAATTTTCAGAATAGGATGGTGTCTATTTAAAATTAATTTTGGCCTCTCCTCATTTTGCATTCCGCTGACTAATTTTGCGCACTATGTAACCGTGATTCTCATTAGCAGCGTCCACTGTATAACAATTAATTATTGTTTATTGTTACAATTTTGTTACAATTACCTGTATATTAAGCGATTTTCAACGTAAAAATAAAGTTTAATTTAAAAAATATTTTAAGTTAAATTTACAAAAGAAATATATGTCGACCTCCCGTCCCGTAAGGGTTATTAAGATTTCTAGCTCGATACACAAAAATCCAAATGCATGTTCAAACTAGCGCAAGTGTTCACACCACGGGTTCACACTAACGGGGGTGTAGAAAAACTATTGTTTTGTGTATTGAAAAGAATTACGTACTAACATTATAAAATAAAAATATTACAATATCCTTGTATTTTGTCGACAATTAGACGAATTTCCTATGATTATGTAGATATGCATTTCTTTGGATACCTTTATTTTATATTTAATCACGTACAAGTGATAAGAAGTCAGTGGTAGACGTCAAGATATTTAATATACAACATTAACAACTGTAAAATTTCGCTGTTCACGTTATCGAGTGTAATAATGTTCATGTTACCGAGTAGCTATAGAAAACATTGGTGTTCACAGGATCGAGATGTTCATAAATTCGAATGTTCACGTTATCGAGCTTCCACTGTATTACAAATTGCTGTAATTATTTTTACCTACCTGCAATCTGAAATTTTTTTTTAAAATAACATTAATTCTTACAACTGTAAAATTTTTAATTTTAAAATTAGATTTTAAAATTCCTTTATCCTATAATTCATTCTCTCTTATCTATGAGATAAATAAACTATGGAGAAACCCTAAAATATATACACAAAGGAATTTCAAAATTGGAAAAATTTCAGGTAGCTAATTTTAAAAAGATAATCAAAGCTGAAGTTAGGTATTCGAATACCAGCGGCAGCGGCGCCGACTACATGGGTGCCTCGGGGCTCAAGCAACCACAAAATATTTTCTGTGGGCGCAGAGCACCAACAAAAATTAGTCAGAAGTTAACTAATTATTATTAATTTCCTAAATAGTATTTTTAAATAGGAATAGCCAATAAGATTCATGTCGGGTAAAACAAGTGAAAAACCCGGCATCACTGCGTATTTGTTGCGTTGCACAATGCACAGTGTATGTACTGTGTGCACGTACCGTGTGCAAATAAATTAAATTTTAAATTTTTGTTTGTGTTTAAATTTTTAATTATAAAAATTTTTTTAGTGTGGCTTTTTTAGCAGTGTGCGATGCTAGTTATAAATTCGCAATGGTAGACATTGGCGGAATGGGCTCTGAAAGTGATTGCGGATTATTTGCAAAGTCACTTTTTGGTAAAATGATGGATCAGAAGTTGCTTAATGTACTGGAACCTTCTAATTTGTGGAATTCTGGTACAATTCAATATTACATTGTTGGAGATGAAGCATTTCCATTAAAAGATTGTTTGATGAGGCCATATCCAAGAAAGAATTTATCCAAGGCACAGAAAATTTTCAATTATCGGTTATCGAGGACCCGACGAGTAATCGAAAATGCATTTGGAATTCTAGTATCTCGATGGAGAATATTTCAAGGACCTATAATTGCTAAACTTGGAAATATTGAAAAATATATATATTTGCAGTAGTGTGTTTACACAACTATTTAAGAATAGACGAAGAAAATAAACCAAACGTTCAACTTTTGGCGGCTCTTTTAAATAAATTTTATATTTATCAATGGTTCAGTACGATTTTATTGGCCTAGTTTATCAGGCGTTCTTTAATTTGTGATTTATTCTAACTTTTATTTTAATATTTCCATCTTTACATCCATTTTTCCATTTCCATCCAAAAATCCATTTTTACATTGTGTTTTACTTATATTTAAATATATTAATTGTTAATTTGTGATAAATAATATCAAATAAGTTTAAAATTGAACAAGTTAAATAAACGTTAAAATATAAAAAATTTTATTTTTTAAGCTTTCAAAACTTCTAGCTATCAAAAAATTAAAGTTTTTAAATTTTAACGTTTATTTAACTTGCTTAATTTTAAACTTATTTGATATCATTGTGTTTTACGTGAAAGTCTACTTATTAAATTATTTTATATACAGATTATTATATTTACAATTGATTGTTACATAATGTTATGTTTTAATGTTTGTGACTGTATGGAATGTAATGCAGACCATTGATGCCATGCTCACTGTCCATAATTTTTCATCTGTAGTCAAACGACTAATATCCTGTTTTGTTTTGGTGAGTGTAACCTCATTCGTTTTTTGTTTTTTGACGGACCGAAAAATTAACGATAGTAACCTAATTACAACTTTAAATCCCCCTTTCCTTCTATCGTCACGCAAGTCTAACTCTCAACCCCCTTTCACTCATTACGTAATTTATAAACTTAGCTGTAAATTCAATATTCAATTATAATTCCACAATACCCACTTAGATATTTTTTTTAAACAAATTAAAATTTGAAGAAATAAAATATTAATGTTTGAAATTAATTTTTATTAAACTAATTAGAAATTAAAACCAACATAATAATTAAATTAATCTTTATTGCATCACGGATTGTTGCTGTGGCATTTCGAATATATCAAGTTATTTATTTAAAAATATTATAAAATTGAAAGGTACGTTAGTTAATTTATTTATATTCCCATTATTCTGTATTCGTCGATTCACTTTTACCAAAGTACTTGTTCACATGAGTACATTTACCGGTAATTGTAAGAATAACTATATTTTTTAAATTACTCTATGTACTCCTACCAACTTCCGTGGAATATGTATACATTTACCGGTAAATTCCAGCCACTACTTTTTCCGTAACATAAACACAAATCTGCAAATCTACAAACTTTAATGAATTTTAAAGAAATTTTATAGTGTAAACAAGCTATAAGGTACTTCTGCAGCAAAACCTTTTCTAAATTTCCTTAGAACTCAAGATTTGTTTTTATTTGAATGTTACGATTACCAATGTATGTCTTTGCTATATAAATTTATATGATTATAGATAAAATTATAAAGTTTATGAACACATCACTATTATTTACGATAGGATTCGTTGCACTAGAATCCAATATCAATTTAATTCGTTATGGTTAGATGAAGTTTTAGTTACTCATCGTCGCAAACGCAACAACATAATTTTAGTTACTGCAATATATGTAATGATATAAATGCAATTTGTATGTAGCGCTTTATTTACTACTTCAAACTACCGCCAAATGTAGTATTTTAAATCTCACGAACAAGAAAGGGGCTAAGATAAACGCCACAAAGACGTTACCACGAGAACTACGAGAAAAGGGAGACGAAACATGACGCAGCGCCAGATAACGGTCCCTTGCAAATTGACCGCAAAACAGTACCCACATGTTTCAAAACTTGGTAAAATTTCTTTGTTATAGAAAAACGTAACTGATGTTCTATTTGTCGCAAAGTGACCTACTTGAATTAAGGTAAATTATATATTTACAATTATAATAATGTAGTACAAATGAAGGTACGAATTCTCATTTTACTCGAATTAATTATTATGATGATTTATAATGACAAGTTTTCACAATTGACTGAAATGTTATAGCCCCTATCTGGCTGACCGATAAGTCACACATGTAATCAGCACAATAATTTAAACAGATGGTCACAACTTATAGACATTGCTAGATTCCAATGTCATTGTTAAAACTTGATAATTAAATTTGAACGCAAAGACCATATGAAAGTCACACGATAACTCGATCATTTGTTGGGCATTTTCTATCTACTATGTTTTCTTCAGAATAAAAGTGGTTTTTGATGGTAACCATCTTATATTCTGTATTATAATTATATCTCTTGTTACCAATAACCAATAACCAATAACAAACAGATTAACAATATTATCATAACCTATAAGGTAACAAATGGTAAATATTATAATACTTATAGTGGAACACATAACAATATTATAAAGTCTGTAAAGTAAAACATAACAAATCTACTAGTATATGGAAACCGACAAATCTAACAGATATAACCAACAACTTATAAAACCATCTGTATCAGTAATGTGTATTATTGTGACTAAGTTTGATTATTCTTCTAGCATCAGTTATTTTCTGGTTTACTGCTTTGTACGAGACTCATTTAGGACTTGAATTGTAGTAGTCTGTTTGTTCGTTAATTAGGTAATTTGGGCTATGTTCCGGTGTAGGCAAAGAAGGGTAATCTGATTTTTTATTTTCCTACTACAACTATTAGTTTGAATTGTTTGTATGGTACAAATAGGATTATTACTAATCATTTGCTTGGGTTGATAACTTGCCTTCATCAACAACAAAAACCAGAGTTACGGCACATCTGAGATAAGCCTAACAAGCTACCTTGAATGTAAAACAATAAAAATGCTCATAGAACTAATAGTAATTTCGGAACATCACTGAGGTTGCTGTTAAGCAAAAACAGGTCGCATACCTAATAAATTAAAGAAGAAGAAGAAGAAGAAGAAGATTTGCTTATAGTAAAAGTAATCATTTTTAGAATGATTTTGTCGTCCACAATATTCACAAATTTGGTTGAACCTTTCCCTATTCAGTTTATAACTGTTTATTTCTAGATTTATTATTGAGATCTATTGAATTTTCTTCTACGTTTGTGTACTAAAAATTAACAACAATAAATTAAAAAGTTATTCATACAACTAGTTAAATAAACCTTAATAACATTTAAAATTTATTAATAAACTTTCAACGAAGGTTATCGCTTTCATTAGAATTTATTTATATATAATAAATAAATATAAATACAATAAATATTTGAATAATCAATAGATAAGTGGTTTAAGTAGTGTAACTCGATATTAATCATATCAAATTTTTAGCATAAACCAAAAAATGCACAAAACACTTTTTCGAAAACTAAAATGTTTAAGTTATCACAATATATAAATACACTGTATGTATATTATCGCAAACATGTATCGTGAATATGTATATTATCGTATATTATCGTATGTATATTATAGTATGGTGAAAACGTTTGCGATAATATACATACAGTATATTTATATATTGAGATAACTTAAACATTTTAGTTTTCGAAAAAGTGTTTTGTGCATTTTTTGGTTTATGCTAAAAATTTGATATGAAATATTTGAATAACCTTTTGTAACAAAATTTTGAATTTTGTTAAATTCTCTTGGCTACACCTAGTATTTGTATTTTTAATAATACGAGAAGATTGCGAGCCAAGACGGTTTGAGGCGCATGACGGGAGATAAGAGGAAGAAAAGATGCGGGGGGATTAGAGAAAAGAGAGCCAGATTGGGTAGACGAAAAAGACGTTGGTTTTGGCTTTGATTTTGGGGAGTAATTGGTGATTTTTTGTGTAGTGAGAATTACTGGAGTTACCACCGCTTTTTCTTGCGGATTTAGGCCAATTTCAAGGAAATTGTGTTTTTTGGATTTTTTTCGCCATTGGGTTTCTTGAACACCTGAAAAATCAAGCAATAGCGACCACTCGACAGTAGCAATAAGATAAGTTTTTTTCCTTATTACTTTCTTTTCGTTTCTTTCATCTGCAGAGCCGTATAACACCAATAATATTTTTTGATAATACTCAGCTGCGTTCGTCGATATAGCCGACGCTCGCTTCAAACATTTTTTTGGTTTTTTGATCTAATTTTGAGCTTAAGCACCGTTTTTAAGATTCCAATTGTTGGAAGTTTTCATTTTAAGAATTGCTGGGTGAATGTTCAGAGCGTTGGTCGTGGCGAACATCCCTTCCTGGTTCGCTCCCCATTGTAGGAACGTTTTTCTTTGTTACGAGAGAGAGTGCAAACTTGTTGCAGTTACGCCGGATTCATTCCTGGCTTCCGCAAAGAAAAGAGCTAGTTTTTTCCACCTTGGGTATCTTCACGAAATAAAAGGTTGGGAATTTTGATTTTCAACCGTGTGAAAAGGAAGAAATTGCTGAGTCTTCTTTAAAGAGTCCCAGCCATTCATTTTTTTTTCATAATTTATATTATTTATTGATAAATAAATGTTATTAATGTTTAATTAACTTGTTCAGTCAAAAATGTTTCAATTTATTAGATATCACAAGTTAACAATTGATAACATTCCAGAATAGAGATAAAATAATAAATAATCGAATAAATTCAAAGTAATATAATTTTTTCCCCAAAGAAAGTCTTTTAGCAATTTTTAAACTTATTTAAAACTATAAAAATATGATCTATTTTTTTTTATAATACTAGGTACCTGTTAATAATTTTTATTATTAAAACTTTATAAAAAATTATGAATTGTAATAGAAAATTAACCTAAAAAATGAATTTTTAAGTCAATAGTGTGGTAGTTTTCATTATTCTCATTATATTTAATGAGAAGGCAAGAAAATACATCTATAATAAGCTTAACCGAATGGAAGCCAGACAAGGAGAGGAATAGAGGAAGGCTGAGATCGATGTGGTTAGATAAGGTGAAAAAGGGATCTGGGGTTAATGAGCGTGGACGGCTAAACAGTTTTGTGCCAAGATAGAAAGGTATGGAAGAACGTGGCTGCTGCGGCAAAAGTACATGCAAATCTATAAGTGAAAAAAATATAAAAAGGATTGATCCACCTTGAAACGGATCGAGAAGACCTTCAAAAGAAGGTGGCTATATTCCGAATGGAAGGAGTGCCTATGAAGAAGAAGTGTGGTAGTTAGTAGTATATAATTTTAAAAAAACAAACTAAACAAAATATTAAAATAATGAATTTTAACTGTTAAGTAAAGCATACATACTTACACAGAAAAATAATATTAAAAAAAAAATAAATAAAAACAACAAATTAACATTTAACAGATTTGAACTAAGAATATTTGAATAAACAAGAAATGAGTTTTTTTTATTTAAAAATACCAATTATTAATTGGTTTAAAAAAGTAAACCAAAGTGAAAATAACAAACTTGTGAACTTAAATAAAATGTGAAGTAAAAAGTAAAAAGTAAAAATGTAAGTAAAAACACCAAAATAACACAACGTAACTTATAAGTAATAAAACAATCCACAGTGAGTACATTTTAAAATAGATCGAAAACCCAATTGTTCAATCATAAGTAAAATGGTTTGAAATAGTTATTACAAGAATTTAAAATTTAAGGGAAACTATAATTTCTTTTTCGTTATTGGTATTTTACTTTCTAATTTGTTTTTAAGGAATTCGGAAATAATTTTATAATTTTTATTAAGGTTTTTTAGTAATAAATTAATAAAACTTAAAAGTATTAAACTTGTCATGTTCATCACTCGTGTCCATTGTATTCATTAAGTTGTGAAAATTTGTGGGGAATATTGGACAATATGTAGGTGTTAAATAAAACTATTAAACTTGGTTTTTTTTATTTACTACCTGAAAATTGTTTGACTGCTTATGCACACAATTACAGGATTTGTAAAAGGTGATGGGAAAATCTGGGAGGAAGTTCAAACTAAAATGTCCAACCAGTTTTGTAAAATAGGGAAGTGAATGTATGATAACCGTCTGATCTTAAATGTTGATAAGACTAGTTATACTACAACCTATGGATCTTATAGAGATAGTATGGATTTAAATTTTAACTTACAAATTTATGATCAGGTAATTAATAGAGCGGAGAGTTGTAAATATTTAGGGTTGGTCTTTGACTGTCACGTTGGAGCAGTCATATTAAAAAGCTCATTAAAAAAACTAGATATTTTTGATTTATTTTTTATAAACTAAAAAAAATTATGAACAAAAAAGACTTAAAAATGATGCACTTTTCGAAAGTATTGTAAACTATGGTATCATTGTTGAGGCGGGTGCTATGGAAATGTAACAAAAGTATTAATGAGAATACAGAATAATTTAATTGATGTTTTAGATGAGAAAAGAGACGGTAAACCGAGAACTAAACCCTTATATATACCAAAGATTAATAGAGTATTAAATTCTTATGAAAATTCACACTATGTAGCAATTAAATTTTATAAAAAATTATCGGAGACACTCAAATCGTGAACTTGTAATGGAACAATATTGTAATGTAACAATAGATCACTGTCAGTTTGAGTTTCTTTTTTTGTTTTTTTTTTATTGTTTTTCTTGTTTGTTTTTTGTATTTGTAGTGTCGATTATTAAACACTTGTGTGAGTGGATTTCTGTTTTTTGTAATTTATATTTTGTACAGGCATTTTTATTTTTCATTGATTGCCAGAAAAGTCAAAAGGAAGGTACATGAAAGAAATAAAAAAAATTTTACGAATGGATGAAGGCAAAAAAAATTGAAGTGATAACTGAAACTGTTGTTAAAATACATAGATTTTAAAAGCCTAATTAAGAAGTATATATCTTCTTCGTTGTGATCCTCCTGTTCAATGTTAAGATCAACTTTATTCATTTTTGAAAAAGTAGACATTATCAGGTAAATTTAGTGCTGTTTTTAAAATTATTGAATGTAATCGACTGATATATTTGTAGCTTTATAACTTTGTTTGCAGTTTTAAAAAGCAAATCTATAGGTTGCATACCCTAAATGGCAAAAACGTTTGAACAAAATGAAATTGAAAAATTCATAAATAAAGCTCCTGATGAGAGATTTTTCACTAATGAAGATGGCATTAGTAATGCGGGTATGGGAGCTTGCCGATGCGATGAGCTTGTAAGTTCATAACAGAAAGTACTGCAAGAACGGAAATTGCAGGTTGAAGCACATCAATTTTCAACTTCTAGCATTTTTAATGAAAGCAACCCACAATTTAATAATTGTGTGGTTAATTTCTATGTAAATAATTGAATAGTAAGATAATAATTAAACCTAACAAAATGTTAAAAAAATAAAATTTTTAACTGTTAAAAACAACTCTCAACTCAAATCAATTTACTCTTTATTTTAAACAATCAAAAACATAATTATAATTTATCATTGCGGGGAATAAACACTTCTCCGGTCACCTTACTGGCGCAACCCAGTCTGCTCTTACCTCGCTGAACACATTCTCCTCACTTATTTTGATTGGCAACCTTATTTACAACTTAACTCTATGTACAATGCATTTACAAATAAATAATCAACATTTACAAACAAAACTAACTTCAAAATAATTTGTTCAATCCTGCTATTGAAACATGTAGTTTCTTACTTGGATACGCAGCTAGAAACTTTTTATTTTACTCACTCAAATTATTTCTATGGTTACAAATGGGCGAAAAGGAATTCTCACCCACTAGTGGGTAAAAAATTCAGCCGTTCATTACACACAATTACATATTAACATTAACATTTAACTTTATTTGAACTCTTACTAATTATTCATAGAAAATAACTTAAAAAAGTTTTAGAATTTTTTAAGTATTTTTGTGGTATATAATTATAACACAGAATATAATAATTAAACCTAACAAAATGTTAAAAAAATAAAATTTTTAACTGTTAAGTACTGTTTAGCGTTTTTTAAATATTATGTTTTCTTTGTAGTATGTATTTTGTACTTGTTTTAATAAAGTGGAAGTGCTGCAAGTGATAAAAATTAAAAATTTGAAGATTTTGTAATAATTTTGGTCGTTCATGAAGGTACGTCGCAACGAATTTGTTTGACTGAAGAACAGCTGTGAGTTCGCATGTGCAAGCCGATACCATACCAAGGTAACATACAAATTTTAAAGTTTAAAAGAATTATCTTTATGTATTTTTTTTTTTCTGGCAGTATTTCAAAGAAAAAAATTTGAGGTACTTATAAACATCTGTGGGAGGTAAAGGGTTAAACCTATTAAACATAAATATTTCTCTGAATATTTACAATATAACCCTAAACTTTTAACCATAACAGTGAGCTATAATCTACAACTATTCAAGTAGAGACGACACAACTGTTAACTCTGTCAATTAAAGCTTTTTATCGTGATTGTTTCGTGATTATTCGAGTTATTTATATAAAAATTTATTATCCAAATAAACTTCAGAATAATAAATAATAAACAACTATGGAAATATTTTATCAAATTATACAATGAAAGTCAAATTATAATTACCTACATACTTATTATGCTTTCAGAACTGAAAAGTCTTCTTTCAGGTTTTCTTAACCATACGTCATACATTCTTGGGAGCTGAAATTTGATAGACAGCTTCTACTAATAGAAAATTTTAATATGTCAAGTTTGGTAGTATGAGCTAAAAATATCGGTATTTTTTCATATTAAAAAATGTTAATTTTAGAAGATATTATAAAAAATGATAATGAGAATGACATTATAAATATAGTTATTTACATAAATTCAATTTAATATGATAAGCCATAAGAATAGAAAGATACACTAAATTTATTCTACTCCATAATATTATGTTGTCTATGTTTAAATATCCTATTGCCGATGGTAACTTCAGACAATGATAATGTAAAGTTCATCTTAGGTGTTTTCAAACGTATCGAATAAAATAATATTAATTTGAATAAAATATAATATGATACTATCAAAACACAAAACAATTACTAAAATTATTTTACTTTAATTTTAGTCAAGTTTAGAAAACTTGGATTTATAGTAAAAAATTTAGTGTAAACAGTTTAAATGCATATTTTTTGTTATTTTATATAAACAGTCTATCGAAACCAATTTTCGTTATGAACGCTGTCAATTTCAGTCGCCTGCAGTCCTCCGATAGAACAAGTTGTTATTCAACACCATTGAATTCGGGCTACAAAAAATAAAACTTTCGTTGTATATTTGAGATTGAAACTATTTCTAACTTTACAATAACTGCAAATAAAATTATATTTTAGATATAAAATATGAAAATGTCTAATTAATACTGTTGTTATTTTGTAAATACTTTGACCAAAAGCAATATCTGAAATAAAAACTTCTAAAATTATTATTTAAGTATGAACACATTTGTAGATACCTTTAAAATATTAAACTACTATATATTTTAGTGAATTATGTATGAAAAAGGGTAAATCAATAAATTACTGTAATTTAGTACTTATTCAAAGCAACATCACAACCAAATGATTTAGACGAACCCTGAACTTGTCAATTTGGCTAGTGAATTTGCAAGATGTTTTAGAGTGACTACATTTGTAGCGAAGTTAAAGCATACCATTTCTAAAACTTTCAGAAACAGTTATCCGGGACTGCAGATTTTTACAGATATAACCAAAATTGTGGTATATTTTGATCGATGACATTAAAATGAAACGGTTAAACTATGAATGAACTTCAAATATCAATTAATTAAAGACATCATCGATATTAAAATTTGTATGCTCCACTACAAATACATATTTTCCTTTCCTTTCAAAGTACGTAATTTCAAAGATCTGTCTTTAGAAAAGGTCCGAAAAAACTTTTGATTTTATCATTTATCTGTTGTTTTGGGTAAATGTTTCTACTAAAAATAAGAAAAATTTTATTGTAAGTGAATTTTTAAGTGTAACAAGTAACCGTAGTAACGTAAGAAACTGGGAATTTTTAGTGGAAGTACCAGTATTTATATATAATTTTTTTTCAAACAGCGGTGATTTTTCTCTGATTTTTAAAATTATTATGGAAACAGCCAGTACAGCATTTGTATTATATTTTTACAGTTTCTAGTCATTTTTGCTAAAAATTGCGTATGATAGTATTATGGAAGAATAAATTTGAAATTAGATCTAAACGGGAACATTGCACCGTCGAATACCCAAGACAACTGTATTTGAATACTTGAGTGAAAATTTATTAATAGGTACTAATGTACATGTAATTTATAGGTACATACTCCTAATAATAATATCATTAGGGTAATATCCCAAGTAAGTAGATTCATAAGTCTAGTTAAGTAACATTGAGTACACGAATACCTTGTACCTAATGAATAATATAAATTTGAAGCAAGTTTAAGATTAAAATTATTCAATTCTCTTACTCATGTTATATTTGTAATTTGTCAAATATTATTAAAAACTAATCATTCATGTATTAAATTAGTTACTTATTATTTTAAAATAGTTACTGTAAAATATTGGCAAAATAGTCATCACAGGGAAAACAATAGTTACAATAAAAAGCCTGTGAAAAAGTGGCGTTTTCTGTTGCTTATCATGTCTTTTCTCTGTATTTACATAATTTTGACATTTTTAAATTTTTTAATTTGTTTCTGAAATTTCAAATAAATAAATTGCTTTGCAAATAAATTACATTGAAGTAAATTTAAATTAAGTTAAATAAAATAAACCCAGACTTCGTTGTACCACATAAGCAATATTGCTTTTTAATAAACGTCCTCGAAACCAGCATAATCTTCATTTCTAATAACCTTTTATTACAATAAACCAAACAATTAACAAATACTCCAAACTTTTAATTCTTTTGTATTATTTCACAAATTTTAACCCCTTACTACATGATTTTTTTATTTTCGTCAGAAAAAATCATAGATATAAAGTAAGTTGTGAGGACTACCAGAAAAATATTTAAAAATATTAAAATCGTTAGAAATTATTTTTATTATGAAAAAATGGTTTGTGCCATATATGGCACAGTATGCAATAATAACAATAATAAATACATAAATTAATTTGTATAAAATTAGACAAAACAGTTTCTATCTTTGTTAAAGCACAGTTCTACCTTACAGTTTTGGCAATACGCCATTATAATTATTTATTTTATAGGTATTTGTTTATATCAAATATTTCAATATTACTATTAATAAAAATCTAAAATTATCATTGCTTATCGTTTCGTAACAGATTTTAATAAAAATGAAAAACAATAATTTATTATTATGAACACCAATAAATACAATCATACAACGACACCTGTCAATCTACTGCCAACTACACTCAAGTATTTAGGGTTATAATCACGTTTAATAGTTTAATAGTTAGAATTTATTTGCGTTTTTCAATTTATATTTAGATGTTGGTAAGGTAACTTTTAGTTTACTGTACATCTGAACTATTAAACGTGATTATAACCCTAAATATTTAAGTGTAGTGGCAGTAGGTTGACAGGTGTCGTTGTATGATTGTATTTATTGGTGTTCATAATAATTTGTTTTTCATTTTTATTAGAATCTGTTACGAAACGACAAGCATTGATAATTTTAGATTTTTATTAATAGTTATATTGAAATATTTGATATAAACAAATATCTACAAAATAAATAATTATAATGCTATCTATAGGTATTATTCTTCTGATATGGTAGCGAATAGTAAATAACGTGCTTTGAATTTTACTCAAGAGGAAGAAGAACTTTTAGTTACTATTGTAGAGCAACATAAAAATGTTTTAGAATCCGAAAAAACTGGTGCTTTTACTTGGAAAGAAAAAGATGCGATTTAGACCTGAGTTGAGAATGCATTTAACAATATTAATAAAAGAAATTTGTTTTGTTAGTGTTCTATTACGAAAAATTTCAGTATAATCACATTCAGGTGACTGTATTTTCACATGTGTGCAATCCAATGCACCTATACATTTGGGAAATTTGGCGATAATATAAAAATCTTGCGGAATTTTAAGCACTTCTTCATTTTGAGGCATTTTTATATATTAAGGTCGCAAACTTGTAAGAACTAAACTGACTCGTAATACAGTTTTACTTGCAGTAGATTTGCTAACCTCAGAAAAATCTCCAGTCGTTCTTAAAAACAAACCACTTGCATAAAAATTCAACGTTACTAATAGTTGGTCTCGAGCAGAAATGCAATGATTTCTAGAGTAAAAATATGTTTATTAATATAACTTCTATTATTATTGACTAGTATAAGAAATTAAATCTTTTATCTCCTCTAGCATATTCTTTAATGTTCTTGGCGTAAGTCGAAATCTATTAAAAAAGTCAGTACCATTGTATTCTTCAAAAAACTTAAGCCTGTAACGAATTATTTTTGGCCTCCTTATTTCTTCATCAATGCAATACGTATTAATATCGCAATCGTAATAATTTATAGATAACAAAATTAATAATTTCAAAAAATTAATTAACTTATTGAATTTTTCTAAATAAAAACTATCACAATTTACGGTTATAAAGTGTTAGTAATTCGCCAACCTATAGTTAACCCACACCCCAAGTGTTGGTAAACATAATCACGACGTAACCAACACTTTACGTTAACCTGCAATTGAAAAACGTAATTTTTAACCTAACTAATAGTTAACTATGAACTAATAGTTAACCAACGATTGAAAAACCGGGCGTCAGTTGTAAGTTAAACCAGAAAAATTGGATTAACCAATGAAATGCGTTGAAAAGCTGTTTTTTAAGAAATATTATTGGTTAAACTAAATTTTTTGGCTTAACTTGCAATTGAACAACTGAACCTAATAGTATCAAAAACCGTACTTTCAGATAAACTAGCAAATTTAAAATCAATTATTGTCCTATCTGAAGTGAATGCATGGTTTAAGTGACTATGAAGTGATTATCGAGAAATAATCAGCAAATAGTTTAAAACAATATTGATTTAAGTTAAAGATCCTATCACCTAAAAACATTAAATTTGGAAAACCTTTAATGATTTTGGAATTTTTAACATGTCACCAAAAGGCCCTATCTCATGTATCTCATTTTCCATTTTGCTAAGATAACCAAGATAAACTGTTACGTTCACTTTTAATTTTGGTTGTTAAAAAAAAGTGTTTGTAACTTAGTAATTAACTCATTGAAAGCACCTCGTATTTTTTCAAGATTGCATAATAATTATATTTAGAGTGTGGCACTATATGTCAATGCATATTTTTGTTGCTTGTTCCTAGAGTCGTAAAAAATTGTATCTATGCGTTTCTATAACTTTAGAGTTTACAACCAAAAGTTAAGAGTGCATATTTCATGTTTTTATTTTTACTGCATATTCCACATGTTTTTATTTTTAAGACACATAAGTGCATATTTTCATACTTTTCCAACAGCTTCCCAGGCACGGCTTGAAAACAAATTTTTTTATTTATTGTTGCATCTGCAATAAACATCATACATCAATATTGCCGTTCATTGTGCCGTCATAATCAAAATACAGCTTATGATCATAATGAGTCATAATAATAATTAGAGCACGGAATTTAATGAATTTGCATATTTCTTAAAATTGATATGTCACCAAAATTAATATGGATAAAGCCGAATTAGGCAAATCAGAATTCAATAAAATACTTTTTAAAATACATATTTTGCATATTTTTAACATTAGGTAGATATTTTCGTAAGTGCATTTTTGTACTTTTTTTATTCAGCGGTTCAATTTTCAATATTTCAAAGGCAATTTTCTCGAAAATTTCTTACTATCTGTCCCAACAGGTTTGGAGAATTTTTATTCGAGAGCTGACCTTTCAGCACAATAAGTAATAAAAATTACAAAAATGCGGCTGGCGTATAATCTCATTGTTAATTGTAATTAAATCTCTCAATAAAATTAATTAAAAAAATTAAAAGTGTTTGTTTCTTAGTACATAATCTTTTATTTTTAAAGCATATACATACGTGCATATTTCAGGCATTTATTGCTGCATATGTATGTGCATATATTGGGTACTTTTTAGTGCATAAATTCCACACTCTAATTATAATGTATTATCAACATACGCGGCAGACTATACTAGCTATAGATAGTTTATCTGCCGACTATAAAAATAAAACCAACGCAAGTATCAGGTGTTTGAAAATGCAAGAGAAGTTTCTCATCCGAACTTGCACCTGCAGTTAAACATTAAGTCCGTTGTATTGAAAGTACCAATCAAAAATTAGGATGATGTCAAGTTTTCGAGCAACGAGACGAACGCAGTTTCAGTTTTTTCAAGAAAGATCACCAATATAGTTGATAAAGAAAAAACTCATGTAAATTATGGTTAAGTACTCGAATTAATAATTATATGGTTATAAGGGTTTGGAAACAACAAAAAAACAAAATATATTAATAGTGCCGGTAAATAAAGTAAACAACAACGTTTTTAATTAATAGTCTTTAATGATAACAGTCCAGGTGAATTTGGTATAAATAAGGACAAAGAATATAAACACACACAAAAATCTACAAAACTTCAAGAATAATTAAACTTCGATAACAACAAAGTTATAAATTTGTAATACGGTTTTGTGTTAAAAAGTAAAAACTACAGTTAATTTTAATACAGTCATACAAAAAAGTCTACATACGACAAGTTTTATTGATTAAAAATTACATTTACACCTATTTTTACGTTTTATTTTATTTTGAAAAAATTATATTATATTCAAAAAATTGTATTTATAGACGACATTAAAAATTTTTTGTAAAATTTTGTTTATTACACAACAAAAAAAAGTAAGAGCAGTTTTACCTACAATAATTACTACAAAAAAGTTTACATACGATATAAAGATATTTATGAATAATATCTTGTCAGCACTTCTAAGAATAATTTTCTATGCGCTTCGTGTGTATTAATGTGCCATCAGGGCATTTATTCTTGTTTGCAATTATTTGCTCTTTATTTTCTATACGGTAAAGATCTAAAATTAACGATGGGTAAAGAAATAGCAATAGAATTGCGACAATTAATAATTAAATATTATTGTGGCGGAATGTCAATGGGTAAAATTGGAGAAATAGTGGGAAAATCAAAGTCCAGTGTCCAGACCGTTATAAGAAATCATGGAAACACGGGATCATTGAAAGTTAAGCCATATAGTGGACGTCCTAATATATTAAGTGATGCAACAAACAGATTAATTGTACGAAAAGTGAAAGAAAACCCTAAAATAAGTGCTGCTAAAATAGGGGATGATGTGCGAAATGAACTAAAAATCAATGTCAGTGACGAAACTATTAGAAATGTTCTTCGAGAAAACAATTTTCACTGCCGCGTTGCTAGAAATAAGCCTTTAATTTCAAAAAAGAATAAACGGTTAAGGTTAGAATTCGCTAAAGAACATTGAAAATAAGGGAATGGACTTCTGGAATCGGATAATTTTTATGGAAGAAAGTAAATTTGATATAATCGGATGTGGTAGAAGGGGAAAAGTTTGGCGCAAACCTAATGAAGAGCTAAGAAAAAAAAATGTTAATCCCACAGTAAAACATGGAGGAGGTAGTGTTTGACCCATACTAGAGGTAGTATGGGGGTGTATGGCCGCTTCCGGTGTAGGAAAAATACACTTTATAGACTCAATTACGGATAAGTGGGTGTACCTGGACATTTTGAGAAAAAATTTAAAGGAAAGTGTCACTCAATTAGGTCTCGGAAATAATTACATATTCCAACAAGACCGAGACCCTAAACATACGGCGAGAATTGTGAGTGAATGGATACTTTACAATGTACCCAAACAATTACATTCGCCACTCCAAAGTCCCTACATGAACCCTATTGAAAATCTATGGGAACAATTAGAACGTAAAATTTGGAAGCACGAGATAACAAGCAAAAATATGTTAAAAGTCGTAATTCAAGAAGAATGGGACAAAATTGGTGATAATATTACTAAAAATTTAATTGAATCCATGCCGAGACGTATGAAAGCCGTTGTGAAAGCTTAAGGTAATTGTACAAAATATTAAAAAAAAAGTTGCCCAATGTACAACTTTAATTTTACTTAACCGTATGTAAACTTTTTTGTACTAATCTTAGTAGTTTTATTATGTATTATTATTTTTCAATTGTTTAATAAACCAAATTTAATTAAAATTGTTTTTCAATGTTATCCATAAATATCATTATTTTAGAAAATATAAAAATCAGGTATAAATATCAATATTTATTGTTAAAACCAAGCCGTATGTAGACTTTTTTGTATGACTGTACGTGTAGAGATTCTATTATAAGTTATGTCGAAATAGCTATTTATATACCGAGTTTCGAAATGGTAGTGTTTTACGCACGCTGCGTGGAATTTGTCCAACGAGGCGAAGGCCGAGTTGGCCAACACGCCAAGTGTGTAAAACACACATTTCGAATCGAGTTGTATACAATATTTTACCTACAAACGTAAAAAATTACAAAAATAGTAATTTCAAAAGTGACGTTTTTGATATATTTTATTAATTTCTTAGATGGCAGAATTTTTTTTATTTTTAAAAGTTATAGTAGGCAAAATAAATGGTTGTCTAGTAATTGCTGAATTAGTTGTTTATGAACAAAACAATTATTAATTTCGTATTACTTTTGTGTTATTATTTTTGTGCAAGAAATTTTAAAATTTTGCAGTTATGAGCGATTCAGAGATACCTTCTGATATCGAGAATGCAGCCGAGGCCGTAATTTCTACTTTGATTCCAAATAAATTCAGATCACTCTATGAAATAACCTATAAAAAATTCGAGAAACGGTGTGATCAGAAAAAAGTACGTACTGTAGTAGAAAAAGTGGTATTAGTCTATTTTGCTAAAATATCTTTAATTTATAAACCATCTACTTTATGGAGTAATTACTCCATGTTGCAAACAACAATTTACACCAAGAAAAATATCGATATTAGTAAATATACAAATTTAATCGTATTCTTAAAAAGAAAGGCAGAAGGTTACAGACCCAAAAAATCTAGAATATTTTCGAAGAATAATTTAGAAAGATTCATGAAAGAAGCAGACGATGTAAGCTATTTAATGATTAAGGTGAAACAATTGTTTAAACTATTTCTATCAAATTACCAACGTTTTGTTTATACTTTAGGTAGTTTTAATTATTGGTTTGTCTGGAGCCTGTCGGAGGGAGGAACTTACATTTATGCGTGTCGAGAATATTGTTGATGCCTCTACTTTTATAAGAGTTAATATTCCAAATACAAAAACAAAAATTTCAAGATTATTCACAATAACCGAAGGAGATGTTGATGGAATCAACTTTTTAGAACTTTTTCAAAAATATGTAAACCTACGTCCATCTCATACTGATCATCAACGGTTTTTCATTACTTGCAGAAATTCAAAATAAAGTGTGCAGCCTGTAGGTATAAATACTATTGGTGCTATACCCAAAAAATTGCTAATTTTCTTGGCCTTCCGAACTTTTATGAATATACTGGGCATTGTTTTCGACGGAGTTCTGCTTCTTTATTAGCCGATGCAGGAGCGAACATGTCCATGCTTAAAAGACATAGCGGTTGGCGTTCGAGTTCCGTCGCTTAAGGATACGTCGAAAATTCTGTTGAAAATAAAAAAACTATTGCAAAGAAAATTTTAGGTGAAAAAGGAGATACTTCTAAGAAACCAAAAATGATCGAAAACGACAATATAAATTTATTTTTTTTTTCAGAAGCATCGTCTTCACTTTCTTCAAATATTCAAGTTATCGACGAAAGACGAAATTCTGTTTTATCTTCAGCAAATGTTCAACTTTGTAATTTAAACAATTGTGTTATAAATATTTATAATAAATAAAATTAGTTTCCAACGTATTTTTTTAAATTATTAAGTTACTTTTAGGCACAGTGCTTAAAAGTATTCACTTTTAGGCACTAGTACCTAAAAGAATGTAATTTCAAAACTAAAATAGCAATCTAGAAGTAATCTTTTCGTAATGTTTGTAGGAAAAGTATATTAAGTGCAATTTTGGATCGATAATAATTTTTTTCCAGTCTTCTAAACACATTATCTTCAGCACAAATAAATCTGCGAAAGTGATCGACAAATCTGTTAAAGCGACGCCGAATATTCGTACTTAAATAATGAACTATATGGGTAAAGTACCATTTTAATATGTTAATCAAAGAATGAGCCAAGTATAATTATTGTAGAAATCATTAGTAATAGTATAAGTTTAATTTCTTCTTGTTTATATTTTTTTGGGCATTTTATTTAAATACTAATCAGAATGAATGAAGCGTGAATGTTATGGTTAAAATTAGTAATAAGTTGATTATATTTAAAATTTCTTATATTTGTGTAAATAAAATTATTGTTATTGCAAAAATTTTTAATTTTTCCAATAAGCTAAAACAAATAAGTCAGAATTTTTACCAGGTCCGGGAAAAGTTTTATTCTGTCCGTGAGAGACAGCCGAAGAATTGGTGGTAAGTTTTAAAAAAATTAGGAAAACACAACAAAACTTTAATATTTAATAAGAACAGCAAGTTCAAAAATAAACAAACTATACAAAATATTTCTTGAAATAAACAAGGGTGAAATAAAGGCGTAATATAAGTTTTTATTTTAAATTTTTATCATAATTTTATAACGTAATTTTTTTCAAAAATTCTTAGTCTTTATTTAAAATGTTTTTATCAACTTTCATTTTTATTTCCAAACCTGTTAAATGTAAATTAATGTTTTTTTAGTCCTAAAAAGTATTTGAACGCTCCTATGTTAGCAATGTAAATTGTTCTTTTTGAACACTTGTTTTTATCATATAAAAATCGTCTTTACAGCAATACTTATTAGACATTTTTTGTCGCAAATTTAATTATCTTCATTTTTGTTCTTACACATTTTTTTATTCTGTCGCCTCGTTTTCGATCTAGGGTGACTTAAAGCAGACTCGGTAAAACTTTTTAATAAAATTAAAAATGCACAATGGACTGGTTTTCTCGGGGGATTCCCATGGTATTTTTAACGACACTGCTTCAAGTCACTCTCGGTCGAAAACGAGACGACGAATACAAAAATGCATGGAAACAAAAATTAAGGGAATGAAATTATCTACAAAAAATGTCTGAAATGTATTTTTGTAAAAGTGATTTTTATATGCTAAAAAGAGTTTTCAAAAAGTACAATTTACATTGCTAACGTACGGGCGTCCGAATACTTTTTCGGTTAACTGCGTATGCATTCTTTACTTAACAGTTAAAATTCATTATTTTAACATTTTGATTATTTGTTTATTATGAAATAGTATATTCAAAAGTCGATTAACTATTTTAGTTTAGATACACGTTAAAATTTGTGAAATAATACAAAAGAATTAAAAGTTTGGATGATTTGTTTGGTCTACTTTAATAAACTGAATGTTATTAAAGATGCAGATGATGCTATTTGCAGAGACGTTCGGAAGCGACATAGTATTTCTACTAAATATTCTACATTGAACATCTGATATTCAAATATACTTATATAAAAATTAAAATTAAAGTTTATACGAAGTTATTTAAACGCATATTTTTATTTTGGTTGGTAATTTAATTATATTAAAACCACTGTTAAATAATATATTGGTGGTAGTGTAGTTAAATTTATCGAATGTCAGAAGAACTTTATAATTCTATTTATCAAATGCAAAGTGAGTTGTTTAAAGATAGACTTTAAAAATTGGTTGCTTTAACCGCTGAAGTTAACACATTTTCGTTGTTTATAAAACCAAAGTTATATATTAAAATGTTGTTCGATAGAAATTTGAAATGTTCAGGTGCTAGAGATATTCGAGTTATTAAAGTCAAATTTATAGTAGCTTTAATCTGAAAAAGTGAATCATACTATAGGAATTGTATTTTTGCAAAATTTGCAATACATAATTTTTGTTTGTGTAAGACCCATCCTGGCTCTCGGAACTATTTAAAGACAAGCTGTCAATGATTGTTAAACCTCAGGGATACCATAATACTTTAATATGCAAATTATTAACTTGTGTATAATAATGTTTTATATTATTATAATTAATACTTAACTACACTATATTTAACTTAATTATTATAAGCTTAAATATTATTATTGTGTAATAAAAACTTTTTAATTTAAGATATATCATAATATTTATAATACAAATTATCGATGTAAAACTAGTAAAATCCAGTAATAGTTAATATTACCGTTGACAATTTTTCTCCGCCTATACCATAGAAAGCTTTAAAACTGTTTAAAACTATAAAACTAAAGAACAATTCTTGAAATTTGCAAACGTCGAGCAGAAAATGCAAGTGTGTTGTTATTTTTTTGAGTAATTATTTGCTTACCTTTTTTACCTTGACAACTAAAGAGATTTCTAAGTTTTAAACAATTTTATTCCCATTTATTCGTATTTTACAAATATTTGTTATGCATTACGTAATTAATATCTATATTACTGTACTGTTTAGTTTATGATGTTATCGCATGCACTAATTTGAAAAGTTTTAACACTACATAGAATAAAACTTCATCACACTTGCTCACTATCGTCAATATAAGTAAGTGTACTGGAGAAAACTTTCTACTCACATACACTATTATGTATTCAGTTAAATTAAAAATAATCTGGACGAATAAAAGCTTTTGTATTACTTCTTTGAGCTCACGAATTCTTTTGTTAGTGCAATTCGCTTTAGTCAAATACGAAGAGAAATACACAAAAATCAATTTAAATTTTTCGTTTATCTAGTAATTCATTGTAAACATGAAACATAAACTTTAATAATAATTAAATATTTAAACATATTTAGGTAAATATCAAATTTAATTATTTGTAATAATTTATTAAAAACCAAAATTGTGATTTAAAATAATATTTACGTAATTTTCATATAATACGTTATCTAATGAGTAACGCGGTGTTATAGAATTAGCACCTCCCAATTAAAAAAATACATGAAGATCGAGTAGCCATCTGTGAACCATGTTTCTCCAAGTACGAATTAATCCGCGTGAAGAATGCACGGATTAACCCTTCATATACTATAAGGTATAATATTGTTTAGTTAACTTGTTCAATTACAGATTATTGAATATAAAAGGCTATTCTCTGAGAACTGTTATCCCAACGTATAAACAGGAATTTCGTGTTGTGAAAAGACAGCATTGCTTGACGTGTAGAATCTTTATAATGCTTTTCAAGTCTAAATGTGTGTAGAAAAATTAATACAAATCAAAGAGTTTGTAGCTTGATATTATGCTCTTACGTATGTAAGCATCGTGGTTTTACTAAAGGCATTTAAATTTATATTATTTTAATATCTTTCGTTATGGTACAATTAAATTTTATAATTATGTTCTAATTATAAATTAAATAATCTTCCTAGTGGTTTTAAAATTATTATTTCTTCTTTCTAATTTTCTTTTATATCAGTGTTTTTTTATTTTGAAGATATTGAATTCTTTGATCTCAGTTCGGACTTTTTTTGTAAAGCAGGGAATAGACATGCTACTTAGTAGCACGAAAGCATGCTACTAGGTAGCAAATGGCTTTTAGTAGCACGTGTAAGGCCTAGATATACATGCTATTAAAAGAGCATGCTTAAAGAGCATGCTATTTAATAGCAGGCTTGTTGCAAAATACATTTGCTAATGAAATAGCGTGCTTTCTCATAGCAGTCTATTAGATAGCATGCTATGAAGTCTGACAGGAATACACACAACTTGTCAGCTAGAAGTTTAGTCTTGTAGTACCTACGTACTAACAAACCTGACAATGGAAGTTTCACTACAAAATGAAATAAATAGTGTATTATTATTATTACTGGTTATACAGTGTGTAATCAGAATGTGCAATATACCCCAAAGAAAAAAAAACCGGAAAATTTGGGTGAAAAATTGGCTTAGTAGAAAGCAAACTGTTTGCTTGCAGAAGTGAAAAATGAAGATAGATGCTTATTTTTTTTCTATATTCCACAGTGTCACCCAGAAAGGAACGCATTTTCTCAAACCACGGTGTTGTGGGTTTATATATTTGAGCTGCATCAAATGCAAATGCATCAGCTCCAGAACAGATTGAGTCTTTTATTTTTTTTTAATTCGTGATGACTGATGATACACCGATTGCAGATTTTTTATTTTGGCTTTTATCATTTTCATAGTTATATTTTCGTCACCTATAAACTCGAATAATTCTTTGTAGGCATTTTCATTTGCAATTTTATTCTTGTACAAAGAAGAATCTATGTTCCACAAACACTCATACTAGAGCAAGAGCCCGTGGCCGCCAGACCTTCGTTATTTTATAAAAGCTGAAAGTTTTTCAGGGCATGCTTTCAACACAGTTAGGAACGATGGCCAACTATGTACTTATAGTCATCGTGGCTTTGGCAGGTAACAGGTAGCAAAGGTGAATAAAATACCGACTTACTTTCGTCAAATCATAAAGCGTAATTTTCTTATATTTTTCTTCGGAATAATATTAGAAATCATTTCTTCCATTGCCAGACACTTAGCATCGTGGCAACCCTTTGCCAGACACCCTTAAACTTCAATAAATTGTAACTGTACTTTCGTTATAGTATAAAAGCTGAATTTTATACATGTTATTTGGGTAACGATTAGAAGATGTTTTCTCAGTAGCCAGACAGTTTCGACAGTTCTAGCCCCTAGCCAGACAAAAATAAGATAGCTATAGGTGCGAGCGCGAAGTAATATACATTCGAGTAGGTGCGAGTTAGATAGTGATAGATCTTTTCCGACCCTTCACTGCGCATGTTCCGATTATGTATTAATCTAAATTTTTTTTTTAAATAAAATAAAAAAGTTTATTTATATTTAAGTTAAAATAGCAATAGAACAATTTAAACAATAACTGTATTTTATATAATACACCTTGTTTTTCACACTATGTTTCTTACATTGCACGTACTGCTGCTGACAACTCACATCAACATCAAAATGTGTTAAACAATACAGAATTGAGATCAAATTTTGCTTTCATTAAGTGTCACTGCAGATTTGTAAGCGATATTATAAAGTGGTTAGAGAAAAATTTAAAAACGCTACTTTTAACATGCTAGGACTGGTTGGGATTACTATTTAAAAAAATTGAAAGAGATTTTAGGTAGAAATAATGGTTTAAAAACATTGGACGATATATCCAAAACAATATCCGGAGAAACCATTGTAAATTTGGAAATGGATCCCTCAGATGTAGCAAAATTCAAATTTGGACCAATCACTAGCGTCGAAGTTGAAAAAAGCTTTCAGTTTATGAAGAACTTTTAAGCGATAAAGAGATGAACTTTACTCCAGAAAGAACATTTAAAACAATTTTTAATAATCAATTGTTTTACAAATTAAATTCAAGCCGTTAATAATAAATGTTTTATATTTTTTTATATAAAATTAATTTTTACATGTTACATGAAATTGAAATAAAATTTAATTCATAACTTACATAATATTGTTCAAAAACTATTTAAATGAATGATATAGCTTGCTGTATAATATGTTATAACTTTATGTTTCGAATTTCGGATTCTTATCAGGCAAACCTGGTAAAATATTAAAATGATTGAGAAGTTATCGATTAAATTTAAACTTGATTAAAAGTCAAATTTATTTTGACTTTTGTGAAAGCAAAATTATACCTACTTGAAGACAAATTGAATAAATAAACTTATTTTGAAAAATTCTAAACCAGACAACTAAACAAACCCAAAAAAAATTTCAACTTCATGTAACATGTAAAAATTAATTTTATATAAAAAAAATATTATTACATAATTAATAACCGTGACATAACAGTGACACTTAATGAAAGCAAAATTTGATCTCAATTCTGTATTGTTTAACACATTTTGGTAAACGCATTGTGACGACGCATAGATGTTGATGTGAGTTGTCAGCAGCAGTACGTGCAATGTAAAAAACATAGTGTGACATATAAACAAGGTGTATTATATAAAATACAGTTATTGTTTAAATTGTTCTATTGCTATTTTAACTTAAATATAAATAAACGTTTTTATTTTATTTAAAAAAAAAAAATTTAGATTAATACATAATTGGAACATGCGCAGTGAAGGGTCGGAAAAGATCTATCACTATCTAACTCGCACCTACTCGAATGTATATTACTTCGCGCTCGCACCTATAGCTATCTTATTTTTGTCTGGCTAGGGGCTAGAACTGTCGAAACTGTCTGGCTACTGAGAAAACATCTTCTAATCGTTACCCAAATAACATGTATAAAATTCAGCTTTTATACTATAACGAAAGTACAGTTACAATTTATTGAAGTTTAAGAGTGTCTGGCAAAGGGTTGCCACGATGTTAAGTGTCTGGCAATAGAAGAAATGATTTCTAATATTATTCCGAAGAAAAATATAAAAAAATTACGCTTTATGATTTGACGAAAGTAAGTCGGTATTTTATTCACCTTTGCTACCTGTTACCTGCCAAAGCCACGATGACTATAAGTACATAGTTGGCCATCGTTCCTAACTGTGTTGAAAACATGCCCTGAGAAACTTTTAGCTTTTATAAAATAACGAAGGTCTGGCGGCCACGGGCTCTTGGACTATACTCTCAGTAGTGAATTATAAAATTTAAAGTTTTGCTGTCACCCCATCGAGACATTTTGACACATTGACAAAGCTGATAGCATGCGACATAGTAGCATGCTATCTGTGTACGCATTCACACATGCTTTTTCCACACCCCTCCGCCACCCCGGTCTTGATATAGCAGGATAAAAATCAAATGCCTTGCAATTTAGTAGCATGCTTTTTAGTAGCAGGCTTTTTAATAGCAAGGCTGTATACACATGCTACTAAAAGCTATTTGCTACCTAGTAGCATGCTTTCGTGCTACTAAAACCAATTGGTTGAACCAAAAATTCGTACAATTTAACCTGAATATTGTTAAAGGAAACGATGTCTATAAACGTGGTCGCATTCAACATTTGTCCAATATCATTTTTAATTATTGAATTGTAGACTCTTTACAACACATTTCAGTTAAAATTTTCCAAACTTTCGTTCAAATTGTATGATTTATTAAATAAAAAATCCTTATTGCATGATGCTTATATACTATAAATTATAGTATATCATTACTGACACAGTACGCTTTCTTAGAATGCAACCTCTCATATGCATTGCAAGAGAGCGTGGGGTGCAATTCCGATTCCGAAAGTTTCAGTGACATGCAGTGGCGGCCCGTCAGGGGAGTCTTTGAGACTGCGTCTTTTCAGAAAGTCAACCAGTAACAAGAAAAAAATGTTTTATTAAAAATCATAATTTACAAGACCACTATCCGTATTGAAAAAATTATGTGGTGTTTTAATTTCTTAATTATATTTTTACATAATTGTTATTTAAACAAAAGCTTTTGAAATGCTAAATTGCTGATATGATAACGTCGGCTGCCAATTGCAAGAGACGCTATACGAAAGACTCATACTTAAAATGCATCTATATGCTAAATACAATTAATACATAACGTAGGAGCGTGTAGGAGTGGGGAAATTGCATACAACAAATCTACCAACGAACCAAGTCTCTTCAAAGTTTATGTAATATAATTTACGTTGTATTTGTTAATATCAGAGACGGATTACCGTTTAGGCTAGCTAGGTTCGTTCCTAGAGCCGTACGAAACAGAAGCGCAATGCACCAAGCAAAATACATGACATTCTCAAAAATTAAATGTACAATGATTATAGCAGTTTTTATTTACTGATTACAAAACATCTTCCGTCATTTTGTCTACCACACCATACACTTGGCATCGCAATAATGTACATCGTAAATAATATATTATAAATTACAATTTTACTTTTGCTAACAAAGAATTATTTAATACTTAAAGAAAAAAAGCTTATACAGTCTTGGCCGAAACATTTTCAATTTTTAACACATTTTTAAAACTTACACCTTTGGAAATCTATGTGCGCGTCGCTAAATTACGACCAACATTTTTTGAATATACTGTCGTGTTAGGAAGCGATTTAACCGCCCCCGATGCTTTGTTAATAATTCTTTTTAATTCTAAATTTAAATTCGGTGATACAATTTTAAAATGTAGAAAGTTGGCAAAAAGTTGAGTTGGAGTGGGGCTTTTTTTACCAAAATGGCAAAAATGGTGAAAACCTAGATTATTTTACTTCACCGATCTTGAGTTTTTACTGTGCGAATAGTTTTTACAATTGAATTTTTTTATACGAATATTGTTAATTCGAATTATGTTATGAGAGTATTTTTGGTCAAAAGTGGCCGCAGCTAAAGGCCTCGCCACATAGCTTGTGCTATGCTATGCTATGCCAATGTAAAATGTTAGCATAGCATGATCCAACATAGAAGTGTTCACATAGATTGTGCTGTGCCATGCCATTAAGCTCCGCCTCTGACTTCGACGTTGAACATAACAAAAAATATTTTCAGGTTTTTGTAATTTCGTTTCAAAAACTAACCATATATTTTGATTATTTTTGTTGGGTTGCTTATTTTTAAAATGGATGTGGAATCTAGTGAC
Organism: Cantharis rustica; assembly: GCA_911387805.1. Taxonomy (NCBI): domain Eukaryota; kingdom Metazoa; phylum Arthropoda; class Insecta; order Coleoptera; family Cantharidae; genus Cantharis; species Cantharis rustica. Next base: position 36,734,614 of record OU426879.1, read on the forward strand.
GTTGCTGTAGGTTTAATTTTACTGAATGTACTCCTACTTAAAAAAAAAGAAATCGGGTATTGCCTAAAAAAGTTCGTCGTTGGTAGGACATGAATGCGAAAGTATTAAAATTATTAATTGTTCGTCTGTAATAAATTTCCCGACATTTTACGACTCAAAATAATAAAAATAACCTCAAAACCAATTGTTTATAGGTACACCACCACAGAACATCTATACAAAATATACACAAAAGTAGGATCGAGTTCAACTTCTATGCTATGCTATGCCATGCTATGCCATGCGGCATCAAAGTCAAACAATTTCTTGGCTATGCAAAACATAGCATGGCAACCCGCATAGCAATGTGACCGTTACCATTAAAACCGTATGCTTCTACTTCTGTGTTTTACATTGGCATAGCATAGCACAAACTATGTGGCAAGGCCTTAAGATTTTAATTTTGTAAGTTTTTTTAATTTTGTTTGATTATTAAAATAGATTTTTATCGGATGAGCTATATCTTTTTATTGGCTGAACGATTATTTATTGTAAATCATTAATTTGGAGTTATATTAACCCTCCGCGGTCGCACTGGAACGATTTTGTCCTAAGCAAAATTTCACTTGTGAATTCCAAGTAAATCGAAAAGGATAAGGGCGCTGGTTTTCTATCTAAAAAAAACTTAGTACATGTGGTTTCTTGCAAGGGTTATCTAGCCTTCTTCGGCCAGTTATTTCTTGAGTTACAGTGATATAAATTTGTCAACCGGACAAAAACGTCCCAGGGCGACTGGCGTGCCACTTATAGTGCAATTTAAAAGTTTTGTGTTTTTTTATCCAGGAGGCTTCTAATAGCGCATTAAGGTTTGTAAATAAATATTTTAAATATCTGAACAAATTTTTAGCCCTTTAGAAAATAAATAAACGTTTTAGGTTACTGTCAATTAATCCACCCCACGATTTCAAATTTTTCGTTTGCACTATAGAAAAGAGGACAATTTTCTGAATATATTTTATAATTTTTATAATCTTTTTCATTTATAATTTTTTGTTTAAATAAAAATAATATTATTTGTGCATTCAAAATGATTTTCGATTTATTTTTCATAAAAATTCTTGATTTTCCTCTTCTTGAAATTATGCATTTTCAATTGATCCAATAATTATACTTTTTTAGGCAGAAACGATCAAAACTCTGTTTTTCTTGAAAGTTAGGGTATCCATGACGACAATCCATGATAATTTGATTTTTACTATTGTACATTTTTTAATTGTTAAAATTTAGGCTAAAACACTTTTTTTTAACGTTTATGGTTAGATACCAATTTATAGTATAAAAAATAATGACTTTTGTACTTAAATAATCATGGATTCCCACTTTAGAAGGATTGAAGAGTATTCATGAATTATTTTAGATTTTTTAAAGCAGTTGAACATGTTGAAAACTGTACGTGGACGTTTTCGTCCCAGTGCGACTGCGGAAGCAGTGAAATTACAGTGCGACTGCCCAGGATTAAATAATGTTTTATATATTGTATGAAAATTTATTAAAGAAACGACAACGCAGTTTGATAAGCCGGACTGCGGACCGGTATCATAAAATTTAAGGTTACCATTTTAAATTGGATTGGAACGGATATTTTTAAAATTGAATCTTGGTAATAATTTGCCGAGAAAAAGTAATTAAACTAATTAAAATTATCAAAGAAACAAACTTTTTCAATCCGCGACCCTGAGTAAGTCTGACTGCTTCCGCACACCAGAGCTCACCGATCAAGTAAGTGTGTTTGATATTCGGAAATATTACACCAATATCACTCAATACATATTATGTATGAAATAATAAAAATAACTGGTTATATTTTCTATTAAGGAGGGCGCACCATACATGTGTGCCTAAGGACGCAGAGGTACCTTAATCCGCCTTCGGTTAGTATAGCAAAATTTTTTTGGCTACCTGCTTGCAATAAGCGAAATAAAATGTTTTGTTTTACTTGCGTAATTTTTGGCGAAGAAAAAAAATGGAGTGTTGCCAATAATAGTATATTAAACAACAAGTTTAGAAAAGTCAAGTTTTACTAAAGGAATATAGCTTTTAAGTATGAGCGAGCACAGCGAGCGAGTAACTTAAAAGCTATATGAGTTTAGTAAAACTACTTTTCTTACGAGGTTTGTTTATACAATTTTTTCGTATTTTGTGAAAAGCTAATCTAAAATATGAATTTAGACGTTTATGAGTAAATTTTTTTTGCGCGCGATCGGTCTAAATTTTTTTGTATGCCTTCCTACCGATAAATTCACGGGGGGTAAGTACGAGGCAAAGGGGGTGAATTTTTTACTCAGTTTTTCGATATCTAGCGCCGTTCTTGAATTATTGCTAATTCAAAAAGTTTCTAAATAGATATTTGTGTAAAATTTTCGTAATTTAGTAACCAGACACGGCTTTATTTATTTACATAACAACAGTTAATTTTTATTTTTTGATTCGAATTTTGTGTAAGTTACATAATATTATTTATTATAAAAGTGAGATTGTTAAGTTTTCTAGTTTGAATAATAATATTGTACTTTTAATATACATAAATGTATAACAATGATTCCAAAATTTAAATAAACAGTCTTCTATGCAATAATTTTTTATTGACAGTGACATTACTATATTATAGTAAAGTGACATATCTATGTGCTAAAGTGCCACTTTATTAAATGATTTTGAATTTAATAAAACAGCACATTATCAGTTAAAATGCGAAAAAAAATTTTATAAGGCAGAAAAACACTATTTCAAAAAATCACTTGAGAAATCAAGAAAAATTTTATGTTTTGGGTTAAGTTAGAATTAATCATGTTCTATCAGAAAGTCGACGACTTGCTGCCCTAAAACATAGTGAAAAAGTTGGTATAAATAGACGTTTACTAACACGTTTAATCCATGTTGTTTGCTTTTTGGGTAAGCAAGAAATTGCTTTTCGTGGACATCCGAAAAATAACAAATTTTTAAATAAAGAGAATTATCTTGAATTACTAGAACTACTTGCACAAGAAGAGAAGTTACTTAAAGAAGGAACATCTAAGACGATACAAAATTATTTAATAGAGTGTAACTTGAGTTTTAAACTCAAGAATTACTATATACTTTATTTAGATACATAGTTGATAAGTAACTACTGTTATTAGTACTTTTTAATACTTCAGACTTCCAGTCTCCCCAAATTACTTACTTACGGACCGTCACTGGTGACATGATTATATACGGAAAAGTCTCGTATGTAACAGCTCCGGTATCGTCAAAAAAAAGCATCAAAGTGGCACTACGTGTTTTTAATAAAATAATTATCATCCGTTCGAAATCATTGATCCAGCACGATTGATATTATTTAAAATAGTGCCCCAAATAGCTAAAGTACCCAAACTAGTATAGAAACTATTGCTGGTACCAAAATTCAAAGACAGCTTTCCGTCGAAAGACTTGGATCGCAAAAAATTCAGCCCTGCAAACGGACTAGCAATAGTCCAATGCAAAATCGTTGCAAACTAGTAAAATCCCTTACAGATGGAGAGTTCAGCCAATACAACATAACACCTCCTGTCGACGAGGACATCCTCCACCCCGAAGATCTAAGACATAAACCAGTGGCCAATGAATTAAGCATAACTTTCACCTACAAGGACTGTGCATTCCCCCATAAGACTAAAACGTCAGTGAGTACAGACTTAGCAATAATAGCCAACGTTACCACCTACAATAAATCTGAAATAGTGCAGTTAAGCATTCCGGAACCTGCGGCATTAAGCAACAATACAACTGACAGCAACATGGAAGTGGAACATCCAGCAAACATTCTCATCTATAATAGCTTTGGCCTGTACATAAACGCGCTAAAAAAACCTCTCAGAAGGCCCAATCACGAATCAAAGAACAAACATGGACATCGACCCAAAGAAATGTCAACACAACAACCACAAAAGAACCAGCACCAGGATACAAATCAAAATCGACACCGCCACCCATAATCTTAACCACTCTGATCGGTCAGGCTAAGACATTTTTAGACAAGCTCAACACAGTGATCAAGGGCAAAATAATGTTGAAGTACATTAGAAACCAAACCCGGGTCCATACAGAGACAACGAAAGACCACCGAGTCGTAAAAGCCCAAATATTCGCAGACCCCACAACACGAAATTACAGCTACCAATTGAAAGAAGACAAACTTACCAAACTAATAATGAAAGACAGAAACCGAAATAAAAAATCGAAATAGCCAAGGAATATTACATAATCGTAAACTCAGTAACCCAAATGAAAAACAAATATGGCGACATCACCGGATCGTTTCTTATAGCTTTTAACCCCACCACCACTCTAACAGAAATTAAAAAAATTAGAAGTCTCGGTCAAGTTATGGTAAAATTTGAAGAGTATTCGCGAAGAAATACCCGCACCCAATGCTGCCGATGCCAGAACTTCGGCCACGGATCAAACAACTGTTTTATGGCCCCGAGATGCATCAAGTGCCTGGACGCACACTTGGCAAAAGACTGTCCAGAAAGAGCACGGACGATCAAGTTAGATGCTGCAATTGTGGCGAAGCCCACCCTGCGAACTACAACAACTGCCCTTCGTACATCTCCTACGTCAAAAAGGTAAGTAGAAGAACCCAGCGTCCAAGTCAATTTTATAGTCAAAATCAAAATCCAAATCAATATCAAACTTTAAATCTAAATTCAAACAAATACGATTTAAATCAAAACTTTCCCAGATTACCGACGCCCACTCAACAATACCGACAATTTGCTCCACCCACAGTACAAAAACAAACTTACACACAAAACCTGACCCAAGTCGACCCCCAGGATAATCCAAATGACTTAAAAACGTTATTCAAAGAAATCAGAGAACTTAATGAAACCGTCAACATCAATCAAATGATACAAATAGTTAGAGAAATAAAAACAAGTATGGTGGGGGTCATCGACACTATTCAAATACTAGCATTCAAATACTAGCAAACATAGCCGCAAAATACGATGTCTAATACAAACAAATACAAATTGAAACTCATATCCTGAAATGCCAACGGACTGACGATAAGACACAACGAACTACGAGTACTGACCGACCAAATAGACGCAGACATTATACTGATACAAAAGACTAAACTCAATAAACGAGACCCGACTAAAATTCCAAATTATAGCTCAATAAACAAACCACGCACCAAACACTCACTCACTTACGTTAAAAATACTATCGAACTATCGACGATTGACATAATCACCACCCAAGCTCCATTAAACATGACTTCACAAAACTTGACGAAATACTACAAAATTCCGACAAAGTAATAATTGCAGGAGATTTTAACTCCACATACGTAATCTGGAACAATATAAAATCTGACACAAATTGCAACGAACTACACAACTACCTGAAAAACACCAATGCTTTTCTCTCTTACCCATCAAATGACTACAGTCACTACCCATACACCCCTCACCACAATCCTTCCACAATTGACCTGGCCATCACAAAACACCTTAGCGTACAAAAAATAGAATCTCAAAACAAGCTAAGCTCCAACCACTTACCGATATTACTAGAAACCTCATCACTAAAAATACCCATAAACCCACCAAGACCAATAAAAACCACCAATTGGAAAAACTTTGGTACACAATTACGCACACTGACAGTTAACACGAACATAACAACAAATTCTGACATCGATGAAGCCATATCAAAATTCATAAACTAAATAATGCAAATCTACGACGACTGCACAAAAGACTCTCCAACCCCAACATATAAACTGAAACTACCACCTGAAACACTACAAAAAATCAACAGCAAAAACAAATTAAGAAAACTATATCAAAGACACTACTACCCGACACTAAAAACCCAAATAAACAGACTTACAAAAGACATTAACAATAACATCGGAAATATTAAAGCGACAACTGGACGAAAGCACTCTCAAGCATTACACCACAAAACAGCCAAAAACTATGGCGCATCACCAAAGCGCTCAAGAACAAAAACACAAATTCATCATTTCCAACAATTCAAACACCACAAAGACCCAAAATTACCAACATGGATAAAGCAAGCGCCATAGCCGACACCTTTCTAACACTACAGAACCGATCAACCTTCAGATACGCAAATCATCAATTCACTTAAAAATTTAATCCACCTTACACCTCCTGAAGATCTTACCTCCCCCACAGAAATTCGCAACATCATTAGAAAACTTAAAAACAAAGCAGCCGGAAATGAAAACTTAAAAGCTTCACTCATCAAAAACTTTCCTAAAAAACTTACAGTCCAAATTTATTACATATTAAATGCATTTCTCAAAAATCAATACTTTCCCACATGTTGGAAAAATGCAACAGTTATCCCCATTCCAAAACCGGGCAAATCTTCTAACCTTACGACTAGCTACCGCCCCATCAGTCTTGTGCGCGTACTTTCAAAACTTTTAGAGAAAATCATACTACACTGATTAAAATTACACGACCAAAAACACGACACAATCATCCCTGAACAATTTTGGTTCAGGAAAAACGCAGCACCACACTACAACTTGCCATGTTCACAGACAAAATTAAAAAAAATTACAATTTGAACAAAACCACAGCTGTAATGACACTTGACATGGAAAAAGCATTTGACACTATCTGGCATGACGGATTAATATACAAACTGACAACAAACAATTACCCTCCACACCTTATCAAAATTATTCAAAGTTTTTTAAGCGACAAACACTTTCAAGTTAAAATTCAAAACAGTTATTCCAACATTCATCACATCCCGGCCGGAGTCCTACAGGGCTCCGTCCTTGAACCCACACTTTTTTCATTTTACATAAACAACATACCGACCTAACCAAACACTAGCATATCACTTTTTGCTGACGACACCGCCGGCGCCGTTATTTCAGAATCGTTTAAAAAAAACCAGGCCATAATTTACCTGCAAAGGCACGCCGATCTACTAAATACATACTTCTACAGATGGAAATTAAAACTCAACGAGACAAAAACGACACTCACTACCTTCTCCTACAAACGTGACTCTATTACGACGCAACTCAAACTCAACAACGTAGACATTACAAAAGCCTCGACCGTTAAATACTTAGGACTAATTCTCGACGAACGACTGACATTCAGAATAGATCTACAACAAACAGCAACAAAAGCTAACAAAGAATTTCATGCACTCTACCCACTACTGACATACAAAAACAAACTCGACCCAAACCTACAGCTTTTAATATACAAAACCATGATAAGACCAATACTACTATACGCCAGCTCAATCTGAAGCAAAGCTTCAAACATAAACAAGAAACTACTGCAGAGAGTACATAACAAATGCCTCCGAGTCATCACCGGAGCACCAAAAACTACAGAAACTTTACATTTATATGACTTAGCAGGCATACCGACACTCACGAACGTAATATTCCACACAACAACGAAATTCTTCACGGACACTGTACAACAAAACCCAACGACCAGCCACATCGCAAAGCTTACAAACTCAACGATGCCCTTCAGGCAAAAATACAGACTAATACATAACTTACTACTTTAACAAACTTTAATAAACTAAATACTTCGCTCCTTCTTCTCTCTTCCAAATTATTTTATTTTAAATTTAAGGTTTTAATTTAATAAATTAATTTTTTAACTTGTAAAATATAACTAAATAATCTTGGAATAAACAAGTTAATTAAACGTTTTTTAGTAATGTTTTTATTAAGCTTTCAACGTTGGTGAACGTCTTCATCAGAATATTTTAATATAATGTTTACAAGTTTATATGGAAACCGCATAATAAGGTATTGTCATTTGAACAATCTATGATCTAAAATATGTGATTGTGTGATAAGAAACAACCTGCAGTGAGTTTTCTTCAAGGTAGGAAAAACTTAACACCAATACGTGTTGGTAATTAGACGAGTAGATGGCTGTATATAATGTTCAAACCATCTATATCACTTTTTCTGTTGATTGAATTCTTTTCTCTTTTGATGCTAATTATTTCGTAAAGAATTCTTTCTTTATAATTAGTAACAGATTTAATAATTTTTGCGTTTTTAAAATCTGCATCATGTCCATCGACTAGTATATGTTTCGGAATGGCAGTAGAGTCCGATTTATTACAGCGAACGCTTGAGATATGACCACTCATTCTTTTGTGTAGCCATTGGTTTGTTTGTCCAATATATACTAGGTTACAATTCTTACATTCAACTTTATAGATTAGATCTTATTTTTTCTCTGTAGGTTTTAATTTAATTTAAGTTATTTTTAATAAACAAAGCGCTGGGTTTTTGTACTCCTTTCCCAGCAATCAAAGTTCACATAGCTACAAACAACAAAAATAAACGACAAACAAACCTGCCTGTTTAATCGCAAGATACAGATACAGGTAAAAAAATAAAATGTAAACAACAATTCAAAGCAATAAAGAGTCTTAATCGTAATCGTAACAGCTCTGGGACCACGGATATTTCAGGAACTTGTGTGAAGGGTGTAATGAGAATATTTTTTATCGCTAATAAACTCCTCACCACACCTGGAATAGATCTTTTGTAATGTGAATCGGCCTTTGTTCTTTTTCATTAGTAAATTTATATATTAATTATTATTTTAATTCAAAACTTAATCTGCACGCTATCTACCCTACAGAAGTAGTAGTTTATTAGTTTTCATATTTGCCATCATCAAGTAAGACATGCGCTCGTTTGGTTTTTACCAGTGGAATTTTGAAGCACTACTTGTGAACTTCGAGCACTACGCTTGTTTCTTTTGTTGTCAATGCTTGGGAAATTATTAGTGAAGTTTTCATTACGTTAATTTTTGGTTTGGCTAAGATCAATGTGTGATCTTCTAGCCGTCTTGCAGTATTGCAAATTTACGATTCCCAGGAATATACTAACAAGGGAAACGCCAGGTATGCGAAATTTTGTTTTGGTTTATACTTATACTACGTATAGATTACACCTAAGACATTACGTGAATGAAATAGTAGCGCGCCATATTCAGCCAATTTTGAGAAAATCGAATTTGAAAATTTCTTATTTTAGCATGAAATAAAGTGATGAAAGATATAACTTGCAACAAAGGTTTCGTGGTAACGAGGTAGAGTGGTGGCTTTGATAAGCAAGGGTTCTAGGTTCGATTCTAGCATCGGTACTTTTTTTTTTCAACTATTTTTTTTTTAATTAATTTTCTTTTTAAGTAATATGTAAATTAACAGATATTTAATAATTATTCGAAATTATTAATTTTTCAGATCTCAAACGTTGGACGATATCGTTTTGTCTTACTAACAGTATTTTCAACCATTTCTTAAATTGATTATTATTCGAAACGTTCGAAAATTTTTGGGATTTGTTAAAAATTATATTTTTTAATTAAATAAGTATTTATTTATATATTTAATAAGAAATGAAAAGTTACATAATTGAATAAGTATTTACATATTACATGCAATATATTATTATTATACATATTAATTATTTTCTGATCATTTTACATTGTATAATTTTTTACACCGACGTTTCGCACGATCCCGGGTGGTATTCATCGTAGAAACAGGGAAAACAGTAAGTTTTACGGCATCTAGCACATCTTGCAAACGCAGATTTCGAACAGGCACAAGGTTGCTTTAGAGTATCGATAGGAAAGCAAGCTTCATTAACATTCATAAAAATGTCTCTGTCATCGCAGAGTTTTGAAGCAAACCACGCATAATTTATCATGTTAAAGAAGATTGGAGAAGACAACTGATGATGAACAATTGATTGAATTTTAATACAATCTTCTCTGGAATTTATTTCTCTTTTTTGCTCAATCAAGTAAGCACAATTCTGTAGACGTTTTATGAAATTTTTTACTTGCCTATAAAAGTACACGTCACAAGGAATGACTTTTGGAATGACTTTTATAGTACAAGTTGGTATACCTTGATCATCTTGAAACATCTCATCATATACCACTGGATTGGTTTGACCACCCCAAGAATCAATAATTAAAAGAAACCTTTCGTCTTTGACATATGGCTTTATAATATTGATAAGAAAATCTTTATACAATTTTGTTGTAAGTTTTCCTGACCTCGAAGATGTGACAAAGACATTTTGGTATTTTTTCATGTATTTGTCTACCGATTTTTGAACTCTGGGTCCAAATGAACCAGTTGTCTCTTGTAAGCATACGAAAACGAGCGGTAACAATTTTCCAGATAATGTAAGAGCATATTGTGCTGTGTAGGAATGTGTTACCTTGTCCATGTTCTGCCTTCTGATAAAAACTGCCTTTGATCCTTGATGAGCCAGAGTTCTATCAAAGGTAGACTGGTATTGGCAGCCTGTTTGGTCCGTATTGATGACGAAATTCTTGTCAAATTGTAGCATCAGAGCGCGTACCTGTATGCGAAAATTTTCTGCAGAAGCTAAGGTTTCCTCCATTGTTGCAGATTCTCTTTCTGTAACATATTTGGTAATTTTTCGTTGGCGAATTCGATGTTTTCGTTTGAATCGGTTAACCCAGGAAAGAAAAGCTTTAAAAGCAATATTTCTGAATTGGCTTGCAGCACATAAAGCCCATTCTTGCAAGTTTCGTGTGGTGACCTGCTGACAGTTTTTCCGAGCTTCCTCAAAACGATCATAAGTCCACGAATCGATTCTTTTATACTTTTCAATTAAAGATCCACCACTTTTAATATTTTCTTCCCATCTAGCTAAATCGCTCATGCGTTTTAGACGAGAGCACCCATTTTTTTGAAGAACTTTTAAGCTCCAGTTTGAGTGCGCTCTAGCTATATTAATAACTTTTAGTTTATAATCTAGTGAAATGTACTCTTTTATTTTTGTCTTTTTTTTCTGTGGCTCGGCATTGTCGCTTGAAGTCTGTGATTCCTCATCAGACAAATCACTAATTTCTTGGAAAGTATTTTCGTCGTCGATTTCATCTGACATAATAAGTTCTTCAACTAATATAATTATTAATTATAATTATTAAGAATTATAAATATCTTCTCCTAGCTGCATAGCTTCTTGAGACATTTTCGGCGAAGATTCTAATGCAACAAGATCATTTATAGCAAGGAGATGCTCATAATATACAACGGCATCCTTCAACTGTAGTTTAGATATTTCACTGCATCCGTGTTCTTGAACAGATCTATCTTCTTCTACCATCGAAGAACAAGGCACACCAATCGATTCCGCGTCCGACATAATAACTTTTTTTACGCACAGTATATATAAACTTCGGTAGAACTTCAAAGTGTTTGAAATTATGTTTTTTTCTTGTGATAATAATTTATTTAACTTTTACTTATATACACTATTGCTCAGAAGTTTGGAAACACTTCAAGTTTTTTTTAATATAAATAATTTTAGTATAATGCACTATTTAAATTTGAAATAAATTTCACACAACTTCAGTTTTGAGTTAAAAATTAAAAAATTTACGGAAAAATCTTGCTGATTGTCTATAGCAACTCGAAATAAATTTACGAATGATTTAAATTTTTGAGTGCAGCTTATTTTATATTTTAACTTACAAAAAGATCATAAACTAATAAATCTACAGTTTGGGGTAATCTACAATTACTACCAAAACATTTCAAAAAAAATAAACAAATAGTTTTAAGTGCTCAATTGGTTAAAATTTCGCCGATGTCTTCCGGCACGTGCTTTGTAGGTAAAAATCCCAACATTTGTTTATTTGTTTTTATTCAAATTTAAGAACATAGTATGCACCCGGATTTTTCCGTAATTGTTTTATGAATGCCAATAAAGCTTGCTTTCCTATCGATAAGCTAAACCAACCTTGAGCCTGCTAAAAATCTTCATTTGCAAGATGTGCTAGATGCCGTAAAACTTACTGTTTTCCCTGTTTTTACGATGAATAGCGTCAGTGTAAAATATTATACAATGTAAAATGATCAGAAAATAATTAATATGTATAATAATAATATATTGCATGTAATATGTAAATACTTATTCAATTATGTAACTTTTCATTTCTTATTAAATATATAAATAAATACTTATTTAATTAAAAAGTATAATTTTTAACAAATCCCAAAAATTTTCGAACGTTTCGAATAATAATCAATTTAAGAAATGGTTGAAAATACTGTTAGTAAGACAAAACGATATCGTCCAACGTTTGAGATCTGAAAAATTAATAATTTCGAATAATTATTAAATATCTGTTAATTTACATATTACTTAAAAAGAAAATTAATTAAAAAAAAAATAGTTGAAAAAAAAAAAGTACCGATGCTAGAATCGAACCTAGAACCCTTGCTAATCAAAGCCACCACTCTACCTCGTTACCACGAAACCTTTGTTGCAAGTTATATCATTCATCACTTTATTTCATGCTAAAATAAGAAATTTTCAAATTCGATTTTCTCAAAATTGGCTGAATATGGCGCGCTACTATTTCATTCACGTAATGTCTTAGGTGTAATCTATACGTAGTATAAGTATAAACCAAAACAAAATTTCGCATACCTGGCGTTTCCCGTAAGTGCAACAGTAGTGATACATGTGGTTACCGTTTCGTTTAACAAATTTGAAGAAATTTTTCAACATCGCTCTCGAATCTGCTAATAATAATCAATTTCTGTGGTTATTCTCTCTACCGACTTTCCAATTACGATTTTGTCTATCAAAAATCCGGAGTCATCTGGCCAATGATCGTTGATGGAAATTTTACCGTTCCTTGTTCCGCCATCTTGATGAGTATAAGTGTTTACGAATCTTATTTTAAAAACTTTAACAAATTTTCGAAAATTAATAATCTTTCAACAATCAACAAATTTTTACAATTCCTTTTCGTTTGTTTTGGTAAAATTAAATTTTCACTAATTAAATTGATGTGCGACTCAAGTGTTCATTTTCGTGAAGTTAAACTTTTAATCGTTTGAACATCGAAATTACCAATTTTGAAAGAGTGATAATTTTGAAGTCACCATATATTAAATTTTATGTGTTTGATATATTAGGTGTTATGTGTTTTATGTAGATTTTTTTTGTACCGCTTACTAACACTACGTTTCTATCATTCTGGTCTCATAAGAATTATTATTTTTTTACAGGGTGGACTACCCTACGTTCATTATTGTATTCTATGAGCTATATACGTATTGAAATGCCCCCAGCATTACAATTTTTAATTAATTTTCAAATTCTTCATTAAATATTTTTTTAAAATTTTAATTTGGTTTGCAATAAAATTTTCAAATGGGCTGGTTAAAATTTTATTTGATACCGGTATCGCAGTCCGGCTTATCACCAACAATTTGTTGTTCCTTGAACAAATTTTTAATTTATAAATGTAAAAATTTTACCAACTACTTCATTTTAAAATTATTATCTTCTTCTTTTTTCTTGCTTTATTATCTTCTTTATCTTATTACAATTATCTTCGATAGCTATTAATATACTCCAATTATAATTATCAATAAAACATTTTATCTTCAAAAACTTTTACTTGTATTCCAAAATTTATAAACTTATCAAAAACTACTCGGACATAAAAATTACACGTCCATCATGTCGACCATTTTTGGCAAAAGGCCTCGATAAGAACCTCACTTCTACCAACTTTAATTTTCAAAGTTTTACCTCCCAAAATTCAAATTCAAATATTTCATAAACTTAACATCAAAATTAATGGCAAATTAACAGGGTAGGTAAAACTTTGGTTCGGAACATGACAGTATATTTATATTATTACAGTGTTCATGATAATATTACCTATGTCGTAGAATATTTATATGTCATTTGGGTTATCTACCCTACAGGTAATCTATTCTCAACTTGTAACTTCATTTATATTTTTAAATGTAATCAATTTTCTAATTGTAATTTCATTTATATTTTTAAAGGTGATCATTTATGCCATTATGCTATAATTTAAATATTATTGAGTAATTAATAAATAAGGCCACTCATATACCATTTAGGTTTAAGCTTACTTATATGAAAAGTAAATCAAAATTATACTCGACTCCAACATATTTTAATGTAATCGCACTCTACTTGGACTACCATATTATTCTTCTCTACCTTAATAAACATACAGTTTTTTTTTTATTATTCAATTATTTGTTGTCAAACTATCTTCCCGCTGTCCCCCGAATTAGCGACAGTTTGTATCGGGATCGAACGCCCCGTTGAAGGGAAAAGAAAATTATTTCGACATCAATCCGAGTGGCGAAAATTTTATTTGACTATTCCTAAAGTTGCTCTACGTCTTGCGCTGCCCTTATGCATAAACCATACCATGGGCATACGGCGCAACCGATAATTTAAGGTAGCGGAAAACATTATGCAATAAAATGTTACAAGGAAAATATTAGAATATAAATTTCACGAAGCCGTAGGTTGAGGGAAGTTTGATGAAACTATTTTCCGAAGACAAAGTTCCATGCAAATTTACCACGCTTGTCGGGCTGTTTTCTTGATTATCAAATTTAAAAAAATTCTTGAACAAACTTAATTATTAATTTAAAATGTAACTGAAAATACAATATAAATTTTATTTGATTTATATTATTTTCTTTCCTGAAAATCACAAAGTTTTTATATTTTTCTGCATTTTAACAAAATCGTGTATTTGTACACGCAACTGACATTTGGTGCTGAAAAACTTGGTCAGCAAATTATTTGCTGTCATTGCGGTCTGTCAGCTTAAAATTTAGCTGGTTTTCAGCTTCAGCAAATTAGCTAAATTTTAAGCTGACGTTTTGAAGCGTCAGCTTCAAATTCAGCTGTTTTTCAGCTTCGGAAAATTAGCTGAATTTAAAGCTGACGTTTCGAAGCGTCAGCTTCAGCTTTTCAGCAAAGCTTTTTCAGCTTTGACAAATTAGCTGAATTTTAATCTAACGCTTCGATACGAAGCTCCGAAAATTGAAGATTATTATATTCATTACAAGTATACATTTCACAAGTATAATCCATTAATTAATTAAAATCAATTAAAGCTGTATTCTTTTTACCTATTTTAAGTGAGATTGTACTAAGATACTAAGTTGCAAGGGTGTTTTTTTACCGTTTTGACATAAGTACTGTGCCGTGCCGAACTGAGTTTTGCGTGACAAAATTATCCCCTTCCATACCCAAACCGATCTTGCTCTTTTGAAGTGTTACAACTGAGACAAATTGACCGGATTGGTTGATTTGAATTAAACTTGTCACTTATTGCAATCTTTTTAATATCTACTGCAGCTTAAATTTTTAATTCGTCTTTTTGAAGTTTATGTTGACATTATACAATAATAAAAAAACAATTTGGTTAGCACTACCAAACTTCAAAAAAATTAAATTCAAAATTCACTTAGTAGTAAATTTTTGTTGTTCTTTTTACCTTATCTTTTTCTCACTTTGACTCAGTTAATCTCAGTTCGTCTCAGCTCACTTTATCTCAGTTATGCAACTGAGATGGAAATAAAATAGGTAAAAAGAATACAGCTTAAGATAGATTTACGATTCAGTTGAACAGATGTTTTTATAAATCGATTCATTATTTTATAAACAGCAGTGTAGAAAAATAATTAGCTATAAGCTATTCTAAAGCATTCTTCAAAGTTTCAATATTTTGTCGTTCAGCGAACATTTATAATACAAATTATATTATTGGTATTTTATAATGTCAATTTATTAGTAATTTAAAAATGGACCAGCATTTAAGGTGCACAAAATTTGTATTAATTTTGATCAGAGCTCAGAGATCAGAACTTAAAAATAAATGAAAATAGTGTTAATTAAAAACGAAATGATTTTCAATGTAAATCTATAATTTATTACGCTTTAAGACATAAATTGCATACAAAAGCAAAATCGCATAAATTCGACCGCATGGTAAAAGAAATTTGAAAAAATATCGGTTATCTTGTAACTTTTTTTTAAAATATTTTAATTTTTGTCATTAGTAGTAAGTCATATAGTTTTGCGTGGTAATTATATTTTTGAATATTTTATAAAATTTTGTGCACGTTTTTACGGACTTTACAGAATTTTATTTACGATTCCCAGCGCAGACATATTTATTATAATTTAATTTTAATTTTTTTTTCATAGGAAACCATTTTTTAAAAATATGTTACCGATTATAATCGATTTATGCAAAATTAGGAATTTTTGTGTTAATAATTAACCAAAAAGAAACAATTTTTGCTATTTTTAAATTTCAATGTAATCGAATTTTGGTAGGTATAGGTTAAAACTGGGACATCAATAGAAGAACATCGATGTTCGACGTCGATGTCGATGTCTAACCTGGACATCGATGCCATCGATAACATCGGTTGAAAAAACATGTTTTCGTGACATCGATGTTATTGCCTATTAGTTTAAATCAAGGAAAAAACACGATGATACACTCAAAACAATAATTTTATTTAAAAATAAACTAAACACAAGTCACAACAAATTGGTATACCTAATACTAAAATTAGTATATTACCAACCGTCGTGTATTTGACGTGAACTTATTTTTTTTTTCATATTTTCGGTAACATCGAAAGTTTCGATAATATCGCAAAGCAAACATCGATAGTTTCGATATATCGATACGTCTGACATCGATGGCAAAACATCGAAACATCAATCGGGCAACATCGATGTTTCAAAAACATTGATGAACATCGCCCAGCACTAGTATAGACCTACTATTTCCTTTTACAACATTGTAGCTAATTTAGTATATTTTTAAAAATTAATTTTTATAACATTAAAATTGTTGAAATTTTGTAACTATATGTGCAAATCAATTGTAACAAAATTATTTTGGGAAACCCAAATTTCATAATCTAACTAATGAGATTATACGAATAAGGAAAAAGGTATTTAGAATTTGTAGTAAAATTTTTTTGCGTAAGTATTTATTTAAAAATTCAAAATTTTGAAAAACTAGCATGAAATATAGTAGTGTGTATTTAATTATTTTTCGATAACTGATAACGGATACTCCACACAAAAATAGATTGAATATATTTTAAAAAAATCAAAAAAGTTTCATATATAGTCTGTTTTCTTAAGAAAAATATTGGAATTTGTACTAAAGCAACAACCTTGAAATGTAAACCAACAAAATTGCTTTGAAGTTAGACGCTATTACAATAACGAAATTTTTGTGATTGAAGTGCTATGCGTGTTGCCTAAACTGAACCGGGTAAAGTCATAAATAAGATAGATTTGAACAGAGTTAAATGTAATGTCGAATAGACGTAGTTATTTGGTTATAACATTTCGTTTTTTTGTGATTAAGTACTATTTAAGTAATCTGGAGTTTCCCGATATAAATTAGACTTTGCAAACGACGCGCCACCTATATTATTTATATCTTAAATCGACTATAGCTTCATAGCCTAGGCAGTTAAGTTTTCAAGTTTCAAGGTGGATTACCTCAGGTTCAAATCCCACCTGATGCGGCGGACGTAAACAAATGTAAGTTTAAACTTAACTTAAAGTTATACATAATAATATATAAATTTAAATAAAATGATAAATAAATAAATGATGTAATAAAGATATAATATATTTATATTTTTTGATGTTAATGAAAATACTAAAATAAAATGTTGCTAAAAATTATGGGCGACAATTTAATTAGATAAATATAATACTCAATTTAAAATAATTTTTTAATAGCGCAGCTATTGAGCTGCATCAGCTGCTGATTTTTAGTAACGTCAGAAGCTGAGTTGCTACCGAATTGCTAATTTGGTTGCAGAAAACCAGCTAAAATTGTGCTACGTCAGCTGTTCAAAATGCTGAATATCCGCTGAATTTCAGCTGAGTCAGCATTTTCAACAGCTGACGCAGCGCAATTTTAGCTGGTTTTTTGCCGCCAAATTAGCAATTCAGCAGCAATTCAGCTTCTGACGTTACTAAAAATCAGCAGTTGACGTACATATTCCCTTAACGGTATAATTAGTAAAGTTTAATTTTGATTAATTAGTTTAAGTTTCTGTTTTTGTTTATGTTCATGTTGTTTTATGTTTATAGAAAATAAAGGTACGGTGATTAACCACATTCAGTTTTATTTTCAAAATTAAAAACGTTTAGATTGGTGACTAAAACTCCAAGTACCACCAGGGAATTTATCTGGTTGAAGTGAAAAAAAAAACACGACAATATATATTTACGTATATATATGGGTCATTCCACAAAATAAGTTCATTTTTACGGGGCGACCCTTGCGGATTATTTTCAAAATTTGTGGAGGTGTTCTCTATGATAAGAAAAAAATTCTCTGAAAGTTTGAACCCTTAATCTGCAGCGGTTCTGGAGTTATGATTTTTTGAAATTTTGAAAAAAAAAATTTTAAACTTTTTCATCAATTTTTTTCATAAGAAAAACTTTTTTATTAAAATCCATTGGAAATGGTATCTTGTGGGAAAAATTCTCAGCTTTTGAATAAAAATATCTATTTTATCATAAACCCTCCAGAAGACCCTTAAAAATCCATTTAAAGTGAAAAAATTGATTTTTTTTGGTGTGCGGCGCAAGGTACTTCGAATTTGACTTTTTTTTCTGAAAGTTGAGAGTTTTTCCCCCAAATATGTTGTTTTCGCGATGTGCATATTTTTTGTTCTATCGCAATCAAATTAAACGTTATATCCGCTAAGTGTTATACGATTATTTGCGATAGTAAATAATTTCAGGTAAATATTTACAGCTGTATTCATAAAAAGTTACAACAGGTTTATAAGGCTATTAGCCTTATGCAGCCCTAGCAAAATGTCAAAAAACATTATTCATAAACGTTCAATAGCGCTAAAACACTGTTATAAGACTGATATAAGCAGTGCCGCGCCGACTACCGGCAGCGCCTGTGTGCAATACCTATAAAGCGCCTCTTTTTTTGTCGTTGTGTTTCAACATAAATATTTTTTTTATTTCTCAAATTTTGACTGAAATAATATGTTCTGCAATTTTATATAGCATTTTCCTAAATAGGTAAAAACGGTTCACTTCCGATTGGTAATTACTGCGAAAGATAAAACGCGAATTAAATTTTTACATACTTAATTTGAGATATTATTTCAATGATGGGCGCTTGCATTTCATCCGGCGTCCTTATTGCCTTGGCGCCTGTGTGCGCCGCACACTTCGCATGGGCGGCTCGGCCCTGGATATAAGCGGTTTATAACCTAAAACAACCAATCACCTACAACCCATAACCTATAACAGTATTATAACTAAAACATTTCTAAGCGACACTTTAAGAAATTTTTATGAATACGGGTGTTAAATTATAATATTTGAAAATTTCAAACTGCTCGCTAAAAAAATTGAGTTTATACGATACACTTAGTATGGCATTCGGTTAGTGTAGAGCACGTGGAAGGTTTACATGAACGATTGAATGGAATGGTAAGTTTAATTTTATATGTTCTTTGTCAATATGAGCCCGATGAGGTCAATTTCGTTGGGTAATACCACGAATAAGTCCGAAACATGTCGTTCGTTAAGGCGTTTGAATTTAATAATTTTTTTTCTTTCTATTTGTTTCATTCGTTATTGATTCCTAATACGGTCCTGACTACCGATGTCCTGCTACAAATTTGTATTTTGAAATTCATCTACTTTGTAGATTATAACGACCTCTATCTCAACTATTTATTTCTTATTCTTAGTTTTTACGGTCGACAATTAGGATTTTTGAAATTTCATTTCATTTACCGTTATTTTTTAGTTTGGTGAGATAACAGACTTGTAAGTTTAGATATCCCTAGTGGACGCTTACTAACTTTCAAAATACATTTTCTTAGTATGGCATTCGGTTAGTGTAGAGCACGTGGAAGGTTTACATGAACGATTGAATGGAATGGTAAGTTTAATTTTATATGTTCTTTGTCAATATGAGCCCGATGAGGTCAATTTCGTTGGGTAATACCACGAATAAGTCCGAAACATGTCGTTCGTTAAGGCGTTTGAATTTAATAATTTTTTTCTTTCTATTTGTTTCATTCGTTATTGATTCCTAATACGGTCCTGACTACCGATGTCCTGCTACAAATTTGTATTTTGAAATTCATCTACTTTGTAGATTATAACGACCTCTATCTCAACTATTTATTTCTTATTCTTAGTTTTTACGGTCGACAATTAGGATTTTTGAAATTTCATTTCATTTACCGTTATTTTTTAGTTTGGTGAGATAACAGACTTGTAAGTTTAGATATCCCTAGTGGACGCTTACTAACTTTCAAAATACATTTTCTTAGTATGGCATTCGGTTAGTGTAGAGCACGTGGAAGGTTTACATGAACGATTGAATGGAATGGTAAGTTTAATTTTATATGTTCTTTGTCAATATGAGCCCGATGAGGTCAATTTCGTTGGGTAATACCACGAATAAGTCCGAAACATGTCGTTCGTTAAGGCGTTTGAATTTAATAATTTTTTTCTTTCTATTTGTTTCATTCGTTATTGATTCCTAATACGGTCCTGACTACCGATGTCCTGCTACAAATTTGTATTTTGAAATTCATCTACTTTGTAGATTATAACGACCTCTATCTCAACTATTTATTTCTTATTCTTAGTTTTTACGGTCGACAATTAGGATTTTTGAAATTTCATTTCATTTACCGTTATTTTTTAGTTTGGTGAGATAACAGACTTGTAAGTTTAGATATCCCTAGTGGACGCTTACTAACTTTCAAAATACATTTTCTTAGTATGGCATTCGGTTAGTGTAGAGCACGTGGAAGGTTTACATGAACGATTGAATGGAATGGTAAGTTTAATTTTATATGTTCTTTGTCAATATGAGCCCGATGAGGTCAATTTCGTTGGGTAATACCACGAATAAGTCCGAAACATGTCGTTCGTTAAGGCGTTTGAATTTAATAATTTTTTTCTTTCTATTTGTTTCATTCGTTATTGATTCCTAATACGGTCCTGACTACCGATGTCCTGCTACAAATTTGTATTTTGAAATTCATCTACTTTGTAGATTATAACGACCTCTATCTCAACTATTTATTTCTTATTCTTAGTTTTTACGGTCGACAATTAGGATTTTTGAAATTTCATTTCATTTACCGTTATTTTTTAGTTTGGTGAGATAACAGACTTGTAAGTTTAGATATCCCTAGTGGACGCTTACTAACTTTCAAAATACATTTTCTTAGTATGGCATTCGGTTAGTGTAGAGCACGTGGAAGGTTTACATGAACGATTGAATGGAATGGTAAGTTTAATTTTATATGTTCTTTGTCAATATGAGCCCGATGAGGTCAATTTCGTTGGGTAATACCACGAATAAGTCCGAAACATGTCGTTCGTTAAGGCGTTTGAATTTAATAATTTTTTTCTTTCTATTTGTTTCATTCGTTATTGATTCCTAATACGGTCCTGACTACCGATGTCCTGCTACAAATTTGTATTTTGAAATTCATCTACTTTGTAGATTATAACGACCTCTATCTCAACTATTTATTTCTTATTCTTAGTTTTTACGGTCGACAATTAGGATTTTTGAAATTTCATTTCATTTACCGTTATTTTTTAGTTTGGTGAGATAACAGACTTGTAAGTTTAGATATCCCTAGTGGACGCTTACTAACTTTCAAAATACATTTTCTTAGTATGGCATTCGGTTAGTGTAGAGCACGTGGAAGGTTTACATGAACGATTGAATGGAATGGTAAGTTTAATTTTATATGTTCTTTGTCAATATGAGCCCGATGAGGTCAATTTCGTTGGGTAATACCACGAATAAGTCCGAAACATGTCGTTCGTTAAGGCGTTTGAATTTAATAATTTTTTTCTTTCTATTTGTTTCATTCGTTATTGATTCCTAATACGGTCCTGACTACCGATGTCCTGCTACAAATTTGTATTTTGAAATTCATCTACTTTGTAGATTATAACGACCTCTATCTCAACTATTTATTTCTTATTCTTAGTTTTTACGGTCGACAATTAGGATTTTTGAAATTTCATTTCATTTACCGTTATTTTTTAGTTTGGTGAGATAACAGACTTGTAAGTTTAGATATCCCTAGTGGACGCTTACTAACTTTCAAAATACATTTTCTTAGTATGGCATTCGGTTAGTGTAGAGCACGTGGAAGGTTTACATGAACGATTGAATGGAATGGTAAGTTTAATTTTATATGTTCTTTGTCAATATGAGCCCGATGAGGTCAATTTCGTTGGGTAATACCACGAATAAGTCCGAAACATGTCGTTCGTTAAGGCGTTTGAATTTAATAATTTTTTTCTTTCTATTTGTTTCATTCGTTATTGATTCCTAATACGGTCCTGACTACCGATGTCCTGCTACAAATTTGTATTTTGAAATTCATCTACTTTGTAGATTATAACGACCTCTATCTCAACTATTTATTTCTTATTCTTATACGATACAGATGGCGCTCACTATCCCCTCTATTTATTTTCTTTTTGTGATTATTTGTTGACTGATGTCTTTCTGTGGTTGCTTCACCTTAGCAAAAATATAATTACTTGAGTTTATAATTATTATTGCACTTCCTAGATTTTTTATCACAATGAGTAAGCGTATAAGGTTGACAGTGGATTGTTGTAATCCGCGTAACAAGTCACGTAAGTGACTAAGGGTCAGTTTTACAATAGTGGTATATACCAAGTATAACGCCATTTTTATTTTATACGCAGTTTCAAATCGAATTGTAAAACGCCGATTGGTATTCGACATGTAATCAGTGGAATATTGTATACAACGAATAATTATTCTTTTATTTATATTACTATTGTAAAACTGGCTTTTATACGATGTACTTTTCCTCACATGTATAACCTACACAGTCATTGCACACTTTTTTGCCGATCAAAGATGAAATTGAATATGCTTTTATCAAAACTGTATCAACATCTGAAAAAAGTTCAAAAATAAAGTATTTTAATTATTATGATTTTACGTTTAATTTGATTCCGATAGAACAAAAAATATGCACATCGCGAAAACAACATATTTTGTGGGAAAAACTCTCAACTTTCAGAAAGAAGAGTCAAATTCAAAGTACCTTGCGCCGCACACTGAAAAAAATCAATTTTTCTACTTTAAATGGATTTTTAAGGGTCTTCTGGAGGGTTTATGATAAAATGAATATTTTTATTCGAAAGCTGAGAATTTTTCCAACAAGATACCATTTCCCCTGGATTTGAATAAAAAAGTTTTCTTGTGAGAAAAATTGATGAAAAAGTTTAAAAATTTTTTTTTTCAAAATTTCAAAAAATCATAACTCCTGAACCGCTGTAGATTAAGAGCTAAAACTTTCAGAAAATTTGTTTCTTATCATAGAGAACACCTGCACAAATTTTGAAAATAATTCGCCAGGGTGGCCCCGTAAAAATGAACTTATTTGGTGGAATGACCCATATATAAATATTGCGCCATAAAAAACTATACATTTATAGGACAAGTCACAATACAAATAAACAAATAAACAAACAATGACACTATATTAAATAAAAACAGAAACGCAACAGGAGCAACAAAAAGCCTAGCTCAGACATAATGCTTTATGTCTCTCAAAAATTCGTTGATGCCATAGACACAGCGCTCCAGCAAAAAACGTTTCAAATTGCATCTAAACAATCTAGCCAAACCGCAATTAATGAAGACTGCAGGAATTGCATTAAATAGCCTGGTCCCCATCGCATCAGGAGATCTCCTCGTTATATTAAGAGAGGTCAAAGTTGGACAAAAATCCAACTTACGACGAGTGTCATGGTCATGAACCCCAACGTGACGGCTAAACCTACCCCTGTTCCGAAAGGTGTATGTCAAAAGCTCTAACAGATACACACTGAGCAAAAAAAGCACCTTCAGACTTACAAACAGTGGTCTACATGAGTCACGACCACCAGCACCCACAATACAATTAACAATTCTCTTCTGTGCAATGAAAACATTCTCAGCCATCGTGGAAGAACCCCAAAAACAAATGCCGTACAATATCCTCGAAAATATCTGCCCGTAATAAAAGAGCAGAAGCGTATCGGTGTCAACAACTCTCCTCAAGCTACGCACCTGATAACACAGCGAGTTAAGGCGGCCAATAAGAGATACACAATGACTCGTCCAGTTCAAGTTATCATCAATATGTAGTCCCAAAAATTTAACATTGGAGCTTCTCTTTACTTCCCCGGAATTCAATCGGAGGTCAAGGTCGAGATCTACACGATTCTGTGGATTATGAAAAACCATATAATTAGTTTTCGAAAGATTTAAGTGTATCCCATTATGGCCAAACCACAAACTCAACTGTGTCAGAAGTTGATCAGCACAGTTCTTAACCAACTGTATGGACTTAGACGAGACAACACCTAGAAGTGTCATCCGCATACATTAACGTTAGAAAATCAATAAAGGCTACAAGATCATTGACAAAAATAATAAAGAGAATCGGGCCCAAGATGGAACCTTGCGGCACTCCCATGATCACAGGCAAAAACGAGGACTTATAAACATGTTGATTTCCGTCCGAGTCCGTATACGTAACCACACTACGGACTCCGTATTTCTCCAGCTTACCCATCAGCAGAGAGTAGTCCACGCAGTCAAACGTTCTACTCAGGTCACAAAAAACCGCTGCAGGGCGCTCCTCGCGGTCAAATGCACCTACAACCGCTCCCACAAAAGCATCAATCGCTGTCATGGTAGAATGTGAGCATCGAAACCCATGCTGCCCGGCAGAAATGATAAGATGTTTCTCCAGGTGATACTGCAATCTGTGCAGCATTGCATATTCAAATATTTTTGACATGCTTGACGTTAGACTTATGGGGCAATAGTTAGAAGAACAAGTCTGCTTTCCCCTCTTGTGAACGGGAAACACCGCAGATAACTTCAATTGGCTAGGAAAGGTGCCGCCAGAAAAAGACAAGTTTACAAGGTAGGTAAGTGGCACGATGATTAAATGCAGAACCCTTTTCAAAACACCACAGGGCAAACCATCCGGTCCAGACGATGGCTTATTCTTGATCTTATTAAGAACAGAAAGCAATTTGCGTTCATCATACGGGAAAGCGCACATGCTGCTAGCAGCACTAGGTATCCGCGGAAGCGCGCCAGACGGTCAAGGAATTCCCGACACGGTATTCCTGACCACGTCCAGAAAATAAGAGTTAAGTCGGCTAGATACCCAGGATCACTGACCACAACCTCATCAAAAATCAAAGTCATATTCTTATTTGATCGCGACTTTATATTATTTCCAACCTGAGCGATAACAGGCCAGGCAGCTGCACATTGTTATCAGAGCTGCGAATCTTTTCACTATAAAAACGTCTCCTGGTACGTTCAACCAGAGCAGTATTTTTACGTCTGGCATCGAGAAATGCAGGCCTCAAAGTAGGAAACCTTTTCTGTAAACAAAACCAGTTATGCAAATCAGTACTGGACTTCCTAATAATATCGGTAAGCCATCCCTTAGAAGGAAGTAGTCTTCTCTTTACCAGAGGAAAACAATGATTAAAATAAAACATAAAAATATCATAAAAATAGTCAAAAGCACGTTGCAGATCATCGTACAGATATAAATCAGACCAATTTATAGCTTTGAGTAGATCCTCAAAACGTTTAAAATTTTGTTCATTAAAAGAACGAATTTCTTTGCTAACCAGTGCAGGGTGATAAGTTTCACCCGCACGACAGGCTAAAACGTACCGATGATCCGAAATCGTGCAATCCATTACATTAAAAACAGAATTAAAAATCCAAACTACAAAATACATTATCAAGTATGGACGTATTACCAGTAGGCACATCAATAATGTCAGTCATATTATAAGGCAAAAAAAGACTTCTCAATCGAATAACATTCATG
The DNA here is from genome assembly GCA_911387805.1 of Cantharis rustica. Lineage (NCBI taxonomy): Eukaryota > Metazoa > Arthropoda > Insecta > Coleoptera > Cantharidae > Cantharis > Cantharis rustica. Next base: position 36,760,477 of record OU426879.1, read on the forward strand.
TCGCAATCACCACTTTGAAAGTGAACATTAAAATCACCCAACACCACATATCTATACCTACAGTCATAGATTGATTCAAACGCGTCTGACAATGCGCACAAGAACTTATCAAAATCACCAGATGGAGATCTGTAGCAGAGAACAACACATACAGTCATATCCCCGTCATGCCAAACCGCACCACAAAATTCAACGTCCAACTCACAACAAAACTCACGCAAGTCCAGGTCAACAACCGCCAAACTCGACCTGGTCCATATAGCGACGCCACCATGAATTCTAATGGATCTACAATACGAAGAAACCACGGTGTAGTCCAAAAAACAGTTAAAAGAACTCATCGAGTCAATTGTAGCCCACGTCTCGGTCATGCAGATAATACCGGAATGCGCATCATGGAAATCAATAGCAATCTGATCGATCTTAGCAGCCGTTAAACCCTGCACATTAAGCAGTAAGACATCCAAATCCAACATCTCACAGGTATCCGTGGTCTCTATTTCTGCTTCGCATCTTTCGGGTTCAGGGAAAAATCCCGCTGGATCATCGGTTTTGCATGGAAATAACGCTTAACCAACGCTTCACTAGGCCAGACGACTGGATTCATGGCCTTCTCCAAGTGTTGCAGGCGGACAGTTACCGTAAAGGATGAATAATGCTGAGGAAACCTGGACACGGTGGTATTGCATTCTACCTCAGGGAATCGGTTCTTAAGCATTGCAACCAACACATTTTCTTCAGCATCAGGCAACAATCTGGATACAAACCAAAACGCCTTTTTACATGCAGCCTGGACCTCAGACTGTGGGCCAATGCCAATCATCACACCAGATCCACCACGACTTCTTCTTTTCTTATCCTTATTCTCAACTTTTTTCCATTCCGCAGCAGAATCTCCAGTCCCAACTATAAACCCATCACGCAGAGAAGAGTCGTCCTTTCTCCGCATATGCTGAGATTGTCCCGAGGCATTCGCAACCCCATCACCCGAAGCCCCAACAACCGACGATCTTCCAGCACCACGAGAAGCACCTCCACTCAAAGCATCCCCGGCCGCCAGTCTCGTCTTCACTCTTTTCGAAGTCCGACTTACTTGATTCTTCGGCCCCTCATGATTTCGGTCACTCAACTCAGCCACACCGCCACCATCCCCGGCACGGTTCAGCAACAATTCACCCCCAACGCGAGAATCACCGAACCCATTTAGGTCATCTTTAATTTTAGCAACGTCGACGACTACAGATCTGACTGCCTCCTCCAATCGCATTATCAAACTTTCTTGGTTTTTGATTACCTTTAAACAATCCTTCAGCATGTCGCACATATCGGAGTTCTTATCGGATACACCACCTGATTCAAAACGACTCACAACAACACACTCAACACAGAACCACTTTGAGTTGCTATTATTAAGCAAACAGTTCAATTCGCTTTTCTTTACGGAAGCACAACCCATGTGAAAACACCTCCCGCAACTTCCAGAGCAATACACATGCGGGTTCTCCGCCAAAACAAACAAAACATCACAGACACCACAAAGCAACACATTGACCGCCGCCATTTTATGTTTTATAATTTTATGTTTTAAAGTGAATTTAATTGTGATCCCAAGTTGTTTTATTTAACCTGTAACTAGCGAGGTGGGGTGTGGAAACTCCCACAAAATTTTTAAATTACAATTGATTAACGATATCAGTAGATGATGTCACCAGTCTTCACATAACTCTCAAGAAGTGTGGTTTGTTTTGTTTAAGTGCATACATTACATTTTTACGAAGAAAATTGAGGTAGCCAAACCACCTCGCTACTTACGTGTTAAGGCCTCGCCACATAGCTTGTGCTATGCTATGCCAATGTGAAACACAGAAGTAGAAGCATACGGTTTTAATGGTAACGGTCACATTGCTATGCGGGTTGCCATGCTATGTTTTGCATAACCAAGAAATTGTTTAACTTTGATGCCGCATGGCATAGCATGGTATAGCATAGCATAGAAGTTGAACTCGTTCCTACTTCTGTGTATATTTTGTATAGATGTTGTGGTGGTTTACCTATAATCAATTGGTTTTGAGGTTATTTTTATTATTTTGAGTCGTATAATGTCGAGAAATTTATCTTCAAGAAAGAAGAACAATTAATAATTTTAATACAATCGCATCCGTGTCCCACCAACAACGAACTTTTTTAGGCAATACGCGATTTCTTTTTTTTTTGTTAATGTAGGAGTACATTCAGTAAAATTAAACCTACATCAACGTCACTAGATTCCACATTCATTTCAAAAATAAACAACTCAACAAGAATAATCAAAATATGTTGTCAGCTTTCGAAACGACGTTTCGAAAACTTGAAAATATTTTTGGTTATGTTCTACGTCGAAGTCAGAGGTGGAGCTTAATGGCATGGCACAGCACAACCTATATGTGAACACTTCTATGTTGGATCATGCTATGCTAACATTTTATATTGGTATAATCAAACGAAATAATTGTCGGGTTGTGAGAAATGTAACACAAAAACAAAAAACTGTCAAAAAAAAAACAAGGGTCTTCTCAGAAAATTTAATGATAGAGTGTCACCTGTTTGAGTTTTGGCGACTGTGGTTACTTCTTTGACCAGTTTTTTGGTCTGGTTGGTGCTTTTGTGCTAACCAGTTCCGGATAATGTGTTTGTTTCTGTTCTTTTTGGTTTATCTTTTGTTTGCATTTTGCACTTGCCTGTTTGTTTACGTTTGTAGCAGGTTTTGACCCCATCAGATGGCGCAAACTTTATATTCATGTTTTGGGAGTGGCGGCTTTTTTTGAAATTTTGAAATTTGTGTTTATTTTTCTTTCAGTTGGCACTGCAATGCCATATGCCTAATTTTATTTTGTTTTATCAATATCAGTGGCCTCACATCGGAAAATTCATGTGTGGATCTGGTCACAAAGCCCAACATCATGTTAGCTCTAGAAATTATCGAGTTTAGATGAAGGGTGTAGGACAAGGACGAATCTATAATTATTCCCAGATCCCTGAAAACTGACACATTGTCTAGAAGTTAGTCACTGATTTTGTAAGAGAAAAATGTATTATCTCTCTTTCTAGTAAATTTCATGGCTTTGCATTTGTGGATGTTTATTTTCAGACCATTTCTGTTGCACCAGGTGTAGAGCCTATTAATATCATCCTGAAGCAGCACAGAATCGTCACTAGATGAAATTACCTTGAACACTTTCATATCGTCGGCAAAAAGCAGAAATTCTGAGTGTCTAATAACCGAATGAACGTCATTGATGTACAGTGTAAATAGTACGGGAGCCAAATTGGAACCCTGCCCAACTCCAGAAATGGAGTTGAATCAAAATCAAAGGATGCGTACCCAACGACCACCACCAATTGGAAACGCTCACTTAAGAAGGATCCAAGATAGCAATGGATCCAAAACTGAATACAGCTTTTCCAATTTTGCAAGCAGAATTTTGACTGGAATTTAGTCAAATGCTTTTGCTAAATCAGTAAAAATGAAATCCACCGTTTCTCCACCCTCCAGAACGGAAGTAATGAAGTTAGTAAAACATAGCATATTGGTACATGTAGATCGTCCAGAAACAAAGCAATGCTGATTGACAGCACTCTTAGTGTGAAAAACCAAGGCGTCAGTCACGAGAGATTTCAAAATCTTGGAGAATACAGACGCAATACAAATCAGTCGATAATTATAGACGTCACCTCGATTGCCTGCCTTGAAGACTAGAATTACTTTGGAGGTTTTCCACTTAATAGAAAAATGACCAACAACCAAAGATTTCCGGAAGATAATGGCCAATGGTCAAGTCAGACATGGGCAGCCCTTAATAAAGGTAGAAGAAATCTTGTCGAGCCCACAAGAATCTGAGAGTTTAAGAGATTTTATTTTAGACACAATGTTATCTTCCGTAATCACTATATTTCAGATAGAATCATTTATAATGCTACCATACATCAATGGATTATCCTGAGACTTGTCAGAGGTGTATACTGATTTGAAATATTCGGCAAACAAATTTGAAACCAATTTACCATCAGTAGCAGTTGCAGCACCAAATTTCAAGAGATTTGGTACACCGTTAATCTTCTTCTGAGAATTAATGAATTTCCAGAAGTTTTTTGGATTAGTTATTACATCTTGTTGTGCTACTCCTGATAAATATACCTTTCTATCAGCAGTAACACTTTCTTTATCGTCCCGTCTCAATTTTAAGAATTTATCATAACTTTCAACTAAACGATTACATTTATATGACCTATTAGCTATCTTTTTTTAAAAACAAGAGATTTTGTTTTCGAAGAAAACCAAGTAGGAAACAAGTTGCTTGATCTTGTGCAAGTTTTTACATGTTTATTTATGTTTGAAAACAGCAATTCATAAAATAAATTGACACATTTATCAATAGACTCGATCCCAGACAATAATGACCAGTCCACCAAAAGCATATCTGCATTAATTGTATCGTAATCACAAGATTTGAAACTATAAAAGTTATCGTCCCCCCATGATAGATTAGTGGGATTTATATCTTGCAATTCAATTAGCAATGACGGATGATAAGAATCACAGTCAATTAAGAAAGTATTACTACAGTTGACAATCTCAACATCACTATAATCTGAAAATACTAAGTTTAGCATTGTACCGCATACGTTACTAATGTGATTGTGTGGTATCAAGTTACAGGAGAAAAGACCATCGAAAAATAACTGACTACATTCGTTTCCTAAACTTGGCCTTAGATCAAGACCATCACCGATCGATGACCATTTTATCTGAGGAAGATTGAAATCTCCAACAATACAGACAAGATAATTAGGGTTGTTGGTTATAATCGTATTGACGGAAGATACAAAGTCAAGATACATCAGACAAGAGTCTCCAATATTCAGACTAACCCATATTTCCTCCCAAGTCGATGTATGAATTTGGGTCAAGGAGGAGACTAAAGACTTGTCAGTTGCAATCAAAACACCTCCGCCGCGTGACTTATTGGTAGCTGCAGAAGATCTATCACCTCTGTAAACATTGTAACGTGTATCAAAAATTTCTAAATCAAAAAAAGAGTCTACAGAATATTATGTAAATTGAAATCGAGGTTTTCGCGCGGGTGCATCCTTTGTGATAATCTAAAAAAATTCTAATTTTGTGAAACTGGTTTGTAAACTTATAAAATAAAATTGATTTCTTATTTAATTTTTAATTCAAATGAAAATGAAGTTTAAAACTATATTTTATAATTTATATTATATATAAAATAAATTTTAGGAGTTTAACCGATTCTTTTCTTAAAATTTGAAACTACGAGTTTCCACTTAATTCAATCTGTGTAGTTAATTAATAAATGCAGATAGATTAATTAGAATAAAAGGTTGTTTTTGTCAATCCTAAGATCAGCATATTATTTTATTTAATGTTATTTTTGGAATCTGGTGAAGATTGCTCATAGAGGTATATATTAAAACTACTGGAGGAACCACTAGGTGCAACAAAACGGTACGACGTAAGTTTACGCTTCCCCCACTCCTCAAAGGATTCGGTTCAAATTTTGTAATGCACAATCATAGGATAAATGATGTTTAAACGTTTACCGTAAATAAATGAATTATAAGAAATTAGGATGTATTAAAATAATTGTAGACATATTATAATGCTGTTTTTAATTAAAAATTCACATTCTAATTTAAAAAATATAGATAATTATTTTCTTATAAACACAAAAATATAATTATGAATTAAATTAAAAATACAAAGCAAATAAAATTATAAAACACCAAAAGAGAAACAATTATACATTTTTGAATAAAATTAGTTTTGTAAGTTTACTTCAAAATTTTTATATTACTATTATGTAAAAATTGTGGAGCTTATTACTGAAAGAAAAACTTTCTATTTTATCAAAAGAAAACAACAAAAAAACTAGAGTTGTTACGGTTTTATAATATTATCAACATAATAAACCTGTGCTGTATTTAATTTTGAGGAGTACTCGTCTATATAATCTATGTCTATATAAATCATATTACCACGTTATTATAGAATGACAAATCGAGTTTATACCTTTAAGGAGTGGGGGAACGCCATGCAAAATCGGACTGTTTTTTTTCATAGCGATTAATATGCAAGTGGTGCTTTCAGTAGTTCTAATATATTGTCGTGTTTCGAAATGAAATATAAACATTAATATTATTATTTTGTAAAGTTATTTTAAAGTTTGAGTTTGTTCCATAATTATTTATTTAAAACATTGTACATTGTATAAAATTAGTTTGTAAAGTTTTGCTGTGTAAGTAAAGGTAGGGGAAGTAAGAGTAAGAGTGGGACCAGCAGGCCGATGCAAGAACAATTAGGCGAAGGCCGTGGTGCCTGGCGGATGAAACGCCATACCCGATAATTGAAAATTGGTTTTATTTTAATAAATAAATTAAGTTAGTTTGAATTATTTTTGATTTAATTATTTTAAATAAAGTGAAGTGCAAAAAAATTGAAAATTGGAAGAAAGTGAAATTTTAGTTGATGCAAAAGAACTGCCTAGCAACGAATTTGTGAGGACAGCTGGGATGCCAGGTGGGCTCCAATACCACACACGCAAACAAACAAAGTGAGCATAAAAATCATAAATTTGCAATTTATCAAAAAAATTTGTAGAGCTCTCTTGCTACACAAAAAAATGGTTGCCCAGTTATTGGATTAAAAAAAGATTAATTTTTTGGAAGTAAGCAAATTTATAAAAGATTTGCATAGCTCGGGTCGTTACAATTTATTGACGCCGCAACGTGAGGCGATAGGGACATCTCATTATTGGCGCCGAAAACGTGAGGCTAGATTACATTACAATATACAGGGCGAATATAACTTAAAAGTGGTGGGAGTAATAAAAAAATTTTTACTACAAAACTTGCTTATTTTTTAAAGAGCTTGCCAACGATACCACTTTCGACATATAGTGCCATTTAAAATTCTGGATTTTTGGACTTTCTGGAGCAAACTACTCTGGATACCGACTTTTCCCGGAAATAATAATATCACCATTAGATTCGTCATTAGAGCTTTTGTAATAAATTTTTTTAGCCCAACTCTCTACGACTTACCGTTTTTGAAAAAACGTACTGATACGGGTGGTCTGGGTCACCCAGTATAGTATAGTACCTCTACGAGTTTGCTTGTTTAAGTTACCCTGAATAACTCTTTTCAAACAACACTATTTATAATAATTATTCCTTTATTGCAATAATTGCAAAATGACGCAGATAAAATTTTCGAACATTTTACATTCCTTGTATCGGCTGTTATCGATTGACTGTATAGCCTTTAGATTTTATCACTCAGGTTTTTCTTTATCTTTTTTAAACACCTATGGTTTTCCCTGAAAGATCATAAATTTGACTGTGATGACATAAGATTTCATTTCTCTTTCTTCTTCTGGATATTGCAGTTCAAGTTTCATGCTTTCATAGCTACATTCGAATACAATAATTAAAAGCTTATTATTTTGATACTTTTCTCATATTCATCACATACTAAAAAGAACTTTCTTAGAATTAAGGTTTACTTTTGAAGTTCAGTTATTAGTTCTCCAGTACTTGGTTTGAAATCCAATATCGAAAAAAAAAATTTTTGCATCTCAGAAAAATGTCATCGATGCTCTTTTTAGTTGCTAGGTAACCTATACTTGACAAAAGCCATAAGTCCCCATTTGGTTATACGCCGGGGAAAGAACGATATAATTTGCATTAGTTATGTGTAATACAAAATTAGATAAATTTAATTAAGAATAAATTATAAGCCAAACTCAATCACCGTTATAAATTTCTTTGGATTCTTGGACTTGGGCAACTTTATTTGATGCACGACTGCTTTCCAATATACCTATAGTATCAGCAGGCATCTATTCAATCCAGTTGAAATCACTGCTAATTATTGGGAATTTTAATGCGAAAACGTCAAGTTCACGATTTCTAATAAAATGAATCACGATATATTTAAAGTAAGACAAAGTTTCGATTATTATGTTTAATATGTACCTACTTAAAACTATCACAATTACGGAAATTTGAATACACCAGTCAGTGATCAGACAGGTATAGAAGTATTTGAGAGCGTTCACGTCACTAATGTTCAAGGGCCATCTCGTTTATAGACTGTGAATTATATTACCATGAGAACTGCCAAGAAAAGTTATCGAGAGTAATCGAAACTATTTCGTAGTTAATGTAGTTCTAATAATATTATATTTATAAACAAACTTTTTTCAATTTAATTTAATAATTTATGGAACTAATAAGTACCTTTGTGATTTTTGAGAAGAATTTTAGTTTTGCAAAATATATTTTTTGATTATGTATAGCTTACAATTTTTATTTTTATGCTGTTATTTTATAATCAATTTTGCTCATTTATCACAATTACAGAAATTCTCAAATTCTTTATGATCTTTATAATTTCAGATCATAATTTATCGAAGGATCGATAGAATTCAAAAGATCTGTGCAGCGTATATTTATACATTCCTTGCCATCCTTAAAGTGGTACTATTAAAAAATATTTATGTATTTTTTTATCAAATATACCTCACTATAAGTACAGCGTTTTCGAAGCGTTAACATTTGCGTTAACATTAATTGTTAACTAGTGTTAACAATTTTTGTTGCTATTATTTGTCGTACCAAATTTTTATAGACAATGCTACAATAAAATTTCTGTTTGTTAAGTTTTTCTTACTGTCAATGCATTGGTCTTATCGGCAAATTTATATGTTGTTTTAAGACTATTGAAGAATTTTTGTTTATTATTAAATATTCTATTTGAAGCTTGTTTTAGTAAAAAACTGTCCAAACCAATTGACTACAGAAGACTGTCGACTATAATCGAACATTGTACCCTAATACACAAAAATATTTGATTCCAAAATTCTGGTTATAATATCCTTATAACATTATGCATATTATTATAATAATTATATGATGCAACTTATAACCGTCTAATACAGTCTTCAATATATAACACAGAAGAATAGTAAATTTACGGCGTGGAATTTTGGAGCCGATTTTAGGTAATTCTGGTCTCCTGAATGCCAAAACAATATTAGATTTGCCGAATTGACTCTAATTTTAGAAATAAATAAAAATACATATAAATAAATTATAAAAAACATTTTGCATATTATGATTGTCTATTGTATTTTTGGTCAGGACAATCCCTTTGTAAGGTCCAGCAGTAGTCTGCCATCGTATTATGACTATCCCATCAGCCTTGATATTGTAACGAAAATTAAAACGTTTATTTATTTTCAAAAGGGCTAATACAAATATTTACAGATACGGTTAATAACAATTAATAAACTAAGATTAACACTAACACTAATTACACTACAATTTATATTTAACACTAAGTCCGGATTTATTTAAACACTCTGTATACTGTTTATCACTTCACTATTTATTTATGTTCACTGTTCATTTATGTTCACTTGATTTATGTTAACAGTCGCGCGTTTAAACTGGAATTCTTTCGTGACAGGAAATCGCCAGCCTTCCAGAAAATTCCATAACCATCCAGAAATTTCTAGTCACTTCTTCGCGTTTTCTAGATCGTTCATTCATCGATATTTGAATGACTTAATGCCGTTATCATGTATGACTCATCATACATGACGTCATACATTAGTCATCAAATATAATTAGAAGTTCTTTCGTAACAATATATTTGCTCCATTATCTTGATATTCTGGTGAAACCGTCCCCCTTGTTATTCACTGTAATCACCCAGGTTTTCAAGGAATCTATCTAAATTTTTTGCAAAAAATGTATTTTGATGCTCATATTAGCTCCTAATTTTTCAAAATCTTTAAGCATTTCTCTGACTATTTCGGAATATCCTGCAACTTTGTGATTCTCCAAAAAAATTTTGATAACTGATATGAAGCTTGTCCATGCTTCCAATTCAATCCGAGTCATATGATTTGTAAAATTATTGTCTTTTATAAGTGTATAAGTGCATCAAAAATGCTTGCTTTTAATTTTTCCATGCTGACAGGAAATGATTGACAAATATATTTGAAGGCAGCGCCGTAACTACCAGTGTTTTATGTGTTCGGTGAAACACGGGCCCCCGCCGAAAGAAGGTTTCCAAGGACCAAACAACAAAATTAACAATTGCACAGAGATATGCGCATGCGCATAGTACTAATTTTGATTTGTTATTATGGTAATAATGCTGATAACAGCACAAAGAAATTTTAAGAAAACAAAATGCCGTTTTAAACAATTTAAAGTTTATTGTGAGAATTAGAGTCAATTCTAACAAAATAATTATGAGCCAAATACTTTATTACATTAGTGAATCTAAATTCACTGTAAAAACTTAAGCCGCAAAAAATTTTTTTAATTTTATTTCCTAGTGTAATTTTTGTATTTAAAAATTCAAATAAAGTTAAACAATACAACCCCATGGCCCACCGCACCCTCTGCTTCGGGTCGTTTTGACGGTCGGTAGACTGGACGCTATAGCACCATCAATGAAAATGTTACTTTCTGATCAAATATAAAAAAAACTCCAACTGAAATGATTCTACTTTGTATTGGGCAATGACGTCAATGCCCAAACAATGTTGTAAAAACCACATATACAATTTTAAAAGTCAACATTGCCCAAAATGCATGGTCATTGACGTTATTGGCTAAACGTTAATGTCCAGCTAAGCAGGGCATTGTCATAATTGTCCGGCCATTGACGTTAGTGGTCAAGTTGTCATCATTAAACGTAGTGTATACTACATACATATATTGCTACAAATGATCAAGATCAATCTTGCAACCTCCATCCAATCTAATTCAACCGGAAGAAAACCTCTTTAATCTCAGTAGCAGGTTCATAGATGAAATATCCTCTCAGCCCTGAACTAATCACAAAAACTAGCGGATGACCTAAGTTGCCCCAGTATTCTCCTGTGGATAAAGATACAACGGCAACCACGCCAAAGCCAAGTGATGGTTATCACTTGCAAAAAAATTAGAACTTATTTTGCTGCCCTTGGCAGAAAAAATATCTATTTAACAAAATTGTGAGACCCTTCTTCAAGACTAAAGTTGTCCGCCAAATGTTGCCGACTATTACCAATAATCGCTATTCACAAATTGCACCATAAAACAAACTGCAAATTGAAATAATTTGAGAACCCAAAACTATCGTAAAATTATTCGAAGAACAAAATAGAACCTAACCAAATCAAGAATCGCTTCCGCACAAAAAAAATCACTTTCCAAAAATCCCGTTTGCACCCTACATATCTAAACCTCAAGAGAGCCTGACGACGACTTGTGTGCAAAAAATCCGTTCTCTTCTTCCTACGATCTGCACCGAGTCACCCACAAGGTAATATACCTATCAACTCAAGACGAAAACCAACAATTTCTCGTATCACTGCCCTCCTACTATTAATTTTTATTTATTTTATTTTTATTATTATTTTTTTACATATTTTTTTTGTTAGAAACATTACAATACATTATGTATTGTCGTGTTTTGAAACCTAAAATTTTGTATTAATTTGAAATTGTGTAACATACTGTACAGTTAAAATGTTTTTGTTACGAGGTTATCTGTGCAAGCAAGTTATCAGTTACCGGTTTTCGACATTTACTTCCAGTTTACTAAATTAAAGTTTATATAGATTATGTAATTTGGCTGAACCCAAGGTACTTCCCAAAGAATGTAATTAATGAGATGGCTTCCCGTTGCCTTCCCTATAGTCCACCAATTAACTATAGGTATACACAACAGTGTATTCCACATGATCAGGATTTAAACCACGGTTTCCCGCTTATGTAAACCTATAATAATTACAGTTACATTTATAAATGTTGCATAACTTAAAAGACGACACTAACATGAAGCGAATAAACTATGAAGAAATTTCAAATATAAAAAAATTAAGGAAATAATTGCTTTTTAACTTTGTATTTGTTTGGAGCGACTCAAAGATATACTAGCTAACTAGGTTTGCAATTTTTGAGTACAATTTATGTACAAAAATACTTTTATAAAATAAAAATACGTCACGGGCGTGGTTAATCTTATGGAAACAACCAATCGAATGTACTTACTTGCTGGGTTATTTTTTTCGTTTTTTCTAAATTTCTTAAAAGTATTAAAAGTTCGATGTTATCGCAATTTTTGAAAGTTCATAAATTTTAATGTGTATATCTGTAATTGACGTCAAAAACTACCATAATTTCATTACAAAAGTTTTAAATTCGGAGGCTCATTAACGTCCTACTCCCAATAGGTTTACGCCCTACTCTTAGATGTTATCAATATCTAAATAAATAATTATTTACAAAAAGTTAATAGCTTCTTTATTTAATTTTGTTATAGCTTAAACTAGAGATTTCTTTATCCTGGATCACTTTTACTTTTATTAACTTACGCTTTAAAATAATTAAACAAACAGAAATTACAATTTAAAAAAAAGTGCTTAAAAAAAGCATCAAATATTACCAAAAAAGCATAAATTTTACAAAAAAAAAGTATCAATTTAATTCAAAAAAGCAAAAAATTTATATTATAGTAAATTATTGACCCTAAATGTTAATATAGTCGAATTTTTTTTAACTCGTGTATGACTAAATCTTCAAATGCAGTGAGATTTAACGTATAACATTTGGTTACCTTTGTCATATTTAGAAAAAAGTAACTATTAGAAAAGAGACAGAAAAAAAGAATACGTCGCCGTAACTTTGTAATGAAAATGAATTAAACGTACGTCGATTTAACGATTTTACCGCTCTTACGGTATACCGCTCTTACCTTAATTATGTTAGTTTTTTAGTTTTTAAAACTTCAATGCACGATAAGTGCAATAATTTTACATTTGCAAATTTTGATAAAGTGATACTCGATAACGCACGTTGGCGCGGTTTAATTTTGTGTAGTGACGTCGCGTATTAGCAGTCTACATTAAGTGAAAACCAGTAGCTAGTATAGTGCACATAATTAAGTGATTACATAGTAAGCAGTACTGATGACGACTAATGAGTCAGAAACACATTGTGTGATGGCTAGACGGTCGAAAAACCAGGCAATGTGTCTACCGCTCTTACCTTAATTATGTTAGTTTTTTAGTTTTTAAAACTTCAATGCACGATTAGTGCAATAATTTTACATTTGCTAATATAACATTAGTTTTTATAAATTTCTTCCTAACAACAAATACTATGGATAAGATAATACGTACAGCTTAGGCATATTACAATAGAATTTTCGTAGTCCGAAATTTTTGCGCCACCTGTCTGATTGAATTGGAACCTTGGAACTTTTGGTGTAATCAAATACTATGTGTTATTTCTTTAAATTATATTTTTTATTAATATATAAGTAGTTACATGAAATAAAACTGCGTATGTTAATTGTGAGAAAATTTTTAAATTTATTTTTAGTTTTTGAATGATTTTTTTTATTTTTTACTATTTTAAACAATTTTGATTTATTTGTCTTCATTCAATTTATTAACATAAGCTTTTATTAAAACATTAAAATATTTATCTAAAAATAAATTTATACAAGAATCGCATACTATATTACAAATATTTTTCTTAATAAGATCACAATTTTTTAATTTTGTTTTCACATTACTCGCATTTACAGTAAACTCGATACAGTAAACATGCTTTTAAAAGTCTGATTTAAATAATTAGATGCTGTTTTAGCAATTTCCTGAAAAAATTCTGAAAAACGATTTCGAGTCTTTCATAACAATAACATCACAACACTAGAAATTGTATGTAGTACATAAAAAAAATAACTCACAGTAATTACAATCCTTCAAGTAGGAAGCCGAAGGTATCCATCAGATGTCCATCTAGTAGTTTTGCTTGCTGTTTAATTTTGACGATTAAAATTTATTCAGGTGACTTGGTTACCACAGAGAGATCAAAATTGAAGTGGTTAAGGTCCTCAAAATGAGTATCGTGCTCTGACAAGCACTTCAAGTAATTTTTGATTTATGTGTGCTTAAAATTGGTTCTTCGATTTCGAGGTAAAATTATCAGAATAACTTCATAAAATCATCCAAAACGTTAGTTACCCACTACGAAATTATAACACAACTTCAAACTGGAATCTCCAAACACACAAAATACCAAATTTTCAACACACTTGACAATATTTTAACCGTGAATAAAAAAAACAAACTGGATTCAAAACTTTCTTGTAATTTATTTATAACAAATTGAATAATTCCGCAGGTTAATGCGAGATATTGAGTGATACAGATCTTGGTGATCGACTAACTAAAAAAATGAACTATACAGAAATTTATAACTTTTCATTAATTACCAATGACGTGGAGTCTTTTGTTCAAGTTGACCAATAAGAAAATTTGAAAATCATGCAACAAATTAGTGACTAATTTCCACGAACAATACTTAGGCCCCAAAATATTATACTTTTAATATCGGCGCCGGAAAGCTATAAAATTTATTATTTTTTTCAAGAAATTCTTAATAAAATTGGATCATACTGATGTAATTTTTCTGAAGAAACAACTTTATTGGTAAATAATGCGACAGAGTTTGGTAATTAAATTCTAATTTAAAAAAAGTTAGTTACAAGGGGTCTTCAAAAATTAAAATCACCTAAAAAATGATTATTATTAAAACCTGTTGATTAAATTGAATATTTTTTATTTTATTTCAAATTTTCGTCAGCTAGGCCTTATTACCCGCAGGTACCTTTGTATACATATATATATATATATATATACATAGCTTTATTTTTATGACTTGATAAGCATAAATGTACAATTTTTAAAACAATAAATCTTCATTTTTAAAGCAGTGCCAGTGCTTCTATTAATTAATTATCGTGTGATCTACCATATCATTGATAGCTTGACTGCTACTTACAAAGTTTCACGTCATCGTGCTTAAGGTAATAAATCATGCTGTCTAATATCTACTCGATCATTACTTGCCAGATGTATCTTAAAAATTATTTTATTATATCAATATTTTGTGATAAAATCGCTTGGTCTTGGTAATTAAATTTACTTGAATTGCTTTAAAAGAATATTTTAGATAAAAAAATTTAATAAATTTATAATTTAGGAAACAATTAATTATCATATCAAATTTTAAAGATAAACCAAAAAATGCACAAACACTTTTTAGAACTAAAATGTTTAAGTTAACACAATATAAATACACCGTTGTAGTATATTATCGCAAACGCAAAGGCGATGAACTACGAAATATTCAACGAAATATTTTATTTGTAAATTAAATAGCTCATTGTAGATTATTTTTATTATAAAATTATTTATATTCTCTATGGCCCAGTTTTTCAGTCGTGGTTTAACTAAATAAAAATGGTTAACTACAAAATTTCTTAGTTAGCGGTTTTTCAGTCTTGGGTTAGCAGTTTTCTCTAACCAATTATTTAAACCAGCATGGGCCAAGTTTTCAGTCGTGAGTTAACTTTTAGGTTAGCTAATTTGGTTTAAAATGTAACTAAAATTTTAAACCATATTAAGCCGAATATGAGTTTTTCAGTGATTAGACAATATTTTAGTTAACTAACCAAAATATTTGCTAAGTTGGTATCGAAACGCAGTAAAATTTCACAATTTGACAAACAACGTGTGCGTATTTCTAGTATTTATGACATATTGCGAGGTTATGCAGATCAGCGTCACTTTTAGTTGCTTAGCAAAGTTAACTAAAATAATTTAGTTAAACCACCACATGTGCTGGTTTATAATAAATTTATAAATAAAACAAATACTTATTATTTATTGGGAAAACAGAAAAAGAGACAATATTGTCACCTTTTGAAATGCATTTGTCAATATCTCAAAATACTGTCGTGTTTCGAAACCATAAAAATCATAATTCATTTATTTTGTAAATTATTTTAAAGTTTAAATTTGTTTTATTATTTATTTGTATCATATTGTGTAAAATAGTTAAATTATTTGCTGTGTAAACAAGGTGGGATCGTAAAAATAAGGTGAGGAAAAGAAGGTGTTGAAGCTAGATACCAGAGGGCCTTGCGGCAAGCAAGCCGATGGGTGTGTTAATTCCCTACAACGTTAATTTTAATTATAAATTTGAATTTTGATGGTAAAAAATTAATAAACGTTAATTTAATTTTAATGAAAGTTGTTTTTTGTTTAATTAATAAATTATAGTGCAAATAAAATAATAAATTTAAAAGTTAAAGAAATTGTGATAATTTTGGTCGATGCATTAAAATACGTTGTAAGATTACAATATCCAGATAGTAAGCTTGTTGGGTTGCCTATATCTTATTTTATAGTTCGGACCTGTTCGACACTATCCGAGTGTTTTAAAAACTAAGATAGGAAGGAAGACGGTTTGTAAGGTTTAACAAAAGAGAGAACGGTTTTATAATTCAAACGAAAAGGTTGTTTGTTAAGTTTTAAAGAAATTTAGGTAAGAACTTTCCAATTAAACATAATATTGATATTAATTATATTTGTGTACATGTCAGATCTAAATTAGGTGAATTTTGGTAATTAATTTTATTCTTTAGTTTTAATTGTTTAAACAGGGGCACTATTGCGTATTACGTTATCATAGGTTGAGTTGGTTATATTTCAACAATTGAAGTAAAATGTTTTAATTATTAGATGGGTTATATTTCGGTAAAAATCGAAGTAATTTTATATTAACAGTAATAATGCCATTTACCGGCAATTTTTAACATTATAAAAATTTGATTGCAGTATAATTAAAATAGTTGTAATTGGGTAATTTTTGTAATAATTAATTAAACATATTAATTGTTAGCGGTATTTTGGTGATGGTTAAATTAATATTTTGCTAGTTGTGTTTTGGTGACCATTAAATTATTTTAAGTAATTAAATTTAGAGTGCGTTTTATTTTTACGAGCATTTCAAGGGTACCGTAGGCGGTTTCTTGAGATTGTCCTTTGTGTTAACAAGTGAAATCGACACCGGTGACCAGCTGAATTTTGTTTCACAAAATCACATTCCGAACTGGAATTTAATATTTTATTACTTTAAAACTATATAAAAAAACCGTGTTTTCTAAAGTATCAAATGTTGCATTTTAATATCATTTTTAACAACCGAAGAAATGCCATATACAGGGTGATTACTTTGCAGATGACTTTTATTTGTATGTAAATTGATTTCAATGGTTTTTCTAGTTATTCTAACGATCACAAGTTGAAAATGATTTTAAAGTCCATGATAATTGAGATTCATATTAATAATTATGCTTAATTGAATTGAACGTGATTGTAATTTCTATTTGAAAGATTTGTCTTTTACTCTCGAAGAACTCTAGAAGAAAATTCACAAATCCCTCCGACTCTCCTTGAAATATTAGAGTAGATTGTCTAGAAGAAAAATCTAGACGAATGCCCAAAGCCCACCTAGATGACAGTCAACAAACTTTCAGTCGAATCATCAGAGCCCCCCCCCCTCTCTGAGACTTTAAATCTAAATTACGATCTCTGCTTGGTTTAATTGAGTCACATTTGCAGGTGTAATTTTAACTAAAGAAATGGACTTATAGTTTCGACAAACAATAATATAATTATATAGAAAGTATAATCTTGACCCAACCCTGCACAATTAAATTATATAAAATATAAACTTTTTACCTCTAAGAATGCAATTTTACATTACTGCAGTTACACAGGATTCCGATATAAAATAAGTACCGTGATCACCAAATTAAATAATTATTCAGAGTTATTAAAATACAGGGTGTTTGGAAATTAATTATGATTTTATCATTGCTTCAGACTTGATCCTCGAACCCAAATTTAAACAGGAAATAAAAGATTTGACATAACCTAAATATGTTGCAATGGAATTTTATATTTTTTTTTTTAGATTTATCTGCAACTTACCACGGTCTAGCTAATATCAGGAACAACCTCTTTAACCTCAGGAGCCGGTTCTATGATTGTCACACAATCAACTAACTACCAAAATGTTTGTAACTTGTATTAAAATTAAATGATTAATTTGAAAGCAAATAAGACCATTTATTAAAACAAAATTAAATCCTCTGTCCACAATCCGGACCTGAACGTAGGCTGTTTTAAAGATTACAAACATACAAAATAAAATTGGCAATTATTTCAGCCTTTTTCAAATATTTTAATCTTTAAGTTATAACTTAAAATTGAAAATTGTAAAAATTAATGTGTGTAGTTCATAAATTATCAATTGTAGCGTTAAATTGAAATTTTATCACTTTGTTATTATACAAGATCTCTCACCCAGTAATAGTTCCGTGATATCACCTAATTTTCTTTCTTCTTTTCTTAACTTTTCCAACTGCCCAAACACTCAAAACCATGTAAACTCCTGTTGCTACTTTGCTTCCTTCGTGTGAATCCAGTATGGTAAAATTTTCCAAATATAAAAAAAATAACATCTAATTTTCAAATGTCGGATTCCTTACAATTAATCGACAATGATTGTAATAACCTCATAACTTTAATCTTCAACAAATTCTAATTTTATTCGATATTTTAGTCGCTATCACCATAATCCAAATTCTTAATTATCCATAAAGAAAATCTTATTATTATCACGAAAAATACTCTTTTACAATTTTCTTCCAAAATTTCTTTTTAACCTCCCACTTTTATCAAAAATTTTATTCTCTCTGTCTGGAAAAATGTTACCAACCACTCTCTTCTAATTTTCTAAATTTCACCTTTAATTTTACAAGGTGCGTTCACATTTGTAGGTTTGTATTTGATACAATTTATTGCTTACGTTCTTATTTAATTTCTTTATCTTATAAATGATTTCACAATTTAAACTATTTACAATTTAACTACTCCAGCTACTGTTCTTATAAAGCAGTTGTCCTATTATTTATTTTATTTTTATTTATTTATTTTATTTTTGTTACGAAACATGACAATATGTAGTTTTATTTGTGTTGTGCCTTTATGATCGTCTCTCGATTTTGGAGCGATCATCTGTATTGTTTCAGCTATGTTAACAATTTTGTTTTGTACAACGGAAGAAAGAACGGGTTACTAGATGACGTGCGGTAGGTAATTACACAACGTGGTGGTTCATGGCTATTTTTCCGTTTCATCGATGAGTAGGTGTTGGCGCTAAATTCAATTGTAAGAAGTACCATCTTACAACGTCGCAGCAAATTTATTAAACCGACGAGCTGAAGCTACATGCGGAGCGTGCACGTGCAAGTTATAAGTCCAATACTACATTGCAAGGTAAAAGTTGAACATTTTAATTGACAATTGGGGAACTGTCAGAAAAACCTCATCACGAATTTCAAAATTTCAACTACACTATAGGAAAGAGGACACTTTTCTGAGCATACTAGAACAAAAATTTTGTTGGATTATAAATTAGTTCTCGAAAAAATCGAATTTGAAAAATTTAAATTTACATGTATTTTAGATACATCTTTTAACACGGCTGCATGATTAGCGATTTTTGTGTAAGGCAAAATAATTAAAAAAAATCCCTAAAAAATGACAGAACTCGCCAAGGGTGGAACTCGAAGCCATAGAACTCGTACGGTTTCATAAAGAATACCTTAATCTCCAATTAACTAATGGTTTGTTAACTTTAAGAAGCCATTAAATTTTGGTGGGTTTCATAAAGCATATATCTTGTTAAATTAACTAATGAAAAGTCCCTAGATCTTTCATTAAGATTTTTAGTAACATCACAGTAATATTTGATTTTTGATAGTTTTACACTATGTTTCCTAACTTCAAAAATATTATAAATATAAATTTGAAGCAGTCAAACAAAAGAACGCTTTGGAAATGTCTTTGCTTAACTCCAATATTGAAGCAGCCAAATCAAAAAGTGTTCTTAAAATCATTTTGCTTCAATTAAAAATTGAAAAAATGTTAAATAATATTTAATTTATTAAAATAATTTTTATTAAAGTATTTATTGAAATATTGTATTTATATGTGATTCTTAACAGCATTAGGACTTTCTAGTAACTATCATTAGTTACTTACCAAACTTATATAATTATAAACAACTGTCATTTTGTAAATAGTTTAAGTTTTAGGTTAGAAATAATCTCTTATTAAGAACTTGACTGGCGAAATTTTGCCAATTAAATTTTAACAAGAGATTAGTGTTAACTGACTTTTATGAAACTCAAATTTGGACTTAATGGTAGATTATCTACTTAATGCTTTGTTAAGAGTTTTATGAAACCGGGTATTAGAGTGTATTAAAGCACTCGTACCGTCAACAAAATGAAGAATAGGAACGGAACGTGCCAGTTGACCGTGGCTCGACACGTTGCAACATGGTGTATCGGGTTACAACTACCTACTTTTAATAACTTTAAAATGCCGTTTTTTCGAAAACTAATAAATAATAATCCAAAAAAATTTTTGTTGCATTATACACAGAAAATTGTTCTCTTTCCTATAGTGCAGTTGAAATTTTGAAATTCGTGATGAGGAAATTCTGACAGTAACCGACAATTGAATAAAAATTTAAAATTACCCTAAGAGTCTCTTGTTAATTAATAATGAATGAATCCGAGCAAAGAAGTATTTATAGAATTGAGCAAATTTTTATAAATTTGTACAGCTCGGGTCATTGCAATACATAGTCATAGTAAAAATTTTTTTGCTCATAAAATACTTTTTTAAATCTAGGTGATAATTAAGAAATACTAAGCGATTCAGAATGAGAAATGGAGACTCCTACTACAGTTACTCTTGTAAATAAAAATAAGACATGACAAGAAAAGCATTGGTTGTTAGTTATGTCGAGCTTTCATTATATATAATTCTATTAAAAAAAACTTTTATTTTGAGTTTTTTCAGTTTAAATATTTTTAAAAATGTTTGAAAATTTATTTCTAAATTTTTATTCAATAAATTTCAACGAAGTTAGTAGGACAGCTAGTATCAATTGAATATACTTCGATAAATAAAAATAAAATAAATAAAAGTCTTGAGTGTAAATTGAGAACTGGCTTGATCAATACAAATTCATTCAAATGGTTGTATTACTTGAAAATAGCCCACTTAAGTTTTCTTATGATTTAAAACAAATTTTATAGATAACTTAAATCTTAGAAGAAACGTCATCTAAAGTATTTCAATGAAAGAAACTAGAAATGTTTTGTTAGTATTATAATAGAAAATATTTATTAGTATATTAATTTTTAACTTTTGGTATATAATTAAATTCAATAATCTTTAATTTAGTTAACTTGTTAAATCAAAGATTATTGAATTTAATTATAATAGAAAAGACTAGATTGATCAGCTCGACCATAGTTTTGAAATCGTCACATAAAAATGTACTAGATGCTCTTACGTCTTGACTAGTTTTTCAAATTAATTTGCAAGTATTCATTGCATCTATGAAACTCAAGAAAAGTGATCAGATGGACAGATTTACTTGTTACTAAGACGTGCGATAAAATATTGCTTGTGAACCTTTCTTAACCTAAAACAAATCGTCTGAAAACCAGTTTCTCACAATTTTGTTTAAAAATTAATTGTTATTTTAGTTTTATAAATTTTATTCTACACTTTTCATTCTCATTTTATCAACCTATTGATTATAATCGATGCTAAATACGACACAACAAGACTGCTTTAGTACTTCATTAATTTTCTTCGGCTATTACTGTTAATTTGATTAAAAGCTGCCCTAAAATACGAGTATATCCAAAACAAGCGGTTTACAAATTAATTATCCTAGTTTTGGAGCGATCTATTAATTCTATCTACAAAATAGTATATAAATTATAATAAAAATGTTAAAGCTTATGTTGTATTTAAAAAGATATACCTATCAATGTAACTAACAATGAGTTAGTCATAAATCACCAAATTCTTTTGAACTTATTATTTAGAACAAAATTTTTTAGAAAATTTAAAAAATCCTTTTACTTTGAATCACTCACGGTTAACAGATGTTACTACATGTATGGTATAGCAAAGTAAATTTGATTTTGTGGGGAAACTGATTTATTTTTCCTTTTATTCTTTCAATTTATTATAAATTGTTTTTCCAATCGATAATATCAATTATCCAGAAAGTATTCCAGAGATTCATTACAAAATATTTATTATTAATTATTTATAGTACTTGCAGTGATTTTTATTTGCGAATACTTGTTGCAATTAATTTGATTTTGAACAGCATATAGTGCATTTGTTTGGTGTTAGTTTAATAGATTATATGGTTAACTAACATCTAGTATAACACTTTAGTAAACTTCGCAAAATTTTGCTTAGAAGTAAATTACTTGTAGCTGAAATCCTTTTTAGAAGTTGGAGCAATGACGTTTGACGTAAGTTGATTAAATTGAAGTGTACTTAAATATTGGTTGTTGTAGGTAGTGTAAAGAACATACCTTAAATCGGATTTTAAATTAGTTTGCATGGAGTAAAATAAACATTTCCATAAAAAGATCACAAATTACCTTTTTTATAAAAATTTTATATATTATTCTATTCTAGAACCACTCGAAAGTATTATTTATCTGCTGAACAAAAATAAGCTTTACCAAACAACTTATCGATAGCGTTAAAGCTCTTACTTTGGAGAGAACAATAAATTGTCATTGTGTGTCAAAATAAGCGTGCTTAAAAACTTGATCGTTTTTCAGAACCTTTTTTGGCCAACTATCAGAAATTTCTTGTTGTGTTTGTTTTAAACCCTTTACTGCTACTTCATATTGATGCTTATTACAAATGAAAACATTTCGGGTACATCTTTATTAGAATTCAGAATATTTTTTTAATATTTTTAAGAAATTAGCTTAAAATAGATTTTCAAGAATTCTAATGTTTAACAAAGAGTTTAAAATGGCTGAAATATTTGAATAGTATTAACAATAAGTAAAGGTCGAAAAATGTTGTACAAAAAAATTGAGATTTCAAATAACGACCGTGCAGCTCAAAAGTTTTTATTTGTCTACTTAACTTTCAAAATTGATTTTAACCCCGCGTGGTATCGATTTAACTTCATATTTAATTTTCATACTAATATTTTATTTCTTTGCTTAATTTCAAGTATTACTAAATTTTTTCTCAATAGATACTGCTATTATTTTTTCGTGTTTATTTATTTACATTTCTTTATTTATTTACATATTTCTTTTATATTTATTTTTTATTACGATTGGTAATAACTAATAAGCATGAAATACCTTGTCAAAAGTGGGTAGAAAATTTATATTGTCAGGAAATTTTACTTGTCTTTAATTTCAAAATTCACCCAACCTAAAAAAAATTTTTATGGTCAACGTTTCATCTACTTCTGGCCAGGGCCGTATTTAGACAAAACAAAAGACAAAACAAGACTTAGACTAGATTTTCGGGAGGGGTTTTAAAAATTAAAATAATAAATAGCTAATTTATTAAACTTTAAAGGAAACTATAATTCAGAACAAAAACTAAATGTATAAAGTACAACATATTTAAAAAATAAAAAAAAATACAATAAAAAACAAACAAAATATAAAAATAAAAATATAAAAAACTCGATAAATAAATAACTAAACAAAAAATTTAAGTACCAACTTAAACCGTCAGTCATGATAAAATCAGCAAAATAAAAGCAATTAAAAAAAAATTAAAGTACCAACTGAAATCGTCTTGCACTATATGAAAATTTATCTAAAACCAGCTCATTGGGGATTGGAATAGTTCTATGACTGGACATAAGGGCTAAACCTGTTAGCCTTTCTTGCCCAGTCGAATTTCTTAAATAGTTTGTCACTCTCTTGAGAGAAGAAAAACTTCTTTCCGGGGTGGCTGTTGTTACTGGCAGGGTACACAGTACTTGTAAAAGTTTGTATATATTTGGAAATAAAATTTTATTGCACTCATCTAAGGTCTCGATTGCATTTTTCGGAAATTCTTTTTCTGCAGACCATTTAGTTTTCCAAATTCTTATTTCACATGAACTAGCGCCAACGTCAACAAAACTACTGTATATATTTAGGGCTTTTTTATATTCTTCGTTGTCAATTTTTATATTTTCGCTATTTGGTGGAATCAAGTCATGCAAAAAATTTAAAACTTGCTTGTGCTTGATAAAGCGCATGTTAAGCTGGGTCAAAAAATCGTCAAAAAATGGGATAGCAACAGATATTCTGTAGTATTTCTCAGGTGTTTTTTGAGACACATTCACTCTATTTTTTTGTCTGTTAGTTACTCGAGGAGTAACAACTGTTTTCTCTACAGGCTCTAAAATATTTTTTGCATCATTAAATTTTTTAAACTTTAAAGGAAACTATAATTCAGAACAAAAACTTTTTTGCATCATTAAATATTACATTGAAAGTGTTGTCCATGTCAGTCCTCATGGCTGTTACGGTATTTTAGACATTTTACACAAACCCTATTGCAAAAGGCAAATCGCAATTTACCGTTTGCAAAATTTTGCATAACGAAACGGTATATGAAAACAATGTTTTGTTGAAGCACTTTCCTTGGGACTTGTCGGTTAAACAAAAACGAATGAAGTTACAACACCGTTTATTTATATTTCATGTAACACACCACAACTCTCTTGCTTATGCGAAGATGATCAAAGAAGAACTGCTTTATGTTTATCGTATCTGTCTTTTATATCGTATTCTAATCTCTTCTATGACCAAAGTAGAAAGTGATTAGAACGTAATTAGCATATCATGGAAAACATTGACCGAGGTTGATAATAGTGAAAGTATTGATAAGAGGTAATGATAAAGATAAGCATGAGAGTTGACATATAGTAAAAGTAAATTAATATATACATGGTTGGTCAAAACATATGGTAGAGGTATACAACACACCTCCCCCCTTTAAGATTAATCAAGTATGGAACATTAGCTTGATTAATTTAGTAGATAAAATATACCTACACAAATTAGTAATCAATTGTGACCATAAAAAAAAATATAAAATACATAAATATAAAATACATGAAACGGAACTTTAGATAATACAATATGGTAGTAAAATTTGTTTATAAAAATTAAAATTAAATTAAATTCCTGATGTAGTTTTTCATGCATTACCCTTCAACCGTAAGATTAGTGGAATGGTTAAATGTTGTTTCATTGTCTTTTGTTGTCTTGCGCTATTCTATTTTGTTTGATATGTGTTGTAGGTTGTTGCAGCAGCTGTCCTCTGAGACTAGTACGGTTGACGCACTGTAGCACTTGCACGAGATTGCGAGGATTCAGGCTCCTACCAATTTTACATCTATAGCTTATGAATTGCGATCTTCACGTAGTATCGATGCTGTTATTTCTTCAGAGATTACATATAACCATGAGTTTGTTAACCATTCCTATTTTTAATAATGTTTCGCAGATAGGACGTTTCTTTGTAAGCCATATGATAGGATTTCTACACATAAATTCTTCTTCCGAAAGTTTCTCACAAGCAGATAGTTCCTTTAATTGACCATAGTGTGATTTTGTAACACTAAGCAGGAGGTAGGGATATGGAGTTTCAATATAGGAGGATGCTTTTTTTTTCATTATGGGAAGCTGGTAATGGAATGACGTTATACAAGTTGAATATACTTTTGTTAACGAGTGGTATTTTAATTATATAGACTAGGATTCCGTCACTGTAACTTGAATGAATTGTAGAGATTGAAAAGTAATTGTGAAATTTATTATAATTATTTAGTTGTATTGGCAAACTGTAATCATCAGAAAGTTGGATTTTACTTAAAGTATCGTGAAGGTTCTTTGGAGTAATTATTGAGGGGTGCATGATATTTTGTTTAGCAAACAGTATTGAAGAAGTTATCGTATTACAAATTTCATTAAATTCATTAATTATTTGAGTTAGAAGAGTGAGATGATCGGAAATTTCTTGTTTAGAGGTAATAGAGTAAAAGGAGTCATTTGTTTTTTTTTTTATAAATGTAATAATATTCTTTATGTTTTTATTTAATATCTGTTGGTTGGTTTTTAACGCGAATACTGATTTGTTATAAGCATCTATAGAGGCAGAAACCACATGAATCTGCTGCTTCATTAAAAGCTGGATATCTAAATTTTCTTTCTGCAAACTATTAATAGCCTTAACATAATGTTTGGCATCATCGGAACTTGGATTACCGAAGAACCATTTAACCATTTAGTCCATGACCTGTCAAATGCGTGATTGAATCAAATTTTAACTGTAATTCAGCGATTTGTTCTTTTATTAGTTCCAAAGACTCTTGACAATATTTAGCTATTACCTTTGAATCGCGAAAACAAGCTTTTATAGATTTTGTATATACTGTTTTGATTATTTGAAGTTTGTCTTCGATAAACGTGATGTTATTGTATGACAGTATAAGGTATAATGATTGTCGGATACTCTGGCTATTCCGAGGTTATGATAGAAAATACCTGAGTTAGGTTTGATTTCCGTGTTGGAAAATTTTGGTTGTGAAGAATAGCATGACAAAATCGACAGCAGACAGAGAATAGAGTAAAATATGTTATTCGGTTGGGTCATCTTCTTCGCCCGGAATAAAATTTTTAAGAAGATTAGGATGATAAGTAACAAATTTATTGTTTTTTAGTTTTAGTTTTACAGTGTTATTACGGTTTAATTTTACTATTTCATAAGGACCTTTAAATTTTTCACTAAGTTTTTTTGTCAGACCCGGTTTGATTTGTTGATTTTTTATATATACAAAATCTCCAGTTTTAAAACTGTTTTCTTTAACGTTATTTTTCTTATCATAATAAATTTTTGACTTTTCTTTGTTTTTAACGAGGTGCTGGCGTGCCAATTCGTAAGCTTTATTAAATTTAAGTTTTAAATTAGAATGATAATTGTCATATGAATATCGAAATTCTGGTCTAGAGGAAAGCGAGCTAGGTATGTGACTTTTGTGACCAAATATTAGTTCAAATGGAGTGAAACCTGTAGAGGAGTGAATGTGATTATTGTAAGTAAACATTGCCAAACTAACGTAATCGTCCCAGTTATTTTGATTTTGATTGATATAATGCTTTAAGTATTCTTTTAGGGTAAGGTGACTTCTTTCAAGTGCTCCGTTGGTTTGTGGGTGGTAGGGACTGCTGAAAACGTGTTTAATTCTTAAAAGACGATTTAATTCTTTAATTGTTTCAGAACAAAAGTCCGATCCTTGATCCGATAAAATAGCTTCCGGAATACCAAAAATAGTTATAAATTCTAACAGTTAGTTGGCTACGGTTTTTGCTTCGTGGTTTTTGATGGATTTAGCAAATGAATACTTTGTCAAATCGTCCTGCATTGTAATGATAAACTTGCTTTCATTTTCCGTCACCGGTAATGGCCCAACCATATCCAATGCTAATCTTTGAAATGGGCGCTCACTTGTCGTGGTTATTTGCATCGGAGCTATCTTTGATTTGCTTCCTTTATTGATTTGACATGATTGACAGGCTTTTATAAATATTTTTATATCTTTTTTCATGTTTGGCCACTTATAGTTTTTTTTAACGCGTTTATATGTGCGTAAGTAGCCGGCATGCCCTGATAGATGCGTCGGTGGTGAGTATAAAAGTTTCATTAAAATCTGGAAATTGTAGAATAGGTTCGGAAGTTAACACTTTCTTAAATTGTTCAGATGCTTCTTGTTGTTGGGCTAACCACTGAAATTGTACATCCTTTTTTAGCAATAATGTTAACGGTTTAGCAATTTTTGCAAAATCTTTCACGAATCTTCTATAGTACCCAATTAATCCAAGAAATTGTTTGATTTGTTTAGAAGATTTGGGTGTTGGATAATCAACTACAGCTTTAATTTTTTCATCGTTAGGCGCAACTCCATTTTCCGTAATTTTATGTCCAAGATAAACAATTTCTTTTCGCAAAAACTCGCATTTATTTGTCTGAAGTAGAAGATTGTTTTCTCGAAGACGATTAAGGACAGCTTCTAATTTACTTTTATGTTCTTCAAGTGAAGAGGTAAATATAAAAATATCATCGACATACACTAAACATTGCATGCCTAGTAATCCAAATAACACTTTATTCATCAACCTTTGGAACGTAGTTGGAGCGTTTTTTAATCCGAAAGGCATTCGTAAAAATTCATAATGTCCTAGGGGAGTTGAAAATGCCGTTTTAGGTATATCTTCGGATTTAAGTTCAATTTGGTGAAATCCATCCGCCAAATTGAGTGTCGTAAAGTATTTGGAATGCGCAATTTCATCAAATAATTCTTCTGGTAACGGTATCGGAAATGCGTCACCTATAGTTACATTATTAAGACCTCTATAATCAATAACTACGCGCCATTTCTTTTCACCTGACGCATCTCGTTTTTTTGGTACCACCCATAAAGGGCTTGAATATGGTGATACAGAAGGTCGTATAATTTTTTGCTTTAACATTTTCTCGATTTGTTTGGCTACTTCTTTTTTGTGAATATCGGGGTATTTGTAGTTCCTAGATTGAATGGGAGTCTCATCTGAAAGTTTTATTTCGTGAGTGACAGTTTTTGTCGACGTTAACTGATCATTTGGGAGGTAAAAACGGTCGTTAAATTCAATGCAAGTTTCGAGTATGGCTGATTTTTCTTCGGAGTTTAGATGATCGGTTCGGATATTTTCTTTCAGTAATTTCAGGCGTTCTGATGATATTTTAATGGATTCATTTTGACAATAACTAAATACATGCGAATGATGTTCTTGAAACGGTTCGAGAAACAGTTTGATATGCCCGACTTTTACCTTACAATTATTCGTATTTAATATTGTAGTAATTGCTTTATTATTATCATCAACCTTCACCAGCGATCTTGCTAAATAGACACCTTCACAAATAAATATTTCGGGAGTTATTCCTTCAGTGATACCATCGTTTAGAATGTCTACTTCAATTAGTGTTTCAGATCGTGGACTTAAAAAATATGAACTAGATTGATTTGGGTTTAAGTTTAAGTGTAACGCAATAGGAAAGGGAACAGATTTAATTTTTAATTCACGTTTTTGAAAATTGATATTTGCGTGTTCCGTTTCTAAAAAATCATTACCGATGATTCCATCGAACGGAATATTCGATTCTTGTTGTATTACATGAAACTTCGCAGGAAACGTTTTATCATAAACTTTCAAATTTAATTCTACCGTTCCTATCGAATGCACGGAGGCGTTCGCGCAAAGTCCTGTAAAGGACATTGTGTTTGATGAATTACATTTAGAATTAATTTGTTTTAATTTTTGCGCTTTAATTAAAGAAGTTCCAGCACCCGTATCGATTAAGAACTTGAATTTTACTCCTAATATTTCTACATTTATATGTGACATATTGCATGTAGTTATACATATTTTAGTTGATTTGACGGAAGTTTCGACAACCGTTCTGATTGATGGTTGAAAATGGTTATTAACATGAGAAAGGTGAATGGTACGCTTCGAATTTTCGTTAAATACCCAATGTCCATACCATTGTGTATGCAAACATACACGATAGTTATATTGATGTGCAAAAATAAAAATTATGTCATCGTCTCCCCAAGCGTTAGGTGCGCGAAGAACCTCGATAGCTTTGGTTGGCGATCTACATTTCATCAAAAATACTGAATTGCATAAACTATTTTTAAAATTAATAAGTGGGGCAGAGTAATTAATCAGATTCATTAGTGAATAAAAAAGACAATTCCCGTCACTGTTAACATCTATGAGTTTGAATTCGATTTTGGGTTCTGTACAATTATGTAAAACCTTATATGTAGTATGATTTATTTTTGCGCTATTGTACTTTTTTAATCCACAAGTGCGACGTTTACTTGGGATTTCTTGTAGTTTAAATGAACCGCAGAATCAGCAGAAAGAGATACGTTTTTGGTATTTGAATTATTATTCTGAGTTTTGATTTTATTGTTGTATTCCCTTTTCCGGCATTCTTCGATAGAATGGTTATTTTTCTTACAGTAATTGCAAAATTTTTTATTAGTGTTCCCGTGGTGAAAATTCCTGCTTGGGTTGTAATATTTGTTATTATAGTTAACATAAAAATTTTGATCGCGATAATAGGTTGAACTTTTTGAATTTGAAATTGCGGTTTTTTCTTCGAGTGCTTTTGGTACCGCTTCGGATAAGGATTTTAAGTTTTGAGTTCTTAAAAAGCGTGAGATATCTGGATGTGAATGGTAAATAAATCTATTAGTTGCTAAATCATTAATTAATGTAATTTTTCCTTGCCGTTGATCATCGTTAACGGCAGTAATAGAATTAGTTAAATTTTTTACAGTTTTTTCTATTTTTTCATAAAAGGAAGTAATGGATTCATTTCGTTCCTGCCTCAAATTATTTAAATGTTCCATTAATTGGATATAAGTAAAAAAATTGTCTTTCTGAGGTTTATAAAATTTACAAAGATCACCTTTTACTTCTTCCCAAGAATTATAAACCTTTCTCTCTATTTGTTCACGAGCACTGCCTGAGATTCTTGAAATTATAAAAATGAGGATTGGTCGCGTTTGATGAGGTGCGCAAAATGATACTGTATTATCACAATCCGAAATAAACTGATTAAATGTACTTCTGTTTCCATTAAATGTATTGGAAATCAAAGAAGCTATGAATTCTATACTAAGTGCGGTATTTGCCGTCATTTCAGTAGTATTTTCTGCAAGAGGAGAGGTATTTTCTGCAAGAGGAGGGGTATTCTCGGAAAGGTCGTTGAGTTGGCTTCTCGTTATCATTCAAAATCAACTATTTATCAATTAAAAAAAAAAATCTACTTACGGCTTTGTTGTAAATGTTTTCAATGACTTGTTTTCCCTTCGTCCTAAATTTCACTTTTTTCTTGTGACGGCTTCGGATTCTTTTGAATATCAAAAAAAATTTTGATATCCCACTTCTGACACCAGTTTGTTGAAGCACTTTCCTTGGGACTTGTCGGTTAAACAAAAACGAATGAAGTTACAACACCGTTTATTTATATTTCATGTAACACACCACAACTCTCTTGCTTATGCGAAGATGATCAAAGAAGAACTGCTTTATGTTTATCGTATCTGTCTTTTATATCGTATTCTAATCTCTTCTATGACCAAAGTAGAAAGTGATTAGAACGTAATTAGCATATCATGGAAAACATTGACCGAGGTTTGATAATAGTGAAAGTATTGATAACAGGTAATGATAAAGATAAGCATGAGAGTTGACCTATAATTAAAGTAAATTAATATATACATGGTTGGTCAAAATATATGGTAGAGGTATACAACAGTTTCAGCTACGCAAAGGCTAATAACAAATTGACTAGAAATAATAGCTGTCAGTACTTGAGAAGCTTTGGACGACGTTTTAGCATCAATTTCTTCAGATAGAGCTTCTAAACATTCAACAATTGGCTTATATATCTCTTTGAATCTTAGCAAGCCATTGTGGTTTTCCACCTATCGGGTATCGCACATAGACGTAAGTTTTGTCCACTTGGTTTGAAGACAATATTGTTGAATTTTTTGTTTCAAAATCTCAGTTCTTTTGGCAAAATATTTAATAAAATTGCCAACGGATTTTACTGTCCCTATATGCAGTTCCTAACACTTTGAATAAAGCAGCAATGACCGATTGCTAAATTTAACGAGTGAGAGCTGCAGTGTACATACAGAGCAGATGGATATATTTTTTTTATTTCTGCTTGCACTCTATTAAAATTACCAGCCATAGCGGCAGCACCATCGTAGCCTTGCCCTACCAAATTTCTACAGTCAATGCCAAGTTCCTAAAGAGATTTAATAATCAAAGTAGCCAAACCTTTGCTAGTTGCGTCCTTAACGGGTATAAACTCTAAAAAGTGTTCTTTAACAAAATGACGTTTTTTATTATC
Organism: Cantharis rustica; assembly: GCA_911387805.1. NCBI lineage: Eukaryota > Metazoa > Arthropoda > Insecta > Coleoptera > Cantharidae > Cantharis > Cantharis rustica. Next base: position 36,792,306 of record OU426879.1, read on the forward strand.
GGTAGATATGTATCTAACACAGAGCGTCATTTGCTCCGTTCGAGAAACGTCGGTTGTCTCGTCCACCAATACTGAAAATAAACCTGCCCCGTTTACTTCTTTAACAATGGTTTCTTGTATAATTTTGCCGTAAAAAGATATCAATTCATTTTGTATTCCAGGACTAATGTATTTCGCATTTTTGCTACTTTTTTCTAAATGATTTTTAAGTATAGCGTCGCCAGAATTAGCGCGCATACGTAGTATTGCGCGAAAATTTCCCTCATTAACAGCAGTTAGTTCTTCGGTTAAATTAATTTCCCCCGAATCAGATGTACCTCTTAGTGCTAATTCTTGTCTACCACAAAGTTTAATTACTCCGATGATAGGCAATAACTTTTCCTTTTTTGAGACATGTTCTTGTATTATAAAAAAATTATTCTTTTACTTCTTTTTCTGATTTTATATCTATTCAAATTTTTAAACTAGAGCTACTTACCACTTTATTAATTTTATTATTCACAGCACATAAAAATATCACAACAAAATCTTGTATTTGTCCTATAGGTTAACTGCACTTTGGAAAAATCTGCGGCCACTATATAAATTAGTATAAAGTTAATTGTAAAAAACCGTTTCTGAATAAAATTTTTTAATTTTAAAATTTAAATAAAAAGCACGAACAAAATTCTTGTCAAAACGAAGAACTAAATTAAACTGAAACTGAAAAAATATTTTATAAATCTTTAGGAAATGTACAATTGTACATAAAATTTACACTAAAATATAAAACAATAATTTATGGGTTTACAATGGGCACTCCAATTTATTGCGGAAGTCTTATTTTAAGCTAAGCTGCAGACATTTCAATGCTGCCGATTTGGATGGTCATAATTCATAAAATTTGTGTTATTTTTAATATTTTTGATTCAAAAAATTCAAACAATTTTTACCATAATAGTTAGAATCGCCGAATATTAATCCGAATTTCCGATTTTTTAATTTGGGTTTTAATTGGACGTGTCTCTTTAGATTTAATTTTTACTTACACTTCAAGTTTAATGTTTTTGTTTTCAGTGGGATTTCCTGTACTTTATTAATTGATAAATAATTTCGGGGGGGGGGGTTAGAGGTTAGTACGGCCCTGCTTCTGGCTATGTTAATTATTCTAATAATCCAGAATCCAGATACCTTGCATAAACTCTTTTGATTTAAAATTAATGATAAGCAATGCCCATAATAAAATTGTACATAATCTATCTAAATCGAAATAGTAAATGATATTTTTGTAGACATAAACTCACTAAAATTTTATGTTGAGATTTTGTATTGTGCGTGAATTTTTAAATTGTTCAACGAATGTTTCTAATGTGTACTTCAAAAACGCAAGTTTTAATAATCGTTCTGTTATTTTATGAATGATAAAGTATTTCCACATTTAATTTATGAAATATTTCAGATGTAGCTAAATGATTACAAACGCGCAAACCATATAATTTTAAATTAATGATTTTAAAATCCAAAATAATTATAAAAATGCAATTTCAATTCTGCGATTACAAAATCTTTAGAAGCACTGTATTAATTTAAATAAATACGATTGATACAGTTCTTAAACTTCAGCGGTAGTAAATATAATAATTTCTTACAAGGTGCAGTAGAATTGTATTGTTTAGAAAATATTTATCAATAATTTTGTTTAAAACCAGGTAAATAATTATTGTTCCTTATTTTTTACATCGTTGACTGCATTAAAATTTACGTTTTATCCAATCAGTGCCATTTTTTTATCCAAAACATGTCATAACCTAGTTGACAAACTATACGTAGTTGGTCTCAATTAGAAAAATTTCTATTTATTTTATAGTTAATTCTTAAGCAAATCATTTCTCACTTTTTTTATATTCTAAATTGTCTTCATCGATAAGCAATAAATTAATTTTTAAATTTTATTAAAACAATCTTAACCGTCCGGTCAATAACCAAACTTTCACCTTTTGAAACTAAAATGAATACCCAGGTACCCGGTTATTGACCGGACGGTTAAATTAGCTGTTCCTTGTTAAGAAAATTGATATGTTCATCACCGAAGCCTTTTTGCGCGACTTGTTCATTGAAACATCTTGGCACGATTTGCTTAGTACATGAATGTTAACCAAAACCGAAATCTCTTCCCAACTTAAAAAATCAAAAGCTTCGGGAAAGTTTGTAATTCACAAATTACCTTGACGGTAAATTTTAAAGTAAGTTTAAATCCTCTTAGCAGTTTGCTTCAATTAAGCAAATTCATTCAATTCATTTTGATCTTTAATATTATGCATTGCAGTTGATAAATCATAAACAAACAACTATTATTATTGTTCTTTCTGCAATTATTTACAAAACGGATTCCTGTAGACAACTTTAAATAATTCATTTATTATTTTGACATCTTATGTACAATTCAACTAATATCTCAAACCGACAATAATTTTATCGTAACACAACTTTGGTAAGTTTATTAATTTTTACTAATTTTACACTTTCATTCTAAACATATTATAAACCTCGCCCATTATCAATCGTCTACTGACGAGAAGTATTTGATCTTCAAGATTAAAATAAAATTCTAGTGTACGTTTATTTTCTCAAATTGATAAGATAATCATAACAATGATGTAATTACGTAGCTTCCTGCACTTATTAAAATTCAAATATTTCATAGCATTATAGCGATTTTATTTTTAAATTATATTTATATTTAGAATATTTTGTTAAGTTTAAATGAAAAACAATTTTATAAAGCCACTGTTTGTTTATGGCTTTTATATAGCACAGTAGATATTGAATATAATAAATTAGTAAAACATTTAACCAACCAGAATTTTTCAATATAAAAAAGATTTAAAGTAAACAACCCCAAGCATGCAAAAATATATGTACAATTAAATAATTTTTAGCAGAAACAGAAAACGAAAGGCAAAAAGAAAAATATCTATAATCACCACTAACCAGTACTTTTACGTGTGAGCGCTGGTTCGTCTGCAATGCCTTTACAGCAAAAGCATTTACTGCATTCTTTGCGGAAGTTCATAGCATAGCTTCCGTATACCATAGGATTCATGCAGCTATTGGATACGGCCATCATAAATAGAGCGTCTTGCAACCAATTTGGTAATTTCTCTGCACTATCGCGATCAATCATATACCTAAAATAAAATGTAAAGGATAAATAATTATTGTATATGATATTTATTAATATTATTAAATTACTTGTACATTTTTATATTACTCTGAAAACATAATAATTTGAAAGTATCTAAACACGTATCCATCTATATTATATTAGTTAAATGAATACTTATCAGAAAATCTTTAGTTAAAAAAGTTATGGGAAATTATTAAAAATTAATGTGCTTGTCTAGTATTTTCCAATTTTTTTTGTTCATAAGTATTGGACAAAAAATCAGCTTTGATGTACGTCGTCGTTTATTGTATTTGCATTACAAGAAGAAATAATTGAAAATCAGGTCAACAGGAGTAAAATAGGTTTGAATTAAAAATTAGTGAACTAAATAAACGTAATAATATTAAATAAAATACAAACGTTAGTTGTCGTCGGGTTTCAGCAAAAGTTTTTTAATTAAATAATATTCTCCAGTAAATAATTTTTATATTACTTTGGCTAGCAAGAAGTTTTAGAATCTCAAGCCCTCAATTGATCACGATAAATTTTGTTAAATATATTAGTAAAAAAATTGTAAAAAATATTATTTGAACTGACAATAAAAAATAGTCAAAAAATTAAAATATTTTGTCGTATGTGTAACTTAAATAAGTGCAGAGATAATTTAGACAAACTATTATGTTAAAATATTCAATGCCACGACTTGAAAAAGTTTTGAGTTGGAATGCATCATAGAACTGGGCACTGATCTTAATGCATCTAAAATTGCCTGAAACTTTTCCATTTTGGGAAATAAAGTGTACATCTTTTTGTTTCAATAATGTAATTTTGTTATTATTACGAAGATAACAAAATGTTTTTGATTGTTAACAGAATACAGATTACGCAATAATTTACTTGGTACAAAGTATTGTTGCAATAATATATTATTTGCATTACATTAATTTTATCTAATAGTATATTCTGTAAGCAGTCTTCCAAGTTAATTCGAATTAATTATGGAAGTCTTAATTTAGTTTACTGGCTCATTAACCGATTATGTTCAAATTATGTTTCAAAAAAAAAAAGAAAAAGTAGCATCGAGCTCTTAAATAATAATATGTAGTTAAATTTATTGTTAGTCGAGATGAAAATCTTCTGCAAACGCAAATGTAATACAAAATGTAAACTAATATAAAGAAGTAATATAAGTATAATAATTCCTATTAAGGGCTTACGGAAGAGGTGCTGTAATTGCAACAAAAAAATTTCTTTTTATTGTTTTTTTGTTTTTTATAATTTTAAATTCTTAAACAATCAGAAAGATACTCTATAATGTCCTATATAATACGGATTTAGTTAAATAATTAACAACCAATATTAAATTATTGAAAAATGAATTTATTTGGCTGAAGACAGAGATCAAGATGGCAGAGCGCGAGGGCTACAATTGTAACAAAATACAGCCGTAATTGTAACACGAAATGAAAATGTAATTTTCTATCAAAGTACTTTTATTATTCTCTTTTAATACGTACTACACATTAAATTCATAATATCACATGTTTAAAATACATTTAAATCAATAGCATTATAAATATTTTATAAATCTTAAAATAGAACCGAATTAAATCGTACATGATACACCTGGCATGAGTCAGGTCTGAGTGGTTACCCTTTTTGTGTAAAAAATTAAAACAAAACGCTTATAACTGCAAACTAACTCTATTTTCAGTGGAAGAAAACTAATTGATAACATAAACCGAATTTTTGATTATAATAAACGATGTTTTTCGCGTGTAGCTATATTCGTTCAGCCCGTTCTTTTCGAAACTGATAACCGAACATTAACCGTGATTCCAATAAGCGGCGTCCACTGTACATCAAAATTATTATTAAGTAATAATAATGTCGTACTTTATTTACTTACCACAAAGTTTACGATTAATAAAATAAACAGAAAAATACGAATTAAACCTAATTTTAAATTGCACGAGTAAATCGCATTGTTTACTGTCACGGTATGTTCACTAGTATAGAATGAGTTTATTTATTGTAAATGTCCTTGAAAAATGTTCACCCATACGGAGAGATGGCGCTGGAGTCTAGTTTTTATTCTTTATTTTTTTTATTTGTATGTTTTCTCTCTCTTCTTTGCTCAATTTTCTGTATAAACAACCGTCCATTTTGTTTCATTTTTGTGTAAGCGCGTTCATTTTTGAAAAATGTATTATAGTAGAATTTTTTTTAACTTGCGTATTAGCCCAGTCAAAATAGAATTTCAGCTTGCATAAATTAAGATACAGCTGAAAATTGGCGAAAGTCTTCATTTCTTTATTACGAATGAAATGTCAAAAGTCCCCATCAATCCCACATCTGCTAAAAAAGTTATTCAAGGTCAAAGGTAGAAAATTTCGGTTTTTCGCTTTTTTCTCGCAAAATTAATTCTCGCAAACAGCGTGTGTTGTAGTAAAAATAGCTTACACAAAAGTTGTAGATTATTAAATTTTCTATCAAAATTGTTTCTATGCTTTTTTTTCTACAAATTATCATTTCAGAGATATCGTAATTCAAATTAGATTAGATTAGATACATCGATTATATACATCGCGAATACAGTTTGTGCGGGTCCCCTGACGGCTCCAAGTGTAAAGGCTTGTTCACATATGAAGCAAAACGAAGCCGAACAAATGCCTCGTTCGTATATTTTTGTGTTGCCGAACGCAGCGAACCCGGCAGCGATCTAATGTAAATAAATTACTGGCATCTCGAAGCAAATGTGACCATAATCGTCCACACCTAATCAAATTCTCTTTGATATACCGACTTTGCTCGGATAGGGGTCATACGGCATCGGGCTGTTCGCCGAACACCCCGAGGCAGTGTGCTTCGCGGCTCAACGTACATATCTGAGCATTCATTCGGCCTTGTCTTGCCTCGATTCATATGTGGACAAGGCTTAACACGTAAAATTTTTCAATTGTAAAGGCTTGTCTACATATAAGGCAAAACGCAAAGGAGGCAAAGCGAGGCCGAACGAATGCCTCGTTCGTATATTTTGTGTTCCCGAACGAAGCAAGCGAGGCTTCGCCGAGCACCCTTAGACAGTGTGCCTTGCCGCGGCTCAACGTACACATCTGACCATTCGTTCGGCTTCGTCTTGCCTCCTGCCTCATATGTAGACAAGGCTTTACAATTGATGCCTTTCGCTCACTTAATAATAAAAATCGAATTATAATAAAACAATAAAAAAATTAATATGAAATGCTATTATAGGCAATTTTTTTTTAAATCGCGTATGACTAATCTCCAAATGCAGTGAGATTTAACGTATAACATTTGGTTATCTTTGTAATATTTAGAAAAAAGTAACTATTAGAAAAGAGACAGAAAATAAGAATAAGTCGGCGTAGCTTTGTAATGAAAATGAATTAAACGTACGTCGATTTTAACGATTTTAACTGTCATCTCGTTTGATTTTTGACATATAATCTCGTCAAAGATTATGACAACTGACATCTCGTTTGATATAAACAGTGATTTTGTATAGTATAGATACCAATACCCGGTATCACGTCAAAACGCCGTCCCCAAAGACGCCGTTGCAATAACGCCGTGAAAAATACGCCGTCGCAAAATGGCCGTTGCCCAATAATGCCGTATGGTAATACCGCCGTCACAAGATGGCGGTGTCCAATTACGCCGTCACAATAACGCTATGAGGTATAAACCTATTATAAATAATTTATTTATTTAATTCATTTTTATGGGTTGAAAATCTATCAAAGATTAGTCTATAAAGTTTATAAATTAATCCAACATTTGCCGTGGTTGTGGTAAGCGCAACAGAACTTGAAAATAACAGATTTGTGAAGGGGTCCGTCCAGGATGACAATAGATCCGACATTTGCAATAATTTATTATTAATTATTAAATATTTACAATTGCGTATTAAAAATTAATATAATTATTGGTATATAATTATTAGAGTGAGGAATTATATGTAAATGCATATTTTTGTTGCTTGTTCCTAGAGTCGTAAAACATTGTATCTATGCGTTTCTATAACTTGAGAGTTTACAACCAAAATTAGAGAGTGGATATTTCATATGTTTTTATTTTTACTGCATATTTTCTATGTTTTTATTTTTAAGATATATAAGTGCACATTTTCATACTTTTAAGAAAATTAAATTTAAAAAAGATAAACTTTGCAAAAATATCTTTGAAGAAACAGCTTCCCAGGCACGGCTTGAAAACAAATTTGTTTATTTAGTGTTGCATCCGCAATAAATATCATACATCAATATTACCGTTTATTGTGCCGTCATAATGGAAATGCAGTTTATGATTACTTTATGAGTCATAATTAGAGCACGGAATTTAATGAATTTGCATATTTCTTAAAATTGTTGTCACTAAAATCCACATGGATAAAGCCGAATTAGGCAATTCGGAATTCAATAAAATACTTTTTAAAATACATATTTTGCATATTTTTAACATTAGGTGGATATTTTCGTAAGTGCATTTTTGTACTTTTTTTATTCAACGGTTCCATTTTCAATATTTGAAAGTTGATTTTCTCGAAAATTTCTTGCCATCTGACCCAACAGCTTTGGAGAATTATTATTCGAGGGCTGACCTTCCAGCACAATAAGTGACAAAAATTAGAAAAATGCGGCTGAAGTATAATTTCATTGTTAATTGTAATTAAATCTTTCAATAAAATTAATTTAAAAAATTAAAAGTCTTTGTTTTTTACCACACCACGGCAAATCTTGGATTAATTTATAAACTTTATAGATTAATCTTTGATAGACTTTTAACCTATAAAAATGAATTAAATTGTAATTATTAATTATTATTATTATATAATTATAATTATATAAATAAATTATTTATAATAGCGTTATTAAGACGGCGTAATTAGGCACGGCCATTTTATGACGGCGGTATTGCCATACGGTATTATTAGGCAACGGCCATTTTGTGACGGCGTATTTTCCACGGCGTTATTGCAACGGCGTTTTAGGGGACGGCGTTTTTCCCATGGCGTTCTTAAAACGGCGACTTTGGGGACGGCGTTTTGACGTAGAACCCACTACCCATATACTTGTTTGAAAGAACCGTTGTGCCAAGATGTTTTGACATATTTTTTTTGTATCCATCTCCTTCTTTTACATGAGTACTACAATAGGTTGTCTTTTTCGTTAGTTTTACAGGCTCAGATTTCTCAGATTAGTAAAGACGTATGTTACTGTCAACGCTGTCAAGGTTGGGGAAAGCAGGGCCGTCTTAAGATATACGACGCCCCTGTGCTACTAAAATTAATGCGCTCCTCTTGAAAAGAAAACACACCAATCCAAAATAGAAAAAGTCAGTTTATTATTATTCTCCTAAACGAAAACAAAATTTATACAAAAATAAAAAATTTATACAGGATCATCCCGGATTTTATTAAAAAATTATTGTATTAATTAAGGTTGAGCTATTCCATAATTTACTAAGTAAATTTTCAAAAGGACTACCCTCATTTTCAATACACAATCGTGATTGTTTTAAAAGATATACCTATTAATGAATATAATAATTTTTCAATAAAATTAATTAATTTAATTTACATTCAAATATATTGAAGTGTATTGGACCCTGAGATTATTTTTTTATTTCATCAATATTCTAAAATCTTTAATTAAAATATTTATTAAATTTTAATTTCAATATAATTATCCAAATGGTAACGTTAAATTTTATACTAGTATTTTAATTAAGTAATTTAATTATTTATTATTTTATTTTCTATGATTTACAATCCAAAATATTTGTTAAATTTCAATTTCAATTAAATTATCCAAAATTTATACTCGTTTTTCTAATTTTAAAATTTTTTCTTCTTGCATTATTATAGCCACTCGTTTTTCAAGCTCTAATCTCTCAGCGTTCTGTTTTTCAATTTCTATTTTTTCAGCTTTTTGTCTTGCCATTTCTAATCTTTGAGCCTCCAATCTTTCAGCTTCTTGTTTTTCTAATTCTAATCTATCCGCTTCCAGCTCTTCCGCTTCTAGTTTTATAATTTCCAATCTTTCTTTATTTTTTTGTTCAACGTTCTTCGTTGAATTTGTTTCTAGCTCGTGAATTTTTTTATTTATGGCTTCGATTATTTCTTGTTCTTTGTCCTTTTTTCTGTTTTTTTCGATCTTGGCTATTATTTTTTTAAAGTAATCGATAAATGTACCTTCGAACTTTGGTTGGAACGGTAATTCATCAGTGGTTTCTGCCACTCCAGAGTCTTTTTGTTTTTCTTTTTCTTCTTCCTTAATTTCTTTCATGTTCTTTATTTTAATTTTCTCAGGGTTAAAGGTAGGTCGCTTTTTCGGAAGCCCCACGTTGCATGCGACAATTGAAGTGTACTTCAATTCAATAATTTAATTATTTAATTAAATCAATTTTCTATGATTTCCAATTAAAATATTTGCTGAAATTTCAATTTCGATTAAATTATCCAAATGGTAACGCATATTTTATACGATACCCATATTGCGGTCCGGCTTATCAACCAAATTGTTGTTCCTTGAACAAATTTTAATTTTATAAAATATAAAACTTTCTTAATTATTTCCATTGTAATTGTTGATCTAATCCAATTCCACCTTTTATCCTTTTATCTTTAATTTCTTCCGTTTAAATTTTATTTTCAAAACCACTAAAATCTTTCTTCAAAATAATAACTTCAATAAAACATTTTATCTTCAAAAACTTTTAATTGTATTTCAAAAATTATAAACTTATCAAAAATTACTCGGACTAATAAATCAATGCGTCCATCACGTCGACCATTTTTGGCAAAAGGCCTCGTATCCAAGTGATCGGTCTCCACCTAGCAAATTCCACAATGTTGCAACTTAATAATTAATACAATAATTTTACAAAAATGCATAGGGTGGGTCCGAATTATTTTGGAACACGACAATATAATACAAATACATTCGCATCTTAGAATTTTGCATTTTTATTATTTCCTGATATGAATTTGTAACATTTTCTTGCTTAATCAATTTTACAAATTACGAATTCAGTTATAAGAATTAATATTTCTATTAAAAAAGAAACGTTATTTATTTTCTACAATCATTTAAATAATCCTGATATCTTTCAACATAATACTTTAAATTATGTAATATTGGATTTAAATAATAAATTACTACAATCACTGTTTACTACGAAGAATTAACATCACAACGGGTTAACTATTTCAATTTAAAATATTCCCACCTAATCTGGCCGTCTGGTATTGGTTGCAGTGATTTCGTACGAAAATTTCTAATTGGCTCACAGCCAGAACTACCGAAAGAGATGCCAAATACAGAAAGTTAAATATAGAAAGAGATAGCAATAGAAAAGTAACGCGTAGATATGTTGGCCACAAGTTTAGATATTGTCTTGGTATCTATATTCTATACTATACAAAATCACTGGATATAAAGAACGCTAAGACATACGTTTTGTAAATTTTGATTCATACAATTTTTTCGATAAGTCATGCGCGAGTTAAAATAAATTCGGCTATATATTGCGATATAATTTATCCATTAATTAATTTTTTTAATTTTTTCCATAATATCTTCTAATTAAAATATTTTTCTTCAAAGTAATTCGTGAAACTTCAATTTAATAATTTATAAAAATGGGAATGCAAAATGCTATGATTGCCGTATCGCATCGCCCGCTTATCATCAACGTTTGTGTTACCTTCAATAATTTTTAATTTTATAAAATCCTGCCCATCCAAATAATTTTTTATTAATAAATCTGAATTCTTCCAATTCCTTCGTATTTAATTTTGTATTTAATTATTTAATCAGCTTCCATTTAATTTTTTTCTTCCAAAATAAATTCACACTTTCTTCAAAATCAATATAATCCAATATAATAATTTCAATAAAACACTTTATTAACTTCAAAACTTTTACTTGTATTCTAAAAATTATAAACTTATTAAAAATTATTCGGACATGAATTTTACACGTCCATCATGTCAACCATTTTTTGACAAAAGGCCTAAAAATCACTTATATTTTAAAAACTATAAATCTTATCAAATATTTCTCGGACTCACAAATGGATGGACAATGGACAATGGACAATGAACAAACAGTCCATCACGTCGGCCATTTTTTCGCAAAAGGCCTTGAATTACTTATATTTCAAAAACTACAAATCTTTTCAAAAATTATTCAGACTGATAAATTAATACGGCCATCACGTCGACCATTTTTGGCAAAAGGCCCTGAATTTTTGGTGATTCGTCCCCACCTTGCTAATTTTACAATCTTACAACTTAAAATCAATTTAAACATAACTTAAATAAATAAATGAATTTTTACCAAAATGTATAGGGTGGGTCCGAATCACTTTTGAAACACGACATCTTACCCCCGTTGCTAATTGCAGTTTCAAACGCAGCTAAAAACAAGATTAGCAAAAACTCAGGCTTGTTTCAACTAAAATAAATCAAAAAATTTTTTACCATACCACTACAATATTTATAAATAAAATAAAGTCAATTTCAAAAATAATCAAATCAAAATAAAAAAAAAAGGCAAATCTATTTCAAAAATATCTTCCATTTATCATAATTCATCTCATTCTGTTTCATTTATTTTTCTTTTCGGACCTTCCATAAATTAATTTTGGTTTGGGGCGCCCACTTCACTGGGATGTTGTCTCTTCTCTTTTTCCACCCCCGACTCATCCAAAACTTCGAGTTTTTCTTTTTTTCTTTCATGGCATCCTGTCTTGTGTGATCTTGTTTTTTCTAATTTTGAAATTTTTTCTTGTATTATTATCGTCACTTGTTTGTCTGCTTCCAATCTTGTGGCTTCTTGTTTTTCAAATTTTAATTTTATAGCCTCTTCTTTTTTAGTTTCCAATTTTTCCGTTTCTAGTCTTGCAGCTTCCTGCCTTTTAACTTCCAATTTTCTCGCTTCTAATTTTGCTGTTTCTAATCTTCTGGCTTCTTGTTTTTCAATTTCCAATTTTTTAATTACATCGTCTTTTACAAACGATGGATTGAGCGTCATGTCCAGCATTTTATTTATCACATCCCTTTTACTTGCCTCAATACTTTCCCGTAATTCATCTTGAGTTACTCTGTTATTTATTATTTCCCTAAGCGTTTCTTTCGTAACTGTTTGTTGTTTTAATGTATTAATTGCTGTTTTCGTATCATTTATCTCTTCTGTAAACCTAAAATCTCTTGCTTTCATTTGATCTTTTAATTGTTCAAGTTTATCGCTTAGAGCGCCAAAATTTTTTATAATTAAATCTGTTAAAATGCTTATTTCACTTGGCATAACTTCTGTTCCCCTGCGAGTGCTTACATAAACAAGAGAATCATTCTTTTCCTTTAGCAACATTTCAGCTTTTTGTTCCATTTTTCGGTTTTGTTTATTTTCTTTACAAATTTTTAATTCAATTTTAATTTTAAATATTAGGGTCAAAAAGTAGGTTGCTTTTTTTTTAAGCCCCACGTTGGGCGCCAAAAGAATGCGATATAATTTATCCATTAATTAATTTTTTTAATTTTTTCCATAATATCTTCTAATTAAAATATTTTTCTTCAAAGTAATTCGTGAAACTTCAATTTAATAATTTATAAAAATGGGAATGCAAAATGCTATGATTGCCGTATCGCATCGCCCGCTTATCATCAACGTTTGTGTTACCTTCAATAATTTTTAATTTTATAAAATCCTGCCCATCCAAATAATTTTTTATTAATAAATCTGAATTCTTCTAATTCCTTCGTATTTAATTTTGTATTTAATTATTTAATCAGCTTCCATTTAATTTTTTTCTTCCAAAATAAATTCACACTTTCTTCAAAATCAATATAATCCAATATAATAATTTCAATAAAACACTTTATTAACTTCAAAACTTTTACTTGTATTCTAAAAATTATAAACTTATTAAAAATTATTCGGACATGAATTTTACACGTCCATCATGTCGACCATTTTTTGACAAAAGGCCTAAAAATCACTTATATTTTAAAAACTATAAATCTTATCAAATATTTCTCGGACTCACAAATCATACGTCCATCACGTTGGCCATTTTTTCGCAAAAGGCCTTGAATTACTTATATTTCAAAAACTACAAATCTTTTCAAAAATTATTCAGACTGATAAATTAATACGGCCATCACGTCGACCATTTTTGGCAAAAGGCCCTGAATTTTTGGTGATTCGTCCCCACCTTGCTAATTTTACAATCTTACAACTTAAAATCAATTTAAACATAACTTAAATAAATAAATGAATTTTTACCAAAATGTATAGGGTGGGTCCGAATCACTTTTGAAACACGACAATATATATATATATATATATATATATTATTCTCATTATATCTATTAAAGTATTGGCACAAGCCCCACACCACAATATTAAAAAATAACATTGTTATTAAAAAAGTTGTGAGGTTTTCGCCCGTATTTCAAAAAACTGTAAATATTTCAACATTGAAGGAAGATTGAAAGCTAAAATTTTTTTCCATCTTATAAATTATTGTTTCGAATAAGTTACTAAAAAAGAAATAATGATTTTTAATCTCATTGTTAGTTATTTGTTAAGTATTACAATTGCCTCTTGTTACAATTGCAGCACCTCTCCCTACATCTAGTCATGCAGTAGAAAATAAGATGGTTTTTATAAATTTTTGTTTCATTAAGGTCCGGTCTTTTAACTTCCAGTTAGAAAAAAGCTAACAAACTTTTCGTTGCGTAGTAACGTGAGTTAGTTTTTAATTATTTTACAAAAATAAATTAAACTAACGTAAAGTTTAATTGTCGTTATTAAAATATTGAATAGTTATTAGTTTCAAAACTTATTAAAGTAATTGAAAAGTTTATTATATCAAAAACAAAAAAATGAGGCAATCCAAAAGTTTAGTAAAAAGATCAGACCTAAAAAGGGCGCTTTTCACATTACATTGATTTCTCAATTCCTTATTAAACCTATAAATATTGGATCGCTATTTGTTTTAGAATCATTATAAATAATTAGAAATTGTAGTAAATCATACTATTACTGTGGTTATATAGGGTGTTTTTTTATCAGCATGAGAACTTTAAATTGAAATAAAACATTAGAAAATAAATGGAATGTTTTTTGTATTATTTTTTATGATAGTACATTAAATACCATTTATGATTAAAAAATGATTTCTGGTATGTAACCACCACGAGTAATCGTTACGAAGCGCATCTGATCGGTCAAACTTTTGACCTCTTTTTCTATAATTTGTGGTTATATTTCATAAATATCTTACTGAATATTGACCTCTTATGCTTCTAGAGGTTTTGGTTTGTTAGCATAAACCATGGATTTCACATACTCTCCAAGAGTATAATCAAGAGGCGTGTCAAATTACACGATCTTGGAAACCAATTGACAAAACCATTATTTGAAATAATGTTATCATCAAATTGTTCTTTCAATAAATCGATTGTTTTGTTGACTGTGTGGCACGTAGCATCATCCTGTTGGAACCATAAATTGTCTATGTTTAACTCTTGAATTTTTGGGAACAAAAACGTGTTAAGCATGTGTCGATATCTCACAGAAAACACCGTAGCGGAAGCTGCTACCTCATTTAAAAGAAATATGGACCGATGATGCCGTTGACGTGTATTCCACACCAAACAATCAATTTAAAGTCTCAAGATAATGTCCCGGATTGGTCTCACTCTATATACGGCAATATACTCCTTTCTGAGCATAATCAGAAGATAGGTTATATCGATCATAAAATTGAATAAAATTAAATAAATTAAATAAATGATAAATTATAAATAAAATAAATAAATAAAAATTAAATAAAATGAATTTGAAAATAAATTTCCATAATTTGGAAGCATTCTTCAACAGTTAATTTTTTTATGACTAATTGAATCGCTTATTTCAGAAACAACCTAAGTCACATTTTGGTCATTTTGAGTTTATTACACTATCATGTATTTTTTGGGGGTAACACATAATTTAATTCAGAAAGAACCTAAATGCCGTAAGCATCCTCGATTTTATAACGATTTAAAATATTTGTTTATTTCTGAAACAACCTTAGTCCTGGACTAAGGTTGTTTCCGCACTAAAACGTCAGTTGTCATATTGTTTTTCTTATAAGTTCTTAATTTTGTAATTATTATGAACAACGATCAACCAATGACCAATAATGAAAATACTAATGATGGAGAGCCTGCTGCTAAAAGGCGTAAAGAAATTATAAAAGCGGATGAATATCAGGGTAATGTTATCAGAAACTCTAGAGTGAAAGGACAAAAATATACTAGCTACAAAAATAAAACCATAGAAGCAAAGCAAATAGGATCTAATTGCAAGTTAGAAATTAAAAAATATTATATTTTTGGGTTTTTATAAATTATTATCATTACTTAGGTGTCGACTCAAATGTTTTAAAAAGCTGAATGAAGTGCAAAGAAATATTATTTTTGGTAATTTTTATAGTATGTTAACAAAAAACGAACAGGATATATATTGACGTATAATTCACCCTAGTTGTATTTTGTTTAGTTTTTTCAAATTAAATTTGTTTTTCAAAATTATTAAAATCAAATCCAATTTAATTTCAAATCAAAAATTTCTTCAAGGGATCGAAGTTTTGGTTTTACCGTTATCCAAATCGCCTGCTTATCTGTCTGGCCACACGCTCGCTCTTACAAATAATTTTAATTTCCAATTTTTAACATAAATCGAATGTCTTACTCGAAATACTCGTTCTGCAAATCAATCAACCAGATCGAAACTATTATCGCTCAGTAGCCACTCAATAAAAATTTTATCCAAACTCCAAATTTCAAAAATTATATAATCAAAAAAAAAGGCGCAATAATGCATTCGCATCAAATCACTTTATTTAAATCAAATCAAAATATTACTCACAAATTCAAATTTATATCAAAACTCAAAATAATCGCCTCGAGCCAAAATCGCACACCAGGCTCGTGCCGTCACTATCGGCAAAAGGCCCTTAATTTGCTGTGATCGGCCCCCACCTAACAAATTTTACAATCTTACCAATTAAATAAATTTAAACATAAATTAAATAGAAAATAAATTTTCACTAAAATGTATAGGGTGGGTCCGAATCACTTTTGAAACATGACAATATTTATAAGGATTAATAGTAGTAATAGAAGTGGCTAGAAAAAGAAAACGTAGGGAAGGGGGTAACGATAGAGCGAGAAGTTACAAACTTTTTGTTAATGTAGATCAGACCAAAAAAAAAGTTTGCGAAGGTGCTTTTTTAAGTATTCGTGCCATTGGAAAAGAAAGGCTAAAGAGAATAAAAAAACTTTTGGTAGATGGTGTGACACCCAAAGATAAAAGGGGAACAAATATAAAAGACAACATTATTAATGCTGAAACCAGAGAACTTATACATAATCACATAAATACATTTCCAGTCAAAAAGTCTTATTACTCGGGTAAGGAATTTAAGTACTTAGATGTGCAACTTAATATAAAAATAATGCACGAATTGTTTATTAAAAAGTACCCTGAGAGTGCAGTAAAGTGCAGTTACTATAATACATTTTTTCACGAGAATTTCAACCTACATTTTGGTAGGCCACAAATTGACACATGCAATGTGTGCGAAGAGCTTAATTTGAAAATCAAAAGTCCTAGTCTTGGTGAAGCAGCAAAAAAAGTAGCAGTTGCTGAAAAAGCCATACATTGCCGCCGAAGTAAAAAATTTTACACTGCCCTACACGATCAAGTTCAGGAATGCAAACATAGAGATGATGTAGAAGCAATCGCTTTTGACTTTATGCAAAATCTTCAATTACCTGCAATACCAGTACAAGATCTATTTTATCTGTCTCAGCTTACTGTTAATGTTTTTTGCATCAGCAATATTAAGTGAAGAAAATCAGTTTTTTATATTTACCACGAAGCGGAAGCACGAAATAGCCCTAATGAAGTTTGTAGCTTTCTACTATATTATATTGAAAAATATATTGGGCTAGATGTAAAAGAACTGCGCCTGTTTTCTGATAACTGCCCAGGCCAAAACAAGAACCACTTCGTTACAAGAATGTGTCTGGCTTTAACCGATACAGGCAGGTTTCAAACAGTTCAACACTTTTTTCCGATTCGAGGTCACTCATTCCTTCCCTGTGACCGTGACTTCGGAGTCATTAAAAGAAACCTGCGAAGATTTGATAGAATTTATAACATTCATAAGTATACGGAAATCATTATTACCGCAAGTGCCCAAAACTTATTCACTGTCTGTGAAATTAATAGGGAAAGTATTATTAACTTTAAAGACTGGTGGTCTAAGCATTATAAGTCTTCATGCGTGTCGACCGAGACAGAAAAGTTGACAAGAGATAAGCGGATTCAGTTCTCGATTTCTAAAATGCACCATTTTGTTTACAGTGCAGATATGCCGGGTTGTATTCGGGCTAGTGAATACATTAATGGTCTGAAGTGGGGTACTTTTAACGTTTCTCTTCCAACACCAAGATATTTCTTAGTTAAAATGCCAATTGAAAAGGCTTATAACGACCCAATGCCAATACTACAGCTCAAAAAGGAAATTTGAAAACCTTGCTTAAATGGATGGAGGAACCATTTAAACCATTTTACGAAAATATTATTCAAACGTCAAAAACTAAGAAATAATCCATAGAAGCCTCAAAGGAAGCTGTATTTTATTAAAATAGTTCGATAATAAAAAGTTTTAGTTCGAAACCTGTGTTTTATTTCTGAAACAACCTAAGTACAGTTTTATAAAAATTTTTTTTTTAAGTTTTCTAAATATTTATAATGCTTTTGTTTATGATAAACTCTTACTTTAGTGGTAAACCTTTGACCTCAAGCTCGAGTATTATTCAAAATTTTCAGATAAACTTATCAAACGTTTTTTCCTGAAAATTGTCAAAATGTGACTTAGGTTGTTTCTGAAATAAGCGATTCAATTGGTAAACTTTTCTAAACACAAATAACAAAAGAATGTCACCATGACAACCTTCGTTCAATTGTTATCGCTATTGAAAGTTCTCATGCAGCTACAAAAACACTCTAAATTTTACAAGAGAGCAGATTTAATCGGTAATGAATAACCTTCTTATTGTACCATTTCAATAAAATTTACTGGATGTTATAAATACCTCAAAATACACAAAGTTAAGAGTTAGAAATAGTGGTGTAGAATAGCAGCAGAATGTTCAGTTAAAATTGTATTTCACTAGAGCTTTAGGTTTAGAAATTTGTGATAAAATGAACAGTAATACCTACTACATACTATAAACTGGCGGCTGTTTGATGTTTTGATTCATCCATATATATAAACTTTTCGAAATTGAATTTTTCCAGAGAATTCGTCTACAAAAATTAGTGAGACTAGAAAAGTTCTGTTCAAAGCATTAATTAAATAACGCAAAATTTTGTATTTCAAATAAACCGAATTTTGCCATGCAATAGTCACTGTAAAACATAAAAAAGAGCCATAGAAGAGCGGCTATATCTAGAAATACTTGAAATATTTTTTTCAATAATACACTAAAATCAACTTGAAAAATTGTCTACTAACTATTATAATATAAAAAAATTATTGATTTAATAAAAAAAATATATAAAAAATCTCTTGCTTCTTTACCGCATGATTAGTTCATGGTAACCCATTAAAGATTTGGCAGTGGATTTCACCGTAGAGAAGAATGAAGAGATGATAAATGTTGGAATAACATCAGGAAGTGCAAGAGACTATGAGAAGAATGCAGTTAGGTGTGAAAAACTGAACAAACAAATTAAAGAATTGCATTTGAGATAAGAGAAACTACCTGTAATTAGATTCACATAGTTTTGAAACGTTTGCTTCAATGTGAACAATTCAATTCCAACTGTTATCTTCATTGTGGTTAGTTTCATTTGTATTCTAATATTTTGTATTATGTACTATCATTTATTTATTATAATTTATAATTATTATTATAAGTCAAAGTATAAATTTACGCCTGAATTCTACAGCCAACTTAATTCTATAATCAATAGATAAGTGGTTTAGGTAGTGTAACTCGATATTAATCATATCATATCTAAAAATTTAATATGAAACTTAATTCTAGTTAGTTTTTGTTCGCATTTTAATATTTAGGTTTTATGGTCACATATTTGCAATCGCTTCACAACAAAGCGTTTGAATCGAAACTATAATGTAATCGTAAACGTTAACGTTCATACGATTTATTTTACTGTTGCAGATAAAGTAAGGTTTATTTCAACATGATTGAATATTTTAATGAACAACATAATATAAAACACAAATACTAAATCTGATAATTTAAAATAACATAAGTAAATATTGAATTTTTTGTCTCAGTATAACACATTATTTTATGATTAACGAATATTCAATTCGAATTTAAAAGCAGTGATCTTTTAGGAGTTATCTTCGTGTTAATCGTTTGGTTCGGATTTTTCATCTAATTAAATACACGTTATTAACACAAATTCAATTTTAACTTTAATGTTTCATTAAAGGCACCATCAAAAGTTGGTATAAGATGGGATAAGAGATAATTTATTCAGCTGGAACATTTTTTAACAGATACCTAAGATACCTGCGGATTACTTCTGATACTTTTGTCGAATGTATCATATTACGACAGTAAAATAAAATATTCTGTTTTTTTTATGAATTCGATAAATGAAGAGAGTTCAAATCAGCTTTATAGGATTTTACCTGATAAACCCCGAATCACGTAATTTCACCTTCCTTTGTAGATAGCAATCATTTTCATAAAAAAAGTACAGTCTCTACTCAAAAAATTAGCTGTACTTCTATTTTTTAAATTAATTATAAAAAACCTCTATAATTTTTTCAGGACAAAGGTAAAATTAGACCCAGATAATAATTAAAAATAATTTATTAGTAGCATAAAATATAAAAAAAAACAAATTCATTAATATTTAGTGCTGCCACTCTTAGCAGGAATACATTCTGTATTTCTTTGCGGCATGCTTTAGATACATTTTGTTATCATAATATCCTTAAGGATTAAAGGATTAATCCTTTGGTCATTTTGCCATATATTTAAGATGTTTTTCTTCAATTTGTCTATAGTGGTATTATCTAGACTATATACTATGGATTTTAGAAGACTTCAGATATGTTCTATTAGATTTAAGTCTGGAGAATTTCAAGGTCAATCCAAAAAGGGGTATTTTTATAATTTTAATTTGCTTAGATATTTTCGATCAGGTTCACTATAAACTTATAAATTACCAGAAGTTGACACTATGCATGCAAAATTTTTATTTTAGAACGATTTTATAAAGTATTTTCTAGTGCGGCTAATTTTTTGAATAGGTGCTTTATGATTTGATAAACAAAGAATTTACAATAAATTATTTTTAAGAAAACTTAGTATGAAAAATAAAATGAAGTTAAAATCATTTAAATGATGGATTTAACCTTTAAACTTAACTAGTAACCCCTGCCTGCTCTAAATTTGAATATAGCATCTACTACCGTAAAACATTAAACTGCTTCAATTTACCATTTTCAAAAAAAATGATTAATGATTGCGAAGAACAAGATTGTTTTAGATTAATTTTGTTATTGCTTGATCTTAGTTCCTAGCGGTAACTGACTTTCATTCATGTTTCCCGTTGCACGCAATATTGCGTTTTGTTTTATTTCGTGTTGTTATGTACTACAATGTAATAATAATTATAAAGCAAAAGAGATTTAAAAGATTAATTGTTTTTTTTAAACTTTGTTTACAAGAAAAATGTTTTTTCAATTAATTCGCATTAAATAAAAAAGCAAAGATGACTTTATTTAAAACGTGAATGATAACCTACTAAAGTTCTCAATAATGTAAGCTAATTAACGCTTTCACAAAATTTAAATTAGGTCGACCGTTCGACATTTATCGTAATTTTGATTAACGTGAAAATTAAAATAACACTTCGAGCTGATCTTTAACACTCGTAAAATTTAATTTACCGTAAAAACACACAAAAATATAGTTCCTATCATTGCAAAAAATTTTAAAATAAATTTTAAAATACATTTAAAATACTCTTACAATGAACAATTCTTAATATACTACATATAAGGAGTAATACTTTCAAAGCGCAACATATCCATCAAACCTGAAGTTAAGTAAATGAAGATTTTGGAATCTTTTTTTGTTTGACGCATAATCGCATTGTTGTATTAATTTGCTTAAAATTGAAAATTGTTGACTTTTAGTACTTTTATAAATCTATTTAAAATTTGGATATGTTGCATTTTGATACAAGAAATGGTTATGCTGCACTTTGCAGAAAGGTAAACCTGATACAAATAGAAAAGCTTTTATTTATAGAATTATAGAATAATACAATATTAACCTAGAACCGGAACCAATGCTATAAGATATTTTACAGAATTTAGTAACAAACTCAATTTTTAACCGACTTCAAAACGGAAGAGGTTATCAATATACGGTTGCATTTTTTTATTGTTAATTTTTTTTTAATGTTTGTTACCACAGAATTCCATCATTTATTAACCGATTTTCAAAATTTTTTTTGCGTTAAATCAAGTATAGTTTCAAATTGGTTCCATTATAATTTCATTCATAATGGACCTTGAACTTCGAAGATAAACTGGAAAGACCCTCAAATTTCTCCTCAAATCACCTCAAAGTCGTCTTAATAACGGATTGAGCCGATTTTGACGAGTTTTGGCGAAGGCAATTGCGGATTAATGCGATTGCGGATTAAGTCTTTTGATGTTTTCACTATTCAATACTTTTTTATTGTAAGCCTGAAGTTGCAAAAACTTCTTTTCACGCAGTTCACTATTCTCTTTTGAAATAGCTCTGGATCTAGATTTCCCATTTTGATAGGCTTTCTTCGCTCGTCTCATTTCTGCCATATGTTTCATATGGGCAACACGTTTAGTATGTTTACTCATATTTACTTGCAAAAAAAATAGTCCTTCTTGGTTTTTTTATTCTTCTATAGAGAAACAGCATAGCAATAACTGGACTTCCCAAAATAATAATCACTAGACGACTAAACATGTGTTGTTGAAGATTTAAAACAGGATTTCTTATAGGGGGTTCACGGATTTCTTAGAAGTCCGTAATATAAATTTCAGGGGTCCACAAGGTTCTTCTTATTTACTTACTTTTGATATAATTTTATTAAGAATTAATATAAACTAATTAATAAAAGTAATTTTTATTAATGTTCGTGGTGTTCGTGGGTCAGTGGAATTTTTGAAATTCTGAAAGCGGTCCGTAGCTACAAAAATTTTAAGAACCTCTGATTTAAAAACATTAAAATAACAATTTTTTGTAATTTTGAATTCCTTTCTACTTTGTTACCTTGTTTTAGTTTTAAGTTTTCTATATAAATTTAGTATTAACAATATAATTTTTTAGTTTTCACTTTGCTTAAAAAAATACACAAAATTTATTTGAGTTATTTGAGAGTTGAGAGTTGAGAGTTGAGAATTTATTTAATTTAAAATAAATATTCAAAATTTCACAATCCGTTTCAATTTAAGATTTTTAATTCTAATGTTGACCGGAAAACACAAAACCAAATACAAACCGTACGAAAACCGTGTATGTGTGAAACAAGTCTAATACTTAAAATATTCATTTTTTAGATTATTTTTCCATTATTGAAATGTTATGAGTCGATGTGTTTGTATTATTAAAAAAAATTATATACATAAGTATATTAAATAATAACAATTTTTATTTTTTCTAAAAAATGTAAGTGAGGCTATTCCAATTTCCATCAGTATATTGTCATGTAAGACATCATCGATACATCATAATTAACAAAGTTATAAACATTTACGGGTCAGATAAGCCATGCACGTAACAATATAAATAAAAGTTAAACACTTTTCAGAAATAATACAATTTAAAATTGATATTAACAGCTACACTTGTGTATTCCACCTCAACGATGGTAAGTCTGGTATTCACAACACTTAAAACTATACATCGGTTACATAAAACTTAACAATAATCAGCTTTAAATAACTACGGGAGGTTATAAATTTCATATAATTCAACACAGAATTGTTAATTTTCGGAATAAAATTTTTATTTTTCATCAACATCTTAAGTAGAGACGGTTGTTAGCTAAAGCGGTTAAGTGCGTTGCTGCTAATGCTGAATGCCTGGTTTGACTCCGGGCTCAGTAAAACTTTATTCTGACCGTCTCCTCTCGGAAGGCAATGGCAAACCACCGAGGTGTAATCTGCCTGGTACATCCTCTCTGGAGATGTAGTGTATAAACTTCCCGCGGTTCGGAGCCCGCGTTAAGCAGTAGGTCCCCTATGTGTGTGATAATACTACAATTTTAAGGAAAACTATAAAAGAATGTGGAAAAACAATACAAAGTAGTATCATTTTAAACGTTGAAGAGAGCACATTTAAAATTTTTTTTTAACCAAAGAAAATAATTTGAAAAATCTTCTTTGTGCATATTCGACAAATTTTTCGATTTAAATAAAAATTTTTGTTTTTCACAAAATTTAACAATTCAAATAACTGTGCAAAGTTATTATTAGTAATCATTAATTTTTATGTTAATAAAAATAATACCTATGATTGAAAATTATCCTGCTTCGTTGAAATTCCAAAATTATTGAACGTAAAGAGACTCCGAGTAACTACTGATCAGTATAGTAATTATAAAATACACCTAATTAAGAATAGTAATAAGTAACTTTGACGCTTTTCCATATTTACACACCTATGTTAAAATTAATATGAATCATTTATTTATTTAGACCTAAAATTTACTTACCTGTTTAAACAAGAAAATGTGAGGTTAACAATTTACAAAGTTTACAAATTCAATTTATAACAACACAGTAAATCACGACACTTTTTAAAGATTTGGTTTTTTTATCAATTTTACAAAATCGTTTCCACTATTATTAGTAAATTTATAGAGATTCCTGATCACTAAAGTCCGGATTTGTAGCTATAATGCTTTTTCTAGAAACTCAAAGCAGCTCAAATTTTTTAAATAATCTAAGCTATTTTTCAAAAAAGGATTCTTTTGACACCATGCTTTATATGCTTTTTTGTAATTTTTTATGCTTTTCTGTGCGGTTTATAAATTTTTGAAGATTTTTAAAATCTTTTTTTTGAAAATAAAAAGAAAAGTTTATTTATAAGTATTTAAGTTTTTAAAATTGTTTATGGAACAATTTAAACAATAACTGTATTTATTTTATACACCGTGTTTATATGCCACACTATATTTTTCACCTTGCACGTACTGCTGTTCAGCGAAGTTTTCTTCTCCCGACAACTCACGCATCATCAAAATGTGTTAAACAATCCAGAATTTAAAGCAAATTTAACTTTTATTAAGTGTCACTGCAGATTGTAAGCGATATTATAAAATTGTTGGAAAAAGCAGCGAATCGCTCGATTTGGCAAAAAAATTTAAAAACGCTACACTTCTAACATCTCAGGACAGGTTGGGATTACTATTAAAAAAAAAATGAAAGGAAGTTTTAGATAAAAATTTTGGTTTAAGAATATTGGACGATGTATTCAAAACAATATTCTGTGAAACCATTGTAAATTTGGAAATAGATCCCTCGGTTGTAGCAAAATTCAAATTTGCACCAATCACTAGTGTCGACGTTGAAAGAAGCTTTTCAGTTTACAAAGAACTTGAAGCGATAGAATAAACTTTACTCTAGAACATTTGAAACTACTTTTAATAATCAATTGTTTTACAAATTAAATTCAAGCTGTTAATAATTTAATTTTTTAATTTTTTTATAAAATAAACGAGTTAAAAGAACAATAAAATAAGATTTTTTAACCTGTTTATTTTATAAAAAAAAATACATTAATATTAACATTTAAGGTCAATAATTTACTATAATTATATTATCAATAATTCTTTCATTAATAAATTTGTTGCTTTTTTAATTAAATTGATGCTTTTTTATCCGGACTCTACTGATCACTACAAAGAGCGGAAAAATTTACTTAAGGTGGCAAAAAGTATGAATTATTATCAAGCGCTACTAGTAGATGACTCTGTCATCAATAGATCGTAATACAATGCGAGCGGCAAAACTTACCGACGTCTACATTAGTTCGTGATTTTTCTGCCGCTTACATATTTAGAAAGTAGTTTTGAGTACAAATATGCTCAAATTGACAATCGGTGCCGGTGAAAGAATTCAACCTTCAGATGTTTACTTTTTATAAACATTTCAAGTTTGAAAATTTGCGATAATTAATATTACTGCATTGGTTAATAATTTATATATATATATATATATTTTGGTTATTATTTTAATTAAAAAAGTTTAATAAAAAAGCGGAGCATTCTGAAATTTTTAAATTTTACTAGTAAGTACAGAATATATAAACTATTGACGGTGACTTATTTTGTTATTCATTATAAAATGGTTATTAGTAAATTACAATAGCTTTTCTACGACTGGTACATCCACTGGTACCAGTGGATTATGAAAATTATTTATAATTTAAAATACCGAACTAATGTCATATCAGTGTTTTAATAATTACTACTACTGCGAAACTTGTTTGGGTTTTTAGAGATAAAAATTACGGAGCATTAAATTGGGCAAATTGCCGTAGGACCGGTATTATAAACGACAAATAAGTAATTTACTTATGAGATTGTTAAAGGAGTATAATATTCGGAAACCACGAATAATCTTTGCAAATTCTTTTAGAAACAAAAATCGCCTTCACCGGGATTCGAACGCGGTGTGTCGTTAGCAGTGCTATCCATTTATCCATAAAGATTCTCGTTAAAAGTCATAAAGTGATCATACTCTTTGTGTATCGGGAATGAAGAACGCGTTAAAATTATTAAGCCGATGCATTATTAAAGAAAATGTAATTTAATAATTTTAAAAATTAATTTTCGAAGTTGAAAAAAAAGTGCAAAATTTTTAAAAATATCGATTTTGAAAAATGCCACTCGGATGCAAAAAATTCTCTAAACCGCATGTCCAAAAAAAATTTCGAAACATTCAAAGATGACCGGGAGATTACGGATTTACATCGACTTTGACAGGTGCCGAAATCGCTATTTTGGTCGTCAAAATTCTATTTCAATTGTAAATTAATAAATAAACATTTGTAAACATGAAATTTTTTATTTAGAGTCGTACATAAAACGTCGTATTTGACTCGTACATAATGACTATAATTCACGAGGATGAAGTTTATACGCGA
This sequence comes from Cantharis rustica, assembly GCA_911387805.1. Taxonomy (NCBI): domain Eukaryota; kingdom Metazoa; phylum Arthropoda; class Insecta; order Coleoptera; family Cantharidae; genus Cantharis; species Cantharis rustica. The sequence goes on from OU426879.1 coordinate 36,818,729, forward strand.
GTCGTAGGCGAGTGTAACTGACTGACATTATAATATGCTCGTTAAATAATATACTATTATTCGTATTATTATTGTCGACGGTCTTTTGCAAACTATGCGACCAAACCAAACAATTAAAACATATTTGTCAACCCAAAAAATTTATTAAAATTTAATACAAAAAAAAATCTTTAAATGATAACAAGATGAACGGATAACGAGATCAATTACCTGACAACCTGTCGGCCGTGGTCACTGTGAAATTTTCATTAATATTATCAATTATATTTTAAATATTTTTGAAGAAATTGGCACATAATAATTAAATCATAAAGCTTTGAGATGATAAATGGGTAAAATACCTACACATTTTTAGTTTTTAAAAAGGTGACAAAACTGTGAGATTAGTATTGTCGTATAATATAGACACGTTATTATCACTTCTTATGTTTACAATTTACACGATATACATAGATAAGACAATACTTTCTTCCAACTCCTTCAAATTTTGTACAGCGCTTTCAAAAGAGAGTTGTTAGAAAATAACACAAACTGAATGTGTTAAGCACGCGCCATCTAGGAAACATTTTAAAAATTACAAATTACATTAGTAACATAGGCATTAGAAGACTGACGAAAAATGTTGTTACTGGAGGCATTAATAACAGATTTTCAAAATGTATTCTTTCCTACATATCTTCTGTAATGACATATTGCAAATACAGCATGATTACTTTACTATTTTTATTACCATAACTAAACGACTAGATCGTTCTACAGGCCTATTTTGTTTATTTATTTGTATAATAATTAAAAATGCTTTTCACCTCTAATTGTAACACATTATCAACAACAGTTGAAATAATATCATGTCATAAACTACAGCACGATATGTCATCTGTACTCTGTTTTTAATCGACAGTAGTTCTTATGCAATCACCAACCAAGAGTGAAAAATAGTAATTTGATCAAATCAACACATCTGGTGCTGGGGCACTTGAATATTAGATCTCTAGTTAGCAGTTTCGATGATTTCTACTAATTAGTCAATGTAAGCAATTTTCATGCTATTTCTGTTTCCGAAAGTTGGTTATCTCCCGATTTTTCATCAACGCTTATTTCTATTCCTGGATATGCTCTTTATAGAAAGGACCGAGCAAGTCGTGGAGGGGGAGTATGTTGTTATGTTCGTCATAGCTTAAAGTCTAAAATCATAGATATTGACGACAGCGATGACGGTGGCCTGGAACAATTATGGCTAAGTGTAACTCTAAAAGGCAAATCTTATGCCCTGGGGTCCTTGTACCGCGTCCTCCAAATGCTTCAATATTATCTTTTCATAAACTGGAAGAAGTATTATCAAAATTGCATGTGGAATATACTGGTACCATACTGTTAAGTGATATTAATGTTGATTGGTTATCAGATTGTAGGCCTTCTCAGTTGATAAAGTCTATTCTGTCATCATTTAATATAATTTTCTAATAGTAAATGAACCGACCCGAATAACGAACAAAACCTCTACGTTAATCGACATTATTTGGTTAAGCGATAACATATCTTTCACAAATGTTGAGACCCTTGATGTAAACGGAATATCTGACCACAAACTTGTATGTTGTAATTTAACTTTTCCTGCACTCAAATCTCAAGGCAAATCTATAATATTTAGAAATTTTAACAAAATTAACTTGGAAGAATTTGATAAAGATGCTAGTACCTTAGACTGGTCTTTCTCAGAAGGTATCGCAGACATAAACGAGAAACTTAAGTTTATAAACCCTAAGATTACCCAATTGTTTGATTTTCACTCTCCGTTTCATACAATTAAAATCGGTACACAGAAACCTGGATGGCCAACCGAAACTATTGACAGTATGATAAAACTCCGTAAGAAAACATACAAAAAATATTCTAAGACAAAATTAAATGAAGATTTTAACTACTTCAAGGAACTCCAAAACTTGGTAACACAAGCTATCAAGAATGAAAAAAAGCATATTTTAAATACGAAGTGGAAGCGAACATACAAAATCCACAGAAACTTTGGAAATTTTTTGATCGTACCAACATTCACTCTAAACTTAAGAAAGAAGTTATTCTTGAAGAAGACAATGCTAATGCTCTGAACGACTTTTTTATTAATGCTGTCCCAAACACAACTACCGATGCTAATACTTTAGACGACTTCTTGCATGGTAACCACCCTTTAAAAACTAAGACTTTAGTATTCTGCCCTGTAAACTGGTAAGATGTAGCTAACGCTATTTGTAGGCTTAAGTCGAATGCTACTAGTGTTGATGGAATTGCCTGGGTAGTTTCACAGACCTAATCAATGCTTGCTTGGCAAATTCGACAGTACCTGATTTATGGAAAAATCAATTATTTTGCCAATTCCAAAATCTAACCCTGCCAGAAGTTTTGGAAAGCTGAGACCCATAAGTATTCTTCCAGCACTATCAAAAGTACTGGAATACTTTATTCGCAAACAACTTCTTGCTCATATTGAATCAAATTATGTGATACCTAACTAGCAATCTGGTTTTCGTTCAAGATTTAGCACTTCAACTGCACTATCCAAAGTGTCTGGAGATGTTCTTGCTAACGTGGATTCTTCTAAAATAACGCTGACTACATATTTGGACTACAGCAAAGCTTTCGATGTCATCAACCATGACCTGCTTAAGGATAAGCTCAAGTACTACGGCTGTAACAACTCGGCACTAAGACTACTATCGGATTACCTTACTGACCGTACCCAGAAAGTTAAGCTGAATGGTAAAGTCTCCAACGAACTAAAACTCAAGCGTGGAGTTCCTCAAAGTAGCTTCTTTAGACCCCTGTTATTTATAATTTTTACTGCGGATCTTCCAAAAATCTTACCCACTTCACGCATCTTCCACATGTATGCCGATGACACTCAGATTTAAATACCAGGCCTACCACTTGACATAAATTCAGTTATCAATAACATGAACAATGTCTTGGCACTTGTACAACGCTGGTCTCTCTGTAACGGGTTACTTCTAAATCCCACCAAAACTCTATCAATGTGTACGGGCAATCATCATTACTGCTCGATAGCAGCGGAAAATAAACGTATCGATGTTCGTGTTAACGGTTGTATAGTCGAATGTTGCACCAAAGTAAGGAATCTCGGAGTAATTTTGGATAACCATTTGTCCTTTACCGCTCATATTAATAAGATCACCAGCACATGTTACTTTAAACTCAAGACACTTTACAGATACAAGAACATCTTGCCATCTCAGGTTAAATGGAAACTTATTGAAGGTCTGGTGCTATGCCACATTGACTACTGCATCACCGTGTATTATGGATGTCTCACGGATCAACTAAAGAACAAACTTCAAGTATTGCAGAATGTTTGCCTTCGCTTTGCCTATGACATTGGCCATAGCGAACATGTTACTCCATACTACATTGCACTAAGAATAATGAAATTGAATGCCCGCTTCGAACTGTTCTTTGCGGTGATGCTATTTAATGTACTAAAGTCGGGACATCCAAGCTACCTTAATGATTTCTTAAGCAAGAGGTCCGACTGCCAGGAGCTAAATTTACTCTCGAACGAGTATCTTTCTATTCCACAGCATCACAGTTTCAAATTCGAGGGATCGTTCCAATATATTGCGTCCAGTATCTACAATAAGTTTCTTGTCCTCTTCTAGACGTCCAAGAACAAAGAATCGTTTAAGAAGAAGATGGTAGAAAAACTATTACTGGGAGCCTAGGTGGAAAACAGCTTTGCTGATCTTTCACCCTTTTAGGGAATTTTTATGCTGTATTTATAATGCTTAATAAATTGATCTTATCTTATCTTATCTTATCTTATTATATGTTAGAGGTGGCATACACAAAAACTTGGTACCACGATTTTAATAAACCTCATAAAACAAATTTAGATCTTTTGAAATCGTTGTTCTCCATGAATAGGGTGTTATCTGGTTTACAAGCAAACTTAACATCACTGGGTAGATATGAGTTACTTAAAATATCAATGTAGTCCGAAGCTTTAATAACTAAATTTATTTTCTTTAATATACCTAGAGTATCTTCCTAAAAACAACCCAAAATTATCATGGAGTATCCATCAAATTTTAAAGTTGCTGAAAGTTTTTACCTATATACCTCATTCTTATTATACCAAACACAGCCATCTTATCTCATAAGATTTATTGTCGTGTCATTTTACTATGTAGTCTACCGCCATTCTTCTACAGTCTAATTAACATGATCTATTGCAAACTTTAGTCGCTGTTTTCTGTATGTCTGTTAACCACGGTTTCTTTATTTTTGTTTGTTTATAATATGTATGATTTTGCAACTTTGAAAAGTTGAATTTATGTTGAGTAGAAATCTTCAATTTTTGATTTAAAAAGCTTTATTTAAATGTCGATGTAGGTATAATTTAGAAAATTAAAGTTTTAAAATAGAAGATAGTAGACAAAAAATGAGAACTACGGAGAAAAGATTTTAAGAAACGAAAAGGTTAGAAAGTTAAGAGCTCAAAGTGTGGTATATTTTGATTAAAAAGTCCTGGGTTTTGCAAGCTAAGAAGTTGGTGGCAATTAGAGAATCCTGCAAGTTTTCATGCGAAAAATTTCTTCTCAGAAAGTTGACCAAATGTTGTGACATTTATTTGGAAGCCTTGCGTTTACTCGTTGTTAAGATTTTTGTTGGAAGATTCCTTTTTGATTAATTCTATTGATAACGATTGGTCTAAGAGGTGGAACAATTATCACATTTTATTGGGTTAAAATATTTTTGCATCACTTTTAATCGTGTGGAACTGCTCGTGCTCATAAAGCGTTTGAGATAATTACTCTGGATTATGGTTGGCAGCTATCAAGCAGTTCATCTTTGATGAGGCCGCTATTTTGCGAAATCTTGAGATTAGCCAATGGTGTCCAGGCGTGGTTAGCGACATTATCTTTCAACTTACCGAAAAACAGCTTCGGTAGGTTGAAAGATAATGTCGCTAAGGTCAGACAAACTTTATTAAATTCCGTATTCGTTTTGTCGCCGAACAGCTCGGATTCCGTTCTTCTACATCCGTAACATAAATTATTATTTTTGTTTGTTCTGTGTTTTACCGTAGTTGTTGGTTTTCTTGTTTTTTTTTATATATTTAGAAATTAATTACTTAAACTTAATTTAGAAATTCGGTTCCGTAAGGACGTACGCATAAACTCGGGTATTTAATATTTTTTATAATATTTTTAATAGCCTAAGCCCATAATGTTAAGATAGATCGTTCCAGTTTGGTTAATCAACCTTAAGCGTGGTACGGTCGACTTTGTATAACACTTTTGTTTAACTAACTGTTTGGTAATCTGGCATATTGAAGACCAGTAATTAGATTCTGGTTTAATTTAATGTAGAGTATTTATAAATTTTGCGTGCGAGCCGTTAAGTGCCTGATCTGGCTCTGTTATCTAATATAAAGCAGGTAGAAAAGAATCGGAATTAATTATCATTATTTTTTTGTCATTGAAATTGTGTTCTAATTACGTTTGTACGTTTATACGTTGACAGTTTTTTTTATTGTAAATATATCCTAGTACGCTCCGAATTAGTTTATGATTATTTTTTTCCCCTCATTTTATTTTCTTCTTCTCTTCATTGCAGCTCTTCCCCAGGACATTCTATTTTGTGGTTGGCAATTTCCAAGCTTCAAATGTGGGTGCTCGTAACCAAATTGCTTGGCGCCACCGTGTACCAACGTAAATACTACCTCAGTAAGCGTTACAGAAATAGGGAAGAGCTTTGAGCTAGCTTGTGAACAAATTTGTTGTACCTTTTTAAGGCGGTTATCTACTAACAGTGAGCAGTCGTTTTCAAGTCGGTTTTTGCGAATTAAATTTGAGAAAACTGTTAAAGCTATTAAGCTAAAATTTAGAATTCTTATTTATTCGTGTTTTAAGTAGCACCACAAATTTTTGCAAAGTATTTTATTAAAAATTGTGCAAATAATAGATTGGTACCTAACTCATGTGTCGAAATGACTGTCCGTACCGGTGCAATAGTTCCGACCAAAGTAATTATCTGAAATCAACAAACATTTTTTTTACATTTGGTTCTCGATGAACGTGGCTATAGTCGGAACCTCGAAAATCATCAAAAAGTTGAAAATTGTTAAAATGGCGATGATCGAAAAAAAAAATTTTGATTTTTATGACAAAATATTTACCTCACACGGTCCGGAAAATAGTAATTTCAAATATATTTTGGATGTTTGAGGTTCCAACCATAGCCTGAAATGTGCTCTAAATGACTAAAAGAAAATAAAGTCAATCCGTCAAGTAGTTTGTTTGGAACGTGTGAACCCGTCTTCAAAAATGTAGTTTTGAGATAAATCGTTTTAAACTTTTTCGTGTACTAATAAGGTAGATAATCGGTGCAATTTTCTAAGCAAAGTTGTTATTGATAACAACTGAATTAAGTTGTTAAGTGAAGGGTTAGTTGTTATGACTAAATTTGCTATTTTCTAAAATTCAAAGTTGTTTAAGTTAACGACTTGTTGTTATATTTTATCGCTATCGTAGCAACTGCTAAATTGTGGTGTTTTACGGTAACGACGATGGCTTTTCACGATATATGAGTTTTTAAATTTTATTGAAGAGCAAGAACAACGGTAATTATTATATTTATCTAATTAGTTTATTAAAGCAGGTTATTTAAAGAGTTTCATACATTTATACAAAAACTATATCTATAGGTTTTTCAACAAGTTTGGTTTTCCAAACGTGATTGGATGTATTGATGGTACCCATGTAGCAATTATAAGTCCTCCTATTGAACATGAACTGTATCCTGCAGCTCCATATTATAACAGAAAAGGGTACACCAGTATCAATGCGTTAATTGTAACAATATATTTCATTTTTCAAATTACTAGTTATAATGTATACGCTTCTTTGTGTTGTACTTGCAACAGATTTGTGATGCAGATTTAAAAATTACTGCAATAAATGTTAGGTACCCAGGATCAACACATGATTCTGCTATCAGGCAAATGAGTAACATACTACAATTTTTAAGAACAAAATATTTTTCTGGTGAATTAAATGGATGGCTTCTAGGGGATTCTGGTTATCCGTTACAACCTTGGTTACTAACGCCCATTGAAAATGCAGCACCAGAAACTCCCGAAGGACGTTACACAAAACTCCATTGTTTAGTAAGAAACACAGTAGAAAGATTGAATGGAGTACTTAAAGGTAGATTTCGTTGTCTTTTGAGGCATCGTTGCCTGCATTATTTACCACCAAAAGCGGGTAAAATTATATATGCATGTGCGGTGTTGCATAATATGTGTTTAGAACACAATTTAGAAGTACTTGAAGATGAACCTGATATAGAAAATGATGAACATCATGAAATCGAAGAAGAGGATGATCAAAATGAAGATAATGGAAATATTTTAGTAATTGCCCGGAGATTAAGAAAAAGCATTTACAGAATTATTCAGGGCTTGAGTAGTACTTTCAAAGTTTTTCGCAATATGTTCCATTCGATTCAAGGGACGGAGTGCTATAATTTAATGTTATAAGATTTATGAATCAAAAAACCTAGAAAAATAAATACTTTTTGGATTAGTCAACGTTTTCGTGTATTTTCTATATCTAATTTTTTTCTTGGTATTTATGGTGTCATCTTGAGATGATTGTAATTTTACACTTTGACCTACGTTTATATCAAACGCAGACAAAGTACTAGCTGTTAAATAGAAAATAATATAAGAAACTATTACTCAATAAGCTAAAAACAAAAAATTACCATTGTTTAAATTGCTACTAATTTCTTCTATAGCAGCCATACCCGCTTCTTCTATAGCAGCTATACCCGCTTCTTCAATAGCAGTTATACCCGCTTCTTCTAAATTAGGATCGCCACTAACGGACACCCATCCTAACAATCCCATTAATTTCTCTTCGAGTTCGTTCAAATTTGGAGCTTTATTTACACCACCACCGGTTGCATTCATTGACTGTTGGTAATTTCGGGTAATTTCTTTACTTTTGACTTTACATTTATATTCAACAAAGGTCTAAAAATGCAACATAATATAGGTAAATGTAAAAGTAATTTACAATTATTAGGCTAATAAATAATTATACAACTTACTCTTTTCCACTGTTCAACAGTCTTCGTAGCCCCATTTTTATTGTTTAAAATAGAAGTTAATTCCTTCCATTTTTCGCATAAATCACTTTTCTCGTTTTGGTTTGTCTTTTCGACCATTATTTTATTGTTAAAAATATAATTTACCATTAAATTATACTGATTGACATTGCATTTTTGGGATCGAATTTTTGCTTTTATTGGTAATTTATTCATTGTCACTAATTCAACTTATTATATTTCAAAATAATTTCAACCCAAAAAACTGATAAAGAAACGTACAACACAACACGAACAAATTATTACTAGGTTAATAAGAAAATAAAATTTATAAGTTACCTTTGTTTTTGAAGTTTATAATTTATATAAATTTATAATTTTAAGCACCGACGTACTACTCAATTCAGATTATAACAACGATTGTTATAAAATTCTGTTAATAACAACGTTGCTAAATTGTGTATTACAAAATTGCAAAATATTTTAAGTTGCTAAGAAGATTGTTATTTGTAGTTGTTATTTTTCAGTTGTTAAGTAACAACTGCGATAACAACTTTTTTAGAAAATTACACCGAATGTTTGAATTTTATAACCTGCCCTTAATTGCCTAAAATATATTGTCGTGTTTCGAAACCATAAAAATCATAATTTATTTATTTTGTAAATTATTTTAAAGTTTAAATTTGTTTTAGTATTTATTTATTTATCATATTGTGTAAAATGTTTGTTACATTATTTGCTAAGTAAATAAGGTGGGAAGAACGAAAAAGTAAAAAAAGAGAGGGGCTTGAATAGAGACACTTGGGCTGAGGCCTTCGCGTCGAATAGACGACCCGCAATAATAATTCTTAATTTTGATTGTTAATAAAAAATAAAAGTAAGTTGATTTGAAGTGAGGGTGGTTTTTGTTTTATTCTAATAAGTGCAATTGATCATCGAAAGAAGAATTTTTAAGAAGTGTGAAAAGTTGAAGAATTTGGGATAATTTTTGGCAAATGCATTAAAAATACGTCGCAACAAATTTGTTTAACCAGGTGCACTAAAGCCAGCTGCAATACCACATGCGTAGCGCGCACGTGAAAGCCAATGACCATACCACATGAAAGGTAACAAACTTGAGCATTTTTAATTTTCAAGTTAACTTCAACTACAAGAGCTCATAGCTATTAAATAATCTGTGTAACCTCAGCAATTTTCACAAGAGAGTAAAAATGCATAAATTTGTAAAGTTGGGGATATAGCAATATATTTTAACAAATTTTTTAATCTTTTGAATTCCAAAAGACAATCACAGACCGCTACACGTTATATTATTTGTTAAATTTATTTCTGTATATTTTATACAGAAAAAAAAATATAAAGTACAAAAAGTAATTCCGTTTCAATAATTAACATCATTGCAGAAAAACGGTTAAAACTTAGGTAATTTTTCGAATTTTACTTTAATATTTCTTGAACACATTTTTAAGACCCCAACCTATAAAAATATGTGAAAAGAAATCGAAAAATATTATCTGTCACAGTAGGTAACCGCCTTAACCGGTTGACTTTAATAACCCCCGCAATCCTGAGATTTGGTGTCAACCCCTATTTCATTGGTACAAGTTTTAGCTTTTATACTAACTTCTTTCAAAAATCTACAAACAGTATCATTAGAGATAGTAATTCGGATAATCTTTTTAATGGTATTATACCGCGGCATTTTCTACAGCTTCAGACACAATTAATCTGCGGATAATTCTTTTTGATTTGAGTGAAAGCTTATTGCGAAAATAATTTATATATTATTATACCATATATTATGTATAATTAAGTTAGTCAACACCTGTAAAACTGCACATATAAAATTTAATCAGCTGTGAAATTTCTATATCATATCGATTTTCTTGCAAATAAGTACAAGGTAATCAACATCATGTGTAAGACGATATGTATAAATATTATTACAGATGCAGGGAATAATTGGAATAGTGTTTTAAATAATAATGAAAATAAACTTATTATGAAGGGTTATGCTGGTCACTGAACATCGACTTTTTCTTTAATTATTCCTAAAAATATTAAAGTAATATGCAAAATTTGCAAAAATAGATTTGTTTTTCATATTCATTTTTTATAGATGCCTAACTGTGTGGAAAAACAGTACATTTCTCAAGTAGGCACTCCCTGGTAAAAATTAAATAAAATGTACACCGAACAAAATTCTTTTATATATTATAATGTTCTTTAGTATACAACTAAATAAACAATTCGCTAGTAAACGTTGCATTTAAATTTAAATACTTATTACAAGCAGAATAAATACTCAAAATATAATACAGTGCATAGGCGAGCAACCTGGTCGAAACCAAGGTAACTTTCTAAGTACTACTATAATGGGAAGGAATGGGAAGGTTTTCCCAACACGATCAAGAATGGAATCGAGGTCTTTCGCTTACCAGTGAGCATATATAAACTCTATGCCATATTGTTGAGCTGTATGTTTCATACTGGTTTTCAACAGTTAAAAAATCCCTTCTTTGGAGCTTATATGGTACGTTTCCAATGAAATCGATTGACTTATAGAAAAGAATTTTTTGTTTTGTATAGTAGGTATTTTTGTAAGCAATTTTTTATAGGTATACTTGTAGTTAGTTTTGAATTAATGCATGCTATTTCTCTAAATAGAGATACTTCGTTCTAAATTTTTTTTTATTTACCCTGTATTAGCATTCGTATGTCATGCTAATCTTACTCTACGTACATACATTAACAAGACTGTTATTTCACAATACTTTAATAGTATTGTTAACTTTTATTTTTACAATAATTTTAATAAATAATACTTGTAAGAAGTTTATTATTTCTTCTGTACATGTGACTAAATATTAACAATTTAAAATTCTAAAATCACTATCTACACGTAAGTCATACCGGTAAATTTATATTGCAAAATACGACATTACGTTCTCCTTTTAACATGCCAATATATTCTGTATTTATGTAATTCCGATAATTTAAACAATTTTTACAACCCAATTTTTGTATAACTTTAGAATTGTTTAAACGAATTTAGCATGTTACCCGGCATGTTAAAGATATAATAAAAATTCTTGCAGAATTTGAAAGATGACATTAAAATAAAGCAAATAAACTAAACAAAATATTAAAATAATGAATTTTAATTGTTAAGTAAAGAATACATACTTACATTGAAAAATAATATTTAAAAAACAATAAAAAAGACATTAATTTACATTACAGGTTTGCACTTGGTAACTAAAAATTTTCTTTAGTTCCATAACTCATGTGTTATGTATTGCGATGCCCCCTTTACATTTTTTGTAAAAAATTTTTAATTTTGGGTGGAGGACATGCAAATAATTATGAGCCTTAGACTCTTCTTAATTCAAATTTTAAAATCTTAATTTTTTTATTGTATAATTTTTGTATCAATTTTTAAATGTGATCATGCAAATTTGTAATGTTAAAATTTTATCTTCCAATATGGTTACAAATGCTTGTGCGCATCGGATCTGCGTTCGGCTTATCAACTTTGTTATGAAATATTTCACAAACAACCTGAAATCTTCTAAATCTAGAAAAGTTTTCAATTGTGTAACGTTTTCACTTAATTAAACAACTTTTCTTTTTTTAACAAAACTATATTTTACATCAAAATCATCAAAAATACTTAATTTTGTGCTAGCGTAAGCAAAGATAAATGATAAAAATAAAAATATCAATATTTTTTGTTTTTAAAACTTCCGTTGGAATTATTTTTAAACTTTTAAAAATTTTATATTCGCTCGAGGTTCGAACTTATAATTTAAAATTATCAAACCAAATATGGTCTCTATCAATCCACACTTTGTTCTTTTTAAATGTACTAATTTTATATTTCCAATATTAAAATTAACTTCCATCAAAATCAAAATTATATCCAAAAAATATCGTTCATCAAAAGGAATAATCTTCTTTATTAATCAAACAATTAAATCCAAAAACTTACAAAATCAATAATTTCAAACGTTTCCTGGTCACGTTCGACCATAAAATACTTCCAAACAATTCAAATCGAAATATTCAAAAATAAAAAACACAATTTTAAAACTAATATTCAAAAATTTCTAGAGCCAAAAATTTCGTGTCCACGCCGGCGGCCATGTTGGCAAAAAAAGCTTCAAACCTTTTCTGATTGGTCCCCACCTAGCAAATTTTACAAACTTACAACTTAATAAGCAATACCAAAATTTTACTAAAATGCATAGGGTAGGTCCAAATCACTTTAAAACACGACAATATATATATTATATGATATATATTAAAATTATGAAGTATATTTCTATATCACGTGCAATATTCTTTGGAAAACAATTAAAAAAATTAGTCAAATATTTGAATACTTAATCATAATTACAACATCGCTTTAAAGCAGACAATAAGCACAACAAATTGATTACTTTTGAATGCTTTCATAAATACATTGGTCATACAGAAAATTAACATTTACGACATGTAGAACAAAAAAACAAAACGTTAGAATTCTTTTAGAAACAATGAAAATTTATAAACTAAAATTGATATACCTTCTTTATTAAACAGTCGATCTGAGTAAAACAACTATTTTTTATTAACCATTATTTAAAATAACTAACCTCCCTCTTTCTGCTATCTTTATCTATCAGAGATTTGTTATTTTTCCTACAGATATCCTAAAAAATTTCTATTTTCATTATTCTGTTCTTCTAGATATGTAAACAGATTCTCTCTATTTTTTGCTTTCTAGTTTATTACCTGATATGATGAAATCATAAGTGTAGTTGAAACGTTTGAAATAATTATACTAACAATATATTTTATTTGTGAATCTTGAAAACATTTTAGTTCTAAAAAGTGTGTATGATTTTTAGGATTTTATAAAATATGGTTTTTATCTAAATTCTAAAAAAAAACTTGATGCAGCAACGTACATCACTAAGCAAACCAATTTACATTATAATAAAAGCGAATAATCCTATTTGTCATATTTATAAAAAGACGCAATGATAAATCACTCGTACTTTCTTCTGAGATAAATTAGTTATATCAGTGAAGTAAAAGTAAATGTGTATAATAATTTTGTCTCGTACTAGTGCACAAAGATCAAATAAAAATTGAATTTAATATATGATAGTAATAATATTCCAGTATTGAAAAAGTTAGATCTCGGTCTTATTAACTTAGTCTTCAAAGTTTCCTGTCACTTTCAAAAATGTGTTATTTATATAAAACATATTAAAAATATACGAATATACAAGATGAACAACTTACCATAAGGTCATAACGACGTATGGAGTCCAACACCATACAAAAACAGCTACAATGGTAATAGTCATTTTTAATGTTCTACTTCTTGCTCTAGCAATATTTCTTATATCAGACCTACGTAAAGTCAATTTTCCTTTTGAAGTACGGTGTTGCTCCCCTGAAATAAAATTATATTAGATTTATTAAAACTATTTGAAATTACTATAAAAATTACTTTTTGTTTCTTGAGATTTATTGTAAATTTTACACATTATAGCAGAATATGCAATAATTATAACTATCAATGGTATAAAATACATCACAGCTAAACAAAACACATTGTATGCAACTTCTAAGCTTTGAGTGGGAAAGAATCCAAATGATACGCATTGCAGAAACGTAGGATGATTGGGATGAACAGCTATATGGAACACAAAACTCTGAAACAAAAATAAAGGTATTTAATGTAAATCAAGCAGGTTAAGAATACAAAAATTATTTGACTAAAATAACAGTATAATTAATATTTTTTCAATAAATAAAAATTATAGAACAAACTCAGTAAACCTGAGAAATGTTATTGCCTTAACCTTTTGAATATTTTTTATTTTTCATACTCATTTTTTCATATTCATTAAAATAATCAATGATTTACTGCATACCTTCAAGAATTAAAATGCACAATAATTTCACAAAATGTAATATGTACTGTAAGTATAAATTTTACTAATGTTTCCATTATCAATAAATTAAAAATCTAGATTTACCATTTTAAAGATAATGGTTATACTCTTTCGACATTTGCTAGAAATCAACTACATCTAGGCTAATCTTGCATAATAATTAAAAGCATATTTTTGTCTAAAAAATAACTTATTTTTTCAAACTAACAAAAACTTCCAATAGATACTAAAGAAGTTAAAAGTCAAATTAAGCGAACAAAATTCGACGTTATTATGTACCCACTTCAGAAAATAGAAAAAATAGTGAAATATTTAATGGAACACCTTTGACACATATTATTTAAAATATAATATAATAAACTTAATAATTAAACATAGCAAAATTTTTTAGCATAAACCAAAAAATGCACAAAACACTTTTTCGAAACTAAAATGTTTAAGTTATCACAATATATTGTGGTGTTTCAAAATGATTGCGACCTACCCTGTGCATTTTAATGAAAATTTATTTAAATGGTTTTAAGTTGTAAGACTGGAGAATTGGACAGGTGGGAGCGAATCGAGGAGGAAAGTGCTTTTGCCGATAGCGCGTCGCCCGAGTAAGCTTAAACTCGAGGCGAACATTGAAAAATTTGATTTTTGGTTAATTAATTAACTCAAGTGAGTTAATTTTGAGATTTGTATTATTTTTGAAGTTGTGAGTATTATTTTTGATTAAATAAAGTGAATTATATGCGATTACAATTATTTTTGAAATTTGGAATTAATTATTGGATAATTTTTGAGAATTCGCTACCGAGCGATTGAATTTGGTTGTTAAATTAGAAGAAAAGTGATTAAAATCAAAAATTGAATTTGGATACTTAGAATTGGAAAATTAAATTTGCTAGAGCGAATGTGTGAAATTGATAAGCCGGCGATTTGATTAAGGTAAAATTTGCAACATTCGTTCCCATTGAATAGAAGTAAACTTTTATTTTACATTTACTTGGAAATATTTTGGTATAATGAAGAGTCTCTTGTTATAAAAAAATGGATGCCCAGTTATAGAATTAATTTATGGTTGAAGAAAAGTTTTTATAAGATTTGTATAGCTGGGGGCATTGCAATATAAATACACTGTATGTATATTATTGCAAACGTTTTCACCATACTATGGCATCATCAGGCGATGATCCTAGTTCATCGCTAAATAATTGACTTTCTCTACTTCTTTGAACTTGTAATTTGCGATCTTTATATTCTTCAAACTTCTGTCGAAATCTCTATCAAACCTCATGTATATGATCTTTTGTTCATTAATCTTCAACCCCATCATTTGGGCATACGCCTATACGCCAAGATATCATCGGCATACGCTATTATTTGCCATTTTTTAGTTGCTATCGTTGACCTATTTTCTAATTTTCTTATTATGCTCTCGATTACCAAGTTGAAGAGAACGGCTGATAGTGCGTCTACCTGTCTCACTCCTTTATTAATTGCAAACTTGTTTGTTTCTTTTGTTCCTATTTTCACAGTTGCGTTAGATTCTCTCATTGTCATTTGAACTAGTCTTCTCATTTTTGTGAGTACTTTCATTTTTACCATCACTTCGTATCGCTTCTCGCGTTTAACGGAATCGAAGGACTGCCGGAAGTCAACAAACAGTAGGTGCATTTCTATGTTATGTTCGCATGATTTTTCTGTAATTTTCTTTATAATGTGTAGTGCATCCACTGTTGATCTTTCCTCCCCGAAGCCGTACTGGTATTCTCTAATTTTGTCATCGATCACTGGTTTAATTCCAAGTGTCGACAGGCTCTTGTATGTATGTCGCCTGAAGTAATGTTATTCATCTATAATAGTTATAGCAATCTTCTATATCGCCCTTTTTGTGGATTGGTACTATTCTTCCGGTTTTCCAATCATCTCTTCTTTTCTCCAAATCTCCAGTAGCAGCTTGTGTACTCTTTGTTGTAATTTTTCGCTTGGAACATTTCGCCGTTTATTCCATCTCGCTGAACGATGGTTCCGTCAGTGTTTCCTCTACTGTTCCTTCTTCAGTGTCTTCAATACATTCTCTTTTGTCGTGCTGGTTTTAGAGCTTCTCAAAGTGTCTTCTCCATATTTCTTCTACTTCTTCTTCGATGTTACCTTGCAGTCTATTTTCGTCTTTCGTAGTTCTAATCATTACATTGCATTTTTTCTTTTGTTGTTTTATTCGAAGATAAAACTTTTTGATATTACTACTGTTGTACTTATACTCTATTTCGTTCATCGCTTCATTAGCTATTTTTCTTTCTTTTCCTTGTACATATTGAGATGTAATAAATTATATTTTTAATTATCTCTAATTTTTAAAAATTCATGTAATCAAAAACATCACACTCTCTTCAAAATTTTTATCTTTCATTCACTTTCAAATTTAAAACAAAGCACTATCAAAAAACAAAATCATTTATTATTCTTAAATTCAAAATTTTTCACAAAAATTTAGCGGAACAAAATTTAAACCTCCGCTGCGGCGGCCATCTTTGATCAAAGGCATCTTATCTTCCTTTTCTACTGCCAACTTTAGTTTTCAAAGTTTTACCTCCCAAAATTCAAATACAAAATTCAAAATTCAAAATTCAATACTTGGTACGTGGTCATCTGATTCTAAACAATTTGCTAATGATATTGGCAAAATTTTAATTGAAAAATCCGGTGATCGTCGTGCCAAGTCTTTTTTCATTCAACGTATTAGCCTGGAAATTCAAAGGGGTAATGCGGCGAGCATTTTAGGAACGCTTGGTAATCCGGCTGAATCCGACGAAATTTTTTATTTATAGTAAATAATTTGTATGTGTATTAATAAATTCAAATTCAAATATTTTATAAATTTAAATCAAAATTCATAGCAAATTAACAGAGTAGGTAAAACTTTGGTTCGGAACATGACAATATATCTTGTATGCCTCTCTTCTTTTGAAAATTAAATTCTTAATTTAATACTGTTCCATTCGTTGTCTAAACTTTGTTTTATCGCTTTGCAGTCTATTTCCCTGTCTGTTTCTTCTGCGGACTCCTTTTTGATCTTAGGCTGGGCTAGTTTCTCGAAAGCTAACATTTTGTTGTTTTCGTCTTTCTTTTTCTTGTGTGCGTCTCTGTGTGTTAGCTTTGTTAAATTCGTGTTATTGTTAGCGTAACTTTTTTATATTATTATTTAAATCGTTGATGTAGTATTAGTATTCATATAAAACCATCATTAATAGCCTCATTTTTAAAACAATTGTTTAATTTAAAATATAATTTAGCTACAAGTATATAATATAGTATATGGTATATGGGTCATTCTCGTGAAACTAATTTAGTTCATGTTTTCTATATTGTATGATATTTACTGTGTTTACTTTAATAAAAGTCCAAGCTGAATATTTCATATTTTTTGCAAAAAACTCAAAAACTAGAAAAATGGTGTTAACGAAAGTGAGATAAGATTAATTTAAGTGGTCATTTACTAATTTAACCTTTTTTGCCTCTTTTCTAGCTCTGTATCTTTCCCTTGCCTTTCATTTTAATCATCGTGCAAAACGGGATATTTTTATTTTTCTCTCAACCTATGCATGCAATCCTTTGATCTTTCATTTTGTTTCTTTTTTGATTTTACTTTAAATTCTCTACCTTTTTTTGTTTTTGTCATGATATTGTAAAAAAATACCAAGTGTACCATTTACTGACATTTTAAACGAGATAACTTGATATTAACGATATTAACGTGAGATATTTTTATTATGACAACAATAAAATTGATAATAGTGAGTTCAAGGAAATAAATATTTTGCTTCCTGCAAAGATTGCTGCATTCGTTGAGTATCTTAGTCAGAAAATCAATTATGGAAAGCTTACTAACCTCTAATTGTACTCTTCTAAGAATGGTTTGTTAAGTGAGAAGTTGATGGTGCGACATTAACAAAGCGTGAGATCTCATATGTTGTTAATTCAGAAAAAAATATTTATAAAAAAATAAAACTAAAATCATTTTGTGTTCCACATATAAAAATGTGTGTACTTTGGTTATGAAGAGGTAAATTTATTTCATTTTATTTAATAAAAAATAAAAAAATGTACGTAAAAATACAGAATTTCCTGAGAATGACCCATAATTATACCATATATCATAATAGTAATATTATTACTATTTGAAATGCAAACTCACCTAAGGGCGAATCAGTTAACTCATTGAGTACCGTATTAATTAAGATGATGATAATGATGATGATGATTAAAATATTGTACAACGTTTTATTCAATATAAAAAGTTAATAATAATAGGAAAATTTTAAAATTTGATATTATGAACATTTGTTTGAGCTTACTGTTAAATCTGTATGTTCGTCAGGCAGACAAACATAGGCATAAAACTCTCCTCCTTTTAGGTCGCGGGTTAAAAAACAGATATTATAGAAACACGATGAACTACTAAAACAATAAGTTAGTAGGACCAAGGATTTACTTTAAAAAATTAAAGTACATAATAATATTTATGTATTGTCATGTTTTGAAATGCTATTGAAAAACTGTTTTGTAAATTGTTTTAAAATTTGTTTTGTTTTGATTTAAAATTGTGTAACATTTTGTATAAAAATTTGCAAATTTTGTTATTCTTACAAGGTTGGTAAGGAAAGGAACAACAGAAAGAGAAGTGTGGCCTTACGCCGAAGAGCGTCAAGGTCGATGTACGTCGTTTGTTCCCCGATCTACCAATTGGATATTTTTGAATAATTTGATATTAAAAGTAAGTTTATTTAAAATTGAGAGTTGTTTTATTTAATTGAAAGTGTTTGATAAAGAAATTTTGAAGATTTTGGTGATTTGGAAAATTCACCACCAAGAATTTATTGACAAATTAGACAGCTGTGAACACAAAGCCGGTTTTAGGCGCATGAACGTTTTGTGACCATAAGGTAAAATTTTAAAGCAACAAATTATCGACCTCATTTAAAATAAAATTTGAAAGACATAAATTAAACGATACAAAAATTTATATTAAAAATAAAAGAAGTCTTGTGCTTTTTGAGTATTTGCGTGTTACCTCGAACCCACGATTGAATATTGAAATTTGATAAATTTTATCAAAATTAATAACGAGAGACTTAGCAGTATATTGCTATGTACCCGTCGCATAAATTTTTAAATCCTACTCTTTTTTATAATTTCCAATTTTGCAAGGTGATTTACTTATACTACTTATATACTTATATATCAACTATACTGATACTTTTGTAAAATCAGACTCTTATCTTTTATGTTTATGTTTGACAAATTTCATTTTAACAAAATCATTACTATTTCATTTAATGTATCACCATATAAATTTTCAAGATGTTTTAAATTTGTCACACATTTGAGAAATTAATGAATCACAATTTTATATATTATCAACTTTCAATTTTAATTCTAACTTTTAATTGTAATTATTTCAAAATTTACATTAAAGTTTGACGTAACGATAAAAAATTATATAAAATTTCACAAATTTTTTTATAAAGCAAGTCGATGAAAATTTCCTTCTTATTATGTGCACAATTAAAGTTTCTCACTCTCTGTTGTTTTCATGATGTTGCTTGTTTATTAAGCTAGTTGTTTTACCTGGACTTCCATGCTCGCCAGTGGAGTATTTAAATTTAAAAAAATTTAAATCTTTAATAATTTTGAACAATAGACTTTCAAATTTTATTTAAATTAAATTAATAACAGCTCCGGAATGTGCAAAAGTCTCGAGACTTTTCGCTGAGTGCTATATTTTTAATTTAATTCACGCCCTTATGACAAATTTATTTCAGTTCGTCTTTGTTGCACTTATTTTACTAGTTATTAATGTTATTAATTTAAAAATACTGCCAAATTGCCGTAACGCATTTCCTTTGCATTGCCGTCCAGTTACTCTAGTCGCGCCTAAAGAAGTTTTACTTCAATTATTTAAAAAAAATTATTATTAAAATTCTTTCTACACTTTCGTAGAAAAGTTATATGAAAATTATAAAATCGTATCTATACTGGCATACATAATCTACATAGTATTATATCGTGACAATTAACGTAAAACCTGTATAACGCTAGCGTCGTTTAAAAAGTGTAAGCATACGGCCTTGGCCAAATGTATGAGGCACCTTAATCCCTTTATCTGTACCGTAAAGTACCAATCCCGAATTGATTTCTTTGTTTGTTGATTGTGACCCTTTGTACCTTTAAAAGAAGGTGTAAATTGTTAATTACTGTTAAAATTATGCAATAAAACAACTCCATCTGGGAAATATGCACTTGTTTAATTTTTTTATAAAATTCTCAGGGTGCTGCGTTTTTCTTTAGTCAACAAATACGTACTCAATTTTGTTTTTGTTGTTTAATTTGTGGTGTGTTAGTTTGTTAAATTTTATTTTGTTATTAAAAATGTCGAATAAACACGAACTCAGCCAATTACAACGTGCTCGTATACAGTTTATGTTTGAAGAAGGTAAAAACCAAGTTGAAATAACAAAAAAAATAAAATGTTCACGTTGGGCGGTACAGTAGGCACTAAAACGTTTTAGAGAGACAGGCTCTCACGAAAATCGTAAAAAAAAGTGGAAGAAAAAAAATAACAACCTCCCGTGAAGATCGGTTTTTAATACGAAGTTCGTTAAGAAATCAAAAAAAAACATCTAACGAGCTAGCTTTAGGACTACTTCACGATACGGGAACACGTATATCTGCCAGAACTGCAAGAAGAAGACTGGAGGAAGCCGGGCTTAAAGGATGCAAGGCAAGAAAAAAGCCATGGCTGTCTGAAAAGAATAAAAAGTTGCGGTTGAACTGGGCAAGAAAGTATTTACATTATACGGATGTTATGTGGTCAGATGAATCCAATTTTCAGGTACGCATTCTTTTTAGCCGTTTTTTTTATTATAAAATCAAAAATATTCACAAATTTTAATATTTTGTAAGTAATTTTAATTTTAAAATAATTTTAATTTTTTTTTTAATTTGCAGGTATTTGGAACGCCGGGTGTGTCTTTTGTAAGACGAAGGGTTGGTGAAGAATTTCACCCAGATTGCGTGGTACTCACTGTTAAATACGGAGGGGGCAGTATAATGATCTGGGAGTGCATGGCATCAAACGGCGTTGGGGAAATGTTTGTATGTGAGGGTAGGATGAACTCAAAAACATATATAGAAGTCATGGAAAAAGTTTTATATCCTTCATATTCTCAAGTTTTTGGAGAAACGAATATGAACAATACATTGTTCCAACAGGACAATGCACCTTGCCACAAATCTGCTGTTACTATGGAGTGGCTTAATAAAATTAACATTGAACTGCTTGAGTGGCCAGCACAGTCTCCGGATCTTTGGAGTATTTTAAAACGTAAGGTTTTAAAATACTCTATTAAATCAAAAAATATGCTCAAAAATATATTGCAGCAAGAATGGGGTAAAATTACTACGAAGCAGTGCTGCAAGCTCGTGAGCTCTATGCCCCGAAGACTCGCTGCTGTTATCAAGGCCAACGGTGGTCCGACTAAATATTAATTATTTTAAATAAAAACACTAATTTACTATAAATATGCATTCGTATTTCATTTCATTTTATCATAAATTAAAATATTTAAGACTTTATAAGGTGCCTCATACATTTGGTCAAAGCGTATATAGAAAATTCATGTTCATGACATGAATTCAATTCAATTCAGACATAATTTCGAGCATAACCGCTAGATGTTACTTGGGGAGTGCCTGGGTGTTAACGCCTTTTCTCGTTGGGAAACTTGGATAGCAGCCACTATAGTATTTATGCTTGTATCAGAAGGCGGCTCTTTTCTATAATCATTTTTGACGTTTGGAAGCCCACTATCACAAGGAATCTCGCCCCGAGTATTAATAATTTCACTCCATCACATTACAAAAGCAACCTAAGACCTAGTTTCGCAAGACTAGGTATGAGGTATTTCGAGTACAGATATTAGATAGCTCGAAATCGACGAAACAAGACCACAATCCGGAGATCTACTTTGCCGCTGAGGTTTGTTATCTATCCGTCACAATTAATAACCCTTATCATAGAATTTTATTTGTTAAATTTAATTTTTATCGGAACACAAAATTGTTGTTACACCTTTGTTGAGGTCGCGTTGTGTTCTCCTCATTTTAAGTTCTTTGATTTCAAGCCCATATCATTTTTTTTAAATACAAATTTAAAAACACTAAAATGCACAATTTTTTATAATTGGCTACGTAGAAATTTGTTCAATTTTACTTTGCTTTCCTTCTCACTTTTACATATTCTAAGCCCTATCCAAATTTTTTTTATCTTATCCAAATTTTGATCATGAAGTTTTTATTATCTTTTCATTTGAAGTTTCTTTTTTGAAAAATAAATTTTTATTTTATGAAATCTCACTTTTAACTTAAGTCCTCTCTTCAGTAAGGATAAATTTTCCTACGCTTTCAGATTATATATTTTATTTCATCATTATTAATCTACAAATTTTGTTACTCCTGAGTGGCTTTCAAATTAACCACGAAATACTGTACAGCTAAATACTCAAACTAATCAATTTTATTATACAATAAATAAAATTAAACATGACAATATATTCTTTCAAAAATGAGTTAATTCAAGATTGTTATATTATTTTGTTTGATTTTGAAAATGTAAATTTAGAACTGTAAATAATAATTTTGAAAAGAAGAGGTAATAAAGATGGCAGAGTAGGGGCTTCCTGCCAAAAATGGCCGACGTAGTTGACGTTTAGTTTGAAGTAATTTCTATGTACTCTGTTAGGATGACATCTTCCTCTCCACCAACACGGTACAAACGTGTATCACAATTGGTGGGTTCTGCACCTAAGGTACGTAGAAATTTATCGAGCTTATGGTATCAGTTTCTTCCAGCTTAACGGAGACCATCTAAAGCTTTTTTTGAGTAAGCATACCTTGTTTCCGTCTTGCATAGCTTCTAATATTTTTTCTGCCTTCTTGAATTTCTTCTTGGATATTTTGTTTTCTGCAGGATTAACAGTTCTATACACCTTTCTTGGTCTTCCCTACCTTACCTACTGTGAGCAGTCGTTTTCAAGCCGATTTTTGCGAACTAAATTTGAGAAAACTGTTAAAGCTATTAAACTAAAATTTAGGATTTTTATTTATTTATGTTTTAAGTAGCACCACAAATTTTTGCTAAACATTTTATTGAAAATTGTGCAAATAATAGACCGGCACCTAACTCATGTATCAAAATGACTGTCGTACGGGTGCAATGCTTCCGACCAAAGTAGTTATCTGAAATCAACAAACTTTTTTACATTTTGTTCTCGATGAACGGTGACTATGGTTGGAAACTCAAACTCAATGGTCAAAAAGCCGAAAATTGTCAAAATGGCGATGATCGAAAAAAAAATTTCGAATTTTATGACAAAATATTTACCTAACACGGTCCGGAAAATAGTATAATTTTAAATATATTTTGGATGTTTGAGGTTCCAACTATAGCCTGAAATATGTTCTAAATGACTAAAAAAAATCAATTCAATTCGTCAAGCAGTTTGTTTAGAACGTGTGCACCCGCCTTCAAAAATGTAGTTTTGAGATAAATCGTTTTAAACTTTTTCGTGTACTAACGAGGTAGATAATGTTCGAATTTCGTAATCTACTCTTAATTACCTAAAATATATATTTTAACAAATTTTTTGATCTTTTGAATTCCAAAAGACAATCACAGACCGCTACACGTTATATTTGTTAAATTTATTTCTGCATATTTTGTATAAAGTACAAAAAAGTAATTCCGTTTCAATAATTAAAACAATTACAGGAAAACCGTTAAAATTTGGGTAATTTGACAAATTTTACTTTAATATTTCTTGAACACATTTTTAAGCCCTAACCTATAAAAATATGTAAAAAAAAATAATCGAAAAAATGTATCAGTCACAGTAGGTAACCGCCTTAAACCAGTCTTCGTTATTGAGGGTCTACACTTCGCATTTCAATGCTTTGAGTAGTGGTGATTTTTTCTTCACCTACAATTTCGGTTTCAACTTCTTGATTGGTTCTATTTTAGTCTTTGACTGCAATTTTCTCAATTGTTCTTTCTACGGGTTCGGTTTCAAACTCTTGAATAATATTGTCTAGGTTTTCGGTTTCCAACAAAGATTCTTCCAAAAATTTAACATCTTTTGTTACTTCCACTTTTTTTGCTTATTCAGCCATACTTTGGAAACTTTAGATTATTCCGAATAACCCAAAAATATGCCTTTCTTTAATCTAGCGTCAAATTTTTCTGTTTTTAGGTTTTTATTTAAACAATAAACTTTGCTACTAAATTCCTTGCAATATTTGACGCCGGGAGGCTTCCCATTCCAGACTTCGTACGGTGTTTTCTTTGTTGGACAACTGTTACGAATGTAATTTGCAGTGTTAACTGCTTCTGCCCAAAAAGATGACGGTAAACCGGGTTGCATTAGTAAACAACGCGCTGTTCTAACGAGAGTACGATTTTTCCTCTCAGCAACTCCGTGCTGTTCCGGATTATACGAGACAGTCAATCGTCTTATGATTCCATGGTTTTTCAACATTTTTTCGAATTCATTGTTCCTATATTGCGTACCATTGTCGGACTGAATGCACTTGACCGGTTTTCCTTTTTGCTTTTTAACCATGTTGATGTACTGTTTCGTAGCTGTCAGAACATCACCTTTTGATTTGATAAATCGAGCCTTGCACCATCGGGAACTATCATCTATGAATGTAACATAATACCTTGATTTTCCGTTAGATTCGATCCTCATAGGTCCACATACGTCGGTGTGTATAATTTCGAGAAGATCACTGTTTGGTTCCGATTTCTTTGGAAAAGCCTTTTTTGTCATTTTTTCTTCAATACATTTACCACATTCGAGGTTATCGTATTTTAAATTATAATTAATTTTCATTCCTTTAATCGTACCTTTTTAGAACTTTCTAAGAGATTTCTAAAGTTTAGTGTCCCATGCGACGATGCCATGACATTGCAGTTTCTAACAATGTTTTCGATAAAATTTTGCAACTATCGCAATAGTTCCATCTGAACGGGTAACGAGTGCTTCTTGTTTTTTGAATAACACTTCGTAGCCTTTCTCAGTTATCTTGCCTACCTATATTAAATTTGTGCGTAGGTCTGGTAGGTGTGAAACGTTACCTAGTGTTATATTTTTAACTTTACCCCGCATTTTTGTTGTTAATATTACGTCGCCTTGACCAATTATTTCCGTTGAAACACTGTTAGCAAGATTTAAAGTTTCACTTTTGGACGTGTCAATTTCTGTGAAATTATATGCATTTATGCACATATTTATGTATTGTTACACCGCCATCCAAGCACCAGGTTGATGGCGACCTGTTTCATCCAACTTGGCATGCTTCTGAATTAAGTAACGTTTCATTGTTATTTTTCTTACCTCTTTATTTTGATGCCTTGTGCCCAAATCTTCTGCATTCATAGCAACGATAATTAAAAGATACATTAACCGTCTTTTTCGAATTCATATTCTTGGAACGTAGCTGATTTCAAATTCTTGGTTCACATACACTGCGTTCTGATCGGCATTGCGGATTTCGCTCTTTCCGGCATCATATTCTTCTGTAATCTTGATGCGTAACGCTTCCGGCGTAGGTAGTTTGTCCGTAGACTCAATTGCACATCGAAAGTTTTCTGAACTTGAAGGCAAGTTATATAACAACACGATGGCTAATAAATTGGCGTTTATTATAACTTCCATGTTTTCCAATTTATCGACTGTGTCAAAAAAATTGTTCGTACGTTATTGCCTTCTTCCATACGTTGTAATATTAATTGTTTTAATAACGTGGTCTTTCTAGCTAGTCCTTTTGATTGGTAGATGTTTTCTAGCTTGACCCAGACTTTATTCGAGGTGTTACACCCTTTATTTGTTTTAATTCTGTCGGATTAATTGATAGAATTATTTTGGTCTTTGCTTTGCCATCAGGTTTCAACCACTTTTGAAGTTGAGCGTTTGAATCATTTTCACCTTCGATCACCGTTGGTTTTCTAATGCTTCCGTTTGCGTATAGCCACAAATCGTTTCTTACCAGGACGGCTTCCATCTGCATTTTCTACGTGTCGTAATCCTCTTTATTTAGCATTTCTCTACGTGATATAATAGTTTCCATATTTGTCTTACTATTATTCTGACTGGTTTCAGCAAAAATAAATTTTATGACACGCGTTTATAACAGATAAACTCTTATTGTTACTCTTGTCGCTATCTGGGCCCGTAACCTATTAGCTTTATTATGCACAGTATATTAAATAATTAATACAGTAATATTAGAATGGTGACATTAGTAATGTCGCTGTCGGCATACTCAGTTTTATAGGCTCTGTGTATGACACACACGGTCGGGTATCGCTACTGCATGAGCATATATTATAATGGCGCCATCATCGAGTTTTAACAATACTGAATAGGAACTATTTGATTTTAACCTTATACATCATTCATAACACATAATAAAATAACAACAAACCCTTACAAAGCAATTTTATTTTCCTGAAAAAATACCACATCTTCTTAATTTATGACTGCCCGGTTCAGTTTAGTCAACACACATAATACTTAAATCCCGACAATTTCGTTATGGTAAAACCATCTAAATTCAAAGCAATTTTATTGGTTAACATTTAGAGGTCGTCGTTTTAGTACAAATTCTAATATTTTTCTTTAAAAAACATACTACAGTCACTTTATTTATTTTATTACTCAGATAATGATTGTTATTATTTGCTGTTATTTTCACAATGTTTCCGTAAAGCTTTGAATAATTACCTGTAAAATTTTTATTGCTTTAGATTACATAGTATTCAAATTGAAGTAATGTTTGTTCTTAATGCCAAATAACATGTAAATTTGCCACCTTAAATTAAATGTTTTAAAATAAATTTTATTCACGTGTCCAACTTACAATTATCAAATCTTTCACTTTATAGATATAGTAAAACCAATAACTAAATTTTAAATTTTGTTTCTTTTCCTTTCATTGTCGAGAAATATAATACACTAATTTTGATTATCATCGCCGTCATTTGATTTGCCTATCTGGATACAAATCATCCGACAACAGAGAATATCTGGGTCTCTCAGGAATAAAAAAAACTAGATCTTTAACTCACAATAACTTTATGAAAAATTTATTTATACACTCATTAATATATTTCTTCATTAAATGAAATTTCTCTCATAGTTTTCTTTTCAATTAAAGTAAAAATAACATGACAATAATAATAATTATACATGCCTACATACTAATATACTGTCGTGTTTTAAATTTCTCTTCTACGACAAACCAAATAAATACCCTTGTGATCCTTAGTGGGTTGATCACCAATCTAAACTTAGTTGTAAGTTAGATGATGTACACGGCTAGCTTTTTGTAAGTAAATGAAATGAATTGAATTGAACGGTGTAATAACTTTAATAATTCTAATTTTAACTTATTTACTAATTTAAATAATATAACTAATTTAAATAATAAGGTGTTCAAATTTTTGTCACACTATGTGTATCGTTTACAAAATACTAATGCGTCATACACACCACCCAACATGAAAATGAACACCTTGTCGCTTGTGACTTTAATTATTGCTGTTACCTCGGCTTTATTTAATTATTATCACTGTTAATACCTTAAATGATATCCTTTTGTTACGTCCAATGTTCATCTAGGAATCTTCTGCAAGGTACGTATAATTTCAATTTTTTTAAATATTTTCCTATGTTTATTTCAATATAGTATATTGTCATGTTTCGAACCAAAGTTGTACCTACCCTGTTAATTTGTCATTAATTTTGATATTAAGTTTAAGAAATATTTGAATTTGAATTTTGGGAGGTAAAACTTTGGAAATTAAAGTTGGTAGAAGTGAGGTTTTATCGAGGCTTTTCAGGCCGACCATGGTGGACAGCGGGTGCGAGTTTTGCATGCCCGCTGAAATTTGATTTTGTTACGCTGAGTTTTTGGTGTTTTTTTGAAGTTGTGAGTAATTATTTTTGAGTAAATAAATGATTTGATACGATTGCATTATTGCGTTGTTTTTTTGGAAGCATATTTTTGATTTTGGAGTTGTTTCGAATATTATTTATGAGTGGCTACTGAGCGGTAACAAATTGATTGATTTCGCTGATTTGGAAGAAGAATAATTACAAATTAAAACTTTAACTTGGATTATTTTTGTATTGGAAATTAAAATTGCATTCGTAGGAAAGAGTGTGCAATTGATAAGCCGGACTGCAATACGGGTATCGTATGAAATTTGCGTTGCCATTTCTATAATTTTATTGAAATTAAAATTTAACTAATATTTAATTGGAAGAATTTGAAAAACAAATTTTTATATAATTAATAATAGTAAAAAAATACAACCAGGGTGAATTTCACGTCAATATGTACACGGCAAAATGATAATCGATTTTATATCTTTGATCATCGACTTCGTTATTTAATTTTGTATTCGAATAGAACCATCAAAATAATATCTATCAACTTCTTTCTCCTTCAACACTTTGATTTTTTAATATTAATCGAATTTTAATTGATATTTTTCTAATCACTTTAATTTCCAGATTTGCTACAATTTTACACAAACTTCAATTTTATATTTCCACGAATATAATTATTCTTGGTGATCACACTCAAATCTAAATCCACTAAATTATTTACACTTTTGCAATTAATCTTTGCAATTCCAAATCTTCGAAAGCTCCATCTCCGCGAGTCATCAACCGCTACCTTTTTTCTTACCTCCCCAAAAACTGGACGTCAACGAAAAAATGTCCCTTCACTTTCATTGGCGGATTCTATTGTTTTTGGCTTAATTTCCTGCACTGGACGTAAATGAAAATTATCTTGCTCGCGATTGGTTACATTTACTCTTGAATATTTGCACAGGTATTTTGATCGATTTAAGTATCAAATGGAGCACTTTTTAAATATTAATTTTCAGGTATTGGTTATAAGCAGGGCTCGGAAGTTATAGCACTAAAAAAGTAAACTTTTAGCGCTTTAATATGCATTTAAAAACACAAAAATTAGCGCTATAAATAGCACTAAAAAACTGAAAATATGCAAAATAAAATAATTGTCAACCAATTTTTTATTTTTATTTTATAAATGAACTAAATATCCCGAATCTACTAATTACATTATGATGCGTCGGATATAATATAAAAATTTTAAAAATTTTTATTTTAAGTCTTTATCATATTTTTTTATAACGTAATTTATTATTTCAAAAATTCTTAGTCAATATTTAAAGATGTTTTATTAATTTTCATTTTTCTTGCTTATTCAAATATTCTAAGTCCAAACCTATTAAAGGTTAATTTAGGTATTTTTTATTGTTTTCTAAATACTATTTTTTTATGTAAGTACGTATTTTTCACTTAACAGTAAAAATTTATTATTTTAACATTTTATTTAATTTGTTTATTTCAATAAATTTTGTTTATTTCAATAAATTTTGTTTATTTCATTTATTATATAAAAATATGCCTGTAAATCGCATTTAAAACTCTAAAATAGCAAAATAGCACTAAAAACCGTAAAAATGCAAAAATTAGCATTATAAAATTTCATATACAGGATCAGGAAAGTGTGAAACAAATTTGTATCTTACTTTGAATATTCTAAGACTTACCAGAAAATACATATATGCATTTGCTAGAACTTCCGAGCCCTGGTTATAAGTAATAATAAAATGAAGACTATAGACTAATGTTAACATTAGTCCATAGTTAACATTAATAGACTAATGTTAACATTAGTCCATAGTCCATAAAATGGACAATTTTCCAGGCTTGAAACTACAGCGTTTAAGCAAACTCAACTCTTATTCAATTTTATAATTATTTTAAGGTAAAAGTAAATTTTTATTTTTGATTAATATTTTTTTTTTAATTTTATAAAAATTTTGTTTTTAGGAATTTACGTGGCTTTTTATCGAAAATACATTTCAATACATACATCTAGGCAGTAATTTTGAAAACAGCATTAGGTAATAGTTACTCACAAGTCTCTTGACCATTAATATCCAAGCAAAATAAAAATTCGAATAAAATATGTAATTAATGTATACTAGTATTAAACCTAGTCCTAATCAGCACACTTTGTCAAAGAATCTTAAGAAGAAACTAATAAGTTCAAGACTAATACACATTAATTAAATGTTTTATTACTTTTACTTATTGCTATTATTATTTTTCTTTTGTTTGAAAAAATCAATACCTAAAGTACTGGTTTCTATTCTCAGTATTGAACTAAAACTCAAGAATTGTAACAATAATTTGTAGAAGCAAAATTAACCGAAAACAATGTGCTTAATCTTATTTGCGGAATAGTAAAGTTAATTATTTCCAAACATTTTGGACAGTAACTATTATCATGATTGAAAATTTTGAATAAAAATGTTAAATCAGATATTACCCTCCGGACAAACTTGTTGAGATATTCAATAATATCTAATCAAACGCAAAATATGTTATGAATCTTTTCAATCAAACACAAATATGGCTCGCATAAAAAGAGCGGCACATGCATAAAAAATTACACTAAATAAATTTTAATACAACAAAATGTAATTTTAATATTTTTTAACTATTTTTTTATTTATTATAAATTTATTACTTCTAATTTTTGTTGACTTTAATTAAAAATTTATTTCTATCCATAATT
The DNA here is from genome assembly GCA_911387805.1 of Cantharis rustica. Classification (NCBI taxonomy): domain Eukaryota; kingdom Metazoa; phylum Arthropoda; class Insecta; order Coleoptera; family Cantharidae; genus Cantharis; species Cantharis rustica. The sequence goes on from OU426879.1 coordinate 36,849,535, forward strand.
AAAATAAAATAAGTTTAAAAAATGAACAAGTTAAACAACGTTAAATTATAAATTATTTATTTATTAAGCACTCGGCAAGATGTATCGCCTCCGTCAGAATTATAATAATAAAATATAATATAATATATTATTTAATATAATTTATCACAAGTTAATAATTAATATATTTCTATACATAATTAATAGTCTTACAGCTGTATTCATAAAAAGTTACAACAGGTTTATAAAGCAAAAATATATAGCTTATAAAGTTTATAAGCAAAGTGTCAAAAAATATTATTCATAAAAGTTCAATAGCGCTAAAACACTGTTATAAGACTGATATAAGCGGTTTATAACCTAAAACAACCAATCACCTATAACCTATAACAGTGTTATAACTAAAACATTCCTGAGCGACACTTTAAAAAATTTTTATGAATACGGGTGTAATATTTTAAATTTTATAAAATAGAATTTTATTAAAAATTAATATTTCAACTGAATTTCACCAAATAACGCGATATTTTATTTAAAGGAAAATTATCGATTTATAACTGTGTTACAAATTGACTACTTTTTTAAAGTCACTTCAGTTTCATAAGTGTATTTTTTTATTTGGTAAAACTAAATTGTAAAACTTGTTTGACAAGCAGTCTGTAGAATTTTCATTAAATTATAATAACAAAGTATCACTTTATTATGACCTTTCACATTAGACAACGTTACACATTATATTCCCAGTTCCGTAATATATTTCGTTACGTAACTATGTACTTAGTTACCTAATGGTATTACATTACGCAATTAGTTATATGATTATGTGATAATATTTTTATGATTATATCATTCAATTAAATAGTTTTTGGACTTATATCTAAGTTATAAATTAAATTTTAATTTCAGTTTTATCTAATATGTAAAAAATTAATCTTATCGTGCAACTAGTTATAGTTATAATTTACGATAAAATCAAATTTCTAATATAAAATTTAAGATATACTAAATTTAAATTTACTATATTAATTTTTTAAAATAAACAAACTAAACATAATATTAAAATAATGAATTTTAACTGTTAAGTAAAGAACACATACTTACATAGAAAAATAATATTTAAGAAACAATAAAAACGACAATAATATACATTTAAGAAGTTGGGACTATTAATTATTATAATTTTTTAAAAGTCTTAGTTGCTATAATATCTTTATTTTTTATTTTAAATGTTCTAATATCTCTGAAATATTTCCGTATTACCTGCTGTTATACTTACAACTACAGTTAAATCTACTAGCTTCTCGAGGACACGTGTGTATTTCTCACCTTAATACACACGTATTTAACAATATGCTAAATTATATAACTGGTTAAATAAATTGCTAATATCTGTTTCTAATACGTAATTTTATCTTTTACTCTTGTATAAGTTGCGTATTACTTACTATATTAAAATAATAAGGTGTTTTAAATCTTATCGTTTAATATACCTATGGAAATACACTAACTTATGAATATGTAGTGTTGCGTACTTTTCTATAGCAGATATTGCGTTTTTGATCGCCCTGTCTCTCAACTGCATAAATGGCTACTCATAATTGAGTGAATCAATAATTCTGCACGGAATCATTGATTACTTAAATCCTGGTTTGTAATGAAATTAGATTTAAATCAAGTTTTAATGTTTTATTCTTTTTTTTAACTTTAATTCTATAATTCATTTACTACATTGATAGCAGTTTTTTAGCCTTTATATGCTAATTAAACAGCTAACATTCTACATTTTAAGGATGTATGTGCCTCCAGTGCCCCTCTAGATTCGGTGGTAATTGGTTGTATAAACTATGTAATCGATAACTATAAACTAATGTAATTAACGTAAACTATAAACTAATTTTTCAAGTTCTATTTCCTGCGAAACTTTTACTCTTTATTGGGCAGACTATAGAATACCCTTCTAAAATATAGGTCTAAAAATAATATATTTATAAATATAAGTATTATTATTTTGACTAAAATAATTACTCTTTTTTATGGAAAGAAATTTTAGTTTTCTGTGCTCTAATAGTAATAAAATTTTATTTATTACGTAATATACTAAAAAATTGTACGTTTTTTTCAACTGCTCATAACTTTTTCAAAAGTTGAAAATTTTAATTATCATCGTATTGTTACGAAAGAACGTGTAATTATATTTGATGACTAATGTATGACGTCATGTATGATGAGTCAAATATGATGAGTCATGTGTGATGAGTCATGCATGATAACAGCATTAGTCATTCAAATATAGCTAAATTAACTGTTTGTTGTTTTTTGAATTGCCAATCAGAATTGGCTTGAATAATTGACTTATGTAGTTTGTAATGTTTATTTATAAATTTGATTATAATTGGCATGTGCCTTGCAATAACAATAATAATAAATTGATATTGATTGAATAATTTGCCTTGGCCGATGTTGACTCAAAGCTGACTCGATGTCGAATGTCTCAAATAACAGCAAGCGGAGCGCGCAACTCCCACTCTACCGCTGCCGGCATGCGCTCTGATCAACATTCAAAAAGACCAAACATCCCGGCCGCCTTGAAAAATGTGATTTTCAAAGAAAAAATTAAAAATATGTACATGTCAAATAAATATAAATTCAATGAGTTAACAATAAAAACTGAGGTATAAATTCTAAAATGTTGGTATAATTACATAAAATATTTAACTTAAAGTTCATGATTCTGAAAAATAAAACAAATTTAGTGTTCACGTTACACAAAAAATAATGTTTTTTAAACTTAAACTTCACATATGTTACACTTCATTCGTGGATTGATTGTCCACGTCGTTAAATAATTCTACAATTTTGGTAACGGAACGTTTAATTAAGCCTGTAGTTGTTCTGATGGACACCACACGTACGATTCCGTCTGGACCTGGGTAGACGTCGACGATGCGTCCCATGCGCCACAGCATTGGAGGTGTATGTGACTCACGCAGTACTACTAGAGCACCTGGTTTGACTGATGAATCAGTATTTCGTTGCCATTTTGATCGTGGTTGTAGCAGCGTTAAGTAATCATGAGACCATAGTTTCCAAAATCTTTGCTGCATTTGTTGAACCATTTCGAAACGGCTAAGTCGATTTTGTTTGACTTCAATTAGTGAAGGTTCAGGTAGTGCCAAGAGTGAGTCGCCTACAAGGAAATGAGCAGGACTCAGGAAATACAGGTCTTGTGGATTTGTAGATAAAGGAATGAGAGGTCTTGAATTTAAAATGGATTCAATCTGACAAAATAGCGTATTCAGCTCTTCAAAGGTAAATGTTGAATTTCCGGCAATTTTATATAAGTGACGTTTTGTAGACTTAACTACCGATTCCCATAAACCACCAAAGTGGGGGGACCTTGCTGGTATGAATTTCCATTGAATTGATTTTGTGCTTAAAAAGTCTGTTACAACATTGCTATGAATTTGACTACTATTTAATTTATACCAATTTTGTATTTCCTTATTGGCGCCAACAAAGTTGGTACCGTTATCTGAATGAATTTCACGGCAGAAGCCTCGTCGCGCCAAAAAACGTTTTAAGCAGGCGAGAAATGATTCTGTGCTTAAACTACCTACTACCTCTAAGTGTACTGCCTTGGTACTAAAGCATACAAATAAGCATAAATAAGCCTTGGTGACCTTTCGGCCACGTCCGTTACCGTCCCTTATCAAAAAGGGTCCGGCGAAGTCGGTGCCACACACGGAAAAAGCTCGGGAAGGTAGCACGCGACCTTCAGGAAGATCGCCCATTATTGGAGCTGTTGGTTTCGAGTTGAAACGTTTGCATATGATACATTTATGAAGTAATCGTTTGACTTCACTTTTTCCAGTTATTATCCAAAACATTTGTCGGATTGCGCTTAGCGTTGCTTGAGGTCCGGCATGAAAATGTAGCAAATGATATTGATTGATCACTAAAGTAGTGAATTGGTGTTTCTTTGGGAGAATGAACGGAAACCTTGTATTAATTGGGACGTGACTGTGTCGCAGTCGCCCGCCTACACGCATGAGCCCGTGCTCGTCTAGAAAAGGATTGAGCGATTTTAATTTACTTCGTGTAGAAATAGCTGTTTTTTCGGTTAAATTTTGAATTTCATCAGGAAATGATTGCAATTGAACGTTTTTTATGAGTAGATTTAATGAATGCTGTATCTCAGTGACAGTAAGAGAACCGTCGACTTTCGTGTTAATTTTTTGACAATTATTTATGAATCTGACACAATAGGCTAATATTCTCTGAAGTTTAATCAATTTTGAATTTTCGTTTAAAAGTTTTGATATAACTGACTGCGTTGGAATAGATACAAAGGAAGTGCTAGATGATGCTGATTGTTTAATTTCTGGAATATTTGTAAGTGATTCTAACGATGAATGTGGCCAAGTGGATGAATCTTGACCTAACCATCTTGGTCCACTCCACCATAGTTGACATGAGGCTAATTGACTTACTGATGCTCCTCGACTTACAATGTCTGCAGGATTGTCTCCTGATCGGATATGATGCCAATCAGAAACGTTTGTTAATGAAATAATATCTGAGACTCGATGTGCCACAAACGTTTTGAGTTGAATTGGTGTCTTTCGTAACCATGCAAGTACTATTGAGCTGTCGCACCAATAATGTGTTTCGTTAACATGAATGTTGGACGTTAAGATAATTTGAATTTTTGATACTGTTTTTGCAAGTAAATGTGCTGCCATTAATTCAAGTTTTGGAATGGTAATAACCTTTAAAGGAGCTACTCGACTTTTTGCAGTGAGAAGATTTACAGTATGCTGTCCTGACGTGTTAGTCGATCGTAAATAAATGCAGATACCGTAACTGACTTCGCTGGCATCACAAAACGCGTGAATTTGTGTATTAACTGAATTATCGGTCAACACTTGTCTGGGAATAGATAATTCCTGAATTTTGGGTAATTCTTCCTGACAATTCTTCCACATAGTGTGAAGTTCTATGGGAAGAGATTCGTCCCATGTAAGATTTAATTGCCAGAGACGTTGCAGAATTATTTTTGATTTGATTAAAATTGGACTTACTAAACCCAGAGGATCAAATATTGTACTGATTGTAGATAGAATAGATCGTTTAGTTATTAATGAATTGTTTTCCTTAATTTTAAAAGGATATCGGAAAAGATCTTTCTTTGAATCCCACTCGAGCCCTAAAGTTTTAATTGACCGAGATTCATCGTTGAAATGAGTTATTGTATTGATGGAATCAACATTTTCTAAAACCTGAGGATGGTTTGATGACCACTTCCTCATTGGAAAACCGTATTTTAAAAATAAATTGTTTAATTGGTTGACTAGCATTGTGGCTTGAACCACTGTTTTACAGCTGGCAATAAGATCATCAACGTAAAAGGAATTTCTAATTAAATTGCTAACTTCTTGATTAGAATGAATTGAATCTATCGCAACTTGTTCAATGCATCTGGTTGCTAAATAGGAAGCTGAAGATGTTCCGTAAGTTACAGTGTTTAATTGATAGATTTGATTGTCCCATAAAATGTTTTGAAAGATTCTATGATCTTTGCTCACCCAGATTTGTCTGTACATTTTCTCGCAATCGCTGGTGAATGCTATTTTATGTAATCTAAATCTTATGAGTATGGTGAATAATTCAGGTTGGACTACTGGACCGACCTTTAATGTGTCGTTCAATGATAGCCCTGTTGAGGTTTGACAACTGGCGTCAAAAACCACTCGTATTTTACTAGTTAATTTGTCGGGTTTGATAATCGGATGGTGAGGTAAAAAATATGCCCTTTGGATTTCAAGTTCTGAATAAGTTACCGGTGTCATGTGACCTAAAGTTGCGTACTCTTGCATGAATGCTGAGTATTGGGCTTTAAGAATTAAATTTGAATTTAAGCGTTGTTCAAGAAGTGATAATCTTTTTCTTGCAATATTGTATGACTCGCCTAGTTGATTAATGTTATCCTTGAAGGGTAACCGAACAATGAATTTTCCATCCTCTTCTCGAGAGGTGGTTTCAACGAATAACTGCTCACACTCAAGTTCTTGTTGCGACTTGGGATGTGTGACGGGACCTTCTTCAATTTGCCAAAAGGCCGCCATTTGATTTTGAATGTCGAGCTTTTTGTAGTCGGTCATTGTTAGCATGCAAGTTGAGTGATGTAATGATGTGGGATGCTGAATAATTGCACCTGAGATTACCCATCCAAATTGAGTTTTTTGCGCTATTGGTTTGTGTCGTCCTAGGGAAATCTGACCAATGCACATTAATTGCCAAAAAACTTCGGCACCTACTAAGATGTTGATTTTACTTGATTGTGTAAAGGTAGGATCTGCTAATTGAATATGTTCGGGAATGTTGAAGTCACCGAATCTTAATGTGGTTTGCGGCAAATCGTTTGTGATTTCCGGTATTGTTAAGCAATTGATTGTGCATTTAAATGCGTTGTATTGAGAGTGCAATGTAATAGTAACTTCGCTTGTGACGTGTATTTCTGTGTTGTTTATGCCTGATATAGAATGATTTATTCGCTTTGATTTTAAATTTAACTGTTGGACAATATCTTGTCGGATAAAATTGGATTGTGAACCAGTATCAAGTAGAATTCTGATTTTGTGACGATTACCTTGTCCGTCATATGTGTGAACAATGGCTGTTGGCAAAAGCACATGTGTTAACTTAAATTGTGAAAAGTTTGCAACTGTTGTTGCTTGTGTTTCTGTTTGTTCATGTGAAGCATGTGATGTATTATTAGTGATTGTGGAAATATTGTCGTTTGTGTTTACTTGATCGTTGGTTAAATGTAACAAAGTGTTGTGACGTCGATCACACTTTCTGCAGTTCGAAGATTTACAATCTTTGGTTGTATGATTTCCACGAAAGCAGCTTTTGCAAAGTTTGTGTTTAATTACCTCGCTGATGCGATCGGGAATGCTCATTTGAAGAAACTTTCCGCAATGGTAAATGGCATGATTACCTGATGTACAAATTTTACATGCAGGTCCTTGGGCTGCAAGATGTGCAGAAAACCGTGATGATTTGTTATTAATGACACCTGTTTGCTTTGTGATGTTCAAAGCTTCTAGCTCGCGACATTTATTTTTTAGAAATTTTGACAAATCCTTCATGGTAGGAATGTCTTGTAATCCTGATCTTTCCTTCTCCCAGTCGCGCTTGGTTACTGAATCAAATTTTGTGCGCGTTAAGTAAACAAGAATTGAATCCCAATGTTCGGTTGGTTGATTAAGTGATTTGAGAGCTTGAACATGTTTAAGTGTATTGTTTAATAATGATTGCAATTGGTTGTATGACTCTCTTTGCAGTGGTTCCAGATCAAATAAATGCTTTATGTGCGTGTTGATTATTCTAGCTTTGTCCTCATAGCGTTCTTTTAATAAATTGATTGCTACTTCATAATTTGTGGAACGAATTTCAATTGATTCGAGAATGTCTTTTGCATCTCCGCTAAGCGAACCTTTTAAATATTGTAATTTTTGAACTGGCGATAAATTTTTATTGTAATGAATAACCGAATTGAACATGTCATAAAAGTTCAACCATTTATCTATCTCGCCACTGAAGGTGGGAATTGTTAATTGCGGCAATTTGATGTTATGATATGATTTTTGCATTGGCATTGAATTTGATTCTGAATTTGAATTACTATTTCGCGATGTGACTGATTCTGCTCGCAATTGATCTAACTCCGCTTGCGACTGATCCGACTTCGCGACGCTGCTTCCACCGTGAGCACTGTCGTTGGTTTGTAAAGCGCCACCGACATTGTTATTTTGAATAATTACTTGATAAGTTGCTAAAATTGAATAGTATGCTGTTTCAAATGAACTTCTTTCTAATTCATGCACTGTTGTTTCGATTGAGGTATCAAGTTCCTCTATTTGTGATTGTACGTATTCAAATTCATCCAACAAGGGTTCCACTTTGGTTGCTCTTAATTGGACTTCGTTAATTACCGTTTGAGATTGAGTAATTGATTTTAAATCTAATGTTTCAATAAATCGTTTGTTTCTCGTTAAATAACCTTTTAAGTTTCCGCGCTTTCTTATGTAAGATTGTAATTCGATCATATTGACTAAATTTAATTTTAATTTGAATATTTGTCAGATTGAATATTATTGATTATGAAAGGTATAAAGGAATGTAAAAAGACTCACACTTGGTACTGCTTATCGTATTAAAGTTGCAAGAGACCGTGGCAGCTGCGTTGATAAGAACCGCTCGGCTCCAGATGGTGATGGAATGTTGAAACACGCTTCGTTTTACTGATTGTTGCTTGAAATTCGACTGTTTGATTTTCGTTTCCAGGCTTGTAGTTTTCAAAATGATTGTGATTTGCTCTCGAAGTTCCAAAATGTGATTGGAATCGAATCTTGTTCGACTAAAAAGACCTTGAGGTTGGTTGTATTTTGCTTGAAGGACTATAAAGTTGTCTAATTCTGCTCGAAGGACCATAAAGTTGTCTAATTCTGCTCGAAGGACCATAAATATGTTTGTTGTTTTTTGAATTGCCAATCAGAATTGGCTTGAATAATTGACTTATGTAGTTTGTAATGTTTATTTATAAATTTGATTATAATTGGCATGTGCCTTGCAATAACAATAATAATAAATTGATATTGATTGAATAATTTGCCTTGGCCGATGTTGACTCAAAGCTGACTCGATGTCGAATGTCTCAAATAACAGCAAGCGGAGCGCGCAACTCCCACTCTACCGCTGCCGGCATGCGCTCTGATCAACATTCAAAAAGACCAAACATTAACGGTCTGGAAATGAATAAAAATTCCTGGAAGTTTCTGGAAGCTAACATTTAAGTATAAATAGAGATGCTTTCCTGTGACGAATCAATTCCAGTTTTAACGTGCAAGTGTTAACATAAATCACGTGAACATAAATAGTGAAGTGATAAACAGTATACAGAGTGTTTAAATAAATTATAGTGTAAATTAGTGTTAGTGTTAATCTTAGTGTAGTAATCTTTTTATTGTTATAAACCGTATCTGTAGTAATTGTATTTGTATTTAATGTATTTATTTAATTTTTGTTACAGTATTATAATTATGCGGTCGTTGAAGTTAATGATGATCGCCACTTACAAACGTTTGCCTCGATATGGTTATTATTCTTCGTATCTAAGTCTTTGATTTAAGAAACCCTTATAAAATAAAATTGCAAATATTGCAAAAATTTTTAATTGCTAACTGCGCTGCTCAGTCATCTGCAAATTGACAGAAATAAATAACAAAAAACAACACAAAAATGTCACCAAATTTAAATTCCCTTTAACCACCGCATATTTATCATATAAAAATCGAATATTATTTCTGACAAGTATCATAATAGTTATTTATAAATCTTGTTCTCAAATTGCTTCTTTTTGGTATGAGCATGGAAAATTATAGACTGAGGCGTTTTGGCATATGCCAAAAAGGCACTTTAGGGCAAGGTTCATACACTATTTTATGTGTAATTAGAATAAAATTCATACTTTTTACAAAATATATACAATAATAATAATGATATATGGAATAATTTAATGATCCAGTTGGTCAAATATGTCAAACATTAATTAATCATTAAATTTACTCAAAACATTTGAAGTTTTGACATATCTGTACTAGAAAGTAAATGTCACGTGTCTGTGCTAAAAATAGCTACTTTCAGTATTGTTTCATGTATTATGTGAAAATGGACATTATAGTACGATTGCACATAAAAAATTTTAATTTTCATTAAAATTAAATTGTTTTATTACATTTTCAAATGCTGAGCTTTATCTGAAAATCTCTTTATAATATAATTTTCCACTTAAGTGTAAACATAAAAGTATTTTACTGTTCTACATCAAAATTATTCTTAATTTTGTTTGCTAATTTATTGTCCAACAATGTTGATACACAAAATGAAATCTTATACATACTATGTATAAGATGACAACTATGTAATATTTATAATATAAAATCTTTTCCAAAGTTACGTAGCTAATACTAAAATGTGATCCTAAGTATACCGTAACCACAATTATGTTTTGGTTTTAGAGAGCATGCACATAATATCGTAATCTAAGCGTAATAATTACAAATAAACTCATCGTCAACTGCAAAATTTAAGCATACATTATTGAATGCTTACATGCACTAACTAAATTTCATTTCTGTTTGGGTATTGTAAGCCATATATTTAACAAAATTTGCAGTCAGATATGTTTGATTTTATTTGCATTTCAGTCGAAAAGCATTAATGATATAATTCATTCGCCTCTTTAAAGCTTTGTACATGTTCGTTCATTCATTTCAATTCAATATTCACAGACTTTTTCAGTTTTTTAAAATTTACTTCGTTATTTTTATGTTCGTTATTTCGACAATCGCGTAAAGACCGGGTATTCTACTGGCTATAAGCCGAAATCAAAAGTATTCGTTCGTTTAAAATAAAAGAACCCAAAATCGTATAAGCTTTGTGTAGGTCTCAAATAAATAACGTGAGGTGCCTTCCCGGTCTTCTTAATTTTCTATTAAGTAATTGTTTGAAAATCGATTAATTTACGTCTTTTTAGGTAATTAAAATAAGTTACATAGCAAGCAAAGCAATTTTTAGCTCTTATAGAAAAATTAACCAACGAGAACGTGGTTACGTGTTAGGCGTTTATTATATTAATTTATATTGCAACTATTACGTAGTTGGAAAAATAGTATATTTAATTGAAAACTTTTGCATAATTTAAGATAAGACAGTGGAAACTACTTTTCTATCTTATTAGTAAACTTTAGTACTATATACACAATAATTTTTCACGATTTGTGTGATTTGTGTATACGGTAGTGAAGGTGACGAATATATCAAAAACGGAGTATCTAACATTTTTTAATTTTTAATTATGTCAAAGACATAAGACTTTTATGGCTAGTATATTTATTATTATTTGGTCACTAATAGCTCATATTGTTCACATTAATTTTCTTTTGAATAATTAACAAAATCAATTTTCGTATTAATACCTGAATAACAAAACCAGCACATTTTAAGATGCTTTTAACTATTTATACCATGCATGTAACGGTTATTTAAAAAATTGAAAAAAGTTGAAGGTTTTCTGAATTTAGACCTGCTTTCATAATGTTAGAAAATTAATATATAGAAAAATATAAGCTTTTATATTATTTATAGTAACACTTTCTACGCTGTGACGCTAAACGGCAAACATCGATCTTTAACGTGAACTAGGCGGTAAAATCGACAATACTAGACCAATAGATACGTAAATGTAATAAAATTATAAAAAATCGTAATTGAGGTAGCAGAGAGAAAGACAAGCAAAAACTAGGCACGGGATTTAAACTTTTATTTTTGTCAAATGTAAAGAAAAAGTTAATTTATTTAAAGAAATATTTAAGTTACGTTAAACTTGCAAATGCTTAAATATTACTTTGAATAAAAAATAAGGTAGAAAGCACGAATAGCTTCAAAACAACGACAGCTGTAGGTAGGAAAGTTGTACGTATACGTTTGTTTCGAACGTAGATTAACATCAAGATTTAATGAAAGCTTTGTGTAAATTTTAAAAACTTTCTTTAAAAAATAATTAATCAAATAAAAAATAAAACTATATGAGAAATCAAAATAATTAAAGCACAAAAACTTTAAAAAAAATAAAATATAAAATTTATATTTATATCAAGTTTTGTTCTTCTTATATTTTAATTTATGTACTACCAGTGTGAAATTATACAGCAATTATAATGTTATGGCTAAAGTATTAATTTACTTGTTTAATTTACAAGATAATTAGGAAATACGTAGATAGCATTGAATGCTATTCTATCCAATGCTCCCAATGCCATCTCGAATAGCAAATATACAATTTACTTCTACATTTGTTTATTTTACGGAATTCAAGACACTAAAATCATTATAATTATTTATATTTAATTAGCTTAACTTATTATTCAATATCATTTATTTATCGCTTTCTCTCTCCGAGTCCTTAACCCTACGTAAGAGAATACTGATCAGTTCTTCTTTAGCAAGGTTCTCTGGGCAAATACGTCAGTATCTAGTTTGCCATTACTTACCAAGGGAAGAAAGGGGAATTTAATTCTACAAATTCTACAAAATTTAATATCGAAAACGTTTCTAAATCCGTTGAGTTGATAACCATTATGCACTTCATTATTGTAATTCGTAGAATTTTGATGCTCGAAGTTGCCACCACTATGTGTATCCACTACTTGATACCGTAAGTAAATTTAAATTTTGATACTAAATGATTTTAAGTTGCCTTCTCAATAATTACTTATTACCTTCACACTACTTGAAAAGTACTTACTACTTAAAAAGACATCCAAACTTTCATCTTGGGACAAATCATTCTCATTCGGCAATCTGGATCGAAGAGAGCGACGTTGCTTTTCTAGTTACTATATTAGCCAAACCTAGAGACTACTTTTATATCACATCTTCTTGTCCCATAAAAACTTTCAAAAAGTTTCTTAAAATATTAAGGCTATTCATGTCACGTTGTACTTTTGTCGTAAACGTTGTAGATTTGAGTTTCGTAGAATTTTTAATACAAATTTAGTTTACTAAGTTTACGCAGGTAGAAACCGTCGTACTTTATGTAGATGTCGCAATTTCGTAAATTTAACCTATAAATTATTTAATAATTTAACCTCTACAATTATTAAATCAAGAATAACCTTTCCCACAAGAAAATCTAATAATTTCTGTTTTTCACTTTTATTTAACATTTTAAAAGTATAAACAACAAAAATATAACCTCAAATGAATATAACCTCAAATAAATATAACCTACAAATACAAGTACGAAGGAATTATGAAACATTTAAGGGAGTGTGTTCATGTCATACAATTCTACAAAGTTTATAAAGTACCACATCTACGAATTTACGAAGTAAAATGAATACTCTTATTGATTTCAAAGTACGTAAATTTTTTCTTGATTTACGTGATTTTTTATTACTGACTATTAATAACATTCTACTTTTATTAATTTTGTTTTGAGTTTTTAAGAATAATAAACAGTTGCTATTTTGATTTTTGATTTATAAATAATAATCAGATATTTCTGAATTTTATAAATGTAGTTTATTGACTAACGTGATCAATCTATAAGGTTCAAAACTGTGTTTTATTCAGTCCGACAACAAATCTTTATTTACGTCAACACTTTCTGTGTATTCTATGTATGTACCTACATTATAGGTTTGTACTAAATTGAAGTATTTAAAGTTTTTGTTTTCTAGGTTTTTAATTAACTACATGTCGAATTTTTCTAAAATTCATAATGGTGAATAATTTTACAAATCCGACCAGCGTACTGTTTGACCGTCCGACTTTGGGAAAAATTCTATCAAGTGTTAGATCTTTTTACCTTTTAAATTAAATCTTATCTGACTAAAAAATCCATGATAATATACATATATAATATATATACTGCTATGCCCTTAACTTAACAAAATATTAAAATTTTTTACTTCTTTTTAATATGTTGGGATATACACATTATTAAGCATGAGACTTCTTCTTGTTCGAATTATAAACTGTAATTGTGTTTTAGTTTAATTTTTAGAAGTATATATTTTAATTAGTATAATTTAAAAGTATAATTTATTTCATAATTTTTGCGACCGGCCAAATTGGTACGTCGCCTTGAAGTTCCTTTCTCCCTCTTCGCTCATTCCCTATATCATATTTACAATTAAAATTTTATGTACAGTACATTTACAAATAAATAACTAACAACAAAAACAAAACAAACTTCAAAATAAATAAATTAATGTTTTTAACGTTTCAAAACACGATAATACATACTATGTTGGTACTTCATTAACAAATTACGATTTTGCAATATGCTCAGATTGCGTGGTGAGTAAATTAATTTGCTTTATTTAAGCCACTTAGCCAAAACATTGCCCACAATGCGTTTAGAGTAAATTTACAAAATCTGTGGGTTTCATGTAGACACAGCTCACTTTTATATTGAAATTAAAGAAATAATAATATTTGAAGTAGTTTATTACAGGTAATTTGTTTGGCAAAACTACAACTATGTTTGTAAAATGTAAAATTTCTAATTTCGCTGTTTGTAAAAACACTTGTTATCAGTACAAAACTTTTTGTAGTTTTGCTGCACACTTCTTGAAAAAAAATGAAAAAAAAGTGAAATTCCAAATGGCATGGGTCCACTACTTTGTACTCTACGATACACACATAATTTACTACAATAAATAATTACAAAGTTACCTATTATGATTGTAACAACTAACCATCTTAATATATAATTTGTAGACTACAATTCCAGAGAAAGACGATAGTCACTGGACGGAATATCGTAGGATAAGAAATCTATTTAAAAACAAAATTAAAGCAGCTAAATGTGAATATCTTAAAAATAAAATAAACGAAAAAAAAGGCGACCAAAAAGGAATGTGGAGAGTGGTAAATAAGATAGTTTTTGAAAAGAGTGAACAAGAAAAAAATGATATAGTATTTAATGAGAAAATCGTTACTACTGATAAGGAAATTGCTGAAAATTTTAACAAATACTTCATAGAGAGCATAAAAGTGCTTGTAAATAGTATTCCAGTTGTTCCTTTTTTATATGATGGTGAAAAAACAAACTCAATATTTAAGTTTGAAAGTATTGATATTGATCTATTGGAAAAGGTAGTTAAAGGCTTTAATAATAAAAATGATCTAAATTTTTTGAATGTGAGCATGATTGGTGATAATTATGTTACGGTTGGACCAACTTTACTTAAGATAATAAACAAGTCGTTAAAAACGGGAACATTTCCAGAGAGTTGGAAAGTAACGACTGTTATACCTGTTGAAAAAATCAAACAAACAAATAAATGCGAGGAATTTAGACCAATTAATATGCTGCCAATATACGAAAAAATAGTGAAACTACAGTTGGAAAGTTATATTGAGAAAAACAATCTGTTATCTGAGCAGCAATCTGGATTTCGCAAGGAGCACTCATGTGAGACGGCGCTAAACTGGATTATCGCAGAGTGGAAATCTGAGATCGACAAAAATAGATTTGTATTTTCAGTATTTCTGGACCTAAAAAGAGCTTTTGAGACGTTGAATCGGGAAATTCTGATAACCATGTTGCAGAATTATGGCATTACGGGTTTGGAATGTAATTGGTTTGTAAATTATTTGAAAAATCGCACACAACGAACTAAACTGAATGATGTAATATCGGAAGAAATACATTGCAATGATGGTGTCCCACAAGGTAGTATTTTGGGAGCATTGCTGTTTATTTTATATGTTAATGACATAGAAGCTGTCTTAAGGTATTGTGAGTCGAGGCTTTTTGCGGATGACACATAATATATATAGTAGGTGAAAATAAGCATGAATGCGAAAGATTGATGAAAGAAGATCTGAAAAGATTGGAAAATTGGTTTAGAATGAATCAATTAAAGGTGAACGCGCAGAAGACGAAATGTATGGTAATTAATAGCAATTTTGATGTAAATGTATGCATTGATGTGCAAAAAATTGAACAACTTTTTGAAATAAAATATTTGGGTGTAATCATTGTTAAAAACTTAAATTTCAATAAACACATTAGCGGGTTGTGTGCTAAAATTTCAATGAAAATTAATTTATTGGCAAGAATACGATGTAAAATAACAAACGATTGTATTGTAAATGTTTATAATACAGTTGTGTTGCCGCTATTTAATTATTGTAGTACCATATTGTTTATGTGCAGATTTTTATGTGTCAATTTTGTACGACCACGTTTTAAGTACTTAGCAAATTTCGATTTTCGCCTAGCAATGTCGCCGATTTCACAGGCAAGTCGCATTTATAATAATTTTATTTGACTTTTTTTGCGATTTTAGACTGAATATCTTCATAGAAATTGATATTTTCAGTAATTTTTGTATATAGCTCCAGTCAAGATGATAAATCGACCGAAAGGCCGGCTCGAAATTTAACCACGTGGTAAAGTTATTCGTAAAAATAACGGTCAATCTGTAAATTTTTATAGAAATTTCTTGATTTTTGTAATTAGTAAATCATATACTTTGGCGTGGTAATAAAATTTTTGCATTTTTTTACAAAATTTTGTACGACCACGTTTTAAGTACTTGGCAAATTTCGATTTTCGCCTAGCAATGTCGCCGATTTCACAGGCAAGTCGCATTTATAATAATTTTATTTCACTTTTTTTGCGATTTTAGACTGAATATCTTCATAGAAATTGATATTTTCAGTAATTTTTGCATATAGCTCCAGTCAAGATGATAAACCGGCCGGAGGCCGGACCGTGATTTCATCTCGTGGTATAAGTATTTAGCATTTATAATAATTTTATTTTAAATTTTTTTCATATTTAAACAAGTTTAAAACATGTATAACCGATTATTATACAGAATATGCAAAATTTTGAATTTTCCTGAGGTTTGTTCTCGTGGTATAAGTATTTGACAGTAACAGCTCCGAGCCCAGGAAAAAATTGGAAAGTTCAACCAAAAGTCTTAATTTTATTCTAACCTGAAATTTATGATGTGGTTCTGGTACTGCATGTACCAATGCCCTGTATAGGCATCAAAACCCGGTGATATAGAAACCTTAGATTTCATTAATTTTAATGGGTCATAAGTGGGGGTCATAAGCTTACCCAGTAACTTATTATATAACAACTTACTATGCCCTGTAAAACACAAATGTTATTGGTGCCCAGATCGGTCATATTGGCCAATCGAACTGGCGGTTAAATATACCTAAATTTATATTATTAAAATATCTTTAACTAACCCCCTCCATAGTGTCCGTTTTTATCGAAAAAATTTAGAGTAGCGCAAATTCAAAGAATAATCCGATACATTTCCGAGGTAGTTATAAGTGGTCTAACGAAGATTTTGTCATTTCTAAAAAATATAATATCAACAATGTATTTTTATTTAAAAAACAACGTTTAATAATCTGTGTAGCTAGGCTACCACGCACAGTGGATTATTTTACGAATCTAGCGTGCATTAATTGATGAACGCATTGAAAATTTTATTACGATAAAACTTATACCTGTACAGTTATGCAAATATTATATTTATACAATTAAAATATTATTTTAAATTGGGTATAAATAAAAACATGTGAAATACGTTTAAAACAATACATAATTTCAAATCAAACTAATAAATAATTTATCTCTATAAAAGATGCAATAAATAAAACTACAGAAAGTTAATAATTTTAATAGAGCAAGATTTAAAATAAACTATAAATGTAGTTAATAATATATTATAAAATAAAATAAAACAAAATAAAATAAAATAACAAAATAAAATAAAATGACCGTGATTTATTCTGAGTCAGAAATATAGTCTCCTTCTCTGGAAAATTCATCCGAATATTCAAAATTTACAATTTTGGGCTCTGATAATAATTTAATTACTTCTTCATTTAGTCTTTTATTTTGGTAACTATTCACATAATTTGCTCTTGAAAATGTGCTTATTTTAGGATCCGACGAAATCAAAACTAAATTGAGTAAATCACGCATTGTTTGTTGGCGTGAAAATTTTCTGGTATTAAATTCACGGTATCTTCTGAAATCTTTATTTCGGGATTCTAGCGCTTCTTCAGAAAACATGCCTATCGGAAGCACAGCAGAGTTAATTATATCAGCACCATGAATTGATATCTTGTGTATGCTTGAGGGCATGTAATACCATGGGTAGAGTTCAACAAATCGTTCAGCTGTATGTTTGGTATATTCTCTGAATGCCTCTACATTGATACTGTATCCACAGGAAATTGTTTTTAAGATGACATCAAAACGTTTAAGTAACTCTTCGTCAATACCTGTGCAAATTGATGCCTTGGTAAAGTTTGTAAAAAATTTTCTGGCAGTATTGCCATCGTTTGTTGTTCCATAACCAGGCTTTGGAATATCAATCAGTAAAGACAGATCTGCTTTCAATTTATCTGTTATTTTCTTTTGTCTCTGCTTAACTTCTTTTTTATCGGATGTATCTCTAGCCTGCCATTTCTTGATCTTTAATTTATACGATATGTGTAAAAAGCATTCCAAACTTCTAATATACGCGTGAAGATTTGAAATTCCATATTCAAAATTGTCAGGCTTTAGAACTAGTTTTTTAAGTGCGTCTAAGTTATTCATAATTTTCGGAGTTGCACCGCATATTCCACATGTTTGTGAAGATGTATCGGTCACAACCCGGAATAGTTTGCCATCTATCATTGTCATTTTGAAGCAATGATTTACTTTAAAAGCAGTTTCATTTACCGAGCATAGAGTAGGATTTATATCTTTGATTTGTTCTTCAATATTTTTAATTTCTCTTTTCGACAATTCTTTTGTTTCTTTGGCAAATATAAGTTTTATTGGTCTACAAAATCTCGCCGATGATGGTCGAGGGTTCTGCCATAATATGTTCCTATCTTCTGTGTAAAGTTGTAGCGGCACAATACAAATGGCAAACATATTCGAGTCACTTTTTGCATGTCCATCTTCTCCAGTGAATGTTTGCTTATAATTTGATTGGCCAGCGCTTCCATCACAACCCCATTTGTAAATGAGAGAAATATTTCCTTTCAACAATGATCTCTTACTTTTTAGAACTTCTTCTTGGATCTCCACGATTCGTCTTGTTGTGTGATCTACTAGAGCTTGAAGTTTTATCTCGGCTAATACATCCGAAACAAAAATACTGTCTTCCTTCGGATAGCATAGCTTCTTTGCTTGTTGAATGTGGTGGTAAGGTGGGTATATATTTGCGTTCAAATGTTTAGCCCCAGATTGCTTAATATATATGAATGCTTAGTATAGTGGCCATCAACATACAAAGCTAGAGCTTTCTCTGGTGTATATTTTAAAAGATGTTGTGAGTACAGAAAAGCTTTTTTCATTCGAGTAGCTCGAGATGGTGAACATTCTGTCACATCTTGTACAATTTTGGCAGCATCTCTTTGTCCAGCAACCTAAAGGCTTGCACGAGCCGCCAATGTCAGTTCTGATTTTGTATAAGTTTCCAACAGTGGAGCAATCTTTTTTCTCTTGGATCGAATTTTGACATCATCAAAATATTTGGAAGGTCGACCTCTTTTTGCTGCTTTGTTTGTATTTACAGATGGTGATTCCTGAATAAAAAACTGATGGTTTTCATCCAGCCATTTCTTATGTTTTGCTTCAAAAGAACTCAATGTCCGTTTACTCGCGTTCCACCATTTTTTGAATAACCCGCTTACAATTTTAACACTTTTTTTTATTTCTTTACATTTGTCGTCTTCTCGTTCTTCAGAAATTTCAAATTTGTTTAACACATAACTTAATAGAACATTGTTTTTTTTATTAGCGTTCTTTTCCAACCGCCAAACATCCAACAGCTCTCTCCTAGCTAGCGACATGGCACCTAAAATTAATTATTAAAAAGCAGTCGGCACTTCTCGGCACCTAATTTTCAATTATTCGATAAGCTGATGGATGTAACTAAAATATATCAAAACATTTGATCAACTTTCATGAACTTCCCGAGATTGCGGATCCACGATATAAAAAAGATAATGAAAATCATATTCTCAAAGGCGTGTTTTAAACAGCATATCTTATTAATGAAATGACTTAAAAGTGGACTCTAAATTAATATTTTAAATAGTACATACCTTTCTCTAAACGATTATCTTAAAACAAAATCAAAATACTGTCACAATACTGTCACCACAATACTTACAAAACGATGCGCTTAATGCAATTGAAGCTTGCAAAATTACAACTAATTAAAGTGCAATGTGATGGGTGATTGTTAATTTCCACGCACACTCAGAGTTTTTTTTTAGTTTCTATAATATTATACCATTAATTAATAAAAGAATGCTTGATGTGTCGATTAAATCTGTCACCATTGCATTTTTGAATTAATGCACGCTAGATTCGTAAAATAATCCACTGTGCCACGTGACAAATAAATTACTTGTTCTATCAAAATAAAAATTTTTAAAATAAAGATAATAATCAATTTAAAAAATTTGGTAAATTAACTACTTTTTCAAACACGAAAACTAAAACAAAAAATTTTAATTTTTTTCAAAATCATTTTTAAACAAGATCACAATGTAATTATTGTAACAAAACGGTACCGCTAAAACTGCATTTATACGATACGGTTAAAACTGAACACAAACGGTACCATATGTTTAAATATATTGTAGTCACTAAAGTTTCAATAAATATTCGATACATTTTTGGGTCAGTTATTATGATGGTCTATTGGATTTTTTAATTTTCTATATTAACAATTTATTTTTATTTAAACAACGTTTAATAATCTGTTTAGCTGGGCTACCAAGTGACAAATAAAATACTTATTTTTATTAAAATGAATATTTATTTCATGTTATATTTATATGTATTTTTGAGATTTTGTTATTTTGAAGTTGTGAGTTATAATTTTTGATTTAATAAAGTGAATTTTGTGCGTTTGCATGATTGCGTATTATTTAGAATTTTAATGTTTAGATTTTGGATCTTTTTTTTTTATAAGTGGCTATTGAGCGGTAGCAAATTAGTTTGGTTGATAAATTGAAAGAAAAGCAATAGAAATTAAAAATTAAATTTGAATTATTTGAAGTTGGAAAGTTTAAATTACATTCGTAGGAACGAATGGTGCTATTGATAAGCGGACGATTTGGATAACGAAAATTGAAACTTCGTTCCCATTTAAGAAGTAAGAAGAAATTTTACATTTATTTTACATGTACTTTAATTTGGATTAGATTTAATAATTATTTTTGGAGAATTTACTATTTTTTTGGATTAGAAAAAATTTTATTTTATTTTGAAAGACATTTTTTGGAATTTTAGAAAACGTTATATTATCATATCATCTTTTAATTGGCACCCAGAATTTTATTTAGAATTTTATTTTGAGAACCCACCCTGAGATACGACAATCTCATCTCCCGCATTTAGGAGGAAGCTTGGAGCACTTATCGTGCATGTGAAAAATCGACCTTTTTAAAAGGATCACTGCAATATATGTTCTGTGATTTTCAGTATTTCCTACACGCTTAACGTACTCACACGTCTAAGTAGGTTTGCTCGAAACCAGAGTAACTGTTGCAAACTGAGCATACACTCATGTCAGTTTGTGCACAAAGCAGTTGGCTCGTCTTCTCCAGTACTTTCTATGTTATGTACAAACCACTATTTTAGCAATTTTCATTCGTTCAATTGATGTTATTCAGACGGATATCATCAGTATACAAGAGGTTCGCAAAAACCCCTACCAAAAAGACATCACCCACCTTAAAGAAAAGCCCGCAGCTTCCCCAACAAATTATTTTCAATAATTTTTTTTTTTTTGAATTGCAATTTTTGAGTTGCTTTGGTTATCTCTGTGATATTATGGCAGCTTGTCACTGTTAAAGTCCCGTGACGGGTGTAATTTGAGTATTTGGATTACATACTTATGTAACCCACTTCAGAAGACTTTTCTAGTACAGAGTATATTATGATTCAATACCAGATCATTTTAATATAGACGCACAGTTGTTGATTTATACTTTACCTAAATGATAAAATGAACTACAAACGCCTGTCGTTAACTTCTATGGGTACCATTTTCAACTTCTGCTATATTTTCATTACTTTGTTCAATTAACACATTCACTCTAATTTTAAACTTATTAAATCGTTCTTTACTTTTAGCCCTCATTACTTGCAATCGCTCATTCAAGCTACTCATTATTTCTACTACTACTTGCTAAACTACTAAGCTGCTTATTAGTTATTACTTTCATTTAACATTGTATACCTTGTAAAATTTTTCATTTATGTATATCACTTTGACCCTGAAACATTCGCTCATTATTTCTTTATATACCTTGAAATTTTCTTCCATCATTTGAATAAAAAAATATCTTCATTTAATGTTTTCCATTTTAATTTAATATACTGCCTCTTCGCTACTTCTTCCTTCTTTTTGGTTTTTATTTGTTTAATTTTTCTTATCTCTTGGTTTTCCTTAACCTCTTCTTCATAATGTTTATTCTGTTCTAATTTAGATTTTGCATCTTCCGTATGTCTCTTGCTTCTTGTTTCTACTTATTTAAAAATTAATTTTTAAATAAAATTTATTAACTTTAACTTTTACAGTTCTGGTCGTAAATTAATTATTTTTCCTTAACTGTGTATTTAACTTTTATTTAATTTTAAATGTGTTTGAATTCAATTGTTGCTGTGGTAATAGAACTCGACCCTGATCATTTGCCAATTTTATTATTATTTATTATTTTATTTTTTCAAAAAGCTTGTAACTATTTTCTATAGTCCTCTGCACACATTGCAAAACCATGGAAGTTCTTAAGTTTTCTCAAGACTCCCATTTGTTTTGAATATTCCTGCAGTCGTTGTAACGTTACTATATTCTAGTATGTCCTCGTTGTATATTGAAATTTTAATTACGAATTCCTTAATTTAAAAAGTCTGATTACAATATTTATTAATTATGTTATACACGTTTTTATTAATTATATATTTTTCTCGATAGGTTCACATTTCACGCTATCTGAAGAGAATCCTATCTGTTGTAGTTTTTTGCTGAAAGCATGTTGTTATTAAGCTGTTATAAGTAGTGTAAGTAAGTAAATTACTTAACTTTCTTAGATAGTTTGCAAGCAAACCAAATTTGTTGCTAATTAGTAGAAAATATGTTTTCCATTATAAATAATCAAGTGCTTGGATATCTTATACGAGTATACAGCTAAATGTGTTTTCATTTTAATTATCCAACTATCGTGATTAGATTGTAAAGCAGATAAACTGAATATAAATACGATTAACCATTAACTTTTATATATTTACATACTATGTGAAGATGCACCTTGGTAAATATGAGCCAACGAATAGGAAAGGTTTTAGTAAACATAACTAAATAACTAAATAAATAACTGTCGTAGTTTTTTTTTTAACTTTTTTTAAACTCAAATTTAAAAGTTTTTTATTAAACTTATTTAAAACTTATTTTAAAGTATACCAACCCAAAAATTATTTTTACTTGATAGGTGGATACTATAAGGTCCAGTTGTATAACAAAGGATTAACCTCAGATTAGAGTTAACCCAGAATTAACTTACGGTTGATCTAATTAGAGCATTTATACAATTGGATCTTAGGTTGGATCGAAGGGCGAGCAGAAGATCAATCTTGGATTAGAGTTAATCCATGGAATTCCCAGACTTTGGTTACTCTGATTGGATCAACCGTAAGTTGATTCTGGGCTAACTCTGGGCTTAATAGGTACATACCGTAGGCAGTAAAACAATTATACAAAGTCTTAATGAACACGCATAATTTATAATTATTACAAGAATCAAGTGTTTATCTACGTTATTATCTACGTTATTATCACTTATGTAATAATTATAATTATTTATTTAAAACCCAAGAATACTAATCCAACTTGAATTAAATAATTTATAATTATTTTGTATAATTTTTTATTATTTTAATAGTTGCAATGAAGTAAGAATTTAATAAACAATCAGCTAGTATTATTTTAAATAAACATAATAACAATGTTTATTGAGATGACCCGAATTATACAAATTTATAAATTTGCTCATCCTATAAATTTCTCCTGCTCGGATACATCCATTATTTATTTTTATGAGACTCTTGTAATAGTTTTAAAATTTTAATTGAATTGTAAAATTTTGCATCGTTTTTATTTTAATGCTTGTTGTTAAGTTTTTAAATTTTGTTATTGTTATGCAATGGTTGCTACATTAAAAATTTTATTACCTTATTGCATTGCAATCGCATGTTGTGGGTTTCACATCTGGCCACGCCGGTCAAACAAATTTTGTAGCAAAACAATTTCAATTTTTTTAACTCTATTAAATTTACAAATTTTCTTTTAATTAGCACCTCACTTCAATAAAACAACTTTCTTATAACTTAAAAGTAATATCGCTTTTTAAGAAATTACAATTTATCATTTATCAGAAATTACAAAAGAAATTACAATTTATCATTGCGGGAATAATGATCATCCGCTCGTCAAGTTGACGCAATCACGTCTCTCTCACTTCTACTACCTAAGTCACTTCCTTTAAGCCACTCTCTTCTTTCTTGTCTTCGGCACAGATATCAACACAAAATTTCCAAACTTAACTCTATGTACAGTAAGTACAATGTACTTACAAATACATTAATTTACATTTACAAACAAAACTTCAAAATAATTTTACAAAATAAATAAACAATGTTTTTAGCGTTTCAAAAGACGACATTATATACCTAACTCAAAAGTTATATGAGCAAATAAAAGAAATTGGTGAAGCTCAAGTACAGAAACATTACAAGACTGCACTTGATTATCGATGGTTAACTCGATTATAATGTAACGGTAGATAAAAAATCGAAATTAATTTCTCTAATAATTGAAGATAATGATAATATAAAATATTTTGTTGCTGTGGAAGAATGTTTAATATATATATATATATTGTGATGTAATAAATTATATTTTTAATTATCTCTAATTTTCAAAAATTCATGTAACCAAAAACATCACACTCTCTTCAAAATTTTTATGTTTCACTCACTTTTAAATTTAAAACAAACCACTATCAAAAAACAAAATCATTTATTATTCTTAAATTCCAAATTTTTCATAAAAATTTAGCGGAACAAAATTTAAACCTCCGCTGCGGTGACCATCTTTGATCAAAATGCATCTTATCTTCTTTTTCTACTGCCAACTTTAGTTTTCAAAGTTTTACCTCCCAAAATTCAAATTCAAATATTTTATAAATTTAAATCAAAATTCATAGCAAATTAACAGGGTAGGTAAAACTTTGGTTTGGAACATGACAATATATTGCTGTGATACTCTACAAATAAGTTACGATGGTCTCCTAAAATTGCCCGGCGCCAGTTATCATTTATTGATAACAATAATAAAAAAACTAATAGCAGACCTACCTATCGTACTTATCATGTACACGCCACTGAACATACCATTACTAAGATAAGGAAAGTAAGTTAGCAACCACCAATACTTGTTATCTCGCCAAATGTACCTGCAAATTTCGTGACCGTATTCAGAACTTTTCTGAAAATAAATTGTAAACGTTGTGCTGTGGAGTGAATTGAAATTCTATAAATTTCTGTCATCTGGTTTAATTGCATAACACACGTAAGTACAATTTTTTCTAAAATTAAACAAAAACCTAAACCTAACCCCACATATTTTTAAAACTCAAGCTAAAAAACAACGTTTTTACCTAAAGAAAAAACACAACATTTTTACAATCCAAAATTGTTCCATCTACCTTGTATATTCTTCTTAAATTCTCTCAACACGACCTAATCACTTAAACTTCAGGACGGCACTATCCCATAACCAACAGGTAAATTTGCCCGTAATCCTTTTGAAACTATAGTTGACTATATCTTCTCCATGAGCATCTTCTTCTTTGAAGAATAATTAAATTAATTTTTAATTATCAAAAAAAAAATGATTTCATAAAATTTTCTATCACCGAAAATTACTTTATTAAATTTTTCTATCACCGAAAAGTACTTTATTTAACTTTGCCAATTTATCGGGCATAAGCTCCCGCAGCAATCAGTCCAAAAATTGGAAACGAACTCTCTCATTTTTAGAAACGCACCTCCTTTTATACGAAATCCGGGCCAAATTATTCGTTTTATGGCTGATTGACCAATGTCTATCGATAATGCCATTTACCAATAACGATCCACTAAATCACATATAAATTTAGGGTGGTGGGTGATCTTCGCGTCGGCCAATGATAATTCGCGGTTCCATAGGATGCCAAAATTTTGCATTTCTGTACTAACTAAAGTACTTAATTTCACTTGGTGTATCCACCAACACAATTTTCTTGAGATTAAAAATTATCTAAAGTCATTAACTTTTAATCCTGCATCTTTTGGTATAAATTTTCCTATCCTAAATGTTTTCGGTCGGACTCCAGCTTCAATTAAAAAGTTCAAATTGTCCAGATCCGTCCACATTCTCGGATGGAATCTCTTCTTATGTTCTTAATTTTCATCATCGGATCTTCAAATTGTCCTAAATTAAAGAGAATTTCCTGCTCTTTCCGATGATGTTTTCCATTTCTCGTTTGACTCTTGTTTCGTAAGTCCAAACGACTTTTTGTTAAATTCCGATGCAACCGTTTTTCTCACACGCATTTGCACCACAAAAATCCTAATTTTTCACAAACCCGTGAACACTCGCGAACCTAATCGTCTTTCGTCGCACCTTTATAATATTTTGGTCAATATAATCGTCTCAAAATGTAACCACTTAAACCTATTCTTAACCTAACAATAATACACAAATTATTATACAATTTTCACTCCAGCATGTTTAAGATTTTCAATTTTCAGCACAACGATTTTTTTTTGGTGGAAACAATCCAACTTTGCAATATTGGAATGTCCAGATTGACTTTAACCATAACAAAACTTGCAATGCCAGACCAAACGTAGCTGAAGGTTCTCCGATAACAAATATCTGGTACGTTGCCTAAATTTACTTTATAAATTAATAAACATTTTATTTTCAGTTGAATCTCCCCTAATGAAAACTTGGAAAGAAATTTGCTAAAAATAATTCTAAGATGATTTCCCTATTTAACCCAATGGTTTCGACCAAAGTCGTTGTACATGAATTTTACCCGAACTATGGATAATTCAAGATTTTAGTGTCATGGGCAAGAATAAACATAGCAATATATATATATAATTTACATTGCTCATCATAGTATTGGACATACTAGAGGTCGGAATCGTATGATGTAAGGATTCAATAATAAATACAAAAATGTTACAGTTGAAACCTTTATACTGTACTATTTAAGTTTATGCAAAGCATTCCAATCTAAATGTCAAAAAGTATTGTTATTAAACCAATCGCTACAATAGAATTCAACAGTCGATGTCAAATCGATTTAATCAATTTGCAAACTCAACATGATGGGGAATACAAGTTTATAGTAAATTACCAGGATTAACAAGTTTGTTGTTTTTGAGAACGGTCTGTCGGTCTGCATACGACTACTAATACTACGCTAACTTTTAAACTTTGATAGTCGTAATTTGAATTTCTCTTGCAGCCGATTTTGAATTAATGTTACATAAATACATTATCATTTATAAATTTATTAAATACTAAATACATTAGTATTTATAAATTATTTTAGATTTTGCAAATTTAAAAAAATAAAAAATACAGAACTAGCTTTTAGAGTAGATCCGTGATTTGTCGTGGTTGCTCTCATCAAAACCGACGCTCTGCAGGACTTTTCGGGCCCGCTACGCGTCGTTTTGCCGAGAGCTTAAGCAATTAAAAAATCTCCCGAAAATGACGAAGAAACAAAACTCGTCCGGGTGTCGATTGCATCTGACAGTAAACACTAAGAGTAGTTCAAAGCACACACACCGTTAATAGAATGTTGCGTAACGTATTACATAATCAAAATGCTATCTAAAATGTACCTAAAATTTTTATTTTAAAATGCCCTAGAAAACTAATGCATAATCCTACGTGAAATTTTAAACTCAGTGCAACACAGATTTTCTTATACGCGATTTTACACATTTTCTTTCACAACTTTTGAAGTTAAAATAACTTTATAACTATGTAAACAACGTTACGCAGAGATAACTTTTTTATTTTTACTATACTTTTTAATATACAACTTTAATTTTTATTTTTAAATATTTCAAAAAGAGAAGAATAAACCGTTTTGTTGTGCTATTGCTGTGTCCAACATTTAAAGACCGCCTCAGCCGTAGCAAACTTTAGATAAGGATAATTAAGGGTAACTGAATTATAATAGAGAAATTTGTAATTAAAATCAGTCAATTACATTATGATGTATCTGATTAGGTAGATGCCAAATAAAGCTTTCTAAAACTATGAATAATCTTGTGTATCCAAAATAATAATGCTGCTTCGATGCCTCTTAAATTTTATTGAATAATTTTTTTTTTACAATTTCAGTCGGTACGATGTTATAATAAATTATATTTATGTAGCATTAAAAGGTAGAAAAAGTTTCATTATTCACTAGTTTTGCCGGTATTTTACGCTTTCCCGCGTGGCTTACAATTAATATAATTTAATTAGATAAGAGGTTTACTTATAATAGAACTAATTAGCAAGATTGAAATACTCGAATAACATACTGTACTTAAATAATTCAATAAGTCTAACGACTTGATTAAAATTGTATTTATGCATATAAATTTTTTGGTTAACAAATTTTTTTTATAATTTTACATTCGATCTACATTTATCTACTTAACTTTCCATGGTTACGAAAATTCAACACAATTTTACCTACTTAAAACTTGATAAAATCTATAACACGTTTACGAGGTTAGTTTCCATACAATTAAGGGTTATATGACACGATACAATTTTTATAGTTCTATAGTCTAGTATTTACTCTTATAGTATACATAAATAAGATTTTATTTAGCGACACTTTAAAGTTAACTTATTTTTTTAAATAATAATTATGTATGTAGCTTTTAGTTAATAGTAAAATTATTTTAAATAAAAATTATTTTAACGTTCTATTTAACTTTTGTTAAATTTTATATTTTACAATACATACTAAATACCACACGTTCTACTTAAAATTTATTTTAAATTAAAATTTTTTTTTTATAATGAAATAATTTGTTTGGTTGCCAATATTTGCTGTCAAGTTTATAACTTGTACACTTGTAATAACTTATCGAAAATGTCTTTTATCGGAGCCAGCTTTAATCAATTTATTGTTTTATATTATTTTCTATTATCTGATCTATCATTTTCGGTGTTACTGATTTTTTATTATTGGTGTTTTTTAAAGTTTGCTGTAATAGCAATATAATAAATTAATAGTATATAGCAGAATGCGTGATGACAGCTGCAAATCATACTAGCTTGTGATTTACGTAAAGAATTACTTCGGCACGATACCGCAAAGTATCGTTTCCAGTCTGATAAATTGCACTAAAAGTGGTACTTTTGTTGGTCTGGAAAGTAAAATAATAATATCCAAATAAATAAAAAATTGGATATATTATAAAATGCTTGGTAAATTAAAAATAATTCTACTAGGAACAATTATTACTGGCAATTCTGTTTATAAATCGCTGATTAATATTGATATCGAGAGAAAAAAATTCTTCAATTCAAATAATTGTCAATAAAAGCAATTAATAAAAATAATAATAAATATATTTTTTAATACCAAAAAGAACTTCTTTTCTAAATATCAAAATAAACACAATTTAACTATACCTGAAATTGTATTAATAAATATTTTTAAATAAAATTTTGGGTTACTGTCAGGTAATCCTCACCACAATTTAAACTTTTTAATATAAAAGAGTCTTTAATAGAAAGACTATTAAAGTTTAAAAGTTATCGTATTTGAAGGCGTATGTAGGACCGGGTCTCAGGTAAATACGGAGGAGGCGTGTAGATAGATGGAAAAAAGATAACAAACCTGAGATATGCGGATGATATCATGTGGCTGGTGAAAAATGAAGACGAACTTGCCGAGATGCTCCAATTAACGATTAAAGAAAGTGAAGCCCTAGGATTAACTATGAACCTAAGAAAGACTAAACTAATGGTTATCGATAAAGGAGTACTTTAACAGCGAGAAATCAGCTTACCGCAAGTGGAAAAGTTAAGAAATTTATATATCTTGGATCTTTGGTAGACAGTCAAGGGGGCTCGGAAAGAGAAATTAGAAGACACGTTGCAATGGCACGCGGAGCCTTTACAGAACTAAGCAAAATGTGGATTGACAGGCAAATTACGTTGAATACCAAGATTTATCTAGTTAAGTTCTTAATATTTTTGATTTTCCTATACGGCGTGGAGTCATGGATCATCAAAACGGCAGACGGACGCCGTATTAACGCGTTTGGAATGTGATGCTGAAGACGGATGATGAGAATCTCATAGACAGCAAAAAGAACCAACGTGTTAATATTGTGGAAACTGGAAATAAAAGACAGATTATCAACCATATGCCGACAACGCACTCTGCAATATTTTGGACATGTGATACGTAGAGATTTGTCAAGCCTGAAAAAGTTGGTAGTTCAAAGAAAGGTAGAAGATATAAGATTTAGAGGTAGATCACCCAGCAAAAGGATCGATCAAATAAAAAGTATAACCTCTATAGGCTACATTAAGAGATGCAGAAAATCAGCAGGAATAGAAGAGCATGGTAGGCAACTTCAAATGAACCATTGGGATCACGATTCTTCAGTCATAAGGATGCGACAGGAGAGAGAGTAAACCGAGTCGCATAACCGAGTCGATTACCGTTAGGTCGCACCGGGGAAAGCTATGACGCGTTCAGTGCGTTCCCTTGAATTGAAAATTTTAAAATGCTATTTTCTTGAAAACTAATGGATAATACAACGTTTTATTTTATCCTTAGAAAATTATCCACTTTCCTATGTAGTGTATAAGAAACAGTTTAAATCGTAGTGACGATTCACTGACCGAATTTTGATTAGAAGGTAATTCACAATTCTAAGACATTTCTCTACAAGACATTTCGCTCTTGAACAACTGGCTATCGGGGATTTTTCTACTAAGATAATTTTCTAACACTTTAAGGTTGTTACAAAACAAAACTTTAAAAACAATAGATAACAACAAATACAAATTTAATTAAGAATTACTTACAGAAAAAATTAATTGTATAATTATGTAATTAACTTTTTAAAACCTAAGGTAGACTTTTAGTAATATTTTAGAAGTGATAGCGAAATGTACTAGTAGCGAAATATCTGAGAACAATGTGCAAAAGCGAGATATACTGTCGTGTTACGAAGTAATTTTGACCGTCTCTGATTGCTTTTATTTATTTTTTTATTTAATATTTTGTAATATTTTTAAATTTAAATTTGTTAGCGATTAAAGTTTTCGGAAGGTAAAGGTAGGCAAGAAAGTAAGCTGAAGTTTTTGCCAAAAATGAGCAACGTAGTAAACGTTTAATTTGAAGTCCGTTAAATTTAATTTAATAAGTTTATGTTTTTGAAATAAATAAGTGATTTTTTTAGATAAAAAGTTTTTGATTGAGATTTATTATTGAAATTAATTGATTTACGAAAACGTTTAAATGATTTTGGAAATAAAATTAAAACGGCAGCCATGCATAAAAAATGGTAATTGAATAAACAAAGAAGATTTTAGAATAAAAGAGGGAAGAAGAAAAATTATAATTAACAATTAAGTAAATGGTAAAATTTTCTAGTTTCAAGTTAAAAATTATTAAAAGAAAGAGAAGGCAATTTGATAAGCCGGTCAGCTGCAAACCGGTATCGTAGAATTTTGCCGTTATCATTTTGGATAATTTTATAGAAATTAAAATATAATTTAAAGAGATATTTTAAAATTGAATCATTTTGTGAAATAATTAACAAATTTTTATCTCAATACATACCTAGAGAGCAATCAGTTACAGAAAGAAAATACGTACAAATTAGAATGATGAAAGTCAAATTTATAATTACTTACGAGAGACGGAAATAAAGAATTTGTGTTAAACTCATCTAGCAATAAGAAGAATAAATAAGAATAATAAAACAACTACCTATTATGAACATTATCAAACATTTTTCAAAACATTAAACTTTTCAAATACTCTACATTAGAACTAATATCTGAATATCATAAATTGTACATGATCTATTTCTATCTTTGTTCCGCCAAATTTTCTTATTTAACTCACCACGTGCTTTGCAAGTTTTCTAAAATTTACTTATTGCCACAAATTCATTTTTGCTATTAGAACATCGGTCTTTGCTTTCAGCTCGTGTAATTCCAAATTTCAAAATTTCCAAAAAATTTTAAATATACGTATTACTTAGTAAATGATAATATATGATAATTTATACGTACAGTGGCGGCAATATGAAAAGCCCGGTCATAAAAATTTAAGTTATTAGTATTTTTTTTAGAGATGTTGTATTAACATATAACTAATACTTATATTTTTTAATTAACTAACTATAATATACATAAAAATTACAAATTCGATAATTATAATATATATTTATCCCCTAAATTCAACCATTTAATAAGTAGTACGTTTTTCAGATATATTTCTGCAAATCAATAATGACAGAAATTTCAATTAAAAAAATTATTTTAAGTAAAAATTATGTTGTATATAGTTTATTAATGAATATTTGTTTCATTAAAATTTTGTAGAACATCATCGTAACTTTAGGACATCTTTTAAAGGGTGAGACAATCGTTACGCTAACTGTTGCAGGTAGTCGACCCTTAAATTATTGTCCCATACAAATTTCAATACATGCATTACGTTGGATTACTCTTTGA
Organism: Cantharis rustica; assembly: GCA_911387805.1. Lineage (NCBI taxonomy): Eukaryota > Metazoa > Arthropoda > Insecta > Coleoptera > Cantharidae > Cantharis > Cantharis rustica. The sequence goes on from OU426879.1 coordinate 36,881,976, forward strand.
AGAGTTTTGAAGCACGTACCGTTTTATTAGTGTCCACCAATTCTTAATTCTATTCAAATTTTGGCTATTACCTGGCTAATCGATTACATAAATTGCATTATTAATTAAATAATTAATTACCTGTAACAAATAAAAAAATATCAATTGGATATTTTTGCATAATTGGTTACTTAAATGTACTAAAATTATTGTGTGAGTAATAAATTTTGAAATAAAAAATTATTTACAAAAATATTTCGTACGATTTTTGCACTATCCAAAACTGTGTTAATTTGCAAAAAATATCACTTTTCATTTTCTGCGTATAAATTTAATACCGACGGCTGTAAACTGCTTTTCAGTATATCTAAATATTCTACAAGGTTCTATAAATGCCAAAAATTATTTTTGCATAATTTTTACTTAAAATAATTTTTTTAATTGAAATTTCTGTCATTATTGATTTGCAGAAATATATCTGAAAAACGTACTACTTATTAAAGGGTTGAATTTAGGGGATAAATATATATTATAATTATCGAATTTGTAATTTTTATGTATATTATAGTTAGTTAATTAAAAAATATAAGTATTAGTTATATGTTAATACAACATCTCTAAAAAAAATACTAATAACTTAAATTTTTATGACCGGGCTTTTCATATTGCCGCCACTGTATACTAATAAACTCTAACCTATATATTAGGGTAATTGTAGGAAAAATGAACTACATTTCTAAAAAAGCTCAAAACTTTTATTTTTTAATATTTTAAAGGTAATAAAAGTTACCAAATCATTAACTAATCATTTTTTTCTTATTTAATTATCATAAACTTACAAAAGAACGCAAAGCTTAACCTAAATTTCCAAAAAAGTAAATGTATGTGTCGGCCCATCTCTCCTAAACAATATTGTTACAATTATAACCAATTGTAAATAACAAATGTAAACAATTGTTAATGTAATAATATTTCTAATATTTTCTACCAAATTTAGAACATTTGCTATGCTTCTTCCACGTTATCTAACTATTTTTATGGCTGAAATATTGAGAACAGGGGAAACTTCGTCTAATACTTTACCAGGAGTAATTTTATTTAGTTCAGAATGTTGCTTGGATGTGCTTGATTGCAATTTGCTTCAATAATAGTTACTTAAATTTGAAAAATAATTTGAAACCATCAAAAGTCAACAAGAAATTTTATGTAGCATCGTTTCAACTATCCTTTTAAATGTGGTCCATCTCACCTAATTACATAGGAGAGATGGACCACACTACTCTAGCCGTATAAAGAATGATAGATTGTTTTATAAAGGTTAGGTAACGTTAGAAACAAATTATTTATTTAACACTATAAGAATTATTTAAAAATACTTTCCACGACTTTAGAAATCTTATTAAATGTACAACGTTCAAAAACTTCTGGTACTAGTAATTTAACAATATCTTGATAACACAAAAATTAACAAATATTTCGAAACAGTTTCACACCAGTTTTTCTATAATAACACAATGAAGATAAATATGATATACACAATACCCTCTATTAAAAATAAGCTATAATTCTCTCACTCGTTCAACTCTCCTAGAATTACCCTATTACATAATATGAAAATTTTACAGTATTTATTACATTTTATAAATATATAAAAATATGAGAGATAAAAAAATGTTCAAAACTGAACCCATTTTGAATCATGAAGACCGGGTAGAGCTTACATATTATATTACTTATAGTACTATGTTTAAAATTTAGTTTTTGCGGAAAGATCTTGTTGTTTATACAAAATTAAAAAACTAATATTTTTAAAACTAGGTTTGACGCCCGATAGCTACGTTTTAAGATTGTGAAATAAAACTTCGGTGTATAACAAGAATAATCCATACTAATTCTATGATTTTATAGCGTTTAAGAAGGATTATTTGTTCTCTCACGTGGAATATCGTACTTGATTGTTAAAAATAAAAAAATTCCAATAATTTCGAAAAATAGCAAAAATATTGAAATTTTTCTAAAATAATTTGCTACGCACTTCTTCCTATAAGTGGAAAATCATTAGCAGAAGCTGAAATAAAGAGCTAAAAATAAAAATTGCTAAAAATATCCACAACCACGATTTAGAAAACTTTGCGAAAGAGCTAGAAACAAGGATATTTTTTATAATCTACTATTATCTTCAGATATCCTTATCTCGAGGATGTGAACACATTAGCAAAAAAACGACGTGTCAGCGGAAATTTCTAAATTAATATTAAAAAAATATTATAAAACTGCAAGTCAACAGAATAATTAACTAACAAATATTTTAAGATCTTTACTATCTTTGTAAATCAAGACAAATAAAAGTAGGTTTTAATTTTTTAACAAACTCGCAAGTGTTAGTCAACATCAAATCGAAAATTTAATTATATTGAATTTAATGAGAAAAACAGAAAACAGCCTGAAAAATTACAATTTGAGTTTAATTTTTGTTTTTCTAGAATTTCATTCTCAAATGGATTATAATAAATTGCTTATATTATAACAAATTGATTAGAATAAATTAAATAATATACTGATTTTAATGTTTAAAGTTTGTATTGAAATTTTAATTTCTATGAAGCTAATAAAATGTTTTAGGTAGCATAGCTACTTGAAAAAATACCAAGTTTACAGAGATATAGTACTTTATCAAGAAATGTGAAAGATTTTATGATAATACTGTTGACTGTTTTTCTTTGTAGAAATTCGAGTTCGGTAATTTTTAATTTTAAAGCGAGAAATCGTTGTTCTACCTTTTACCTTCGTAAAACACCGTATTATTTTATTCGCAAACTTAGTTGGGTAAAAGCTAGATATTATTATTTGGTAAATAATTTGCCAGTAATTAATTTAACTTATAATACCTAGTTATTTTTAATAATGTATCGTTAAGGATTATGAAGTAGATAATAATTAAAGTAGGGTAGACCAGGACTAGTTATAATATTTATTATAGATTTAAGTTTTACAAAATAATTATTCATATCCACATTTTTATGTGATAAAATATAAAAAAATTATATTAAACTAAATTATATTCGAAACGCGATAACCATAATAAATTAATATAATAGATAACATTCATAGCAACATAAGCTGTATTCTTTTTACCTATTTTATTTCCATCTCAGTTGCACAACTGAGATGAAGTAAGCTGAGACGAACTGAGTCAAAGTGAGAAAAAGATAAGGTAAAAAGAACAACGAGAATTTATTTTGAAATAAATTTTAGAATTTAATTATTTTGAAATCGTGTCGTGGTGCAGATGCTATTCTTGACTACTGTTGGAATAATTTTTATTTTCTTACCAAATTCTTAACAAATTCTCCAGCGTGTTGTGATAATGTACACAAAATAATTCTTCCGACTTTGGCAAGTAATATCGATTTGTAATATTGAAATCTTGGGGTCTAAAATGGCGTCGTATCGATTTTTAATCTCTAACTTTCATTTCAGGTATCAACCTGATCTCGCAAATATTTTGTTTTCCTCCAAAACATATGCATTATTTTGTTAAATTAAATCATGCGCTTTTATTAGAACTCTTATAAGACTTTATTTATTTATTTATTTATTTATTTATTTACTTATTTATTTATTTATTTATTTATTTAGCGGATAAACCATTTTAAATATAGCAGCAAAGATTATAAATTACACGATTACTATTTAATTAATATTTAATTTTCATAAAAGGTTCTTCTTAAATCTACCCAGGTAGCACAAAATATTGCGCAATATTGGCGCAATATTGTACCAATATTGAGAAATGGTGCAATATTGGCAATGTCCAGTCAATATTGGTGCAATATTGTACAACGTTTATGCGGCAATATTGTGTACCAATATTGGTACAATATTGCTTACCCACGTTGGGCAATATTGTATATTCATGTTGGTGCAATAATGGATAAAAAAAGCATTAATATCTAAACAATACTAAATATATTCTCCCAAATAACTTCTAAGTTATATTATTAGTGATTAGTATCATTGGAAAATGCATAAGCTAACGAGTAGCTAACATATTCATATTTTATTGGTATTCAATATTGGGTCATGATTGCGTACCAATATTGCGCAATGATTGCGAAACTGTATTGGTACAATATTGTCTTGCAATATTGGTGCAATATTGATGAACATTTATGCGGCAATATTGTATAACAATATTGGTACAATATTGCATACCCACGTTGGGCAATATTGTATATTCATGTTGGTGCAATAATGGTTAAAAAAAGCATTAATATCTAAACAATACTGAATATATTCTCCCAAATAACTTCTAACTTATATTATCAGTGATTTGTATCATTGGAAAATGCATTTGCTAACAAGTAGTTAACATATTCATATTTTATTGATATTCAATATTGGGTCATGTTTGCGTACCAATATTGCGCAATGATTGCGAAACTATATTGGTACAATATTGTCTTGCAATATTGGTGCAATATTGATGAACATTTATGCGGCAATATTGTATAACAATATTGGTACAATATTGCATACCCACGTTGGGTAATATTGTATATTCATGTTGGTGTAATAATGGTTAAAAACAGCATTAATATCTAAGCAATACTGAATATATTCTCCCAAATAACTTCTAAGTTATATTATGAGTGATTTGTATTATTACAAAATGCATTGCTACCATGTAGCTAACATATTCATATTTTATTGATATTCAATATTGGGCCATGATTGCGTACCAATATTGCGCAATGATTGCAAAACTATATTGGTACAATATTGTCTTGCAATATTGGTGCAATATTGATAAACATTTATGCGGCAATATTGAATAACAATATTGGTACAATATTGCATACCCACGTTGGGCAATATTGTATATTCATGTTGGTGCAATAATGGTTAAAAAATGCATTAATATCTAAACAATACTGAATATATTCTCTCAAATAACTTCTAAGTTATATTATCAGTGATTTGTATCATTGGAAAATGCATTTGCTAACAAGTAACTAACATATTCATATTTTATTAATATTCAATATTGGGTCATGATTGCGTACCAATATTGCGCAATGATTGCAAAACTATATTGGTACAATATTGTCTTGCAATATTGGTGCAATATTGATGAACATTTATGCGGCAATATTGTATAACAATATTGGTACAATATTGCATACCCACGTTGGGCAATATTGTATATTAATGTTGGTGCAATAATGGTTACAAAAAGCATTAATATCTAAACAATACTGAATATATTCTCCCAAATAACTTCTAACTTATATTATCAGTGATTTGTATCATTGGAAATGCATAAGCTAACGAGTAGCTAACATATTCATATTTTATTGGTATTCAATATTGGGTCATGATTGCGTACCAATATTGCGCAATGATTGCGATACTATATTGGTACAATATTGTCTTGCAATATTGGTGCAATATTGATAAACATTTATGCGGCAATATTGTATAACAATATTGGTACAATATTGCATACCTACGTTGGGCAATATTGTATATTCATGTTGGTGCAATAATGGTTAAAAAATGCATTAATATCTAAACAATACTGAATATATTCTCCCAAATAACTTCTAAGTTATATTATCAGTGATTTGTATCATTGAAAAATGCATTTGCTAACAAGTAACTAACATATTCATATTTTATTGATATTCAATATTGGGTCATGATTGCGTACCAATATTGCGCAATGATTGCGAAACTATCTTGGTACAATATTGTCTTGCAATATTGGTGCAATATTGATGAACATTTATGCGGCAATATTGTATAACAATATTGGTACAATATTGCATACCCACGTTGGGCAATATTGTATATTCATGTTGGTGCAATAATGGTTAAAAAAAGCATTAATATCTAAACAATACTGAATATATTTTCCCAAATAACTTCTAAGTTATATGATCAGTGATTAGTATCATTGGAAAATGCATTTGCTAACAAGTAGCTAACATATTTATATTTTATTGATATTCAATATTGGGCCATGATTGCGTACCAATATTGCGCAATTATTGCGAAACTATATTGGTACAATATTGTCTTGCAATATTGGTGCAATATTGATCAAAATTTATGCGGCAATATTGTATAACAATATTGGTACAATATTGCATACCCACGTTGGGCAATATTGTATATTCATGTTGGTGGCATAATGGTTACAAAAAGCATTAATATCTAAACAATACTGAATATATTCTCCCAAATAACTTCTAAGTTATATTATCAGTGATTAGTATCATTGGAAAATGCATTTGCTAACAAGTAGCTAACATATTTATATTTTATTGATATTCAATATTGGGCCATGATTGCGTACCAATGTTGCGCAATTATTGCGTACCAATATTGCGCAATTATTGCAAAACTATATTGGTACAATATTGTCTTGCAATATTGGTGCAATATTGATCAACATTTATGCGGCAATATTGTATAACAATATTGGTACAATATTGCATACCCACGTCGGGCAAAATTGTATATTCATGTTGGTGGTATAATGGTTACAAAAAGCATTAATATCTAAACAATACTGAATATATTCTCCCAAATAACTTCTAAGTTATATTATCAGTGATTTGTATCATTGGAAAATCCATTTGCTAACAAGTAGCTAACATATTTACATTTTATTGATATTCAATATTGGGCCATGATTGCGTACCAATATTGCACAATTATTGCGAAGCTATATTGGTAGAATAATGTCTAGCAATATTGATGCAATATTGATTAACATTTATGCGGCAATATTGTATATCAATATTGGTACAATATTGCGTACCCACATTGGGCAATAATGTTTTTTTATGTAGGGGCAAGAATGGTTAAAAACTGCATTAATATCTAAGCAATACTGAATATATTCTTCGAAATAACTTCCAAGTTATATTATTAGTGATTTGTAGAGAGCGGATTTCCTTCCATTATGCTTATGGTTAATATTGAAGGCAGAAATAAATTATCTTAAAATGTGCACGATTTATAAAGAATGTGATCATTTGATGCAAAGTTTTTTATGCCTATTTTGCTTTTTTGAACATTTCGTGCCTATTTTCAATTTTTGTGCTTATTTGAAGCTATTTTCTCTGAATTTCAACACATGGGTCTATTTAAAAAGTGGTCATCGACAAAATTTAATTCTATTTAAAAAACCGCCAAAGAAATTTATACTAAACAAAAAATATTGTTTTCATTCGTTAAGGTAAAGGTAACTTGGCGTTTGTCATTACCTCGAAGAGTAACGCATTTCACTTTGTAAGCTAATAATTTTTGCATAATCAATGATTTTAAGAACTTAATTGCCAAAGTATCGGGACCTATTGGCCAAGAGATAAAACTCAAATGCGATGACGTATTTTCAAAAAACGAGGGCTTTAAAACATTTAATAAAATAAGCATTATTTTGAGTGGAGGTAATGTTCCTGATTTTGAAATGGATTCGGCCATAATAGTCAAATTTAAAAATGCACCCATAACAAGTGTAGATGTGGAAAGAAGCTTCTCTGTCTTCAAATATATTTTAAGCGACTAGAGGCAAAATTTTACTGTCGAAAATTTAGGGCGGCACTTAGTAGTAAATTGTTTTCACAAATAATATTTTGTTATGTGTGTGAATAAAAAAAATTTTTTATGCTTATTTAATGCCTTTTTAATTATTATTTACCTTTTTTAGAGATTTTTCTCGCGTTTTTTGTGCTTTTTTAGGCGCCTTTTTCGATTTTTTTAAAGCTTTTTTATCCGCTCCCTAGTGATTTGTATCATTGCATTGCTAACATGTAGCTAACATATTCATATTTTATTGATATTCAATATTGGGCCATGATTGCGTATCAATATTGCGCAATTATTGCGAAGCTATATTGGTACAATATAGTCTAGCAATAATGTAGCAATATTAGCTGACATTATTGGTGCAATATTGCTTACCCATATTGGGCAATATGTATATCCATGTTGGCACAATAATGATTAAAAACTGCATTAATATCTAAACAATACTGAATATATTTTCCCAAATATCTTCTAAGTTATATTATTTGTGAGTTTGTATCATTGCAAAATGCATTGCTAACATGCAGCTAACTAATTCATATTTTATTGGTATTCAATATTGAACCATGATGGCGTATCAATATTGCACAATTATTGCAAAACTATATTGGTACAGTAATGTCTAGCAATATTGGTGCAATATTGCTTACCCATATTGTAAATTCAAATTGACATTTTTAAGCAAACTTATTAAACTAGAAATCAATAAACAATCGTATTTCGCATTAAGTGAAAATCTGAAATTTTATTTTTATTGTGGTGATAATAGACGTCTTCAAATTATATCAGTCACCTGTATTTCCTCAAGTTTAATTTTCTCTTTAAGACCGATGATCTTAGTTCTAAAATACGGAAATATTTTATTTAGGTATAAATAAATTAGTTAAAAAACGTCTTTTTATTGAAATAAATGTTTTACATTAATACATTAAAAAAACGATCTAAAATGTAAGTTCCGGTATGGTTCAGATAAAACTTTTAGCAATACATGTCATAAGCATTTGGTGACGTCATATTCGAACAGCATTGTATTATAATTTGATTTTCTTTATTAAGTATTTATTACTTTTTGTTTATAATTAAAAGCAAATTAAATTCTATAAATGCTATGGAACCATGGAAAAACCCTAAAATAAATGCACAAAGAATTTTTAGATTTCAGGTATAAGTAATTTCAAAGAAATAATCGGTGCCATAAAACCCAATACGGTACATTGTTGCATCCTATGAACAAATTTGATAATATGTTTAAGAATTCTGTCATACATATTATGTTATTCTTACATAATATTAATTTAAAAACTATTTAATTTAATAAAGGGTACACTATAGCGTACCCGCGTTTTATTAAATTATTTTGAAGTTTGTGACAAACTTATATGCTAGATAGCAATTATTTCTTGAAAGAAAGAATTATTGAATTCCTCGTGGTTCTTTCAATGAAAAATGATTGTTATTTAACATTTAAGTTTGTCCCAACTTCAAAATAATTTAATAAAAGGTACACTATAGTGTGCGTTGGGTCTGAAAGGATTAAGTAATAAACTTGACAAAAGTATTTTTAACAGGTATCTAGTTGTAACCCAGATGCAATTATTATAATGCATAATTTAAAAACTCAGTACGATGTAAGTTATTATTTTGATCATTATTGTTTTTAGAATTATATGAACGGCGATATAAAATATTTTCGTTAATTTCGTCTAAGATCAGTTTAATATTGTCGATAAGACCAATTTTGCAAAATTATAAAATACACAAAATACACACACCATTTATAAATTTGAAGTTACAATCTCACTTGTAACGTTTTATTTGGTACTTCAAGTGATACTCCAAGGGAAGTGAATATATGTATATGCCACTTTACGAGAAAGTGAAGATATCAGCCCTTATTCAATACTTGTTAAAAGTCAAATAATTTTGACTTTTGCAAAAACAAAATTATACCTACTTAATGCATCTTGTGTTCTTAGGAGTGATAAGAAAATTAATAGATTTTTGATTAAAACATCATCACAGTTTAGACTTCCAAATTTTAGAAAAATTATATCTGAAAGATCAGCAAGTTATGCTGAAACTGTTTCATAGATGGAAAGCTACCGAGTTTCGTTTCTTTTTATTGTACAGCGTTACTTATTTTATTAGATATAGTATGTTCTGCACAGTATATCAATTTTTTACTCCTAAATATTGTGTTCAGAATGTTAACACATAAATTAGCTCCAGTGCTAATTTATAAATATAATTTTGTATATATAATTTTTTGTAAATAATTTTAATCTAGAAATTGAATTTCTACAAGAAGGCCTCGTGGCGTAAGCTGTAGAGCGGTAGGGTTTCAAATCCAATAGGTCGGTCGGTTCAGGTTCGAGTCCCAGGTAGGTTAAAAAAAATTTAATTTATATTTCAGTTAATTTTCAGGACTAGATACTGATGATATCCAAAATCCAAAAGAAATAAGTAAGCCCAATATAAATAATAAAATATAAATAAAAAAATAATAACAATAAGCCCAATAAACACATAAATAATAAAATTAATTAAGTAAATTTGACAATTAAAATAATATATACTTTAAATAAATAATAATTATAAAAAGAATTTTTTTATTTGCCATCATGGTAAAATATTGGAAGCGATATTGAGCAATATTGCTTTTAATATTGTGCAACATTGCAAATTGTTCTCATTACTATATTGCGCTATATTGACGTCAATATTGTGCGATATTGACTGCAATATTGTGCAACATTGCAAATTGTTCTCATTACTATATTGCGCTATATTTACATCAATATTGTGCGATATTGACTGCAATATTGTGCAACATTGCAAATTGTTCTCATTACTATATTGCGCTATATTGACATCAATATTGCACCAATATTGGACGCGATATAGCCCCAACATTGAAGACTATATTGCTTCAATATTGCTATCAATATTGTGCGATATTTACTGCAATATTGTGCAACATTGCAAATTGTTCTCATTAGTATATTGTGCTATATTGACCGCAATATTGCGCCAATATTTACAGTATGAAGGACCAATATTGCCACAATATTGCGTGCTACCTGGGTAAGATCTAATTGCTCAACGAGATTGAAGCCTTTATGATCATTTAAATTATTGGCCAATCGACATATTCTTGTTAATAGACTTTGCACTCCATAGTTTGAGGCATGGTAAGCAGTCCAAAACAATCTTGGTTTCCTTGTAGGATACACACATAATTTAGTCGAATGCGTGATAGCAACAATTGCTTATTCATTCCACCGTTCAACAAACAAAAAAGGAAACATATATCTCTAGCTAATCTTCTATATTCCAAGGATTTGCTGTTGATTTGAACCAGACTTGGAGCGTAAGAAAATTCGTCTGATGTACGTCCAATTTTAAAGTTGTAAAACCTTAAAAACGTCCGTTCAATCGTTTCCAATCTAGTGACGTAAACTTGGTAATAAAGCAAATATACTGGTGATGCGTATTCTAGTTGCGATCTGACCAGTGAAAAATATAAAATTTTTACTGTGATATCCAAGAATAGCGTGCTTTGTCGTCGAATAAAGCCAATCACACAAAGTGCATTCTTGGCAAGTGCATTCGGGCTTAAAAGTTAAACCCGACAAGATGTACCCCTAAATCATCGATTACATACTGTAGACTTTGTTTATATAGACTTGTGTTAGCTTGTCGCCACCTATGTAATAATTAACCAGTAACAGGGCATATTTAGTGTAAGAAATTACTGAGTACTTTTTAAAATTTAAGGCTAAGTTATTGGCGGCGCACCATTTGTGAAGATTGTCAAGATCGGCCTGAAGTAGTCTACAGTGCGCATCATGTAACCTTCTAAATTCAAAAAAATTTGTTTAGTTATCAAAGGTTACCGATAGCTCTGATGTATAGGGGGAGAGCGAGTTGCAGGTTCTCTTTTTATATTTGAAAAAAATTAAAAATACACTAGTTTGCCTAAAAATTTATAAAAAATTAGCGACTTTATTAAGCAACCTCATGTTGAAAACTGCAAAAGAAATTGAATATAAAAAACCCCCAAGTCAGACAGAATTAATTTGTATATTATTGAACAAAAAAGTAATAAATTTGTATCCGCAATAAAAAAAATAAAGACAGGTATAATTTGATAAAATGTCAGTATAAGTAAAATTTACCATATTCAAAAATTTTTACCCCACGCGCAGATAGCTATTTGCCTGCAGGTTTCCAAATAATTTTTACATATAAAAGAAATCTATTATAAATATGAAAATCAACCCGTTATTCTTATTCTACTGTTTCTGTTTCACAATTCCAAAATATATCTTATTGAAGTTTGATAATAATTTATGCAGTTATATTTCCGGACAATAATTTGAGAATCGTTTTTGTTGGCGCAGCATAAAACTTTAATTATAAGACCTTGTATGTTTCTTTTTTTCTTTCTCAGTTATTTGAAGGAGGCAAGAATCTCTTATGATTTATTGACTCTCTTTCTCTATTTGCTATTGACAATCAACCAGGGTAATCTAGTGGCATTCGGGCAGGAGGGCTCCTTAAAAGAAAACAACTTGTAATCTGACTTCCAAGTCCATAAAGCAATTTCAAGAAATGTGGTTGAATTTTCCAGCGAAATAAATAAACAAGGAACCGTTAAAAAAATTTATAATAATTTCGCAGTAAATTATTAAAACTTAGTTCAATTATCACCTGCTGTTTGGTCCTTATGAAAATTAAGCAATTTAAGTTAATGAAAGTTTCCAAAATGTGTTAAGTTAACTCTAGCAAAGATCGATTGAAAGTGTAGTCCGTGGCTTAACCGCACAAGCAGGTTTTCGCGTTTCCCTATCAAAATTCAAAAGGGGGGAATTATCTCTAATAAATTTTTATATACAGTGCCGTACTAAACTGAATGTTACAATCAGAACCAATAGATTTAAAAAATTTTAAGTCGTCGGCAAACAATAAAAATGGGCAATGCTTTATAATATTGACCAATATCGTTTATAAATAATAGAAAGAGGATGGAATCGCTATGACCGCTTGAGGAACCCCGGATGAAACGAAAATATCTTCTGAGTGATTATTATAAATTCCAACCATCTGTTTTCTGTTTGTGAGATAACTAGCTAACTATAGTTGATTATTGATGGTCCGAAACCCAGCGACTTCATTTGCGATAGAAGGGTCAAATGAGAAATACGATCAAACGCTTTTGAGAAGTCTATGTAAATAGCGTCGACATGCTTATAATTAGAGAGCGGATAAAAAGGCTTTAAAAAAATCGAAAAAGGCGCCTAAAAAAGCACAAAAAACGCGAGAAAAATCTCTAAAAAAAGTAAATAATAATTAAAAAGGCATTAAATAAGCATAAAAATTTTTTTTTATTCACACATAACAAAATATTATTTGTAAAAACAATTTACTACTAAGTGCCGCCCTAAATTTTCGACAGTAAAATTTTGCCTCTTGTCGCTTAAAATATATTTGAAGACAGAGAAGAAGCTTCTTTCCACATCCACACTTGTTATGGGTGCATTTTTAAATTTGACTATTATGGCCGAATCCATTTCAAAATCAGGAACATTACCTCCACTTAAAATAATGCTTATTTTATTTAATGTTTTAAAGCCCTCGTTTTTTGAAAATACGTCATCGCATTTGAGTTTTACCTCTTGGCCAATAGGTTCCGGTACTTTGACAATTAAGTTCTTAAAATCATTGATTATGCAAAAATTATCAGCTTACTAAGTGAAATGCGTTACTCTTCGAGGTAATGACAAACGCCAAGTTACCTTTACCTTAACGAATGAAAACAATATTTTTTGTTTAGTATAAATTTCTTTGGCGGTTTTTTAAATAGAATTAAATTTGGTCGATAACCACTTTTTAAATAGACCCATGTGTTGAAATTCAGAGAAAATAGCTTCAAATAAGCACAAAAATTGAAAATAGGCACGAAATGTTCAAAAAAGCAAAATAGGCATAAAAAACTTTGCATCAAATAATCACATTTTTTATAAATCGTGCACATTTTAAGATAATTTATTTCTGCCTTCAATATTAACCATAAGCATAATGGAAGGAAATCCGCTCTCTACTTATAATCTTTAAAAGAATTTGTGTAACAAATGTTAGGAGATTAGTAGTTGATATCAAATTTTTAGAATAAACCAAAAAATGCACAAACACTTTTTAGAACTAAAATGTTAGTAGTTGTTGATCTACTATATAATTTTTGCTAGCATGCATGAGTTCATGTGCAACTAATTTATCTAGCATTTTAGGTATTGACTATTGGACAACAATTCACCTATAATCACTAATGTCACTTGAATCGCCGTTTTTAAAAATAGAAGTTATAAAACTTTCTTTCTAGATGTTATGAAATTTACCAGTAGATAACGGAGAGTTTGAAGATATAGGTAAATAGGAACTGACAGAAAAAACTGACACCTTTTTAAAAAAACAGAAAGGAATACCGTCAGGGCCACAACTGAAACTGTCCGGGAGTTCTTTAATCAAATCAAAGACGTCACTACTAAAGATCAGAAACAAACCATAATCGATAGAAACAAGAGCATGACTGATCGATCACAGAATACTGTAAAACTCTTCGACAGCAGTATCAATGTCTGTTGACATCAAGAAAGTCGACCAGTCAACATTCAGTAAATGATTATTGATCGAGAGGAAGTCTGCCGACTTGAAATCAAAAACAACATCTTTGTATCTCATAATCGATTGACCATACTATGGACTTAAAAATTCATTTTGTATGTTAATTTTCTATTACTTGTATATATTAACATTCGGTATACTAACTGTGTATGCTAAATGGTGCATAGATGTCTTCGTCAAAATATCATCGGATGCCTGAACGATGGTATCATCAATGTTTGTAAAAACTAAATCTAGCATTACACTTCTGCTATTAGGTATTTTGTTTCGTAGCTCGAGATTATGCAGTGCCATGCAGTCAGCAATTGATTGTATTTTACCACATAAATTGCTCGTAGATATGGTAATTATTAATTTCGTTAAACCAATTACCATGAGGTATATTGAAGTCCCCACAAATTGCCAACTTCGAATCAGGGGAGTGATTCATAATGTTTCCACAGGTTAATATTATATTCAATAAAACTCCATTTAAATTTATTTGTTATATTTTTGCTGCTCATACCTCGAGCTTACCTAGTGGACTGTGTAGACCTATGGTTACCCCTCTCCTTTCAGCGCTCAAATACAACAGCGGCACTCCACCTCGTAAATACAATATAATTTCCCAACACATAATATTGTAAACAATGTCATAAAATTCTTCGGAAACACAAACGTTAAAATCAGCAGGTAAGTACACGGCCCCAATAATAGTGTTGCCGATTTAAACAATACTATTTTCAATAGTATTGGCAATATGAAATCGTACGTACAGCTACAAGTAATACGCCGCCTTTTACTTTGAAGCTATCGCAACAAAAAATATTGTAGTCAAAGAAGTTGAGTTTGCTTGACAGTATATTGTCATCCAAAAAGGTTTCTATTAAAATAATGATGTCGTATGAGCAGCAGTTGACGTTGTTGCTAATACCATTCAATTTAGTTCTAATTCCACCACAATTTTGTAGATAAATTTTCAATTTCTAATGATTTATAATATTATTTAGAGCACAATACGTAGGATCAACAGATAGGGAGTCACTAATAATACTGCAATTGATTTTACTATTAGTGTTGGGCAAAGCCTTTTTTTGAACGTCGAAAAAAATTAAAACGACTTATCACTACGTCTGTAAGCCACGAATCAGGTTTAAGGAGGTCGTCATAAAGTTCAAAATCAGCGCCCACCTTGAAAGTTGCAACCTCGTTGTATCAGTTAAGTTTAATACACGTCAAGTTACCTTGCTGGAATTTCTTATTCAAAAATGCTGATAGATGCTTCAGTTGTGCTAGTTGACACCCGATTAATATGCAACCAACACTTTTGTTGGTTTCATAACATCATCATTAGATCCAACAACAATCGCTCTTTTCTTGTGATTACTGCGTTTAACCGTGGTAAAGCTACCATTATTAATAACTTGATTAATGTTGTAAACTATTGCACAGCTATCGGCGTTGTTGTTACCAACTTTGAGTAGTACTGTACGCAGTAAGATTAGAATTACTAGTATTTACCTTATCGACATTATTTATTATTCTTATTTTGGGCTTTTTTAATGCCTTCAGCCAATTTTTCTTTTGCAATTAGTCCGATTGAAATAAGATTAAAGTTCTTTTTATTGGCACCTTTCTTTTTTGCAAGTTGCTTGTTATTAAGTATATTCGTGCTAATTTACACTTTAACTTTTTTCCGAAAGTGCAGGTTTAACACGAACGCAAAAAGTGTAACTTGAGTGTAACTCCTCCCATTGAAATCACATTTGCGTTGGTAGGTTATGTTAGTCGCTAACATAACTTGATATTTATATAAAAATCTATAAAATACCAATAATTTAGCACAAAAATTCTGTATTCCGTATTATCCACGCCGTTTTAACCAATTTTAAATAAGTTTAAAATAATTTTTAATTAGAAAATAACTCAAAGAAATGAATTTTTTTAAGTAATTTGTGGTATTTAGTAGTATGTGATGTTAAAATAATCAAACCTAACAAATGTTAAAATAAATATTATTTTAATTATTTTATTTTATTTTTAATTATTTAATTATTATATTAAAATATTAATATTAATTTTAAGTAATTAAAATAAGAATAGTAAATCATAAATTTATAGTAATTAATAGTACCACTTTTTTAAAGTTATGAAAATTTTGTGGGGAATATTGGACAACATGTAGGTGTAAATAAAACTAATTTTTAATGATCTACGTTTCGAACAAACAAGAACAAAGATAATAATGCGACTTTTACCATTAATCTAGTCTTAAGCAATTCAAAATTACAAAATCCATAATCACAGGAGAGTATGAAGAATTAATATTCATCTAATTAAATTATTTTATATATTATATATCTCTAATATTATATATTAACAATTCTAAAATTACTAAAAACAATATAATTACGTCAAAGATTTAAACATTTTCTAAAATTTTGTTAAAGTTTTAAACACGCACGTTGAACTATAAAGGTTTGATAGCATTAACCCATCTGATGATACCCAATCTAATATTTCCCTCAGACATCTGCGCTCATATCTAACTAACACAAATTACAATCCCCTATCTCACAACTACTGAGCGTGACCTAGCATTTAAGACACAAATATAAGATTATAAAATTCCACTATAGATTTTACTAAGGCACATAGCATCTTCTCTGTAATTAACACAATCTTTGATTTTTATAAAGTACATCTCACTTATATTTCTTTTTAACTTTGAAGTTTTAAAATCCAATATTCTTACATTTTCAAAATCCCCGTCTTTTCTTTTTTTTATCATCAGCCACATCACAATCTCTCCTATGTTGGTAAATTCGCTGTTTTAGATATTGTTTCGTCTGACCCACGTCTGACAGTCATAAGTTTAATAAGTTTCTTTATTATAAAATTCAAATTCATCAACAACTTAACAAAGACGATTTTGATAGAAGAATTGAGTTTTGTAAACTGATGTACCACAAAATTCAAGATTTGATAAAAAATATTTGTTACAGTGACAAATCAAGTTTTTTTAGAACGGATTTGTCAACAAATACAATTTATTGTAGATATTATTGAGACAATAAAAATTCTCACGTGTTTCTGCTAGATGAACATAATGCACATTTTGAACAAGATGGAGCACCGCCACATTACGTATTAAATGTCCAGCAACGGTTGAATAGTTGAAATTCAAATGGAGAGGTCCTATAGAATGATTAATAGATTAGTGGTGTAGGTAGTGTAACTCGAAAAAATTACTAATAACTTTTTTGATTTGAAGTCACTGTATTGTTTTCTCTGTGGTCATTTGAAAACGCTTATAAAACTTCTCGCGAGAATCTTTAGAAACTAAAAATTAGGTTAATTCTATAAGTATGTAAGCCGATTAGTGCAGAAACATTTTAGCAAGTCCGCGAATAGTTTAAAAATAGAATGTACTATTGTTTGGCCAATAACGTAGCACATCTTGAAAACGAATTTCCATAAATTTTCTAAAAATTAAATAATTTCCGAATTAAATTATTTTTTATTTCATCTTTCAATTTCTTTCAAACAGAGATCTTCTAAACCCAATTTTTTAATATGGATGAACTAGGATTTTTTCACCTTTAAAGTGATATATCGCAAGTAGGGGGTACCATTTAAAATTTTTAAGTAACTGTAGCTGGAGGTTAGCGGGTGGAAGTTATAGTATATTATCTACGCGGGAGATATGATATGCATTACCGGCGAAGGATTTGAAAGCCAGAGAGCCGTAGGCCCGAGGACTTTTGAATTCTCCGCCGGTAATGCATTGTTATCTCATAAGTTTGATATACTATCTTATCTACTTCCTTGCTTAAATAGCATTTAATAATCAATAATAATTAAAATAACTTGCACTTTACAAATGGAAACATAAAAAGCTGATTATCTCGAAAATGAGACAAGATATCGAAAAAATAACGCAAAAATGTCCCCCCCAGTCTGCTCACCCCTCCACCGAGGGTAGAGTTCCCGCTACCAGATGCACTAATTAGCACGCACTAACTCCAAGAAATATGGATAAAAATTCGATTAAAACAAATAAAGTAATAAAAGTTATAAGAAATCTAGTGATTGAAAAATAAAACAAATGAGTAATTTGTCAAAAAAAATTGTGTAATTTCATTATCATGGTTGATACTTTTGATGTTGATGAAGCTGCGGCAAAGCTTGTAGAACAACGATTTCCGACGAAATCAAAAACGAAATATGAAATACAGTATTTTATTTTATTTTATTCATGTTTATGTGCTTGTCGTGTAGTTATTGTAGTTAGTGCCGGTATTACATATGTCAATATATAAACGTCAGATAATATACCTCCCTTAGGAATTTTACAAATATTAATCAATGCAGTACGTAACCGCCATCATATCCACGCCATTTAATTGAGATAAGTACGCATTTATTTACCGGAAGTAGATAAAAATTTAAACAGTTCGGCTATATCTACGTATATGACTTTAGAGTAAATTCGGAATATTTTATGTCTTCTGATGTGTTTCTGTAATACATAGTACAAGGACGGCTTTTCCACCAGGAAAATTCACTAACTTTGATGTTATGTTGTACTATGTTGAGGATCCTTAAGGTCGTAACTCACCTATCAGCACAGCATAGGGACAGCGACTGATCAGCACAAGCAAATTTTATTTCTTATGTGTATTTAAATACAAGCACACTCATCTAACAGCATCAGCACATCACCTGATAAGCACGTCAACGCCTCGACCACTAGACATTTCTCCAAGAGAATATTTTACGGACGCCGTGCTTGTGAGGTGCTGATACCTAGCCGATGCCATACACTCATATATCATCACCTGAGCATCACATTTCGCTTTTAGTACAAATTTTACTAATTGTTTTAGTAGATATATTTCACTATTGCATTAATCTTGTAGCAATTTTAAGAGTGCAGGCGATGAACAAAACGAATTCTGAAAAACTTAAAAAGCCTGTTTACATTATAAAATTTCGTTTAAAATTTTCATTAAAATTTCGTTAAAATCTCTTTAAAATTCGTTAAAATTTCTTTAAAATTCCTTAAATTTGTAGATTTGCGTAATATTTATTTTTCCTATATTTTACGTAAAATTTTAAGGATATAGGTGCGCCCTATTCGTTAAAATTTTTCTTAAAAGTTAAAAATTTTGTACAAAAATTTATTTTGTAAACAGGCTTTAGAGGCAGTTCGAAACCATACTTATTTTTTATATGACATAAGTGATAGTAAATAAAGAGACTCTAAAAAAAAAAGAAGTAGCTTGGAAGAAATAGAAAATTTGAAACTAGGTTTCAACCAAACAACCTTTACCATGCTGTCCCTGTGCCGAGGCGTTATATGAAACTATACACAACCATCAAGTTGATCACTTGACGGTGCTGTGATGATGCTTGTCAGGTGCTGTGCTGATAGGTATCATGCACGTGTAATTATGCACATGCAAGTGTAATTCCCAGTTTTACTTAATACTGTGTGAAAATGCTTTAATATATTATAAATTATTAACTTGTGAAATATTTTTAATTCGATAGTTTTTAACTACACAAGTTAACTAAACTATAAACTTTATTAATATGTATATTTACTGAGCTTAACATTAAAAATATTAATAAATATTATTGTTTAGTTAACTTGTTCAGTTAAAAACTATTGTATTTAAAATATGTGTAAATGACCTTCTGGGATCTCTTTTACTTTTTGCTGTTTTAGTAAAAAAGAAAATGTATATAACCCATGTTTAAAAAATATATTACTTGAATACTCTTATGATTATTTTTACAAAAATGATTTAAAATTACAATAAATACGACAAAAAATTGATATAATATTTAATAATATTATATCATATTCAAATAAAATTTTAAATTCAACAGATTATATAAACAACAAAAATAATGTTTATAACAATTAAAAACCATTTTAAATTGATTAAGTTCTTGCCAAATTTTCTGAGATTAAATTTTACTTTTTTAATCAAAAATAATTTAAACGAGCTGCCACTACCTACATTATAATTTCAAGTGTCTGAAGGTAAACAGATTTGTACAGTTAGGATAATTTGTTAGGTACTATACAAATGTTTTGTTAATACTAGCGGTTAAGTTGAATAATTTCATTGTTCACTTTTGCTGTTATAAGCTACCTGCAGCTAACAATATGATTATAATTATATTCTATCTTCAGTATTCCTTGATCTTTCCGACACGTTTACAATGTCACTATTTTTGTTACATCTTAGATCTCCATTTACAAACGGCTGTTAACTTTCTCATAAAATGATTGAATTATTAAACTTGAACAGCATTGTTTACAATAACAACAAACATCTAAAATATCCGTTAACAATGAATTAATTTTTGCAAAGTTTACTACCTACGATTGACAAAATAATACAGAATATCTTCGTAGCATTTCTTATAACTACAATATATTTATAGCTTTTTTTTCCGTAATTCCTTATATTCTATTACATTTCCTACAAGAAACCTGAGTTAAAGATCCCTAATTTCAATTAATACAAAAAAAGTTACAATGATCTAAATAAAGAAAATAGCTATGTTTTTATTTACTTTATTATTTTTATTTTTATTCTATTATATTTTTTTATTGTTTAAGATTCCAAGCTGACCGCCGTTGCAGAATTCCATGTCGCTGAGTTAACCGTTGGCTCAGTGGTAGTGTGTCGCATTAAGTGTGATACTTCGAGTTGTTGCGTACTACTAATGCCCGGTTTCTGAAGATCGCTGGTTAAACTGCACATAACTAATCATAGGTTAAAGTTAACCTTAGGTTAAAGTAAAATGGGTTTCTGAAACCACAAACTACTAAAGGATAACTAACCTATTGTCAATTCGTTTGATGTAATTGTCGGTAGATGGCGATATAGAAAACTTAGTTCAAATTAACCAAATAATTGGTAATTTTACTATTTTATGTTGGAAATGTTGCAAAAATCTAAGTTTTCAAGTATTTAATGAAAAACATTGTAAATAAATTATTTTGTATGTGAAAAGTAAAAACGTAAAAAACAGAATAGATTCTAGCAAACGAAGTAAAAATTTCACCAATTTTGACAGGGATCTTTTATTTGGTACAGTACAAAAATTTGATCACATTGTAGAAAATTAAAAAACGAATGTAACAACTGACAAGTTAAAAACCGAAGCTTGCATGGAAATAAGCCACAAAATTTAATGCCAATAAAGCAATGGTCCTCGCAACACTGAACAGTTGCACAATTTATATCTTGCTATGCAAAAAAGCAAGAAAAAACTTTAAATATATTATTTAAAAACATTGTTTTAAATAAGTATAAGTTAATTAAACACTAGTATCTATATAATTAAGCTTGCTTCGATGTTTATCGCATTCGTCAGAATTTATTTATTCAAATGCGCAATCTGCGCATATTCCAAAAAGTTAACCAACACATAACTCGTGCCGATCGGTAGGTTAACTTTAACCAGAGATCTCAGGTTATCTATCGCTACAGAAACCCAAAATCTGCGGTTATATTACGGTTAACCTTAACCTTTGTATAACTGGAGTTTCAGAAACCGGGCATAAATGGCGCAAAATGTATCACCTTATCGGAAGATGCTATAACTTTTACAAATAGCGGCACTGTCAGTTTAAATAAACAGATATAAAATACACGTCGACAAGTCATGGAACGATATACTCTTCAAGATTATTATTTTAGATTATTATTATTATTATTTTTTTACGGAATAATTTGTAAGTAATTTTAGTACAAGGTGAATTCCGGCGCAGATTTTCCGATTGTCCTACGCCGATTATATTTATCGATATAATATTTATCTAATAATAATTCAAAGATGGGATTAGAGACCTAAAACAGGATAGTAAATAAAACAATTTTTTTTTACTGTTTTGTTTTTAATCGTAACGAACAGTGAAATAAAGTGATTATAGAGAGAAGAAGAAATGATATACGAAATGATAAAGTTCACTGGTGAGAAAAATTGCTTATCAAATGGTAGTGAATTGAGAAAAACAAGTAAGTGGTTAAAAAAATTACGCAGTAGAACTTCTATGTTCACTTTTTTTTAGAACTCTTTTAAATTTCTCTATACAAATTTATAAAAAAGATTTATTAATCAATAAATAAGCAAAACGCAAAACGAAACATAGTATGTCTATAATTATTTTGTTTTCTAAATTACTCATTGACGATATATGCCGCCAATTATGTTACAAATCTAGGTCAATTACCTAGTTTATTACATTCTAAAACTCAAAGGAGGCAATAATTCAAAAAACAAAATTTGGCTTACCTTAAATGCCAACATTGTGAATAATTTCAGGAATCAAGTAATAAGTAAGATTCTTTAAATTAACGAAATTATTGGCATGTTAAATAGAAGGTGGGAAGTCATGTCAAAGTTGCAGAAAAAAGGTCAGTGGATTTCAAAGTAACGCTGCATTTAATAAATTAAATGTTGACACAAAATACAGGGTGTCAGGGTACGCTACAGTTTATACTGTGATAACTCGGCCACTGTTATAAAATACCCTACTCGACGTTATTCATTTTTGCACCAAAATTTAATTTATCATAAATATTGTTAGTCTACAAGCATAAATTCAATCAATTTTACACGTAAATGACGTGTGAAGACGTACTGGAGAAAAACAAAATAAATTAAAGAGAAAAAATAAATAGGAAAGGCGGAATCAAACCATGGACTCACTGTTTCCTAGCCTAGCTTGGTATTGCTTTCGCTACTTTACTTTACATTCAGTGTTCATAACTCACACGATAATATTTCAGAGTTGATTTTCTCGAAAACTATTATTTTTTTACTATTATTAATTTAAATTTATTATTTTAACATTTTGTTAGGTTTTATTATTTTAACATCACATACTACTAAATACCACATAAATACTTAAAAAATTCTAAAAACCTTTTTAAGTTATTTTCTATTTTCTACCAAACCCTAAGATTGCAGAAACCTGTACACAAGATTAGTCCAAAAGGTATAAAAGATGAGAACGGAGTGGTGGAACACGACGCAGGAAAAATCGGACAAATATGAGTGAGGTATTTTCGCAAGTTATGAAATAAAGAGTATGGAGACGATCAAGATACCGAAGTTCAAACGTTTGAAAGTGAAGAAGAAATACCAGTTCCATCTCGAAACGAAATCATAAAAGCAATAAATAAGGTCAAGAACGGAAAGGCGTCAGGAGTGGATGAAATCTGTATAGAGCTTATTAAGTATGGCGGAGATACATTAAATGATAGATTAATCGAGCTTATTAAACAAGTATGGGACAGGAGACAATGCCCATAGAATAGTATGAAGGCGAAATAGTAGTATTGAAGAAAAAGGGTAACTGTGAAGAATGTAAAAACTACAGATGCATTACACTATTAAATGCAGCGTATAAGGTATTGACAACACTGATTTACGGTCAACTGAACGAACATGTGAAAGGTACTATGTTGGAAGAATGTCAATATGGATTTGTAGCGGGACGATCCACAGTGGACGCAATACATGTAGTGAAGCAGACAATCGAGAAGTTTTATGAATATGATATAACCCTGCACCTGCTGTTTGTCGATTTCCAGCAAGCATTCGACAAAGTAGACAGACGAGAACTATATAAAGCATTGAGGGAAGGTGGCACAACATCTAAACTAATCCGTCTGATCAAGATAACACTGGAGAACACAACCGCCTGTGTTAGAACAGAGACAGGAATAACCGAAAAATTCAAACTGAATAGCGGAGTGAGACAAGGCGATGCACTGTCAACAATCCTCTTTAACGTGTTGATAAGCAGAATTATGAAGGAAGCTAACTCAAAAGGTACAATAACTAACAGAGAAGACCAAATACTGGTGTATGCGGACGATGTTGTGTTAATGACTAGATCAATAAGAAAGATGAAAGAAATGTTTAAATCAATAGCTAGAGCAGCATACACAATAGGATTAATAATAAGTGAGACAAAAACCAAATATATGAAGTGCGACAGAAATGAACACAATATGCGTCAAGGCCTTAACATTCATAAGTACAATTTTGAGGAAGTAGAGAGCTTTAATTACCTGGGAGTTTTAATAAACAAAAAAGGAGAACGATATGAAGATATTAAAAGAAGATTAAACGCTGGCAACAGAGCGTATTATGCGAACAAAAGCACGTTAATGAGTAAACAGCTGACAAAGAGAACCAAACTGAAGATATATAAAACTCTGATAAGACCGGTGGTGACCTACGCGTCAGAAACAATGTGCATATCGGCTGACAAAGAGGAACAACTAAGAGTTTTTGAACGAAGGGTCATGGGACCCTATTGGTCATGGGAGTTTATTGGGACCAAAGAGGGAAGCTGACGGAGAGCAGAGAGCATTAATGAACAGCGAGATCCAGGGGTTAAGAAACTGCGAAGACATTGTCAGACACATGAAGTCACAAAGAATCAGATGGATGGGACACATCATGAGATCCGACACTGCAGCGGCAGTAAAAGTGATAACACTGTGGAACCCAGGTAAAAATAGACCCAGAAGAAGACCAAGATTAAGATGGTGGGACCAGGTTTTGCGTGACCTGAGAGTAATGAGTGTCATTGGATGGAAAGAGATGGTACTCGATAGACAAAAATGGAGGGACATTGTGGTGAGAGCAGCAAATCATCCAAGACTTTAGAAGGCCAAGAAGATCAAATTGCAGAAAGAACGCATCTGAGGAAGAAGGAAATAAATAATACAAAGCAACTAAAATAATATAATGTAATACGGGGATTAATTCACCCCAGTCAAATGAATTTGTAAACTTCGGAGAAGAGGTAGCGATATTCTTTTCAGAATATAATAGCTGTAATAATATATGTAATACGGATAAAATTCATGAAAGACTCGAATATCATAATGTTTGTAGGAATAAGACTCTATTGGCATGACAGAATGAATTAAGAAACAAAAAAGTTAAGATGAACTTGAGACTAATTTATAATATATCTTGAATAAGTTCTACGATATATAAATGTTCAATTCGGGTGACAAATTTACATGTTATTTAGCCATAAAAACAAACATTTGCTAAAATTCAGAAACGAGTAATAAGTAATTTAAAGCAATGAAAATTTTGCAAGTTATTATTCAAAGTTTTATGGAAACATTGTGTAAATAACAGCAAATAAAAACAATGATTATATGAATAATAAAATAAATAAAGTGACGACGATTCGACAACGTTACTATATTACATAAATTATTTGACTAATATAGAAATAATTAAAACAACACAGTATACCAAACAGGAATAACACCGGAAGGAATGATTGATATCAGCGTTCATGGCATTCCCAAAGAAGACAAAGGCAAAACATTTCAGCTATCACAATACCATTAGCCAGAAGTGTCACACCCTCAAGATATTTATAAAAGTTATCTATCATAGACTATATAAAAAACTAGACGTAAAAATCAGTGATACACGGTTCCGTTTTCGTAACGGACTTGAAACCAGGGAAGCTCTGTTTGCCATAAACGTAGTAACACAAAGATTCCTGGATGCTAACCAAGATGTATACGCCCGTTTCATTGAGTACAACAAGGCTTTTGATAAGAACACGGCCAACTTAGTATACAACTATTAAAACAGAAAAACTTAAACTAAACAGATATCAGAAAAATAAACAGTCTATATTACAGACAAAAAGCAGTGATTCGAGTGGAGAGTAGAGAATCGGAACAAATTGAAATTAAAAGATGAGTAAGGCAGAGATGTATTCTGACACCGACGCTTTTTAATATTATGGTCAGAAGCAATCATGAAGAAGGCGCTAACGAATGAAACGGCAGATATAAAATAAATAGACCACCAATTAACAACATCAGATATGATGACGACACAATGACTCTTTCGGAGAACACAGAGGACTTCTAGAGGATAGTTAATGGGATTGCGCAATGCAACTAGGAATATGAACTTTTTTAACACAAAGGAAACCATATTTTATGATCATCTCAAAAAGAAGCAATAACAACTAAACTCTGTACTATATATTATGTAAAAAAAAAACAAGAAAAAAATTATAAATATGAGTATTTAGGCACGCTAGTGAACGATGGGTACGATTATTCAGAAGAAATACATAGAAGAATCGACAAAGCAAAATGTATCTTTGTGAACATGAGACGGGTGTTCTGCAATCCACAAACTGAGCTTGGACCTAAAAATCAGGATGGTGGGATGCTATGTTTTCGCGGTTTTTTTCTACGAACTAGAAGCATGAACGATAAATAAAGAAAGCATGAATAAAATAGAAGATAGAAGCCTGAATGCTTTTGAAAATTCTTTTTCAAATTTAATTTGTAGAAGTTACTCGATGGCGATGTGCGTTCAAATCTGGTTGTGGCGTGATAAGAATTATTGTATTCAATTAACCTTCAAAATTTCATTGAGACACATGCCATTGTTTGGTTCTTTTTTTGGTAAGTCACATTCAATTTAAGTAATTTTTTTTAATTTCTTGGTTTCTCATATTAAATACGACTGATGATCAATAATAATTGTGAAATAAGGGCCTTTATGCCGTATTACAAAGTTTTTATTTTATATTTTAAATTTTCATCATTTTTATAACGTAATTTTTTCAAAATTCAGTTCTTGTTTATTCAAATATTCTTTGTCAAAACCTGTTAAATGTTAATTTGTTGCTTTTACTGTTTTTTTAAATATTAATTTTCTATGTAAGTATGTATTCTTTACTTAGGGCCAGTTGTACAACATGTGAGTTTAAACCAGAAAATTTGGGTTAACCAATGAAATATCTCAAAAAGCTGTTTTTTAAGAAATATTATTGGTTAATCTAAATTTTTTGATTTAAACTCACATTGTATAACTGACCCTTAACAGTTAAAATTCACTATTTTAACATTTCGTTTAGTTTGTTTATTTAAAATAGAAGAGTTTGAAATGTGGGTCTATAGGTAAATTATTAAAGCTTCTTGGAGAGATAGAATAAATCCATTTAGAGATCTTTAGAAGAATGAATAAAGATAAAGAAGTTCTGCTGACAGTTAACATTGCAATTTTTAGTTAATTCTACAAATTACATTACCCGGTTAAGCTAATAGTTTTTTTCTTGTTCTGTTAATGAATTGCTGTTCTTTTTTTGTACAAAAATTATTAGCTAATAGTGTTTTTAGAATATTTTCACTGAAATATTAAAATAATAAATTCTTACAAAAAGAAAAGTTAAGGTGCAGTGGTAGACATTCTGACTTACGATACATAATATAATAATATATTATGTTATATATGTTAGAGGAGCTGGTTTAACTCTCTAAACTTGCTTTTTAAATATTATCTTGATCGGATAATAATTTGTTCATTAAATAATATCTTGATTGGAATAAATAATTTCTATTGATTATAAATTACATAAATTTGGACTAAGAACAATTATAACAATGATTATAATGATATTGAACATTTTGCGTCTTATCTAATCGAATCGTGTATTTTAACTGATGTGATCTCTCTTATCAATAAGCTTCATGGTAACGGATAGTTTTTGTTTTATCAAAACTTATTGATAAGATGAGAGAGATTACCTTATGTTATTGCATTCCTGATTTTGTTCTCAAACAATGGTGTGGCTTGCCGCCACATATACATACAGCATAAATTTTACGATTACAAAAATTTCAATATTTTACACATATCAAACATAAAATTTCTATTAAATATAGTAAACTCACATTTGTGTGCGACATGAAATAATGTGCTAAACTTTTTCAATTTGCAATCGTTTACATTGTAGTCACTATATCAATCAACACCATAAAATTCTTTTGAATATTTATGACGTCATCGATCGACGATTGCATAATAATATATTTGTATAAAATTAAGCTTTGTGGTTTGTGGAACTCGTAAGTAGTGTTATTAAATTTTCCGGAATAATCCATATTATTACGTTTTCAATGCGTTTTCAAGCGTTGAAAATTAATCTTTCCATATATGCAGTAAAAAAATATTATTATAAAATTTTTTATTAAACATTTAACGAAAGGAGCCTTTCAAATAAATCGCTAAAATTAGGACAAGCTTTAACAGGATACAAAAGCATCAGAATTAAGCGTACATGTATTGTATTTTTAAAGCACCTAAGCAGCGGGTTTCGAAATATTGAGAATGGAAGATGAAGACGAGAACACCCTGATAATTTTCATTTAAGATTCATGAACTTGTTGCGCTCAAAAAAGCTCTATCTTTGCTATAGATCTGATTAAGCATTTTATTTCAAAAAGCTTTTATACTGCACTTAATTTTAGTTGCAAATTAATGATTTATCACTCTATCTCTCTATCTCTCTATCATTATATCTCTCTAACAAACCAACCTTAGTTGACAGTGTTGTTCAATCTTTGAATAATAACTTAACTTCTATTAAGCTCTGGTCTGGCGACAATGGGTTAATCCTTAACCTCAATAAAACGGTTTGTTTACGTGTGGGAAGTACATACTGCTGTACTCTAGCCGATAGCACTCGATCTCTTGACGTTGAACTTGATGGCTCCGTACTGAAGTTTAGTGAGAATGTTAGGGATCTTGGCGTAATTTGCGACAGTAACTTGAGTTTTGGAGCGCACGTTGTTAAGATTTGTGGTATAGGATACTACAAACTGAAATCCTTATACAGGTACAAATATCTTCTTCCCCCGACGATTAAGTTGCAGCTGGTGCAGAGTTTAATATTATGTCACCTTGACTACTGCAGTGTGGTTAATTATGGATACCTTACTGCCAACTTAAAACACAAACTACAGGTTCTTCAGAACTCTTGCATGAGATTTGCCTGTGATATTGAGTTTGGCAGCCACGTTACTTCTTTTTACAATAAATTTGGTGTTCTCAAGATTCACGCTCGCTTTGAACTTCTGTTCGCTTTCTTTTTGTACAATTTGTATAAGCGTGGTAGCCCGGGGTATCTGTTGGAGTTGATGGTGAAAAGATCTGAACGCCATCAACTTGATCTTCGTTATAGCGGGAACTTGTCTATCCCGTCTTACAAGACAACTAAGTTTCAGGGCTCCTTCGAATACCGAGCGGCGGAGATCTACAATAGGTATCTGGACGTGTTCTTGACCGGCGGAACCAGCCGTTCTTTTAGAAGCGGGATCAAGGAGATTCTGATGCTTGCGCAAAATGCGTGCTAGGGTAGAACTGAAAAGCAGCTTTGCTGATTGTTTTGCCCCTTCATCGACTCTGCTTTATGAAATGTATTTATTTTTTCTTTTTATTGTAAGTAAGAGTTGATAAATAAAGCTATTATTATTATTATTATTTGCAATATTGGAGGTTGGGGTGTTTTGTTTTCTTCTGTTTAAATTCATATATACAGTACAGCAGATCGGAATTTTAATATGCAGAAGATATTAATTTTCATATTACTAAGTAGAATAATTATGCAATATTTAAAGGAGACAAAAATTTAACAAACAAATAGTTGAGCATAAATTCCGAAAACAAAGTTAAAATGGTAAAAGTTATTAACATGTGATAATATTTTTAATAAAATTGATTTTTACATGTTAGATGAAATTGAAAAATAATAAATTCATAACTTACATAAAATTGTGCAAAAATTATTTAAACTATTTAAACTATTTATGAGATTCAGAAAATCGAAACATCAAGTTATAACAGGGTGTCGCAAACTAATTCATTTAAATAGTTTTTGCACAATTTTATGTAGAATTTAATTATTTTTCAATTTCATCTAACATGTAAAAATCAATTTTATTAGAAAACAAAGTTATTATAGTAGAGTACGGATTTTTAGAAAATTTGCTATACATAAATATTGATAGCAGAAGTGTAATTATTATAAATGTCAACGTATTGTATGCTATGCTTTGTATGCTTACATGCTTATTTTGAAACTTTTATGTTTAGATTCTGTTTGGGCCAAATCCCATCCCTAATAGTACTGGGATAAGATGATTCCAAGTGAACTGTAAATTATAGGTTCCGGATTGTATTGATGATGTTTTAACAGGTATAGTGACTTCCAGGCTTATCTTCCTAATTCTCTTTCTTCTTTGGATGGGGATCAGCATAAGAGGAAGGGAAATGAAAGAATAGGATAATCACTACTACGATAGCACTAGGTTTCGTCAATTATTCAGCTGGTGGTATGGTCGACCAGAAAAAAAAACTGGAAGAAAAACGGAAAAGGTACACACACACAATTCTTACACACGTTGGTGGGTTCGTCGTCTCTCTTCGTTCACGCTCCACTCGTTCTTTTACTTCTTCATATCTTCTATCAACATTTTTATCTCTTCTGCTTGGGCCTCTATTTGCTCCTTCATTATTTTCGTATTTTCTCTTATCTCTTGTTTTATCTCAGCATTTTTAGCTCTTATTTGTTTTATGTTCATACTTATGGTTTCTATAAACTTTTTAATCTTTTCCATTTTTACCGTTTCCATTTTCGGTTCTTCTACAATATTCTTGGTTTGTCTAGTCGGTGTTCTATCCGTTCTTTTGCTTCTCTTAAAAACCTTAAAATTTTCTTCTACCTCTTCTCTAGAGCGTGATCTTTTTATATAATCGTCTAAATTGTTCACACTGCCCGATCTTTGGCGTTTGTTATCTTTTTGCTGATGTTGGATTAGTCTTTCTTTGTCGCTCATTTATTATTATATTTGGAATATTTATTCCACACTTTTGTGCTGTTTGTGTTGCCTACGATCACTCTCGTGTATTATCTTTTATAAGCGGACGTTCCAAAAATTTCTTTATAACCTTATTTTATGTAATACAAATTTTAGTCATTCTTAGACCATTATTACTTTTTACATTCTTTAAATGTCTACTGTTAAGAATTTCAGTTTTTACCTCGTATCCGGCGCCAAGTATAGTTCACAAGTCGATCTTTCGGATAAACCTCCTTCACCAGGATGCATCCAATAGTCTCAATATTATTTTGTTCAAAATATCTCTTCTTTATATCTCTCTATTACAGTTCACTTTCTCAAAATTCTGTGCTCGGTATTATCCAGTTATTAGATTTAATAGCGGAGCTCAATAAAACACAATGTTGACCAGTTCAGTGGCTAAACTAAACCAGAATGTTAAAATAATGAATTTTAACCGTAAGGTAAAGAAACGTACGTAGAAAAATATTATTTAAAATAACATTAAAAAGAAAAAAGAAATTAAAAAACAAAAAAACAATTGATTTACATTTAACAAGTTTGGACATGATAAGATAATTATTAAGGGTGTTCCATACCAAGATCTACACCAAGCGATTAAAAGGAATTCCAAGTTATGCAAAGACAGCATTGCTTATTGACGTCTAAAATCTTTATAATGGTTTTGAAATATTAACGTGATAGAAAAATTAATACGAATCAAGCAATCTTTTCAGATGTAAAGCAATATCATTACCATGTTTTTATCGCGGTTTTACCGAAGATATTTAAATTTGTATTATGTTATGTGGCTCACAAAATTATTCATCCACTACAGAAAACTTACGAATATAGGCAATATTTTCTAAAAGAAACCCCAATTATTTTTATTTAATTATTATTATATTAAGTACGTAATAGTACTTGGTAATCGATTACAGAAAGAAAATATTAAAGAAAAACTTCGGTATTCTTTATCCGGAATTAAGAATGCGTTAAAATTATTAAATCGATAAATTATTAAAGAAAATATTGCAATTTAATAATTTAAAAAGAAAAAGTGCTAACATTTATGAAAATTTCGATTTTGATAAATGCCACACGTACGCAAAAAATTATCTAAAGCTGAATGTGCAAAAAAATTTTTGGGAAATTTAAAGATGACCCGGATGATTACGGATTTACATCAACTTTGACACATGCAGAAATCGGTTGTCAAAATTCAATTTTGATACTGTAAATTATTAAATAAACTTTTTGTAAAAAATATGAAATTTTTTATTTTGATTCGTAGATTAAAACGTCGTATTAGACTCGCACATAATGGCTATAATTCAGTCGGATGATTATACACTCGCCTACGGCTCGCGTATAAACTTCATCCTCGTGAATTATAGCCTACATTATATGCTCGTTAAATAATATACTATAATAAAGGAATTTCAGGTTGTATTGGGAGGCAAAACAAACAATATATTTGTACGCCGACGTTTCGGAAGATTTATTCCTCCATTATCAAGACTATAATGAAAACATGTATGGGTCACATGGGTATACAGATAGTACAACTCACCGGAGAACAAATAAGATGGAAAGTGTTCTATGTAAGCCTAAATGTAGACAACTGCCAGTGCCCAAAGCAAACACATTCAACGAGGTCAACAAATTTTGAATACAAAACTGATAATATAACAGAACATGAAGAGACTTCACATTGTAAATATAAAACTAAGTAAAAAATATAAATAACTATGTACAGCATTAAAATCTTAACAATTAGCATTAAAATGTAACGAATATTCAATTAAAAACTATAGATAAATAATTAAACCTAAACCAAAACATGTTTTCCTCTTCATAATCTCACGTGCGTAGATAAAATGCAGGCGGGTAGGCAACCCATTGTGTCGCAACTAGGAATCGACAGACTGGTAGGATGCTATAAAACTAAAATGAATGCCATGCGAAATTATACAAAAAGCACAACAGACGCCACCGGACTTGTGATTGTGTACATCTGTAATCCATAACGCCAGTAAAACGCAATACAGTGTGCGATGTTCCTCTTGGAGCACTTGAGTGTGATGGGCAGGAGCGGTGTAAGGAGATCTCGTCTCGTGTGGGTAAGTGTCGAGAACCCAAGTAGAACAGTTAAACAACCAAAGCTTTATTCACAGAAAGAGCTGCACTATAGCCACCTCGACATCCCACGAAGAGCATAACGACGGATAACGACTCATACATGTTTTTATTATAGTCTTGATAATGGAGAAATAAATCTTCCAAAACGTCGGCGTACAAATATATTGTTTGATTAGCCTTCCAATACAACCTGAAATTCCTTTATTATATTATTATATTGGATGAGAGTTACCGTTTATTTAAATAGTATACTATTCTAATGTCTTAAAAATTTTGCTTAAAATAATAATAAAGCAAAATCACTTACATCAAATAGTTTTACTTTATATTTCGTTAAGATGGCTCGCAAAAAAAGCGAAACTACTATTGAAGAAAGAAAATTAATTCTTATATTAGTTTGTCAGAGAAAATCGTTAGCAGAAACCATTGTTCATAAAAATATTTAAAAATGAAGAAATCTCGCAAATAAAGCCGAACAAAGGACAAAATGTACACTAACACCAAAGATTGAAAACTATATCGTTACGCAACTTAATCGTAATTTTAAGACAAGTGTGCCAAAATTGACTATTGTAGTTTAAATTACTATTATCGGGTAACAAGTTTCTACTGAACGTGTCCGTTGAATCCTTCGGAAAGAAGGGTGTAATAATAAATCGTAGAGTTGCACGTAAGAAACCATTTGTATCGAACGTTAATAGATTGAAAAGACTTGAAAGTGTCGAGTTCTGCAAAACAGTCATTTTTATTGATGAGAATAAATTTAACATATTCGGTTTTGACGGTAAAAGAATAGTATAGAGAAAACTGAATACGGAGTTAAATAAGGAAGATTATATATTGTGGTGTATTTTTATATCAAGCTTTTACTCTCGGTATCTTGTTCAATAACCGCTTTGCTTGTATGAAGCAACCATTCTTGAAAGATGGCGTAAGCCGAGTTATTTTATGTTAAACTTTGAACACAAAAACTATCAACACAATTATTTATATAACATATGCAGTAACTTAAAACAACAGTGAGAAAAAAATGTATGTGAGTGTATGAAAATTTGACTTACTTTCAAGATTTAGTTTTGTTAAGTTTAAAACAGGGAATTTTGGAGAGATTGGCGAGGTCGACTTCGTAGGACATGCGAATTTCTGCGGAGCATTAATTAGTTTTTCTTGCGCGAATTTCACTTTGTGGAAAGTGAAATAGTGTTCAAGGTAGAGATTATTATTTGTCAAGTTTCAAAAAAAACATCTTTTGCAGTGGAAACGTTGTCCTGAAAGTCATTTTTCATTAATTTATGAAAACCACAGTTTTCGTTACAATAAGACGCCACGTCATCTTGAAGATTACAAGTGCAGATTTTAAAAAGTTATAAAACTTACCTTACCTACGTTTGATATTACGTGTGGATTATCACAAGACACGTAATAATTTGTGAAAATTGCATCAAAAGAAACACGAAATAAATTGAAAGCTAAAATTTAATATTTCAACAGTAGCGAGGGAACAAAAAATGGTTTCCATTGCACCTGATAACTACAACTGCCGCCGTTTACAGTGAACAAGTACGAGGTTTTGCTGAGTCAGTGGCGTATCCACAGGTAGATTAAACTATTGTTAATTTTTAAAGTGCATTAATATTTTTTATTAACTTTTATGAACATTGATTTTAATTTACATTGTACAAATTTCCTGACACTATTACGTAATGTAATTTTATGTAAGTTATGAATTAAATTATTTTTCAATTTCATGTAACATGTATAAATTAATTTTATTAAAAAATATTATCACATGTTAATAACCTTAACCATTTTATTACATATAAAAGCTAAATAAAATTAGATGCTAAAGCAATTAAGATTAACAATAAATATGCATCCAATTTTACGAATTTATACAAGACATCCAAATTTTAATCTGCTAAAAGTGAAACTATCACCTAATAAAAACGCCATCTTATAAATTCCCTCCAATAAACTTCAATAAATTTGATTCAATTTTCCTTATAAAGTTTTTTTTTATTTTGTTTCACCGGCAACAGAGGCTTACAACTGAAACCGACTACTGGGAAGGGATCTTGCTCTACAACTATTTAACGTTAGCCGAGGTAAATTTTTGATTAGTGAATGGTTCTTAATTGCCCCCGTGAATACCACTACAATATAATTATTACATAAAATATGCATGGTTTGGTGATGTATAGCTGCCAATAAAGTTGTAAAAATTTAATTTATTGACACTACTATGAACAAGTATCAATATTAAAACATATCAAATTTTTGATAAAAACCAAAAAATCACTTTTCAGAACTAAAATATTTTCAGTTAACACAATATAAATACACCGTATGTATTGCCATGTCCCCAACCTTATAAAATTATCAAATTTTCACCTTTCTATTGAATTAGTTGGGGGTGCATCGATTATTTGAGAAGATGAGACTTTTTTGATTTATTTACCTGAATTTCAATAAAATCCAATGATATGTGTCAATGCAATTTTTAATATTTAAAAACATAATTATTAAATTGCAAAATAAAACCTTATTACAATTCAAGATGTAGACGATGTTTTTAGACTATTTCTTGCATAAGATAAATTAATGATTTACAAATTTGCCGTTAGTTTTAATTTTTTTAATACTTAATTTGTAATTATTTCAACGTGATTCTAGAAAATTATCACTGAATGACATAATAATAAAAAAATTTTAAATTTTTACTTTACGGTGTTCGTTGTTAAAATTTTAATAACGTTCTTTCACTATTTTCTCACCATATGTTGGTAAACGTTGGTTGGGGACTTCTGGTCACTCTGGTCACTCTCACATCTGGTTCTCCTGCTACTGTCCGTATTTGATCATTGAGAATTTATTTCATTCTATTTATTCACCATCCATTTTAGGTAAGTTGTTGACACTTTAATATCATTTTTGATTGCGGTACGTTTTTTTATAATCAAATTTTAATTTCTAGTTTATACCAATGTCCAAATTTTGTTAAAGGTACAAATACTTAAATGACTTTCTTGTTTGCTTGTTTATACCGTAATGCCCCCACGAATTTTCCTTTACGCATTATTGCTGCAAATTTTCCACATTTGTCCGCTCCCAGAGACGATTTCGCAGAGCGAAGTTCAAATGGTAAACCAATCTAATGTTTGCTGCACCTTTTGTTTTATTATTGTCTTCAAACACTTTTAAAAATGTTTAACTTTTTAAGCTCTAATTAATTTATAATTTTCAACTTTTGCTCGTCATTAACTTTTATTGTTCTCTCATTTGAGGATTCCTCTGTCTAAAAATATCTTTCTTCTAAATAAAATGTAGTGAATACAACGAATTTTCAGGTAAGTAAATTTTTTATCTTGAAATAATTGTTGCAACTAAAATCTATTTTTGATTTAGAACTAATTAACATATCAGTTATTTTTAACTAAAATTCTGGATTCTCATTCCAGCAGAAGTAATTTTGCACACTGAAAACTTTTTGTATTAAAATAAAACAATTCCACAAATTGTGAAATAAAAAATGTATGATAGTATATTATCGCAAACGTTATCACCATACTATGGCATCATCAGGCGATGAACTAGGATTTCCTAGTTTTATTTCACGACAATATATATTTCATATATTATATGAAATAAACGTTATATAAATGCATATTAAAAAAGCGCATTTAAATCTTTATAAGGTATTGCCCCCTCGCACTATAAACGATATTTCATAAAGGTGCCTATTTATTGTCTTATTCAATTAGTTTCCACTTCTATAGTGACAATGGCTAAAATTTTTTCTAGCGAATTATACATTTATACAAGCATCTTAATGTTTTTAAAATGATTTTTTTTAACAATTTTATTAAATCTTATGATGACTTGATTATGCACATACATTATATACAGTAACTACCAGTTAAAATCGTACACCTAGAGGCACGAACAATTTTTGCATATAAAATATGAAAAATGTTACTAATAATGAATAAAATTAAATAAAGCTTATAACGTATGAAACTTGGCCGTCGGTGAAAATCGTAAACTCTTGGTAAATTAAAATTGTTAAAGCAAACCGGATAAATTACAAATTTATATTACTGCATGATTTTTGCAATAATTAAACAAAATTGAATTATTGCCATTTTATTTATTTCATAAATGTTGTTTTACTGCAAAACTAGAAAAAAGTGTTAAAATGTTTTTATACAAAGTTATAATGAAATCAGTTGTAATTAGTAATAATAATCATTAGCAATGGATCTTAAAAGCTAACTAAATAAAAAAGTAAAAGATTTAACCATTAGAAGAGTATTAAAAAACAAAATTATCGTGGTCGAGTTGTTGTAAAGAATTCATTTATAAGCTTACATAATAGGAGGAAAAGACGTCAATTTTCTAGAAAATCTTGTTGCGTTTTCCTAATTTTTTTAAACTTACCAACAATTCTCCGGCTGGCTCTCACGGAGAAAATAAAACTTTTCCCGGGCCTGGTAGAAATTCTGACTTATTGGTTTTAGCTTATTAGAAAAATTAAAAATCTTTGCGATAACAATAATTTTATTTACACAAATATAAGAAATTTTAAATATAATCAAAATATTACTAATTTTAACCATAACATTCACGCTTCATTCATTCTGATTAGTATTTAAATAAAATAATCAAAAAAATAAAGAAGAAACTTAACTTATACTAATGATTTCTACAATAATTACACTTGGCTCATTCTTTGAATAACATATTAAAATGGTACTTTACCCATATAGTTTATTATTTAAGTACGAATATTCGGCGTGGCTTTACCAGATTTGTTGATCACTTTCGCAGATTTATTCGTGCTGAAGATGATGTATTTAGAAGACCATAAAAAAATTATTATCAATCCAAAATTGCACTTAATATACTTTTTAACACAAAACCGTATCACAAATTTATAACTTTGTTGTTATCGAAGTTCAATTATTATCGAAGTTTTGCAAATTTTCGTGTTTGTTTATATTCTTTGTCTTTATTTATACCAAATTCACCTAGACTGTTATCATTGAAGACACTATTAATTAAAAACGCTATTGTTTACTTTATTTACCGGCACTATTAATATATTATGTTTTTTTTTTGTTGTTTCCAAACCCTTATAACCATACAATTATTAATTCGAGTACCTAAACCATAATTTACATGAGTTTTTTCTTTATCAACTATATTCGTGATCTTTCTTGAAAAAACTAAAACTGCGTTCGTCTCGTTGCTCAAAAAGTTGACATCATCTAAATTTTTGATTGGTTCTTTCGAGACAACGGACTTAATGTTTAATTGCAGGTGCAAGTTCGGATGGGAAACTTCTCTTGCATTTTCAAACACCTGCTACTTGCGTTGGTTTTTCTTTGATGGACGGCAGATACACCTATCTATAGCTAGTATAGTCTGCCGCGTATGTTGATAATACATTATAATTATTATGCAATCTTTAAAAAATACGAGGTGCTTTCAATGAGTTAATTCCTAAAGTTACAAAAACTTTTCATTTATTAACCAAAATTAAAAGTGAACGTAACAATATATTATGAAAGAAGATTTTAATTTTGGAAATCGGTTATTTTCACTAACGAATAACATTTGCCCGTACTTATAGATAAATAAATAAATGTAATATCTTCGGTTTGGATGGACCAAACTTTGTGTGAAGAAAATCAAATACGGCTTTAGATATTAAAACTCTACGAGCAGCAGTAAAATTTGTGTGTGAATTCCAATTAGTTTGGAGTTGCATGTCAGTATTCGGTGTTAAAAATTTGGTATCTATTGATTACATAATGAATAAATGAACGTATTTAGAAATACTGCAAAGTAATTTGAAACAAAATGCCGAGAAAATTGGAATTTTAAACAATTTTAAACTTCACACAAAGACCCGAAGCTAATTCTTGTATGCGAAGAGTTGGGTATTGTACAACTGCTCAAAGATTCTTCAAACAATATTAGAACGGGTTAAAGAAAAAAATTAGATTGTACAATATTACAAATAAGCAACGTCTCATGCAAGCTCTGCAAGAAGAATAGCTAAAATAACACCCAAATTTTGTGAATACTTGGTAAGATAAATTCCCCGGTGTAGAAGTTGCATTAAGCTACCCAAAAAAATATTAATATTAAAAATTAAATTCTATATGTTGTATATTCTTTGATATTATGTATCTACTACATACCAACGATTTTTACTGACACGTAAGATTATGAGATTATAAGTTTTATTTATTTATTAATTTAGTTGTGAAAGTTTTCTTTCAATTTTGTTATGTAATACTAACCAAATTTAACTTTTTATCTTTGCTTGTATTTTAGCCGCTTGGTACCATTATCATATAATATTATAATTATGATTAAATAATCTTGGAATAAAAAAGTTAATTAAACGTTTTTTAATAATGTTTTTATTAAGCTTTCAATGTAGGTAAACGTCTTCATCAGAATATTTTAATATAATGTTTAGAAGTTTATATGGAAACCTAATAATAACGTATTGTCATTTGAACAATCTATGATCTAAAATATGTGATGTGGTGATAAGAAACAACCTGCAGTGAGTTTCCTTCAAGGTAAGAAAAACTTAACACCAATACGTGATGATAATTAGACGAGTAGATGGCTGTATATATTGCTCAAACCATCTATATCAGTTTTTCTGAAGAATTCTTTCTTTATAATTAGTAACAGATTTAATAATTTTTGCGTTTTTAAAATCTGCATCATGTCTATCGATTAGCATCAAAAGAGAAAAGAATTCAATGAACAGAAAAACTAATATAGATGGTTTGAGCAATATATACAGCCATCTACTCGTCTAATTATCATCACATATTGGTGTTAAGTTTATAAGGTATGCATGCAATCTCAAAAATTAAAATTTTAATTTTAAAAAACTCCTATTTTAAAACTATTGATACTTTAAAATAAAATTTTTCATCTGCTCAAGAATAAAATTGAAAGTTGTGCATCTATACCGATGCTAAAACTTAAGCGTAGGTGTATTCTTAAGTAGGAATACATGATGTTATGCTTATGTAAATAAAATTCGTTTTAAGGTCGTAACTCACCTATTAGCCTGTATCCTGACAAGCATCATCACAGCACCGTCAAGTAGTCAACTTGATGGTTGTGTATAGTTTCATATAACGCCTCGGCACAGGAACAGCACAACTGCGGCACCGGACTCTAGACTTCACATGGTAAAGGTTGTTTGGTTGAAACCTGGTTGTTTTAAATTTTCTATTTAATGCCAAGCTACTTCTTTTTTTTAGAGTCTTTTTATTTACTATGACTTATGTCATATAAAAAATAAGTATGGTTTCAAACTGCCTCTAAAGCCTGTTTACAAAATAAATTTTTGTACAAAATTATGCTTAAAATTTTCGTTAAAAGGAGTTTTAAGAGAAATTTTAACCAATTAAGGAATAGGGCTCATCTATTTCCTAAAATTTTACGTAAAATATAGGAAAAATAAATATTACGCAAATCTACAAATTTTAAGGAATTTTAAAGAAAT
Organism: Cantharis rustica; assembly: GCA_911387805.1. NCBI lineage: Eukaryota > Metazoa > Arthropoda > Insecta > Coleoptera > Cantharidae > Cantharis > Cantharis rustica. The sequence goes on from OU426879.1 coordinate 36,922,623, forward strand.
TTTAACGAATTTTAAAGAGATTTTAACGAAAATTTTTAGCGAAATTTTATAATGTAAACAAGCTTTTTAAGTTTTTCAGAATTCATTTTGTTCATCGCCTGCACTCTTAAAATTGCTACAAGATTAATGCAATAGTGAAATATATCTACTAAAACAATTAGTAAAATTTGTACTAAAAGCGAAATGTGATGTCCAGGTGATGATATATGAGTGTATGGCATCGGCTAGACATCAGCACCTTACAAGCACGGCGTCCGCAAAATATTCTCTTGGAGAAATGTCTAGTAGTCGAGGCATTGACGTGCTTATCAGGTGATGTGCTGATGCTGTTAGATGAGTGTGCTGGCATTTAAATACACATAAGAAATAAAATTTGCTTGTGATGATCAGTCGCTGTCCCTATGCTGTGCTGATAGGTGAGTTACGACCTTTACTGTCTTTTTTAAGCCACTACGTAATACTAAATAATTTAGTTATTGTTATTTACGTTATTGGAATGCATTCTCGTTTGATTTAAGAAGTACAATTTAAGAATCACGTTGAGATTGTCGAATACGGTATAATAACAAAATGGAAAAATCTCATAAGAGACTTTTAGCACGTCGTAGATCAAAGAATTCAATATCTTCAAAAAAACTAACACCGACACCAAAAGAAGAAAATCGGTTATGGTTTGTGCTTAGTGGACTTTGCATGTTTAAATTACAAATTGATTTATTTATACTTTACACTAATTGTTTTAAAATTATCTCAATATTCTATAATTATATTTGCATTTTCATTACATATAATAAATAAAACAAAGTAAGAGTAATTAAGTAAGTAAGTAAGTAAGTAATTTATTGTTTAGATATATTATTAATAAAATTTTTTTTGAAGAAGTACATAATTATAATCAATGGAATGGCATAGTTTAACATATTGACATTAATCAATAGATAAGTGGTTTAGGTAGTGTAGCTTGATATTAATCATATCAAATTTTTAGAATAAAAATTATTCTAAAAATTAAATAGATCAAATAATCAGTGCTATTCTGTAACTAAAAATAATCTTAGCAACTTGCTATTTATTTAGCAATATTGCTCTAATAGCTCAGTACCTGCTCAAATACGTAGATATTCTGCTGTAACAGCAAAATTAGCAATAATAGCAATAAGTCCAGTGGGTCGTGACGCTTTAATCTCTTTGTTCGATGGGAAGATATAAAATCCACAGGGAGAGAGTTGGAATGGTCTCTAACACAATCCTGGTATCTGGTGCTGAACGACTTGTTTTTCAACTGTGGGCATTTAAAGATCACGATGAAGCACATGATTTGGCACAAAGCAAGGGGCGTCTGTGATAGTTCTAAGGGTTTTTGATTAAAACCTCTGTATTTTGGCGATGTTGGAGTTACTTGCTGCTCCCCAAAGCTGAATGCCATACGTCCAAATAGGCTCTAGTATGATTTTATATATGAGCACCTTATTTTCTAAAGATAATTGTGAGTAACGATTCAGTAACCATTGGTGTTTTCTAAAGGAATGGCCAAGTTGTAGTCTCTTGTTCCAAATGTGTTTACCCCACGTAAGTCTTCTGTCCAAATACACTCCAAGATACCTAACTTCCTCTTTTTGCGGTAGCATATTTCCATTGAGGTTAACAGTAGGACATGTATCTCTCCTTGTAGTGAATGTTATGTGCACCGACTTTTGGACATTGGCTTTAATACGCCAATTTTTTAACCATTTTTCTAATTTGTCCAGATGCTTTTGTAGATTTGTAGAAGCTGTTAGTGCATTAGAATGGGAGGCCAGAATTGCTGTATCGTCAGCAAACGTCGCAATAAATGTGCTTGGGTTAGTTGGTAGATCAGCTGTGTAAATTAGGTATAAAAGCGGGCCCAATACACTGCCCTGAGGAACTCCAGAGTGGACTGGCAAAAGTGGTGATATCTCATCTTGATGTTTTACAAAGAAGTATCTATTTTGTAGGTAGGATTTAAACATCGGATAGAAGTTGTGTGGAAGATATGACTTGATTTTGAACAATAGACCAGTATACCACACCTTGTCGAAAGCTTGGGTAATATCAAGAAAGGCGGCTGAACAATATCTTTTGGTCTCTAAATCTTGCTTGATTTTATTAGCAATTCTGTGGACCTGCTCAATCGTGGAATGCTGATGCCGGAATCCGAATTGATACTCAGGAATTACTTGCCGTTCCTCAATTATAGGCATTAATCTTCTTAAAAATAATTTCTGAAATATTTTTGATAAGACTGGAAGTAAGCTGATAGGCCTGTACGAGGCAGTTTCCGTTGGTGGTTTTCCCGGTTTGGGTATTAAAATGATTTGAGCCACCTTCCATTGTGCGGGAAAATATCCCAATCTCAAGATGGAATTAAAGATCTTAGTTATAAGTTTGATTGCCTTGTCTGGGAGTTCTTGTAGGACTTTTGCAGTTATTAGATCGAATCCGGGGGATTTCTTTAAGTTTAAGTGCTTCTTAATGTAGGTTGAAACCTCAATTTTCTTAAATTTTTTTACTGGCAGTTCCATTTGAAACGGTGCTTTCAGAAATTCTTGAATTCCGATATCTTCTCCTGGAGCTTCTGCTTGAAACGGTTTAAAAACTTTGACCAGATGATCTGCAAATGCATTTGCCTTTTCTTTATTGCTTCTAGCCCATTCCAGTGTTGATGTTTTTATAGGCGGTATTGTTGTTTGAGATCTTTTCAACTTCCTAGTTGCCTTCCACAGTGAATAGTCAGTTGCCTCAGTTGATGTCAGTCCGTTCAGGTAGTCTTGGATTTCTTGATTTTTATGGTCCTTTAACAGTTTTTTGAGGTTTTTAATTGCCTTATTGTAGTTTGCTTTATCACTGGGAGCCCGGGTTTCCTGCCATTTTTTTCTAAGTCTCCTTTTTTCTTGTAATTTACTTTGAATACGTTTCGGACAAAGATTTTCAACTTGATGGTTTTGATTTTCTGGAGTTGCTTCCCAGGCTGCTTCTTGTATATTTTTTGTTAAGTGCTGTACTGCTTCGTCCAGCTCAAATTCCGATTTCAAGGAAACATCTTGTGATAATTTGCCTTGGAGTAGTCTTCTAAACATCTTCCAGTCAGTTTGTTTGTTACAAAGAGTTAGAGGTTTTGGTATTCTATTGATTTGTAAAGAAAATGTAACCACAATTGGAGAATGGTCCGAGGAAAGTTTGAAGCTAGCCTCTGCACTGAGATGATTGGGCGAGATACCTCCAATTATACAAACGTCTAACAGATCGGGCAGTTTTTCTCTATCTGTGGGCCAGTACGTTGGTTGGCCGGTAGAACAGTGATCCAGATTTTTTGATTGCATTACTCTAAACAGCTGTCGACCTATTGGATTGGTAAGTCTTGATCCCCAATACATGTGTTTGGCGTTAAAGTCTCCACCTGCAATGAATCGATTACCAAGCATATTAAAGTAATTTAAGTATTGGTCTTGACTGATTGTGTGTCCTGGAGGACAGTAGACTGCATTATTAGATGTTTATTAGAAGTTTATGTTGCATTATTAGATATTATTGACTGTATTATTAAGAAACAAAACCTAAGTGCAATTAAATGTAACTACATAAAAATAAATATTTAGATATGCGATAGCGAATTAAAAATTATCAGCATAAACGCACGGTACCAAAGGTTTTCACATGATTCTGCAATTTGGATGACATCGTCTATTAATTTACATATGCAAAATCAATATTATGCTGGCGATAGACACACTTGACTTTTGGGTGATTCGAGTTATCCAGCATAACCCTATTAGCTAACACCTATAGTGGATGCTGCTCCAAACACTCCAGAAGGAAGATCCACAACAGCGCACTGCTCAACACGAAATATTGTGGAACTTTTAATGAGTGTATTAAAGAGCGGGGTTTGGGTGTCTGCATACAGACAGGGCATTACATTACAGTCCTACGCAAGCTGCAAGAAGTACAACCTAGATGATGAACCTCTAGAAGAAAATGAAGATGACGATGAGGAAGCAGACCATCACATCTAGGTACAACAATTTGCTGTAAATTTATTAACAGCCGGAAGAAGAATTAGGCAAGAACTAATTAATAATCATTTTATTTAGTTTATAGACAGTCATATAATATACGAGACGGTCATTAGCCTAGTTTGTTAGCTGAATAACTGCTGACATGAAGGTACCCGGTTCACATCCGGGAACGGTATAAACTTTCTTATGATCGTCTTCATGCTTCGGAAGGCACGTAAAGCCGGCGGTCTCTCTGAGTTGATAATTGCCACCATCAACTATTAAAAAACAGAGTTACAGGCATTCCTCAATCCGGCCTAAGCAATCGTGGGGTCTAAATGCAGTAACCTTTCTCGATAAAGAAAAAGGCTGATAGTCCAGCCGGTCCAGTCCATATTATGTTGGTACTAAAGTACTGGTAAGTAGTTATAAGTAGATACTAGTAAGTTATCAATTAAATATTATACATTTAATTATTTATAAAACCAAAAATGAATAATTTACATTTAAATTTTGAAGAAAATTTGGCATTGGTACTGCATGTCGAACGTAAAACTATAGATGTCGCCATCGCTGTTGTCAAAACAAGGCAAGATAAGAATTTCTATGTGAACGCTCAAGTCGTGTACGCAAAACCGAAGCAAAACCAAACAAGGCAAGGCGCCACAAGGTAAGACAAGAATCTCTATCTGAACGCGGCTATACACTTCCACATTTAGCAGCAATAAGCAAAAAGCAAAAAGCTTCTAGCAACTTATGCATTTCCCTTTTATACAATTTCTTATCTCTATGATTACATATTAACAGAAAAGCTTATGACTAATAATTATACTGATGTGAATATTGTAACTTACTAGTAAGTTATCAAATAAATATTATACATTTAACACAAAATTTTTATGAAAATTTAAGCACTTGTTATATTAAATATGAAAATTTAGCATCGGTACTGCATGTCGAACGTAAAACTATAGATGTCGCCATCGCTGTTGTCAAAACTAAGCAAGGCAAGGCGCCACAAGGCAAGACAAGAATCTCTATCTGAACGCAGCTTATATTGCAAAAATGAAACTTACAGAATAGCACCGAATATAAGCGCAAGCTGAATTTACAACAATTATAAAGCAATGTCACCTAGCGACTAGGTAATTTAAGGGGTTAGGTGCACTCAGGAGGCGTGAAAAGATGAGTATTTTAAATAATTTGTTTTGAGAGTAGTTTATTTTATTTTATAAAACAAATATTAATAAGTTATTATATTATGTTTTAACTTTATTTGACAAAATTTATCAAAAGTTATCGCCATGTTTGATGGACCCCGTTCCACAAATCGTGTTTTGGGATGATCACCATAATATTTCACTGGTTCATTTAAAGTCAACCAAACAAAAAAAATCGATAGTTTAATAGTTAATTCAGGGCCTGATCAAATTTTTTTGATTTTTTTTAAAAATAAACAAAATAGCGGCCTCTGATAGCATAACGATTTCTTTTGTGTGGTTGTTTTTAGATGAAACAGTAAAATGTTGTGGTGATCAACGCTAAGCACGAGTTGTAGGACGGAGACTAACCAACATGGCGATAACTTGACCTACAATAAATAATATTTTCTTGTTTTAATTTTTGTCAAATAAAGTTAAAACATAATATAATAAATAGAAAATAACTTCAAAAAGTTTTAAGTATTTTTGTGGTATTGTCATTTTAGTGTTTTTTAAATATTATGTTTTCTTTGTAGTATGTATTCTTAACTTAGCAGTTAAAATTTTTATTATTTTAACATCTTGTTAAGTTTGATTATTATAATATAATAACTTAATATTTGTTTTATAAAATAAAATAAACTACTCTTAAGAAAAATTATTTAAAATACTCATCTTTTCATGCCCCTTGAGTGCACTTAACCCGTTAATTCTGAAAATTTTTTTGGAAACTTAAATGGAATATAAAATCTGTTTAAAAGACCTTTATTATACTTGGAACTTTTTTATGGAATTATTTACTTGGAAGTGCATTTACAAATTTTTCTTCAATTGTTTTTCACAAAATAACGCGACGCTGGAGCTTAGCCCAGAAAGTCTCTTCTCGCCGATAGGATTCTAATTTTTAATCTTGATTAATGCTTAAGTTTTACGTAAGATTACTTCGGAAAGTACTACATACAAAAATTAAAAATACTGCATTTCACAAGAATGGTGTACGATTGAACAAGAAGTTTTATTTTTACGTAAAAATGCATATAAAACATTGTTTATAACAAAAAAGCTTTAGAATGAAATGTAAGGTTTGCATGTATTTCTCTAGATAATGTAATATTAAACCCAGTTTGAAAAATATAGTTTTGAGATAATATTATAAATAGGCGTTCAAAGTTTTCAGTCAGATAATTTATTTATCTCTGCTCTCCGAGTAGTAACTCTAAATTGATGTTCTCCGTTTTTCTTCCAATTCGGCTAATTGTAAAGACAGCTATGCCTCTTTTGCAGCATACGTCAATAGATAGTATATACACAGAGACGTCTGCTCCGCAGGTTAGCACATGTGCTTCTTATCTAAACAATAAAAAAAAGGAAGACCGTTATCTATCTTAGCCTATCTTAGACCGTTATCGGTCTTTGCCTTTCTTATTGCTTAGATAGAAACTAAGGTATCATTAAAACCTTAGTAAATCAGGTTAGCTTTGCAATTGATTATAAAAGTATTTAAATAAATTAATTCTAATTTAAATTTGTAATGCAAAATAAAGTTGACAAAACAGCAAACCATTATGTGTTATATTATTATGAAGCTGGTATTCTTCATAGCATTTATGTACATAACGTGTAAACATAATTAAATTTATCCTGAGTTAGAAATTTTACTAAACTTAAATAAAATTAGGAAATAAGGAAATCATATTTACTACACGGAAAAAATTAAATTTAAGAAACAGAAAAAATACATATTTAATTTAACTTACAATATTCGATTTAAGACTTATTTTAGGCTTACGTTAATCTTTTTTTTAAAGTACTTTAATTTTCTATACCTATGTATAACATTATATAAATTTTTCTATAAAATTATTTTATACTAGCAACTTATGATTTTAATTTACTTAAAAAGAAATTTTAAATTTTTTGCAAGTATTTATTGTTTGCAAAATATTCTTTAATATTTAATATTTAATTCGATGTGATGGCTGTTGCTTCCGACGCACCGGTTATACTCTTGGTTGGGTAATTATTTCAGTTTTAGGTTATAAATTATGAGTTTTCAATATTGTAATAATCAGATAGTTAATTTAATTTACTTTTGTAAAATTATAATTATTTGTAAATTATTTTGTAAATATAGCGCAACCAAAAGTTTGTTATAGTTTCTTGATTTGTTATTTTATTAGTAGTATTTTATATCAAAAAATCAATTTACAGTTTCTGTAGACAGTTTTCATAAGAAAGTGATGTTTGTTATACATATATGTATAAATAGAAATTACCAGATATGCATTATGTAAAAGCAATAATAGACCTGTCTATAACATAAAGTTAATATTTTTTTATATATTTATTTTTAGTGTAGGTGTTATTTCAGCTTTTGGATAAGAAAACAATTCTGTCAGTTTTAAACTAAATAATTGTAACTTATTTGTTAGTAGTTTTAATTTATTAGTTTTAATATTTGAATAAATAATTACGTTATACAAATTTGATAAAATTTAAAATATAATTAGTAATGCGAAATAAGGAACTATTTGAAATTCATTTTTAAGTTCATTTCTATTAAAACTTTATATTTATATTTTTTTTTATATCCATTTTTAAAAATCAAATAGGTTTGCGCAAAGAACCTAGTATTTTTTAAAAACCTTCTCGCGCCAGATAAAATCACCTGCTGGGCCGGGTTCAGCTTGCGCCGTAGTTTGGACATCCTTGATTTAGATGCAGAAAGTATTTAAATTTCAGTTTATGATTCTTTAGTAGCTATTGCTACTAAATTAAATTCACAAAGTTGTTAATAAATAAAACAATTACATTCCATTCAGGCCCGTAGCCAGGGGTACGCCAAGACAGGCTGAGCCTGCCCTAAAAAATTTTGAGCCTGGCCTGCAAGGGCCAACTTGTTTTTCTGTTCCGATTTAAAATTATATGTCATGTTCCGAACCAAAGTTTTACCTACCCTGTTAATTTGCTATGAATTTTGATTTTAATTTTATAAAATATTTGAATTTGAATTTTGGGAGGTAAAACTTTGAAAACTAAAGTTGGCAGTAGAAAAGGAAGATAAGATGCCTTTGGTCAAAGATGGCCACCGCAGCGGAGGTTTTAATTTTGTTTCGCTGATTTTTTTGTGAAAGTTTTTGAATTTAAGAATAATAAATTGATTTTGTTTTTGATAGTGGTTTGTTTAAATTTGAAAGTGAGTAAAAGATAAAAATTTTGAAAAGAGTGTGATATTTTTGATTGCTTAAAATTTTGAGAATTGGAAATAATTAAAAATATAATTTATTACATCACAATATATATTGTCATGTAAGACATTATCGATACAGTAAATAAGAAAGTTATAAACATTTACAGGTCAGATAAGTCATGCACGTAACAAAATAAATGAAACTTAAACACTTATCACAAACAATACAATTTAAAATTGATATTAAGAATTACACTTGCGTATTCCACCTCAAGGATGGTAAGTCTGGTATTCACAACACTTAAAATTATACATCGGTTACTTTAAACTTAACAAAAATCAACTTTAAATGACTGCGGGAGGTTATTCATTTTTCATCAACATCTTAAGTAGACAGGCTGGATCAAATTTGTTTAAAAGGTTTTCTCAAATTGGAACTTGTTACTCAAGATCTACAATTTTATTGTACAAGCGATTCTTCGTTCGTACCTAGAAATTAGAAAATTTATTAAAAGTAGTCATAACTGAAAAATGTAATAGAAATAATATGAATAGACCTTCAGCGATATGTTTGATTTGTTTTAAATTAGAATTAAGTGTTAATATTAAGAAAAAAGACTAAAGTTCAAAATTCACTTTTCGTAGATAACTGTCAAACTAGGTTTTGTGAAATAGAAAAATCAAAAATAATGGGGCGAAGCTCCAAGTTATATCAAAAGATGCGTATTTAAGAGCCCGAATTTTTTATATAAAGAAGAGATGTGCAGGGATAAGATTTAAAATGAGAAGTCCAAAAATAGATAAAATTTAACCTAACCGTTTTGAACAAAGTTATTTTTGCTAATTGCAAGAAAACGACTGAACAGATTTAAATTAGATTTTTTCAGCATGTATATGAATATGTTAGGAAAGTTCCTGTAAAATTTCATGAAGATCAGAAGAGATTTTGGAAAATTAATTTTCATGAATAGAATGATTTTGGAAAATTTTAAGAAAATTGGGTTTACGGCTGTCGCCGTATCTCGCTTCCTACCCGCCAGATATCTCTGTCAGTCCAGTTACCATCTCTCAAACCTCTGATCTGCATTGCTTCATTCACGTCTTGGATCCAGCACCTAGCTGGTCTCCCACGTTTTCTTCTATTTGTTGGTGTCCAATCCCATATTCTTTTGGGCCATCAATCTTCATGCATGCGCTGGATGTGCCCGAAGCACATTAGTCGCTTTCTTTCTATGGTGTTCAATATCGTGCCTTTAACATTCATTTCCTCTCTGATGAAATCATTGCGAATATGTTGAATTCTAGAGATACCGCAGCTTCTCCTCCAGAAATCCATCTCTACCGCGTTCAATCGTGCTTTGTTCTTTGCGTAATTTCCCATGTCTCTGAGCCGTATGTGCAGATACTCTCAACAATAATCTTATATATAATTGATTTATTTTTTTTTGTTATTTGATCATTCCAGAGAACAGAATTCAATTGTCTAATGGCTCGCTTTCCTTGCCCTATTTTATTATTGATATCCTCAGTGCTTCTTCCCTTATCTGCTATAATAACCTCCAAGTATTTGAACAATCGGCAATATTTTATAAATGCATTTTCAATTTCAAGGTCTCTTCCAGGTTCTCCAATCACCAAAAATTCGGTTTTTTGTAAGTTTATCTCCAGCCCCCACTCTGAATATTCCTCTCCGAGTTTTCTCATATCATATAACTGGAATCATCTTCATCGGCAGCCACAATGACCTGATCATCGGCAAATAGGAGGGTGTAGAGTGGTTTACCTCCTATCCCATGCTGCTACATTTCTTCTTCCATAATTTTAAGGCTGTTTCCAGGTATATCTTAAAGAATGTCGGTGCCAAAGTGCAGCCTTGTCGCAATCCTTTAGACACTGCGAATTCCCGTGATAACCTGTTTTCAATTTTAATGGAGCTGGAACACCCTTCATATAGGTTTTGTTTCGCCTTTTATCATGCTAGTCCACAGCTTACCTAATGGAACCGTGTCGTAGGCTTTATGTAGATCCACAAACGTGAGGTGAACAGGTAGATTCCTTGAAATTTTCTTTTCTATTAATTGCTTTATCATAAATATTCCATCAATACAAGACCTGTCCGCGCTAAATCCATTCTGCTCTTCTGCTTCATGTAGAGTTTCTTCTATTCTTCCTTTTAGCACTTATTCGTATAGTCTTGCCATTGTACTTATTACACTCAATCCTCGATAGTTTCTGCACTCCTGTCGGTTGCCTTTCTTGAAGATAGATGTTATATATGCTTTTTTTTCAATCATCTGGAACTGTGTCGCTTCTTAGGCATTTGTTGAAGACTTTAGTTATTAGTTCTACAAGTTGTAAAGGGCCAGCTTTGATAAGTTCTATTGGTAAGTTGCCTGGTCCAGGCGCTTTACCGTTTTTCATTGATTTTAGTACCTTTAATACCTCCTCCAAGTCAAATTCACGAATATCTTCACCACTATTATGGTTGTTGTTTTCTATATATAACTTTCTGTTAGTAATTGTTTGTAATATGTGTACCATGTGTCAATACTGAATAAGTGTATATTACTTTTATTTTTATTTTGCGTTCTAAGGCTTTTAGTATTTTCGATGCTTTATTAGCTCTTGTGTTTCCACTGCAGCTATTGATCTCAGTTCCTATATTTTGCCATAAGTCGTTTTTGGCTTTGCTTATCGCTTTTTGGGCTTCATTTCTTATTTTGCAGTATACTATTCGATCTTTGCTGACTTTTGTTGCCAACCATTTCATATAGGCCTTTTTCTTTAGATGTATTTTTCTCTGGATGTCTTGGGTCTACCATCCAGGGCAGTTTCTTCTGGTATATGTATTCTTCATTTTACCCAATGCTTCTTCGGCTAATTTATGTATACATGTTTTAATGAATTCATAATCTGCTTGTCGTGTACCATCATGGATTTTACTTAACTTTTGTGCCATTCTCAACTGGTAAAGAAATTTTATGGAGTCGTCGCCTAGGCTTGAAAGGTTGTATCTGGAGTCGTCAAAACAATCTGTTTTCTCGTCCATCTTAAGTGCTATTGTATTTATGTTGTAGTGGAATGAGAAGCATATCTTCGAAAGCACGAGGTAATGGTCAGATCCGCACTCTGTCCCTCTTTGGACTTTTACATGTGTTATTATTAGTTTTTTTTTATGTTTTTTAACTATTATATAATCTATTATTGATTTTAGCTGTCGCGTAGGTTGGGTCCAAGTAAACCTGTGAATGTCTTTGTGTTTAAACCATCCATTGGCAATACGCAATTTATTTAGTTGGCACAGTTCTATGAGTCTCTCTCCATTACTTTTGACTGTGTCCTCTCCAAATTTTCCCACAACTAGATCGTCAGTTCTACTTCCGACTCTACCGTTTAAGTCTCCGAGTAAGATTATTTCCTTACGTTTAATGAACGAGTCAAGCACTTTTGTCAAATTCTTGTGAAAATTCATCTTTTACTATGACGGTAGAATCTTCGTTTGGGGCATAGACTGCCACAATAGCGACTTCGTGACTTAATAAACTCATCTGCACCGTGATTATTCTATCCGTCACATACTCCCACGACTTTATGAACGATTTAAAATTAAGTTTTAATAAATAAAACTTTTTCAAACAATTTCAGCTTACCTTGAGCAATAAGCAATAAGTCTAGAAATAAAATTGTTTCGAGCTTTTTTTTTAATTTAACCTAACTAATTTTTTAATTTGTTACAAATTTCTGTGTACTTGCCAAATTTGTCACGCATTTTAATTGAAACTGCAAGTTAGCTGTAATATCGCGTATCAATTCAACCTCAATAATTGATTGCTTAAAACTTGCTTGTTTAATTTTTCTGATTTGGAGTTTAGCATAGTTCAAGTTTTCCAGTAGTTTAGGTAGGTAACCAATATTTTAAATTATGTTGATATCCTGCTAAGTAGTGTATAATATTTTTGAATCAGATATAATTCGCTGAGAACGACTTCGCCACGGCACAATTCGCCGCGACGGGATATAATGTAGTATTTATGTACGCCGGGACACGGCAGGTAATATGTTACGTGAATGTCAAATACGTTAACACTTTTAATCGTTTAACTGTTTGACAATCATTACAAATTTTTATGTTACACTACCGACAGAAAGTTTGAGGCAGGTAGATGAAATGTTAAAAATAACGTAGTTAAACTACACTTTGGAAACTATATTGCAATGTAATTTTTGTAAATCTAATTATTTTTAAATTCCTCCAATAATCCAATCAAAAATATTCCAATTCAATAATTCGTAAAACTTTAATTTTGTTTTAATATAAAATATTCAAAAATGGTAATGTTAAAATTTACGATACCGCTATCGCAGTCCGGCCTATCATTTAACAATTTGTTGTTCCTTGAACAAATTTTAATTTTATAAAATTTACAATTTTTACCATTTACTTAAATTCCAATTACGATTCTTAAACTGTATTCATTTCTATTTTTAATTAAGTAATTTTCTTCCGTTTAATTTTATCTTCCAAAAATCGTTCAAACTTTTCTCGCAATCAATATAATCCAATATAATAATTTCAATAAAACATTTTATCTTCAAAAACTTTTACTTATATTCCAAAAATTATAAACTTATCAAACATTATTCGGACATAAAAATTACACGTCCATCAACGTCGACCATTTTTTGGCAAAAGGCCTTTAATTTCCGGTGATTCGTCCCCACCTAGCTAATTTTACAATCTTACAACTTAAAATCAATTCAAACGCAACTTAAATAACAAAATGAATTTTCACCAAAATGTATAGGGTTGGTCCGAATCACTTTTAAAACATGACAATATATTTATTTGAAATGATATATAATAATATTTTAATATATTTCTTAAGTCATTACTAATAACAAATCAAGCGTTGTTTATATTTTTGATTAAAAAAAAATTAATTTTTGGAGTATTGTAAAATTACAACTGATTTTTTTTAAGTAAAACTTAAATTATTTTAAATAACTTTATTAATGATGTATTTTCGTTGAAATATTAATTGCAACTTGTTGTATTGAATAAAAACTGTATTTTCTGCAATAGCATGCATGAGCAAAACAACCCCTGTTAAAGGAGTAACCCAAAATTATATGTTCAAGATGAACAAAAAGAAGCTAATACCAAAATTTTTATCTTGACAGGCTATAATGTATATGTAAAATCCCAGTGCAGTGATAATTTTAGAAATATAAACTATTTTCTTGTTTCTTATTAATTTTTATATACTGTAATGATATTTTTATAAAAAACTTCCACGCACTTATATTTGCTCAGGTAACTCAGGATTGCGGGAGCAATTGATAATTTTCAAGAGTCGAGGGTTCTTGCGTTTTCAAAATTCAATAAAAAGAAATCTTTCCAATGCAAAAATAATTAAATACTCCAAATTAAATCTTCATCAAAAATTAAATTAATAAATCGTAAATAAATTCAAATTCAATTCAACGTGAAACTTTACTGGGCTCGTACTTTTAACCTTAATGCTTATCCAAATCGCCTTCTTATCACCATCTGGCCACACGCTCGCACTCACAAATGTAACTTTAAACTTTCCAATTTTAAACCTTCCAATTTTAAATAATTCAGATTCAATTTCTAATTTCAATTGCTCTCTCCAAATTTTACCAAATCAATCAAAACCATCAAATCAACTACCGCTCGGTAGCAACGTATCAAAACTATTCCAAATTCCAAATATCAAAAATTACACTTCCAAAATTTACGCAATAATGCATTCGCATCAAAATCATTTATTCAAATCAAAATCAAAATTGTTACTCACAAATATAACTCACAAATTCAAACTTATATCAAAAAATTTCAATAATGGCCTCGAGCCAACATGGCACAACAGGCTCGGGCAGTCGCTATTGGCGAAAAGCAAATATCCTCGTCGGTTCGCTTCCACCTGTCTAATTCTCCAATATTACAACTTAAAATTATTTAAAACAAAATAAAACTTTCATCAAAATGTACAGGGTAGGTGCGAATCCCCTTTTTCACCACAATACATATTGCGATGATACGTGACTCTTATATATGAAATCTCACGGATCTGCAGGTTCTTCGAATAAATGGTTACAATTAAGGCAATCAAACAATTGACGATATAAATATTAACGTTTACCTGATACTTAATAACAATAATACAAAAGCAGGACTCACACGATTTGTCGACCAGCTAATACCGTCGAACATAAACAATTCTTCTTCACAACTTAAATCTTCTTCTTCTTCTTTATTTAGCACCTACTTCAAATAGGAACTATTTTCAATTGCTCGTACACCTCCTTCTTATTCTTTGTATCCAACACAATGCAGTCGAACTCTTATTCAGCCGCGTGCCGATATTAATTTCTGCACACGGAAAAACTATGGCCTCAAGCCCCTTGGGTAAACTTCCCAAACAAATCTATCAATCTTCACTAACTATCGACACGCTCTGAATTATTTTTAATCCGCACGACCGTTTTGGATTGCTCTCCAAATAAGACTGTAACACGACTGTTCTCAAATGCTCTTCAAATACGACTGTTTATTGACCGTTGTTTATTATTCTTCATCACTAAGTTTTGTATTACTTGTAATGTTTTCATTGATTCTTGATTTTTTAATTTTAATCAAGGTTCTTACTGTTTTTAAAATTTAGATCAAATGTGACCTGCTGGTTTTAATTTGCGTGTGTGCCCAAATTCAAATAAATAACATAATAAAAATACACAAAAACTTAAATTAAATACAAATGATAACAATTAAACAAATTAAACTAACAAAATCTTAACATAACAAAACACAATATTAGTAGCGCGCCACGGGTTAACATACGAGGAATATAAATAAAAGAAATCCTGTTTTATATATTTTTATCAGGTTGCATCGTCAATCCTTTAATTGCTCAAATGCGCAACCCACCTCTTATGCCTTGATGTGGACACAACAATATATATACATAATAGTCTGTCAGGATAAAAATTTTGGTATTAGCCTTTTTTTGTTTATCTTGAATATTTAGTTTGGGGTTACCCCTTTTAAGAGGGGTTGTTTTGCTCATACATGCTATTGCATAAAATACAGTTTTTATTCAATACAACTATGTAGTTGCAATTAATATTTCAACGAAAATACATCATTAATAAAGTTATTTAAAATAATTTAAGTTTTACTTAAAAAAATCAGTTGTAATTTTACAATAGTCAGAAAATTAATTTTTTTGCATCAAAAATATAAACAACGCATGATTTATTATTAGCAATGACTTAAGAAATATATTAAAATATTATTAATAATAATAATAATCTTTATTCACGGAGTAGCTCCTTTAAACAATGGGAAAAAACAAAATAAATAAACACAAAATATAAACAAAAACACAAGTTACATATTTAAAGCAAGCCTAATTGACAATTTAAAACTGGTAGAAGAACTTGCGTGTAAATCAACTCCAATCTTGTTTGCAAGGTATTGCAACCTTGTAACTGGGGAGTGCATCCCATAGCTGGTCCTATGAAAATCTACCAAGAAAAGATCTGGCTTCCGAACTGAGCACGGGTGAGCCCAAAAATTGATCTTTTGAAGCAACGATGGACAATCAATATTATTGTTCAAGAGTTTGAACATAAACAGCAGGTCCAGGTAATCTCTTCTAGCATCCAGTCTTGATAAACCTAGGTATCCTAGCAGCAAATCGTAATTGGTGTCAAAACGAATGCGGAACTTGAAACTAATGTATTTGGCATATCTTCTTTGAAGTTTTTCTAATCGGGAGATGTGAGTCAAATGGTGCGGATTCCAAACTACAGAACAATATTCTAAATGCGACCTCACGTAGGCAGCATACAACAAGTTTAGGACTCTCAAGCTGTTAAATTCTTGAGTATGTCTTTTGATGAATCCCAACATTTTGTTACACTTATTAACAATTTCGTTAAAATGCGACGTAAAACCAAATTTAGAATCCATCGTTACGCCTAAATCTTTAAAATTGGAAACAATTTCGATGTTTTTTCCTAACAGGCTATAAGTGTGATCAATGTGATTCCTCTTCCGAGAAATGTTGAGAAATTTGCATTTAGATACATTTAACTCGATAAAGTTCGCACTACACCATGATTCGAAAGAACGAAGATCCTTGGAAATTAGAGCGCAATCGTGCACCGAGTTCGCAATCCTAAATATCTTGAGATCATCTGCATACAATAAAAATTCACAATTCTTGAAAACCGATATAATATCGTTAATATACAGTACAAACAATAACGGACCAAGATGGGAGCCTTGCGGAATGTCTGATTTTACCAGAATATTACGTGAATAAGAGTTGACAATCTTGACTTTTTGATGCCGGCTTGATAAGTATGATGACAACCAATTAAGTAAGTTAACACCAATCCCTAACTTACCCAACTTGTAAACCAGCCGTTCAATGTGTACTCGATCAAATGCCTTAGTAAAATCTGTAAATATGCAGTCAACACTAGAGCCAGATTCGAGGTTGTTTGTAACATATTCCGAAAATGTACATAAATTTGTTGCAGTTGATCGATGTTTAAAAAAACCATGTTGTTGGTCAATAATAATGCTTTTAGTAGCCCAATAAAGCTTATCTGTAACAATCCATTCAAAAACTTTTGGAATTACCGAAAGTATGCTTATTGGTCGATAGTTTCCAACATGAGAGCGATCTTTACCTTTAAAAATAGGAGTGACAGAAGAAATCTTCCATGCGTCAGAAAAGCAGGATGCTCGTAAGGATTTATTGAAAAGGAGAGTTAAAGGTTTAACAAGACTCTCCCGACAATTTTTGACAAATATGGCAGGGATTCCATCTGAGCAGGGGTTCAAAGACGAATTCAGTAATACTAATTTTTCAGCCACTTCATCTTCAGTTATAACAATATCCACCAGGTCAACGCATTCTACTAAACCAGAGTCCCATTTCGTATTTGCTATATTTCCAGCATGATCACAATAAGCATTCTTAAAAGAGTTTGCAAATAGATTAGCTATGCTGGTAGCATCATAACCAAAGCTTGTTGAATCGTGCATTTTTGAAGGAATGTCACGATCACTAAAATTTGTTTTAGATTTTACGAGTGACCAAAATTGTTTTGGAGAATTGTTTAATAGCTTATACTCAACATCTATAATGTGATTTTTCCTATCATAATCAAGAGCCAGCTTGCAGCATTTTCTTGCATCATTAAAATTTCGATATGATTCACGATCTTGCTTGGTCTTATACAACTTTTGTAAACGCTTTTTGTTAAAGATCATGGACTTAGTTCGCTTACTTACCCAAATAGGAAAGTTGTCGCATTCTTTCTTTCTGTGCAGCACCGGTATAGACGATTCGATTACATTAAGGATGATTTTGTTAAATTCACTTACACAATTATCAATGGATGCAAGATCTTTTATGAAATACCAATCAACACGACTCAAGTAGTCATTAATGGTCTGATAAGGTGCATTCTTGAAATCCAAATGGCGAATGGGCTCTTCCGTCTTAAGATGATCGATGCCAATGTCGGTAAGAGTAACAAGAAACGACGGATGATTAACATCAACAGGAGTGCTCAATGGTGAAATTTCTTCAACTAATACGTGGGCATCGTTGTAAAAGACTAAATCAAGAGTTACATTATTCGAATTGCTGATCGAGTTAAACTGAGAGAAGCAATTAGCGGAGAGCTCGTCGCATACCATTTCTTCAATTTGAGAAGTTGCATTAACTGCCGATAGTGCAGAACTAAGACCGTTAGGTTGCCAAGACAAACCAGGTAAGTTGTAATCCCCAATGATACATATTCTGTGACTCGGAAATTGTTGAGTAAAACTCGCAACTTGTGTAAGATGACTAGTGTACACCTGTGTAACATTTGTAACAACATGACTAGTGTAACATTTCAAATAAATATATAGTTTCCAATGTGTAGTTTAACTACGTTGATTCTAACATTTCATCTACCTGCCTCAAACTTTCTGTCAGTAGTGTATAACGTGCTTCTGATTACGATTATTGTTTTAAGATCAACTAAATATTATAACACCTTTTTAATTTTCCGGAATTTAATAATTCTTAACGGCTATTATAATAATATTGTTCCAAAACAATGATTAATTATATATTATAATTTATGCATGATGAGTCATATATGATGAGTCATTCATCGCTGTTATTCAAATATTGTTTAGCTTGCACTCTAGAAATTTATAGAAATGTATAGAAATTTTTGGAAGTTTCTGGAAAGCTGCATTTAGATATAAATCCAGAGTGGTCTCCTGTGACAAATCAATTCCAGTTTGAACTTACAAGTGTTAACATAAATAAAGTGTAAATAAATAGTGAATTGATAAACAATATACCAAGTGTTTAAATAAATTCAGACTTAGTGTTAAATAATTGAAGTGTAATTTAGTATTAGTGTTAATCTTAGTGTAGTAATTGTTTTATTGCTAATAACCTTATCTGTATAATTTATTGTAGCCCTTTAGAATTAAAGAAACGTTTCAATTTTTGTTACAATATAATGTACATCTATACAGTAAGACCCGGCTTAGCGTTTCTCCGCTTAGCGCTGTTTCAGTTTAACGCTATTTTAATTGAATAGAGAATTTCCCGAAAATCGTGTCATGGATGCCTTATCCACTTATCGACAACTTCTTACACAGCGCAAACGAAAAACGCAAATGACATTAGACTCATTTTTAATAAAATGACAGAAAACTGAAGAATCTGAATGATCTCAAATGTAAATTTTTTCTATTTTTTACATCAAGTGTTTGTTACTTGACGTACTTTTAAATGTTGGTTTAAAATTAATAATACCGTTTGAATGTTTATTTATGTTTATATATTTGTAAAAAATAAACTTTTGTTGTATTGCTATAAAAAAACATATTTAATAAACTAAATTGACATACTAAATACATATTCCCCTAACCCCAATATTTACATTGTGACTATCCCCCGCCTTTAACGGGGTATTATTGTAATATGTATAATTTAACAGTTAATAAATTTCTTAAACTTGAAAGTATTCATTAGTATGATTTCAATTTGTTCTCGACAAATTGTATTTCTTCATGAGCTTCTGCCAAATAGAAATAGAACTGTCAATCATCGTAAGCCAATCCCTCCAAGATATCTTCAAACAGTTAAAGAACTTCTAAAAATAATGTTACCAACTATTATGATACACGGTTCTATTTTTATTTGTCAGGTGCTCTAATAGTCAGATTTATCAATCGACTTATTTGAGTAGATTGATAGTATAGATATTGTATATTTTTATGACGTTGTGAGTATTGAGCATTTAAAATACAAGTTCTCCTAAATTAATTTTTTTATAAAGTCGAGTATAAAAGTGAATTTTTTTCCTTATCTGAACACATATTTTTTGGCATCACTAGTACGATTATTAATATCATCGTGGAGGATTATTTTATACGTTATAAAATTCAGTAACATTCTCAAAGCCTAAACCCAGTAATACATTGAATACTTTAATAAGATTTTTTAAGTTTTAAGTAGAAATGTAAAAATGTTTTCTGATACTTTTTTATTTTTATGCTGTATCACGACTTTTAACAACTGGAGTGAAATTGTAATATAAGTTAAACATGTAGATAATCTATAACTATCACGACGGCACTAAATTTCATTTATATGTATTATGATAATTAAGAAACAATCAATAGATAAGTGGTTTTGGTAGTGTAACTCGATATTAATCATATCAAATTTTTAGAACTAAAATGTGTAAGTTAACACAATATACCTATAAACACACAGTAATAATATTATTGCAAACGTTTTCACCATACTATGGCATCATCAGGCGATGAGCTATCGATGATGACGTTTGAAATAATATACACACGGTGTATTTACATTGTGTTAACTTAAACATTTTAGTTCTAAAAATTATTTGTGCATTTTTTGGTTTCTTCTAAAAATTTGATATAATTAAGAAACCTCCTTATATATTGTACATAAATAATTTACATCATTTGCTAAGTAATAATGTAGTATCAAACAAGTAGTACACTATTCAGCGGTAATAACAGGTCAAAAGCTTTCTTGAAGAATGTATGTAAATATTTAATTTCAAATTTGTAAAATCTGCATGTGTATCTCAATACTAATTATAATATGATCAATTTATCAATTTTTCATAATCAGCAATAAATTTATAAGTATACAAAGACAATATTTGTGCGATTAAACGAGTGTTTAACTTGGACATCAGTGTTATAAGCTACTTTCACGTGGACTTCTGAGGTCCAAGACTAAGATTGGCTAATGAGGATGCTAATGTTTAGAAGTCTACCATATCGTTCTTAATCTTCAAGGAGATTTAAGAATTGTTAAAAATTGATAGAAACTAATGTTGATTAAAACTAAATTATTTAATTTTTGTATTTAAACATCAGGTCATTTTTAATTATCAAAAATAGTACTTACTTATTAAATACATTTTCACGATAAACTTTGTTTCCGGTAGACCCGACTGTAGTTAGAAATAAAACTGAAAAAACGAAGCTTTATTTTTAGAATTTTTTGCAAAAATATATAATATTAAAGTTTTAAAATTTAGCATAAAAAAATTTGTTTAAGTTAATGAATCGCAATTAATTGATTTAATAAAACGTTATACGCTTACGCTTATAGCTTCTGGGGCGGCGGAATCATAATTACCGGTTGAAAATGGTACATTTAGGTACCTTGGGGAACTCTACGAAGAGTTTTATAATTATCAAGTTTGGTCAATTCTACACAGCGATTTCTATATACTCACATTATATCTTCTTTACGCAATTTCTTTTTTGTATAACTGATATTAGAGATATTCTCACAATTTAAAAAAAATTTTGCTAAATGCTGATTAAATAAGTAAAATTTAATTAAACAGATTAATAGCGACGTAAGTTGAAATCATAAAAAGATATAGTAATACGTGCACACCTGCACATATTACACATTATATTATAAGGTAGGTGCATATAATACGGCCAAGTTGGTAATAAAGCCATCTGCCCTTTTTTTACAAATTAAAGCGCAGATATTGCTACTAATATCATCAGTTGAACAAATATATTAAATAATTACGATTTATACCTCAAGCACCGACAATTTGTTGAATGCCTTCGAGTGAGAACGTGTTGTTTGTTTTTCAAGTTCTTGATCTAATTTTAGTAATTGCGTTTCTCGACCCTGTATTGTAATTTATTTTAACTCAATTTGGATAAGTATTCTCGGTTTTTTTTGGGTAAATAAAACTCAATGCATATCCACTAACCGGTTTCAACCTTTTTAATATAGGCCTTCATCAGAGTTTACAATAGAAAAAGACAATCATAATCTTAACATCACCAAAAACAAAAAAACAACAAAAACACAACTTACTAGTGAGATTGATTCTCTTTAAATATTAGAGTAACAGGAAAATTATTAAAATTAAAATTTAAAGTGATAGTTCTGTGGTTGTTTTTGTCATACGGACTTGCGTGTTTAAAGGTGTGAAAACTGATAGATTTGAATTTTGCTGATTAATTTTTAACTTTGATTTTATTTAATATCGTTCACAGGTTTTGAACTAACAACTTGTCGACTTAATTTTTAAAAATTTTATATACATAAAAAATATAACCATGTAACCATTTTTTGTCAAAATTTCAGTAGCTATTTCATAGTTCTTATCTATCAGTTCTGGTTTACAAATTCTATCAATTTTATGTTTTAGAATCTTAACTATAGCCACTTTTTGGCTTATACTATGAGATGATTTGAAGTTCAGGAGCCTATCTGATGCTATTTCTTTTCTATACCAGTCCAAACCAATAATATTTTTCGAGTCTCTGGTCAGGCGCATATCAAGAAAGGGAATTGAGCTGTTACTCTCTTTTTCCATAGTAAATGAAATCCCGTTATCATTCTTATTAAGTATGTCTAGTAATGTAAGTTCATGATCGTCGGGAACCGCTGTAACGATATCGTCGACATACAGAAGAAAAAACGGAATCTCAAATGAAACGTTTTCTGGAAGGCAGTGCACAAGAAGATCATTCATCACCATCTCAGCAAAACATGGCGATGCTGGACTACCCATAGCGCAACCGGAGACCTGTCGGTAGTAAGAACACCTAAAACTGAAAAAATTCTGATCAAACAAAAGGTCAACAATTGCAAGAAACATTTTCTCTCCAATGCAAGTAGCGTCTTCAATGTCTTTCCAATGTCTCACTATGGCCCTCTTCACTGATTCCTTTCTTGCATTTGTAAACAACAATGTGACGTCATAAGAGACAAATTTGTAGTTATCAGAAAGTTTTAAGCTTTTTTCTTTTCTGCAGCCGTATATGAGTTTTTTATATGATATACAAATTTATCTCTCGATTTTTTGTGAATGTTTGCAACGAACTTAGCCAACTCATACAAAGGACTTCCTATAGCGCTTATAATAGGGCGTAGAGGTGTATCTTTTCTGGAAATTTTGGGGAGGCCATAATATGCTTTGGGTATGACTGAACTATGCGACTTCAACCTCATCTTTATACCATCACTAATCAATTCTTCTTCTCCCAGTCTGTCAACTAACCGGTTGTTAAGGTCTTGTACTCACTAGTAAGTTGTGTTTTTGTTGTTTTTGGTGATGTTAAGATTATGATTGTCTTTTTCTATTGTAGACTCTGATGAAGGCCTATATTAAAAAGGTTAAAACCGGTTAGTGGATATGCATTGAGTTTTATTTTCAAGGACCCAAAAAAACCCGAGAATACTTATCCAACTTGAGTTAAAATAAGATCTAATTTTACTGAGGTTAATTAATTGTTGTCACTTATTTGTTGTTGTGCCATTTAATTAAATAATGTAATAGTCAAATAAGGTAGGATGTGGGGGACATATATATTATAGTTTGATAGCATTTTTTGTATAGGCTAGAACGAAAACCTAGGAAATGCTTTCAACGGCGTAATGTTGGTAATATAGCCAACGGCTGGCTACATTACCAAAAATTAAAAAAAGATGTGTAAGAAGATCTGTTTACAATTATTGTAATAAAGATAACGTTGCTAATCGTTTTTCAAATGCAAAAGAGTTGGCAAGAAGATATTGGTTAAGTGGTTTTCTGAAAAGAAATGTAGAAATACGAAAGAGAAGAGCCCAAAGCACGAAAAACTATTTGTGTATTCTGATTGTCAAATGTAACTAAGTATTTTCTTCTCTCGTGTTTATATTACGCATAATAAATCGTTTTTGCAAAAAAAATCTAGTTTTGATTTAATATTTACAGTATTTGTCCACCTTAGAACAGTTGGCTATATTACCTACCCCCTGTCGGCAATATGGCTATTTACTACTTTTTCATAAAAACGGTAATTACAGGTGAAATATGAGTGTAATTGGGTTGATATTTTTTTTGTATGTAGTAAACATATCTGTTAAAACATGTTATTATTTTTTTTATTAATATCAGATCATGCTTAAAAATATTCCCAAAGCTTAGTATGGCCATATTATATGCACTTACCTTATCTATAATGCATCTCGTAAAATACAATAATATCACTTGTTTGCTTTAATAGTATATTTTGTGCCGAGGTGGAAAAGATTTATTACAGCCGAGCGCTAAGTTAGTTGACTGAAGCGCAAAAAGCCGAAGTCAACTGTAAGCGCGACGCTGAAATGAAACTTGATACCGAGGTATGTTATACAATTTTATTCACAATCAGTTTTTAAATAATAATTAAAGATCATCAAATTTCATTTTATTAACGCACATTTTTTGTTAGTTCTATTTTTTGCCTACCGACAATGCGACATTGCAGGTCGGGAAGTGACCACTTCCCACCCTAAGGTTGGGAAGTACAATAAAATAGCTTTCTGATTGATTGTCAAATAAAAGTAAATAATAAACTGCTTCCTAACTTTTTAAAAGTCAGGGATGTGTCGATTACTAACTGATTGTGAATAAAATTTCTTATTAAATGAAGGATTAGACAATTAGAAGCAAACGTTTTGGTATGGTGACATTTTACGGTTAAATCCATGCTTTGTGCAAGTTTATTCGGTGCAAAACTTATTCGCCGCATGCCAGTTTAGTGCTAAATTTATTCAATGCGAACGATACGACACGTGCCCAGTTCGGCGCAAGCCTTATTTTGAACAGGACTGCACTGTTCTAGAATGACAATTTCGAAAAGTTAAAAAATAAAACATAGCATGTATGTTCTTAATTTTGTAGGTACAAACTATACAGATGGTTTAAGGTCAAAGTTACAACAATAATAGTCAACTTTGCCTTGTATTGCATGATCATTTTATTGGCATTTGTTTCTCGTCCTTATTTGTAAGTTGTTATCGGTAATTATCTACATAAAGGCTAACGT
Organism: Cantharis rustica; assembly: GCA_911387805.1. Lineage (NCBI taxonomy): Eukaryota > Metazoa > Arthropoda > Insecta > Coleoptera > Cantharidae > Cantharis > Cantharis rustica. The sequence continues at coordinate 36,947,463 of OU426879.1, forward strand.
GGTTTGTACAAAATTATGTGGACATACTAAACAGAAGAGACCATGACCAAAATGTCCTTGTAAACTAGGCATGACTCATTTGATAATCTCGAAAATTTATAGGACTAAAGAAAATACAAAAAAGTCGTGATATGTATATTGAGATGTATGTAACAAAGAAGGCAACGAGAAAAAAAAGAGTGATGAAGGAACGACAATGAACGAGTTTTCACATTGATTTTGAGAGAAATTGATCTCTCGAAATTGCAAATTTAATTAAATTAAAAAGAAAAAGACGATTGATTTCGAGAAGGATTGGGCTCTCAAAACTACAAAAAAAAAGGTATTCCGTTAACGGTAGATTTAAAGTTCAATTTTATTAATTTACGTTTCTGTTTCTGTTTATGTTTATGTTGTTTTATGTTTATAAGAGAATAAAGTTACAGTGTTTAAAAACATTCAGTTATTCCTTTTTTTAAATTACAAATTTTTAGATTGATGACCAAAACACCAAGTAGTACCACCAGGGGATTTATCAGGTGATGTGTAAAAAAAACACGACAATATATTACAAACAGCTGGTCACTAGAAATTTTTCGATACAAAATTTAAAAAGTTCATAAATTAATAAAATACAGGGATGCAGACAAGAGAATTTTAAGAATTGAGAAAGATTTTCACAACAAAAATATTATGGATTTTGAGATACAGAATTATTGTTGTAATTATTTTATCTTTATGTAAAAATTTAATAGTAATTTAATAATTTGTTTATTAATATTAAATTAATAATTATAATATATGTATCACAGATTTAAGGTGCCCCATGACAATGTACACAATTAATTTGTATTAAAAAATTTCAAACAGCTACTGTGACTTGTTTTTTATATCAATACAAGAATTTATATATTTCCACTTTTTAAAGTTATTAATGGTTTATAAATAAATGAAAAAGTATTGAATTATAATTTATTTTGAATAAATATTTTGACTTTTCTATTTCATCAAAATTTTTATTTTTTCTTTACTCTTTTAAACAAACATCATCGATCATTTAAAATTAATAATTTGAATTTTCGAAAAATATTTTGTTTTATTTGAATAGTAAAATACTTAGTTTTTGTTATAATATACTATAATTGTACAATAATAATTTATTGTATTAAGTACATTTATACTGAGTGAAATTAAAATATGTTATCAAATTATTACAAAGTGTAGGTAATGTTCCCATGAACAAATATTCGAAAATGCTGTATTAAAAGTTTTTAAAGAAAATACTAATAAGAACAAACCACATTTGCCTGAAATTGGGTTCCGGCTGTAACATAAATACTAAAGATGTTGATTGTTGAAAATTCACATAAATTATTTTTTATCTCTATTAAAAGTTGTTGTGTTTGTTTTTAAATTAATTAAAATAATTGGTTATTTTAAATTTTTTTCTTAATTTGATGTGCGATTAATAACGTCAGAAAAATTTTTAATTATAACCTGTTGTAGCGCAGCTATCACCTTCACTGAATAAAGTGTGTAAGTAAATTAATCTTCATAATTTAGATCTTTATTATATGAATTTTAATTACTTTTAAGAATAATTCTAACTAATAAGAAAATTGTGTGAAAAGCTAAAATGTTAAATTTTGACATTAAAATTGATGAGTCTTTATTTTAAAGAAGAATTCGACTAATTTGTTTTTAAACGTTTTAGAATCTTTTGTAATATTCCACTACAAAAATTTTAGCATTGTTGAAAAATATATTTTCTTAAGAAAAAAAAGTATAAATCTCTTAATTCTTATTTTAAATTAACAATTTCAACCATTAACAATGGTTTAAATATTACAGTTAAAATGTTTAGATGTAAATTCCAGATATTATGGTTGCTTTGCGAGCCACTATATTTTAAATTCAGAAGTTTCAAATAAAACTTGTAAAGTTGTTCTTTTGGAAAAATAAATCTAAAAGCTTTATTATTGTTTTTAATAATATATAGTATAAAACACACTCTCCGTCCTAGTAAAATATTTCAAGTTCAATACTTGTTTCTTTTAATTACTATAAAATTTTTCTTCCAAATAACTAAATTTCACTTCTTTTCTTCTTAAAACTTGATTGCTAATACAATCAAACTAACTTTAATTGAATATTTTTTTATTTCTATTTAAATTGTAATTTTTACGAAGCGTATAAAATCACGTTCGAGATCGAGTTCACAATGTGTAATGGTAACTTCTTTGTTTTCTAATTTTTCTTTTCTGAGCTCCGGCTAGGATGACTCTATAAATAACCTAGGGGTGGTTTGAGTATTTTTACACAATTAGCGAATAAACAAAGAAATACCATACAAATTATAAATATTTAATTTATTAATGAAAAGTGATCTAAAGACATTAACTTACATACAATTAACTAGTCTTAACAATCTCTAGACCTGACGAATTTTTAACAACGGCTGTGGGTGTAAATAATGTTCACGCACTTCACCCGGTACACGAAATTATTCTTTCTTCTTTTGATGTACAGAGACGATCCAAGTGATGAAAGATTTCGTTTTCTATAGAAAACAAAAGGTCGAAACGAAATTGAGTCTACGACTCCACTATGCACTTCGTTTAAAAAAGAAAGAAATTACTCGCACAATCCCTCTATGTTTTGGCAAGATTGACTTGACAAAATTTTCAATATAGTAATGTAGTACTTGCTTTAATTGCAGCAAGCAATAATTTATTTGGCACCACTTGTTGCCAAATAACAACAAACTTTATTAAATATGTGGTTTCCTTTTGAAACCACCCGTGGTCAACCTACCACGATGCGCTTCTTTTCCCTGCAAAGAAGGAACTGTCTTTTTTCTTTACCCCCCAAACTTACAATTAAAAAATTCTATCAGGCCCGCAAAATGGTTCACACCCTTTGCAACTATTCCTAAAATTAACTAAAACTAATAAATACCTATAAATGTCATTGAGGCGGTAGGTTTTCTAACGTTTCTTTTAAAGTTTGAAAACTATCCGCTCAATGTAACTTAATATTTTCTTAAAACTACTTTCTCACGATTTTAGAAATGTTGAATTTAACAAATATAATTGTGAGCATGAAATTTACAAAAAAACTAATTTATTTCATTACAAATGCCAGTGGCTTTGAAGAACTGCAACTTATTTAATATTCCCCCGTCTTTTTTCGAATTAGTAGTAAGTATTATCCATCGCTGTTGAAACATGTCTCAGCTAATTAAGTGTTCTCGAACTACCAATCTGGCTTTCGTAAACTGCATAGTAAAATTGCTAATAATAGCTTTGTTTGTTATCACAATCAAGTGCAAGTAGTGTACTGCAGGTAGTGTAAACAGAACTGCTTAGAACAGCCAACACTAATTTGTTGTAACAAGCGACTTTAGTGCGCTTAGTACCGGATTGAAATGACAGTAAATATTGTCGTAAAACAAAATATTTCGACCCACCCTGTGCTAAATTATAAAATTTTGTTAATTTTGTTTTTAAAAAGTTTGAATTGGTAAAAATGCAGAGTGGGGAGAAAGAATAGAGATAATGGCTTTTTTGGTCAACTATGGCCAACAGCGGGTGCAAAATTTTGTATACCCGCTGAGTTTTGATATTTTTTGAGAATTGTGAGTAATATTTTAATTTGCTTTGATTTAAATAAATAATTTTGATGCGAATGCATTATTGCGCTTATTTTGGAAGTATTATTTTTGAGATTTGGAGTTAATTTGGATTATTTCGATAGTTTGCTACCGAGCGATAGTGTGTTGATTTGGATAATTAATATTTGGAAAAAGAATATTTTGAGTAATAAATTCGTTTTGCACTTAAAATTGGAAAATTGAAAATAATATTATTTGTAAGTACGAGCGTGTGGCGAGATAGATAACACGTCGAATTGGATAAGGATAAATATCGATACTTCGTTCCCTTTAAATAAAATTAAAATTTTATTTAACATTTACATGACATTGAATTTAAATTGCATTTTGAATTGGAATTACATTTATTTTTAGAAACATTCTTTTTGATTACTATTTAATTTTAAAAACAAGAAGATATATTTTTATTTAATTATTTTTTTTGAAAACGATAGAACCCTTGGACACTTGAAAATTCCTAATTGCTTCCGCACACCAGAGTTACCTGAGCAAGAATTAGTGTGTGAAAATTTTCTACGAAAATACCATTACAATATATTGCAATGACCCGAACTATTCAAATCTATAAAAATTTGCTCTATTCCAAAATTTTACTGCTTTTATAGCTATGAGCTCTTCTTCAATTAATTTTTTAAAATCTATTAAATGGTTGCTCCGTTAAACTTTGTTACCTTTCATATGGCCTTATAACTTACACGTGTATTTTGGAGCTGTCCACGCCTGGTTAAACAAATTTGTTGCGATTTAATTTTACGCTTCGACCAAAAACTTCCAATTTCTTCAATTTTATTATTTGTCAGCACTTCACTTTATTAATAAAACAAACAACTTTTATTAAAATTAAATTCACTTTAATTATCATCAAAATTAATATTTTTGATTAAAATTTACGTTGCATGAAAATAACGTATCCATCGGCTTGCAAGCAGCAAAGCCCTCTTGTATCTACCTTCAAAACAATTTTCCCTTTCTATACTCTTTTACAATCCTACCTTATTTACACAGCAAATACTTTAACTAACATTTTTATACACAATATGATAAATAAATAATGAAACAAAATTAAACTTTAAAATAATTTACAAAATAAATGAATTATGATTTTTATGGTTTTGAAACACGACAATTTACTATAACCTCAAAATTAAAGTTATTAATTTGTATTATACACACAAGCATTTATGTAGTCGTTATGTGATTAAAAATGGACATAATGCCTTTCAAAACGATAAAATTTAAAATTTGAAAATTTTTTTTTTAATTATTAATTCAAAATATTTTTACCTGACTTCAACTTCAACTTTAACTTATTGCTGTAATATTTACTGCTTTAATTGAATTTATTAAACTATTATTATTATTATAAAAATGTGGAATCATATGAGAAATTAGTTAGTGTTACACTAACTAGAACAAATTTAGATTTGACCTTGACCAAAACATCCAAATTAACCCCGACATTAATTCGATACACACACACTCGAGACCGAAGTTAGAAAACTTACACAATCCATAACTGTCGCCAAGTCAAAGAATTCAAAAAATATCTCAACAAACTAAATCTACCGGACAACATTGTAAACCAAATCAACGAACGGCAGACATCGATCACAAAAATACCATGCAACTAATGACGAGGGACATACAAGAACAAATCCGACAATTTAAAAATAAACAATGAACCGACTTACTAACCAACTTGAAACCACAAAACAACTACATCTAGCGACTGACAAAAAAACTAAAAAAAACGTTTCAACCTATTCCGGTTCTGAAATTAGAAAACAACGCTACCGCTTTTACCGACGTTCGAAAAGCCGAGGCAATAGCCGTAACTTTTTAAAAAGTTTATAATACCGATACCACGGACACCAACGAACAAATCAAAATTAGGAACGACGTTAAAACTTTTTTAAACAAGACGTACACGTTGACAACGAACGAATTCAAAAAAGTAATGACCAACCCGACCGAAATTAAAAATATAATAAAGACGCTACCGAACCGAAAATGACCAGGAACTGACAAAATTGAAAATTTAATTTCAAAAATCTTTCAAAAAAAGCTATAGTGCAAATAAATTATATAGTAATAAATGTTAGGAGTTTTGGGTAGAGAGGACCATTAAATCAAGTAGTTACACTCTTAGTTATTTCGACAAAGCTTGCGGTTTTCTTGCAGGTTTTCTTTTTGTTTTACTTTTACCATCTCATGTCCGTTCGTGGTTTGCATTCACCTTATTGTTTACGTGAATATCTCAGTTCACACACTAGAGATGGGGTGTTACTTTTGTTTTTGTGGTTCTATCTGTTGGCGGCTCTTTTAAAAATTTTATATTTATCAGTGGTTCAGTACATTTTATTGGCTCAGTTTATCAGACGTTTTATATTGTGATGTATTCCAAGTTTTATTTTAATTTTTGACAAATTTATTTTTAAGTTGTGTTTTACGTGCTGGTTTAATTATTAATTTATTTTATACAAATTATTATATTTACAATTAATTGTTACATGTTATCTTTTAATGTTTTGTGACTTATTGAATGTAATGCGGACCTATGATGATGCCATACCCACTCTCCACATTTTTTCATCTATAGTCAAACGACCAATATCTTGTTTTTTCGGTGAGTGCAACCTGAACCAGTTTTTTGTTTTTTGACGGACTTTGCCAATATAACATCATTATGTACCATTTTATTTTTCAGCCCTGATGATGAAAATATAGTATTTTCGAAACGTTGGCAAAACAAACATTTGTTTGATTTAATGGTCCTCTCTACCCAAAAACTCCTAACATTTATTATTAAGCATTACTGGACGAGAATTTGTTTGTTCATTAAATTATATAGTGAACACGATCATTCGTTTACAGCACTTTCCTATGGACTGCAAGTTGCGCTTAGTGACTCCGATTTGCAAACCCAACAAAGACGCGGCGCTACCAACCAGCTACCGACCGATCAGTCTGCTAAACACTCTTTCAAACTGCCTGAAAAATAAACCTTGACCGACTAGAGCGAGAAGAGAACGAACTCAAAATCACTAACACAAACCAATTTGGCTTTACCAAGGGACATAACACAACGTTACAAATTACTAGAATCACTAACGACATTTTTAACAAATTATAATAAAGACAATATCACCGTCATGGCCCTATTCGACATAGAGAAAGCTTTCGATCGCGTGTGGATAGAAATACTGACATATAAATTAATACAATACGGTTTCTCGGCTCACCTAATCAAATTAATAAATTCTTACTTGACTGAACGTGCCATGACTGTAAAAATTAACAATGCGACCTTCACTACAAAAAATATCAATGCAGGGGTTCCCCAAGGCTCCGTGCTCGAACCGAAACTATTTAATTTATACATTAACGACATACCAACATTTAAGAAAACAACAATGGCTTTGTACGCAGACGATACAGCAATTCTCGCTCATTTGTTTTACGCACAAGTAGTCAATAAACAATTACAAATACACGTAGACAAACTCGAACCTTACTTCAGATATTGGAAAATGACACTAAATTCTCAAAAAACGGAGATTATAATTTTTTAAAAATTAATTAATTTAAAACACAAAATTGAACGTAATTTAAATTAAAATTAAAAAACGTTAAATATCGACGAATAACTTTGGACTCAAGACTAAATTTACGAACTCATTTACAAAATCGAAAACAAATTGCTTACGGACAATTGAGGAAAATTTATTTATTCCCTTATGAAAGGAGAGACTATGACTGCAAAGAACAAACTTTTACTTTACAAGACCCTACTGCGACCAATACTCACGTACTCCTCAGCGGCTTGGTGCAGCGTCTCAAAAACGGCAATTAGGCCACTGCACGTGTTTCAGAACAAGAACCTGCCACTGATCACTAGACTGGACCGTTACACACGAATTACGACACTACATGAACTGACTAACGTCGAATACTTTCAAGATCACGTTAACCAACTTTCATCTAAATTTTACAACACCCAAATTTCAAAAAGTAAACTTCAAAACATCAAAAACTTCAAAAACATGACGAAACTGCGACACGACAACGCCCCTTTCCGACTTAAACACATATTGACGTACCAAAACCTACCAATATTCCGACAAACACTGACAACGGACAATCACCACGCCGAAGACGAAGACGACTACGATACCAGACACTAGCAACGTCACGAGTACGGAGGACCTAGGTATTCCAAATTCTTTGTAAATACTTTAATTTTTAAAAGCAGGTTGTCTTTTAAACTTTTTCCTGCAAGTTTTCTAAATATAACCGTCCGGTCAATAACCGGTTACCCGGGTATCCACCTACTGCGCGCCACATAGCTAAGCGTTTAGACGGCCGGTTTCATGAATTGTGAAATAACAATAGCAACCCCAAAACACAATCATCTGGTGCTAAGGTACCTCCCTACTGCACAGTCACATGAGTGGTAGATGCCCTTGCAAAGAACAACAAAGAAGAACGATTGTCACACGTAACATCGTGTTGGAACCGTACAGATTCTATAGAAAAGTTTTTAAGCGCAGTGAAATGAAAAAAATTATATCGTAGAAATTTATTGTGAAAGTGAGAATAAAAATACAAAATTATTAATATTATAAATAAACAATCGCATTGAGTATAAATACGATGGATAGTTCATCAAGTTTTCGACGGTAAGGCGTGATTTCCTTCTTTTATTTTCGTTTAAATTATTTTATATTTTAAATATTTAAAAAAATAGTGGGTATCTAAATAATAAACTGAAAACTTTTTCCAATAGAAATACGCGTTCCCAGAGAAGAGAACATTTATATGATGAAATATTCGAAGTAGAAGAATCTGATAATGATCACGTATCGAACTAAATTTACGCAGTATATTCCATCAAAGCCAGCCAAGTATGGAATCAAAGTATGATGGATATGTGATGCTGAAAATTTGTAACCACTCAGTGTACAGATTTACACTGGAAAATCCAGTGCTAGTCGTGAGAAAAACGACGAGAGAGTCGTTAAAGACTTGGTGGCCCCGTACAAAAGATACGGTAGAAACATTACTATGGATTATTACATCACTACGCTGCCATTCGCAAAATTTTTACTAACCTGGGATTTAACAATTGTTGACACTTTGTAGAAAAATAAGGCGTACATTCCACCAGCGATGATTGTATTGAAAACACGAGAAGAATTATCTACTGTGTTAGGCTTTCATGAAAAAGTAACCATGTGTAGTTATGTGCCAAAAAAAAAGAAGGTAGTGATTATGCTACATCAATGCATCAGGAAGCAAAGATTGGTGATGGTGCATAATAGCCCTAAAATTATTGAATTTTATAACTGGTCAAGAGCTGGAGTGGACACGATGGATAAAATGCTTGGGAGATATACTACTAAAAGATCAACTCGAAGGTGGCCTCTAGCATTTTTCTACAATATTCTCGATGTCGCCTTCCTTGCAACATATATTCTTTATTATGAGAATAATAATATGCTTTCGAAAAAATCTTATAAAAGACGATTATTTTATCGGTAACTGGGCAGAGAGCTGTGTACTCCATTCGTCGAAAATCGTTCGCATAATACACAAATCATGAGGTATTTCACAACGAAAGTGGCGATTGAAAGTTTTTTTGGGCAAGCTATAAATCAATTTGCACAACCAATAGCATCTACATCTTCAAAACCACAGGCACAGTTCGATTCAACCGGAAGGAAAAAGATTATTGGTGTATGCCATGTTTGTCACCAGAGCAAATTTAAAAAACGTCGCAAAACACGAAAATCATGTTCGGTATGTGAGTTCCCTATTTGTGATGAACATTGTATTTCAACCACGACATGCCAGGAGTGTACGAAATAATTAAATCTATTTGTTTTTCTTTATACGGAACTGTGTTATTTTATAAATAAAAGAAAAAAATAACTAAAATGAAAAATAAAGCGGATTTATGTTTTTTTACCTACTATCTTTACTATTATTTATAATAAAAATTGTTTAAATAAAGGAAATTACAAACAATATTGATGATTATTATTTATTCACAAGTCAAGATACATAAATACTTGGATAAACGATTTTTCAGTGTGTATAAACCCGGCTTTTATACATAATAACATATTGGGTACCCGGGCATCCGGTCGTTGAACGGAAGGGTATCGAGTTTGATGGTTAATAACTGTTATTGATTGATTGATTACAAAAATTTTTTACGAAAACTTGGTGTCAAACTACTTCAACTTTGGGGATCCGGGCGGTCATAACATTTTTTTAAGGGGAAGTTAATAAATTCTACCTTCGAAACTAAAATGGATACCCGGGTACGCGGTTATTGACCGGATGATTAATAAGTTATAAAACCATACGGACTAAAACGTCACAATTTAACAAAATAATTAAAAATTTCTCAAGCACTAAAAATTCCGACAAAGAGAGTTACCCATTACTGCAGGGTCTCTCACCATCTCGTTCTTTATCGTTAAATTTTAAAATGTTTAATTGTTTTTTGTATGTTTTAAATAATAATTTTATGTAAATAGCCAAATAAATGTTGTTGATTGATTGATTGATTGGTTAGTGTTAAAATACATAAAATACAAATGTACATATTGCGGCGAAATACGAGGCTAGTCGTATTTCAGGAATTTCCAGGGCCAGGAATTTCCACGACTCTGCAAAAATGTTCAGAGGGTCCTCGAAGTCGAAGAACAGCTTGCGAAAAATAACGATAAAGATTAATCCTTGTGTAAATAATTTTAAGTTGTTAAAATTTTCCTAGTTTTAAGTTTTATGATCACGACCTGTACATTTTAAAAAGCAGCTAAAATTTTTACAAAACTTCGGTCGGAATCTTTAAAATTTAACCACAGAGGCTACAAGTCCTTTGTACCAAGAAGACCACCACCACAACAGCGTTCCTGAAGAATGGGGGAGCCGACATGGCGTATCCCATTCTACAAGTTGAATCTGACTGCAGCATTCTGGCGTTTTGCTATACGGTCTGAAGGAAGATAACAACGGTGAAGATTTTAACACCAAAAATTAAACTAAAGCGTTCGGTAAATTTGATCCAAAGCGTGGAGGAATCGAAGGTTCCGATATTGTTCGATTAAGTTGTATAAGCCATATAAGTCGAGCAACATAAATTAATTTTAAAATTAAAAGAATATGGATGGCGTTTTTGATCAAGGTTCCTATAGAACGAAGGAAAGAATAACAACGGTCAATGAAGGTAGTCTACGAAAACATTTGGTGGAAACCAGTCGATACAATTGAATTAGTCTTAGAGAATATTTTGTACAAGCGGTTCGAGAGTTTGAGGTTGCTACGGAGTTAATACCAAACCATACAAGGGGTTCATTAGGTGAAATCCCAGCCCTTGCTTTTCGAGTGCAATAAGTTTAGTGCAACTCCCCACAAAAAAAGACCTGATCGAAGAAAACCGAGAGTGTAAGGTCGTAACATTAACATCTATGCGATTTAAAGTTTAATCGTTGATATTTTAAAAACTGTTTGCGTTATATTTTTGTGTAGTTTAGTTACTAATTAAGGAAACGCAACCTACACATTGAACACCACCAAAACACCAAAACACCACCTTATCAATTTCCATTATGAAATTGATAAGTCGGTCTGGTAATATAATTCAAAAAGTCTCTGTTCCCGCAGCTTTCTCTGCTGGTTTTGTTAGTCCACGCATCCCGGATTGTGATAATGCCGGTATTTTGCCGGAATTGATGGATAATCGTGATGATTTGGATGTTCCGTTGAATCCTTTGTCACCTAAAATACTTATCTCAGAGCCGATGGTGGATGGGGTTTGAAGATGCTCCACGAGTCCAGAAGAACTAAACCCAGGAATGTCATTCAGAATAGGAATTCAAAGATGCTTCGCGAGTCCAGAAGAACTGAACCCAGGAATATTGTTCAAAATGCTGTTCATCAGGGGACTTCTAACGAGGGCGCATTTGCTTTCTCCCAGCGCTTCGATGGAGGCAGAGAGAGATTGGTTTATTCAAGACCCGTAACTACTGCTGCTAAAGACAGAAGATCGCTCGTTATTGGCAGCAAATCTTAAGCGAGTAGAGTTGTAGAGGCAGCACCACTGAGGGCAGCAGACAGGCGTCAGTGGATATACATTGGTAGGCTCTGACCTAACACCACTTCAGATGCAATGTTGACGTATGTAAAGGAGGTGTTGAAGATCGATGATGTCAAGTGTGAGTTGCTCGTGGCTGCGGAAGAGACATGCTCCTTCAAATTGGGCATACGTAAAAGTGTATTGCCAAACTTGTTAAATTCCGCCGTATGGCCTGTAGGAGTTGCAGTACGTGAGTTCTTACCCAGAAGACATCTTTTAGATATCAGCCAATTAGAACAAATCTGCAATGATTGAACTTGGATGCACGTAATAATGATCCGCGAGACTGGACCGATAGCCGTATGTACACTGACTTCTATAATGTTAATGTTAATAGTTCTCTTAATTTCAGCAACGTTATCATGTTATACTATCAAAACGTTCGTGGTTTTCGCACAAAGACTACTGAATTATATAATGCTGTTCTTTTCGAAAATTATCAGATTGTTGTATTGACGGAGACATGACTGAATGATAGTTTTTAGAGTTCCGAGTTTTTTGATTGCCGTTATAATGTGTTTCGCAGAGACAGATCTTCGGTGGTCACTCAGAAGTCACGAGGAGGGGGAGTGCTGGTGGCAGTTCATAATTCTTTAAACTCATCTTTAGTTCATGTATACACCTCGATCAGAGAGGAAATTTGGGTAAGCTTGGGTGTCGGATCTTTTCTATTGCTGATATGCGCTGTCTATATTCCACCCAATAGCAATTCAGCTATATACGCTGAATTCACTACTTCTGTTAACGAAATATCAGCTAGCAAACCAGATTGTCATGTTTGTATCACCGGAGATTTTAATCTCCCTGGCATAAATTGGTTCGCTGTTGACAACGACTGTTGCCTCACACCTTACTGTAATAGTGAATGTAGCAGTTTATTTTGTGACGATCTCTTTTCTTGTGACTGAATGCAGTATAATTCGACTCCGAATGCAAATGGTAACATGCTAGACTTGATCTTTTATAACTCTTCCGATATTAGGGTGACTAATATTAGCGGAGACACGTTAATTAAGTGTAATGCTTATCATCCTTCATTGTCTGTTGAATTGATGGGGGTACTTCTAGTCTTTCTCGAGGTGATGACTTCTACTATGACTTCAGATCATGTGATTACAGTGCTATCAATTCTGATCTGTCATCTATCGATTGGACGTTCTTATCGCATGGTCTAACTATTGACGATTGCATCGACAGATTTTATGAGGTTCTTTTGTCCGTGTTTGACAGATTGGTGAGAGTTCATGCCGTGGCTTCGGGTTTATTTCCTTCATACTTTTCCGGCATTACTCGCGCGTTGATTTGGGAAAAGAAATTAATTCACAGGCTTTACAAACGTTAGCGATCAGAGATTCATTATAAACAGTTTTCTGATTTAAAACGCGAAATAAAGCTTAACATTTCCACAGACAGAGCTGCCTACTTGGAAAAAGTACAGCGTGATTTGACTCAAAACCCATCTTGCTTTTGGAGATACATAAATTCCTATAAGAAGACTAATTGCGTTCCAAGTGCTTTAAAATTTAATGATGTTGTTGCTGGTAATGGTGAATCGGTTTCGAACTTGTTTGCTGACTATTTTGAATCAGTTTATGCGGATGATAGGCGGACTGATCTTCCATTCACTTATGAAAATCGTACAAATACTATTTTATCTGATATAAACATAACTGAGACCGTAGTTTTAGATAAGATAAATTCTCTCTGTTCATCAAATTTTTGCGGTCCAGACAAGATTACTGCTTTTTTTGTTAAAAATTGCCATTCGTTAGCTTGGCCCCTGTCTATAATCTTTCGGAAATCAATGTCTCTTGGAGCATTTCCCACGGCATGGAAGACAACCAACGTTATTCCGATATACAAATCTGGTAACCGCGGTAGTATTAAGAATTATCGTGCAGTCTGTATTGCATCCATGTTTGCAAAAATATTTGAATCAATTGTTGCAGATGCTATTACTGATCACACCAAGGTTTTTGTGATAAATAACCAACATGGTTTTGTGCCTGGACCCTCCACCTGTACTAATTTGTTCTCATTTACTAGTCTTGTTTCTTCTGCTATTGAGTGCGGTAAGACGGTAGATTGTATATTTACCGATTAGTCAAAAGCGTTTGATCAGATTCCTGTTAATCTGCTTTTATTAAAACTTAATAAAATGTACTCCATTCCTGTCCCTTGATTAATTGGTTGAAGTCCTACCTTACTGGAAGAGAGCAGGTTGTAATTGTAAATGGTTATGCTTCCCACAGATTTCATGTTACATCTGGAGTTGGTCAGAGATCTCATCTGGGCCCTATTCTTTTCTTACTCTACATTAATGATGTGGATTCTGTGATAAAATTTTGCGAATTTTTGTTATTTGCCAATGATTTAAAATTATTTCGTCTGATTTTTTCCGACAGTGATTCTCCAGAGTGATCTTGCAAGATTACAAGATTGGTGTGATCTTAGTGGTCGAACTAAATGTTAAAAAGTGCAAAGCTATGAAATTTACGAAAAAGAGATGTAATGTGTGCTTTTTCTACTCGAGCAACAACGGTGTGATTCTTGATAATGTTTATGAGTACAAAGACCTTGGTGTTATTCTTGATCCTGCTCTGTCATTCCATCATCACTTTGACTCGATTGTCTCGAGGGCAAATAAGATGCTGGAATTCATCAGCAGGTCGATTTCTGAGTTTGGCGACATCCGTGCTCTGACCACCTTGTATTCATCGTTTGTGCGATCAATTCTTGATTACTGTTCGGTGATTTGGTGTCCATCGTATTCTTCGCGAGTTGTCAGGCTGGAGAGGATCCAGCGTAGGTTTGTTAAAGTTTTGTGTTTTAGAAGTTGCATCCAGTACTCCTTCAAAGTTATAAAATGCTTCTGAAATACTTTGGGCTGATGAAGCTGTCTGCAAGGAGGTCTGTCTCAGATTTAATGTTCATATACAGATTGCTAAATAATGTTGTCAGTTGTCCGGAGTTACTTGAATTATTCCTGTTTCATGTACCTGTGAGATGTCTGAGAGAAAATCTAATGTTCTTCGAGAGTTTTCACAGGTCTACGTTCGGTCAGCATTCAGCCATGTCTAGATTGTGTCGTCTTGCAAATACTATTTTTGTGCAACACAAAGAATTAGACTTTTTTCACGGGAGTGCAAGTAATTTCAAAAAAGAGCTAGTGGCATATTTAGATTCGGTTTAGTCTTGGGTTATAGTTCATTTATTGTAATATTTTGTTTCATACTGTCATTTAATGTTTGATTGTTGTATTCTGGTAATGGTGTAGAAGCCGTTAGTATTAAACAAATAAATAAATAAATAAATAAAATAAATATCATTGTAAGTTGTTCGTCTGTTATCGTTATCCATTTTAGTAAATTAAGCCATATTTAAACAACAACCATAGTTTATTTCAATTTCAAATTTTCTAAATTTTTACAATCGAAATTACTCTTCGATAATTTATAATAATTACTTGGTTATAACATTTCGCTTTTTTGTAGTGAATATTTAATATTACTAAAAGATTAAGTGCTATTTAAATTATCTAAAGTTTCACTGTGTAAATTAGACTTTGCAAACGACGTGCTACCTATATTATTCATATCTTGGATCGACTATAGTAGTTAATAAATGAACATATTGATATTTTTCTATAGTTTGGCGAATGTTTATAAGACAAATGTTGATTAAAAACGATTTTGTATAACCAAGAGATGCTATTTAAATGCATTTAAGCTATTTAAA
Source organism: Cantharis rustica (assembly GCA_911387805.1). Classification (NCBI taxonomy): domain Eukaryota; kingdom Metazoa; phylum Arthropoda; class Insecta; order Coleoptera; family Cantharidae; genus Cantharis; species Cantharis rustica. The sequence goes on from OU426879.1 coordinate 36,962,999, forward strand.
ACGTTTTTTTAATAGAATAATTTCGTTTTAAATATTTTAAAAACTAAAATTTAATTATGATTGCTAGCAAAAGCGCCGCCACTTGTTCATTTGAAAAACCGTAATTTAATACAATATGTTTCATATAAAGATCTTTAGATTTCTCTGATAGTAGATTTTCTGTTACTTGTTTGACCATTTTTTGCATTTCGAGCGGCGTACAACTTAAAGTTTCACTATCTATGTTTAAAAAAAAAAAACTCAGTGAACGCCTTTCAAAACTTAAACTTGCCAACACCTGTCCAATCAACAAAACAAAACAAAGTTGTTATTTAATATTTTAAATTTGATATTTTTCTTATTAACAAGAATTTTAAAAAATGATAATAAATCTAGTGGTGGAAAAAATCGTATATAAACCACGGTTGTGAAGACCATTATAGACTTCAAGATTATTAATCTTGGCTCTAGGTCAATAATAACAGTCTTCACAACCTTGGCCTATAATATACTATTATTTCGCTTATCGCAATCAGTAAGCCACAAAAATTTAGTATACCAACTACACTGAAATTTTCTAGTAAATTTACCTTCTTTCTATTCTAATAAAAAGCTGTAAGAATAAGTGTTGGTGCACTATTTTTTAATTTATTGTTTATTTCCATTAATCAAAATAATTTAAAAATTATAATAAAGCAATAAAATGCACGAAAACGTAAAACTAGTAATAGAAAATACATAAATTATATTGCATTGACTATACTCAACGTTAGAATATTTTCTGTATGCAATTTCCTCCACTCCTTTACGATCGTATAAGTTATGTATTGATAGAGGTATGATAGAACGCAAGCTGTGACTCATAGACCGTGTTGTGCACTGGTTCAGATATTAACCCTAGCATGACCTACGTAAGTCGTGATAAGCGTTTGGGTATCGTATTATATTATAATTTTACGTACAATAGCATTATTCTAGGGTTAAACAAGTAGCGAGAAAGACCGGAGAACAACCTAGTATTGGCGGTCAACTACGACGGGAACTATTCCATTCGATTCTTTATAATCTGTGTTCATGATCTGCATTTTTTATATACTTAAAATTAATTAGAAATAATGCGGTGTGCTGTATTTGGATGTTTTATTTCCCAAACACCGCTAAATATTTGAATTTAAATGAACCAGGGTACGTCATCATGTTGTCATACTCCAAACGAACGAAAATAGGTTTGTAAAATATCATACCTGTGCATTTTAAGTATGAGTCTATTGTAAGAATATCTCTATAATATCAGCAATTTGGAATAATTATTTAATTTTATCTACAAGTGTTAATTTCAAAAATTTTTCTTTAGATAATAATTATGTAAAAATATAATTAAGAAATTAAAACACCACATAATTTTTTCAATACGAATAGGGACGGTCATTAGCCTAGTTTGTTAGTTGGATAACTGCTGACATTATGGTACTCGGTTGGAATCCGGAGAGAGTCTAAAATTTTTTATAATTGTCTCCGTGCTTCGGAAAGCACATAAAGCCAGCAGTCCTTCTGGGTTGATGACTTGCCGTCATCAACAACAAAAACCAGAGTTACTGGCACATCTGAGATAAGCCTAGCAAGCTAACTTGGATGTAAAACAATAAAAAACGCTCATAGCACTAATAGTAACTTTGGAACATCACTGAGGTTGCTGTTAAGTAAAAACAGGTTGCAGACCTAATTAAAGAAGAAAATTAGTGTCTGCGGAAATTTTATTAAAAATTATGATTTTTATGATTTTTAATAAAATATTTTTTTCTTTTTGTTGGCTGACTCTTTCTGGGAAAACGCAGTCGCAAGGACTCCCCTGACGGTCTACCACTGCGTTTAACTATTAAGAATACTTTATTACTTTTGCATAATTTATTTGTAATTTTAATGAAATAAAATTTATATATTGTTAAATTTACTTAAAATTTTAGAAACTAACATTGATCTTAAAATTAAACTTATAAGAACAAAAAAATAAACTATATTCCAATATTAATGCATATAGATAAAAAAACAAGAAAAAACATCGAGAAATAAATAAATATATGAAAAAGCTCATCAAAAGTACTTTTGTTAAAAAAAATTTTTAATATACGAGTAAGTATTACAAAAAAAATTGCAAATAAATTCTATAACAAAATCAATCAAAGTTATTCCCGGTTAGAAAAAATGACAATCAACAGCACAAAATTTAAAAGAAAAATGGCGAAAATTTAATATAAGTAAGAATGATATTAAATACAAAGTAAAAATAATTTGAAATGATTGAGAAATGAGAATAGTTATCCACACAAATGTTTCTACGCAGTGATCAGCGGCTAAAATCTAAATTGTGTTCCCGGAATATTACCATTTAGAGTAGGATTACTTAGTAACCAAATTAGTTATTGAACCTTTATTAGTATACTAGATTCGACACATTTCAGAAAAAAAATTTTATGATTAATATAATTAATATTAGCCCTTAGATAAACAAATTATTCTCAGCACAGCTAATAGAAAATAAGAAAATCAAAGGAGAGAGACGTAGGAGTAATACAATTATAAGAAATCCAGAAAATATAAAAAAATATAATTAGGTATTTGAATAAAAAATAATAATGCATTTTTTTAATTTTATTTCAATACCTAATCATAAAAATATTGAAACCAACACGAAAAGTTTTTGAAAAGTTACATTCAATTAATTATAAATTAATTAAAATGTGTAAAATTTTAAAAAATATATCGTGACTTGAAACGCGCCACGATCGAGAATCATCGCATACCGTGCTTGTGACGTCACATCGCTACAATTTACAAAATATGTGAACATAACCGTTACACAACAAAGCGATCTTCACAACAATAAAAATGTGTTTTAGTTTTAGGATTAATACACCGTGCTGCTAAAAACCATTGATTTCGACGTTTAACATCGTTTAGCATACTTAAAAACATTTTTTCATGTGTACTTATTGTAGTATTTCTACAAAGTGGTGCAAAACAGGTCCGATAACTATTTAAATTAGACATTTTTAAGAAGGAGGTCTAATTTAAAGTAAGTAAAAACAAAATATACACAATTCAACTGTCAAATAGAAACAAATTCAAACGTATTTATTTTGATGTTAATGTGTAACTACCTGACGTCACATACATATATGCGTTTAAAGTTTAAACTTTAAAAATTAATTTTTAATTTGATTGAACTTCTTAATTATTGTGAAAATTATTGAGATTTAATTACGGTGAGCAATATAAGCACAAATGCAGGTATTAGCTTAGTAGGTTAAGATTGATGAAGGGGGGGGACCCTTTGGGAAAAAAAAAAGGATGGGGTATTATTTATTAAAAATATTTAGTAGAGGTGAGTTATTTAGATCTGATTGACTGTTTAATAAAGCAGATAAATATTTTAATTTATTAATTTCCATAGCTTCTAAAAATTAATAAATTATTATTAATAATAAATAAATAAATCTGATCTAAATAACTACCTCTACTAAATATTTTTAATAAATAAGTTTTTTTTATAAAAATAAAAATTATAATTATTGATTATAGTAGTTCCTATTGGTTGCGATAAATTAAGTAAAGATGGGTTCCTATTGGTTGGGAGTAGCACCAATCACCTAGGTTAGTGAAATTTTACAATTAACAAGCAATTTGCAGACCCTGACAAAAAAGCTTTAATAAGTACCTGCCAGGTGCCTGTCCCAAGCAATTTACAGGCCCTGTCAAACAAGCTCCAATAAGTATTTGCCAGGTTCCTGTCCCAGGTAAATTTACAGACCCTGTTAAACAAGCTTTAATAAGTACCTGCCACGTCCCCGTCGCAGGTAAATTTACAGGCCCAGTCAAACAAGCTCTAATAAGTACCTGCCAGGTCCCTGTCTTAGGTAAATTTACAGATCCTGTCAAATAAGCACAAAATAAGTACCCGGCAGGTCCCTGGCAGAGAAATTCAGAAGTAGCCAGAAAAAAATGTTACCTGGGTAGTCGCTGCTTGTACAAGATGCAAATAAATAGGAATAATGTATTAACTAAAACCTTGTTAAACTTTCATTACTTTTATTACTTATTATTTAGAAATAATAATTAACTTCGATATTTAATACGAACTAATACAAAATTGTATCCAATTAAGATAATAGTTGAAGCTATAAATTATAATAAATTATAACTGCATTGATAGCGCGAATTTGCGAAATAAGATAATATGTACCCTAATTTATTGAAATTAAAATTTCCTTAAAAATTGAGCAAAAACCATTTCAGTTGATTTAAAATAGATGCATGTATTTTTTTATCCTTAGTCAACGTGATTTATGAAATTATTTGTAATCTAATGACACTAGAAGCATATTCGATATCATTTCAATCTCCAGCAAAATAGTTTTATACGCTCTTATAAAGTGATCATTTTTTACTTATGCCAAACAAATTTTACATGTTTTATACTAGTCTAACATTACATTATACCTATAACCATTTTTTATTCGATAGAATTTTTCGGTTAACAATGCTAGCCGGAAGCTTTGATGTTTGGGAGAGCGAGTCGCAGGTTCTATATTAATTTTAAATAATTAAACAAAACTATTTATGAGGTAACTCAAACATTTATAAAAACGAAGCCACTGGCTTTATTAAACAACGTTAGGTAATTACAAAATAAAAAAAAATTGAATGGTTTAATAATCCCAAAGTTAGATAAGATTACTTTATTCTGATAAAAACCATAAAATTCGGTTGCACAGTTTACCATTGGCAGGTTATCATAATTAAAATAATGTGTAAAAGGACATAAAATTACATAACCAATGCGCGGATAGCTATTGCCTATTAGGTTTACAAAATTTTTACATTTTGTAAACCTTTCATTTTTCTTCTTCAATGTTTCTGTATAACCGCCTAAGATAATTCTATTCCAATTCTAATCCAAAAATTCCCAATGATAACTTGACAATTAAAGAAAATGCATACGTATACTTCTTTAACCTCTTAAAGCGCAAAATAAAATTTCAATTATACGACGTTGAATATTCTAATGGACACTCTGATTTTGTCAAAGTAGGCTAAAATTAATTAATTGCTATTTTAAATAAATTTAATTTGAGCTACTTGCAAGCGAGTGGATATTTTTTCTGTGTACACTAATTATTTACTCGCTATAATTCCAAAAACGATTTAAATTATGCTAATATTAATGAATTACTATTTAAACTAGGCAGTAATCCTATTGATGTACAACAGGTAAAGGATTAAAATATATAAATCATTTTTGGCGCAATTTACATAGGCAGACTTAATCTTTTGGAGCAATTCACGGGTCAGATATTCTCGATTTAAAACAGAGTAATCTAAACTGATTCTACATTTTTGTTGTTACTGTATTTATAAATTCTAATGTTAATAATAAATAATTAATGAGAAAAGAAATAACGAGTTAGTAGTAATTTCTAATGTTAGTGATAAGTTGAAAGATTACAATAATTGTTTCGAAAGGTTACTTTAATAACTAAAAACTTTTTATAAAGTGCAAAAATTATGAGTATTAGTTATTAAATACATAATTAAGGTAAGTTACCTAAATATGGGCACCTCTAAGCATTTTAGTGTATAACAACTTTAATAATTTAAATTCAAACATTAAAAAAATTTTTTTTCTTCTCTACGTTATAAGGAATACATAATTACAGATAAAATTTGCAAAAACTTATATTAAATATTTATAACTTTACATTTAAAAATTTAATCAAATGCTCACATTGGGAACACCATAGTCTATAATATGGGCACCCTATAAAAATAAAAAGAAAAACATATTAATACTAAGTCTACATTAATTAGTAATTATTAAGGGAATGTCGTCAGGGTTGGCCACCCTTTTAACTTTTGCCCATAACTTCCGTGTAAGAAAGAATTTTGTTGATTTAAGCACATGATCAGAAAGATCTAGGAATAAAGTTACTTTCGAGGCAATCGCAAATTGATTGGGTAAAAAATAGAGAACTTATGCAAGAATTAAAAAAAAAAATGTTGTCAAGGTTGGCCCATTGCTGTCTAGGTAGGCCCACCGTTGAGAATTGTTAAATTTATGTAAAAAAAATAACTGGATGAAATATTAAACCAAATTAATTTTATTTTTATTCGATTTAGTAAAACTTTACAATATAATATCGCAGAGAACTGATTTACATGACACATAATTCCGAATCACCGTTTTGGCAAATAAAATAACTCCTTGCCATTTTGGCACTTCTCAAATGCACTTTTTTTGCATTTAATGCATACAATAGAGTTCAGGCGACGAAGCATTCGCTTCCAAGCAGATGTTGTATTTACAATCGTGTTTTTTTTGCAACGGTCCAACCTTGACAACAAGTTCCATCACCACATCGCGGCACGCTACATCCAAACAAGTAGCGAAATTGAATGTTTCCCTTGAATAATTTTTAAAGACTATCCACATAAGACATTTTAGATGCTTATCTTAACGAATTAATGTTTTTCCTCCAAGTTTTCATGCTCTATTTGCAGCTGCTGGAAAACTTTTTTTATCTTGGTTCAGTGTATGAGTGCACAACACGTTTCAACATTACCCTCCGAAATCAGTAATGGCACGAAAAGTTCGTTGTCATTGAGGGAAGTTTTGCCACACTCGCACATAAGTGGTTTCATAGTGATCTACACTGAAAAATCGCAGTGGGCCGACCTAGACGACGGGCCAACCCTGACAACATTCCCCTACAAATAATAGAATAGTAAATAAAAACAACCTAACACACATTATAAAATTTAAAAAATTCAATTCAAACATTCAAATTTAATCACTATCTTCGCATGCTAGACATCTAAAGAAGCGTGTAACATCATTGGCTATCAGTCTATAGCATTCTTCAAGAACTCAAATGAAGCAAACGGTGTATTGCTTCATATCTTTCTGTTTATTTTCCATGCTGTTATAATGTATTCATGTTAATAATTATAGTTTTGAATTTAAAAAGATAGTAAGTTGGCGGGAGGTACCAACAGTAAATATAAGGGTTAACCTCCCAGGTTTAAAAAGATAAGTATAGCAGTTCTAAATATGTATTTGTAAAAAATGGTTAATGTAAATAAAATTGTAAATAGCTAGCTGGGGTTTTGATACATAACACATGCAAATGAAATAGTATCAAGATTCTTTTTTAGGCATGGAAATGCCGCTGCATGTTGCTTCTTCTAAATCGGCTTTCCGTTGTTTGAGCCTACCCAAGTAACATTTTCAACCTGGTAAATCTCTTATAAACCCCTAGCAGTGAAATCTCATAGGTACCTGTCCCTGTCTATAGAACCCTTTTTTGAATTAAACCAGGGGTCTGTACCAGGGCATAATGGTGCACATTTTGCACCCCTACTAGGGATGCCCAGACAGGGGTCTACTAAGCACATTTACCAGGTACACTGGCAGGGTCCCTGCCACGGGGGCTACCAGGGTGTCTGCCGCAGGGATCTACCAGGGAGATTTGCAAAATGTAAAAAAATAATAATTATATTGTTAACATTATAATTATTACATTATAAACTATGCCTCTAGAACAACGATCTGAAAGTTAACAATTACATTTTATTTAAATATCTAAAGAAAGTTTACCAATTTTTTTTAACTTTCCGGGATTCGAACCTGCGATGGCATTTATTGAATGTTCTGTAACTTCACACCTTAACGATTTTGCTATGGAGGGTATATAATATATTTTACTTTATAATTTACTTATACCTACATGATGTATAGGTACTAGTATAAAGTATTATGTATAGAAAAATAATAATTTAATTTTGATCTGATAAAAGGCAGAAAAAGAAATGGAAAACCATAGTTTAAGAAATAAATTATATTATTGATAAAATATTTAACTAAGTATAGTTGTCCGAAATAAAGCCTTAAAGTAAAAAAACCACAACTATAATATTTTTATATAAATGAATGATTTCTATTGGTCTACTAATAATATCAACAAACGTTTTCTATTTGTTGTTAAATTTGGCACAGGCCCTACTAAATAACCTGTAAATGAGTACCTGACAAATTTCTACCATGGGCATTTCACGGGGCCCTACAAAGAATCTGTAAACTGGTACCTGGCTAATCCCTACCTCGGACATTTCACAGGCATCTACAAAGAATCTGTGAACAGATCCCTGGCTAATTCCTACCACGGGCATTTCACAGGGTTCCACAAAGAGTGTGTAACAGGTACCTGGAAATTAATAGGCATTTGCCAGGAGTCTAACAGGGTCACAGCAAATTTCCACAAGGAAAATGTTACTTGAGTAGGTTCTTTTTTCTGGTTAAGTAATAATTTCGCTTTTTGTTTGGAAGAGGTGTTTTCATCAAACATCAATTTTACTACTCTAATAGCTTTATCACTTAGTTTAAAAATCAAATGTTCTAAATATGGGCAATTATCCTTATTTAGAACATATAATAGTGTCCATATTTAGAATTTTCGGTTCTGCACGGATGTAAACAAATATACGAGTAACAGAACTAAATCTAAATGTTTTATAATACTTCTATAATACTATACTACAAATGTGATTTAATTTAGTATATAGATAATCATAATTATTTGCAGTAAATATTCTTTATAAAATTAATTTAAACTTACTTACTAAAAACTACAAGGACAATTTTTACATGTATGTTTACACATTTGAAACATAACTGGATATTTTCTGGTCACGTAAACGCAAAATTTCCTGCTGATTTATAGTTAGTTGTAGCATATGTAGTAGTAGTAGTTTAGTGTATCTCAGGGTTTTTATTTCCTGTTTGACGCTCGATTACATTTAAGGGTTGTTAGCAGAGAATAACAGCTGTGTAGTATTAATTAGTTTTTAAGTCGATTTTTCTATAATTACTTCTTAATTATTTTTGTAGTAAAAATTACAAACAAGCCTTCATGAATAAATGTGACATGCTATTAAAACAACATGCAATATAATCTTTATGCAAAAAATATAAAAAATAAGTTAATTTTACTTAATTATGTGTCAAAAGTTGAACTTATTACATTGCTTAACTTGTAAATAGCGTAGTGTAAATTAACATTTAATTTAAAAAATTATTTCAAATAATGTACAACAAAGTTAGCGTTCTAAAGAACTGAATTTTTCCGAGTACAATTTCATTTTTACAGACCGAGGCCGATTAGCCGACGGACGCCTGTATTTACGAGAACTCGAAAAACAGTTTCCCGCCGCATGATAAACGTAATTTTTTACACCGACTTCTATAATTAGTTATATAAAATGTAATTACTTTTTGAAATATTTGGTATTAAGGATTTTTTTTTGTTATTGGTAGTAAAATATTTGAATTCAAAATTTGACATTTAAATTTAATTATTAACCTAAAAAATATAGGTATTTGTTGCATTAATTTTTTATAACATTTTGTAATCAAAATATAGTATACTTGCATATAATTATAAATTTTTAATTTGAATTCTTCAATTGTTTGTATATCTATTCTTCTAGATTGAATATCTTTATTATTTATAATATTTTTATTTTTACAATAATTACTTTTAGAACAAGAGTTTTTTTTTTTTAATAATTTTTGTTTAATAGTAGAATATGAAATTTTTTAAAATAATAAGTTAACTGTGTTATAATTGCATAAAAAGGTGCCTTTTATCCCAAAAATTTGTAATACCTACTTAATTTAATTTAATTTGACGTACAAAATATAACCAAGAATACCACCATTTTTTAAAATAATTTTTTTTCAAACGCTAGGCGAGAAAACCAGCTTTTCAAGCCGCATTTGAAATTTGTAATTGAACACTTGTCTGAGGAAGGCGTAAAAAATGAATTTTAACTGTTAAGTAAAGAATACATAGACTTACATAGAAAAATAATATTTAAAAAGCAATAAAAATGACAATAATTTACATTTATTCTGTTGTTTTTATCCAAATATTCGAAGTCCAAACCTGTTAAATATAAATTATTTTTTTTATTTTTTCTTTACTTAACAGTTAAAATTCATTATTTTAATATTATGTTTAGTTTGTTTATTTTCACTTATATTTAATTAATTTTATCATTTCTGTATTGTTACGGCAGAAGAGAATTATCTATTATCAGGATTTACGGTTACTGTCACGTATGTGATCACAAGTATTGAACTTTTTCCTATTGAGCATTGGAAAGAAGACAATTTTCTGAGTATATTAACACAAAAATTTTCTTGGATTATGCAATAGTTGTCGAAATAACCGCATTTTAAAATTACAAAAAGCAGGAAGATGTGATACACCCGATGTGTGACGGTCGGTCTCAGGTCGAGGTCCCTGCTCTTCATTTTGTTCACGGTACGTGTGTTTTAATATACTCTTAATGTTGTTGTCAGTTGCGGTCGACACCCGGACGGGTTCTATGGCTTCGAGTTCCACCGTTGCCGAGTTTCGTCATTCTTCAGGGATATTTTTAAATTTTCTTGTATTACACAGCAACGGCTAATCATACAGCCGTGTTAAAAGGTATATCTAAAATACATGTAAACAATTTTTCAAATTTGATTTTTTCGAGAATTAATTTATAATCCAACAAAATTTTTGTTGTAGTATGCTAAGAAAAGTGTCTTTTTACCAATAATCAATAGGAAAAAGTTAAAATCGTTTGATAACATACGTGACAGTTCCCAGTTTTACATACAACATATAAGCTTCTGTCATAACACCACAATTTAAAAGTTGAATTATTAAAATATTATTTATAAATAAAAATGTAGTTTCTAAATTGATTTAATTTTGTGTAATAATACTAAATCCTTCAATAAATTACATAAATTAATTATAGTGCAAATGTATTGTCGTGTTTCGAAAACCATCAACCATTAATTTAATTTATTTTGTAAATAATTTTAAAATTCTGTTTTAGTATTATTTATTTATTTAGCATTGTACATATTGTATAGAAAATGTTAGTTAAAATTTTGCTATGTAAATAAAGGTAGGGAGAATAGAACTAGAAAGAGTGGGGCTTAAAAATAGAACACTTAGACTCAGGCTTTGACGTCGAATAGATTAGCGGACGAACATCATTTCCGCAATAAAAATTTAAAATTGTTAATTGTTTAAAAATTAATGAAATAAATTAAGTTAAGTTGATTTGATGTTTTTATTTAATTTTCTTCTGATTGAAACAATATAGAGCAATATCGCCTTAGTTACAATATGTCATAACACACTAATATTTCCCAAGGGAAATATGAAACGTCATATCATATTGTCCCTAGGGAAATATGAAACGCCATTTTAAAGTATACTTTGCGCACGGTGATTGGACAATCAAACATACAAAACAAAATACTAAAGCCATCCCTGTTAAAAAGTGACATTTAAGTGACGTTTAAAATAAAAAATGTGCCTATTTATTTTTATATTTTAAAAACCAACCTAACTTTTTCTGAATTATTGTGCGCGCATTCTGCGCGCTATTGATCTAGAATTTTGCATAAGGCTTCCTTCGACAAATTGCTAGGGGGGTTGAGAACGAGCAAAGGGGGGTAAATTTTTTGCTCAGTTTTTTGATATCTAGCTCCGTTTTCGAGTTATTGCAAATTCAAAATCTCAAATTTTATTATTGATGAAATATTGATATACAGTGGCGGCAATATGAAAAGTCCGGTCATAAAAATTTAAGTTATTAGTATTTTTTTTAGAGATGTTGTATTAACATATAACTAATACTTATATTTTTTAATTAACTTACTATAATATACATAAAAATTACAAATTCGATAATTATAATATATATTTATCCCCTAAATTCAACCCTTTAATAAGTAGTACGTTTTTCAGATATATTTCTGCAAATCAATAATGACAGAAATTTCAATTAAAAAAATTATTTTAAGTGAAAATTATGTTGTATATAGTTTATTAATGAATATTAGTTTCATTAAAATTTTGTAGAACATCATCGTACCTTTAGGACATCTTTTAAAGGGCGAGACAATCGTTACGCTAACTGTTGCAGGTAGTCGACCCTTAAATTATTGTCCCATACAAATTTCAATACATGTATTACGTAGGATTACTCTTTGAAGAGTTTTGAAGCACGTACCGTTTTATTAGTGTCCACCAATTCTTAATTCTATTCAAATTTTGGCTATTACCTGGCTAATCGATTACATAAATTGCATTATTAATTAAATAATTAATTACCTGTAACAAATAAAAAAATATCAATTGGATATTTTTGCATAATTTGGTACTTAAATGTACTAAAATTATTGTGTGAGTAATAAATTTTGAAATAAAAAATTATTTACAAAAATATTTCGTACGATTTTTGCACTATACAAAACTGTGTTAATTTGCAAAAAATATCACTCTTCATTTTCTGCGTATAAATTTAATACCGACGGCTGTAAACTGCTTTTCAGTATATCTAAATATTCTACAAGGTTCTACATATAAATGCCAAAAATTATATTAGGTATACTGAAAAGCAGTTTACAGCCGTCGGTATTAAATTTATACACTAAAGGGTGAAAAAACATAAATTTGCAAAAGTTGGGGGCATAGCAGTATATACTTACAGCATAAATTCCTGACTAACAATAAAATATTATTAAATAAATAATCTACTATTTAACTTATTAAAATATTACTTCACCTTTCATAGTTTTTCTTTAACCTTAAAACTCTCTTCATTCGAAAAAAACAAAGATTTTAGACACACGTTATCTTTAATTACTAATATTTAAATGTAAAATGTAAACAATGTTTTTGCTGTTTTCATGTACTTCACAATCCGGTTGGCAAGTATTACCAACTAAATAATGTTAAGTGATTTAGGTGTACAACAAGTAAAGCATCATTTACATCCAAGTAACGTACGTAGCGGACATACAAGACATAACGCGAGAAAAGTTGAAATGCATGGTTTCAAATGCTACCAGTGACATTCGTACAAAACATAGCCGACATGAAGTAACGTAACAAAGAGTTGGGTCGACTTCAACTTTTCCGTTATGTGTATTTGGTTATGTTTTCTATGTTTGACCAATGAGATCTGTTCATTTTACAAGGCAACACCTCCGTTTTAAAATTTTAAATTGTAAAGTGAGGTTTACACTTTCCATATTTAAACTTTTAGGTTAAATTACAGCGTGTCGTGTGTTTCTTGTGAGTGTGTTTTTTATTGATATTTGGTTAATTAAAGTTGACGGAAAATTTATAGATCTGATACATTCGTATCCGTTCCTCTACAATCGTAGAGAAACCGATACCGTAATCAACCGATCGGGTAAAAATACGGGTGCGCGTTCTTCACGTTTCTATGTTTTCTATGTTAATGTGAATGACAAGTCATTTGCTATGTTTTGTAGTTTATGTCTTGTATGTCCGCTACGTACGTTACTTGGATGTGAATGACGCTTAAGTCTTTCTAAGAATTCTTTGGAAGGTAGGAAACAAATTAGGCATAATCACAAATATATAAATTCAGAAACCTTAGCTTACTTGGCTAAAGTAAAAAATTTAAAACTCCAACGATATGTCGCGATCTTAAAGAACATAATTCTTTTTGCAATTCCTTACAATGAATTTGAACGAAACAAGAAAACAGGAGATTCATTAAGAAATAGTTTCTTGTTACCTTAAAAAAGTTACTATAACCAGGTTATAAAATTTAATAAAACTAAAAATCATGTTCATGTTGTATTAATATTAAAAAATGTAATACTCGTAATAATTATTTATTCACAATCAGTTAGTAATCAACACATCCCTGACTTTTAAAAAGTTGGGAAGCAGTTTATTATTTACTTTTACTTAACAACCAATCAGAAAGCTATTTTTTTTTACTTCCCAACCTTAGGGCGGGAAGTGGTCACTTCCCGACCTGCAATGTCGCATTGTCGGTAGGCAAAAAATGGAACTAACAAAAAATGTGCGTTAATAAAATGAAATTTGATGATCTTTAATTATTTAAAACTGATTGTGAATAAAATTGTATACATACCTCGGTGTCAAGCTTCATTCCAGCCTCGCGCTTATCTACCTAGTCAACTAACTTAGCGCTCGGCTGTAATGAAGCATTTTCCACCTCGGCACGTAATATACTATTTATCCACGACCACTATATTAGGAAGGTTTAATACGTCCGTTTTCCATGGATTAGAGGCCTTTTAATACACTAGTGAATTAGAATTCATAATACACTAGTGGATTAGAATTCATAATACCATACGCTTTAATTTTATAGCATTTCTTTTAGAATTATTAATATTAACATTCACATTTATCTCAATAATTTTGCCATTTTGACCGGGATTATTGTTTAAATTCACTCGATAAGGAGTTTCTGAAGGACTGGGATTATTATTTAAATTCACTTGATAAGGAGCTTCTGAAGGACTGGAGGGGCCCACAACTTTGCCGACATTAGGTAGAACCTGGATTTTTTCAGCAATTGCCATCTTGCTGGACAATGAATCTTCAATATAACCTTCCGCTACCGTAGTTGATTTCCAACCATCGTGACGCTTGACAGTGGTAATATCGCACCCAGCATTGGCCAATAATGTTGCCGAAGAACGCCTCATTCCATGTCCGGTAAAACTTTCTGGATCAGGGAGCCCAAGAAATGAAGCTACTTTGGAAAAGGTTTTCGAAATTGTGCTGATGCCTATATGTTGTGTAGTACATTTTCCAGCTACATATCGCAAGAAAAATCTCCCATCGACAGTTTTAGGTCGCAGATTAATGTATTTTCGACACATTTCTACAGCATTAACTGAAAAAGCTTCTTCCATGATCGTGAAACTTCTTGAAATATTTGTTTTCGTATCCGGAATGAGTATGTGCAGGTAACTGCCTTTGTCTTGGACATGGCTGATATCTAAAAAGGTTAATTCATTGCATTGACAAGCACCTGCGACTCCCATGATTGTTGCAACCTGTAAAACGTTCAAAATAAAAATCTCAATGTCTAAATTGAAATATTGACACCGTGTACTTCCTACCTTAACTTGCAAATATTCCTCATCAGGTGCTTTTTTCAAAAATTCTTCGATTTGGTTTCTCTCTAGTATCTTTGCCTTCTTTGGTTTATAATATCTTGATTCGGCTTTCAAATATGAAGTAAGTCTACCATACTTCGATATATCAATACATTTGTGCACTTTCAACATTGATTTTAGCATTGAATACTTTGTCCACATTGAAGAGGCAGCAAACTGATTCTTCATATTGAAAAAGTAGGACAGTAGCACCTCTTCTGTAATTGCTTCTTTACCTACGCCTTTACCTTTCGCCAATTGTCGAATTTCATCAATTCCTTTCCGTATACATTTTTGCTTTTTTCTGGTAACAAACGTAATGTTGCTTCTTAAGCTTCTTGCTAGATTTCAGCCGGAATGAAAAAATTATCAGCATTATCACTCATTTTTTGTGTCGATTTTACAAATTTTGTCGCTCTTGTTGACAAATAAACAAACGCATATCATAGAAACGATTCTAATGCCCGGTTGCACCAGCCAAAAAACAGTCTGTTGAATCGGCCGATCGACCGTAAATCGAAGCTTTCGTGTTGCACCACCTAAAATCGGTCCGTTAATCGATTGATTTTACAGATAGAATTAATCAACCGTTTTCGGGCGATAATTGCAAATACGGACCGTTTTTAACAGTAACCTCATTATATTGCTTATTACTATTTATTTATTTTTGTGACGTTTAAAGTTTTTTTCGAAATCTTTTTAAATATTTGTATTGTATTAACTAAATACTATACATTTGTTTATATAAGTAAGTTGGACTATATTAAGCTGTTACAATCTTATTGTATTTTAATGTGAATTTTAATAATAGGCAATAAGCTATGGATACGTCTTCATCTTCTTCATCTGATGATGAACTCGACCGCATAATGGAACTTCTACCAGAAATACGACAAGTTAGACCAAGGCGTGACCCATTTAATTTATTCAGTAATCGCGAATTTAAAGCAAGATATCGGTTTTGCAAAGAAACGGTAAACCAGCTGTTGGAAATTATTGGAGAAGATTTAATACGTTCCAAAAAAAATAATGGAGTGACTCCTATGAATCAATTGTTAATAACTTTAAGGTACTATGCCACAGGCTCATTTCAGCAAGTACTAGGTGATCATATTAACATACATAAAAGTACAGTATGTAGAATAGTGCATCGAGTAGGGCACTATATAGCTTTGTTAAGTGATCGTTTTATTCAAATGCCAAGAAGAAATGAAGAAATTGCTATGGTGAAACAGCAGTTTTATAATGTTGCTGGATTTCCTGGCATTGTCGGAGCAATTGACTGCACCCATGTTAAGATTTTGTCCCCTGGTGGAGAGAACGCAGAGGTTTTCAGAAATCGTAAGGGCTGGTTTTCCATCAATGTACAAGTGATTGGTGATCAAAAATTGAAGATTCGAGATATAGTAGCAAGCTATCCGGGATCTGTACACGATAGTACTATTTATAATGACAGTTTAATTCGTGCTCGTTTTCTCAATGACGAATTTTCCAATAGTTATTTGATAGGCGATGGAGGGTACAGATGCACAAACTATTTAATGACACCACTAGGTAATCCGCAAACACAATCTCAACAAAATTATCAAAACGCACATATCAATACTAGAAATTCTATCGAAAGATTGTTTGGAATTTGGAAAAGGCGGTTTCCTGTTTTATCTGTGGGAATGCAAATCAAGATTGAAAATGTATTAAGGGTAATCATTAGCACAGCCGTATTACATAATTTAGCTATAGAGAACGATGACATTTTTGAAATTGATTGGGATCACCATAATATCGAAAATCAAATTGAAGTTGAACATCAAGATGCTGAATTAGAACAAAGTGGGAATGCATTACGAACTCATTTGATTAACACTTTTTTTTGAAATTCAAATTAGTAAGAAGTATACTTTAAGCTAACTTTACTTTTATTAATGGTTTATGTACAATAGAATAAGTTAATTAGTAATCATATTTTTTTTTAAAATCAATTTCTTTTTCTCTTAAATCTATTTCTGCCATCTTAAGTTCCATTTCTGCTTTCTTTAATTCCATTTCCTTCATTTTTTCTTCATAATTTAATATTTTTAATTTTAGTGCATTTGCTTTCTCATTGTGTTCAAATTCTTGATTTTTTAATTGTTTTTCTATTGAATAAATTTGTTCCTTGTGTTGATTATTAACAAAAGAATAAGCTTCTTTATTTTGCATTTTTTTTTTCTTCTCTGATGTAACACTAACTACTTCTTCATAAACATCAGCTATTGTTCGTTTTTTAGTGGACTTTAAAGGTCTTGGATAATATTCTGCATAATAGTTATAATGTAAGTGTACATATTCAATAATAAATATTATAATATAAACATACCTTTACTTTCATTAAAACTTGGGTCAACAAAAATTATTTCAGCTTCATCTACATTTATTTCCTGATCATTTTCTAAAATATAATTAGCATTATAATATGTTATCGTATGTAATTATTGTTGTATACATACCATTTACTTTCTCATTAACACTTATAAGCACGTTTTGGTTAATTTGTGCATCTAATTCTTTTTCGTGAAATTCTTCTGAAAACTTTTCGGTATCTAAAATTTAAAATAAATATGTATATTAATAAGTACTTCATAAATTTATCAGTAGATCTCTTCTCACTTTTACAATAAGTTTTATTGGAATCGTAGATATTGGATAATGGGGTAATTTGTCCCTTTATAGCAGCCAAAATTTTTTCTTCACTCGGTTGCATAACCGAACTTGGCCCAGGACCTCCACCGGTTTTATATCTTTCCACCTATAAAAAAAGCTTGTTAAATAGAGCCGATACAATTATTTAAAAAAATATGGATACATACTTTTTCATTAGAAATTTGTTTCTTCACTTTTCTCTTCATATTTTCGTATAAATTTTTTAACTGTTTACCACTCCGAGGCATGTTAATGTTGCAAGAATTATATTCTTTAGCAACGTTTTCCCATGCTTCCATTTTTTGCTTGTTGGTCACTCCATCAGTTTTTTTATTTTCGATGATCCCTTTGTACCGTAAGATCACATCAATGGCGGAATCTTTCTCCAATTGTGTGAAGTGGTGATTAATATTTTCCATTTTTCACAAATTTATTATAATTGAAAATGAAACGTAACAATTATGCAATAATAATAAATGACATAACAAATTGACATAAGCCGTGTTGATTTATCATTTAAATGAGAAATACGCTTAAAACTATTTTAAAATATTAATTTCTACTTACTTTTAGGTTTTCTTTATCAACAAACCTGCTAACTTTTTGTCATCGAGGTCATAACCACGGTGACAATACATTATTAACACTACATATATTATTAATTAATATTATTAATACTACATATATTATATTAACTTTTAGATTCAGTGCTAACTTCACTTTAGCATAAAGAGTCGGTTCAAAAACCAACTGTTTTTTTTGCTGGTGCAACTAGTGTTTTGAAAAATCAGAGAATCATCGATTAATCAGCCGATCGGCGGTTGTTCAATCGAGTGTTTCTACGGTCGGTTGGTGCAACCGGGCATAAGACTTTCTAGTTTTTAGCTCAAATAAATCAGTATTCTTGATCAAAATAAATTTGTCAATTTTGACGTTTCTCAAAACTAGACCTTTTCTTGTGGTTTTGGTCATGGTCGTGGATAAAACGTTGAATTACATTCGGGAATTAACAAGCCTCTAATCCTCTCAAAAAAATTTGACTCTCGGCTGCGCCTCGAGTGCTAATTTTTTCTCGTGGATTATAGGCTCCTTAATTCCCTTATATAATTAATAACTATTTCTTCTGATTGAAAAAATATAGAACAATACCGCCTTAGTTACAATATGTCATAACACACTAGTATTTCCCAAGGGAAATATGAAACTTTATATCATATTGTCCCTAGAGAAATATGAAACGTCATATTTAAAGTATACTTTGCGCACGGTGATTGGACTATCAAACACGCAATACAAAATACTAAAGCCATCCCCGTTAAAAAGTGACATTTAAGTGACGTTTAAAATAAAAACTGTGCCTACTTATTTTTATATTTTAAAAACCAACCTAACTTTTTCTGAATTATTTAGCACGCATTCTGCGCGCTATTGATCTAGAATTTTGCATAAGGCTTCCTTTGACATATTGCTGGGGGAGTTGAGAACGAGCAAAGAGAGGTAAATTTTTTGCTCAGTTTTTAGATATCTAGCGCCGTTTTCGAGTTATTGCAAATTCAAAATCTCAAATTTAATTATTAATGAAATATTGATATATTTAATAATATATTTTTCAATCAGAAGAAAACTATTGATTACAACACGGGAAATATGAATACATTTCCTTTGGTTGTCTATACATCTCTCGGGCTTTGCTCTCGAGATGTAACTAGCCAACCTCGGGAAATATACGATTCATATTACCCTAGTTGTAATAATAGCTATATCTAACCTATCGTGAAATGTAATTTTATTATGCAACTATAGTTAAGAAATAGAAAATAGGAGGCAATAAGTTACAGGAAAACTCATAATAAAAACCTTTGTTCTGGTTATAAGTTTGGTGCATAACCTGACCAACTTCTGCAAGCTTTTGGAACTTAACAGTATACATTGATTAAGGTTTTAATTTGTATAATATACAACCTTTTTGGATTTGGATCAGTTATAAAAATTTACCATAAGAAACAAAACAAAGAACACTCTAGGTGGTAAAGTCAATTGGTTAAAAATTAAATATTTTAGATATGAGAAATGTAAGTCTTTGTTGAAACGTGTTGTGCACTCATTCACTGAACTAAGACAAAAAAAGTTTTCCACCAACTGCAAATAGAGCATGAAAACTTGGAGGAAAAACATTAATTCGTTAAGATAAGCATCTAAAATGTGTTATGTGGATAGTCTTTAAAAATCATTCAAGGGAAACATTCAATTTCGCTACCTGTTTGGATGTAGTGTATCGCGATGTGGTGATGGAACTTGTTGTCAAGGTTAGACCGTTGCAAAAAAACCACATTGGTAAATGCATCATCTGCTTGGAAGCGAATGCTTCGTCGCCTGAACCGCAACAACTCTATTGCATGCATTAAATGCAAGAAAAATGTGCATTTGAAATGTGCCAAAATGGCAAGGAGCTATTTTATTTGCCAAAACGGTGATTCGGAATTATGTGTCATGTAAATCAGTTCTCTGCGATATTATATTGTAAAGTTTCACTCAATCGAATAAAAATAAAATGAATTTGGTTTATTATTTCATCCAGTCAATTTTTTTGCATGAATTTGGCAATTCTCAACGGTGGGCCAACCTAAACAGAATTGGGCCAACCTTGACAACTTTTTTTCTTTTTCTTGCATAAGTTCTCTATTTTTTATTCAATCAATTTGCGATTGCCTCGAAAGTAGCTTTATTCCTAGATCTTTCTGATCATGTGCTTAAATCAACAAAATTCTTTCTTACACGGAAGTTATGGGCAAAAGTTAAAAGGGTGGCCAACCCTGACGACATTCCCTTACTTTAAAAATCGAATCACGTTTAAATATTAGTCAATCAGCTGTTCAAAAAATTTGAAATAAGTGCAAATTTC
Source organism: Cantharis rustica (assembly GCA_911387805.1). NCBI lineage: Eukaryota > Metazoa > Arthropoda > Insecta > Coleoptera > Cantharidae > Cantharis > Cantharis rustica. The sequence continues at coordinate 36,983,638 of OU426879.1, forward strand.
ACTATTGCTTGAAAATAAATAAAAAAGGCAAACCAAACAAAAAATCTTGAGAAGATTGCAGAAGAGGTATTAGATATTTGAAAAGCGGTAAAGCTTCTTGAGCTAATAATGCTGCAGCTCATTTAAGGCGCGATACTAGCAAAGAAATAAACAAATAGGCAATACAGCGATCATTATAATGATGCTCAATTTGTAGCCACAGAGAAGAAGAGAAAACTAATATTTTCTAAAGGTGGCGACTGACTTAACATTTTGATTCCAGGAGATATAGAATAATATTGCCTCAGCTTTAGATTTCTCTTAAACTCAATTTTTCAAATTATTAATTTTTATTGAATATTTACGTGCATAGCCGAAGAGATAAAGAATGTGAGAAGAGTAGTACGTACAAACATTTGATGTAACTTATTGAATATACTATATTATGTAGATCAGTGATGACGAACCATTTTGAAAATTAGGTCAAATAGTTCAGATGGTTCATACTCTTTTTAATACTAGCTCTTGGGTCACTAATTCCCTTGAAATATTTATTTTTATAAATTCAACATTAAATATTTGTACTTTAATTTTTAAATGTTTTCGATTGTCTGTTCTTTCTTTTATGATAATATAAAGAATAAGTTTATAAAAGCAACGCCTAGTTCATTTAAAAAGCCTTTGTGGATCAGTGTCTGACTTATATTAAGATATTAAATACAATTCTTTTAATTTATGACTCATATTAAGGTGCTACGATATAATTCTTGCGGCTGACTTTCGCGTATTCTATAGTTATTTATATTGTTACAACAGATTATATCGACTAAATGAACAATCTTTATGTTATTATTTTTCATATTATACATCTTATCATGTTTATTAAGCAAAACCAAAACAAAAAAATTATTACCTTGTGATAATACAGTTGTGATAACAATGATGCGATGGTACGCCAGTATTAGTTCTTGCTGATCGGATAGTCTGATGCTTATATAATCGAATTATATGAATATCTATTGAAATTTAGAAGTGATATCTACATGTTTGGCAATAGTTAAATCAAAAATTATGGTAATATATTAAAAAAATTTAGATGTAGTACTGAAAATAACGACACGAAAAAAGTAAAAGTCTTTTTGTGTCGCTCTATTAAGTTTAGGTTCCTTATGATATAAAGAAGTAGAAAACTGGATGGTAATAAGAAAAAAATATTACGCACTTTTAGTGAGCATTGGTACAAAAATATTAAATTACATTATGTAATATAACTGTAGCTTGCTTAGCTATATGTAGTGATATACAAAAGATAATAAGAAACATTTTAAATGTGCTTTTGAAAAAAGAATTTGTGGGAGCAGATGCCAAAATGACACCCAAATATAACATTAAAATAAAGCAAATAAACTATGAGCAAACTCCATATTATGTCGAATAATTTAGAAAATAATCGATTTTGATGTTTATATTCTATCATAGAAAACTTATAAAGAGATGAGTTCGTTATGAGTTAAGTAATTTTCAAAGCTGAAAATGAAATAAATTTGTAACTTTTTTATTAGATTTTGCTACAGGCTGAAATTAATCTCAATCGATGCACCAAGTAATTTTACGTAAGCCCATACTAAAATTTGACATCAACTCACCGTCGATTGAAACTAATTTCAGCCTGTAGCAAACTCTAATAAAAAAGTTACAAATTTATTTCATTTTGAAAGCTGAAATGCGACCCCCCCTACGGAAAGCTGATTTAAAATTTTAGTATGGGCTTACGTAGAATTACTTGGTGCATCGATTGAGACTAATTTCAGCCTGTAGCAAACTCTAATAAAAAAGTTACAAATTTATTTAATTTTCAAAGCTGAAATTCAACCTCTCCTACGGGGAGCTGATATTAAATTTTAGTATGAGCTTACGTAGAATTACTTGGTGCATCGGTTGAGACTAATTTCAGCCTGTAGCAAACTCTAATAAAAAAGTTACAAATTTATTTAATTTTCAAAGCTGAAATTCGACCCCCCCTACGGAAAGCTGATGTCAAATTTTAGTATGGGCTTACGTACAATTACTTGGTGCATCGATTGAGACTAATTTCAGCTTGTAGCAAACTCTAATAAAAAAGTTACAAATTTATTTAATTTTCAAAGCTGAAATGCGACCCCCCCTACGGTGAGCTGATATCAAATTTTAGTATGGGCTTACGTAGAATTACTTGGTGCATCGATTGAGACTAATTTTAGCCTGTAACAAACTCTAATAAAAAAGTTACAAATTTATTTAATTTTCAAAGCTGAAATGCAACCTCTCTACGGTGAGCAGATGTCAAATTTTAGTATCGGCTTACGTAGAATTACTTGGTGCATCGATTGAGACTAATTTCAGCCTGTAGCAAACTCTAATAAAAAGGTGACAAATTTATTTAATTTTCAGCTTTGAGAATTACTTATGATTTGCCGACTTATTAAACGTTACTAATGTCAAATTACTATTAATTATTAATTAAAATAGTATATTTAAGAGTCAATTTAGTACTTCTAATTTAAATACACATTAAAATTTGTGAAAAAATACAAATGTATTAAAAGTTTGCAGTACTTGTTTGATCCACTGTAAAAAAGTGATTATGATTATGATTATGGTTTACAACTTCAGCCACATGGGGCTACATACTTGGATTGTAGCGTCCATAAGGAGCATCATGCTTTAAATTTATTTAAGATAGGAATTCCGTAATTTTAGCCAAATTTAACTTAAAAACAATAATATGTGTGTCTTTGTATATCTGTTATTTTCGATTTCTGTCGGGCTGAGAGAAATTTTTTAATAAATGAAAAAAAAAAAAAGCTCGCTTTGTTCGGGCGTTGCAAGCCGTATTAGACAAATGCAACTATGGAAAATCTTGGATCCATCCTAAAATCTAGTCAGGAATAATAGTAAAGTTCGAATTATGCTCAAAATTACGAATAATAATTCATTAGAACATTTTTAAATTCGTGGTGTCATTTTAGCATCTATTCCTGGCTTTTGTTATATTTCTAACATTGGAAATTAGAAATCAATTTGAGGAGATAATAATAATACTCGATTTATGTATGTTATATCGTCGGCATACAGGTAAAAGTGACCAAGTCAAAAAATAGAATTTCGAGATAAATCAAATTGAATGTTTCGCATTTTGCGAAAAATCAGCTTTATAATATTTTTAATTCATTTTTTCGAATAATGAAACATGTTCAATACGTTATTAGCACATAGACGTTTTTTTCAGACCTGTGTCTTACATTTTTATGGAGTTAATCATTTTAACTCATTTCCACAATTTTTTGACTTAGTCACTTTTACCTGTATGCCCACGATATATGAAAGTTCAATATAGTCATTCCCAGTGGCGGCTCGTGACATTTTCCAGTGGGAGGGCACAAAATTAAAAAAATATATTTTTTTTTATTTATAATGAAAAACTCTATCCTTATTGTTAGAAAAATGTTCAATTACTTTATCATCATGATCTGGTATTTCTCGAACAAAGTTTTTTCAATAAACAGTACTGCCAGAGCATTAAATATGCATTTAATTTAATAGCTTTGAAAAATCAATTTATCGGGACAATATTTAATTTGGTTTGTAATTCTGTCACACTAGATAAAATTTTATTTTATTAAAAAAAATAGATAAAATTTGCATAATACAATAAATATGTATCTTTATCAAATAGCGTTTATGGTGCGAGAGGGCACTACCATATAAAGATTTTAATTCGCTTTCTTATTATGCAAATATATAAGGCTTATTTCTTAATATGTATATAGATATTTTAAAAAAATTTTAATTTTTATAGTTTGTATATACATGGAAAGTCATTTGCAGGTTATTTGAATGTTAGATTAAAAAAATAAAAATGAAAATCTTTTTATTTAAAGTTGTTAATGACTTTCTATGAAACTAAATTTTTTTTCGAATCATTTACTTTAAACGGCATTAAATTCCATGCATTAGTAAAAAGGCTACATGAATATTCGTTAAAAGTTAGGTGTACAACCCTCTTAATAAAAGACTAAAATCGTTCACAAATTGGTTCTTAGTTTTGTAACATTTAGTTTGGTGCGGCCCTGTATATTGAAGTTTATTAGAAACAAATTCCCCCCCTTTTCGAATTTAGATAGGAAACGCGGAATTTATGCGTACACGATTTAACCACATATTTCACTTTCAAGCCATAATTGATAGAGTTAACATCACAAATGTTGGAAACTTTGTTTAACTCAAATAATTGAATTTCCATAAGAACCGAACAACAGGTAATAATTTAGTTGAATTGTGATAGTTGACCAGGAAGTTATTGTCAATTTTTTGAATAGGTTCTTCTTTGATCTTCATTTTGGTTTATTTATTTTGCTGGAGGATTCGAATTTGATCTATGAACTTGGAAGTCAAAAATTACAAGTTGCTTTTGGGAAGCCTTCCTGTCTGAGAACTATTATATCGCCTTGTCGAATGTCAATATCAAAAAGAGTCAAAGGACAATTAGAAATTCTTGCCGCCTTTCAAATAAACAAGAAAGAAAAGAGAAACATATCAGGTCGTATAATAAAATTTTATGTTGCGCCAACGAAGTCAAATGTCAACAATCATCCGGAACGATTAAATTATTTTTTTATTTCAACAATATATTTTGAATTTGTGATGCAGAAAGTAGTAGAAATTAATTGGAAACCGGCAGGCAAAATAGCTATTCTGCGCGGGGCATACGTATTAAATTATTATTAAATTTTTTTGTTCTATCGTCAATTACTGTAGATGCGAATTTATTATTTTTTTGTTCAATATAATTGAAACCTGTCTGACTTTGGGTTTTCTTGATACTACAATTATTTTTACAGGTTGCTTAATAAAGTCAGTGGCGCCAATAATTATAAATTTTTAGGCAACCAAAAATATTCATAATTTCTTTTCTAATATAATAAAAGAACCTGCGACTCGCTCTCCCCCTATCCATCAGAGCTACCGGCACCCGTTGTTAACCGGACAGTTCTTTTTTTGAATTAAGAAGGTTATAGTTTACAAGTTGTTATGTTTTTACGTTTAAAATGTATCAAGTATTTATACATTTTGAGCAATACATAATATTATGCATATTACTAAAAGCGGTTGTACACCATTATATTTATACATGTAAAAATATATGATAAAATACATGTAAATTTACATGTACGCTGTACTGTAGTACACTGTCATATTTACATCTTAAAAATGATATAGTTTTTAAAATAGTAATGTTGGCTATAGTTGGAAAAATAAAATATCACTAAAAGAACTGTCACCAATTTCTTATTTCAGTTGCGTTTCCATTTTATTTTAAGTGCAACAAGTGAAACGCCAACTCCTAAGTGTAAAATCCCCAATAGTCACCAGAAATACACGTGTATGACCTTCAAAAATAGGACCTGTTCTATTCCGTCAATTTTTGCATGTAGAAATACATGTATAAATACAAGTGCAATTTTAGTGTAGTATACGCTACATTCAACATCTGCATGTACATTTACATGTAAAATATGATGGTGTACTACGACTATAATAAACTATTTTGTTTTTATTGTTAGTTAAAAAAGGAAAAATTTCCGAGGGTTACTAGCGGTGAAGTTATTTAATCATATAAATGCAGAAATTATTTAAAATGTGTTAGGGATTATCGATATTTGATTATATTATATATTATCGATTATCGTATTTATTTGAGTTTAATCGATTTTGCTGCTGAATTCGATTTTGTTCATGGCGTACATAATATAAAAAAAGCAAAATTATTTAAAGGAACTTTAAAAACAAGCACATGTCATACACTACTGGTGTTATGAACTCAATTGTTAACCGATAAGGGTTTCTTAGAGTGTGACCCGTTTTCAAACTGTCGGTAAACTTGAAAAATTTATTTTTAGTATATATACAAGCTTGACGGTCGGGCACTATCGTTAGCTGGTGGCTTGGGTGGCAATTTGCGTGACCCTATTATAATGTTTCTTGGCATAAACTACAAAATAATGTAATATAAAATTTATTTTTTAAATAATTAATAATTAATTAAAAATTAATTAGAAAATAAATAAAAATTAATTAAAAAATAAATAAATTCTTTGATGTTTGGTATAAACAACTTAGGTCAAAAATTTCCGTTTTTAGGTTATTTCAGTATATCGTACGATTCTATTTTATCCCTTTCTAATTGTATAAAAAACTTAAGTCATATCGCAAAAATAAAAGTGTGAGAGACAAAATATAATAAATGTTATTCGAAATTTATCTTTTTTAAACGGTAAAAACAACTTAATTTGCTTCTACTGTAAACTTATGTTTTGTGACTTAAGTTCTTTTTACCAAACATCAAAGAATTATTTTAAGCTAAGCCTTGTTTTTGGTTTTAGGATGGGAGGGCACGTGCCCCTGTGCCCTTTAAGACAAGCCGCCACTAGTTATTCCATGTTGCTGAAGTTAGATTCAGATTTTGATTTAGATTCAGATTCAGATTTACTTTTTTACAGTGGGCCAACTAAATAGTAATTACAAATATAAAATTTTAAATTGTGTTTTTAATTTATAATTTTTACAAAGCAAATACAATCCAACAGTAAATACAATGCCCTAAATATTCAGCAAATACAAACATGTACGTATATATATTGTTACGAAAGAACGTATAATTATATTTGATGCTAATGTATGACGTCATGTGTGATGAGTCATGCATGATAACATCATTAGTCATTCAAATAATGCTTCGATATCAATCGAGAAGCGCAAAGAAGTGACTAGAAATTCCTGGATGGTTATGGAATATTCTGGAAGGCTGCATTTAAGTATAAATGCATCGCGATTTCCTGTCACGAATTAATTCCAGTTTGAACGCGCGACTCTTAACATAAATCAAGTGAACATAAATACAGTGAAGTGATAACGTTATACCGAGTGTTTAAATAAATATAGACCTAGTGTTAAATATAAATTATAGTGTAAATAAATTGTAGTGTAATTAGTGTTAGTTTTAATCTTAGTTTAGTAATTGTTATTAATCGTATCTGTAAATATTTGTATTAGCCCTTTTAAAATAAATAAACGTTTTAATTTTCGTTACAATATATTGAGATGAATTTAAAATCAAACCAGATAAATTCCTGAATCCAAATTATAAGTTACAAATTTATTTCGAATTACAAAACAAAATTTCCTTTTACACATTTTACCTCAAAATTAAAAATATTTCGATTTAAATAAACTGGATGAGTGTATTAACCACCGTAGCTTTGAACCGTACAAGTTTGTACACTCAAGAAGGTTCCATTTGTTAATTTTGTAATTTGTAGTTTATAGTTTTATTTTAGTTTATTGTACATTATTACTTTTAAAAAGTTTAAAGAGTGCGCGAGGTTAAAAAAAAAAGAAGGAGAGTAGTGAGGGTAGAATAATAAACCAGGTTCCAGGTAAATTTTGAAGAGAAATTGATCTCTCAAAATTTAATTAAATCAAAAACAAAGATAAAGAAAAGAACGATTAATTTCGAGAAGGATTGGGCTCTCGAAGCTATAAATTTGTAAAAAATAAAATTGTTGGAGAGGTAAAGTTTGGAAAGATTAGAGAAGAAGAAATAACTGTGGCGGAGCAAAAAGGCGACGGCAATAAAAGAGAAAGGAAAGAAAATAGTGCGACAAAAAAAAGGTATTCCGTTAACGGTATATTTCAAGTTTAATTTTATTAGTTTAAGTTTCTGTTTCTGTTTCTGTTTATGTTTATATTTTATGTTTATAGAAAATAAAGGTACGGTGATTAACCATTCAGTTTTATTTTCAAAATTAAAAAAAAACGTTTAGATTGGTGACCAAAACTCCAAATACCACCAGGGAATTTATCTGGTTGAAGTAAAAAAAAAAACACGACAACCAATAAATTTAAATTGGCGCCCAATACGTGGAGCTCGAAACCACGACATCACTGAAATTAATCAAAAATCATTCACCAGAACGACCCAAAAATTAAATAGAATATTAATTTAATAAAATATTGACATATGATATTGACATTAAAAAAGTTTGACAGATTGCTAAATACGTCAACATTATAAACAATTAGATTACATTATAAGTGTGTTATTAATTTACAATTGCAGGAAAATTTAATATTTTACATTATTTTTAATCTTTGAAGTTAATTTGTATTTAAAACCATCAAAATGAATGACATAAGAGTTACAAGAAGGATAGCAAGAGCAGAAGTTGAACAGAACGACAAGATTCAAGAAAGCACAGAAATAATAGAAGACCAAAGCACGAGCGAAGTATTGCGAGATATAGAAGAAAACGGAGCGGTATTAACAATCGAAGAAAAGGTTACGGAAAAACAGGGTACGATGGAAGACAAAGTAGAAATAGAACAAAAAACAATGCAACAAATGATGGAACAAATCATGCAGAAAATGGACGAAAATTCGCAGAAAATGGACGAAAATTCGAAGAAAATGGACAAAATTTCGCAAAAAATAGACGAAAATTTACAGGAAATAAAAGACATATTTAGGCACGCAGAAGAAAAATTAAACCAAGACATCAACGAATTGAAATCACCACAACGAACTGCGGAAAAGGATATTAACAGAATGGATGAAAAGATAAAAATAATCAAGGAAACAACGGTAAGGAAAGATGATACTATAATAGACAAAACCATTGATGAACTACCATATATTTTTATAAAAATTAACAATATTCAGCTGACGACAATAGTAGACACGGGTGCGGAAATTTCGCTATTGAATGAAAAGACTAATAACCTAAATTTTGAATATTTTAAGAAACAAGTTATAGAAACCCATCCAGTAAAATTAATATCTCCAAACAACAAATCATTTACAAGAATTAATAAAAACTTAAATACAAACATAACTATTGGGAGAACTACAAAAAATTGTGGAATTATGATGATACAAGACATGAAAATAGATTATAATATAATAAGAATTGACCTATTGAAAAAATTTAAGATCAAAAAGAAGAAAATATTACCCAGAAGACCATGGTTAATAAATGATGAAAATATGGATTATCAACAAACTTTATTAAGAGTGCGAGAAAAGCTGAATCGAAGATTAAGATATTTACAAAAGGTGAATGGAAAGATCAAAAAGAAAACTACATTTTCTATAGGAGATATAGTGGTAGTCAAAAGCTTGAGAATAGGTTTACGGTCTGCAAACCAATGTGCCAAGTTACATTTACCCTACGAAGGTCCATACATAATAAATAGGAAGATATCAGAAAACACATACGAATTATACAGAAATAACAGAACGCATTCGAGGTCAGTTCCACCTCCAAGATTTGTATGAATGGAAAGAAGAAATGAGGGATGATGAAAATGTAAACGAAGATGACGATTTAAATGTGCGCGAATGCCATGAATCCAGATTAATACAACATCGTAAGAGCTAAAAATAATATTTTACAGTAGCTAAAAAAAAAAAAAAAGGGACGGAACTTTTTAACTTTATTAGACACTGATGATAGTTAATATTAATTGTAAAGAACAGGCATGTTTAAATGTAATTTAATATTATTAATTCAATTTCAAATTATCAAAAATGTATCAATTGTCAATATTTAAATCCATTCATTTCAATAGATTTTCAAAATCTTCCAACAAATTGTCACATTCTGAAAATATCGGGTGCGTTGAGATGAATTTAAAATCAAACCAGATAAATTCCTGAATCCAAATTATAAGTTACAAATTTATTTCGAATTACAAAACAAAATTTCCTTTTACACATTTTACCTCAAAATTAAAAATATTTCGATTTAAATAAACTGGATGAGTGTATTAACCACCGTAGCTTTGAACCGTACAAGTTTGTACACTCAAGAAGGTTCCATTTGTTAATTTTGTAATTTGTAGTTTATAGTTTTATTTTAGTTTATTGTACATTATTACTTTTAAAACGTTTAAAGAGTGCGCGAGGTTAAAAAAAAAAAGAAGGAGAGTAGTGAGGGTAGAATAATAAACCAGGTTCCAGGTAAATTTTGAAGAGAAATTGATCTCTCAAAATTTAATTAAATCAAAAACAAAGATAAAGAAAAGAACGATTAATTTCGAGAAGGATTGGGCTCTCGAAGCTATAAATTTGTAAAAAATAAAATTGTTGGAGAGGTAAAGTTTGGAAAGATTAGAGAAGAAGAAATAACTGTGGCGGAGCAAAAAGGCGACGGCAATAAAAGAGAAAGGAAAGAAAATAGTGCGACAAAAAAAAGGTATTCCGTTAACGGTATATTTCAAGTTTAATTTTATTAGTTTAAGTTTCTGTTTCTGTTTCTGTTTATGTTTATATTTTATGTTTATAGAAAATAAAGGTACGGTGATTAACCATTCAGTTTTATTTTCAAAATTAAAAAAAAACGTTTAGATTGGTGACCAAAACTCCAAATACCACCAGGGAATTTATCTGGTTGAAGTGAAAAAAAAAACACGACAATATATAGGTATATATTACGAAGGAACCACAAAACGAATTTTTCATTTTCTCAAGACTCTTTAATGTCTACTATAGAAAGAAAAATTACAGTGTGTTACTATTTCAACAATGCTACAAATTCGACAATAATCAGTTTGCCTGCCAATAGATTACATCTTGTGTTAAAAATTTTAAATGAGCCCGAGCCGTCCTTGGGGGTAGATTTACGACTCTAAGTATAAGAATAAAAAAGTTCGAGATGTGCCTAATTCTAACCTAATACATTAAATCGACAATATTTAGCCTACCTTATGTAAAAAATTTCAAATCCCCCGAGACGTCCTTAGGGTTAGATTTACGACTTCAAGTGCAAGAATAAAAAAAATTCGAGGTGTGCCTAATTCTAAGCTACTAACTACTAACTAGTAACTACGAACTACTAACCAAACATAATATAGTATTAAAATGCAAAATCAAAATCAATGTTTATAATTATTTTTAAATTAAATAATTCTTTTTCGAAATGTATAAAATGTGATTTCTTTTATAAAATTACAGCAATTTACAAAAATTGCCAATCTAGATGATTTCAGAAAATTAAGTTGCTTTATTTTCTATAATCAAATAAGAGTTTTTCAACATAACATTTACCTAATTTGAGATCTGGGTTATATAGTCGAAAATATGTAAAATAAAGTTATAAAAAATACTGAGGCCATTTCTTTTAGGTTAGCAAAATATTATCCAATAAAAACCAAAGTTGAAAACTGAATACTTTCCACCGAGTAGACTGTGACATCCCTATAACAGGTTTGTATTTACTAGAAGTTGCCATATCGCTCACAGTAAAAGCTTCAACATAATTATGAAGACCTAGAAGTGTATCTTTTAAGGTGTCAGCTATTTCACGCAAAATGGGTATTTAAAATTTATTTTTAAGTTGATTAAGTGATTTGATTAAAGTTTATATCAATCGATAGAAAAAACTATAAATTTTAATTTTCTATATTTCTAATGTTTTCATTTTTTAGATTGTTGTGCAGTAATAAAATACATATTTACATAACCAGTGATGATACAAATCATATTGTTCAACGCGTGTGAATTTGCTAGCATGAAAAGGTGATTTTATTTTCTTTGTAGTAAAAGCAATTGTGAGAAAATACATTTGTACTTAAATGGAAAATAATCTAAAAAAACTAATTTTTAAGTATTTACTGGGGTAGCTAGTAGTATGTAATGTTAAAATAAATAAATAAAACAAATATTAAAATATTGAATTTTAACTGTTAAGTAAAGAATACATACTTAATTATTGTAATTTTTATTGTTTTTTAAATATTATTTTTCTATGTAAGTATGTATTCTTTACTTAACAGTTAAAATTCAATATTTTAATATTGGTTTTGTTTGTTTATTTTAACATTTGTACTTAGTTTATAATAAATTATAATTAAATACATCACAAACAGCAAGTTAGAATATAATTAAAGTTGGGTTGTGGTTGAGATTTTCATTACATGACTGGTTGCATATTATAATTTCATTGCGTAACTAGTTCTTAAATAAAAAATATGATGCAATAAGTTACACAACTGCAGAATTGTGTAACGTAAAACGTCTCAAGTGTAACCATGATATTATATAATAATTAGATAAAAACACATTTATTTTTTTGGAATCTGAGAAAACATATTACAACTTTTCATCAATTAAAGAGAAATATGAATGGGATGTAAAATTTTATTTTCTTTCAACTTCTACAAATGGAAATTTTTCCTTTTTACTCATTTTTAAGAAACAAAATAGTTTGTTTAACAAATTTTTTCTTTATAACAAATAATTTCATCAAACGCGAACCGCTGTATTAAATTTTTATATATCTAACGATAAAAATCCTTATGTAATGAATTAAGAATTATGTAATGAAGTATTTTAGAAAGTTAGGTGACCTCGTGCGTTATAGTTTGTGATTTATTTTCTCAGAACCCCTGTGCACGTGAATGCAACTTGTCGATGAAATGCGGTAACGCCAAATTTAACGACAAAGCCTGTTGAATGAAACAATAATGTACCTTTCTTGTATGATTTATTTCGCACTTGTTTCCTATTTGATTAATTCAAGCGTGGTTTAAACGGAGTCCCCAATTTTAAAGTTGCGTCTTGAAAGTTGAAGAAATATTGACTAATTGTAAACAATAAACTTAAGAGGTGCAAAGGTAGGGGTGCGCAGCAAAAAGCGCACACGTAGAACATGTAGTACAATCCTTTACCGCAAAATTACACTAATTCAAAAAGGGGATTTTGAACACTTTAACTTGCTCTTCTTGATAAATTTTGATTAATTATGCCGCTTTTGAGTAATAAACAAAAGTGTCACATTACAAAATGATACCCTCATATACTTTTAGAAGTTGAAGAAAAACTTACGACATTTGACTAATCAGAAAATATTTATACGATATAATATTTTGTTCTGTTTTGATTGGTGTAAACCGCAGTTAGGAGCAAGAAGTGTCTACTTCTGAATTTCTTTATTTTGATTTAATTTATGCGTGTTTAAAAAAATTTGCAATTACAAAGGATTGTTAGTATTTAAAAATTTTTTTGTAAGTAGGCTTTTGGCTATAGGGAGAAGCTGAGGTACAACAAAAATAAAATAGAAGCTTTCCTTTTTCTTTCGACTTCAAAAATGCGTTACAATTACGTACAAAATGAATAAGATAGTTGAGTCAGCACTGCCGAAAGAAAGAACGACACCGAAAATACTCCGCAGAAAAAAACGGAAGACCCAGAAAAGATGATTGGAAGCGGTGGAAGATGATTTGAGAGTAATGGTAATAGATAATAGGAAAAACTTTAAAGCAGATAGAAAACAATTTAAAAAATAGTACAAGCCGTAAGTATACAAAACCTGTAAAAAGGTTATATAGCATAAACATCATAAATAATTTTTATAAATATTACAAAACCAGCAGTGTGGGGTAAGGTTTAAATGGACATGCTACAAATCAGGAAACCGCGGCTGAATGTTTTGTCACGCCGACTGCACTGTTGTGATCTAAAGCCAGAGTTTGAGCTAAAGGCTATACATTTGGCAAGCACCCTATCAAAATATTATGCAACTGCTCACAGAACCATGAGTACTAAGTGAAAAAACTTGGTGATTTAATGATAAGAAACAGACCAAAAGTTTTAAAATAAGTTAAAGGTTGAATATTAAAAAAATGTAATAAAATAATGTTTTAAATAAAAAAATTATTGTATCTAATATAACAAAATTTATTATGTGATATTATGTGAAAAAATATTGAAAATGCGAATTTTTTAATAGATCTTCAAAGACAAAGAGAGTATTTTTAATAACGACTAGCATAATATTTTTCTAAAATAAAATTTTTCAAATTGAAGAAGTTAATTAAATACTAATAAACATTTAATATTTAATATAATATTTAAATATAAATAAATTCTGAAGAAAGCAATAACTTTCGCCGAAAACTCAATAAAAGTATTAAATGTTATTAATGTTTAATTAACTTGTTCAATTTAAAAATTCTTAGTTTAAAATATTTGAAAAGTTGATATTTATTTTATATATTAAAACATAATATTTTTCGTGACCAGAAGTTTTATAAATTTTAAAAGTATGAAATTGTTTTTATCCACTAATTAAATAGATTCATAAGTTTTATGATAGTTCAATCCGCCACAGTGCAAAAAAGTACCCTATAAAGTTATGTCAGGAAAAGATTTTGTTTTTTGTATTTTAATATGTAGGCGTAAAATAGAAGGGAACATTTCTGTTTAAACAATTGTTTACTAAACAGTTCTAACTTTAAAATATTTTGTTTTTGTAATTATTCATTAATTCTTATTAAACGAATAAATGAAACTTCAGTTATTTCTAAGTGTACATAAATACTCTTCAGAAAGTAATAGAATTTAAAAATTAAATTTATAATCGAAATGTTGGGGTGTACAATAACAATTTTTGGCTGTTTTACGTGTATTTTCAAATGACGCTGAAAATTATATTTTCATATTTGTAATTTACCCCAAGAACTGTCATAAATTTGTTAGAAAATTATTAAATTAGGGAAACCAGTTATCGTATTACTCTCAAATATTGCATATAAATTCAGGAATAGAATAGAAAACTATGTATAATTATTTTTTCTTAGTTAAATTGGATTATTTATTGCAAAAAATGTGTATTAATACAATTTAACAATTTGGATCAGTTGTGTTTTAATTAAATATTATACTTTATAATTTATTAATTATAGTTATTTTTCTAACCTTGTAAAAGTTAACGCTGAAAAGTATTAAAGAGTTGTAAATACCTGTGGCACTGAATAAATTAGGGAAATTGTCCAAGCGCATGCTAACATAATTTTCCCTCTTCGCCTAGCATCACTAACTCGAAGAGGATGTAGAATTGCAAAATAACGATCCAAAGATACGCACACTAAAATATTGCTGCTAAGGTACAATCCAAATGCTCTTAAGAACAAGAAAGCTTTACATGCTAAATTTCCAGCAAGCCATTGAACAGTAAACCTCCAACCAACCTGCAAATAAAGTAATTAATTAAATATTAAATTTGTTTAACAAGCACATAAAGATTTCTAATTAGCAAAGCTTATTAAATTTTCATGAAATAATTAGTAAATAATTTAAATACAAAGATAATATTTAGGGTCGATATATTCACCTCCTCGTCAAGTGGCCAATAGCGTTACAAAGAACTTTGTTATTAGTAAACGTATATTCACCTCCCAATAGCGGCAATCGTCTCGTAAATACGAGTTACGGGTAAGATAAGTTACAAGTCACTTGGAGTACCAAATAAAACGTAACAGGTGAGATTTTAAATTAAAATTTATAAATAGTGTGTATTTTATAATTTTTCAAAATGTGTCTTATCAATGATATTTATCTGATCTTAGACGAAATTGACGAAAACATTATATATCGCCGTTCATATAATACTAAAAACAGATTTCACGAATTTGTACGGAAGATATGCAGAATAACGATCAAAATAATAACTTACATCGTTCCAAGTTTTTTAAATTATACACTATAATTGCATCTGGGTTACAACTACCCGTTGAAAATATTTTTGTTAAGTTTATTACTTAACCCTTTCAAACCTAGGGCGTGTACATTTTATTAAATTATTTTGAAGTTTGTGACAAACTTTAATGCTAAATAGCGATCATTTTTCAATGAAAGAACCACGAGGAATCCAATAATTTTTTTTTTTTCAAAAAATAATTGCTATCTAACATATAAGTTTGTTATAAACTTCAAAATCATTTAATTAAACGCGAGTAAGTACACTATAGTGTATCATGGGTCTGAAAAGGTTAAAAATCCGTGATTTTATAGGCTATTATGACCGCGGCTGTAAATTACTTGTAAAAATTTTCAAACTTCAGCTGTCACAATTACGCCAAAATACTATCTCTTCCTATCTTGAAAATATAATAGCGAATAAAATAATATAATATAATAATAATCTCTTACTCCATATTGTACTATCTCGAAGAAAACATCAACTAATGCGTAATAAGTTGCAAGTAGTTACAAGACAGGTATATTTATTTGAATATACTCAAATTTTTAACATGTCACTTTTAAAGTTATCGAACAGATAGATACAAGACACTTTACGAGGAGGTGAATATAACGGCCCTTAGTGTTAGTAATAATAAAATAAGTTATTATACTAAGATACTTTAAGTTGAAACAATACTTTTAAAATGCCGTTTAAAAATACAACATTTAATTTAAAATAACCTGTAAATTATAATTATTTTTATCATTATTAACCTAAAAAATATAGGTATTTGATACATTAATTTTTTATAAAATTTTTTAATAAAAATATAGTACCTACTTATACTTACATATAATATAAAATAATAAGTTAGCTGTATTATATAGGTATACTCGACTTTTAACTAGAGTTATATTATATTATAGTATATTATAGAGTTATAGTATATTGATTCGATTTTAGAATACAATATATAACTGAACTAATCTATGTCTACACCTTTTTTATATATTACATTAATTGCTTATTCTAATGCCATTGAACGTATAACATTTGGTTATCTTTGTCATATTTAGAAAAAAATAACTATTAGAGAAAAGCGAGAAAAAAAAATACGTCGCGGTCATTTTGAAATAAAAATGAATTAAACGTACGTCGATTTTAACGATTTTAACTGTCATTTTGTTTGATTTCTGACATAATCTCGTGAAAGATTATGACATCTAATATTTTGTTTGACATAAAGAACACTAAGACATACGTTTTGTAAATTTTGAATGATACAATTTTTTTTATGAGTCATGCGCGAGTTAAAATAAATTCGACTATACCTATTTAATTTAATTCAATTTGAGGTACAAAATGTAACCAAAAATACCAACATCTATTAAAATAATAACTGTTTTTTCCAAACGCTAGGCGATAAAACCAGCTTTTCAAGCCGCATTTGAAATATGCAATTGAACACTTGCCTGATAGAGGCGTAAAAATGTATTTTTGATGATCATAATTAAAAGAAGATCATATGAATTTAAACAAAAATGTAACGGAAAATATATACATAGAAGAGTGTAAAAAATGCGTGTGAGAAGTTAAATCAAGTTAGAAATTATTTAACAATAATAATTGAAAAGCAAAGTGACAACATAGCAGAAAGAATACAGGAGCTACGGAATTATCATAACAGGACTAGTTTAAAAACAAGAAAATCAAACATGCAGTACAAAAAAATATCGAAATAAAACAATGGTTGTGAAAACCCAGAAGAGAAACTTTAAAAACAAATTATTTAGTGCAAATTTCTTAAACAATAGAAAATATTGCGTCGCCGATAAGAAATTAAGTAAAACTTGGATACAAGAACTTAAGGTTTGTGTGAACAAACTGTTACCGTTAAAACCCGAAATGAGTTAAAACCCGATATAACTAGTATATTCTAGTTTGAACTAATCACTTTAGTTAATTCTAGTTTTAACTGAAATAACTCTAGTTAAAACCAGGTTTGACTGAAATAACTTTAATTAAAACTAGATGTTTACATTATTACTACATATTTTTACTATTTACAAAAGTCGAACGATTCAGGAAATAAATGCAAAGTATATTTCCTCAAAAAATTACTAAACTTAGAAAAGAAACAAAATATTTATAATGTAATAACAAAGAATGAGTATGATAAGCTACAATAATGGAAGTCGAAGAAGCTAAAGTTACCCAACAGAAAACGCTTTTACAATACCGTTGATTAAAAAGATTTGATGATCTGAAAACGTGAAGATTCAAAAGGCTAATTTTCAACCTAGAAAGTATTATTAGTATTAAAGTATTAAATTTTTGATGTTATCGAAAGTGCACATACATATAACTGTAGGATATGGAGGTCAAAGCAAATTAAAAACATAAACGTCAAAGAAATACGCTATATAACTATTGAACAATTTTTTTAGCTGTGCGAAACTTTCCAACAAAAGAAACGTTTTTTTTTATATAACTTCTACGTACAAGTTTGAAATCTGCTCGAGAGCAATAATCGATTGGTTTATAAATCTTAACAATGACAAATCCAGCATTAATTAGTATCTTATATTAAAGACCTAATATTATCACATTGCTAAACATTACAAATGACTGCAATTAATCTTTAAAAAAAACACAATAGTGGTTATCTGTGGTTTATGTTAAGTGGGTTTATTTGTTTCAACCGCTTCACTATGTTCTTGTTGACTAACAGGTTTACTGCAAGAGAGTTTGGATGTACCAGGTGTGTAAGTATGAAACCGGAATTTGCCTATAGGTGGTGCTAGATGTCGATGCAGTTACCGACACATCACGTCAGCGGTGTCTTGTTATTGTTTTGATATCCGACAAAGATTTCCAACTCACAATAACACGAGTTTCATTCAGTAGCATTAGTTTATTAGAGATAAACATGTCTAGTTTTGTGCCAACAAATTACGATTTGCGGACAGCACTACTTTTCTGTTTTCATCTGAAGAAAACCGCAGCCGAATCGCATCGAATGCTTGTGGAGGCGTTCGGTGAGCATGCTCTCGGTAAAACACAGTGTTTCGAGTGGTTCAAACGGTTCAAAAGTGGCGATTTTGACGTGAGGAACGAAGAACGTGGAAGACCACCGAAAAAGTTTGAAGACACTGACCTGCAAGCCTTGTTGGACGAAGACGACGCTCAAACACAACAACAACTGGCGGATCAGTTAAAGGTGACTCGAGAAGCCATCTCCCTTCGGTTGAAAGCCATGGGAAAGATACAAAAGGTGGGGAAATGAGTTCCACATGAACTCAATGAAAGACAGCAGGAAAACCGCCAAACATCATGCGAAATGCTGCTCGCCAGGTTCAAAAGAAAGTCATTTTTACATCGAATTGTGACTGGCGACATCAACATCGACGACAAGACCAAACCGCTACGGACAAAAGACAATGCTGTGTGTTTGGTGGGATCAGAAGGGCGTAATCTACTACGAGCTGCTGAAACCTGGGGAAACTGTCAATACTCAACGCTACCGACAGCAAATGACCGATTTGGATCGAGTTTTGCGTGAAAAACGACCAGAATACCAACAAAGACAACACAAGGTGATTTTGCTGCATGACTATGCACCAGCACACAAAGCAAAACAGGTCTAGGAAACGATAGAGTCGTTCCGTTGGGAGATTCTTCAGCACGCGCCCTACTCACCGGACCTTGCCCCATCCGATTACTACTTGTTAGCATCGATTGGACACGCACTTGCTGAGCAGCGCTTTACTTCTTACGAAGATGTACAAAAATGGCTCGATGACTGGTTTGCCTAAAAAATGCAACAGTTCTTTGGGCGCGGAATCCACAAATTGCCAGAAAGATGGGAAAAATGTATAGATAGCGACGGACAATACTTTGAATAAGTTACTTTGTATCATATCATTACAATAAACGTGTATTTTCTGTACAAAAATTCCGGTTTCATACTTACACACCTGGTAGTTCAAGACGCGATAAATACCTCTCACTTCCGCATTTATAGCTTCTTGAATAACGAAAGGAACATTTAAGTCGTTGTGTATAGATTTATTAGTTACAAACCACGGAGCATCCATTATTTTGCGTAGCGTTTTAACTTGAAATCTCTGAAGGATTTCTATGTTTGCAGTACTCGCAGTACACCACAGTTGCACACCATAGGTCCACACTGGTTTAATGATTACTTTATACACTGTTAGCTTGCTTTCCAATGAGAGTTTTGATTTTCTACCGATTAACTAGTAAAGTTTTGATAGTTTCAAACCAAGTTGTTTGCGTTTCACGAAAATGTGATGTAATGTAATGAAGATATTTCGCATCGTTTACTTGGGGAAGTTGTTGTCCATTGAGAGTGACAGTAGGACACGCCTCTCTACGCAGAGTAAATGTTATATGTTGTGATTTGGCTTCATTTGTTTTAATGGTTTCTTTTTTGAACCATTCTTGAATTTGATTAAGTGCCTCTTGTAGTTTTTCAGAAGCATGGGCAGGTATTTCACTAGTTGCAAGAATAGCAGTGTCATCTGCAAAGATGGCTGTTATTGTGGTTGCAGTAGTAGGTATATCTGCAGTGTACAACAAGTACAAGATCAGTTCCAGTACGCTATCTTGAGGTACGCCTGATTTTATTTGGTGTAGATCGGTTGTTTCTTCTTGATATTTAACCATGAAGTGTCTATTGGTCAAATAAGACTACAATACTAGGTAATAGGGTATAGGTAATTTTGTTTTTATTTTATACAGAAGCCCTTGGTACCATACTTTATTAAACGCCTGGGTAACATCTAAAAAGACAATCGAACAATACTTTCTGCGTTCAAATGTGTTGTTTATTATTTCTACTACTCTGTGTACTTGTTCGGTAGTTGCATGCTGATCCCGAAATCTAAATTGGTGTCGTGGTATAATATTGAGTTATCGAGTGCTGGTTTTAGCTTTTTAAGAAATAATTTTTCAAAAAGTTTTGATAGAATAGGCAGTAGACTTATTGGTCTGTACGATGTAACTTCCTCTAAAGGCTTTCTTAGCTTTGGAATTAATATTATTTGCGCTACCTTCCACTGAGATGGCTAGTGACAAGTTCTTAAAATTAAGTTGTAAATTTGGGTTAGAGCATGTAACGTGATTCTCCTATTGGTTACAGAAACCCTTTTTGTCTCTACTGATGACAATAGTAGATAGGCTAGCTCTTGGGTTTTTACCCGCTGTCGAAGAAGCTGGGTAGCTTTACAGCTTCGTGAGTCCTTTAAAAGAATGGTGGCTACGTAAAATAAAAGGAGAATTTGTTTGGGCGCCAGCTGAGGATTGAAACGACTTTACAAAATTCTTGTCGCTCTACTATCTCAACAAAAAATAATAAATGATAAATAAAATAGGACTCGCACAAAACTAGATTTCCAAAATGTCAAATAATTATTATTCAAATGAAATATTTATCTACAAGAAAAGAATTGACGTGATACCGCTACAGGCCGGTTCACTAAAGAAAAATTCCTCCTTCGTCCTGATCTGCATACGAAGCGAGCGGATGACCTAATTTACCTTAGTATTTCCCAAGGATAAATATATAAAGGCAATCAGGTCAAATCCAAGCAACTGAGGTCTATTGCAAAAATGGTTGTAAAAGAAATCAAATTTTCTGTTATCAGAAAATACCAAAATTATTCGTTCAACGTAATTTGTGAACTTAGTTTATATCGCATAAAACTTGTTTGCCAGATGTGAATTTACAATCGACATTTGTAAAATTTAATATTAACTAAAAACAAATATTTCTCATTTGAGAATTCCAAAAAGTAAATCAATAGTAGAATCAATTAAAATGGGACTCACCTAATTCACTAAATTTCACTTTAAAACTAAAATTATGTTTTCAAATCACCAATTACTGCTTTTGTGGTTTTGTTCTATGACGCTCTTAAACGACTATCTTAGATCGTTCTCGATGACCTTCCCTACCAACCACACAAAACCGCAGCATTTTCAAAATTGAAAAGCTAGCAACGCGATCTTTTAAATTAAAATAAAACAATATTTACAGAAATCCAAATAATCACTAAACCAAAATTAAACAAATTCAAAGAAACAAAAAAATGTAATAATTAATTGTTACAAGCAATTAACACTTTATCTGGTAGTTGTTTAATAACTGTGCCAGTTATGAGATCAGATCTGGGAGCTTTCTTTAGATTTAGTTTTTTAATTAAGGCTTTGACTTCATGAAGTTTTATGGCTTGGATAGAGGGTACCATTTGGTATGGTGCTTGCAAAAACTTAATAATGTCAATCTCCTCCTCCTGAGGATTCATAGATGGAAAGGGCTTGAATACACTTTCTAGGTGTTTGGCAAACGTCACAGCCTTTTTTTGTCTGTTCTTGCCCACGATCTGTCTGGTTTTCTTATGGGGGGGATTGTTTTCTCTAGGCTTTTTTAATTTTGCCCTTGCCTTCCATAAAGAATATTCTGTGGCTCTGTAGGTGTTACCTTCAAGATATTCTTGAAAAGCTATATTTTCCTCGTCATTCAGTAGCTTTTTGAGATTTCGCTCTGCTTTGTTAAGGTTTACTTTATTTTGGGGAGTTCTTGTCATTCATATTTTTCTTAATTTTCTTTTATCTTGAATAGCTTCTTTGGCTAGATGTGACTGATTTTGGTTCTTTCTATTAATACACGGTACAGGAGTTCCATTCCAGGCTACTTGCTGTATTGATTTTACAACATTTTCTACTGCTGTATCAATTTCTTCCGGAGTCTTAAGCCTGACGTTTGTATTAATTTTTTCTTTGATTTCTAAACTAAATAGCTCCCAGTTTGTCAATTTGTTAGCAAGGGACACTGGTTTTTGTTTGTTTACTACTATGAAGCTCAACAATACCATAATAAGTGAGTGGTCTGATGATAAGTCGAAATTTTGTTCAGCCCAGAGGTTATCTAGTGAAATTCCTTTTATCACACAAAAATCGATGACATCAGGAATCTTGTTTGTATCTGTGGGCTTTCCAGTGGATAAAACTCCTAGGTTTTGCCTATTTATACATCTGACCAGTTCTCGTCCTTTAGTTGTTGTTAGGCGTGAACTCCATCTTGAGTGCTTAGCATTGTAGTCTTCACCGACAAGAAATCTGTTACCCAAAGTGGCGAAGTATTCTCTGTATTTTTCCTTTTTAATTGCATGTCTTAGAGGACTATATATTGCTGATATGGCTAGTAGTCCCATAATATCTTCAACCAAAATTGTTGTTGCTTGTACTATATGATCTGTTTGATATTTTTGTAGTTCATGATGTTGCAATTGGTTTTTGATTATGATGGCGCTTTCGTCTCTCCAACATTATTTGGATGCTTTGTATTGTAAATGGTGTAGTTTTGGATCCTTAAATAGCTGCAATATGTGATATGTGTTTCCGAAATCAACATTATGTAAATATCGTGTTCCTTCAAGAACGATTTCACTTTGGGTCCATGATTACTAAGACCGTCGGCGTTCCACACAGCTATTCTTAGGTGTGGGTCCATTAATTTAATTTATTAAGCAGTGTGGACACGATATTCATCATTGTGTCCATACGTTGAGCCATCGTCTTTACCAACTTTTCTAGTCGCGATATTCTGTCTTCTGTTACGTAGTTGTTGGATATGTAATGCTGATATTTGGATTATTTATATTGGCTTCTTTCTTTCTGGTTATTGAAGCATATGAGATATCTTTGGTAACATTTTTCCAATGATCGGAATATTTCTCGTAGTGGCTGGGGTATTTGTATTTTGTTGATGATAAGTTCTGCTTCGTAGCGCTGGATATTGTTTTTGTTGAAGTTCTTTGTAGACTTTGCAGCATTTAGATGATGATGATTTTCGTTGCAGAGTGCACATTTTAAATCTTTACGTTCGGAAACACTGCAGTTTTTATTATCGTGAAATCCGCTTCACTTGATGTATCTTGGTTGGCGCATGAAGTAATTTTTTGTGTGCCCTAGTTGTTGGCATCTGGCACATTGTGGAAATTATCTGGTTTGGCATACTGGTTTAAGATTTATATTACTACGCTGCAGTTTTTATATTTAGTATACTTTCTTGTTATTTTCATTGGGTTCTAAGTCAATAAAAGCATTGGTAATGGTTGCTGGTCTCTTCGACTTTCAACATTGTAAATACTTTTTACTTTATGTTCATGATATTTTTGAAGGTTGCTTTGAAACGGCAGCGGTAGTTGAGATTTTTGGCAATAAGAAAAATATAGTAAAATTAAAATTATAGTTATTAAAATTAATAATAAATTGATTTTGGAAATAATTTAATGATAGTATACTTAAAATTTTATAAAATTTTTGATATAATTTTATTGGGAGAAACGACGAAATGTATTGATAAGTCTACCAGCTGCTAACCGGCACCGTATAAATTTTAGAATTTTCAAATTTTACTTTTTACTATTTACTTTTTAGAAGTGACACAATGGCGTTGTGAGTTCTGCATTCCAAATACCGGTTGTATCGGAGTAAGAATCATTTTTATTTCTTTAACCTTAAAAAATTTTATTTAGACAAGTGACATTGTTTAATTTAGTTCAGCGGTTCCCAAATGGGGTTCCGCGGAACCCTTAAGGTTCCGCAAAAAAATCCAAGGGTTCCGCCAAAAATAATTTCAAAATGGCGTAAAAATAAACTTTGCCGATTAAAATAATATATTTTTTAACTTCTTTGTATTCCATTCAATGACAATCCATTCATGGAATGCTAACGTCCAGTCGAATTTTCTGCTGTAGATTTCGAAAATCCAATTGAAATTAGGTGTGATTTCCAATTGGAAAGTAAATTAAAAGAGGTTCCGCTTGGCGTATTTTGGAATGAACTGAGCGAGGAAATTGGAGTTGTCCAAACGTACAAACCGTATTTTGCTACCATTTGCGAGCACATACAAGTGTGAGACTGGATTCTCATTATATTCAGGACCAAAGCAAAGTATGAGAATCCAGCTTTCAGAAATCGGGATTTGTCGGAAATCTTCGCCCACGATTTTAACTTTTTCCTACTGAAAATAGGTAAAAGGGCACTTTTCTAAGCATACTAGAACAAAAATTTTGTAGGATAATGCAAAAATTTTCGACAAAAATCGAATTAAAAATGTAAATTTTACATGTATTTTAGATACACCTTTTAACACGGCTGCATAATTAGCCGTTGTTGAATAAGGCAAAAAAATTTAAAAATATTCCTGAAAAATGACAGAACTCGCCAATAATACAACAACATTAAGATTATATCAAAGCACACGTACCGTCAACAAAATGAAGAGCAGGGACTCGAACGTGCTAGTTACCGTCACGCATCGGGGTATATCATGTTACATCTCCCTGCTTTTCGTAATTTTAAAATGCCGTTATTTCGACAACTATTGCATAATCCTAAAAAATTTTTGTGTTAATATACTCAGAAAATTGTCTTCTTTCCAATGGTCAATAGAAAAAAGTTGAAATCGTGGGTGAGGATTTCTGACAGTAACCCAGAAATCAAACCAAATATTAAAAGAATTTATTAGAAAAATTTATTAGAAGAAAACATAATTTTATACTTCTCACTAATAATAATTGTAATAATTTGTAATTATATAATAAATAATTGTTATACTTGTATTTACTTGGTCACTGGGGGAGGGGGGGAGGGGTAGTGTGCGTACACAATCTTGTATGCAGTAAACAAATCGGCTTGGGGTTCCGTAAAATTTTTTACATCGTCTAAGAGTTCCGCGACCAAAACTAATTGGGAACCGCCGATTTAGTTATTTGGTTTTATTTGGTAAGTCACATTCAGGTTAATGTAATTTTTTAAATTTTTTTATTTTAATTTTTTCAATTTTCTTTAGTATATTTTTTCTTGCTTCTCATTATTTTTGCGTTTTTCTTATGTTACATACGACTAATGGTCGAAAATAATCGTGAAATAGAGGCCTTTATACCGGTATTACAAAGTGTGTATTTTAAAATGTTTTTATCGTATTTTTATAACGTAATTTTTTTTAAATTCCTGGTCAGTATTTAAAGATTTTTTGTAATTTTTTATTTTTATTGTTTTTTAAATATTATTTTTCTATATAAGTATGTATTCTTTACTTAACAGTTAAAATTCATTATATATAAATTATATTTAACATTACATACTACTAACTACCATACCATCCACTTAAAAAAACTACATTAAGTGGTGGGTAAATACCATTTTTTTTAAATTATAAACTAAATTTAAATGCCAATGTTACTCGCATCCCTTTTTTTAGAAAAGATTTTACAATAAATATTAAAACTTACCTACTAAGTATTAAATGTTAGTAGATATTACTAAATAAATCTACAATAGAAAGTACTTCAGTACTAAACGGTTTGAAAAAAACGCTTTAAAACACTTTTAAAGAGTGTAAACATATTCATAACAACAAAATTATCAAACAAATTTGCTAATTACTATTAAGACAAATGAGTCATTAGCTGCAGGTAGTAACGTAATTTATAAGTCGGGATTAAATTTTAAAAATATGTATGCAAAGTGGTTTATAAATTAATATTAAAATCATGAAAGATGACTTACAAATAACATTATAATAATTGCTCTATTTGCGTTTTTGATATTCATCTAAAGGACACAGTATTTTCGCATTAATCTTTAATTCGATAATAATGTAATTCCATAGCTCGTGTTATATTGTTTATTATTATTATATGCAATTATATTATCAAGAAATTATGTTGTAATAATTATTCGTTATTATGCTTAATACCTACGAAAGCAAAAGTAATTAGCGGTAATTGCCCACATTAAAGAGATATTCATGAATAAAAAAAAGGTTTAAGTATATTTTGAATTCATAATATTGTAACCTAATTTTATTCTTTATAAAACGCGATTTGAAGATTTCTTTGAGCGGTCGCGCGATTACTAAATTAATATCATTTTTTAATAATTCTAATAGATTTATTCTCTATTTCAGCATATAAATTTATTAATTTCGGAAGTTCGCATAAGTTTACAAAAGTTTATAATATGTAAGTATAACTATTGGACTATCTCTGCTTCCAACTTAAAGTAACTAAATTATTATTAAAACAAATAGCAAAAATTCAAGTAATTTGAATACCTAAAAATACTTCTTAAATACAATAAATTAATATAGTATTACTTGTAAAACTAATTCCAATCACGTCATAATCTTAATGACGGCATGTGACGGAAATTCACATAAAGGCAATGTGATGTTTTAGTAAATTTACTTAACACTAGAAAGACGGCGGATTTGTTCTAGTGTTAAATGACTACAAAATTGTTAAATTTTTTGCACAATACTATTGCGAACATTATAATAACAACATCCATCTACAGAAGAAATTAATTTTCTTAATTTACAAACAAAAAATTTAATTAAGTACATATTTTGTTAAAATATTGAAGAAAATTCTTATAAAGGCATCTTAACAATAATTATAAAATAGGTATAAAACTTCAGCAAACAATTTATTCAGTAATTAGTTGAACCCCCATTGTTACGAATAACTTCAAAAAGTTGGTTGAGCATGAACGAAATTAATTTTTTTTAATTCGGTTGGTGTAAAAGAGTTCCAGATAGACCTCAGTCTTATTTTAAGTTCTTCAATACTGTTAAACACACACCTCGTAAGGATCCTCCATAAGTTTAGAATTGAATTTAAGTCCGGACTTTTGGCTGGCAAATTTAAAACTTTTATTTCCTTCTCTTCAAATCATTGTTTTACAATGCGAGCAGTGTGTATAGCGACATTATCTTGCTGAAAAGTGAAGTCTGTGCCGCACAGTTCTTCGGCACGATCCACCAAAATCGTGTCTAATATTTCTAAATGCTTTTCCGAGTTTACCTTTAGTGGTAACCATGCCAACTTAGTTATTCTACTAGAACAAAACGCAGCCCATATCATTTACACTACCACCACCGAAGTTCCTGCTCATTCTAACTTCCTTTTTGCAACATAAATCGTGCCAATAGCACTGAAATCCATCTGCGCCGTCTAAGTTAAACTTTTTCTCGTCGCTGAACATCACATGATCTCATTCTTTTGATATGCCATATACTTTTTGGCAAACTCTATTCTTGCATCTTATGGTGAGGACTTAGCAGAAGGTTTTTAAGTCTTTTAATAAATTTTATGTGTGGGTTTTGATGTAACACTTTTCTCACACTTCTGGCACTAACGGGTAAAGCTAATTCTTTAACAATTTGAGACGAATACAGTTTTTTAAATCGGGCCGTTCGGATAATCTCACGTTTTTTGGCGTGCACTTAATTGGTTATTTCTAGCATAATTGGCATTTGAACCTTACTGCTCCCCTAGATTGATGAAATTATCAATAACTGTTACTGATCTACCAATTGTTAGCGCAATTTTCCTATTTTGAACTCCAGTATCTTTGTAAGCAATGATCTTGGTCTTTTCAAGTTCACACAAAACTTTACGGCATAATGATTTTCAACCTATTTTATTTAAATAAACATTTCAAAAGTAATTTAGGTATAATGTACCATAATAAACCATAAACCAATAAACCATAAATAATAAAAATTTAAAATAAAAAAATTTTTTTTACTAACAGAACTTAAAAACTAAGCTGCTTTTATATGAATTTCCACTTTATTATAACACAAATTTAACCAACTTCCAAAAGTTTCACGATTGTACTTGTTAGTTGTTATTGTGATTTTAAAATAAACTATAAGTCATACCTGATATTACAAGTGTGATAATGCATCTTTACACTGATAAGAATATAGTTTTATTAGGGAGATATAATGTCAAACGAATTACTTATTATCCAACAGGATAGATTGTAAATTATTATTGAGAAAATAATAAATAAATTAATAAATTACGGAGAAAAATGTTTTTATTGCATTAATTCCGTTTTATTCGCACTTAATATGAATTTCCTCCTCGAACAAACGTTTATAAATTATTATGGAAGCAACAAATAGTTTACATCGTTTGTTAATATTTGATTCTATTTCAGGGTAGTACATATCGCGAACCTCTCGAAATCAAATTTTTTATTGTAAGCACGTTTTCCTTTTTTTTTCTTCTATAAAAATTTTTGCATAAATTTCTTTCAATTGCTAGAGCTTTGTTTGACTTTAGCTTGATGAGCTAATATGTTTATCATCATTATAGTTATTTAATTTTTTCAAAGTATTGGGTGCTTTAATTTTAATTAATTTTAATTTCCAAGCAAGTTACGTACGAAATAAGCAACCACTATTTAATTTTAACAAATAAAAATTTGACTTGGAATTTTCAGATCAGACAATAAGAAAAACTGCAATTACAACTTAAATAAGTTCAAATTATTATGTACCAGGTTATTAACGAATTCTAAATATTTCATTTTTAAATAGTCGTTTGTTCGACTTATTAGCAGAAAAATAAAATTTGGTAACCAAATCGACAAATAACGGTAAACAAATTTAAATTAAAAATTTAAATTACATAATATACCGCATTGGTGGTTGACACTTATTATTGTAATCTACTAACTGCTACAATTTCCTTAAAATAAGTATTATAACATGCTCAAAGTTTAAAAAAAATTATTTGAAAATTCAGTTAAAAAAAATTATATAAAATTAAAATAACTTTAATATAATGTCCATTTAAATTCAATGAAATCGTTCTAAACTTTTGCAAAGTTATTCGCAAAAGTGTAAACAAGGAAGCAGGGGTTAATTGAAGGACAAATAGAGTCAAGAGAGAGAGTCAATCGACGTTTGTCTTGTAGGTCTAGTAATTTATTAACAACGCGAAATCAAAATCAGACATTTTAACTAAATCGGGAGTTTATGAGCTCACTTGTAAATGCTTTCAAAAATACTACATTAGTCATACCGGTAGATCTTTCAAAACACGATTTGATAAACACACGCAATCCCACAGACTTGCAGATGGAAAATCTACTTTCGCGAAACACCTACTAGACACAAACCATAAACAGGGGGGATACAAAATTTTACACGTTGAAGAAAAAAGTAAAAATTTTGGATTTTTTGGATTTTTGTGGAAGATATGGAAATTAATAAATTAAAATATTTATCTTTGCTACTAAATTGTCAATCTGATTTAAATAACTCACCCCTACTAAACATTTTTAATAAATAATACCCCCCCTTCTAACATACCCTACATTCACTTACATTATTTCTCTTTTATATTAATTGTATCCCTACCCTCTAGTAAATTCACACTAAAATATAGCATACGGAATTTTATCGTTTCTCTTTCTAGTTCATCGCCTGATGATGCCATAGTATGGTGAAAACGTTTGCGATAATTTACTGAGATGTAATTATTTTAAAAAT
This sequence comes from Cantharis rustica, assembly GCA_911387805.1. Taxonomy (NCBI): domain Eukaryota; kingdom Metazoa; phylum Arthropoda; class Insecta; order Coleoptera; family Cantharidae; genus Cantharis; species Cantharis rustica. The sequence continues at coordinate 37,013,563 of OU426879.1, forward strand.
ATTAATTTCACCACAATCTAGAAAAATTACCACGGCTAGCTTTCTCAGTCGTCGAGCAAGTATCGTCAGGGGTGAGTTCACATGTTCATTAACGACGGAAGAAAAATGCTTCTCCAAAAATAACCAATTCACAATGCAATTTAAATTCAATGTAATGCAAATGTCAAACAAAATTTCAATTTTATTTAAAGGGAACGAAGTTTGATTTTCCTTATCCAAATCGACTGCTTATCAATATTGACATTCGTTCCTACGAATGTAAATTAAATTTTTAATTTTTCCAATTTTAACACAATTCAAATCCAATCTATAATTTGCAAATATTCTTTCTTTAAAACAACGAAACCAAATCCAATTTAAATCTATCGTTCAGTAGCCACTTATAAAAATATCCAAAATAATTCATTCCAATTCAAATATCAAAATAATACTTCCAAAAACAACGCAATAATGCATACGCATAAAATCACTTTATTTAAAATTAGAATCAAAATATTACTCACAATTATAATACGCATAAAAAATCAAATTTCAGCGGACATACAAAACTTCGCACCCGCTGTGGTCGTAGTTGGCCAAAGAAGCCTCGAATTTCGTGTTTTTACTCCCCACCTAGCAAATCCTACAAAGTTACAATTTAATTTATTATTTAAATCAAAATTTCACCAAAATGCATAGGGTATCCCCTATCACTTTGAAACACCACATCAAACCCCCGATGCTAATTGCTGTTTTGAGCGCAGCTCCAAACAATATTAGTATAACTCCTGGTGTGTTTCAAAAATAAATCTAAAAAAATATTATTTACAATATTACAACTTATAGTCAAAAATAAAATTAAGTTTAAAAATCAAATCAAAATAAATAGGCTTATCTCTTCAAAAATAATTTTTTATTTATCTATTATCTACTATCTCCTTCTGTTTTGTTTACTTTTCTTTTCGAACTTTCCACAAGTTTATTCTTTTTTGAGGCGTCCATTTCGTTGGGGTCTTCTTCCTTCTCCACCCCCGACTCATCCGAAACTTCCAATTTTTTTCTTTTTCTTCCATAGCTTTCTGCTTTGTAGTTTCTTGTTTTGCGTCATCTCGTTTTTCTATTTTTGAAATTTTTTCTTCGCGTGTTACTGTCAGTCGTTTTTCAATTTTTTGTTTTTTTGCTTTTTGCTTGGCAGCTTCTAGTTCTTCAGTGGCTAATCTTTCAGCTTCTTGCTTTGCTACTTCCTGTATTTTAATTTCTAGTTGTTCAGCTTCTAATCTTATAACTTTCATTTCTTACAAATTCTGATCTTTCAGCTCCTAATTTTTCTGGTTCCATTTTCATAATTTCTAATCTTTTAGTTTCTAGTTTTTTAGCTTTCTGTTTTGTTGCTTCTAGTTTTATAATTACTAATCTTTTAGCTTCTTGTTTTTTTTACTCTCAATATTCTTTCTTCTGCAGTTTCTCTTTGTAATTTGTCATCCATACATTTTATCAATTCCATAAGTTCACTCGTTCGCTGGTTAAGTGCTTGCATTATATGTATTTTTTTTGGTAACTTTGGGTGGTGGTTCTTCAACGTTTATTTTTGAGCCGCGTCGTGTGCTTGCATAAATTGAAGATTAAAAGTTAGGACTGTTTTCTTCCACGTTTTCACTTGTTTTATTCCCTCGTACATTCTCCTATCTCAATTTGTTCCATTTTGTTTGTTTTGTATTTATTGTCTCTGATTTTTTTTTGAATTTTATTGAATGATAGCAAGTAAAATATTTACATCATTGACCTTGATAGATTTAGTTTATCATACAAGCAAATACAAACTTATCAATCTTTATTTCCGAATTACTGAAATGCCCCTAAACGTTGGGACGTCAATTTAGTTGAGATGTTATTTTTACAATTTTAAGCCGCACGTCTGGGCGCCAGTTGAGATGAAATTTTCCAATATAATTCCAATTAAATATAATCCAATTCCAGTTCCAATCCAACGTAATAAACTGTTGTCCAAAAATAGTTACCAAATATAATTAAAAATAAACAAATGCTCTTCCAAAAATTAATTAATCGCATTCAAAATCAAATTAAAATAAATGTAATGCAAATGTTAAAAAAAATTTTAATTTTATTTAAAGGAAACGAAGTTTGATTTCCCTTATCCAAATCAACTGATTATCAATATCGACATTCGTTCCTACGAATGTAAATTTAATTTTTAATTTTTCCAATTTTTAACACAATCCAAATCTAATCTATAATTTGCAAATATTCTCTTTCCAAATCACTTTAAATCAATCAAATGACTACTGCTTGCGCTCGGCAGCGACTGATCAAAAATATCCAAATTATCAAAATAAAAAAATAATATAAAATAACAAAATCTCATATCAAAAATTAAACTCTCGCAAAAATACAAAATTTCGCACCCGCTGTCAGCCATAGTTGGCCAAAGAAGCCACAAATTTCGTCCCTTTGATCCCCACCTAGCAAATCCTACAAAGTTACAACTTAATTATTAAAGCCAAAATTTCACCAAAATGCACAGGGTGAGTCCCAATCACTTTGAAACACCACAATACATACCCAAGCAACACCAACGTCGGTTTTGTACCTGTATAACATTGAAGTATAACGAATAGGTACATATATTTTCAGACCTGTAAATTAAGTATCATAAAGCGGCATATATTTTTTCATACCTGAAAGTTAAGTATCAAAAATGTACTTAAGCGGCACATAAGTTTTCATTCATATTTGCACTGTACCCTTGCAGTATAGTTTCAATGCATATAATTTCATACCGTTATTGTAAAGCCAAATTATGTATCAGATATGTAATGAAATTTGAGTAACTAAAATATATTGAAACATCTGATACCGTTTAGATGCAGTTTTAAACTTAACGTCTCGGTACCAAAATTGCAGTAGCCAATATGTACATGTATATTATGAATTGATGGTTACGATTTTTACATTGCCGGTTTGATATCTAATAAGTACAGTATAAATAGTAATGTTTTGGTAGTTACAATTTCATAGTATCTAATATATAAAAATGCATTATTAATTATTTAAAGTTATGATTTTAACTTAACTATTTTGATACTATTATTTAACATAATATTTTGTTTTGATTTCGTGTTTGAAAGAATACATAATTTATATAATTTTATAAAATTAATTTTTACATGTTACATGTAATTGAAATAAAATTTAATTAATAACTTACATAATATTGTTCAAAAACTATTTAAATGAATGATATAGCTTGTTTTGGGTTGGTTTAGTTGTCCAGTTTAGAATTTTTCAAAATAAGTTTATTTACTTATTCAAGCTTCAAGTAGGTATAATTTTGTTTATACAAATCTCAAAAAAATTTGACTATTAATCAAGTTTGATTTTAATAGCATAACTTCTCAATCATTTTAATAATTTTTCAAGGTTTGCCTGATGAGATTCCGAAAATTGAAACATAAAGTTATAACATATTATGTAGCAAGCTATATCATTCATTTAAATAGTTTTTGAACAACATTATGTAAGTTATGAATTAAATTTTATTTCAATTTCATGTAACATGTAAAAATCTATATAGTATATAAGATACTTTGTGCGTTTGTAAAAATTAATTTTATAAAAATATATTATCACATGTTAATAACCTTAACCATTTTAAAGAATTTATAACTGTTTTAAATTGATTGCTTTAAAAAGTTTAAAAACACACAAAAAGGCTTACAAAATTTAAAGAAAAGCACTAAAAATTATCAAATTGTAATTTTTATTAATTATTACTTAGACATTCGTTTTATAATTATAAAAAAATTAATTATTCTATATTTTTCCAAATTTCCTACTATGAAAGATTGTCGTTTGTCGTTTAACACCTGCTTATAAATCAAAAAGCTTTGCTCGACATCTACCGTAGTAATGAGAGAAAATTTGCAGCAAACTTTTTGTACCTAGTACAATTTTGTTGCCACCATAAGTGAAATTTTTTCCTTTTGAAGATTTAAAAAGTGAATATTGGTGGAAGCTTCATTATTTTCACCATTCCAACAAAATAACACATTTGCGTCAAAGCTGTTTTCTTCTATAAGTTTTTCGAGATCTGTTGGACAACTAATTTTGAAACTTTTAATTTCACTAAAGTCTACAAAAAAATGTCAAGATATTCGAAAACAATTAAGTTTCAAAGATAACTTTTTATGCGTTTTATCATGCATCAAAATTCAGAAAAAATGTATTTGCCTTTAGGGCCTCTGTTAATTACGTAAAGGTTTGGAGAGAGAAGACTATTGGAAGTCTTACGTACACTTACGGGGGGGGGGGAGTTTGACATATTCCTTAGGTAAGTTTAACTTAAAATATTTTTTTAAATTAAATTTTTACGTAATTTTTAAGTTGCCAAAAATTAGCCATCGGAATGCTATATGAAGAAGAGCAACATTAATTTAACAAAAAACGTAAGTTGAGAGGGACGGTGTTGAAACAATTTTACGTATCCTTACATGAGCGAAGGGGTGTCAAAAATTACAAAAATTGTCCTTACATAATTAATGGACGCTTCCTTAGTAGAATCAGAAAAAATTATAAATAATTTCAGAAAGAAATCTTTAGAGAACAAGGGAGTAGGTATGGGTATAATTGTCAATAATAAATTAAAGAACATCTTAAACAAAAATCAAAGATTTCTTACATTCGTTAAATTTTCTGGGGTACTACTAAGATAAAATAAGGGGACCCGATACAAAAGACTGAACTCATAATGTAAAAAGGAAATTATTTCATCTAAACACTTGTTTTTATTGCTACTTGTAAATTTTGATAACAAAACATTGTTTATTTTCTTTTATATAAAATTCATCATGGTTATGTACTCTTACCAACCTAAACCACTTAAAAGATCATCTACAGTTTATAATAATTATTACATAACAAAAAGTAAAATATCTAATTCTACTAATATTTTTTCTACTGAATAACATATAAACATGAACATTTAGGCATCTCAGTTTAGACAAAATTTATCTACAAGACGGCTTTTCGTATGTTTTTGGGAGGTACGCAACTAGGGTATAATACATTAAAAACAGTTAGTTATTGGTCTTTATTTAAAAATAATTTACACGTGGTTATAGATTTTTTTGAATCAAATACTAGTGAGCACCGAGAATCCACGTCAAAAAGCACAAGTTTCGTAAAATATTAAATAAAACACATTTCTTGGATATAATATTTTTCGATGAGACGTAAAAGATTAAAATAGTAGATTTTTAATACAAGAGAATACAATATAACAGAATTGTTTAGATTATCAAATTTGTCGATAGAATGCAACAATTTAAGTACCATGTATCCGGCTTAATTTACCTAAGTTAGGCACCGCTTATCCCTTTGAAATTACCTGAACTTTTCAAAATTTTAAAATTCCTTCCATAATTTATTTGGATGTCATAAAAATGTTAACTAATTTATTGTTAACATCGTTAGATAAAAATGAAATTTTTTTCAGTAAAGCAAAATCAATAAAAAATTATTTAGTAACCTTTGTAACCATATTTTTAATTGTACTGAAAAAAATAGTATATTATAGGCCACGGTTGTGAAGACCGTCAATTAAAATTAATAAAAAACTCTCTTCGTAATTCGATGGGTGAGGTAAGATTTTTCGATAGAAAATAAGGTTGCAAAAATTGGACGTTTCAAAAATGATTCAAAATTTTTGTATTCGTACTGCAATTGTTAAAAACAAGAAACATGTAGGGATTATTTCTGTAGAACTGAAAAATGATTAAAATAAAATCTAATAACTTCATAACAAGAAGTCTTAAAATTTATAATATCATCTTTGAACCACACTGAGCAGAAATTGCGTCAAAAACGTCATTAGAATACTTTAAATAATTTGTATTTGTTATTTTTAATATTTTAATATAATTTTGTTTAAATAATTTGTACCGTATAGTAAAATATAAATAGTACTACTTATAATTATTATAAGCGCTGTTGTATTACACAATAATTTTTTAACGCTTAGGAAAAGGAGCCCCACGACAAACTTTGAACACGAGCGCAAATTTTGTAGTTATGCCGCTGAAAGTAATAACAAATACAGTATGACACGTGTTCTCTAATTTTCTGCTAATTTTATTTTATTTAAAATAAAAAAAAAATTTTATTTGAGATAATCTTGTTAGTATGTGTACGTTTTGCGCTCGATTTTAATTATTTATTAGTTTATGTATTTTATATTGTATAACTTTTATGTTTTTGAAGTTGACGTGGTTGAATGTGTTACTCGACAGATGTGTTTTCCCTCTTCCGAAGAATATGTTATTGCGCTATAACTAATTCCATCACGAATTGTTTGTCCTGAGGATGGCATTTAGTAAATAAGCCGAAACGTCGACCGACAATTTAGTTGTTTTATTGAGCGTTCCAATATCCCGCTATTCCTGTTTTTTATTAAGCTTTGGAAGAGATTTACATTTCTAATTTATTTAAAATAATTCATAATATAATAAATTGATCTGAAACGTTTCTAAAAACTTTAATTTATTCTAATTCAACACTGATATTTTTAAACTGAATTAAAATAGTGATTAATGAGTAATTGAAATTGACAATCAAATAATGAATATCCTGTGTAAACTTACCTTAGAATTGAAATCTAAATTATTTTGTATACTTTTGTATAATTATAAAAAATATAACAATAAAATAAAAATATAACAATAAATATATTTTTTTAATAATAAAGTAAAAACAGTTACTTACTTGTCTTAATTTAAAAAATATTACACGTGGTTTTAAATTATTTTGAATGAAATACTAATTAAAGTAATAAATTAAAGTAATATATAAATTATATTCCTTGATATTTTTAAACTAAATTAATATAGTTATTATAGCACAGGTTCGAATCCCCGTTCGGAAAAAAAATGTAAGTAAATATTATTAGGTGATTAATGTTAAATTTCAGATATTTCAGGAATGAACCAATCATCAACCAGAGCCCAATGAGCAACATCGTAAATTCTAATTAAATAATTAAAATTTATAGTACAAATTTAAATAAATGTGTAATGGTATCTGAATAAATATAAATAAAACACCGATTGACGCAAGTCATCAATTTAAACATCGAATTTCTAAATAATTACAAAAATTAATTTTTTTAATTATTATTAAATATTTTTTAATTTTTTTTTAATTAAAAATCAGTGCCGATCAGGCACGTAAATTTTATGTACCCAAACGACACTGTAAATTTCTAAATATTCCGTTCATAAAAAATCAACACATAATAGGTACATGAATGATTCACCAATTCAGTAACGGAAAATTGGGCAAATCAATACCGTACCGTTACAAAAATTCCTGTACATTAAAGTACATAAATGATACATCAAAACAGTAACGGCAAAAGCGGTGGTAAATCAATGCCATACCGTTACGAAAATATCTATACCGTATCTGTACAAAAATGATACCTTAAAACAGTAACGATAAATTGGGCAAATCGTTATGTAAATATCGTTACCGTATATATACATTTTTGACGGATTTGTGCTGCTTGGGTACGGTGTATTTATATTGTGTTAACTTAAAACATTTTGGATCTAAAAAGTGTTTGTGCATTTTTTGGTTTTTGTAAAATATGTGATAAGATTCTATGTTATTTAGTAATACTTGAGGAAAATTTAAACCAAATTTCAAACTCACAATTTTTTTTTTGGTTTGAACAAAATACTTAATGTCTGGGCTATAGAGAATACTTCAAGTTTCTAATAAACTTTTTAAAGTTTCTAATAAAGCTTTTTCTTCTGATTGAAACAATATAGAGCAATATCGCCTTAGTTACAATATGTCATAACACACTAATATTTCCCAAGGGAAATATGAAACTTCATATCATATTGTCCCTAGGGAAATATGAAACGTCATTTTAAAGTATACTTTGCGCACGATGATTGGACAATCAAACACGCAAAGTAAATACTAAAGCCATCCTTGTTAAAAAGTGACATTTAAGTGACGTTTAAAATAAAAAATGTGCCTACTTATTTTTATATTTTAAAAACCAACCTAACTTTCTCTGAATTATTTTGCGCGCATTCTGCGCGCTATAGATCTAGAATTTTGCATAAAGCTTCCTTCGACAAATTGCTAAGGGGGGAGTTAAGAACGAGCAAAGGGGGGTAAATTTTTTGCTCAGTTTTTCGATATCTAGCGCCGTTTTCGAGTTATTGTAAATTCAAAATCTCAAATTTTATTATTGATATATTTAATAATATATTTTTCAATCAGCAGAAAACTATTGATTAGAACGAGGGAAATATGAATACATTTCCCTTGGTTGTCTATACATCTCTCGGGCTTTGTCCTCGAGATGTAACTAGCCAACCTAGGAAAATATACTATTCATATTACCCTTGTTGTAATAATAGCTATTTTTATTTTTGTGTCAATTAATTTAGTATGCATTTTACTGAGTCAAAAATTTACTGGTAGCTGTTAGTAAATTTTCTTCTGATTGAAACAATATAGAGCAATATCGCCTTAGTAACAATATGTCATAAGACACTAATATTTCTCAAGAGAAATATAAAACGTCATATCATATTGTTCCTAGGGAAATATGAAACGTCATATTTTAAAGTATACTTTGCCCACGGTGTTTGGACAATCAAACATGCAAAACAAAATACTAAAGCCATCCCTGCTAAAAAGTGACATTTAAGTGACGTTTAAAATAAAAAATGTGCTACTTATTTTTATATTTTAAAAAATTTAAAAAAAAATAAAACCGACTTATTTAGCCAGCTTGGCTGGCACCGAATCCAAAGATTACAATAATTAACCGCCTATACCAGCTAGTTGAAGTAACTAAATAACGTAATTATTTTTTACTTTTTAGTGCATTTTTTTTACAGTAGTTTTTTTTGAAGTCGGTTTTATTTTTATTTTTAAATTTTTTAAAATATAAAAATAAGTAGGCACATTTTTTATTTTAAACGCCACTTAAAGGTCACTTTTTAGCAGGGATGGCTTTAGAATTTTGGTATTATTATTGTGTGGCAATACAATAATACATGGCATTAATACTGAAGAGTATGTGATCGTAAGAGAAGAAACAACCTACAGTAAGTTTCCATCAAGGTAGGAAAAACTTAACACATTAGACGTGAGGGTAATTAGACAAGTAAATGACTGTAAATATTCTTTAAATTATCAATATCAGTTTTCCTATTCATCGAGTTCTGTGCTCTTTTGATGCATAACATTTCGTGAAGAAGTCTATCTTTGTAATTGATAGCTGATTTTATTATTTCAACATTCTCGGAATTTGCATCATATCTATTGATTCACTCTCTTAAGTAGGCATTGCTTGGTTTGTCCAATACATATATACCAAATTACAGTTTATGCATTGAACTTCATAGACCAAGTCTGATTTTTTCTTTGTAGGTATGAGATCTTTTAATTTTTTATACAGTTGTCCGATGTTATTACTTAACTAAAAAGTCATACTAATTTAGTAAGGTTTTAATATTCTCTTAAGTTTTTTTCTTAATTCTTTAGCAATAAGACATAAATGTAAAATTGAACGTTTCTTACTTTGAAGTGTTACCGTTATAAAGTTTATTAACACGATCTTTTATAATTATTTTCCTCACTAAAAGTCTTATAAATACATTCTCAATAGAAAAACAGTGTATATTTAAGTGTTCTTTCCTGTAGTCGTCGTGGGTTAATTTTAAGTATCTATCCATAAGGTCTATGTAACGACAATATAAAGAAATCAGAACCAAAAGATGTCGACTGAAATGCTCCGAAAGTAGAAACATGAGAGTAAGGCTCTATAACAAACTACCGCCAGAAGTGAAAAGACTTGCATTCCCCAGGTTCAGAAGAAAAATTAAAGTTATGTTGATAGAAAGTGTGCTATACAGAGTCAACGATTTGCTTGAATGAAGAAATAGCGCACTTGCGTTGAGATGAAAACCGGCATACGCCGATCTCCACTATTTGCACCTAGTGAGATTGTAGATTTGTGAAATTTTCTTTGCTTGTGTGTAATACAGATTATTATTATTATTATTATAGCTGTGATTATTATTTAATTAATGTTAATACTAATTTTAATATGAAAAATATCTAGCACATATACATAGATAACCAAAAATATTTTCAATTTTTATAATTTAACTGTAAAGTGTATTAACATCATTTTTAGTAATATAACTCGTAATTTCTAAATAATTTTTTTTTTCATATAACTATTTTATTTTAAATATTTTCTCAAGTAGACGAAATAGAAAGTAAATACAGTAATTAACGTAAACCGAGTTTAACGGAATCTTTTACAGACGAATAGCTCTTTTATTCATAATTGCGAATTAAATTAATATAATCCTCGATTTAAATTGAATTTGATTTAAAAACTATAAATCGGGTATAAATTTCGTTTATTCGTTTACGAGCATTACCTTTGAGTTCCTACCACTGTTTACACATAATATTATATAGTGTGAACAGAAGGTTTTCGAAGTTTATCCACTGGAAAAAACTAAAAATTTATCCTGAAAGAGGAATGAATCACAACGAACTTTTAAATGCTGTGGGAAAGAAGAATTGTGCGAGCAAAAGAAATAGAAATGATCTGTTGTTCATTGTCATATTGATGAAAGAAGATATTGATGATAGAGAACTATTAAATGTTATACTCTACAAGGCAGAACAGAATGTAAACACCAGAAATGCTCATCATCCAAAAAAACCCACAACCAACCTCTATCAAAATAGCCCGATATACAGGTTCTGTGCTCAGGCCAACAGTATATTGAATCATACAGATAGGGGGCATGAACACCTACAAGCTCAAAATGATAATCGGCGATGGTACCTAAACCTCAATTAACGACATTGGGAAATTAATTTTATATCGATGTAAATCACTTTTTTGTATCTGTAAGTGGCCATTGGCTGTTGATATGTAAATAATTAAATAAATAAATAAATAAAAGTATATAAGTTCTATATAAAATAAAAAAAAAATTTAATTTAAATAAGTAAAAATCCCGAGTATCTATACGTATCATATTTACAAAATAATTAATAAATAGAAAAATAACCTAAAAAATGAATTTTTTAAGTCCTTAGTGTGGTAGTTTGTAGTATATAATGTTAAAATAAGCAAACTAAACGTAATACAGTAGAAGCTCAATTCTGTGTACACAAAAATCCAAAGACATGTTCAAACTAGCGTTCACACTAACGGGGATGTAGAAAAACTAGTGTTTTGTGTATTGAAAAGAATTACGTACTAACATTATGAAATAAAAATATTACAATGTCATCACCACCTTGTATTTTGTCGACAATTAGACGAATTTCTTATGATTATCTAGATATGCATTTCTTTGGGTACCTTTATTTTATATTTAATCACGTACAAGTGATAAGAAGTCGGTGGTAGATATCAAGATATTTAATACACTACTTTAACAACTGTTAAATTTCGCTGTTCACGTTATCGAGTGTAATAATGTTCATGTTACAGAGTAGCTATAGAAAATATTGGTGTTTACAAGATCGAGATGTTTATAAATTTGAATGTTCACGTTATCGAGCTTCTACTGTATTAAAATAATGAATTTTAATTGTTAAGTATAAAGAATGGATACTTACATAGAAAAATAATATTTAAAACTCAATAAAAATGACAATAATTTACATTTAACAGGTTTGAACTTTTTATTTAAATAAACAAGAAAATAAAACTACAAAATGACAAAATAACTTAAAATACTGACTATGAATTTTGAAAAAATTACGTTATAAAATTGATAAAAGTTTAAGATAAAAACTTTATAATAGGATATAAAGGTCCCTATTTCGCAATTATTTTCGCTCATCAGTCGTATATAACATAAGAAAAACTTTAAAGTAAAGTGAAGCAAGAAAAAATATACCGAATAAAATTGAAAAATAATTAAAATTAAAGAAACCAAGAAATTAAAAAAAAATTATTACTTTAAATTGAATGTGACTTACCAAATAAAACCAAATAACCAAACTAAACAATGTCACGTGTCTATATGAAATTTTTAAGGTTAAATAAATAGAAATGATTCTTATCACGGTACAACCGGATTTGCAGTGGAGTACGCACAGCGCCATCGTGTTACTTGAAAAGGATTTTCAAATTTTACCACGTTTTGTACCCAAAAGCACACCCAAGCAACACCAACGTCGGTTTTGTATCTGTATAGTATTGAAGTTTAACGAATAGGTACATATATTTCCATACCTGAAAATTAAGTATCAAAACGGTACTTAAGCGGTACATAACTTTTCATACCTGAAAGTTAAGTATCAAAAAGGTACTTAAGCGGCACATAAGTTTTCATTCATATTTGCACCGTACCGTTGCAGTATATTTTCAATGCATATAACTTCATACCGTTATTGTAAAGCCAAATGATGTATCAGATATGTATTGAAATTTTAGTACCCAAGTAACATTTTCCCTGTTGAAATTTTCTGTGCTCCTATTAGATCCCTGGCAAATGCCTATTAATTAAGTATGCTAGGCATGTTAATACAGGTATTTTCCAGGTACCTGTTTACATACTCTTTGTGGAACCCTGTGAAATGCCCGTGGTAGGGATTAGCCAGGGATCTGTTTACAGATTCTTTGTAGATGCCTGTGAAATGCCCGAGGTAGGGATTAGCCAGGCACTAGTTCACAGATTCTTTGTAGGGCCCTGTGAAATGCCCATGGTAGAAATTTGTCAGGTACTCATTTACAGGTTATTTAGTAGGGCCTGCGCCAAATTTAACAAACAATAGAAAACGTTTGTTGATACTATTAGTAGATCAATAGAAATCATTCATTAATATAAAAATATTATAGTTGCGGTTTTTTTATTTTAAAGCTTTATTTCGACCAACTATAATTAGTTAAATATTTTACCAATAATATATTTTATTTCTTAAACTATGGTTTTCCATTTGTTTTTCTACCTTTTATCAAATCAAAATTAAATTATTATTATTACCTACTTATGTAGGTACTAGTATAAAGTAAATTATAAAGTAAAATATATTATATAGCCTCCGTAGCGAAATCGTTAAGGTGTGAAGTTACAAAACATTCAATAAATGCCATCATAGGTTCGAATCCCCGTAAGTTAAAAAAAATGTGTAAACTTTCTTTAGGTAATTAAATAAAATGTAATTGTTAACTTTCAGATATTATTATTATACAATCGTTGTTCTAGAGGCATAGTTTATAATATAATAATTATAATGTTAACAATATAATTATTTTTTTTACATTCTGCAAATCTCCCTGGTAGATCCCTGCGGCAGGAACCCTGGTAGACCCCGTGGCAGGGACCCTGCCAGTGTACCTAGTAAAGGTGCTTAGTAGACTCCTGTCTGGGGTATCTGGTAGGGGTGCAAAATGTGCGCCATTATGCCCTGACACAGACCCCTGGTTTAATCCAAAAAAGGGTTCTAGACAGGGACAGGTTCCTGTGAGATTTCGCTGCTAGGGGTTTATAAGAGATTTACCAGGTTGAAAATGTTACTTGGGTAACTAAAATATATTTGAACATATGATACCGTTTAGATGCAGTTTTAAAGTTAGCGTTTCCGTACCAAAATTGCAGTAGCTAATATGTACAGCTATATTATAAATTGATAGTTACGATTTTTACATTCCCGGTTTGATAACTATTAAGTGCAGTTTAAATAGTTATGATTTTAACTTAACTATTTTGATACCATTATTTAACATAATATTTGTTTTGTTTTCGTGTTTAAAAGAATAAATAATTTATAACTGTTTTAAATTGATTATTATTTTTATCTAATTAAAAATATTCATTTTAATAAAAATAAGTATTTTATTTGTCACTTGGTAGCCCAGCTAAGCAGATTATTAAACGTTGTTTAAATAAAAATAAACTGTTAATATATTTTATAAAAATTAAAAAATCCAATAGACCATCATAATAACTGACCCAAAAATGTATCGAATATTTATTGAAACTTTAGTGATTACAATATATTTGAACATATGGTACCGTTTATGTTCAGTTTTAACCGTATCGTGTAAATGCAGTTTTAGCGGTACCGTTTTGTTACAATAATTACATTGTGATCTTGTTTAAAAATGATTTTGAAAAAAATTAAAATTTTTTGTTTTAGTTTTCGTGTTTGAAAAAGTAGTTAATTTAGAAAATTTTTTTAATTTATTATTATCTTTATTTTAAAAATTTTTATTTTGATAAAAACAATTAATTTATTTGTAACGTGGTAGCTTAGCTAAACAGATTATTAAACGTTGTTTAAATTAAAATAAATTGTTAATATATTTTATAAAAATTAAAAATACCCCATCGACCGTCGTAATAACTAACCCCGAAAATGTATCGAATATTTATTGAAACTGGTACCAGTTAGGTGCAGGTTTAATCGTACCGTTTCGTTACAATAATTACATTGCCATCTTGTTTTGAAATGTTTTTGAGAAAAATTTAAATATTTTGTTTGGTTTAAAAGAATAATTAATTAACAAATGCTTTAAATTGATTATTATTTTTATTTTAAAATTTTTCATTTTGATAAACACTAATATTGTATTGCTCACGTGGTGGCCCAGCTGAACTGATTATTAAACGTTGTTTTTTAAATAAAAATAAATTGTTGATATTATATTTTATAAAAATGACTATTATTTTTACGTATTGCCATACTACCTCGGAAATGTATCGGATTATTCTTTGAATTTGCGCTACTCTAAATTTTTTCGATAAAAACGTGACACTATGGGGAGGGGGGTAGTAAAAGGTATTTTAATAATATAAATTTAGGTATATTTAAAAACCGCCAGTTCGATTGGCCAATATGACCGATCTGGGCACCAATAACATTTGTGTTTTACAGGGCATAGACAGATACAGAGGTTGACTGGGTAAGCTCCCTCCCCCACTTATGACCCATTAAAATTAATGAAATCTACAGTTTCTATATCACCGGGTTTTGATGCCTATACAGGGCATTGGTACATGCAGTACCAAAACCACATCATAAATTTCAGGTTAGAATAATTAAGACTTTTGGTTGTACTTTCAAAATTTTTTCTCGGCTCGGGGCTATTACTTTTCGGGGAAGCCGTACTGCAGTATTCAATTGAATTCACACTCTCGCTCACCGCCCTAAATCGGTTAGCTTTAACATCGTGGGCCTCTTCACTATTTTTTTAAAAATCTGGATTTTTCCAGAGTGTGAAGAAAATACTGTCTTCCTGCAAGGGCAGGTAGAATTTTTATTTACAATATATCGTAGGTTCCTCTTCATATTTTTCAGTTTTTAGAATTAATAATTTATTTTACATTATAATAATTGTCGATCAAGTTGTTTTATTTATTTTTCGATTATAAAAAAACTCCACGTTACATCCTGACAAAACAAGGTGTTCAACCATAACACTGGTTGCCGTGTTAAATTCGTTAACATTGCAAACGTGGTGTACAAAATTTTCTAAAAATATCGAAAAATATTATTACCACGCGAAAGTATATGAATTACTAATTACAAAAATCAAAAAAATTTGAAAAATTTTTACAAGATGACCGTTATTTTTTCGAATTACTTTTACCACGAGGTGAAATTTCCGGCCGGTTTTGGGCCGGTTTATCATCGTGACTGAAGCTATATCCAAAATTTAGTGAAAATATCAATTTATATCAAGATATTCAGTCTAAAATCGAAAAAAGTGAAATAAAATTATTATAAATGCAACTTGGCTGGGGCGAATCGGCGACATTGCTGACTTTAAATCGAAATTAAAAAAAAAGTCCGTAAAACGTGATCTTACAAAATTTTGTAAAAAGATGTAAAAATATTATTACCACGCGAAAGTATATGAATAACTAATTACAGAAATCAAATTTTTTTTATATAATTTTAAAAAAATTACCATTATTTTTGCGTATTGCCATCGAATTATCGTCTCGACTGGAGCTAATATCCAAAATTAAGTGAAAATATCAATTTCTATGAAAATATTCAGTCTAAAATCGAAATTACAGCATGTTGCTCGGAGGTAAATTGCAAAAATTGTAATAAAAATTGGATAAAAGCGATAAAAATCGATAAATTTGTAATTAATAAATGATTGCAGCTGTTCACGCGTTGTAATTGTAATACATCTCTAAAAAAATTACTATTAACTTAAATTTTAAGACCGGGCTTTTCATATTGCCGCCGCGTATAACAGTATAACAATAAATAAAAAACAGTTATTTACTTGTCATAATTTAAAAAATATTACACGTGGTTTTAAATTATCTTTTATAAATGAACGTCGTCGGCTTACTACCAAACAAGATAAGTCAATTTTTGGCAATTTTTGGTTTATTTTTTTTTCTCAGAGATATTATTTTTAAAAGTTTATTTAAGAATTATATATATTTCTTATACGATCTTCCTTTTATTACACATATTTCTTAATTTACTGATTTTTAATGTACATCTAAAATTTAAATCTCTATTATCTCAAAACTATCAGTATGTTACTTATCTGGTTCTTGCAGTAAGCCGACGTAATACTAATTAAAGTAATAAATTATATTCCTTGATATTTTTAAACCGAATTAATATAGTTATTATTGGAAATGGAAATTAGCCAACATCAAACTTATATCCTTTGTATACATCCTTGGTAGGTGTGACGCTTAAGTAGTATACTTTCAAAAAGAAAGTTCAGGTTCGAATCCAGCCGCCGTTCGAAAAAAAAGTAAGTAAATATTATTTGGGTGTTTAGTGTTAAATTTCAGATATTTCAGAAATGCATACCCAGGAGAAGTGAATCAATCATCAACCAAAGCTCAATGGCTGGAGCAACATCCTGATTAAATAATTAAAATTTATAGTACAAATTTGAATAAATGTGTATTATCTGAATATAAATAAATAAACAATTGGCGCAAGTCAACGATTAAACATCGAATTTCTAAATAATTACAGAAATTACTTTTTTAAATTATTATAGAATATTTTTTAATTATTTATTTTAATTAAAAATCAGTGCCAATTAGGAACGTAAATTTTATGTACCCAGACGACACTGTAAATTTCTAAATATTCTGTTTATAAAAAATCAACACATAATATGTTCATAACTGATTCATCAATTCAGTAACGGAAAATTGGGCAAATCAATACCGTACCGTTACGAAAATTCTTGTACATTAATGTAGATAATTGATACATCAAAACAGTAACGGTTGAAGCAGTAGTAAATCAATGCTATACCGTTACGTAAATATCTGTACCGTATCATTACACAAATGACACCTTAAAACAGTAACGATAAATTGGGCAAATCAATGTCGTACCGTTATGAAAATATAGATACCGTATACGTACATTTTTGACGGCTTTGTGCTGCTTGGGCATTATTATAATAATATTATTTTATTGTTATATTATATTATACTTCTATTATACTATTATTAATATTAAATTATTGTTTTTCTAAGATTATTTTTCTATGTAAGTATGTATACCCAAGCAGCAAAATAGATCGAAATTAAGTAACGCAAGGCATTTCGCCCTATAAGTCATAGTCTCATTTGGTCAAATGGACTTAACATTAGGTTGAATATTGGTAATATCTTGGTAATTTTGACTAAATTCTAACCAATTTGTGCCCTGTTTTTTTGACAACGCAGCCTTTGCCTTCGAACGTCTAAACGGCAGCGTTGTACATCATCAAAATATAATCATCATATAATCATAAATATAACATCAAAAATATAGTGTTTATGCTACTGCAATAACATGGCAACCATAGAATAAAACTCGGAATAAAATATTAACATATTTATTTCACTGTGAAACTGAATATCGCGTAACATGACAGAAATATAAGTACGAAAGAAAAGTTTTTGTACAGATTTTCATTTTACATCACTAAAATTAATGCGCTTTCAATAATATATAATTTAAATAATTATTAATTAATTTTTAATTATTTAGCAATAATATAATATTTTGCATTTAGTACGCTAAAAATATATTAATCGCACACCTACATGAAAATTTTCGTATAATATACTGTTTTTTGACTGTTTGCTTCTTAGTCACGCCGAAAGATTTGGTATGATTTATTTTATAACGCCTAATTTTTACAAGCGTAAAAATATATCATGGAGGACATATTAGTTCTCATAAAGTTGACAAATTTCCAATTTTCGACCTTTCGATTTCCTTAATGCAAAGGAGAAATGCCTAACTTTGAAAACAGATTTCCCTAATCAAGGCATTTGTACTTCAAAGTCGATGACTTTGAAGTCGTCTTGTCGACCAATAAGGCATTTTGACTAATAAGCTCAATTTTCCTATTTATAAGTTAGTTTGACTTTAAAGTTTAAAAATTAAAAAAGTTAAAAATAAAATTTTAAAATCGAGATTGCTGGGTTCCGAGCCATTAAATTATACTATACCTAGATAGAGCATTGCTATGCTAATAATACAAAGATGTGGTTTGAAACAAAATTTAAGCAGTACTGTAGGTAAACATAACGTGTTATTAAACAAACGTCCAGTGGTGTACGGTATATATTTTGCCCTATTTAGAAGTGACCACCAGTTTTATTGTTAAAATAAGTAACACTTTTAAGGATGTATGGAAAAGACAATGGTAATTTTATAAACAAAGAATATTTTATTTTAAATTTGGTATTTACATAAAACAGCGGTAACAGGCAATTTTCACATGCCCTCCAGTTGCGATTAAATTTTTCAAATTTTTGAATTTTTCAGGAGAAGCTATAGTTTTCATCCAGTAGCTTTAAACTGCCAGTCTTTAACATATTCGATCGAACAATAAGGGCCCGGACATTAAATGGACCCCCGGCTCTGTCACGATCAGAAAAATTAAATAATTTAATGATTTAATTCAAAATAAAATTTCTCCCGCCCTTTAACCTTTTTTGTATTATATGAAATGTAAAACAAAACTTTCAAACAAAAAAATAGTATGTTTTTGGAGCGCCGGTGACCGTAAAAGGCCCAACACGCAAAATAGCGCGAGAAAAAATTTTTTAACGTAATTTTAATTTTACAATTAGGCGCACTAGTTAGTCCAGCCGGCACTTTTTATAGCGAATCCCCTGAGGAGTTTTATTTTAAGTAATAATAAAACACTTTCCTCAAGTATTTTACTATTTTACACAAGACTTCAAACGCTATCTGACTTTTAAGACATTTTTTAGCTCGAAAATTGGTTATTTTTTGCTTAAATTGAGCAATCTGACTTTGGCTTAGTCAAACTGCCTTGCTTTGCTGCTTGGGTACTAGCTTTACTTAACAGTTAAAATTTATTATTTTATTAGGGTAAAAGCTGGATAGTTGCCTCAGTGGGATACACGCCCCAGTTTTAAATACACAATGTTAGAGATGTTAGCGGCGTTACAAATTTACTATAATTAGAAGTGCCTCTCCTACAGGCCTCAGTACCGTTTAAGCCATCGAAATAGATGAACGCGTTTTATCCGTGTGTGCAAAAATTTTCCGCGGCGAAACTTTGACAAGCATCGTAATTATATTGGTAAGTAATTTTTATTGAATATTTTTATTACTGATTGTGTTTTCAGTCAACTTTTTATTTTTTTTGCATGCATTAGAGTTTAAATTACACTATTTATTACGTTTTATTGTTGAATAGTTTTTATTTATTTTGCAAATAAAAAAGGCAAGTATCCGTACCAAAAAGGATAGTCGTCCTATTTAATTCTGCGGCAGAGCCAGTATATTTAGAAAGTAGCGCAATCAAAATTTTTGCCGCCATTTTAAGAAAAAAATAAAGAGTTATTATATTTGTATTACAAGTTCATTTAACGTTTTTCAAAAATAAATGTTTTTTGAGCTGTACTAGAGCTGTTAAATCACTTATATTTTGATTATTACCTAATAAAAGATTTATTTAAATTGATATATTATATTTGTTTCTATTTAAAAAAATTATTGTAAGGCGACTATCTCTGCACGAGGGAAGTATCCTCTAAAGCATTTTTAACGTTAGGCTACTATCCGCTACAGTAGGCAACTATCCGTTTTCTGAGAGGTCAAATAAAACAGGATTTACTCAAAACCAATATTAATTATGTTTAGAAAAATATGCTACTATAAAAGATCAAATATCTATTTTTTGATATACATGTTGTATTATTCTGAATAAGTGCATATTTTTTAATAATAGAGCTTTTTTGAAAAGTGGGGCAACTATCCGGCTTTTACCCTATGTTTAGTTTGTTTATTTTAATTAATAAATAAATTAGAAAAAGCGATTTGTAAAGGAATAAAATAATTTTATATTCTAAATTAAAATTTTATTTTCACTTTATATACGAAAATCTTGGTAGTCGGAGAGCTGTAATAACTATTAAGTTTGTTAAAAGAATTACTTTCTTTCGTTATAAAGCTCTTGCGAATACACTGCTTCTATTAAATGATTAAAAATTTTACGTTTATAATTAATCTTTACCATACTACTTAAATCATAAATATAAAAGATATTTAAAATGATTAGACCGGCTTTATTCATCATTTGTATTTCATAACCTCTTTTATAATCCTACTTAAAAAAAAACCTGAAAAATTTAAAACCATTTGCATATATTACACACTTACAATTCTCATTTTATCCTCTCTTTTAGTTACAATTATAAAAAATATTCTCTTCTCTTTGAATATTTTAAATCTTGTGCTAAATATCACATTTGTTGGTCAAATTTAAAATCTTTTCAATTACATGTGATCAAGTTCGTCTTTATATCTATTACTTATATTAAGTTACATCCTTCAGCCATTTAATAACCTTACGTCGTCATTTTTATGTTGAAATACATCAACAACAGTTTATTAAATTCAAAATTAAAACTTTATCAATTCATTTCATTAAAATATTTTAATATTTTGATATATTAACAATATCAATCTTACGATAAACATCTTACTTAAACAACGTTATATCCATCGATTAACAATTCTAAAAAAAACTTTTTTTGTCTTAGAATATTTCATAGGTTTCCCACCGTAAACGAAGAAAAAACATCCATACCCCCTTTAAAGTTTGCTTTTGTGGTGGTAATACATACTAATAATACGGATTTTAACGTTTTTATAGAAACAGTAACTAATATTGGTTAATACATACAGGGTGTCCCCGTGACCGTGGAGAACCTTTGAGATGGTTATAAAGAACACTTTTCTAAGACAAATTTTTAAATAAAATTTTTGTTCAAGTCCAATCGTTTGGGTGTACCACTCTTTAAAGCAAATTTTAAAAATTAAAACAATTTAAAGCAATTTCAAATAGCCATAGCTTCGGTATTATTAATTTTTTAGGCTTAATAGATTAGACCTTTTTTAAAGATTATTCGCTTATCTACAAATTAGTTTATATCCTCTTATTGTCTAGAATAAACGGTTCTTGAGTTATAAATTAAATTAAGAGAAAAAATGTTAAAAAAACTCTGATTTTATTTTTTTTACTTTTTTTGTGAATCTTAAACAAGGCGTCTTAAAAATAAACTAATGGACTAAACCGGATAGTGTATTTAACGGGCTACAACTTTGGTAAAATAAATTTTTTTGGGAAACCAACCGTTTGCACAGAAATTCATAAAAAATAAAGAGCAAGGTGTAGGTGAGCAAAAATAGCAAGTTTGCAAAAAAAAGCAAAAATATGTTAAGTTTAGAGTGAAAATGTATCAATTTTTAATTTTGGTTTACATGGGTGAAGAAAAATTTTAATTTAGATTTTGATGTATTATCATGAGTATTCCTGTATAATATCCGATTTTATTACTCCGTACAGATTTTGTTATTGGTGTTATTCATCTTTTCAATATTTGATGAATGTTTGTTAAGAACAAAAGAATGAGTATTACGATTGTAACAGTGCAGATGCATACAAATTCCGAGCTTTTGATAAAGTTTGCTAGTTCTTCACGAATGAACGTATTCGTCGTATTCTATAGCAAAATAATTTTTGCTTCATTCTACCGTTGGTTTTCCGCTTTTACAGGCAGAACAGACCTGAGGAGTACTATTGCAAGAGCGCAGCTCGAAGCCAAGCAGACGAGAGGTCTGGCTGAAGCTAAGTACTTGAAATATTTTTTGCATCCGAGGAGTTTTTAAAGTTTGATAATTAGCAACATCTTGCCAGAAATGCATACACTACGAGTTAAATTAAACTTTAAAATTAATATTTTTACATAACTTTTTAGACATTAATTTTTAAACGCGGCACTTAAAAGCATTGCTAATATGCTTTAAATAAATTTGAAATATGTTGCAGATTTATAACTTAGAGACATAGTTTATTAGATCTAAAACAGAATGCCAAGAGAAATATTCGACTGAAGACAGAAAACCAAGAAAAATAATCGATAGCAAGTCTACTTGAAATGTACAAGCATTTGACTTTGCTCAGACAGCTCTGAATGTGGCTTTCTGATTCGTAGAATATGAGTGGTATGTCACTCAAGGTTAATAGATTAATGATCACGGCTTTTGAAAAGTTTCGGCATTATGCTGAACTTGCTACCAGCAACTTTTCAGCAAAAGTTCATTTTTTTAACATTTTGTTAGGTTTAATTATTATAACATCACATACTACTAAATACCACAAAAATACTTAAAAATTCTAAAACTTTTTTAAGTTATTTTCTATTTATAGGGAATATTATGTTACAATCACACTACTACAAAATTCCGAAATTTTTTTTTATTTAGCCAAAGTGCGTTAAAGTCAGCGTTGTTTGATTCGACAATCTGAAATAAAGTTGAAGTTAATTGGTGAATATTTCTGAATGATCAAAGTGGTCAATATTGAAAGCCAGTAGTATTTCTTTAACTCCAAGTAGATATATTGTGGTGTTTCAAAGGGATTCGCACCCACCCTGTGCATTTTATGGAAAATTTTATTTTAGTATATTTAAGTTGTAAGATTAAAAAATTAGAAAAGTGGGAGCGAATGACAGAAGATGCCATTCTTGCCACGAGTCGTCGCAAGAGTAAGCGGTGCGACTTTTGGCTCGTTAATTTTGACTTGATAAAATTTATTTTTGAAATTGGGAGTAATTTTTGATTAAATAAAGTGATATTTATGCGATTGCATTACGGTGTATATTTTGATATTTGAATTGGAATTAATTATTTTGGATATTTCTTATAAGCTGCTACCGAGAGGTAGAAGATTGATTGGTTTCGCTGATTTGGAAAAAGAATAATTACAAGTTGTGAATTAGATTTAGATTGTGTTGGAAATTGGAAAATTTAAATTGCATTCGTAGGAACGAATGTCGGTAGTGATAAGCAGGTGATTTGGATAAGCATAAAATTAAAAGTACGAGCCCAATAATATTTTACATTAAATTATTGGATTTAAATTTGAATGCTTTTAATTAATTTTTGGAAAAGCATTTACTTATTTATTTTTGAATTGGAAATTAATTTTTGGAAAACTAAAGAATTTTTTTAGATTAGAAGAAATTTTATTTTATTTTGAATCAACTTTATTTTTAGAAGTGCGATTTGTTTATTTGAAAAGGAGCGATTTAATTCAATAAGAACCCAACCTGAGATACGACCGTCCCATCTCCCGCATTTAAAAGCAAGCTTGAAGCACTTATAGTGCATGTGAGAAACTAACCTTTTTTTGAAAAGATCACTGCAATCTATTATTTTGATCTGAAATCAAGAAAGTTAGAGATAGCGACCATATTGAGTGATTTTATGAAAGATCGCATGGTAAGTTTTTAAAAGTAAGATCAAATCTAAAACTTTGGATGCCTGCTGAGTTTCAAAGTGTGATTACGAGTGATACTAACACCAATTTTTAGTAAGTTAACACGTACTATTTATCACGTTGCACAAAATACATATTTATTTGGGGAAATATTATTTCATGTAGGCACATAATTTTAAAATTAATTGTATTCATCTTCGAAAACACGATTTTACACAAAGGTTCATGATAACGAGATTGATTCTTAATGAAAATTTAAATTTTAATTATACGAAATCTCGTCGTTATAAATCTACACATTTTACACTTCATTTCCATGCTAAATTTTATGTTATAGCGATCAATAGGTGTTTTGCAACTATTTTAATTTATTTCATTGTATCAATAATAAAAATTTCGTTTATTAAGAAAGGATTTTTAATATATTCATTTTTAACTTGTGATATAATTAAATTCAATAAACTGTAATTGAACAAGTGAACTAAACAATATTTTTTTATTAAGCTTTCTACGTAGTTTAACGCTTTCATCAGAATATTTATTATAATTAATTAAATTAAAAAATTTTCATTGCAAATTTATATCTGCTGTGAAGGATTCATTGGTGACCTATTTCCTGAGACTGACTGTCTTATATTCCGTATTTAGGGGCAAGCTGAGGTACTTAAAGGACAGTGAAGATTTATTTTGTCATTGTTTATACTGCAGTATATTACAATAGTAAGATTTTCGGTTTCTGTCAGTTAAATCACCTTACGATTTTAACTTGTTCCTATAGATAATAGGAAATAGAACACTTTATAAGCAATTTAAAATTATAGGGATGCATAAAATTCGACATAGGAATGAGACAGGTGGTGGCTGGAGTACTCGCACGTTAAGCGTCCCGTTTTGTATTCTGTGGACTACACGTGTGCTTTGAACTAATCTTACTGACCTGGACGAGTTCCAGGTCAACTGAGTTCAACTGTCTTCGTAAATTTGTTATTTTCGAATTTTGTCATTTTCAGGGGATACTTTTAATCAGTTAAGCTCTTGTCAAAATATTTCGTAGGACTCTGCGTAGCTTAGATTGGGAGGGGTCCTTTTAATGAAGTCGTGAATCATTGCGATATAGTCGTAAACCCGTTCGTTGTGCGGACTACATTGGATTTCCAAGTTGTCGGCGAAAGTGTCGGCTTTTTCTTGGTCGTTTCTGACTTGGAACTGTCGTGTCAGAAGATTTTTGGGCTTGATGACGGCGCTTGCCATTTTCCATGCGGATTAATCCTCGAAGTTTAGCGATTCGATCTTGTCGGTTCATTCTTGATCGTGATGGGCCTTGATCTCCTCGCCTCTTCACTGACTTGTTTTTTGCAGGTGGAGAGTGCGTTGCACGCGTTTCCTGGTTTGGCGTTTTTCCAGAATAAGCGCCTTCAGTTTCGAAGGGAAGTAATATCTGATTTCGTAACGTCAATTGGCTTCGTTACGTGTTGGATAGATCGAGAAATGTTATCCTGAAGAGAGTCTACGTAGTTCTTCAATTCGTTGGCGTTGGAGATAATTGGAATGGCGTCTATGGTTTTGAGAAGATAGTCGTAGAAAGTTGGCCATAAAATTTTTTATCGGGTAGGTGTGAACCTAGTCTTGTGGAACCTAGGTAAAAAATTACTAAGAATTACAAACTAATTCTAATTCCGAAAAGGGTGTTCTACCACCTACGCCCTAGACCTCTTTACAAAGATCATCACCAAGTTCAAGTCGGGAGCACGGAGAACAAAGAGATACGTGATGGTTGTCTTCCTCGACATAAAAAATGTCTTTTTATAAATCCGCGAGCTAGAAGATCATTCTACAAGAATTACAAAACAAAGGAGTGAACAGACCTCTACACTGAACCTATTATCAGAGTATCTTAGCAACAGAAAAAATCACCTTCGGAGAGCAAAGCTGCTCGGTCTTGTCGGGGGTCACCTAAGGGTCTGTACTGACATCGCTGTTGTGGAACATTAGCTAAGACGAAGTCTTGTCACTTCCAGTTTCACAAGAAGTGACCCTGCTGGGCTTCGCCGACGACCTAAACATGGTGGTCGAAGGTAAAACGAAGAAGAGATCGAAGAAGGCGCAGAAGAAACAATCAAAATTATAAGAACGTGGACAATGGAAAGAGGTCTGACACTGGTATCGGAGAAGACAGAAGCAGTGCTGGTGAGCGAAAGACGAAAGCACAAAGAGATCAAAATCAAGCTACACGACGCAGAAATAGTACCAACCAGGACAATGACAGTACTAGGTGTCATAATGGATGACAGCTTATGCTTCGGCACGCACATTGTAAGAGCAGCGACAAAAGCGGAAAATGCGGCAACGGCATTCACTAGGCTCTTGTCAAACATTGAAGGACCCGGAGAGAAAAAACGCCGAGTAGTGCCATCAGTAGCAGAATCTATCATATTATACAGAGCACCAATTTGGGCGGAAGCACTAAAAAAGAAAAAGTACGCAATGCTGTTGTTGAAAACACAAATAAAAATTGCATTAAGAGTGACGAGAGGATACCGAACCATGTCGGCCGAGGCGTCCCTAGTCAGGACTCGGCAAAGCATACATTATTCATATGCACCTTCATATGCATATGGGAGGAAGAACGAAAAAACACCGGACTCGAACTCCAATCTGAGAACCTGGTGAAGCACATGCTGTCCGACCCAGAAGCATGAAAGAATGTAACAGGACATCCAGCGGGCTGTGTAACGGAAAGAATGCGCTAGCGAATCCCTACACACCAACGGGAGGGAGTTTTGGGTAAAAATCCCACACTACCACCCAGTACGGGCTGGTGGTGTCTTGTGGAAGATTTTTTCTCTTCCGACGCAAAAAATAGGTAAAGAATTACTGGGAAGGTCCGATGTGAGGTCCTGTACAGTTGTTATTTCTTTTTTTCGAAAACTAATGGATAATCAGCAAAATCATTCTTTTGTTCGGCCATCTTGATTGCTGGGTTAAACTGTTATTATTTGTCATCTTCGATTGATAAGGTAGAGTACGTCTTTTAACAATCATTGTTAACTTCAAGTTTTTATTTTATCAGAAAATAGAGAAGTAAGAAGTAATATTACACGCAGATTCATCTTTGGGTTACTTCAATCTCAGCCTGTACAGCAAGTACGCCGTTACCGTTTTTTGGGCCGAGGAAATACAGCAGTTAAGTGAATAATTTCAATACAGCCGCTTTAATCCAAATTCAAGATTTTATTATTATTTTGACGTTGGCTGAATTTGAGTTAATTTTGCACTGTTCAATCCATGTTAATCTTTTTTATTTTAAGTATATTGTGTTAACTTGCTGGTTGTCACCGTAGTACCTAAATAAAAATTTGTACTTTAATTCCTCTGGGTCATTTTGTATACTGTGTTTTGCTTAAATATTGTCACCGATTAGCTAGAGATGATTGCTTAGCAACTTTAAGTACATTATATTGTTGAACATCTGTTTAATTATTTCCAACATTTTAACACTTATAATAAAGCTTGTGCGAGTGATTTTATTACCAACACTTATTTTATGATAATACATATATAATATATTATATTATCTTAGATTTATTTGATTTACTTTGGGAGGGTTATCTTACTTACAGGAAAGAGACTGCGGCTTCGCTCATGGCTAATATTTAGTTAAATGCAACATTACTTAGGGCCTTCCACTTAGTGGGTAAAACTAAGTTTACTGAGTGTGAAGAATTTATCATACCTAACATAATCAAGTTTTCAATAATATTTAATTTAAAAAAATTATTAATAATGTCAAATATTTCTATTCTACATGAAAATTAAGTAAAAAAGATTATTTATTTAAAATTATATGTAGATTTAATTTAAAAAAAGGAAAAAAAAAACATTAAAATATAGATCGAATTAAAAAGTAATAGCAATTTCGTTACGGTTGCGTGTCTTGTAATAATTAATATATTTCAGAATTGAAATTTATAAAATTTATTATATTGAAATGTTTTCTTGATCCTCAGCAACCCAAATATAATATCATAGAAAAAAATATGAGTGTACAGAAATGAAATTGAAAATATATTAATACAAAAAAGTAACAATTCAACGAAAGTATGAAAAACTTTAAAAAGTAAATAGAAAAAAACAAGAAAATATAAATTTTAGTGCTAAAATCTTTTCAAATGGTGATGAAATATAAGTTCAATATAATAAAACTTCCTATTGGTATATTCCTTAGAAAATTATGTTGATTTAATACTATAAACGTGGTGCAATTAATGGAAATCGACAATAATAAATGACTACACTACACTTTCACTTGTTTGAAATTGATGTTACTCTTGATAAATTAAGATAAACTTTATCAAGTAATTATCAAGATGAATAATAAATCAAGTCAAAATAGTATTGATTAAGGGGACGGTAAGATCAAATCGATGAAAACATTGCCTATTTTCAAGAATTTTTTTAGACGATACAGGTAATGCTGATTTATTCAATTAAGTTTTATATAATAATACAACACCTTAACGATATTCTCCTAAATTTTTATTGCAAAATAATGATAAATAAGCCGTTGGCAGCTAATCTCCGCAAGCGTCTTCGAAAAACCGTTGTTTTTGCGGTGTACGCTATAACTTGTTAGTGGATCATCTGAAACACAAAAATCAAAATGCGTTTATTAGGTGAGATATTTCTCGAAGTAACGCTGTAGAGTTTTTCTCCTTTTCATTTATTTTTTATCTTACAATAACAAATTTGTCGATTTTATTTTTAGCGAAAATCATATTTTTGACTTTTAAGTGCTACCGTAATTAAAAAAATTAATAAAAAAAAACTCGACAGCGTTACTTCGAAAAACATCTTATCTAATAAACGTATTTTGATGTTTTTGTTTCACATGATTTATTGACGAGTTATAGCGTATACCGCAAAACAACTTTTTTTTGAGACGTCTGAGAAGATTTGCTGCCAACGGCTTATTGATTAGTATTTTGCAATGAAAATTTAGGAGAATATCATTCAAATGTTGTATTATTATTATATGGAACTTGATTAAATCAACCAGCAATACCTGTATCGTCTAAAAAAATTCTTAAAAATATGCTATTTTTTTTACCTTATAAACCTTACCCTCCCCTTAAGCTCTTATTAAGATATTGGGAAAATTCTTTAAATAACAATTGCTAAACATTCTGAATGGCTTAATTCAAAACTCTTATTTTTGACTGATATTTAAAAATTATGAATTATTGTGTGCTAGTCATGAAAGTAAGCAATGATAATAATCTAAGAGAGTCAGACTACTATGCTAAATAAATTTAATAACAAAAATTCTTTAGAAAATTTATTATCGGAATTTTTTCATAATAGAACTCATTTTTTAAGAAACTATAAAATAGACGTGGGTGTGTAATTATAATACAAAAAATTTGCATAATGATATGATTTATGTGGATTTTTTGAATCAGTATATGCACTATGTTCTGCAATGTTTGACCGGTTAACTATCGAGCAAGAAAATGAGAAATCAGAAAAAATTACATATCGAAAAATCTTTAATTACACTGTTAACGAAATTGCATATTTTTGCCATAGGTTAAATAATAATATGGTATTTTGTAGAAAATTTTCCACACACTTGTATTACTCGGGTAACCCTGATGTGCGGGAGCAGTTGGGAATTTTCAAAGTTGAGGGTTCTTAGTTTCCAAAATAAAAATTAATTCCAGTTCAAAAAATAATTCTTTTTCGAAATAATATTCAATTGCTAATATTTTAAAATTAAATATAAAATTTTTATACTTCTTCCAAGGTTCGAACCTGTCATTTACCTTATCCAAATCGACGCTTATCAATCTCGCCACACACTCGCTCTTACAAATTTTAATTATACTTTCCAATCACAAATATCCAAATTCGAATTAATAATTTTTTATTTAAATCAATTATTATTCTTTCAAATAAATTAATCACACCACCCCGGTTCGGTAGCAAGATATAAAAAAAAACTCCAAATAAATCCAAATTTTAAAAACACGCAATAATGGCGTGTAATAATAAATAAATAATTCAAATTCACTTTATTTAATCAATCAAAGTAAAATATTACTCACAATTCTCACAAATCTCGTATCAATATCAAAACTCAACGGGCAAACAAATTCTCACACCCGCTGTCGGCCATAGTTGGCCAAAAAGCAATCATTCTCCCTCTTTGCTTCCCACTTTGTACTTTTATCAATTCAAACCTTTAAAATTAAATTCACAAAATAATAATTTAGCATAGGGTGGGTCGAGATATTTTATTTCACGACAATATACATGTATTAAAATATGAATGCAGTGCTTGTAATTGGCATTGTATGTATAAGATAAAATTAAGAAAAATGCCTCGATGTTGTGTATACTACTGTAAGAATAATGAAATAATAATGTGAATAATCAGACTTGTCACTATTGTTTAATGTCTATCGAAACAGAAAATTTAGAAAATCTGAAATTGTCTTCAGCTTTGAATGATTTAATAAATAAGTTCGCCAAACAAAAGGCAAGAAAAGTGTATGTTTGATTTGAATTGTTTGATTAGCTTAGTTCCTAACAGCATTAATTGTAAGTAATAACTTTTAATCAATTAATATAATTATTTTAATTAACTATAAGCGTTTTTGTTCCCTTTGTGAGAAATGTTTACCTTTTTTTAGGGCTCCCAACAAATTTTGATAAAGGGCCCGTCTAAGATACGCTACGCCACTGCCACGATTTGAATTTTTTAAAGTAATTTAATAAAGAAACGTTTTAATGTTTCTAATACTGAATATCTTGATTTTGCTGGAGGTACATCGATTGAGAGAGTTCAGAATCGTTAATAATTTGTAAAAGGTGTAGAACTATAATTAGTAAAAGAAATTAATGATTTGCGATACCACAATAACAAAATTTCAGGGAAATGAAAAATTTGAATTTATGGTTGAAAAGTAGGAACTAGATGAAGCTAATTCCTGAGATGTGAACTCCCCAATACAAAGATATTAATTTTGTAAAAATCGAAAAAATCGAAATACGTATGTATAGTCGTGTTTTGAAACGTAAGAAACATTAATTTATTATTTTGTAAATTATTTTGAAGTTTGTTTGGCTTTTATTGTGATTATTTATTTGTAAATGCAATGTACATAAATTTATTTATTTGTAAAAATACGATGTTGGCAACGTAAAGGTAGAAAGTGAGAGTGTGTTTATGTCAAAGAGACGGCGTTACGTAAGCTTGACGAACGGAGAACCGTTATTCCCACTATGCTAAGTTTTAATTTTGATTTTTTGATTGTGTTAAAATAATAAAAAGTGATTTAATTTAAATTAATGGTTGTTTTTGCTTTATTTTAATTAGTGCAAGTGATATAAATTATAAATTTAGAATTTGGATATATTTGGTTGTTTGTGAAAATAATTCACAACGACGAAGTTAAACAAGGCGTTCAAGTGTGAACAGATATACGGTTAATTTTATTTATTGTTGATTATTTGATGTCCAATAAAACGATGAAGTCGAACAACGGAGTTTATTAAATATGGTTCAAGCTTGAATCATACAGAACAACTGACTTAAGCTAGATTTAACATGAGCTTTTATAATAAGTTACACTGTTTACAATGTGCATTTTGGTAGTGAAATTATACAAATGTATTTAAATATTAAGATTATACAAATGCAGTTCGATATTAACATACAAAAAGTGGTTGTAAAACTTGTCAAAAGGAAGTGGTAATAAATTACAGCATCGAAGGGTGTACGTTAGATGATCATGATGAATGCTTCTTTATTGGGTGATTAATATGACTTTCTACTTCTATTATTATTTGATTAACATATGCATCTATAACTATACCTATCTAAATATGCATCTGCATAAATGTACTTTATTATAACTCTTCCCTCCCTAAGTCAGAAAATAGAGGATCTGATATTTTCTGTATTTCTATATTTTCTTGTGACGTTTTCTTAATTGAAATATAGTTTTTAATGCACTTGAAGTAACTTAACACTATTATAAAGGCCATAGCACAGATACACACAATTACACTGTTGATCCAAGGGTGGTGTCCATTTGAAGTTGATAACGTTTTGATTTGTAAATTCTCTGCAATGATTTTGACGTGTTTTAATTCGGTTGTATCTAGGGTTTGAAGTCGTATTGGTTGTAGATGGAGATCTTGATCTTTGTAATTTGCTAGGGATGTTTTTAATTTAGGTAACTCGAATATTGATTCTTCATGTAAACTTTCTTCTGGTTGGAATGTTTTATTTGATATTTTAATTTTGCAACCCTCTAAAGATATAACACTTGGTTGGATTATTTCGTAAAGTCCATCGTCAAGATTACATTGTGTGTATACGTTGATCGGTTTTTGTGGTAATATTAATAATTGATTCGAATTTATTTGAATGATATTATCTTGTGTGAAGTTGATTAAAGTTTTTCTGCACTGATCTTTCCCGGTTTTTATCAAAATAGCCAGACATGGTTGGTTTTTCTGTAAATTTTGTTTGCGGCAGTAGTAGAAATTTTCAATTTCTGGACATTCTTCTGATGAGGTCCAATAGTCGTCATCGTTGAGCAATAGGAATGGTTGTTCGGGAATTATTGTAATATTTGCAATAGGAATAGGATATAATTGTAGGTATTTAAATGGGGAAGTAACAATAGGTATATGAATTTTGAACACTATTGTGTTTTCTTTTATGATTACTTGTGTTGAAAATAACGAATAATAATTCAAAATATTTTTTAGGTGAACAACTTGTGTGACCTGATAAATTGAATTTAATTTTGTGATGATTAATCTTATGTCTTTTGGTCGTATAATAGAGTCGTGTAAAATGTTTAAACGAGCAAATGAAATTGCAGTTTCAATATTGTCTATTAAATTTTGAACCATTTGTAATTGTAATATTAAGTTGTCTATTGTGTTTGATAGGGAAAAAGCTTTTTCAATATTAGAAGTTCTGTTAAATTCTTTTGTTAATAAATTTACTTGATTTCGCAAAACGTTCTGATTGGTGGAAAGTTTAGAAAAATTATCGTTGTATACTTTTGTGATTTCTTTTATTGCGGTATTTGTTTTTCTTAGATCATAATGCATTGACTGTTGATTTGTTTTTAAATTTTCGAGATATGAGTTAATGTAATTACTGTCATCTGAGTCTAAGGTACCGAATAGCCATTTAGATACTTTTCCTATACCGTTTATCATACCTCTCTTAGTACGTGCGCCGTGTGTTAAGGTACTTAGTTTTTCGATTAGATGACCCGTGATAATGAAAGCATTTTCTATTTTGTTAAGTAAAATGATCGAAAAATGATTCACGTCCGATTTGGCAATATGTCTGTGCAAGTATTCTAATTGGTTATTTATTTCGATAGTTGAGGTTTCTGGCAAGGTTAGATTAATATGATAAAAGAAAGTGTGTTTCGATTCAATTATTTTAGTTTGTCCTATTTGCACTGGCAGGATCGGGTTATTTATTTCTTTTACTTTGAGACCTCGTAAAAGGTTTGGAAGTAGTAGGAGTGTCAGGTATTTGATTGGGAACATTTTCAGCATCTGAAACAAAACGTTGAGGTTTCAGTAAAGTTTGATGATAAACTTTATCTTTCGATTTTATTTTGTTGTCGCCAATGATTTCTGGATTTGTGACTGTAACAAAGGGTTGTGTGACTTTTTTCGAGTTCGTGAAGCGAGTTTCTTTTCTGTAAAGAGGTTTTTCTAAATTTATTTGGGGGTTTTGCCGGGTTTGATTTAATTTTTCTAATTTGGTTTGTTGTTTGTCAATTAATTTTTTGTGAATTGCGGAATTAAGGGTTTTCAGATTTTCTAGATGTTCATGGACATACTGTGCGACTTTGGTTTGTTCGTTTAGTTCGAATGGGTTCTTATAGTTTAACTTTCCACGTGTAATTTGGAAAGGCGTATAGTTAGTAGAACTATGGATACTGTTATTATAATGTAAAATCGCGTAGTTCATGATATTTGAAATGCTCTCATTTGGTTTTTCTCTTTGGAGAATCCTCAAACTTTCAGCTAGACTGGAATGGAATCTTTCAACGGGGCTGTTGCTGTTAGGGTTGTAAATAGTGACGTAATGGATTTCGATTTCATGAGTTCTACAGAATCCTTGCATTACTTCATTTTTCCATTCAATGCCATTATCGCAAGTTATTTTTCTGGGAATGCCAAAATGTTTTATGAATTGTAGTAATTGATTTGTAGTTTCTATAGCATTTAAACTTTGAAGGGGATATGCTAATCCAAATTTTGAAAAGCTGTCTATAATAGTTACAAAACATTGTCCGGAAAATTTATAAGTATCGGCATACAAGTGGTCAAAAGGTTCGAATCCAATCGGTGTTGGTTTAAATATTAGTTTGTTAGGGTGACGTTCATATTTAGTTTTCTGACATGTTCCACAGGTGTTAACATAGTTTTGTACGTCTTTGTCAATGTTTGGCCAGAAAAATGATTGTTTAATTGCCTTAAGATTTTCTTGGATACCTCGATGGCAAGTTTTTGTTTCGTGGTATTGTTTTAATTTTAAATTTCTTTCATCTTGTTCCAGAACGTCTGTCACAAAATAGTTTGAGATTGTCAAGTTGAGACCTTTATTTTTAAAGAATTTTTGTAAGGTTCGTATGAAGGGTATTTCGAAGTCTTTATAAGTGAAATGCAAGCAATAATGTTTTTTTGGTTCAAAATGATCTTGTACAATTTTTAAGAAATGATCTTTCAGTTTTAATCTAGGGATTTTAAAATGAATACGGTAATTATCAAAAATTTTTTGTTTAGTTATTTTAATTTGGTCGTTATTTTTTGCATCGCATAGAGATATCAATATTTGGTTTTTGAATGTGTTAACGGTTCTTTCTGTGTATGGTATCGTAAGGACTGGATTTTCCTGGCTAGTGTGTACTGTTTCGTTGTCTGAGGTCGTTTTGTCTAAATTTTCTCTGCCAGAAGGGTTTTTCTCTAAATCGTCTATGTTCACGATCATCGAAGCATTTTCATTAGTTTGAAGAGGATGTATTTCAACACGTGATAGGGCGTCTGCGTTAGTGTTAAGTTTTCCTTTTTTATATGTAATCGTGTAATCGAACTCTTCTAGTTTGAGCCGCCATCTTACCAACTTTGAATTTGGTTCTTTTAAGGAAAATAACCACTGTAGCGGTTTGTGGTCGCTAATTATATTAAATTTAACGCCAAATAAATATGGTCTAAAATGTTTTACCGCCCATACTATTGCGAGAAGTTCCTTTTCAATTGTACTATAATTTATTTCGGCTGGGTTGAGAGTTCGCGAAGCGTATGCGACAGGGAGGTCTTTACCTATAGGGCCTTGAGAGAGAATCGCGCCTACTGCAAAATTTGAAGCGTCTGTAGTTAAATTAAATGTTTTTGAAAAATCTGGATGTTGTAAAATGGGATCGTTCATTAAAAGGTTTTTACAAGTTTCAAAACTGGTGATAAATTCTTGGTTATGTATGATTTTCGTACCCTTTTTTAAACATTGCGTTAAAGGTTTAGTTAATTTAGCAAAGTTCTCAATAAATTTTCTATAGTAACCTACTAGTCCTAAGAAACTTTTGATTTCTTTAGCCGTTTTTGGAATAGGAAACTTTTTTATAGATTCAATTTTTTTTTCATTGGGTTTGATTCCTTCGGGAGTGATAACGTGACCTAAAAATTCGACCGATTTACAAAGAAATTCTGATTTATCGAGTTGGATTTTCAATCCGGCTTCTTTTAACTTGCAAAATAATAATTTTAAGTTACTGATGTGTTCTTGTAAAGATGTGGAAAACACAATTATATCGTCCACATAAACTAGACATATTTTGTTTAGCAAATCTTTCAGAACGTTTTCCATCACGCGCTGGAAGGTACTGGGTGCGTTTTTTAAACCGAATGGAAGTCTTACAAATTCGTAATGTCCATTTTCAACATTAAAAGCAGTTTTTTGAATAGAGTTGGGGTGCATTTCGATCTGGTGAAATCCTGAAGCTAGATCTAATGTAGTGAAATATTGGCACCGTCCTAGTTTATCTAGAATGTCAGTTATGTTAGGAATGGGGTACCTGTCGTCAATGGTTTTCTCATTTACTTTTCTATAGTCAATCACGATTCTCCATTTCTGTTTGCCGCTAGCGTCTAATTTTTTTGGAACTATCCAAATGGGTGAAGCCCACGGAGATTGTGAGGGTCTTATAATGCCATCTTGTAACATTTTTGCGATTTGCGTTCTTACTTCCTGTTTGTGAACATAGGGGTATCTATAAGTTTTTGTGTGCACTGGAATTTCATCTGTTGTTAATATTTCGTGTTTAACTTTGTTTGTAAAAGTTAACTTATCTTCGGGATGATGAAAAATCGTTTTATATCCGCGTATTAATTTTTCTAAAGCTACCTTTTCTTCGATATTCAAATGGTCAGTTCGCAATTCTGGGAGATCGAAATTTTGGTATTCGTAATTAGGAGAAAATAATTCTTCGCATTGGAAACATTCAAAAGATTCTTCAGAAAAGTCAGAAATGAATGGTTTTAAAAATTCTTCGGTTATTTCAAAGATTTCTGTTGTAGGTGTTGTGTTTACGATTTCAATCGTTGTCAAGCCGTCTTCTATTTTTAATAAACTTTCTGGGATTATTAATGTTTTCGCGTCGTTACTGATTTCGGGAATTAATACTTCGCGGTTTTTTACATTTATTTTTATACGTTTTAAAACAGAGGACATTGGTGGAATTTCAATTTTTTGGGTTTCAAAGTTCGTTCTGTAATACAAGGGTATTGATAACTGGTCGTTGTACAATAATTCATTTTGTACGTCGATATTAAGTTTAAGTTTCCTCAAATCTCTTATGCCTATTATTCCATCGAAATAATCATGAAAATCAAATAATACAAATTCTAAATTTCCTTCTAAAGGTTTGAATTCTTCAAAAAAGGGTATGTGTGCTTTAAATTGTGCATTTCGAGATCCTGCACAAGTGGTGATAGCTGTATTGGATTTAAATATAGTATTTGAAAAGTATTTTTCTGCTATAAATGGTCTGATTAACGAAGGGTGACAACCTGTGTCGATTAAAAGTTTTAAAGGTGGTTTGGAAATTTTTATGAATGGTAAAGAATTTGGTTTTAAATTGTTAAGATCTACGTGTTGTTTTGGGAAATTTGGGTTTCTCGAAAATTTTGTGAATAATTTTCATCTTGTACATTATCTGTGTTATTAATTTCCAATTGTTCGGTTTCAAAATCGATTTCGTTTTGTTGTTCAGAAAATTCGGTTTGATAACTAGGGGTGTAGTAGTAATCATCGTTAGAATATTGGCTATTATCATCGTATTCGTAATTTTCTGTTTCCACGTTAGTGAGTTCTTCGGAAATAAAATTTTGTGGACTTTTATTTTGAAAATAATTTCTATTTTGTCTAGAATAAAAAGAAGGATTTCTAGATGTTGTTGACATGGGTTGTGGTTTATTAAAAGAATAGTTTCTTGATGTTATAGACATAGGTTCCGGTTTGTTAACGGGTTTATGCGAATTTTGTGGGCTGAAAACGTTTTTTGGTTTTCCGAAAACTTGGCTGTTTGTAGGAAATCTTTGTTGAGTTGGACGACTCTGTATATTAACTGGTGCGCTAGGAAATGCCGTACGCGAATGTTGAAAATTTTGCGAATTTTGGTAATCATTTGTTCGCGAATTAAATGGGGACCAATTATTATTCGCGTTTGTCGAATGATTAAAATATGAATGGTTAGAATGATTTTTGTTTAAATTTGATTGATAATTTTGTCGTGCTGAATTAAATTTTTGTTTAATTTGCGGAATGTTAGTATTTTTGCCAAAATCTTGTAAACCTCGAATTCGCTGTTGATTATAAAAATGACGCGTAACTATGTCGCTTGCTTCTAACATATTTTTGGGTTCTTTTAAATCTAATTTTACCCGTAAATTATCATCGACATTGGAAAATAATACGTCAAGCGCGTTTGCTTCATTTTGTTCTATTAACAAAGGTTTTCTAGGATTAGTTATGGTGGAATCCGACGTAATTTTAATTTCTAATCTTGATTTCATTTGTTTTATTCGTTCTAGAAAATCTATAATATTTTCGTTTTTATTTCTTGTGAGGTATAAAAATTCGCGAGTTAACGTTTGTCTATCAATTCGATCGCCGAATTGTTCTCTTAAAGCCGATTTAATCAATGACCAAGTATTTAAGTCCGGTCGACACATCAAGTAATTACTTACATCATCTTTTACTTTTGATTTAATAGCAGTGAATGCAAAATGATTTAAGTTGTTATCAGTGGTTGTACCGTAAGTGTTAAAGAAATTATCACAAGCATTGATAAAGCTTTCTAATTGCATAAAATTTCCGTTAAATGTTGGTAAAAAATCTGCAACAGCTTTTGCTGCTTGAATAGTTGGTGTGGTTAACGACATATTGTTTAGATAATTTGATAATTCGTTTATATCAATTTTTTCGTTTACCATCTAAGTAATAAAATTATTTATTTGTTTTTTTCAAGAGTTAAATTGAAAATGATTTTATATCAAAATCACTCGTTATCCTAATTTAAAATGTATTAAATTTTGATTTTGAAAATGATTTAATAAAATAAATTTTAAAAATCACTCATCAATAATTCAATAAAATTATATAAGTTTCTTCGTTTACTTCCTAAGTAATGAAATTATTTATTTATTTTAAAAGTTGAACCGTAAATGATTTAATAAAATTAAAAATCACTCGTTATTCTAATTTAAAATGTATTGAATTTTGATTTTGAAAATGATTTAATAAATATAAATTTAAAAATCACTCATCAATAGTTCAATAAAATTATATAACTTTCTTCGTTTACTTCTTAAGTAATGAAATTATTTATTTATTTTAAAAGTTAAACCGAAAATGATTTAATAAAATTAAAAATCACTCGTTATTCTAATTTAAAATGTTTTTGAATTACGGTTTTGAAAATGATTTAATAAAATTAAAAATCACTCGTTATTCTAATTTAAAATGTTTTTTAAATTACGGTTTCGAAAATGATTTAATAAAATTAAAAATCACTCGTCGATAATTCAAAAATTTTTTTTTTTTTTTTTACGATGTTCAAAATTCACAGTGGGAGTGGTAATTGGGATAAAAGAAATGCTCAACGACTTACCAATTAAGTTTGTTAGGAGATTTCTTCTAATTGTTGTAGATTCTGGATCGCGAATTAATGGTTGAAACCAAAGGTAGATACTGGATTTCCAAAATTCTTCCTTTCGTGATCCTACCGACTGCGCCAATTTTATTTATTGTTGATTATTTGATGTCCAATAAAACGATGAAGTCGAACAACGGAGTTTATTAAATATGGTTCAAGCTTGAATCATACAGAACAACTGACTTAAGCTAGATTTAACATGAGCTTTTATAATAAGTTACACTGTTTACAATGTGCATTTTGGTAGTGAAATTATACAAATGTATTTAAATATTAAGATTATACAAATGCAGTTCGATATTAACATACAAAAAGTGGTTGTAAAACTTGTCAAAAGGAAGTGGTAATAAATTACAGCATCGAAGGGTGTACGTTAGATGATCATGATGAATGCTTCTTTATTGGGTGATTAATATGACTTTCTACTTCTATTATTATTTGATTAACATATGCATCTATAACTATACCTATCTAAATATGCATCTGCATAAATGTACTTTATTATAACTGGTTGCAATACCACATGCAAGATAAAACGATACAAAAATTTTACATTTAAAATTTAAACTTAAAAATACAAACAAGAGTCTCATGTTAAAAAATAATGAATTCATCCAAGCTAGAAGATTTTTTCTAAGAAGTGGAATTTTTAAACAAACAACATTTTTTTTAAATCACTTCTTTAATGATCATTGTTATTACCAAAGAGGTCGTTAATAAGTGTTATCATTATTATTACAATACAGAGGTAGAAATAGCTATAAAAACAAACTTTTTTTGTACTGATTTCTGTAACTCGAGTATATTTATTTAATCGGGGTTATTATTATTATTAATCCTAATATATAAAATTCCAGCTCGCTTTTGATCCGTTCAAAATAAAATATAATAAAGGAAACCGGAATTATTTCAAAATCAAAGTAAAAGAGAAAACTTCAAAACCGGTCGATCTTAAGTTAGCGTTATGAATTTTTTAATTAAGACGGCTAAAAAAGAGATCCACCGTCTATCTACCCGTCTGCGGACGGGCTGTTCACCTAGTTTTATATATTATACTACTATATTTAATGTAAACTTTAAAAATTCCTTTAAATTTTCGTTTAAAACGATATTTTTAAAGTTGGAAATAGCAATGAAAACACCAACAATTTATCAATTATTATTTATTGAATTTAATGTCGTGTTTTGAAATCTTTCTTTTTGTTTGTGTTCAAATTTATTTTGAAGATTATTTTGTTTCAGTTTGTAATTGTGTACCGTACTGTATATAAAATTTTATAAATATTTATGTTAGTTACGATGTTAGTAATTGTGCTGTAAGGTACAAGGGGCTTTATGCCAAGTTAACGTTCACGAGCGGGTGTGCTTTGCCTGCGCCCGCAAGAAATTCAGTATTCTTGATAATTTTGTAGAATAAAGTGGATTTATTTAAGTTAGAGGGTTGTTTTATTTAAAGTAGAAGTGTTGCAAAATTAAATATTTTAAAGGATTTGTGAAAATTTTGGTAAAATTAAAAATATTTTACGACAAGTTTTGTATTGACGCACAAGTACGAGATCATACGGAAGGTAAAATTTTAACACAACATTTAAGGATTAATAAATGCATAATTTAATAATTTAGAACAAAATTTAAATTAACATAATAGTATATTATTTAACGAGCATATAATATAGGCTATAATTCACGAGGATGAAGTTCATACGCGAACCGTAGGCAAGCGTAAATTATCCGACTGAATTATAGCCATTATGTGCGAGTCCAATACGACGTTTTATCTACGACTCAAAATAAAAAATTTCATATTCCTTACAAAAAGTTAATTATTAATTTACAATTGAAATGGAATTTTGACAGCCGATCTCGGCATGTGTCAAAGTTGATGTAAATCCACAATCATTCGGGTCATCTTTGAATTTTCCGAAAATGATTTTGCACATTCGGCTTTAGATAATTTTTTGCATACAGGTCCCATTTTTCAAAATCAAAATTTTCAAAAATTTTTGCACTTTTTTTTTCGACTTTTTAAAATTTTGCACCACTACGTTTTAAAATTTCATAAATACTTACCAATCTTTCGTAACACTAGGACACAAGTTTAAAAAAAAATCTTTAAGGTAGTATTCTAGTCTAGAAAGTTAAAAAAATCGAAAATTTTTGTTTTTATATTTCGATAGTTTAGATATTCAAGAATATCTTCTTAAAAGGATTTTTTGAAATTTAAATTATTTTAAAAATTATTGCCATTTCAGTGTCGTGGCAACTTGACCGGTTTAGATGCAACAAATCTAAGAAAAGCATTAAGAAATACTTTTTATTGTTTTTCTGTGTTTTTTTAAATTTACTTATTTAAATATACAATTTGAGGTAAAAGAAGGCCCAATGTATGAAGCCGAAGTCGTTGATTGAAGAAATGTAAGTAATATGTATTGTTCTATCAGTTAGACTGCATGAAACTTAACTTAAATTTTTAATCGTGTTTTTCTCGAAACTACGTTTTTCAAATCAGTTGACATAAAATCTTAAGTTCTAATTGACCGATTTTCTTGAAATTTGGCATGAATTTTTTTTATATCTCCCTTTATGGTAGGAACTAACAAAAAATCATAATTTTCAATGTTTACTATTTTTTAAAAATTCGGAAATTTAAAAAATAACTGAAAAAATCAACTTTTTTTCTAAGTAGCCTCTGTTTCGCGAGAAAATTTGTTTTTTTTTCATTTTTCCTGGTTCCAACCAAAATGACATTTGTACTGATTAAGAATCTATCTTTTTTTTTCAGATGTTTAGAAGGGTTG
Organism: Cantharis rustica; assembly: GCA_911387805.1. Lineage (NCBI taxonomy): Eukaryota > Metazoa > Arthropoda > Insecta > Coleoptera > Cantharidae > Cantharis > Cantharis rustica. The sequence continues at coordinate 37,055,439 of OU426879.1, forward strand.
GAATCGTGTCAACCACGAACACGCTCTTTTTTTTCCTCTTTACTTGAACAGAGTGTAACTTTGTGAAATTTACATATTTTTTTTTTGAAAATTTTTTTGAGAATTCCTAAAATATATATAAATCGATGACAAAAAATGTATAGTCAAAATATTAATTGTTTTTTTTTATCGACCGTCAAAAAATGTCTGAAATTCGGGCTTCTAGACTAGAATACTGCGTTAATTCAAAAATTTCCAACAATTTATCACCTGGTTTTATATCTATTTCCATGCAGTAAACTGCAACTTACTATATAATTATAACAATTACTCTGCAGCATAAATATCTTGCAAATATTAGAAAAATTTCAAGAGTTTTTATAGCTATTTCCACCACCGTATAAATTATTAATAACAAAAAAAACATTTCTGTTTAATTATATTTAATCAAAATAACAATTTAAATTTAGTAACAGAATAGGAATGGTAGCAAAATGGGCTTATTTCCCGACACCCCTAACCTCAAAATATTAAATGTATTTAATGTATGTATGTATGTATTAAATGTATAAGATTACAATATCCAGATAGTAAGCTTGTTGGGTTGCCTATATATTATTTTATAGCTCGGACCGTTTCGAGACTATCCAAGTGTTTTAAAAATAAGTTAGGAAGGGACGGTTTGTAGGTTTTTAATAAAGAACGGTTTGAGAAGCCAAACGAGATAATTCTGTTTAAATAAATAGTTGAATAATAGTTTACAACAATTTTGGGTAAGAACTTTCCAATTAAACATAATATTGAAATTAATTATATTTGTGTACATGTCAGATCTAAATTACGTGAATATTGGTAATTAATTTTATTCTTTAGTTTCAATTGTTTAAAACAGGGGCACTATTGCGTATTACGTTATCAAGGGTTGAGTTGGTTATATTTAAACAATTAAAGTAAAATGTTTTAATTATTAGATGAGTTATATTTCGGTAAAGATTAAGGTAATTTTATATTATTAACGGTAATAATGCCATTAACCGGCAACTTTTAACATTATTAAAAGTTAATTGCAGTATAATTAAAATAGGTGTAATTGGGTAATTTTGGTTGATAATTATTTAAATATATTAATTGTTAGTAGTTAAAACAATATTTTACTAGTGGTATTTGGTGACCGTTAAATTATCTTAAGTAATTGAGTTTTGGGTGCGTGTTAATTTTACGAGTATTTTAAGGGTACCGTAGGCGGTTTCTTGAGATTGTCCTTTGTGTTAACAAGTGAAATCGACACCGATTAGGGAGTTGGTAACCAGCTGTATTTTGTTTCACAAAGTCACATTCCGAACTGGAATTTAATATTTTATTACTTTAAAACTATACAAAGAGACCGTGTTTCTAAAGTATCAAAAGTTGCAATTTTAATAATATTTGAACAACCGAAGAAATTCCATATACAGGGTGATTACTTTGCAGATAACTTTTATTTGTATGTAAATTGATTGCAATGGTTTTTCTAGTTATTCTAACGATCACAAGTTGAAAATAATTTTAAAGCCCATGACAATTGAGATGCATATTAATAATTATGCTTTATTGAATTGAGCGTGATTGTAATTTTTATTTAAAAGATTTGTATTTTACTCTCGAAGAACTCTAGAAGAAAATTCACAAATCCCTCCGACTCTCCTTGAAATATTAGAGTAGATCGTCTAGAAGAAAAATCTAGAAGAATACCCAAATCCCACCCAGACGAGAGTAAAAAAACTCTGAGTCTAAATACATCTTTAACCCCCCCCCCCCTTGAGACTTTAAATTTAAATTACGATCTCTGCTTGGTTTAATTAAGTCACATTTGCAGGTGTAATTTTAACTAAAAGAAATAGACTTATAGTTTCGACAAACAATAATATAATGATATACAAAGTATAATCTTGACCCAACCGTGCACAATTAAATTATATAAAATATAAACTTTTGACCCCAAAGAATGCAATTTTATATTACTGCAGTTACACAGGATTCTGATATAAAATAAGTACTGTGATTACCAAATTAAGTAATTATTCAGAGTTCTTAAAATACAGGGTGTTTGGAAATTAATTATGATTTTATCATTGCTTCAGACTTGATCCTCGAACCCAAATTTAAACAGGAAATAAAAGATTTAACATAACCCAAATATATGTAGTTTTATTTGTGTTGTGCGTTTATGATCGTCTCTCGTTTTTGGAGCGGTCATCTGTATTGTTTCAGCTATGTTAACAATTTTGTTTTGTACAACGGAAGAAAGAACTAGTTACTAGATGGCGTGCTGTAGGTTATTACACAACGTGGTGGTTCATGGCTATTTTTCCTTGTCATCGATGAGTAGGTGTTGGCGCTAAATTCAAATTTAGAAGTCGCATCTTACAAATGTTAGTTTTTTAATTATTTGTATATATTTTGTAGCCTTGATAATAGGTCAATAAAGACTCGAAACGTCGGACAATTTTATTGTTTATAACACAATTATATTATTTCAATTTATCTCAATTATAATTTACAAATTCAAATGGAAGTTCAACGATATAATTACATTGCTTTATTTTGATGCACTATAATAGTTTGACTAACACAACAATTTGATATAATTGTTACATAATATAAAATTGATCAAGTCTCTTTTATTTCAAGCCTTGACCGAAAAAATTCAATTTTTGTGAGTTTTAACTGTAATTTAAGATAAATCATGTACCTAATTTAAGTTTAAAAAATGCAAATTGTAAATTATTGCAAATAACAAAATAAATTATTTAAGTAATTCATGAACAATTAAAAATTATAATGATCTCAGAAGTATTAATATTAAAATCGGTCAGTTTTTGCAGTATTATACTGTCTGAAATGTTTCTTTGATCATTGATAATCAACAAAACGTTTTCAGCTTTATTTCATAATAAATTTTACTAAAGAATTTGAAAATTTCTTGAAAAATGCATATTATTAGTCAATCGCGAGAATAGCATGCAAACTGCGCCCATGAATTTAAAAATATTGTAATGAAGTTAAGGTAGTTTATGGCGTAAAATACAAATATAAACATAAAATTTATTAAACTATTCAAACATTCGGGTGAAAAAAGCTAAAAAGAAAATGTCATTAATCGACTGGTTGTTTCCATAAGATTATTTCCGCTCTTGGCGTGTTTTTATATTATATATTGCTATGCCCCGAGCTATACAAATCTTATAAAAACTTTTTCTTAAACCATAAATTACTTATAACTGGGCATCCATTTTTTTAACAAGAGACTCTTTATTATTCCAAAAATAATTATTAAATCAAATCCAATTTTAATAATTCAATGCAATGTAAAATTTTAAATTGTTATTGGGCTCGTACTTTCAATTTTTAACGCTTATCCCAATCGCTTGCTTATCACTATCGACATTCGTTCCTACGAATGCAAATTTAATTTTTCAATTTCCAGTATCTAAATCGAATTTATTATTCGAAATATTCTTTTTCCAAAATTTAATCATCCAAATCAAGCCAAGTCGATACACTACCGTTCGGTAGCAAACCATCAAATAATCCAACTTAACTTCAAATCTCAAAATTATACTTCCAAAATAACAACGAAATAATGGACACGCATCAAATCCACTTTATTCAAATCAAATCAAAATAAAATATTACTTACAAATATCAAAATTATCAAAACTCAGCGGGCATACCAATCACGCGCCCGCTGTCCGCCATTGTTGGCACCAAAAAGCCTCGATAAAACTTCACTTCTACCAACATTAATTTCCAAAGTTTTACCTCCCAAAATTCTAATTCAAATATTTCACAAACTTAACATCAAAATTAATTGCAAATTAACAGGGTAGGTAAAACTTTAGTTCGGAACATGACAATATATGTTGAGATGAATTAAAAATTAAACCAGATAAATTCCTGAATCCAAATTATAAGTTACAAATTTATTTCGAATTACAAAACAAAATTTTCTTTTACACATTTTACCTCAAAATTAAAAATATTTCGATTTAAATAAACTGGATGAGTGTATTAACCACCGTAGCTTTGAACCGTACAAGTCTGTACACTCAAGAAGGTTCCATTTGTTAATTTTGTAATTTGTAGTTTATAGTTTTATTTTAGTTTATTGTACATTACTTTTAAAACGTTTAAAAAGTGCGCGAGGTTAAAAAAAAATAAATAAATAATCAAAAAGGAGCATGAAAAAAAGGAGGGTAGTGAAGGAATAATAATAAACCAGGTTCCAGCTGGATTTTGAGAGAAATTGATCTCTCGAATTTTAATTAAATAAAAAAAAGAAGAAAAGGACGATTAATTTCGAGAAGAAGCTCTCAAAAGTATCAAAATTAGAATTCTTGAAGTTGGGTAGAAGTAAAGTTTGGAAAGAGGATTGCTAGAGAAGAAATAACTGTGGCGGAGCAAAGAACGGCGGCAATAATACAAAAAGGAGAAAAATAGTGCAAAAAAAAAGGTATTCCGTTAACGGTATATTTAAAGTTTAATTTCATTAGTTTAAGTTTCTGTTTCTGTTTATGTTCATGTTGTTTTATGTTTATAGAAAATAAAGGTGCGGTGATTAACCACATTCAGTTTTCTTTGCAAAATTACAAACGTTTAGATTGGTAACCAAAACTCCAAGTACCATCAGGGGATTTATCTGGTTGAAGTGTAAAAAAAAAACACGTCAATATATATATTGCAGTTTTTACATGTTAGATGAAATTGAAAAATAATTAAATTCATAACTTACATAAAATTGTAAATTATCACATGTTAATAACATTTACCATTTTATATATATTGCAGTGGTATTCTCCAAAAATTATTGGTAGAAGCCTTTACTGTCTTAATTTTATTTTTTGTTTACCTCGGCTAGCTTATCAATGGTCGGTAGCATTGAGCTCTACTCAAGAGTCGGTTCCTATGCCAGTTACGGCAGTTATTCAAATTAACATTTCCAATCGCATATAATTTAAAATTCCATGTAATGTAAATGTTAAATAAATTATTAATTTTATTTAAGGGGAACGAAGTGTCGATATTTATCCTTATCCAACTCGACGAATTATCAATATCTCACACATTCGCTCGTACAAATATAATTTGACTTTTCCAATTTTAAATAATACAAATGCAATTTATTATTTGAGCTTATTCTTTCTTCAAATCAATCCAAATTAACCAAATAATCAACTACCGCTCGGTAGCAACTCATCAAAAAAACATCCAAACCAATTCCAAATATTAAAAAGTCCAAATAATACGCAATCATGCAAACGCACAAATTCACTTTATTAAATTAAAATTTACTCACTATTTCAAAATAACAAAATCTGGTATCAAAAATCAACTTCAGCGGGCATACAAAATCTGGCACTCGCTGTCGGCCATAGTTGACCAAAAAGCCTCGCATCTCTTTTTTTTTGTCCCCACCTGTCCAATTTTACAATCTTACAACTTAAAATTACTAAACAAAATTTTCATCAAAATGTATAGGGTGGGTGCGAATCCCTTTGAAATACTACAATATATATTGAGATGACCCTAGCGATACAAATTTATAAAATTCCCTTAATTCCAAAATTACTCTAGCTGAGTATCTATTATTTGTAGCCATGAGCTCTTGTAGTTTTTAAAATCGCCAATTTAAATTAAAATGCTCAGCTTTTCTATTTAATCTGTGGCCTTGCAAGCGCATATGTTATTCCAGCTGGCGTCTGGTCAAACAAATTTGTTGCGATTTAATTTTACGCATCGACCAAAATTTTCCACTTTCTTTAAGTTTTCCAATTTATTGGCAATTCACTTTATTTATTAAACAAAAACATCAAATAAACTTAATTTATTTTATTGATTTTTAATAATTAACAGTTTTAAATTATTATTGCGGGAATAATGTTCGTCCGCCAATAATAATTCGACATAAAGGCCTCAGCCCAAGCCTTCCTATTCAAGCCCCACTATTTTCTACTTTTGCGTTCTTCCCACCTTTATTTACATAGCAAATTTTTAACTATTTTATACAATATGATACAAATAAATTCTAAAACAAATTTGAACTTTAAAATAATTTTACAAAATAAATAAAATTAATGTTGTTTTGGTTTTCGAAACACGACAATATATATGTTTTGGCATAAATTGCATTTAAAAATTGCGGATCTGCTTAGACAATAAATCTCTGAGTCGCTCCACACATTAAAAACATCCCCGAAGCCGCTTCAATTAGAAAATTATGGAACTATCAAGACGGGATCTTTGTTTTTAAGTTAAATTTGGTAATAATTAACAAAATCTTATTTAAAATAAATAAATGTTGTTAACTTTTAGCTGTTACATCGATTAAAAAAAGTTTTTGACATTAAAACCTTTGAATTATTCCACTCATTACAATCATCCTTGAATATATTAATTCTTAGTTAAATCGCTTTATTTTAATGCCATCTTTGAAATTTTACTACAATTTTGGTGGTAACTATAAAAACCTATGTTGGCAGTTAACCCTCACAGTTAATGTACAAGAACGTAAGAAAAGCGATAAATTATAAAAAGATTATTTTTAGAGAATAGAAATTTCTACAAAAAGATCTGCGATAGTACAATGTCTCGTTAATGTGTTAGACGTAAAAGGCATTTAAAGTCAGGCTTATTCAATTTATCAACATGTCAAAACTTTCGTCTAGAGGAATTATTACTTATATAGGTATGATATGAAATCATGTAGGTTTAAGTGTTGATTTCAAAAAACTTTATTTATGAGAGTGTTTGAAGGCTTTGTGATATAATTAATATACGTACAAAATTTCATGTAATTATAACAATTATTTATTTTCAAAATATTCACGACAGGCAAACATAGCTTTTATATGGAACAGGGTAGCATACAAGAAATTTGTAGAAAGTTACGTATAATTAAGAATAACGGGTGTAAGTAATCGAGTAATGACTTGCGTATATAAGATATTGTCATAATTTTTTTTTAAAAGAATATAGTGAATTAAACTTATTTTAATCCACAACATGTGGATTGATTTGTTGTATTTCGAATGCTGATAGAGTGGTTCACTTATAGTTTGATGAGTAAATAAATGATAAAGAATAACTTTCGTACTTTATTGAGAAGCGAATAAATAATTTCCTTACAAGAACATGCTAGTAATTTTATTACTTAAGTAATTAAATGAGACTCTTTTACTTCTTTCGGCCTACTTTTCTAGTATAATAATTTTTTGAACCTATAATATGCTATACACATAAGAAAAAAACCTTCAACGTGTCGAGAGTGTTCTTATGACCACAGTTTCGATCCAATATGTATTTAAAACGCATTTATCAAAGATAGAACAATAATTGAAGATCTTGATGCAAGAAGGGGATATGTGTAAGAAATTTGGAGTGAGATTTTTGCAGAGTTGGGTTCTAAAACGAACATTTTTTGCTTGGTAGAATAATAGGCCATCTGAAAATAAAATCGGAGCTGCAAGTGAAATACACATATTCCTTTGTACAAAAAGGTGCAAGAATGAAATATGTATATTTCGATTTTTTGAAAAAATTAAGAAAATATTACTTATCCCCTTCTTGCATCGGAGTCTTCAATTGTAGAATTATTGTTGTTATTGGTCGTTAACTAATGCATATCTGCAGTCACTCATATTGAAAAAGAAAGTAGAAAGGATAAAACAGGATGTAAATACAAAAACGCAAACACATTTGAAAAAATGTGTTTCTGTGAAATGTGTTTTCCAAAATAATTTAGAAAGATCATAAATCAGTAGTATTTTACAGGCACACTAACACCCAAAGAGATAAAAAGAAAACTATCGGGAGCGTTCTATGTTTTGCTAGCAAAATTGAATTCCTGGGAACATAATTAGATGAGTTATGAACAAAAGATCAGTACCTTTCTCAATTCTGAAAGACTCTTGTAGCCAATCGACCGCTAAGCAATAATAACAGTAACAACAATAACATAACAAAATATAATGTTTTATAAGAATGGGTCTACTCGAGAAATAGATGATACTTCTTCTCAACACATAAATAATATCACCCGTATTCATAAAAATTTCTTAAAGTGTCGCTCAGGAATGTTTTAGTTATAATAGGTTATGGATTACAGCTGGTTGGTTGTTTTAGGTTATAACCCGCTTATATCAGTCTTATAACAGTCTTATAACAGTGTTTTAGCGCTATTGAACGTTTATGAATAATGGTTTATGCTTATAAGTTCTCTTTAAAATTTCAAAATTAATGTTTGATTTTATTGGAAAAATTTAAAAATCTCTTTTCAGAAAAAAATTAATAAACGCCCATTTTTTATTGCATTGAAATTAATAATCATTACAATAGCATAAAAAAATTATAAATTTCCAATTGTATGATGATAATTTGGCAACTAGCTATTTTCCTATTAATTTTGGAGGAATAAGGTGCTTTGGACATAGCGTTGCCCACCTTTTTGTTATCTTTCCATAGATGACTTCAATCCAATATAGCTTTGATCTCAATGGTAACATTCTTTTTTGTCACTTTACAATGTCTTAGAGATCGATTATATGAGTAGAACCGTAAACCTTCTGAAAGTTATATGTTTAAATTTTCACAGAAGTCAAGGAAATTTAAAAAAGAAAATAATTTATAATAGTTGAAAATAATTTTGCTCTGCGGTATCGACATTAGACATGGAAACAGAAAAATGTACTGTAAACTGCCGAATCAAAGTTTGAAAGTTTTGGATTTCACCTACGCATCTTCCTAAGAACAAAAGCTTTTGAAAAGATAACTTTTCAGTGTGTGGTGCCTACTATACAACATTAGGTTGGTTTAATTACGGTGTGGAGTTCATTAATGGTAACAATACAGAAAATTTTATATAAATCGACGGCTTTATAAAGAAGTACGATTATAAAAAAATCTTATTAAACATAATGTTTTGCTCTTTGGTTGTAATATAATAAGCCGTAGTTTTGTGTTATACATAGATAACGGAATAACGACCCTAAACGCAATTCCGAAGTTGGTGGTGGATACCTGCAGAAAACAGAAGCTGATTGCAATTTAATGAAAATGATATGATCACCACAATTACCAAATCTTAACCCTATCAAGCTTCTGCAAAAAAAGCTTTATAGAACGGTTATTGCAACCGTTGCCATAATAATATGCGTAGACTTTTTTGGAATATGCTACAATAATTAATAATTTTGCAATGCAATAATTATGCACATTAAACATAAACTGAAAGGAACCAATACAATCATAGAAAACAATCTCACACCCATAGAAAAAGCGATTCAAGACAAGATCGTAGAAATATCCAAGGCGGAATACTCGAACGGAAAAAAGATGAGAGTAGGATACCGGAAGCTGATCGCGGATAGGAAGATGTTTGTATGGAACGGAAAGACCTCCAGGTTAATGGCTGCGGAGACGACAATAGCAAGCCCAAAAAACTAAATGAAAAGAACGGTGCAACCGCAGCGTCTCAAGCGGAAGCCCCGAATAATAACGAAGATGAGACACATATGTTAAACGGAATATACAAACGGAAAACGATACTGAAAGCGAAAAAAAGATAAACAATCTAGTACAAAAAAAAAGGCGAAGGCAACAATTACTTAAAATTGGAACATGGAACATGCGAACACTGTTAAAACCCGGAAAAATGAATGAAGTAGCAAACGAGGTTATAAGGTTTGAGTTGGACGTGACGGCACTGCAGGAAGTGAGATGGAAGGGAAATGGAGAAATAAATCAAAGTAAATACACGCTGTTCTTTTCAGGAGAGAAACATTAATGCAGAAATGTCACCGGCTTCATTGTGACAAATAAAAACATTAAACAGATTAAAACATTAAAACATTAATTTACATTCAGAGCAATAAGTGGAAAAACATCATATTTAAGAATACGGGTGAAAACAAATGTCTAAATTGTGAATAGCTATGCACCAACGGATGACAGTAACGACAATGAGAAAGAAGCATTTTACAATAAAATAGAGACTCTCTGCGACACAATTCCCAAACATGATGTGATGATCATACTGGGCGATTTCAATGCAAAAATCGGCAAAGAAGAACGGATTAGGTCTATTGCTGGAAAACACACCATTCATGAGAAAACAAACAATAATGGAGACAGATTATGCAACCTAGCGGAAGCAACAAATGCCACGATTGCCAACACGAAGTTTAATCAAAAAAATACATAAAATTATCTGGATATGGCCAGGAGTAAACGCACAAGAAGGTAATCAAATAGATCATATTCTAATATCAAAAAAACAAGAAAACCAGATGATAGATGTAAGAACCTATAGAGGAGCTAATGCAGACTCGGATCACTTCTTAGTGGTGGCAAAACTAAAACAAAAAACAAAAAAATATAATATCGCGAAGCAAAACAACAAAAGAATAGCTACAGATGACTTGAACTACACAGAAACAAGAAAACAGTACGCAGATAGAGTTAAACCAAAACTTAATTTCAAGGAAAGTACCACAAATGTAGATCAAGAACTTCATAACATTACATTGAGCATACACACAAGCCCAAGAGAAGTAGTTAGATACAAACAGAAAAAGAAATCTAAATAATGGTATGACAACGAATGTGCATTATACAACAAACAAAAAGCAGACAATAGACCGAAGTGGTTCGAAACAGGTGAATAGAGAGACCGTGATATCTATAAAGAAAGCATCAGAAAAACTAATAAACTGAACAGGCTGAAGAGGAATACATGGTTCGCAAAAAAAATGGAAGAAATCGAAAGGAACAATAAATACAACAACACGAGAATATTTTAGCAACTATTGATAAAACAGAAACTAATATACAACGTAAAACCAAGAGGTATTAAAGGAGTAGATGAAACAATAAAACATGACTCGGAAAGAGTTAAACACATCTGAAAGAACCACTTTCAGCAGTTGCTAAACGTCCAACAAACACAAGAAGAGGAAGAACTGAGACATACAGTAACAAACAATGACAACCAAGAATTAACGACACCTTCAATAGAAGAAATCATAATAATAATACATAAAATGAAAAATGGCAAAGCACTCGGAAAAGATAATATAAACATATAACTGATTAAACGTGGAGGAGATGAACTATGTAAAAGAACAAAGCTGTATAAGATGACGATGGAGGGTACCAAAACATGAATTAGAACAATAGATGGCATGACGGAGCTCTTTGAAGTGAACAGCGGCTAAGACAAGGAGATGCACTGTCCGCAACATTGTTCAACATAGTTCTAGAGGCAGTTATAAGCAAGTAGGATACCAAAGGAACGATAAAAACTAAAGAAGGACAGATACTAGCATATGCCGACGACATAGTAATCCTGACAAGAACCCGAAGGAAAATGAAGGAGATCTTCACGAAAATGAGAAGAGCTGCAAAAAAATGGGACTGTCTGTGAACGAAAATAAGACAAAATATATGAGCTGCTGCAAGGACAATGCACTGCTGCCTAACACTATAACAATAGATAATCTCACCTTTGAAGAAGTGGACAACTTTAACTACTTGGGAGTGCACATAAATAGAAACTGCGAGAGAGACGAAGAAATAAAGAAAAGAATCGCTGTGAACAGAGTATACTACAGCAATAAAAAGCTCCTCAAAGATAAAAAGCTAACTAAGGAAACTAAGATCAAAATATACAAGACATTAATCAGACCGGTAATTGTATATGCGGCAGAAACAATTTGTTTTTTACAACCAGAGGCTAGTACAGGATAGTAATATTTTCACGAATGTAAAGCTTAAATAAATAAATAAATTAATTAATTAATAAATCAGTAGTAAGAATGGAGCGACTTGTAGAAATTTTTATCAAATCCAAATGAAAATTTCTTAATGAACAATAACTTTAATAACTCTGTATAATAAATTTAATAATTTTTAAGTATATTTAAATTATTTTGTTATCCGTCTAATTTATTAAGCAGAAGCGAAGGAAAAATTTTGTTAACATTCCAAAAATGAATTTTGATTTTTGTGATTTTATTTCTTGTGGTAATACTATATTGGTTTCTTTTGCTTTTTATTTTTGATTTTGGAATAATAAGGTTTTCTAAATGTTCAATAAGTTTAAGTAGTTGGCTCATTAGTTATATTTTTAAAATTAAAATTTTCAAATAAATAACATTAATTTTGAATTTATTTTACTAAAAATATAACTCGACATCGTTTGTTTTTCAATCAAAATTTAGACTAAAAATACAGCAAACATTTTTACCTGAAAAATGGCAATACTGAAATAGATATTTTCGATACAAGTTAGGAAAACTAACATTTTTCCATTCAAGGCGGAGGTTGACGATCGAGGCCGAAGGCCGAGATTGTAAACCGAAGCCGAGAATGGAAAAGATAGTTTTCCACAAGTATCGAACAATATTTTTTCTAATTATGTTTCAAAAAGATTATTATGTTCTTTTTTCTCAAGAAAAAAGATAGTAGGCGTTTATACTATAAAATTTTTGTATTTTGCGGTTGGTAGCCCATTATAGACAGTAGGTAGGTCATAGATAGTAGCCATTACAACGTGAACAGGTAAGTGACCACGTTTTTTTCATGGTTATACAATTTGTGTTTTTAGAATACTAGCAAATATATCAGATATGTCGGAGGCGGCGCAGTTAACACTTTTAATAATTGTTCTAATGCAACCGTTAATGTATATTATAAATAAAGTAGATTAGAACTTTTTCTTTCTTTTCTGCACACTTTCACAAGTGTGCAGAAAAGTATTACTTTTCCGCACACTTTTGAGTGTCAAAAAGTGACACTTTTTGAAACATAATTAGAAAAAAAGGTTTTGCTAATTTAAACATGGTAAGTATGTTACCTGACGAGATTCTAACTTACGAACAGTTGATGTTATACCTATACCACCATTCGATCTTGAAATATTATTACAACATAATTAGACGTTTATAAGGTTATCAATTAATTGCAACGGTCATATAAAATTCCTAAAAAGCCTCTCATAAAACGATAGCTGAAACGTTTCCATTACTAATTTAAATAATTTAAAATAACCGTTATACATACCGGATGACCGGCCAAAGAACTGAACATAGGAAAATAACATGGAATAATGATTTTTCTAAATTCCTGCTTCTCGTTATATTATCATTTTAAGAAAATTTGAAAGAAACAAAAATTATGCCGATTTATATAAGGAGTGAGACATTCAAAATTTGTACTGTTAAAATTTTAACTTCCACTCCCTAGCCATGAGCTACCCCTCCTTTAAAATTTTAAATAAATTTTTTTTACAAAAATATGTTACTTCGGCAGGATTTGCTGTGATAAATATTATAAAATTTACTGTCCCCATAGTAATAAAAGTTCGATTTATAAAATTTAAAAATTATTCAGGTTCAAAAACATTACATAATTTATAAAATAAAATTTTAATCTATGTTTTTAATAAGTTTGTAACCACGTGATCAGCAAATTTTAATTTAAATTAAAGAGATAGTTCGAGTTTTCATAAAGTGTGTCACCGCTAATTCTGATTATCCGGTTTGACTCCTCTAGAAATAATGAGTTTATTTCTGTCTATATCTCTTTGGAAAGCAATTTCAAGCCACCAAAGTGTAATTTAAATAGGAAAATTTTGTCAAAATAAAGTGACGCAGTCCACGTTCGGCTCTCGGCCTTTATGTATATTGTAATGGTATTTTTATTTTTTAAAAGCAATTAACAAAAATCCTATACTCCACTTTAAATTAACCTCGACTAGATTTTCTAAATACGGCAAAACAATTTGACCTCAGGAGTAAATTCTTGTGACTACTTAATTTTTATTGTCAAAATCTGTTAACGCAACATTAATTTTATTCAAAATTATAGTTCTTAGTGGCAATATCACTATAGAAGAATCGAAATTTTTTGTATATGATGTTATTTATTAAAAATTGGGAATTTATTTACTTGCAAATTTTTTCCTAATTTCGATTTTTTAACGATACTGGGTGTTATTGTGTAATATTAATTAAATTTTAAATAAATTTATAAATCAAATATCATTTGTTAAATAAAAAGTTTTCAAATAAATTTATACTTGTTGCTACGCCACTGTACATTAAATATGAAGTTTCTCAATATCACGTTACTACTTATTAGCTCTGCATCTGTTGATCTTAAAACATCAGCTTTCAGGGTCTCATGCAGAATCAACTGTTTTACAATCACAATTTATCCAACTTTGTTCAGCACAAAATATTCCAATATTTGCAATATAGTAAAACACCCATTATAGGTTATAGGTTAAATAATTTTAAATGTCAGTTTTGAAGTTTTAAATTGAATTAAAATTATTTACGATTATAAATTTCGTAACGAATGCCGAAATCGAAGAAAAGCCGGGCTGGCAATGTGTCTGCGAGACAGAAGAAAGCAATGATCACGTTCGTGAATGTTCACATTTAGTTCTGCATGGTGCTATACTTAATCATATCAATAACTTCTCGAGCTAGAGCTTTAGGCTGGCGAAACAAACAAAAAAATTGCTTTTCTGATAGCTTAAAAAGGTCACTTCAGAGATGAGATTGTTTGCATATTTCTTCAGCAGAAATTTCAGCCTCTTCCACCGTCTCAATCGTAGATAATATTGCCAACTTTAAACAATAAATAGGTTTGTTCCAATAAGCAGTTCTCTCCAGTTGTAGGACTGTACGCATGCTCCTTAGTTCAAATTTTAACCAAAATGATCTTTAATACCATGAAATTTGGTTAAAGAGCATCCGTATAGTTCTAGAACTGAGAGAGAACTGTTTGTTGGAACAAACCTAATATTTTCACAGCTAGGACATATACTAGTGCAGAGTTACAATCTCAAGTAATATAACTTTAAATATGATGTACATACCTACTTACTTAATCTTTATAATTATAAATAAACAGCAGTAGTAGTTAGTACCTAATCAAAATCTAAACTCTGAATAAATAAATAGAAAAAAAACTTAAAAAATGGATTTTTAAGTGGATAGTGTGGTAGTCAGTAGTATGTAATGTTAAATAAAATAAATTTAAGTAAATAAAATCCAAATGAAATTAATTAGAAAATTAATCACATAGAAACTAATTATTATTACTAAAATAAACTAAAATACCTCGAAATGTCATGATGTGATCGCACACGATCACCACAGGACCAAAATTCTCATGCGTAAGTATCACACGATGTAAGTCGTGTGATTCTCATGCGAAAACATTCGCACACGATTGCTCGAGAATACCAATTATTTATTCTCATGCTAAAGTAACGTATTTGCTTATGCGAATCAAATCGTGTGAGTTCGAGAATAAGGCTCCTGATCTTGCAAATATAGTCTTCTTCGACGTTATGAAGAAAACTCAGCTTCAAAATAAACTCGTTTTTCACAATCTTGTGGGAAATTCACGCACAAAAGCTACTCGCTCGGAATAAACGCAAATTTCAACTCACTTGGACGACCTCCGTCCGCCTAATTCGTACTCGTCCTTCTGCCACGCCACTTTTCGAAAAGCTGCTTTAAGCTGACAAAACGAAATTCCAAAACGCACTTTGAAAGTTATAACGTGCCGAACAATTTAATTTGTCTTTTTCAGACCACCGCACTTCTTATAATTCAACGTGTTCAAGTAAATATGTAAGCGTGTATAACATAGAATTTCTGCTTTTTCAACTTTCAAAATGTGGTACTTTTAAATGTAGCGGCTACTGAATGTTAAAAATTCGACAATCGAGCTTGTCACAAAATTACACCACAGTATATTATCGCAAACATCATCAATCGTGTTCATCAAATCATGTTTTGAAAGATTTACTGGTATGACCAATGTATTTTTGAGAGCATTCACAAGTGAGCTCATAAACCCCTGATTTAGTTAAAATATCTGATTTTGATTTCTCGATATTAAGACAGTATTCTAGTTTAGAAAGTTGAAAAAATCAAAAATTTTTGTTTTCATATTTCGATAGTTTAGATATTCAAGAATATCTTCTTAAAAGGATTTTTTGAAATTCCAATTATTTTAAAAATTATTGACATTTTAGTGTCGTGGCAACTCGACCGGTTTAGATGGAACGAATCTAAGAAAAGTATTAAAAAATACTCTCTATTGTTTTTTTTTTAAATTTACTTATTTAAATATTCAATTTTAGGTAGAAGAAGGCCCGATATATGGAGCCGGAATCGTTGATTAAAGAAGTGTAAGTAATATGTATTGTTCTATCAGTTAGACTGCCTGAAACTTAACTTAAATTTTTAATCGTGTTTTTTTCGAAACTACTTTTTTCGAAACGGTTGACATAAAATCTCAAGTTCTAATTAACCGATTTTGTTGAAATTTTGTATGAATTTTTTTTATATATCTCCCTATGGTTGGAACCAACAAAAAATTATAATTTTCAATTTTTACTATTTTTTAAAAATTCGGAAAGTTAAAAAGAACTGAAAAAATTAATCTTTTTATCTGAGTAGCCGCTATTTCGCGAGAAAAATCTTTTTTTCTATTTTTCCTGGTTCCTACCATAATGAAATTTGTACTGATAAAAAATCTTTTTTTTTGTTTTTTTCAGATGACCAGAAGGGTTGGATACGTGTCAACCAGAACACGCTCTGTTTTTTTTCCTCTCTACTTCAATAACGTGTAACTTTGTGAAATTTACTAAATTTCTTTTGAAAATTTGTTTGTGAATTTCTAAAATATATATAAATCAATGACAAAAAAATGTATAGTTAAAATATTAATTTCTTTTCTTTTATCGACCGTCAAAAAATGTCCGAAATTCAGGCTTCTAGACTAGAATACTGCCTTAATAAATTTGTTAAGTTTATTGTCCATTTTAAAAGCGATATTGTAATTTTTATTTTTTAAATATTTAACTATTTTGTTTGACTTGTTTCCAAGAAGGCATTCTTTAGCTGCCTGCTTACTCTTAAAAAACATTTTTTTTGCCGAAAAATTTTTTTCTCTAAATTTTATCAAATAAAAAACAAAATTAGAAAAAACAACTCTTTTGGTGTAAATTCTTATAAGGTTTCAAGTTCTAAAATCGTTTTCAGTTTGAAAAATGTGCTTTAAACAACTAATTACTTTTCCGATATATCCGTGTTTGGTTTCGTTTTTACAAAATAAATTTCTACGGTTACTATGCTTACATTCATTAAATCATTCATTTATTAAATTAATAAAAAAAATTCTTGAAAAAGTTTGTATAAATCAATTTTCTTTAATCTTGCTGAAAAAGGTGTAAGTTACTTATTTTAATATTTTTAATACAAATTAATCGCTTCTAGAAAAGCAGTTAACATTAGATAGAACAATTTTACGTTTGAATAAGTAAACAATGAAAGCATCACTAACTAAAATATGATCGAATTATATCTTTTTTCCCTGAAGTATATAATTTTAGTGCGATAAATGAAAATGTTTAAAAAATATATAGTTGAAAATATTTAAATATTGGTTAAATAATAATAAATTTGGTTATACAATACTTCACCTTTAATAATATTCATCAAATTCTTTGCTGTCAATAAAGATTTTTATTTCCAAATTGTTCGATGTTTTCCACTTTAATGCGGAGTTTGCATGTCATAGGTGCTGCAAAATAGTTGTTAATTTTGAAATCATTATTAAATTAGAATCAGTAATTTAATCTTATTAAAAAAAATTACCTGCTTAAAAATCTTTGCAATTACTACATTAAAATATTATATTATTTTTTATGTTTTTTAACAAAATTTTCTAATCGATCTCGATAAACGTTCTAGGATATTCGGCAAATCCAAAACCTTTTATTTTCGTATAAAGGTTGTAGAGAAAGTCTTTAAAATCATTTTAAAAATGTATTTCTAAAGTGTTTTATTTAAATTTAATTGGTGTGTGGATTTTTCCACTACATTTTAATTACACAATATTGCAATATTAGTTAAACACGATCACCGTTGCACAAAAAAGAACCAACTTATAAAGTTATAAAATTTATAATTTTTATAAGTTTTAAAAACTTATAGAATTAAACAAAAACTAAACAGAAGGTTGCCATGATAGAAATTTAACTGTAAAATAAAAAATACATACGTAGAAAGTTATTATTAAAAATTCTCAATGAATAGACAATCATTTACTACATTTGACAGGTTAGGACTAAAAATATTTGAATAAGAAAAACTAATATTACGTTATAAAAAAAGATAAAATTCAAAAATTTTAGTAATAACCTTAAAATGAAAAGAAAAAGTAATACTTCTATTATTTTTACGCTAGCCGGAATTACGTCTTAAAACGACGGTTTATTAGTAACTATATTAATAATTGTTGGTAATAATTATATCGTTATTTTTGTTATTAAAACAAAAAGACCTCTTATAACCTTTTACATCCATAAACGCAACATACTCACAACACCCCTAATATCAACAACATCGACAGCACAAAATCTCCTACAATCAAATTCTTATAAGCGATGTTTAACGAACGACTTACATTTAAAACACATAACGTTAAAAATAAACAGCGTACTTCTGACATATAAAAACAAACTGGATTCAAACCTAAGACTTTACAAATCTACGATAAGACCCATACTTCTATAAGCCATCCCAATCTGGAGCAAAACCTCCAAAACTAACAACAAACAACTGCAAACTATATAATCACATGCATTCGGAACATCATCGCTCCACGACCCACTGAAATTCAACACTACATGACTTAGCAGATAAACCCACACTTATAAACGTAATTTTCCATACCTCCACTAAATTGTTCACGGAAACAGTGCGACAAACCCCAACGACCTTACCACATAGCCAAATTTACAAACTCGACAAAGCTCTTCAGGCAACAACGCAGATTTATATTATAATGAACTCTTGTAACTCAAACTTATATTGTTGAAATTTTTTTAATTTACAGTAAAACCTCGATAATCCGGAGTCGAAAATCCGGACTCGCAATAATCCGGATTTAATCCAGCGAGCAAAATTCATATTAATTAATGGTTTTAATTATTTGCGCCAATTATTTACCACTAAAGTGAATTATTAATGGTTTTAACAAGTTTTCATTATTTTTAAGGCATCAAGCGGTTTTATTTTCTTCGATAACCGGACTTTTGATAATTCGGTAGACTCTGGTAGCAATTAATTCGGATTATCAAAGCTTTACAATATTTAATTTTAATTTTAAGTTTGATCTTATAGTGCTGAATTTTTGTACTCACTTTTTCACAGGAAAACCTCAACCAACAGAACAACCGAAATCATTAACTGCTTGCTAAATAGTAAAATTAGCACAGGCAAAATAGCATGTTAATTAATTTTAGTCGTAGTATTTGTACGACATAAATGTAAAATATTCATTTAATAAAGAGTTTTAAGCTTTGAATATTATGGCTAACCAAAAATAGGTTAACAAGTTAGTAATAAAATCGAACTACCACTTTTATTTTGTACTTGTAGGTTTTGTATGAAATTATTCATTTTTGAACAACAATTTTTGAAAACCAAATACAATAAGGTAATTATTAATTAAAATACAAGATCAAAATGGTTACGTATTATGGCAAAGGTATCCCTTCAAAAAACACAGTACAAAAAACAGAATTCGATTTATTAAATAATCTTCAAGAAAGAGTGTCAAATTACAAAATCAATTGGATAAAGTCATAAAATTATATACTGTAGCTTCAGAGTAACATCTAACATCAAATTAAAAATTTAAAATTTTATCTTACTATGTATGTATGTGTATGGCTATATGTTATGGCTGTATATATGGCTATATATATGCAGCGCTTATGGTTTCTATTTTTATGACGTTTTCTAATTTATTTTGTAATTTGACACAATAAGAACGAATCTTATTGTTTTGTTGGAAGATAATAATTTCTTACAAAATATTAAACAATATTGTAATCATAAATATTGCAGAAATTGTTAAGTTATCCTTGCATGTTACAATAATTTCGTTACCAAATTGTTTTAGATTAATATCTTTTGTTGATAATACAAGTGAATATCGTGATTAATGAATAACCTGAAAGCATTTAACCTTTATAATATAATTTTTTACAAACTGAAAATGCGATGATGTAAATAAGATACTCTTTTTAAATTATTTTCTTGAACAAACTACTGAATAACCATACAAACAAACAAATACAAACCACAAGAACGTATGTAGATCTAGTACGTTTATTTCAGTAGTCTTGGAATATTACAATAAAAATGCAAAATGTAAAATATTATCCAATATCGAATATAACCTGTCGTAATATTATTGCTTTTAAACTCATATCCTTAGATACAACTAGAGCCATTAAATTTTATCATTGAAGATAACTTTCTTCACTTGTTTTCAACGTGGTCCAGATGTAACGATATATCTGAAACGATAACTGCAACTATATGTGCGCAGATATCTAAGTCGAAAAATGAAGAGGTGCCAAGACTTTTACATTTCAGTTCAAATCTGAAATCTTTACGTTATGCTAGAACAAAATTCGATCACACATTTGTGCAGATATCGTTGCAAATGTAAATAACAATTGAGGTGACGCTCGTACTTTAATTCAAATTTGCGTTCACATTTCAATTCAAATCTTATGCTTACATTTATTTTTCAATTATTCAAACTTCAAATTATTTAAATACAAATAATACAAAAAAACTTGTAAGTCAATTGTATATTCAATAGATAAGTGGTTTAGGTAGTGTAACTCGATATTAATCATATCAAATTTTTAAAATAAACCAAAAGATGCACAAACACTTTTTTGAACTAAAATGTTTAAGTTAACACAATATAAATACACCGTATGTATATTATCACAAACGTTTTCACCATACTATGGCATCATCAGGCGATGAACTAGAAAGAGAAACGAGAACATTTCCGTATTTATCGTCTAAATTGCAAGAGAAAAGAGGAGAGAGTAGAAGAGGGGTATTTTTGAAAAAGTAGTATATTTTTGTGTGAATTTACTAGAGGGTAGGGATATAATTAATATAAAAGATAAATAATGTAAGTGGATGTAGGGTATGTTAGATGGGAGGGAAAGTTTATTTATTAAAAATGTTTAGTAAGGGTCAGTTATTTAAATTAGACTGACTATTTAGAAATGAAGATCAATATTTTAATTTATTAATTTCCATAGCTTTCAAAAATTCCAGTTTTTTACTTTTTTGTTCAATGTGTAAAATTTCGTATCTCTTCTGTTTATGGTTTGTGTCTAGTAGGTGTTTCGCGAAAGTCGATTTTCCATCTGATCGTGTTTTGAAAGATCTGCCGATATGACCATTGTATTTTTGAGAGCATTTTACAAGTGAGCTCATAAACCTCTGATTTAGTTAAGGCACTCACCCTGTGTGACGATAATTTTTTAAGTTATTTTTTGGGATTTTTTTTATGAGGTTTGAACTTTTTTCTATATATTTATTGACATTTCAACAGTAAGTCAAAATATTTTTAGACCAAAATTTTCATCACATTTACTCCAAACGCCAAGATTGTTTGTTGACTAGTTTGTCGACGGTCTCCATGATTCCGGTTTATTGGCTTGTAATATTTAAATGTGAAAATAAATGGATTGTGCACAAAATAAAACTACAATATTGTGCTAGTCGACGTTTCGAACCTTTTATTGATACATCTTCAATACTGCAAGCGGTAAATGCAAATCAATATAACAAAATGAAAGCTACAAAAATAATGATAATTAGTTTTATCGTAATTGGGAACACGGATATATGCGGAATACAATTGTCATTAACAGTCAACAATTAAAATTAATAGTAAAATAGGTAAAAACATTTAACAGTGTAAATAAAATCTATAAATAAATAAACTCTATAAGATAAAAACAGCAATAAAACACATGACAATTTAAAAATATCCCTGTAGAATGGCAGAACTCGGCAAGGGTGGAATTCAAAGTCATAGAACTCGTCTGGGTGTCGACCGTAACTGATGATAATGATCTTCTTGGCGATATGGAGATGCCACAGTGTTCCGTACTTCTCCTTCATCTGGCGTGGGTGTGGCGGCCGTTGAAATTTAGTGAAGTTGGGTTCCTCATTTTTTAGCGCTGTTCTTGAACGGGCTGGACCGACCGCAATTGACAACAACATTAAGAGTATATGAAAGCACACGTACCGTCAACAAAATGAAGAGCGGGAACTGAACGTGCTAGTCACCGTCACGCATCGGGGTGTATCATGATCATGTTACATCTTGCCGCTTTTCGTAATTTTAAAATGCCGTTTTCTCGAAAACTAATGGCAGGTGCAGAGATGTTTTTTTAAATGCTCAGGAAATTGTCCTCTTTCCTATAGTGTAATTGGAATTTTAAAAATCATGATGGGAATTAACTGACAGTAACCTAATAAACAATAGAAAAAGAACTTAAAAAACTAATTTTTTAAATAAATTTTTATGGTAATTAGTAAAATGTAGGGGAATGTCGTCAGAGTTGACCACCCTTTAAACTTTTGCCCATAACTTCCGTGTAAGAAAGAATTTTGTTAATTTAATCGCATGATCAGAAAGATCTAGAAATAAAGCTACTTTCGAGGCAATCGCAAATTAATTGGGTAAAAAATAGAGAAGTTATGCGAGAATAAAAAAATAATGCTGTCAAGGTTGGCCCTTGCTGTCTAGGTTGGCTCACCGTTGAGAATTGCCAAATTCATGCAAAAAAATTGACTGAATAAAATAATAAACCAAATTTATTTTATTTTTATTCGATTGAGTGAAACTTTACAATATAATATCGTAGAGAACTGATTTACGTGACACATAATTCCGAATCACCGTTTTGGCAAATAAAATAGCTCCTTGCCATTTTGGCACATTTCAAATGCACATTTTTCTTGCATTTAATGCATGAAATGGAGTTGTTGCGGTTCAGGCGACAAAGCATTCGCTTCCAAGCAGATGATGCATTTACCAACGTGTGTTTTTTGCAACGGTCCAACCTTGACAACAAGTTCCATCACCACATCGCGTCACACTACATCCAAACAGGTAGCGAAATTGAATGTTTCCCTTGAATAATTTTTAAAGGCTATTCACATAACACATTTTAGATGCTATCTTAACGAATTAATATTTTTCCTCCAAGTTTTCATGCTCTATTTGCAGCTGGTGGAAAACTTTTTTTGTCTTAGTTTAGTGAATGAGTGCACAACACGTTTCAACATTACACTCCAAAATCAGTAATGGCACGAAAAGTTCGTTGTCATTGAGGGATGTTTTGCCACACTCGCACATAGGTGGTTTCAGTGATCTACACTGAAAAATGGCAGTGGGCCGACCTAGACGACGGGCCAACCTTGACAACATTCCCCTATATCATACGACTTTTGAATTTCTTTAAACTTATCTAAAAACATGAACAAATGAGGATGAGAACTACAAGGGCTAAAATGTAATTGCAGAAATTTGTGGACCTCGGGTCAAATTCCAAAAGAAAATTCCATCTCCCAAAAAGCAGGTGTCCAATTGACCGTCGCCTATTTGACGTCGCCCAATTGACGTTGCCTAATTTACCGTCGCCTAAATGACGGTTACCGAATTTTGTTAATAAGTTAATAATGTTATTATTACTTTTTAATACTTTAGACTTCCAGTCTCCCCAAATTACTTATTCACGCACCGTCATTGTTTATATTATCATTTAGTGGCTGCGTTGCATTAATTTTGTGCAAACTGCACTGGTAAAATTACACAAGTTGGTACTTTGAGTTGCTACTTCATTAGTCTCCATTTAGACTTTTTTGTTATTTCTTTTTTTGTGCAACTGATGATCTAATCATTTTGCTTATCGCGACTGGCAATTTTGTCATACTACACCTCAGCGATACTACCACAATCCAGAAGTGTTATACGAGTGTTGCTTGGAATTTTCTAATCATAATTTATTATATCGTTACGTCGACGAATATATTGTCTTATTTCGAAATGCTAAAAAAATCACAATTTCATTTGTTTTGTAAATAATTTTAAAGTTTGAATTTGTTTCAGTATTTATTTATTTATCATGGTGTACATAAAAAGAGTTAAATTTTGCTATATAAAAGAAAGATAGGAGCGTAGAAAGAGTAGGGCTTAAAAAACAGAACAGTTGGGGTAAGGCCTTGACGTTGAGTAAAGTGGACGAACATCATTTCCGCAATAAAAATTTAAATTGTTAATTGTTTTTAAAAATTAATAAATAAGTTAAGTTGAGTTGATGTTTTTGTTTTAATTGTGGTGAAGTGAAAACTGTTAAATGAAATTGGAAAACTTAAAGAAAGTGGAAAAATTTTGGTCTGTGCATTAAAATTGCATCGCAGCAAATTTGTGTAACCAGGCGTACTGAAGCTAGCTGGAATATCACATGCGGAGCGTGCACGTGCATATGCAAAGCCAATGACCATACCACATATTGCAAGGTAAAAAGAAGGAGCATTTTTTTATTTAAATTTACGATTTTTAAACATTGAAGAGCTCATAGCTATAAAAAAATCTGTGTTACCTCAGCAAATTTTTACTAGAGGGTGAAAATGCATGAATTAGAAAGTTGGGGGCATAGCAATATACCAGTGCCAGTTATCCATCTTGTAACTCTATCTTTAATTTCATTTAATTATACCAAAAATAAATCTTTTTTCTTGTACTATTTGTTTTATTTTGAGTTTTGGAGCCGCAATTCTTCTAGGTGGATCGTCAACTAATATCAAACACAAGCAGAAGCCAAACAAAATCTCACTCTCTGAGGTAACGTCTTTTAGTCGCCAAATGTTTCTGGATTAGCAGTTACATAAAGTACACCTACGAACATAGGGCCGTGCTAGCGCAATTGTTGATAACTGAATACATAATAAGAATTATGTACGAACTATCAGCTGCATCAGTGACGCTAGAATAAATACGCTCTCGATATTTAATAATAATATAATAGGAGTATTAATGTATTATAATTATCATAATATATACTAGAAAGATAACTTAAAAAAATGAATTTATTTAAGTAGATTTTTGTGGCAATTAAGTAGTATGTACTATTAAAAATAAACAAACTAAACCTATGAAACTATTATTAGAAAAACAATAAAAAAGAATTCAAATATTCTTACTTATTTAATAGTTCAGACATTTATTCAAGATTAAGTCAAAACATGTTAAATGTAAATCATTGTCTTTTTTATTGTTTATTCAATAATATTTTTCTACGTACGTATTCTTTACTTTACGGCTAAAATTTAGTATTATTTTAACATTTTTGTTTAGTTAGTTTATTTTTTTATAATATAAAGTTTTTATTAACTTTTTTTTTATTTTTGAATAAAACACAATTTGAATGAAAGTTTAAAATATATTAATTAAAATATTATGTTGTAAAGTGTCTACAATTTAATAACTAAAAATGATATCGGACAAATGTTGACGTAGCCCTATAAAAAAAAGTTCAATGGTGTTAAATAACAAGATCTTAGGGACCAATTAAATCATTTTTTATGGCTTATTTTTGATGATATGGATACCGAAAATATTTGGTTTTAATAGGATGGAGCAACATGTTACACAAGTTGTAAAACCATAATAAACCGTAATTGATTTACTGAAAACCAAATTTGAAGAACGTTCAATTTTTTGTAGAGGCGATTTCAATTGGCCACCCAGATCTTGTGATCTAACACCACTAAACTTTTGTATGTAGAGCATCGTGAATGATAAAATTTATAAGAACAATCCAACAACAATAAATTGAGGAACTTAAAATCAACATTGAACAAGAAATTCGTACAATTGAACCTGAATTTTGTTAAAATAATCAATGTCTGTAAACGTCGTCGCGGTCAACATTTGTCCAATACCATTTTTAATGATTAAATTGTAGACTCTTTACATGATATTCCAAGCTTTCATTCAAATTTTATGTTTTATTTAAAAATAAAAAAAGGTCCTTATTGAAAAATCTTATATTATAGAGTATTAAAAATAATATTTTAGCTACTACAGTTGAAATGCATTATGTCTCGAAAGTTTTGTCGATTGCTGTAATACCGGGATTTCCACCAAAAAATCTGGAAACCAATAGTGCTATCATTCACATCTCAAAAGTTTCACTTTCTGTTCGTTCATCTTATCATATCTTTTACAAACACATTTCTTAATCACTGTATTACACAGAAAATAGAAGTTACAAAGTTACGTACAAACAAAATATTTTTAAGAATTATAGATTTCTTATTGTCGCTACATATTGTTAGTTTAGACGGAAGATTCCTATATTTTGTACAGTAATTTTCATCTAGAGCACCTGTTAAATAAAAGTAGAACCTTCAATCTTAATTAATAGTTGTTGATGGTAACATTTGTTTTAAAAAGTAAGAAAATGCAAAACTAAAACAATACGTTAATTATTTCTATTGGCAGACGCCCTAGTAGTTTTATTTTATAAAATGCCCAACATTTATGCAAGTTGTTGGCTTAAGTAATAAATAAATTGTTTAAAATTAAATACGATAAATTCGATCTACAAATAGCAAACCGGTTAAATTATTGTTTTTCGAAATAGTAAAATTTAACGAAAAAAAAAGATTGCTATAAAATTAATCAACAATTTCCATGTATTTAAATTGCTATAAAAAGAAATATGTAGATAGAGTAGTTCTAAAATTCGGCTTTTTGAAATTTTTAATTCACCTTTTTTATTTTTGAAACAAGTTTACTCGACTACCATATAATGACTGTGGCCTGACTGAGAAAAGAAGATAGCGTTTTTTTAAAAATTGTTTCGTTTAAAAGATACAAGGCTTTCGGTATCCGGACGATTTATTCCAGACGATTTTCGGATAAAACTTGAAATATCTTAATTCCGCCTATTTCGTTCCGACACTAATTATGATTATGAGTATTGCTTTTCAGACGACCGGTCCGGTGTAGCTAAATAGAAAACAGAAGAATGAACTGGCTGAGAGAAATGCTCAGGATTTTTTGTGCCCCGAGACTGAGAAATTTTTCGAAGCGCTTCAAATATTTAATTTTTAAGGTTTCATTTTCGAATAATAGTGAAATCAAGAAAGAAATTGTGAAAGTGAAATCAATGAAATTAAGGAAGAACTGCCGACTTGGCAAATTATAAATTTAAATTTTGGGATTACATTATAACCAATATCTATTTTAACAGCCCACTTAGAAACTCAAGTATTTATGAGCTTAAATAAAAATTATCATTTTTTTAAAATTATTGTTTAGAATTTTGTTAGTCATTCAAAAATGGTACGTTCCTGAACAATCATGTTCAATACATTTTTGTTTGTAATGATTAGTAGTAGTACATATTATTGGTAAAACTTATTGGATATTTTAGTCTATAAAAGAGTCATAAAAAACCTAAATCTTAATCGAAGCCGTATTTGTATTATTAAGGTATTAATACAAATTTTTTAAAAAAAATTTTACAATTACGAATATTACTTCTGACCACGACTTTATCAAATAAAAGTTTATATTTTTGTATTTGGTAAGGATCCACCTGAGACTAATTTAATTAACGTATTAATATAATTAAAACATATTCTTTAAATTAATTCTTAATTGTTTGTCTTCTAATTTTTTACGATTTGCTGATAGACTTATTAGTTGAAACTAGTAGTACAAGATAGAAATAAATTAACTTGAAGAAAGTGTTTTAGTTTTTATTAATACGTTTATATTTTTGTTACTAATATAAACATTTAGGTATATTGCTAAACAACTTTTTTAATATGTATTTTTAATTGAAATTTGTTAAAAAATTTAAGCACCTTAATATTTCATAAGACTTCATTAATCAAAATATTTCGTTCTATTCACGATGTGACGAACTTAAATCTTAGTTTGAGAGAAACAAATTAGTCCCATTTAGATTAAAAATTTTTTAGCGTTAAAATTTTGCATACACTTGGTTAAGTTTCGTTTCGCTTCGTAAACACAAAACTTGCTAGTTCTACTTTTAATCTGAATGATACTACGAGTGTTAAAAAAAAATTGAAAAGGGACAATTAAGAAACTGATATTGCAGTCAAAAATTGAAACTAATATTAAATAATTTAACGATTACCTAGTTTATTTACAAGATTAATTCGTACAGGCAGATCATCAATTCATCAATATGAAACTATAACACGAGTAAATAAAACAATTCAGATTTGAGTAAACAAAGAAGTACAATAATTTTAATGAGAATACCAACACCATTTTGCTGAACTTTAATATGACGTAAATAAACTTTTATATTAGTTTAACAACATATTTATAATGTTTGAATTTGTTGAAATTATTGTCAATGTAAATGCAGCATTTACTATTTTGTGTTACGTTAGTCGTTTACCTTTAACGGTGAAATTTAATTTATAGGTTTGAACATCATAATCAGCATAAAACTGTATTGCTGTAAACGATTAAAAAAATTTCACACAAATAATTTTTTTAAATTGGTTTCTCTGCCTACAATTAATAATCTTAATAGTGGTAATAACTATCCTAATGCTGAATAATAAATGAAGTTAATTTACTTAAAGATGGAAGGTAGAACTACACAAATAAATCTATTTTTTAAACAAATAATTAATTGCTATTCCATCGCAATTTCACACACTCTAATTGATATTAAAAATATTTTTAAATACGAAAGGAACATTTAAATAAAGATTATTTTAGAATTAATACAATATTCGTACTTACTTCAATTGGAATCATAATAAACGTGACAAGTAAATCGGCTAATGCAAGATGTCGAATCATGAGGCTAATTCGCGATTTTCTGTGCCTTGACTTAAATAAACTCAAAAAAACTGTTAAATTACCCACGGCAGCGACGATAAAAAGAGCAATGTATACTAATATAACAGTAAGAGTATTTTGATTAAAACGAAGATGCGTCGGCAATGTAGTCAAGTTAAAATTATCACTATCATATAAAAAACTGTTATTTAAATCAGAAATTTCAATTGAATAATTTTTAAAATTGTTTTCGTAATTGCAATCCATTGCTATGTTATAAAACATTGTTATTATTACTATTATTAGTTTGTTTAAAAATGTTAAACTTTAAAAAAGTTTTATGTTAGACTATAAACAAAGTTTAATTTTAATGATCATTTATAATTTAATGTCATATTTCACATGAAATATTTAATTTTTATAATGTAACTGTAATAACATAAAATATTAGTTTCACGATTACGATAAATTCAAAATACATAAGGTATGCGTTGTTGTTCCGTGTTGTTGGGCATCGCGACGCACGGCCGTAACTAAATAATGTTCTGCTCCGGACCTAGTGATTTTAGTCATGCGCTTCATCTTAAAATCCAAAAAATTGATGGGATAAAGGAATTTGTGTATTTCGAAACTCCACTGCAGTGTTTGACTT
The DNA here is from genome assembly GCA_911387805.1 of Cantharis rustica. NCBI lineage: Eukaryota > Metazoa > Arthropoda > Insecta > Coleoptera > Cantharidae > Cantharis > Cantharis rustica. Next base: position 37,084,867 of record OU426879.1, read on the forward strand.
TCTGGTATTAGATTTATTACGTATTTGCGCAATAATATTTGTTATAACGTCAAAATTACATGGAAATATTAAATTGTTCTTTTAATATTATTATTTACATTAAAAGAATTACTTTATTCGGTTTTTAATATTAAAATTACTTATGTAATAAATAAATTTTCGTTATGTTTATACATTTTTTTTTATTATACCACATAGATTCTCTATGCTGTAACTATAATAATATTATGTAATACACATGACAGTTATACATATTGTAGCGGTATTCTTCCTATTAATTAAGAAAAATCCTTTGCTAAACAAAAAGTTTACCTCGGCTAGCGTTTGTAATCAGAGAGCATTGAGCTCTTTCCCGAAGTCGGTCCCTGTGACAAATAACTCTATTGTCGGTTAAAAGAAAAATACTTTTCTTAAGGCAAATTAAATTAAATTTATTTTTGAAAGATGCAGTTTTATTTGGTGACAATTTCACCTTTAACAGATTTAAATTTTGGTGTATTATATGAACTCGTAAACTCAGATGCACATTTATTGTTAAACGTACTCGTACTAGCACCTAATTTTATTAATTTTTTAGTGTAATCGTGTTAATAAATTTGTACAAAGTAAAACAAATAAATGTTCAAAAAATCAAATAAATTCACATAAAAATTTTATAAATTGTTTTTTTATCTACCTGTCGATATGCTACTGACTCAGTAAGATGTGCTCGTTCTCCTTGAAAATCGGCAGTTGACTCATTTGCTATCCATACATACTCAGGTTCATGTGTTATCCTCCGCTACTGTTGAAATATTAATTTCAACTTCTAAATTATTTCTAAAATAATAAATTGCTCGCTACAATCTTTACAAATTTCCACGTGTATTGTGATTATTCACACTTATCAATTCTTGCAGTTTAGGTAAGTAATATTACCTTGGCTTTTCAATATTCAAGATGGCGGTGACGTCCTATCGCGAGAATGTAAAAACCTAGACTTCCTAAGTAATCGTAGTTTAATTTCAGGAATAAATCTACGTCTACGCTACAAAAGATGTTTATTTTCGAAAATTTACGAAAAAGCACTGTTTCAAATCAAATTCACTTTTCACAAAATTATGAAAATTCCACTCGCAGAACTAATTGTCGCTGACCAAATCTTTGTTCTTTCATCCACCACGCCAATTCTTTAAAATTTCCTGCTTCAAAATTGACAACACTAAATCTTAAACGTAAATAAAATTTTCTTATACACTTCCGAAAATTTTTAATCACTTGTTCTAGGGTTACCACATTTTATACAAATAATCGTGTTGATAGTGTCTGTGTATTATCGTTTAATTAAAATAATTTGCTTACTTCACCATTCAAAAACGGTTGCCTCTTTAAGGCAAAGCGATTACTGATTATTATCAACCCGAAAATGAAGCCTTTGTCACAAATATCCACAACAATATGTATAGGGGACAAGTAAGGTTATTGAATCCCCTTCAAGCATTCCTCAATCCGATTTAAGTACCCGTGGGGGTCTATAATACTTTTTCCTTAGAAAAAAACGCAAATTGTTCTGTGGTAAACAGAAAAGGCTGAAAATAATTTATAATACAGGGTCCGTTACTCGAAATGTTACCAACTTCACGCATCTTTAGCTACCGTAAAGCTGATCACCGCGCTCTCAAAATTTGACAAATTTTAGTTTATAATATTGTTTACAGGTGTACAAAAGTATATTGTTCTACGTCGTAATTCAAAAGAAATATTCGTAATGGAATGCAAACGTAATGGTATGATTGACTTGTATTTGGCACGAAAATGGCAACCTGCCTTTTGTCGTAAGCTACAAGAACTTTGTGTTAATAAAATGTTTGTGTATTGAAGCATTAAACGTTACAGTGATACTGATAGCATCGCAAAACGCCATGCAGGTAGTCATAAAAAATTCTCAATATTATAAGCAATGGTTTGAAAGGTAAGAGCACGAATTGAAAGAAATCCTCGTCAGAGTGCAGCAAAATTGCCTAACAGCTGTAGGTGTCCAACTCAAGTTTACGCCACATATTGAAATTTTCAAAAGGCAACGAGGTTTTAAGGATTAAAGGCATTGAAAACCTTGTACGTAAGTGGCGAAACCACGTTCCACAATTCATTTTCTCACAACAATGGCCTTCATACACATCAGACTTAAATCCAATAGACTTCTCTATATAGTCCATTTTGAATGCTAAGGTGTCAATAAAACTATATGAGAGTTTGAACACATTAAAGCCAGGTCTTCATCGGGAATAACAACGAGTTCCACAGACTCACATTCGTGCAGCGTTCGTTGCATTCATCACCCGCGCCAAAAGTAGCCATATTGAATAGTAAGATGTTTTTCATGAAATTTAATGTATTTTCAACATTGACAATTAACAAAATTCTAGAGTTTTTAATTGATAACACTTCGAGTGACGGACCCTTTAGATTAGTTAGTTAGATTAGTACACATATAAATTACAATATATGAAATTATCAAGACAAAGTTAAAATAAGAATATTTAAGATTTGATTAAAAAATTGTTACAGAGTCGAGCCTAATAATATTAGATATTCTAGATTTTTTCAACTATTTCAGATCTGCTTTTAACTATTTTAACAAATAATTATATTATAATTAGTTATAAATTAGTAAATAAAAATTATACTTGTACTACATCAGTTCAAAATACTATATTTTAAATTTTGAAATGTAAAATTAAAATATGACACCTACTACTCGTATAACGGAGAATAAAAATATGATGGTTGTTATAAAACAAAAAGTTTAATCTTTTCAATGGTATTTTCGATGATGTAGTGGTATTTTATCGTTTATCAACTAAATTAATATAATAGCGTAAATAATCTAACCACTCAGTTCTATTCATATAAAGTTTCTATAGTTTCTAGACTCTAGCTAGACTATTCGCGTTTTACAAAATGTGAAGCGCCACGTAGTGTCCTTAGCGGTAACTAGCTGTAACGATAATTAAAACGTTTATTTATTTTAAAAAAAGGGCTAATACAACTATTTACAGATACGATTAATAACAATTACTAAACTAATATTAACACTAACACTAATTACACTACAATTTATTTACACTATAATTTATATTTAACACTATGTCTATATTTATTTAAACACTCGGTATAACGTTATCACTTCACTGTATTTATGTTCACTTGATTTAGGTTAACAGTCGCGCATTCAAACTGGAATTGATTGTGACAGGAAATCGCGCTGCATTTATACTTAAATGCAGCCTTCCAGAATATTCCATAACCATCCAGGAATTTCCACGCATTTTCTAGAGCGTACATTCATCTATATTTGAATGACTAATGCCGTTATCATATATGACTCATCACACATGACGTCATACATTAGTCATCAAATATAATTAGACGTTCTTTCGTAACACTGCCCCCTCCTTAAATCTGTTCTGTCCCAGAACAGCGGAAACTTGACATCTATAGAAGGGATCGTGGCGGTAGCGGCAATTGTTACCATTTTTGCATACTCCTTGGCGGTAGAAATAACAGTCGACGCTCTTCTGCTCCTTTGGTGTACTGCTTGGATTGTAACTGCAGACCAATATTTGAACTTCCGTTCCTTGGAACACGACCTCTAGCATGTTACGGACAGTCCTCCAGTCTAATTGGTCTAAACCGCAGCCAAGCTTGGGCACCGCCAGCTTCTTGATGTCACGGCTTATCATATCTCTGCGAAGCTCCAACAAAGTCTTCCATAGGTCCTTATAGGTGGGTTTTTGATGAGAAAACCTCTTGGTTACCAAATAGTAAATTGATCTTTGTTGGTCACGTAGCTTCAGGGTTTTACCGACAGCAAGTTCCTGTGATTGAAGCTCATCCAAACGTCCAAACTTCTTTTTAAACACAACGGCAATCCCGCGGGACATGCGAAGATCTTGTGCCACGCAGTGCGCGAGAGAGTAGTCCTTTGGTACGTCAAAAAGATCTTGTTGCACTTCAGTTGTAACTCCAAATCTTGCTTTGGCGGTACCTTTGTAGGTAGACATAAATTTCTCAAAGTTTGATTCTTGGGAATGGCTTCCAGATCTGTTAGTTATTGTTCGTATTCCGGCCTCATCTTCGGAATCGCTGTTGTTGTCACCGGCATAGGGAGCTAATCGGTTGACGTGAACCACTTTTGGCTTGCCTCTTGGTGGTCTTCGGATTCGATATATGACGTCGTTGATTCTGTTGACGATTTCGTATGGGCCTTCCCACTGTCTTTGCAATTTTGGAGACAATCCACGTTTTCTTTGTGGATTATGGAGCCACACCAAATCACCAGGCTGAAAACCACCATCTTTTGCCTTCACGTCATACTGGGTTTTCATCCGATCGCTGGCCACCTGAATATTCTTCCGAACGGCATCATGAATGTCGTGCATCTTTTTCTTCAATTTTCCAACATAATCATCTCCAGCAACTTCTTCTCCAGGTTTGCTCCCAAACTGAAGATCGCATGGCAAGCGTACTTCACGTCCAAACATTACACAAGCTGGTGTTTGTCCACTGGTTTCGTGAACGGATGACCGGTAACTCATCAGGAACAGATGTAAATATTGGTCCCAGTCCCGTTGATGTTCTGAGACTACCTTAGCGAGGTACCTTCCCATTGTTCGGTTCATTCGTTCGACCATGCCATCTGATTGAGGATGAAGAGGTGTTGTTCTGGTCTTCTTAATACCCAGCATGCGACAGACGTTCTGGAATAACGCTGACTCGAAGTTTCGACCTTGATCGGAGTGTAGCTCTAGAGGGACTCCAAATCGGCAAAAGAGCTCTTTAACAAGTACATCCGCAACAGTACCAGCCTCTTGGTTAGGTATTGCATAGGCTTCAGTCCATTTAGTGAAATAATCCATCGCCACCAAAATGTACTTGTTCCCGGCGTCGGTTTCAGGGAACGGACCCGCGATGTCGATTGCCACTCTCTCAAATGGACTTCCCACATTATACTGTCTCATCGGTGCCTTGCGCCTTCCCAATGGTCCGTTTTTCGATGCACATAGAGTGCACTTGCGGCACCACTCCTTGACGTCTTCTTTGCAGTTCACCCAGTAGAACCTTTCCCTAACTTTTCCTAGGGCCTTCTTTATGCCGAAGTGTCCTCCCGAAGTTCCATCATGCAAATGCTGCAACACTTCCGACACTCGGCTTCTCGGCACTACCAACTGAAGTTTATACTCAGTGCCACTGTCGTTCTCCATGGATCGCTTCAGAAGACCATCTTCTAATTTCAAGGAGTCCCACTGGGCCCAATACGTTTTGATGTTACTATTCAAGGCGCTTACTTCTTCCCAAGTCGGCCGTTGTCCTTCGACCTTCCAATCCAAAATAACTTTCAGGTCGGGATCGTTTTCTTGCTCTCGAAGTAGCTGTTTAGGTTGCCAATTATCATCGCTTACTGTAGTTCTTCGGAGAAGATTTACTTTTTTATTTATTTTACTATCGACATAACTACTGTTTATCACATTAGCCGGTGATGCAGCACGGATGGTTATCTCCGGGGCACTGTTAGTAGAGGTTGGTTTTTGCCCTTCCTGGTCAACCCATTCTACTTTTTCGGCTGCTTTCTTAGTTGTTTTTCTTGCTTTAGTGCAGCGGCGTTGAACGTGACCCAATTCATTGCGGTTCCAACGCTTGGGTCCTCTTCCTTGCGACGGACGATCACGAAGGATACGGCGGAGTTCTTCTAAAATTTTGCCGGATTCAGCCAACTTTTGTTCCGGTTCCTCCGTAACACCTCGTACTCGGTGATTCCCTCGTTGAGATGTCTGCTTTGCCGTCTCGAATTCCAACGCATACGCCAATGCGTCATCTAGCCTACTGTGCCGTGCTAGCCTTAGCGCCTGCTGCGTTTCACTGTCTCTGATACCATCTATGAAAGTTTCCACTGCCAATTGCTCCAGGCAAGTATCCGGCGCTGTAGGGTAGGCTAACCTCACCAATCGTGCAATGTCGTCCTCGAACTCTTGAAGACTCTCAGCAGATTTCTGACAACGGTTCTTCATTTCTACGCGGTAAACTTGCTGAAGATGGCCGGTTCCATATCGTTTTTCTAGCCGCGATATCAACTGCCCATAGTCTTTTTGTTGACAATCGGGAATGGTCTCCAGGATGTTGAGTGCTTCTCCCCGTAAAGCGACGATCAGCGAAATAGCTTTCTCCGAGTCGTTCCACCCATTACCACTGGCTGCCGCTTCAAACTGTTTATGGTAAGTGGACCAGGGTACCTTTCCATCAAATGTTGGTGGTTTTATTTTTATTTTAGCAATATTGGCTTCATTGTCCGATTTTACCACCGCTGTCGGATTTATTACTGTAGTTGCTGCTTCTTCGTCCGGGCGATTGCTTCCATTTAATATTGTCTCGATAAGTTTTATTCTCTCGTCCAATTTCTTAACGTTTCCTTCCATTTTTTGTTCTATCATCTTAGAATTATTTAACAATTTCTCTTCCATTTTTTCTTCCAATTCTTTTAAATTGTCTCCTAAGATTTGTCTAATTTCTTGGGAGTTTTCTTCCATTTTCCTAGAATTCTCTTCCATTTTTTCTTCTAGAGTTTTCGAATTAATTTCCAATTTTTCTTCTAGAGTTTTCGAATTAATTTCCAATTTTTCTTCTAGAGTTTTCGAATTAACTTCCATTTTTTCAAGAGTTTTCGAATTTTCGGCTATTTTTGCTTCTAGGGTCTTGGAATTTTCTTCCATTTTCATGAAATTATCTCTTAAAAATTGGAGCATATCCGTTTCCATTTTAGCACTTTGCGACCGGGTAACCGGCATTCACTCGCGAATACAAACTAGTTAATCACTACTGTCTTTTAGCCCTTTACGCGTTAAACCTCACACCTGACACCAATGTAACGATAATTAAAACGTTTATTTATTTTAAAAAAAGGGCTAATACAACTATTTACAGATACGATTAATAACAATTACTAAACTAATATTAACACTAACACTAATTACACTACAATTTATTTACACTATAATTTATATTTAACACTATGTCTATATTTATTTAAACACTCGGTATAACGTTATCACTTCACTGTATTTATGTTCACTTGATTTAGGTTAACAGTCGCGCATTCAAACTGGAATTGATTGTGACAGGAAATCGCGCTGCATTTATACTTAAATGCAGCCTTCCAGAATATTCCATAACCATCCAGGAATTTCCACGCATTTTCTAGAGCGTACATTCATCTATATTTGAATGACTAATGCCGTTATCATATATGACTCATCACACATGACGTCATACATTAGTCATCAAATATAATTAGACGTTCTTTCGTAACATAGCATAGGCAGTAATCAACGTCTTTTTCGCTTTGAGTTTTTTTAAGTAATATGGATAAAATCCTGAAAAATAAAATTAATAATATGAATTGTAGTGTTTACTAATGTCAAAACTGGGCAGGCCAAACAAAAATTTTAAGTTTTCATAATTTTCCACGCAAAAATAGTAGGTATGATGCTAGTAATACTGCAGAAATGTGCTTACAGCGACCAGAATTTCTAGCTTTGCAAGTGCATAATGCACTTTTGATTTCAATTACCTCTATTATTAAAAAAGCACATTGAATTTCATAAGGTTTTTCTATTAAAGCAGTGGTTTGCAAGCGCAAAGCAAATATATTGATGGCTTCAGCATCTTCAGCATGTTTAATTCCACAAGTAATGAGGTGTTTGGCATTTAAAACTGCTTCTCTCTCATTGATACATCTAGAAGACGGCAGAGCATCTAAATAATAAAATATTTTTACAATGAAAGTTATAATGATGCATTTTCAGTAGCCATTTTTTCTAAAAGAAAATTTAACAGTTAGTTACCTACATTGAATAAATTATGAATAAAGTGAATTTCAATCTCTTTTTAAATTTTTCTTTATATATGTCGTATTTACCATTAAATATCTTATAAATTATAAAATTCAGTTATGTCAACTAAATTGATTTAAAAAACACGATTTCCAATACGGCATAAGTCGAACATATTGTTTCAGTACAGCGCTACCTATCGGTAATGAAAAATGCGAATAGACTACACTATAGTTTCAGTAGAATATCTTATTAAAAATTTAAATGTTTTGTAATGTTTGATTTTAATTAAAAGTTAAAATAATATGTAAACCTAACCTAAATTTGTTTAATTGTGAACATGGTGAATTTTCTTCCAAAACCATAGTTAATAAAAATATGTAATTTAAAACTTAAAATAGCTTCTTAAGTAATCGCAATGTTTATTTTTCTTTTTATTAATATCTTTTAATTTATTATTATTTATAAGCAATTTAAGCGCGAGTTATAACATACTATTTTATCTGTTTGTAAAAAGTTGTTGAAATCAAATAAATTTTAATAAAAAATGTTACAAAAAAAAATTTTTAATTGAAATATCTCCTGAATTAAAAGTTATCGGTGGTGTTTATCAAAGAAACTTGATGCATTATTCTTTATTGCAGATATCAGACGATGTTATACTGAGGTGTTGTGAATAATATCTACTACTACTATAATATAATGCGATGTCCTCCCAGTAATAATTTTAAAAATTTGTAATTTATCATATGATTTTTTGTTGTGGTTTAGAGGTGATATGCAAATTTTTAGAGTGGCTCAACAAATGTTTCCCAATCTTTTCCAAATCAATTAAATTTTATTTTTTCTATTTCAGCTTACCATTCAATTCCATTCAGAACTTAATTTTTTTTATGGAAGCAATATATTTAACTGCTTCCGTATTCAAAGAAACTTCAAAATACTAAATCTTTAGATTTCCAAAATTTTATAATTTTCTAACGCTTTACAATTAAATAAAACAAAACAAACTTTAAAATAACTTATAAATAGTAGTACAAACCGACGAAACCAATCAAATGTTCAATTTATAGTTAATCGTTAAAACTTTGTAATTAATATGTACCTTAAACAATATGTAAAAAAAAACAATAGTACTTAAAATAACAAAAGCAATAAAATTTAAAAAAGTTTTTGTTATTTTATAACACAACTCAAAACGTTCTGTGCAGTAACATTGGCAGATACATTTATATGCATAAATGCGTAGGCATATTACATCGTGAGATAATATTTTATAACAACTAGGTTACTTCAGTGGTACTTGCAAGACGTTTTTATCTTGTCATTATACGATAAAAACAGATAAAAGATAGAAAATAACTAATTATACTACAAGTTACAAAATCTTGTTCATTTATTAGTTGTATAAAAAAAATTTTCTTTTATTATTAGATTTTACTCATTTTATTGGTAAAATAATTCTTCCTACTTACGAAATTAGTCTTTTTTATATTTAGCAAAATAAAACATTGTAATGATAAAATAGTAAATAATATAATAATAGTTTTAATTTCAAATGTAATAAATATTATGTCCTTTATAATATGTGCAACCTTAATCATAAAAAAAGCCATTAGAACACATAAAATAGCTTAACGTTTTGTTTTATGGATAAGATGGTTATTCAAAAATATTGCTTCTGATTACTTTAAAAACATCTAACATGGTTGCTGTGTCTGTAGTATATTTGCAAACATTTTATTTTAGAGAAGAACACGTTCTTCCAGTGCTGTCTCTCTTAAGCTACGGGCGTAAGAGTAATTCTTTCAAATCTAAATATTTTACGGATAATAAAAGATTATTTTTATAAGTTATTAACTTGATAATAATCAATTTTTATTTACAACTAAAAATCACCATTGATTAATCTAATATATATAGTTTAGCTAAAATAATTTACAGAACATTTGAGTTTTTTAGCTTTGGGTTATTTAATATTTAAATTGGAAAATTAATAATGTATTTTAAGAAATTAAATCAGTTTTGTAATGAGAAAATTTTGAATGTTTTTAAAAATTATACAATTTTAAAAATTAACATAAGCTCTGAGAAAAAGGTTAAAATTTTGACAGAAAAACATTTATAAAACTATATCTATAAATAGGCTATAATTTTATTATATGAATTTTCTTATTCAGCTTATCAGAATGATAATAATTTAATATACTAACAAACTAAAAATATATCATTTGATAATAAAATTTAGATTTTTTAGATAAAAAATTTGAAAAAACATATCACATTTTCTTTCAAATAGTAATGTTTTTTCAACATTTTAGGTACACAATGAAGTGCTATTTTTACAAAACTATTTAGACAATTTTAGCCTAAATTTAGGAGAAAATTGTACCTTAATGAAATCTCTTAGAAACGCCTATGTAGTTACTAAACATTTAGAAAGTTCTAAAATTTGTTTCCTTGAACTTAAATTTTTCCTTAAACAAAATTATGGATAATATACGTTCTGATCTTGATCGACACAGATTTCTTATTTCTGATAATAGACTTCAATACTGAAGATTTTAATCTTTTTATCAAATACTATTCAATTATAAATTTTTATAAATTCTTCGTAAATGGGATTCTTTAAATTAAATTTTGCTAAAATTGGCACTAACAAAATTTTATCCGCGATACACTCCGTAAATGTCGACATCTAATGAAAATATTGTTTATACCTCAACAAATTATTTTTTAATTTTTAATAACTTTTACCTAATTCCATTTTGATAAATTCTATCAAAAAAATCATTCATCCAAAATATAAATCACTTTTATTACAAGAAAGTTGTTTCCAAATTATAAATCAGAAAAAATCTTTACGGCAAATCTGATCATAAAACTTGTAAGATGCGATTTCTAAAATTGAATATAGCGCCAACACCTACTCATTAATGACAAGGAAAAATAGCCATGGACCACCAGGTTGTGTAATTACACACCGCACGGCATCTAGTAACCAGTTTTTTCTTGCGTTATACAAAACAAAATTCTTTACAGCTGAAACAAACACCGCTTCACAAACAAGAGACGATCATAACGCACAACAAAAATAAAACTACATATATTGTAGTTATGTTATGTCAAATCTTTTATTTGCTGTTTAAATCTGGGTTCGAGAATTAAGTCTGAAGCAATGATAAAACCATAACTAATTTCCAATCACCCTGTATTCCTGTAATAACGCTGAATAATAACTTAATTTGGTGATCACGGTACTTATTTGTATATCGGAATCCTGTGTAACTTCAGTAATGTAAAATTGCATTCTTAGGGTTCAAAAGTTTATATTTTATATCATTTAATTGTGCACGGTTGGATTAAGATTATATTTTGTATATAATTATTTTATTGTTTGTCAAAACTATAAATCCATCTTTTAGTTAAAATTACATCTGCAAATGTCACTCAATTAAACCAAGCAGAGATAGGAATTTAAATTTGAAATCTCACGGAGGGCACTGATGATTTTGACTAAGAGTTTTTTGGCTTTCGTGTTGGTGGGATTTGGGCACTTTTCTAGATTTTTCTTTTAGACAATGTACTTTAATATTTTAAGGAAATAATCAATAGATAAGTGGTTTAGGTAGTGTAACTCGATATTAATTATATCAAATTTTTTAAAATAAACCAAAAAATGTACAAACACTTTTTAGAAACTAAAATGTTAAAGTTATCACAATATATAAATACACCGTATGTATATTATCGCAAAACGTTTTCACCATACTACGGCATCATCAGGCGATGAACTAGTTCAATAAATAAGCAGAATCATTTTATATTTTATAACACTATTAAAACACAAACACTATTAACTCAATTATTAGAATAAAATGCAGTGACCAAAAACAGAAGTAAGAATAAAATGTTTGTGAGTGTATAAAAAATTTGAATTACGTTACAGATTTGGTTTTGTCAAATTTGAAACAGGGAAAACAGGGAAAAAAGAACACAGATTCGAGGTGGAGAAGTTGTCAAAGCGGGTTAACTTGCAGATAGCTTGGTCAGCGACAATTAGTTTTGGGAGTGAGAATTTTCACTTTTTGTGAAAGGTGAATTTGGTTTGAAGCGGAGATTCTTTGTCAATTTTTGAAGATAGATATCTTTTGCAGCGTAGATGTGTTCCTGAAATAAAATTTTAATTACGCAAGAAAACCAGATGTTTTAACCATATTTTGCTATAACAATATAATAATATTATATTATTATTATATTAACTATAATAATAATAATAATATTAGTTTATTTAGCAATTTGCTATTTATATACATACATTTGTTTGTTACAAAATTAGTGCAGCATCACCATATCACCACATACAACACCATCAATACCATGTTAACAATATTAATTACATTTACAACAGCATTAGTTTTTACAATACAATTGTTTCTTTAATATGGGTGGCTAACATCATTCTAAATTTATTATAAATATCACATTCTTTTATCGCAACAGGCAAATCGTTGTAGAACACCAAGCCCATGCAAAAAAGAGACCTCAATTTATCAAACAAGTACTTATGGGTGCTTTACCACTTCTAATCTTATATATAAAAATCAATGCTCTATACCTAACTAGCTGTGCTATACTCATCAAATTCAAAACATTCAACATATTTTTGATTGGCGTATATCTATTGCACTGTATTATACTTCGCATTGCCTTGTTTTGTATTACCTGGAACTGTTGTGTCTCAGCTTTATTCATATTCAAAAATAATGACGAACAAAATTCAATATGAGGACTAACTAAAGATTTATATAATAATAATCTAGTTGATACACACAAACTACCCGAAATACGTCTAAGAAAAAATACCTTACGCGACATTTTTTTCATCACGTAGTTGAAATGGCTCTTAAAGCTTAAACTTTCATCTAAAATAACACCCAAGTACTTAATTTCAATTATCCTATCTAATTCATTGTTTCCAATTAAGATTCGAATTTCTTCTAACTCAATATTTTTCAAAATTAATTGTTTACCCAATATAATATATTTAGATTTTTTAAAATTCACGCTCAAACTATTACTGCAAAGCCATTCAAATACTTGTTTTAGTTCACTGTTTAATATTTCTATCATATATTTAATATTTGTTCCAGTAATATAAATCATGGTGTCATCAGCAAAAATCTTAATTTTACACACTTTTACACAACTTACAATGTCATTAATGTACAAAATAAACATATCAGGACCCAATACTGTCTCCTGTGGCACACCATACTCAGTATAAAGCTCATCGGAAATACTGTTTCTAAATTTGACTTTTTGTTTTCTTTCACTGAGATAATTCTCAAACCAATTTAGCACTGACCCCCCTATACCAATTCTTTTCATTTTTTTAATAAACAATTTTCGGTCTATTGTTCAAAAGCTCTCTTAAAATCTAAAAATACTGCAAGGGTTATTTCTCTTTTGCTTAGGCATCTAGACCATTCTTCACAACAATCAATTATGACCGATTCACATGAATGATGTTTACGAAATCCTGATTGATTTTGAACCAAAATATTATTTTTTTCACAATACTCCCTTAATTGATCATGTACTTCATGTTCCAATATTTTTTTGTAAATTGGCAATTTTTGGTATGGGCACTATACATGACGTTTTCCAATTCTCTGGAAATATTTCATTTTTTAGTGATGCGTTACCGCATTCAAAAAGAACTGGTCTACAACTTCAAATGAGTCTCTTATTACTGCTGTGTTGATAAGAGTTTCTGGATCTGTGGTGTTCTTTAATATATGCATAATTTCTCTTCATTTTTTCATAATTATTATTTCAAATTTTTCCCATAGTTTCACTTGTTTTATTTCTTCTAAAATTTGATCATTATTTACACACACTTGGTTTCCTGCAACTATTTCTTTAATGCTGTCTATGAAAAACTTATTAAATTTATTTGCAATTTTTTTTTCATTTATTTCTGCAATTCCGTGAAATTTAATTGTATTCCTTGGTTCAACATTTTTTCCTGGCATTAATCCTTTCAGCTCTTTTCAGAGACGACTACTATTTTTATTTTCAGAAATTAAACTATTATAATAACACTTTTTGTTAGTGCGTATTTTATCAGTTACCAGATTTCGGTGGCTTACATAACTTATTGCCAGTGACTTACCTAGACTGTGTTGGAAATTACTTTTGAATTATCACAAGACACAATAATAACTTGTGAGAATTATAGCAAGCGATATTGGAAATAATTTGAAAGCTGAGATTAATATTTCAACAGTAGCAGCGGGAAACACATGAGCTAGAACACATATGTATAGCAAATGCGCTAACTGCCAATTTTCAACGAGGACAAGCACATCTTGCTGAGTCAGTAGCGGATCACCAGGAAGATTAAAATAATTATAAAAATTTTAAAGTGCATTTATTTCATTTTTCTGAACATTAATTTTGATTTACATTGTACAAATTATTAACACAATTACACTAATACAATTATAAAATTAAATGCTAGTGCGAGTACTTTCTACAATAAATGTGCATCTAAGTTTAAGTTTACGCACTTACACGATACACCCTAATTTAAATCTGCTTAAGGTGGTATTCTAGTCTAGAAAGTTAAAAAAAAAATTTTTTTCGTATTTATATAATATTAAAGCACTGCAAGCCTTGAAGGCCCATGGCTGATTTACAAATTTGTACACAGTATTCTTTTATATTTATATGACATTATTTTATAATTTCAAATTCTGAATAATAATAATAACAATAATAATAAATCAAATTTATTTTTGTAAATACATTAAAGCAGATATATGGAGAAAACAGGCGTCACAAAAGAAATAAATTATCAAAACATCAACAAAAACCACAATAATACAAAAACAAATCACAACAACAATAAATCACAATAAAACCACAAAAACTACAATAATAAAATAATTCAAAATTTAACATTCAAAAATTCTACCAAACAATAAGGCTCGATCTGTATAATAAAACGATCGAGCTCTTTCTTGAATATCTTTAAATCATTTAATTCACGTAGGCGCAAAGGTAAGACGTTATAAAGTTTCAGGCACATATAATGCGGACTACTTTCCATGTTAGTCAGAGAGTGTATGGGATACATATAAAAGTTATTCCTAGTAGGGTAAACATCCTTTTTAACACAACTAAAAAACTCCTTCTTGTGCCTGTACAAGAAAGGTATACTCTCCCTGACGTACATGCCCGGCAAAATCAAGAAATTGTGCTTTTTAAACAAACTCCCATATAACGCATTGTGAGAGAGACCGAGTAACACTCTAATAGCTAACTTCTGCAGGACCAAGATCTTGTTTGCTGACCTGCCACCGCTCCAGAAAATAACCCCAAAACCCATCAAAGAATGAAAATTTGCATAATACAGAATTCTCAGAGTTTCGGCATTCAATTGTTGACTCAATACACGGAGGGTATAAATTACAGAATTCGGCTTACTGACCAGTGTATTAATGTGATTACGCCAATTGTGACTGTCTAAGTGAACTCCAAGACACCGACACCGACACCCATCCGAAACCACCAAGCGACCGCCACAAAGACTCTCGGGCACCGCAGCCCGACAGAGACTAGTCTTAAATAATACACATTCCGTCTTATCTCCATTCAAACACAGCCTGTTCATGCGCAACCATTCTTCAACCGATGAAAGATGAAAACTTAAGGTTGACTCCACATCACTTAAATTATTACACAATAACAACAAAAATTTTGAGAAATTTATGCGGAGAGTTCGCAGTAACCAGAAGCAGATCGTTTATGTAGATTATGAACAGGAGAGAACCAAAAATGCTCCCTTGTGGTACACCGAGGCTCACAGCGCGACTACTCAAAATAAAAGACTCGCCACGGCCAGTGATACGAGTCGATTGGCAGCGGCCGGAAAGATAACTGACAAACCAAGATAAAGCAATACCTTTTATGCCGTATCTGTGAGCTGCTTAAAGAGAATTGAATGATCTACACAATCAAAAGCCTTAGATAAATCTAGAAAAACCCCCAGGAGAATCTTTCCATTAGTTTTTTTCTTTTCTTGCAATATTTCTAATTTTTCTTTGAGCATCTCGCCCTACTCTAGTCAAGTCATTGTCTATGTACATTCTGAAGCCTCTTAATTTACTTTTTGCGTTTATAATTTCTTGTTTTTCAGCCCAGTTCTCTACTTCTGCAACTATCATCTCTGGTGGTATTCCTTTGTTTATTTTATACACTTTATTTAGCGTAGCTTGTGCCTAGTTTCTCGTTCAGGACTTTTTCAATTTGTTATGGTTCTTTTCTATCCACTGTTTTCATTCCCTTTATCACAATATTGTTCTTTTTCTTTATCTTTTCATATTTCTCAGTTCTTAAT
Organism: Cantharis rustica; assembly: GCA_911387805.1. NCBI lineage: Eukaryota > Metazoa > Arthropoda > Insecta > Coleoptera > Cantharidae > Cantharis > Cantharis rustica. The sequence goes on from OU426879.1 coordinate 37,101,139, forward strand.
TCTAAAGCTTCTATTTGTTTCTCTTCTTTCCACTTTATCTCTTTTTTTCTGATTCTTTCGTTAGGTCTTTTATCGCAGTTCTTTTAGTTCAGACGTGCTTGCAAATTCTTCCATTATCCTCCTTATCATTTCTTTAAGATTGCCAATTTTTTCTTTCATTTTGAGTGTCTTTAAATAGATTCTGCTCACGGTAAAATTGTAATTCGAAACTATTTCTCGAAAATTGGTTCCTGTTTTATACGCTATTATGGTTGAGTGCTACTTTTGTTGTGTTTATAATCTACTTCTTCATGAAAAGTAAAATTATACCTGTCTATTAGTTTAGTTATTCGCTAATTCCTTAAAATAAATTATTTAGGAATCTTCTTTTCCACTTTGCGTTTTTACACTACTGTTCGACTATGTTCGACTACTATCGAAATGATAATTTCGATTGTAAAAATTTAATTAAAAGTGAAATTGAAAATAAAAATAATGGTGTTTTTGTAAACGGTTTAATAATTTATTTGAATAACGATAACAAAACGAACAACTTGCAACTGCAATTAACGTGTTTTTGTGATGTCCAGCGTGTAAGTGCGTTTCCTTAATTATTAAACTAACTACACAAAATATAACGTGATAACAATAAATTAAAATATAAACAATGAAAATAAACTTGATAAATGTTAAATGGTTACGACCTTAATTCGTGTTGCTTCGGTCGGATCTTCTTCGTATGGTGAGAATTTTGCCTGAACTCTAACTTAGTAGCACAAAAACTCGGAGCACAGTACCAGCAAGGGTTATTGGAATTTCACCCAATGAACCCCCTTGTGTGGTTTCGTATTCACCTTGAAGCACCCTCAAACTTATCGAACACTAGAACCGCTGGAACAAAATGTTCTACGGACCAACTTTTATCGTCGACCGGCTTGGTTCACAATTCTGCCAGACTCCTTTTTAGGACCTTTGTTATTCTCCTCCTTTTTTTTCTGTTCCTTAGGAACCTTCGTCTTAACGCTATCCATCTTTTTAAATTTTTAAATAAATTTTATGCTATCCAACTAATTACGACTTGATCGAAAAATATGAAGATCTTAGATTTCCTTTCGCTTTGGATCTAAATTTGTCGATCGTTACGGTGGAATTTTCGGTGGTAAAAATTCCAAAATCGATTTCTTCCTTTAGCCGGTATAGCAAAAGCCCCAATGCTGCAGTCAGTTTTTATTTTTATTACTAAAACGCCAATTCGGCTCCGCAATGCTTTATGAATACTGTTGTCTGGTGTGACTTCAATTGTACAGAGAGCTTGTGGCAAAATGTAAAATTTTGAAGATTCCGACCGAAGTTCGTAAAAATGTTAAATAATCGTGATCGTAAAACTTAAAACTAGGAAAATGTAAAGACTTAAAATTATTTACACAAGGGTTGTTTATCCTATTTATTTCCTTGCAAGTTGTTCCTTGACTTCCAAGACTTCTGCACATTTTTGCAGGGTCGTGGAAGTCCCTGGTCCCTTTATACTCGGGTTTTTACCTCGTATTTCACCGCAATATATATATAGTTATATATAGTTATATATTGTCGTGAAACAAAATATTTCGACCCACCCTGTGCTAAATTGTAAAAATTTGTTAATTTCATTTTTAAACGTTAAAATTGGAAAAGTACAGAGTGGAGAGAAAACATAGAGATATGGGCTTCTTTGGCCAACTACGGCCGACAACGGGTGCGAGATTGTGTATGCCCGCTGAGTTTTGATATTTTTTGAAGAATTGTGAGTAATAAATATTTTTATTGATTAAATAAAGTGAATTGGATGCGTTTGCATTACTGCGTAGTTGTTTTTGATATTTTGGATATTTTTTGATACGCTGCTACCAAACGGTAGTTGATTTGATTGGTTGATTAGTTTAGAGAAAGAATAATTGAAATTTAAATTCGAAATTGGTGTATAATTGGAAAATTTAAATTATAATTGAGCGAACGAGTGTTGTGACTAATAACTCAACGATTTGGATAAAGACAAATCAAACTTCTTTCCCATCCAATAAAAGTAAAATTTTACATTACAGTAAATTATTAAAATTGGATTTGATTTAATAATTATTCTTGGAGTATTTATTTTTTGACAAGAAGAAAATTTTTTATATTATTTTATTTTGGTACAAAATTACCACAGAAACTTTTAGCTGTAGAAAACTCAAGAACCCTTCGACCCCTAAAAAATTATCAACTGCTCTCGCACTCTAGATTTAACCCGAGACAAACAAAAGATTGCAGGTAATTGCATTCAAATACCACTTCAATATATTTATATAATTTAGATATTCAAAAATATCTCGTTAAAAAGAATTTTCAAAATTTTCTTTCATATATGCGGTGCTCAGTTGAAGCCCAGTTGAATCCAGTGTCTGCCAATTGTTCTGAGTGTGTTCATATGTTCTGAGTGAAGTTCAAATAAATTTCTTACATTTTTTCAATACATAAAATAAAATATTTTGAGTGTTAGTTTAAATTTATTGTATTAAAATGAACCGAAAACCTGCAGAAAAATGTACTTCGAGTGTGGATCGATCTAAAAAAAGAAGATTCTGCGGCAATAGATATACATATATACTACGGAACAAGAAACTATACTTTTACGAGTGCATCAGCCGCAAAATTAATCAAATCAGGTGATGAAGAAGTTGTTATCAAAAACAATTACGGCTACTATATTTTGGAGTTTTTCAGTGTTTTTACAACGATTTTTTCATTAGTTTTGTGTGCTATATGTAAGGAAGAGATTAAATTCTTTCAAACGGCTCATTGTAGACTAGGTTTTAAAATTGCATTAGAATGCAGGTGCGAAATTATGCAATATATACCATCATCTCTATTTGTCAATAAAGCCTTTGATGTAAATTGAAAAATGGTATTTGCTATGAGACTTTTAGGACTTGGAAGAAAAGGGATCTTTTGCAGTATCATGAATATTTGTCAAGGATTATCAATTGGTACTTACTACAGTTGTATCGAAAACTTGTATTCGGCCGCATCAGCAGTTTATGCCCATGTTATTTCCAAAGCTATTGATGAAGAAAAAATGTATTAGCTTCTGATACTAATGCTAATCCAACTGATTTTACTGTTTCTGGCGATGGAACTTGGAAAAAGAGAGGTTTCAATTCTCTATTTGAAGTTACCACGCTTGTAACTAAACATTGCAAGAAGGTTGTCGATACAGTGATCAAATCTAGTTTTTGGCAAGGCTGAAATGTGTGGAGAAACAAAAAACATTCCGAAATTTCTGTGTATAACAATTGGTATGAAGACCATCAAGAATCTTGTATGATAAATCATAAGAGAAGTGCAGAAAAAATGGAAGTTGATGCTATAGTCGAAATGTTTGGTAGATCGGTTCAAAAACACGGATTGAAATATATTATATATATATATAAAACAGGGTGTCGCAGACTAATTCATTTAAATAGTTTTTGCACAATTTTATGTAAGTTATGGATTTTAATTATTTTTCAATTTCATATAACATGTAAAAATCAATTTTAATATAATATATGAAATATATTGGGGATGCTGATATTAAAACATTCAAATGTATACTCGATGTAGATCCTTACAATGGTGACCCAGTTGTCTTCAAAAAAGAGTGCTCAGAACATGTTCAAAAAATAATGAGTGCAAGACTACGGAAAGCAAAAAAAAAATAACAAAGGAATTGGCGGAAAAGATGAAGGAAAGTTAACTGATACAATCATAAATAAATTATCTTAATATTATAGTTTAGCAATTCGCCGGCATCCGGATTTAACTGAGAACATGAAAAACGAAATTTGGGCTACTTTCTATCACAATAGTTCCACAAATGAAGATCTACAACATATGTATTGTCCGTCGGAACCAGAGAGCTGGTGTAAATAGCAAAAAGCTGCACATGAATTACACGAATTACACGAATTCGATCACGAAAATCTTCTATGTGACGACGTATTGAAAATTATAAAGCCGATTTACGATAGTTTATCATCAAAGGTGTTACTGACTCAATGTTTAGGTTCAGAAACCCAAAATAATATTGAATCTTTGAATTCGTTGCTTTGGACTTTTGCATCAAAACATATAGGTACATGCCGGAACACACATTTTTGAAATTGCAACTTTTATAGCAGTTTGCATTTTTAATGAAGGCTTCATTCTTATTTTAAGAATAATGACTCTTATGGGAGTAACAATATTAGTCTAGAAGCTCATGCATTCGCCGTTAAACGTGACAACATCGTATTAAGCGGTCAGAAATACGAACATCGAATGCTTTAAAGGAGGCCGGAACTGATAGTTACAAAGAAAAAGGTGCGGAAAATACCTTTTTTAAAGTAGAGGAAAGTCCAACGTATAGAGCAGGAATCGCAGATTGAAAAAATGTAAGTATTCTCCAAACTACATTTTATAAAATTCTTGTCATGATTTTTCAAGTTCTACTGAATCGATTTACTTGAAATTTGGTATAAGTCTTTTCTATACATTTCTCTATCGCACTAACTAAGATTATAGCAAATTTTCAATTTTTACTGTTTTTAAAAAATTTGCAAAAGTAAAAAAAATGGTAAAAAAAACTTTTTGCTTTTCAAACAGCTGTAATTTTGCAAAAAATACTCTTTTTCAATTTTTTTAGTTAGTACGACAGCAGTATTCCTCTAGATTAATAATTTTTTATCTATTTTTGTTTCAGATTACTAGAAGGGTTACAATCGTGACAAAATTTGTTTTAAAAAGAGCATTTTTCTTTTAAACTACAGTAGAGATTTGTTACGGGAATCTACTTCTAAAAGAGCTCTTACTTTACCGACTATAATGCAAGCGGAGGCAACTTTTTATGTAGTAAAGGGTTCTTGTTTTTATAAAGACAATACCACTATAATATATTGCAATGATATAATTGATAAAAATAAAAATATCACAGATTTGGTTTCAAAAATTATGAAATGTAAAATTATTTTTAAACTTTTAAAAGTTTTATTTTTGCTCGAGATTTGAACGTATAATTTCCAACTATCAATTCAAAGCGATATCAATCCCATACGTTCGGCTCTATTCCAATGTAATTTTAGATTTGTTCCAACGTGCCACTTTTGTACGATTTTGAAACCGTACAGAAACTGTTAGGATAGCTTTTATGCGCAGCCGTGAATTTTGTACCGTAAAATGTTGATGTAAAAATTACTTCCGTTGGAACGTATTTGTGACTGATTCACGCAACTAGTCGTTACCTAACCTTACTTTTTCACAATGAAAAACATGTCTATAGATAAATATAATATTTACATAATTAATTAATTCGTAACTTGTAAAATATAATAATAAAATTGTATTATATAAATATTTATTTTATTTAAAAAATTTATTTTTATTTTATTAAAAATTATTAAATAATTATTTTATTTTAATGAAATTAGTAATAAGAATATCAACAAAGCACAGAAGTTTAGTAATTTAAAATTACAGATACAATAAGCAGCTAAAAAATACTCAATGCGCAGGTCAGTCACCAAATTGCTATTCAGTTACTACTTTGGATTGTGTATCGAAATGATCGTTTAGAGACCGTTCCATAAACGATCACGAATTCGGTTGGAACGCTTAATGGATCGTCCAAGAAACAGTCACCTGTCGGTTGGAACGGTTTTTATCTATTGCGCATGAGCGTGACCGTACATTGAACGGTTTATCGGCTTCTTGAAACAAACTTTTTATATATCCAATAATAAAATCTACTTCCAAAAATTCAAAATCTAAGCTATATTCAAAAAAACGTCGCTCATCAAAAAAAATAACCTTTATTAATCAAACAAATAAATCAAAAAAAAAACTCACAATCAATTTCGGTTACGGTCACATCCGACCAAAAAAAAACGTTCAAACAATTTAAATCGAAATATTCAAAATAAAAATCACAATTTCAAAACTATTAATCAAAAATCTTCACAGAGAAAAAATTAATCAAACCACACCGACGGCCATGTTTGGCAAAAAAGCCCCACCTAGTCAATTCTACAACATTACAACTTAACCCTCAATACAAAAATTTCACTAAATTGTACAGGATAGGTCCAAAGTTACTTTGAAACACGACAATATATTGTCGTGTTCTGTTTGAAAGATTGGCGATTGGGTTATCAGCGATTGGGTTCACATTAATTTAATATTGTCCTTTCTTGTTTAAGAAGTAAAATTGAAACTACTACGCAAAATTATACAAATTTTAATATAAAAGACAATATTGTATTTAAAAGTGTAAATTTAAATTTGGTGCGTACACGAGATAAGAAAACGAACAAGAAAACTCGCGCGAAGATTAGAGAAAATGGAGGGAAGAAGAAGAATCGCTTTAGACTCCGCCGAGTTCGGACGGAGGTAATTTTTGAAAAGCGGTGAATTTTAAAGAATTTTTTTTTTGATTGAAGTCTCGATTGGTGGCGAGAGTTATGTTTGCCGTACGGGTCTTAATTAGAAAAAACAATTTAAAATAAAATTTGAGTATATTGATTCAATTTTAGAATACAATTTATTATAACTGAACTAATTTATGTCTACATCCATTTTATATTATATTAATTGCTTATTCTAATGCCATTAAACGTCTAGACACAGACGTACGCACTTTGTCATGTTTCCTTTTCCTTAAGTAAATGAACTTTCCTTGCATGACAAAATGCATAGGTCGTTGATAATACATTGTAATAATTTATTATAATAGGATCTAATTTGTTGACATCACACGAGCGTAAATTGAGATTCGCTGGATTTTTGTTGACCAGATTTTTGGTTTGGAATAAGATTGGAGATTATTTTTTTTAAACGAGAGATTCGATATCGGAAACGAAGAAGCTGGTGAAAATATCACAGGATCGGAACTTTTTTTGAATTGGTTCGTGACAGCGCGAGAACAAAGAAAACTTGTTACAATTTTGCATGTACAACACGGTACCTGTTTTAAGTGAAATTGGTAAGAGAATTCTCTATTTGATTATTTGAGCACGTTTGAAGAAAACACATAAGTGTACGAAAGAATTTATTTATTAACTTTAATAATAATTTGTTTTTTTTTGTAAAATAGTAAATTTACAATAGAGATACACATAATTTACACTATCCAATTGCAAAAGCGAGAGCAAGTTATACAAATTCGTTTTAATTCATATTATGCGCGCTTTAGCAAAAGGATTACATCAGATACTGATACTTCTACTCAAGAATTGTGAGTTTAAAGCAAAGTTTGACAATATTGTTTCTTTGGTAAATAAAATTGAGATTAGTTTTTTTTTGTTCAATTGAATTATTTTTTTTGCAAAATAACAGTGCTGAGCGTTGTTGTAATAATTTAGAACTCACACCCTGGATAAGACCCCTCAGCTTCCAAAAAGAAGAGCTAGACCGTGAAAGTAAAGGACAGAGATTTACAATTTTTAAAAATTCACTGCAATTTATTGCAGTGGTATTCTTTAAAAAAAAAGAACCCTTTATTATCTTTAAAGTCTACCTCAGCTAGCGTTTTAATCGTAAAGCATTGAGCTTCTGCCTAGAAGTCGGTCCCTGTGACAAAAAAACGCTATTGTCGGTGGAAAGAAAATGCTCTTTTCAAAGCAAACTAAATTTAATTTTTATTTCTAGAAGATGCAGTTTGGTAGGTGACAGCTTCACTTTTAGCAAATTTAAAAATTGGGTGTATCGTGTGAACTAGTAAATTTAGTAGATGCACATTTATTGTTAAACATACTCGTGCTAGTATCTAATTTTATTAATCTTTTGGTGTTATCGTGTAAGCAAATAGTACAAAGTAAATCAATTTAACGTTTAAAAGAATTAAATAATAATGCACTTTAAAATTTTATTATTGTTTAAAATGTACCTATTGATACACTACTGACCTTATAAGATGTGGTTTTCACTTGGTACGATTAGCAGTGAAATGTTGCAGTTGAAATTCACAGCCTCTTTGTAAAACATGTATTGTCTTCGCTCCCGTTGAATTGTATTTCAGCTTCCAAATAATTTCGCGTATCGCTCTTTGTATTCTTTACAAATTATTTTGTGTGTTGTAATTATCCACACTTAATAATACTTACAGTTTTGGTAAGTAAATTACTTTTTAATTCTTGCTTTGCAATATTTCAAGATGGCGTCCGCAACATTTAATTTCAGGAACCAATTTAACACCGCAAATAATGTTTCTTTTCGAAACTTGAAGAAGAATCTCCGTCTCGAACCAAACTAACTTTTCACAAAAACTTGTGAAAATTCCACTCGCAAAAACTAATTGTCGCTGACCAAGATAATACGCAAATTGACCGGTTTTGACGACCTTTGCGTCTCGAATTTTTGTTCTTTCGTTTGCAACGCCAATTTTCTAAAATCCCTGCTTCAAACTTGACAACACCAAATCTCATCAAATTTTTGTACACTCCCGAACAATTTTAAATCACTTCTTTTCAGGTCACAGCATTTTATACAAAAAATAATCGTGTTGCAAGTTTCTGTGTAATAGTGTTAAACATAAAATTATACTGCTTACTTCACTCTTTAAAAACGGTTGCTTCTTTCAAGGCAAAGCGATTACTGACTATCAAACCCGAAAATAAAGCCTTTTACAAAAATCGACGATAATATATAAATACTTCTTCGGTTACAGATTATTGAATTTAATTATATCACAAATTACTATATTATATATTTATAAACCTATCCAAAACATAAAATAGCTTCTAACAACATTTTTCATTAAAAATATCATAGTTGATATTGAACTAGTGATAACAAAATTCTGGTTGCAATTCTATGTCTACTAATATACTAGGAAGAGAGACAAGTAACGTTTTGGAATCTCTGCAAGCAAAATCTAACCATTTCAAAATTTTAGAACTTTTAAATTTTTTTAAATTTCTAATAAAATGAAAATTAAAACAAGGAGCGCCGCGCCGGCTCCTTGTAGTTATTACCAAAGACAAATAAACTATAACTTTAAATTCTGAAAAGTTAAACATCCTGACAAATATTTTTACAAACAAATAACCTTCCTTTTGCTTTTCTTTATTTCTTTTTGTTTCTACTCCTTAATGGTCTATGTACATATTATGTTTACTGTCATATCTTCATGTATGCATAAGCTAAAAGTGTTACTTCTGCAGAAACGTCACGTTACGCTTTAGATATTTATTTGAATTTTTTTGAACGAGTTGAATTAATATTTCAATTATTCTTGTAAATTTTCGTTTATTTATGCTGATTTTTGTTATTTTCAGGGTGAAAATAGTTAAAATTTGTAATTACATTTAAATTTATTTTTAAAATCACAAAAGATTTCAGAGATTTAATAGTTTAGAAAATATATGGCATGCATCTACTTTTTTGAATCTTTCCCAGGTTTTCAATCAGTTTATTTTTCTTAAAATTTAGTTTTCAAGTTGTGTTGCCTTTGTTTGGTAACCTTTAAGGAAAGAGAGGCAGTTTCAATTTTTAGTTTTTAAGCTCAGTTATCCTTGAACACCCGAACCAGAAAGATAAATGGAGTGGTTAACTTCCTCGGTGTCATATAATTTCAATATAATTTAATTTGTAATTAAGATGTTCTATACTCTTTTTCTTATTATCTCTATAGAAAAGTATTGCATTTTGTACACGACGATAAAATTTAATTATCTATTCGAGCATATTAGTACATAAGGTGAAAAAAGTAGTAAACGGAAATGGAATGGAAGAAAATAAGCTATAAGATCAAGATTATAGATATCAAAAGTCACAAAAATCGTTTTTTTTGTAGATAACTTGTTTCTTCTGCTATAAATGACATTTAATATTAGAAAAGCTGAAATACGATTCGCTTTTGCTGTCTACAAAGTATAAGGTCTATCATTTAAGTTTGCTGATATTGATTTGAGATCGGACTGCTTTAGCTATGATCAATTATATGTGTCAATGTTTAGGGAGGTTGAAGTCGAAAAAATTTATACGTTCTTTTACCCAAAACGGGAAATTTTATTTAGTATCCTGCTCCAACTGCGAAATAAATATACATAACTTTACATAATAATTATGTGATTTTTTCTTATTATAATGACATTAATATGCTTATTAATATATTCCCTGTATTTAATACTTGATTAATTTAAATCTAAATGTTTGAAAATAAATTAAGCAATAACTCTTAGTTTAAAAATTATGTAAAAGGTTGGTGGAAGTCTTGGGTTTGTAATATTGTAAATTTGAATTTGAATATATTGGGCGCGAAATTTTAAATTTAGTTCATTTTGGTTACTTTAAAATACAACGGTGGTAAAACGGAAGTAATGGGAATTTTTTCCGCTAGAGTTGACCGTTAGGGATGATAACAAACGGTCTTACAATTGTGTACGTCAAGATGGTCGGATGTGGGTGATTTGGTACTTGGAGTTTTGAAAATATTAAGTAATTGAAATAAATATTATTTCAAAATAATCAGTAATCAACAGAATTGATATACGTAAGTTTAAAATATTTGATTTATTTTCTAAAAGAATTTAATGCAGGATTACGTTATTATTACAATTAATAATATCATGACCACGCGGTTAAATATTTTTCATAAGATGTTTGAATCTAAGTTGTTATTAATTTATCTTCAGTTATAAGATTTGATTACTGTTCAAGATGGTGATTTATTATATTATCATTTAATTAGGTAATGTGGGAAATTGATTATTCATATAATGTTTTGCCATAGGCGTACTAGTACAGGGGTAGTTTGGTTAAGGCGTACGAGAAGTTGTTTAAGGTAATTTAATGAAAGCGGGTGTTTGAAGTGGAAATATAAATTATCATGGGATAATTTAATTTAGATGATTAAAGGTAACGGATTGTGGATGCTTACAATCATAAGGTGGCGGTCAGAATATATCGCAGTATGGCTACTCACTGAAAAGGCGAGCTGTAATAGAACCGGAAGTGACATAGCAAATGCTGTGATGTCGTTGCTTTCTTTCTTTCATATATCTAAATGATGTACTACAAAGTTATGATATTTCAGGACAGTTATTGATAATTTAAACAATGTTCCTTATGATTATTTGCAACCACTTATAAAATAGTGACAATCGAATACATTTAACTTGAATAAAATTGAATATAATTAAAACTACAACATTTAACCTAATAAAGGGTAATACCAATTTAAAACCAATATTAAAGAACTGTGTTAACAAAGTTCTTCATGATTATTATTTGCGGCTATGATTATTTGCTAGTTTAAGTATGGGGAATTTATTTAGTTAAGTACAAACGATCTATTTAGATTTAAGAAACTGACCAATTAGCAATAAGAGACGTACTAATTTTAAGGTGACCATCTTAGATTTAAATGACAAGGTAATAATTATAAGAGCGGATAATTTAGAATATAAGGGTTATTATTTAAGGTCTTACGGAATATAAAAACCAATTGAATCTAACATCGGTATACATACATGAAATTTCTTACGAATTACTATAGGTTGTGGTTGGTAAAATAAATATGAATAATCAATTGGAAAGCATTACGATCAGGGGATTAACTATCGAACAGTTATTAAATCAAATTTCAAACTAAAGTATTCTGAATTACATGATATCAAGGAGATTAACCTTGCTGGTAAATTGGTTGTCGGACTACCTTTTTTTTTCTCGGTTAAAATATATTCATCGTTAAACCGAATCCTGTGTTTTATTTAATTTGTGTGTACTAATTATTCCTTCAGGTGTCCTAGCAGTGGTTACGCCACTGGACAAACGTAAGCTTGAAGTTAGTAAGTAAGGTAAACTACGTTAGCATTCAAAGAGCCATCCGCAAATTTAAAAGGACTTGTAAGTGTTACTACGAGGGGAGATCACAACGTGCGAGGTTTGTTTGACGATCACAGCTTTCGTTTGGTTTGTAACTTTGATTTGAGAAGGCGGTAATTCAAATTGAAGAACCAAATATTACAGGTTGTAGACTTAAATAAAACTAGTGTGTTAACCTGTCAACGCTTCGGACAATTTATTTGTCCATTCTTAGAACTGTAACGGTAAGTTGTCAAAATTTGTGGGGAATTGTGGACAATATGTAGGTGTAAATAAAACTAATTTTTAATAATCTACGTTTCGAAGATATATTTTTTCTTTTTCTTCAGGATCTAAGAAGAATATTTTTTCTTCTTCAGAAGAAACCTACATATTGTCCAATATTCCCCACATATTTTCACAACTTAATTAATACAATAGACACGAGTGATGAACATGATGTAACAATAAGGATTACAAAATTATAAATACGGTGGAGGTCACATAAAAGAAGAGTACCCATCAGATACAACAGGTGTTCTACAGTTTTAAATCTAGGAACGTACATATTATATACGGCCATATTAATTGCCATTAACCAAGTCAACTTGAAATTCGTTAAAATACATAGAAACATTCACAGTTGTATAAATAATATTTAATAAATTAATTTTTTAACTTGTGAAATACAATTAAATAATCTTGGAATGAACAAGTTAATTAAACGTTGATGAAGACGTTCACCAACGTTGAAAGCTTAATAAAAACATTATTAAAAAAACGTTTAATTAACTTGTTCATTCCAAGATTATTTAATTGTATAAATAATATACTATAAATAAACTTCAAAAATTCAACAATGTTTGAAAATTTTTCTTAACTTTTTTTTTCTTGTTTTCTTGCCATGTCGTTATTGGGGTGCAAATATTAATTGAAGATATTAATTCTTTTATGTGATCTTCACCGTATTTATAATTTTGTAATGGAACATTTTTTAAACAGGTTAATTAAACAATTTTTAATAATGTTTTTATTATATTAAGCTTTCAACATAGGTTAACTTTTTCATCAGAATATTTTTAATACAATGTGTATATGTTTATATGGAAACTGAATATTGTTCGTGTCTCAAAGTGATTTGATGACATTTTGATGGAAAAAATATTTTCAATATCTTTATATTTTTAAAAAAAATTTAAATTTATCTATAAATCTTGATTTATATGCTTAGTGGACTTTGCATATTTTTGGAAAGAAATTCAATAATTTCAACATAATTTTGAATTTTCTTTCACAATAAATAAAATTGATTTCTAAAGTAGCAGAAGACATGGACTTCAGACGACACTAACTTTTTGCTGACAAATGTGTAAATCCAAAATAAAAATGATAGTTTAAACAAGGGATTAGCCTAGGTACTCTTTATAACATATTTTCGCTATAAACAGTCATGAACAATAAAAGTTTTTATAGATAGTGTCATGTTACGAACCAAAGTTTACTTACCCTGTTAATTTACTATGAATTTTGATTTTCCATTTAATAAAATATTTGAATTTGAATTTTAGGAGGTAAAACTTTGGAAATACAAAGTTGGTAAAAGTAAAAATTTTATCGAGGGTTCTTATCGAAAATTGACAACGTGATGTACGTATAATTTGTATGTTTGATAAAGTTTTTAAAAAATTATAGTTTTTTTGGAAATATAAGTGAATATAAGTAATGAAGAGTATTTTAATAAATTAATTTTTTAATTTGTGAAATATAATTAAATAATCTTGGAATGAACAAGTTAATTAAACAATTTTTAATAATGTTTTTATTAAGCTTTCAACGTTGGTGAACGTCTTCATCAGAATATTTTAATACAATGTTTATAAGTTTATATGGAAACCGAATAATAAGGTATTGTCATTTGAACAATCTATGATCTAAAATATGTGATTGTGTGATAAGAAACAACCTGCAGTGAGTTTCCTTCAAGGTAGGAAAAACTTAACACCAATACGTGATGGTAATTAGACGAGTAGATGGCTGTATACTATATTGCTCAAACCATCTATATCAGTTTTTCTGTTCATTGAATTCTTTTCTCTTTTGATGCTTATTATTTCGTGAAGAATTTTTTCTTTATAATTAGTAACAGATTTAATAATTTTTGCGTTTTAAAATCTGCATCATGTCCATCGATTAATATATTGCTATGTTTTGGTGACGAATTTAATCGCCCGAGACCAAGATTTTAGCTTCTGTTTCAATTTCTCGGCTTTGTCTTTATCTTCTTTACAAATTTTCAATTTTAATTTCAGTTCCAATCTCAGGGTCAAAAGTGGGTTCAAATCCGCAAGCAAATTGTAAAATTATTTAATTTTTTCCAATGAATCTTCTTATTAAAAATAATACGTTAAATTTTAATTTTGCTTCAATATAAAATATTCAAAAATGGTAATGTTAAATGCTAGGGTAGCCGTATCGCATCAGCCCGCTTATCAAATAAATTTGTATTACCTTCAATAACTTCCAATATGAAAATTTAAAATTTTTAACATTTACTTCATTTTTCAATTATAATTCTTAAACTTTATCTATTTACATCTTTAGTCAAGTAGCCCTCTTCCGTTCAATTTATATCTTCCAAAAATCGTTCAAACTTTCTTGAAAATCAACTAATCCATCCATAAATCTTAATAAAACAATATTCAATTAAATAAATCACTTATATTTCAAAAACTATAAAACTTCTCAAAAATTATTCGGACTTCATAATTATTCATACATCACGTCGGCCATCTTTTGGCAAAAGGCATTGTATTAAAGTGATCGGTCCCCACCTAGCAAATTCCACAATGTTACAACTTAACAATTAATACAATAATTTTACAAAAATGTATAGGGTGGGTCCAAATCAGTTTGAAACACCGCAATATGTTTTGCAATGGCAGTAGAGTCCGGTTTATTACAGCGAACACTGAGATATGACCACTCATTTTTTTGTGCAGCCATTGGTTTGTTTGTCCAATATATTGTAATGGTATTTTCATGGAAAATTTCCAAACACTTTATTTACCTCGGGTAACTCAGGATTGCGGGAGCAATTGTTAATTTTCACGGGTCGAGGGTTCTTGCGTTTTCAAAATCAATCAAAAAAAACTTCTCCAATGCAAAAAATTCAAATACTCCAAAACAAATCTTTTTCAAAAATAAATTATCCAAATTTAAATTACATTCAATGTAATGTAAAATTTTACTGGGCTCATACGTTTAATTTTATACGTATCCAAAACGTCCTGTTATCACCATCTGCCACTCGCTCGTACAAATGCAAATGTAACTTTCAATTCTTCCAATTTTATAATTTCAATTTTTAAATCAAAACTAATAATTTTAACTGCTCTCTCCAAATGAACCAAATCAATCAAATGTACTACCGTTCGGTAGCCGCTCATAAAATTATCCAAATTATCCAAAATATCAAAAATAATTACGCAATAATGCAAATGCATCCAATTCACTTTATTCAATCAATCAAAATAAAATATTACTTACAAATATCAAAATTATCAAAACTCAGCGGGCATACAAAAATCTCGCATAACATAGGGTGAGTCGCAATCATTTTGAAACACCACAATATACTAGGTTACAATTCTTACATTCAACTTTATAGATTAGATCTGATTTTTTCTGTGTAGAAACCGGATCTTTTAATTTTGTATACAGCTGTTTAATGTTATTGGTTGATTTAAATGTCATATTAATTTTATGGTTTCTTAAAATTCTCTTCAGTTTTTCACTTAGTTCTTTGACATAAGGCATAACAGCAAAATTTAATGTTTTTTTCTTTATACTGTTACCATTATAAAGTTTGTTTACACGATCTTTGATAATTTTCTTTACCAGGGGTCCTGAAAACCCATTTTTAAACAGAGTCTCTTTAGCTACTTTTAGAGTTTACTTTCTGTAGTCTCTATGAGTTAACTTCAGAGATCAATCCACGAGGCCTATAGCCGTGCTTATTATAATTAACTGGACATACAGTTAATTTGTGAAAATAACTGCCTAAAATACAAGTGGACCCAAAATCCGACATGGTCGGGAAGATATCTAAATTTTAACTCTTACCATCACAAAAGCCAGCTAATAGGATATAATAGGTCGTCATAGATAGTAGCAATTACAACGGGAACAGGTAAGTGACCACGTTTTTTTTATGATTATACAATTTGTGTTTTTAGAATACTAGCAAATATGTCAGATATGCCGGAGTGTTCGGATGTTGAGGAATCTTCGGCGTTGGCGGTTGAAGCTCTAATTCCACAGAAAACTAAAGGAAAATATGATAAGGCGTACCTGCAATTTAAAACGTGGTGTAAAGAAAAGCGAGTGAAAAACATAACTGAAGACGTTTTACTCGTTTACTTTGAGCAACGGTCGAAAGTCGTGCAAAGCTTCACTTTGTGGAGCTGTTTTTCGATGTTGCGGTCGACGTTGTTATTAAAAGACAATGTCGATATTAAAAAATACACAATGCTCGTTACATTTTTAAAGACGAAATCAAAGACACATTCTTCAAAAAAATCGGCGATGTTCACCCACGCCGATATTTCAAAATTTTTAAAAAAGGCGGACGTTGACACATTTTTATTAATGATGGTAATGAAATTCTACTATTTCTTATTTTACTGATTTTACAAGATTTTTATTTTATATGATCCGGGCGCAGTTAACACTGTTAATAATTGTTCTAATGTAACCGTTAATGTATATTATAAATAAAGTAGATTAGAACTTTTTCTTTCTTTCCCGTACACTTTTGAGTGTTAAAAAGTGGCACTTTTTGAAACATAATTAGAAAAAATATAATTCCGATGATGTTCTAGTATGTACTTCAAACCTGCAGGTGTCTTTATTTTTTCCAGAAACTCTCATAATATGCGATCTACTTCTTAAATGTCTCACAATTTTTTGCTATTCCCGATCTGAGGTCAAACAAATATCTCGTTGTATTCACCTCAATGCTAAAAACGTACTCGTTAAAGAAGGGAAATTTTACATGAATGGTATACATAATGGCAAGAGACCAAACGATTTACTTGTCATATCCGATTTTCCTCGAAATTTTTTATAGGAATATTCTACTGTAGTACCAAATGACTAAACTCATACAAACATAAAAAGTTTAAATTGTATCTTTAGGTAATATGTAAAACCAAAAACTGCACAAGCAGTTTTTAGAGCTAAAATGTTTTAAGTTAAAACAATATACTAAATACAAGAGAAAAGAGAAAGAGTAGAAGGGGGATATTTTTGAAAAAAATTTAGTGTAAATTTACTAGAGGGTGGGGATATTATTAACATAAAAAAAATAATGTAGGAGGAAGTTAAGTTAGAAAGGAGAGGGGGTGTATTTTTTAATGCGGAAAATGAAGAGAGGGTATTATTTACTAAAAATGTTTAGTAGGGGTGAGTTATTTAAGTCGGATTGACTATTTAGTATTGAAGATGAATATTTTAATTTATTAATTTCCACAGCTTCCAAAAATTCCAATTTTTTACTTTATTGTTCAATGTGTAAAATTTCGTACCCTCCTGTAGATCTTTCAAAACACGATTTGATGAACACACGCGATCTCACAGACTTACAGATGGAAAACTAACTTTCGCGAAACACCTACTAGACACAAACTATAAACAGGGGTTATTTATATTGTTCGTAACTCCATTGAAACTATGGAGTTTAAGCAAATATTAAAACAGTTGTAAGTATGCTTGATCGTATACTTGATGCGATTGTTTGTCGTTATCTTCGTAATAATAGGGTTTATTTCCGCATGGTTTTTGCTATCCATTTAAGGATTACTTTCAAAGATCACTTTTATGCTTGTAGTAGCATAACAAAAAATCAAATTTCCTCCATTTCCCTACACCCAAACCACGTAAGTTCTACCGAGATGGGCATCAACCCGACATGCCGTATCGTCTAATATCAGGACTCCTTGCATTGTGTACATCTAAAGAAAAACCTACTACAAAGCAAGTTTTAAATGAGTCTCGTACAAAGCAGCAAACTTGAAAATTACTGATGAGTCAGGAGAAAAAGCGAATTTAGACACAATAATACACATTAAGATTTATGTACCAGTCCATAAGATTGCAGAAATTAAATTGACTACAACAAAAGCCTCTTATTCTATTCGGGTTACAAATAAAATGAAAACTATTTTCTATTTTCAATTAGAAGCAAAACAGCAGTGTTATTCTAAAAATAGTAAAAAGTTTTTTTTCCTAATATAGTTTTGGATAGTAAAAATCTCAATTTGATCAATAAAAAGAATTCTATCATAAATTGCTTTGAACGATTAATTAATTAGACGTCGTAAATATTCCAGAATTGGAATAATAATAATAAAATTACTCGTAATTAGACTGGAATGCAAAATGGCCGCTAAATTGGCTTTCCAAGGTTGATAATGAAAATAATTGACCATAAATGCTTCAAAATAATGATATGGCATTGTTCAGTTGAGATTTTATATATGTTTTTTGATCTAGTTGCTTAAAAAGAAAACAAAGTAGTTTTAACGTTGTATTAAAAAATGAATAAATAATTAATTTGACAACAAAAGGTTTTCCATAAGTTAAAGGTTAATTAAGAGAAAAACCCCCAGTTTTAAAATACAGTCCACAAAAAAGAAGGAAGGCACCTCGTACTTCAACAGGCATTTCAAATCCGCAGAAAATACGTAATAATACCTAATTGTAATAGACATAAAATAATAAATTGTACTGTTTCTAAATTAATATTCAAGTTTACAAAAATGCGGCCGTTTCGTACCTTTACGATCTTAAAAAGCTCCAAACGTTTTCTAGCAGAGTATAAACTCAATTCATATCATAAAAATGTAAATAAAACAATGCCTATAAGAAACAAATTTTGTACAATAAATTGTTACACAAGGTAGAGAGACGCCCCGGGACTCCAAAGAGAATGACTATTCTATAAAGTGTAGTTACTCAAATATAGAGGTATAGAAATATAGAGAAGAAAGAATTCTCTTTGTTTTTTTTATTTAAATTTTATTAAAAAATTTAAATTATTTCTTTAGGTCGAATGGTCCCGCATCAAAATGACGGTTTTAGGTGCCAGGAGGGGTGGGGAAATATACACAACTAGGTATTAAAAATGATAAATACAAAATATATTTAAAATTTATATCTAAAATACAAAATTTATTTTATATATTGCGATGTCCACAGCGGTCAAAGAAGAGAGTTCTTGGTGAGAGGAATTTCCATGATCCTACAACTGTTCATAGGATACTGGGGATCGAGCAACAAATTACCATCGTTGACTTAATTTTAATCTTGTGTAAATAATTTAAGTTACCATGTTCCTAATTTTAAGTTTTAACGATTCCAAATTTGTCCGGGTTTATATTTTAGTAGTACAATCAAAATGGAATAATGATCTAGATAGGATCAAGCTTTTGAAAATTTTGATAATTGAAAAAAAATGCGGGCTAAATTGAATCTCCAAGGCGGATGAGAAAAAATAATAATAAACGTAGTAGTCGTAAACATCCGTATGAGCGCAACGGTCAAAAAATTTTTCGGCGATAAATAATTCGTTCCTAAGTGCAATAAGGTGACACAATTTCGGAAATCGGAGAAGTCAGCAAGGTAGTTTTGCTACGGTACAAGAAGAAAAACCAGTGTGTTCTCCAAACCACCGAGAGAGATTCGTGTAGGTGGAAGCTCACACTATTGGACCGCGCTCGTAACCAAAATAGTGCAACCACGTACCACGAGGGTCAAAGAACAAAATAAGGTCGTACAAAAAAAATTTATAAATTATTCTAAACCCAAACTCTACCATTTTCATTTTTTATCTTTCGTTGTGCTTTTTTTTGTTTAATTGTTGTGTGTTATTGTTACTAGAATTAAGTACACGCACGACCACGAACATTACACCAACACGTTAATTTTGTTAATTTGTGTAAGTTGATTTCATTTTGTTTATTTATATTTTTTTGTTAATAAAAAAATTGTGTTCCCCATAAACACCCTCTTTGATTGAGGCCGACAACGAGGAACAATAAGTAATAGGGGAGGACAGAGCAATATTTAAAATACGAAATACGGTACATCTTAAAAATACAAAGTACATTATTAAATTTTAAACAATGAAAATAAAAAAGTATTTCTATTTCCAAGTTGATACTAATTTTTAGACCAAAACAAATTTTAAAACAAGTTACAAACAGTTCCTTATAACGATCTCAAAATACGACAATATATTGAGATGTCTAGTTTTTTATGTAAAACTTATAAAATTTTGTTTACTAATTAATTAATCTAATTCTGCTGGACATTCATTTTTAGTAGCAATCGACTCTTCAAAATTTCAAAATTGTTTTAAAATTTATAAATTTTATGGTCACATTTGTTACTTTTGTTGTATTGCATGTGGTATGTGGTGTTATGCAGCTGGCCCAATTACGCCTGGTCAAATTTGCTGCGATGTAATTTTGCATCGACTAAATTGTCACAAAATTCCTTACTTTAATTTTGTTTTGCTAGCACTTTACTTTGTCAATTAATAAAAAAAAAGCAAACAAAATTTAAACCAACTTAATTTATTTATTAAAAATGATTATCATTTTAATTTGTTGCGGGATCGTGTTTTTAACCGCCTGGCACCAAGGCCAGACCTTGTCTAATTCTCTTTGCATCGACCCACTAGCCGTACTCTCACTTACTTCTCCTTCCTTTTTATTTACACACCAAAATTTTACAAACTTATTTTATACAATGTGCAATTTTAAATAAATGAATAATAAAATTGAATTTTAAAGTTATTTACAAAATAAATTAATTTGTGGTTTTTTTGTGTTTCGAAACACGACAATATATTACAATTTGATAAAAGTTTTTGTATAGGTTAGAACGAAAACCCAGGAAATGTTTTTAACGGCGTGATGTTGATAATATAGCCAATGGTTGGCTACAGTACCAAAAAATTACAAAAAAATGTGTAAGAAAATCTGTTTACAATTAATATAAAAAAATAACGTTGCTAAACGTTTTTCTAATGCAAAGCTGTTGGCAAGAAAATATTGGCTAAGTGGTTTTCTGAAAAGAAATGCAGAAATACGAAACAGAAGAGCCCAAAGCATGAAGAATTATTTGTGTGTTCTGATTGTCAAATGTAACTAAGTATTTTCTTCTCTCGTGTTTATATTACACATAATAAATGGTTTTTGCTAAGAAAATTTAGTTTTGATTTAATATTTACAGTATTTGTTCACCTTAGAACAGTTGGCTATATTATCTACCCCCTGTCGGCAATATGGCCATTTGCTACTTTTTTATAAAAACGGTAATTACAGGTGAAATATGAGTGTAATAATTAGGTTGATATTTTTTTGTATGTAGTAAACATATTTGTTAAAACCATTTATTTTGTTCTTTTCTTTATTAATATCAGATCATGCTTAAAAATATTCTCAAAGCTTAGCGTGTCAATATTGTATGCACTTACCTTAATAATTTTTTAAATTATTTAATTTTTAACCAAGTGCAATCTAATTTTTAAATAATGCGTTATCATTAAAAAAGACAAGTGTTTCAAAAGTTTTAACACATAACGTTCTTCTAGTTTGAGACTAAATAAGGTACCTGAACCTTATATGGCCTATCTAAGATTTGAAGAGCTTTATAAGTTTTGTTAATAGATGAAACCTATTATAAAAAATAGAGAGTTAATAGACAACTTGTTAGAGATGCACAACACAAATTTCAAGTGAATTTAACGATTACGAAACTGACAAAAAAATGTTTAACAGAAAAAGTCATTTAGGCCATATTAGAACCATATATACCCAATATAGCCTATAACTTTAAATCAAAAAATGCTTATAAATACATAATGGACATACAAAATTGACTTTATCACTCTTTACTTAACCAAGACATTCTTCATGTACATTAGTTTTATATATGTCACACAGAGACGCATGTCCTTCTTTACATCTTCTTTGTAGAGGTCACAATACCAAAATTCATCTTGTACACTTTTTTAAGAGATTTTGCAGCTTTTGATGATTTTGTGGTTGTTTTTTTAATTTGGACTTTTTGGACCTTAGTCTTAGATGAGACTGCTTTGCTATTAATAGCTTTTTACGTACCTAGGCCGTATAAGGTCGATTGCACTATTGACCACATTATATTATATATTTAGCAGAAATACAACAAAAAATTTAAATGCGAATATGTCCATGCAAAGTACACCTAACAAGTTATCTACATGCACAATATCAATTTTTTCACTTACCTTTAAGTAATTATTAAACGAGATTTATTCCAGTAACAAAATAAGATATGGCTGCCCAACTTGAATGTAACAACACAAAAAATTCGCTACCACTACATGTAACCATTAAATCTTGAAGCAAATTTGCATGACCCATTAAAAATAGGTTTTTAACAAACTACTATAGCCATCTTTACAATTTTTTCAGTAGTTTCTGAAAAAACAGCATTAGGCCATATTAGGTACTAGGCCATATAAGGTACTGGTACCTTACGTATTTTGGTTTTATTCCATGTAAAATTATAAATTATATAAACAAAATTCTGACGAAAGCAATAATCTTCGCTGAAAGCTCAATAATATTAAATGTTAATAATGTTTATTTAACTGTTCTATTAAAACATTTTTAATTAAAAATAATTTATAATGATTAATATTAAAATATCACATTATTATCAAATAATGTTTTACTTACCTTTAAATGAGTTTTAAGATTTGTAGTACTTTTTACCATTCCACTAATTATCGTCGTTTTATTTTTGTTTCTTAAACGTAACTGCCAATTAGCTTTTACGTTGCCGTTTCCGTCATCACTTGATAATTTAAAATATTTTTATTTGAATTTTCCGGTAAAATAGAAGTTTTAGTAAAATAATCTTAAAATTCCACTATGTTACTCGTTCAAGTCGAATTCATTATTAATGCAAATTATTTATATTTTATTTCCTTTACTAGACTTTTTTTGTTCTTGTATCTTATTCAGTAACACTGATTATGTAATAATTTACTGTAAGAGTAACGATTGGTAGCTTAATTGAAATGAAAAAAAAGTTAGGTTTTAGGTGTAGTATAAGTGTAGGTAAGTATGGCTGCTTACTCAAGTATTTGTATGGATTGTCATTATCTAAATCTGGATAAATATTTAATTGTAACATGCTAGGAGATTACTCTTTTTTTTGTAATTCTTATGTTATCTTAATATTAATATTAAGTTATTCGATTTAAATTATTGCGGGATTCCGATTTACGACGTATCTCAAATTAACTTATCACAATAATATATTATGGTCATTGATAGTAATAATTATATGTGTATTTATATTTCTTTGATATATTTGTATTGTGGTGTGCTTAAGGTGGCAAAAAGTATGAATTATTATCAAGCGCTACTAGTAGATGACTCTGTCATCAATAGATCGTAATACAATGCGAACGGCAAAACTTACCGTCGTCTACATTAGTTTATGGTTTTTTTTACCCCTTTATATTTAGAAAGTAGTTTTGAGTACAAATATGCTCAAATTGACAATCGGTGCCGGTTAAAGAATTCAACCTTCAGATGTGTACTTTTTACAAACATTTCAAGTTTGAAAACTTGCGATAATTAATATTACTGCATTGGTTAATAATTTATATATTTTGATTATTATTTTAATTAAAAAAGTTTAATAGAAAAAAACGGAGCATCTCAAAATTTTTAAATATTGCTAGTAGGTACAGAATATAATTTTATAGAATATAATATTCGGAAACCACAAGTCACCTTTGCAAATTACTTTTAAAAAAAAAGTCGCCTTTACCGGGATTCGAACTCGTGTGATTGTTGGCAAGCAATGCTATCCATTTATCCATAAAGGTTCTCGTTAAAATTAATAAAGCGATTTGCTATATAAACTATTCTTTGCGTATCGGGAATTAAGAACGCTTTAAAATTTTAAATCCATGAATAATTAAAAAAAGTTGTAATTTAATAATTTTAAAAATTAATTTTCAAAGTCGAAAAAAAAAGCGCAAAATTTTTGAAAATATTGATTTTGAAAAATGCCACCGAATGCAAAAAATTATCTAAAGCCGAATGCGCAAAAAAAAATTTCAAAAAATTCAAAGATGACCCGGAGGATTGCGGATTTACATTGACTTTGACTTTGACAGATGCCGAAATCGCTATTTTGACCGTCAAAATTCCATTTCGATTGTAAATTAATAAATAAAAATTTGTAAACATAAAATTTTTTATTTACAGTCGTAGATAAAACGTCGTATTTGACTCGCACATAATGGCTATAATTCATGAAGATGAAGATACGCGAGCAGTAGGCTAGTGTAACTGACTAACATTATATGCTCGTTAAATAATATACTATTATTATCAGTATTATTATTGTTGACGGTCTTTTGCAAACTATGCGACCAAACCAAACAATTAAAACATATTTGTTAACCCAAAAAATTTATAAAATTGTAATACAAAAAATAAAAATAATCTTGAAATGATTGTGAACGGATAACGAGATCAATAATGGGGCATTACCTGACAACCTGTCGGCCGTAGTCACTGTAAAATTTTGATTGACGTTATCAATTATATTTTAAATATTTTTGAAGAAATTGGCACATAATAATTAAATCATAAAGCTTTAAGATGATGAATGGGTAAAACACCTACACATTTTTAGTTTTTAAAAACTTGACAAAACCGTGAGATTAGCCTATTTGCTATTTTGGTTTTATGAATAAATTACCCTACTTATAATTAAAATTGTTGAAAATACACAGTTTGAGTTTTTAAAAACTTAACAAAACTGTGAAATTGGTATTGTGATAAAATATTGTAGACACATTATTATCACTTCTTATGTTTACAATAAATTTACACGATATAGATAAGACTATACTTTCTTCCAACTCCTTCAAATTTTGTACAGTGCTTTCAAACGAGAGTGATTATAAAATAACACAAACTGAATGTACTATACAAACGCCATCTAGGAAATATTTTAAAAATTACAAATTACATTAGTAACATAGGCATTAGAAGACTGCCGAAAAATGTTGTTACTGGAGGCATTAATAACAGATTTTCAAAATGTATTCTTCCCTACATATGTTCTGTAACGACATATTGCAAATACAGCACGATTACTTTACTATTTTTATTACAATAACTAAAAGACTAGATCGTTCTACAGGCCTCTTTTGTTTATTTATTTGTGCAATAATTTACATTATTTAACAAACATTACTAGCAAGATAAGAGGGTTTTTTCTGGCGAATGGAGGATATAACTGACGAGCCGCAGGCGAGTCAGTTACCTCCTTGAGCCAGTAAAACCCGTTACCTTGCGTGTATTGTTTTATATTTTATTTGTTTCTCATTTGTAAAAAGGTTAGATAAATTCCAAAAAAATCTCAATAATTTGTCGCAAATGTCGTAAGCTATGGAAGCGTTGCCATGAACATGTCTGTTTATTTTTCTTTACATTTGTTTTGGCGAAAGCGAAAATGAATGTACCAAAAAAAATTATTGAGGCAGCCAGCAGTGTAGCTTCAAGTTTATTATCTGCAAAATCAGCTTCAAGGTACGAGCGAGAATACGACGACTTCAAAAAGTGGCAAAACAAAAATAGTGTGATTGGGTAACTGAAGATGTTTTGTTGGTATACTTGAATCAACTATCAGCTAGATTCAGCCCTAATACTTTATGGGCAAAATAGTCTATGCTGAAAAGCTGCTTGGAAATGAAAGAAAATGCCCCTGTTCGCAGGTTTGTTTTCCTTAAAAAATTTATTGAAAAATATGACGTTTAGTTGTCATTTGCAGATTTCAAAAGGTAATAGCGTTTCTGAAACGAAAAAATGAGCGTTATGCGCCAAAAAAGGCCAAGGTATTAAGTAAAGAAGAGGTTGAACAATTTCTTTTACATGCTCCTGATGACCAGTAGTTGCTGGCGAAAATTGTAACAATATTTGGGATTTTTGGATGTTGTCGATGTGACGAAATTCTCTCCTTAAACATAAATGATGTAGAAGATATGGGAAAATACGTTATTGTGACATTGCGGCAAACAAAAAATTTAACAACAAGAAGATTCACCATAACCGATGATGGCTGCAGCTTCAAGCCCTGCATGTTATACAGAAAATATGTAAATCTTCGGTCTCCTGGAACAGAAAGCCTAAGATTTTTTTTGACATACCGACATGGAAAGTGCATTTCCCTTAATGCTGGCCAGCACACTATTGGTGGTGTCCCAAAGCAAATAGCGAAATATTTAGGTTTAAAAGACCCAGAGTTATACACCGGCCACTCTTTTCGCAGAACTGGAGCCACTATGGTTGCGGATTCGGGTGAAGATATTTTAGCACTAAAGCGTGCAGGAGGGTGGAAGAGCACCGAAATTGCGATGAGTTATGTCGATGATTCGGTCAACAAAAAAATCGAAATGTCTAGCAAATTATTTGGTAGTAAGGAGAGTACAAATGTTCTGCAGTCCTCGAGTTCAGCAGTTTCTGAGTTAACATATGGTTCATCATCATCAGTATCAACTCTTTCATCATCAAAAATCTGTGTTACTGAAAATAACAATTGTACCATGATTTTCAACATATATGACGATAAAAAAAAATTTCCTAATGTAAATAATACTACTAACTTGTAAAAATTTTGCAAGTTAACTGTCAGTTTTACAAGTTAGTGACTTGATAAAATAAACTTTCTTGATTAATATTGTGTTTTTGGAAACTGACGTTTACAAATGAGAAACAAATAAAAATGCTTTTCACCTCTAATTATAACACATTATCAACCACAGTTGAAATAATATCATGTCACAAACTACAGCACGATATGTCATATGTACTCTGTTTTTAATCGGCAGTAGTTCTTATGGTCAAATAACATTGGTATTTGCCACCTTAACCCATTAGCGACCACGAGTAGCTTTAGATGCATCAAATTTTGATATTGCGCCAAAAATAAACTAATGTACTTTTTTCCAAGTTTATAGTTGATTTAGAAATAATAGACATTCCTTTATAGATAAACACTAAATATTTACTTTATTATGCTCAGATGGGGTTCTAGCAACCAGGGCCGGATTAAGAATATGTGAGACCCGGGGCTAACTTTTCTTGGAGGCCTCTTGGACTTGTATGTTTTAAGAAAATGCGCCGCAGGCGAAAGTTTTTGATTATTCAAGGTCAAACGCGCTTAGATCAAATGTCAAATATTTGAAAAAATAATAATTATTATATATAATTGATTATAGTTTTTATACACATTTATACAAAATAGATACACATTTTAAAAAACATTTTTTTCTAACTTTAAGATGCACAAATTCAGTTGTCAAATAATCAAAATTTGTTTCTCAAAGTAGATCACTTTCAATGCTCATTAAAGTTAGCTAACTTAAACGTGTTTGTGTAATACTACTTAATTTATTTTTAATAAAGGATAATTTTGAAAATGATCTTTCCGATTCACAGTTAGCGATAGAAATACATAAATATATTTTTAAAATAATGTAAATGTTTGGAAAAAAATACAGCAATTTTTTTCAATTATTAATTTGTAAATATCTATGGGATTAGTTGACTTAAACTTATAGGTTTTTAACAAATCACAAAAAAAATAAAGTTCATCAGTTAAGTCTGAATTGACATCACTTTTGTATGTTTCGATTAGTGCTCCTTGAGAATTCTTTGATTTTGTTAATTTCGAACACCGAACTCAGTAGCAAACTTTGATGTAAAACCAAATTTCGAAATTACTGACTGCAGGTAAATTATTTTCAAAATAAACCCAAATTATACAAGATGGCCAGCTCATCAGATTATGCTTAATTTTTTCTAGGTAGTACATTTTGGGTTTTCCCAAAAAAAGATATTATTTTTACAAACCGACAAAGTTCTAAGTAAGAAATGTAAGCCTTTTATTTCTTTTATTTAAAATGAGTGGTTTATTCGTTTATTACCTGATTTACTTTACGACAATCTGACATCTTCATCCGGATAAACAAATAAATAATCTTTTGAGTAATGCTAAAATTTGTCTTCAAAATATGCTTTGACAATAAATTTACGATTTTCCTGTATCTTTCCAATTACAACAATTGGTTTAATGATGGTTTACCATTTACGGTTTACACCATTTTTGCTTTAAATAAAACTTATACTTATCTGCTGCAAAAAATATATTCACTAATTCACTAAAATTATAATAATTAATTTTACTCTAAATTCATTATATTATACTAATTAGTTTCAAATTTTCTATATTGGTAAATGAAAGATATACTACCATAAAAAGTTTTAATTCATTCCATTCATATTTGAATCAGTTTTGTTATTTTTTTAACATAATTTACTTTACACTTTATTCTAATTAATTAAATTTATTTTAAAGTGCTAATTTAAATTTTGTTGCTTCAATTTTTTTGAGGCCCCTAGAATGTGGTCGCCCGGGGCTGCAGCCCCCTTAGCCCCTCCCTTAATACGGCTCTGCTAGCAACAAGTGGCGGTCCGTGAGTAAGTAATTTGGGGAGACTGGAAGTCTGAAGTATTAAAAAGTACTAATAACAATAGTTACTGTATCTAAATAATGTACATAATAATTCTTGAGTTTAAAACTCAAGTTACACTCTATTAAATAATTTTGTATCGTCTTAGATGTTCCTTTAAATATTATTGATAACAAAAAATGTTCTTTAAGTAACTTCTCTTCTTGTGCAAGTAGTTCTAGTAATTCAAGATAATTCTCTTTAATTAAAAATTTGTTATTTTTCGGATGTCCACGAAAAGCAATTTCTTGCTTACCCAAAAAGCAAACAACATGAATTAAACGTGTTAGTAAACGTCTATTTATATCAATTTTTTCACTATGTTTTAGGGCAGCAAGTTGTCGACTTTCTGATAGAACATGTTTAATTCTAACTTGACCCAAAACATAAAATTTTTCTTGATTTCTCAAGTGATTTTTTGAAATATAGTGTTTTTTGCCTTTCTTATAAAATTTTTTATTGTCAACAATCCATCAACACTCCATTCTGTTTCTTCGCCAAAAATTGCGCAAGTAAAACAAAACATTTTATTTTGCTTATTGCAACCAGTAAGCCACAAAAATTTGCTATACTAACCAAGGACCGATTAAAGTACCTCTGCGCTCTTAGGTGCGCCCCCGTTAATATAAAATATAACCAGTTATTTTTTATTATTTTATACATAATATTGGTGTAAAATTTCCGAATACACACTTGCTTGATCGGTAAGCTCTGGTGTGCGGAAGCAGTCAGGCTTACTCAGGGTCGCGGATTTAAAAAGTTTGTTTCTTCGATAATTTTAATTACTTTAATTACTTCTTCTCGGCAAATTATTACAAAGATTCAATTTTAAAAATATCCGTTCCAATTCAATTTATAATAATTGTAACCTTAAATTTTATGATACTGGTCCGCAGTCTGGCTTATCAAACTGATACAACATGTAAACATTATTTAATATAACTCCAAATTAATGATTTCCAATAAATAATTGTTTAACCATTAAAAAAAAATAGCTCATCCAATAAAAATCTATTTTAATAATCAAAAAAATTAAAAAAACTTACAAAATCAAAATCTTAGATGCGGTCACTTTTGACCAAAAATACTCTTATAACAAAATTCGAATTAACAATATTCGTATAAAAAAAATCAATTGTAAAAACTATTCGCACAATAAAAGCTCAAGATCGGTGAAGCAAAAATCTAGGCTTTCACCATTTTTTCTATTTTGGTAAAAAAAAGCCCTACTCCAACTCAACTTTCTGCCAACGTTCTACATTTTAAAATTGTATCACATAATTAAAACTGAAAATTCAGAAAATATTAACAAAGCATTGGGGGCGGTTAAATCGCTTCCTAACACGACAGTATATTCAAAAGATCTTGGTCGTAATTTAGCGACGCGCACATAGATTTCCGAAGGTGTAAGTTTTAAAAATGTGTTAAAAATTGAAAATGTTTCGGCCAAGACTGTATAAGCTTTTTTTCTTTTCTTTAGATATAAATTGCACACCGTTGTCACATAATATTATTTGCGGAATTCCAAAAATTAGAAAAACTTGATTTTCTATAAATTTTACCACGCCAGCTGCAGTGGCCTTCGCCATGGGGTGTACTAAAACAAATTTGGAAAACCAATCCGTGACGACCAATAAATGTTGATTTCCTCGTTTTGATCGAGGTAATGGCCCTAAAAGATCAACGGACAGAAGTTGCAAAGGGAACGAAATGTTTTTATATTGACCCATAAGACCTGGTCGAGCTAAGTTTGTACTCTTCTGCTCTCCGCAAATAAGACAATTATCAACATAATTTTTAATGTCGCGATACATTTTAGGCCAATAATATAATTCACTTATACGAGACATTGTTTTTGCAATTCCAAAATGTGCGGAGGTTGGTTCATCATGACACCGTTTTAAAATTTCTACTCGATTTGCAGTGGGAACGACCAATTTCCAATCTGGAATATTCGATTTTACTGGAAGAGAGTTAGAGATATATTTGTACAAACGATCATCTTGTATTTTAAAGTAGGGGTAATTGTCGGGTTCTCTTCGAACGTGGTCAACCATTTTGCTATACCATTCATCTGGGATTAAATTTTCGATATGAAGAGAAGCGACATCCCGAGATAAAATATGAGGGACGATATTTAGTTTGCCCGGACGATGATGATCTTGGAAGGGATGTTGAGCAAGTGAAAGAGCCCAACGAGATAAACGTCCACTAGGGTTCTGAATTCGATGCAAAAATTGCAATGCGGCACAGTCGGTAATAACAACAAATTCAGTCCCCTCTATATAACCTCGAAATTTATTTATCGCAAACATGACCGCTATTAATTCACGCTCTGTGGCCGAATATTTTTGTTCTGCGGAAGTTAAAGCGCAACTAGCATAGGCAACGGGATGCTCTAATCCACCTTGATCTTGAAAAAGAATTGCTCCAACTCCTACCAAACTAGCATCGGTCTGAATATAAAATTGTTTACTAAAATCAGGACTTATTAATATAGGAGCGCAAGTAATAAGTTTTTTAATTTCACAAAAGGCCAGTTCGGCTTCGGGACTCCATTGAATGATTTGACCTTTTTTCTTATTCTTAATTAATGCCGTAATCGGTGACGATACAGAAGACAAATTAGGAAAAAAGATACGATAGTAACTAATGAGTCCGATTAAACGTTTTACTTCAGTGGTAGTTCGCGGAGTTTTAAATTTATTAATGGCCGATACCTTCTCTGGGTCAGGACGTAGGCCGAATTCGTCCACAATAAATCCTAAAAATGTAAGAGACTTACAACAAAATTCGCACTTATCGAAATTGACCTTGAAACCTGCTGCACCTAAGCGTTCATAAATTGTAGTTAGAGTGGCAATATGTTCCTCAAAAGTAGAAGAGGCAATGATAATGTCGTCAAGGTACACGAATGCTTCCTCCTTGTGTAAAACGGAACCTAACGTGCGTTCCATAGCGCGTTATAAACATTGAGGTGAATTTGACAAACCAAATGGCATTCTCTTAAATTCAAAAAGCCCTCTCCCCGGAACGCAAAAAGCTGTCTTAGGTCGAGATGATGGTTCTAAAGGAATTTGCCAAAACGCTTTTCGTAAGTCGATAGATGGGAGAAACTTGGCATTGCGTAATCGATTTAAGATACTGTCAGTACGTGGAATGGGGTAACTGTACTTAATCGTGAGGGCGTACAACCGTCTTCCATCAAAACAAGTACGTACTTCACCGTTTTTCTTTTTAATTAAGAGCAGAGGGCTACACCACGAAGAAAATGATTCCTGAATAACGTCATCTTTAAGCATTTGATTAATTTCGGCATGCAATTTTGATTGCATACAGGGACTAAGAGGATATTGTTTTTGTTTAAAAGGTAGCGCGGTTCCTGTATCAATAAAATGTGAAACAGTCTTAACGTAACCTAGTTCTCCGGTAGCCAAAGATTTAAATTTCCCCATTATGATATTTAATTCTTCTTGTTGAGCAGGATTTAAGTTAGTTGATTTTGCAACATTTTCAAGGAAAGAAATCTCGTTTTGAACTTGAGATTCGAAAGTAAAATTATCAAAATGTAATGATAATTGAAATAGTTTACAAAAGTCTGCACCAAGTAGAAAACCATAAGATAATTGAGGTACTATAAGAAAATTTACTACTTTTTCTAACCCGTGTCGAATCCGTAATGGTAATGTACCCGACACTTTACTTGTACCACCGTTGGCAACTTTGATTTCATTAATCGAAGATGGTTGAATTTTAGTCACTGTTTGTTTACTTAATAAATTTAAACCGTTTTTGCCAATTAGCGAAGACATTGCGCCAGTGTCCAATAACGCGGTTACCTTAATATTTTCGATATTTAGTTCCAGATGAGGTCTATTATCACAAGGTTTTTTTACCATGACCGGTGATACGTCACTTAAAGGTTCATGAAAAATCCGCACTTGATTCAGCCATTTTTTCCAGTCTTTAGAATCGTGAAATTGTCTAAGTATTTTTCTTTCGCGACACTTTGAAGATATTAATTTTGAAGCGGCAGTATCTCTTCGGTAGGACGATTTTGTAGGGTCAAGTTGCTGACGTCCGGGATTGAAGCAACTTGCATTTCGTTTCCCACACGATTATTCCGCACAAAATTTGTTAAACACATTGGACAGTTTGTTTTAGTCACATTTTGGAGGCCACACCCGAAACAAAATTTTCTTTTATATTTTGTACAATTGTTGTAACTGTGTCCTAGATTTTGGCAATTCCAACATTTGTAATTATTACTTGGAACGTGGATTAATTCATTAGACACTTTTTCTTGAACGTTGGAAACATTTTGGTGTTGTACGGTAGAAATATTTTTAGCCGGTCTCTGCTGACGAAATGAGACAAAATTTGAGTTATTATTCTTAAATGCTAGGGTTGGTTTATTATTGGCCGACACATTATGATTAATGAAGGTACGTTGTTGAGGTACAAAAGGGGTTTTATACCGTTCATGTAATTGAGTCATGTAAGAGTCAAATTAGGGTAATCATCTAATGCTATATGTGAAGCAAAGAATAGATTCAAATTTCTTAGAATTTGATTAATTATGTCTCTTTCCGAAACATTCACATCGATACGTCGATACATGAACTCTATATCCATAATAAAAGAAGAGATATCTTCATTTACACCTTGTTTTCGATTTCGCAATTGTTGCGTCATTTGATATTCGAATTCGCTTGGTAAAAACTCTTTTTTTAATTTTAAAACTAATTCATCCCAAGTAAAAATTGTTTTCTTAATGGCTCTAAGCCATTTAGATGCTTCGTCCGAAAAGAGATCGTGAGCTGAGGTAAACAATTCTTCGGAAGTGACACCACGGGATTCTCGCAAGTCGTCCACTTTATCTAAAAAATCCAAAATATTTTGCGGATCGTTATGTCCACCAAAGTTTATATTCCATTTGTAAATCGCTGGAAGTTTTTTAGCAGCTCCTTGGTATATAATTGGATCGTTATTATTTAAGTTAATATTATTTTGAACTTTTACATCTACTTGTTTAACAGGAATTTCATCTAATGCACCTATCATTACTACTAACTCCGCTTCTAACATGGTGATGAGAAACAACAAATCTTCTTGGTTTGTATATTGACGTAATAAACTCAAACGATTTTCAACATGTTTGATTTGTGAAGAAATTTCTGTTCGTTTATTATCGGAAATTTCATTGAGGTTGTCTTCAATTAATTGTGCAATTCCATGTAATGATACATTTAATTGTTCTTCACTTGTTTTCCAATCTATATTTGTTAAAGATTGTTCAATAGAGGCATCTTTTAATACTTTTCGAAGTTGCGCTACTTTTTGTAATTTTGAACTTTTTGGAATTTGGCTTTTACTTGTGAGTTCGAAAATCAGCTGTTCTTCAGTTAAATAGATAATTTCCATATTCCCAAATTGTCAAAAACCGAAACAAAATTTAATTATATCTTTAACACAATTATTATAGATTAATTCGCACTATCAATGTTTAAATTTATTGTTTAGTTTGTCTTTTATTAATTCACAAAAATATTTTACACGACGTTACGTTACGTAGTAAATGTTTAATAAACGAAAATATATGAATTATTTACCGAAATTGATTTCAATAACGCATTACTTTGAACTTGCATCAACTTACAAAAATTAATAAAGAGGGACATTTGAAAAAATAAAAACCTAAATAAGTTAACTCTAAAAATACGAACTATCTTAAGTTATTCCTAAAACACATCAAGCTTTTACAAATTCTTGCCACACATTGGTTAAGCCAATTGTTACTTACTCTTTAAGAAACTTATTGCCGGCGTTGCTCAGTCGTTGATAAAAAATTAACAAAGAGAATTTCGGGGGGGTTGTAAATTGCTTATTGTTTTAGGAATTCCTCAAGAAAAAAAAACACAATAAAATTCAAGTTTATAATAGGTAAATTAAAATTCATTATATAAAAAATTAAAGTCTTTGGTTCAATAACCTAATAATATTACACACACAAAAAAATATACCTAAATCTAACAAATTGCTTACCAGCTAGTTATTTACACAAAAAACATAAATGGTAGTAAACATCTATTGCAGCCGTTGACCCAAGTAGAACTACCACAATAATGCAGGTTGCACTAAGATTGACACTCGTACATTTATGAATGACGCCAAGATAATATTTAGTTTTTTTGTAGTCACCCCGGATCGGTATTAAATTGGATGACACAAAATTGTTTTTAGACACTTTATATGAAAATAATTTATGCCAATAATGTTCAATATTGTTTTTGCAATGCACTTTGCAATTTTTTTAAGACACAAATGTTTTTAATTGTAATCACCCCGGATCGATATTAAATTGGATGACACAAAATTGTTGTTAGACACTTTAATATGAAGATAATTTATATCAATAATGTTTAATATTGTTTTTGCAATGCACTTTGCAATTTTTTAAGACACAAATGTTTTTAATTGTAATCACCTCGGATCGATATTAATTTGGATAACACAAAATTATTTTTAGTCACTGTTAAGTTAAGATAATTTATTTAAATGATTTTCGTTTGCAAAAAAGACTTGTCCGAAAATCGATAAGAAAAGATAAAAAGGTAAAGTTGTTTCGAACGGTAGTGATTTTAAAAAAAAAAAAAGCCCCGGCTCCTCTCGATTATTCCTTATATAACAATTTTCTCCTTCCATCAAATGTTACCCAGGGCCGTGAGAAAAGAAAATTGTAAGA
Source organism: Cantharis rustica (assembly GCA_911387805.1). NCBI lineage: Eukaryota > Metazoa > Arthropoda > Insecta > Coleoptera > Cantharidae > Cantharis > Cantharis rustica. The sequence goes on from OU426879.1 coordinate 37,136,346, forward strand.
ATCTCAAAAAAATAAATCTATTAACACAAAAGTAAATGGTATTTAAGCAAAATACTAGAAAATTATTATTGACTTCGAGATTATTAGGAACGGAAATTCACACGATCTATAAGCTAAACAAAAATATTGGAAGGAAATTTACGAGTTATTTTTATAAACATAGAAGGTACCTTAAGCTAATTGATCACAAAATAAGTTACAAAATAATATTTTCCCACGGACCACTAGAAAATCGCGTTATAACAAAGAATTTGATTTTGAAAAATTTTTATTAATTATTGAGAATCTTTTGCGTGCCAAAGGATGTACGAGGTTGATACAACAACGTAACAAGGCATGTTATAATTTTTTCAACTTTTCGAACAACAAAACCACAGATGTAACCTACAATGTCCTCCACATACAGGGTGTCTCCGTGACCGTGGAAAACCTATGAGGTGGTGATAAAGGACACTTTTCTAAGACAAATTTTAAAATAAAATTTTTGTCCATGTCTAAACCCTTGGGGGGGTACCTCGCTTTAAAACAATATTTTGAATTTCTGATTTAAAACGACCATAGCTCCGATATTATTAATTTTTAGACTTAATAGATTAGACCTTTTTTAAAGATCATTCACTTATCTACAAATTAGTTTATATCCCTTTATCGTGTAGAATAAACGGTTTTTGAGTTATAAATTAAATTAAGGGAAAAAATGTTAACAAAACGTTGATTTTATTTTTTTTACTTTTTTTGTAAACTACGTATCTCTTAAACGAAACGTTTTAGAGAAAACCTAATGGCCCAAACCGGATAGGTAATTTAGCGGGCTACAACATTGGTCAAATAAATTTTCTTGGGAAATCAACCGCTTTCACAGAAATTCTGAAAATAATGAACTAATGATTACAAACTGTACGGTTGTTACAATTTTTACAATTTTCATACAATTTTTTTGATGTCATACGCGAGTTAAAAAAAACTCGACTATATATTGTTTATGTATTATTGGATAGAAAAATTTTCATCTAATTATTAGAGATAGTTAATGTGTTTTTTTAAATAACCTAAATTGCCGCATGATAGATAACGGAGCGAGTATTTGTGAATGAAAAGCGAGTATTTGTGAGTGATAAATAAGTGATTTTAGGGAAGCAGTTATACAAAGGAAGGTGTTCAGCAGACAGACGGAAGTGAGCTGATATACGAAAAGCATTGGTGCGGTATAGTGAACCGAAATAAGGTAGCAGATTGGATATAAAAATTATTCGAAATAAGATAAGAGTGTCGATTATTAAACAGGAGAGCCACACGCATAAGCAAAGAATAGTAATAGTTGAGAGGTAGGCAACCAATAAAGCTTAACTGAATAAAAGGTTACAATCTCCGAGGGGTTGACCCGGATTAAAAGCCTTACGCGAGAGAAAAACCATTCACACACGCTTATCCCCTGGAAGAACTGAGTGAGAGAAAATGGATAAAGCAGCGGAAAAACACAACAGCGACGACGCAACAACAGATGAAGGCAATAAGAAAAGAGTAGCTAGTTACGATATCTTTAGAAGAAGTAAAAAGATAAATAGATCTCCGATGCAAAGAGAAGTCAAGGAAAGTGAGGAAGAGGGAACAGATTTAGAGTCCAGTGATACTACTAGGCTTACCAAAAGAAGTAAACCACGAGTTGACATAAAAGGGATCGAAGAGCAAATAAGTCACTTAACTAACATGATGGCTACCTTCGTGAATGAAATCAAGACAAGTGTTGCAGATATTAAGAGCGAAATGGGTAACTTAAAGATGGACATGGTTGAGATGAAGAAAGAGGCTAGGCAAGCGGACAAAGCACTTCAATTAATGAAAAGAGAAAACGAGCAGAACGTAAATCAGATGAAGGAGCAAATGACTCGTCTGGACGAAAAGAATAGAGAACTGGAGAACAAAGTAGAGCACAACGAAAGAGAAAAAATAAAAAACAACTTAATATTGAGTGGAATACCAATAGATGAAGGTGACCCTCGCAAATTAAAGATTGCGGCGAGAAACCTTTTTAATGAAAAGTTGGGAACGGAAGTGGAGGTCAAGTATGCGTACAAGATAGGCGAAAAAAGATGTGTGGTCGAGATGCACAGCTTTGAGGATAAAATTCAGATACTGAAGAATAAATCTAAGTTGATAGGATCTCAAATCTACATCGACAGCGACCTCACGCCTATGGAGAGGAGTATTATGAAGGAGATAAGAAAAAAAGCAAGAACGGAGAGAGAAAATGGGAAAAAAGTGAAGATAGGACACCTGAAATTGCTCACGCCCGAACACGTCGTTGTATGGGATCCGAAGGAAGGAAAACTGATAGAGAAGAGGCTAGACGTATCGGACACGTTACCAAAAAACTAATGCCTTATGGATTGAACAATGAAATGTTGACGGACCGGCGAGTACATGGAGGAATGAACACTGAAATCTGGAAAAAGCAAAATAACAGGAATAGGAAGAAAAAAAAAGTAAAAGGATTAAGAAAGAAAAGGACAAAGCATAGAATAACAAGAATAGGCACATGGAATGTGAGAACGCTGTTGAAAGTTGGAAAACTGAAAGAAATCGGAAACGAACTGTTAAAATACAGAATTGATGTTACTGCACTGCAAGAAACGAGATGGGAAGGCCATGGCGAGGTCAATGCGGAGGAATACGTTTTTCTGTACTCGGGAGAGGCTAGGCAGGGTAGTAAAGGCACGGGATTCATAGTATCAAAAAAGAACAAAATATTACATTTTAAACCAATTAACGGAAGACTGTCGTATATAAGAATCGAAAAAAAACCTAATAACCTGTCCATGATAAATTGTTACGCACCAACTGAAGAAGGTAATGAAATCGATAAAGAACAATTTTACAACGAATTAGAAGCAATTTACGAAAAAATACCTAAACACGATACAATTATCATACTAGGAGATTTCAATGCAAAAATTGGAATGGAAAACCATATAGCTGATGTTGCCGGCAAGGAAACGATACATTCAAGCACAAATGACAACGGGAGTAGACTGTGCGAGCTAGCAGCGGCGTTGAACATGACAATCGCGAGCACGAAGTTTAAACACAAGAAGCAGCATAAAATAACTTGGACATGGCCTGGAGGGAGTATAATGGACGGCAACCAAATAGATCATATACTGATTACAAAAAGGCGTGCATCTTCCGTGAGAGACGTGCGAACCTACAGAGGAGCCAATGCTGATACGGACCATTATCTCGTGGTCGCAGAGATCAAACAGAAAACATCAACGGATAAGATAAGGCAGCAAAAAACGAAACAAATTGCAACAGAAAAGCTTACCCAAGATGGGACAATTGTAAGGAAATACGCGGAAAGACTAAAAAAAGAATTAGAGAGAAAAACGAGAGACACAACGAATGAAATTGACGATCAATGGAAAATAATATCGGCGTGTATTATAGAGAGCAGTAAACAAGAAATAGGATACAGAGAGAGACCTAAGCGGAAAAATTGGTTTGATAAAGATTGTGAAGAAAAGATGAACGAAAAAAGAATAGCTAGATTGAAGTGGATAAAGACGAATGACACAGAAGACTATAACGAATACAGTAAAATGAGAAAAGAAACAAGCAAGTTATATAAATATAAGAAAAACAAATGGGTCGAAAGAATGATGAGAGAAATAAAAGAATGCAAGACCAGACACGACATCAAAGGGTTTTACCAGAACATCAGGAAAAAAAGAAAACCAAACTCAGTTAAAACAAGGGGAATGAGAAACAAAGAAGGCAGACTAGAAAATGAGCCAGAGGAAGTGAAGAAGATTTGGTCGGAACACTTTCAGAAATTGCTGTGTACAAACAGAACCGAAACAAGAGAGCAAATCGAATTACTCTCGACAGCGGATGAAGACAAAAACTACGAACCAGAGAAAGAAGAGATTATACAAACAATAAAAAGGCTTAAAAACAGTAGGGCACCGGGCAGCGACGAGATAATGGCGGAAATGTTGAAATACGGAGGCGAAGCATTACATAAAGAAATCAGCTTGCTGGTGAAAAGAATCTGGAACCAGGAGAAGATGCCAAAAACATGGAGCAGTGGAGTCATCATAACGTTGAGGAAGAAGGGAGACGCGGAAGTGTGCGACAATTACAGAGGGATAACACTCCTGAATGTGGCTTACAAAGTGTTATCCTCGATAATACAAAGCAGATTGGCAGAATACACTGACACGATGATAGGTGATTATCAGTTTGGTTTTAGAAGAGGGAGGTCGACGGCTGGTGCAATACATACGCTGAAACAGATAATCGAGAAAAGCAGTGAATATGGAATGGTTATGCACCTGCTCTTCGTGGATTTCAAGCAGGCTTTCGACAGAGTGAACAGGAGACAATTGCTGGAAGCCATGAAAGAACTGAGGGTGCCAACCAAGTTAATTAGATTAGTTAAGATGACATTAGAGAAAACGGCAGTTAAAATAAAAAGTCCAGCAGGAGAAACAGAAGAATTTGAAGTGAACTGCGGTGTTAGGCAAGGCGACGCCTTATCGGCCACACTGTTTAACATTGTACTAGAAAAAGTTATTAGAAAAGCTGGATGCTTGGGAACGATAATAAATAAAGTCAACCAAATAATTGCATACGCGGATGATATAGTGATAATATCAAGATCAGAAAGAGCACTGAAAGACACTTTCAACGCAATAAAAGGACCAGCCGAAGAGATGGGCCTCGCAGTAAACATATGCAAGACAAAATACATGAGGTGTCAGAGAACAAGCACAAATGGCAATATGCGGGAGCTAAGAATAAATGATTGTAGTTTCGAACAAGTAGCGAATTTTAGTTACCTCGGAGTTCAACTAAATAGCAATAACTGTAGAACATCAGAGGTTAGGTCAAAGATTCAAGCTGGAAACAGAGCGTACTTCGCAAACAGACAGATTTTAAGAGACAAACAAATAACAAGGCAAACTAAGATACAAATATACAAGTCCTTGATAAGACCGGTGGTGGCGTATTCGTCAGAAACAATGAGCCTGACTCAAAGAGATGAAGAGGTCCTTCGAGTCTTCGAAAGAAAAATTATGAGAATGATTTTGGGACCAAAGAGAGTGGAAGACGAATATAGAGCGAAGATGAATCATGAGATCCAGAAGGAGTTGAATGGCGAGGATATAGTAAGATTTATAAAAGCTCAAAGAGTGAAATGGTTGGGCCACGTCATGAGAAGTAGCGACGAGGAGATGATGAAGCGAGTGACGTTGTGGGAGCCTGACGGAGTCCGTCCCAGGGGAAGACCGAGATTGAGATGGTGGGATGGGGTGATGGAGGACCTGAGATTAATCGGCGTGACAGACTGGAGACAGGCCTACGACAATCGCACGAGATGGAGAACAATAGTCCAAGAGGCGAAGACACATCACAGATTGTGAAAAGTGGCAAGACATAAATTAGTTGAATTGTAATTTGAAGAGGGCTAATCCCCCTCCCAAAAAGGATTTTGTAAGTCTCAATAAGGACAGCTCAATTCGTAAAGAATGTAATGCAATAAAAAAAAAAAAAAAAAAAATTGCCGCATGCAAGAAATAAGATCCTTACTTGTTGATACACGGACCGGTTTTTTTTTTAATTTGATTTTTTCTTATTTGATGAATACACAAGAAAGACTGTTGAAAAATCTAAAGATACTGCTATTGCAGTCAAAAATAAGACTTTAATGCCATTGTCTTCAAAGACATCGACTTCGAAGCCTTCTGAAGGAACTGAATGGTATTGTCCGCTATGCCAGAAACCATAATTATTGGAAAAAGATATAGAAAGGTGTATTAAGTGTTCAACCTGGGCACATGATAAATGTTTGGGCTTCACACCATTAGATGACAATGCATATTGGATAGCTGAGTCTTAAAATAACCAAGGGTAGAAATAAGGACCATTTATAATGATAAAAAATTGTAATTTTCAATACAAGGTAGGGAAACAATGATTTTGCAACGTGAGATCGGTTGCTTCAGAGCGAGCCGAAGGCGAGATCGAAAACCGTATTGAGTGCTTCAAAAGAATAGTTTCTCACGCGTGTAGAAAAACATTTTCTTTCAACGCTTATTTTTATTTCTGTTTGATCTAAACTTTATTGTATTATTAGTCAAGACCATAATACATCTTACTCTATTAAATTTTTGTTTATTTAAAAAGAAAAAGAAAAATTATTTTCTTTTAGCCGGGACTATTATATTTACCTTATGTGTAATCCAATTTGCTAAAGCGCGCATAATGTGAAATAAAACAAATTTAAACTTGCTTTCGCTTTTGCAATTGGACCGTGTATAAATTGTACTTCTATTGTAAATTTAATATTTTATAAAACAAATTAGTATCTACTAAAATTAATAAATAAAAATAATTTCGTACGCCTATGTGTTTTTGTTTAGCCTCACTTCAACAAATTAAATCGAAAATTTTCTTACCGGTCTCAATTAAATTAGACATTGCGCCGCATGTCCAGAAGCACCAAATTTTTTTTCTTGTCGTGTTACGAAACAATCTAGAAAAATCTCGATCCTGTGATAAGTTTACTAGTTTTTCTTGAATTACAAAAATTCATTTGACTAGGCAAGGTATCTACTTTTTCTAATATTATACCTATTGCTCAAAAAAACTCTAATCAGATTTCAAATTAAACAAAGCCAATTTCTAATATGGCCGTCTTGTAACTTTTCTTTGTGCCAAGTGTGGTCAACAAAATCCAACAAATCAAATCTCAAATCAGTGTATAAAAAAAATGGATGGTTGGGACTCTTTAAAGAAGACCCAGCAATTTCTTCCTTCCCACACGGTTGAAAATCGAAATTTCCAACCTTTTATTTGGTGAGGATACCCAAAGTAAAAAAAACTAGCTCTTTTCTTTGCGGAAGCTAGGGATGAATCCGGCGTAACTGTAACAAGTTTGCACTTTCTCTGGTACCGAAAAAAAAAGTACCTACTATGGGGTACGTACTCGGAAGGGACGTTCGCAACGACCGATGCTCTAAACAATCACCCAACAACTCTTAATAAAGACTTCCAATAAAAACTGTGAGTATCGTAAGTTTGATGCAATTCAAATCGTTATTTCCTAAATTACAAATTCAAAATACAAAATTGAAATTAATTACATATTGTAAACGCGAATTAGACGTTGAGGGGTTCTCACAAGTTAACTGTACATACAGGGGCGAATCCAAAAATTTAAATTTATACGTGGTTAATACAGATCGAAAACCAATTTTAGGTCGAGAATGGATTCGACAATTACACATTCAATTTGATCAATTCGAAAATATTTCTCACATTACATTACATACACAGACATCATTACAAACAATTTTACAAAAATACCCTACCATTTTTAGCAAAGATATGGGTACGATTACAGGCTTACAAGCACATTTAAAATTAAGGAATAATGTACAGCCAATTTTCATTAAGGCAAGAAAAGTTCCATATGCGTTATTACAAAAAGTTGAGAATGAGTTAAATTTCTTAGAGAAAGAGAGAATTTTAACGAAGGTAGATAGTTCGGAATTGCCAACACCGATTGTTCTAGTGGTAAAAGCCAGTGGCGGCTTGTCTTGAAGGGCACAGGGGCATGTGCCCTCCCATCCCAAAACCAAAAACAAGGCTTAGATTAAAATAATTTATTTATTTTTTAGTTAACTTTTACTTATTTTCTAATTCATTTTTAATTAATTATTTAAAAAATAAATTTTATATTACATTATTTTGTAGTTTATGCCAACAAACATTATAATATAGGGTCACGCAAATCGCCACCAAACGTCAGCTAACGATGGTATATACAGACAAGCTTGTATATACTAAAAATACATTTTTCAAGTCGACCGACAGGTTGAAAACGGGCCACACTATAAGAAACCCTCATCGGTTAACACTTGAGTTCATAACACCAGTAGTTATGACATGTGCTTAGTTTATAAGTTGTGTTATGTTTTTACGTTTAAAATGTGTCAACTATTTTGTAGTTTATGCCAACAAACTATTATAATAGGGTCACGCAAATCGTCACCCAAATGCCAGCTACCGCTACCGCCCGACGGTCAAACTTCTATGAACTAAAATTCATTTTACAAGTTCACCGACAGGTTGAAAACGGGTCACACTTTAAGAAACCCTTATCGGTTATCAGTTCGGTTCATAACACCAGTAGTGTATAACGTGTTTTTGTTTTATGCTTAGTTAGTTTAGAAGTTGTGTTTTTACGATTTTACTTTTAAAATGTATCAAGTAGTTAATATAAATTCTGTGCAGTACATTAATAGTACAAACAATTTAAAACATGAAGAAAAAATATATATTAAAAAAAAAGGTAGACCAACCCCCCGAGTTAGAAATAAATTTTACCGCAACTACTGCTACGCGTACATATAATAGACAATTTAATAAAAACATTTATGATAAATATGAGTGGATATGTGGGTGCAACTTTACTAATAAACTATTTTGTTTTTATTGTTTGTTGTCAAAAAAAGAAAAATCTCCGTGGGTTACTAGCGGTGTGGATGATTTAAAACATATTGCGGAGAGAGCAAAAAAACACGAAAGTTCTTTAAATCATATAAATGCAGAAATTGCTTGTGTGTTAGGGGTTATCGATATTCGTGAGCAGTTAAGTAGTACATATTTATTAAACAAAAAAAGCACAATAAAAATGTTAACAAAAACAGCTCATCATGTGCATCAAATTTTGTGGAACTTTTGAATTGGCATTGAGGGGACACGATGAAAAATCTACATCTGATAACCGTGATATTTATTTAGGTTTAATCGATTTTGCTGCTGAATTAGATTCCGTTCTTGGCGTACGTATAAAAGAAGCAAAACTATTTAAAGGAACTTCAAAAACAATACAAAACGAATTGCTAGATGCAATGTTTGTAGTTTCTAAAAATGAAGTTATTAAGCAAATCAACTCAGCAAATTTTTTTAGCTATAGAAGCGGACGAAACTACAGATTCTTCAAATCAACAACAGTTAGTTATAATATTTCGCTACGTGTATGAAGGGCAAATTTGTGAACGATTCTGTTCTTTTATTAAACCATTAGGTTATACAGCACAAATTTTATCTAGTATATTATTCACAGAATTACAAACCAAGTTAAATATTGCACCCCATAAATTAATATCACAAACCTACGATGGCGCGGCAGTTATGAGTGAAAAAAATAAGGGCGTTCAGTTCAAAAATAAGGGCGGTCAGTTCATAATCAAGCGTATATACCCAAATGCCCATTTCGTGCATTGTTACGCACACCAATTTAATTTAATTATGGAACGAGCAGCACAATGCAATAAAAAAGTTCGAGTATTTTTTGCTAATTTACAAGCTTTTTCTTCATTCTTTTCTCGATCCTCCAAAAGAACAGCTTTTCTTGATGAAATTGTGAAAAGAAGATTACCTCGAGCCGTTCCTACTCGCTGGAATTTTAAAAGTAGAACGGTTAATACTTTATCCGAATATAAAGATTCTTTTAAAGAATGCATAGAAAAGATTATGGACAGTGATGATGTGGATTTTAAACTCCTTTAAAGAGAATACTTTAAAGAAAATAAAAACATTTTTGAGAAGTACGATGGTCGAAGACAGATTAAATGCTCTGGCAGTGCTGTCTATTGAAAAAAACTTTGTTCGAGGAATACCAGATTATGATGAGAAAGTAATCGAACATTTTTGTAACAATAAGGATAGAACGATAGATTTTCATTATAAATAAATATTTTAAAAATTATTTTTTTTAATTTTGTGCCCTCCCACTGGAAAATGTCACGAGCCGCCACTGGTAAAAGCTAATGGAAAGATTAGAATTTGCGGTGATTTTAAAATTACAATAAATCCAAATTTGATTGTAAATGAGTGCCCACTACCTTCAATTGAAAATTTATTTTCGTCCATGGAAGGGGGAGATAAATTTACAAAGCTTGACTTACAGCAAGCGTATTTACAGCTCGAAGTACGGCCAGAGGACAGGAAGTTTCTCACATTGAGTACACACAAGGGGATTTATCAGAGTACACGGTTGATGTATGGCATTGCCAGTACACCGGCTATATGGCACGGGAAAGTGAGAATATTTTGAGAGATATTCTGGAAATTTCTGTATTTTTATGTGATATAAAAATAACAGCACCAGATGATGTTACACATTACAGAAGACTTGATCTTGTGTTGTCAAGACTGTCTCGTTACAATATACGAATAAACTACGAAAAATGTTGTTTTATGGAAAACAAAATAGAATATTACGGTTACACCATTGATAAAAACGGTATTCATAAAACAAAACAAAAGATTGATGCAATACAAAATGCTAGGATGCCTACAAACAAGACAGAGGTACGAACATTTGTTGAATTAGTAAATTATTATGGAAGGTTTTTGCAAAATTTAAGTACGACGTTATATCCTATACATAATTTATTGAAAGATGGTGTACCATTTGTTTAGACCAAAGCTTACAAAAACGCTTTTGAAGCAGTAAAGAAAGAAATACTGTCTGAACGTGTGCTGGCACATTTCGGTCTAAAACTACCTCTGGTCTTGGCAACGTACGGAAGTCCGTACGCGGTGGCAGCTGTTTTGTCTCACATTTACACGGACGGTACCGAGCGTCCGGTACAGTTTGCTTCACAAACACTTACGGCAGTACAACAGAAATACGCACAAATTGACAAGGAAGCATATAGTAGCATAATATTTGGAATAAAGAAACTTTATTATTATTTGTACGGTAGAAGTTTCATTTTGTATACAGACCATAAGCTCTTGTTACAAATTTTTTCGCCTTCAAAGAAGTTGCTACGTTAACTACAACCCGAATGCAACATTATGCATTGTTTTTAGAGAATTTCCAGTACGATATTAGGTACAAAAGTACGGATTTACATTCTAACGCAGATGCTATGTCAAGGCTTCCAATTGATTCCACACAATTGGGTATGTACGATGAACCTGATGCATTCAAAATTTTTCAGATTGAGGCTTTGCCAATTACATTGAAAGAGCTGGCAAGAGAAACATTGCGAGATGCTAGTTTTTCCAAGTTGACTCACGCTTTACGCCACGGAAAAACAGTAAATAAAGCCGATCGTTTCAATGTTGAGCAGACTGAATTTACCTTACAACAGGATTGCTTATTTAGGTTGCAAACAGCAGTTATACCCCGGACCTTACAAAAAAAGATTTTACAGGAACTACATATCTGCCATTCGGGTATAGTAAAAATGAAACAATTGGCTAGAAGTTATTGTTGGTGGCCGGAAATTGCACGAAATATTGAAAATGAAGTAAGGGGTTGCGTACAGTGCAATAAATATAAAAACAACCCCATAAAAGTAAAAATACATCCATGAGATGAAACTTCAAGCCCATTTGAGAGAGTTCATGTGGATTTTGCGGGACCATTCATGAATTCATATTTTTTAATTTTAGTGGATGCTTATACACGTTGGCCGGAGATATGCGAGGTAAAGAATATAAGGGCAAAACATACAATTACGATATTGCGAAGAGTGTTTAACGTTTTTGGGCACTTTTACATCACACGAGTTCAAACTTTTTTTACGTTCAAACGGCATAATACACAAATTATCCCCTCCTTACCATGCTGCTACAAATGGGTTAGCACAGCGGTATGTTCAAACATTTAAGAATGCCTTAAGAACAATGTGTGAAAATGAACGGGATATTAATACAAATTTATCAAAATTTCTATTACATTATCGGAAAAGTCCGCATTCAGTTACAAGAGTAAGTCCTTCTTATTTGATATTTGGTCGAGAAATTTGTTCCAGACTAGATTTCTTAAAACCACTACAGCAAAATGATACGGACTACTCAGTAGGTTTTACAGTTAGGTCTTTGAAAGAGGGGGAGAGAGTTGCGGTACGCGAATATACACAGTAAAAAGTGGGAATTTGGTAGAGTACAACATAAGTTAGGAAATTGTAAAAGATTAATTCTCACCCCAAAATTATTTCATAAAATGTTGTTAGGATAGGATGTTGTTAGAATAAGTTAGGAAAGTTAATATACTTGGTCAAACTTGATGATATGTGTGTTTGGAAGAGACATATCGATCAAATTAGATCAATCGGGGAGAATACACCTGTTACAGTTAATAGAAATTTAATGCTTGTTTCACTTACTGAGAACCTTGCTACGTCTGACACTACAGTAAAACCAAACTTTCCAGAAACTTGCATTACGACAACCTCGCCAATCCCTGAAAGAATTAAAACAAATTCAGATACAAAACTAGAAGTGCCCCCACAGTTCTCAGAAATACAGAATGCACTCGTGCCAGTACCTGCACCAGATACGAATGACGCTTGTACCTTGCGACGTTCGAATCGCTTACGGAATCCTCCTGAACAATTTATACTCTAAAGGTTTTATGACAAGGGGAGGACTGTTATATTTATACATTTTGTACTATGGCGCGCTTGGAAATATTGAGCGCCATCTATTAATGTAAACTCACTTACGAAGCATATTTGTGATAATAAAGTTACATTTATAATTACAGTGTAGAATTTAATTACATTATTACCTTACAAGTACACAATTAAATTAATTAAATTTTTTATTAAATTTTAATTAAAAATTTTTAATTAACTTGATTTTGATTTGAAAAACATTTGATGATTATTTTATTTAATTAAAAATTTTGATTTGATGATTTTGATTTTTAAGATATTATTTGAACATTATTTTGATTTATTTAAAAAAGTTTATTTTTGAGATTAATTTGCAAACATTTATTTAACGACGGAAGAGATTTTATTTTTGATTTTGATTAACTATTATATTATAAAAAAATTTGATTTTATTTGTGTAATTATTTATTTTAGAAAGAATGTAAAAATTTTATTTGTCGAAGCACGACAACTTAGTAATTTTTAGTCGTAAACACTTTGCGTTTACAACAAAAAATTAAGGGGGTAAAATGTCGTGTTTCTAAATGCTAAAAAACCATTAATTTTATTTATTTTGTAAAATTATTTAAAAGTTTCAATTTTGTTTTATTTATTATTTATAAGTGTACATAAAAATGTTAGTTAAAGGTTTTAGATGTAGATAAAGGTAGAGAGAACGAGAACTGAAAAGAGTGGGGCTGGTAGGTTGTAAGAACACTTGGGTTGACGCTTTTGTGTCGAGCGGATGAAAAATTACTTCCGCAATACAAAATTAAAATTTTTAATTGCTAAAAATTAATAAATACGATTAAGTTGAGTTGATGTTTTGTTTGATTAATAAAGCGAAGTGCTAAAAAATTAGAAAGTGAAGAAATTGTGATAAATTTTGGTAATTTGTTGAAATTACAACGCAGCAAATTTGTTAAGCCAGCTGCATAATAGCACATGTGGAGCGCGCTTGTAATACCGCGTACAAGGCCACAGATTAAAAGGTAAAACAAAAGTGAGCAATTTAATTTTAATTAACAATTTAAAAACAATTTGAGGAGTCTTATAGCTACAAATAATGGATGCTCAGCTAAGATTAATTTTGGAATTAAGCAAATTTAAAAGATTGGCATAGCTAGGGTCATCTCAGTATATTCTAGGTTTGTACAAAACAGTCAAGTTCTCACTGAACAAGTCTGCCACGGAGAATAGTTATCAAAAATAAAAGTAATATGTTACAATATCTACTTATAAACAGAATTACTTGGCCCAACCTAGAACGATATTCCGTTCGGCCACCTTCGCACTAAATTCTCTATAATTATACACAAAAAATAGGAATCTTGTTAATTTTAATAATTAAATTTAAAAAAAAAATAGCTAGTTACAAAAGGAATTTAGAAATATTATATAGAAACAAAATCATTTAAATAAGCAATAGATAAGTGGTTTAGGTAGTGTAACTCAATATTAATAATATTAAATTTTAAGAATAAACCAAAAAATGCACAAACACTTTTTATAACTAAAATGTTGAAGTTAACACAATAGAAATACATCGTTTGTATATTATAACCAGGGCTCGGAAGTTCTAGCAAATGCATATATTTTCTGGTAAGACCTAGAATATTGATAGTAAGATATAAATTTGTTTCACACTTCCCTGATGTTATATACACAAAACTTTATAAGGCTAATTTTTGCATATTGACGGTTTTTAGTGCTATTTTGCTATTTTAGAGTTTTAAGTGCTATTTACAGGCATATTTTTATATTATAAATGAAATGAACAAAATTCTATCAAAATAAACAAACGAAACAAAATGTTAAAATAATAAATTTTAACTATTTAGTAAAGAATACGTACTTACATAGAAAAATAATATTTAAAACACAATAAAAAATACATAAATTAACATTTAACAGGTTTGGACTTTAATATTTGAATAAAAAAAAATATAAAAATAAAAATTGATAACAAATCTTTAAATGTTGACTAACAATTTTTTAAATAATAAATTACGTTATAAAAAAATATGAGAGAATAAAACTTTTCCCGGGCCTGGTAAAAATTCTGACTTATTGGTTTTAGCTTATTAGAAAAATTAAAATTCTTTGCGATAACAATAATTTTATTTACACAAGTATAAGAAATTTTAAATATAATCAACTTATTACTAATTTTAACCATAACATTCACGCTTCATTCATTCTGATTAGTATTTAAATAAAATAATCCAAAAAATAAACAAGAAACTTAACTTATACTAATGATTTCGACAATAATTACACTTGGCTCATTCTTTGAATAACATATTAAAATGGTACTTTACCCATTTAGTTCATTATTTAAGTACGAATATTCGGCGTGGCTTTAGCAGATTTGTTGATCACTTTCGCAGATTTATTCGTGCTGAAGATGATGTATTTAGAAGACCATAAAAAAATTATTATCGATCCAAAATTGCACTTAATATAATTTTCGACAGAACTTATAATAAAATCTTTACACGTATTAAAATTAACTGTAGTTTTTACTTTTTAACACAAAACCGTATTACAAATTTATAACTTTGTTGTTATCGAAGTTCAATTATTATCGAAGTTTTGCAAATTTTCGTGTTTGTTTATATTCTTTGTCCTTATTTATACCAAATTCACCTAGACTGTTATCATTGAAGACACTATTAATTAAGAACGTTATTGTTTATTTTGTAACATGCATTTTGCATGTTACAATTACGTTCTCCGCTCGATGTGTTTACTCGGCTTTATTTAAAGTTAGGTATGAACTTTGCCTAACAAAACACATTTTTCACTTGGTGATAAGACAAGAACGGAATATATTGATAGAGTCGAATAGTTGAACACGGTAGAATATCAAGAGCCCGTAAATTTGCAATTAAGAAATCCTTCCTGTGGATTCTTAAGGGTATTGATATATTTTTTTACGCCGATTAGTTTCCGTTATTTTGGAATCATCGTTTGGATGACTATTTGAATTATTGGGGAAGAGATAACATCCAGCTGTGGACGCCATTTTGGAGAGCAATTTTAAAATTTTAATTTTGGAAAATATTCATTATTCTGGAGCTCTTCCCGTCACTGCGAATCCCTACCGATGACAATCAATTATATGGAACAACATCGATTTAGTATCCGTATTATAATATCGATCAGTGTGACTTAATCAGTAGCAAATATCATCTCGATTGCTTCCGTGAAGTCGGAGATAATATTAGTGGAGGTTGGCTCCTGTACCAATACTGTGTATCAGCTACTTCACATACACGCAGTGGACGATAATGTGCTTTAATGGTTATTTTGCAGCTATTTATTTTGTAGATTACCAACAGTTACCAATTTGAATACCAAGGAATCGAGGCAGATCTGTATCGAAAGAACCTTTTGTCACCTCTAAGGTAAACTGGGTAAGTGGCTTGCAAGATTCTATTTTAGCATATTTGTTGTCATTTATTAGCTGCGTTGCTTTAATTTTGTGCATATTGCACTGTTATACAAGTTGGTACTGTGAGTTGCTACTTCACTGGTCTCCATTTAGACTTTTTTGTTATTTATTTTTTTGAGCAACTGATTATCCGTTTACATTGCCAATCGCTACTGGTAATTTTGTCACACTGCCTGCAACAATACTACCACCATCCAGAAGTGATACACGAGTGTGGATTGGAATTTTCCAATCATTATAAAATTGTTACGTCTACGAATACCAGTGCCAGTTATCCATCTTGTAACTATCTTTCCATTTCATTTAATAATACGAAAAATAAATCTCTTTTCCTGTTCTATTTATTTTATTTTGAGTTTTGGCGCCGCAATTCTTCTAGGTGGATCGTCAACCATTTTAAACACAAGCAGAAGCCAAACAAATCTCACTCCCTGAGATAACATCTCATAGCCACCGAGTTTTCTGGATTAGCCGTTACGTAAAGTACACCCACGAACGCTAATAGGGCCGTGCTAGTGCAATTGGTGCTACAATTTTATTTACCGGCACTATTAATATATTTTGTTTCTTTGTTGTTTCCAAACCCTTATAACCATACAATTATTAATTCGAGTACCTAAACCATAATTTACATGAGTTTTTTCTTTATCAACTATATTGGTGATCTTTCTTGAAGAAACTGAAACTGCGTTTGTCTCGTTGCTCAAAAAGTTGACATCATCCTAATTTTTGATTGGTTCTTTCGAGACAACGGACTTAATGTTTAATTGCAGGTGCAAGTTCGGATGGGAAACTTCTCTTGCATTTTCAAACACCTGCTACTTGCGTTGGTTTTTCTTTGATGGTCGGCAGATAAGCCTATCTATAGCTAGTCTAGTCTGCCGCGTATGTTGATAATACATTATAATTATTCTGCAATCTTTAAAAAATACGAGGTGCTTTCAATGAGTTAATTCCTAAAGTTACGAACACTTTTCATTTATTAACCAAAATTAAAAGTGAACGTAACAATGTGTAAAATTTCGTAAAATTTCCTCTGATTATGGTTTGTGTCTAGTAGATGCTTCGCGAAAGCCGATTTTCCATCTGCAAGTTATGGAATCGTGCGTGTTTATCAAATCGTGTTTCGAAAGATCTACCGGTATGACCAATGTGTTTTTAAGAGCATTCATAAGTGAACTCATAAACCCCTGATTTAGTTAGCATGTCTGATTTTGATTTCGCGTTATTAATAAATTTGTTAAGATTATTGTCCGTTTTAAAAGTGTTGATATAATTTTTATTTTTTAAATATTTCACAATTTTGTTGGATTTGTTTCCGACTATGGTGAAAACGTTTGCGATAATATACTGCTGTGTTAATTTTGTAGAAACTATCACACACTTCTTTGTCCGGAGCAACTCTGGAGTGCGGGAACAGTTGGGAATTTTCAAGAGAGTTCTAACGTTTTCAATTTATAATAAAAATTTTCTTGTAAAAAAAAATAATAAGTAGTGTTCCAAAAATTAATTAATTGCATTCAAATTCATAATTCAATAATTTATTGTAAAAATATTATTAGGCTCGTACTTTCGATTTTACGCTTATCCAAATCGCCCGCTTATCAATATCTCTTTTTCCAAATCAATCAAATCAATCAAATGACTACCGCTGGCGCTCGGTAGCGACTAATCAAAAATATCCAAATTATCAAAATATTAAAATAATTATCCAATAACAACGCAATAATGCATACGCATAAAATTCACTTTATTTAAATCAAGTCAAAATAAAATACTACTCACAATTCTCAAAAATATCAAAACTCAGCGGGCATACTAAATTTCGCATCCGCTGTCGGCCATAGTTGGCCAAAAAAGCCTTTATCTCTATCCTTTCTCCCCACTCTGCACTTTTATCAATTCAAACGTTTAAAAATTAAATTAACAAATTTTTACAATTTAGCACAGGGTGGGTCGAAATATTTTGTTTCACGGCAATACATACGGTGTATTTATATTGTGTTAACTTAAAACATTTTATTTCTAAAAAGTGTGCATTTTTTGGTTTTTTTAAAAAAAATTTGATATGATAAATCATGGACTTAGAAGCTTCTAAGTCCATGGTGTAAATATTTAATCATTTTGACATACATTTGTATGCTTAAAAAAATAAAATAAAAACAACTTTAATTATATAAAAATCTACTTTTTATTATTTATTTAATCAAAATTAAATCATAGCAGCGAATTAAAACTTCCACCGATCGTCTTGCTGGCGCAACGCCGTCTATTGAAGACTAACCTCACATGAAAACATTCTCCCACTTACTTACATCGTTACCAACTTCGTATTTTTACCAATAAATATTTACAGCATGCTTACAAATTTACAAATTAAATAAATCAAACTTTGAAATAATTTACAAAATAAATAAATAACGATTCTAACATTTCAAAATGCGACAATATATAAAAATGAATATTTGTTTGTCCATAGATAAATTAGTAAATTTATTTATAGATAAATTAGTAAACTTATTTATCTATGAGCTAACCTTTTTGGCCTACCCTACCTGATTATGCTATAATACATTCGAAACTTAGCCGTTAAGGAAAAAAATTATTAGGTACTTGTAATATCAATGCGATATTAAGTTATTTTTAACAATTTTATTTATTGATATTTCCATAAAAAATATGAAGCACGCTCAGTATTATATTGCAATGTATAAAGTGTTCGTGATTTATTCGTTCAACGGCTTATTTCAGAAACCAACAATTTCGCATAACTCTCAGTGGCGGCTCGTGACAGTTTCGATGGAGAGAGCACAAGGTTTTAAAAGCCTTTAATTTAGACATACCAATCATTTTTAAAATTCATAATTTTGTTTAACGGTTTAGTATGGGTGGGCACGTGTCTCAATGCTCTTCAGGAATCGCCCATGCCTAGGGGAAGGGCGTCACAAAATGTAATAAGTGCTACATGGGGGAGAAAGGTTAGCTAAATGTAACTTCTGTATAAAAATCTCATTTTTGGAATTTGTAAGCAAATTGTGCTTGAATTGGCAACAGATTGCAATACTAAATTAGAATGCGGTACAATTTGCTTTTAATAGCGAGGATAGAAACTCAAAATCAAATAGCTCGACTTTTGATTTTTGTAATGTAATAAAAGGAAATAGAAATGTTCAACTGAGCTATTTATTGAAATGAGCAATAAGGTTACAATATAACCATGCAAAATCCTGTATTGCAGGTTTATTATACTCTTCTCTTGAAATTACTAGAAGTTTAGGTTTAATTAGTCATATTGAGTTTAAATGCAATTCATGCGATATTGTAATTGTAAAAGCCTTACAGGCCCTACAGCACTACAGGCCACTGTAAATTTTAGGCTATAATAAATTATTTATAAACAATAGACTAAAAATTAGATCTTATTGTCTATTTCTATATTAATCTAGGACCTTATGATTTTTCTATTAAACTTGACTAACTAGAAGAGTCGCTAGAGTCGAAGAGTTATACTCGAATTATCGAGTCTAATTAAAATTGATTTGTGTTTTTAAATAATTAAGATGCAATGGATTTATTAAAATTTGTTGTAACTGTGCGAGTTTAAAATAAATTATGCCAAATATTGCAAAATTAATGCAAATACATTGTATAAAAAATAAATCATCACTTATTTTTCACAAATTTTCAGTTTTTTTGGTGTACGTAATAGACAGGAAAAGATTTCTGAACCGTAGACTTTGCTTTACTCGTCTTTGACTGGTAGGGGAAACTTGTGTATTCGTCCAGAAAACCTTTCAAAACAATTTCAACTTATCATGTAAACTGTTATCTCCATTAATTTTGCAAAAGCAATACAAATTTCACAAAACACCTAATACCATTGCATATTATGGTGTTTACAATCTGCGAAGAGAAATTAATTTAGTAAAAATCTTTAACCGTTAACCTTTAAATTGGTCTAATATTTGGAATAACACTCAAAATAAATAATGCACTGCAAAACTAAAATTTAGAGCACTATAGCATTCTTCATCAATCTAACAAAAGTCTAATGCAGGTGTGATTAAGAATAATGGCATTGCAATGTGTTACGTACTTATATCTGTTTTTTGTATTTTTTTAGAAATGTTTACTTACTAGATTGTCGCTCCTGAATTGAAATTTGTCTGCTTAACTTGAATTGATGCAATCTCGAAATGGTTAATTCGGAAAATTAATAAATAAATAATATTGATGTAACAATTTTTTTATTTCATTTATTAATCCTTTTTTTATTTATGTAGTATTTATTTATGTAGAGTCCATGGCTCCTGTGCATGGTTGGCTTCACACGGCGATTTTGTGCACGATGGTTTTCAAGCATGCTTTCAAGCTTTAATGCGCACGCAGTGATGGTGATAGTCTCAAGTTTGTAAAAACGGACGCTTTTTTAATGGAAATTTAACGTAGAATATTAACTGTTAGAATATTTTTGTGCAAAATACACAAAACAATATAATTGCAATTATACACAAATCGAACTACCAATTTAAAATGATAATCTCTTTCAAATATGGTTAACCAAAAAACAACAATTTTGAAAAAATTATAAAGTAAAGAAAACAACAAGAAGCAATAATAATAACCAATATAATAAAAATATTTTATTATTTTTAATATTAAAATAAATTAGGTTATTTAACCTAATAAAATTATTTGTTTACGTCATTTCAATTCAAACTCGACTGAAAGTCGGCATTTCTCGGTAGTACTCGCACGATGCGGCTTTATCATTGGTTAGCGCTGAAAACATGCACGTAAACCATCACAGAAAATAGCACCGGTTCTATCAGAGAAATTGTGCACGAAAACATGCAGCCAAACCTGCACGACAACTGCGCACCCATCAGCGCAACCATCACGGCACTAAGCCGTGATGGTTTCCTAAGCAAGGAAACATGCAGAGAAACAAGCATCGTGTGAGGCGAGCTTAAGTTAGGAGAGGTTAATATATATAATAAAATAAAAAGAAACTTTTTGTAAAAATTAATCCAAATTTTCAACAACTCAGGATCTTTAGGGGGTAAAAATAAAGATACAATTTCGCTACAGGATACATATCCCGAACGACAATAAGGCACAAAACATTTGTAGCCCATATTTTTAACAGGTAGTCAACAATGATTTAACAATGAATGCTTTACACAGACTAAACAAAAATTGCAATGTGTTTTGTGGATCCCGTCATGCAAAACAAACGTTATCTCGGAATGCAAGGGCACTGAAAGTAAATTTAACCAGGATTCCTTATTCACAATAAAATATAGAAAATAAATATTTTACGCTAAAAACACTAATTGTTGAAAAGGTAATACTTCAAAGGCATGGAATTAAAAACTAAATCAAACTTTAAGGAGAAAAATAAAATGTTCAAATTGCAAACTGAAAATTATTTTAGCGATTGATATTGAAATTGATGTTATTTCTACTTCTTATATAATTAAATATGAATATTTTTAGTTTTTTGTAGTAAGTAATACTTTATAGTTTATGAATAATATCAATAAAAAATAATAAATAGAATGAAACGTTGAAGGTGCCTAGTTTAATTGTAGAAAATGCTTTAAACTACATGATTTGCAGGCTATACTCGGTGAAATGAACAGTCTAACGACGAGTTCTCTGTCTCGTGCCGTCTACAGAAAATATTAAAGAAATGTATTACCTAACAGAGTCAATAATAATTAAAATAAACAAACTAAACAAAATATTAAAATAATGAATTTTAACTGTTAAGTGAAGAATACATACTTACATAGAAAAATAATATTTAAAAAAACAATGAAAACATCAATAATTAACATTTAACAGGTTTGGACTAAGAATATTTAAATAAACAAGAAAATAAATTTAAAAAAAATTTAAAAAAAAAGTTATAAAAATTATGAAAATTTAAAATAAAAACTCTGTAATACGATATAAAGAACCCTATTTCACAATTATTATTGATTATCAGTCGTATTTAACATGAGAAACCAAGAGAAATTAAAAAAAAATGACTTAAAATTGAATGTGACTTACCAAACTAGAACCAAACAATGTCACGTGTCTCAATAAAATTTTTAAGGTTAAATGAATAAAATAATTAAATGAATAATAATTTCTGCAATATTGTATACCTACCTCAATATTATTATTAAGAGTTAGTTTGTTAGTTATTTATTAGTTAGTTATTATTAAGAATTAGTTCAAAAGAACTAATTTCATAAAACAAGGTTTCAATCGATATTTCAGATTGTTTACGTTATTGTGCGATGGGGCACGAGAACAACTAAGTGAAATTACAAAAAGGTATCTAAAGCCTATAAGTTCTACAAGTAATGTTAAATGTTTTGTTCAAGTAATAAATTATACTTTCTATGTTATACTAAGTTTACCTATACAAATTAAAGTATTAGATTTTTATAAAGCCGTTATTTATCTATTCGTTATTTTGAAATATCCTCTGCCACGCTTAATTCAGTAAGAATGAAAATAAAATAATGTAAAATTTGTAAGTATATAAAACATTTTATAAAGTTTTAATTGCTTTCTTAACATTTCTTTTATTTAGATAGGTATCCAATAAGAAAATATTTATAAAGTTAAAGAGATAAAAATAATTCAAAGAAATTGAATTAATTTTTCAGAACGCTATCTATTTATACTTACACAAATAAATTTTTCATTGCAGCTGCTGTCTTTTAAAATCGTTTTTGATAACTTTTAAATTATTTTTTTAATTATTTTTGACATAATAAGGAAAAACGGAGAAATATAGAAACGTGGGTATTACGCTGCAAGCTTGCTTAACAAAATATTTATTAGAGCCAATGCAAAATTTATTTGTCGCAAATAAATATACCATATTATACATGTTTGCCGAAACATAGCGTAGAAGTTAAATCAAACTAAGCTTAGAATTGGCTGATTTATTTGGATCAATTAAATAAATATTCCTCTCAAGTATATACTTTCGAAGTAGGTAAATTTGTATTAAAAGCACTTCAATAATTTAATTAACAAAAATCTATATGATTTTTTTGTATCAAATATATTTATTATTATTATCCTCACATATAAAAACAATTTGTATCAAATATGAAAAGCAATCTGGTTCATTTCAAGCAATAATATAATCATAACTTTGAAAGGAATTCATGTAATGACCGTAAAAAGTCAAGATTTTAAACTTTACGTGTCTTCTTACTTCTCCAAGATGATTTTGCAATGTTATGTCAAATTTAATTTATTTAATATGATAAGATTAATTCTTTAACATGTTAGAGAAAATTAAAATTAAAATTTAATTTATAACTTTAGACAAAATAGTTATTTATGTATCAAGGGCATTATGAAGATGTTTATGTCGAGGGCAACCAGTCCAAAAGAAGGAGGACTGCCAGGCCCGAGAGTTTTTAAGTTGCTTGAGAGCATAAACATCGAGTAATGCCCGTAATGCATAGAACGTTTTATATTTCATTGCAATTGAATTTGAAAATATTTAAAATTTTGAATTTGATTTTGCTAAATTTTCTAGTTTGCGGTGGCGTGTATCAATGACGATTTGTTTGTTTTATTAATAAGAAAACATAGTAAGCAGGCTATATAATTATAAGCTATAAGCTTATATAATAGCCACCCGTATCAGTACTTTTTTTCAAAAACGGTAAGTCGTAGAGAGTTGAGCTAAAAAAATTTATTACAAAAGCCTTAATGACGAATCTAATGGTGATATTATTATTTCCGAGAAAAGTCGGCATCCAGAGTAGTTTGCTCTAGAAAGTCCAGAAATCCAGAATTTTAAATGGCACCATATGTCGAAAGTGGTATCGTTAGAAAGCTCTTTAAAAAATAAGCAAGTATTGTAGGAAAAATTTTTTTATTACTCCCACCCCTTTTAAGTTATATTCGACTTAAGTTATTAAGTTATTATTTTGATAATTTTGACTTTATTTTAAAAATTGGCATTCAAAATCTAGCTATCGGGTTAGACAATAATTAATAATTGCAATTGTTTTATCCCTCTGTCGTAAAATTATCCATTGCCATTGTTCAAACTAATCATTATTTATTGTTTATTATTAATATTTAAGTGTTTGTTTTGAAGTTAAAATTTATGTTATTAATTAGTTTAATTAGTGAAATTATGCCGTTTTCAAATTTAGAGGCTTTCGATATGTTAATCATTTTGGAAGAATGTGGATAAAATTACAGAGCTTTTGAGCGTATTTATACTGAAAGATATCCTCAACGTGCCCGTCAATCTTTTAATGTTTTTCAGAGATTGGCAGCACGTATTTGTACCAGAGGCCAGGTACAACCAACAAACAATCGCGGTAATCGGATTATGCGACATGTACGTGATGAAAGAGCAACTGATATTCTTGCTGCAGTAATTGTTGATCCGAATATTTCAACCAAAAGATTTGAAAGAGATTCTGGAGTTAGCCTATCCTCTGTATGCAGAGTCTTTAAGGATCATAATTTTCATCCATACCACATACATATGCATCAAGAATTAAATGAGAGTGATTTTCAAAGTAGAGTAATTTTTTGTTATTGGTTAATTAACAAAGGCCTCCATTTTCCTAGGACGGTTTTATGGACTGACGAGGCTACTTTTAAAAGCACTGGTGAAGTCAATATTCACAATGCGCATTACTGGTCGCAAACAAATCCCCATTGGCTACGAACTATTGATAACCAACATCTTTGGAGCGTTAACACGTGGTGTGGTGTGCTTGAAGGAAAAATTATAGATCCTTATTTTTTTGATGAAAATCTTAATGGGATACGATATGCCGAGTTTTTAAATAATTATTTGATCGAATTATTGGAAAATGATTCCCTGGAAATGCGAGCAATAATGTGGTTTCTGCAAGACGGCTACCCAGCTTATTTTTCATTGGTTGCTAGAAATGCAATAAACCAACTATTTCTCAATAGATGGATTGGCAGGGGAAGCACAGTGGCGTGGCCTCCAAGGTCGCCAAATTGTACTCCCCTGGATTTTATTCTTTGGGGTCGGATCAAAGATATTATTTATACAGAAAAACCGACAACGAGATATGATATGAAGCTCAGAATTTGCAATGCCTGTCGATTATTAAACACTGAAGAAGTACTTAGAGCCACTGATAGTATAACCAAAAGAGCTCAACAGTGTTTAGAAGTAAATGGAAGACATTTTGAACACTTGTGACATTGCTCTAACGCGGTAGCTAAATTTCAAGTGCTGACTTTTAAAGTTAAGTTCGTTATAAGAAATTGAAATTTAATAACTTAAGTCGGATATAAATTAAAAGGGGTGGGAGTATATAAAAAAATTTTTCCTACAAAACTTGCTAATTTTTTAAAGATCTTTTCAACTATACCACTTTTGACATATGGTGCCATTTAAAATTCTAGATTTCTGGACTTTCTGGAGCAAACTACTCTGGATGCCGACTTTTCCCGGAAATAATAATATCACCATTAGATTCGTCATTAGGGCTTTTATAATAAATTTTTTTAGCCCAACTCTCTACGACTTACCGTTTTTGAAAAAAAGTACTGATACGGGTGTCTGGGTCACCCTGTATATAAACTATAAGCTGTATAATAAGTTATATGTAACTCTCAATTATAAGGACAGAGCTCGCAAACAATACTACATATAAATGAGACTCTACTGTAAGTTATAAATTAAATTTTAATTTCAATTTCATCTAACATGCTAAAAATGTAATCTTATTATAAATATTATCTCATAATAATAGCATTAATCATACAAATTTAATTTAATTTTAAGTTTGAAATCTTGAATTTTATAGTGATAATGAAAAATGTTACTAAAATGTTATAAAATGTTACAAAATATAACTACTATTGATGCTTAAACCAATATTAGAAAGTGTCTAACCATTCGTTTTTATACCCTACAAAAACACTTTTTTTATAAAAATGTAGTACCTACGTTGAAAATAGTAAATTTGTATCGGATAAATTGTAGCCAATAATATTAATAGGTATTTATTTAATTAACTGTAATCTTAATTTATACAAAAATACAAATATTTTTGTTGATATAAACTACATAATATTAAATAAAATTAAAAAATTCTCTGTTATTCTCTCTTCTATGTATGTCGTTGTTGTCTATGCTTAGAAACTAAACCTGCAAACCTGCAACATAATAGTAGGTATGATATACACGATATTTACAAAAGAACATATAAAATTACATTAAATAATAAAACCTAACAAAATGTTAAAATAATAAATTTTAAGTGTTAAGTAAATAATTATTAAGTAAACATTATTTACTTAACAGTTAAAATTTATTATTTTAACTTTTGTTAGGTTTTATTATTTATACATCACATACTACTAAATACCACATAAATACTTAAAAAATTCTAAAAGCTTTTTTAAGACGGAAGAATTAAGGAGGAATTAAGAATTTTCTATTTTAAAATTACATTATTAAATCAAGTTTTGTTGTTTATTTGGGTCAAATAAATTTGTTAATTTTTATTAAGTTTAGATGGTTTCGGCCGCATTGACCTCCTAAAGAGTGAATACAGTGGAACTCAATTGATGGACAACTTGATTGATTAGGAACTTCATTGATATAGAACTCGATTGACGTGCAACACGTTACAAAAGATAAAGAAACATAGTTTTTTATGGAATGTAATCTTAACATTTATTTGTTCCATCGGACGCGCTGAGCTCACAATGTGTGGATACAGTAAGAGATTACCTTTGGTTCATTTCTAAAAATGAAATAACAGTTGTTGAACGTTATTTACGCTTGGAGTAAAAAGTCGACCAATGAAAATATTTTTTGTTGGTGAATGGTTACCGAGTGAATTAATGAATAACGTTTGTACGTAATTCGAATGTTTATGGTTATAAAGTAGGCAATCGAAGTAAGATGAAAACTAAAAACAAGAACAACAAAATGCTAATAAAATTCTTTGCAGTAATCTAACACATACTATGCCAGAAAACAGAAGTACGAGAAAATCGAACATGAACTAAAGTGAAATAATAAGGTAATAATAATTAATAATGTTAATAAGAAAGATACAAAATTTGATTTCAATACAGAACACAATTATTTGAAAGTAGTTAGAAATTTGTTAAAGAAACACAAAAATTTGATAAATTAAGAAGCAAAAGTCGTCCAAGGATACAAACATAAGTTACAAGTGGATCAAGGTGCAATTTTCAAGAGCAAACCATATCCGATACCGCAAGCGTACAAGAAAAAGGAAGAGAAAAGCTAGAAAAGATGATGAAATATGTCATAATACGAGAAGCCAGCACATCCTACATTAATTCTCTCGTCATTGCAAAAAGTTTAAATGCGATATGTAAACCTCAATACAAAAAGCCACAAGGAATTAAAAATTTAATAGCAAGAGTTGGTGGAAAGATTGTTTTTACAAAATTAGATTTAAAGAACAGTTTTTGGTTGATTCCATTAGATGAAGATTTGCAAGAATACACCGGATTTAGCGTAGATGAATTTATCGTATTTCAAGTCGTTCCGTTTGGTTTGTCGACAAGTAGCAGTGCGTTGGTCAAGAACATGCAAAGAATTTTGTGAACATTGCATAGATGATATCTTAATATTCAGGAAGAGAAAAGAAGAACATGCTCAACACTTAAAAATAATTTTGGAAACTTTAGAAGAAGCTGGATTGAAACTGAACGTTGATAAATATTAATTTTTTTAAGAATAAAATAGAATATTTAGGATTTATTGTTACAAAAGACAAAGTAGAAATTGACGATCAAAGACTTGCAGAGATAAAAGAATATCCATCATCTAAAAACTTGAGAACACTAAGAGGGTTCATTGGAGTAATTAATTACTATAAACGATTTGTACCAAACTATTCTAAACAATTGCTACCGTTATTAACACTGATGTTTGCTTCCAAGGTATCAAAGAATCTCACCTTGCAATAAATAGCAATTAAACAGCTTGAAAAGAGAGATTTGAGCAAGATGAAGAAGAGCGAGTGAGCGTGGTGTCGGTTTTTGAGCTTGAAAAAAATGAAATTAATTGTGAATCATTGCCGCAACACAGATAAATAAGGTGAGTTAATTTTTTTGCCTTATTGTTGAATTTTTTTTTGCTTTGGTTGCGAATTATTTTGATAATTTATAACATACAAATTTAATGCGACGCAAATTTGTTGTTAATCATACGTGGTAGGTATCAACCGCATTTGATATTTTGTTCGGCAGAATTATCGGTGTTCGCAAATATTTCAACAAGGTGATCTTTTGCATTTATTAATATAATTAATTGCATTTTATTTAACTTTATTTATTTTTTTTTTAATTTTTTTATTTTTTAATTTATTTTATTTTAGCATAACAATTTTTAGAAGTGATTTTGTCACTTGATTTTATCTTCTGAATCGACCTTTTTAGCTAAGTGGATTGGCTTTCTCACTATCGTATTAACTATCTTAAACGATCTCACCTAGTTCGCTCTCTGACTGTTTGGCTAGCTGTCCAGCGGACTTAAGAAACAAAATTGTATTAGTTTTTGCATTTTCTTACCTTTTAAAAATAATGTTACCAACTATTATGATTGACGGTTTTATTTCTATTTAATCATATCAAATATTTAGAATTAATCAAAAAATTCACAAACACTTTTTAGAACTAAAATGTTTAAGTTAACACAATATAAATACACCGTATGTATATTATCGTAAACACAAACTAGTTGTGCTAGATTCCATAGTATTGTGAAAACGTTTGCCATAATGTACTGTCATGACTCATGAATTTTTATTTAACAATTTACAGAATTATTTTATTTTAATACAAAAACTCTTCAAAGTGAAAAATTTACTTCTACAAGGATGAGAATCCAAAATTTTAGTTAGGGTTAAATGATATGTTGATTTGTTGATTAATACAAAAATTAAATCAGGCTTTAGTTACAAAATTTATTTCAAAATAAAAATTTTACTTGCCTGGAAATTCGTTGAATTCACTACGTTTTATTTAGAAGAAAGATAATTTTAGACTAAAGAATCCTCAAATGAGAGGAAAATAAAAGTTAATGACTAGCAAAGGCTGAAAATGATAAATCAATTTAGGGGGTGAAAGGTTATAAAATTTTAAAGTAGTTAAAAACGATAATAAAACAAAAAATGCGGCGAACATCATTAGATTGGTTAACTATTTGAACTTCGCGCTGTATTAAATACAGTATTACAGTATTAAATACAGTACAGTATTAAATACAGTATTAAATAGTGCTTGACATATCATTAAATTTTATTGAAATTATGAAAATAAATCAAAAGAATCTCATCTTCTCAAATAATCTGTGTTCCCCAGATAAACTAAACTTCTTAACAGAAGAGTGAAAATTACTAAATTTTATATGGTTGGAGGCATGGCAATACATACGGTGTATTTATGAACCACCTACCTACCTAAACCACTTATCTATTGATTATTATTTCTATTTAGCAGGTGCTTTAATAACCTTCTATTATCACTCAATCTAAAACTAAAACTGAGCATATTATGTATACCCAAGTAGTCTAGTTAAAGTGAAATTACAGCAAAACTAACATCGATAACGTTATTACAAATATTGAAGAAGCTACTGTGAATATAACAAACAAATCTCTTAGTCAAATAACAAACATCAATACAATTAATAAAATAAATGCTTATATCAAAATACATACTAAACAACTGTTAACAAAAGAAATTCTTAATAACTTCGAGGAACATATGATGCGGGAGAACTGATTGGAATGAGGTATATAACACGACTGACATTAACATGAAGTGGAATATATTTGTAGAAATACTGCAATATTATTTTAAATTTCATATTCCAAATATTACTGTCAAGAACAAAACTGGAATTTTAAAATCTACCAATAAGAAGAAAATGAATGTAGAAACACAATAGCGTAAACGATTTTTAAATAAAATAAACAACTAAACAAACTATTAAAATAATGAATTTTAACTGTTAAGTAAAGAATACAACATATTACTTACATATAAAAATAATATTTAAAAAACAATAAAAACGACAATAATTTACATTTAACAGGTTTTGAGTTGAATATTTAAATAAACAAGAAAAATAGAAATGAAAAATGACAAAAAACTTTAAATACAGACCAATAATTTTGAAATATCTTTTTGTAATATACAGGATGTCTCCGTGACCATGGAGAACCTTTAAGGTGGTGATAAAAAACACTTTTATAAGACAAATTTTCAAATAAAATGTTTGTCTAAGTCCAAACCCTTGAAGGGTACCTCCCTTTAAAACAATATTTTAAATTTCTGATTTCAAACGGTCATAGCTCCGATATTATTAATTTTTTAGACTTAATGGATTAGACCTTTTTTAAAGATCATTTGCTAATCTACAAATTAGGTTATCAAATTAAAATTCATTGTTTTCAATACATAAATTACATCTCTTCCTCACACTCTTAATTCCATTGTGTATGTGGACATTTGATACTGAATTAACACATTCTGTAAACTTTTGTTTTGGTTCGTCGATGTTATTACTTTAATTCTTATATAAGTTGTCTTTAAGATAACCCCAAAAAAATCCAATGGTGTCAAATCAGGAGAACGTGGTGGCCACCTCACCGGACCGTTAGTTCCTATCCAGTTGTTTCCAAAATTACTATTTAGTTATTTCTTTAACAATTATGGAATTATGGAGTGGTGCACCATCTTGTTGGTAATATAAATATTTTCTTTCTAGCAAGGGTAGATTATTCAAATACTCTTCAACAATATGTTCGTTTAAGAGTTTATAATATCGTTCGCCATTTAGATTTTCTCTATACGTATAGTATACTAAAACACGATTGCCAACTAGAGCACACCGCACACTAAAACCGAACCGTCCTTGCATTTTGACGTCAACAGTACGGTGAGGATTAACATCAGACCAATAGTGTTCGTTATGCCTGTTAAATATACCAGCACTGCTAATGTAAGCTTCATCTGTCCAAATCACACGTTTGAAGAAGTTTTCATCTTGTTGACATTTTAGCCCATACCAATTACAAAATTCCAACCGTCTCTGAGCATCTCCTGGTTCTAGATAATGTTGTTTTCGTATTACATAAGACCTGAATTTATGTTTTTTTAGTATCCGTAAAGCTTCACATCTTGAAATTCCTGATTCAGTTTCAATTTAACGACTCGAAACTGAAAGATTTTCAACTACAGCTGCAATTACATTAATGGCAGTTTCTTGAGCATCTTGAATAGTACAATTTCCTGATCTAGGCTTGTTAAAATTTCCATAATTAATAAGATTTCTTTTCAATCTATTAAAAATACTGATCTCTGGTTGTCTTCTTTCGGGATAACTATTGAAAAATGCTGCACTTGCAAGACTAGCATTATTATTATTTTTAATGTAGCACTCCAACATATCAAATTTTTCAAAGTTTTCATAAGCCATTTTATATTTACGTAAAATGACCAGTAAATAATAATATATCATTATAATTAATAATAATTGTTATTATTATTATAAGTAGGTAATAATAATTATTTAATATAATAATGAAACAATGACAGCAATTCGCCAACAATTAAACAAACATTAGCCTACTATAAAACATGTGGTGAAAATCTTTTAGATGTCCAACAATCGGATTTTTGGCTATAACTCGAAAACAAAAAAAGATAGCCAACTTCGGTTTTGTCCATTGAGCTTTTCTCAAAGAAAGAGATCGAGGATGCGCCATACATTTTTCGATATTTCCAATGGTTACCGATTTCCCCATAAGAGGGATCGAAATTGAGCCACCCTACATACTGAATAGACAACGAAGTTTCCCCAATTAAAGAAAATTATTATATGTAATTAGATGTTAAACAACGATGTAAAAAACAGTAGTAAAAGAACTATTTAATTAAAAAATTAGACAACAAATCAGCGACAATGTAGATAAAAACAACTTGAAAAATAAAAGAAGTTGCGGAACAGATGGAATTCCAATGACATTAAAATATGTTAAATTATCATAGTAAAAGCTCTAACTCACCTCATTAATAAATTCATAATAACAGGAATATGCTCAGACGCCAAAAAAGAAGCTCCAATTATGAAGGTCAATATATCTATAAAAAAGATTTTTTTTTTTTTTTTTTTTTTTTTATTAACATCCTAGAATTTAATACAATCTGTTAAATAAATAACAATAAGCATTATTACTTGACTAAGAAAATAACATGGATGAAGCTGACCCATCGGTAAGCCTCATAATGATTGCTAAAACATTTACATTTTTACATTGTTTTATTGTGGTCATAAATAAAGTTATTTAGGTCACTAATTACTAATTAGGTTCGCTGGGCCAAGTCTAGAGGGTCAAGCCTCTTTAGTCTTCTAATATTGGGGGCGATAAAAAGATTTGAAGCCAAGATGTTAGGATGAGCGCTGAGTCTGTGTTGATACTTTTCGCTTTTAGATGCAATTTCCTCCTTGACCGTAGCCATGCACATATCACGATGGATGACTTCGTTTGGGACGTACCAGGGTGCATTGCAAATCGCCCGCAGTGTTTTAGATTGGAAGCGCTGTAATCTTAAGATATTTGATGCACTAGCAGAACCCCATAACTGGATTCCATATGTCCACACAGGTTTGATGATGGCTTTATAAATTAGGAGTTTATTTTCCATGCTGAGATTGGAGTTCCTACTCATTAACCACAACACCCTGCGGTAGATAAGGCCCAGCTGCAACCGCTTCTTCCAGATGTGTTTCGTCCATGTCAGGCGTCTGTCTAGATGAATACCGAGATATTTGACTTCATCACTTTGCGGGAGAGGAATGTTGTTTAATGAGACCACCGGACATGTCCCCCTCCTCAAGGTAAACGTAATATGGGTAGATTTTGTGCTGTTGGCTTTGATCCGCCACATCTTAAGCCACCTATCCACTTCACCAAGGTGTTTTTGTAGGTATCTAGATGCCGTGCCTGGGTCCTGATGTGAGGCCATTATTGCAGTGTCATCCGCAAAGGTGGCTATTTCGGTGTTTGTGCTAGTTGGCAGATCAGAAGTATACAGTATGTACAAAAACGGGCCAAGCACACTGCCCTGAGGTAAAAAAAAAAAAAAAAAAATAAAAAAGATGATTCGAAAAATTAGTTAATTGTATGTAGATTATTACATATTATTTATTACATATTATTACATATTCGTTTGTGACATGTTACGGTCAATCATGATAATTACTTATGATGCCTAGCCCAGGCATTGACATTAATGCCTAACGAATAACGTCAATTGACAATGACCATGAATTTTGGGCAATGTTGACATTTAAAATTTCATATGTGGTTTTCATATCATTGTTCAGGCAATGACGTCATTGTCCAATACGGAATGGACGATGATGAAACTATTATTCTACGGTGAAGAAAGTTGTATAGCAAAACTGAAAACAAGTGCTGCTATATAGTGTGCGGTCTACCGACCAGCACCGCGTCGGTCTACCGATTAGAATAGATCCGAGATTTGCCGTAGTTCGTTTTGTCAATACGGTTTACAGCGTCTGGAATGGAAAGACCTGAGCGGAGTACAATAATGTACTCCCTAAAGATATCCGCTAATAGTTTTTGGTTTTAGTCTTATATTGTGTTTTGATCTTTATCTACTTTTTGCTTTTCTTTTGTTTTTATAGTCTGGTCTGTTCGTCCCTTTCATGTTTCTCTTTTTGTGTCATTATGTCTCTGATATAACTGGTTTTCGTTCTCCATCTTTCTTCGCATTCGAGCATCTGAGGCATCAGGGTTTCCCGTGAAAGTTTCGTGTCCAGCGCTTCGTTCGTTAACGCTCTCTGATGCTCCCACTTTTCGCATACGAACATCGTGTGTTCCGCGGTATCTAGCTGGTTGCGACCAGCTAGATACCCGCGGAATGCCGCAGTAGCGGCATTCGGGCGACTCTCGAAGGCCCATCTTGTTCAGGTACTCATTAAAGCAGCCGTGCCCCGACAGGATCTGCGTGACGTGGAAATCTACCTCTCCGTATTTTCTATCAAGCCAAGGGTCTAGTTTTGGGATTAAGGAGTAGGTCCATCGCCCCTTGCTTTCGTTGTCCCACCTGTGTTGCCATAGCCGTCTTATCTCTTGTTGTACTTTTTGTTCATTGTCTTTTTGATGTCTTTTCCATCGGCCCAAAACTTGCAGGTCTATGGGGATGTTCCCCGATATAACAAGCACCGCGGGTTTAGATATAGTGCAGTATGCACTCACCGTTCTAATTGCTCTTCGCTGTATCTTGCCCAAGATATTTCGGTATGATTTGTATCACATTGCTTTGTACCACAGCGGTCTCCATAAAGCAGAATCCAGTGCACAACCGAGTTCAGAAGCTTCCTCTTGCTCGACTTGGTGCCAGACATGTTAGGCATTAGTTGCTGTAAGGCAGTTTGCGTCTTACTCGCCTTATTTGCAGCTCTTATCAGATGTTGTCTGAAAGTCATTGCCTTGTCAAGCGTCACACCGAGGCTCACCAGGGTGTCTCTAGGGGTGATCGTCTCACCCTCTACTACGAAGTGCGCGTTCGGTACTTTCCTTCTTCCAATGGGCAGAAGCGCTTCTGTTTTTTCGGGCACCATTCGACGCCACCACGGTTACATCGTCCGCGAAAGCTACCAGGGTGACTCCCGGCAAGACTCGGAGTCTGGAGACCTCATCGTATGTCACAATCCAGAGCGTCGGTCCCAGAACCGACCTCTACGCCACCCCGTTTGTGATAGGTATCTCGCTCTCGTAGGCTGTTTTCTCTATCCGGATTTTCCTCGCGGAGAGGTAGTCTGCTAGGGTGTTGTACATATATCCCAAAATATTTTTGTTGCGTAGGGCGTGCAGGATGTCCTTCCATCTGACGGAGTTAAAAGCATTTTTGACGTCTACGGTGACCACTGCAACGAGTTCTCTTGTACGCCACGTGCCTTTTTTGCTTATGCGACCGTTGTTGTAATCTTTTTGAGGGCGTCTGTAGTGGAGTGCCTCTTTCGAAAGCCATATTGATTTGCGGCAAGTCCCCCCGAGCTTTCAATCTCTTCGTGTATCCTCTTGACAAGCAGTCTCTCGAACAGTTTTCCCGTATCGTCCAACAGGCAGAGGGGTCTGTAAGAGTTTGGGAGAAGCAGTGGTTTGTCCCCCTTGCGCAGAAGGACCAATCTGGATATCTTCTATATGTCTGGGTACCTTTCCTGACTCGGGCAATTGTTGAAAACGCGCAGGAATTGTGATGGAAAGACTTCCGCCATTTTCTTTATGATTGCCGGCACTGAGTTTCCAGTGCTCTGCCAGTGGGCATTCTGCGCAGTGCTTCTTGCAGTTCTTCATGAGTGAAGTACACTATCTCTTCAGGTTTCACTATCTTCCGAGCCACTCGTTCCTTCTCGTGAGTTGGGAATAGTGTCTCAACTATGGACTTGATTCGTTCCTTGTTCGTGCCCGGAATGTTGGGTCTTCCAAGCCTTCTGGTCACAATACGGTATTCCATTCTCCACACGTCCCGGTCCACCTCAGCTATGACGCATGCCCAGTGCAACTTCTTACTCCTTTTGATCTCATCGGAGAGTGCTTTCTTGGCTTCTTGAGCTGCCTGTTGCTCGGCTGCTATATATTGGTAACCCGTTCTGGCTATCTTTCTCTGCAGTCTTCTCCTGGCTCCTAAGCAAGTCAGCCTGAGGTTTACAATGTGGTTGGTCCACCAGTAAGCCTCTTTTTTTCCTGGTTTGTTTTTTCTGCGAGGCATGCATGCATTGCATATAGTAGTGGCTGTCTCTCTAAGTTCATCTGCGGTGTTGATCTCGCGACCCCCAAGTTAAACCTCGATGGCCTGGAGTAGTTTTACTTTGTCCAGTTTTTTTGCAGACCATCCCTTGGCAGAGCGCTGTATCGGAGCCACCCCCCCCCCCTCTGTTACCACTCGGAAAGTAATGTATGCGTGGTTACTCAGGGTCTCTTCCTGTGACACCCGCCAGTCTCACCTATGAAACCGTTGATGGCTAGCGTGATGTCAATTATAGATATTGCCTCCCCGCGGCGGAAAGGTAGGCTCCTCACCCACGTTACATAAATGGAGGTCAAGTTCAGCCACCAGTTTGCACACTATCTCCCCTCTTCGGTCTATTCGATTCTCTCCCCAGTCAGGCGTCTTGGCGTTGAAATCGCCGGTCACTATGGTCTGCATTGATTGGGAGGCGATGCTGTGCCTCAATTCTCGTATTTTAGTCTCGAAGATTGTGATGGTGGCATTCGTGGAATAATAGCAGCTGTAAACTACAAAGTCCCACACTTGGGCCCACACATGGCCCCAGCCTTGGCCCCAGTCTAGGATTGTTGTATTCTTTGGCACAAATATGGCGGCCAGACCCGACAAGTCTGCAAGTCAGCCCTCGCCGTTTGTCCGGTTGGGTTCACTAACTATGGCTAAGTCTATGTTTCGTTCTGCGACGGTGTGTAGGAAGAGATCTTGCGCCGCTCTTGCTCTGTTGAGGTTTGCCTGAATGAACTTATGCATTTTGGGTGGGCAGCGTGCTTCCTCCCGCACCTTTCTCGTTTTCCTCTAAAATCTTTTCGTCTGAGGTGTCGAATTTGGTCTGTAAGGGTGGTGGGCTCTGTGGTGGGCTCAGATCTTTGTTGTCATTTGTTCTTTTTGAGCATTTTGGACCGTATTGGTGCGGACCTTTGCATAATTTGCATTTTGGCTTGTTCTTGCATTCATTGGCTTTGTGGCCCTCTGCTCCGCATCTTAGGCATGTGTTTGTGAAGTTTCTTGCGTTTGTACAGGTTTCGGTTTTGTACCCTGTACGCCAGCATTTTCCGCAGAATCTTATAGATGTTTTTTCCCTGGACAGTCCAGACACCAGTCCTATTAGTAGTTTTTTTCCTATTATTCTTTTAGCCAGGTTTTTGTCTGCAAAAATTACCGCTTTTGTTTTTCTGCCGTACATTGGGTGTTTTGCTAGAATTAGGTATTTTTCTGTTGTAGTCGCGTACTGGTCAAAGGCTGCCCTAATGTCATCTTCGTCGGTATCTTGGGCGCGGCCTCCTATCTCTAGTCTGATCCTCCGAGCAAGAATGGTAATGTTGTTTTCCGGAAGCACATTTACGAGCACCTTGTGTAGTTCTCTCGCTGTGTTTTTCGTCTCTAAGAGCATATCCCCGGAGGCGAGGATAGTGACTTTGCTGATGGGAGGCGGAATGCTTGTTCCTCTCAGCTTTAATTTTAAATTCTTGAAGAGTTCCGTCGTTTTCTGGCCGGCGTTTAATTTCAGTATAACTGCCTCGGGTCTTTGGAGTGCCAGTCTTTGTTGTTTAGCCGTTTGGGCAGATTTTTGTTCTAGAGCCTGTTGTTCTTCTGCTCGCAATTTTTTATTAGTTCTTTGTGTAGCCTTCTTCGCTTTTCTTTTGTTTACAGTTGTTCTCCATTCTTCGTCATCTTCTTCGGGCGGTGGGAGGTCGCTTCCAAATGAAACCTCGAGTAGTTTGCGTAGTCTACTCCTCTGCTCTTCGGTGTCCGGGTGTCTCTCCGGATCGTCGTATGTGTCTATTAAAGTGTCCTTTTCCGTAGTGACACTTTCTATTCTTTTTGCTGTCATTTGCAGAGTGCTCTCTGCCGTTGGTATCGGTGTTTTAAGAAACAATTTAGGTATGGCCCCAAGGGCTTTGTGCTCCTTGCAATGGAGCTCCTCCAGGTTTGTAGTGCTCGTAGAGTGGAATGTCAGCTTTTTCTGTCCGGATTCTCCCACCCTATCTATGACTCTTTTTATATTCACAACTGTACTCCATAGACCCTGTATTTGATTTACAAGTTCCCGCATCTGTTCGGATTGCTGCGGTGGAAAGGAGGTTTCAAATTCCCTCTCGTGCAGCCCCTCTATTACTTTCTCCATCGACTCAACTGAGAACCATAGCTGTTTGATAATTTTTTCGGTACTTTCTATCTTGTCTTGGAGGTTACGGAGTATAGTTTGTCCTTTTACCACAACCTCTCCCCATTTTTTGATATTATCAGAAATCTCCTCCGTTGTCTTTTCTTGTTTTTGTTTGTGTTTGCCGTCAGCTTCTCTCACCTTTCGAGCTTCGTCCTTAATTTTCAGGGCATCTGATTGAATATGCCCCGAGTTTTTTTCCAGTCTTTCTACGATTGTGTGCTGGCCTATTATCGCTTTTTTTATCTCTGATATCTGCTCTTGAAGGTTCTCTAGTTTTTTCTCCGTACGATCTTCTCTTTGTTGTTTTGCTGCAAGCTTTAACGATTTGAGTTTTTGTAGTTTGGCTATAAGACCGTCTCTAAGGGTGGTAATGTAAGCCCCCGTAAAGCCCTCGGCACTTGTCTGGATTTTTGTTTGGCACTCTCTGAGCGTATCTTCTATTATACTATTAAACTCGTCGTCTGTATCATTTCCCCAGCCGGTCGGCGTGCCGATGGGGGTTTTGCTTGCAGATCTGGTAGTAAGCATTGTCACACTTCTTCTTTGCAAATATTTTATTTTTGACTTTAATTATTTTCTTTTTTGCCGTATTCGCTGGGGTGACTACGGTATTCTCTTTTGTGATACTCTTGTTTTTATCTACGTCCATTTTCATTTCGGTTGACATTGCAGGGTCGTCGTCCATTCCAGTAACTTTTTGGTGCGCCCCAGCATGGTCATCCACCGGGGTCGTTGTCACTTGGGACATCCGCGTTAATCCTCCCGGATGCCATGCAGTCTTCGGCACGACTTCCATCACCTTGGCTTTGGAGGGGAGGTACTATTGTTCGTCCCTGTTAGGGTACCTCTCACATCAGCCTTGCGGACTTCTCCCTTCCATCGGGGTTGGGTACCCGATCTCCAAGAGTCCTCCGCAAGTTACCAGGGGCCACCAGTGAGAAGGTGTGAGTAGGATTTTTAGTCCCCGATATCCACCTAGACAGGTCCAAGAACACACTTGCCAAAATGTGCTACTAGCACAAGGAGGTGGATCTCAATCGATTTGCATTCGACGCTATAATATTTGCGACTTTATATCGCGACAAACTATTATATACAATTTGTTAAGAACCAAGTCAAATTACGTGATAAATCTCAAGATTTTTCTATAATCTGAATGAAACTTGACTCCCACACACAATGATACTAGACAGCATGTTTGCAACAAATTGCCATTTTTCTGTTCCTTAGAGTTTATTCTACAATATTCTTCATTATTCAATCCCTTCTGGCCAATAACTTCATTAACCGTCCGGTCAATAACCGGGTACCCCGGTATCCATTTTAGTTTCAAAGGTAGAATTTATTAACTTCCTCTTAAAAAAATGTTATAACCGCCCGGATCCCCAAAGTTGAAGTAGTTTGACACCAAGTTTTCGTAAAAAATTTTGGAAATCAATCAATCAATAACAGTTATTAACCATCAAACTCGATACCTTCTCCGTTCAACGACCGTTTACCCGGGTACCCAATATGTTATTATGTATAAAAGCCGGGTTTATACACACTGAAAAACCGTTTATCAAAGTATTTATGTATCTTGACTTGTGAATAAATAATAATCATCAAAATTGTTTGTAATTTCCTTTATTTAAACAATTTTTATTATAAATAATAGTAAAAATAGTAGGTAAAAAAACATTAATCCGTTTTATTTTTCATTTTAGTTATTTTTTGCTTTTATTTATAAAATAACACAGTACCGTATAAAAAAACCAAATAGATTTAATTATTCTGTACACTCCTGGCATGTCGTGGTTGAAATACAATATTGATCATAAATAGGGAACTCACATACCGAACATAATTTTCGTGTTTTGTGACGTTTTTTAAATTCGCTCTGGAGACAAACATGGCATACACCAATAATCTTTTTCCTTCCGGTTGAATCGAACTGTGCCTGTGGTTTTGAAGATGTAGATGCTATTGGTTGTGCAAATTGATTTATAGCTTGCTCAAAAAAACTTTCAATCGCCACTTTCGTTGTGAAATGCCTCATGATTTGTGTATTATGCGAACGATTTTCGACGAATGGAGTACACAGCTCTCTGCTCAGTTACTGATAAAATAATCGTCGTTCATAAGATTTTTTCGAAAGCATATTATTATTCTCACAATAAAGAATATAATTTGCAGATTCTATAGAAATAAATTTCTATAGAATCTGCACGGTTCCAACATGATGTTACGTCTGACGATCGTTCTTCTTTGTTGTTCTTTGCAACGGCATCTACCACTTACGTGACTGTGCAGTAGAGAGGTACCTTAGCACCAGATGACTGTGCTTTGAGGTTGCTATTGTTATTTCACATTCCATAAAACCGGCCGTTTAAACGCTTAGCCATGTGGCGCGCAGTAGGTAGATACCCGGGTAACCAGTTATTGAACGAAAGGTGAAAGTTTGGTTATTGCCGGACGGTTAACTGTTAATTTCTAGTTAATATCTATAGAAAAATTTACATTACTGGGATTACCTTAATGTAGGATTCGTTAATACTAATTTTATGTTATAAACAATCTTCCAAATCATGTTTTCATGTATGAGAACTATAATAATCTGTTAGTGTACAGCAAAAGTATTTCTGATCTACAACAAACAGTATGTATAATGGCTTAGT
The DNA here is from genome assembly GCA_911387805.1 of Cantharis rustica. Lineage (NCBI taxonomy): Eukaryota > Metazoa > Arthropoda > Insecta > Coleoptera > Cantharidae > Cantharis > Cantharis rustica. Next base: position 37,176,933 of record OU426879.1, read on the forward strand.
TGGACTGGCCTGACGCTCAATGAATACAAATCAAAAATATTAACGTACAAAGAAACCACATCTAAAAAATTGATAGCAACGTAAGCAACGCCAGTGACAACATTTTTGGGGAGGTGAATAGATTAATTGCTTACATGAAAAAACCGCTTGATTCAACGCTTGAGCTCAAAGTTAAGATCTTCGTGGTTTAGTATGCGTCTATTGTCCAAAATTTTATCTACGCAAATAATGCGTAGATAACATACCTTTATTCATTGCTGCAATACGGAATCACCTTCCGAGATATTTGTTCAATAATTAACACTATTTTCGTAGTTAACGCTAAAGTTAAGATTGAATCTTCATATACCAAAGAAATTATTGTGTATTGCACGAAATGTCAGGAATATAGACATACCAAGAATTTCTGCCAAAAGTTTCCCCGTTGCGTTAAATGAAATCTATAGTAGCCCCCGAAAGCTACAAGACAGTAGAGTAGTATGTACCAATTTCAGCAAGCAGCACCCTGCTAAATAGTAGAAATGTGAAGTTTATAAGAAACTTCAACAGAAATAATTGTTCTCCGAAGTAGAGATAGTAGATGAACCCCAACAAACAATAACATTCTATCCAACATGGAAGAATAATGTTTTTATAACTAACCTATAAATCCAGCCGGTAGCAATAACCTTTTATGATCAAATATTACAATCAAAAATTTATACTACTCAACAAAGAAACATCAACGTAAACAATTTGATGTATTAAAGTTGAGATGGCTATTCAGGAACAGAAGTGATCCAAGTGACATTTCAATAGTTTTGAGATATTAACCAAAACGCATTTTCATGAATCCTGCCCTTACTTTAATAAAGTTTTTCCTAAATCATTTTTTATGTTAACAGAATTCATAATACTTAAAATACCTTCTATACAAAATTATGAAAATTTGTAATTCTATTAGGAAAATTTTTGATTTTCTTCATTTGGATCACTTCTGTTTTCGATAAAATTTAGAATTCAGAATAGAATGCATGATTGTTATTTATTATTTTACAACAATTCAACACTACTTTAAATGGTAAACTCAATAAAATTATAAAACAATGTTTAAAAAATAAATTTTTACTCCAAAAACAGTAGGTAACTAATATAAATTCATTAAAGAAAATCTTCATCTTCTTTTATGTTTGGTAAAACATTGTCGTTTTTCTGTTCAGTTTGAGTAATGTGTGACAAGTTTAAGTAAAAGGGATGGTAGATTGGTGGTACATAGAGCAACATTTACTTTAGATTGTACATTTTTGCATAAGTAATTGGTTTGGCGTTATTAGATGCTTGTGAAGTGAAGAGAACAATAATCCAATATCACACGGATAAAATAGCGAAAACACTTCGACCTCTTTTCCAATGTTTAAATTACACATTCTAAAGTACATAATTGGTATTATCTCCATTTTTGTAAAAATGTTACTTGGATCACTTCTGTTCCTGAATAGCCAGATTTAAATTTTCAAAATCTCTATCCAATTTAAAATATGTTTTTTCAGCTTTATTTTAAAATTTTGTTGTGGTAAAATGGTAATGCTACATTTATACGATACCGGTATGCAGCTGTCGGCTTATCAACCAATTTCGTGGTTTCACCGACAAAACTTTCAAATATTTTATTAAATTTTAATTTAACCAAATCCAATCATAAATTTCAATCATATAACTTCTCATAAATGAAACTCACTTTTTATTCTCAAAATTATTAACTTCTATTATATTAAATTTAGCGGACTCACAAAATTACATCTTTGCTGCGTCGGCAATTTTTGGCAAAAAGCCTCTACTCTTTAACCTCTATTGTCAACCTTATTGCTTTAAAATAAACTATTACTCACAATTTTTATAAAACATTTTTAAAACATGACAATATACGAGAGCCGCTTAAAAACTAAGTTTAACAATTTTAGCGCTCCGCTCAGACAGCTCTGCCGTTTGTTTTAAAGACGATTTTGTAATTTTTATTATTCCAATATTTAATAAAAATTTCTGATTTTTTTGAGAAATGTAAGTTATCTATTCATTTGGCTTAGTATCCATTGAAAATTACGATAAACTTAATTCTGTCTAATTCTTTTGTAATACTTTACTAGGGGGAATTATAGTTAAACGGTTAAGGTAAATAAACAGAAAAAGCAATTTTATGTACGAAAGAGTGTTCAGAATGGTTATGCATAACAGATTCTGCCTCGGTCGGTTTATGAAAAATATTACATAAGTAAATCTTATGTAAGATTATGTAAGATCCAGAGAAAGGAAATACTGTAGTGTGAATTAAAAATAGCGTTTGTATTAAGAGTGTAGAAGATTTCATAGAAGCAAAAAATTTTTCCTTGTTATAGAAGGTAATAATACCGAGACTATTTAGTCAAAATGGGACAGTTAAGTACTTTTTTAAGTTGTATAAATCCGCAAGCTTTACGGTTTTACAATTTGGACGATATTTAAACAAATTCTTTCTACTTTTTTTTAATTTTCCGAAATTAGTTTACTTATACTGTAATACACTCAAATTGTAAATTTAATTTCATAATAATTTGATAAATTGTAAATTAAAAACAATAGATGCAAAAATGTTGTAAACTCAAATAACAAAGATTACTTTGTACATTATCATAAAAGTAATTTTAAATATTATAGAGTAAATTAAATTGAATTTTTTTCCAAGTTCATCTCTGATGTTGCCATAGTATATTGAAAAAGTTAGTAATATTATATTTACTGTGTATTTTATTTGTGATAACTTAAAAGCATTTTAGTTTTTCGAATTTTTATGAGTGGGGATAGGCTAGTATCGTTGCGGGGTGAGGTGACAAAAATAACCACGTGACGTGTAATTTACATTTGGCAACACAGTTTTTTTGATTAATTTCCTGTCGGTGACATCTGACATTTGAACGTTTTATGCATGCTATTTTTTTAATTTTCATTTATTGAAATGCGGTTTATTTAATATAAAAATTCTCAAGCCTGCTGCTTTCACTATAATATAATATAATAAATCTGTTTTTCGCATTTTGACTAATAATGTGCTGTTTTATTAAATTCAAAATCATTTAATAAAGTGGCACTTTAGCACATAGATATCTCACTTTACTGTATAGTAATGTCACTGTCAATAAAAAACTATTGGATAGAAGATTATTTATTTAAATATTGGAATCATTGTTATACATTTATGTATATTAAAAGTACAAAATTATTAGTCAAACTAGAAAACTTAACAATCTCACTTTTATAATTAATATTATGTAACTTACACAAAATTCGAATCAAAAAATAAAAATTAACTGTTGTTATGTAAATAAATAAAGCCGCCGTGTCTGGTTACTAGATTACGAAAATTTTACACAAATATCTATTTAGAAATTTTTTGAATTAGCAATAACTCAAGAACGGCGCTAGATATCGAAAAACTGAGTAAAAAATTGGCTCCCCTCGCCTCGTACTCACTCCCCGTAAATTATCGGTAGGAAGGCATACGAAAAAATTTAGACCGATCGCGCACAGAAAAAATTTACTCATAAACGTCTAAATTCATATTTTAGATTAAATTTTCACAAAATACGAAAAAATTGTATAAACAAACCTCGTAAGAAAAGTAGTTTTACTAAACTCATATAGCTTTTAAGTTACTTTTCTAAACTTGTTGTTTAATATACTATTTTCGCATTTTGACTAATAATGTGCTGTTTTATTAAATTCAAAATCATTTAATAAAGTGGCACTTTAGCACATAGATATGTCACTTTACTACATAGTAATGTCACTGTCAATAAAAAAACTATTGGATAGAAGATTGTTTATTTAAATATTGGAATCATTGTTATACATTTATGTATATTAAAAGTACAAAATTATTATTCAAACTAGAAAACTTAACAATCTCACTTTTATAATTAATATTATGTAACTTACACAAAATTCGAATCAAAAAATAAAAATTAACTGTTGTTATGTAAATAAATAAAGCCGTGTCTGGTTACTAGATTACGAAAATTTTACACAAATATCTATTTAGAAACTTTTTGAATTACCAATAACTCAAGAACGGCGCTAGATATCGAAAAACTGAGTAAAAAATTGGTCCCCCTCGCCTCGTACTCACCCCCCGTGAATTATCGGTAGGAAGGCATACGAAAAAATTTAGATCGATCGCGCGCAAAAATCGCTCGCTGTGCTCGCTCATACTTAAAAGCTATATTCGTTTAGTAAAACTTTACTTTTCTAAACTTGTTGTTTAATATACTATTTTAAATACACAAATGAGGTTATATTTACCTAAATACATCTGTATTTACTATTACTACCGCTAGTTTGTTGTGGCGCTTGTGATAGCAGTGAACTACAGTGAAACGTTGCCAAGTGTCATATTACGGCTAGAAAAAATTTGTAAAATAAAATAATTTGAATTTCATTTCAATTTTTCTTTTTGGGATAAACCGATGCATAATATTTTTAATATACTGACGAATTACTGCAAGTATCATCTTTCTTATTCATAGTTTTTTTTTAAACTGAAGATATTTTAACATACTGATATTTGTTGATTTATCATCACAACTACCCATTTCTCCATAAGAGCAATGTATTTTAAGTCGATTTTCAAAAAATTTTTTCTTTAAAATATGAACGGTTACCTATGCTGAAATTTTTACAGTAAATTCATTGAGTAAAAATCTATATGTAAAAAAATTTTGAGGTCTTAAATTGAAAATTGTTGTCATGCTCATACATCCTTAAAAGTGTATATATTCAATTTTTGGGTTGTCTATGATATTGATATGGTTTATTGAGTTACACTACTTGTATTTAAAGTTTAAACTACGTATTAATCAATAAATCTTGAAATTTGGTTAGTAACGACATAATCATTAGAGTGCGGATTTATGGCATTTTGCTTATGTCTTTATAATTATTATTAATGCAAAATAAAATTGTTTTGGATATACACTTTACGTACAAAATGAAAACATTTGGCGCTACTTTTATTTTGCATTTTATAGATTTTTTTAGTTTTCTTTCTTTTCTTGATATTTTATAAATATTTCAAAATTTAATATTTTTAAACAAAGATTTGTGACGACTGATAGTAATGAGGTAATGGACTAATGATAATATGTGATACAATATAAAAATGTTTACAAGCACTTTTGCAAACTTTGTAACTATTACCCACATCCCCCACATCAACTTGTAGAAATAGACAAAATAAAGCTCTCTTGTCTATGTATTAGGTAGTTTTTCAATAAAAATATGTATTTCATTTAATGTTAGTTTGTTTACAAACAAATGCAAAATCTTTTAATTTCTAATTTAGAAAAATATATTATTGTTCATTGTTTTAACAACCACTAAAATTGTTAAAATGTTTAAATTACTTAAAAGAAGTAATTCACCACGTACCACGTAAAAATTTGGTAAAATTTGAAAGTTCTTTTACATTATACATAATACGTATACATAATACCATATACATAATACTACTCCCTCTAAACACACATCTTCAGTTACCCCAATCACACTATTTTTGTTTTGCCACTTTTTGAAGTCGTCGTATTCTCGCTCGTACCTTGAAGCTGATTTTGCAGGTAATAAACTTGAAGCTACACTGCTGGTTGCCTCAATAATTTCTTTTGGTACATTCGTTTTCGCTTTCGCCAAAACAAATGTAAAGAAAAATAAACAGACATGTTCATGGCAACGCTTCCATAGCTTACGACATTTGCGACAAATTATTGAGATTTTTTTGGAATTTATCTAACCTTTTTACAAATGAGAAACAAATAAAATATAAAACAATACACGCAAGGTAACGGGTTTTACTGGCTCAAGGAGGTAACTGACTCGCCTGCGGCTCGTCAGTTATATCCTCCATTCGCCAGTAAAAACCCTCTTACCTTGCTAGTAATGTTATATACTATTACGTATACGGTATAATTTAATGATCAAGTTGGTCAAACATGTCAAACATTAATATTAATCATTAAATTTACTTAAAACATATTATGAAGTTTTGACATTTTGCACTAGAAAGTAAATGTCACGTGTTCGTACTAAAAATAGCTACTTTCAGTATTGTTTCGTATATATGTGAAATTGTACATTATAGTACATTATAGATAATTGAAGTAATTGTTGAAAAACAGTTAATTTTGAACAAGTGAATATAATATAGAGCAATTATAATTTTCTTGAATAAGTTGTTGATGCTAATTTCATGTTCTTTAAAACAATTTTAATAAAACTACCTAACCTAAGCTACATTTGGAATGTATAATTATAATATAGAACATCAAGTTTAGAGTACCATCTCTGTATGAATAATTATTATAACAAATGTATAATAAGGTGCTAGTAGTAGTGAGAAATTATAGTCATTCATTAGTTTTAAAAGCACCTAGTATTTTGAACAATGCTTATAAACTTTAAATTCAAGGTGGTTATTATTACATCAAAGAGAAAATTAGTAATACTTTTCCAATTAAATTACCACCTTTATAAAAAAAATTATTGTTACAATGCATGATGAATTGGTTGTATTATAAAAAATAAAATAGCGGATTGAAATATTGTTAGCCGGTCGAATAAGTTTCATTACATCATAACTTATTATAATCTTAATAAAAATAATTGAATTACTTTTCGGGATTAAAATTAACAATGGGGCGCTGATACATTTTCAAAATGGTCGTCGCATGCGAGTGATATCAAAATAGTGAATATCAAACTACTATTATCAAAAATTAATATCTAATAATTTGTATGATATTTAATATGCAGTTGTAAAACATATAATTTAAAAAAAAACGAACACTGTTGAAATAGTAGAAATTTAATTAAATTTATAATTTCTTTAATTTATTTCTATTATTTTGAAACGCAACTCTTGGGTGCAGAAACGTGGTAGATTTTAAAATACTTTTCAAATTATTTTTAAAAATCAACAAGCAGCAGTGCAGTAAAGATTTCAATACAGATGTGACAATCAAATAAAATAACATTTTATTAATTTAGTAGGTAGACATATTTGCATATGATTACATAACTGACCTGCTGCAATACATATTACTTATGAATTATTAGTAACATACACAAAAAAATTTCAAAAACGTTTTAATTAAATATAATACATTTTGTTTCATTATCTATTGCATCACCTACAAATCTTACAAGATTTATAAAATTTATTTCTTGTGTGTAGATATCTATTTTCACTAAGTTTTGTTAATTATAGAAGAAAAAATATTATAAATCGAGAAATCTTTTGTTATTTGAAACTAGTTTGTCATAGTATCAATTTATATTTTAAGGCTGGGAACGAATGTACAAAATATACTCTATATTGACCCTTCGAAGTTCATGGTTTTCTCCCAAACTAAATCATACCATATATAACATTTATACTTTCAACAACTTGTAGAAGAAACTGTTAGCTATGTTTTTGTAGGTTCATAATTTAAATTAAACTTTTAATTACATTATGAAATTAAAAACTGTAAAAAAGAAAAAAAAAATTTTATACCGAATTTTTCTCTACAATAACACGCGGATATATGCGAAGTTTACATATCAATAAATGAAATTGAAAAAAGTTAATTAATAACAACAAAATGAATGAACTCGTGAACTTATCATTTTATGCAGATAGTTTGATACTTTCGAGTTTGAAAATAGTTCCAGCTTTTTGAAGAAGATGGTGCCTTGAATTAATGGCTTTTGCCAGGTAGATATTATCATAAATAAAGCTCGCCTCACACGATGATTGTTTCTCTGCACGTTTCCTTGCTTTGTGCCGTGATGAGTGCGCAGTTGCCGTGCATGCTTTGCTGCATGTTTTCGTGCACGATTTCTCTGATAGAACCGGTGTTATTTTCTGTGATGGTTTACGTGCATGTTTTCAGCGCTAACCAATGATAATAATAATAATAATAATAGCTTTATTCATCAACTCTTACTTACAATAAAAAGAAAATAAATACATTTCATAAAGCAGAGTCGATGAAAGGGCAAAACAATCAGCAAAGCTGCTTTTCAGTTCCACCCTAGCACGCATTTTGCGCAAGCATCAGAATCTCCTTGATCCCGCTTCTAAAGGAACTGCTGGTTCCGCCGGTCAAGAACACGTCCAGATACCTATTGTAGATCTCCGCCGCTCGGTACTCGAAGGAGCCCTGAAACTTAGTTGTCTTGTGAGACGGGATAGACAAGTTCCCGCTATAACGAAGATCAAGTTGATGGCGTTCAGATCTTTTCACCATCAACTCCAACAGATACCCCGGGCTACCACGCTTATACAAATTGTACAAAAAGGAAGCGAACAGAAGTTCAAAGCGAGCGTGAATCTTGAAGACACTAAATTTATTGTAAAAAAGAGTAACGTGGCTGCCAAACTCAATATCACAGGCAAATCTCATGCAAGAGTTCTGAAGAACCTGTAGTTTGTGTTTTAAGTTGGCAGTAAGGTATCCATAATAAACCACACTGCAGTAGTCAAGGTAACTCTGCACCAGCTACAAATTAATCTGCAGGGGAAGAAGATATTTGTACCTGTATAAGGATTTCAGTTTATAGTATCCTATACCACAAATCTTAACAACGTGCGCCCCAAAACTCAAGTTACTGTCGCAAATTACGCCAAGATCCTTAACATTCTCACTAAACTCCAGTACGGAGCCATCAAGTTCAACGTCAAGAGATCGAGTGCTGTCGGCTAGAGTACAGCAGTATGTACTTCCCACACGTAAACAAACCGTTTTATTGGGGTTAAGAATTAACCCATTGTCGCCAGACCAGAGCTTAATAGAAGTTAAGTTATTATTCAAAGATTGAACAACACTGTCAACTAAGGTTGCTTTGTTAGAGAGATATACTCGAAAGTCATCAGCATACAAGTGTACACCGCAGTCGGAAGAAAGAACGCTGGGAAGAACAGCAGTAAAAATGGCAAAGAGAAGCGGACCCAGAATTCTACCCTGCGGCACGCCACTGGTTATGGCAAGCTCACCGGACAAACATCCATTTAGTCTGACCCTCTGAATTCGACCAGTCAAATAATTCCGCAAAAGAACAATGGCCGAGCCAGCACAACCGTAATACAGATAAAGCCGCAGTTTCCGTCGAGTTTGAATTGAAATGATGTAAACAAATAAGTTTATTAGGTTAAATAACATAATTTCTTTTAATATTAAAAATAATAAAATATTTTTATTATATTGGTTATTGCTTCTTGTTATTTTCTTTATTTTATCATTTTTTCGAAATTGTTGTTTTTTGGTTAACTATATTTGAAAAAGATTATCATTTTAAATTGGTAGTTCGATTTGTGTATAATTGCAATTATATTGTTTTGTGTATTTTGCGCAAAAATATGCTAACAGCTAATATTCTACGTTAAATTTCTATTAAAAGAGCGTTAATTTTTACAAATTTAAGACTGTCACTGTTACTGCGTGCGCATTGAAGCTTGAAACCATGCTTGCAAACCATCATGCACAATACCAGTGTGAAGCCAACCATGCACAGGAGCCATCATGCTAGGTACCATGCACAGAAACAAACAAGGAAACCATCAGCAAAACAAGCATCGTGTAAGGCGAGCTTAAGAGAGAATGAAATCGAGGATAAAGGATTAAACTATTACATAGTACCCCAAAAAGAAAGGTTAGTTTTTATTACAGATAAAATGTTCTATCGATTTCGACAATTTGTAGTAATTCCAATTTTAAAATTAAAAATTTTGAAGTTGTAAGAATTATGAATTAATGTTATTTAAAAAAAAAATTCAGATTGGAGATAGGTAAAAATAATTACAGCAATTAGTAAGCGGATAAAATTTTGTTTGTGCCATTTTAAAAGTTTTGTTTACTACGATATTTTTAATAAGTTTAAACTTATTCATATTTTAATATTACTCTTGTAAAAAATCGTCACTAAATAAATATTTTTTAATTTAATAAAAACCACAAACTAAATTCTTATTTGACGGAATGTCAAAACGAAGAACTAAATTACATCAAAATATAAGCCAATTTATGGAAAGAAAAACACTAAGCTAAACAATTTAAAAAATTGTAATTACAATTTGTTGATATACACGGTAAATCATCTAAATAATAATAATAAAAAGTTGATTTGGCAAAACTATTTTAATAAGTAAATAACTATAGTAATCTAGAGTAATAAAGCCATAAAACTACCCTGTTAACTTCTGCTTATTGCTTACTTTGTCGGCTAAGTATATCCTTTTTGTAGAAAACCCAATTTTACTGAAAAAAAATTAAATAACAAGTTAGCTCGTAATAAAATTAGCGTTGGGCTGCTTTGCGTGGATCCTAAATATATATTGGAAGCCCGAAAGAAAAAAGAAATGAAAATAGAAAAAAGAAAGAGAAAGGCAACGGAAAATTTATAAAAATTTTACAAAAATATAAAATTAATAAGTCTTTTTAAAACAAGTTTATTTAATTATTTACGTATCAAATAAAATTGATCCAAATTTACCTATCAACTAAATCAAAAAACCTTCGATAACAATGCGAAAAGCGCTTATTTTTTATTTATTTTATTCTAAAAAAAGTAAAGTCTTATAAATAAAACATTTATAAAAATTTAACAAAAATGAACTTTTTGTGATGCACCTCTGTACATGTACCTAATTTAAATACTATAAATATAACATTATTGTAAAATAAATAACCTGGAGTTTTGTCAAGGATTACCTGAAGGGAAATTCCACATTCTATCAGTTTGGCGATACCCTTCCATTATGTAATAACACAGATGAGGTGACATCTATTGGATTTTAGCACAATCACGTGAAGTGTGTAACTTTTCTAAATTTTAATTATATATGTATTTTTGCGCCAGTAGTAACGCATGCGGATATTTATAAAAGTTTGTCAATCCCCGACCTTAAGTTAAAAATCTCCTGGTAATCTTTTGTCTCCAATCTCTTCTCCATTTGAGTAAAGAAATTTGATCTTTTAAAATTTAACGGCTGATTTGCACTTGTTGTGGAACGGCTTGTTACTGGTTGTTAAAAGTTTTATGAAACCGGACAATAGATTGTCAAAACATGCAGTTTTAAAATTTTTTAAAAAGATTGATGATAAATTGGAATGTCCTACCAACAGCACCAAATTATATTCAATTTCTCAAAGAAAATAAGCTTCCCTTCAAAGGATTATACGAGACTTCTATAGAATAGGACAGTTTCCAGAAATAATAGGTCTACTACATATTGCCATTACATTCTCTGGTCGCTGGCTTAAAATTATAAGGTTCTATGTTACATTTTTGACACTATATGGGTTATTGATACCACAAGGTTCTATGGTGCACATACAACATTTTAATTAATATAACGATAGTATGAGAAGTCTAAAAATGGTTTTATGTGCACATTTACAAAGGTCTATGTGACAAAGGTGTCTAGAATGTTAGAATATATCAACAAAGTTCTATGTTATTACATACAACTTTGTATGTGCAATAAGAAATTAGGAATTATAAGGAACCAACATAGAATCATTTTATTTGGATTTTTAACTAAGCAGGATCTTATTGTAATATAAGTTTAAACTGCTAATATGTAGTGTGAAGCATGCCTTAAGTATGTTGCAATTTTTATTGATATCCGGAGTCAATGAAATGTAATTTGCTTGATGTGCAGCTCATTGCATATTTCGTTTCTAACGATCTATTTAGGGACAACGACCGACAACTGCTGATCACAGTATTTGGTTGAGGTCAATAAATAGCAAGATATGTTATTGTTAAAGTTAGTTATTATTTAGTTATTAATTAATTATCATGTAGTTATTATTTAGACGTAGATTAGTTTTAAGCCAAAACTATGTAACCTACTACTTAAACTAATAAATAAAGAACCGTTGTTATCCACCTATTGCGTTTTCAATACGACGAATCTGGATCATCCAAAAGTGTTTAAATGTTATAAAACCAATAATATTTCATTATTTTCAGAAACAAAAACCTTAGTACTTTACGCTTTGTGAAACCAAAAAGGTTTAGTAGTTGCAGTTTAACATTTGAAGGTAGTGGATCGGGATGTGAATTATAGTTTATGTTTAATTATAATTAAATTGAATTTGCAAAAATTGTAATGGAAATGGCAACTAATAGCCAATATAAATTTAAGTAACTTAAAAAATTTTCTAGTTTATGTACTTGTTTACTTTAACCTTAATTTATTTTTTGTATAATAAAAACTTCATATTTTCATTTAAAATATTTTATTCACGTTAAATTTAGAATACGCCAGCTCTGTGGAGTCATCTCCACCACCAACCGTAAATTATGAAGTAGATGATATCTTTAGTTCTGATGTTAACATCTTCGACATCACTTATAAACCATATTCAGACAGTGAAGAATCTCACGATCCAAAACGAATTGAAAAAAGCCCATCTAGCACTATGCTCAATGATGTAGCTGAGATTAGTAAGCAAATTAATGTATACCTACCTATTGTATTTTTTTAATTTCAAAATCTAAAATCATTCAATTTTCAAAGTTGTTTTTATTTTGGTTCCTATATGAATTAATTATTTTAGAAATATAATATAAACTAGTCTTACAAACAGTAGTATATAGTATAGTATAACTGTATTAACTCGTAGGTGTTGATGCTATATCAGAGAACGTAGAAGAAAAATTAGAAGAAACACTGACACGGAAACGAAGTAGGTGTCCGGCAAAGTGGAAGTCGGCAATACGGAAAGAAAAGAGAAATAAAGAAAAAGGTTACATTTCTTCAAGAAACAAAGCCGTTCTTCCAAAAGCAATTAAAATCCTAAAAGATTGTACCAAGTGCATCTATAAATGCAATTCTATAATTTGTAATAAAGATCAGAAAGAAGTCTTTAAAAACTATTATAACCTTGAACAAAGTGCCAAAAAAATTTTTATAATAGCTAACTGCGAAATATGCGAACCTTTGCGGGGACGGAAAGGAAAAGTTGGCGATAATTCCAAAAAGAAGAATAATTATAAATATTTTTTCACCATTAAAGAAAGAAAACTGCAGGTCTGTAAGAAATACTTTCTAGGAACTCTAGATATTAGTCAAAAAATAATTTACGACTCTTTTAAAAAACGAAATAAAACTACGAACGTCGCTACAAAACTTATGCAAGTAGCGCATACAAAGAAAAAAATACAAGAAGACTTAGTGGAAGGTGTTAGAGATCACATTAATTCGTTTTATCGAGTTTAGTCACACTATTGTCGCGCTGATAGTAAGCGTGAATACTTACAAAGTGGCCTTAATATTGTAAAAATGTACGAATTATATGTTAACAAAATGGAAGAACAGCGGTTATCTGCTGTAAAACTATCTCAATGTAACACGGGTAGGCTTTGATTATTTAAATAATCGCGGCCGTTGTGTGTTAACTGAAGGTTAATTCGCTGCCACCAGAGCCTGTTTATAAGCCGGGCTCAAACTTTTAAATTGAAGATCGGAGACGTAGGATTATTACCAAGCCGATCGCCTTTTTAACAGCAAGAAAAGAATAAGAACATGTAAATCACAACTAATTTATTTAACACAAAAAAAAATATAATGAAAAAAACGGTACAAAAAAATTATAATTACAAAATAAAATATAATAAAAAAATAATTGCTGAGAATTAATTTACCAAGTTAACTTTCTGTTATAAAGATAAAAGTTACATTGAAATCGTTGGGACTCACCTAAATAAAAAAAACATACAATTTTAAACATAAAAATTTGGTCATTACCTTTTTAGTCGTTGGAAAGCGCACAAAACAAAACAAAAAAAAAGATTTAAAAGAAAAATTATTTGAACCACTTAAAAAAAATGAAAATTAAAATTCAATTATGAATACTAAAAAAATAAAATTTTATTATGAATACTTTAAAAAAAAAATTATTTAATTATGAACACCTCTTAAAAAAAATTAAAATCTTATTATGAATACTTTAAAAAAAAAATTTAATTATAAATTAGCACAACACTTTTATTTAATACCCGGAACGAACGGGCAGGTTGGATTACGCGTCTTGTCGGAGATGAACTACATCTTGTCGGAGGGAGACTGACTGGCCGCCTTAAGGGATAACCTCTATTTATATGAAATTTTGGAATACATGTCAATAAGGTTGATGTTTATTTGTTGACAAATTTTTGGATTTTAAAACTAGATTTTTAATTATAAAGATTTGTATTCTCGTTTTTAATTATTGTTATGGATAGGGAATAATCATATTCGATTTTGATTGAAAAAGTGGCAAATTTTTGCAGTTAATTGACTTTCCTAATAGTGAAAACTCATGAATGACATTATTGTTGCATCGCCCAAAATCAGGTTAACATGTATATTGATTGAAATCAAGAATTTTAGCAAAATATTCGCGAAGTGGCGAATTTAAATCAGTGCACATAAAAAGTTGACTTGAATTTCAAGCTTGTGTGTACGTTATTAGAAGAATGTTTGGGATTCACTGTTTGTGAAGGTAAATCTTTTAACACATGTCAATTAGTTGTCGAGACGGTCACTTCAAATCGATATTCTAATGAATTTGCTCTTATCTTCCCCTTATTTTTAAGTTTTAACCGGTGATTTCCAATAGTTATTTATAATTTGAATTTTTACTATATAGTTTTAGAAAAGTTTTGAGGTGACTGGTTTGTTTAACTTTTATGGTTTAAAATGTGTTTATTTAAAAATTAATTTTATAGTTTTTCTCAACTTAATTGATTTTTAGTTTAATAACGTAATTCTTAGTTATTTTGCAAGATTTTTGGCACATAACATGAGATTTTTCTAGCGAAAAGATTACGCTTTTTTTAGTGTAAGTTTGAACTTTGTATGATCGGTTTACTCAAATTTAGAGTCAATAAAGTCAAAATTCGTTAATCCTAATTAGTTTTTAAAAAGACATATCTGTCTCATAATTCATGAATCCCTCTTAAAGTCCTTAGGTTAAATTCGTCAGCCACTTAAGTTGTGAAACTTTGTGGCCGTTTCAAATATAATTTGAAATATGCGCTTCCCAATCTTTTTACATTTATTATTTTAATTGAATAATTATCAACTAATTACGTTTTACTTATTTATATTCGCAATTTGAAAAAGGTAACTTATATAAAATAAAAGATTTTAATCGGTTGCTTATTGCGTTTATGCTAAATTTGCATAAATTACCTTTGTTTAGGCTTGCGAATCCATGAGTGGTTTGTTACATCAATATAGATACATTTTTTGTAATAAATTTAATTTACATTTCCACAAACCCAAGGACGGATGTGATGTTTGTGAATTACAGAAGCTACAGACGACAGAAGGTGGTGACAATATTCATTAGGAAAAGTATTTAAAGCATATCAAACTAAAGAAAGCAGCCAGAGAAGATAGGAAAGCCGATAGAGAGAATAAAGATAAACCTACAGTCGCCTTTGATTTAGAAAATGTCCTTACATGCCCGAAAGCTGAAGTATCATTATTTTATTATAGAAGTAAACTTTCAGTTTATAATTTGACAGCACATTTTTCAATCACTGGTCAAGTGTATTGCTCTGTTTGGTCAAAAGCTTTAATGGGAAGCAAAGGAAATGACATCGCTAGTGCTCTTATAAAAATTTTACGTGAAATTTTAAAAGATCATCCAGATTTAAAAGAGCTGACATTGCGGAGCGCGCGATAGTTGCGTTCCACAAAATCGCAACTCTATATGCAATAGGAAATTTCTTGAAAAAACATAAAATGAAAAAAATTACCATGAAATATTCGGCTCCTGGACATTCTTGTGTACAGGAAATAGATTCTGTACATAGCGCAATAGAAAGAGTGTTAAATAAGGTTGAATACTATTCGCCTGTTTTTCTACTTCGTGTACTTCTCAAAGTTAATAGCCGAAAACCCTATAAAATAATGCAGCTAAATAGTTCAGATTTTTTTGATTACCAAAGTTTAGCTTATAATTACTATGGTTATACTAAGGTTCCTTTCACAAAAGTGTTTGTGTTAGAGTTTCATAAAACTTGAATGTTAAGTATAAAATAGCCCATGATGATCAACTATATACAGAGATTAATATTAAAAATTTCACCAAAACAAATAAACAACTCATCTTATATTTCCTAATGGAAAAACTACTAAATGTCGAACTGAAAGTCCTCCAAACAAACAAGAAGCAATTAAAGCAATGATACATTTTAAGCCACAACAAGACCAGAATTATTACAAAGTAATTCTCCCACAACCTGCAAAAAGAGTTCAAAAACGGAAACGGAAGAACCCTAAGAAAATCACACCAAAGAGGCAAAATATTAATAAATAACTGAAGCCAGTACCCCAACACAACTTTAGTTTCTTAATTTAACTTGTAACGATGTTTCTTTCCTTTTATATTAGGTTTCATTTATATTATTTCAGTACTTTTAAGTTCTATGTTACTTTCTTTAATTATAATAAACAGTTTTGATAAAACAAAGTTCTATGTTATTTTAGAGGTCCCCATAGAATTCAAAATTACGGCCCATTTTTTTTGATTTTGTTATATATTAGCCAGAAATTACTTATTGAAACAGCTAGTAAGTTGAATTACGAATATATTAAATATAACTACCATAACCAATATCCAAAATTTCAAACGCGTTTATCTCGGCTCCAGTACATTGTAACATGGAACCTTATAATTTTCACCCAGCGTGGTGGTGACAATGCAGAAGCTCTTTGAAATAGAAATGGTTACTTTTCTATAAATGTGCAAGCTATATGTGACTCCAACTTAATTATAAGAAATACTATAGACTTGGAGCAAAGAGGAGGAGTCGAGAAAAAATATACTACTAGCGCTTGTAGTGCGCAAATCAAAAAATAAGTGTTGTATATTATTTAAAAATGTTGCACTTACCGAAATACTTCAGAAAGTTTTTGTAGTTATTGTAGACATTTTCAACCCGATATTTTATTTATAATTCGAAGAAATATAGTTAATCCCGACGTCGCGTCGTCGCATTTTACAGCATTGAAAACATAACCGCAAACTGTGAGTGAGTTCTTCAGTTCGTTTATTTATTAGTGTTTATTAATTTTATGTAGTTATATCAGTGACAATTTTATAATTTCACACATACTTTGCAATGTTAAAAAACAAAGCTGGAAACTACTGTTGTGTTGTTGGTTGCAACAGTGGCAGCTGAAATTCTCTTTTTTTATAAAAATAGTTTTTTAAAAAAGTCTTTGTGGCGCTGATTTATGAAAAAAAATTTCTCTCCGTACAACTAAATGTCAAAATGGGAACAGAGGAAATGATTGGCAACAGCCTCAATGTTTTCTTCTTCGACTCTTTGATTGTCCTCATTTCTTATTTTCTCTAGGGCAAGTCTGGCTTCTCTCTCCTCTGTAGTACGATTTTCTTCAATTAAAATATCACGAGCAGCACAATTGATTTCTTCGAATTCATCAAGGTTAAAATGAATTGCCTCGTCGTCAACAATTCTTAATTTCGGTAAAAACAAGACTGAAACCAGCTTCCCTTTCGAATACATGGCTTTTGCGAGTTGAGCTGGTGATGGTTTTCCCCATTGCTGCTCGAAACTTGTCTTCAATGCGCTTCTGTCACTATTTATGTAGTGGGTCAGTGCATAAATATGCTTGCAGCTCTTACCACATTTAGCAACACAGGTACATCTCACATTTGTAATGTGTCGATTGTCATCAATCTAATAGTATATTAAACAACAAGTTTAGAAAAGTTAAGTTTTACTAAACGAATATAGCTTTTAAGTATGAGCGAGCACAGCGAGCGAGTAACTTAAAAGCTATATGAGTTTAGTAAAACTACTTTTCTTACGAGGTTTGTTTATACAATTTTTTCGTATTTTGTGAAAATCTAATCTAAAATATGAATTTAGACGTTTATGAGTAATTTTTTTTTGCGCGCAATCGGTCTAAATTTTTTCGTATGCCTTCCTACCGATAATTCACGGGGGGTGAGTACGAGGCGAGGGGGGCCAATTTTTTACTCAGTTTTTCGATATCTAGCGCCGTTCTTGAGTTATTGCTAATTCAAAAAGTTTCTAAATAGATATTTGTGTAAAATTTTCGTAATCTAGTAACCAGACACGGCGGCTTTATTTATTTACATAACAACAGTTAATTTTTATTTTTTGATTCGAATTTTGTGTAAGTTACATAATATTAATTATAAAAGTGAGATTGTTAAGTTTTCTAGTTTGAATAATAATTTTGTACTTTTAATATACATAAATGTATAACAATGATTCCAATATTTAAATAAACAATCTTCTATCCAATAGTTTTTTATTGACAGTGACATTACTATGCAGTAAAGTGACATATCTATGTGCTAAAGTGCCACTTTATTAAATGATTTTGAATTTAATAAAACAGCATATTATTAGTCAAAATGCGAAAAAATAATTTTAAAAAATTAATTTTGTGTGAAACACATTATTTCGATTCGATATAATTGTTTTGCCAATTTTTCTTATTTGCGTGTCATATGATTAGCATCGACTAGTTTCACACCTTTTTCCTTCGTAGAATCCTTAAATCGAAATCCATTTATAATTTCAGCAAATCCGGTTTCCAAAATACAATCCATGATGAAATTTTCAATTTTAAATTTTCTAAGTTCATTGACCCATTTTTAAAGATGAATTAATTTTTTTATATGTATTGCTATGTTTTGGTGACGACTTTACTCGCCCGAGACCAAGATTTTAGCTCTATAAAATTATTGTAGCAGGGTCAGCAAATCGCTGTCGGTATTCACAACAATCATCCAAATTATTTTTATTTTCCAATAAATTTCAATCAAAAATATTCTAATTCAAAATAATACGTATTTTGTTTTGATATAATATTCAAAAATGGGAATACAAATTTTATACGATACCGGTATCGCAGTCCGGCTTATCACTCATAATTCTATAGTTCCTTGAACAAATTTTTAATTTATAATAATGTAAAATTTTTATTTACCAAACTTTTAATTATAATTTTTAAATTCTGTTTATTTTTATTACTATCTGTACTCATTCGACCATAGCTTCTGTTTTATTCTTTTTTTCAAAATTATCCAAAATATCTTTCTTCAAACTCAATTCAATCAATTCAATCAATAACTTCAATAAAACACTTTATCTTCAAAACTTTTACTTATATTCCAAAAATTATAAACTTTTTAAAAATTATTCGGACATGAATTTTACACGTCCATCATGTCGACCATTTTTTTGCAAAAAGGCCTCGTATCAAAGTGATCGGTCCCCACCTAGCAAAATTCCACCATGTTACAACTTAACAATTAATAAAATAATTTTACAAAAATGTATAGGGTGGGTCCGAATCAGTTTGAAACACAGCAGTATATATGTGGTGTTTCAAAGGGATTCGCACCTACCCTGTACATTTTGTTGAAGATTTTATTTTAATAGTTTTGAGTTGTAAGATTGTAGAATTAGACAGGTGGGGGCGAATCGACGAGGATATTGACTTTTTGCCGACGAGTCGCCGCGAGAGATAGCGGGCCGACTTTTGGCTTGTTAATTTTTGACTCGAGTGAGTTATTTTTGAGATTTGTCTTATTTTTGAGATTGTGAGTATTTATTTTGATTGAATAAAGTGAATTTTGATGCGAATGCATTATTACGTAATTTTTGGATAATTTTGATAATTGGAATTGGATATTTTTTGATAAGTTGCTACCGAGCGGTAGTTGAATTAGTAATTTGGAAAGATTTGATGATTTGGTTAATTTAACAAGAGCAGTTAAGATTATAAAATTTGAAATTGTTTAAAATTGAAATTGGTTTAAAGTTAAAAGTTAAAATTGCATTTGTAAGTGCGAGCGTGTGGCCAGTGACTGATAACTCGACGCTTTGGATAAGGCAAATCAAACTTTGTTTCTTTCGAATAAAATTGAGATTTTATTTTATTTTGCATTGAATTAAATTGGATTTAATAATTATTTTTGGATTTTGGAGAGATTGGGGTCATCGCAATATATTTATACTCACCAATACAAAACTTATTTGTCTTTGTTGTTTTCAAAAACATAAATAAATATAAATCTTGTATATCTGTATAATATAAACATTCACAATTCTATACAAGTTATTTTATTTTTCGACACCGCGGCGCCACCTGTAATTCTGCTCCAAGTCTATACTATAGAAGTAGAAATTTACCTACTTGATCCCAAAATGAATTTAATTTTAGGTATAATTTCATTGTTACAAAAGTCAAAATAATTTTTAATAATTTGACTAAATTTAATTGCATAACTTTTCAAATTTTTACATAATATTTCTAGGTTTGTGAGATAAGAATCGAAAATTGAAAACATAATCTATCTTCAAAAGAAATATATTTTTGTCCTTATAAATAAATAAGTTATGAATTAAATTTTAATTTCAATTTTAAAACAAACATTTTAAAAATTTACTTATTATAGATATTATCACATCTCACATGTTAAAAACATTAATGCTATTATAAATTCTAATATTATAAAAAGAATTATTATCTATCTATATAATAAAACATGCATATTGGCGCTTATGTCATTTTACATTATAATAGAAAATACCACGTAATGATGACAGAAAAACAATAATATTAATAGAATAGATAATAGAATAATACTGATGTTATGCATAATAGTTTTGATAAAATAATTCAAAATAATTCTATTAATCTCATTGGAATTTGTTTTACATAGTTTGCAAAATTTATATATGTACAGAAATTGGGGCGACTTTGATATTCAGGTGCGGCTTTGATAACCACAGAACTTGATAACTGCCCCCACCGCAAACTGCAACCGCGTTAGCGGCGCACTGGTACATTTTAAAAATACCACTTTAATTGCAATAAATACGTCCACGCCTACAGATCTTAAAATCATTGTACAAATAGTTTTTTTTATAAAGTAACCTGCAATAAATTGATCTAAAACGTCGGTCATCGGCCGAAGAAGATTTTTTTAGTTGTTATAACTTCAAATGTGCAAAGGTTCGTGATATTTTATAGTTTTTTTTAAATTATATATTGTTAATCAGGCATGTCTTGAAAACATATAACTTCATATAAGCATTACAAGAAAAACTATCATGTGTTTAAAAATCTTGGTAAACCATCGTGGGGTCACTTTCATCATAACTACGAGGCGACTTTGATTAAATGATCAAATGAGGAAACCCGGAACTAGGAATTATAAGCATTACTCACAAGGTCAACTGGATTCAGAGAATTTTATTTGAGTAAAATTATATTTATTTAGGTATAAACGTACAAGCAGTTATTTATTTTTTTTTTTATACAAGAATATGTATTTTTTATGGAAATAAACACTTTATACAATAAGATGACTTCGATCAAAGTTGCCCTCAAAACAATATCTGTTCTAACTCAAAAACTACAACACCGATTTTAACGTGAGGCGAAAGTAATCACTCTAGACAGGTTCTCTGCATTTAAACTTAAATGCAGATACTTAAAATTTTGCGTAATTTGAGTTAAGATGCGGTATTTAATGGAAAATCTTATAAAAAATCATTGTATAATATACTTATAATAGAGAAAATGGTAAAGTTATTAACATGTGATAATATTTTTTAATAAAATTAATTTTTACCTGTTAGATGAAATTGAAAAATATTTAAATTCATAACTTACATTCCAGGTTTGCCTGATGAGATTCAAAAAATCGAAACATCGGTTATAACAGGGTGTCGCAAACTATATCATTCATTTAAATAGTTTTTGAACAATTTTATGTAAGTTATGAATTTAATTATTTTTCAATTTTATCTAACATGTAAAAATTAATTTTATTAAAAAATATACTTATAATATGTAAATGTATGACTCGTAACTTTGTGATAAAGTGTGCGAGTACTTGATATAATTATTGTAAAAAACGTGTATATGAATCAGTTTATAAAGAAAATAAATTTATTGAAAAATATGTTCTCTTTTTTTGTACTCAATAGTTGGCAACCCTAGTAAAGTTGATCAGCAAGTTTTTATTTTTCTACTACGCGTATTACAAAAAATTAATTTCTCTTCAGCATAAAATCGTCTCTGTATGCCATCGCCAATCATTTAGTATTTTTTAACTTTAAAGTTATAAACAATGAAATCTAATATATATGCAAAATACAAATTAAATTGATCAAAGTCACCCCATTTTATGGTATAGTAGTAACCACGAAAAATAAAACTTGCGCAATTTTCGATGTTGTATGAAGTAAGATGAAAATTGTAAGTCAAATAAGTGTTTATTATAATAAATTTAAATCATAATATAAAAATACAGAAAATTCAAATGGCTGTCAATATATTGCCATGTCTCCAACCTTATAAATTTATCAAATTTCCACCCTCTTGATAAATTTGTTACCTTAATTTTAATAAAATCCAATGATATGCGTCAATGTAACTTTTAGTGTTTAAAAACACGATTATCAAATTTCAAAATAAACTTTTATCAGAATTCAAAATTTAATAAATTCAAGTGTAGCCGATGTTTTTAGACTTTTTCTTACATCAGATAAATTAATGATTTACAAATTTGCCGTTAGTTTTAATTTCCTAATATATAATTTGTAATTATTTCAACGTGCTCTAGAAAATTGTGACTGAATGACATAAAAATAGAAAAATTTAAAAATTTAACTTTTTATACCTTGTTGTTAGAGGTTTAATAACGTGCATGCACTATAATTTTCTCACCATGTGTTGTTAAACGTTGGTTGTGGATTTCTGGTTACTCGCATTTGATTCTTCTGCTACCGTCCGTATTTGATTCTGAGCATCTTTTTCAGTCAAGTTGTCATCACTTTTATATCACTTTTGATTGCGGCATGTTTTATTACTATCAAATTTTTGATTACACCAATGTCTAAATTTTGTTGAAACTACAAATTCTTAACTACTTTCTCATTTGCTCGATCATACCGCAATGCTTTATGAATTCTTCTTTACGCAGTATTTCTTCGAAAATTTTCCAAAATTGTCCCCTCGTAGAAACGATTTAGCAGCGCGAAATTTAAATGGTAATCCAACCTAATGTTGTTTGATGAACTTTTTGTTTTATTACTTTCTTCAGACACTTTAAAATTTTTATAACATTTTAAGCCCTAATTGATTCATAATTTTCAGCATTTGCTCGTCATTAACTTTTATTGTCCTCTCATTTGAGGATTCTTTTGTCTAAAAATATCTTTCTTCTAAATAAAATGTAGTGAATTCAACGAATTTTCAGGTAAGTAATTTTTTTATTTTGAATTAACTTTATAACTAAAATCTGTTTTTTGTTATAGAACTAATTAGCAAATCAACATATCATGTTTATATTATTTTTATATTTTCATTAATTTTTCATATTTTCATTTTTATATTATTTTTAACTAAAATTTTGATTTCTCATCTTTGCAGGAGCAATTTTGAACACCGAAGACTTTTTGTATTAAAATTAAACAATTTAATAAATTGTTAAATAAAAAAATTCATGACAAGATAATCATCATAGAGCAAGGTAATCATGGTAATCATGGATTACTAAATTTCGTTGTAAAATATTTATAAACTTAAACTTTATTAATATGTTCTATTTTATTTATTATTAATAATAATGATAATAAAGTTTATTAAGCAATAATTACAAATTGAATAATCTCGGTAGAGAGATTATGGAGAGGGCGGATGACTTCCGAGTGTTAGCAGCCTCACTAACAAATTTTTAGGCTTGGATCTCAAAAGTCACCCTGTTGGTAGAATAAAACTCAAGTCGAAGTTAAGTTTTACGGAGTTCGATTGATACTGAATTTATTTAACAAAATTTACATACTTATATATCAAATTAACAAATTTATATACAGATATTAATAGGTAATTACATTATAATATAAAAGAATTTGTCACCTTGCGAGATATGCATAAATAAATTGTATTAACAGCCGTATTCATAAACGATGCCTTACTTATACTTAAAAAACGATTTTTAAAATAGACCCTTATTGACCTAGTAAATAAGGTTGCAATAAAAACAAATTCGACCTTATTGGTCTTTCTTAGCACTTAATACTTGTCTATGAATCTGGGCGTAAGTGTTCTACATTAAAGTAGGTTTTGTGAAGTGTAACCTGTCGACGTCTTTATTAAAGTTTTTAATGTATTTTTACAATTTGTTGATTTAGTAAATTTGAATAATTTATTGCAATTAGTTTAAATAAAATTACACATACAGGGTGTTCTGCCGTTAAATTAAAAATTCATGGTTAATTGTAAATTAAACACAAATTGTTAAAGAAAATAAAAAAAATATTGTTTAAAGGGCAAAAGTTCAGCAAGATAAGGAAGATCCTTAAATTTGATTAGTCATCAAGAATTTCTTAACGTCAGCTTTAAATGATAGCTTCAATTTGGCTTTCAAGTAGAGAGAAAAAAACTTGTTGAAGGAATTGAAAGATCCCTCAAACTTCAAAGTCCTATGTGTAGGCACCGACAGAGCTGCATTGTTGCGTAGGTTCAAGCCATAGCAAGACGATCTTTTGCATTCATGCAAAAGTAATTTGAACAACCAGTTTTGTATACATTATACGGGAGAAGGGCAAACTGAAGTGTACAGCGAGCTTAAATCTTCAATATTTGTTGTGAATTGTAGATTAGAGTGACGTAGTCCTATCGATCAACATTGAATGCGTAACGAAGGCATGCATTCTGGAGCACTTGCAGTTTATTCTTTAGATAACCAGTTAGGTATCTACAGTCGCGGCAATATGAAAAGCCCGGTCATAAAAATAATAGGGATCTGTCGGAATTCCTATCACACGATTCTAACTTTTTCCTATTGAATATTGGTAAAAGGACACTTTTCTAAGCATACTAGAACAAAAATTTTGTAGGATTATGCAAAAGTTTTCGAAAAAAATTGATTTTAAAAATGTAAAATTTACATGTATTTTAGATACACCTTTTAACACGGCTGCATGATTAGATATTTTTGTGTAAGGCAAAAAAATAAAACAGACCCTCCGGACGCCTTCGGCGCCCTCCGGGCTTGTTTTATTTTTTCACCTTACACAAAATAATTAAAAAAAATCCCTGAAGAATGACAGAACTCGCCAAGGGTGGAACTCGAAGCCATAGAACTCGTCCAGGTGTAGACCTCGACTGACAACAAAATTAAGAGTATATCAAAGCACACGTACCGTCAACAAAATGAGACCGTCACCGACGAGACCGTACCTCAACGTGAGACCGACCGTCACGCATCGGGGTATATCATATTACATCTCCCTGCCTTTCGTAGTTTTAAAATGCCGTTATTTCGATAACTATTGCATAATCCTAAAAAAATTTTGTCTTAATATACTCAGAAAATTGTCCTCTTTCTAATAGTCAATAGGAAAAAGTTAAATTCTTGTGATAGGAATTCCGACAGTAACCAAATAATAAATAATTTAATATAAGTTTTAATAAATAATAAAAACTAATATTTATTGTATTAAAAAAGATTCATAAATTAATGTTTTTAGGTAGATGAAATAATATTGAAACGAATTCGATATGTTACAGTATAACAAAATCAGTATCTAGTCTAGAAAATACAAAAGCCGTCATAAAACTGCATAAAATTGTATACAAAAACGTGCTTTCTTTTAAAAACCATTCTCATTTAATTTCAGAGAACTATGCAATTAATTAATAGTACTGTTTAGTTTATGTCGTTTATTTCTACACAGTAACAGTATTTTATTCTTAAATGAAAAACACAGCTTTGTTTGGATAATTTCATTCATTTTGATTTTATTAAAATTATTTTCGTAAATGAAAAATAAATGTTCTTTTATTGTAGTTCATGAAAAGTTTACTTGATTATAATTATTATTGTGTATTATTACAACATAAAAAAAAATTTAACTAAATCAAACAATTTTATTTGATAATAGTAGTTAATTCTTCAAATGATATATATAACCAAACAATGCAAAATTTAATCAAAAAATTTAAACTTCTGGGTAAGCATCTGACGAAAAAGTACTTCTGTGTATCTGAAAAATATATTTCAATCTCTTAGAATTTACTTTTGTACCATATTTTAAGTCAATAATATTTCATATTAAGGTAAGTGCATATAATATGGCTACGCTAAGCTTTGGGAATATTTTTAAGCATAATCTGATATTAACAAAAAAAATACTAACATGTTTTTAACAGATATGTTTACTACATACAAAAAAAAATATCAACCCAATTACACTAATATTTCACCTGTAATTATCGTTTTTATGAAAAAGTAGCAAATGGCCATATTGCCGACAGGGGGTAGGTAATATAGCCAACTGTTCTATGGTGGACAAATACTGTAAATATTAAATCAAAACTAGATTTTCTTTGCAAAAACCATTTATTATGCGTAATATAAACACGAGAGAAGAAAATACTTTGTTACATTTGACAATCAGAACACACAAATAGTTCTTCGTGCTTTGGACTCTTCTGTTTCGTATTTTTACATTTCTTTTCAGAAAAACACTTAGCCAATATCTTCTTGCTAACTCTTTTGCATTTGAAAAACGTTTAGCAACGTTATTTTTTTACAATAATTGTAAACAGATCTTCTTACACATTTTTTTGTATTTTTTTGGTACTGTAGCCAACCATTGGCTATATTATCAACATCACGCCGTTGAAAACATTTCCTGGCTTTTCGTTCTAACCTATACAAAAAATGTTATCAAACTATAATATATATGTCCCCCACATCCTACCTTATTTGACTATTACATTATTTAATTTATTGGCACAACAACAAATAAGTGACAATAATTAATTAACCACAGTAAAATTAGATCAAGCACTTGAAAAACAAACAACACGTTCTCACACAAAGCCATTCAATAAAGTGCCGGTGTCTTGGTTATAAATCGTAATTACTTATTATATTTGTTGAACTGATAATATTAGTAGCAATATCTGCGCTTTAATTTGTAGGAAAAAGGCAGGTAATTTATATAAGTTGGTAATACCAACTTGGCTATATTGTATGTGTTACGGAAAAAGTACGTAGCTGGAAAATGTGTACATTTACCGGTAAATGTGTACATATTCTACGGAAGTTGGTAGAAGTGCGTTGAGTAATTTCAAAGACATACCTATATAGTTATTCTTACAATTACCGCTAAATGTACACATGTAAACAAGTACCATAGTAAAAGTGAATCGACAAATACAGGATAATGTGAATATAAATAAATTAACTAATAATAATAAATAAATTAACTTATTGAAAGGTACTTTCAATGTTATAATATTTTTAAATAAATAACTTGATAAATTTGAAATGCCACAGCAATAATCCGGGATGCAACAAAGATTAATTATTATTATGCTGGTTTTAGTTTAATAAATTTAATTTAACGCATTAATATTTATTTTAAAAGATAATTTTTAAGCCATGGGATCGCAAAGCTTGTAGAGCTCTACTACTAGGTATTATTATTAATATTTATTTTTTCAATTTTTAATTTATTTAAAAAAATATCTAAGTGGGTATTGCGAAATTATAATTGAATTATAGCACACAGTTTATAAATTACGTAAGTGCTTGTACACAATGTACGTAAGACATAAGATAAGCATAATACATACATAAGACATAATGTTGAACTAGTAGTAAATCAACGTAAGTGTTCACAGTGTGCCTACGAAATTCTTATGTTTATGTTGATCTTAGGTTTGGCTTACCTTCGTACATAAGATTGAAATTATGTTACATTTAGTGAAATTTGTGGTTTAAAGTTGGTAGTGGTTGGTCATAAGTTGAAATAAATTGACAAAATTGACATAAACTTAACCTTTGTTAAAAAGTTTGACAGGTGTTTGAAAGTTTATTCGTTTATTTAGTTTATTTTTTCTTATACGCATACGCAGTTTCATATATTTCTTATGTTCATTGTGAACACTTTTGAGGCTTATGTCAAAATTATGTTTTATGCTTATATTAGGCTTATGCACGTCTTATGTTTATGTACATTGTGAACAAGCACTAATGAGTGAAAAGGAGAGGGGGAGTTAGACTTGCATGACGATAGAAAGAGAGGGGATTTTAAAATTTGTTATAATGTTACCATCGTTGATAATAATTTAAATTTTATTAATATTTAGAATTTAAAATTTTTTCGAAATTAAATTTTTGAAATTTGAATTATGAATGAATTTCTGAAGTCAACGTTTTAAATATATTATTTTGTTGTTGGTATTTTGTTGTTATATTTTGTTTGAGTTTCACTTAATAGTAAATAATAATATATAAAAAACGTACTTTTCCCAACATCGCATGGTATATGTGCAGATATTCCTATTTCTATTGGTAAAAGTACATAGTATGTACATTTAGCATAGGCGCCGGCAGTGGCGTAGCTAGGAATTTGATTCGGTGGGGGCCTGCGAGCGCAGCGAACCATTTTTTAATAGCGTCGCAAACAAAATGTTTTTAAATTTTCAAGGTCATACGCTTAATAGAAAGTTAAAAAATTACAATAAACAATAACTTCTCAAAAAAAGGGTTTCGTCAAACATTTTTTACGTTAACGACAATAATAATAGTTTCTAACTACACAAATATACACTAAAAATTAATTTGGCTTTATTCGTTTTAAGCTGGAAAATGTTTTTTCTGCAGAGATTGGAGTAACCGCTAATGTTCCTAAAATAATATATATTGTCGTGTTTCAAAGTCATTTGGCCCCACCCTATGCATTTTAGTAAAATTTTGATATTAATTATTAAGTGGTAACATTGCAGAATTTGCTAGGTGGGGACAAATCACAGAGAATTCAAGGTTTTTTGCCAAAAAATGGTCGACATGATGAACGTGTAAATTGTATGTCCGAGAAATTTAATGAAATAAGTTTGTAATTATGAAAATATAAGAACTTTTTTTTGATGAAAGTGTTTTTATTGGATATTATTAATTAGATTAAATTGAGTGGTTTTGAAAATAAAAATTAAACGGAAGCTAAGTAAAGTTAAAAAGATAAAAAAATGAAATTAGATAGTATTTACTAAAGTTACATTAACAATTTTATTTTTTTACTAAAATTAATTTTTACATGTTATATGAAATTGAAAAATAATTTAATTCATAACTTACATAAAATTGTTCAAAAACTATTTAAATGAATGATATAGCTTGCGACACCCTGTTATAACTGATGTTTCGATTTTCAGAATCTCATCAGGCAAACCTGAAAAAATTATCGAAATGATTGAAAAGTTATGCTATTAAATTCAAAATTCAAACTTGATTAAAAGTCAAATTTATTTGACTTTTGTAAAAATAAAATTATACCTACTTGAAGCCAAAAAGAATAAATAAACTTATTTTGAAAAATTCTAAACCGGAAAACTAAACTAACCGAAATAGAAAACCTAAAATGAAACGTTAGTTGTAATTAAAAATTACAAAGATTGTAGATTGCCCCAATTTCAAAATTTCATGTGTATAAACTTAATGAAATATATAGGACAGATCTACGTATTAATTTGTTATATTGTTAATATAACGGATATGATAATTGATAAAATGGTTAAGGCTATTAACATGTGATATTATGCTCATGTAACATGTAAAAATTAATTTTACATTAATAAGTTAAAAATTTGTTCAAGGAAGTACAAATTTTGTTAATGATAAGCCGGACTGCAATACCGATATCCTAAAATTTAACTTTACCATTTTTTGGATATTTTATTGTAACGAAAATTGAAGTTTTACGAATTATTTTGAATTGGAATATTTTTAATTAGAAGATTTATTTAAAAAATTTTAAAATTAAATAATTTCATTTACAAATTAACATCTCATTTTTTTTGGAAAAATAACATCTCAATATATTCGGAAACATTAATATTGAACTGATTAAGAGCTTACATTATATATTTTGGAAGATCTCCTTCATGGTTTTTTCATTTCTGATGGGAAATCAGCCATTTGCATTCAAATATAGTATCATTAGTGTCTTGAAAATCATTTATATAGAAATCTATACATAGTTTGAAGTCTTTGTAAAATTACGAATTAATAATTTTAGGGGAGGGCCTTGGCTACGCCGCTGGGCGCCGGCATAAGTGCACATTTACCGGAAAATGTGTACTTTTACCGGTATACGTAGTTTTTCTGTAACATTTGCACCTACCTTACACTATAAATTTATTTTAACCTCAACTTTATAATTTCGTATTTTCATTTTAAATTGTACTTATATTCTGTAGCTTAGCAAGTTCTTGATTCAGAAGGCACGTAAAACCGTCGGCTCTCATGGATTGCTAATTGCCACCATCAAATGTTAAAACAGGATTACAAGAATTCTTCAATTCAAATTAAGCAGCCGTGGGATCTCGAGGAACAGAAAACACTGAAAACGTAAGACATAAAATCCCATAATGCAAAATCAAACATTTTACCATTTCACCAATATAGTAGTATTTTTCATATCTAATTTAAAGCTAATATTTTATATTTATAATAAAATGTTAAAGATAAAATTCTAAAAACATATTTTTATTAAAAAAAAACTAATTCTATAATTGAAATTTGAATTTCTTTATTTTTGTCAGTTGTTTATGCTAATATTAATAAAAAATAAATATAATATTGTTTGACCATTATTAATTGTCATTATAGAATTACGAGAAGGCCTGTTTTTAAAATATGGTTCCACATCTTCTAGTTACGCCCAGTGGCGGTCCGTGAGTAAGTAATTTGAGGAGACTGGAAATCTCAAGTATTAAAAAGTTATAATAACAGTATTTACTTATTAACTATGTAGATACATAATTTATGTAAATAATGTACATAATAATTCTTGAGTTTAAAACTGAAGTTAAACACTCCATTAAATCATTTTGTATCGTTTTAGATATTCCTTTAAATATTATTGATAACAAAAAGTGTTCTTTAAGCAACTGCTCTTCTTGTGCAAGTAGTTCTAGTAATTCAAGATAGGTAATTCCCTTTATTTAAAAATTCGTTATTTTCTCGATGTCCACGAAAAGAAATTTCTTGCTTACTCAAAAAACAAACAACATGGATATTGAACGTGCTAGTAAACATCTATTTATACTGACTATTTCATTATGTTTTAGGGCAGCAAGTCGTCGACTTTCTGATATCACATATTCAATTCGAATTTACCCAAAACATGAAATTTTTCTTGATTTCTCAAAGAAAATATTATTGTTGAATGTTTTTATATAGAATGTTTTTCTGCTTTTCTTATAAAATTTTTTATCGTCGACAATTCATCAATATTCTTTTCTTCCACCAAAAATTACGCAAGTAAAACAAAACTGTTTATTTCGCTTATCGCAACCAGTAAGCCACAATAATTAATATATCAACTGCACTGAAATTTTCTAGTAAATTTAACTTCTTTATATTCCAATGAAAGGCTGGAAGAAAGAGTGTTGGTCTATTAGTTAAAAAAAATAATTTTAGTTAAAAAATTATTTTTTAATTTATCAATTATTTCCATTGATGAAAAAAATTTATAAAGTACGCAAATTACATGGTAAGGAAATTAAAAAAAGAATGCGAAAAGTGGGGCCTTGAAATAAATTTCACCAAAATTGAACACCTAACAATTGGAGAACCTGGGCAAGATCTGATACTAGAATCAGAAGTGATCGGGAGTTGTGAATGTTTTAAGTACTTAAGGGTAACTCTCTCCAACAGGGGAACCAGCGAAGCAGATATCAAAAGCAAAATTATTCAAGAAAAACGAGCCATACGCCAGCTAAATTCAGTCCTTTGGAATAAACACGTCAGGCAGAAAACCAAAGCCATGATATATTCAGCGATAGTAGAGAGTATATGCACGTATGGAGCAGAAGTGTGGGAATTATCCAAAAGAAATACAGAACGGCTAAAAGCTTTGGAAATGGATTACTGGAGACGCTCTTGTGGCGTATCTAAGCAGGAGCACATAAAAAACTACAAAATTCGCAAAAGAATGAGTGTCGAACAAACGATAATAGACACCATAGATAAGAAACGTCTGATGTGGTACGGCCACTTACAAAGAATGGAACACTTCAGATGGTCAAAAAGAATATGGGAATGGGAACCCCCAAGAAAACGAAGGAGAGGAAGACCAAAACTAACTTGGCAGAAGGATGTCCAAAACTCAATGAGCTCCCGAGGCCTCGCAGAGGGCGGTTGGAATAACCGAAAGGCTTGGCGCGAAGGGTGCGAAATACGATTAAACAAATTGTAAACAATTCGCAAATATATATATGTATATTGTGGTGTTTCAAAATGATTGCGACTCACCCTGTGCATTTTGGTGAAATATTGGCTATGGTAATTAAGTTGTAACATTGTAGAATTTGTTGGGTGGGGATCAATGACAGGAAATTAGTGGCTTCTTTAGCCAACGATGGCGGACAGCGGGTGCGAGACTTTGCATGCCCGCTGAAATTTGATTTTGTTACGCTGAGTTTTGTTATTTGAGAATTGTGAGTAATATTTTATTTTGACTTAATTTGATTGATTATATAAAGTGATTTGATGCAATATGCATTATTGCGCTTTTTTGGATGATTATTTTGATATTTTGATAATTTGGATATTTTGATCAGTCGCTGCCGAACGCGAGCAGTAGTCATTTGATTGATTTAAAGTGATTTGGAAAGACAATATTTCGAATAATAAATTCGTTTAGCACATAAAAGTGGAAAATTAAATTATATTTGTGCGAGCGAATGTGCGGGATATTGATAACTCGTCGATTTGGATAAGGGAAATCAAACTTCGTTTCCTTTAAAGAAAATTAAAATTTTATTTAAAATTTGCATAACATTTACTTTAAATTGTATATTAAATTGTGAATTAATTAATTTTATTAAATTAAGTTTATTACGTTGGATTGGAACTGGAGTTGGATTATATTGGATTAGAGTAATATTGTTAAAATTTCACATCACTTCAATATAATACTGCAATAAATGCACAAAAACGTAGAACTTATAATAGCAAATACATAAATTACATTGCATAAACTTTGAATAGACAGAATAGACTAGACTCAACGTTTTAAATAATTTTAAATTAAATAAATTTTAACTGCAGGCGTTGATTTCAACAGCTTTTCTTTAGATAATAATTATGTAAAAATATAATTAAGAAATTAAAACACCACATCATTTTTTCAATAGGAATAGTGTCTGGAAATTTTATTAAAAATTATGATTTTTAATAAAACATTTTTTTTTTGGTGGCTGACTTTTTCTGGGGAGACGCAGTTTCAAAGATTCCCCTGACGGGCCGCCACTGGTTACGCCATGTTCACTATAATTAACTATATTTTGATATTTTCAAGACATGTTTTCAATAAAATTTCGGTAAATAATTGTCCGATTTAAAAAGCTTAATCGTACGTATATTATAACGAGTAATATACAGGGTGTCCTCGTGACCGTGGAGAACCTTTGAGGTAGTGATAAAGAACACTTTCCTAAGACAAAATTTCAAATAAAATTTTTGTCCCTTTAAGCAATATTTTGAATTTCTGATTTCAAACGGCCATAGCTCCAATATTATTCATTTTTTAGACTTAATGGATTACAAGCTTTCTTAAAGATCATTCGATTATCTACAAATTAAGTTATATCTCCTTATCGTCTAGAATAAACGGTTTTCAAGTTATAAATTAAATTAAAGGAAAAAAATGTTAAAAAACTTCAAATTAAAATTATATTCAGATTTCAGATTCAGAAATAAATTTACAAAATTTCAAAAAATCTCAACTTTTTTTGATGTCAAAACGTATTGTAGCGTTTGATGTTTGAGCGACATTGTTATAAAGCGCATTAGTTTATCGTTAATTACTTTGTTAATTTATATTGTTAATTAGTTCGTTGTTTATTTTTTTTCCCAAAAAAATTTATTTGACCAAATTTGTAGCCCGTCAAATTTCCTATACGGTTTGCGGCGTTAGTTTTTTTCTAAGACGTTTCGTTTAAAAAATACGGGATTTACAAGAAAAGTAAAAAAAAATAAAATCTGACTTTTTTAACATTTTTTTGCTTACTTTAATTTATAACTTGAAAACTATTTATTCTAGACGATAAGGAGATATAACCTAATTTGTAGATAAGCAAATGATCTTTAAAAAAGATCTAATTTATTAAGTCTAAAAATTCCATATCGGAGCTATGGCCGTTTGAAATCAGAAATTCAAAATATTGCTTTAAAGAGTCCAAACCCCCACCCCAAGGGTATCACCTCAAAGGTTCTCCACAGTCACGGAGACACCCTGTATACCTAAATGCCCAAAGAAAACAACGAATTAATAACAAACACCAATTATAAGAAATGTTATTAACTAAATTGAGTAATATTTGATCCGATTATACGACCAATTAAATTGGAAATTAAAATTTCAAACTGGAGCAAGGAAAGAATTGCATTTTTACGTTTTTGCTGTTGAATTTAAAATTAAGTTACTGTATGGTAAAATGAATGGAGTATTCTCAAGTTTCTTTTTGAGTAAAATTCAGTAAGAAAAACCGGAATTTGCCATCTATTTTTATTTTATTTTAATTGATAAAATAGACAACAGTTTAAATACTTACTTTAATTTGAGTTTAAATTTTTTTAGTCGTTTACATAAAATGTTATTGCAGATGCCATTTTTCGGTCTTCATTTTTTAATGAAATAAATTTTATTTATAATAAAAATCTTATCATTAAGAGAATAAAAAACGCTACTTAAAAAATATGCCATATTCAACTATAATTTCTATTTAAAAATATTCAAGTTTATTTTACAACTTGAAAACTAATCAAGGTATTAAAAATCCTGTTTTTGATATTGAGTAGTTATCAATTTCTCCATAAGAACTATCAAAATGAGCCCACTTTCTCCATAAAAATAAATTAACAAAAGTAGTTATTTTTTTTCCACTTGTTATAATGCACAAAAACGTAATTATACGCATCATAGACAAATACTAGTTGAGGTAAATAGTAATGACATACCTATAAAAAAATTTCTAATTGATAATAGAAATGATTTCTCAAATTATTTATTCAAACAAAATAATTATGAAAAAATTGTATAACTGATTCAAATTTCAAATGCAAGCTACAAATTCAAGTACCTAATACGATTTGAAATACAACATTATCTATCAGTAATACTTATCAATTCTATAAAAAAAATAACAGTCACTTACGGATTATTTCTAAATTAGTAAGTGAAAGAATATAATGAATAATCCTAAATAAAAAAAAAACAGTTAAAATTATATATTACATATTTTATAAATATCAAAAATTATAAACATTAAACAATAATTCACGAAAACTATTAATCGTTTCAGTATTCATATTTCATACAATAAAATTATTAAATAATTTAATCCAGTCTTATAACATTAAATGTTATACAAAATTTTGAGACGAAAGTCCTTTTTTTTGAATTGCCACAGAAACGGCTGCATCTAGAAAATTTCTATGGTTCCTTAATTCAATATTGTCCTCCAATGTTTTTCTTTTGAGACGTTCGTTATGAGCATTTTGAATGTTATCGATTGCAAAGTCTTCGATTCGATGCGAGTTGCCAGTGGTGGTATCACATGAACTAGTTGTACTATGATTAGATGACTGTAAACCATGAGATTGTATGGCCATCAATATTCCTTCGTCTTCTACTTGTCCATCACTATCACAATCGTTTATAAAATTGGCAACATCCATTGGTGTATCTGGTACCCACTTCTCTAATACTTCATTTACCGAGTTATCTAAATAACAACGCGCTATTTGTCTGGCTTGCCATTTATTAAGATAATAATCGTTATTTTTAGGAATGGGTTTCACTAATGTAACAGGAACTTCACTAAACTTTGAATTGTTTACACTATTTAGTACAGTTTCATCATCGGAAGATTCCTCGCTAGCAATGTTATCGGTACTAAAAAAGTTTGCTACACAACACCTAGGATTGCAACTTTCGTTACCATGTTGAACCACTGAAGAACCTGGCGAGTTCTTGTCACCATTTTCGGCATCGCCTTTTAGATGGTATTTACCTTTCACTTGCCAAGCATATCTCGCTTTTTTCAATGGCCTCCCACATTCTTTAGTATCTTCTTCACAATGATCATCATCGTCATCGTCTTTTTGATAACATTGATCTACTCCTTGAGCCCCCATTGTAAACACTAAAAACGTACATTAAAAATGAAAGACGCCAAATAAAACCTTGAATAAACTACTTTTTCAAGAGATATCTATATCATAGTAATTTTAATTTACCTTAAAATTCAATAAAAGTAAATATTAAATTCTTGACACAATTTTAAAATTATGTACACGAAGTTAATTAATCAGATGTTTCAAGTTTGGCAAACTGTATTGATTGCTTTATTTTGACTTTTTAACTAAATTACAGATTGCCACATATTTTAATAGCGACCCCTAACGTATTACATATGTGTTTATTCATTTCCCCAACGTTGTCTTGCAAAATATCAGGTTGTAGTTAAAAAGTTTACGTAGTGATGGCAGTAAGAGATAAATATTAAACTTTTACTTTCATAAAAAATCAAACCGATTGCGATTGTTTGATTTGTTTATTTTATTTTCAAATAATTAAAATTTTGAAAAATGATATAAATGATAAGAAATAAGTTAGGAAATAAAAAAGCAGCCGCAGCAAGTCATTAACAAATGTGTAACGGATATTTTCTAAATATTTTAAGTTGCTTTACGAGAGGTGATCATAATTTCTGCCGTTTCTGAAAAGTAACCAAAATATTAAAAAATCTATAAATATTTAATAAGCATATTTATTTCAAACACTACAATAGAGTGATTTAGAGTGAGCTATATGCCCCATGGACCTCATAGAAGATTCAGATATTTCTTAAAAGTTTGAAACAATTAACGGGAAACCCTAGTGCGAAATTTTTTATTTTGATTTAATAAATGGTATGTGGCTGAAGTTGATAGTGGACCAAACAAGTACTGCAAACTTTTAATACCTACATTTATATTTTTTTACAAATTTTAATGTGTATCTAAATTAGAAATACTAAATCGACTCTTAAATACACTATTTTAATAAATTAATAATTAATAGTAATTTGACATTAGTAACGTTTAATAAGTCGGCAAATCATTAGTAATTCTCAAAGGTGAAAATTAAATAAGTTTGTAACTTTTTTATTAGAGTTTGCTACAGGCTGAAATTAGCCTCAATCGATGCACCAAGTAAAACCACACTCCTTAGAGGTGCCGGGAATCGCTAGGCATTTCTTCCGTACACTCTCTTGCTTCTGCCTGTTTTCACCCATTCGGGACTTTTCTCTTCGTTCTCTCTACTCGTTCTGTAGTTTGGTCTTAGTTGAGATGATATCCACTAGCATCTTGTCTATGGTTTTCCAGCACTTTTCGCTACCCAGCATCAGCTTCACGATGTTCGATGTAGACAAGTTTTGCCCCAACTGCGTTTGGGCGGTAAGTCTGTAGTCCGTCCCCTTGATGCAGGAAAATATGGTGTGTTCCGTATTGTCTATCTCTCCACAGAAGAGGCAGTTGGAGGTATCTGTTCCCTTAAAGTAATGTAGGTAGATTTTGAAACATCCATGTCTACTCAGGCCTTGTGTGGCTTCATAAGATAGCTCCCCGTGCCTTCGGTTGACCCATGGCGCTATGTTCGGAATCAGGCGATGAGTCCATCTGCCCTTATCCGACGCTGTTCAGGTGGCCTGCTATTGCTCTTGGATATCTATACATCTGCTTTTATTCTTCGGACCACGCTGTCGATTGCGTCGGTAGTAGATCTGCCTGTTCGGAAATCGTACTGCCTGTCCGAGAGGCTCTCTGTACTTTCGATTGCTTGCTGGAGCCTGCGCAAAATCAGTCGTTCCAGCGTGATCCAGTAGACATATTGGTCTGTAGGAGCTTGGCAGCTCAAGGGGGATTCCACTCCTGGCAGGTGTCGGGAATCGCTAAGCATTACTTCCGACTACCTACCTCTTCTCTCACTCTTCCGCCCTTTCGGGACTTGTCTCTTCTTGACTATGTTAGTCCATCTCATCCTGAGCTATGGCCTTAGTGTCCAATATATCCTGCAGTAACGTCTGGATTATCTTCCAGTTCTCCGGGCTTTCCAGCCTCAACCCCACCATGTTGTTTAGAGTGAGGTCCCGCCCGATGTGTGCTTGAGTGGCGCTTCTGTGTTCTAACCATTTGGTGCACCTAAAGATCGTGTGTTGTGCATCATCTTCTTCCCCGCAGAAGTAGCAGTTGGGGGAGTCGGCTCTTTTAA
This sequence comes from Cantharis rustica, assembly GCA_911387805.1. Lineage (NCBI taxonomy): Eukaryota > Metazoa > Arthropoda > Insecta > Coleoptera > Cantharidae > Cantharis > Cantharis rustica. Next base: position 37,215,336 of record OU426879.1, read on the forward strand.
AATGGTGCAAATAGCTCCGGAAACATTCGCTGAGGGCCTGGATGGTCTCGTACGTGAGTTCGCCATGAACTCTGTTCACCCATGGCGCGATAACGGAGATAAGCTTGTGGGTCCACCTGCCTTTGCTCGAGGAACTCCAAGAATCCTGCCATCCTTCCTCTAACTCCGTACATCGGACCTAATACAGGATGTTGTTGACCGCTCTGTATTTAGCGTTTCTCTGCTCTGATTTTAGGTGGATCGGCATGCACAAGGCAATGACCAAGACCGCATCCGTGGATATAGTCCTGTACGCGCTACTGGTTCTTAGTGCGCTTCTCCGCTGCACCTTCTCTAGTAGGTAAACTGTATAACACCCTTTTGGTTGTCGAAGCCCAAATCTGGGCGGCGTACAGAATTACTGACTCCACTACTGTATTCAGTAGCCTTCTCTTGGCTTCAGTTGGACCCCTCTTGTTGGGCATGATTTTCGATAGCGCCTCTACCGTTGCCATGAACTTTGCCGCAACCCTCGTGATGTGGGGCTTGAACGTGAGTCTTCTGTCAACGTCGACTTCCAGTATTCTGACCTACTCACACGTGTTGACAGTCTGTCCTCCCACTAAGAACTGAACTGGCTTAGTCCATCTGTTGCCTGCGACGACGACCGCTTCCGTCTTCTCTGGGACCTGGTGAAGACCTCGGGCGGTCATCCATTCGTGTATGCCCTCCACCGTTTTGTTGATCAGCTCTTCGAGCCCCTCCTGTTTTGGTCTCTGATACGACCGTGATGTCATTTGCAAAACACGTCATGCTCACCACTGATGGTATGGGAAGCCTAAGGACCCCATCGTACATAACATTCTAGAGGGTGGGACCCAAGACTAAATTTTGCGGAATTCCGGTTGAAATAACTTGCCAGGATGTTTAGAAGGTAAGATGGAACACCCCTCCTTTCGAGTTCTTGCATGATCAACTCCCATCTCGCGGAGTTGAACGGGTTCTTTACGTCCAGGGTGATCAAGGAAGCCAAGCGTCTAGTTTTTTAATCTCCGTCCCTTGCCTCTCTGATTCTCTTCACCACGTCGTCGATTGCGTTTACGGTTGATCTTCTCCTTCGAAAGCCGTACTGTCTTTCCGAGAGGCCGCCTGACCTGTCTAACGCTTGGCGGAGTCTTTCAAGTATCAGTTCTCAAATAGCTTTCCTACATGGTTTAGGAAGCAGATTGGCCAATATGAATTGGGGAGCTCCAGGGGCTTGTTACCTTTCCTCAGAAGCAGCAGTTTCGCCTTCTTCCATTGGTCGGGGTACACACCCTCCTTCAGACAGCTGTTATATACATCCAGGAGGGCGTCTGTCCTCACTTCTGCCATCTCCTGGACCACCACCGACGGCACTCCGTCCGGTCCCGGGGCTTTGTTTGCTTTCCTCAGTTCTTCCACATTCAGAAGAAGGACCCCTCCTTCTACCGGCCTGGCCACAAAGATCATCTCCGGATGCGCTGAAAATAGATTGCGGACGATCAAGCCCAGTCAAGCCAAGCCAGGCCTGGGATTGATTGTCTTCCCAGATTTCTCATCACAATTTGATAGGCTTTTCCCCAGATGTCGACGTTAACCTCGTCTATGAGGTTTTGCCAGTGCCTTCTTTGTGACTCCTTGATTTTAATGGTCATTTCCACTCTGAGACGCCCGAGCTCTTTCTTCAGCTCCTTACATCTATCGCTCTTGGAAAAACTTCTGCGTTGTCTCAAGTAAGCCTTCCTAGCTGCCACGCATGGTCTCCTTGCCTGGGTCAGTTCCTCGGACCACCAATAAACGCTCTTTCTTTGGGTGCTCTTTCTCTTTGGCATTACCGCATCGCACAGATCTTTTAGATACTTTCCCAGTCCTCTACTCCTGATTTTATTCTGGAGGTCCGAAGCCTGTGGATGTTCTTGCAGTCTTATGTAACTTCCTAGTTCATCGCCTGATAATGCCATAGTATGGTGAAAACGTTTGCGATAATACAGTGTATTTATATATTGTGATAACTTAAACATTTTAGTTTTCGAAAAAGTGTTTTGTGCATTTTTTGGTTTATGCTAAAAATTTGATATGATTAATATCGAGTTACACTACTTAAACCACTTATCTATTGATTATTATGTAATCTAGTTTGCGAGTGTTCCAGACCGGCTTTGACTGGCGCCTGTCCATCGTTGAAGGTAAACCAATCTCGAAAGAGATATAGCGGTGGTCGCTAGCGTTTTCTTCTTTAAGCACTGCCCAGTTTGTGATCTTGTTCGCCAGTTCTGACAAGACCACCGTGACGTCCAAGATTGACACGCACACGTATCTCTCAAACGTTGGAGTGTTGCCTATGTTGCATATAGTGAGATCCAACTCGGATAGAATCTCAACCAGTATGTTACCTCTTGTTACGGTCTTGTTTTCACACAGAATATTTTTCGGAAAATTGAAGATTTCTTCAATTAGTTTGGTGAGAATCTTATATGCAGTATTGAAATGCAAGTTTGCAATTTAATTTCAACAAATTTCACTATCGCAGGTGATTGTAATAAATAGGCAGATGGTTAATTTTTCCCATTTCGAAAAGTGTTGTGTGTTCAAATTTTTGAACAAAAATCTATTTTTTTGGACGATCCAGTGACTAAATTATTTATTGAACTTCGAGTTTTTTTCATTTGGTTTTGGACAATTTTCCGTACCGGCTTAATTTTGTAAGCATTTGGGAGAATTCTCTGTACTTCATTCGAAAGATTTATTTCGTCCGAATTTTAACATCTCGAAGGAAATTGGTTATCATCTGGAATCGTTAAAGCCCTTCAAGATCGAAGACTCCATCAACTACACAGATAAGATCTTTGTTTTATTCTGTCAGATTTGACTTGTTATATTTTTTTGTTATCTAACATTATTGCGCAGATTACATTTGTTGGGCCGGTTTTTATGAACGCATTTACGTTCTTTTTATAAACAACTAGTCCCAATATTGCGCTTAACTGTGTATATTTTGGCTTGTCAGCGATTAAATCTAAAGTTAGAACTGATCAGCACTATTTTTGATCTTGAAACATAAGACCCGAATAGCTCTTTATTTTTTGCAGAGACACTTATTCCGCAGTTTTGCTAGTGTTTGCTGCATTTGTCTACAAGGTGGTTTTAAACTGCGTGGCGCCCAAACTACATCTTTTTCGCTTGCTCATTAGAGCTCATCTTTTAGCGCATAACCCTTTGTTATGGCTTTGTATGTTATTTTTGTAAGCGTTATTTTTGTAGCATTTGGGGCAAGCCTTTCTTTTGCCCCCTGAGATAAGCGGCTGCACGAATTTAAATCATCCACCATTTAAATTTCGTAACACTCTGGAGTCGTTGGTCGGGGATCCCTACACTGTCGCTTTCGCATTAAGGTCCTCTCCAACTACGACCGGCTTGGTACACTTCTTGATGCTGTACCGGAGGTCCCACATTTGGTCTATGTATTCCCCCCATGGAGTCGTTTGGTAGGAAGTAGTAGGAGTACATCACAAGTTTTGTCGTTACTACCCATGTATAGCACCGCCTTCTTCCATAGCTCAGGACCGCCACTCTGTCACTTGTTAGAGAACAGCTGCCTTTCCGTCGGCGGTTTGGGTCCAGCGGTCATCCATGCTTCTGTTCGACTCGCTTATCAGTATGATATCTGCCTTTCTTGTTACTCCAGTCTGCAGCAAGAAATCCTGGGCGGCCCTGGCATGATTAAGATTGACTTGCAGGAATCTTGTTGCTGTTGTTACTCGTCTTGTTGCTTTGGCGTTGTTTTCTGGATTCCGGGCATGTGTAGCTGGTGGTTTGATGTCCCTTCTGTTTGCAACTGAGACAAAAGGACGTTTTTGTCGTGCAGCTTTTGACGTGGTGGCCCTCTTTTCCGCACTTCAACCACCTCTCGCTTGTATCTTCTTTGTCGCAGTTAGCTGCTATGTGACCTGGTGTCCAGCATCGGTTGCACCTTTGAACTTGGACCTCTTCTTGAACTCGGCAGGCGCTTACTATGATCATCCCGATTTGTGTGCCCTGGTAGTATGTTCTCAGGTCTCCCAGAATCAAGTTACCCTTTAGTGCCACCCTTCGGAGATCTTCTTGTACCTCTTCAGATATTGCAAATTGCTCTATGTCTTTAATCGTGAACACCTTTTTTAACCCAATCAAAACTTTCATGTCTACTCTCTCGAAGCCTTTTAGAACGTTCTTCAGGACGTCGAGTTGGTTGTTCATTTCGAGTTCAACCAGAATATCTCCCGCTCTCGTTTTCCTAATCGCATTGATTGGAGGGGCCTCTGTTGCTCCCCTTACTGCGGTTCTTATCTTGCCCATTCATTCTTCGTAATAGTAGGTATGGGGGCACCTGAGCCAGACTGACTTGTCTAGCGAGTTGCATACGCAACCACCAATTCTGCCTAGCCTCAGGTGCTCCCATGGTTATTAAGTTAGTAACCTACTTTTCCACTTCTCCCTCCTCTTTCTCTACCCTTTCCTCCTTTTCTCTCCTCGAATCCCTTCTCTTCTCCTCTCTCTCTCTCTCTCTTTTCTAACTCTTTCCTCTTCACACAAATAATACACATTACTTTACTTAAACTAACAGCAATACTTAGAGCTAAAACATCTATTGACGACACAACTACGAGGATTTCAAGCACGGATTACCGATGTGTCTAAGATGTCTTATTATCCTTTGTAAAAGACCTAAATATTAAACCATCAAGGTCTAGTAAGTAAATTGATTACATCACAGTCGAAACGGATTAGTCGTAATTTTTCTTGACATAACTGCACATGTGTAACTCAGTAGTTGCTTCAAAGGTTCTAAACAAGAAAAACTATTAAAATTAAATAAATATTTGATAATAATAATAATAATAATTAATTTTCGTCATAATTTGGCGACGTGATAACCGTGATAGCGGCTCCGTCACAAAATGAAAATAAAAGCTATTACAAAGTGTAGATTAACGAGATAAGCGAGAGAAGGTGTATCCAGCGATTGTGGAATACGTGACCAAAAATAGGAAAACAGGAATAGAGTCCTTATTTAAAGTCTTTTGAGCAAAGGTTAGTGTAGGTTAGAAAAGAAAGCAAAACCTCCGAGAGGTCGACTCGGGTGATCGCATCAACGCGAATAATTTATTAATAACATTAATAACAAAACTTACATACTATAGGCAACACAAAACATTGTAGAAACATTTAGCGTTGCATACACTAAGGCGCTTGAAAACTAATAATAATTTCTATCCTATCAAGTACAAATATAAGGAAAGTTTAAACAGGAATAATTTTGTAGGAATTAAGCGGAAGACAAAAAGTGAACTGCTGTAATCACAACCAATTAAGTAATCAAACTAAATGTATAGCAAGGCAAGGACCGAACAACTAGAAACAAAAAACCGTAGTAGAACAAATAGTGCTGAAAGTTTAAGCGACTACATTAAAAGAGGAAGGGCAGAAAATACAGAAAGTGGCCTTGAAGTTTTTAATAAAAGCAAAAAATTAGATAGGTCACCGACAAAAGTTAATAAAGACCTCGAAACAAAGACCGACGCGATGGATAAAGTTAAAAATTTTTTGGAGGCAATAAGTGAAGATATGATACAGATAAGAATATAAAATACGGAACTGAAACAAGAAGTAAGAGAAAACACCAAGAAAATTCAAGAACAAGTTAGTGAAGATGCAAGCAGAGGAACTGAGAGTGATAAGAAAAGAATTAAGCGAGACTAAACTCGGTTGGGAATGCGATAAAAAAGAGAAGGAGGGAAAGATAGAGAAGCTTGATTGTAAACTCAGCGAAGTTGAATATAATGTCGTGAAACAAAATAATTCAACCCACCCTGTGCTTAATTGTAAAAATTTGTTAATTTCATTTTTAAATGTTTGAATTGGAAAAGTACAGAGTGGGGAGAAAAGATAGAGATAGAGGCTTTTTGTGCCAACTATGGCCGACAGCGGGTGCGAAATTTTGTATGTCCGCTAAGTGTTTTGAGAATTTGTAAGTAATATTTTAATTTGATTGATTAAATGAAGTGATTTTATGCGAATGCCTTTTTGGATGATTATTTCGATATTTTGACAATTTGGATATTTTTGATGAATGGCTACTGAACTATAAATGATTGGTTTTGATTGATTTGGAAAGAGAATAGTAAAAGATGGAAATTGGACGTGGAACATTTAAAATTGCAAAGTTTTAAAATTGTATTTGATCGAGCGAATGTCGATATTGATAAGCCGACGTTTTGGATAAGGATAAAATTAAAAGTGCAAGCCCAATAAAATTTTACATTCATTGATTATAATTAAATTTGGATAATTTAGTTTTGAAGATTTATTATTTTGGAGTATATATTTCTTTTGCATTAGAAAAATTGTTTTTAGTTGATTTTTGAAAACGCAAGAATCCTTCGACCATTGAAAATTACCAACTGCTCCCGCAATCAAGGGTTACCTGACCAAATATAAGTGTTTGGAAATTTTCTACGAAAATACCATTACAATAAATTAGAGTTGCAGGAAAGAGAAAAAAAAAGCGATTGATAGTTACAGGAATGAACGCTGACTTAAACTAACAGGTGCCACTAAAGGAAAGTATCACCAGGTTTTTGAAGCAAAGCTTAGGAGTAGAGGTACAGATAACAGCAGCTTATAAGATGGGGAATAAAAAAAGTATGATTGAAGTGCAGACATTTGAAGAAAAAATAAATAGAAGTCATGAAAAGCAAAACTAAATTATACAAATTGCCTGGAAAAAAAGTATATATTGATGACGACTTAACATTTGTGGAAAGAAAGATACAGGCTAAAATAAGAAAACGTGCTGAAGAACTAAGAAAGACAGGAAAAAGAGTAAAAGTAAGCTACCAGAAATTGGTATGCGAAGACAAGACAATGAAATGAAGTCGAGAAGCTGGAGAGTTACGAGAAGAGGAAAGCTTACCACAAAAGTCAAAAAACTGAGAAACAGGATTGAACGGCCGAAATATACGACAACTAAGCTCGAAAATGACAACGAATTTGGACTGCAAAATACAATAGGTAAAAAGAGAGAGACATGTTTACGGCTAGGTGGAATGTGAGGGGTTTGTTTGTTGCGGGTGCACTGAAACAGTTAATTAAAGTACTGAAAATGTATAAGATGAACATTTTGGCATTACAAGAGACAAAACTAAGAGAGAATGACATAATAGATGTAGAGGGATATACTCTTTTCAAAAGTAGTGGAAAAAATAGAAGATTGGGAACTGGCTTTATGGTAAGCGAAAAGAACAAAGATATGATAATGAATTTCAAACCAGTAACAGATAGGATTTGTGTACTGAGAATAAGAGGACAAAGCAAGAAGATAAGTATACTTAATGTTCATGCACCGACTGAAGAGAAAGACATAGAGATTAAAGAACAGTTTTACGAGTTATTGGAAAAAGAGTATGAGAATATGCCTAGGTGTGATGTCAAAGTGGTTATTGGGGACTGCAACGCAAAGCTGGAAAAAGAGGAAGCATACCGTCCGACAATTGGAAAGTTTAGTCTGCACAGCGAAAGCAACGAAAACGGAAGACTACTTATAAAGTTTGCTATGAGTAAAAATATGAAAATAAAAAGTACGCATTATGAGCATAGCGATATTCACAAGGCTACTTGGGTGAGCCCGGATGTAAACCAGATCGATTATGTTCTGATCGAAAGCAGGATCGAAAATATCGTACAAGGTATAAAAACATATCGACAAGCAGACGTAGATTCTGATCATTTTATGGTGGCGAAGAAATTCATAACAATGGCACCAAAAAGAGAGAGTATAAAATATTAGAGGAAGAAAAAGCATTGGACGAAATTATAATTCAAAAGTAACGATGATAAAGAAAAGTACCAGGAAAAGTTGGAGATGCTATTGCAAGACACTAATATACAACAGCAGAATGTGGACGACCTACACCAAACAATAATAACAAACATAACTAAAGTTGTACATTCAAAATATAAGAAAGGTAAAACGAGGGAAAAGGAGTGGTATGACCAGCAGTGCAAAATAGAAATAAGCAAGAGAGAAAAAGCAAGAAACAGGCTGATATCTGAACAAACACAAGAAGCGAAACAACGGTATGAAGAACGTAGGAGAGCTTGGAAAACCATAATAAGAGAAAAGAAAAAAGAGTATCAATTAAAAAAATTGAATGAGCTAGAAGAAAAGTATAAAAATAAAGAATTGAGAAACTTCTACCAGGGAATTAAAAGAATAAAGAAAAGATTTCAGGCAAAAACGACGTTTTGCAAAGATAAAGAGGGTACGCTGTTAGGAACGAAGGAGGGGTTAAAAGAAGATGGGGGGAATATTTTGAGAAGTTATTAAACTCACCAGGAAACCACGAAGATGAGAATGAGTCCATAATGACAAGTGAAGATAATGATAGAGAAGTGGAGACACCAACGAAGGAAGAAATTATGGAGATACTAACAAACTGAAGAATAATAGAAGTGGGAGAAAAGATGGAATACGGGCTGAGAGGTTGAAATATAGTAGTACTACTCATAACTTTATTTGAAAATTATAATTATGTACAAAGACAATATTATTTACGGTAATATCAAACTGTAGTACTACTACATAACTTTTTACTCGAATTAATGCGACTGCTAAGATGCAACTGCTAACTATGACATACGGGCTAGCGCCCCTCCACCTTACGTCGACTATAATTCGGCAATCCTGACTTTGATTGTCCCCAATCAATTTATTTAAATTAATGTAATGCTTAATTCTAAAATTACAATTTTTTTTTTTTAAACTAACAAATACAATTTTAAACTAAAAATAAAAATACATGAACAAAATTACAATAATTAAGTTTTGGTTACTTCGGGTAACCAAGGTTTCATATTCTGAGGAGAGCAGACACCTTCGTACGGCAGTTGATTTAACTGTTGACCTTCGGGGTCAGATATTATATAACGATCATGATCCAAAATTTGTTTGATAACGTACGGCCCTCTATAAGGTGGCAATAATTTTTTATTAACTCCTGGAGTTACATCCACATTTCTTATAACAACATAATCGCCTAAGTTATAATTAGTCGGGGTTTTGTGCTTTTGATCATAATACCTTTCATTATATTTATTTGCTGACTCAATCTGCCTAACTGCACCCCCTAAGTTCTACAAGATTTCTTTCAATCGTACCGCGTGATTCTAATTCAATTCTTAAGTTGTCACCTATCGAACCTAACTGATTGATTCCAAATAATAATCGGGATGGGGTTTCTCCCGTTGCTCGATTAACCGAATTGTTAATCGCGAATTCCACATCCGTAATCGCGCGATGGAAATCTTTTGGTGACTCACATAATTTTTGCTAAAATAGGAGTTAAAGATCTATCAATTCGTTCGATCTGACCGTTAGCATGTGGCGTTCCAGTTGCAATTAATATATGCTTAATTCCCTCCTGCTGCATAAATTCCTCAAATTTCTTTGACGTAAATGCACTACCACGGTCGGATATAATTTGTGAGGGTTTACTATAAGTAGTAAAATAATTTTTTAAATGTTTTATGACGTCTTCGGTATCTGTGCTTTTGCAAACATAAAATTTAACAAAATTTGTAAATGCGTCAATTATTTCAAAAACATATTTTTTATTATACCTGGTTCTTTCAAGGGGTCTATAATGGTCTATGTGAATGCATTGAAATGGAATATTTCCTTTATCAATCACATGTAATTTCCCTTCAACTTTATTCTGATTACCAGAAGAAGTTATACACTTTAAACAATTTTGAATAAATAAATAAACTTTTTTCCTAATCGCCGGGAACCAATAAGAGCGTAATATGTATTCTAATGTTTTGTCTAAAGCTTGATGACCTACTGCTTTGTGACTATTACTAATTATAGAATTTTCCATGCTTTCCGGGACATAGAATAATAATCTGTCCTTGTGCTTCTTGTAAACTAATCCGTTACTCATTTCAAAATACTTATCGTTTTGTTTCTGTAACTTAATTTTAAGTGCTTGAATTTTCTTATCAACACCTTGCAAAATTGACAAGTTTCTTTCTAAACTATTTTCTGAGATTATAAAAATGCTATGTTGACGGCTTAAAGCGTCTGCATGTCGCATTCTTTCACTTGACACATGCTCTAACGTGTAATCATAATTTAATAAAATTAGTGACCATCTCAAGATTCTTGGATTAACCTCTTTTTTCTCTAACGTTTGTTTTAAGCTGTTGCAATCGGTTATGATTTTAAATGGAATTCCTTGTAAATATACCCGAAATCGTTCCAACGAATAAATTATAGCGAGTGCTTCTAATTCAAAACTATGATATTTTGATTCCGTCTCAGAAGTGCGCTTACTAAAATAACTAATTGGTTGATATTTCCCGTTGGGTTGTTTTTGCATCAAAATTGAACCGAATCCAGAAGAACTGGCATCACAATGCAATTCGGTTTCTGCTTTATGAGAATAAATAGCTAATATAGGTTCAGATGCTAACATCTGCTTTAGATTCTCAAAACTTAATAATTCCTGACTACTCCATTTAAATTCTACTTTGGTCTTTAATAAGTCGTACAAGGGTTTGGAAATATTTGCAAAATTGTGGATGAACTTTCTAAAATATGATATAAGTCCTAAGAAACTGTGTAGTTGCTTAAAATTGGTTGGAATCGGATATTCCATCACGGCGCTAATATTTTCAGTAGTTGGGCGTATCCCATTTTCATTAATTAAATAACCCAAATAATTTATTTCCGTTTGTTAAAACGTACATTTTGAAAATTTCAATTCTAATTTATTTGCAACCAAGATATTTAACACATCTATTAAAATATTTAAATTTTCCGTTATTGTCTGGGCGGCTATAAGTATATCGTCTAAGTAAATCTGAATACGAGTTTTAGCCAATAATTCTCTAAATGCTGAATTAATAAAACGCATAAAAAGAGATGGACCGTTTGTAAGCCCAAAAGGAAGTTTTGTATATTCAAATTGATCCATAAAAGTGCTGAATGATGTGTACTTAATTGAATCTTTATGTAACCGAATATGATGAAATGCATCTTTCTGGTCAAGCCGGGTAAAATAAACTTTGCCGCGCAAACTGTCGACCTGGTCGTCGATTCTCGGAATCGCAAAATTATCTCTTAACGTGATCTTATTCAGCTCGCGAAAATCAACTGCCATTCGAAGGTCACCCGACTTCTTTTTTACCAATACGATGGGACTACTGTATTGTGAATCGCTTGGTCTAATTATACCACGCTCTTGAAGATTGTTAATAATAACGCTGACCGTTTCTTTTTCGTTGTAAGAAAGTCGTCTGGGATTACAATAAAATGATTGATGATTCTCTTTAACAATTAATTTTATTTCTAAATTTGTAACTGGCTCACTAGGCCTCTCAGCCTTTACATAATACTGATCAATAATTTCCCTAACTTCATTTTGATCTTTCCAATCGATATTTTCGTTAATATCTAAAGAATCAATTACATCAGATTGTTCTATATTTATACTTAAGATTTCCTGAATTTCTAAATTGTTTACAGACACTTTACTTTTAATTTTTACAGGATTTTCGAAAATTATGTCGATACTCTTATCGGCAACAAAATCTCTGCCTAATAAACAGTCAAAACTCATGGTGTCTGGCGACACAACATAAAAATTAATTTCGACGTTACAATTTTCCGCTTTGACGGTTTGTTTTAATTGACCAATAATATTAACTTTACTTTTGTTAATTCCCTGGAGTTGTAGTTGATTTACATAAGGTTCAATTACAACATCCGCTGGAATTACTTTATCTACTAACAAAGAAACTGGACTCCCTGTATCGATAACAGCGTTTACATAAGAGTCACATTTACTTAATTTTGCTAAAATTTCATAACATGGTATTAACAAATGCTTACATTTCTCTACAACTAAAGCTGTTGATTCCGTTTTAACCTTCGGGCAATCGGTTTTTTGATGATCCTTGCTTCCGCAGACATAACAAGAGCCTCTCTCTCGTTTTGGTTGTTTTCATGCTGACGCATAATGACCTAAATTGTTGCAATTATAGCACCTTAATTTTACCTGCACTTCACTTTTCACTAAATTTTTAGAACTGGTCGCACTACTTGACTCGGTACTGGATAGTCCCGGTTCACTTTACACCAATACGTTTTTCGAATACTGTGGCTGAATGGTTTTCGAATAAATTTTCTTGTAAACAATAAGTTTTTCTCTAAATTCCCTTAAATTTTTTGCTCCATATAATTGAACAATTGAACAATTAATAAGAAGATTAAACTAGGAAATCATGACAACGAAAGCATTAATAAGAACATGTTAATTGGTTATGCTGACGCAGATTGGGGTGAAAATAGAGAAGATAGAAAATCCAATAGTGGTTATTTATTTCAATTTTGTGGAGGATTGATTTCATGGAGAAGTAGAAAACAAGAATGTGTGTCTTTATCATCAACAGAAGCAGAAATTGTAGCACTTTCAGAAGCTTGTCGAGAAGCTATGTGGTTAAAGATGTTACTAAATGAATTGCAAGAAGAAATAACGGATATTAAGATATATGAAGACAACCAAAGTTGCCTAAAGTTATTGGACAACGAAGGAGTAAAAGACCGAACAAAACACATCGAAACAAAATATTTTTATGCAATTGAAATGAAAAGAGAAAATAAAATTAAGTTTCAATACTGCCCAACAAATGAAATGATTGCAGATTTCTTAACTAAACCATTAGCAGCTCAAAAGTTGGAAAGGTTTCGCAATTCAATTTGTTTGATTTAATTTTATATTATCGAGAAGGGGTGTTGGACTACGAAAATATATAAAAAGTGTGTTGATAATTATCTTATGTCATGTATTAATGTTGTATTGTATATCAGTAATTTAATTGAATAATATACATTTCTATTGAGGATAATCCAATATTTGCTGTCTCGAGTTGATCTACTTTTACTTCTGCACCGTTCAGATTGTCGGTGATATAATATTATTTAATTGTTCGCTTTTTACGTGTTCTCTCACCCTTGAAACGAAGAGCTACAATCTTGGTGCTTCCTTACCTACAAATTCGAGAGCACGTGAATCGGTATTATTACCTATCGCTAATGGTTTCGGTTTCTTATTTTTTCTTTTCATCAGTCTTGAAACCATCATTTTCACTATTCAATTGGTTCTTTTGAATTTCATTGATGCAGCTTTCTACCTGTTCTTTGGTTATAATTTCTTTCTTGTTCCCATGTGTGTTGGTGCTAATTTTAACTTTTACGTGGTGGGTTTCTTTTTCTTTTAAATCTCTCGGATAATTTTCTTTATTAGTCTTCTCGGTGTTTCTATTATTGAGGTTAGATTTGGCTTCTCTGTCACATGCATTTAAGGTATGCGTCACACCAGTATTAATATGAGTATTAAGCTTTCTTTTACCTTGTGTGCTTGGTTGCCTACGTTTTTCATTCAATAAATCAATTATCACGTTCTTATTGTTTACCATTTCCTGCAAGGTGTGGATTTGGTTCTTCAGTTCAGTAATAAGTTCATGGTGAATATTGTGATCGCATTGATTTTTGTTGCTTGCCATAAAATCGATTAGTATTTAATTGTTTCCATGTTCGACAGGTAGCTTTTTTGTTATTAATAAGTCAACAAGGTCGTCTTTCTTTATTTTTCCTAACGCACGCTCGAATTGATTTGGTTGTATAACCTCACTTTTTACGGTTGATGTTACCATGTTGACAGTTGGCACTGTTGTCACTTTGCCGATACCGTTTCGTCGTCGAACATTGCACCATCGCAACTTTGCTGTCAGAAATTTAATATTTAATTTTTCTCTCAATTATTAGTAAATATTGTACTACCAGGAGAATGTATTAGTAGAACTGCAAAATAAGAAGAATTGTAGCAAAATAGCTATATGTGGAATAATGATGCCTCTTAGTATACTACTTTGATTGGTAATACCGCAAACAATTACTTTCCCGAATGCCCACCTCATTCAGCACAGGGCCTTATGAACAGGGCCGTTAATTTCAAAACATCATTTTAGGTGGTTTTCTGAAGTATTTATTGACCCGACAAAAAAATATTCAATAAAATATGAACATTTTGTGATAATAAAGGTATTATTTACAAAAATAGAAGTTACATTATTATTTATTATTTAGCATCAAGTGGTTCAATATGGTAGTTTGGTACATTTCTGTGCGTAACATGTTAGTAGTTCAAATAATTTATTATTAAAGTTTTACTGTACTTGGTTACATTTGACGGCTATATTTACTTGACAAGTGAGAATAATAACTCCGTTCGTTAATGGTTCTTTATTAAAAAAATGTAAATAAACTAATGTAATAAAATGTAATATATAAAACTATAAAAATTATGATTTAATAACAGAAATACAAGAACATTAATTGATATGAAAATATGAGTCCCTTTTGTTCGTTTGAGTTTAGTTACACGACCGTTTCGTTTAAGGCGTAACTTGTCACTGATTTTAAAAATACGTAGCACCCCGAAATTAACACCATTTTAACGTTTTCTTTTTATGACGTTTTGCTTCATTTATTTATTTTCTACATCCTCCGGGCCAGCGTTATTAATTTCCAAAGAATATAATAGTTGTATCAGGCGCCTTAACAAAGTTTTCTTGCTTAATCGAATTTCACAAGCGCGAACATTTCCATCTCTACCTGGGAAGATTTGGTTGATTCGTGCCATTTTCCAACTTAAGCGTGGAGCCCCCTGGTTGTGTAGTAATACGATGTCGTTGATCTGAATTCCTCTATTTGCAGATGACCAGGTGTTTTGATGTGCCGTTCTTAGTTGCTGTAGATAATCGTTAGACCATCTATTCCAAAACTTCGATATAATTCTTCTTCGTTCCCTCCATTTTTTAACAATCGTATCGCGTTTTAAATTTTTATTGGGATTAGGTAAAATACCTTCTCGTTGGTTTCCCAATAAAAATTTTGACGGAGACAAAATCGATAAATTATCTTTGTCATCGTCTATATACGTTAGGGGTCTTGAATTTACCGTCGCTTCGATTTCTGTTAATATGGTTCGTAATTCTTCAATATTAACTAGCGTTTTTCCTAGAGCAAATTTAAGACAATCCTTGACAGTTCTTATCATTCGTTCCCAAAAACCTCCCCACCATGCAGCACGTTCAACAATAAATTTCCAAGTAATTCGTTTATTGGTCGAAATATTTTGAAGTTCTTCGTTCGTTAAAGTTTCATACAACTTGGTCAATTCCAGTGATGTTCTTTTAAAGGTTTTTGCGTTATCGGAATAAAATGTACTGGGCACACCTCTTCTTGCAATAAATCGACGTAGCCCTCTAATGCAACTTTCGGTTTTAATATCTAACACTAATTCCAAATGCACGGCTCTCGTTACTGCACAAGTTAAAAGCATTAGATAGGATTTTCGTTTTTCATCGTTTTCGTTTAGGACATATAATGGACCAGCGAAATCTACACCGGTTTCATCGAAAGGGGTAGATAATAGCATTCTGTCCTTAGGCAAAGGTGCAAAGGGTTCTTGTCCTGGCTTGCCGCGTAATTTTTTGCAGATTATGCACTTGCTGATTACCGATTTGATGCGTTGTCGGCCGCGAATAATCCAAAACCGTTTTCTTACTTCAGCTAGCGTTAAATTTATACCACTATGAAAACTACTGTTGTGAGTTTTCCATATCAATTTTTCTACGAATAGCGAATTTTTCGGTAAAATAATCGGATTGGCCGTTTCATAAGGAAGATCCGATTCTTGAACACGGCTTTTAATTCGCAATGATCCATGTTCATCTAAGAACGGTGTCAATTTATAAATAGAAGATTTGTTATTAACCGAGCCGTTTTTCTTTAAATCTTCAATTTCTTGATTAAAAACGTTTTGATCGACCATGATTCAATATGTTTCTGCTTGTTTTAATTCTTCAGCACTTAAAATTAACGACGAACTTTTATTGTCTTTATAAAATACTCGTCTTATGTAAGCGGTTACGCGTAAACACTTTTCTAATCGTTCGTAATTATCGAGTGAAAATATTGGTTCCTTTGTAATGTTTTTTTTATTTTCACTTATGACGTTAATGGAGCACAACGTTTTTTCGTTTAATGAGTTATGATGTGATTCGTTATCGTTCACATAGTCGTTTTCTAGATGCAATAAAAATTCAGGTCCGTTTAACCATATGTTTGTTTTTAGAAATTCACACGCACGAATGCCTCAAGTTAGTAAATCAGCCGGATTTATTTTTCCCGCACAATGTCGCCACACTGAGTCCTTTGTTAAATCTTAAATTTCTAAAACCCGATTTTTAATGTACATCTTCCATTTATGTGCGTCACCAATTATCCAAAATAATGTTATTTTAGAGTCCGACCACAAATTTACACTTTCATATTTAATGTCCACGTTTTTGACAATATAGTCTTTTATTCGCGAGCCGATAAGAGCAGCAGTCAATTCGAGCTTAGGTAAAGTTAAATCATTAGAAACACTTGTTTTTATTGGTGCAACTCGATTTTTTGCGATTATAAATTTTACACTTACGTTATTTTCATAAATTTCACGTATGTAAGCTACTGTTCCATATGCGTTTTGACTCGCGTCACAAAAAATATGTAATTCGAATTTAGCGTTTACGTTTGATATCATATTTCTTGGAATTAAGTATGAATCCAGAGTAATTAAGTCTTTACACCATTTTTCCCATTCAAATTTATATTGTTTCGGTAATTCGTCATCCCAATCAATCTGTAATTTCCAAATACGTTATAAAAGAATCTTGGCGGTGATCGTAAAGGGTCCCAATATGCATAGAGGGTCGTAAATTCTTCCAATGGATTGACAAACATGACGTTTTGTATAGACTTGGGTGGTTTCGACATACGTAATTATTGAATTTAAGTCCAGATGTAAACTATCGTTTATAGTATCCCAAAATATGCCTAAAACCTTTGGGCAAAGTAACTCGTTATTGTTTATTTCGTTTCCTTTAATGTAATTTCTAAATTCACTGTCGTTAGTGTGCCATTTACGTAAGTTCATACAGGCTTTATTTAAAATAAATTTAGACTCGTTGAAAAGTTTAATGCCGTCCTTTAAATCATTCACAGTTGTTACTAAATCATCGACATAAAATGATTTCATTAAGCGTTTCGTAGTATCGTTAAATTTTGTTGCTTGAGAAGAAAATAATTTTCTTAAGGTCGCCGTTAATAAAAATGGACTGCTAGTAACGCCAAAGGTAACCCTCTAAATTTTTGTATTTCCGGTACTGTACTAGTATCCATCGAATTTTTCCACCATAAAAATTGCAGGAAATTTCGATCACGTTTATTAATACTTATTTGCAAAAATGCCTTTTCTATGTCGGCTATAATTGCGATTTTACCGACGCGAAAATTTAACAAAATGTTCAATAAGTCTTTGACTAAATTTTCACCTGCGTATAATAGTTCGTTTAATGATGGTACGTTAGGAGCGTGTGCGGATGCATCGAACACCACGCGAATTTTAGAAGTTGTTTTATCATCGCGATATACAGGTCTATGAGGCATATAATAATTTTTTGATGAACATCCGTTAGGAACTTCTTCCGCTATGCCATTGTCCACAAGTTCACGTATGGCATTGTCATATTCGTTTAATTTCGTTTGCTTTGCAAGCTTACACGTTAACGTTTTCATTCTTGCTAAAGCGCCATTGTAATTGTTGTCTAAATTACAATTTTCATTTTTCCACGGTAAAGATACTTCATAGCGATCGTTTTTTAAGACAATTTTGTTCTCTATGAAATCGTTAGTATCTTGATTTTCAGTTTCCTTGTCGTTTATACCCAATGTCTCAAGTAACCAGAATTGCTTCATATCGACGTTATCTTGCTCTTCTGATACATGTACATGTAACGTCGATGTGATGTTACTATTTGTTGCGTTTACGTTAGTTGTAACATCAAAATTTGGTCCTTGCAGTGTCCATCCCAATTTAGTATTCACTGCCGTTAAATTGTCTGTGATGCGAATTAATTCGCATGTAACCAAGCGCCAATAGTTGTCTGCGCCTATCAACAATGAGATTCCGTTTATTGTTTTGATATTTCCAATTGAAATATCTGCCATGCTCAATTCACTAATCAATGGGTGATTGATTTCAGGAGTTTGAAAAGTGTCACAGCAAATTTCAGGAACTTCTATTGCTACTATCGAAATTTTCTCGTTATTGTATTGCGATAATAACTGAAGTTCTACCTTGTTGTAAACTTTAGGAATTGTTTTTTCGTTACTTCCAAATGGCATAACAGCTAACTTACGCATTCCTATTATTTTTAAATTTAATTGACGGGCTATTGACTTCTTTATATAAATCAATTGACCTCCGCCATCTAAAACTAATCTAATAAACATATTTGCATCGTTTTCGTTAAGTTTGCAAATATAAGCCTTCGCCGTTTGCAAAAATAGCTGTTGCTCAATGTTTTTCGTAAACAAGCTCGTTGTGGTATTTGTCGTTTCTTGCTTTTTATAGTTCGGATCGCACATCGAAATTGCATGTCGGTAATTACAATTTCTGCAAGTAATATTTGATTTACAAAACTTAGAGTTATGACTTGGTTTCGTACAACGAAAACATCGTTTATTTTTTCTCAATAAATCCTTTTTTTGTGGAATCGTAATATTTATTGAATCACAATTTTCAGTGTCGTGTTGTTTAGATGTACAAAATAAACATTCATTGGCAGTTGTCGTTAATAATCGAGCTGTGGTGTAATTATTTTTTTGTGATTTATAAGTATCGTTTTTATGATCACATCGTTCTTTTTTCATTTTAGGAAATTCTAATTCGTACATTATATTATTACTCGTTGAAGGTTGTGCAATTTCAATTGACTCTACTTCCAGTTTTAAATAATTTAACAAATTACCTATTTGTTCTGCAATTGTTGTTGTAACTTGCGAATTAATGGGATGCGTTTTATAGTAATCTATTTTCATGGTATAAGGCATAGAATTTAACAGCACCGAATTGATCATCATGGCATATTCGTTTTCATCGACACCTGAAGACGTTAAACTTCTTGTAACTGAAGATATTGCATTATACAATTTTCGCAAACCAATAGCATCAAGTTTATTTTTAACCGGATTTATAGTTAATAATTTCTGAACATGTGAATCAATAATACGTTGTTCGTTACCATACTCATGTTTAAGTAAATCAATTGCATCGTTATATGATTTTTCACACGGCGTAAAACCACTAATTGAGTTTTTAGCTTTTCCTCGTAAGCATTGATCAAGGTAATTATATTTAGCTGAAGCATCAATGCTGTCGTTTTCATGAACTGCTGTTCTAAACTGTTCCCAAAATATTTTCCATTCCGAAATTTCTCCATAAAATTTGCGAAGCTCTAACTTATGAAGCTTAACGTTACTCTTACCTTGATTTTGCGTTAATACCTGTGAAATTACATCGGTTTCTACGTTAGTTTGATTTGCTGGCGTTTTCGTTTGTTCGTCAATTTCAATTTGTAGTCTTGAAAGCGTTTCACTGACGTTGTCTTGGTATTCCAGCATTCTGTCGCATTGGGCTTCCAATTCGTTCACTTCCAATACAGAGACAATTTTTTGATTCGCGAATTCCAATTTTTCGTTGGCGTTTACTAGTCTATCGCGAATCACTTTTAGTTCGTTTACGTTTTCTTTTTTTAACAAAAGGTCTTTCGCACTATTAATTAACTTTGTAACTTGAATTCTGTTACTCCTAATCGTTACACGTTCCATTTTTATAAGATTTTATATAAACACTTTCCGATTATTAGCCAATTCACTTCACGTTAATTTTTTTTAAAGTTTCTTGGTTTCGGCACCAAAATGAGAATAATAACTCCGTTTGTTAATGGTTCCTTATTAAAAAAATGTAAATAAACTAATGTAATATATAAAACTATAAAAATTATGATTTAATAACAGAAATACAAGAACATTAATTGATATGAAAATATGAGTCCCTTTTGTTCGTTTGAGTTTAGTTACACGACCGTTTCGTTTAAGGCGTAACTTGTCACTGATTTTAAAAATACGTAGAACCTCAAAATTAACACCATTTTAACGTTTTCTTTTTATGACGTTTTGCTTCATTTATTTATTTTCTACAACAAGATGCCGAAATGTTTACAATTTAAAGGGTTAGTTAAAGCTGAAATAACTTAATTCTTATTTATCCTATCAATATACTGTCGTGGATTTTTGTTACAGGCTTTATTTTCGGGTTTGATAGTCAGTAATCGATTTGCCTTGAAAAAAGGAAAAAGGTTAAGTTTGAAGCAGGGATTTTAGAAAATTGGCGTGGCGGACGGAAGAACAAGGATTCGAGACGCGAAAGTCGTCAAAGCTGGTCGATTTGCGTATTGTTTTAGTCAGCAGCAATTAGTTTTTGCGGGTGAAGTTTTCACAAGTAATTGTGAAAAGCGAGTTTGATTTGAGACGGAGATTCCTTGTCAAGCTTCAAAGAGAAATATCATTTGCGGCGTTAATTTGTTCCTGAAATTAAATTTCAATTATTCAAAAAATCCAGGTGTTCAAAACACATTTTGTATTGAAAAAAAGCTGAAATACAACTCAACAGGAGCAAAGACAACACATGTTTTACAGAGAGGCTGCAACATTCTACTGCCAATTGTACTGAGTGAAAACTACATCTTATAAAAGTACATTTAAAACAATAATAAAATTTCAAAGTGCATTTTTATTTGATTTTTTTTGAACATTAATTGATTTAATTTGTACAAGTTTTGGTACATTAACACCATAAGATTAATAAAATTAGATGCTAGCACGAGTACGTTTGACAATAAATGTGCATCTAAATTTATTAGTTTACACAAAACACCTAATTTTTAAATCTGCTAAAGGTAAAACTGTCACCTACCAAACTTTATTTTTTGAAAATAAATTAACTTCAGTTTGCCTTAAAAAGAGCATTTTTATTTCTACCGACAATAGAGTTTTTTGTCACAGGGATCGACTTCTGAGGAAGAGTTCAATACTCTACGATTAAAACTCTAGCCGGGATAAACTTTTAAGATAGCAAAGGGTTCTATCCTACAAAGTATGAGAATACCTCTACAATACAATTATGAAACTAAAATTTTTTATAATGAACAGAGTTACACAATTACTCTTTATACATTTTCACCTCAATGTAATTCTAAAGGTTAAATTGCTTCTTAAAGCAATTTTGTTTGTTATATTACATTTCCTTTTTAAAAGAGTTGCATATTCACAAAAAAATGTTTTCAAGAAGAAAAGAGGTTAATATGTGTGTTGTTCATAGACATAATTTCAAATTAAAGTTCTCCGAATTTTAAATACTATTTCATTGTTTTCTAATAATTATTAATTGTACAATAAAAATAAAGTTATTTTGGATGCAATATTAACAATAAATTATATTTTATTGTTTAATCAAATCATTGATTTTTAATTTTTAACTCTTTAATTTTAGTATAACGTATTTCAATATTTAGAAAATTTAAAATTTGCTATAAATATTCTATGGATATTATTTGTTACTGCAAAAATAATTAAATAAAAAATTTTTGTTTTGAAAAATAATAAATTTACGTGCTCTAAAGGTTTCACTAGGTTCTCACTAGACTCGCAGATTCGATTCACTTTTAGAACTACATACATACATACATACATATTATTATTAATATACAAACTTATAAATACTTTTAAATATGTAACTGATTTGGTATACTAAAAAGAATTTTATTAAATAATTTAAATTTTTTCTTTCTGTCTCTTTTCTAATAGTTACTTTTTTCTAAATATGACAAAGATAACCAAATGTTATAAGTTAAATCTTACTACATTTGGAGATCAGTCATACGCGAGTTAAAAAAAATTCGAATAACTATATGCAAGTAAACATGTAAATAAGATGGATATAAACTTTAATGATTTCTAAAAGATAATATTAAACCCACTTTGAGATTTTGAGATTTTTCTGAATAAAACGAAAAGTGTCGAAGTTTACACAAAATTGAAAGTGCCGCATGTTTATGTAAAGCAAGTGCTTATGAAAATCGTTGTGTAATAGAAACATCTTTGACAATTAGTCAATTTAGACACGATTTATGATACATCATTTCGTATAGACGTCTTTCACTTCAAAATTAGATAAAATACTTTTATTTTTTTTTTCCGTTATACTTCCATCTTTATTTTGAAGTTCTGTTTTTATTCTTTGAAATTAAAAATTAAAATTAATATACAATCAAAAGTTAGAGCAAGACTGAAAAAAGGGCACTAGAGCTCAATCGAATTTCCCACTATACACAGAGGGTTACCGCCGCATCGGCTTGTTTTATCTACACAAACTATAAAAATAATTTTTGTGTATGATCACTATATTGTAGCAAACTTACAGTACCTGCGTATGTAAAAAATATATCTTTTCTTTAAAATTTAAAGAAAATATTTCTAATAATTAATTTAGTGTTCTTTTTGAAAAATATATGTGGTAAAACAAACACTACGAGTAAAAATTGATATTTATACATGTTTGAATAGAAAATTCGATTTAACTTGTTTTCGACTGTAAAAGAAAAGTATATATTTGCATGTAAATATTGTTCGAAGTATAAATAAGTGAAATGTTGGATCTTATTACAAACTTTATGAATAACAATGAAACTTTGAAGTTAAAATAAATACTATTTTACAATGGGGCTTTAAACATTACAAATTTAACGGTTTGTTAATTGAATAACCTAAAACTCAACACATAATTTTTTTATGAATTTAAAACTGTTTTTAATTTTTTTAATAAAGTTTCACAAATTTTACAGAAAATTGTAACTAAGTATTTAACTACAACAACTTCTTGCTTATTTAGAGCCGTTATTTAACTATACTTTTATTTTGAATATCTGTTCCTGGTTTATTATATCCAACCGATTAACCAATGCTGATAATTATTTCCAATTAGATATTTAATATAATAAAATGTATAAGTTTAAAATTGAACAAGTTAAATAAACGTTAAAATATAAATTATTTATTTTATGAGCTTTCATCAGCGCGTCGTATCGACTTCATCAGAATAATAATAAAAAAAATAGATGAAAACCGAGATATAACGTATTGTCATTTGAACGATTTATGATCTAAAAATTCTTGAAAACAAAGAGTATAATGATCGTGGGTTAAAGAACAACCTAAAGTGAGGTTAATTAGACAAGTAGATGGCTGTAGATATTGCTCAAGCCATCTATATCGGTATTTCTATTCATGGAGTTCTTTTCCTTCTTGATGCATATTATTTTGTGTAGAAGTTTATCTTTGTAGTTGCTAACTGATTTTAAAATTTTGGCATTTTTAAAGTCTGTATTATGAACAATTCACAACAATTCACAACAGGTTGAATTGATGCAAGAGCTTATCGATGAAAAGACTTTAAATAACGCGTTATTAATTGAAAAGATAAATGCGATGAAGAAGAACGCGGAAAAAAAATATGATGCGGGGGTGAATAATTATAGTGTGAACTCTGCTTTAGGACGGGGAGCTGACACTGGACGATCTGTTTTACCGACAATAGCAAACAATTTGACAGTTATCACGAATAAAGCAGAAAATGAGAAACAAGCGATAAAACATAACAAACAAGCATGGGGAATAAAAGAGAAGAATAACTAGGTAAATAAATCTGCTAATAACAAAAATAGTGAAGATGCTGACAATGTTTTAGTACTTGACAAGAATGCCAATCAAAGCAATGGAGTTGATGTGTGGACCAAAGTTAAGAAAAAAAGCCACTCAAGCACATGGACTATAACAAAGAGCACGGCCACAATTAAGGGCGACGTAAATAGAAGTTTCGAAGCAGCAGAATCTTATCATTAGATCTATGTTGGTCAACTCAGTCCTAATTCGACTACAGTAGGAATTATCAATTACCTAAACGAAAAATTCCCAAATAAAAATTTCAAAGCGGAGGAACTTCTTAAACATGAGAATAATATGAGTCGAAACAAATCTTTTAAGGTTGGTGTTGATGCAAGATTGGCAGATAGAGTTTACAAGCTAGAAACGTGGCCGACAGGAGTGATAGTAAGGAGATTTAAATTTTTTCAAGCAAACTTCCGAAATATCAGAGAAGACCAATAAGGGAAACAACTCCAAGCTAAAGACTGACAATAATAAAGTATCAGAAAGAAAAAAATATATCAAGCTTATACATGTTAACGTACAGTGCCTATCCAATAAAATGGCATTCTTGGAACATATACTGAATGAAAACAATATTGACATAGTGTGCATCAATGAGCATTGGCTCAAAGCAGACAACATCAAAGTTTACAATATGAAAAATTACAACCTAATAACATGTTTTACAAGAACTGAACATATACATGGAGGAGTTGCAATATTTGCAAAAGAAGGGTGGGTATGTACGCCCCTTAGTGGTGTTGCATTTAAGTCGGTGGAGATGGAGGGGGAATTCTCTGCGTGTTATGTTAAGGAAATCAACACAGTGATAATAACAGCTTATCGATCCCCTTCTGGAAATTTGACTAGTTTTTTAGATCTTCTTGAAGACATACTGACGGAATTGATAGAATTGTATGGTTCGTCAACCAAGTTAATAGTAACAGGAGATTTCAATGTTAATTTTAACGAAGGCTCGAATGAGCAATTAAATATAATAGCTCTTATGGAATAATTTGACCTAAAAAAAGCAATAAACAAAATAACACGTATAGCATCGCAGACCTGCATTGACAACATTTTTACCAATTTCAACTATGTTTCTGCCGATTTGGTTGAGGAAAGTATATCCGATCATGAGGCCATCTGCATTGAGTGGCAAAGTGATAAACCAGTAAAAAGAAGCACAACAAAAAAAAGGAAGTTTTCGATCAAGTATATCGGAAAATTCCAGGAAGCAATACGAAGCATAAACTGGACATTAATTCGCAGTGAAGCTGATCCAAGCACCCGATTTCATATGCTCAACAAGGCAATACAAGAACAAGCTAAAGCTGCATTTCCACTTAAAACGTGTAAGGATGGAGATCAAAGAATTAGACTCTCACCTGAACTCTTGAATCTTCGCAAACAGGTTATAGCACTGCATTAAAAATGCAGGGGTGGTTGTACCGCAGTAAGAGTAAATTTTAGTAATTCGAGGAGGACATTCAATGAGAAATTGAACAAATACAAAAGGCAATTAAATGCAAGGCAAATTTTTTTGTCAGATAACAAGGCGAAAATGACATGGAAAATAATCGACAAGGAAAATGGAAGAAAAAAGGTCTCTCTCAGTGACTCGTCTCTTACATCAAACGATTTTGGAACATACTTTGCTGGCATAGCTAAGAAGTTAAGAACGAAGGATACATTAGTAACAAGAGAAGCCACACAATACGTGAGCTCTTCGATATCAAGCAGTGTAAACTCGTTGTTTTTGCAACCTACTACAGAACAGGAAGTAATAAATATAGTCGGGAGACTGAAGAATACAGCAACGTATGACATTTACAATATAAATACGAAAATAATAAAGCTGGTAGCGGATGACATAGCGGAGATACTGCGAGATGTAATCAATGACTGTATGAATGAGGGCATCTTTCCAGATACATTGAAAGTAACCAAAGTGATACCGATACATAAAAAAGGAAACGAAAATGAGATCAATAACTATCGACCTATATCAATACTGCCGATACTGTCCAAGGTGTTTGAAAAAATCTTGTATAACCGCTTTGTGGACTTTTTGCGAGAAAAAGAAACTTTCTCTAAACAACAATTTGGTTACAGACAAGGAAAGAATACCACTGATGCAATCTAAGACTAACATCGTTAATATACGAGATGTGGGAAGATAAATTAAAATGCCGAGCTGTATTTTATGATCTAACGAAGGCATTTGATTTGATGGAACATGACATATTCTTGAAGAAAATACAGCATTATGGTTTCAGGGGAAAGTCTTTCAAAATAATTGAATCTTACTTGCAGAATAGAAAGCAAACAGTACTTTGGAATGAACAGTTTGGAGATGAGTTTGAGGTTACTTGTGGGGTTCCTCAAGGAAGTATCCTGGGTCCCTTCCTTTTTGTCTGGTACATCAATGACCTACCGAATAGTGTAAGCAGTGAGACCGTGTTGTATGTGGACGATACTGCGCAGATCATGGAGGCCGGTGCGGAAGCAGAGGAGAGAGAAATGGAAGTGGTGAATTGGTTTACAGCAAACAAACTAGTATTAAACCAAGAAAAAACAAAAAAAGTTAACTTTAAGTCATGTAGAGGAGCAAAACCAGAAGATAAATGTTCGATAAAATACTTGGATATTATAATGGATAATCTGCTGAATTGGAATGAGCACGTTGCCGGTTTAATAAATTCGCTTAGTAGAAATATTTTCGTCATAAGAAGAATTAGGGAGACTGTTGGGAAAGGAGCAGCAAAGACTGCTTATTGTTCAATCTTTCATGCGAAGATGATATATGGTCTCCTGTTTTGGGGTAATGCAACACAAATAAAAAAAGTTTTTTTACTGCAGAAACGAGCCATAAGAGCACTGGAGAGAGTATCCAGTAGAACGCACTGCCGACCGATTTTCCGCGATTTGAATATTCTGACTCTTCCATCAGTCTATGCTTTTGCTAGTGCAATGAGGATAAGAAGTGAAGGTGACATTATTGGAAAGACCGCGATCCATGGACATGAAACGAGAAATAAAAACAAAATTAGAAGAAATAAGAATCGTCTCAAATGTTCGGATAGATTTAATCTCCAAATCCAAATATAAGGTACAACGCATTGCCAAATGAAATGAAGGATGTAACAATCAATTGTTACATTTTTTGTTTTTTTTGAATTTGTTTAATTTTGGTTTAGTGATTATTTAGATTTCTGTAAATATTGTTTTATTTTAATTTAAAAGATGGCGTTGCTAACTTTTCAATTTTGCAAATGCTGCGGTTTTGTGTGGTTAGTAAAGAAGGTCATCGACGGCGATCCAAGATGGTCGTTTAAGAGCGTCAGAGAATAAAATCACAAAAACAGTAATTGGTGATTTGAAAACATAATATTTAGTTTTAAGTGAAATTTAGTGAATTAGGTGAGTCACATTTTAATTAATTCTACTATTTATTTATTTATTTATTTAAGAATTTACGGGCAATTAGCCCTTTATTACACATTTTACAGTGGTTATTACATAAAAAAATATAGCAAGTTCTGCAGAGACATTAACAATACATAATTATTCATGAACATCGAAATCATACAAAAAATAAAATCATAAATCATAACGGGACATTTGACAAATATACAAAAGCAGGCTATACTATGTGAAAGTATTTCTCGAACCCATTACGTCACCCAAGCGTCGCCTATACTGGGAGAGACTCACACCGAAGAAATCTACAGATTCCCCTAGTTCATTACCCCACCTTATCATCCTAGACAAGGGACTGTAATATGCATAATTAGTGGAATGATACCTGAGAAAAAACAGATTCTGAGATCTGGTGCCCATAAATGGTACTCGAAACGCAACAAGTTTAAGTTGATAAGCTTGAAAAAGAAAACCAAATCCGAACTCATGCGGCGCAAGCGCAAGGAAACCAGGCCCATGCCATTCATGACCTCATTTACAGGACAATCCCGATATGAGTACCCCAGTCTGTAAGCTAATAATCTAATAAATTTAGTCTGCACCCTCTTTATCCTAGCGACGTGAACAGCGTAGTGAGGAGACCATACGACTGAGCAATACTCCAAAATGGGTCGGACCAATGCACAGAACAGCATTTTGAAGGTGTCAATTCTTGTAAAATCCCTTGTGACTCTTAAGACAAAATATTGCAGCCTCATAGATCTTTGAACGATGGCACTGATGTGATCCCTAAATGAGAGCTCCGAGTCAAGATACACCCCCAGATCCTTAACAATATTGTCTCTAGGGATTATTACGGTCAAAAAAGAATAATCATAGAATAGAGAGTTTCTGGCTCTGCTGAACGTAACAGTCCTACACTTGCTAACATTCATAGTCCTAAGATTAACCTGACACCACCTCTCCAGCAAGAGCAAATCATCCTCGATAGCAACACAATCATAAACTGATCTAACCCGCAAGAAAATCTTTAAGTCGTCGGCAAAAATCAGATACTTAACAACTCTAAACGCTGCTCCAATGTCATTCACAAACAGTGTAAACAAGAAAAGAGCCATTTTTGAGCCCCGAGGCACACCCGACAGCGCCAAAACCTCAGAGGACAGCGAGGAACCCACCCTGACGCAAAGTCTTCTATTGCTCAGGTAGCTCCTGAACCAGTCAAGTATAGGGCCACAGAATCCATATGACTCAAGTTTCATTAAAAGTCGCTGATGGTCCACTATTGATGTACTTTTTGAATTCTCAAATGAGAAATATTTGATTTTGGTTAATGTTAAAAATTTACAAATGTCGGTTGTTAATTCACATTTGGCCAACAATTTTTGTATGATATAAATTAAGTTTACAAGTTACCTTGAACGAATAATTGTGGTATTTTCTGATAACAGAAAATTTGATTTCTTTTAAAACCAATTTTGCAAGTGACCAGAGTTGCTTGGATTTGACTTAATTACCTTTATATGTTTATCCTTAGGAAATACTAAGGTAATTTAAGTCATCCGCTTGCTTCGTATGCCGATCAGGACGGAGAAGTAATTTTTCTTAGGGAACCGGCCTGTAGCGGTATCACGACAACTCTTTTCTTGTTGATAAATATTTCTTTTGAATAATAATTATTTTACATTTTGGAAATCTAGTCTTGTGCGAACTCCATTTTATTTATCATTTATTATTTTTTTGTTGAGATAATGGAGCGACAAGAATTTTTTAAAGTCGTTTCATTCCTCAGCTGGCGCCCAAACAAATTCTCCTTTTATTTTACGTAGCCACCATTCTTTTAAAGAACTCACTAAGCTGTAAAGCTACTCAGCTTCTTCGACAGTGGGTAAAAACCCAAGAGCTAGCCTATCTACTATCGTCATCAGTAGAGACAAAAAGGGTTTCTGTAACCAATGGGAGAATAACGTTACAAGGACCTTCCAGTTAGTAAATTCAAGAAGGCGGCAAAAGAATTTTTTACGCAGAGGGCTTTGTACAATGTAGAAGAGTTTTTACATTCGTAGGTAGAGATGAAAACCAGCGGCCGCTGATCTCCACCTTTTTGGTTACTTGTGGACTTAGCAATTCATGTAGTTTTGTGTTTGTAATTATTTAACCAACATAAGAAATATATGAAACTGTTCATGCGTATAACAAAAAAATAAACTAAATAAACAAATAAACTTTCAAACTTTATAGCAAAGGCTAGACTTTACGTCTTATGTTTGTGTTATGTTTATCTTATGTCTTACGTACATTGTGAACAAGCACTAAGAAACAAAATTTATAAACGATACGAAAATTTATTTTAAAATAATTGATATAAAGAAGAGTTTCCATGCTACAAATAATTGCATGTCAACCCTGAACCCAAGAGAAAAGTAATTTAAAAGTGAAATTATTTTGTATTATGAAAATTGTTTACAAAAAATATACAGAGGGTCATCGCAATATATTAGCGCAAACAAGCTCTCTGTTCTATTTTTAATTAAATGGGTTTGATATTAAGTGAAAGTAGAGTTAAGATAAATACAGATTATGTACTTCTTATTATTTCTGTTACTATTGCACAGCACCAGCGTTGATATAACTTCGTTATTGTTAAATACTATTTTTAAATTTTTGATTACCTCATCGAATCTCATAGGTTTCGATCGTAAATAGATTAACAAGTTTCCGATTAATATTAAATTTTAAATTCCTAATTTTGCATTCTTCCTATTAGCAACACTCTACAGCATAATGTAGTTTCAAATTTTAGAACTCTACTAAATGTTGTTGATTATTAAAAAATTAGTATTAAAGTATATCGCGGGAAATGAGCATCTCAAATATGTAGAGTGATGCACATTACAATTTGTAGTTATTAATATTAATCTCTGGTTTCTTGATTTATAAATATTCTCATGTTCAAAAAGAAAAAATTTATTCGCCTTAAATTGAATTTTTTATTTAGCTATGTAATAATTTCTGTGTTTTATTTACTATAAATCTAAGATAATCTAAATTGAGGGGAAGTACATGAAAGCACTTATAACTTAGCAATTGAGGAGAAGTTAAATTCTATGCTTGTTTCGTGCATTTTCTTACCTTAACTAAGATATTTCGAAATCAACCTTAACTTCTAACTTTGGTTACTAAGTTTACATATAACTTTAAGTAAAATTTTGTAAGATTAAAGAATTTTTTTAAAAAGAAAAGTAAAGATTTTTAAATGTTTTTGGGATGTTAAATTGGCCAAGATTTATACCTTACCTAACTTGAAATGAATTCGAATTAAATTATTTTTAGCTGTATAGTTTATTAAATAAAATAGGCAGAACTTCAAGGGTTTATAATGGAAAAAGAATCTTACCATAAAATATTGTATTATATTGTGGTGTTTCAAAATGATTCGCACCTACCCTGTACATTTTAATGAAAGTTTTGTTTTTGAATAGTTTTAAGTTGTAAGACTGTGGAAGTTAGACAGGTGGGGGCGAACCGACGAGGAGATTTGCTTTTGCCAAATTTTTGCTTTTTCGCCGACAGCGCCCGCTCGAGCATGTTGTTTCAGCTCGAGGCGATTATTGAGATTTTTGATATAAGTTTAAATTGTGAATAAAATTTGTGAGTACTGAATTTTTGATTTGAATAAATGAATTTGATGCGAATGCATTAATTGCATGACTTTTGGATAATTTTTGATATTTGGAATTGGATATTTTTTGATGAGTTGCTACCGAGCGGTAGTTGAATTAGTGCTTTGGATAGATTTGATGGTTTTGATTGCTTTGGAAGTAAAGATTGAGATTATAAAATTTGAAATTATTTAAAATTAAAATTGGTTTGAAATTCGAAGAATAAATTTGCATTTGTACGAGTAAAGCCAGCTGATGATATCAAAGCGTTTGGATACGCGCATGAGGTTAAAGTGCGAGCCCATTTCGAATTTAACAGTAAATTAAATTATTGAAATAATTTACGATTTAAATTGAATTTGATATTATTTTGCGATTTATGAAGAAGATTTATTTTGGACAAATTTAATATTTGTTTTGCATTGAAAAGATTTCTTTTTTATTTTAAAATTTTTGAAGACGCTTGGAACCCTTTGACCCTTGAAAATTTCCAACTGCTCCCGAAATTCAGAGTAACCCGAGGTAATAAAAAGTGTGTGGTAAAATTAAAATGTCGTGCAAGTACTCTATTTCTCACAACCAGATCTCAATAACACATTATGCCTACAGGATCATATTCTACACCTAAATTGGGCATACCCTGTTAAAATTGGATATGGTGAAATAAACTTACTGAATTTAAACTAAAGGCTAGTTTAAACAAAACGCCACGTCGACGTAACGCAACGTTAATAATACATTATTTTGATTGGTTCAGTATGTAAGATAAGCTAATAAGAGTATTTAAGCGTGGTTTTGCATCTTGTCGATGTACCGTATAAACCAATATTAACGATTTATGCTATTATGAACATGTTATTATTTTTTTATTTGAATCATACCAAATTTTTTTTGCAGAATCAAAAAATGCACAAACACTTTTTAGAACTAAAATGTTTTAAGTTACCACAATATAAATACACCGTATGTATATTATCGAACACGTTTTCACCATACTATGGCATCATCAGGCAATGAACTAGCCTGATGATGCCATACCAGGCAATGAACTAGCCTGATGATGCCATACTACTTTAACCACGTACATATCTATTGATTATTTTTATTTGAAGGTTTGTTTTAATTGATTGTTTCTTTTGCAAGTTATATGAAAAACATAATGTTTTTCTTGTACGCATTAAATCTAATACAAATTTTCAAGGTTAAAAATTTCATAAAACTTAATAGCAAACTGTAGCAAACTGTCAACTTTCAGCTATTCTATAAATTTTATTGTTCTTAATTGAAGCATATATAAGTTTTCAAACTTATGCAGTTAAGATTTAATAACTATTAGATTGAAAACTTAAACAGTGTTCCAGATTGTCCAACTAACAATAAATCGTTTGTTAGCAATCAACATTAAAGGATGCCAAACTTGCACGTTGTAAGATAACTACGCATTTAGTATATTGAGTAGACGCGCATAAAAATACGCATTTCAATAGTTTGTCTAAAAAGTGATTGTTTATACAGTTAGATCTTATTATCGTACTCTCATATAAGTATAAATTTTCATTTAGAAAAAAGTTAATTCCAATTACAAGAATTCATTAAATTTTTATACTAAAATAAACATTTATTCACATTAATATTTTATAAAACCAAAACAAGGCACATACTTTTTAAAACATTATATATTTTTAAGTTTTTTGAAATAAAATTTACCTACTGTAAATATATTTATCTAAAATGTTTTTACCATAGTAAAAACATCATCAGGCGATGAACTAGAAAAGAAAACTAGAAAAAATTTGTTAAAATATTGTTAAAACCGAAAGAAAAATTGTGATGCGTGGATGATATGTTTGAAAATGGATTTTTAGGATATTTTTGGTTAAGCTATTGAAAATGTTTAATAAAGGTGAGCTGTAATGTAAATATTGTAATGGAAATATTATGTAGACTTAGGGCCGGTTCCACCAACTCTGATTAAATGCTTTAATCACGATTAGTTGGAGTTAATCATGGTTAAATGAAAAAGAGCGTTCCACCATCTATTTAATCATGGTTAAATCAGTTTAATCATGGTTAAACAGCTTTCAAACTAATCGACCGATTTTGGGCGATTAGTTGAATTTAATCACGGTTAATGCTAGGTGCATGCGCATTTCTTGCAAACAAGTAAAGATAATAATGACAGTTTCAATAAAAGTAACCTCAAAATCGAAAAGTATATTTTTACGTGTTCGCGATTAAAATATAAATTAATTTTATATTTTTTGTTGGTATATAAAAATTTTCAGACAATTTTTTTCAATCGGCTCAAGATTTTGAAAAACGTAGTTTGTTTGTTTATTTTTTCGGATTCGGCTTTTAATTTGCTTTGTTCTTCCTCGTTGAAATGTAGCAATTTTATGTATTTTTTTTTGCTTCGGCCAATTCCTCAAATGTGGTCAAACGACTACCAGCTGTCTTTCTTTGTCTTTCTCCTAAACTCTACTTGTCGGTGTAACTGATTTGTTGCCTTCCGCTTTTTAAAATTTGTCTCGACTTCTGTAGTCTCCGCTACATCACTGTAGTCTCCGCCATAGCCTCCGGTATGTGGTCTACTCGCAAAATCTTAACTTTTGGAGTGCTCAGCTGTGCTGGATTCCAATTCGCATCAAACTCGTTGAACATGGGTTGAACTGTGCCATTGATAATACTTTTTATCAAATCGAATAAAAATTCGTCCTTTCCACTATCGTTGGGCGGCTGCCTACCTATACGTACAATTTGTTAATTTTAAATGAATAAATTTGCATTAAGAAAAACATTACCTGTTCGAATTTGTTCTCTACGAACAGCGGCATAATGTTTCCTGGTTGTTCTTTCAGACAACCTTTTAGCGTTAAACTCTTTAGATATACACTCTCATGTAGAATCTTTTTCTTTCATAGTCACCCTGTGAGTCTGTTTACATTCAACAATAGAAGCGTGTTTTTTTATTATTTGAACTAATTTGTGTTTTTCTCGGTTTGAGAAATTTGTACCACGTTTTTTGACAGACTACGTAAAAGTTGAGGTTATAATTTATTAATTTCTACGAATGTCACAGACTAATGTTTACTTGCACGGTTGGTAGCCTACACATTTGCATTATTCAAATATCTATCAACCAATCAGAATAGCTTTTACGAGCTTAAAACGAATATATACGAAGTTCGGCCAATTTACTAATCATAGCTACAAAACGTTTGGTGAAACGCTTTCAAGTTAATGTCGGTTAAATTTTTCTAATCATGATTAGTTAACCAACCATTTAATCAAAGTTGGTGGAACCGGCCCTTACATACTTACAATCCAGTGTAGCCGGATACGCATTAGGGTATTTAATAGTACGTATTGTACTAAAAATACAAAAAGTAATGTAAAAAGTATTTCATCTTTTATGATGACATTTAAACATATCTTAAGACGTCATGGGTTGGTAGAAAACGTACACGTCCCTAATCGTATTCGCTGTCGTAAATTTCACCTCTTCGCTGCCTAACAGTAGAATCGCAAGTCTTCGTAGTAACCACCTTTATTCGTCTCTTCACCAATAATTTAAAAATTTGATGCGCAAACTTCTAACTTTAATTATTATCGACAATCGCATTAAATTCAAAATTTTTAAATTCAACCAATATTTTAACTAATTTTTTTGTTTTGTGTGTGAATAATAACAACTCACTTCTTGTATCAGATACGACAATTTCATCTCAGAGCAAATCTCTTCAATGAAGTCAAAATTAAAAATTTGCTTGTATTGCCGCAAAGTCACTTCTCTCGTCTTATATTATACATTTAACTCCGCAAAAAATAACTTTCCAGGGCTACTGACAACTCAATAATTCAAATATGAAATAAATCATGACAATATTATTACATTTATGTAATATACACATACGTTTACCAGTAAATGCATACATTTTCCAGTTACGTATTTTTTCCTTATCATATAAATCATATTTATAAGAGAATAAATATATACTAAATTATCTTGCAAAAATTAGGAACAAGCATTTTTTCTATCGTGCGACGTATCTTTTAAAATTTTGTATGTACTTTTTAAAATTGCAATTACCTAAAGCTTTGTTTTCACTATGTATCAGCTTTGATCAAGTTCAAGTTTCAAATTAATTACATTCAAGAAAACAATAATTAATATTTTGAAATAGACATCTTAACCGTATTATATTTCTATAAAAGTATGAATATTTATTTTTCTATAGTAAATTAAATAACATTTGGGCCTCTTATGCCTGAATTAATGCCACGGCAATTAAATTTAATGGAACCCGCTATGATGCGTATAATTTATAGAACCTGTCAAAAATGGTAAAATTTGAATACAAATATTACGGTTCTTGAAATATTAATTTTTGATTTAGATTATTTTAGCATAAAGCTTGGACTTCTGTTGAATTTAAAATGTTTCATTATAGAACTGACTGATTAGGAATGACATTGTAACAAATTTTTCATTCCATTTTATTAGTTACATTTGGTAGTATAATATTGCTAGTTAAATAATTAATACAAACATGAAGTAAATGCACATTAAAATTCTAAACCATATGCTATAAAACAACAAAATGTATCAACTGCACCGCTAATAAATTATATCATACATAAATTGCAGTAATTAGTGTTTGCTTTACCTACCATTAATATGAAATTGTGTTTTCTCTTATTTTAAAAATCATTAATAACGTGAGTCATACCTACCTAATATAATAAAAAATGTTATAACATATAATAATTTATCAGATATTTTATAAATTAATAAATTTTATATTAAAATGTACAAGAAACAAAAAATTTCTAAAAAGTAACAAAAATTGGAGTACTAAAAAGTTTAAAAGCAGTAATGATCGAACTTAGATTCGTGTAACTTGTAAAACTCCAATTAAACTAAGAATATTTTTCAAATATACTACGTCATTCTTATATTGGCAAGATTGAGATTTACAATATTTTCTTTAACTGAATTTAGTGGATGGCGGGCGGCCTTCGAATTCTTCTGGCATTTAGATTCGTTATTGTCGTGATACAACATGATCCTATTTATGAAAAAGTATTTCGTGAAGAAAATCGTGTTTTTAAACATCAAAGCTCGTTGTCAAATTGATTCGTTGTTAATATAATTTGTATTAAGCAGCTGCTTATTAACATAATTTTAGAACAAAATGTAATTTATCAGAGTGACTAATCTATCAGTAGCCAGTAATCTTGTCAGATTTTAATTTTACATTATTTTGATTATATAAAGCTAGAATACGTCTTTCATTTCTTCAATAAACCACCGGGCCAATGAGAATTGTGTAATTTACTGAGGAGAAAGTAAGTTAGTTTTCTGCAGGTACATAAATTAATTTCAGTACCAGTTAATTACTTTTAATAGTATAAATGCCTAAAATAGCTTTTTATTAAACCTAAATGAATGTGAAAGTGTACTTTCATAATATGATCGCAGATAAATACACATACTTAAAAATTAAAAATATTGTAACGAAAATTAAAACGTTTATTTATTTCTAAAGGGCTAATACAAATATTTACAGATACGATTAATAACAATTACTAAACTAAAATTAACACTAACACTAATTACACTACAATTTATTTACACTATAATTTATATTTAACACTAGGTCTATATTTATTTAAACACTCGGTATAACGTTATCACTTCACTGTATTTATGTTCACTTGATTTATGATAACAGTCGCGCGTTGAACTGGAATTGATTTGTGACAGGAAATCGCGCTGCATTTATACTTAAATTTATACTTAATTGCAGCCTTCCAGAAAATTCCATAACCATCCAGGAATTTCTAGTCACTTCTTTGCGCTTCTCGATTGATATCAAAGCCTTATTTGAATGACTAATGATGTTATTATGCATGACTCATCACACATGATGTCATACATTAGTCATCAAATATAATTAGACGTTCTTTCGTAACAATATTAACAGACAGAAAACACTTACGATAAAGATTGAAATAAAACAAAATATCACGTCATAGATTAAACTGGCAACATAATCAATAATAGCTATTATTACAACTAGGGTAATATGAATAGTATATTTCCCGAGGTTGGCTAGTTACATCTCGAGGGCAAAGCCCGAGAGATGTATAGACAACCAAGGGAAATGTATTCATATTTCCCGTGTTGTAATCAATAGTTTTCTTCTGATTGAAAATATATTATTAAATATATCAATATTTCATCAATAATAAAATTTGAGATTTTTAATTTGCAATAACTCGAAAACGGCGCTAGATATCGAAAAACTGAGCAAAAAATTTACCCCCCTTTGCTCGTTCTCAACCCCACTAGCAATTTGTCGAAGGAAGCCTTATGCAAAATTCTAGATCAATAGCGCGCAAAATGCGCGCACAATAATTCAGAAAAAGTTAGGTTGGTTTTTAAAATATAAAAATAAGTAGGCAAATTTTTTATTTTAAACGTCACTTAAATGTCACTTTTTAACAGGGATGGCTTTCGTATTTTGTTTTGTATGTTTGATTGTCCAATTACCGTGCGCAAAGTATACTTTAAAATGGCGTTTCATATTTCCCTAGGGACAATATGATATGACGTTTCATATTTCCCTTGGGAAATATTAGTGTGTTATGACATATTGTAACTAAGGCGATATTGCTCTATATTGTTTCAATCAGAAGAAAATTAAATAATGTAAATAAAATAAAAATTACAACATTTTTAAAAGAAAGCTGAAATAGAAAGAAAGGCTACAGAATCAAAGAAAAATAAAATATTCGATAAAAATTGATTTTCATTAACATTTAAACAAGATTTTTTTCGGCAAAATTAAGGTACTTTTAACGTTTATAATACACCATAACTATTTATTACGTTTTAATAATGAGTTATACTTATTAAAATGTTCACATGCCTAACACGATTATTAAATAACGTGGTACACACGTTAATTTCTGCAGAAATTAACTTACTGAGCTATGGAGTGGCCCATAAAAACTAACACAAAATAAAAAATATACCGTACAGGTTGAGGTGCTAAATTATCAGCTGTTTGAAGTTAACAAACCATCATAATTACAATCGATTATAACCAAGCCTGCAATATCAAAATCTTATTTATATTTAATTTTATGATTTAATACCATAAAAGCTAGATTTTCGACAACTTTCCAAAAAACATATTTTGCACAGAAGTAAATCTAATTCAACAAAAGTGTATAAAACTAAGCTCGAGTTTTCATCTTTCTGCTCTACGTAGAAGATATCAATCCTTCAAGCGAATTTTGTAAAGAGTACATTTACCTTCAAATGCAAATGAAGACTACTCAGGTGTTAGTGTAATAACTTTTGTATTTTACATTTTAAATTAAATTTAGCGATCTAATGTTGTAAAGTGGTAAAGTCATCACTTCAGACGAATAGTATTGCTTTAATACAAGGTATAGGCGGATAAGAATTAACTTATTTTTAATTAAGAATAATAATTTTTAATTTTTATTAGAAAACTGCTCTTCGACTAAATTAAACTTGTGTCACAATAAAGCGTAAGAAATGACCATTTTAGTGCACATTTTAATTCTCTACCCCTATTATTGGAGTAGTAATAATCACTAAAAGATTTTTTGGTATTCAAGGCAGTACTTTTTCTTTAGTTGATAGAAAATTACGATAGTTAATAATAAATTCCTGTTTCAAGAATTTTTTTATAATTTCGCAGCCATAATTCGAGTTTTAAAAAATTAAAACATATTTTTATTTTCTCTGTTAATATTAACATGTTATTATATTTAATTATTGTCTTAAAATATTTT
This sequence comes from Cantharis rustica, assembly GCA_911387805.1. Taxonomy (NCBI): domain Eukaryota; kingdom Metazoa; phylum Arthropoda; class Insecta; order Coleoptera; family Cantharidae; genus Cantharis; species Cantharis rustica. The sequence continues at coordinate 37,254,012 of OU426879.1, forward strand.
GTAATTATTTGTAGGTTTGCCATAGTCAAAGAAAGATGAAAACCAAAATTTATAATTTTTTTTTTTAGATTTCGTTTATCTGTACATTTTTAGGTAATAAATAATATATTATTACTCAAACCAAATGTTCATTTGTAAACTTCCAGTACGAAATATCTCAAAAGCCAAACTCCAAATAAAAAAGTGTTATAGGTAAAAGTTGTATAACGAGAAAGAAAAATATGGCGTAATTCGATATTGGGTTTTTAAATGATACCTTATATTTCTTACCAGATTCTGCATAAGAAAAGAAACAACTCTTGTTGGAAATATTTGCATATTATAGTATTTACTATAAACTAGTTAGGAGACATTTCCAAAAGTTGAATCTCAAAATTACTAAAGTAAACAAAGTGAATATTAAATCCTTACACCCGTATTCATAAAAATGTATCCGGTCGCTCAGGAATGTTTTAGTTTTTATAACACTGTTATAGGTTATGGGTGATTGGTTGTTTAAGGATATAAACCGCTTATATCAGTCCTATAACAGTCTTATAACAGTGTTTTAGCGCTATTGATCATTTATGAATAATGTTTTTTGACATTTTGCTTATAATAGCTTTGTAAACCTGTTGTAACTTTTTATGAATACAGCTGTTAATGTTTAATAATAAAACTAAAAATGATCACCTTGTTTAACAGCGGAATTTACCAGCGTAATTACAACATGTGTGATGCTATTTATAAAGGGTAAAGTGGAAGATTTTATAACCATAATGATAAAACATCTACAAGTTTTTCGTCACATTGTTTGGACACAAGTTATGGTTTGGACATCAACAACATCGTGCTATTGTATTCAGCAATAACAATTTTGATAATTTAAGCACACTTGTTAGTTTTTGTAGTTAAGTTCCGATACAACGAGATCGGAGCTTTTTTTATACGATACGTGTGCGTTTTGTAACATTTACTCTCAACAATTCCCAACTACAGATATACAACAAACGGACCTTGAATATAATAGAAGTTTTAAAACAAATATATAATTTCAAAATAATTTATTGTTAATGTTTAGTAATGTTACCATTTATAAAAATTTTTTTATATTTCTGACATAATTTATTTCAAATAAAATCTCTTACATTAGATATTAAAAAAATATTACAATTATTTATGTTACAATATAATATTATAAATTAACAAAATAACAAAAATAAGAAGTTATAATCATAAAAAGTTGTTTGATGAAAAAAAATTTATTACAACAAATTTTCATATAATATTTCAATTTTTAAATAATTCGAGGTTTCAATCGATAGTATGAGATTGTTTACAAAAGATTGCTTATATACAATATTGATATTACTACCAGAATTTTCAATAATATTTTTATATTATAATAATAATTAAAATTATTATCAAATTTTACTTTTTTGAAGTTAATCTATTAAGTTGCTTGAAGCAATAAATTTTTAAAAGAAAAAGCAAATAATTAATTTAGAATTATTTGAAGGTAATAACAAGAATTTCAAGCGTTATTAATTTACTCATTAGAAACGAAGAAATTTCAAAAATGTTTTCACGATGTGCATTGAGAAAACAGAAGTAGGTGGAAAGAACAAAATGTGTGTCGTTTTACCGAGAGAACCGATAAGATGAAGTCACAGCGCACATTATCTTCCACTTGTAATAACGTATATGAAAAGCTGGAGAGTTTTTAGGAAACACAAAGGAAACTAAAAAGAAAAGATATACATCTCCTTTTTATACTAAAAATTGGTTTTCGATGAGGTAAATAAAATTTCATTTAGAAAACAAAAATTAATACATTTAAATTGTACATAAATTATGTATGTACATATTATTCTAAATATCAGCCAAACAAAATTAATTAATCAGAAACCGGATTTCGTTTCAATAATAATTTCAATAAAAATTTGTTATTATTAAAAATTTGAAATATATGTAAAAAGTAACTTCTGAAAACATTGCATATATATGTATAAAACGATCAATTTCAATCACGTGGATCAGCATTTCAGAGTAATCACCTTTCAAAGTTTGACGTGAAACTTATCTAACAATACTCAATATTTTTTATTTATAACTTCGTTTTTGATTCTTCGTATAAAGAAAGTAATAAAAAATAAAATAGAGCAAACAAAATTTGTTATAATTTACTTATAACCGTTTTAATTTTATGTAACGGAAAATTTTTTTGTTTACAAAACATTTTTAGGTTCATTGTATTTAAAAGTTGAACAGTTTACGTTTCGGTAACTACACCAATTAAGGGTAGTGCTTTCCTGGCATAAACCATGAAAATTTTAAAACTTAACTTGTACAAATTTTCCAACCCTACAAATAATTAATGACTATTTCAAAATATGTAACTCAAATTCCCCAACCTTACAATATTGTTAAATGTTAACTTAAAAATTTGGAACTTTGCCAAAATGCAATAAAATATATTATTTAATTCAAAACTTGGAAAATCTTTCCTTATATCGTATATTTTTAATTTAATTTTAAATTCTATTTTAATTATGCAAATTAATGAATACATTAAACAAACAATATTTTTTAATTAAAATTCTTGTGATTTTCATTTGTAATTCATTTTAATTAAATGCAGACATATTCATTGAACGTTGTTCTTAAGACATATTAATTTTTATGCATATTTTTATAAGGAATTATTAAAAAATATTCAATAACTTGGAAAGTATTTTTATAATATAAATTTGGAAACCTTTTCTATTAAACATTACAAATTTTAAGAATTAACAAAATTGTATTAGACCTGTTATTTGCAATACAATCTTATATTCATTAAGAACATTAAAGAAATCTTTTTTTTGTTTGTAGGATATCCTAGCGTTTTATTTCAAATGATTTTATTTTAAGAACTTTAATAGTCATGCAATATCAACATTTATAGAAGTTATCAAGAGAAAATAACATTTGAGCGTGCTATGAGTTTCACAAGAAACAAATCGTTTAAAACTCAAACATTTTCACTTTTATTCGTAATGGTAGAGAAACGGATTTCTTTTAACTTTAATTTTATTTATTTTATAAGCAGAATTAATATAAAAAAATTATATCAGTTTTTAATTCACTAAATTGATTAAAATGGGATTTACGTGTAGTTGTACATAGTTGGGTGGACTATAATAAAATTAACTGTACGGTTAGCTGATTTCACTTTCACCGTTTGCACTTTCTCAACGACCAACGTTCGGTCAACAACTAAAATGAATTTCATTATGCTGGTGCGTATTTTATAATAAATTTTATTTCAAATGGTTAATTTAATATAATTTTTTTAGATTGCCATCATTGGACTAATTGTTATTATTCTTCCCTATAAATCTCTTTCTCAAGAAACTTCTCAGACACAGCTTTCAGAATCTGATCTTGATAAAGCCTTAAACGATCGTAGATATTTAACAAGACAACTAAAATGTACACTTGGAGAAGTCCCCTGTGATCCAGTTGGAAAACGTCTTAAAAGTAAGAATTTTAAATTTTTTTACATAACATTGTTAATCAATTAAAATTTTATTTTTTAATAATATAATGTGCTTACTTCTTCTAATAGGTTTAGCTCCGCTGGTTTTAAGAGGTTCTTGTCCACAATGCAGTCCTCAAGAGGTTCGTCAAATTCAAAAGGTCTTACTTCACGTACAAACAAATTATCCCAAAGAATGGAATAAAATTTTACAAAAATATTCTTCAGGATAAAGTCAACCATGTAAGTTTCATTTTATAAAAGTGTACGGCAGTGTAGTTTAAAAAAGTAATTAATAATATAACCAATTAAATGGACATTTCTTTAAGTGTTATTGAACAATATGTGATTATAATTTTTAATTATTATTTAAAAGTTATGCAACGATATAGTATTTAGAATTATGTCCTTACCGAAGGTAAAATCGTGTTGATAGTAATAATTTCGTCAGAATAATGAAACAATAAAAGTTTTGTAATATAAAAACTGATAATAAAAATTAAAAACTTTGTTATTTATTTTAGTTCATTGATAATAAAGCTATTTACTAAACTCCCAAGGTGCTGACAAAATCTTTAGCGTACCAAAAAATATGGCGATACTTATTGTCAAATAAATTCTGGGCACTGATTTATAAGTAGGTATAATCATAGGTAGTATCAATTATAAAATTTAACATAAACTAAACAGTAACGTTAAACTAATAGAATTTTAACCGTAAAGTAAAGCATACATGCCTAAAAATGTATTAAAATTTTATATTTTACATTGTGTATTAATCAACACAAACTCTACTTGAAATTTACCTATTTTTAAGTTCATTTTTCTCTATTTCAGATCTTTCAACAATTACATATTCACAATTGACAATGTTGACAAAAACAATTATTATAGCACTTACATATACCTACTAGTAGTAATAATTAATATTTTATTGAATAAATTTAGAATTTAATTTTTTTGTTTGATGGTAGCAGTTCAATTTAAATTGATGGTATAATAGGTCAAATTATCCATAATCGTAAACACTTTTGAATAGATGTTTAATTTTGTAGAAAATCGGTGTTCAACAGTTTTGCTATAAATTGCGATTCTAAGTTTGACACAAATCGAGAAGTGATAAAATCAATTGAAATCTATTAAATAATTCTATTGGAAGTGTTGGGTAGGGTAGAAAGTCTAGGTAGTACGTTCTATTGGGACTAGGAGAACGGATGATAGTTGATGATATCGGACCAGTGTTCTAAGTTAAACTAGGTCAGCAGTTTGCTCGAGGATAGAACTACGAAAACCACAACTGCAGCCATTGTGAACAAGAACGCTTAAAGGAATATTTTCAATTTAAAATGCAATTATGTAATACGTATTTTAAAAACTAAAATCTATTGTAGTAGTTATAAAACTGTTTTTGAAGTTGTAATGTAGGTACAAACTATTTCCATCTCATTTGTATATGGCGCATTTTAGAAGAAATTGCATATCACAAAGAGTTTTCTGAGATTACATGTTGAAAAATATGTATCTCGATTTACATTCAAATCTAAGAATACTTATGGCAAAGCGATAATGCTGACCAAATGCGACACACACAATTATTGGTTTTGTCGTGCAGATTTTCAGTTTTATATAGCCATTCTTTATTCGTAGAAATAATGACGTACCTGTGTACCTAGTTACCAAAATCGATTATTTTTTGCTTTTAAATGAAAGTTGACATTCTTAATTTTACGATTTCCAGATTGCAGACGAAAGACCAATTAACAGGTAACATTTTAATTAAATATTAAACAAGAATTTGTTGCTGACAATTTTAAACAATTTTCAAATTGGCTTGCGGCATACTCAAACAATTTTTTTTTCATTCAATTCAAATTTGAAGCGAATCGTTAAAACTAACTTTTTTAGAGAAACACGTAGAGGTTTTGTGAAATATGAAAAACTTATTTTGTTATAAACAATTTTTGATTAAGTTTTAAGCAAAAAATTTTAATTTTCTTTTCAAAGGCATGCCGTTTCTACGTAAAATTCAATATTCTAAAATATTCTACATTTTTTTATATCTATTGAGATAAAGATTAAGAAATAATAATATTATTTGCGACATTTATGCCACACCCGGACCGCTCTTTCTAAAAAACTATTCATTGAAGAGATTCTAACATTTCCCCTTTGTTAATAAATAATAAAAAAAGTTATTTGTTTATTTCGAGACATAAATAATACACAACCTGAAATTGGATATTAAATTAATTTTTTTTTCTTCCAGAAAATATCCTCATAATTGAATTTAATTCAGTAATAAATTCAGTTCAGATAATAAAATAGGTACCGCTATAAAATAATGCGATAAAAAAAATTCTGACGTGTTTTAAAATTTTTATAAAAACTGTTTTGTAAATTGTTTTAAAGTTATTTTGTTTTGGTTTAAAATTTTGTATCATTTTGTATATTTAAAATTTTAAATTGTTTATTTTGGTGACGATGTTGCTAACAAAAAGAAAAGGATGCCTTTGGCCAAAATGGCCGATGGAACGGACCTATGTTATGTCCGCTTCCATTATATTTGAAAATTTGAGTGTGATTTTGATTAAAATTGCGATTGTTTAAATAGAAAATTTGTTTTATGTAGTTGAAAAGTACAATTCAAAATAAAATTTTGAAGATTTTAAGAGTTTGTCGAAGCAACGACAATTTTACGTAAAAAATTTGAGTTATCAAATTTTATATTAAGGCAGTATTCTAGTCTAGAAAACTGAAAAATGTTTGTTTTTATATTTTGATAGTTTAGATATTCAAAAATCCCGTTCTAAACGGATTTTTTGAAATTCGAATTATTTTCAAAGCTATAGACACCGGTCGTGGCAACTCGACCGGTTTAGACGTAACTATTCTAAGAAAAGTATTAAAAAATACTCTTTATTTCTTTATTTTGTGTTTTTTAAATTTTTTTTATTTAAATATTCAATTTGAGGTAGAAGAAGGCCCGATATATGGAGCCGGAATCGCCGATTGAAAAAATGTAAGCATAAAGTATTAATGTATGGCTTAGACTTCGCGTAACTTTACCTGAAATTTTAATCTTGTTTTTTTCGAAACTACAGTTTTCAAAATTCTTGTCATGATTTCTCAAGTTCTACTGAACCGATTTACTTGAATTTTGGTGTGAGTCTTCTCTATACATTTCTCTATCGTATGAACTAAGATTATAACAAAATTTCAATTTTTACTATTTTTAAAAAATTCGCATAGGTAAAAAAAATTGTAAAAAAACTTTTTTTCTTTTCAAACAGCCGCAATTTTGCGAAAAAACATTTTTTTTCAATTACTTTAGTTAGTACGATAGCAGTATTTCTCTAGATTAATAAATTTTTTCTTTTTTTAATTCAGATTACTAGAAGGGTTACAATCGTGACAAACTTCGATCGCCATTTTTTTGAGACCTCTCACTTTATCAACCTGTAACTTTCATGAAATTTTAATTTTTTTACTTTTTGTTTATTATCATGTATTCTTTAAACGTTAATAAATATCTTGTAAAATAATGGATAATAAAAATAGTGCCTGTTTTTTTAAATGCACCTAAAAAAACACCTAAAATTCGTGCTTCTAGACTAGAATACCGCCTTAAATTCAAACAAAAATTAAAATTTTGCAAATTGTTTATGAAGTTGGATTATTTAGATAAATTTAAATTAATTATAAAGCTACATTATATTTAATTGTCTCATGCAACGTCGGACTAATTTTTGACCATAAGATAGAAAGAATACAATTGAAAACAAAATTGTAAATATGGAACAAAAGCTAAAATATCGGATTCTGAAATGAAATAAATAATAAAATTGAAATGATAACAAAGATAAAAACTGCTAATAACAAGAATTTCACAGAAATAAAAACAAAAATGATAACAGAGATGAAAACCGATAATAACAAGAATTTAACAGAAATAAAATCAGAAATAATAATAGAGATAAAAGCCGAAAATAATAAAAATATAACAGAATTAAAAACGCAAATAAAAGAAATATTAGAATATAAAAGCAAGATAGAAAGGAACTGTGATAAAAAACCATTCAAAGTCAAAAGATAAAATGATGGATAGTGGAGAAAACGCGGATCACCAAATAGTTTTAAAAATGATAAATAAGCGAACAAAACGGAAAAATACTATATTAATTGAGAAGAAAACCAAGAACGAAAAGTTTAGATTTTTTAGGTAGTTTACCCCAGGAAAATCATTGAAAAATTTAAAACGCTGCATTAAAAAATAAAACCAGATCAAAAAAATTAAAGAAAAAATTTGAAGATTAAAAGTTGGAAAATCGGAAAATAAAAATTGAACAAATAGAAAATTTTGAAATTGGACCACTGTAGAAAGAAATGAAGAAAAATAAAAATGCGAAAATTGGACAAAAATTAATAACAATGGAGAAAATAAACAAAAAGAAAAATTTAAGATATAGGAAGAAAATTAGCAATGGATTGGAGAGGAATGTGAAGTTATGGAAAAGTAGGGCATGGCAGAGACTGGTGCCGGAGATGTGGACTCCCAAGAAAAAAATTAATCGATGGAAATGTAGAAAATGAAAGTGGAAAGAAGAACTCGGATAAAAACTTTTTGGTATAAAAATTTTTATGATTTATTTATAAAAAAAATATATTTAATAAGAAAAAGAAATATTTAAGTATTATTTAAATTTTGTTTTGATATTTAATTTTGAAAAGATTTATATATTTAATGAGGGAGGAAAGAGTTTTTAATTATTTTTGATTTATTGATAAAAAACTTTTGATTTTTATTTACGAAATTGTTGTTTATTTTAGAAATTATAATAAATTTATTTGTCAAAGCACAACAACCTTATAAATTTTAATCATGAACTTCTTGGTTCCTTCATAAAATTTAGGGAGATAATATTGTCGTGTTTTAAAATTTTTATAAAAAAACTGTTTTGTGAATTGTTTTAGAGTTGTTTTGTTTTGGTTTAAAATTTTGTATCATTTTGTATATTTAAAATTTAAATTCTTTATTTTGGTAACAATGTTGGTTACAATGTTGGTAACAAAAAAAGGGATGCATTTGGTTAAAGATGGCCACTGCAGCGGAGGTCTTAATTTTACTCCGCTGATTTTTGTAAAAAAGTTTTGAATTTGAGAATAATAAACTGATTTTTTTTGATAGTGGTTTATTTAAATTTGAAAGTGAGTGAGAAGATAAAATTTTGATAGAGTGGGATGCTTGATTAAATTGGAGAATTGGAGAATTGGAGATTATTACATCACAATACATAGTACGACGTATTTATATTGTGTTAACTTAAAACTTTTTAGTTTTAAAAATTGTTTTGTGCATTTCTTGGTTTTTTTTAAATATTTTATATGAATATTGAATTACAATATTTGAATCAACAAGAAACATATAAAAGTTAATAAAATTTTTTTAAATATTGACAAAGAATGTTTGAAATAAAAAATTAACATTATAAAAATTGTGATAAAATTTATAAAATAAATTTTTTTTAGGAAGGGGATATAAGTTACTGCGATTGAATATAGTCCTACCACCTCTGCTTTTCTGTTCTCTTCAACATTCATTTTTATAAAAAAAAACATTTTTATAATTACATAGGTACTATACTTATTACCACATTAATCCACTTAAAAACTTAATTTTTAAGTTCGATTTCTAATCATTTTTATTTTATTTCAAAAACAATATTCTATTCTAATTTATATTAACATTTTCAATATTTAATTAAGGTCAAACTAAAAATAAAGTCAAACTTTAAAATATTTTATATTTTCTTAAATACTGCCCAAATCTTGTCGAAACATTACTATTGATGTGGAACAACAACCTAAGGAGTAATTCCCTAAAATAGTTAGTTAATCAATATTAACTTGTCCATCAGCAAGTTATCATAAGAGCAAGGAGTGTTTCAACCAAGTAAAAATAACCAAAGTGGAAATTATGAGATTGTATAATCATTATAAAATAAATATGTTTCAGTAAAAATAATTATTTTTCATTTCTAATATTCCTAGACGTATAAAATATTTCCGCTGGCAACAAAATAATTTAATATCAATAGATAAGTGGTTCAGGTAGTGTAACTCGATATTAGTTATATCAAATTTTTAGAATATAAACTCTAAAACTATATAAAAAAATAAAATACTCTCAAAATTTGTTTTGATGAAAATAATTTAAGTATGTCATAGAGGCAAAACGATCCCTTGACAATAATAGTCGATAACAATTGCCTATATTATGATTTGATTAAGACTAGAGGGGAGGAATAAAGCAATCGAAGGTAATAATGTAGATTAAATTAATTAGTTTCACGAGCGAGTTGAATTAGAAAATCAAGAGTCATGATGATGGTCAATCTCCTTCATAACAGTACTTACACTATTAATTTGGTTCTGCTAGTTTTTTTTTTTAATTTTCGAAAACAGAACAAATAAGAACAAACAAATACGTTCTTCAAGACTCTAAACTTTTTGGAATTCACTTAACTGCTTTTTTTACATTACTATGTATTTGTTTTAGATTAATATTTATTAATACTCATAGCAAGTATCAAATTCCACCAGAAATGCTCATAAAAAGTTTTTAAATTAAATTTTATTAATTTACTACGTGTTTGATCAAAATCGAGTTGTAGAAAATTGTTGAAGCGTTATAGAAATGCTAAGTATTGTCTAAAAATTGTTTGTTCATTTTGATGAATTTGCGCTTGAAGTGATACATTTTCATTTAAAGTTAATTAACTTAAATTTTATTAAACAATTTGTTAATTTTAAAATTAATTTTAAATTGAAATATAAATATAAAAATTATTAGATATCCTCAAAATAATCATTTTAATATGATTACAATCGTAATTCTAGTTCTTCTGAAAACATGAGCCTATTACAAGATTTTATGGGTTAATGAAAAAAAAAAAACAAAGTAGGTATTCAGTTTATGCAAAATCTACTTTTTAGATATTCTATACTATCTAAATAAATTTGTAAGATACGTAGATGATTAGTAGGTTAATAATAGTAAAATTAAATTAAAAACTATTGCACTCTACCCGTATTGCTTTTATTTTATGAGGTGTTTTGTAAAATATGTAGATGATTAGTAGTGTTACGAAAGAACTTTTAAATATATTTGATGACTAATGTATGACGTCATGTATGATGAGTCAAACATGATGAGTTATATATGATAAGTCATGTGTGATGAGTCATGCATGATAGCATCATTAGTCATTCAAATATTGCTTCGAATTGCAGTCTGGAAACTCATAGAATGTGCAGGACTTCTATGGAAATTTCGGGAAGGTAGCATTTAAGTATAAATACAGATGCTTTCCTGTGACGAATTCAGGTCCAGTTCGAAGTTACAAGTGTAAAGATAAATAAAGTTTAGATAAATAGTAAAGTGATAAACAGTATACAGAGTGTTTAAATAAATCCGGACTTACAAGAAAAGAGTCTCTGCTGTGGGTCACGAATTTTAAAACCCTTTTGGGGTAAAAAAGTACTTTGTATTAATAAACTCTAGGCCAAGCGGCAGAGCGCAACTCTCAAAAATAACAAAGTTAAAAATTAAAGTGATAAACAGTATAAAGAGTGTTTAAATAAATCCGGACTTACAAGAAAAGAGTCTCTGCTGTGGGTCACGGATTTTAAAACCCTTTTGGGGTAAAAAAGTACTTTGTATTAATAAACTCTAGGCCAAGCGGCAGCGCGCAACTCTCAAAAATAACAAAGTTGAAAACTAAAATTTTAAAGAATTTTATTCATCTACTTGTACGGTTGCATTAACTCGTAAGTAACCGCGATAGTTTTGAGGTTAACTGCACGACTATCAACCGGACGGGCCAGGTTCAATTCCTCCAAGAGTCGGTTTTTTTAAATGTTTAAAAAAAATTTTTTTAATTTAATTTATAACCGAAGTGCACGCTTCTTTGTCAACCCTGTGATGTTTATTTTTAACCACAGGTAAAACTTTTAATAAAGCGCATACAAAATGCCCCTGCCTTATTAAAAGACCAATCAGAAATTGCATCGCGCGAAAATCGCAATAAAAATACAGTCCTTGGTTCACAATCAATTAACAATCCTGTATTTCACAATATCTTGAAATATGCCAAGGGCCCTATTCTCGAACTCACACGATTTGATTCGCATACGCAAATACGTTACTTTCGCATGAGAATAAATAATTGGTATTCTCGAGCAATCGTGTGCGAATGCTTTCGCATGAGAATCACACGACTTACATCGTGTGATACTTACGCATGAGAATTTTGGTCGTGTGGTGATCGTGTGCGATCACATCATGACATTTCGAGGTATTTTAGTTTATTTTGGTAATAATAATTAGCTTCTATGTGATTAATTTTCTAATTAATTTCATTTGGATTTTATTTACTCAAATTTATTTTATTTAACATTACATACTACCACACCATCCACTTCTTTTCCTATTTTCTATTTATTTATTTAAAGTTTAGATTTTGATTAGGTACTAACTACTACTGCTGTTTATTTATAATTATAAAGATTAAGTAAGTACGTACATCGTATTTAAAGTTATATTACTTGAGATTGTAATCGTACTAGTATATGTCCTAGCTGTGAAAATATTAGGTTTGTTCCAACAAGCAGTTCTCTCTCAGTTCTAGAACTATACGTATGCTCTTTAACCAAATTTCATGGTATTAAAGATCATTTTGGTTAAAATTTTAACTAAGGAGCATGCGTACAGTCCTAAAACTGGAGAGAACTGCTTGTTGGAACAAACCTATTTATTGTTCAAAGCATGGCAAATTTTGATGAGTTGGCAATATTATCTACGATTGAGACGGTGGAAGAGGCTGAAATTTCTGCTGAAGAAATATGCAAACAATCTCATCTCGGAAGTGATTCTATTGAGCTATCATAAAAGCAATTTTTTTGTTTGTTTCGCCAGCCTAAAGATCTAGCTCGATAAGTTATTGATATGATTAAGTAGCACCATGCAGAACTGAATGTGGACGTACATGAACGTGATCATTGCTTTCTTCTGTCTCGCAGACACATTGCCAACCCGGCTTTTCTTTGATTTCGGCATTCGTTACGAAATTTATAATCGTAAATAATTTTAATTCAATTTAAAACTTCAAAACTGACATTTGAAATTATTTAACTTATAATGATGCTGTAATGCTATTGGCCGAAATGTATATGTTCGTATGATTTAAGCTACGACTCTACGTAAGTACGCAATACAATTCGTGTGTTATTCGAGAATACCGATTTTAAGCGATCACAGATTCGTGTGCGAAACTTATCATGCGAAAAGTTACGCATGAGAATCAAATCGTGTGAGTTCGAGAATAGGGCCCCTGGGGCCCAATTCTCGAACTCACACGATTTGATTCGCATACGCAAATACGTTACTTTCGCATGAGAATAAATAATTGGTATTCTCGAGCAATCGTGTGCGAATGCTTTCGCATGAGAATCACACGACTTACATCGTGTGATACTTACGCATGAGAATTTTGGTCGTGTGGTGATCGTGTGCGATCATATCATGACATTTCGAGGTATTTTAGTTTATTTTGGTAATAATAATTAGTTTCTATGTGATTAATTTGCTAATTAATTTCATTTGGATTTTATTTACTCAAATTTATTTTATTTAACATTAGATACTACCACACTATCCAATTAAAAAATTCATTTTTTAGGTTCTTTTTCTATTTATTTATTCAGAGTTTAGATTTTAATTAGGTACTAACTACTACTGCTGTTTATTTATAATTATAAAGATTAAGTAAGTACGTACATCGTATTTAAAGTTATATTACTTGAGATTGTAACTGTGAAAATATTAGATTTGTTCCAACAAACAGTTCTCTCTCAGTTCTAGAACTATACGTATGCTCTTTAACCAAATTTCGTGGTATTAAAGATCATTTTGGTTAAAATTTGAACTAAGGAGCATGCGTACAGTCTTAGAACTGGAGAGAACTGCTTGTTGGAACAAACCTATTTATTGTTCAAAGTTGGCAATATTATCTACGATTGAGACGGTGGAAGAGGCTAAAATTTCTGCTGAAGAAATATGCAAACAATCTCATCTCCGAAGTGAGCCTTTTGAGCTATCAGAAAAGTAATTTTTTTGTTTGTTCCGTCAACCTAAAGATCTAGCTCGAGAAGTTATTGATATGATTAAGTAGCACCATGCAGAACTGAATGTGGACGTACATAAACGTGATCATTGCTTTCTTCTGTCTGGCAGACACATTGCCAACCTGGCTTTTTTTCGATTTCGCATTTGTTACGAAATTTTTAATCGTAAATAATTTTAATTCAATTTAAAACTTCAAAAATGACATTTCAAATTATTTAACCTATAATGATGCTGTAATGCTATTGGCCAAAATGTATATGTTTGTATGATTTAAGCTACGACTCTACGTAAGTACGCAATATAATTCGTGTGCTATTCGAGAATACCGATTTTAAGCGATTACAGATTCGTGTGCGAAACTTATCATGCGAAAAGTTTCGCATGAGAATCAAATCGTGCGAGTTCGAGAATAGGGCCCCTGGATTGACAAAAAGATTGCATTTTTGAATGTGAACAAAGTGTGCTTTCCTCGGTCGCTTTTGAAAAAACATTGCCAGTGCGACAACGTTGCATTCATAAAATGCGCATGATGTGAAGACAACCTATGTTTTTCATGCTTTTATGACAATTACTATCCGAATATATGTAACGGCTGTACAGAAAACAATGATGACAAATTGTAAACTTAAATATCTGTAAAGGCACTTTTATACAGCTTTGCTGAAAATATTGGTTATAATAAATTTTGTAATAAATTAGTGTTATTTTTAATAATGAAAAATAATAGCGTAATAATTCAAACATTTTGTAGGTAAATTGACAAAATTGTTGATAGATTAACATGCGACGTTAATGGATAGAAAAAAAAAATTAATAAAATTTTTTTTTTAATTAAAAAAAAACGATTTGTGGATTTGAACCTGGCCCGACCGGTTGCTAATCGCGCAACTTACCTCGGAACTATCTCAGTTACTTGCAAATTAATGCAACCGTGCAAGTAGATGAATAAAATTCTTTTAAATTTTAATTTTTAACTTTGTTATTTTTGAGAGTTGTGCGCTGCTGCTTGGCCTAGAGTTTGTTAATACGAAGTACTTTTTTACCCCAAAAGGGTTTTAAAATCCTTGTTAGTGTTAAATAAATTGTAGTCTAATTTTGTTTAGTGTTAATCTTAGTGTAGTAATCGTTTTATTGTTATAAACTGTGTCTGTAAATATTTGCATTAGCCCTTTAGAATTAAATAAACGTTTTAATTTTTGTTACAGTAGGTTAATAAAAATAAAATTAAATTAAAAACGATTGTACTCTACCCGTACAGTTTTTATTTTATAGCGTGCTTTAACTTCATAGTTTTTTACGCACGTACTATATTATAGAAAATAAACCATTATAATTATTGTTGTTTATAATATTAAAAATAAATATTGTCGTGTTTTTTTTTCACTTCAACTAGATAAATTCTCTGGTGGTACTTGGAGTTTTGGTCACCAATCTAAACGTTTTTAATTTTGAAAATAAAACTGAATGTGGTTAATCGCCGTATCTTTATTTTCTATAAACATAAAACAACATGAACATAAACAGAAACAAAAACTTAAACTAATTATTCAAAATTGAACTTTACTAATTATACCGTTAACGGAATATGTACTTTTTTTTGTCGCACTATTTTCTTTCCTTTTTTATTATCGCCGCCGTTTTTTTGCTCCGCCACACTTATCTCTTCTTCTCTAATCTTCTTTCCAAATATTATTTCTATAATAATTCTATTTCCACAATTCTATTTTTTGTAGTTGCGAGAGCCTAATCCTTCTTGAAATAAATCGTTTTTTTCTTTTTTTAATTTAATTAAATTGGTAATTTCGAGAGATCAATTTCTCTCAAAATCATAGTGAAAAACTCGTTTATTATCGTTCATTTTCTTTTTTTTTTACGTTCCCCCTTGATTATTATTTTTGTTTTTATTAACCTCGCGCACTCTTTAAACGTTTTAAAAGTAATGTACAATAAACTAAAATAAAACTATAAACTACAAATTACAAAATTAACAAATGGAACCTTCTTGAGTGTACAGACTTGTACGGTTCAAAGCTACGGTGGTTAATACACTCATCCAGTTTATTTAAATCGAAATATTTTTAATTTTGAGGTAAAATGTGTAAAAGAAAATTTTGTTTTGTAATTCGAAATAAATTTGTAACTTATAATTTGGATTCAGGAATTTATCTGGTTTGATTTTTAATTCATCTCAACATATTAAAATAAGTTGCATGTTAAAAAATTAAAATTGTTATGACCTCAATTTTAAAATACAAAAGCAATTGAAACTTAATAAAATATTTAAAAATTGTAAGCTAGATAAAAACTTTTATAACAAAAGAATGTTAATAAAACATTCAAAACAAATCAGTTTAAGCAATTGTGAGGTCTAAATGCTGAAACCTTTATCTCAGAAAAAAAGGATAATTGTCCTACAGTGGCCAGAAAAGGCTGATTTAAGATGCCTCATGTAAGTGAACTTCTAAATATTTAAGGCACATTTTTTTATCAAGCGACGGTGATGTATGAATAAATAATAAAGCACAGAATTAGTTTTTACAGAAGTGGACAAATCGTAAATTTTTTTTTATGCAGTAACAGGCAATAAGGTAATTTAAGTTTTAAAAAAACTAGCACAGAACGATTCAAACAAAAGAATCTGCCCACGAAATATGCAATCTAGCGTTTAGGAATATGTTTTATTTGTTTTTAAAAACAAACACTTGCTTTCCAATACTATAATGAAAACAACCATTATTCCACAAGAAGTTTAAATCACAGAGTACCAAACCATGATTTAACAGCACAAAATTGTTACTATTCGTACTTAAAATGTTACAAGAAATTGCCAATAAGAATAAAAACAAGACTTTTAAAAACTGGAGCTTTATTATTAAATTAATTTAATTTATAATAGTATTGTAATTAGTGTTTCATTGAGTAACGGAATACGATTTCTGATATTCTGGATAGATAGATTGATAGATAGATTTTTGTTATTTGAAATTATTTATAAATATTTATTTTGATACGTTTATGTAGTCAGGTTTGGATTTGGGGATCACAACATGGTACGCAGGACTTTGTTGAATTTCTGACGTGTAAAAGCCGCTCAAGTTTTTGATCGTTAGGGCATTTGATTATTGATTGGTCGAAAATATGTTGAAAGTAGGCAATATTGTTAACATATTATATTGGCAAAATAATAATTTGCAAATATCAGCAACATTCAATATCGTGTGAATTTGTGTAATCAAGTTACTTTATGGTTGATCAATTATTTGGAGTAGACGCAGAAAATTAGCATTAATTTCATATCAATTGTGCTGGCGCTATTTCTGGGATTTGAAATCGGCTGTTACGATCTGAATTTCTTCAGTAAATTATGTCAGTTATTATATGCCAGTAAGATTAGCGTTACAAAAATTCAAGTTGTATAATAGAAAATCAACCTCGGATCAGAGTTAACCCAGGATTAACTTATGGTTGATCTAATCAAAGTAACCAACACATACCAAATTTTTAAAACAAATCAAGAAATGCACAAACCCTTTTTAGAACTAAATTGTTTTAAGTTAACGCAATATCAATACATCGCATGTATTGCCGTGTTTCGAAACAACAACGTTAATTTCATTTATTTTGTAAATAATTTTAAAGTTTGAATTTGTTTTATCATTTATTTATAATATTGTATAAAAACTGTTTGTTAAATTTGCTATGCAAAGGAAGTGAGGAGCGTAAAAAGAGTAGGGCTCGAAGGTTGAAAAGGTAAAGAGAGTGGGACTTGAAAGTAAAAAATAGAAGACTTTGGCTCACGCCTTCTCGTCGAGCGGACAAACATCATTCCCGCAATAATAATTTAAAATTGTTAATTGTTTAAAATCAATAAAATAAATTAAGTTAAGTTGATGTTTTTTTTATTTTAATTGTGGTGAAGTGAAAACTATAATAAATTGGAAAAATTGAAAGAATTGGTGGCAATATTCGATGCATTAAAGTTACATTGCAGAAAATTTGTTTAACCAGACGTACTAAAGCCATGCGTAGCGAGCGCGCACGTGAAGCAAAAGTCGAATACCACATGCAAGGTAAAAAAATGAGCATTTTAAATTAATTTTAATTTAAGATTTAAAAAACTACAAGAGCTCATAGCTAAAAATACTAATCTGTGTTACCTCAACTATTTCATAAGGGAGTGAAATACATAAATTTGCAAAGTTGGGGGCATAGCAGTATATTATCGCAAACGTTGTTACCATACTATGGCATCATCAGGCGATGAACTAGAAAGAGAATCAAGAAAATTCCGTATTTATTGTCTAAATTGCAAGAGAAAAAGAAGAGGGTAAGGGGAATATTTAAAAAAAGTGATATATTTTAGTGTGAATTTACTATAGGATAGGGAAATAATTAATATAAAAGAGAAATAATGTAATTAGATGTAGCGTAAGAAGGGGGGGGGGTATTATTTATTAAAAATGTTTAGTAGGGGTAAGTTATTAAAATCAGATTGACTATTTAGTAGTAAAGATGAATATTTTAATTTATTAATTTCCATAGCTTGCAAAAATTCCAGTTTTTTCCTTTTTTGTTCAATGTGTAAAATTTCGTATCCTCCCTGTTTATGGTTTGTGTCTAGTAGATGTTACACAAAAGTCAATTTTCCATTTGCAATGTATTTTTGAGAGCATTCACAAGTGAGCTCATAAACCCTTGATTTAGTTAAAATGTCTGATTTTGATTTCGCGTTATTAATAAATTTGTTAAGTTTATTGTCTGTTTTAAAAGCGATGTTGTAATTTTTATTTTTTAAATATTTCACAATTTTGTTTAACTTGTTTCCGAGAGAAGTAATGACATTAGTTAGTTTTTTAAAAATATTCGGATATATTGAGTTCGATAGAATTTTTTGTTTAATTTGGCATAAATAAGTTATCAATTAGAGTGACTTGGTATCTTTTAAAGATCGCAATATATTTAATTCTGTCTGATTTTTTTAAATTTACTTGGGGGAATTCTAATTAAACGGTTGAGAAAAGCGCGAAAAGAAGCAATCTTTTGTGTAAAAGGATGCGCAGAATTATTTATTAATTACTATATCAGCTTCCGTAGGTTTATAGAAAATATCAAAAGAGTGCTTGTTATTGTCTTTAATTATTGTGAGATCTAAGTAATTGATTCTATTGTTCACTTCTATTTCTTTTAGGGTCTAACATCTACTTGTGTCTAAGTGGAAATTGAGCATCTACTTTACAAACACTGGTATACTTACTTAATGCCCAGTTAATAATAAATAAATTTATTACATTTGTGCTTGTTTGTATCACTTATTATATTTATAGTATTAAGAGATTCTTAAATTGCTAAATGCCACTAATTTCATTTGCCTCATAAAATTTAAGGAAAATCTAAGTTTTAAATAAGGTGGTACAAACCGTCATAATTAATTTATGTAGTTAGAAACGTCGACCAGGACGGATGTTGATCTCTGTTCAAAGCGTTTTATTGACTGCAGCAGATGGAATTAGTTTTGCAATTCGTTCAAGATTTTGTTGAAATTTCCTTATTAGCGAGTAACGCAAGGCACCAGTAGTTGTGATTTTTAACCTAAGGCGTAGTGTAACAGTAAATTGCCAACAACGTGAACGTCGACAATAGTTATCATAGTTAATGAACGAGTGTTCAGTGGATGAAGCTACTTCTGTTCCAGCGTCAATTTCATCGTCTTTCTACCGTGCAGTTCAGCAAGCTACCGTTTCTTTCACCGCAGCGGGGAAAGGTGATCTCGACAACATTTTTTTATAATTGAAAACCCAGAGGGTCTCTTCTTAAGCTAATATAGATAAGATAGCTTAATCTTGTTAAGCTATCCGACTGCTTGAGTAAGTCAGTTTTAACATTACTAATTCTCTACTGTGTTTGATTATTTAAGAACGCTGTTAGTTTTAAATTGTTGTTTGCAACGTGCCTTGCAAGCTAGATTTTAGCTGCCGATTCATATTTATCAAATTGGAAATTGTTGTATCTATGTTAAGTAAAATTTGTCGTTTGTATTTTATTTACTACCATTATACGATTTTTATTTATCGATGTTTTATTTTGAGAAGTGAAAGCAAATTCTTTTTCAGGATCCACGCTTTTTTTTCCGAAATTAATAAGAGCTGATTTTCCATCTAGGTTTCATCACACACGTATTTTACTGAAAAAGATCAATTCCAGGTGTGGTGAGAAGTTGCACTCCGAGCGATTGTAAATATTCTCATTATAATAGGAAGCTGAATTAAACAATCATTAAAAATTACTGTTATAATAGGTATTTAAATTATCTTTAAATAAAATGATTGTAAATTATTATTTGCACTTCTTCAAGTGTATGGCCAGACTTAATACAATCTCCAGTGGCGTATATGTAGCATTGGCAGTCTAGTAGTATACTGCTAAAGAACATATAGTTTGTATAAATTTTGATGCAAAATTTCATCTAGATTAATGTTAAGAAATATAAACTGAAGATGCAAATAAAACGGTTAAATAAAATAAGGCAAAGTTTAACATCAATAATTGAAAACATAACTTTCATTTTCTAATACGTAAAATAACTATAGTATTAATGTAAAGAAACAGCTTTTAAAAATAAAAACATAAAGCAGTTTAAAAATAAAAAGTCCTAAATAATTTACTCAACATTTTAAAATGTTATGCTATAAATAATACTATTATCAAAACTTGTAACTTAGATAAATGTAATAGATAGGTATCTCACTTAAAGATCTGAATACGTCAAGTTCAAAGTTGAATTTAAAAATATCTGTTGTTTAAAATGAAATGTCAATTGTGGATTTCGAACTAAATAGGTAACCGTGTTACATAAAGTTTCTTGAGTATGTCAAACTGTATGTTCTAAATATCAGATAAAAATAATGCAATTTATTTACTAGAAATTACAAATTGGTTGGTAATAAATCTTTATTTCAAGAAATATGTTATTTCTAAACTATAATATTACATCGCAGAGAAAATTTTTGAGTAACTATCACAAAATTTTTTGGTAATGCCCCTATAAACAATTAAAAAATGACATATTTATCAAATATACATAATATAGTTCATTACATCGTAAATATGATAATTTGAATATTATTTTTATCTTTTATTTATTTTTATTATTTTAGCAATTAAATTCCAATTATTCAATTTTACCTAATTTGTGCAAACAGTACTTTTGTTTGTATCAAATTTTTAGAATAAACCAAAAAGTGCACAAACACTTTTTAGAACTAAAATGTTTAAGATAACATAATACAAATACACCGTATGTATTGTCGTGTTTCGAAACCATAATTTATTTATTTTGTAAAATAATTTTAAAGTTTGGATTTTGTTTTGTTTATTTATAATCACATTGTATAAGGTTTGTTAAGTTTCGCTGTATAAAAGAAAGTGAGGAGCGTAGAAGGAGTACAGCTGGTGGGTTGTAGGACAGTTAGGCTACGGCCTTGACGTTGAATAGTCAAGCGGATGAAACATCACACCCGCAATTCTAATTGAAATTAAAATTGATTGAAAATAAATTAAGTTAATTTGAATTGTTGTTTTTCTTTTAATTTGGTAAATAAAGTGAAGTGAAAATAAAATAATAAAAGTGAAAAAGATATGAAATTTTAGTCGATGCAAAACTGCATAGCAACAAATTTGTTAAGCCAGCTGCAGGATACCATGTGCGCTTCAAGACCAAAGTAAAACCCAAGCAGCACAAAGCCGTCAAAAATGTACATATACGGTATCGATATTTACATAACGGTACGACATTGATTTACCCAATTTATCGTTACTGTTTTAAAGTGTCATTTACATATTGTGGTGTTTCAAAAGGATTCGTACCTACCCTGTACATTTGATGAAAATTTTATTTAAATAATTTTAAGTTGTAAGATTGTAGAATGAGACAGGTGGGAGCGAATCGACGAGGATATGGGCTTTTTGCCAACGAGCCGCGCGAGAGAGCGAGCGTGCCGATTTTTGGCTTGTTAATTTTGGACTCAAGTGAGTTATTTTTGAGAATTGTCTTAATTTTGAGATTGTGATGATTATTTTTGAATGAATAAAGTGATTTTTGTGCAAATGCATTATTGTGTAATTTTTAGATTATTTGGATAATTTGGATATATTTTGATGAATTGCTACTGAACTATAATTGATTTGATTTGGAAAAGAAGAAGTTCAAATTGTAAATTTGAATTTGCATTTGTTATTGGAAAATTAAAGTTTATAATATTTGTATGAGCGAACGAGTGTTGTGACTGATAACTCGACGCTTTGGATAAGGCAAATCAAACTTCGTTCCTTTTGAATAAAATTAAGATTTTATTTTTATTTTGTGCGTTGAATTAAATTGGAATTAATAATTATTTTTTTTAAATTTGGAGAGGCTGGATACATCGCATTTATTGGCGCCCAACGTGGGGCTTAGATTTCTTCGTATTTATTGGCTCCCAGACGTGGGGCTTAAAACCAAAAAATCATTGCATTTATTGGCATCCCTTAACGTGGGGCAAAACTAGATTTGGAATTCGCTAGAAACCCTGAGATAAATTGGTAATGTTGGTCAATTAAAAGATTTTTGAAATTATTATGGAGAATCGACCAGATTTTGAACAGTCGGATAGTCCACGATTCATCCCTGATGCAAACAGTACCATAGTGGGCACTGAGAAGAATCCTATGATG
Organism: Cantharis rustica; assembly: GCA_911387805.1. NCBI lineage: Eukaryota > Metazoa > Arthropoda > Insecta > Coleoptera > Cantharidae > Cantharis > Cantharis rustica. The sequence goes on from OU426879.1 coordinate 37,276,403, forward strand.
GACGAGATAATGAGGCAGTTAAGTAAAATGGCAGAAGACAGCAATAGAAACTTTGAAAAACTATATGAAAAAATGGATAACCTTGGTCGAAATGTTCCCATGTGTGCCCATGGTCACATTGGTCATATCCCCAAACTTCTTGGGGATATACCCATGGGCACGTAATGTGACCATGGGCAGATGCAATGTGACCATGTGCAGATGTGATGTGACCATGGGTATTATGTGACCATGAGTATATTTGATGTATGACATGACCTTGGGCATATGCGATTTTAATTTTATGCATAAATTTAATAAAATGAGAAATATGTATTTATATAATATTATTTATTTATTTTTAAATATTATAAAAAACAAAAAAAGCGAAATGAGGTTCGATCTCGCGATCACAAAATGATGCAATTATGTTTCATGCACATAACGCAAAAGCCTATCGAGGGTTAATGTATAACATAGTTTTAATTCGTATTATCTGTTTTAATTAAAAAATAAATAATTAATTGATTTAATTTAATTAAAAAATAATTCAATTCAATTCATAAAAGTATGAAATTTTTTATTAACGTTTTCTTATGACGTTATCACGTAAAATTATCGTTCGTAAACCGACTTTACTTTACCCGCACTCGCGGGTCGAACCCGCGAGTGCCACGTGTTTTTTTTATTATATTTATTATATTATTTTATATTGACACGACGTTAAATTTATGAAAATTTATCGAAAATTTATCAGCAAATTTTGTGTTAAATTTTTATGAAAAAAATTTAGAACATGTTCTAAATTTGGTGGTAAAAGTGCGTGTAAATGTTCGCAGTAGACATTTTCACGCCTAAAGTCCGCCCAGTTTGATTTTTGAAGTTCACAAACATTTCACCGAAATTTCATAAAAATCAAATGAAACCAAATATCTGAAAAATGTCCCTAAACTGTTTGTTAATACGCAAGCGCGCGTGTTAAATTTTTTATCAAATTTGACATCGTTGCAAACAGAAAATTATTTTTACCTACATAGAATTATGTGTTAAAAATATGTGCAAATTTACATAAAAATTTACATGTAAATTTTATATAAAATTTAACGTCGTGTCAAACAGGCTTTAGGTTCCTAGGAGACCAACTATTATAAAAAAAATAAATAAAAATTAATCTTTTTCATAAAAATTGGGAAATTCGGCAATATATGTGAATTCTCCAAAACACATTAATATTACTTGGGTATTTGTTCTAAAATTATTAAAAAATATTATTATTATTTAATCATATCATTATAAAATTATTATTGTATATTAGAGTATTTCATCTGAATGTTTGAAAATTGAACTTACAATTTTACATCCAAGCAACATCTGAGTTCTACGTAATTATTTTTTTATTTTCGAACAAATCAGTAATTAGCGGATTAATATAATTAATATTATATAAATCAGATGATTTCGATTTGTTGTTTTTCTTTAAATTGCCATCGAAACCAAAACGTAATTTATAATAATTGTTCTGTTGGTACCACTATTTAGTTTCGTTAATTTATAATAATATAGTAAATATTGATATCATAGTACACGTGATATTATATTATAATTTATAGTGATCGTTTATTGTTTAGAGTGCAGTGATTTGTAATATTTTGCATAACATCGAAATTGTTTTATTTCAATGAAATAAACGCAGGTAAAACATAATTTCATAATTTTTTGCAAACAACCTAAAAATTGCCATTGTGTTTATTATCTTTAAAACTCATTTATACAAGCTTTTATTAATATATTATGAAGTAAGTTAATTTTTTAAATATTAATTAATGTTTTAGGTCTGGTACTTGATTACTTTCAGAACAATGTAGCCACATGTGCAGGATGTGTCTGACAAAACAGAAGTGCCTAAAACTTTTTTTGAAGATTTTAATAACCTCCATCTAGAGTTGTTTACCAATACAACGTGTTTTTGAGTCCACAAGATAGGGATATTCCATGAAAAGTTATGACTCGTGAGCATAAAATTCTTCACGTTGATGAGATAAAGATAAGCTTTAGTAATAAGCAAAAAAGTGTACCATTAGCAGGCTACTATAAAGCTATTATTTTGAAATTAGCAGGTAGGTGTCTTATTTTAGTCTTAGTTTATGGAGGTATAGGAATATTTTTAGACTCGGAAGAGGAACTTGTAAATTTATTGAGTCAGAAAAGGACTCATAGGCCAGCCGAAACAACAATAGGAACGAACGATAAGAACATGACAAAGCGAAGTTAATACTGTAAGTATCGTATCTGAAAGATTTTATATTCTTTGAAGTTTTAAAATTTTGTAACTAATAAATTTATCAGTTAACTAATTTTTTTTATATAATCAGAAAAAAAAAGAGCAAGCTCAGAAAGAAAGGGCTAGAGTGGCTAATTTGAGGCAGCTGAATGCGTCATCTAAAGATGAAGAAAAGAAAACGAATGCCATTGAAACTGTAAAGTAATTAGTATAAATCAGTTACCAAAAGTTCTTTTTAAATAAACTTTAATCGTCTTTTAGGATACTTCGGGATCATATATCATTTACAGACTATATGGAAGTAGTTGAAAAAAATAAAGCAATGGAAGCTGAGCTAATTGAGCTTAGAACAACTTCCATTCTGCAGGCCAATGAAATGCAAATTTTAAAAGATCAGTTCAGGGAAAGTTGCTGATCAAAATAAAGAGTTGGTTCGTCTCAATATTCGGTATCACTCATATAACTCATATAACGTTATAACTCATCAAATCGACGTAAAGGATATTAATAGCAAAGAATCTGAAGACGTACCGGTTGCAGAACCTTCAGAATCAGAAAATCCATCTGTCGATGGAGAAGATGAACTTGGGGTAAATACATATACATCATTTTTTGATCTATAATAATTATTACAATTTTTTTTTCATAGTTTACACTAACGGACGCACAATTTAAAGCTGCTAATCAGGTCGCCAGTGGCATAACTGGATATTCAAAGTTTATTAAGAAATGCATTGACATTCTTTGGACAAGGGAACAGCTTTGTTTGTGTAGTGCTACAGATGTGGCTTATCCAAATGTCCAAAATTCGGAAGCTCCACTGCATGCAGTCCTCAAAAAAAAGCTTATTTGCAAGGTAAAGTTTATACTAAAATTATTTAATACATAAAATAAAGATCGTTTTTTTCTAGTTTTATTAAATTCGAGGACGGACAAAGAAAAAAATGAAGTTAACGATGCTGAAAGAGCAAAACAGAAAAAGAAAACCATTGAATATTTATGTTCAAAAATAAAAACTGTGCGGAGAGGCGTAACAAATTAATTTAGTCATATCTTTAAAGGTGGCGACTGACTTGGAACTGAACGTTGTAATGTAATAATAATGGAACGTTCGCGACGAGCATTACATTACAAAGCTCGTTCGGCTAAATAAACGAGTTGCTCAAAACGAATACGTCATGATGTGATGTAATAATCGAAGGAATTCGTCAAAAAACCGACAGTCAAGTGGAGCACGGATGCTTCGCTCGCCGTTGGTGCTTGCTACGTGTTAGTTTATCGGCAATGACTATCAAATGTTTGTGTTAGATTACATTACATTAAAACGTTCAGTTACAAGTCAGTCACCACCTTAAGATACTGTATTAATTTATTAGGCATTTGTTGTAATTTGTTATTAGGTTAATTTGTTGTTTTAATTGTTGTGAAAATTTGTAGTTTAAAAAGTTGTAAATAAAGTTACAAATTTTTAATATTTAGCTTTATTTATTGCAGATAATTTACTCAATCTCCACATATTTAGTGGGGATGTGCCTATGGTCACATTTAATGGGGATGTGACCATGGGTACCATACAATGGGGAGGTACACATGGGCAGAATTGGGCCACCCATGGGCACATGCCCATGGTTATGTACTCATGTGACCATGGTCACGTACCATGGTCACGGCCCAATTCTGCCCATTGGGTGGTACCCATGGGAACATTTCGACCAGGGAAGATGGAACAAATTTGGAGAAAATCTGAAACAAATTTACAAGAAAAGATTGACAAGCACGACAGTGATATTAAAGAATTTGCAAAACAAGAAGCCAAAAGATTAGAGCTTGAAAAATTAAAACTTGAAAGATTGGAATTTGACAGATTAAAATTTAAAAAAAAGCTGAAAGATTAAATATGGCAAAACGAAAATTAAAAAAATTAGATACCGAAAAATTAAAATTAATAAAAAAAGAAGCTATTAAATTAGAAGTTCAAAAACCAGAACCAAGAAGATTAAAATTTGGAAGATTAAAGATGAAAAAACTGGATAACATAAATCAGGTGGCAATAAACCATGAAGATGAGAAGAAAAAAAAAAAATCGGTAATTTTGGATGAGTCGGGGGTGGAAGACAGGAAACAAGATCCCGGTGAAGTGGACGCCTCAAGCAAGGATCAATCTATGGAAAGTTCGAAAAGAAAAATAAGTGAAACAAAAAGAAATGATGGATGAAGATTATGGAATACTAGATAAGCTTCTTTTTAATTATTTAAATTCATTTGATTTTTGAATTTAAATTTATTTTGTATAATTATTGTAGTGTTGTGTTGAAAATTTTTTAGATTTATTTTTGAAACACGCACGAGATTTTGCTAATTTTGTTTGGAGCTGCGCTCAAAACTGTCATTAGCAACGGGGGTATTTAATGTGGTGTTTCAAAAGGATTCGTACCTACCCTGTACATTTGATGAAAATTTTATTTAAATAATTTTAAGTTGTAAGATTGTAGAATGAGACAGGTGGGAGCGAATCGACGAGGATATGGGCTTTTTGCCAACGAGCCGCGCGAGAGAGCGAGCGTGCCGATTTTTGGCTTGTTAATTTTGGACTCAAGTGAGTTATTTTTGAGAATTGTCTTAATTTTGAGATTGTGATGATTATTTTTGAATGAATAAAGTGATTTTTGTGCAAATGCATTATTGTGTAATTTTTAGATTATTTGGATAATTTGGATATATTTTGATGAATTGCTACTGAACTATAATTGATTTGATTTGGAAAAGAAGAAGTTCAAATTGTAAATTTGAATTTGCATTTGTTATTGGAAAATTAAAGTTTATAATATTTGTATGAGCGAACGAGTGTTGTGACTGATAACTCGACGCTTTGGATAAAGCAAATCAAACTTCGTTCCTTTTGAATAAAATTAAGATTTTATTTTTATTTTGTGCGTTGAATTAAATTGGAATTAATAATTATTTTTTTCAAATTTGGAGAGGCTGGATACATCGCAATATGTACTGATACGGTACAGATATTTCCGTAACGGTATAGCATCGATTTACTACCGCTTTAGCCGTTACTGTTTTGATGTATCAATTATGTACATTAATGTACAATAATTTTCGTAATGGTAAGATATTGATTTTCCCAATTTTCCGTTACTAAATTGGTGAATCAGTTATGAACATATTATGTGTTGATTTTTTATTAACGGAATATTTAAAAATTTACAGTGTCGTCTGGGTACATAAAGTTTACGTTCCTAATAGGCACTGATTTTTAATTAAAATAAATAATTAAAAGATATTCAATAATAATGTAAAAAATTAATTTTTGTAATTATTTAGAAATTCGATGTTTAATCGTAGACTTGCGCCAATCTTTTATTTATTTACCGTATATTAAGATACCATTACACATTTATTTAAATTTGTACTATAAATTTTAATTATTTAATCAGAATTTGATGTTGCTCCAGCCATTGGGCTTTGGTTGATGATTGGTTCACTCCTGGGTATGCACTCCTGAAATATCTGAAATTTAACATTAATCACCTAACTAATATTTACTTACTTTTTTTTTGAACGGCGGCGGCTGGAAGATTCTAACCTGAACTTTCCATCTGAAAATATATTACTTAACCGTCACACCTACCAAGGATGTATCCAAAAGATACAAGTTTGATGATGGTTAATTTCCATTTCCAAAAATATCAAGGAATATAATTTATTACTTTAATTAGTATTACGTCGGCTCACTGCAAGAAACAGATAAGTAACATACTGATAGTTTTGAGATAATAGAGATTTAAATTTTAGATGTACATTAAAAATCAGTAAATTAAAAAATTTGTGTAATAAACGAAAGATCGTATAAGAAATATATATAATTCTAAAATAAACTTATATTTCTGAAAAAAAAAATAAACACTTAACTAAAAATTGCCAAAAATGGATGATGCGCGACGTTCATTTAAGATAATTTAAAACTACGTGTAATATTTTTTAAATTATCACAAGTAAATAACTGTTTTTTGTTTATTGTTACTGTATTTGTATTTATTGTTATTTATTGGTACTGTTATACGTGGCGGCAATATGAAATGCCCGGTCATAAAAATTTAAGTTACTAGTAATTTTTTTAGAGATGTATTATAACTACAACGCGAGAACCGCTGCAATCATTAATTAATTACAGATTTATCGATTTTTATCGCTTTTATCCAATTTTTATTACAATTTTTGCCATTTACCTTCGAGCAACATGCTGTAATTTCGATTTTAGACTGAATATTTTCATAGAAATTGATATTTTCACTAAATTTTGCATATTAGCTCCAGTTCAGACGATAAATCGGCCGAAATGCCGGCCCGAAATTTGACCGCGTGGTAATAGCAATACCCAAAAATAACGGTAATTGTTATAAATTTTTTTATTTTTGTAATTAGTTATTCATATACTTTCGCGTGGTAATAATATTTTTACAATTTTTACAAAATTTTGTATGACCACATTTTACGGACTTGGTAAATTTCCATTTTAAAATGAGCAATGTTGCCGATTCGCCTCAGCCAAGTCGCATTAATAATAATTTTATTTCACTTTTTAAGATTTTAGACTGAATATCTTGATATAAATTGATATTTTCACTAAATTTTGCATATAGCACCAGTCAAGATGTTAAACCGGCCCAAGGCCGGCCGGAAATTTCACCTCGTGGTAAAAGTAATTCGAAAAAATAACGTTCATCCTGTAAAATTTTTTCAAAAATTTTTGATTTTTGTAATTAGTAATTCATATACTTTCTCATGGTAGTAATATTTTTCGGTATTTTTAGAAAATTTTGTATACCACGTTTTCAATGTTAACGAATTTAACACGGTATACTAGTGTTATAGTTGAACATCTTGTTTTATCAGGATGTAACGTGGAGTTCTTTTATAGTCGAAAAATAAGTAAAACAACTTGATCGACAATTATTATAATGTAAAATAAATTATTAATTCTATAAACTATAAACTAACACTGAACTTATTACTAACTGAAAATTATACTAAAAACTGAAAAATATGAAGAGGAACCTACTATATATAATAAAAGCAAATCTCTTATCTGTGTTAGACTTCTTAGATTACAAAAAAAAGTTGTAATCAAATGTTGATAAAGTCCAACGTCTGCTTATCAATCAATGATTGATATTAAAGCAATAAAAAAAATAGATAATTACTATAAATATATAACATAATAAAAATGTACAAGAAATGTTACAGGGTTGCATTATAACACCAGTAGCGGGAAGAAATCCTGGTTAATGGGTTTTATATTTGTTGGAATTTTCGTATTTCGAGGTTCGTATTACCTTGATATACATATTTCCGAAGATTCCCGAAAGAAGTCTTAGTACAAAAAAACCCAATATGGCTGCCGCAAAGGTTGTTATTGACAGTAACAGCCCCGAACCGAGAGAAAAATTGGAAAGTACAACCAAAAGTCTTCATTTTAATCTAACCTGAAATTTATGGTGTAGTTCTGGTACTGCATGTACCAATGCCCTGTATAGGCATCAAAAACCGGTGATATAGAAACCGTAGATTTTGTTAAGTTTAATGGGTCATAAGTGGGGGAGGGGAGCTTACCCAGTCACCCTCTGTATCTGTTTATGCCCTGTAAAACACAAATGTTATTGGTGTCCAGATCGGTCATATTGGCCAATCGAACTGGCGGTTTTTAAATATACCTAAATTTATATTATTAAAATACATTTAACTACCCCCCTCCCCATAGTGTCACATTTTTATCGAAAAAATTTAGAGTAGCGCAAATTCAAAGGATAATCCGATACATTTTCGAGGTAGTTATAGTGGTCTACCGAAGATTTTGTCATTTTTATAAAATATAATATCAAAAATTTATTTTTATTTAAAAAACGATTTCTAATAATCCCTTCAGCTGGACCACCACGTGACCAATACAATATTTGTGTTTATCAAAATGAAAAATTTTAAAATAGAGATAATAATCAATTTAAAAAATTTGGTAAATTAACTACTTTTTCAAACACGAAAACTAAAACAAACAATTTTAATTTTGTCAAAATTATTTTTAAACAAGATCACAATGTAATTATTATAACAAAACGGTACCGCTAAAACTGCATCTATACGATACGGTTAAAACTGAACATAAACGGTACCATATGTTCAAATATGTTGTAGTCACCAAAGTTTTAATAAATATTCGATACATTTTTGGGTCAGTATTATTATGATGGTCTATTGGATTTTTTAATTTTTATAAAATATATTAACAATTAATTTTTATTTAAACAACGTTTAATAATCTGTTTAGCTGGGCTACCAAGTGACAAATAAAATACTTATTTTTATTAAAATAAATATTTTTAATTAGGTAAAAATAATAATCAATTTATAACTTATAACTTAATTTTCACAACTTTTCTATCTTTCGATGTGATCGCTCTTGCTTAACCAGCAATAAATCTAGAGGTGGTGGTGTGCTTATTGCTATTCATAACAGTCTTGGCTCTTGTAAATTAATTGATACTCCATCAGGCGTTGAAAATTTATTTGTTAAAGTTTGTAATATCATTATTGGGGCTGTTTATTTACCACCCTATTCCGATAATTCATCATACGAAGAGTTCTGCTGCATAGTTGATGATGTTTGTGACTCATATTCTCGTTCTAAAATTGCTATTTGTGGTGATTTCAACCTACCCAATGCTAAATGGTCTCACGATGGAATTAACAATATATCTTCGGGCAATATTTGTACCAAATCCGTGGTTGTTAGCAACTGCATGACCCTTCATGGGTTACTTCAAATCAATCAGATTCCCAATAGTCGTGGTCCTTATTAGATCTTGTCTTCTCTAACCTCGACATCTCTGTCTCGCTAGCAAACGACAAACTAACTAAATCATCCATACATCACGAACAGTACCTTCTTGATTTTTTAGTTAATAAGTCAGTACTAGCAGTTCAACCGGTTGATAAATTTATCTACAATGTTAAAGTTGCCAATTATACTACAATAAATGATTCTCTAATAAACATCGATTGGTCTACAATATTGTGTTTGAATAATATTGACGATATTGTATTTGAATTTTATTTCATACTACAGAACATCATCGACTCACATGTGCCTCTCAAAAGGGTTCGCGTTTCTAACTATCCTGTTTGGTTTTCCAGTAAGTTGATTTGTTTAATTAAAAACAAAAAACATGCACACTTAAACTTCAAACAGTCTGGGTGTCTAATTGATTACATGGCTTTTAGTTCTCTACGTGATCAGGTCAAATCACTTCATTCGGAGCTTTATCAAAACTATCTGTCAAAAATGGAGCAGGACATTCATTCTAATGCAAAAACATTCTGGCATCATGTTAACAATTGCAAGAATATTAAAAGTTTTCCTGCTTCCATGCATTTGGATGATAAAATGTACCGATTTATTTGCCAATCACTTTGCAACTGTTTATGGCAATAGTGACTCAAATTCTTACCATTATACTGCTAGTAATGTGTTAAACTTCCAATTCTTCGATATCTCTGAAGCTTATATCTTTGAATCTATTTTGAACCTGCCGGATAGTGTTTGCTCAGATCCGGATGGTATTCCTCCGTATTTCATCAAAAAATGTATATATTCTCTATGCAAACCCATTTTCCTCATGTTCAAGATGTCTTTCGATAACGGTAGCTTTCCTCAATTTTGGAAAGAAAGCTTTATTACACCAATCTTCAAAAATGAAGTGATATTTTCAATTATAGGGGTATCTCTATCCAGTCAACCATTCCTAAAATGTTGGATAAGTTGGTTTCTGAACAATTACTGTCTGCATGTAAAATTCTCATTGTTGAATACCAACATGGAGTTTTTCCAGGTCGATCTACTAGCTCTAACTTATTGTCTTTTACCTCTTATTGTTTTAATGCTTTCGCGAAACGTAAGCAGGTGGATGCTGTTTACATCGACTTCTCGAAAGCTTTCGATCGTGTTTCCCATACTGCTCTTATCGCAAAATTATCTTCCCTTGGTTTTGGACTTAGCATCCTTAATTGGCTAAGTAATTATTTAATAGTCAAAACTCAACGGGTGAGGATTGACAACTTTCTTTCCTATGATATTCTTGTATCGTCTGGGGTTCCGCAAGGTTCCCACTGTGGTCCTATTCTATTTTTACTTTTCGTTAACGATATAGGTAAATTTATTCGTAACTCATCTTACTTATTATTTGCTGATGATCTCAAAATTTTTAAAGCCATCGAATCAGTAAATAATTGTGAACTTTTACAAAATGATCTTGTTAACCTTTCAAATTGGTGTAAATTAAATAATTTACATTTGAATATTCATAAATGCTTTACAATTTCCTTTTCAAAAAAAAGCTTAACTTCCATGTACAGCTATACTTTAAATGACATATCACTTCAAAGGGTTACTGTAATTAAAGACCTCGGAGTTAGATTAGATTCTAGCTTATCTTTTGGAAACCACATCTCATATATTTGCAGTTCTGCCTTCCGCACATTGGGCTTCATCCGTCGCCTGTCTGCTCATTTCTCTACCACTACTGTAAAAGTGCTCTACTTTTCGTTGGTACGTTCCAAACTAGAATATGCCTCTATTGTTTAGTCTCCTCATTATAAAATTTATATTACACAACTTGAGCGCGTTCAGCACAAGTTTTTTAAATACCTACATTATAAACTTGGACGTGTTAGTGAAGATTTTTCGGATGAAACGTACTTAAACTACTGCAACACTAAGTCACTGGTCTCCAGACGTAGAATCAATGATCTTTGCTTCGTTCATGATTTGTTTAGTGGAAGAATCGACTGTGTCGCTTTGCGGGAAAAGTTTGTTTTAAGAAATTCAAGATCAACCAGATCCAGGTGGATATTTGAAGTCGAATACCATTCAACTAATTATGGAAGTAACAGTCCTGTGAACAGGATGGTTCGTTTGGCAAATTATGCAAATAACTTTCCCGGTTTTAATCTATTGAACTCATTGCTTGCCACATTCAAGACGTTCCTCTTGAAAGGCGATTGCCTGCCCATTTCTTTGTAGTTTTTTAATATTAATTATAATGTATTATACATTCTGTTATTATGTAAAAAGGTATATCCGTTAAATAAATAAATAAATAAATAAATAAAACAGTTATAAATTATTTAATCTTTTAAACACGAAAACAAAACAAAATATTATGTTAAATAATGGTATCAAAATAGTTAAGTTAAAATCATAACGATTTAAACTGCACTTAATAGTTATCAAACCGGGAATGTAAAAATCGTAACTATAAATTCATAATATAGCTGTACATATTAGCTACTGCAACTTTGGTACGAAAACGCTAAGTTTAAAACTGCATCTAAACGGTATCATATGTTCAAATATCTTTTGTTACTAAAATTTCAATACATCTCTGATACATCATTTGGCTTTACAATAACGGTATGAAATTATACACATTGAAACTATACTGCAACGGTACAGTGCAAATATGAATGAAAACTTATGTGCCGCTTAAGTACCTTTTTGATACTTAACTTTCAGGTATGAAAAATTATGTACCGCTTAAGTACCTTTTGGATACTTAATTTTTAGGTATGAAAATATATGTACCTATTCATTATACTTCAATACTATACAGATACAAAACCGACGTTGGTGTTGCTTGAGAAGTAACAAAAGTAAGCATTTTTAATTTACAATTGACAATTTAAAAAAAGCAATTAAAGGAGTCTCAGTGTTAAAAATAATGGATGAAACCGAGCTAAGGTGTAATCTTGGGATTAAGCAAATTTAAAAGTTTTGCATAGCTTGGGTCATTACATTAAATGGCGCCGCAACGTGAGGCTTGAAAAATTTTGTAGTTCACCGCATTAAACGACGCCGACAAAGTGGAAATCGAAATTTGAACTCGCAATTTAGACCCTGAGATAATAAAAATAAAATTTGTAAAGAAAATTATAAACAAAAACGAAAAAATGGCAGGAGTAACTAAAGTATCGGATACACAAGAAGAACAGAAAGGGATGATCAATTAATGCTATTTCTCCAACACATAAGTAAACAAATCGTTGAAAGTAAAGCAGACATGAAAAAAAACTTGATGAAAATAGCGCGGACATAAAAGCAGAAATAAAATCATTAAAGGCGGAAGTCGCCACACAAAAAGAGAAAAACAAACAAAATTTTGAAAAACTAAACACGATCTTGTGTACTAGTAACCAAAAGGTAGAGATGGTTGAAAATAACGGTAACAAAAAAAACCAAGAACAAGATGAAAAAGTAGAACCGAAGCTTAATGTAGTTAGTGAAAAAAAAAGTTAGATTCTATTATGGAAAGTGGAGAAGACGTAAATGATGAAAAAGTTTTAAAAAGGAAGAATAAGATGATAAAAAAATTGAAAATTAATAAAATGATAAATAAGGTAATGGTTGAGAGAGAGAGAGTTTTGGAATTATTGGGTTGTTTGCTTCACAAAAGTTATTAAAGATGAAAAAATATTTAAAACGTTGCATTAATAACGGAAATCAGATAAAGAAAATAAACGGAAAAAAATGGACGGTTACAACAAGAAAAACGGAACTTGGCCGGAAGGGTGAAAGTTTTGGAATCAAACAAGAAACAAATAAAAATGTTGAAGTTGGAAAAATTGAAGTTACAACAATGGAGAAAACAAACAAAAAGAAAAATTCAACAGGATCAAAGAGGACAAACAAAAATGAATCGGAGAGAAGTTTGAAGATGTGGAAAAGTAGGGGGTGGTTGCAGTTAGAGCCGGAAATGTGAATACCAAAGAAGAAAATTTATTTATGGAAGTACCGACGAAGAAAAGAAAGAACAACAAAAACTCGGAAAATTTGGTATAAAAAGTATAATAATTTGTTATTTGTAAAAATTTATTGAATTTATTTGTTTAACATGAAAATTTGACTTGATAATTAATTATGATTTTTATTTGATATGATGATGATTTGAATACGTCAACGATTTATTTTAAAAATTTATTTAACTTGATTTTGATATGAAAAACATTTGATTATAATTTTATTTAATTGAACATTTTGATTTGATGAATTTTATTTGTAAGAGATTATTTAAACATTATTTTGAGTTAATTGGAAAAGTTTATTTTTGATTTAATTTTGAAAACATTTATTTAACGACGGAAGAGATTTGATTGTGATTTTAACTAACTAGTGTATTATAAGAAAATTTGATTTTATTAGTGTAATTATTATTTATTTTAGAAAGTATTGGAAAATTTTATTTGTCGAAGCACGACAACTTGATAATTTTCAATTGTAAACACCTTGGTTTACAACAAAAAAATAAAGGGGGTAAAATGTCGTGTTTCGAAACCATAATTTATTTATTTTGTAAAATAATTTTAAAGTTTGGATTTTGTTTTGTTTATTTATAATCATATTGTATAAAGTTTGTCAAGTTTTGCGGTATAAAAGAAAGTGGGGAGCTTAAAAGGAGTACGGCTGGTAGGTTGTAGGACAGTTAGGCTACGGCCTTGACGTCGAATAGTCAAGCGGATGAAATATCATACATTGATGTACACCATTGATGTTCATCGCCTGATGATGCCATAGTATGGTGAAAACGTTTGCGATAATGTACATACAGTGTATTTATATATTGTGATAACTTAAACATTTTAGTTTCGAAAAAGTGTTTTGTGCATTTTTTGGTTTATGCTAAAAATTTTGATATGATTAATATCGAGTTACACTACTTAAATCACTTATCTATTGATTATTAATATTATAAACTTTATTTAAAAAAAATTGTACAAAGTTATTAAACAAGTACATAAAATTTATAAGTTTAACAAAAAAAATAATTTATTAAAAAAAACTTATTCAGTAACAAAAAATGCACCGTGTAAAATGAGACTGCCTTGATAAAATCTAACCGCGATATTTGTTTGTTATTGTAGTTGAATAATAGTTCGCAGATCTTTTTTTACTTGTTTTTGGAATTACTATTTTGTGTGGGCGGCTTTGCAGTACTGTTTAAAGCATTACAAAACTTATCAAGATTCCCATTAATCGGTTTGATTTCAATTAAATCGTTATAATGTTTTAAAGACATCTTCCGCTTTCAAAAATTTTATACCAAAACAATAACGCAACCATTTTCCCACTTCAGAATGTACATCCGTGTAATATGAAGCCAACCCGTTCCTTTAAACAGCACGATACCATGCTTGACCAAGATGAAACCTGCAACCTTTCACCGATGCTGCTGGCCATTGGGTTGCGCATGCATTTCTCATTGCTATTTCAAAATCTGTTACAATTCTATTAATTTGGAATAGTTGTAATTTTTCGCATAAACTGCTATCGACGAAGAAGCTAAAACCAAGAGTGTATATTTCTTTAAAACAATTTTCATAAGTTATTTGTTTTTTGTCCGGTAATAAGCAGAAAACGAGTGGTATATAATGACCATTAAAAAGTCCATGTATGGTAAATAATTGCGCGAAATATTTGATACAGTAGTCAAATGTACCATCCATATAGATTGCTTCCTTTCCCTCCAAAGCACTTATATTTGTAGCACATGAAAATATTATAAGATGAGAATTGGGATCGTTTGTAATTAGAAAATTTTCATTTCAGCTAGTTTTGATTTCCATATGTGTAATCTGGTCGTACACTTCTTCAATATTTTTGGGAATAGTACCAATACTTTTACGCCGTTTGCTGTAAGCATTTCTTTTGGCATATCTTAGATCGTCCTTTTGCAAATACAAGGTTGAAGAAAGTTATTCGTCCAAACATCTTCTTACCATTTCTTCAGGTTTCTCTGATGGTCGTTCTATAACTTTTTTTTCATTTTGATTGTTAACTGTTTACTTTCTAAAACCCGTTGTTTGCATGAATCATGCGTGTGTTCTTCTTGAATAGAAGTAATTTGCAAATCAGGGTGTATTCCTAAAACTTTTATAAACGCCTTACATTTCTTGTTACAGCACCGCTATTTTTGTTCGCCTGTTCCCAGCAAGCGCTCCATGCGAAATTTATTTTGCTTATAAATTAGAATGGGTTTACCTCGTTCACTGGTTGAAGCTGTAAGTTCAGACATTTTGAAAGATCTCGCTATAACTTGAATTAATATTTCCGTGGTTTGTACTGCTACGATGTTTTAAATAAATTTTTATTATCGGTTACAGAAGGAAAGGTTCGTTTATATATGAAAAATTTTAAATACCAACCAAAAATTAATTAAATTTAAAAAAAAGATTATATGGTGACAGGGGGTGACAAAAAAGTGTTTTAACCCTGTCCTGCATTACATATGTCTAATTAAAGACCTAATTTGGTAACATTTACGTAAAATAGACCCGTTACAATTAGTATATTTTTATTGAATTAAATCGTTCTTAAATTTAAATAACCCCAATCTAAAAAACTGGCTTAAAAAATCGTTTTTAAATTTAAATAATGCTAATCAAAAGGACTGGCGCCGGCCCTGTATTATGTCTAATAAAAAAACATGCCTAAGTAAAGGCATAATTTGGTAACATTTACAAAAAATGTTCCATTTCTATTAGTATATTTTTTCTATTTAATTTAATTATTCTTAAATTTAAATAACCTTAATCTCCTGTTAACAACATAAGTAGGTATAAGTAGATGACCCATTGTTAAATGGTTGCAAGCGCAATTTGCATTTTGGATTATGTCAACTTTTTTGCTTGGAGCGCAATTCACATATTTTGGAGCGCAATTTACATTACCCCGGACGAACATCATTCCCGTAATAAAAATTTAAAATTGTTAATTGTTTAAAAATTAATAAAATAACTTAAGTTGAGTTGATGTTTTTGTTTAAATTAATTGTGGTTAAGTGCAAATTGTTAAATACACAATGAAGAGTTGAAGAATTTGTAATAATTTGATCGATGCGTAAAAATTTGTTAGACCAGCTGCAATACTACATGTAGAGCGCGCACGTAAAAGTTACAAGTAAAATACCACATGAAAGGTAACAAATTTGAGCGTTTTAATTGACAATTTTAACTAAAACTACAAGAGCTCATAGCTACAAACAATGAATGTACACCGAGCGAAGAAAATTAATTTAGAAAATAAGAAAATTTTAGAAATCAGTATAGCTCGGGTCATCTCAGTATGTGGGGTCTACATCTGCCAGTGCCGATCAAACAAATTTGTTGCGGCGTACCTTTATGCACTGACAAAATTTTCAATTATTTACACTTGCACTAATTAATTCAAACAAAAACCACCCTCACTTTAAATCAACTTGCTTTTATTTTTATTTATTTAAAACAATCAAAAATTAAACTTTTCATTGCGGGAATAACGATCATCCGCCCGTCAAGCTGACGCAGCCGCGTCTCGTTACCTTCAACAACCTACTCCCGCTCTACTTTAAGCACGGTTACCACAACATTATTTACACCTAAAATCTTATGTACAGCGTACTTACAAATAAATAATCTCAATTTTTCAAAAAAAAACTTTAAAATAATTTACAAAATAATTAATAATGTTTTTAGCGTTTTAAAACAGGACAATACATACGGTGTATTTATATTGTGTTAATTTAAACATTTTAATTCTAAAAAGTGTTTGTGCATTTTTTGGTTTATTCTAAAAATTTGATATGATTAATATCGAGTTACACTACTTAAACCACTTATTTATTGATTATAGTACTTTTGTTAGTTAAGTACTATACTAGTTATTAACAATTTAGCACGTATCACATTTTTCTATAAACAATTAAAAGCAATGTCGATTGAAGTAAGAACTTTTCTTAATATTAACTTTTACAGCAACCAGTTTATCAGTGAAATTAACTAATTTTATTTAACATTTATTAACAATTAACAGTTTAGATATGGGCCTAAAAATGATAAATATTAGTTAATAAACATTGATTGCTAGGTACATATAACTGCTAACAAATAAAACTAGAACTAGAACTAGAAACTGGAAATGAACAGGCGTAGGAAGAGGAGAAAATTTTGTTACCGCATGTATATAAAATCCCTTTGTAGTATTAACAGTAACAACACAAACTACACCTTCGCTATTGAGATGAAGTTCTACAATTTTGATCAATTGTATGGTGCTGAATTGTTATCTCGAATGACCAACAGGGAATAAATTGATAGGTTAGGTAATGGAAGTCTTCATTCGAGTCTTTGTTGTAATTGTGATAGATATTCTTTTAACCGTTTCTTCTTGAGTCTCTGGTTAACGTTTTGAAGAAATTGATGACGAGTAGGTTTCCCACAAGTATTTTCAATAAATTTGGATTTATTACTACCACCGATGGACGCCAAATAAAAAAATGTGCGGGTATCAAGGATTCGTAAGTGTTTACAAATATACAAAAATACATGTTGTTAAATTTGTATATTATATAAAACTGTGTTTTAAACTGAAACTATTTCTTTTCCACATTATGTAATATTAATTATGATCGTCTAATATTAGACTCATTTCAGAATAGAAAGGAATAGTCCATAATTTTTTTATTGTTGTACTATATAACCATTGTATCAATAATACATAATTAAGAATTGGATAACTATGTATGTTATATTGTATACGGTCCTGAAGCAGACGAATAAATCACAGAGTTCATTCTTAATTATGCAAAAGTATTTAAATTTTAAAGTTAAACAATTTTGTCAAGCCGATGCCGACTATTAAAATTTCTCGGATATTTATATACAAAAAATCGTCAATTTAACAAATTTACGTTACAAGTTAGAACCTGCTGTATTTAAAATTATTGGATGACATTCGTTGGATAAACACAAGGCACACTGTAATGGGTATTGCTACTGTTTAATAAATGTAACTTAATAATTATGTATAAGGATTCTACCTTCTGGATTTCAAACTTCTGAAAGCGCTTGTTATTTTGAACTTCTATGTATACTTTTATAATTTAATTAACAAACATTTATTTAGTGCAAACTAGATAATATAATGTTCTTGGTATATTAGTGGTTGGTGATATGCGTTGTTGGTATACTTAAAAGCTATTTTGATTATTAAGAAAATCTTGTTATTTGACGTTAGTTGGAACTAACAAGATTGCTTTTAATGATATTACTTAACAAAAACTAAAACCTCATTTACCAAAGGTTTCCAGGTAGTACTATGTGTTTGTGACAGAAAATTACGATAAACCATAAATAATAACTAATAATATTATAATGTTTACTTTGAATATTTTATTTAAGTATAGTAAAAAATATATATTAAAGTTTTAAATATTAAATATTTAATAATACCCAATGTTGAAATATTTTAATTTAATTGACCCAAGCAACCAATCACAGATAATGTTTTAAGCATTGAGCTCTTATCGACAATTACATACAAAATTTATTTTCGAAAATTTATGCTTTCTGAAAATACGTTAGTACAAGTTTGGTTTTAGACTGCTTCAGAGATTACAACTTTTCAGGGTATGGTTTAAAAGATATCCATTCATTAAGCATTTTAGATTACATTATCTAATATGTTGTTCATATATGCTAGCTTTCAAAGCAGTTTCTTCCATAAGTGGATTATTTTAGTATCTTCTATAGTAGGGGTCGGCAACGCGGTGTCCGTGAAGCAATTTTAGAGTGCCCGCCGTTCAAATATCTAAATTTTAGATATTTAAATAACAAATACTCGTAGTAACAATTCTATAATTGTACAATTTTCAATTTGTGTTTTATTTTTGAATTTATGAATTAAAGTATTATTTTTCAAAAAATATATGTTGCACTAATATTTTCATGTTTAAATATTACTCCTCCTTCCTCTTCGTCCCACAGTGCTCACAAACTTTTGCTAATTTCAATAATTTCAAAAATTCAAAAATTTCAGAATATCTTTTCTACGTAGGTATTTATGTATTTTTTACTTTACGGTTAATATTTGTTATTTTATCGTTTTTGTTTAGTTTGTTTAATTTCTAAATGTGTACTTGTTTACCACCCTCTGTAATCTTAAACTGTAACCTATAATTTAAGGTAAAATCTAACGTTGTTTATAACTTATAAGTAACAGAATTTATGTCTTGAATAGGTAGTATGTGAAAACAAAACCATACGCTCTGGTTTACACTATGCTTCACAGAGGTACCTATCTGCACCTATTGCACTAAATCGCCGTCTCCTTCTGTTTTTAGGTGTGGAGAATTATCTTTTTACAATATTAATTATACATAATTATGTCACGTAATTATCAAGAGACAACCCTAAGAGCTACGTGATCCGATAAAAATTTCAAGGGAAACTGGAAAAAGTAACAAACTTTCTCTGTAACTTACATGTTTAACAAAAAAAAAACTGGTTCCCAACAATACTACAGAATAGCAGTAAATATTGTCCCTACTAACACAATAATGATTTGGTATGTATATTTTATTGATTTTTTCTAACGCTAATATTTTATACTGTTTCTATGGTGCATTTAAGCTCACTTGTTATGTTTCCTTGTTTATGTTTACGTGTTTTATAGATTAAAAATCACTCTCTATTAAATCCTTACTCCCTACGGTCGCTCGGATTTAAACTACGACTTCGATTTTTAAACGGTCTATAAAACACTAGTTGCCTTAATAGCTATTAGATTATCGTATTTATAAAATAGAAAATAACTTAAAAAAGTTGTTAGAATTTTTTAAGTATTTATGTGGTATTTAGTAGTATGTGATGTTAAAATAATAAAACCTAACAAAATGTTAAAATAATAAATTTTAACTGTTAAGTAAATAATTACATACTACAAAGAAATATTTAAAGAAACCAAAATAAACAAATATTCACATTGAACAGGGTTTAACTTAGAAAAATTTGAATAAACAAGAAATTAAAATCTGAAAAAATTATACTATAGAAAATGATAAAAATTACTAAAAAATTAAAAAATACTGTAACATAATATAAAAGCTTTTATTTCACGTTTATTGGCGATCATCAGTTATGTATAACAGTAAAAATAAAAAAGAACTAAGAGCAAATATACCAAACAAAATTGAAAAAATTTTTAAAATTAATAAATTAAATAATGTGCTTACCAGAAATGAACTAACTAAAACCACGTGATGTGACTAAATGAAAACTTATGTTTCTTTGTAGTATGTAATTATTTACTTAACAGTTAAAATTTATTATTTTAACATTTTGTTAGGTTTTATTATTTTATCGTATTTATACTATACTGAGACATTATACCATATATGCTGTTGACAAAATGATAACCTAACAAATGTTTAAATTATTATTTTCATGCGTTAAATGTATTATTACTTGCCCGTTTGTTGTAATTTCGTGTAAAGATGTACATCAGTATTTATAAAAATTTCTTAAAGTGTCTCTCAGAAATGTTTTAGTTATAACACTGTTATGGGTTATAGGTTATAGGTGATTGGTTGTTTTAGGTTACTAACCGCTTTCTACAGGCCAACCTGCACACCTCGAGAGCGGCGCAGGACCTCCTCGAAGCAACCGCTAAATCGAGAGAGGTGGACATCGCTCTCCTGTCGGAACCCAACCTACAAAGATCGTCCAACCTTATCCAGGACGACACCGGCAGAGCGGCAATCTACCTGCCGGTTCCGGTCGACATCGAGGAGAGCGGTGCGGACCCCGGCTTCGCGTGGGCCAAGATTTGGGAAGTTAGGGCGTACAGCTGCTACTTCTCCCCAAACGACAACATCCGAGTGCTCCAACAACAGCTGGACGCACTCGTGAATCACGCGACCAGCCGGACGGACCACTAGGACGTAGTCATAGGAGGGGACTTTAACGCAAAGTCACCCGCGTGGGGATCCCCTTTAAACGACAAGAGAGGCGAGATTTTCCTCGAGGCCCTGGCAGGCACCAACATTGGGATAGCCAACGTCGGAAGTACCCCCACCTTTGTGAGAAACCAATCGGCTTCGATATTGGACCTCACTCTTGCCCCGCCCAGGACACTCCAAAAAATAACACAATGGGAGGTCCTTGACTAGGAGACGCTGAGCGATCATAGATACGTTTCCTATACCGTGAAGGATCAAAAAAATCACCCGGCGGAAGATCCCACAACCAACATGGGCTGGCTCATGGCGGCGGTAATAACATCCTGCGACGCCGCGATGCCAAGAAGGAGGAGAAACGGACGTAGACCGGTCCACTGGTGGAACCCTGAGATAGCCGAGCTCAGGAAAACGACAAACTGCCGACACAGGGTTTGCTACAAAGCCCGAACCCCCGAAGAGAAGAACGCAGCATACAGGGATTTTCGGTCCTCAAAGAAAGACCTAGCCCGAAAAATCAAGAAGGCCAAGCGGGCATGTTGGGAGGAACTATTGACCCTCCTGGACGAAAACCCATGAGGAACAGCCTATAAGATAGTAGCAGGCAAACTAAGGGGAAGGACTAATATCTCAGAACTCACGCCAGCTAGAGTCAGGATGATTGCCGAAGCACTCTTTCCGGCGCATCCTATGGAAGTCCATCAAAAACTTTCTACCCCGGCTCCATGGGACCCCTTCACGACGGAGGAACTCCGGGCGGCAATATCCACCCTCTCAACAGACAAAGCCCCTGGCTCGGACAAAGTACCAGCAGTAGCCCTAAAGATCTTGGCCACTGAGAGACCGGACACCTTTCTCTTCGCCTTCGACAAAGCCATCGAGGAAGGTAGCTATCCCCTCGACTGGAAAAAGGCGGAACTGGTGTTGATAAGGAAGGGCCAGAAGCCCCTAGAAGAGCCGTCCTCCTACCGGCCAATTTGCCTCCTGGACCATGCTGAGAAGCTGTTTGAAAAGATGATCCTGCGACAACTAATGCAGGACATCGAGAACAAAGGAGGCTTCTGCGAGAACCAGTATGGCTTTAGGAAAGGCAGATCTACGGTCGACGCGCTAAAGAAGATAGTGGACACGGTGAGGATGGCCAAAGCGGGAACACACCGAACCCGCGAGTAATGCCTGGTGGTAATGCCTTCAACAGCGCCGGATGGAGCCATATCCTAAAAGCTATCCTAAAAAGAGACACGAAGGTGGATCCGCACATCTACAACGTCATGGTCAGCTACCTGAGCAGGAAGACGATAATCCTTGGAAGGAAAGGAGAAGACGACAACATGGAGGCAACAAGCGGCGTGCTGCAGGGATCCCTTCTCGGCCCATCCCTGTAGAACTTGATGTACGACGCCGTGCTAAAACTTCGTCTACCAGCGGGAGCGACACTGATAGGATTCGCCGACGACCTGACGCTAATAGTCAGCGATCGGGAGGCCCAGGCTATGAAAACAAAGGCAAACCAGGGCATTTCCATCATCCTTCAGTGGATCAAAGACAAAGGGCTCCAGCTGGTCCCGGAAAAATCCGAAGCCGTCATGGCTATCGGAAGGAGAAGGATGCCCAACATCCGTATCCACATGAACGGATCGGTCATAAAAATCAAAGAATCCTTTCTGGTGCTGGGAGTTAGACTAGACAAACACCTCAACTTCTCCCAGCACATCAGAGAAACAGCGGCGAAAGCAGAGGCGTCGGCATCCACCATTGCACGCTTGATGCCCAACGTGGGAAGGCCGAAGGCAGCCAAGCGAAGAGTGCTCGCAACCGTAGTGCATTCCATCATGTTGTACGCTGCACCCGTTTGGCACGACGCTCTCAAAATAGGACGAAACCGAGACAAAGTACATAGAGTACAGCGAAGAGCCGCTCTACGCGTGATAAGTGCATACAGGACCATGTAGGGCGAAGCAGCGCTGGTGTTAGCCTCAATAACACCGGCTGACCTACAGGCCGGAGAAAGGGCGAGAACCCAGTCCGGACAAGTGAGCACCAACGACACGACTATGAACCTCTGGCAAACCAGATGGGACGAAGCCGAGGTTGGACGGTGGACACGGCGACTCATACCCGACATCAAAAGTTGGGTCGCCAGAAGTCACGGTGAGGTAAACTACCACATCACGCAAGCCCTCACCGGACACGGATGCTTTAACACATACCTTCACCGTTTCGCCAGAAGAACGGCCTCCGAGTGCGACTACTTCGACGCGAAAGACACTGCCGAGCACACCTTTTTTGAATGTGCAAGATGGGAGCCGGCAAGAGTCACCGCAGAGTTGGGCACGGACTCGCAACTTACGCCCGACAACGTAGTAGCCACAATGCTGAAAAGCCCGGAGAACTGGAACGCCGTCGAAAAGATGATTCACACGGTCCTGTCCGCAAAAGAGCAAGCGGAGCGAGAGCAACAAAGAAACTAAATGAAAAGAAAAGAGGACAAAGAACAGAAGCTACAATATCAAACAAACGGCGAAAGAAGAAAAAGCACCCGGAAGACGAACAACCCCCACTCGATCGAAAGTAATGCCTAACGGCGGTTTCTTCATCGAGATGGGGGGTAGGAAGAAGTTTTTAGTCAGTGCAAGTCTGACACTACCGTCATAGATGATGATGGTGTCTCGTACAAGATTTCCTCCTCCCTGCGCAAGCTAAAAAAAAAAAAGGTTACGAACCGCTTATATCAATCTTATAACAGTGTTTTAGCGCTATTGAACGTTTATGAATGTTTTTTGACATTTTGCTTATAATAGGTTTATAAATCTATTTAATATTTTTTTAATATTGTAATATTTTAATATTAAAATCTCTCTAAGATTATGGAATGACTCATATTTCATAGATAGTGAACATTGCTTAATTAGATTTCTGAGGTACAGGTATTCTAAGGCCAATTGTAATAAAACTCACGTAACCTAAAGGAACTTGGTTAAGGTATCTGTTAGGATTATTTAAAATGCAAGTTTGTAAACGCACCATTTGCGACACAACCTTTACTCTCAATCTCACATGTAAAGGGCGAGACAGGCCTCGAATGGTCAGTGTGTAGAAAATGTTCTTGGAAGTAACAGTGTAACAATTTGCATAGTGACAAATCAAATAAAATTAAATCACAAAATTCAAATCTTTCAATTATACAGTTTACTTAACAACATCAAAGCCGATTACGTTGACATCAACAATTTTGGTCAACAGTATCTATTAGAAAACTTTCATGTTCCATTTTAAGACAATGTATTAATTTGGTGTTTTAACATTGCGGTGCCTTAATTTGTTTTTATTTTTATAAGTAATAAAGTCATAGTAATTATTTCTTTATATATTTATATAATATTAATTAAAAGTAACCCTATTTACAATATACAAAACGTAGCGTTATTCCAATAATATAATTTAAAAAAATTGGGAACTCTTTTTGTAATTTCTTATATTAATTTTAATCTATTTGTGATCGGTACTATAAATACCAAGAGAAAACGTAACACAAGATGATATACTAGCGTGAGAACGTGCATATGATATTTTCAGAAAATGGATTCCGCTTGTGAGAGGAAGCTGTTGTTTGGAACATGGCATCATTCACGATCTACCACTATATAATATAAGTACACATCATCCAAATAAGCATATAAAACTACACTTCGCCTTTTATCAAGACTATTTGTGTAAAATGTAGGTAAAGATATATTCCGTACACAATAAAATTCAATATTATAATGTATGCATATAATTCTCTATTAATATATCCAAAAGATTTCATTAAAGGTTCAAATTTTATAGAACAACTAAAACAAATTATATAAACTAATCACAACTGTTAACTTACTGCTAATAATTTATTATTTGTTCAGATATTGTATAATATTAAAAAAGTTAAAAAAACATTAATTTTTAGAGATTGACTCTGCCGTTAAATTTTGTCAGACATCTATTCTTCTATTATCTAGTGAATATGTTATAATATCTACAGACTGGGAACTTGCAGTTTAATCGCTACAAGGAAATGCATTCTTCAGAGACGAAGACTGAAAACCGAAAATCTCGAAAAAGCTTATTTACTGCAAGGATTGCGGTAAATATTGAAATCGTCAAACTTGACTAATGATTTTAACTTTCATAAGTTTAGCGGAACTTATCGAACAAAATAGGACTGGTGTTTGATGTAGGGGATCCGGTGCAAGCGGTTGTCTGGTGCATTAAATTTATGATTTATAAAATTATCTGTACAAAATTTATGATAATATAATAATGTGCAATTGTTCAAGTTCTATTTGACTTTTTTATAGCATATAACTTTTTTTTACTTTGGCAACATTTTAATAAATATGCTTGTACAATATTTCTGAAAAAAAATATTCGAGCTCTTGTTGTAATTAACATTTAAAAAAATGCTGAAATTTGTATAGGCCCGTAAGAGTTAAAAGTAAGTGTATCATAATAGAAGATGACTTTTTTATCGACTTCAATTTATATTTACAATCTGGTTATATTACAAACAATAAGTAAATTGTGTTGTAATGAGAAGCAGACATATAGGAGTGAATCCATTGTTGCACTTCTTTATTTTTAACTAATTAGTTTCTATGACTAGCGTTACTCAAGTTAATATGGTATCACAAAATTGAATAATTAAGCCGACAGATAATAACACTGTTAGACACTTTTGATTTTGAATCTAGATCTTAAGTCTAAAGGTTTGAATCTTTTCAGTCGGTGCACTTCACTATCGTTAGTTAGCTCAACTGTGAAGGTGTTAGGGTGGGCACCAAGCCTATCAAAATAATTTTCACTGAATCTTGTAATCTCAACTTGCACTGGGCTTATTTGAAGAGTACGATGTAACAACTTTTTTGGCACGTACCACGGAGCATCGACTTTCGTCCTCAGGACCTTTGACTAAAACCTTTGAAGAATCTCAATATTGGAAATGGAATCCGAACTGAGAAGTTTAATTCCATACGTTCATATGAGCTTCTATATAGTTTTATAAATCAACAGTTTATTGTCCAGTGGGAGCCGGGATTTTCGTCCTAAGAGCCAGTACATTTTGATGAGTTTAGTGCCGATCTGCTTTAATTTGGAAAAAATAATGTTTGTTCCACTTGAGTCGTCTATCCAGGTGTATGTTAAGATTTTTAGCTTTGCTGATTAAATAGCTGTGTCATATATATCTGATGCTTCTGTATGGCAGTTCTTGAATTATTTTATCAGTTACGAGATTGTACCCAGTGGATTTTATAGTGGATATTTTATAATGTTTCTAATTTCTGAAATTTTAATTGGTTTTATTGGCATTTCTAACTGTTCTGTTAAGTTTAAAAATTGATATATTTTTGCTTCCTTTTCATTACAAATTGTTGAATTAAATGGATTGAAAACATCAGCAAGATGTTCCGCAAATAAGTTTGTTTTTTCGTTGTTACTTTTTGTCCAAGTATCATTTTCTTCCTTATTGGTGGATTTATTTATTGTGCTTTATTTAAGTTTTTCGTCTTTTTCCATAGCGAGTAGTCTGTTGATTGTGTTGCAGATAGGTTTTGCAGATAGTTTTGAATAGTGGCGTTGCTGTTATCTTCTAGTAATTTTTTCAGTTCATTTATTGCTTTATTAAGTTGGTTTTTATCATGCAGCGCATTGGTTTTCTGCCACTTCTCCCGTAGTTTACGCTTTTTGATTATTTTTGTTAAATAAGCATTAGACAGTTGTATGTTAGATTGAACGTCTTGGATTGCGGAGATGAGTCCCAGGCTGCTTGTTGGTTGATTTGTGTTAGGTGTTCAGTTACTTGGTCAATATCGCAGCTTGGGCGTATGAATTATTTACGTGGACCGGTTAAATTTCTGTTTGGTTTTCTGAGATAGTGTTACGGGTAAAATTATTTCTAAGAGGTGAGTATTTTTTGTTTTGAAGTTCTTTGTATTGTAGTGGTATTTTCCAAAAAATATTGGAAGAAGCCTTTACTATCTTTTCTGTAGTTTACCTCGGCTTTCCAATCGTCGGTAGCATTGAGCTCTACTCAAGAGTCGGTTCCTATGGCAGTTACGGCAGTTATTCAAATTAACATCTCCAATCGTATATAATTTGAATTCAAAAATTAAATGCAAAATTTTAATACTTCTTTAAAGGGATCGAAGTTTCGATTTCCTTTATCCAAATCGCCTTGTTATCTATCTTGCACGTTGGCTGTCTTACAAATATAATTTGACTTTTGCAATTTTAAATAATACAAATCCAATCTACAACTCCAACCGCTCCTTTTCCAAATCAATCAAACCAATCAATTTACTACCGTTCGGTGCAAATCACCAAAAATATTCAATTTAATCCAAATATCAAAAATAATTATCCAAAAAACAACGCAATAATGCATACGCATAAAAAAAACTTTATTTAAATCAAATCAAAAATATTACTCACAAATTCAAACTTATATCAAAAATCAAACTCAAAAAAGTTTGGGCATACCAAACTTCGCACCTACTGTCGGCCATAGTAGGCCAAAAAGCCCTTATCTCTATTTTTTCTCCTCACTCTGCACTTTTACCAATTCAAACGTTTAAAAATGAAATTAACAAATTTTTACAATTAAGCACAGCGTGGATCGAAATATTTTGTTTCACGACATCTTAAAGCTCCCGTTGCGAATTGGAGTTATGGGCGCAACTCAAAACGAAAATTTGCAACTCCCATGAGTAGGTATGAGGACACTTGGGCGTGGGAACCAAAGTGAGTCCAGGTCAGGACTAGGTTAGGTTCCCCGCCAAATTCCTTCACGCTACTTTTATAAATAAATACATACATCTATGTATTTATAAAAGGCACCCAAATTTTAAAATTTTGGAGCCCCTGTTATAATTATAAATAATACAGCGATGGATAGTGTGGGAACCAAATTGAGTCCAGGTCAGGACTAGGTTTGGTTCCTCCGCCAAATTTCTCACGCTACTTTTATAAATGCATAAAGGGCCCCAAATTTAAAAGTTTTAGGGGTCCTTAGCGTATGAACCATATCGAGTCTTGATCCGGACTAGAATAGCTTCTCACGCTGCGGGTTCCTTTAATCTTTGAAATCGCTGCTTGTTTCTCCCTCCGTCCGTCACCTCTCTTTTCCACTTTCTCTTCTTTTCCACCCTTTCTTTCCTTCGCCCTCTTCGAATCCCTTCTTTTCTCCTCTCTCTCTCTCTTTTCTAACTCTTCCCTCTGCACACAAATAATGCACATTACTTTACTTAAACCGACAGCAATACTTAGAGATAAAACATCTATTGACGACACAACTACGAGGATTTCAAGCTCGCATTACCGATGTGTCTAAGATGTCTTATTATCTTTCGTAAAAGACCTAAGTATCAAACCGTCAAAGTCTAGTAAATAAATTGATTACATCACGGTCGAAACGGATATTCTTATCCGTCGTCGTTTTTCTTGCCAAAACTGCACATGTAACACGTAACATGTAACTCGGTAATTGCTTCAAAGGTTCTAAACAAGAAAACCTATGAAAATTGAATAAATATTTGATAATAATAATAACAAATACCACCCACAAACTCAGAATATATTTATTCTATGAAAGTTTTAAAATAAAAAATTTCGCCCCGATTCTAGAAGTTATATTAATTAGATATTTATATAATTTATAAATAATTTCTACAATAGAAGTTAAAAAATTTCATTTGATCTTAATTTTAACTTTTAAAACTATATTTCTGAATCTGAATAACTGTTTTCAATGTGCCTCAACTAATCGACTATCGCGGATCAAATAAATAAAATAAAGATATTCTTGCATATTATAATGATACAGGTAAACAGCTGATAATTAGCACATGCGTATTATACCAAAAGCGAGTGCGCATAAAATTTTACAATTGAAAATATATATTATATAAACTGACGCTAAAAAATCCATTTTTGGGTTTTAAATTCTGAAATTTCTTACTACAGCTATGCTAGCTAGGATATCAGTTAAAAATATTTGAAAAACCCTTAAAATATGTTGTCATAAGTAGTACATGCGTACTAAGTGCTTACACTCTTGCGTTATCAATACTGGCAAATCCAACTTATATTATCTATATTTATATAAAAATGTTTACAGATTACTAAGTTTCAAAATAGACTCGTAATAGTTTCTTTAATAGTTGGATTTTAACAATATATTTAAAACATAGTAAAAAGTATGAATTGTGATATAATACTGTAATAACAATATTACACCTACAATTAATGATCTTTGCAGCTTTATATATTATATAATTTATTATAAAGTTAAAAATTATTATGATGAATACCAACATAAGATTTTTTTTTCAACTAGCAGTTGGAAAGAACTGCTTGTTGAAAATGACCTAGAGTTGACACTTAACATAACCTTAACTAATTTAATTTGACGCACAAGTTTTGTTGGTTCGTTTTCTCGCCAACTGACAAGTTGGGAAATAAAAGTTTTTATTCGAGTATTAAGGAAAATATAGTCGATTTACCGTGAAAAATCTATGTAACGACTTTAAAATATACCGTGCGTGTTTATTTGATACATTCTGTATATTTTCCTATGTAAATTGGTGCAAAAAATTGATTGGTGCAAGCAGAATTTTAGTAGGTACATTAATTATGTTTTTATTCGAGTATTAAAGAAAATATAGCCGATTTACCGTGTAAAATCTAAGTGGCGACTAAAAATATACCGTACGTGTTTATTTGATTCTGCATTATACATTCTGTATATTTTCCTATGTAAATTGGGTGTATGCACACCCAACTCCTCACACACATAAATGCCTCAGATATTTAAAGTTGTTAAAAGAAACCGCTTTTTCTTTTGTAGGGAGAGAAAACTAGGACACGTCTAATCACTTCGAGGAGTTGCCACTTACTGATCTAAATTTGCTAATGAACCGAGGTATATAAATAAAAACACTTATCGATAACATTTGAACGACAGTTAAATAAACCGCAAAACGTAATGAATAAAGATAAACAGTATGAAAGAATAAGGTTCTAAGTTAAAAATATTTATTGGTAAAAGAAAAACACGTGTTTTATAGAAAAAAAAAGAAATAAAGAAAGACATAATAATGTAACACAAACAATATACAGTGTGCAATATAAATTAATGTTTTAAATAGTTTTTTTATCTATAATATAGCATAGCTACTATATCAAATAAGTTTAAAATAAAACAATTTAAATAAACGTAAATTATAAGTTATTTATTTTTTAGCTTTCAGCGAGATGTATCGCCTATAATAATAAGAAATATACATAAAAACCGCGATATAACGTATTGTCATCTAAACGATCTGTGATCTAAAAAATCATGCAAACAAGGAGTGTGTGATCGTTGGTGGTTAAGGAACAACCTAAAATGAGTTTCCGTCAAAGTAGGAAAAACTTATTTGATATTATTTATCACAAGTTAACAATTAATATATTTACATAGCTACTCTACTATAAACTATATACCTATTAAACCTAACAACAACAAAAAATATTAGTTAAAATCTTAAAGTACGAAAATATATTATATTATGTAAAGTAACGGTATAAACCCATTTTTTGAGGTTCTAAATTCTGAAATTTTGCACTACAGCTATGTTAGTGTGTCCGCATAGGATAGCATTTGAAAATTTTAGTCAGCACAAGATAGAAATTTATTAATAATTTCATTACGCTATGGTTTACAGATAAAAAAGTAAACAAATCTATTTAAAATAATTGTAGTATATATTAAATCATTGTTGTAACAATTACTTACAAAATTTCAATAAACAATTTAATAAACTAATTTTTTAACTTGTGATATATAATTTATTAAATTCAATAATCTTAGATTGAACGAGTTAATTAAACAAAGTTTAATAATGTTAGGGGAAAAATTTTATAACATAGTTCAAATTTAAAACGAATTATAAACATAATTCAGATTTTTAACTTCTTGTATCCGTAAGGTACAGAGTCAAAATTTTCAGTTCTTCTTCGTATTTTAAAACTGACTTGGTACGTTTTTATTTCATTTTTGTTAACAACCTGATGATCCACTGTTCTTCGGATACCTCGAGAATGAAGTAGTATCTTACCATTGCTATTATCGTGCAAGAGCAGGCCTGGCGTGGTCCTCATATTTATTTTCTGCCCGGTTTCATAATTTAGAGTTATTCCTTTAGCATTAATTTTAGGGATCTTGTCACCAGTGGAAGGTATAAATACTTGATAAGCGTAATTTCTCGGGCCGTCACAGACGAAGGCATTAATGTAGGCATCCGAACCGTAATCTTCTAGCTCGTTTGTTAAATCCCCAAGATATCTACCTAGTGGTAGATCATATTCTTTAGGTCTTGAAACGTAGATTACTGAGTCAGTATCGTAATAAAACACACGGTCATGTATCTTTTCCAAATAACTGTAAAGCTTGAGACGAGCCAGAGTATTTACGTATGAAGCTATAACAACGTTCACAGTTTTTAAAGAGTTAGCTGCTTCTTCCTTATAAGACCAGTTTACTACTACTGTATCTTGGTTTACAAACTGAACATTATTTAGGTTAATACATGGGTTTAAAACTAAATCAATATATTCCATCGGTTTATTAACTATACAGGTCCTCGCTTGGTTTTCTCGTTGACCAAATTTACCCCAAAGTATCTAACATTACTACACAAATAATAATTATGATTTTAATCATATATTTAATAAAAGGAGACTCACCCAAAAGGAATTATTGAATTAAGGAATTAATTAAGTTTCGCGAGGGACCTAAGACCAGGGTTTTTCTCAATTTTTTCTGCAGTCATTTGTACACTCTCGTTAATTACATAGTTTTCAATGTACTCTTTCTTCTCAGTCAGAGTTGTACAATTATGAAGCCATCCACTAGCTTGCTGTTTCATTTGAAGAAATGTATTGATAAACTCAGCAAATAAACCACCTTAACCGTTAGATTTGTCATAGCTAGTTATATCATAACACCAGATTTCTTGTATCGTCGTTAACGTGTAACCTTTTTCTATGGCCTTGTAAAGTTCTTTCTTCAACCTCGTGGCAATACTCGTGCTGATTTAGTGTTTCGGCGCATGTACGACATAAGGAAAACATTAACTTGTTTTGAGTTTTTACGGGTAGAACAGGATGATATAAATTTTGTGGTGGTAATATGCTACACTTTATTAAACCATTTATATGTTTCATTCCACATTCTTCAATTAGTCGATTACACTCTTCGCCGATATATACTACAGGATGACCTACAGGAAACCTGCCATATTTACACACCCATGGATATAACGAACAAACATCGACATATTTAATTTGTTCATTTTCCTTTACTTCATACATTAGTTTTGTTGCTCCAGTCTTCCCCCCGTAAAAAGCATCTCGAGGATTCAGAGGCAAATTTTGTAAAATTGGGTGATCAATTAAGTCATTCAATTCCGGGTAATTTTTTAATTCCCGTACAAATTTACATTTCCATTTCTCAGTTACTTCATATCCTACACCCCGTAAATTTTTTGTACGACCTTTTGATTTTATCGTAAATTCATAGTGTCGGTAGGGTCGTCGAGTAGTTTTTTGTCAAGTCTGCTTGTGGTAAAAGAAAAACAC
Organism: Cantharis rustica; assembly: GCA_911387805.1. Taxonomy (NCBI): domain Eukaryota; kingdom Metazoa; phylum Arthropoda; class Insecta; order Coleoptera; family Cantharidae; genus Cantharis; species Cantharis rustica. Next base: position 37,309,142 of record OU426879.1, read on the forward strand.
GTGTTTTATAGAAAAAAAAAGAAATAAAGAAAGACATAATAATGTAACACAAACAATATACAGTGTGCAATATAAATTAATGTTTTAAATAGTTTTTTTATCTATAATATAGCATAGCTACTATATCAAATAAGTTTAAAATAAAACAATTTAAATAAACGTAAATTATAAGTTATTTATTTTTTAGCTTTCAGCGAGATGTATCGCCTATAATAATAAGAAATATACATAAAAACCGCGATATAACGTATTGTCATCTAAACGATCTGTGATCTAAAAAATCATGCAAACAAGGAGTGTGTGATCGTTGGTGGTTAAGGAACAACCTAAAATGAGTTTCCGTCAAAGTAGGAAAAACTTATTTGATATTATTTATCACAAGTTAACAATTAATATATTTACATAGCTACTCTACTATAAACTATATACCTATTAAACCTAACAACAACAAAAAATATTAGTTAAAATCTTAAAGTACGAAAATATATTATATTATGTAAAGTAACGGTATAAACCCATTTTTTGAGGTTCTAAATTCTGAAATTTTGCACTACAGCTATGTTAGTGTGTCCGCATAGGATAGCATTTGAAAATTTTAGTCAGCACAAGATAGAAATTTATTAATAATTTCATTACGCTATGGTTTACAGATAAAAAAGTAAACAAATCTATTTAAAATAATTGTAGTATATATTAAATCATTGTTGTAACAATTACTTACAAAATTTCAATAAACAATTTAATAAACTAATTTTTTAACTTGTGATATATAATTTATTAAATTCAATAATCTTAGATTGAACGAGTTAATTAAACAATTTTTAATAATGTTAGGGGAAAAATTTTATAACATAGTTCAAATTTAAAACGAATTATAAACATAATTCAGATTTTTAACTTCTTGTATCCGTAAGGTACAGAGTCAAAATTTTCAGTTCTTCTTCGTATTTTAAAACTGACTTGGTACGTTTTTATTTCATTTTTGTTAACAACCTGATGATCCACTGTTCTTCGGATACCTCGAGAATGAAGTAGTATCTTACCATTGCTATTATCGTGCAAGAGCAGGCCTGGCGTGGTCCTCATATTTATTTTCTGCCCGGTTTCATAATTTAGAGTTATTCCTTTAGCATTAATTTTAGGGATCTTGTCACCAGTGGAAGGTATAAATACTTGATAAGCGTAATTTCTCGGGCCGTCACAGACGAAGGCATTAATGTAGGCATCCGAACCGTAATCTTCTAGCTCGTTTGTTAAATCCCCAAGATATCTACCTAGTGGTAGATCATATTCTTTAGGTCTTGAAACGTAGATTACTGAGTCAGTATCGTAATAAAACACACGGTCATGTATCTTTTCCAAATAACTGTAAAGCTTGAGACGAGCCAGAGTATTTACGTATGAAGCTATAACAACGTTCACAGTTTTTAAAGAGTTAGCTGCTTCTTCCTTATAAGACCAGTTTACTACTACTGTATCTTGGTTTACAAACTGAACATTATTTAGGTTAATACATGGGTTTAAAACTAAATCAATATATTCCATCGGTTTATTAACTATACAGGTCCTCGCTTGGTTTTCTCGTTGACCAAATTTACCCCAAAGTATCTAACATTACTACACAAATAATAATTATGATTTTAATCATATATTTAATAAAAGGAGACTCACCCAAAAGGAATTATTGAATTAAGGAATTAATTAAGTTTCGCGAGGGACCTAAGACCAGGGTTTTTCTCAATTTTTTCTGCAGTCATTTGTACACTCTCGTTAATTACATAGTTTTCAATGTACTCTTTCTTCTCAGTCAGAGTTGTACAATTATGAAGCCATCCACTAGCTTGCTGTTTCATTTGAAGAAATGTATTGATAAACTCAGCAAATAAACCACCTTAACCGTTAGATTTGTCATAGCTAGTTATATCATAACACCAGATTTCTTGTATCGTCGTTAACGTGTAACCTTTTTCTATGGCCTTAAGCACTTCATCAATCACCCAAGTTCCATGTAAAGTTCTTTCTTCAACCTCGTGGCAATACTCGTGCTGATTTAGTGTTTCGGCGCATGTACGACATAAGGAAAACATTAACTTGTTTTGAGTTTTTACGGGTAGAACAGGATGATATAAATTTTGTGGTGGTAATATGCTACACTTTATTAAACCATTTATATGTTTCATTCCACATTCTTCAATTAGTCGATTACACTCTTCGCCGATATATACTACAGGATGACCTACAGGAAACCTGCCATATTTACACACCCATGGATATAACGAACAAACATCGACATATTTAATTTGTTCATTTTCCTTTACTTCATACATTAGTTTTGTTGCTCCAGTCTTCCCCCCGTAAAAAGCATCTCGAGGATTCAGAGGCAAATTTTGTAAAATTGGGTGATCAATTAAGTCATTCAATTCCGGGTAATTTTTTAATTCCCGTACAAATTTACATTTCCATTTCTCAGTTACTTCATATCCTACACCCCGTAAATTTTTTGTACGACCTTTTGATTTTATCGTAAATTCATAGTGTCGGTAGGGTCGTCGAGTAGTTTTTTGTCAAGTCTGCTTGTGAAACACAATGGACATCCATGATAATAACAGCCATGAAACTGAAATATATGGTTTTCATAGATACCATCGACCTTTGACCCGCAATCTTTTCTTCATTTTGACGACCACCATGTTTAATAGTTATACCTCTTTTTCTTTCCTCACTCAACAACCATTGAAGAGACATTTTTGAATAAATATCTGCTCTTCTATAACCGCTCTTAGGGATTATTCCTATTGTTTCAGATTGTAAAAATTTTCGTCTGAACATCAAGTTACATGCTGACGCAATTGTAAGGCTCTCTGTGTCTGGTGAATAATATTCAAGTACGGGTAGAAGACCAATATAATTAGCATTTTCCATAGTGTTAAATAAATGAGGAAAATACCCCTTCGACTGGGGGAGATCAACAGCCTTAGGGAGATCGGCCAGCGCCATAGGAAAATAATTCAAAGAATCGATAAAGCGTAAGTTCCCTAATTCCATCATGAATCCACACCTTTGACAGAAATAGAGATTTGTTTCATTAGTTGTATAAAAGGTTTATCTTGAGAGATGCATCAGAACCTTCAAATAGTATCTGAGTTCCTTTTACCCCGTACTGGTACACGGTAATTTTATAATCGCTTAAATAATTTTGAAACATTTTGATTTCCTCAATACCAGCGCTTACATCCGGTATACCTTCGATGCATGCTTCCTTCATCAACTTGATTGCTCTATCTTTTGCATACCCTGTTTATCTCGAATGCTTTTATAATTAAGATCCCAGTTAGAAAAAGCCATCCCAACAACTAAAGCTCTCGGTAAACATAAATTATTATCTTTGTTTTTTATTGTGGTTATACCTCTTCTCTGCCGGCACTCCTCAGTAAAGTTGTTATGGATACGCTGACGACCACTACCATAAGGTGGTCTTATGAGGGGTTACAATTAGTTTAAACTCTTGATTATTCAAAGCTTTGGGGTCGCTTTGAAGTATACCCTCTAATATAAACCAAACATCGTTAAAAGTTATACTATCTGCTTCTCTAAAGGTCATGTATAACCTGGTAATTTTTTTTTGAAACCACATAACTCAAAAGTAATTTCTACTTTATCCGTAGGTAGTATTGTTGACAAAGCATAGACGAGAATTTGTTCAATTGCTGTCTTGAAAAAGCCAATTTCTTCTTCACTAGAAGGCAATCCTTTATCTTGAACACCACTTGACGTCTTTTGGTTTTAAACTTCCGAACCCCAGTACTAATATCCTCGATGATTTCAAAGTTGTGCATGATGGACGTGTTGATAGCACAAGAGTGTAGTCAATACTGATAAATGCAGCTTATGATATCTATATTTATATAAAAATGTTGACAGATTAATTACGCATGCATACTAAAAGCTAATGTTTACATAAGTATTTATAAGTGAAAATATATTGATATGGTTTTCTTTTCGTAGAAATTGGCCAACTTCTTGTTTGCCTCGGATTAACCCTTGGTGTGCGGGTGCAATTGATAATTTTGTAGGGGTCGAAGAGTTCTTGTTTTCTCAAAAATAAAACAATTATAATTTCTAATCCAAAAAAACAAATAATAAATTCTTCAAAAATAAATTCTCCAATCGTATACAAATTAAATTCAATGTTAAATTATTATTGGGCTCGCACTTTTAATTTTATGTTTATCCAAATCGCCCGCTTATCACTATCAACATTCGTTCCTACGAATGTAATTTAATTTTTCTAATTTTAAGTATCCAAATTTAATTTTTAACTTCAAATGCTTTTTTCAAATTAACCAATTCATTCAAAACTACTGTTGTTCGGTAGTCGCTTATAAAAATTATCCAAATCGACTTCAAATCTCAAAATAATACTTCCAAATTAGCACAATATTTCATTCGCATAAAAATCACTTTATTTAATCAATCAAAATCAAAAATTATTACTCACAATTTCAAAAAATATCAAAAAAAACTCAACGTATCATAAATCAAATTCAGCATGCATCCAAAATCACGTACCCTCTGTCGGCCATAGTTGGCACCAGAAGCCTCTCTCTCGATCTTTTTCTCCCCACTCTGTACTTTTCCAATTTGAACGTTTAAAATCAAATTAACAAATTTTTGTAATTTAGCACAGGGTGGGTCGAAATATTTTGTTTCACGACATCTAAAAGCCCCCGTGCAAATTGGAGTTATTGGCGCAGCCTAGAACGAAAATTCGCAAAACTTATGTCTTGCTACAAAACAAAAATATCAATAATTTTAAAAAAAAATTAATTATTTACCATGTAGAGCAATTCCAATTATCAAAATTTAAACAAATTCAAAAATAAAAAAAAATCGCTTATCTCTTCCAAACTTTATCTTGTATCTATTTTTATCCGAGCTCCTACTGTTTTCATCTATTTTTCTTTTTTTACCTTCCACAAAATTATCTTGGTACGAGGCGTCCATTTTACCGGTATCTTCTTCTGTTGCCCCCGACTCGTCCAAAACTTCCAAATTTTCTTTTTGTTTTTCTTTTTTACGTCACCCATTTTATTATATTTCCGCTTTACACTCTTGTTCATTTTTTTTAATGATTTCTCTTTCTTCTCTTCATCTTTTATCAATGATTCTTCTGTTTCTATCGATTCATTTTTTTTTGCTCTTCTTCTTCCAATGACGCATTCTTTTCCTCTTCGTTAAGCTTTGTTTTTTTCATCTTTTCTTTTCCCAATGGTTCATTTTTTTGTTCTTCTTTTTTCAAAAATTCTTTTACCTCTTCAGTGGACTCTTTTTGTTCCAAAATTTTTTTTTTCACAAGTTCATTTTTTTCATCTTTTTGTTCTAGTAGCTCTTTTTTTAAAATTTTTTTTTCTTCTTTATTGGACACTTTTTCTTCCAAAATTTCTTTTTTGGTACCCCTCAAAATTTCTTTTATGATTCTCTCTTCTGATTCCTTCCTACATCTTTTGTCTTATTCCTCTCTATTTTGGTCTCTTTCCCTAAATTCACGACGGATTAACTCTATTAAATCTTTCTTACTTTCTTCATGCCTATTTATCAATTTTCGTAGTGTACTCGTGATATCTATTTGATGCGTCTGTATCTCCTCCGTTCCTCTTCTTGTACTCGAATATCTTGGCAAGTCTATCATGACGTCATCCATCGCGTCAACGTCCTTTCCTTCCTCCTCTTTATCAATCTTTCTAGTCTGCAGCAAAATACAAAAAATTCTCAAATCCAATTTCAAATATCAAAAAAAATACGCAGTAATGTAAAAATTCGCTTTAATGTCCCTGCGCCGTGCGACAAAAAGATGATGTGGTATTTTTCGTTGAAAATGAACAATGAATCGTCTCTGCGCTATGGCGTCAAAATTAGTTGCTCTCAATCTCACAACTTCTTCAAAAATAAACAAATAAAAAAAATTCTTGTCAAAAAAATTAATGATCCAAAAATAATTATTAAATCCAATTTAATTTAATGCAAAAATAAATAAAATCTCAATTTTATTCGAAAGGAACAACGTTTGATTTGCCTTATCCAAAGCGCCGAGTTATCAGTCACAACACTTGTTCGCTCAACTATAATTTAAATTTTCCAATTTTAAATTCAAATCGAAAATTATAATTTTAACTGCTTCTTTTCAAATTAAACCAAATCAATAAGATCCATCAAATCAACTACCGCTTGGTAGCAACGTATCATAAAATATCCAAATTATCCCAAATATCAAATTAATCCAAAAAAGGCGCAATAATGCATTCGCATAAAAATCACTTTATTCAAATTAAAATAATTACTCACAGATTCAAAACAATATCAAAACTCAACGTATCAAAAATCAAATTCAGCGGGCATGCCAAATCACGCACCCGCTGTCGGCCATAGTTGGCACCAGAAGCCTCTCTCTCGATCCTTTTCTCCCCACTCTGTACTTTTCCAATTTAAACGTTTAAAATCAAATTAACAAAGTTTTACAATTTAGCACAGGGTGGGTCGAAATATTTTGTTTCACGACAATATATATTTTATTATAAAGAGATGCTAAAAACTCATTTTTAGGGTATAAATTCTGAAATTATGCACTACAGCTGTGCTAGGATAGCACAGTTACAAATTTTGGAAAAATCCTTTGTAAGACTGTTATCTTAACGACGGCGCATAAAAGAGCAGTTGAATTTTCTTTGACATCCGAAATTTCTACGCAAAGTTCGATTTGGTCGCAAGAAATTTAACACTTCAATTTAAAATCACGAAAAATTTAGAAATAAATATTTTGTAAACCTTCATAGAAATGATATGTGTTTAACATTGTAACATTCAGTTTGGTGCGGCCCTGTATATTGAAGTTTATTAGAAACAAATTCCCCCCTTTTCGAATTTAGATAGGAAACGCGGAAATTATGCGTACTCGATTTAACCAGATATTTCACTTTCAAGCCATAATTGATAGAGTTAACATCACAAATGTTGGAAACTTTGTTTAACTCAAATAATTAAATTTCCATAAGAACCGAACAACAGGTAATAATTTAGTTGAATTGTGATAGTTGACCAGGAAGTTATTGTCAATTTTTTGAATAGGTTCTTCCTTGATCTTCATTTTGGTTTAATTATTTTGCTGGAGGATTCGAATTTGATCTATAAACTTGGAAGTCAAAATTACAAGTTGCTTTTGGGAAGCCTTCCTGTCTGAGAACTATTATATCGCCTTGTCGAAAGTCAATATCAAAAAGAGTCAAAGGACAATTAGAAATTCTTGCCGCCTTTCAAATAAACAAGAAGGAAAAGAGAAACATATCAGGTCGTATAATAAAATTTCATGTTGCGCCAACGAAGACAAATGTCAACAATCATCCGGAACGATTAAATTATTTTTTTATTTCAACAATATATTTTGAATTTGTAATACAGTAAAAGTAGTAGAAATTAATTGGAAACCGGCAGGCAAAATAGCTATTCTGCGCGCGGGGTATACGTATTAAATTATTATAAAATTTTCTTGTTCTATCGTCAATTACTGTAGATGCGAATTTATAATGTGTTTGTTCAATATAATTGAAACCTGTCTGACTTTGGGTTTTCTTGATACAACAATTATTTTTACAGGTTGCTTAATAAAGTCAGTGGCGCCAATATTTATAAATTTTTAGGCAACCAAAAATATATTCATAATTTATTTTCTAATATATAAAAGAACCTGCGACTCGCTCTCCCCCTATCCATCAGAGCTACCGGCACCCGTTGTTAACCGGACAGTTCTTTTTTTTGAATTAAGAAGGTTACACAAATGTTAGAACATATCAAAATATATGAAATAAAGAGTATTACCATTATATACCGCATATACATATTGTAATGATATTTTTGAATGCGTGACAAATGGCAAAATATCACCAATCTCTACGACTTTACAAGTCGGAGAGCTAAGACTTCTCAGGGGGGTTTCAAGGTGGCTTACTTGAACAATTTTGGGATGCAGGTTATACACAAATAAAATACACTAATTCCTCAGAGTAAATAAGTTTATAGAATTTTTGGTTATCAGTACTTGATTTGAGAACAATAATTCTCCTATAAGGCTATTTGTGTGTAATATGTAACGGTAATTATCAATCAAATTATATTTAACGAAACTAAAAATTATGATCTTAATTTGATTCATAATTACGCGGTGTGTAAACATGTACAAAATAATGAAATTTATATCTAATGTAAATGTCACAAATAAAGTTTATAAAAACGAAAATTGTTGTATTTACCAAAATATTAATAAGAGCTAGTGCGCCACTGATGGAAACTACGTTCGCTAATTGTCGTGATCTTGATAATAGCCGACGGATAATTAACGGTAGCAGAGAGACTTCGTCATTCGATTCGTACATGTGTTGAATTTACAACGAAAATTGGTATCTGCAAAAAAATATAACTTTTCAAGAGAAGATTACTTGATTATCCCTCAATTGCATCGATTAGTGGCTCCAGCATTCCACATCTAGTTGGATTCTCTGTTGATATGTAATTTCTTTAACAGGTACGTATAAATTTTAATTTTTATTTTCCATGCGGTCGTTACAAATTTTTCATCTATTAACATCGATCATCCATCCATTCAAATTTCGAATCGATTTTTATATTTACTTATTTCAGGTACTTGCAAATTCCAAATACTCGATAGTTTTTTAATAATCCTGAAGATTCACGCAATATTCGCAGACATCAAAATTTTCATACGGCATTCGAAAACTAAGCCGCCATGCATCTAGTACCACACTTCGCCGCTTTTGATTCCCGTCGTCTCCACTTTTCACTTTTTTTTTATGCTTTCATACACGATGCACCACAAAATTCAGGCACTGTTAAAATTTCATATTGTGTTGTAAGTAGTTTTTTATTGTTACATTTTGCCTTTTGTAAGTACCGATAACTCAATTCATTAGAAAAATATAACTGAAAGAACACTCACACGGAATGAGTGCATTTCGTATGAAATAATGCAACAATATATATTGTCGTGTTTCTAAGTGATTTGAACCCAACCTGTGCAGTTTAGTAAAATTTTGATATTAACTATTAAGTTGTAACTTTAAAGAATTTGCTAAGTGGGAACAAATCACAGACAATTCAATGCTTTTATTTTTGCTAACATGGCCGCCGGGGCGGACATGTAATTTTTAGCTCTTGAATTTTTGAAAAGTAGTTCTTTGAAATAGTGAAGTTTTTTTGTAATTTGAATACTGTTTGAGATTTTTTGGTCAAGCGTGGCCGTAGTTGAAATTGACAATTTTTGTAAGTTAGAGATTTGCTTTTATTATTAAAGAAGATTTATTTTTGATGAGCTAATTTTTTGAATGGAATTATAATTTTGAAGTTAGTATTTATTCCAGCGGCGTGTGGATTTATAAGAGACCACATTTGAATTGATAATTTTAAATTATAAGTTTGAACTTCAGGGAAATATATATTCTTTAATAGTTTAAAATTAATTTACATTAAAAATTTTTTAAATAGATTCCTCCTATATAATTTTTGATCATTTAGATGATAGCAATATATATAACGGTATAGCGGTCGTATTATCTCTATGTAATTCATCTACAACAACCCTTTTTACATACACTATTTAAAATATCTCATTTAGAAAACTGTTATTATTTATGTTCCTTATCTGATAAAACGGTATTTTAAAATAACGTTATATACCCTAGCGGTATATAACGCTTGTTTAGAATACTGTTTTAATACCCCTATGATATTTAACGCTTTTAAAAATATCGTTTTAAAAAATATAGTGCTGTAGGAATTGTAAAAGCTATTAATAATTCTAAAAACGCCAAAGAAAATTTAAAAGAAGCTCAAAGAAATAATAAAAAATCTGAAGCTACATTTGGACAAAAATTAAAAAAAAAATAAAAATTCTACATGTACTACATGTTGGATATAAAACCATATTTTACAGGAATTACTGTGAACACTGCGAGAAACTACGAATCATTAGTTTTTTAATAATGTTTTTAATATTATTATTAGTTTTAGTATAATATAATAATAATATATTATTTTAGAGGTAGTACTAGTTAAACGGATAACAATGCGTTCAATTATTAAAAAAAACACCTATACCCACTTACACACCTTACTTGAACTTAAATAGACGTTAAGAGTGCTTTCTGAACGTATAGCGATCACGAACCGTTTCAATCAATCAACTAACCAAAATTGAGATATTTCTACATATTATATGATATAAGTAATCAAGTGTTAATTATTATCGCATGCGTACTATAAAAAGCAAACACTTAAGTTTTTAAAACAGTACAATATTAATTTGAAATATATAAAGTGACGCTAGAAATCCATTTATGGGTTCTAAATTCCAAAATTAAGCATATCAGCTATACTAGTGTGTCTGCACAGGATATCAGTTAAATTTGTCCAAAAACCAAAATTCAAATTATTTGCCAATATTGAGCAAACACCGTGGAAAATCTTCTGATAAAACTTCTACAATATTAGCTTAATATTGCGTAGTAATTCGAATGTTGGTTTTTGGAAAAATTCAACTGCTATCATATGCGTTCACACGAAGTTAACTCTCTCACAAAATTTGAACTTTTTACGATCAGAATTCTATTTATGCGAAATCAATTTAACTTTTGTAAAAAATAAATGACATTTAATTACAATAACATAATAGTAATAATAATAGGCATTTATTAAGAGAGCTACTTTACAAAAAAAAAGGTCTCTTAAAAGGATGATTTCTAACAAGTTAGATTTTCAAATCACCCCTTTTAACAATGTATTATTTACAACGATATATAATGCATAACAAATGTCACAAAATTTAAATCGCATGATACCTACTGCTCCAATTGCAGTGCGTCAGTTAAACCACGGCGAAAAGCTGTCAAACTCGGAAATTCCAAAAATAGCCGTCGATGCTTTTCTACAAGTGTCGGTGCCCAGCATGCAAAGCAGTGCTCAACCAACAAGGAGGTCACAGTACTGTGGTGGGTCCTAAAACCAGACTGCGACGGCGACAGAACTTTGTAAAGTGCCAAATGATCGTCAAATGCATTTTTGATAAACGACTCAACAATTTTTGCAAATCGTGACAATATACTAATCGGACGAAGATGGGTAGGCTCTAAAGCTAACGGAACTTTGGAAAGAGGTCTCACACGTGACATCTTCCAAATGGCTGGCACCTTGCCTGTTTCGAAAGAGAAATTAAGAATGTTGCAGAGCACCTCACTGCAGAACGGAAGAACGAGCCTCAGCATCCGAAGACTAATACCATCCAGCTCAACGGCATCGGAGCGCAGAGTCGCGACAATCTCATACAATGCCGCAGGCGTAGCCCTCGGAATAGAGAGTGATCCAACTCCGGGAAACAAAGCGTCATTGAAATCCAACTGTACCTAACCAGAAACATTCGGCACAGAGCTGAGAAAATAGAAATTTATATAGTCAGGATCCTCACATAGATGTCCAGAAATCTGACCATTAGAGCGAGCATGTACGCTCCAAGATGACAGGTATCGCCATAGTTTTTTGGGATTTGAGCGATTTACGAAGCGAATATGCGAATATGATGTTATTATCTAGATGCTAAAATTTTTAATTTTACTGAATTAACTAATTTTACGCGAATCGATGGCGAAGAGCTTTGTAATTTCGAATACTAATAGAGTGGACTAGCCAGCACAAGATAGCAATTCCAAAATTTTAAAAATAATCAAAAGCAAATAAATGTTAACGCGAAGTCATCGCAAATCTACTGGAAATATAAGATTATGAGTCAGGCTAAGATCGAAAATTTTCAAAATTTTGTAAGACTTCTATTTTAACGACAGCGCATAAAATAACAGTTGAATTTTCTTTTGACACCTGAAATTTCTTCCCAAAGTTACAATCGGTTGCAAGAAATATAATACTTCAATTTAAAACTACGAAAAATTTAGAAAATAAATATTTTGTAAACTTCCATAGAAATGATAAATGTGTAACATCTCAAAATGTATTAAATAAAGTGCTTTACCGTATATAACGGTAAATATTTAATATATTAATTTTTAACTTTTGATATATATTGTGGTGTTATTTTGCATAAAGCCTTTATTTTCGTTTTTTTGTCAGTATTAGCTTCGCTTGTATGAGGCAACGGTTGATAAGGGTTGGTGCAAGCAGAATAATTTTATATTAACTTTAAACACAAACTATCAACACTGTTCTTTTTATTTTATTAAATGTAGTGATCTCCAGAACAAAAGTGAGTTTTATAAAATTTTTAAAAGTGTACAACAATTTATTGACCTTCAAAAATTTAAGTTTATAAAGTTGAAAAGAAGATAATTTCCAGCGAGGAAAAGATGCGCAAAGGGATCGGCGAACGAGCGTTAGAGCCGAGAAGACTGTGAAGTTTTGCGTGTGTGCAAAAATTAAGTTTTTTCTGAGCACATATTATTTTTGGACGCATGTTTTTCTGCTGGATGAACAGTAAAATCATCGCTGAATACACGAAACCAATTGGAACGGAAGTGTAACCATTCCACAGTAGCGAAGACAACTCATGTTCCACACGGAGGCTGCAATTAACTTATGCGAACTGCGAGCACCGTCTTCAAAATCAACCACAGCAAGGTCTTGCCGAGTTGGTAGCGTGTCTGAAGGTAGATAGAACAATAATTGTAACAAATTTAAAGTGCATTTTATTTAATCTTCTGAACTTTAATTTTCATTTATTTTGTAATTTTACTAACACTATCACACCAAGAGACTAATAAAATTAGATGCTAGTGCTCATATTTTCAATATTAAATGTGCATCTAAATTTAGGAGTCTGCACAATACACAGGATTTTAAAACTGCTAAAGGTGAAATTGTCGACCATTAAAACAACAACTTTTATGAATAAAATTTGATTTAATTCACCTAAGGAGGAGCATTTTTCTTCCATCGTTAATGAGGACTTACATGTGAACTCCCCCTGACAATTACTTGCTCGACGACTGAGAAAGCTAGCCGTGGTAATTTTTATAGATTGTGGTGAAATTCATATTTTTAAAAAAATTATATCTCAACTAATTTGGCGCCCAGACGTGCGGCTTAAAATTGTAAAAATAACATCTCAACTAAATTGACGTTCCAACGTTTAGAGGCATTTTAGTAATACGGAAATAAAGATTGATAAGTTTGCATTTGCTTGTATGATAAACGAAATCTATCAAGGTTAATAGATTAAATATTTTACTTGTTATCATTCATTAAATTCAAAGAGGATTGAGAGATAATAAATACAAATCAAGCAAAATGGAACAAATCGAGATAGAAAATAGTATAGCAACGGAGAATGTACGAGGGAATGAAGAAAACAGTCATAAATTGGAATCTCCAATGTATGCAAGCACACGACGCGGCTCAAAAATAAACGTTGAGAAACAACCACTGAAAGTAACCAAAGCAAATATAATGCAAGCACTTAACCAGCGAACGAGTGAACTTATGGAATTGATAAAATGTATGGATGAAAAATTACAAAGAGAAACTGTAGAAGAAAGAATATTGAAAGTAAAAAAACAAGAAGCTGAAAGATTAGTAATTATAAAACTGGAAGCAACAAAACAAGAAGCTAAAAAGCTAGAAATTAAAAGACAAGAAGTAGCAAAACAAGAAGCTGAAAGATCAGAATTTGTAAGACAAGAAACTATAAGATTAGAAGCTGAAAAACTAGAAATTAAAAGACAGGAAGTAGCAAAGCAAGAAGCTGAAAGATTAGCCACTGAAGAACTAGAAGCTGCAAAACATAAAGCAAAAAAACAAAAAATTGAAAAACGAGTGACAGTAACACTAGAGGAGAGAATTTCAAAAATGGAAAAACGAGATAATGCAAAACAAGAAGCTACAAAGCGGAAAGCTACGGAGAAAAATGAAAAAACTTGGAAGTTTTGGATGAATCAGGGGAAGAGAAGAAAGAAGACCCCAACGAAATGGACGCCTTAAACAAAAATCAACTTGTGGAAAGTTCGAACAGAAAAGTGAACAAAAGAGAAGGAGATGTAGATACTGGATAAATGAAAAATTATTTTTGAAGAGATAAGCTTTTTTTATTTTGATTTGATTTTTGAACTTAATTTTATTTTGACTATAAGTTGTAATATTGTAGATAATATCTTTTTTAGATTTATTTTTGAAACACACCAGGAGTTATGCTAATTTTGTTTGGAGCTGCGCTCAAAACAGCAATTAGTATCGGAGGTTTGATGTGGTGTTTCAAAATGATTGGGACTCACCCTATGCATTTTGGTGAAATTTTGGCTTTAATAATTAAGTTGTAACATTGTAGGATTTGCTAGGTGGGGATCAATCGGACGAAATTTGTGGCTTCTTTGGCCAACAACGACCGACAGCGGGTGCGAGATTTTGTTTGCCCGCTGAATTTGATTTTTGATATGAGATTTTGTTATTTTGAAATTGTGAGGAGTATTTTGATTTGATTTAAATAAAGTGATTTGATGCGTATGCATTATTGCGTGTTTTTGGATAAATATTTTTGATATTTTGATTATTTGGATATTTTTGATCAGTCGCTGCCGAGCGCGAGCAGTAGTCATTTGATTGATTTAAAGTGATTTGGAAAGAGAATATTTGCAAATTATAGATTGGATTTAGATTGTGTTAAAAATTGGAAAAATTAAAAATTAAATTTACATTCGTAGGAACGAATGTCGATATTGATAAGCAGTCGATTTGGACAAAGGAAATCAAAGTTCATTCTCTTTAAATAAAATTAAAATTTTATTTAACATTTGCATTACATTAAATTTAATTTGAATTTGAATGCGATTAATTAATTTTTGGAGGAGCATTTTTCTTCCGTCGTTAATGAAGGCTTACAGGTGAACTCACCTCTGACAATACTTGCTCGACGACTGAGAAAGCTAGCCGTGGTAATTTTTCTGGTTTGTGGTGAAATTTATAGTTTTAAAAAAATTACATCTCAATATAATGCTCTTTTGGTTTGCTTATGTTTATAATGTTCTGGTTTATAATAATAAATTAATCCAGTCTACTAGGAAAGCATTAAAAAATTTTCTTATCACCGAATCGTGTTTTAATAGTAAAATCCTATTATTATTTATAAATATTAATTATTAATTATTAATTATTAAATTTATTAAAATTTTAATAAATTGCAACATCATGGTGTTTTTGTTGCATTAAGGTTAAATTTATTGTTGGGGTAGAGTTCGGTTCGCAAAATATCCAAAATTTGTGAAGTTACTAGTTTAGTAGGGCGCAAAGAATAACAGTTGAATTTTTCCAAAAACCAACATTCGAAATATTACGCAATGTTGAGCTAATATTGTAGAAGTTTCATCAGAATATTTTCCACGGTGTTTGCTCAATATTGGCCAATAATTTGAATTTTGGTTTTTGGAAATATTTAAATAAATAGCTGTGCTTAATTTCAGAGTTTGGAACGCCGAAATGGATTTTTAGCGTCGCTTTATATAAATACTTTTAACTTTAAGTGCAACTTCGCCTCTTAGCACGCATGCGCTGTTTATAAACGGTTACCCGTTTCATACAATAATGCAAAAGCTTCTCTGTTTTGCTTAGTTGATATAAGACAGCTGAGCTGTTTAGACGTACCGAAAGCGTTCTTGAAAGCCATCCAAATTAAAGTAAGGAGTGTAGGCAGGTATACTAAGTGTTTTATTATTTTATTCACAATCGGTTAGTAATTGACACATTCCTGAATTTTAATAAGTTGAGGAAACGAACCAACAAAACTTGTGCGTCAAATTGAATTAGTTAATGCTATGTTAAGTGTCAACTATAGGTCTTTTTCAACAAGCAGTTCTCTCTAACTGCTAGTTGAAAGAAGACCTTATGTTGGTGTTCATAATAATTTTTATCTTTATATCTAAATAATATAATATATTATTTGAAGTGGTGTGCTTTATTGGAGGATTTAATGAGATCTTATTTAGATATTTCGGTAAGACAGGGGTACAACCTCTGCAGTAATATTGTTTGAAATAATTGAACGAGTTGCTATCCGTTTAAATAGTACCTATTAATTGGAAATAATATATTATTATAATTATATTACCAACACGTAGCGCGGTCTTTTGGCCGCCCTGATCTGCTAATAAGTGATACGCGTGAATGTTGGGTCTCACAGGTAAGGAATTTGGCGGAGGAACCAAACCTAATCCTGACCTAGACTCAATTTGGTTTTCACGCTATCCATCGCTGTATTATTTATAATTATAACAAAAGTCCCAAAATTTTAAAATTTGGGGGCCCTTTATAAATACATAGATGTATGTATGTATTTATAAAAGTAGCGTAGAGGCATTTGGCGGGGAATCTAACCTAGTCCTGACCTGGACTCAATTTGGTTCCCACGGTCAAGTGTCCCCATATCTACTACTCTCATGTCGTGCTACAAATCAAAAATATCAAAAGTGATTAAAAACCAATTGTTTACAATTTGGACCTATTTAAAAATATGAAAAATAAAATCAATTCAAAAATCAAAAAAAACATTGTTATCTCTTTCAAATCTCATGTTCTTTTATTTTGCTCTTCTCACCTTCCATAGAATTATTTTAATACGAGGCGTCCATCTTACCGGAATTTTCTTCTGTCGCCCCCGACTTGTCTAAAACTTCCAAATTTTCTATTTGTTTCTCTTTTTTACGTCATCCATTTTATCATATTTTCGCTTTATATTCTTGTCCATTTTTTTAATGATTCCTCTTCCTTCTCTTCATCTTTTATGAATGATTCTCCTGTTTCCATCGATTCATTTTTTTCTTGCTCTTCTTCTTCCAATGGCTCATTCTTTTCCTCTTCATTAGGCTTTGTTTTTTTCATCTCTTCTTTTCCCAATGGTTCATTTTCTTGTTCTTCTTTTAGCAAAAATTTTTTTACCTTTTCACTGGACTCTTTTTCTTCCAAAACTTCTTTTTCAACCAATTCATTCTTTCCCATTGGTTCCTTCTCTTCAAATAATTCTGTTTTTTCTTCATTTTGTTCTCCAATTTTTATTTTTTTATCTGTTTCCTCCATCTCTTTGTCATTTTCCAGTAGTTTTTCCTCTTCTAATAATTTATTTTTTTCAAGTTTTGCACCGATATCCTGTATTTTCAGATTTCTTTCAATTTGGTACTCCTCAAATGCGTCCAGTCTTTTCTCTATTCTTTTAACCGTTTCATTTCCCTTATCAATTTTCCTTTTCAATTCTTCATCCCTATCTTTTGCGTCCCTCTTATTTTGTTCATCTCTTTGTTTGCGTCTCTTCTTATTTCTCGCAAAATTAAAATTATATCTATTTTTAATCACAATGATATCCAATTAGATTTCTAATAAAATCGAGCCCCACGTTGGGCGCTAATTAAAGATGTAGTGGAATTCTCTAAAAAATATTGGCAGAAGCCTTTACTATCTTTTCTTTAGTTTACCTCGGCTAGCTTTCCAATCGTCGGTAGCATTGAGCTATACTCAAGAGTCGGTTCCTATGGCAGTTACGGCAGTTATTCAAATTAACATCTCCAATCGTATATAATTTGAATTCAAAAATTAAATGCAAAATTTTAATTCTTTTTAAAGGGATCGAAGTTTCGATTTCTTTTATCCAAATCGCCTTGTTATCTATCTTGCACGTTCGCTGTCTTACAAATATAATTTGACTTTTGCAATTTTAAATAATACAAATCCTATCCACAACTCTAACCGCTCCTTTTCCAAATCAATCAAACCAATCAAATTACTACCGTTCGGTAGCAAATCACCAAAAATATTCAATTTAATCCAAATATCAAAAATAATAATTATCCAAAAAACAACGCAATAATGCATACGCATAAAAATCACTTTATTTAAATCAAATCAAAAGTATTACTCACAAATTCAAAATTATATCAAAAATCAAACTCAGCGGGCATATCAAACTTCGCACCCACTGTGGGCCATAGTAGGCCAATAAGCTTTTATCTCTATCTTTTCTCCCCACTCTGCACTTTTACCAATTCAAACGTTTAAAAATGAAATTAACAAATTTTTACGTTTATTTATTTCTAAAAGGGCTAATACAAATATTTACAGATACGATTAATAACAATTACTAAGCTAAGATTAACACTAACACTAATTACACTACAATTTATTTGCACTATAATTTATATTTAACACTGGGTCTATATTTATTTAAACACTCGGTATAACGTTATTACTTCACTGTATTTATGTTCACTTGATTTATGTTAACAGTCGCGCGTTCAAACTGGAATTAATTTGTGATAGGAAATCGCGCTGCATTTATACTTAAATGCAGCCTTCCAGAAAATTCCATAACCATCCAGGAATTTCCATTCACTTCTCAGTGTTTTCCGATTGATATCGAAGCAATATTTGAATGACTAATGATGTTATCATGTGTGATGAGTCATACATTAGTCATCAAATATAATTAGACGTTCTTTCGTAACAGTACGCCTTTTACTAGATTTGATTTTTCTTCTCTAATAGAATTGATAGTTAGGTGCTTTTCTGCACATTTAACACAGCGAGAAATGCGGTACCAGAATGCTTTTGTGTGACTGTAGCGCTGACATTTTGTGCACTGCAGAATCTATCTTTTTTGATGCGGTGGTTCAAACTCAACGCAGCTATTACTGAGTTTTTTTAAGTTATAACTGTCATTCATTATTAGCATTTTGTTTTAATTCGACGTAGAACATTGGGAGCGGAGTTTTTGCCGTTACTGCATGTTCATGTGCTTCAATTGCAGCTTTTATATCTTTGATATCGGTTGAATGGTGCATATTTTTTAAAACAACCCTGAAGGCTTCTCTTTTGCTTGGGTTGGTAGGTATGAAACTCTGTTTTCGTTTCTTCTAGACACTTGATGATCGCTGAATAGCTTTTAGGTATTAAGGGTTGGATTTTTACTTGCTCTTTTTTCTGTAGTTTTGTTGTATAATAATTTTTTGCAATTTTTTTCAGTAATTCGTGTAGTGATGCAATGCTCCTGACTCCGTATACAAATATTGGAGGAGATTTGGGTATCTTTTCTTTTTCTAAGTTTGATTTCTCTTGTTCATCATTATTTTTGTATTTGTAGATTCATTTGTGACATTTGAGGGAAATACGGCCCTGGAATTTGTTAGTGAATCATTTTTGTGTTGACAATATAAATTATGGTCATTTGATGATGTGGTCGTTTCAGGTAGTGGTGGCCATGTATCACTGCGGCTTGGTTGTGCCACTTGAAAAGTGTTCACTCCTTTGAAAGGGAGTGTACGTGTATCATTCTTCTTTATAATTCACATCTTAACCTTGTAACATTGCGAATGCATTTCTTTTTTTGCAAGGTAAAATTTTTGAATTTTAAATGTTACATTTTATACACCTTTTTGAATTTGAATATTTAACGTTGGTATGGACGATAAAGCAATAATTTATTATCACTAGCGCTCAAATAAAAGCAGATTAACTTCGTTACAACTGCGAAAATTAATAGAAATTGCAACTAATTAAATAAATTGTTTTGGGTTTTTATACCGATTTAATAATCATTTGATTGAATTACAGGCAGGTACAAGTTTTATTATTATTTTGGTAACTTGAACTCATCGAATTTGTTTTTTTAGTTTGCTAATTTTTATCACACACCTACGTTTTGCCACCGTGGTGAAGGTTTTTCTTCAAGACGATTCTTTTATATGGTTTATTTTTTTGATGCAAAATCCAACTTGTACCATTCAACAAAGTACCAAGAAAAACGTTGAAACTAATCCCAACAGTTGGCGGAATTATCGATAGCGTTATCAAGGAGTAATATTTGGTTTTTAAAAGAAAATTAATCTTTTATTCACAATTTTGGGTGACGCCAATTAAGATACATGTTTTTCTACGTCGTTTGGTAGAGAGACGGGTCACATTTATCAATTGTAAGAGGGGGTTTTTGTAATTCAAATTGTGATTGCAGTTTTCAAAACCAAACCATTTTTTTGGAGCAGCCGAAATATCTTCGAACCAAGGAAAGCTTTCTGGAAGTCGTGGTTAACTCGAGCTGCTGTATTGCCATTACACCTGGTCAGTTTTAAGGGTGAGTCGTTACAATTTGTGTTGCAATTATTCTCTTTTGCAGGAGATTTATGTGACGGTTGTTGTTTTAAATTTTTATAAAACGGTTATTCCGTTAATGGTTGTCACTCAAGAGGGTGGTAAACAAAAATTTTTTTAAGCTTCTGACACCATCAGTGTCGAAGCTTTGTATTTTTTTAATTTTTTTATTGTCAAGGTGATACCTTCAGTATCCCTTACAATTTTGTTCATAATTTTAATTTGAAACTACATTAAACCACTAATTCTATTTTGTTTATTTTATTTTACGGTTTAATAACAGTTTCTGGCGCCTGGCAATATTTTTCTAGTATCGCTTACCCAAAAAGCCTCTCTCCGTACTGTATAAGCTAGCCGCTGCTTGCACAAGCAGCATTCAGGGAGTGTTAGGGTACAACCTCACTCTGAACAAGATAAAAAATTACAACTGTTAATCTGGGGTGTCTGTAATTAATATTACCCACACCAAACACCTATTATTCACTGAAAACAAAGTGTTCTGAAAAAATTTGCATCCAACACTAAAAACACTTTTACATCTATTTTTTGTTTATTTTTTTTTTTATTAGTTTCAGAAAAACTTTTGTACAAATATTTACAATAAATTCACAAATTATCAAAATAGCTTAATAGATATTTATGTACACCCCAAAAATAAGAAAACCTAGAAAAAACCATATTCTCACACTAGCTTCAAAAAGTCTCGAAAACATATCTAGATAGCTTACATTTAAAAGAACTCAAGTTAGTTTCTTCCTTAATGCCTTTAGGCATTTCATTAAACATAATTAAATCCCTATTCATAACAGTGTTTTGTGATTTCACTAGCCTAACTTGATCAACTCTGAAATCATTCTTATTTCTCAGGTTAACATTATATGTTTTCATACAGAACTTCTCATAAGAGAAAACATACGATTTCTCTCGAAGTTTGATAAACTGTTTGTTTTTTAAGATTTGCGTTCAAACCGTTATGAGTTGTAAAGATAATTTGGTTATGAGTGAAGTTAAACCTACTTTTTAAGAATATACGTAATCATGAATAATAGTAACAATTTATTTAAATAGCAATGTTGTGTAACGAAATTATAAGTACTACACTTTTAACGACGATGTTGCTGTTATTGCAAAAATAGAAAAATGAAGAAAAAAAAACGTATTAAACAACGTCGAACAAGAACACTTTGGACAAGAAAGTGACTTCAAAGAAGAGATTGTGGTTGCGGAATATCAAGTCTGGTGTTTAACGAATTAGTGGTAGAATATATAAATAGTTTTGGTTATCTTTATTTTAATATTGACTATATTTTTCTTCACATCCTCTATTTTAATGAAAATACAAAAATAAGTATTTATTGTGGTATTTTAGTAGTGTGTAATGTATGTAGTATATAATAATCACATTTTTTAATAAAATTAATTTTTACATGTTAGATAAAATTGAAAAATAATTAAATTCATAACTTACATAAAATTGTTCAAAAACTATTTTCAAAATATGTTTATTTATTCATTTTGGCTTCAAGTAGGTATAATTTTTGTTTTTACAAAAGTCAAATAAATTTGACTTTAAATCAAGTTTGAATTTTTAATTTAAAAGCATACCTTTTCAATAATTTCGATAATTTTTCCAGGTTTGCCTGATGAGATTTAGAAAATCGAAACATCGGTTATTACAGGGTGTCGCAAACTATATCATTCATTTAAATAGTTTTTGAACAATTTTATGTAAGTTATGAATTTAATTATTTTTCAATTTCATCTAACATGTAAAAATTAATTTTATTAAAAATATTATCACATGTTAATAACTTTACCATTTTATAATAATCAAACTAAACAAATGTTAAAATAATGAATTTTAACTGTTTAGTAAAGAATACATACTTACATAGAAACATAATATTTAAAAAACACTAAAAAATGACAATAATTCTCATTTAACAGGTTAGAACTTAGAATATTTGAGTAAACAAGAAATAGAATTCTGAAAAATTACGTTACTATAAAAATAATAAAAATTTAAAATAAAAAACTTTATAATACGATATAAAGGTCTTTATCTCACAATTATTTTTGATAATCAGTTGTATTTAACATAAGAAAAACGTAAAAATAATAATAAGCAAGACAAAATATACCAAACAAAATTGAAAAAATTAAAATTTAAACGTGGCAAAATTTGAAAATTTTTTTCAAATCTAGTTTTCGAACTAATTAGATGGCGCAGTCCGTCTTCACTTCACATCCAATATAGTATTGGGTTAAATATTCATTTTCATTTATTTAACTTAAAGATTTTAGTCAGACACGTGACATGTTTAGTTTTGGTTATTTGGTAAGCACACACATTCATTTTAAAGTAAAATAAATTTCTTGATTTTTAATTTTAATTTTTTCAATTTTGTTTGGTATATTTTCTCTTGCTTCTCATTATTTTTACGTTTTTTTTATGTTAAATACGACGATCTAAAGGTTACGTAGGCGGTTTATTGGTGTTTATTGAAGTTTTCCTTGAATAGATCCTTTGTTTTAACACCCGAAATCGACACCAATAGTTAAGGTTATTATTGAAAACAGCTGCACATGCCGGACTTGAGTTTATTATTTTTATTCGAATACAAAGAACTGCGTTTTCAAAAGTATCAAATGTTGCATTTTTAGTATAATTTTAACGACCAAAGAAATTCCATATACAGCGTGATTACTTTGCAGATGACATTTATTTGTAGGTAAATTGATTGCAATAGTTTTTCTAGTTATTCTAACGAAGTTGAAAATGATATTAAAACCCACGACAATTGAGATTCACATTAATAATTATGTTTGATTGAATTGAACATGATTGTAATTTCTATTTGTCTGTTACTCTCGAAGAAAATTTAGACGAAAATACACAAATTTCGCTAACTTTCTTTGAAATATTAAAATAAATTGTCTAGAAGAAAATCTAGAAGAATGCCCAAATGTCACAGAACACAAGAGCCAAAAAACTCTTAGTCGAATCATCAGTGCTCTCCTTGAGATTTCAAATCTAAATTACTATCTCGGCTTGGTTTAATTGAGTCACATTTGTAGGTGTAATTTTAACTAAAAGATGAGTATATAGTTTCGACAAACAATAATATAATCTTATACAAAATATAATCTTGACCCAACCTTGCACAATTAAATTAATATATAACAAATAAACTTTTGACTCTTAAAAATGTAATGTTACATTACTGAAGTTACACAGGATTCCGATATACAAATAAGCGCCGTGATGACCAAATTAAGTTATAATTTAGGGTTATTAAACTTCAGCGCGATTGGAAATTAACTATGATTTTATCATTGCTTCAGACTTGATCCTCAAACTCAGATTTAAACAGAAAATAAAAGATTTGACATAACCCAAATATATGTAGTTTTATTTGTGTTGCGAGTTTACAATCGTCTCTTGTTTTTATCTGTTTTGTTTCAGCTGTGTTAACAATATTGTTTTGTACAACAAAAGAAAGAACTGATAACTAGATGGCGTGCGGTAGGTAATTTCACAACGTGGTGATCTATGGCTATTTTTCCGTGTGTTGGAAATTCACAACCAATATTTTTTGTAATTTTTTGAATCCTTTTCTGCTTAACTTTTATGAAGTAGTTTTTATGCGTGATTTGGTGGAAGGGGATTATGCGTATATGGGGCAGGTCTTTTGAGAAGGCGTGCGTGAACAACCACTATCAATTAAGACTTGCTCTTGTGCGTTGAATAGAGTTAAGTTAAGTTCCAGCGGGGAACATAATTATGCGGTATACTATTAAGCGAAATTTATAATTTTTAAAGTATTATTTATATTAAATGCGCGCTTTTGCCTTGTATTAGTTTTAAGTTTTGTAATATATAAATTTAGTATTAACAACAAATTTTTATCTGCACTTTATTCACCAAAAATAAAATAATTAAAATAATTTTACAATCCGTTTCAATTTAATTTTTTTTAACTCTAATGTTGAAGTGGCAACACCGTGTCATCGTTGAGTAGATGTTGGCGCTAAATTCAATTTTAGAAGTCGCATCTTACATTATGAATGTTTACGCGGCACAATACCTAACGTTTCTTTTTTCAATTTTGACAACTAGCTTCGTATATGTTCGCCACTTTTCGTCGATATGTTCTGTTCTATTTGTTCTATTCTATATGTTTTATTTTCATATAATAGAATAGACTCCGTTCTATTCCGAAAGAGTGCCTATGTTTTGCTATGTTTTTACGTATGTTTTTTATTATGAGTGATCAGCTATGAGAAAACATATTGCAATGACCCTTGCTACGCAAATCTTTTCAATTTGCTTAATCTCAAAATTAATCTTTAGCTGGGTTTCATCCATTATTTTAGCCATGAGCTCTTCAATATTTTTAAATTGTTAATTAAAATTGCTCAAATTTACCTTCTCATCTGTGGCCTTGTAAGCACACATGTACGTACCGCATCTGGTTTCAACTCGTCGCGTCGGTCTAATAAATTTGTTAGTGCATTCCATGCGCTGAACGACCAAATTTTCACTTTTTTCAAGTTTTTCAATTCCATTTAACAGTTTTCACTTCACCACAATTAAATAAAAACACCAACTTAATTTATTTTATTACTTTCGTTTTATTAACTTATCAAAATTAAATTATTATTGCGGGAATAATTTTTTCATCCGCTCGACGCAAAAGCGTCAACCCAACTGTACTGCATCAACCTTCGAGCCCCACTTTTTCTAGTTTTCGTTCTCCCTACCTTTTTTATATAGCAAATTTAACAAACTATTTTACAATATGTACAATGTGACAAATAAATAAAAACTAAAACAAATTCAAACTTTAAAATAATTTACAAAATAATAAAATTATGTTCTTATGGTTTCGAAATACGACAATATAGATGTAAAGGCGCTTTAAATTCGATAATCAACATTCAATATTCAGCTGCGTACTAGAAGATGGTTAACTACATAATATCTTTAAAATATTACTTATTTACCATCCACTACTTTCAGTTGAAGTAGACGACAAAAAAACTAAATTAAGGCTGTTCTCCGAGACTAGCCATCCCAACGTAAGAAAAGGAATACCGTGTTGTGCAAAGACAGCAAACTTGACGTGTAGAAACTTTGTAATGCTTTTAAAGTGTAAACGTGTGTAGAAAAATTAATACGAATCAAGGAGAGAATGTAACCTGATAACCCTACTATCTTACTATGATTTTTACCGAAGGTATTTAACCTTCATCCGGGCGCGTGGGTGGTAGTTTACCGTTTTATTTTTAATAATGCGCAAACTTAAAAAACAGGGATTACAAATTAATCCCTATCCCTACTGTGTTAGCTTACTTTATTATTCAAATTTTAATAAAAATGTTGGGAACTGTCAGACAACGATCATCACGAATTTCACAATTTCAACTGCACTATTAGGACACTTTTTTAAGCATATTAGAATAAAAATTTTTGCGGTCCATGCATTAGTTCTCGAACAAATCTAATTTGAAAAATTTAAATTTACATGTATTTTAGATACACCTTTTAACACGGCTGCATGATTAGCCGATTTTGTGTAAGGCAAAAAAATTAAAAAATATCCCTGAAAAATAACAGAACTCGCCAAGGGTAGAACTCGAAGCCATAGAACTCGTCCGGGTGTCGACATCGATTGACTATAACATTAAGATTATAATTAACATTAAGCACTCGTACCGTCAACAAAATGAAGTGTAATGTAGAGCGGGGACTCGACGTGCTAGTTTACCGCGACGCGACTCGTTGCAATAGGGTGTATCGGGTTACAACTACCTGCTTTTATATAACTTTAAAATGACATTTTTTCGAAAACGAATGCATGGACCGCAAAAATTTTTGTTGCATTATACTCAGAAAATTGTGCTCTTTCTTATAGTGCAGTTGAAATTTTGATATTCGACATGATCGTTGTCTGACAGTAACCAAAATGTTTTATCGTTTAAATAGTATTATAATGTTTTTATCGTATTTATCCCAATTTTAAAGATTTTGGATGAACGATGAAAGAAAAACCGAAGACGGTAAATTACCGTTGCGCGCCCGATAATGTTAGAGAAAGAGAACCAAATGAAGGTTAAATATCCTTATTTTATAATTATGCTCTAATTGTAAATGAAATAATTTTTGTAATGTTTTTAAAATTATTTTTTTCGACAATTTTATGAAAGCTTACGATGACTTGGCTTATACAGTGACTGTCGGTTATAATCGTGTAAAGTATAAATAAATCAATTTGTAATTTAAAAATAATCCCTTGTTTTTTGAATTTACACATACGGCACCGAAAAATGAGTGTCGCCTGAAGTCCGTGTTTCCTGTTACTTTCGAAATCAATTACATTTCCTGTGCAGCAAAATTCCAAATTATTGAATTTCTTTCCAAAAACATGCTAAGCATAAATCATAAAACTGATTTTCTATTTTTGGTATCGGTGTTTTTTTGTTTTGATGATATTGAAATCCTTTGATCTCAAGTGCAAATACAGGATTTCGTTTAGGGGGAGTATTTTTAAAAAAATTCTTAAAAAAATATATTTGTTTGTTACCGTATGTACATAGTACATACTCACCATTTTAGACAAATTAATTTAAACATACTTTCATAACACCAAACTAATAAACCTTTTATTCAAAAGAATTTTTAATTCATACCTACATTTTTAAATAGTGAAAGTGTACATAATTTATTTATGCAATATGTAACATTATACTATGCTTTATAATCGCAAAACTGGCTTACTATTTTCGATAAGAATAATTGTAAAAGATGCAAAACATTCCTTCTCAATTTATATACTTTTTTTACACGTCAATTGTAATTACGTGAAGCAATTTGAACTTTAGGTCCTAAAACCGTTTAAACTAATTAAGATATCAAAATTCTGTCTGAGCCAAAAGTTTCTAAAAATCGAGTTTTACAAAATAACGGAAGATCTCTAATTCAATGGTTTTTTGGCTTTTTTGGAAAAACCAAAAAACTTATTCAAAAAAGGATATTTGTAAAGATTTGTAATAATCTAATACACATTCTGTCAAAATTTCAAGTCAATTGGTCCAGCCGTTTAGAACTTATAAAAAGCACTAAAAGAACAGCCTTAAAGGTTAAATTTTGAACATAATTATTAAATTTTTAGATTGTATCTTCAAAACCCATATACAAATTTGTACAATTGAATTAAAGATGTAACCATATCTATATCAGTATTATCTACCTAAAAATGAAGAATACACATGAAATCTGATCTAAAGGTCTTTTAGCGGTTTCATTCATGTTTTATACAAACTTCATAGCAATTCTAGGCAAGAATGTGTAGACCTGTTTGCTTAACATTTGTTCTCTGTATCTGCATATTGTTGTGCTTCAAAATGAAAAATTCTTTTTTATTTATTTTGAATATTATTTTAAAGTTTGTTTGGTTTTGTTTAAAATTTTGTGACGTCTTGTATATAAAAATTTTGAATATATTAATTCTTAACTTGTGATAAATATATCAAGTAAGTTTAAAATTGAACAAGTTAATTAAACTATTAAATTAATTATTATTCTGACGAAGGCGATACAACTCGCTGAAAGCTTATAAAATAAAAAATTTTTTATTTACGTTTAATTAACTTGTTCACTTTTACACTTACTTGATATATAAAAATTTTGTAAATAATATTATGTTGATAACGGACGAAGTAGGAAAAACGCTTTATGCGGAGGAGCGTAAAAGAAGACGGTCGAATGTTTAATGATTGATGATTTTGATATAAAATAAAAAGTGAAATTAATTGAGTTAAACAGTTGTTTTATTTAAGTGAAGTAAAAGATAAGATTATTGAAAATTTTTGGTAAAATTTATTAAAAGATTTATAAAATTTTTGATAGACTTGGCGAGCAGCTGTAGACAGGACGCCGATATAACGTGCATTGGAAATTTTACGATACCACATGAAGTAAATTATAATAATTTAAATAATTTAAATTAAATAATTAATTTAATAATTTTTTAAAAGCTGCGTATTTCTTAATGTTACTGTTGAGTTTTTAACAATAATTAAAGAATAAAATATCAAGTGTTTGGTATCTTTAGACGCAGAATAAAAATCTCTTTAATTTGATCCGTTATTATCCGTTATCCGTTATAATGGGAAGCAAGAATTTATAAAAATTCAATATCCCATGTTAATTTCCTATGTTTGGTTTCTTGGACGGTCGGTACACCTATAACTATATAACTATCGGTATAACTATATAACTAATATAACTATCAGTAAATAATAAATAAATAATTAAAAACACACACGCACGTAGATTAACATTTAAAAGCTATTTAAAACAATTTTGTTTTATTATCTGTTCAAGATGGATAATCAACAAATTAAATAAAAAAATTTTGAAACATTTTTGATTAAACCACGTAACATACAAACAACAGCACTTCTAAATGCTTCGTCATAGGCCCGTAATGGGACCTGAAACCGGCCCGAGCATTTTAGAGACTGTCGGCCCCCTACTTCCCACAGAAACGCTACATGTACTCTTAACATATTTATTTTTTATAAAACGTATAATGGCCAAAATTCATGAAAAAACATAGTTATTTTGTTTGGTTTTTGTTTTTTAGTTTTTTAGTTCTAATAGTGAAAGACATTTTTTATTAGTATTATTTTGGACTTTGCAATTTTATAATACATCTAATAAAATGCAAAACAAATGCACTCACAAAAATACTGAACGAAAAAAAAAATTACAATGTCATCACCACTTTGTATTTTGTCGACAATTGAGCGACTTTATTATCATTATGTAGATATGCATTTCTTTCTTTTAAACACGGGTGTCTTTATTTTATACTTAATCACGCACAAGCAGTGGCGTAGCCAGGATTTTGTTATAGGGGAGCTAAAGGAAATTTTTTGAAAAAAGAGGCGTGATCATCTTATTTTTGAGTATAATTATTGTGGTTACCACTGTTATCTACCTTAAATTGAAATGAGAATTAAAGAACGGCATTTCCGAAAGATTTATCATTGATTTTTATTGCCAATCTTCTTATTATAATATACCTTCCCTTATTTTCAATAAATAACAGTCATTAAGATTAAGAATTGAAACTGATTGCTAATTATTATCCATAGTAAAGTTATTTTAAATTTGAAATTTTAGTAAACACTAAAAATCCGTTGACCACGCCCCTACCTGCGCTCCCCTTACGCCGGACCATTCCTGTCAGCCCTTAAGTATAACAGGGGCGGCATCTCAAAGTAGTGCCTATAGGCGACAATTTGGTAAATCCGCCCCTGGGGGCCCGAGAATGCCAGACCTAAATTAACTGGCTTGGTTGATTAGCTATCAACAAGCAACAAGTACCTACACTAAAAACAGTACCTAACTACGATCATATCGAACAGTCGAACACAATAATATTTTTTTTAAATTTTTTATTGCACCGGTAAAAAGCGACTATAACCATTAAAAAAAAAGAAAGTGTCTGGGGGGAAGCTATAGCCCCTAGCCCTCTCCCTGGCTACGCCACTGCGCACAAGTGATAAGAAGTGGCTGGTAGACATCAATATATTACGTTGTATTTGAACGGTTTTTGTTCTTTACAAATTTATTGTGCTAAAATTTTAAGTTTTATTAACCATTTTGATACTTTGTTGCGTTACCTATATAAAATAGCATAATTTTTTTCGCGATATAATCAGCCACTGGTTAGACGGCCCTTTGACTGCACCGGCCTATCGGGCATTTGCCCGATCTGCCCTATGTCCAGTCCGGGCCTGCTTCGTCCCGTTGGCGATAAAATTCTCATAATGTAAATATTATAGAATAATCTAGTTACGAGATGATCCTTGTCGGTTTTTGTCCTGTTTTGTGATGGATAACGTGCTGGACGTAGATTGGTACAATCATATTATGACTGATTCCCATATAACTTTTAAAAAAGATTTCAAACTTTTTAGTTTTGTTCCGTGTGATATTAAAATATTTTTCTGCTGCTGGATATATTCATACATAATAAACAAACACTTATTAAGTCAACGAAGACTAATATTATTCACCAATGTTAAAACTATAATAATTATTATACATATTTATTGTTATTGGCTACTGACCGATGTAACTTATAATAAAATATTAAAATAAATTGAATTTTGTAAAAGTTATGTCTGTAATATTTTTAATTTAAATCGTAATTCCTTACCATCCTGTTTCAATGTAAATTTTAATTCTAAAATTTAATTAAAAAGTGGTAGAAAGTTTGTAAATGAAGTATATAGAATATAATTAAATTTCGTATTATCAACAAGAGCTTATTGGGTATTAAGTAAACAATCGGGTAGTTAGAAATGTATAACAGCTAAATCGTGTATTAAAATTATTTTTTTAAGTTTATTGTTACAATTTCAAACATGCATAATATATAAAGAATATATAAAGCGAATTTTTCAGATTAGCATTCAAAATGAAAGATCACAGATGTGTCGCAAATCTACAGCCTCTAGTAATTTATTCACAAAGTTTTTCGCATCGTCAAGTGGAAACTTAAAATCAAGAAAACCAAAGATATACCACATATGCGAACCAAGAAATTATAAAAAAATTTGTTTCTTCAGATTTAAATAAACACTTATGGAAATAATAAATCATATTTAATCATCTTTTAGATTTTAACATAAAAAAAGCTTTTTCTAAAATTGTCACTCAAGTACTTACTAGAAATCGTCAATAAGTATGTGGTAATGGGCACTAAATTTTAACGTTTTTGTACAATTTTTAGTAAAACTAAAACAACATAAATAAATAAAAGACGTATAAATTATTATTTTTAAATAAATAATAGGTATTGTCTGTTGTCAATTAATTGCTATTTTGACTAAATAATGATTATCTATATTCGTCATAAAAGTGCTAAACTTGAATCTCTCGGAATTTAAATAATTATGAAATGAAAAATTGTTAGTATTAGTAAGACTCATATTGCAGCATAAAGAATTTTTTGCGTTAGATTTAAAATTAATAAATTGAAGGACATTATTTATATCATTAAATTTCTAAACTTAAATTATATAATATGTATTATTTTCAGTATATAGACGTACGAAGCCGAAAACCGACACCTGCGAAATATATTAGCAATATTAAATTTATTACATTTATCGAAAAATGAATCTTTGCGACAGAACGAATTTGAGCAAAACATTTTAGTACACTTAAAATTCAATATTTCATAGCACTTGGGCGCTAAACTTTTGACTTAAAATGTTAACTCTTCCTTATCACGTTTTGAAAACATGGAAAATGTTTTAAGCAATGTTTATTTTACGGGAAACTGCACCTAATGCATTTTGGTAACAAAGCTCTCCGAATCGGTCTCATACATTATGGAAAGTTTTGTGCTACTTTCCGGTTCTTGTCATTATTTCCGGAGTTGTGTGGGACACCACAAAACAATATAGCGGTCACATACTTTAGACTGTGGCTTCCGTTTACTACCGTACCGCGTTCCTACACAACGATATTACTAAAAATATTTCTGGTTTCTTTGGAACTAAAAATAAATCATGTATACAATATTCTCTCTCCCTTTTACATTATTAACACATAAATTATGTACGCAACATAAAATATGAACTTTTAAACCAGTCAACTAAGTAACAGTTTTGCATAAAAACGTAAAAAGCTGCTATATGTATTCTGCTTTGATAACTTATTACTATCTAAGTAAAATTTTGTCCAATTATTTCAAAATTAACTAAGATATAACCTAAAAGCACGAGAACGTGCAAGGTATGAGCGCCAAAAATTAAATTTTTAATGACAGTAATTTATGTAGTACTATGGCAAATAACAATACCTACAATTTCAACTAAAAAAATATTACTGGTATCAGCCATCTACCTACATAAATTATATAATATACCAGTTCATTAAGTTTTATAAAAATTTATAAATTCCAAAAAATGAGTATCGTCTTTTTCAGAACAAATTAACAAATATTAAAACATTTATTGACATCATAAATCGGATCAATTACCTAAAGTATGCATTATTGCAAATTCGAATTATTGACATAAATAAATGTATTGTAAATAAATAATTATGAAATAGCACTTCAGCTACTTCTTTAAATTTTAACAATTTTAACCATTTGTATCTCTTAAATCTTTTATTATTCCTTTATTTTTAAATTTCAATTTTTTTACTATGTTAATTTTTACATAAAATGTTATCTAATAAGAGAACGACAGAGAGTATGGTATAAGACTTGAATCATCATGCTACGGAACGGGAGACCGCGGTTCGATGCTCGATTGCGCCGATTGCATTGTTGTGATCTAAAGCTCAACTTTGATCTATGAACTATGAATTCGCTAGCATGCTTGGCAAGCGCGGCGTTTTAACTGCTAGAACCTCCGTTAAAAACCTTTAATGGAGATGAAAAGAGAAGGCCTATGATCAGGAGGTTGCTCTTCTGAACATAGCAAAACTTCGCGAGGGTTTAAAGAAGAAATGTTATATTTTTATTAATTAGATAATAAAAGCATAACATAAAAATGCGGTAACGTAATCAGTTAATCAATTTGCTAATATTTAATAACTTCCTAATACTGACAAGTTACCTCACTCTTACCACCTACACTACCACCTTATAGCTGAATAAAATCTCTGCTTGCAATGTCGGTAAATTGAAATTCTATTTCAGTAGCTCGTCTGTTATATAATAGATTTCATTGATTTTAATAACTCCTACAGTTTGGTCCTATAAGAAAAAAATTATCAAATAGTACCTACCTACCTATAGGTAGTAAAACGTTAATAATTATATAAGAAACCTAATAAGAAAAATATTATAATTATTAAGAACAAAAGATATTACTTTTCTTTTCATAAAATATGCTATTCTTCCTAAAACTTAAAAAATAATTAATATTTCATAAACATTATCATTAACACTTCAAAGATTACCAAACCGCTCAAATAAGGGTTATGTTAAGTCAACTTTATTAAAGTGAGACAAATATTTCTATTATTTTAAGAAGTATAATCTTACATCTACATTAGCGTAGTGTTTACATTAATTTTGCAATAATCTTAGAAGTTCCAAAATAATTAAGATTTAAAAT
Organism: Cantharis rustica; assembly: GCA_911387805.1. Lineage (NCBI taxonomy): Eukaryota > Metazoa > Arthropoda > Insecta > Coleoptera > Cantharidae > Cantharis > Cantharis rustica. The sequence continues at coordinate 37,342,481 of OU426879.1, forward strand.
AATGACGCAAGTACTATGTATTTTCCTTAATATCCTTTTTTTGGCATGCTCTAAGGCGTCTGTCGTTACATAAATAGGTATGTGTTATTTTTTAACTTCTCTACGAATACTGATGTCATAACAAATTATGAGCTATCAGCTATTATATGATTGTTATGTTTGTTTAAATTTGTTTAACATCAAGAGGCTGGAAAATTTCTAATCTGAGTGGTTTCAAAATTTTATTAATACAAAATTACTTGATTTACGATATTTTGCAGGTATATAAATTTTTTCAGATTTATTTTACAGTTTTAATTGATTTATTTCTCAGCGCAGAGTTGTGGTTGTTAATGAAAATTGAAAGATTCAAGAGAATTTACAGGAAGTGTAACTCTGATATCAGTAACTCTCTTTTAAAACTTCAATACTCTTATGGGTTGATGCGTTCTTTGAAAGTAAATGGTTACATGTAAGACAATAAAACAATTGAAGATATAAAAGTGGTATTTATTTTGCAACCTGGGTAAAATAACTATAATAAGCAAACATGACTCACGCAACTTGTAGACCGGCACGAATAAATTTTTTCTTGCGCGGAATCTCTTCTTCACTTATCTTCAAATAATTGTAGGCACCTACTTCTATGGGATGCCTCTGGATCGGAATTATTGTATTCAGCTTTCATCCTTCTATAGAATCGTGGGATTCTCACTCCGATAAACGTGTGGCGGAGATGATTTCCAAACTTGGAAAATATCGGACCTCTAGTCCACACTAATTATTGTTGGGATTTATCCTCAAACAATACAAACTCTTTCACAAAACTCTTGACACGCATTTCTTCAAATAATTCAACTCGACTGTCTTAGACCATGATCTAAGAATGACTCTTGATGCAGGCTGTTATTATTTTTTATATCCTCAACGTTTCTGATAGATGATATGTTTTTCATTGGTCTCCCGCATGATTCTTTTATTTTTATTTTGATCTAGATTTTTATTTGTATTAAATTCGTAAATCAATGTCACCGCATGTTAGCTGTGCTATCCTGCCTGCATTTCGGCGAGTCATAACAATATCAACAATTAAAAATATAAATTAAATTTCATTTAAATGCAATTAGGAACTAAATCGGAAAAACATCTTAAACTAAACAATATAACTTAAATAAACAAACAAATTCAAATCGTGCACCAAATAAATGTAACATTTGTAACACACAAACACAAGCAACGTAAAGCCTTGCTTTTATTGTTCCTCAGGTTGCAAAGTCAATGTTTTATTTCTAAATATGCAACCCATCTCTTAGCGCTTGGTGTCGACACATGGTATATACAATTACATACAAACCTAGAGACGTACGAAATACATGCCGACTTTAGAAAAGATCGAATGACCAAGAAGTTCGTTCGTTTGCAGCGAACCAATTCGCTCCAGAACTATCAGTGCGAATAATTATTAACATGCAATTCTTATAAAATTAACTTTAAGTTTGATTGAACAGATATTAGAAACCATCACATTGTTACTAAATTTATTCTATATTCAAATTAATTTTTTTAATATATTAATTTTTAACTTATGATCTAATTAAATTCAATAATCTATAATTGAACAAGTTAACTAAACAATGTTTTATAATTTTTTATTGAGCTTTCTGCGTAGTTTTTTTTTTATATTGTTCAACTTGTTCAACTATAGACCATTGAATATATTCAAATTAATGAATATTACAGGTACTTAAGAAAAGTATGAAAATTCAATAATTAATACCATGTATCAGTGCTGTATGCAGGTTTTACATTAAATAAAACTTACTTCAATGAATAGTTAATATTAATACGAGGTGTGTTTATTAAGTTCCGGGAATTTGCCAATAAAACAGAATCCAATTAAGTTACAAGCACAATTTTATTTTTGACCTTTACAATAGTCTCCCTCTAACTCTACTCAATGATTTCAACGTTTCTCCCATGATTGGAAGCACTCTTAATAATCCTTTGAAGATAGCCCGGTTAACATCACGGTTACAGCTTTCTTGATCTTTCTTGAGAATAAAAAAATATTCAGAGTACGATATCGGGGCTATAGGGTGGGTGCTACAATATTGGAATACTATTTTTTACTAAAACTTCTTGCACAATGAACGAGGAATGGGCCGGCGCGTTGTCGTGGTGCAAGATCTAGCTGTTCTCGGCGAGTTCGGGCCGCACACCAAAAATAAGTGCCTGCAGTCGCTCCAAAACGCCAACATAGAACTGTGCAGTTACTGTCTGTTCAGCAAGAAGATAGTTACGATGAACGATGCCATGGATATCAAAAAAACTATCAACATTGTCTTCAGTCACGATTTGGACATCCTCGCCGCTTACCACTCTTTTTAACGCACTGCTAACTTTGTTTACGGATCTCAGGGTCATACTCGCATATATTGCCATGTTCCCAATCTTATAAAATTATCAAATTTTTACCCTCCTGTTAAATTAGTTAGGGTGCATAGATTATTTGAGAGGATGAAACTTTTTTGATTTATTTACCTTAATAATTTCAATAAAATCCAATGATATGTGTCAATGCCATTTTTAATATTTAAAAACATAATTATTAAATTTCAAAATAAAATTTTATCACAATTTAAGATTTATTAAATTCAAATGTAGTCAATGCTTTTAGACTTTTTCTTGCATAAGATAAATTAATGATTTACAAATTTGTTGTTAGTTTTAATTTTCTAGTATTTAATTCGTAATTATTTCAACGTGCTTCTAGAAAATTATCACTGAAAAACATTAAATAAAAATTTAAAATTTTAACTTTTTATTCGGTGTTTGTTGTTAAAGTTTTAATAACGTGTACGTGCACTATTTCTCACCATATGTTGTTAAACGTTGGTTATGGATTTCTGGCCTCGCATTTAGTTTTTCTGCTACTGTCCGTATTTGATCATTGAGCCTCTTTTTCATTGTAGTGATTTACCATCCATTTCAGGTAAGTTGTTATCACTTTTTAATAGAAAATAGAATTATTAAAAACAACTAATTCTTCATGTTGCTTATCTATGTTCGATTATAACCGTAGTCTAGAACTCTAGATAATATACCTACATAGTCGCCGATAGTCGCATTTATAGTAAATTTAAAAAAATATTAATTTTTATAAACATATTATAATAATTATCTATTTAAAAATATGAATAACTTGATATTACGTATAATAATAATGATAATAACTTATTACGTATTTTAAAGTAATAATAATTATAATATATTTAAATTACAAAGATAATATAATTTTTAATCAATCAGACATTCTTATGATAAATCTTGCCGTAATTCAAATTTAACGCAGTGGAAGTAGTACAATTCATTAAAATACATATTTCATCAGCAGGAAGCTTGTTCTTAACGTCCTAAAAGCAACGTTTATAAATATAAGACGATGTGGCAGCTAAATATGGAAATTTACTTGCAAAATCTGTGATGAAACCAAAGTAAATATTTACCACAAAATATGTATATACTTATTTAATAATAAGTGAAAAGTTTTTAAATTATATTTTATGGGTATAATTTTGCCGAGTTTAACAAAAAGATAGATTACCTAAAAGTAAATTAAATTAAAATATAAAAATCACTAAAAAATATTGTTTTATTTGACAATTTTTAGCCTAAGTAGTGAAATCAATATTTCAGTGAACTGTAACATCAATTCTTGCTATAGTTTTTTTTATCATAACTTTAAAAATTTGCATTATGGAAAATTAAAAAGGAAAATGATACTAATCTTTTCCAATTATCTACCTAATCCAGCAAGAAAATATAATTAATTGTTTGTAGCACAAATAAGTTAGATTAAAATTTTATAATAATGAATAATAACAAGGAGAATAATTAAAATTTTTATTACGTGTATCATAAATTTAATTACCTTTTTGTATAAAATAAAAAGCTTTACATAATATAACATGTTTTTATTTAAAGATTAACAAAGATTATTTGTCATTCAATTCTTCTCTTTTTGTCCTTGTTGAGTTTTACCACTTTTATAATGCTACTTCTTCTAGTGGAGCAGATGATCGTTAAAACCCTTCACTAACCCAATCATGGCGTAGAACTGAATGACTGATAAATCAACAATATAAAAAGACTTATAAAGAAGCTTATAAGTCGAAAACTAAAAAGAAATATAATTTGTTACCAACCAATTAAAAGAACTTTTAATATCGTTCGTACTTGAAAATCGCTCTAGTTACTAAATAATTTTTTCATTGTTATTTAGCTTGAAATGTCTACAAAATTAAATACTAATCAACTCAAATTTAATATTTTGTAATCAGTGTAAAGCTCTTGTAAAAATTTTTCAGTCAAAATGGAAAGTTTTTTCTTAATAGAATTCTAGTTGGAAAAAAAATTTAAAAATTGTACACTCTATTGGGAATATTGTATATGCTTTTTGTATGCGCTTATGATTATAAATAAAAACAGAAGAATAAAAACACATAAAGACCGATAGAGTCTTTCATGAATCCTTATGAATACCCCTTTCCGCTCTACACGCGATTAACCCTAGTTGCTGACTTCTAGCACGTGTTTTTAGAGTCTTCGTTAAAAGAGCATTTTATATTTTTTACATTAAACATTGTATGTAACTCGTAATAATACTTTATAACGTTTCACCAACTAAAGTATAAAAATTTCGAACGTTTTTTAAAACAATAGAAATAATTACTATTTATATTTATAATTTATTAGATACGAATTTGCTTAGAAAATTTTAACTAATTTAATATACTGTAGTGCTATTCTCCTTATTAATTAAAAGGAACCCTTTACTATTTTAAAAGTTACCTCGGCTAACGTTATAATCGGATAGCAAAAACTCCCTCAAAAGTAGGTTCCCGTGACAAATAACTCTATTATCTCTATTATTTTTAAGGCTAATTGAATCAAATTTATTTTTGAAAGCTTGAGTTTTATTTGGTGACAGTGGTGATAGTAAATTTAAAATTGGGTTTTTTGTGTCTGGACGCGTAAAATTGAATGTACATTATTTTACAGTTGGCACAAGCATTCAATTTTATTAATCTTTTATGTGTAATTGTGTAGATAAATTATACAAGACAAATTAAATAAATTTTTAAAAAAATTAAATGAATTTACTTTAAAATTTATAACTGTTTTGATCTACCTGTTGATACGCTACTGACTCTGTAAGATGTCACCTTCACTCGACACAATTGCAGTTGAATTTTGTAAGTATCTGTTGAAAACATCTGCTGCTCGTTGCTACTGATAAAATTTTATTTTACTTCCAAAAAATTTCGAGTATCGCCTACTGCAATCTTCACAAATTATTATGCGTCTTATGATCTTCCAAATGTAACATTTATCGTTACCATGCAAATTTTCCAAAATTTCCTGCTTGAAACTTGACAATACCAAATTTTAAATGTAATTCAAATTTTTGTACACTCCCGAACATATTTTATCACTTTGTTTTTCCATTGCTGCATTGGTTCAAATAATTGTGTTGAGAGTTTCTGTGTATTAAGTGTTTACGTAAGATGCCTCTGCTTACTTCACCCTTAAAAAACGGTTGCTTTTTTCAAGGCGAAGCGACTACTGACCATCAACCCGAAAATGAAGCCTTGTAAAGCTTGTTTTAAACTACCCGAAATCTTGAACAAATTTTAAAATAATCTAAATTGTGTAGTATCAAACAGCAAATTGCTTCAAAAATTGTTTTGCTTTGTGAAATGGCGTGAAAAATAGAACATGTTCTATTTTGAAACAATTTACCAAGCAATCTGCCAATCTTCAGGCATGCGCTACACAGAAGTGTCCGTTGGTTATGTTGTGTCGTTTTATTAAATATTTATTGTAAATAACCACTAACGAGCGTACTACACTCGCCGCCAACATTAGTTCTTGTATTTTCATGATTGTAGTGTAATATTGTATCACCATGAAACTAATAATAATAACATAACTTCCACGAAATATATTAATTTCTAGCGAACTGTGCAAAATCGTAAAAGAAATATTGTTTCAAAAATTGTACAGTATCATACAGGTTGATATCGAAGACAAAGCAACTTCTTCTTCAATATATTGCACAATTTATTGTTTCAAATCTTGTTCAATATTTAGTGTAGTCTAAAATGAGCTTTACAAAAATCTACGACAATAAATATATTGTTGTGTTACTGAATGGACAGCGATGAAATTTTTATTTTATTTTATTCTATTTTATTTAAATGCTCTGAAAACTTGTCATCATAATTCTGTATCATTTTTTTTTAAATTTTATTAATTGTCGGGCAAACATTTTAACATTCACTTTTATTCGGTTGGGTTCTTTTGAATTTATAAAATTCAAATACCTGGGAATTTTGCAATGGTTATCTGAATTTCATTAGAGCAAGAAAGATTTAAAGGGAAGTTGTAACTTTAAACACAAAAAAACCCACTTAAAAATTGGGTGAAAAAGTTGGTGAACTTAAATATCCTGGTATAACGAAGTGTAAAACCCAAAAATTACACATATTTGAGTGAGGGACAGTGGCATCGTTAATACGCGTAAACTTTTAAATTTTGAAAGAAGAATCCGATGCAAACGTTTAGTCAAACGGATGTGTGTTTTGTGCGATGCACCGGAAAGATGAAAATTGTTGATTTTAGATTCCAAGGTGAGTGGCCAAGCCTATTAGACGTATTTTGAGCCATGTATCAGTAAAGTGAGAATTGTGTAGTAAAGTAATATTTTCGCACAGGCGGCAAGGTGTAATTTTGCGATCATTTTTATTTGCAGTTAGAGAGAACGAGTTACCAGCAGACGATTCCGGAGAGAATTGAAAATATTTATTTTATTTATAAAGCCGAAAACTACTGTCAATTTTTTTGTCACATTTTAAATGACTATTTTTATGACTAACAACGTGATTTTGTTAAAATACACCCACCACATTTTATTAAAATTTTAGGATCATAATGTACATGCGAAAGTACTTTTGAAAGTTTATTTAAAGTAATATTTAAAATTCGCCATGCAGGAGTTAACACTTTTAACACTCAAACACTAAAGATCTGTAATTTGTTGGAAAAATATAAATTCTTTTTTTGTGCATAATTATAATTAAAAAAACTTTTATTTCAACACAATTGCTTTTTTATTTGAATTATCGATATTTCCAGAACTCACCCCCCTAAACGATCTTATGCTTCCAACATTTTGGAGCTAGTCAAAAGTTAGTGTTAAAATTAAAAAACGATTATATAACAATAAAATAATACAAATGCATAAAAAAACAAAATAATAAGAAATAAATATTTGAAATTAAATAATATAATATTATCATCTTAATATTATCATATTAGGAGTTCTTGTTCCTTTAGTTCCTTTATTAAAATCGGTAGTCTGTGTGTGACTACCTTGAGCGGCTTTTCGTCGGGAAATATGTAGGAATGATTTTACACCTTCACTGCCTCGTCTCGTGGTCCTGCAATATTTTGAAGTCGCGGGGTGGACCTTTATTCCATCACGGACTGAGCGAATTTTAGTGAATCTTCCCCTTAAACATCTCGTAGTGTTTGGTCCATACCACTTGAGATCCTGATTTTGATGGGGGGTATCCTAGTAGATGCCGGTTTGAAGTGTTGGCTTCTTTGAACGGTTTCTTGCCGATTTGCATTCGATAATATCGAAGAAAAACTGCAGTTTAATCGCTCCATTTTAATGTCAGCGTGAAATTCTACAATATTCTTTCTTATATTTATAAAAACCTGTGAGCTTAGTTAACATTCTAGTTCTATTAAAACGTCTTATATATATGCAGCTTAATCATATCAAATTTTTTGCATAAACCAAAAAATGCACAAAACACTTTTTCAAAAACTAAAATGTTTAAGTTATCACAATATATAAATACACTGTATTATCGCAAACGTTTTCACCATACTATGGCATCATCAGGCGATGAATTTCATGAAGTTGTATATAAATACAGTGTATTTATATATTGTGATAACTTAAACATTTTAGTTTTCGAAAAAGTGTTTTGTGCATTTTTTGGTTTATGCTAAAAATTTGATATGATTAATATCGAGTTACACTACTTAAACCACTTATCTATTGATTATATGCAGCTTGTTGTCTCTGAATAATAAAATACGGAAAAATTTTTTTGGTCAAATTTGGTTATATTTCTTAACCTACTCTCTTTTTAGGTCGATACAACGAGTCCAACGATTTTCTAACTTTTTTATACCGCTCGAATAGTGGTCCATCGGAAGTTCCTCAAAATAGGCCTCAGTTTCAGTTATGAGCTCCTCATTTGAGTAAAATCGCTAACCAGTGGGCCATCTCTTCAAGTTTGGAAATAAGTAGAAGTTGTTGGGGGCTAGGTCTGGTAAATACGCTGCGCTGGTTGAGAAATCAGTTCAAATCCAATTTCGTGCAATTTTGCTTGTGCAACTAAAGCTCCCCTCACACAATGCTTGTTTTGCTGATGGTTTTCTTGCTTGTTTCTGTGCATGGTACCAAGCATGATGGCACCTGTGCATAGTTGGCTTCACACGGGTTTTGTGCATGCTGGTTTGCAAGCATGGTTTCAAGCTTTAATGCGCACGCAGTGACAGTCTTAAGTTTGTAAAAATGAAATTTAACGTAGAAGATTAGTTGTTAGCATATTTTTGTACAAAATACACATAACAAAATAATTGCAATTATACACAAATCTAACTACCAATTTAAAATGATAATCTCTTTCAAATATGGTTGACCAAAATACAACAATTTTGAAAAAATTATAAAATAAAGAAAACAACAGAAAGCAATAATAATAACCTATATAATAAAAATATTTTATTATTATTAATAATAAAATAAATTAGGTTATTTAACTTAATAAACTTATTTGTTTACATCATTTCAATTCAAACTCGATTGAAACTCGGCATTTCTCGGTAGTACTCGCAGGATGCGGCTTTATCATTGGTTAGCGCTGAAAACATGCATGTAAACCATCACAGAAAATAGCACCGGTTCTATCAGAGAAATCGTGCACAAAAACATGCAGCAAAGCATGCACGGCAACTGCGCACCCATCAGCGCACCCATCACGGTACCAAGCAAAGAATCATGCAGGGAAACAAGCATCGTGTGAGGCGAGCTTTACAATAAATGAGAAGGTGCATTGTCGTGATGATAAAGAATTATTTCTTTTTTAATGCGGCCGTTTTTTAGCGATTTTATTTTTTGAGACTAGTGGTTTCACTCATGGTTATGAATCGAAGCACAAAGTCTTTTGTATTACACGTAAACATGCTCAAATTCTACTGGAAAGTTGTAACACAAATTTGTTTTTGGTCGACTATGAGCCAACGCGGCACCCAATCCGCGCAGAGTTTCTTTATGCCTAAAAACGCATGTACGATATTGCCAACACGTTCCATTGACATGCTTAGTTTCCTTAATTTCGCTTTGGAATCATTCAACATCATATGAGTTTTTTTGAAATTTTCTGGTGTAGTGACCTCATTCGAACGTCTAAAACATTCAGCATCATCGGTGCTCATACGTCCACAACAAAACTCAGTAAACCATTTAAAAATCTTGTAATCTACGATGTAGAGTCCAGGTAATACTTATTCAGCTTTTCTTTGTTCTTGGTTATCGTTTTCTTGGGTAAATAATAGTGTTTAATCAAAACTCAAAACTCCTTTTATTCTATATGAACAGATACTCGTTTGTTGGTCGCTTCTCAATGCTGAAACTTGTAAATGTGTAATGATAAATGGTTGTAATTTTGACAGACGTTATTCAAAGAATAAAGCTTGTAAAAATGATTCACATTAGTATATACTAACGCCATTTCATCGAATTTTGAGGAACTTATCGGGTTGCCTGCATAATAAAAATATTTATTAGAAGAAAACGACTTTAAGTGAATTTTAGAACGTTGGTCATTGGTTGGTTATCTTATGATGACGCAACAGCCAAGTTTAAAAATGTATGCTATATTAACAATTTTTTAACTTATTTAGTACATAATGGTAAGTGGATATTACATTTCAGAGCTAATCCATTTATTCATTAATATAACTACAATCCCTCACTAATAGACTAACTCATCAAAATGTTTAGCCACTATAAGAGCACCATGAAAGTTTAAATTCTGCTTTCTTCTTAAAGAAAGTCAGTCTAGCAATGAGAAAAATGTTTTGCTGTAATGCCACGCACTCTGAGTTACCACGTGGATAACGCACTTATCTAATTCTACCGTATGTAGAATGTACATAGTAGAATAACATACTTAGTATGTTATATTTACCTATAATAAGTATTTATTTCTACCTTAAGTGTTTTTACCGTTAAGAATCGCAGTTAATTTAATATACTCATGTTTGAGAAATTATGTTTAATAATTACCTACATCGAATTATAATAATTTTAAGTTAAAAAGGCATACCGTTTCTAACTAAATTATGATTTTCAAAGTGTAAGAGAATATCTTGTGAAACTTTAATAATTAGGTTTTGCTGTGTAGATTTGATGCTTCTGAAACATGATCTAACTTGAAGAGGAGCTTTCTTACTCCGCAGACATTTAGCAATTAGTGCAGCATCTGAACAAACAAGTTAAACATTAAATAACATAAACAGCATCTGCTGACATAAAATTTCTAGCTACAATTTGTTGTAATCTACAAAATTGAGAAATTTAGTCGAAAATGTTGGGATAAAGAAACATAACGATTAGCACGATGCATCTTATATATTCTTAATCGCACTCGTTTATAAGAAATATAACTTAGCATAAAACTAAATTAAAAGGCAAACTTTTGATGTTATACCGTTTGATAAGGAAATATGTACTCTTTAAAAATAAAACGTAAAATATATTACAGCATTTTAATGACAATACACAGCTTGACACTTTTCAATCATTAAATTATTTATTTCTGTTATCTTGATTGAAAGATGAGGCAAAAGAAAGTTAAATTACTGTGTCGCTTAACTAGTACTTCTTCATCATGTGCCATATCCGCTTCCCCGGATGTTGGCGACCTCTCTCCTATGTCTGTGTTGTGCGTTTGAAGTATTATCACACACATAGGGGACCTAGTGCTTAACGCGGGCTCCGAACCGCGAGAAGTGTATACACTTCATCTCCAGAGAGGATGTACCAGGCAGATTACACCTCGGTGGTTTGCCATTGCGTTCCGAGGGGAGACGGTCAGAATAAAGTTTTTACTGAGCCCGGAGTCGAACCAGGCATTCAGCATTAGCAGCAACGCACTTAACCGCTTTAGCTGACGACCGTCTCTAGTACTAACATTTTTATTACATAAAAACAAACAATATTAATGTAATAGACAAATTTACCTACAATTTTATTACTACGAAGGTTCGATATTTTAGTGAAAGGGTACCCGGAAAGTAACACAGTAAATTGTATTTTTGAGCCATGTTTATTTAGGCTAAAATTTTCCAGCCACCAAAAAAAAATGTTTTATTCAAAATCATAATTTTGTATATTACTGTATTGTGATAATTTGTAAAATTGGATGCACATTATTTATTGTTACTCGTAATCGCACTATAGCATCTAATTTTATTAACCTTTTATGGGTAACAGTGCCAGAAATTTGCACAATGTAAAAATACTGCACTTTAAAAATTAATAATAGGTTTATCTACCTATGGATACGCCACTGACTCAGGAAGCCAGTCATTTACATCCAAGTAACGTACGTAGCAGACATACAAGACATAACGCGAGAAAAGTTGAAATGCATGGTTTCAAACGCTACCAAAGACATTCGTACAAAACATAGCCGACATAAAGTAACGTAACAAAGAGTTCGGTCATCTTCAACTTCTAAGTTATGTTTTATATGTTTGACCAATGACATGCGTTCATTTTACAAGGCAACGCCTCCGTTTTAAAATTTTAAATTTTAAGGTGAAGTTTACACTTCCGACATTTAAGCTTTTAGGTTAAATTACAGCTTGTCGTGTGTTTCTTGTGCGAGTCTTTTTTATTAGTATTTGATTAATTATGGTGGACGAAAAATTTACAGATCTGATACATTCGTATCCGTTTCTTTACGGTCGTAAAGAAACTGATACCGTAGTCAACCGTCGCGTCGGGTGAAAATATGCGTGCGCGTTCTTCAAATTTTTATGTTTTCTATGTTGATGTGAATGGCAAGTCATTTGCTATGATTTGTACGTTATGTCTTGTATGTCCGTTACGTACGTTACTTGGATGTGAATGACGCTTAATGGGCACTTGTGGTTATCAGGTGCAGTGGAAACCATGTGCTTTCCTAGATGCTAATGTTAAAATAAAAAAATTTAGATTCCAATTTAATTTCGTGTATCTCTTGATGCGATCTTTACAAATTATTACGTGTCTTACGATAATATACACGTAATATCAAACGTGTTTTATAACTTATTAAAATCTTGACTTGTAATTTTCAATACGGCGCCACGTCCTATCTTCATAGACAAAAATGTAGTCTTCATAAAATAATGAAAAATTACTTTCAGTAAGCGGTTATTAAACAACAAATCGCGAATAAAGGCTTAACACAAAATTACACCACAATATAGTACGTACCTATATAATACTTTTTATGACAAGCCTTCATTCTCGGGTTGATGTTCAGTAAAGGTTTGCTTTGAACAAAACAACCGTTTTTGAAGAGTGAAGTAAGCAGAATCATTTTATGTTGAACTTGTAACAAAATTACACCACAATATAGTACGTACCTATATAATACTTTTTGTGACAAGCCTTCATTCTCGGGTTGATGTTCAGTAAAAGCTTTGCCTTGAACGAAGCAATCGTTTTTAAAGAGTGAAGTAAGCAGAATCATTTTATGTTGAACTTGTAACACAAAAACTAATAACACAATTTTTAGAATAAAATGCAATGACCTAAACACAAAAGTTTTTTTGGTCTCCTTTGATACAGCAATCTATCTAAAAAGATAACAAGCTTAAGTTTTAATAGTGTGACAATAACAAGCTGAATATTGCTTCAATAAAAAATCTCTAAAATATTTAATTATGATACAAATATGTGATACAAGTAATTAATATTTTTAATAACTAATATTGTATTTTAAGATTGGAATCTCTTCACTAAGTCAGCTGGTGTATATCTATTCAGTCTACGCACATCACAGTAGTTGTTTGCGAATAAATTAATTGTAAAAACATTGTGATGAACTATGAGATTTTCGCGATATTTAGCACTATATCTTTCGATCTCTTGCCTGATGGAATTTAGTTGAATGTCACGTTGGATGACACTATTGAGCATGTATCTCGGTGCATCAACAATTATTCGGAGTACCTTGTTTTGAAATCGTTGCAGTATTTCTAAGTTTGAGTTTGCTGCAAAGCCCCATAGTTGAATGCCGTACGTCTATATTAGCTGCAAAATGGCTTTATAGAGCAGCACCTTATTTTCTATTGAAAGTTGGGATTGTCTGCCAATTATCCAGTACATTTGCCTTAGTTTCAAGCCCAATTGCTTCCGCTTTGTGAAGATGTGTTTGCGCCAGGTGAAACGTCTGTCGAGGTGCACTCCAAGATACTTGGCGTCTTCAGCCTGTGGAATTTGACAATCATTGAGCCTGACTGGTGGACAGGTGTCTTTTCTCATGATGAATGTTACGTGTACTGATTTAGATTCATTGGCTTTAATTCGCCAATTCAACAACCAATTAAAGTAAAGTCAGTTAAATTAGTTTGCAGGTTTTTGGATGCAATTTCAGGGTCAAAAGTGAAAATAAAATGTTTGTGAGTGTATAAAATTTTGAATTATGTTAAATATTTGGTATTGTCAAGTTAGAAACAGGGATTTTGAAAAATTGGTGTGGTGGACGGAAGAATAATGATTCGAGGCGAACGAGTCATCGAAGTCTGTTGACTTACAGGTAGTGTGTTCACCGAAAGTTAATTTTGCGAGTGAGAATTGTTACTTTGTGAAAGGTGAATTTGTGTTAAAAGGGGAATTCCTTTGTTAAGTTTCGAAGCGAAGCATCTTTTCAGCAGAGATCTCTCTCTGAGAGATTCTCTGATTCTCTGAGAGAGAATTGGCCTGAATAGAGAAAATCTAAGAATAATAATTTACATATTGTTACCTGAAATCTACAGTGAGAAAATAGTCAGTTTAAGATAATTCATGTTAAAGATTTAAATTGCAATTAAACATCGATGCAAAACATAAAATTACACAGTCGTTTATGGTTATAAGTATACAAATAAAGTAATATTATATTGAAAGATTTCAGTGTGACATTAAATAAAATGAGCGATTATTATTCTTAATATTTAAGAAAGCACTTTATAACGTAGAGGTTGGAATTGTGTTGAATGGACAAGACACTGACTAGCAGTGTGGTGTAAGGCATAAATCGACATGCTGAGACACGAAAGACCGCGGTTTACTTCTTGGTTGCGCCGACTACCTTGTAATCTAAAGCCCAATATCTACTATCTTTAGGCTATGGAGAAGGCAACGGGAAACCTCTACATTAGTAATTCCTTGGTATGTCACCTTGACTTTTGCCAAGTTGATCGTCTACGCCAACGGTTTCTAAATGGGGTTTCGCAAAAAAATGTAAGGGTTCCGCCAAAAAGAATTTTAAAATGGCGTAAAAATAAATATTTTTTAACTTTTTTCTATTCCATTCAATGGCAATCCATTCATGGAATGCTAACATCTAGTCGAATTTTCTGCTATAGATTTAGAAAATCCAATTGAAATTAGGTGCGATTTCCAATTGGAAAGTAAATTTAAAAAGGTTCCGCTTGGCGTATTTTGGAATGAACTGCGCGAGGAATATCCGGAGTTGTCCAAACGTGCAAACCGTATTTTGCTACTATTTGCGAGCACATACAAGTGTGAGACTGGATTCTCATTATATTAAAGAACAAAAACAAAGTATCGAAATCGACTTGACGCAGTTCCTGGCATAAGAATCCAGCTTTCAGAAATCGGGATCTGTCAGAAATCTTCACCCACGATTTTAACTTTTTCCTATTGAAAATAGATAAAAAGGCGCTTTTCTAAGCATACTAGAACATATTTTTTTAAATTATTCGTCGGTTTAACAATTTTAACGCGTTCTTAATTCGCAATATGCAAAGAGTATCTTATATAGCGTATCACTATTAATTTTAATGATACCCATTGTGGCGTAGAGCAAAAGGCTCCGCCTACACATTTTAGCCGAGGGATCGAATCCCGGTGAAGGCAACTTTTTTTCTAGAGAAATTTGCAAACCTATGATTCGTGGTTTCCGAATATGTACTAATGCTGAGCAGATGTTCCACTTTTGACCACCAGATAGTGTAATTATCAAACGATTTAAAAATCTTACGCATTTTTGTTACGTACGTTTTTTTCCGATTAGGGTACCTCTTTCGCATCCTCCCATAAGGAACTTCGTTCCAAAAAGTTAAAATCGTGGGTGAGGATTTCTGGCAGTAACACAGAAATCAAACCAAATATTAAAAGAATTTATTAGAAAAAAACAAAATGTCATACTTCTCACTAATAATAATTGTAATAATTCTATAATAAATAATTGTTATACTTGTATTTACTTGGTTACTGAGGGGGGGGGGGGTAGTGTGCGTACACAACCTTGTATGAAGTAAACAAATCGGTTTAGGGTTCCGCCAAATTTTTTACATTGCCCAAGGGTTCCGCGACCAAAACTAATTGGGAACCGCTGGTCTACGCAATGCATCGTGTATGAAGTTGGAGAAGATACATCAACGATTAAGTAGTTTTATATATTAGAAGCAAAATATAGACAATAATGAGTCACGAGACATCTCAGTAATGTTAAGAACCACATACAGTTAACAATCAAGATTAAAACTATTAAAATGTGAAATACAGCTAGAAATAAATAATTATTATAAGTATAGTAACCACTAATTTTGCTGTTTTATGTGGTAGATCATAATATCTCTTAGAATAAAAACTAAAACAAAATTTTGTGATTATCCTTTTTCTTTTAGGAGATATTCCATTTATCGTAGAACTCTGGATTTTGTTTTATAAATCCTACAAATGACACTTCAAGATTTTCTTCTGGACCCAAATAAACACTATTGCCAGCTTAGTTTATTTTTAAAATTATTTTTGACATACAGATGTATACAATTTTTGTGGTTGATTTGAAGTGGAATGCTTATAGTTATAATGCTAATAGTTAACAATTATGTTAACTATTACCGCTAATTCGATTGGGGGTCTGAAAGCAATTTATCCCTGACTTTTTTTACCCACTATAAAACCGTTGAAAAATAATGACCGTGGGACGTAATTTGGATGCTTCCACGCTTGTTTTATCCGCGTGCGATATTTTTTATATTTATTTTGTTAAAGTTAATTTTTTAATTTCAATATAAAATGTTATTTCTAACAGCAGTTTTATCGGTAGATACTCACTAATAAAACTTTTACGATTTTTTTTTCTCTTAACAGATTAAGAGCGGAAAAACTCGTGTAGCGCCGGCCATTTAATAGAAATTTTTTTCTTTACCGAGTACCCACCCAGACATCTGAGTTAGCCGAAACATCGCTTATATTATAAAGCTGTTTTTAATAATATAATTATGTACCTAACTAATTTTTTTCACACGTACTTTTGTGCGCTACTTCCAGATCAATTGAGAAATTTCGTTGCAAACTGAACACAACAATATTATAATAAATTATTTATTATGAATTATATTAGAGATATTAGATTATTACAGAGATAAAACTTTTTGTTTTCAATTTACGACGTATTTTGTACAATTTTCTAATATTAATTTTATATCATAAAATGTTAGTTACACTAGTAACTAACTTATTAGTTACAGTATAGTAACTAACATTTACTTTAAGTTGCTTTCTAAGATAAGAAATAACAAATTTAATAAAAGTTTTATTAGTAACTAAGTATAAAATTTGAGCTTCATTACTATTAAAAATTCTGTTTTTGAAAATATTACGTTTAAAAATTTATAATTTAATACAATACTTGAGTTTATGCAGCAAAAATCCAAAAGTCCTAGAACGATTGGAACGTCGCAGGTTTGATACTTCGCAGGAAAAGTTGTTTTATTTTCCTTTTAGATCTTTCGACGTTGGTATAAACGTCTTTGTCAGAATATTTTAATATTTTAATTTTTATATTAAAATATTCTGACGAAGACATTTACCAACGTCGAAAGCTTAATAAAAACATTATTATAAAACGTTTAATTAACTTGTTTATACCAAGATTATTTAATTATATTTCACAAGTTAAAAATTTTATTTATTTAATAGTATATTATTAAACGAGCATATAATGTAGGCTATAATTCACGAGGATGAAGTTTATGAAGCCGTAGGCGAGCGTATAATCATCCGACTAAATTATAGCCATTATGTGCGAGTCTAATACGACGTTTTATCTATGACTCAAAATAAAAAATTTCATATTTTTTACAAAATAGCTATTTATGTCATGAGTACATAATATAGGTCTTTATCGGACAAAGCCGAAGTTTATGGCAGAGCGAGCTTGCGAGCGAGGCCAATAAATAGGCTGAGTCCAAAAAGCCTAATTATGTGCAAATGACATACATAGCTTTATGTTCGACTGCACCGTAGAGGATTTTCTTTTCTTTTTTTTCTACTTTGACATTTAGGTAGTGAAAATTGCATAATTTCGAAGAGTGCTTTTTTTATTGCTCCTGGTTACAATAAGTTGTTTATTAATTTGTTTTAAATAGTTGATTTAAAATTGTGTGAAATTATTTAATAAGTTAAATAATGGAAGAAATTGTTGAAATAGCCCTAAAAGCTAAAGAATCGCTACTTCCGACAAAGTCAAAGCAATTATACGAAGAAACTTACGGCACATACAAAAAATGGTGTTTAGAAAAACAAGTTATGAAAACTACAGAGGATAGTATATTGGCATATTTTAATACTAATCTCGCGTCTTATAAAATATCTACCTTATGGACCAAATATTCCATGCTGCGGACTACAATTAATTTAAATGAAGCAATCGATATAAGCAAGTTTCCTAGTATTATCCCTTTTCTGAAAAGAAAGAGAGAAGGGTATGCAGCAAAAAAGTCATTCATTTTAACAAAAGAACATGTCAATTCTTTTTTATTTGACGCCAATGACGAACAGCATCTGTTAAACAAGGTACACATACTTAACTTATTTACTTTGACTTACGATGATGAATAATGAAAGTATATTTATAGGTTATTCTTATTTTTGGTGTCTGTGGAGCTTGCAGACGACAAGAATTAGTTTCACTATCAACCACAAATGTTGAAGATTATCAAAAACATATATTGGTCAAGTTGATCGACACAAAAACCAAAAAAGATAGGTCCTTTATCATACTACCGAGTGAAAATTTGAATTTATTGGATGTAATTAGAAAATATATTAACCTTAGACCAAAAATAATTGTACATAGCAGATTCTTCGTAAATTATGTTAAAGAAAAATGTACTGTCCAGCCTGTAGGAATCCACAAAATTGGTAGTGTACCTAGCATTGTAGCCAAATTTTTAAATTTACCGAACTCCAGCTCCTACACGGGCTATTGTTTTCGGAGAACGTCTGCAAGCCTTTTGGCAAATTCTGGGGGAAGTATGAGCGAAATCATGCGCCATGGAGGATGGCGCTCCGCTAGTGTTGCCGAAGGATACGTAGAAGAATCCGAAAGCAAAAAAATTAATGTTGCTACAAAAATTTTAGGGCAAGAAGGTATTTCTAGAGTCGAAAACGAAGAAATTCAGCAAATAAATAAAGCACCAGCATTACCGGTTTCAATTAGTAATAATGTGAATTGTGTTTTCAATATTAACAACTATTATAATCAAAGTAATAATAATTAATGTAATCGTTTATAAATTAAATTAAATAAAATATTAATTTTGACGTTTATTTCATTGACATTGACAGGCGGCCGTTTTACTTTATTAATAAAGTAAAACGGACTAGTTCCATAAAATGTTCTCTTATGGTCGCTAAGTGATATTGAAATCATGTTATTATAATACAGTCGGACATAAAGTTTATTTATTAATTTACAATCGAAATGGAATTTTGACAGCCGATTTCGGGATGTGTCAAAGTTGATATAAATCCGCAATCATCCGGGTCATCTTTAAATTTTCCGAAAATGTTTTTTCACATTCGGCTTTAGATTATTTTTTGCATACGGGTGGCATTTTTCAAAATCAAAATTTTTAAAAATTTTTGCACTTTTTTGTCGACTTTTTAGAATTTTTAAAATTATTAAATTACGATATTTTATTTAATAATTCAACAGTTTAATAATTTTAACGAGTTCTTAATTTGCGATACTCAAAGAGTAGCTTATATAGCAAATCGCATTATTACTTTTAACAAGGACCATTATGGGCAAATGGATAGCACTGCCCTCTACCAACCAACACATCGAGGTTCAAATCCCGGTAAAGGCGACTTTTTTTTTAGAGGAATTTGCAAACCGATTGCCCGTGGTTTCAAATATTATATAAACAACATTTATCCACGACCACTATATTAGGAAGGTTTAATACATGGGGCTGAAGCTGAGATACGAAATTACAGCAACACGATCATCGGGTGCCTCATCGTAATTCTTCGGTTATACTCGCCAAAGGGCATCAAAGCTGGTGAGATTCTTAGTGATTTCTAGTGACTTTCGGTGTTATCTTCCTTTATTTTTCACTATATTATTATTTTTAGGTTATATCAGTTATATTTTCATTTTTGGTTCGTGTTTTTGACTTCACGTGTACGTGAAGTGATGTGAAAATTTATTTTGTTGTTTATGATTATATAACTTGTTTGTTTTAATACTTATTTAATATTATTGTTTTGTCTATATTATATTGTTACTGTTTTTAAAAAATTATTTGCTGTTTGTTGTACATACATATTGTTGTTTTTTTTTATAAATTTCTGTATTAACTTGTGTTTAATATATTTCATATACATTTTTAATTTGACCGAATTTTTATTGATAACCAACCTCCTGATGTCAGATTTAGTAGATAATTATTTGAAATTCTCAAGAAATTTATTTATATATTTTCTATAATTACCTCTGTTTATTATAGAAAATTTATAAATAAATTTTTTAAGAATTTGAAATTTTAAATCATGTAATAAAATTATGATTTTATAAAGAGCTATTCAAACGCCGCGCAAAAATTTTAGTTGTGCCCTACGGCCGCAGGAGGGCCGTGTTGCGATGAATTAACATGCGAGGTTCCCTTCTCCTACTTATATGTTCTGTGGTTTAATACGTCCGTTTTCCGTGGATTAGAAGCCTTTTAATACACTAGTGGAATAGAATTCATAATACACTAGTGGATTAGTTTCTAGCTCAAAATTAGTAGGTATTGGTCAAAATCAGTTTGTCAAATTTGACGTTTCTCAAAACCAAAATTTTGAATTGTGGTTTTGGCTCTGGTTGTGGATAAAACGTTGAATTACATTTGGGAATTAACAAGCCTATAATCTTCTCGAAAAAATGTGACTCTCGGCTGCGTCTCGAGTCCCCATTTTTTCTCGTTGATTAGAGGCTTCTTAATCCCTTTATATAATTAATAACTATGATATGACGTCAGTTCGGTGTTTTTAATTCATAATCCATGAGCAAGAACTCATAATCGACGGACAAGAATTTATAATCCACGGGTGTGGATTATGAAGGGAATTACATTGCTGTAATTACGTACGTAATGGAATGTATTATATACCAGTCGTAGATAAATTATTTTTTATAGTAGTTATAAACATAAACTATCTGAAGTATTGTATTCAAATACTATTTTCTCATAAAGGTTTTCTCGTAGAACTCGAAAAACAGATTTTTGTTTAATTTTAGTGCTCTTTCAATCTATCAAACCTTGTGCCGATCTAAGAGTTATACTTGAAGAAGTTTTCTCGTTAGTTAAATAATAACAGAGCTTGAGAACAGAGCTTGCAAAAACATAAAATTTTTACACTGTAATATACTGCGATGTTTCCTTGTATATTTTTTGTAAAAAATTTTTATAAATACAAAATGATTCAATTATTTTTTTATTTTTTATTGTGGGTTCAGAGAAGACATGCAAATAATTACTAGCAATGAGACTCTTATTCTTATTAATAAATTTTATGATAATTTTTGATATTGTTTACCAATTGTTTTAAATTTTTCATAAATGTTTCAATGTGATAAATTAATTGCTTTAATTTTACCTTGCATGTATAGTATCGCAACTTGCACGTGCGTCCACAGTTGGCCACCCGGTCAAACAAATTCGTTATAAATACTTCACAATCTCCTAAAAACATCAAATTTCTTTAAAATTTTTAGTCAATTAGCACAAATTTATAAAAACAATTTTTCAAACTTAAAAAAAATTTTCTTTTTATTAAAATCAAAATTTATTAAATTAATTTGCAGTGGACACAATTCTGCGACCCGCTGCGTCCGCCACTTTGACTGAGCCATCTCCCACCTCTTTCGTTTCCAACCTAATTTTTTTTTTACAATAAATAAAAAAAATTTTCTATGTACAATATTTATAAATAAATAATTAACTAAAATTAAATTTCAAAATAATTTACTAAATAACTAAATAAAGGATTTTTTGGTTTCAAACCACGACGCCCTAATATACATATTTTTGTACCATATTATGTATTATGGATTTAACAAATTAATATTGATTTGAACTTTTTAATAATAAAGAAATTAGTAATTTATAAATACGAGTACCTACCTATTTGGATAATTAAATAATTTATTCAAATAAAATAAACAGAAAAATTTTACTTAACTGGGTACTACTAGATAAATATTATTATTTAAAAAAATTATAACGTTCTTAATAGGAGTACTTTTCAAAACTTTATTTTAAAGAATTTCGGCTACTGTTAAGTCTTGATTATTAGAAAGTACTTTGGTTTCGTTTGAGTCTAATTTAAAATTAATTGCTGTTTACTAATTAATAATAAAAACATTTTTTGGAATGTCTAACCAACGGTAATTTTTATTTTATCCTAATTTTACTTAATTTATTTATATATGAAATTCGGGCAATGAAGAAGATACAGAAAATTGATCGACTAATTAGAACAAAAACTTCGTTAAAATTCTTGCATTAATTGGAAGGTTGTAGAAAAATTCACTGAGAAATTTGGCGTTTCCGTTTGAACTTTTATCAATAGAAGGGAGTGGAAAATGACAAGCATTCTGCAGTTGAGCGTAAAATTGAACACTTAAATTTTGTAATTTATCATTAAAGTGAACATCGATTTTAAAAACTTATAAATGTAAATAATATTATTTAAAAAAAAAATTATTTTATATCGTAAATATAGGTACTATATTTTTTGCGATATTTGTTTGCGAATCTTTACATCTACAACCAAAATATTAAGATTTTCAACGTCACGGCAAAATGTAATAATATAAAATCCATATTATACATTCTGAACAAATTATTAGCAAATACGAGCAAACTAATCAAAAAATAAAATTTTAAATGATTCCAAGTTTATTTAGTTTCTACATTAAAATTTCAATAGCAAAATCACATACAAACATTTGTCATTATCTCTATCTACCAATAAAATTATGAAATAAAACTAAACACAAAAATCAAATAATAAAATTTGTGCTCAAATAAATAATTTTAAATTATTGGTGGTGTAATTTCAAATTATTTATGATGTTTAAAAACTGTTTTAAAATGATTTTATATACACCTTCTATAATTTTTTACTTTTTATGTAAAACTTTTTTATGTACTTTTGTTCTCTTTGTAGTCAACTCGTTTAAATAATGTACGTGTATCTGTGTATCTTAGAGCTAATGTATTATGTTTATGTGAACAGAAATATTCACTTAAAATTTTATACTGCATCCAATCTAATACTATAACGTAGAAGTATTTTCTCGCTAATTTCCCGTTTAAATTTATTCATATTGTAATTGGAATGCATTACAACAATACTGTTTTATTTAGTTTGGAACGGTTTTAGTTAACATTACTGAAATCACATAAAATATTAACATAACCCATTCTGAGCTTAATTTAATTCCACTATTTACAAAAATAGAACTGTTTACTGACACACAATGTTTATTAATACGCAAAGTAAATAATATAATTTAAAATGTTATAAATGTAAATACAATATTCTAACAGAAATTAAAACTTTTAAAATTTGTGCAAATATTTATTAATTTAACTATAAATTCTTGAGATTTATAATATTCAAACCACTGTAAGTACATAAAAACAACTGCGGTTATAAAAAGAGTAGCATTTACACATTAATAGTGTTACCCTTTGTTGCAGTAGGAAGCGCTTATAATTTAGAGTCTCATTTCTTGTTGACCCAGATCGATCAAGTGATGAGAGTTTAATTAGATTTTAGGGAATTCCATTTCATCTCTCTCTGGCGTGATTTTACTTTCTGCAATTTAATCACCAGATTTATCTAATCTAATGCTTGTATAATAATAGCGATAGAATCATTAGTCAACCTTCTTTACCTTTTCGACTTCGTCGTTAGCACAAGTCAAAAAATTATGAATTGTTTTTGTTAACAACCTCGCTTGAATAAGATACTATTTAATTTATATTTTTAACATACAAAAATTAAAGTAATGTAAATTTTGAATTAAGCAATTCAAATTTAACACCTTGAAAATTACCGTAACAAATTATGTCATGGATCTGCACTACTTCCTTCAAAACTTTTATTACGAAACACAATACAAACTATTAAAGATGTTTTCAGAATCAATAATCAAATATATTTAACAGATATAGACATAACAGATTTAATTAAATAAATTTAAAAAATGTAATAACTCGTTTCGAAGTTATGTGCAATTCTTTTTGGTGCCACTCATGTTTTTACGTCCGCAATGGCTATAGAAAAGATGAATTTGTTATACATAATATGAACCCGATAAAACACCCAAAGCACTTAATCGTCGCCGTTATGTCATTTTCAAAACGTATTTATAAGTTTTGCAGGTACCTTTATCTTTTTCCGTCTTTTTCATAGAGATATCTAAACATAGACATACACTACCGTCAAAAAGTTAAAGATCAGCTTGTAAGAGCAATTAAAACTTGATATTTCGCCTATCAATACATATTATTATAATAAAATTTTATGCAATCATCGACAATAGATTGCGGTTAACAAATTAGGATTATTTAAAAAAGTTCAAAAGACAATAATATTTATGCTCTTAGTATTTATGAAACCAAATTTTTTAGAGCAAATATTATTACCTGTAATCATCTCCTAATCATCTAAACCATATAATATAAGACTGCCATCAAGCTTCTTAAAAGTACATATTGTTATATTAATATTTCTGTAATTATTTCCTATCTACTACGTGCTTATGCCCATTAGACAGAAAAACATATTTTTTCAGTTTTGAATTTTAAGCGTACGACGTACAAGACATAACGTAAGGAAAGTTAAAATGCATGGTTTTAAACCCACCGTTGATATTTCTAGAAAACATGGCAGACCTGACGTACCGTAAAATGGGCTCAATCACAACAGTCGGGTGAATGACAACAAAAGTCGGGAAAAAAGATAGATAATGTTTCTGTACTGCAATATTGGATATTTAAGGAATTTGTAATGTCAGCAAACGTTCCTGTATAATAAGCTTCTACTATCTACTATTATTATAATGCTAGCCGTGATAAAAAATAAGAAATCGTCAATTGTTTCATGCACAAAGAAACCATTAAAAATTAACTGCTTCAAAACTTAGTCAGTGGCGGTTTTAAAGAACAGGCAAGGTAGGCCCGGCCTACCCAAAATTTAATGTACATAAATAACATTTTCTTTATGTACAATATAATTAATATTTTAATATTATAGACAATTAATATTTGTTATTTTTCATTATTTGCACTTAAAATTGCAATAACAGTTGCAAAAATTAGCGTGCTTTATATTTTTATTTGTATCTGCTTTAAAGTATTACAGTGTAGGCACTGGCCTAGCTTGGTGCATATAGCACAATGTAACAGTAGATATTGCTATTGCGAGTTCGCCTATCTTCACTTGCACTTTTATCAATACAAAAACACATTCTTGATGAATTATTAAAAACGGACACATTTTACGACAATGTCATAGACAGATTTGCGAAGAGCAAAAATAAGAGAATCAATCGTTGTTTATAAATACTATTACATAATGTACAGTTATTCGAAAAAGTATTTGGACATTCCTGTGCTAGCAATGTAAATTGCTTCTTTTAAACACTGTTTTTATTATATAAAAATTGTTTTTACAGCAATACTTATTGGATATTTTTTGTCGCAAATTTCATTGTCTTCATTTTTATTCCTATACATTTTTTTATTTCGTCGCCTCGTTTTCGACTGAGAGTGACTTAAAGCAGACTCGGTAAAACTTTTGGTTACTGTCAGACAACGATCATCATGAATTTCACAATTTCAACTGCACTATAAGAAAGAGCACAATTTTCTGAGTATAATGCAACAAAAATTTGTGCGGATCATGCATTTGTTTTCGAAAAAACGGCATTTTAAAGTTATATAAAAGCAGGTAGTTATAATCCGATACACCCTGTTGCAACGAGTCGCGTCGCGGTAAACTTGCACGTCGAGTCTCTGCTCTTCATTTTGTTGACGGTACGAGTGCTTTGATATACTCTTAGTGATGTAGTCATTATATGTCGATACCCGGACGAGTTCTATGGCTTCGAGTTCCACCCTTGGCGAGTTCTGTCATTTTTCAGGGATATTTTTAAATTTTTTTGCCTTACACAAAATCGGCTAATCATGCAGCCGTGTTAAAAGGTGTATCTAAAATACATGTAAATTTAAATTTTTCAAATTCGATTTTTTCGAGAACTAATACTCCGCAAAAATTTTTGTTCTAATATGCTTAGAAAAGTGTCCTCTTTCCTATAGTGCAGTTGAAATTGCAAAATTCGTGATAATCGTTGTCTGACAGTTCCCAAACTTTTTAATAAAATTTAAAATGCACAATGGTTTTCTCGAGAGATTCCCATGAGATTTTTACCGAGACTGCTTTAAGTCACTCTCGATCGAAAACGATGCAACGAATAAAAAAATGTTTGAAAACAAAAATGAAGGGAATGAAATTATCTACAAAAAATGTCTCAAACGTACTTTTGTAAAAGCAATTTTTATATGCTAAAAAATGTTTTCAAAAAGTACAATTTACATTGCTAACATAGGAGCGTCCGAAGTAAGTAATTCTATTATTTAAATAAAATGACTTAATATTATATATTTATAATATATTATATAACTCATTATTAACATTATAACATATTATTATAACTCAAGAAAATATTCACATCTTCCGCAGATTTTATCTATTTTACAATATTGCTGGCCTACACAAACTTAGTGTGTTGTGCCTAATATAACGATTGTTACGTGGTTACAATATCCTAATATTTAATAAAAATATTTTTAATTGTTATAGTTTTTAACTCCTGTAATTTTAATTGCTATAAAACATTTATATTTTTTTGTTAATTAACTAAAGTACGCCTAGGGGTGGTGATACAAATAACTTGAATTCGTCAAAGTGGTCATCTCACGAAACATGTAGTCTTCAAGATAATATAACACAGGCTAAGAACTATAATTTTATTAAACCACTTATTCATTATACAATCTGACGACACAAAACACGACACCGCCCCTCAAAATCTTAAACTTCACCTATTTTCTAGACCACGAGCCACCACTGATATAACCTTAAATTATAAATAAACTTGACAGACAATCACAATAGAAACTACTTTCATAATAATTATTATTCACGCTAAGAGCTAATATAGCTATTTTTTTTAACGCATACATTAGGTATTATTATTTTCGACCTACCGTATTTTTACATTCACACTCTTATGACAAATTTATTTCAGTTCGTCTTTGTTGCACCTATGTTACTAATTATTAATTTAAAAAATAAATTGTCAATACTTCATTCAGATGGTTATGACGTAAGCGTCATTTTTCCTGGTCCCAACTTTATCGTAGAATTTATTTTAACTCGCGTATTTTTAAATGCAGTGAGATTTAATGTATAACATTTGGTTATCTTTATCATATTTAAAAAAAAGTAACTATTAGAAAAAAGACAGAAAAAAAGTATACGTCGCGGTTATTTTGTAATAAAAATGAATTAAACGTACGTCGATTTTAACGATTTTAACTGTCATCTCGTTTGATTTCTGACATAATCTTGTCAAAGATTATGATATTTGACATTTTGTTTGACATAATAGCCTAGTCAAAATAGACATAAAAATAAGGTAAGCTTGCATTAATTACGATACAGCTGAAAATTGGTGGAGGTCTTCATTTCATTACTATAAATGAAATGTCAGAAATCCCTATCGATCCCACATCTGCTAAAAAAATTATTCAAGGTCAAAGGTTGCAAATTTCGGTTTTTCGCCTTTTTCTCGCAAACGGCGAGTGTTATAGTAAAAATAGCTTACACAAAAGTTGTAGATTATTAAATTCTATACAAAAATTGTTTCTCTGCTTTTTTTTTCTAAGAATCATTTCAGAGATATCGCAATTTCAAACATCGTCAATCTTGATAAAATTTTAATTAGACAGTGCAAATGAAAATTGAAACTTATGCATTGAATTAAAAAAAATTGAACTATTGCGAATGATCATAATGAAATTAATAATGGTATATTTGTGGAAATTTCAATCTGATTGATAATCTTCAAGTGCTACTTCTACTATAATGTCTTCATCGCTTCCTTTTTTTTCTTCCTGTATCTGTATAGATTCTTCTAAGAGAAGAGACTCACAAGTCTCTTCATCAAAATCATAAGAATCTTCATCTGCTGTATTTGATACATTAAAGCAAGATTGGCCTGAACAGTTAGTACACACCGGTGAACAAAGCAATCCAAAGACTTTTAATATTGCAGTTTTACCCTTTTTGAATATCGCTGAAGTTGTGTCGCATACAGTTATTGCATGCAAAACTAAAAAAACAGCCGATGAAGCATTACAAGCCGCATAAGAGTAAATATGAGTATTTTCGATGTTTGAATTGCGATATCTCTGAAATGATAATTCGTAGGAAAAAAAGCAACAATACAATTTTTATAGAGAATTTAATAATCTACAACTTTTGTATAAGCTATTTTTATTATAACAATGGCTGTTTGCGAGAAATAGCCAAAAAACCGAAATTTTTGAATAACTTTTTTAGCAGATGTGGGATCGATGGGGACTTTTGACATTTCATTTGTAATAATGAAATAAAGACCTCCACCAATTTTCAGCTGTATCGTAATTTATGCAAGCTGAAATGCTATTTTGACTGGGCTATAAAGAACCCTAAGACATACGTTATGTAAATTTTGATGCATACAATTTTTTCAATGAGTCATACGCGAGTTAAAATGAATTTGACTATAACGTAGTTTTAAAAATTATATTTACTAACAAAATATTTATGTATAGGGTGATTATGTTAAACGTAAGTTTACACCACTTAAAATAAGGACCCTTAAATATATTTCTCTTCTGATTGAAACAATATAGAGCAATATCGCCTTAGTTACAATATGTCATAACACACTAATATTTTCCAAGAGAAATATGAAACGCCATTTTAAAGTATACTTTGCGCACGGTGATTGGACAATCAAACATACAAAACAAAATACTAAAGCCATCCCTGTTAAAAAGTGACATTTAAGTGACGTTTAAAATAAAAAATGTGCCTACTTATTTTTATATTTTAAAGACCAACCTAACTTTTTCTGAATTATTGTGCGCGCATTCTGCGCGCTATTGATCTAGAATTTTGGAATATTAATTTTCTTTCGACAAATTGCTAGAGGGGGCTGAGAACGAGCAAAGGAGGGTAAATTTTTTGCTCAGTTTTTCGATATCTAGCGCCGTTTTCGAGTTATTGCAAATTCAAAATCTCAAATTTTATTATTGATGAAATATTGATATATTTAATAATATATTTTTTAATCAGAAGAAAACTATTGATTACAACACGGGAAAAAGAATACATTTCCCTTGGTTGTCTATGCATCTCTCGGGCTTTGCCCTCGAGATGTAACTAACCAACCTCGGGAAATATACTATTCGTATTATCCTAGTTGTAATAATAGCTATTCAACCCAACGTTCGAGATTTTTTTAATGGTGCTACTTTAAATTAATATTGCACTCAGTGGCGTAACTATAAGGTGGCAGGGTTGGTAACATGTCACGGGCCCCGCGGAGGCCGGGGCCTCGGCCCGAAAGCTCAGAAGTAACCTAACTTAAAATCATTAAATTTAATATTATTATTAAGATTTAAATTCATTTATAAGAAAAAGATGTCAATCAATTTTAGAACGCATTTATTGGTTGCTTAATTTTTTGTCGCGGTACTTTGGTGGCGCGAGCAAGCTAGTGACTCCCGGGAAATTCCCGAATTTTGTTAAGGCTGATTTTTGAAAACTCCTATCTCAACGTATTAAAAAGGAATTCCGTGTAGTTTAAAGACAGCATTGCTTGACGTCTAGAATCTTTATAACGCTTTTAAAGTGTAAATGTGTATAGAAAAATTAATAAAAATGAAGGAGTGTGCCACTTCCTTGTCTGGAAAAATTGGAAAGGTATCGACATGAATTTGAAAATTTATAAAAGAAAGCAAATACTGCAGCAGAAAAATTATCCATCAACCCTGAATTTTCTAAAACTCGTCAGAAGAAGAAGAAAAGCCATTTTGACGAACTTTGCAAAGATAAGCTTTTACAAAATTTGAAAAGTTTGCTCTAAGTTAACATATTTTATCGAGTATTGGACATC
This sequence comes from Cantharis rustica, assembly GCA_911387805.1. NCBI lineage: Eukaryota > Metazoa > Arthropoda > Insecta > Coleoptera > Cantharidae > Cantharis > Cantharis rustica. The sequence continues at coordinate 37,372,411 of OU426879.1, forward strand.
ATTATTAATCAACTGAAATCGCGTTTCCTGCAAATGAATGAAATTCTTTTCAATTTCAGTGTTTTGCAACCTGTCACTTTAAAAAATTTAAATAATACTGATCTCTTAAAAAAAGCTCTAGAATTTGTTGATAATATATTATACTTTAAAAAAGACATACTTGAATCATTTTTCAGAGAAATTCTCAGTTTTTGGTCCACCTTCAGAGAGAAAATCAAAAGGCTTCGTGTATTGGAGAACTTGCTAATTTATTAATAATAAAGAATCATTTTACGTCGTGCAGCTTTCCTGAAGTATGTACTGCATTAATGTATTTGCTACAATTCTTATGACTACAGCCAGTGCTTAAAGATCATTTTCGAAACTAAAATTAATAAAAACCTATTTAAGAAACTCAATGGGACAAGATAGGTTACGTAACTTAGCTATTCTGTCTATTGAAAATTCAATGGCCCGATATTTAAACTTTGATGACGTTATTGATACTTTTGAGAAACAGAAAGCTGGTAGAAAAGAATTTTATTGATAAATATCTTGTAAAGATTAAATTCGTTATAAATATGTAATACCATTGCTTTTAAAAATAAAATTTATTAGATACATATTTAACAAAAATGCACACATTATTAGTAATACTGTTGGGTAACTTCTTGACTGCTTTATTAAAATTCAATTACAACGTGACGATTTTTATTGAGGGGGCCCCATCTAATGAATTTGCCACGAACCTCAGATAGTATAGTTACGCCACTGAGTTGCCCTAGAACGTTGAGATTAAATTATAAACCAAAACGCTGATAAATATCCAAACTACTAAACTGGCTTCAGGCAGATCCATTATAAAGTTGCTGAAGTGCAGTTTAACTTGTATTATTTGTATACCGGAAAAATAAATTTTCTTTGTTCAACTTTGTTATTTGATTAAAATTCAAAAAAGTTAATAACAATAAACAAAATTAAATATACGTGCGCGTGCTTTACGTTTCTATGTTTTGCAAGTAAATCTAAATGGCAAATTATTTTGCTGTTTTCTGCGTTATGTCGTGTATGTCCGCTACGTATGTACGTTAATAGTGGATGAGAATGACTCTTATTTAGTATTATTTGTGCGTTTCCGAGTTAGTATAAAATGAAAATATTTGTATATTTTGTAATATTGTAAATTTGAATTTGAATATATTGGGCGCGAACTTTTAAATTTAGTTCATTTTGGTTACTTTAAAATACAACGGTGGTAAAACGGAAGTAGTGGGAGTTTTTTCCGCTAGAGTTGACCGTTAGGGATGGTAACAAGGTCTTACATTTTGAACGTCGTTGAAGACGCTTGTTCTTTGTGCATCAGTTTTAAAATATCAAGTAATAGAAATTAAAATTATTTCATATCATATTTAGTTACCAACAGAATTAAAATACGTAAATTTAAAATATTTGATTTCTTTTGTTAAAAGAATTTAATACAGGATTACGTTAAATTTACAAGTAATAATATCATGACCACGCGGGTAGGTAAATTTTACATACACGGTTGCATCTAAGTTTTTATTAATTTATCTTCAGTTATAAGATTTAATTACTGCTTGAAATCGTGATTTATATTATTATCATTTAAAACGGGAGTAAGATTATGTAATGGAAGAGATTGATTATTCATATGTTTTTCCAATGGCGTACTATTACTAGGGGTAGGTTTGGTTAGGTCGTAAGAGGAGTTGTATAAGATAAGTTTAATGAAGGCGGGTGTTTGAAGTGGAAATATATTTATCGTGGGATAATTTAATTTAGATGATTAAGTGTAACGGATTTAGTGGACGTTCAAAATCATAAGATGGCGGTCAAAATATGTCTCAGTATGGCTTGTCACTAAAAAAGTAAACTGTATTGGAACCGGAAGTGACATAGCAAATGCTGTGATGTCGTTCCTTTCTTTCTTTTTTCATATATCTAAATGATGTACTACAAAATTATGATATTTCAGGACAGTTATTAATAATTTTAACAATGTTCCTTATGATTATTTGCGACCACTTATAAAATAGTGACAATCGAATACATTTAACTTAATTAAAACTGAATACAATTAAAATTACACCATTTAACCTAATAAAAGGTAATAACAATTAAAAACGATATTAAAGAACCGTGTTAACAAAGTTCTTTATGATTATTATTGCGGCTATATTTATTTGCTAGTTTAAGTATGGGGAATTTATTTAGTTAAGTACATACGACTTATTTAGATTTAAGAAACTGACCAATTTGCAATAAGAGACGTACTAATTTTAAGGTGACCATCTTAGCTTAAGTGACAAGGTAATAATTATAAGAGCGGATAATTTAGAATATAAGGGTTATTATTTAAGGTCTTACATAATATAAAAACAATTGAGTCGAACATCGGTATGCGGTTGGTAATATAAATATGAATAATCAATGAGAAAACATTACGATCAGGGGATTAACTATCGAACAGTTATTAAATCAAATTTCAAACTAAAGTATTCTGAATTACATGATATCAAGGAGATTAACTTTGCTGGTAAATTGGTTGTCGGACTACCTTTTTTTTTCTCGGTTAAAATATATTCATCGTTAAACCGAATCCTGTGTTTTATTTAATTTGTACTAATTATTCCTTCAGGTGTCCTAGCAGTGGTTACGCCACTGGACAGATATAAGTTTGAAGTTAGTAATTAAGGTAAAACTACGTTAGCATTCAAAGAGCCATCCGCAAATTTAAAAGGACTTGTAAGTGTTACTACGAGGGGAGATCACATCGTGCGAGGTTTGCTTGACGATCACAGCTTTGGTTTGGTTTGTAACTTTGATTTGAGAAGGCGGTAATTCAAATTGAAGAATCAAATATTACAATTTCGTAAAAATGATGAGAAGAAATGAAGGTTTAACGACTGAAATACGTGCGAAGGTGCTTCTTCTTCAGTCAAGAAAAAACGGAAAGAGAAATTTTAAACAAGAATGCGGTGCATAGTACTATAATTAGATTTAAGGCTACCGGCGGTTATAGTACCTGCATACTAAATTCGTCTAATCTTTTTGCTTTGGTATCAAAATTATTATGCGATTGAAAATCAAAGTCAGTTTAGCAAATCTAAAATGATGCCCAAAACATATTACTTCATCATCTTCGAAGCTATGGTGGTAACTTAAATTAAATAGTATAATAGGCCGAAATTGATTTAAGTTCACTTAATATTTAAACTGAAAATTGAATAATTTTTTCAACCTGTAATGGGACACTGTCTAACTATTAAGATTAAAACTAACACTTCTCCTAACTATAATAACTTAAATTTGGCATTACTCTAAAATTTGATATAAATACTGCGAAATTGCTATAAGTACACTCCATTATCATTCAAGCTTAGAGCTTATTACAATAACAACTCACAGTTAATTAACAAAGTGAACAAAATTGAGTCATTATTACTACTTTCAAGTATAATTTTGCTCATAATTATTATAATACCAAAAAGAAAGTATTGGACTTCAGAAGAAAAAAGAAGAATTCTTGCTTTAAAAGAAATTGATTTATTGCATCGCTGTTTTGCAATAAAAATTGGTAGATCGCTATGTGTAGTCAACAACTTTCATAAACTGGGTGATTTCTACGGAAGACTCCAAAGAAGGAAACAAGAAGCTAGCTGACCGGCAACGTGCTTCCATTTTACGAGTTGCTGCAAAATAATCAGTTTCTGCAACTCAAATTGAGAGCAATCTGGAACTTCCTGTAAGTGCAGACGTGTTTAACAAATTTTTGTGAAGAGTATGCAATTGAAATAGTGAAAAATGTTAAAGAAACCTAATTAAACTAAGAAGCGCTTGAAGCAAGATTTCAATTTGCTCAGAATCACATCATATGAAACATGGAATAGCTAAACGGTATTTTTGCTGATGAAAAAAAATTTAATTTAGATGGGTGGGATGGTTATAAGTTTGATTGGAATGATTTAAAAAAACTTCAAAGCATTTCAATGAGCAGGAACTGTTACGTTGTTGTATCAACCTCATACATCCTTTTGCACGCAAAAGATTTTCGATAATTAATAAAAATTTTTCAAAATCAAATTCTTTGTTATAACGCGATTTTCTAGTGGTCCGTTGGAAAATATTATTTTGTAACTTATTTTGTGATCAATTAGCTTAAGGTACCTTCTATGTTTATAAAAATAACTGCTAAATTTCTTTCTAATATTTTTGTTTAGCTTACAGATCGTGTGAATTTCCGTTCCTAATAATCTCGAAGTCAATAATAATTTTCTAGTATATTTTGCTTAAATACCATTTACTCTTGTGTTAATAGATTTATTTTTTTGAAATTCTTACAATTTTCTTTTCTCACGGCCCTGGGTAACATTTGATGGAAGGAGAAAATTGTTATATAAGGAATAATCGAGAGGAGCCGGGGCTTTTTTTAAAAAATCACTACCGTTCGAAACAACTTTACTTTTTTATCTTTTCTTATCGATTTTCGGACAAGTCTTTTTTTTTGCAAACAAAAATCATTTAAATAAATTATCTTAGCTTAACAGTGACTAAAAACAATTTTGTGTCGTCCAAATTTATACCGATCCGGGCTGATTACAATTAAAGACATTTGTGTCTTAAAAAATTGCAAAGTGCATTGCAAAAACAATATTAAACATTATTGGCATAAATTATCTTCTTATAAAGTGTCTAAAAGCAATTTGTGTCGTCTAAATTAATACCGATCCGGGCTGCTTATTACAACTAAAAATTTTGTGTTTTAAAAAACTTGCAAAGTGTAGTGCCAAAAACAATATTAAACATTATTGGCATAAATGATCTTTATATAAGGTGTCTAAAAACAATTTTGTGTCGTCCAAATTTATACCGATCCGGGGTGATTACAAAAAAAAACTAAATATTATCTTGGTGTCATTCATAAACGTACGAGTGTCAATCTTAGTTAGTGCAACCTGCATTATTGTGGTAGTTTCAACTTGGGTCAACCGCTGCAATAGATGTTTACTACCATTTGTGTTTTTTTGTGTAAATAACTAGCTGGTAAGCAATTTGTTAGATTTAGGTATATATTTTGTGTGTGTAATATTATTAGATTATTGAACCAAAGACTTTAATTTTTTATATAATAAATTTTAATTTACCTATTATAAACTTGAATTTTATTGTGTTTTTTTTCTTGAGGAATTCCTAAAACAATAAGCAATTTACAACCCCCCCGAAATTCTCTTTGTTAATTTTTTATCAATGACTGAGCAACGCCGGCAATAAGTTTCTTAAAAGAGTAAGTAACAGAACTTCGGAAGTAGTACGCTACTGAGTTTTGACTAAGTTTTCCTTCTCTGGAAAGACCCCAATTTGCTGGATAGGTACACGAATGACTAGAAAAAAATATATAGACTTACTGGAAATGTGTTAATTAACTTTAGAGAGAAAATGAATGAAGAAAATTACATATTTCAGCAAGATAACGCATCCATTCAGGTATCGAAAACAACAAAATACTGGTTTAATCAGAAAAACATAACACTTATGAATTGGCAAGCACGTTTTCCGAATCTTAATCTAATCGAGAATTTTTGGGGAATACTTGCTCGTGAGGTATATCAAAATTCCAAACAGTACGCTGATGTTGGAAGCTTAAAACACGCCATCAAACTAGCGTTGGCTAAAATTCTGTTAACAGCAACTCAACATTTAATTTTAAGTATGAAAAATAGAATTTCTGAAAGAATTAAGAATAAAGGAGGCGGCACTCATTATTAATTAATTATTTTTTGAATTCTGTTTAGTATATCAATTAAAAAAATTGACTGAACTTATAGCAATTTCGCTTAATTTTTGTACATTTTTCCTTAATTACAGGTAGAAAAGTTTCTCGATAAGAATTTTTACTTGAAAAACGGGTATACATATTGCCTTTTATATATTATTTGTTGTTATTAAATAGTCAGTGGGCTACAAATAAATATATTACAAAAAGGTTACAATTTAAGAGTGAACTTATATTAATTTCGGTCAGTAGTATTGAACATTATTAAATTGTATTATCATTGGATACATTATTTCGTATACAATTTTTGTGAATGAGGTTTACAATTGCAGAACTCTAAGTAGATTGATATTATTATTATTAATAAAGTATCCATTCCCTGGAGAATATGCCAACTTCGATTTTAATGAAGTCTTTACGATTTATCTTTCGAGGTGAATTCGCGTGTGTTTTAGTCGCGTTCGCTATCTTTCTTCTCAGCACTCTGTCTTAACATTTTTTTCTCTATTCTGTCACGTCCATATCTTGGAAGACCTTTACTACTTCACCTAGCCATCTAAATCTTGCTCTGCCTCGATTTCTTTTTCTTTCTTTCCCTGTCTACAGTCTATAATCTGCCTTAAAACATTGTTTGATATTGACTGATATTATAATGTATTGCAGTGTTTAGAAAATCTACGACACTTGAAATCGTCAACTATCTGTAGTTCGGGTTATTCATTTACGGCCAATGTCAGCCGATATAAGAAGTCTGGGTATAGTATGCATCCTGTGATTTGTTTAGTCATCACCTGATTTGTTTATCCGGGTAACTTGATTTAGGTATTTTAGATTAGAGGCTTCGTTACTATGGTTTTCTTTGTTGATTAAAGTCAAATTGGACAAGCCAAGATTGCAAAGTTGGTTTGTTTCCATAATATCAAATCGTTGTGTCGTTTTAAACACTGGAGGTCATTAACCTGTGGATGAAATTGTGTAAATATTTTTATATGTTAATTTTAAGAATTTAGTTTAAGGAATGTTTTGAATTTGGGTCAATTGAATTGACCAAATTATAAATTTAAGTGTGATGGACAATTGAATTTGATAGTGGTAAAGGAAAACTAAGAAATATTTGGACTTTTTGGACGAACGGTGAATTATGATTGGTTGGCGTAGAGACAGCCTCCGCCCAATCAACATAACGTTCGTTCATTGGTTAACTTGCTTTGGGCAAAAATCCGAATTCCGTCCGGATTTCGTATAAAAGAGGGTGCATTTGCGAAATTAAAGGAAAATATCCCAAGGGACCAAAATACCCAGCCAGATCAAGCCTAGCGCTCTAAGAAAAGAGGAAAGAAAACCTCAATAAACTCCAACGCCCGCTGCCCACATGAGTTGAAGGAGATAAACGGTAACACGTGGCAACTCCATATAACCAACAAGTTCATCGTTCATCAAATTAAAAAAGTCTTATAAAAATTTTTGAGAGAAGAAGCCGCGGGAGTTCTTGACACTCCGGGCAATGTTTGTTATATAGTGGATTTAGCCTGAATTTTGATAATTTTGGACATAGACGAAAATTTGGAAATTTTAGACAGCCAAAATTTTAATAATTAAATTTTTTTTTGAGCAAAGTTGCTCAACATCATAATATGGTTGTGCAATGATCGTTCATTGTTAACCAAGTTCCACCAGTGAAATATTTTCCAACAAAAAGAAAAAATAATTTAGCAGAACTGCTACGATAGAAGAAGGAATGGGATACAAGAAAATTCAACGTACTCACCTTTAAACGCAAGGTAATTAAATTGGTGAAGTGCGTCGAAATTTGCGTTTTGTGTCAAGTGAACGTTGCTGATACGGTCCTGGATATTTTGGAGCATTGAACATCTGCAACACACCGTTAAACAGGTTATGTTAGGTTGTATAATTTGTTAGATTTAGTTCGTTTTTTTTTTGTTTATTTTAATTTTAAAATTTGGGAGTTAGATTAAAAAGTTTGTTTAGTTTTATAACTGGCGCCGGGCAAATCATGTAATTAAATTCATTTAATTATAATTTATAGTAAGGTTTCACTGCAGTATAAAATGTTATATTACTAAATATGGTAAGTATAAAGAAACAAGTTTTGAATGATCAGTTTATAAGCTACCTGTGTTTTTAGAATCCTTAAAATCCTAAAAATTTAAATCCTATATATTATTTAAGTTTTCACACTATTTATTTATTACATAATTTCCTAAACATTTTCACTATTACTTCAATTTCTGTATCATTTTTTTTAATGTTAGTTGTTAATATATCTAATTTTCTGTACGGTGTCACTTTTGATTTTGCTTTTTTCGTTTATAATTATTTATTTTACGTAGTTTCTAGATTGACTTTAAAGTTATTCAAGTTCATTTAACAGTGAATTGTAATAAATCTTATAAATTTTTAAATCAATAAATAAATAAATTTTTAAATTGTTTAAAAAAAATATTGAAATTAAAAAATCAAATAAAATTTTTCGAAGTTTTCACATTTTTTATTTCAATATACCTTGAGTGATTTCTACGGGTATTTTAGGTTAACTAAGCCTATAAGGTTTTAATAGATACCACCCAGGTAGCACGCAATATTGTGGCAATATTGATCCTTCATACTGTAAATATTGGCGCAATATTGCGGTCAATATAGCACAATATACTAATGAGAACAATTTGCAATGTTGCACAATATTGGGTTACTGTCGGAATTCCTATCACAAGAATTTAACTTTTTTCTATTGACTATTAGAAAGAGGACAATTTTCTGAGTATATTAATACAAAATTTTTTTAGGATTATGCTATAGTTATCGAAATAACGGCATTTTAAAACTACGAAAGGCAGGGAGATGTAATATGATATACCCCGATGCGTGACGGTCGGTCTCACGTTGAGGTACGGTCTCGTCGGTGAAGGTCTCATTTTGTTGACGGTACGTGTGCTTTGATATACTCTTAATTTTGTTGTCAGTCGAGGTCGACACCTGGACGAGTTCTATGGCTTCGAGTTCCACCCTTGGCGAGTTCTGTCATTCTTCAGGGATTTTTTTAAATTTTTTGCCTTACACAAAAATGTCTAATCATGCAGCCGTGTTAAAAGGTGTATCTAAAATACATGTAAATTTTACATTTTTAAAATCAATTTTTTTCGAAAACTTTTGCATAATCCTACAAAATTTTTGTTCTAGTATGCTTAGAAAAGTGTCCTTTTACCAATATTCAATAGGAAAAAGTTAAAATCGTGTGATAGGAATTCCGACAGATCCCCAATATTGCAGTAAATATCGCACAATATTGATAGCAATATTGAAGCAATATAGTCTTCAATGTTGGTGCTATATCGCGTCCAATATTGGTGCAATATTGATGTCAATATAGCGCCATATAGTAATGAGAACAATTTGCAATATTGCACAATATTGCAGTCAATATCGTACAATATTGATGTCAATATAGCGCAATATAGTAATGAGAACAATTTGCAATGTTGCACAATATTAAAAGCAATATTGTTCAATATCGCTTCCAATATTTTACCATGATGGCAAATAAAAAAATTTTTTTTTGGTAATTATTATTTATTTAAAGTATCTATTATTTTAATTTACAAATTTGCTTAATCAATTATATTATTTATGTGTTGTATATTGGGCTTACTCATTTTTTCTTATTGTTGTGGTTTCGGAGCAGTATCTAGTTCTGAAGATTTACTGAAATATAAATTAAATTTTTTTTAACCTACCTGGGATTCAAACCTAAACCGGACCGACCTATTGGATTTGAAACCTTACCGCTCTACCGTTGTACCAAGGCCTTCTTGTAGAAATTGAATTTCTAGATTAAAATTATTTACAAAAAATTATATATTCAAAATTATATTTATAAATTAGCACTGGAGTACTAATAAGCACTGTTCCTGGATTCTGCATACAATTTGTTTAAACTGTTTGTTCGGAGTTCTTATTAATTTTAATAATGAACCAAATAAATTTTCAAACGGAAAACAACTTATTCACGGTAACCTATTAAATTCTTTTGGAACATTTTAGTATAACTTGCTGATCTTTCAGACATAATTTTTCTAAACTTTGGGCTAAGTCTAAACCGTGATGATGTTTTAATCCAAAAATGTATTAATTTTCTTATCACTCCTAAGAACACAAGATGCATTAAATGCAGAATATATTCAGTATTGCTTCGATATTAATGCTGTTTTTAACCATTATTGTACCAACAAAGAATATACAATATTGCCCAACCTGGGTAAGCAATATTGTACCAATATTGTTATACAATATTGCCGCATAAATGTTAATCTGTATTGCTCCAATATTGCTGGACAATATTGTACCAATATAGCTTTGCAATAATTGTGCAATATTGATACGCAATCATGGCTCAATATTGAATACCAATAAAATATAAATTAGTATAGCTACATGTTATCAATGCATTTTCTAATGATACAAATCACTGATAATATAACTTAGAAGTTATTTGGGAGAATATATTTAGTATTCTTTAGATATTAATGCTGTTTTTAATCATTATTGTACCAACATGAATATGCAATAATGCCCAACATGGGTAAGCAATATTGTACCAATATTGATATACAATATTGCCGCATAAATGTTATACAATATTGTACCAATATTGCCTGGACATTGCCAATATTGCACCATTTCTCAATATTGGTACAATATTGCACCAATATTGCGCAATATTTTGTGCTACCTGGGCATCTAAATTTTTGTAGAATTCCAAATATAGCATTAGAAGAAAACGATTAAATAGAGGATTAACATTAATTTTTTTTTTAATTTTAGAAATAATCGATATTTTAATATTATAAGAGTCTTTATATTTTAATATCATAAGAGTTTTCACATAAGAGTTGGTGGATTGTTCATTAAGTAGGTGTAGTAATTAAATAAACTGCTGCGCTAGTTTTTAAATTTACTATTTTTGAGTGCAATTGATCCCCAAAAATAAGGATATAAAACTGAAACACGCCAACAAATATTTACATTCATTCAGTAGTACTTTTATTTTTTTTTTTTCATATTTTTAGACAATCCTCAAAATTAAAATTTTAACTTATCAAAAGTTTATATATTGTGGTGGTATTTTAATAAAAAACCTTTTCCATCCTAAAATTACCTCGACTAGCTTAGTGGATTCGATAGAGCATGAAACACCCAGTAGTGAATTCCTGTAGGTCACCCCGTCTGTCGTGCGAGCAAATAAAAACTCTTATTTTTGAATAACAAAAAAAATGTTGGTTTATTCAATGGAAAATTTGATTGCGACAAATCTCGCTAGTAGGCTTTGTAGTGTTTAGTATGCTCGACCACTGACTTTGAAATTTTATTTACTTTACTCAAAATTTTGCTAAATTTCAAACTCATTTGCCGATATGTTTTAAATATGTGTAGCGAACAATAAAGTTTTTATAATGTAATACAAGTTTTGGGTTATTTTATAATAAAATGTTTTTACTATGAAACTTTTTAATTTTCCAATACCTTGTATAAATCTCGTGCGTGGTCGGGTACGCGCCTCGTCTTGTCAATCATCATTTGCTTCTGTGCCAGCGAGTATCACATGTGTTGTCAAGAACAAAATTCAGCAGACCATCTGGTGTAGTTTTTCTATTCGAATTTAATCAGATTGAAACTTATCAATCTCAACACCGTTGATCCAGTTTTCAATAATATCCAATTTAACTAACTTTACATTCTACGCAGGTAAGTAAATTTACATTAGCATCCAAAATTTTTAATGCTTTTCAAAATGGCCACGGCTTCCAACTTCGACCTTCGTAATATTTCACTTACGATTTCTTCAAATTTTTATATTTTTAGCACTTATCTACTGAAATTGACGATTCTTCACAAAAATTCTCTTTTACGTATCCAAAACTAATTTTTACTTAGTTTATAAGTAAAAATAATACTATTTGCAAATTAAAAACGCACTACGCCAATTTTTTAGCGTCCACCTCGCATTCAAGCGCTATGGAAGACCTGAGTTCAACCTCCAGAAAATTTATACCCCGTAAGTTCTTCAACTACGTACAGGATGTTGCACAAATTAATATTCTTTTCTTTTTTCTTAGATTCTTTTTGTAGCACAGCACAAATGTCACTTATTCCAACGTTTATAAAATTAAAGTAAAAAAATGTGTTGCGGATGTGTTTAAGAGGACGACATTAGCCAAGCTTTTATCGAAATTAGCTAAGATCACCACCAACCTTAAACTATTAATCAGAAGGAGGCGACCATATACACTTTACAACTCGAAAATATTTGAGCTATTAAAGCAAGCATTATTATTTGTCTCTCTTTAACCATATGTTGAAATCGTACTCAACTGATATTTTTAGAACGAAATATAATAAAATTTTCTTTAAGTTACTATAGCTTTTTGATAAAAAAATATAATTTAATTATTTAATAAAAGTTAATAAAATAAACAATAAAAGTTTTGCGTGGCATGTGAGTCCGTGGAAGATATGCGTTAAGTGAGTAAAAACACAGATTATGGACAGTTTGCAAATGAACCGGAGGATATTGAGAATTCACAATTTATTCTGACGGAAGCTAAACAGCAAACACTACGGTTACAAGTAAAAATATTAACATAATAAAATTTATAAGCTAGTTCTGATTTTGTTCATTTTCTAGGTTACTACGGAAGAAAAAAATTGTATCCAAAGTGAGAATGTGGGGCAATTTGGAAACAAATTGTATGAGTACGAAAGACATCCCAGATTAACGACATCAATATTTGAAAATGTTGTAAAACGTCGGCAAAATACATCGTGCCATAACCTAGTCAAACTGTGTTTAAATCACAATTCATTTTATTCTCTGGCAACCGAATATGGTATATCAAAAGAGACTGTGGCTGCATCACTATTTGAGAAAGCAACTGGAAAGAAAGTTCAAAAATCGGGTCTCTGGATTGAAGAAGATCATGGTTTCTTAGCTGCTTCGCCCGATGGTAAAAATAGATTATAGTATTAGCTATTCAAAGAAATAACATAACCTTAATTTATTATAACAGGTTTGATAGGAGAAAATGCAATTTTAGAAATCAAATGCATTTATTCACCCGATACACAAGTTACTTCTTTGTTAGAGCTAATCGAGATAAAGAAATCGAAGATTTGTTTAAAAAAACCCGAAAACAATGCGAGATACAATTAAATCGCAATCACAATTATTATTATCAGGTACAACATTACTTTTAAACTTTATGTAGATGTCAAAGTACTAATAAAATATTTTTAGGTTCAAGGACAACTAAATATCACCAAAAAAGAAAAATGTTATTTCGTTGTTAATATCAACGACATAATACCAGTATTCATAGAAGAAATTTACAAAAATGAACAGTTCTGGAATAATTCTATGTTGCCTAAATTACAACAATTTTACACTGAATGTATAGCTCCTGAATTAATTCGCAACAATTTAAAGAAAAACAAAAAATGTATAGATCAACCATACATTCAAGATGCTATTGCTGAAAATAATAAAAGGAAATTACCAAAAAGTGTTAAAACAAATACAAAAAATAATGCAGGGTAGTACAACTGTAAAAATCGCCTTGTTTGATTTTGTATACAAAAGCTGTTATTGTTTTAAAAATTGCTGATAGCTTCTTAATCTGACTCATAGATTATTTGATTAACGACGGCTGTGACCTCCGAAGGGTTGACCCGGCCACTGTTTTTCATCTGCGAACATACGATTATTAATAAAGAATTTACTTTTTAAATTGTGTTTATTTATTTTATACTTTAAAAAAGTGGCTCTTTGTTTTTCTTTATATTCAATATTGTAAAAAAATATCTGCTTATCTTTTATATTAATGTGAAGTAATCGAAATCTTACATAATTTAGATGTAAATAAAAATTGTTCGAGTTTGTAATGCAAAAGTAAAGTCAAATTTAGATAAAAAAATGTGTTCGAATTACCACAAAGTAAGTGCCCGATTTATTTTCTTAGGGTCATAATTGCCTCATAAACATGCCTAATCTATATATACGAAAAATTTTACTTTTTTATAACATTATGAAAGAAAAGTACAGAATTCTGTATTATTACCCTATGAACTAATGGCCAAACTAGAAAAATTACATGTGCTACTCATGATTAGAATCTAAATTTGAAATATTTTAATTATCGCAAAAACATACAGAAAAACTTTATTAATGAACTGTTAACGTTTATACTTTTAAATTAGCACATTTATAATTGTAGCTTGGGTACGAAATAAAAAAAGTTCACTTTATTAACAAAAAAATTCCTAAATTTTCAAATTTCAATTAACAATAAACAATACACCACGGCCGAATTTCGTAATAAAATTTTTTCGTGACCTAAATAGATCTATTGTTTTCATATATTTTCAATCAGATGCAAAAAATTTTGAAGTGTTGAACATTTGTGCATTCATAAAAATTTGTCTAATTTTGTACATGTAGCGCTCGTAGCGGTTAAATGCGCAGCGGCCGCCCTCTTAAGTATAAAATTTAGCCTTTTTAATTTTCCTCTGAATAAATTGTAACGTATTTGCAGTAATTAAAACAAATAAAATGACCACGTTCTGGACTTGCGGGTTGACTGTACAAAAAATCACCACAGTATAGTTAACGTACTATTCTTAATTTCTTCATCTTGTGCATAATGTATATTGTCTTTTCTAATAACCAGCAGTATAGCGTAAATTTTACACCGACCGATTGGAAAACGGGAAACCCTGGTTCAAATTCTCGTCGTGTCGGATGCACTGCTGTGATCTAAGGTCTAATATAGATTTGTAGACTATGGGGTAATATACTGGCCATCGAGGTTGGGGTTTCTTCGTCGGGCCAGCTTCTCGTCGTAGATAAAAATGTAAAATGTTAAAAAACCAAGCGCCAAATACAGAACGAATTAACGCACTGAAGCGATTGTCTACTACTAGTTCTTAAAAATTCATTCTGTTTATATTAATGTATTGTATGGTAAGACTTATCTTTAAATGTAAATGTTGATACATAATTTGTAAACTAACGATTGCTTCAATTGTATAATCTTTCTTAGATTATTCTTGGTCGTTTCGTTATCTTTTGATGATCTTAAACAGAAAAATATTTTATTTGGATAATTTCACTACAATTATCAATGAGAAAATAATAACTGCATAAGTTTATAATGAATATTATAAAAGTTTTAAATGCTCACGATGTGGTGAGGATCAGATTTCATCAATTGCTACACATTTACCCCACCATCTAAATCTTCTATAATAATAATAATAATTATAATAATAATAATCTTTATTACAGCAATAACAAATAATTCGTCTAATAAAATTAACAAACTTCAATTCTATTAGAAATTACGCAAATTTAACACTCAGAAAAAAGTTGTCACGGTGTAAAAGGTGGAGATCAGCAGGTGTTGGTTTTCATCTCAACACTGGAGGTCTACGATTGGATATTAAAGAAATCCCTTACTTTGTACAAGGCTTTATCGATCAAGAGTTTCTTAATCTTCTTTTTGAACTTGATTGGTGTCAGGTTCTTAATGTCTTGCGGGATTGCATTGAATAGTTTAATGCTCAGATTTGCGTCTTCTGAACATTTCAATTGCCTTTTAGTAGTTTGAATTTCGTTTTAATTTTGCGTTTGGTATGTATGTGTTGCTGTGTTCCTTAAGATATCAGCGTTGTTTCTTACTTTTACTTCACTGGCGTATATGTATGCCGACGGAAGTGTCATAATGTGGAAAGAACAAAATATCGACTCACAGTGGGTTGTACTTGGTACTCCCCTTATTGCTCGAATTGCTCTTTTTTGCATTCTGAACACCTTTTTTGATTCGTTTTCCTGTTTGTCGTGAAATCCAACGTTTGCGTTTTGTCAGGGTTTAGTAATAGCTTGTTGGCTGAAAACCAATTCATTGCTTCTTTCTGCCTATTTTTCGTTTCACTTTCGTCCGTCACAAGAGCCGTGTCATCTGCATACAAAACACTTTCACATGCCATGTGACCAGGAAGGTAGTTTATAAACAGAATGAAGAAAAGAAGACCCAGGATGCTTTCTTGCGATACACCACATGTGGCGTTTGTTTCTTCGCTCAATTGTTTGTTCCAGTAAACGGTTTGTTTTCTGTTTTTAAGGTACGATTATATTATATTATGTGCTTTTCCCCTGAGGCCATAGTGGTGGACTTTTTCCAAAAACATGCTATGGTCCATCATATCGAATGCTTTCAATAAGTCACAAAATATGGTTTGACATTTTTGTTTCTCCTCCAGCATACCATATATGAGAGCCGTAAGCCTCTGGATTGAATCTGCAGTGTTTTTGCCCTGTTGGTATCCAAATTGTTGTTTAGTGAAGATTTTATTTTGGTGTAAGAATTTCTCAAATCGATCGTACAGAACTTTTTCGTATATTTTTAAGAACACTGGTAGTATTGCTATAGGTCGATAGTTACTGCTTGCTTCTTTATTCCCCTTTTAATGAATTGGAATTATTTTTGACTTTTTTAGTGTGTCCGGAAACGTTTCTTCACTTATGCACGAGTTGATTACGTGGGCGAGTACTTTTGCTATTTCTTTCTTTATCATTTTAATTATTTTGGCATTCAGATTGTAGATATCAAATGTTGGATGTGTTTTTCATCTTTGTAATAATGGTTTCTATTTCGTGTTCTGTGACTGGTTGTAAAAATATCGTGTTTTTTAAACTTCTGTCAGATTTTAGATAATATAATGATTTTGTCTATAATATACTAGTCTATAAACAATCTTACAGTTGTAAAAGTACATACAATCACATTGTAATAAAAACCAAAAAAAAATTACATCGATTCGAATATCGATTAAGTTAATTCGCGAATTGAATAATTCGGTTAATCAAATTTTGACTTAAAAGTGACTTAAAAGCTTAAAAGTGAGCTTGTTCTCCTATAGCCCCTCTAGCAACTAGAAATCGTAAAACACTAAATATAAGCTAAGATTTCTAATTACTACATAATAATAACGAATTGCAAAGACGTCCTCTCTATTACAACTGATCTAAAAGAAAAGAAAATATTCAAAACAGCTTATGAACAGAAATACCCATCAGATCAGAAAATATATTACGAAATCAATAATTATACATTAGTTACCAATTAAAACTAATGTACAAACACAAGTTTAAGTATTAATAATAAACTATATGTTTGTAAAACATATCAAAACCAACTTCTTATTACAATCAAATTACAAATGATCATGTATCATGTATGTATCAAATACAAATTATCAAGATAGACTGCTATTTGGTAAGTTTTTAAATCGTTAAAATCAGATTGATCAATCTTTACCTTTAATGAAAGCTTTATTCAGTGTTTCCAAGAAAACAGCAATTATACCTTGACAATAGCAGTTTAGCAACATCAATTAATAATAGTATTCATTAAGATAAAACAAAATAAAAATCCAATCCATCGATGTAAAATTGAATGTACTATTAAAATTAAGTAAAGAATAAAATAATGTACTTACTGTTTTTTCTGTATTTGCGTAAAATGCGCTATACGCTTTCTAAAACTGGAAATGTACAAAGTTTTCACAAGTAACATTTAGTACAAATTTCAGTAACGTTTTCATGATGCCAAAGATGCAGACACCAGATTAAGCTAATTTGCAACTTCGTTATTAGCATAATCAATACAAATTCTGTAATCAAATAATTTACCGAATAGACGCAAGACATTTCATGCTGCCTGTACATTTGTTTTGTTATTTTCTTTTACAATAAATATGGAAATTATTGGTATTATCCTGATAACAATTAAACATAAGCGTTTTTATCGGGCACAAATGCCGAATGTCTACGAAATTAATTTCTATTGCACAAAAAATTTAAAATAATGGTTTTCCGACAAATGTTAGCCCAAAATTAAGTTTTTTGTTTTTTTCTAAACTTCCATTTGAAAAAGCATACTTTCAACATTTAATATGGGCTACTTTGTGATCATTCGAGTTGAAAGTAAGGGGAGAAATAATAAAATTATTTATCAAACATTAAGGGATATTTATTAAACGATGTGTATGCTAATAATTTAAGTAGATACTTCCTAAATGAAGTAAATTAAGATCTATATACTATATACGTAGTTCAGTCATTACGTGTTGAAGAAGAGGCGTGCGTGGAGATAACTCGTAAATAAAATATTTTTCGCTTGAGCCCTTTACTTTAGTATCTAAAAAAAGATGTTAAGTTTTATATAACAGATTCAAACCTGACAAACGAAAAATTTATAAAATCTTAAATTAGCCGTTTCCTGTATGTACATCTTAAACCCAAAATAGTTCTGAGGCATTTCGCTACGTTTCCTAATAATTCGCTCTCGGATATTTCACTACTAGGATATTTTGCTAGAATTTTAGGTTTGTTACTAAAAAAAATTTTTAAACAATAGCTAACGGGAAATAAGAAATTAAGTAAAAATTATTAATTTCAGAAACAAAATGATATAAACATGTAAATAACTTACATATTTCAAAACCCAACATATTGTTCGGGAGCGAAATATCTCGGGTAACCACCTAAAATAGGTTATATCAGAATTAAAGTAGCTAAAACTTTGAGCAAAACTATAAAAAAATTGTTGATCTAAAGTTTAGAACAACAATCTAATTCCTGAAATATTATAGCTTTTTATAGAACCTCAATTATTATCGATTTTATTCAAAAGAAGCTTCTGAAATCTAGTTTTGAAAATACGGCTGTTGACTACTTGGAAAGCTGGTTACTGTCACATAACCTATCCTAAGAATTGAACATTTTCCTATTGACCATTGGAAAGAGGACAATTTTCTGAGTATATTAACAGAAAAAAATTTTCGATTATACAACGGTAGTCGATATAGCGGCATTTTAAAATTACAAAAAACTGGGAGATGTAACATGATACACCCCGATGCGTGACGGTAAGTCACACGTTGAGCCCCGGCTATTATTTTTGTTGACGGTACGTGTGCTTTGATATACTCTTAATATTATTGTCCGTTGTGGTCGACACCCGGACGAGTTCTATGGCTTCAAGTTCCACCCTTGGCGAGTTCTGCCATTCTACAGGGATATTTTTAAATTGTTATGTGTTATGGGCAAAAATAAAACAGGCCCGAAGGACGCCGAAGACGTCCGGATTTTAAAAATTGAATTTTTTTAAAAACTTTTGCATTATCCAACTTAATTTTTGTTCTAGTATGCTTATAAAAGTGTCTTTTTACCACTATTCAATAGGAAAAAGTTTGGGATAGGTTTCGTGACAGATCTCTTTATTAAATAATTCGATTTTGAGTTTTTTATTAAATAATATTTGGGTTAATGTTAGGATAACTCGTTGATAAAATTGATTAAATTCAAGGTTATATTTTGTTTATTTCATTATTAACCACAATTTTGATATGACTATTTATCAACCAATCAAAATAGATTTTACAAGAAAGAACCGACTATAAGTACACGAAGTGCAACCAATTTACTAATCATAAAATTACTATTATAATACACCTAAAATGTGATACCAGTAATATAAATTATACAAGTAATATTATATAATACTAGAGAGGTATTATCAGTATTTAATATAATAACTATACTTCTATTTACAAAAAGTATTAAATTCGTTTTATTAACTAAATACTAAATAGAATTAATTATAAAAGAAAAACCAGCTTAATTTCAGCCTGTCAAAATGGCTTTCAGTTAGTAATAAATTAATATAAAATTTATTCTTTCAATAATATTAAAACATGTCGTAACATTCAACAAACTTTTTCCTCAAACGTGTCAGTTGCGTAAGCTATTTAATCATCGTCGATTTTATTTTGAGTGCTACCAGGTTATTTTGACAGACGAAATTTAATAAGTTTTGCGTAGTAAAGTTGGATTACTTTTTTTGTAACATAAAATAGTAGAAAGAAGTATTACGTTGGTAAAAAATTTCATCATCCTTAAGATGATAGAATTTATATTTGGTCTATTATTACTCTTATAACACCAAATGTCGTCTTTAATAATTTATATTGAAAAATATTTTAAACAAATTTAATATTACAAACCGGAGATACTTAACTAACCTAATATTAAATAATATAAAGGAAAACTGTAATGATGTTTTGTTTTTGATATACAGTAATCTCCTGAGACTAACATTGTTATAGAAAACCAAATTTTAGCTTCCTTTATTTGATATTCACATATATCGGAATATTTTGAATATCTAAGTAGTAGTAAACATACGTATTTATAAGATCTTGCTAAAAATATCAGAAATACATATCAGGATAAATAAAATGAACTAATATAATAATTTGTTTTGTATTTCTGAAGCTTTTTGGAGTACTATAATGAAATAATGAACAATTTTTACTTTTTAGTATTTCAATTTCGCTATAGCAAATTAATCAAATTTGGAATATTATGCATATTTATGAATACCATATGGAAAGTTATTTTCTTAAACATTTGCTACTGAAAAACATGATCTTAGTTATGCATATCTGATTAATGTACATCTAACATCGCGAAGTACATACTGTGCTATAAATTATAAACTGTCTGGATGAATCCTTACTAAAACTATTTAGTCAGAAAAAGTTTGTATAATCATTTTATTGAACAATTAATTTTTGAACAAACTGTGAGAAATAAAATGAGTCTAGAAAGAAATATTCTTATAGTAAATGTTATGTATTTTCAGTTTATTATAAACTTAACAAAGAATGGTAATATACATGTTATATTAAGTATTTAGTTGTTACAGTGCTAGAAAGTGAATTTAGTTCAAGTGATGTAGTACATATTTTCATTATAATCAAGTACGTATAGCTAACTACAAAAGAAAATTCAGTAAATGAAGCTAGCGGAGTAAAGTAAATCTTTAAGACAGTAACTGATGAACTTTGCAGTTAAATCAAAGTGAAACATAAATCTTTGCTCGTCTCTTCGTTTTAGATAAATTGCTTGATTTCTACCAGTCTTTCCGCTAATTTGACAGTATAAGTCGCCAATCAAATTGATTACATTTTATTTAATTTTTTTGGTACATATACTTTTGCTAATGTTAGATAACTTAATTCAGTAGAGAATTACTTTTAAAAATGTAATTCTAAGAACTAAAATTCTTTGTAACTTCCGTGTCCTTTTTACGTTAAATTTTAAAAATAACTTTTGAATAACTAACGAATTATAACGTTTTCTATACTAGTACGTTTAAAGCTGATACTTTCAAATGAAATAAGGATTATCCATTATTTAAGTTATTTGGTTTAGTTGGGAATTGAAACCGAAACTTCTAATAATTAAATCATTAGTTTTTTTTATATAATGAATTAGTTTTCGATTCACTGTGTTGTTATACCGAGGAATCAATCTGTAACATTTTCTGAATCAATGGCGGTATGAACTTTTATATAGAAATCTTTGTCAACGTAAAACATAAATAATATAATATTATTACTTTAAAAAAAATTGTATTGTAATATAGTGATTTATCGCTTATATAATATCAATAATTTGCTTATTTCATTAAGATTTGAAAATTTATGTATCTAGAGTCTCCACACTTTTGTGCATAAAATAACTAAATAACACTGTTGTACTTTCTGGCATGGTTTATAACAGATCGCGCGCAAGTGTTTGCACAATCAGTAAAAGCAACCGCTCGCAAGTTTGTAAATAAAGGGTAGGTATATCTTATTTCCAAGTTCTTAATGTTTTTAGAAATCTTATACCCTACTGAAAAGTGCAAGATGTTTTATTGAATCGTTCGATTGTGAGATTCACCTGAAAAGAAAACAATTTAATTTATTTTTCGGCATCAAAGCATCTCACGTACCAATCTTTCCTACTTCAAATATTAGATTTGCTGTGTTTGGTCCAATCATTGCACATGACACTTTATATTCTCACGAGCATTTAAATTTAATGTCGTTAAAGTAGAAACTATCGCAAATTCACTTTTGTGCAAAGCATCAAAATACTTTTTGAACTTTCAGTAACGTTAACTTTAAAATTACTTTTGTACTACATTTAATTAACGTTTGAAAACATCCGTGGTATACAGGTACGCACTTTGAAACTTCCTAACTATAACAATAAAAATAAATCGTTCCTTACAAAGAAAACCAATTTGAGATAACAATTAAACTCATACTTCACTACCTTAATCTCCTGTCTTAGAAGAATGCATTTATTATTATTAAAAAGAAAAATAAGATGAGAAGACTCCAATGTAATTGCCATCACAATTGATAAAATAGCCAACTTTAATAAATGGTAGTACATAGTTTTCTCTTTTTCTTATTAATCAAACGGTTTTATTTATGCGACTTAATTATTTTTATTGTTACAAATTATAGGTATGAATTGCTAATCTACGAATTTAGTAAACATTAAAAAATTAAGTGAACAATAAAAAATCTTGTATACTCATATCAAAAACATTCTTCTTTTTCTCTTTGCAATAATTCACCAAAATTCTTCTGCGGTTTATCCCTCGGCTAGAATTTTGTAAACTACTTCTAAGGGTAGAAAGCGTAGAAAGCTATTGTTTGCTAATATTTATTATTTTCGAAAAATCCAAATTTGTTTGAGTTAAAAATTAATATAATAAAACCTAACAAAATGTTAAAATAATAAATTTTCACTGTTAAGTAAATAATTACATACTACAAAGAAACATAATATTTAAAGAAACCAAAATGACAATAATTCACTTTTAACATCAGGGTTGAACTTAGAATATTTGAATAAACAAGAAAATATAAATCTAAAAAAATTACGCATACTACTAAATACCACAAAAATACTTAAAAAATTCTAAAAACTTTTTTAAGTTATTTTCTATTTTAAAAATTAATAGTTGATATTTCACAAATTAATTACCAAATAACAATAAAGCATTAGTGGAAGTTATTAGAAATAAGCCTATCTAACTTTCTATCAAAAACATTAAAGTACATTAAATTCAAAAAATGTAGTATATTGGATAAGTAAAATTTTCGTAAATTTAGGTCTAAAAATGTGTGTAGTGAATTATTTTGTTATTCTAAATTACTAATTTTATTTTTTCGATCACTGTTTGACATTCAGGGAAAAAATCACTTATCTAATCAAAATTATATTAATCGCCCCCTATCATTTTTGAACGATTTAGATGTGCCTGAATACTTTTCTTAAATTTGTAAAAAAAAATGCTTTGCCCACCCATAAGTAAATATTTATTGTTAGATACTATAATTAGATATTGTTTTCATGAAAATTTGTACAAGGTTTACTGCAGTATAATAAATTCAAAAAACTATTACGACTTTGTCCTAAAAGCTGGTTTACACTATGTGATTTTTCGTGTTAGTTGTCACATGACTTCTCATGTAAGAAACTTTTCAAAATAAGATTTTTTTTTTATTTGACATTCATGAATACATACAATCTGTTCTAAGTTGAACAATAGGTAGTACATTTGACAGTGAATTTAACATAGCCGAGATTAACACAGTAGTAGATCTCATTCTCATAGTTTACATTATTTACAACATGTTTTGTTATGACCACATGGAAATTAACTGCACTGCACTATTTGCGATGGGGTAAGTCCATTGGATCATATCATTGTAGTCTTCTTACACGGGAGACACTGAAAAGATTTGCAACGAGGGTGTTTAGATGGACGCTAAGACGGTCTTGATATCGCTTGCTTGAGGCAGCAATTTCTTCCTTAATCGTGGTCATACCTAAGTCTCGATGAATGATGAAGTTAGGGACGTACCAAATTGTCCGTAGCGTTTTAGACTGAAATCGCTGCAACTTCATAATATTTGATTCGCTCGCTGAACCCCACAGCTGCATACCGTGTTTGTTTGCTAGTGTAAGACAAGAATTTTTGTTCATAATCGAATACATCTTGCGATAGGTGAGTCTGAGTTGCAAGCGTTTTGCTCCAAATGTGTTTCGTCTATGTCAGCCGTCGGTCTAGATAAAGACTAAGGTTTTTAACTTCTTGCTTTTGTGGAAGGATACAACCATTTAGTGAAACAGCCAAACTTTTAACCATTTCTCCAGTTGGTTCAGATGTTCTTGAAGAAATTCAGAAGCAAGGTTAGGGTTTTGATTCGAGGACATTATCGCTGTATCATCAGCAAACGTTGCTATTTCGGTGCTCCGATGTATTGGTAGGTCAAAAGTGTAGAGGAAATATAGTATTGGACCAAGCACACTACCTTGTGACACACCAGACTTGATGGAAAACAGGGTGGAGTAGGCATCACCGTACTTTATCAGAAAGTGTCTGTCTGACGAATAGTTTTTCAAGAGGTGGCTAGAGGGATGGGGCAAACTAGTTTTTATTTTATAAATCAAACCGTTGTGCCACACCTTATCGAAAGCCTGCGACACATCCAAAAAAGCCGCCGAGCAATATAGCCTGTTCTCCAAGTCATTTTCAATTTTCCTGGCAACTCTGCGCACTTGTTCAATGGTTCAGTGCTGCTGTCGGAACCCAAACTGGTGACTCGATATTAAGCATTGTTTTTTTAAAATGGGTCTTAGTTAGGTTAGAAGAAGTTTCTCAAATATCTTGTAGAGAATTGGTAGGAGGCTGATTGGACGATAAGAAGTAGTCTCTGTTGGATCTTTACCAGGTTTCGGAATAAAAATTATTTGGGCCGTCTTCCATTGTGAAGGGAAGCAGCCTGTTCTAAGAATAGCGTTAAATATAAAGGTACATCCTTACACCCTCTTGTGGCAACTCCTCTAGAATTCTGCCGGTTATCAAGTCATAACCCGGTGCTTTTTTTATATTAAGATTGGTCTGTATAATTGTCGCAACTTCTGAAATCTTCAATGGTTTAATTGGGAGGCCCATCTGATAGGGAGAACTTAGAGTTTGTTGGATTAATTTTTCTTCCTCTGGATAAACTTCAATTGAGAAGGGTTTGAAAACCTTTTCAAGGTGTTCTGCAAAAGTACTTACTTTTTCTTCGTCTTTTCTGGCCTAGCTGCCGTCTTTAGTTCTGATAGGTGGATATGTATTTTGAGTTTGTTTAATTTTTTTGTAACCTTCCACAAAGAGTAGTCAGTAGCTTCCGTTGGGGACAGACTTTCTAAAAATTTTTTTATGCCTTGATTTTTGTTATTCGGCATCTTTTTGAGTTGTCCAGTGGCGTGGTTAAAATTCGTTTTATCACTTGGAGCATGAGTCATTTGCCAACGTTTTATTTTGCGTCTATTTTGCTATGAGTTTTCATATAATTTTGCATAAACCGCTTTTTTAAAGTTTTTTACTTTATAAGGTTGTTCATATAATAATGTGCTAAAATACCTAGTAGGTATGTGTACAATAATTATTTATTTATTTTCTATGATTATATAAAATTAGTTTTTCCACTACTAGTCATATAGGCTATCATTATAACCTAGCCAAGTCGTATCTGAAGTGACGTTTTTCAGACTACTGGTGTATAATTTTTTCATTATACGCTACTAGTTAATAATGAACATATTGATATTTTTCGATAGTTTGGCAAATGTTTATAAAACAAATGTTGTTAAAAAACAATTTTGTATAACCAAGAAATGCTATTTAATTGCATTTAAATTATTCAAAAAGTTTTTTTAATAAAATAATTTCGTTTCAAATATTTTTAAAAAACTGGAATTTAATTATGACAGCTAACCTAATAAACTTGCCAACACCTGTCAAATCAACAAAACAAAACAAAGTTTTCATTTGATTTGATATTTTAAAAAAGTTTTTTTATTAAGAAGACTTCAAAAAAATGGTAATAAATCTAGTAGTCGAAAAAATCGTATATAAACCACGGTTGTGAAGACCATTATAGACCCCGCGCCTTATATTTCGAGGTGCGTAGCACCGAGGAATATAATCTTGGCACTAGGTTAATAATGATAGTATTCACTACCTTGGCCTATAATATACTATTGTATAGTTATTATTTCGGTTCAAAGTAAAAAAAATATGCTATGTTTGTAATATTATTTATTTAATTGTTGTTTTATTTTACACATTATTGCGTAAAATTAAATAATTTAATATTTAATAAAAATTAAAAGTTTCCAAACGATTCGGCTTCAAAACTATGTCAAAAATTTAGCCGGCTCGGTTGGTTGACTGCGTTCTCTTTCAAAAGAAAGTGACCACACACGACGAAACTGTCCTAAACAAAAGTAATTACCATAAAATTACATACCATCCACGCCTAAAACACAAAATATAACATGCCTTTAGGGAGTACATTACCAACGGTTCATTAAAGTTAGTATTCCATAATAAAATTAAATTAGGTAAGATTCTACACTCTAAAACAAAAGATCGGATCCCTACCTTTGACAGAGCAAACATTGTTTATAATATAGAATGGGAATATGGTACGGTTTAAGACAATATTCCACGGCCACAATCCCGCGGCCACAATCTCGCTGCCATAATTCCGCCGCCACAATCCCGCCGCTAAAATCCCGCCGGACCATAATCCCGCAAGACCAAAATTCCACCAAACCAAAATTCCGCCGAACTAAAATCTCGCCTAACTAAAATCCAGCCGGACTGAAATCCCGTCGAGCTATATTTGTTGTATGAAAGATTTTTTGTGCAAATAACATTCGGACTGTACGTACCTTACCGACAGAAATTTGATAGAAGAAAAAAGTGAAACAGAGATGTTAACAATTGACCCCAAAATAATAAAAACAAAGATAATGATGAGACGTATGGGTGTAAGGTTGAACTTAAAAATTAAATCCTGAGGTATTTTTAAACCAATAAAGAGGAGCCCTGCTCATTTAAAATTTTATTGTAATAAACTTGTAAAACCGACCAATTTGTTGGTTGGTAAAGTTTACCTATTTTTTTTTAACTTCCCGGGATTCGAACCTGCGATAGCATTTATGGAATGTTCTGTAACTGCACACCTTAACGATTTCGCTACGGAGGGTATATAATATATTTCACTTTATAATTTACTTATAGCTACTTGTATAGGTACTAGTATAAAGTATTATGTATAGAAAAATAATAATTTAATTTTGATTTGATAAAAGAAAAAGAAATGGAAAACCATAGTTTAAGAAATAAATTATATTATTGGTAAAATATTTAACTAAGTATAGTTGGCCGAAATAAAGCTTTAAAATAAAAAAACCACAACTATAATATTTTTATATAAATGAATGATTTCTATTGGTCTACTAATAATATCAACAAACTTTTTCTATTTGTTGTTAAATTTAGAACAGACCCTACTAAATAACCTGTAAATGAGTATCTGACAAATTTCTACCATGGGCATTTCACAGGGCCCTACAAAGAATATGTAAACTAGTACCTGGCTAATCCCTACCTTGGACATTTCACAGGCATCTACAAAGAATCTGTGAACAGATCCCTGGCTAATTCCTACGACGGGAATTTCACAGGGTTTCACAAAGAGTGTGTAAACAGGTATCTGGAAAATCCCTGTATGAACAGGCCTGGCATACTTAATTAATAGGCATTTGCCAGCGGTCTAACAGGGTCACAGGAAATTTCCACAGGGAAAATGTTACTTGGGAAATAATAACAAAGTATTGAAATGGAGTGCAAACTTTTTTTAAGATTTTGAAAAATTCAGTGGGTGCAATTCAAAAAAAATTGTAACCGCGGGATTTTTATTCGGTTGGATTTTGGTTCGATGGGATTTTTGTTCGGCGGGATTGTGGCGGCGGGATTATGGTTGCGGGAGTTTGTCCCATCCTGAATATCGGTAAGCATTACATCGGCCAAACCAAACAAAGATTATCCAGCCGCATCAAACAATATCAATATAACATTCGAGGTAAATCTTCAAACACTGGCATATCCGAGCACGCCAATGAAACAATCTTAGAGCTTCAAACCGGATTATGTCAAAAAAGTTACCACAAGAGGACTTTTCTGGAGGCAGCTTACATCTCTACCAACAACAACAATCTTAACAAACAAACAGATTTTAAATATATCAACACCGGGCACAAGGAGTTACTTCACTATTTTAACAACAGAACGAAAATATAGCCTACTATTCTTATCTTATATTTTTTTGGTTGATGGTCATCAGTCATCATACTTGTATATTTGTGTTGTGGCTTTGTTCTTTTAACTTCAACTTTCCAATGTTTTATTGTCCCACTTTGACTTCTGTGTAGATTACCTTATGATGTGTACCAAGTGGTGGGTGATTAAACTTTTTAATACATAGGCGTCACTTGTTGGGTGACTCAATTTATCAGCATTATTCGAAAAGTCAAAGATAAAACTCAAAGAGTTATATAAAGACTACTCCAAGAAATAAAATCACAACGACTAAGATGGGCAGGCCACGTACATAGACAACCAAATGACAGACTGACCAAAATTGCATAGACAGCAGTATCTGAAGAAAAAATAACTCTGGAACGACCGCGTCTCAGATAGCAGGTTAATATCAGAGCAGACCTCAAAACCATGGGAATAGATAAAGATTAGATTGCAACGCTTATAGTAGAGCGAAAACTTTGGAGAGACATTGTGAAGTCAACCAAGACCCACCCATGGTTGTAGAGCTGTACGATAGATAGATATAGCATTATTTCGAGGTGGACTAGGTCAGTTCACAACTCAACAATTTTTAATAATTTACTCTTGTCTGTAGATCTGGAAGTTGGGGATTACGAATCAAATACTTGGATACTTGGTGATAATGGGTATGCCTGCAAGTAATACTTACAGGCTTCACTTAATACTTACCCTTGCTTCATCCTGCCACACCCTCTGAAGAAGCTTAAAATCGTAGCCATATTTCAACACGAAATATTGTTGAGAAGGCTTTCGGATTTTTAGAAAGACGTTTCTCTTGTATTTACACAGCCCTGCGCAATAAATTGGATACGGCAGTCGTCATTATCGTAGCATGTGCTGTACTGCACAACTTTGCCGTAGACCTGTGTGAAGATGATTTTGACGATATAAATAGTTAACATAGATGATGAAGTAGCAGATTTGCCACCTGACTCTTAAAATGCACGAGATGCAAATGTTAGTGCACGTACTGCTTTAATTTTCAATCGTTTTTAAGTAAACTATTTAAGTAATTAAAATGGTTCAAAATTTAAATTGTTTTTATTAACTATTATCTAATTGACAATGTTCTTTCTTGTTGGCTGTTATATATACATCAATTTTGTATCGTGCAGTTGGCGTTAGGAGTAGCAATCAAACATTTGAACGCATAATCAGAGATTAACAACTAATTATAGATTTCAGGTGGTATCTGCAACGCATTCAAAATTTAACCATTTGATTATCTTTAACACAGGTTATTTAGAATTTTATTGAAACCGAGCATTAGGTACTCTGATAAATTTAGATTATTGAGAATATTTTTGACTTCACAGCGGTTTTGACATTTTAAATCATAAGAATACTCATATTAAGCAATCTTGCGTAGTGCGATCATAAAAACTATTGGTCATGTGATCTGAGCGTTTAGCTATGACTTTTCATTATGACCTAAGCTTTATTCTTTTTACCTATTTTAAGTGAGATTGTACTGAGATACTCAGTTACTTAGTTGAAAGGTTCTTTTTTTACAGTTTTGACATAAGTACTGTGCCGTGCCGAACTGAGTTTTACGTGACAAAATTATCCCTTTCCATACCCAAACTGATCTTGCTGTTTTAAAGTGTTACAACTGAGACAAATTGGGAAATGGCCCGGTTTGCTTGATTTGAATTAAACTTGTCACTTATTGCAATCATTTCAATAATATCTACTGCACCTTAAATTTTTAATTGGTCTGTAGCGCTGTGATTAGCGATTGCTACTCAATAATTATAATAGCTGAATGGTTATCGTTGCCTTCGTCGTTCGGTCGTTGCTGAATCGTCGTTTGATTGGTCGCTCGCTAGTAGTCGCTTGTTGGTCGTTGGGCTGTTTGCTTCTGACTGAATGAATCTGTTGTTGTTTTTTATATACTCGTAGTATTTGTAAGTTGGTAATAATATTATTTGGTTGGTATTACATGTGACATTAATACCGGTCGCTGCACTACCCCCTCCCAGTGAAAGAGTTTGAACGGGAAAATAATTCTTACGGTATAATGCTTACCATCTCTCCGTATCTTGATGGAAATCTAACAGTGCGTCTGCTTCTGCTTTTTCTATGCGTTGGCTGTGTTGATGTTTCTGGACGTACTGATTTCTCTGCGGAAGTGTCCAGTGCGATTTCTTCGGGATAGCTTGAGCTGCTCTCCGTAATTGCAGTTTTTAGGTGATCAATCGAGATATTTTGAAGTTTGTTATTTATTATCAATTCAAAATATTTTTTGTTTTCTTTATTACCTTAAAAGGTTCGTCATATGGGGGTTGTAATGGCTTTTTTACGCGATCGACTCGAATAAATACGTATTTTGCGGTTTTTAGACTATTTGGAACGTATGCTTTGTTGCGTTGATGAAAAGTTGTATGTTTATATTGTACCTCGTTCATGCGTTGTTTGAGTTCTTCCACGAAACCTTGCGGTGGTGTGTTTCGGATTGTTACTGGGGCATCGATCAGATCGCCTGGTAATCGCAGTGATGTTCCATATACGAGTTCCACTGGTGATATGTCGATAACTTCTTTTATCGTTGTTCGAATTACTAAAAGAACTATTGGGAGTGCCTGCGTCCACGAAGTTTTGTGACACATCAAAGCTGATTTTAACTTCCTGTGAAATCTTTCAACTAAACCGTTACACTGTGGATGGTAAGAAGTTGTTCTCGACTTTTGGATTCCTGTCAGTATTGCCAAATTCTGAAAAATTGTCGATTCGAATTGTGCTCCGCGATCCGTTCTGAGTTTCTCAGGAATTCCAAATTGAGCTATCCAGTTGTCGTAAAATGTACGTGCACATGTTTCTGCGGTAATATCAGCGATTGCTATTGCTTCTGGCCATCTAGTAACTCGATCAATTATTGTTAATAGATATCGTTTGCCTTCCGATAGTGGCAGTGGCCCCACGATGTCCATATGAACGTGTGAAAAACGTGCGTCAGGCTGTGAAAAGGTGCCGATGGGAGATT
Source organism: Cantharis rustica (assembly GCA_911387805.1). NCBI lineage: Eukaryota > Metazoa > Arthropoda > Insecta > Coleoptera > Cantharidae > Cantharis > Cantharis rustica. The sequence goes on from OU426879.1 coordinate 37,403,336, forward strand.
TTGTATGCTTGTGCACTTTTCTTTGCTGGCATGGGATGCATGCACTCGTTCACTCTGAAATATCTTTATTCATTTTCGGCAAAAAATATTTGGTCGTAACTAATTTGTTGGTTGCTCTTTTGCTGGGATGCGAACAATTGTGTGCATTTTCAAAAATTTTTTTTCTAAACCTTGGTGGTATAAAGAGTCGCTGCGTGTCGTTGCTTGTTTCGTAGTATAATTCATAGTTTGTTGGATATGAAGTTAATTTGAGAAATTTGTACTTTCCTTCTTTGATTAGTTTTTTAGCTCTTCGTCGTCCATTTGTACTTTGCTGAGCTCTTCTATTCTTAATTCATTGTTTGCAATTGCTTGTATTCTTGACATAGCGTCTGCCGGAGTATTATGTATACCCTTAATGTGCTGGATATCTGTCGTGAATTGGGAAATATAATCTAATTGTTGTATCTGTTTTGGGTTGCATTTTTTGGTTTTTAAGTGAAAGCGTGAATTAGTGGTTTATGGTCTGTATAAAGTGTGAAGTTTTGCCCTTCAAGGTAATGTTGGAAGTGTTTAGTACCACTGTATATTGCCAACAGTTTGCCATCGTATGTGCTATAATGTTTTTCTTTTTTGCTTAATTTTCTAGAGAAAAACGATATCGGACGGAAGGTGCCGGTTTCAATTTGTTAGAGAACCCCTCCAATTGCTGTATCGGATCCATCAACTGATAGATTCAGGATTGAATTGTCGTTTGGAGTTGTAAGATACGTAGCTTGCCTCCTCTTTTGTTTTGATAAACGCAGATATTACGTTTTCGGTCCATGTCAATGGTGCGTCTTTTTTGGTTTAATTGTCAATTATAGCATACATCGGTGCTTGTATATGTGCTGCACTTGCCATCCATCGTCGGTAATAATTAACCATACCTAGAAATCTTTGTAGCTGAGTTTTAGTGTTTGGTTTCGTAAAATTTTTTATTTTGTTTACTTTACTCGGTAGCGGTTGGATTCCTTCTTTCGATACTTTAGTGATTAGCGATTGCTACTCAATAATTATAATGGCTGAATGGTTATCGTTGTCTTCGTAGTTCGGTGGTTGCTGGATCGTCGTTCGATTGCTTCGATTGCAAGGCTGCTTGCTTCTGACTGAATGAATCTGTTGTTGTTGTTCTTTATATTTAATAAATTAATTTTTTAACTTGTAAAATATAATTAAATAATCGTCGAATAAACAAGTTAAAACGTTTAATTAACTTGTTTATTCGAAGATTATTTAAGTTGTTCTTTATATACTCGGAGTATTTGTAATAATATTATTTGGTTGGTATTACATGTGACATTAATACCGGTCGCTACACGTTTTTTTGAAGTTCATGTTGACATTATCCAATAATACAAAAAATAATTTGGTTAGTACTACCAAACTTCAAAATAATTAAATTCAAAAATCACAGTAGTAAATTTTTGTTGTTCTTATTACCACTTTGACTCGTTTAATCTCAGTTGGTCTCAGCTCACTCATCTCAGTTGTGCAACTGAGATGGAAATAAAATAGGTAAAAAAAATACAGCTCTAGTCACGTCAGAAATCACATAGTGTGAACCAGCTTTAATACATCATTAATTACAAGAAATTTTTAATCATTTCACTTACTATTTAAGTAAGTGAAGTAATAGTATAATTTTCAATAGCTATTAAATTGAATATGCATGTACTACTATCCTTACATGATGATGTAGGGTGGTGGTATATTATGAAAACCGGAAGTGCTCGAGGGATACTGCAGGCATTGATATTCATCATTCCAAACTAGTTCAATTCAAGCTTGTTTAAATAAAGCTATATTCACAATACACATATCAAGATAATTGCATCTGCTAATTGCTATGTTGAATTGATTACCTACTGAAGTTTTCATCATTTTGCAAATTTTTAAACAACAAATAATTAAAGTCTCTTGAAAATATATAAAAAATGTTAATGATAAGATAATATTCAGAAATCTATATTTCTACTATAAAGCAATCATTTTAAAGCAACAAAAATAAATTTTAATAGTTTCAAAATATTATTACACAAATTAAACATCGTTTTACATAACTGTTTAATAGAATTAAAATTAACTTCAAAATTTTAAATAGTTGGTATACCTTAAGGTATTTACCTTTAGGTAAATTACTACATAAGCGGAATTTATTAACTACATCAATATTTTAGGAAAATCCAAAATAAGCAAACATACTTTTTAGAACTAAAATGTTTTAAAGTTATTACAAATAAAATACACTGTAAAGTTAATTTTCGCAAATGTTTTTACCATATTACGGCAGCATCAAGTGATGAATTTATCTATAATATTATTAATTTATTAAATTACTATTCCATCAATACGTAAATACGACTTAATAACTTAAACCCAAATTTTAAAAACCCCTAATGATTGTAATGTGAATCGGCCTTTCGTCAGTAAATTTCTATACTAATAAGCATTTTAATTCAAAAACTTAACTTTCCGCCACCTATTCTTCATCAGTAGTAGTTTATTGGTTCTCGCTAACGCCGTCAAGTCGAACTTGCGCGTGTCCCTTCAGTCAGTTGCAGAGCCAGTATATTTAGAGAGTAGCGCCTTCTTTTGATCTAACCAAATGCCGACACGGCAGCCATGTTTTGTCCATACCGTAAATAACCATACATAAGTAAACATTGGTTAATGGTTGTAGAAAGTTTATAAACTAAGTTGTGTTAATTTTTCATAATATTATTTGATAAATTGTTACAGAAACAACTAATACTGATTTTTACTAATAATATATAATATTATATATTAATTAATTAATAATTTAGACAATAATTTTATTACTATAAACGTGTGAAATGACGGGTTGCTGAACTTATAACTGCCCAAACTTCTGATTTTTTTTTCCAAGCCGAAACTTGGAAATTATGGAATTAGCGATTCAGAACAACTTATTGATTTTCTTAAATGCAATAATGACGTTGGTAAAATTGAGGCAACTACTGATACTGAAGACTTTTATATACAACAATTAGTTGACAGATGTGAGTTCTATGATACTGTAGATAACGACACGGAGAATATTAATAATATTACTATGCCTGAACAACAATCACTGTATGGTATAATCTTGTGGGTTCAATTTTACTGAAGTTAAAGAATAATTTTAAAAATTGTAGTAATTGCATAATATCTGCTGTTGTTACGTGTAGTAGTGATGACCTATTACATCTATTAGTACTCTAGTAAATCTTAAGTGTTATAAAGAGAATTCCTTTTTATATTCTACCAAATTCTACTCCAAGGCAGGAGTATTTTTTCAAAATTACAGTGCAAAGGTTGTAAAAGGTAAAATCAATTTAAAAACCTTAATAAATACATTTTTTTATCTTCCTGTTTCGATTAACGAACTTCCCAAGTGTCATAATGTGTATGAAAAAATTTTAACAATATTCTTCAGAACTAGGTTATTCTTGTTGCTAAGAAAGTGTTCATTCAATACTAACCCAGAAGAATCAGTTAAATGTGGAAGCCGGAATATTGGAATGAGAAATGCGTTAACTTTCTTATCTCTCATATCAAATTTTTAGCATAAACTAAAAAATGCACAAAACACTTTTTCGAAAACTAAAATGTTTAAGTTATCACAATATATAAATACACTGTATTATCGCAAACGTTTTCACCATACTATGGCATCATCAGGCGATGATGCACTAGTTCACTGATAACTTGTGATAACTTAAACATTTTAGTTTTCGAAAAAGTGTTTTGTGCATTTTTTAGTTTATGCTAAAAATTTGATATGATTAATATCGAGTTACACTACTTAAACCACTTATCTATTGATTATTTCTTATCTCTGTTTGAAAAGGTTTCTAATGCCTTTTTCATTTATTTTTGAAAAACGTTAAATAAACTTGTAATACCAATATAACAATTCTTTATTTTTTTCCTAAAATGTATATTAAAAGTGTAATTAATAATGAAAAGTTTAAAAATTACTATTGTTTCTTATGGGGCGTATACTTCACTGGACTAAACATAGCGGCAAAAATTTTGAATGCGCTACTCTCTAAATATACTGGCTCTGGTCAGTTGGAAAAAGTGACGTTCATAGAGTGAAGTGCAGTTTGGATGTGTATTTTTTTGTTGTTGCCAATTTTTGGGAAAATTATGATGAAGTTTTTGTTACGTTAATTTTTGGTGTGGCTAAGGTCAATGTGTGATCTACTAGCCGTCTTGCAGTATTGCAAATCTAATGGTTCCCCGTCATCGCTCTTGAATCTGAATAATAATCAATTTTTGTAGTTATTCTTCTTACCGTCTCTTCTATTACGATTTTGTCTATTGACAATCCGAACGCAGTTGGCCGATGATCGTTGATGAAAATTATCTACCGTTCTTTGTTCCGCCATTTTAATGTAAGTGTTTACACCAAACTTTACCAAATTTTCGTATATTAATAATCTTGCAATAATCAACTGATCTTGACAATTCCTTTTCGTTTGTTTTGATAAAATTAAATTTTCATTAATTAATCAGATGTGCAACTCAAGTGTTAATGTTCGTGAAGTTAAACTTTTTTGATCGTTTGAAGATTAAAATTACAAATTTTAAAAGAGTGATAATTTTGACGTCACCACATATTAAATTTTATGTATCTGGATTTTGTTATATTAATTTTTGCCGCTTGCTGGCACTGCGTTTCTATCATTCTGGTCTTATAAAAATTATTTTTTTTTTCAGGGTGGACTAGCTCTGCGATCATTATTTTTATTCTATGAGCTGAAAGGTAGAAATTATTTTGCTGCTTCAGCATTTTTTTTTATATATACTGTGGTGATTTTTTGTTCAGTTAACCCGCAAGTCCAGACCGTGGTCATTTTATTTGTTTTAAGTACTGCAAATTTTTTTTTTTTTTTTTTTGTTTGAAATCCCTATATTTATTTACTATCTGTACATGGTACATTTGGTAAGTTTTATGACTTTATATGACTTGAGAGGCCTACCGTTCAACAACAGTTGCCAAAACTATAATTACAATATTTGTATCTGTTACATTTAGTTAATGTTACATTAATATGTTCTTCTTGGCAGATCCAAAAAATCGGTTCTTTTGAGTCTTCTAATTTGATTTGATTTGCTTGATAGGTTACTGGCGAGAATGTTTGGGTGATTGAACAGTCTCCGATAATACCTGGTACTGCTAGCTCGAATCTCTTCCTTAACGGTGTTCACTCTTAGATCTCGATGAATAGCTTCATTGGTAATGTACCATGGAGCGTTGCTTATTCTTCGCAGTGTTTTAGATTGGAATCTTTGTAGAATTTCGATATTTGAGTTACTAGCCGAACCCCAGAGTTGAATCCCATACGACCAGATTGGTTTGATGATGGCCTTATATAAAAGTATTTTATTATCCATCGTTAGCTGCGATTGTTGACCGATTAACCAATTTAGCTTGTGGAGTTTAAGACCGAGCTGTTTGCGTTTGGACCATATGTGTTTCCTCCATGTCAACCTTCGGTCCAAATGCATTCCGAGATACTTAGTGTCTTCTGCCTTGGGAAGAACTTTGCCATTTAAGGTGACTGACGGGCACGTTTCTCTGCGCATTGTAAATGTGATGTGTACAGACTTTTTCTCGTTGGCCTTAATTCGCCAAGTTTTCATCCATTTTTGAATCTTGTCTAGGATTGATTGAAGCATATCTGAGGCTATGGATGGATTTGGATGAGCTGCCATGACTGCTGTATCGTCGGCGAAAGTTGCCACCATTACGTTGGAAGAAGCAGGAAAGTCTGCGGTGAATAGGAGGTACAGGATTGGACCCAGAACGCTTCCTTGTGGAACTCCCGAATTTATTGAAATTAGTGCTGAATATTCGTTATGAATCTTGACCTAAAACACTCTTTCGGTTAAATAAGATTTAAATAAGTGATAGTAATTAGGTAGCTGTTTCTTTATTTTATGCAGTAGTCCATCGTGCCAGACTTTGTCGAACGCCTGAGTCACGTCGATGAAAGCGGCTGAGCAGTCTCCATAATTGGTGTGTCTAGGAATTTATGCATTTGTTGCTCTTCTTCGATGCTTATTTCGCTTGGATAAGGCTGAAAGACATTTGAAAAGTGTACAGCAAATGCATCTGCCTTTTCTTTACTATTTCTCGCCCATGTTGAGTTAGGTTTTCTAATTGGGGGAATATGTTGTTGAGGACGTTTAATCCGTTTTGTGGCCTTCCAGAGCGAATAATCAGTAGCCTTTGTTGGAGAGAGAGTTTCGAGGTAATTTTGAACAGTCTGATTTTTAAAGTCATTCAGCATCTTTTTAAGATCTTTTGTTGCTTTATTTAGTCCTTTCTTAATATTTACGTCTCGGGTAATTTGCCAGTTTTTCCTGATTTTCCGCTTTTCGGCTATAGCATTCATTATTTCGATGGGATAGTTGACGTTATTTGTTGCTATGGTTGAATAATTTGGAGTAGCTGACCATGCCGCATATTGAATTGATCTTGTTAGATAGTCAACCGCATCGTCCAGTTCTTCTGACGTTTTTAGTCTAATATTTAGTGATATTTTTTCGTCGAGCAGTTTTCTGAAAAATATCCAATCGGTTTGTTTATTGTGTAACGAAGGTATTTTATCTTTTTGAGTAGTGTGGGTTCCTAGAGTTACCAACAATGGCGAGTGATCGGATGAGAGATCGAAACTAGGTTTAATTTCGGTGTATAACTCTGATATACCTTTGATCACGCAGAAGTCGAGGACGTCCGGGATCTTTTGTGGATCTGTTGGCCAGTAAGTTGGTTGACCTGTGGATAAGTGCTGCAGTTTATTAAGTTCCATTGCTTTGAGCAGCTCTCGTCCTCTTGTGGTATTCAATCTGGAACCCCATAGGACATATTTCGCATTGTAATCGCCGGCTGCTAGGAAACGATTACCAAGTGAGTTAAAGAATCTAGTAAAATGTTCCTCTTTGGAGATTTCCTGCCCTCTCTTGTTTGGTGGGCAGTATATTGCCGAAACAACAATTGAGCCTCTCTGATCTTTAACTTTGATTGAGGTTGCTTGTAGATAATCCTTTTGATGGCTCTCCAGTTCATTGTGGTATATCGAGTTCTTAATTATTATGGCCGTACCTCCATGTGCTGTACCATCGGGATGGTTAGTTTGATGAACTGTGTAGTTCGGTATTTTGATGTAACTCTTATTGGTAAAATGGGTCTCCGAGATTAATACAATGTCCAGATTGTGTGTTTGTATGAATGTTTTTATTTCTTGGCTATGTTGAGTCAAGCCGTTGGCATTCCAGACTGCGATTTTTAGATTTTTATGCATTGTTGGTTTTGCTGACTAGTGCTGCAAATAAGTTACAATTTATTCAGAGGAAAATAAAAAAGGCTAAATTTTATACTTAAACACATCCGCAACACATTTTTTGATTGTAATTTTTATAAACGTTGGAATAAGTGATATTTGTGCAGTGCTTCGAAAACGATCTACGATAATAGAAAAAAATATTAATTTGTGCAACATCCTGTACGTAGTTGAAGAACTTACGTGGTATAAATTTTCTTAAGGTTGAAACCAGGTCTTCCAGAGCGCTTGGATGCGAGTTGGACGCTAAAATTTGCGTAGTGCGTTTTTTAATTTGCGAATAGTATAATTTTTACTTAGAAACTAAGTAAAAATTAGTTTTGGATCTATAAAGTGAATATTTGTGAAGAATTGTCAATTTCAGTATAGAATTGCAGAAAATATTAAAATTTGAAGACATCGTAATTAAAATTTTACGAAGGTCAACGTTAGAAGAAGACGTCATTTGGAAAAAGCATTGAAAAAATTTGAATGCTAATGCAAATTCACTTACCTACGTTGAATTTAAAGTTGGTTAATTTAGATATTATTGAAAAATAGATCAACGGTTTTGAGATTGATAAATTTCAATCTAATTGAGTTTGAAAATCAATACTACACCAGATGGTCTACAAAAATTTGTTAATTACAGCACATGTAATACTCGCGGGTACGGGCGCAAATGGGGATCGACAAGACGAGCTGCTTACACGAACACGCACGCGATTTATACCAGGTATTTCAAAATTAAAAGGCACCATAGGAAAAACGTTTTTATTAATAAAAAACAAAACCTGTATCACATTATAAAATTTTATTATTCGCTACACATTTAAAACATACCGGTAAATGAGTTTGAAATTTAGCAAGGTTTAGAGTAAAGTAAATAAAATTTCAAAATCAGTGCTCAAACATTATTACACTCTAAAGCCTAATAGCGAGATTTGTCGCAACCAAAATTTTCCTTTGAATAAACCAACAATTTTTCGTTATTCAAAAATAAGAGCTTTTATTTGCTCGCAAGACAGAAGGGGTGACCTACAGGAATTCGCTACTGGGTGTTTCATGCTCTACCGAATCTACTAAGCTAGTCTAGGAAATTTTAGGTTGGAAAAGGTTTTTAATAAAATACCACCACAATACTTATATCATTCTAGTGTTTATCGTAATATAACCTGTATCGTAGAATATTTATGGGTTATTTGGGTCACCTACCCTACAGGTAAATTATCTTCAACTGATAACTTTATTTATATTTTTGAAGGTAAATTCTTCTAAACTTGTAACTGTACTTATATATATTTTTAATGGTAATCTTTTATGCCATTAGGCTATCATATAACTATTATTGGGTATTTCTGTTTTTTTTGTGTGTGTTAGTTTTAAGACCATTTATATACCATTTAGGTTAAGCTCAATTATATGAAAAGTAGATCAAAATTATACTCATCTTTAAATATTTTAATGTAATCACACTCTACGTGGACTACCGTAATACTTTTCTCTGGTATCTTAATAAATGTACAGTTTTTCTTTTATTCAATTATTTGTTTTCAAACTGTCTTCCCGCTATCCCCCGAATTAGCAACCGTTTGGCTCGGATCGAACATTGCTGTGCTGAAGGGAAAAGTAAATTATTTCGACATTAATCCGAGTGGCACCCACTTTTTGACTATTCCCAAAGTTTTTTTTTTTTATTTAATTCAATTTATATTTACAATCTGTTCAAAATTAAACAATAAGTAAATGTACTGGCAATATTACATGTCATGCAGAAAACTTTCCATTGAAAGTTTTCTTAAAAGAATAATTTATTATGACAAATTGAATTCAATGTTTGAATCGAGTCAATAAATCAGATGGTCTAAATTTCTTCAGTCTTCTTATACCTCCAGTATTGCTCATCAATTTATTGGCTAGATTATTTGGATGATCTTCTAGTCTGCTCTCATATCTCTTAGTAAACTTTTGAATTTCCTCTTGAACTGATGTGACTTTTAAATCTTGGTGAATGATATTATTGGGTACATACCAGGGCGCATCGACAATTATTCTTAATATTTTGTTTTGAAATCGCTGTAGTATTTCAATATTAGAGACGCTTGCAGTTCCCCACAGTTGTATGCCATATGTCCAAATTGGTGTTATTATAGATTTATAAAGGGCGAGTTTATTTTCAAGAGACAATTTCGATGTTCTGCCGATCAGCCAATACATCTGGGTGAGCTTCTTTCCAAGTTGTTTTCGTTTATTAAAGATATGCTTTTTCCATGTCAATCTTCTATCTATGTGCATTCCTAAATATTTTGCGTCATCTGCTTGAGGTAAAGTGCAGTTGTTTAGTTTCACCGGTGGACATGTTTCTTTTCGCGTGGTAAACGTTACATGAATAGATTTGTTCTCGTTGGCTTTCATTCTCCATTTACGACTACTTCACTTTTTGACTATTCCCAAAGTAGTACTACGTCTTTCGATTAAGCTTGGACTCGGTATTTCCTTGAACTTGCGATCCACGACCTCGCTTCGGCTAGAGCTAGCGGCAATTTTGATCCTCCAAGTAAGTATTAAGATATTTCCCCCTTATTGTGTCCTCTTGGCCAATTTTGGCCCGTTACCTGATATTATCATAATTTTGGTAATAAAAGGTCAAAAATCGTAAAAATGTAATTTAAATACTGCACTGGCTGTTTGCATATTTATGATTAGCAGCAACTATGGAGAAAATTTATAAATCGAAGTGCCTGCTTGCATACATTTTTAGTTTGTACGTTACTATGTACATACAAACGAAATTTATTATTTATAGACTTACAAAAGAAAACTGTAATATTATAATATTAAAATGTGTTCATGTTGACAAAAATCGAGTGAAAACCCTAACTTACAGATATAAAACAATTCCAAAATTGAGGTAAATATATAAAGAAACTAGTTCACTTCTTAAACATAACCCTGTTGTTGTATGGCAGATGTCTAAAAGGCGCAGGTCTAAAATGGAATGTATTTCTATTTTTAAGTAAAGCTGTGAAATCAGTTCACTCATAAAAAACATTCTTACATTACGATAGATGTTATCGAAGAATGTTATAGAAGGCACGGGTCTAAATAGCAGGAATCTCTATTTGAATTAAAATTTAACTATAATTAACGAAATTTAATTTAAAATAAAATTATGCTACAATTTTAACCTTCTCTGGAGTTTAAAGTAGTGAAATTGAAGTAGTTCTGGTAAATTGTTCTTACTGTCAAGAGAATGAAGTTAACTCCCGAAATTGAGAGAAATTAACAGTAGAATACTTTAATTATTATATACATAAATTATAAACTTGTGCAATTTTTAAATTCGGTAGTTTTTGAACTGAACAAGTTAACTAAAAATATTAATAAATATTATTGTTTAGTTAATTTGTTCAGTTTAAAAACTATAGAATTTAAAACCAAAATATTGATTATTCTTACATTAACCAATATTTAGAATGTATCTATTATTTAATCGCTTTATTTTATTTTAGTATTATCTAACATATTACGTCGAATTTTTTTAAAAATGGCTTATTAATTAATAAGATTAATAAGTAAAATTAAATTCAAACCTGAAATTAAATAAACGTCAATTTATTATAAATTAAAAAATTGAGAAAACATGATAGCTTTACTACATGTTTTAATCTTATTGGAATCTTGTATTCTTGTAAACTAGGTACTTAACTGCCTGAATGATCAATACCTTTTTTTCTCTTAGTGTTTCTGGTTCTTCTTTAAGAATCGTTAAGATATTTTAGTTCATATTTTAGAAAGAAGTTTTTCTTTATATGGCCAACTCATAATAAAAGAATGAATACATAATATATTCCTTATCGTATCTTACTAAATAAAATAATTAAAGTCTTAAATGTTAAAGTAGAATGTTACGGTTTGAATTAATTATTATAGTTTTAGAATTTGTAAAACTATTTGTTGCTAAATTTTGTTCAAGCGATTATACACTTTAACGGATTTTGCTAATGTACCCCTGAGAGTAAACTCACAATTTACTTATGTGTAACTAATCGTAAAATTAGCCGTTTTAGAGTTGCTTACCTGTTACAAGCAAGCCGCTATTACTGCTTTTACATCAATTTGGCTTGAACTAATTTGAATTTTGGGTTAGGAAAATTTAGTTATGCATATTATTTTATGAGTCGTTCGCGGTTTATGAGTGTTTACTAAGAGTTAATATTATACTTACCTGCTTACTCTTTTTCCTTAAAATGTCTATAAACTTTATTCTACTTTATCTAATTTAAAATTATTTAAATATTTTCATAGACAATTAATTGATAACTAATAATTTATTAAAACTATTTTAAACAAGCCCCTACAATATTGCGGGAAATATAATAACAGTAATTTCAAATCTTAATTTAATGAACTATAAACATAAATAACCTAACTAATATGACTGCCATAACTATCAAAATAAAAATAAGGTCTCCACCTTATCTAAATTTTTACTTATTGATATTTACTTGTTTTTAAACTATAATCATTAAAATATTACGTTAAAAGCTGTAGTTCCATACTAGTTAACATTGATAATTGGCATAGTTTTGAGTATTTTTTTTATATTTGATTAATTATATCTTTAACTAACGTTTGTAATAAATTTAAAAATAGGTTCTTAAGTCGTCGTTGGAGAAGCTCGGAAATATCAAGTGAAATCTGTTCAATATCGATCAATTCGATGTACATAGTAAATCAATCCTAGTAACTAAATTCATGGTATTCCCTAAACCTTCTACTAAGCGAAGTGATTCCCATTTCTTAAGCAACGCTATAAACATTCTGCTACTAAGTGGCTTAATACTTTGTTGAAGAAAATACCATAACGATATATTTATAGTTACAATTAGAAATTGAATGACTGTATTATAAGAGAAATAATACTATTATCTACTATATAACTTCTGATATTTGCATGTGTTTAAAAATTAAAAACAATGTATAAAAGGGTTTGTAATAATGGAGATTCTACTGAATAATGAGCTAAAATATGTTTTAAATATTTTATATTACATAATTATTATGAAAGAATATTTTTCGGGTAACTCAGTGTGTCAGACGAGCCAAAGTCAAAATGTATATTGTCATTTTGTCGTTTATCTTCACTGGATTGAGAACGGCTTTTGCTACGGACTACACTTTTAATTTTTTTATAATAGTTTATTTATCAGATTTAAGATTTAACAAATAAAATAATAGATAGATAAACAAGAACTTAATTTATAATTAAGGAGGAGTCTTGATTACAGTTGACAGGTCGCTGGTCTCTTCTCGAACTTACTCTCATTCTTCGGTGACGGACGAACTTTGGTGTGCATTCGTATTCAACCTTCAAGGCTACTGTTGTGTGCGATTTATATTCCACCAAATTGTTCAGATATCTATAAGAAATACATAACATCTGTTAACAAAGTTTTATCGGAAAATACAAAATCAACAGTATGTATTGTGAGCGATTTTAACTTGCCTAGAATTGTGTGATCATCGAATAATTGGGTATTGTCAGATAACTATCATCACGAATTTCAAAATTTCAACTACACTATAGGAAAGAGGGCAATTTTCTAAGCAGTTTAAAACAAAAAAATCTTTGGATCATCCATAACTTTTCGAAAAATTCGAATTTAAAGATGTAAAATTTACATGTATTTTAAATACACCTTTTAACACGGCTGTATCATAAGCCGTTGTTAAGTAAGGCTAAAAAACAAAACCGACCCTCCGGACGCCTTTGGCGCCCTCCGGGCCTGTTTTATTTTTTCACCTTACACATAATAATTACACATAATAAAGCACATGTACCGTCAACAAAATGAAGAGCAAGGTGATCAGCATGCATCTTACCGTCACGCATCGGGGTGTATCATGTTACATCTCTCTGCTATTCGTAATTTTAAAATACCGTTTTCTCGAAAACTAATTGATGGTCTAAGGATTTTTCTTAATGCTCAGAAAATTGTCCTCTTTCCTATAGTGCAGTTGAAATTTTGAAATTCGAGGTGATACATAGTTATCTGACTATACCCGAATAATTATCAAGATTGCCATCTCGCTCCTCGCTGCGGTAGTGAGAGTGACCGAAAACTGTGCGACGGATTGCATGCTTGTAACTCGTTACTTAACTTAATAATAAGCTTAATAATGCAATATTGGACTTGGTTTTTTCAGACAGAGGTTGTGGATTGTGGTAACGATGCGCTTGTGGGTTGCGACGTTCATTGTCCCAGTTTATTGATTGAATTAAAGAGAATCAATTTTAACCGGGTGCGAAAGCGCATTGTAGGTTTCTATGATTTCAAACATTGCAATTGCAAGATTATTGATGCTAAAATTTTCGCAATTGGATGGTCATTTTTGCAGTGTTGCTTCCATAGACGAATGCTTAAATGTATTTTATAAAGAACTATTTGCTGTGTTTGACAGGTTAGTAAAGGTTTGTACAACAAGAAAAAGCACCTTTTTCTGGCATGACCAAATTGCTTATCTATAGAAAGAAAACGTTTTACAGATTATTTAAATCTAGGTTTTTACATGAACATTATGAAGAGTTTGCAAAACTAAAGCGGGAGGTTCGGTGTAGTGTCTCTGCGGATAGGAGTATTTTGATAGGGTACAGTTAGACATAATTGAGAATCTCACCAACTTCTGAAAATACATTAATTCATGTAGAGGGAGGGGGGATGCTATTCCAGCCGTGGTGAATAGTGAGGGTGAAGCGGTAACTTCAGGTAAAGACATATCCAACATGATTGCTAATTACTTCAATTCTGTATATGTTTCTGACGTGGAGAGCGATCTTGATTATCGTGAAGCAAAAAACTGCTGTACCGTTTTGTCTAATATCTCGATTGATGCTGAGGTAAATTTCAAAAAAGATAAGTTCTCTTAAAGCTAAAGACTTCTGTGGTCCTGATGGGTTACCAACCAGCTTCGTAAAACGCTGCTTGTCTTTGATACGTCTTTTGGAAATTATATATAAGAAATTATTATCCCTGGAAGAATTTCATACTCTATGGAAAACTACGAGTGTTACTAATTTTAAAATCTGGCGATTGTTGCAAAATTAGTAACTATCGTGCGGTGTGTATATTGTCTGTTTGTGCTAAGACATTTTAATCAATTGTTGCTGACGCTCTTGAGGTGCATATTACGAACGAGATAGTTGAAAATTAACACGGTTTTGTTTTCTCCCGAGCGATCAACAAGTACCAACTTATTGAGTGTTTACTCAATTTGTCACATCTGTTTTTGAGAGCGGATGTGAGATTAATTGCGTCTTCATAGATTTGACAAAAGCATTTGATCAGACTCTCGTTGATTTGTTGCTAAAGAAGTTTGAATGCATAAACTGCAAAATTTTTTTTGCATAATTGTTTCACGCGACCTCAGATTATCGGTTGCACCGTACGACCATGGAAATCATTCGCGCAGAGCTTGAAGCGCATCCCTAACTGCTTGCTTTACAACGTCGTGCAAAACGATAAGGACTTTGATTTAAAACGTCGACGAAGACAGTTTGCATTAAGTGCAGCAAACCGAAGTTCGTCAGAGTTTTAATAGAAAAACTCCTTATTAGCAAGTAACGCAAGGTGCCAATAATTGGGGTTTTCAACCTGATGCGTAGTGTAAAAGTAAATTGCCAACAATGTAAACGCCGACAATACTTATCATAGTTAATGAACGCGTGTTCAACCATTTTTGGAAACGATGATTAAAGTCGTATAATTGTTATCTTGTTCCTTCATACCGGCATCGACGACCTACTATGTTTTGCGTATTATTTATGAATGCTTCAATAATAGTTTGAACGAAGCTACTCGTGTTGCAGCATTGATTTCATCGTCTTTCTGCCGTGTAGTTCAGCAAGCTACCGTTTCTTCCACGGCAGCGTAAGGAAAATCACGTCAACAATTTTTTCTTCATAATTAGAAGCACAGAGGGTCTTGATGGTGTAACCGCTGTCTTAGATAATCTTGTAAACCTATTCGAGCGCTTGGGTATGTCAATTTTAACATTACTAATTTTCTACTGTGTTTGGTTTTATGGGAACGCTGCTAGTTTCAAATTATTGTTTGCAACGTGGCTTGTAGGCCAGATTTTAGCTGCCGATTCATAATTATCAAATTAGAAATTGTTGTAACCACGATAGTAAAATTTGTCGATTGTATTTTATTTACTACCATTATACGATTCTCATTTATCGGTGTTTTATTTTGAGAAAGTGAAAGCAAATTCTTTTCAGAACCTACGCTTTGGCCTCCGAAATTAATAAGAGCTGGTTTTCCATCTTGGTTTCATCACACACACATTTTTACTGAAAAAGATCAATTCCAGGTGTGGTGAGAAGTTGCAGTCCAAGCGATTGTACATAAATATTCTCATTATGGTACTTCATTATGTCACCTTTACTATCTTGGTTGAAGTCCTACCTTAAAAATCGTTTCCAAAAAGTGGTTGTGGGTGGATACAATCTTATTGCTTTGAAGTGATATTGTGAGTGATCCTATTTTGTTTTCGATGTATATTAATGATGTGTACGCTGCCTTCAGGTACTCGAAGTTTTTTCTTTTTACAGATGATTTGAAACTGTTTTGTAATATAGGCTTGATGATGGATTGTGCTTTGCTTCAGAAAGACCTTGACAGGTTGAGCAATTAGTGTGTTCGAAATTATCTTCACTTAAATGTAGAAGAATGTAAAACAATGAAATTTACTCGTAAGAGAACTAACACTACGTCATATCCATACAGAATTGACGGTCGGGTGTAAAGTGTGGCGTAAAGCATGCAAGAACGGTATTGTGAGCGGGAAACCGCGGTTCCACTCCTGGTCGCGCCAAATGCACTGCTGTGAATGTCTTTCTGATTAATTTCTGTACTGATTGTTGGTAAAGGTTTATCCGTAAATAAATATTATTATTATTATTATTATTTATGAATTTAAGGATCTGGGTGTCATTCTTGATTTTTCGCTGTCTTATAACTCGCATTTGAATAGTATAATTTTTCGGGCGAATAAAATGCTGGGACATGTGAGCCGTTCTACTGATAGTTTCTCTAACCCAAAAGCACTCGTCGTGCTTTACTAATCCTTGGTGAGGCCTACTTTGGACTATTATTCTTTGGTGTGATGTTCAGAAAAAATTTGTTAAGCTGTTGGTTTTAGAAGTCATATATCTTACTCCTCCGAAACGTATGCCTTAATACTTGAGTATTTTGGTTTTAAACTTTTGTTTGCAAGGAGATCTATTAATGATCTGGTATTTTCTTTCTCTTTCTAAATTCTAAATTGCGTTATTGAAAGCTCAGAATTGCTACAGTGTTTCAGCTTTCATGTACTCGCGGGACCTCCGAGATCAAGTAATTTATTGGCAGAGGAATTACACAGATTCAATTTTGGTCAGCATTTGACTGTGAATTCTAGAATGTGTTGATTGGCTAACTTTGCTAATTCAGATAATAATGCCGAGTTTGATTTTTAGTAAATTCCCTGTAGATTCAATTCTGCAAACTGGTTTCTTTAACCGTTGAATTACTATCTGTGATGTACATAAATAAATAAAAATAAATTTTAAAATGTACCGATAACTAAACTAATGTGAGAACTTTACGCGCTCATCCGATTGGTTATAAAAAGATACATTTTTTCGACTGCCTTAGGTTATGCGTAGGCGATCAACAATTCAAGTCAGTTAAAGATGACTGGCTAGGAAATATAAATTATAATATTTACTATATTTAATAATCAATACAAAATATCAATTTTGTAATAAAAGTTGAAAATGTTCATTTTATATTAAAGTGGATAAATTTTGTAATTTATAATGTTTGTAATATAAGTACTGAGTATGTAAATATAATCATCTCAGAAAAGCATTTTAAACGAACATTGTCTTAATTAAAAATTATCTTTTGACCATTTGAAGTAATAGTGTAAGCTAACAATAAATTGTGTCTGTCGTGTCTTGACACGGTGACAGGTCCCGTATAAATTTCATTGTGTCAAGTTATTAGAAATGTTGTTTTGATTGCGGGTATGCCCCTTTTTCCTACTTACAAAGCGACACTCATAACCAAATAGAAGAACTTCTATAAATGAATTATTTATTGCACAATTATTACATTGTAACTAATTTTTGTAATTTATTACATTGCACGACACTGTCTTCAACGTCTTTGGGCGTTACGCCTATGGCAGATTTTCTATCAATGTTAGACGCTTGGGTGAGAGAGAATAGATAGAACCTTAGAGTGAACAAAAGTCAAGTTTGATAAATTTAATTTTCGTTGGATAGGTATGAAAATTCATTCACATGAAATTCGTTTGAATTTTATATTTGTCTTTTGTAGGAAACACCCTTTTTAGCAGTTAATTTGCTTAATTTGCTGTGTCCTATTGGTATTCACCATGAGTTGCCAATATGTTTTTAAATCTTCCATTAGAACGAAATTAATTTTAACCTTAATCTTGAACACAATCGCCATAGGTTGGATTCTGATTTTTGAAGTGGCTTGTATACCGTTTTTGTAAGAGTGTCTAGAAGACTATAAAAAAAATGGATGGCTAGAACTCTTAAGAGAAGGCGCAGCAATTTCTTCCTTCCCACACGCTTAAAAATCAAAATTTTCAACTTTTTATTTGGTGAGGATACCCAAGGTGGAAAAAACTAGCTTTTTTCTTTGCGGAAGCCAGGGATGAATCCAGCGTAACTGCAACAAATTTGCACTTTCTCTCGTAACAAAAAAAAACGTACCTACTACGGGGTACAAACTCGGAAAAAACGTTTGCAATGACAGACGCTCTAAACAATCACCCAACAACTTTTAATGAAGACTTCCAATATTTAAAATCTTTAAAACGGTGCTTGAGCTCAAAATTAGATCAAAAAATATTCGAAGCGAGCGTCGGCTACTTCGATGAACGCAGCTGACGATTATCGAAAAATATTATCGGTGTTGTACAACTTGCAGATGAAAGAAACCAAAACAAAGTAATAAGGTAAAAACTTATCTTATTGCTGCTGTTGAGTGGTCGCTATGGCTCGATCTTTCAGGTGTTCAAGAAATCCAATGGCGAAAAAAATTCTAAGAACACAATTTTCTTGAAATTGGAGTAAATCCGCAAGAAAGAGCGGTGGTAACTCCAGTAATCCTCACTACCCAAAAAATCACCGATAACTACCCAAAAATTAAAGATAAAAACCAACTTTTTCGTCCACAAAATATGGCTTTCTTTTCTCTAATCTTCCGCTTTATCTTTTTTCTTTTCTTCCGTCATGCGCCTCAATCCTATATAAACCTAAAAAATGCACAGGTTGAAATATTTTATTAAAAAAAAATTTACTTTTAAACCAAACTTTTCAATTCTTTTTGCTTCAAAAAAATAACTTTTTTATCAAATTTTTTAAAACAAATAAGTTCATATAGAAAGTAATATCATTAAAAAAATGTGTACAAAATTTCAGCAAGATTGATAAAAAAACTTTTTGAGTTATCGATCACGCCGATTTGAAAAATGTAATTTTGAAAAAAATGCGTTTTTATATTTACGCACATAAAAATCAATAATTGCGATAACTTAACGATTAGTCAGCAATTCCGGCGCCTTATAAGAGTTCTTCGGTATCCCCGTAGAACATTTTTCTTCAGAAGTTCCTCTTAATGTGCTTGACGTGCTTCTATAGTCGCTAATAAGCTGCGCCGATTTTCTCGAGTTACTCTGTGTTGATCAACTTTTTCTGCATATGACTTACATTGACTACCAACTATTATTTCTAAATTGTTCATTACTTGTAAAAAAGCTGCATAACCTTCATTGAACAATCCAGCTGTTATTAGTTTTTGAAAACGTTCCGTACAATAAATCTCAACACTAAACTAAACAGAATAACAACACTGGACCTGATCTTCTCAAATATTTTTTTAATAACTTTAGAACTGTTCTTTTCCAGGAATTATTGTATAAAAAAATTGTAAAACATCAGCTTACCATAATTTGAGATAGAAAGGTTTTAAGTAAGGCATACAAAGAGCAGTTAGCCAAAGTTGACCCTTCAACTATACTTCTGACCGCGCTCGGTCGCTAGGTTTTATAAGTATAAGTATAAGAAATACTTTGATTTAAGTTTTAAAAATTTGGTGACATATTTTTAAGATGTTTTACTAACATTTTATGAAAAAAAAATTTACTTTTTTAAAAATTTTATATGTATTTCCCCCCTTAAAGTGTTTTTTTTACGTCAAATAACAATATAAAATAATTTTTACAGATTTATCGTCGAAAAGGCTGGCACCAGATATAATTAGCAACAAATTACATGTGTGATAAATATTATAAATTTTCTACAAGCTGCGGAGACACTAGGAAAAATCATTTCTTATGTGATTATAAGGAATGTGATTATAATTAAAAAAAACTACCGAAGATGGGAATAGAACCGTGGAACTATTAATTTATCTAGCCTAGTTCGTTGTTGCCTTCGTCACGAAACTTATTACTACATACTTTACATCTAGTCTTTAAACTCCCTCGGTAATAATCAATAGATAAGTGGTTTAGGTAGTGTATAACCCGATATTAATCATATCAAATTTTTTTAGAAAATTTCAAACCATAACCCCCTGATTTAGTTAAAATATCTGATTGTCCGTTTTAAAAGCAATGTTGTAATTTTCATTTTTTAAATGTTTAACAATTTTGTTTAGCTTGTTTCCGAGAAAAGTTATGACATTAAAGTTTGCGTTATTTTTTATAAAAATATTCGGATATATTGAGTTCGTTAGAATTTTTTGTTTAATTTGGCATAAGTTATCAATTAGAGTGACTTGGTATCAATTAGAAATCGCGATATATTTAATTCTGTATAAGTTTTTTATAATTTACTTTAGTTAGGAGAATTTTAATTAAGCGATTGAGTATAGCGCGAAAAGAAGCAATTTTATGTGTAAAAGGATGCGCAAAACTATTATAAATTACTGAAGCTGCTCCTTAGGTTTATGAAAAATATCAAGAGAGTGCTGATTATTGTTTAATTATTGTGAGATCCAAGTAATATTGATTCTATTGTTCTCTTCTGCCTTTCTGGTAAATTCAATATTATTGTAATGTTTGTTATAAAAGTTAAAAAGTTGATCTGATTGTCTGAGGGAACCATCGAAACAAATAGTAATGTCATCAAGGTATATATACTAATATATTATATGTTTTTTGAAACCTGAGCAAAGAATTTTTGTTTTGAGATGATCCATAAAAATATCCGCTAGTAAACAATATAAAGGATTTCCCATAGGTGAACCATCTTTTTGAAGATAAGATATTCTATCTTTTGACACTATGCTCAAAAAAAACTTAAATTTGTTAAACTGTTTCAAAAAAATGTTGCAAAATATCAATAATCTGTCTTACTGCATCATCATGTACTAGATTTAAATTATGAGCAGCACATATACCGCATTTGACTTGATATCTTTTATAAGTTTTTGAACTCCACCGTAAGTGCCTTTCATTGTGTTAGCGCCATCACATCCTCGACACTTATTTAGAAGTATATTATTATCAGTTATGGATGTAATAATTTGAAAATAAACAAGCTAAACAAAGTATTAAAATAATGAATTTTAACAACCGTTAAGTACTTACATACTTACATAGAAAAACAATATTTAAAAAAAATTAAAAAATACAATAATTTACATTTAACAGGTTTGGACTATTTTAACATTACATACTATTAATAACCATACTATCCTCTTAAAAAATTTATTTCAAAAATTTAATTCATTTTAATAAATTCCTTTTATAAGTTATCTATTTTATAATTTTTACTAAATTTTGTTAAAAATGTTAGGTTACTTCTGAGCTTGCGGCCTCTCGGGCCCCCCGGCTCTCGAGAGGCCGGTGGCATTTTGCCAGTTCTACCACCCTATAGTTACGCCACTAACTAAATGTGCTATTCAGAGTGAGGTTTAAACATAATTATTCTACATGTAACCTGTCATACGAAGATACGACGAAAATAAAGCATTTTAGTTATTCTATATAAATTGGAGTAATATATACTTTAGTAGAAATTAGCAGCAGTATTCAAATATTTGTTATGGCTAACAGTAAGCTTTTAGTTTACTAGGTAATCTGTAAGTCTCTGCTTACATTATGTTTGCTATAAAGCTGGAATAATAGAAGAAATTATTTTTACATTACATTATTTTTACTTAAATTTGTAAAGCAGCCTAAAAAATAAAAACCACCTAAAAATCATATCATTTTTTATAATATTTAATAAAAGTAAACAACATTACTATTAATATAATTTAAAAAATTAAAAGCTTTGTATTATTAGTTTATTTTTTTTTAATTTTTCTGGTTTTCAGTATAATAAAGAAATGTTCCATATTAATGCTTACTAACAAGAAAGGATGAGCTATGTATTATATTATAACAAATTGTGTAATAAAATTATAAATCATAACATCAAGTACCTACTTTGTTTTACCTCGAATATAATAACGTTTCACGAGTCTAGCGAAAATTCAATTAATTTTATTTAGAATATAACCCAAGATATGCTACATCATACATAATTATTGTTTAATTTGATTTGGTTCACTTTAATGTAAAATCTTATAATAAATATATCAAGTTTATTTTAGGAATATATTTGTGAATTAACATTTTATTCCTTACAATGTTTCTCTTATATTATCAAGCTTTAAGATCAAATAAATAATCAACAATACGCGCGCTAGGTATTTATTTTGAATAATACAGATACGCGAATCCAATTAGCTTTTACTAAGTTTAAGATAGACAGCGGAAGTTAGCTTCAATTTGGTATCTAAAATTTATAGATTTAAAGTTATCTAGAGAAATAAAAAACAATTTTAACACATCGAACAACTGTTTATCTAAAATTATAAATTCTTCACCTGGAAGTGTTAAATGGTAAAAATTTTGTGAAGCATTTATCCAAATTAAAGAAATACGAAATTTAAATCAATATTTTCCTAGAATGATAATTTAGAACTCATTAGCTATTTTACTAAAATAAAAAAATATGTATAACAAAAAACCTTAAAGTATTCGGTATTGAAATGTACACATTTTATATTCAACACTGCAAACTACTGCTAACAATTTTATATCAAACTATAGGGGAGAAGAGATGAAATCTACATCAATATTATTATACTAAGTATTAAATTATTTGTATGTCTGTTACTGCACATTACCAATTCCCGCTAAAAATTATATTATAAGTATAAACATCCAATAGTTTAATTTTAAAAATAAGAAACACATTTTCTATTTTATAATAGAATTATGACTAAAGCCTCATCCACAACCTCCAAATTAACCTTAGAATTAGTACATACTTGAAATTTGAACATAAATTAATAATTTGGCAGCATTCACAATGCTTAAATTAATGCGCAAATTAGTGTGAATCCATCTAATGTCAATATTTGGAACTTAAGTATTTCTGTCTGGTAAATTGTTGTTATTGCTAGGTAACCTATCTTTCTATTTAAATCGGGTACAGGTTAATATCATAGCGTTATACTTTTAATATTAAATGTAATTCAGGTCACAAAAGTTAACAGGTTTTAGGTTAGAAATCACGGATAACACTTGAATGATTTTGAAGTATGCGTAGTAGCGACTTGACGACTAATTTACGTGAAAAAGTTTGGACCTTGCAAGGTTCTGCGTTAAATACTAATTACTAATTTTGCGTTAAGTACTAATTTGGAGGTTGTGAGCAACCGCATAGGTTTTAAATGCGGCAAACTTCCACGTTTAATTCTAATTACTAATTACTACGTTAATTTGGAGGTTGTAGATGATGCTTTAAAATTTTAAGTTCAAATTTAGGAAAAATATTAATTTAAATCTCTTACATTTTTGGCATTACTAAAAACTTTCAAATTTATAACTCTCTTAAACAGTTTTGACTTAAAATTTATATATCTTTCATAAATATTTGAACCTGCTAAATATTATACATCTAAATTCATTAAATAAGAGGCTGAATTTTTCTGTCTCCTAAATTTTTGTATATAATAGTAATATAATTGTTAGGTATAGGCTTTAGTAATAATTACATAAGTATAATTTTTTCCCAAGCCTTAATTTTTTATAATTTGTTTAAAATTTAAATCATCATATTTCTGAACATATTTCTCCAGAGTTTGTAATTTTTATTGGTTGTCTGTAAGGTACCATACAAGTATCAGCAAGAAATTTTAAGATCCAAACAGTTTAAAAAAAAGAAGTTTTATTTAGAAAACTCGAAAACAACTAACTGTTAACTTCCACCACGTGCAAGCTAATAACAGTTGATAATTATTATGTAACAAACAGGTCGTAATCTCACTTTTTGTACTTTGTGAAAATTACCAACAAAGAATTATTGTTTTCAACGTCTTTCTGTTTATTAAAATATTATACCCAAAGCACAAACGCAATTTAGACGCAGTGATAAGATTATAATTAAATCGATACATGAGATAATATTTATTATAGTATAATATTATTATAATATATTTATTGCAGACGTAAAATAAAATCCTTTTTTACTATTTTGAGATGGAAAATAAACATGTAATTGAACGCCGTCTAAGTTTGTGATTACAGGTCGCGTTCGTTCGTAAAGCAATTAACTCGATACACGTAATTTTGCATTCCAGACAACCACCAAAGTCGTTGTGGTAGAGCTAGAGAGACACTTAGAAATGACGTAAATCCTTCCCAGCTTTTACTCGAATTAAGCTTGATCCAGTTATACATCCCTGTCCAGATGTAAAGTTCCATTACGACTAATTGTAAGTACCAAGACGTTTTAAAATTACAATTCGCCAGAGTAGATATGTAAATTGCTTGCAAATGGTTGTTCTTATGTTGTTACCGGTGTCTCTACAGCGTTGTTATTACGAGAAAACAGGTTTTAGCACATTTACATTCATTTAATTTTAAAATCAATTTGTTTTATTTAAATTAGCCCAGAACCATTTAAAAATAAATTGAAATAAAAAGACAACCTTTGGAATTAAAAAAAAATTATTTATTTAAATATATACTAAAATTTTTAATAAAAACTAAATCTATTTAAAAAATATAAAAATTAAAAATTATTTTGTAAATTGGTATTCAGAATACAAAATACTACACATAATTACATACATAGAAAAGTGATGAAAAAACAGATATAAATGTAATACATAATTATATACAATAAAATACACTGTAAGTACCCTAGTAACACAAGATGATATATTAAAGAAATGATAGTCGAATATACCAAACGTTATATACGCACATAAAACGTATAATTGAAATGTAGATTATACGTGATAATGTCGCGGCGGTACACCAATAATCTAGACGTATATTTTTTACGTATAATATAATGTACAGTTACTCGAAAAAATATTCGGCCGCTTCTATGTTAGCTATGTAATTTGTTCTTTTTGAACACTGTTTTTATCATATAAAAATCGTTTTTATAGCAATACTTATTAGACATTTTTTGTCGAAAATTTCATTGTCTTCATTTTTGTTCCTAATACATTGTTTTATTTTGTCGCTTCAATTTAAAGCAGACTCGGTAAAATTTTTAATAAAATTAAAAATGCACAATTTAATTCTTATAATTTTCTTAGGGGATTCCCATGAGATTTTTACCGAGACTGCTTCAAGTCACTCTCTGTCGAAAACGAGACAACGAATACAAAATGTATGGAAACAAAAATGAAGGGAATGAAATTATCTACAAAAAATGTCTGAAAAGTATTTTTGTAAAACTGATTTTTATATGCTAAAAAGAGTTTTCAAAAAGTACAATTTACATTGCTAACATAGGAGCGTCCGAATACTTTTTCGTGTAGCTGTATTTCACCCATGTGTATTATTATTAAATGTTAAAATACATAGTTTTTATACAACAGTATCGAGAAACTATGTGCAATTTTGACATAAAATATATGTACATATTATCTACATAATATTATGTAGTATGTACCTACTTTTCATAATATAAAAATATAAAATAGATTATGGTGTTCCTTAATGTGTTTCAGTAATGCAATCATAAAAATTTTAAGATAATTAGTCTTTTTATGATAAAGATATCTAATAAAATTTTAATAAAATAATAAAAATGAAATTTATTTACACAAAAAAATTAATTAATTAAAATAAACATGGATAACAAAATAAATTATTATAATAAAATGTTGCAACAGTAAAATGGTTGTAAACCATACGTGATCTTATCAGAAAAGTATTAAGTCTATACGAAAAATTTAATGGAATAAATTCTTACTAAGACCTAAAAGAATATTTACCTCAAGCGGTTATAACTAATTTAGAAACATTTCACCCATACCAAAGCGAATTGCGATTCTTTTATGATAAGATTTTAGAGCACGTTAGTTGGGTTTGCACCGATAGTAGTTTAAATCTAGCTATACCAGATTTTACGTAACGCCTCACATAATACACACATAATAAGGGTATATTCAACAATTCGTTTCAAAAATAATTACTGTAAGGTAACTGATTTTAGGGTGCCAACATAGCTAAATTTACATACAAACAAAATTTAAATTTAAAGCTTTAATGTTATAATTTCAATTAAAGCAAATGAAAAAAGAAAATATTTTGCCTTTTGTCTAAATTTGACAAAGCAGAAGCTACCTTTATAAATAGAGCATTTGCCGTATTTAAAATAACCACTAAGTATAAAAGTTATAAAACGTACGCGATGATTACGTGTAGATGTGTAGACACAAATGACTTTTTAAAAATTATAAAAGGTTTACTACACAGGAGTACAGGACCTTCTAAAAAATAACTGCTATAGTGTATTTAAATTTACTAAAAGCTATGATAATACTTGAAGGAAAACGATTGATTAGTGAAAATTTTGTATTACACTAAGATAATGCGCCCATACACCGTGCTAAAATAGTTGATAATTATATCAAAACCACTAATATTAATGTTTTGACATGGCCACCACAAAGCCCAGACCTCTCACCCATTGGAAATATCTGGTTCTTGTTAAAATCTCAAATCACCGATATTACACCGAGAAATTTAACAGAATTACGGTGCTTCATTGAAGAAATTTGGTATAATATTACACCAACGGAATGTAAGAAGCACACGCAATCATTACCATCAAGATTGGCGATTATGTCGAAAAGGAACAGAGCAAATTGTGGCTATTAATTTATATTTTTTATTTTGTTAACCTACTTTTGGTAGATGATTTTTAATAATTATTTTATAATATCAGTATTTTAGATTCTAAGGGTTTTTTTTTATTTAATAATTTAATGGAAATGTCTCATCTGTGTTGCTATATTACAACCACAATTTTTTTTCTTGAATTAATAAAAATAACAGAATAAAATGCAAAATCCGACTTTGTTAACGTATTTATTGTGTATGTGTATGTGCATGTGTATGTACCTATACTGTCATAAGCTTCTGCGTTTATTTTACAATTTAAGATGTTGCTGCATAAAAATGATGATGTTGATTGCTATTAAATTATCGGCATATTATTATCAGTGGCTAGTTTATAAAACATGCTATATTATATTTTAGTACAATGTTTACGGTACCATTTACTAGTGTATCGATATCCTTCTCTATTGAATGAACAAATAGCATGCACACTTTCTTTCGTTCAATATGTTCTGTGTGTAGCACATCACGCAGCTACAATGCTGTGCGTCCTCTTTAATCGCACGGGATACTTGGCTCAGACCTCTTTTTCAATCATCGGGCCAGATTTTTCATGCAGACAACCCTATATCATCGTGTTCGCAATAAAACGGCGCTTATTTTGATATAAAATTTATCTTTTTTGGAAAAGGGTGAAGTAACTAGAATCAACTTACCTGTTTATACCTACCAACCCAGTAGTTTTGCCAAGAAAAAAATACTTTCAGTTCATATTAAATTTATTCGCTCAACTCATGGGTGCACTCTTTAAAAAAAAGTCAATTTTCAATTTTTAATTAATAATAGTTTGGCCAGGAATTTTTTAGCCAACCTACTCGCGATATATTTTATATCATACTAAATTGGATATAAAATACTTTTCATCCAATCGACAGATAGGTGAATGTCGTTTCTAGTTCGGATCTTCTACTATGAGTATACCGTGTTTTTTATGAACGTACTAACTATATAACATATCTTGTCAAAAAGAATGAAACGTGATACTGTGCATCTATTTTTAGTAATATTACTATGTAACAATTAATTTTGCACTGCTCTATATAGTATTTATGATAGAGATATTTTTCCTCTTTTGAAATTTCGGCGAGATAAACGCGACGAACCTGCGTTTGCATTTAAGCCACGGACTCTACTTCACGTTAAACTTTGTTAGAGTTAGCAACCTTATTTTGGTCATTTTAGTTAACTCAAAATATGTAGGTATATAATTATTATATTCCATTAAAAACCGAATATCTGGTAAGATTTGATTAGAGATTAGAGTCAATTGGCAGTAAATGATTATTTTTTATTTTATCAAAAAGGTTCTTCATTGAGTTCCATTTTCTTGAGATGTGACCAGTCTATTTTGAGATTTGTCATTTTTTATAAAATTTCTATTGAAACCGAGTAAGGAGTTAGATTTTTGGAACTCTTCCATTCTCGAAAGATAGAGAATTATTCAACCATTCTGATATTTAACGAAATCAACGTGTCTATACAAATTGAAGGTCTTATAATTAAAATTTTATTTTACGTCAAGAAAGGAGATTGAATATACTTACACCCGTATTCATAAAAATTTCTTAAAGTGTCGCTCAGGAATGTTTTAGTTATAATACTGTTATAGGTTATGGGTTACAGCTGATTGGTTGTTTTAAGTTATAAACCGCTTATATCAGTTTTATAACAGTGTTTTAGCGCTATTGAACGTTTATGAATAATGTTTTTTGACATTTTGCTTATAATAGCTTTATAAGCCTGTTGTAACTTTTTATGAATACAGCTGTTATACATTATCAACAATTGTCAAATTAACCTTTTAGTCCGGTCAATCTAGACATTCGAAGATACACTAATTCCCAAAAAGCTGAAAATTGGTAAAATTGTTCAAAACATAATTATAAATGAAATTTAAAAAGTCCTCATCGATCCGGTACGTGGAAAAAAATTTATTCGAGGTCCAAGGTAAAAGAAATTGGTTATTTGCGATTTTCAGCAAAACGGTAAGTTTTATCATAAAATTATCTCAGACAAAAATTGTAGATCATGTAATTATCTATAAAAAATGTATCAATACTTTTTTTTCTAAGAAATGAGTTTATGAATGTTATCACGTTTATGCAATCGTTTCTGTTGGTCTTTCGCATCACAAAAAAAATTAAAAAATAGTGTTGATGAAAAGTTCAGTGCTGGCTACAGACAATATTCTCGTAAAAACGACGAAGACAACGTCTAAGACAACGTCTAAGACAATGACAGGTTTGACGACGATGTTAATTCGAATGGCGATGATGATGAACTACATTGAATAAATTCTGTTTTTTTCGTATTTGTACTCTTTTTTCTCTTAATTTTAAGTGAACTTTTAAACAAGTTATGACTTTGATTTTAACCATGTGAAAAAGTATCTCAAACTTAATCCGAAACGGCAAAAAACTGGAAAATGAGTTTTTAACACCTAAGACCCTTTTCTTCGTAGACCAAGTCACATTTATTAAATATAATTGAATATAATATAATAATTAAAATATTTTAACTTATATTACAGCTTCAGTGATGTATGTATGTATATACGTGGCGTACTTATGCATATGATGACGATTACAACTTTTCCAACTTTTTGAATCGTTATATCTCAGAAACGGTGGCTTTTAGGAAAAAAGTATTCATTCATTTTTTATAGATAATTATATGATCTACAATTTTAGTCTAAACTAATTTTATGATAAAACTTACCGTTTTGCAGAAAATCACGAAAAAACAATTTTTTTGATCTTTGACCTCGAATAACTTTTTTTCCACGTACCGGATCGATGAGGACTTTTTAAATTTCATTTATAATTGTGTTTTGAACAATTTTACCAATTTTCAGCTTTTTGGGAATTACTGTACCTTCACTCTTATTTTTTGTAAGTACTAATTTGACCGGACTATTTTTAAATTTTTGCGGGATTGTAATTTTTTTAATTCAAGAAGAGAATTAATTTGAGGCGGCGATACAGAACTTTGAGGAAGAACTGGGAGAAATAATGGTTACTGTCCGAAAATCGCACCCACGATTTCAAAAATTTCATCTACACTATAGGAAAGACGACAATTTTCTGAGTAATAGGATTATACAATAGTTGTCGAAAAAACGGCATTTTAAAATTACGAAAAGCAGGGAGATGTAATAGGATACACCCTGATGCATGACGGTTGGTCTCACGTTGAGGTACGGTCTTGTCGACGGCGGCCTCATTTTGTTGACAGTACGTGTGCTTTGATATACTCTTAATGTTGTTGTCAGTCGCGGTCGACCCTCGGACGAGTTCTATGGCTTCGAGTTCCACCCTTGGCGAGTTCTGTCATTCATCAGGGATATTTTTAAATTGTTTTGTTTTTATGTTTTGTTACACAAAAACGGCTAATCATGCAGCCGTGTTAAAAGGTGTATCTAAAATATATGTAAATTTTACATTTTTAAAATCGATTTTTTTCGAAAAATTTTGCATTATTCTACAAAATTTTTGTTCTAGTATGCTTAAAAAAGTGTCCTCTTAGTGTGTAGATGAAATTTTGAAAATCGTGAGTACAATTTTCTGACAGTTCCCGAAGTAATTATACTTGAGTTTTTTTTTTTGATTTTAATGTAAACAATTTTTGAGAGCCCTATAGACAATATCTATCGGCGTATTAGCGTGTAATTTGATGTACTACGTTATAAGTTAGTGTAAATATAATATAATATATTTACATTTTT
Organism: Cantharis rustica; assembly: GCA_911387805.1. NCBI lineage: Eukaryota > Metazoa > Arthropoda > Insecta > Coleoptera > Cantharidae > Cantharis > Cantharis rustica. The sequence continues at coordinate 37,433,708 of OU426879.1, forward strand.
ATGAGAACCTGCCAATGGTAACGCATAGAGCCGAATGTTATAATTTGTTTTAATCAGAATAAAATAGTCCTCTCTGACTTTAGGATTTTAAACCGTAAAAATTTTTGATTTAGTACGTGGTTGCTTTAAAAATTTAGTGGCGCCGCGCCGTTTAAAATAAGTGTTTTAAGCATCCTTATAATTCAATTTTTATGATTAATAGTAATTTTAAGATCAGTAGACAGCCTACGGCTCGCTCTCCCCCAAACATCCGAGCTTCCGGCAGGCAATTGTTAACCGGCAAATTTTGTCTAAGAAAAGAAGGTTATAACTAAAATAAAATTACAATATTTACTAATATTGTTAGTTAACGCAATCTGTGTAAAATTAACAACTGTCTTAATTTAAAAGCAAATAGTCTTTGTTTTAAGCAAATCTTTCTTTGTGCGCTTGTAACGAATCGCTTTAAGCAATAGACTTGGAGCAGAAAGGCGGAGTCAAGAAAAAATATACTACTAGCGCTCGTAGTAGGCAAATCAAAAAATAAGTGTTGTATATTAATAATGAATAGTATTTAAAAATTTTGCATTTACCGAAATACTTCAGAAAGTATTTGAAGTTATTGTAGACATTTTCAACTCGCTTTTTTATTTACCATTCGGAAAAATATAATTAATCCCGACGTCGCATTTTACAACATTGAAAACATAATCGCAAACTAATTTTCACGGAGCTTTTGCCGTTCGAGAAATATTGTTCATTAAATCTCTCTCAGCCTACGGCTTCGGGAAATTAATATTCCAAAATTTCTCTTATGAAGCTCCTGAAATTTGCCTCGTCCCAAGGCTGTTATCCCTAATAGAAGCTGCTAGCCACGGTTGGAATATAAGAACAAAGGCCCAATGCGATAAACCTTGACACCAAAAATGTTTTTATTTTTGGCAATCGCTGTCTGTCAAACCATACTCAAAGTTTTTTAAGTTCTTTTTATTTTTTTCTCAATTTTCTAAGTTTATTAACTCATTTTTAAAGATGAGTTAATTTTTTTACATAATTATATATTGTGTCTACTATCAACGTCGAACATAGGGAATTAACATTAACTTTAATTTTTTTGTAGATTTCTGCTCGCCAATTCGACCTCCGCCAATTTTTTTGATATCTATGGAACGCGAAAATTATTGTGCATCCTGTGATACTAAAATTAATTTTTTTCATCGATATTTATTAAAAATGTTAATTTAAAAATTTAATGTCAACTTTAATCAACTTTTTTGAAAACACGGTAAGTTGTTTTTAAAAACATTAAATTTTTAAATTAAAATTTTATATTAATTAATATCGATGACAAAAAATTAATTTTGGTATCATAAGATCCTCAATAATTTTCTCGTTCCATTGATACGAAAAAAATTTTTGGAAGTTAAATTGGCGAACAGGAATCCACAAAACAATTGAAATCAATGTTAATTTCCTATGTTTGGCGTTGATATTGGACATCCTGTATATATATTTAAACTCACCAATACAAAAATATCTTTTTCGTTGTTTTTAAAAGCATAAATAAATATAAATCTTGTATATCTGTATACAAACACTGACAAACACTCACAATTCTATACAACAAGTTATTTTATTTTTCGACACCGCGGCGCCACCTGTAATTCTGCTCCAAGTCTATAGGCCCATAGTAAATTTTGTTTAAAGGTATTGACGGGCAGGGGAAGAAATAGTAAGAAAGCGTTTGAGTTAGGAGGTATAGTCACAAATTTTGAACAGGTCAAATTTTATTTTAATAGAAAGCACCCGTTGTAACTATTAGTGCCCACTTGGTGTCAATTACTAATTATTTTATATTATATTAACTTCAGCGAAATAATTGTATCTCCACCGATAATTGCTACCTGTGTGATCATGTCACCTATTTGTATATATTCTTTTAGATCTCCAATATTTGAGTGAATAAACATTTGTTTTTATACGTGTATATTTTCTTGATGAACTGAACTTGCTAAAATTATATTTATAAATCTCGCTCTCTTTTACGTGATAATCAGTTAGCTCTAAGATCAATTAGGATCCTCTACACCAAAGAGAAACTGGTTATTTTTTCAGCGTGTAGAGATAGATTACTTTTCCCCGCAAGAGAAGAAACAATTTATCTGACGACTTCATAAAACTTCGGTTAACATGTATGGTATTTGGCATTTACAATTACAGCTTTATTCTATGGTGGTTTATTTTGTTGCTTTGGTTTAATTTACTTTATTACCTGTGTTTAATACATTGTAATGAAATTTTATTTAAATTCAAAACCTTTATAAAAAAACCTCGGCTAGCTTTACCAATCGAGACGATCTTGTCAGGGGAGTGGATTCTAATTTTATACCTTAATGCAGGTGAAATAATCAAAATTTAAAAATATAAAAGGATTGTTTAATTTTCAAAATTATAAATGGTAATAAACAACAAAATACTTTGTAGCAGGCAAATTTAAGCCAGGTGTGGTGTCTTAATGTTTACGTGTGTAAATATGTCTACAATTTATAAAATTGTAATTATTTTAATGTCTTATTGTATTTGTTTAGGCCAAATCTCACACCTAATAGTACTGGGATAAGCCGGTTTCAAGTGGACTGTAAATTATAGGTCCCGATTGTATTTATGATGTTTTAATAGGTATAGTGACTTACCAGGCTTATCCCAGTACTATTAGGTGTGAGATTTGGCCTAAACAATTTGTTCCATCGAGCCGAATTGGGTAGTTCTTAGTTTTCTTCCCATCCCAATTCAGTGATTCTACTCATCCGATTGTGTTGACTTTGGTTATTTGTCGAATTATTCAGCGATTTGTTAGTTTTGATCCCACCATTTTTTTGTTTGAGTCTAATTTTGAGAGATTAGAATTTTCCTATTTTCGATTTGGTTATAAATTTATTTTCTTTTATTGAAATTTCCGATTGCTATATTGGGTATCATAATTGTGTCGATATTTACTTTCACCAGCTGCATTTATAGTTTATCACGTCGTTTAAACATTTGTCAGTTAAAACCGAATTTATTTAAATTCAAATTGAGATTTCCAAAAACGACAAAATATGGAACGAAGACTGGAATTGTTGTCTGCAAAACGAGAGAACCTATTTAGAAGAGTACAATTATGTTATGATGTAGCAGTTCAGTTCAAACGTGATTCTTCTAACCATAAATATGAAGAAAACTTTAAAATTAGATACCATACCATCGACAAAGTAGTTTTAGACTATACAGAAACTACACAAGAAATAATAAATTTAAAGTTTGACCTAGACCCAGAACAGAAACCCGATTATGCATTGTTCAATGGTTTTGATGATTTACATGATAACATTCAATACCTATCGTCCGAATTGTTAAAATCTACTGAAAAGCCTTTGCCTACAACACCATTAACTAGTAATGACAACAAACGAAAGGTAAAACTGCCGCGAATAGAATTGATCAAGTTCGATGGTAGTGATATGTCGCTTTGGCCAATCTTTTATGCTAATTTTAAAAACATGATCCATGATATACCTGTATTTTCCAAAGGTGAAAAAATTCAATATTTGTTAGGAAGTCTGAACGGTAAAGCATTAAAGACATGTAGCGGAATAGAGCCCGTCCCAGATAATTATGATGTCATATGGAAACTTCTGAAAGATACCTATCATGATAAGAAATTCTTATCTAACTTGTATTTAGACAGAATAACCAAGTTTCGCCCAATAACAGCGCATCATCCTACCAAATTACAATTCTTTTTGGAAAACTTTGATACCAGTGTTAGCAGTTTGAAGAGACTGAAAATTGATGACCTCAGTGATTACATCATTACTTATCTGGCTATGTCCAAATTATCCCAAGAAACCATTAATGCTTTCAAATTGATTAATGCCCAGACCACAGATATGCCAACATATGACCAAATAATTAGTTTCGTTCGCCAGCAAAGTAAAATTATCGTAAAACATGAAAGGCTTCCAGTTAGCGATCCCCATTTTAAAAATCCTAAAACTTTCTTTACCAATAGTATGGACACTCGTTCGAGAACCACTTTTCAAAATTGTATTTCATGCAAAAAACAACCTCATTTGCTAAAGGATTGTATTCACTTTAGGAATAGCACCCATGATCTCAAGTTTGCTGTAGTAAAAGACAATAATCTTTGCTTCAATTGTTTTTCATCTAAACATTCCGCATCATCGTGTCCATCAAGATTTAGTTGCACCATTTGCAAAAAGAGACATCACACCTTATTGCATAAAACCAATTCTATTAGTAACGCAAATCCAAGTTCATCTAACGAAATTTCTAATACCGCTAATAACTCAAATACCGAAGCGGTCCACAGTTTATGCACCAATGTTTCTGTAGTTAAGAATCCTAATCCCAATTACGTTTTGTTGAGCACAGCTTTAGTAAAGGTCAAAGATAAATGGAATAGAGATCATACCCTTAGATTTATTATTGATAGCGGTTCCATGTCCAATTTCTTGACTATCAATAGTTGTAACCGATTAGGATTATCGTATACCAAGTTATCAACATGTGCCATTGCAATTGGATCAGCTACCAAACCTATTAGTGGAAGAACAAGTTTAACCATTTTTTCTAATTTGAATTCCAATTTGAAATACCCAATTGAAGCGTTACTTATTGATAAAATTAGTGATGAATTGCCAAGTTTTCCCATAGATGTTCAATACTACAACCACCTAAAATTTTTACCTTTAGCTGATCCAACATTTAATATTCCCGGTCCAATTGATGGAGCAATTGGAGCAACTATGTTTGCTGAGATTTTAGGTACTCACAAGGTACCCGGATCCTTCAATACCCCTACAGCTATTCAAACCACCTTAGGATATGTAATTGTGGGCAATACTTCCCAAATGAAGATCAACACAAACCCTCTTAACCGATCAGCATTCTTCACCTTAGATAATTTAGTTGAAAAAATGTTTGAACTGGAAGATTTTAATCCGCCCACCTCAACTAAAGAAGATACTGTCGTTGAAGAAATATTTGTTGACAATGTGAAACGTGATGATAACGGGCGTTATACAGTATCCCTACCGTTTAAGGATGATCCAGGAAAGTTAGGGAATTCCTACTTCCTTGCTGAGAAAAGATTACTTTCGTTGGAGAAACGTTTTCTAAAAACCCCAAATCTTCAAAAACTTTATAATTCCGTCATCCAGGATTATTTAAGCCAGAAGCACTTGTCGTTAGTACCAGAAAGTAGATTGCATTCTCCTGGGTATTACATTCCTCGTCACTGTATATTTAAACCGGAAAGCGTTTCAACTCCATGTCGTATAGTTTTTGATGCAAGTATGAAATCTGATACTGGCGTTTCACTAAATGATATTCTATATACAGGCGCTAAATTGCAGAATCACTCCATATCGATTTTGTTAAATTTTCGACTATTTCCAATTGCCTTTTCATCCGATGTCAAACAGATGTATCGTCAGATTAACGTTATTGAGTCACATAGACCGTATCAACGAATATTATGGAGATTTCATCCAGAAGATCCCATTCAGGTTTATGAATTAAACACAGTAACTTTTGGTGTAAAATCATCTCTTTTTCTAAGTTTACGAACCGTAAAACAATTAGCGAATGATGAAATCCAATCTTTTCCTCGAGCGGTAACTTATGTTCATAGAGATATGTATATGGATGATTTAATTTCTAGTGTACCCACAGTTGAAGAAGCACTTGATTTATATCCCGATCTAATCAATATGTTCAATTCCGGTGGATTTCAATTAGTAAAGTGGACTTCCAATTCTTCCAAACTTTTAGACATTATTCCAGATGATGTGAAATTAATTCAACCTTTTGATTTTAATCAAGATAATGTGAAGATTCTTGGTTTAAGATGGAATCCTGTAACAGACCAGTTTTACTTTAAGGTAACTTCGAATATGTCACCCTGCACCAAAAGAAATATGTTATCTCTAGTAGCACGTACTTTCGATCCCTTGGGCTTTTTGGCTCCTATCACATTATTGATTAAATTATTAATTAAAAACATGTGGCAGTTGGGTATCGACTGGGATGTCTCAGCACCGCCAGAAATTGCAAAAATTTGGAGAAAATGCCAAGATGAGTTTGTTCTTCTAAACAAGTTGGAAATTCCTCGTCATGTTTTGGTATATGAAAAGACTCCTTTAACATTAATTGGTTTTGCCGATGCAAGTATGTCCGGATTTGGTGCAGTAGTTTATCTGCAAACTACAAACTTATCCAATAAAAGTAATGTAAGATTCCTATGTGCTCAATCTAAAGTTGCCCCTATGTGTAAAATAACCCTTCCACGTTTAGAACTTTGCGCCGCTACGTTGTTAGCAAAACTTCTAGCACATGTTCGTGATATCTATTCCAACCGAGTTAAAATAAATAATATTTATGCTTTTACGGACTCCAGTATAACCTTATGTTGGATTAATTCTTCTACTAAAAAAATGAAACCATTTGTTGGAAATAGAGTGGGAAAAATCCAAGCTTGTATTCCTTCCTTACATTGGTATTACGTTCCGGGAAAATATAACGTGTCGGATTGCGTGTCACGAGAACTCACGCCTTCAAGCTTACTTCACCATCCTACATGGTTTGTTGGTTCTCTTTGGTTAACCTCATCTCGCTCCGAATGGCCAATTAAACCTTTTAGTGAAATTATAGTCCGTCCCGAAGATGATGAAAAGGAATTAGTATTTCTTACCATTCCGCCTATAATTTCTCCATTATACTCACTAATCAACTATTTCTCGTCTTGGACGAAGCTCCTAAATGCCACTGTTTTTGTCCTAAGATTTGTAAAGATTCTTCCAAAACACACACCGATTACCGCTTTGCATTTAAAAACTGCGGAAATGTTTCTGATACGAGCAGTTCAACAACGTTACTTTCGAAGCGAGTATCATAATTTGAAGAATAATAAAATGGTTTCATCCAATCTACGTCGTTTATGTCCTTTTATTAAGGATGGACTCATCCGAGTAGGAGGGCGGTTATCTAATGCAAGTCTTAGTTACGATCACAAACATCCCATTTTATTACCCAAATCCGACACTTTCGTAATCTTGTTAATTACCTATTACCACAAACTACATCATCATGCAGGCTCTTATTTACTACAATCTTTGTTAATGCAAAATTATTGGATTTTGTCTGCGAGAAGTATTATTCGTCAATCTGTTTGGAGATGCAATCATTGCTTCAGATTGTCTCCAAAGCCTACCTACCCTTTGATGGCAAATTTGCCATTTGAAAGAGTTAACCAAGCTAAGGCCTTTTTGTCAACAGGAGTTGATTTCACTGGAGCTTTTCAAATTACCTTAAGTCGTCGTCGAGGTGTTAGAACCCAAAAGGCTTACGTTTGCCTTTTCATATGTTTAGCAACAAAGGCAGTTCATCTCGAGTTGGCTTCCGATTTATCTACGGAGTGTTTTATAGCAGTCTTTAAGCGCTTCTTAGCCCGTCGTGGATGTTGCACAACTTTGTTTTCCGACTGTGGTACAAATTTTGTGGGCGCCAAAAGATATATGGATAAAGTTTATCAGTTAATTTGTTCCCGTACCTACAAAGATGAACTGTTGCGTGAATTGAATTTAAGAAGAATTGAATGGAAATTTAATCCACCAGCTGCTCCTCATTTTGGAGGAATTTGGGAAGCAAATGTAAAAAGCGTCAAGGCTTACCTTACCCGAACAATCGGCGCTCAAATTTTAACCTTTGAAGAATTTAACACCGTCTTAACTCAAATTGAAGCTTTACTCAACTCCAGACCATTATGTAGACTAGGGAATGATTCTCAAGATCCGCAGGCTCTAACTCCGGCCCATTTCTTGTATGGTACACCTTTATCTTCGTTACCCACCGAAGATTTATCAGATACTCTTCCTAATCGATTGAATCGTTATAAGTTGTTGGATTCAATAGTCCAACATTTTTGGCAACGCTGGCATACCGAATATTTGCGCACGCTACAAGTCCGAATGAAATGGAATACCAACACTAATCCAGTAAAAGAGGGCATGATAGTCGTTTTAATCCAAAGCAATATTCCTCCATTACAGTGGCCTTTAGCTATTATCAAAAAATTGCATCCGGGGCAGGATGGAATTGCCCGAGTAGCTACTATTCGATCCAAATCTGGAACCTATAACCGCCCATTGGTTAGACTTTGTCCTCTTCCTAATCAATGATTCAAGTCAGTATTTTAGTTTTCGTTTTCTACCTTTTATGAATATGTGTTTATTTTGCTTATACTGAATTTCTTTTAATTTGATTTTGAATTCCCCTTTTGTTATTTTGAAGATATTACCCTTTGTTTTTTCTTGATATTGTTTCTTCTTGAATTAAAAATTCAAGCCCGGGCCGGCAGGATGTTCGCGCCAATTTTGAATTGGGACCATGTCCAAGAGGTTGTGGGCAAGCGCGAACGAGAAGAGACGACGAACCAACCAACGTGTGTAAAAAGTGTGTGTGTACCTTTTCCGGTTTCTTCAAGTCGTTTTTTTCTTTTTCTGGTCTACCATACCACCAGCTGAATAATTGACGAAACCTAGCGCCATCGTATTAGTGATTACCAGTATTGATCCTATTCCTTCATTTCCCTTCCTCTTATGGTGATTCCCATCCGAAGAGGAAAGAGGATTAGGAAGATAAGCCTGGTAAGTCACTATACCTATTAAAACATCATAAATACAATCGGGACCTATAATTTACAGTCCACTTGAAACCGGCTTATCCCAGTACTATTAGGTGTGAGATTTGGCCCAAACAGTATTTTTATTGTTAATTTTTACATCTGCGCAAAGTTTGGTTGTACAAAAGTTTATGATTCTTACTCATAGCTGCTTGAAAGAAGATCTTCTTTCTTCTTCAGCTCCCAAATGTCGGCTTTTCTTCTCGTATCGTGAACCACAATTCTTTTTCTAAATCCAAACAAAAGGCGTCAATGACGTAAGACGCTGGACAACCCTCTACGATGGTCGTCGTCACAAATCAAAATTTACTCAAAAAGGCGCCGATGGCGTATAACGCTTGACCACTCTCTGCGATGGTCATCGACACACCACACCAAAATTTTCTAATCTTTCCGCCTTTTCGGAACTTGCGCATTTTTAAATTTACAATTTACAATTTCACTTTGTGGGAACTGTCAAAATTTCCTCATCAAGAATTTCAAAATTTTAACTGCGCTATAGGAAAGAAGACACTTTTCTATGCATATTAGAACAAAAATTTTCAAGGATTATGCAAAAGTTTTCGAAAAAAATCGATTTTAAAAATGTAAAATTTACATGTATTTTAGATACACCTTTTAACACGGCTGCATGATTAGCCGATTTTGTGTAAGGCAAAAAAATTAAAAATTTCTTTGTAAAATGACAGAACTCGCCAAGGGTGGTACTCGAAGCCATAGAACTCGTCCGGGTGTCGATCGCGATTGACAACAACATTAAGAGTATATCAAAGCACTCGTACCGTCAACAAAATGAAGATCAGGGAAATCAACGTGAGACCGATTGTCACGCATCGGGGTATATCATATTACATCTCCGTGCTTTTCGTGATTTTAAAATGCCGTTTTTTCGGAAACTAATGCATAAACCTTGGAAATTTTTGTTGCATTATACACAGAAAATTGTCCTCTTTCCTATAGTGCAGTTGAAATTTTGAAATTTGGGATGAGGAAATTCTGACAGTAACCCACTTTGTTTTTAAACTCGCGCACCTTTTTAAATTATTCTAATTATACAAATTTTTAACAAATTTTTGTGTTTTAAGTGTTCGTGTTTCAGTTATTTTATAAATTTCACCTGTTTGTTAAGTATTTTGTTGTTGTCTCAAAATTTTGTTATTGTTTAATTTCAGTTTACTTTTGTATTAAGTTTATCCACCCCTAAAGATTTCCAAGGTTTTAGTAAAAGTTATGGGCATTATTTTTACTTTCCGACCCGCAGCAGTTGACTATAAATGAACAAAAGCAAACAAATTTTTAAAATTTCATGTTGTTACACGACAATATATATAAGTGGTTTTTAAAGATCAAACCCTAGAATTGTTGACACTTTTAACATTTCGTGGACTAATCATACTTTTAATTTTAAAAAAGATAGATCTGATTGTATGTGATCAAATTTGTATTTAATTTATATTTTCTTATTTGTGTTTGTAGGTTTGTTTGTAGGTTAATTTTTGTTGCTCTTTTTTCCTGATCATCAAAAAGAGGTAAAGCTGTAAAAACTGTTAAAACATTTATAAACAAATCAGTTAGGTATGTATTGTGTTTTGCTAAGTTTACACTTCAAACAGATAAATTCTCTGGTGGTATTTGATGTTTTGGTCACCAATCTAATTTTGTGAAATATCCACGGCTAGCTGTAATTTTGTAAAAAGTATGAATAAAATGTGAATAAAAAACACACAAAATATAAACATAAACAGAACACTTAAAATTAATAAATATTGAATTTTGAATTATTGTCGGAATACCTATCTAGTCATACTCTGCAGAGTTTCTTCTTTTACGCCACCGTTTCTAGCTCTACTATAGTTATTTCCTCAATCTCTTCCAAACTTGATTTCTACAAATACGTATCTTGTTCCCGCTATCCAAATCTACAATATACAATTTCGAGAAGCCAATCTTCTTTTCGAAATGTCAATCTTTTCCTTTTTTATTTCTTTCTTTCTATTAATTATCCTATCTTTCTTTTTTTCTTTTTTTTGTATCTTGATTCTTTCTTAAATAAAATGGTGCACTATTTAAATGTTTGTTTTTTTTACCGGTCATGTAAAATAAAATAAAACTATGAATTAATAAAATTAACAAAATGAACAAATGAAACCTTTGGAATTTTGAATATTTTTTTAAAATTAAATTTGATTTTAAATGAAATAAGTAAAACCATAACTACGTTTGTAATATACATCATATATTGACATATATGTAATACCGGCACAAACTACAATAACTACACGACAAGCACATAAATATGAATAAAATAAAATTTATGTTAAAATTTAAATTTCTTTTTTGATTTCGTCGGCAATAGTTGTTCTACAAGCTTTGCCGCGGCTTTATCAACATCAAAAGTATCACCCATATTAATGAAATTACACAATTTTTTTTGACAAATTACTCATTTGTTTTATTTTTTAATCACTAGATTTCTTATAACTTTTATTACTTTATTTGTTTTAAGTAATCAAATTTTTATCCATATTTTTTGAAGTTAGTGCGCGCTAATTAGTGCATCTGGTAGCGGAAACTCTACCCTCGGTAGATCTCAAATACAGAAATGTTGAATAATTCTGATCTAGATATAATGTAGATTTGATGTATTTAGATGTTAATGATTATTTATATTGTTTTGTTGCAAGTTCTGTTGCAAAAAAAAAATAAAATATTTAGCTGTACAAATAAAATGTTACCTGGAATAAAAATAAAAATATGTTGTTTTATATATTAACAACTGGAATGTAAATTAGTTATTTATTCATCGTTGTTAAAAATTTTAAGTTAAATTTCTCTAACGAAGATAGTTTTTTTTAAGTTAATTCAAAAATTAATTAGGTAGAACACATTTTAATAATTAATACGCAAAACAACATATTTGTATTTTTATTGCAAGTAATGGTTTATTTGTTGTGTTCTTATATCTAAACATGTCTTAAGAAAGCAGAACAAGTAGTTTTACTTATTAACTATAATTCAAGTAAAAGAATACGTAATTTACGTAATATGTACATAAGTATTTAAATTTGATTATTACTGTTTGCTAAATGTTAAAGCATATTTTTGTTAAAAAAGGAAAATTTTATATTTGTTGCTGAGGAGTAGTGTAGGTTTTCATAAACAATGTTCTGTAACCAATCTTATTCGTTTCAAACAGAGTAGAGTAGAGATATTATGATCAAAACTTATAAAAAATTCTGTACCTCATAGAATGTATAAAAAGGCGTCTAATGTAGTACTACTATATTATGCATCAAAAATAGTTATTATTAATAAACATACAGTAATCATAAGAAAGCATTTCTCCATACGTGAGTGAGTTCTGATTGAAATGATAAATTATTGAAACATATTTTCATTTATTTTACGATTTATAGAAAAAGCACTAACAATAGAAAACTCAAGTAGTATTGATTATCTTATAAAGCACATTTATAAGCACGTGCCATTTCCTTTCACGATAGAAAACTCAGAAAAATTCTAATTTAAAATATTTTTATCTTCTGCAGATACATTATAACGTAATTTAAAAATTCAATTAATGCTTTTAAATTAACACAACAATCAGTATTTTTTTAATTGTTTATTAAGGGTGTATAGTAGAGTATAGAAGAATGTATACATTCTTCTTATCGATTTCGTGCTATCCGTACTTATGCATGATGATGCAATTTCAAGTGCCTAATTATATCATATTATATTTTAAAAAAAATTTCTTCTTTCTCGTAATTCTAGACATTGTCTGGTAACTTTCCATCTGTTCTTTGGAAGCTGACGTATTACTTGTATAATTAAGACTTCAATCCAATCTATAGCATTATTGACTTTATTATGTGCAATTGGATAATTTTTTTTGAAAAGCTTCTAATATTACTGAATGTATACATAAGTAGATAACGAGTTAGTGTACTCAAATAAGCACCGATCTAAGTACTACCTCATCCAATATGACTTCAAATAGATTACAATTATCAAAAATATATATTTTTTTCTATTTTTAAAGAAAATCTGTCGACGAACATAATTTTATTAAATGTAATCTCTGTAAAAATGATACTAAAAAATCTAATAAAACGATACTTTTATCAAAGAAGAAACTATACCTGTCACAACGATGACGTAGTACTCCATTGTTGTAATACCACAAAGAGAACAACTGTCAGAATTACATCTCCGTGCTGTTAGCGTATAACCTTCCACTATTGTTATATTTTAATTTTTATTAAAATATATTATTAATTGTCGTAATAACTAATTAAATAAAAATAATTATAATTAAATACAATAATAATTTTATACGCTTGAAAATAAGTCAATATTTTAATCGCAGATATGATGAAATATAATCGCATACTGATAGAAGTAGTTTATTACTTAAAGCGAGTTTAGTATTACATATATAATGCAATGTGTTCTGAAATTTTTTATATCTATAAAACTTAATTAAAACGTTTGTAATTAATAAAATTAAAACATAATTTTGAAGAAAAAATGATTGATTTGAATTTTGGAAGTAAATTTAATATTATAAAAGATAATTTGATTATTTTATGAAGAAAATTACAATTGCAAGTTATACAAATGAGTTAAAATGAAGATATTCAAGAAGATAAGAAAAATTGGATAAGAAGAAAATTAATTATTTGTTTTGAAATTAATTGAATGAATATACTATTTAAAATTTTATAAAACTTTTAATTTACATAATTATTAGAGGAACGACAAAATGTGTTGATAAGCAGACAGCTTATATGTTGTATAAAATACAGTAATTTTTTGTAACGCAATTTAATTACTTTAGAGAAATATTTTTTTATCTTTTGTCGATTATAGCAATACGTTCGTCTTCATAGAAAAATGGGAATTCCTCCAGGCATTGTATAGCGCGAAGGTAGATTCGAGATATTTCAATGTCATCAGGAATATATACAGCAGAGTCAGCATGCAGTTCAAGATAACGGATGATTAGAGCCCGGATTTATAAGCGCTTATAATTTTAAAATAAGCGCTTTAAAAAGTTTCAAAAAACAAAGAAAAAAGTCCTATAAAATAGAAAAAAAGCACTAATAATTAAACATCAAAATTTAATTTTTATTAAATATTAATTAAAAATTCGCTTAATAATTATAAAAACAAAATTATCATATATTTTTCCAAATTTTTTATAATGAAAAATTGTCGTCTGTTGTTTAATACCTGCATATAAATCGAAAAACTTTGTTCAACATCAACCGACGTAATAGGAACCCAATTTACCTCATGATTTGAACTTTTTCCTATGCACTATTGGAAAGAGGACACTTTTCTAAGCATATTGCAAAAAAAATTTTGTAAGATTAGGCATTAGTTTTCGAAAAATCGGCATTTTAAAATTTGCAATTCAGGGGACGCGTAAAACTCGACATAGATTTGATGTCCCACACTCACTTGTACCTCCAAATTTTTCTTTCTAAAATTATTTATAATTTTTACCGATTCCACTAAAGGCAAATACTTTTTTTCCAAATTTTCGATGGATGATGGAACGTATGAAAAGTTAGCTTTAATAGTATAACTTAATTTATTGTTTTTGAATTAATGTATTCTTAAAAATTTCTTGACATTCATTTATTGCTGCCAACGATAATTCTGACAATAATCTTAGAAAATTTTCAAAATTTGTTCCATAATATATGACAGCACTGAGTCACGTTCTTTACCTTGTAAGCACTGGTTTGGGAAGTAGAGGTGTAATCGGAAAAATTTTTTTTAAAAGCTTGCACTCTCAGAAGCACCTTTACAAAAATTCTTTTTGCATTTGAAATTAAATAAATTATTAACCAAAGAAAATTTAAGACAAATTGTTTCGGCAACACGAGATAACCCATTTGCCAGACATGTACAGTAAATTAAATTTTAATAAAATACTTTGAGTTCTGTTCAAACTTTAATCATGTACTTCGTCGGTCATTAAAAAAAAAACATTAAAAAAACTTCTAATAAGCACTAACATGCGTTTTAAGCAAAATCTTGAAAAAAAAGCAAAAAAAGCACTATCAACATTAGGTCAAATTACTGCAATTTTTAAGAAACGTCAAGATCCAAAAAAAATATCTTCTGCTTATAATTTAGAGCAATAAGCAAAATGCTTAGAATCCGGGCTCTACTGATGATACAAAAACAGAAAATATTACGTTAGAAAAAAGAGTCAGGTAAGGAGAGATCCAATGTCACCAAAACTCCTGATGCTTGCCATCGAGATTGCTTTCAAACAGCTGCGTTGAGAACAAAAGTGACTGTATTGTCGTGTTTTGAAACGTTAAAAACATTATTTTATTATTTTGAAAATTTTATTGTGAAGTTCGATTTATATAATTTGTAAATTTGTAAATGTATAAAATTTCATTTGTAAATAATTAGGTTAGCAATGTAAATAAGTGGCAGAAAAGCTTCAAGGCGACGTGCTGATGTGGCCAGTCGCAGAATGGTGTCCACTACAAATTAATTTAATAAATTTTTAATTTTGATGTTTTAATGAAAAGTGAAATTGATTTTGAGTTTGAAAAGTTGTTTTAATTAATTTGTGAAGTGCTAATTGATGAAGAATTTTGAAGAAATTGGATGTTTTTGGGTGATTGTAAAATATTCGCAGCAAATTTGTTTAACCGTTGCGGCCAACTGTGTACGCACGTGCCAGGACAATACCACATGAAAGGTAACATAAAAATTTTGCAAGACCACATTTTGAAATCAAAATTGAAACAAAATTATTTGTATGACATTAAAAATTTTAATGATAAATTGGAATAATTGAGTCTTATCTTCTAACAAAAATGCATGTTTCGAAACCGAAGTAAATTAGAAGGAGAAAATTTGATAATTTTGGAAGGTTAGGAGCATGCATATAAGGAATATATCTAACGCACACCCGAAGAACTTGAAAATATGCACAGAGATCTCAATCTAGCATTACAAAATATGACTGCAAATGAACCTCACCAAAACTAAAATCGTTAAAGTTATTAACATGTGATCATATTTTTATAAAATTAATTTTAACATGTTACATAAAATTTAATTTATAACTTACATAATATTTGTTCAAAAACTATTTAAATGAATGATATAGTTTGTTACATACTGTTAACATTATGTTTCAAATTTTAGATTCTCATGAATGATCTCGGTATAGAGATTATGGAGAGGGCGGATGACTTCTGAGTGTTAGCAGCCTCACTAACAAATTTTTAGGCTTGGATCTCAAAAGTCACCCTGTTGGTTGAATAAAACTCAAGTCGAAGTTAAGTTTTACGGGTTCGATTGATACTTAATTTATTTAACAAAATTTACACACTTATATATCAAATTAACAAATGCTAAATTAACAGATTTATATACAGAAATTAGTAGGTAATATGCATAAATAAATTGTATTAAGTGTTTTTGTTTTGTAGTAGGTTTTGTGGAATTGCATTTTGTTAATGCTGCATGTGTAACCTGTTGACGTCTTTATTAAAGTTTTAATATATTTTTACAATTTGTTCTGCCATTATAATTTTAAATTAAAAATTTATGGTTAATTGTAAATTAAACATCAGACAAACATAAGTCAAAGTAAGTTGATTTTTAATCAAGTATTGAATTTAATCGCATAACTTCTCCATCAATCTAATAATTTTTCCAGGTTTGTCTGATGAGAATCCAAAATTCGAAACATAATGTTAACAGTATGAAACAAACTATATCATTCATTTAAATAGTTTTTAAACAAATATTATGAAAGTTATGAATTAAATTTTATTTCAATTTCATGTAACATGTAAAAATTAATTTTATCAAAATTAAAATCTTGTCGGAGTTAGGAACAGAAGAAATAAAGAGAGATGGCATCACGAATGAAAAAGTCGACGAGTATATCTACTTAAGCCATAAATTTAAGTTGAAGATAGAAAACCAAAAAGCTGACAAGGAGATTATACAACCTCCGCGTTTTTGTAATTTTTGCAACTTATTATGCTGGAAGTTCAGCTCGGGAGTTTGAAGACTATTGCCCGTTTTTCTTAAAAAAAATATTGAAATTTGTACTAATGCGATGACCTCTAAAAGTTAACCAATGAAATTGCTTTAAAGTTAGACGGTATTACAATAACAAAATTTTCGCGATTGAATTGCTATGTGTGTTGCCTAAACTGAACCGAGTAAAGTCATAAATAAGATAGATGTGGACAGAGTTAAATGTAATATCGAATAGACATAGTTATTTGGTTATAACATTTTGCTTTTCCGTGTTGAATATTTAAATATTACTACAAGAATAAGTACTATTTAAATTATCTGAAGTTTCCCGGTGTAAATTAGACTTTGCAAACGACGCGCCACTTATATTATTCATATCTTGGATCGACTACAAATGTAAAGTAATCAGCAATAACTTTCGTGGCGAAGGCAACAACGAGCTATGCTAGTAGGTCCACGGTTCTATTCCCACCTTCGGTAGTTTCTTTCTCTCTTTAATTTAGTTTATTTTTTTCCAGTGTGTATTTACACGTAATTTAATTGGAAAATTGATTAAATTTATGCTGGTAGACTAACAATATTTATGATAAATTAAATTTGTATTATTAACAGTATGCAAGGTGCAACGGAACATTTTGTTTCCCTTGCTTCTACGATGAATATTACCCGGACTCCTGCGAAAACCCGACTATGAACTGAAAAGTTGCAATAGGTTGTGTAAATTAAGTTCTTGTTATGCTTATAAATTTTCATTACAATAAACACATTAATAGCCTACTCGACGTTATTTATTGTTGTACCAAAATTTAATTTATTATAAATATTGTTAGTTTACAAACATAAATTTAATCAATTTTACAATTAAATGACGTGTAAATACGCACTAGAGAAAAATAAAATAAATGAAAAAAAAAAAAACTATCGAGGATGGGAATAGAACCGTGGACCTACTGGTTTCTCTAGCCTAGTTCGTTGTTACCTTCGCAACGAAACTTATTGCTACATACTTTACATCTAGTCTTCAAACTCCCTCGGTAATAATCTATAGATAAGTAGTTTAGGTAGTGTAACTCGATATTAATCATATCAAATTTTCAGAAAAATCCAAAAATTCACAAATACTTTTTAGAACTAAAATGTTTTAGGTTAACACAATACAAATACACCGAATTTGTAATATTTCAAATTCGATTTTTTCGAAAACTTCTGGCTATTTGGACCAACGGCTTAGAGGAATTGTGGTTGGTGCTCTGAGCGTTCAGCACAATAAGTAACAAAAATTACAAAAATGCAGATATCGTATAATTTTCTTGTAAGATCACAAGAAGAAAGAACCTTACATGGAGAGCCTACGGAAAACTACGGCAAGTACTAACAAATATCTAAATCTCATTGAATGTAAAGAGCAAAGTGTTCAACTCATGTATACTGCCGGTGTTAACGTATGGACTGGAAACGATGACTGTAACCAGCAAAGCGCTGAAAGACTGAGAGTGGTACAGAGGGTGTTGGAGAGGTCGATGCTTGAAGTGAGTCTGCGTAATCACAACCGAAACGAAGAAATAAGGAGGACAACGGTGACCGATGTGACGGAACGTGAGGCACGGCTGAAGTGGAATTAGAACGGGTACGTGAGGAGACAAGACTGCATAGATAAATAGATAAATAGTAAACTGGAAGCCGAGAACGACCAATAGAAGCAGAAGCTGACTCCAAAAAATATGGCTCGACGATTTGAGGAAGATAGCAGGCTGGGAGTGGTTGAGAAAAGCGCAGAATAGAGAGGTTTGGAAAGTAAAGTGAGAAGACTATGTTCAGGAGTAGACGATTACAGGTTGATGAAGAAAACAAAAAAGCATTTGGAGCTTAGCACAACTTATAAGACTTATTATTTAGCTGAACTTCGAGCCAACTCTTGCGCGATTTCAGATTTACGCGTCACTTGCGACGATGGAATTAATATAACTCAGGGTTGGCAAAAAGAAAACAGATCGCCTCTCTGCTAGCTCACAGCAAAAGACGCCAATGATAACAACTAGGTACTTGATATAGTAAAAACAAAATACAACAAAAAGTGTAAAATGGGCGCGACGTAGTTTCGATCACATTGATCAATGTTGGCGACTACAACCACTCTTGAAGCAATATATAGCAATATATAGCAATATATAGTCGATGCTTTGTATCTTTTATGAAACAACGACAAAAATGTGTAATGATAAAATTAAAGTATATAATTAAGGTGACCATTTTTATGAAATGTAAAACCAGTACACGGAAAAACAGAGAACATTTTCTTTTTTTTAGGGGTTTTTTTTGCACTTGACACATTCAACCTCGCTATTGTCATAATTGTTAGTTGATTTGATGAATGTATATTTTGATTATAACTCGTCATTAAAACAACACTTTCGGCGTTTCGTCACCATACCAGCACTTAAGAATTAAGAATAATTTTATGCAGCTCATGGAACTAAGATGCTAAGACATATTATTTAAAGTTTAAATAATTGCATAGGTACCTATATTTTTTATTATCAATAATATTAGATTTTACTAACAAGGAAGAGGCTAGGTATGCGATATTTTGTTTTTATTTATACTTACATTACGTAAAGATTACACCTAAGACATTACGGGAATGAAATAGTAGCGCACCATATTAAGCCAATTTTGAGAAAATCGAATTTGAATATTATTTCTCATATGCCCGCGAATTAACGTTATAGAAGATAACAATTGCAATAATAAGTTTCGTGATAAAAAGGTACAGTAGCCGGTCTAATAACCAAAAAGTTCTTAGTTCGATTCTAGCACCAGTACATTTCTTTTTTAATTTAATATTATTTACGGCATCTATTACATATTGCAAACGCAGATTTTGAATAGGCGCAAGGTGTTTTAGCTTATTGATATAGATTTGATCAATTTTACACGTAAATAATAGAAAATTAATTAAAAAATAATATTAAATTTAAAAAAAAAGTTGTAATTCTAGATTCGAACCAAGTACCCTTTGGTCATCAGACCGGCTACTTTACCTTTTCGTCACGAAACTTATGTTACAAGTGTTATCTTCTATTACGTTAATCCGTGCACAGGTGAAATAATCAAATTCTATTTTCTCAAAATTGGCTAAATATAGCTGTATTCTTTTTACCTATTTTAAGTGAGATTGTACTGAGATACTCAGTTACTCAGTTAAAAAGTTGTTTTTTTTACCGTTTTGACATAAGTACTGTGCCGTGCCGAACTGAGTTTTACGTGACAACATTATCCCTTTCCATACCCAAACTGATCTTGCTGTTTTGAAGTGTTACAACTGAGACAAATTGGGAAATGGCTTGGATTGGTTGATTTGAATTAAACTTGTCACTTATTGCAATCATTTTAATATCTACTGCACCTTAAATTTTTAATTCATCTTTTTGAAGTTTATGTTGACATTAGCTGTATTCTTTTTATCTATTTTATTTTCATCTCAGTTGCACAACCGAGATGAAGTGAGCTGAGACGAACTAAGATTAACTGAGTCAAAGTGAGAAAAAGATAAGGTAAAAAGAACAACGAAAATTTACTACTAAGTGATTTTTAAAATTAATTATTTTGAAGTTTGGTAATACTAACCAAATTGTTTTTTGTATTATTGTATAATGTCAACATAAACTTCAAAAAGACGAATTAAAAATTTAAGGTGCAGTAGATGTTAAAATGATTGCAATAAGTGACAAGTTTAATTCATATAAACCAATCCGAGCCATTTCCCAATTTGTCTCAGTTGTAACACTTCAAAACAGCAAAATCAGTTTGGGTATAGAAGGGGATAATTTTGTGAGGTAAAACTCAATTCGGCACGGCACAGTACTTATGCCAAAACGGTAAAAAAAACAACTTTTCAACTGAGTAACTGAGTATCTCAGTACAATCTCACTTAAAATAGGTAAAAAGAATACAGCTATTATACAATAATAGAAAAAACAATTTAGTTAGCATTACCAAACTTCAAAATAATTAAGTTAAAAAATCACTTAGTAGTAAATTTTCGTTGTTCTTTTTACCTTATTTTTTTCTCACTTTGACTCGGTTAATCTCAGCTCACTTCATCTCAGTTGTGCAACTGAGATGGAAATAAAATAAGTAAAAAAAATACAGCTTATGTCGCGCTACTATTTCATTTCCGTAATATCTTAGGTGTAATCTTTACGTAGTGTAAGTATAAACAAAAACAAAATTTCGCATACCTGGTTCCCCCCTTGTAACTAATAAAATATATAATCAGCATAATGTAAGAATTTGAATCACTCAGTTGTGATCATCTTGTGATAATAAAACCGCATGTGTTAACTTTATCAACAAAATCAGCATGCAGATCATGAGCCTACCCAAGTTTTGCGATTTTTTTTAGCTTTTTACTTTTCAAAAAGCGAAAATAATCGCTATAAAAAAATTTTGTGTCTTGACTAACCAGGACAAGGAATCCAAAACCAGTATTGTTCCGGTAAAACCAGAACTGTCTTGGTAAAACCAGTACGAATGGTCAATTTAACATAATAGATATATAAATAAATATTGCAATAAAGCATTATTATTATTATTTATTATTATTATTATTTTAGCATTTACATTCTGTTGAATATTGGTATTCTTAATCGGGATTTACAATCTATTTTTAGGAGAGGATCTGTCCCCATTTAACATTGTTCAAAATCTTATACTTCTTCCGTTGATCGTGTTTTCGTTAAAGTCTCGCAGCCTCTGTGACAATCTTCCTCCAAGTCGTTCTATATTGTACCTTTAACTGCAATTTCTCAACTTTCATCGCTTGCAAGCCGCTTGTCACCTGAATCCACCATCTTATTTTCGGTCGTCCTCTAGTTCTTTCATCGTTAGGTTTCTATGTTGTTATTTTTCTCATCACATTGTCCTCACCTCTTCTCATAATGTGACCCAACCATGTTATCCTTTGAGACTTGATGTATTTTACCAGATCTTCACCTAGCATCTCTTTTTTGATTTCATAATTCATCAATGCTCTACATTCACCGTTGTCTTCTTTTTTTGAACCCAGTATCTTACTCAAAATCTTTCTTTCAAACACTCTGAGGCGTTTCGTCTCTGCATGTGAGAAGCACATTGTCTCTGAAGCATACGCAACCACCGGTCTAATCAACGTTCTGTAGATCTTCATCTTCGTATCTTTCTTTAGCTTTTTGTCGGTTAGTACTGTCTTGTTTGCGTAGTACGCTGTTGTCAGATTGCACTCTTGTTCTTAGTTATTCCTGCCTGTTACCATACTTTGTTTATATACGTCCCCAGATAGTTTTGAAACTTTCTGCTTCTTCAAAACAATGGTTACTTATTTTAATCTTTTTCTGGTCCGTTTTAACACTTTTATCACATTTCATATATTTGGTCTTCGCTTGATTTACCAGTAATCCCATTTCTCTTGCTTTTTACTCAATTTTCACAAACAACTCTTCCATTCCTCTATGAGACCTCGCATTATTACAACATCGTTTGCATATGCTAGGATTTGTCTCTCTCTTGTGATTATCGTTTCATTCGCATCCATTTCTCTCACTATTCCTTTGATTACCATATTGAAAAGCATCGCCGATAACGCATCCTTTTGTCTCACTCCATTGTTGATCGTGAAATATTCTGTTGTGCCTTCTTCGGTTCTGACATATGCCATTGTATTATCCGGGGTCATATTTATTAGTCATATTAATTTGTTGGCTATTTTCATTTTCCTCATCACGTTATACAGTTTTCCTCTGTTGACCTGATTGAATGCATTTTAGAAGTCCACAAATAGCATGTGAATCTCTACGTTGTGTTCATTGCAATAAAGCACATTAATCAAAAATATATTTTTTTGAAAGCCGAAATCGATCGAAAATGCATATTTTTTATGCACATTTTTTATATATATTTTTTTTTTCATACTTTATAATGAGTTCATATTATAAAAAAAAAGTTGTTCAAACCTTTTTTTTTGTAAAATTTTCCGCTTTACAATTTTGTTCTATATAATTAAATGGCTATTCAGGAACAGAAGTGATTCAAGTGACATTTCAATAGTTTTGAAATATTAACCAAAACGCGTTTTCATGAATCCTGCCGTTACTTTAATAAAGTTTTTCCTAAATCATTTTTTATGTTAACAGAATTCATAATACTTAAATTACCTTCTATACAAAATTATGAAAATTTGTAATTCTATTAGGAAAACTTTTGATTTTCTTCATTTGGATCACTTCTGTTTTCGATAAAATTTAGAATTCAGAATGGAATGCATGATTGTTATTCATGATTTTACAACAATTCAACACTACTTTAAATGGTAAACTCAATAAAATTATAAAACAATGTTTGAAAAATATTTTTTTACTCCAAAAACAGTAGGTAACTAATATAAATTCATTAAAAAAAATCTTCATCTTCTTTTATGTTTGGTAAAACATTGTCGTTTTTCTGTTCAGTTTGAGTAATGTGTGACAAGTTTAAGTAAAAGGGATGGTAGATTGGTGGTACATAGAGCAACATTTACTTTAGATTGTACATTTACCGGTATGACCAATGTATTTTTGAGAGGTAGATCTTTCAAAACACGATTTGATGAACACACATGATCCCACAGACTTGCAGATGAAAAATCAACTTTCGCGAAACACCTATTAGACACAAACCATAAACAGGGGAGATACGAAATTTTACACGTTGCACGAAAAAGTAAAAAACTGGAATTTTTGGAAGCTATGGAAATTAATAAATTAAAATATTTATCTTCTTTACTAAATGCCCAGTGAACACATGACTTAAGTTTTACGTCACACGTAAATCATATAGAAGTAATGAAATTTTACGTAAATTTGACATAAAGTTGACTTCTATTCGTGATCCTCATATGATGTCATGTTGCATGACATCATTATGACATCATACTGACATAAAATTTGACTCTCGAATCATCTCATTTTTATGACTTAGATGTTACGTACATCCTATGTAATAATTTTATCATACCATGACGTAAGATTGAAGTCATACTTTTATGTATTATCTACGTCATACTATTACATAAGTTATGTGACAATTTTGTGACGTAAAAGTGATATAATAATACAATCATATACTTACATAAGAAACAAGTCCCTTTTTTATGTAAAACTGATGTAACAAAAACATCATACTTTTACTTTTACAGGATCACCATTATGTCAAGTGGACGTCATATTTATATCATAATTATTATGTCACAGTATTATGTAATGACAAAGTCATTTTGAAGTAACTTTTACGAAATAGTATATTATTAAACGAGCATATAATGTAGACTATAATTCACGAGGATGAAGTTTATACGCGAGCCATAGGCGAGATAATCATCCGACTGAATTATAGCCATTATGTGCGAGTCTAATACGACGTTTTATCTATGACTCAAAATAAAAAATTTTATATATTTTACAAAAAGTTTATTTATTAATTTACAATCGAAATGAAATTTTGACAGCTGATTTCGGCATGTGTCAAAGTTGATATAAATCTGCAATCATCCGGGTCATCTTTAAATTTTCCGAAAATGTTTTTGCACATTCGGCTTTAGATAATTTTTTGCATACGGGTGGCATTTTTCAAAATCAAAATTTTCAAAAATTTTTTTTTGACTATTTAAAATTTTTTAAATTATTAAATTACGATACTCTCTTTAATAATTCAACGGTTTAATAATTTTAACACGTTCTTAATTTGCAATACTCAAAGAGTAGCTTATATAGCAAATCGCATTATTACTTTTAACAAGGACCGATATGGGCAAATGGATAGCACTGCCCGCTACCGACCAGCACATCCAGGTTCGAATCCCGGTGAAGGCGACTTTTTTTCTAGAGGAATTTGCAAACCGATTACTCGTGGTTTCCAAATATTATATAAAAACATTGATATGACGTCAGTTCGGTGTTTTAAATTCATAATCCACGGGCAAGAACTCATAATCCACTGGCAAGAATTCATAATCTACGGGTGTGGATTATGAAGGAAATTACATAACTGTAATACGTAATAATGGGTTGTATTATGTACCAGTCGTATATAATAGTTATTAATTATACAAGGTGATTAGCCTCTAATCTACGAGAAAAAATGGGCACTCGGGGCGCAGCCGAAAAAAAATATGACTCTAGGCTGCGCCTCGAGTGCCCATTTTTTCTCGTGGATTAGAGGCTCTTTAATCGCCTTATATAATTAATAACTATTATATCACTATAATATCACTGTTGTGTCATTTTTTTATCAGTACGGGATCACCATTATGTCAAGTGGACGTCATATTTATGTCATATCTATTACGTCAGAGCCTTACGTAAGGAAGCGGGAAATAATGATTCAGTTATGACTCACACGTGATTTACATCTTATGTAAATTATGACATTTCTGACGTCATTCTGATGTCAATTTCAAATTATAAACTTTTAAATAACTTTTTTTAACTATGAAATATTTTAAATTCAATAGTTTTTAAACTGAACAAGTTAATTAAACACTAATATTTATTAATATTCTTAGTTTTCATCGAAGTTTATCGCTGCACTATAGTGTATCGCTGTTTAGGGATAAACTTTGCGGAAAGCTAAATAAAAATAATTACTAATAAATATTATTGTTGAGTTAACTTGTTTAGTTTAAAAACTATTAAATTTATAATAATATTGCTGGAATTTAGAATTTATATTTGTGACTACTTTAAATTTCATATAATTATAATTTAATGTTGTACAGTTTGTTAGAATTGAATTTTGTTAGGTAATTTGTTTTTCTTGTCATTAATATATTGTTTGATTTTCAAAACAAATGGCATCTTAAAACTTTTTACAATATTATAATATTAATTTAATTTAATATAATATGATATGAATGTGGTTATGATGGGGTAATTTAAATCTTACCATACATCTACAAATATAAATACAATGTATTTAATTATTACTTTTTGATTTTTGTTATTTTGATATAAATAAAACTGAAAAAAAATTCTTTATATGTGCACGTTGTGGTGTGCTATATTTTACAATATAGTGGCATTGGAAGCATTGTACAGCATATTCACTTTGTGTATTGCTAACTAAACAGGAAGCAAAGTTATTTGATATTCAAAACAATATTTTCCGGTTTTGTGTTCACGATTATGCAATGTATATAAATTTTGAAAGACATGTGTAAGACGAAATCTGTAATGTATTAGAATTTCACACAATAATGTCACTAATGTAAATCACCAAGTAGCTAGAAAACTGTAACTACTACATATTTTAAACTTTTTACTACATATTTAGACATCGTGTCGTGAATATCTTTCAAAGTTATGCTTTCCTTGAAAACCGCTAAAATATTGTTAATAATACTTTACATACAAAGTTACTAATACAAAAATGTTTCGTGTTTAATGTTCAGTGTAGTTGATAAATAAATTAGTGTTAATTTCTATAATGAAATTACATAATCTTATATTTAACACTATGTAGATATTGCAATGGTAGATTTTAACTTGATTCTGAAATTAAGCACAACACAGAGCAGTGGCGTAGCTACCGCCGGCGCCGTATCAGCCGTATCGGCCCCGAACATGTGTAAGCAAAGATTCGTAAAATGGTATCCACAATTTTGCTTATACTCTTAGGCCGTACTTCCCGAGAACAAAAATCATACGATAAAAATGTGCCCAACGCAACGTGCCTAAACAAGTTTTCACTTCAAAAATTACGAAATCACTTTTTCTTCCGGGTAAGCGGGCGCCCAAAAGTTAGCAACACATAGCGTCTCACGTCACGATTGACCCGCGACTACAGATTACTAAATCCGCGCCGTGTGTTAGCATACATCAGTTATTGTGCGATTCCCCCGTTTAAGTGAATGACAATGACAACCCACAAAAAACCATATTTACTCGTTATATTTCAATTCGGTTCAATCATTATTACATTGTAATAAAATCTTGTTTTGTGATTATTTATTGGTTTAATTAGCCAAGTTTTGAAAAAAAATGAGTAAAAGGAAACGAGATTACTCCAAGGGAGCTCTGAAAAGAAAATATAAACAGAAAAAGCGGCCTAAGCTTTTAGAGTAAATTTAGATTCACTAATATAATAAAGTATTCGGTTCATAGTTATTTTGTTAGAATTGACTCTAGTTCTCACGATAAACTTTAAATTGTTTAAAACGGAATTTTGAATTCTTAAAATTTCTTTGTGCTGACATCAGCATTATTTCCATAATAACAAATCAAAATTAGTACTATGCGCATGCGAACGCATATGTGCAATTGTTAACTTTGTTGTTTGGTCCTTAGGGGCTTTTTTTCGGCGGTGGCCCGTGTTCCATCGAACACGTAAAACACTGGTAGTTACGGCGCTGGCTTCAAATATTTTTGTTAATCATTTCCCGGCTTCAGTATGAAAAAATTAAAAGCAGGCATCTTTAATGGACCGCAAATCCGTACACTTATAAAAGACAATAATTTTACAAATCATATATCTTAGATTGAATTGGAAGCATGGACAAGCTTTGCATCAGTTGTCAAATTTTTTTTGGAGAATCACAAAGTTGCAGGATATTTCGAAATAGTCGAAAAAATGCTTAAAGATTTTGAAAAATTAGGAGATAATATGAGCAATACATTTTTTGCAAAATATTTAGATAGATTCTTTGAAAATCTGGGTGATTACAGTGAAGAATAAGGGGAAAGGTTTCACCAGAATATCAAGATAATGAAGCAAAGATATTAAGGTCGATGGGATAGTCTTAATATGATGGCGGACTACTGCTGGACCTTACAAATTCCAAATTACAAATGTCCTGACCAAAAATACAATAAACAATCATTATGCAAAACGTTTTTCCTAATTTTTTTTTATATATTTTTATTTATTTCTAAAACTAGAGTCAATTCCGCAAATCTAATATTGTTTTTGTATTCAGGAGACCAGAATTAACTAAAATAGACTCCAAAATTCCACGCCGCAAATTTACTGTTCTCCTGTGAAATCTTTTGAATAGACTGAGCGAAATAAGAAGTCAAAATTCATTCCATGGTTTGGTGAACGAGTCCGGATATTTAACAACAAATTGGAGGGTAACAACCGATTTCAAAAATAAAAGAAAAAAGATAATGAAGCATTTCTTTTGATAAGTTATCAGAATTAATTTATTTAAATCCATTTCAAACCCGAAATCGTACTTCAAAGTCAATGAGTACTGTTGCTGTTTAGATATATTAATTTCTCACACTAAACAAAGATTTCAGAGCTTCTGTGACTTAAGTAATATGTTTGAAGTGTTGCAACCGGAGGAACTCTTATCTTTTTCAAACAAAATAATAAAAAAGTATGCCGGAAAACTGTCTGCTAAATACAACAAAGACCTGTCAGTTGATCATTATGAACAATTAATTGCTTTGAAAACATGCTTAACATTTGAAATTCAGAAAATTCATTCTATTAAAGAATTCATGGAATTCTTGCTGATGAAATTCAATAACCTTGCATCCAGTATTCTTGAGGTAATAACAGCATGCTTTTTGTTCTTACCCCTCCCCACCGGATACAAATGAAACAGCTTAAATCAGTTTTTCGAAATTAAAGCGGATAAAAAATTATCTAAGAACTTCTATGGAAGAGGAAAAGTTATTAGACTGGAAAATATTATCTATACAGGTAGAAAATTTAAAAAAAGCTGAAATCGTCTTCAACTATAAATAATTTAATAAATAAGTTCTCCGAACAAAAGACAAGAAATGTCTATATTTGATTTGAATTGTTTGGCTAGCTCAGTTCATAAGAGTTAAATAATTGTAAGTAATACCTTATAAGTTATAACTAGAGCCCGGATTCTAAGCATTTTGCTTATTGCTCTAAATTATAAGCAGAAGATATTACTTTCGGATCTTGACGTTTCTTAAAAATTGCAGTGATTTGACCTAATGTTGATAGTGCTTTTTTTGCTTTTCTCTCAAGATTTTGCTTAGAACGCATGTTAGTGCTTATTAAAGCTTTTTTTAATATTTTTTTAATGACCTACGAAGTACATGATTAAAGTTGGAACAAAACTCAAAGTATTTTATAAAAATTTAATTTACTGTACATGTCTGGCACATGGGTTATCTCGTGTTGCCGAAACAATTTGTCTTAAATTTTCTTTGGTTAATAATTTATTTAATTTCAAATGCAAAAAAAAATTTTGTAAAGGTGTCTTTGAAAGTGTAAGCTTTTAAAGAAAATTTTCTTGATTACACCTCTACTTCCCACACCAGTGCTTACAAGGTAAAGACGTGGCTCAATGCTGCTATATATTATGGGACAAATTTTAAAAATTTTCTAAGATTATTGTCAGAACTATCGTCGGCAGCAATAAGTGAATGTCAAGAAATTTTTAAGAATACATTAATTCGAAAACAATTAAGATAGTATTAAAGCTTACTTGTAAACTTATTTGATATTAAAGCTAACTTTTCATACGTTCCACCATTTATCGAAAATTTGGAAAAAAAGTATTTAGTGGAATTGGTAAAAATTATAAATAATCTCAGGAAGAAAACTTTGGAGGTGCAAGTGAGTGTGGAACATCAAATCTATGTCGAGTTTTACGCGTCCCCTGAATTGTAAATTTTAAAATGCCGATTTTTCGAAAACTAATGCCTAATCTTACAAAACTTTTGTTGCAATATGTTTAGAAAAGTGTCCTCTTTCCAATAGTAAATAGAAAAAAGTTCAAATCGTGAGGTGAATTAACCGACAGTAACCCAAATGGGCTCCTATTACGTCGGTTGATGTTGAGCAAAGTTTTTCAATTTATATGCAGGTGTTAAACAACAGACGAGAATTTTTCGTTATGAAAAATTTGGAATAATATATGATAATTAATTTTTTTTATAATTATTAAGCGAATTTCTAATTAATATTTAATAAAAATAAAATTTTGATGTTTAATTATTAGTGCTTTTTTTCTATTTTATAGGACTTTTTTCTTTGTTTTTTGAAACTTTTTAAAGCGCTTATTTTGAAATTATAAGCACTTATAAATCTGGGCTCTAGTTATAACCAATATGTTATAATTATTTAAATTAAATGCAAGCGTTTTTGTTCTTTTATGAAAAATATTTATCTTTTGTATAGCATAGGGTTTCTGCTGCGTACATAAGAATTGGTCTTATTAAATTCTTATATGGTAAGGAAGTTGCAGGTTGGCTGGGATTTGCAAATCAAACGCTATCTCAGTTTGTCGACGTTTCGGACGCCTTTATGGGTCCATTCTCAAGACTAAGAAAAGAGAACAACAATATAAAACCGACAAAGTTCAAAAACAACGCTTTCAACACAGAAAACACCCAAAAAACTCACCGAAAAACCGAGTGATGTTGGCTCGTTTGATAACAGCATGTAAGGAGATATACATATACTATGTTGCACGAAAGATCACTCTCAACGAAGTCAACAATGTTAAAATATAAATAATAGATAAATATGACTCTGGTTAAAAACATACATTGAAATACAATTTTGTAAAATACCGCAAAAATTATTGTCCTCTATAACACCTTATTAAACTAAATGGTTATCAATTAAAACTAATTGATAGTGATGGAAACTTAAAAATATATGTGTTGGCTTGATAAAATTCAATTCTTTAAAGGTTAACGTTGAGGTAGGCAACCCATTATGTATCCTCCGCAGTATTAGTTATTAAATGTTGTCCATGGTGCTGATTCCGCTTCGGGCGAATCTGTGCGGAAAAAAGGATGAAGTGTGCTGTCATCAAGCAATGATAACTTAGTCAACAGGGGGGAAAAAACAACCTTGAAACAGAAGAAAATCCGAAGTTGGTGAGGTTACTGTGAATGCTGTTATTGTCCTGTCTTTATCTTGAATTTATTAAGAAGATCCCTGTAACCCGCATTGATGTACCTAAAATCAGTCTGCTTATTGATGTTGTTAGGTGTGGTGCTTATGTATGCTGCTTCCAGGAAGGTCCGTTTACTGTAGTTACTCTCAGTCGCCAAAATTTCTACGTCGTTCTGAGAGAAACTGTGCGATGAGGTGAGTGCATGTTCTGCCAAACCAGTTGTACTGGATCCATGTTTTACGTCTTGCAGGTGTTGGTAGACGCGAGCAGCAAGTCTTTGTTTGGTTTGTCCGATGTAACACACATTGCATTGACATTTTATTTTGTAGACTACGTTGGCTTTGTCCGGTGGAGGAACCCTTTGTTTAGTTTTTGAGTATAAGATCCTACTTAAACTGCAATTATTACGGAACGCTAATCTCAACTCACCACTATCTATGGCCTCTTGAAAAGCATTTTTTTGGGTGTTTTCTGTGTTGAAAGCGTTGTTTTTGAACTTTGTCGGTTTTATATTGTTGTTCTCTTTTCTTAGTCTTGAGAATGGACCCATAAAGGCGTCCGAAACGTCGACAAACTGAGATAGCGTTTGATTTGCAAATCCCAGCCAACCTGCAACTTCCTTACCATACTTTATTATTTGGGTGAAAATTGCTCTCTTACTTATCCACATGGGTTTCTTTAACGAGATGGAGATGGCATATGGTCCCGGCACGGTCACAACATTCAACGCAATTAAGGTAAATTTTAACAAACTGGCGAAGACAACCAACAGGAGGAATTTCTTACTGCGTTGCAGAAAGACTAAGATTTTCCCATCCTTTATCCAGAAGAAGGTCGCGTGTATGTCCCAAGAATTAATCCCGGATAGGGAAATCCTAAAAAAGGCAGACAACTTTATTAAACAGTTTAAAAGCAAAATCCTTAACATACACATAAAGATCTCCATTAAAAATATGAAACAAATTAGCAATGAAATTAATTTTGATATCAACACACTCAAATCAAAAGTGCCTTATGACATAGTGGAAAGATTTGTATCTATAGAACGATGGCAGTACAACAAGAAAAGTGCAGACATAAGAGGTAGAATGTGCAGAAAGTTTCAAGTTCTGGCACATCAGCAACAAAGAATAGATGTGTTGGGTAATGAAGAGTGGGTGTTAAACCTTACAGATGTTCAGTTGCCGGATGTGGTATCGAAGACTATATCACTGGGCCCAAAATTCACCATAACACCATCTATAAGCAGTTTCCCGATTTACAGTTTTCTCGCTGAAATTGAAAACACGTTAGAGATGACAACACTTACTACAGCGAAAAAGGAGATGATAAGAGCCAATATAATTAACAGTACTCACAATTTTATTAACAGACGAGATGAAGAAGACCCCATCAGAAAACAAGTTTGGTCTACTTGTAGATTCCTTAAAGAAAACCCTGAGTTAATGGTCCTGAAAGCCGATAAGGGTAATTCAACTGTGGTAATGTTAAAGGAAGAATACCTGAAAAAATTGAATGATCTGTTCAGTGACAATACTAAGTACAAAAAACTAAATAAAAACCCCACTATCACAATACAAGGGAAATTTAACAGAAAGGTCAAAGAACTACACAATGATGGCCATATAGACGACACCACTAGAAAGACGATGACTAAATACAACTGTCAATACCCCAGGGCATATGGTCTTCCTAAGGCTCACAAACAAGGTGTCCCCCTCAGACCGGTGATCAGCTGCATAGAGTCACCCTCCATTCCGATAGCTAAATTCATCAACAACATCTTAAAAAACGTAGTTCAAAACCTACCTTTCAATGTGATGAATACGAGAGAGGCCAAGGAGAGGATAACGCGGGAGATCGTACCGCAGGACTACGTAATGGTATCCTTTGACGTCAATTCGCTATTCACTAACGTATCCAAAGAAGCCGTCATCACATCAATCACTAACAACTGGGATTTAATAGCTCCATTTACCACCATCCCCATGGTCATGTTTATCCAACTTATAGCAATTATCTTTGACAACAGCTATTTCAATTTCCAAGGAAACTTTTACTCACAATTGGAGGGATCCGCTATGGGTGATCCTTGCTCACCTTTTTTCTCCAGTTTGGTGATGAGCGACTTACTTTATAATTTTTTCGGCGCGATAGATTTTGTGATCCCTTGCCTCCTCCTCTACGTAGATGATGTCTTTGCGGCTGTCCCGGCTACTGAGATAAAACGATGTGTAGAAATACTTAACAGCTTTGACAAAAAACTCAGTTTTACTTACGAAGTTGAATCGAATCGTTCTTTACCCTTTTTAGACCTTTTAATAACTAGAGAGGAAGACGGCACTCTCACAACGGATATTTACAGGAAACCATCATCAACGGAGAGACTGCTAAATTATGAATCCTCACATCCTAACAGCCAAAAGATGAGTGTTATTAATACACTTAAACATAGAATACAGACTTGTGTACCAAAAAATAAGATCCCTACGAGACTCTACGAACTTAAACTGCAACTCCTAAAAAACGGCTACCCCTCAAGATTGGTGGATTGGGTTTTATTTAGAAGGAATCGTATCAATTCCCCTAATCCACTTACAGAACCAGAAGATCATAAACAAATTCCGAAATACAGCAAAATAACTTACCATCCTTATTTGGAACACCAGATAAAACATGCTTTTCAAGAGGCCATAGATAGTGGTGAGTTGAGATTAGCGTTCCGTAATAATTGCAGTTTAAGTAGGATCTTATACTCAAAAACTAAACAAAGGGTTCCTCCACCGGACAAAGCCAACGTAGTCTACAAAATAAAATGTCAATGCAATGTGTGTTACATCGGACAAACCAAACAAAGACTTGCTGCTCGCGTCTACCAACACCTGCAAGACGTAAAACATGGATCCAGTACAACTGGTTTGGCAGAACATGCACTCACCTCATCGCACAGTTTCTCTCAGAACGACGTAGAAATTTTGGCGACTGAGAGTAACTACAGTAAACGGACCTTCCTGGAAGCAGCATACATAAGCACCACACCTAACAACATCAATAAGCAGACTGATTTTAGGTACATCAATGCGGGTTACAGGGATCTTCTTAATAAATTCAAGATAAAGACAGGACAATAACAGCATTCACAGTAACCTCACCAACTTCGGATTTTCTTCTGTTTCAAGGTTGTTTTTTCCCCCCTGTTGACTAAGTTATCATTGCTTGATGACAGCACACTTCATCCTTTTTTCCGCACAGATTCGCCCGAAGCGGAATCAGCACCATGGACAACATTTAATAACTAATACTGCGGAGGATACATAATGGGTTGCCTACCTCAACGTTAACCTTTAAAGAATTGAATTTTATCAAGCCAACACATATATTTTTAAGTTTCCATCACTATCAATTAGTTTTAATTGATAACCATTTAGTTTAATAAGGTGTTATAGAGGACAATAATTTTTGCGGTATTTTACAAAATTGTATTTCAATGTATGTTTTTAACCAGAGTCATATTTATCTATTATTTATATTTTAACATTGTTGACTTCGTTGAGAGTGATCTTTCGTGCAACATAGTATATGTATATCTCCTTACATGCTGTTATCAAACGAGCCAACATCACTCGGTTTTTCGGTGAGTTTTTTGGGTGTTTTCTGTGTTGAAAGCGTTGTTTTTGAACTTTGTCGGTTTTATATTGTTGTTCTCTTTTCTTAGTCTTGAGAATGGACCCATAAAGGCGTCCGAAACGTCGACAAACTGAGATAGCGTTTGATTTGCAAATCCCAGCCAACCTGCAACTTCCTTACCATACTTTATTATTTGGGTGAAAATTGCTCTCTTAAATTCTTATATATTCTTAATTTGGTTCTTACGCTTATATTTCTATTTCCCAACAAATGCTTGTTAGCGTAAAACGCCCTGTTACCCATTTGTATTCTGTCATTTACTTCTTCATGTACCTCACGTTTACTATTTATCATGACTCCTAGATACCTAAAGCTGCCAACCTCGTCAAATTTGTATCTACCTGCGACAAGTCCTTGTAATTCGCTCCTACGTCTCATGTACTTGGTTTTCTTTTCATTTACTGTAAGACCCATCTCATTTGCATATATGTTCATTTTTTCAAAGGTCTCCACTAATCTTTCTTTTGTTCTTGCGATAATTACAATATCATCAGCGTACGCCAGCATTTGGACTTTCTTCGTAATTATCGTACCTTTGTACTCTACTTTCCTGATAATATTCTTTATTACTAGATTAAATAGCAACGCCGACAATGCATCTTCTTGTATGACTCCGGTGTTGATATCAAAAATATCCGTCTCTCCATGCCTGGTTTTGACTGTGGCTTTCGTGTTAGTTAATGTTATTCTTACCATTCTAACTAGTTTTTCTGGTATTTTCATTTGCCTCATTATCGTATATAACCTTTCTCTGTATATAGAGTCAAAAGCCTGTTTAAAATCAACGAACAGTAGATGCAGCTCCATGTTGTATTCGGAGAACTTCCGTGCTATCTGCTTCAAGATGTGTATTGCATCCACTGTCGATCTCCCCGCTCTGAAACCGCACTGGTATTCGCCAATAGCCTTTTCCGCATGTTTCTTTAGTTTTTCTTGTATCAGAGACCAGAGTATTTTGTATATCATTGGTAGCAGTGTTATACCTCAATAGTTTTCGCACTCGTCCAATTTGCCTTTTTTATATACCGGTACTATTTGGCCTATTTCCCACTTCTTTGGAACTTCTTCAAGTTTCCAGACTTTTTCTAATAGTTCATGTATTGTTTTAATTAGGCTATCTCCACCATTCTTCACCATCTCTATAGATATCCCATCGCATCCGGGTGCTTTTTCATTTTTAGATTTTTTTATCACATTAACCACTTCCTGGTACATTGGAGTTGTTATTTTGCTTCAGTCATTAACTTGTTAATTAACTATATCTTCTGTCTGCATCTCTACGGCTTCATTCAATAACAGGTGAAAATGTTTCCTCCATATTTCTTTAATCACTCTTTCGCCACTTTCAATCTTTCTTTCTATGGTCTTTATTGCTCTTGCTCTTAGTCCGTAGTTTCTTCTCTGTTCTTTTATTTGCATGTAGAACTTTCTTGTATTGTTTAAATTGCCATTTTGTTCCAGTTCCTCCATTGCGTTTTTAATCCATTTGCTCTTCTTCTGTTTGCAAGTTCTAAAGGCACAAAGATAGAAAGTGCAACGACATTACTGTAAAATCGATTACCAAAGAAGAAATAATAGACATTGTGAAAAAGTTTAAAAATAAACACAGCAGTGGCATCGATGAAATCCCTACTAGCGTAATTAAATATTGCATAAACGAAATACTGAATCCGGTTTGGCATATTGTGAATAACGCTATGCAGTATGGAGTTTTCGCAAACATGCTAAAAGTAGCTTTAATAAAACCAATTTATAAGAAAGGAGACCCAACAAATTATGATAACTACCGACCGATCAGCTTGCTACCTGCAATATCGAAAATATTTGAAACAGCAATGTGCAATCAAATTATGCAATTTTTTTATAAGTAACTACCTACTCACAGATAGACAACACGGATTTATCAAAGGAAAATCCACGCAAACAGCGATTTTTCAATTTGTAAACGAAATTCTTCAGGCATTGGAAAAATGGCAGCTAGCGTTGGGAGTGTTTCTCGACTCATTAAAAGCATACGACGGTTTAAATCATGAGACCTTTTTTTACAAATTAGAAAAATATAGAATAACCGAAAAACCATTACAATGGATTAAATCATATTTAACTGGTAGAAATAAAGTTGTATCAATATCTAAAAGTAAAAAAGAGTATTGTTCAGAAACTGAATATATTCAAACAGGAGTACCACAGGGCAGTATAGCCGGTCTATTATTTTTTATAATTTACATAAATGAGCTACCTAAAATTGTAAGTGACGAAGAACAACAATGCACAAACTATGATGACGACTCAAATATGTTAATATGTGAAAATACTTGGCCAGAAGTGATAAGATCGTTAAATTTAGTTTTTAATAGGATTAAAGATTGGTTTTTTCTAAACAGCATGAAACTCAACAAACAAAAGACAAATGTGGTATTGTTTAAACCACCTAGAGCTGGTATTGATGCTCCTAAAAGTGTTAAGATCAATCAAATTGAATATGAAATTATAAATGCAACAAAATTTTAGGTTTAAAAGTAGATAACAATCTATCATGAAAGGATCCTATACAGGAGCTTGAAGCGAATCTCAATTCAACTGTTTATGGCATGAGGGTGATAGCGAACTACGTTAGTTTCCAAATTTTAAAAACTGTTTACCATGCAAGTTTTGAAAGCAAAATAAGATATGTAATAGTTTTTTACGGTGCTGGAAAAATAAAAAAATTATTTGTAATACAAAAAGCAGCAATAAGAACGCTGCTAAAACTGAACTTTAAGGAGACATGTAAGAGCAGATTTAAGCAAAATAAATTACTCACAATTTATGGAATCTATTGCGATGTCCACCGCGGTCAAAGAAGAGAGTTCTTGGTGAGAGGGATTTCCATTATCCTACAACTGTTCATAGGTTACTGAAGATCGAGTAACAAATTACCATCGTTGACTTAATTTTAATCTTGTGTAAATAATTTAAGTTACTATATTCCTAATTTTAAGTTTTAACAATTCCAAATTTTATATAAAATAATGATCTAGATATAATCAAGCTTTTGATAATTTATTTAAATTGAAAAAAAGAGCGGGCTAGATTGTATCTCCAAAAGGGATAGAAAAAAATAGATAGACAGGTCGAAAACATCCGCATGAGCGGAACGGCTCGCGAAATTTTTTGGCGAAAAATAATCGCAAAGTGACATAAAACTCTGCAAAGTCGAAAAGCTAGTTGTGCTGCGGTACAAGAGAAGCCAGTGTGTTCTCCAAGCCCCGAAAGAGATTCGTGCCATTTTGATTGGACCGCGCTCGTGCCCAAAATAGTGGAACCACGCGCTACAAGTCAAAAAAAAGAAGAAAATAAGGTCGTACCCAAATTTTTATTCCAGACTATCATTTTCATATTTTTATATTTCGTTGTGTTCCTTTTTGTTAAATTGTTGTGTGTTACTCTTACTAGTATTAAGTATACATGCACGACCACAAACGCCACACAAACACGTTAATTTTGTTAATTTGTGTAAGTTTATTTCGTTTTGTTTATATAATATTTTTTGTCAATAAAAAAAATTGTGTTCCCCATAAACACTCTTTGATTGTGAAAAACACAGAGGTGGAATAAGAAATAGGGGAGGACATAGCATAAAAATTTTACGTTGAATTTCTTTTGGTAAAATTAATAGTACTTAAATCGTAAGAAATTAATTGTAAAAATATTATGTTACATTAATGCCCGGTTTCAGCAACGTTAACTTAGGTACTTAATCGTAGATTAAATATTTAATCATAGATTAAATCCGATTTGTGTTGCAGCACTATAATTTTAAACACAGGTTAAGTTTAATTTATGATTAGGGTAATCAGAGATTAAATCTGTAGTTAAGACGATTTTAATTTGTGCTTAACACAGGTTAAATACCCAAAATATTTAATTTAGTTATAATTATATTTACATATATTTTTTATCTTTATATTTATTACGAGTCAATATTATTTATTTTATTTTGCAAATAAACAAGGTTCAGCAAAGAAAGTGTTATCGAGTTATTGAACAGATTAGACAACATGGAGCTAGGTACAAATCTAAGCAAATCTTTTTTCGGGATGCTTTAACTTCTACTAATGTTGAGATTTTATGCAACGAAGTCCTTCCAACAGCTTTTGAGGACACACAGGATTACGAAACAAACCCAAAAATAGAGACGACTTCAATGATGTAAATGACAAAGGAGAAGCAGAAATGAACTTTCCATTCGCTTAAAACAAACGAAACAATTCAAATATAAGTGTACGCACCAGTGGCGGTCCGTCAGGGAAGTCTTTGAGACTGCGTCTCCCCAGAAAGTCAGCCAGTAACAAGAAAAATTTTTTTATTAATAATCATAATTTACAAGACACTATTCGTATTGAAAAAATTATGTGGTGTTTTAATTTCTTAATTATATTTTTCCATAATTGTTATTTAAACAAAAGCTTTTGAAATCAACAACTGCGTTTAAAATTTCATAGCGACGCTAAATTGCTAATATGATAACGACAGCTGCCAGTTGCAAGAGACGCTTATACGAAAATTGCATACAGCAAATTTACCAACGTTGAATCAAGTCTCTTCAAAGTTCATGCAATATAATTGACGTAGTATTTGTTATTACAAGTTCTACGTGTTTGTGCATTTATTTCCTTATACTTTTTCAGCAATAGAAATAAACAATATATTGAACTTTCTGTTAAAAAAAATTGTAATAATTACAATTGTAAAAATTGTAATGTAGTTAGTATAGCAAATTTTTGTGACTTACTGGTTGCGATAAGCGAAATAAAATGTTTTGAGTTACTTGCGTAATTTTTGGCGAAGAAACAGAATGGCTAGTGTTGACAATAAAAAATTTTATAAGAAAGGAAGAAAACACTCTATTTCAAAAAAACATTTTTTGTTATCAATAATATTTAAAGGAACATCTAAGACGATACAAAATGATTTAATAAAGTGTAACTTGAGTTTTGAACTCAAGAATTCTTATGTACATTATTTAGATACATAGTTAATAAGTAACTACTGTTATTACTTAATAGTACTTTTTAATACTTCAGACTTGCAGTCTCCCCAATTTAGTTACTCACGGACCGCCACTGGTACGCACTGCATTGATACGCAGTA
The DNA here is from genome assembly GCA_911387805.1 of Cantharis rustica. Classification (NCBI taxonomy): domain Eukaryota; kingdom Metazoa; phylum Arthropoda; class Insecta; order Coleoptera; family Cantharidae; genus Cantharis; species Cantharis rustica. The sequence goes on from OU426879.1 coordinate 37,473,187, forward strand.
ATTTTTAAAAACTTTTATAAATAAAATTTGTTATTGTTTTATGAGCCATATTTTCATTTATTATCATATTAACAATTTATTATTTATCACCAATTACAGCACAACGGCAACGGTATGCGTCTATGCAACATAGCGGCCTTGACAAGACTCACAATTAGCAGCACAAGATTTGCTCACAAAAAGATACACAAGATAACATGGACAATACCTGGAGGAAGAAATAATGAGGGTAATCAGATCGACAACATATTGACAAATATGAGAAGAGCAACAACGATAACAGATGTCAGATCGTTCAGGGGCGCTGAGATAGGTTTAGATCATTATCTGGTGGTTGCGACAATAAGACAAAAAATGATACGGTATAATAACAAAAGTACTGCATCAAAAAAATGGAATATGAAAGAATTTATGGACAAACGAACAAGAGAAAGATACTAAGAAGAAATTAATGTAACAATAAAAGAGATGAGAAGAAGTAGTAATGTTGATAACGAGTGGGCGACCATAAAAAAGAAAATGAGTGCAGCGGCAGAAAGAACTATAAGCTACAAAAAAACAAGGAAAAGTAAAACATGGTTCGACAAAGAATGCGAAGAAATAACAAACATGAAAAGGAAGAGGAGAATATGGTTAAGAACGGCTGACCCAGGAAGTCTCGAATTATACAGAGAAATAATAATAATAATAATAATAATAATAATTAAACCATAACGCATTTGCTTTACATGGACGACTTAAAATTATACTCCAGGACAGAAGATCAACTTCAAAATTTAATAGAAAGTACAAAATTATTTAGTCGTGATATCTGCATGGAATTTGGTTTAGACAAATGTGCAAAAATCAACATAATATCGGGTATTCCTATAGCAAATACAGATATTCTGAACGAAATTCTTCAATTGCAATACAGATATTCTGAACGAAATTCCTCAATTGCTACCGAATAAATTTTATAAATATTTAGGAATGCAGCAAAATTTTGTTCTAAATCAAACATTTCTAAAAAACGAATTTAAACAAAAATATATAAAAAAAACTAAAAATTTTACTCAAGTCAAAATTAAACTCTCGAAATATGATATCAGCTATAAACTCGTGGGCGGCTCCAGTCTTATCATATTCTTTTAGAGTTTTAAAATGGTCAAATACCGATCTTACTGCCGTGGATACTTTAACTAGAAAAATGTTATATAAATATAGATATTTACACCCAAGATCAGCAGTTGAAAGACTGTACATCAAAAGAAAGAATAGAGGACGAGGTCTTATAAATTTATTTAATTTATGTAAATCTATAACTAAATTATTACGTGACTATTTTTACTCGGTGAACACTCCCTTAAGTTATGAAATCATTAACACTGACATTCATTTTAGCGGTCTAAATTTAAAAAATAGAAATCTTAACTGTGAACAAAAAAAAGATTTAGATATAAATTGGAAAAATAAAGTGCTTCATGGTAAGCATTCGACAATCTTAGATTCCAATGGAATTGATAAGGATTTGTCAGTAGAATGGCTTAAGAGAGGATTATTATATCTAGAAACCGAAGGATTTATGTGTGCTATTCAAGACGGAGTTATTGCAACCAATAATTATAAAAAGCACATCATGAACCTGGAGGTTGAAGATCATTGTCGGAAATGTAACGTCCCCAACGAAACAATAGAACACGTGATAACTGGTTGCTCGTAGTTGGCTCCTACTGACTACCTCCGAAGACATAACCAAGTATGCAAAATATTGCACCAACAACTTGCAAAAAAAGTTGGTTTGTTAGACAATTTTAAACCCTATTATGACTATATTCCTGAACCTGTTCTTGAAGATGAATCTTTTCTTTTATACTGGGACAGGTTAATACTAACAGACAGGGAAGTTAGTCATAATAGACCTGACATTGTTTTGATCAATCAACGAGACCGAAATGCGATCATCATTGACGTTGCTGTGCCTTTGTCAAAAAATGTGTTAAATACAGAAAAAGAAAAAATTTGCAGATACAAGGTACTAGCGATGGAAATGATGAGTGTATGGAGTCTAACAAAAATTTTTATAATACCAATAGCACGGAGTAATATACATAAGTTAGGAGAGGTTGCTTGGTATCTCGCGACCGGCTAACGCTTGGCCACATAACGCACGAGATAGAGAACTCGACGTTAGGCTGTTTATTTCACCGAGTATAGCCTGCAAACCCTGTAGTTTAAAGGGTTTAAAGCATTTTCTACAATTAAACTAGGTACCTTCAACGTTTCATTACATTTATTGTTTTTTATTGATATTATTCATGAACTATAAAGTATTACCAATTATAAAAAATAAGAGTATTAATATTTAATTATATAAGAATGGACAATTTGCATAAAATTAAAATTCACCTCAAAATCTATTTTATTGATAGTTCAATATTTCTATAATCAGAATATTTGGGTGATTATTAAAAACTTTGTATTGTAAGATTATAAACCAACAAAATAATTAATGAAATCGGTAATAACATTTTGTTGTTTATGTTTACTTTTGTCCTTTTGTGTTTTTTGAAGTTAAATTAGGCTAAATTAAAATATTTTTTTCTGACCTTATTTGTGAACCGAATTTTAAAAAATTAAGACACATTACATAAATTATGTTAATAAATATAAATAATTGGATGTGAACATGCCCATAACTTTATCATACTTTTAAATAATAATAAATTTAAAAAAGTTTTTAAAAAAATTATTATTTTGGAAGAGAATAATATATAGTATAATAAAATAAAAAGAAACTTTTTGTAAAAATTAAAAAATTAATCCAAATTTTCAACAACTTAGGATCTTTAGGGGGTGAAAATAAAGATACAATTTCGCTACAGGATGCATATCCCGAACGACAATAAGGCACAAAACATTTGTAGCCCATATTTTTAACAGGTAGTCAACAATGATTTAACAATGAATGCTTTACACAGACTAAGCAAAAATTGCAATGTGTTTTGTGGATCCCGCCATGCAAAACAAACGTTATCTCGGAATGCAAGGGCACTGGAAGTAAATTTAACCAGGATTTCTTATTCACAATAAAATATAGAAAGTAAATATTTTACGCTAAAAACACTAATTGTTGAAAAGGTAAATACTTCAAAGGCATGGAATTAAAAACTAAATCGAACTTTAAAGAGAAAAATAAAATGTTCAAATTGCAAACTGAAAATTATTTTAGCGATTGATATTCAAATTGATGTTATTTCTACTTCTTATGTAATTAAATATTAATATTTTTAGTTTTTTGTAGTAAGTAATACTTTATGGTTTATGAATAATATCAATAAAAAGTAATAAATAGAATGAAACGTTGAAGGTGCCTAGTTTAATTGTGGAAAATGCTTTAAACTACATGATTTGCAGGCTATACTCGGTGAAATGAACAGCCTAACGACGAGTTCTCTGTCTCGTGCCGTCACTCTCTTCAAGCGTGCGTTATATGACCACTATAAAGCTCGCCTCACACGATGCTTGTTTTCCTGCATGTTTCCTTGCTTGGTGCCGTGATGGGTGCGCTGATGGGTGCGCAGTTGCCGTGCATGCTTTGCTGCATGTTTTCGTGCACGTTTTCTCTGATAGAACCGGTGCTATTTTCTGTGATGGTTTACGTGCATGTTTTCAGCGCTAACCAATGATAAAGCCGCATCGTGCGAGTACTACCGAGAAATGCCGAGTTTCAGTCGAGTTTGCATTGAAATGATGTAAACAAATAAGTTTATTAGGTTAAATAATAACATAATTTATTTTAATATTAAAAATAATAAAATATTTTTATTATATTGGTTATTATTATTGCTTCTTGTTATTTTCTATATTTTATCATTTTTTCGATATTGTTGTTTCTTGGTTAACCATATTCGAAAGAGATTATCATTTTAAATTGGTAGTTCGATTTGTGCATAATTACAATTATATTGTTTTGTGTATTTTGCACAAAAATATGCTAACAGCTAATATTCTACGATAAATTTCCATTAAAAGAGCGTTCATTTTTACAAACTTGAGACTGTCACTGTTCCTGCGTGCGCATTGAAGCTTGAAACCATGCTTGCAAACCATCATGCACAAAACCCGTGTGAAGCCAACCATGCACAGGAGCCATCATGCTAGGTACCATGCACAGAAACAAGCAAGGAAATCATCAGCAAAACAAGCATCGTGTGAGGCGAGCTTTACTGAACGAGTGCACTCTCCTAACTTATGTATTGCAATGGAATTTTATAATTATTATTTGATTTATCTGCAACTTACCACGGTCTAGCTAATATCAGGAACAACCTCTTTAATCTCAGGAGCCGGTTCTATGATTATCATACAATCAACTAACTACCAAAATTTTTGTAACTTGTATCAAAATTAAATGATTAATTTGAAAGCAAATAAGACCATTTATTAAAACAAAATAAAATACTTTGTCCACAATCCGGACCTGAACGTAGGTTGTTTTAAAGATTACAAGCATACAATTAAATTGGCAATTATCTCAGCCTTTTTCAAATATTGTAATCTTTAAGTTACAACTTAAAATTAAAAATGTAAAAATTAATGTGTGTAGTTCATAATTATTAATCGTAGCGTTAAATTTAAATTTTATCACTTTGTTAAATGCAAGATCTCTCACCCAGTAATAGTTCCGTGATATCACCTAATTTTCTTTCTTCTTTTGGTGACCTTCCAACAGCTCAAACACTCAAAACCACGTGAACTCCTGTTCCTACTTTGCCTTCTTTGTGTGGATAATTAATCGACAATGATCGATAACCTCATAACGTCAATCTTCAACAATTTCTAATTTGATTTCATATTTTGGTCGCTATCATCATAATCCAAATTCTTAATTATTCACCAAGAAAATCTGCTTATTATTACCAAAAATACTCTTTTACAATTTTCTTCCAAAATTTATTTTCAACCTTCTACTTTTATATCACGAATTCTCTATCTTCTCTTATCCGGAAAATGTTACCAACCACTCTCTTCTAATTTTCTAAATTTCACTTTTATTTTACAAGGTGCGTTCACATTTTTAGGTCTGTATTTGATACAATTTATTGCTTACGTTCTTATTTAAATTTTTATTTTATAAATGGTCTCACAATTTCAAACTATTGACAATTTTAATTTTTAAACTACTCCAGCTACTGTTCTTATAAGGCAGTTGTCCTATTATTTATTTTATTTTTATTTATTTATTTTTTTTTTGTTGTTACGACACATGACAACTTTATTCCCCCATGTTCAAATGGCGTTCTCCTAGTAGACTTACGTTGGAGACAAGTCATATGAACATACTATTGTAAAGCATCGAATATGTTCTACAAGATTTATTAATCCCAACGTAAATTAATTCAAACAAATTAAATATTCAAAAATCAAAATTAAAATTCTTCCCAAGTGTAAATCTAATAATTCAAATAAACAAATAATTCCTTAATCAATTCATAAATAAACAAAGTATTCAAATATCGTCGTTATCATTAGTTCCATTATAATTTTCTAACTCGCTATCATATAAATAAATCATATCTAAATGAAATCTTCCTCTTATTTGTCCTGATATTGGATGTCTTAATTGGTAGGTGCATTCACTTATAATTTTATCAATCAAGTACGGACCTTCATACGGTAATTGGAGCTTCAAACACTGATTGGCAGTACGTTTTCCAACCCTTAAACTTTTTATAATAACTAGGTCACCCAAATTAAATAAACACCTTTTCTTGATTTTCGCATTTATCCTACTGGTATACAAATCAGCTTTTTTCTTTATTCTATCCCGAACCTTATTCAAAATATTCACAAAATCTTGTTCTTCTTGATCTACAATCCAAAGTCTTTCTGGATGTTGTCCCGTCATAATAAAATTTGGTGTTTCTTCAGTCACTGTGTTGGGAGTATGATTGATAAATTTTTCAACTAATGAAACCTTGTATGACCATTCTGTTTGATCTTTGTGTACCAACAATCGCAAAAGTTTTATTGTTTCTTGCACATATCTTTCACTCATATTGCCTTGAGGATGGCGAATTGAACAAAAAACCACCTTTATCCCTCGACTATTCCAATGGTTTCTGAATTTACTGTTATTAAAGTACGTTGCGTTATCCGCTAAGATAGTCGATGGTGCTATTACGTCCTTACAAAATTTTTCTAACATATCAATCGTGATGTTCGTAGTACAAGCTGTAGTAGAATATAACTTTACATACTTGCTAAAGGCATCCACAACCACTAAAATGTTTTTAAAATTTTGACCGCTAGGTATCAAATTTCCTATGTAATCAATTGCGATTAGCTGACCTGGACGATCCACTTGTACACTCTTAACGATATTTTGATTATGAAAATTTTTAAATTTTCCAATCGTACACAAATTACATTGATTTATAGTTTTTTTAATAATACGGGAGTCCTTCTTAGCAAAATAATTCTCTCTAAACATCAGCCATGTTTTTCTTATTCCCATATGTCCGAATCTAAGGTGTAACTGACGACAAATCTCTATTGTAGCCCTCTCGTCTACCACGTATAATTCTAAACCTCGCAAATTCCTAACAATAAATCTCCTTTTTATGCAATAATACCTCATAGTTTTTTCATCATTGTTAGCTAATTTTTGTTTTAACGTATCAAAGCACGGATTAATTTGCGCCTTCCGAACATGTTCTTCCGTAAACGGTATATCATTGGTGTGAAATCTATTAAGAACGATCAAAATGTTCTTAGCGTTATGTTGTGGATCTTTTCTACTAAGGGCGTCGGCAATAATATTTTGTGAACACTTAATGTATTTTATGTCAAAACTATAGTCTTGAATTAACAATGACCAACGATATATGCGATTGTTAGTAAACTTAGTGCGCATTAAAAAAGTTAGCGCGGAATGATCCGTTTGAATTTCGAAATGATTACCAATCAAATAAAATTTCAATTTTTGAAGAGCGTATACAATTGCAAGCATTTCTTTTTCTGTTACCGTATAATTAATTTCTGAATTTTTTAAAGTTCTAGATACAAAACTAATTGGTACTTCTATATCATTGTGAGTTTGTATAAGAGCAGCCGCTATAGCGTATTCTGATGCGTCCGTTTTTAAGATAAATTTCTGTTTAAAATCAGGATGAATTAATTTCATATTTTTAAATAGGGATTCTTTCATTTGAATGAAAGCTAATTCCTTATCAGGCCCCCATCTCCATTTAATATTTTTTTTTAATAGTTTAGCTAATGTTACAACAAGTTCAGAATAATGAGGAATAAACCTTTTATAATAATTCATTAAACCCATGAATCCTCTAAGTGTTCTTAAATTATATGGTCGTGGATATTCCCGAACTTCATTCAATCTTTTATCATCTATTTTTATTCCCTTACCAGATATTTTATAACTTAAATAATTGACCTTGCTTTTATAAAATTCACATTTTTCTAAGTTTAGTTTTAACCCCGCATCATTTAATGCCCTCATGATTTTTTTTAAATGAATATTATGTTCATGGGGATTTTTACTAAAAATAATAATATCATCTACATAATGACCACAGAACTCATTATATTGTTTTAAAATATTTTGCATTGCTTTGACAAGAGCAGCGCTACTGGTCGACAAACCAAAAGGAACGACTTTAAATATGAACGTATAACCATCGACAGAAAAGCCTGTATATTTTTGAGAATCCTCATCTAACTTTATCAACCAAAATGAATTTTTTAAATCTAGCTTACTAAACATTTTTGAATTCCCCAGCCTAGCTAACAAAGTCTCTATACCTTCTGGAGATTCATATTGAGGACGTGTTATTAAATTTAAATTTCTAGCATCCAGACATAGCCTAATGCTTCCGTCTCGTTTTTTGACAACTACCAAAGGATTTATATACGAGGTAGAAGCTTTTTTGATAATTTGATCATTTAGCATTTTATTTATTTCTTCCCATACTTGCTCTTTGTATGCATGAGGTATTGGATATGTTCTGCACTTGAAAGGCTTGTCTTCCCTGACATACAGTTTATGGACATAATCTTTGGCAACACTTGATTTATTATTTACTAGCTGTTGGTTTTCTTCCAATAAATTTTTAACAATTTGAATATAATTAACTTCGCAATCTAATAATTTACCTCTCCATAACTTATCTAACCCATTTTCTACATCTAACCTATTATTAATACTAACCTTATCTTCAAAATGATTACCTAATTTTCCATCTAATATTAAGTTAACATCACTAACATCTCTAGCTACCTGCACTCTGTTAATTATTATTGTTTTATTTCTTTCTTCCATTAAATCATCATTGCCAATCCACTCTATATTTTGTTGCTGTATTTTAATTACTTTATTGGGAGTATCAATTACTATACCAAATCTACTAATTATGTCCATACCTAAGATACACTCTAAATTTAATCCTTTCATTACTAAAATACTATCTTTGATCTCATTACTACCTATTCTAATTGTTGCCATTACATTTTTGTTGATACTAGAAAATTTTTTATTGTTTGCTGTTACTAGATTTACTAATTTTGTTTTTATTATTTGATTTCTAAATTGTTGTTGATTATTCTCAATTATATCATGATTTATTAGTGATAATTCTGCCCCCGTGTCAATTAAACATTCTACATCCACACTATTAATTGTCGCTTTTACGAAAGGTAACGTTTTTAAACTTTCATTCTCTGAGTGTTGTATGTTTTCTTCATTTATAAATTCACGCGGATGTTGATATGAATTTACAATGAGCTCTTTTGGTTTGTCGCTAATTAAAAATTTGAAGTGCTAGGCCCTACGGTAGCTACTTCTTGTGTTGGGGGGACAGTTAAGTTATTAATACTGACATCGCGATTATTTGTTCTATCAATATGATTTGTAGTTGTTTGTTCATTGTTACTAGTATTATTATTAAAATTTACGTTTCTGTTCTGATCAAAATTATTTTCCCGGCTAAATTGAGGTCTAAAATTATATCTGTTATATTGTCTGTTCTCGTTTCTTCCATAGTTATTATTGTTTTCCCTTCTGTAATTCGATTGATTGTTATGTCTAAAACGATTTCTTTGTTCATAATTATTTGAGTACGAACCATGATTTACTTTGTAATTATTTCTATAATTATTGTGGTAAATATTATTTCGATGACCATTTAAATCATTACCTCTACTATTATTTGGTCTACTATAATAGTCAACGTTATAATTATTAATTTGTTCTTGAAATTCATGATTGTGATAATTCGGATAATTAACAAATCTTTGATTAAATTTATTTACATTATCTCGCGCTCCTACTCGCTCTTCAATATAATTATTATCAAAACGCCGTAATAGATTACTAAATTCATTGATGGTCGTTATATTTTCAATAGTTATACGGTTCATAATTTCACGATTATAATGACGAGAAAGGTATCGAATTATATCTTTTTCTACAAAAGGAGGATCCAATTGCTGTACCGAATTGATGATTCTTTCTGCATAATTATTCCTACTACCTAACCCTTCATATTTTCCTATCATAAGCTCATCGCGAACCTTTTCTTGGGCTTGGTCATCCCAATAGCGAGCCAAGAATAAACAAGAGAATTCATCAAATGAGTTAAATTTATCTTGTATTATGCCAAACCATTCTTCGGAGTTTCCTTTCATCATTGTCCCTATCACGATTTTTAGTTGATCCACTTCTGTTATTTTATCGGTTATCCTTTTGACATGTTTGATAAATTGTTTCGGGTTCAAACTTCCTCGATCATAAAATTCTAGCTTTTTGCTTTGATTTAAATTCCATGTAATATCGCTAATCATGGACATACCACTCGTCAACTGACTGTAATCAATGTTATATGTTTGATTTACTTTACTTAAATCACCCTTGACTTCTTCGAAAATATTGGTGACTTCTTTAAATTTTTCATCATGACTTCTCAAATTTAAGGCTACATTTTGTTCTAGTTCTACAACATGGTCTCTCATTTCTTTCTTCGCCTCCTCTATTTGTGATTTATTTATTTCTTTTATTCTATTTGCAAATATGTCTTCTTTGATAAAAGATGGATTAAGTGTCATGTTTAGTACTTCTTCTTTAATTTTCTTTTGAATACCCTGAATTTTATTATCTAATTGCTGTTCTGTAACTGTTGTTTTCATTTGTTCTTGAAATATTTCTTTTGTAATTGTTTGGTCTTTCATTGATTTTATTTCCGTTTGTAGGTGGTCTATGTGAATATGTGTATTATTTAATTGTTGTTCTATTTTCATTATGTTTTCATCGAGTCTGTCTTTTACCTCCTTTAAATCTTTTCTCATGTCATCTCGATGTTCATTTAATCTTTCGCTTATTTGTATGAACAATGTTTGCACATCCGGTAGCGTTTCAGTACCTCTTCTTGTGCTCATATACGGTGGAGACCCGAATGGAGAAGACTGAGTTTCTTCTTCTCGACCAGTTGTTGGCATCTCAGTTACATCTCTAGTATCTTTTGAATTCATATTTTTGAATATTTATGAAAATTTCAAACAACAAATTAGCCTTGAATATTTGATATGATAAAGATTTTTAACCTTGACTTTAAATTTGTAAAATTTTATATAAATAATCTTATAGTTCCTATATTCTATGCTTTATCTAGTTTTTGTTTTTTAAATTTTAGAATTAACAAAATTAATTTTAAATGTGTATTTAATTTTTGCCCACCACGTTGAGGCGCCAAAAAGTTGCAATGGAATTTAATAATTATTATTTGATTTATCTGCAACTTACCACGGTCTAGCTAACATCAGGAACAACCTCTTTAATCTCAGGAGCCGGTTCTATGATTGTCATACAATCAACTAACTACCAAAATTTTTGTAACTTGTATCAAAATTAAATGATTAATTTGAAAGCAAATAAGACCATTTATTAAAACAAAATAAAATACTTTGTCCACAATCCGGACCTGAACGTAGGTTGTTTTAAAGATTACAAGCATACAATTAAATTGGCAATTATCTCAGCCTTTTTCAAATATTGTAATCTTTAAGTTACAACTTAAAATTAAAAATGTAAAAATTAATGTGTGTAGTTCATAATTATTAATCGTAGCGTTAAATTTAAATTTTATCACTTTGTTAAATGCAAGATCTCTCACCCAGTAATAGTTCCGTGATATCACCTAATTTTCTTTCTTCTTTTCTTGACTTTCCAACAGCTCAAACACTCAAGACCACGTGAACTCCTGTTTCTACTTTGCCTTCTTTGTGTGGATAATTAATCGACAATGATCGATAACCTCATAACGTCAATCTTCAACAATTTCTAATTTGATTCCATATTTTGGTCGCTATCATCATAATCCAAATTCTTAATTATTCACCAAGAAAATCTGCTTATTATTACCAAAAATACTCTTTTACAATTTTCTTCCAAAATTTATTTTCAACCTTCTACTTTTATATCACGAATTCTCTATCTTCTCTTATCCGGAAAATGTTACCAACCACTCTCTTCTAATTTTCTAAATTTCACTTTTATTTTACAAGGTGCGTTCACATTTTTAGGTCTGTATTTGATACAATTTATTGCTTACGTTCTTATTTAAATTTTTATTTTATAAATGGTCTCACAATTTCAAACTATTGACAATTTTAATTTTTAAACTACTCCAGCTACTGTTCTTATAAGGCAGTTGTCCTATTATTTATTTTATTTTTATTTATTTATTTTTTTTTTGTTGTTACGACACATGACAGTATATTACTCCGTGACCAATAGTAATATCGGCTACTGGTATAGTATCTTCAAAATTTAAAACCCATCTGTCCCATTTAGATCTCTCTTAAAAAGTATTCCCGGAAATGCAAAAGGCAGTAATTTTAGAAACATGCCACATTGTTAGAAAATTTTTAAATGCTGTAACATAACTAAACAAATTTTAAAATAATTAATTTTTGTTCTCTAAATTATATAATAATGTATCTAATAATAGTTAAAAAATATGCAACACATAATGTAAAGTATAGGGATATAAGATTAAGATCGCAGCGCCACCGTGTAAAAATGTGAACTAACTTAAAACACATTCGTGTGACGGCAGTGCTTGTGTTTTATGGTGTTTTGAGAGTTTTTCATTCCCTTTTTCAAGCAAACTTGTTAATTAGTTTTTATTTGTGCTAAGACAATTTACGGTTAGTGTTAAGTAGTTGATCTTCCTGCAGTTACATTATATATACGGTTAGCTGAGTTTTAGATCGCTTATTTCAACGTGGGTGTTTATGTTTAATTTTAAAAATTTGCAGAATCTGCAAATTTAATTTAAATTTAAAAATATGTCAGAATCTTACGAATTAAGATTAAGTCTTCTTGACTATCTAAAGACTCTTCAAGACTATCTTGACTAGAGACGGTCGTCAGCTAGAGCGGTTAAGTGCGTTGCTGCCAATGCTGAAATGCCTAGTTCGACTCCGGGCTCAGTGAAACTTTATTCTGACCGTCTCCCCTTAGAAGGCAATGGCAAACCACCTAGGTGTAATATGCCTGGTACATCCTCTCTGGAGATGAAGTGTATACACTTCCCGCGGTTTGGAGCCCGCGTTAAGCAGTAGGTAATGTGTGTGATAATACTTCAAACGCACAACACAGACATAGGAGAGAGGTCGCCAACGTCCGGGGAACCGGATATGGCACATGAAGAAGAAGACTATCTAAAATATTTAGAGGGATCTGAAACATCTAGATGTGTTTATGAAGGCCTCGTGTAAAATAATCATCTTCTGTAAAATGTAGTGAACACACTTTCATAAACTTTGTCACAGTTTTTCCTATTTTTAAATTTTTAATCCACAATTTTTCACATCTACCAATTCCTGAATTCCCATTTTATTTACCACGCGTGTTTTGTATTTTTCAGCTGTGGGGAATAAATGGAAACTTAATTCCGAATTTTTCTTTGCCCAAGATGAACATTGGGGCACTGAACAATACTGATTAGCACTCATATTGAATTATATATAACAAAATTTAATTTATCGCTGAAAACTTTTAAAATTACTACTACAGCATACGCAAAACTAACAATACTACTCATTTAACTTAGTTCGCCAAATTTCCGCTAGGTGCCGTGTTGCTTATCACTACATCCCTATAGAATGGTTGGAACTAAATCCCCCACTCTATAGTCACTCCACAGTGTATGAATGTGAGCTTTAAAATAAATAATAATAATAACTAAACTTTATTTCTGAGAAAACTTTACATTACCAAAAATGCAAATTAAAAAAGAAAATAGCGTCATTACAAATCAAATATTATGGTAACAAATAATAAAAAGAAAAAAAAATAGATATTATTCTTGTAAGTATTTATTCACACTATATGGTTCCATTTCTAGCAAAAATTTATAAATAGCATTTTTAAAGTTTTTTAGTACACTTATACCTGGTTGCATAAAGAATACCTTAATCTCCAATTAACTAATGGTTTGTTAACTTTAAGAAACCATTAAATTTTGGTGGGTTTCATAAAGCATATATATCTTGTTAAATTAACTAATGAAATGTCCCTAGATCCTATTTGATGTCCCTATTTAGTTAGTCCTAACTTAGTCCTAACTAAAGGACTCACTTTATTTAGTGAGAAATATTAACTCTAAAATTTTTACCGTGTAAGGGAGACATCTTTTTACATAAAAATTAAAAGCATATCATTAACCGCTATAGCCGCACTACAAAAATAATAACTTTTTGTAATAAATCTGTTTCAAGGGTCGGCTCTGTTAAAATTGCTACTTATTATTTCTTAGATTACTAAATTGTTTAAAGTGGCATCCATAAATTTTCACACAATACAATTTAAAAGAGAAAATAAAGTTTTGCAAAAACTTATAGTTTCCGCAATTATCAGTTACAATTAAACATAAAATTGAAAAATAGCTAAAAATAAATTTAAAAAAATAACTAAAATAGGGCTTATCATTATAGGAATACTGCGAAATACAAGAAATTTTTTAAACTACTAGTATTATAGTTTTTTTAATATTAAATTATATTGTACAGTTACAGCCTTTTTACTTGTTTGATATGTGTAGTGTCATAGTAATATAGGTTTGTTCCAACTAAAAATATTATTAAGAATTTTTATTAATTTTATTTCTTTTATATTATCTACTAACTACTATTTATATTTATTTATAAGCTAACAAATCAATTACTGTATGTAATCAAATACATACTATTATACAATGCAATGTCTTACTTGTGATACTATATTTAATGTATTTAATGTACTTAAAGCGTATTGAATAAAAAATTCTATGTATTTTATTACAAGTCAAATATTGTAACAATGTTTTTTAAATGAATTTTTTATATTTTTCTAATTAATATTTATTAAAATTTTATTTATTATAATTTATTATTACTACTATTACATTTTATTAATGCATTTTAGGTTAAAAAACGCTGTAAATTTTTAAAAACGTATCTCGTTAATTAATGGTTACATAATGTATAAGCTTAACAACGTAATTTAAGCTAATTATAATTTTAAAACGTGTACCATCGATTATGCTAAATATCTAAATTATAGCAATCTTTACTAATGCAGCAAACGTGCTCAAATTATTATTAGAGAACGTAACCAAATTGGCATCAGAAAACATGATAAAACGCGATGACAATAAAGCTGTAAAAGATTTTATATAATTTCATGTAATATTAAATTTATCCGAAATTTTTTATGAACCAATAATGAAATTCTAAACTTTAGTATACTATATCATACTTAGTAGGTACACGTAGTGTATACAATGGTGCTTATAAACTACAATGACAAATTATAACGGTTTGAAGTAGTATGTACCTATTTCCTACATTATGTTTTCCGAATACTATAAGCTTTTAAGAATAAGAATATTCTTAATAGCGCAGCGAAAAAACTATCTAAGGTTAGACAAATTATTAAATAACACAATTTTATTATTAAAATAATAAATTGCTCAACCATAAATAAATTGTTAAAATGACATATTTTTATAATAATATTGGAAATTTAAAATTTTCAATTTTTTAACAACTTCTTTGAAATGAAAATCCAATGTAAACATAAAAAATTTCAAACTTTAACATATAATAATTAAAAAATAAAGATGTAAATTTTAGGTTTTGAAAAACTATCAAAATATAGATATACTTTTTTCAAATTTTTAACTGAGTGACGTGAAGTTACTACAGAAGCAGCTGTGAGCGCAGATTCAGTTCCCTGGAGTTTTAACTGCATGCAGATAATATGCCGATACCGTTTCTCCATTTTTTAGGTTTATTATAAGTTTCTGTAGGTTAATTTTTTTAAATCTTTAGTTTTACTTTACTTTTAAATATTTAGATAAACACATAAATTTATATTATACTTGCAAGAATTTTGGTTTGAGGGTTAACAAATTTCTAAATTCGAAATAATTACTAACGAAGCATAATCTGCGACTTTGAATGTCTCCCGCAACTAAACTAATAAAGATATATCTTTTATATTGTAATGTAATTTTATAAACTTACAAACTTTTTCTTTGTAAACCTCGGCTAACCTTAACAATCATGAGATGATCTCGTCAGGGGAGTGGATTCTGTTCTTATTCCCGTTAATGTAATAATGAAAAATTTAAATAACTGTAAAGTTTAATTTTAAATCAAATGTTTCCTAAGTAAAGATAATATCAACCCAAATACTTCGTGTAGCAGACAAATTTTTGCCAGATGTAGTGTTTTATGTGTGTGTTTTTTGTACAATTTACAGATTCTTAAATTATTAATTTATTCTAATATCGTCTTTAGAAAGTGGTAAATTTATATCCGCATTAAGTTCATTTTATAAAATTTTATTATAAGCCTTACTCCTAACCGTTTGTAGTAGTGATTGATGACCTTTTTGTTCATTTAGATTTCAACTCCAAATCCCAGTTTCTATACTCGTGCTTCCAAATTTTGTGGATTTAGGTATCTACTTCCTACCACCAGAATCTACGATATATTTCGCCTGGTATTGGATTCTGCACTCCAACAAATTGTGTCTTCGGCTTTTTCTAGTCAATTAACGACTTCTGTAGATTGCGTCCGTTTATGTGGACCGCCATTTCTTCTCAAAAAATTACACCAAAATGTCGATAGCGTGAAATGCTTGACCACTCTCTACAATGGTCGTCGACAGCACCTTTCGGAAACATCATTTCCTTGCATTTTTTAAATAGCGCATTTATTCCAAATTTATGATTTACACTTACATGTAAAGTCACTTAGTTATGAATCTCGCCAACCTTTTTTTAAATTTTTAAATATTCAAATTATTTCCAATTCTTTTCGTGATTTTATTTTACGTGTTTTAGTTATTTTACAAATATCACCTGTCTGGTAAGTATTTTGTTGTTGTTATCTCTAAATTTTCACTGTGATTGTTTAATTTAATTTTTCTTTTAGTTTATCCATCTTTAAGGTTTTTTGAGGCTTTATCAAAGATTATTTTATCAATAGATAAGTGGTTTTGGTAGCGTAACTCGATATTAATCATATCAAATTTTTAGAATAAGTTCATCGCCTGATGATGCCATAGTATGGTGGAAACGTTTGCAAAAATAATACATACGGTTTATTTATATTGTGTTAATTTAAACATTTTAGTTTTAAAAATTGTTTTTGCATTCTTTGGTTTATTCTAAAATTTTGATATGAAAGATTATTTGGATAACAATCCTTACTTTACGACCTGCAGTAGTTGACTACATGAACCGAAGCAAACAAATTTTTCGAAATTTTTAAGTTGTTACACGACAATAATAGTATAATATTAATTATAATATACTGGGTACTGAATGTTTTAGCCAAATATAGGACTTTAACATGAAAAAACTTATTTATGCAAATTCCTGCTTCCCTAATTATTTTAGAGAAAAAGTGAAAGACACAAAAAAATGCAAAAATATAAACTACGAATGATAAGAGCATTAGATTTCATCTAGCTTTTACTTAAGAAGTCAAAAAATGTTTTTGAAATTGTTAAAATTTTTATTTATCAGGCTGGTCATGTAAGTTGCAATTATTTTTGATAGTAATAAAAAATAATTGCACGTTGTTTAGAGTTTTCACACTAATGGAAGCAAAGTACACAATTAGTTAAAAAAATCAATTTGTAAAACTATACTACTCACGAAACAGTATACGTATGGTACGAGATCTCTTTGCTAGTTTATATCCAGAAAAACTAATACCTATACTCTTTCGGAATTTCAAAATGTATTTGAAAATCTTAATCAATAAATATGTATGTGTATTTAAACCATCATGCAAGACTTACAGAAATAAAAGATTAAATTTTGAAGAAATCAATATTGGTAAAGCTTCAATACAAGAAAAAGTTGGTGCTGAGTTAAATATTCATCGTACTACGGCGTTCAAAATTATAAAAAAAAACATATATTTCCATCTTATTAGTTCCACAACCACCAAGAAATTTTTGAGGAGGATATACAAAAGAATGATTTCCTGTGAAGGCATTATCGAAAAGACCAATTTGGATAAAAATTTTGTAGGGACTTTTCTTGTAGGGTCATTTAAAATCTAAAATATATGGTGATTGATTTTAAAATAATAATGATTCATTAAAAACTAAAATTGTGGAGGAATGTGATAATATTACCGAAAAATAACTTGCAAATATACGACATAACTTTTATGATAGACTTGGTTTTTGGGGAACTGTCAGAAAATCGGACCGACGATTTTCAAAATTTCATCTACACACTAAGAAAGAGGACACTTTTTTAAGCATACTAGAACAAAAATTTTGTAGGATAATGCAAAATTTTTCGAAAAAAATCGATTTTAAAAATGTAAAATTTACATGTATTTTAGATACACCTTTTAACACGGCTGCATGATTAGCCATTTTTGTGTAAGGCAAAACAATTTAAAAATATTTCTGAAAAATGACAGAACTCGCCAAGGGTGGAACTCGAAGCCATAGAACTCGTTCGGGTGTCGACCGCGACTGACAACAACATTAAGAGTATATCAAAGCACAAGTACCGTCAACAAAATAAGACCGTCACCGACGAGACCGTACCTCAACGTGAGACCGACCGTCACGCATCGAGTGTATCATATTACATCTCCCTTTTTTTCGTAATTTTAAAATTCCGTTATTTCGACAACTATTGTATAATCCTAAAAAATTTTTGTGTTAATATACTCAGAAAATTGTCAACTTTCCTATAGTGTAAATGAAATTTTTGAAATCGTGAGTCCTATTTTCTGACAGTAACCTTTGGTTTAGCTTTATGGAAATCTGTTTAAACATTTGGTATAAATTTAATTATCAATTACTTAATTGTTCATTATTAATAATTTATGCATAATAGAAAATAAATTAAATTTATTTTATGGCCAGTCTGATCAATACAAATTTTAACAATTTGTTACGGTGCAAACACACCCTCCCCAGGATAAAAGGCTAGACTCAGTGGGGTGGGTTCATCAACAAAATCGGAAGATGGTTTACTCAAACTCAGGTGTTCGTCAAACTGTCAAACACAAAAGTCAAGGTGTGTAAATCGCGAACAACTACTGAGACCGCCATGATACAATAAATTTACAAGGTATGATATTGCGCAAGCTGGACTGTGACAAACACTGGTTCAGATATTAACCCTAGCATGCTACCTATGTAAGTCGTAGTAAGCGTTTGAGTATTGTATTATATTTAGTTTTACGTACCATAGCATTGTAGGGTTAAATAAATAGCGAGAACAACTAAGTATTAGCGGTCAACTACGGCGGGAACTCATGATATAATAAATTTACAAGGTATAATCTTGCGCAGGTGGTGACTCATGCACGTACATGGAACCATCATGTGATTCCATGTGACTGTGACGTACCTTGGTTTAGATATTAACCCTAGCATGCTACCTACGTAAGTCGTGGTAAGCGTTTGGGTATTGTATTATATATAATTTTACGTACGATAGCATTCTAGGGTTAAACAAATAGCGAGAACGACCGAGTATTGGCGATTAACTACGGCAGGAATTATTCGATTCTTTATAACCTGTGGTGTTCACCTGTGTTCTTGATTTGTGTTTTTTTATATAATATTTAAAATTTATTAGGAATAATGCGGTGTGCTGTTATTAACAGTAATGTGAAGTTATTTCGATTTCCGACTGACGGTGAAATTTGTAAATAAAGGATAATAGCGTGTGGTCGGAAAGACAAGTTTAATGTGGAAGGTGCACGAGTGTGTTCAAAACATTTTAAAAAAGAAGATTATCAACGATATTTGAGATATGAGCTTTTGAAAAGCAGTGTACCAGATCATTTTAGTTCGGATTTGGAACTAAATATATTTTAACGTACAGACTTAACCAAAATGTGCTTGAAAACTTTTTTGGCGCTATAAGAGCTAAGGGAGGCCTTTATGACCATCCAGATCTTCTGGACTTTAGATATCGGTTGCGGTCTTATATAATGGGCAGAAACAAAAAGTCACTTTCAACATATGGTAACGTTGAAGAGGATGGTACGCCCGATTTACCCATTGCGGAGACTACTTTAGGTGCAGCATTTTTCAACGCCGTTTTTAATGAAAAGGTTGAAATACACGGCAAGACGAACAGTCCGATTGGATTAAATTAAAAGATGTTGTTTATGACGGTTTGGAACATTTGGCTGGTTACATTTGCCACAAACTGAAAGAGCCAAGCAGCTCATTAACAAGTGCTAACGTGTCGTCTTACTCTTGGGTTGGCCATTGCAGTGAAGGTGGCTTAACTAAACCGTCATCAGATTTCGTGACTAAAATGGAAAATAATCAATAGATAAGTGGTTTAAGTAGTGTAACTCGATATTAATCATATCAAATTTTTAGCATAAACTAAAAAATGCACAAAACACTTTTTCGAAAACTAAAATGTTTAAGTTATCACAATATATAAATACACTGTATTATCGTAAACGTTTTCACCATACTATGGCATCATCAGGCGATGAACTAGTGTATTTATATATTGTGATAACTTAAACATTTTAGTTTTCGAAAAAGTGTTTTGTGCATTTTTTAGTTTATGCTAAAAATTTGATATGATTAAAATGGAAAAATTGGAAGCAATAGGAATTTTACACTACCGATGGTGGCCCTAGCAACAACTTCAATATATCTGCCAAAACGAGTATACCTCAGTAGGATGTTCATATGTTTATCCTGGTTTATACGGAAATGTTGCGTTTATCTGTGTTTAAATTAATTAAATAACGGTTGTTTTTTAAAATTATTTAACCTAAGCTTTCTATTTGTAATTAAACAAAATAATGTAGGTATGTGTTTTTTTATGTCTCGGTTTTTTTATAAGCGAATGTTGAGAACTCCTAGAAATTGTTGCGGTTTCTAGGTTAAAGCAGTTATTTAACATTTATAGTTTTTTCAAAAATCCCACAAGTTATCATGTGATTGGTATTAGCAACAGATTCATCTCCCGTAATACATCTAGAAAGTTGGTGTTGGTTCTAAGTAATTAAATAGATCCTTAAATGAAAGCATACATTTATCTGGATGATTCATTTGGACAAGAAGTAAAAGATTCTGATAAAATATTAATAATTACAATAGGTTGCATTTATTGATAACAGGTTAGATACCTACCACTGCAAATAACTAACAATGATAATTATCATTATTATAACCACTTATTAATAAATAATTACTTATCTAGAACAAAAACTGGTTGTTTTTTTATATTAAACATTGCACTGAATTAATAAATCCCAGAAAAACAAAGTCCAACAGTATTAACAAACATTAAAAGACACTTTGATATACTCGTTCGAGTAGTTACAATTGCTGTCGTATAGTGGCGTTTGGTTAATGTTAAATTCCCATAGTCAACCTCTCACGACCGAGTATTGGCGGTATAACCATAACATAACAGGAACATCTACAGGAAATGGTAGATAAAATAGGATGATGATTTCAATAATGGACTTTTTTTTTGAATTTATGTTTTATTTGAAATAAAAATAAATATTATGATTATGATTTTATACTTGCATTATGTGTTTTATTTTAATAGTTATGATTTTAAATAAAAATATATATAATTATATATTTTATATAATATATTTCTTATACTTTTGGCGTTCTTCGATTAGATTAAGAATTCTGTCACTCATCCATGTCTTGTTTTTTTATTCATTTCCTATACAAGTTATCATAACTATCGTCACGAATTCAGATTAAATTCCATTCCATGTTCCATCTACATCTTGAGACACTTAATCTTTTTTAATTACTATTGCTAATAATTTGTTTCTAATTTGTTTCGCACTTTTCTTCATTTCGCCTAGAAGAAGAAAAATAAAGAAATACAAAAAATTTAAAATAATAATAATATTTTTAGTAAATAACAACATAAATTTTAAACGTTTATAAAAATTAAAGTAAGTATTTAACCTGAAGTCCATTGGTTTTTAACAAAAACAATAACACATCAATTTTTCTATATACCTTTTCCCCATAATATATCTATTGAAATTGATACACTTTACAGCGTGGTACAATAAAAATAATTTTGATTAGATACTTAGATTTTTAAATATTTAAGTTTGAAAAGTAAACTTTGTAATTGGCCACATAATATATAAGAATATATAAGAATATTAAATATAATGTTGAAATTATTATTATAGCATCAAACATGTTTAATAAAAATTAAAATATTATAATGTATTTGCCTTAATACAAATTTTTTACTATTTACCAATAAAATCCAAATTTATTTAATTTTATTTTTTATTTAAGTTTATTTTAGAAATAGATTTATAAATATTATATTGTTAAATTAAGAATAATATACTAAAGCTAAATAAAGTATAGGAGTTTTTAATAATTAAATAGAAAGTTGCATTATTATTAGTTAACGATGTTGTTTAACAATAAATTTCCATTTTTTTTACAAATATGTATCTATAATATAATAAAAAATTTCTTTTATTGAACCTGTCCGTAAAAGGAACTAAATAACTAATTCAATTAAACAAAGCATAAATGTTGTACGGATATTCAAAATAGGTACAAAATTTAAATTAATACATTTAACTTTTTATGTAGTGGTACCTACATGTAAGTTTACCCATGAGATGAACTAATTGTGGTTTATACAAGAAATCGTTAATCTTAATTAGAATATAAACTTCTGAGAGTTATAGCACAATTGTAAAATAAAGAGGAACCAAATCACTTCAGTATTGTATCTGAATTTATGTAATTTTAATTACAGAATGCTTTTGTTCTTTCAAAAACCATTTAATAGCTTCTTTATTAGTATACTATTCTAGTATATACGTACACATATAATTATAAATTATAAAAATAAGTAATTACAGATGTACAATTTTTATTTTCTTCGATACAACTGAAAAAAAAAAAATTACAATTTTCTATTAATACAAATATTAATATTTAGAGGGTAATAGTATTAAAAGTTTAATTTGGTATTTACCTTATTTTGACCTCACTATAAAATAGTTTATGTAAGGTACCTAGCACGAATTCTGATTAAAATGTGCGTTATTTATGTCAGGTTTTAGTCTTTATACTTCAGTAATTCCAGAACAATTTGTTTGAAACAATTAAAAATTTATAAGTGAAAATTATGCTTACGCATTGCCTTATAGCAAAGCTGCAAAATTGTCAACACGTGAGGATATTTCAAAAAGAACAGTAGAAGCCTTTTTTAAATCATAAAATCAATTCTATTGACTTGCATGATGGCGAAACAAAATATTTTTAACAAACTCGTATTTGTTTTGTAAAAATAAAACAAATTAGATCTACATTTAGATGTGCTTTAAACTTTAAGATTTTCTATAATGAGATGTTTTAAAGATTACAAGCTGAATTTAAGAACAATTAAGAATGAGAATAATATCTACTCTTGCTCAAGTATAAGCCAACGTTTAAGATAGCGTTTATATTCAAGTTAGTTCATTATTTTTTGTACACACTGTTTTTGACAGATCTTTGCTTGAATGTAAGATGCTTATAAAAAATTAAGTTTTAAAATTTCCTAAAATAAGAATTTACTTTAATGGTTTACCACTTTGAAATCACAAACTAAAAGCTGCAAGTTTAAAACAGAAACAAGTATAAAACCAAAGGTTTACTATTTATTTTAACAATGCATTAACTAATTATTATATTATCTAATATTATGTTTTCTAAATTATACACATCAAATTATGTTTATAAGAGAATTTAAAAATTGGAAACGTGGGTTTTCTTTTATTTAAAATTAATTGTCTTCAGTCTTTTTTTCTGCGCTTTGAACACTTATCGCCTTACTATAATTTATAATAATATGTAATACTATGATATTATTTTTATTTATAACAAATATTAAACTCGTTCTTCAAATACTTTCTAACTGAAATTTTGTTAATCCTTTCACCATTCCTATATGGAGAAATCAAAAATATGAAATGCTTGAGATGAAAAACTATCTTTCTACTTATGGGGAATGACAATTCTTTCTCTACATGACTGTTATAAAAAATAACCAGCTTCTCTTTGGTGTAGAGTACCCCAGTTGATGTTAAAGCTAACTGATGTGATGCGGAAGCGAAAGCAAGGTTTGATAAAACGGTTCCTGGCAAGTTCAGCTGCTCAGAAAAAAACACACATAAAAATAAGTGGGAACGAAAATGATAACTATCATATTCAATGCCATACTTAGATTGGGTTACTTCCCCTCACAATGGAAGGTGGCCCAAATAATCATGATACCAAAACCTGGAAAGGATCCAACGGAGGCTGCGTCTTATCGTCCGATCAGTCTCTTGCCTGTTTTGTCCAAGGTGTTTGAAAAAAATTTTGTGGGTAAGCTCAAACCACTCCTTGAAGAAAGCCATTTAACACCTAACCATCAATTTGGATTTCGACAAAATCATTCCACCATCGAACAAGTACACAGAGTTGTTAGGAGGATAAGAGAAGATCTGGAACACAAGCGATACTGTTCGGCGGCTTTTTTGGATATCTCCCAGGCCTTTGATAAGGTGTGGCATGCGGGATTGGTCTACAAGATCAAGAGCAACTTACCTCATCCATATTGTCAACTATTGCGGTCTTACTTAACTAACAGACACTTCCTCGTGAAATGTGGGGACGCATATTCCACTCTGGTTCCCATATCATCTGGTGTACCTCAGGGCAGTGTGCTTGGCCCGTTTTTGTACATACTGTATACTTCTGATCTGCCAACTAGCACAAACACCGAAATAGCCACCTTTGCGGATGACACTGCAATAATGGCCTCACATCAGGACCCAGGCACGGCATCTAGATACCTACAAAAACACCTTGGTGAAGTGGATAGGTGGCTTAAGATGTGGCGGATCAAAGCCAACAGCACAAAATCTACCCATATTACGTTTACCTTGAGGAGGGGGACATGTCCGGTGGTCTCATTAAACAACATTCCTCTCCCGCAAAGTGATGAAGTCAAATATCTCGGTATTCATCTAGACAGACGCCTGACATGGACGAAACACATCTGGAAGAAGCGGTTGCAGCTGGGCCTTATCTACCGCAGGGTGTTGTGGTTAATGAGTAGGAACTCCAATCTCAGCATGGAAAATAAACTCCTAATTTATAAAGCCATCATCAAACCTGTGTGGACATATGGAATCCAGTTATGGGGTTCTGCTAGTGCATCAAATATCTTAAGATTACAGCGCTTCCAATCTAAAACACTGCGGGCGATTTGCAATGCACCCTGGTACGTCCCAAACGAAGTCATCCATCGTGATATGTGCATGGCTACGGTCAAGGAGGAAATTGCATCTAAAAGCGAAAAGTATCAACACAGACTCAGCGCTCATCCTAACATCTTGGCTTCAAATCTTCTTATCGCCCCCAATATTAGAAGACTAAAGAGGCTTGACCCTCTAGACTTGGCCCAGCGAACCTAATTAGTAATTAGTGACCTAAATAACTTTATTTATGACAACAATAAAACAATGTAAAAATGTAAATGTTTTAGCAATCATTATGAGGCTTACCGATGGGTCAGCTTCATCCATGTTATTTTCTTAGTCAAGTAATAATGCTTATTGTTATTTATTTAACAGATTGTATTAAATTCTAGGATGTTAATAAAAAAAAAAAAAAAATAAAAATAACATATATTTATTTAATTTAATATCAGAGATCATAAAAAAAAAATTCAAATGTGAATTGTGGTCATAGCAGGTAACAGTTATCGGTGTTTATGCCCTTAAGGAGCATATGTAAAGTAATTACAACAAAACTCAAACAAGATGTTCGTGCAATACTTCTAACCCACGAATCTGGCAGTATACAGTTAAGCACAATCAACCATCTTCACTTCGCACCACGAACAATAGTTGAAAAGGATGGTCTCAACAAAAACTCAGGCAGTTCCGCTACAGCTGCCACACGTTTCTCCAAGGAATCTCTGTACTGAGCACTCGAGACAATCGCAATCGCCAGGAAACCCACTCCAAGAATCCAATCCCACAGATGGTAATTGAGAACAAGGTCATGGTACGCAATCGAATTAACTTCGTTCAAGTAATAAAAATCTAAAATATTGGCACTGGTGATAATTATAATGTGACACAGAAAATAATTACAAATCGTTTTAATGATAAAAAAACAACGTCGATAAAATAGTAAAAGGTTGTAAAAAGGTGCTTCCTACAAATAGCAAATATTTAAACATCAAAAAGATTCAAATAAACGTACCTATCTAACAAAATTGAAATTAATTCTAGCTTGCATTGTGTTCAAGCTACAAACCAATATTTTTGAAATGTTGCTTTATACTTGACCATCACGAAATAAACTGCGCGTCCGCAGCATTGGAGATAGTGATAGAATTAAAATTAACAAAATGACAAGATTTTGTTATATGCTTATAATCGTAATCCAACCAAGGTCCAGAAAAAACTTTTAGAAAATCACCGCAATAGCATTTTCCCAAGAACGTCAACCCGGAACACATACAGATTAAGCATTTTTATATATAATATTTAAGATATGAAATATTATTAAATATTATAGTTACGAAACAATGATTAATTATACTTGATGACTAATATATGACATTATATATGATGAGTCATACATTGCTGTCATTTAAATATTGTTTAGTTTGCGCTCTAGACACTGATAGATGTATAGAAATGTACAGAAGTTCTATGGAAGTTTTGGTAAAGCTGCACTTAGGTATAAATGCAGCATGATTTCCGGTGACAGAATAAGTCCAGTTTAAACGTACAAGTGTTAACATAAACAAAGTGTAAATAAATAGTGACGTGATAAACAATATAATGAATGTTTAAATAAATCCAAACTTGGTGTTAAATAATTGTAGTGTAATTTAGTATTAGTGTTAATCTCAGTGTAGTAATTGTTTTATTGTTATTAACCTCATCTGTATAATTTCAGTAGCCCTTTAAAATAAAATAAACGTTTTAATTTTTGTTACCTTATGAGCAAGTAATTTACTTCGGTATTTGGAACCAAAATTTAGAAATGACTACCTAGATATCTATCGTATTTGCGGGCGTGTCTAACTGCTTTGCTTAATAATTACTTTTAAGCTATTGAAATCGATAGCTTCTTGACTATAATTCTCTTATTAACGGGTATAAATTTTTTATTAAACCATATAATAAAATTTCTTCAAAGTAATCTACATAATATGTATAGTTAGCATGGAAATGAAAACATTGTAGAAATGAACACATTTGATATCAACTTTAACTTAAAAGCTTACTTTGATCTATAAGAATTCAACATTTAGCTTCGCTTATTACTTAAATGTTGAATAAATAATGCCTCTTTCTATCTGTGTAAAGTAAGTCAGGTTCAACGTAAATTTGCACATTTAATTCTTATGAGAGTCCCATCAATGCACTCTCGTACATTGCGACTACAGTTAGTAGCATCAAAATTTTGATTGACAATGTTTACTTCAGCAGGTGTCTCGGGAATTTTAATAAATAATGATTATATTTTCTATCCATACATACTTTAGGTTTTCTATAAAATGTAGTGTTTCGAAAACCAAAAAAACACAATTTCATTTATTTTGTAAATAATTTTTAAAATTCAATTTTATTATTTATTTATTTATCATTGTATAGAAAATGTTAGTTAAAGGTTTTAGCTGTAAATAAAAGTAGGGAAAAAATAGAACTAAAAAAAACGTGGGGCTTGAAGGTTGTAGAAGACTTGGGTTGATGCCTTTGCGTCGTGCGGACGAAAAATCATTCCCGCAATAATAATTTAATTTTGATAAGTTAATAAAACGAAAGTAATAAATTAAATTAAGTTGATTTGATGTTTTTATTTAATCGTGATAAAGTAAAGTGCCAATAAATTGGAAAACTTGAAGAAAGTGAAAATTTGGTCGTTCAGCGTATGAAATGCACTAAGAAATTTATTAGACCGACGAGTTGAAACCACATGCGGTACGTACATGTGCACTTACAAGGCCATATGAAAGGTAAAATTTGAGCATTTTAATTAACAATTTTTAAACACTGAAGAGCTCATAGCTACGAATAATAGACGAACCCAGCTAAAGATTAATTTTGGAATTAAGCAAATTTAATAGATTTGTATATAGCTAGGGTCATCTCAAGATATGAAAAATATCTTATATATTAAATTATTTCCACTTTTTTCTTCATTAATGTTTATAAAACCTTATATTATTTCTAATTTTTAAATTAATTTACTTATGTAATTAAATTAATAAAAGTAAATATAAAAATAAATTTTAATATATTATTATGTATTTTTTGGTAGTTACGATAATTTTTAATATTGTATAATATAAAATTTAACATAAAACTAAACACACGTTAAAATAATAGAATTCCGACCGTAATGTACAGAATATTATAATACATACGTAAAAAATTATTATTTAATAAACACAATAAATTAGAAGCCAAATTTATTAATGTCTATGTTTTTTTATTGCTATGATAATTTGTAAAAAAGGTTACCAGAATTCGATTTTAAACTACATGCAATCGAATTATTTTTAACTTTAAAAATGTTTATACTTGATAGTGGATCGAACTTATACAGCTTATTAGAATCACTGTTAATGTGGGTATTCTTCGGGTTTTATTACCACTTTAGCGAAGAACGGGCCGAACGAATATGACTATACGTAAAAAACATCGTTTATTATAATCAAAAATTTGGTTTATGTTATTGATTATTATTTTTAAGATTGTTTTCTCCCACTGAAAATGGAGTTTGTTTTGCAGTTTACAAGCATTTTTTTAAAATTTTGTTTACAAACCGGGAAACCACCCAGACATATTCATTATCGGGACCTGACTTGGGTGTATTATATAGCAGAAAGTTGCTAGTATACCGATCATGTACGATGTAATCTGTTCTATTTTAAAATTTTATAATAAGCGAGATAAAAAGTTTTTATAGCATTTTCAGATAAGTAACCAAAAATTATCCAGGGGAATGCAGAATTACAATAATTAAGAATTTCGCAACTACTTTTGTGTAAAATTTAAAAGAGATCTTTTTGTGTATTGTTATCAATCGGTTATTGTTATCAAAGACCCTGAGTTTCAATGTGATCATATTATACGGCGTCCACTGTAATTTAAAATTATCAACCAAACGTGATAATCTTCTAGGTCATGCGTTCGGCTCTCTTGTAACTTGCAAATTCTCTCTTATAACTAAATTTTTACTTCCAAATTAAAGTAAACTTCAGAAATCAAAATTATTTGCATAAATTTATCACAAAAACCTTTCAAAAATAAGGCAATGGTGATATCATGTTGCAGCCCCAATATTTAATAATCTTTTTACCAATTCCAGTTTTATTAATTTATAATGTTAATCCAAAAAAAAGCAATACCATTAAAACTAAAAGAAATCACTTTAATAATCAAAAAAAATTCCAAAAAACTAACAATAGAAAAATCTTTACTGTCAAGTTCAATCATATAAACTTCTTTAAATTACAATCAATTACATTCATATTCAAAAAACAATTTAAAATTGCAAAACTATTTGCACAAATATTATATTCAAAAACTACAGAACTAAATTTCAGTCAACCGCTTCGGCGACTATTTTTGGCAAAAAAGCCTCTACACTTCTCTCCTTTCTGCTAACATTAATTTTACAAAAGTTAATACAAACTTTAAATCCAAAAATTTACCTAAAATATCAGGGGCGGTCAAAAATTATTTTGTAACACGACAATATGTATGTATTATTTAGTTTGCAGTTAAAATTCTGTTATTTTAACGTTTCTTTTTAGTTTATGTAAACTTTTAATTAAACTAAGTTTATTAATTACTTATTGTATTACTAGTTGTTATATATGCTTAAAACGTTCTTAAACAAGCCCAAAACCGTTATTACAATTTTTAGTAGCCAACTAAGGATAGTAACCTTTCAACTGGACTATGTATACAAATTTCTTAGTTGGCCGCTATTTAGGACCCTATAATTATTTATACTAGCTTGTTTGTAGCTATTTCAACGTAGCTTGTCTGTAATTGTCAATCTTACAAACTCACCACGAAAAGTTCTACATTTACTCATAATAAATAAAATATAATTTGGATTCAATAATATCCTTCAACAATTCTGTGAATTTTCACAATTATACGTAAGGCTGTAATATTATACACATGATAATGATGGCATTCAAATATTGATGTACTTGTCTTAGTTACTAGTAATACAACTTTGAGTCTGATTAGCGATAAGCTTATATTATAATATAATGATGTACGAGCGTAGGTTAACATTAATCAACTAACTGAAGCAAACAGTGGACTGCGACATCTGCTAATGGAACACATACATACATATATAATTCAAATAGATCAGAAGCACGTGTTATTTTAAAATATTTATGTATTATTAATAATTATCATAAATTATGTCGCTTGCTTATGAAATCAATTCTAATAATAAAACTAATTAATCCTTACCAACCTGTGAAACGTAAGGCGGAATTTTGAATATTGCTTTATAAATAATTTAAAGCACGATTACAATTTATTACAAAAAAATATAGCTTCATTTAATTTTGAAGTAAACGTTTGTAGTATTTATTAGTAGTCAATTAAATTTAAACATTCGTATATTGAAAATTTAATATCAATTACTGACTCATTAATTGAGTTTGTAGTGAATACTGAACTGCTTCGGCATACAAAAATACATTAAATAACGAGAACAAAAACTTCGTGATTTATAGTCATAAAAATAAAAGTTAAAATATTTCTAATTTAGTCAACATCCACCAATGAATGTTAATTATGTTTGTAGAATTGTTATACACTCATCTGTTCCCGCAAATTTGCAAAAATGCAAATTTACCTATACTTAATAAAATGAAACTTTAACACTCATATTGTAAAATATTATGTAATACTGATAATATGTAAGAAATAAGTTTAAACAGCAGTTACAAAATCAAAACATTACCAGTTTGTTTAAGATATGATAAGATATCTTGATAAATTAGCCAAGAGATTTGGACGAACGATTTTTAATGCGGTTGAGTTGACATTTTACACAAGCAAATCAAATTAATAAATAAACCGATATACAAAAAACATTTAAAAATGTAAAAAAGTACCTACTGGAAAAAAATAAACATACTAATATTATGTTGCCTCTGAAAGAAAAATGAAAGAGAGAAAGTCAAAGACTTATAGCTACAGCTAAAAGGAAACCTTTAAAAATGCGAACTATTGCTGTAAATGCTTCTAGAATGAAAAAATTAGATTTATATTTTATAATGCAAATAATTAATTGCTGGATTAAAGTTAGTCTTTTGTAGTTAAAAGATTTAACACAAATATGCAGAAATCGATTGTTTGATCAACATTGTTGTTATTATATGAAGTCCACAATTTTTGAAATTTATCTTTAAAAACGGATATTGGATGTAGAGTGCTGCAAGCAAGTGTTATTTTAAAATATCATAGAGAAGTAAAATTTTTTTATTAATAAAAATATTATTAATTATAGTTGATTGTAATATACCTAAATTGTAAACTTAAACTATAATCGACATAATATAAGTACATCTCGGTAGAATAGATAGGATAAATCGGTATAATGCTAAATAGAGATAGTAAGTTACTGCATTCAAATTTGTTTGTAAAATACTGTATTCTGTTGCAACATTGGACGCGTTTTTTCAGCAAGGTACATTAATTAATACATGTAGAATACAAACTTGTACGATAGAATGGAAATGGGAAACTAATAAAAATATGAAACGAATTACAAAATAGCTTTTGTGCTATTGCTTGAAGGTATATTGAAGTTGCGATTTTCAGTTTAAACTTCATTTCTAGCACAGAATAGGGTAGGTATTTTAATAGATACTTTTTATGCAAATATAATATTTTTTAAATAAAAAATAATAAATTTTTAATACTCTTTAATTATAAAATATCGCTTTAAAAATATCATAACATCAAATATTAGTACTGACTAATAATGCCGTATTAATAAAAAAAGGTTATTAATGTAGAAAAATAAAATTTTATATGATCTTCTGAAGTAATAATTGTTGAGTGAACTTTTTGTATAAGTAGAGGGAACTCGAAAGAACTATGGAATCGAGAAACTGAAAAACCACATAATTATGAAACATGTTGAACGTTAATACAATAAACACGTATGTCAAGTACAAAATATGTATGTTTATAAACTTAAGTAGAACTGTAATAGATTTTCGAAGAACTTTATGGAACTTGGAAAAACTCTTTTCAAAACAAGGGTAGCCACTAAAGTCACTTAATACAAGCTACAGGAACTTAGAAAAAACTTTAAGAATACCGTAGAAGAAATATTTTCAAACCAGGGGTAATTGTATAAGTGGATGGTACCTATCTGGTCTACATTGATCATCACTTACAACATAAATAAGACGCTGTTTACTTAATAGATTTTCGTTGTTCGTTCGATAGAACCTAACCTATTTAAACTTGACTGGGCACTGTAGTAGATGATTTACATAATAGTGTTCACATCACCGATCTTCTAGTTACTGTATCTACTTACAACTGTGCTATTTTCATATTTTTGTAGCTTTTTTCTCTTTTTACTTTTATTCTATTTTTTAATATTTAAATTTAGATGTCTCAGAATAAAGAGCATCATAATTATACGACATAGTGAATACAGCATTATTAAAGATTAGAGATAAGACAAACTTAGTCACCGACATACTTCTGCAAGCAGAACATATACATAAAAGAACAACTTAAAATAAAACCAAGTTAAAAAAATATTAGCCACGAAAAACAGTTTCAATGCCTATTAATGTTGTCGATAGGCACATCTTGATATTGAAGATCAAGATTAAAATGATTAGAGAACAATAATGTATAAACTATCAGATATAGAAGCGATACCGCCAGATGTCAAAATAGACCGATATTGAGTTTTTGAAATAAGATAATATTTATAACAAAATACATTTCATATTTTTACCATGTTTACAATGTAGACAATAAAATAAAAAATATGTATAAGAGTAATTTTTGTGATAAAACCTTCCTATGTGCTACCAAACAGTCTACTTCTCAGGCTGATAATAATACGGCTGCCGTATGCGGTTACCTTATCTATTGGTAGTATTGGTAGTATTTGTATTATATCCATGTATCAAAGAGTGCTTGATACATTCGGGTATTGTCAAGAAATAATTATGTTCTATTCGAATCAGAAAAGATATGGACGTTGGGTTTAATTGTCATATCAATGCTTGACAATGAACTTTTCAACAAACTCCTAGAAAATAAATATAATTATAAAATGTATAGAATCAAAACAAATCGATAAGCTTATTGTTAGATACAATTTTAAGAAAAAGCATTATATAAAAATACACTGAAATTATGGCCTAAATGCAATATAACTTGAACTTAGTGAGGAAGAAATGGAAAGAGCTGAAGAAGCAGAAGAGAATTCTAGAAACTCTCAACTTTGGATATAAAAATAAGAGTTCACACAACCTGCAATTGTTTGATAGAAAAAAGACTATTTCATCTCATTTTAAAACCAAATCTACTGATTTTGGAATAATTAACAAATGTGTAGCTATTTCTTTAATGAAAAAAATCAAGAGAATACAAATAGATCGAAATGAATTGTTTATATATTTACAATATTCATTCCTCGGTGCTTCGTATTTTAAAAATTTCAAATTTAAACATAACTTTAGAAGAAGCTGCATCAAGAACGTAATATAATGTCGTGTTTTGAAACAAAAATTCTTTTCATTTATATTGAAAATTATTTTGAAGTTTATTTTGTTTTGATTTTAAATTGTGTTAAATATTCTATATAAAATGTTGTAAATTAAATTATTTTGTGGCGATGTTGGTAACAAGGTAGAAAGGAAAGGAACAACAGAGCGCAACGAGAGGCCTTACGCCGACGTGTGTAAAAAAAGACGGTTGAATGTTAGATCCGTTCTCAAATTAATAGATAATTTGATTAATTTTAATATTATAAAATAAAAAGTGAGTTTATTTTAAATGAAAAGTTATTTTTATTTAACTTAGAATGTTAAAAGTTTAACAATTTTGAAGATTGGAAGATTTTAGTTAATTGTGAAATTTTATAAGACGAAATTGATTGATACGGCGAACGCAGGTTCGACGCGCAAAAACGAGACCATAAAATAAGATAATAGTTGAATGCATCCAAAACTGATATTAACCACAAAAGAAAAGTTAAGTTAACACAATATAAATGGGGCATTCCACGCCAAATCGGACACCATTTAGCTTTTGCATCTCGGATTTTACTGAAAAATTTTTTTCTTTTAGTACTAGTTGAGCCTAGTCTTCATAATTGTTTTTAGCTTTTTTAATCAAGTCATTCAAGAGAATTAATTTTTGAAAAATTACGGAAAATTACATTACTTTTTTTTAAAATGCTCATAACTACGTCAATAATTGCGCAAATAACACTTTTTTTTTTCAAAACTTTTGTTTTTAAATCTACTTTCCATAAAAAATATCAAAAATTATTTTAAAACGGTATTACTAATAGATTTTCAAGTTTCAAAAATAAATAATCATTTTTAACAATGTATGTGCAGTTTAATTTTTTTCAATTTTTTTTGTAAAAAACTGTTACCAATTTAACAAATTTTAAGTCTAGTCCCATCGTGGGTAAATGATGGGATCTATACTTTTTCGAATTTTTAATTTTTTTTTTTTATTTTAAAATATTAAAATTTTTTTTTTAAATTAAAAAAAAAGTCAGGGAGAATCAGGGACGCAAAAATACCGTTGTGTGATTCCAGACGGAAAAGAAACTTGGAGATCTCTCAAGAATTCTCATCATCTATTGAATCTCATATCTGTAAAATTTTCAAACGTGTAAGAAAATAAATGCTGTTTGCTGACAATAACTTTACCGAGCATAATAATAGTACTTTATTTTGTCTATACCTTTTCTCTTAAATCAATCTGTAAAATACTTAATAACTAGGTCTCAAATAATTATTGATATGGTAGCTCTTGAGTATAAGAATTTTTATTCAGATATTTTTCAACACGATTATAACTAAAAACATGAAAATTAAAAATGCTAGACTAGACATAAAATTTGTTAAATTAATAACAGTTTTAAAAAAAAATTTTGAAGAAAATTAATCAGTATACATACACTGTTAAAAATTGTGTTTTAGTTTTGAAACTTGAAAATCTAATAGTAATATCGTTTTTAAAACGCTTTCGATATTTTTTTATGAAAAATTTGTTTAAAAACAAAATAATTAAAAAAAAATATTTTTTAATTTAAAAAAAAAATTAATAATTTAAAATTAAAAAAAAATTATAAATTGAAAAAATATAAATCCCATCATTTACCCACGATGGGACTAGGCTTAAAATTTGTTTAATTTGGTAACAGTTTTTTACAAAAAAAATTGAAAAAAATTGAACTGCACATACATTGTTAAAAATGACTATTTATTTTTGAAACTTAAAAATCTATTAGTAATACCGTTATAAAATAATTTTTGATATTTTTTATGGAAAGTAGATTTAAAAACAAAAGTTTTAAAAAAAAAAGAAGTGTTATTTGCGCAATTATTGACGTAGTTATGAGCATTTTAAAAAAAAGTAATGTAATTTTCCGTAATTTTTCAAAAATTTATTTCTCTTGAATGACTTGATAAAAAAAGCTAAAAACAATAATGGAGACTAAGCTCAACTAGTACTAAAAGAAAAAAAAAATTTCAGTAAAATCCGAGATGCAAAAGCTAAATGGTGTCCGATTTGGCGTGGAATGCCCCAAATACACCGTATGTATTATAGTGGTTTTCTTCTAAAAAATGTAGGAAAAAGCCTTTACTATCTTTTTTAAGTTCACCTCGACCAGGTTTTCAATCGTCGGAAAGTATTGAGCTCTACTCAAGAGTCGGTTCCTATGGCAGTCCTTAACTACCTCAAAAATTCGTTAATCAAAAATAACAAAACTCACAAAGTTACTCTATCTCAGATACGGTCAAATCCTACCAAAAATCTTAAAACAATAAATTTAAATCACAACGTTCAAATATTAAATCAATTACAAAATTATTTGCACAAAATCTCAAAATTACACTCGAAATTTTAAAGAGCCAAAAATTCTTGAAACTGCTGGGACGGCCAGTTTTTGCAAGAAGCAATTATTTCTCCCTTTTCTCCCCACTCTGCACTTTTCAAAATCCAACATTCTAAAAATGAAATTAACAAAATTTTCAATTTAGCACAAGGTGAGTCGAAATATTTTGTTTTACGACACTATATTATTGCAAACGTTTTTACCATACTATGGCGATGAATCAAAAGGCGATAAACGATGAACTAGTTCATCGTTTGATGATGTCATAGTATGGTGAAAACCTTTGCGATAATACGGTGTATTTATGTTGTGTTAACTACCATATGGCGGTAGTTTTAAATTAATAACTAGTAACATAATTATTATGTGCAACAAAGACAAACTGAAATAAATTTGTCATAAGGGAGTGAATTTAAAAACACTGTAATATTGTAAATTTGAATTTGAATATATTGGGCGCAAAATTTTAAATTTAGTTCATTTTGGTTACTATAAAATACAACGATTTGGCAACAATGAAATTTAAAACGCAAGTAGTGGGAGTTTTTCCGTTGGATTTAACCGTTAGATGGTAACAAAGGCCTTACATTTTTGAACGTTGTGAGAGACGGTTGTTCTTTGTGCATCAGTTTTAGAATATCAAGTAATTAAAATTAAAATTATTTCATATCATATTTAGTTACCAACAGAATTAAAATACGTAAGTTTAAAATATTTGATTTATTTTGTTAAAAGAATTTAATACAGGATTACGTTGAAATGTAGGTAATAATTGTTCGTAGTCGCGTGGTTAAATAATTTTTTTTACATATGAGGTTGCATCTAAGTTTTTATTAATTTATCTTCAGTTATAAGATTTAATTACTGTTCGAGATTGTGATTTATACTATTATCATTTAAAACGGAAGTGGGATTATGTAATGGGAGAGATTGATTATTCATATAATGTTTTACCAATGGCGTACCATTACGATGGTTAGTTTGGTTAAGACGTAAGAGGAGTTGTTAAAGATAAGTTTAATGAAGGCGGTTGTTTGAAGTGGAAATATATTTATTGTGGAATAATTTAATTTAGATGATTAAGTGTAATGGATTGAGTGGACGCTTACAATCATAAGATGGCGGTCAAAATATGTCGCAGTATGGCTGGTCACTAAAAAGGCGAACTGTAATGGAACCGGAAGTGACATAGCAAATGCCGTGATGTCGCTCTTTTCTTTTTTCATATATCTAAATGATGTACTACAAAATTATGATATTTCAGGACAGTTATTGATAATTTTAACAATGTTCCTTATGATTATTTGCGACTACTTATAAAATAGTAACAATCGAATACATTTAACTTAATAAAAATTGAATATAATTAAAATTACAACATTTAACCTAATAAAAGGTAATACCAATTAAAAACAATATTAAAGAACTGTGTTAACAAAGTTCTTCATGATTATTTGCGGCTATGATTATTTGCTAGTTTAAGTATGGGGAATTTGTTTAGTTAAGTACATACGACTTATTTAGATTTAACAAAATGACCAATTGGCAATAAGAGACGTACTAGTTTTAAGCTGACGACGTATTAATAAGGTGACCATCTTAGCTTAAGTGACAAGGTAATAATTATAAGAACGGATAATTTAGAATATAGGGGTTATTATTTAAGGTCTTACGGAATATAAAACCAATTGAATTGAAAATCGGAATGCATACATGAAATTCTTACAAATTACTATAGGTTGTGGTTGGTAATATAAATATGAATAATCAATTAGAAAGCATTACGATCAGAGGGATTAACTATCGAACAGTTCTTAAATCAAATTTCAAACTAAAGTATTCTGAATTACATGATATCAAGGAGATTAACTTTGCTGGTAAATTGGTTGTCGGACTACCTTTTTTTTTCGGTTAAAATATATTCATTGTTAAACCGAATTCTGTGTTTTATTTAATTTGTGTGCACTAATTATTCCTTCAGGTGTCCTAGCAGTGGTTACGCCACTGGACATATGTGTTTAAGTTTAAGGTTAGGAAGCAAGGTAACTACGTTAGCATTCAAAGAGCCATCCGCAAATTTAAAAGGACTTGTAAGTGTTACTACGAGGAAAGATCACAACGTGCGAGGTTTGCTTGACGATCACAGCTTTGGTTTGGTTTGTAACTTTGATTTGAGAAGGCGGTAATTCTAATTGAAGAACCAAATATTACGATATTATACAACAATGTATGCGTTAAAAAGAGATTGGCACGTTAGCTCTTAGCATGCAAAATAATTATAATGAAAGTAGTTTCTATTGTAAATTTATGACTGTCTGTCAAGTTTGTTTATAATTTAAGGTTATATTCAGATTTCATTCGAGTTCATACTCTGGTGTGCTAGATTTTCTATTGAATAAAAGGGCTCTATGATGTTTATAATATACTGATAGCCATTTGAATTTTCTGTTTTTATATTTTTATTTTTAACTTAATCGTCATCTGTCATAATGCTAAAAAGTTTTACTTCAATCGCGTGTGACGGTTACACTAATTTTTAAATTTTTTAAATTCTTATTGATTGATTTTATTTCGAAGTAAAATTAATCAATACAATCATCAATACATAATTTGGATTTTCTATCAAATTTTTGTCGGTCTTCGATATATAATTACTAAAATTATATTGTCTAACAGGTTGCAACCTCCATTAAATGCCTTCATCTAAGGCTACATGAAAAATAAAACAATCATAACTCGACATAAATACTACAGCCAATAGCACTAAGTAATAAAATTTTAACATTTTTTATAGACTGATTTTCAAACAAAAACTATAATTTTCGCACCTACCATCGCTTTGGCAAAATATTTCGATTTTCCACAAATATGCTAGAGAGCTATTAAATTTTAAAAATCAAGCTCATTAATTTGTAACCAATTTGCTTACAAAATCAAGAATAAACTAATATACTGTCACGAAGGGTATCTGTTTTTAATCAAGGTGCGATTAAAAAAATCAAACCACCCCCATGCAATCATAGAAAAATTTTATAGAACATGAGACTCAATACTTTACCTAAATTTGTGATGTAATGCTTTTACGAATTAACAACTCAAATATTAATTTGATTAAATTTTAATAAATGCACCTGTTCAAAATTTATACAACTTCATAAAAATGTCAAATAACGAATTTAATCTCTTATCACACATGTGATTTCCAATTGTTTGATTTGTTTCCGCTTCAGCATAAATTAATTGTATTTAATGAGTGCCAATTTGCACTTACTAAATTAATTTTTACTGCAGATGGTTAATTATAAAAATTACAGTTTGAATTTTATTTACGAAAAACGCGAAAATTTTATATCGTTTATGTACATGAAAATCTTACTTCTTGGAGATTGTTGTTTTGGAGTACGTCTCTGCATTCGGTAGTCGATTCATGAGATGTTTCCCAACTTTTTGATCTGCTTTGCCCAAATTTGTTTCAGAAATCTTGGTTGTG
This sequence comes from Cantharis rustica, assembly GCA_911387805.1. NCBI lineage: Eukaryota > Metazoa > Arthropoda > Insecta > Coleoptera > Cantharidae > Cantharis > Cantharis rustica. Next base: position 37,512,405 of record OU426879.1, read on the forward strand.
TGATTTTGCACTACACTTAATTTTAATTTCTATGGTAAATAATTACCGTTTACCAAAATCTTAATTTCATTGATTTAATCGATTTTAACTTTCCCGATCCCAGCTTAACTAATTTTAACGACCTTATTTGTCAAACGTCACCACTGAAATGTTTGTCCATTTTTATCATTTCTCCATTTTTCAAAATTTCACTTGCGCAAATTCAAGTTTTTTTTAACGCCTTCGCTCTCTTTGTTATGTACTTTGTTTACCTTTTAAAATTTCAACGTTTCGCGTGCAGTTTGTTTACATTGCACTTTTAATTTTTCACTTGCACCAGCTGATTTTGTTTGTTTAATTAAAGTTTTAACATAATTCAAAAATTTGATTTTATCAGCGTACACAAATACACAATTGTTTGATCCTTTTATGCAAAGATCTGAACTTAAATTCGTTTTTCTGTAATTATTAACTATTACAGTTTCTTAATTTTAAATTAAAATTATCAGGTAAGCATTTTTTTGAGTTTTAATCAAAATTTTCTTTCTACCCTTATTTTCGGGCTGCTTTTCTTTACTCCGCATCACAATATTTGAATAAAACTGACTCCTCAACTCAACATGAGCTGAAAAAATTACGTAAATTACCAATGTTACACCATAAAATAAAGTGTTGTTAATTTTGATCGGTTTGGATCAAACCAAGTTTTGGTTTGATTTTAATATTGTTATAATTAATAATTTTTAATACATTATTTTCAAAAAAATATGTAGGGTAATTCTAGGAAAGATGGACCATATTTCTAAAAAAGCTCATAATTTTTATTTTTTGATATTTTAAAGGTAATAAAAGTTACCAAATCAATAAATAATCATTCTTTTCGTATTTAATTATCATAAACTTACAAAAGATCGCAAAACTTAACCTAAATTTCCAAAAAAGTAAATGTATGTGTCAGCCCATCTCTCCTAAACATTATAGTAGAGATGGACCACACAATATAATTATGTTTCTAATATTGTTTAATGCTTCTAATTGTTAATGTAATAATGTTTCTAATATTTTCCACCAAATTTAGAACATTTCCTATGCTTCTTCCACGTTTTCTAACTATTTTTATAGCTGAAATATTGAGAACAGGGGAAACTTCGTCTAACACTTTACCAGGAGTAATTTCATTTAGTTCAGAATGTTGCTTGGATGTGCTTGCTTGCAGTTTGCTTCAATAATAGTTACTTAAATTCGAAAAATAATTTGCAACCATCAAAATTCAACAAAAAATTTTACGTAGTAACGTTCCAACTATATTTTTAAAGTTGGTCCATCTCACCTAATTACATAGGAGAGATGAACCACACTACTCTAGCCGTATAAAGAATGATAGATTGTTTTGTAAGGTTAGGTAAAGTTAGAAACAAATTATTTATTTAACACTGTAAGAATTATTTAAAAATTCTTGCCACGACTTCAGAAATCTTATTAAATTTACAACGTTCAAAAACTTCTGGTACTAGTAATTTAACAATATCTTGATAACACAAAAATTAATAAATATTTCGAAACAGTTTTACACCAGTTTTTCTATAATAACACAATGAAGATAAATATGATATACACAATACTCTCTATTAAAAATAAGCAATAATACGCTCACTGGTGCATCTCTCCTCGTGGTCCAACTCTCCTATAGAATTACCCTAGGTATGTAGATAATATCTAATACATAACGGTATGAATTCTGCAAGAAGATTATTATCTCTGATTTGATGTTACCAAACAGTTTAAGTAATTGCTAGAATTTGTTGTCTCTGTTCGGGATAAGGGCTCCTATAAGAAACTTGCTGGATAAATCTATTTTCATAGAAAATTTTCACCGGTCCGCTTTTAGTCAACATTCTGTAGTAGTCAGAATGTGCCGTTTAGCAAATTCAGTTAACCGAGAACGCGATGTTTAGACATATTCCTGAACAATATCACAAAATTTAAGCGGTTGTTAATGTTGTTTTAAAAAAGATGTACTTTACATGTTATTGGAGTTTGCCGTAAATAAAGTTATTACGACTATAACAAATGTATCAGTATTAGTTGGAATAATTGAATATCATGAAAGTAAAAAATTAGCCGTTGTTAAACTTTAATTTGTGTGGGAATAAAGACATTAGTTGGGATTAATTTGTTATGACAAATTCCACTTCCACATTTTTTTCACCATTTTTCTTTCATTGTAGAGTTTCGTATGCTTAAAATTTTAAGAAGAGTTGAAACTTGCTTCAAAAAATTTTAAGCTTTAATTTGTGAATTGAAACGTTTGCATGAACTATAATAATCTGATCTTGTATTATCTTGTTTATAATTTTTTAAAAATTTCATACAATTGAATTTCACTGACAAGTGCGTTAAATTTAATTATGTAGTGCGATTGTATTTTACTTTTAGTCAAAAGAAAATATTAGGGCTTCGTAAACTACACTACAAAATATTTTAACACATACTAGCTATACTTTATCAATTAACAGATGTTTTACTATTTTTTTTTAATCTTTAATAGAACGCCATTGAAAATTTGATGCGTTTTACTTTTAGGTAATATTATAAAAGTTGGTTATAACGTGAATAATGGTTATTATCTAATCTAATTTAGTAAAATGTCAATACCCGCTGAAAAGCGCTTATATTATTTTTTAGTTAAATAATTATTAGTTAGCGCGGTCATATTTTGAAGTATGAGTTTTATTGGGTAATCAAAATTTGATATATTATTAAAATTTTAACGATATAATTATTTATGCAAACACAACTTTCCTACAATTTGGTATTTTGTAGTAAAATGATTTTTTTATGCTTTATGTTTGAACGTTGAAGTTTTGTAAAGGTGAGGTTGGCAATAGAGATGGAAGAGCGCTTATATTATTTTTTAGTTAAATAATTATTTAACTCTTTGTCAAAATTTGCCGACGGAGATTTTGTAAGAAAAATTTTGTATTTTGAAAATTAAAAACGATTTTTTTATAGTTGTTTTGTTTGAAATTTTGAAGATTTGAAGAGTATTCAATGTTTCAGATGTTTGTTTTGGAATGACAGCACTAGTTAATATTTTTGAAAATTAGAAGAATTATTTATTAGACCAAAATAAATAATTCATTTTGAAATTAATTTCAAACTTTTTTATATTACTTTACAGTAGATACCCACATACATATTATGTATAATATTATAAGCCATAACATAATTCAATTAGAGAAAACATCAGAATTACTTTACAAATAAAAATTTTAAAGATTTTATTAAAATAAGGTAATGTTACATTAATAACATTACAAAATTCTTGGTAACTCCACGAAAGACCAAACCAAAACTTTTAGATTTTAAAGATTGTGAAAAAAATAGAAAAGCTCCGCGGTCAAGTTGTTTTTAGTAAGGAATTCATCGGTCAAAAAATTTGGAAACTACTGTCATTAGTACAATAGTTGGACAGAAATTTGTTCTTTATTTATTTAATTCTACAATTTTTTGATACGTCGTGAAAGTTAAATATAATAATCTTTTAACTATTGCTGTGACAAGAAGTACATTAGATCGTCGGGTCGAAACTGATGGCCTACAAAAATGTATATTATGATATATACATCGGTTTTAGATATTATGTAACCTAAAGCAACCAGTTTAGGACCAGGTTGTTGTTTCTCGACGAATTTGCTCAATTTAGAATTTGACGTTTTAGGTTACGAAAATTTTAATAATATGGTTAAGGTTATTAACATGTGATAATATTTTTTTATAAAATTAATTTTTACTTGTTACATGAAATTGAAATAAAATTTAATTTATAACTTACATATTTGTTTAAAATCTATTTAAATGAATGATATAGTGTGTTACATACTGTTAACATTAGGTTTCAAATTTACGATTCTCATCAGACAAACAAATATGTAAGTTATGAATTAAATTTTATTTCAATTTCATGTAACATGTAAAAATTAATTTTATAAGAAAATTTTAATATCATTTAGAATAAAATCGTTTAATACCTTCAAATTTATAAGTAACATAAGTGTTTTTAAGAAAAACACTGTGGGGAGTGGCTATAACTTATCAACAGGCAATGCCATATTTAAAAAATAATAAAAAACCACATTCATTAACAAATTTTAACAAAATTATGTAATTCACACGTTACTAAACTTATAAACTAATTCCAGAATATTAGGATTGTAGTAACAATATTTTTTGAAATTAAGAAGATAAAGTTTTACAAAATATAAGAAATGGTTATCAAAATTTTAGGCACTTAATTTTAAAAGCTATTGTTGCTAAAATTCTGAAATTAATTTGCATGTTTAGAAACGCTTGAAATGACATAATTTATTAAAATCTGTTAATTATTTTTGTCATAAATGTTGTGTTTATTAGTATGATATGATGTTAATGATGAGATTTTAAATTCACATAAATAATAATTATAACACAAACGAGCAGCAAATAAGAAACCTGGGATTAATACTTAAGTAGATATTTGCCTCTCTGGATAATTAGGTTCAATTTGTAAGACAACAAATGTGTACTGTTGTACGCCATCAGTGTAGTCTCATGCTCCAAGGGTCTGATTTACGAATAATGCAAGTATATATCCAATGTACACTAGTCAGAGGGTTTTGTCATAATTTGTCTTGTATGGTTATTATCTAACAACGACGTTGTGTTTCATTTAATATATTTATTATTAATTTCTGTTTTTCCGATAGAAAAATTTTCTTTATCTAATTTTTATAAAAGAAATAATTATATAGTGGGGATGTTATGTCGTGTGTAGGTTTGAGTTTAGTGACGGCTTTGTTGAGTTTATCATGGATTCGATTATATTTTTTCTATTTATCTTATTTTATTACAGTTAAATAATTAAAAAAATTTGAAAATTGCTGGCTGCTACCTTGACAACTAACTATTTACTGAACGTTTAATTAAAATTATCTGCTGTTGAGCTTTGACTATACAACGTCCGAGCAAACGGTTTTATTTCTATTGTAGTATGTAGTAGAGTAGTATCTTATTTTTGTAAAATTATACGGGTAAAATAGAAGACTCGCATTCTCTATGTCAAGACTGTTTGTCTTTTTGTCTTTTTGTAGTTTTATTAATTAATTAACACCTAAATGTATATAATTAAAAATTATATTACTTAAGACATAGAATTAATTATTTTTCATTTTATTTATTTCAGTCGTTCTGATGAATTTTATTTTAACAAAACACAAACATGTAAATTCCACTTATTGCAATCGAATTTCACTCAATATGTGAATTCGTGGATAGTTTAGTCGTACACTAATTTATTGATAAAGAAAACACGAAAGTGACAAGTGGCTGTGTAATTCAAATGATCGGTGACGGTACTTGTGACAATAATTTACTTCTTAAACCTACTGTTTCTTTAGGTAAATTTAATGATTTTGCTTAATTTTCACTAAAGTTACTTTTATGTTAAGTTTATTTACTTAGCGTTAATTAAATAACACAAATGTTGAATCAAGAAGTTACATCATTTTACAGTTACTAGCAATTTCATTTATTCAATTTATAACCAATTGTACAAAGTACCTACATTGATATGTAGGAATTTATTAAACTTAAATAAAATATAATTAACTAAACTTGTTTGTGTTGTTGAACAAAATTAGATATATCATGCGTCAGGGATTCCGGAATTATCTACTGTTTCTCAGCTGGACGTGTTTAGAATAATACAATATATCACGAAAAACCATCCGTAGAATGTGCCTTTAAACGCTTTTGCTGTATATGCAACGTTTTCCAGAAAAAAAATTATATCAAGACAAACTGCTCCCCAGAGTCACCCCGATCAAACTGCGATTTCACCCTCAACCCACATTAGATTTCCTATAGAATTGTAAAATTGTCATCGACATTTATGCAAGGTTATTCCTTTTGAACGACATTTCTGTTGAAGTAGGTACATATTTGTTTAAATATTGAATAGTTGATACTAAGACATAAGATATTATAAAAATAGTATTATACTAGTATTTTAATTTTCTCAACATATTTGAACACATTGTAATAATGCTTGTAAAAAATTAAGCTTAAAAAAAAATATCTATGAGTTTCTTTGCATAAAATAAATGTTAAAGTGTAAGTTGCGAAAGAAAATGTTGTAGTACAGTTTTATTAATTATTGTGTTATAGCAATTATAGCAATTACTAATATTTAATTAAATAATATAATAACATATTTTTAAGTAACCGAAAATGTTAAATATTATTGTGTTAGTCAAAATTAGATTATTTTCAATTAATAAATAAATTTCTACTAAATAACAAATATTTGCTATTAGCTGGCATCATTTGGAATAATGTTTAATTGGTAGGCATTTTAAGATAAAAGTTAATATTCTTAACGTAATATCTAAACTGTCAGAATAAATAAGTACTTTTTTGTTAAAATTGTATATACTATAGTTCGTTTTTTTTTAAGAAAAATATTGGAATTTGTACTAAAGCGACAATTTCGAAATGTTAAAAAATGAAATTGCTTTGAAGTTAGACGGTATTACAATAACGAAATTTTTGCGATAGAAATGCTATGCATGTTGCCTAAACTGAATCGGGTAAAGTCATAAATAAGATAGATGTAAACAGAGTTAAATGTAATATCGAATAGACGTAGTTATTTGATTATAACATTTCGCGTTTTTGTGGTAAATACTACAAGATTACGTACTATTTAAATTATCCGAAGTTTCCCGGTAAAAATTAGATTTTGCAAACGACGCGCCACCTATATTATTCGTATCTTGGATCGACTATAGTTGCCAAGTTTAAGATAGAAAATAGTAGGATAACTTTGTTATTAATAATAATATATGACAATGACAATGACCATTTCAAATTATGCAGACTGCTTAAATTTAGCTCTTTAAAAAATAAGCAAGTTTTGTAGGAAACATTTTTTTATTACTTCCACCCCTTTTAAGTTATATCCGACTTAAGTTATTAAATTTCAATTTCTTATAACGAACTTAACTTTAAAAGTCAGCACTTGAAATCCAGCTACCGCGTTAGAGCAATGTCACAAGTGTTCAAAATGTCTTCCATTTACTTCTAAACACTGTTGAGCTCTTCTGGTTATACTATCAGTGGCTCTATTTACTTCTTCAGTGTTTAATGATCGATAGGCATTGCAAATTCTGAGCTTCATATCATCTCTCGTTGCCGGTTTTTCTGTATAAACAATATCTTTGATCCGACCCCAAAGAAAAAAATCTAGGGGAGTACAATCTGGCGACCTTGGAGGCCCATATAACTTAAAAGGGATGGGAGTAATAAAAAATTTTTCCTACAAAACTTTCTTATTTTTTAAAGAGCTTTCCAACGATACTACTCTCGACATATGGTGCCATTTAAAATTCTGGATTTCTGGACTTTCTGGAGCAAACTACTCTGGATGCCGATTTTTCCCTGAAATAATATCACCATTAGATTCGTCATTAGGGCTTTTGTAATAAATTATTTTAGCCCAACTCTCTACGACTTACCGTTTTTGAAAAAAGTACTGATGCGGGTGGTCTGGGTCAAATTTATCATAAAACAATTTTGATTTTAATTTCATGCAGTTTGCTGAATTTCGGGATTTTATTAATATAACTTATTGTTCCATAAATTCTTCATCAACAAGTTGTAGTAACATTTAGTTCAATATTATAATTTATTTGAAGTGAAAATATTATTCATAAATAACTAAAACTAAACTAAATAGTTTTCATCTATGTCTATAAATTATTCTATTCTATAAAACATCAAGTTTATCTAAAGAAAAACATTTCAAAGATATAACTTTCTTCTTCGGGATCAGAAATATTAACAGTTAGTTAAACAATTACTTAAGAGCACCGTGTGTCCTTTATTGAAGTTCTTCCAATGTGAAATATAAAGTTCTTTCAATCTACATATGTACCTTCAATCGCGCGATCTATTTGTCTCATAAAATGTGACATTTTACAACATTATTTGTAATTCATCTTGTATCATATCTTTTAATTTCCACTGAAAAATGCTTTTATAAACCAAAACATATATTGTTCTATTATGGCCCAGTTTTTCAGTCGTGGTTTAACCAAATAAAAATAGTTAACTACAAAATTTCTTAGTTAACAGTTTTTCAGTCTTGGGTTAGCAGTTTTCTCTAACCAATTATTTAAACCAGCACATGTGGTGGTTTAACTAAATTATTTTAGTTAACTATGCTAAGCAACTAAAAGTGACGTTGACCAGCATAACCTCGCAATATATCATAAATAACAGAAATACGTACACGTTGTTTGTGAAATTGTGAAATTGAAATTGTGAAATTTTACTGCGTTCCGATACCAACTTAGCAAATATTTTGGTTAGCTAACTAAAATATTGTCTAATTACTGAAAAACTCATATGTATTCGGCTTAAAATAGTTTAAAATTTTAGTTAGATTTTAAACCAAATTAGCTAACCTAAAAGTTAACTCACGACTGAAAAACTGGCCCTATGTAGTGTTTCGTGACTATTGTTTTAATATAAATAGTAAAAAGAGACGACACGTTGATTTTATTATTTATTAGATGTATTATTTAATAATTTAACAATACATCTCAAAAATTCTTTAGCTGGTAATCTGTACAATAATTGTTTTTATTATATATTGTTTCTTTTATTTTGCCCGTTCTTATCTACTTTAGTTCATTATCATATTTCTTGATTCTTTCTTTAAAAATATTAAAAGTATTAGCTTCCCTTATGTAGATCGATACTCGGTTGTATCTCTTCCCCAAATTTGTTCTTGCTCTATTTATATCTTCTAATTGTTATTCCTCTTTGTTATTGTATTCATGAATTCGTCTTTCGTCTTTTTAGAAATATAAAATTAATTTTTATTAATTGGTTTTCAATTTTATATATTATTTTTTTTTCTATAAATAATAGTTCTTCAATATCTAATACGTTGATATCTCGGTTTTAGAAAGAAACTCGGTTGAAGAAATCCTGATTAAAAACAAGTTTAAGTGCTGAATTTTTTTTTTACCATTAACCATTGTGCTTTATTTTGTTGACGTTGAATCTTTGCAATATTACCGCTCTGGTACCGCCCATGCTGATATACAGTACAAATATTGCGGTTTTATAAATGCGTGATACATCATTGTTCTGTATTGAAATGGTATTAAATCATTACATTATCTCATAGATTCTATTAAAGAAGAATTTCTTTGTGATACCGATATTGTATGTTGTTGCCACGTTAGTTTCGCTATGAAAATGTCTTGTAGCGCCATCTGAATGAACTAAATCTGGAAATATTTTCATTGTATAAAACAATAATATTATACGAATTTTGAGATATAAACGGGATACTCGATTTTATATCAATCGCTATGAGATCAGAATGTCTTGTAACGTCACCTGTTGGTACGATGGAGTAAACTAAATCTGGAAATATTTTCATTGTATATTGTTGTCGTTTAAAATTTTTATAAAAAGCTGTTTTGTAAATTGCTTAGAGTTGTTTATTTTGGTTTTTACAATTTTGTATCATTTTGTATATTTAAAATTTTAAGTTGTTTCTTTGCCACTGTTATTAAGTCTTGTACGTATATCTGGAAATCCTTTGCCAGCTAAAATTTTATCACCATATTCAAGCATGTTATTCAATTGTGATCTGAGAATCACTTTTCCTTCCTGCAGCAACTTTTGATTTAACTTGATTAACTTTTGAATTCCCTACAATCGATTATTATGACTCTTGTATTTATGTGGTCAGGATAAAAACATTCTGGCACTCATTCTTCGGCTGTATTCCTGTCTGACCAAAATACTAGATTAATGCAATCATTTAACTACGACGGAAATATTTTATACTGTCGATTTTGTGAGAAAAATATTTCACCTTTACGATCGGGATTAACTTTGCCAGAGGCGATACTTACAAAAGTACTGATATTGAAATACTACCTAGTGATCTCAGTGGATGTAGAAAAATAATTTTCAAATTATAAAAATATATTAATTGATAAAAGGTACAACTTTACTACTGAAAAAATAACACTATTTTATAGTATTTATTTAAATTTGATATTGCATATTTCGACAATTTTAAGTTGCATAATAATCCGGTCTCTAAATATTACCATAAAAATATAACCATTCAAGTTTGACATTTTGTGACAGCTGTCTCGTGGTTTCCAGATTTCAGTCACAAAGCTGTCACCATGGGCGCTAGGACCCGTATTCGTATCCCTTCTTTTCCGACTCACATAGCGAAATTCAAAAATTTGTCTAGTTATCAATGGTTGCCGGTAGCTCTGATGTATAAGGGGAGAGCGAGTCGCAGGTTCTCTTTTTATATTTGAAAAAAAATAAAAATATACTTGGTTGCCTAAAAATGTATAAAAAAATTGGTGCCACTGGCTTTTTAACCAACCTGATGATTAAAACTGCAAAAGAAATTGAATATAAAAAAACCCCAAAGTCAGGCAGGATTAATTGTATATTATTGAACAAAAAAGTAATAAATTTGTATCCACAGTAAAAAAATTAAAGGCTGGTATAATTTGAAAAAATATCGGTATAAGTAAAAATTACCATATTTTTCAATACATTTTATTCCACGCGCAGATAGCTATTTGCTTGCAGGTTTCCAAATGATTTTTACATACAAAAAAATCTATTATATATGAAAATCAACCCATTATTCTTCTACTGTTTTCGTTTAGCAAATCCAAAATATATCTAAAACATATTATTAAAATAATGAATTTTAACTATTTAGTAAAGAATACATACTTACATAGAAAAATAATATTTAGAAAACAATAAAACCGACTATAATTCACATTTAACAGGTCAGGACTTTATATTTATATGAACAAGAAAATAATTTTTTTTAAAAACTTTCTTTGTAAAAACTGATAAAAATTTAAAATAAAAACTTTGTAATACAATATAAAGGCTCTTATTTCATAATTATTATAATTGATCTTCAGTCGTATTTAACATAAGAAATACGTAAAAATAAAATAAAAAGAAGCAAGAAAACATTATACCAACCAAAATTGAAAAATTAAAATTAAAAAACAGGAAAATTAGAAAAATCACTTTAAATTTAATGTGACTTACCGAACAACTAAGCTGAACGTCACGTGTTTAAATGAAATTTTTAAGGTTAAATAAACAGATATCGATAATAGATATTGAGAGGGCTTCCCAAAAAAAAACAACTTGTAATCTGACTTCCAAGTCTATAATGCAATTTCCACAAACGTGGTTGAATTCTCCAGCGAAATAAATAAACAAAGAACCTATCCAAAAAATTAACAATAATTTCCCAGTAAATTATCAACACTCAGTTCAATTATCACCTGCTGTTCGGTTTTTATGGAAATTAAGGAATTTGAGTTAATGAGACGGTCATTAGCCTAGTTTGTTCGCTGAATAACTGCTGACATTAAGGTACTCGGTTCGAATCCGGGCAGAGTCTAAAATTTCTTATGATCGTCTCCGTGCTTCGGAGGGCACGTAAAGTCGGCGATCCTTCTGGGTTGATGACTTGCCTTAATCAACAACAAAAACCAGAGTTACTGGCACATCTGAGATAAGCCTAGCAAGCTACCTTGGATGTAAAACAATAAATCGTGGGCATACAGGTAAAAGTGACCAAGTCAAAAAATAGAATTTCGAGATAAATCAAATTGAATGTTTCGCATTTTGCGAAAAATCAGCTTTATAATATTTTTAATTCATTTTTTCGAATAATGAAACATGTTCAATACGTTATTAGAACATAGACGTTTTTTTCAGACCTGTGTCTTACATTTTTACGGACTTAATCATTTTAACTCATTTCCACAATTTTTTGACTGTCTTCTGACTTCTAAGACTGTCCATAACATTAAGGCTGTTCTTTTAGTGCCTTTTTATAAGTTCTAAACGGCTGGACTAATTGACTTGAAATTTTGACAGAATGTGTAGTAGATTATTACAAACCTTTACAAATATCCTTTTTTGAATAAGTCTTTTGGTTTTTCCAATAAAGCCAAAAAACCATTAAATTTGAATTCTTCTGATATTTTGTAAATCTCGATTTTTAGAAACTTTTGGCTCAGACAGAATTTTGATATCTTAATTGGTTTAAAAGTTTTTAGGGCCTAAAGTTCAAATTGCTTCACGTAATTATAATTGACGTGTAGGAAAAGTATATAAATTGAGAAAGAATGTCTTGCATCTTTTACAATTCTTATCAAAGATAGTACGTCAGTCTTGCGATTATAAAGCATAGTATAATGTTACATATTACATAAAAAAATTATGTTAATTTTCTTTTAGGTTTTTATATTACATACATAAGCTAATCACAAAAAGGTACGCACTTTATAACTGTATCGATGAACACAAATTTTTTTTCTTTCTAGAAATAACTTTTGGAAGAAATTCATCATGTGGATTTCTTTTTCTATAATGTGAATTTTTAAATAGATAATAAATTTAGCCCCGACAATTATCGTCTAATCAGCCTTACCCAAATAGCAGCTAAATTGATGGAAACTATTATTGCTGATATAATAAAAAATTAACCTAAAAAATGAATTTTTAAGTCTATAGTGTGGTAGTTAGTAGTATGTAATGTTTAAATAAACAAACTAAAAATAATATTAAAATAATAATAAACTGTTTAATAAAGAATACATACTTACATAAAAAAATAATATTTAAAAAGCAATAAAAATGACAATAATTCACATCTGTCTTTTGCAACGGGATTAATCTCTGTATATCATTTGAATCTGTGTTATCAGTTGACTGTGTTTTAAATGACATTGCCTGTTTAATTTGGATAATTGTTTAGTTCGCATTTATGTATATTTTCATATGTTTTTCTGTATGCTCACTTGTTTATGTATATCTAAATCGTACCGTGTCTTAATTTTGTAATTTATAGAGTTTATAAGAAATATCCTCAACTCTCTCAATATGTAATAATAATAATTAAAGTATTTTGATTTTAAAATAAAATGTATTAAATATAAAAAATGTTTTATAGCATCTCTTTTGAGATTTTTATGCTAGTTTGTAGTTTTTTATGTTTTTACTATTTCTACTTTTATAATTATTGACAACGCTAGAATATTATGTCTAGGTTTAAGTACTCTGGTCTATCCGGAGTACTTTTGATGTATCAAATCTTGAAGAAGAAGAAAATAATATCTCCGAAACGTTAGCCTTAGATAAATTTGTTGGTTTATTGTATAGTTCACTTTTCTCGCGATTTCAAATAAGTTATTTATAATGTTGAGATTTTCTCACTTCAGCAAATTTTATAGTAATAATTAGAAACAAGAACTTTAAATAAATTAAAAATTGCTTAAAATTCAGATAATTTAAATTTACGAAATTCAGTTTTTCCGGTATTCTTCACGGAATTTTTGAAGTTAATCTGAAATAATTCACGGTCTCTCCAACGAACGTCTAAGTTGAGACCTAAAATGCATGTTAGCTCCCTGTCACTCATAAAATACAAACCTTACTAAAATCAGTATTGAGTGTAAGAAGAAGTTGTAGAGAATATTAAATTGGCAATGTAATAATAATTATAATGACAGAGATAGAAAGCAAGACTCCTCTGTATTAAATTAAATTAGAGACTGTAGAAAACTAATTATTTTTGTTTATGTGTTTATGTGTACTTGTAGCCATATTATGTAATATACGCTCAGTAAACAATGGTATATTTCTATATTTAATCACTCTTCGACCTATAGTTTAACATAGAAAAACCTATAAGCTAAATGCTCCTTAAATGAAAATTAGCTTTTTTCCATTATTTAATATACCATAAATAATTACTTCTTTATAGTAGATAAATACATTAAAGATATAAATTTGATAATTGAATTATTATTTTATTAAAATGTAAAATAATGCATTTGACTATAGATTTTATAAATCGTATTTTAAAAAATTATATTTGTACGTGACATAAAATGTATGGATAAAATTATTTTTCCGGCTTATGCCGTTGCATAAATCGGATTACGTTTTTAAACACATGGTATTAATAATCCTGTTGTTGATGATAAATGTTTTATGTTTGAGAAATCAATGAATTAAATAAAAAGTATAAATACTGGTAATTGCTTGTTTAAAATCATTTACAAATGAATAATTTCAATGCAAATTTTCCAATAAAATAAAATTTGAAATTATGTACAAACCATTCAACAATTGGGTTAAAACGACAACGTCGAATTACAAGTCATCTATTTATTATATACTGACTAAATGTAAAGCGCTATTTACAGACAGTGTAACGTGAAATACGGACCACGGTACAAATATTTAGGCATAAACTGTAAAGAATCACTTTCTGTGAACCACGGATATATAGTCAGTTGTATTGCTCTTCCAACTAATCCGTCTAAGCCCATGGTCACACTTTGCTTCTCGGCTTGGAAACTATGAAACAATTTGTAAAAATAAGTTCAGATTATACAAACAAGACAAAGATATTTAGATAAGTCTAACAATAATAATTAATTGTTTAAACCAAAAATAAAACTCTTATTTCAATTAAAAATAGCATTCAACGACAGACCGAATTGCTTTTACATTTTAATTTACAATCTCTATTTGCTTAGTTACTTAGTTTTTTACTGTTACAGATTGCTTTTTTAAACTTATTAATTTTGAATTATGTCATATTTGACATAAAAATTAATTTTGAATTAAATAATAACAAATAAGCATAGCACCGTATTTCTATCATTATCTTCCTCCTGAGACAAATTGCAATATTATAAAATTTTAATAATAATAAATAAATATTTGTCGACTTCAATCTGTGCATGTTTGATCGTGACTGCGTAACAATAATTTTTCTGTGAGTAAGATAAAGACAAACATACTATTTACTTAATGTACAGGGTGGTTCAAATTCGAATGTTCTTATGGGGAATTAGGTAACTATATTAGATCAAAAGTTCCCTTTTTTGACTATTCGTTAAATACCGATATCTCGGTTGTTTGTAAAGTTATAGAAAAATTATTTACACCTTTTTTAGACACTTTTTTAAGAAAAATAAATTTGGCTAGAGATTTTAAATATCTTCATTTGTTTCCAGTTCCGGGGTAGCTATAGCAAGTGTAAAGTGCCCCGTTATCGGCGAGATAAAACCTCAAACGTATACAAATTGCTCGAATTTTGATCAATATATTCTAAATTCTTAGTTATTTTAAAAACAAAAACAAGTTATTAAAAACCATTTTTCCTAATTTAACCGCGCCTCGGACGGTTAATGAAATCAGCCTTACAACCTACTAAAAACAATGGCAGCAAAAAATTCAGATTTAACCTAAATCCAAATACAAAGTGATTTCATTCAGGCTGGAGTAATCAATATGGAAATATCAGTGACTAACAAACACCCATGGCAAATTGTGGGAGAAGGTAAAAATAAACGAAAACGTGTCGGCTCCCCAGAAACAGAAACAGCGCCAACATTAATTCTAACAAACAGGTACCAATCTCTCTCAAATATCAATAATGATAACCTAAATAGTCAAGTAAATATTGCCAGTAATGATCTACCACAACAATTAAAAATTATTAAACCAGCCCCTATCTTTGTGCACGGAGTAGTCGATTATAATCATATGGTTAAAAACTTAAACTCCATAGTTGAACAAGAACAAATAACAACTAAAACTTTATCAAACAATGTAGTAAAAATAAATGCTAAAACTACTGATAGCTACAGAAAACTAGTGAGACACATGCAGGATGAAGAGATTATACATCATACATATCAACTAAAAGAGGAAAAACGTCATACGACATCTACATCAAACCACACCTATAAAGGAAATCAAAGATGAACTGCAAAGCAAAGGTTTTCCAATAAGAAACATAGTAAATGTCCAACATCGTATAACGAAGGAACCGTTACCATTATTTTTTGTCGACCTTGCACCTGCCGATAACAAAAAAAAATCTATGATCTGAAATACTTAAAGAATCAAACCTTTCGAGTTGAACCTCCAAGAAGAAATTCAGAAATAGTACAGTGCACAAGATATCAAATGTACAACCATACAAAAACATACTGTAATCGCCCTTTTGCTTGTGTTAAGTGTGGCGGACCACATGACACAAAATCTTCAGCCTCAGCATCTTACAATAATATTGCAAACCGACAAAATCCACTAAACCAATTCTCACAACCAGCGCTACATTTTACAACTCAGTTTTACCATAATAAAAATTATAATCCAACCTACTCAAAAGCGTTAAAAAGTACAGCACAAAAAGAAACCCTCACACACGACATATCATTAACAAAATTTCTTAATAAGTTCAAAGAAATGTTTCAACAACTTATGCAACTAAACAACATAGTCATGAATCTAATGCACACAGTCATAAATAAGCTAATACGTTAATGGAAGGTTCTTTAAGAATTGTTTTATGGAATGCTAATGGCATTCAGTCAAAAATTCAAGATATTGAACTATTTTTAAAAACTAATAATCTAGACATTCTTCTCGTATCTGAAACACATCTAACCTCAAGGTCTTACATCAAAATACATCAAAATAAAATTTATTCCACCAATCATCCTGATGGAACAGCACACGGAGGAACTGCTGTTATAATTAGAGAAAGTATTTTACATCATGAATTAAATAAGTACGAAACTAATTTTCTACAAGCAACAACTATTCAAATCAACAAACTGCATAACTCGATAAATATATCGGCAGTATACTGTCCACCTAGACACAATATAAATATTAAAAAAGAACATTTAATACCTTTCTTTGAATCACTTGGTCAGAAATTTACTACAGAAGGAGATTTTAACGCAAAACATACAATCTAGGGATCCAGATTAATAACAACTAAAGGAAGAGAATTTCTAAAACTCATTAACGAAAATAACTATCACATCCTATCAACAGGTGAACCAACATATTGGCCTACCGATGTAGACAAGATTCCTGATTTGTTAGACTTCTTTATTACCAACGGAGTTTCATCTAGTTTTATAGAGATACAATCGAGTTTGAAACTAACCTCAGATCATACCCCAGTTATACTTACCAAAAGTAGCACCATAATTAGAAAACAGCTACGAGCTTCACTATATAACAAGAACACTAACTGGAACGAATTCAAAGAAGAAGTAAATCAAAAATTAAGCTTGTCGCTAAGAATTAAAACTAATGAGGAATTAGAAGAAGCCACTAATTATTTTATAACAACCATACAAGAAGCAGCTTGGAATTCAACTCCTACGATTAAAAATAAGATAAAAACTCATATAATATTCCCGAAGCGATTAGAGAAATCTTAAAGCAGAAACAAAGAGCCCGTGCTAGATGGCAACGAAGCAAATCATCCCAACCCAAATATGCAACAACTGCTCGAAGAAGAAGATTATAGGCAATTGAAACGTAAATGGCCTAACGATTAGAACGACACCATTAGATATCAAGAAATGGACTACGCTGAAGGGCGTTCCCGGTGCACATTTTAAAGTTAGAAGTCATCACATCAGCTCATAGAACTATTATATTATTGTAATGTTAATCATGTTCTGATTGTTGATATAAAGTAATAGTAATAAAAAAAAAATTGTTTCCGAGTTATAATATAACCTTGTGTTTTTTTAAATAGAAATCATAGTTGGCTATGACATATTATTTAAATAGAGTTTTTTATCCTCTTTTCAATTATGTGGGGTTTATTATTTCAGTTTCACCCCGTTATATTAAAAAATGTTAAATAAAAATAAAAAAACGGAAAGTTAAACGTTGGCTTTGTAAAAACAAAAGACGACTATACAAAATCATTATTGACACCTAAAACAATTTATTATTATTGTTTTAGATTAGAATTATTATTAGAGAGAATTATTTACAATTATCAATGACATAATTATTTGAAGGTATGGTAGGATTATTTAAGGTATGACAATTTATTTAGCGGCGTGACTATGTATTGAAAAGTATAATAAAGGTTTTAATTGGTTAACGAAATGCAAATAGGTACTTCTTATTGGTTATTAAAGTATTACAAAGATTATGATTAGATGCTACATATGAATAAACAATATCTACTGTTATAATTAGGGAGAGTTACTTATTGAACAGTTATTAAATCATATTTCAAATTAAACGTATTCTGAATTAATTGATATCAAGGAAATTAACTTTGCTGGTAAATTGGTTGTTGGACTACCTTTTTTTTCCTAAAATAAAAATTTTTCGTTGAACCAAATCCTGTGTTTTATTTCATTTGTGTGTACTAATTATTGCTTCAGGTATTTTTCAGTGGTTATGCTACTAGACGTGGCGTTAACATTCAAAGAGCCATCCTCAGATTTAAAAAAACCTGTAAGTGCTACTATACGAAGAAATCACAACGTGTGCGGTTTGTTTGACGAGTACAAACTTAAGAGTATGAGCAAGAATTATGAGTTTATACTCCAAACCGTATGAATTAAAATGCTTTACTGTTTCCGAGTATATATGTTATATAATATGGAGTAAATATACTCATGTCATGTGGCTAAAGTTAGGTTCAGATTTACTTTTTTGCAAAAGACCAACGAAATCGTTAATATACTCGTAAAATCAAACAAAACGCAGTGTGTTAGGTTCTAACCAATGTCATTAAATCAACTATTTTCTTATATTTATAATAGCAAAAGAATCAAAAAAATAAAATATATAAATATAATTATATATTTTTTTAAGTTGTAAAATTTGGTTCTACGATTTGAATTACCGCGCCTTCTCAAATCAAAGTTCCAGACCAAACCAAAGCTGTGATCGGAAGTATAAACTTATTGTTATTCAGAAGACTTGATATTTTAATAGTCGCTACCATAACTTGTTGTATCAATATTTACTAAATTGACACCGATCGCTTTTGACCAAACGTTGTGAATAATTTTTTTTTCTCCGATGAAAAGTAAAATTCATCAAATTCTTCATGGCACAAAGTAGCTCTTTTACATCCAGCTGAAGAGAAAATTATTTACTCTTCTCCCATTTTTTCCTTATTGAGACCTCGTTGTCTTACAATTTATTTTCGTCTTTGTCAGTGCAGTGAAATTATCCGCACAACATTTACCATTTCATTGAAGCATCGTTCGATTATGATAATGATTATTGTCGTTTTACAACATTCTCAGCAATGATTAACATCAATGATGCTTCATCGGAAGCATTGTTGCTTTCCCCGTAAGTTGTTAATTTTCTAGTTTATTTGATTTCTAATATTACTTTTTTTATGGTTATCGTAAACAGCACTAGCGATGGTAGATTGCTAATGGTAATCCCACCTTTATCTCACATTCTCTTGATACCATTTCATATACTCTTACTTTGCTTTGAGTTACATTGAACGTCATTATTGTCATTTTCGTTGGTTTCTTCATGCAAACTAAATTTTTCAATTGTTGGAAGTAAAAAATATCTTTTCTTTCTATTTTTGCATTTCAGTCACTTACCAACACTATCAAGTTTTGATATAGCCTCAAAAATTACTACAAGAGTTCAAAACTACTAAATATTTTTATAAATAGGTCAAATTTAAGGAAATATTACTGTTGTTTGAAAAAGCAAAATATATTATGCATGTTGATGACTTGTTTCGAAATTTTTATTTAACCTTCTTATTTTACAATTTAGGTTAAAATCTCTTAAAAGCTACATCTGGAAAATAATTATCTTATTAAAACCTTTCATATTCGTCTTTTTAAAAATAATATAAATTCAACTTAAGATATTACATTCGCTATATTGCTTAATTAAATTAAAAAACATCTTAAACCCAATGAAACATAAGTACAGATAACATGGCAGAAAAGACATTAATTTTATCCAATAGAAAAATTTCAATCGAATGCAATACTTATTAATTTGGCTTTCTCTCTCTTACGTTTACTTTGATGTTTGGTTCGCTAATTGCTAAAGCCGTGAAAGGACACCATAATATTACTAGCCTGTTTCAACAGGTAATTGATATTATACAAAATAAACTAATTTGTAGTTGAAAAAGAACCTAAATAAATGAAATTTTTTAAATGAATAGTGTGGTATTTAGTAGTATGTAATGTTAAGTAAACAAACTAAACAAAATATATTAAAATAATGAATTTTAACTGTTAAGGAAAGAATACATACTTCCATAGAAAAATAATATTTAAAAAGCAATAAAAACGACAATAATTTACATTTAACAGGTTTGGACTTATTTGAATAAACAATAATTTGAATATTTGAATAAACAAAAAAAATAAAATAAAAAATGACAAAAAATCTTTAGTCTTATAATTTTGAAAAAATAACGTTATAAAAATATGATAAAAATTTAAAATGAAAACTTTGTAATACGATATAAAGGCTCCTATTTCACAATTAATTTTGTTCATCGGTCGTATATAACATAAGAAAAACGTAAAAATAAAGAACAGTAAGAAACAATATATAAAAAAAAATTGAAAAAATTAAAATTGAAAAACCAGTAAATTTAAAAAATTACTTTAAATTGAATGTGACTTACCAAATAACTAAACTAGACAATGTCACGTGTTTAAATAAAATTTTTAAGGTTAATTAAATAAACATGATTCTTATCATAGTACAACCGGATTTGAAGTGGAGAATTTTTTTTTAAGATTTTTTAAAATTTCACCACGTTAAAGTTACCACAAAAAGTTCGTTTTAAATTTTCAAACCTGTTAAAGGTAAATTATTGTAGTTTTTATTGTTTTTTAAATATTATTTTTCTATGTAAGTAGTATGTTTGTATTCTTAACTTAACAGTTAAAATTCATTATTTTAATATATTTTGTTTAGTTTGCTTATTTTAATTTGTAGTTAGTATTAGGGGAACTGTTAGAAAACTTCACCTACGATTTTAACATTTTCCTAAGCGCTATTGGAAAGAAGGCACTTTTCTAAGCACACTACAACAAAAATTTTGTAGAATTAGACATTAGTTTTCGAAAAAATTAAATTTAAAAATTAAACATTTACATGCATTTCAGATATACGCATTTACACGGTTGCGTGATTGGCCGTCGTTCCGGGTCTGTTTTTTGACAAACATACATTTATCAACTTTAAAAATACCCCTGTAGAATGACAAAACTTGCCAAAAGGTGGAACTCGAAGACACGAACTTGTACGGATGTCAACCGCATTTGAACGATGAACGATGAACTTATTGGCTATATGGAGGTACCACGTGTTACCGTTTATCTCCTTCAACTCATGTAGGCAGCGGGCGTTGGAGTTTATTGAGGTATCTTTCCTCGTTTTAAAGCGCTAGGCTTGATCTGGCTGTAACCGCATTTGACAACGAACAGTAAGAATAGTTAAAAGTACTCGTACCGTCAACAGAATAAAAGTGGGAAGCGTACTGTACGAGTTCCCGTAGCATCGGTATGTATCGGATTACAACTCGCTGCTTTTTCAAATTTTAAAATGCCGTTTTTTCGAAAACTAAATCCTACAAAATTTTTGTTGCGTAATACTTTATATATTACATTACAGTCATTATACTTAGTAGGCATTAAATTTTCATCTTTTTTATAGGTGTATGGAAAAAGTTCAACTCGTTGGTGAGTTTTTCTGACAGTTTTCGAGGTACTATAAGAAATTAAAACCGCAATAGATATCAATAATTTATAACAAAGTAAAAAATATATTGTCATGTTCCGAATCAAAGTTTTACCTACCCTGTTAATTTGTTATGAAATTTGATTTTTTATTTTGTAAAATATTTGAATTTGAATTTTGAGAGGTAAAACTTTAAAAATTAAAGTTGGTAAAAGTAAAATTTTTATCGGGGCTTTTAATCAAAAATGGTCTAGGTGATAGACGTGTAAAAATTTGTTTTTGAATAATTTGGATAAGTTTGTGAAAAATTTTGAATATAAGTGATTTTTTTGATGAATGTGTTTTATTTGATGTTTATAATTGAATTTATCAAATTGGAAAGATTTTTTTGAGTGGTTTTTTTGAAAATAAAATTTGCACGGAAGCTATCGATGATAATGGTAATATGATGGGAAGATAGGAGAGCAAGAGGAAAGAAGAAAACAATAATTAAAATATAAGTAAATAAAAAATTTTATATTAATAAGTTAAAATTTTGTTCAAGGAACAACAATTTGGTTGATAAGCCGGTATCGAATAATTTTTAACGTGTCCATTTTTGAAGTTTTATTGAAAGCGAAATTAAAATTTTGAGGAAGTATTTAAGAAAGAGTGATTTTGAAAATTTAATTATTAAAATAAAATGCTGGGGGCAGAGCAATATATTATGTATTTACACTCTTTAGAAGTAAAATGTACAATAATTGTAAATCAAAAGTATTTATAATTATTATGTATAGGACTTTAAGTTTATTTAACTAGCTTGTGTTTTAAGCGTTTTGAATTTAAAAATTAATTGCAAAAATATACCAAATTATACAGAAATAGCTAACAAGTGATGCTACACAATCTTCACAGTGCGCACATATTATATAATTTTTTTTTGCGTCTCATTGCATTGCGTATAATTTCATGTTTTTTTCCAAACGCTTTGTTCTAGAGCTATTTTTGGTAATATTACCATTATTTTACTTGTAATAGTGTACTGCATGACCGCCGTAGTTCTTTCGTTATAAACTAAAAACAAATACTATATTAGGTTACATTATCAGCATTAGTTTCCAGCTTTTCCACTCAAGTTAATTGCAAGTGGTTTGCTGTTTTGTGATTTTTTCTACAATTTATTAGACAAATTAATTTATCAGTACGTTTCTGGCAAGGAGAAGATTTTAGACACGGCAATATTATTATTATTATTAGAAAACCTTTATTTTTATAAAATAATAAAATAATAAATACTTTATAATTGCGTGAAGTATTTGATAAAGGTAGATCAAAAATTGGGATGGGTTAAGACAAGGTGTACTTTTTATTAGATTTGTTTCAGTACTACTAGATAGCCAGTTTCATAAGAAATTAATACCTAAAAATTATTAATTTCATGTAGATAGCACATTTTTGGGTGGATCATGACGAACTTTAGCCCCAATTTCAGTAGTATCGTGTATGGGTTTCTGACAGGTATGCCGTAATAGGTTATACTCTGAATTGCTGGTTTTCATGAAATTAATAGTTTTATGTACAGTATATAGTAGGTACATGCGCTACAATAATTGTGGTTGTTATCAGACATCGCCTGTCAAAAACGTACCTACTATACGTACTATCTACCATTGCACTAAAATAATATGCACACATTCAATTACGAAAATATAATGTCGCCATAATGTCTGCAACAAAACACAAATTTATCTTTTTTTTAAATTAATTTACCTATATTTAGGTAGAATATTTATTTATACTCGAATACTCTAATATTAATAAGTATCACTAAATCTATTTCTAGCCACTTAAGCTTGTAGTACATTATCACATTTTGGTTAAATTTTCGTTCAACTTGTCAAATGTTTGACAACAGCTTCAAAAGCTGTATTATCATATTTTTTGTCAAACTTTCTGTCAAACAAAATAGAGCACGTCACATTTTTGTTCAACTTTCCGTTCAACTTTTAAAAAATCATGCGCATTACTGCAAAACTAAGTAGTGCCAACCTAAATTATTATCGAGTTTTCTGACTGTATAAATAATAGATTTAATAATAGTGTCATTGTCAAACGTTTGTCAACAAGTTGAACGAAAATTTAACGAAGGTATTTATTATCGAGTTTTTATTACAAATTTTTTTAGTTTTTTATAATAAAAAGTTTTTATTACACAAAACAGTTTTGACACTAGTAACTTTTGGTAACTTGGGCAAATTGCGTGAAGTATTTGTTAATACTTAATAAATAATAATACTTTATAATAAAATAATTATTTTAATATAATAAAATAATTAATTAGTTGCGAGCATATCCCCACTCAAAAATTTTCATTAAACATTGAATCAAATGTTGGACAAGAAGTTAAATAGAAAGTTGAACGAAAATTGTGATAATGTAATACGGGCTTTATCGTCCACCTTTGAACATAGGTCTCTTCTTCTAACGAGGAAGGTTACAGCATTTAGACCCCCACGGTTGCTTAGACCGGATTGGAGAATGAGAAATGTCACATAGAAATGTCACTTTACTATATAATATAAGCTGTATTCTTTTTACCTATTTTAATTGAGAATGTACTGAGATACTCAGTTACTCAGTTGAAAGAGTGTTTTTATTACCGTTTTGACATAAGTACTGTGCCGTGCCGAACTGAGTTTTACGTGACAAAATTATCCCCTTCCATACCCAAACTGATCTTGCTGTTTTGAAGTGTTACAACTGAGACAAATTGGGAAATTGCCCGGATTGGTTGATTTGAATTAAACTTGTCACTTATTGCAATCTTTTTAATATCTACTGCACCTTAAATTTTTAATTCGTCTTTTTGAAGTTTATGTTGACATTATACAATAATAAAAAAAAACAATTTGGTTAGTACTACCAAACTTCAAAATAATTAAATTTAAAATTCACTTAGTAGTAAATTTTTGTTGTTCTTTTTACCTTATCTTTTTCTCACTTTGACTCAGTTAATCTCAGTTCGTCTCAGCTCACTTTATCTCAGTTGTGCAACTGAGATAGAAATAAAATAGGTAAAAAGAATACAGCTATAGTAATGTCACTGTCAATTAAAAGCTATTGGATAGAAGATTGTTTATTTAAATATTGGAATCATTACTATACATTATTATATATATTAAAAGTACAAAATTATTATTCAAACTAGAAAACTTAACAATCTCACTTTTGTAATTAATATTATGTAACTTACACAAAATTCAAATCAAAAAATAAAAATTAACTGTTATGTAAATAAATAAAGCCGTGTCTGGTTACTAGATTACGAAAATTTTACACAAATATCTGCTTAGAAACTTTTTGAATTAGCAATAACTCAAGAACGGCGCTAGATATCGAAAAACTGAGTAAAAAATTTGCCCCCCCTCGCCTCGTATTCACGGTAGGAAAGCATACAAAAAAATTTAGACCAATCGCGCGCAAGAAAAATTTACTCTTAAACGTCTAAATTCATATTTTCGATTAGATTTTCACAAAATACGAAAAAATTGTATAAAGAAACCTCGTAATAAAAGTAGTTTTACTAAACTCATATAGCTTTTAAGGTATTCGCTCGCTGTGCTCGCTCATACTTAAAAGCTATATTCGTTTAGTAAAACTTTACTTTTCTAAACTTCTTGTTTAATATACTATTTTACTACTAGTTTAAATTAGTTTTCGTTAGTAATAAGATTGAATCATATCATTTTAAAAATCGAATTTTTTTTAAATACCTAAAGAATAAAATAGAATAATTAAATTACCACTAACTGTTTGTTAGTTGCGGTTAATCCAGAGATACATATTATGTAATATTCACATAAGCGCAAAAGAAAAATAATACAAACTGGAATTTCGATGACGAAGAGACGCAAAAATGTTTAAAACCCAAAATGAAAATGAAGGATTTTTTGACAATGAAATTGAACGCACACTTGAACGAATTTATATCAGGATTTGTTTGTCCTACGTTCTTAACAAAAAAAAACTAAGCTCGTTCTTGCAATTAATTACAAAGTTGTTTTCATGTCCTGCACTAATTAGTATCTCCAGCTTTATAAAGATAGAAATTTAAAAATTATTAGTTGAATTTTTTTAAATTTTTTTTTGATTGTGATTAATTACGATTATTTTCATAATTAATGAAATTTCATGAAATAATTCAAGTTATTCATAACTCATAATTATTTTCATAATTATTCTATAATTAATTTTCATTCATAATTAAGATTATAAATAAATGACGGAAAAGTAAATTACTATAGATTATTCTTCTTCTTCTTCGCTACAAGTATTAGGCAACTTTGCCTGTTACGGAACCCAATGCTTTCTTGGACGACCTATATTTCTTTTACCTATGGATTTATAGTTCATAGCCTTTACCGGTAATCTATCTTTATTCATTCGGTCGACGTGTTCTTTCCAACTTATTCGGTAGTTCTTTATCTTTTGATTTAGATCATATATATCCTATTCGTTCCTTATGTCTTCATTTCTCAGCCGATTCATTCTATTACAACCTTTCACTCTTCGGAGAAATTTCATTTTCTGTGATTGGATCCGGCTTTCTTTTTTTTTTGTTGTGGTCCATACTTCGCTTCCGTATGTAACATTTGGTATTGCTATCGTGTTGTAGAATTTCATTTGGGTTTCTTTTCTTGTTCTACTTCTTAAATTTTGACTTATCGTTCCATATAATATACTGGTAAATATTTTTTTCCCGTTATCGTTACTATCTAGTCATACGTCAAATCATATCCTAGATATAGTTTTTGACCTGTTCTAATATTTTTTCATTAATGACTATTTTGGTTCTTGTTGGTGATGTGCCTATAAAATCTATTGCTTTTGTTTTTTTTTGGCTAATATCTTTATTCTATATTTTTGACAGATTTTTGAAAGTATATGTACAACTCTTTGCAGATTGTTTTCTGTTTCAGCAATTATTGCTACAACGTCAGCATATAAAACTCAATTAAATTTTGTATTCTTATCTAGAGCAATTCCTTCGTCATATTTCTCTTTCTATTTGCGTATTAATTCGTCAATGCATTGTAATGATATTTTTTCGAATGGGTGACAAACTGCAAATAATCACCAATCTCTACGGCTTTACAAGTCGAAGAGCTAAGACTTCTCATGGGCGGTTTCTGTTGACGATACCGTCTTTGTTTCAAAATAAAATAAAAATTCCTCCAAAGCAAGTAAATAATAAATTCTTCAAAAACCAATTTTTGTATCGTAAATAAATTCAAATTTAATTTAATGTGAAACTTTATTGGGCTCGCACTTTCAATTTTAACGCTTATCCAAATCGCCTTCTTATCACCATCGCACATTCGCTCGTACAAATGTAATTTCAAACCTTCCAATCATACACCAATTTCGAATTTTATAATTTCAATTATTCCTTCCAAATCAACCAAATCAATCAAAACCACTACCGTTCGGTAGCAACGTATCAAAAATTATACCAATTCCAAATATCAAAAATTATATTTCCAAAATTACGCAATAATGCATTCGCATCAAAATTCACTTTATTCAATCAAAACAAATACTCACAATCTCAAAAATCAGACAAATCTTAAAAATAACTCACTGGAGTCAAAAATTAATGAGCCAAAAGTCGCACCGCTTGCTCTCGCGGCGACTCGTCGGCAAAAAACAATATCTCCGTCGATTCGCCCCTACCTGTCTAATTTCACAATCTTACAACTTAAAATTATTAAAATAAAATTTTCATCAAAATATACAGGGTAGGTGCGAATCCCCTTTTTCACCACAGTATATTGCTGTGATACTTCCGAAAATTGCCGGTTTTCCACATGCACTTCAAGTACCTCGACTATCCCTAGGAGGCGGGAGATGAGACTGTCATACCTCAAGGCGGGTTCTTAAAATAAATTAAACTGCTCTTGTTCAAAACAAATAAATTCGTTTTCCAGAAATTAATTTTCAATCTTTACTATTTATTCATACAAATTAATTCAAAATACTACTTACAACTTCAAATCAACAAAAATCTCAATAATTTTGCAGAGCCAAAAATTCGCACAACAGCTCATGCGGCCATCTTCGGCAAAGAGCCTTGAAGTTTCTCTCATTCGCTTCCACCTCTCCAATTTTCAAGTTTTCAATTTAAACTTATTAAAATTAAAATTTTAACAAAATGTACAGGATGGGTGTGAATACCTTTGAAACATCACAATTAATATGTTACAGAAAAAGTACGTATACCGGTAAAAGTACACATTTTCCTGTAAATGTGCACTTATGCCGACGCCTCTGGTAAATGTACATACAAAGTACTTTTCCCAATAGAAATCGGAATATACCAAGCGATGTTGGAAAAAGTACATTTTTTATCTTTTATGATTTATTATTATTTACTATTAAGTAAAACTGAAACAAAACAAAACATAAAACAACAAAATACCAACTACAAAATAATATATTTAAAACGTAAACTTTTGTACCTTTTGTACGCTATTGTATATTATTATATTATAATCTCCGCTGTATTTTATTCCTTTTCTTTTCTTTTTGGTTACTGGTCATCTGCTCAACCTTCTTGCCAGGAAAACTGGGATTTTTTTGTTAAGGTTTTCTCCCTGAGCTATTATGTTTCGGTTTTAAGAAGCCGAAGTCTCCCCTTTTATCCTTTCCCGTTAGCTACAGTCTATTACGACTACAGTCAGGGACACGACATGAATGTAGGAATATAATTTGTTGATTTCTGCTTAAACGCAGCGGCTTTTCTCCAGATTTAGAGACCATACCAATCTTCAGCCTCCTTAGATTCTATCTAGAGTATTTCGGGAAAGTAAATAAAACCATTACGTAATGGGTAAGTATAATTGTAAGCTATGAGTAAGCAGATAACTCGCGGGTTAACCCTACTTTTGCTTGAAAATTATGTAAATAATTGTTTCGGGCTAGCTACGTATTCAACTTTACCTTTAACACAGAACCTTTCCAAAATAAAAAAGCCATCTAATAAGTACCTAATAAAACATTCAGTTTAAAAATCAATGTTTTTGTTTAAAAATCAATATACGAGTATAACGTAATTAACTATTAATTTTTCTTCTTCTTCTTTTGTTAGGTCTGCGACTTATGTTTTTACTAACAGCAACCCCGGTGACGTTTCGAAGACATCATTAGTGCTGTTAGCATAATAATTGTTTTACATGCAAGATATGTAGCTTGTTAGGTTTATTTTAGATGTGCTCGTAGCTCTGAATTTGTATTGTTGATGAGGACAAATCATCAACCCAAAGGAACCGCCGGCTTTACGTGCCCTCTGAAGCACGGAGATAATTATAGGAAAGTTTAGCCTTTTTCCGAATTCGAACTAAGTACCTCAATGTCAGCAGTTATTCGGCTAACATACTCGACCAATAACCGTCTCTCAATATTAATTGCAATTTTAAAATTTCTTTTTTTCCTTCCGAAGAATGGAAGGAGAGCATCACCGTACTAATATTAACACAAAAAAGAGGATAAGAAACAGTTAGGTATTTACAGGGGAATTACACTTTTAAACACAACCCTAAAACTTCAGCTACAAAAATATATATATATTGCAGAAAGACAACAGGGGTTTAGAAGAACAGTAGACGCTACATATACTATTTATTCACAATCAGTTAGTAATCGACACATCTCTGACTTTTAAAAAGTTGGGAAGCAGTTTATTATTTACTTTCACTTGACAATCAATCAGAAAGCTATTTTGTTTTACTTCCCAACCTTAGGGTGGAAAGTGCTCACTTCCCCGACCCGTAATGTCGCAATGTCGGTAGGCAAGAAATGGAACTAACAAAAAACGTGCGTTAATAAAATAAAATTTAATGATATTTAGGGCCAATTTCATAACAAAAGTTAACATGGCATTAAAATTTAAAAGACGACTTAAAACAAAAATGAATTTCATAATCACTTTTAACGACCTGTTAATATTTAACGAAACCTTAACTTAAGTAGTCGATTTTAGCTTGTTAATATTTAAAAGTTATGTTAAATGTAACCTACAAATATTTAGTTGACATATTGACAAGTTGTTGTGAATTAAAATGAACATTTTAGTAGATGTAGATTTTAGTAGTTGTAGTTCTTCAGAAAAAGAATTATAATTATGTTAGGCGTAAAAAATGGTACAGTAGAAGACAAAATTATGTTAAACTCTTGGACGATGTAGATTTTTTTAACGGTTTCATTTAACGAAAGAAACTTTATTTGAAATTCGTATTAGTAAATTTTGAAAAGAAAGTAAATCAAAAAATAAGTTTGTTTTATTATTTGTTAAATTATTATTATTCTTTACATCCTTTGTAACAGGATGTATGCAAAAATCAGTAGCAGACTTTTGTATGGTATCTACATCTTCTGCATCTATTGCAGATCTATTACAGTGTCTGATTCTCTTGCTATGTTAGCTCTCCGCTCTACATAAAAATGTCCGAAACCCAAAAGAAATTGTCAAAAACTGCTGAAGAGTTTTATCAAATTTCTCGATTCTCAAGGGTAATAGATGCAATAGATTGCACATTGTTAAAAATTCTGTCACCTGGAGGAGACGATGCGGAAATATTCAGGACAAGGAAGAATTTTTTTGAGATTAATATTTAAACTATCTCTGATAGTAAACTGTACATTAGAAATATTTTTGCAAGGTGGCCTGGCTCTAACTATGATCAGACTATATTTAACAATTCTAGTTTAAAAATATTTTTTGCAATAAAACACTTCGGAAAATATTTACTAGTAGGTGATAGTGGGTATCAATTAAAATCTTAATTAATGACGAAGTTGTTAAATATTGAAATACCACAATAAAAAATATCGTCGAGAGGCAGTGTAGGGTTTGGAAACGTCGCTTTCCAGTATTGCAAAAGGGTTTAGCTCTAAAACCAGAAGAAAAAAAATTATAGAAGAATGCCAAGTGCCACAAGAAAAGGAAAATGTGGACGAAATAGAGAAAGAAACCCATATTTTAGAACCTTTAAGTCAATTGTCTAGACGGAACATTATTAATGATCACTTTGGAAGATTGTAAATGTTAAAGTTTATTATTAGGTTTTACATTTTTATTTTAACAATTCTTTTTCTTTTAATTTTATTTCTAAATCTAATAAAACAATTTTTCTCTCTTCAGCTTGCATTTTTATTGCAATTTTTTGCTTTTGAAGAATACTTTCTTCTTTTTGTTTCTTCTTCTATATACAATATTTTTTTTCATAATATTCATCTTTTGTTAGATTTTCAACAGCACATCTCGTTAATTCCTTAGACATCGGTGTCTTTAACTCCACTTTTTATTGTTATTAAATATTTAAAATTATAATAGCAATAAAATAATAAAATTTCAAAGCAATTTTACTGCTAACCAATACGAGACTGGTGCATAAATTAAGGTTATATTTTTAAGTTCAAATACACCATTTTTTGTAGTTCTAATAGCACATTGCAATTTAAGTGCTCCATTAGTTAACTATAGTTTTAAATTTATTATGAAATGCAATATCTTAACAGAGCATTTAAGTGTCTCGTTAGCTAAAAAGATCTTTTAGTTAACGGAACGTTAACGCTTTTATTATGAAATTGGCCCTTAATTATTTACAAACTGATTGTGAATAAAATTGTATACATACCTCGGTGTCAACCTTCATTCCAGCCTTGCGCTGAGAGTTGACTTTTTTCACATCAGCATGTAATATACTATTATACTTCAGACAGAGTGTTCAGAAAGGTATACATAGAATACAACAAGCCGGTATATCTTTATTTTGTAGAACTAACAAAAGACTTTGATCAAGTTAACAAAGAGAATGTTATTAAAACATTATGGAAACACAATTTACGTGTGCATTCAGTAAATCTTATAATATACGATATAAATACAATTAATTCAACAAAAATCTTAACAAGCGGAGGGTTAACTGTCGTAATAAAAATCTAAGAAGGAATCAGGTATTCCCTGAGTTCATATCATTTCAATATAATAATGAATCGTATAATTGAATAAATACAATGATGATGGAAAATGAGAATGATACGCAAAGACTACTACATCAATTTAATTTTAAAAACTATAATATGAAAATATCATATGATAAAACTAAATGTATTGTTGCGAACTTTTAATTTATTTTTATTATTTGGGTGCTCGCGAACAAGGCTCCTACGGCTACTCAAGTGGAGAAAACAAAACTTAATTAAAACCTGGTAGGGATTTAGAATGCTTGAGTAATATGTTCATTAGAAAAATTAAAAAACAATTTAAAACAAAAATAAATTTACTCAAAACACTAATTCAAAAAATTGTAGATTTAAATATAAAATTAAATATAAAAATATAAAATATAAAATTGCATTAACTCACTTGATTCATATCAAATTATGTTAAAACTGAACAAAATTATTCCAATGATGATGGTTAACTTTCTATTGCCATGCCCTCAACCTTACAAATTTATCAAGTTTCCTCCCTCTAATTTACCTTGGTTGCGAGACAGGCCTTTTCGAAGAGCATGAGATTTTTTTTTGTTACCTTAATTTTAATAAAATTCAATGATTGGGTCAATGTAACTTTTAATTTATAAAAACACAATTATTAAATTTCAAAATAAAATTTTATCACAATTCAAGATTTAATAAATTCAAATATAGCCGATGTTTTTAGACTTTTTCTTTCATAAGATAAATTAATGATTCACAAAGTTGCCTTTAGGTTTAATTTTCAAATTTTTAATTCGTAATTATTTTAACGTGTTCTAGAAAATTATCACTGAATGACATAATATAAAAAATCTTTAAATTTTAACTTATAATACGGTGTTCGTTGTTAAAGTTTTAATAACGTGTGTGCACTATAATTTTTTCACCATGTTCACTGCATGTTGTGGCTTTCTGGCTACTCGTCGCTTCTGGTTCTCCTTGTTATAATCCGCTATTGTCCGTATTTAATCCTGATCATCTTTTTCAGTCAAGTGATTCGCCATCTATTTCAGGTTGTATGCACTTTTATATCACTTTTGATTGCGGTACGTTTTATTTTAATCAATTTTTAATTTCTATTACACCAATGTCTAAATTTTGTTAGAACTACAAATTTTAAATGACTTTCTCGTTTGCTCGCTTATACCGCAATGCTTTATTAGTTCTTCTTTACGCAGTATTACTACGACAATTTTCCAAAATTGTCCCCTCCTACAAACGATTTAGAAGCCAAAATTGCAATGATAATCCAACCTAATGTTGTTTGGTGCACTTTTTGTTTTATCATGTTCTTCAAACACTTTAAAATTTTTATAACCTTTTAAGTCCTAATTGATTCATCATTTTCAGCCTTTGATCGTTATTAATTTTTATTGTCTTCTTATTTGAGGATTACCCTGTCTAAAAATATCTTTTTTCGGGAACTGTCAGACAACCCTCACCACGAATTTCAAAATTTTAATTACGCTATTTTCTAAGCATATTAGAACAAAAATTTTAAAAGATTATGCATAAGTTTTCAAAAAAAATCAATTTTAAAAATGTAAAATTTACATGTATTTTAGATACACTTTTTAACACTGCTGTACGATTAGCCGTTGTTAAGTAAGACAAAAAAATAAAACAGGCCCGGAGTGCGCCGAAGAAATAGCCAGAATATGGCATTTCAATTTCGAAAAAAATCGATTTTAAAAATGTAAAATTTACAAAATAAAACAGGTCCAAGAAATAACCAGACAATATCGATTTAAAAATATCCCTGAAGAATGACAGAACTCGCTAAAGGTGGAACTCGAAGCCATAGACAACATTAATAGTATATCAAAGCACTCGTACCGTCAACAAAATGAAGAACTGGAACGGAACGTGCGAGTTGACCGTGGCTCGACTCGTTGCAACGGGGTGTATCGGGTTACAACTACCTGTTTTTAATTTAACTTTAAAATGCCGTTTTTTCGAAAACTAATGCATAATCCTTGAAAATTTTTGTTGCATTATACTCAGAAAATTGTCCTCTTTCTTATAGTGCAGTTAAAATTTTGAAATTCGTGATGAGGGTTGTCTGACAGTCATTATTGTAACGGGCTGTGGTACTGACCCTACTGCACTGAAGCTTAAGCTTATTGTGCACCCCTTCACAGAGTGTGGATACTTGCAGGAAGGCCGAGCTGAGATATTTCGTAGGTTCGCCATCCAAACATGGAACTCCCGCTCGTTACTCAATCAGCGATCGTATCAAACCACTACCGTGGACTTTCCATAGCCCATAGATCGATATTGGGCTTATTTAGATCACAGCAGTGTGGCATGAACATGATTGAGTAGCGAACCGCGATTTACCGCGTCCTAGCATGATGATTTAAGCCTTGCGCCACATTGCTGGTTAAGCAGTGTAACCAGTAGTTGTGACAGTAACCCTTTTTTCTAAATAAAATGTAGTAAATTCAACGAATTTTCAGGTAAGTAATTTTTTATTTTGAAATAATTTTATAACATCTCTTTTTTGTTTTAGAACTAATTAACAAATCAACATATCATTTATTTTAACTAAAATTTTAAACTCTCATCTTTGCAGGAGCAATTCTGCACACTGAAGACTTATTGTATTAAAAATAAATAATTTAATAAATTGTTAAATAAAAAATCCATGACAATATATTATGAATACGAAGATAATTAATGAATATCCTACTTAATTACTAACACAAAACTTATCCTAATATACACATGCTACCATAAATAGGTTAACAAAGTCTTTTTTTCCTTATGTTGCATTTTATTCATTTATTTTTATTAATTCAAGAAAAAAAAATTTTGGTAGCAACACAGATGAGACAGTTCCATTAAATTATTAAAAGAAGAAAAAACCTTTAAAATCTAAAATACCGATATTATAAAATTATTATTAAAAATCATCTACCAAAAGTAAGTTAACAAAATAAAAAATATAAATTAATAGCCACAATTTGCCCCGCTCTTTTTCGACATAATCTTGATGGCCAATCTTGATGGTAACGATTGCATGTGCTTCGTACATTGCGTTGGTGTAATATTGTATCAAAAGTCTTCAAGGAAGCACCGTAATTCCGTTCAATTTCTCGGTGCCACTTCGGTGATTTGAGGTTTTGACAAGAACCAGATAATTTCAATAGGTGAGAGGTCACTTTGTGGTGGCCATGTCAAAACATTAGTATTAGTATTTTTGATATAATTATCAACTATTTTAGCACAGTGTATGGGCGCATTTTGTTACTGTAATTCAAAATCTTTACTAATCAATCGTTTTTCTTCAAGTATTATCACAGCTTTTAGTAAATTTAAACGTCGAAGTACTCGGCGTTAACCAACTATCAAACTATAAATATGTTAAAATTTTGCATTTCTTTTATATAAAATAAAAAGCGATGTTTTCAGTCCGCAAAATTTATCCATTTGCCAATTTGTTCCTTCCTAAGTACAATTTTTAGCCGCTAGCAAACTTTCAAATTTAACATTTCTTATGCATTGCTTTATGTACATACACTACGCTCATAAAAGTATGGTCACTTAATTAAATTTGGTAAACCGGTAGTTTTGATTAAAAATCATTTGTTTTACTGGCATTACTTGTAAATATGTAAAAGAACATTAAATAATTTTGTCTGTTTAATTTTATTTGTATATTTCAAGTTTTTTCAGCTTTTAAGACGTATAATAAGTGTCCATACATCATTGAGCGGTTATGTGAGAAATTATCGTCTATATAAACAAAGCCAACAAGCCAGAAACCAAGTCTACTAAAAATATTAAATTCAAAAAAACCAAGATATAAATAAATGTGGGTAATTATATATACATAATCTATTGAAATTTTTTTTAATTTATCAAAAATGTGCTAAAATAAGCACTAAAAAAAATTAAAAATTAAGTGTAAGAAAAATGTAAATATGAGTATAAAAATGACGCTTAAATAGTATATTAAAGTATAAGTGGATATTAAGATCTTTAAAACACGCGCGATTTTGCGAGCACGACGGGGCAGCCGGAGTGCTCAAAATAGAGCAAGTGTTTTAAAGATCATGTATCCACGAATACTTTACATAATTTTTTATTATTGGTACACTTTGAAATCATTAATACTGGTATTGATACTACAAAAAATGGAAATAATATCTGACAGTAAGTGAAATGGTCGAATTTGTGATCTAACATCAGTATACCACTGTCGTTGCCATGGAAGTAAAAAAAACAAAAATTAATTTTACAATCTGTCACATAATATTAATTATTGTTGTCACCACAGTTGTTGTATATTACTTAAGAAAATGAGTGTTACCATTGATTACTTAAATAGTAAAGCTGAATCGCGGTTAATACCGCAAAAATCGGAAACCGCTTATAAAAAAGAATACAAGTTTATTAAATGGATCGAAGAGAAAAAGGTAACATGCAGATGAACGAGTTGTGCTTGCTTACCTTCAGAAAATATTCGAGCAGTACTAGGCATCGACTATGTGGGCTATCTATTCGAAATTGCAAAGTATGTTGAGGATAAATCAGTGGCGGCTCGTGGGAAAAACTTTTGGGTAGGCCAGCAATATTGTAAAATAGATAAAATCTGCGGAAGATGTGAATATTTTCTTGAGTTATAATAATATGCTCTATTAAGTCATTTTATTTTAATAATAGAATTACTTACTTCGGACGCTCCTATATTAGCTATGTAAATTGTACTTTTTGAAAACTTTTTTTAGCATATAAAAATCGCTTTTACAAAAGTACGTTTGAGACATTTTTTGTAGATAATTTCATTCCCTTCATTTTTGTTTTCAAACATTTTTTTATTCGTTGTCTCGTTTTCGATCGAGAGCGACTTAAAACAGTCTCGGTAAAAATCTCATGGAAATCTCTCGAGAAAACCATTGTGCATTTTAAATTTTATTAAAAATTTTTACCGAGTCTGCTTTAAGTCACTCTCAGTCGAAAACGATGCGACAAAATAAAAAAATGTATAGAAATAAAAATGAAGACAATGAAATTTGCGACAAAAAATATCCAATAAGTATTGCTGTAAAAACAATTTTTATATAATAAAAACAGTGTCTAAAAGAAGCAATTTACATTGCTAGCACAGGAACGTCCAAATACTTTTTCGAATAACTGTACATTATGTAATAGTATTTATAAACAATGATTGATTCTCTTATTTTTGCTCTTCGCAAATCTGTCTATAACATTGTCGTAAAATGTGTTCGTTTTTAATAATTCATCAAAAATGTCTTTTTGTATTGATAAAAATGCAAGTGAAGATAAGCGAACTCGCAATAGCAATACCTACCGCTTAAACTATTTTGCAATAATAAAAATACACTACAAAGTGCAAAATACCGCTTAATTTCTTTTTTGTTATTTAATTAATTTATTTAATTTGAGTTATATGAAATGAAAAACTGTTTATGGCGAGGTATCATATAACTGCAAGTATAACTGGTAGGCACGGGCCTATGCGCTGGCTATTGAAGCTATAGTATTGCTGTATCTGGCGTTATGGTCCTACTGTTACATTGCGCTATATGCACCAAGCTAGGCCAGTGCCTACACTGTAATACTTTAAAGCAGATACAAATAAAAATATAAAACAAGCTAATTTTTGCAGCTGTTATTGCAATTTTAAGTGCAAATAATAAAAAATAACAAATATTAATTGTCCATAATATTAAAATATTAATTATATTGTATATAAAGAAAATGTTATTTATGTACATTAAATTTTGGGTAGGGCGGGCCTACCTTGCCTGTTCTTTAAAACTGCCACTGGGATAAATAAAGGGGTCGATATAATAGGTATTTACGATATACGCATCGTAACGTGTCATATTACAATACGAGATGGGAAAATTGACCAACGAGCCCGAAGGGTGAGTTGGTCAACCCATCGAGTATCGTATTATTACGTTACGATGCGAATAATGTACAATATTTTATCTACTATTATTTAATAATCATTATTATCCTAAAATTTTGCGTTTTTTAAATTTGACGTAAATGAAATTAAAATGATCAAATAGGTACTTAGTTTGGTATCCTTGGAAAAAAAATTATTTACTTAAATTTGTTTTGTGCTTACTTCGCTAAAATGGCTGACAGTGATAGTGATAATATTCCTTCCGATGTGGAAATTCTTGCAAACGCAGCACTTTCTACCATAATACCGACAAAATTCAAGCAAAAGTACGAATTGGAATACGCAAGATTTAAAAAATGGTGCGAAATGAAAAAGGTAGGAGATGCTATCTCAGTGAAAATTTTATTTATTTACTTTTCTGTAAAAGCTGAAAAAAACAAGTCATCTACATTGTAGACGCACTACTTGATGCTAAGAACAACTATTGCTTTAAAAAGAAAAGTCGGAATGGAGATGGATATAATCCAATATATTTTCAAAGGCCGAAATACATAAATTTTTGCAAGAAGCCAACGACGATCAATATTTTAATGATAAAGGTAGTAGTTATTACTGATATTATTTTAATTTATTTAAGAATAACTAACTTATTCTTATTGTAGGTTTCGTTAATTATTGGTATTTTCGGAGCTTGTCGTAGAGAAGAACTGTGCAATTTAAAGGTAAACGATATCGAAGATAAAAACGGTTTTATTAAAATTACGTTGCCGAATACAAAAACCAAAGTTATAAGACAATTTGTAATTACTAAAGGAAATATTATTGGATGTGACTGCCATGGGGTAAAGTAACACTTTACCCCACTAGTGCGGTAAAATACGCTATTACGATTTTTCAACAAACGTCATAAAGTTTGACATTATTAAATGATAGTAGATAAAATCATTTACGAAAGTGTATACATTTATGAAGGCAATTAGCAAGAACAACGTAGCCAAGAAGTATTATGTATTCAATGAAGATGATCTGCAGAAGTTTTTCATAGATGCACCGGACATTACGTATTTATTTTTGAAGGTGATGTTCATTTGCGGTATCTTTGGCTCTGTAGAAGATGTGAATTGTGCGATTTACGCTTACATGACATCAAGGAAGAAGGAAGCGTATTGCTTATTACTATCCGACTATCTAAGATAGTGAAGACTCGACGTTTTACTATTGCCGACAATGATGGAATTAGATACATATGTGCATTTGGTGAAAGAGTATTTATCATTGCGCCCGAAAAATTAAAAAAAAAACATTTTAAAATTTTACTCCATAAATAAATTTTGAAATTTAATCAGATTTTTAAGTTTATTTCTATTAATTAATTAGTATTATCTCTGTATATTATGAAGTAAATAAGTATTATAAGTATTGTGTTACGATACAATCGTAAACAACAAAGTGAAGCATTTAAAGAGATAAAAAACTTAAATGTAATCTGAATAAAAATGCCCTGAAGGTAACACTTTCACATAACTCTTTACATGTTTCACTGCCAGATTATCGTACAGTATTATTTTAGAATCAATAAATTGCGCAAAACGTCATATCTTTGCTGGTCTTAAAGGTAAAAAACCATTAACAGCACCCGAGAATGATTTGCCAGCGATGTCAGCGGTCGTGTATCAGTAACTGAGAGATTCTACCATAATTAAAGCGGTAGTTTTTGATTTTTAATACATTATGAATGAACTTAATTGTAACATAAGTTTACAATAATAGTTTATAATATTGATGACGCGCAGATAAGTTTAAGAGGATTTCATTTGATAAACATTTCTTCACTACCAAAATTGCCCGATTCTTAAAATTTTTTCGAAAATGTTTTACATTAGATTGTGTCGAACTGCAAGTAGTTGTGCAAAATATTAAGTCCAAACTACGCTATTAATTTTGTAAATCCAGAATGTTTCCATGTAATGTTTTAAATAATTATTTTTATAAATATTTTTATATTTTCTATAATGTTCTGTTAAATATACGAAAATGTACTATAATAAAGATTCAACAGTTCATTAAAGCGGAGACAGAAAAGTGTGCTTTGGCTTACCACTTTTCCTACTTTTATATCACTCTTGAGAGAACGTCAAGCATTTAACAGCCCATATGTGTTAGAATAAACAAAATTGGAAAACAAAAATTCAACCGTTTTTCTGGAAAATTAGAAACTGAGCAGCTTTTGTGTCGTATTGTAATATTTATATTTAGTACTTATTGTACTTATTTGTATCAAGGGAATATGCCACAATATTATTTGTTAGAACTTACAAAAGGTGCACAATTTAGCTTTGAATGCTTAGTTTCAAAACCGTTACTTTCTTTCTGAATCGCGGTATTCGCAGTTGCGTTAAATAAATATCTTCGAGTGTATTGGTTGTAAAGAAACGCTTGAGCTTTTGTTTATACAATATTCACGGAAACGTTTTGTCATCTAACATCCAACAGCCTCCCAAGAAAGTACGCCAGCTGAAATAGTATTGCTTTGATAAATTTGCATCGGCTATAATAATAGTCTTTAGGACACAAAATTCTAATATTAAATGATACCAAGTCAAACATATCAAACAAAACAGTAACAGTCTGAAAATAAACATTTTAATTAATTCTTTTAACAGGCAGCTCAGCTGCTTCTTTTAATTAAAGCAACATTGTTAAGCAAAATTATTCACTAAGAGTTAAACAAAATGTCTAGTATGTATACCATAATTATTCTGAATCTAATATGACTAAAATTGCTAAACATTGCAGTGTTGAGAAAATTATGTAAATAATGTAAATAATATTGATCGATCAATACTCTATTTACATCTTTATTGTATTACCTTAATTGAATTTTATTTTACCGCAATAAGATACACATTATAACACATTTTTCGTGCGATTTATTTACAGTAATAGAAAGAAACTTAAAAATAAGAATTTCAAGTAAATTGTGTGGTATTTAATTTGTAGGGGAGAGTCGGGTATTGGTGCGCACTTAAGCTAAAATTGTAATATTTCTGAAATGACAAAATTTGGACTGCTAGGTTTGCTATCAAGATTCTTTAAGGGTTTGGCTGTAACATACTATAATAAATTTTAAATAAAAATGCATATCGTGATTGTAAAATTTAAAATATGAAAACATGGCACTGCGTACAATTACACGACGTATGCGGCTAATGGTGCGCACAGGTAGGATAATCGTGCGCACTCAAAAGGGCAACAAAGAACACAGACTATTAAACGTAAAAACATCATTATTTAAAAAGTTAAAAATACATTAATATGCATAACATGTATAATAATATATAAAGTAGAACCAAAATATCTGAAAAATTAAACTTATATGAAATATAAAAAATTAAGAAAACGAAAATAATAAAGGAGTTCATTATGTGTCACACAAATCGCAAATATATCCCTCAGGGGTATCTTCTCCCGTGCATAGTGCATGTTCCCATTTTTTACAGATTGAGCATTTGAACCACATCTCATTTTTTACACTGCTTTCACCGCAACTAATGCATCTCTCGTTTTCATCCGACTCGAGATCGTCTAACTCATCATCGTTACATAGCTGACTATCTGAAATATCTTCAGATTCACTACTTTCTTCAAAGACTTTTCCTTTTGTACTTTCTTTAATTTTACTGCCTTTTATAACTTTTTTGCCCTTTTTTGCCCTTTTTTTTTGTTTTTCTTCTAAACGCCTTTGCCTTCGTGCCTTCTTTGCTTCTGCGGTTTCCAATTTTTCTCTGTTTGGTGTAGCTGTTAATATTTCAGACTTCTGTTTTTTGCGGTTGTATGGTTTAACTATACGTGGTTTTGGAAGAGGACTCAACTCTTCCAAAATAGCTGATGTACACGTTACAGGATCGTCATTATTTTCAGTATTGGTCAGTCCGTTTAAATTATTCTTCTCAATAAGATTGTTTAGTTGACAAAAAGCTGGTATACAGTGCGAAGAGACAGTAGAAGGCATCTCGTCATCAATCACAATTGGGAGGTGGTAAGTGGCTGGTAGAAAATCTTCGTCGGTGAATTTATCTGGTTGATAAGGCCACACCCTACATGCCTTAAATCCTGATTGAGGCTTATCCATTGTAGCAACAAGAGTGTAGGCTTTGTTAAATATTTCAGATAAATCGTATTGTGTTATTCTTTCAGCCGTTATTAGGTGATAGTCACATTGCTTGTTAAATGCTGATTTCATTGGTCCATAAAAACTTACATCCAATGGCTGAAGCTTATGAGATGTATGAGGGGGTATTGTGAGAAGAATAATGCCATATTCTTTACAATAGTCAAAAATTGGTAGAGAAATGTGACTGGAATGATTATCAAGAAGCAATAGTACAGGTTCATCTTTTGTCGATTTTACGGTTTTTTTAAAGTGTTTTAGCCACTGATGAAAAAGCTCTTCATTGCTCCAGCCACTTTTTGAACAGGTATAAATTGCATTAGGAGGTCCATTCTTGGTTAAGGTATTTGTCATTCTACAGCGAGGAAATATGAACATTGGTGGTACGTAGCAAGTTCCAGAAGCATTGAAACAGCAGATAACAGTAACTGTCTTCCCTCTTTCACCAGATGTCTTAGCGCCAAATTGCTTAACTCCCTTGAGCCCGAGTTTCTTGCATGGTTTATGTACTGTAGAAATTCCAGTTTCGTCTACATTAAATATTGCATCCCCATTGAATTTGAATTTATCGTATATTTTCTTTAAATTTTGAAAGAAAGTGGAGACCTGATCTTTATTAAAAGCTGAGATTCAATTGATGCTAGTGGGTTCCGGTTTTCTTAGCGCTATCTCTGGGTTTCTCTTGATAAATCCATAGTACCAATCTTTTCAGGCTATTTTTGTTTCAACATTAAAGTTGTGCTTTATTTGTTTGGCTTCAGCAAAGAAAAACGCCAATTTTCTGAGTTGAACTCTAGTCATTCCATGATAAAGTTTAAGAACATGGTCTTTTAACTCTTTTTCTTGGACGAGTAAAAATACACAGTACTTGCCAATATGTGGTCCTACTACATCAAGTCCATTGTCAAATGCTTGTTTTCTTTTTCGAATTGAAGACTCTGGGATATTAAACTTTCTACCAGCCTGTCGTATTGATCCTCCATTTTCAATAAATTGTATTGCTTGAATCATAGTTTCTGCACCCCATTGTGCCTTTTTTTGTTTTAAGTTGGTATTTCGGCATCTGCAAGATGCAAAATATCATGATTGTTTATTTAAAACGAATTCTTGGCAATGCTAAATACAAATACAAGATAGGTTAATCGTGCGCATTGCGCACGATTAACCGACAAACGGCAGATTTACTTTAAATTGTATAAATCATTAAAAAACGTTTTGTTACCAAAATTACCTATATCAGTGTTAAGAAGATTTATTAAGCAATGTATTAATGCATACAATTATAAAAGAATGCAAAAATGAAAATACTTACGGCTTGTTTTCTCCGAGATGCAAACTAGTACACCACATATATAAACAAAGAAACGACCATTGTGGTTAGTAAAGTTAGGGGAAAAACCTTATTCATATCTGATAGTACATACGTTTCTCAAGAGATGACTCCCGAATCACAATTTTGAAATTATGTAAGTCAGTTATAGAAATAAAGGCATGCGCACGATTAGCCGCTGCGCACAAATACTCGACTCTCCCCTATTGTAAATATAATAATAAACAAAGCTAAACAGAACGTCAAAATAATAAACTTTTAACCGTAAAATGAAGAATACATAGAAATTGTTATTTAGAATTCACTAAAAATATATTGATTTACCACTTTTGACAGGTTAGCATTAACAATATGTATTTAAAAATTAGATATTAACTTAATATCTAATCAACACTGCTGAAAACCAAAAGTTTATTTTAGCAAACTATTATCGACATAATATCCTGTAGTAACAATTTAATGTAGAAAAAACAGTGGATTTCGATTAGTGTGGAATTCAATTTCTTGCCATATTTTTTAAAATTGATGAAAATGAATTGACCAATTAGAGTGGGGTTACGTAGAGAGACTTTTGTATGTAATTATGTTGTTTATTATATGTAATTTATTATGTGTAAATCACACTTGATGGTTAAGTTTGTAATTAAATTATGCAGTTTATAGTATTATGCTATGTTATGCGGTTATAAATGTATAATACAAATGTTTGCAAATGTATTGTTAAAAGTTACAAGTCCATAAAGTTGAAGTTAAATTATAATAGAAATAAAATGTAAATACTAAATTATTAAACTAATTTTTATCTTGATTATTATTAAGTTTTATTTAACTTTTAATAAAATAAAATATTTGCAATATACTTGTATGTTTCAAATTTTGTGACGCGCACAGTATTTATTGCCGTTATCACTTACATCATTAAATTTTAGAGTATTTTAATCAATCTATTCAGTTTTGAAGTAACATATTTTAATTTAGTTATTTATAATGTATATAAACATAAATATAATTTATACAAATATATGAGTAGAGTGCAAATATTTTATCTCATAATAGTCTCTCAATTTCTAATCTAATTTTTTTAATTCAACTTTCTTTAATTATTTC
Source organism: Cantharis rustica (assembly GCA_911387805.1). Classification (NCBI taxonomy): domain Eukaryota; kingdom Metazoa; phylum Arthropoda; class Insecta; order Coleoptera; family Cantharidae; genus Cantharis; species Cantharis rustica. Next base: position 37,556,571 of record OU426879.1, read on the forward strand.
TTTATATAATTTATAATATTATATTTTGTATCTGGTAATTGGTAATTATTTTCTATTCTTGCATTGTTTCATAGTTGTATTCCCAGTTCAACAAAGATATAAATGAAGATGAAAGTTCATCACACAAAAAGTGTTTTGAGATAGAATGGAAAAGTTTGGAACAGCTAAATTTTAATACATTATAATGACTTGCTTCCAGAAAGTGGTACTGATGACAATATCTAAGAGATAAAGCATAAAGAATATGTATTTTCTATGTAATATTGACGAGGACAAAAAAAGGGCTATTTCTACATTTGTTTAAGACATACCTGGGGTTTAAATTTCAAATTTGTTACACATAATAATTAATTAAATTTTGGTCTGTGGTTTTTAATACTTAACAAATTTATTTTAATTCTTTTCACACGTTATATGATTTTTATTTTGTTTTTGCAAAGCTATAAATAAAATATCTTAAAATAAATTATCGTGATTCAGTAAGTATAATTTAATAATTATAAGCTGCAGTAATTTTAAAATAAGTTTTGCTAGAAATCTGGTAATCTTTCCAATGAAAATCAAATTTGATAATGTCCATGTTTCAACAGTGCTTTTTTTAATATGTTATAAATTCTAGTATGGTCCTATTACATTATAATAGAATAGAATAAGCTTTATTTAACAAAAAAAAACACTATTACAAAGTACAGAAAATAAAATGTTGTGTAAATAAATGTGATAAAAGGTTGATTTGTAAAAATGGTGGAGATCAGTATTTACGCTGTTTTTCATCTCAACCGTATGTGCGAAATCCAGTCATCGCTTGTTGTAGGAATTTCTAGGAAGTCTTCTACCTTGTAAAATACCTCGTTTATTAGGTATCTTCGCACTAGCTTTTTGAATATATTTTCATCCAGAGATCGAACAGTTAATGGTAATTTATTAAATAGTTTCGGAGCATAGTATAGTGTCAAATTTCTTGACTTTGATAGTCTTAGGTATGCGTTTTGAATGTTCCTGTTATATCTTGTATTGTGCGCAGGTGTTGTGTTTATGAGGTTATATCTGTGCATGTTTTTCTTTGCATACATTAAACATTCCAATATATAGCATGCTGGAATAGTCAGAATATTTAGTTTTCTATATTTGTCCCGAACATCCTCACGGTAGCCCATATTTTCCAATATTCTTATGGCTCGACGCTGTAATTTGAAAATTCTTTTCATATGACTGGAATGACCCCATACTAATAAAGCATAGTTTGCGATGGATTGTATCAACGCATGAAAGGCTGTCAAACATATTGTTTTCTCAACTCGATTTATCAGATTCCTAAGTACATACATATTTTGGCATATTTTACGACTCATATTTTCCACATGCGTATTAAAATTTAAGGTGGGGTCCAAAGCTACACCTAGAAAATTTACACTGTCTGGATTGGAATAAGGGTTGTGTTTAATTAATAAAAAAACATGGTTTGGGTCTTTTCTCTGTTTAGTAATAGTTGATTTGATTCGAACCACTTATTAAGAATATTTATGTTTATTTCTGTTTTCTCCATTATCATATAGAAAATTTTATCTTTGGTCAGTTTGGTTGTGTCGTCAGCAAATAAAATTATTTTGTCGTCATTTATATCCAGGGTAACATCTTTGTTTATGTCATTTATATATATTAAAAATAGCAAAGAACCTAATATGGAACCTTGTGGTACTCCGTTTGTTATTGGTTTTTGCTCGGAGAGTTTACCTTCGTATGAGGTTCTTTGAAATCTGTCCGTTAGGTAACTTCTTAGTAGGTTTGTCGCTTCTTCATTTAGACCACAACGTTCTAATTTGTGATATTATAGCAGTTCATGTAATATACAATCAAATGCTTTTGAAAGGTCACAGAAAGTGGCTCCAACATATTCTCCGTCTTCAAATTCTCTGATCACGTATTCCATTAGAGTATTTATCGCATCGGTCGTGGATTTATTTTTTCTGGACCTAAATTGGCACTCGTTTAGTATATTAATGTTTTCTAAATAATTCCTTAATTGATTCTCAAGAAGATATTCGAAAATCTTCGATATTATCGGAATCAGCAAGATCGGTCTGTAACTGTTTGGATCTGACCTATCACCTTTTTTAAAAAGTGGTATTATCTTTGTTATTTTTAAACATCTAGGATAGATCTGTTCTCTAATACAGGCATTATACAGTTTTGTAAGCGGACTTACTAATTGGTTCACAAAGTTTTTTATGAGTTTACCGTTCATACCGTATATGTTTTTACTGTTTTTGCTTTTTAGTTTATTTACTGCATCCCTTACTTCGTTTTGTGATACTTCTTTAAAATTAAACGATGTTTTTGTACTATTAACATTTGCGCTCACTATGCAGGGCTTGTCCATAGATGCGATAATATCATTTGCTATGTTTACAAAATGCTTATTGAGATCATCAGTTTTCATGGTAGTTTTTTCACCAAACTCTGTTTTCTTTTTTCTGTAGTCGTTTATGATTTCCCAAGATGCTTTGATTTTGTTATCAGCCTTCATTATATTGTAATGTCATCTAGCCTCACGTTGCGGCGTCAATAAATGTAATGACCCAGGTCTATTCAAAACTTTTATAAATTAGTTTTCTTCTAAAAATTTATTAATTAACAACTGGGCATTCATTTTTGTATTGTGTAGCAATGAGCTCTTCAAATTAAAATTGTAAATTTCTAAATTTTAATGCTTACTTTTGTTAGCATTAAGTATGCAGCTGGCTTAAGTATGCCTGGTTACACTCGCTGCGACGCAATTTTTACACATCGACCTAAATTGTCACAAATTCTTTTCCTTTTATTAATTGGCACTTCACTTTAGTTGAATAATTAAAACAAACAAAACTCTCAACTTTACTTAATTTATTTATAAAATAATAAAAGCAATTGTCAATTATCGGGTATGGCGACTTCCGCAGGCACCACGGCCTTCGCCTAATTCTCCTTGCATCGACCTGCTCGCCGTACTCCTTCCAGTCTTCTCCCACCTTTTATTTACACAACAAATTTTACAAACTTAATACAATGTTTTTATAATGTTATAAATAATAATGAAACAAACTCAAACTTTAAAATAACTTTACAAAATAATAAAATTAATGTTTTTATGCATTTCCAAACACGACAATATATTTCGTGTTTGCCTTCATTTTTGCATTTTTGATTTCAAACCTAAATTTTTGTCTGTATCGTTTTAGATTTTCTTCCTGATTTGGCGATCTATCCATACCTTTTTTGTTTGACAGATGCATGTATTCCTTTCGCATTTTCTGCAAGTCTTCTGTGAACCAGGGGATATTTTTTTGTTTGTTTCTTTTCATTATTACCAACGAGAATGCTGATTCAAATGTGTTCACTAATATGTCATGAAATTGTTTAAAGCTATTTTCTGCGTTTGATGTTGGGTTAATAAAACTCCAATCTTGTTCGTCTAGTAAGTTGTACATAGTATTTAGACCTTTTTGTGTTATAGGCCGCTGCATTGTATCCTTCTTTGTATAATTTTTCTTGTTGACTTTAAGGTTTAATTCGACGGCACAGTGATCACTCAGTTTTAGGTCTCGTACGTTTGTGGAAAAACTCATTTGGCCATTAAAATTCACAAAAATATTATCTAGGCATGAATTTTTCCTAGTACTGTTATGAACTTCCTGGGTAAAACCATAGAATCTCGAGATATCCAAAAATTCATTTCTTCGCGTGCACTCTTGATCGAAATGAATGTTAAAGTCACCAATTATATTGGTGTACTTTTGTCTTGCAGCCAAAGCATCGAGCAGTTTACTAAAATAATTCAGAAATAAATTAAAGTCACCTGCTGGTGGTCTGTAAATAGTCACCACAATCATTTTAATATCCACTACTTCAATTGCAGCTATTTCAAGATGCATTTCGTGCGAGAACGCCATTAATTTTTCAAGTCTCTTATATGCGATATTGTTTTTGCATAAGATTATAGTACCGCCATGTTTCCTTGTCTTTCATGAGAAATGGGAAGCAACATTGTATTCTTCAATTCTTAATAAAGAAGCTTCATCGTTGATTAAAAAGTGCTCGGTGGAACACAGTACATTATATCTTGGGGTATTTTTACATTTCAGGAAAACCTCGATTTCTCCTACCTTACTTCCAATAGAGCATATATTTTGATGTGGTATATTCCATTCCACGTTTTTTGTTTTAATTATATAAAATATACTTTGATTTGAGTTGTGTTCACAAAACTTTTGACTCATTGAATAGGTTGTAGACCGATTTTTCTTGGGCCTCGAAAGTAATCAAACCGTCGAACCTTTACGTTTCTGTGCCAAAATTCAGAGGCAATTAACAAGTCATGTAATGTAAAGTCGGCGCCAATTTTAAAAGAGACACTGTTGTCATATGAATTTAGCTGAAAACATGAGAAGTTGTGTGGCGGATGCTTTGACTTCATATGCGATATAATAGTTTCTTCCGATACACTAGAAGCAACACGACTAACGTAGAACCAGCATTTTTTTGTGATTCCTTGGAATTCCGAGGTACCTTCTGACGAGCCTAAAACCGTTTTCCTAGATCTACTATCCACATTTGAGGTTTTGAAATTATTTGAAACGTTATTTATACTTGCTTTTGGTTGACTACTTTTCTTTTTCTTTTTGTTGATCACCTCGGTAAAGTTTTTCTCTTCATCGTTGAGATCACTGCCATTATTTAAGTTAATATTTAAAATAGTATTTTCCTTTGGCGCAGTTTGTAACTGATGTACTTCGGTATTTAAAATCGGTTTTGTGGTTTTAGTCCTAATGTTGCTAGAATTATTTAAACTACTTGATGTGTTGATTAGTTCATTTGATTTTAAGGCTTGCGCCACACCTTTGCGAATATTTGTTCCTACCACGTGTTGTTTCGGTACTGTAATTTTCGGTCTTAGAAGTTCAATGATCGTATTTTTATCATCGATTGAAGCCTTTAGTGTACAAATTTGCTGTTTCAGACTAGTTATCAGATCTCTGGACATGTCCATGAACTTTAAAATTGTCATTTTTTTCATCATTTACGTTGATTGTGAAGTTAACCTCGTCGAATTTAATGTCATTCAAATGTGTAGGTAACTTACCCGACACGATTACTTCTATTAGTTCGTCCTTTCTCAGTTTTTTCAGTTCATTTGTGAGTTTAATACGATCGCTTTCGACCAAAGTCAAGCAATTTGCCATGTTTATATTGTTATGTTTTGGTGACGAATTTATTCGCCCGAGACCAAGATTTTAGCTTCTGTTTTAATTTCTCGGTTTTGTCTTTATCTTCTTTACAAATTTTCAATTTTAATTTCAGTTCCAATCTCAGGGTCAAAAGTGGGTTCAAATCCGCAAGCAAATTGTAAAATTATTTAATTTTTTCCAATGAATCTTCTTATCAAAAATAATTCGTTAAACTTTAATTTTGTTTTAATATAAAATATTCAAAAATGGTAATGTTAAATGATACGATAGCCGTATCGCATCAGCCCACTTATCAAAAAAATTTGTATTACCTTCAATAACTTCCAATATGAAAATTTAAAATTTTTAACATTTACTTCCTTTTCCAATTATAATTCGTAAACTTTATCTATTTCCATCTTTAATCAAGTAACTTTCTTCCGTTCAATTTTATCTTCAAAAAATCTTTCAAACTTTCTTGAAAATCAATTAATCCATCCATAAATCTTAATAAAACAATATTCAATTAAATAAATCACTTATATTTCAAAAACTATAAAACTTCTCAAAAATTATTCGGATTAACAAATTAATGCGGCCATCACGTCGACCACTTTTTGGCAAAAGGCTTCGTATTAAAGTGATCGGTCCCTACCTAGCAAATTCCACAATGTTACAAGTTAACAATTAATACAATAATTTTACAAAAATGTATAGGGTAGGTTCAAATCAGTTTGAAACACCGCAATATATATAAATTTGATCACTTACGAAATATGAGACATAACCTCAAACACGTCTGTTTACTTCGAAAGTTTACTTAGTCGTGTGGTCACCCATTCAAACCATAGCCTCTAGCCAACGTTTGTTTGAAATCTGGAAGAGGTATTTGTACTATTCTGCATAATTTGATTTATTATATAGCATAACAGTTGTTTGACAAGATTACTCCAATTAAATTGTACGTATATATAAAATAGAATCTACAGTTTAACGTGGTATGCAAACCACGAATCCTAACAAACAAAAAGCATTAGATAATTTATCACTAGCAGTAACCAATTTCTTGGTTACCTACAATCGTTATTTTTTCTTAATACTCAAAATTGTAATAAATCAATACCTTTGATGCTGGACGTTTCATAATATGTAAGAAGCCAACAGCTATTAGAAATAACTTAGTAATGAAGCCGTATGCGAAAAACTATTTTATATGTTGAATAAACCAAAGAAGCTTGCAGAACAAGATCTATTAACAAACAATTTCGGCTCTTCTGTTAAAAAAAAATAAATATTATAACTGAACCGTTTTATATTTATTTAACGTGTAATTATTTAAATAAGCACAAAACGTATAAATTCAATTTAAGTGTCCTAAAACGTATTTACTGTAATTAAAACTAATCTAATAGTATATTATCCACGCAGGAGATATGAGATGCATTACCGGCGAAGGATTTAAAAGCCAGAGGGCCGTAGGCCCGAGGACTTTTGAATTCTCCGCCGGTAATGCATTCTTATCTCACAAGTTTGATATACTATTTTATCTATTTTCTTGCTTAAATAGCATTTAATAATCAATAATAATTAAAATAATTTGCACTCTACAAATAGAAACATAAAATGCTGATTATCTCAAAAATGAGACAAGATATCGAAAAAATAACGTAAAAATGTTCTCCCCCCCAGCCTGCACACTCCCCCTCGAGGGTAGAGTTCCCGCTACCAGATGCACTAATTAGCGCGCACAAACTCCAAGAAATATGGATAAAAATTCGATTAAAACAAATAAAGTAATAAAGGTTATAAGAAATCTAGTGATTGAAAAATAAAACAAATGAGTAATTTATCAAAAAAATTGTGTAATTTCATTAACATGGGTGATACTTTTGATGTTGATGAAGCCGCGGCAAAGCTTGTAGAAAAACTATTGCCGACGAAATCAAAAAAGAAAGTTAAATTTTAACATAAATTTTATTTTATTCATGCTTATGTGCTTGTCGTGTAGTTATTGTAATTAGTGCCGGTATTACATATATGTCAATATATTGTGGTGTTTCAAAATGATTGCGACCTACCCTGTACATTTTAATAAAAATTTTGTTTTTAAATGGTTTTAAGTTGTAAGACTGTGGAAGTTGGACAGGTGGGGGCGAACCGACCAGGATATAAGCCAGTCGCCGAAAAGCGGCCACATCGAGCATCTTGTACCATGTTTGCTCGGGGCAGTTTTTGAGATTTTGATATCAGTTTGAATTTGTGAGTTATAGTTGTGAGTAATATTTTTGATTTTGATTAAAATAAATGAATTTTGATGCAAGTGCATTAGTTGCGTAATTTTTGGATGATAATTTTTGATATTTGGAATTGATTTGGATTAATTTTGATAAGTTGCTACCGAGCGGTAGAAGATTGATTGGTTTTTATTGATTTGGAAAGATTTGGTTGATTTGATAAAATTTGAAGAGAGTGATTGAAATTATAAAATTTAAAATTGGTTTTAAATTTGCAAGAATCAACATTTGCATTTGTACGAGCGTAGCCAGATGATAGATAAGCCGACGTTTTGAACGCGCATAAGTTTAAAACAAGCGAGCCTATTTAAAATTTAACATTAAATTAAATTTGAAATTATATTTACGATTTTTAATTTGAATTTGAAGAATTTATTATTGGAGATATTATTATTTATCATTTTAAAAGAAGGGCAAGCACATAAATCAACAGGAACCGACTACTGAGCGTCTTTTTTTGTTCTCCACTGTAAAAGCTAGCTGGGTAAATAAAAGATTGTGCCGGGTAGGTAAATTCATACAAAACCCCACAACAATATGTATATTACAAACGTCAGATAATATTACCTCCCTTGAGAATTTGACAAATATTAATCAATGCAGCAAGTAACCGTCGTCATATCCACGCCATTTGATAAAGATAAGTACGCATTTATTTACCGGAAGTAGATAAAAATAAAAAAATATTCAATTATTACATTAAATTTTTGAATTAATAAAAAGTTAAAAAGAAAGTAGAAGTACATGGTAAATTTTTGAAAATAATTAATTTAATTAGTAACAAAATTGATAGAAGTTGAAAGAAAAAATTAAATGATGAATTGAAATAATCTAAAAAGTAAATAACTCATAAAAATAGAATTAAAAGTAAGAATAATATTATGTTAATAAAAGTTCATAAATTGATTAATAATTCTTCATTCTTAAAAATACACATCCGTGTATATTAGAAATATAATTTTAAATGCTTCATCTCAGTAAATAACGGTTTTAGCTTAAAAATCATAAGTTCCACATAACCCGATTTGAAAATTTGAAAATACTGGGCCTTGTATACTATTAATAATAATTATCAGAAAATGTGTAAATCAATGTCTAGCTTAGCCATACTCTTGTAACTATTTTTGAATTTAAATATCTCATTACATATGTAGAGTAGATTCAATTTGTGTTTTGGTCCTAAATTGTCCTTAAAAAAAGTATATATTTTCAAATTACTAAGTAGGTTATTGAGAAATAACTTGGCAGACTTTTGTGTACATCTGCTCAACTTTTTATCACTTATCAGTATCTAAACCGCAGGCAAGACTCTGTTAACTTTATGTGCAAATAAATTTCCCTAGACATTAATATTTTCGTATTTGATTTATTTCCTTTCCGTGAAACTTCATGATGAAGTGAGGGTCGATGCTTAGTTACTTTAAAGCAAATATATTTAACTTAAAAAATATTAAGCCAAATTAAAAAGACGTTAGCCTGAAAGATATTATTTTAATTTATATTTGTTTTAATTGTCAACAACAATTAACAACTATCGTTTATCTAATTATAATTATTATTATAACTACTTTTGGTTATATTGTAATGTCGAAAAACATAAACTATAGAAACGTGAAATAAACAAATTTACATAATATTTAAATGAACGGTAACTTAGGTTAGCGAGTTATATATATTTAATGTTTGGTGTTATCCTAGTTATAATACGTTATTCATTTTATCCAACTCTCCTTTTCACGTCATTTGTATGTTTTTATCGAGTTGACGTGCTAAGACTATACGTACAACGCACATCTGACCCTTATCTATTCTATTGGCACAATTTTGAAACCCTTGGCGTTAATACGAGTTACATACAAAATTTATAATTGAATTATTGTCCTCGAGTAGATGAGCTGCTAGCTGAAACCTCTATAGGGCTGCCAAGCTCTTAGCAATCTCAAACTATACATATATAGGTATCCTTAACCTCTAAAATTGTAGTTTCTCCTGAATTCTATCAAGCTTCATGTTCAAAGTTTACTAACTTAGTACATGAAAATGCTGCCGATAAAGTTTTGTCTAAATAGATTATTATCTACAAACTTCTATAATTTTTTTAGCCAACATAACATCTTATTGAAAGTTTTTGTTCCGTGACGCAGAAAAAAAAAAGGTTTAAGACGCTTGTTATTACATTAATATGATTCTAAAAAGATCTGTTCAGCTAAAGTTTATAATTTAATTAATTATGAAATTGACAGCATTACAAAATAAAAATTTAGAAACTGGACAATGAAAGAAATAATCCAAACCGAGAAATCGAATTGCGTATTCAGTTACATTATCATTTAAGGATCTGCAAGGATATCTTGAAACCATTATTACTGTCATTCAATTTTCAATATCCGTTTTATTTTCACACATGAAAAATTAAAACAAAAATTTTCACGAGTTATTGGAAATTCAGTGAATCACTCGGTAGTCTCTAATTTAATTGCATGCTTTGTTTGATTATGAAACAATATTTGTGCACGCTTAAACATTATTTATTGAATATTAAAATACTTGGATGGGTAAAATGACAAAATGTTATGTCCGCATTAGCTTGTATAAAAGAAATAATCGAAATATTCTATATTACATAAACATAATTCTATACTTATATCGTAAATATCATTCTATATTATATAAATATACCAAAGATTATAGCAAGAAATTATTTATTATTTTAGAAATACTAAGACAAAAATTTACATATAATATTCTAAAAAATTAAAAATAAAGCTAAATAATTTTTTGTATTGCAATAGTGAAGCTTTGCATCTGACATTTTCTGATCTACACAAGTTATAAATTTTCTTCAAATTAATTCGGAACTCTAATACTGTCTTTCTCCAGTAAGTACTTCTCGGCAATAATGGGATTTATATTTTGGCAGTCTTTCAATTTATTCTAAAATTAATATATTTTATGGTGTAGATACATATTATTGTTACGTTATTTTCGTAATACCCTTAATTTATATAAATTAATTTTTAAAATAATAATTAATTTGTAATTTGTTAAAAGTTTTTAAAATTCCTTTAGAATAAAATTGTAGAAAATTGCAACGCTAAAATTTATACGATACTGGTATGCAGCTGTTTGCTTATCAATCATTTTGTCGTTCCTTCATCAATTAAAACATAATATGTTTCATAGAATTTTAGTATATCATTCAATTAATTTTAAAAAAAATGTATTATTAACCTTTTTATCCAATTTCTCTAATCTTCTTTAATGTAACTTTTGTAATGTTCAATTATAATTTTCTTCATCAATTAATTGATTTATTTATTCTTCTAAAAGAATAAATTCACTTCTAAAATTCGAAGCAGTAACTTTTTCTTTAAAATTATACTACTATGTTATTTCTATTAATTACAAACCATTTTAGTTAATTTTATAATAAACTTGTCATTTTTTTGCAAGTAAGATTTCTTTCTTACCTTATTGCAAACTTCCTTACTTTAAACAAATTTTAAAAAGTTAAACATTAACAGCCTTATGCATAGTCATCTAAGTAGCTACTAAGTACACTAAGTAGCTACTAACGCGGTCAGGTAGTAGTGGAGCATGCAACTTGTATGCATAGACGAGTTAAAAGGGTACTAACCTTAGTAGGACTACTAAAATCGTTGGTTTGCTACTAAATATTTAGTGAGCGTTTTAAGCATGTTTAAGACCATTTTAAGGTTACTTTTTACAAAGAATAGACAATTTTGAAAATTATATTTAGTCATAATATACCATATTATACATAATATATTAATTTTTAATTTGTGATAAAAAACATTATCAAATATTGTTTAGTATTTATTAGTTAACTTGTTCAATTACAAATTATTGAATTTATTCCTATTATACATAAAATAAGTATTTAATATAATATTTTTAAGTGGGAAAATGCTGAATTATAAAACTAATTAAATAAATTAAATAAAAAATTCGTTTAAAAATAATGGAAGATTGTATAAATGTTGATGAAGAAATCGAAGAAATTCAAATAATTCAAGATATTATTCTAAATTTAAATAGGAGACCAAAAGTATATGTGAATCATATAAATCCTTTGGTTTATTATAACAATGTACTTGCCAAGGGTAAATAATATTAAGCTGCTTTTAGGTACGTGTTTTAGGTAAAAATAATTATTTTTAAGTTGTCGGCTGTCAATTTGCGATGTTGCCAAATAAATATTTCAAAAATTCTACCAACTAATTCTAAAATATTCTACCAACTAAAAGGATACTTACTTTTTTTTTAAAAGAACTATGCATAACAAAATTTTACTAGCTTCTAGAATGCTATTAACTAGTAGCTACTAATTCATTTTAAACCTATTTTAAAAGTCCTACTATGCATAAGGCTGAAAATCTTTTACAACGAACTCATTTCAAAACACGACAATATATCTTGTAAATATTATCTTTCCGTTGTTTTCGTGTAAGTATGTTTCTTTTCTCAATAAGAAAATTACAAAGAAGAATTATTGTTAGAATTCTTATTCTAAGAATTGAACTTTTTCCTACTAACCATTGGAAAGAATTTTCTGAGTATATTAACACAAAAATTTTTTAGGATTATGCAATAGTTGTCGAAATAACGGCATTTTAAAATTACGAAAAGCAGGAAGATGTAATATGATACACCCCGATGCGTGCTGTTGAGCCACCGCTCTTATTTCTGTTGACGGTACGTGTGCTTTTATATACTCTTAATGTTGTTGTCAGTCGCGGTCCACACCCGGACGAGTTCGATGGTTTCGAGTTTTATCCTTGGCAAGTTCTGCTATTCTACAGGGATATTATTAAATTGTTATATCTTTGTCGGAATACACGGCCGAAGAGCGCCGATTTGACTCTGTTTTGACATACTCAACCACGGCCTACCGCTCATTCATGTTAATCCTTTAGTACTAACGTGGTTTTTTATAACACGAGTACTAACGTTGGTCTGCGAGATCGATTCTTGTTTTAAATTTTTTTAACTTAGTGTTTACATATTTTTTTACTAAAAATTAAATAATATTAAATGTCTAGGTATTTTTTTTTATAATAATGCCAATTTTAGTGGAAAAAGGTAATTTTTATTTACAAAATTTTATTTTATTGTTTATTTAAATTTACAGTTAAAAATAGAAGTCGTCGGTCTGTGAGACCGATTGTTAGTACTGAATGGGTAAATCGAATATTTCTCTATCTAAAATTTTTGATTTTTAAATTCGATTTTTTTCGAAAACTTTTGCATTATTTTACAAAATTTATGTTTTAGTATGCTTTTAAAAGTCTACTTTTAGCAATATTCAATAGGAAAAAGTTTAGGTTTTCTGACAGATTCTCAAAGAAGTTTTGTCGAATGCATTTTAACATGAAAAGTAGTAATAATTAAATAATAAAAAAGATTAAAGTTTATTTGGGTAATTGATTACTTGATTTGAATAACAATTAATTTTTCAAGCATTTAATACTGTATAATATTAGATAAGATGTTAGGGAGAAACTGCAGATTTTTTCAGTGGAAATCCAAATGAATTATTACAAGCGCAGATAGAAAAAGCATGTTAATATAATAGAGATAGAGGACTATAACGTCAGCTAAAAAGATCTAGAAAATATAGTCCATTGGAAGAAGACACTGAAGGTGTCATTAGCCAACAAACTTGAAGCTTTTGAAATGTGACTCTACTGCAAGATGTTGATAAGCTCATGGGTGGATAGGGTTTCGAATGAAGAAGTGCTTCGAAAAATTAATAGGGACCGAGAACTTTAAACAGTAATCTAAAGGCGAAAAGCGGCATACTTTGGTCACATATTCAGAGGCGACAAATATGCTCTGATACAGCTGATAATAGAAAGCAAGATGAAGGGTAAGATAGACTTGGGCCGAAAGCGTTTCTTATGCGTTTATACGTATACTATACCTATTTTAAAATAGTAAAAATTACTAAAATTATTTTAAATTATTCATAAAAATTAATTTTTACATGTTACATGAAATTGAAATAAAATTTAATTCATAACTTACGTAATATTGTACAAAAACTAAATATATTATAATACATAATATTATAATTTTATGTTTTGATTTTTTGAATCTCAACAGGCAAACCTGGAAACATTATTAAAATGATTGAGAAGTTTCCAAAAATTGAAACATAAAATTTTAATATTATGTAGCAAGCTATATATCACTCATTTAAATAGTTTTTGAACAATATTACGTAAGTTATAAATTAAATTTTATTTCAATTTAATGTAACATGTAAAAATTAATTAAAAAAAAAAATATTATCACATGTTAATAACCTTAACCATTTTATAAATTATTCATGTACTATAAAGTGAATAATCAATGTGGATAATTTAAAAGAAAATAAAAAACAACTGGAGATAGTCCATCGGATCGTTACTGATGGCATTGTCAGATTTTAGGTAAGATAATTTACATAAATTGTAAGGTTCAGATAAAACGCAAATCTGATGTTTTATAAAAATTCGGTGTTTCCAACTATCCCATTTTATATAAATAACTTCGGGCAACTAACATCGAGAGCAGATAGATGTGAACATTGACAGGATGACATATAGATGGCTAAAAGATAGATTACATAAAACACAGACTTTTCTTTTATATAACGATTTTTATGTTATAAATAATAAAACTATCATTACGTAATATTATAGTATTACATTGAATATTACATTGAATAGTATGCATTAATATGCATTTTTGCATATTAATGAAATATTGAAAAACATAAATCCAAAACTGCAAATACTAAATAAATTTAAAAAGTCGATTTTTGTACAAATACAAAACAATTATACAATAGCTATAGCTAAAATGCCATGTTTACATGTTTAAGGACTTCAATGTAAATAAGATATTTAAATTTACAATTAAATTTACTATGCGAGATAACTGAAGAAAACATTAAGCAAGCATATTCTAAAAACTTAAACAAGTTGCTCATTATATTCTTAGTTTGCTCTTAGAAAACTTCAGTTTGTTATTTTACAGACTTTTGTACTTCCTCTTTAGTCACAGCAGTGAATGTAGTAATAATTGTTTTGCTAAAGACAAAATGGTAACATAATAATAGACAACATAAATAATTTATTAAGTAGTAAAATAACAAAGTCATTTTAAATTTTTGTATTGTTTGTTACAAATAAATTGCAAGTTTCAGTACAAATGAAAAGTATTTATGTTAGATGCAACATTTTATTTCAGCAATTTACGCAAGAAAGAATCAAGTGAAGTACCTACTTGGAAGCTATTGAATTTCTTTCTTATTTCTACTGTAAGCTATGGAACTATATTTCTAAACCTAATATTTGTCCTTCTTGAAAGTATTATTGCTTACGTGACGTCAATATCAAACATTGTGCTTTGTCTTTGCCAACCCATAGACAAATGTAACTTTTTAAACTTTTTATTTCGAATACCTTAAAATGTATTTTTAAGTAAGTTACTAGAACATAATTCCAATATGTTTATATTTTTATTTTAAAAAAAATACAAATTTATTTTAGAAGACCTCAAAATGAATTATCTATTTTATACAATCGATAGTTTTATTAAATTTCTATTACTTGTGTTAGATAAGTTGAGATTGACTTTATTGTTTTTTAAAATAAGTTAATAATAGAGATGAAGATAATTGAGATTTTAAACTAGTGTGTAGTACTGGCGTTTGCGTTCAAAATAATTGGCAAAATCTTCACACAACCTACCAATTATTTTTAAGTATATGGTATAGAAAGGGTTTTTAACGAACATTAAGGTTAACGCTTAATGATCACTAAAATAAAAATGGATATTAAAAGAAATCTGAATCAAATTAAAGAATAATACAGCTACTAAATTAATTAATAAAAAAAACTTATTATGTATCTACTTTAAAAACTACAAAAAATTATGATTTCATAAGTTACTTATACAGATTCATTACAATAAAATACTACTAGTATTAAAAACACCGCAGGATCAGAAGCCCAAAAACGCATGGCCGTAACCTAGCAGTTAGAGTGTGCAACCCGGCATCGATCAGCGATTTTTGGGTTATACAGATTTACCGATTTTTGGGTTCCTCTGGAATCACATGCACTTAACAATCTAAATTACCGTTTTCAACCCCAGTGCTTCTCCCCGTACATACCTCTGACATCCACGTGGTGATGGTAACTGCCTCCAAATCAAGAGAACCTATGACCAGGACATAACAGGATGATAAACCAACACTCCCATCTAACTTTTGACTAATATGTATGTATTTATCAAAAGCAGCTACATTAAAAATTATTGATTTTAATAACCCAATGTTCTGTCACATAAATAAAAGACACCACAATACACTTGATTTGACTAACTGTGGTTGTAATTATTAGAAGAACTAAACAGGATCAGCACGAGCTGTGACTCTTTACCCCTCATACAAAGCATTGTCACGGTCTAGTATATCACATAATCCTATGCTTTAAACCAATCAGGGCTTGTAGTTTAAAAATGTAAACCTTGATCTTGATATCTTTGAGCAACATTTACGGATTCATCACTGCATGCTTATCGTCATTCATCATATACTACTTTAAAGTATATACCAATATAACTAATTTAAAGTTTACTTATCTGTAGCTCATGAATTACACACAAAAAATAATCTAGATATTAGAACTAAAAGGTTAAAATAAATTTCTTATTACGTTAGAGACAATTTTCGTATGCCATTAATGTATCTTTTCTGCCTTCTTTTAAGGACTTAATCACTGATTTTAGAATTCTTATTTCCGCACAGTTTACTATTTTAAATCTTCTCATTGATTTAATTTTACTAATATTGAAAAGAGAAAAATAAAATTATTATCTCAAGAAATTTTATAGATTTACCCCTAGATGCATTTACATCTAAATTCGTACTTATGTTATAAGAACTTGCAAATTCCAATAAAATTTTGGTAAGTACAAAAAAAAACGTTTTTATTAAAAACAAAAATTATAATTTTTTTTATTAACATCAACCAAACTTAAAAAACACAAAAAATAAGAACCATTATAAAAGTGTTACAAAGTAATAAACTGATATTAATATGCGGTATTTATGCAAATGCCCAATAATGACATCAGCTTTCACTATATGCAGGATGCAACTACTGCATCATCGCATCGAACATGTTTAACTTAACTAACATCCTATTGGGGCAGATCGTTAATTATTGCCGTTGTCATGAAATATCGCATATATATCTAGTATACCTATTCCGCAATATAGCGTTAAATTAATGACAAAAAGCTATTAGAGAAAATTTGACGGAAATGCAATAAAAGTTTAACTGAAATGTAATTGAATTTTAAAGTATTTTCACTAATAATTTAATTAAATTTAATTTTGTACGATTAATAACATTTCATTAATTTTGTAAAAAAAAATTTTAAAAATCTAACGGTGCAATCTGCAAAAGTTCTCACCATCTAGAGCTATCGTTTAGTTTGTTGTACTTTTTTACATCTATAAGTAACTAGATTGAAGTATGCCGAATAATAATAGTAATAAGCTTAGAAATTCAATAAGTACATAGCTAGTACAAATTAAAAATTGTATACTAAAACCTAATATTTACATAATTATATGCAACTCCGAAGCACGGATTCACTTATAACTAATTAGTATCACCTCGGATTTAAACCGGGTACCTTTAGTTTAGTAATTGAACGCGTTAAGTGTTAGGCTAATGACTTGATCAAGTAAACAGCTCTAATTGTATCTCAAATCTTATGATCCGAAATATTTTGTGATGTAACTTTGAAATTATAAAAGTCTTTCTTAAGTGCCCTGCGTTTCATATGTTTGAATTCTAAGCATTTAAATTATTGTAATAATACTTTCAGCGTTTAATTATTAATCGATTCGAATTTTCCAAATAATTGGTAGTAATGTGTATGCTTATATTATATTGTGACATAAAATTATTGAAATGAAAAATTTATTTTATATCCGCCTGAATAACATGATTATAATATCACTTAGCGGCCATAAGGTACCATTTTATAGCACTAGTCCATTTTACTTTATTGATAAAGTGAAACGGGCGCCTGTAAATGTCATGAAATAAACGTCAAAATTAATGTCATCGTTTTATTTTAATAAAGAAAAATAGTATCCGGTTGTGAAGACTGTATAAAACAAACAAAAGTTTGTTGTGACAACGTTTCGAAAAATTAATGTTTTCATTATCATGGCAGACATGGCAGTCTGCTAGAAAACAAAATTGCACTCACAAGAACAATACAGATATTATGTGTTTGAATACATATGTATGGTTACGGAAGGCAGCAAGGCATTAGTGACCAACGCGCAACGATACATTTAACCGTGTCGAAATTACGTGAAAAACACATTACAATATTTAAATATAATGTAATGAGAATATTCTTTGCTAATAGTTATTAATTATATAAGGGGATTAAGAAGCCTCCAATCAACGAGAAAAAATGCGCACTCAAGGCGCAGCCGAGAGTCACATTTTTTCGAGAGGATTATAGGCTTGTTAATTCCAAAATGTAATTCAACGTTTTATCCACGACCATGGCCAAAACCACAAGTAAAAATTTTAGTTTTGAGAAACGTAAGATTTGACAAATTAATTTTAACCAATACCTACTAATTTTGAGCTGAAAACTAATCCACTAGTGTATTATGAATTCTAATCTACTAGTGTATTAAAAAGCATCTAATCCACGGAAGACGGACGTATTAAACCTTCCTAATATAGTAGTCGTGGATAAAGCAATAAACTCCTCACTACACCTGGAATAGATCTTTTCCAGTAATTATGTGATGAAGCCTAGGATGAAAAAAATAACGAGCTCTGTTAAATACGAAGCTACAGAGCGTGAATCCTAAAAAAGAAGAATTTGCTTCCACTTTCACAAAATAAAAATACTGATAGTTAAAATCTTATAATAACAAATAAGTAGGTATAATCTACTATGAAACGTTATGGCAACAATTTCCAATTTACAAATTATGAGGCGGCAGCTAAAATGTAGCGTACGGAAACGTCGCACTACTAATCGAAACCAAATACGTTTCCAATTAACTCAGGCACGTAACTACGGGGGGGGGGGGCCAGGGTGGGCCATGGCCCACCTAAAAGTTGTGCTGGCCCACCCTTGTGCCCACCCTGGCAAATAAAGAATTTCGTTCCAATAATTTCATGATTTATTTCTGACTAATTATGTTTAAAATATTTTACATACGCATTTTTAAGATAATCGCATTGGTGCATTATTTTTTGTTATTAGTCACGTAATACATACATATAACATAATAATGTATAACTCGGCTAGCTTGCGGACGCGATTCAGCGTCTCAATAGGGTAATTCGAGCTAGGAGATCGATATGTGATATCTAAATCATTTTAACACGTATCATTTTAACACGTAGGTATTTAAGATTACTCTAATTTATTATTATGCTTTTTTGCAACTTCGCTTATTTCTATGCGCTTTTCATTTTAAAACACCAGTCTTCCGATGCTGATATTGAAATGTACATTTGCGGGCGGTTGTGTATTTTCATATGTACATACTAATACTACATACTGATATAATTTTTATCAAAAATGTCTGGCAAGCGACGGGCAACACTTACAGATTTTTTTTCAAAAAAAATTAAACTTAGCGAAGATGTGGATCCTGCCTCGACACCATCTAGAAGCGGCACCGCCGGTACTTCTGGATTAGTGATAGTTACGTTTCAAAAACATTGTCACATGATTTGAACCAAGAAAATCAAAATTCAGATGATGATTTAAAGACAGATGACGATCTGGATGTTATCGATTCTGAAGAAGAAGAAGATGAACCAGAACTTCAATTTGAAGAATGGTTAACACAAACAACAGGTAATCGAGGTGAAGCTGAAAACATAATAAGTGCACCAGGACCTGCCGATCTTTCCCAAAATCCTAGGGATGTACCCATACAACCTAGAATAAAATTTTACCCGAAGACTAAATTTGGGAACCGACTAAAACAATTCAACAGTAATTGGTTTGGTTTATTTGCGTGGTTGGAATATAGTGTTTTAACAGATTCCGCGTTTTGTTTCGCGTGCAGACATTTTTTAGTTGGTGAAACGTCAAATACCGTTTTTGTGAGTGTTGGTTTTAGAAACTGGAAACGCGCCTTGGAAACTGATTCCGGCTTGAAGAAACATGCTACAAGCACGGAACACAAAAATTGTGAAATAAAGTAGACACATTACAAAAAAATGAATGCAATTAGAAGTTCGGTATCTGTACAAATTAACGAAGCGCATCTTGCTCTCGTTAAAGAGAATAGGGCGTATATTAGCATTATTGCTGATATTTTATTATATACGGCTACACAAAATATTGCTCAAAGAGGTGATAACGAGACCAAACACAGTACTAATAGAGGAAATTTTCTCCAGCTGGTGACTCTTTTTTCGAAGTACAACGATATTATTCGTAAAAGGATTAGCGAAGGTGCTCTGGCAAGAAATGCAAAATACACCAGCCCAAAAATTCAAAATGAAATTTTATTCATTTTTTCTAAAATTATTTTACAAAAATTCAGCGCAGATTTAAAGAAAAGTTTATGTTTTGCCGTCATGTGCGACGAGAGCAAAGACATAAGTAAGGTTGAGCAGGTTTCAGTGGTGTTGCGGTATTATTTAAATGGTACAATTTATGAACGTTTTATTGGCTACAGAGCCGCCAAAAATTTAAATGCTCCTGCTTTATTTAGTTACATTAAAGAAACTTTGGCGCGGTGTCAGGTGGACATTCACAAATGTGTTGCTCAAACTTACGACGGTGCCAATGTAATGAGTGGACATTTACATGGTACACAAAAATTGTTTCGCGATTAAGTTCCTCAAGCAATATACGTACATTGCTACAATCGTCGGTTGAATTTGGTCGTAGTTGATACTTGTCGAAATCTACCGCACGGAAAACATTTTTTTGACCTCCTAGAAACTGTGTATGTATTTGTAGCTGGTTCTTCCATGCACTTAAAATTCATTGAGGTTCAAAAAGAAATAAATCTTTCTAAACCGCCAAAAGAATTGAAAAAAATTTCATACACTCGCTGGACTGCACAAGTTCATGCTTGTCTTTCTTTTAAAAAACTTTTAAGTAAAGTTTTAGTGTTTTTAAATAAAATAATAAGTGAACGTAGTGACCGAAGTCCGGAAGCCGTAGGTTCATGTATTCCTATATTTTAAGTTTTTTTGAAGGTATTAGCAATTATTTGCAAAATGTAAGCTCTAACTTGGCTGAAGCTAATATATTAATAACGTCAACTATACAATCTTTTACAAATTCAAGAAGCGACGAGAAATTTACAGAAATTTACAGGGAAGTCATTAAATTGTGTGAAGAAAACAATATAGTAATACCTACTCCAACTACCACCAGTGCAAAACGTTCTAGAAAAATACCAAAAAAATATGAAAATTATTTGATCACGGAAAAACAAGATTTGGATACCGATTTGCTGACAGATAAAGATCAAGTTAAAACTCAAATTTTTTTTTCAACAATTGATTTAATTTTAAGTGGATTAAACAACCGTTTTCAAAAGTGTTCAAACGTAATTAGTGCAGTTAGTGCTTTACATCCAAACCATGAGTTGTTTTTAAGTTTTGATGCTATATATCCTTTAGCGCAAAACTATAACAGTGATATTGAAGCTCTTCAATCTGAACTGAAACTTCTACGCAAAACAATCAAACAATATAAACTCGAAAAAAAATTTGAAATAGTGAACATAATGCAGTTGCTTGATATGTTAGAAATTTATAAATTAGTGTTTCAAGAAGTATATAAACTTGCGGTGATTTCGATGACAATTCCAGTGTCCAGTGCAGGTTGTGAACGCATTTTCTCTTGTTTAAGACGACCAAAGACATACATAAGAAATAAAATGACAGATGAAAGACTAAGTCACTTAGCGATAATAAATATCGAGCGGGTCCTAGCAAAAACCATAGACTTATCAGAAGTGGTTTCTGAATTTGATGACCATCATAATAGTAATAGAAGAATTGTTCTGACCTAGGTGAGTGACCATATATTTTGAAGTACTTGCTTTACACTGGCGTGGCGTAGTGAGGGGTGGCGGTGTTAGTTAAAAAGAAAACATTATTTTATTTCTCTCTTTTTAATTCTTTCGCACCAGGATGCTGATTACCTTTTTTCTTTTAGCTTTTTTACAAAACAAAGCAAGTCTCTTCTTGGCCCCCTTAAAAATAACTGGGCCCGGTTTCGGCCCACTTAATCTAACTGGGCTAGTTCCGTGCCTGAATTAACTACACACAGAAAGGAATCAGTGTAATGAAATAAATTAGTTTTTTTGTAAATTTCACGCTCACAATTATATTTGTTAAATTCAACATTTCTAAAATCGTGAGAAAGTAGTTTTAAAAAAAATATTAAGTTACATTGAGGGGGTAGTTTTCAAACTTTAAAAGAAACGTTAAAAAACCTACCGCCTCAATGACATTTATGGGTATTTATTAGTTTTAGTTAATTTTAGGAATAGTTGCAAAGGGTGTGAACCATTTTGCGGGCCTGATAGAATTTTTTTAATTGTAAGTTTGGGGTGTAAAGAAAAAAGACAGTTCCTTCTTTGCAAGGAAAAGAAGCGCATCGTGGTAGTTTTGACCACGGGTGGTTTCAAAAAAGAAACCACATATTTAAGAAAAGTTCTTTGTTATTTGGCAACAAGTGGTGCCAAATAAATTATTGCTTGCTGCAATTAAAGCAAGTACTACATTACTATATTGAAAATTTTGTCAAGTCAATCTTGCCAAAACATAGAGGGATTGTGCGAGTAATTTCTTTCTTTTTTAAACGAAGTGCATAGTGGAGTCGTAGACTCAATTTCGTTTCGACATTTTGTTTTCTATAGAAAACGAAATCTTTCATCACTTGGATCGTCTCTGTACATCAAAAGAAGAAAGAATAATTTCGTGTACCGGGTGAAGTGCGTGAACATTATTTACACCCACAGCCGTTGTTAAAAATTCGTCAGGTCTAGAGATTGTTAAGATTTGTTAATTGTATGTAAGTTAATGTCTTTAGATTACTTTTCATTAATAAATTAAATATTTATAATTTGTATGGTATTTTTTTGTTTATTCGCTAATTGTGTAAAAATACTCAAACCACCCCTAGGTTATTTATAGAGTCACCCTAGCCGGAGCTCAGAAAAAAGAATTAGAAAACAAAGAAGTTACCATTACATCAGCAGTATAAAAAAATGACTTATCCAAGCGCTCAGGTACGTTTATCAGATCTCTTTCGACAGTGGTTACACCACCAAAACCTTCTGTGTTTCCAAAATTAAAGACAAGTATGTGGATGCGTCGTTTCACCTTGCTGCTTGGAAAATTAGTAGCTTGCTGGACTGCTTGGTCGGAGAATGACGAAATCGATGAGCCCAAACAGAATTCACTTTGTGCACTAATCTCGAAGCACTTTGCACTATTACACAATACAACAGATTGCAGACTTTGACTCAAAGCTGGCAAGACAAACAAACACGACCTTCTTGTCGTTTTTAAAGTTGAACACGCGTTCATTCAATTAACATCTAATGTCGATGTTAACTTTGCTGGCAATCACTTTTACTTCACGCTTCAGATTAAATCCCAAAACTGGACCCTTACGCAATCGCAATTATCTAGATTATAATAATCTGGACTGACTTCCCACAGAACTACCAATATGCCTCCGTCTTACCAGACGTTTCAAAATGAAGTCCTTGACTTACTCGCGAAGTTAGCGACGAGCCGATCGCGGAAAACACTTAAGCAGGGAATAGACATGCTACTTAGTAGCACGAAAGCATGCTACTAGGTAGCAAATGGCTTTTAGTAGCATGTGTATACAGCCTTGCTATTAAACAGCTTGCTACTAAAAAGCATGCTACTAAATGCTTTTATGCAAATAATTATTACAATAGAGATCAAAATTATGTACAATAAACTATGTCAAAACGATAAAACTTAACAACTAATGTAAAAATTGAAAGGTCAAATTATTATAAAACGTAAATACACACTTAATACCATGATAAGGCTTACAAGGTGATGTCACTTAATAGGTACTAAAATTTAGAAAAGACGTCAATCGTAAAAATAGAACGACCGATTAGTGCCATCTAACGGTATTAAACTTAAAAGTCAAAGTAAACGTTACTAACGCTCAGATTCATAGACAAGTATTAAGTGCTAAGTAAAACCAATAATGTAGAATTTGATTTTATTGCAACCTTATTTACTAGGTCAATAAGGGTCTATTTTAAAAGTCGTTTTTTAAGTATAAGTAAGGCATCGTTTATGAATACGGCTGTAAACGTCGAAAAACAACTTGTATAAAAACGCTGGTCTATACAATCAACCGGTGGGTAACACTTTTTGTAATAAGCCTTTGATACCACCGTTGAAGTAACCATAGTCAGTTTGTTTATTGACATTTCTGGCTGTGATATATATGGGGCATTCCACGCCAAATCGGACACCATTTAGCTTTTGCATCTCGGATTTTACTGAAATTTTTTTTTATTTTAGTACTAGTTGAGCCTAGTTTCTACTATTGTTTTTAGCTTTTTTAACCAAGTCATTCAAAAGAAATAAATTTTTGAAAAATTACGGAAAATTACATTCCTTTTTTTTAAAATGCTCATAACTACGCCAATAATTAAGCAAATGACACTTTCTTTTTTTTAAAACATTTGTTTTTAAATCTACTTTCCATAAAAAATATCAAAAATTATTTTAAAACGGTATTAATAATAGATTTTCAAGTTTCAAAAATAAATAGTCATTTTTAACAATGTATGTGCAGTTTAATTTTTTTCAATTTTTTTTGTAAAAAACTGTTACCAATTTAACAAATTTTAAGCCTAGTCCCATCGTGGGTAAATGATGGGATCTATACTTTTTCAAATTTTTAATTTTAAAATAGTAAAATTTTTTTTAAATTAAAAAAAAAAATTCAAGGAGAATCAGGGACGCAAAAATACCATTGTGTGATTCCAGACGGAAAAGAAACTTTGAGATCTCTCAAGAATTCTCATCATCTATTGATCTCATATCTGTAAAATTTTCAAACGTGTAAGAAAATAAATGCTGTTTGCTGACAATAATTTTACCGAGCATAATATATAGTACTTTATTTTGTCTATACCTTTTCCCTTAAATCAATCTGTAAAATACTTAATAACTAGGTTTCAAATAATTATTGATATGGTAGCTCTTGAGTATAAGAATTTTTATTCAGATATTTTTCAACACGATTATAACTAAAAACATAAAAATTGAAAATGCTAGACTAGACTTAAAATTTGTTAAATTAATAACAGTTTTTACAAAAAATTTTGAAGAAAATCAATCAGTACATACACTGTTAAAAATGGTGTTTTATTTTTAAAACTTGAAAATCTAATAGTAATATCGTTTTTAAAATGCTTTCGATATCTTTTTATGAAAAATTTGTTTAAAAACAAAATAATTAAAAAAATTTTTTTTTTAAATTTTAAAAAAATTTTAATATTTTAAAATTTAAAAAAAAATTAAAAATTTAAAAAAATATAAATCCCATCATTTACCCACGATGGGACTAGGCTTAAAATTTGTTTTATTTGGTAACAGTTTTTTACAAAAAAATTGAAAAAAATTAAACTGCACATACATTGTTAAAAATGACTATTTATTTTTGAAACTTAAAAATCTATTAGTAATACCGTTATAAAATAATTTTTGATATTTTTTATGAAAAGTAGATTTAAAAACAAAAGTTTTGAAAAAAAAGAAAGTGTCATTTGCCCAATTATTGACGTAGTTATGAGTATTTTAAAAAAAAGTAATGTAATTTTCCGTAATTTTTCAAAAATTTATTTCTCTTGAATAACTTGATAAAAAAAGTTAAAACAATAATGGAAACTAGGCTCAACTAGTACTAAAAGAAAAAAAATTTTCAGTAAAATCCGAGATGCAAAAGCTAAATGGTGTCCGATTTGGCGTGGAATGCCCCATATATCTTTGATGATTATTAAAAAGAACTACAGTCAAAAACCATAAGTTTACAGTAGAAGCAAATTAAGTTGTTTCTACCTTTTAAAAAAGATAAATTTTGAATAACGTGTATTATATTTTCTCTTCACACTTTTATTTTTGCGATATGACTTAAGTTCTTTATACAATATTAGAAAAGGAAAAAATAGAATCGTACGATATACTGAAATAACCCAAAAACGGAAATTTTGGACTTATATTTATACCAAACATCAAAGATATAGTCCGCCTCCAGGAAATTTCTTTTACGTAGTTAGACTCGCAGGCCAGAACATCCACATCGTTATTTTTGAAGACATATCCCACATTCCAACGCATGTTCCGACAGACCTGTCTTGATTGTTGATTAGAAAGTTGATTAGTTGTATAAGCGATTTTATTTAATTGGAGCTAAATTTTGAATTTAGGAAGTTTGATTTGGTTTATAATTGAAAACTTAAAATTAAAATTTGTAAGAACCAATGTGTGGCGTGATAGATAAGCGGCGATTAGATAAAGTAAATCATAAGTTAGAACCTTGGAAGAAGTAGTAAAATTTTACATTTAATATTGTTACGAAAGAATGTCTAATTATATTTGATGACTAATGTATGATGTCATGTATGATGAGTCATACATGATAACGGCATTAGTCATTCAAATATCCATGAATGTACGATCGAGAAAATGCGAGGAAGTGACTGGAAATTCCTGGATGGTTTTGAAATATTCTGGAAGGCTGCATTTAAGTATAAATGCAGCGCGATTTCCTGTCACAATGAATTCCAGTTTGAACGCGCGACTGTTAACCTAAATCAAGTGAACATAAATACAGTGAAGTGATAACGTTATACCGAGTGTTTAAATAAATATAGACCTAGTGTTAAATATAAATTATAGTGTAAATAAATTGTAGTGTAATTAGTGTTAGTGTTAATCTTAGTTTAGTAATTATTATTAATCGTATCTGTAAATATTTGTATTAGCCCTTTAGAAATAAATAAACGTTTTTAATTTTCGTTACAATATTAAATTATTTGCGATTGAACTATTTTTATTGGATAATTTTTTTGAAAAGAAGATTTATTTGTTTATATACTAGAATTAATTTTTATTTTGAAACTAAGAACCCTCGCCTTAAAATCATACCAACTAACCCGCACATCAGAGCTACCCGAATAAATTAAGTGGATAGTAATTTTTTGGGATAAAGATTTTATTTCAATATATTATATACTTACAGTATCACATTGCAATATTACTATATTGATATTTTGTTACAATCCGCCGAATTTAGCACAGAAAACTTATGTTTTATGTGTCTTAAATTCATTGGGTTGATGACAATTTTCGTGATTACCACTTTAATCGGACTACCGTGTAGAACATCTATGAGAACAATGTGGAATAATCTATCAGATTGAACTTACAGTATAATTATTTTAAAGTAAGAGAGACCGGTGTCAATTAAATGTAACATTGGCAATAAATTGTACAACCATCTCCTATCAACATTAGAAATCATAAACTTAAAACTCGATCTTAAGAAACGATGTCCTGCTTTGCAGATCTAATTTTTGTTTTTGTGGTGTACTTAATATTCAAATTATTCTCAAATAAGTAAATAAAAATTAAAAAAAAATTGCACAAAAAAGTAATTATTATGCACTACTTTATGCTTTTCGATCTACAATTTATTATATTCATAGAGTACTGCATTTACTTAAATTTGATAAAAAGTTAAATCACATGATCAATAATTTTTATGTTCACACTATGCAAGAAAATATTCTAATAATAAAATTAACCTAAGTTTATAGGAGTACCTAAGTGAGGTTGATTTTAAATTGTGATATTGAATATAAATTAGAATGAGTTACGAATTAATCTTTTAAAAATGTATTAAGACATTATTTGAGACGGTCATTAGCCTAGTTTGTTAGCTGAATAATTGCTAACATTAAGGTATTCGGTTCGAATCCGGGGAGAGTCTAAAATTTCTTATGATCGTCTCCGTGCTTCGGAGGGCACGTAAAGCCAGCGGTCCCTCTAGGTTGATGACTTGCCTTCATCAACAACAAAAACCAGAGTTACTGGCACATCTGAGATAAGTCTAGCAAGCTACCTTGGATGTAAAACAATAAATATGCTCATAGAACTAAAAATGGTTACTTCGGAACATCACTGAGGTTGCTGTTAAGTAAAAACAGGTCGCAGACCGAATTAAAGAAGAAGAAGAAGAAAATGTATTAAGGAAAGAATTACTAGATTTTTTAATTGTAGGGTAGAGTAGTGTAAACTGAAGTAGCATTTCGACTTTTCGTTTTGTTAATTTTTTAAATCTTGTAATTCTTATCGCTTTCATACTTTCTATCTTAGTTTTAAAACTACGAATATAATTATTATTGCGCAAATGTAGTATGTGCCGTAAGTTGTTAACTTATTATATTAAATAAATAAATATTCAGAAAATAAGTTGTTGTCTCAGCTTTTCGTTTCCCATCAAAAATAATTATTTATATTAGAAAATTTATTCATTACAAAGTCCTCGTAATATATGAATACCTACTGGGTGATTATTATCTGTCACTTCTTCTAGCAGAATCTGAAAGTGCCGTGTAGGTACTTATTGAAGTGATAAAATTGTACACATCCCACGTCAACAATTCTTATGGTCTGAACTCCGTATTAGCCACCAGATTTTCGTTAAACTTTGCGATATGATCAGTTGAAAGATAATAATCGTTACACCCCAGTTGTCGAATGATTATTACTTCTGAAAGTAGGATGTTATCGAGGGTGTTATTCATTTTTTTTAGCTGCTATGTCAATGTTTGCTATAAAATTATTTTGAAAAAAATATTGTCATTTTGAATATGTTTGAAATTTTATATACTTCTATAATTTATTGTAGTCTTGGATCAACGGCATACAATTATGTTTTAATTCTTGTAGGTTTTTTAAAGCAAACTAACAATAAAATTGCTTTTAATACGTAGATAGGGCAAGTATAGATTCTAAAGCAAAACCAAAATATTTAAATAAAGTTTTCTAATAAATTTTAAAGCAGTGAGATCTTAAGATTTTATTCTGTAATAACTATTCTGAGCACCTCCCATCATTAGACCGCATTTTTTACGTTTTCATCAGTTTGTTTTCTTTAATAAAAACAACAATAAGTCAAATTACTGCTTTTAATTTTACATTATGTGACCGTTTTGATGAATAGCCTGCTTGCTACATTTTTTCAAACGACATTAAAAGTTAAATTCTCCATATTATTTTAGTCACGTATTAAAACCCTAATGTTTTTTGTCTTCGGTATGCTGAAATGTAATATTGCGTTATTTATTTATTTATCATTATATAAATTCTTTAATTTAGAAATTATAATACTCTAATATTCAATAATATGTATATACAATAAGGTAAAATTTAGATGACCACAGTTCTTAGGTTTTAAACGTCGCAAATTTTTATAATTTGACAAAAGAAGTTAAATAAATTATCTGTTATTATGTTTGATTACCTCACTAAATTACTATAAAAATTTCACTTGTGAAATGAAATAAAGGTGACCTCCCACTGTATCCACACATTGGGAGGTTGGCGTGACCGATATAAGAATAAATGTTTAGATTACATTAGGTTAGATTATGATATTAATTTTTGATTAGATATTAGATTACAAAACTATGTTTCTCTATAACGCGTAGGATATTACTTGAGGCTTATATAAAAATCGAGTTCCTAACCAATTCACTTGCACATCAATCAAGTTCCAGTACATTCTTTTATTTTACTTGGTTAATATTCACTTAGCAATATTAATGTCTTTTTTGTATTGTTTTAATAATAATTCTCTATGTACTATGCATACTTTATTGAAGAATTAAGTGTAGGGTTGGATACACGAATTTTGTTGAGTAGTTGCATCAAATAATTATAAATTAAAATTCAATAAAGAGAAGTTGCGTTTATTTCAATTTTTATTATTACTTATTAAAAGGTTACAATCTAACTGTTCAATAGTTTATTAACATTTTTATTCTTTAAAACTGAAACTAAGCAAAATAAAACATTAGATATTATTTTACAGGATGTGAGACCAATACTGAACTTAAATAATAATTGCCTTAACCATGACAGAAGATAAAATTGTATCATTTTCACTGTATTTCAATGTATTATTTTAATAAATACTAAATTACCCAATAATCTACTTAATGTTTATTTTTAAGTTTATTCTATTAAAGGTAAAAACTAACAAGATAAACAAATATTAAATAAAATATTAAAATAATAAATTTTAACTGTTATTTAAAAAACAATAAAAACGATAATAATTTACATTCAACGGGCTTGGATTTAGAGTATTAGAATAAACAAGAAAAATTAAAATAAAAGATGACAAAAAAATCTTTAAATACTGACTAAGAATTTAAAAAAATTACGTTGTAAAAATATGATAAAAATTTAAAATTAAAACTTTGTAATACTACCTACTACACTACCCACTTAAAAAATTAATATTTTGGATTCTTTTTCTATTAAGTAATAAGAATTTGAAAGATCCCGTCGGAAAGCCGTATAAACGTCATGGAACAAAATAATTCGTATAATAATCGTATAAACCTTTGTTCACATTTAATTTCAAAATGATCAATAATTTATTTGGTTTAACCTATGCTATGCCTGGCCACAGCTGTCCGCCTTATCATACAAAACTCCGTTGCGGTTTTACAAATGTTTGCACATTTTTCAATTTTTAATTTAAGGTATAATTTTATGATTCCAATTTCAACTCTAATTTATTTCTAATTTAAGTAATTTATACTAGCAGTATAGCACAAATCCTACACCAGCCGATTGGGAAGTGAGAAACTACGGTTCAAATTCTCGTCGTGTCGGATGCACTGCTGCGAGACTATCCGTAGATTATAAGGTAGGATACTGGCCTTCCAGATTGGGTTTTTTTTATCAGGCTAGCTATTTGTCGAAGATAAAAAGCGTAAAATGCAAAAAAATTTAGCGCCAGCTTGAAATCGGAAGACGACGAACGTTATAAAAACCGATCTATTATAATAAATTATATATTTTATTGTTTTTGTATTGCTTACCATTTCAATTTTCAATTTATAAATATTTAGCTTCCGCATTCTAAAAAAAATTTTAATCTTCTACAAATCTTCAAAATTTTTACACTTTTATTTTCCACATTAATAAAAACAACTTTTCAATTTAAATCAGAATTACTTTTTATTAAAAATCATCAAAATATCAAAATTATATGGGACGGATAAATTTTTCCGTCCGGCTGCATTCGGCACTTCAGCATGAATTGTCTCTTTTCTTACCTACAGCATGGTACCAACATAATCATTATTACAAAATTCTTATATGTACAGTATGTTTACAAAATTAAAATTAACACAAAAGAAACTTCAAAGTAATTATCAATTAAATAAAAACCATTTTAACGTCTCAAAACACGATAATATTATTACATTAATAATAAAATAATATTTTGCACAAATTTCTTAAGCCGTTGCTTTTATTCTTTCGGACTAGATTAGACTTAGTACAAAAATTGAATGAATTTCACATTTAGTAGATTTACATAAAAGAAATCATATTGAATTTTTATTCGTTTATGAAAATTGTTTCTAAATTTTGCAAAATTTTTTGAAAATTTTCTGAAAATGTTTATTAGTAAAAAATTGGGTTTATTATTAAAAGCGTCATTGGCAGCTTCTTCATGATCATGAAGATGCTTATTCATGAATAAGAATACTCTTTGTTTATGTATAAACAATAGCAACACCACTTATAAAATAAAAATGTTAACTGCATGGTATTGGTAATAACTTCAAAACAAATTAGGTTGGCAGTGATAAAAAAAATACAACATAACACTAGAAATCACCAGAAAATTTACGAAAATTAGAACTTGTTCTATTCTGTCAATAAATTCATGAATTTATTGGTCAATTTCTTCACGTCAAGTTGGACGTTCAACTTCTGTATTACACGGTCAAATTTTGTCCGTGAAGAAATTGATTAATTGAGCAATGAAAGTAATATGAGCTTTAGTCAATTTTTAATTTAAAAAATATTTTATTAATTTTTTTATATAGTAATTTTTATTTTTCTACTTATTCAAATATTCTGAATCCAAAACGGTTAAATGTAATAAATTAATGTCTTATTTATAGTTTTTTTAAAATAAATATTTGTATACGTATGCATTCTTTACTTTAGGGTTAAAATTTATTATTTTAACGTTTTTGTTTAGTATTTGTTTAATTTTATATTTAACAATACTGTCATGTTTTAAAAGTGATTCGGACCCACCCTATACATTTTGGTAAAACTTTATTTTCTATTTAAGTTATGTTTAAATTTATTTAATTTGTAAGATTGAAAAATTTGTTAGGTGGGGGCCGGGGGGGGGGATCACAGGTAATTCAAAGCCTTTTGCCGATAGCGATCGTCCGAGCCTGTTGTGCGATTTTGGCTCGAGGCGATTATTTGGTTTTTGATATAAGTTTAAATTTGTACGTAATATTTTTGATTTGATTTGAATAAAGTGATTTGATGCAAATGCATTACTGCGTGATTTTGGATTATTGTTTTTAATATTTAGAATTGGTTTGAATATTTTTGATATTGAGTGGCTACTGAGCGGTAGCAGATTGATTAGTTTCGCTAATTTAGAAGAAGAACAATTACAAATTAAAATTTTGACTTAGATTATTTTAAAATTGGAAAATCAAAACTACATTCATAGGAAAGAGTGTGCAATTGATAAGCCGACGCTTTGGATAAGGAAAATTAAACTTTGTTCCTTTCGAATAAAATTAAGATTTTATTTTATTTTTGCATTGAATTCAAATTGGATTTGATTTTATAATTTTGGAAAACGATTTATTTATAAAAGAAGAAGAAATTTTTTATTTAATTATTTTTTTTAAACTCAAGAACTCTCGACCCTTGAAAATTCCCAATTGCTTCCGCATACCATTACAATACATATTACTAATTACCATAAAAGTTTACTTTAAAATTTATTTTTAAGTTCATTTCTATTACAAAGTAAATTCCTATATTTGAATTCAAGCGTCAACTTATTTTAATCGTACGTTGATTATATCTCACTGCTCTACTAAAGTTCTGTTTGTACTAATAGACGAATATGATTGGGTGTCTTTAGACACAAACATTTGAGATGAGAGGTTGATACGCGTGCTTTCTGTTTAGATAGGAATAAGAATATTCGAAGAAATATGAAAAGCGAAAACCGTAAGATTGTTTCTTAGAAAACCGTCTTTCTCTTTCTTATCGTTTAGATAGGAAGCACGCGTATCACTCTGCGCATCAAACAATTGTGTGAAAAGCACCTATTGAGTGGACACTCGCACCACAAAATGACAAAAATTTCTGTTTTCATATTTTTATAAATGGCATGAAAAATCATCTCAAAAAGATATCTCGAATGGCAAATTTGTATTATACTATTTATAGTATTTTACGACACAAGTGTTAAAAAGGATTAGGTTAAGTTAAGGTTAGGTTACGAGCCAATTGCCAGCAAAAAATGTTACATGAGATATACGCACATTTGTATACTTAAAACTGTGGTATTCGGTAAATACGGAATTGCGATAAAAGAAATTTGTATAATAATTGTTTTGTAGTCGCAATTAAAGTTTTGAAAGAAATGTTGCTGACAAAAAAAACGATAAATATACATTTTTTAAAAGCGTTATTTTTTGTTAGTCGATAGGTTAATAAATAGAAGTAGTATAACTTAAATTCCTAAATTCAATAATGAACTCAAGTTGGAGTTTTTTTTAACGAGAATACGAAATTAAACATCTAAAATGCAAATAAGGTTTGCATTTAACTTAGTTAATTGTAACACATTTAACCAAAATACTACACCCAACATTGGAGATCATTTAGTAGTAAACGAAATTATTTATGTAATTATGTAGTTTAAACATTTTAAGTTTGTAATTTAGATCATGAACATGTATGTAAATACTTAAACGCAAATAATGTCATATCTAAGTTCGAATTTATTATCAAAAATATAATTCTACATAACATACGGGTAGTCAATAAATTAAACTGACAATAATAGTTATTTTTACTGTAATACAAATAAGAACGTGTTTTTCAAATTTTCTTTTGAAATCTTTTCGTCGCATTTTCGTGTCGTATTTAAAAAATAATATTAAAATCTGCGCATGAGCAATTATCTAAACAGCGAAGTAGAAAACAGTCAGTTCAACGCCGCTGTTCAAAATCGCAGCATCTGACAAATTTTGTCGTCTTTGTTTGCTTGTACAAAGATCGCGACTTAATTGATTTAACTCTTTGACTTTGATTGATGACCATCTGTCGATTACATTTTAATGTGCTTCAAAATCGATGCACAAAAATGTTTTATCACAATCAAAACGTACTTTCAAATTAAATTAAAATTTTTGTTTTCTAAACGCGTCTAAGTGCTTCAGATAAATTAGAAAACTTGGGGTATAAATTTCACATTATTCGTGGATTAAGTTTGCGCTTTAACAATTTATGCGCGACTTAAATTCGAATAAATTTTTTAACTTCTATTAAAATCGGCTCTATTATCCTGTAATTGATCATCTCGATATTATATAAAAAAGTATTTTGTAAATTCAGTCCAGTAACAAGTGCAAATATAGTGGCGTAAGTAAAAGCCAAATAACACTTTATGCTCTAGTGAATTTTATTTTCACATAAAAAGCGTAAAGCAATAAAACGTCGCAAATTTTCATTTAAAGAAGATCTTATAAACTGTGACTTATATCGAATTTAAGTTATACACTGCTGTTATAGGATTTAATGATTCTGTTTTTATGTCTTTTAAACTAAAGATACAAAAAAATTTTTATATAAACCCAAGCTAACATTTTATTTTAAATTTTCCAGTTTTTCGATTATTTAAAATTTGAAGTACCACCTACATACCTGGATTATTTCAAATTGCAGTTGAACAAAAACAATGTAGATATTTAGCAAACTGGAAATACTTTTATCTAATATCCGATCAATTATAAAAATATACCGTTTGAAGCAATTTCCAAACCTTTTCATTTGTAAAACCAAAGTTAATTAAGCATTTGTATTCGATTGCTATTAAATAAAAATAATTTATATTGTATAAATGAAAAAACAACCTTTGTTTAGAATTTAGCAGATTACAATGCAATCAATTTGCCAAAAATAGTCCTAGATATTAAATTTATTCCACTTATAACAAGTACTATGCCTACTTTTAAAATATTTCTTTCTATACGACTTTATATTTATGAAAGTGAATTCTAAACAACAATACAAATCCATATGTAAAAGTTTTCAGTGCTGTATTGTGAAAATCGATTCTACATAAGGTATTTCTTCTCTAAGAGAAGTATTAGAACATGCCTAGACTTCTTTCGATTGACGGAATAAAACCAAAACTAGATTTAGTTTTCACTCACAAGCTTATATTGTCAAAGTAACTAACTTTATTGCTTAACTTCTTTAAAAGGAGCCCTCAAGTAGCAATTTTATTTAAAGCATAAAATTACGCAACTATTGCCATCGTTTATATTTTAGATACTTATAATAAACAATCCTGAATTAATAATAATTAATTACCAGAGCTTAAATATTATTTTGCTTCTATTTTATAAGTAATCATTAATTTAGTTGAAGATAGAAGAGCTTTTACATGCAAGTACTCAACTTTGATGAAATAGCGGTCTAGTAGTATACTAAATAAGGGTCGTATCGTAAGATTTATAGATAAATAACTTAAGGTAATGCCAACTTAAGTTCTAATCATTAACTTAATTAACTGCAAGACTTATTCTATCACAAAATTAAGTATTCAAGTTGGATTTTAGAATAAACAAGCGGTTTCCTTTATGCAAATATAAAATTATTGAAAACATTATTTATACTTACTCAATTTTTGCTTGTTTAAAGTTTTTATTAAGTTTAATTAACTATATATTGCTAGAAAAAAATTAGTTTTCTTTGCATTTGCTATTGACTTTTATTTTATATGCGATACAGCATAACTTTTTACTTGAAATTACTAAAACATGTTATTATTTTCATTTTAATTTCAATTTGCAAAGTAATTGATTTTAATACGCTTTATTTTAGATATTGAATTTGACTTTATCTTTAATAATTATTATTATTTGTAATAAAATAAATTCATAACCGATATTATAGGTAGACACATATAATTTATAATAATTATTTTAATAAATAAAAAAAATTTGTATCTCCCAATACCAATAGCAAAATTGCTTTAAATGATTTATTATAATTAGTCAATTATAATTAATAATTATTTAAATTAATACTATTTATACTTTCAAATAGAATCTTTTGAAGAACTTGAAACAAGTAAAGTGAACTATATTCCTGATTCCATTATAATCACACCTGCAGCTTTAAGTGCATTAAATAAATAATTAGACAATTAGTGAAAATGGATAAATAAATAGCTAAACATATTGATTAATTAAACCCAAAGATGCGTGTTAAAATATTAAAGTGACTTTATATTAATAGAAGATGTTTCTGGTAGCAGTGTTGTGTGTAATACTTCATTCTCACTTTAATATTGGTAAGTACATCATTACGTATTGATAGTCGAAAGAATTAATTAAGTTGTAGTTATAAAAATAAGTTTTTTAGTTCCACTCAATTTAAGTTCTATTACTGTCTCGCTAAAAAATTTATTCTCTCATTAACTTTGGTTTGAGTTATTTTTAGTAAAATTGAGTCAATGGTTGTTGGTGCATCAATTACAGAAACGCCGTTCTGGTTAAATATATCATGTTTATTCATTTTTGTTGCTATTTAAATTATGTTTATGTACTCTACACGTAACCTATGTTTTTTAAAGACAACAGAAATATTAAATAAAATATTTTATTAAAAACACTATACTATATTACCTTCAAAGTAAGTAAGCTTTAGTGTGATAACGAGAAGTTATATTTTAAGATAGTATTAGATTACAAATTTAGTTGATTTTATAAATCAAATAAGATTTAAAGAGCTTTTCTATTTTAGCGTGTGTCAGTTCTTGTTTACAATAGATAACAGTTACAGAAAAAGCTCTTTTTTACAAACCACTGGAAGAAATTTATTATACTATCATGACAACACCAACCTGAATTTTTATAAATCAAATATAAATTTATCTTTAAATCTATTGTGTTCACTTTCTTTCAAACACTCTTGTCATCTTTCGTACTTAGTCTTCGCTAAAATTTTACTCTGGTGTAAATATTTAAAACAATATTTGCAGTAATATGTACATGCTAGAATGTAGACTTTTGTAATCCAAAATATATAATATTATAAAACACTTTGATTTAGATGTAATAATTTATCTTTGGTGACATAAATTCTGTAGGATTAACTTGAGCAGGTAGGATTTACTACAAAAAAAAAATCTCAAAGTTAGGCTTAAAATGAAAATATTAATTATGAAACTTTTTAGTCAACCCAATGAGTTAATTATGGAAATGAACTGCTAATTTAATTAACATGAAAGTGATTTGGAATGGTTTGTATAATTATTTAGATCACAAGTAGTAAAGCAAACAAAACTTCAAATAAAACAAAAATGATAATAATA
The DNA here is from genome assembly GCA_911387805.1 of Cantharis rustica. Taxonomy (NCBI): domain Eukaryota; kingdom Metazoa; phylum Arthropoda; class Insecta; order Coleoptera; family Cantharidae; genus Cantharis; species Cantharis rustica. Next base: position 37,593,871 of record OU426879.1, read on the forward strand.
TGCTAATAAACAGAATTAACCACTTTAAAGAATTTATATAAAGCTGCAGTAAAATTAAAATGTATAAACGACTTTAAATTCATAATTTTCAAGTTAAGCATAATCTTTTTATTCAATTTAATAATATACCATGTATGTTACTTGTTATAAGGTTATAACAAATTATATTATAATTACTATACTATTAGTACTATAATAATATTATAATTTGTTATATTATGCTATAACCAATCACGCAATTGTAAAAAAAGGATCACTGCATCTATTTTTATGACGCCCAACGTGGGCATCAAATAATAAATAATCAAAAAATAGATGCAGTGATTCTTTCAAAAAAAAAGGTAGCTTCTCACATGCACACAAACATGCACTGTAAGTGCTCCAAGCTTGCTCTTAAATGCGAGAGATGAGACGGTCGTATCTCAGGTTGGGTTCTATCGTTCTCAAAAATAAAAATAAAATTCTTCTTACGTTACGGCGACAAATAATAGATGCAGATTTTCCAAAAATAATTACCAATCAACAAAATCCAAATTATAACTAATTTCTAAACATTCAATTTTGTATTCAAAAAAATTGTTCATTAAAAAATAATCTTCTTTATTAATAATTATTCATCCAAATAAATAAATTGTTGTCCAAAAATAGTAACCAAATATAATATTCTTTGAAAATAAATTTATCCAAATTTAATTAAATGTAAAATTTTAACTTTTTTCAAAGAGATCGAAGTTTGATTTCCCTTATCCAAAACGTCGGCTATCTACCTCGCACGTTCTTTCCTTCAAATGCAATTTAAATTTTCCAATTTTAAATAATTCAAATTCAATTTTTAACTAATCGAACTGTTGTTTTTCCAAATCAATCAACCAATCAATCAACTGCTGCTTGGTAGCAACTTATCAAAAAAATATCTAAATTCCAAAATATCAAAAATATACCTCCAAAAAAAAACGCAACAATACATTCGCATAAAATTACTTTATTTTAAACTTTATTTTAAACTCAAAAATTCACTCACAACTTCAAAAATAAATTTCACAAAGTCAAAATTAACGGCGACTCGTGGCAAAAAGCCTCGTATCTCCTCCGATTCGCCCCCACCTCTCTCATTTACAATGTTACAACTTAAAATTATTAAAATAAAATTTTCTAACAAAATGTATAGGGTGGGTGCGAACCATTTTGAAACACCACAATATATAATAATAATAATAATAATTATAATAAATTTATATATTATATATTATAATAAATATTAATATTATTATTAATATTAATAATAAATATTATAATATTCCCAAAATGTTACAGTTCTTTTTATGTTTGTTTATACTTTTTACCTTAAAAGTCAACTAGATTGATGTTATATTGAAATAACAATAAAATTCTCAATTATATAATATATCTCCAATTTAATAATATTTGTAGCGTTTTAATAATTACCAAAATGTAATTGGTATTGTTAAAATAAGATACTTACTTGTAATTGTAACATTTCAAATCAACAGAACGTGTTTAGCAAAATATTTTAGTTATAAATGTTTGTTGTTTATATTATTTGCGTACAATAGTATTACGTATAAGTGCAGCTTCAACAAAGTGGTAAATACAAGCACAAATGCAAATGCAACTAACATAAGGGCAGTTATACATTAAAGGTTTAAGGAAAACTTATACTATTTACTATACATTATCTACTTATACTGTACTAAATATAAATATATTAAATCATTACCATTGAAAATAAGCACCAAAAAATTAATTTACGTCAGACGAGAAGTTGATTAAACAAATTTATTAATTACTTTATTAACAGTATTGTTTTCATGATTTAGCTATTAATTCTGTTTGTAATAATTAAAATAAGCAAAAAAAAGTATTAGTGATGGTCATTTATAAGTTTAAAATTTTTTGTTTTATTCAGGTAACTTAAAATTCATCACTTTTGAAAGGTAATGTAACTGTTTCTACCAGCTGTTAGAATTGGAAATTTGCCACAGCAAAACTTGGAAATGATTACATAAAGCATTGAAATTCCTTTATATTTTGTTCGTTTATTTAATTCCCACATATAGGTATGTACAAATAGAATGTATAGTAAAAAACATTTAAAATTTTATTAGTAGATACATTTCATATCACGAAACTTTATCAAATTATAAAATTAATCTTTATTTACAAAGGGCCATCCATAAATTACGTCACACGTTAATGGGGGGGGAAGAGTATCACGTTAATGTGACATAGTGTGACAAGGGGCAGGGGGGGGTCAAAAGCTTTGTGATGTCACATGATGAAATTTAAAATACTAAAACACGAAATTTATATTTGAACAAAAAAACTTTAAAAATTTTTGAACTACATCTATATTTATTAATAATTTAGCACTCTCGTATGAATTCATCTCTCACGCAACAACATTTAACTTCTAGAGCGGCGTTATAATACAAGTGAACGAAAATGAAGTGTCTGATTTACCAGTAATAACTAATATAAAGGAGTGGATCCAAAGTCTATGGACACAAGATGATTAAATTTTGTATTTTTAATTAACATTAATTAGTCGCCTATTGTTTTTTACTAGTCGGTTGTTTTTTCTGCTATCAGAAATATTTGAGTTTATGTTGATTTTATTAAAGATTATTTAATAAAAATAAGAAAAATTGAAAATAACTGCTTTCTTTTGATTATTTTTAAATCCATGCATAAGTTTGAAAAATGTGTGACGTCACATCAGGGGGGACAGGGTTCTAAAAATGTGACAACATGTGACAAGGACGGGGGGAGGGGTTTAAAAGTTCTAAAATTCGTGTGACGTAATTTATGGATGGCCCCCAATGTAGATATAATAATTAAATTGAAATAAGTAAATCTTAAAATACGTTAGATATTATCAAAGTAAATGAAATTTAATTAATTAAAAACTGAATATTTTTTTATATTATTTGGTTGCTGGAAGCATAAAAATAAAATAAAATAAATCAAAAGGAATTTTTTTATACTAAGTATAGTACCATTGGTTATAGGATGAACTAAAACTGTAGCTATATAGTCCTTTTTTTTTAAGAAAAATATTGGAATTTGTACTTAAGCGACGACTTCGAAGTGTAAACCAATGAAATAGTTTTGAAGTTAGGCGGTATTACAATAACGAAATATTTACGCTTGAAGTGCTATGCGTAAAGTCATAAATAAGATAGATGTGAACAGAGTTAAATGTTTTCAAATAGACGTAGTTATTTAGTTATAACATTTCGCTTTTTTTGTTGTGAATATTTAAATACTACTACAAGATTATGTACCTACTATTTAAATTATCTGAAGTTTTCCGGTGTAAATTAGACTTAGCAAACGACGCGCTACCTGTATTATTCATATCTTGGATCGACTATACATATAATAATAATAATAATGTTTATTAAGCAGTTATTACAATATGTTAAAGAAAATATATATAATGCTTGCTTAAAGGGCAAAAGTTCAGCAGAGCTGATTTTTAACAAGTGCCTATTGAAGTAAGGAGGACCCTTGAATTTGATTCGTCGTCAATAGTTCTTTAACATGAGCTTTAAATGATAGCTTCGAATTGGCCTTCGAGAGAAAGAAACAAACTTGTTGAAAGTGCAGTAGGTTCTATACTGGAAGGATCTCTCGAACTTTGAAGTCCTATGTGTAGGCACCGACAAAGCTGCATTGTTGCGTAGGTCCAAGCCATGACAAGACGATCTTTGATTAATGAGTTCGTGCAGGTAACTTGGACAACCAGTTTTGTATACATTATACAAGAGAAGGACGAACTGAAGTTCACAGCGAGCCTCAATCTTCAATATTTGATGTGAATTGTAGGTTGGGGTAACGTGGTCCATTCGATCGACATTGAATGCGTAACGAAGGCATGCATTCTGGAGTACTTGCAGTTTATTCTTTAGATAACCAGTTAGGCATCCATAGTAGACTGCAGAGCAATAGTCGACATGGCACAATACCAGGCTTTGGATAAGATTCCATTTAACCTGTGGAGGCAGAAGATGCTTGTATCTATACAGCGATTTGAGTTTGAAGTATCCCATGCTGCAAATTTTATTAACATGGCTTTCAAAAGTTAAACCACAATCCCAAATGACGCCAAGACTTTTTGCTTTTTCACTGAAGTCGATCACGCTATTATCAAGAAGAATATCTGTACACTTAGCTTTATTAGCCTCTGCTCGACAACGTAAACTGCCAACGCAGAGACAGACAGTTTTGCTGGGATTAAGAAATAAACCGTTTGAAGAGGACCAGCGAAGCACCAGTTCGAGACAAATATTTGTGTCTCGGACAATTTCGTTAATGGACGTCGGTTTGCCTGAAATATTTAGCTGAGTGTTATCGACAAAATTATGCGCATTGGTTCCATTTGATAACATCTTGGGAAGGTCAGCTGTAAAAATAACGAAGAGAAGTGGACCCAGTACACTACCTTGGAGAACATCACGAATGATAGGAAGGTACTCGGATAAGCTTGAATTCAGTTTCACACATTGCGATCTTCCTTTCAGGTAACCGATTAGTAACTTCAGTGCAGACTCCCCACGTCCATAAGGCACCAGTTTAGCAATTAAAAGATCGTGATTGATTACATCAAACGCCTTGCTAAAGTCGAGCAGTGCCATTACGGTCACTTTGGAGTTGTCCATGCTGCTAATCACATCATTCAATACCTTAGACAGAGCCGTAGCAGTGCTGTATCCAGATCGAAATCTCGATTGAATATTAGGGAGGACGTCAAATTTTTCAATGTGCTCGAGCAGTTGAAGGTGGATGAAAGATTCAAGTACCTTCGAAAGAGCAGGTAAAATGCTAATAGGTCGTAGATCCCCAGCACTACAAGCATTGCTGACCTTAGGGAGGGATACAATGATTGACTTTTTCCAAAAGTCAGGAAAAGTCGAAGTCTCCAAGCAGTAGTTGATCAGGTGAGTCAAGGTGTTCACATAAAACGGCAGAACAAGTTTGAGCATTTTAGATGAGATATCATCAATAGCATTTGATTTTAGTTTAGATATAGATCTAGCTACATCATCCGGGCTGACCAGGCGAAATGTCAATTTTTCTGTAATCCGGGGATGGCAACTATTTCTAAACTCATATATAGTTTGCGGATCAATGTTGGTTTTAGGTGCGGAATTGGCAAAGAACCCATTCAGCAGGTCAGGATCGGCGCATTCCAAATCCAATTCATTTTTGGATCTAGAGTGTATGTTGACACGATCAAAAAACTTCCACAGTTTTCTAGAATACATTGAACGGATGTTGATTTCATGCTTGAAGTAGGCCTTCTTTTCGTTCAATATGGCTTGTGTGACGAAGTTACGAATGTCTTGATAAGATTTAAAGTCAGAGGACTTCCTAGTTTTAGCGTATTTTTTGAAAGCTTTTTGCCGAAGCTTAATTATACGTCGTGCGTTATAGGTTAGCCAGGCTGGCTTTTTGGCATTAATTTTAATCGTAGCGACAGGAGCATGCATATCAAAAAGGTATACAATAGCAGAGTTGACATAGGTGAGCTTATCATTGATATTATTGCAGTTCACAACGCGTGTCCAGTTAATATTGCTGGCATCGTAAGCAAACTCTTCGTAAGCAAATAAAGGAAGCTGAAACATGAGGTGGACGATAAATCGTACCCACTGCATATGTTTTATTGTTAATGCAAATACGAACCCATAGTTGCTCAAGAAGATTTGCCCCACTAACATGTAGGTTAATGATTCGATTCCTGATGCCTTTCCGAACATAGCAGCACACCCCACCGCCTCTGGTCAAGCGATCGCATCGATGTAGAGGGTAACCAGGAATTGCAACTAATGATGAAGGAAAAGAGGGCATTAACCAACTCTCTGTAACAGAAATAATTTGAAGATTTAAGTCAGTTACTACATTGCTTCGCAACTTTCAACTTTTATCAGGGGCGATGATAAGAATTTGTTAATTGTCGGTGTTGAAGGCGCCTTTTGAGCCACGAAAAAAATGAAATCGGCGAAAACTTACACCCTTAGGCCAAGAGCCGGGTTGCATAAGTGATTCGTACAGCGAGAAATCGGCACCTACTTTGAATGTTGCTGTGGTCTCATAAGCCTTTAATTTTTGACAAGTAAAAGTTTTACCTGGAAATTTCTTTGTTAAGTAAGACACGATAGTATTTTCAAAGGTGCTTACTGCTACCTTGCTTAGGAATAACCAACACTTTCGTTCCACACCACTAAACTCTGAGGGCTCATCACTTGAACCAACCGTAAGCGGTTTTCTTGAACCACGCTTCTTGTATTTCACTGTTGTAAAGCCATCATAGTCACTGTTATTGCTGTTTATTTCGGTATTGTTGTTGCCATTGATATCGGTCGTTTTACTAATGTTGACGGTTGCATCAATTTCAACTACCTTAGGGTTATTCGCCGCTTGATCGAGAACATCATTAATGCACTTTGCCACATGTTCCCTTGTAAAGTTATTAGTATTATTAATATCGGAAGATGCCAGTTTAGTTTTCTTATTTTTTGCATTCTGTTTATGCGAAAAACTAGTGGATTTGACATTTGACGTACCGTTAACCGCCATGTTCACCGAGCTCATTGCCACATTAGGTGCGAACAATACATTTCTTGCCGTGTTCAGTTGATGTGACAAATTTAAGCAACAACCGGTTGCACGTGGTTTTTTCGATATTTAATTCTTTCAAAGTACTTATTTGCGCTTTTAGGCTACAAACTAGTTCCTTATTGGTATCGTACCTACCACATGTATTACAGTTTCTTGTGTTTGAAGAAAACCATTCACTTAAGATCTTATTATCATGATGCTTTTCGGATAATTCACCGCTAATCATCATTTTAATCAGATCATCTTTCAGTAATTTTTTCAATTCAATTCCAATTTCACTATTTCATTTCATGTTCAATTTGTTGATAATTTCACGCACTTAAGGTATAACACTTCAAATATATTTCAAATATACTATGATAAACTCACACGAGCAAACTTAACCTCAAAAAACACGTCCGTACACGTTGACCCGTCCGTACACGTTGATTAGGTATATATTGTCGTGTAACCGATTTGGTTACGGGGATACAAGCATAAAATGTTAATTTAAAATCATAGGTTCAGTTCCTGTAATATTTAAAAATTTTTGTAAAAATTTAGAATTAAAATAAATTTGTATGAGAAGGAGAAGGGCAGACCTGCGTGGGAGTCCGGCCGGAGAATTAAAGAAAGGCGGACGAGATTTTTGTAAAACGGCGTTAAGATTTAAGTTGATGAGTTTTTTTTTGTAAAATTGGTTTTAAAATAAATTTTGAGTTATTTAAAGATTTTTCAAAGTGATTAATTTTTTCTTGAAGGAAGTGAACCCAACAACTGAGAAAGTCTCATCTCTCCGCTGATACGGCAACACCGTGGTCTTTTTAAAAGGTGTTATGTAAGAACATATTGGTATTTTTTTAAAAAATTGACACAACATCTAATTGGCGTCCAACGTGGTAGGCAATTGTGTCGGTGATCATTTTTTTGGACACCTCAGTTTGGTGAGTGTTTAAGTGATAAATTAAAATTCGAGACGTCTGGGTGTAAAAATTTGGAAAACGGGTGCAACGTGTGCAAAATTACTGTTTTTATTTAATGCGGACAATTTTTAAAAGTTTATTAAAAAGAGAAGGTCAAAGAAACATTTGGTTTAAAATACACGAAATTAGATTAAATATTGACAAGAGGGAGATAAAAATTAAAATATTTGGTCGAAAGATAAAAAGTTATTTGAACATTATTACATTTAAAAATTTGTTAAATTAATAAAGAATAGAAATGGAACAAGAAAATCCATCCATCCAAGAGGAAGAAAATCCTGATACAGAAGGGGATAGCGAATAGTAATGAGCATTAGTGACTCACCAGTGAACTCTCCCAAATATGCCAGTACTAGGCAAGGTACTGAAAATATGGAAATGCCAGAACCAGAGGATTGGATGGCAAATTTACAAAAACTTATCATGGAAAATAACAAAAAATTACTAGAAGACAAAGAGGAACGAAGAAGAGAAAGGCAACAAGACAAAGAAGATAAAAAAAAGGACACAAAAGAAATGATGGAGTCCTTAGAGAAAAATAAAAAAGAAATCGTACAAATCTTTGAACAGAAATTCCAGGTCATAGAGAAAAATCTAGAAGCTACTAACACACGGGTGGATAAGGTAGAAAGTGAGGTGATTCATTTAAAGAAATGCGTGATAACAAAAAATCAATTAGAACTAGAATTAAACAACCGACAAAATTTTCTAGAAAACAAATTCGAGAGCAAACTAGAAAATTTGGATGAAAACCTGAAGGAGAGAATTCTAAACACAACCATCGATCCCGATTCACAAATTTATCAAACAATTGCAAAAGTAAACCAAATGGAGAACAATGTAATTGCCAACACAAATAATATTGTAGAAATTCATCAGAAGGTAACATTGCAATCTTTCAATCAAGATAAACTGACGCAAGATTTTACCAAGCAGTTGGAAGATGCGAGGAAGGAGCTTGATACGCTGAAGTTAACCAATCAAACTTTTTCATATGGTCCAATCAGTAGCACCGTTAATCGATCGATTCATGAAATTTCGTGTTATGTTAGTAAGGACCCCAAATTAAAATTTTATGGACAAAGTGGAAGTCACCCAAAACAGTTTATAAAACATGCGAAGTCAATAACAGATCAAATTATGGATCCAGAGCAGCTAAAATGTGTCATCAGTTCAATGATGAAAGGTAACGCAGAGGAGTGGTATGGTATTGTTCAAGATTATTTTAGAACTTTCAAGGAATTTAAAAAAATTTTTTTATCGAGGTATTGGGATGATCAAGCGCAAGAACGCGTACGAAATGAGTTAATGGTAGGAAAGTACTCTGGGGTCGGCAATCGTAATGAATATGCGGAAAGGATTATAAATTCGGTGCAGCAGTTAGATCCTCCTTTTATCGAAGGTGATGTAATACGCTATCTCTCACGTCATTTTGATAGGGAAATTATAAATCGGGTGACAGTAGAAAACATAACTAATCTTAAAGATTTCAGCGCTTTATTACGTAGATTTGATGATAATTATGTTCCGCACAGATTAGATACTCGAGGTAATATAAAGAGTTTTAATAGGCGGTATGTTAATTATCCGAAATACCCTAATCAAGATCATCATGATAGAAACCAAAATAGCAGGTTCTATCAACACAATCATTCAAATTCTTTTCCTTCTTCAAACCACGATAAGATTTGATAACGATTCGGGGATTAAGCTGTCGTGTAACCGATTTGGTTACGGGGATACAAGCATAAAATGTTAATTTAAAATCATAGGTTCAGTTCCTGTAATATTTAAAAATTTTTGTAAAAATTTAGAATTAAAATAAATTTGTATGAGAAGGAGAAGGGCAGACCTGCGTGGAAGTCCGGCCGGAGAATTAAAGAAAGGCGGACGAGATTTTTGTAAAACGGCGTTAAGATTTAAGTTGATGAGTTTTTTTTTGTAAAATTGGTTTTAAAATAAATTTTGAGTTATTTAAAGATTTTTCGAAGTGATTAATTTTTTCTTAAAGGAAGTGAACCCAACAACTGAGAAAGTCTCATCTCTCCGCTGATACGGCAACACCGTGGTCTTTTTAAAAGGTGTTGTGTAAGAACATATTGGTATTTTTTTAAAAAATTGACACAACAATATATATAGATTAGGTTCATTTCATTGAATCAGATCCGATCCATTTCGAGTAATGTAAATCCAATAAATCACTACAGGAAAAGAAGGAAACATCCTGTATAATGTGATAAATATTTATTTTCTTGGTTTTAAGATAATTTATTAACGGTTTTTGATCAGTTTTCAATAATCACAGTTTTCAAAAATTTAAATTTTTACTTTGTAAAAATAATAACTTACAAGAGACCAAACAAAAGGACAACGAGGTTATGAAGGTGGGAGAGTATTTGCTATACTATAGCGGCGGTGCAAACAGAAGATTCGAAACGGGTTTCATGGTAAACAAGAATTGGAGGCATTCGGTAATAAATTTCGAACCGATAACGGATAGATTGTGCAGTATAAGACTTCGAAGACGATTCCAAAAGATAACTATAATAAACATACATGCACCATCGGAGGAGAAGGCAATTGAAGAAAAAGAAGCATATTATGACGGAGTAAGAGAGATTTACTAAAAAATCCCGAGATATGATCTAAAAATTATCATTGGAGACTGCAACGCAAAAGTAGGAAGAGAGGAAGAATATGGATCGACAATAGGTAAAATAGCAAGCATGTCGAAAGTAATGAGAATGGACAACTGTTAATTGGCTTTGCAACCGAGAGAAGTTTGAAAATTGTGAGTACTGACTACCAACGAAAAGATATATTGTGGTGTTTCAAAAGGATTCGCACCTACCCTGTACATTTGATGAAAATTTTATTTAAATAATTTTAAGTTGTAAGATTGTAGAATTGGACAGGTGGGAGCGAATCGACGAGGATATTGGCTTTTGGCCACGAGTCGCCGCAAAAGTAGGCGGTGCGATTTTTGGCTCGTTAATTTTGGACTCAAGTGAGTTATTTTTGAGAAGTGTCTTATTTTTGAGATTGTGATAATTATTTTTGAATGAATAAAGTGATTTTATGCGAATGCATTATTGCGTAATTTTTGGATTATTTTGATAATTGGAATTGGATATAATTTTGTGAGTTGTTACCGAGCAGTAGTTGATTAATTTGGATGATTGATTTTTCGAAAAAGTAATAAATAAGTTCTAAAATTTGATTTGGTCTAAAATTGGAAATTTTAAAATTGTATTTGAGCGAACGAGTGTTGCTATTGATAAGCCGGCAATTTGGATAAGGCGAGAAATCAAACTTCGTTCCTTTTGAATAAAGTTAAGATTTTATTTTTGTACGTTGAATTAAATTGGAGAATAATAATTATTTTTCAAATTTAGAGAGGCTGGATACATCGCATTTATTGGCGCTGCAACGTGAGGCTAGATTTTATCGCAATATATAAGGGAACGTAGACATCACCCGATGGTAAAACGGTGAATCAAATTGATCATGTATTAATAGAAGAGAAACATAGAAAAATGATAACTAACGTCAGAAGTTGTAGAGGAGCAGATGCCAACTCAGATCACTACCTGGTGAAAGTAATGGTTAGACAGCTAGTACCAAAACCATATCAAGAAACCCAAGAAAGAATGGAAAGATATGATATCGAGAAACTGAAGAATGAAAACAATAGAGATAAATATGCAAAAGAGATAGAAAGACATCTACAGACAGAAGAAAAAGAAATAGAAGAAAGGTGGGAAATAATGAAGAATGCTATAAAGAAATCATCAGATCAAATTTTGGGAAAGTATAAGAGAGGCAAAGGAAAAGATTGGTACAACGATGAAGGCAAGATAGCAGTAGCAGAAAGAAAGCGAGCAAGAATAGAAATGATAAGTAAAGGAACAGAAGAAGCAAAAGCAGAACTTAGAAATAAAAGAAGTAGGGCTAAACGCGTATGTAGAATAGCAAAGAGAAGGGCAGAAGAAGAGGAAATAAAGAAGTTGGAGGAGAGCTATAGAGCAAATTAAATAAGAAGGTTTTACCAACAAATAAGGACAAAAAAACAAGGTCAACAATTAAAAGAGGTGTTTTGTAGAAGTAAAGATGGAAACTTGTGCATGGATGAATATAGAAGTCTCGAGAGATGGGCAGAATATTTTGAGGACATACTGAACGAGCGGGAAGAAACCAATTACCGACTAGAATTGGAGGTCACTTCTGCAATAAATGATGAAGAAACGGAGAAAATAACACCGCCAACAGAGGAAGAAAACATAATAAAAAAGATGAAGAATAACAAAAACCCAGGTGAGGAGGGTATCCAGGCGGAAATGATTAAATATGGAGGTAAACAGATTAAAAAGGAGATATATAGATTGATTAGTAAAATATGGAATGATGAAAAGATGCCAAAAGAATGGTCGCAAGCGATGATCTGCCCAATTTTTAAAAAAGGGGATAGAACAAGATGTGAGAACTACCGAGGCATAGCCCTGTTAAATGTGGTCTACAAGGTATTGGCAAATCTCATAAAGGAAAGGATGCAAAAGTACATAGAGGAAATTGTAGTAGAGTACCAATGTAGTTTTAGACTTAATCGATCGGTGATTGACCAGATATTCACTCTTAGACAGGTGCAGGAGAAGTGTTATGAACATAACATAGTGATACATGCGGCATTTGTCGATTTCAAGCAGGCTTACGACTCCATTGATAGAGAAAAATTGTTTAAAGTAATGGAAGAATTGAGAATACCTAGAAAGTTGATAAGATTGATCAAAATGACTCTTGCAGATACAGAGAATAAGGTTGCGGTAAATGCTAAATTATCAAAGAAATTTAAAGTGAGTAAAGGGCTGCGACAGGGGGATCCCTTATCAGCAATGCTTTTCATAGTTGCAGTGGAGTGGATAATAAGACGAGCCGGGATCCTACGCGATGAAACGCTATACAATAGAGGACATCAAGTGATAGCGTATGCAGATGACATAACGGTACTGGCGAGATCTAATAGGGGCTTAAAGGATGTTATGTTACATTTAGAAGCAATGGCTAAAATACTGGACTTGAAAATCAACGAAAATAAGACCAAGTACATGAGAATGGGAGAAAAAGGTGAAGTCGAGCTGGGAACTTGTTTTAGAATTGAAACAGAGAATGGGGAGCAATACAGTTTTGAAGAAGTGGGCAAGTTTTGTTTCCTGGGGACGGTTGTGACACGAAATAATAATTCCAGTAAAGAGATTAACACTAGGATAGCAGCTGGAAACAGAAGCTTAGGTTCTCTGATGTCCGTAATAAGAAACAAAAGCGTATCACGAAAAAGTAAAGTGAGGATATATAAAACAGTTATCCGACCGGTGGTAACTTATGCTAGTGAGATATGGACAATGAGTGGAAGAGATAGAGAAAACTTAGAGATATGGAAACGAAAGGTTCTAAGAATTATTTACGGAGGTAAGAAAGTAGAGAACGAATGGAAAAGAAGAACCAACGCAGAAATCTATGAGTTGTTTGATGAACCTCAAATAACGGATGTTGCCCGATCCCAAAGAATTCGATGGTTAGGACACGTACTCCGACTTCAAGAAACTAGAGGCACAAGAAAGGCAATGGAAGGAAGACTTTTAGACACAAGAAAGAGAGGACAACCAAAGAACAGATGGCAGGATGCGGTGGAATCGGACTTGCGACTGATGGAAGTTAATGGATGGAAAAAAAAGACACAAAGTAGACAACAATGGAGAAGAGTGGTGCAACAAGCCTTGGGCCTTCATGGCCTGTCGAGCTAATTTATATATTATATATATTGCAAATACCTTTTTGAGTAGATACCAATGAAAAAATTTAGCGCTTTGTAAATACTGACTTTTTGTTGAATATTCTACCTTTAGCTGGGCCTATTGTTATAATCCTAAATTGAAAAATTTATCTAATTAGAAATTATTTTTTTGGTCAATCACAGAAGGTAACTGTATTTTTTACGACAAATGGCAACTTTTATTGACATGATGTAACTAATATACCTGCATTTTGGAATGAATAGCAAGGAATGAAATTTGTTGTTTTCGTGTCCAGTGCAAAGATATAAAAACGATTCTTCATAATAATAAGAAATTATACATTTTGAAAAACGGACAGAAACCAATGGCCTTTAAAATAACAACAACAACATAACATTAAAATCTAAAATTGAGATCAATTAAATTCTCATACTTTTAAGTGTTTTTCTATACATATCTCAGAACTAATTAATTATAATATACATTTAAAATTTAAAATATCGCCGCCGAAATCTTACAAAATAGTTAAAATTTGGTTATTTTTGCTTGGATCTTTATTTTTTATTTTTATGTTAAATTTCAGGAAATAATAATTTATACTATGTACATAATTACTATATTACATTACTTTATTTAAATATGTAGTAACAGATCGTAACCAATCTACTTGCAAGATTATATTAAGAGATATGATAAAGAGAGATTTATGCATAATATGCATGTGATTACATGATAATATTATGTTAAGTCGATATCATGATTTTCGCGTTAATTCTACTTACATGATAAATGCCAAATTTTACCTTTAACTTACATAAAGTCCTTTAATAAAAATATTATGAAAATCCGCTTTGATTTAAGATAATTAAGAAAGAGACTATGATAATTTATAGATGATTGAAATTTTTATGCTTAAAAAAGTTTTTAAAATTTGAAAGATATTTATTAAGCGAATTGTAATTATCATCGGATATTTAATATTTAAAACCGTATCTGAAATATTATTTTTTTTAATTATTTGAAATTTCTACCATGAAAGTTTTTTTTGGCAACGTTTTAGTTTATATATTACGTTTGTAACGTGTAGATTACAAAACCAATCTGAAATACATTATTTTTATTTAGTTTAATTATTGTAGTTGGTGTATAGATTGTTTGGTGTATAGTATATATTATGACAATTATAATACATGGTCATGTGGGTGATTTCACTACGAAAACTTTAACAAAAATATGTGTCTGTGACAATAAAATCAAAACCTGCAAAATGTTTGATAATTCTTAAATAGAACAGAGCCGTACTTAAAATTAACAAAATAACATTGCCGACTTTGAACCGTTACGACCGTACAACAAATTGAAAATTTAAACAGTTGTGAAAATAATAGGTTGGAAACCTATATTAGCTGGTATAGAAATTTTATTGTTCTTGCTTTTTTACCTTCCTGGTGATTTTTTTTTATTTAGAAAATAAAATTTGTGTATACAAATCATTACACAATAATATAATATTTTATGTATAAAATACGCATCATATGAGGTGTCTCCTACACAAATACGCAAATTTATAATAAATGACTTGGCCAATTATGATATATTAAAATAAAATTACTTGTATAAATGAATATTGAGAGAAACTAATCTATATAATATTCGTCTTAATTAAAATATATTTTTTTAAGTTGTATAAGTTGTTTATACAACTTTATAGAAAATTCTTACTTAATTATGACGGATGTAGATTAATTTGTCTAAACACTTTTTTAAACAGGTAATTTCCTTTTTATAAATTTTAATTGAACATGTTATTAAAAATTTGCAGATTTTTGTAGGAGACTCCTAATGATGTGTATTTGATGCACGAAAGATGTTGTGAGAAACATGTAAGAAAAAGATTATTCACGATATACTATATGAAGAAGTACATACAATTTTATGTTTCAATTAAAGTATTCACACTCCTTTGTATATTTACCATCGTTGTATATTTACAACAATCAAATACCATATTAGTGTTGTATTTGATTTAATATATGTAATACATAACCTTACAATTGAGGCCGTGAGAGCAAAAGTGGTGTAACCCCAAATAAAACTATTAGAGATCTTCGATCTTTATTTATCTATTTTTAACAAAATATACAGCATTTAAATGTAAAATGTTATTATTATAACAATTGAAGTCGACGTTGGTGCATATAAAGCAAAATAATAAGCTTACAAGAAATATTTGATAAAGTGGATAAATTAAAAGTTTGAATATCTCAAATGGTTATATTTGGGGTTACCCCACTTTTGCTCTCACGGCCTCAATTATTGTTTATGTTATTGTTCTATAAACCTAAGTTTCGGCACCATGTTTAACACAGTAGAGATTTACATATTAAAATGCTTAGAAAATCATAAAAAGAAAAATTGTATTGTATTGTAAAATGGTATTTGTAAATGTAGCAAATAATTCTGCACTTGATCAGCTGTTGTCCGCCATATTGGTTTTTAAATACAACGATAAAAAAAACACGTTCGAGAGCTATTTAGAAATACAATACTCACTGTGTATTTGCTCTTATGGGAAACAGCTATGCAACCAAATACACCCTAGTAAACTTATGTATATTTACTAGAGTGTAGAAATACAACAAAATATACAAAGAGAGTGCGAATACCCTAAATAAGAAACCGGTTACTGTCAGAAAACTCACCACGATTCCATCATAATTTCATTGAAAAAGAAAGGCAATCCAGAAGAATGTAGGAACTACAGGGGGATAGGACTGCTTAATTCAACATATAAAATACTGCCAGAAGTGATCCACAAAGGTTCAAAAACCACACAAGAAATATATAAATATATAACGCGATAAAGAAGCTCAAAATCCTACCCAAGGTTATAAGACTAACAAAGATGACATTAAAAAACAGAACAATAAGCATAAGAACAACAACAGATGAAACTGATTGTTTTGAAGTGAATAACGGAGTTAGGCAAGAAACTGAGAGACTGCTCTATCAGCCACTCTTTTTAATATAGAACTACAGAAGATGATCAAATGATTAGATATAAGTCAAACAATAGCTACCAAAGAAGATCAGTTAATAGTGTACGCTGACGATATGCTGATAATGACAAGATCCTTAAAAAGACTGATGGACTCTTTCAAAAAAATGTAAAAAAAGGAAAACCGATGGAAAACCGATGATGATAAATTACAACAAAACTAAATACATGAAATGCAACAAGAACGAAACGCATACAAGAAATCACTTAAGAATACATGATAACATCATAGGGGAATTATAGAGAGCTGTAGTTACTTGGAAGTGCATGTAGTCAGAAGTGGTAGCAGGCAACTGGAAATAAAAAAAAAAAAGATACAAACCGGTAACAAGACCTACTACGCTAACAAAATTTTCTAGAAAAATAACAACCTGAAAAGAGGTACTGAGTAGAATATTTATAAAACAATAATTCGTTCGGTTGTGATGTAAGCATAAGATCAAATGAGAATATTGGAAGGAAAAGTGCTATGGATCATTTTAACACGCAAAAAGACATAAAATAGAGAACTAAAATTACTGAAGAACCACGACATAAATAAAAAACTAACTGAAAAAGATATAGTAAGGTTTACTAAGTCACAGAGAATCAAATGGTTAGGACATGTTATGAGAAACAGTGACAGATCCATCGTAAAAAAGACAACATTGTGGAATTCCGAAGAGGTTAGAGTGAGAGGCAGACCCAGAGTGTGATGGTGGGATTAGGTGATGGGTGACCTGACTACAATGAGTAAAAAAAATAGATGATAAAGTACAGGATCGACAAAGCTGGAAAAAGGTAGTTACGGAGGCTGTCGGACACATGCATTACTGTAGTGTACATGCATAGTGTTGTAGTACGAGTAGGACACTAATGCACTGTACCTAATTGAAATTAATTAAAAAATGTATTACGGGACCCAATTCTCCCAACATAGGTTTATGCAAAATATTTGAAATATTATATGATAGAATTCTATAAAAATATAACGGTGATAATAATAATGATTAGTAGTTGCAAATTTTTTATAGTACTTAATTAATTACTACGAGGTTCAAAGCCACATATGTGTTTTATAAAGTGGCAATAGAAACGTTTCTACCAGCTTAAAATGCTTATAGTAACAATCATTTTATATTATTAATTATTATACATATAAGTAATAGTAACAATTATTATCATTTAAGAAAATAAATTTTATTTTTATTAAAAAAAAATAGAATTGGTAAAATATGTCGTATTTCTATTAAGTTAGTGAGTTGTTGTTTGGTTTGAATTATAAAACTAAGTTTTGTATTTATTATCAATACGAATATTTTTAATTATAATACTATACAATCATATTGTCTTTCTAAAGTATAAAATTAGTTTGTAATCAAGAACATATCATGGAGAGTTGAATATAATATGTTCAAAATCAAATTTTATTTTGAGCATGTCCTAGTCGTATCTGCAATAGTCTTGGATTTTTTATATGTCGGTGTTCCTTCAGTAGAGAACAGAGGCTGCAATGTCTTTAGTTTTTTTGGGTGTATAAGTTCGTGGGTATTTATGTTATTTATTTTTACTTTGTTATGAGGTAGCAATTTGATATTTCTTTAAGGTTTATAGTGTTTATTTTTTATACATTGTAATGACTTGTCCGAAGCCCTGCACTGTCTTTTTTTTTTCATATTTATTAAGGTTGTTAAAATAACGTCTACGGTAACTTTCTACCGTAGTCGTGCCTTTACGCTGGCCTTGGTTGGTTTGTTGCATACAACTAACAGTTCTGGTTGTTTTATTCAAAAATTTATAGTGGTGAATTAAATTAAATTTCTTTGCTCCAGATTAAAAAAAAAAGATTTACTAGTTGTCAAATGATTTACAGTGAAAATAAAAATGGTGATATAGACAAAAAAATACACAAAATTTTAACCTGAACCTAATATTATTATCTAAAAAGAAACCAACTTAATCTAACATTTTCTAATACTAAAATAGAAATTTTTGATTGAGTGATGGTTTCAAAAACCTATTATTCAGTTTCCGCAGTGACGGCCATGAAGGTTGGTACACTCGCGCACTACATCTTGTATTAGTATTTAACTTGAACTTGTGAAAATGTGGTCAACGTTATTTTTGAAATAACCTGGATCTTTCGTTGCATTTTTAAAAATGAACAATGTTTTCTTGAACATTTTAAAACTAGTAACCTTCATCTAGCACATTTTAAAATCAACCTTTACTGTTTGCGTTCAAAAACCAACGACCTTTCCGTATCGCATTTAAAATTCAACAACCTTTCTGTAGCACGTTCATAAACCAACGTCCTTAATTTTCTCCGACGCTTCTATATATACTTTTGGATCTTCTTCCTTGTCGTCCAATGAAAAACTTCCTTTGTACCAACATTTTTCATTGGTGTTTAGCAACGAGTCTCTTTATTACCAAAGAAAAATATTCGATGGTCCCGTAAAAATTGTATTCCTACGCATCCGTGTAAAAAATTGTCCAAAAACTGTTGTAATACCTCGATTCTTACGCCAAACCGTAATGTTTTTTAATTTACTCCGCCAAATACGTTGTTTTTGCATAATAATACTATTGAATTGTGATACCCCGTGTCATATGAAATATTGTGCTTGTCCAAAAATTTGTTCGAACTGGTTCTTAAAATTCATTACATGTGTACCTACCCTTCAAGCGTGCACTGGATTACCTTTCTTTCTTACTAACACTACTTATTAACTAACTAAAACTATAAACAAAAACTTATACTTATCTAAATTATCGTAGGTTTGGAGTGAACAAATCATTGTTTTTCCTCCAACGTTTGATGTAAGACAAGATTTGTTAAAACTTTGTGCTTTGGAGGTTGATCGAGTACTCCTCTGAGGCTTATGGAATGCTCTTGAAGCTTTTTTGGCCGATAAAACTGTTTGCGAGAAGATCGGTTACTGATTCAATGTTTTTATTGAGATTGCTTTACAATTACCAATTGTATAGAGTTGCTTCAGTGATTTTGTTTCTCTGAGATTTCTGCGGAATAATCAAATTTTTTTTGAAAATATTTACAGGTCTACGTTGGGTTAACATTCAATCATGTCCAGATTGTGCCGTCTTACAAATATAGTTTATTAATAATATCGGTCTGATTTTGTACACTGCGGTGCATTTTATTTTCTGCATTGTATATTATGATAGTGTATGTATGTTAAATGGTACAAAAAATGAATTTCAATTTAAGGAATTTTATGAAATTCTGTAAGTAATTAATTTTAAAATTCGTTTTTGTTCCATATTAATTTTTCGGTTACTAATAATATATTGCATTAAGTTTTAATTTATCTTTATCGTGTCTCTAGAATTGATTTAACTTGCTTATATAAGTTTGTGAATACATCTATTATTGTTAAATATTCCGTCTAAGTTTAATATTCGCATTTATTATAATGCAAATACAATTTCAAACATTTTGTATAGTTAAGGATGAACAATATTCAGTATTTACAAAAATTGCAGCCGTAAGTGCAATATTACACAATTAAATATTTTCATTAGTATACAGTATTATAAAGACTAATAACTTAGAAACTCATAATGATTCTTTTTTGCATAATTACGATATATTGTAACTTGGCATAAAGTACAGAACTTAATGTAGTATGAAACATTCTTTGAATATCGTAAATTTTTAAATTTTTAAAAATGTTCTTTTGTTTTAAATATTCTCAAGTCTCATCTTTATACCTTTGTGGATGCATTTATCTCTAGTTTACATATTTTAGACAAGAAACTGTGCGTACTTCTGAATACTTAAAAGCGAGCTGAAATTAAATAGTTTACAGGTACGTTTGTATGACTAAAATAATATGTCAAAAGTCTTCTATATTGAGTTGTGAACTTAACTTTTGGAAGCGCTTCTAAGGGCTAAAAACATGTTCTAAATTGGTTTCTCGTAGATATTTTGATTTATTTTAACGTTATGGCAATAAAACCACTAAATGTAATAAAACGACAGAAACTTTTTTATAAAAAAAATAAAAGGCAATTTTTTCATAAAAGTAATCTATTCTTCAAAATCTTTTGTTGAATTTGTATGTATGCTAAATAGTCATAGATTAATTAAGTACGTTATTCCACAATCCACACCACTCGTTATAAGGCAAAGTAGTTTTATTAAGTGGTATCTTTTGACCTAGACCACAACTTAAATGTCTATTAAAAGTACTTAACTAGAGTTAGGATACCTAACTCCATTCTAACTGTATTCTATATAATAAATATACTTAGTGAACCAGCCACTCAAATCAAACAATGTTAACTAACCTTCTTCTGAGGATATCACAAAGAAGTAAATATATGCAAAGATTTACTTCTTGACTTACTATTCATTACTACTTTGAAAAACACAACTAAAGTTAATTAAGATTTTTATACTATAGTAAAAACATGTCACGTGATAAGATAAAAAAGTTGTTTTGCTTTGGTCTCGATTTAGCAAATAAGAAAAGTTTAAAAAATATTGCGTTTTGCCCTTGGGCCGAGCAGTTAAAATGTAAAATTTTTAAAAACATCAGTTTTTTACTGGAAAAATTGAACTTTATTAATTTTATTGTGCAAATCTAGAATATTCAGAGTTTCATACAGTTCTTGCTCCACTCGGACTCAAACCAAGGGTTTCCGCTTAGTAGTTTCATCACTTAAGCATCATATCGTAACCGTTCTGGTGATCCGTGCGTGATGTTCTAGTTTCTTAGAAATTGTGTAACGGTTTTATTTTATTTTTAAGTAAAAATACAAAGGTTGTGAAAGATTTTTAAAAGGTGGCATCCTAATTCACTTTTGAATTCAAATTTAATAGAAATTATTATCATAATTGATAATTCGCACATTTTTAATTTTTAATTTTAACTTTGCGATTTTGGAGAAAAGTTATAATTTGTAAGTTGAGTAATTATATTTGGACAACGTAGCTAATCAATTTTTTTGGTGAAAATTACGTTATTTTCTCATCCAGATTTATTTGGGATTAGTATTGATTGCTACGATTTTTTGGATTACCTTTTCTAAATTTTACGTTTACTTGAGAAGTTATCCGATCTTCATTTGAAGGATTAAATTCGTTCTTGGACCATTGCTTTGCTTACTTCACTAACAAACCCTCAAACAACATCTAGAGGTATGTTTGATAATTTTATTCCACATTTGTTAAGTTGAATTTTTCTAGGGTGTTAATAGCAGTTCACCAGCTATTATTTCTTTATTTGGATTACCGATATCAACCGGTGTATCATATCGATCGTGGTGTTACTTCTTTTTTACTTCTTGGTTATCTGGTGTCGTATTTCTGGCTGCATGGTTATTGGGTAATCCACCTGTATAACAACACAACAGCCTGGATAATTCAGTCGAACATTGGTATCGCTATCGCTATCCTGATCTAACCATCAAGAGAGAAGACAACAGAAAGCTAAGATTTTGTTTGTTTGTGCCGTCATTTATTATTGTTAATTATCTTTTTTGCGTAAAGAATTTTATTGGGCCGTTCTTTCGATTATAATTTTTTATTTAAAACATCTAATCAACTCGAATAGAAACTGTAGAAATTATTACGGTATTTTGTGCGCCAAGTATACGTATACGCGGTAACTATAACGCGAGTTTTGAGCAATTGTGAGCAATTGATAGCTTACTTACGTATGCATTTTTTTATATTAAAAAGGTAGCCCAATTTTGCGCAGTATTGTATATATTTTATTTTTTTATTAAATCGGAAACAACAAACGCTATCTGTGTTACTCAGTCTCTTCTTGACCTGGTTACTTTTTTTTTGCAACAGCCGGTATTTTTCGTAGTTTAACGTGGCTGTTGATTCGAATATACAGGGTGATTTCTATTTTTAAACTTCGTGGCGCCCAAAAATATCAACATTTCGGCTGGCTCTTCGGAGCGTTACTTTAGCGATTTTTTTCCCCTGCGTATTAATCTTCCCGATCTGAAGAAGAATCAGCTCATTCTCTTTTTTTGTATTTTTGTTTATTTGCCTTTACGAGCTAGCCAAAGGCACACGACCCAACTACCGATAAAATCACCAATAATAATTTATTATTATTTTTGTTTTTTTTTAACCTTTATACTTTTAACGGTAGCAATTGCATAAGTTTGAATTTAAAAGTTTTCGTAATTTTTATAAAGTTAAACTGCTAAAACATTAACAGTTTGTTTATGGTTTGACAAAATTATTATTTGGCACAACTTCAGCAATGATTGGAATTTCATGATTTGTTGTTTTATTCAAGATTGAATTAGATGTATTTTTGGTAAGTAAATATTTGATAAAAATTGGTAAATTTGAAGAGAAATCTAGCGTAAAAAAGCATCATACAAGGATTGACTTATGAATAACAAAATCCCAGCACACAGAATCCGCTCAAGCAGCATCGGAACGACAGATAAATACAACAAGAGAGTAAGAACTAAAACTTCTGAGGAATTATCAGAAAAAGAAAAAAGATTTAAGAAAAGTAAGATGTTAACACAAACTCCCCTTGAGAAAAATAAGAGAGAACCAAAAAAACCTGAAAACCACCCAATACCCCAAACGTCAGAAGTTGATGAAATTGAAGAACTAAAAAAAATAATTACAACCTTAACTCAAACGGTCAACGATGGATTCTCCGACAACAAATCAGAAATAAAGATGTAAAAGCTAAGATAGAAAATAACAAAAATAAAGTAATAAGCATAAAGACCAAGATCGAGGAAGTGGACAAACGATAGAGGCAGGAAAGACAAGAAATGAGGAGCGAATTGGAAGGAATGGATGAAAGAATCTTAAGATAAGAGGAAATGATAGAGAGGCTTGAGAAAGAATTAGAAAAGTATGAAAAAAAGAAAAGAAAGAACAATATTGTCATCAAAGGGGCGTCCGCAAAAGAAATGGATACCAGAGAAAGTGTCGAGAATTTCCTTCAGACAGAATTTACAATAAAAATTGATGTAATTGAAACATATAAAATAGAAAAAACCCTGGGAAAAGAAATCCTAGTGGCTAGACTGCATAGCTTTGAGCAAAAAACATCCGTAATGAAAAACAAAGACAAATTGAAGGGAACAAACACATACATAGAAAATGACCTCACTCCTAAAGATAAGATCATGGAAATACCGAAAATTGCTCGTGAACGGGAAACTGTACGTATGAAACGATAGATCCTCTAAGTTAACAGCTATAGAGGTTTCAAAATTCAAAAAATTAATACATTATTTATACATTAATACATAGAAAAAGTGCCACCGTAACGTCTCTGTCGTCGAAAAACGAGACAAATACCACAAACATGCAAACGGAAAATCGATATGGAAAACAACAAACTGATGCTAAAGAAAATCAAACAAGAAATGAAACATATAAAGATAGGAACATAGAACATACGAACGTTACTAAAACCCCGAAAATTGAAGGAGGTAGCGAACGAGGTTATAAAATATGATGTGGATGTGACAGCATTACAAGAAATAAGATGGAGGAATAACTGGAAAATAAAACAAAAAAATTACAGGTAACTTTTCTCTAGGAAAAACAATCAAGGACGAATATTATAGGCTTTATTGTAACAAGCGAAACTGTCAAAAAGATATTAACATTTAGAGCAATAAACGGAAGAATAGCCTACATACGAATCCAAGCGAAGACAAACATATCCATAGTATACCATAGTATATAATATTTTCCAACATATATTTGGAAAACACACGATACACAAGAAAACAAATAAAAACGGAGACAGACTGTACGGTTTAGCGGAAGCAACAAATAAAATAATTGCTATCAATTAAGGAGGCGTCGAGGATGGTAATCAAATCGATCATTTAATACGTAGAAAGGATCTTGGGATATTGGAAATTGTAAATCAAACTACAGAGATTTGAAGTGTCAACGTTTCGGAAGATTTAATCTTCCATCTTCAGGACATACAAATCATGATGTTATAACATTTGACTAAGTACATAATAACACGGAGAGCAACAAATTCTGAGTTGGTCACACTCAAACAAGTCCGCAATGCATAATAGTTACAATTAATAAAAATAAAAAGATATAGACGGTCAAACATTTAAAATTTAACAAATAAATGTAGAAATATAACTCTGTTTAAAAAATTGCAATAAAGTAACTCTTTTATTTTTATTAATTGTAACTATTACGCATTGCGGACTTGTTTGGGTGTGACCAACTCAGAATTTGTTGCTCTCCGTGTTATTATGTACTTAGTCAAATGTTATAACATCATGATTTGTATGTCCTGAAGATGGAAGATTAAATCTTCCGAAACGTTGACTCTTCAAATCTCTGTAGTTTGATTTACAATTTCTAATATCCCGAGATCCTTTCTACGTATTGCAAATATTTTTTGGATGAGATACTTTTCCTTGCTATCATTTAATGATAACAAAGCGGCAAGAAAACAAAATAACAGACGTAAGAACCTACAGAGCCGCCAAAGCCGGCTCGGATTACTTTCTGGTGGTCGCTAGAATAAACAATAAACCAACAAAGTTGTTACGATTAGCGCCAGGCAACTTTTCGTTTAAATTATGTTTGTCGTAATATTTTGTGATTGTGCCTCTTATATTTGATTTAACGCATTGGAATGCATTTCTGCTTGAATTTTATTATTTTGTTTACTACAGGGCCGTATTTAGACTAGATTTTCGGGGGAGGTTTTAAAAAAATTAAAAAATAAATAGCTAATTTATTAAAATACAAAGGATAAAAAATATTCAAAACAAAAAATAAAAAATATTTAAAAAATAAAAAAAAACTACAATAAAAAACAAACAAAATATAAAATTAAAAATAGAAGGAACTCAATAAATAGGTAAATACCTAAATAAAAAAGTTTAAGTCTCAACTTAAACCGTCAGTCATGCTAAAATCGGCAAAATAAATGCAATTTAAAAAAACTTAAAGTACCAACTAAAATCATCTTGCACTATGAAAATTTATCCTAAAACCAGGTCACTGGGGAGAGGCATAGTTCTATGACTGGACATAAGAATAAGAGCTAGTCTTGTTAGCCTTTCTTATCCAGTAGAATTTCTTAAATAGCTTTTCCCTTTTTTGAGTGAAAAGAAACTTCTTCCCGGGGTGGCTGTTGTCACTAGCAGGGTACACAGTATTTGTAGAAGCTTATATATTGCCGTGTTACGAAAGGAGAATTTGAACGCCTCAGTCCCTCAGTTGTAATTTTTGAATTGATTTGAAACCTTTGGGCTCAGTTGTTCAGTTGTAAGTTAAACCAACAGATTTGGATTAATCAATGAAATATTACGTTGAAAAGCTGTTTTTTAAAAAATATTATTAGTTAATTTAAATTTTTTGGTTTAGCCTGCAACTGAACAACCGAACCTTAGTGATTTTTTTAAATTTAAATTTTGTTATATTAATTTTTGAAATGTAATATTTGCAGAAAGGTGAGTAGAAAGAGATTTTTTTGCCAAGATGACGGAAACGACAAATGCCTAGATTTTGCTCCGCCGATTTTTTGAGTATAATTTTGTGCAAGTAGTATTTTTGAAATTAAGATTTTATTTTTAAAATTTTTAAATTTATGGTTATTGAAAAATTTTGTTTGAATGCTTTCAAACTTTTGGTCGAAAGTGACCGCAAGAAAGTTTAAATTTTGTGAGAAGATTATTTAATTAAAGTGATTATATTTTTTGAGCAATTTTTTTTAATTTGAGTTCGATATTCAGAGAAAATTTCGATTTTTGTGAACTTTATTTAAAGGGTGAAAATAATTTGTCAAGGGAGCGACAAATTTTGATTACAGATTGACTTTTGAGCGTTATCACGGATAAAATTTTGTTTGTGCCATTTTAAAAGTTTTGTTTACCACGATATTTTTAATAACTTTAACCTTATTCATATTTTTATTTTAAACTCTCTTGTAAAAAACCGTTGTAAAAAACGAACCCCAAAATATAAAATAATTTATGGGTTTACAATAACCACTCTAATTTATTGCGGAAGTCTTATTTTAAGCTATGCTGACCATGATGGTTATAAAATTTGTTTGCTTTAAAATTTTTGGTTCAAACAATTTATAGCAATTTAAAATTTTTACCATAATAGTAAGAATTAAGATAAAATACCTGATTTAATTTATAGAAATATCTCTTTAGTTTTAATTTTTATTTAAACACTTCAAGTTTAATGTTTTTTTATAGTTTTAAAGATTTTTTTTTTCTGATTTTGTTACGATTTCAGTCGGACTTCTAGTACTTTATTTATTGATAAATAATTTCGGGAGGGGTTGTAACCCCTAAAACCCCCCCCGTAAATACGGCCCTGGTTTACTAGCAAAGTCGCTATCTTTTAAACTTGTTTCAACTTGTTATAATTTGCAGCAGTATTTGCCTTGCGCGGGGATACTTTCTAAGCAGGAGTTGTGTGTAGGTAATTTTAGATTCATTTTCCTGACGATGCTTGAGGCATAAGCATGAACGAGGAACTTCTCGCTACAGTAATGAATTTGTATTATCAGTTACAGTTGTGTTTGCCTCACGCAGGTTTTGTGGTATTTATCTGGAAACTTATTATTAAATTACCGATTAGATGGCTCCGCCAATCTCGTTATTTATTTCAATAAAATTTGGCCCAAATTATACCATTTTGTTATAGAGGCCATTGACTTACTTCGCCTTAGGTGCATTATCTTTAACGACAATATATTATTTGGATAGTCGTAGTTATTACGATGAAACTTTATGGATTTGGTGTTAAGTATGGAAATATCGTTTTTTAACAATTACCTACCTCAGGTATCCGAGCCTCAATTTCCTACGGACGATCCAATTAGGGATCGACTTGCGGCGACAAATAAGGTCTGTGAAAATTATATTTTATTTTCTGTAATGCAACTTTGGACTATGTATTATTGACGAAACCAATGTTTCTTGTGTATTTAAAGTGCTCCGAAATTAATAAAGTGAGTGGAGTCGATGACTGTTGGTGGCATCGACAAGGCATTATCTAGGTTTTCGGATTATTGTATGGACATTATTATTTAGACTTATCTAATGTTATTATCGTGGAATCCCGATGTACCGGTTATCTTTATAAGAATTATCGCTAGGACATTTGGTAAATTATATCTGTTGCATGTGTTTCTCTAATTTCTTGAGTAATTGTTTGTAATTATGTATTTGTGCTTAACTGGTAATAAATATGTTAAATGTGTTACATTATTTAGTCATTCACAAACTACGTCTAAATGAACATCAAAACCGAAAAGAGCTATCTGGCCATCTTTTAATGACAAAGAAGTATAAGCACTTACTTGTATTTTAAATCTGACATACCTGCCTGTAACAAAGTATATTCCAACTAAACAAAGGAAGAAAAGATAAGCTACAGATGAACTAAATAAATTAGAAATAAAAAACGATACATGGAAAGAACTGAATTAGAACTTAGCCCAAAGGCTGATTGCACAAACATCAACTAAAATTTGAATAACATCATATCTAGCATTCACACAAGTACGGCAGAAGTGATTGGATCTAAAAAGCAAACAAAATCTAAAGAATAGTACAACGATGAATGCAAAATGCAAACCAAAGAAAAACAAGAAAACAGACTGAAATGGTTAAAAACAGACAAATAGTGAGACGTATAAAGAAAGTGTAAGGGAATTGAACAGAATATTTAAACAAAAGAAAAACACCTGGTACGGTCGGTACGGTATCGGAAAAAAAAGAACAATAGAGCCAATAACACGAAAACGTTTTATCAACTGCTGAAAAGGCAAAAGGCGAAACCCAAAGTAAAACCAAAGAGTATAAGAAACGAGAAAGCAATAATAGAACAAGACCCAGCAAATGTGAAACAAGTATGGAGGAAGTACTTTCAAAGGTTCCTAAATACACAACAAGAACAAGAAGAACAAAAGAATAAACGATAACCAGGAGTTGGAACCACTCTCAAACGATGAAATAACAACAATAATACAAAAATGAAAAATGACAAAGCTCCTGGAAGAGATGACATCAGCATGAAACTTATAAAGTACGGAGGAAGCAAGGTATACAACTGACTGAGTTAACTAATATTACAAGTATAGAATCAGGAAAAAATGCCCACCAGATGAAGGAAAGGCTTAATAATCCCACTGAAAAAAAGGCTTTGACGTCATCTGCAAGAACTATAGAGGCATAATGCTTCTTAACCTGGCTTACAAGATACTTTCCACAATAATCCTTAGAAGACTTAAAAAACACATGAAAAAAATAATAAGCCCATACCAAGTTGGATTTAAAGAGAGAAAATCAACAGTGATTGCAATACATATTGTGAAGCAGACCATGGAAAAAAACAAATAAATACAAAATTCAGCTACGCATGCTGTTCATAGATTTTGAACAGGCATTCGACAAAGTTAAAGAGAAAAATTATACGAAGCGATGGAAAGAATAAAAATACTCTGCAAACTAATCAGACTAATAAGGATGACGATGGAAGGTACCACAACTTGCGTCAAAACAGAAAAAGGTAAAACGGAGAGTTTTGAAATAAACAGTGTTGTGAGACAGGTAGATGCTCTGTTGGCTAGTGCTAGAAGAAGCCTTAAACGAATTATATGTTAAAGAATCACTAATCACGAAAGAAGGGCAGATAATCAATCACATATGCCAACGACATTGTTATTCTGGTAATAACACAAGAAAATTAGGAAATTTTTAAAAAAACAAGAGAAACCACAAAAAATATGGGATTACGCAAAACCAGAGAAAAACGAAAATACATGAACGTTGCAACGAAAGCAACACAGACAATCAAAACATGGTAACCATAGATATCCTAACTCTTGAAGAAGTAAACAATTTCAACTACTTAGGGATAAACATAGACAGGAATTGTATCAGATAAGAAGAAATAAGAAAAAAACTACAAGCTAGAAACAGAGCCTTCCGTATGAATAAAGCACTAATTAGAGATACACACCTGAAAAGAGAAACAAACTTGAAAATATACAAGACTGTGATCAGACGGGTGGTGGCTTACGCAGCGGAAACAATGTGTTTTTCACAACGAGAACCGGAAAACCTAAAAACGTTTGAAAGGAAAGTGATACGAACAATCAAACAACAAAAGATGCAAACGATGTCTCCAGGACCTTAATGAATCATGAGATTGTCAAACAAAATAATGGCGAAGATATAATAAAACATATGAAGTCCCTGAGGATTAGATGGCTGGGCCACATCATAAGAAAAGAAGATAACTAACAGAAGGAAGAAAGAGAAAGGAGGCTAAAGATAAGATGGCGAGACCAAGTGACCAACGACCTAACTTCGATGGGCATATGTAAATGAAGAAAAGAATTAGTTAACAGACAAAGATGGAGAAAAATTGTCGGAACAGCCGCGACTCATGCAAAGTTGTAAACAAGAAAGAGCAACTGATACGACAAGTAAAACCAAACATGTAAAAATGAGGACTGATCCACCTCTAAACTTAGATCTGGAAATTCTAAATAAGATAGCGATATTCCACCTCGAATGTAAAGCTGAAATAATAATAATAATACTTCCTCAAAAATCTCATTTCTGCGGTCTGTAATCGCTTTTCTTCACCCTTTGTTTCCATATTTTGATACCATACGTAGGTAATAAAATTGTTTTGTAGATTTTAATTCTGGCTATTTCTTGAATGTTCTTTTAATAATCCTATTTATGTAGTTTCGATTGTCTTTAGTATATATTGTCCTCCCTAAACTTGAACTTCAATGTTAAATAAAAAGTGTATTCAAAAAAGAGAAAAGCATGAGACTCGTAAAATCATATAATTTAAAATAAATATTTGCTACAAATTTATGAAATATGGAATCTTATTTGCAGATAGCAAAACCACATTTAACAAATTCAAAATAAAACTAATTTTGATAGCCACAAAAAAATAAGGAAAAGTCAAATTTATAAAAATAATAGTAAACCCTAAATTATAAATTAAATAAATCTTAATTATAAATAAATAAATCAAATTGCTTGTCATTTATAAAAATTAACTTTACTGAGTTTGTCGTAAACAAAAATTAAAATTGAAGGTCTTTTGCCCATGTGCGGCTCTCTAGATGTGCAACGTTTTCTTTCCGTTGCCTTTTCGTTTCTTTCGATGAACTCCAAATTTAACGTAAAGTTTTTAATTGTAATTTTTTGTACCTTGTATGATTGTATGCCGCTTTCTTTCCACGGCTGGAATGCTCAGCTTCTTTTTTAATCAACTTATTTATTGGTCAGTCCAGACAAAAATAAAAAAAAATAAAACCGACTTAAAAAAAACTACTGTGAAAAAAATGCACTAAAAAGTAAAAAATAATTACGTTATTTAGTTTCTTCAACTAGCTGACTAGGCACTCAATTATTGTTATCTTTGGAGTCTGTGCCAGTCAATCTGGCTAAATTACTAAAACTAAATTTCTTAAAAGTTTGGCCGGCACCGACTGCAAAGATTACAATAATTGACCGCCTATGCCAGCTACTTGAAGAAACTAAATAACGTAATTATTTTTTACTTTTTAGTGCATTTTTTCCACAGTAGTTTTTTTTGAAGTCGGTTTTTTTTTTTTTTTTTATTTTTTTATTTTATCCTTTTTAGTGCATGTTGTGTTCCGTAACTATTTATCGAAAGTGAGTATGAGTAGACCTACTAAATGCAAAAAGAATTTTGAAAATCCGATCAGTTTGATTTAAATGTATTTACTATTTACCTTATACTTAACGTAACTACTTAGAAGATTAATATAAGTAGGGTACTTAAGAAAAAATTCTGACCCACCGGGCAGAAACAGGTAATCAAACAGGTACAGGTACTCAGTACTTAATGCGTTATTAAGCCGATTTTGAGGAAAGTTGAGAAGAACTTTGAGGCTTTTTCCGGTTTATCTTCAAAGTTCGCTAGATAAATAGCATTTTGATCAAATTTTTATGTTTATATATTATTTTAAAAATCTGTGACTAGTGAAATTCGTCCATTCAAATTCACACAAAATGTGTCAATAGCGCAAAACGCTCAACCAGTCTCCACGACAGTCGTAGTCAAGAGAGCCTTTTTCCATCTAAAATTTTCTGTTGTTCCTTTCCAATCCCCACTTAATTGTTTATAGCAGCTCGAACTCACGATAAATACTGCGCACTTTTGTTTTATTTAAACAAAGACCATCTTAAAATGACAACAATTCGTTTCTACAAATTTCACACAAATAAAAATAAAAATGCCCTTATCAAGAATCACTACTTGACGTAGTGCTTACGCAAAACAATCCACTGCTTTTTGATTATAAATCTGTGGCATCAGATAATTATTGAACGTTGTTACATTTTATTTGCATCTACCTACATGCCGTTTTTTTAAATTTTTTTCTGGATTATTTTGTTGAAATCCGTTTCTACTTTAATTTCCAATTTGAAATACGACAATATGTTTTTTCGTATAGGGAAATTGCACACCCGAGGTGCAATTTTTAATCAAAATTTTTTATTTGCTTTATGGTGTGGTTGCTTCCTATTATCTTGAATATTTTGGTTAGTTTTTTAAAAACCATGACTTTTGTTTTAGTTGTTGATATTATCATGTTGTCAAACTTCAATCTTCTAAAGTCAAACTTGTATAGAGCGTGCTGGAAACAGTCTTCAGTGCTGGCTGTTATAGCTTAATCATCTGCGAATTCCATAGTAAACGTGAAATCTCGGGTATTTATACATATTTGCGGTGTAATATGGTATTTGTTCTCTCTAGATGTGTAATCTAATAATATATTATATGTTCTATATTATATGTATTGAGATGAATTTAAAATCAAACCAGATAAATTCCTGAATCCAAATTATAAGTTACAAATTTATTTCGAATTACAAAACAAAATTTTCTTTTACACATTTTACCTCAAAATTAAAAATATTTCGATTTAAATAAACTGGATGAGTGTATTAACCACCGTAGCTTTGAACCGTACAAGTCTGTAACTCAAGAAGGTTCCATTTGTTAATTTTGTAATTTGTAGTTTATAGTTTTATTTTAGTTTATTGTACATTACTTTTAAAACGTTTAAAGAGTGCGCGAGGTTAAAAAAAAAAAGAATATAAAAAAATAATCAAGAAGGAAGAAAAAAAAGGAGGGAGTGAAAAAAATATAATAAACCGGGTGCCGGCTGAATTTTGAAGAGAAATTAATCTCTCGAAATTTAATAAAATAAAAAAAGAAAAGGACGATTAAGTTCGAGAAGAGGCTCTCGAAAGCATAAAAATAGAATTGTTGAAGTGGTGAAGAGGTAAAGTTTGGAAAGAAGATTGCTAGAGAGGAGATAACTGTGGCGGAGCAGAGAACGACGGCGAAAGTACAAAAGGAGGGAAAATAGTTAAAAAAAAAAAAAAAAGGTATTCCGTTAACGGTATATTTAAAGTTTGATTTCATTAGTTTAAGTTTCTGTTTCTGTTTATGTTCATTGTTTTTTTATGTTTATAGAAAATAAAGGTACGGTGATTAACCACATCCAGTTTTATTTCCAAAATTAAAAACGTTTAGATTGGTGACCAAAACTCCAAGCACCACCAGGAAATTTATCTGGTTGAAGTGAAAAAAAAAAACACGACAACCAATAAATTTAAATTGGCGCCCAATACGTGGAACTCGAAACCACGACATCACTGAGATTAATCAAAAATTCATTCACCAGAACGACCCAAAAAATTAAACAGAATATTGATTTAATAAAATATTGACACGATTTTTACAATATTGACATTTGAAAAGTTTGACAGATTGCTAAATACGTCAACATTATAAACAATTAGATTATTATAAGTGTGTTATTAATTACAATTGCAGGAAAATTTAATATTTTACATTATTTTTAATCTTTGAAATTAATTTCTATTTAAAACCATCAAAATGAATGACATAAGAGTTACAAGAAGCATAGCAAGAGCAGAAGTTGAACAGAGTGACAAGATTCCAGAAAGCACAGAAATAATAGAAGACCAAAGCACGAACGAAGTATTGCGAGATATAGAAAAAAACGTAACGGTATTAACAATCGAAGAAAAGGTTATGGAAAAACAGGGTAAGATGGAAGACAAAGTAGGAATGGAACGAAAAACAATGCAGCAAATGATGGAACAAATCATGCAGAAAATGGACGAAAATTTACAGGAAATAAAAGACATATTTAGGCACGCAGAAGAAAAATCAAACCAAGACATCAACGAATTGAAATCACCACAACGAACTGCGGAAAAGGATATTAACAAAATAGATGAAAATATAAAAATAATCAAGGAAACAACGGTGAAGAAAGATAATACTATAATAGACGAAAGTGTCAATGGACTGCCATACATTTTTATAAAAATAAACGATATTCAGCTGAAAGCATTAGTAGACACGGGTGCGGAAATTTCGCTATTGAATGAAAAGATTAATAACCTAAATTTTGAACATTTTAAGAAACAAATTATAAAAACCCATCCAGTAAAGTTAATATCTCCAAACAACAAATCATTTACAACGATTAATAAAAACTTAAATACAAACATAACCATTGGGAGAACTACAAAAAATTGTGGAATTATGATGATACAAGACATGAAAATGGATTGTATAATAGGAATAGATCTATTGGAAAAATTTAAGATTAAAATTGACGTACCGAACAAAACAATTAAAGTAGCCGATGAACAAATAAAATGGATAGAAATAGACAATGAATCGGAGGTAAACATCAATAATGTGACGAATAAGCAAGCGAAGAACAAAATTGGAATCGTAAAGGTAAAACCGAAAATAAAGAACGATGATGAATTAAAAAAAATTCTTTGTACAAACATGATAATTAGAAATGATGTAATTTTAGATTGTAAAAACAGTTATCTGCCGTATTTGAAGAAATTATTGGAAAACAATATTGAATTAGTCAATGAAGAACCAAGAATCGCTGAAGGGTACGTTCACAAGTTAATTATAACAGACGACTTATTATTCAAATGCAAAACCTATCCGATACCTCAGGCATACAAAAAACAAGTGTGGGAAGAACTACAGCAAATGGAAAAAGATGGAATTATTAAAGAATCGCCAACGTCATATTTAAATCCACTCGTAGTTGTGAAGAAGAAAGATGGAAACATTAGGCTTTGCTTAGATGCAAGGAATCTGAATTCAATTTGTAAACCGCAGTATGAAGCACCGGAAAATATTGAAAGTTTGTTAGGACGTATAGGAGGTAAAGAAATTTTCAGCAAGCTAGATTTAAGAAATTCATTTTGGTTAATTCCTTTGGAAAAAGAATCACAAAAATACACAGGATTCAGCGTAGATGGACATACTTTTATTTTTCAAGTTGTACCATTTGGTCTTTCAACATCAAGTAGTGCGTTAATAAGAGCAATGCAACGAATTCTAAGTCAGCATGAGGAATTTTGCGTCCATTACGTAGACGATATCTTGATATTTAGCAACAGCGAACGAGAACACCAAGAGCATGTAAGAATGGTAATGGAAACGTTAAATGATTCTGGACTGAAGTTAAACATCGACAAGTGTGAATTTTTTAAAAACGAGGTAAAATATTTGGGACTTAACATCACATTAAACTCAGTTAAAATTGATGATCGACGACTTTTAGAAATTAGAGAATACCCACGGCCAACAAATTTACGTACGCTACGAGGATACCTAGGAGTAATGAATTATTTCAAAAGATTTATGCCGAATTATTCCAAAATGACTTTACCATTATTGCAATTATTAAAGAAAAATATAAAGTGGCATTGGACTGAAGAAATGGAAAGAGCGTTCGTAAAAATGAAAATGACGATGTTTAAAAACATGTGCCTTATACACCCAGATTTTAAGAAGCCTTTTATTTTAAGAACCGATGCGTCAGATTTTGCAATTTCGGGTGCACTACTTCAACTTAAAGACGGAATTGAAGTTCCAATTTGTTTTACATCCAGAACTTTAAGAAAAAGCGAAATCAATTATTCAGTCAGTGAGAAAGAGATGTTAGCCATTGTGTTTGCTACACAAAAATTGAGATATTATTTAATCGGACAAAATTTTAAAATTGAAACTGATCACGAATCGCTCACGTTTATGATGACGACAAAATTTTCAAACAGCAGAATTTATCGGTGGTCTTTGCTTATACAAGAATTTGATTTTAGTATCAAACACATAAAAGGTTGTGACAACATTTTAGCAGATGCATTCAGCAGAAAAGAAGGAACAAGCCGCAACAAGATCTCGGAAATTCTGATCGCAATGAATGAACTACAACTAATAAACTCACCGTTTAGTCAAGAAAGTGTACAAGAGGTACAATTAGAAGGAGCAATCAATGAAATCAGAGGATATTTACAACTTAACAACAACTACAAAAACTATGAATTAAAAAACGGCGTTATCATTAAGAAAATAAATGACTCCGAACTGTACGTCATTAACGAAACATTAACAAAAGACATTGCGTGGAAGTTACATATTCGATTTGGACATATTGGTTTAAGAAAATTATGGTTGATGTTCCGAGAGAACTATTTTTGTAAAAAAGATCGAAAAATAATTAAACATATCGTTAGTAGATGCAAGTTGTGTTTACTAGGGAAGTATAAAAATTACCACAACCAAAACACGATCAACAGCGTAGAAGTAAAAGAACCAGGAGAAATAGTAGCCATAGATTACATTGGAAATTTAATTTCAAGTCACCAGAACAAAAACGTTTTAGTAATTGTAGATGCCTTTAGCAAATATGTCAAATTATATCCCACAAAAGCATGCACAACCGACATTACAATAGAATTATTAAAAGACTACATTGCCAACGTGATTAAACCCAAAATCATATTAGCCGACAACGCAACCTACTTCAACAACAACAGATTTAAACAACATTTGATTGACCAGAATATCAAGGTATATTTTTGCAGCGTAAGACATCCACAAGGAAACATGAGTGAACGATATGTCCAAGAAGTTTCCAAGTATTTACGAATGTTATGTAGCGATGATCATTTAACATGGTACGAACACCTAGACAAAGTAGAAGATTTCATAAATTAAACACCAAGTACTGTGACGGAAGAGTCACCTGTATACATCATGAAGAAAATATTACCCAGAAGACCATGGTTGATAAATGATGAAAATATGAATTATCAACAAACTTTAATAAGAGTACGGGAAAAGCTAAATCGAAGAAGATTACGATATTTACAAAAAGTAAATGGAAAAATCAAAAAGAAAACTACATTTTCTATAGGAGATATAGTGGTAGTCAAAAGCTTGAGAGTAGGTTTACGGTCTGCAAACCAATGTGCCAAGTTACATTTACCCTACGAAGGTCCGTACATAATAAACAGGAGGATATCAGAGAATACATACGAATTATACAACGAAATAACAGAACGCATCCGAGGTCAGTTCCACCTCCAAGATTTGTATGAATGGAAAGAAGAAATGAGGGATGATGAAAATGTAAACGAAGATGACGATTTAAATGTGCGCGAATGCCAAGAATGTAGATTAATACAACATCGTAAGGGCTAAAAATAATATTTTACAGTAGCTAAAAAAGAAAGAAGGGGAACTTTCTAACTTCATTAGACACTGACGATAGTCAATATTAATTGTAAAGAACAGGCATGTTTAAATGTAATTTAATATTTTTAATTAAAATTCAAATCATTAAAATGTATCAATTGTCAATATTTAAATTCATTCATTTCAATAGATTTTCAAAATCTTCCAACACATTGTCACATTCTGAAAATATCGGGTGCGTTGAGATGAATTTAAAATCAAACCAGATAAATTCCTGAATCCAAATTATAAGTTACAAATTTATTTCGAATTACAAAACAAAATTTTCTTTTACACATTTTACCTCAAAATTAAAAATATTTCGATTTAAATAAACTGGATGAGTGTATTAACCACCGTAGCTTTGAACCGTACAAGTCTGTAACTCAAGAAGGTTCCATTTGTTAATTTTGTAATTTGTAGTTTATAGTTTTATTTTAGTTTATTGTACATTACTTTTAAAACGTTTAAAGAGTGCGCGAGGTTAAAAAAAAAAAGAATATAAAAAAATAATCAAGAAGGAAGAAAAAAAAGGAGGGAGTGAAAAAAATATAATAAACCGGGTGCCGGCTGAATTTTGAAGAGAAATTAATCTCTCGAAATTTAATAAAATAAAAAAAGAAAAGGACGATTAAGTTCGAGAAGAGGCTCTCGAAAGCATAAAAATAGAATTGTTGAAGTGGTGAAGAGGTAAAGTTTGGAAAGAAGATTGCTAGAGAGGAGATAACTGTGGCGGAGCAGAGAACGACGGCGAAAGTACAAAAGGAGGGAAAATAGTTAAAAAAAAAAAAAAAAGGTATTCCGTTAACGGTATATTTAAAGTTTGATTTCATTAGTTTAAGTTTCTGTTTCTGTTTATGTTCATTGTTTTTTTATGTTTATAGAAAATAAAGGTACGGTGATTAACCACATCCAGTTTTATTGCCAAAATTAAAAACGTTTAGATTGGTGACCAAAACTCCAAGCACCACCAGGAAATTTATCTGGTTGAAGTGAAAAAAAAAACACGATAGTATATAATATGCATATAATATATGTATATACTGCTATGGTTTGGTGACGAATTTATTCGCCCGAGACCAAGATTTTAGCTTCTAATTTTTCAATTTTGATTTAATATAAAATATTCAAAAATGGTAATCTTAAATTTACGATAGCCGTATCGCATCTGCCCGCTTATCAAATAAATTTGTATTACCTTCAATAACTTCCAATATGAAAATTTAAAAATTTTACCATTTACTTTAATTTCTAATTATGATTCTTAAACTTTTACCCAATTCCAATTTTAATTACGTAATCTTTTTCCGTTTAATTTTTATCTTCCAAAAAATCGTTCAAACTTTCCTAACGATCAACATATCCATCCATAAATCTTAATAAAACAATATTCAATCAAATATATCACTTATATTTCAAAAACTATAAACTTATCAAAAATTATTTGGACTTCATAATTATTCATACATCACGTCGGCCATTTTTTGGCAAAAGGTATTGTATCAAAGTGATCGGTCCCCACCTAGCAAATTCCACAATGTTACAACTTAACAATTAATACAATAATTTTACAAAAATGCATAGGGTGGGTCCAAATCAGTTTGAAACACCGCAATACATATATTATATGTTAATAATATATTATATTATTAAAAATAATAAAAATTTTAATAATAGGTAATATTTATAATATTTAAAACTAAAAAAATTATCTTTTTTTATACAATTTTAAATTTTGTAGATTTAAAATATAGAAGACTGTACGATCATTCGTTGACCAATTAATTCAAGATTATCTATTTACCTACTGCTAACAAAATAACTGTGTGTATTATATCTAAACAATTATCATGTATAATCAGTGGCGGTCCGTGAGTAAGTAATTAGGGGAGACTGGAAATCTAAAGTATTAAAAAGTAATAATAACAGTATTTACTTATTAACTATGTAGATACATAATGTATGTAAATAATGTACATAATAATTCTTCAGTTTAAAACTGAAGTTACACACTCCATTAAATCATTTTGTATCGTCTTAGATATTCTTTTAAAAAAAATCTATTGTAATTTTTAATTACTACTAACGTTTCAATATAGGTTCTTTATTTAGGTTTGTTTAGTTTTCAGGTTTAGAATTTCGGAAAATAAGTTTATTTATTCATTTTGGCTTCAAGTAGGTATAATTTTTGTTTTTACAAGAGTCAAATAAATTTGACTTTTAATCAAGTTTGAATTTAATAGCATAACTTCTCAATCATTTTAATAATTTTTCAAGGTTTGCCTGACGAGATTCCAAAAATCGAAGCATAAAATTATAATATTATGTAGCAAGCTATATCACTCATTTAAATAGGTTTTGATCAATATTACGTAAGTTATGAATTAAATTTTATTTCAAGTTCATGTAACATGTAATAACTATTTTTTTTAAAAACGATATTCCTTTAAATATTATTGATAATAAAAAGTATTCTTTAAGCAACTGCTGTTCTTGTGCAAGTAGTTCTAGTAATTTAAGATAGGGAATTCTCTTTATTTAAAAATTAGTTATTTTCTCGATGTTCACGAAAAGCAATTTCTTGCTTACTCAAAAAACAAACAACATGGATTAAACGTGCTAGTAAACGTCTATTTATACTAACTTCTTCAATGTTTTAGGGCAGCAAGTCGGCGACTTTCTGATATCACATATTCAATTCTAATTTACCCAAAACATGAAATTTTTCTTGATTTCTCAAAGAAAATATTATTGTTGAATGTTTTTATATAGAATGTTTTTCTGCTTTTCTTATAAAATTTTTTATTGTTGACAATTCATCAACTTTCTTTTCCTGCAATAAGCCACAAAAAATTTATCTTCTTTATATTCCAATGAAAGGCTGGAAGAAAGCGTGTTGGTCTATTAGTTAATTTTTAGTTAAAAAAATAATTTTAGAAAAAAAATTATATTTTAATTTATCATTTATTCCCATTGATGAAAAAAATTTAAAAAGTATAATACTGCAATAAATGCACAAAAACGTAGAACTTGTAATAGCAAATACTTAAATTGCATTTCATAAACTTTGAATAGACTGAATTGACTAGACACTAGTCTCGACGTTTGAAATTATTTTGCTGTATGCAATTTCCCCACTCCTTTACGCTCGTATAAATTATGTATAGCATTTAGCATAGGTGCATTTTTAGTACGAGTCTTTCGTGAGACGTTTCTTGATACTGGCAGCCGTCGTTATCTTATCGTATAGCAATTCAGCATCACGATTAAATTTTAACTGCAGGTGTTGATTTCAAAAGCTTTTCTTTAGATAATAATTATGTAAAAATATAATTGAGAAATTAAAACACCACATTATTTTTTCAATAGGGATAGTGTCTGTGGATATTTTATTAAAAATTATGATTTTTAATAAAACATTCTTTTTCTTTTTGGTAGCTAACTTTTTCTGGGAAGACGCAGTCTCAAAGACTCCCCCGACGGGCCGCCACTGTGTATAATAATTATTAAACGTTATATAAATGGACATGATTCTACATTTCTACATGATTCTATACATTTCATTAAATACAAGTTATTTCAACGTCATAATATTATTTAATACAATCATGAACTAAATATCAAAGGTAAAATACCTTACACTTCGAGAAAAAATCTCTTCACAATTAAAAAATATTTCATTAATTACTTAGTTTTGGCAGTCACTGGTGTACTCTTCACATTAATAAAACAAATACACATTCGAATAACATGGCAGCAGTGAGCTGTCAAAATCAGTCATTATCAATAAATGAGTTTTAATTGGATAAATATTATTTCTTGAAAGGTTGGATGTTTTGCATCTGATTGTTGATAATTATTATGGATAACTTCCACTATATTAGTGTAGAAACCAATTTCATTATTTAACATCTTAAGATTACATACGTTGATTTGAGTGATGTATGTAATACATAAATAATATGTTTGTGTTTACTGGGTAAATTTTAGAATTAATTGCATTAGCTACTCTAACTAAAATTAAAATTACTGGAAAAGCTTCATTATCACAAATCCTATAATAATTTGTCTTCTTGGATTTGTCAGGAGCCCCAGATTGGGTGTCATTATAAATAATTTAAAATTTTTTTTCTTACGTAATATTAGTTTCATCCTTGTTTATTTCAAGTTTTGAAACGGTTCATTTTATGAAAAAAACTTAAAATTTGTCTTAAGCAAACGCTAACATGCTTGGCAAGATTAGCTAACATAGTTTAAAATAAAATTTACTTGGTAGCTCGACATAAATTAAGTAAACTAATTACAGGAATATAATTTATTATTTTGTTTAATTTTTAATTTAATTAAGCAGAATACACAAATGATTGCAAAAGAAAAACTAACTTTTGAATAATATGTATGTGTAGTCAGTAGCACTTATAGGTATAATTATAATTCTTTTTTAAAAAAAATTCTATGGAATTATTTTTTCAAATACCGAAAACAAAACAAACGTGTACTTAGTCCCTATATTAAAGATTATTTTGAAACAGTAAAAATTTAAGTGGTTTCCCAAATCACTTTTTCTTCAAAATATTATAATAACAAATTTATTAATAATTGAAAATTGGTAAGTAGTACTTACAATAATATTATAGTGTAAAAATTAGTTTCTCTGTGTTATAAAATAGCTGTTAAGATAGATTAAATGCAGAATGTGGCATATGTCTATTTTTTGTTGGAGCTGTTAAACGAAATGGAGAAGGTGTGGTTTAATGTTTTAGCTGTCAGGTGCAAGTACTTCAACTATACGCACCATTTATATTTATTGCACTGTCTGGATTGTTTGCCAACTTGGTAACAATTAATTTTTGTCTAGGAGAAAACACTTAGAAGTAACTTTTCAATTTAATTTATTGTGCATAAATTATTGTAATGTTTACGACGTAACAATTAAAATTGTTTTTATCACTTTTAGTTTGCACACATTTTATGAAGTATTTCTATTAAAAGTTATTAATATTATAATAAACGCCAAAAAATGTTTTTAGAAAATTTTTTTTAAATTGCAAACGTAAAATTTCATGTTTACGCACATTGATTTCTGGTATAGGTACATAACATGTTACGTGTTATTTCTCCACGACGCACATCTCCGCAGAAAGAAAGGTGCCCGCCTCGCTGCAGCATAAAGAGGGGTTTAACTAAATAAATTTAGTGCGCGTCAGAACGTGAGATTGTCAAATTTACGGATGGTTTGTATTAATAGAGGCGCCACCAATAGATTTATTTTCCCGGTTTGTACCTCAACAAACGAGTTCCTATTGATAAAAAAGTCTCTCGAGAAAAGGATACTTACCATGAATTAATGTTACAAATTATAAATCTTAGAATTACTTGGCCCGACCTGTAGGATATTCGGCCGCCTTTACACAAAGTTGTCTGAAATAAAATCACACAAAAAAAGACATAATACAGAAAATTATTAATTTTAGTGATTAGAAAATAGTTAGCAATTTATACAATGAAATTATTTAAATTGATTGACAATAAAAAAGAATGAGAAAATGTTAAACTTAAGAAACGGTCCCATTTAGGTAACTGCAATATAGTTACAATAAATAAACAAATAGTTTTTAAAATAAATTATTACTTAAAATATTTTACAACAATGACAATGAACTTGAAATATAAACTTGAGACATGGATAATGTAATAAAATTTTTAGTTGAAATTATTTGATACAAAACAAAAAAAATGCAAAAGTCAAAATAACGATAAAAAAAATCACAACACTAAAAATTGTATGTACTGCGGTAAAATACGAAGCAAAGACGTAGTATTAAAGAGCCAGGAATTTCCGCGACTCTGAAAAAATGTGCAAAGAGTTCTGGAAGTCGAAGAACAGCTTGCGAAAACTAACGATAAAGATTAATCCTTGTGTAAATAATTTTAAGTTGTTACAATTTTCCTAGTTTTAAGTTTTACAATCACAACCTGTACATTTTAAAAAGCAGCTAACATTTTTACAAAACTTTGGTCGGAATCTCCAAAATTTAACCACAAAGGCCACAAGTCCTCTGTGCAAAGAAGATCACCACCACAACAGCGTTCCTGAAGAATTGGGGAGCCCAAGTGGCGTATCTCATTCTGCAAGTTAAATCTGACGGCAGCAATCTGGCCTTTTGCTATACGGTCTAAAGGAAGATAACGACGGTGAAGATTTTAACACCAAAAATTAAACTAAAACGTTCGGTAAATTTGATCCAAGCGCGGAGGAATCGAAGATCCTGATATTTTTCGATCAAGTTGTATAAGCCGTATAAGTCGAGCAACACATATTAATTTCAAAATTAAAAGAATATAGATGGCGTCTCAGCTTGACCTTCTGCAAGTATCAACACTGTGAAGGGATGCACAATAAGCTTAAGCTTTAGTGCAGTGGAGTTAATACAACAGCCCATTATAATAATGAATGAATGAATGGATGACGTTTTTGACAAAGTTTGATAATAGTTCGAAGTCGGTCAATGTAAAAAAGAGTCTGCGAGAACATTTGGTCGAAACCAGTTGATACAGATAAGTTAGTCTTAGAGAATATTTTGTACAAGCGGTTCGAGAGTTCGATAAGTTCGAGAGTGGTACGGAGTTATTACCAAACTATATAAGTGGGTTCGTTGAGTGAAATCTCAACTCTTGTCATTCGAGTGCAACAAGTTAAGTGTAACGAGTTTAGTGCAACTCCCCACTAAGGAAGACCCGATCGAAGGAAACCGAGAGTATAAGGTAGTAACATTAACATCTATGCAAATTAAATTTTTATCGTTGAT
Organism: Cantharis rustica; assembly: GCA_911387805.1. Lineage (NCBI taxonomy): Eukaryota > Metazoa > Arthropoda > Insecta > Coleoptera > Cantharidae > Cantharis > Cantharis rustica. The sequence continues at coordinate 37,637,745 of OU426879.1, forward strand.
ATTTTAAAAACTATTTGCGTTACATTTTTGTGTAATTTAGTTAGTAATTAAGAAAACGCACCCACACGCTGAACACCACCAAAACACACTAATATCATTGTAAGTTATTCCTCTGTTATCGTTATCCATTTTAGTAAAATACACCACATTTCAACAACAACCATAGTTTCTTTCAATTTCTTACAAATCTTTACAATCGAAATTACTTTTCGAAAATTTTACAATACATATGGAATCATCGATTATTTCAAAATTTAAGTACACGCTCATAACATTGCTAGATGTAGAAAGAAGTTTTTCAACTTACAAAAACATACTCTCTGATCGAAGACAAACATTCCTAATCGTATAAACAAACAATTATTAACATTTACCATACAATTAAAAATGAAAATTAACCAACCTATTTTTAAATGATTTTAGATATTATGTATTTTGAAAAATATAAATTAAATACCTTTTTAATCAATAGATAAGTGATCATATTAAATTTTTAGAATAAACCAAAAAATACACAAACACTTTTTAGAACTAAAATGTTTAAATTAATGATCATAAATTCATCGCCTGATGATGCCATAGTATGGTAAAAACGTTTGCGATAATATACTGTAGTGTCCGCACTAAGTGATTAAAATGGGCTGCGAACTTAGCAATAAGATAACTGTATTTGCAACTAGAGGAACAAAACAAAGCAAAACTCTATTTCAACATTTTTATTACCAGTGTGTGTTTTATTTTTGTGTATTCTTTATTTTGATTTCAGTATGTTTAATATTTTATGTTTGTCTAGTTAGTAAGCTATTTGTTTTGCGATTTTGATTTTATTATTTTTATGTTTGTATCATGACTCACCAAATGCCAAAATTTAAATGAAAAATCTAGATTTGAAAATAAAAGCAACCAATGAAAAGAAGACACATTGCAAAGAATATCCAAGGGGATAAAAGAATCAATAAAGAAAATGACAGTCAGAATAATTTGAGCAGATCGGTCGGCCGATGAAAGTTTGAGAAGAATTTTATGAATTGAATTGAGAGAGAAGTCGTGTTGATGCCTAAGAGGCATACAAAAGAATTCAATAGAGTTTTATTCGTGTGAAGAATATTGTTTAAAGTGGAAGACGAGTTGCTGATAAAAATTATAATTCTTTTTTTGGATTGAAGATATCCGGAGAGCAGTAGAAAGAAGAGAAAATTATCGAGCAGACAAAGCTGTTCAAAAGTTAACGTTGGTTTCTTCAACAGAAAAGCTGAAGTCGGCTATTTGCGTGAGTTTTGCTTTTGTTAATATTTGTTTCCTATTTTATAAAATTATAAAATATCCAATTGGCCTCCAAAATCGTGTGATTTGACGTCTCCAGGCTATTTTATTTGAGGCTATGTTAAATCCTTGGTTTATGCTAACAAACCAAAACCTCTAGAAGCATAGGAGGTCAATATTCAGCAAGCCATTTATGGAACAAAATCACAAATATTAGAAAAACTGATCTAAGTGATTAAATTCGCATTGTAAGGATTACTCGTAATGGTTACATGCCGGAAATCATTTTTAAATATTATAACTGGTATTAAATTTACTATCATAAAAAATAATAAAAACAACATTCCATTAATTTTTTAATATTATATTTTAATTTGATGTTTGCTTTCAGTCTGATTTCAGTCTGCTTAAAAAAACACCCTATACAATCGCGAATTTAATTCTCATTTGAAACCTTTTATCTGCTTTATTTATGGTTTTGTATTATATTTATCACCAAACTAGACCCAACATTTATTTCTATCATTAAATATTTTCCAATCAAAAAATCGTGATTTTATTCTAATAATTTAATTTGAATATTAATTTTGTAAATTACACATTTAATAGTTTTACAAATCTATGAAGAAAAATTAAGGTTTAAAATTTAAAAATAATTTAAAATTATGGAAAACAGCTATGGTTTAAACTTAACCATTAGCAGGTACATAGCATAAAAGATTTTAGACTCGTACTGAACACCTTAAGTTAACGATTGGAAACTGTCAGTCAACCGTCTGCTCGCGCGCTACAAGCCGGAATTTTAACAAACGCATAATTAATTAAAAAGGTTTCCCGAGAATGACGGACCTTGAAAATAGCAGATCTACGTAGACACAGAACTCGTCCGGGTGTTGATCGCGTCTGACAGCAATCACTAAGAGTAGTTCAAAGCACACGGACCGTCAATAGAATGCCGCGTAACGTACTACACGATCAAAACCCTATATCTAAAATGCATGTAAAATTTTTATTTTTAAATGCCGTTTTCTCGAAAACTAATGGATAATCTAACGTAAATTTTTTTTAATACTCAGAAGACTGTATTCTTTCCTATAGTGTATAGGAAATAGTTCAATTCGTGGGACGGTTAACTGACAGTAACCAAAATATATTATAAAAGGTGATATTTTTCAAATTTATTTTTCGAAGTAATTATAGATGGCATAGTATGCCTCTACTTCCTCTCCAATTGTATTGGAAAAAGGAAGTCATTTTATTTATCTAACCTAAAACTTCATTTAGACACGTGACGTCGTTCAGTTTGGTAAGCACATCATTTATTTTAATTTCTTGCTTTTTAAATTTTTTAATTTTAAATTTTTTCAATTTTGTTTAGTATATTTGCTCTGACTTATTGTTATTTTTACTGTTATACATGACTGATGATCAAAAATAACCGTGAAATAAGGGCCTTTATATCGTGTTACAGAGTTTTTATTTTTAAAGTAATTTTTATCATTTCTATAGCGTAATTTTTTCAGAATTCTATTTCTTTTTTATTTAAATATTCTAAGTTCAACCCTGTTAATTGTGAATTATTGTCATTTTAGTGTTCTTTAACCTTCAAGCAGGCGTGCGGCGTTGAATCGACCGCGATTTTATTTTTTTTTGTTTATAATGTTGATTATTTCCGTCACAGGTATTTCTTATCACAAGTAGCCTCTTCTAAGTGCACTACAAGCAGGAAAACTGATATGCCCTCGTGCCCCGCGTTTAAATAATTGCACAAATACCTTTTGTTTCAATCGCACCGTAGACGTGGAAAAGATTAAAGAGTCTAAATGGTTACGCGCGACGCTGTTTGCAAAAAAAATTTTCTTTGATTTTCGAAAAAGTTCGCATTGTATTGGTATTTTTTTTATAAAAAAATTGCTTGTAAACCTATCAACAATTCCGTGATAATTGCGCAAATACGTGAAGAAGATATAGAGAGTGAATCAGTGCTCAGTGACCAAGGTTCAGAAGTTTCAGACTACCTGTTAGACATAGAAAGTGCCGAAGAAACCCAGTCTGTAGAATGAGCAAGCAGCTCAAGTTCGGACGACGATGTACCCTTATCAGACATTAAAAATTTTTTTTACAGGACGTGATAAGGTGACAAAATGGTAAAAATCTAACAACAGGGTGAGACGTCAAGTACAAAATATTCTCACGGAAGATTCTGGCGTTCGTAGAAACGGTATAGGGGTGACAACATTTGTGCACGCATGGAATTTATTCATAAGTGAGGATATTATTGAGGAGATTGTCATTTGTACTAATGAGTTCATTCAAAAAAAGGCGCCATTGTACGACCGACCCCGGGACTGCAAAACCACCGATGCTGTTGAAATCAGTGCAGTATTCGGTTTACTGTACATCGCAGGAGCTTTGCGACTCTCACATGCAAATTTAGAAGACTTGTATGCTACTGATGGTACAGGTGTATCTATATTCCCAACAACTATGTCGCTGAAGAAAATAAAATTTCTTCTAAACTCGTTACGGTTTGATGATGCAACCACACGAGTATCTCGTTGTGCACAGGGCAAAGCTGCGCCAATAAGGACAATTTTGGAAAGTTTACTCAGAACTGCTTAATATCTTATTCGGTGGGACAGAACATTGTAATCGATGAAATGATGACAGGCTATCGAGGAAAATGTCCTTTTAGACAATATTTAAAATCAAAACCTGATAAATATGGTATCAAGTTATATCCGCTAGTAGATGCAACTATGTTTTATGTTTTGAATATAGAACTTTATGCTGGTAAACAACCTGATGGCCCGTGTCAGTTGAGTAACGCTGCAATGGACGTTGTGAAGAGATTAATTACAGCAATTTCTGGTACAGGGCGAAATTTGACTATTGACAATTGGTACCCCAGTGTTTCTTTGGTAAAAGAATTAGCCAAAAATCACAAGATATCAGTTGTGGATACCATGCGCAAAAATAAGAAAAAAATACCTCCATGCTTTATAGCAAAAGGTAGACCTGAATATTCAAGTCAATTCGGATTTTCTGACAGAGCAACACTTGTGTCGTACGTGCCAAAAAATAGGTCTGTGGTACTAATCTCATCACTACATTGCGCAGCAGAAATAGATAACACTACAAATAAAAAGCAGAAGACAAGCATCACAACTTTCTATAATAAAACGAAAGGTGGTGTCGATGAAAAAACTAAGATGTATTCAACTTCTAGGAAAAATAATAAATGGCCATTGACACTTTTCTTCCGTCTCCTGAATATTGCTGGAATAAACGCTATGGTAATCTTGAGAAAAAACAAAGTGGTTATAAAACATAGGCGAATGTTTCTACAAGAATTAGGGATACAACTGACAAAAGAGTACGTACAGAGAAGAGCTACAATAGCCAACCTCCCAAGAAAACTCAAAAGAAATATAAGTGACCACTTGCACATAAACATTGCAGATACAAGCAACAAACCAAGTACAAATACCACTGCAAGTACCACTGCATGCAGAGGAAGCTGCAAAATATGTCCAGCTAAAAAAAGAAGACAGTCCAAGACACAATGTACATCTTGTCTTAGAAATATTTGCAGGGACCACACTGCATTTCTTTGCAATGGATGTTACCATAACGAGGAAACTGATGAGGAAGAAAACTAAAGCATAGTTACTTCATATTTACTACATCTAATCAAGGTTTTTGATTTTATATTGTTGACTTAGTTTTCTAATTGTATGAATTTATCTTGCCAAATTGTTTTATAATCCAAAAAGAATTATGTAAGTTTTTTATTTTTATTATTTCGATTTTATATTATTTTAATAATTTAATAATAATATAATATAAATATAATATAATAAGATTTTATGTTTTTATCTTGTTACCTAATTGTTAGCTAATCAAAAGAAAATTAGCATTTCAATTGAAATTAATTAGATTTAAGAAATGTTTTATAACTAAATAGTTTCTTAACCAAAAGATAAAAGTTAAAATGTATAAAAAATAAATGATTATTTAGTTATTAGGTGCTTGAAATCCCTTAAATCTACAATAGGTCTTTAAGGTTACCCGCGACCGCTGCCGTTTCAAATGACCGCGCGCCTGCATGAAGTTTAAATATTATATTTCTGTGTAGTATGTATTCTTTACTTAACAGTTAAAATTTATTATTTTAACTTTTGTTAGGTTTGATTATTTCAAAATTTATGGTTTAATTAATTCGTTAAATTTTAAATTTTTGTATGTACATATTTATATTGTACTCTCTATACTAAAAATTTGTTATTATTTTAGAATGCTCATTTTGACATAAAACAATTAAATACTAAGTTTGCGACGGTAAAATGGCGAAATGCGTCTCATTTCACTTTTCACTTACAGTTGAAAATTTTAAATAGAGTTTTGCAAGACAAAAACAAAACTAGTTTAAGCTAAACTTGAATTAGTTAGGTAAATTAACACACGAAAACGCATATAATTTATAAATTATAATAATGGGGAGTTTCTTTAGAAATAAATATTTTAAAATAACATTATATGTAAACATGAAACTGTAACAAAAATTGTATGTTGATAAAATTGGTTACTCTTAAAACTCGGTGTAGAATTTGAAAAAATATTTGATTTAAACAAGTATTTAATTTGCCTGTAGCTCACCATTTGAAATTAAACATGACTATGAGCTATTGCCAGTTCTTAATTGGCTTATTATTGACAGCAAACATCTGTTTTGATGTTAACTAAAATACTTTATTTTTTCACTTAAATCCTATTAATGACTTTGTTACCTCAATGCTATACATATATAACTAACAAGATTGGTTAAATTGTTTTAACAATTAACATGCAAGTTGGTTTTTGAATACACAAATTCTGGTAAAAAACCATTTAAATGTGTTATTTAAAATCTCCTTTATTGTGAACGGGGTATATAAATAATAAAATATGATCGGAACAGTATATTTTCGATAGACAATTAACTGACTATAAACAATTTAAAAAAACGCAAACAATTAATATACATATTATAACCCAACACAGTAATCTAGAGTAACGGAGTTACATTACAAGAAGTTTACTTACTTAAAGTTCAGAGAATTAACTCATTTGAAGGATCGCAAGATTTTAAATGTCATGTGTAAATGGTTTCTCGCTAGAAAAATAAATTCCTAAGATCACTTTTTGATCGCTGGTAAAACTGGTAAAATCTGCTTCACGTCTGAAAAAATCATACAATAGCTGTAAAGTGTATTTACATATTGTCATGTTACGAATTGATTTTGGCCGCTTCTGTTATTAATTATACATATTTTAGGATTTTTAATTTGAATTGAGCGGTCAAAGCGTTGTAAATTTAATGTTGGCAAAAGTTTAAGTTAAGTGAAGGCTTTTTTGCCAAGATGGCGAAAACGGTGGAGGACTAATATTCGGTGCGATTCTGATTGGAACATAGTTACATGACATAAGTTACGTTACAGTTGGTTGTAAACAACTTTATAACAATGTTACCAAATAGTGGTATTCTGTTTAAACACAACCACGATGATTATAAGTTGAGCATAACCAACCCCTGTTATGAATAGTTTTAATGTATCGTAAAAATTGTAAAAATTTGCAAATATGACAGATCAATCCAACAACTTCTGTGAATTAAGAACTTTCAAATAATGCATTTTATGTGCAATCGTACTATAATGTACATTTTCACATAATTATTACAAAGTAATACTGAAAGTAACTCTTTTTAGTACGAACTTTCTAGTACAGATATGTCAAAATTTCAAATGTTTTAAGTTATAATGATTAATATTAATGTTTGACATGTTTGATCAACTTGATCATTAAATTATTTAGTTTATTATTATTATTATCATTTAATTATTATTTATTATTATTACATTTATTATTATCGTAAATTTTTTGTAAAAGTAAGAATTTTATTCCAATTCCACATAAAATAATGTATTAACTTTGTCCTTAGAGTGCCATTTAGGCATTTGCCTGGTTTTCCACGCTCATACCAAAAAATGCACTTTCAGGACAAGATTCATAAATAACTATTTTAATATATCAAATTAAATTTTTGTTCAAAATTGTTTTAAATTACATAAATGTAAGTACGGTTTACACACTATGTAACATGTTTATTATGGTACACTCTATTATAGTGTTATAAATATAAAATTTAAAAATTATTTTTCTAATGAATTAGTATTACAGTCTTTTGGATCATGTGTTCTTGCGTTGAGAAGTCGTTATAGTTATAATCTAAAAAAGAGTATCATTACTTCAAATAGCACCAAAAGTATTATATTTACCATCTCTATTAAGAACTTCTAATTGAGGTGGTAGTAAATGTAAATAGTCTTCCACTTCTTCGTCTAAATTTAAAATATTATATTTAATACACATGTTATGTAAAAATAGCGCAGGCATATTAGAAAATAGGAATGGCCTCACTTGCAAATTTGCTTATAACATCGTCCGTAATCAGTATTAAGTTGCATTATGCTGTCAGAATTTGTCTTTACAAAATGCAGTTGTTCAATATAGTGATTCTGTTATACAAAATTGCAAAATTTCAACATTTTCACGAGAAAGTTGGAATATCCTCACCATCTAATAAGACTTAAAAACATTATTAAATCATATCTGACCAATTTAATATTAAACGTAAGTAATTAGTAATACTAAAGAAGCAATTTTTGCATGCTAGGAACTATTTTACACGTAAGTTGCTAACACGGGCAGAGAAATACATTTGATGCAGGAGGAAATTGCTTCTATTAAGACATACAAGAATATTGGCCCATCAAATCATGCAATCGCACGTAAAATTAATAGATCACCCAAAGTTATCCATAATTTTATAAAGTTAAATAGTTTGTATAGAAAAAATAATCAAACTGGAGCAAAATCCAAGCTGAACAACCGCCAAAAGCGTTTAATTTTTAATAAAACGGTGAATGAACACACATGAGTGCATTGCAAATACGAGCAGATTTGCAGTTGCCAGTAACAACTCGACGTGTTAGACAAATTTTGAAAGATTATCCATTTGCTGATTATCGAAAAAGATTTGGAAAACCAAGCCTCACTGAATTACATAAAAAATCACGTTTAGAATTTGCAAGTAAACATATCGTGGGATGAGCAATGGAAAAATGTATTCATCATATTAACCGTCCGGTCAATAACCGGGTACCCGGGTATCCATTTTAGCTTCCAAGGTAGAATTTATTAACTTCCCCTTAAAAAAATGTTATGACCGCCCGGATCTCCAAAGTTGAAGTAGTTGGACACCAAGTTCTCGTAAAAAATTTTTGTAATCAATCAATCAATAACAGTTATTAATCATCAAACTTGATACCCCATCCGTTCAACGACCGGTTACCCAGGTACCCACTATGTTATTAAGTATGAAAGCATGGTTTATACACACTGAAAAAACCGCTTATCAAAGTATTTATGTATCTTGATTTGTGAATAAATGATAATCATCAATATTGTTTATAATTTCCTTTATTTAAACAATTTTTATTCTAAATAATAGTAAAGATAGTAGATAAAAAAACATCAATCCACTTTATTTTTCATTTTAGTTATTTTTTTCTTTCGTTTATAAAATAACACAGTACCGTATAAAGAAAAACAAATAGGTTTAATTATTTCGTACACTCCTAGCATGTCGTGGTTGAAATACAATGTTCATCACAAATAGGGAACTCACATACCGAACACGATTTTCGTGTTTTAAGACGGGTTTTAAATTCGCTCTGGAGACAAACATGGCATACACTAATAATCTTTTTCCTTCCAGTTGAATCGAACTGTTCCTGTGATTTTGAATGTAGATGCTATCAGTTGTGCAAATTAATTTATAGCTCGCCCAAAAAACTTTCAATCGCCACTTTCCTTGTAAAATGCCTCATGATTTGTGTATTATGCTAACGATTTTTAACGAATGGGGTACACAGCTCTCTGCCCAGTTGCCGATAAAATAATCGTCGTTCATAAGATTTTTTCGAAAGCATATTATTATTTCCATAATAAAGAATATATGTTGCAAGGCAGGCAACATCGAGAATATTGTAGAAAAATGCTAGAGGCCACTTTCGAGTTGATCTTTTAGTAGTATATCTCCCAAGCATTTTATCCATCGTGTTCACTCCAGCTTTTGACCAGTTATAAAATTCAATACTTTCGGGTTTTTTTTGCATCATCACCAATCTTTGCTTCCTGAATAGAAAATAGAAATGTAACATACCAGCATTATTGGCAAAAATGAAGCATGCACAAGCAGAAGAACTAGCTGAAAATTTGACAACGGCTATTCAAGTGGCTACGAAAAAGATCTGCACACAGATCAGAGCACCAAAGGAAAGCAAGCTTACTGAAAACACAATAAAAATGTTAGATAAACGAAGAAAAACACCTAAAGAAGCAGACTCATATAAACTAATTAATAAGGAAGTCAAGAAATGCATTCGTAAAGACATACGAAGCTACAATACTAAATTAATACAAGAAGTAATAGAGATGAATAGAAACATGAGGGTGCTGAAAACAAGATTGAATACCGGCAAGCTGAAGATCGTCAAAATGAAAACTAGACACGGTACAGTAGGAACAGATAAGAATGAGATAACTAGCGTCATCTATGAATTCTACAAGGAGCTCTACAAATCCGAAATGGCAAGTAAAAAAAAAGTAAAGAAAACAATAATGAACGTAGGGTCAGAGGACATGCTTGAAGTGAAAGGGAAGAAATCAGAAATACCTTGAAATGCATGAAAAACAAAAAGGCTCCAGGAGAAGATCAAATAACAACCGAAATGCTAAGGTTAGGTAGGGACATTGTAGAAAAAACACTAGCAATGCTTCTAAATAAGTGCATAGATGAAGGAAATATACCAATAACATGGAAGAACGCAGAAGTGGTATTACTATTTAAAAAGGGAGATAAGACTAACATCGAAAATTATAGGTCGATAAGTATGTTGTCACACCTGTACAAACTCCTTGCCAGAATAATTACAAATCGTGTAACACAAAAATTGGATATCTATCTACCAGTAGAATAGGCAGGGTTTCGAAGAGGTTTTAGCTCCACCGACCATCTACAGACATTACGCTTATTAATAGAAAAATGCACGGAATACAATGTCTCTATACACTTGGCATTCGTGGACTACAGCAAAGCTTTTGACTCAATAGAAACGTGGGCTTTTCTTCAGGCACTAGATAACGCTAGGATAGACTCAAGATATACAAAAGTCATCAAGAATATTTATAGTGGTGCTAGCTTGCAGATTAGGCTAGACGAGTATGCAAAAACAGATAAGATTACCATTCACAGAGGGGTCCGGCAGGGAGATCCGATGTCGCCAAAGTTGTTCACCCTGGATCTTGAAGACGTCTTTAAGAAACTAACTTGGGAAAAAACGGGTATATTAATAGATGGAAAATATCTGAGTCATTTACGTTTCGCGGACGATATAGTTGTAATTAGCAGTACGGCCGAAGATCTGAGAAATATGCTGCAGGAACTTAATCAAGCATCTCAACACATAGGGCTAAAAATGAACCTAGCCAAAACAAAAATTCTATCAGACGGAGAAGAAGCACAAGAAATAATAGAAATGGACGGCACCGTAATAGAAAAAGTCAAAGAGTACATATATCAAGTCCACAAAATCAGATTGGGAAAAGGAAACCAAAAGGCTGAGATAGGAAAAAGAAAAAATCTGGCATGGGATGACTTATAGGTTAGAAACCATGATTATTACCAACAAGAGTGCAGAAAGGCTAAGGGTGGTGCAAAAGGCAATAGAGAGATCAATGTTGAACGTAAGTTTGCGAGACAAGATAAGAAACGGTGAGATCAGAAAAAGAACTGGAGTTGTGGACGTGATGGAGCGTGTGGCACGTCTAAAATGGAGTTGGGTCGGGCACGTGGCGCGGCAAGATTACAACAGGTGGACAGTAAAAATAATTGATTGGAAGCCAAGAATGACGAAAAGGAGCCGAGGTAGACCTCGGAAGAGATGGCTCGATGATATCAAGAAAGTGGCGGGTCGAGAGTGGTTACAGAGAGCCAAGGAAAGAGAGGTTTGGAGGAGATTAGGAGAGGCTTATGTCCAGGAGTAGACCGAGAAAGGCTGACAAAGAAAAAGAAGAAGCATCATCACAATCCGAAGCAGCCACCTCACCGTCTGGAAAATATTCATCGTCGTCACTATCTGATACGTGATCATTATCAGATTCTTCTGCTTCGAATATTTCATCATATAAATGTTCTCTTCTCTGGGAACGCGTATTTCTATTGGAAAAAGTTTTCAGTTTATTATTTAGGTAACTACTATATTTTTTTAAATATTTAAAATATAAAACAATTCACTCGAAAATAAAAGAAGGAAATCACGCCTTACCGTCGAAAACTTGATGAACTATCCACCGTATTTATACTCAATGCGATTGTTTATTTATAATATTAATAAATTTGTATTTTTATTCTCACTATCACAATAAATTTGTACGATATTATTTTTTTCTTTTCACTGCGCTTAAAAAAATTTCTATAGAATCTGCACGGTTTCGACACGATGTTACATTTGACGATCGTTCTTCTTTGTTGTTCTTGGCAAGGGCATCTACCACTCATGTGACTATGCAGTAGAGAGGTACTTGAGCACCAGATGACTGTGTTTTGAGGTTGATATTGTTATTTCACATTTCATGAAACCGGCCGTCTAAACGCTTAGCCATGTGGCGTTCAGTAGGTGGATACCCGGGTAACCGGTTATTGAACGAAAGGTGAAAGTTTGGTTATTGACCGGACGGTTAATACGAATGAAAAAACACCAAATAGTTTGGTATGCAAAAAGTACATCAAACAGTAACACGAGAGAAATATAAAAGATTGCTAAAAATCACTTTTTGATTTTCTGAAGCCTAAATGCAGCAAATATAAATTAAATGCAATCAATAAAAATGATTTTTTCAAAAGAACCATCATCATTTTCACTGATAAAATTAGCGAATTGTCAAGAAATAGCATAGTCGGCTGCTTTTAATCTTGTATTAACTGAACCTTATAAAGGTTTTAGACTCAAATCTTTACGTAAAATTTGCGATATAGTGGTCGTAGATAGACTCAAGTCTTGAAAACGTCGTGAAATTGATAAATTTAGATTACTTACACTACAGTTCACTTACAGTAGAAATATTATTGCTGAACGACCAAAACAAACACGTATTGTTGTTGATGTGTCCTATACTGTAACACTAGACTTAAATCAAACCCCTAAAGTTTTATTAGCAGTCCTAGAAAGATGATTATAACAACCAAACATAAAAAAATTTTCGATACTATGTAGTTTTTACAGATTCGCCATTTTCGTAGTGGATTTTAACTACTTTTAAGCGATTTTCAATTGAAATAATTAAAGGCTTTATTATAAATGGTAGATCTACTTGACAAATGTGAAAACACAAATTATGAAACTGTCACTAGATCAAACATTATCATATTGAAAAACACGTGGCACTCGGGTTGTCTGTAAAGTCGGTTTACGGACGATACTTTTATGTGATAACGTCATAAGAAAACATTGATGAAAAATTGCATACTTTTATGTATTGAATTGAATTATGTTTTTCTATGACGTAAAATCACGTAAACTTATCGTCCGTAAATCGAGTGTTAATTTAAAAAGATGAAATAAATTGAATTCATGAAACTGAATGTTTTTGAAATGCCCGCTAAAACCTTCTTGATATAATAATATATTCCTTTGCACTGCGTTAACTTTATTATTTACAGTTTTTGCAAAATTAATTTAATTAATTTATTTAAATATAATCACGAACAATTAGTTATAGAAATAAACTGAAATCAAATCGATGTCAATAAATTGTTAATTTGAAATAACGAAATTGTACAAATAAATGAAATTTTTTAAATTGCTGCTTTTAAAAAGCCCGCCTTGTCATTTTGACACATTGTTATGACATGTGTGAGGTAAGCCGATCGTGCCTCTCTATTCCTTGTTCCGCGCTCTCGCTTGCACGCATGGCTCAGGTAAAACGTGACAATGAGTCATGTTTTTTCGTGCGTGCAGTCGGTATATCGATTTATAACACGTCATCACGTCAAAAACAAAGTCATCGTTGAAAAGCCTTGTGCAATGCAACATATTTTCTATGCTTTGATTGTTTTTTACAACCAATCTTTGACTCTCACTGTGTCGTGGTTACTAAAAAAATCTGCAGCTCTTGTAAATAAATAGCTGCTTTGTGGCGAACGGAATGATCCATATTTCCTAAGCCCGCTTAGCACCACAGTTATACTATACCTTAATTACGGCACTAAACAGTGACATGTAAATTCACTACTATAATATTATTGGAGTATAATATTGGATATTACTTATAACAGGAGCTACATAGCACACTATTTAAAAGTGTAGTGTATAAAAAAATTCCGTACAAGGCAAATACTTAGAAGACCGAAATACCGAACAACGTTTGAGTATGTCCGACAAATCAATAATTGGATCAAACTATCTCAATGTTGGGTTTCCCAAAAAGATCTAAAATTGAATATAATGTCGTGAAACAAAATATTTCGACCCACCCTATGCTAAATTGTAAAATTTTTTTAATTTAATTTTTGAAAGTTTGATTTTAAAAAGTGCAGAGTGAGGAGAAAAAGATAAGAGTTTTTTTGTCAACTATGACCGACAGCGAGTGCGAAATTTTGTATGTCCGCTGAATTTGATTTTTGATATGAGATTTTGTTATTTTGAAATTGTGAGTAGTATTTTAATTTTATTTAAATAATGTGATTTTGATGTGAATGCGTTATTGCGCTATTTTGGAAGTATTTTTTCGAATTTGGAATTATTTTGAATATTTGTATAATTTTTTTTATAAGTGGCTACTGAGCGGTAGTAGTGAATGGATTGGTTTGATTGGATTGATTTAATTTGAAGCCGTTAGAATCATAAAACGACGATTTGTGTTAATAATTGAAATTATTTGAAGTTGTATTTGTAGGAACGAATGGTGCTATTGATAAGCGGGCAATTTGGATAAGCAAAAATCAAACTTCGTTCCCTTCGAATGAAATTGAGATTTTATTTTATTTTTGCGTTGAATATAATTTGGATTTGTTGATTAATTTTTGGAGAAGAACTTTGAAAAATTTATTTATTTTGTTTGGACAAGAAATTTTTTTAATTTGGAAACTAGGAACTCTCGACCTTGAAAATTCCCAACTGCTTCTGCACACCAGGGTTATCTGAGCAAAAATAAGTGTTGTGATAATAATTTCTATGAAATTATCATAGCAATACATATTATTATTATCAAACAATACACATAACGTTTTTTTAAATTTTTGTAGCTATGTTTATTATTTTAATCCTGGCTTAAATTAAATTAAAATGAAACTTATACCCACTATTAGTTTTGTTAGTTTTAGAATATAAAACTAAATTTATAAGTTGTTTTATTTAAGTTAATACACTCAAATAGGTCATTTTGTTATTGTAATATTACAAATTGTCGTAATACCTAAATACCTCTCGGGGATTTAATTGATTGTTACCAGTAACTAACGGATTGGGTAAAAAGCGACACCGGACATTTTTTATTAAACTTGTTTTGCTTGTTAACTTTATTTTAATTTTTAGAAGCCATATAAGCAATATTATAACAGGAAACTAATTAGATATAGTACCATATCTTTAGATTAAAAAAAAACTAGGCATATAATTAAATAGTAAATCTATACTATCTTATATTAGTAATATTCTTCAATTTTTGATTAAATTAACAACTAGATTATCGTTAATATACGATATAATTACCAATCGCCTAATAATAAGAAAAATAATATATTTAAAAAATACAGTTGCAAGTATAAATAAGATGGTTATTACAACTAAACATACTATATCCTCTTATTGAAAAAATCAATTTGTGCAGACGGAAATGTATCGCGTAGAAATTCAATCACTAACAAAACCATGTGTAAACCTCTATTACAAAACTAGGATAACCACTTCTTTGTATTGCTTTGTTATATCTAATAAAGATTACTTTGTTAAAATAAATGTTCTGCATTAAATTTATATTAGTTATAGAGAAAATAAAAGTAAAATCAATGTAACGCTATATTATGGAAATTCTAATAATTAAAGCAACATTCAAATTAATTATATAATATATAATATAGGTGCTAATAATAATTTATACCTATTACTAGTAATATAGTAATCTATTAACCTGTTAATGATGTTTAATCTCATATGTCGAATCATTATTTAAATAATTTTGTAGGTATTGTTATTTTTTTAATAAATTCTGGGTCACAAACTATATTGTCTTTTTAGAATTTCAATGACATGCTTATAATAAGCATGTCAGTAATCACGTCATGTCATAATAACTACTAATTTAACAATTCGGTTTTGTCGCTCATATCTAACTACCAGTTAAATTTGTTTTTACAGAATATTAATGAAAATAAGGTTAAAAATAACATTTGAATTAACATGAGACATAACCTATAAATCTGTGATAATTACATTTATTTTAAGTTTCTTTGCTAAAGTGCTAATTATTTAACAAGAATGTTGATATTACATTTATCTTGATTCAGTTTTGCTTAACATTTTTATGTTTCCACCGGCATACGTATTTATTATAATCATTGATATAAAACACTTTAAGTGTAGGTTTTAATAGAGCTAGTTTTAAATTTTCTTTTTTTGGTGTTTTTTTCTATAGCTTTTTCTCGGCTCTTCTCTCTTGGGCCAATTTTTCAATATATCTCTATTCTATTCCTCGCAGCTTTGATAACACCCTTATCTCAACGTTGCAAGCCTGTCTGTGATTTCCTCCTGTTCTTGCTTTTCCCGTTCCAGCTTCAACTATTCTTCTTGTGACTTGATTTGTTCCCATTATACTGATATGTCCAAAACATCTTAATTGTCTCTCCTGTGTGCTAGGTTCTATCAGTTGCGTACTTAGTTTTCTTCGGTACTTTACATTCGATGGTACAAAAGTGGACCAAAAAACTGATGATTGAGATTTTATATTGAGCAAGTAGTTTCTATACTTTCTTACTTTAAATTTCTTGTCTATTGTTTGAGCAAAAAACTTTTATTTTGTGATAGGTATTCAATTGAAATTTAGGAACGAAATCTATTAATTTATCTATTACTTCATCATTCTTTTCTAAACAGTTTGATTGTTTTTAAATATGAAAAATTCCTTTTTATTAATACAAAACATTTTAAAGCGCCAATAGATTAAATTTGTATAGGGCGATGAAATTGCATTTTCGAGTATGGGCTAGCTTCATGAAAAAATATTAGTCCAATATTTTCAGATGGATGTGTTGAAGTATGTATTAAAGTATGTATTGAGATGTTCCCAGCTACAAAAATTTATAAAAAATTTTCAATCCAGAAAACATCATCGCTAGAGGTACATTCATTATTAATTTTTGACATGAGACTCTTGCAATCTGGTATTGGGCTTACACGTACGTTTTACAGCTGGCGTCGGCTCGCCGGTCAAACAAATTTGTTTGTGAAATTTAATAAGTTACCAAAATTATCACAAAGTCTTCAAATTGTTTAGTTTTAAACACTTACACTAATTAACTATTTAACTAATTAAAACAACTTTAATAAACTCAAAATTAACTTACTTTTTATTTTTTAAAAACAATCAAAAATTAAAGTTAACTTACAAGGGAATTATATGACCTCTGCATTTTTGCAATTTTTGCCACTTATTGTACTGAAATTTTAGCCCTCCAACAAGAACTCTTCAAAGCAATAGGGCCAGATGGCCAGAAATTTTCGAGAAAATCGACTTTGAAATATTGTCCAGTGAGTTTGAAGACAAGATGTGAAACAATTAGCAAATAGTTTCGTAGTTTTGGCACGAACAAGTTGGACTAGGAACCAGTAGGTCCATGGTTCTATTCCCACCTTCGCTATTTTTTTTTTTATTTTTTTTTTCTAGTGCGTATTCACGTCATTTAATTATTGTAAAATTGATTAAATTTATGCTTGTAGACTAAAATGTGTCAACATTTAATTTATTAAATACATTCAATTTTTTTTTAAGAAATATAATAAAATCGAATGGTTTAATTATTATTATTCAGCAGGACTAGTTTCATGTCATCGCATATATCATCTGGAGGAAATAATTTACCTAATATTTGTTTATAATTTATCATCTGATTTATTTTATTTATTTTACGATTGGTAGATATAGCAAACATGATGTGGCTAATAAACCCATGCAACTGACTAGATTTTAATAAGAAATAAAAAGTTAATAAACCAACATATCCTAAAACTATATATTTTTATCCTAAAATACATTTTCAACATTTTAGTTTTTATCTAGCGTAGTTACTGAAAAGTTATCATGTCTGATATTTATCCATTAATTTGCCTGGCCTTTCGACGAGGGCTGAAGACACCGTCGAAGATAGTCTGTGCTGTGAAATTGCTAAATTACGCATGAAAGATGCTTTTGTGTACTACAAGCATTTACTTAAGGAAAGTAATACGCACTAGAGAAAAATAAATTAAAAAGAAAACTAGCGAAGGTGGGAATAGAACCGTCGACTCACTAGTTCCTAGTCCAACTCGTTCGTGTCGGTGCTACGAAACTATTTGCTAATTGTTTCACATCTTGTCTTCAAACTTCCTGGACCATATTTCAAAGCCGATTTTCTCAAAAATTTCTGGCCATCTGGCCCTACTGCTTTGACGAGTTTTTATTGAAGGGCTAAACTTTCAGTAAAATAAGTGGCAAAAATTACAAAAATGTGGAGATCATATAATTCCCTTGTTAAACCGGAATAAACATTCATCCCGCCTTTAGCTAACGCACACCGTGTATGCTTTTTAACACCTTCTCTCCCTTCAATCCATTCAGCACGGTTACCAACACAACATTATTTGCACTTAAAATTTCTTGTATATCATGTTTATAAATAAATAATTATCAAACAAACTTTCAAATAATTTACAAAATAATAAATTAATGTTTCTTAAGTTTCAAAACACGACAATATATAGACTTGCTTATATGCTAGTAAATATTACAAACTTCGTTCTTGAAAAGAATACATTCTAATTCATAGATAATTCATGCTATAATATATTATGAATTATAGCACATAAGCTACTTGATGATTAGACAATAATCTAATTCAAGGATATTCAAACTGTAATGCACAAATCTGTATTAGCAAAATTACTTGCTTGAAGTTTATGTACTAATGTTGTCTAGGCAAGAGGCTTTAATATATTAACCTTCTTGATAATATCAATCTTATTATGCTTTTCTATTTAAGAAATTTCGGAATAATGATTCTGTTTATGCCATTCTCTTATTTGTCACAAAATATACATTTGCTTAACAGGCACATTTTAATTCATATTAGATGTAGTTAAAATCACGCACAAAATCTCGAATGAGGACTCTAATACTACTTTCGACAAGTATGGATCGGATATCGGAAGGATAGACAAGGATCGAGAAGATTTTTGTTATTTATTTAACTTTAAAATATAGTCAACCTCGCCTCAAATCTTGACACTACAAATTGAAATTAAAGAAAGAAGGTTAGGAATATAATTGGTGGTATTAACGCGAATGTGATGTAGAGGGAGTTATATAAAATAAAAAATAAAACCTAACTCCAGAATATAAATATAATATTATAATTAAATATTTTTAGTTTAATAGTTTAACTATTGAACTAAAAATATTTTACAAATTAATAGTTCTGTGGTCAGGAGGGTAAAAGTGCTTAAGTCAAGTTTTTGAGAAAATGAGATTATGTCAAATTTATATTAAAAAATTGGCTTTCTTTCAGTGGGTAAAACTTCTAAAGTCATTTGCTTAAAAATGACAAAGATATTTTACTTGAACATAATTGCTTAAGTTCGGTTTGTTTCGGGTAAAACCTAAGAATACTTAAAATAATTTACATAAAAAAATTATGTAATTTTGTTAACAGACAATATCTCAGTTGTAATGAAATATTTAAGATAAAAAAGTTTTTAAAAAACAATTAAAAAAAAGTTATAAATCGTTCAAAATAGGTAAATCTTTCATTTGCTAATATCTCAATTCAAACAATTCTTCACTTTTACCCCCTGACTACAGAATTTATATTGTCGTGTTTTGAAATGCATAATAGCTATTTATGTCATGAGTACATAATATAGGTCTTTATCGGACGAAGCCGAAGTTTATGGCAGAGCGAGCTTGCGAGCGAGGCCAATAAATAGGCTGAGTCCAAAAAGCCTAATTATGTGCAAATGACATACATAGCTTTATGTTCGACTGCACCGTAGAGGATTTTCTTTTCTTTTTTTTCTACTTTGACATTTAGGTAGTGAAAATTGCATAATTTCGAAGAGTGCTTTTTTTATTGCTCCTGGTTACAATAAGTTGTTTATTAATTTGTTTTAAATAGTTGATTTAAAATTGTGTGAAATTATTTAATAAGTTAAATAATGGAAGAAATTGTTGAAATAGCCCTAAAAGCTAAAGAATCGCTACTTCCGACAAAGTCAAAGCAATTATACGAAGAAACTTACGGCACATACAAAAAATGGTGTTTAGAAAAACAAGTTATGAAAACTACAGAGGATAGTATATTGGCATATTTTAATACTAATCTCGCGTCTTATAAAATATCTACCTTATGGACCAAATATTCCATGCTGCGGACTACAATTAATTTAAATGAAGCAATCGATATAAGCAAGTTTCCTAGTATTATCCCTTTTCTGAAAAGAAAGAGAGAAGGGTATGCAGCAAAAAAGTCATTCATTTTAACAAAAGAACATGTCAATTCTTTTTTATTTGACGCCAATGACAAACAGCATCTGTTAAACAAGGTACACATACTTAACTTATTTACTTTGACTTACGATGATGAATAATGAAAGTATATTTATAGGTTATTCTTATTTTTGGTGTCTGTGGAGCTTGCAGACGACAAGAATTAGTTTCACTATCAACCACAAATGTTGAAGATTATCAAAAACATATATTGGTCAAGTTGATCGACACAAAAACCAAAAAAGATAGGTCCTTTATCATACTACCAAGTGAAAATTTGAATTTATTGGATGTAATTAGAAAATATATTAACCTTAGACCAAAAATAATTGTACATAGCAGATTCTTCGTAAATTATGTTAAAGAAAAATGTACTGTCCAGCCTGTAGGAATCCACAAAATTGGTAGTGTACCTAGCATTGTAGCCAAATTTTTAAATTTACCGAACTCCAGCTCCTACACGGGCCATTGTTTTCGGAGAACGTCTGCAAGCCTTTTGGCAAATTCTGGGGGAAGTATGAGCGAAATCATGCGCCATGGAGGATGGCGCTCCGCTAGTGTTGCCGAAGGATACGTAGAAGAATCCGAAAGCAAAAAAATTAATGTTGCTACAAAAATTTTAGGGCAAGAAGGTATTTCTAGAGTCGAAAACGAAGAAATTCAGCAAATAAATAAAGCACCAGCATTACCGGTTTCAATTAGTAATAATGTGAATTGTGTTTTCAATATTAACAACTATTATAATCAAAGTAATAATAATTAATGTAATCGTTTATAAATTAAATTAAATAAAATATTAATTTTGACGTTTATTTCATTGACATTGACAGGCGGCCGTTTTACTTTATTAATAAAGTAAAACGGACTAGTTCCATAAAATGTTCTCTTATGGTCGCTAAGTGATATTGAAATCATGTTATTATAATACAGTCGGACATAAAAACATTAATTTTATTATTTTGTAAATTATTTTAAAGTTTGGATTTTGTTTTGTTTATTTATAAACACATTGTATAAAATAGTTTGTAAAATTTGCTGTGTAAATAAAAGTAGGGGAAGTAAGAGTGGGAGTACGGCTAGTGGGCTGATGCAAGGAGAGTAAGGCTTTGGCCTTGGTGCCAGGCAGTTAAAACACCATTCCGCAACAAATTAAAATTATAATTATTTTTAATAAATAAGTTAAAATAAATTAGTTTGAGTTTTGTTTATTTTAATTAATTAATTAATAAAGTAAAGTGATAAAATTAAAAGGTGAAAGAATTGGTGAAATTTTGGTTAACGTGCAAAGGTGCATAGCAACAAATTTGAGACCAGCTGCAAGATCCCAGGTGCGTTCCAACACCACACGCAAACTAACAAAAGTAAGCATTTTAAATTTACAATTTACAATTTTTAAAACATTGAAGAGCTCATTGCAACAAAAAAAAATGAATGCCCAGTAATAAAATTAATTTTTTGGAAGTAAGCAAATTTATAAAATTTGCATGGTCCGGGGCATGTCATTAAATTAATATATGAATTACATTAGGTATTGCGATGTAATTTTCTAATTTATTTTTAAATTGTTTATATCAAAAAATTTTTAAATAATTTATTAAATTCCAATTTACGTTTCAATAAAATATAAAAATGGTACGCTTAATTTTTATACGATACCGTTTTACAGCTGTCCGACTTATCATTAAAATTTGTTTCTTTCAAATTAATTATTTTATAAAATTTTACTTATCCAAATAATTTTTTAATCAATAAATCCAAATTTTCTAATTTCTTTGTAATCTTTTTATCTTGAAATATTCGACGATAGCCTCTGTTTTATTTTTATTTTCAAAATTATTCACACGTTTTTCAAATCTTAATAAAATACTTTTTATTCAAAAAATTATAAATTTATGCATTTTTTTGCATATTGCAAGAAAAACGACCACAATTTCAGTTGGAAAAAGATCATTCAACACATAAGGGGACAATCGAATTAGATATACTACAGGTGAAAGAAGCTATTAAAAACACCAAAGCAAAACGATCCCCAAGACCAGGAGGAATTTACCCTAAACTAATGAAAAACGGCCCAAAAAAACTGTATGACATGCTAAAAAATCTGTTCGAGAGATGCCTCAATAGTGAAGATATTCCAAATGAGTAGAAAACATCATATATCTCGCCCATCTACAAAAAGGACCTAAAGATTACCCAAAAAACTATCGAGGAATAGCCGTAATTCCCACAATAGGAAGAATATATTCAAGAATTTTAAAAAACCAACTAGAAAATGAAATAAAAACAAATCAACCGGAAGAGCAGGCAGGTTTCCGGGCAGGAAGATCGACAATTGACAACATATTCACCTTAAAAATAGCATTAGAAAAAAGAGTGCAACGAAATAGAAAAACCCATGTAGCCTTAATCGATCTAGAAAAGGCATATGACAGTGTACCAATATCACGTATGTGGACTGAAATGAAAAACCTTAACATAAATCAAGATCTGATAAACGCCTGTAAAAGATATTATAAAGATAACACTGCAAGGGTAAAAACTAATAACAGAGTAACAAATAACTTTAGTACAACAAAGGGTCTTAGACAAGGGTGCTGTCTGTCTCTAACGTTATTTAAAATTTACCTGGACAGAGCCTTAAATGGGTGGACAAAGAAATGTAAAAGAATGAGACTACAAGTAGGAGACAGCACGCTATACACTTTATATTACGCGGACGATCAGGTGGTAATAGCAGAAGATGAAGATGACCTGAGCTATATGATAAGAAAATTAAAAGAAGAGTATGAGAGTGCAGCGTTGAGTATGAATATGGAAAAATGCGAATACCTATTAGTGGGGAACAACGAACAAAGTAACTTACCTCTCGAAACGGACGTCATTAAAGGAGTAGAAAAATGTAAATATCTCGGGGTGACCTTTAACAAACAAGGAAGCAGCGGAGAAGAAATAATAAACAGAATAAATAAAGGCAGAAATGCTATAAGAGCGCTAAACTCCGTACTATGGGACAAAACTATAAAAAAGGAAACAAAAAAGAGATTATATAGTAGTATTATCGAAAGCATAACCTTGTATGGAGCCGAAGTCTGGGATGTGAGTAGCGCTAATAAGAAGAAACTGCTAGCCACGGAGATGGATTTTTTGAGAAGAAGCTGCAGAAGATCGCGTTTGGAGAGAATAAGAAATGAGGTAATTAGAGATATGATGGAGGTGGAAAAAAAATATAGCACACAAAATCGAGAGATGACAACTAGTGTGGTTTGAACACACAAAAAGAATAGACGAAGATAGATGGCCCAGAAAAATTTTAGAGTGGATTCCGCCGGAGAAAAGAAAGAGAGGACGACCTAGAAGGAGTTGGAGAGATGACGTGAACGAGGGGATGAAAGCTAGAAATCTCCAAGAAGAAGCATGCTATGATAGAGAGAAATGGAAACTGGGGACGGAGAAGCGGTACTAACTGTAGACAATCCGTTATATATATAATATATAAATTTATGCATTTAAATCTTTCGGACTCACAAATTAAACGTTCACTACGTCGGCAATTTTTGGCAAAAGGTCTTTATCTTTCTTTTTTATTTACCAACATTCAAAATATTTTTATCAACTCATACCGAGTCGTACAAATTAAAATTACAAAACAATAAGAAAATTTTAAACAATTATAACAAAATAACAACAGGGGTGGTAAAATCATTTTGAAACACGACAGTATATACAGGGTATCCCCGTGACCGTGGTGTACCTCCCTTTAAAGCAATTTCTGATTTCAAACGATCATAGCTCCGATATTATTGATTTTTTAGACTTAATTGATTATAATTAAATTCAATAATCTTAGATTAAACAAGTTAATTAAACAATTTCTAATAATGCTTTTATTATTTAGCTTTCAACGTATGTAGGTACACGTTTTTATAAGAATATTTTTAATACAATGTTTAATATGTTTATATGGAAAACGAATAATAACGTATTGTCATTTGAACAATCTATGATCTAAAATATGTGACTGTGTGATAAGGAATAACCTGCAGTGAGTTTCCTTCTAAATAGGAAAAACTTAACACCAATACGTGAAGGTAATTAAACGAGTAAATGGCTGTATATATTGTCGTGAAACAAAAAATTTCGACCCACCCTGTGCTAAATAGTAAAAATTTGTTAATTTTAAGTTTAAACGTTTGAATTGAAAAAGTACAGAGTGGGGAGAAAGACGGGGAAGAGAGTCTTGTTGTGTGCCAGCCATGGCGGACAGCGGGTGACATTTTTGTATGCCCGCTGAGTTTGAGTTTTGATATGCGATTTTGTTATTTGAAATTGTGACTAATATTTTAATTTGATTGATTAAATAAAGTGATTTGATGCGTTTACATTATTGCGCCTTTTTTGGATATAATTTTGAGATTTGAAGTTAATTTGCATATTTTTGATGCATTGCTACCGAACGGTAGTTGATTTGATTGGTTTGGAAGGTTTCGATGGTTTGGTTAATTTAACAAGAGCGGTTAAAATTATAAAATTGGAAATTGGTTTAAAATTAAAAGTAACATTTGCATTTGTACGAGCGAGTGTGACCAGCTGGTGATAACAAGGCGTTTGGATACGCATAAGTTTAAAACAAGCAAGCCCATTTAAAATTTAACAATAAATTAAGTTTACGAGTTATAAATTTGGATAATTGATTTTGGAAGAAGAATTATTTTGGAATATCGTCACAGGAATTATCGTCATAAAAATTATTTACAAAAATATTTCGTACGATTTTTGCACTATACAAAACTGTGTTTATTTGCAAAAAATATCACTCTTTATTTTCTGCGTATAAATTTAATACCGACGGCTGTAAACTGCTTTTCAGTATATCTAAATATTCTACAAGGTTCTATAAATGCCAAAAATTATATTAGGTATACTGAAAAGCAGTTTACAGCCGTCGGTATTAAATTTATACGCAGAAAATGAAGAGTGATATTTTTTGCAAATTAACACAGTTTTGTATAGTGCAAAAATCGTACGAAATATTTTTGTAAATAATTTTTTATTTCAAAATTTATTACTCACACAATAATTTTAGTACATTTAAGTACCAAATTATGCAAAAATATCCAATTGATATTTTTTTATTTGTTACAGGTAATTAATTATTTAATTAATAATGCAATTTATGTAATCGATTAGCCAGGTAATAGCCAAAATTTGAATAGAATTAAGAATTGGTGGACACTAATAAAACGGTACGTGCTTCAAAACTCTTCAAAAAGTAAACTTAACGTAATACATGTTTGAAATTTGTATGGGACAATAATTTAAGGGTCGGCTACCTGCAACAGTTAGCGTAACGATTGTCTCGCCCTTTAAAAGATATCCTAAAAGTAGGATGATATTCTACAAAATTTTAATGAAACAAATATTCATTAATAAACTATATTCAACATAATTTTTACTTAAAATAATTTTTTTAATTGAAATTTCTGTCATTATTGATTTGCAGAAATATATCTGAAAAACGTACTATTTATTAAAGGGATGAATTTAGGGGATAAATATATATTATAATTATCGAATTTGTAATTTTTATGTATATTATAGTTAGTTAATTAAAAAATATAAGTATTAGTTATATGTTAAGTATAACTTTATTGACTCCTAGTCAAGAATTTATTTCAACTTCTTTTATGGATTTCATTCCAAACTTTAATATAGATTTAGATTGTTGTGAAATTAATTATAAAAATCAAATTAATATTTCTGAATTAAAATTAAGTAAGGGATATAAGGTAACATCTCTTCATTTAGATGAATTAAATTTAGCAAGTTATAAATTGTCGAAAATTGACGAATGAGCTGATCAAATTTTACAAACTTCTAGCAATAATCGTTCGAAATCCTTCATGTATTATTTTGCTTATTTTATATGTATTGTAATAGTTATAGGAATTGTTTATAAAATTTATTGTCGATGTAGAGGAAAGAAGTCTTGCACTTGTGGGAATCTTCCTAATCATTGTATTACTTTTAATAATAGAAATGTCAATCGAGATAGGTCAATGTCTCCATCTATACCAGATGATTTAGAATTATCCGAAGTTCCAACAGTTCCACATGTACAGGCTCGAGATCCTTTACATAATAGGCGTAATAGCCGAATTTTTTAATCAAATGTATAAAATTGTTAATCGTATAATCATAATATGCAATTATATGTATTCTAATTTAATTTAGCTTTTCAAAAGATTAAATCATTGTTTTCACTTTTAAGTTTAGGGGGGAAATGTGATGAACTCCTAGTAAGAAAGGACATTCTAAGATAACGACCGGATGCTCGCAAGCAAAAGGCGAGACAGAAGCGGTCAGTTGATATCTATCCATGATACGAAATGGAACATTAATGTAGAGTAGAAAATAAATTTTATTACAAAGATTTTCAATTTTAATTTCTGTACACCAAACCCAGAAAAAACAACAAGGCAAGCTCGGCCACCTCACACTTTAGAGGAAGCATAATTAAAATTATAAATTTGAATTTGGATTTTGAAAGTTGATTTTATTTGGAAATATTTGGATAATTGAAAATTAAGATATATTAAAGATATTGCGTTTGACTGATAATTTAAAATCGAAGGTTCAATACTGAAAGCAAAGTTTAATTTTTTAAATTTAAAGTAATTTTTAAAATATTAAAGAGAAGAAAATTGTGGTACTGGAATTGGTTTATTGTTTTTTTGAGAACCCATTCTGGGACTGATTGTCTCATCTCCCGCATTGAG
The DNA here is from genome assembly GCA_911387805.1 of Cantharis rustica. Classification (NCBI taxonomy): domain Eukaryota; kingdom Metazoa; phylum Arthropoda; class Insecta; order Coleoptera; family Cantharidae; genus Cantharis; species Cantharis rustica. The sequence continues at coordinate 37,664,684 of OU426879.1, forward strand.
GAGTTATGCCGCGGTTCTTAAAGTGGAGTGAGTAGTTTTTTAATTTTTTTATAGAAATACCACTGCAACATGAATAGAAACGAAAATTTAAAATAAAATTATTTTAAATCTTTGAATCATTGCATCCCTATTTTGATTAGAACAAAAGACTGTCACCTATTAATGTTCGTTAATGTTCATTGACGTCAAAGTAATTCATTAGTTGGGAAAAAATGCATGACAATAATATGTTACAGTTAAAACAGAAAATCAGTTACAATATGATCGAAACAGGAAATTCTAGATTTAACAAACCTCTTTAGTTAATTCTAGTTTTAAGTAGTATCAGTTCAGATTGAACTAGGATTAACTAACTGCTGTTGGTAAATTCGCGTTGTAACTAATATCTATAACCGTTAAAACTAGATATCTTTCAACTTCGTTCTATTCTGCATTAATTTGCGCAATGATTTTATGAAGGTGGTTTTTTTCATAGATATTTGAAAGAATATCGGTTGGCAATGTTAAATTGGTGAAATTCTAAATATGGTTAGATAAAGAGATTGATTCCTGAATAAAAGGCTCTATTTTTCACAAATTGCCAAAGCAAGTATCATTTGACCATTTAATGGTATTTTTATTCTTTATTCATAAAGCCAACATTTATCATACTATGAATTGGTTGGCTCTTTCAACAAAACCCTTACTCTACTATGGAGTTATTTTGTGGTTTTCCATGATCAATTTTTAATTCTAATTTTAGTTTTGCTCGTAAAACAAACGAATTTCGCTGTATTTTGTTGAATAAATTGAATGGTTGAAAAAATTATTGTTATATTTTTTGAAAACTTTTATTTTAATATTTATTATAACTAGAACTAACTTATTAAAATTATATTTAATGCTTTGTTGAGTCTCTTGACCATCTTATAATAAAAGGTACTAATTGGGTCATATAATATGACCAAATATTATTTCACTTAATTAAATAGAGAAATTAAGCATATTAACTTATAAAATTTAATAATTTGCCGAGGAAAACTAATTTAATTGAAACCGGTTTTTAGTCTTATATCGACGTTTATTAACAAATTTGTTTAATTTTTAATAGAATAATTATATGGCTACCCAAAAAGTTCTAAAGACATTCGTACAACCTCCCGTATACTTTCAAATTTGTGACATCAATTAATTTGAATAAATTGTATTAGTAACAAACGTCAATTATTAGAAATCTTATATTGACTGAATGGGAAGTATTTGATAATTAAAATTTTCTAATATTATATTACAAGTAGCTTTGCCTATTTTAATAGTTTCCCAATATTCGACTAGAAACCTAAAATTCTTAAACATAGCTTTCAATAGTTCAAAATTTAAAATAAACAAACTAAACAAAATATTAAAATAATGAATTTTAAGAATACATACTTCCATAGAAAAATAATATTTAAAAAACAGTCAAAACAACAATAATTAACATTTAACCCAAATAATAAAGTATGGTAAGGAAGTTGCAGGTTGGCTGGGATTTGCAAATCAAACGCTATCTCAGTTTGTCGACGTTTCGGACGCCTTTATGGGTCCATTCTCAAGACTAAGAAAAGAGAACAACAATATAAAACCGACAAAATTCAAAAATAACGCTTTCAACACAGAAAACACCCAAAAAACTCACCGAAAAACCGAGTGATGTTGGCTCGTTTGATTACAGCATGTAAGGAGATATACATATACTATGTTGCACGAAAGATCACTCTCAACAAAGTCAACAATGTTAAAAGTATAAATAATAGATAAATATGACTCTGGTTAAAAAACATACATTGAAATACAATTTTGCAAAATACTGTAAAAATTATTGTCCTCTATAACACCTTATTAAACTAAATGGTTATCAATTAAAACTAATTGATAGTGATGGAAACGTAAAAATATATGTGTTGGCTTGATAAAATTCAATTCTTTAAAGGTTAACGTTGAGGTAGGCAACCCATTATGTATCCTCCGCAGTATTAGTTCATAAATGTTGTCCATGGTGTTGATTCCGCTTCGGGCGAATCTGTGCGAAAAAAGGATAAAGTGTGCTGTCGACGAAACGTCGACAAACTGAGATAGCGTTTGATTTGCAAATCCCAGCCAACCTGCAACTTCCTTACCATAACATTTAACCTTTTAAATTTTAACCTTTTTATCTTATTTAAAAATTTCAACCTTTTAAATGTTAATTATTGTTGTTTTTACTGTTGGTTAAATATTATTTTTCTATGTCAGTATGTATTCTTTACTTCACAGTTAAAATTCAATATTTAAATATTTTGTTTAGTTTGTTTATTTTAACATTACATACTACTAACTACCACACTATCGACTTACAAATTAATTTTTTAGGTTAGTTTTCTTTAAAAATTTAAGTTAGAATATAAAATGTGGTGTCGTGGGGGACACCAAATAGGAACGAAGTACCTTATTACATAAATATTAATTTCAAGTTCTAATCGAGGTAAAAAGAAAATAATTATTCGGATATAAATTTTTATTATGATTTTTTTTATCGATAAAATTTGAATATACTAAATTTTCGGGTATAAATTTTTTATTGTGATTTTTTTTTATAAAATTCAAAAACTACTTTACAAAATTATCTTAACACTTTTATTTTATAAATAACCGTAAATAAATTATAAACACACCCACAAAACTAAAACATGTGTTAATCATACACATATTACCAAACAAAAAAATAAGTGTTGCTTTTATGTATCAAATAAATTTTTTTTTACTTACATAGTCATTGGTAACTTTACAGAATTATTGCCTACGGAATAATCGCCTACGGCTCGCGTATAATAATCATCCGACTGAATTATAGCCATTATGTGCGAGTCCAATACGACGTTCTATCTACGATTCGTACATAATAATTTCATGTTTACAAATTTTTCGCAATCATCGCGGTCATCTTTAAATTTTACGAAGTATTTTTGCACATTTGGCTTTAGATATTTTTTTGCATCCGGGTGGAATTTTTCAAAATTAATTTTTTTTTAATTTTTAGGCGGTTTTTTTTGACAAAAAATTTTTAAAATTATTAAATTACAAAATTTTTAAAATTATTTGTCGGTTTAACAATTTTAACGCGTTCTTAATACGCAATACGCAAAGAGTAGCTTATATAGCGTATCACAATTACTTTTAACTAGACCCATTGAGCAAACAGGCCCTCCTACACATTGGTAAGCTAAGCCGACGATTTGAATCCCGGTGAAAGCGATTTTTTTTCTAGAGAAATTTGCAAACCTATGACTCGTGACATGACATATTTACGAATATGTACTAATGCTGATCAGATGTTCCACTTTTGACCACCAGATGGTGTAATTATCGAACGATATAAAAATCTTAAGACATTTTCGTTACGGACGTTTTTTTCGATTAGGGTATCCCTCCGCATCCTCCCATAAGAAACTTCGTTCCAATAATTATTTTTAAAATATACATAATTATGCGTATATTTATTATAAAATTAAAATTAATCATTAGTAATTAGGTTATAATTAAAAACTGTAATAAAAATGATATAAATGATATTTCACTTAAAATGATGAGAAAACTATAATAAATACCATATTATATACAAAATTTAACTAACAAAGATTTTTTAAAACTCAAATTTACTATAAAAAATTTGAGAGCGTATTTTACTTATCTTTGGAGGATTAAATGTGAAGGACATTCTAACTTTGAGCTCAAATATTGTTAAATAAGTAAGAAAATACTTGTGATTATAATTAATAATCTCGTAGAGATCATCGGTTTGTAATTTTTTTATGCAAGTACCCCATTGTACTGGATACAGGTATTGGATGTAGATAATTATTAAGTCGCTTTCGATAAATTCAAATGTACTATAGTTTTCGAGTACTATTTCTTTGATACTAGTAAATCAAGTTAACATTTCGTATGTATGTTGCTTGGTCTCATTTTGTGTTAGCATTTCTGTTTGAGTTTCTATTTTCTTGAACCGTTATATTTTATGTTGTATAAGTACACAATGTAAGCACCTACAACTTTTTTTATTCACAACGTTATTTTATTCAGTTTCTTATTATCTACTCTTAAAACTCTTCTAAATTTTTAAATTCTGCAGAAAAATAAGAAGTGTATTGTATCACGCCAAAAGTTCTGATAGATTAATGTGTGACAATTTTTATTTCTAGTTTCAGAAATTACTTTATAATAACTCACTTTTTATATCCTTTAGCCCATTCAGTTTTGTGCATCTATTCATATGCGATACCTGAGTAAACCACTATCAATGACTCCATCAATTAAATATAAAACCTATAGAATAAAATCAAGCAAGATAAATATATTCTTATATATAAATTAGGGTAGTTCTAGGAAAGATGGACAACATTTCTAAAAAAGCTCATAACTTTTATTTTTTGATATTTTAAAGGTAATAAAAGTTACCAAATCAATAACTAATCATTCTTTTCTTATTTAATTATCATAAACTTACAAAAGATCGCAAAGCTTAACCTAAATTTCCAAAAAAGTAAATGTATGTGTCGGCCCATCTCTCCTAAACACTATAGTAGAGATGGACCACACAGTATAATTATGTTTCTAATATTGTTTAACGTTTCTAATTATTAATGTTATAACGTTTCTAATATTTTCCACCGAATTTAGAACATTTGTTATGCTTCTTCCACGTTTTCTAACTATTTTTATGACTGAAATATTGAGAACAGGGGAAACTTCGTCTAACACTTTACCAGGAATAATTTCATTTAGTTCAGAATGTTGCTTGGATGTGCTTGCTTGCAATTTGTTTTAATAATAGTTACTTAAATTCGAAAAATAATTTGCAACCATCAAAATTCAACAAGAAATTTTACGTAGCAACGTTCCAACTATCCTTTTAAATGTGGTCCATCTCACCTAATTACATAGGAGAGATGGACCACACTACTCTAGCCGTATAAAAAATGATAGATTGTTTTGTAAGGTTAGGTAACGTTAGAAACAAATTATTTATTTAACACTATAAGAATTATTTAAAAATACTTGCCACGACTTCAGAAATCTTATTAAATTTACAACGTTCAAAAACTTCTGGTACTAGTAATTTAACAATATCTTGATAACACAAAAATTAACAAATATTTCGAAACAGTTTCACACCAGTTTTTCTATAATAACACAATGAAGATAAATATGATATTCACAATACTCTCTATTAAAAATAAGCAATAATTCTCTCACTGGTCCATCTCTCCTCGTGGTCCAACTCTCATAGAATTACCCTATATTCAAGAAAATAATAATATTCTTATTGGTTACAAATCATTATTACTACTATTTTTTAAGTAATTTATCGACACAATTTAGGTCAGATAATTTTACATTTTTTTCTTATTTGATTATTTATACGCTAAAATGAACTTAAAATTATATTTCAAAATTGAATTAAAGTTGTTTTAGTTACATTTAGATTATTTTAAATGATCTGCGGAAACCAGAATACAAATAGCTTCCATTCTCTTTTTTCGGCAACGCAGTTCTATGATCAGGTATTATGCATTTTTTTGTTTATAGTACGTCCATTTGTATTATTACAACTTCGATTTACTTTTTCTACGATAATGTTAAATTTTGTTTGAATTAATGAATTTGTATGCATTTAAAAGTATAATTAAAATTAAATATTTTAACATTTTAGTGCACAATCATGATATACTAGTTTGTATTAGAGCTTATAATATTACCATTGAATACTGATCGAGAAAGGTTCGGCTAAAGAAAATTGAAAACTTAATAATATTCATGCTTGATCACTTAACTTCAAAGTATAAAATATTGGAGATTGTTTATTAAAAGCACAAATTAGCTATAAAAGTACCTTGCCTTTATAAAAAGTTGATAACAAATTTATTCGGTACACTTTATTTGATAAATAGTCATTTAAGTATTTTTAAGAGTCACATTGCGAAATTGAAAGTTTAACTTTTCAGCCCTTGTATTAAATATAATTTTCTATATGAAAAAGTAATAATATATTTTTTATAAACTGTGAGATTGCAGTACACACAAAATGTCTTTTTATTGTGTTTCACTAATGGATTAATCTCATGTCATGTTATTATCAACTAAAACAAAGTTTTGATGTAAGTGGTTTTCATATTTTACGCGAAGTGAGAAAAGTGCTATTTTATAATTTATAATATGAGAATTTGTAACAATGGTAACAGAAAGATAAAGTTTGATTTTCTATAAATAACCGAGTTTATTAGGTCTATGCCTAAAAAGCACTCTCAAGATGCTAATTAACGCTACACACTTTAATATATTTACATAATTTATGAACGTAAAGTATAACTACTTGTAAAATACAGTAACTTTGATTAACCCTACACTAGTAGAGAAGCTAATTTGGTTCTGCCGCAAGATTTCACTTGAAATGTTATTTAACATAATTATTACGTTACACATTTTTATAAAACCTTTAAATATACAAATATATTATGATACAAAGTAAACATTCGAGATCGATTATAAATAATTAAAAACAATAAAAAGAAAACTTAAAAATTTACAGCTGTATTCATAAAAAGTTACAACAGGTTTATAAGGCTATTATAAGCAAAATGTCAAAAAACATTATTCATAAACGTTTAATAGTGCTAAAACACTGTTATAAGGCTGTTATAAGCGGTTTATAACCTAAAACAACCAATCACCTACAACCCATACAGCTGTATTCATAAAAAGTTACAACAGGCCTATAAAGCTATTATAAGCAAATTGTCAAAAATCATTATTCATAAACGTTCAATAGCGCTAAATTATTTTTTAATTTTTCAATTTTTTTAGTGTGTTGTTTCTTGCTTCTTATTATTTTTGCATTTTTCTTATGTTATTATACGACTGATGATCGGAAATAATCGTGAAATAAGGGCCTTTATACCGTATTACTAAGTTTTTATTTTAAAGTTTTATCATATTTTTATAACGTAATTTTTTATTTCAAGCATTCTTAGTCAGTATTTAAAGAATTTTTTATCAATTTTTATTTTTATTTTTCTTATTTATTCAAATATTCTTAGTCCAAATCTGTTAAATGTAAATTAATGTTTTTTTTTATTGTTTTTTAAATATTACTTTTTTATGTAAGTACATATGTATTTTTTACTAACAGTTAAAATTCATTATTTTAACATTTAGTTTAGTTTAATTGTTTATTTTAATTAAAAACAAATTAAAGTTCTTTACAATAAATTAATTAAAATTGCATCGAGTCAATTTTTAAATTAAATTTAATCAATTCTAGAAATTTTTCACCGATGATTACCACATGTATATTAAATATGAGGTGTTCTGCATATTACAACAGAAGAATAACCTAGTACATAGAAAAATAATTTCAATCGTCTTCATGAAACCAATGAGTAGCCACTCAGATTCACTCAATGCTAACAGAACTTTTCTTAAAATCAAATAAATTCTGGGAATTGTGTAAGATTGATTTAATATATATTTGTTGGTAAATGTCTATTGTTACGAATGCGGATATGCTCTCACATTCTTTTTCGATAAATACCAATGGATACATTGTTTGCTTTAAATTTATATCCAAGGGTCGCAGATCCAACCAATAATTAACAGCATTTATTGTGTTAACTAGTACATTGTTGTGTGAACCTAGTGTTGTTTTATTTATAGCTTAAAGTTGATTATCGCTAAGCCTACCGTTTACTGTTAAAACTAATTGTTAACCGCAGATGCGTTTACTCCGCATCCTTCTGCCTAAATTGAGTTTTGTTTATGTTTTGTAAAGCATACTAATAAAAGTAAAGTCAACTTTATAAACAATAAATCGTACAAATAAATTTATACTTAGTTACCCTAAATATGAAAATGCTATCGCCGTAATTATAAAATTCTAAATATAAAACATGGTTAATATTTGATCATGATGAATATATTCTATTAAATCCTTAAATGATAAATAAAAAAATTTTACAAAAGTTTTTTATACATAATCGCAGAGGTATTGGGCTTAGGTTTAATTACTAATTTTTGAGTGATTTTGTAAAAATGGTAAGTTTAATTTATACTGTTACGTTTTGGTAGTACGGATATGAAGAGATTAATTTCATTTGAAAAAAAACGAAATCAATACCGCGGTCATATGGATATGCTTTTTTGAGATTTAAAATTTTACTTTCTTGGTTTTTCATTGTGTGTAAAAATGTACCCGTGGATTAGATTTGTAGATTAATTCTTAATAGTAATTACATAATTATAATTTATTCTAGTGTACTTTATGATTTATATTATTTTTACTAGAAGAAAAAACTTTCCTAGAAGTTCTGTTTGAGACATATTACATCATGCAGCACCAATTGAAAAATTGATAATTTAGATTTGAGTCATTGAAGAGCACCTAATGGAAAACTACCAAGGATGGAATACTAAATTATAGAGTTGACCGATTGAATTAAAACATTTAAGAAAAATTTATAAATAAAGAATATTTACTAAAAATGATATTAAATATTGTTATAAATATTTAAACGTTATTAAATTTTAATAACGTTATAAATTCTTTAAAACATTCATCATAAACATTTTAATAATAATTAAAATAACATTATTTCAATATTTGAAAAACTTTAAAATATAAAAATTACTACCACAAAACAAATTGTTATTATAAACTTGAAATAAAGTCTATTAAGTATTATCGACCAATAACGCAGTTTACTTTTGGTCTCACAGCTGTGGATTTCAGTGACAATTTAGATTACATTAAAATGAAAAACCTTCGATAAAAATCACATAACCATGTAATTATTTATATTTGTCTAATATTCCCATGCCACTAGTTGCAATATTCTATTTGTAAATGTTAGAAGTTTACTTTGTTGCATTAATTTCATCTACTAGGTATATGTTGAAGTGTAATTCACCCTGGTTGTATTTTTTTTACTTTTTTAATTACATCAAATTTGTTTTTCAAAATTATAAAATCAAATCCAATTTAAATTCAAATCAAAAATTTCTTCAAGGGATCGCAGTTTTGGTTTTACCGTTATCCAAATTGCCTGCTTATCTATCTGGCCACACGCTCGCACTTACAAATAATTTTAATTTCCAATTTTTAACACAAATCGAATGTCTTACTCGAAATGCTCGTTCTGCAAATCAATCAACCAGATCGAAACTATTATCGCTCAGTAGCCACTCAATAAAAAATTTATCCAAATTCCAAATTTCAAAAATATTATCAAAAAAAGGCACAATAATGCATTCGCATCAAATCACTTTATTTAAATCAAATCAAAAATATTACTCACAAATTCAAACTTATATCAAAATCAAATAATCGCCTCGAGCCAAAATCACACAACAGGCTCCGGCGGTCGCTATTGGCGAAAAGCCATGAATTACCTGTGATCGGACCCCACCTAACAAATTTTTCAATCTTACCAATTTAATAATTAATACAATAATTTTACTACATTGTACAGGGTGGGTTCAAATCACTTTTGAAACATGACAATATTAATAATATTAAACCTATTTGTCACTTTTAGGCAAAATTTTTATAAACAATATTGCTTTTTATTCTTTTACTGTAGTGGTAATATTCTAAATAAATTTATTTATAATTTTAAAATATAATTTATTCTAAAAATAAATTAATCACAGAAATGCAAATCTTTTGTCAAGTTATGTTTTACTTTTAAGCAATACTACTAATATCAACTGACAATTAGATAAAAAAAATCTGTGGCTTCAGCTAGTCGATTATTCCGTTTGTCAATTGGTACTACATAATTATATCGGTTAGCAAAATTATCGTCAAAATAATATTTCCATCTTACTGTATATTTTTCTAACACTTATTATGTTGTTCTTAATATAATGGTTAAGGTTATTAACATGTGATAATATTTTTTAATAAAATTATATGTAATTATATTATCGAAAATATTTTAAATCGAGATTATATCAGTATACCTCTATACCAGCGATATTATAGAGTAAAGCTTATTTAAAGCTTAAAAAGTACATTTTGTACCTGTAATTTGATGGTATCTACGTATAATAAACAATGCGCATGGATATGCGCATCTTTTGTAGCGAGAGCCTTTTTTTCATAATAATTTCTTAAATTTTAATACTCATCGTTTTCTACGATACCGGCATGCAGCGGTCGTCTTCTTCAACAAATCCTCAAATATTCTTTAAATTTATACCAAATCCAATTAATTCAATTCAAACAATTTTTGTTTAAAAATTAATACTTATATTTAAAAAATTATTTAGGTACTTACTAAATCAAATTCAAGTGGGTTGAACAAATTAAACGTCCACTGCGTCGGCCATTTTTTGCAAAAATACCCTTACTCCAACCTCTATTGCCAACATTAATTTAACAAAATTTTATTTACAATTCAAATTCTAAATCTTTACAAATTGATAAATTGTTTGATAAAGTCATTTTCAAAACACGACAATATATATATTTAATTAAAACAAATAATTTTATTTTTAGTGTATGAACACTGAAAAATATAAGACTTTAGGGTAAATAAATGGAGATTTATTTCTTTAATTTACTTAAATTAGTTCTGCTATATTTTATGCTATAATAGTTTATGAAGTTTATGAAAAAACTAGTTTTATACTTTATTTGAAACAGTAAAGTAGTGAAACTTGCACATATATCGGCATATTTCGATTAAATCTATAATGTATTTGACTAATTTATTTAGACCTATAAAGCTTTATTTGTCTCAACAAAATGTGCAATTGAAGAAAATTTACTGTAAGATTGCAAGAAACATAATAAATTTGATTGATCGAATAATTATAGTTTATTTTTATAGAATATTATATCAGTTTAAATATTAAATTTGTTTAATTGGACCTTTTTATTTTGAAACCATCTAAATTTAATAAAAATTAATACATTAATTTGTGCTGAATAATCAACCAAATTATATTAACCATATTATTTCAATAATGTGATTTTTGTTGTTCAACCATTAGATGCAAGTCATCAAGTGCAGTTTCTAAATACAGCCACGAATGACACGCCTTATGGAAAAACTGTTAAATAATTCCTTACTTTTATTTGACAATGTATTTATTATGCACAGTAAATTAAATTAATAAGAATTTTGTGTTAATTGTTGAAGATTGCTATAATTTATCCAGATAAAAACTTATGGTTACTGTCAGTTAATCCACTCCACGATTTAAATTTTTCTTTTTCCTATGCTTTTTCCTATGCACTATTAGAACAAGAACAATTTTCTGAGCATATTAAAACAAAAATTTCGAAGGAATATCCTATAGTTTTCGAAAAAACGACATTTTAAAATTTCAAAAAGCAGGAGATGTAATACGATATGTACAGATGCCACGGGTTGCGTCACAATAACCCGCACGTTAAGCGTCCTGCTCTCTTTTCTGTTGACGGTATGTGTGCTTTGATATACTCTTACTGTTTGCTGTATTGTTTGCACCCGAACGAGTTCTATGGCTTCGAGTTCCACCGTTGGCGAGTTCTGTCATTCTACAGGGATATTTTTAAATTAAATTTAAATTCAAATTGTGGAATTGATCGTTTGATTTCTGGTATCAATCGCAACTGTTGCAGCAAATGCATGATATCTACATCGTTGTAATAGAAAAGTCTTAACAATGTGTTTGAAGTTTAACACTTCAATGACGACCGTAACATGTAAAATAATAGAAATTTAAATTTATTCCTGATATTAGCAAACCTATCATTTGTGCAGACGTTTTAACCAAATGCGGTTTGCCAGTAGACCTGCAAAGTAAACGTTTAGTAGATAGCATAACAAATTTAACCATTGCTGGCGAATTTATTATTGTTTGAAATATAATTTGAAGTTTAAAATCTATTTCTTCTTGACACGTACAAGATTGCAATTTCAAAATTTTACAAAGTTGTCCATATAGCATACAATCTGTACAGTGATTTTAAAACAAAGTGTTCGACATTACTTAAAAGTAAACGGCCCCCCAAAAGCTAGAAAGTAGCAAAAAAGCCTTAAAATTGTTATTAACTCAAACATATGTAAAACATCTTCATGTTGGGCTCTTTGAAACATAATAAAAAAGAATCGAGATTACCGGTTTTGTGGCGATTATCGACATCTCAACGCAATAATAATTGTAGATAAATACTCCATTTCCAACATGCAAGATATTGCCAATAATCTACATAGTAAAACTATTTTTGGTCTACTCGAATTTTTCTGCATGATGTTTGGCTCGAAGAACTCTTTCCCACACATTGTTAATCTGATAATTTTTTCCAAAAATTTAAAACGGCATTTATATCGTTTAAACAAAATGTTCATAACTTTACAGAAATTTGGTTCAATATTAAATGTAGATAAATTCATTTTTTCTCAATCATTTGTATAATTTTTAGACCAACTTATTTCGGAACACGATATTCAATTATTACCATCTAAAACTAAAGAAATTTTAGATATTTTTCATCCTACAACCGTTGTAGATCTTCTACGTTTCTTGATCATGTTAAACCTTTTATCATATGTTTATGCCTAATTTAGCTTCCATCCAGGCACCCTTATATGCAGTGCACCACGGAAGTAAGAAAAACGACACGACAATGTATTCCTTGGAATGTATCTTTGAAGCCTGTAAGTAATATTTAGCAAAAGCAGTGGCACTTGCCTACCTCTCTGAAGACCTACCACTTTTTTAATGGTTGGTGGTTCCAGTTACAGTGTTACTAAGTTGATTTGAAAGTTATCTGCTACAATGGCACATAGACCGACAGAACTAAGTAACGTTACTAACTGGCCTTGATTATAATTGGTTAAACATTTTTTTTGCGTCTTGTTATGTTTTGTAAATATAAACAGTTAACAAGGAAATAGACTCATTTATTCACTTAAAGTTCTAATATAATTTATCACTAGAAAGCGTAAAAGGAGATTGTCGTGTGGATAGTTTGTGGACGTTATTTATAAACCCACCTTAGATATACTTATTAAAAACTTTAACCTATACTTAACAACAAAATTACAACAAAAATTGTTAATGCAATGATAAATCACTAATTTACCATTAAAACTTGAATTACTTTTGAAGAATTTTCATTATAGACGCTAAAAAGGCTTAACGTGTTTAAGAACAGCGATCCTTGATTCTTGTCATTGATTACAAAAACTAAGCCTTCAGCTATAACAATTTGCTCAGTTTGAAATTTTATATTTTATACTTATTGTCTGTCACCATTGTTATAGTAAATGTTAAACGACTCGGAAATAATGACTTGGTCATTTAGGTAGCTGTAATAGTCTCTTCGAAGTTGATAATTCTGCTCAAATCATTTTAATATATATTTTCATAACAAGCGGTACGACTTCTTTCTTCATTTACTATGTTTTTATGCTTAAGCGTCAATTTTACATCTTATGATGACAATGTCGCTATCGTACACATTAAATTTTTATTTCCGAAGTTTCTTATTGATTGCTGAGATGTACCCGTACTCACATTTTTAATAAAGTACTAAACCAGGTAAATGAAATTTTAAATGCATGTCTCAATAGATATTAATCGATTAAAAACACGAGATGACGCTATTTATGTATAGCCGTCATGCTAGCTCCCACGGAGTACTAACTGCTATAATTCAATCTATCATAAGTTATTTTATGACTAGATAGCTATTGCTACTCCTTAGCAGCTAGTTAGATTTTTATTATTTTTTTTAAAATTTTGATTTCTAAAGGTATTTCTAAAAGTAAGATTAGTGATGAACTTTAGCAAGAGTTATAAATTTTTTTTCCATATTAAAATTACACTGCTCTGTAAATCAGCTAACTATTGCAGCAAATTTTCTCCAAATCTAATTATATTTGACAATATATTGGTTTCTATTAACTATAACTACGGTTACCATTTTTATTAAATGTAAAACAAGTACATAGAAAAATGGTGGAGTTTTTTTAAATATAATAAAATCTAATAAAAAATATAATCAGCATTATGTAAAAATTTGAATGACTCAGTTTTGCATTGTTCTTTGCAAAATCTTTTACGTCATCTTGTGATAACAAAACTGCTTGTGTTAACTTTATCAACAAAATCAGCATGCAGATCATGAGTCTACCTATAAGTTTTGCGATTTTTTTTAGCTTTTGTTACGGTTTGATTTTATTTTTAGGTAAAAATACAAAGGTTGTGAAAGATTTTCAAAAGGTGGCATCCTAATTCACTTTTGAATTCAAATTTAATAGAAATTATTATCATAATTGATAATACGCACATTTTTAATTTTAACTTTGCGATTTTGGAGAAAAGTTATAATTTGTAAGTTGAGTAATTATATTTGGACGACGTAGCTAATCAATTTTTTGGTGAAAATTGCGTTATTTTCTCATCCAGATTTATTTGGGATTAGTATTGATTGCTACGATTTTTTTGGATTTCTTTTTCTAAATTTTACGTTTACTTGAGAAGTTATCCGATCTTCATTTGAAGGATTAAATTCGTTCTTGGACCATTGCTTTGCTTACTTCACTAACAAACCTTCAAACAACATCTAGAGGGTGTTAATAGCGGTTCACCAGCTATTATTTCTTTATTTGGATTACCGATATCAACCGGTGTATCATATCGATCGTGGTGTTACTCCTTTTTTTTTACTTCTTGGTTATCTGGTGTCGTATTTCTGGCTGCATGGTTATTGTGTAATCCACCTGTATAACAACACAACAGCCTGGATAATTCAGTCGAACATTGGTATCGCTATCCTAATCTAACCATCAAGAGAGAAGACAACAGAAAGCTAAGATTTTGTTTGTTTGTGCCGTCATTTATTATTGTTAATTATCTTTTTTGCGTGAAGAATTTTATTGGGCCGTTCTTTTGATTATAATTTTATATTTAAAACATCTAATCAACTCGAATAGAAACTGTAGAAATTATTACGGTATTTGTGCGCCAAGTATACGTATACGCGGTAACTATAACGCGAGTTTTGAGCAATTGTGAGCAATTGATAGCTTACTTACGTATGCATTTTTTTTTTATATTAAAAAGGTAGCCCAATTTTGCGCAGTATTGTATATATTTTATTTTTTTTATTAAATCAGAAACAACAAACGTTATCTCTGTTACTCAGTCTCTTCTTGACCTGGTTACTTCTTTTATTTGCAACAGCCAGTATTTTTCGTAGTTTAACGTGGCTGTTGATTCGAATATACAGGGTGATTTCTTTTTTTAAACTTCGTGGCGCCCAAAAATATCAACATTTCGGCTGGCTCTTTGGAGCGTTACTTTAGCGATTTTTGTCCCTTGCGTATTAATCTTCCCGATCTGAAGAAGAATCAGCTCATTCTCTTTTTTGTATTTTTCTATTATTTGCCTTTACGAGCTAGCCAAAGGCACACGACCCAACTACCGATAATATCACCAATAATAATTTATTATTATTTTTCTTAATCCTATCTACTTTTAACGGTAGCACTTTTCACTGCTCAACAAGCGAAAATAATCGCCATAATAGCTATTTATGTCATGAGTACATAATATAGGTCTTTATCGGACGAAGCCGAAGTTTATGGCAGAGCGAGCTTGCGAGCGAGGCCAATAAATAGGCTGAGTCCAAAAAGCCTAATTATGTGCAAATGACATACATAGCTTTATGTTCGACTGCACCGTAGAGAATTTTCTTTTCTTTTTTTTCTACTTTGACATTTAGGTAGTGAAAATTGCATAATTTCGAAGAGTGCTTTTTTTATTGCTCCTGGTTACAATAAGTTGTTTATTAATTTGTTTTAAATAGTTGATTTAAAATTGTGTGAAATTATTTAATAAGTTAAATAATGGAAGAAATTGTTGAAATAGCCCTAAAAGCTAAAGAATCGCTACTTCCGACAAAGTCAAAGCAATTATACGAAGAAACTTACGGCACATACAAAAAATGGTGTTTAGAAAAACAAGTTATGAAAACTACAGAGGATAGTATATTGGCATATTTTAATACTAATCTCGCGTCTTATAAAATATCTACCTTATGGACCAAATATTCCATGCTGCGGACTACAATTAATTTAAATGAAGCAATCGATATAAGCAAGTTTCCTAGTATTATCCCTTTTCTGAAAAGAAAGAGAGAAGGGTATGCAGCAAAAAAGTCATTCATTTTAACAAAAGAACATGTCAATTCTTTTTTATTTGACGCCAATGACAAACAGCATCTGTTAAACAAGGTACACATACTTAACTTATTTACTTTGACTTACGATGATGAATAATGAAAGTATATTTATAGGTTATTCTTATTTTTGGTGTCTGTGGAGCTTGCAGACGACAAGAATTAGTTTCACTATCAACCACAAATGTTGAAGATTATCAAAAACATATATTGGTCAAGTTGATCGACACAAAAACCAAAAAAGATAGGTCCTTTATCATACTACCGAGTGAAAATTTGAATTTATTGGATGTAATTTGAAAATATATTAACCTTAGACCAAAAATAATTGTACATAGCAGATTCTTCGTAAATTATGTTAAAGAAAAATGTACTGTCCAGCCTGTAGGAATCCACAAAATTGGTAGTGTACCTAGCATTGTAGCCAAATTTTTAAATTTACCGAACTCCAGCTCCTACACGGGCCATTGTTTTCGGAGAACGTCTGCAAGCCTTTTGGCAAATTCTGGGGGAAGTATGAGCGAAATCATGCGCCATGGAGGATGGCGCTCCGCTAGTGTTGCCGAAGGATACGTAGAAGAATCCGAAAGCAAAAAAATTAATGTTGCTACAAAAATTTTAGGGCAAGAAGGTATTTCTAGAGTCGAAAACGAAGAAATTCAGCAAATAAATAAAGCACCAGCATTACCGGTTTCAATTAGTAATAATGTGAATTGTGTTTTCAATATTAACAACTATTATAATCAAAGTAATAATAATTAATGTAATCGTTTATAAATTAAATTAAATAAAATATTAATTTTGACGTTTATTTCATTGACATTGACAGGCGGCCGTTTTACTTTATTAATAAAGTAAAACGGACTAGTTCCATAAAATGTTCTCTTATGGTCGCTAAGTGATATTGAAATCATGTTATTATAATACAGTCGGACATAAATTTTTTTGTGTCCTGGTTAACTGTCTCGACTAACCAGGACAAAGGTTCCAAAATCAGTACTGTCCTGGTAAAGCCAGTACGAATGGTCCCCTTACTTATAACAATCTTCAAATATCGTCAAATATAAATAAGTACAGTGATTTAAAAATTGTTGCTGCACTTATAAAAATCGATGTAATGTAATACGATACAATCTTGATAAGCACTTTTGTACTTTTTAAATAACAATAGCGCTTTTTTGTCAGTATGCGATGGTTATGCTAGTATATAATATCAATTAACTAATCACTATTACTAAATTTCTAATACTATTATAACAGATTAATATAATAGTTTATAATAGAACGATAAATTTTCAGAACGCAATAATAATCATCATTTTATCGAAGTAAAAAGTTTTGACCTCTGAGTTTACAAGTCTAATATTACAAAAGTTATTAATGAAATTTTTTGAACTAAAAACTGTCTCGACTAACCAGGACAAAGGTTCCAAAATCAGTACTGTCCTGGTAAAGCCAGTACGAATGGTCCCCTTACTTATAACAATCTTCAAATATCGTCAAATATAAATAAGTACAGTGATTTAAAAATTGTTGCTGCACTTATAAAAATCGATGTAATGTAATACGATACAATCTTGATAAGCACTTTTGTACTTTTTAAATAACAATAGCGCTTTTTTGTCAGTATGCGATGGTTATGCTAGTATATAATATCAATTAACTAATCACTATTACTAAATTTCTAATACTATTATAACAGATTAATATAATAGTTTATAATAGAACGATAAATTTTCAGAACGCAATAATAATCATCATTTTATCGAAGTAAAAAGTTTTGACCTCTGAGTTTACAAGTCTAATATTACAAAAGTTATTAATGAAATTTTTTGAACTAAAAAATAAGCAGATAACAAATTTAATTTTCAAAACATACTAAAATTTAACTATAAAGGTTCTTTTCGGGACTTTTCGATTATATTTTTTTTTAAATAAAACTCTAATATAACGACAACGTTTCTTCAGGACTTCAATACTTTACAGGACTACTATAAGAAACTTGTTTATACGACTATTATATAATATGTGCAATATTGACATATTACCTAAAATTTAGTTTTTACAACCGAACGCATATAAAATGTTTAGAGAAAGAAAGTATCGACGTATCAAAAGGTTCCTTCGGTTTTTAAAAATATTCTTTATATTTAAATAAGTCTATATTTTATTTAAAATGCCAGTAAACATTATGGTTTGTGCCATTTTACATAATATGTAAAATGTAATAAGTTGATGATAAAACCTTTTTATATTATTTTACAACTACTTGATAATCAAAATTAAAAAATTGTCTGTGCTGCTTTGCCACAAAGTTTTATTAAGAAGGAAAATTTTTAATTTAGGGGTTGTTTTCGAAATAAAGCGGTATATAAACACAGATGTTACAATTTTGCACCTCAAAAAAATTTCAGTATTTAAAAAAAAACAATACTAATGTATTCATTCGTTCATTGCTAAACTTCAATGGTGAGTTAGAGTCGTAGCTTGTTTCAACAATCAAATTAATCCTAGATAATTTAAACCACTACCAACAAAAGATGATATTGTTAAGAAAGAACGTTTAATTATATTTGATGACTAATGTATGACGTCATGTATGATGAGTTATACATGATAACATCATCAGTCATTCAAATATTGCTAACTTGCAGTCCAGAAATGTATAGAAGTATATGGAAACCTATGGAAGTTTCTGGAAGGTAACATTTAAGTATAAATACAGATGCTTTTCTGTGACGAATTAATTCCAGTTTGAACGTACAAGTGTGAACATAAATAAAGTGTAAATAAATAGTGAAGTGATAAACAATATACCAAGTGTTTAAATAAATCCGGACTTAGTGTTAAATAAATTGTAGTGTAATTTAGTTTAGTGTTAATCTTAGTGTAATAATTAATTTATTGTTATAAACCGTATCTGTACTATATTTGTATTAGCTCTGCAGAATTAAATAAACGTTTTAATTTTCGTTGCAATAAATTTTTTGGAAAGATATACTCGAAAGTCATCAGCATACAAGTGTATACCGTAATCGGAAGAAAAACCGCTGGAAAGATCAGCAGTAAAAATGGCAAAAAGAAGCGGACCCAGAATGCTACCCCGCGGCACGCCACTAGTTATGGCAAGCTTATCGGACAAGCATTCATTTAATCTGCCTCTCTGATTTCGACCAGTCAAATAATTCTGCAAAAGAACAATGGCCAAGCCGGCACAACCGTGGTACAATAACTTAGAGAAGAGAAACTCGTAATTAATCACATCGAAAGCCTTGCTGTAGTCCAAGAAAGCCACAATTGCTACCTTAGAATCCTCAATATTCCTGGCGATATCATTAGTAAACTTACTCAACGCCGGTGCAGTACTATAACCAGAGCGAAAACCAGATCGAATAGCAGGTAAGATATTATTAAACTTGATGTGTTCTAGTAGCTGCTGGTGAAGGACGGACTTAAATACTTTGGAAAGGGCAGACAACACACTAATTAACCGAAGATCAGAAAATTTAGTGGCATTATTATTTTTAGCAATAGACATTATGATTGACTTGTTCCATAATGCTGGTTATACCGAATTAGTAAGAAAAAAATTTATTAGCTTAGTTAGCTAAGTTAAGTGATAGATAACATTATAAACTATAAATGAACTCCATAAATATCGAATAATATAAAAAATAATCAATTTTAAAATTTCGATCTTTTGCATTGAAAGTTCGCCAACAGCTCATTCTGTGAGCTTGTGCTCCATGTAAATACGGGCAAGAGTGCGTTTTAGTTCTAGTTTTAAAGACGGTCATTAGCCTAGTTTGTTAGCTGAATAACTGCTGACATTAAGGTACCCGGTTTGAATCCGGGAAGAGTCTAAACTTTCTTATAATTGTCTCCGTGCTTCGGAGGGCACGTAAAGCCGGCGGTCTCCCTGAGTTGATAATTGCCACCAGCAACTAAATGAGTCTAAATGCTGAAACCTTTCTCGATAGAGAAAGAGGCCATGAATGGACTGAAGATGCTGATAATGAAAAATGTGCGTTTTAGTGCGAAAACCGACCTCACTGTTGGAAATGCGATTGTTAACAACATTTAATAAATTTATTTTAAATATGAATGCGTTAATTGTAGCTGAATTTAATTTAAAAATTAAGTTCTGCGTCTTTTAGATCTGTAATTTTCGAGTTCGGTAGAAATTTTTAAATTTTTGAATTTCCTCTGAGTTCTATGTTTTCTTGACCTGCCATTTTTGAGTGCAAACTTAAGAGGTAGTAAAATAGCATAATATCAGTCAAAATGCGAAAAATGTATTTAACTGTAAAATAAAAAATAGATACGTAGAAAATTAACATTTAAAAAATACTATAGAAAGCCATTAATTTACTATATATTTAACATGTTAGGACATAAGGATATTAAAATAAAAAAATAATAATATTACATTATAAAAATTGATATGTAATTTCAATAATCTGTAATTAAACAAGTTAATTGAAACAAGCTAATAATAGTTAAACTACGCAGAAAACTTAATAAAACATACTGTTTAGTTAACTTGTTCAATTACCGAGTATTGAAATTAAATATACCACAAGTTAAAAATTAATATAATCAATGGATTATAAGGTTGGATTATAAGATTATAAGCTTGCTATTAATCCTATCAAATTGTTTAGATAAACTGAAAAATGACCTAATGATATTATATAAAAACCATATATTGTGTTAACTTAAAACATTTTAGTTCTAAAAAGTGTTTGTGCATTTTTTGGTTTTTTTTTTAAATTTTCATTGGATTAAAAATGAATATATTAGAAAATTAATATAATTCAAAATAAAAATGTGACCTTATTTTATGATTATTTTTTATCTTCAGTCACATATAACTAGGAAGAAAACAAGAAATTCTATGAAACAAGAAATTATATTCAAAACGATTTGAATATAAGAAGTTAAAAATAAGAAAACGTTAAAAATATTTTTATGAAATGACTATTATTCTCATATTAATCTTATCAAGAGTCGGTTGATTGATACTTTTATCCTAACAGCAATCGTTAAGTATCAAAATAACATAACTAAATCGGGAAGTTGATATGCGATTAATTATAGAGATCCCTTAAATAGACACAAATATATTGGATCAAACAGCTATCGTGTAAAAATATTTTCCAATTAATCTTCGTGATAACGAATCATTCGTTAACACCTCATGTTCTAAATTGTTACATTAATTCCATAAAAACAACCTATCTTCGGATGTTACACAAAACCAATTTTGACTGTTTTGACCAACACTAATATGTAATTGAAACAAAACAACAAAACAGTAGTTGGAACCTGTAATAAGTAAATTTCTTGTATGTCTACCACAGAAGATAGAAATCATCTGAACTATCTATAATATCTACCAAAAATTGTGTTTATTTCGTAACCTGTAATAAAGTATTGTTACGAAAGAATGCCTAATTATATTTGATGACTAATGTATGACGTCATGTATGATGAGTCATACATGATAACGGCATTAGTCATTCAAATATCCATGAATGTACGATCTAGAAAATACGAGGAAATAACTGGAAATTCCTGGATGGTTATAGAATATTCTGGAAGGCTGCATTTAAGTATAAATGCAGCGCGATTTCCTGTCACGAATCAATTCTAGTTCGAACGTACAACAGTGAACATAAATAATAGTGAAGTGATAAACGATATACCAAGTGTTTAAATAAATCCGGACCTAGTGTTAAATATAAATTATAGTGTAAATAAATTATAGTGTAAATTAGTGTTAGTGTTAATTTTAGTTAATAATCGTTTTATTGTTATAAACCGTATTTGTAAATATTTGTATTAGCCCTTTAGAAATAAATAAACGTTTTAATTTTCGTTACAGTATTTAGCTAATTAACCTAATTTATGTGAGCTAACCTTACTAACATTTTCAAAAACACCCAAACTGAATAACTTGATATTGCAAATTTACCAAAATATGTTTTAACTGAAGATTATAAGTTTGTAACTTCTGTGTAATTCTATCATTTTAAAAAACTTGGAATAGATGTTATTTTCATTAAATTTTTTGAGAATAAGATTATTTGTTTTGAAATTTTAAAATGAACTATCAAACGCATTTGTTTTCACAATTTGTATAATAAACAATAACATATTTCAGCAAGAAAAAAACTGAAATGTATGGCTCACCCAGTCTATATAATTGAAATAGATTCAGTCAGCTATAATATAATTGTATTACAGCTGTAATTGAAAACAAATTTTATATTGTTAAATGAAATATTTATAAATAAGTTAACCGAGATTATTTATAATAAAATCATTTCAGGAAATTAATAATACGCTATCTCACATATTTTGGTAAATATATAATTTTAAACGAAGCGTATTTTGCGCTTTGTAACAGTACAGCTGTTCGCACAAGTTTTGCTACCAATAAAATAAGCTTTTTAAAACAATGTTTTGTTTTTTGTTAATTTTTGTTATTTTTGTATTTTGTCTCCTTAAAATTTATTAGAAAATATCTATTTAACATTGAATCGTAAAATAATTCTATTTACGTTAAAAGTAATTAAAATTTTTGCATTTCCAATTAAAAATAAATTGAGGAATGTTATTTTTTAGACAAGTAAATTTATTAGGTACATTTTTTATAATTGAATATTATGGCGATGTTTTTTAACATAACTGGCTGAATAAAATTTGACACCCACTTTTGTAAACGCCTTTGTGTCTTCCTGCTAATTAAATGTGGTTCTAGTAAGCATCTCCCTAATAAACTCCAAATTAAATGCGAAGTCTTTCTTAGAATAGCGTATAACTAAAACTTGTATACATTTTCAACAGCATTATTTAAATCTTAAAATATACACACAGTAAGTAGAAATTAAATTAAGGAAGGTACGCAAAACAACTAAACATATTGCAAGCAATAAAATTGTACTGTAATCTATCAATAATAATAAGAAAATTATTATAAAATAATTCACCGCGGTTATGTTCTATGCTATTATAACTGCATACATATTATCCTGTATTTTCCCACAATTTAATATTTGTAGAAGAATTTTGAGGAAGAATAGAAGAACCTATGTACTATATGATTATTATGGAAATTGACGATCGGGGTCAAAGACTGAGAACTGTGTATTTCAACTCAAAGAGGGATTGTAATATAGGTCTGCAAATGTTAAAATGTAGAATGATTTAAAATATTTGGTGTAACACTTGACAGGTCGTTAGGCTACGAAATACACATAACTTGAAGTACGAAATTTAAAAAATATTATATTATCAAGAAATTAACAGGCACATCGATGGGAGCGTCTGCTTTGACCTATGAATATTAGCTTTGCCGTTAGTGTAATCTGCAGCAGAGTATTGCTCTTCAGTTTGAGGGTAAGGTTAAATTGGCATCTACATAATCTACAACATTTTATAATTTATTTATATATGGCTGGAGTCGATTAAATTGAAATTCCATCATCTGTAACAATTCTGTGAATTCGAATCTACAACAGATTCGTTAAATTCAAATTTTGAAAAAGCCGAAAGATAAGAAGAACTCTTGATGTGATAAAATAACAATTTTTATTTGCTTTTTGTCTACGAATCTATGATCTAAAAGCTTTTCTATCTAACAAAACAACATTATCAACAAAACGTTAATATTGAACTCCATCATTTGGTCACCTGGGTTTCACCATCTTCGCAGTCGTTAGGTAAAACTTCATCGATTTAGAACTTACCACACTCATACCAATTGTAGATTATATAACTGCAACCCGATTATATCTGAAAATTGCAATTATGGTAACTCCATGCGAATAGTAAGTCGGATAATTAGTGTTTCTTCTTGAGAAAATACGCCGGTGACCTAAAAGAGCTACACTCTTTATCTTTCAATGTGCCGTTGTAAATCCGTGATATATTGTAAATAAATGTAAATATTTTATAGTTATATGAATAATAATTTAATTAAGCAAAAAAAAGCCAGACGACACGGGTACAGTCACTTAACCCTCACCACGAATTTCAGAATTTTAACTGCACTATAAGAAAGGACAATTTTCTGAGCATACTGCAACAAAAATTTCGGAGAATTATGCATTAGTTTTCAGAAAAACGGCATTTTAAAGTTATTAATAGCAGGTAGTTGTAACTCGATACACCCCATTGCAACGAGTCGCGCCATGGTAAACTTGCACGTTGAGACCCTACTCTTTATTTTGTTGACGGTACGAGTGCTTTGATATACTCTTAATGTTATTGTCAGTGGCGGTTGATTGAGTTTCAAATAGCTGTTCGCCCACAAAATCCCATTTTATTAGTTTTCGATACACTTTGGCAAACTTCGGTTAAACTTCTTCAAAGTTCAAAATTCAAAATTTTTAATTCCCCTTGTTTAAGTTTATTCACCACTCAGATCGACGCGACCAAACCCGCGTCAGCGTATATTTTGATCATAGATCTCCAGCGCCCGTTATCCACACACCAGATGAAAAAGATCAAAGCGACTACGGTGTTAAACGCTTCGCATTGCCATTCCGTTACGCTAAGTTACGCAGATGCGGTGGACACCCGGACGAATTCTGTGTCTTCGAGTTCCACCTTTGGCGAGTTTTGTTATTCTACAGGAATATTTTTAAATTTTTTACGTGTTTGCCTACAAACTACACTACGATTTGTTTTGCCCCGGACCAGCTATTTTTGCGGGAATAGATGATGCTTGCTCAGGGAGTAGGTTCAACGTTCGTAAAAAAAATATTGACACCTATAAATTCGCTTTAGAAAACTTGCGATTAAAATTATTTTAACTTTAAAATTTTTATATTGCTCGAGGATGGAACTTATTATTTGGATTTATCAATCCAAATGTGGTATCTTTTAATCTACACGTCGTTCTTAATTTAATAATAATTCCAATTTAATTATTTATAATTTCATTAAAAAATCAGAGCGAAATAATGAACCATTTATTCAAAAAACAAATCACTTTAAACAATCCAAAAATATCTGCAACTTACAAAAATAAAGATCTTCGTGGTCGAATCCGACCAAAAACTTTTCAATACAAATTCAAATTTAATAACATTTAAATAATTCTCAATTTTAAAACCATTTCGCCAAGAAAAATAACAAAATTATATTCAAAATGTCCGCTACGCTACGCTACGCATCGCCTTTGACACCCGGACGAGTTCTATGGCTTTGAGTTCCACCCTTTGAGAGTTCCGTCATTCTTGAGGGATATTTTTAAATTGTTATGTGTAAGATGAAAAAATAAAACAGGCCTGGATGGCGCCGAAGGCGTTCGGAGGGTCTGTTTTATTTTTCTTGTCTTATTCAACAACGACCTATCATGCGGCCGTGTTAAAAAGTGTATCTAAAATACATGTAAATTTTACATCTTTAAAATCGATTTTTTCGTAAACTAATGCATAATCCTCCGAAATTTTTGTTCTAATATGCTTAGAAAAGTGTCCTCCTTCCTATAGTACAGTTGAAATTTTGAAAATCGTGGTGAGGGTTAAGTGACAGTTGACATATATCCAGTTGACATAAGACGAATGTCAAAATGACCGATATACAGATTTTCATTGCACTGAAGCCTCTATCCAAAATTTGAAAAACCACCGATTTTACTTTCCACGCTTATTATGTAATATACCATTTCATGTTATTTAAAATGCTTTGCTGCACTATAACATTAAGTTTTTTTTACTACATTTTGAAATACTATACAAATAATTCTCAATTAATACTTTTAAATCTTATTCAGATGAATTTTATTATTTACAGTAAATACAGTAGCCGAATCAGGAGTTCTCATACCAATGCCTTCTTCATCATCACCTCCTGAATTTAATGGTGTCATTCAAAACGTAACTGCTGCCGTTGGTAGAGAAGCTGTTCTTATTTGTACAGTTACAGAATTAGGACAATACAAGGTAAAATTTAAATTTAAGTTATAAATTCAAAAAGATAAAATACCAAAGTAAGATAACGTAACTAATTTTTCTCTGTGAATATTATATTTTCAACAGTTTGAAGTAAACTCAAATTGATTTTCTATTGACAGTAAATGTGTGTGTATCCAAAATATTTTCTTTATCTTTTAGTTTATTCAAATTTTATCCCCACTTCTTTGAAATAAATATTCACTGATTTTAGGAATACTTCAATTTTTGAATTTTTGTGTAACTAACATATGTTGAAAGTGGCTTTTGTTCAGAATAATTTATTAATTTCGAATAGTATTAATATAAAAAATTGTATGTGAGCATAATATTAATATTTTCCAAAACAACGCACAAAATTACAGCAAATATTAAGTTTAGGAATATTTCATGGATTATCAACTTTTAGAGCCTAGAGCTAAACCTAACATACAAACCACTGCGCAGATAAGTTTTGTAAATTGTATGTTAAACTATACCAGGTGTAAAATTGGTTCATCGGTTTAATCATTGATTGTTCAAAAACCGAGAAAGCAATAATAAATTATTGTATCAGGTTTCATTCAATTTCAACAAATTTTGAAATACAAACCAACAGTGAGCTTGTTAGAATAGAAATAATATATTTTAATTAGTTTCTACTTGCTATAAAAAAGAAATAAAAAAAAATCACATTAATACGTACGGATAAAAAAGTTTTTCTCTACAAAAAACTTTTTTGCAGTTTACCTATAAAATAATAATTAGTAGAGTGAATAATTAAACATTAAGAAATTTGAAATTCCATGGTGCGCGAACCAATTCTACACCCTATTTATGGACACGTGTTACATTATCAATAAGTGAGTCTTTGGTAGAAAAAAGAAATATTTTATAACATCAAAACCTTAGAAAATATTTTAAATTGTATATACAATAAATTAAATTTTTGTGTTATCTTCGAATAATGAATTTTCATTGATTCATAATCTGCGTAATTTTTAAATTATACTGCAAAAATTCAACCAGTATAAGTAAACTTTTAGGGGTCATTGATGTATGCTATAACAATAATTTATGAATAAGGTTAGATTTACATGTGATAAAATTTTTATGTGAAGATTAATTGTTTTACATGTTAGATGAAATTTAAATTAAAATTTAATGCATAACTTACATATAAACTTATTAATTATTAACTTGTGAAAAATTATATTAAATAAGTTTAAAAAAGAACAAGTTAAATAAACGTTAAATTATAAATAATTTATTGCTTGAGCTTTCGGTGAGATGTATCGCCTTCGTCGGAATAATAATAAGAAATTTACACACAACCGCAATACAACGTATTGTCATCTGAGAGATCTATGATCTAACTACTTGTTCACAATGTACGTAAGGCATAAGATAAACATAACACATACCTAAAACGTAAAATTGAACTAGTAGTAAATAAACGTAAGTGTTCACAGTGTGCCAAACAAAATTCTTATGTTTATGTTGATCTCATTTTCGGCTTACGTTTGTACATAAGATAGAAATTATGTTACATAAGTGGCGGCAATATGAAAAGCCCGGTCATAAAAATTTAAGTTATTAGTATTTTTTTTAGAGATGTTGTATTAACATATAACTAATACTTATATTTTTTAATTAACTAACTATAATATACATAAAAATTACAAATTCGATAATTATAATATATATTTATCCCCTAAATTCAACCCTTTAATAAGTAGTACGTTTTTCAGATATATTTCTGCAAATCAATAATGACAGAAATTTCAATTAAAAAAATTATTTTAAGTAAAAATTATATTGTATATAGTTTATTAATGAATATTTGTTTCATTAAAATTTTGTAGAACATCATCCTCCTTTTAGGATATCTTTTAAAGGGCGAGACAATCGTTACGCTAACTGTTGCAGGTAGTCGACCCTTAAATTATTGTCCCATACAAATTTCAATACATGTATTGCGTTAAGTTTACTCTTTGAAGAGTTTTGAAGCACGTACCGTTTTATTAGTGTCCACCAATTCTTAATTAGATTCAAATTTTGGCTATTACCTGGCTAATCGATTACATAAATTGCATTATTAATTAAATAATTAATTACCTGTAACAAATAAAAAAATATCAATTGGATATTTTTGCATAATTTGTTACTTAAATGTACTAAAATTAATTTATATTAAAATTGATTTTTACATGTTATATGAAATTGAAAAATAATTAAAATCCATAACTTACATAAAATTGTGCAAAAACTATTTAAATGAATTAGTCTGCGACACCCTGTTATAACTTGGTGTTTCGATTTTCGGAATCTCATCAGGCAAACCTGGAAAAATGTAGAAAATATCGAAAAGTTATGCTTTTAAATTAAAATTCAAAACTGATTAAGTGTCAAATTTATTTGACATTTATAAAAATAAAAATTATACCTACTTGAAGCCAAAATGGATAAAAAAAAACTTATTTTGAAAAATTCTAAACCGGAAAACTAAACTAACCCCCAAAAAAAACCTAAATTGAAACGTTAGTTGTAATTTAAAATTACAAAAGTTGTAGATTGCCTCAATTTCAAAATTTCATGTGTATGAACTTAGAGAAATATACAGGACAGATCTACGTATTAATTTGTTATATGTTAATATAAATATTATCACATGTTAATAACTTTTACCATTTTATGTACTAAAATTATTGTGTGAGTAATAAATTTTGAAATAAAAAATTATTTACAAAAATATTTCGTACGATTTTTGCACTATACAAGACTGTTAATTCGCAAAATATATCACTCTTGATTTTCTGCATATAAATTTAATACCGACGGCTGTAAACTGCTTTTCAGTATATCTAAATATTTTACAAGGTTCTATAAATGCCAAAAATTATATTAGGTATACTGAAAAGCAGTTTACAGCCGTCGGTATTAAATTTATACGCAGAAAATGAAGAGTGATATATTTTGCGAATTAACACAGTTTTGTTTAGTGCAAAAATCGTACGAAATATTTTTGTAAATAATTTTTTATTTCAAAATTTATTACTCACACAATAATTTTAGTACATTTAAATAACAAATTATGCAAAAATATCCAATTGATATTTTTTTATTTGTTACAGGTAATTAATTATTTAATTAATAATGCAATTTATGTAATCGATTAGCCAGGTAATAGCCAAAATTTGAATCTAATTAAGAATTGGTGGACACTAATAAAACGGTACGTGCTTCAAAACTCTTCAAAGAGTAAACTTAACGCAATACATGTATTGAAATTTGTATGGGACAATAATTTAAGGGTCGACTACCTGCAACAGTTAGCGTAACGATTGTCTCGCCCTTTAAAAGATATCCTAAAAGGAGGATGATGTTCTACAAAATTTTAATGAAACAAATATTCATTAATAAACTATATACAATATAATTTTTACTTAAAATAATTTTTTTAATTGAAATTTCTGTCATTATTGATTTGCAGAAATATATCTGAAAAACGTACTACTTATTAAAGGGTTGAATTTAGGGGATAAATATATATTATAATTATCGAATTTGTAATTTTTATGTATATTATAGTTAGTTAATTAAAAAATATAAGTATTAGTTATATGTTAATACAACATCTCTAAAAAAAATACTAATAACTTAAATTTTTATGACCGGGCTTTTCATATTGCCGCCACTGTATTTAGTGAAATTTGTGGTTTGAAGTTGGTAGTGTTTGGTCATAAGTTGAAATAAATTGACGAAATTGACATAAACATAACCTTTGTTATAAATTTTTAAAGGTTTATTCCTTTATTTAATTTATGTTTTTGTTATACGCATGCGCAGTTTCATATATTTCTTATGTTCGTCGTAAACACTTTTGCGGCTTATGTCAAAATTATGTTTTATGCTTATGTTAGGCTTATGCACGTCTTATGTTTATGTACATTGTGAACAAGCACTGAAGAAACTTGAATACAAACGAGTATTATGATCGTGAGTTAAGGAACAACCTAAAATGAGTTTCCGTCAGTGCTTGTTCATAATGTACATAAACACAAGACGTGCATAAGCCTAACATAAGCATAAAACATAATTTTGACATAAGCCGCAAAAGTGTTCACAATAAACATAAGAAATATATGAAACTGCGCATGCGTATAACAAAAAATAAACTAAGTAAACGAATAAGCCTTTAAAACTTTATAACAAAGGTTATGTTTATGTCAATTTCGTCAATTTATTTCAACTTATGACCAAACACTACCAACTGCAAACCACAAATTTTACTAAATGTAACATAATTTCAAGCTTATGTGCAAACGTAAGCCGAACATAAGATCAACATAAACATAAGAATTTCGTAGGCACACTGTAAACACTTACGTTGATTTACTACCAATTCAACTTTCCCTCTTATGTATGAATTAAGTTTATTTTATGTCTTACGTACATTGTGAACAAGCACTCAAAGTAGGAAAAACTTAACCCCAATACGTGAAGGTAATGAGACAAGTAGATGGCTGTAGATATTGCTCAAGCCATCTATCTCGGTTTTTCTATTCATCGAGTAGCGTAGCGTAGCGGATTGGCAATGCGAAGCGTTTAGCGCCGTAGGCGCTTTAATCTTCTTCGTCTGGTGCGTGGATAACGGGCGTTGGAGATCTTGGATCAAAATATACGCTGACGCGGGTTTGGCCGCGTCGATCTGAGTGGTGAACAAAAGTTTTACAAGGGGAATTGATAAATTTTGAATTTTGAACTTTGAAGAAGTTAAACCGAAGTTTGCCAAAGTGTGTCGAAAACTAATAAAAAAAGGGGTTTTGTGGGCGATCAGCGATTTGAACTTCAAGCGTCAAAAAGCGCGCGCGTCTGTGTCGTCTTGTACCGTCTCGGATGTCTCGCGGGTCGTGCAGTGGTACCCTGAAAAGGGGGTTGAGAAAGGATGTCCCCGAACGGGAAAAGACAGTTGCGCGATTTGAAACACGATTATCAGTCGAGTTTGGTACGTCGCTGCTGAAATTTTCCGTATCGTGGAATTCCAATTTTATTTCCATTTTCGAAAGGTCGTATCTCTTTTCTTTCTTGATGTTATATTATTTTGTGTAGCAGTCTATCCGGGAGTCTATCTTTGTAGTTGTTAACTGATTTTATAATTTTAGCATTTGTGAAGTCTGCATTATGACCATCGATGAGTATATGTTTAGCTATAGCAGTAGAGTCAGGTTTTTTACAAAGAATACTTGAGATATATTCACTCATTCTCTTATGTAGCCATTGGTTGATCTGCCCAATATATTACCAGGTTACAAGTTTTAGATTCAACTTTATATATCAGGTCTGACTTTTTCTCTGCAGGTACGGGGTCTTTTATATGCATATACCGAAAAGAAACAATTAAAAATAGTTAAAGAGACATTGTTTAAAAATGGATTGCTTTAACATCTTGTGAATAAAATTATAAAAAATTGTGTTAATAAACTCTACAATGGTAGCACATTTAGGAAAGAAACATTTAACTTCACAGTCATGCCTTACGCCAGAGGTTTAAGCGAATAACTTCAACAAATCTTGAAACCTCACAAAATAAATATGACACTTAAGACTAGGATTTTACGGCGCGCTCTTACATCTACCAGAACAATTCAAAAACGGCTGAATAGATATTTTTCAAATTTGGAAATTATATTTATGATGAATAATTAAGGATTGCTAATCCATAATTTTTTTTGGCAAATTTTGAAATTTAGAATTCAAATTCTTTAAATACTATAATTATAATTTATTTAACAAAAATTGAAGTAGAGGAAATGATTACTAACGAAGAATTATTAATAAAAGAAAATTGATCAGGTGCAAAATTAAATCACATCTACCACTATATTTAAAAAACGGCTAGACGGATTGGGTCAAAATTTTGAGATAATATTTGTGACATTATAAGGATTGCTTAACGGGGTTTTTGAACTCAAAAATTGTATTTATAACAATAA
This sequence comes from Cantharis rustica, assembly GCA_911387805.1. Classification (NCBI taxonomy): domain Eukaryota; kingdom Metazoa; phylum Arthropoda; class Insecta; order Coleoptera; family Cantharidae; genus Cantharis; species Cantharis rustica. Next base: position 37,696,855 of record OU426879.1, read on the forward strand.
TATTTGTTGTAAAACATGAAAATAATTATCAATTAATAAAATTTTACTTATTTAAAGAATGTATATCTATAAATGAATTCGTAAAAAAAATTTCAATAATTTATGTTACCTTTAACGCATTAAAAATGAAATTGAAAATAATTGACGAATTCAAATAATTTTAGATAAAATGAAACATTATAGTTCAGTCAATAGCACACAGATGGTTATTATATTGTATGCAATTTGTTACAGTTTTCTGTTTTGTGCAATCGTCCAAATTCTTGCGTAAAATTATTTTTAGGTGGGGATATGCATTTAAAATTCATTGTATATCATGTGGCTTATGATAATAACTAGATATGGCTAATGTGTTTACTTTTTGGATGCTTACAAAACATTTCATAAAAATTATAATTCGCATAATTTTAATGGCGGTAGAATAATTTCAATTCTATTTAAAAACATACAATAAAGTGTAAATGCAAAAATAAATATTTTTTATAATAATTTTCTTGTACAATCAAAAGAAAATAAGTGATTCAAATGTTTATTTTGGATTTCTTCCGTAATGAATCGGTCTTGTTATCGTTTTATATATTTTCATCTTTGTATCTTTTTCTAGGTTTCCATTTTTCAAGAGTACTTTGTTTCGTGTTTAATTATTTAATGCTTTCTTTAATTATTACACAAATAAAATAGTTTTCATATCAATATTGCTACAAAAAAATGTTTTCTCTTTGGATTGCAAAAGACTAATTGAAGAAAATCAAAAAACATTCATTATTCCCGCGTGGTGTTTAGATTATAATAGCACAAGTAGGACCGGCGCTGGAATATTTGACGCCTTAGGCAAAATTTTATCAGTGCCTCCCCCCCCCCATTTATATAGCAGTGCTGAGCTGAAAAACAAAAATCCGCGATAATTAAAAAAATACTTAGATTTACATATTTTTATTAAAAAAAAACCTTTTCTAACAAAAATAAAACTAAAAAAAATCAAATTTTAACTTTTCTAGTTTTTTTTTGCGGCAAAAGTTGTTAAAAGTTTTTTCAAATTTAATGTTGAGGTTTCTTTCTGTTCTATAGAAATAATAATTTTATTTACGCTGGAATTGAATTAAATTGAGGATCAGGATTATCGACGTCCGGATTATCGAAGTACTACTGTATAATCGCAAAACGCTTTAATTAGATAAATAAATTCTATTATTATACCACGAATACTTTACATTTTTTGAAGTAAGTTTTGTAGATCCTCTTTTTGTTTGTACCGTAAAGTGGGGCGACTTTGATATTACGGTGCGGCTTTGATAACTGCCTCCTCTGCAAACTGCAGCCGCACTGGTACATTTTAAAATTACCGCTAATTGCATTAATTACGTCCACGCCTACAGATCTTAAAATCATTGTGAAAATAGTTTTTTTTATAAAGTAACGTGCAATAAATTGATCAAAAACGCCGGTCATCAGCCTAAGAAGATTTTTTTAGTCGTTATAGCTTCAAATGTGCAAAGGTTGGTAATATTTTATAGTATTTTTTAATTATATATTTTTAATCAGGCATGTCTTGAGAACATTATAATCTCAAATAAACATTACAAAAAAAACTATCATGTGGTTAAAAATCTTGTTAAACCGTCGTGGGGTCACTTTGATCATAAACTAAGAGGCGACTTTGGTTCTTATATTTAATAGTTTTTTCGTTATTTTGAGTAAATTTTGACAATTTTTGGCTTCAGATGGTCCGAGTCTATAAGAGGAAAACCGGAACTAAGAATAATAAGCATTACTTACAAGGCCAACTGGATGAAGCTATTCAGAGAATCATTTAAGTTTTTAATAAATACTGCAAAATTATATTTAGGTATAAACGTGCAAGCACTTATTTAGTTTTTTTTATACAAGAATATGTATTTTTTATAAAAATATACACCTAATACAATAAAAAGGCTTCGATCAAAGTCGCCCCCAAAACAATATCTGTTATAACTCAAAAACTTCTAACGTGAAGCGAAAGTAATCACTCTAGACAGGTTCTCTGCATTTTAAACGTATTTTCAGGGGGGGGGGCGAGTTCAAAGTGGCCTTACTCGAGGTGTAAAGTTGATCAGCAAGTTTTTATTTTTTACTGCGCGTATTACAAAAAATTAATTTCTCTTTAGCATAAAGTCGTCTCAGCATGCCATCACCAATCGTTTAATATTTTTTAACTTTAAAGTTATTAACAATCAAATCTAATATATGCGAAATACAAATTAAATTGAACAAAGTCACCCCATTTTACGGTAGTGAATTAAACTATATTATAATTTCGAAAATGTTTTAGTTCTGCTAGGGAGCATCTGGAAAATCCTTCCGCCCCTTGGTTCCGTCTTTGGGTATTTTTTTTTTATAAAAAATAATCATAGTAAAATCAAATTCATATAATGGTAATAGAAGAATTAAATCGGTTGTGAAAATTTAATATTCATCTTAGAATAAATAATGCTTTCGTCGATTTTTTTAATAGAAAATTCAGTTTTTACTTGGGCTTATTAGTTTTTACAGCAATAGTGATAAAAGACGAATGTGCAATTCCTTCATCAGATTTAAATAAATATTTTTAATTTATTCACAAAACTGTCGGATATTTACACACTTATGGTTGATTGCCCAATGATTTCAAATGCCATTCAGTATTATAAGAGTTATCAAATAATATTATGTGTTCTGTATAACAATGCATTTAAATTTTTGTAATTATAGTAAAATTTTAATTTTTGCATTTTTAAATATAACATTTTATAACAACATAATCCAAATCATTTTGAACAGTTATCTCAAGACATAGTAATTATTGTCGGATAACTGCAAAAGTAAAGTGGGATCGAGTTTTATGCATATCTCTCTTGCAAGGTTAAATTCCAGTGGCATTGGGCTTAGTTTTATACGATTACGAAAAATTTTATTAATGTTATATAGTCGAAATTATAATATTATATCAAAATTATATGCATTTATACTTATTTTAGTGTTAATAATTTTTTATCTTATATGATCTTAAATTTATCTTAAACATTATATAATTTCATATAAAAATGATGTTATTTTTAAAATTATTTAAATCACCAACAGCTTTGTATACGTTTAGTTCTAGGAAACTAAAAATTTGTATAAAATTACCAAACATAAAATATGTACGAGTATTATAAAAATACTAAGTAAACCTTTGAAAATTCTCCCCGCTTTTACAATTGATAAAATTTTTAAACTACATAACAGATAGGGTAATTTTCGTATTTTAAAAGGAGGAGCTTATCGATCGTATGTTAGAAATAGCGACGCGTATCGGTAAAACAATAATAAGTTAGATGACTTAAAAATTTGTTAAACGTGTTGTCTACCCGCGAATTATAAAATACAACGAGCTTATAAGCCCCCTCGCGTTCGTGAATCAAAGTTAGCTGCGTATATCTTATCCTTAAATGCACTAATACCATCGTACAATTGTACACTGGTTTAAAAGACCCCGTACCTGCAAAGAAAAAGTCAGATCTGATATATAAAGTTGAATCTAAAACTTGTATTCTGGTATATATTGGGCAAATCATCCAATGGCTACATAAGAAAATGAGTGAACATATCTCACGTATTTGCTGTAACAAACCTGACTCTTCAAGTTTAAAGTAGGGACTTTGAAAAATTGGCATTGCAGGCTGTGGAACAAAAGGTCTCGAAAGGCGAAGGTCGTCTAGGTTGGTCGAGTTTGCGTTTTGTCTAGAGCGACTATTAGTTTGCACAAGTCTTGTAAAAAGCTAGATTGTTTTGAGACCGTTTTCTTCGTAAATTTTCGAAGAGACATCATTGCCGGAGTTAATTTGTTCCCGAAAATAAGTTTAATTACTTAAAAAGTCGAGGTGTTTGAAACATATTTTTGTATTGAAGATTGGAAAAAGAACGCGCCGCCATATTCAAGGTTTGTATTCAACAAATTAAAAAGTTAATTACTTACCTAATCTACAGGAGTTATTTGGTGTAAATAATCACAATTTACATAGAAATTTGTGAAGATTTTAGCGAGCGAATTTGGAAAAGACTTGGATGCAAATATTAATTTTTTAACGGTAGGCGGGGTAACACATGAGTCAGAGCACGTATAAATGGCAAATGTACAAATCTCCGATCATAGTGGACGATAACGAGAACGAGCAGATCTTACTCAACTAGTAGCGTTTCAACTGGTACTTTTTAAAACAATAATAAAATTACGAAGTGCATTTTTATTTAAAATTATTATTGAACATTACATTGATTATTTTGTACAATTTGCTTACACTATTACACCATAAAACTAATAAAATTAGATGTTAGCACGAGTACGTTTGATAATAAATGTGCATCTAAATTTACGAGGTCACACAATACACCCAAGTTTTAAATCTGCTAAAGGTGAAACTGTCACCTACCAAATTTCATCTTTCAAATATAAATTAAATTAAGTTGCCTTAAAAAGAGCATTTTTCTTTTCACCGACAATAGGGTTTTGTCATAGAAACTCACTTCTGAGAAAGCTCAATGCTCTACGATTACAAAAAGCTAGCCGAGGTAAAACTGTAGAGATAGTAAAGAGTCCTTCCTATAAAATTTTTATTAGGAGAATACCACTACAATATATTGCAGTGATTTTTGTATACATTTGGGGTTATATTAATTTTATTTTAAATTTGCAACGTATACAGAATGGTATATAGCTACGTAGATAGCAGCATAGCATAATGCAAATATCACGTTCGTGTTGTCAGATCACGGATATCAACTATGCAATAGATGGGTGATCGCATTGAGAAAGCATTTGTTGCTACCGTACTTCAAATTTATTAAGATACAATTTCAAAATAAATTAATATAGCAGACTTTATGAAATAAATAATCCTCATCATATGATCTAAAGCAAAGTAAACACAACAAAATTACCAATAATGGAAAATAATAAAATAATTGATATGCAATGAATATTATGTTATATTGAAAGGTTTTACGAAAGATATTATTTTGAAAGGCATTGAATATATATTATACATTGTCAACACGCTATACAATAATAATTTATGCAATACTACAGCTTGGTGGTATAAATCAACGTAGAAGTAAGAAGCTTATCTTGTGTTGTTCCTTCTAATCAAAGTTTGGTAAACAGGTAGCGCTTTTATATCATTAGTAATTTGTGTGCTAGTCAACTTCATCAAAAGTTGATATTTGGGATTATATAAGTTTCCTTATTTAATTTTGAATTACTTTTAAATTAAACTTAAAAATTTTTAATTTTAGATTTGCATAAAATTTTCAGCTAGAAACTTATAATCTGATATTCAAACCAAGTTTTCTCTTAATTAGGCCACTTGCAGACAATCAAGTTTGGGCGTTAATACACAAAATACTATGCAAAGCTGCCCTAATATGTAATAATAGTTATTGTCTACAAGTTAAACAAACAAGTTATATTTATAATATATTTAAAAAAACGTTGATATTCAAATAAAAATTATAATAACAAAATAAATATAAAATAAATACATTTTTTTTAACTTGTGCAATATAATTAAATAATCTTGGAATGAACAAGTTAATTAAACGTTTTTAAAAGTTGTAATTTTTTTAAAGTTAAGGCTGGCAGAAAGGGGAGTAGAGTAGAAGTTATTTTGCCAAACATGGTTGCCGAGGGGAACGTGTGATTTTTGGTTCCGTGACATTTTGAATATAATTTTGTTATTTTTCTTGGCGAAATGGTTTTAAAATTGAGAATTATTTAAATGTTATTAAATTTGAATTTGTATTGAAAAGTTTTTGGTCAGATTCGACCACAAAGATCTTTATTTTTGTAAGTTGTAGATATTTTTGGATTGTTTAAAGTGATTTGTTTTTTGGATAAATGGTTCATTATTTTGCTTTGATTTTTTAATAAAATTATAAATAATTAAATTGGAATTATTATTAAATTAAGAACGACGTGTGGATTAGAAGATACCACATTTGGATTGATAAATTTAAATAATAAGTTCCATCCTCGAGCAATATAAAAATTTTAAAGTTAAAATAATTTTAATAGCAAGTTTTCTAAAGCGAATTTGGGTGTCAATATTTTTTTTACGAACGTTGAACCTACTCCCTGAGCAAGCATCATCTATTCCCGCAAAAATAGCTGGTCCGGAGCAAAACAAGTCGTCGTGTAGTTTGTAGGCAAACACGTAACAAATTTAAAAATATCCCTGTAGAATAACAAAACTCGCTAAAGGTGGAACTCGAAGACTCAGAATCGTCCGGGTGTCAAGCGCATCTGCGTAACGTAGCGTAACGGAATGGCAATGCAAAGCGTTTAACGCCGTAGTCGCTTTAATCTTCTTCATCTGGTGTGTGGATAACGGGAGCTGGAGATCTATGATCAAAATATACGCTGACACGGGTTTCGACTGCGTCGGTCTGAGTGGTATGTATTCAATGGGAATTGAAAAATTTTTGAATTTTGAACTTTGTTTCAATGTGTTTCAAAAAATATCAAAAAGGGGTTTTTGTGAGCGACCAGCTATTTGAACCTCAAAAACTGTACGAGTCTGTATCGTGGGAGTGAACCGCTTACGTCTCGTAAGTCGTACATGGTTGGCTAAAAAAAGAATTAAAAATGAATGTCTTTGAACCGGAAAAGAGCAGCTGCAGGATTTGAAACACGATTGTCAATCGAACTTGGGACATCGCTGCTGAAGTTTTCCGCGACAAGGAATTCGAGAATCTTAGTGTTAAATTGGACCGCATCTGACAGAGAACAGTAAGAGTATATCAAAGCACACGTACCGTCAACAAAAGACCAGATCGCTCAGAGCGGAGAAACTTACTAGTCGATATTCCTAGCACGATACGCGATGTCGCGTTGTAAAAGTCCTTGCTTTTTCGAATTTTAAAATGTCATTTTTTCGACAACTAAATGCCTAATGCTAAAAAAATTTTGTTGCTATATGCTTGAAAAAGTGTGTTCTTTCCTATAGTCAATAGAAAAAAGTTCAAATCATGGAGTGGTTTGACTGGCAGTAACCGCGTTTGTCTTATTTCAGCGAAAGGAGCGCACCTACGTAAATTTGAGTACATTATTACACATCGATACTTCACGTCTCGGTAATTACTATTGTGAGACAACTTGAGAGCCGACAATTTATTTTTCTTTTATTTTAAATTTTCAACAAAATTAATTTTTTCTTATTTTATGTTGGTTACTTGTATTGCATTCCAGTTGGGAAAGTGCAATCTTTTATTTTTTTTCTTGAACTCATGACTCATCTGATGAACTCATCTTAGATAGATATGTTTCTAATAAATGTTAGAACATCCATTAAAATTTAACGCTTGAAGTAATTATTTAAAATTGTTCAACAACTAATTAACATTAATTTTATATTCAGAAGATCGACGCTTACTACATAATTCTTTTTCTCTCTGCATTTCTTTCTCTTTATCTTTCAACATTTTATATTCAATTGTAAAAAACGCGATGCACGATATTCATCTAGTTTTTTTTCTCGATTTGTGCATTTCAGAAATTAAATATAGTATTTAATTTAATACAATAAATTAAAAAGAAAGAAAATTAAAGAAAAAAACTAGCGAAGGTGGGAATAGAACCGTGGACCCACTGGTTCCTAGTCCAACTCACTCGCCCCTGTGCTACGAAACTATTTGCTAATTGTTTCACATCTTGTCTTCAAACTCCTTCGACAATATTTCAAAGTCGATTTTCTCGAAAATTTCTGGCCATCTGGCCCTACTGCTTTGAAGAGTTTTTATTAAAGGGTTAAACTTTCAGTAGAATAAGTGGCAAAAATTACAAAAATGCGAAGGTCATATAATTCCCTTGTTAGTGGAAGGTGTTAGAGATCACATTAATTCGATTTATCGAGTTGAGTCACACTGTTTTAATATTGTGAAAATGTACGAACAATATGTGAACAAAATGGAAGAACAGCAGTTATCTGCTGTGAAACTATCTCAATATAGATATATTTTTTGTAATAAATTTAATTTACATTTTCACAAACCCAAGAAGGACAGATGTGATCTTTGTGAATTACAGAAGCTAGAGACGACAGAAGGTGGTAACAATATTCATAAGAAAAAGTATTTAAAGCATATCAAACTAAAGAAGACAGCTAGAGAAGATGGAAAAGCCGATAGAGAGAATAGAGATAAACCTACAGTCGCCTTTGATTTAGAAAATGTTCTTACATGCCCGATAGCTGAAGTGTCGTCATTTTATTATAGAAGTAAACTTTCAGTTTATAATTTGACAGCACATTTTTCAATCACTGGTCAAGTGTATTGCTCTGTTTGTTCGGAAGCTTTAATGGGACGCAAAGGAAATGACATCGCTAGTGCCTTTATAAAAATTTTGCATGAAATTTTAAAAGATCATCCAGATTTAAAGGAGCTGACATTGTAGAGCGATAGTTGCGTTCCACAAAATCGCAACTTTATTATATCATAATATGAAATAGGAAATTTCTTGAAAGAAAGTAAAATGAAAAAAATTACCATGAAATAGTCGGCTCCTGGACATCCAAACAAAACAACTTTAGTTTCTTAATTTAACTTGTAACGATGTTTCTTTCCTTTTATATTATGTTTTATTTATATTATTTCAATACTTTTAAGTTCTATATTACCTTCTTTAATTATAATAAACAGTTTTGATAAAACAAGGTTCTATGTTATTTTAGAGGTCCCTATAGAATTCAAAATTACGGCCCATTTTTTTGATTTTGTTATATATTAAACAGAAATTACTTATTGAAACAGCTAGTAAGTTGAATTACGAATATATTAAATATAACACACAACAAGCACTACAACCCACAGTGAGTTTTGGCTAACCACTTCAATTTATGAAGGGTTTTACAAGGCATATTACTTCGGTGGTTTGCCATTACCCGCCAAGGGAGGACGACGATCCTTGGGCTGGACCCAAGGATCTCCGCTTGATAGTCGAAGCACTTAAGCATCAAATCGTAACCGTCCTCATTAAATATAACTACCATAACCAATATTATCCAAAATTTCAAACGCGTTTATCTTGGCTCCAGTACATTGTAACATAGAACCTTATAATTTTAACCCAGCGACTGCTTGGTATCTGTGCAGATATTCCTGTTTTTATTGGGAAAAGTACATTGTATGTACATTTAACATAGGCGCCGGCATATGTGGCTATTCAGGAACAGAAGGGATCCAAGTGACATTTCAAAAGTTTTGAGATATTAACCAAAACGCGTTTTCATGAATCCTGCGGTTACTTTAATAAAGTTTTTCCTAAATCATTTTTTATGTTAACAGAATTCATAATAATTAAATTACCTTATATACAAAATTATGAAAATTTGTAATTCTATTAGGAAAACTTTTGATTTTCTACTTTTGGATCACTTCTGTTTTCGATCAAATTTAGAATTTAGAATGGAATGCATTATTGTTCTTTATTATTTTACAACAATTCTACACCACTTTAAATGGTAAACTTAATAAAATTATAAAACAATGTTTAAAAAATATATTTTTACTCCAAAAACAGTAGGTAACTAATATAAATTCATTAAAAAAAATCTTCATCTTTGCTTACATCTTCTTTTATGTTTGGTAAAACATTGTCGTTTTCCTGTTCAGTTTGAGTAACGGGTGGCAAGTTTAAGTAAAAGGGATTGTAGATTGGTGGTAATAGAGCAACATTTTCTTTAGATTCTATATTTTTGCATAAGTAATTGGTATTGCGTTATTAGATGCTTGTGAAGTGAAGAGAACAATAATACAAATATCACACGGATAAAATAGCGAAAACACTTCGATCTTTTTTCTAATGTTTAAATTACATATTCTTATTAGATTGTGATAGACCGAATAATACTTCACAGTGTATTGTAGTAAACTAATTGTAGATAAGAACAATAATAATAACTCAAATGTATTTCCTGTATTTATTATAACTTACAATTTTACAACTAACTCTCTTAACAAAATGTAATGTGCAGCTATTTATATGTTTTGAATATTACGGTATTTTAGGGTACTAAAATAACTCCCTAAAATACTAGTTACATTTAGTGGCGCCGCTAGATCACGTATCGTGACTGACCAGTGGCGTGCATAATCTAACAATTCTAAAGTACATAATTGGTATTATCTGCATTTTTGTAAAAATGTTACTTGGATCACTTCTGTTCCTGAATAGCCATGTGTATATTTAGCGATATACGTACTTTTTCCGTAACAGATATACGCTTATTTAGTTACTTGACAACAGTGACATTTTCAATGTTACTTAACTTAAAATATTTAATTTTAAACAATAGTTTTGACGAAAAATAGCTAAAAAGTGCTAATTATTCAAAGAAGTATTTAGAACGGGCACTATATTATGATTTAACTAGTAAGCAAATATTTTTTAATAGTTTAATGCATATAAAAATAATTTGAAAAACTTGAACAGAGATAGAAAAATGAAAATACACGTGTTGAACAAGAATAATGACTGATAAGTTTATCTATCGAAATTTTGTAGTAAATTGGTATCTATGCAATATACGTATATGATCTGAGCCATTGTATCCACGCATGTCATGAGATTTGTTCGTTGCACGTCGAGCAAGTTGCTCGGAACTTACTAAGCCAATATTAACTACTACACTATCGACTTAAAAATTTATTTTTTAGGTTATTTTTCTACATATATTGTGTTACCTACAAATGTGGTGGTCGCCGTGAACCCAGTTGTTGACAGGTCAGTTATATATAACAAGTAACAAGTATTTGAATAAAGTTTACCACACTTGACCCGAAACATTCTTTCTGAAAGATATAATTTAAAGAATATGTAATAATAGTCTGGCAGTCGCCAAACCTTATTGAAGCCTTGGAGATGTTAACGAATGTGGCTGTGCAGAAAGTTTTGTTTTCAAAATTTTTAATGATTACCTCTACCATAAGATGAACTTGATTGATGGTATGTTCTTCATCAATAGTATTAATAATCAAAAAATTATTTTATTAGAGATTATTAGAAGTTATTAATCTACTGATTAATATATAATATCTCATCATTAAGTTATTGGCTGATTGGTCTATATGAAGTAGGCTCCTGAGGTAGTTTGCCAAGGTTAGGCAGTAGAATTATTTATGTTATACTTTCTATTGTGCTGGAAGAACAGTTCAAACGGAGGGCTGCTTTTTCCCAGCTCCATTTTTGAATTAATATGTAATTTTATTATTGTTATGACCTTATGTAATTTAAATAATTTGTGTATATTTGCTTGTGTCGAGACTCTTCTATCAGTTTGTTTCAACTTGTTTCGACATTTTCTAAAGTTTACTGTGGAAACGGTTTCAAGACGTTTGTCATGATCTTGCTGAATTGCCGTCTGTTTTTCTGGTTGACGTCGCTGGTATGTTCGACATAAGTTAAATTAAAAATAAACTACTTGTTGTGATATAATTATATAATTATGCTCATATAATTTTAAATTTTGTTTAAATAGATTTAATCGGAATTGAATGTAATTAGATTGAATATAATTATCGATGTTGGTATACGTGTAGGCTATATCGTACATAAATTTAATTTACTCGTTTCTGCAATAAATTTCCAATATGGTCATTATAAATTTCTTACCATAAATCCAAGTAAGTTCCAATTAGTTTACTTCTTATCTCTATCATTATTACCTTATCTACTGCTTCCGTATTAATTTTTTTATATCATTAATCGAATTCTTCTTGAATAATTTATCTCAAACTTTTTAAATTAAACCTACACTACACTTTTACACCTTTACACACAAACTACACCTTTAGGAAATAATTCCGCAGAATTAAATTATTATTTCCAACTTTTACTCGAAAATTACGGACACAAAATATGTTATCCATGGCCTTCGTTATATTAGAACAAAGTCCTCATTATTCTCTGCTAATTAGCGTAAAGTCAACCAATTTGCTGGAATTGTAAATATTTACAATTGTAAAAGAAACCATACGGAAAGATGACGTCCTTTTCACACAAACACAATCAAGTCGTGTCCAAATCCAAAACAACTGTTTCGCCACCCTGGTCGAAATGTTCCCATGGGTACCACCCAATGGGAAGAATTGGGCCACCCATGGGCATATGCCCATGGGTACGTGACCATGGTCACATGGGTACATAACCATGGTCACATACCCATGGGCATGTGCCCATGAGTGGCCCAATTCTGCCCATGGGTACCTCTCCATTGGATGGTACCCATGGTCACATCCCCATTAGATGTGACCATAGGCACATCCCCACTAAATATGTGGAGATTGAGTAAATTATCTGCAATAAATAAAGCTAAATATTAAAAATTTGTAATTTTATTTACAACTTTTTAAACTACAAATTTTCACAACAATTAAAACAACAAATTAACCTAATAACAAATTACAACAAATGCCTAATAAATTAATACAGTATCTTAAGGTGGTGACTGACTTGTAACTGAACGTTTTAATGTAATGTAATCTAACACAAACATTTGATAGTCATTACCGATAAACTAACACGTAGCAAGCACCAACGGCGAGCGAAGCATCCGTGCTCCACTTGACTGTCGGTTTTTTGACAAATTCCTTCGATTATTACATCACATCATGACGTATTCGTTTTGAGCAACTCGTTTATTTTTATTATTACATTACAACGTTCAGTTCCAAGTCAGTCGCCACCTTTAAAGATATGACACCAAACTAATTGACTCCGTCAAGAAAGCAACAAAACCAAACTCTCAGAGCAAACGTCACTTAAACTACATTAAAACACCTAATGATATTCTCGATTTAATTAAACAAAAAAGTCGTGTAAGAAGAGAATATATGAGAACCCGGAATGCGCAAACTAAAAATGTTCTTAATAGGCTAACACACCAAATCAAAACCAAACTGGACGAAGTACGGATACAAATGTTTAATCAACATATTGAAGAACTTAAACCAAATGACCCAGGAATGTGGAAGACAACCAAAAGAATTCTGAGGAAAAAAGAATCGATCGCTCCAATAACAGTTAACAACCATGTGTATTATACAGACACAGAAAAAAGCGAAATATTCTCGAATTATTTTATGAATGTCTTTACACCTAACCTAATACAAAGTAACAATACCAGTGAAATAATTAATTTACCAAAAAATCTTCCACCTCCTAACAAAATTAAACCCACTTCTCCCACCGAAATTAAACAAATTATAAAATCTCTTCCAATAAAGAAATCACCTGGTCCCGATCAAATACCCAACATTGTTCTAAAACATATAACCAAAAAATTCCTTTCATTCTTGGCGTCACTTTTTAACGCATGTCTTCAGAGAGGTTACTTTCCGATGGACTGGAAACACGCTGAAATTCTTATATTTCATAAACCAGGAAAGGACAAAAAAAATCTCGATAGTTATCGTCCAATCAGCTTACTGAGTACTCTGTCCAAGATACTTGAAAAAGTAATATTATCTCGACTCAATGAAGCCCTAAGCGAAACTAATACTATTCCACACTACCAATTTGGATTCCGAAAAGGCTATAGCGCAAATCAACAACTCGCAAGAATAATAGAATTGATCGAAAAAGGATACGAGGCTAAACAATATAGCACAGTAGCATTTTTAGATATTGCTCAAGCTTTTGATCGAGTTTGGCACGAGGGATTGAAGTATAAGCTTTTTCAACTGGATATTCCCACATACATCAAAGCTATATTGTTCTCATTTTTAGACAACAGAAGTTTCCATGTCAATATAAACAACACAAGATCCTCTCACAAACCTATACAAGCAGGCGTACCACAAGGTAGCATTCTGGGTCCAATATTATTTAACATATTTATGGGTAACTTACCTGAAATTAACGCTGATCTCGCAATGTTCGCAGATGATACAGCAGTAATTACTCAAGACTGGTCTCTGCTCGAAGCAACTACAAAACTTCAATCCGCAATAAACACCTTATGCGCGTGGTTCACGCAATGGAACATCAAATTAAATGAAACCAAATGCGAAATAAAAATATTCACGCTAAAAAGATTCGAAGAATTGCCAAATATTAATATTAACAACAAAATAATCGAATGGAACCCTAAAGATCGAGCAGTGAAATACTTAGGAATCCACTTAGACTATCGCTTGACATGGAAATACCACATCAACACAAAACTGCAGCAGACCTATGCAAGACTAGCTCAATTATATCCAATCCTAAATCGAAGATCATCTTTGCGTGTCAAGTGCGCTTTAATGCTTTATAAATCACTATTACGCCCGCTCTTGATGTACGGATGTGAAGTATGGGGAAATGCCTCTTCAACAAAATTAAAAAAGCTACAAGTATTCCAAAATAAAGTTCTCCGAATATCTGTGGGCGCTCCATGGTTTATTCGTAACGAAAAACTAGACGAAGAACTACAAATACAGACCATCCACGAATTTATCAAGAAAACAACCATACAATTCTACGATAGATTGAACATGAGCGAAGGAGCCACACATTACGAACTAGGTAGCGCAAACATCCATACTCGGTTGAAGAGAAGAATGCCTATTAACATTTTTCATTAAGTCAAGTTGCTAACTTATTAGTGTTCATGGAAGTTACTTTTCCAACAATATAATGTGAGCTATACAATACTAACACTACTGTGAAAAACAAATGTATTGTTGAACCAGTAAATAAAATATTAAAAAAAAAAAAAAAAGATATGACTAAATTAATTTGTTACGCCTCTCCGCACAGTTTTTATTTTTGAACATAAATATTCAATGGTTTTCTTTTTCTGTTTTGCTCTTTCAGCATCGTTAACTTCATTTTTTTCTTTGTCCGTCCTCGAATTTAATAAAACTAGAAAAAAACGATCTTTATTTTATGTATTAAATAATTTTATTATATACGTTACCTTGCAAATAAGCTTTTTTTTGAGGACTGCATGCAGGTCGACCTTCCGAATTTTGGACATTTGGACAAGCCGCACCTGTAGCACTACACAAACAAAGCTGTTCCCTTGTCCAAAGAATGTCAATGCATTTCTTAATAAACATTGAATCTCCAGTTATGCCACTGGCGACCTGATTAGCAGCTTTAAATTGTGCGTCCGTTAGTGTAAACTACGAAAAAAAAATTGTAATAATTATTATAGATCAAAAAATTATGTGATGTATTTACCCCAATTTCATCTTCTCCATCGACAGATGGATTTTCTGATTCTGAAGGTTCTGCAACCGCTACGTCTTCAGATTCTTTGCTATTAACATCCTTTACGTCGATTTGATGAGTTATAACGTTATATGAGTTATATGAGTGATACCGAATATTGAGACGAACTAACTCTTTATTTTGATCAGCAACTTTCCCTGAACTGATCTTTTAAAATTTACATTTCATTGGCCTGCAGAATGGAAGTTGTTCTAAGCTCGATTAGCTCAGCTTCCATTGCTTTATTTTTTTCAACTACTTCCATATAGTCTGTAAATAATATATGATCCCGAAGTATCCTAAAAAACGATTAAAGTTTATTTAAAAAGAACTTTTGGTAACTGATTTATACTAATTACTTTACAGTTTCAATGGCATTCGTTTTCTTTTCTTCATCTTTAGATGACGCATTCAGCTGCCTCAAATTAGCCACTCTGGCCCTTTCTTTCTGAGCTTGCTCTTCTTTTTTCTGATTATATAAAAAAAATTAGTTAACTGATAAATTTATTAGTTACAAAATTTTAAAACTTCAAAGAATATAAAATCTTTCAGATACGATACTTACAGTATTAACTTCGCTTTGTCATGTTCTTATCGTTCGTTCCTATTGTTGTTTCGGCTGGCCTACGAGTCCTTTTCTGACTCAATAAATTTACAAGTTCCTCTTCCGAGTCTAAAAATATTCCTATACCTCCATAAACTAAGACTAAAATAAGACACCTACCTGCTAATTTCAAAATAATAGCTTTATAGTAGCCTGCTAATGGTACACTTTTTTGCTTATTACTAAAGCTTCTCTTTATCTCATCAACGTGAAGAATTTTATGCTCACGAGTCATAACTTTTCATGCAATATCCCTATCTTGTGGACTCAAAAATACGTTGTATTGTTTAAACAACTCTAGTTGGAGGTTATTAAAATCTTCAAAAAAAGTTTTAGTTACATCTGATTCTGTGATGTGCCCACATTGTTCTAAAAGTAATTAAGTTATACAGACCTAAAACATTAATTAATAAATAAAAAATTAACTTACTTCATAATATATTAATAAAAGCTTGTATAAATGAGTTTTAAAGATAATAAACACAATGGCAATTTTTAGGTTATGTTTGCAAAAAATTATGAAATTATGTTTTACCTGCGTTTATTTCACTGAAATAAAACAATTTCGATGTTATGCAAAATATTACAAATCACTGCACTCTAAACAATAAACGATCACTATAAATTATAATATAATATCACGTGTACTATGATATCAATATTTATATTATTATAAATTAACGAAACTAAATAGTGGTGCCAACAGAACAATTATTATAAATTACGTTTTGGTTTCGATGCCAATTTAAAGAAAAACAACGAATCGAAATCATCTGATTTATATAATATTAATTATATTAATCCGCTAATTACTGATTTGTTCGAAAATAAAAAAAGAATTACGTAGAACTCAGATGTTGCTTGGATGTAAAATTGTAAGTTCAATTTTCAAACATTCAGATGAAATACTCTAATATACAATAATAATTTTATAATGATATGATTAAATAATAATAATATTTTGTAATAATTTTAGAACAAATACCCAAGTAATATTAATGTGTTTTGGAGAATTCACATATATTGCCGAATTTCCCAATTTTTATGAAAAAGATTAATTTTTATTTATTTTACCTAAAGCCTAAAGCCTGTTTGACACGATGTTAAATTTTATATAAAATTTACATGTAAATTTTTATGTAAATTTGCACATATTTTTGATACACAATTCTATGTAGGTAAAAATAATTTTCTGTTTGCAACGATGTCAAATTTGATAAGAAATTTAACACGCGCGCTTGCGTATTAACAAACAGTTTAGGGAAATTTTTTAGATTTTTTGGTTTCATTTGATTTTTGTGAAATTTCGGTGAAATGTTTGTGAACTTCAAAAATCAAACTGGGCGGACTTTAGGCGTGAAAATGTCTACTGCGTACATTTACACGCACTTTTACCACCAAATTTAGAACATGTTCTAAATTTTTTTCATAAAAATTTAATACAAAATTTGCTGATAAATTTTCGATAAAATTTCATAAATTTAACGTCGTGTCAATATAAAATAATATAATAAATATAATAAAAAAAAACACGTGGCACTCGCGGGTTCAACCCGCGAGTGCGGGTAAAGTAAAGTCGGTTTACGAACGATAATTTTACGTGATAACGTCATAAGAAAACATTGATGAAAAATTGCATACTTTTATGAATTGAATTGAATTATTTTTTAATTAAATTAAATTAAATTAATTAATTAATTATTTTTTAATTAAAACAGATAATACTAATTAAAACTATGTTATACATTAACCCTCGATAGGCTTTTGCGTTATGTGCATGAAACATAATTGCATCATTTTGTGATCGCGAGATCGAACCTCATTTCGCTTTTTTTGTTTTTTATAATATTTAAAAATAAATAAATAATATTATATAAATACATATTTCTCATTTATGATTTTTTATAATCATTATAATTACGATTTTTACGCATAAAATTAAAATTGCATATGCCCAAGGTCATGTCTTACATCAAATATACTCATGGTCACATAATACTCATGGTCACATCACATCTGCACATGGTCACATTGCATCTGCCAATGGTCACATTGCATTTACCCATGATCACATTGCATCTGCCCATGGTCACATTACGTGCCCATGGGTATATCCCCAAGAAGTTTGGGGATATGACCAATGT
This sequence comes from Cantharis rustica, assembly GCA_911387805.1. Taxonomy (NCBI): domain Eukaryota; kingdom Metazoa; phylum Arthropoda; class Insecta; order Coleoptera; family Cantharidae; genus Cantharis; species Cantharis rustica. Next base: position 37,714,847 of record OU426879.1, read on the forward strand.
GACCATGGGCACACATGGGAACATTTCGACCAGGGCATTGGTTCAACCAATACAGAGTAAGTTGGGGAAAATATATTTAACTCACATATCATCCTAATCTTGTCGAATATCTGACATAACTCAGCAGTCAGGAATGTAATCTTTTCCAATAGGTAACCTCATTGTCAGGAAAGAAAAACCAGTCTGTATCCAACTAACTACAGGTAGGCTTTATTTATCTTTAGATAACACAAAAAGAACAAAAGCTTTAGATTCCACTCATACGAAACGCACAAATCAAAGTTTTATAACCAAAATTATAGATCTTACTAAGTCTACTAAGTAGATCTCCGGTTTTAAATGACCCTCAAGCACAGAAACGAAAATAAGAAAATATTTAGACTCTTATTGCGGGACACCAACCGCAGTATTCATGCAGGCACCTGAGCATCAGCAGGTTATCAATGTAGCTAATACGCGAATGACCACATTAATGATTGGCAAAGTAAAAGTTTTTCTATTAAAAGAAGATTGACGGTTATAAAAGTCAACGGGCTACTCTCAATAGGCTGATGCACAATTGAGGCCAAATATCCGGTCAGCACTGTATAACTTTTAACAGACAAAAACTATGATGGCTGCTTTAATAGATGTTACAAGGAACCTAAAAAAAATATTGTTTAGTATCTCAAAAGCGCTAAATCCGGCCGTTGATGTACTCTGCTAAATATTCAGAATTATGAGAATTCTTGATGAAAAAAACAAACAAGAAATGTTTAAAATAAAAATTTATGTTTTATGAATCAACCATTTTCATTGCAACGAACCATAATATGATCTTAAGTAAAGATATCTCGTAACTATTACAAAATTGTATGAAATATTTAGTTCGTACCGGCAGTTGGGCATATAGTTTACACCGATTTTGCTCGAATTTGAGAACCGCGTTTTGCTCAAGCTATTCAGTTATTAATATAATGGTTCTAAACAGAACGTTAAAATGATGGAAATAGTGAATCTTTATTTAAAAAACACTATGAAAAGACATTAATTTACTACATTATTTGACAAGTTAAGACTAAGAATATTAATTTTAATAAAAAGAAAAACTATTATGACGTTATGAAAATAGATGAAAAAATTTAAAAGAATTTTATAAGAATAGTTTAATAAGAAAATCTAATTTTACGTTATATAAAGTCATTGAATTCAAAAATAAAAATTTATTAATGCGATATAAGGCCCCATTGAAAATCGAAAATAATAGTGGATCACGCCGACTGCACTGTTGTGATCTAAAGTCCAAGTTTGATCTGTAGGATGTAAACTCGCCAACACGCTCGGCAAGCGCGGTGTTTTAACTGCCAAACCTCCTTTAAAAGCTCTTATCGGAAGGAAAAAGAAAAAAGGAAAAAAATGTCAGTAATAAATTGTTATAATATATTATATTGATTTATTATTTTAACGTTCTGTTTAGTTTTTGTTAAATTTTAAATTTTACTATCAATTCTAAATTACCACACAATCTACTCGAAATTTATCTTTAGATTAATTTCTATTCAAATAAATACTATTGATAAATTTATCTCACGTAGAAGTGCTAAAAATATCCCACTTTGACACAATTTAAAACCACTTATTAAATCGACAACCACAGCTTAAATTTTTTAATTTTTAAGAGATTAGAATAATAATAATAATGATAATACTAATTTATTAAAAAACTATACATACAAATACATATTATATACATGTTCTTAATCGGATGGCTTCTAACAAAGTTAGTTTTTTAAGCCACCCGTTTCTGCTCAAAGACAATCCACAAAAATTAACCAAAAAATGTTATACACAAATCGCATTTCTGCATGAATAGCAGCATACTTTACAAAACAATATGGCAGACGAAAGCAGTGATTGTTCTGTGATCTCGAATGTAATCGATATTGATGTAACATGTAAGCATTGTGGTAGACCGATAATTCGGAATAAGATCGTATGTCGGAAGTGCACCAAGGTATTTCATCCGGGTTGCATCAAACCTGCGGCGGCTTCAAAGAGTTCAAGTTGTGCACACGAAAGTGAGGTTAGGGAAGAGATTAAATTAACCCCAACTCAGCAAAGGACTCAACTAGAAATGGAAGTTCAGTACTTGAAAGCAATAGTGGATGAACTTAGAAGTAAAAATAGATTGTTGCAAGAACATAATACCTTGCTAAAGCAAACCAACGAGCTTATGAATGATAAGTTGAAAACTGTGGTTAATGGTGGGTCGACGACCTCACATATCTCAAACAGTGAAATTTGTTTAACTGAAGATGTGAACTCTGATGAAAAGTCAAGCAACCAGAATAAAAACATTAAAGGTCGTGTTGGTAGTGATGGTACAAAGAAAAATCAAAATTCAAAGACAAAGAAAAACAACCTAAAGGTTAATGTAGGAAATGGTAGTAATTCAAATACTGGCAATTTACTGCAAAACAAGCGTGATTGCGAGGTGCTCGATAATGAAATAAATAGAGAAGCAAAACTAAATCCTAATGCACCTAAGTTCGAATGGCAAATGGTTAAGGGTAAACACAGAAAAAAAAATAACAATGAATACAGCAGTGCGGTGCTGGCAATGAGCGAATCGACAGCAATGGGAATGGAGTCCACTTCAGGAGCGGCTAGACTGAAAGCGAAAATGAATACGTCAGGAATAAATAGTGGTCGAAGAAGCAAAACACCTGGTATCACTGGCACCAATTCGGGAACGGCCATCAAAACCATTCCAAAGAATGCGTTTGTATTTGTTTCTAGATTGCTACCTGGGACCGAATCGAAGGACCTAGAGTTAATGCTGAAAACCCGCTTTCCCGAAGCCGAATGCAATAAGCTGATATCAAAGTATCCACAACACTATTCTTCATTTGTAATCTCAATTTATTTGCAGAATTTTGAAGAGGCAATAAACCCAGAGGTTTGGCCAGTTGGGGGCCAGTTTGGCTGTAAAGAGATATTTAAAACTTTCAAATAATCAACAAAAATCTCAACAGCAGGATTTTCCACCTCATTTGGAGAACCTCGCTGTGAAATAGTACAAGAAGTAAATTTATTGCTGTTTGAAGAAGAAATTGATTCGTTTCCAACCAGCACACGTTCTCTTTGCTCGAGGAGCATTTCTATTTATTATCATAATGTTAATGGTCTGCGCTCAAAAGCACATCACTTCATGGAATTTCTATTAGTTAATAATTACGACATTTTATGTCTGGTCGAAACAAGACTTATTGAAACTGTTTATAATAGTGAATTGTTTCCTACTTACTATAACGTTTATCGGTTAGACAGAAACTCTGATAACTCTGATAAAGGAAGTGGAGGGGGAGTTCTTATTGCCGTACATTCTCGAATGACAAGCTTTGAAATTAAAATTAAAGAAGCAATACATCTGGAATTTCTTTGTACATGCATTCGAAACGAAAATTGGACCTTAATAGTTGTGGTGGCTTATGTTTCTCCTGCGAGTCAGTTGGAAACATATGAAAATTTGGTTTATGCAATTGATGTACTGAAATCAACATATGATGACGACAATGTTCACTGGATGATATTGGGTGACTTCAATCTACCAAATCTCTCTTGGACAAGAAATGCATGCCTTTTGGAACATTTCGATGGTTTGATTCCTGTCAATGTGACTTCAAAAGTAGAATCACTTTTTACTGATGGTATGTTTTGTTGTGATCTTCTACAAATAAATTATATTGCGAATCATTTTGATAAGTTTCTGGATTTGATATGTCAGTGAATAAGATTTTTTTTCGGTGTTTAAGCCGGACTCGGAACTAAGCAGCAAAGAAAGGAACCACTGTGCTGTTTCCGTGCTCTATCAATTCATAGATAAACAAAATCCTGGTCATATTCGCTATGTAGATGATGATTCCTTCTGTTATAATTTTAAATCAATTAATTTTGATGAGTTTTCTGGCTACTTGTCATCTATTGACTGGAGTGATTTGCTGAGTGATTTGGATGTTAATATTAATGTCTCTCGTTTTTATGAGCGCATCTACAGCGGACTAGACCGTATGTCGGTGAGAATTCGACCGTTTGGTGGCAAAAGGCGGTTTAAATATCCGGGGTGGTTTGATGCAGACCTTATTCGCCTTCACAAGCAAAAACAGAAGGCCTATAAAATGTATGCTGAACAAAAATCAGAAGATAATTACAAAAATTACGCTTTCCTAAGAAGCAACTTTAAGGCTCTCCACTCCCTAGCTTACAGAATGCATTTGATTGATGTCCAGGATAGTCTGAAGTTTAATCAGAGGTTGCTTTGGTCTTACGTGGACGAGAGGCGGAAAACTGCGGGAATGCCACCGGTAATGAGCTATAAGAACGAGGTTTCATCCGATCCGGAAGTAATAATAGAGTTTTTTCGTTCCTTTCTTTCCTCTGTTTACACGAAACACGAGTCAACGGAACTGCCTGAGTGCAATTGCGTTAATAGTGGGTACACTGTGGGTCTAGCTGATATCGATGAGGATAGCGTTGTCGATGCTATACGGGAAGCAAAATCCGGATGTGGTCCCGATGGGCTTCATACCGACTTTATAAAAAGATTCAGTACGCAGTTGGCAGCACCTCTCACTTTACTATTTAACAATTCTTTGCAATCGGAAGTTTTTCCGTCAATATGGAAGCTTTCCAGTATTACTCCAATACCAAACAAGGGAAGGCGGTACGATGTTTCAAATTATCGTGGAATCTCAATTTTATCAGTTTTCTCAAAGATCTTTGAGAGCATTGTTGCGAAGTATCTGAGATTTAAAATGTCTTCTCTTGTGTCGGATGCGCAGCATGGTTTTATGTCTAAGAGATCAACAGTAACAAATTTGCTTTGTTTTGTTAATTATACAGTTAATGCCATAGAATCGGGTAATCAAGTGGCTGTTGTCTACACTGATTTCAGCAAGGCGTTTGATTTGGTTCAACATGACATTTTGCTGACAAAACTAGTGAGTACCGGCTTTTCCACGCCGCTGGTAAATTGGCTTTCTTCCTATCTTACAAACAGAACTCAATTTGTAAAGATCGATGGGGTGCGTTCGAGATTGATAGATGTTCTGTCTGGAGTACCTCAAGGTAGACCTCATATTGGTCCATTGCCTTTTCTTATTTTCGTGAATGACATCACATATGTAATCAAGTTTTGTCGTTTTCTTTTATTTGCGGATGACTTGAAATTATTTTTAAAAGTTTAACGCTTGTTTTGAGACAAATTTAATCCAACTGGATATTGACGCAATTAATACTTGATGTCAGCAGAATAAGCTGTTTCTAAATGAAAAAAAGTGTAGTCATGACATTTCATCGAAAGCGTATTCCATACTGTGCGGACTATAAGATCAATGGTTGCGGTATTGAGAGGGTGTTTGAGTTCATCGATCTTGGTGTTGCATTCGTGCCTTCATTGGAATTCAAGCGTCATATTAATCTCACAATTATGAAGGCTAACAGAATGTTGGGATTTATTATGCGAATATGTAGGGAGTTTGACGACCAAACAGCTCTGACTCGTCTCTTTACAGCCTACGTGAGATCGATTCTGAATTATGCTTCCCAGCTATGGAGTCCGTACTATGATATTCACAAAACGCGTATTGAACGGATCCAGGAGCGCTTTGTGAGATATATGATGAGACATAGTCCAGTATACGAGTATGAGTCGATATGTAACGCTGTCGGCTTGCAGCCACTCGCTACGAGGCGAGATAGGGCTTGCGTCTTGTTTGCCGCTCGATTGCTTTATGGGGAAATATATTGTCCTCAGATTCTTAATTGTTTCCAGCTGGGTGTGCCCTCAAAGAACCTCAGAGAAAATAGACTTTTTTTATGAATTTTGACATTGAACATCGTATGGTGCGAATGAGCCGGTCAATGCAATGATGAGTATGTTGAGCTCGGTGAAATGTTTCGATTTTTACTATAGTGAAAATTGAAACATTCTCAAACAAAACTCCGATATTGGGCTGGTGAATCTGACCAAGGGTTTGTTTTGAATTTGGTAAAATTACTCTGTTTTGTTAAGATTTATTGTAAAAAAATGTTTCACTTTGATCTTTAATTATTCATATATATTTCTTTTCAGTATATTCAATATGTATTAGTACACCATTAAGGTAAAACCTGTAGAGTGTTTAAGTAAATAAAAAAAAATACAAATTACGGCGGAAGGACCTTACACTGGCGGAGTCGTTAAAGAGGCTACGATGTCTCTCCACAAACTTGGGAGCCAAACACGCAAAACACCGCTCGAAACCTGCCATGGAATGAGAGGACACATCGACATTTCCCAAATCCCGCAAAAAACACGTGCTTGACAAGCCGAACGGAGCCTAACCAATTGTTGTAGATAACTCGGCTCCACGCTCCTCAAAATTTTGAAGATCATAACTCTAATGTAACGAAAAACGATGATCTATTTTGAGTTTGCCAAGTTACCGATAAGAAAGAGTGTCGTGGTCTGATCTACGCAGATTAAAGCAAAAACACAGACACGAATTCTGCATGAGCTGAAGCCTGCGCCTATATTCCTGTGTGAAGAAACCGTCTTATACAGCTGCACAGTATTTTATGTTAGATAAGATCATAGTACTAACAATTAACCACTTTACAAAGGTAATATAGTTTTAAACTGGTACAGCAATCTAAGCTTGTAATAGCACACATTAAGCTTAAGATCCACATGTAGACGCAAATTGAACTCACTGTCCAAGACCAGACCCAGACTCTGAGCACAATCCACAACTCTGACGGTTTTATCACCAATCGCAACAGACAATGTTGCAACACTTAAAGTCCTACGCACCAGCTCAGCACTACCCAGGAACAGAAGCTCCGACTTTGCAGGGTTCAGAGTCAGACCATTCGATAACGACCAAACACGTATCGATTCGAGATTGCGATTCAATACATCTATCGCAGTATCAATGTTCGAAGGCTGACATGACACATGTATTCAAGAATGATTAGCATAAAGATCGAGAGAGCAATCCGGATCCACTACTCTCCCCAAATCGGTTGTATATAATATGAATAACAGTGGGACAAAAACGCTTCCCTGCGGAACACCATGAGAAATAGTTAACGGCCGAGATACCTTTCCCGCCAACTTAACCACCTGGGATCTATCACGCAAATAACTCACCAACCACCTACAGAGGGACTCGTCACAGCCATAATGGTGTAGTTTGGCTAAAAGACGATCATGTATAACCGAGTTAAAGACTTTGGAATAGTCAAGAAGCACCAATAAGGTGACTTCAAAACGATCGACTGTTGAAGCAATATTCGAGGTGAGCCGCAACAAAAAGGTCACAGTACTGTGCTGGGGTCTAAAATCAAACTAGGCAGGCGACAAAACATGGTAAAGTGCCAAATGCTCACATAAAGCATCCCTAAAGAAAGACTTCACTATCTTTGCAAAAGGCGACAAAATACTAATAGAACGGAGATGAGCGGGCTACACGGCAATTGGAACCTTTGAAAGCGGTCTGACACGTGATGCCCTCCAGATATTTTGCATCTCTCCAGTTCTAAAAGAAAAATTTAACAAGTTGAAGATTAATAAATTAAACGAATATTGGATGTAAATGGGAAGCAAATCAAACAAATTAACTGCTGGCCAACGTTTCGGACTATATATATTAATCCATCCTCAGGGCTAAAATATAAAAACAGAGGTGCTGCAATGTTTAAAAAAAAGAGTGTCCAGGGGGACGCAAACATACCTAACAGTTGGTGATGGTAAACGCTTGAAAATGCAGTGTGTTGTCGGGAATTGACATGGATACACAAAAACAGTTACTTCAACGATCGTCGTCGAAAAGAATAAAAATCTAACAAACTTGCCAAATAAAACGTGTAAAAATAAAATTAGAAAACGCAATTGTAGTCAAAAACCTTTCTCATAATAAAATAAAATGCACGCAATGTATAAGTAAGGGAATGTCGTCAGGGTTCACCACCCTTTTAACTTTTGCCCATAACTTCCGTGTAAGAAAGAATTTTGTTAATTTAAGCATATGATCAGAAAGATCTAGGAATAAAGCTACTTTCGAAGCAATCGCAAATTGATTGGATAAAAAATAGAAAACTTATGCGAGAATTAAAAAAAAAAAAGTTGTCAAGGTTGGCCCAATGCTGTCTAGGTTGGACCACCGTTGAGAATTGCCAAATTCATGCAAAAAAATTGACTGGATGAAATAATAAACCAAATTTATTTTATTTTTATTCGATTGAGTGAAACTTTACAATATAATATCGCAGAGAACTGATTTACATGACACATAATTCTGAATCACCGTTTTCGCAAATAAAATAGCTTCTTGCCATTTTGGCACATTTCAAATGCACATTTTTCTTGCATTTAATGCATGCAATAGAACTGTTGCGGTTCAGGCGACGAAGCATTTGCTTCCAAGCAGATGATGCATTTAACAACGTGTTTTTTTTGCATCGGTCCAAACTTTACAACAAGTTTCATCACCACATCGCGTCACACTACATCTAAACAGGTAGCGAAATTGAATGTTTCCCTTGAATAATTTTTAAAGACTATCCACATAACACATTTTAGATGCTTATCTTAACGAATTAATGTTTTTCCTTCAAGTTTTCATGCTCTATTTGCAGCGGGTGGAAAACTTTTCTTGTCTTAGTTCAGCGAATGAGTGCACAACACGCTTCAACATTACACTCTAAAATCCGTAATGGCACGAAAATTTCGTTGTCATTGAGGGATGTTTTGCCACACTCGCACATAGGTGGTTTCAGTACTCTACACTGAAAAATCGCAGTGGGCCGACCTAGACGACGGGCGAACCTTGACAACATTCCCCTAAAGTATACTGATTACCTGCAATATTTAATTATACTATATTATTTAATTAATTATACATATTTAATTCATACTTACCTATTTCAAAATCATATACTTAGAATAAAAATTTCACTAATTTCAGGAGTTCAGTCCAAACATACACAAATATTTTAAATAATTATATGATGCCCGGTATATTTAATTCAATTATTTGAATATTTAAATTAAACTTAGCAGAAAAATTGCATACTTGGTATCAGTATTTCTTAAATTGATTAATCTAATTATATCAATTTTTCAAATTTAAGTTATGCATTAAATATATTTTCCATTAAATTTAAATATTTCAATCAGTCCGCGTACAAATGTGCAAGTAAACAGACGAGTTTATTGAAACGCATTGTAACAAGGTCAGTACAAAACACTAAGCATTGTAATTATACATAAAGAAGACTAAATTTCTATTTAATAACTGCTCTGCAAAGAGAGTTTATACAGAACTATTCAACAATCAGCATACAGCCACAGGGGCAAAACATAATAAAAGATTAACAAACAAACATAACCAAACATGAATCCAACATAAAACTATAGTATATCCACATACTGAAACATCCTAAAAACAAATCCTAAAAACTACATTCACATATCCCAAAAAAGATCAAGCAATAACATTAAATGCAATCGAGGGAATAAAAATCAAAGATTATGTATTTGCTATAGGCAAACTTGCCAAACCATCAAACGTTATCGCAGCTTCGCGGATATCAAATGAACGCATTTGTATTTACCTAAAATCCAAAGAACATGTGAATCAACTTTTGCAAATAAAACACATAATCATCGACGACCAAAAAATAGAAATAAGATGGCTTATCTCACAAACACATAAAATTATTCTATCAAATGTCTCACCTACCATACCAAATATAATACTGGAAGAATACATAAAAAATGAACTAAAGTTAAAACAAGCATCACCTATCCAATACATCAGATATTTAGTTGATCCAGAATACGCTCACATAATAAGCTTCAAAAGATACGTATACGTCGAAAATAAAGAGGAAGGAACAACCCAAAGTAAAGAAAAAACACTTGACATTGAATCTCCAAACAATAAACGACCATTGACATCAAGTCACGAGGACACCACACCAGAAATTACACAAAACACTCAGGACAACCCATTTAAACACTCTCAAATCTAACAAAACTCACCACCAAAAAATTCAACCCCAAACACACAGAAAAATAAAAAATACAACAAAATAACTAAAAAAAAAGTTAAAAATGATACAAAAGAAATAAACCTCACCTTAGACGAGCTGTTAAATCCAATCAAAGAAGAAATAACAAAAAATCCCTCACATTATGACTTCACATACGATAAATTTGAAAACTTTTACAAAGAAATTTACAAAGCAAGAAATCCACTCGAAGCTGCACAAAAATTTAACCAAAACATTGAAAATACAATAACTACCCTAAAAGATCTAAGAGTACTGCTTCAAAACAACAAAATGAAGTATAGATTTACACGCATAATTTCCAATATCACTAAAGCACAGAGTAAGAGCTCAGAAACTTATTTCTCAACATCAAGTCAAGAATCTCATGAATAAAAATCCCACTAAACACAAATATAAACTACAATCACAAAACATCAAAAGCACAACAATTAATCACACTAAAACGACTAAAACGACAATAATACAATGGAACTTGAATGGATTCTATACTAGACTAACCCAACTACAAATTCTACTAAACAACATAAAACCACAAATACTCTGTCTTCAAGAAACTCACATCAAAGAAAAACAGAAATTCAAAATAAAGGGATACAACCAATTTTTCAAGCATAGAACTAATCGACAACACGCTAGTGGGGGAGTCGCAATATTCACATTTAACAACTTACACTCAGAAATAATAGAACTTGATACAGAATTGGAAGCTATTGCCGTTACAACTTATCTACCAACAAAAATACACAAATGTAACATATACATACCCCCAAACTACTCAATAAAATTAACCGACATGCAAAATCTAATAAATCAATTACCAAAGCCTTACTTTTTAATTGGGGACTTCAATGCCCACAACGTGATCTGGGGATCAAAATACATAAATCAATGAGGAAATATTATAGAAAATCTATTACTACAAAACAACTCATTAGTAATAATGAATAGAAACACCCCTACGCACTTTAATTTTTCAAACAACACGTTCAGTAACATCGACCTTACATTTGCATCAACACAATTAGTCCCAAACATCACATGGCAACCGATAGACCAGCTTTATGACAGCGATCACTTTCCAATAAAAATCGATATCTTACACAAAACAGAAAACGATCTCACAACAACACCAACAAATTGGAAAATCACAACAGCAAACTGGAATAAATATACAGAACTTACAGTACTACAGCTACCTATTGACCCTTACAAAGAACAAAACATCAATAACTCAGTCAAAAAACTTACTTCCATTATAAATCATGCAGCCAGCGAATCAATAGAAAAACTCAAACATTGCAAAGGAAGGAAAACTGTCCCCTGGTGGAACGAAAAATGCAAAGAAATACTAAAACAATGCCACCAAGCATTCAACAGAAATAAAAAATCAAATTCAAATAATGACCTAATAGAATTTAAAAATAGGAGAGCAATAGCCAGAAAAACAATAAAAACAAGCAAATTAGAATCATGGCAACACCTCGTACAATCAATACAGTACAGACACAACGAGTCAACAAAAAATGTGGAACAAGATAAAAGCAATCAAAGGTACAAATAACAATTTCACAATATCTGCCATAAAAGAAAACAACGAAATTATAACTAACAAACAAGATATTTCAAACATCATTGCAAAAAATCTAAAAAATACATATGCAAACGAATCATATAACAACCACTTTTTAGAACATAAAAAAAGAACCGAAGAAACATTTGTAATTAATCATGGCAAAGCACAGGAAGACGTAATAAATCATGCAATTACCTTAAAAGAACTCAAACAAAACATAAACAAAACCAAAAACACTAGTCCAGGTCCAGATAATATTCCATACGCATTTATTAAAAACCTATCTACGTCAGCTAAACAATCGCTTTTAAATATTTATAATTATATTTGGAAAGAAAACGTGTATCCAGAATCATGGAAAGAGGTTACAATAATACCAATCCTTAAACCAAATAAAGACCCTACCAATCCGCTTAGCTACAGACCGATAGCGTTATCATCATGTCTAGCCAAACTATTGGAAAAAATAATTAATAATAGACTAATATGGACATTAGAAAAAAACAACCTAATAACAAAATATCAATCAGGCTTTAGAAAGTTACATTCTTCAACAGACCAAATTCTCAACATCGAATCTGAAATTCTCGAAGCCTACATTAACAAAGAACACCTAATAGCAATATCTCTCAATCTAGAAAAAGCGTTTGACAAAACCTGGAGACACCTTATAATACAACAAATGACAAACTGGAAATTATACGGTAATATACTAACATTCATACAAAATATTCTCAAACACAGAACGTTTAGAGTTAGGGTTAACAACGTGTACTCGAATATAGCAAGCATGGAAAATGGTATTCTTCAAGGTTCGCCCATTAGTGTGACATTGTTCTTGATAGCTATAAACAACATAGAAAACCATATTAATCATCCAGTCAAACTCTCCATATTTGCTGACAACTCGAATATATTCTAGAAACAAAGATCTCCAAGTTATTAAAAAAAATTTGCAACAAACCATTACCTCATTAAAAAATTGGTCTAAAACAACAGGATATAACATATTTGTAGAAAAAACAAAAGCCGTACATTTTTTACGTCTCAAAAAATATGACACAGAACTACCTAAAATTGAAATAGACGGTAACCACGTCAAATACACTAGGGTCATTAAAGCCTCGGAGTTCTCTTAGATAACAAATTAACTTGGAAAGATCACATAAATTACATAAAAGCAAAAACAATCCAAACACTTAACATTCTAAAAACAATCTCAAACAACAAATGGGGAGCTAAACGGGACACACTACTTAAGATCTACCAGTCAATGGTTTGATCTAAACTAGACTATGGATGCATTATATACTCTTCAGTCAAAAAACATCTACTAAATAAATTAGAACCAATTCAAAACGCATTAATACGAATGATATTAGGTGCATTCCGAACAACACCAGTAGAAAGCCTACGCTGCGAAGCAGCAACGCTATCGCTAAAAATACGCATAGAGATTTTAACAACAAGGTACGCTATGAAAATAATTACAAATCCAAAACACACATCATTCAGCAACGTGCTATCACAAAGAAACGTCCTCAGATACAGTATAAACTCCCAATACGCGAAACCTTTTCACATAAGACTCCAAAACATCTTAAACTGCATTAACTACCAACTACCAAATATCATACTGTTCAAAGAAACTAATATAGAACCCTGGATCACTCATGAAATAACTATTAACCTAGACTTAGCTAAACACAAGAAACAAGACACAGCACAAAGTATAAATCTCACCGAATTTAAAAATATCCTGGAGAAATACAACAACTACGAAAAAATTTATACAGATGCCTCTGAAATAGGCGAAACGGTGGGATGTGCATTCCTACAAGGAGACATAGCCAGGAAATATAGGTTACCAAAAGGAACATCAGTACCTACAGGCGAAATTTTAGCTATAAAACAATCATTAAAATGCATTCAAATACAAGACGACCACAAAAAGTCATATCTAATCATCACCGACTCAATCGCTTCATTAGAATCCCTCAGGAACGAAAATCGCAATAATCCTATCGTAAATAAAATTAAACACATTCATCTTCAATTAAAAAGAAAAAACATAGAAGTGTCGTTTCTGTGGGTACCATCACATATGGGAATACCAGGAAATGAGACAGTAGATAAACTTGCATAGGAAGCTACTACTAACAAAAACGCAAAAATAAAAACGAAGATCCTACACTCCGATGCACTAAATTTTATAAAAAAATACTCCTACAAGCTATGGCAAGAACAATGGACGAGCACTAACCAAAAATTGGGAAAAGTAAAAAAATTTATCAATCCATGGAAACTACTAATAAAACAAAATAGAACCACAGAAACGATCCTGACCAGAATGAGATTAGGCCACACAAAAACAACCCACTCATTTTTACTTGATAGAGAACCACCACCAATATGCACTACCTGCAACCAAACACTATCAGTACAGCACGTACTAATTGATTGTCCACTATTCACAATCCAAAGAAACAAAACCAAATTACCAAAAACATTGGAAAAAGCACTAAATTCTGAAAGAAACACCATCCAACACACAATCAAATTCTTACAAGAAATAAGAATAGAAATATTATGTAAATTTAAAAATTTACATATTATAAATACAGGTGCTAATAACCACGGCAGTTGATGCACCTTCATCAAACCTAAATAAAAAAAAAATATTTTAATGTATTTCATTGGGAAAAAAAATTTTTAAATTGAAAGTTATTTGTTTATTACAAATAAAACAATTCAAATATATACGAATATTAGATACAAGTAATAATTTTTCTGTGTGTAGAAAAATGCAAAATTGAATCAGTCATCTAATTTTACTGGATTTAGATGACCAATTTAATTTATCTTATCAAATATGAATAAATTCTACCACATTGGTTCAAAGCAGTCTACATAATTATTTACTGCATATCAATGAATCTGAAAAAATATATTTTAGGATAGCTTTAGCTTAATTTGCAACAAAAATTTGTATTTCAGGTTGCTCAATATCCACTCTCTATTCGTACTTTAATAAATTTAGATAGAGATTATTAAGGTGATCCTAGAACTAGTTTGATTGTAAAATGTATAATTAAAATAAAGCGTTTATTGATATAACAGTAATCGTTTTGTTTGTATACAAAATTAGTAGTAGCCGTAAAATTTACTAAAATCAAATTTAAACTTACAAAATAGCTTAATTATTAGTGACTTATATTCTTTTAGATTTAAAATTTTTAAATTTAATTCAATACTAAATCGTAAGTAATATAATATAGAATAATAGTTATATTTTATATAAATTGTTGTGCTATAAATAATAATGTTTTATATATCAAAGACTTGGGTCGATAAACCGTAAAATGTGATTTTTTACGAGGCATAGTGACCTGGTAAAGAATAGGTTTACGCATTATTTGTTTCATTTAGGAAGGTAGCCTTTTCCATATTATCCATCTTACTTAGTTTATATCAAGCAATAATTTTAAATCTAACTTTACGTTTATTCTATTTAAAATTTTAACACTGATACAGTGTTGCTAAAACAAGACTAATTAAATTTATACTCATAAAAATTGTGATCAACAGAATTAATTTTGTTGAACGTTAATTTAAATTGTGTATTCAAGAAAAGCATAAACATCACATTAACTATGTTAAAGTAAAAGAAACTCGAAACCACCGCAATCTATTTTAAACCTTTGTTGTAGGTTGGATGGATGAAAGCCGATGATCAAACAATTTTGAGTCTACACACACGCGTAATCACACACAACCCTCGCATAACTGTAACGCATGATGATAATTTTCGTACGTGGCAACTGAGAATTCGGCAGCTAAGAGAATCGGATCGTGGATGCTATATGTGCCAGATCAACACCAATTCTATGAGAAAGCAGCTGGGATGTATTGATGTGCAAGGTAAGCATGAGATTTTTATTGTGGTAACTTTTATTTGCTTATACAAAAATATGTTTATGGAAAGAAAATTGAAAATTTTTATGAATTCTACAAAGTAATAAAAAATATCCAAGCGATGTATCACTTAAAAGAAAACCTACGAATAAAGATTTAATATGTATCTGAAGTTCTAATAAATGAAAGCTTTAATTAAACAAATATTAAATAATATGAATTTTTTCGTTATTTAATAAAATGAAAAATGATAAAAACATTACTTCGAACTTACAATAGATCAATGAAAATTCTTCAAAATAATTAACGACAAAAAATATCAATTAGTATGATGTTTTTATTATTTTGGTCACCACAAAATAAAATAATTTGTTGCGCTTTTAATTTTTATTTGAATAGACACCAAGCTAATCGCGAATAATTTGCCTCAAGTAAGGCCGTTTAGCTTAGTAGGGTGGTCCTTCAGTTTCGGCTTTAGTAATTTTATCTGAGATTTGTTTTTATTCTATCCATTGCATTCAGAATTATCTAAAGATAAAAAATTATTTCTTAAAGTGAACAGAGTAATAAATAAAATAATTAATATGTAGGTTAATAATATAATAATTTTACCAAAATACCACGGAATATGTTCATACTAATTTCTACTAAACTAAACAAACTAATCAAAATGTTAAAATAATAAATTTTAACTGTTAAGTAAAGAATACATACTTACATAGAAAATTAATATTTATTATTTTAACATTTTGCTTAGTTTGTTTATTTTAACATTATATACTACTAATTATCCACCTTACAATTCAATTTTTAAGTTCTCGTTTTATTATAATTTCTTCTGTTTTGAATCTCCTTTTCTCTATATTATGTAAATTCAAATGGTTGCGTGCCGTTAGCGCAGACTTACGTGATTTAATTTTATCTATTAATTATTATCAATTATAAAGATTTTTTTTATTTAGTATAATATATTATAGTTATTATAATTATCATCGAGCTACAGAAAACGGTTACAAAGTTAAATATCCAATATTAGATGTAAGATGTGCACGCTATTAGGAATAATAATAATTAATTGTAAAAATTAAGACCATCTAAGCACTATTATAATGCATAATTACACTGTTATTCTTAAAAACTCTTTTAATGTGATTTTTAAAATTTCATCTTTTGAACCTATTCTAAAACCTCACTTATTTTAAAACTACGCTATTATAGAAACGTGGTATTTAGATATTATATAAAATGAACGTAATAAAGTTATGAAACAGTAATGCCAAGCGTGCAGTTTGTTCCGACAGCCAAATGTTTTTTTGTATAAATTAAACTTACTTTTTTTATATAATTTTAAAAACTTTTAGCAGTGTTACGTTTTAATTATTGACTTAATCTAAATTTGAAAACATGTACCATACATGTTACATACAGTCTACAATGGTATTTTGTATTTAATTTTTGTTTTTTAGTTTTAGTTTTATATACAAATTTTTAATAAAATTTTCAAAGCTTCTATATATAAAATTAAAACAAAAAGACACAAATAGTGTCGTACTATAGACTAAATTATTTATTTTATAATTTTAATAATCAATTTTAAATTGATTAATTAAACTATTAATTGCCCGAGGCAATTAGAGAATGTAGTTTAAGAAATTACAAATGTAGGATATATAGTACTTTTTTTTAAAGAAAAATATTGGAATGTGTACTAACATGACAACCTCTAAATGTTAACCAATGAAATTGATTTGAAGTTAGACGGTTTTACGATAACAAAATTTTTGCGATTTAAGTGTTATGTGTGTTGCATAAACTGAACCGAGCAAAATCATAAATAAGAGAGATATGGACAGAGTTAAATGTAATATCGAAGAGACATAGTTACTTAGTTATAACATTTTGCTTTTTTGTGGTAAATATTTAATAGTAAGCACTACAAGATTAAGTGCTATTTAAATTATCTAAAGTTTCCCGGTGTAAATTAGACTTTACAAACGACGCGCCATCTATATTATTCATATCTTGGATCGACTATAGTATATTATAATTATTATAACTTCTACTAACATTACTGCGTCATTTCAAACTGTAACCTTATTGCGTCTCCCAGAAATAACCATTCCACGTAACTAATTTTTCAAGTATATTACTTTTGAAAACATCCGTTAGTTAGCGGTAGTTTCAGTTTATTTTTAAGTATAATTTTATAATAATTATAGGGACCTACTGATTTTTATATGCTACAAATTTTGCCATCTCCTTTCAAATGCTGCACATTATCTACCCCATATATTTTTTTACATATATAAATACGCACATTATGGAGTCCAACACTATGTAGTCAGCTCTTCAAAAACCAAAATGTGTTGGTCTAATCATCATTTAATCAACTTACATGAGAAACATGCATATTATTGGCACGAGTGTCGAAGCATTTCAGTTGAATTTTTCCAAAGAAAAATATTACCGAAGGTAACAGTGCCGGTTTTGCGATAAATTGCCCCATATCGATTATAGCATGTAGTAATAACATATCAATAACAAAATTGTCAAAAATTAAATTCTACATCATATTTGTGGTATACAATTAAATTTTATAACCAAAATAATTACTACCCTTTATTGATTTTTTCAGGCAAAAGTCTCATAAGCAGATAATAATTAAACGCATAAGGTCAAAAAATAGTTTGGTTTCGGTAACCCAACCGACTCTATTTTTACGCGCCGACCCTTACAAAATTTATTTTCACCTAATTCTTAAGTTAATGTTTATCTCATATACCAGGTGTGTAAGTATGAAACCGGAATTTGCCTACAGGTGGTGCTAGATGTCGATGCAGTTACCGACACATCACGTCAGCAGTGTCTTGTTATTGTTTTGATATCCGACAAAGATTTCCAACTCACAATAACACGAGTTTCATTCAGTAGCATTAGTTTATTAGAGATAAACATGTCGAGTTTTGTGCCAACAAATTACGATTTGCGGACAGCACTACTTTTCTGTTTTCATCTGAAGAAAACCGCAGCCGAATCGCATCGAATGCTTGTGGAGGCGTTCGGTGAGCATGCTCTCGATAAAACACAGTGTTTCGAGTGGTTCAAACGGTTCAAAAGTGGCGATTTTGACGTGAGGAACGAAGAACGTGGAAGACCACCGAAAAAGTTTGAAGACACTGACCTGCAAGCCTTATTGGACGAAGACGACGCTCAAACACAACAACAACTGGCGGATCAGTTAAAGGTGACCCGAGAAGCCATATCCCTTCGGTTGAAAGCCATGGGAAAGATACAAAAGGTGGGGAAATGAGTTCCACATGAACTCAACGAAAGACAGCAGAAAAACCGCAAAACATCATGCGAAATGCTGCTTGCCAGGTTCAAAAGAAAGTCATTTTTACATCGAATTGTGACTGGCGATGAAAAGTGGATATATTTCGAGAATCCTAAACGCAAAAAGTCATGGGTTACTCCGGGTGAACCATCAACATCGACGGCAAGACCAAACCGCTACGGACGAAAGACAATGCTGTGTGTTTGGTGGGATCAGAAGGGCGTAATCTACTACGAGCTGCTGAAACCTGGGGAAACTGTCAATACTCAACGCTACCGACAACAAATGACCGATTTGGATCGAGTTTTGCGTGAAAAACGACCAGAATACCAACAAAGACAACACAAGGTGATTTTGCTGCATGACAATGCACCAGCACACAAAGCAAAACAGATCCAGGAAACGATAGAGTCGTTCCGTTGGGAGATTCTTCAGTACGCGGCTTACTCACCGGACCTTGCCCCATCCGATTACTACTTGTTTGCATCGATTGGACACGCACTTGCTGAGCAGCGCTTTACTTCTTACGAAGATGTACAAAAATGACTCGATGACTGGTTTGCCTCAAAAGAGCCACAGTTCTTTTGGCGCGGAATCCACAAATTGCCAGAAAGATGGGAAAAATGTATAGATAGCGACGGACAATACTTTGAATAAGTTACTTTGTATCATATCATTACAATAAACGTGTATTTTCTGTACAAAAATTCCGGTTTCATACTTACACACCTGGTATTATTATGTATCTGATACGTATTACATTGAACTACTAGGTACTATATAAAAAAAGTTTTAAAGCAAGCCGACCGATCAGTTTAGTTTGTTTAGTTTAGTTATTTGGTTTTATTTGGTAAGGCACATCCAATTTAAAGTAAAGTTTTTAAAATTATTGTCGTTTTTATTGTTTTTAAAATATTATTTTTTTATGTAAGTACTATGTATTCTTTACTTAACAGTTAAATTCAATATTTTGTTTAGTTTCTTTATTTTAAAATAGCTTTTAACTACAAATTGGGAATAAGTATCTCAATTTGATGGCCGGATAACTCCACTATACGCTGTGAACTAGAAGATAGCCAAGATTTGTCAATAAGAACGTAACATTTTTCAGAAATTTACAAAAAATTAATAGTTACTACTTTCTTCGCACATGAAAATATTTACCTAGGAAAATCCCTTTTACTTGGTCAGGAACCTGTCACAGGGTAATTACACCGGACACCGTTATTTCGGCAATGTCAGTTCAGCGATTCCAATTCGACACCGGCATTTTGGCGATTCCGATTCGGCGACAGTAAATTCTACTACGTCGATTAGGTGACGGGAGATATATACTTTTAGTTTATTCAATTTATTTCTTCTAAATTTAAAATCTAAATGTACAAATAAACCTTAGTACGGACGCCTGTGGCTTTTAAAACTAGTACTTAAAAACCCATCGTTAAAAGTTGGTTATTTTCCTACCTTTCTTAAGTGGATACCCTTTTTTTGTTTTTTCCTCTTTGTTAATAATATCTATTGTAGTAATCTTTTCTTTGGTTTTCCCCATTTCAATACAATTTAGCCCTTTTTAATTAAATAATATTTTTATATTTTTAATAAATTTTAACACT
This sequence comes from Cantharis rustica, assembly GCA_911387805.1. Taxonomy (NCBI): domain Eukaryota; kingdom Metazoa; phylum Arthropoda; class Insecta; order Coleoptera; family Cantharidae; genus Cantharis; species Cantharis rustica. Next base: position 37,735,380 of record OU426879.1, read on the forward strand.
TAAATAAATTTTCGGTCGCAGAAATGCCGGTGCCGAATTGGAATCGCAGAAACTAGCATAGCCGATTTTCGAGTTACCGAATTGACCGTCACCGAATATAAGATGCCGAATCGCTTTCGCCGAACTGCGGTCGCCGAAACGACGAGTACCATGATTACAGGCATCAATGTGAGCAAGGCCGGATCAAGACTTTCGGGGGCCCTAAGTACAATCACGCTGAAGATTCTCTTGCCCTCCTCAATCACATGGATATAACGAAACTTTAATTTTAACGTAGTAATTCTTTATACCTTATTACTATAATATAATTGAAGGCGGGAAAATACTAATAAAAAAGAAAAAAATCTAATAATAAATTATATAAAATAAAAAATTGTTTTTCTTGTGGCTCCTAATTTGCTGGGGTCCCTACGCAGTGCTTATCTAGCGTACATATATCTTAATACGATCCTGAATGTGAACCTAATTGACCTTATTTCTCGACACAATTCAACTAGCCTTTCTCTTCGAAACATGATTAAACGAATTTTTTTTGTTATTTTATTTTTTATTATTTATTATTAATTAAACAATAAAATAATTAAACATCCGGACGCAATAAACGCTAGATTAATAGTGTATTATACTACTCTTGAAGGAATAGTTGTAAAATAGACACAATTGCAGAAATTTAATATATCTCAGCCTATATAAATTGCAGTGTTGCCATAAAGGGCGCACTATTATTATATTATTTGTAAAGTATCTATAAAAAATACATATTAATCATGTATACCGTATATTTATTTTACGTTTTTGCGCTATTTTATTGAACTAAAATTGTACGTTTATGCATATATTACTAACATTGCTTCATCCAATGAAATCTATTCATATCACGGTAATCCTAAGAGATGGCAGAACGATTTAAACAGAAAATATTAAACGACAGAAACCGAACTAAAACGTCAAAGTATTGCAGACAAATGTTTACTGGATTTTATAAAAACTTTGCTTGACAGTACTGCGTCCGGTAGACGGACTCAATAATCAATGTAATTTTGAAATGTATAGACGCTGTAATGTTAGTGAGATAAAAATAGGAAATTACAAAACTAGTTGCAAATTAGTATATTTGTTTTATTGCAAATAATCACCAATTAATCATAACAAAATTTTAAAAAAATAAATAAAAAATGCACATACTTTTTTAAACTATAATATTTTTTAAGTTATCATAATTAAAACACACAGTAAGTGCATTATTGTAAACGTTTTCACCATACTATGGCATTATCAGACTATACACTGCAAGAAAAATCAAAAATAAAACAAACAAAAATTTATCTAGTTCATCGCCTGATGGTGCTATAGTATAGTGAAAACGTTTACGATAAAATACTTACTATGTATTTTAATTGTGAAGTCAAAAAATATTTTAGGTCTAAAAACTGCCTGTGCATTTTTTGGTTTTGTATTATATAAAAGATTAATTTTATTATATTTAATAAATTAATTTTTTAACTTGTGATATATAATTAAATTTAATAATCTTAGATTAAACAAGTAAATTAAATGCATAGACATTGTATGAAATATTCTGATGGAAACGTTAACCTACATTGAAAGCTCAATAAAAATTGTTTAATTAACTTATACAATCTAAGATTATTGAATTTAATAATTTTATTATAATATTATAAACTTCTTTATAATCGAGCAACATGCATTGCACATTGCTGTTATCAAAATATATTAATTTTGTTAGTAAACAGGATCTTGTTACGTTGTTGTATCAACCTCGTACATCCTTTTGCACGAAAAAGATTCTCAATAATTAATAAAAATTTTTCAAAATCAAATTCTTTGTTATAACGCGATTTTCTAGTGGTCCGTGGGAAAATATTATTTTGTAACTTATTTTGTGATCAATTAGCTTAAGGTACCTTCTATGTTTATAAATATATCTCGTAAATTTCGTTCCAATATTTTTGTTTAGCTTACAGATCGTGTGAATTTCCGTTCCTAATAATCTCGAAGTCAATAATAATTTTCTAGTATTTTGCTTAAATACCATTTACTCTTGTGTTAATAGATTTATTTTTTTGAGATTCTTACAATTTTCTTTTCTCACGGCCCTGGGTAACATTTGATGGAAGGAGAAAATTGTTATATAAGGAATGATCGAGAGGAGCCGGGGCTTTTTTTTTCAAAAATCACTACCGTTCGAAACAACTTTACCTTTTTATCTCTTCTTATAGATTTTCGGACAAGTCTTTTTTGCAAACAAAAATCATTTAAATAAATTATCTTAACTTAACAGTGACTAAAAATAATTTTGTGTTATCCAATTTAATATCGATCCCGGGTGATTACAATTAAAAACATTTGTGCCTTAAAAAATTGCAAAGTGCATTGCAAAAACAATATTAAACATTATTGATATAAATTATCTTAACTTATCAGTGACTGTAAATAATTTTGTGTTATCCAATTTAATACCGATCCGGGGTGATTACAATTAAAAACATTTGTGCCTTAAAAAATTGCAAAGTGCATTGCAAAAACAATATAAAACATTATTGATATAAATTATCTTAACTTATCAGTGACTGTAAATAATTTTGTGTTATCCAATTTAATACCGATCCGGGGTGATTACAATTAAAAACATTTGTGTCTTAAAAAATTGCAAAGTGCATTGCAAAAACAATATTGAACATTATTGGCATAAATTATCTTCATATAAAGTGTCTAAAAACAATTTTGTGTTATCCAATTTAATACCGATCCGGGGTGACTACAAAAAAAACTAAATATTATCTTGGTGTCATTCATAAATGTACGAGTGTCAATCTTAGTGCAACCTGCATTATTGTAGTAGTTTCTACTTGGGTCAACGGCTGCAATAGATGTTTACTACCATTTATGTTTTTTGTGTAAATAACTAGCTGGTAAGCAATTTGTTAGATTTAGGTATATTTGTGTGTGTGTGTAATATTATTAGGTTATTGAACCAAAGACTTTAATTTTTTATATAATGAATTTTAATTTACCTATTATAAACTTGAATTTTATTGTGTTTTTTTTCTTGAGGAATTCCTAAAACAATAAGCAATTTACAACCCCCCCGAAATTCTCTTTGTTAATTTTTTATCAACGACTGAGCAACGCCGGCAATAAGTTTCTTAAAGAGTAAGTAACAATTGGCGCCCAACGTGGGGCAAGAATTTCTAAAAGCTTGATGTGTTTTAGGAATAACTTAAGACAGTTCGTATATTTAGAGTTAATTTATTTAGGTGTTTTTTTTTAAATGTCTCTCTTTATTAATTTTTGTAAGTTGATCCAAGTTCAAAGTAATGCGTTATTTAAATCAATTTCGGTAAATAATTCATATATTTTCGTTTATTAAACATTTACTACGTAACGTAACGTCGTGTAAAATATTTTTGTGAATTAATAAAAGACAAACTAAACAATAAATTTAAACATTGATAGTGCGAATTAATCTATAATAATTGTGTTAAAAATATAATTAAATTTTGTTTCGGTTTTTGACAATTTGAGAATATGGAAATTATCTATTTAACTGAAGAACAGCTGGTTTTTGAACTCACAAGTAGAGGCCAAATTCCAAAAAGTTCAAAATTACAAAAAGTAGCGCAACTTCGAAAAGTATTAAAAGATGCCTCTATTGAACAATCTTTAACAAATATAGATTGGAAAACAAGTGAAGAACAATTAAATGTATCATTACATGGAATTGCACAATTAATTGAAGACAACCTCAATGAAATTTCCGATAATAAACGAACAGAAGTATCTTCACAAATCAAACATGTTGAAAATCGTTTGAGTTTATTACGTCAATATACAAACCAAGAAGATTTGTTGTTTCTCATCACCATGTTAGAAGCGGAGTTAGCAGTAATGATAGGTGCATTAGATGAAATTCCTGTTAAACAAGTAGATGTAAAAGTTCAAAATAATATTAACTTAAATAATAACGATCCAATTATATACCAAGGAGCTGCTAAAAAACTTCCAGCGATTTACAAATGGAATATAAACTTTGGTGGACATAACGATCCGCAAAATATTTTGGATTTTTTAGATAAAGTGGACGACTTGCGAGAATCCCGTGGTGTCACTTCCGAAGAATTGTTTACCTCAGCTCACGATCTCTTTTCGAACGAAGCATCTAAATGGCTTAGAGCCATTAAGAAAACAATTTTTACTTGGGATGAATTAGTTTTAAAATTAAAAAAAGAATTTTTACCAAGCGATTTTGAATATCAAATGACGCAACAATTGCGAAATCGAAAGCAAGGTGTAAATGAAGATATCTCTTCCTTTATTATGGATATAGAGTTCATGTATCGACGTATCGATGTGAATGTTTCGGAAAGAGACATAATTAATCAAATTCTAAGAAATTTGAATCCATTCTTTGCTTCACATATAGCATTAGATGATTACCCTAATTTGACTCTATTAAGAGAGCGATGTAAAAAAGTACAAGAGTTGCAGCAATTACATGAACGGTATAAAACCCCTTTTGTACCTCAACAACGTACCTTCATTAATCATAATGTGTCGGCCAATAATAAACCAACCCCAGCATTTAAGAATAATAACTCAAATTTTGTCTCATTTCGTCAGCAGAGACCGGCTAAAAATATTTCTACCGTACAACACCAAAATGTTTCCAACGTTCAAGAAAAAGTGTCTAATGAATTAATCCACGTTCCAAGTAATAATTACAAATGTTGGAATTGCCAAAATCTAGGACACAGTTACAACAATTGTACAAAATATAAAAGAAAATTTTGTTTCGGGTGTGGCCTCCAAAATGTGACTAAAACAAACTGTCCAATGTGTTCAACAAATTTTGTGCGGAATAATCGTGTGGGAAACGAAATGCAAGTTGCTTCAATCCCGGACGTCAGCAACTTGACCCTACAAAATCGTCCTACCGAAGAGATACTGCCGCTTCAAAATTAATATCTTCAAAGTGCCGCGAAAGAAAAATACTTAGACAATTTCACGATTCTAAAGACTGGAAAAAATGGCTGAATCAAGTGCGGATTTTTCATGAACCTTTAAGTGACGTATCACCGGTCATGGTAAAAAAACCTTGTGATAATAGACCTCATCTAGAACTAAATATCGGAAATATTAAAGTAACCGCGTTATTGGACACTGGCGCAATGTCTTCGCTAATTGGCAAAAACGGTTTTAATTTATTAAGTAAACAAACAGTGACTAAAATTCAACCATCTTCGATTAATGAAATCAAAGTTGCCAACGGTGGTACAAGTAAAGTGTCGGGTACATTACCATTACGGATTCGATTACACGGGTTAGAAAAAGTAGTAAATTTTCTTATAGTACCCCAATTATCTTATGGTTTTCTACTTGGTGCAGACTTTTGTAAAATATTTCAATTATCATTACATTTTGATAATTTTACTTTCGAATCTCAAGTTCAAAACGAGATTTCTTTCCTTGAAAATGTTGCAAAATCAACTAACTTAAATCCTGCTCAACAAGAGGAATTAAATATCATAATGGGGAAATTTAAATCATTGGCTACTGGAGAACTAGGTTACGTTAAGACTGTTTCACATTTTATCGATACAGGAACCGCGCTACCTTTTAAACAAAAACAATATCCTCTAAGTCCCTGTATGCAATCAAAAATGCATGCCGAAATTGATCAAATGCTTAAAGATGACGTTATTCAGGAATCATTTTCTTCGTGGTGTAGCCCTCTGCTCTTAATTAAAAAGAAAAACGGTGAAGTACGTACTTGTTTTGACGGAAGACGGTTGAACGCCCTCACGATTAAGGACAGTTACCCCATTCCGCGTACTGACAGTATCTTAAATCGATTACGCAATGCCAAGTTTCTCTCATCTATCGACTTACGAAAAGCGTTTTGGCAAATCCCTTTAGAACCGTCATCTCGACCTAAGACAGCTTTTTGCGTTCCGGGGAGAGGGCTTTTTGAATTTAAGAGAATGCCATTTGGTTTGTCAAATTCACCTCAATGTTTACAACGCGCTATGGAACGCACGTTAGGTTCCGTTTTACACAAGGAGGAAGCATTCGTGTACCTTGACGACATTATCATTGCCTCTTCTACTTTTGAGGAACATATTGCCACTCTAACTACAATTTATGAACGCTTAGGTGCAGCAGGTTTCAAGGTCAATTTCGATAAATGCGAATTTTGTTGTAAGTCTCTTACATTTTTAGGATTTATTGTGGACGAATTCGGTCTACGTCCTGACCCAGAGAAAGTATCGGCCATTAATAAATTTAAAACTCCGCGAACTACCACTGAAGTAAAACGGTTAATCGGACTCATTAGTTACTATCGTATCTTTCTTCCTAATTTGTCTTCTGTATCGTCACCGATTACGGCATTAATTAAGAATAAGAAAAAAGGTCAAATCATTCAATGGAGTCCCGAAGCCGAACTGGCCTTTTGTGAAATTAAAAAACTTATTACTTGCGCTCCTATATTAATAAGTCCCGATTTTAGTAAACAATTTTATATTCAGACCGATGCTAGTTTGGCAGGAGTTGGAGCAATTCTTTTTCAAGATCAAGGTGGATTAGAGCATCCCGTTGCCTATGCTAGTCGCGCTTTAACTTCCGCAGAGCAAAAATATTCGGCCACAGAGCGTGAATTAATAGCGGTCATGTTTGCGATAAATAAATTTCGAGGTTATATAGAGGGGACTGAATTTGTTGTTATTACCGACTGTGCCGCATTGCAATTTTTGCATCGAATTCAGAACCCTAGTGGGCGTTTATCTCGTTGGGCTCTTTCACTTGCTCAACATACCTTCCAAGTTCGTCATCGTCCGGGCAAATTAAATATCGTCCCTGATATTTTATCTCGGGATGTCGCTTCTCTTCATATCGAAAATTTAATCCCAGATGAATGGTATAGCCAAATGGTTGACCACGTTCGAAGAGAACCCGACAATTACCCCTACTTTAAAATACAAGATGATCGTTTGTACAAATATATCTCTAACTCTCTTCCAGTAAAATCGAATATTCCAGATTGGAAATTGGTCGTTCCCACTGCAAATCGAGTAGAAATTTTAAAACGGTGTCATGATGAACCAACCTCCGCACATTTTGGAATTGCAAAAACAATGTCTCGTATAAGTGAATTATATTATTGGCCTAAAATGTATCGCGACATTAAAAATTATGTTGATAATTGTCTTATTTGCGGAGCGCAGAAGAGTACAAACTTAGCTCGACCAGGTCTCATGGGTCAATATAAAAACATTTCGTTCCCTTTTCAACTTCTGTCCGTTGATCTTTTAGGGCCATTACCTCGATCAAAACGAGGAAATCAACATTTATTGGTCGTCACGGATTGGTTTTCCAAATTTGTTTTAGTACACCCCATGGCGAAGGCCACTGCAGCTGGCGTGGTAAAATTTATAGAAAATCAAGTTTTTCTAATTTTTGGAATTCCGCAAATAATATTATGTGACAACGGTGTGCAATTTATATCTAAAGAATTCAAAGCACTTACTGATTCATATGGTGTCCAGAAAATTTGGTTTAATGCCAAATATCATCCTCAAGTTAATCCGACTGAACGAGTTAATCGTGTATTGGTAACAGCTATATCATCATATATAAAATCAGAGCACAATCGTTGGGACGAAAATATCCATAAAATCGCACAGGCCATTCGAACTGCGAAACATGATGTGACTAAGTTCACCCCATCCTATCTCGTCTTTAAACGTTTTATCCCTATTTCCGGAGATTTTTTTGGTACCGCCCCGAATGATAATGACGTTATTAATATTGAACAAAAAATATTAACTGATGAAGACCACCAGGCCATTCCAGATTTATATAACAGAGTTCGTCGTAATCTTAAAACTTCTTACGATAACAGTAAAAAACGTTACGATTTACGCAAACGTCCCTTAACTTTTGAAGTAAATCAGAAAGTGTGGAAACGCAATATGGTACTTTCAGATAAAACCCGAAATTTCGCTGCAAAACTAGCACCTAAATACATCTTATGTACAGTAATCAAGAAAATTGGGCAATTAACTTACGAATTAATAAATTCAAACAATCAAAATATAGGACGGTGGCACGTGAAGGATCTAAAATTATATAAAGGTGATAATAGCGACCCTGAGAATGATGAAATTGAAATTTAAACTTATTTTTTCTTTCTGTTTTCCGTTTCTATTCAAATTTTTAACTGTATTTTTTTTTGACTTAAATCAAATTACTTCGAGTTTCTTATGCTTTTCCGAGTTGATGGCTAAATGTTGAATTTTTCCTTTGTAGACAGTCGACGGTTTGCAAAGTAAAAGTTTAATGAAGTCAGTTACAAAGTTTTGTGAACTAACCTCAGGTAACTTGATATCTTTTTTTTATCCCGTATCTAACATTTTCTTTTCTCACGGCCCCGGGTATGGCCTTAAACTGCGTCTATCAATTAATTATAATCCCATTATTTTAATTTTTTGTTCACAATTCCTCCAATTCTTACAAATTATCTTCTTCTCCATTGATCTCCTGTTTAATTAACATTTTCGATCTAATGTTAAAAATTTTTTTTATAAATCAATAATCAAGGCTCATATTTAGAATAAAATATTCCTCGATACCGCCCTGTCTGAAACTATTTTCACTATATCTTTTGTTAAGGGTTTATAGTATATTTACAGTTAAGTCTAATTTATGACTACCGAAATGCCGTTTCTAGATCAGTAAGCCATATAAGTAGGTCAACTTTAAAAATTCGAGTAATGCCCTATTCAGTAAATATTATTTTTTCACTTGTCTGTGAAAAAAAACGCATAATTTAAGTTTTTTTATTTTTACAATATCTTTGGTAAACATAGTTCGATGAACTTGAATGGGTCCAACTTTGAAATTTGAGGGTGAACGCCCGTTACAATTTTAATTTTCTCTCGTTAGGTATCTATTAAAAAAAAAACCAAATTTCTGTTAAAATTACCTGAATAATTTTTATTATTATCAGAGAATTAATATCTTTTATCTGATTTTAAGAGTGACAGTCTTGTCTTCTGGACACACAATTCGAAATGTGACAAACTCAGAATAATGAATTAGTATATTTCCTTACAGCTATGTAAGTTAACACATAGTTTTAAGTAATTAAAATTCGACGAAATCATTTTATTTTTTATATTACAAGGTGTGATTAGTATAATTTGAATTGATCATCGTCTTTCTTCGTGTTTTACAGAAAGTATACGCTGAAATACCTTATGTATATTTGATTTTTTGTTTATTCCTCTTCAATCTTGTTGTCCATTATAATATCTGCATTGTCTTCTACTGTATTGATAAATTTGATCGATTAAACGGAGCCCTGTCGAATGTTTATTGTGAATTTCAATTGAGATTAGGAATAAAATTTATTTTTAAGTTAATTTTAAATTGTAAATATGATTCTTTCTTCAAAAATCTACGTTTTGAATTCTAACTCATTCGTAATGATTTGATGTGTATTCCTGTACTTTTCCAGAAGGCATTGTGACGCGGATCAATGATTTCTTAGTTCTCGAAAAGCATTTTTTCATCCTGATGAGTTGGTAAAAACTACTGTGTAGATTAACATATAGTTTATTCCTCCGTGTAAGCCTATTGAATATATTTAAATTCAGAATAGTGGCCGTCATCTAATATACATTCCCTCCGTGAAAACCAATGTGTCGTCCTTCATCCAATTTTGGATTATTGTGTTCTACTTAGTTTATGATTTAAGGGTTTTCCAATTTTTTGCTCAAAATCATTAGGATAAAAATTAGGTGGTGCCCAACTTATGATAGCCGAAAGTGAACCAATTAACTACTTTTCGAGTTTGGTTCAACTATTTGGTTATAATTCAATTTTCAATTTTTTCTATCGTATTTTTTAGCTCAAGTTTTCTGTGTAAAAATTTTCTTTGTGATAAAGAACTTAGTTCTCTCTATTTCACTTGGTAAGCCGGAAAATTCTTGTTCTTCGTAGAATTTTTATTTTTTTGATGGCTCGCATACCCGTGAATTCTTTTACTTATTCTCAAATAAAACCTAATTTTATTGTATTGTACCCGGACATCTTCGTGTAGTTTATGTCTTCTCATTTCTTATTTTTTCATGTGCAAATTTCTTTTTATTTTTTTATTGGTGCTTTGCGGGGAGTGTTACGTTGTTGTATCAACCTCGTACATCCTTTTGCACGAAAAAGATTCTCAATAATTAATAAAAATTTTTCAAAATCAAATTCTTTGTTATAACGCGATTTTCTAGTGGTCCGTGGGAAAATATTATTTTGTAACTTATTTTGTGATCAATTAGCTTAAGGTACCTTCTATGTTTATAAATATATCTCGTAAATTTCGTTCCAATATTTTTGTTTAGCTTACAGATCGTGTGAATTTCCGTTCCTAATAATCTCGAAGTCAATAATAATTTTCTAGTATTTTGCTTAAATACCATTTACTCTTGTGTTAATAGATTTATTTTTTTGAGATTCTTACAATTTTCTTTTCTCACGGCCCTGGGTAACATTTGATGGAAGGAGAAAATTGTTATATAAGGAATGATCGAGAGGAGCCGGGGCTTTTTTTTTCAAAAATCACTACCGTTCGAAACAACTTTACCTTTTTATCTCTTTTTATAGATTTTCGGACAAGTCTTTTTTGCAAACAAAAATCATTTAAATAAATTATCTTAACTTAACAGTGACTAAAAATAATTTTGTGTTATCTAATTTAATATCGATCCCGGGTGATTACAATTAAAAACATTTGTGCCTTAAAAAATTGCAAAGTGCATTGCAAAAACAATATTAAACATTATTGATATAAATTATCTTAACTTATCAGTGACTGTAAATAATTTTGTGTTATCCAATTTAATACCGATCCGGGGTGATTACAATTAAAAACATTTGTGCCTTAAAAAATTGCAAAGTGCATTGCAAAAACAATATAAAACATTATTGATATAAATTATCTTAACTTATCAGTGACTGTAAATAATTTTGTGTTATCCAATTTAATACCGATCCGGGGTGATTACAATTAAAAACATTTGTGTCTTAAAAAATTGCAAAGTGCATTGCAAAAACAATATTGAACATTATTGGCATAAATTATCTTCATATAAAGTGTCTAAAAACAATTTTGTGTTATCCAATTTAATACCGATCCGGGGTGACTACAAAAAAAACTAAATATTATCTTGGTGTCATTCATAAATGTACGAGTGTCAATCTTAGTGCAACCTGCATTATTGTAGTAGTTTCTACTTGGGTCAACGGCTGCAATAGATGTTTACTACCATTTATGTTTTTTGTGTAAATAACTAGCTGGTAAGCAATTTGTTAGATTTAGGTATATTTGTGTGTGTGTGTAATATTATTAGGTTATTGAACCAAAGACTTTAATTTTTTATATAATGAATTTTAATTTACCTATTATAAACTTGAATTTTATTGTGTTTTTTTTCTTGAGGAATTCCTAAAACAATAAGCAATTTACAACCCCCCCGAAATTCTCTTTGTTAATTTTTTATCAACGACTGAGCAACGCCGGCAATAAGTTTCTTAAAGAGTAAGTAACAATCTCTAATATCCAATTTTGTAATTAATATAGGTATGAAGTACAAAAGATTTAAACACATTATATAAAATGCTTGTTTACTGTATGAAAAATATAACGTAAAAAAATATGTATTGTAGTGTCCGCACTAAGTGATTAAAATGGGTTGCAAACTTAGCAATAAGATAACTATATTTGCAACTAGAGGAACAAAACAAAACAAAACTCCATTTTAACATTTTTATTACCAGTGTGTGTTTTATTTTTGTGTATTCTTTATTTTGATTCTAGTATGTTTAATATTTTGTTTGTCTAGTTAGTAAGTTATTTGTTTTTCGATTTTGATTTTATTATTTTTATGTTTGTATCATGACTGACCAAATGCCGACATCAGCCAAAATTTAAATAATGAAAAATCTAGATTTGAAAATAAGAGAACATTAAAGTACAACCAATGAAAAGCAGACACATTGCAAAGAATATCCAAGGAGATAGAAGAATCAATAAAGAAAATAGATAGTCAGAATAATTTGAGCAGAGCGGGCGGTCGATGAAAGTTCGAGAAAAATTTTTATAATTTGAATTGAGAGAGGAGTCGTGTTGATGCCTAAGAAGCATACAAAAAGATTCAATAGAGGTTTATTCGTGTGAAGAATATTGTCTAAAGTGGAAGAAGAGTTGGTAATAAAGTGATTTTTTTGGATTGAAGATATCCAGAGAGCAGTAGAAGAAAGAGAAAATAATCGAGCAGACAAAGCTGTTCAAAAGAGTTGAAGATAAAAAGGTCGCGTGTTATTTGTTCGCGATATTTGTTCGAAGGAAGATAACGTTGGTTTCTTCAACAGAAAAGCTGGGGTCGGCTATTTGCGTGAATTTTGCTTTTGTTAATATTTGTTTCCTATTTTATAAAATTGTAAAATATCCAATATTTTATTGTCTTACTTGTAACAATTTTCGCTTTCGAGAACCTACGTATTCCATAGACGAGATAGAAATTTTGTATGCAGAGGAGCGCATAAGGTCGCAGCAGTATATACCGGGTGACCTGCCAAGGAACTGAACATAAGGAAATAACATGAAATATTGATTTTTCTAAATTCCTGCTTCTCATTATAATGGGTAGGAATGAAAAAGGTATAAAATTAAAGAGATTTTTATTCCGTATCTAAAGATACTTATTAACACTTGATATTTTATTCTTTAATTATTGTTAAAAACTCAACAAAATATATTAAAAACTCAACAATAATTATTAAAAAATAAAATATCAAGTGTTGGGTATCTTTAGACGCGGAACAAAAATTTCTTTAATTTAATACATTTTTCATTCTTATCCGTTATAATGGGAAGCAAGCATTTAGAAAAATCTATATCCTATGTTATTTCCGTGTTCAGTTTTATAGTCGGTCACCCGGTATAATGTAAGCTCAAATTATATATTATGAATATCCAGTAACATTATTTATCTTCATTTTGTATCTACGAAAATATATTATTTTTATATCGCATTAATTTATTATTTAATGCGATTATGGCTTGTCAGACAATATATTTGTCAGAAATTTTAACATCTGAAGCAGGTTTTCAGGAAAAATAGGATTACCCATCTCGAAACTAACACACTCTTCATAACTATTGCTGCAGGTATTAATCATGCACATATGTATTTTCGCTGTATCTGAAAAATAATTCGGTGCTCGGTTAGAAGGAATCCTTGTTCTCCCCTAGGTACGTTACTAGACAAAGACTCAAAGGATTTGAGTGAGTATTAGAATTGAAGACAGTTTTTTTTTTAACTATACAACCATTATCAAAATTATTAGACGCTTTATTGCAACTGACTTCTAACATCCTAAAATCAGTGGGAATTTCACGTGATGATGACAAAATGTCAGGTGGGGTCACTTTAGGTCCATGGCGGCAAGAGAAAGCTGTGGTGTAACACACAACGTGCGTAGATATTCTAACTTAAAATAACTTACAAATTTCGTATCAAATGAGCAATTTGGCAACGACTAAAGTAAAAAATCTTATATTATAATAAATGTAAATTTATAAAAATTATTATGATTTTAAGCCGCGTTCAGATAGAGATTCTTGTCTTGCCTTGTGGCGCCTTGCCTTGCTTGGTTTTGCTTTGGTTTTGCGTACACGACTTGAGCGTTCACATAGAAATTCTTGTCTTGCCTTGTTTTGACAACAGCGATGGCGACATCTATAGTTTTACGTTCGACATGCAGTACCGATGCCAAATTTTCATCAAAATTTAAATGTACATTATTCATTTTTGATTTTATAAATAGTTAAATGTATATATTTACTATTTGATAACTTACTAGTATCTACTTATTACTTACCAGTACTTTAGTACCAACATAATATCAATTTTTTTTTAATTTAAAATTTAAATAATTTTTAAAATATACGCGCGAAGTTTCATTTAAAATACTTCGATTTGATTGGGTCTTGCTTCCGTTGCGTTGTGTTGTAGAATCGAAAAGCTTGACACTGACAAGCTTTAGCAAGACCTCGCCAACGCAACGGAAATTTTAGCCAAAAATTAGGATAGAAGTAAATACTTCAATCTGATTGGCGCTTGCCAGTTTCTACCTAAGCAAGGCAAGACAAGAATTTCTATCTGAACGCCGCTTAACAGATCAGTTTGTATTTTGTAAATTTAACTCTCTCCCACTCATTGTCATTTAATGACAATGAATGAAATGAGAACCTAGAAAATGATATGGAAATCGGAGCTAGGACGTACTACGAGAAGAGGAAGGCCAATGCACAAATGGAGTAACCAGGTACAGCAAGGTTTGGAGAAAATTGGTGTGAGATTAGGAGTTAGAAGAAAGAGCCATAATATGTGGTATAAAGTAATAAACCAAGCCACGAAATGAAACGTACAAATAAAATTTGTAATAAAATTTATATCATTAAAGTAAACTTTTAATTGGAAAGGAAAGAATTAATTAATAAAAGCAATGTTGAAAACCATAACATAATTAATGGAAACAGGAAAATAAAAAATTTGTAGATGTATTTAATTAAAAAATATAAATGAATTTAAAATTATGAAATAAAATACATAATATTTTACATACATTTTCAAACTCATTTTCGTTATTTAATTGTTTACAATTTCTTAATTCAATAAGTTGTATCATCTACATCGTATCACATGCGTATCTCTATGCATTTTAAATAATTTTTCCTTATAAGTTATGACTTTAACTTTAGTTTGAATTTAATTCAACATAATAAAAATTTAATCTTATTATTAGTAATATCACATGTTAATGACATTAATCATTGTAATAATAATCTAGTAAACAAAATAATTGCATTTTATTTGAAAATAAATTTTAATATTTAATTTACCTTATATTATACGTATCTACATAAGCTACAGCGTCGGTGTTTCGCAAAAATCAACATCAATAGTTTTACTAGTATTAGCAATAATACTGAGCTTCACCAATATTTTAGAAATTTGATCTTGAAAGCAGAACTTCAGCTCTATAACAATATGAAAAGTAAAAAATACTTTATGTTTGAGATATTATTCTCTTTCGAGAAACTGGCTTTGTTTAGAACAGAATCATCCTATGGTGTTGCTACTCCCGCGACGATATGTGTCGTGTTATCTACTAAGTTGGTTGTTTTGTTACATTCATACTATTATACTTGTCATGTATGTGATGTTCAACTTCGTCGTGTTTGTAATATTTTTCAAAAGTCTGGACAATGCATTATAATTATGTATAACCTTGGGCAAAGTTTTGAAATGATAAAATAGTTAAATGAAACAAAAAATGTTATTGACACTAAAATACTGTATGTTCACAAAATAACCTGTGCATATGTGGTCTATGTATAAGGTTTCTTAGTAGAAACCTGGGAATTATATAGATATTTTTTAACAGTTTTTGTCTGAAAGTCATAAATATAAGATATACGTAGTTATACTTATATATGCAAATTATTGGAACAAGTTTTTGTCGAAATTTATTTTGATAAAACCATTATATTTATTTTGCACAAATAAGTGCATGTTTTTATAACAGCGTTACACCGACCTCATGAATTCATTTTTTTACGGAGAATTATAACCTCAAAATTTAATATTTATACTAATAATAATAAAAAGTAAATAGATATTTTCGATACAAGTTAGGAAAACTAACATTTTTACATTCACGGCGGAGGTTGACGATCGAGGCCGAAGGCCGAGATCGTAAGCCGAAGCCGAGAATGGAAAAGGTAGTTTTCCACGAGTATTGAACAATATTTTTTCTAATTATGTTTCAAAAAGAATCAATAACATTTCTCATTTCTCAAGAAAAAAGATAATAGGCGTTTATACTATAAAATTTTTGTATTTTGCCCTTGGTAGACCATTATAGACAGTAGGTAGGTCATAGATAGTAGCCATTACAACGTGAACAGGTAAGTGACCACGTTTTTTTTTTATGGTTATACAATTTGTGTTTTTAGAATACTAGAAAATATGTCGGAGTGTTCGGATGTGCAAAACAAACTACATGTAACCGTTAATGCATATTATAAATAAAGTAGATTAGAACTTTTTCTTTCTTTCCCGCACACTTTCTCACAAGTGTGCGGAAAAGTAATTACTTTTCCGCACTAGGGCGGAAAAGTAGTACTTTTTCGCACACTTTTGAGTGTCAAAAAGTGACACTTTTTGAAACATAATTAGAAAAATAAAATGATAGTAGGTGTGTTGTAAACTCTATTCATCAATATTAGCTGTATTCTTTTTACCTATTTTATTTCCATCTCAGTTGCACAACTGAGATGAAGTGAGCTGAGACAAACTGAGATAAACTGAGTCAAAGTGAGAAAAATATAAAGTAAAAAGAGCAACAAAAATGTACTACTAAGTAATTTCTGAATTTAATTATTTTGAAGTTTGGTAGTACTAACCAAATTGTTTTTTGTATTTTTGTATAATGTCAACATAAAAAAGACGAATTAAAAATTTCAGGTGCAGTAGATATTAAAATGTTGGCAATAAGTGACAAGTTTAATTCAAATCAACCAATCTGGGCCATTTCCTAATTTGTCTCAGTTGTAACACTTCAGAACAGAAAGATCAGTTTGGATATGGAAGGAGATAATTTTTTCACGTAAAACTCAGTTTACGACGGCATAATACTTATGTCAAAACGGTAAAAAATAACAACCTTTCAACTGAGTAACTGCGAGTATTTCAGTACAATCTCACTTAAATAAGGTAAAAAGAATACAGCTATTGTCTAGTTATTTTTCAAGTTGATTATGTCACATGTAATTTATTTGTTTACTAGCTGACCCGACAGACGTTGTTCTGTCTTGGAAATAGAATAAATAATAAAAAAAATTTTTTTCAAAATCATAGTATTTATTGTAATACTTTTTGATACACAACATTGTTAGTTTTGTTTTATGGTGTGTAAATAAATAATCATGATGGTTTTCCGACATGGGAACAAGCCACATATAATTGGCCATGTAAAAAACATGGGTGTTCAAGATTTATGCCCAAACACTTAACGACTGCCTTTCAATTTATTTATCGACAATGCAAGCCGCACTGGAAATTGTAACTGTTTAAAGTCGAATGGCATGTCGTTCAGAATCATAGGGTTGCGTGGAATCAAAACGTCTTCGCTTTTGTACTTTTCTTTTAAAATTGTGGCTTTGATGATGTTGTTCATTAATTTCTTCACCGCAAGCCGGATGCCATTACAAAGACGTGGATGGTTTATATTCCGCAATATAATGATTACGAAACCGACTTTGCAGATTATGAGGTGGTAATCCGAGCAATTTCAGTGAATGTAAAAATTCCGTTGGATAGTTGACAACATCATTTTGGTTAGTAACGGAATCAACCGATTTGTATGTCATCAATTCGTTAGCTATCCTAATTTGAATTCGAAAATTGATTTCGTTAACATCAACATTTTTTGCAGCCAATATAACATGTTCGCTTAACCAAACATGAGTTTTGTAATTTTGAGCATTGATTAGAAACACCTTCCTTGATGAGTTCAGTCTTTGATTCAATAAAGTGACATTAATTGGCAGAGAATGCAATGTATCCAGACGATGGGTCAACAGAAATTTTACCATTACAAATGTCGAGAAATTGTTTGGGAAAAACTTCTGCAGATTGGTCGTTCTGTAATTTGAATCGAATGTTCGTATTTAATTTGAGTGATTTGACGTATTTCCATAAAATAGACGACTTCAAACATTCATTAGGTTTGTCGGTTGGCGTTGATCGTGTAATCACCGGCAATGTTTGTCGAAAATCACCTGCCAATAGAATCATCGCACTATCACTATCTGATGGCTTTCAAACATTTTCAAAATTTTGCATAGTTATCAAGGCCGTATAGAAGGGGGGGTTTTGGTGGTTCAAACCCCTCCCATGGGTTTAGTAATTCTAAATAATTACTACATTTAAGAAATGTTACCAATGTGCACGTGAAAGCAAAATAAATAAACAGTAATTAATACGACAGCTAAATTCATCTCTAAACTTTCAACTGAAAAAAATGTACAAAAAAAGTAATAAAAGCGGCAGGTCATTTTTGTAACCAACTGCAAAGTGTGTTTAAAGGTTAACCCTCCATGGTTTTATAACTTTCACATGCACTTATTTTAAACTTTAACATTTGTAGTAATATAGTTTCTTAAGTAAAGTTAGAAGCCCAACAAAACTTTACAATACGTAATTCATCCCTTAACTGTAAACTGGAAAGGTGCAAGTACAAAGTAAAAAAATTAACAAACATAAAAAAAAATACAACCGAATTGATAACCTCCTCCTTTTTTGAAGTCGGTTAAAAATAGAAAAATGGTTTAGTAATTTTAAATTATTTCCTTTTTTAATGTATTATTTTATATTTATATTTTATTTTTTTTTTTTTATTATGTAGGTACTTATTATTAATATTATTTTATTTGAATTTTTGCTTGGTATTTCCTGATTACAAAAGTTAATTTAAAATACAAGCATATGCCAACCTTTCTTTTAATTTTTAACCCCCCCCCCCTCATGGCAAATGTCTAACTACGACTCTGATAGTTTACGCGCTAACACCGCAACAAAGCTAAAATTTTTAATATTTTTCTATCGGTCGTAACGGCCTTATTTACCATTCTTAAACTTAAACTTATTTATCGATTCTTAATTTCAAAATGGCTTTGAAAGCGTATCGCGATTCTCCACAAAATCGATGTCAACATTCTTTTTCCATCTTCAACCGCAAAGTCGCAAAATGCAAAACAAATTTTTTTTAAAAAATTTCAAGGGTGTAGCCTTGGATTCTTTTTTAAAAAATAAATTGGTAAATTATTTTATATATCCCTCTATGATAGGATAGGATAGGAACCAACAAAAAATTATAATGTTCAATTTTTACTATTTTTTAAAAATTTGGTAAGTTAAAAAATAACTGAAAAAAATCAACTTTTTTTTCTCAAAACCGCTAAAGCCAGAAAAACTTTTTTTTTATATTTCCTGGTTCCTACCATAATGACATTTATACTAATTAAGAATCTATCTTTCTTTTGTTTTTCTCAGATGACTAAAGGGGTTGGAATCGTGTGAACAAGAACACGCTTTTTTTTCCTCTCTCTACTTCAACACTACTACTTCAACATACTTTATTTATTTTTTATTGAAATTTTTTTTGAGAATTTCTAAAATATATATAAATCGATGACTAAAAAATGAAGTTAAAATATTAATTACTTTTCTTTTATCGACCGTCAAAAAATGTCTGAAATTCAGGCTTCTAGACTAAAATACTGCGGTAACTGCTAACTAACTGCTAAGGCCAGACCTTAGGCTCAGTTGTTCAGTTGTAAGTTAAACTTGAAAATTTGGTTTAACCAATGAAATACGTTGAAAAGCTGCTTTTTAAGAAATATTGTTGGTTAATCTAAATTTTTTGATTAACCTGTAACTGAGCAACTGAACCTCATTAGTCATTTAAACTTAACTTATTAGCGAAATAATAAATTGAATATAAAAAAATGTATACAGATAACAGCAGGGTATTGTTTTCTTAATTTTTAATATTTATTTCTTGATTTTTTGTTAGTAAACATCAACCTGTTGTTGCCAGTTCTTTATAGTTGTTTGAACCTCGAATATGTTGAGGTTTTTGTATTTAGCTACTTGAAATGGTTTTTAGATGTGCCTGTAACCCAATTTTATTGTTATTGATAGCAATTTCCTAAGAAGACTAGCGGTGTTATGTACCTTTCATAGCGAAGTGCTCATGTTGATTTAAATTTCTTATTTAAAATAAAATTTTATTAGTAACAATATTGTATGATTAATTATGCTACATAATTTTTAAAATAAAATCTTTCATAAAGTTACACTATAATTTTATATAGAACCACGATTCTCACGCGGAGAAAGATTTTCAATGTTTTATCTTATAAAGCTCAAAAGCAAATATTCTTTTATAAAAATGTAATATGTACACATTTTTTCAAATTTTAAGTATATTAGCAATAAAGCTCCAAATAGTAGTAAAATTGTTAGATACCGTATGCTAATCTGATCTGGTCATTTAAATATAAATAGCCATGCTTTTAGAATTTACAATTTAAAAAAGGTTCTAAAGTTGGGTTACTAAAAATGTAAGCGTGTAACGCATACAAAGACAAATTAATATCAAAAAAAGTACTTTAGGATTAATTAGTTTTTAACTCTTTTACGCACTCTACACCATTTTCATTGTGCGTTACTTAATTTTGTAATTAATAACTTATGAACGGTTTTAATTTAATTGTTATTTTTAAAACAATTATTCGTACAACGATGATGTGACGTTTAAGTAGATGTATTGGTTTGTTTCAAACTTGGTAGAATATCATAAATTATGCACCATCTGTTACTTTAATAAAGAAAATACATTTTTAGAAATAAAATTTATTAACTTTATTAATTTGTAAAAACTTGCAAATTGCATGTTCTGAAAGTTTAATAACTTCGGAAATTTTGTAATTTAAATGTAGTACTATACAATAAAATGGAAATATTAAAGTTAACTGAGTGGTGCTATAGGTAATAAAGGTGATTAAAAACTGAGAACGATGTTATAAGTTTAATACCAGCGCTAATTGCTTTGAAACATTCAACTAATTCTTCTCATTTAATAAATTTTATTCAAAAGCTTTAAACTTTTGTGTAAGGACCTACAGTTTTCAATGGATTTTCAGCCTTAAATAATGCAGCACTTGTAATATTAAATTTTAATGAAATGATTATAATTTTATAGTAATTCTCATAATTAATACAATTGAGAATTTTATAAACTAAATATGTAGTAAAACATTAAATTTATTTCAGTAAAATCATACATTATTTTGTATTTATTTAATTGATTAATTAATTTTAAAATTAACAGGTTAAATAATTATATAATAAACAACAAACTATTTGAAAATTGTTGATTGATATGGCCACATATTGTATTAAAAAGTTAAATTATTATGTAAATATTACGTTTTTTAAGTGTATCTAAGTGGTAAATAAAAAATTTCAAATAATTGCAAAGAATAATAGTATATTATAGGCGAAGGTTGTAAGTACTGTCATTATTGACCTAACGCCAAATTTAAAATATTAAATCAAATGACAACTTTGTTTTGTTTTGTTGATTTGACAGGTGTTGGCAAGTTTAAGTTATGAAAGTCTTTGACTGAGTTTTTTCTACTTTTAAAAATGGATAGTGAAAATTTAAGTTGTACGCCGCCCGAAATGCAAAAAAATGGTCAAACAAGTAACAGAAAATCTACTACGAGAGAAATCTATAGATCTTTATATGAAACATGTTGTATTAAATTGCGGTTTCTCAAATTAACAAGTGGCGGCGCTTTCGCTTGCTGTCATAATATTAAATTCCAGTTTTTTAAAATATCTGAAACAAAATTATTATGTTAAGAAAGCGTTTTGAATAGTTTAAATGCATTTAAATAGCATCTCTTGGTTATACAAAATCGTTTTTCCACTACGTCATATAGGCTATCATTATAACCTAGCCAAGTTGCACCTGAAGTGACGTTTTTTAGACTACTGGTATATAATTTTTTCATTATACACTACTAGTTAATAATGAACATATTGATATTTTTCTATAGTTTGGCGAATGTTTATGAGACAAATGTTGTTAAAAAACAATTTTGTATAACCAAGAGATGCTATTTAAATGCATTTAAACTATTCAAAACGCTTTTTTAATAGAATAATTTCGTTTCAAATATTTTTAAAAAACTGAAATTTAATTATGACAACTAACCTAAATTTGCCAACACCTGTCAAATCAACAAAACAAAACAAAGTTGTTATTTGATTTAATATTTTAAAGAAATTTTTTTATTAACAAGACTTTAAAAAAATGGTAATAAATCTAGTAGTGGAAAAAAATCGTATATAAACCACGGTTGTGAAGAACATTATAAAAGACCCCGCGCCTTATATAATCTTTGTCTATAATCTTATAATCTTGGCGCTAGGTCAATAATGACAGTCTTTACAACCTTGGCCTATAATATACTATTTTCATCAACATTTGTCTTATAAACATTCGCCAAACTATAAAAAAATATCAATATGTTCATTATTAACTAGTAGTGTATTATTGAAAAATATTATACCGGTAGACTGAAAAACCTCACCTCAGGTGCTATTCTGCTAAGTTATGATGATAGCCTATATGACTAGTAGTGGAAAAAATAATAAGCACAATTAATATTCTTCATTATGTAAAAGTAATATACTAATGGGTTTCGGCGGTGTCGCGAACAGCTAAGATCGGCTGAATAAGAAGCGGGAAACCACGTTTTTTTATTTTTACAATAAAATATCTTTTTATTACTAAAGTATTATTTTTAGTACTATTTCTCTAAGAATGGGAAACAACTATATTAATTATATTTCTCTAGTGAGTCATCCTGGCTCTATCCAAATTAATTGTCTACGCACTGCATAGAATTAAGTACATAAAATAGTATACTGTAGTACAAACTTAATATATTGTGTTGAATTTGTATAAATATTTTTCACCACACTACTGTTTGCACCGAACTAGCTCAATGCGGAGCAAGAAACTTTTCTCAAAAGTAGGTTCTAAATATTTTTACTGCTGCTTGTCTTCTGATAATAATGGAAAGTAAGATTTGTCTTCAAATAATTTGCTTTAGTTAATTTTTAAAAGTAAAAAAATTTTACTTAGCCTTGGATTGAACTTGCAATTTTAATTTTATTGAACTTCTTCTATAACTTCTAACCTACAAGTCATTTTTTTAGACGTAATTTAAATTCTTCAATGTCCAATTAAATTATTTTGAATTTTAAATTAAAATTATATGTAAAAATATCGCAGCAAACAAAATGTTATTATCGATAACGCCCCCGCAGATGCCAACATCAAATCAAAATTTGTAGCTCGCTAGACGAACAATTTTCAGCCATTAAATAAACTTTACAAAATCGAAATTTTCTCGGAATATCGAACCGAAATAAAAAAGTCGCTTAAAAAAATAAACACTTTAAATAAAAGCAATTTTCTACTCTCACAATTTCAACTTTTTTGCGGTCTCTTTCAACCAAAGTAGTTTCAAACAATATTCCAATTACAATACTCAAAATTAAGAACTCAATTGCAAAAATATTCGCACAAAATTGTACTCAAAAACTATCGGAGCCAAATTCAGACGTGAGTCCACGTGGGTCACGTCAGCTCTCTTTCTTGCCAACCTTACATTAAAAAATTTCAACCACAAAAATTTAAATTCAAAAATCATACTACAAATCTCAAATTTTAAATAAATTTTTAAAATAACGACAGGGTCAAATCACTTCGTAACACGACAATATTTATCACAATTAATTTGTAAATTATGTATTATAATAAATGAGTAAATAGTCTTAAATTATGTCTAGAGTATTTCTGAATAATTTTCCACCTTTGTAATATTATTAAAAAATACGTTAATAATGGTATACTATTATTTGAAAATTAAAATTTAGAAATATAACATCTTCTTCTTCTTCTTCTCTTTATTTAGGATTATTTTCTTGTTATTAACCAACATTTATAATCGATTTTTACTTTATAAGCTTTCGCGCCATCTTTTCTTGGGACGCCCTATTCTTCTTCTTCCTCTTGGACGGTTGTCTCTTGCCTTCTTTACCAATCGGGTTTCATGCATTCTTGTTATATGCTCATTCCATAGCCTTCGCCTGTCGGTTATCCAATCCGAGATGTTTGTGACATTGCAGGTTTCTCTTATATTTGTGTTTGGTATTCTGTCTCTTCTAGTTTTCCTGAGTATTCTTCTTAGTGTCTTTATCTCTGCAACTTCAGTTTGTCTTTTCGTTGATGCAGTGTCTGTTCTGGTCTCGGCTGCGTAGGTGAGGATTGGTCGTATTACGCTCTTGTAAATTCTTACTTTTGCGTCTCTCAATATTTAAAAACATAGGACATATATTATAAATTTATTGATTTGACTTGCTTCGTTTTTCTATTAATTGAATATCAAAGTTATATTATAGTAATCCATATTTAGGGAATCACCACCCTTTGCTTACATCAGCGTCGCTCTGGTATGCGGGGATTCAAAAACTTATTAGGGTCGTGGGTTCAGGTTGCTCGTTTCGCCTTATTGGTAAATTATTATCAAGATTCTGATTTCAAAAATATTCAATTCAATTATTTTCAACTTTAAAAATTTTATACTTGGTAGAGGATCCAACTTACAATTTCAATTTAATAATAATTCAATACAACATCTTCTAATCCACTTTGTGCTTCATTATAACTACAATTTTACTTTCCAATTAAATCACAAAAAATATTCAATTACACTTATTTTTATTTAAAATTTTAAATTATTATAGCAGCAATAAATTTGTTTCAAAAATGACACGCTAAGACTTAAAGCGTCATTCACATCCAAGTAACGTACGTAGCGGACATACAAGACATAACGTACAAAACATAGCAAATGACTTGCCATTCACATCAACATAGAAAACATAGAAACGTGAAGAACGCGCACGCGTATTTTCACCCGATCGGTTGACTACGGTATCGGTTTCTCTACGATCGTAGAGAAACGGATACAAATGTATCAGTTCTATAAATTTTCAGTCGGCCATAATTAACCAAATATCAATGAAAAACACACGCACAAGAAACACACGACACGCTGTAATTTAGCCAAAAAGTTTAAATGTCGAAAGTGTAAACTTCACTTTACAATTTAAAATTTTAAAACGGAGGTGTTGCCTTGTAAAATGAACGCATCTCATTGGTCAAACATAGAAAACATAACGGAGAAGTTGAAGTTGACCGAACTCTTTGTTACGTTACTTCATGTTGGCTATGTTTTGTACGAATGTCACTGGTAGCGTTTGAAACCATGCATTTCAAATATAACCTCGCGTTATGTCTTGTATGTCCGCTACGTACGTTACTTGGATGTGAATGACGTTTTATACGCGATACCAGTATGAAGTTGTCCGTCTTATTACACAACATTATCGTTCCTTCTACAAATTTTTCAAAATATGAAACCAATTCCAATCAAATAATTTTAAAAATTAAACGAATGCTTGATAAAAAAAATCCCTCTAATTATAAAAATACTCTACTTTACTACTCTATTCTGCACTTTTTATTTCAACCTTAACTTTTAAGAAAATAATTCATAATAAAAATTAAAAAATTCAATATGATACAAAATTTTTCTTGGTCATTAAACTCGTAAATCAAAAATATTATTATTATTATTGAGTATTATTTGTATTATATTATATTATTACAGAAACAACTAGACAGAAAACGTTTCAATTTGCAATATCAGATTGCAAATCTGATAAAATATTTAAAAAAATTTTTCACAGGATATCCTAGAACACCTGAACTTTACTTTTTAAATGTTACATTTTACGAATTGGACAACTTTTAACCGTGTTGTGTTCTTGCACTGTGATGTTATAGAAAATTTTTTAAATTGTAACTCTTATTTGACCTTACGCATTTGGATAGACTAATTACATTTCCTAAGTAGAAAAATGTCAAAAACATAATTACAAAGAAAAAAAATTTACTAGGTGATCAATAAAAAGCAGTTTGAAAATAGATAAAATTGTTTCTTCCCAGCACTTCATGTATAATTGATTGTCTACTCCAATGCCTTTAACATACATTTTTAAATATTTGGGTTAATTTTCTTGAAACCTCTCATGTATTTTTAATATTTTTGTTAAACAAAAACTGAGCTTTTAGTTAGTACAAAAAAGTAAACTTAACGTGTTTAAAGATTTATTGTTAAAAATTCTACTAAAATGTGCATTAAAATTTCACATTTGATCCAATCTTTACGACCTCACTGTATACAGATAAAATTTCATGTATTACAGTAGATATCTAATTTTCGTGTAATTTAATAATACGTTAAGTCACAGCTTGAAGTAATTAGATAGTTTGACATCTAAAATGAGAACAATAACTATGCATTTTATTATTAAACCTTTAAAAACATATTAAACTGCCTTAATTAGTTACAAAATTTTTAATAATATTGAAAATTTTAAATAACCAATCAAATAGTAGATATTATGCATTATTTTTGAGATAATTATATCACTATATTTTTTTTATTTTTAATAAGTTTTGAGTACATGGGTATAATATGTAGATTATAACATGTTTAATTACCATTTTCTATTTATAATAATTTATAGTTTTTCCTCATGCATATTTATAAGAAATCTACTGGAAATGAAAAAAAGTTTTCCTCCGTGAATTTGATGCAACTTTTACACTCTTAACTTTCTTATTTTTTGTGGACTGATTTTAATTTTGTTTTTGTTGTAATTCCTTTTGTAATTTTCTTTATATTTTACGATTCCCGTATATTAATTTTCGCGCAAAATCAATGTCTAATAATCTCTCTTTGACATTTTCCGACAATCTATGATCAAAAATTTAACATTCACCAAATCTTTCTTTATATTACACATACGTTAATTAATTTTATTTTAAAATTTCTGCTCGTTATTGGACGCAACAAGATAGTAACTCAATCACCCGTATTATTTTTTGAATTAATTTCAAACCAAATGATTTTAAAAATTATAGTTAAAATCACTACATAATAGTTGAATGTTTTGTTTATTTAGAAGAAAGTAATAATATTTGAATCTTTTATTTAATATTGATTTAAATAATAAAACTAACATTTTAACGATGTAGAATTACAACACATTTGAGATTTTTTGTTTACTAGTTTCTATAATAAAATAGATTTGTATAGTATTTTATAAATTTGGGTATATTTATTTTAATCGCTCACCTTACATAAAACAGAACTATTTATTTAAATTTAAATAAATAGTAACTTATAACATAAATTACAGTCAATTATAACATCTGTTCATTATAAAAAAATATATTGACTTAAAGTTAAAAAAAAAATTAAGAACCATATCGTAATAATATTATGTCATCATTTGGTGTTAGTTTCTACATTTTCTGTTAATTAAGTTTTAGTAAACAAAGGTGTAAAGATCGGATAAGCAGATTAATTCAAAATACTCACATTTGACCCGAAAGGTTTCTACAAACAATGCAGCGAGAAAACAACTAGTTCTATTTAATACAGGAAACGTAAAATATATTCTACATTATCTACTAATGCATAAATTCAACGTTTAAGTTTATTATATTTATTTAATACATATACAGTATACCTAATTATCTTTATTAATATAGAACAATGCTCCATTTGCATTATGATATTGTGGATCAATTTTTAATTTGCAAACTTTTAAAGAGCCATAAACCGCGAAACTTACCGTAATTTAATTTACTTAGTTAGTTAAGATTTTAAGAAGAAAATTATAGAGAGGGCAGTACCGTTCTATGGGTTTTGCCGCTTTTATTTCAGCATTTAAATAGCACTCAGTAATATCAAAATTTTTGTACCTAAATTTTCGTTTGATATATATCCTAAGATTTACCCAAATTTTCGTAGATTACCCCTTACTTATGTAGCAGATCTTTTATCTCGGAAAAACAAACAAATTAAGCATTTTTCGGGTTGTTTCTTAATTGCATCAACTGCTACGCATAAATTTTATGATAACCCTTTGTGAAATAAAGTGATCACACCCTAAGTTGTAGTGCTACTATGTGTAATAGATTCAAAATAATGTAGATTTAACTCCGAAGGCATCACTACAAACAAATTTATTGAAATCAAATCAGGGTTAATAAGATATAAGTTTGTCATATTACTTCTTCTGGATATCAATTTATTCGATAAATTAATTAAAAAACTGCTCAAGAGGTGCTTAATGTATTGAAATTTACCTTTTTTTCTTAAAATTTTATCTGATGATTGTGAAAAATAATATATTGCAATCAATTACTAGGAAAACTAAACCTCCAAAGAAAGGAAAAGAGCAGATCGTTTGCTTGTCGACATTCTGAGATTATAAGACACTCGAATGCGCTTCAGGTATACTTAAGACTCATCCACAAGCTCCAAATTAACCGTAGAATTAGTACATATATTAATACTTAAAATTTGAACATAAATTAATGTTTTAGCAGCATTCACAATGCTTTAGTTAATGCGCAAATTAGTGTGAATCCATCTAGTGTCAATGTTTGGAACTTAAGTATTTCCGTCTGGTAAATTGTTGTTATTGCTAGATAACCTATCTTTCTATTTAAATCGGGTACAGGTTAATACCATAGCGTTGTACTATTAAAATTAAATGTAATTCATGTCACAAAAGTTAACGGGTTTTAGGTTAGAAATCACAGATGACACTTGAATGATTTTGAAGCATGCGTAGTAGCGACTTGACGACTAATTTACGTGAAAAAGCTTGGACCTTGCAAAGTTCTGCGTTAAGTACTAAGTACTAATTTCGCGTTAAGTACTAATTTCGAGGTTGTGAAGAACCGCATTGGATTTAAATGCGGCAAACTTCTATGTTTAATTCTAATTACTACGTTAATTTAGAGGTTGTGGATGATGCTTAGTTGTTAATGAGCTTCATCAGCTGTTCCTAGCTTAATTCATTGTCAAGTCGCTTCTAACAAATTTTTTTACTGTCCAATAACTTAGGCACTTAGAGCAACATTTATGCTGTGCATAGTATGCTATGATTAACATTATGATGTTCATAACATTTTTTTAATTATAACAATTTAAAATAATTTATTTATAAAATTATTAAACATTATGATGTTTCTGTTATTTCTCAAATTATTGTTTTTATAAATAAATTTTATAGAAAACGCACGATGTGATTCTGTGAAACCATCCATAAGAATTAATTTCAAAAATCAAAAATTCTTTTACTAACTATACATATTATATTCGCGCTATGTAAACAAAACAGAAGTTAGTATTTGAGTAAAATATCAGTATACGTTTTTTCACATATATTTAATAAAATGTAAAAAACTAATAAAGTAAAAATTAATATTAATTGCAGAGATCTTTAACAATAAATATTCTATGTAAATATTATATAAATAAAATTCTGATAAACGTGATATCTTTCGTCAGAAGCTCAATAATATTAAATGTTATTAATATGTATTTAATGGCATTATTCTATTAAAAACTTTTTAATTTATTAATAATAAATAGTCGTCTTCATTAAATTTGTTACAGCGCTTCAAATGTTTCAGGAAATATTCATCTATTAACCAATGTAGTTTCACCGATTTTTCGTTCTATTCTTCATTTTATTAATTACTTCCACTTTAGTTAATTTAAACTTTTCTTCAAAATCAGTATACAATAAAATTAGAAAAATTTTACTTAGATTTCTGTTGAATGGTTATTACTTTATTCACAAAAATAAAATCTCGTTGGAAGCTTTAGTATTTAATGCCGAATTTTATTTATTCTTGTTTATTGACATTATAAAACTTTTTGGCATAAAACATATCCAAGCTATAAACTGTTTTGTTAATTTTTTTATAAAAGTAACCAATATACCATCATTTAGTGTAAATATTGTCGATGTTCGAAAAATATAGATTGTTGTGTAGGTATTTGTATATTAATAAAATTAAAATAAAAAATTGAATACATTTATTCAATTTCAATAATATAAATAGTAGATGCTGATCTGAAACATTTGCATATTTTCATTTTTCAAATAATAAATTTCTCGAATTTTTTAAATTGTATTTGCATTTTCTGTTGTTTAAAGTTTTTAACCGTGTGTTTGTTTTTATGTTTAGAAAGTTTTTTATTGGTATGTACAAGATGGCCCATTACTAACAATTTACAATACATATATTTTATAAATTTATGTAATTAAATCTTATGTAATGATGTACCGACAGCAGTTATTTAATACCCCGACGCGACGTAAACGACAAATTCGTTAAGAAACCACAAATTTTCTCTCACTGACAATTGGCGCTGGAGTGTTTTTAAATTCCAGAATTTAGAACAACACAAACTAAGAGCATGTTAATCAACTGAAGTAGAAGCCCAAGTTAAAAAATTAATTTTCAAGAATTCATAGTTTTATGTACTGATCCTTGAAGATGAAGAGCAAATGAAGATCACACGATCAGGATTATCTAAGAAAAGATTAGCAAGACAAAAACTCTTAATGCAACTAAATAATACTTATTATATAATCAATGGATAAGTGGTTTAGGTAGTGTAACTTGATAGTAATCATATGAAATTCTTAGAATAAATCAAAAAATGCACAAGCAATTTTTAGAACTAAAAATTTTAACTTAACACAATATAAATACACCGTATGTATTGTAGTGAAACAAAATATTTCGACCCACCCTGTGCTGAATTGTAAAATTTTGTGAATTTAATTTTTGAAAGTTTGAATTGGAAAAGTACAGAGTGGGAAGAAATGATAGAGATAAGAACTTTTTTGGCCAACTATGGCCGACAGCGGGTGCGAAATTTTGTATGCCCGCTGAATTTGATTTTTGATATGAGATTTTGTTTATTTGAAATTGTGAGTAATATTTTGGAATTATTTAATAAAGTGATTTTGATAGGAATGCATTATTGCGTTGTTTTTGGATAAATGTTTGATATTTGGATTAAAGTAGATATTTTTGATAAGTCCCTACCGAACAGTAGTGTATCGACTTGGTTTGGTTAATTTGGATTATTTTGATGGTTTGCTACCGAGCGGTAGTGTCTTAATCTGATTGATTAATTTGAAGGAAGAAACATTAAAAAATAATTTAATTCGAATTTGAATATTTGCAAGTAAAATTAAATTTATAAGAACCAAATGTTGCCGTTGCTGATATCTAATTGATTTTGATAAGTAAATATCAAAAGTTTAAAACTGAGGAAAAGTATTAAAATTTTACATGGGAATTTAAATTAGTTGCGATTGGAAGAATAATTAATTAATTTTTGGAAGACGATTTATTTATGACATTATTTTGATTGAAAACGAAGACAATACCGTCAAAGGAGCTAGTCGAAGTGTGTTTTTTTTCTTTGAGTGTGGTAAAGGGTTTGGTTGATAAAAACAAAAGAAAAACAATCAAATACCACCACAGTATATTATTGCAAACGTTTTCACCATACTATGTACATATATCGTATATATCAAATACGAAAATTTTCTCGTTTCCCTTTCTAGTTCATCGTCTGATGATGGCATAGTATAGTGAAACGTTTGCGATAATATATTGCTATGGTTTGGTGACGAATTTATTCGCCCGAGACCAAGATTTTAGCTTCTTGTTCCAATTTCTCGGTTTTGTCTTGATCTTCTTTACAAATTTTCAATTAAATTTTAGTTCCAATCTCAGGGTTAAAAGTGCGTTCAAAACCGCAAGCTTCACGTTCGGGCCTCAAAGGAATTCAATGTAAAATATCCAAATCATTATTTTTATATTCAAAAATATTTCTTTTATATTCTAACTTAAATTTCAATATAATTTAAAATGGTAAAGTTAAAATTTACGATACCCGTATCGCAGCTGTCCTCTTATCATCAACGTTTGCAGTTCCTTCATATAATTCTTAATTTTATAAAATTTTACCCATCTAAACAATTTTTTAATTAATAAAACAAAATTCTTCCAATTCCTTTATAATTTCTTTTATTATTTTTAATTATTTAACTAGCTTCCGTTTTATTTTTTATTTCCAAAAATCGTTCAAACTTTCTTGAAAATCAACTAATCCATCCATAAATCTTAATAAAACAATATTCAATCAAATAAATCACTTATATTTTAAAAAACTATAAACTTATCAAAAATTATTCGGACTTCATAATTATTCATACATCACGTCGGCCATTTTTTGGCAAAAGGCCTCGTATCAAAGTAATCGGTCCCCACCTAGCAAATTCCACAATGTTACAACTTAATAATTAATACAATAATTTTACAAAAATGCATAGGGTGGGTCCGAATCACTTTGAAACACCGCAATATATTGTGTTAACTTAAACATTTTAGTTCTAAAAATTTGATATGACTTATTATATAAATTCTAATTTTTTGATATTTTATAAAAATAACTATTATAAATAATTGATTTAGTTAAAGTACGATACTGCTGTGCATTTGGCGTTGTGTACATCGGGATTGACGTGAAAATCGCATAGTGTGTATTTTAATTGATGTGCAGCTGGATTGATACACAAGTTTATTCGGTACTGTAAGATATTTACAATTTATTATCATAAGTATAAAAAATACCCAAGAATTTCTTTAACATTGTCGTTAACAATTTGTTATCGTTGTGGATAGATTATATGGTATAACATAATATCTATTTAAGAAAGTTCAAGTGTTTAAATTTTGCAATACTATTTATTTCTTATAGAAAATTCATCCATTTTCTGTATTGACAAGGTAACCTGACCCAACCCACAAATGGTTGCTATTCCAACAATATGCTATTTAAATGCTATTTAAAAACGAATTTCTTTGAAAATAATGTATTATTTTAAAATCTAATTTTATTATAAAAATAACAAGTAATACAAAATAAAAATTTGTACTGTTCAATTTCAAAACACTGTTTATCTAAGTTCTCTACATAACAGTTTTAAATTTGTTTAGTTTTGCGGTAAAGAGTTTAAACTGCGGTAAACTTATAGTTATTATAATAATTATTGATAAAGTAATTTAGATGAATTTCTTACAGTTTTTGTATGACAATTGATATTAAAGTGCAATTTAAGTAAATAAAGTAATTATAGTAATATACATTTAAATCAAATAATTTTGAATTATATGGTAAACTAGAGACCAATTAAGTTAAAAACAATTAAATTTTATATTAGCGTAAACTGTAAACGAACAATCCTTCTGTCGAAATAAATCTGAAATTGTAGTTTTATACATAAATTTAACAGTTCAGGTAATGATATCTAAAAAAAATATATTAACTGAATATTGAATTAGTAAATAATCAACTTTATTGCGAGCAAATATTTCAAGTAATATATTCCAAATAAATTTATTTTCTAATACTAATATTAAAAATGTAGAATTAAAGTTAGAAGTTAGTCAATTTTAATAAGCAAAAGTGCCCTTTGTGAGAAAAATTTTTGTGCAGTAATCATCTTTAAGTATATTATGTTATATAATAGAAAAAGACCCTAAAAAATAAATTTTTTAAGTAGATGTATTATGTTATAGACAGTTATTACGTAAACAATTATTCATGAGCTAAATTCTGTAGTCGACACTTAAAATGTCATAAGTAGGTACTCATTTTAAGAAATTGAGATTTTTTACATAAACTATAATAACAATTAAATATACATTATGTTAAAAGAATACAATTTTATATACAGTTTTTAGTGCCAAAATAACAAGTTCAAAAATCGTCTATAAGAATTTTGCTATTTCTACGTCTGTTAAAAGAGAATAAATATATTATGTACATAGTTTTATTCTGCATTGTAAACTATGAAAATAACATCATATGACTGCTTAAATATACACTAATTTAGTTTAATATCTGTTACTAAATAATAACTCGACTTTTAAAGTGCTTAAATTATGTTAAACTATTCTATAACATACGTCAACTCTTTTCTCTTTCAAGAAGTGTTGGTACATAATGTCGGATGTTTTATAATTTTACTTAATAAAACTACAGGTGAATTTAAATAAACAATCGTGAAGTGCTTCGGTGGATATTTATTTTATTTCATAAAACTGCAGGAAAATTTAAATAATATTTAACAAATACATAGTAGTTACCAAATTTAATTTTTAAGACAAAAGTAAGGAGTATAAAGTTATTTTCGGAGAAACCCGAAACCACGCAAGTAGTGATTGCTTAAAGCTTGCCTCACACGATGCTTGTTTTGCTGATGGTTTCCTTGCTTGTTTCTGTGCATGGTACCTAGTATGATAGCTCCTGTGCATGGTTGGCTTTACACGGGTTTTGTGCACGATGCTTTGCAAGCATGGTTTCAAGCTTCAATGCGCACGCAGTGACAGTGACAGTCTCAAGTTTGTAAAAATGAACGCCCTTTTTATAGAAATTTAACGTAGAATATTAGCTGTTAGCATATTTTTGTGCAAAATACACAAAACAATATAATTGCAATTATACACAAATCGAACTACCAATTTAAAATGATAATCTTTTTAAAATATGGTTAACCAAAAAACAACAATTTTAAAAAAATGATAAAATAAAGAAAACAACAAGAAGCAATAATAATAACCAATATAATAAAAATATTTTATTATTTTTAATATCAAAATAAATTAGGTTATTTAACCTAATAAACTTATTTGTTTACATCATTTCAATTCAAACTCGACTGAAACTCGGCATTTCTCGGTAGTACTCGCACGATGCGGTTTTATCATTGGTTAGCGCTGAAAACATGCACGTAAACCATCACGTAAACCAACACAGAAAATAGCACCGGTTCTATCACAGAAATCGTGCACGAAAACATGCAGCCAAGTATGCACGGCAACTGCTCACCCATCAGCGCACCCATCACGGCACCAAGCAGAGAAGCATGCAGGGAAGCAAGCATCGTGTAAAGCGAGCTTTTTATTACGTTAAACAACATGAAAATTTTAATCCAATATTTTTTCATAATGAAAAAAATAATAAAATTGACTATTATCTGTAATTTGTATCATGTATAACATCTATAAATAATGACTATCAATTTAAATTTAAAGTTATGCCTAAAACAAAGTCACAACTGTCCCGAAGGACATCCCAGGCGAGAGTAGTTAGAGTATGCCGAAAGGAAAAGTCTTCCATGCACTACGCGGGCCTACGCGGCGCCTTGCGGGTAACAGAGCATTCATTTCGCAAACGCTCGCTAGGCAGTCGCCTTAACTGCTAGTATATTATATTATATAATTGAGGGAGTGAGTTCCAAAACTTCTCTTATCACAAAACAAGAATTTCGAGTATTCACGAAAAACTTATTCCAGCTTAACTAATTGATTTAGAATATCACTTGTGTTATTATTATGTAGTAGAATTATAACGGGTCTAAGTCATGAAAGAAAACATATATTCATCAAGCCATTTTTGTGATATTAAATAAAATAATTTGGATAAGAAAAGTTTTGTTGCAAAACCATGGATAAGAATAGTTATGAAAACAATTTTAATGAATATAATTAGAAATTAAATAATGGACAATTAGAAATTAAAGATTTTTTATTAAAATGTAAAAAAACAACACATAAATTTATCAAAAGCATAAAATTAAAAGAAAACTTGAATTTATGAAATAATCGGTACTAAATTAAATGGTTAAAACATCCTCTTCTACGGGCGGTTCTTCCATCTCTTCATCTTCTTGAACATCGTGTTGCACTGGTCTTAGAAGGACCTGCTTATAATATTGTAGCTCCTTCTGCTCTTGCCAATCGTTTCCAAAATGTTTGTTCAACAGCTTATTAACATCTTGTAGCTTTTCAGTTTTAACTGGAAATTGAAATGGCAGCTCTCTTAATTGTAAACGGTGGGTTTTACCTTTTTTAAGAAATGGTTTGAAGATTCCTAAGTCACTGTTATATGCAGTTTCAGCTTTCAGAACAATAGAACTACTATTGTTTTTTTTTCATGAGTGTCATCCGCTTTGCTGGAGCAAACTGAAAGTGCAATTGACCAGGAGCTTTGACATTTACAGAAACTTCAGATTTAAAATCATATACAGGGACATCTTTCCCAACTATTTTAACTTTACCAAATTTGTTAAAAATGTCTATATATTCTTGAGGTTCAATTATCGTGTCTCTTTTTCTAAGTACCTTTTCTATACGGCCAAAAACTCTATCGGGTGGAATATATGAGTGACCAACAATTGGGAATATGAATTCTAAAGATCTTATATTAGCAGGCGAGTCCTCCAAAAGCCACTTTGCAAGCATTCCTATCATTGTAATATTCTTATTCTGGCCAGGGCAGCCATCCGAAAACATCTGTATTTTTTCAAATCCTGGAAACTCTTTATTGCAGAGATAATGGTACACAATAGAAGCTATTTCATTAGATCCTTTGCAATGCTGATCTTCGGACCAGGTAAATATATTAACAGTTTCAGGAGTTTGATGATTTTTAGAGTGCCAATCACAAATAGTCATACTGTATTGATAGAGCTGCCTGGAATAATAGGCTATCTGGTCAGGAACTTTAGGCAAAACAAGATTTTTTTGACAGTCAAAAGAAAACTTAAACACTGAAAAACTTTGATTTTTCAACAGATCATGGAATGCATTGGCCTTTGCCTTATGAAATGTATATCTTGCTATAGCTGTAGCCTTGTCCTGATCTTTTAAGACTTTAATTTGAGACTTTAATCTTATACACTCAGAACATTCATCTGTAGCTGGTGTTTTGAAGCTGATATTGAAATCATTCATAAAAATATCCCAAAAGAAGTGGTATTTCACTTTTTTATCTGTTTCTGCTTGGTTATTATTGTATAATCTCCACAATGTACGAACACTATGGTCACTCGAAAAATATTCTCTTACACTATGCTCGCGAGTGTAATGTGATTCAACACATTTCAGTCCTTGAATAAATTTCCTTACTTCTATTTTTTTATCAATGTATTTTTTTAATCTAGTGTCTCCACCACGGTTTTCTCTAGGAGATATCCCATTCAAATGACTTTTTTTACTAATGTTCTGCACTCTAAATTTAGAAATTCCGAGAATTGACAAAAATGCTTTGCCACATACCTACATAAGGCTAAAAAATCTTGATTTAACGTAATATGCGATTGTTACTTTTTTTTAGGCCCTTTTTTTTCACCTGTACGTCGACGTTTAGGATCGTTCTGTCCCGTATACTTTAGTATAAAATTATCTTGCGAAACTTTATCTGTGTTGGCATAAAATGCTTCATGAAAACGTCGTATATCTTGCATAGGTAGATCATTACACTGAAAATGTTTTTTCTTATGTATGCATGTAGGTTTCCTTGGTGGTTCTTTCGGTTTCCTCCTACAATAAAAACACCAAATATTATTTAACTAAAGACTACCACTAGTACATACTAACTAAAGGCTAAGTTTTGTTCAATGTAAAAATTTATAAAATAATAAAGGTTTATTCTTAACCTACCTTTTAATTTTCAGCTGTTCTTTCTTCCACGTTATTCTGGATGGCTTTTTTCTTCCCCCTTTTTCTTCATGTAATAATGGAGTTTGAAATTCCATTTTAAATAATTAATAATGGCAATCGACTGCTTATTACAATAATAATTAATTAAAATAACAAATCTTACAAACCAACAATGTGTAATGTAGTACTCAGACATATGTGTGTGTACGAATATGGTAAATTTAGTCAGCAAATTTCACGATAAGGATTAAACGCGATTTGCTACCAAAGCAGACGCGGACAAGGCAAGTTTTGGAAACAACATACAACTTTGCTATGTTTAAAGTATGAGTTAAAATTAGTTTTGTCGCAAAATTATTTTATATTACGGTGCAATGCTATCAAAACAATGAAAAAAAAATGTTTGCGTCAAAATTCAAAAAATGGATAAAGCAAGTTTTGGAACTCACTCCCTCAATTATAATAATATATTTTATTTAATATAATAATAGATTGAATAACATATAATAATTGGTTTAATCTCAATTTTTTGGTCAACGATAACAAAAAACAAAATGAACAACTTCCAACAATAATTAACGTATCTTGTGGTTTTATACGTGTGAGTATGTGTTCTAAATACTGAAAGCTAACTACACAAATATAACATGAAACAATTGGAAAAATATTAACGATTAAAAAAAACTACAATAATTAAATCTCAAAATAAAACAACCGTAATGTTTTGCCTGTCTTCGGTCGGATCTCCGTCTTACTTAGTTTTTGTTGCACTGATTGTATTTAACTCGAGGACACTTGAAACAAAGGTTTCACTCAATAAACCCCCTTTATACACTTTGTTAACTGCCTCGATACTCGTGGTCAACCTTGGTTGTACTCTCGAAATTATTCTTCTCGTCGACCGTTTGGTTTGGAATTTTATCGCAGACTACTCTAGCCACTACTTCTTGTTATTTTTCCTCTTCCATTAGGAACAACTTCTCAACCGCCATCCATATTCTTTATTTTAAAATCAATTTCGTGCTGTGCAACTTACAAGAGAATTATATGACCTCCGCATTTTTGTAATTTTTGCCATTTATTGTACTGAAAGTTTAGACCTCCAATAAAAGCTCCTCAAAGCAATAGGACCAGATGGTCAGAAATTTTCGAGAAAATCGACTTTGAAATATTGTCGAGTGAGTTTGAAGACAAGAATTTGAAGGCAAATAGTTTCGTAGCACCGGCACGAACGAGTTGGTCTAGGAACCAGTGGGTTCACGGTTCAACACTATGTTTCGAATTTCAGATTCTCATCAGGCAAACCTAGAACAATTATCAAATTGATAGCAAAGTTATGCGATTAAATTTAATACTTGATTAAAAGTAAAATTATTTTGACCTTTGTAATAACAAAATTATACTTACTCGAAGCTGAAATGAATAAATAAACTTCTTTTGAAAAACTCTAAATCGGACAACTATACAAACCGAATAAAAAAAAATAATGAGAATCCGATATTCGAAACATAATGTTGACAATATGTAGCAAACTATAGCTGTATTCTTTTTACCTATTTTATTTCCATCTCAGTTGCACAACTGAGATAAAGTGAGCTAAGACAAACTGAGATTAACTGAGTCAATGTGAGAAAAAGATAAGGTAAAAAGAACAACGAAAATTTACTACTAAGTGAATTTTGAATTTAATTATTTTGAAGTTTGGTAGCACTAATCAAATTGTTTTTTTATTATTGTATAATGTCAACATAAAACTTCAAAAAGACGAATTAAAAATTTAAGGTGCAGTAGATATTAAAATGATTGCAAGAAGTGACAAGTTTAATTCAAATCAACTAATCCGGGCCATTCCCCAATTTGTCTCAGTTGTAACATTTCAAAACAGCAAAATCAGATTGGGGTATGGAAGGGGATAATTTTGTCAGGTAAAACTCAGTTCGGTACGGCACAGTACTTATGTCAAAACGGTAAAAAAAAACCTTTTAACTGAGTAACTGAATATCTCAGTCTCAGTACAATCTCACTTAAAATAGGTAAAAAGAATACAGCTTATATCATTCATTTAAATAGTTTTTGAACAAATATTATGTAAATTATGAATTAAATATAAACCCAGAGAAAGAAGATCCGTAGGTCACCCCAGAAAGAGATGGCAAGATCAGTTTGAGTGACGTAACGGACCGCGGTCTTACACATAAAGATGATGATGATGATGATGATAAATTAAATTTTATTTCAATTTCATGCAGAATATAAAAATTTATTTTATAAAAAATATTATCACATGTTAATAACCTTAACCATATCATTAATATTAAATTAATTAAAGTTTTAAATATTATGTTTAGTTTGTTTATTTGTAATATTAAATTGGCAATAAATCTACAATTTACGTACTTACTTGGTCAATGTATTAGTTAAATTTGTTACAACCAGATCCATTGTCATTAAGTTTCTTAATTAAAAATAGGTAGGTACACAAAATGGCATAATTATATTTAAAGTATTATTTATAAGAATATTAATAAGTTTTTTTGGTATTCATGAAACATACAAATTTATCACTAGTTGTAAACAGTATAATATATTATTATTAAGAGCTTTAAATATAATTTAAATTTAATTTGTTGTAGTCAAAATTGTATAAATGTCACAATATAATGTGTACTTCAAAGTAAGAATAATAAAACCAGAAGTTTTCCAAGATTTTTATTAAAAAACTTGTAAGAATTGCTTTCCTTTGTTGAGAAAGGTAAAGCTACAATTTTGCATTACATAAATTCTTAACAAAAGCGATTACCTTTTTATAAACGTTAATGGTTGCTCGGTCGATATATACGTTTTTTTTAAGAAAAATATTGAAATTTGTACTAAAGGGACGACCTCTAAATGTTAACCAATAAAATTGCTGTGAAGTTCGACGGTATTACAACAACAAAATTTTTGGGATTGAAGTGTTATGTGTGTTGCCTAAACTGAACCGGACAAAGTCAAAAATAAGATAGATGTCGACAGAGTTAAATGTAATATCGAATAGACGCAGTTTTTGGTTATAAAATTTTGCTTCTTTGTGGTGAATATTTAATATTACTACAAAATTAAGTACTATTATTTAAATTACCTGAAGTTTCCCGGTGTAAATTAGACTTTGCAAACGATGCGCCACGTATATTATTCATATCTTGGATCGACTATAAGTACATGCATAGTTCAAATTATGGAACAAACGTTTTATTTCTACAAGGTGACTACTGTATGATCCCACCATCAAAATATTAAATAATACAATAAATTATAAATAAATTAATGTCATATAATAAAATTAAACATTGTATTATTAATATTGATGCCGACAACCTTAGTTTGATATTTCAATTGACAAAATAATTCACATTAACATTCCTCATTTCGTAATTTCTTAGTTTTCATAACGATTGGTTAAGGGAGGAAAAAATTGTTATAGCTCGAAAAATAATGATATTTTATAAAAAAAATATTATAAGAAAAGTACATAATGAATGTTTTTCAAATCTTTAGCACATTTTATTGATTATAATATGATACTATAAAAAAAAACGATTTGGATTATTGTAGTCAAATTTACCGGATGTACAAAACCTAAAAGATAGCATAAAAAAAAGTGATTGTCTGGTTGCCAACAATTCGGCTATATGGTTTGCCTAAAATAGAAATATTTACAAAGTTACCTTTATTTACCTTTGACCTTAGTCCGACGGAAGAAAAAGTTTATCTTAATTTTTTTTTAGATTAAAAAAATCTTTGTGTTAATTCTCTTGCGGATCAAATTTCTCTGGAAATGTTGCTTTCAAGGACAATCTATAGTATATAGTACACTACTAGCCAAAAGTTAGATACAGCAGAGTAAACTTCCAAAATTAATGAAAAGATAGTTTTTATTGAAGCGGTTTTTATTCAAATAACCAGTGAACATTACAAAACAGTAAGAAAACCAAAATAAGTGAAAAATAACTTAAATATATTATTTAATATAAAAAGAATCTAAAAAATGAATTTTTTAAGTGGATAGTGTGGTAGTTAGTAATTTTTGTAATTTCTTGGTTTTTTAATTTTAATTTTTTCAATTTTATTTGGTATATTTTTTCTTGTTTCTAATTATTTTTACGTTTTTTTTTATGTTACATACGACTGATGATCGAAAATAATCGTGAAATAGAGGCCTTCATATCGTATTAAAAAGTTTTTATTTTAATTTTTATCATGTTTTTATAACGTAAATTTTATTTTTAAAAATTCTTGGTCAGTATTTAAAGATTTTTTGTCATTTTTCATTTTTATTTATCTGGATTATTCAAATATTCCAGACCGAACCTGTTAAATGTAAATTATTGTCGTTTTTATTGCTTTTCAAATATTATTTTTCTATGTAAGTATGTATTCTTTACTTAACAGTTAAAATTCATTATTTTAATATTTTGTTTAGTTTGTTTATTTTAAATATATTATTTATTATATAGGAAATTTTTTTCTAGCTATTGAATTTTTAAGTAGCGACTTTTCAGAAAATTACAATCTTTTCCAGCTAGTTCTCATTATTATTAACTTTGTGTATTGGTTTTAAAATTATTGTCAGTAAATTTTATTCTATTAATAGATGGACTCCTTCAAATATTTTTGTTAACTTCAGGCATCAGGAATCTACAGGTTCGCTTCTAAATGCAATTGCATACCTTTATTTTTTACTTGGGATTTAATCTTTTTTATTTGTGATTTTTCACAAATTGTTAATTGTTGTTAATTGTTGTTAGCTTACTTCTTACGTTATTTTCTTTAATATATTTTCTTTGTATAAATTCTTTTTTATTTTAACAAATTTTCAGCCATTCACAATAGGTTCTACTTAATCATTATATTTTTATTGACTTATTAACTTTTTTTGTAGTCTTTCAAATAACATGTAAAAAATTGATTTAATGAATTGAAACACATAGAAAGAGTTTGTCAGTGTTAACCCTTTTTACAATTTAATATTAGTTTAAATTACAATGTTATTTTTGAATTTTTAAGTGTATATCACTTTCAGTATGTAAATGCAAGATTTTAGTCTCTGCGATGAGTAGTCAGTATATCTACTACAGGAAGGTTGAGATGGTCTTCAATACGATCATATTATCTACAACTGAATGATTGGATAAATTCTTTGACAATTGAAATTTAAATGTTACAAAAAGTATCAGTGATGATTCTTAGAATTTTGAATGAAACATTAAAAAAAATTTTTTTATTGAAAAGCGCTGTTCGTTACACCGGTTGTTGATACAACTGCAGAGACAGTAGTTGCCTTAAATTTTTTCACGGGTTGGCTCCTTAAAATCACAACTAATCAGGACCGATAATTGGAATAAAAATTTTTGCAGCAATTTTTACCTTTAGTTAGGATCAAGCGTAGTCGTACATTGCCACATAACTATCAATGCAAAGGCATGATCGAACGTCTTTACACACAAATTATTGTACAAAGTACAAAGTACAATAATTTCTTCTTCTTCGATTTTCTTTTGACAGAGAAGTTGTGATTTCAGATTCACTACCATCAAATGTTTCGTCAATTTCCGACTCTTCGCACCACTACGCGCTATCTCTCTCTCTCTCTCTCTCTCTCTGTTGCTGGCCTCTCTTGACAGTCGCTGTAGAGAGCTATTGGTAATATCTTTTACTTAATCCGACCAACGCTTCGGGGACCTACCTCTTGGTCTCGTTCCCTCTATTTCTCTCTGTATTATTAATTTTTCTAGAACGATTAATTTCTTAGTATTAAGAGTGATTGTTTTGTCTTACCATACTCTTCAGCCATACCTTACATCTAACAGCATTTCTTGACATTTTGTAGCGCCTCTTGAGTGCTTTCACCCTCATTACTAATGAGTACTCCCAAGTATATATATTCGCAACTGAATATATGCGCGCGATCTTTTGGTGTGTTATAATTGTTGACTCGGTCCACCATCATCAGTTTGGTCTTGTCATTATTGATGATCAAGCCACAATTGCGGCTTTTATTTTTTAGCCGCTTCATAAGCAGTGTCAGTTCTTCGGCTGAGTTGGCAAAGAGGACGGTGGCGGCATATCGTAAGTTGCTTATCTTTTTTCCAAAAATGGTAAAGCCGTATTTCCATTTTTCTAGTGTTTTTCTCATCCTCCTTACTCCTTTACCAACTTTATAAGGGTTTGAGAGTCGATGGTTTATTTTATTTCTTGCATTGTTTTTCTTGTAGAATTTTAAATTTGCACAAAGCGTTTTAAATTTTTTTTCAAATAATAATTTAGGTAGTAATAATAATAATATAGGTTAATTTTTCTTAAAAAATGTACATTATAAAGTGAACATCAGAAAAGAAGAAAATGTCACAAATATTCTGAACAAAAATCAATTAATTTACAACCAATTACAGAAAATCGCTTACATCATAGGGTTCTTTTTCAATTAAAAATGTATGTACCGCCTTTTTTTAATCTTTAAAAGTGTTTATTATTTTAATTTCATTTGGTAACTTATTATAAAATTTTATGCAAGAATAATAGCAGTTCTCCGTTGTTGTTAGTCGATGTTGTGGTATTATGTAATTTAAGCTTTTTGTAGGATAATGCCTTTTTTTATTGAAGTGCTGCGAGACCAAATGTCTATTTTTATAAATAAATAAAACACACTCCTGTATATAAATTGCCCACACCGTTAGTAATCCATTTTGCTTAAATCTTTTTCTGCATGTTTCTCAGAATTTTAGCTTGAGTATAGTTCTTAATGCTTGTTTTTGTATCTTAAATATTTTTTCAATCTGTCCACTTCCATAGAAGATTATTCCATATCTTG
This sequence comes from Cantharis rustica, assembly GCA_911387805.1. NCBI lineage: Eukaryota > Metazoa > Arthropoda > Insecta > Coleoptera > Cantharidae > Cantharis > Cantharis rustica. The sequence goes on from OU426879.1 coordinate 37,779,487, forward strand.
CTTTCTTCTTGCGTTTATGGCTTGCTTCACAAACCATAAACAATCGCATTTAATCTTGTAGCTACTACTCGGATGTGCTCTTTCCATGTTAGTTTTCCATCTATGTGCATTCTCAGGAATTTCATACTTTTACACAATTCATACATTTCTTTATTTATTTGTACCTTCTCCGGTGTTTCAAGCCTAGAATGTAAAGTTCTAAATAGTATTAAATTTGTTTTTTGTTTGTTTAGTACCATATCATTTGTTTGCATGTATTATTTACCTTATTTTTATCGCTTATGATAATTTTTATTTTCTGTGCGTAATGATCAGAAATATGCGTTTTCATAACTTCTACTTCATAGAGACCTTCCAGATTTATAAATATGTTGTCTATGCATGTCGATGTGGTATCGGTTTCTCGAGTTACTTCGAATATTGTTCGGTGCATGTTAAAAGAATTCATCAATGCCATCATCTCCTCGGTTTCGTTACTATCACTTAGCAAATTTACATTGAAGTCTCCTGCAATTATAATCACTTTATTTTCTTTTGTTACCCTCTTTAATATTTTGTTCATTTTTTCTAAAAAGGTGCTTAAGTTTCCATTTCTGTACACGGACATGCATATCAACTTCGTGCCATTCACCTCACATTCTACTCCTGAACACTCAAATTCTTTTATTTTTGAACTATTTGTAATAGCCATTCTATGTTTTCATACGATACCTTTTTTTGCATACACTGCAGTTTTTCCATGTTGATTTTCTTCCCTACAATAATACGCTATTAAGTTAAAATCATGTATTCCATAATTCTTCAATTGCTGAGCCGTTTCCCAATGCTCAGTGATGCATAATACCTATATTACAGTCTTAATTTTCTTGCAGCATAACTTCCAATTCTACCAATGAGTATCCCATAGATAGTACATTTTGATGGATTACAGTAAGATTATTTAATTGCACATTTGGCTCATCAATATTAAGGTTATTTAGTTGTATTTTAGTAGTCCTGCCAATTTTGCTTTTGTCTAACATTTTCGTTGTTTGTTATACGGGTATGTCGTAGTTTACATTTTGTTTCATTTCATTTACAATACTATCATGATAAGGACATTTTATGCTTTTTTCCGAGTGGTTTATGCCATACTTGGTTTTGAACATTTTATTGCTTCTAATGCAATTTGCACACTTAATTTCTTCATCTTGACATACGCACAGATTAGTTTCATGAGAGCCCGCACATATTGCACACACTATGGTTGCACTCTTATATTCTTTTGCCAAAGATGACACAATGTTCACATGTTTAGATAAGCGATGACACCATTAAGCCAAGTTTGAAAACAGCATAAAATCATATCATACTTAATCATAAGCCGATACAAAAACATTTTTCAATGAATGTTAACAACGCACAAAATACAATTTCAATTGGCAGATTATTAAAATCCGATTAATAAATTATTCTGATATAAATAATAATCAAGGAACATCATTAGAAGAAGTTCGATACAAAAGAAGTCACGAACGAAGAAGCACACTTAACTGCGTATTCCCGACATTACCTTGTTATCATTCTCTAAAAATAACGCCCTTCTGGTCGTTCTAATTTTGTACTATCTTGGGCTTATGAATTCATGCCATATAAGCGTTAATGTTACGTAAGTTTGTTTTTATTCTCGACACCCCCACAGAAGTCAAAATAATTTCAAGATAACGCTTTACTAATATACTATGTATTTATACAAATTCATAGAACTTTTAATCATTGGTTAAAGGTTAAGCTAATTTTTAGTGAGGTATTGAATAGGCAGTGGTAATAAATTATATAAACTTCTATTAACTAGATAGAAATGTTAATAGAAATAAAAGTATTAAAATTTAAATAGGCAATTAAAAATTATAATTAATTGTAAATATTCTTGCAGTCAATTTAAGGCTTCTATCAATACAGAAATGAAATTTGTGATAATGAAAAGAATTTTAATTATAATCTGGAAAATTAAATATTTACTTCGCTAAAATATAAAATAGGTAGATACTTAAAAATCAAATAAAAAGATGAAAATTGTCTTAGACTTAAAACACGAATGTTAATTTTAAACGATTTAATATGAAATATGTGTATGTTAATTAAAATAATACTTGTTTGCTCAGAAGGAGTCATAGGTTTAATTTACGTGTATATTTAGTGAGGGTAAGATAGTGGTGTGTAGTTAAGTTGTTTGTTAACATGAAGCCATCACCTCCCAGGGTATTCATGATTCTGTAATTCTGTCCACGTCTCTACAGACGTCATTTAATTTACTTTATAATTTCATACTTTACATAATACTTTATTTCTTATTTTATTTTCTTTGTTTGTAGTAAGCAAATTATTAGAAACTCAATTTACTTTAATTAAAATTCAGATTCGTCATACACATAATTTATTATGCTGTAGTTGTAGGTAACATGTAAACTCCGTACAAAATTTTATTTCTTGTTTTTTATTTATCTATGAATTTAAATAAAGAAAAATTCAACACGAATCGCTTGCAATTGCACCAACAAAAGCATTATATTATATCAATTTCAGAAGAAAATTCGTTTCAAGATAAACTATGTAGATGGTGATAATAATATTAGAAATTCAGTAAATCTATTTTAATTTTAATAAAAAAACTAATTTACAAACTACTGTTAAACATATCGGATATATGGAATTGGAGTGATAGTAAAATTTAGATCAACATAGTTAGAATTGTGGTTAATAAATATAATTTTGGGGAAAAAAATACGCTAATATAATTTTGAAAAATTTGATGATAAATCAAACATTATAGAAATCCAAATGGACCAATGAAAGCACTTGATGAGCACTTTCCGTTTTAGTGTTAAAATCTTTAAACAACAAGGGTCTACAGCACAATTTATTTTTATTACGTCAAGATAAGTTATAATCCGTTAAAAATATGCAACATTATATAAGATGTAAGTTTGCTCGCATTAATTATTTATGAATATAGTAAGAGAGATATGTGAATATTATGGTGCGATGATATTGATAAATTTTAATTATATGAAGCACTAGAAATTTGAAAACATGAAGAAGAAAAAAGATGATTTTTGATTCTTAACCAAATATATTTAATTCAATATTTCTTCATGTAGTTAACACCAACCTAAACATATATCTAATAAAGCTAAAACTAGTTTTGTTCAAGATTATTTAATTAAACAAGAAGTACAATATATTGTGGTGTTTCAAAGTGATTCGAACCCACCCTATGCATTTTGGTGAAATTTTTGTATTAATTATTAAGTTGTAACTTTGTAGAATTTTCAGCATATGAGATTGCAGGTGTACGATTTTGATTTGATAAGTTATTATTAAATTGTGTTGCGGACCTATGTCGTAGAGGGGGAAATTTTTTCCATTGGAGATCTTTATATACGTAACAACCTTTATAGTTTGCGGGATGCTTTTCTCCGCAGTTTACACATTTAGCATTTTTGCTTCGTTCACGTTGAGGGCATTTTTGTGCAACGTGATTTCCTGCGCATTTGACACAGCGCGGATTGCGATAGCAGTATTTCTGTGTGTAGCCGTAACGTTGGCACTTCATGCACTGAGGTACTCGCGGTATGCGCTCTTAGAATGCGGTGGTTCAATCTTTACAATGGTGTTTAATAGTTTCTCCACCTTATAGATGTCTTTATTGTTTGACTTTGCAGTTAATTCGATATTGAACAAGGGCAATGACTTTTTGGTACCTCTTTGACGAATATTAGATATATTTTGTACTGTATGACCCAATTCTTCCACTGCTGCCTTTATTGACTCTGTTTCTGTCGAATGATGAATATTACGCACAACTACACGGAATGTACGATCCTGTTTAATTTGGTATGTATGGAATTTTGTTTTCTTTTCTGTAAAAGCTTTTACAATATTAGGGTAGTCTTCTGCAAGATTGAGTTGTACTTTTATCTGAGTATTGCTGGTGCTTTTCAATGTGTAGCCTCCTATTGCTTTTTCCGTTAAGAGCGTTGTTAGTGGTCGGATATTTTCAACTCCATAAACAAACAACGGTGGTGGTCTACTTATTTTTGATAGAGGTTCTCCGCTTTCTTCCTCTTTTTCATCTTCTTCCTTGTTCTTCTCATCGGTATTTGCCTCTTCCGTGTTTTCTTCCAAATTTACAAGAGTGGCAAATCTGTTGGTGATTGGTAGCGGCTTGTTTAACCAGTAATCTTTCAGTGTACTTTGTTTCGAATTTCTGTTATCAGGACTATCTTCTCTTCTATTTTGTTTTTTACTTACAGGTTATTTCCAGTCGTATTTTGAATTTTTGGTTGATACCAGATGGTCCCGGTGGAGAGTTTTGCGATTGCCAATGATCAACATAAAATTGTTGACTCTGAATCCCGTTCGATTGCACTGGTACTGGTATCCATTGCATCTGCTGTAAATTTGGCAGCTGTTCCGGTATTTGGGGAGGAAGTGCATTTGTTGCGCTTAAATTTGTAATAATTTCATGACTTGGATATTTCATTACTTGTGGATAATTTTGATTATAATAAATTACTAGATTCAATTGTTGCAATTGAGGCGAGTACGATCCTATAGTTTCTTGATGCACTTGTTTTGTGTTTACACCATGATCCTGAGGAACTAATTGATTTGTTGACGTAGTCGCTCCTGGTAGACTTGGCCATGATTCGTTATGGTGCGTTTTCGATATTTAGTGTATTTTGACTCTCTTATCAGGCGGTTGATGCTAATCACAGTTTGTGATCGTCACATTTTAACCTAACGTTTAATTCGATACACAAAAGTTCAAAAATATCTTTCAACTTGCGGTGTCTGTGGTTTAAAACACTTGCACTGGCAACCTGTCAGTCTTTAGGATCTCTAATCGCTTTATCACTTTAATCTGGTGGGTTAATTCTTACATAAATCAAAAATGTACTTCACTAATAATATTAACGCTAACCTTATACCAGTGGCGGAACGGATTAAAAAATTAATTACATGATTTACGTTATTATTAAGATCAAAACTATTTAATTTAATGATTATAGTTTGTTGCATCCTGTTAAAACATAATGCTTCGAATTTTGGATTCTCTATTCCGAATCTCATTAATTTGATGTGTTCTACTGAATTGTTTCTTTTTACTGTAATTTTTATGTATTTGAGAATACTTAAAGATTATTCTTCTGAGACTGATTATAGGAATAGTACAAATTCTCGAAAGCGTCTGACGAAAATAAAGAACTTGCAGAAAACACTTCGGTTTTATTTCTGTGTGCTTGATTCATTCCAAAATTAGGAAAATAAATTGTGATATAAAGAAAACAATTAGGAAGTTACTGTGAAAGTTAAGTGATTTTCTTAAGTTTAACCAAACCTTCATTGCACTTAATTGGTACAACCGCGGCCTGTTATAAGACAAAATAAACATATGCTTGTAACTGCACTGAAATTCCTATATTATGGAGATTGCATTGCTTGGTTTAGTTAGGGATTTTCTATTTTTTCATCAATTTTAAATATTACGCAATTATTGTTGTAGGTGACATTTCTACCAAAAATTTTTAATGTACATAAATACTACCTACTTCAAATAGAGTATAGTATAAAGTTGTAGTATATATTGTGGTGGTATTTTATAACAAAAACCTTTTCCACCTTAAAATTACCTCGGCTGGCTCAGCGTTATCGGTAGAGCATAAAACACTTAGTAGTGAATTCCTGTGGGTCACCCCGTCTGTCTTGCGAGCAAATAAAAACTCGTATTTTGAATAACGAAAAATGTTGTTTATTCAAAGGAAAATTTTGTAGCGACAAATTTCGCTTTTAGGCTTTATCGTATAATTTGTGCTCAACCACTGAATTTGAAATTTCATTTACTGTACTCAAAAACTTGCTAAATTTCAATCTCATCTGTCGTTAAGTGTTAAATGGAATGTAAACAAAATATTTTTCCCTTGCTTATTCTTAATAAATTAGACGAATATTGGGTGTAAAGGGGAAGCAAATCAAACAAATTAACTGCTGGCCAACGTTTCGGACTATATATTAATCCATCTTCAGGGCTAAAATATAAAAACAGAGGTGCTACAATGTTTTAAAAATAAGAGTGTCCAGGGGGACGCAAACATACCTAACAGTTGGTGATGGTAAACGCTTGAAAATGCAGTGTGTTGTCGGGAATTGACATGGATACACAAAAACAGTTACTTCAACAATCGTCGTCAAAAAGAATAAAAATCTAACAAAATTTCCAAATAAAACGTGTAAAAATAAAACTAGAAAGCGCAATTGTAGTCAAAAATCTTTCTCATAATAAAATAAAATGCACGCAATGTATAAGTACTATCTCTTCTGCAAGATAACCGATAGAGACAGTTACATTCACGTCCAATAAAATACGATCTAAACACAATTTAAAAATTTCCCGCCAACACATCACGTCAAAAGAAAAAGTTGAAATCAAAATTAACAATATAAAAAATAACATTATACGTCAAACCCTGAAAATACCCCCATAGTACTGGTTTAAAAACAATATACGTATAAAGATCTACACATAGCAAAAAAGAAAACAAACTCAGCAAACAAAAAACAAATACGTCCACCTACTATCGGCCACTATTACCGTCGCTGCAAAACACCCATCTTCTGTTTGTGGTTCTTCAAAAGGTTAGAATAGCCATTGTTGATTCTCTTATAATCAGTTTGAATATTGATATTATTATCACTGGTGGAAATAAAGGACACCTCCATAAAGTGTTAAATGTGTATCAAATATTTCATAATGTTATTACAAATTTTGATTTTTTATAATAAAAATGTTTTCCACTATAGAGCAATATATTTTACAAATACCTTGTATGAATCTCGTGAGTGGTAGGGTACGCGCTTCGTTCAGTCGACCACCATTTAGCTCCTGTACGTATCCAGTGGCACACGTTTTCTGGTTAACCAATTTCTTCAAACCATCTGGTGTAGTTTTAATTTTTCAACTCAATTTGATTGAAACTTTTCAATCTCAACACCGTCGATCCAGGGTTCAATAATATCCAACTTATTCAACTGTAAACTTAACGTAGGTACGTAAATTTGTATTTGCAACTAAAAACCGTTTATCATTTTCAATATGGCGCGGTGTCTCAACTCTGACCTTGGTAATACTTTAATTTTCGATCACTTTAAATTTTTCTGTTTTTCAGCAATTCTCTACTGAAATTGACGATTCGTCACAAATATCCACCTCTACGGCTCCAAAACTAATTTTTACTTATTTAATAAGTAAAAATTTCACAATTTACAAACTAAAATCCACTAACGCCAATTTTTGCGTCTGCTTCCCTTCAACGCGCTCAAGAAGACCTCGTTTCAACCTCAAGAAAATTCATACCCCGTAAGTTCTTTCAACCACGTACAGGATGTTGCACAAATTAATTTCTCTTCTTTTTCGCAGATGGTTTTCGAAGCACAGCACAAATGTCATTCATTACAAGGTTTATAAAATTTACAATCAAAATGTGTTACGGATGTGTTTAAAGTATTAAATTTAGCCTTTTTAATTTTCCTGTGAATAAATTGTAACGTATTTGCAGTACATAAAACAAATAAATTGACCACGATCTGAACTTGCGGGTTGACCGTACAAAAAATCACCACAATATGTTTAAAAGTAATGTACTAGTGATGAAAGTAATTTACCGATAAGCTGTGCGGTTCTCATTGAACTCAGTACTTCATTATTAAACTAATCAAAGATTATAACCTAAGAAATCAATATAATTATACCAAAATTAAATTTGATATGGTTACTAGCCAGTAGCGAAACAGTCATTAACCCAAATTAATTTACGACTTAAAATAAAAATTTTCGATTGATTATTCAACCAATCGTAGGTACAAGATAATCTAAACATAATATCATTAAATAATAATTATCAAACCCTATTGATATAATACTTTTAATAACATTATTTTTTTACATTGTTTAAATTCAGATAGTAGAAATTTTTACTGGTAACCCTAGTAAGTTACATGTTAAGTCAAGAATGACCTTATGTATATGTTATCGATTTCTCCAAATAAGTCTTCAGTAACTTATTGCAACTTATTCAAACTCACTAACTGAATACTTTTCCTAGTACCGAGAAATTACGACGGGAAAAATTTTAAATATACATAATTATAATTATAATGCATATATAATATTATGATGCATCAATCTAAACTAAATTTATTTTATTTATTGAAAGTTAACCTTATTATTCGAATACTATAGGGTTATAAAACATTACCATAAGAATCTTTATTCATTTTCTACAATAAATAAAGAAGATATTGGAAGAAAATATCTTTAAAGACCGTGATACTCTGACGAAGAGATAAAATAAGGATTTAATAGTACCTATATGTCTTTGGGAGGAACTTGAATTTAATCTATAAAATATTTCATACACAATAAATTCAACAACTAGGTAAAATATAAAATTTTTATAACAGTTATTACTTATCTACATATCAGGTAATCGGGTAATTAGGTAATCGTTTTATTACTTAAGACAGCTGTATATCTACAATTCACTAGAATAAATTTTACCGATGGTCACTATTTCCGTCTGCGCAATCAGTGGAACTAATTGAATAATACAATAAATATGCATCTTTATCAAATAGCGTTCATGGTGCGAGAGGGCACTACCGTATAAAGATTTTAATTCGCTTTCTTATTATGCAAATATATAAGGTTTATTTCTTAATATATAGAGATATTTAAAAAAAATTTAATTTTAACAGTTTGTATATTCATGGAAAGTCGTTTGGAGGTTATTAGAATGTTAAATTAAGCAAATAAAAATGAAAATTTTTCTTTAAAAATTTGTTAATAACTTTCCATGAAACTAGATTTTTTTCGAATAATTTTCTTTAAACCGCATTAAATTATATGCATTAGTAAAATAGCTAAATGAATATTCGTTAAAAGTTATAGGTGTATAACCCTCTTAATTCAGAAACAATTTAGATACCTACATTTATATCGTTATTAAATAAACTCGGTATGTAGTATCTCTATGGTTACGGTGCAATATAATTAAAAATTTAATAATGTATTAAACTTAATATCGCTTTGCTGACACAGTTGATAGAATATACAACTAGTAATTAAACCAACGCGAAAAAAGATAACAAAGTACCTGGTGGAAAAATTTTTAATTGATAACTCGTACACATTGTAATTGTATTATTTATATAAAGATTGTTTATTGTCAATTTATAGGAAACTTTTATGGTTCTTTTGAAAAGTTTTCATTGCTACGAAAATTATATTTTTTACTTCGCGGAATTTTGTTATTCAAAGCTAATGCGGGATCCTGCATGAATGCTGCAAACAACCGCAAAAAATTTTCAAATTGTTGTAATCAACCCTGTTGTTTGGAATCAACATTAAATACTGTAGTAATCTTCCATACGTAACTTCAGTACCATCGAAGAAAGATTATTCGGAGTATAGAAAGATTTTCCCTAAGGAAGACAACGGGAAATGACCCTATTTATTATATCTAAATATTCCTTATGCCCGATTTCTTCATCTCGATATATCTCTAAGTGCCGATGTATTCACCTCCTCGTAAACTGGCCAATAGCGTTACAAGGAACTTAGTTATTAGTAAACGTATATTCACCTCCCAATAGCAGCAATCGTCTCGTAAATACGAGTTACGGGTAAGATAAGTTACAAGTCACTTGGAGTACCAAATAAAACGTTACAAGTGAGATTTTAACTCAAAATTTATAAATGGTGTGTATTTTGTGTATTTTATAATTTTTTAAAATGTGTCTTATTGACGATATTTATCTGATCTGAGACGAAATTGACGAAAATATATATCGCCGTTCATATAATACTAAAAACAGATTTCACGAATTTGTACGGAAGATATGCAAAATAACGATGAAAATAATAACTTATAATAGATTTCATAATAAATAATAATAAATTTTGCCGAGTTTTTTAAATTATGCATTATAATAATTGCATTTGGGTTACAACTACCTGTTAATAGTATATTAAACAACAAGTTTAGAAAACTACTTTTTTTACGAGGTTTGTTCATACAATTTTTTTGTATTTTTTGAAAATCTAATCTAAAATATGAATTTAGACGTTTATGAGTAATTTTTTTTGCGCGCAATCGGTTTAAATATTTTCGTATGCCTTCCTACCGATAATTCACGGGGGGCTGAGTACGAAGCAAGGGGGCGAATTTTGTCCTCAGTTTTTCGATATCTAGCTCCGTTCTTGAGTTATTGCTAATTCAAAAAGTTTCTAAATAGATATTTGTGTAAATGTATTTGTGAAATTTTCGTAATCTAGTAACCAGACACGGCTTTATTTATTTACATAACAACAGTTAATTTTTATTTTTTGATTCTAATTTTGTGTAAGTTACATAATATTAATTATAAAGTGAGATTATTAAGTTTTCTAGTTTGAATAATAATTTTGGACTTTCAATATACATAAATGTATAACAATGATTCCAATATTTAAATAAACAATCTTCTATTCAATAGTTTTTTATTGACAGTGACATTACTATATAGTAAAGTGACATTACTATATAGTAAAGTGACATTTCTATGTGATAAAGTGCCACTTTAATAAATGATTTTGAATTTAATAAAATAGCACATTACCAGTCAAACTGCGAAAAAAATATTTTTATCAAGTTTATTCTTTAACCCTTTCAAACCCAGGGTGAATACCTTTTATTAAATTATTTTGAAGTTGGTGACAAACTTAAATGCTAAATAGCAAAAATTTTTCAATGAAAGAACCACAAGGAATTCAATAATTCTTTCTTTCAAAAATTAACTGCTATCTAACATATAAGTTTGTCGTCATAAACTTCAAAATAATTTAATAAAACGCGAGTACGTTATAATGTACCCTGGGTCTGAAAAGGTTAAAAATTGTATAGGGTGCCTTTCTATTATGACCGCGGCTGTAAATTACTTGTAAAAATTTTCAAACTTCAGCTGTCACAATTATGCCAAAATACTATCTCTTCCTATCTTGAGAATATAATAGCGCTATCTCTTACTCCATGTTGTACTATCTCGAAGAAAACATCAACTATGCGTAAAAAGTTGTAAGTAGTTACACGACATTATATTTATTTGAATATACCCAAATTTTTTACAAGTCACTTTTAAAGTTATCGAACAGATAAGTACAAGACACTTTACGAGGAGGTGAATATAACGGCCTTAAGTTACAAATCTGTTAGATAAATGAACCAAGTAATCAATCAAAGTTTCGATTTATTACCATGAATTTAAATTATTGTTGTCTAATTGACTACTTGGTTACAATTTTATCTAATAGATTTTGATCCTAAAGATATCTTGAGGTAAAGAAATCGGGCATTAATAATTTGTTTTGGTTTGGTCAGAGTTGATCATCAACGCACTGCATGGAGTTTAATACCTACTAAAAACAAAAACAAAATTTAGTAAAGTTGTGCTGAAACCGGACTTCTTGAACCTCGTTGAATAGTGTTCCGATACGTCTTATTAACCTGAAATGGTTAAATAAGATTAAAGTTGGAATATATTTGCTAATGTAGTGAATTTTTATTAAATTTAAAAGTATTAAATTTAAAAGCAAATTAAAAGTTACTTAACCATGCCAAAATTTCAGAAAAACCAAAAATTGCACAAACACTTTTTAGAATTAAAATGTTTTTCTTCTTCTTAGGGCCGTTATATTCACCTCTTCGTAAAGTGTTTTGTAGTTATCTGTTCGATAACTTTAAAAGTGACTTGTAAAAAATTTGGGTATATTCAAATAAATATATCTGTCTTGTAACTACTTGCAACTTATTACGCATAGTTGATGTTTTCTTCGAGATAGTACAATATGGAGTAAGAGATAGCGCTATTATATTTTCAAGATAGGAAGAGATAGTATTTTGGTGTAATTGTGACAGCTGAAGTTTGAAAATTTTTACAAGTAATTTACAGCCGTGGTCATAATAGTAAGGCACCCTATAAAATCACGGATTTTTAACCTTTTCAGACCCAGAGTACACTATAGTGTACTCGCGTTTTATTAAATTTTTTTAAAGTTTAGGATGACAAACTTATATGTTAGATAGCAATTATTTCTTGAAAGAAAGAATTATTGAATTCCTCGTGGTTTTTTCATTGAAAAATGATTGCTATTTAGCATTTACGTTTGTCACCAACTTCAAAATAATTTAATAAAAGGTACACACTCTGGGTTTGCAAGGGTTAAGTAATAAACTTGACAAAAATATTTTTAACATTTAGTTGTAACCCAGATGCAATTATAATGCATAATTTTAAAAACTCGGCACGATGTAAGTTATTATTTTGATCGTTATTTTGCATATCTTCCGTACAAATTCGTGAAATCTGTTTTTAGTATTATATGAACGGAAATACATAATATTTTCGTCAATTTCGTCTATGATCAGATAAATATCGTCGATAAGACACATTTTAAAAAATTATAAAATACTCAAAATACACACCATTTATAAATTTTAAGTTCAAATCTTACTTGTAACGTTTTATTTGGTACTCCAAGTGACTTGTAACTTATCTTACTCGTAACTCGTATTTACGAGACGATTGCCGCTATTGGGAAGTGAATATACGTTTACTAATAACTAAGTTCCTTGTAACGCTATTGGCCACTTTACGAGGAGGTGAATATATTGGCCCTTAGTCGTGTACTTCTTGTCGGAAACGTCGTGGCAGACATTATGAACAGCTATTCTTATATCATACTGCTTTCTTGGAACATGGTACGAATGCACTAGAGGTGCCTCTTCCTTCTGCATCTTTATTTTACCCTTTAAATCAAACTCGGGCATTATAATTATCATATCACTGTATTCGATGCAGCTAAGCATTGAACCGCGGTTTCTCACTTTGCAACCCGCCGATTCAAGCTTTACAACATACTGCTGGTCAGAAATGTTTTTAAGTTATCACAATTACTTTAAAAGTTAAAAGTAACTTACTTCCGACGTGATGACGTCAAAGTAATAGTTCTAACAATAACTTAACTCATGTTCTCTGATTCTTCCAGAAGGACCTTCTAAAAAACATAGATTTCAACGTTCTATTATTAACAAACATAAGCTCAAATTTGACATTGAAAGCAATGGCAAACTACCAAAGGATCTGCCAAGAGAATCTTTTTGAAGAAAAAGTGGTCACTATGCTTTTATATAGGGCTAAGGACAGAGATGAATTATATTAATCAAGCTTTCATTAAATTTTTGTAAAACCAGTATGTCTTTTCTAACCAATATTAAAATTTGATCATAATTGAGTGATCTGGGAAAAAATTAAAATTAGGTAAGTAAATACGTAATATGTAATTTTATGAAAGTTTATATTATATCAAACTATTATTATCAATTTCTTAATCTAAGTGCCGATTTACTATTATTTAAATTACATAAAGAAGTTTTACACTTCGTATGTTTCTAATATAATGCAAATTTGTTTTCTACAATATTATCTTAAATACATAACTTATTCGTGCATAACGACTACGCGTAATCATTGTTCTATGTGGGTATATTGTAAATATAAAATTTACAGTAGAAAATTTGCGAGTACTTTATTAATAATTTATAAATTACAAATTAATTTGTAATTAAAATTATATTTTAAAATTAAGTTCTAATTTTACTTTAATACAAACTTCATAATAATTTTATTAATTATTATATATATATATATACACAGCGTTCGTTAATAACTATTCGTTATTTACCTCTTCATTGATGATAATAGGTAATTTTCTAAGTCGAGTCTTTTCACTTTCAGTTAAGCTAACTAATAAACGAACAAACTTTTTGATGCATAATAACGTCAGTAAATTTTTATTTCAATTTACAAAAATAAATGAAGCTAACCTCAAATTTAATTCTCATTATTAAATTAAATTCTAAAGTAGTAATAATTTATTATTAGTTAGTTATGACTAACGTTACTACGCAACGAAATATTTGTTAGTTTATTAGTACTGTGGCCTCATGCTCAATGAAAATTCTAATAAGTATTACAAGAAGCTCCAAATAAGTAATTACTGCGATCAGTTCGCTGTCTAATTTTTCAGATTTATTCGTAAAATTGTCTATTCTCAAAGTATATTTAAAAATTATTATTCAATATTCTTTATTTTTAGTACTATTGTAAAACGCTTCCCTAGAAATAATAAGACTGGACTTTTAACTATTATTTCAAGGAAACTATTCGTTATTTAGTGCAAATGGTTTAATGCTTTCTTAAAGAAAATAAAATTATCTAGTCACACTGCATTCTAACCCTTTATAGACTAAAGTTAACCACTTGTAAATTATAGGTTTAATTAAGTAGAAAAATTATCAAAAAATTAAAATTTTATTGTTTATTTGTTCTTTTATTAATTCTGTAACATTTAAATGAGACATTTTACAATAAATCAAAAAATTTTGAAATATAATAATAATAATAATAATAAATTATTATTATTATTATTATTATTAAAGTTAACCACTTGTAAATTATAGGTTTAATTAAGTAGAAAAATTATCAAAAAATTAAAATTTTATTGTTTATTTGTTCTTTTATTAATTCTGTAACATTTAAATGAGACATTTTACAATAAATCAAAAAATTTTGTTAAGCAAAAGTTGTAGCCTAGAAAATTTCCTGTCCGAAACGAGGAAAAAGATTTTTTGTAAAACTTTACGTATACAATATATGTGTATTTCAATATATTTCAGCGGTCCAGCTGACAAGTGGAGCTCCGCAGGGCTATCTCGTCGGTTAACCGCTATGGAACATCCATTACTGTATATAATGCCCTGTATAGGCATCAAAAACCGGTGATATAGAAACCGTAGATTTCATCAATTTTAATCGGTCATAAGTGGGGGGGGGAGCTTACCCAGTCAACCTCTATCTGTCTATGCCCTGTAAAACACAAATGTTATTAGTGCCTCCTGGTCGGTCATATTGGCCAATCAAACTGGCGGTCTTAAAATATACCTAAATTTATATTATTAAAATACCTTTAATTACCCCCCCCCCCTCATAGTGTCACGTTTCTATCGAAAAAATTTAGAGTAGCGCAAATTCAAAGAATAATCCGATACATTTTCGAGGTAGTTATAGTGGTCTAACGAAGATTTTGTCATTTTTATAAAATATAATATCAACAATTTATTTTATTTAAAAAACAGCGTTTAATAATCCGTTCAGCGGGGCCACCACGTGACCAATACAATTTTTGTGTTTATCAAAATGAAAAATTTTAAAATAAAAATAATAATCAATTTAAAGCCTTTGTTAATTAATTATTCTTTTAAACAAAACAAAATATTTAAATTTTTCTCAAAAACATTTCACAACAAGATGACAATGTAATTATTGTAACGAAACGGTACGATTAAACCTGCACCTAACTGGTACCAGTTTCAATAAATATTCGATACATTTTCGGGGTTAGTTATTACGACGGTCGATGGGGTATTTTTAATTTTTATAAAATATATTAACAATTTATTTTAATTTAAACAACGTTTAATAATCTGTTTAGCTGGGCTACCACGTGACAAATAAATTACTTGTTTTTATCAAAATAAAAATTTTTAAAATAAAGATAATAATCAATTTAAAAAATTTGATAAATTAACTACTTTTTCACGAAAACTAAAACAAAAAGTTTTAATTTTTTTCGAAATCATTTTTAAACAATATCACAATGTAATTATTGTAACAAAACGGTACCGTTAAAACTGCATCTATACGATACGGTTAAAACTGGACATAAACGGTACCATATGTTCAAATATATTGTAGTCACTAAAGTTTCAATAAATATTCGATACATTTTTGGGTCAGTTATTATGATGGTGTATTGGATTTTTTAATTTTTATAAAATATATTAACAATTTATTTTTATTTAAACAACGTTTAATAATCTGTTTAGCTGGGCTACCAAGTGACAAGTAAAATACTTATTTTTATTAAAATGAATATTTTTAATTAGATAAAAATAATAATCAATTTAAAACAGTTATAAATTATTTATTCTTGTAAACACGAAAACAAAACAAAATATTATGTTAAATAATGGTATCAAAATAGTTAAGTTAAAATCATAACTATTTAAACTGCACTTAATAGTTATCAAACCGGGAATGTAAAAATCGTAACTATCAATTCATAATATAGCTGTACATATTAGCTACTGCAATTTTGGTACGGAAACGCTAAGTTTAAAACTGCATCTAAACGGTATCATATGTTCAAATATATTTTAGTTACTAAAATGTCAATACATATGTGATACATCATTTGGCTTTACAATAACGGTATGAAATTATATGCATTGAAACTATACTGCAACGGTACAGTACAAATATGAATGAAAACTTATGTGCCGCTTAAGTACCTTTTTGATACTTAACTTTCAGGTATGAAAAATTATGTGCCGCTTAAGCACCTTTTTGATACTTAATCTTCAGGTATGAAAATATATGTACCTATTCGTTAAACTTCAATACTATACAGATACAAAACCGACGTTGGTGTTGTTTAGGATATTATTAAAATAAAAGGATAATATTGCAATCATATATAATCTGAAATCTGAATATTTAGTGTAGTTATAAGCAAGAAGAACGAATGTTTGTGATCTTCCTGAGAGGTGATGTAAATTTGTCGCTAGATGGCGAGTAAATCGATAATTTTTAGTTAAATATTATTTTTGTGCCAGATAAAAAGAAAGTTTTAATTGTAAACTTTTTATTTTACTTTTTAATTAAAAATTGAAGTAAAACTGAAAATAGTGCAAGCAAATGATAAAATAGTTAATAGATCATTCATTAAATGCAATGAGAAATCAAATAGATCAATTGGAGCAAAAAAAGTGCAAGAAAAATGTAAATACGAGTATAAAAATGACGCTCAAAACTACTTTTTAATAGTTTGTCACACAAGATACGCTGATGTAAGCGGCAAATTTGCCACACTGCTATGCTCACGCGTTAAATTTAGTTTTGAGTAAAGCATGTAATTCAAATAAAGATTCTCAAATTTTTTTTTCGAATTTGAGCGAATTTTTTTCAAAATCAACAAAACGGACCAATGTTTTAAATGAAATTTGTGACAGTAAATTATCGACAAACGTTGCTACACGTTGGAATTTTACCTCACAGGCAGTATTTACGGTGCAGTTAAAAAAACAGCAATTAATAGACGTGTTCAATTTTATAATCGAAAGCGATGATTTTAAAAGCGACTCTCAAACTATCAGAGAAGCGCTAGGTTTGATACAATGTTTAAATGACTTTAAATTTTGCTTTTTATTAGAAACTTTTAAATTAATTTTTGAACAGACAGACGTAGTATTTTCAATTTTACAGAGTAAGCTTACCGATATTAATTTCGCAAAATGTCGTTTAACAAAATTAATCGAAACTCTGCACAGATACCGTAGTAATGATTTGTATTTTGACAACATATTTAACAGTTTAGAATTAAATTGTGAGCCGACTCAGAAAAAACGAAAAACAACATTTGATTTACCAGATATGCGACAGAGTTATAAGCAAATTTTTTTGGAAATTTTGGATACGGTTATCGTGCAAATTGAAGTTAGATTTGCAGACTTACATAAATTAAAATTTTTTGATCTATTAACATTTGCTAAATTTTCAGATTATAGTAAAAGCTTTCTCAAAATTTATTAGATAAGCCTATTAGAGCAGTATCCGTTTTTTGATCAAATCCAGCTCAAAAACGAATTATCGGTAACATATAATGACCCCGAAATGTTTGGGCAATGTAGGACTCCATCTAGATTTTATTTTCAAAAACGATTTGCAGAGTTGCATGCCTAAGTTTTATAAACTTTTATGCGTGGTTGTCACCATACCGGTAAGTTGGTTGGTTGAAAGAAGTTTCTCAACGCTGAAACGTATTAAAACTTATACTCGTAATACGATGAACCAAAATCGATTAAGTAATGTCGCGGTAATGTCTATTGAAAAGGAATTAGTTGCCTTATTGTCGTTAAATGATGAATTTTACGAGAATATAATCGATCACTTCGCGAATACTAAAAATCGTCGTATACCTCTTACGTTTAAAGCTCCGTAAGTAGCTATAATATTGTGCAACATTTTTTCCAAAGAAAATACTGAAAAGATAGCCAATGGGCGTGAAACTCGTGTTTACTGCTCTTTTTTGAGAAATGTAAAATAACCTTAATGATTTAGTAATAATTAGAAGATCACACTGTCATAGTCTAAATATGTGTTCGAATGTGCATTTATCGGTTCCACAAAATCATAACTCAAAATTCAAGCTATCGTTCCAATATATTGCGTCCAGTTCTTTCAACAAATTTATCGACCTGTACTTTACGTGTGAAAACAGGAAATTGTTTAATAAGAGTTTATTAAGAATTGTTTCGCCTATTCAAAATAGGCGAACGCGTTTTATCCGTGTGAACATAAATCTTCCGAGGGGAAACTTTGACGTGCGTCGAAATTATATTGGTAAGAAATTTCTATTGAATATTTTTATTACTGATTGTGGTTTCAGTCAACCTTTTTGTTTTTTTGCATGAATTAAAGTTTAAATTACACTATTTATTACGTTTAAATAGTTTTTATTTATATTGCAAATAAAAAGGGCAAGTATCCGTATCAAAAAGGATAGTCGCCCTATTTACTTATGCGGATAGTTGTCCCTGGAGCAACTATCCATTCTGTATTTAGAAAATAAATAAACAGAACAAAACGGCATAAAGATCAAAACGTTAAAATAGTGTTAGTTTTGGGGGTGCTACGAATTTTAAAAGATGAGTGACAAGTTACATCTTAAACGCAACGGTCTTGTAACTAAATAAACGAACAAAAGGGATTCATATTTTTCATATTAATTAATTTTCTTGTATTTCTGTTTTTTGTCATAATTGTTATTGTTTTTATATATTACATTTCATTAAATTAGTTTATTTGCATGTTTTTAAATAAAGGACCATTTAACGAACGGAGTTATTATTCTAACTGTACATTCTTTAACAAGATGATTATTGCGCAGAATGTTTTGAGAATTACAATTTTACTAAATCAAAATCAGATTGGATTCAATGTGAGATCTGTCGAATGTGGTTGCATGAAACTTGTATAACATTCAAAAACTATTGCATGAGATGTGCAAAGTTGAAAACCCTGATTTCTGGTTATAATTAATGCTAATGCCAAAGTTGATTGCCATATTGTTCTATTTTTTAGATAAATAATAATATTTTACTAATAATTTACCTAATTTAAAGTTTGAAGGCTATTTGTGTTTTATTTTTATAGTTTAAAAAGTTAAAACTTAATACTATTTTATAATAATCAATAGATAAGTGGTTTAGGTGGTGTAACTCGATATTAATCATATCAAACTTTTTGGTTTTTCTAAAAAATTTGATATGACTATTTTATAATGTTGATTAATATTATGAATAGTACTAGATAAGGATCTCAGTAAATAATAAAAACTGATTATTTAAATTGATATAAATTTGTTTCTATCTAAAAAAAATCATTATTAGGCGTCTATCCCAGCACGAGGCAAGTATCCTCATAAGCATTTTTAACCATAGACTACTAGCTACTACAGTAGGCAATTATCTCTTTTTTCAGAGGTAAAATAAAATAGGATTTACTCAAAACCAATATTAATTATGATTACAAAAATAGAGTAGGTACTATAAAAGATCAAAGACTTATGTTTTGATATACATATTGCAGTATTCTTACTAAGTACATATTTTTTAATAATAGAGCTTTTTTGAAAAGTGGGGCAACTATCTGGCTTTACCCTATTAAATACTACCAGTCAATTACAAATTTTAAAAATATTTGTGTTTTTAAGAATGAATATGATGCTAAAAATAATACTACGAACACTGTATACTAAACAACGAATATTTTATATGGAAATCATAAATATGCAACGATTATTAATTAAGATAGAAAATATTTTACGCAGTTGCTAACTGTATAAATTGTATTAGTTCCTAGTAGCTAGAATTTTAACGCTTTCCTATATCAATAGCAATAAATTTGCGTTGCCAAAATGCACAACGTGAGTAAATAGAGTTGAAAATCACACTTCGATTTTTTTTATACAGTCTATAAATAACTTTGGCTATAACTCTTTCCTTATCGATTGAATGACGATTGCAATTTAACTTCATTTTCGAAGACCGTAAATCATTTTATATAGTTTACATCATAGAAGTAGGGTTGGTATTGAAAAAAGTATAAAAGAATTTCCATATTTTACAGATATGACAAGTTTTGTTCAAGGAGAAAAATCTAGAAAAAAGCTCTCTTTAACATTCAGCTATTCTCACCAAAATCGCAGTTTCTTGTGATGGAATCAGGTGTAAAGTACCTAATATAAACCACTCGCACTTCGTGTATATCTGAAAGGGTAATATGGGTTTCTGCCAGGGGAATGTGTAATGTAATAGCAGCTGCACGTGCTGTTACAGCTCTCGTCATCTTGGGACTTCGTCCTTTGCAACCACGACCCCTATCATTCATATACAGCGTAAAACTGTCAACAATCCTGTTTGTAGGATCCGGAAAATATTCCAATTTCCACACATGCCATTTAACTCACAGATACGACACTCCGTATAAGATATGGACACTTTGTGCTACTGGCCTTTAACCGACAATTCCTTTAACCAATTTGCTTATCAAGTGAGAACATCTGGAGTTTAAATCCTGCTCTCGAGTGCAATATTTGAAATTTATAGTCAACATCTCTAGTAGTAAATCAACTGTTTTGATTAGAATATATTTGCACATAAAATATTTTTTAATTAAACAATGATTTAACTCATTCAACGAACAATAATTTAGTGTTATGATTAGCTGTAGAAGTTACTTCCAGTTGCATGACTGCGAAAAACGTTATTAAACATTACGTTTTAATATATCAAATCTACAGCAGCATAGCTTATTTATCAAAACAAGTTTACCATAAAAAACTATAGTACAACATTTATAATGATTTAATTTAATCAATTTTGGGCTGATCGATACATTAAATTCTCTAATTTTTTATTATTAATGTATAATCGTAAATGTTTGTTTAGGCTAAAAATAACAATGTCGTTTAATAGACTTGCAGGTGTAATGAGCCTATATCCCTTATTATTGCTTTATTAAACCAAGGGTGGTTTATTGTATGTTTAACTATGTTAATAGAAAAGTAGAAGTTTATTTACATAATATTTAAAACTGCATTAACTCTTTAATAATAACTAGTAAGTTTGTATTTTACTTTTTTTGTATAAACAAACACCTGTAGATACTATTCACAACAATAAGTTTAGCGTAGTAAAAGTTTTACATCGAAAAAATCAATTAAAGAATACTCAATGCTTTACAAATTAATAGTAGTAATTCTGCCATGAAAAGCAATAAAAATTTACTAATGGTTTAAACACGTGTCCAGGAGTCTTATACGTAAATTTTATGCTTACTTTCATCAATATTGTAAATTAGTTCTTACTTTAATCTTTAATTATTAACAAATTCTAATGAACAATTAAATTTCAAATCTACCGAAGAATATTTAACAACCTTGTATAGGAATTATCTTAAGATAGTATTTTCTTTTCATTGATGATAATATGTAAAAAAAGCATAAACTACCGCCCAGATAACAAAATCACCATAAATATTAACGTCATTTTTTTGGAAAGTATTGGTTACTGAGATCATACAATAAACCAAAAGCTATAATGTATTTGCAATAAAATTTAAATAAAAATTTTATTAAATCAATGAAATTTCAAGCAGTGAACTAACAATTCACAATATTTAAGAAGTGTTATAATATTAAATTTATAGTAAGCATTTATAAATTAATTTATTGTATTAATAAATATGTCGTTATATTTATGAAAATTTTATAGCTAAGTTCATTTATTGAAAATATTTTTCAGTGTAGTGTCAATAAATCACATTTTCTATCATATTTCAAACTTAAATCGTTATTTTTATGAAGTTATTTTACATCATAAAAAGGTTAATGTTCCTTCTAGAAATTAATATTAAAACTTAATTTATAAGAATTTTATATTACGCCGAAATTTTAAACTTCTGGTAAAATATATTGTTTCAGCATTTGTTAGGATTTTTATTATTTTGTATTATGTTCTAGTATAGTTTCCTTAATAATTGAAATCTGTTAATGCTATATTTGGAGCTCACTACCACATACACATAATTATAAAGAAATTAGAACAAAGAAATTGACAGATAAGTCACAGGAGAAGTTTGTTGTATACTCAGCAACAAATATCTAGAACATTTTGAAAAATTTGATATATTGAATAGAATAATAATAATATGTACCTATATATAATAGTATAACTACTACCGCCCCCCAGGACTCTTTAAAAATAAAGCTAAAAAGAGTATTTTTTGTCGCTCCTCGAAATATCTTCCTCCTCCTAAGAACTTAACCTGGATTTATTTTTGAGATGTAAGTGCACGCACCTTTTTGCTTCGTAACTGACCCTCGAACAGAGCAATTATTCTAATTGAAATTAAAATTGATTGAAAATAAATTAAGTTAATTTGAATTGTTGTTTTTTTTTTAATTTAGTAAATAAAGTGAAGTGAAAATAAACTAATAAAAGTGAAGAAGATATGAAATTTTAGTCGATGCAAAATTGCATAGCAACAAATTTGTTAGGCCAGCTGCAGGATAACACGTGCGCTTCAATACCACAACAAATAAGTAACAAAAGTGAACATTTTTAATTTTTATTAACAATTTTAAAAAACGAAGAAGAGTCTCTTGTTTAAAAAAAAATGGATTCCCAGCTATTTAGATTAATTTTTGGGATGAAGTAAAAATTTAAAAGTTTTGTATAGCTAGGGTCATTACAGTATATTATCGCAAACATTTTCACCATACTATGGCATCATCAGGCGATGAACTAAAAAGTGTTTGTGCATTTTTGGATTTTATAAAAAATTTAATATGATTAATATCGAGTTACCTTAACCACTTATCGATTGATTATTTTATTATTAGTAAGTTCATCTTTCTTGCAATGTGCATTAAATCAATTAAAATGTCATAAAAAATGTATGTTTAATTTTGTACAAAATTTTTATTAAATAATGTGACAACGAGAAATGTGTTTAAAATAATAAATTTATTAGAGTGTGTATTATATTAGCTATAGATAGAAATAGTTGTAAATATCAATTAAAGTCGATAGAAATAAGTTATAATAAGCAGAATTAAATATTAATTTAAAGATGATTGATGGTTACAAAATGTTAAGTTTCATTAAAAGCTTTTATTGAAAGTACTAACATTGTAATTAAGGATTACTTAAATTTTAATACCGTTTTTACTCAATTTCTATGTTTTTCATATAAAAAAATTAAATTTATTTAAGAGGTTTCACCTACTATATTTATAAAAACATATACTTTTAATTTACTTTAACTTAAACATTTTAGTTTTCGAAAAAGTGTTTTGTGCATTTTTTGGTTTATGCTAAAAATTTGATATGATATAATTTTAAATTTTTATTGGATTCTGAAATAAGAAAACAATGAGAAAGCTATTCGTTTAAATTGATAAAATTTATTTATCGACTTATCCATTTCACCCCCTACCACGAAGCGACGCGGATCATCAATTACTGCGTAGCAAACAATTGAATTGTTGAGTTGAATTTTTCCAAAAATATTTGTTAGATGTAGTATGGCGAAAAGACATCGTTTTTACAATCAAATTTTCACAAGGAACACTGTAATATTGACAAAAATATACAAATTTTTGATGTGTAACACCCTTATTACAACGTAAATCTAACGCAGTAAATAACTAATTATAACGTGTTGATAATGTGATTTTACAGTCTTTTTTTATGAAAACAATCTTTTGCAAGATTGGCTTACCATTCCAAATTGGCGATGCCAGATGTACATAGAAAAATATCTATAGTAGATAGAAAAATTGTTAAATTGCCATTGGTAAAAACAGTTTACTAATCAGAGTGCTATTTTTTTCTATTGGTATAAGGTTACTGAGTAAATGAATGTATCATGGGGCTGAAGGTAAAATACAAAATACTGAAATCGGGTGCATCATCACAATTTTTTGGTTACACTAGCCAAACATTCCGGTTGTTGGCTTCGTAATGATTTCTGGTAATTTTTATAAGTTACGTAGCTGGTTAGTTTTTGTGATAATCGCGTTATTCTCACGGGGTTATTTTGGTTATATTTTCATACAAAAAGAACGTGTACGTGAAGTAAATGTGATTAAATCAATGTGATATTGTTATATTTTTTCATTAATTACTATAATATATTATACAGATTATTTACTTTTTCTTGCATATATTATTATTGTTTTGTAAATATCTAATTTACTGTTATGTTTCAAATTTAAAATTTTATAAATTATCTATTGTTTGTTGTACATATTATTAATTTTTTTTTAATTTGTGTTGTATAGAAAATTTTTATTTGATTAGAAATTATATCGATTATATTTGAATTGATTTTATATTATATTGCTTGATTAGACTAGTACGTAATATTTGTGTTTAATATATTTGATATATTGATTTGACTAAATTTTTATTGATAACCAACCTTTGTTAAATTTAGCAAATAATTATATAAATTTTCAAGAAAGTTATTTACATATTTTCTATAATTACCTCTGTTTAGTTTGGAAATTAAATTGCAAATTTTATAACAAAATTATGAAATTTTTAAGAGCTATTCAAACGTTGCGTCAAAAGTTAAGTTTGCCTTATGGGCACAGGAGAGCCGTTTTGCTATGATTTAACATAGTTTAAATTCTTTTATTAAAATGTTGTGTTTTGAAACGTAAAAACGTTATTTATTTTATTTTGTAAATTGATTTGAAGTTTGTTTTGTTTTTGTTGTAATTATTTATTTGTAAGTACACTGTACATTAAGGTTTTAATTGAAAAATGTTGTGTTGGTAACCGTGCTGAAGGTATTAAAGGGAGAGAAGCGGTCAGCTATTATTTATTATTTATTTCCGCTATGCTAAGGCAAAGAGTATGTAGTGTATAGAGGAACAGCCATGTATTAAAAATTGAAGCGTAAAGACATTCCCGTCTACCAGAGGGCGTAGCAAAGCCATCTATCGGCCGGGAACATTTTTATATTAAATACCTAAATATAAAGTTAGCTACTATATCGATAATTGCAGGTATACCTTTTTGGCGACTGTTCGTACCTGAAGTGGATAAGTAAGAAAAAGGTTTTTTAACACGGTTTTATCATGGGGTCTCCATAGAAATTTTTAAATAGGGCAGTAAACATTACAATCAGTGTAACCACCATACGGTAGTTATTGTATATAAAACAATACGATAATTTGTATCCTCTATAGCAGTGTTTTTCAACCTTATCGAATAGAGAATAATAGAACCTTCTTAATCCCCTTATATAATTAATAATTATTTTAACACTAGTAAGAAAAAGATTTTTAACACTAGTGTTATTAGTTTATAATTTTTTGGACTCGCTATCGCTCGTTTCGCGAAATTCTCCACTAAGAAAATAAAATCTCACTTTTAACACCTATATCGCAAATAGTTATTATAATTTATGTAAATTTATAATTTAATTTTATTAAAAAAAATTTCGACCCCACAAGCAAAACATCGCGACCCTCTGGGGATCGTGACCCACAGGTTAAAATACACTGCTTTATAGTATATACCAGGCCTGGTCTATACGATAGTATTATGTTATCGTGCGATAATTTTTTAAAATGATACGATCAATTTCCGATAAATCCGATAATTTAAAATTATACTATAAATTATTTAATAATATTAAATATCAAGAATTAAATATTTCATTTTTTAATTTGTTTTTTAAATTTTTGTTTTGAATTTTTTGAAGACTGCACTGATTACTGTTTAAAACAGGGCCGTATTTAGACTAAATTTTCGGGGAGGGTTTTAAAAAAATAGCAAAATAAATAGCTAATTTATAAAATAACAAAAGAAGTTTTTCTAAATTTAAATTTTGTTATATTAATTTTTGAAATATAATGTTTGGAGAAAAGTGACTAGAGGGAGGTTTTTTTTACCAAGATAGCGGAAACGGCAGAAGCCTATATTTTGCTCCGCTGATTTTTTGAGTATAATTTTGTGCAAGTATTTTTGCAATTAAGATTTTATTTTATTTTTGAGTATTGTTATTAGAAAATTTTGTTTGAAAGTATTTTGTCGAAAGTTACCGCAAAAAAAAATTAAAATTTTGTAAAAAAATTGTTTTTATTTAATTAAAATAATATGTTTTTGCGCGATTTTTCTTTATTTGAGTTCGATATTCAGAGAAAATTTCGATTTTTATGAACTCTATTTAATGGTTGAAAATAATTTGTCAAAGGAGCGACAAATTTTGATTACAGGTTGACTTCTGGGGGGGGGGGGGCGTTTTTGTTTATATAATTTTAAAAGTTTTGTTTACTACGATATTTTTAATAAGTTTAAACTTATTCATATTTTAATTTTAAACTCTCATGTAAAAAACCGTTTTTAAATAAAGTTTTTTAATTTTAATATTTGAATAAAAATCACAAACTAAATTCTTATTTTACCGATGGCGATAGTAAAATAATGTTGTCAAAACGAAGAACTAAATTAGATTGAAAGAAAATTTCATAAATCTTAAGCAAATATACACTTATGTACAAAATTGTACAAAATATAAAACAATTTATGGGTTTACAATGCCCATTCTAATTTATTGCGGAAGTGTTATTTTAAGCTATTTTGCTGCCCATGATGATCATAAAATTTAGGTTCCCTTTAAACTTTTTGGTTCAAACAATTTATTGCAATTTAAAATTTTTACCTTAATAGTAAGAATTAAGATAAAATACCTATTATATTCATTTCAATATAATTATTTTTCAAAAAATCGAAAATTAATTAATAGGAGTAATAACTAACAATTAACTAAGTGGTCGCAGACTTTTACACAGGACTGTAAATATTTAGGGCATTTTTATATTTTTCATCTTCGGTTTTTATATTTTTGCAATTTAGTAGTAGGTGTATTTAATTCAGTGTCGCCAATCGCCGGATTATAATACGAATTTCCAATTTTTTAATTTGGGATTTAATTTATTAGAAATATCTCTTTAGTTTTAATTTTTATTTAAACACTTCAAGTTTAATGTTTTTGTTTTTTCTGATGTTTTTACGATTGCAGTCGAACTTCCAGTACTTTATTAATCGATAAATAATTTCGGGGGAGATTGTAACCCTTAAAACCACCCCCTTAAATACGGCCTTGGTTTAAAGTGTATAAATAAAATTTGTAATGTAAATCTAGTTTACAAATATATGAAAGATTTATATCTGTTACTCCACATGCAATAAATATAAAACATTCAGTTTTAGAAGAATTGCAAAAAAACAAATCGAACTTTTTTAAAACAATAATTGCAATAAATTAATATGTAATATTAATGTAATATGACAAGCAAAAAGCAGAACCCAAAAAAAGAATTTTAAAGCATGAATAATATTTTATGTATACTTCTAAAATAATGATAAATGTTTAATAATAATATTTTAATTTGATTTGATTTAAAAAATAAAATTCAACATGAAATTAAATACATAAAAATTAAAAATTGTGCCGAGAGATCCGAGTTGAAGCGTTGATTTGTTGAAGTTTAAAATTATTTTAGTTTTAACTTTGGTTTGAAATTTTAATAATCTTTAAAATTCGAAGTAAATAATAAAATTGTCTGTTTTTACGATACTTTGAAATTCTCTTCTTACTTTTATAACCATCTACCTGAAGGGATTACCAAAATCGTAACAGACAAAGACAGCTTATCATGCTGTCTCATTTAATGCTTACTCATTATATAATGCTCGATTTTGCCGCTGAGGTCGTTACCAATCGACTACAATTTTATTGTAAGGTACGAAAAATGCTAGTGACAGGTATATCCATAAGAGCTGTTCCTCTATGCACTACATACTCTTTGGCTAAGGTTAATTTTGATTTTTGATTGTTAAATAAAAAGTAAATTAATTTGAATTGAGGGTTGTTTTTGTTTATTGAAGTTAAGTGTTTATTTTTAGAAATAAGACGATCTAGAAAGATTTAGTTATTTGTGAAGAATTTACAACGAATTTGTTTGATCTGCGATGGCAGACGCGGTGTGCGTTAGCTAAAGGCAGGATGAATGTTCATTCCAGTCTAAGTTAATTTTGATTTTTTAATTCTTTTAAAATAAAAAGTAAGCTAATTTTGAGTTTATTAAAGTTGTTTTAATTAGTGCAAATGTATAATAATAATTAACAATTTAAAGATTTTTGAAAATTTACAAACAAATTTGTTTGACCGGCGAGCCGACGCCAGCTGCAAGACGCACATGCTATTGCAATACCACGTGCAACCCGATGCGATAAGTTAACATAGCAACCAATTTATTCAACAAATGAGAATTAAAATTAAATGAGACGAAAATTTATAATTTGATTATAAATTAAACAATTTGAAGAGTCTTATGTAAAATTAATAATGGATGTCTTCTAGTAAAGAATATTTTTGGATTAAGTGGAAATTTTATCAATTTGTATAGCTAGGAACATAGCAATATGTATATATTCTTTGTAATAAGTTTTGTGATAATTCTAATGTATTGCGATGCATCCCTATACATTTTTTGTAAAATTATTTTAAAATACAAATAATGATTCAATTTTGAATTTTTATCGTGGGTTAGTTTAGGGGGCATCCAAATAATTTTGAACATCAGACTCTTTCTTAGTAATTTAAAAATGTAAATTTTGTATCGTTTAAATGTTTGTTTCAATTTAATTTCAAAACAGTCAATAATTTTGTAAAAAAAATGTATTTACCTTATAATTATGGTATATATAGTAATTGCGCGTGAACGTACTCACGTGCTCACAGCTGTCTGGCTTTATCAAACAAATTTGCCATGCAAAATGTCACAAACAACCAAAATTTATAAAATTTTCAATCTTGCAACACTTTGCATTAAATAAAACAATTTTTAACTTAAAATCAAATCACTTTTTAATAATTAAAAACATCAGCATACTTAATTTCTTGCGAGCACAGGTAAAGCACGCTCGCTCGTGAACGTTAACCAGGCATGAAGCTCTTGCCTTTTGTTTATCTTACAGCACGGTTACCAACATCATATTATTTACAAAATTTTTATATACAAGATGTCACAAAATATTAAATCAAAACAAAATATACTTCAAAATAATTTACAAAATAACTAAAACAGAATTTTTGTTTTAAAATCACCACATTTAACCTCCTTAATTTTTATGTTTGAACCAAAGAGTTCACGATTAATAGTTACAAAAGATTGTTGTGCTTTGTCAAATAAATTTTTTTAATGAATTTCTAAAGTAAACCATAATTACATAAATAAATCACAATTTTATAATAGAATAATTAAACAATAAATCAAAATAAAAATATCATTCCTCGTTAAATTAATGTTTTCAAAGTTAAATCTCAAATCAAAATTTTCAAATTAAATAAAAATAATCAAATCTTTTACAAATCAAAATCATGTTGAATCAAACTTTCATCAATAAAATTGTTAGAGTTTTCATAGCAAAATTTCTTCCGAATTCTTGATTTCTGTTCTACTTTCTTCTCCAGTATTTCCACAAATGGATTTTTCACTTCGGATCTACATCTTCGGCACTAGTCTCTGCCGCCCCCTACTATTCCATATTTTCAATTTCTCTGTTCCATTTTTGTTTGTCTTCCTTGATCATGTTGAATTTTTCTTTGTTTTCTTTTCTTCAATTTTTGATTGTTTTTTTAATTTCACCATTTTCATTTTTTTGTTCTCGTCTAATTCCATATTTTTCTATTTGTTCAAATTTTATTTTCTTGGTAATAATTTTTCAAATTTAAAAAATCGAAAGTTTACATGTATTTTAGATACACGTTTTAACACGGATAGATAGATAGGCCGTTGTTGAGTTAAGCAAAAAAATAAAACAGACCCTCAGAACGCCTTCGGTGCTCTCCGGGCCTAATACCTAAGGTCATAACAATTTAAAAATATCTCTGTAGAATGGCAGAACTCGCCAAAGGTGTAAGTCGACGTCATAGAACTCGTCCGGGTGTCGAACGCAACTTACAACAACATTGAGTATATCAAAGCACAGATACCGTCAACAGAAATAATAATAGAGGCTTAACGTGCAAGTTACCGCGGCGCTACTCAAGGCATCGAGGTGTATCAAATTACATCTCCCTGCTTTTAGTAACTTTCAAATGCCGTTATTTCGAAAACATATCGACGAACCTCAAAAATTTTAGTTGAATTATACTCAGAAAATTGTCATCTTTTGACGGTGATATATAGTGCAGTTGAAATTTTGAAATTCGTGGTGCACATAAACGTCCTACATCCGTAAAAATACTGTAATTACAAATAGTATGAGATAGGAATACAAAGAAAAAATACCTAATATTGCGTTTCTCGACCCTGTATTGTAATTTCTTTTATTCAAGTTGGATACGTATTCTCGGGTTTTTTGGATCCTTGAAATAATTTTTTTTTTAATTTTATATACATGACTTTAAATTTTAATTTTAATGACTTTCCTGGTACTCTAAGAATTAAAAAAAATCAATCTCACTAGTAAGTTGTGTTTTTGTTGTTTTTTGTTTTTGGTGATGTTAAGATTATGATTGTCTTTTTCTATGGTAGACTCTGATGAAGGCCTATATAAAAAAGGTTAAAACCGGTTAGTGGATAATATGCATTCAGTTTTATTTCAAGGACTCAAAAAACCCGAGAATACTTATTCAACTTCAATTAAATAAAAAATACCTATTTAAACTTTTCTTCACCACAAGATAAATTCGAAAAGCTGTTTTAATTACATGGAGTTACCATGAACATGATTGTAAACTAATTACTTTACAGTATATTGTATAATTAATACATAAAGAAACTTATTTACTTTTTAAATTTAAAAGTTAACGTTATTCTGAGAATAAAAGTAATGATGGCACAACTACTTTTTGCTCTTTGGTGTTTCTCTTAAGTAAGCCTTACTCTAAAACTAATTTTTGTAACTGTCAAGCGACCGGATTGGTTCACCTGATATGAAATGACTTGTTTCAAAGATTTTATCTATTAGATATAAACTGAGTGAGTAACCAGATTTTTAATTTTTTGATGTTTGATTGGGTTTTTGTTTAATTTATATAATAGATTTGAATTTTAAAGATATCTCAAGGTGTATAAAACAAATTTCAACAAATGTTGAATTAAATTAAACTTTTATGCCCGGTTTCAGAAACGATAATTAAGAAATTTGATCAAAATCAAAATTTTACAACAATATGGCAACAATACATTTGAATTGTTGTAAAACTTTAATCATAGATTAAGTTTTAACATGTAATTGTGAACCGAGCATTAGAGTTTCTTTCTTTAGGGAAGTTGTATCAAGTAATAGTATATTACGTGTCAAGGTGGAAAATGCTAATTTACAGCCGAGCGCTAAATTAGTTGACTAAGGGGCGAAGCCTTGTGCCATCATTACTGTAAGCGCGACGCTGGAATAAAGCTTGACACCGAGGTATATATACTATTTTATGCACAATCAGTTTGTAAATAATTAAATATCATAAAATTTATTTTATTAACGCACATTTTTTGTTAGTTTTATTTCTTGCCTACGGACATTGTGACATTGCAGGTCGGGAAGTGCTCACTTCCCATCCTGAGATTAGGAAGTAAAACGAAATAGCTTTCGGATTGGTTGTCAAGTGAAAGTAAATAATAAACTACTTCCCAACTTTTTAAAAGTCAGGGATGTATTGATTAATTTTTTTCCCCAGAAGATATCTAACTGAATAATAATACTTTAATTTAATTTTAATTAACTAAGTTTTACATTTAGTTATTCTTGTGTGGAGTAAGTATGTATAATTTAAAAAAGAAATAAAATATACAATAATCTAAACATAACTTTATATTCAAATACAATTTTCCAATTATGCTATGTTTGTTATTTTATCAAGTAGCTGCTGGCGCTGAATACCTACAAGTACATCTTGCTGTAATAATTAGAATTATAATTATTTCTTAACAAAAAAGAGCTATTATAATTAAGTTTTAAACACATTTTTCTTCCTAGGTTATTATATTTCTAACGTCCAATATACTAGTCGAAAAATTGGTTGTAAAATTGAAATTATCTACATATAAAACTGAATTTTTGTATACACCTATACATCTGGACTTTCTAAATAAAGTCTCAAAATTCTTCATGGATAAACCCACCGTGTGCGTAAATAGTAAAAGTTCAAAAATTACCAAACACCAAAACCAAGAAAGCTTTAGATGTATTTTTATTTTTATTTTGTTTAAAATACCTTATTACAAAATTAAAGTACATAAAATTTTCAATAAGAGACTATATATCGTTATATTATGTATATTGGAATAACCGTTATTAAAGATTTCGAACGATATGAACAAATCAAATTAAATGGTAATTGAAAAATGATTACATGAGAAAAGAGGTCCAACACTTTAAGGTACAAAATTTTCACAGCAAAGAAAAACCAAGTGCGTTGACTAGTTAAAAAAATCAAGTACGAACTGTTTCTATATCAGCTTTACTGCAATAACACAACTTAATTTTGAAAATATAGTTTATTTTGACGATGAATGATTTTATACATAATATCAAAACGATTTTTTTATTCCTTTTGTATAGTCTATAATTTATTACATAAAAAAATATTTTAGTTCAAAAGCTATCAACGTATTTGATGGGCACAACAATATCAACAATAGTGTATAAGCAACCGAACAACTTTGTTGATCATCAAAATCATTGACGTTATTTTTCACGAAACAAAAACTAAGCCAAGACAAATTTCTGTCCAACAATAATAACAATAAAAGATTTATCTCCTAGTTACCAAAAGAACTCTTAGATGAAAACCTCCAAATATAATGTTGAAAAGGAAATGCAGCATCTGCTAATAATTCATAATATGGTATAGGCTCTTCCATACGTGGTAATGCTGTATGATTTGGCAGGTTGATTCAAAGCTAAACCAAAGTCACAATCCTTGTACACTCCTCTATCACTAACTCTCCTGTTTGTTCCATCATCAATGTACAAAAATTTGTGGTTATCATCTTCAATTATTGTAAGTGGTACAATACTATGTGTTCCCTTGTAGTTATAGTAATGAGAACCAGAACTTTGTGAGGGTCGAAATAATATTTACCATCCATGTGACCAACAGCATTTGGTAAATTCCACTTCTCATAAAATTCTTCAGCAATTTATTTTAATTCTTTGGTGCTCGATGGTACCTAAAAAGCGATTGCTTTTTCTTTCGAAACCAGTTAATGATTATTAAACTTGTTTACCTTTAAATACTTTTTGGTGAAGACACGCATATATTGCTTCTAAAACTTCAGATATAAATTTTGTAATTGTACATTGTGAAATCCTTGTAGGAAAAGATAAACTTTGAAAAGTTTCTCCTGCTGCAAGGAAACGTAAAATAACAGTTAATCTAAATTTTGCTGAAATAGCTTGTCGAAGCTGAGTATCTTAACGACTAATTTGATCTTCTATTAAATTTAGTAAAATAGTAAAACTTTCACTGTTCATTCTCAAATATCTTTACGTGAGAATTAATATGTTCTGATATTAAGTTAATATCTTCTGATATTAATTCTGCATGTACAAATGTACAAGCCTCAAGATGCATTTGGTCTTTACTCAACAGCCAGTCTCGACTTCACATACGTTTGTACTTTTTTGTATCTTGCTTGTAAACTTCCATTATTTTAAGTATCTTTGCAATTTCTTTTAAATTCCTTTTGCTGAATTGCAAACAATAGCAATAAATAATAAAAAAATAGCAGACTCATACTAAAAGTAAAAACTTTTAGGTTAAACACACAAAACAGTTTTGACACTAGTAACTTTTGGTAACTTTATGGTAGTAGGCTACCCGAATTGCGTGAAGTATTTTCTGAATTTAGTTGCCACTATATTCCCACTCAAAAATTTTCATTAAACATTGAATCAAATATTTGACAAGAAGTTGAATGGAAAGTTGAACAAAAATTGTGATAATGTAATACGGGATTAAGTAATGCAAATAGAGATTTTAAAATCAAAAAATTATTATTTATTTTAAATTTTCGCTCATATTACCGCAATTTATTACATAGTATATAAAAATTTTAAACGTTTAATTACTCAACAACGGTTGCTTCTAGATATAAACTTATACAGTATTTCTTACTTAAAATGTTATGTATTTTAAATTTGTACTGAGGTATTTTGGTCGAGAAACTGATAGCAATTGAAATAAACCTATTTCCATAAAAAAAAGGTTTTATTGCGCTACTATAACCATTAACGAACAGGATCTATCGATGGGAAACATTATTTTAAAATTTTTAAAACTTTTTAAAACATTAAACATTATGTTAAAACATTAGGTTAAAAGTAGCTATATACAAAAATTCAGCTTTTACATATTTTTCCAAATTCCAAATTCCGTAAAAAAATATAACTTGGAATTTATATGGTTTATAGGATACATCCTGCACTTCTTTAGTATTAATAATAATAATAAATAATGTACACCTTTAACAACCAGAATTTGAATAGAAAATTACATTTTTTAAATTTAGATTCGAATTATTGTACTCTTCCTATTTTATAGTTCATTTTGGGAGACCTTTGTTGAATCTATACTTAATTCTCAAATCTTTGGTATTATTTTAATACTCTTAAATTTTGAATTATTTTCCCATAAAACTATGTGTGCAGGTATTATTATTAGTTTAAAATACAATCGTGTATTTTTACTAACGGAAATATTAATTAATATTAAAATATGCAAATTATAACTTATTTGTTGTTAGTGTGCACTATATATTTAAATACGTAGGTACAAGAATTTTTCTCTTTGGAGTAGGACATTATTGTGGGATAAAGCATTATTATTATGGTTCATATTACACTGAAAAATAAGAAATGCTACATTAAACTAGAACATAAGAAAAGCAATATTAAAAAATTATTACTTTTACCTTTATAGCTAAATGACATCGACAATATTTAAATTTATTTATGTATGCCAAACAATCTTTATTATCAAATTTAATTTTTACGTAGTTTTATTTATTTACAGTTTCTCCCGATATCGATGATACAGAAACAAGTGCGGATTTTTCAGTATCCGAAGGAGAAAATGTTACGTTAATTTGTAAAGCTACAGGTCATCCACAGCCTCGAATATTATGGCGAAGAGAGAATGGAGATAAGTTAATCCTTCATACTGGTACTCATCAAACTGAAAAAGGTAGTTTTATGTTTCAACCTTACATAAGAATTCGATGTAATGTTTTTTGCAAATGTAAAAAACTTTTTAACTAAATTACTTTTAACGAACACCCAAATTTAATTAAAATCATAAACTCCGTTAATTATACTCTTTAAATAGAAGTTAGTTTCAATGAAGGTAATTTTATTGAAATTTAAACAGGCCATGCTGTTGTATAAACACAATAAAAGTGTCACATTTGAAAATGAAACCAAAACATTGTTTATGGGAAGTATTTGTTTAACATTTAATACTTTCATTAAAGTTTCGCTTTCATTGTTTAATTTCAATTTGAGAAGTGCTTTTTTTATCTCTACCAAGTGTTGCATAAAAGTAGATAGTGCACAAATTTAAATTTCATTATCATTACAAAGCACACGAACGTTTTGAGCATGTATTGTATTAGGTATAATGAAAACTAATTCTTCTTTAGCAGATTCCTTTAGTGGTTCACAGCTGCTGTTACTACGAGTCGACAGACATCAAATGGGTGCATATTTGTGTATCGCTAGTAATGATGTTCCACCAACTGTTAGCAAACGTATCGTGCTTAACGTTAATTGTAAGTTATCCAACTGCAATGCTATTAAAAGAATAATTATTTTTCTTGTAACAAATTTATATCGGTTTAATATAAAAATCCACAATATAAAGTAATTTACTCAATCTAGAAAATATATGAAAATTTTATGAAAATCGATTTAAATATTTTCTTTAATGCTATGACAGCGTCAGCAAGGTGATAAATTGAATTCAACGTATGGTAATGTAAGATAATTTAGTTTACTCGAGTTTTCTTTAGCTTTTAAATAATTAACTAACATTATCTTTGCATATTTTAAAGTTTTAATTAAAATAAAATAAATAGAATAAAAATTTAACAGTATTAACCTTACCAAAAAAATTTATATGAATAAAACTTGATTGAATAATAAGACATAATCCTTTGAGAGAGTCTTAAATGTTGATTTTGTATTTACATATTTATAATATTATTACATTAATATTAAAATTAATTTGTATTTGGATTATTTTATCAGTTCCGCCAAAAATTCACATTCCAAAAGGATTAGTGGGAGCGCCCCTAAATTCAGATGCAAAGCTTAAATGTGAAGTAGAAGCTTTTCCTGTTTCTCACAATCGTTGGTTAAAAAACGGAGAAGATGTTCTTAAAAATGGGTATTATTTCAAAATTTAGTTATAAATTTAAATTAATTAAAAATTACTTTTAGATATCGCTACAAAATTCAAGAGAAACGAATTGGATTTAAAACTATAATGATAATCACAATATTCAACATATCACAGTATGATTATGGAATGTACAAATGTTTATCGGCCAACTCCTTAGGACAAAGCGATGAGACTCTTAGACTTTATGGTAAAATTATCAATATTAATAATCTAGCAAAGCTTTATTTATACCAATTTTAGAAATTAAAATTCCAACCACTACTACAACAACTGAAATAATTACAACAGTTTTCGCATCAGGTTAGTAAAACATTATTTAATTTTCACATTTTGGCTTAAAAAAATCCTAAATATACAAATCAAGAATGTTTTTTTAAAACTTGATATGTTAAAAAATATGACACTTTTAATTACCTGTTTCTAGTCTTTATTCTAATTTTATATTTCTTTAATATATTAAAATTAATTGTTGCTTATTAGTACTAGGTTTAAGTATGAAATTTACAACAATTTCTAATATTCAATCAAGTTGAATACTTAGAACTTAGAACATATTGTTCTAATTTTAATGTTCGCAATGTAATCGCTTTCATAGGTTAAATAAATTCATAGTTTCTGGATTCATTTATTTTAAAGATATTTAGACGTCTTTCTAAGCAAGATGTTGGATACATTTGATAATTCCACACATATGTATATAAAACAATCCATAAGAAATGTCAAAATTGACAGTTTGCCAGCGGCTAAAAATTGTATGTACTTATGAAGAGACAAATTTGCAAGTGGATAAATTTTGCGGATATTTTTTTGTTTACCTTTGCCATGACAGTCAAAGCAAATCAACATTAATTAATGTGACGTTAAATATTAATATACTATATATTGTTTTTAATTTATAAATATTAATACCTTCATAATCAATATCGTCGTTTATTCGCGGAATCATCTTACCAAATACAACACTAGCTTTGATTTCTGTCCTGATAATTTTTAATTTCAAAACACTCATACGTAATTTTAAAATTTCGCTCGAGAAAACTGTTGGTCAGACTAACGCCCAGATTCATAGACAAGTATTAAGTGCTAAGTAAGACCAATAAGGTCGAATTTGTTTTTATTGCAACCTTATTTACTAGGTCAATAAGGGTCTATTTTAAAAGTCGTTTTTTAAGTATAAGTAAGGCATCGTTTATGAATACGGCTGTAAAACACTATTCGTATTCACGTATTCGTTGAAATTAAAAATTATCCGGATAAATCAAAGCTCTTGTTGTATTACATACGATAATTTTTGATTAAATTTGTTCAAGAGGCCTTACGCTATAAATTTGATACTATTCAATAGTTTCAAGTCGAGACTATTCCAGCATAAAACATTACTTTGTATTCTCTAGTAGGTACT
Source organism: Cantharis rustica (assembly GCA_911387805.1). Taxonomy (NCBI): domain Eukaryota; kingdom Metazoa; phylum Arthropoda; class Insecta; order Coleoptera; family Cantharidae; genus Cantharis; species Cantharis rustica. Next base: position 37,817,636 of record OU426879.1, read on the forward strand.
AATTTGGAACACTAAAAGCCTTATGCATAATTATCTAAGTAGCTACTAATGCCCGTTTTCACCAACAAATTCCTAACGTTAAGAGTTTCTTAACTTGAGATAAGAAACTCTTATGTCAAATTTGGTTTTCACCAAGCGCTAAGAATTCCTTAGTGGTATTAAGAAATTCCTAACCTTAGGGATCCGATTTACCGACCCCTAAAGTGTTAGGTATTCCTTAGCGGTTGTATTATACTATTTATAGGTTATAAATTAGTGTTTGTGCATGTTGATTTTGAATAGCCGTGCATTATTCTACACTCTTCTCTAGCCATGGATGCTATTCAACTTTTTGATAGCTTAGAAAGATATGATGATTCATCAGATGATGAAGTTGTACACTTCATCACTTCACTTCAGAAAATAGAGCTGAAGAAAATTATAACCGTGCACACATTCATACCAGAAATACAGTTGAAAGACAATATGGTGTGTGGAAACGAAGATTTCCTGTATTAGCTATAGGTATACGTTTGAAATTGCAAACAGCTATATCGGTTGTGATAGCTTGTGCTGTATTGCACAATATTTGCATTGAGGCGAAGGAAGCACTTCCACCAAATGAAGTTGAGGGAATAAATCACTTGATCGAGAATGGTCAAGTGACTGCAGAAATTCAAAATAATGCAAGATATGGTGGAACGCGAGACATTATTGTAAATAATTATTTTAATCAACCATAACTTCTGTGTGTTTTTATAGTTTATTAATTACATATTTGTCAAGTTTATTTTTATTTTATATTAAGAAATAATAAATGTAATATTAACAATTTATGGTTTATTTATTTAACATGGTCGTTACTTGTTATATTTTTGAAGAGTGCAGTTGCCATCACTTGAGGATTCACATTGTTATCTTATGTATGTACACCACATATTAACGGTTTACATAATCCTTTACAGTACCTGCTTCATAATTAACAAAATTAACTACATAATAATCATACACAACCGTAATGCCGCCATTAAATATAACCTACAAATTCAAATATGACATTTATGACCCTCATTAGTTCATTTGTCCTCCTTAAAGAATACCTAGCAAGGGAACTGCTGGTTAAGAAACTCTTATGTTGGTGAAATGCAAATTTCACTTTATGGAATACCTAGCGTTAAGAATTCTTTACTAAGGAATTCTTAAATAAATGTTGGTGAAAACGGGCATCTCAGACCACTAAACTGTTAGGTATTCCTTAGCGGTTGTATTATACTATTTATAGGTTATAAATTAGTGTTTGTGCTTGTTGATTTTGAATAGTCGTGCATTATTCTACACTCTTCTCTAGCCATGGATGCTATTCGACTTTTTGATAGAATAGAAAGATATGATGATTCATCAGATGATGAAGTTGTACACTTCAGAACCATTAAAAAGCGGGCAAATTATTTTGATAGTTTCAATGAAGTGGAATTTGCCGCAAGATTTCGGTTAAGAAAACAAACTGTTTTGGAGGTTTTACGATTAATAGAAGGATCCCTGGAGTTTATCGATGATAGGTAATTATAAATAAATATAGTACTTACATATTTATAAATGTGCATATTATATTATTTTGGGTATTATTATTATTTTAGAAATCAATCAGTATCGCCCATAAATTACTACCAAATATGTGGTTTTCCAAATGTGTTAGCAACAATCGATTGTACACACATTAAATTGCAATCTCCAGGTAACTTCATTATATATTACATTATTATATTGTACCTACTTTAGGCATTTTTTACATAATATTTTTAAAGGAGGTCCTGATGCAGAAATATTCCGTAACAGAAAAGGTTACTTTTCATTAAATGTTCAAACTCTGTCTTCGGCTGACCTAAAAATTCTTGACATAGTATGCCGTTGGCCAGGCTCAACTCACGACTCTGCTATTTTTCAAAACAGTTCGATTCCAATTCCACCAAATGAAGGTGAGGAAATAAATCACTTGATCGAGAATGGTCAAGTGACTGCAGAAATTCAAAATAATGCAAGATATGGTTGAACGCGAGACATTATTGTAAATAATTATTTTAATCAACCATAACTTCTGTGTGTTTTTATAGTTTATATATTAAGAAATAATAAATGAAATATTAACAATTTATGGTTTATTTATTTAACATGGTAGTTACTTGTTATATTTTTGAAAAGTGCAGTTGCCATCACTTGAGGATTCACATTGTTATCTGAAAAAAATTTCAATTTATTTTACTACCCAAGTGGCGTGTGTTTAGATAATGCAAGTATTTACCTTTCAGTTTTTCTATAATTAAATCATTAATTTCAATTTCTTGCAATAATTTCCGTTTTTCAGTTTATTCATTTCTATTGCATGTTTATGTTTCTCCTCCTCAATTAACGCTTTTTTTTCTCTTCGCATTCTAGCTTTGCAGCTACTAGTTTGTCCCTATCGTTTTTTTTATGTAATGGTCTTCTTCTAGAAGGTAATACTCTAGCAGGTGGTGCTGGTGGTATATTAGTGGTTTCTTCTAGTAGGGGTAACGTACTCGAAGTGTACTTCAACTCTGAATTAACAGGGGTAGCGATGTTACTTGGGGTTGCACTAAGATCAGCTAAGTACGTTACACTCAAACTAGGTACAGCATATTCATCTTCACCCACGAACTCGAATTCCATATTATGTTCTTCTATAAAACAACAAACAATTGCAAGAACAAAGTTTAAACTCTTTCGTAATATGAATCTTACCATCTTTTTTAAACTTGGTCTATTTCTGTAACAACATTAATATGATATATTATTTATAATTATTATATATAGAAAATTTTACTTACCTTTTGATAATACCAATAGCATTAAAAGAATTTGTAATATCCGTCCAAGTATCTAATTTGCTTTTGTTGGTAAACTTATCAGTTTTACTACTTACTACTTAACGGTTTATATAATCCTTTACAGTACTGGCTTCATAATTAACAAAATTAACTACATAATAATCATACACAACCGTAATGCCGCCATTAAATATAACCTACAAATTCAAATATGACATTTATGACCCGCATTAGTTCATTTGTCCTCCTTAAAGAATACCTAGCAAGGGAACTGCTGGTTAAGAAACTCTTATGTTGGTGAAATGCAAATTTCACTTTACGGAATACCTAGCGTTAAGAATTCTTTACTAAGGAATTCTTAAATAAATGTTGGTGAAAACGGGCATAAGTATACTAAGTAGCTACTAACGCGGTCAGGTAGTAGTGGAGCATGCAACTTGTATGCATCGACGAGTTAAAAGGGTAGTAACCTTAGTAGGACTACTAAAATCGTTGGTTCGCTACTAAATATTTAGTGAGAGTTTTGAGCATGTTTAAGGCCATTTTAAGGTTACTTTTTACAAAGAATATTCAATTTTGAAAATTATATTTAGTCATAATATACCATATTATACATAATATATTAATTTTTAACTTGCGATAAAAAACATTATCAAATATTGTTTAGTATTTATTAGTTAACTTGTTCAATTACAAATTATTGAATTTATTCTTATTATACATAAAATAAGTATTTAATGTAATATTTTTAAGTAGGAAAATGCTGAATTATAAAACTTATTAAATTAATTAAATAAAAAATTCGTTTAAAAATAAGATTGTATAAATGTTGATGAAGAAATCGAAGAAATTCAAATAATTTAAGATATTATTCTAAATTTAAATAGGAGGCCAAAAGTATATGTGAATCATATAAATCCTTTGGTTTATTATAACAATGTACTTGCCAAGGGTAAACAATATTAAGCTGTTTTTAGGTACCTGTTTTAGGTAAAAATAATTATTTTTAAGTTGTCGGCTGTCAATTTGCGGTGTTGTCAAATAAATATTTCAAAAACTATACTTTAGTATTCTACCAACTAAAAGGATACTAACTTTCTTTTTAAAAGAACTATGCATAACAAAATTTTACTAGCTTCTAGAATACTATTAACTAGTAGCTACTAATTCATTTTAAAACCATTTTGAAAGTACGACTATGCATAAGGCTGTAAAAGTTTACTGGTGGAAAGTGTCCCAAGTATCCGCGTGACTAAAGTAACATTGAGCGTAGAAATAGTTTCAACTAATAAAAAAATGATAACTGGAAAGATTGTAGTAGTACCACCCCCGAAACTGTTAGGGAAACTATAAAGCTGTCCAATGTATCCACTGTCCAAATCATCACTGGCCACTTCTATGCGGTTTTATTAAAAACTGGAAACCACTATAACAAATTTTAATTTTCGATTTTTGTAAGTAAAATATTACGTAGATGTAATTTTCATATTATTTCTTTGAAAGAAAATTTGTAATTCAAATAATTTAAAAATCTTTTTTATATTTTTAATGTTTCTAAAAACAAAGCTTTATCTATAAAACCCAATGACTTGATTGAAAAACTTATCAATGCAAAAATGTTGGCTCTTTCAAACCGAGTAAAACAAGCGTAACAAAATTGAAATTAAACAATTAGTTACATAAATATTCTTGCACTGAAATTAAGCGAAGTATCCTCGACAACCATTATGTGGATCGCGTTACATTTTTTTACATTCCAGTAAGTTCGTAAGAGAGCTCATCAATCAAACTTCTGCAACATAAAATAGCCTAAAGTGCCTAAACTACACTTCAATAATTAATACACTGGTTTGTTTAACAAAATTAGTAAGTTTTATATCAGCATTGTTTGAAATATTTCGGCTTTATACATACAATATTTTATTCAATTGTAATAACAATAATAATGCATGCAAATATAGAGCTTTTCAACAAGGGCTTTGTTTCTACATTTTAAATAAAACACACATTTTAGGTAAAAGTTTTGCATTTTTTTATTGGTATATTCTGTAGAAATTAAGTTTATTAATAGTTGAGAAAGCGGTCATTAAAACAACTAAATTGTCGGACGTTTCGGGTTCTTTATTATCCTATTTTCAAAGCTTTAAGGAGAAAAAATGGAGGTTAACGAGCCACCATATTCCTGTTTTGAACTTCTATTTAAAATCACCGATCCCAAAAACTATTTTTATTTCATTTTATTTTTACAATTACCACAACGTGAGTTTTTGAGATCGGTGATTTGAAAATAGAAGTTCAAAACTGGTAACTCGTTAACATTCATTTTTACCCCTTAAAGCTTTTAAGGATGTTTCGACCGAATTTATAAGATTTTTTAGGGAATTTTTTTTATAAGTAAATAACATTCAATTATTTTTAAATTTTTATATGTTATTATTTACACTATAAAGTATACAAAATAATTATTTTTTTAGTTTATTTAATAATATTCTGTTACCACTTTTTGCTGTCAAAGTGGAGGTCAAAAAAAAGAGTAGGTGGCTGGCCTGAGTGATTCCAGCACTTGTAGTGGTAGTATGCTTGTCATTCTGGCAGGTAGTAGATTTAAACATTTTTATTGTAAAGTAACAAAATGGGGACTCTCAAAAATAAATTTTCAAAAACGGTGTTTTTTTGTGGAAAATTGGGAAAATTAATAGGAAATTTTAAGTGAAAATATACAATTCTACTACCCGCAAGAGGTAGTACATACCAAATTTCCATATCCAATTTTCAGCTAAATCTGTTCAGTAGAATTTTGTAAACCTTTCGGGCCGATCGAAAAAACGATGCTTCGAGAAAAACGCGTTTCAATATTTAAAAAGTTTTAAAAAAGCAGATCATGCAGCTTTTTTTTTGCGATCTATGTTTGCAAATATTTACTCAATGCACACACTTTGAGCTTTAAAAGTATACTACTTTAGTACTATTTTAGTACTTGAAACGTGCAGATACTATAATATACAAAAGGGAATAAAGGGAACAGAACAATAGCCTATATACTACGACAGCTGTACGACTAGCGAACCACTATTACGAGGTTCTCTCGTATTTCTGCTATAACTTTGTCGATATTTTCAATTTTGATCTGAAATTTTAACAGTATAATCTCAATATATTTTACATTTTAAATATGTAAAAATAAAAAAATTAATTTTTTCAAACCCGAGCACGACAATACATCCTTAAAATGGCTCAATAAAGAACCCGAAACGTCGGACAACTTAATTATTTTAATGACCGCTTTCTCAACTAGTAATAATTACAATTCTTAAAACGGAAGGCCAACGAATATCACAATATTTTAATTCTGTAGTCTATAATTTATAAGTCTATAATTTATTAAAGAAAGATAATATTGAACAAATGTCCATCAAAACCAATCATACAGATGTTTATTATTTTTTTAAATTTTTACATAATTGTGGCTCTATATTTTATATCAATCGAAGACGGTTACGATTTGATGATTTAGTGCTTTTACTACTAAGCAGAAATCCTTGGTTCGAGTCGAAGTGAAGTAAGAACTTCATTATAACTTATAACTGTTTCCCCTCGACGGGCAATGGCAAACCAACGAGGTAATCTGCCTTGAAAGATCTTTCATAAAATGAAGTGATTAGTCTAAATTTACTGTACGCTACTGTTGTATATCGTTTTCCATTTTTTCTTAATTACAGGTAGAAAAGTTTCTCAATAAGAATTATTACTTGAAAAACGGGTACATATTGTACTGAAATTATACAATACCTTTTAGTTACTATTTTATTTAAGATATTTACTACTTCAATCGACAACATATTATTTACCTAGCTTACTTTTTCTTTCTGACTTCCACTTTATTGATTCTTTTCTTCTTTTTTTTATTTTTATTTTTATATAAAATATAATTTTATAAAAGACAATAGTATAATTTTTAGATAAATAACATAACATCTTTTTCCCCTCTGTGTTTGACTGATTTTTTTTTAATAAATTAACATGTGAAAGAAAAGCATTGCAACACAAGATAAGAAAACTTCTCTCTAACACAAAAATCATTAACATTTAGATTTCACTATTCGCTTCAACAGCACCATACTCATCTTCTTCGTGTTCGTATGAGTATATTAAATCCAAATGAAATCTGTCTCTAATTTTTCCTGATATTGGATGTCTTAACTCGTAAGTACATTCACTTTTTATTTTTCTCTATTGTATTGTTCTCTTTTTTTTCTTATTTTCTCTCTGACTTTATGTAGATTATTCAGAAAGTCATTAACATTTTGGTCCACAATCCATGGTCTTTCTGGATATCGACCTGTCATTAGTTCATTGCGTGTTTTCTCCTGAACTTGTTCATCCCAGTATCGTTTTAAAAATTAATTAGAAAATGTTTCGAATGTATTAAATTTGTCCTGGACAATACCAAACCATTTTTCTGAATTATCTTTCATCATCGCGCCTATTAAACTTTTCAGCTGATCTGCCTCAGTTATTTTGTAGGTGATTCTCTTAAGGCAGTATTCTAGTCTAGAAGCCCGAATTTCAGACAATTTTTGACAGTCGATAAAAGAAAAGCAATTAATATTTTGACTATACATTTTTTTGTCATCGATTTATATATATTTTAGAAATTCCCAAAAAATTTCAATAAAAAATAAATAAATTTTACAAAGTTACACGCTGTTGAAGTAGAAAGGAAAAAAAAAGAGCGTGTTCATGGTTGACACGATTCCAACCCTTATAATTGTCTGGAAAAAAAAGAAAGATAGATTCTTAATCAGTACAAATGTCATTTTGGTTAGAACCAGGAAAAATAAAAAAAAACAAATTTTTTCGTGAAAAAGGGACTACTCAGAAAAAAAGTTGATTATTTCAGTTATTTTTTAACCTTTTGAATTTTTAAAAAATAGTAAACATTGAAAATTATGATTTTTTGTTCATTCCTACTATAAAGGGATATATAAAAAAAATTTATGCTAAATTTCAAGAAAATCAGTCAATTAGAACTTAAGATTTTATGTCAACCGATTCGAAAAAAGTAGTTTCGAGAAAAACACGATTAAATATTTAAGTTAAGTAAGTAAGTAAGTAAGTTAAGGCAGTCTAACTGATAGAACAATACATATTACTTCCATTTCTTCAATCAACGATTCCGGTTCCATATATCGGGTTTTCTTCTACCTCAAATTGAATATTTAAATAAGTAAATTTTAAAAACACCGAAAAACAAATAAAGAGTATTTTTTAATACTTTTCTTAGATTCGTTCCATCTAAACCGGTCGAGTTGCCACGACACTAAAATGGCAATAATTTTTAAAATAATTCGAATTTAAAAAAATCCTTTTAAGGTAGTACCACAGATACCACAAGAGTCAAATGTGTGTTCTGTGTTATTTGACTTCCGTAGTATTTATGTTTGGCAACGCCGCGTAAAAGAAAACAAGATAGAAACGTCAAAGTCAAAGTCAAAATTTAAGAATTATTCAAATTTTTCAAAATTATTAAATCTTACAGGCAGGTTTAAATTTTGCGCGGGTCATAAGTTATAACCTATAACATAATATTTGACGGCGTTGCCACATGTACTTAGCATCGTACAATTTTCGTAATTATTTGGTAATTATCACAGTCTCTGAACCTCGATTTGTGAGTAACCAAAATGTTTGTCAATTTTTTTCTGTTCGTTGATACCATTTTCATTGAAATCTAAACGGTACTTTTTGTGAAATAAAATAAAATATGTGATTTCTCATAAAGATCAATGCTAAAAGCAAAATTTTTTTATATTAATATCTTTTTCCAGGTTCTCTGCAGCTCTTTAAAAATTTAACTGGTTTATTATCTTATTATAATGTATTAATATGCCAAATTTCATTAAATTCTGAACGGGAATTCTATAACCGATGGTACTACCGATGGTACTACTACCTACTCAAGAAGATATTCTTGAATATCTAAACTATCGAAATATGAAAACAAAAATTTTCGATTTTTTTAACGTTTTAGACTAGAATACTGCCTTAACGTGCTTAATAAATTGTCTTGGGTTCGATCCTCCTTGATCATAACAATTTAGTTTTCTATCTTGATTAATATTCCAAGTTACATCATTTATTATTGATCTATCTCCTGTTGACATGTTAACATCAAAAGTCGGATCGTTTCTTAATTGTGTTAAATCATTCTTGACTTCCTTATAATTATCTGTCACTGCTTTGAGGATTTGTTTATGATTCACAAATTTTATTGCAACTCTTTGCTCTAATGTGTGACCTTGTCATGCATTTCTTTGTTAACCCCGTCTATTTGCTTTTTGTTAATTTCCTTAATTTTTGTTACAAATTTTTCGTCTTTACTGAACGAATTATCTATTGTCAAATTTAGCAAATCTCTTCTATTCGTATTTTCCAACTTAGCTTCAGTGCTATGTAGTTTTGAATTCACTTAAGATTTTGTTTATCTCAAGTTTAATTTCTTGGACGTTTGTAGCCAATTTTTTAATTTTCCAGCTATTTTATGAAATTCGCCATTGATTTGTTTAAATTTTGGATTAATGTCTTCTTTTTGTAGATCAAATTTTTGGATTTTGTCTTTTTTTTGTAGATCAAATTTTTTATCAAAATTTGTTCCAATGATATGCTACCTCCTTCTGCCCTCGTTTGCATCGTTGTTCAGCGTGTATTCATTATATATTCATTCGCAAAATGCTTATTTGAAATATTTTATTTAGCATATAAAGAGTATGAAAAATATTTTAATCTCAGGGTCAACTGTAAGTTCAATATTGTAGAAGCAATTATCGAGCCCCACGTTGGTCACCAATTTTAGTTCTACTGAAATTAATATAATATCTTTTATTTACTATTTTATTTTAGATAACTACTTCAATCAACAACATATTATTTACTCAGCTCACATTTTCTTTCTGACTTCCACCTCCTTGATTCTTTTTTTTTTCTTTTTATTTTTTAATAAAATATAATTTTATAAAAAACAAGACAATATATTGCCGTTCGTATACTATTATTTGTTGTTATTAAGTAGTCAGTGAGCTACAAATAAATATTGCCATGCTCTGAGATGTACAAATTTAAAAAATTCTCTTAATCAATAAATCACTCCTGCTCAGATACATCCATTATTTAAAAAAAAGCTATGAGACTCTTATATTTGGTTTTTAATTTTCTTAACGTTTTAATTTGATTTTAATTTTTTATTTAAAAAATGTAATAAAATCGTTGCTTTGTTGCTTTGCTTAAAATCTTTACCTTATGGTATTGCAAACGTATGTGTGCGTCTCGCCGCTGTTGTCCCGTTAACAAATTCGTTGTATTATTTTTTTCACACAATTATCCAAATGACCTCTAATTTTTAAACAATCATCACTTGTATTAATTAATTAAAACAAAAACAACTTTAATTAAAATTAAATCACTTTTTACTTTTAAAACAATCACAAATCAAATTTGATAACTTAGACGGGAATGAACATTCATCCCGCCTTTAGCTAACGCAAAACTACGTCTGCTTTTTTTGACTTCTACGATCTTAGTGCCTTCCTTGACGCCACTCCAAGTCTTCAAACTAAAATCCAATGTACAGGTATTTACAAATTTACAGTCAACAATAATTAAAACAAAATTTCAACATAATTTTACAAATAAATAAAATTAACGTTTTTTTTGCGTTTCAAAACACGACAATATATTACGAAAAACTTACAATTTAAGCCTGAAGTTTTGTCAATTTCGGCTAGTGTATAATTACATTTATGCAATTTTCAATTGCAGTTGAAGACATTATAATACATGGTAAAATTACTACTTCTTAAAATAAACAACTAAACAAAATATTAAAATAATTTCTATTAAAATGTGAAAATAACAAATTAGAAAACTATCATTAGTCAAAAATTATGTCTATTAAAGTACAAAGTTCTTATTGAAAAATCCTATAGTTTCAAAATAGTGTTTTAACATCAGTTGCAAAAGTTGTCCTACGAGGTGGCAGCGGTCTTGTGTACTACTAAGATTGTATACTGATTTTATTTCAATTTTTTTGAAATCATAATAAAATAATTAATTTTGACTAACCACTCAATTAAATAAAATTAAATTATGAATTTAAATAAAAATCTCTCTTTTTTCATCGCCATTGAATAAATTTACATACTTTAGCTAACTTGATACTTTTCAAAAAACAGACTGAAAGGTGGATATTTTGTGAAACCACATAAATTCTTAAATATTGTACTTGCTAAGTTGAACTTATAAAGACGCCAGTTACACAAATTAAACTTAGAAAGAATAGGAATAACCGCTTCATTTTGATTAAACTTAGAAAGAAAAGAAGTTGAAGTACAATTTGAAACGAATCAGTTTTTTGTTGCAAATTGTATTAAAATATTCATGCTAACAGTTCTCACAGCCTTCAGAGCTAATTGTTTTATACTAAAATGTAACAAAAATGTCCTGGATTTTACAAAAAAATTATTTGCTAGTACATTAGTTAATTTTAAGTATTTAATGTTTCTTTTCAAATAAAGCTTTAAAAATTTTAAATAAAGTTACTCGTTATTTAAAACGACAGCAATTGAACGATTTTCAAGAATAACGTGATAAAATACTGAAAAATCAGAATGCTGGCCAAACTCCTCTAAAAGAAAACGGAAGTGTAGTTACAAGTATCGTATAGCCCAGCGGTATTTGAAAAAGTAGACCTGAAAAAAAAAATCAGATAAAAGTTTGAAAAAAAACATCAAGAAAAAATATAAGTTGTATACTTAGCAATAATTTAATGTGTGTAAATTAAATTATTTAATTTTATTTGCATATTTCGTGTGATTAAACATATAAATATCTTCAGGTGCCATTTAAAAAAATTAAAATTACGTGTAACCGTCATACGCGATTAAAGTAAAACTTTTTTGGCATTATGACTGTTGCGGCGATTTCTCCCGTTATGTTAGGCAACCATAATGTTTTTCTCCCGTTTCTTACATCACGGTGCATATACATTACTGTCACGGTATACTATCTTTCTCACAAAGTATCGTATCTTCGTATCGCAGCGCCATGTATCCGTGAGGGTGCATATTTTTTAAGATTATTTACGTTAGGCCAGGAGCGGCAATTTTAAAATTTTTACTATGTTATTTAGAATTTCTAACTTTATAATAATTAAATTTTATTAATTCTTTAAGTAATGTATTAAATAGCATTAATAAAGTATATATATTGTCGTGTTTTGCAACGTAAAAACATTAATTTATTTATTTTGCAAATTATTTTGAAGTTTGTTTTGTTTTGTTGTAGTTAATTATTTATTTGTAAATGTACTGTACATAAATTTATTTATTTGTAAAAATACAATGTTGGCAACCTGAAGGTAGAGAGGGGAGAGAACGCTTCATGCCGGTGATTGTTCGAGAGTGGGTGCGTTTTGCACGTTCTCTGAAAATTAACTTAATAAACGTAATTATTTTGAAGTTTGTTTTGTTTTGTTGTAGTTAATTATTTATTTGTAAATGCACTGTACATAAATTTATTTATTTGTAAAAATACAATGTTGACAACCTGAAGGTCGAGAGAGGAGAGAACGCTTCATGCCGGGGATTGTTCGAGAGTGGGTGCGTTTTGCACGTTCTCTGAAAATTAACTTAATAAACGTAAACATTTTATTTGATTTATAATAAAAGTGATCCTAATTAGTTGAAAAGTTGTTTTAATTTGTATTGAACGTGTTCATGAGGAAATTTAAAAAATTTATAAGGTTGGGGAGATGGCATGGGGTATGGTATGTATATATTATATTGTCTTGTATTTTCCCATAATTTAATATTTATTATGTAATAACATTTTATTTGACGAAAATGAAATGATATTGTTTCAAAAAGGTTGGCAGTAAGAGCCAAGATGGCGAGTAGAATGGATGTTTGATTTTGATTTTGTTAGTTTTAAGATATATTTTGATAAGTTTCTTTTTGAAGAGAAAAATAAATAAATTAATTTTGAATGAATGGTTTAATTGAGTAATGAGATTAAATTTCAAGAATTTTTGATAATAAGAAAGTTGCAAGATAGAAAAAATAGTCTCTTGTCATTGTAAGTAAGGGGTAGTTACCTTATAAGACCCTTATACATTACAATATAATACATTACTATAAAAATTAATGAAATTTAATGATTATAAAGTTAAATGTTCTTAATTTTGATGTAATTTTAAAGACATTTAAATTTATTATAAAATTTTGTAACTACCTAAATTTTTTTTTTTTTTTTTATTTAACTCAATAATAATTTACAATCTATCCTGTTGGATAATAAGTAATTAGTTTGACATTATATTTTAACATGTAGAGATTGTCCAATGACGCGTCCCTTTATCCATACAATCACATTAAGTGTCTTATTTTGGTTGGTGTTAGTAATGAATAACTTATCAAAAAAATGATCAAAGTTTATTGCACTGGCTGTAAAAATAATTAAATAATTAAAGTCTATTTAACCAATCACCAATATTTCGTCGTTTTAACCTGCTGATGTTGTTGGTTCGTGTATTTAGTTTTTTCACTAGTTTGTTGGGATGAGCACTAAGTCTTGCATGGTATTGTTTACTAAAATTTTCAATTTCCTCCTTTACGGTGGGTATCTCAAGATCACGAAGAATTACCTTGTTTGGAATAAACCAAGGAGCATCGGAGATCATGCGGAGTGTTTTTGATTGAAATCTTTCTAGGATTTCTACGTTGGAGTTAGATGCTGAACCCCATAGTTGGATTCCGTATGTCCATACTGGTTTTATTATTGCCTTGTAGATTAGAAGTTTGTTTTCGATCGTCAACTTTGAGTTTCTACCAATTATCCAATAATGTTTACTTAATTTTAGGCCTAGTTGTTTTCTTTTAGTAAAAATGTGTTTGCGCCAGGTTAGTCGTCGATCGAGATGAATGCCTAAGTACTTCGTATCTTCGGTTTGCGGTAACTGTTGGTTGTTTAAGCGTACTGGTGGGCATGTTTCTTTTCGTAGCGTGAATGTTACATGAACCGATTTGCTTTTGTTGGCTTTTATTCTCCATTTTCTTAGCCATATTTCAATTTTGTTCAAGCTATCTTGTAGTATTTCTGTAGCTACAGAGGGAATTTTGTGTGCAGCTAGAATTGCAGTGTCGTCCGCAAAGGTAGCTGTGGTGGTATTTAAACTTGTTGGCAGGTCTGCTGTAAAAAGAAGGTAAAGAATAGGTCCCATTACGCTTCCTTGAGGGATTCCTGACTTGATTGGATAAATCGTGGTGTTATCATCCTGAAATCTGACACGGTAATGCCTATTTGTGAGATACGATTTTAATATCATGTAAACAGTATCTGGTAGCACTTTCCTTATCTTGTACAGGAGTCCAGGATGCCATACTTTGTCGAACGCTTGGCTGACGTCAATGAAGACCGCAGAACAATAGTTTTTCTTTTCAAAATTTATTTTTGCAGCTAGTCTATGGACCTGTTCTATTGTAGCATGCTCATGTCTAAACCCAAATTGGTGGTCTGGAAGAAGATGTTTTTCTTCTAAGATTGATTTGAATTCTTTTAGAAACATTTTTTCAAAAAGTTTGGATAATATTGGTAATAGACTGATGGGTCGATATGATTTCACGTCTTCGGCAGGTTTTCCAGGTTTGGGAATCATAATTATTTCTGCGATTTTTCATTGCCTTGGGAAGTATCCTGTTCTTTGTATGGCATTAAATATCTGCGTAATAAGTTTTACTCCATTTCGTGGAAGTTCTTTTAATATTTTACCATTTATAAGATCATAACCAGGTGCTTTTTTGATATTTAATTCCTTTTTTATCATTGATGTTATTTGATTTATCTTAAATGGTTTTATTGGTAGTTCAAGTTGACCTGGAATGTCTAAGTATTGATAAATTTCTTTGTCTTCTTCATGCATACTAGATTGGAAAGGTTGGAAAACTTTTACGAGATGTCTAGCAAATAATTCAGCTTTTTGTTTTCCGCTTTTAGCCCAGCTTCCATCTTCCATTCTTAGTGGGGGTACCACTATTTGTGGTCGATTTAACTTTTTGATTGCCTTCCACAAAGAATAATCAGTTGCCTCTGTTGGAGTTAGGCTTTCTAAGTAGTTTTTTATACAATTATTTTTATCTTCGTGTAATAGGTGCTTCAATTCTTTGACTGCTTTGTTAAGTTTAGATTTGTCGTGAGGACATCTTGTTATTTGCCACCGTTTTCTTAATTGACGTTTTTCTTTGATTTTTTGGTTTATGGTCGCGGGACACTCGTTAGTGAAGTTATGTATTTTGGTTTCTGGTGTGGAGCTCCAACCTGCCTGTTGCAATGTTTTATTTAGGTGTTCGATGGCTTCTTCTATATCATTTCCTGTTTTTAGTGGAATTTGTGTTTGGAGGTTTGTTTCTACCAGGTATTTGAAATATATCCAGTTTGTTTTTTTGGAGCACAACGACGGAGTTTTTGTTTTATTGAGTACTTTTGTACTTATAGTGACTATTATCGGGGAGTGGTCAGATGATAGATCAAGATTGGACTCCGCCTTCAAGCAACCATCTAGTATTCCTTTCACCACACAAAAGTCAATGCAATCCGGTAATTTTCTTTGATCGGATGGCCAGTACGTAGGTTGGCCTGTTGATAAGTGTCGCAAATTGTTTTTCTGCATCACCTTCAGCAGCTCTCGTCTTTTGGGAGTCGGCAGTCTAGAACCCTATTGAGGATGCTTTGCGTTATAATCTCCTCCAGCAATGAATCTGTGGCCGAGAGTGTTGTAGAAATGTTCGAATTGTTGTGCCTTGATTGAGTGCTTCGGAGGGCAGTAGACAGCTGTTATTGTTAGTGGACCAATCCAGTCTTCTATTGAGACGCTGGATGCCTGTAGATGTTCTTTCTGATAATTGTCCAGAGCGTGGTGTTTGATTGAATTTTTAATAATGACAGCTGCCCCTCCACGTGCTGTTCCATCGGGGTGTTGGGTTGAATATACTGCAAAATTAGGTATTTTAAAAAAAGATTTACTAGTGAAATGTGTTTCAGATATTAACATAATATCTATTTCGTATTGTGTAATAAATTTTATAATTTCCTGTCTATTTTGTGAGAGTCCGTTGGCGTTCCAAATAGTAAGTTTAAGGTGTTTGGCCATTAACTGTTTTGGTGACGAGTGTTGTTAGTAGATTTAGTATGGTGCTCATTTGTTGCATAAGATTTTTCATCATGATTTTGAGTTCCGTCATTTCATTTGGCTGTTGGAGTATTTGTTGTTGTTGATGTATTTGTTGTGACTGGATATTATTGTATGTGTGTTGGTTGGGTTCAGTTCTTCCTTGAACAATTTGTGCAAAGGGTACTTGTTGATAAGTTTGTTGTGTAGGTGGAATGTTGTTAGCTAGCTTCTCTTGTTTGTTCCTAAGTGGGGGAAACGCTTGCTTCTGTAACTCTTTGTATATTGTACATCCTTAGTAATTTGCAGGATGCTTCCCATCGCATAAGACGCACTTTACATCTACACTTCTTTCCTTTCTTTGACAATTGCTGGTTATATGGTCTCCAGCACATTTAACGCATCTGGGTGATCTATGGCAGAATCCCTTAGTGTGACCGTATCTTTGGCATCTTTGACACTGTGGGATCTGACGTTTTGGTCGTGGGGGTTCAAATTTAACTACTGAATCCAATAGTCTCTCTACTTTGTATATGCTTTTGTTACTTTCACATGGTTTTAGGTCGATATAGAACAAATGTAATGGTGCTTTGGTTGTGGCATGTTTGATATTATGAACGCTTACCACTGAGTGTCCTAGCTTTTCAATTTCTTCCTTGATTTCATTTGCTTTACTTGAAGAGTGAATACCTCTTAGCACAATTTGAAAACTTCGCTCGTGTTTTAATTTGTATGTGTGATACTCGTATTCTGTTTTCTTCTCATCCAGTGCTTTGACGATGTTGGTGTACGCCTCTGAATTCTTTGGCTGAATTTTGACTTCGTCTTGGGAAAGAGTTTTGATTTCAAAGTTATTTGGAGCTACTGTTGTGAGTAGGGTTCTTAATGGTTGAATGTTTTGCACTCTTGCTATGTATATGGGAGGTGTTTTGCAAGTTTTTTCGATTGATGCGTTTGGTTCTCCTTTGTTATCTGTTCCGTCGCCATCATTTTTGTCCTCTTCTTCACTTGATAATACTTCAAATGTGTTTTTAGTCACGGTCGGTTTGTTAAGCCAGTATTCGTTTAGTTTTGTTTGCTTAGCTGGTTTATTTAATTTTTCCGGGCTACTTTTTAAACGTTTTTTGTTTATAACAGTTTGCCATGGTTCTTCTTGACAAGTCGGCAGTTGAGGATATGAAGTATCATAATGCTGTTGCATAATAGACATTGCTAGGTTATCACTTGGGTAGACATTACCTTGTGGTATTTGTGACATCTGGAGCATCGGCGGCATTGGAACATAACTGGGCATATTTTGTGACATTTTTTGTAATGGTTGCGGCACAGTAGTTTGATAATGCATGGGTTTATAGTAGTAGGGCCCACCTGGCTGTTGATTGGAACTTGATAGAGTATGCATATCTGCTGGCTGCAGTTTTGGATTATTATGGGCGTAGGCCATTACGGCCCGCGCTGTTGATGTTTCACCTTATGATTATATCCTAATGTGGACCTAACTTTACTGTTACGTATACAAAACTTTTTATTATTCTCTATAATAATATAAAAATTTACTTTATAAATTTTATAAATTTCATACACTTGCACAGAGCGATAACGGAACGATCGCACGTCCTCACTCGTTGAAAACCAGGCGTGAACTTAACGAACATTAAACATCAATTAATCGCTTACGCTTACCATAGTATGGTGAAAATGTTTTTTGTGATTTTTTCTAATTCTAATTCGTAAATTAGATTTGATAAATGGTGATGAAAGTTTTGAAATATTATAATTGAAAATTAATTCAAGAAAAAACAACTACCTAAATAAACCTATTATAACATAAAATAAATAATTAAATCATAAATTACAAATAAATACAAAATAGGTTCTAAATAATCTACAAGTCCATATTAATTTTTACTTTTTCATGTTTCAATCTCATTCACGATTCTACTCTTAAAACTGATATTGTCCGACCCGTACTGGTTTTGTAAAATTACAACTTTTCTTACCAATTTTTCAAAAAAATTTCACACCTTCTGCGCAATTACTTTTGTGATAATGAAATGTAATAAATTTGCAAGAGTCCTTGTGGAAATTTATGAAATTTATGTTTCAAAATTTGAATTTAAAAATATATAATTCTTAAAACTGTTTAGTTGACTCAACTAAATTAATGAAGATTTTCAGATGAGAATAGGTCATAATTATTATAATTCTTAATTGTAATTAAATAATAATTCATCTATGAATAGATTTATAGAAATAATCTACAGGTAGATATTTTTACTTCTTACAAATCATGGTAGCAAAACTAGCCCACATCAGCACCTTCTTCAAGATTCGACGTTCATTGAAACAATTAGCAAGAAAATTTATAAAATCAAAGAACACCTTACCGGATGACATGTTTTAATATCATTTACAAGTTTTGAAAATAAGTTTAAATAGTTTAATACTTATTCCATAAATGACAAATAATAGAAAATATGTGGTTAAAAATATTGTAAATCTTGGTTAAATAATCGATGAACTTGCTATTACAATATTCCAATTTTCATTTTTCTAAAATCCAAATCTTTTAGATTTTCCAAAATTTCAGGAATTTCAAAGCCTTCATTACTGTGGAGTACTGACTGAACTTCAACTTCTACATCTTAAAATAATGAGAAAATAACTTAAAAAATGAATTTTTAAGTAATTTGTGGTATTTAGCAGTATGTAATATTAAAATGATAAAGATGTTAAATATTATGTTTCTATGTAGTATGTATTCTTTACTTAACAGTTAAAATTTATTATTTTAACATTCGTTAGGTTTAATTACTTTAAAATAATGAGTTAATTAATGTAGGATCTTTATATCACATGTAAGTAATTACCTGCTGCACAAATCTCTTCAGTGATGTTAAAATATCACCTTTATCATTTTCACAATTGCTGCCTTCTGACTTACCCTGGCTGTAGATATTCATCAACAAACTCTTGTAAAACGAAGTAAATGCAGCTACCGTTGGATTTGTAAATCTTACTCCCCTCTGTCGTATTTGCCTAAAAAAAATTTCCAAATGATCTTGATTGAACTTCCTAGGAAACATACATTTGAAACCAAAATCTTTCATGCTTGCAAAAATATTAATGAAGCCCTGAAAATTTTAAGATAGGTATTAAACATTAATTATTTATATTAGAAGTATTTTATAAATTACTTCTAGCGTAGTAATCCAATTTTTTGTGATTGGTGGTGTGAACTCCTTTTTGGGTATTGCTGGTATCGTCTTCATTATCTTTTTCAATATACTATTTCATCATCTTAAAAATTTTAATAGTTCTCTTCCAAAATGCAACATAAGCAGATTTGTCGGTGACGCAGGTTCGTAACTTCTTCCCTGCAACTTCAACTTCGACATGACCATTAACACTGTCGAACAAATTGTCAAAGAAGTCGATCACTTTTGCAGTTTGTTGTTTTGCTTCTGGTCCATCTTTACCATCACACTCGTGGGTGGTTCCTAAATAAAATAATAAATTATGTAAAACTTTTATCAAAAATAAACTCGCTTACAGAAAAGTGAAACAAAATGGACGGTTGTTTGTACAGAAAGTTGAGCAAAGAAAAAAGACAAAATATACAAATAAAGAAAATAAAGGATAAAAACTGGTCTCCAGCGCCATTGTTCAGTTGCAGCACTCGCTTAGACTTGAAGAGTGCTTGATGTAGCTAATAAAAATTTTACATTTACAGTCTACTATTTTATTTGCGCATGCAACGCTAAAAAATACGCTTGATCGCTAGATCGTCCACAATGAGAGATGACGATTAAGTTAAAACTAAAAATATAAAAACCGAAAATTCAAATGACTGTTAATATAATATAATCATTATAGTAGTTTCACAATAGAAACTACTTTCATTATAATTATTATAAACGCTAAGAGCTAATAAATGTAGTTATCTTTTTTTAAAGCATACATTGGGTATCATTATTTTCGACGTATACCGTATTTTTAAATTTACACCCTTATGACACATTTATTTCAGTTTGTCTTTGTTGCACCTATTTTGTTACTAGTTATTAATTTAGAAATACCGCCATATTGCTGTAAAGCTTTTCCGTTACATTGTCGTTCTGTTACCCCTTAGTTACGTCTAAAGAAGTTTTACTTCAAAAAAAGTTTGATTAAAAATTTAAAAAAAACATAACAGTACGCATTTTATTAAAGTGTAAAAGTATAAATCAAATACATTTTTACTATGTAGCTTCTGTAAATATCCAAAAACTCATAATTGTCCAAGATTAATATGATCAAACTTTTAAGACACCTGATCAAAATTAGATATTTTGAAAGTGTTTAATATGAAGTATGATTTAATTTATAGTTAACTGAAACACCTTTTCTAACACTAGACGCTTGCTATCTTAAGCTAATATTTTATAGCTATTAAATTGCTTGTCTCACGCTATACAATCTCCTGTATAACAATTTTCCTCATAGGTTGTCTATGGCGTACAAATGAAAAAAAGGTGATGACTAATAACGGCGATAACGAACAATAGGACCTCAGTATCATTGCTACAAAATTATGTCAAAGTAGAATGTTTGAGTATATTATTATTTTGTTGAAATATACAGTTAAATTTTGTAGACCAATGTTATAACAATAGTAAATTAATTACTTATTAAAAGCTTTCTAATACTTCAATCAATCTTTGCCGTAATTAAAAATATGAGATTACGTTTTATCATTCATATGCACTTTAAGGTAGCAAATTTATGTTATTTTGGCAATAAGGACAAACATTTGTTCAATTCAAATAATAAATAATCAGAAGTAATGAAAATTTTACAGGTTATTATTTTTAAAGCTTTATGAAAACATTGTGAAAAAACAGTAAATAAAAACAATGATGATCTGAATAATAAAATAAATAAAGTAATGACAAAATATTACATAAATCATATTGACGTCATAAATATCACGTCATAATATTTCGTCGTCATTTTATTTATTTTATCACCCAAGCAACATTTTCGACCTGTGAAATACCTCTCTCGCACTTAAAATTTAATAGGTACCTACACCTGCGAGGGATCTCTAACAACCATGCCACAAGCATGTGGCAGGTTAATTAGGCCCACATTATTGCCTGTAATCACCCTGTGACAGGTACCTAGCAAGCCTTGCCTAGTACCTTGCAGAGACCCATTACAGGGAACTTGGCAGAGACCTGTAACAGTTCCCTGGCAGGTACTTAGCAAAGCTTGTCATGTACCTGTCACAGGGTGATTACAGGCAATAATGTGGTCCTAATTGACCTGTCAATAGCTTGTAGCAAAGCCGCTATAGGTGCCTGCCAGAGACATGTAACAGTGAGTTTAACAGGCAAATATTGTAATGTCCAAAGAAAATTGTAATTATAATTTAATTTATTGCAATTAATTTATTTAAAAAATTTAATTCCTTTTTCGTGATTGATTTGAAATGCATAATTTTTTGTTAGAGAGTGTAGGAATTGATTTGTATAAATTTACATTCCATAATTTATAATTAATTATTTCTATTTCTTTTTAATTATATTATCTACGTTAATTTTGTTCCTATCCAATTTCTTATGTTGTAATTTTAATGTTAATTTTAATGTTATACACATTTTTTTTTACTTACCGGGATTTGAACCTACGACGCTAAAGTGTGTGTCCGTTTGTAACCCTACCCGCTAACCATTGCCCCACGAGACCTATGTATTAGAAATGTGTATCCATTCTGATTTATAAATATTATTGCAAAAACGCGAAACATTTTATATAACGCCAGTATATAATAATGAATTTTTTATTAAATCTTATACGAATTTTTAAACAAATTTTACCTGAACATATACCCGTCACCTTTTAAAAAAATTACAATGCAAATAAGACTATATCTAAAATTTTTTAAAGTAATGGAAATTTAAATTTTTTTTAATTAACTACCTCTCGGAAACGGTATTTTTACTTTGTGCATAAAAATAAAAATTTCTACCACTTAAACTTTTGGTTAGTGTCCTTCAAGCAGTGGTTCAAGGATGATATTATAAATTTTAAGACTTCTGTTATGGAGTTATTGGATGTTATTTTAATAAACAATTTTTCATCATTTTTCAGTTCTACTGAAATAATACCTAATTGAAAATGAACGTTTTGCAGATGCTACTGAAACTGGGATTGTTAAAATCAAGAAACATGTAGTTTATTATTTCAGTAAAGCTGCTGGACAATGAAAAATTGTTGATTAAAATAAAATATAATAACTCCATAACAGAACGGATTTTTGGATTTTTTATAATCTTTGAAACACTGCCTAAAAGATAATAGTTGCAAAAAAATTGAATTAGAAACGTCATTAGAATACTTTAAATAAAACTGTTGTCCTAGTTGAAACAACTCAAAAATGTCCCATACGTTACTTAAAACTTTAGAGCTCAATATTCAAAAATTGGCATTAATTTTAATTAAATTACCATTTCTTCTATCCATCTGAGCAATTATTATAATATCTAAAGTTTTGAAAAAAAGCGTTCACTTTAAATTTTTGTTCATTACTTTTAATTTGAAAATGATTCTTTATCTTATTAAAAAATCGTTTTGGTCTTCCCATTCTTTTTTCCGAAACATCTGGTTTTTTTGCCAAATCAATAGCATTGTTTTAAGGCAGTATTCTAGTCTAGAAGCCTGAATTTCGGACATTTTTTGACGGTCGATAAAAGAAAAGCAATTAATATTTTGACTATACATTTTTTTGTCATTGATTTATATATATTTTAGAAATTCACAAAAAAATTTTCAAAAGAAAATAAATAAATTTCACAAATTAACACGTTATTGAAGTAGAGAGGAAAAAAACAGAGCGACTTCTGGTTGACACAATTCTGGTCATCTGAAAAAAACAAAAAAAAAGATTCTTTATCAGTACAAATGTCATTATGGTAGGAACCAGGAAAAATGAAAAAAAAGATTTTTCTCGCGATATAACGGGTACTCAGATAAAAAAGTTGATTTTTTCAGATATTTTTCAACTTTCCGAATTTTTAAAAAATAGTAAAAATTGAAAATTATGATTTTTTGTTGGTTCCAACCATAGGGAGATATATAAAGAAAATTCATACAAAATTTCAAGAAAATTGATCGATTAGAACTTGAGATTTTATGTCAACCGTTTCAAAAAAAGTAGTTTCAAAAAAAACACGATTAAAAATTTAAGTTAAGTTTTAGGCAGTCTAATTGATAGAACAATACATATTACTTACATTTCTTCAATCAACGATTCCGGCTCCATATATCGCGGGCCTTCTTCTACCTCAAATTGAATATTTAAATAAGCAAATTTTAAAAAACACAGAAAAACAATAAAGAGTATTTTTTAATACTTTTCTTAGATTCGTTCTATTTAAACCGGTCGAGTTGCCACGACACTAAAATGACAATAATGATTAAAATAATTCGAATTTCAAAAAATCTTTTTAAGAAGATATTCTTGAATATCTAAACTATCGAAATATGAAAACAAAAATTTTCGATTTTTTTAACTTTCTAGACTAGAATACTGCCTTAATTGAAAAGAGTTTTTAATTTTAGTACAATTAAAAATATTTTCAAAGGTTTCTAAATAATTTTTAAATAATTTTGCTTTACTGATTTTATGTTTATCCAACGATATTAATAATAAATTAGTTAACATTATTGTTACATCTAATACACTATGGAAAAACCCTAAAATATATGCACAAAAGAATTTTAAAATTTCAAAGGGATAAGCGGTACCTAATTCTACCGGATACAGCGGGGTACTTATATTTCTGCATTCTATCGACAAATTTGATAATCTATTAAACAATTCTGTCATATTATATTCTGGTATTTAAAATCTACCGTTATAATCATTTACGTTTCTACAAAAAAATATTATATAGAAAAAATGTAGAGATGTGGGATATAATGCAAAATAAAAGTTAATTCCTATTGACCATATTAAAATTTTTTATAAAAACTAAAAATTGCACAAACACTTTCTCGAACTAAAATGTTATTAAGTTAACACAATATTTAATACCTCAATATTAATACAATATTAATACCTCGCCTCACGGATCAGGAGCAAATTTTTATAATGCGTTTAAAAATAGTTAATGAAAAGTTTTTTGTTGTTATTTATTATTTATTATTATTTGCACACGGTACGTGCACACAGTACATACACTGTGCATTGGGCAACGCAACAAATACACAGTGATGCCAGGTTTTTCACTTGTTTTACCCGACATGAATCTTATTGGCTACTCCTATTTAAAAATACTATTTAGGCGATTAATAATAATTAGTTAACTTCTGACTAATTTTTGTGGGTGCTTTGCGCTCACCCAAAAGCTTTTGTGGGTGCTTGAGCCCCGAGGCACCCACGTAGTCGGCGCCGCTGCCCTGTATCCGACTACATAACTTTAGCTCCGATTATCTTTTTTAAATTAGCTACCTGGAATTTTTCAAATTTTGAAACTCCTTTGTGCATATATTTTAGGGTTTCTCTATTGTTTACTTAGATGTAATAAAATGTTAACTAATTTATTTTTGAGGCTGGGGACGAATGTACAAAATATAGGCTATATTGACTGTTCGAAGTTCATGTTTTTCTCCCAAAGTAAATTGTATATTATAACATTAAACTTTCAAAAACTTGTTAAAAGAAACTGTTAGTTATGTTTTTGTAGGTTCATAATTTAAATTAAACTTGTAATTACATTATTAAATTAAAAACTGTAAAAAACAAAACAAAAATATTTAAACCGAATTTTTCTCTACTATAACACGCAAAGTTTACATATCAATAAGTGAAATTGAAAAAAGTTAATTAATAACAACAAAACGAGTAAACTCGTGCACTTATGCAGATTTTGAACTTTCGAGTTCGGAAATAGAGATTTTTAAAGATTTTTGAAGAAGATGAAGCCATGAATTAACGGTTTTGGCCAGGTAGATATTATCATAGAAAAGAGAATGAATTATAGGATAAAGGATTAAACTATTACACAGTACCCCAAAAAAGGTAATTTTTATTAATTGTTATTTAATAATTATTACAGTAATTTGTAATATTTTATTTTAATTTGTAAACTAAATTTGAATTAAGGGCAAGGCCGTATTTAGGCATGTGAGTAGCTTAGGCATATTATTTTTTGTCGCCCCCGTATAATTAAAAATTGAAATTACCATAAAGTTAAGTTCATTAATTACCTAACAGTTTGGTGAAAGTAGGGGGGGGGGGTATTAGGAAATCTTAGTAACTCTTACGGGGCGGGGCGTCGACATATTTCTTTGTAAATTTAACTTAAAATATTTTTTAAATTAAACTTTATTTTTACGTTGGTATACTTTTTACGTCGATAATCGTTTAATGTACAGGTAACACATATTCAAAATTGTAACAATAAATTTAATTTTCTTAATTTAATTAATCTTTTAATTGTACTAAAATCAAAAATTCTTTTTAATTAAAACAATTTATTAATTTCCATAGCTTCTAAAAATTAATAAATAATAATTAATAATAAATAAATAAATCTGATCTAAATAACTCATCTATACTAAATAAGTTGTTAAATAAATAAATAAGTTTTTTTTATAAAAAACAAAAATTATTATAATTATTGATTATAATTCCTATTGGTTGCGATAAATTAAGTAAAGATTTGTTTCTATTGGTTGGGAGTCGTACCAATCACCTAGGTTACTGAAATTTTACAATTAACTGGCAATTTACAGGCCCTGTTAAATAGCTCTAATTAGTACCTGTCAGGTAACAAGCTCTAATAAGTACCTGCCTGTTCCTTGTTCCAGATAAATTTACAGACCCACTAAACAGTACCTGTCACGTCCCCGTCACAGGTAAATTTACAGGCCTTGTCAAATAAGCTCTAATAAGTACCTGCCTGGTCCCTGTCCCAGGTAACTTTACAGGCACTGTCAAACAAGCTCTAATAAGTACTTGCCTGGTACCTGTCTGTCCTAGGTAAATTTACAAGCCCTGTCGAATAAGCACAAAATAAGTACCTGGCTGGTCCCTGGCAAACAAATGCAGAAATAGCCAGGGAAAAATGTTACTTAGGCCATGACCACTATATTAGGAAGGTTGCTATATTATAGGGACCGCTATATTACGTCCGATGTCCGCGGATTAGAGGCTTTTTAATACACTAGTGGATTAGAATTTATAATACACTAGTGTATTAGTTTGCAGCTCAAAATCAGTATTTTTGATACAAATAAATTTGTCAAATCCGACGTTTCTCAAAACCAAAATTTTTACTTGTGGTTTTGGCCATGGTCGTAAATAAAACCTTAAATTACATTCGGGAATTAACAAACCTCTAATCCCCTTATATAATTAATAACTATTATTATTCAGATAATCATTGATTTTATTGGCTGTTTTTTACAATGTTTTTATAAAGCTTTAAATAAAAACCTGTAAAATATTCATTGCTGTATATTACTTATTAAAAGTCTACTTTGTAAGTTATAAAAATAGTAAATATACTACTTATAAGTAGTTCAAGTTATAGTTAATTATAGTTACAGTTAAAGTATATTGATTAATATACATTTGAATTAAATTTTTTTGTTGTCTCTCTTTAGAATAGATATTTTTTAAATTTATAGGTACCTACCTTACGCAAAACAGCAGATTTTTTTAGATAATCTTGACATTGCATGCGACTTTTAATTTATTTCTTATTTGGTTTGCCGAATTAACTTGATTGCTCTGAAATGTACTATTGCATATTTTTTTATAATTATTTGAAGTTTGCATGTACTAGTTCAGAACAACGTTAACATCTTGTGATTTGCTTCGAAATTTCGTGCCCAGAAACTTCTATAACTGGTATCTATTGATTAGTCCGCGTTGGTATTCTGTTTTATTCGTATTCTCATACTATACAGTAATGCTTACTTACTTAACTCTTTCACACCAGGGTGTTCCTGGGTTCCTTTTATTATATAATTTTGAAATTGGTGACGAATTTATTTGCTAGATAGTAATTATTTTTCAACCACGAGGAATTCAATAACTCTTTTAATCAAAAAATAATTGCTATCTAGCATATAAGTTTGTCACAAACTTCAAAATAATTTAATAAAACGCGAGTACACTATAGTGTACCCTGGGTCTCAAAGGGTTAATTCAAAGCTCAAAAGATCACCAAAAATATATTTGAAGTTTGCTATTGTCACCTAGTGGTATCATACCACTATCTGTTAAATTTTGTATAGAAATTAAACAAGAAAAATATCAAATCACTTTAGAGTTTTATACATTTTCTATAACATTGTAGTAATAAAAAATTTAAGGGACCTAAAAATTAGGTGTTTAAATTAACCACAAATTAGAAATAATACGTTCTAATGTTCGTTAAATTTGTTTCTATTAATTTTTTGTTATAATAAATACTGATTTGTATTTATTCTGGTGTTCCTCTTTCATTTGTATAGCTTTAATGCCTTTTTAAGCGGTTAAATTAAGTAAATTAAGGACGTCTCTGAAGTTTGTCGTGTCAATTTTGACCAACTTTTGGTATTATTATATAATTATGTCCACTTAGTGGAAATATTATTTATTTAAAATAAATTTATTATACGTAGTTAAAGATTTTAATAAAATTTCAAAATATAAATTAATTTTTATTTAAATACATTAAGAATAATCCTAATATTTAGTAATATTTTGTATTTTTAAAATTAAAAGCAAACAAAGCAAGAAAACATCATGTTTCGTTCCTGAAGGTATTAACAGCACATATAGTACATAGTTTTAAAATAATATAAACTAAATAATACCAACGTTAAAACGGTAAAAAAGTCAGGTTTTCTAACTTAAAACATTTCTTGAATCTTAAAACCGACTTCACACAAAACCAAAAGTGTACAGTATGGATAAGATTAATTATTATTTAATATTATGTATTATAAAAATGTGTTTAATTTAATAAAATGTTTTAATTTCACTTGTTTAATATTTACCTTTGCGATTCATGAATTATTTATTGTTAAAAGCATGATTTTGTAAAACACTTTGATGCAGCCGCGCTTTAGTTTGTTTACATGTTAAAATATGTATAGGGTGTTTTTTTGAATAAACAAACTAAAAGATATTAAAATAATTAATTTTAACTATTTAGTAAAGATACATACTTACATAGAAAAATAGTATTTAAAAAACAATAAAAACGACAATAATTCACATTTAACAGGTCAGAACTTAAAAATTTAAAATAAAAACTTTGTAATACCATAAAAGACCCGATTTTTAAAGAACGATTTTAAGTCTGATAAAACTTCAAATTGTAAAAAATACCACAAACAATAAAATTTTATTTAAAATATTTTTATTATTTGTATGATCAAAGCATAGAATTAACATTTGAAAATAATTTCGGGCAACAGCCACCGCGGCTGTTCTTGGAAGTAACAGCCCCGAGCCGAGGGAAAAATTGGAAAATATGAACTTTCACGACGAAAAATTTTTTCAAAATGAAAATTGCCCTTGAAAATTTTTCAAGGGAAAGTTATTTTCTAAAATTTTCTGTCGGAATGGGGCTGTTTTAGCAATTACAACGCGAGAACTGCTTCAATCATTAATTAATTAAAAATTTGACATTTATCTCCGAGCAACAAGCAGTAATTTCGATTTTTTAGATTGAATATTTTCATACATAGAAATTGATATTTTTACTTAATTTTGCATATTAGCTCCAGTCGAGACGCTCATTTTGTAAATTTTTATCGAAATTTCTTGATTTTTGTAGTTAGTAATTCATATACTTTCTTTCCGAATATTGCCGAGGGATTTACCTAGTACTAATTTGTCCGACATGGCCGCGGCGAGGGTTGTAATTTACAAAGAACATTCTGAACGTCTAATTTTGGGTTACTTTTGCACTACTGACCTTATGTCACGAATAGCCCGAAGAATGTTTGCCTCCAATGGGTCAATTTTTGCTGGTTTATCAGCATAAACTAGTAACTTAACGTAGTCCCACAGTAAATATGCCAGAGATGTCAAATCTCACGACCTTGAAAGTCAATTGACAGGTTTATTTTTTTAAATCAACTTATCACCAAATTTTGACTACAATAAGTCGATCGTTGTGATCGCCATATGGCACATAGCGCCATTTTGTTCAAGCCATATTCCGTTTGGATCAATGCCATCCATATTTTTAAACAAGAAATTATTGATCGTAGTACGGTAACGATCTCTATTGATCGTAACGCGAGCTCCGACATCATTTTTAGAGAAATGCGTTCTGATGATGTCACCAATATGTAAACCACACCAATCGGTACGTTTTCTTTTTGAAGTAATGGAGTCTGTATGGTGTCTTGCGGATTGATCTCACTTACAGTTCGACGGATGGCTTCTTCAGATGGACGATTATGTGCGCCATAAAAATCATAAAAACGTCTATAAGTTGCTCGAACCGACAACTGATTTTCAAAGTAAGTTTGGATAATTTGATAGCGTTCTTCGGACGTGAGTTTATTCTTAATAATTTTCCAGAGTATACTGATCATAAATTTCAAAAAGTGAGCAATGTATGACAGCTCGTTTGATTTTTTAATGCTTTTAATTTTAATGCTTTCATAAGTTCTATCTAAGCAAAAAAACACACTATACCTGTACATATTTGATGCTAGTGCTTTTGATTAAAACATTTGACACCCAATGATGATTGTTTATAACTTGAAAAATAAATAAGTAAAATTAATCATTATATTTTTGTGAAACTCAACGTTCAGGACAAGCTTTCACAAAATTAAAGAGCAATATTTAAGCGAACTTTTTTTCAGTACTTGAAATATTGCGAGTATAAATTGGCTACTCATAAGTTTTAATATTTAACATTTTGTAACACTTACTTTTGAAAAACTCGGTATGCAATTTTTATATTTAATGCAAAAAAGTTTCCCACTTTTTAATACCTGGATTGATAAGCGTACAACCTTGCTTATAGCGTTAAGAAGCAGGCTTAAGTATCTGTAAAACTTTTTATAAAATATTGGGAAATATAATATAAAATATAATAATAGAAAACTTTTCTCAAATTTAGTTTTGAGAAGTGATAAGATGGCACTGTGTGTCTCCACATCAAAATATACGGTTGTATATCGTTAAGGATCAATATCTATTTATTTTACCTTAAAAATTGTAAAATTTTTATTAGTTTCTATAACGTAAATTTTTTTAAAATTTATGTTCTTGATTATTCAAAAATTCTAAGTTCTGACCTGTTAAATGTGAATTATTGTCGTTTTTATTGTTTTTTAAATATTATTTTTCTATGTAAGTATGTATTCTTTACTAAATAGTTATAATTAATTATTTTAAAATATAATAGTTTGGAAAACTATTAAATTACTATTATTTTTATTTGCATAACAACCTAACAAATAGAAAATTGCTTTTAGTGGTTTTAAATAGTTGTTTATTTCTACTTTTTACTTCAGTTTCTTGACAACGCCTTATTTCTTTTGCTATTCTAATTGCTAAAACCAAAATTTGATTAATTACGAATATTTCTAAAACTTTCACTCTCAATATTTCGAAAATTACTGCTCATGCCTTTTTTGAAAATATTATGTATAATTTATTATTCGTAGAATTGAAATAGTTAGCTGTTGAATACATGCGTCGTGGAACCTTCGTCTTGCTTCTAGCCTTGTTTATAAAACAATAATCTGCGTCGTAATTAACCTTGTTCGTTAAATAGTATTACACTTTAAGTCATTGTCGTAGTAATACTACCATTTACCTTATTTGACTACTTTAAACGTTGCGTGGCACAGTGAAATATTTGATCAAAAAGCTGGTCAAAACTTCATAATAAACATATTACTTAACATAAAAAGTATAACACAGTAGTTTTGGGATTACTTATTACGAATCAGATATCAAAATAACGAATTTTAAAATGGCAGATCTAATATGGCACGGATAAAATTTGAATGAACGATCAACCGGAGATAAATTTTTAAGTTGCTATTTTTTACAATTTTATTATTATGAAATTAAACCGAAAATAAATTTTTGATAATAATTTAATTTAATTTAATTTTAATCAAATATTTAAGAAACATGAAATAAATACAAAAAGAAAATTATATAATTATGTTAGTCTTCACTGTTATAATGAGATTCTTTTAAGTTTTCCTTCTCTTAGTCTGATTCTTCTTTCTCTCCATTTTTGTTATTTTGTTCTGTTAGAATCACATATTACGCCTCTGGGAGAAAAAGTTGTAATGTTTCGCTGAAAAATTAACTAATTAACTTCTGTGGTTTTGATCTTACTAACAATGGTAATGTACTATTTAAATTTAACAAAAGCTGTTTAAAACGTCTTGGTTACAATTTTTTTTCCGGTTTTTTATTATTATTATTATTATTATCAACTACAGTTTAGAGCAGATGAACAAAAGTACCTATATTGCTCAATAGCACCATAATACAATAAAAGACAAGTCCAATCAACTTACAGCAAACACTAATACAAAATAATACAAACATTAAAACATTCTACAATATAACACAAGGAACAATATCTAATCACACTACAAACAACTGCTGAGTAAAAAGAAAAAAGAAATATGCCCATCAAGTCATCAAAAACCAATCAAGTCTGGCCTTAAAAAAATTTACAGACGGCGCGCTAACAACATCTGGCGGTAATAAGTTCCAAACATTAAAACCTCGATTGCTTATGAAGTATTCCCTGGCTCTTGAACGATAAATCTCATGAGTCAGCATGAGGTCATTTCCAAGCAAACGCTCGTCATCGTTGAACCGCAGCAGGTGACTAAGGTCAACCGAAACAAGTTATGAGCCAAGCGATAAGTAATGATTAAGTCACCACGAACAAATCGATTGCATTCACTTGAAAGATCAAAAATATTAAGACGGTTCAGGTAAGATGAAGATGGTCGCTGCCTGCCATAAAGGTCTAGTAGCAGCACGCTCTGCAACTCAATGAGAATAAAATCTGACCCAAGTAGGACACCAAACACCAAAGCCATATTCCAAGACTAGGCGTATATATTGTCATGTTTCAAAAGTGATTTGGACCCACACTGTGCATTTTGGTGAAAATTTTTCTATTTAAGTTATGTTTAAATTTATTTAATTGGTGAGATTGAAAAGTTTGTAAGGTGGGGGCCGATCACGCGGAATTTGAGGTCTTTCGTCGATAGTGACGGCACAGGCCGGTTGTGCGATTTTGGCTTTTGATTTTGATTTTTGATATAAATTTGAATTTGTGAGTAATATTTTTAATTTGATTTGAATAAAGTGATTGTATGCGAATGCATTATTGCGTTTTTTTTGGATGATTATTTGGATATTTTGGAGTTGTTTTGAATATTTTTGATATTGAGTGGCTACTGAGCGGTAACAAATTGATTGATTTCGCTGATTTAGAAGAAGAATGATTACAAATTAGAATTTTAACTTGGATTATTTTAGTATTGGAAATTAAAATTGCATTTGTAGGAAAGAGTGTGCAATTGATAAGCCGGACTGCGATATGGGTATCGTATGAAATTTGCGTTGCCATTTTTATAATTTTATTGAAATTAAAATTTAACTAATATTTGATTTTAATAATTTTGAAAACAAAGTTAATTTCAAAAAAGTAAAAATAAAAAAACCAGGGTGAAAATATACGTCAATATGTCTTATATAGAATGCAACTAGTGGGAACATTTATGTTGCTAAAAATTCTTTTAAAGAGATACAATACATATTTAGCTTTATTGCACCTGACCGCAATATTGTCAGACCACATCAAATCAGAATTTATAACAACACCAAGATCGGTAATTTTATTAACACTTTTGACGATAACATTATTAATCACATAGTTAAGGCGAGGATTGTTTTTACCGATGCGCAACACCGTGCACTTGCCTACATTGAGAGGAATCAACCAATCACGGCACCAACTAATCACAGTTTTTAGGTCACTCTGGAGCTCACTATGCAGAGTCAGCGGGTTCGCGTATATTTTTGCATTGTAATTTGTAATTTTTAATAATTGGTGGATGCTGTACTTATGGTCTTTCAAGCTTTCTCGTTGGCTTCTAGAGAGAGTAATCTGTAGCATCTGTTGGAGTTAGGTAGCCTAAATAATCTTGAATATTTTAATTTTTTATTTCCAAATTATATCCATATATATCCATAATTATAGCCATATCCTATAGTCTAAAATTATATCTAAAATACTAATATTAATGTTTTGACATGGCCACCACAAAGCTCAGACCTCTCCCCCATTGGAATGTAAGAAGCACGCGCAATCATTACCATCAAGATTGCCGATTATGTCAAAAAGGAACGGGGAAAATTGTGGCTATTAATTTATATTTTTTATTTCGTTAACCTACTTTTGGTAAATGATTTTTAATAATAATTTTATAATATCAGTATTTTAGATTCT
Organism: Cantharis rustica; assembly: GCA_911387805.1. NCBI lineage: Eukaryota > Metazoa > Arthropoda > Insecta > Coleoptera > Cantharidae > Cantharis > Cantharis rustica. Next base: position 37,851,181 of record OU426879.1, read on the forward strand.
AAGGTTTTTTTTTCTTTTAATAATTTAATGGAAATGTCTCATCTGTGTTGCTATATTATTACTACAATTTTTTTTCTTGAATTAATAAAAATAAAAGAATAAAAAATAAAAGACTTTGTTAACCTATTTATGGTAGCATGTGTAGCTTCGAAGCCTTGGCTTAAATGTTTTTTTAAGTTAGAACATAGATAGTAACATTTGTTTTCAGCTTTTCAATGTTTTTCATGGGCGAAAAGAAATCCAAAATAAATTTTTATTGTTTTTATGATGCCTGAAAATAGAAACTAAAATTAGTAAATAGTTTTAATTGGTGCGATTTTTAATGAGTTGTTAACTAATTATTTAATAATCAATAGATAAGTGGTTTAAGTAGTGTAACTCGATATTAATCATATCAAATTTTTAGCATAAACTAAAAAATGCACAAAACACTTTTTCGAAAAACTAAAATGTTGTAAGTTATCACAATATATAAATACACTGTATTATCGCAAACGTTTTCACCATACTATGGCATCATCAGGCGATGAACTAGAAGGAGAAGGGAGAAAAACTCCGTATTTATCGACAAATTGCAAGAGAAAAGTGGAGGGGGTAAGAGGAGGATGTAATTTTTAAAAAAAAAGGTAATGCTAGAGGGTGGTGTAAATTTAAAGAGATTGAAGGAAACAAAGGGGGTATGGTGAAAACGTTTGCGATAATACAGTGTATTTATATATTGTGATAACTTAAACATTTTAGTTTTTCGAAAAAGTGTTTTGTGCATTTTTTAGTTTATGCTAAAAATTTGATATGATTAATTATTTAAGTTAAATTAATTAAATAAATTGCATAACTTTGTTGCATAAGATTGCAATGCAATGTTTCAAAGTATGAAATGAACAAACTAGACTGATAATTACAATTTAATTTGTAATTTTAGAAAACGTACAGTTATATAATTTATTTATTTAATTTGACATAAAAATTATTAAAGCTTATCGATTATAAATATTTTTATCGCGCTAATAACAAAAATACTCATAGAAAATAGGTAAAAAAAACTTATAGACCATTGCGTAAGTAATATTACTCACTATTTTAATCGACTTTTTTAAAAAAACAAAAATTATTTAAATGCATTTTATTTGAAACTATGATAAAGACTACTACTTTAATAACTACAACTAACAACTATCAACTAATTATTAATGTCTACTGACAACTAACTATGTACTTCTTTTGATTTATTACATTTATTTTATATAATTCTACCTTGTTCTTAGATTTCAGCAAATTGCAAAATTTGCTGTTTCCATGGAGTTTGAGGGATCATAAACGATATTAGATAAAAAAGTGTTTGCTCTTACTTAGTAATCTTAATACACCTTTATCTAATGTTATTTACCTTATTATCATAGAACATAACTCGTATATTTAAAAGAAAAACGAAGATTAGAATTCTAATTAAAATTTAATAACGACTATGTCAACACTGTACTAGTTTGAATTTATAACTAAGGCTTTATTTTTGTAGTATTATTTAAGTTGCTTATTTAATCTATAGAAATTATGCTGTTGCATACTAACATTAAATGAAATATTAACATGTTAATTATACTACATATTATGAGAGCTAAATATAATACACAACGTGCTTGCATGATCCAACTCCCATGAATGAAACATCCAACTTGATGTTTCCATCTATTTTGAGTTTCCACTAATTTCACAGTAAGGAACAAGGTGGAACATTTATAAAATTCAGCTGTGCAACTGTTAATATCATAATATAAATTTATTATAAATAAAATTACTTTAGTTGTAGCTAAATTTTACCTAAAACATGTTCCTAGTATAGATGAACATCCACGAACATAGAACATCTTAGAACAGATGTTTTTATCAATAAAGTGGGCCTAGATATCAATTCGACTCAACTTCTGTCATTTTCTTAAATCGAACAAATCGAAAAATGAGAGTGAATATTTTTACAAAAAGTAATAAAAATAGTTTTAGATCTAACACCTTGCGTAGTAATTTTCAAATTCATGAAACATACAAATTTATGCGAAAAACACATTTGACATAAAGACACATTATAAAAACAATCAATCGTATAATAACATCACGTTTCTTGCCTTTTCTACCGGAAATTTTGAATGATCTACTAAATTTCAATTTTATATTTGTAATTTACGTGCTAACTACCATAATTTTGTTAGAACATTTTTAAATTAGTGGGGGGCACTTGCACACTACTCTCGGTAATATTCTGATGTTGATTACAAAGTACTTATAATAACTGAATATAAATTTTTTGAGTAAATAGATTTTTATATTTTTCTAAAAAATCTTGAAATTGATACGAATTGGTTTTTTTGTCACGTTATAGCATAATTGAAAAAAAAAAAAACGGTCAAGCATCAGAGCCAGATCGATTAGATGAGTTTCTCACTTATTTATGTTACCTACATAAGATAGTGATTAATTTAATTTAAAATATACCTAGTGTATTTTTGTAGTGTTTAATATATTATATTATTATTGTTCTAGAGCCAACATTATCTCAATATTTTACTACTCACGTGCCAATATTAACTACCAAAAGAGGTGAGTGAATAAATTACTTTAATCGTTTTGTATCAAAATTTAACGTGTCATGCTTATTTAACACACCATACTACGTGAAAATGTTACAATTTATGTAGGCAAAGGTATAACATTTAAGTCGTTTAGTAAAAGGTCTTTTTCTGGCTTGGAGGATTGAACGCTAATCGACGTTGCGCATAATAATTGCTTCTAGCTCTGTCGAGATACTGGAAATCTAATTTCTAATTTAAGGAGAACATGACTATAATACAATTATGATTATGCGGGCTGGTACTGCACACAACGAAATTACCTTTATCTTTCCCTAATGAATATAAGATATAATATAAACCACAAAACTACTAATAAGTCTGAATTAGCTTAAAAGGAATAGCTATGTCAATAAAATTAATTCACATTCAAATGGAAAATTACTCGAAAGAAGCTTGTTAGTAGGACTAATAATTTTTACACATTTTCACTTTAAAATTATTTTATTTTCAACAAGGAACAAAGAAGAGAGAAAACCTCACATTCTTTGCTTTTGTGTCATGACATACAATCTTGAATCTCTTTAAAAATTAATAAGAGATAAAATTTTAAGTAATCCGTTAACAAAATAAATGTATCACGAGATTAGATGTAAAAAAATAATAAGAAGAAAAAGTTGGCGCAATTCATCAAGATAATTGTAAATACGCTAAGATTAACGACTTCAAACAAATAAAAAGTGTTCCCTATTTAAAAATGCAAAGCATTGTAACGTTGTTGCGGAATTCAAATGGAATAAAAAATTATTGTGTTACTTGATGTTTTTACAAATACAAAAAGAATATATTTATTAATTCGATGTTTGTTTCTAGATTTAGAAGAAGATATATCCGACGATTGGATGTTTCCACCAAGTGTTGTTCCTGCACCTTTAGAAACACATTCCTCATCTAGATGTGTATCACCTTGTTATTTAGTAAACATTGTGTTAGTGGTAATTGCATTTAGGTGACATATAATAATTTGGTTGACTATGTGAAAGTTATTGTGAAATTGATTATTTCTACAAATAATGACGTGAAAACTGCATGAGTTAAAACGTGACTAATTTGTGTGCATAAAACATTTTTGCATATAAATAGGGATACATTAAAAGCTGTTATAATTATTAATTTAGACAAATTTATATATTTTGAACATATGCAACGTGTACCTACTAATGTTGACTACAAATGCGTTAAATTATTTTAAATCGTTGAACATAATGTACATTTTCGTAATATATTATTTTCGATAAACGTCAGCCATTTAACAAACATTGTTAAAGTTTTGTGTAAAATATAGTTATTAAGTTTTAAATATTGTTGTTTGATGGTATAATAATAAATAATTTCAAATAAGTAATCGATCTAATTTGTGCTTTTTTATGTAAGAAATTAAGAAAAAATCATTATGCATAAAAGTTTGTCTGACGCTAAGATTCAAGAGAAAACGGTTTTTAGAAAATCTGGAACCTTGTTTCACGTAATTATTTCAGATTACATTTTTTGTTCCTTACACAAACGTCGTTTAATCCGCACAACTAAAATGTTTTTTTAAGTTTGTTAGTTTTTTAGACAGGCGCTGACAATTTCATATAAAAATGATTTTGTATTTATACGGAATATTATATAAAAATTATTTTTTTTTCTGAGATAATATATTGATCTCAGTCGTTATTGTTGTCTTAATAACAGTGTGATGCTAATTTATTTTTGAATATCTACATATTTGCATTTTATTATCAATTTTTAACCTTATTAACGGCATAAACTTATAATTAATTTATTTATTGTAAACCACCATGCAAACGTCTGTAGCCAGTTTCTTCAATAAACTTTGTTAAATATAAACAACCGAAAAGCAAATAAAACTGAAAGTTTACCTATATTATTTAGCAAAAATAATGTTTTCGGTAACATTTGCAGAATATTACTGTAATTTGTTGCATTTTGAATGCTACGTTGAAGTTGCCTAAGCATAGAACAAAATTTTGTTTAAAATTTGCTTTATAAGATTATTTAGTCCCTTGAGTATTAAAAAATGGGTCTATGGTTAGGAGAGCGCTCAAATTGTAAGATGTTTTGATCATGACTCAAACGTATTTCTCATGATTTCTGTTTCGCTGATTTAGTTCACCGATTATATCCTTAATACTCGTAAAACTGAGAATTCCTCGAATTATTTTAATGAACGGTATTTTATTAGATGTTTTTACAAATTCGTGGATACCCGGTCGTAACATTAAGAGGCATTTTCTAATAACGTAACAATAAACAATCGGAGCAGCCATCTATACAGTAGTCAAAGTCACGTGGAACTTAATTGTGAAAAGTTATAAAAAAAAAAAAGTTACATAATTCTGTACTTCAATATCATTTAAATTTCTGTAACAATCCGAGCAGCTTTCTTCGCCGCTTATGAGTGGACAAGAATGAGAACCTTTAGAAGCGAGTAGAAGATTTCCAGATAAGTAGTTTAGTGGAAATCCTTCATCGTAGATTTTGGTGGATCATTTTTCTTCAATTGTATGTATGCAATTGACCGATTTGAATTGAAATACTTTGTATAAAATGATTGATGTAAGCTCCCGTTGTGGCTATTTTGGTGAGATAACTTTTTATTTTTAACTTACTGTTTGAATTTTTGTTTCAATTTACACACTTACTTTGTTGGTGTATCACATTGTCCAAATTTTTTCTCTATGACAGAAGATTGTTTGAAAATACAATTTATTATTGTCACATACTAAATTGACATTGTTAACATTAATATTAACCTTGGCAGTGCTTATACTATGCATGTATTTATAAAATCTTTTCTATAAAATTATATAAATTGAATAGTCAGAAGGTGTTTTATTGCTTGTTATAAATTCTAACACAACTTCGTGTATGGAGAAGTTAGTTTTTTCTCCCCAGAGAAGAAAATTTTTCTATAAGACATTATGAGAGCAAGCTCGTGCAAGCTTTCTATATCAAAAACACTAATAAATCTTTTACCGTTTTTCTACGTTTTCTTCAATACTTTTATAACAGTTTTGATTCAAACCCTTTAATGTCTTTAGTTATTTTTTAACATTTGGCTTAGTTTCTTCGAGATAAATTACGGGAGGAAGGTAAGTGCGCTCATTAAAAAACTGCAAGTGTCAGTTTACTCGTATTATGTACTTGTCTGGATTACAAAGATCGTAGTTTTATACTTTAATATCAAATTGTTACTTTTACTAAATTAAACAGTTTTACGAAGAGGACAATAATTTTATTGTATGTTCAACGTTTCATTTTTTCACTATAATGTAATTTAATCATTACTTACATACTAATTTATGTAGTTTAGCAGTTTTAAGAGTATAACAAATTAATTTGTTTTTTAAATAAAATTGTAAGTCCGTTTAGTTTTAATTTGTTTAACTTATTTTGAAATTAATATTGTTTCTCTGTAACAACTAAAACAAAGCATGGAGGGTACACCGATGTATACATATGCGTTACTAGATGATGGATGGAAATTAAACTGCTTTAAGGATTTATTAGATTTACTGCCAAAATTAATTGATTTTAAGGATTGTTTTTTGGCAAGAATATATCTAATCTGCCTTGAATATAGAAGCAAAGGCACCTTTTCGTTCATTTAAAAAAACTTTTACAAAAGAAACCTTTTTTATAATAACGCACAATAAGCATTTATGTATCTTTGATCCTTTAAGCCTTTTCGGCTTTATCCTTTACAGTTTTTTTTATAAAACACTTTAAATCGAACTTAATAAATTTTTAGTGCGTATTTTACAATTTCACCTTATACTATGATAACATAGTATCGGGATTTTTGGTTTTAAAAACCGCGGTGCACTTAAATTTCTTTGAACTGATGTTGACATCTAGTCAAAAAGTCATATATATTCATGTGCTCCATATGCAATATTTATTAAAATATTTAGGAATTTGGTTCAGCGTTGACACTTATATATAATACATGTAATGGATAGTACTTTAATGAGTCACAGTTAATAATCAAACAATAAAATTATGCTTTACGTTTTATTTTATCAGTCCGGGAATTTTTGGATCATAGTGCATTGTTACTATACTGGAAGACATGCGTAAAAAAAGGTTTCAAACAAAGATTTGTAATTGTAAATCGCTTAAAAGTGAAACAATGCTGCTTATCATTGATAACAGTCTTTCGTGCTGCAGACAGAAAGACAATCACTATGCTTTCGAAAATTTCTAAAATATGAGCTAAGTCGCTATGGGATAGTAGTCTTTCACAAAGTTCCTCGAAGCCGACTTAAAGATCAGCTCAATATATGAATTCTTTAATTCAGTGAAGAATTCTTTGAAAATAATATGAAAAGCAGCTCTGTTCAGTCCGTCTTTTTTACAATAATTTAAGCTTATCTATGTATACAAAATATGAAGAGCCCGGGGGAAAAACGATGATGTCACAAAATCTTACTTTTGCGTGAGAGCGTTTTCAAGTTTGAAACTATGTAACTTGGGATATTCAACAGTTACGTAAAATGGATTGTTACAGGACAATTATTTATACACTTCTAAATGGTTCCAGCAGGTTTGTTGTAAATAGTCCGTTCAGAAATCAATATAATTATAACTAAACTAGAACTCTAAGTCGCAAATAACTAATGAACAATGATGAAAGTCCAGACTTTAATTTCTTTACCTTAATAACGCTGAACTTTTATTGCTTTTCCTTAGTATCATAAAGTAACTAGTTATTAATTAAAATTAATATAATAAAATTATTAACATAATGATTAATACAACCAAAATTATTTCTTGTTTTTCTTTTTTTTTGTATTATTTCTTTTTCGAGGTGGGGAGGTCCAACCGATAATTTAGCGCTTCTGAATTACAAAATATTAATAATTTTTTAATTATCGGCACGTAACGGTATTATCTGCAAAAATTGTTTAATTATTTATCATGAAAATTGTGGAATAAATAATAAAAAATACCTTCATATAAGTAATTTTGAAGTTGAAATTTATTTTCTCTATTATTACCTTAAACTTTTTTATTAGCAATATCACACGACTGCCACAATCCAGTAAAACAATCGCGGAAATAAATCAACATAGGATGATCAATTAAAAGTTTAATTTCCTTGATGGGCCTTGAAGAGAATCGACACTTCTTTTTATAATAAGAATTAAGATGTTCAACTATGAACTAAACGTTCAACTATGAACTAAGCGTTTAACTATGAACTAAGCGTTCAACTATGAACTATCGCCTGATGATGTCATAATACGGTAAAAACGTTTGCGATAATATACCGAGATGACCCGAGCTATGCAAATTTATAAATTTTGCTCAATCCAAAATTTTACTTCTTTGCTCGGTGTACATCCATTATTTGTAGCTATGAGCTCTTGTAGTTGAAGTTAAAATTGTAAATTAAAATGCTCAAATTTGTTACCTTTCATGTGGTATTGCACTTGTAATTTTCACGTGCACGCTCCGCATGTGGTATTGCAGCTAGTCTAACAAATTTTGTTGCGACGTATTTCAACAAATCGATCAAAAATTATCACAATTTCTTCCATATTTTATGTTTTAAACACCCACTTCTCCACAATTAAAACAACTTTCTTTCAAAATAAATTCATTTTTTTAATTTTTAACATTTACAAAACCAATACAGTAAACTCTCGTTTTAGTGTTACTCGATATAGAAGCATCCGTACAACGTGACTACCACTATAGAAGCATGTAAAATGTCACGTACCGGACTTATTATATAAACATAGTATCTTTGTTACACGCGTTTAAATTTCAGTCGACGCTGAATCTACAAATTGCAAGATTTTAATACAAATTTATAGTATATATTGTAATTTGGTTAAACGTAGCACGAATAAAATTAACCTTCAAAATTTGCAAACGCGTTTTTTCAAACTATTTAATTAACCAGCAATTATATAAAATACATTTAGACAACTATTTGTTTTCATATTTTCATCAAATTTGTATTTTTATTTTATGCAATATAAAAGGAAACTTAAGTAAGATGCCGTGAATGACGCACTCCCAATCGAAAGAAATACTCCTATAAGATATTTTTTTACAACCTTGAATGTAACTAGTATAATAAGTAATATCAGCAATTTTATTAATAATGCTACAATTTTATCTTGTAAATTGGGACAACGTACGAATAATTTTTTTTGCAAAATTTTCAAACGCCTTCTTCAAATGATTTAATTTAATATAAATAAATGTATTAACACAACTATTTATTTTCATTTTTTCGTGAAATATGTGTGTATTTTTATGTTATTTAACATAAAACGAAATTTATAAATACACCGCTATAAGTTTCTACGGTCATTTTACAATTTAAGACATTGTCGCATAAAAGTGCAGATGTATAATTGCTATAAAATAGTCGGCGTATTATATATCAGTGGCTGCTGTTTATAAAACATGCATATCTATTTTACCTCTCGATATAGAAGAAAACCTCGATATAGTAGAATGTTTACGGTCCCGACCGTGCTTCTATAACGAGAGTCTACTGTATCATCAATTGCGAGAATAACGAACATCCGTTCGTCTATTTGACGCGAAGGCCTCAGCCCAAGTCTCCTGTACAACCTTCAAGCCCCACTCTCTTACTTTTTATTTCTTCCACCTTATTTACAGCTAAAATTCAACTATTTTACACAACATGATACAAATAAACAATAACAAATTCAAACTTTAGAATTATTTTACAAAACAATAAAATTAACGTTTTTATGATTTTCGAAGCACGACACGGTGTAAACGGTGATAAACACGGTGTATTTATATTGTGTTAACTTAAAACATTTTAATTCTAAAAAGTGTTTGTGCATTTTTTGGTTTTTATAAAAAATTTGATATGATTAATATCGAGTTACACTACCTTAACCACTTATGTGGTCGTTAGAGACGGTCGTTAGCTAAAGCGGTTAAGTGCGTTGCTGCTAATGCCGAATGCCTGGTTCGACTCCGGGCTCAGTAAAAACTTTATTCTGACCGTCTTCTCTCGGAAGGCAATGGCAAACCACCGAGATGTAATATGCCTGGTACATCCTCTCTGGAGATGAAGTGTATACACTTCCCGCGGTTCGCAGCCCGCGTTAAGCAGTAGGTTATTATTATAAAGTTAACAATTATAATCTACAAATAGATGGTTTAAGTAGTGTAACTAGATATATTAATATTTTAGAAAACCTAAAGTATGCACACACTTTTTAAGACTACAATGTTTTTGTCTGCTACCATTGTGAAAATTGAATTTTCAACCTTCATGTTGAAAAATTTGGTTAAAAAATATTCTATTTATTGGGAAAAAATTGTCGAGATATGCGGTCAATAAAACAATAACATTTGTCCGACGTTTCGGGATCTTTTATTGTCCCATTTTCAAGGCTATAATACAAAGACAAAATAAAATAAAATACAATAAAATAAAATAAAATAAAATTAAAATACATTAAAGTTAAAGAGAGGAATTATACAAAAACAAAATATAAAAGCAAAAATAAAGATAATTAACAATGACAAAATGAAATGAGGGAATAAAAAGGAAAAATAATAATTATATAAAAATGAAAAATATTTAAATGAAAGTAAAAGAAAAAGAAAATATTGAAAAACTAATTAAAAAGAGATACTAACCTAAGAGGAGAAAAATGGAGGTTAGAATGTCACCATGTATGGAATGCAATGCTGTATATGTTGGTGAAACAGGCAGAAAGCTATGTGTCCGCATAAAAGAGCACACTAGGGATTTAAAGAACGCCCGTAACCTTGGTGTTGTGCTTGAAGGGGGAGGTGAAAAGTGTATTAAAAAACCTACGGCTCTTTGCAGACATATGGTTGAACAGAACCATAACATCGACTACGACAACATTGATATTTTAGACCGGGAGAGGATAGACAAGAAGAGGAAAATTAAGGAGTCAATTCATATTTACTCACAGAGATCGTCAATGAATGACAAAAGGGATGTTGAATACTTTGACGGGGGTTACAAACGTATCCTTGATATGCTAAATTCGGCATAATAATTTTTGGGTCTGAGAGGGAATACTAACCTAAGGCCGGTTCTGTGTTTTTGACTAACCTTTTAAATTGCCACGAGGATTTTTCTTAGTTTGGTACATTGGTACCAACTTAGTTTTACACTATAACATAACCTGGAAAGAAGTTAAATTGGATTGAATTTCATTTCAATTTAACTACTCGTTTAGGTTGGTTGTGTGTTTACTTTAAGAAATCGCCTCGTGCTATTGCTTGAGGTTTGCCAAAGGACGGCACCACGCTGGAAAATGGTGACATTCTATCCTCCATTTTTCTCCTCTTAGGTTAGTATCTCTTTTTAATTAGTTTTTCAATATTTTCTTTTTCTTTTACTTTCATTTAAATATTTTTCATTTTTATATAATTATTATTTTTCCTTTTTATTCCCTCATTTCATTTTGTCATTGTTAATTATCTTTATTTTTGCTTTTATATTTTGTTTTTGTATAATTCCTCTCTTTAACTTTAATGTATTTTAATTTTATTTTATTTTATTGTATTTTATTTTATTTTGTCTTTGTATTATAGCCTTGAAAATGGGACAATAAAAGATCCCGAAACGTCGGACAAATGTTATTGTTTTATTGACCGCATATCTCGAGAATTTTTTCCCAATATATATTTATGGAAGGTCAACAATTATCACACTATTAATATTCTATTTTATGAGAATTAATGATGCAAGTAATATACTGGTTATAAAAGTAATGTACCGGTATTGAAAATAAATTTAAGGTATTGAACGTGATTGGCCGGTGAATTAAAAATGAACTAAATGTATACAGTAAATTGGGCGCTTTTCATGGGTCTGTTAATTTATAATTACTTAAACCAATCAGAGATAAATTGTAACATAAAAAATTCGATAAACTTAAAATTAAATTCTAACAAGCGTCTTGTGTTTAATAGCATTACAGTCACTGAAATACATTAAAACTAAAATTAAAAATTTACGTATATTTATTATTCAACCAATAGGATGTGAATTTTAACCTAATAAGTAATTAATGTCAAATTTAAATCTGATAATATGACAAAACAAACAAAATTATATTAAATTATAAAATTTAAAAAAAAATAAAATATTTCATGTTTTTATTTAAATTAAAAAATCAAGTTTATTAAAAAATAACAAAATGTATATTTAAACCTATTTCTTAGATATCAAAAAAGATTTGGTAGAAGATAAAATTTTATATAAAACACGTTCTGAAACGTAACGTTATCAAACTTGTGTGATAGCTTAACAAACTTAATTCGGCTAACACTCGTTTTGCAAACATCACACGCATTTTAAAAAGATTTACTTTTTAAACTGATATCATAAACTACTATTAAGCTGTTATAAATAAAACACACTATAAGTTTGCTTACTGTAGGTAAGTGTAAGCGTATTTACTGTACACACAGTTTTTAGAAGTACTAAAATGTTCTTAAGTTAACATTATATAAAAATATAAAATTGATTGAAAAATAAAATTGATATAAAAATACAAAACAAAACCTTAATTGTTGCAGGTCGTTGGGTCTTTTGATAACCAATTTACTAGAAAGAGAATCTATCTTTACTAATACTTATTACAAAATTATTATTGTCAAAAATTTTATGTTTTGGATATTATAGACGGACAATGCTAAAATTGTTTAAATACGTTTTTCTAGTTAAAAAAATGTAATTCTTTTGATCCCTTTGCAATTTACTTTCATTTACCGTCGAAATTGTGAATTTCTAAAAGAAAATCTTTAAAAATAATTTAAATTAAAAGGTTTTATAATGATGAAAGCGATAACATTCGCCGAAAGCTCAATTAAAATATTAAATGTTATTAATGTTTAATTAACTTGTTCAGTTTAAAACTTTTAATTTAAAATATTTCACAAGGTAATAATTTATATATTTAAGAATAATAATTTATTCATACTTATAACTATACTGTAATTTATATATATTTTTTTGACTTTTAATAAACTTATTAATTAAAATATGTGAAGTACGAAGAATATTTTAAATAGCTTATAATGTTTTACGATGAACGATGAACTTCTTGGTGATATAGAGGTGCCACGGCGGAACCGTATATCTCCTTCATCTGATGTGGGCGGCGGGAGTTGGGGTTTATTGAGGTGTGATTCCTCATTTGAAATTTTAATTTACTAACATTACCATTAATATAATTAATAAACTAATATTAAAATACCTCAACTAAAAAGTTTGTAATAGAACAAGTTAATTAAACATTAATAACATTTAATATTATATTGAAGTTTCAGCAGAGAATATCGCTTTCGTGAGAATTTTTATTTATATAATTTTTACATGGAAACCGAAATACAACTTAATAATGATTTAAAAATTAATTCTTTGTCTTGATATCAAAATGAAGTATATAAATAAAATTTTGTCAAAAGCGATATCCTTCTCTAAAAGTTCAACAATATTAAGTGTCATTAATATTTAATTAACTTGCTTGATTTAAACCTTTTTAATTTATTATATTTCACAAGTTAATAATTTATATTTTCATGAATTTTTTATTTAACAATTTATTAAATTATTTAATTTTAATACAAAAGGTCTTCAATGTGCAAAACAAAAAACAGATTTTAATTTTAAAATTATTTCAAAATAAAAAAAAAATTACTTACCTGGAATTCACTACATTTTATTTAAAAGAAATATATTTTTAGACAAGAGAATCCTCACATGAGAGGACAACAAAAAGTTAATCACGATCAAAGGCTGAAAATGATGAATCAATTATTAAGCTTAAAAAGTTATAAAAATTTTAAAGTGTTTGAAAAAATGAATAAAACAAAAAGTGTATCAAACAACATTAGGTTGGTTTACCATGTGAATTTCGCGCTGCTAAATCGTTTCTAGGAGAAGCAATTTTGGAAAATTTTCGCAGCAATACTGCGTAAAGGAGAATTTAAAAGCATTGCGGTATGATCGAGCAAACGAGAAAGTGGTTAAGAATTTGTAGTTCCAACAAAATTTAGACATTGGTGTAATCAAAAATTAAAATTTGATTATAATAAAACATGCCGCAATTAAAAGTGATGACAACCTGACTGAAAAAAATGTTCAGAATCAAAAGCGGACAGTAGCAGGAGAACCAGATGCGAGTAACCAGAAATCCACAACTAACGTTTAAGCAGCACCAGGTGAGAAAATTATAGTGCACGCACGTTATTAAAACTTTAACAACAAACACAGTATAAAAAGTTTAAATTTTAAATTTTTATATTTTGTTATTCAGTGATAATTTTCTAGAGCACGTTAAAATAATTGCGAATTAAATATTAGAAAATTAAAACTAACGACAAATTTGTAAATCATTAATTTATCTTATGTAAAAAAAGTCTAAAAACATCGGCTACATTTGAATTTATTAAATCTTGAATTGTGATAAAAGTTTATTTTGAAATTTACTAATTTTGTTTTTAAATATTAAAAGTTACATTGACGCATATCATTGGATTTTATTAAAAGTTAGGTAAAAAAATTAAAATAAAAGAGTCTCATCTAAAATAATTTGTGCATCTCAACTAATTTAACAAGAAGGTAGAAATTTGATAACTTTATAAGGTTGGGAGCATAGCAATATATTAAATTAAAATTTTTTCAATAAAATATATAATTACGTGGAGATTTGCTATAAATAAATTCAATTTGGACACTCTAACTTATTGCGACTGCTTATTTGACATCTTTAGGGGTTTACTACCCATGTAACGCTTACAATGGGATAGACAGAATTACACTTTCGTGATCCATGTACATAATACAGCAACAAAAAAGGTATTGTTTTGTGGTCGAAATAATTCGAAAAAAATCAGAAGCCTTTACATTACAACTGCGATATTAATAATTTATGAGCTACGCGGAAGCAACCCTATAACCCGAGGTAATTGTAGTTTAGCTACTTAATAATTATGTGTACAAAACTACATAATTAATTTTGCCGAGTTTGTTTATTCGTGTAATTCATTTTCTATTCTGGCGACTATTAATAATATTATTTGTTAGGTATAGATTATTTAAGTATTTTTATTTTATTTTAAGTTAATTTTGTGTTATAAATGGTGTACAAATTATATATTGTAGAACTGTCTGCAAATAAATATACTATGTTATTATATTACAACGGATTATTGCTATTATCCTGAATTCGATGCACAAATTACATGATATTCCATTCTGTGACGGGTTTTATTTGTAAACGAATATTAGCTTCTTCCTTTATGAGTTATTGAGCTGCAAATGCAAATACATGAACATAAATATGATCTCTTGTACGACGTTAGCCTAAAGTAATAATTGGAATAATATTATGTTTCGATTGTGAGTTTAGATCATCAGATTATAGGGTGTGTTGAATAAAATTGCAAAGCGTAATGAATATCAATATGCAATGTAAAATAATATGCATTATGTAAAATACGTATATGTGAAGCGAAAAACCTCACTAAAAAGACTTTCTTACAATTCTGTTTTATAGATTTTATTACATATTAGGATTTATAATTATAATTACTATATGTAGAATGTCTACATACCTATACATAATGTAAAAATATAATAAAAAGATTTAGACACGACTGAATTTTTAAAGTTAAAGTAAAATAATCTAATTTAAATTTGAGAGCTGAAATTTAATTTATGTATTGAAAACTGTGTTTAACGGAAATTGCAACGTTAACCTAGGCTTATGCCATATTCATAGCTTTGTACAAATACCTAGAAGTTAAATTAACTTTTTAATAATATTATTTTGTTTACAAATATTTATATTACGTATCGTTGTCGACTAGTTAATTAAATTAAAGTAAGGGTTGCTACATATTTGTTCAACTTGTGCATTTTTAATATATAATTTTGTATTAGGTAGTAACTGCATAATTATACAATAAGCAACTTGAATAATGTTTCAGTTAAGACCGTGTGATGTTTTTCCAGGCTGCTTAATATTCCAACTAACAAATATGCTCGGAAATGTATACTGATGAAACGAGTGTCACGGTAAAAATATGAATTTGAATATTATGCTCTTGTATGCAAACGATGCATTACTTCAACTCAACCGAAATATAAAACCTAAAGTCATTTTAGTCATACGTACATTGGAAGTATCAAAATTTCTTTTAAAATGCAATTTTAAATTTTATTCACAATCAGTTAGTAATCGGCACATCTCTGACTTTTAAAAAGTTGGGAAGCAGTTTATTATTTACTTTTACTTGACAACCAATCAGAAAGCTATTTTGTTTTACTTCCCAACCTTAGGGTGGGAAGTGGTCACTTCCCGACCTGCAATGTCGCATTGTCGGTAGGCAAAAAATGGAACTAACAAAAAATGCGCGTTAATAAAATGAAATTT
The DNA here is from genome assembly GCA_911387805.1 of Cantharis rustica. Lineage (NCBI taxonomy): Eukaryota > Metazoa > Arthropoda > Insecta > Coleoptera > Cantharidae > Cantharis > Cantharis rustica. The sequence continues at coordinate 37,867,238 of OU426879.1, forward strand.
GATGATGTTTAATTATTTAAAAACTGATTGTGAATAAAATTGTATACATACCTCGGTGTCAAGCTTCATTCCAGCCTTGCGCTTAAAACTAACTTAGCGCTCGGCTGTAATGAAGCATTTTTCACCTCGGCACGTAATATACTATTAAATGCACTTCATTACACAATCCAATAATAAAGTCTAAATATATTAATACTAGAGCGGTGAACTACAACATTATCGTATGACCATAGCAATACAATAGAGTGTTTTAATTTAATATATAATAAATTACTATAAAAATTGGATAAAAAATAGGTAGTTTGAAAAAAATTGGACACTATAAAATCTAATAATTACTAAGTATAATAAGAGATATCTACACTGACCATATTTTCACCATTATGTAAAGACCACAGTCATACATTTTTTCTATTAAGAAAAGGTTCCAGCACACTCCTAAATCTAGCTCTAAGTAAAAAATACAATGTAATATTTTGTAATGTAGACAAAATATTTTTGATTTGACCATCCCCGTTGATTCGAAATCGAAAAGCTTAAATTAACCAATCAAATGTGTCGAATGGCTATATTTTATAGAATATTATCGGTTAATGTAATCGATGAATACGTGGTTTAAGTAGTCTATATTAACCATATTAATATTTTAGAAAACCCAATGCGCACACAATTTTTCAGAACTAAACTGTTTTTAAGTTATCACACATATTTGTAATAAATTTAAAACATTTAGGGTTAACCTAAACTTTCTGTTATAATATGTAACTGAACAACTGGGCCTTAGTCGTTAAAATGTGGTTTTCACTTTTTTATTACACGGCTTATTTGTTTGAAATTTTAATCGAGAATTTGAAAATATTTCAAAACGGGTGAATAATCTCGGTAAAAAGATTATAGAAAAGGCGGCTGACTTCTTAGCGTTAGCAGCCTCACAAACGAATTTTTAGGCTTGGATCTGAAAAGTCACCCTGTTGGTAGAATAAAACTCAAGTCAAAGTTAAGTTTTACGGAGTTCGATTGATACACAATTTACTTAATAAATTTATACACTTATATAATTATTTAATTAACAATTCTTAAATTAACAGATTTATATAAAGAAATTCATACGTAAGTACATTGTAATAATTTATTGTAACCATGCGAGTTATTGCTAGTTTACATTGGTTAAGTTACTTGTAACCGTTACATGTACCAGTACTAGCTTAGCTAGTTAACTTTCCTGTACACAAGGGAAATTCAGACAGACAGGTCCTGTCTTATCGGTTTACATTGCATTAGTAGCTGTCTTGCAAGTTACAAGTATAAGCAACTAACCCAATTACTATGCCAATGTGAACTAGGCATTATAATATAAATTAATAAATTGTATTAAGTGTTTTTGTTACCTACATTAAAGTAGGCTTTGTGAACTTCCATTTATGATTCTTAATGTTGCAAAATGAAATTGACTAATTACAACAAATTTTGAAATAAAAAAATTCTATGATTAATTTTTAAATTAAACCACGGGTGTAGAAACTACATTAGTTTATAATTAATTATGTTACACACAATACATATGTGAATTCTATACTATAGTTTTCAACAAACTTCGTGCATTATAACCCAAGTAGTGTTTATATAAAATTTAAAAATATTTATTTATATTATGTATTCAGTATTTATGTAGGTGCCTATTTATTTTTTATAAAATGATATAATGTAATATTATATTATAATATTATATGAAAATAGCTAATTAGTTGCTACGTTGACCACAAATTTTCTTCGTTTTTATTTCATTTGAGGACTAATTAGCTACAAGAACCAATTTAGGAAGTATAAATACAAGATCAAATTAAAATGTAATTTCATAAATGCTAGCAGACATGAATACCAGCCCCAATTTCATGTCATCAAATTTTTAAACGATTACCATGATTTTGGCCAATTAAATCTGATTTTTAAATTAAAAATGTCTTAGTAGAGTGTCCTCAAGCTAAGGCCTTGAGGCTACAATTCAGTACTGAAGCGATCCGTAAGAAAATTTATTAAAAACTGATAATTGAAAGAAAATATTATGTCAGATTATACTTGATGCAAAAAATATATCTTTGTTTATAAAAAATTATTGTTTCAAAATATGATTCTATTTATAGATTGTATTTATATAACTTAAATAAAAATTTTTAAATTTACACTAATTATAAATAAATTTTACATAAGTATGTATACAAGACTACGATACCAATTATTGTTAATTTCAAAATTTACACGTGGTATTTTATGGTTTAAATATTCGAGATCGATTAAACATAATCAAAATAGTAAATAATGTTTTCAGGGTGTATAATATTTATTTAGGATAACTCAAAATGTAAATTAAATTACAGCAACAAAATATCTTGTTCAAGATTTCGTAATTCTCTCTAGAGAACTAACTACACGTGATAATTTTAAATTCTAATTTTAAAAATATATTTAATTTCCTGTTAGCGTTTTTAAGCGGATAGTCTAGCAAACATAATTGTGATTTTTACGAGTTAATAATATATTAATTAAATTCAAGTAAGGTAGGAAATTTTGTATAATTTGTATTATTATGCTAATTAGGGTAATATACTTTACATCTTGGCTATAAAATACTTTGATAAATACAAGGGGAGCTTTATTAGGTTTGGAGGCTATACATCTAGCAGTAAAAGTGATACGAGGTGCAAATATTGTCGTGTTTCTCAAAATCAACGCAGAATAGGAATAGTATTTACGTATAACAAAAAGAGCAAAATGCAAAATTTTTATTATTACATAGGTACATTTGAAAACGCTGAAAACTTTCAGATTTTCAAAATACCTAATAACAAATTAATTTTAACATTTATTTTAACACAATAAACTATTAATGTCTAGTGTTCTTCATGTTCTACAACTAAAATTAAAGTTTTACAAATCTAACTTCTTCAATTAAACTCTTAACAAAAACAATTTTGATATTTGATACTATATTTTTTATCTGTATATACTAGAAGATAACAAATTTTATTTAAAAATATTGAATACCTTTGTTTAAAATTAGTAGTACTTGAGAAAACGAAAGCATAACAAACTGATAAAGCAATAATTTGAATTCAAGAATTAGAATTAACATTTTATTTATAATAAACAATTTTTGTTTAAATAATTACTCAAAAATAAAAAATTATTCATTTTGTATTATTTTAAGTATCATTAAGTGTATCAATATAATAATATATAATTAACGGTAAATGAAATGAAATTTCAAAAATCCTAATTGACGACCGTAAAAACTAAGAATAAAAAATAAATAGTTGAGATAGAGGTCGTTATAATCTACAACGTAGATGAATTTCAAAATACAAATTTGTAGCAAGACATCGGTAGTCAGGACCGTATTAGGAATCAATAACGAATGAAAAAATAGAAAGAAAAAAATTATTAAATTCAAAACGCCTTAACGAACGACATGTTTCGGACTTATTCCTTACTTAGGACTTAGTACTTAGGACTTAGGACTTAGGACATAGGACTTAGGACTTAGTCCTGACTACCGATGTCTTGCTACAAATTTGTATTTTGAAATTCATCTACGTTGTAGATTATAACGACCTCTATCTCAACTATTTATTTTTTATAATAATATATCTTCAATATATTTTTTTATAAAATTAATTTTTACATGTTATATGAAATTGAAATAAAATTTAATTCATAACTTACAAATAATGTTTAAAAATAATTTAAATGAATGATAGAGCTTGCTACATAACTGTTATAACTTGATGTTTTGAATTTCGGATTCTCATCAGGAAAACCTGGAAAAATTATTAAAATGGTGGTGAAGTTATGCGATTAAATTCAAACTGATTAAAAGTCAAATTATTTTGACTTTTGTAATATCAAAATTATACCTACTTGAAGCCAGAATAAAGAAATAAACTTATTTTAAAAAATTCTGAAGGGCCAGTTGTAAAATGTGAGTTTAAATCAGAAAATTTGGGTTAACCAATGAAATACATCAAAAAGCTGTTTTCTAAGAAATATTATTGGTTAATCTAAATATTTTGGTTTAAACTCACATGGTACAACTAACCCTAAACAGGACAACTAAACAAAATAAAAAAAACTTATATTGAAATGTTAGTTGTAATTAAAAATTACAATAATTGTAGATTGTCCGAATTTCAAGATTTCATGTGTACGAACTTGATGAAATATACAAGACCGATCTACGTATTGAGTTGTTATATTGTTAATATAACGGATATGAAAATAAATAATATGGTTAAGGTTATTAACATGTGATAATATTTTTTTATAAAAGTAATTTTTACATGTTACATGAAATTGAAATAAAATTTAATTTATAACTTAATATTTTAATTTAATTTAATTTAATTTAATTAATAAAATTTAATAATTTAATTTATAACATAATAATTTGACTTTTAAACAATTTAATTTAATCGCATAACTTCACCACCATTTTAATCATTTTTCCAGGTTTGCCTGATGAGAATCCGAAATTCGAAACATAAAGCCTCATCCACAACCTCCAAATTAACCGTAGAATTAGTACATAAATTAATATTTGAAATTTGAACATAAATTAATGTTTTGGTAGCATTCACAATGCTTAAATTAATACGCCAATTAGTGTGACTCCATCTAGTGTCAATGTTTGGAACTTGAGTATTTCGGATGGTAAATTGTTGTTATTGCTAGATAATCTAATGTTTCTAATTAAATCGGGTACAGGTTAATACCATAGCGTTGTACCTTTAATATTAAATGTAATTCAGGTCACAAAAGTTAACAGGTTTTAGGTTAGAAATCACAGATGACACTTGAATAATTTTGAAGCATGCGCAGTAGTGACTTGACGACTAATTTACGTGAAAAAGTTTGGACCTTGCAAGGTTCTGCATTAAGTACTAAGTACTAATTTCGCGTTAAGTACTAATTTCGAGGTTGTGAACAACCGCATAGGATTTAAATGCGGCAAACTTCTACGTTTAATTCTAATTACTAATTCTACGGTTAATTTGGTGGTTGTGGATAATACTTAAAGCTATAACAGTTATGTAGCAAGCTATATCATTTATTTAAATTGTTTTTGAACATTATTATGTAAGTTATGAATTAAATTTTATTTCAATTTCATGTAACATATAAAAATTAATTTTATAAAAAATATTATTACATGTTATTAACCTTAAACATATTATCTTTGATATATTGTAATTCAATAATATATATTTTTTAATTTTAGGTTGCATAATAATAATTCATCAATTGTTGTGGGCTCTATGGTATTTCTCAATTATTGTAACGTTTCGGGCTAGTTTATATTTAATTTTATATTTAACAATACTTACTTACTAATTACGACAGAAATATACTTTAAATTCATTTTCATTTCAAAGTTTATTTCAATTACTGGTAATAACACTCGAGTTACTGTGTGTAAGTGTAACATTTACACCGTATATAGTGTAATTCGATATTAATCATATCAATATTTTTTGAGAAAAACCAAAAAATACACCAGCACTTTTCAGAACTAAAATGTTTTTAAGTTATCGCAAATAAAATACACTATAAGTATATTATGCAGTTAATCTGGAACTGATGAGTTTATATTGCCTGATGTTGCTATAGTGTGGTGAAAACGTTTGCGATAATATACTTCCTGTGTATTTTATTTATGATAACTTGAAAATATTTTAGTTCTAAAAAGTGAGTGTGAATTTTTTGGTTTTTTGTAAGGTATCGATATCGTTATTAATTTTAATTTAAATTGTAGCATTACAATAAATTATTAATTGGCATTCAAAGAAATTAATAACAGAATTATTATTTAGAAGTTATTAGTAGCTAATTAGAAATTTAATATAAACATTTTAACAAAATTCTGTTCAAGTTAATTAAAATTAGCAAGTAAATTAATAGAACCGTATAGATTTTTATCAACCTTTAAAGAAACATACCGAAGGTTGATTAAGAAAACTGTTTGTTAACCCGAGTAGCGCACGTGATAGGTTTCTACGGTATTTAAAAATTTTTTTTATATTACACATAATATTTAAGGAAAAGTTAATAATAAAGAAAATTTGTGATATCAGAAAGTCAAAATTTTTTTAATGAAATGAATTTACCGTTATAATTAAAATTTTCAATTCCTACATTGTTTTAATAAAAGTAAATGCTTGATTTTTTGTTGCGTATTGGTAAAATGGACGGATTAGTTCAAGTATTTAAGCGCCAAGAACCATCACAATGTGGCTGTAAAGTAAACAATTGTTTATACAAAAAGTATAATTTTTAAATAATTTTTAGAAAAACCAAATTTATATTCTTTTTACACTGTACATTTTATACTTATATTAGAAATTAATAATAATAATAATGTATTCTGTCAGTGTACGCACTTATATTAAAAACCATATTATTTGTAGCAGATGCTACATTTATTATTGATATTCAACCTCCACACAAGTAGATATTAAATGCAATTCGCTACAGTGGTTTAGAATTAATATTATCACCAAAGCACAGCTCACAATAAGGGTATAAAAGCTCGTCTAAAGAAAGAATAAGAACGCGTTCTTTTGAAACTGTCGCTTAATAATTTTTACGGAATTTTTTCTACGTTTCTTAAAATTTGAAAATTTTTTACCCTTGTATTCTAATGTTCAATTTACATAAGAAAAATTTGTATAATGGTGTATAAAATACTACAAAATTCCAATTTACAGTTAATTAAACTTTACGTGATTGATTTCCTTTCTTACGACATTACAAAAAATTAAAACTGCCTATATTTTTAGATTCTACAATATTAATTTGTATTAATATTTGAGTAAATTTGAACTTGAAATTGCAATTTTCAGATTATAGTGAGAGTATCTTTTTATAAAATAATAAACAAGTTTTCAATTTAAAAAGTCATAATTTTATTGCATTTTTAAAATTATTTTTATAATTATTATAAAATTACTTCTTTTCAATATCGTGATGTTTATTTAATAACTTAACATTATTATATTTCTAATGAATTATTGATTATTAACCGAATCTTTATTGCTGCTATGTTGAACGCTTTGTTGATATCTAAAAAGAATTTAAAAAATGTAATTTCAACTATTGAAATGTAAACTGTGGTTAAACAGAAATATAAATTACTAAATAAAATAAAACAATCAAAACGATTTGTACTATTTAAAAGTTAGCATAGATACAAAGCTGAAATTAATTAAAATAACATACCTAAGAGCTCTGAACAATTGAATTAATTGGGTAATAGCTACAAATGCATTTACACTACAAAGAGCGTAGTTTTTTGGTATTATGACAAGACAATATCGAGACCATATTAATCCAGTAGCAGCTAAAGATGCAGATTGTGCTACACTGAGCTGACTAGCAGGTCTTCTTAAATCACTTATTCCTGCTGCAACTAAACCCTAAAATTATAGTGTTTATAAATAAATTTAAGCATTTATAGGTAAATTATATGTACCAATTTAAATAATGGAGCCCAAAAAAATACAGTCTTTGGTCCTATATTTACAAAAGCGTAATAATACAAGATTTTATGAACACTGTTCACAATACTTACCAGCAGGGTGATTCCAAAGAGAATTATATTTCACGGGCACTATTTTATCAAGTCTTGTGATAACAGTTTTATATATTAACGACATAATATTTTGTTTTAACTCTGAATGTTAGAAAATAATATACTTAAATAGAAAAACGAATATGTTAGTTATCAAGGTGAGCAAGGCCACTTAATTTTAAATTTAAATTTCTTTAGAATTGCGCACTAAAACGATAAAAGTTAATATACATAAATATGGTTGATAATTTCTTTTTGTATACCAAAGTTATAAAAATATTTTATTAAATTGCGTTTATCTTGTTTGCATAACTATGTATTTGCTGGTATTAATGAACCGCATGTACATACATTATTTTACCTAAAATAAGAATTTATCATCTTGTTCATTTGAAACATGCAAATGCGTTTAAAGTATTATCTACTAATGTTAAATTAAAAATTAAAACAAAATTATAATCACAAAAAATTGATTTGTATAATATTTGCATTACTATCTAATTTAAAAGTATTAACAAGTTAGTATTAGAACAGAAACCTGCGATCAGAAGTACAGTTTATTGATTTTTAGCCAGGAAACAAACTTTCTATAGTAGATAAAACAATCGTTTTCCTTTACTGATTTAAAGTTATCTGTATTTTAAAAAAAAATTCTGTATTAAGTAATAACAATTTTATTATATTTTGTTAACAGATATGTAAAAATACTTAAAACATCTTCGAGTTTTACATGCAAACCACCAGACTTTTCTACGTCGCATATTTTCTGTATATTATTAGGTTGGTTTAATTATTATTATAATTATTATTATTCACTAGAAGTAATTTTACATATTGTCACTATTTCCGTCTGCGCAATCAGTGGAAACTAATTGAATAAGACAATAAATATGCACTTTTATGAAATAGCGTTCATGGTGCGAGAGAGCACTACCATATAAAGATTTTAATGCGCTTTCTTATTATGTAAAAATATATAAGGCTTATTTCTTAATATATCAAGATATTTAAAAAAAATTAATTTTTATAGTTTGTATAGGTACATATATATAATAAGTCATTTCCAGGTTATTAGAACGTTAAATTAAAAAAATAAAAACAAAAATCTTTTTTTAAAAAGTTGTTAATGACTTTTCATAAAACTAGATTTCTTTTCAAATCATTGATTTTAAACCGCATTAAATTCCATGTATTAGTAAAAAAGCTACATGAATATTCGTTAAAACTTAGGTGTACAACTCTCTTAACAATTTTAACCCGTGAATAATTCAAACAATACAATTTCAATTTTGTAACTAAAATTTTTAAAAGCTCTGTATTAATTTAAGTAAATATGGTTCTCGACGAATAATTTTTGTCTTAAAAAGGTTGTTGAAATATTACCGTAACAACATTATAAAATCTCGGGTACTATAAGTTGTTCACGACAACATTATTCTGCATTTTTTATATGTTTTATGTATATTTTCAAGGTATTTAACCCTTATGTCAATACTCAGGTACCCGGGTACCCTTTTGCATTTTCTTACTTACATACTTTTGTATTTAACGACAAATGATTAAATCCTTCTAGATCCTCGTTATTTGAGCCTTTTAGCATCGATTCATATAAATTAAGTTATTTAAATATTCAAAAAAATAGCCAAAATTTTAAGTTAAAGTCGAATACCCCATCGTTCAATACCCGGGTACCCATATGTAATACGCGTGTAATACGGTACAATATGGCAAAGTAATAAATAATTAAACCTATCTGTAGGGATAAAAAAGTTTACTAAAAATAAAAATAAACGAGTTTATTTAACTTTTAATTAATTTTATTTTAAATTATACATAAAATATAAAATTTTGTAATGAATTTATTCGATTCGCCGCTAGTTGGAACGTTTTCAGTCAATTCATCATCATCCTCGTCTGACTCAACCTCTCTCACGATTTTCCACTAAACACAAAAATAATATATAAATCATAAGAATATTATAATATAATCTCAATTATTTTTTAACATAAAAATTATAATAATCGGAAAAATAATAGTACTTACCAGATTCTTCGTAGTCCGAGACTTCTGAACGCTCGCTGTTAGGTATGTGGTACTCGTCATCACTATCTGAAACATAATCCTCAACATCGGAAACTTCTTCCAATAACTCATTTAGATATGAATTCTTCTCTTCAACCATCAATCTGTTAAATTATTAATTTTATAATTATAATGTTTATGAACATATGAAGTAAATCGACTACCTACCGATCAAAAGTTTGAAAACACTTACATTTTTTTTATAATACTACTTATAAAATAATATTATACTGCAATATACTATTTAAAATTGCAATAAATTTCACACAATATCAGTTTTAAGTTATAAATGTAAAAATTTACAAAAAAAACCGCCCGCGGATGTTCTTAAATTAGAATAGAAAGAAATAAAATGTTGAGATTTCTACCTACAAACGTCCGGTTTGCATTGATAAAATTTGAGGCAATTTAAGCACTTAAAAACTGTTTGTTTATTTCTTTTTGAAATTTTATGGTAGTAATTACCCCAAACTGTAGATTTATTTATTTTAAAACCTTTTTTCAAGTTGCAATATAAAAGTATGGAAATTTTCAATTTTATATAATATTATTTTAATAATTCTTTTAATTTTAAATGTCACTTATTAATCTAAACTTAGGTATTTGACAACTCTATGGTATTAAAATGCTTTGAACTGCACGAATAACCTATGCGGGTTACCCAGGTACCCCGGCTATTGAACAACGTTGTAACGGCTGGGTATTGACATGGGTTAAATAATTACCAAACAATTTCATTAGTTACAAGTAACAAGTAATATCTTATGTGTTCTTGCTCTTAGCACTATTTTTAATATAATTAAGTTTCTTCTTTTTAATTATTACTAATAAATTATTGAATATTGAATTTATTTTTATCTTAACCTGAAGGCTTTTATTCTTTCACTTATGGAATTATGTAATACTTATAACAAATAAAATATTACCAACGTTAATAACATTTTTCGATATAAAACTTGAACAAAATATACTACGATTTGTGGTCTATATTCTATGTACTTGTATCTCGACATTAAAGCGTCACCAACATATGTAATACTTATATTGAATTTTTACCAAAAGTTTTAATTTTACGTTTTTGGAAAATAATTAATTACTATATTATGAACATTACATTTCGAATCTGTTTCTTTTCTCATACAATAACAACGTGGTGACTAGATAATACGTATGTATAGGTACGTAGTATAAAGAACATGTAAGATTATTTAAAAGAATTACATGTGGCAGTATAAAATTATTAGGTAACTCTTAGGACCGGTGTTTCAATCCAAGTTTAAACTTAAGTTCACGTGAACTTACTTTGAATAGTGATCACAGTTTAAACCTAAATGAGTTTTTCAACCTTGTATAGTTGTTGGTTCAGTTGAACTTAACTGCGTAAAGGTTGGCGATGAAATTCTACTGGCAGTTGGCAATGAAACTTACTACTTATTACTATAGTATAAGTAGTTTAAGACAGTAGGGACATTCGCATCTTTTTGCGGTTCCAAATTTTCATGCGCAAATCAAGTCAAAGTCTAGGTTAAGTATCTACATGAGTTAACAGATGTCGCAACTATTTTACAACTTACTACATTATTGCCAGATCTATTAAAATTTACTAGATTTGTTGGATTGAAAGCAAATTTTGGTGATATAAAAAAATTTATGAATTCAATAATGAAATTACTTTAACAGAATTGTAATAGCAGGCACCTAGAAGTAAGATAATGCATTACTGGGTTTTAACGTGATAACGTCTTATAAACTGATATACCGGCTGCACGCACGAAAAAACATGACTCATTGTCACGTGTCGCAAGCGAGAGCGCGGAACAAGCAAGAGGGCACAATCGGCTTTGCATCATACATAGACATCATTTGAATTATAAAATGCCATTAAAAAAACTTGTTCGGCATGAGGTTCGATCTCGCGATCACCAAATAATGCAATTATGTTTCATGCACATAACGCACTAGCTCATTGAGGGTTAATCATTCAATTCAATTCATAAAAGTATGCAATTTTTTTTTAATGTTTTCTTATGACGTTATCACGTAAAATTATCGTCCGTAAACCGACTTTACAGACAACCCAAGTGTTTTTTTTTCTAATTTTTCTTCGAAGTTTGAAAATTTAATGAAATTCTGATGCAATATCTAATTCACTTACTTATTTTCGCACTTGGCAACATAGCACTTACATTTGATGTTCTTTTGAACTTATTAACAAGTGGTAACGATTATTGTTATAAAATTGAGCTCTGAATATTTTAAATGAATTTTTGAACATTTTGTGTTTATATTAAATTACATTAACTTAGGAAATCATGAGTAATAATGCTTGTGTAGTAGATTTTTGTAGAAACCGATCTGCAATGGATGTTGTACTGCACAAATTTCCGAAAAATAGCGCGATATGTAAGCAGTGGGTGGAATTTTGCGACAATAATTTATTGTTGAAAAAAGTGGACTTACATAATTCTTACCATAGAGTCCCAAGTAACATTTTCAACCTGGTAAATTTCTTATAAACCCCTAGCAGCGAAATCTCACAGGTACCTGTTCCTGTCTAGAACCCTTTTTTGGATTAAACCAGGGGTCTGTGCCAGGGCATAATGGCGCACATTTTGCACCCCTACCAGATACCCCAGACAGGAGTCTAATAAGCACCTTTACTAGGTACACTGGCAGGGTCCCTGCCACGGGGTCTACCAGGATTCCTGCCGCAGAGATCTACCAGGGAGATTTGCAGAATGTAAAAAAAATAATTATATTGTTAACATTATAATTATTATATTATAAACTATGCCTCTAGAACAACGATTGTATAATAATACTATCTGAAAGTTAACAATTACATTTTGTTTAATTATCTAAAGAAAGTTTACACATTTTTTTTTAACTTACGGGGATTCAAACCTATGATGGCATTTATTGAATGTTCTGTAACTTCACACCTTAACGATTACGCTACGGAGGCTATATAATATATTTTACTTTATAATTTACTTTATACTAATACTAAGTATAAGTTAGTAATAATAATAATTTAATTTTGATTTGATAAAAGAAATGAAAAACCATAGTTTAAGAAATAAAATATATTATTGGTAAAATATTTAACTAATTATAGTTGGCCGAAATAAAGCTTTAAAATAAAAAAACCGCAACTATAATATTTTTATATTAATGAATGATTTCTATTGGTCTACTAATAGTATCAACAAACGTTTTTATTGTTTGTTAAATTTGGCACAGGCCCTACTAAATAACCTGTAAATGAGTACCTGGCAAATTTCTACCATGGGCATTTCACAGGGCCCTACAATGAATCTGTAAACTAGTACCTGGCTAATCCCTACCTCGGGTATATTACAGGCATCTACAGAGAATCTGTGAACAGATCCCTGGCTAATCCCTACCACGGGCATTTCACAGGGTTCCACAAAGAGTGTGTAAACAGGTACCTGAAAAATCCCTGTATTAACAGGCCTAGCATACTTAATTAATAGGCATTTGCCAGTGGTCTAATAGGGTCACAAGAAATTTCCACAGGAAAAATGTTACTTGGGGTGTGTGCAGTACACTTTGAAGGTAACTTATATAAAACTGCCAAACGTAGGAATCTTTACAATTATGCAGTCTTACTCAAAATTACTTTAACTCGTAATTGTACAAATGGGTCTCAAAAAAACTCTTTAAAATTGAAATAAAATAGTTTTAATTAAACCAAATGTTTCTTTCTATGGTAACAAAATCATAAAGCTGATCTTTCTTAAATATACAGAAACAATACAAATCTGTTATGATGGCAGAGATAAATCTATATTCTAGAAAATTTCACATGTTGAGTTTGCACCACAAAACGTAATTAAATTAAAAAATATTTATTGCACACTACAACGAATTATATCTTTAAATTTGATATAACAAAAAACATCAAATTTTGATTTAGCTCATTCTTTCCGTATATACCCCTCAAATTATTGTTTTTAAAAATAATGATGGAATGTCAAAATAATTACATTTCAAGCGGTTTATTTCAAATTCAAATCAATTTTGCAGTGCCATCTAGCTTATCACAGATAAACTTAACCTAGACTTGAAAATCTGGAACATGAAAATCAAAGACGCCGACACGGAGTGTCCCTACTGTCTAACAGCCGTATTCATAAACGATGCCTTACTTATACTTAAAAAACGACTTTTAAAATAGACCCTTATTGACCTAGTAAATAAGGTTGCAATAAAAACAGGGTACTGTTGCGTATCCCATCCCACGATTTTAACTTTTTCCTATTGAAAATACGTGAAAGGACACTTTTCTAAGCATACTAGAACAAAAATTTTGTAGGATTATAAATTAGTGCTCGAAAAAATTGAATTTGAAAAATTTAAATTTACATGTATTTTAGATACACCTTTTAACACGGCTGCATGATTAGCCGATTTTGTGTAAGACAAAAAAATAAAACAGACCCTTCGGACGCCTTCGGCGCCTTCCGGGCCTGTTTTATTTTTTCACCTTACGCAGAAAAAATTAAAAATATCCCTGAAAAATGACAGAACTCGCCAAGGGTGGAACTCGAAGCCATAGAACTCGTACGGGTGTCGTAATCGAATGAACATAACATTAAGACTATATTAAAGCACACGTACCGTCAACAAAATGAGACCGTCACCGACGAGACCGTACCTCAACGTGAGACCGACCGTCACACATCGGGTATATCATATTACATTTGCCTGCTTTTCGTAATTTTAAAATGCTGTTATTTCGACAACTATTGCATAATCCACAATAATTTTTGTGTTAATATACTCAGAAAATTGTCCTCTTTCCAATAGTCAATAGGAAAAAGTTAAAATCGTGGGATGAGATATGCAACAGTAACCTAAAAACAAATTCGACCTTATTGGTCTTACTTAGCACTTAATACTTATCTATGAATCTGGGCGTAAACTACTTATACTGTGTTTTTAGTATATTCCCTCCAGTTGTCACACAAAAACTAGAAAGTAAGAAAAGAAAATTTAATTTGTAATGCTTTTATTTTGAGAATTTAAATTCTTCTGTAAATAAAATAAATATGATATTATTATCATATTTTATAAAATTTTATTTTAAAAATTTATAAAATAATTGCTCGGCTGCTGGTATTGGATTAGCTAGGGGCGTTATTAAAAATTTTCTAATCGGATTCTCCAAAATATCTTTGTCATCATCACATTACCACGACAATAATCTGCCTCTTTCATTTTACTTGAAATTTACCATTTACTTGTACAGATTAGATTTGATACGCAGGTATCAAATCTTTTGTAAAGAGTAAAATTCTTTGTATAAGCCATTGTAAACAAAGCTTAGTACGCATATATCTTGGCTTAGATTTTATATAGCTAATATATAATAATTCTTGGCGACCAATTAGTGACCTTATAATTTTGTAATGTAATTATGTAATTATGTAATGACAAACCTGTAACATTAATAAAACTATTATAAAAAATAAATTATAAATTTTTTATTCATAAAATTATTTTTATACACATCGCTGCCAGGTAAGCGACACATTAAAAAAAACATTTTTCTTGGAAGGGCGTTTTTAAACTTAAAGATAGTAGTAACTTAGCATTACATACATAATGACACTACCGCTATAATGGCGGCAGGTTATTAAAATTTTGCATTGTGTAATTATTCACGGTAAGATGAATTCTATCGATTTTTTTTTATAAATAAAAATAAATATATAGCAGTGTGGTGTAAGGCTTAAATTGGCATGCTACGGAGCTGGATGCCACAGTTCAATGCTTGGTTGCGCCAACTGCATTACTGTGATCTAATTAAAGCTTGAGTTTTATCTAAGGGCTATGTATCTGACAAGGGTAGCACCCTACCAGAATTTGGTGTATCACTTGGTTAAAAAAACAAGACGTAGTCCTAGATTTAGAAAAAGAAGAAATTTATTACAAATAAAAATAAAAAAGAAAATCTTATCACGAGATACGAGATACGGCTGTTTTATTAAATTTATCATTAATTTTATTTGAATCTATGTAAGTAATATTCTTGTTCTTTACTTCTGGTATAGTTGACTGTATTCAAATTTATGTTTTATCAAAACTGTTAAATTTTTTTTATCCAAAACATGTATTTATTATTAAAGTATTTTTGTGCGACTTCTTTGCTTAAATGTCTTGGCAAGACTTGCAAATAATACATGTAATTTTGCCCACAAATGTAATCTCTTCAAACTTTAAAAATCAAAAACTTTGGATAAGTTTGTAATTTGCAAACTACTTTGATGGCAAGTTCAAATTGAATTAACAGAAGTAAGTTGTTTGAATAGCATGTTTTAATTAACTTACCACTTCGATATAATCAATGGATAAGTGGTTTAGGTAGTGTAACTCGATATTCATATCAAATTGTAAATACTCTAAAAATTCGATATGATTACCACTTCGATGTTTAATATTACGCACTTTACAAATTATAAACAAACAATCATTATGGTTTTTCTACAATTACAAAACTGTTTCTAGTACATATGTTTAGATGATTAATTTATCATTTCGACATCCTATGAACAATTCAACTATACTGTCTACTAAGAATTTTATTGGGACACATCTTTGATAAGATAGTTGTTAATCCTTTATTAACCATTGCTAATTTTACACTTTCGTTTAATTAAAATTTTTATTGAATGAACTTCCTTTCTTGAAAATCTGAGAATTTTAATGGCGTTTAAGACAATGAAAAAATGTATTATAATTCAAGTAACGTACTCTTAAATTTTATGTAATTGTCTCTTATTAATTAACTTCAAAAATTTAAAAAAAAGTTATAAATTTTTTTATAAATGGTTTATTTCATATTTAAATTATAACCATCAGCCTCATCAAGAATTTTTAAAATTAGTATCCATGATTTCCAGGTACACAACATTTGTATATAAAATATTTTGATTGCTCAAAAACTAAAATGAAATACATTTATTATATTAAAAGTTAAAATTCTTGCGATTTGCATAAAAGTTTTAAAACTTTTATGCAAATCGCAAGAATTTTAACTTTTATTATTTAGATTAGAGTATCACTCGAGAACGCACGTTGGCGCGGTTCCTATTTTGTGTAGTGACGTCGCATATAGCGGTCCACATAAATTTGTGAACCAGTAGCTGGTTTAGTGCACACAATTAAGTGATAACACCAAGTAAACGGTACTGATGAAGACTAATGAGTCAGAAACACATCGTGTGATGGCTAGACGGTCTAAAAATCAGGCAATGTGTCTACCGTTCTTACCTTAATTGTGTTGGTCGTTTTTAAAATTTATTATATTTATCCCTGCTTTCAAATTTACTTAACTGTGGATCAAATAATTATTTATTCCCCACTTTTTGTTGAATATAATGCATTTTACTTATTTTATTATACTTTACAATAGCAAAGAGTATGTAGTGTATAGAGGAACAGCTCTTATGGGTATACCTGTCACTAGCATTTTTCGTACCCTACAATAAAATTGTAGTCGATTCGTAACGACCTCAGCGGCAAAAACGAGCATTATATTATGAGTAAGCATTAAATGAGACAGCATGATAAGCTGTCTTTGTCTGTTACGATTTTGGTAATCCCTTCAGGTAGATGGTTATAAAAGTAAGAAGAGAATTTCAAAGTATCGTAAAAACAGACAATTTTATTATTTACTTTGAATTTTAAAGATTATTAAAATTTCAAACCAAAGTTAAAACTAAAATAATTTTAAACTTCAACAAATCAACGCTTCAACTCGGATCTCTCGGCACAATTTTTAATTTTTATGTATTTAATTTCATGTTGAATTTTATTTTTTAAATCAAATCAAATTAAAATATTATTATTAAACATTTATCATTATTTTAGAAGTATACATAAAATATTATTCATGCTTTAAAATTCTTTTTTTGGGTTCTGCTTTTTGCTTGTCATATTACATTAATATTACATATTAATTTATTGCAATTATTGTTTTAAAAAAGTTCGATTTGTTTTTTCGCAATTCTTCTAAAACTGAATGTTTTATATTTATTGCATGTGGAGTAACAGATATAAATCTTTCATATATTTGTAAACTAGATTTACATTACAAATTTTATTTAAACACTTTAAACCAGGGCTGTATTTAAGGGGGTGGTTTTAGGGGTTACAACCTCCCCCGAAATTATTTATCGATAAATAATTCGATAAATTATTCGAAAGTTTGACTGCAATCGTAAAAAAATCAGAAAAAACAAAAACATTAAACTTGAAGTGTTTAAATAAAAATTAAAACTAAAGAGATATTTCTAATAAATTAAATCCCAAATTAAAAAATTGGAAATTCGTATTATAATCCGGCGATTGGCGACACTGGATTAAATACACCTACTACTAAATTGCAAAAATATAAAAACCGAAGATGAAAAATATAAAAATGCCCTAAATATTTACAGTCCTGTGTAAAAGTCTGCGACCACTTAGTTAATTGTTAGTTATTACTCCTATTAATTAATTTTCGATTTTTTGAAAAATAATTATATTGAAATGAATAAAATAGGTATTTTATCTTAATTCTTACCAGGCCTGATTCTTACTATTATGGTAAAAATTTTAAATTGCAATAAATTGTTTGAACCAAAAAGTTTAAAGGTAACATAAATTTTATGATCATCATGGGCAGCAAAATAGCTTAAAATAACACTTCCGCAATAAATTAGAATGGGAATTGTAAACCCATAAATTGTTTTATATTTTGTACATTTTTGTACATAAGTGTATATTTGCTTAAGATTTGTGAAATTTTCTTTCAATCTAATTTAGTTCTTCGTTTTGACAACATTATTTTACTATCTCCATCGGTAAAATAAGAATTTAGTTTGTGATTTTTATTCAAATATTAAAATTAAAAAATTTTATTTAAAAACGGGTTTTTACGTGAGAGTTTAAAATTAAAATATGAATAAGTTTAAACTTATTAAAAATATCGTAGTAAACAAAACTTTTAAAATTATATAAACAAAAACGCCCCCCCCTCCCCAGAAGTCAACCTGTAATCAAAATTTGTCGCTCCTTTGACAAATTATTTTCAACCATTAAATAGAGTTCATAAAAATCGAAATTTTCTCTGAATATCGAACTCAAATAAAGAAAAATCGCGCAAAAACATAATTATTTCAATTAAATAAAAACAATTTTTTCACAAAATTTTAATTTTTTTTTGCGGTAACTTTCGACAAAATACTTTCAAACAAAATTTTCTAATAACAATACTCAAAAATAAAATAAAATCTTAATTGCAAAAATACTTGCACAAAATTATACTCAAAAATTCAGCGGAGCAAAATATAGGCTTCTGCCGTTTCCGCCATCTTGGTAAAAAAACCTCCCTCTAGTCACTTTTCTCCAAACATTACATTTCAAAAATTAATATAACAAAATTTAAATTTAGAAAAACTTCTTTTGTTACTTTATAAATTAGCTATTTATTTTGCTATTTTTTTAAAACCTTCCCCGAAAATTTAGTCTAAATACGGCCCTGCTTTAAACAGTAATCAGTGCAGTCTTCAAAAAAAGTAAAAATGGATTTTACTTTACCCAAGTTTTAGATCATTTTGTTAAGCGCCATCAAAATTAAAAACTAAAAATATAAAAATAAATTATGATTACATCACTATAAAGATATTTATCCACGACCACTATATTAGGAAGGTTTAATACGTCCGTTTTCCGTGGATTAGAGGCCTTTTAATACACTAATGGATTAGAATTCATAATACACTAGTGGATTAGTTTTTAGCTCAAAATCAGTAGGTATTGGTCAAAATCAATTTGTCAAATTTGACGTTTCTCAAAACCAAAATTTTAAATAGTGGTTTTGGCCCTGGTCGTGGATAAAACGTTGAATTACATTCGAGAATTAACAAGCCTATAATCCTCTCGAAAAACTGTGACTCTCGGCTGCGCCTTGAGTGCCCATTTTTTCTCGTTGATTAGAGGCTTCTTAATCCCCTTATATAATTAATAACTATTAATTTATTGTTCATTGATTCAAATTACAAAACAATTGTTTGAAAAATAACAAAACTATGATTTTTTCCTTAAAATAAAACGTTAAACAATTCTTCCAACCAATTCCAACGATTTGAAATCCATTTCAAAATTCCAGAATTTCTAAGAGTTCCAGGAATTTCCAAAAAATGTCAAAAGAAATTCTAAACAAGTGCTAAAAATTTCAATGATTTCAAAGGAATTTTAGGAATATCCAATGAACTCTAGTGATTTCTAAGGAATTTTATTGCTTTTCAAAGAATTTCTGCAAATTTCAAAGAATTACAGAAATTTTCAAAAAATTATAAATATTTACAAGGTTTTACAGTAGTTCTTAATGAAATTACAAAAAATGCAAAAAATTTTAATGATTTCTAACAAACTCTAGGAATTTCAAGAGTATTGTAATAATTTACAAAACATTTAAAGAATTTCGAAACTACAATAGAGGGATTTTAAAAAAGTTTCCAAAAAATTCCAATGAATTCCAAAGAAATTTCAAACAATTTCAAATTAAAATTTGTTTATACATATTATTTTTATTCTTTGGGTCTGATGTTCAACAAGTTTTTCTATTATAATAAGTGATTAAAATAGCAGTCTATTTTAAATATGTATTTAATATAATATTGTTATATTATAAAAGTGTTGAGTTTCTGATATTTTTAATGAAATTTGATTCGCATAATACTTTGTTATACCAAATTATTTATTTTCGATCAAAGGTTCATTTTTGTGTCGAAATCCTGTTGGTACCTAAAATAATATAAAACTTATTGCTTGTAACATTCTATATTTTAAGAAATATTGAACTTGAAGTAAAATTACTTCACGAAAATTAGATGAATAATCTTTTACGTTATCCTACGTGTAGCGTTCTATGAAAAAATATTGTTTAATCGCAATGAAAAAGGTGAGATTTTGATGTATTTAGACGTTTTGAGGTGCTAGAAGTTGAATATCATTATTTCTAAGAAATATCTAGTAGATGTGTGTATGTAGTGAAACTTTATGTGCACTCTACCTCAGGAACTATTAGAAATTTTAAACAGAAATTTTGTAATTAGTAGTTTAACAGTGAGACTAATATAAGAATAGTTGAATTTTGTTCATTTAAAGATCCACTAATTGGGTGACTTCACGGAAACTTTTATGATTAATTTTTTAAATATTTTTAAAATTTCTTGTAAAAGTATGATAAAGTCTTATTATATTAATATTGTACTGATATTTTCGTAGAAAATTTCACACACTTATTCTTGCTCAGGGTAAATCAGGATAGCGGGAGCAATTGTTAATTTTCAAGGGTCGAGAGTTCTTGCGTTTTCAAAATCAATCAACAAAAAAATTTTCTCCAAAGCAAAACTAATATTAAACACTCCAAAACAAATCTTCTTCAATAATAATTAATAATACGTAAATAAGTTCAAATATAATTCAATGTAAAGTAAATGTAAAACTTTACTGGGCTCACACTTTCAAACTTATGCGTATCCAAATCGTCGGCTTATCTATCAGCTGCCACACGCTCGAACAAATGCAATTTTAATTCTTGCAATTTTAAAACAATTTTTAATTTAATTTAATTCTTTCCTTCAAAAGCAATCAAAACCATCAACTCAATCCAAACTACTAATTCAACTACCGCTCGGTAGCAACGCATCAAAAATATCCAAATTATCAAAATATCAAAAATTAATCATCCAAAAAAGGCGCAATAATGCATTCGCATAAAATCACTTTATTTAAATCAAAATAATTACTCACAATTTCAAAATAATATCACAAATCTCAAAATTCGTCGGGAATACTAAATCACGCATCCGCTGACGGCCACGGCTGGCACACGAAGCTATTATCTCTATCCTCTCTCCCCACTCTGCACTTTTCCAATTCAAACGTTTAAAAATAAAATTAACAAATTATTACAATTTAGCACAGAGTGGGTCGAAATATTTTGTTTCACGACAATATATTATATTATATAAAAGAAGATTTATTTACCTAACAGCTCTATATAATTGAATAGATTGCGTGGCAGCAATAAATACATTAACACCACATAGAAAATAACTTTTAGGCGTTATGACAACAGAATAACGACTCCATATTAATCCAGTTGCAGCTAAAGAACTAGATTGAGCTATACTATCTGATCGGCAGGTCTTCTTAAATCTGTTATTCCTGCTAGTACTATGCACTAAAAATGATCACGTATTATAAATTATTTCTACTTGGTGATATAGTTATGTTAATGTACATACAGACTTGAAAAGAGGAGCCCAGAAAAACACTTTCGTTGGACCTACAAATTGTAAACAATTCTATTTTATGAAACTTTTAGTTTTTCATGCAGTTAATTGTACTAGGGCTTTAATAGAGTTACTTGTATTTAAAAGAAATTATAATAAGATTTCTATATCATTCCACGAGTATTTTTTTTTTAACTTTTGCTCAACTATTTATTGAGTTCATAATTATTGTTAATAATTATTAAAGTTCTAATTTTAAAATATACCACAAAACGGAGTATGACGTCAACACTATGCAACAAACAGTAAGGGAATAAAATTTGTTTAGTTTTATAATGAATTTCATCGCATATTTGGCATATAATTGTTTTCATGCCTGTTGAACTTCTAAATATGTATAAATATCTGTACCTATTCCAGATTTTACTACTGATTAAAAATATACATAAAATACAATACATAGTAGAGGAATGTTGTAAAGGTTGGGACGGATTCCGTTTTTGATCTGTGATTTTGAAACAGATGGGAATAATGTTAATTTAGATAAACCAATAAAAGCATATGAGCATTGGTTACAAGTTTTCTGTAGAAAGTTATTTGATATCGCGATCAAGTCAAAAATAATAATCATTTTAATAAAGACACTTTTTTTGGTCGAAAAAAAATTTACCGTATAAGTTGGGACACTACCAAAAATCTGAAAAATAAGCCAAAAATATGAATTAAAACTGCATGATGTTATTACGATTAGAATATTTGTTGAATCGTCATGTTTCAAAGAAACAATTTAAGTAAAAAAAGTTATTCTATTTAATCTGATTTGCAGTTTGTATGGCCGTTTCTTTTGCAGCCATTTGTTTATTTTGCTTATCGACTTTCAGCCACGATTTGAATTTTTGGCTAGTGTTGATGCCTGCAAAGATCCGATCAAAGACAAAATCGATGATAAGCAAAATTCGTATGGCAATATTGATGGTGTTTTGGATGTACTGACCTTTTTGGAATTTTATAAGCTTTTGCGGTGGATCAAATGCCTTTATTAGCCAATTTTATTTCCTAGATTGTTGCTACCAATGCATTGAAATCGGTAATACCCTGATTGGTTTGTCGTACGTAGCATAATATTACAAAATTGTAATCAGATAAAGAAATGTTTACATGTACATTTACAAAATTGCATTTATCAAATATTATAAAAACATCATTTAAATGGCATTGCAGTATCTTGGATTAAAAAAAGTGCTGTCCCAACTTATACAACATGAGTGTCCCAACCTTTATACAGCAGCCATTTTGTAAAAAGTTAAAAAATTACTTTGAACAACACAAAATTTTAATATTACCTTTTCACACAATGAAAATGAACTCAATACAAGACATTTTGAACATACTTATTTGAAACAATGGATTTAAATTTGTCAAATTATAAGCAAGCAAGAACTATTGTAAAGATCTTTTTTATACGATAATTTATGCCTTGTTTGGCATAGATATAATAAACCCGAATTCTTCGTTCTAATCCACATGAAAAGTTACCTTATAAATAGACTTTACTTCGACAGTCATAACATATAGGTGTCATCAATACCGAAAGTTCAGATAAACAGTTGTCCCAACTTATACGGCGTCCCAACCTATACAACTCTCCTCTACTAAATATATTTTCTAATAGTGATCGTAATAATTAAAAGGTATAACTTACCAGCGGGATGTTTCCAAAGAGGAATGTATTTCACAGGTACTAGCTTATCAATGCGTGTTATAATATTTTTATATATCAACGACATTTTATTGGTAATAATGTAATAAATTTGAAACATTACGATTGGAAAAACAAATTTAGTAGTAGTTAATATTAAATTTCAAATTGCCAGGTAATATTAAATTTCATGTTTGTATTGCGTTATACTAAAAAGTTAAAAGTCGCAATTAGAGAAGGTAAATTTATTTGAATGAGAAAAAATAAAACAGATCAAACAACCAGAAGTGATGAACAAACCGGATAATATGTCATATTTTTTTTTCTAAAAGCGGTTGTACACCATTATATTTATACATGTAAAAATATATGATAAAATACATGTAAATTTACATGTACGCTGTACTGTAGTACACTATCATATTTACATCTTAAAAATGATATAGTTTTTAAAATAGTAATGTTGGCTATAGTTGGAAAAATAAAATATCACTAAAAGAACTGTCACCAATTTCTTATTTCAGTTGCGTTTCCATTTTGCTTTAAGTGCAACAAGTGAAACGCCAACTCCTAAGTGTAAAATTCCCAATAGTCACCAGAAATACACGTGCATGACCTTCAAAAATAGGACCTGTTCTATTCCGTCAATTTTTGCATGTAGAAATACATGTATAAATACAAGTGCAATTTTAGTGTAGTATACGCTACATTCAACATCTACATGTACATTTACATGTAAAATATGATGGTGTACTACGACTATAAGGCAATTTCCTATTTCTAGGCAAAAAGCACAAAAGTTAGTAACATAACTTTTTTTTTCATTAAAAAAACACTATTCTAAAACCACAAAAAAATTTTCTACAGAACTCTTTTGGTTTTATTCATTATCTATCTAACATTTATGTACGTATTAGCAAATGTATTAGCAGTAGCAAATGTATTAAGCAACTGCCGTTTTTAGTCTGTTAATCTCTTGAGTCATGTATAAAAAATGTAACTTTTCCATACTTATGCAAATATCTCTTATTACATTTCAATGATTACATTTACGTAACGATTTCCTTTTAATAAATGCAGGACAGAATGCTATCTTCAGATTCCTTGTTTTATTATTATATTCTAGTCAGGAAGCACACTTTACGCAAACAGAAATCTTTACATATTTAAAGTTACCTGCCCTGTAGTGAAAAATCTATCTAGAATAATTTAATTTCGAACTTACTACAACAAATTTAGTCCACAGATGGTCTGATCGACAAAGCTACATACATAAATGTAATGTGCCATTTCATAAATATATTAAAAACTTACCTATAATAAATACATAAATCAGATTTTCCATGTTTCTGTTTTTTTGATATAATCTTATTGAAAATTTTCTTCCGATGGTGAAAACACTTCTTACTTATTTATTATGTTGTTTATTTAAAAAGGAATTGAATATTTTCTGTCAATATATTATATTATTGAAGTGATAAATGTACAACAAAAATTTTAAACATTTTGTCAATTTGACATAAAATTCAAATTTAGTTTGATATATAATTTTATTGCATGTAACAACAATTTACTTTTGGGATATCGTCGTTTTTGTTATTGGAATCATCTCGATATAATTTATTGCAATATAAGTGCAAATATATTATATACATAATATGTAAATACGAATATTAGGTTGCAAACAAAACAAATTCTATTTATTGTTGTCAATTTTTGCAATTTCATAACCTCCAATTACTAAAAAACAAAATCCAATATTAATCTCCGAAATTCCTATAATGCTTGAATGACTTCTATATCAATTATTTAACCAACCTCCGCCCTATTACTTTACCATTTTCTGTTTTGAAAACCAATACTCGTTTTCTAACGATACTGCACAGTTTTATAAAAGTGAGGTCTTCGCCAAAGTTTTTGAACATTTATTTTGTTGTTCATCAATAGGTCCCAAGTTTAGATCTGGATCGCTTCCTTATTTAGAATTATGCTTTTTATAGATCTTATCCCGGTTATTTAATTCCGATGCCGTCACGGTTAATGGTTATAGCCTTTAAATATATAGATATATCCGCATAGTAGAGTCTATGGCTCTATGGGTTTTCCCCTTATTGATGATAAATTAATAATACATAAATCTAGCAATTTAAAAAAAATACTTTTAAAAAGTAGCAAAAGTAGCAAACACGTAGTTCTCTGTATTGGTATCCAGAAATTGAATTTTTTGTTTCCTGAAGTAGGCCTAATAATTGCAAGTAATTGTTTGATAATCTTATAGGTAGGAGTATAAAATTTAGTCTCAATATTTCTTGGTACAGGGTGTTCTTATTAGCTCCATATAGCAGATGATGATAGTTATAATACAACAAATGTATTGTGTTTAAAGATTTTTTTGAATTCAATGCCGAGAAAGGAAATTGACAATAAATTGTTATTTAAACAGACAAATTATAATATTCACAGACAAATTTTTATTAAATGCTAATAAAAGTTCAATCAAGATCTCGAAAAATGTGGATCTAGACTTCCTAAGTTCTACTGCTCACAATTTAAATAGAATATTTTAAATTTTTATTGCAAATTACAAACAAGTTTTATACAGATTCTACTACCTATGTAGTCAAAAGAAATGTATTTTCATCAGTTTCCAAGAAATTAGCCATTAAAGAAAAATTCATTAGATATTCTATTAAATTCCTTTGGGTATAAAAAGAAAACACTTCGTTTCGTTTTATGTAGTAACTGTGGCAAATGACTGATCAAAGAAAAGCTGCATCGTTGATGATTTGGAAGGAAGACTTTGAACTTCGTATGTTTCAAGTTGACAACTTAACGAAATACAAATACTTAACGAAATTCGATTATATTATCAAGGATCCACCAATTTATCGGTAACGCAAAAATAAAAATTTTTACAGTAAAAATAAAAAAATTGTAGTTGAAAAATATCACAAAATGTATAAAAAGTTTGGCTTATTTGCACATTAAAATGAACAATGTAAAATAAACATAAATTAATATGAAGGTATCAAATATAAAACGGCAAAAGTACACTTCGTAATATTCTGCATGTTATGCGTCTTGTGTATTTTAGTTAACACAGAAACAGTCAAAATACACATTAAAGTTTACTGTAAATATTTACTTTCCCTTATTACGACATAAATTTAATTAATGTCGCTAAATTAGTTTGTTGATAAAAACATTAAACGTTAATGACAAATTCACAGTAATACGAAACTCTGCTATGATTCCAAATAAAAAATTAAGTTACATTTTTTCTGAATAATTAAAATTCCGTATAAAATTTTATTTAATTTAGTAGAGAAAAACCACCTTTCAAAAATTGTATTGCAGTTGGCCCATTATTTAACTATATAATATACTCGTATATTAAATAACATAATACATTATTAATGAAAATGAATTAATTAATTGGATCAACTTAAATACAGTTTTCAAAACATTTAGGGTTTTTATTGTTCTTAAGATACTTATTACGTTATTAACATACTATTTGGTATATTAGGTATCTATAGAATATTGCAATGAAAATTATAACAAAAATACGCGTGAAAAACCATCAATGATTTTAAAGTACCGCAATATTGAAATGTAAATTTCAATTTTACTTTACTTTACACATTTTTACTAACGATCTTTACAGATATCTTAAAATTCAGCAAAAAAAAGCTTTTCTTGTATTTTTAGCACTAGATCAGTCTTGAATTTAAACAATTTATCTAACAAAAATATGTGTAGTTTAAATTTTTGAACATAAATGTTCTTTTTCACTAACATAAGATCACATGCATAATATAATCGTTGAAATCACATTTCTGGATTTTTATGCTAGGGCTACACCTGCGTCTAGCATTATGCTTATCGTGAATTAATGCGCTAAAATGCAGATATGGCTACGAATTAACGTGATAATCTGTTAACGACATTATTAATGACATTAGACTTTAGCGATAACTCGGGTAGCGGTCTCTTTCGGCACATCAAAGGGATTAATACGTTAGATATCGCGTTGTTGTGGCTACATTCATTCCATATCTCGCTCTATCGGCATACTTATACTACTATACAGTAAAGCTCTCGTTATAAAGATATACCTGTTTTATTAATTTTATGCTAGGGCTACACCTGCGTCTAACGTTATGCTTAGCTTGCATTAATGCGCTAAAATGAAGATGTGGCTACGAATTAACGTGATAATCTGTTAACGACATTATTAATGACATTAGACTTTAACGATAACTCGGGTAGCGGTCTCTTTTGGCACATCAAAGGGATTAATACGTTAGATATCGCGTTGTACCTGTTAACTATCAACAGGTGAACCTACATACTGGCCTACAGATAAAAACAAAATCCCAGCCGTAATTGATTTTTGTATTACTAAAGGTATCTCGCATAATTATCTCAAAATTGAAACATGCTTGGACCTGTCATCTGATCACACTCCTCTTCTCGTCACTATAGATTCAAATGTCTCGAAAGTTAATAAACCACCTGCTCTATTTAACAGAAATACAAATTGGGAAATATTTGAAAGCAACCTTGCACTCAAGTTAAATCTCAACATTGCACAATGAAAACTGAGGGTAAAATTGATGTAGCTGTAGAACAACTAACAGTAGCAATACAGCAAGCGTCATCGAGGGCTACCCCTCCAGACTCAAATACTGATAAACCCGGTTATTGTCCCGAACATATAAAAAGGAAGATAGCAGATAAGCGAAAATTAAAGAAACGATGGCAATTTACTTATGCTCCAAGTGATAAAACCAATTTAAACAAAGCCACGAAACAACTAAAAAAACTTCTTGTTGACAATAAAAATCAAGGAGTAAAAAAATTCTTAGAAAACCTTTCAGCTAATCAAGCAACCGACTATTCCTTGTGGAAAGTCACGCGGAAAATGAAAAAAACCACAAAAACAAATCAACCCATTAGAACCAATGATGGAAACTGGGCTCGAAATGATCTGGAGAAAGCTAAAACCTTTGCCGAACATCTTGCTAAAGTTTTTCAACCTCTTCCAAGAGAAATTCTTATCGAAGAAGAATACCCTGTCCACCGACTACTTAAAGCTCCGTATCAGATGAATCTGCCAATTGCAAAATTCAAAATGAAGGAAATAAAAAATGCTATCTTCAAAAAAATTAACCAAAAAAGGCTCTTGGATATGATCTAATAACAGGAAAAATTCTGCAAAATCTACCCGAAATTGGGTTTAAATTACTTAGATTAATTTTTAATGCAATTCTCCGATTTGGTTATTTTCTAGCTCAGTGGAAGGTAGCACAGGTGATCATGATTCAGAAACCGGGAAAAGATCCAACGGAGAATTCATCATATAGACCCATTAGTCTGCTGCCAATCCTTTCGAAGACATTTGAAAAACTATTTCTGAAAAGACTAAAACCGATTCTTGAAAAAGAAAATCTAATCCCGGACCATCAATTTGGTTTTCGACAGGGTCATGGAACGGTGGAACAAGTGCACCGGGTTATGCCCTGCCTCTCTGCAATTGAAGCATTTGGTGTTAGCACCAACCGGTTTTGCAAAGCTTCGCGTTTTAAACCTAGGCGTAGAGGCCTGCAAAGCATGAACCTCGTGCTTAACTTGAGGTCTCACGGATTGAGCTTTATTCTGGTGGTACCAATGCCTGTTATCATGTGTTTGGAAAGCTAAGGGTTGCCTACTTTCAAATTTACTGACTGGTGTGGCTAGATCAGACTCAAGAGGATTTAATGTAGGTTGGTGCCTCATGAATAAATCCTTCCGTCGTTCAGCCTCTACGATACTTTTGCATGCAGCTAAAATTTCGTTAATTGTTTTAAACTTGTAAAAAATTAATTGATCGCTATAACGCGGTGGTAAATTTTGTAAAATTACTCGTATCTGCTTTTCAATCGATGGTTTTTCACCAAGCCTATTCATCAAATTTTGTAAATATGCTATAAAAATGTGAGGCGCTTCGTAAACCCCTTGCTTCCGATTACGAATTTCATCCCAAAGAGATTCATCGTAATCATGCGGTAAATATGTATATTTGAGCAAATCAACCAGCTCGGACCACGATGTCACCATCGATCTATTTGCCCTAAACCATACCAACGCACTACTTTCAAAAAGATCGACTGCACAATCAAACAGCAAAGTGTCGGGTACCCTACGCGAAATTTTCATTTCTTCCACTCGCTCCAAGAATGCATTAACCCCGAGCACAGTGAGATCACCAGTGAACTTTATATTCCACTTACTCACCGTGTCTGGTTTATATGAGTACGCGTTAATGTTGGACGGAAGAAATTGATGGTAATTTGAGACGTGATACGGGCTCGACATTTTCAAAGGACCTTTATTGCTAGTTGTGGTCGGTTCAACTGGTGCTTGCTCTGCATTTTTAACTTTAAATTGTGTGACATGACTTCTGATGGAGGCTGCCCCGTCCGCATCAGATTTTGAGTCATTATCATTTGCTGTTACCGACAGTGGCGCTTGACTAGAAAGACGTATGCGAGATTCCGCTATTGCTTGCGTTAAATCGTTCTCTTCTGTTAATGGAGAACTTAACTCCGCTTCGACTTTATCTAATAAGTCGACTGTTAAATTTTGCGTGACTTTTATCACCGCTGCGTCTTCCTTAGTAGTCGATTTAACTTGGAGTAAATATCCTAAGCGTGCTAACAAATGATTAAGCCTAGCTGTTAACCCATCTCCCAACTTAGTTGTAGGCTATTGTTTAAAATAACTAAATTTAGCATGGAGTCTCTGAAACTTTCCATCGCAAATGAGGAGCTGATCACCTACATTGAATTCAACTCTTGGGTAATTAGCAACTATGCGAGGATCTAACTCAGCTTCTTTAAGTACCCGGCGCAACTTCGATCTCAATTCATCAGCGCCAGCATCTTTATGATCCTGACCCCTAACAACTAATTCCCATTTTAACTTGTCTACCGAAAGACGGTTTATATATTTCGATGGTATTGATATCATGTTTATGTTAATAATGCAAGATCAGTAATAAAAATTAATATTTGTGTATAACTACTGTACTGTGCGCAAATACGAGCTCTGAAGAAATATAGAAAAAGAGAAAGAAATCCGTTGATAGTACGCTGTGACAACCCAATGACAAATATGCTTTAAGAACAACCATATAAATTGCCCCTAAACGTTGCGGTGCCAACTTGACCAACCGAAAACAAGTAGACGATCGGACAAACCAAAGATCTGATTACATAAAACTAAGGTTTAATCAGCAGCAGTAATTATAAATGTTCAAAACAATTTATCAATCCAGAAGGTAAAAAAATCAGTAGTCCAATCCAATCCAGTTTCCCAAATCCAAATCACCAGATACGGTGATTGTAGGATATCCACCAATTTGTTTCTAATTAAAACCAAATGGATTAAGTTTTATATTAACTTCCAATATCATACAAATGTGGCGCGGTAACTTTTCAAATTGGTTTATCTGCTGATTAGTTCTGACCTTACAATTTTCTTCCAGTCATAAATATAATAACTATTGCCATAAACCAGATCTTCCGTATTAAAAAAATATCCAATTAATAATAGTTTAATAAGGTGTTATTAATTTCAATATAAAATTTATCCAAATTTTAAAGGTTATTCCATAATTATTAATAATAACTTTCGCTTTACTATAAAACGTCACACCAGGCTCGTTCTCAAAATCAAAAAGCCTCTTATCAACGTCGAGCGCTTGGTTGATTACAACCTCTACCGAGTGCTTCGTAATTATTAGAGTAGGAATTATTAATTACTTTTATGTAACTACTTTTGTAACGTTACAGGGTTGCGAAGAAGATCAGAACGGACCTGGAATCGGGGAGATACTGCTCTGCAGGGTTTCTTGACATCTCTCAGGCGTTTGATAAAGTATAGCACGTTGGATTGATATATAAAATCAAAAAACTCCTACCTCATCCTTATAGTCGTTTGTTGGTATCTTACCTAACCAACAGATATTTTTTAGTCAAATATGGAGAAGCCTATACCAACTTGGAATCCATTTTATCAGAAGTGCCCCAGGTTAGTGTTCTTGGACCTATGCTGTATCTATTATTCACATCAGACCTGCCTGCAACTAACAATACGGTATCAGCTACGTTTGCAGACGATACAGCTGTAATGGCATCTAGTGATGATCCAAATCTTGCTTCTCGCTTCTTGCAATGCCACCTAAATAAAATTGAAGAATGACTCAAGAAATGGCGTATTAAAGCCAACACCACCAAGTCGGTGCATGTCACTTTCACTCTCAGAAGAGGAACTTGTCCGGGTGTGATGATGTACGGCAGTGTCCTCCCAGAACAGGAAACGGTCAAGTACTTGGGTTTTCATCTTGATCGAAGACTAACGTGGGCAAAGCACATTTGGTGTAAGCGCCTTCAACTTGGTATCGTATATCGTGGGATGTACTGGCTTTTGGGTCAAAACTCACCTTTATCCATGGAAAATAAAATCTTACTGTACAAAGCAATCCTAAAACCTATATGGACGTATGGAGTTCAGCTATGGGGTTCTACCAGTGACTCCAATATCGCAAAAATTCAGCGATTCCAATCCAAAGTTTTGCGTAATATCTGTGACGCTCCTTGGTATGTCCCAAACAATGTTATTAGTGCTGACTTTCGGGTTGATAGTGTAAAGGAGGTAATCTTCTCTATGAGTAAAAAATATAAGTTGAGACTCGTAGACCATCCTAACCCATTAGTGTGTGACTTATTGATTGAACTTCAAGTAAGGAGAATGAAAAGGTGTGACCCTATGGACTTGCCTTATCGTGTTTAAGTGTTTAAATTGTCATCGTGTTTAAGTGTTTAAATTGTCAACTAAATTGTTTATATTTGTTATTTAAAATGTAAAATAGTCTAAGAGGAGGCCTACCAATGGGTTGGCTCTCCACTGTGTCACTTTTTTAATATAGTCAAACAGTGTTGCTTAATGTCCTACTAGGACAGATTGCAATGTATTTTTGGAATCAATAAAAAAAAAAAAAAAATATGTGCAACTTGCAGAATCAGCGTTGGCTTAAATTTCAACGCTTAGACAAGAGCTACACCTGCGTTTAACTTTAAACTTAAAGTACATTAATGCGCTAAAAAGCAGATATGGCTACAAATTAAAGTGCTAATCTGTTGACGATATTAGTAATGACATAAGACATTAAGCGATAGCTTGGGTAGCGGTCTCTTTTGGCACATCAAAAGAATAATGCGTTAAATATTGCGCTGTTGTGGCTACACTATTCATTCTACATATTATATCTCGCACTATCAGAATATCTATACTGCACGTGGTTCAGTTGCGCCTTATTCCTGCATAGTGTGCTAAAATTAAATTACCGTCAAGTTATCAACACAAACTGGCCTATTTTCATAGATGCAATTAATATTGTAGCTAGATATAGATAGCTAGATATAGATGTATCCCTAGCATACGAGATGATTGCAATGAAGCCAATAATTTATAAAATACAAATAATAATTTTTAAGCAAATGTTTCAATTTAAAATAAAAATACAAATTTTACGTAAATACGAATATAAACTATAATGTATTTTATATAATTGCTGTTCAATTAAATAATTTGAAAAAACGCGTTTGCAAATTTTGAAGGTTAATATTCGTACCACGTTTAACTAATTAAATAACTGGCAAAAGTATGTACAATTTGCAGATTCAGAGTCGACTGAAATTTAAACGCGAGTAACAAGATACTACGTTTATATAATCAGTCCGGAGCGACGCATTTTATATGCTTCTTTCGTGGTAGTGATGCTCGAAATCGAGAGTTTACTGTACATGAACTACGTTAAACATCACATTAAACATTAACATATGTAGATGTAGTCATTCAAAAATATATAATCTAGCGCGTAATTTTTTCTCCCGTTAAATAACGAATTTTCTCCCGTTAGACGTTAACGCAGATGTAGCCCTAGCATTATAGTAAATGGGTTAGCTGCTTGTACCTGTAACTTGACAGCTACTAATCCAATGTAAACCGATAGGACATGTACAGGTATAAGTACTTGTACAATTTACAATACAATTTAATTAACAATTTAATACAATTTACTAACCTTCTCCCACTGCGTGGATTTTTCGCTGTACTTGCTACTAAACTCCCAACTTCTCCAATGTGATCACTTCGTCGATTTAATAAAATTGTTGAAAAAAAATAATTTTAAATACATTTCGAAGAATATTTAATTTGTAATTAGAATATAATTATAAATTAATATAAATTTAAATGCTTTCGGTAAAACCACGATGCAATATAGTATAGTCTGTTTCAAGATGAATGGAATTAAAAAAAGTATTTATTTTTTAAAACTGAAAAATTGCTAAAGACACGGCTGTCGCAAAATTAAAAACAACACCTTATTATCTCTAAGGCAAGTATACTAACGTACGTATATAAATTTGTGTGTAAACAGCTACTTACCTTGTGCTTAGAAAAGTTGACTAGCTAGGCTTTTATTGGTACATGTAACAGGTACAAGTAACTTAACCAATGTAAACCAGCCATAAGAGCAGTTATCCAAGGTTCTGCGGTACTGCCAGTGCAGTTCCTTGCAAAACACAGCTTTAATTTACAATTTACGGGATATTAAATATTTTGTCAACTAGTGAAACATGTGTAAAATTAAAAATAATTTCTGTAGACATCTAGAAACAAATGACATAAAATCTGAATTGCTCAATTATCACTGAATATTGCTTTTAAGTGCTTTTTGTAATGAAGTCAAGAATGAACGTAAAAACATGATAACTAGAGCCCGAATTTATAAGCGCTTATAATTTCAAAATAAGCGCTTCAAAAAGTTTCAAAAAACAAAGAAGAAAGGGGAACTGTCAGACAACCCTCGTCATCACGAATTTCAAAATTTCAACTGCACTATAAGAAAGAGAACAATTTTCGGCGCCCTCCGGGCCTGTTTTATTTTTTCACCTTAATTTGTAAGATTAAACTACTGTAATTTTGTAAGATTAGGCATTAGTTTTCGAAAAATCGGCATGTTAAAATTTGCAATTCAGAAGACGCGTAAAACTCGACATAGATTTGATGTTCTACACTCACTTGCACCTCCAAAATTTTCTTTCTGAGATTATTTATAATTTTTACCGATTCCACTAAAGACAAATACTTCTTTTCCAAATTTTTGATGGATGATGGAACGTATGAAAAGTTAGCTTTAATAGTATAACTTAATTGTTTTCGAATTAATGTATTCTTAAAAATTTCTTGACATTCATTTATTTCTGCCGACGATAATTCTGACAATAATCTTAAAAAATTTTCAAAATTTGTCCCATAATATATGACAGCATTGATCCACGTTCTTTACTAGTTTGGGAAGTAAAGGTGTAATCGGAAAAATTTTCTTTAAAAGCTTGCACTCTCAAAGGCACCTTTATAAAAATTCTTTTTGCATTTGAAATAAAATAAATTATTAACCAAAAAAAATTTAAGACAAATTGTTTCGGCAACACGAGATAACCCATATGCCAGACATGTACAGTAAATTAAATTTTTATAAAATACTTTGAGTTCTGTTCCAACTTTAATCATGTACTTCGTCGGTCATTAAAAAAAAGCATTGAAAAAAGCTCTAATAAGCACTAACATGCGTTTTAAGCAAAATCTTGAGAAAAAAGCAAAAAAAGCACTATCAACATTAGTACAAATCACTGCAATTTTTAAGAAACGTCAAGATTCAAAAAGAATATCTTCTGCTTATAATTTAGAGCAATAAACAAAATGCTTAGAATCCGGGCTCTAATGATAACAGTAATGCTTTGTTCTTCTAATTGTATTCCAAAACACCCAAAACATTGAAATTACTGAAACAATTATTTAATAAATATTTTTTGTAATAACTAAATAACGAATTGGCAGCTTTATCTTTTGTAAATTCAAAAAGTTAAAATGATATTTAGTATTTCAAAATTAAAGTGTTGAAGATTTTAAAATTTGAAAATTAAATGTTATACGCTCTGACTAGAAACTACAGATTCCTAGCTTATTAACTGCCGGAAAAATAAATTTTAAACATGAATATTCGCTAGAGCAATACTTGAGTACTATTTGAGTACGAATTTTATTTTGATTAATCGATTTTATACTTGAATAGTTCTCTAGTAGGAAATCTAAAAAAGTATACAGCAAACAAAAAATTCTTTGTAAATAATATTATATTCTAACTTTTTATTTAATTAGAACAAAATCAATTTTTATAAGTTGTATAAAAAAAGTTAGATGTCATCTTTTAAGAAATAAAATAAGAAATCTTAACATATCAAAAACGTATAATAAACCAGTGTATTGAACTTTAAAATTTCAGTGTTCTTATAACCTTTAGAAAGATGACACCATAAAGTGATAGTATGCAAAACGTTTTTTAAAAGTTATCCACTTCTTTCTATATAGAATTCACCTAAGTTTCTTTACCAAACTTTAAAAACTCGATTAAAATTTTGCACAATTTTTTCTATTCAAACTTCAAAATTAAAATTTTTCTTAAAACTTTTCGGTTTTTTTATGACGATTATGATATTAATAAAATTTTAAAAAGATTTTCTGGAAAATATTAAAATTTTCTCAAAGCTGTAGGAATGCTATTTAAAGTTGGGCTTGCCATAAAATCCTTTTTATAATTATTTGTCTTGTAATATTTGACTATTAATTGCCCATTATTTGTCAGCAAAAAATAAAAAAACTGTTAATTTTGTAAGCAAGTTAAAACCATGTTATTTAATAGTTCTTTGAAATTACTTTAGAGCTTGTTAGCTGCAATACACGCTTATTCTAGTACATAAATCTAACTGAAATTGTTTACGTAATTTGTAACAAATCTTAGTTCTAATAATAATTTTTTGTTAACGCTTCGTGGTATTATTGTTATTATACAATAACTGTTAAAGTAAATGGAAATAATATAAAGAAAGTTTAACTTTTTTAAATTTCATTTCAATTAAAAATCAGCTACAATATTACGTGTAAGCATTTGGAAGTGAGGGAACTGTCAAAAAAACCTCATCACGAATTTCAAAATTTCAAATACACTATAGGAAAGAGAACACTTTTCTAAGTATACTAGAACAAAAATTTTGTTGGATTATAAATTAGTTCTCGAAAAAATCGAATTTGAAAAATTAAAATTTACATGTATTTTAAATACACCTTTTAACACGGCTGCATGATTAGCCATTTTTGTGTAAGGCAAAACAATTTAAAAATATCCCTGAAAAATGACAGAACTCGCCAAGGGTAGAACTCGTCCGGGTGTCGACCGCGACTGACAACAACATTGAGAGTATATCAAAGCACTCGTACCGTCAACAAAATGAAGAACAGGAACGAAACGTGCGAGTCGACTGTGGCTCGACACGTTGCAACGGGGTGTATCAGATTACAACTACCTACTTTTAATAACTTTAAAATGCCGTTTTTTTGAAAACTAGTGGATAATCCAATAAAAATTTTGTTGCATTATACACAGAAAATTGTCCTCTTTTTTATAGTGCAGTTGAAATTTTGAAATTCGTGATGAGGAAATTCTGACAGTAACCAAAAGTCTTAATAAATTAATTTTTAATCGATAGTTTTACAAATTTTAATCTAAAGACTACCTAATTAATTATATTTATATTAATTGCTACGTTCACTATCCATAAAACTTGCACAAGTTAATTTAAGTTTACTTTGCACACAACAATAATTATTCTTTGCTTTGAAATTAATTCTTTTCTAATAATAACAGCATATACAGAGTGTTTTAAAAGAAAAAAAAAATTTGAACAATGTACACTTAAATGAAATTATGAAGTATACCCAGTGTGGTATAAGGCTTAAATTGACATGCTACGCGGGAGAGCGTAGTTGTTGCAAACCCTTTTATTTTTTAGGTCCTCGCGAACAAGTAGTCTCCTCCGGCTACTCAAGTGGAGAGAACAAAACTTAATCAGGGCCTGGTAGGAGTTTCGAATACCTGAGCAATTTACTGATTAGAAAAACAATTAGATACAAAAATAAATTTATTCAAACAAAAATTCAAAAAAAATATGCACATTTAAATAATATGGACTAATAATCTTAAATCTAAATTACATTCACTCACTTGATTCATACTGATTTATTATAGCAATAAACAAAATAATTTCAACTGACTTATTTTAGTTTTAGATACATTTGAATAATAAAAAAAAAATTAACAAATAACCTAACTTAATAATTACTAATACAAAACTTATCGTAATAATACACACATAAATTAATAAAAATGGTACGTTACCAAACAAATTTTCTTAAACTGTTCACAAAATAAGAACTCAAAATCAGTTCAAAACACATATCACAGTATCAAAAAGTCGCAAAGAGTCCAAAGAACATTCCAAACTTTTATTTACTAACTCAAAAATTTTGCGTCTGATCAACTTCGCGATTTTCAAGGTTCTGCCTTTAATATTCGCACTAAGCGTTTTTATTTTTTTTTCGGGAAAGTACCAAGCGGTATATTTCAATTACCAAAAATCGTATTATTTCGGGGAATAATCTGGACGGCGTCTTTTGTTGTTGGCTTATGACTCTCGCATGCCGTCATCCGATCGTTTAACAGCTCAACATATTTTTTATTATTTTTGCACGTGTATGCTGTAAACCGATATATTTCGCGAATACGAGGGATTTTCAATAAAAATTATAAAATATACTTATTTAAATTTCTTTTTAATTTAATGAACAAAGACGCGTAACATAGTTCAATGATTGCTCGCGCCGATTGCAATCAATGCTGTGATCTAAAGCCCGTGTTTGATGAATGGACTGTGCATCTGGACAAGGTTAGCACCCTACCAGATTATTATACAAGTGCTCATAGAAACCTAAGTGCCAAGTCTAAAAACTTAGTGCATTAATAGTAAAAAACAGAACAAAAATTCTAAAATTAAGTTAAAGAAGAAGGGATAAATTATAATTAAAAATTTTTTAACAGGTAAATTGTTAACATTACAACTTATAAAAAACTTACCGAACTTAAGTAAAGCCCGCCTCACACGATGCTTGTTTTGCTGATTGTTTCCTTGCTTGTTTCTGTGCATGGTACCTAGCATGATGGCTCCTGTGCATGGTTGGCTTCACACGGGTTTTGTACATGATGGTTTGCAAGCATGGTTTCAAGCTTTAATGCGCACGTAGTGACAGTGACAGTCTCAAGTTTGTAAAAATGAACTCGCTTTTAATAGAAATTTAACGTAGAATATTAGCTGTTAGCATATTTTTGTGCAAAATACACAAAACAATATAATTGCAATTATACACAAATCAAACTACCAATTTAAAATGATAATCTCTTTTAAATATGGTTAACCAAAAAACAACAATTTCGAAAAAATTATAAAATAAAGAAAATAACAAGAAGCAATAATAATAACCAATATAATAAAAATATTTTATTATTTTTAATATTAAAATAAATTAGGTTATTTAATCTAATAAACTTATTTGTTTACATCATTTCAATTCAAACTCGACTGAAACTCGGCATTTCTGGGTAGTACTCGCACGATGCGGCTTTATCATTGGTTAGCGCTGAAAACATGCACGTAAACCATCACAGAAAATAGCACCGGTTCTATCAGAGAAATCGTGCACGAAAACATGCAGCAAAGCATGCACGGCAACTGCGCACCCATCAGCGCACCCATCACGACACCAAGCAAGGAAACATGCAGGGAAACAAGCATCGTGTGAGGCGAGCTTAAGCGTCTAGCTTATTGGATTATTGGGTAAGAATTACGAACATCGTCCTAACATAACAATAGCTATGAATTTATAATCTTTACCATTAATTCCGTACTTTTTAATAAAAAATATAAAATTTATAATATAATATTAAATTATAATATAATATTATATTATAGAAGTAATATATTGTCGTGAAACAAAATATTTCGACCCACCCTGTGCTAAATTGAAATAATTTGTTAATGTTAAGTTTAAACATTTGACTTGGAAAAGTGCGGAGTGGGGAAAAAGACAGAGAAGAGACGCTTTTTGTGCCAACCATGGCGGACAGCGGGTGAAAAATTTTGTATGCCCGCTGAGTTTGAGTTTTGACATGAGTTTTTGTTATTTGAAATTGTGAGTAATATTTTAATTTGATTGATTAAATAAAGTGATTGTATGCGTTTGCATTATTGCGTAATTTTTTGGATGATAATTTTGAGATTTGAAGTTGATTTGGATGTTTTTGATGCGTTGCTACCGAGCGGTAGTGGATTTAATTGATTTGATAAATTCGATTGATTTGATGAATTTGAAAAGAGCGATTGAAGTTAAAAGTTTGAAATTGGTGTAAAATTGGAAGTAAAATTTGCATTTGTACGAGTGTACAGCTGGCGATAACAAGACGTTTTAAACGCGCATAAGTTTAAAACAAACGAGCCCATTTAAAACTTGACTTAAAATTAAATTTGAAATTAAATGTACAAGTTTTTGAAGAATTTATTATTGGAAAAAATATTATTTATCATTTAAAAGAAGGGCAAACACAGAAATCAACAGGAACCGACTACTGAGCGTCTTATTTTGTTCTCCACTGAGAAAAGCTGGCCGGGTAAATAAAAGATTGTGCCGGGTAGGTAATTCATACAAAACCCCACAACAATATAATTATGTACATCGGTTATAAATTATTATATATTAGTCATTAATTTTCTAATGCTATAATTATCATTTTACAACCATAGATTTTTACAATCGCAAACAGGCTAAATGATATAATATACTTATACTAGATAATTTTATAATTATAATTATTATAATTATTACAATTATAATTATTATAAGAATTTATAACAAATCTTCTGTTAATTTATAATTAATTATTAATGCTAAAACTCAATTTAGATACTTCTAGATATAAAAATGTACTTGCATTTTCGGGTTTCGCGATTATTGGTTTGAAAAATATGCATACTAAAATATACGCACATTTAACCTATCTCTTCAAATTTTAAAATTTAACTGTGTGTTTAGTAACAATATGTATATAGTAATCTAATGCAAGCCGCAATGGCACACGACAAACACCAGAACGCATAAGATAGTCCGCACAAAGACAACACTTTGTACTAATTTCCCAAGAGAAAAGTCCAAATTATATACCTGTATATACGTTTGAGTCAAAATTATATCAACGGTTAACGCTTTTCTTTTACAATATAAAGTATTTGAAGCAATGGTAGATAAGTGACATACAAATCAAGGTGCAACGATAGTTTATAATAATTTGTTGCAAGACACATCCTACATTTATTTTTTATTTATTTTTTTAAACAACAATAATATATTATAATCATTATATTAATCTTAACAAACCTATTATGATTTTATAGATGTAGTATAAATCTTACGCAGACTTACAGACGTTTTGAAATACATTTATTTATATATTTTTATTTATTTATTTGTACGATTTCTAATATTAAAACACAACATAAAGATACAATTATTATTTACAAAATCTTTATTTGGATCGGACTTATGCCCGGTTTCAGAAACGATAATTAAGGAATTTAATCATTGATTAAGTCCGATTTGAGTTGCAGAAATATAATTTTTAACACAGGTTAAGTTTAATCAACGATTAGCGTAATCAATGATTAAATCTGTTGTTAAGTGACAAATTGGGTTGTACAAATAATAATTAGACCTTAACACAATTTAACTACCCAAAATATTTAATAAGTAGACAATCGATGATTAAAGCGATTTAAGTATTGATTTTAGTACGTATAACGTCGACCGTGTTAAACTTTTTCTTTGCTGTCGTGTTTTTAAACGTATTTTTTAAAAAATAGTCCGACCTATCTGATTCTGACATTTCAATAAGCAGTGATTAAGAGGAAGATCAAGTTACCAGAGTTATTCCTAACAGAAGGAACCCTTTTGTATTATTTGGCGATAAAGAATTTAAATTACGTTACAGGTTAGATTATTCTTTTTATTTAATAACAATAATTATTAATTATTTTTCTTTTTACAAATAAACAAGATTTTGCAAAGAAAACGTTATCTATATAAAGAATCAGCTGGGAAACATGGAGCCATCAACTCATCGCTATAAAGCTCTTTCCGGGATGCTGCAGCTTCTACACCTTTGGGGAAACAATATTAATGTGAGTAGAAGCACTGAATGCAGAGTTATTCGAAAAGTCAAAGAGAAAACTCAAAGAGCTATATAAAGACTAATTCAAGAAATAAAATTACGACTAAGATTGGCAGGTCACGTACATAGACAATCAAATGACAGACTGACCAAAATGGTATGGAGAGCAGTATCTGAAGGAAAAATACCTCTGGGACGACCGCATCTCATATAGCGGGTTAATATCAGAGCAGAAGGAGAAAATTGTTATATAAGGAATAATTGCGCGGAGCCGAGGCTTTTTTCAAAAAATCACTACCATTTGAAACAACTTTACCTTTTTACCTTTTCTTATCGATTTTCGGACAAGTCTTTTTTTGCAAACAAAAATCATTTAAATAAATAAATTATCTTAACTTAACAGTGACTAAAAACAATTTTGTGTCATCCAATTTAATACCGATCCGGAGTGAATACAAAAAAACTACATATTATCTTGGTGCCATTCAATCTAAGTGCAACCTGCATTATTGTGGTAGTTTCTACTTGGGTCAACAGCTGCAATAAATGTTTACTACCAATTTATGTTTTTTTGTGTAAATAACTAGCTGGTAAGCAATTTGTTAGATTTAGGTATATTTTTTGTGTGTGTATTATTATTAGGTTATTGAACCAAGGACTTTAATTTTTTTTATGATGAATTTTAATTTACCTATTATAAACTTTAATTTTATTGTGTTTTTTTTTAGCAATTCCTAAAACAATAAGCGATTTACAACCCTGTTGAAGCACTTTCTTTGGGACTTGTCGGTTAAACAAAAACTGAACAGAACTGCTGTATGTTTATCGTATCTGTAATATTGTAAATTTAAATTTGAATATATTGGGCGCGAAATTTTAAATTTAGTTCATTTTGGTTACTTTAAAATGCAACG
Source organism: Cantharis rustica (assembly GCA_911387805.1). Taxonomy (NCBI): domain Eukaryota; kingdom Metazoa; phylum Arthropoda; class Insecta; order Coleoptera; family Cantharidae; genus Cantharis; species Cantharis rustica. Next base: position 37,910,092 of record OU426879.1, read on the forward strand.
GTTGTAAAACGGAAGTGGTGGGAGTTTTCCGTTGGATTTGACCGTTAGATGGTAACAAAGGCCTTACATTTTTGAACGTTGTGGGAGACGGTCGTTCTTTGTGCATCAGTTTTAGAATATCAAGTAATTGAAATTAAAATTATTTCATATCATATTTAGTTACCAACAGAATTAAAATACGTAAGTTTAAAATATTTGATTTATTTTGTTAAAAGAATTTAATACAGGATTACGTTGAAATGTAGGTAATAATTGTTCGTAGTCGCGTGGTTAAATAATTTTTTTTTACATATAAGGTTTCATCTAAGTTTTTATTAATTTATCTTCAGTTATAAGATTTAATTACTGTTCGAGATTGTGATTTATACTATTATCATTTAAAACGGGAGTGGGATTATGTAATGGGAGAGATTGATTATTCATATAATGTTTTACCAATGGCGTACCATTACGATGGTTAGTTTGATTAAGACGTAAGAGGAGTTGTTAAAGATAAGTTTAATGAAGGCGGTTGTTTGAAGTGGAAATATATTTATCGTGGGATAATTTAATTTAGATGATTAAGTGTAACGGATTGAGTGGACGCTTACAATCATAAGATGGCGGTCAAAATATGTCGCAGTATGGCTGGTCACTAAAAAGGCGAACTGTAATGGAACCGGAAGTGACATAGCAAATGCTGTGATGTCGCTCCTTTCTTTTGTTGAAGCACTTTCCTTGGGACTTGTCGGTTAAACAAAAACGACTGAAGTTACAACACCGTTTATTTATATTTCATGTAACACACCACAACTCTCTTGCTTATGCGAAGATGATCAAAGAAGAACTGCTGTATGTTTATCGTATTTATCTTTTATATCGTATTCTAATCACTTCTATGACTAAAGTAGAAAGTGATTAGAACGTAATTAGCATTGTTGAAGCACTTTCCTTGGGACTTGTCGGTTAAACAAAAACGAATGAAGTTACAACACCGTTTATTTATATTTCATGTAACACACCACAACTCTCTTGCTTATGCGAAGATGATCAAAGAAGAACTGCTTTATGTTTATCGTATCTGTCTTTTATGTCGTATTCTAATCTCTTCTATGACCAAAGTAGAAAGTGATTAGAACGTAATTAGCATATCATGGAAAACATTGACCGGGGTTTGATAATAGTGAAAGTATTGATAAGAGATAATGATAAAGATAAGCATGAGAGTTGACCTATAGTAAAAGTAAATTAATATATCCATGGTTGGTCAAAATATATGGTAGAGGTATACAACACACCTCTCCCCTTTAAGATTTATCAAGTATGGATTAATTTAGCTTGATTAATTTAGTAAATAAAATATACCTACACAAATTAGTAATCAATTGTGACCATAAAAAAATATAAGATACATAAATATAAAATACATGAAACGGAACTTTAGATAATACAATAATACAATATGGTAGTAAAATTTCTTTATAGAAATTAAATTAAATTCCTGATGTAGTTTTTCGTGGATTACCCTGCAACCGTAAGGTTAGTGGAATGGTTAAATGTTGTACTATGAGCTTGATTACTATTTTGAAGGTCATTTAATTCACAATTGTTGCCGGAATCAGATAATTAGTTTTCGGTAATGTTACTATTGAATTGTAAAGACCTTTCCTTTAGTTTAGTTTTTAAAAACACATAGCCACTAAATAACACTAACATGCACACAACTGAACTTGTTATCAATATCGATGAAATCCATACTGATGAATTATAGTTGTGATGTTTTGTTTTGACAATGCTTTCCTGTAGTGTTTCTTCGAATCTGTGTAGATTATCCCGAGATGAACGTAATTCGCTAAAGTTGAAACTCGAAATAATTGATGGTTCAATTTCGTTTGATATGTGTTGTAGGTTGTTGCAGCAGCTGTCCTCCGTAATATTTAATTGTGGAACGCAATTTTTATAGATTATTGTTTCTGTTAAACCTGAGACTAGTACGGTTGACGCACTATAGCACTTGCACCCGGGTGAGATTTCAAGGATTCCGGCTCCTACCAATTTTACATCTATAGCTTCTGAATTGCGGTCTTCACATAGCATCGATGCCGTTATTTCTTTAGAGATTACATATAACCACGAGTTTGTTGATAGTTCATGCCATATTTCCAGTTTAGCTCTCAAGGTGTGGGTTATACAATTTTCTGGTAGTTTGTTAACCATTTCTATTTTTAATGATGTTTCGCAGATAGGACGTTCCTTTGTATCCCATATGATAGGGTTTCAACACATAAATTCTTCTTCCGAAAGTTTCTCACAAGCAGATAGTTCCTTTAATTGACCATAGTGTGATTTTGTAACACTAAGCAGGAGGTAGGGATATGGAGTTTCAATATAGGAGTATGCTTTTTTTTCATTATGGGAAGCTGGTAATGGAATGAGGTTATACAAGTTGAATATATTTTTGTTAACGAGTGGTATTTTAATTATATAGACTAGGATTCCGTCACTGTAACTTGTATGAATTGTAGAGATTGAAAAGTACTTGTGAAATTTATTATAATTATTTAGTTGTGTTGGCAAACTGTAATTATCAGAAAGTTGGATGAAGGTTCTTTGGAGTAATTATTGAGGGGTGCATGATATTTTGTTTAGCAAACAGTATTGAAGAAGTTATCGTATTACAAATTTCATTTAATTCATTAATTATTTGAGTTAGAAGAGTGAGTATTACCTTTCAATCGCGAGAACATGCTTTTATAGATTTTGTATATACCGTTTTGATTATTTGAATTTTTTCTTCGATAAACGTGATGTTATTGTATGACAGTAAGGTATAATGGTTGTCGGATATTCTGGCTATTCCAAGGTTATGATAGAAAATATCTGAGTTAGGTTTGATTTCCGTGTTAGAAAATTTTGGTTGTGAAGAATAGCATGACAAAATCGACAGCAGGCAGAGAATAGAGTAAAATATGTTATTCGGTGGGGTCATCTTCTTCGCCTGGAATAAAATTTTTAAGAAGATTAGGATGACATTGAAAACAAATTGCTATGCCTCCAACTTTGCAAATTCATGTATTTTCATCCTTTAGTAAAAATAGTTGAGGTAACACAGATTTTTACTCAGCAAGAGACTCTTAAGTGATTTTTTTTTAAATTTTGTGAATTTAATGCTCCAACTTTTGTTTTATCTGTGGCCTTGCAAACGCACATGTTATTCCAGCTGGCTTCATCACGCCTGGTCACACAAATTTGTTGCGATGTAATTTTATGTATCGACCAAAATTTTCAACTTTCTCAGTTTTCTTAACACTTGCACTTCACCACAGTTAAATTAAACAAAGAAATCAACTCAACTTAAGTTATTTAATAATTTTCAAACAATTAACAATTTAAAATTTTCATTGCGAGAATTATTTTTCGTTCGCTCTACTCGACGTCAAGGTCTCAGACCAAGTCTTGTCCAACAACCTTCAAGCCCCACTCTTTTTAGTTTATTTTTCGTTCTCTCTACCTTTATTTACAGCTAAAACCTTTAACTAACATTTTCTATACAATATGTTATAAATAAATAAATAATAAAACAAATTCAAACTTTAAAATTATTTTACAAAACAAATAAATTAATGGTTTATAGCATTTCGAAACACGACAATATATACTTTTTACAAATAATATAAATTCTGGTAAATTTAAATAAAGCGAGTCTAGTTTCGTGATTTCACGGTCAACATAAACAGTTCGTTCGTGAATAAGCGCACTGCCATTATTAGACATTGATTTTAACTTTTTAACTGCCTTAAGATTTATCAATACATACCGTGCTTGATCCCGATGAACGATGAACTTCCTTGGCGATATGGAGATGCCACGGTGTTCCGTACTTCTCTTTCATCTGGCGTGGGTGTGGCGGGCGTTGGAATTTAGTGAAGTTGTGTTCCTCATTTTATAGCGCTGGGCTTGAACGGGCTGGAATATTGTTCCTTGGTTAGGGAGGGGAGTATGGCAATGCTGATGTGAACGTAGTCCGTGCGATTGGGCGAATTTACGTTGTTTCCTTGGGTTTCAGTTTGACCTTGGTTTCCTTAAGGGGCGTGACTTCGATTTGAGCAGGACGGCGCATGATGGTACGTGGGCTGTCCGGAATTGCGGGTGCCGAAGTGTTCAATGAACTTGGTTTTTTGGAGTCGGTGGGGTGGGGCGTGCGGTTGGCGCGATTTTGAGCGTCTTTGCGTGGTTTTCTTGCCTACCGGCTGTTTTATGAACCCGGTGCCTGGTGGGGACCTAAAACAGACAAGCAAAGATGAGAGATTAGTTACACCCCGGTTGGCAGGGGGAAGAGGATGTCCTTTGGCCGGCTGTGTCCGAGATTGAAGCCGGGTTGGTAGTCGCCTAACTGCGCGATGAGCGGGTTTTCGGCGAATCTTGTGGAGTTGTAGAGTTTCTCCGCTTGTTTCTTGATGTGGACGCCGATGGTGTCGATTTTTGCCTCGGCGTGAAGTCTTTGATTTATTACATAGTACGGACTGGAGAATGCGTGACGAATGCATTTGTTTTGTACCACTTGGATCTTCTTTATGTGGGTGTGGGCTGCTGTTCCCCACACGGGAGCGGCGTAGGTCATCGTCAGTCAGATAATGGCCTTGAAAATGCGCAGTTTGTTTGCAGGAGACATCTTACTGTTGAAGGCTAGGAGAGAGTAAAGCTTTGCGAAGACGATTTTACCCCTGCTTGCGACGTTGGTGATGTGTTCCTTCCATAGTAATCGGTAGTCCAGAGTTACTCTCAGGTATTTTGATGAATTTCTCCGTGAGATTGGTCGTTTGAACATGAAAACGTTTGTTCGGGGCTGGGATCTTCTTAATCGTTTTTTGAACATCGTCGCGGTACTTTTGGATGAATTTACCCCGATGCGCCAAGTTTCGAACCAATCTTCGAGTTTGTTGATGGTATCTTGTAAACGATCGGTGGCGATGTCCTGATTAATGGAGGAGATGTAGACGGCCGTGTCGTCCGCGTACAGCAAGATCTTCGTCCTGGGGTCGAGTGGAGCTGGCATGTCGCTCATGTAGATATTAAAGAAGGGCGGGGCGAGGATGGATCCTTGTGGTACTCCGGCGGTGATGAAACGCTCGGATGACTGGGTGCCTTCAAATTTGACCTTGAATTTGCGGTTTCTTAAGTATGATGCCACCAATTTGACGAGTACTGGCTGAATGTTGGCGTTGAACATCTTGTAGAGGAGAGCCAGACTTTGTCGAAAGCTTTCGACACGTCCAGTAGCGCGAGGACGGTGAAGACTTTCTTGTTGTAGTCGAGGGTAATGTGCTCGACCAAACGGAGGATTTGCTGGACCGTGCTGTGTTCCGGTCGGAAGCCGAATTATTCGTCTTGTAAGATGTCGTTTTCGAAGATGGCTTGATTGAGACGGGTGGAGATGATTCTTTCCGCGACTTTCCATAGCGAGGGGAAGAGGCTGATAGGGCGGTAACTTTGGGGTTACCGAGGGTCTTGGAAATGACCCCGACGTCGGCGATTTTCTATTTTTCTGGGTAGTGGCGGAGTCGCAGCGAGGCGTTGATAATGCCGGTGAGTGCTGCGACTGCCTTGCGCGGCATCTCCTTGAGAGATCGGTCTGAGATGACGTCGGGTCCGGGTGCCTTTTTGTTTTTGAAGGATTGGATGATCTAGGTGACTTCGGATGTGGTGGCTGGATCGATCAGCGTGGGGTCCTCTGTTAGGAGGGTCCTTGCAATGTATTCGTGAACCCTTGCAATGTGATCGCGGTCTAGGCGCTCTTTTAACGGGCTGCATTGGATTTCCAAGTTGTCGGCGAAGGTGTCCGCTTTTTCTTCGTCGCTCTTTGCATGCAAGCCGTCAAGGCGGGTGATGGCGGGAGTTTGTCGGTTTTTCGGTTTGATGAGGACGCTGGCCATTTTCCATACGGATTGGTCCTCGAAGTTGAGCGATTTGATCTTGTTTGCCTATTCCTGCTTGATTCCGTGTGCGTTTGTACAAATTTATATCTAAGTTTACTTAATAGTTCAAAGCACTTAGATTTATGCGCACTGTCATAAAAGACATGTGTATTAAAGTGCCTTGCTGCCACGCGCAATATTTGTGCACATGTATTCTAAAGTTGGAATTTTACTTCTCGTGCAATATTTACTGTAAATCCTAATAGAGACAAATTAATTAAAGTTTTTGATTATATTATTGACAGACCTGAGGATTCTGAAAATTTAGCTAGAGTATAGGCCATGGGATTAAAGCATAGATTACAAAATTATAAATTTAGTTTTTTTCTCGAAACGTTTACTTTGATATTTGAACAAAGTGATGTAATGTTTTTTATTTTAAAAAATAGACTAACAGATTTAATTAAAGCAAGAATAAATTTGCAATCACTTTTATCTAAATTACGCGAATTTCGAGGATGTGATGATTTTTTTAACAGCATTTATATTAAACTTAATGTTGAGGAATGTTTAAGTCGTCAAAGAAGTCAAGAGTTACCTGATAAGCAACAGCAGTTAAGAAAGGTTTTTTCTAAAATTTTAGACACGGTAATTAATCAAATTCAAATTAGAATTTCCGGTTTAGAATTTTTCAAAACAAGTTTATTTATTCACTTTAGCTTCAAGTAGGTATAATTTTTGTTTTTACAAAAGTTAAAAAAATTTGACTTTTAATAAAGTTTGAATTTAATAGCATAACTTCTCAATTATCTTAATAATTTTTCCAGGTTTGCCTGGTGAGATTCCAAAAATCGAAACATAAAGTTATAACATATTATGTAGTAAGCTATATTATTCATTTAAATAGTTTTTGAACAATTATGTAAGTTATGAATTAAATTTTATTTCAATTTCATGTAACATGTATAAATTAATTTTTTTTTTAAATATAACCTATAACCTATAACAGTGTTATAACTAAAACATTCCTGAAAGACACTTTAAAAAATGTTTAAGGAAACGGGTGTAAATTTATTTATTATAATATTTCACAATTTTCTATATTAAGCAGCTATAGGTACAATATTATAATAGTGTAAGTATATTACATAAATACCGAAAACAAAAAAAAAAATAATAGACAAACGTGCAGTATGTATCACTATATAATATTATTTATAATTATATATTGTATGATGCTATAAAAAAATATCTAACAAATACCAGTATGAGATACCCAGAAATATCTTTCAGCGTCACAACATAATATGCACTTATAACCAATTGCCAAATTCTTGAGAATTACTGCTTAAAGTTAAATTTGCTAATCGATCAGCAAGTATAATAGTTACATTGTAACCTTAGTAGGATGATAAGAAATAAATAGTTGAGATAGAGGTCGTTATAATCTACAAAGTAGATGAATTTCAAAATACAAATTTGTAGCAGGACATCGGTAGTCAGGACCGTATTAGGAATCAATAACGAATGAAACAAATAGAAAGAAAAAAATTATTAAATTCAAACGCCTTAACGAACGACATGTTTCGGACTTATTCGTGGTATTACCCAACGAAATTGACCTCATCGGGCTCATATTGACAAAGAACATATAAAATTAAACTTACCATTCCATTCAATCGTTCATGTAAACCTTCCACGTGCTCTACACTAACCGAATGCCATACTAAGAAAATGTATTTTGAAAGTTAGTAAGCGTCCACTAGGGATATCTAAACTTACAAGTCTGTTATCTCACCAAACTAAAAAACAACGGTAAATGAAATGAAATTTCAAAAATCCTAATTGTCGACCGTAAAAACTAAGAATAAGAAATAAATAGTTGAGATAGAGGTCGTTATAATCTACAAAGTAGATGAATTTCAAAATACAAATTTGTAGCAGGACATCGGTAGTCAGGACCGTATTAGGAATCAATAACGAATGAAACAAATAGAAAGAAAAAAATTATTAAATTCAAACGCCTTAACGAACGACATGTTTCGGACTTATTCGTGGTATTACCCAACGAAATTGACCTCATCGGGCTCATATTGACAAAGAACATATAAAATTAAACTTACCATTCCATTCAATCGTTCATGTAAACCTTCCACGTGCTCTACACTAACCGAATGCCATACTAAGAAAATGTATTTTGAAAGTTAGTAAGCGTCCACTAGGGATATCTAAACTTACAAGTCTGTTATCTCACCAAACTAAAAAATAACGGTAAATGAAATGAAATTTCAAAAATCCTAATTGTCGACCGTAAAAACTAAGAATAAGAAATAAATAGTTGAGATAGAGGTCGTTATAATCTACAAAGTAGATGAATTTCAAAATACAAATTTGTAGCAGGACATCGGTAGTCAGGACCGTATTAGGAATCAATAACGAATGAAACAAATAGAAAGAAAAAAATTATTAAATTCAAACGCCTTAACGAACGACATGTTTCGGACTTATTCGTGGTATTACCCAACGAAATTGACCTCATCGGGCTCATATTGACAAAGAACATATAAAATTAAACTTACCATTCCATTCAATCGTTCATGTAAACCTTCCACGTGCTCTACACTAACCGAATGCCATACTAAGAAAATGTATTTTGAAAGTTAGTAAGCGTCCACTAGGGATATCTAAACTTACAAGTCTGTTATCTCACCAAACTAAAAAATAACGGTAAATGAAATGAAATTTCAAAAATCCTAATTGTCGACCGTAAAAACTAAGAATAAGAAATAAATAGTTGAGATAGAGGTCGTTATAATCTACAAAGTAGATGAATTTCAAAATACAAATTTGTAGCAGGACATCGGTAGTCAGGACCGTATTAGGAATCAATAACGAATGAAACAAATAGAAAGAAAAAAATTATTAAATTCAAACGCCTTAACGAACGACATGTTTCGGACTTATTCGTGGTATTACCCAACGAAATTGACCTCATCGGGCTCATATTGACAAAGAACATATAAAATTAAACTTACCATTCCATTCAATCGTTCATGTAAACCTTCCACGTGCTCTACACTAACCGAATGCCATACTAAGAAAATGTATTTTGAAAGTTAGTAAGCGTCCACTAGGGATATCTAAACTTACAAGTCTGTTATCTCACCAAACTAAAAAATAACGGTAAATGAAATGAAATTTCAAAAATCCTAATTGTCGACCGTAAAAACTAAGAATAAGAAATAAATAGTTGAGATAGAGGTCGTTATAATCTACAAAGTAGATGAATTTCAAAATACAAATTTGTAGCAGGACATCGGTAGTCAGGACCGTATTAGGAATCAATAACGAATGAAACAAATAGAAAGAAAAAAATTATTAAATTCAAACGCCTTAACGAACGACATGTTTCGGACTTATTCGTGGTATTACCCAACGAAATTGACCTCATCGGGCTCATATTGACAAAGAACATATAAAATTAAACTTACCATTCCATTCAATCGTTCATGTAAACCTTCCACGTGCTCTACACTAACCGAATGCCATACTAAGAAAATGTATTTTGAAAGTTAGTAAGCGTCCACTAGGGATATCTAAACTTACAAGTCTGTTATCTCACCAAACTAAAAAATAACGAATAAGTCCGAAACATGTCGTTCGTTAAGGCGTTTGAATTTAATAATTTTTTTCTTTCTATTTGTTTCATTCGTTATTGATTCCTAATACGGTCCTGACTACCGATGTCCTGCTACAAATTTGTATTTTGAAATTCATCTACTTTGTAGATTATAACGACCTCTATCTCAACTATTTATTTCTTATTCTTAGTTTTTACGGTCGACAATTAGGATTTTTGAAATTTCATTTCATTTACCGTTATTTTTTAGTTTGGTGAGATAACAGACTTGTAAGTTTAGATATCCCTAGTGGACGCTTACTAACTTTCAAAATACATTTTCTTAGTATGGCATTCGGTTAGTGTAGAGCACGTGGAAGGTTTACATGAACGATTGAATGGAATGGTAAGTTTAATTTTATATGTTCTTTGTCAATATGAGCCCGATGAGGTCAATTTCGTTGGGTAATACCACGAATAAGTCCGAAACATGTCGTTCGTTAAGGCGTTTGAATTTAATAATTTTTTTCTTTCTATTTGTTTCATTCGTTATTGATTCCTAATACGGTCCTGACTACCGATGTCCTGCTACAAATTTGTATTTTGAAATTCATCTACTTTGTAGATTATAACGACCTCTATCTCAACTATTTATTTCTTATTCTTAGTTTTTACGGTCGACAATTAGGATTTTTGAAATTTCATTTCATTTACCGTTATTTTTTAGTAGGATGATGTCCAAATTTGATACAAATATCATTTAACGAAATTGAACAAATTGAAAATTAGAAGTGGTCAGTTTATAAAACTAGGAGTAATAACAGTACAATTAATTGGATGCAATAAAATGTTCAAATAAGTCCTCCGGATTGAATAAAAACTAAAAAATACATGAACCTCTAGTTTATCATTTGCAGCTTTTAGAACAGGTATTAATAAAATTTTAACAAAAACTTTACAGGTTTGAATGTTTGTTTTTAATTATAAAAACAAAATTTCAAACAAAATAAAACAAATAATTATTATTTATTCAGAATTAAAAAATATTTTTTTGTGCTGAAACTGAAATTATTTTTCTCGAAAATTGATAATAATAACTGTAAAATATAATTATTATGATTTCAATCCAGATAAAATAATATATAAATAAAATAATAATAATAATTATTTAGGTAACCTTAGTCCTGAGTTTTAAAAAGTAGCTTAATGAACATTGTTGGTTGGCATTTAAAAAAAGTAATCGTTCACCGAAGCAATGTATAAATGACGCAGTTCTCCCCGATAACAGATAGCCCAATCTGTTTTTCACGTAGATTGAATGCTGTCGTGACCACATTAGATTTTCTGATTCACAAACCATGCACACTACCAGCAGTGGTAAATAAAATTACGATCACAGCTTCGATGAGAATCAAGTTCATTTTTCAGCTCTTATTGTTTTTGTTAATATGGTGACATCTGATATAATATAAAAATAATGATATTCCAGGATAATTTTGGTGGTTTTATTACCATATTACTTCCGTATTATATAATAGATATTTTTCGTAAATTCATTTGAAAATTAAGTAAATTAGAATTTATTATTAAAATAGTTCACGATAAAGATTAGTAAACATGTAGGTACTTGTAACTTAATATCATATTTACTGTATTTTATAAAAAGTTGTAGAAAAACTTCGCAATAATTTTTTTTCTATTTAGTTTCAATTTTCTTGACAGTTATAAAATTAAGCCCATCTGTTACGAGAAAGTCAACATAAAGGTAACACGGTTTTAAGAATGTGACAGCGATGAAGCTAGTAGCTGGTCTAGGAAATTGAGTCGTTAGTTACTACTTGGATCAATTTACTACCAGCATAAGTCTACTTGTAGATTTTTAAATTACTAATAAATTTAGCACTTGTCATTCTTTTGGTGATAACAATCGGTGTATGCAAAACTTGTAAAAAATTTGATTTTATATACGCATAATTGCTGCAATAACATTCTATGTAATAAGAAATTATATGACATCTTTTAGAAGTAATCGAGTTGAAAACGCTAACAAATGTAATAAAGGTATTGAGAAACTCATTAAAGTTACGAGAACAAAATCTATATATCTTGCAACTTTAATAACACACAGAAATAAAACAAAGCTGTGCGATAAAAATTATGCGTCAGACTTATTGGAGTGTCTTCTATCGCTAAATTATGGCATTTCTTACGTCTAATAAAACAGAACAGGAGGCGAAACAATATTAGAGCTGCTATCAGTTGTTATTGCAGCAAGAATTGCTAACAAACACCGTCAGGGCATTATGCTCCCTGGGAGAATATTGAGAAATTTAACCTTTACATTAAAAGCTAATCGAATATACGGGATCAATTTTGTTGTTTTGGTCGTTATAAAATAAGTACCTAGTACGTTCGTACCTAAATGTTGATGTTTGTTATTAAATATTTTTTACAACAATATAAATGATAAACTAATTTGTATTATATATGTAGTACTGTAATTTAAAATACATTAATGTAAATAAATAACTAAGAACAATGTTCAGTGCTATATATTGAATAATTCTTGTTTTGTGGCATTGATTTCCAAATCAATATAAAAACTAAAATAATCGCAAGATACGACACCTCACTTTCCTAACAATTCCTAAATTTATAAATTTAGGGATTCCTAAATTCTAATATTAATTTTCTCATAATGATTAACCATACACGTGCATTCATTCTTCTTACGCTTTCCTTCAATAATTGTTTTGAGAGAAAAGATATTAATGTGCATGTATTAATTACTTATTTATCTATATTAATCCAATAACAATCATTCTTGCCTTCGGGATTCGTCTTTTTCGCAGGACTGCATGATTCCACGATGAGTGGGAAAAACGCTCGGATTTCAATGCTTTTAATATCATGACCGACAGGACGCTGTGATTATGATTTTTGCTGTACTGAATTTGTTTACCGATTGTGTTCGGTATCACATAGACTTCTATTAGTAGTTTAATTTGTAATAAGTTTATTGTAATATTATACTGTAATATTGTAAATATTGAAAAACAGAATTTAAACTGATTATAGTATTAAAATAAACAAACTAAAACATATTATTAAAGTAATGAATTATAACTATATTTAGTAAAGAATACATACTTACATAAAAAAATATATTTTAGCATATAAATATGTTTTAGTTTGTTTATTTTAACATTACATACTACAAACTACCACACTATAGCCTCAAAAATTTATTTTTAGGTTAATTTTCTATTATATTAGTTTTAAGTTTTAGAACTGAATCTTATGCTAAGAATACTACATAATTACGTGGTTAATTCTTAAGGGACCACCGGATGCACCATGTATTGACTTTCCCAAAATGCACACACTTAGTTATTTTATCTGTTGTAACTATATCCTAATTGATTCGATAGTGTTCCTTCAATTATTGAAGTAGAAGCATCGCCAATGAGGCCTTCCCCAGTTGTATAAAGCAAATAATAATTTAAAGATACACAGTCAAGAACTTTTTATTGTACAATCATCGGAAAATTTAAAAATAAAGTTCAACAGATAATAGAAGTAATATCATGACATTTTTAACCCTTTCAGACCCAGGGTACACGGTACACTATAGTGTACCTTTTATTAAATCATATTATTAAATTATTTTAAAGTTGGTGACAAACTTAAATGCTATTATAGCAATCATTTTTCAATAAAAGAACTACAAGAAATTCAATAATTCTTTCTTTCAAAAATTAATTGCTATCAATCATATAAGTTTGTCATAAACTTCAAAATAATTTAATAAAACGCGAGTACGACCCCTGGGTCTGAAAGGGTTTAATTATATTCTGAATACTTGATAAAAATGAGGATTATTTGAGTTATTTTGATTAATCATATTTTAAATCGATTTGTGAATCCATTTTGACTCAGTTGCTGACTCACTGGTCTTCCTCAGTACCGTATACATAACACATAGATTATACAGACACATAGTGTCTACCGTTCATCCTTATAATTATGCAAAAATGTTTGAAAATGATTGCATTCCTCTAAATGCATGAACTTATATAATTATCTTATCGAATTTTTTATAGAGCTCGGCTTGTGAGCACGTTGGCATTGTCAAAAGTTAGTGGGAAAGAGTATTTGGCGTTGAGCTTACACGAAGATGGTAATCGCTAGTGCAACATTGCATAATTAAGAGTTGAATAACTAGTATGTTATGAAAAAGACACTGAAGAAAACTAATGTGTAAAAAACAGTGCCTGTTATTAATCTTTAATTATGCAAAAGTGTTATGTTTTAATTATCATTAGTAGGATAGGATTAGTAAGATCATTAGTACGATTTTTTTACTACAGTTGTAATTTAGCGTTCAATTATCATTTAGTATAGCAACATTTAAGTATTAAATCTTACAGTTTCCTTTAAAGTTTTGAGTTTCCATCTTTACCATGACGAAATATCACTCATAGGATACTCATCTGTACTTACCTCTTAGCGAGGCCGTGTAATGAAATATAATAAAGTATGAAAAATAAGCACTTTAACAATCTTCACTTTTCACCACGCGCTTTCGGAGATAAAAACTAAAACGTTCAGGTTATCTTGATCCAATTGCAATCATAATTGCGGAAAAGAAGCAACTTGGAAAATCAAAGCTTAACAGATAGTGATTGTGGTCAAGATTAATATAGCGATAAAAGTAATTTCGCTCAAGTTAAAATTTAATAATATATTGGTAATAGTTATGTTCTTTATATCACTATTAATCTATATAATTAAATTACTGGTAATAATCAAATTAACTTCTATTCTTAACTTTTACTTTTAATCTTTTTTTGGCTATCGTCTATGTTACTAACCTCTTATTCTAAGCATTACTATTATACATCATCTCCTCTTTTTACAATAATCATTATTTACATAATCAGTACAATAATTTACAAAATATACATAATACTTGACATAATAAATTAGGTATCCTAAAATATAACAAAATTAATAATTTTTTAACATTTAATTCTAATATGAAACTCAATCGTACTTCAATCTCTGAGGTATTTTTATTATACGACCAAATCTTGAAACTACAGTTTCTTGATTGAAACATTCTTAATTGAACTTTGTTGCTCATAACAATTTTGATATGTATTACACCAATGCTTCTGTTGGATACCATAACCATTAATACCATCTCTTTTCACATCATCATCCTCCCATCCATAAAATTTTAAAAATTTAATTTATTGTGAGAATATCTAAAATTGATTTTATTTCTTCCTTTAGTTCTTCTCTTGTGATCTTCAATCCAATAAGATCTTGGTGTCACATCTTTTTTTATTATTCTATTTGGTTACCATATCTTCATTTTGTGATCACGATATACGATATTTTCTCCTTTTTGTAGTTCTCTGGCATTGTGAGTTTCTTTATCATAATAATTTTTAATATTCAGATTTTTTCTATCTATTTACTGTTGAGGAATTATTATTGCTTTTGGTTTTAAAATCGATTTATTTAAATCTTGAGGATCCAAACAAATTCTAATTGAGCCATTCGATTTTTCAACAATTGCCATTTTATTAACCCATGGAGTAGGTTGTTCAACTTTCTCAATAATTTTAGTGCTTGTTCACAATGTACATAAAACATAAGACGTGCATTAGGATATCATAAGCATAAAACATAATTTTGACATAAGTCGCAAAAGTGTTCACAATGAGCATAAGAAATATACGCAACTGCGTACGCGTATAACAAAAAATAAACTAAATAAACAAATAAACTTTCAAACACCTTTCAAACTTTATAACAAAGGTTAGACTTTACGTCTTATGTTTGTGTTATGTTTGTTTTATGTCTTACGTACATTGTGAACAAGCACTTACAGTTGGTCAATCTTTTCGATTTATTTCTTACTTTTTCCTTCAAATGTATTTGAATTCCATTTGGAAATTGTGACATTGGTGTGGCATCATCTTTTAATTTAATCGAATAAGTTTTTGGAAAACATCATATACCTTCAAAAACATCTTCGTAATTATTTAAAATAATTTCCTTATCAAGTTTTAATTGAACACGATTTACTTTATTTCTGTGTATTAAACCAAGATTTATAGACCCACTTAGTTCAAGAATCGCATTAAAATCATCTTTTACTATAACAAAATTTTTATGAAAATCTGAACGTTTAACAATTGCCTTCAATTTAACTTGACATATTGTCTTTATTTGCGATTTATTGTAAGCTTCTAATTTTGAAATATATTTTTCTATTTCAATAATTTTGTTTGCATTCCTTAAAATTTCTTTAAAAATTTTTTCCTATAAGATATTCACATCTGATTTTGAATTTAATTTAAATTTTACAGTTGTGTTTTCAATTAAAATATTTTCAAACCCATTGCATTGCATTTATAGAGTGTACCTCATCACAATAATATTCATCTTCATTATAATCAGTTTCTAAATCTTTTTTTCGCATTTGTTAAAATTTTTTTCAAATGCTAGACCCATGCTATCCTGGAACCTTTCCACAATATGCACAATTATTTTTGTATTTCGATTGTTGAACATAAGTTCAAGAAAGTTGAAATTTTTACTTTAATTATTATTTGGTTTGAAATCACTACAATAATTATTATTCTTAGTGCTTGTTCACAATGTACGTAAGACATAAGATAAACATAACACAAACATAAGACGTAAAGTATAACCTTTGTTATAAAGTTTGAAAGGAAAGGAAAGTTTATTTGTTTATTTAGTTTATTTTTTTTTTGTTATACGCATGCGCAGTTTCATATATTTCTTATGTTCATTGTGAACACTTTTGCGGCTTATGTCAAAATTATGTTTTATTCTTATGCTATGCTTATGCAAGTCTTATGTTTTATGTACATTGTGAACAAGCACTTAAAATTATTTTTGTACTGAATCCTGTAATTGCTAACAACACCAATATTCTTATTAGCCTATCCCGTGGTTTTTTATCATTTCAATACAAAACAATTTTTTCTCGGAGCATTTATATTTTTACAGTTTTTAGTTTTTACACAGTTTTTGCTAATATTTTAATTTCAGTATAAAAGCTATCAAACGATTCACCTAATTTTTATTCTCTTGTATAGAATTTGAATCTTTTATGTAGGAAGTTTTTCTTCGGATTACAGTTATCTTCGAATTTATTTAAAACGTCATCAATATTTTTTTCATTTTCTTCTTCTCCGTACTCAAAAGTGTTATGCAATTGCAATTCTACTGCATCAGAACTAATTAAATTTAAAAGTTAGCAACCTGTCTTTCTGGCTTTTGTGCCAGTGTAGATGCTTTCATAAAACTATTAAATTCAGTTCTAAATACCTTCCAATTTTCACTTAAATTAAATTAAATTAAATTTAATTAAATTAAATTAAATGTGTTTTGAGGGTATAGTGTACATATTTTTATAAAAATTAATTTTATAAAAAATATTATCACATGTTAGTTAATAACCTTAACCATTTATTACTATAGTACCTATTAGTAATAAATAAATATTAACTATTTATATAAAGCTTTTGTTGTTATTTATTTAAAAATATCGTTTTAAATTTTAACCAACTACCTATGGAATAAACTTCAGTTTAAACAAACACAATATTGTAATTAAATTATAAGCAAATATAGTAAATGTATAAGAACTTAAAGAAAATTCAAGTTGTCTTGAAATGCTATTGTTTTGAGTTGAAGTAGATTTTGGCGAGTTAGGTAATACTTTGCGTCAACTTATTTGTTACTCTCAGTAAAATGTTCACAAGTTGTGGTTGTGGATGTCCCGTGAGACCAAACAAGACCCCTGGACTGTGAAATGGGTTTGAATTAGTTTCCAAAAAGGCCTGCAATAACACATCTTCTGTCGACACAACATATTGAGTTTTCAAACCAATCTGAAATATTTTGGAAACAATCTTAGAAAATTTACAATTTGATGGAAAGACAATAATTTTCAAAGCATTTTCAACGACAAATAGATTTACTCTATATTGTGTAGTTTATTGAATTTAACGCGACTATAGAAATGTGTACTTATCATTGCAGAATTTCTTATTAATTAATATAAAAATTAATAAACGAATAAATTTTTTAATATTATTGGAAAAGTTTTATTTGAATGGCTACATATCTTTTTACAATAATCCATATACACACGTACGTAGGTATAATGTGTATAATGTCTCACGTTGATTTATATTTATAGAATTGATGGATGGATTCCATTAACGGTAGACGGCTAAGGTTTAAAGAAATACTTTTGCAGACAGCCCAAATAATGTATTTGATATTTTTCAGATTTGTAAGATGTTTATGGTAAAATTACATTAAATAAATCATTTGTATAAAACGAATAACTTTATAATATTCTACAATGTGTACTTTCACTAATGCTATTTTATTATTATTATCTAAAGATTAATTCCAATTTCAAAGTACGATAAATTTACCCAGCCTTTGGATATGAACAATTTATCCTACAACTTTACTATTGCTTAATGAAAGTTTAAATTATTTTTTTTTACTTTATTTTGCCATAATTGTTCATAGAATTAATTTGCCTTCAACATTTCCATGTAATCCCAAACCATTAAATTTGTTTAGAATATTTTAGAGCTTATCTTAACCCTTTTAAGCAGCTTAAATAATTTTAGAGAGAATAAATAGTGGGAGATTAACAAATTCCAATCTGTTGCTTGACTTCTTGACAATTCCTATATCTATAATTATATAATCCTATTAATAATTAACAGTACTCTAAACGAGTTTCTAAAAGCAATTCTAGTAAAACAAAAGGAGAATTAGTATTAATTGGCACTGGAATCTCTCTTGATACCATCGTGCCTAATGACAATACCTACAACGTACTGAACTTCAAGTTTGTCGATTTCGCAATATAGCGATCAAGTGCACCTCTAGCATTTAGGGTTACCATTTAATTATTTTTTATTGATTAAAATTAATCATACTCCAATATTTACTTAAACGTTTGCAAGGTGCTTTAATAAAATAAAATCGTCATTAATTTTATATTGTCACTCAGCTTCTGTAGCAGTATGCGATGTGTCCAAAATTTGCAGTTACAACGTCCACATTAAATTATATTTATTAAGACGAAACAAAATAAGGTGACAGTTTTCGTTATAGTAAAAGCATCTTTAAAATCTTAATATAAATTTCGAAAAAGTTTACTACGCAGTGGCATTCCAAATTATGTGTAATTTAAAACGGAAAAGTTAATTTATTGCTAAATTAACATTACATATACATCTAAAACAAAATTTTTTAGTGTTTCAAGTTTCTCACAATTACTGATCAACTATTAATTGGATATTATGTAATATGAAACAATAAATATTTAATTACTAGGAAAGGTTCAGATAGAAAACATAGATTTGTGTTAAAAATTAATTTACAACTGCAAAATAACTACCCAATTCGTTAGTAAGTTACGTTCGTCTGCAAGTAAAGTTGGGTAAAATCCGGGTGGGTCTGAAAATTTACGACATGTGCACGATCCGGAAAATAGATGTCATGTCTGTTTGAACCTTTCTTGGTTATCTAGACAGGTATATAACTATAAACTTTTAGTTTAAACAAGTTTTCTACCAAGAAATAATATTTTCATACAGTACCTTACTTTTAATTTTTGTATCAGGTTACGTTATAATAATACTTCCAGGTTATACCATTAAAGAAGTATTTTTCAATCTTATTATTATAAAGACTCTCTAGGATTATCAACATTGTTACTTTGGTCACTAAATACTTTTATTTATAGAAAACTTATTACTCACTTTAAATATTACCTTTTTTGTAAAAGTATATAGAAATGGTGTTATCAACTACGTAGAAGCTTTGAAAATTCTGAATTCAAAGGTTCATACACAAAACGGAAAGGCACTTGAATTAAATGTCTCCAATATAAATGACCTCTTTTATGTTTCTAAGAGGAGCATTTATTTTCTTAATATGTTAAGGAAGCTACTTGCTTTATTTGATGGTAAGTCGTCAACGTGTACAATAACTTTTTATTAGTAAAAATTAATAAAAATAATACTTGAAGAAAAACTATTTTTTGCAAAATGTAATTTAGAAATGATTAAATTGTCTAACAGTTCTCTTATTGTTTTAAACAAAATTAAAATTGTATATTCTTCAAGAATAATTAAAATTAATTGCCTATTAATACTTAACGAATAACAAAGAGAATAAAGACTTAATAAACGTATAGCAAACCATATAGTACATTATATTTAATTTATAAAAACTGGTTAAATTATAACAAATTATTAAATATATTGATATGTACAAAAGGATATTGACTACATAAGAGAATGGAATATTATCAACTAATTCAAACATACGAAGGAGATGCTTGTAAATCTAATAAATGTGAAAATTACGTCGGTTCAACATATCATAAATTTGATAAATACTTACAGCTGTATTCATAAACGTTCAATAGCGCTAAAACACTGTTATAAGACTGATATAAGCGGTTTATAACCTAAAACAACTAATCAGCTGTAACCCATAACCTATAACAGTATTATAACTAAAGCATTCCTGAGCGACACTTTAAGAAATTTTTATGAATACGGGTGTTAATGTACTGTAATGATATTTTATAAATTTACAAACTTATTTAAATAAACCTCGGCCAACCTTAACAATCGTGGGATGATCTCGTCAGGGGAATGGATTCTGTTTTTATTCTCGTTAATGAAATAATAATAAAAATTAAAGAAAAGTTAAGTTTAATTTTCAATAAAATGTTTCCTAAAAAAATAATATCAATAAAATATTTTGTGTAGCAGACAAATTTCTGCCAGGTGTGGTGTTTTATGTTTGTGTTTTTCTGTACAATTGACAAATTTAAAAATACTAACTTCAATATTGTCTTCTTAAATGTGATAATTTTACACCCGCACAAAGTTCAATTTTATAAACGTTTATTAACCTTATTCCGAGACGCTTGTAGTGATGATTGATGATCTTCTTTCGTCTGTCTTTAGCTCCAACTGTCGGCTTCCGCTCCCGTGCTTTCAGAATTTTGAGAATTTAGGTGTGTTCCAAGGACAGAGATGTACAAATTTAATCTTATATTGAAACTTTTATTTAGATATTTTTAACTTTTTTTCAATTTTTTCAATTTTTTTCAATTAACTAAAGATAACTTCTATTAAGATATGATAGAGATTTCGCCATTCCATCGAAATTAAGGAACACGTCTCCACCTAGTTCAATGCATCCATAAAGTACTTCGTGGTAGAATTCTTTTACATGGAATCCCGCAATTTCTCCAATGCACAAATTTATTAATGGCAAAATTTCTAGCAACCTAATCATCGTAATTTCAGCCACGCAAATATAAAAATCATTTTTCTTCAATTGTATTACGTAGTTCTTATTATACAATTGCCCGGTGACTTTAAATCCGCTGTCAGCACTTTCCATAGGATCTAAACCACCATTTTTAAAAAAATTTTTAATTTGATTGACATTAACGTCGTTGGTCAACATTCCCCAATCCTCACAGCTTAATGGTATAGTGATACCATTTGATCCAATGATTTGTAACATTGGAATCCAATTTTCAACATCAATACCTATAGCTATAAATTTTGTTTGGGATTTATTTAATGCGTATTTTGTTACATGAATTAGCTTCAGCACATGCATTAGTTTAGGTGCTTTATTCGGAGTATTTACTGAAGAAAATAGAAATACAAATTAATAGAGAAATATAAATATAATATGAAAAAATTAAACTGATAAGGGAAATTTTAAAATTTAATATTGAAACAATCCCACAACCTATAAAATGATCGAGTAAGGGCTGTTAGAGTCAAAGATATTTCTGACAACAAAATATATGTGCAAAATATCAGATTGCTTTATATGTGATGATTTGGGGCGCAGTTTGCAGAAGAAGTAAATTTCAATTAAAATTTATTGAAAAAATAGTCAAAGTAAGCACAAAATGCTATCTGGAGGAAGTTATGGAGGCAGTTTTTTTACCTAGTGCTCAACCTTTATTTGGAGATGATTCTAATTGTTTACAACAAGATGAACCTCCATTTCATACCGCCAATATAGTTCAAGATTGATGCAATGCTAATTTAATCAACTTTTTGTGTAAAGATGAATGACGTCCCAGCTCATCTGATTTGAATTCATTTGATTATTTTGTCTGATCATATATTATGTTGTCGAAACTTAGAAATTATAAATTTAATATTGTTTTCAGGCTTGTCTGATGATAATCGAAAATTATAAACATAATGTTAACAGTATGTAACAAACTATTTATCATTCAATTAAATAGTTTTTGAATAATTATGTAAGTTATGAATTAAATTTTGTTTCAATTTCATGTAACATGTAAAAATAAATTTTATAAAAGGAGATTATAAATTTAGCTAATTGGAACAATTTAAAAAATCATCACAACAATTTGGAATAAAATGTCAATTAACTATGTTCGCGCGGCATACAATTTCTTTAAAAAGAGATTGAAGCTGGTTAACAGTAATAGAAACTGTAACAAATTTTTGTAATTTCGTTTATTTTTGCGCACCACACTGCCCACGGTGCATTTAGGCATTACTTTTATGGCAATTTGTATCAATGTTTGACGTCTGGGGAGAGAAATTAGATAAATAGATTAGAAATTTGCTGTGTGCTATTGGTATCTATCATCAGTTGCCAATATATTTTTGAATTTTCAAATTGAGCAAAATTAATTTTTATCGCGACCTTACGCTTGTCCTTAACCTTAAACCTGAATACCATGAATGGATATTATAATTTCTTTATTTTGGCGTTACAAGCTGACAGTAGATATTGAAAGACGTAAAAATTCCCGATTACAGCTTTATATATATCTTCTCACTAATACTTATGTATTTAATGTAGGTTATTATTTTGTTTTTAAGTATAATTAAACTAATTAAAAATTATTACTGGCAGCCCACCTAAAGTATCTTTTTGGATAACATTTTAACCTATATGAGATTATCTCTACTGATAAGAAGTAGGTCTTCAGATTATTAAAAGCAAAGAGAGAAGACTGTAGAATTTACTTTTGGTTATAAAAATAGTAACGCTATAAATATTTCTATGTAATATTAAATTTTTGATGCCTTCAGACATTGTGAATGAATTTTTTCATCTTACAGCATAGTTTAATGCTGATATTATAACTTATTATTTCTGTTATTGTGATTAATTAATAATTTATCTTAAAAGTTTTAAATTAGATTGAATATTAAAGAATTGCAATAGCGAAACTGTACGTTTTATATTCACAATGTTAAATTTCTGAAGTCAAAACAATATGTTTGTTTTATTTTTAAGAAATTTTTCAGAATGGTTTATAAGCAAACATCCAAAAGATTAACAAATATCTCAAGAATGTTCGACTTCATGTTATGCAATTAATTGCTAAAGTGGTATAACAGAAGTTTGAAGTAGTTTCCTAGCGAATACTTCTTTATTGCTTTCAAAAATTTTTTGCTTTAACATTTTATTACTAAAACTACATCGATAAAAACAACATGGAAAAAAAGTAAAATATTATTTTATGAAATCTACTAATTAAAATAATTAAGTGTTTAAAATATCTGTTAGAAAAAATAACAGTTGAGTCGTATATTTCTTTGCAAACGTTTAACGGAAGCTATTCGAATGTAAATTTAAACTAAGAATGCTCAACAGCTACCGACACTGTTTTTGTTCCATTTCTTAGTCTAAAAAGAATGAACATTTTGTGCGGTTCTTTGTGCACTGTGCATTATATTAAAAAGTGCTATCTTCCGAAGATTGTGTCATTATATAAAGCGACCGAGTAGAAACAAATCGAGGTTGGAAATGGCGTTGCAAAGAGCTACACCGGATGGATATTCTTAAGAAGTATGAATGTCGTTTCCTTTTCTACATCAAATTTGTTACAGGTAAATAATGCATGCATGCTGTAGATATATTCACACCTAAGGTGTATCTCATATATCAAAGGTAAGGTAAGAAATGTTCGAGTCTAACAGCACTTTTTATGGTAAATTGCATATGTAGGAGTCTGTCTGGATTTTGCTTTAATTCAATTTTACAAACTGTTCACGTAATTCATAATATCTTTCAAAACTGTGAGAGAATCCCTAAAATTAACAAAAAGCATTGAGTTAAATTGCTTTTTTTGGTTTTTAAAATCAATACAAGTAGCAAGTTGGCACTAAAAGTTTTAGGGCTTAGTGAATAATAAATTTCCTTTTCAATTTCCTAATAACGTTGAGCAGTTTTTAAAACTGAAAAGTAAACTCATAACTGGTAGTAAACTTGTAATACGCTAAATTTACATTCAAGTTTGACTAATTAGTTGGATAATGTGTTTCATAAATCTAATGAACATTTTTCAGTGCGAATGGTGTTCGACAAGTTTGTAATCTACGACTACAGCCAGCTTGCCCGGAGTCGTTTAAGAAGGATCAAGTAGTTCAGAAGGGTCACACTCAATCACTTTCAAGTGCTTAAGACGTCGCAAGTTATGGAAAGCAGTCTTTAGTTTTCTAAGTCATTTAACTTTGCCTAATTTAAACTCAAAATACCATTTGAACATCTTCAAAGCCTGTATCTTGAATATAATATTATCAGTATACTAAAAACAGTTTTTAAACGCATCACTTGTATAATATTATATAATATGTATACAGTATACATACTTACTATAAATAAAATTAAGTTTATTAAATTAATTAATTAAATTTATGCCTATCAAATGTGAAGAGG
This sequence comes from Cantharis rustica, assembly GCA_911387805.1. Classification (NCBI taxonomy): domain Eukaryota; kingdom Metazoa; phylum Arthropoda; class Insecta; order Coleoptera; family Cantharidae; genus Cantharis; species Cantharis rustica. Next base: position 37,934,434 of record OU426879.1, read on the forward strand.
CAACTAAGTATTCTTTTTATACATTTCAAAATAAAAAGATACATACGTATATATTGACATGCCCCGGTCTATGCAAATCTTATAAAAATTTGCTTTGTTCAAAATTTAATCTAATAACTGAGCATTCATTTTTTTGTGTGCAAGAGACTCTTCGAATTGTTTAAAATTGTAAATTTATAAATTTAAAATGCTCACTTTTGTTAGATTGTGTGTGGTGTTGGAGCCCACCTGGCATCCCAGCTGTCCTCACAAATTTGTTGCTATGCAGTTCTTTTGCATCGACTAAAATTTTACAACTTTTTTCAATTTTTAATTTTTCGGCACCTCACTTTAATTAAATTAAAATAAACAAAACTCAAATTAACTTATTTATTTTTTAAAATAAAAACAACTCTCCATTATCGGGTATGGTGTTTCATCCGTTTTTACCTTTTCTGTGCCACGGCCGTAGCCTAATTGTCCTTGCATCGACCTACCAGCCGTAGTCCCTCTCTTACTTCTCCCTACCTTTTTATTTACATAGCAAAACCCAACAACCAATTTTATACAATGTGATAAATAAATAAAATAATAAAATTGAACTTTAAAAATTATTTACAAAATAATAAAATGAATGTTTTTTTTGCATTTCGAAACACGACAATATTGTCGTGTATTTTCCTACAATTTAGTATTTTGGAGTGTAAAATATTTTTTTATAGTTTATGTTAAAATTTTGTTGAAGCTAATCTTGTAGCTACTACTCGGATGTGCTCTTTTCATGTCAGTTCTCCATCTATGTGCATTCCCAGGAATTTCGTACTTTTACACAATTCATACATTTCTCTATTTATTTGTACCTTCTCAGGTGTTTCAAGCCCAGAATGTAAAGTTCTAAGTATAATTTTTTTTTTTTTGGTTAGTACCATATCATTTGTTGCAAACTATTGTTCTACCCTGTTAAAAAATTCGCTTGAAAAACTTACCACCTCTGGCCATGTCTTGTCTCTTATTAATAAATTTGAATCATCAGCATAATTGGTCAAATGTTGTAGTTCTGCTGTTTTTATTGTTCTTGATAATTCGTTTATATATATTTAAAAAAAAACGTGGAGCTGCAATACTACCCTACGGTGCACCCATAGTTATAATTTGGCTTTCTGATTTATATTCCACTCCATCGCTAATTATGGAAACCATTTGTTTTCTTTCTGCAAAATAAGATTTTATCAACTCTAATGTCATTCCAGTTACTCCATATTCTTCCATTTTTTTAAAAAGTATATCAGAATTTAGGCAATCGTATGCTTTTGTCAGGTCTAAAATCATTCCAAGTGCTAGCTCTCCATTTTCATACGCCTCTAGTACGTTTTTCACAAATTAAAATATTGCCATTTGTGTGGATTGACCTCTTTGGTATCCGTGTTGCATTTCTGTGATAATTTTGTTTTCTTCCAGGAATTGTACTATTTGCTTACACATAGCCCATTCAAAAATTTTCGAGAAAACCGTGAGCAAACTTATTGGTCTATATTAAATTATTATAATTTGACGGGTCGCCTTTCTTGTATATGGGCTTTGCTATCGCTATTTTTAATTGATCCGGAAATTTTACATACTTGATTGAGCCGTTCACAATGTGGCAAATTGGATCCACTACCTCAGTTATGCTATATTTTATAATACTAGTTGGTATTTCCCCTATCCCACTGCTGTTTTTGTTCTTTAAACTTTGAACAATTTCCAAAATTTCATTTTTGGTTACTTCTCGGATTTTTAATTTTTTTTTTACTTGTAATTTTTGATTTCTTCACAATTCTTCACAAAGATCGTCTGCTTTACCTGTTTAATGCTTCGAGACGCTGCATGTATCATATGTTGGTTTATTTCATTTGAAATCACCGATAAATTTTCTTCCATTTGGAAACTTTTATTTTTTTCATTATTTTTAATCGAGTTTACCGTAGTCCACAAGGCTTTCTTTTTGTTATCAGAGTTTTCAATTTTCTCATCATAAAATTTTAATTTACACTGTGCTAAATACTTGTTATATTCTCTCTTTGGATCATTGTAGATTTTTTTTGTAATCACCATTTACTCTACTGATTACCATAATTATATTTAATTTTTTCTTGTGTTAATAAAATTACATTAGAGAGTCGACGTGTGGTTTCGCTGATTTAGCAAAGGAATGCTAATTTGAAATCTTAGGATCGATCCTCAAAAAATTTATAAAAATTTTTAATATAACCTGATATTAAAGTTGTTTTATAAATCATTGAGTAATAGAAATTACTCAACATTGCCCTAAACATAATTATGCGTAAAGAATACGGTTTTCTAAAAAAGCATAATTGTATTATAAGATAAGATAAGATAAGATAAATTTATTAAGCAATATAAATACAGTATAAAAATTAAAATTGCCTAAAAGGGTGTAGGGTCAGCAAAGCTGTTTTCCACCTTATGAAACTATAATCCAAATTTTCTAAAAATAAAGCGTTAAAATGAATATATTTTTGTCTGCAGCGTATTTTTTAAATTGCTTTGTTAATTAACAAATACGTAGATACATACAACTATAGTAGCTTTTAGAGTAATGAGAATCCTCATACATGTAGAAACGAGTAAAAAATTAATGAATCACGGAATTATTTTAGAAATACCGTTGTTATTTAATAATAAATTAATTAACATCAAAAACTAATAAGTTTAATTATTCAAAAATTAAAAGTAAACCAGGAAATAGTTTTTTAAAGTAATAGATTATAGATTAATTACAGAAACTGTAGAAATTTAGTAAGACAATAATAAAATTTTGCAATAAGATCTAGAACTCATTCATTTTCAGTACAATGAACTACATACTCACTATGTTCTGTTAGTACCTACTAGTAAAGTAGTAGGTAAACAGTACCTACTAATTTGAGTATCATAATAAAGACAACTTTTACAAATAGTTATTTTAAATTATATAGTATTTCCATTACAGCAAATTATCATCTGCAATACTAAGAAAATGCAATTTTATTATAATATTATGTAATACCACAAGAGGAGTATTATCGGAAAATTAATAAAAACTCCAGTTGATAACCTTCTTTTATTCGATAAAATTTTCCGGTTAACAATGCCTGCCGGAAGCTCTGATGTTTGGGAGAAGAGCTAGTCGCAGGTTCTTCACTAATTTTTAAATTATTAAATACAAAAATATTTATAAGGTTATTCAAATATTTATAAAAACTACACCACTGACTTTATTAAGCAACCTAAGGTAATTACAAAATCAAAAAAATAAATTGAATGATTCAATAATCCCAAAGTTAGATAGGATTACTAGGTTCTAGGTAATAGGTTTGTCGCGTTTATCTCTCCAAAATTTGGAAAGAGGGCAATAAGAAAATAAATTCTATACAGAGCAGTGCAAAAATAAATACTACAAGCTTTCTAGTAATTTATAATATGAAATTTAATCAGCTAACGAGCGATAAAATTTAATATTTCATATTAAAACAAGCGTCATCTTTATTAAATATTCAATAATATTTTTCGAATTGTTTTCAGCGATTCTATGACAGGTGATCACATGACAAGCGAACCCGCAACAAGTGAACGCACAACAACCGAACACGGCGAGTGACCACGCTGACAAGTGACCACACTGACAAGTAAGCACACAGATAAGTGACCACCCTGACAAGTGAACACACAGACAAGTGACCACCCCGACAAGTAAACACATATACAACTGAACCCTCGGTCAACTGAACACACGCAATAAAATAAAATAGAACATAAAACTTAACCTATAACCTAATTTTGACTGTTCTTACTTATTTCGATAAAATTTAAATATTATTAAAAATACACAATAAACTCATTAATAAACTATATGCTTTATTATACTAAATAAACATTAAAAAAATATTTTTATTGCAGATTTGTCATTCGGAACAAGTATAACAAAATAAACAAATAAAATGATTACTGTTATTAACAATGTGATAATATTTTTTTATAAAATTGATTTTATGTAACATGTAAAAATTAATTTTATAAAAAAATAAAATAAACAAACTAAACAAAATTATTAAAATAATGAATTTTAACTGTTAAGTAAAGAATACATACTCACATTAAAAAATAATATTTAAACACAATAATTTTACGACAATAATTTTTTATAGTTTTCTAAATATTATTTTTTTATGTACGTATGTGCACTCATGATTTAACAGCTTTCGGGCCTACGGCCTTCTGGTTTTTAAATCCTTCGCCGGTAATGCATCTCATATCTCCCGCGTAGATAATATACTATTAGTTTTTTTTTTTAACAGTTAAAATTTATTAATTTAATAATTTGTTTAGTTTGTTTATTTTAACATTACATACTACTCTAAATACCACACTATCCACTTTAAAAATTCATTTTTTAAATTATTATTTTTTTGATTTATTAGGTAAGTATAATAATTTATCTTGATTATTTTCATATTTCTCAACTGTTAAGGCTACTTGTTCATCTAGAAGTACATATTTTCTTTTTTTTTTTTCTGGTTAACCCATTTGTGCTTTTACTAAAGTAAACCTATGACATAATATGTTCTTCTGAAGACCCTCAAATAAGTTTCAGATATTTGGATGACTACAATAAAATAGTGAATTTAATCCATTATAAAATCCTTCACAGCAATTAGTAGTTCTTGGTGATTTATATTGAGATGTATTTAAAAAAGGGGTAAAAAAAAGAGGGAGCGTGAAAAAAAAAAAATATATATATAATAAACCGGGTGCCGGCTGAATTTTGAAGAGAAATTAATCTCTCGAAATTTAATAAAATAAAAAAAGAAAAGGACGATTAAGTTCGAGAAGAGGCTCTCGAAAGCATAAAAATAGAATTGTTGAAGTGGTGAAGAGGTAAAGTTTGGAAAGAAGATTGCTAGAGAGGAGATAACTGTGGCGGAGCAGAGAACGACGGCGAAAATACAAAAGGAGGGAAAATAGTTAAAAAAAAAAAGGTATTCCGTTAACGGTATATTTAAAGTTTGATTTCATTAGTTTAAGTTTCTGTTTCTGTTTATGTTCATTGTTTTATGTTTATAGAAAATAAAGGTACGGTGATTAACCACATCCAGTTTTATTTCCAAAATTAAAAACGTTTAGATTGGTGACCAAAACTCCAAGCACCACCAGGAAATTTATCTGGTTGAAGTGAAAAAAAAAACACGACAACCAATAAATTTAAATTGGCGCCCAATACGTGGAACTCGAACCCACGACATCACTGAGATTAATCAAAAATTCATTCACCAGAACGACCCAAAAAATTAAACAGAATATTGATTTAATAAAATATTGACACGATATTTACAATATTGACATTTGAAAAGTTTGACAGATTGCTAAATACGTCAACATTATAAACAATTAGATTACATTATAAGTGTGTTATTAATTACAATTGCAGGAAAATTTAATATTTTACATTATTTTTAATCTTTGAAATTAATTTGTATTTAAAACCATCAAAATGAATGACATAAGAGTTACAAGAAGCATAGCAAGAGCAGAAATTGAACAGAACAACAAGATTCAAGAAAGCACAGAAATAATAGAAGACCAAAGCACGAACGAAGTATTGCGAGATATAGAAGAAAACGCAACGGTATTAACAATCGAAGAAAAGCTTACGGAAAAACAGGATACGATGGAAGACAAAGTAGGAATAGAACTAACGAAAACAATGCAACAAATGATGGAACAAATCATGCAGAAAATGGACGAAAATTCACAGGAAATGAGAGACATATTTAGTCGCGCAGAAGAAAAATCAAACCAAGACATCAATAAATTGAAATCATCACAACAAACTGCACGAAAGGATATCAACAGAATAGATAAAGAGATAAAAATTATCAAGGAAACAACAGTGAAGAAAAATGACCTGAAAAAGACGGTACAAGATATAAGAAATGAGTTCGAAGGTAAAACGATTAATTTGAGAGAAGATGGTATAAAATCAAATAATCTGCCAGGAAACTTCAAGATTAAAGTAGTCGAAATTATTGAAGAAGCCAACCAAGGAAAACTAAAAACGATGGAGGAGAAATTAAAACATTTTGTGGCACAAAACAATGACAATAACATTGTTGAGGTAAGAAATGAAGTTACGAACGGTGTTAAACAATTGGATCGAGTTACGTCAATGATTGAACAACAATTCAAATCTGTTACAAATGATGTGAATTATCATCACGCAAGAATAGAACAGGTGGAAGATGAAATAGTTGGTATGAGATCTGCCATAAACGCGAATACAACTAAATTATCACAAACAGGTATGGCGAACCAACACCATGTTGCAGAAAACGAAGCAGGTCAGATTAAAAGCATTGTACAGGAGATACAATTCGGATTCAATTCTGATAAAGTGATAAAATTTCATGGCGATGGACAAACTAATCCACGTTTATTTTTGAAAAATTTAAAAGACATCACCAACCGAATAAATGATTTATCGCGACTCAAATCAGTTATTAGGCATTCTTTAAAAGGCGAAGCAGAACAATGGCTTGGAATCATTGAAGATAATTACCACGATTTCTATGAATTCGAACAGCTGTTTTTAAGACAATTTTGGGGTGCAACAGAACAAAGGAAAGTACGAATCAACCTTATGAATGGAAAGTATCGTGGACGAATGGACCACACAAGAGAAAATTATGCAATCAAACACATCAACGCGATCAAACAATTGGATCCGCCCATGATCGAAGTTGACCTAATACGAAGTTTAGCAAATCATTTTGGATACGATGTAATAAACCGAGTCTCGATAGAAAATGTAGAAACAACAGAACAATTTTTAAATTTGTTGAAACGTTTCGACAACATACCATATGAAAATAGAAACGAAAGTCATGGACAAAGTAATCCGACACAATGGAGAAACAATTATGGACAAAATAATTACAATAATTATAACAGAACCGATAATTATAGTACTGACCAACAACGCAACTATGGTGATAATAATCATCAAAATTATCAGGCTAACTACAATAACAATAGAAATGCTTACGAAAGGAATGGAAGAGAGAATAATTGGAGAAGTGCAAATTTTAATGACTACGAGCACAATTTGAACGACAACCGTAGACCAAACTACAATAACCGTTCGGACAATTCCAACACAAATTATCGGCATAATTCAAACGATTATCGACAGTCCTATGGGGGATATTGGAACAGAAATAATAACAACAATAATACACAAAGAAACAGCGGCAATATCAATAATGGCAATTCCAAGTCAGAAAGCAATCAATACAAATATGAGAGTTCAAATAGGCAAAATAACCACGATGATAACAAAGATGGAAGGCACATGAGAGTCTTTACTAACATGAGATCCAATAGCCAGTACAACAGGGATAGCAATGTTACGCCAGCACATGTCAACGCAATTACGGTGGTAGAAGAAAATAGGGGAGCAGCGGAAAGTAGAAACGTTGAAAATTTTCAATAAATGGCAGTTCAAAGAAAAATCGGATTATTAATTATGAACATCCAAGAGAGTTCATAAGTATCACAAATGACACCAAAATAGACGAAAGTGTCAATGGACTGCCATACATTTTTATAAAAATAAACGATATTCAGCTGACGACAATAGTAGACACGGGTGCGGAAATTTCGCTATTGAATGAAAAGACTAATAACCTAAATTTTGAATATTTTAAGAAACAAGTTATAGAAACCCATCCAGTAAAATTAATATCTCCAAACAACGAATCATTTACAAGGATTAATAAAAACTTAAATACGAACATAACTATTGGGAGAACTACAAAAAATTTTGGAATTATGATGATACAAGACATGAAAATAGATTATAATATAATAAGAATTGACCTATTGAAAAAATTTAAGATCAAAAAGAAGAAAATATTACCCAGAAGATCATGAATGATAAATTATGAAAATTTGAATTATCAACAAACTTTAATAAGAGTGCGAGAAAAGCTAAATCGTAGATTAAGATATTTACAAAAGGTGAATGGAAAGATCAAAAAGAAAACTACATTTTCTATAGGAGATATAGTGGTAGTCAAAAGCTTAAGGATAGGTTTACGGTCTGCAAACCAATGTGCCAAGTTATATTTACCCTACGAAGGTCCATACATAACAAACAAAGATATCAGAAAACACATACGAATTATACAACAAAATAACAGAACGCATCCGAGGTCAGTTCCACCTCCAAGATTTGTATGAATGGAAAGAAGAAATGAGGTATGAAGAAAAGTAATATTTTACAGTAGCTAAAAGAAAAAAGAGGGACGGAACTTTTTAACTTCATTAGACACTGATGATAGTTAATATTAATTGTAAAGAACAGGCATGTTTAAATGTAATTTAATATTATTAATTCAATTTCAAATTATCAAAAATGTATCAATTGACAATATTTAAATCCATTCATTTCAATAGATTTTCACAATATTCCAACAAATTGTCACATTCTGAAAATATCGGGTGCGTTGAGATGTATTTAAAAAATGGGTAAAAAAAAGAGGGAGCGTGAAAAAAAAAAAAAAAAAAAATATATAATAAACCGGGTGCCGGCTGAATTTTGAAGAGAAATTAATCTCTCGAAATTTAATAAAATAAAAAAAGAAAAGGACGATTAAGTTCGAGAAGAGGCTCTCGAAAGCATAAAAATAGAATTGTTGAAGTGGTGAAGAGGTAAAGTTTGGAAAGAAGATTGCTAGAGAGGAGATAACTGTGGCGGAGCAGAGAACGACGGCGAAAGTACAAAAGGAGGGAAAATAGTTAAAAAAAAAAGGTATTCCGTTAACGGTATATTTAAAGTTTGATTTCATTAGTTTAAGTTTCTGTTTCTGTTTATGTTCATTGTTTTATGTTTATAGAAAATAAAGGTACGGTGATTAACCACATCCAGTTTTATTTCCAAAATTAAAAACGTTTAGATTGGTGACCAAAACTCCAAGCACCACCAGGAAATTTATCTGGTTGAAGTGAAAAAAAAAAACACGACAATATGTATAGCAGAATCGTAATAATTCCAAATTATAATTGGTAATTCTGGCTTTTTTGCTATTGCACCTTCAATGTAAGTTGAAAGAAAAATAGGTAAGAACTGCATTATACCTACACTATCATCTGGAAATGTTGCAGCTAATACATCAAACATAGGTCTTACCTCACTTATCGGTACAAATGCCAGTGCTATCAGAGATTTTAATTTTAATTTGGTTTTAATATCTGCATCAAATTCCGCTTTGAGGCCAACAGAATTAATTTTTCGGATTAAACTCTGACACAGGTGAAAATAGCAACCTTTAACCTCTGCATTTGAGAAAGTTGTATAAACTACACATTCAAAATCTGCTCAAAATCTACCAAAACTTTTTGTCGTGCTAAGTTTCGTAAATTTTGCTAACTAACAAATCACCAACATAGCAATGTAAAAATCAAAAATCAAAATTGTTGGCTATTTTTAGTTGACATGTAAAACAATAATTAATAAAATAGTAATAGTAATAGATAAGCTGATTTTCCCGCCTAGCGCTTGAAAAAAACAGTGATTATTTTATAAGATGTTGGTATTCTTGATTATATTTTGTGCGTGAAAATGAATTAAATTAAATAGGTGTATTGCAAATTTTTGGAATAAAAGGCACTTTTTAATGCAATTACAGCTAACTTATTATTTTACAAAATTATAAATGTAAGTATACTATATTTTTATTAGAAAATTTTATCAAAAATTAATGTAACAAATACCTATTTTTTAAGTAAACTTTAAACGTTAAATTTTGAATTCAAAGATTTTACTACCAACAACAACAAAATTACTAATACCAAATATTTAAAAAAAAGTAATTAAATTTTATATTATAACTAATTATAGAAGTCGGCGTAAAAATTGTTTTCCGAATACTCGTAAATACAGTCCTTGATTAATTTGCATCGGCCTGTAAAAAATTTAATTTCCAGCCTAATGATAAAAATATGCAAACTAATTTTCAGTGAGATTATCAGAACGCGATTATTTATTTATTTATTTATCGTTAACTATAATTTAGGTATAAATGCCAGGTGGTAGAACATTTACAATATAAAACAATTACTTAATACAATAATATATTGTATTTTGAAACCAAAAAATTCTATTTTTAGTTGTTTTGTAAACATACCGTAGATAAAAATTTTTGTAAAATAAGATTATGTTAGTAACAAGGTAAGAAGAGAAGAACAGAGAGCAACCATCAGTCACACGCCGCTGTGGGTGGATATCGGTGAGATTGTTTATTCCCCGATAAGATAATTTATATTGTGATAAATTTTGAAATAAAGAGTGAATTAATAAAATTAAAAATTGTTTTGATTGAAGTGAGGTGTTACAAAATTAAGAAGATTTGAAGGTTTGTAAAGATTTGTGAAGATTTGGTGATTGTAGATAATATATTACTACGAATTTGTTTGACGAAGCGGACAAAGTAGACGGTCACGTTCTAGATGTTACCACATAAAGTAAACTTTTAACATAGCAACAGAATAATGCACGTTTTGAAATTAAAAATTATAACGACAATTTTTAAACGACACAAAATTTAATTAAATTTTGAAATTAAGAGTCTCATGCTCAACAAATATTTGCATGACCTCCGCACGCACTCACGATAAATTTAATGAAAATTGAAATTGTTTTGTAATGAAAATTTTTTACAAAAATTATATAGCGGGCATCGCAATATACAATTACAGAATATAATACAACAAAAATAAAAATACAGCAACACAATATAATACACAAAATACACTACAGCAATGTACTACAACAAACTGTTAACCAGCAGTAGCCAGGTTTTCACCAATGCAACACTTAAATGTCCTTAGACTTGGCAGATTTTTCTCAAACAAACTTGGAGACAATACTCCTTTCAAAGTTTAATCTCTGAATTCAAAAGTAATCCCAACCTAATATTTGTGTTGTATAATAGGAGTTTTATCTTGTGCAGTTAATCATGCATCATTGCAGCATTGCACATTGCATAATCATGCCTTGATAGATAGGGTGCTTTTTCTAGTTTTGCTTTTAAGCTGCTGTACGCAGGGTTTCCCATATAAACTTTGTAGATAACGGACAGTCTTGCGGCACATTGTGCACATTGTACTCTACTCTATTTTCTTCATTGCCTTGGAAGGACTGAAATTTGCGTGAAATCTTTTTTTCCCCCCTGGTTATGGCTCTTTTTAAACCATTTCTATTTGGTTGCTCAAATAGGCCTGATCAGGATGCTAAATGGAGGAACAATATTCTAGGGTTGGTTTCACGAGACACACGTAAGCCCTTTCCATTGCTTCTGGCAACGTCTTTTTGAGGTTTCTCATAACGAAGTTTAGTGTTATATAAGCTTTCTCTACCATACGTTGCACATGTACAGACTAGTTTAATCTATTTGAACATGTAACGCTAAGGTAATTAAATTTATTGACGATTTCCAATGTTGCACCTAACAATTCATACCTAAAGCTGAGTCTTCTAGTACCGAAAGTAATGACTGAATTTAAATTTATTGCTGTTTACTGCTATTTTGTTGTCTAATACCTATTTTTCAAGCTTCAGTAAATCTAGTATTAGACCATCGCAATCGGTTGGGTCTCATATAGCACGATATAACACAGTCATCAGCGAACAGTTTTATGAAAGCAAAACTACCTTGGGAAGATTTTTTATAAATATTATAAAGGCTAAAGATTCTACAACACTTTCTTGCGAGACACCAGATGTAACACAAACAGTTATAGAAGTTATAGATAAGAAATTTTTAAACCATAGAGTTATTCTTTGATCTATGTTCAGTTTTACTATTTTATCGATGAGCACAGTATGTGAAACTAAATCGAAAGCTTTCTTGGAATCTACCAAAACCACATCGACTTGCTTCCCAGAATCAATGTTATCTGATATGTCTTGAATTACTGAAGCCAAAGCAGATTCACGAGAAAACAATTATCAGAGTAGCATTATCAAAATGGTATTATCCTGTTATGTTTTGCTTATCTTCTGTCATTGTTATTATGATTGTAATCTTTAGTATAAATTCATTTCTTCCTAGGTTGAAAGTAGTTGATTTGGTGAGAGAAGACATACTCCAATCACATTTGTCTGGCGTGAACTTAAATCAACACTTTGAACCGTTAAAAATTTACGCAAAACAGAATTCTTTCTCATGTCATATCACTCTTTTTGAATGGGGATTAATTTATCGATGAATGATTGCTGCTCGCCATTTCTGGACAATTTTTTATGAATATTTTGAAAAGTTCTAAGATAATTAATAACAACAAACATTGTAAATAAACTAAAATATTTATTACTATAGGTATGTTAATGATATTTTGGATTAGTGGAATAGAACTATATTATATAAGCTCTATATATTTATGTCAAATATCAATACTTTTCACGATAAAATCACGTTAATCTCTAAGATTGATACACGGGGCTCAATACATTTTTTTGATGTAAATGTTAATGTAATTGAAGCTCGACATAGCTTCAAAGTATATCGAAAACCAACATATGCGGGCACAGTAATTAATAATTATTATTACTTGTTTTGCTTTCTTCTTAGTAACATAAACTTTGAATAGGAGATTAAAATAATGAAAAACATTGTTCGCCAAAATAACTATGGTGATGAGGTCATTGACAGACTTCTTCGGAAGAAAGACACTTACACAAAATTTGTTTAGAGTAATTTTGTTAACACTCAATTGTTGCACTACGTTTCTTCAAAATTTTCTATTTTGTGTTTTTTCTTTCTATCCACTAACACCCAACAGTTTCAAATCCATTTCCACCGCATCCAGCCATCCGTTCTTTGATCGTCCTTTTCTTTTTGTATCCTAAAGTCTTCCTTTTATTGCCTTTCTTGTGATTCCATTTGTGATTTGTTCAACCCGAGGACGTGTCCTAACCATCTAATTCTCTGCGATCTGACAACATCTGTTATTATTGGTTCATCAAGTAATTCGTAAATTTTTACGGTGGTTCTTCTTTTCCACTCTACTTTATCGTTCCCATACTTTCAAGTTATTTATCATCGGATTATACGTGTATAAAATGTAAATACGATAAGGTTTTGTGAAATTGTAAGCTATATTGAATATCAGCAGATTAAAATATAATTAGTCAAGAACCCCTCTCCTACTCCAAAATAATAAAACAAGTACACTTTTCAGTAATATATTAAAAATAAACTATGTAAGTTTGACTCGTAGCCTTCTTTAGCATTTAGGTCAAAAATCTAAAATCACCAATCATTATATTATTATATTAATAATAAATAGAATTATCTGCTAACCACGGAATAGGCTACTATGGAAATACTGGAAGATGACTATGAGTCGAAACTACTAGTTTATTTTAATTTAAATTATTATTACTAGAGGAAACCTTACTATTTTATTGCTAAAAAACAAGCTAGAAAAATTTTTTTTACTGTAGTGGCATCGACACGCATCACCAAGTACAGCAAACATTATTTATTTTAGCCGATTAAGTAACATTTGAAAGGTAAAAATAAGAAATGGTTTAGGCTACATAGTAACGGACACTTTGTTTATAGGACAAAGTTTCGAGTAGTCAATTAAAATTTGTAAAAGTGACCCAAATTATTATAAATAAAAATGTAAATATAAGCTTGAATAAGTTTAAATTATTTTTATTTAAATAATAATCCTTCTTATAAAGCCAAGAGCATTAAGTGCTTTGCCGCAGACGATCGCTATGTGCGTACTGAAATTTAACTTAGAATCAAAAGTGATTTTAAGATCCTAAACATTATCAATTGTTTGCAAAGATGTGCCATTAATTGCATACGTGACATGTGCAGCACCAGACTGACGGCTAAATCGAATGTGCTTGCACTTTGCTGCATTAATGCCCGGTTTCTGAAGATCTCTGGTTAAACTACACATAACTAATCATAGGTTAAAGTTAACCTTAGGTTAAAGCACAATGGGTTTCTGAAACCACAAACTACTAAAGGATAACTAACCTACTGTCAACTCGTTTGATGTAATTGCCGGTAGATGGGAATATAGAAAACTTAGTTCAAATTAACTAAATAATTGGTAATTTTATTATTTTATGTTAGAAATGTTGCAAAAATCTGAGCATTCAAATGTTTAACGGAAAAAATTTTAAAACAAATTATTTTGTATGTGAAAAGTAAAAACGGGAAAAACAGAATAGATTCTAGCAAACGAAGTAAAAGTTTCACCGATTTCGACAGGGATCTTTTATTTGGTATAGTACAAAAATTTGATCACATTGTAGAAAATAAAAGAACGAATGCAACAACTGACAAGTTAAAAACCGAAGCTTGCATGGAAATATGCAAAAAATTTAATGCCAATAAAACAATGGTCCTCGCAACACCAAACAGTTGCACAATTTATATCTTGCTATGAAAAAGAAAGCAAGAAAAAACTTTAAATATATTATTTAAAAAAATTTGTTTTAAATAAGTATAAGTTAATTAAACACTAATATCAATATAATTGAGCTTTCAGCGACTTTTATCGCCTTCGTCAAAGTTTATTTATTCAAATGCGCAATCTGCGCATATTCCAAAAAGTTAACCAACACATAACTCGTGCCGATCGGTAGGTTATCTTTAACCAGAGATCTCAGGTTATCTTTCGCTATAGAAACCCAAAATCTGCGGTTATATTACGGTTAACCTTAACCTTAGTATAACTCGAGCTTCAGAAACCGGGCATAAGTGCCAGTTTGTTCACCGCACACCAAAAACCTAATCTGTGCAGATCCGACTGCACCAGAGCAGCAGACGTGCCGTCACAAATCTTCGCAAAAACCTTCATGTCGTCAGCATAAAGCAATACACTACAATAGTAGAAACACTGAATGATGTCTATGAAAATGTTAAACAATAACGGTCCTATGTGAGAATCCTGAGCAACTCCCAAGGTAGCCACAATTCTCCCTCATCTCCCTTGGGGATTCATTTTAGCCCGCTCTTTTTTTTCAATTTATAAAAGTTTTTCAAAAGCTTGATTCTATCTAGATCATTATTTCATTTTGATTGTATGAATAAAATATAAACCCGGACAAATTTGTATTCGTAAAAACTAAAATTACGAACATGGTAACTTAATTTATTTACACAAGATTTAAAATTAAGTCAACGATGGTAATTTGTTGCTCGATCCCCAGTATCCTATGAACAGTTGTAAGATCATGAAAATCCCTCTCACCAAGAACTCTCTTCCTTGACCGCGATGGACATCGCAATACTATATTTATATTCTTTGAATATTGATAATCGAATAGCTATTATTCATAATAGAAATGAACTTAAAAATAAGAATTTTAATAATTGTTTATTCTGGTAACACGTTTTTGCTTACACATAAAGTATCATTTTTAAATCGATTAATTGCATAGAAAGTAATAATCTCTGCAATGTTGAAGGAAGAATATAATATATCGAAAATAATACAAGTAGTATTTAAATATTTAACAAAATTCAAATTTCTGTTAATCTTCATATATAAACTCATTAATTTCTTTTTTTACTTTTTCCGTATACGCCATTAATTCTAATATCGGAATAAAAGAACTTTTTGTATAAGATCATTTGTTAAAAAAATGTGTATTGTTAATGAAAGAAAACTGTCAGCTAAACAATTTCTGTAAATCTCACAATAGATTTAATTAGAAAATTTAGAAAAATACTTCCCAATATTATCTAAAGATGAAGAAGGCCGCCGATATGATTGTTTTTGTATCGCACATCCGAGCTTTCAATTGTATTTGATACAATGGTTGAGTAAATATACGTCCGCTTCAGGCACAGAATAATACCCACAGATGTTATTGCAATATTTTTTAACTATATTGATTTTGGTTGGATTAAGATAAAATCAATACTTACCTTGCTTACCTAACTTATAATAAATATTTGCTTTGAATTAGGATTAAAATGTCAATTAACTTTTTCATTTTATTATGTTTATATTTGAAAATGTAATGCAAATTAATAACGATATAAAAAGTTTAACGGTTTTAGCGATAAACGACCTACTTCCTGAAAAGTAAACACAATTTTGGAAATTATTTACATAAACAACTACTTAACAATGGTGTCCTATCAAATGCATTAGAATTTTATAATACATAATTAAAATGTATTAGTAAAATTGATTTTATTTTTTTAAGGATTTTCACTTTAACATCAGCGTTTATGAAATTGTAAAAAGCGTCCCACTTACAAAGCATCACAATTTTATCAAGAGCTCAAAGGGAGTTATAGTTTTCTTTTAATAATTAATTTGATTAGTACCTACTTCTTTTCAAAATGAATTTGTTTGCAAAGAGGTAGGTATTAATCAAATTAATTATTGATTTCGCCTAACGTATTAAGTTTTATTATAATTTTAAATCTTTATCTAATGTAAATAACCATAGAATATAGACTATTCGTGGTATATAAAAATTTTCATTTTTACAACTTTTGAGACCAAATATAAATTTCTAATTTTTTCTCCTAAATTTTTAAATAGTATTTTAAATATATATTTTTTGTTAATAAGGATCGAATTTATTTCTAAGTTGAATATTCGATACCCCGAGCTTTAGAGACAAGAACACATGACAAAATATAAATTTTTGCTAATTGTTGGCTAAAGCCAACACACAACACAGCAGGTAAATATTCTTGTTTTTAAGTGTCTAATAATAATTATGTAACAACTTTAAAATACAAATTTGATTAGTAGGAAAGAAGTCCTAAGAGTGAACATGTTAGGTATAGTGGTCACCTATACTTATTTTATTAAAAAAGCAATGACGCCAAATAGTATATCGGAATATGTATAACTAGTCGCAAAATATTTGACAAAATAGCAAATACAATCAAAGGTCAGTAAATAGAAGTTCTGTGTTTATGAATTTTGCGCCATCAAAAGATGATTTTTAAATTCTAATAGTAGGGTGCTTTAGCCACTGCCTAGAGATTGTTTACTTGCCTTTTGAGTTGTGAATTTTATTCATTTTTAGAGAGGAAAGTCGAATATCTGGATTGAATTGTTACACGTGCACACGCAAATACCTTATGTAGTGGGTGAAAAAAGGAAATTTGAAGAAAACTTGCAGAAGCTGAAATTTGTTGAAACATAACCTTAAAATGAAAGGATGACAAATCAACCGCCAGATTTATCTACATATGATAATCAAAACTTACAACCTTTTCAACTTCAATACTTTCAACAACCACAGGGCGTGCAGCCACCCGTACAGTACCCCGCATTAATACAGCACCCTCAACCCCAGCCACAAAATGTATTGCCGAGTAGCTTGACATATTATAATCAGCAACATGCTGGAAATTCTCAAACAGGTCCACTATTGTATCCTTCACATTATCAATACCAATATATGCCCACAGATAATTCCAGTTTTCCTCCATTGTCCACACCCCCGGCACCAACTGGTCAAGAATGGGAAGTCGTTCAAAACAGAAAACGAACCAGAAGTCCCGAGCACAACATAAGAATTCTTAAGCAAAAGCGTGTGAGCGATTACTGGCTAAGCGCCCCTACTACAACAAAAAACAGATTTGATCAGTTACCTCAAAGTAACGAGAATGAAGTTCCAAATAAAACTGCAGAGCCCGCCGAACAAAAACCTCCACCAATATTTGTCGAGGGCGTGGATAATATCAAACCACTAATGGACCTACTGAATAAAGTAGCAAACAATAATTATACCGTCAAAACACTAAATCACAACCAAGTTAAGATACAGCTAAATACCTCTGAGAATTACACCGATGTTACCAAAGAACTACAAACAAAAGGCACCGACTTCCATACATATAAACCTAAAAAAGATAGACACTTTAGAGTAGTACTAAAAAGCCTACACTCATCGTCTAATATTGACCAACTTAAAGAGGATCTGCATAAATTGGGACACACAGTGGTTAATGCATGGAATATCAAACACAGAATTACAAAGAATCCGTTAGACATGTTCTACATTGACCTGCAACAGAAAGACAATAACAAGGAAATATATAAAATTACACGTCTTATGAACACTGTGATCAAGTTTGAAGCGCCGCACATAAGTAGAGAGATACCACAGTGCTCAAAATGCCAAAGATTTGGGCATACTAAAAATTACTGTTATAAACCACCACGATGTGTCAAGTGTGCTGGTGACCATACGACAAACATCTGTACACGAAAAGAGAAGGACAATAACGTCAAATGCGTAAACTGTTCAGGTGCTCATCCTGCAAATTATAGGGGATGCCAAGTCCACAAAGAACTTCAGAATCGACTATACCCGACTTTGCGAGAGAAAAATACTACTAACCAAACTAGTATCCCCATTAACATTAACAATAATATTCAACCAGCAGTAAAACCACCATCTATACCGCAAACTCAATTCCATATGTCTCAAAATAATATTCAACAACCACATATGGTACAACCTGGAGTGATATACCAAAGCCAAAACCCAGTACATCAAACCAGTGACATGGAGGAACTGAAAACAATAATGAAGAAGCTAATGGAGCAAATGGGAACCATGTTAAACCTGCTGACCACCGTAGTCAGCAAAATGAATTAATGGCTGAATTACTTAAAATTTCAATATGGAATGCCAACGGCTTGTGTCAACATGCACAAGAACTCAAAATATATCTTGAATTACATAAAATAGATGTTATGCTAATTTCCGAAACGCACTTTACTACAAAGAGTCACTTAAAAATACCCAATTTTGTCATATACAGTACAGAACATCCCGATGGAAAGGCCCACGGTGGTACAGCAATAATAATTAGAAAAAACCTTAAACACTTTGAACTTGACAAATACCAGCATGATTACCTTCAAGGCACTAGCATAGTTGTCGAGGATAGATTGGGAGAGTTAACAATTTCAGCAATATATTGCCCACCGAAACACAATAACAAGAAGCATAAATACGAACACTTTTTTAATACATTGGGAAACAAATTTATAGCCGGCGGTGATTTTAATGCGAAGCACTTTCAATGGGGTTCGAGACTTACAACTACAAAGGGTAAAGAATTAATGAAAGCAATTAGAAGTAATAATATGTCACACTTATCGACAGGACAGCCAACATATTGGCCTACCGACAGAAGCAAAACACCAGATCTGATCGACTTCTGTGTAACAACAGGCATCGACATCAGGCAGTGTAAAATTGAATCATCACTGGATCTGACATCGGATCACTCGCCCATCTTACTGACATTGTATTCGAAGATTCTTGGTAAACGGAGACAGCCTACACTATTTAGCAATAAAACCAACTGGGACTTATTTAAATCAGAATTGGATGAGCACATTCAGCTGGACATAGCTCTTAAAACAGAAGAAAACTTAGAAAATGCAGTCGAACATCTGACAAAAAGTATACAGTGTGCAGCTTGGTTTGCCACTCCAGATTGCAACGAAACTTACATCAAGGAGCAAACTCCGATAATTGTTAAACAAAAAATTGCAGAAAAACGTCAAGCTCGTAAACAATGGCAGATAACAAGAACACACGATAACAAGAGAAAATTTAACAAATTGTCCCAAGACCTTAAAACACTTCTTCTCAACCTAAAAAACGAATCCTTCAACGACTATGTGAGTAAGCTATCTGCGACGGAAGCAAACGAATATTCCCTGTGGAAAGCCACAAAAAACATGAAACGCCCACAACAAGCTATACCACCAATCAGAAATGATACAGGACAATGGGCAAGAAGCGATAAAGATAAAGCTGCTGCCTTCGCCAAACATCTCGAAAGTGTTTTCAAACCGTTCCCGCCAACACTAAATACAGACGAAGACATCGCCCAATACTTGGATGCGCCATTCCAGATGGAGCTGCCAATCAAAAAATTTAAAATCAAAGAAATTCAACGAGTCATTAAATATGAAGTTAACCCAAAGAAGGCACCTGGCTTTGATTTAATAACAGGGAAGATACTACAACAACTAACATATAAATGTATAAAGCTTATAACATTTATTTATAATGCGGTTATGAGACTAAACTATTTTCCTAACCAGTGGAAAGTTGCTCAAATTATTCTTCTGCCAAAGCCAGGAAAAAAGCTAGATGAAGTAGCATCATATAGACCGATAAGTTTACTGCCAGTACTTTCCAAAGTATTCGAAAAACTTCTTCTTAGCCGCTTATTACCAGTACTAGGAGAGACAAAACTTATCCCTGGTCACCAGTTTGGATTTCAACATAAACATGCCACGACTGAACAGGTGCATAGGATAGTGAAAAAAATAAGCAACGACCTAGAACACAAACGTTACTGTTCCGCCGCGTTTTTAGATATCAGCCAAGCGTTTGATAAGGTATGGCATGTTGGGCTATGCTATAAGCTAAAGAAATATCTCCCCCATCCTTACTATCAATTATTAAAATCTTACCTAAAAGATAGATATTTCCTAGTAAAATACCAAGAAGAATATACCAAACTATATCCCATTAACTCCGGTGTACCACAAGGTAGTGTATTGGGGCCAGTTCTCTATTTAATTTACACGGCCGACCTTCCAACAACGAGACTCACAACAGTGGCTACGTTTGCTGACGACACAGCCATACTAGCATCTCATGTCAATCCGGTTATCGCTTCCAAACATCTTCAAACTCACCTAAATAAAATCCAAGATTGGCTGCGAAAATGGAGAATCAAGGCTAATGAATCGAAGTCCACCCATGTGACATTTACAATGCGAAACGACTCATGCCCACCGGTAAAATTAAACAACTGTCCGTTACCACAAGATGATTATGCAAAATATCTTGGCATGCATCTCGACAGAAAATTAACATGGCAAAAACATATCTTCAGCAAACGTAAACAACTAGGAATAAAATTTAACCAGTTGCTCTGGCTGGTTGGCAAAAAGTCTCAATTGTCTCTGGAAAACAAACTTCTTGTGTATAAGGTCATCTTGAAGCCCGTATGGACATATGGCATCCAACTTTGGGGGACTGCTAGCGTTTCTAACATTGAGATTCTAGAAAGATTTTAAAATAAGGTCCTCAGAACAATTGTAAATGCCCCATGGTATGTTCCAAACCTCAATATTCGACATGATCTACATATGACCTCAGTTAAAGAAGAAATCCATGAGTATTACAGTAAGTACCAAACCAGACTGGAAAACCATCCAAACGAACTTGCCAACAACCTGATGGATACCACAAACGAGTTGCGAAGATTGAAGAGGTTCAAGACTACAGATTTGTTAAACCGATTTGCCAAATAGACAAATACTTATAACCATTATGTTAAATTTATTTTAAAGAAAATATTCATTGGAATATTTTCTACATGACATGTACCCTTATTATCACAGAATTTACTTATTGTTTATAAACAGATTGTAAATATTTAATTGAAATAAAAAAATAAAAAAAAAAAAAAATTCTAAAAAAGTAAGTAAAAAGTAGATTTTCCATCGTGCACGAAAATAAAAAAGTTCAAATGCAGTGCAGTTTACTACAATGAGTTGTAAATATGTATAGTGACAATACCAAAGATAAGTAAGATTACACGTAAATTGTTGTAAAACAACTGCAGTACACGTTACTGCAATTGTTGTTAATTTTTTACAGCATTGTCGTAAAAAATACGTAATATATTGTTGTTATAAGAACTTTTACTTAAGTAAATAGTACTATTAATGGTGATGTTGTTTTAACACCCAGGTGAAGTTAAATCTACGTTTACTGTGTAGTAAATTAGTATGATTCACTTTTCATGCTATTATTACTTACACAACATTGTTTAGTAATGTTAACAACATGTAAAATTAATTGTACTACAAAGTTGCAGTTATTTTTACCATATGGCTGTTGTTAGCTTTACATTGTAAATTAATTAGAACTACTACAATAATTATTTTGTGGCTTTAACAACAATGACAGTAGGTTCTACTAAGTTTTGTGATGATAAATTAACAATTACTTGTGGTTTACACGTGACAGGATTAATACTGCAATCAAAATATTTTTAAAAGTACATTTCTCTATCTACATTAAAATAAAATATTCAATATAAAAGAAATAACAAAATAATAAGAAATAAAGAAATAATTGCAAATTATGCAAAAGTTTTTCGAAAAAATCGAATTTAAAAATGTCAAATTTACATGTATTTTAAATACACGTTATAACATGGATTTATAATGATAGGCCGTCGTTGAGTAACACATAACAATTTAAAAATATCCCTGTAGAATGGTAGAACTCGCCAAGGGTGAAACTTGAAGCCATAGAACTCGTCCGGATATTGACCACAACTGACAACAACATTCAGAGTATATCAAAGCACATGTACCGTCAACAATAATAAGAGCGGGGACTTAACGTGCGAGATACTGTAGCGCGACTCATTGCATCGGGGTGTATCGTATTACAACTATCTGCTCTTAATAACTTTAAAATGTCGTTTTTTCGAAAACTAATACATAATCCTCCGAAATTTTTATTGCAATATATTCAGAAAATTGTCTTCTTTCTTTTAGTGCAGTTGAAATTTTGAAATTCGTGGTGAGGGTTGTCCGACAGTACCCTTAACCGTAACATTTAATTTATTCAACCTAAAATTTAAATTTAAAATCTTGTAAATTCATCTAAATTAGGAATCTAGTTTGAACATACATGAAATGTAAATATCTTTTTGAATCAGCATACAAGAAGTTTTATTGAGTAACTCATTTTATTAAATTATTCAGCAAATGATTACATTTTATTTCTAAACCACGAATAAGTTTTAAGTGCTGATTGATAAAGCAAGAGAAAAAATAAAGGACTAGCTTTATAACAATGAAAGAATTAACACAATGTAATATTAGAGAAATGAAGAATGGTAGAGAACCTGAGCCTAGAAATATTTCTGCAGAGCTGATCAAAAATTGTGTAGTGACTTTATGGAAAAAAGTGAAAGATCTTCTCAATGAGTGCCTTGTAGGAAGAGATTGGGAATGCCATTGCAGAAGATCAAAGTGGATTTACTCCTTTATCACATTTATAGATCTCTAAAAAGCATACGGTAATGTTCCCAGAAATAAATTGTGGAAAACATTAAAAACAATGAATAATAATAATAATAATAAAATTTTTTATGAATACGGCTGTTAATCTTTAATAATTTAAATTTAATTACTTAATCTTGTAGTAATATTAAATATTCACCACCAAACGAAATGTTATAAGTTATAACTAGAGCCCGGATTTATAAGCACTTATAATTTCAAAATAAGCGCTTTAAAAAGTTTTAAAAAACAAAGAAAAAAGTTTTATAAAATTAAAAATAAGCACTAAAAAGCAAACATCAAAATGTAATTTTTATTACTTATTACACATTCGTTAAATATTTATAAAAAAATTAATCATCATATATTTTTCCAAATTTTTTATTATGAAAGATTGTCGTCTGTCGTTTAACACCTGCTTATAAATCGAAAAATTTTGGTCAACATCAACCGACGTAATAGGAGTCCATTTGGGTTAATTTACAATTTGAACTTTTTTCTATGCACTATTGGAAAGAGAACACTTTCCTAAGCATATTAAAAGAAAAATTTTGTAGGATTAGGCCTTAGTTTTCGAAAAATCGACATTTTAAATGTCGAAAACTCGACATAGCTTTGATATCCCACACTTCCTTGCATCTCCAAAGTTTTTTTTTTGAGATTATTTATAATTTTAACCGATTCCACTAAAGGCAAATACCTTTTCTCCACATTTTCGATGGATTATGGAACGCATGAAAACTTAAATATTTTAGAATTAATATATTCTTAAAAACTTTTTGACATTCTTTTATTGCTGCCGACTATAATTCTAACAATTCAGAAACAATAATCTTAGAAAATTTTCAAAATTTGTTCCATAATATATGACAGCATTGAGTCAGGTTCCCCACCTTGTAAGCACTGGTTTGGGAAGTAGAGGTGTAATCAGGAAAATTTTCTTTAAAAGCTTGCACTCTTAATGGCACCTTTACAAAAATTATTTTTGCATTTGAAATTAAGAAAATTTATGACAAATTGTTTCAGCAACACGCAAGCAAAATCTAGAGAAAAAAGCAAAAAAAGCACTATCAACATTAGGTCAAATCACTGTAATTTTTAAGAAACGTCAAGATCCTAAAGGAATATCTTCTGCTTATAATTTAGAGCAATAAGCAGAAAGCATAGAATCCGGGCTCTAGTTATAACCAAATAACTACGTCTATTCGATATTATATTTAACTCTGTCCACATCTATCTTATTTATGGCTTTGCCCGGTTCAGTTTAGGCAACACACATAGCACACACAATTTTATTAGTTAACATTTAGAGGTCGGAGAATCGGTAACTATCTTATTAAAATTATTTAAAAATTATAGTTAAGAATATAAACTACAAACAAGAATATAATACACTGTAGCTTAATATATTAAACAGCATGTGAACATCTATCGCTATGAATATATACAACTAAAAGGCGGTACTAAAAGGGGTACAGCTTGTCTCCACTGTTATTTAATTTATATTGAAGTAGCATATAGTAAGGAGCTAGAAACGATCGTATCAAGAAATGAGCATTCCATTTGGTGAGGCTCGTTTGTTTACTTTCAGCTTTGCGGATGATCAAGCAGGGATAGCCGAAGATGAATATAATATAGAGTTTATGCTTAGAAGACTCTATAAAGAGTACCAAAAATAAGCACTACAAGTAACAAACCACCTGGCAATGAACTCCGAAGCAAAATTCCAAGTTTTAATTTATGAGGACACTAATGTGAAACAAATAGATGAGTTTAAATTAGACAATTTTTTTAAAATGCCCTTAAAGTAGTAAGTGCAATCAACTCAATTTGGTAGAATAAATATATAAGTAGAAGAAATTTAAAAAAATCGGAAAAATGATGGTTGAAACAGTGATGTGATATGATAGTGAAGTATATGCAATAAAAGAGGAGGATAAACAAAGAATTGAAGCCGTAGAAATTGATTATTTGCGTAGATGTGCTGGGGTGTCAAGAATTCAGCGAATTAGAACTAAACAAATAAGAACTAGAGATCTGCTACAGCGTCAGTTATCTACAGAATAGAGAAGAGAAATTTGTGGTAGTTTAGTCATGTCTTAACAATAGAAGTTGGCCTAACCGTATATATTCACATGGAAACCAAATGGAAAAGACCTTCAAATCTTCAAATCCTTCAAATCTTGACGTGAAGGCATTAAAAAAGCAATAAAAGATCAAGATTTGGATGAAAAGATGGCATGCAGCAGCCAACCTTGCTTGCAAATCTACTGCCGTATTAAGTCGCTTCCACCTACCTGTACCACTGGTTTCTGATCTGGCAATGCTTTTTAACCTAGCTCACGTAGAAAAATTTAGGGGGGGTTAGGTAATCGGGAGTGAATACCCGATCCCTCAAAATAATAGGTTTGGTAACCTTAAACAATAGCGCCATGCACTTTTTATCACCAATGATAAGTTGTTCGCTCTGAAAAATGCAAAAAGAAATGTGCAGATAGGACAGCGTACGATAAGAACGCTTAATACCGGGAATTCAAAAATAATACGCAGACGGAGGCACACAAACAAATTTAATAACAAAATTATTAAAAAGAAAATTATCCAAATAGGTAACAAGCAATAAAGTATATTGTGATGTTTCAAACACGGGGATGCGACGAGCGATCTCTAGATGAAGGTAAAGAAGTCATTAAAATTTGCAGTTACCCTGTTGTAGGCATGAGAAATTTAAAAATGAAGAAAGAAAATTTAAATGAGTAATAAAATTTAAAAGGTTGCAAGGTAATCTAAATGGAAAACATTGTCACTTAAATACGAACTTAACACAAAAATTTTATATTCTGATTCTAATTGAAGATCCACATGGAAGTCATTAAAATGATCCAGAAGAAAGAAACATATTCACCACTGATCACGAGAAAAAGATCATCAACATATTTTTTAATTAGTCTTATGCTGTTATTGAATCTCTGATTGAAAGATACAACACGGTTATCAAGAAGAATGTTCATACAGATGTTGGCAAGATCAACAGATATGCTTCCACCCATAGGAACCCCCCTCTTTTGTAAATAAGTGTTTCCATTAGCTACAAAATAGTTTTTAGCCGTGATAAGTCTTAAAGCTCTCATTAAGATATCATCAGGGATGTCCAAACTATCCCGTAGCTCTGGAATCTGATTATTGATATGATCGATGACCAAGTTCACGGGAACATTGGTGAATAGAGATGGTGAGATGGTGAGATGGTGAGAGAGGTGAATAGAGATAAAGAGACCAAAATGTCATCTTCCTGAAGGGAATAATTGGAAAGTATATCTATGAGTTGAATAGAGTTCTTGACATCGTAAATATTGTCTTTATGGCATTGTCTTTATGTCGTTATGGTGGCTATATGATTTTAAAATTTTAAAAGTATAAAAAGAAAATTACTAATATACAGCATAAATTCGAAATCTTAAATAATTTGAATTCTTTCGATTTTTCGGGGAATTAGTTGAGCTGGTGATGAAGGTGGTATAAACTATTACTTGGATACAAAAAATATGGAGATTTATGCATCTATGTAAATTTTTAAATAATTGCTGACTTTTGAAGTGGTTCTTTCAGATTTGTCGTTTATGTAGAATTCTTATTTAAAGTTGGATGATGAGGTTGTTCAGATTGTTAGATTAATAGTATCTGACATCTCGTTTTGTTTTTAAACAAAGACAAAAAGTTGATGTTGTAATTTGGGATATGCAAAATACAAATTTTTTCCAACATCTTTCACTTCCAGATTTACACCAACCTTGTCTGGTGATGCACTTTCGTAGCCTAAAATCATTTTCTTAAATTTAATCCTTTCTTGAAAAATGATAATCTTAATTTTCTTTGTCGTTGCAAAATGTTGATTCTTAAATGTTTTTTCATAGTTTTAATCGGAATAAGTTGTGATTTTCTTTGTTACGTTTGTAATCCTTGGGTTATTCTTTTCTGTTCAATCATAGATTACGGCGATTTGGTTTTAAAAATTTTCATAAGCAAAATTTTATAAATAATAATTTATAAGGTGAAATTCAAATTTATGATTTACACATAAAATGGCTTAACTAAATTTTATACAAATGTTTCTCTTTTAAAAACTTGTTACGACTTTTCATAATACTTTGCAAAAATTGCAGGTTCATGAAAGTTTTCAGTTTTTCTATTGCCTCGTCTTCGTCCTAGGCTATTATTTATTTCAGGTAATGTTTCATTGCAGATTATAATATACCCAGTCGCATGTAAATTTACAATTACCATCTGGGGTCAGACACAAAACCCCGATTTGGGTAAACTTGAAATTGCACAAAATAAAGCAGTCAAAATATCCCAACTTCCGACCATCCGATCAAATTTTAATATATTGATATTAAAATTTGAATATATTTAATGTCGTGGACAACAATATGCCCGTGTATATTCAAAGCAAAAGTAAGTAAGAATTGCAAACAGTAGCTTGACATGTAATGACGGCCGGCATTCCTCCAGGATGGTATAAAATTCAATATTAATATTTATTTTCCTCTGTAAATTATTTCAATAAACATTTAGAAGTTTTTCAGAACTTTCAGAACTTAGAAATATATTATTGTTTTAATTGCAGACTCAACCGTCATTTAATGAAACTAGAAAATACTGATTCTATATTTCATTTTTGTTTTGTAAATATTTATTTTATGGCTTGATATAGATTCCGATTACTAATCTTTTACGGCAGACATTTTCAATAATAAATATAAAATGTACTAATTATTTTTGACGTTTGGAAAAATATTAGCAGATTTTATTTGGAGTGAACTTATTTTTAGTGACTCGTTCATACTTGTTGAACTTGTTATGTTTGTCTTTCAACCCTATAGACTTGCTATAGAAGTCTAATTTTTCCTCCTTGCAACTAATACATTATGATTCTAGATGTAACAAATAAGGAGTTTGAACACCATTTTGTCAAAATTTTTCATTTTTATTATGAGAAACATGAAGATCTGTCAATTTTCAAGTTAAAGATATCGTATTATTCGAAACTAGAAAGATATATTTGAAAAACATTATTAATCTTGAATATTTAACGGTTGTCGATTAGTATCTGCAATGACAAATCTATATGAATGTAAAATTCACAATACACAAGTATCTATGCTTTGTTATGATTCTAATTTTAATTTACATATTATTTTTTATTATTGTCTGCTGCTATAAACACAAGCAACTTATCCTTGATCGCTATGGCAAGTTGCCCGAAGTCGTGGTTAATATTAGTAGCAGTTTACACATAAAAGTTTAGTATTTGTGTTTATCTAATGTATAAACTTTCACAAAAGTGCTTACAATGTCTCCTAAAATTTCGGTTAGTACATTGTGCAATCAATGTGTTCGTGTAGTGACAAGTACATTAATTTACGCTCTTTGTGATGACGAAAATGTGAACTACAAAATTGTAGAAGAATATTTAAATAACGCTCCATATCAAATACTTCAGGAATTGCTGCACTGTATTTTAAACACCCAATATCTGGATGCATCTACTAGATTTAGCTGCTTGCAAATGCTACTTAAAAGTAATGTTAAAATTTTAGAGACTGGGATTTTCCCTCATTCCTACTACATAAACATATTAAAAGTGATAAGCAACAATGGAACTGGACTAGAACATTTAAATTTAAAGGGCGTATGGATACACGAACAACCCGAATTATTAAGCGACATGCTGCTAAAATTAAAAAAACTAAAAACTTTAGTTATGCCTCATATTGCAGACGATTTGACTTTGCAGTCAGCATTACAGTGTAATCGGCTGACGGTTCTTGATGTCTCGGGCGAATGTCGATTTAGTTCTGATTTACTAACTAATATTAAAAGTGCGTCAATTAAAGTTTTAGATATAGGAAGTTATGGAAAAAAAGTTTTTTGTCACCCCGAATCGGATTCTTGCAAAGTTTTAGCACGAATAATAAAAAACTTTCCCAACTTAACAGTAATACAAACTTATTCTTTTGTTGGCAGTGCAATTTTAAATATTTATCAGGAGGATCCTACTTTTAAAACAAAACTAATTTATATACACGATACAAGAACAACGATAGAAATGTATAATGCTATCGCGAAATTGTGCCCTAGCCTGGAATCTCTTTATTTTGATACCCCTCAAGAAAACGTATTGAATATGCTAAGCAATTTAAGAAATTTGAAAAGTTTAAAGTTATCTAAGTTTAATTGTAACGAATTTTTGTATTATATTCAAGAATCGGGCTATCGATTGCATACGCTTAGATTGAATAGTTGTAAAGATGATCATATTGATCTTAGCAAAATTTGTTTATATTGTCCAAATTTGACAAACCTGGATTGTTTTAAAATTAATTTGTTATACCAACAATCTGACCATTATTTCATGAGTTTACAATCTCTTGACATATTATATTGTAATGTGACTGATTATATTTTAAAATGTTTGCTAACAAATAGTCCCCTTCTGAAAAAGGTAGTGGTGGGTGATGTTATAAGATTGACTGATGGAGACATATTTAGATTGTGTGCTGAATGTGATTTTGTGTACTTAGAGGAACTGTGGTTTTCTTGCGCTAGGTGCTTAACTGCTACGACCGTCCAATTATTAATGGGACATTGCCCCAACTTAAGATCACTAGGGCAGCTTAGTGGATGGGACATTAATACAACTGACGTGGATTATTTAAGAGATTTTATTCTGGCAACGAATGTTGACCTTACGTTGTTGCCTCTTGGATTTCCATAAAATTTTTCAATACTCTTAGTGTCCTTCAAAGTGATTATAACGTATAAACGTAATTTTAAAAAATGTGCTTTTAAGTTTACATTTCATTTTATTTTTTTACGAGATTAGTGTTTAGAGAATCGTTTTAATAATTACTTTTGGGAATAAAACTACTATAATGTTTTCAAGGAAAGGATGTAATTGCAAACAACGGTGATGTATTTTCAACTACAATAAACATTATTGTCTTATAGAATTTTATTTATTTAATAGAACTTTTAAATAAATTATGATGCTAATTCAATTAGTATAATTTATTTTAATAAAAATATAGCTAAAATTTCAATGCACACTTATCTAATAAAACTTTTAACACAATTTTTATATTTAAACAAAGTATCTAACTGTGTTTACGTGTGCGAATAAAAGTTTTATGGAATAATAATACATTTATGCAAACCATATAACTATCATTTGGGTATCCTAAAAATTTCAAATATTCGCTTGATCCTGACAGTCAAATTCTAACGAATGTGACAAGTTCAATAGTTGGTTCTGCAGTCTGTGATTGTCAGATACTTTCAATTCTAAGCTCGTCTTGCCTTTGTTTCGCCGCAGTTTTATCGTTGTCGCACGTTTCTAACAAAAGTTTCATATGTTGCTGAATATATGGTAGGTTAACTTTTCGATAAGAAATTGTTGGCGTTTTCGCATAAAATTTAAAAACTCGACAAATTCCAAAACCTTCCTGCAACAACCTTAAATTGAAAAAGTTTATTAATAAAGTAGAAAATGTTAACTAAAAGGATGATAAGTTTATTGTAATAAATTTGTAACCCAAGATATTAAGTATAAGTTTGCGGTTTAAAAATACATAAAGCAAAATTGACCTTTTACTCAAATAATTATAATGTTGTATATTATACTAAACATATATAGGTATCATAGGTATAACATATAGGTATATAAGTAGCAAGTACTTATTTAAATTAATATTATTCCAGGTATCTGGTCATAAAAAAGGTCTTTTCGACTTTTCAATTAGTAACATAACATTTTTTGATAAAATGCTTTATTGCGTTGATGTGATGGTTAAATTAAATTATTAAATTATTAAATTATTAAAAGAAAAGTCTGAAATACTTTGTTTTCATGAATTGGTGCTTTCAATTGCATTTTTTAGCAAAACGTTCTAGGGTGAAATGAAAGTTGAGGAAATTTTAAAATAAACCTTCTATCGGAACTTCTAGGTTCCGAGGTTTGGCTCTGACAAGTTTTCAGATTTTTTTTTAAATGCGGCTAAAATACATAGTTTTAAAGTTTATATCTGAAGCTTGGAATCTGTTAACTACCTAAATAAATATTTAGCAAATGAATTAAAGTAAACGTCAATTCCAGTTTTTGTAAATAAAATAATTTTTTAAGCATCTCCCAAAGTTAATCCTTTTGCAAGTCAAATTATTCGGTACAGATTTTTAAAAATAAAACCACGGTAATATTATTAGAAGGAATATTGTACATATTAAAATTATGCGTAATTCTAAGAAAAAAACAGTGTTCTAATCTCTATAAGTTACAAATTATGAGCTTTCAAAGAAACCTTGTTTTTTAATAGTTTTGCTTCACAACAGTTTTCTTAAAATAGCTCGTTTCGTGCATATCATACAAAAAAAATTAAAAGATAACATTGCATTTAAAATGATTTAGAAATGATTATCCTATACGTATACTTGAACATGTAAACATAAACTTGCGATTCTATAAGCATTTTGGGGTCAAATATGTATCTGTTATTTATTAAAAAGGTACAATTTGCTATTTTGGATTAACATAAAATTAATTAAGAAATTTTTAATATCTTACTAATTCACCATACAGGAATACCCAAAAGATAGTACTTATTCTCAAACATTATTTTCTAACTAGTATTATAATATATTTTATTTTACTTTGAAAATACTAATTAATACTTACATAAAATTGAATAATCCCTAATTATTTATTAATATGTTGAGTATACCCTTAAAATTTAATTGTTAATGTACTTTGAAGTTTAACTGTTTCATACACATTCTTTTGTATTTTTTTGGTAAAAACCTTCAAAAGATGTCTGAACATTATTGATAAATATTATAAATTAAATATTGAAAATGTATGTACGCCGCAGGTAATGTTAAAAAACCAAATCATGGCTTTTATTCAAATAATTGCTATGGAAAATTTAAAAATTTTATCGATATTTTTCTTTTCATCTGTAAATTAATTATAATATAACTTGTCTTAATTTACTTACAAAACACATGGTTACGTTAAAATTAATTTTATGACAAGCATCGAAACTTTTAACGTTTAATTTTGAGAGTATTATTTGGTATATTAGACTTTGTAAGTTTTCCAAGGGCACCGTTGCCCGTAGAGTTAGTTGAGTGGTTTAGTTGTAGTAAGAGATTTCTTGCACCTGTGTCACTCATGAAACTTCACATCTCTTCTGCAATTGCTGCATTTTTCGTTAATCCATCTTAAAATCCTTGCAGAAGTTGAATTGTAAAAATATCTTATATAACATAATATCAATTACCGGGTTAATTTTTTTTTACAATTGATGTAGATACTGGCAAGAAATATTAGAAATTCTTGAATTAAGTGAATGGGGAGAAAGGTGTATTTTTTAAACTTTTCAGATTAAATATTATAATGAAATTATAACAAAACACACTAAACTTGATACAAGTGCAAACGCTACAAATTTATATTAGATATCTTGAACGTAGAATACAAATTTCAAGATGTCACTTACAATCACAATTAACTTGCTAATTTGGTTCTACAAGTCACGCCTATGATGTATACCTCGAACAGTTGTATTTCACTGAAGGGAAATAAATGAGAACTTCTTCAAACACGTCATTAGAGATGGGATCAATTATTAATACCTAATTAATTACCTAACAATTAAATGAATCAAACCGGTAATTAATAATTTATATTAATAAGCAATTAATTAATGCTTTATACCAGTCAATCTAAAAACTTAACAATGAATTCAATTTATGGCTTTAGCAAACGCACGTTACGTAAATATTTTATTTTTGTATTGATCTAACCAAAACACAATAAAATAACTTACTTAATCAATTTTATATGATTTGAATTATTAATATAATCAACACAATAAAAATATTAATTAGTATTGAAGCCTATTAAAATTTTCCGTTGCTATTTAAACCAAATCAAATGATTTTGGCTCATCTTAAAAATGCCTTTGTTTTTTGATAATTAATGCGTTTGTTCATTCCGCTAAGATTTTAAAAAATGAAGACATTTAATTATTATTTTCTGTGTTGTAGAAGAAATTGGCAGATTAGTTAATTTACGTTAACATCTAAATCTTCATATTTTTTCACATAGATACTGACCAATTATTCAACAATTAACTGCTTGATTGCGTGCTTAACTTATCTTATATCACAACCACATCTCTATCTGTGACTAGCGCATGAAATTTGAACGTAGAATCGCATTATCTTTCTATTCTACACATGATTTATCACCAACGCCGCGTACAATCATTGAATTTACCTCACCTACAAAAACAATCAGATATATGTTATTTATTTGCTCTTGTATAATCTAATTGAATTATTTCATTTAATTATAGATTTCCGATTAACTACCAACAACTATTATATTTGATTTATCGATATATTATAGAGTTGAAAAAGTTTTGCTGTCAAATTTAATGGAATTATAGTAGGTATATAATATAGTTATAATTTTCCAACTTATCACTTACATCATAAGCATCTCGCGCCAATTAAATGTTAATGTACTAACGATTTCACTATATCGATCACTTGAATTTTGCGTTCTAATTTTATTTAAAAAAATAAAGAGGTATGTTCTAGTTTAAAGATTGCTATAATTGTTCGAAAGATGACTTTCAAACTTCTGTTAAGCGTAGTCGGAAACTGTAAGCATTAGTTTTTTAAATTTTCTCTTTAAGTTAGGTAGGTATACAAATATAAAAAGTGAAAGTTTAAATAAAAAATAACTTAATTCAAGTTCTGTCTAATAAAGTTATTTAAATTGAAATAATTATATATTTAAATGAAAGTAGCAAATAAGTTGTAGAAGTTTAGGTTCTAGCACAATGTAATTTTTAAGAAATTGTGGAAATTAATGTAAATATCGTCGCACTGCAATTATTTTGTCGTATATCCCAAAAATCGAGTTTTGGGAAATCGATGTTAAAGATTGAAACGAAGTAAAAAAAATTGACTCGAAAAACTTTGTTTTAATTTCTGGTCACTTGTAGTTCATTTCATTACGCTTTTTTTGGTACTAAGATATGAAGCTTATTATAAATAAATTTCGGATTTTAAGGCACTTTTGTTCGAAAGTATCTTATCGTATACGCCACTTTTGACAAAATTTTTCGCATCCATACTACATACGCCAAAATAATGTGTATATACGTCAAAATAATGATTAATAAATTAATCTTGCAACATATTTTATACAATAACAGGTACAGGTTTATACAATAAAACACTAGTGTAAATAAAAATAATACTTCAATTCTTAGTTAAATTAAACTTCCATTATATTATAACATAAATAATTATATTCTATATTTAAAAAAATTACAAAATTAATATTCTTGTAATAAAAACTTAAGAATTTGTTCAAAAAATTAATATAATAAACTAAAATTATAAAAACAAAATAATACAGGTACATTGTGCATCACGTTTGCTCTATCTTTCCTTATTTTAATAAACTGTTGTAATATTCAACATCAATTTTAGGAATAAAACTATACAGACTTGTAATATCACTTTTCTTTTCAGTTGAAATTTTTTTCCACATAATATTTTTAAATTCAGTTCAAAAATATTTTTTGGTGTTGAAAGAACTCCTTTTCTTGCATTTTTCATTAAAAATGAAGTCTTAAAATCTACTTGAGCTGCTGACGTCTTAAAATTGATTGTAAAAAGATCATCTTGATAATAGGTAATAATTTTAATTTGACTGAATGGAACCGCTTGAAAACTCATTTTATGAGATTTATCAGTATATATTTTAAAATCAGATACATCCATTTGTAAAATTTGCAGCTTAACTTTCAAAGACTTATAGTTTATCAATTTTTTTACTAAATCAAGCGGACTGTGAATCTCTTTCAGCTTTAAAAATCCATCGATAGCGCTGTGAACGGCATCAACCTCTTGCACCTGCGAATGTCCAGGCTCAGAAAATTTCTGGGTGATGCTTTTTATTTGCTTGTTATTATAAATAAATTAAAGCAAAGCAGTTGCCATAATTTGGTTTCGGTTTTGTGGCACGCAGGAATCACTCCATAATACAATATGCTCAGTATCTGGAAAATTATTTAAAGCTCTTCCTAAAATTTTAACCACCGAGCTTGCAATATCATTTCCTGAACGGCCGCTATGCACCTCAGTCCAAATAGCACAATATGTTAAATTGCAGTGTTTTTTTGGATTGAACACATACAGTCGCAGTCATATTGAAAACAGTAAGTTTTCTTTTATAAAAGAATGAAGATGAAAAGCCTTTAGGTAGGGTGAAGA
Organism: Cantharis rustica; assembly: GCA_911387805.1. Classification (NCBI taxonomy): domain Eukaryota; kingdom Metazoa; phylum Arthropoda; class Insecta; order Coleoptera; family Cantharidae; genus Cantharis; species Cantharis rustica. The sequence continues at coordinate 37,969,930 of OU426879.1, forward strand.
CACTTTGTAAATCAAAACAAATGACGAGCGTGTTTACATTTTTGTTATTTCGATCCCTATCGCGCTCAATTTTAATCAGTCTATGCTCTTTTCGGTGACATTCGTATATTTTTCTATCGTTATCACTTAAGCTCTTCTTTTTTTCTTGATTTCTAAATATTACGCAACGATCACATTGATCCTTTTTTGGTTTGAAGAATCCTAAATTAAAATTTGTGTTAAGGATTCTAGTAAAAGTAGTCATTGAAATCGAATCGTCAGGATATTTTTCTTGAAAAAGACTGAACATCTTAGAAATAGACAAGCCTTCTTCCAAATACTTTCTTGATGAACTGGCTCTACAATAATGTGAGTCAATCGTAGGAAATCCTTTTATGTGATTAAAAATTCTGTTTTTTGATTCCTCAGAAATGCAATGCTTAATATGTTTTCTTTTTCTCAGTTCTTTAGCAACTCCAGTTGACTCGTTCCGTAGATGTTCAAAATGATAATAAATACGTTTTTCTGAAATACTTAATGTGTTTAAAAAATACAACTTACATACTTGAAAAATTGTGTTATCATTTTCCAAGTAATACAGGAAAGTGTTGTTTCTTTTTGTTGAGTTTGAAATTCTTCGTCTTTTTACAAGTTTCTTTATTACGAATTTGGCATAAAATGCGTTTTTTTGATCATCATTAAGAGACCAAAAACTTTTAAAAATAACTTTTCTTTTATCTTCGGTAAAGTTTTTGGTACACAAATAAAAACAAGTAACTGAACAAGCAGGTTTTATTTTTTTTTCTTCAGTTAAAACTCCCTTGGATGAAATATAAGCTTTTCCTTGTTGTCTTCGTTTTTTACGAATATTTTGCTTCCAATTATCAGTATTTATTTGTCTTTTTCGGCTGCACTTCGGTGTATTCAGTTCTGATTCTGATGTCATATAACTTGATGGTACACTAAGAAGAGAAGATTCATCCGCCACTTGTAAATTTGGCGCAATATTTTTGTTTGTTTCCTGTAAAATATCTTCGCTAGATTCCAAATTTAAATCTACAATAGAAAAAAAACATAAAGGTATAAAGGGAAAAGTTAAAAAGCTGCAATATTTTACCACCAAAAAAATTTCCGTAAATTTTTGTTGTTGGATTTACTTCTTTGTCAAATTCAAAATCTGGATCACGAACTGAATCATCGGAAGAAAAACCATCTGTGAATAAAAGCTTTGGTTCACACATACGACACAATAACATTGTTCTACAAAAATAATACTTTGGTTTAAAGACACATACGTCAAAATAATTGAAGATAGTTTTCTTACACAATTTTGCACTGATTTTTGTCGTATATCCAAAAATTTGGCGTTTACGGTAATATAATAGTAAGGCTATCTTATTTTGTGGCGTATACGACAAAATTCATACCCAATATCTCGGAAACTATCCAAAATAGAGACAATCGGATAAGGTAGATCGATAGAGTAGAAAAAATTATACAAGATAGCGTTCTTAACTCATTTTTTTTGATTTTGTGATGTACGACAGTATAATTGCGGTGCGACGATATTCAGGCATAATTTAATGAAAATTAAATATATTTTCATATGTTAGCAAACAACAAAAAAGTGCACATGACCTATATAAATATCATTAAGTATTAAGCAAATGTTAAAACTAATATATTCCAAATATTATATTAATAGTTTATTACTAATTAAGAGCTAAAACAACCCATTAATCGTGAGTGTACGATTAATACGTCACAAGAAGTTAGTTGAATGAGATATCTACACCAGTAATAATTAACTTTTATCGTTCACATAAATAATATGTAACATTATTTCAAATAATAAGAGAAACAGAAGGCGGGAGTAGAACAATAAAGTACACCACGAATTTAAAAATGTCGTAATAGCCACTTGGTAGGAATTAACATGTGATATTATTTATGATAACTAATAAGATTAAATTGTTTTCATGTTAAATTTAAAATTTAAATTAAAAATAAAGTCATAACTTATATATATTATAAAGACAACTATTTAATTGTCTTTAAAAACCCTATGAAATCTTGAAATTAGGCCAATCTACAAATATTGTATTTTTTTTTTAATTTTGTAAATTTTGTAAAGTTGTAATTTTACAACTAAAGTTTTGAAAAACTTTTATTTTAGTTTTATCAGTTTAGTAATTTCCAAAATAATTTTATTTATTGATTTTGATATTATTAAATGGATATCAGCATTGTTACAAAAGTCAAAATAATTTTACTTTTGAAATATATTTGATATTAATAGCATAAATTTTCAATCTTTTAGATAAAATTTCCAGGTTTGTCTGATGAGATTCCAATATTTAAAACACAAATGTTAACATGACAAAACAAACTATAATCATTCGATTAAATAGTTTTTGTTCTTATAAGGAAGTTATAACTTTATTTTTAATTTTAATTTTTAACTTAACATGAAAACAATTTACTTATCATATATAAGTATTGTTACGAAAGAACGTCTAATTATTTGTGATGACTAATGTATGACGTCATATATGATGAGTCATGTGTGATGAGTCATACATGATAGCATTATTAGTCATTCAAATATTGCTTAGATTGCTATCTAGAAACGTATAGAAGTATATAAAAATTGTATGGAAATTTCTGGAAGCTGCATTTAGATATAAGTGCAGAGCGATTTCTAGTGACGAATTAATTCTAGTTTAAACATACAAGTATGAACATAAATAAAGTGTAAATAAAAAGTGAAGTGATAAACAATATACCGAGTGTTTAAATAAATATAGACTTAGTGTTAAATAAATTGTAGTGTAAATTAGTGTTAGTGTTAATCTTAGCAATTGTTTTATTGTTATTAACCGTATCTGTATAATTTGTGTAGCCCTTTAGAAATTAAATAAACGATTTAATTTTTGTTACATTATCTTATTCAAATCAAAAAATTTGATTATACTTTTTAGAGCTAGAACATACTACAACATTATCACAAATAAAACTATTGCAAGTGTTTTTGTTATTAATTATCACGCGATAAATTACAGTGAAAATAAGAGAGAAAATTTGAAGAAAAAGAACGAAAAGAAGAGCTAATTTGATAAAATTTGTAAATTTAGGGTACTATTAGGAGGAATTTAATTGGGTAGAGGTACAAAAAAGTATTTTTTCTGATATGTTAACCAAAGAGAAAAGGTGGAAGAATAGCTATTATTTTCAGAAAAATTTGACAACACAAAATATTGCTGGTACAATGAAAACTGAAATATCGTCAAACACGAATAAAAAATACATACAACTAAACTCTCTCATAACAATTTAACACGTTAAGCCCCATGGCGGACACCGGTGTCCGCTATGCGTTTTTCCGCCCGGGCCATGGCGGTCAGCGGTGTCCGCTCGATTGCTGTAACTTTGTTGATCTTGCTTAGCCGAGAGGACACGTTTTTATAAATTTCTATGTGGTAACGTGTCCGCAGTGGTCCTGCACAATCAATAACTGGTATCAGGTTTTTGGTAGTAAAAATTTAGGTCCGCTAAAAGTTTCACAGGGCGGTAGCGGACACCAGTGTCCGCCGTAATTTTTTTTGGGTTTTGAAATGCTCTATTGGTAAAAATAATATAAAATAGATGTGTATTATACAGAACTACGCAAATTAAAAAAAAAAAAGATTTGGCCTAGGTAGAAAGATTATTCAAATTCCGTTGGCGCCGAACCTGTTAACTACTCTAACTTAATCGGTTGAAAAATTTTTCTGTAGTATAGTGCCTTTTTAAAATTTTCCTTAGAGATTATGTCTTAAGTGCTGCATACTATAGTGCACTGTGCACCATAATGTAGTATAAGTTTGAGTTTTACAAAGGTGTAATCTGTACCTCTGGTATTGTGAAACTATTTTTCAAATAGAAAATAACTTAAAGAAGTTTTAGAATTTTTTAAGTTTTTTTTAAACCTAACAAAATGTTAAAATAATAAAAATTTTAACTGTTAAGTAAATAATTTTTTCTGAAGCTAAATTAGTCTTTTTTTTTCTAGTATAAAAAATAGTACACATCTGTAGAAATTCGAGAGCATTTTAAAATCTTTAGAAATTTAAGAAAACTGAAAGAAATTCAGAGAAATCTTAATAAATTCCAAAAAATTAAATTTTTTCATGCTGTGGAAATCTTGGAAATAAAGCTTCAAGAATGCTATAAATTTCTATTGCGATTGTTTCTCGCTTTAATTTTCGTGTCTCAATTTTTAACAATCATAAATGAAATCGAAGGGTAATCCAACAAAATCCAAGAAATTTTGATTTTTATTGTGTTTTTAACCAGATAACAATTAAACTGCAATTTAACGTAAACATACATATTTATTTAATAAAATTCAAATAACAAGAAAATAATATTATACAAAATTTTATTCAATTACTTCATGTCGACATTAGTATCAGTTATTTGATTTAATTGTCTTGTTTTGTATCGATATTGCATAAAAGATTAGTTATATTGGACATTAGGATATTAAAATTTAATGTAGGTTTATTTGAAAATACGGGAATACCAATAGTATTAGTTGGTTTAAACATAATGAAAGGACAATGTTTTGACGCAAATAACAGAATTAAAAGCCAGCTAAAAAAATAAAAGTAAGTACGAAATAATTATAATAGATTCTACAATACCTACAAAAAATTAAAAATTAAAACTGAAAACGTGTCGAATATGTAAATATAGAATATAATATGTAACAGAAGCAAATGCATATTCTAATTCTATAGTTCCTGTCAAAATATTGCAATGACGAAAAGACATGGTAGGTATATTACATTTTCATTCTTTATTAAGAAAAATTAAAAGTAATTAACTAATTAAAATTAATTAAAAGGTAATATTCCAGATTGAAAATAGATCAAGTATAAATTCAGCGCCGTAACTACTAGTGTTCTATTTGTTTGGTGGAACACGGGCCCCGGAAATTTTAAATAAAACACATTTTTTTGCATATTTTCATTTTGTAGAAATATTTATATATAAATATACTGTAATGTCCCGGACTATGCAAATTTATAAAATTTTCTTTATAAATTAATTAATTCAAATTTCTGCTAGGCATCCATTTTTTTGTAGCAAGAGACTCTTCAATTAAAATTTGTAAATTTTAATGCTTACTTTTCTTACTTTGCGTTTGTTGGAGAGCACATGTTATCCTGCAGCTGGCTTAAGTACGCCTGGTCACTCGCTGCGTTGTAATGCACCTTGATTTTTGCACATTGATTATTTTCACAAATTCTTCCTTTTTTAATTTTTGGCACTTCACTTTAAATAAAATAAAACAAAATGAAACAAAAACTCAAATCAATTTAACTTATTTTATTTACAAAATAAATCAATCAATGGCTTTTATGTATTTCGAAACACGACATTTAACCCCCTTAATTTTTATGAGTAAACCAAGGTGTTTACGATTAAAAATTATTAAGTTGTCGTGCTTCGACAAATAAAATTTTTCAATGGTTTCTAAAATAAATAATAATTACATAAATAAAATCAAATTTTCTTATAATACACTGGTCAATCAAAATCAAAATAAAATTTCTTCCTTGTTGTCAAATAAATGTTTTCCAAATTAAATCAAATAAACCTTTTCAACTAAATCAAAATAATTCTTCAAATAATCTCTTACAAATAAAATTCATCAAATTAAAATTTTCAATTAAATCAATCAAATGTTTTTCAAAATCAAAATCAAGTTAAATAAATTTTCAAAACAAATTATCTCAGCATTCAAATCATCATCATTTCAAATCAAATATCAAATTTTCACTTTAAATAAATTCAATAAAATTTTTATAAATAAACAAATCATTACAATTCTTATACCATTTTTCCAAATTTTTCTTCTTTTGCTTTCTTCGCCGGTACTTCCACAGCATAAATCTCTTCCTTGGAATCTCCGGCTCCAACTTTAACCACCCCCTTCTTTTCCACATCTTCAAACTTTTCTCCGATCCATTTTTGTTTACCCTCTTTGTCCTTGTTGAATTTGTCTTTTTTTTCTTTTCTTCAATTATTGTCACTGGATTTTGTCCAATTTCCATATTTTTCTTCATTGTTTTCTCCAATGGTACAATTCCAAAATTTTCCTTTTGTTCAGTCTTCATTTTTCTTGTTGTAATCGTTAATTTTTCATTTTTTCTATTCAAATTTTCCCTTTTATTTTCTTGATTTCATTTCCGTTGTTAATGCAGCGTTTTAAATTTTTCCTCATTTTCAATAACTTTTGTGGAGCAAACATCCTAATAATTTCAATTTTTTTTCTTTAACTCTTACTTTATTAATCATTTTATTAATTTTCACTTTATTAATCCTATTCTTCTTTTTCAAAACTTTTTTATTATTTTTGCTTTTTCCACCCTCCATAATTGAATCTAATTTTATAATTTTATTAACCACATTAATTTCCGGTTCTAATTTTTCATTACTAATACACAGGTTCCTGTTTAAATTTTCAAAATTTTGTATGTTTTCCTAGTGTTGTGTGGCGACTTCTGCCCTAAATGCTTTTATTTCTGACTTTATGTCTGCTTTTATGTCTGCACTATTTTCGTCTATTTTTTTATTCATGTCTGCGCTATTTTTGTCTAGTTCTTTTTTTATGTCTGCTTTTAATTCACCGAGTTCTGCTTTCATGGTTTTATCCATGCTTTGGAGAAATTGCATCAATCGGTCATCCATTTTTTTGTTTTCGTTAATAATTTTCTTTATAAATTAATTTTATTTATCTCAGGGTCTACTTGCGAGTTCCTTCACTCGAGCTCCACGTTGTCAGCGCCATTAATGTAATGCCCCGGACTATTCAAAACTTATAAAATTTTAATGCAAATTAATTAATTCAATAACTGCTGGGCATTCATTTTTTATAGCAAGAGACTCTTCAATGTTTAAAATTTTTAATTTTAATGCTCACTTTTGTTAGTTTTCGTTTTATTGCATGTGGTATGTGGTGTTATGCAGCTGGCTTAATCACGCCTGGTAACACAAATTTTGTAGCGTTGTAATGCACCTTTGCATCGACCAAATTTTTACAACTTCTTCCAATTTTTCCAATTTTGCACTCCACTTTAAATAAAATAAAAACAAACTTAAATTTACTTAATTTATTTATTTATTTTCAAAAACAATCTTAATTAAAATTGTGGGTATTGGTTTTCGTCCACCTATTCGACGCGGCGGCCGCAGCCTGTCTGTCCTTGCATCGACCCGCTCGCTTGTACTCCCACTCTTACTTCCCCTACCTTTATTTACATTTTAATTTTACAAACTATGTTAATACAATGTACAATGTTTTAAATGAGTAATAACAAAATTGAATTTCTAAAAATTATTTACAAAATAAATCAATCAATGGCTTTTATGTATTTCGAAACACGACAATACATATATCGAGAGACCGGTCAAAGAACTGAAAATAGAGAAATAACATAGGATATTGATTTTTCTAAATTTCTGCTTCTCATTATATCGGATAAGAATGAGCAAAGTATCAAATTAAATAAATTTTTATTATATCATTCTTTAATTATTGTTAAAAACTCAATAGTAAAGTTACAAAATACAGATTTAAAAAAGATATTAGCAGGCTTGGTCGCCGCATTGTTATTGTTAAGGCGAAACCCAGACACGAATTGTAGACAAGTGTGCAAGAGAGACAAATATATCGGAAAAGTAATTAGCTATTTAAACCACTTTACAAACAAAAATTTTTAATTTGAAAAAGGCTATAGTACTTAAAACTATATTAAAACTCACGCTAAAGGAGTACTTTTCTAATTTTCACTTTCATTTTAAAAATTTTGAAAAAAACATGTTTTTAGAAAAAGAAATTAAAAAAGTGTTAGCCAGCCGCCAAAGAGGCATGTTTTCTGAATACGATGTATATTTTATTTTTTTATTTTTGGCACTCTAAATAGAAAAATAAACTTTTCTTTGACGTTTCTTATGTTCCCCTTCGTGAACTAGTCACGTGGTAGTAATGTTATACATGTAAGAACACTTATCAGTTTGCGATAGATATTTCAATAAAAGTATAAAATTACTAATATAAATACAAAGTAGATTTTTGTAAGTATAGGATTAAACTGTTTTAAACTTGGGTTAAAAAGTAGATAAGAATCAATAAAATAAAAAGTCAAATTTCAACCAAAGAAATTAATTTTTGAATAAAACCATAAATTTTATGTTTATTATTTTTTTCTGGATTTTAGTCACTGTAAACAGAAAAAACCTCTTTTGACGTTTTTCAAGTTTCGCTCGTGATATGCAATTTTACTTTCACTCTAGTTACTGCATGGCGTCGTCAGTGTGCTGTATAAAACAATAGCTAATTACGACAGGAGATTGAAGAATTATTTCGGAAGTTACAAGACAACGCAACGCCTTCCCAAAATAAAAAAAAGTTAAATATAACCTAAATAAAAGTGATTCAAAAATAATTCTTTCGGGCCCGTGTCCATGATTGTTCGGGTTACATATTTATCTAAAGCGACACCGCCAAGTATCATTTTTGCTTCGATATTTCTGTGCATTATAATTGCACAGAAACATATTAACATAAACATATAAACAACAGGTAAACATATTTAAAAACTAAATAGTAGAAATAGTAGATAAGGATCAATAAAATAAAATATCTTTGATAAAGAAAGAATTTTTCAGGTTCTCGTATAGGTATAATACGCTACTTTCTAGGATCGATAATATTGGGAAGTAAAGCCTTTTCAAAAAATAATGCAAGTTTTGGCAAAACTTTTTCTTTCCAAAAACTCTCGTCTGCTTCAATTCGTTCAATTGATGTTTCTTTTCCAGTCCAGATAACAAAATCACAATGTGGTTTATTTGCGACATGGAGCTGGCCTTGAACTTGATAGTAATAGTTGTGATTTTCTTTTAATTTTCCGTTCTTATCTAAACAAAAGCACTTCAATTTTGTAACAGCTTTTTCGATAGTCAATTTTCTCGCAACTTAGGGACATTTAACTTCAATAATCCCTCCAGTCGATGTTAGACTATCTTGTGATGCGCCTAGACAACCAAGCTCCACGTCTACAAATAAACCACATTGTGAAACTTTTTCCCTGGTTTTACTTGTAAATGCAGCTATGGCATCTTTCTCGTGTATTTTTCCATATCGTGTAGCTGAAGTTTTAAAGTGTTTATTGCCGTACAAAAACGTATTGACTAGTTTAGACCACTTACTAGTCGCTCGTCTTTTGACTATGCGGCCGAAATTGGAAGCAGTTAATTGATATTTTTTTCCTTAAACCACAACTCATATTTTCAGCTTGATCCCTGGTCCGGAGCTCTAAAGCATCTGCTTCTGCTACAGTGACTTAAAGGATTATTTTTAAAATTTTTCATTTTGCTTGCCAAGCCTTCCGGCTCCATGTCCTGACATAAGGGGCCATAATTTTCTAAGCCCTTTATACCACCAATACTTTTTGTTTTTGAATTAGGTTGCTTCAACAGAGATCTTTTAGTAGAAGCAAGTTTCTTTGTTTCCTTTAGAGCAAGGTGCTTCACAATAAGAGAAGGACTTTTGCCTGCGCCTTGGGTGCGATACCAGTATAAACCACGCTTGCATCTATTGACTTGCTCCCCTCCAATAAGGGGTTAGGCTCATCTAGACCGTCAAAAAATGAGTAATTTTTGCAATTTTTGTGTGGAGAATTTAATGCATATCTTTGTACAACAGTTTAAGTATTTAAAAGACCTTTATTTAGTGAGCGGTTGGCAATTTTTTGGTTACAAAATATTGATAAATAACAAAGTTAATGTGAACGTTCGACAAGCATGTTTTAAAATCACGTTTAGCGGTGAGCAGTGTTATTCAAACCCAAGTTATCAAAAATCAAAAATTCAAAAAATGCTTGAAAATTTATTAATTGATGCAGTCTTTAGTTAAAAGATTCTTTAAAATACTTAAATTTGACAATATGGCAGTCGTTCAAAGTCAAAATTTCAATTTTTGTAAAAAAAAACAACTTTTGGTTCATAAAATAGAAACTACGCATTGTAAAACCAAAAGCTTCGATTAAAGACTAGTTTTAAGTGTTTAAAAAAAGTACAAAAAATTTGAGATCGATTGGTACACAGGTTTTTGAAATATCTTGCTCACCGATTGGAAAATGTAGTTTCGAGATAAACGCGTTTTAAGTTTGCAATGCAGTTTACACTAAAGCAAAAGAATTATTTTATAACTTATACATAGTGATCTATTCCAGGCCCATATACTGTGTCTTTTTTTGAAGTTATCGCTTTGGAAACATCGATTTTAGTTTGCCGACAACGCATTTTTCCGTCTTGGGTACTCTCTTGTACGCCTTTTTCTGCTACCTGTATGCTTTCAGCGTCTTCTCTTTCGAGATATTAGTGGGCATTGATGTCACAGTTTACTCACATACCTTATAGGATCTGTAATAAAACTGCAGATGTAATAAAAGGGCACCAAGGAATGTACTGAGGTTCGCACTTATCACATAACAATACAATTTTAAATCCAAGACCGCGGGTACTTGCAGTTTGAAATCTTACGTTACCATCATACTGCTTGCACTTTACTAAAACTAAAATTACCGAAAAAACGGTAAAAAAAGCAAAATTCTTTATTCCACAGTATTTTCTTGTGCCACGTTGAATTTTTGTGATAATAAAGCTACACTTACCTATATTTAAAGCCTTATAGCTTCTGTATAAAAAATCAGATTATCTTAAAACTTTTGGGAGATATTTCTGACATTATATACTTAAAGAAAATGTGATTTTTGAAAAATCGATTTTTTGAAATTTCTAGGTGAGCATAACCCCTTAAATTTTGCAACCAAAGACATGAAGTTCTCGGCATAATTGCTTGTACTATTAGTTATTAACTGCTGCGCTTTGCGTACTAAAGGTTTTACCCATTCTTGGGCATATTTTAATACTTCTGATTCGCCAACTACTAATGAGATAGCTATAGTCGGATTTTTTTTAACTCGCGTATGACTAATCTCCAAGTGCAGTGAGATTTAACGTATAACATTTGGCTATCTTTGTCATATTTAGAAAAAAGTAACTATTAGAAAAGAGACAGAAAAGCAAAATACGTCGCCGTAACTTTGTAATGAAAATGAATTAAACGTACGTCGATTTTAACTATTTTAACTGTCATCTTGTTTGATTTTTGACATATAATCTCGTCAAAGATTATGACATCTGACATCTCGTTTGATATAACGAACCCTAAGACATACGTTTTATAAATTTTTATTCATACAATTTTTTTGATAAGTCATACGCGAGTTAAAAAAAATTCGACTATAGCATGCATACAAACCTGATATCTTCCACTATTTTGATTTCGATTCTAGGACGATTCATCTCCGGACGATTCATCCCCGGACGATTCATCCCGCGGACGGTTCATCGGTTTTTAATAAAAATGATTTAATGAAAAATGCACAAAACACTTTTTAGTTCAACTTGATAAAAATAATAATAATAAATCATTAATAAAAATGACCTTGACCACTTATCGATTGATTAAAAATGATTAAGTTGGCGAATTAAGTTTTCGAGAATGAATTGTCCGCGAGATGAACCGTCCGCGGGATGAATCGTCCGAGATGAATAATCGTCTGGAGATGAATTGTCCGGATACCTTCGATTTCATGTGATGTTACAATATCGGAAATATTATTTCTTTTTGTATTTGCCCTATTATATAATATTATCACTACAACAGCGTCAATGCTACAAATCGAACCGCGTTCTTTCTAATATCTCAGAGTCAAGTTTACCTTATCGCAAATTTTTTTAGTCGGAAATGACGTAATGCATTTTTTATTCATTAGGCATTTAATAAATTAACTGAAACCCGACCGACTTGGCGGCTTACAAATGGTCAACGAAAAATTAATTTTTCTGTTTTGATGGACTGAAATTAAAAAAAAATTTTTTTTTATAATTTCGAAGGTTTCTTCAAGAAGGCCCCTTCCGTTGCTAGCTGCCAGTTTTTTGATATTTTTCTTTTTTAAAAAGATAATTTGTTTATTTTTTTAATAAAAATAAAAAAAAGAAATGTACTCCGTTAGCGTGAATTCTATTGTATTTCTACGTACATTTGAACATTAAAATCTAAAATTCATTAATTAGTTTTTAAGTAAACAGATAATTAATTCCAGAGTCATCTAGCGTGCCAGAAACACACGAACTACTCATCCTGATTCGCCGTAATAGCAATAAAATTATAATATTTTTTTAAAAGCTGTATTTTTTAATTTTACTGTTGTGTTTTAAACAATAATTAATGAATAAAATATCAAGTGTTGTGTAACTTTAGACGCGGATAACAACCCTCGTGTCGGCCATATTGAATTTTTCTGTTTTTTGACGCTTTTCGGCAATCTTCAGAAACGCGTAACTGGAAGTTCTCGCGTTGTTATCAAGAAAATAGCCCCATTCCGACGGAAAATTTTAGAAAATAACTTTCTCTTGAAAATTTTTTTTCAACTTCCCCCGACTTCCCCGTCGGGAAGTTGTTGAAAAAATTTGTCGTCGGGAAAGTTGTATTTTAAAATTTTTTCTCGGCTCGGAGCTGTAACTGTCTATTATAAAATTTGTCCATAAATGTAACAATGTAAGTATCTTCTGTATCCGGTATAATTACCTAACTTAGGCGCACCGCTTATCTCTTTGACATTACCTACTTGAAATTTCCTAAATTTTAAAATTCTTTTGTGCATTTATATTTTAGGGTTTTTTCATAGTTTACTTAGATGTAATAAAAATGTTATCTAATTTAATATTAACATCGTTGGATAAAAATAAAATCAATAAAACAAAATCATTGAAAAATTATTTAGATCCATTTGAAACCATATTTTTAATATAATAAAAAATTAACCTAAAAAATTAATCAGAAAAACGGTAGTTCTCACCCAGTATAATATATAGTAAAGGAGTCTCGGGTTGTACAGGGAGGCAAATCAAACAATGTATTTATTCGTCGACGTTTCGGAGGATCTATACCTCCATTTTCAAGACGAAGAACAAAAAGGATGGAGTGTGTTCGATATAAGCCTATGTGTCGAAAGTTGCCAGGGCCCAAAGTAAGCACATTTCACGAGGTCAACAATATTTAAATGTACAATACATAACATAATAAAAACATGAAGAGACTTCACATTGTAAATAATTAAAAAATGTGTAAGATTATTATCAATAACTATGTACAAATAAATAAATAACTATAAATAACTATGTTAAAACGGTGTAATTAAAATCAAAATCAAAATGTAGAACTTGGAATAAAATGTGTTAATAATAAAATGTAAAAATGTAATAAAATAAAATGTAAAAACACATTTTCTCATTTCACACATTTTCATTAAATTCTGAGGTATTTTTAAACCAATGAAGAGGAGCCCTGCCCATTTTAAATTTTAAATAAAATAAAATAGTAATAAGTACAACGAAGTGGTAAGAAGTATAAGTAAGTAAATAATAACGAAGTATAGAAATGGAGTGCAAACATTGTTTAAGCCAGAAGGGAAAAGAAAAACTTGTCTTGGAAGGCTATACGTATGATTTTGAAAAATTCAGTGCGTGTAATTCAAAAAAATTTGTAAAAAAAATTGTAACCGCGGGATTTTAGTGCTGCGGGATTTTGGTTCGGCGGGATTGTGGTCCGGCGGGATTTTGACTCGGCGGGATTGTGGCCGCGGGATTTTATTCCATCCAGTCAAATAGTGTAATTAATACACCTTCAAGTTATTTGACCACCTCTGCTTTGTTTAATTCGACATCGTCAGGTATAACTATGGAGTGTCATATGCCCGGTTTCAGCAACCTTAACTTAGGTATTTAATTTTAGATTAAATATTTAATCATAGATTAAATCCGATTTGGGTTGCAGCAATATAATTTTTAACACAGGTTAAGTTTAATCTATGATTAGGGTAATCATAGATTAAATCTGTAGTTGAGACGATTTTGGGTTGCAGCAACGTTAATTTGTGCTTAACACAGGTTAAATACCCAAAATATTTAATTACTGGTTGACCAGTGATTAAAGTACTTTGAATTTGAATTTGATAATTATCAACTAAAGAAAAAGTGATTTATACATTATAAAAGTTAACTTGTATTGTCAAGAAATATTGTCATATAATAAAAAATTTTTTTTAGAAAATTACAATTTTTTTGAAAATTTTTGATTTGTCCGTGTCATTCCTGATAGAAAAGACCCTTTCATATTGTACGGTGACAGAAGTGACAGAGTTATAATTATATTTACCTATATTTTTTATATTTATATTTAGTACGAGTCAATATTATTTATTTTATTTTGCAAATAAACAATGTTCAGCACAAAGAAAGTGTGATCGAGTTAATGAACAGATTAGACAAGATGGAGCCAGATGCAAATAGAAGCAAATCTTTTTTCGGGATGCTTCAACTTCTACTAACGTTGAGATTTTATGCAACGGGGTCCTTCCAACAGCTTTTGAGGACACACAGGATTGTGTGTACCCACCACGTCAGTCATCATCATCTTTGCATGTGCCGTGCTTCATAACAGTAAGCAACTGCAAGATAAAGACGAATTCAATGATGTAAAAGACATAGAAAAAGTATAAATGAACATTCCATTCGCTTAAAACAAACAAAATAATTCAAATATAAAGTGTACGCACTCCATTAATACACAGTAATTTTTAAAAACTTTTATAAATAAATTTTTTTATTGTTTTATGAGCACAAATTCATTTATTATCATATTAAAAATTTATTATTTATCACCAATAATTACACTGTGAAATACAACAAATATTTTTTCTTGGAGTATTTTCTATTTCATTTATTTTCAATATAAGAGGGTTGCTTCCTCAAAAACTAAAGCGAAACTAAACTAAAGCAGACAGTGTTCCCCTGCGTTATCATTATTTTTTCAATCGTAATTTAATATTAACCATTAAAATTAAGCTTACTGTTATGTACTTTTAATTTTAATTGTACTTTTAATTAACACTGCACTGAACCTCATTTTATGATAACTTTTGAACTAACGAACTACTATGAACTACTTATATAATAAAAACTAGGCGTGGTTATCGTTTCGGGAGGACCAATATAACCATATTACACATAATCGGAGATTAACTAATTATAGATTAGAAAACGTTGCTGCAACCCATTCAAAATTTAACAACTGATTAACTTTAACACGTGTTAACTAACACAGGTTAAAGTTAATGTTGCTGAAACCGGGCATTAATCTCATAATTACACTACCGACCGAAAGTTTGAGGCAGGTAGATGAAATGTTAGAAATAACGTAGTTATACTACACTTTGGAAACTATATATTTATTTGAAATGATGTATAATAAAATTTTCCTATATTTCTTAAGTCATTGCTAATAACAAATCATGCGTTGTTTATATTTTTGATTAAAAAATATTAATTTTTTGAGTATTGTAAAATTACAGATTTTTTTAAGTAAAATTTAAATTATTTTAAATAATTTTACTAATGATATATTTTCGTTGAAATATTAATCGCAACTAGTTGTATTGAATAAAAACTGTATTTTCTGCAATAACATGTATGAGCGAAACAACCCCTGTTAAAGGAGTAACCCCAAACTAAATGTTCAAGAAACAAAAAAAGGCTAATACCAAAATTTTTATCCTGACAGACTATAATGTATACATATATTGCGATGTCTTACAACAATTTCGGGCCCTCTACGTTGGGAGCCAATTAACTTATGCGATGTATGGAGCTCTTTATTACCAACCAGCTGCTCGTGCATGGACTCCTTAACGATATCTAATCTGCATACGCCAGTGACTAGCTTAATTAAGAAGGGGATAGTTCTTTTTAAGTGTAGAAAGTGTGGATTTGTTGAATTTTGTGTAAGGTGAAAAAAGGAAACAAACTTTTGATATAAGTGACGTGATTTAATGATTTTAATATCTTTAACTGAAACTTCTTTCGGTAACACCACAATAATATAAGCTAGATTAAAGCACTTGGTCGGTGCATTAACCACACTTTTATTTGTATAAACTACTAGGTAAATTTATTTTTTTTTTATAATTGATTTCTTTTTCTTTTGCAACAATGTTATAATTTAAATTATTTTATTAATATAGGAGTGTAGACTTGGAATGGTGTCAGAGTGCTTAAAACTATTCTTAATTAAGTGAAAAATCTTTATATTTACGTCTGGTACCAGGGTATACACTGATGAAATAAATTACTTAAGCGTAGAACTACTATGAAACCGTTTGCTTCTAACATACAGGATAATTTCCAGGTAACAATTCTTCTTCAAATTTAAACAATTATCAACAACAATAACCTTGCACAGTTATTTGATTAAATAAATCGAGGATTCAAAAAATTTTTATCTGCCACTGATGCTTTCGTTTTGAAAAAATTTAAAAAATTAATTTGTGAGGTTACATTGGCACAAGTTCACTTGGCAAGTGATAAAAAGCTACTGAAATTACATAACATAACATAACATAAAATACTCTTTATTATTTTAATTATACTACATTTGATTATCTAACGCATAAACACAATTAGCTAATACAAATTACCATGTACTTGAAGTCTTTGAACCTGCTCCTAATCTTGCGATTTATCAGGTTGTATTGAGTGTATGTGACTTGAGAACTTTTTGTGGGTTATTGTAAATTTTGCTGGGCAAAAATGAGTTGAAAAACTCAGCGCCAGGGACCTCGATGCGGGAAAGTTTTATAACATGATTTCGTGCAATAATTTAAATTTATGCCTGAAAGGCATTGTATTGTGCGTCAGTCTGGCAATTCGATTTGTCGTCGGGTTCTGTCTTATCGTATTGGTGAAAAAGTTGAAAGCGTTGCGTTGAATTTCGTAAGTTAATGTGCGTATGTCAGCTAGTTCGTGTAGGAGGTAAGTCTCAGTGTGTTTTGGCTCTCCGGTGATGATCCGGAGGCATTTGTTTTGTATGGTCTGTATGAGTTTGACGTTAGTTTTTGAGGTGTTGCTCCAGATTGGACTGGCGTAGAGTATTATGGGTCGTATCATTGTCTTGTATAGTAGCTGTCTTAGTTTGGGATCCAGTTTGTTTTTGTAAGTAAAGGGTATAGTGCGTTGAGTGCGTTGTTAGCCTTCTTGGCGGTCAGTTGTAGATGCGTTTTGTATGTCAGTCGGTCGTCTAGCGTCAGTCCTAAGTATTTTACGTCTTTTGTTTTGGTCACGGCAATGTTGTTGATTTTTAAGGGAGTGGTCAGTTTCTCTCTTTTTTGGGAAAATGTGGTAAGGGTGGTCTTGTTTTCGTTTAGTTTTAGTTTCCATTTAGCAAAGTAGGTTTGTAACAAGTCAGCGTGTCTTTGTAAGTAAGTGATTGATTTGTTTTTCTTGAAGGATTCGGCAATTATTGCTTTGTCGTCGGCGAATAATGATATGTCAGTGTTCTTATGTTGGGGAATGTCGTTGATGTAATAGGTAAATAGGGATGGTGCGAGAACGGAGCCTTGAGGAACTCCGGCCGGGATAGGATGGGGGTCGGATAAATTGTTTTGTACTTTTACTTGAAAGGTTCTGTCGATTAAGAAGTTGGATATGATTTTGGTTAAGTGGGGAGGAAATTTGTTAGTGATTAGTTTATAGATGAGTTCGTCGTGCCAAATAGTGTCAAAGGCTTTTTCTAAATCTAGTGTCATTACGGAGGTGGTTTTGTTAATATTAAAATTTATGGTGATTTTGTGTGTGAGCATAGCTAACTGCAGCACGGTACTGTGTTTGGCCCTGAACCTAAACTGTTCAGGGATGATGGTGTTGTGTTTTTCTTCGTGCTGTTGGATGCGATTGAGGATGAGTTTTTCAAGAATTTTGGATAATGTTGGCAGGAGACTGATCGGGCGGTAACTGGCAGTGTGTGTTTTAGGTTTGCCCGGCTTTGGGATGGGAATGACAACGGCTTTCTTCCAGGCGTTGGGAAAATATTGATTTTTTAGGCAAGCATTGAGGATGTAATAAATTTGAACTATGAGTTTTTTCGGAAATTTTTTGATGAGTGAAGCTCCTATATGGTCGCAGCCGGCTGCATTGTTTTTGAGTTTGCTGATTATGTGTTTAATTTCTTTGGGGGAAGTGAGCTCTTCTGGAGGGGTAGAGAAAGAGGTTAGTTTAAAGTTTGTTGTGATATATTTAACTGTGTTTTCAGTTTCCGTGTCGGTTGGGTGTGCAGTGAGGTTGTGGTGTTGTAAGTAGGTTTCGGCTAATGCATTTGCTTTGCTGTTGCATGCAGTTATTGGTCCTAGAGGGGTGTGCAATGTGGGTATGGTTGAGCTAATGCTTTTACTTTTATTTTTGAGTGCTTTTGAAATTTTCCAGACTTTTTTTAAATTTTGTGAGGTGATATTTTCAAGTGTGCTTGTCTATTTTTCGTGTTTGATATTGTTAATTTCTTTGTTGATGCTGTTTGCTAGTTTGTTTATTTGTACTTTTAATGTTGGATATTTGTGTGTTTGATAAATTTTTCTGAGCTTGGTTTTTATTTTTGATTTTCTGTAGTAGTGCAGGTGGCAGCTTGAGCCTGTGTGTGGGTGGTGGCGTTTCCTTGGTGGTGGCTTGATGTGCTTTAATTATTTGTGTTGTGAATTCTGCGATTGTATCATCGATGTTTTCATTTGTGGTGATGTTTGTGTTAATTTTAATATTTAGTAGCTTTATGCCAAATTTTTCCCAGTTTGTAGTCCGTAGTGGTCTCGGTGGGTTAAAGGGAATTTTAAAGGAACTGATTTCAAATTGGACGGGAAGATGGTCGGAGCTGAGTTTGTTTAAGGTCCGTGTCGTTCGTACGTTAACATTTTTCGTAAGTATTAGGTCAATGGTAGAGGGATTGGACGCGGGGTTATAGTCGTGGTGGGTATAGTCGTTTGTCGGGTTGGAGAGTTAGACGTTTGTGAGTAATGAGTTGTAGAGAACAATTTCATTGTTGTTTGAATTCAAATTATTCCAGGAGATGTGCTTGGAATTGAAATCTTCGGCAATAATTACTTTGTCGGATAGTTGTAGAATTTCGTACAGTTTGTCGTTGTCGTGCTTTTTGCTGGGGGGTAGGTAGTAATTAATAATTGTCAGTTTGTCAGTTTGAAATATTTGTGTGTCGGCTTCCGTTGTGGGTAAGTCTATCAAGGTTAAGTCAATCGTGTTTATGTGGTAAGTTAGTAGTACGCCGTGATTCGTTCGGGGTTTGTTAATAGCAGTGTAGTTGGGTATCTTGGTCGGTTTGTGTTTGTTCAGTTTGGTCTCTTGTATTAGTAGTATGTCGGGGTTGTTTTGTTCGACAAGTAGCTGTAGTTCGTTAAATTTTGTCCTAAGTCCGTTAGCATTCCAAGTTATGATTTTTAATTGTTTTTTTGTATAACTAAACATTATATTTGGTTGCGATGTCGGCAAGTATCTGTATTTTTTCAAAAGTGTCGGTGACCCCAGCTAGTCTAACTTTTATTTCCCTTATGATTTGGATCATTTGCGGAATATCAATTGTATTTTTGAGCTCTTTAAGCTCTTTAAATAATGTAGTTAGATTGCTGGGGCAATTTTGATTGTCATCTAGTTCATGTCGCGTCAGATTTTGTGCGTATGTTTGTCGTTGTACAGTTGGGGATGAAAATTGTCGAATTTGTTGAGATGGTTTAGGTAATTGAGGAAAATTTTGGAAGTTTACGTCGAATTGATTTGTGTTGTGGTTGAGGTTACTGTTGGTGCTAGTTTTAGTTTGAATCGTAGGTTGATTCTGTCGCTGAGTTTTACTACTTAACCTGTCACGATAGCTGATGTAAGAGGGGCAGTTCTGGTAGTTTGCGGGATGGGGCTCACCGCAGTTGCAGCATCGAACGTTGCCGTCGTTTGACTTTCTTGGACAATCGGCTGTGAGATGGTTTTCGATGCACTTTACGCAACGGGGCTTCAGGTGGCAGTTGGATGATCGATGGCCAAAACTTTGGCACCGGTAGCATTGAGTGCGTGTGTTTCTTCTTGCGTACTCCTCGAAATGAATCATGACTTGGCCAAGGCAGCGAATTTGTCTTATTTGTTGTACGGTGGTTTGTGGTGAGAAGGCGATCAGAAACGACCCCGTGATGTCACCAAATTTGTTTTTGAGTTTGGTGACGGCGATTGGTGTAATTTGATGCTCTTCAGTAAACTGCTTTTTCACTTCATCTTCTTCGGCGAAAGGGGAACCTTTTATTACTAATTTTGTTTGTTTTTCTTCGCACAGTTGATAACTGTAGCCTTGAAAATTTTTATCTTGAAATACATTGTTTTTGACCGCACGGTGGTCGTCTGCGGATTCGGTGTATATCCAGGTTTGTCCTCGGATATATTGCACTAATATTTTCCCTTTTACTAACGGGTTCAGTTTGGCGAGGAAGGTATGAACTTGGGCGATTGGAGTGGTTAATATTATCGGCGGTGGCTTACTTACGTTTGATCTTGAGTCTTTGGGAGGTGTTTTGTGAATGGGGATTCGTTGGACAGTGGTCCACGGCTGGTGGCGATTCTATTCACTTGTTCGGGTGCGTTGATTAGAATTCCGAAACTGTTGTGGGTTGGAATTGCAGGTAAATGATCGAATTCCATGTGGCTCATGGTAGATGGTGTTGAACTTTGCACTGGTTTTGGATCGTAGTTTGTGGTGTCTTTTTCACTGTAATACGTAGTTTCACTATCACTATCACTTGACGAGATGCTGATTTTTTGGCGCTTGGGTAAGCGCGACGTAGTATTTTTATTGGGTGCGGCTACTCTCGTTTGAATCTTTGAATTACTAATATTAGTTTTTTTACATCGAAAATTCGATCTTTTGAATGCGCATCTTTTGATACATGTTAGGGCTCTGCACTTTTATGTTTCATTCTTTAATCTTGCAAAAACCAATCTGACAGTTGTCACCGAAAATCTATTTTGGATTTTGTAAAGTTTTTTCTTGAAACTAACACTTGATTTAAATTTAAATTATATAAACATGTCACTGAAAATGTCTTTTATACTAATCCTATAACATTTTATTATTTTATAGTTAAAACTACTTTTAACAAAATTATTTTTTCTAGATTACGATGCATCATCGTTACGCAAGAAAAACAAAAATCATTGGAGACAAGTCCCAATTTGTGAAAATCTTTTGATGTAAATTTGATCCAACCTGTCCATTCAAGTTGTGTGTAAAATATGCAAGCTTTATAGAAAAAATTGAAGATTCTGTGTTAATTTAAGTTTTATTTTTATGCTTCCGAAGCTGATTAAAGTTGGTTTTATATTAATTTTTAAGTGAGCGATGTATAATTTTTGTGTGTTGTGATTGCTTTGTTGTTTGTATGATCATCTTTAAGGAGTAAGACACATGTTTAGCTTTTCATATAATTTCAACTGTTAGTATTTTTTTTATGAGTGTAAAAGTTTCTTTGGTATCGTTACGTGCATGTCTTCCTTAAACTGCAAAGCGTTCTTTATTTGTTAATTATTGTATTTTATGCTGTCTTACATGACAATATATATATTGTAGTGTTTAGAAAATCTACGACACCTGAAATCGTCAACTATCTGTGGTTCGGGTTATTTATGTACGGCCAATGTCAGCCGATATAAGAAGTCTGGGTATAGTATTCATCCTGTGATTTGTTTAGTCAAATTTTGTAGTCATCATCACCTGGTTTGTTTATCCGGGTAACTTGATTTAAGTATTTTAGATTAGAGGCTTCGTTACTATGGTTTTTTTTTGTTGATTAAAGTCAAATTGGACAAGCCAAAATTGCAAAGTTGGTTTGCTTTCATAACATCAAATCGTTGTGTCGTGTTAAACACTGGAGGTCATTAACCTGTGGATGAAATTTGTTAAATATTGTTATATATTAATTTTAAGGATTTAGTTTAAGGAGTGTTTTGAATTTGGGACAATTGAATTAACCAAATTATAAATTTATGTGTGGTGGACAATTAAATTTGATAGTGGTGAGAGATAACCAAGAAATATTTGGATTATTTTGACTATTTGAAACGCGAGACAAACGGTGAATTATGATTGGTTGGCGTAGAAACAGGCTCCGCCCAATCAACATACCGTTCGTTCATCGGTTAACTTGCTTTAGGCAAAAATCTGAATTCCGCCCGGATTTTATATAAAAGGGGGTGCATTCGCGAAATTAAGAGGAGTCTTATAAAAATTTTGAGAAAAGAAGTCGCGGGAGCTCTTGACACTCCGGGCAATGTTTGTTATAAAGTTGAACTTAGCCTGAATTTCGATAATTCTGGACTTAGACGAAAGTTTGGAAATTTTGGACATAGCCAAAATTTTAATAATTGATTTTTTTTGAGCAAAGTTGCTCAACAGCATAAAATGGTTGTGCAATGATCGTTCATTGTTAACCAAGTTCCACTAAGTAAATATTTTCCAACGGAAAAGAAAAATAATTTGGCAGAAGTGCTACGATAGAAAAAGGAATGGGATTCAAGAAAATTCAACGTAATCACCTTTAAAAATGCAAGATAATTAAATTTGTGAAGTGCGTCGCAATTTGTGTTTGTGTCGAATGTATGTCGCCGATACGGTCCTGGATATTTTGGAGCATTCAACATCTGCAACACATCGTTAAACATGTTATGTTATGTTGTGTATAAAAATTGTTGTATAATTTATTAGATTTAGTTCGTTTTTTTTCTTATTTTAATTTTAAATTTGGGGGTTAGGTGAAAAAAGTTTGAAATTTTAAAACTTACCTTTTTCAAATAAACCAGTGTAAATGCAAATTTGATTTTATTTACAAGAACACTACACAACGAACTACAATTTTAATTTCAAACAAGTTTCAACAAAATACTATAGTAAGGAGTGTCCAGGTGTTTATTAATGACAGGATTAGGTATTAAACCTACTTCAAAGAAAACAGTGGCGTTTCACAAAGTTTAGATAGTTAGCGACGAAAAGGTGAGTCCACTATGCAGGAAATTTGTTATAGTTTTATAACTGGCGCCAGGCAAATCATTTAAATAAATTCATTTAATTAATTTATAATAAGGTTTCACTGCAATATAATATGTGTATATAAAAATTAATAAGAGACAAGAAAATAGTTTATATTTCTAAAATTATCACTGCACTGGTGTTTTACATATACATTATAGCCTGTCAGGATAAAAATTTTGGTATTAGCCTCTTTTTGTTTATCTTGAACATTTATAGTTTGAGGTTACCCCTTTAACAGGGGTTGCTTTGCTCATGCATGTTATTGCAGAAAGTACAACTTTTTAAATAAATTGTAAAATCTTTGTATGTTATTCAAATATTTATAATTTTCATTAATTTCAAACATGAAGTTAGTTGTTACCTACTGTAGTAGTCAAATTTGTAACCTTAAACATAAAATTATTAAATAAATATTTATGATATTATTTGCTTCAATCACCAAAAGTATTTAAAAGTATTGTTTTAACTACTTCTAAAATTATTCAATAAACTTGTGAATTTTCTCGTCTAATGAATTCGTTATTATAGTGTTGTATTAAATCGCGGTTTCTCAAATTGACAAGTGGCGGCGCTTTCGCTTGCTGTCATAATTAAATTTCAGTTTTTTAAAAATATTTGAAACGAAATTATTCTATTAAAAAGGCGTTTTGAATAGTTTAAATAGCATCTCTTGGTTATACAAAATTGTTTTTTAACAACATTTGTCTTATAAACATTCGCCAAACTGAAGTAAAATATCAATATGTTCATTATTAACTAGTAGTGTATAATGAAAAAATTATACATCAGTACTAGTCTGAAAAATATCACTTCAGGTGCGACTAGGCTAAGTTATAATGAAAGCCTATATCAAATACTATGGATAGGTTAATACGTACAGCTTCGATCAAAAGTGGTAAAGCAGCGCACTGGCGGCCCCTAACAAGTAGAGTTGAGTAGGGTGACAAAGCATGATACAATAAACTTAATTTTGTATTTATTTATGTAAACAAAATTAACGAAAACAATAAAGAAAAGTTGGTTAAAAGAATAAAATGTAAAAATATCAAATTAAAAAAATTTCTAACAATTAGATTTTTATTTCTCCCTGTTGCTCTCTCCTCCCTGCTGTACGTATTAACTTATCTACAGTATTTGCCTATATGACTAGTAGTGGAAAGTAGTATATTACGTGCCGAGGTGGAAAATGGTTTATTACAGCCGAGCGCTAAGTTTGTTGACTGAGGTGCGAGGCGCCAAAATTAATTGTAAGCGCGAGGCTGGAATGAAGCTTAACACCGAGGTATGTAAACAAATTTATTCCCAATCAGGTTGTAAATAATTAAATATTATCAAATTTCATTTTATTAACGTACATTTTTTGTTAGTTTCATTTCTTGTCTACCGACATTGCGACATTGCAGGTCAGGAAGTGACCATTTCCGACCCTAAAGTTGGGAAGTAAAACAAAATAGCTTTCTGATTGGTTGTCAAGAGAAAGTAAATAATAAACGGCTTTCATCTTTTTAAAAGTCAGGGATGTGTCGATTACTAACTGATTGTGAATAAAATATGTTATCTTCTGATAACAAAAAAAATTATGTAAGTATATAGAGAAGACGAAACCTAATTTTCCTAATAATCAACTACGAGTACCCAGTAGTATTATTTTCTGAATAATCATGTCTAAATCATTACATTTTCTCATTATTTTATATTCATATGTAGTTCAGGATGAGAGCGTAATTTATTTGTTAAAATTTCATTTAGAAATAACTGTAATATTAACCAAAAACTTTTCGACCTCATATTGGCCCACCCTACCGTATATTTTCAGCAGTATCAAACGCAACCAGGATTGAAACCGTAGTTTCCCGCTTTCTGGTTTAACGATTTATTGTTTCTATCTATGAATCTTGTGCTGAGATGAAAATCGTATTATTTGGAGCTGAAATACATATAAGTACCTATTAATCAAATTAAATTAAAAAAAATATCAATCAAAATTAAATTTGACGTAATATACATTTATACTTGAAAACGAGATTTCAGTGACAAATCGGTTAAAAGACCAGTTTATTCATAACATTCGTGATATCTCCGTAAACTTTTTCAAAATTAATTAATTAATCGTAAATCAGTTTACGAAAAATTGTTTGTTGAAGTTTGAATTTAAAGTTTTTTTGCTTGTTTTTAGATTCATAATTTTGAATTCCACTATGAACATCCTTAAAAACCAATCAACAAAAATTAAAGTGATTTTATAGAAGATGAAAAGACATTTAAACCAATGTGACATTTGATCACTTCGTATTATTTAAAACTTTGTCGTAAAACGTACGTGGTGGAATTTTTGAAAATTATTTATTTTGGGAAGCTGTTAAGAGGATAATCAAGTCTTTGTTGAAAAACTTTCTCCCGTTTACTAATCACAAAAATTTTAAATGCGACCAACTATTTTCATTGTAAAGCTAGTATAATATTTAATTGCATAAATGCAATCAACAATAATATACATAATATGGAATATAAATATATAACCCATTTAATTTTATGGAAATGATTACATTTCTTTTATGAATAATTATTTTGTTTAGTGATATTTAGGAGACATGCTAAATTAGTTTCAAACCCAATTTAGAGCTTCAAATCAAAATATAATTTTCAAATGTTCATCCTACATTGATTTTTATAGTATACAACATACTGTATGTATGCATTACCATATTTTTGATGATAAATTATTATAACATTATAAAATAAGTTGGTCATTATTATAATAAAATATAAGTAAAATAATATTAAAAATGGTGCAATTTAAAGGCGCATGCTTCAATTTCTAAAGCTCGTGTTAAAATACGGACGAACTTGCTGCAGGATATCAGTAAAAGGAAAACGGTGGTGCGCAAAATACAAATTCGAGCAACACTTTTTTGAATTCGCGAATAAAATATATCTAAAATTAAAACAACTTTAATTTTATGTAATATTATGGTAAATACTTTTAGTATCAAACCAGAAGTATTAAGTTTAACTAACTTTTCTGAAAACTGTGAATATCCAAAAGTTCATTAATTTAAACTTATCTGAATAATTCATTTTGAACCAAAGTCAATAAAACACTTAACAGGTAGAAGTTCATTTCCCTAAAGTGTCGCGTGTAAATTCAATCGTGCACAAAAACTTATAATTGTGTTCCAGTTTTCCAGTTTCAAAATAAATCACAAACCACTTGTTACAGTGATTTATATCAGCCACTTCGGCTACCGACAAAGAGTGTCAAAGAATACAAACCGAACGGTGAATCAGAAGTACATTTTTACAATAATATTGTTACTTACCTACGGGGGTGTTTTATAAAGGTCTTTCACTTAGAGAATTTTATCGTTTGAAATAACTATATTCTTACTTATATTTAGAAATGTGCTCCGAAAAGTATAGATAAAATAAACAATGGGGTTAGAAAAAGTGGCATTAACCTATAGCATTTTTGTGCTTTTAGTGACAACTTTGCGAGCATTTCAAGGTAAGACACATTTTAATGAAATGTTTTTCTATTGTATACTTTATTTCGTTTCTTTTTATTTGAAGAGTTTTAATACTTGGGAACACTTTTTAATATAAAAAATTTCAATAGAAGTTAGTTGTGCTTGGGTATCATAAAAGTTAGTTATCATGTATTTCATACACTTTCTGATAGTCGATGCAATAAAGCAAAGTTTATAGAGTACTTTCATATAACCTATATATTTTTAGCTATTACTATTAAAATAAAAAACTTAAATACTATATTATTTTGTTCGAAAAATGTAAACCATTTTTTGAATTGATTTGTAAATATCCTTTACCTCACACCTACTTAAAATTAACTTTCTATGCGATTTACGATTTTAAAATAAAAACAGTAAAAAATCTATTGTGATATCTATTCGATAAAACTAAATTTATTTAATTTTGAAAAGTTTTATTTTGGTCCCAAAAGATTTCTATGTAGGTACTATTTAAAATTAAATAAAAAATCTTTGAGTAAACAAGTTAATTAAACGTTTTAATAATAATGTTTTTATTGAGCTTTCGACGTTGGACACGTCTTCGTCAGAATAATTTAATATAATGTTTACAAATATTTAAAATTAACTATACCTTATAAGACATAATCGGGAAATGATCTAAATTGCTTTAGGAAACCTCAAAATGCATATACCTATTTATTATATTAATTTTCTCTCACATTAGTGAGAGTTTTCTCAAGTTTTCACTAACTGTGCACAATACTTTTCCTTTGTATAATAATATGTATATCATATTCAATAATTATTAAATTTTATTATTATTAACCAATATTACATACAACTTGTTGAAAAAAAAGCTGTATTAATCTTATACTATAGTAGCATTTTACTATTTATAGTACTACACATTGTATTACATTTAACGTAATATCTTTAATAGATACATAATAGTTTGTAATTTATTTTATGTTCATTACTATCCATTATAGTATATCATTTGCAGTTTTTTGTGTTGCACTTATTCCCCAATTTCGATTATTAAGAAATTATATTATTTTCGATTTTTATAAAGTTTAATTTTATGTATAATTTTAATTAAATATTATAAATAAGTACCTACCTATTGTAATTTTATTGTTTTAATTTAATTATTGTAGAAACTAAACTCGAAGAATCTCGTTCCTTATTCTTAATTAAATTTAAATAAAATGTAAAATTACTATCCGTTAAATACATTTTTAATTAAAAGTTATTTTGTATAACATAAACAAATAGGTTCTTGTGGAACAGGTCTATTTAATTAATTGAAAATCATTTATTTAGTATGTTTTATTAACGCTTTTGATATTATGATTTTCCAATTTAACTTTATGGTACTACTTTATTTCTTTCAATGATTGAATAATATATTACTTTTTACCTTCTGAAAGGAATTTTATTGTTATTTATTGAATTTACTCCTTGCGGAGAAGGTTTATTGTTTAGTTGAGTATAGGGTAGAGTTGAAAAGCTCTATTTAATTTTTTTGATGGTTTACAATTTTATATAACATATCTGGCATTTATATTGCTACCTAGATTTTAAATTTACAACTTGTCTAAATTTAACATAGCAATTTCTTAATTTTTACATTGTATACTATATTTTCATATTAAATAAATCAATGTTAATTGACCTGATCATTATAGTAAATCGAAATAAAATTTTATAATACATATAATAATGTAATGTAATAATTATTATGTTTTATATTGGCATATCGAGGCGATATACCGCACTACTGTTTAGTCCCATTTGAGTAATAATAAACTGAATATACGACATTAAACTCTAGAGCATAAACATACCCAATATTAATAATAATTTGTGGTTAATATCTACCAATATGATAACGTGTAATTATAAGATTAATTTTCTTTGTTTATAGATTATTAAATGTATGTATCGTTTCACTTACTTAAAACGGTTGCGTGCATCTACTATCTATGTAATAATCACAAATTAAACTGAATCTAGGTAATAAAATAGAAAACTGTTTCAAGTAGATTATTAATATTAATTTGTGACCCATTTAAACATTTATTGATAAGAGCTGCTGTTACGTAGTGAAAACTATATTTTGCTTATAGATTCTTGTACTATGTTCCTATAATTTCATTCAATAAACTATTATTTTTAATATTTATATGATATTTATAAACATAAAATATATGTATACTTTACTTTTGCGAGTAACATTTTTAGTAAATTAAGTAACTTTGTAGTTATTATAATATTAATATCTATGAATAATATTACACACATAATATAATGATGCAATATTAAAAATAAGTTTTAAATTACCTTCAATATAAATTATTAATTTTGTTCTTATATAATTCCTATAATCTTTCAAAATATTAATTAGTGCTGTCGTTCCAAAACAACCATCAAAATTATGAAATTTATTCTACATCTCATTTTCTCACTCACTTTTAATCTCAAACAAAACAACTATCAAAAACATCACTTTTATTATTCAAATTACAAATTTTTCTTACAAAATCAGCGGAGTAAAATTCATCTTTTGACAAAAAGCCCTTACTCTTTCATCTCTATTGCCAACCTCAATTTTAACAAATCGCACCCTCAATAGTAACGCAACTTAAAAAAATATTGTTTTAAGATAATCGTAAGAAAAAGTTGAGAAATTCTACTTGCCACCTTTAAATGCTCAAAAGTTCTTACTATTTAAGATTGTGGCGTTATGTTTTTTATTGGTAATGTGCCTATATTTTTCGATTCATTTTATTACAAAATTCAGGCAAAATTATTAAGATTTATTTAAAAAATAAAATATGCTACTGTTCAATAGGTATAAATCGAAATGTGTAATTTTTCTAATTAAAAGGACAAGTTTTATTCAATTTATTCTTAGATTTTCATCACTAGTTCGTAATAAATTAACTTTATTAAAAACGATGACACCGCAAAGATAAGATTTTTCATTGTAAAAAGGCACAATTAAGGATAAACATCTTAACTTTTTTTCGAAATAAAATGACTTAAAACTGAAAGAGTCGTTCTATTACAAAGTAAGTTAAAACATGACGTAACTTATATTTTGTAATAAAGTGACGGATCTCGAAATTGGTCAAGCAACACTTATCACTGCCACTGTAATATGATTAAAGTGTCTTACAGGATACCAATTCAAAAAATGTTCTAATTGCATTTTGTGTCCTATTTTATATTTACTATTTAACTGAGCTAATAGAAGGCCCTATAAAAAATAATTTTATTCCAAATCTTAGATTACCTAAATTTTGACTTGGTCACTTTATTACTGAGGGTGCGAATATTCAAATTCAAACATAAACCATAAAAAAACTGATTTCACACATTACAAAACCCAAAATTGTAAGAAAAAACATGATAATAAAAAATGTATAGTAAAATATGACTATACGTTAACACTTGCAGCAATGAATGCCTGAAATATGCACGTGTAAATGCTTTAAAAATAAAAAGATTATGTATTAACCACCAAGACTTTTAATTTTTTAAATTAATTTTATTGAGAGATTTAATAATTACAATTAACCATAAGATTATACGCCAACCAACTTTTTGTCACTTATGGTGGTGAAAGGTCAGCCATCGAATAACAATTCCTTAAAGCTGTTGGGTCAGATGGCAAGAAATTTTCGAGAAAATTGACCTTGAAATATTGAAAGTAGAACCGTTGAAAAAAAAGTACAAAAATGCACAAATAATGCACAACCTAAAAAATATGCACCTAGTGTTAAAAATATGCAAAATATGCATTTTAAAAATATTTTATTGAATCCTGATTTGCCTAATTAGGCTTTATCCATATGGATTTTGGTGACATATCAATTTTAAGAAATATGCAAATACATTAATTTCCGTGCATTTCTATTATGACGACAATATTGATGTATGATGTTTATTGCGGATGCAACAATAAATAAACAGATTCGTTCCCAAGCCGTGACTGGGTAGCTGTTCTTTTTAAAGATATTTTTGAAAAGTTTATTTTTTTTTTATTTTTTTTTCTTAAAATTATGAAAATATATAATTTTCTTAAAAATAAAAACATATGAAATATGCAGTAAAAATAAAAACATGGAATTTGCACTCTCAAATTTTGGTTGTAAATTCTGAAGTTGTAGAAACGCATAGATACAATTTTTTACGACTCAGGAACAAGCAACAAAAATATGCATTTACGTATAATTCCACACTCACACACACAGTACTTAGTTATAATAGTTATTTAGTTAAGCAGCTAGAAGTGAACCATTATTAGCTGAGTCGACAAGTCGTAGGTGAAGACTGAAAATCGAAAGCTTGTATTTGTTTTTCTGATCGCTTTTATTTTAGACTATTTTTATTTCATTTTAATAAAATCTTTTACCAATCTTAGGCATCTAGTATAAATAAATATCAGTAACAGTAATTTTCTATCATTCAAGATTCAAAATATTCTATTTATATAAAAAATTTATAATATTATATTCTTTAGTTGGTATAACAAGACTTTTTAGAATTTTAGCAAGAGATAATTATTTACTTCACAAAAATTTAAAATAGAAAAAATCTTTTAAAATAGAAGATATTAGATAAGTACTTGTTTATTTTTCACAACATGTTGAAAAATATTAGTGTTGCTTTAGATTTTAATTCTATAGCATACAATTTTGTTAGGAATAAACCAACTGAGTTAGTTTTATTGGATGGAACGTTTACATTATTTGTAACTACTTCTAAGACTATCACAATATTATTGTGGAAATAGAGCGTTGAACATTAAAATATACTAAAAATTCAATTTTTCAGTATTACAATTGAACCATAATTAATAAAACAAGAAAACAACGTGATCTATGCTTTAATATGAAACGTATTACGGTATTACAACAATATTTATGAATTAAAAGTTATCAATTAGTATGTATTAACGTAGTATTATAATATATTTTGTTAAAGCAATAATTAATCAGTTGTAATCATTAATAATTCTAATTTATGTTATAAATTTTTATTTCTTTAATGTGTAACATTCAGTTTGGTGCGGCCCTGTATATTAAAGTTTATTAGAAACAAATTCCCCCCTTTTCGAATTTTGATAGGAAACGCGGAAAATATGCGTACACGATTTAACCACATATTTCACTTTCAAGCTATAATTGATAGAGTTAACATCACAAATTTTGGAAACTTTGGTTAACTCAAATAATTTAATTTCCATAAGAACCGAACAACAGGTATACTTTAACTGAATTGTGATAGTTGACCAGGAAGTTATTGTCAATTTTTTGAATAGGTTCTTCTTTGTTCTTCATATTGGTTTATTTATTTCGCTGAAGGATTCGAAATTGATCTATGAACTTGGAAGTCAAATTACAAGTTGCTTATGGGGAGCCTTCTTGTCCGAAAACTGTTAGATCGCCTTGTCGAATGTTAATATCAGAAAAAGTCAGAAGATAATTAGAGATGCCGCCTTTCAGATAAACAAGAAAGAAAAGAGAAACTTACAGGGTCGTATAATAAAATTTTATGTTGCGCCAACAAAGACAAATGTCAAAAATCATCCAAAACGATTAAATTATTTTTTTATTTCAACAATATATTTTAAATTTGTAATACAGTAAAAGTAGTAGAAATTAATTGGAAACCGGCAGGCAAAACAGCTATTCTGCGCGCGAGGTATACGTAATGAATTATTATAAAAATTTCTTGTTCTATCGTCGATTACTGTAGATGCGAATTTATTAAGTTTTTGTTCAATATAATTTGAAACCTGTCTGACTTAGGGTTTTCTTGATACATAAATTATTTTTACAGTTTTAATAATAGGTTGCTTAATAAAGTCAGTGGCGCCAATATTTTATAAATTTTTAGGCAACCTAAAATATTCTTAATTTCTTTTCTAATATATAAAAGAACCTGCGACTCGCTCTCCCCCTATCCATCAGAGCTACCGGTAACCGTTGTTAACCGGACATTTCTTTTTTTTGAATTAAGAAGGTTATAAATGAAACATGAAATACTAAAGTTCATTTAATTGTAAAAGTCAATTATTATTTTTGAATAAAAACTTCATGCTGCTTGTCTTCCTTAAAGGAACAATAAACAAGTATTTTTAATTTCACCATCACATTGACCTAAAAAGAGTAGAACTACTTACAATATCTAATATTTAACCTAGAAATGTCGTATTTCCAACGCAATTAAATCATTATATTTTTGTCAAAAAAAGTTTCAGTTTAAAACAATACAGTGGTGTTCTTTGATACAAATCTTAAAATAGAACCATTGTATCAATGTTAAAGCTTAAGAATATGCTAAGAATTATTTAAAATAATTTTTACCAAAACCTTTCGCAGAATGATAGAAAATCGAGCATTCTCGATCTGAAAATTATAATAATCCAAAAGAAAAATGTTGAAATAAAATTTTTACAGATCTGTGCTAAGCAAGAACTAACAATGTACTATTTCAAAATCTATTAAAAATTTTTGATTGGGGTAGGTACTAAAAGAGTACACAAAATTAGCAGATTATACGCAAAAAAATTCTATTGGTATATATAGGATTTCCTTTACTTGTGTTTATGAATAACTGCAAATACAATTTTGATGTCCAATTCCTGCATTACATTTTATTTATATGTTTATAAAATTATAAAATTTATTATTAAAATAAAACTCATAATACTCTATATAATATTTATAAAATATGAAACGATATGATATAATAATATCTAAATTTTAGACTATAGGCGTAATATATTATACATACCCGTATAAATATATAATGTTCTGTAGCTATAAAAATTATAATATGTGTTTTATCAGTTTATCCTTTTCATAAATACTCGTTCTAATTAAACCATTTTAGGGTAATCTATTATTTACTTGCTTACAGTTAGGCAAATTAGGACGAACCATTAGCAGGAAAACCTTTTCGCACTTTGTTATCCTTTACATAAAATTTAAAGTCGTTTTATTTTCAAACCATTTTCTTTTTTGGTATTAAAATTACAGGGTTTAAAAAGTAAAATTGTAAAATTAGTTACTTTGGCTTTCTAATTTTTTTAAAATGTTCTAAATATTTTATAACTCTATAACCCGATAAATAATAATATAAAATCTTAATACTTCGTTGTGCATTCAACATTAACGTTCATTGTTCTTTACAGTATTTAAAAGATTAATTCAAACCACGTGATGCAAATGACAATGAATTGAATGTGTGGCAGTTATATACACTTACATAATATGTAATCAAACTTAAGGGGTCATGCCCAGTTAGGCGTAAAAAAATACGTGATTTTGGAGAATTTTTTTTAAACAATTGGAAGAATCTTTTAAGGATATTTTGGTATACGTAAAAAATAGTACCTTTTTACTTAAATAATATAATTTTTTTAATAAAATATATTTGCAAACAAAAATGTTATGACCATTCTCTCGAAGGTCCATTTTAAAAACATGTTTTGCGGTGACCACTGCTGCTCTAATCTGGATCATCGGAAATAATAAATTTAAAAAAATTTATACAATATATTGAATTATTTAGTCCTTGAAAGAAGGGTTTTTCAAAATATTAATTTAGGACAAAATGGCACACGATCAAAGTAAAATTTTAATTTTCGATAAAAATATTTCTCCTTCATCGCTAATAAAAGCAAAACTATACATCTAAAAATAACATCCTTTGTTCAAGGACTAGTTTTTTATATCTAAAATAACTGTGCCAAATTTGAACAAAATTAATGTAGTAGTTTTCAATATATCGTGGTCACCGATGTTGAAAATGTCATTTCGAGATAAACGCGTTTAAAGATTCAAAATCGGTTTTCTCTAAACTAAAATATTAATTTGCAACTTAAATTGAGTCATCTATTTTAGGCCCATATTGAACATTTTTAGATTAGGTTGTAGCCTCCAAAATGTCGAGTTGACACTGTCTGCGAACCATTTTTTCTTCAAAAGTGGTTTGATGCATTCGGGGGTCTGCGCCTGAATGTGGACTCCATCCTCCGATTGCTCATATTAGAAGAGATCAACGTTTGAGCGCATTTCTTACATACAACCATAATTTGAAAACCAACTTTGTTCTTGCAATTGCAGCAAATAGTTATAAAATTTAAAATTCTGTGTTCCAAATCTGTACCTACCGCGATGACATTTTGTGAGTTTTTAATTTTTTTGCAAACGTACTCAGACTACGATTGTTGTCGCTCTTTGCACTTTTAGGGTTAAAATATTGTTTTCTTTTTTTTTATCGCTATTTCTTAAAAGATTTAGTTTGTCGCTCCCTAACTCCCTAGAACCCCTTTGCCGTTCCATTGAAACGAATGTCTAACCGGTGCGGTTATACATTTACACAATATTTGTTTTTAAAAAACTAAATAGAATTGTTCAAATGTCCTACCGCACAAACAGTTTATAAAAGGAAATTTAAAAACACGTTTTAAAAGAAATAATTGTTCTACCGCACATAAAATTCACAAATTATAATTTAAAAAAGTACAAATTTGAACACCTGGATTCTTTAAATCACCAAAATTTAAATCCTAATATCAGCACCAAAGTGGAAACAAGAAACTATACTTAACTAAAATTACACAAAATTCAATAAAATAAATAATAAACCAATAGGGTAATAAAATTTCTAAAAATAGTTGGGTTTCTGAAATCATAACCAAATGCTGTTAATCCTATAGTGGTATTATTCTTCGGGCGGTGCGTACTTTGAACTGTCATAATTTCTTCAATTTTATTATTTGTTACTTAAAACTTTGAGGGAATATTTTTAAAGTGTTTTACTTACAGAAAATGAAATAAAAAAAATCGATTTTTTAAAATTTGCAAGTGAGCCAGACCCCTTAACAAAATGTTAAAATAATAAGATTTTTTAACTGTTAAGTAAATAATACATACTACGAAGAAACATAATATTTAACGAAACCAAAATGACAATAATTCACATTTAACAGGGTTGAACTTAGCGATGGCTTAGCGCACACAAGTGGTAAGTGCAATTTTTGAATTAATTGAGTTAAGTGCATGTTCAATAATATAAGGAATGTATATTTGTTGTGCACAAATGTGGTAGCTGTACGTAAGTTCAAACCAATAGAAATTCAGTTGACTAATGTGGTAAGTACTAATGAGTAAGCACACAAATATGACAAGCGCACTTTACACTTTAGGTATTTTAATAATTTAAAATAATTTTAAAAAAGTCTTGGTTTTGCTTTAATATGCAATTTAATACATGGTAAGTATTTTCAAAAATAGTTGTTACATGAAATTGATATAACATTGCGGACTTACAAACTTTTAAACATTTAAACTTGATTTGTGAGAAATGAACAAAATGTTACTTAACACTTGTGTGCGCTAAGCCATCGTTAGAATATTTGAATAAACTTTACGAAACCAAAACGACAATAATTCACATTTTCTTGTTTATGCAAATATTCTAAGTTTAACACTGCGAATTATTGTCATTTTGGTTTCGTTAAATATTATGTTTCTTCGTAGTATGTAACAGTTAAAAAATCTTATTATTTTAACATTTTGTTAAGTTTGATTATTTCAACATCACATGCTACTAAATACCACAATAACACTTAAAAAATTCTAAACTTTTTTAAGTTATTTTCTATTTACTTACATATGTGACTAAACAAACAAATTAAAAATCATCGTTGCTTGCGGATTACGTTACACAAAATTAATTTGCTGGCGACCGACGTTTTAAATAAATATGTTTTTATCAACATTTAATCATCAAATATTGAAACATTGGAATTTTGCAGAATTGACATAATCGTCAAAAAATGTCTGAGAATTTAGCCAATTTGTGTCACATCACGATAACGCCTCTTAGTATACATCGCAAAATATCCAATAGCTTTTGTAATAAAAAAAACTAACCTTTTCTCACAACTGCCAAATATGCCTAATTTGGTACACCCTGATTTTTAGCAATTTTCTAAAATCTTAATGAGATAATGGTTTAGAAGATGTCTTTCGAGAAGTATCGACGTCGGAATAAGCGTACAAAAAACAAATAAGAATAGTTTGAAAATAATTATGATTTACTCTATCTTATAATTTAATCAGAAAAAAGTAACATTTGTTACATCCTTAGTTTTGTATCCAATTTTTTATATTTTATTTCAATATTTCCATTAAAATTATCAAATTCTAACAGATTAATTTTGTTGACAAACATTCAATTAATTTTCAGTATTTCATTAAAACACGTAATACATTCCAACGAATAAATAAAATAATAAGTTACTTGAGCAATTAAATATAAAGAGAAACCCTAGCAACACCTACCAAGAAATACTAGATATTTTAACCCTACAAATAATTAGTTATTAAGAGAACCCGTGTTAAATTTATAAATTGATATATTAAATTTATTTTACTATCTATAATACATAATTATATATAATTTAACAAGAAATTTCTCCACATTAATAAGAATCACGATATTTTAAAAATAATCTTTTCTTTTGGTAACGTTTCCATAATGTTAATTATTTCATTGACGTAGCTATTATTACAAGATTATTTATGTGCATGAAAAGCATTTCTGGTATGGATTAATTCTTAGATTTGCTTTTTGCGTTACTCCATCAAGAATTCCATCCCTTTCAAATAAAAGTATTTTTACTTTCATTTTTACTATAAGTAGGTTATAGTATTTTATGGATCATAACTATACTTATCGTCATTTGCTTGTTTCAAAATTTATTTAAACTTGTGTTGTGTAAATATATAAAAAATTTTAATTTTAAACAAATTAATAATGTTAAATTATTTTAAATTGTTCAAAGAGACAAAAACCTAAAAAATTAAAATTAGCTGAGCAAAAATGTCGATAGTATAAACAATTTTAAGAATTATGCAACAATTTTATAAAATTTCTTTAAATTAATTGAGTTTTTAGTATATTAAAAAAAAATTGTGACAAACACCATGTTTCGATCTACCGGTACGGTTTACATGCAAGAAGTTAAGAAATAGGCGGTGACTTTAATATTTTAAGTTATGTTAATAATAAGTCCAATGTATATCATAAATGATAGTAAATTTTTTACATAATAGAAGTATTACTTAATAAAATTACTGCAGAAATTAAAATGTTTTAATGAAGTTAACAATATTATGGGTAAAAAAAAACGATTTATAATATAAAAAAGAAATTTCAAAAAACTCAATTGGATTTACCAATGCTTTATAGTCTGCATTCTTTATTATACAAATGAAATTTTTTTAAATTATTAAAAACAAATAAAATTAAATTAAAACAAAGTTTGCCAAAAAATTTATTTACCTAAAATTGAGGTAGATTGTTAGTTTTAAGTATTATTATCTCGGGTTATTCAAAGCAACTAATTTTAAATTTTCTTTGATTTCAAATAAAAGAAAGTTAAATTTGTCTGTTCCTAAAATACCCAATCAGATTGACTATTTGGTCTATGTTAGTTTTAACTAAGGTGGAATGAGGTAAGTGCAACATAGTTTTCGTATAGTTGGTCTTTCAACTTATTTATTTTCAATAAATAAATAATTAGGATTATCGGTACCAATCTCTACCAATCGCAGTTATCTTTTATTAATTAAAATTTAATCAACGCTAATTTTTCTAGTGAATTCGATTCTAAAGCCTGTTTGACACGACGTTAAATTTGACATAAAATTTACATGTCAATTTTTATGAAAATATTTAACACCGTTGCATACAGAAAATTTATCAGACCATTTTGTGTTAAATTTTTATGTGAAAAATTTAGAACATGTTCTAAATTTGATGGTAAAAGTGCGTGTAAATGTGCGCAGCAGACATTTTCACGCATAGAGTCTGCTCAGTTTGGTTTTTGAAGTTTACGAACATTTCACTGAAATTTCATAAAAATTAAATAAAACTAAAGCACTCAAATAGTAATACCAAACAAGCAATAAAATAAAAACCTTGCACGGCAAACTCAATAACAATTTTTAGGTTAGGTTTATAACAAAAATTTATCAGTAATTTTGTGTTAAATTTTCATGTGAAAAATTTAGAACATGTTCTAAATTTGGTGATAGAAGTGCGTGTAAATGTGCGCAATAGATATATTTACGCCTAAACTCCGCCCAGTTTGGTTTTTGAAGTTTACAAACATTTCACCAAAATTTCATAAAAATCAAATGAAACTAAAGCACTCAAATAATAATACCAAACAGCTGATTACTACAACTGTTATACAGAGGAGCTCAAAATATATAGACCTTAAATAAGTAAATATCTGAAAAATTTCC
This sequence comes from Cantharis rustica, assembly GCA_911387805.1. NCBI lineage: Eukaryota > Metazoa > Arthropoda > Insecta > Coleoptera > Cantharidae > Cantharis > Cantharis rustica. The sequence goes on from OU426879.1 coordinate 38,008,809, forward strand.
CTAAACTGTTTGTTAATACGCAAGCGCGCGTGTGTTAAATTTTTTATTAAATTTGACATCGTTGCAAACAGAAAATTATTTTTACCTACATAAAATTGTGTCAAAAAAATGAGCAAATTTGCATAAAAATTTACATGTAAATTTTATATGAAATTTAACGTTGTGTCAAACAGGCTTAATAGAAAATTATAAAAAATTTCAATTATGTTGCACGTTCCTTGGAAATGGAGAAAAACTAGGAGATAAAAATACAGTGAAGTTCTATTTCTACATTTATTTCATTCAATCTTACTGCTTTTGATTTTGAACCTACAATGCTGACTACATTTTGTATATTTAATTTTTCTAAGTTTTTTTCTCATTTGAACCATTGCCGTCCTTGAATTTTCAATGTGAATTTCTATTCGCTTTATTTGCAATTTTCATAATGAAATACTAATCTATTCTTCTCACGTCAGCTGCTATTTGCGCTTATATTTTTTTTTTTGCTGCTATTTAATCAAATTCGCTTTTTTTATAAGCATAATATGCATTGTTGTCGTTAGTTCTTTCCCGTTCTTTTATTAATATTTGTACCTTTAATTGTTTCAAACTTTATTAAATATTTTTTGTTTTAATTTAAAAATAACTCTGAACTAATAGTACAATTTTCTATTATATAAAAGTGCTTTGTTTAAATCGATTTGAGATATTGCGTTGGTTCAATGAAATTTAACAATCTTTTTTATGGCTCATCTTAACAAATCGTATGTTTATTTAAATCGAGGAGGTTGATTATTTGCTTAATTATTATTAGCTAAAATGCGAAACACTGAACTAAGTGTTGATTTTACGAATTTACATGGTATTTAATCATTAACATAAATTATTTTTTATGATATTTGCTATTATACCCCTTGATAACACAAGGAGATGCCAATCATTAAGTGTTTTAAGCTTTTAGTCTATTTTAGATAACAAAAACCATAACAGTATAGGTACCATTCTTATCACACTATTTAATACTAAATAAGCAATAGCAATTTATTTTTATATCGTAGAAATGCATGAACAGATCATTTTATATGATGTGCTTATACTGCTAAAATTTATAAAAATATTTTATAATGACTTCACTATCATCTAAACTCATTGATTACCTAAAATACAATTTTTATTAAATATGGGATAAGCCATAAAGAATATCCGAGTAGATTTTAATGGTATTTTTGGTTTACCTACCAAATTTTTAAAATTAATTTTCATAAACGTATTAAATTACAGTCACGACTCACGATACTATTTGTGTCATATAATGTCTGAATATTCCAGCTGGCTTATCATATATTGATCACACCCTGAGCAAACTAAGGTCTGATAAATGCAGTTTAGATTTAGCTTATGCAAATTTTCGGTGAAATGAAACTCTTGAAGCAAATTATATGATTCTACCAGCGATCCAGCTTCCATTTCAACATTTTAGATTATAAGAAAAATTCTTTTAACTGCCTACCTGCTACTGAAAATATCGTTTAAATTTAATTACTGCTTTATTTAGAAAGGATCTTTTTTAATTTTCAAAAAATAGTTAATTAAGTTACTTACAAAACATAGTAAATTGTATGTAAAAATAATTAGATTCATTAAAAACTTTTGAGTGTGCGTTGACTCTCTTTTAAATAGCAGATATTAAATTTATTTGAATTTTCGTTTACTAAATACCGCACCGTACCAAATGTTCTTTTTAAACAAAACTGAAAAACATTTGTATTATTTATTACTACAATTTATACAAGTTGTACGAATGTCCAAATATATGTACATAACTGTAATTCTTAGCTTATTTATTCAACAATAAAGTATATTTATTATTCCATAAATGTTTTTAAAATCTCCAAATCTCATACATATCCATTTTGCGGCAATTTTTGCATAAATTTACAATTGAAGTTTTCTACATTTAGTAGTTAGTAGAACCTTTGGACTTTATCTTAATTAATACTGATGTTATAGAGCTTATCTATATTGTTAAAGTTTGTACATCCATGGTTGGTGTACAAAGTTTTTCAAATGATAAAAGAAACCAAGTAGCTTTCTTTAATAGATATCTCTAACATTCCAACAACCTTTTGAAGTAATATTGTTAGTTCTACTTTTTTCTATTTTATTAGTCACTAATGTGAAAAGTTAAGTAAGCACTTTTGAACTATGTAAATTAATATTTAAATTTTTTCACATTTTCCAAGTTACATACAGTATCACTTCATTTATAGAAAGATTTAGCGTTTAGCTGAAAGCATAATCTAACTATGTTTACTTCTTGCTTTTTACACTAATTGCTTTTATGCATCCTGACCACAACACAAAGACGTAACTGTTGAAATTATTACTATATCTCATAGCTTTGTAACAAAATTTACTGTAAATGCCGTAACACGCAAGTGCATTGTAAATTCAAACTTTTAAAAATATTTACAACTAGTATTATGTTTGAGGTATCTACACTGTATGATATATGTATAGTATGCATAGGTAAAAAATAAATTTCACGATAATGCTAAATTATCGCTCTTCTCACACTAGCTTTCCTGTGGGTATACATTATTATTAGTCATGCAAGTTTTGCTATTACCCAACATAATAATTTCTATTTTTTTAAGTCAGGACCTAAGCATAAAATTATCCCAATGAATATGCGACTATTTTGCTATTACCTACAATTGAATTATATAATATATTCTGGCACCACACCACATTACTTAACGCTTATTCCCTATTAAATTATTGTCTGTTACGGGGGTATGTTAGAAAATACAATCCAATAAAATCATAAAATCTAAATAAAGATTGAAAAGCACTTGAAATGATTATAATAAATGTGTAATAGGTAATTAATTTCAATTTTGAGATAAAATTGTAAATTTGTATTTATCTAAGTTAAAACATTCAAATAATAATTTCAGTTCACGTCTTCTGCCTACTAAAACCACCCTCCTTTTGTTGACTGAATACTTTACACAATTCAGGCAATTGTTTAGATCTTCCATTGTTATTCTTTAATGTTGTTGAAAACCAATGTACCACTTTCTGAGTCCATCTTGTTGAATTCTGTATTGATAGTACAACATAGTAGTTATTTCACTATTTTATTTGAATGTGGATGGATATATGTATTGCTATGAAAAATTTTGTAGATATTTTTCAAATTTTAATTTGCCTCGGGTTAGCCCTGGATTGCGAACACTATGGATGTTTTTTTTTTAATCTTTCAATTTCTAATCTTTTGGTTTCTTGGTTTTCTAATTCAATTTCGATCTTCGTGTTTTCTTGTTCAAAATCTTTCATTTTTTTTATGTATTCTTTATGACTCTCAGCGTATTCTTTCATTTTTTTTATGTGTTTTTCATGACTCTCAGCGTATTATTTTATTTTTTTTTATGTATCTCTGCTTTCTTCACGCAGCATCCTCATTATCTTTTACATCATTGCTTCACATCCTATTATTCCACTCTCAGACATTTCTATTTTTGCAACGCGCTTAAAGTCCCAAAAAGTGCCAGAATAGATGCTGTGTAAAAATTCGCTTAAATGTCCCTGCGCGGGCGCCAAAAAGAAGCTATTAAAAATTTTGTATATATTTTTCAAATTTTAATTTGTGGATGTTTTTAAGGCAAAGAGTTCTAGCGTCTTCAAAAATAAAAAATAAATTCCAATAAAAAAAAACAAAATTTTTTTAAAATAATTAATTTTCAATTGCAGATAATGTATCTCCAATGTAAAATTCTTTCAAGGGATCGTACTTGCAATTTTAACCTTATCCAATTCGACGTGTTATCTATCTCGCCACACGCTCGCACTTACAAATAATATAATTTTTAATTTTCCAATTTTAAATGCACTTTTAAATATACTTTTTCCAAAAATTAATCATCCAAATCAACACACTATCGCTCGGTAGCCACTTATTAAAAATATATCCAAAATCCAAAATATCAAAATTACGCAGTAATGCAATCGCATAAAAATCACTTTATTTAACTCAAAAATTATAACTCACAACTTCAAGTCAATTAAACCAAAAAAATCTCAATAATTTCACAGAGCCAAAAATCAACGACCGGCCACGGGCGGTCATCTTTGGCAAAAAGCCTTCTATTTCCTGTGATTTGCTCTCACCTCTCAAATTGCACAAAGCTAGAACTCAGATTTACTAAAACAAAATTTTCTTTAAAATGCACCGAGTGGGTGCGAATCTCTTTGAAACACGACAGTATATACATTTATAGTATTATACCAGGGACCTTTGTCTTTTACCATATTTCTTAATTTTATATTTTGTCCTTTAAAGTAATTAATTTATTTACAGTTTTTATTGTACAAGACGTTAGAATATTTCATATTTTACATTTCAATTTATGTTTAAGAATTTGCATGTTTATAGTGATGCATTTCAATCTCCAAAATATAACCCAATGCTATCCATCTCTTCTTTTGTCTTTGTGACAATTGTCTTCCACCCAACAGTTTCAACGCTTCATTTAATAATTCCTTCAACGTATTGATGTTATTAAAATTAATAAGTTTATTAATCTTTAAGTATACCGTTGACCTTTATGAATATTAATTAATTGATACTTAATATGATTTATGACAATCATAATGCAATAATATTAATGCTAATATACGGATGAAAGCTTACATAACTCTTAATTAAGAAACCACTATTAAAACCTATTGATTTTATGACATATTCAATCATTCATTACGTTTTAGAATAAAGTCAATAATCCATCAAATTTTGAACCACCCATTACAAATTTCTTGTAAATCAATAAACTCACCTAAATGCCATAATGTTGGAAAATATTTTTTAATGTGTATAATAATATAATAATATTAATCCCTATTATTTATGGTTATATTCAAATAAATAATACAAATTTGTTTCTGAAAGGAATCGCTCAAGTTAGTACTAATATGAACTAAACAATATAGTAATACGATATTATATCCAATGGACTTAACATGATTGGAGTAACTTAAATTTTCAGTAATAAAATATATTTTAATTAATACGTTATAAATAATGCATAAAGCAGAAATACCTCTTAGGTATTCGACCAAACTACAGAATTTTTTAATTATCTCTACGTGATTTGTGGTTTTTAGATAAAAAATATAATATAATATCTATACATATGTATTTCTAAAGACATATTACATAAAGCATTAAAAATTTTATTTACAAAGTAGAAAAAAATACCGAATTGAAAATAATAATAGGTGTTCCTGCGAAAAGTGTGCATCATCCTATTAATTGACTCGTCTTTTTCTTTTTAGACTTTAGAGATTTCAGTTTTCTTTACGAAATTATCGCAATAAATGTAGAACATAACATAATTAATTATAAATCGCTAAATTGTATAGTAAATATTACTCATAGGCATCGTTGCATTCAAGCAATAATAATTGTACTCAAACAAGGTGTACTTCTCTATAATTATGCAACTTGGTTTCAAGCATTGCTATTGCTATATTCATACCTATGTATGTATATAGTAATGCAAATTATTGATATAGGAATGAGAGCTTCTTATATGTTATACTATTGAAAAAATAAGATTCTTTCAATTAATGGTTATTATAAAAAAAAAATTAATATCATATCAAAATTTTTTAGAGAAATCAAAAATTGCACAGGCTTTTTAGAACTAAAATGTTTTTTAAAGTTTTTTAACTGAACATCAGTTCATCGCCTAATGATACCATAGTATGGTGAAAACATTTGCGATAATATACTTACTGTGTATTTTAAGTGTGTTAACTTAAAAAACATATTAGTTCTAAAAAGTGTGTGTGCATTTTTGTTTTTCTAAAAAGTTCTGATATAATTATTAATATCAAATTACACCACCTTAACTACATATTCATGGATTATGATAAAAATGAATAATTGAATTTTATAGTTAACCAGAATTGAGATTTATTTGTAAAAAAATGTATGATAAATAATACAAGGTAGCAAACATTAAATGAAATAATTTTAATATCTATATAAATGAGGTTGACCATTTAGAATAAATTAATAGTACAAAAAAGAATAGGGTATTTTAATTTTTAACGTTTTAACATGCATGGGATTGTAACATAGAAAGTGCAGTTCATTTACAGTAAAATCATCCGCGAATATTATAACAGCTTATTAATCTTGTGTTAAATGTATCTCATTTCACAAAGCCAATTGAAATATAAATTAAGTTATAGTAATTATTGGCTTAAATTTGAGAAAATTTATTTTGTGACTTGACACTTTAAGCTTTTATTGTAAGTGTATTAAGTTTGCAATACTTTCTAAACAAGCTAACAATTTCATTTTAATAATACCCAGAAGTAGGTATCTGTGCATATTATAAAATTAAAGAATTATTTATCTTGAATTGAATTCTAAAACGTAGCGTAAACTTTAAAATAATGGCTTAACTGCTAAGTATAATAAATGTACCTATGCAAGAAGGTAGAAATTAACTTAAAAAAATTTTTCAAGTAGATTTTGTGGTAATTTTAGTGTTTAGTAAAATATAAAATTTAACATAAACTAAACAAAAACATTAAAATAATAAAATTTTAATCGTAATGTAAAGAGTATAGATATTATATGTACATATATACGTAGAAAATGTGCCAAATTAATGTATTTTCTACGAATTTTCTACGTATGATTGTATTCTTTACTTTAAGGTTAAAATTCAATTATTTTAATGATTCTGTTTCAGCTACAAAATCAGCTACAATTTTAATAACTTCTGCAAGCGTTTGTTTGCAATAATTGTGGATAAAAAATTGAAATATACGACATACACATACGAACATCAATCCAAAAATGATCTCCAACGGTACAAAATTTATTTAAAACACGGAGGTACAACAATTTTCAGAAAGCCACAAAAATGTACTTTTCTCTGAATAAATATTATAAAGTTATGAATTTTACTGATTTAATTAACATTACTCTTTAACTGTATTTCTGCTTTGCAAACAGAATAAATAAACACAGACTAACAAGTGAAATTTAAATTTTTTTACTTAGTTTTTGTTCCTTTCGGTCATTCTAGGTCGCAGTGCAATCGACTTAAAAAACGGTAAGTTTAAGTTTTATTATTGTTTTCTTTATTCTTAACTTTTTATATTCAAATATATTTATTTTAAACCGATTTATTCTCATTCAAAAATTCACATATTTCTCCATCAGTCGATAAATGTCAAAATGATAAAGAAAAATTTATAAAAAGACCAAATTAGTATATTTGTATAGGAATTAATACATACTGACTACACGTGTACACATAGCAGGACCTGTAGAGATTAAGGTGAAATTCAAATCGTGGCATAAATAATTAGCCGAATCCAAAAATTCCACTTACCATGTTTAGATTTGTAATTCAACAATTTAACATTTGAAAGTGAGCAATTTCATTATCGATTTTAGACACAAAAGTCAAACTTTTTCTTACCAACATAAATATAAACACGTGGCGTAACGTTCTTCGATTGATTTCCTGCCTAGGTGGGAAAGAAATAACTAGATATATGACATTATTTTAATAACATTGAATTATTTTAGTATCTATCTTTTCTAACAATTATTTTAAGTTTATCTACCGCTTCAAATATAAAATTTTAGACCGTAATTTAGAAATAAATAGATGTAAACTTTGACTTTGACATTTAAATTCTGCATATACCAACTTAAAATTTTATTTTTACCCAAATAAATAAAAAATTTGTGTTTTTAACCTAAAATATTTATTAAATGTCACAATTGAAGTTGCGACAGTTGCGAATTAAATTTAAATATTACCAACATAAATTGAAAATAGTTGACAGCTCAAATCATGGCAACATACTTTTGTTTAGTTTTATAAAATATAATATCTAAATTAAATTAAAAATTTTGACATTAGTTTTTGAATTGTCTTCGTTTGGAGAAAAAGTAACATGTTTTATTCAAATGGAAAGGTAACTAACCTACTGACAGATCCATGTCTTTTTGCACGGTTCTACATTTTAAATACAGTTTTGCTAAACAAATAACATAAACTAGCACTAACCAGAACTATGTCTTCGTGCGGTTCTACCTTTTAAATGTAGTTTCGAGAAATAAATAATATAAACTAACACTAACCTTCTGATAGATCCAAATCTTTGCATGAATCTACCTTTTACGTACAGTTTCTCTAAACAAATAACAAGAACGAAAACTAACCTACTGACCGATCTATGTCTTTGCGTTGATCTACCTTTTATGTACAATTTCGCTAAATAAATAACATAAAATAACACTAACGTACTGACAGATCCATGTCTTCGCGCAGATCTACCTTTTACGTACAGTTTAAACTACTGGGGATGAAATTAGGGGGACAAAATTTACAGGGAATTAAATTACAGAAATCAATTTACCGGGGACAAAATTACTGTAGGGGTCAAATTACCGCATACGTCATTTGTGTTATTTATTTCTCTTTATTATAATATTCTAATTTATGTCAACTTAATTTTTTTAGAAAGCAATCATCGCATCGAGATATTATAATTATAAATAAAATGGTAAAAGTTATTAACATGTGATAATACTTATATGAAAATTGATTTTTACATGTTAGATAAAATTGAAAATAATCAATTTTCATATAATTATAAATAACTAAGATTCTAAAATAAAATTTTGCTAAAAAATTTTGTTTTACCTCATGATTCCTGGTTGCAAATAATATGTACCTAATTAAATTATATTAGAAATTTGTAAGTAATTTAAATCAAATCTGTAAATTAAACTAAATTTTAACATAATAATCTTTAAAGACAATGTCATTTACTAACAGAATATTTGACCAGTAATTTCTCTTTGGTGTTCAATGAATAGATAATATAATCATTTGTAAAAGCATCACCGGGTTGTAATAGCAGACATAATCAAATATTAAATTAAGTATACGTGGCGATCTAATAAAGACATAATGTAATCAATTACTATAGCGGTAAATATTGTTTTAGATGTTGCCTTCGCGTTACATGCGTAGTCTGAAACTTTTTTTCTTCGTATAGAGTTTTAAATTTTAATTTAAAAAGGTTCAATTTTGTAAAACGGTAAATGACGTTTAACACCAGTAAGGTAATTATTTCTGATAATTAAGATGTCACGTTCGTACAAACATAATCCCCGAGAAAAACTTTTAATTAAAAGTATAATTAACTAAAACTTGCCAGTGAAAATTTAACTATTTCTTTTTATAATAACAACTCGACGAATTACAAAACTTTTAAGTGAAGATAGATTTATACTTTTACTTTAAGCTGTATACCCGTTACCTACAATCTTTTTTACAATTTTCGGACTATATTTTACAATATTTGTCAATACCTTTTGCCATAGTGCTTAATTAGCCTTAAATTGAACAAAAAATTATTTTTAATTTGTTTTATACGCAATGTATTGATTATTAATTTAAATTGTGGTTTATTTGTAATAATAATAATATAAAAAAGTATAAATATCTGTAATTATTATTCATATAATATGTTTAATTAAACAAATGCAGAAAAAATTAAATTAGCGTTTGTAAATCCCTTTTTTCTATTCGACAAACAATGGATTTGTAACTGTTATTTACTACCTTTGTTGAGAAATGGTAGCATAAAATGAATTATGTAACTCTTTGTGTTGATCAAATGAAATTTTTAGATTCTATTGTTTTCTAACCACTTATCTTGATGCGAATTTTTAGGTTTCCAATTGATTGCCTTTAAACTTAACATTATTTTTTATCCTAACTGTTTTACAATACCGATTTTGTTCAAATGAAATAACCGTAATTGAAATACAATTTTGCAAAGTTAGTCTAACTCTTTGTTGATTATTGTTATTATACCATCGTTATACTTGAGCACAGCAATAAGGGATGAATAATTTTGAATTCAATTTCTTGTTAAATCCTTACAGAGTTAAAGGCAAACTAAAAGTTTTCATACTAATTACTTTATGAATAAAGCTTTACACATCAATGCGTACTTCATTTAACATACAATGTACACTGTATACTTTAAATATCTACAGTGTGTTTCATAACTGCAAGCATGCTAGGGGTGATTTCAAGGCTTACGTTGTGAAGATACTTACCAAAAGTAAGTATAAAATGTTTTCGAAGCTTCTCAAAAGGTTATAAATTATAAATTTATAATATCTCATAATGTTTAAAATGATCTTACCGATGAAAAATTATCGTTGCTTTATATTAGTGGTTCTCAAAATGTTCTATATCGACCCCCAGGAGTCTACAAAAGATGCGGTTTGTGCGGCGCGACCATAAGCCAAGACGGAACTGAAAATTTCTGAATAGCAAAAGTATAAAATACTTATGAAATTAATAGTAGACTATAATAGAAAACAAATAGCGAAAGGTCTAAGGTATCGAACAGTTTTATAGTTTCAAGATCTATAGGTATCCTAAGTATTTCTTTATTATCTGATGTCAGAAGTCTCTTCAATTTCGGGTACTATTCCTTTATATAGTAAAATTAATTTTTTTATGAGATTTTATGATAATATTCTTAAGTAGATTAACTTGATTAAGTCGCTACAGTACCTCCTTCCGAGTAAAACGTCGTATTTGTGTATAAGGTGTCGTCAAAATGATACCTGTAACAATGATTCTGTCCTTATAGGAAGAGGTTTTATACATAATTATATTAGTACATAAGCTGTTTAGTGTTTACGTTGATTTTATATTTAATTTTTCTTAAATTTATTAGATTTATAGTTTCGTCAACTGTGTTTTCGTTCTCGGAAACTATTCCGCGCTGGGAATGGGAACAGTTCCCATGCATTGGGATCATCACTTTAGAGATGTATTATCCTAAGCATTTATTTATTTTCTAATGTCAAAATTCTATTCCAGTTTGGGTATTATAGAATAATATTCTTATATGGATTAATTGGATTAAGTCGCCACAAGAGCTTCTACTTTTACCCTAATCTGCTGTTGGCTATTCTGATCAGCTGGTTACCTGATATAAGTAAAAATGCAATAATATATTATTTATGTATTTAATAATTTATTATTTTGTACAAATTGAAACTTTTTAAAGTACATATTAAGATTGCTGTAGAATAGTGTTATGTCAATTTTAGCTTGCAACTTTGGGAAATTAATGCTCAAAAAAGCATCAATTCTCATCATATGGAATGCACGTAAAATTAATTTTAAAGTAGAGAAATATTGTAATTTTGTTTCATTAGTGCTCATTTCTATACGTAACAAAATATTTATTGCAATTTAAAAGAAGGTTATAACTGTTTTCTTTTAAAGAGCAAAATGCAAAACAATCAAAGTATACAATAAACTTTTAAACTGTCTTGTACAGTCTAAAAGTTTAATAACAATATTAATAGCAATTAATAGCCTCCAAACAAAAAGTTTTAAAAGCAATATTTGTATAATATGTACAACTGTTTACTTTTAAGCAGTACCTACTATGTAGAAGAATGTCATTTCGACACTAAAATAATAATCAAAAAGCGGTTGTAGAAAAAATAATTTAATATATTTGATGTTCATATAAATTAATTTTATCAATAGCAAAAGCAAGTGCATTTTAATAAAATTGAATGGGTAGCCAAGCAGTTAAGCAGAAGGAATGCTTCATTATTTTAGACAACTGAATTTTTAAAACAAACACCCGGTATTAGTATGTCGATGTTAACGCGATAACTAAAACAATAAATCGAATATATAGTGGGTTATCAAAATGACTCTTCTGGCTTTCTTTTACAATATTGCAAAATTGCCATTGTAGAATACAGGGTGTCGTATTATTTAAAATAAACATTATTTTGTTTAATAACTTGATAATTCGCTGTCCAATTAATTGATTTCTCTGTCGTAATTTTGACACGCTGAACTCGATACTTAAATGATAAATTGTATTAAATGCATTTATATAACTGCGCGCACAGTAACGGATAATTTTCTAGGCTCGGCCAGTAATATACTATTGTTTCCAATATTAACTAAAGTATCGCTTTCCGTACAATTTATCAAACCGAAAATGATACTTTGCAGTATCGTGTTAGAAATCGGTATCGTCAGGTTACATTTTATTTTTTTTTAAAGATCCTATGCTAGAAATAAAGCTACATGCGTGGTTGGCACCTAAACAATTCTTCAAGTCATTTGAAAATTACCAGGACTCGTCGCCCTGTGACTAATTCTGCGATATGCTTACTCGTTTCGTAAGGCATGTTTTGATCGCTCTCCTGTAAATATTTATTGTTTTTCTCTAAAAAATTCATATTAATTAGTAAAGCAGTTTGTATGTTATAAAAATAAACTACTTAAATTTTTTTACTTAATTGAGAAGTCGTCAGTGTATTATGAATAATATTATTCTGTAACTTCATTCAAAAATTAATATTTAAGGCAATGAAAAATCTAGATCCAATTTTATTAATCATGAGTTAATTATTATCGATCTCTCGATTTAATTATTAACAATGAATTCACTTGAATTTTCTAAACCTGTCGCATCATATGCCGCAACACATACTTCCTAGAACCTAGAAGCAGCAGCTGTTCCGTCAAGTACACTTACATAATGAAGATTTCCCCGACCCAAGGGACCATTGCCAAACTAAGTTTCGTAATCACCACCCTAGCTGTATTATCGTAACACGCGTATTCTACTCGCGAGCTGATCGTATATTCTTCTATGCCAAGAGTTCTCTAGGGAACTTCTGCCACTTAATCCCTAATAACGAAAATATATTAAATTTAACACAACATAAAAAGGTATTTACTTTTCAAATTCTCTTTAAATTAATAATATTTTGTTTACAATAAAAAAAAATATCTATCATAACCTTGATTATACTTGACATAATTGTGTTGTTTATATTCGTTGTGACGTTTATGTCACCATTTATTGTAGTGTATTTTAAACTGATTACTATAAAATAGATAATTAATTATAAATATTTTAATTATATTCTATACAGAACGTATATTTGAAAGCGATCTATCTTAAAATTGTCGTAAACTCTACAAAATATCGTAAAAGTAAAATTGTCTAAAAACAAAAGGATAATCGTACCTGACACATGATTAACTTGAATGACACTATGCCTTTTGCGGTTTTGCAAATTAAAAGATATTTGAAACACAAAAAATGCTAAAATCGCTAGATTTGCTTTCTAAATTTAAAAATTCAAAAAAATAAAACTTCTGAATTTTTCATATGCATCCAGCTTAGATATCATGATATTATTAGATATTTTGATTAACATTAAAATAAGAAATTATTAAAATAATTAATAATTATAAAATTTTAAATATTTTTCAAAAACTTTGTTTATAAACCCCTTGGAAACATAAAACTGACTTAAAACGTGAGACTAATATTTTCAATTGGTATTTGTTTTGCACTCGTTTAGTAATTTTAATGTTTTCAAAGAGCTGCTTTTAAGAACACTACCTTGATTTGTTTTTTTATTTTTTTAAACTTTTTTTATTTATTTTTTTTATTGCATTTAGCTTTATGTTTTATATTATAATAAATAGATAAGTTGGTTTAGGTAAGTGTAACTCGATATTCATTCATCATTATCAGCATCTTCAGTCCACTGCTGGACTAGCCTCTTTCTCTATCGAGAAAGAGTTTCAGCATTTAGACCCCACGGTTGCTTAGGCCCGATTGGGGAATGCCAGTAACTATTTTTAATAGTTGATGGTGGCAATCATCAACTCAGATGGACCGCCGGCTTTACGTGCTCTCCGAAGCATGGAGACGATCATAAGAAAGTTTAGACACTTCCCGGATTCGAACCGGGTACCTTAATGTCAGCAGTTATTTAGCTAACAAACTAGGCTAATGACCGTCTCAACTCGATATTAATCATATCAAATTATTTTAGAAAAACCAAAAGTGCACAAACACTTTTTAGAACTATAATGTTTTAAGTTATCATAATATAAATACACCGTATGGATATTATCGCAAACGTTTTCACCATACTATGGCATCATCATCAGTTCATCACCTAATGAACTGCCGTAGTATGGTGAGTTACTAATAAAACAGCTTTTACTGTAATAAAAAAAATTTAAGAAATCCTAAAACAGAAAAAACGAATTTGAATAAAATACGGTTAGTCACGTGATGAGAGAATATATTTCATAAAACTAAATCTTACAATAATAATATAACATAATGCTTTCCAGTTTATATTTGTTTTTTAATGGGCATAATTTTTAAAAAACCAAAGTTTTGTTATTTGTTCTTTTAAAATATGTCAAGTAGTAAGTTTACCATATAGTATGTACATTAGAATTATGTACTAAACTTTTTTATCCATTCATTCACTTGGCACCTTTTACCAACCGAAAAATTTCTCAAACCATCATTGTTTCATTCTTAGAAATGAAGCAAAGGTAGCCTCCCACTGTATCCACACATTGAGAGATTAGCGCGACCGATATAACAAATAAATGTTACTAAACTATGTCTTTCTATCTCTCTGTAAAAAAGTTGCACATCAATCGAGATTCCAACTAATTGAGTTGCTTATTTTTAGAAATACAATTAATCCATTAGCAGCAATTGCAGGTATTCTAATAATTATTGTCTTTCTATCTCTCTATAACCAGTTGCATATCAGTCGAGTTCCATATCAATTGAGTTGTACATCAATCAAGTTCCCAACCAATTGAGTTTCACTGTATTCACCGATTAAGATTAGGATACCTTCTAGTTTATTATAATTATAAATGTATTCAATTTCAACCGATAATCTCACAAATGTAATTAAAATGCAATGACGAATCTGTGAAACCTATACATGGCAAAATTTTGAATATATTCCGTCGTTATAATTTATTGTTATTCTGTGAGATTTATTAAAAATTTTGTAGTTAAATTTGAGTCTAGCGGTTCGGTACATAACATATGTACAACAACAATACGTGTTTGTACGGGGGGTTCTTCAGCTAACAATATTGATGCTATAAGTGAAATTCTTGAGTAAGAACCAAAATATCAATCTTACGACGTCTTCAGAAATTGGACTTATTCACGACCACCACATGGTGAATTTTGCGCAAAGACTTGGGTCGACAAACTTATAAGGATCAGTTATAGTGCAAGAATTAAAATTAGCAGACCATGCCGTTTATCGATAATTTGCTAATTTCTTTATTGAACAAGGTGATGGATTTTATGAAAATATAATTTTTTCACATGAAGCTCATTTTTATTTAAATGGTTATATTAATCAACAAAATTGTCTAGCAAACTTCTGCTCAGGTTTTTCGGTGTGCTTTTTGGTCTGGAGTAGTGATTGGACCGTATTTTATTGAAAATAAAGCTGAAAATGCTGTTACTCTCAATGGATTGTATTATTCTGTATGTTGACAAATTTTGTTTGGGTTATTATTGACGATATCGATGTAAGTGATTTGTGGTTTCAGCTTCAGCAGAACAGCATCATATGCTACATAGGCGCCCAAACAATTAATTTTTGTAAACAAAATTTCCTGATGGAATAATTTCTCGTAATTGGCTATTCAGGAACAGAAGTAATCCAAATGACATTTCAGAAGTTTTGAGATATTAACCAAAACGCGTTTTTATGAATCCTGCCGTTACTTTAATAAAGGTTTTCCTAAATTATTTTTTATATTAACAGAATATATACATACTGTATTATCGATAATACACTGTTTGCGATAATACAGTGTATTTATATATTGTGATAACTTAAACATTTTAGTTTTCGAAAAAGTGTTTTGTGCATTTTTTGGTTTATGCTAAAAATTTGATATGATTAATATCGAGTTACACTACTTAAACCACTTATCTATTGATTAAAAAGATCCAAGTCTGTATGCGTCGTCTCAGTAGACATTTGACCGATAATATTTTTCATTCAATAATTGTTGCCTTTTTACCTAATATATCAATAAAGAAATACAAATCTTTCAGCCAAAATATATTTTATTTAAAAACAATATCCTTGTTGAAAAGCCATACAGTACAGAAAAGGCTTCGTTACAAAAAACGTATGAAAGTTAGATTTGCCTAATGGTTTTTTCTTTGCCAAATTTAAAATACATTCTTTTTAGTTAATAGAAAAATTCAATTAATGCAGTCTTAATTTGTTGGAAACAACTTAATGTTAAATAAAATAAAAAGATCGAAATATATATTATACAAATTAAAATGAACATTAATATTTTTGGCGGTTAAACAATTCATTCGCAAAAAAATTTTTATTACAGCCACACTTTATTATTATCAAATAAATGAGAGCAACTGTTTATAATTAAAATGGTTGAAACGTATTGTACCATTGGCATGTTAGCGTATTCACTAGACACTACAGCTCTGCCAAATAAAAGTACATAGAACCGTGAATAATAATAGTCGATAACATTATTTTTAAAAGGTAAGAAAATGCAAAACTAACAAATTCGTTGCAAGAAAGTCACGGTGCAAGTGTTTTTAACTGCATGGAGATATATTGCAGGCATTGCCTACGATGGTTGACGGTTCTATTTCTACTTGACACGAGCTCTAGTAGGCAAATTGTAATAAGTAAATGGAATCAAATGATAATTAATGCCAAAAATGTAACCTGTTGATTTTTTATTTTATGTATACCTACCTATTTTGTTTTTTTGTTACCAAATTTGGTCTTTGATAATTAAAATCACTAAAAAACTGGGATAAACAAAAACGGGCATGATTAGTATTAAAGCCTTATTAATATAATATATTTTACTTTTTTTAACTAAACCTTAAAAAGTAGCTTACAAAGCAGCTTAGAAACAACTTTAGGTACGTAAAATTTCGGCCAAATGTTTAAAAAGGTAAACGATAATCCGTAAACTCATTACAACTTGCATGCAAAAGTAGTTCAAGCCGTTTTAAATTATACTTATTCACTTTAAATTACAAAGCTTACATTACAGTTGCGTCGTTACAAAAAAATATTGATACTTAAATATTAGCATTGTTAATAAATTAGTTGATTTGTGTTGCCACTAAATAATTAATCGTACTATTGTCTGGTTTGCTAAAAAGAAAAAATTTATTTTCAAAGCAAAACTACAGTAAATGCCGCTTAATAAACATAATGAAAAATTATTTGTTTGCCAAGCAATTGGTTGATGAAAATAAAAAATATTAAAAATGTGTAAATTCCAATAATGGAACAACTTTTTTGTAGATAGACTAATTATAATAAAAAAAATTAAATTTTTTTATAATTCTTTTTAATTTATTTTTATAATTAATTCACATGGTTTTAATTTAAAAATATCAATAATTTCGAAATAACACACTATATCTAAAAAAAGTGCTATATTTTATAAGTAAACAGAACAATAAAAATACGATTTTGATACAATGGCCGTGTAAACAAGACCAACTTTGTCAAATTCAATATGTAACAATGCAGACTGTTCTAACAAATCACACAATTTTTATGGAAGTTTTGATGTAAACAATTTGCCGACGTTTTTCAGGGACTAAATGTGTCACTTGCCGGAGTTTCGTTATGATTGCCACAGTGGACCCCATACGTTAACACAAACATTGACAAATATCTTTTATCACACGTGCTGGAAATAGTTGGTTTAGCATTTAACTTTATAGCCGAAATTTATCATTGACGAAACGAAAATATTTTATTTCAATAGAAGTGCTGAAACGGAGTAATATATTGCAAAAGTTGTTTAATTAATATAGCAATTTTCAGTCCAACATTTTTTACTAGAACACTTCGTTCGTGATGCAATGTCAAATTAAAATTATTCTATAAAAACAATTGCTATATAATAGTGTACTAGATGTACTACAAGTAAAAATAAAAGTTTACATTTTTGCTTTACATAAATATTTTAATAAAACTAAAAGTTCTTGTATAGACGACATACTTGATGTTGTTGGTACTACTTGTTGTTTAATATAAAACATTTTTTTTGTATTTCTAATAATATTTTAAAAGAGAAGGGACGAGAATGGTGAAAGAAATCTAACGCGGTAAATTTGTATTTTATTATGTGGTGAAACAGTGCCAAATGTTCTATCCAGGTAATGTTAATATTTTTTTTGGTTAGGCTGCTCTCAACGTATATTTATCATCAAAACGTATTTGATTTGTGCAGAATTAATTTCTTAAAGGGTGTAACGTTTTGAAATTCTAAAATATTTTAATTTCTTTGTTACGTTTTTCCAGTGTATATTCAAGACATTGTTAGATTCACCTGTGGCTAATTATTTAAAGTAGTGAGTAGAATTAGGTTAAACTTTTGAAAGGATCATATTGGAACTTATCGGAACCAATAATTCATGTTTATACTATTTATGTATTGATTATATAATTTATTATCAATTATTAGATTATTCTAATACTTAATTGACTTTCATGGTCTTGAACCACAGAAACTACAGCGTCCAAAAGTGAAGTATCAGTTACTGTGCTTTGTTCAAGTCTTGGTTACGCTACAATCTTATTTTTATTTTGAATTATTTATAAATCTATATTCTTATTTTTAATATTTTATTTCATTTTGTATTAGAATAAAGAGTTTTAATTATTCTAAACTATTCTAAAATACAATATTATAGTAACATAATGCCATATATTTATTACTTAGGAAGTTTGTTTATTGTTTTAAGTTTATGCCTATAGTATAGGAAATTGTAAGATACACAAAAAATAAAATTAATGGTTTCGAAAGTAATACATTATGTATTTACTTGATATATTTTATAATACCTGTGTCTCTCCAAATCATTAATAATAACTTAAAATGTTTTCCAGTTATATAGTTTTATTAGCTTTATACAACTTTTAGTTTTATTTTAACATTTGTCTTGTCAATATTTACTATTTCCTAGTTGTTTATACATCTATTGTCAAAAGCTATTTATAACAAAAAACACAAATTAGTAAAAAAAATCGATTAGTTTTTACAAAAAAAATAAAAAAAATAATTTTTTATTTATGTATAATATATTATAATGTGTAATGAAAATATTAATATTATATAAAAACTTCTTAGTAGATTCGAGGACGTGATGCCGCAATATAACTTTAAGTAATGCAGAATTTTTCGCAAATGTAGTAAAGTGATATTGAAATTTTATTTTAAAATATTTAAGTATTTTGAAGTTATTAAAAAGCAAAATTTTCACCCATCTACCAAGTTAAATATAAAGCTAAATAAAAAGCAATAATTTTGTAACAAAAAAAATTAAACCGCGCTGCGCTGTTGGTTTGATACAGCAATCCATGAGTTAGTTAAATCAAATAATATAATTTGACTTGTTTATAAAATTATATGTAACAACGGAAAAAATACAATAAATCGGAAAATTGACATCGACGGTTTCAGCAACATCTATACTGCTATTAATTATTTCAACATATTTTTATACACTTTTTGGAGTAAATTTTTTCTGATTTTACGGAAACTCAATTTAGATTGCTTCTTATCTCATGATCTTTAAAAGTTTACATCAACATATACAGCTAATTTTTATTCGTTTCTAAATTCGTTTTATTTTTATGTACATTAACCAACTGTTATTCTTAACTTAAAGCTTATTAATTTTAACATTTCAACTTATAATATTAATTTTATGCTTCTCGGTAGTTAATAACTATCATGATACGTTATATTAATATATTCTCAAATCAAAATATGAGTATATTTTAATCTTAAAAGCATATTTGATGGTTTATAGGTATATAATATGTATTAGATGTAGTAGGTATGTAAGAAATACATCTTTGCTGCTCATTTTATAAAAAACATTTTGTGGCTTCTCCCTGCTATAATATGATTTAAAATTGTATATTTTACATTCAAAATGAACCCAGTAAAAGATTATGAAATTGTAATACATTTTCTAAATCTGCAATGCAATCAAAATTAAATCTGTATTTAAACATGAGGTTATTTCCATAACTTATTCTCATAACATAACTTGGTAAATTATTGAACAATAAAGGTACAATAGAACTCGTAATTCCAGACCATTAAAATTTGGATGCTTGAAAAATAAACCTTCGTTCGCATTTGGTACAATAACTTTTTAATACTGCATGCATGCATAAATTTTGAAATAAATTTAAAAATATTTCTAAAAAAATGTCTATATGAACTTAAATAATTTATGTAGTATATTATGAAGGTACACAAGGATATCAAAATTTAAATTTTATTTATTGTATAACTTAATAGGTAATAATGGGCATAATTAAAATAAAGTTTTGATGTGTTTGTACTATTTACTAAGATTTACCATCTTCTTCTTCTTCGGCCGTTATTCGTCTACTCCTGAACATAAGCCTCTTCTTTTCTCTCTTCAAGTAAGGGTTTTTAATGGAGGTTTTGGCAGTTAAAACGCCACGCTTGCCGAGCGTGTTGGCGAGTTTATAGCCCAGAGATCGAACTTAGACTTTAGATCACAACAGTTCAGTCGGCGCGATCAGGCAGCAAACCGCGGTCTCCGGCTCCGTAGTATGTCGACTTAAGCTTTATACCACACTGTTGGTATATAAGATTTACCATATCTTTATAATATTAATAAACTATTTCAATAAAAACTGTTATAATCAATATTATACTAGCGTAAAATATAAATTAGTGTACTGCTTCACAAGGGTTTGAAAGAAGATATTAAATCCGAATATAAATAATAAGGCAACTTAACAAGTTGAAAAATAACCATAAAATTAAACATCAACTGAACAAAAACGTTAAAATAACAAACTTTAACGATAAAGTAAAGAATACGCAAGTAGAAAAACAATAAAAAGATATTAATTTACTATATTTAACTGGTTATGACTAAGAATATTTGAATAATAAAATTACATTATAAAAATTTGATAAAATTCAAATTAAAAATTAGTAATGCAATATAAGATATTTTTCACGATCATTTTCAATCTATAGTTGCTTATAACTAGGAACAACACAAAATAATAAGAAACAAGAAAAAAAATTTTAAAGCAAATTGAAAAATTAAAAATCAGTTAAGAAAATGTAAAAAATTAATATGGATTGCATATGACTTATCAAGCAAAACCAAATAACTAATCTAAACGATGTCATACACTTGAAGAAATTTTTCAAAATTAAATAAATAAAAAGATTCTCTAAGAAAATTTCCTACGTAAGTTTTCGTTACTTTACAATTAAACTTTAGTATTTCAATGTTTTTGATTAGCTTATATTTAATTTTATATTTTTTAACTAGCTTGCCCGGCAGATGTTGTCCTACCGTGTAGTCCTGCCTTATAATACGTAATCTCTCAAAATAGCGCCATCTGTCGGCAACCGAAATCGTCTGCATACGAATTTTAATTCTGAATTTTACCGCCAAAATATTATATTTATAAATTATAATTGAGGCCGTGAGAGCAAAAGTGGTGTAACCCCAAATAAAACTATTCGAGATAGTCGATCTTTATTTATCTATTTTTAACAAAATATACAGCATTTAAATGTAAAATGTTATTATTATAACAATTGAAGTCGACGTTGGTGCATATAAAGCAAAATAATAAGCTTACAAGAAATATTTGATAAAGTGGATAAATTAAAAGTTTGAATATCTCAAATGGTTATATTTGGGGTTACACCACTTTTGCTCTCACGGCCTCAATTATAATATTATAATTATAAAGATAATGTCTGCTAATTCCCACAAAAATTTACTAAAAATGCATTTTAAAGACATTTCTATTTAGATTAATGACTAGTTTACTTCCGAATAATATATTAATATAGATTTTTATACAAAAATACCAAACACCGTTGGTTTCTTGGGGTAGCTGTTGCTCCAGTCTATGGGAGCAGTCGGACTTATTCACGGTCGAGAGTTTGATATTTGTAAAAAATAATAATTACCAAAATTAGATTTTAAAAACTTGCAATCGAAATTATAGTAACTTTTAAAAATTTTTATACTTTGATCGAAGATTGAACGTACGATTTAAATTTATCAATTCAAAGTAATATCAGCAATGCCATACGTTCGGCTCTTTCAAATGTCATTTTATTATTCAATACTTAGTTCAAATTAAAATCGATTCCAATATTAAATTGTATCCAAAAAAAAATTGTTTATCAAAAAAATATCTTCTGTAATAATAAAAAAAAAACAAAGAAAACTTGCAATGAAGCAATCTTGGCTGAGGTCACTTTCAACCAAAAACACTTTTCCACAAAATACTCAAAAATCTTCAAAATAAATCAAAATCTCAAAAAATTATTTGCACAATATAATGAAAATTTTACAGAGACAAAAATTAATCAACCGCTCTGATGGTCATCTTTGGCAAAAGAGTCCCTACTCTGCTCTCCTTTCTACCAACCTTAATTTTACAAAAATCACAACTTTCAAAAACTCAAATAAATAAAATTTTTAAACTAACAGCAGAGGTCAAAATTACTTCATAACACAATTATTATTTTATACGCTTCATACAAATTGAAAAACAAATACAATAAAACTTGAATATGAAAATATAAGTTGAATTATAATACAAGGTCTTAACTAAGTAAAATAAATACAGAAAATAATATAATTATTAATAGCTACAATCAATATAAACAATAATTTTAATTGCGTCTAAAGTAACTTGAAATTATTTTTTTAAAAAGCATAGAACAGGTAAATGCAATTTAAATAAACTATAATTTAAACTTAGTAAAACTGAGCAAATTTTAATTAATCTGAAAATGTAATTAAAAGTTTCTTTTATTAAAATTCAATTTAATTTGCATATTTATGCTCTACAGTTTTTATGATTATGTAACCAGAATGTAATAACAACATTTAATTTCGAAAACTTAGGTAGGCACATAATTAGAACCGTATTTTTAAATTTTATTATTACTAAATCAATTACTACATTATAATAGCCTGTTTACACTATAAAATGTTGCTTAAAATTTTCGTTAAAATTTCCTTAAAATTTCTAACAGTTTGTAGATTTTCAGATTTGTGTTTACACATTTATCACCAAACACACCATAAAACTCATTTTATTTTTATTGTAAACACAAATCTGAAAATCTACAAACTTGAAGGAATTTTAAGAAGATTTTAACAAAAATTTTAAGCTTAATTTTAACGAAATTTTATAGTGTAAATAGACTATAACAATAAACACATTTAGTAATCACTCTTTAAAATCTCGTTATTTAAAAAACCGTTAAATATTTATCATATCAAATTTTTAGAATAAACCAAAAAATTTACAAACACTTTTTAGAACTAAAATAGTTAAGTTTAAATAGTTTAAAAAGTTTACACCGTATCTATAGTATCTATTACGTTCCCACAATACTATGGCATCATCAGGCGATGAACTAGAAAGAGAAACGAAAAAATTTCCGTATTTATCGACCAAATTGCAACTCGTTTCTTTTTCTAGTTCATCGCCTGATGATGCCATAGTATGGTGAAAACGTTTGCAATAATATACATACGGTGTATTTATATTCTGTTAACTTAAACATTTTAGTTCTAAAAAGTGTTTGTGCACTTTTTGGTTTATTCTAAAAATTTTATATGATTAATATCGAGTTACAATACCTAAACGGCTTATCTATTGATTGCATTAAATATTTTCTAACACAACCCTGTTACAGCATTTTTGATAAAGAAAACACGTGGCACTCGGATTGTCTGTAAAGTCGGTTTACGGACGATAATTTTACGTGATAACGTCATAAGAAAACATTTATGAATTAAATTGAATTATGATTTCTTATGACGTAAAATCACGTAAAATTATCGTCCGTAAACCGAGTGTTAATTTAAAAATTGAAATTGAATTATGTTTATGTAACAGATAATACAAATTAAAACTATGTTATTACATTAACCCTTAATAGGCTAGTGCGTTATGTGCATGAAACATAATTGCATCATTTGATGATCGCGAGATCAAACCTCATGCCGGGCAAGTTTTTTTTAATGGCATTTTATAATTCAAATGATGTCTATGTATGATGTAAAGCCAATCGTGCCTCTCTCTTGCTTGTTCCGCGCTCTCGCTTGCGAAACGTGACAATTTTTCGTGCGTGCAGCCGGTATATCAATTTATAAGACGTTATTACGTCAAAAACTAACATGCTTTAATGTTTAAGTAATACAAAAATACAAAAGGCATTTCGGCCTTGATTAAATTCCATATCTTCCGACACTTTCTATGCGCTAAAATTTGTATTAAATCTTGAAATATATGTAAATAGTACTAATCATTATAAACAAAAAAGTTTTTGAATTATACACAAAATTCAAATTTAAACTCATATAAATAGTTGGGTTAATAAGTGGGCTAGGGCCAGTTTTTCAGTCGTGAGTTAACTATTAGGTTAGCTAATTTGGTTTAAAATGTAACTAAAATTTTAAACTATTTTAAGCCGAATATAAGTTTTTCAGTAATTAAACAATATTTTAGTTAGCTAACCAAAATATTTGCTAAGTTGGTATCGGAACGCAGTAAAATTTCACAATTTGACAAACAACGTGTGCGTATTTCTGGTATTTATGACAAATTACGCGGTTATGCAGGTCAACGTCACTTTTAGTTGCTTAGCATAAAATAATTTAGTTAAACCACCACATGTGCTGGTTTAAGTAATTGGTTAGAGAAAACTGCCAAGCCAAGACTGAAAAGCCGCTAACTAAGAAATTTTTTAGTTAACTAATTTTATTTGGTTTAAACCATGACTGAGTACTCTAATTTGACTAAAACTTTCAGTTAATCTTTATAATTGATTCTTATTAAATTGATGATTAAATTAGTCCTTTGTGAGATTATAGGTTAACCAAAGCCAAACATTATAATTTTCTCGCTCATTAAGTAAAATCTACTAGAAAATAATAATTATTGTCTGATTGTAAATCTCTTTTGAGTAGTATTAAATTATTAATATTGCACTGATGTGTAGGTACCTGTAAAATAAATTATATTAAAAAATAATTTAGATAATGTAAACAGATGAAATAATGGTAATGACGTGAACCGTTTAAAATTTCAAATCTTTTTGATATAAATAAAAGTTTACTAACTCTCCTGTCAAATTCAGATTTCAATTTGCTTATAAATTTTTTTATTTGATTGACATGTAATACTTCAATTAAAATTATATTTCAAACGTGTAAAAAATGTTTTTGATTTTTTTTTTAATTCTATTGACAATAAATTTGTTTGTAGTATCGCATACTTGTTTTGTTTATTTTATTGCAGTTTAGATTAGTTTATATTGATGCTTTGATAGTCGAAATAAATAATTCGCTCAACGCTAGGAAAATTCAATACTATTACACCCGAAGACAATTGAAATCTCATTATCTCGACATAGGTACATATTATGTTTATTAGGTTTCCTTTTGTGGGGCTCAGTACTGATCCCTGCGATACTTTACATGTGATCTTAATGTTTTTGCATAGCAGCACCTCATGTGTCAATAGGTTTTAGCTCTAGAGTTAAACGGTAATAATCCGTCTATTCGTTAATGTTTTTCCATGTCGCCAAGATAAACACGTTTATTATGGTTAAGGTACTCATGACGTATATATATTTATATACATATTGTAATGCTCCCAGCAATCAAAATGTAAAAAATTCAGCTTCTTAAGAAAAATCTTGGCTGAAGTGCACACATCTTTATTAGAGCACAAGACTCTTCTTATTACTATTTTTTTAAATGTTTTAAACTTTCAAACTTTTTCTGATAAGTTATGAGTCAGTACAGCGAGCAAGTCGTTTTGAGGTTAGGTATATATATTGCTATGTTTATTCTTACCCATGACACGAAAATCTTGAATTATCCATAGTTCGGGTAAAATTCATGTACAACGACTTTGGTCGAAACCATTGGGTTAAATAGGGAAATCATCTTAGAATTATTTTTAGCAAATTTCTTTCCAAGTCTTCATTGGGGGAGATTCAACTGAAATTAAAATGTTTATTAATTTATAAAGTAAATTTAGGCAACGTACCAGATATTTGTTATCGGAGAACCTTCAGCTACGTTTGGTATGGCATTGCAAGTTTTGTTATGGTTAAAGTCAATCTGGACATTCCAATATTGCAAAGTTGGATTGTTTCCACCATAAAAAAATCGTGGTGCTGAAAATTGAAAATATTAAACATGCTGGAGTGAAAATTGTATAAAATTTGTGTATTATTGTTAGGTTAAGAATAGATTTAATTGGTTACGTCTTGGGACGATTATATTGACCAAAATATTATAAAGGTGCGACGAAAGACGATTAGGTTCGCGAGTGTTCACGGGTTTGTGAAAAATTAGGATTTTTGTGGTGCAAATGCGTGTAAGAAAAACGGTTGCATCGGAATTTAACAAAAAATCGTTTGGACTTACGAAAAAAGAGTCAAACGAGAAATGGAAAACATCATCGGAAAGAGCAGGAAATTCTCTTTAATTTAGGACAATTTGAAGATCCGATGATGAAAATTAAGAGTATAAGAAGAGATTCCATCCGAGAATGTGGACGGATCTGGACAATTTGAACTTTTTAATTGAAGCTGGAGTCCGACCGAAAACATTTAGGATAGGAAAATTTATACCAAAAGATACAGGATTAAAAGTTAATGACTTTAGATAACTTTTAATCTCAAGAAAATTGTGTTGGTGGATACACCAAGTGAAATTAAGTACTTTAGTTAGTACAGAAACCCAAAATTGTAGCATCCTATGAAACCGCGAATTATCATTGGCCGACGCGAAGATCATCCACCACCCTAAATTTTAATATGTGATTTAGTGGATTTTTATTGGTAAATGGTATTATCGATGGACATTGGTCAATCAGCCATAAAACGAATAATTTGGCCCGGATTCCGTATAAAAGAAGGTGCGTTTGTAAAAATAAGAGAGTTTGTTTCCAATTTTTGAACTGATTGCTGCGGGAGCTTCTGCCCGACAAATCAGCAAATTTAAATAAAGTACTTTTCGGTGATAGAAAAATTTTGAAAAGTAATTTTCGGTGTTAGAAAAATTTAATACAGTATTTTTCGGTGTTAGAAAAATTTGATAAAATTTTTTGATAATTAAAAATTAATTTAATTATTCATGTAGTGAAATTATAATTGTCGAGCAATGGCAATTTAAATAAAATAATTACAAAAATTATTTACTATGAAAATTTACTTCCAATAACCTACAATTCTTCAAAGAAGAAGACGTTAATGGAGAAGATATAGTCAACTATAATTTCAAAAGGATTACGTGCAAATTTACCTGTTGGTTATGTGATAGTGCCGTCCTGAAATTTAAGTGATTAGGTTGTGTTGAAAGAATTACATAAGAAGAAAATAAAAGGTAGATAAAACAATTTTGATTGTAAAAATGTTGTTTTTTTTTTAGGTAAAAACGTTTTTTTAGTTTAAGTTTTAAAAATATGTGGGGTTAGGTTTATGTTTTTGTTTAATTGTAAAAAAAATTGTACTTACGTGTGTTATGCAATTAAACCAGATGACAGAAATTTATAGTATTTCAATTCACTCCACAGCACAACGTTTATAATTTGTTTTCAGAAAAGTTTTTAAGACTGTCACGAAATTTTGCACAGGTACATTTGGCGAGATGATAACGAGTATTGGTGGTTGCTAACTTACTTTCATAATCATAATAATGGTATGTTCAGTGGCGTGTACATGATAAGTAAGATAGGTAGGTCTGCTATAGTTTAGTTTTTTTATTATTGTTATCAATAAATGATAACTGGCGCCGGGCAATTTTAGGAGACCATCGTAGCTTATTTGTAGCGTATCACAGCAATATATATATATATATATATATACAATAATGGAGACTAATGAAATTACTAGTGTGCTAAAGCTATTGAAAAAAGAAGAATTAATTGAATTATTAATTTATGGATGTTTACCGGAGAAATGGCAGAACAATGCGACTTTGTCCGAATTTGCAAACTCATTACATGGGAAAGCACGCGGTACCTGCGTCGACTTGGAACGCGACTTGCTTATACATAGTTTGAAAGAACAAATTAATGTGTTGAAAGATCTAATAACCGAAAAATCTCTGTGCAACAAATTACTGCTCGATAAGATCGAGACAATCGATGAATCGCGTTTCTTCGCGAAAAGTTTCTTCTTTTAAAATAAGTGCTGACTTCACACTCTGTGAAACGTTACTCAAAGCGGAATTTTGGCCGAAAGGCATAATCATTCGTCGTTTTAATTTTTTTCGTGAACCAAAAATGCACAAACCTCTAACTAATATTGATTTGATACCATCAGTCGACAATATCCACATAAACAATTCACATAAACAAGAGAAGGTTCTTCAAAACTTTTTTCTGAATTGTGGGGGATTGAGGATTAAATTCCTTGATGTTAGCAATAATGTTAATTCATGTTCGTATGATATAATCATTTTTGTTGAAACTTTCTTAGACGACAACATTTTGTCTAGCGAATTACAGTTCTTCGATTTCAATATCTTTCGTTGTGATAGATCCATAAACTCTAGTACTAAAACTAGGGGCGGTGGTGTGTTAATTGCAGTCCGTAGAAGCCTTGAAAACAGTATTTCTATTGCGACTGAAAATAGTATTGAAACTGTATTTGTTCGGATTGGTGATATTATTCTTGGTGCGGTTTATATCCCACCTGATTCTAATGTTCAAGCCTATGATGATTTCTGTGATATTATTGACAATATTGCTAATCATTATCCATTTTCTAAATTTATTATTTGTGGAGACTTCAATCTACCACGAGCCACATGGACGAAGGAAGGTTCTGCTACCTGCATCTCAACAAATAAATGTTCCAAGACACAGTCAATCTCTGATGGTATGCTACTGCATAATCTTCTTTAGCGTAACCTAATACCCAACAGTCGTGGCGTTCTTTTGGATCTAGTTTTTACTAACATTGTAAATACTTCTGTCAGTTCTTCAGATGACCCACTATCTAATACGTCAATTCATCATATAACATATACCATTACCATTTCGACTGCTGTTTCAAAATCAACCTTACATTTTGACAATATTATACCCGATTTCAAATCTGCAAATTTTGAAGCAATCATCTCTCATCTACTTGAAGTTGATTGGTCAGTGATTTTAAATTTAATTCAGATGACATTAATGTTATCGTAGATCAATTCTACCAAAAGTTATCGGACATTATTAAAACATTCGTGCCTTATAAGAAAATTATTGCATCCAAGTATTCAATTTGGTTCACCAAAGAATTGATTCAGTTGATTATAAACAAGAAAGTTACCCACAAGAAGTTTAAGGAAACTAAATGTTTAACTGAATATCATAAGTTTTGTGTACTACGGGATAAGGCTAAACTTCTTACTTCTGCACTTTATCGTGAGTATATTGATAAAACCGAAGAAGCCATTGCTAATGATCCTCAAGTATTTTGGCGATATACTGATAACTGCAAAAGAGTAAGGGATTATCCTTCTTCTATGTTTCTAGATAGTGAATTCTCCAACTCGGGTCAATAATGCGTTGATTTGTTTGCCAAACAATTCTCTACCGTTTATTGTGAAGATGACGATAATGATGTTCATTATGATGCGATTGATGAGATTAGCTGCGACAGTTTGAGCGTGACGATTACTGATGTTTTTGATGCAATCGGAAGCCTACCCGATAGTTTTAGTTCTGGACCCGATGGTATTCCTTCCTTTTTTATTAAGAAGTGTCAATATTCTCTCTCGACTCTTATTTATAATATATTTTTATTATCGTTAACTACTGGTCAGTTTCCTAGTATTTGGAAAAGAAGCTTCGTAACTCCTATTTTTAAGAAAGGCAATCGCTGCGATATCAAGAATTATAGAGGTATTTCTATTCAATCGACCATTCCTAAATTGCTGGATAAATTGGTTGCAACTCAACTTCTGTCTGCTAGTAAAGATAACATAATAGCTGAACAACATGGCTTTTTTCCAGGCCGTTCGACTACTGCAAACTTGTTATCGTTTGTATCGGATGTAGTTCAATCATTTGAAAATCGCATGCATGTGTACGCTGTTTACACTGATTTTTCAAAAGCGTTTGATCGTGTGCACCATAAAGCTCTCCTATCGAAACTATCCTCTCTAGGTTTTAGTACGTTGGTAGTTAAATGGATTCGTAGCTACCTAGTTGGTAGTAAGCAAAAGGTACGGATTAAGAATTTTATCTCAATTGATATCTCTGTATCGTCTGGAGTTCCGCAAGGTTTCCATTGTGGTCCGATTCTATTTCTCATATTTATCAATGATATAGGTAAATTTATCAAACACTGTTTGTATCTCCTGTTTGCAGATGATCTTAAAATTTACAAATCAATCAAGTCTACTCAAGACTGCTGGTTAGTACAGGTAGATCTTGATAACCTTCATCGGTGGTGCCAATATAACAAACTATATTTAAATTTAGATAAGTGCTCGGTAATCTCATACTCCAAACTTAGTTTCGACGAATTTGATTACAATATTAATGGTAATGTACTCAATCGTGTCATTGAGATCGACGATTTAGGTGTTCGACTTGATAGTGGCTTAACATACAAGAATCACATTGCTAAAATTTGTCGTAATGCCTTACGTACCTTAGGTTTTATTCGTAGACAAAGCAGGCATTTTTCTGCTAAAACAGTTAAAACGCTGTACTTTTCTCTTGTAAGGTCCCAATTAGAATACGCTTCATGTATATGGTGTCCGTTTTACCAGGTCGACATCGACAGACTTGCTGCAGTTGAACGAAAGTTCCTTAAATACGTTCACTTCAAGTGGGGACGTACTCTGGAGGAATTCAACAGTTCAAGTTGCCTCGTTGCTTGTAATACGAAATCATTAGAATATAGACGCAAAATCGCAGACTTATGTTTTACCTTTCGTTTGATTAATGGAAAGGTAGACTGCCCACGTTTGTTGAATTATTTCGTACCGTATATATCTTCACACGATACTAGACACAAGAATGCCTTTGCCACTGATGTGCACCCGACTAATTATGGCCTTCATAGTCCTATTCCCAGAATAATTCAGTTAGTCAACAGACTTAATGGACAGGAATGGCTTGATCTGCATCAAACATCATTGACTAAGTTCAAGAAGGACATCATGTGGAACATGGATGTTACGTTTTGTAACTAGGTCTTATAGTTATAGTTAGCCGTTACTATAATATGGTATTTTATAATTATTGTTTCTCAAATTATTAATTTTTTCTTTGTATAAATGTTTTAGATGGTGCTTTTTGTAATTATTGTGTATAGTAATTTCGTTTTGTATATGTTTTGGTTTAATATTTAAATTGGTGTATCAGTAGATATAAATAAATAAAAAAAAATAAAATAAAAAAAAAACTATCGTTTGAATTGGTTAAATTGTGTTTTTAAATTTTTAAATTCAATTCAAATGTGGTGAATTTTATTGCTTTTAATTTTACTTTGCAATGTGGTATCGTAACTTGCACGTGCATATCGGACCTGGACTTGCCTTATCATAGAAATTTGTTGTGAAACAACTTCACGAACAACCAAAAACTTCCAAAACTTTTAATTTCTTTAACACTCTACATTAATAAAAACAACTCTTATCTTATCACTTTAATCTTCAAAATATCAAAATTCAAATTAATTTGCAGCTTACACAATTTTTGTGACTGGCTGCGTCGCCCGCCATATGCGGCATGAAGCAATCCTCTCACTTACACCGTTACTAACATAATTATTTACAAATAAATAAATAAATTTCTATGTATAATATGCTTACAAATTTAAAATTAAAACAAAACGAACTTAAAAATAATTTACAAAATAACAAAAATAGGATTTAAAGCATTGTTTGGTTGGTTTGTAAATTGCTTTGAGGTTTGATTATTTTAGTTAAATTTGTGAACATGCTATACATGAGATTGTGGTTGTAAATAATGTTGTGTTGGTAGCCGTGCTGAATGAATTTAAATAGGAGAAATTTAATAAAAAAAGTGAATTTATTTTAATAAGAGTTGTTTTATTTGGTGAAGTCATAAGATACAAAACTGATAAAAATTAATAAAATTTGGAATTTGGATGATATTTGGTAAAATTAAAATTGTTTTGCTGCAAAATTTGTATGAGCGGCCAGTTGTGTGATCCACATGCGGTTACTAAACCACATAAGGTAAAATTTTACAATACAATAAAATTGTGCACTTTTTTAAATTAAAAACTTAAAAACAAAAATTTTGAAACGAAAATATTAAGAAATTAAAATTAAACAAGAGTCTCATTGCTCATATTAAAGATGGATGCCAGCCCTTTGAGAATACATCTGGATTAATAAAATTTTACAAATTTTCATAAGCTGTTACAATATATACAATATACTGCTACAATATATTATACTATTGCAATATATAGTAGTATTTCAAATTCGACGGTAAAAGTCGGAACGGATTTTAACAAACGTTAATCCAGAAAAATTTTAAAGAAAGCATGTAGATGCGGATAAAGTTTAATAACTTTTAATAATAATCTGATGCCCCAGGTGCGTAATTTAACAGCAGAAGATTGTTCTGAATACTTTGAAACGACGTCAAAGAGTGCTCTTTTATAAGAAATTTTTAATTTTTAGTTATGTAAAATTGGTAGAAAACCGGAATTGTTTTAATATTGAGATTGTCTTTGTGAAAATAAAATGAAAAGGTGCGCGAGTTTCAAAACCAAATGACTTAAAACAGAAAAGTGAAAATGGTAAATTTGAAAACAAATGCGCAAGTTCTAAAAAGGCAGGAAAGTGGTGGATTTTAGAAGAACGTCGACCACCATCGTCGAGACTGATCAAGCGTTTCACGCTATCGTCGCCTTTTGTGATTTTTGTTGATTGTGACTACAACCATCGTTGAAATTGGTTGATTAAAGTTGAAGCTTGACATTCGTGGAGAGAAAGCAACACGATATTACAAGGTAAAGAAACTTTATTTTTTTTAAGACCTTCGATTGCAATTTTTGTTGACGACGAAATCAATAAAGTTAATTTAAATAACAAACAATTTAGAGAAGAACTATCTCAGTGGCGCATTAAGGATTTATTTAATTTCTAATTTAAGGTGTATTATTATTTTTATAAATTTGACTTTTCCTCTTTTTCTTGTAGATAGCAAAATTAGTTTTATTTTAAATTTTGTAAACGTTGTTTTGCTATCTGCAAATAAGAGCACCTTTTGATGACAAAAATTATTGTTATAATTTTTGTTTCATATTGTATAAATATGTGGCGAATATTTTTTTTAAATTATATGAGTATAGGAATCTCATGCTCTTTTTTGAATTCCATTTTATTTAACATTAAAGTCCAAATTGGGGGAGGACAGATTAAAATTGTCGTCTAAGCTAGGAGCTTGTCACCGCAACGTGGGGTTTAAAATAATCAGAAAATGTAAAAAATTCGTATATATTGAGGTGACCCGAACTATACAAATTTATTAATATTTACTCAATCCAAAAATTTCTACTGCTTGGATACATCCATTATTTATTTTCATGAGACTCTTGTTTTTTTTTATATAATTGAATTTTCGTATCGTTTTATTAATTTCCAATTTTTAATTTTTAAATGTGTAATAGTTTTGCATAAAATTTTATTACCTTATGGTATTGCAAACGCATGGGCTCCACATCTACTCGCGTCGGTCTAACAAACTTGTTTGTGAATTTTTAGAAATAAATTCAAAGAACTCAAATTCTTCAAATTTTCAATTCTCTCACTTGCACTTTATTAATTAAACAAAAACAACTTTAATTAAAATTAAAAACCACTTTTATTAAATGAAATCATAAAATACAAATAAATGATTAAACAAAATTAAACTTCAAAATAATTTTTAAAATAAACTAAATATGATTATTTACGTTTCGAAACTCGACAATATATTTTTCTGATTTTCTACATACCCCTATACCTAACTTAACTTTGCTAACCTAACCTACCTTTTCTATTTGTTGGCTTAGAGCATTTTTTGATTTTTTAAAGTCTTAATTTTCTTGTTAACTTTTTGGTTTGTTTTAATTTTTAGTTTTCACAATTTTACAAATTGTGGTTGTTAGGATATTTCAATATGGTAATACTTTCTATCTGACCTCAACCATGTTTTTGCGGACTTCTAACCTGACGTAAAGTCTCCATGACACCACTAAAAGTAGTAGATTTTATGCTTGTCTATGTCATTCTCTAACTAAAATTCTCGAAAAACTACTATTAATGCATTAGGACTGTCGCTGCAAATCCTTTCATTTCAATCCGTCAAATTGAAGCTGAATCGAGAATTTCAAGATGTAAAGCTATGCATATATTTAAAAAACATAAATTCAGACCTTACGTGATTCGAAAAATGCATCATCTACGACCAGTGGATGCTCAGAGACGATTAGAATTTTGCTATTGGTATTGTCTTCAACTCCAAGAAGATCCATCGTTTTTCAAACATGTGATTTGGACAGATGAAGCTAATATTAGTAGTGCCCAAATTTTTAATAGACATAATGAACACCATTAGTCCGATGTGAATCATCACCGTACCGCCACCGTCTCAATGTAAGGACGATTTATGGTTTTAGTGTTTGGTGTGCCTTACTTGGTAATCGTATTTTATGTTATTCTTATGTATGTAAAAAATCCAAATGGTCCAAGATATCATAAAATACTAAATCAAAATATTGTTGACGATTATTTAGATAATTTACTCTTATTTGAAAGAAGACATATATTCTTCCAACAAGATGGTGCACCACCTCATAATTCAAGAATTGTTAAATAGCAAATTTGGGTACAACTGAATAGGAACTAACTGTTCAGTGAGGTGACCACTACGTTCTCTAGATTTAGCATCACTGAATTTCCTTTTTTAGGATTATGCTGTTCAATTAAATAATTTGAAAAAACGCGT
Source organism: Cantharis rustica (assembly GCA_911387805.1). Classification (NCBI taxonomy): domain Eukaryota; kingdom Metazoa; phylum Arthropoda; class Insecta; order Coleoptera; family Cantharidae; genus Cantharis; species Cantharis rustica. The sequence goes on from OU426879.1 coordinate 38,043,808, forward strand.
TTGCAAATTTTGAAGGTTAATATTCGTACAACGTTTAACTAATTAAATAACTGGCAAAAGTATGTGCAATTTGCAGATTCAGCGTCGACTGAAATTTAAACGCGAGTAACAAGATACTATGTTTATATAATAAGTCCGGAGCGACGCATTTTATAAGCTTCTTTCGTGGTAGTGATGCTCGAAATCGAGAGTTTACTGTACATGAACTACGTTGAACATTAAATTAAACATTAACATAGATGTAGCTATTCAAAAATTTATAATCTAGCGCGTATTTTTTTCTCTCGTCAAATAACGCATTTTCTCCCGTTAGACGTTAACGCAGATGTAGCCCTAGCATTAGGATTAATACGCCGTGTTGCTAGAAACCATTGATTTTGACGTTTAACATCGTTTGGCATACTTAAAAACATTTTTTCAGGTGTCTTATTGTACTATTTCTATAAAGTGGTACGAAACAGGTCCGATAATTATACGAATTAGACAGTTTTAATAAAGAGGTATAATTTAAAGTAAGTAAAGACAGAATACACACAAATCAACTGTCTGTCAAATAGAAGCAAATTCAAACGTATTTATTTTGATGTTAATCTGTAGCTATGTGACGTCACATATGCGCTCGGGAATTGTAGATGCGTTTAAAGTTTAAGTTTAAAAATTAATTTTTAATTTGATGTAACTTCTTAAATATTGTGAAAAAAAATAAATTAAAAATAGTTTACTTTATAACTTATATAATATGATCTCCCAAGTAACATTTTCCCTGTGGAAATTTCCTGTGACCCTGTTAGATCTCTGGCAAATGCCTATTACAGGCATTGCATTGCATTGCCTATACAGGCAACCTGTTAATACAGGGATTTTCCAGGTACCTGTTTACACACTCTTTGTGGAACCCTGTGAAATGTCCGTGGTAGGAATTAGCCAGAGATCTGTTCATAGATTCTTTGTAGATGCCTGTGAAATGCCCGAGGGAGGGATTAGCCAGGTACTAGTTTACAGATTCTTCGTAGGGTCCTGTGAAATGCCCATGGTAGAAATTTGTCAGATACTGATTTACAGGTTATTTAGTAAGGCCTGTGCCAAATTTAACAACAAATAGAAAACGTTTGTTGATATTATTAGTAGATCAATAGAAATCATTCATTTATATAAAAATATTATAGTGGTGGTTTTTTTATTGTAAAGCTTTATTTCGGCCAACTATACTTAGTTAAATATTTTACCAATAATATAATTTATTTCTTTTTTCCATTTCTTTTTCTACCTTTTATCAAATCAAAATTAAATTATTATTTTTCTATTCATAATACTTTATACTAGTACCTATGCAAGTAGGTATAAGTAAATTATAAAGTAAATTATATTATATACCCTCCGTAGCGAAATCGTTAAGGTGTGAAGTTACAGAACATTCAATAAATGCCATCGCAGGTTCGAATCCCGGGAAGTTAAAGAAAATGGGTAAACTTTCTTTAGGTATTTAAATAAAATGTAATTGTTAACTTTCAGATCGTTGTTCTAGAGGCATAGTTTATAATGTAATAATTATAATGTTAACAATATAATTTTTTTACATTTTGCAAATTTCCCTGGTAAATCTCTGCGGCAGAGACCCTGGTAGACCCCTGCCTGGGCATCCCTAGTAGAGGTGCAAAATGTGCGCCATTATGCCCTGGCACAGACCCCTGGTTTAATTCAAAAAAGGGTTCTAGACAGGGACAGGTACCCATGAGATTTCACTCCTAGGGGTTTATAAGAGATTTACCAGGTTGAAAATGTTACTTGGGCTTTCCATTTATGACAAAAAAATTTTTTGTTCAAAAACCCAATTCAATATTGAATGTTCAGATACGCAATGCAACTCAGCGTGTTAGGAAGAGGTGCAATTTATGCATTGCAAAAAATGAACATCAGTTTGAATATACTTAGTTTAATTTATGTTATTGTTCAATATTTATTATATTCAATTGTTTTAGGTGTTAATAATGTTCTAAAATTCTGTAGTGTTTTGTTTTAAACAAGCCAACGTTTAATTTTCCGATCTTCTTCTTCTTCTTCTTTGCTTCAAGTATTAGGCAACTTTGCCTGTTACGGAACCCATCTATTTCTCGGACGGCCTATATTTCTTTTTCCTAAGCATTTGTAATTCATAGCTTTTCTAAGTACAACGGGATGAAACTGAAATAATAGACCCCACTATGGTTTCTATTTAAAAAAACACAACTTTATATTATAACTTGGAAAAAAATGGAGATGTTTAAAATCCTTTTAGCCCAATTTATTCTGCCCAAAAAAGTGTCTGAACAAGGTGTAAATATTTTTGTTATAACTTTACAAACATATCATATCAAATTTTTAGCATAAACCAAAAAATGCACAAAACACTTTTTCGAAAACTAAAATGTTTAAGTTATCACAATATATAAGTATACTGTATACGTATATTATCGCAAACGTTTTCACCATACTATGGCATCATCAGGCGATGAACTAGAAAGAGAAAGGAGAATCCGTATCTATCGACAAATTGCAAGAGAAAAGTGGAGAGGGTAAGAGGAGGAGGTAATTTTTAAAAAAGTAATTATGTGTGAATTTACTAGAGGGTGGTGTAAACTCGAAAACGAAAAAAAATATCGGATTCCAGTTTACACCATTAAGCTTTTCTCAAAAAAAGAGATCGAAGTAGCGCTATCCATTTTAAATATCTCGTATAGTTACCGAATTCCCCATAAGAACATCCGAATTTGAACCACCCTGTACATAGAATTCTATATACGTATGTATGCTTTACTTAACAGTTAAAATTAAATTATTAATTTTAAATTTTAAATTTATATTAAAATTTATTATTTTAACATTACATATTATACCATAATATACTACTAATGACCATAATATCTACGTAATCGGGTTCAGAGATACATTGAGCGTTTGGTGGCTTCGCGTACTAGTTCTTCTACTTCATCATAGTAAGAAGTAAATTTTCTGAGAGAAAAATTTCTAAAGTTGTAAGTGTCAAAATTTTATGAATGTGTTAACCAAATATACGAATACATACCATGAGGAATTAAACTGGAGTTTGTATTTGCTCAAGTTGCTTTAACATCTGTTAGGATAAATGCAATGTAAAAGTATTTGGAAAATAGTACCAAAATTTAAACTACACTATAAATGAAATAGGACAATTTTTTGTGTATAATACAACAAAAATTTTTCATTCGTTTTCGAAAAAACGGCATTTTAAAGTGACTAACAGCAGACAGTTGTAATATGATATACCCCGATGTCACCGATCGCGTCACGGTGACTCTCACGTTAACCGCCCTGCTCTTATTTTTGTTGACGGTGCGTGTGCTTTGATATGTCTTTAATGTTGTTGTCAGTTACGGTCAACACCCGGACGAGTTCTATGGCTTCGAATTCCACTCTTGGCGAGTTCTGTCATTCTATAGGGATATTTTTAAATTGTTATGTGTTACTCAACGATGGCCTATCATAAATCCATGTTAAAACATGTATCTAAAATACATGTAAATTTTACATTTTTAAATTAGATTTTTTCGAAAACTTTTGCATAATCCGCAAAAATATTTGTTCTAATATACTTAGAAAAGTGTCCTCTTTCCTATAGTGCAGTTGAAATTTTGAAATTCGTGGTGAGGGTTGTCTGGCAGTTCTCTATTATTATATTCAAAATAAAAATAGCGAGACTGTAGAGGGTTGTCTAACGAACGAAGCGAGTTCGACAATATTACAAACGTGTCACAACAAGTAAATTTGCTTTAAATAAAACATAAGTTTAATATTTGAATGACTTAGATGTCAAACTTTAATGACGTTTGAAAGAATAGGTGATTGTTTATTTACATTTATGATTACCATAAGCACCGGTATTAATATTCAAACATTTTCCGTAACATTTACATTTAAATGCTCAAACTCCGTGTATTTGATAAGACGAAATAAGTTTAGTTTTGAACTAAAATATGTATAAACTATAAAGCTACTAAAGCAAGTTGTTTATATTACAAAAACCATTTCAAGTTGTGTACTTGTTGGTGCCAATTTATTGTATTTTTTGGAAATGTTCCAGAACATAAAACGTGAAGTAGGTACTATTTTCTTTATCATTCTTGTTTTGTAGGTTAGTATAAATTTCCTGAGCGGAAATGTACAAATGTGGCGACAACTGGTCAGAAAGTACAACTTCACGTTCTAAAGCGAAACAATCTGTTGAAACAATCAGGACCTAAAACCCTAACAGAATTTCAATTTCAGATTTGATGTTTGCTAGCGTTGCAATAAAATAATGCAACTATGCAACTGAAATTTAAATTAAATATTGTTTGAAAATTCAAAATTATTTAAAATGGTTTACTATTAAACCAATTATTACCTATTACTTTTTTGCTGATAGAAGCTAAATCAGCAAGTTCTATAGTTAATTAAAACATGACGCGAAGCTGACCTGATTTGGTACTATTGTCCATGGATTGTACTATCAGCAGTCAGGCTAGCCGCAGGATCAGCACATCATCTGCATACCTTCACCTGCTAACCACAGTCGTTTAAAACTCATCCTCAAGTTAGGGATGAATTCACGTAATATACATATGCATTTTCATTTAGCGCTTTGCTATTAATTTAACGATATATTTTTGACGGTATAATATGCTTATAAGATTAATTTAAATATAGCGTGTTTCGTTAAATTAGTATCTTTCATTGTAAACTCACGTTACATTATAATTAATACATTTATCTGAAATCCGAATTGTTTTATAATTATTTCTAGTAAAATATGTTATTATTTGCCTATCATGCAGTAATTAAATTTTGGATTATTTACTTTGATATGCCACTTTTAAGTTGTTGGAATCTATATACAAGAATGGTAATTTATATTTTATTTGAATTAATTACTTTCATAAAGCTCAAAAAATAATCAATATTTTCCTACATGGTAGTAGAGTAATTAACGTGTCATGCATTCGAATCTTGCAACGGGCTTTTGATTTAAGATAATTGATGGAAATGCGTAATCAATTTTAAATCAAAAATATTTATCTGTTCTTAATTTTTTAATAAATTTAAAATAGAATCTTCCAGCATTTAGCGGTTCTACCCAGCATAATTATACTATTATGTATCTTTCCTTAATTTTTGAAAACTTTATTGTGATATTTCAACTTTCTTAATTTATTGTTTTCTTTAAACAATTTTCCAATTACTCCTATATTTATTGAATAAAATATTTTATTCTTACTTAGTATCTGATTTGTTTATCAAATTTTCATTAATTTTTTAGTTACTTTTGATAATCTTAGTTAATATCTCATATTAACATGTTTATATTTAGTTCTATACGTGTCTAAGTACACAGGCGGTTGTACTACAGTTTCATATTTTCTGTTTTGTCTAAAATTAATATTAATATATTGCCTTTATAAATTTAAATTAATAGAATTTAAAATTATAAACCACAACTGTAGGTTGATGTCTACTGGATAATTAATGGATCCTAGAAATTCTTGTCAATCAAACCCGTATTTACTATAAAAAATAAATCACAATTAATTAAATTAATAAATTTTAATAAAATATAAATAATTAAAATAAACAACAATAAAAGCTCCTACTAAATTATTATATCAAAAAAACTTATACTAACATTTCCTAATTCTAACAATTCCTAAACTACTTAACACTAAAATATAAATACGTTGACTTGATAATAGATAATAATAGTTTCCGATGATGAACGATGAACTTATTGGCTATATGGAGGTACCACGTGTTACCGTTTATCTCCTTCAACTCATGTGGGCAGCGGGCGTTGTAGTTTATCGAGGTATCTTTCCTCATTTTAAAGCGCTAGGCTTGATCTGGCTGGGTTATTGGTTCCTGGGGAAATAATAGTTTCCAAAAACCTAACCTTTTGTTATTCGGTTTCCAGTGACGTCCGTGAAGGTTGGTAAACTCGCGCACTGCACCTTTTATTAAAATTAACTTAAAAATGTGGCCAACGTTTTCCAAATCACATGGACCGTTTTTATTTCGCTTTCAAAAATCAATCTGTACTTTTTCCAAACCAAACAAAATTTCAACCAAACTGTAGCGCACTTAACCTTCAACGACTGTTCTGTATCGCATTAAAAATATCAATCCTCAAAATTACCTCTGACACCTCTATTTATACTTTTGGAGCTTCTTTCGCGTCGTGCAATGAAAAATTTTCGTAGTGCAAACTCTTTTCATTGATGTTTGGCATCCAGTCTCTTTATTGGCCGGAGAAAAACATCCGATCGTCTCGTAAAAATGGTATTACTACGCATCCGCGTAAAAAATAGTCAAAAACCGTTGGAATACCTCGATTCCTACGCCGAACTGTGATGTTTTCTTGTTTTACTCCGCCAAATACTTTTTTTTGGAAAATATTAATTAATGCACTGCATGCCATTTGACCAAATCTTATCCAGAAACTTGTCCATATCAGTTCTTCAAGCTATCACCTGTGTACCAACCTTTCCACCTTACACTGGATAATCTTTCCTACTTACTAACACCCTTACTAACTAACTAAATCTATAAACATACACTTATATCTAACTTATCGTAGGTCTGGAGTGAACAAATCATTGTTTTTTCCCCAACGTTTGATGTAAGACGAGCCCGGATGACAATTCAAAATCACCCGTCTCCAGGATGTTTACCGTTGGGATCTCTGTTGTATCAACGAAACAGACCCTAACGGACCAACGTTGATGACTAGACTAGGCTTAACATTTCCGCAGACCTACGTACCCTAACACCGCAATATATCCATATTTTCTGTTTATTTCTGCCGCAGACAAATTAATCTCACCGTTTTTCTAAGTTTTAAACCAAAATGATCTAAACCGTTCGTGAAGTTTTTATATTCAGTTTCAAAGAAGGAACTAGGAGATACATTAAATCCTTTTTTATATTGTATTGGCATGTTCATTATCAATGTTTTTCTATGACGTGGGCTAGTTTTCATCAAATTTTATCATTTTTTATTTAATAATATTAAATAGTGCACTTTTCATAATTATTTACTTATTTTACAACATGTTTTCTGCATTGTTTTATTCGACGTAGCAGTGACAGTCCAATATTCTGCTCGCTAAACCTACTCCATTATATAGTATATGTAGGTACATCAATCTGTCTTTTCATCTCAAATCATCTATTTGCTGCAGTATATTTAAAATTTCTACGACAAAATAATTTTCAAAAATTTCTTACGGGTCAAATTTTCACAACGCGCACATCCTGCACACAAAAAAGATTTCAAGTCTGGCTACAGTAGGAACGGAGTCTACATAAGTAGAAAATTTATGTGTGCGATGAATCTTTACTCGATAAAATTAAGATGTTTTACTCTAAAATAAAAGGGTGGCTACCAAAGAAATAGAAAAGCTATGCTTATGAGGAAAATAGAGTAAACAAAGTTTTTTCTGGTAAATTTCAATATAATATAATATAGATATGTTTAAATCAAAACCGACAACAAAAATTTACGACTATTACACTAAAGCAATAAAATTTAAAGAAACAATGAACTACTGAAGTAATATTTTCAATACTTTGAGGAAGTTTTTTTATTTTTTAGTCAAATGAAATAATAAATTAATATTCTAGAAATAAAATCATACTATTAAAAATTATTGTAGCTACATAAAATGTATCTAAATGAAAAATTAGATAACTAGATAATATATATTATATACATACGGTGTATTTATATATTGTGATAATTTAAACATTTTAGTTTTCGAAAAAATGTTTGTGAATTTTTTGGTTTATGCTAAAAATTTGATATGAAAAATTAGAGTTAAGAAAATATTTCTGAATTTCAAAAAAATTCAATATAAGTTTTTATATCTTTTTAGTTGACTTTTAAAACTAAAATAATGAAAATTTAATAGTTGAGAACGGCCACTACCTCAACTATGATATTTTTGTAACCTGGTTGAAGTTTAAAATTACTTAAAATTTAAAAAAAATTTAAAAACCAAAATTCCGGTAACGTAGGCTTAAAATTAATTCCTCGATTAAAGATAATAAAATAATAAAACCTAGCAAAATTTATTATTATTATTGTGGCAGTAAATTCATGGTGGGATACTGATGTTTAAAGTTTCGAGAAGTTTTAAAGTTTTTTTGAATATTATTATCTCTAAAATAGAAAATAACTTAAAAAGTTTTTAGAATTTTTTAAGTATTTATGTGGCATTTAGAAGTATGTGATGTTGAAATAATAAATTTTAACTGTTAAGTAAATAATTACATACTACAAAGAATTAATAATTACATACTACAAAGAATTATTTACTTAACAGTTAAAATTTATTATTTTAACATTTTGTTAGGTTTTATTATTTTAACATCACATACTACTAAATACCATAAACATACTTAAAAAAAACTTTAAAACTTTTCGAAACTTCAAACATCAATATCCCACCATGAATTTACTGCCACAAACTTCAAACAAAAATCTTCGAAAATACAATTACTGATTTTTGATATATTTTAAAATATGAACCAAAGGCAAAGCTAAAAAAAAGCTGAAAGGAAAGCTATATAATATAATTTTTTCAAAATTCTTAGTCGATATATTTAAAGGTTTTCGTCAGTTTTATTCTTGTTTATTCAAATTTATATAAATATTCAAGTCCAAACCTGTTAAATGTAAATTATTTGTCATTTTTATTGTTTTTTAAATATCATTTTTCTATGTAAGTATGTATTCTTTACTTAACAGTTAAAATTTATTATTTTAATATTTCTTTATTTTGTTTATTTTATTTAATTTTGCTACTGGTTTCGGGAGATTCCCAATTTTTAGCAGGAAGCAAATATACAAAAGAAATTTAAATAACTCTTTTTATAGTTTTACCTGAAGATAGGTTCGATATTAGTAACAAAATTAATTCTTGTTTGATTGCAAAGAAGTACCTTATTCTAATATTTATTACAAAAACTTCACTTTAAATTATTAAATTAAACTTTCGAAATAAGGAAATTTTAAAATTATGCGACAAATTTGAGAATAATTTTCATGAACTATACATAGGCTCAAAAATAACATTTTTTTAATACTACGGGCATCGGATAGCTTTTAAATTTTTTTGTTTTCAAAGAATTTTTATAAAAATTAGATCGCACTGAAAAATTTTGAACAAACAATATTATTGGTGAAGAATAATACCAACTGTAGTAGTTAAAAACTAATTTTAAAAAGTTAGTTATTGGGTGTCTTCAAAAATTTAAATGATAATAACAAATTACACCTTGTATAATAATATCACAGCCAAAGTCACTTAAAACGCATAGCAATACGTATATCGACGCTGTTAAGGTAGAATGCTATAAGGGCCAAAATATGCAAATTTAGATATTATAATTGATATTGTTGGAAAGGCGATTTTAATGTGAATTTTTTAGTGCAATTAGTATAAAAAACAAAAAATTGCCTGGAAGTTATTTTATGCTCTATGCATGCATAATCGATTTAGGTATTCAAGTCGAAAAAATAACTTGACATAATCACCAGTGGTTCATTGTTTTTACACGGGTATGGTTTTAGTCGGTACACGTCGTTTCGGCGACCGCAGTTCGGCGACGGCGATTCGGCATCGTATATTCAGCGACGGTCAATTCGGCGACTGTCAATTCGGCTATGCTAGTTTCGGCGATTCCAGTTTGGCACCGGCATTTCGGCGATTCCCATTCGGCGACAGAAAATTCGACTACGTCGATTCGGCGACGGGAAATTTATTTAAAGTAGTACATCGGTTATAGAATTATAGTTCAGAATTTAATGAAATTTGGCATATTAGTACATTATAATAAGATAACGAACCAGTTAAATTTTTAAAAAGCTGCAGAGAACATGGAAAAAGATATTAAATTTAACATTAATTTAACACCTAAAACAACTATTTATACTATAATTAAATTTAATAATCTTGGATAGAACAAGTTAATTAAACATTTTATAATAATGTTTTTATTATTTTATTAAGCTTTCGACGTAGGTTAACGTCTTCGTCAGAAAATTATTAAATTAATTGTTTAATTAACTTGTTCTATCCTAGCTTATTAAATTTAATTATATATCACAAGTTAAAAAATTAATCTATTAAATATTTATACTATATCATAATATATTTTGTTATATAAATAAACTTTATTGTTATAGCTATTATTACAACTAGGGTAATATGAATAGTATATTTCCCGAGGTTGGCTAGTTACATCTCGAGGGCAAAGCCCGAGAGATGTATAGACAACCAAGGAAATGTATTCATATTTCCCGTGTTGTAATCAATAGTTTTCTTCTGATTGAAAAATATATTATTAAATATATTAATATTACATCAATAATTAAATTTGAGATTTTGAATTTGCAATATCTCGAAAACGGCGCTAAATATCGAAAAACTGAGCAAAAAATTTACCCCCCTTTGCTCATTCTCAACCCTCCTAGCAATTTGTCGAAGGAAGTTTTATGCAAAATTCTAGATCAATAGCGCGCAGAATACGCGCAAAATAATTCAGAAAGAGTTTGGTTGGTTTTTAAAATATAAAAATAAGTAGGCACATTTTTTATTTTAAACGTCACTTATATGTCACTTTTTAACAGGGATGGCTTTAGTATTTTGTTTTGCGTGTTTGATTGTCCAATCACCGTGCACAAAGTATACTTTAAAATGGCGTTTCATATTTCTCTAGGGACAATATGATATGACGTTTCATATTTCCCTTGGGAAATATTAGTGTGTTATGACATATTGTAACTAAGGCGATATTGCTCTATATTAGCTGTATTCTTTTTATCTATTTTAAGTGAGATTGTACTGAGATACTCAGTTACTCAGTTGAAAGGTTGTTTTTTTTACCGTTTTGACATAAGTACTGTGCCGTGTCGAACTGAGTTTTATGTGACAAAACTATCCCCTTCCATGCCCAAACTGATCTTGCTGTTTTGAAGTGTTACAACTGAGACAAATTGGGAAATAGTCCGAATTGGTTGATTTGAATTAAACTTGTCACTTATTACAATCATTTCAATAATATCTACTGCACCTTAAATTTTTAATTCGTCTTTTTGAAGGTTATGTTGACATTTGGTTAGTACTACCAAACTTCAAAATAATTAAATTCAAAAATCACGAAGTAGTAAATTTTTGTTGTTCTTTTTACCTTATCTTTCTTTCACTTTGACTCAGTTAATCTCAGTTCGTCTCAGCTCACTTTATCTCAGTTGTGCAACTGAGATGGAAATAAAATAGGTAAAAAGAATACAGCTATTGTTTCAATCAGAAGAAAAAGATTTTATAAGTATTTTAAGATTTTGTTTTAAATTGTTATTTGCTTTTTAATTGATTTGCTATGGCAATTTGTTTTAGATTTTTTGTTAATTTTTTTTCGGTTACTCATTTGCCTTTCCAATGAAATAATTTTTTTGTGTGATTTAATAATTTTGATAAATTTGATTAATTTTTAAATTTTGACTTTGAAGGTTTTATCTTGTTTGCTTTTACGCGGCGCGGCGGGGCGTTGCCAAATACAAATACTATGGAAGTCAAATAACACAAAGCACACATTTGAATATTGTGGTATTAAGTGTTAAAATTGATAAAAAATATAAAAAAAATCATTTTTTATTTTTAAATTAAATATTTATTTACATACAACACAGGTATCATATACATAATTTTTAAGCGATTAAACAAATTTTAATCAATGTTATAATTATAAGCTATACCGCGAAGATATTCTATAACATTATTAGAATTATAATTGGTTACCTTCGCCAAAATTCGAGATTAGCCGCTTCATATCGCGTTCTTTTTTTAGGAGCTGCATGTCCGGCTAGGATACGTTCGTATTCTGTGTCGAAAGTTTTTTGAATACGTCTTAAATTATCCAAAAAGGTCCACAACGTTGGATGAAATATACCACTACCGAAACCTAATTGAATTTTTCGATGACAAGCTTCGGCGTAATTATTAGATCTATCAATTCCATCCAACGTGCGTTGATACACAGACCAAATGTTTGAAGAAAACATTGGAATATTTCTGGTACCATTATTTCTAAGACTCCGAATATATGTATTTGTAAACCATTCTAAAATTGAATCTAATTCTCGTGGTAAATAATTTTTCAAACTTATAATTGCGTGAAAAATGTCATTCTCGGGAACAAACGCAATCGAAGTAACCATTTTTGCACGCAATGCAAAGTTTACATCGGCACTGTATCTTTTTAAGAGATTACTTGACGATAAATGTTTTTTTAAATTTTTTACTAAGTGAAATAGGCAGCCATGTATATTAACGTCAGGAAATACTTCACGAATCGCTTGATGAATGGCAAGCTCAAAATCTACACTGATACTCAACGGATTTAGTTGAGGCCACAATTCACGGATCATATTAAACAATTTAACATAAGTTTCCGTCCTCTTATTGGGTAGTAAGCAAAACAAAACAGAAAACACTGCTCTTCCATCTTTTCTAGCAAGTATAACGAATACTTGTGAAAAAAGCGACCGACAAATTGAAAAAGTGCCGTCCATAAACAATTCTAACATATTTGCACTCCAACTAGAATTATATTTTCTCCCAAATATCATAATACGTTCCGAGTCCAAATTCTCACTTCCTGAATCGGCAAGAAGAAATCTCTCAAAATGAGCAGGGCTAAACTCATAAGTGGAATAACCATCCGGTATGATTATTAGTTCCCTAGATTCCGGATTTGCTGGTGCTTCAGAATTTTTGTGACGTTTCCGTTGCATCGTTCTACTCATGACGGAATTACTTGGAATATTGCCTTTTATGGCATCAGGAACATTTGCAATAGCCCGTGATCTTATTTGAAATGGATTATCCATTGTACTTTCTGCTAAAAGTTTTACAACAGTATGCAGTCTTTGAAGTTCGACGTTTTCTGCATTTCCTACCGTCCTGCAAGAATGCTCCCTTCGCTGGGAATTGAACGAACCGTCATGAATATTGGTCCATATTCTACCATTGCAACCCTTGTGCTTACTTTCACATCGCCAGAATTGAATAGTACCATCTGTGTTAATTTTATCTTTAACATAGAGGTACTCATCATTTGCATATTTTTCGTTGCTTCGTTTGGTTAAAAGCATTTGAGTTTCTTCCATTGTATTGCGAATTAAAAATTATTATATTAATTCCTAACACTACACTTGAGCACTTTTATTAAAATCTATACAGCAAACCCTATAACTGGAGATAAAATGTTAATTATTGCAATCTTATAAACTTTCTTACGTTACTTACCTTAATAGCGTGTTACGCTCAAACGCTTCCACTCACTACTTCCTTGTCTAAACTGAACCACAGTATAAGTAGTTTAGACAGTAGGGACACTCCGTGTCGGCGTCTTTGATGTTCGTGTTCCAGATTTTCAAGTCTGGGATAAGTTTATCTGTAATATGCTAGATGGCACTGCAAAATTGAATGAAATAAACCGCTTGAAATGTAATTATTTTGACATTCCATCATTATTTTTAAAAACAATTATTTTAGGGGTATATACGGGAAGAATGAGCTAAATCAAAATTTGATGTTTTTTGTTATATCAAATTTAAAGATATAATTCGTTGTAATGTGCAATAAATATTTTTTAATATTTTTTTTAATTTTCTAGAATATAGATTTATCTCTGCCATCATAACAGATTTGCATTGTTTCTGTATATTTAAGAAAGATCAGCTTTATGATTTTGTTACTATAGAAAAAAACAATTGGTTAAATTAAAACTATTTTATTTCAATTTTAAAGAAGTTTTTGAGACCCATTTGTATAATTATGAGTTAAAGTAAGTTTAAAAATTAACATAGGTTGAAGATTTCGCGCTATTTTTCTGAAATTTATGCAGCATAACACCCATTTCAGATCGGTTTTTACAAAAACTTACTGCACAAGCTTTATTACTCATGATTTCCTAAGTTAATGTAACTTAATAAAACACAAAATGTTCAAAAATTCACTTAAAATATTCAGAGCTCAATTTTATAACAATCGTTACCGCTTGTTAACAAGTTCGAAAGAACGTCAAATATAAGTGCTATGTTGTCAAGTTCGCAAATAAGTAATTCAATTAGATATTGCATCAGAATTTCATTAAATTTTCAAAGAAAAATTAGAAAAAAAACCCAGTAATGCACTATCTTACTTTTAGGTGCCTGCTATTACAATTCTGTTAAAGTAATTTTATTATTGAATTTATAAATTTTTTTTATATCACCAAAATTTACTTTCAATCCAACAAATCTAGTGAGTTTTAATAGATCTGGCAATAGTCTAGTAAGTTGTAAAATAGCCGCGACATCTGTTAACTCATGTAGATACTTATCCCAGACTTTGACATGCGCATGAAAATTTGGAACCGAAAAAAGATGCGAGTGTCTCTACTGTCTTAAACTACTTATACTATGACTGAACTGTTTACTTTGATAGCAAAACCAAACTCAACTGACTAAAAAACTCAACTCAATATGCCACCTATGCCTTCTCAAAAAATGTTACCAAAAGTGGAAACTAATTGAAATTTTGGAAAGGAAGGTATTTAAGAAAAACGGTATTATTTTATTGGAAAGAATGAATTGTATTGAAATGAGAAAGTTACCCAAGAAAAGATTAACACAATAAATATTATTGTAAAGAAGCAAAAAAGTACTTAAGGTACTTAAGAGAGGTAGGAAGATAACCAACTTTTAACGACGGGCTTTTAAATACTAATTTAAAAAGCCATAGGCGTTCCTACTAAGGTTTTTCTGTACATTTAGATTTTAAATTTAGTAGAAAATTGAATAAACTAAAAGTATATCTCCCGTCGCCGAATCGACGTAGTCGAATTTATTGTCGCCGAATCGGAATCGCCGAAATGCTGGTGCCGAATTGAAATCGCCGAAATGACGGTGCCGAACTGGAATCGCCGAAATGACGGTGTCCGGGTTTTAGTTTTATTTGCATTTGAAAAAGCGTAGTATGTTTATCTAAATATTAACCTGTATTAAAGGAAATCTACGAGAAATAGTGATGTCTAAATCAAGTCAGCATAAGAGACAAAATGTGGCTGTTAAATATATTATAACCATGTGAAAACTCAAAATACTTGAATACAAAAGACGTTAGCTAAAATAAATAAAAAAATACCTTCTTTGAATGTAATTAAATACATCTGAAACGTGAAAATTACTAGACAAGTTGAAAGGTTTTTTTGTGTCTTTTGAACATCTACAAAATGACGTTTACATTGTTCTACCTTACCAGTGTCGATATAAACCATGTTAATAATAATATTTCAGAATAATCAAAAAGTACATTAAACAGCTTTCATAACTATATTGAGCAAAGTTTTTACAAATAAGCTGCACAGAAAATATAAATTATAAATGTTTTTGCTATACTATATCATCGTAAGTCGATGAATTAGGAATTCATCCTATGGTGTATTTTGTTTCTGAAAACTTTATTCATTTTAGTTCTGTTAACTAAAACTTTCAAAGGTACATGATATTGTAATAAAAAAGTTTAATAAAATGCATTTTTTTAAAGTGCAAAGTAGTATTTTTATATTAGTATTACAGATATTAACAATATCTTGTCAACTACATAATATGTCAATTCCTGTTTCTAAAAAATCAAAATGTAAAATTTTACCGAGTACATACTTTATAAATCATAATACGGATTAAATTAATAACCCCATTCTCTAGTTATCTTTATTATTGTATATGAGGCTTAAAACATATAATTAGCATTTTGATTTCCAATAGGCATACCCGATTAGGGTAAATATTGTTTTGATTATTGTTTGAAATATTTTATATAAATTCTTATTTGCGTAGTATTTTGAGAATCATTTTTTCTGAATTATGCAGCATATGTCTGTAATTCCAAGAATTTCCGATTTTTTGTAGAATATTCTTTTTCACGTACAAAATAGCTAATACTTATTATACTTTTATTTTGTTATGCTCCAAGAGATTAATAAATTAAAGTGTGAATCAAATACTAGCACTTTAAACTATTGCGATAGCTTAGAACACACATATTATATTTTTTCTAAAATACATGATACATAATATTATATATATTATTATACTGCATGTGCTATCTATATTGTCGTGTTGTGATACCAAAAAATTCTATTTTGTTTATTTTGTAAATTATTTTAAAGTTTTTTTTTGTTTTGATATTAATTTGTGTAACATACTATACATAGAAATTTATTAATTTATTTATTTGAGTTCCGATCTTGGTAACGAAGGAAGTGAGAAGGACGCTTTTAGCCGATATGGCGAACCAAGCCGGCTGCAAAATTACCTCCGCTGCACATTTAGTAAATGCGATGCCCCCGTGTATAATTTTGTAAAACGTTTATATTTTACTAATATTCTAAATTTTATAATTTGATCGTGGGCCCGGGTGAACATGCAAATATTTGAGAGCATGAGACTCTTCTTATTTTAAAATAATTTTAACTTAATTTTGTGTTGTATAAATTGTTTCAATTTTAATTTCAAATGTGCAATTGCAATTTGCATTACCTTATAAGGTACCGTACTTACGCGTGAACTTACTCACGTGCACACAGCTAACCACCCCGTCAACCAACTTGTCACGAATGGAACTTCACAGACAACCAGAATTCTTCCAAAATCTTTAAAAATTTTAATCCTGATATACTTCACTTAACTTCTCTATTAATTTCACTTTAATAATTAAAATCAATAAAATATCAAATTAATTTACAGCGAACACAATTTTGCGGTCGGCTCTTGGTCCGCCATATGAGCAAAAGGCGTCCTTATCACTTCCTCCGGTACCAACATTGTAACCCAAACAAATAAATTATTAAATTTCAATGTACAGTATGTTACATAAATTAGAATAAAAACAAAACAAACTTTAAAATAATTTACAAAATAAACAAAACAGAATTTTTTGGTTTTAACACACAATAATATATTATTATATACATATTATACAAGTAATGCACAATTAGCATACTTTTACAGTTTACGCTAATAGTAGTTGTCAACAGTAAAATATGCGAAAATATTTTGGGTGTATCTTTAAATTATCACTTTTTTAAATATTACATTTAAATCTGAGCAAAACTCAAACATAGTACTTGAAATAATAAGATCATAGGAATTCTCTAAAGTTAGATACTAATTCCAGCATCATAATCATGACAAAATACAGCACAAACAGCTAAAGATATTTTTACAATCACCTATAATAGACAGGAAGCAACTGAAACATAAATTCATTTAATCGAATACACTCAACTCTCGGGCAAAGCAAAACATAGATCATCTAATCACTATTAAAACAATAAAACTCTTTAAATATAGATTAACCATAGCATATACTCGTAATCATGATTAATATCTAATTTTGTTTACCTTTCTGCTTGGATAACAGATAAACCTATTATGCACATCATATTTTGCTAAATAATCTATTAATAATGAATATGCACTTTGTTACTTAGTTTTAAATTTTCCCAATAAAATATTATGAAAGTTTATAAATAGTCCATGCACTTTGACACTTATATTGTATAAATATGAAAGTAGAAATCATTTTTCAAAACTTGTAATTGAATAAAATAATTTGCGTGTTATTATTCTCGTGAATATTCAGGCGATATACGTAAATATAAAACAGTTTGAAACTTGTTATTGAAAATGACAAATTATATGCGAGATTATCCTTGAACTATACTAGGTATTTATATTGGCACGCAAACATTAAAAATTATATTGATAACAATGAATTTTTGTAAATATTATAGTTATAATAGTAATTACTATTAGGAAAGCAAGTTTTAATTTTTATAATACAAAAAAAAATCTAGTGTCATCAGTAATTTCTGTCAGTTGTTATCGTGTTATTCTAAAATCTAATCCACAAAAATAATTAATTACAGATTTATCATTGTCACATTATTTTTCGAGCACGATTGATAAATTTAAAAGTTGGATAATGTCACCTCAAAAACTTTTTCGTTAAATCAAGACAAAAGCTTAAGGTAGGAATTTTTATTTAATAAAACTGGATAATAAACTAAGTACCGTTTAAAGTACGTATTGTTTTGTAAATATGTAGTAAATAAAATAAAATCGTCACATTTTCTTTCAATAACCTAATTCGATTTAATCAACTAAAAACTATAAATTATTATTATGTAAATTTAGAAACTATTTTTAAATTACGCAATATTCTTTGGACAATTTTTAGCCCCCGCACTCCTATAACATTCTGTCACACTATTCGTTAGTACCTTCTATAAAAATTGCGTGACAAAACTTATCCCCATTAAATTTATTATAACTGCGTATAAAACTTTAAATTATCTTCACTCATTTAAACCCAGCAAAAAACGCACCATTTAAGCTTACCATATTAAGTTTAATTAGTTTAATTCTCTCTTTTTGAAAGGCCGTTAAATCTTGGGAAAAAATTTAATGATGGGGACTTAAATTTACCAATGTTTATAATAAATTTTGATATGAGAATGTGTTAGCTTAATATTCATACAGTTCAGGTTTCTATAAAACATTGCGATAAATTAATAATTAAAGATGCGATAAACGCAAGTGAAATGCATGTATATTTTAAGATAATATAGTATAAGAGAGAACAGTAAGTTTTCAGTGTTTTACTGCAGCTATGATTAGTAATTAAAAAATGTGCGTGTAGTAGCAAACTTTTATATAATTTGCAATAAAGTACTCGTAAACGTTACATCCTGACTATGTTCGTTTTTCCATATTCCGAAAGAGAACTTTGTTATTCCGAAGTAAAAATACAAAAAAAATAAATTTTGATATTTGGAGTTGCTTTGTATATTTATTGCCAGCCAGATATGTTGAGGTTAGTATTTCTGATGGATCTGCGTTTGGATAGGTATATAATCTAACCTGAAAAATGAAAACGTGTACATTGTACATTAGAAAATATATTTTAGATCAAAAATCAAAAAGCGTATTATAAATTTTTATTTTTAAATTTTATCTATTCTCATAACGTAATAGTATTAATTTTTCTTCGTATTAAAATATTCTTAGGCCTAACCTGTCAGATGTAGTAAATTAATGAATTTTTATTGTGCATTTTAAGCAATAATTTTCTATGTAATCGAATGAACGTTTTGATTGGTTGTTGTTAAATTTTATATAAATAAACCAGCTTAGGATTTACTTCGGACTTTGCAGATTGCTTTTCCATCATCAGTGTTACAAAGTCCACAAATAAGTGGGATTATTATAAATCTCTTTGAAAAATTATAGAGTCGCCTCTATAGTTTTTGAGTAATCAATATTTTATAATATCTCAATTTATTTTTATAAAGTTTTGATTCGAAACTAAAAGGTACTAAAAATATTTAGAACTTATATATCAGTGATTTTAGTGCATTTGTTTGTGCATTTATTTTTTAACAGCGTAAACATATACTATTCTTTATGCTTTATTACTTCTAACAGCTCTTTTTGAATAATTATCGAATTGGAAATAATGACATTCAAAAATCAAATAATTTGTTAAAATATGAAATAATTGAGATTCAAAGTTCATAATAATTATATTTGGGGTTTCTTTTAGTAACTGCAATAAAATCATCGGGAAAAGTGAACGGCGGCGATATACAAATCTTGATTACCATGTTAAACATATTGGATTAAAACTTTTACACTGGATAAACAAAATATGGTTAACTTCAGTAGATAAAGTTTATTTTATAATTCAAAAGTTTAATTTATGACGCCTAACGTAAATTAGAAGTAGAAGTGCGTTATAAATCGGTCACGTATAAAATTAAATGTAGAAAATTGTTTGGGTGCCGAAACAGAAAATTATGGTGAATTCGTGATTTTCAATCGAAAAGTGGAATATATTAAATAAAACGCATTTAATTTAATGTAGTACCTAAGCAATGATTGGTGATTCTCGAAATAAATTTATTATTTCTTTTTAAATTTACTTATTAAGCGGAAACCGTTATATTTATTGGTAATAATTAAATTAATTTGCTTAGCGTTTATAATATTAGAACCTCTTTGTTTTACTCTAATTGTATTATTTCGCAATTATTGCTGTTTATTGTAACATCTTTTTAAATGTTAATTAGTTTTTACTCTCGACTTGCAACAGTACACAATAAAATACAGAGTAATTAAACAACAACTTTATCTTCATTTATTTGGAATGATAATAAGTAAAATAAATTACATCTTGAGAACGAATCTTGTCACTAGCATGTGTTCAATTTTGGAACAGATCGAAATACACTACATTTATACAGTAATTGCTAAGACCACGTCGAAAAACCACTTGTGCTGTGGAAGATCTAAATGCGTGTTATTTATACTTGACTGGCCTGACAATATTTAAACAATTATTTTAATATATAAAAGTAAATTTAAAATGATATCTTGATAAAAACAATTAGTTTTTTATTTCATTAAAATGGTTAATATCGTTTTATCTCCTAAATGCGTTACAAAAGGAATGATTACTTAAGATAAAATGAAAACGCTGTCACAAAACCAAGGGTTTCTTGTGGGTGGGTGTGACAATTATTTTTGTTACAGTTATATTATATTCAAATCGTTTTAAAACAACTTTTTTATAAATATTAATATTTTCGAATTTTAATGAAAACTTATAAATCAATAAAGTATTTGAAATTTAACTATTGTTCCACCTTTAATAATTGTAATTATTATTTAAGTTAATTTTTATTATTTATATTTTCGTCTTAAAGTAAAAATTATAATACCTACATTTACTAATTACATTTTTTGTATTTAAGTTTCATTATTAGTTTTCCGTTAATCAATCAATGCAGCATTTTCAAATTTCTTTTTTGATAATTTAATTTCCACCTTAATAATGACCGAATCAAAAATTTTTATTTATTTTAATATTTATCATAATACGAATGAATCAGTACTAAAGTGAGTACTGTTTATTTTTCGCCAGTTTTGTACTCGCATTGCTATCAGAATTCCGCGGAAACATAATATTTTTGGTGCAATATTAAAACAAGTTCACAATAACAATGAAAGCAACTGCCTTGTTTCAATCTAACTGGGATCTCCCAGATAACACTATTTTATCTTTACTTTTGTACAAGTGAAATGATGGTCACAAAGCTTTTTTATAAATACCAGTACAATTCAAAAATAAACAGATGTTTATTTTTAGTACTTACTTAGTACTCCTATTTTGGTCATTGAAATTGAAATTCCTGAAATTTCGATCCTCAAATTTCGAAAATGTTACTTCATATTACGATTAGTTTGTCACTTAATAATATAATATTACACCTGATAATTTAGTACGCTAACAGTAAAAACTTGCACTAAAAATATTTCTCATTGTATTAATATTTCTCTTTCCTTAATTAATACTCCTCTTTTACTAATTTATTTTCCCGTTTTCGACTTAATTCTTTCTAAAAATTTTAAAAGTTTATTTTTAATTTTTGCTTTTAGCAAATTAACACACAAAATATAAAAATAAAAACATATATAAAATTACTTTTAAAATAATATTGCCATACCCTTACCCTCACTATTTTCATAAAGAACTGTTTTATTTAAAACAAAAATGTAAAAAAAAAATCAAGTAAGTTTTTTTCAGATTTTTTACCCTACTCGTTAAGGTAGTTTATAATGTTTATAAATATTGTTTATAAAAAATAGTATAAATACTGGACATACACTTTTTTATATACGCCACTAGATAGTGCAGTCGGCTGAACATAGAAACTGAAGTTATATTATATTATATTTAAAGGGTTAAAAAGACATTATTGTATTGTATACAGAAATGTAATAAATATAGTAGTAATTTTTAACGAATCTATTATTATGTTCTTTAATTAAGGTTAATTATAGAAAATTTACAAATTTTAATAATAATAATATCAAGTTTATTTATATAAAATAGTAAAAATACATTTAAAACTAAATACCTAGTATTGCACTAAAATTACTTACATATTACTTTGATGTTTACCAAAAATTTATTATTAAAAATAAAAATCATTTTTACATTTTTTGGAACTTTTTTTTAACAAAATATTGTTTAAATAAACAAACTAAACATAATATTAAATTAATAACTTTTAACTGTTAAGTAAAGAATACATACTTACATAGAAAAATAATATTTAAAAAACAATAAAAACGACAATAATTCACATTTAACAGGTTTGAAATTAGAATATTTGAATAAACAAGAAAATGAATTTTGAAAAAAATACGTTATAAAAGTGATAAAAACCTTGTAATACGATATAAAGGCCCTTATTTCACAATTATTACTGATCTTCAGTAGTATTTAACATAAGAAAAACGTAAAAATATAATAAAAAGAAGCAAGAAAACAATATACCAAACAAAATTGAAAAATTAAAATTGAAAAACAGGAAATTTAAAAAAATTACTTTAAATTAAATGTGACTTACCAAATAAAACCAAGTAACTAAACAAAACAACTTCACGTGTATAATTAAAGTTTTTAAGGTTAAATAAATATAATATTATTGATTCTTATAACGGTACAACCGCATGATACTATAACTTATAAGATATGCTCAACTGCCGAACGATTTTAAACTCGTTTGCGCATGACGTCATCGCTTGACAACAAGTAAAATTAAGGGGCGCACTTAAATATTACTATCATAATTATTAGCAAAAAATAATAAGAAATTATCGTAAAATAAAGTTTATTTAGTAATTTTTACAAACTTTCTTTTCCTCATATTTGATTCTTCTTTGATCTTGCGATTTAATATTCTAATTTTAAAATACATTTTACATCTATAAAATAGTTTTTTGACGTCAAGGGATTCTGTCACATTTTCTGAATTGTCAAGCAAGTTTTTTATATAATTACTTCGAATTTTCAAAGAATTTCCATTAATTGCATCAAAAATATCGTTTAACTGCCTACAATTTTCAAGAAATTCGACTGTTGGTTTCATTAAACCGCCTTCAGATACATGATTTGTCCACGAGAATGAACTGTCAGCAGAGTCTGGAATGAATCCAAGCTTATGTTTTTTTCTTAATTTAAAAGCAATAAATCCTGCTAAGTTTTCTAATCCGTCGTACTGCAGTTCTGTAAGCTGATTTACTAAACAAATTTCATCAGTTACAACGGCGTTATCCATATCAACATTTACTTTTAAACTACTTAACATTTGCCCAGTAACTGTTTTTACATCGTCTGTATCCTCAGAAAAATTTTTTAATATATGCATGCTATCAATTGCAATATTTGGTGCATCATCTATGGTCTGTTCTACATTTGAAGACGTAGAAATGACTTCATCATTTCGCCCTAATACATAGTTTCTAAGCCGATACTTAAACTGTAAAGCGGTTGGGTGGTCGTAGAGACCGCCAATCGACCTAACAATTGAAAAAAAACCTTCTAATGGATCTTGGTTTAAGCGGTAGGTTAATAAATATTTTGCATCAAAATCAGTTTTAAGATCATTAAATAATAATTTTAATGATGTATTACCAATTATGATACCTTTTTGAAAGGGCAATAATGCTTTGGAACCAATTTTTTTTAAACTAAGCATAGTATTTGACATTTCATCTAAAATGTTGTTTTGGTCATACAACGACAAGCCATAAGCTTTCATCCGACTTCTTGAATCACATTTGGCAACTTTTGAATTAAGGACATCAAACCAATCGTTTGTAATTTTAAGCAAATGTGCGCATTCTAAAAAGTTATTATCATTCTGACTTAAACCTAAGGAACCCAGTCTTTCAACAGCCTTTGATATTGTGTGTGAAAATAATTTTGTAGCCAGTTTTACCTTTTGACGTTGAGCACCTTTGACGGTTAAAAAGCTTTCATTTATTTTATGCGAAATGTTCAAGTCTGAATCTTTGTTATTTTCCAAAAGTTGTACAATTGGTTTTGTGGTAATTATTTTGCCATTCAAAAGGAAGCCTGTGTCAATAAAATGATTTCTTAACAGTTTTATCATATGCGGTGCGTCTGCAAAAACATAAATATTTTTTTTAGTTACTGGGTTTTCAAACCATGTCTTTTTTTCCGAAATATTTAGTGACTTCCAAAGACCTCTATTGCTGCCCCCTAAATCTGAATTAATAGCATATACTGGATAGCCAATATGCTCAAGTTTTATAATAACTTGAAATAGTAATTCTTGGGTTAATTTGCAGTCAAAATCATAAAATATTGGTTGCTTCCAGTTTCCAAATATACCTCGAGCCATTACTACTTGAACATATTTTGACGGGCTTAAGGTTGTATCAGTTTTTCTCTCATAATCAAAACCACTTTGTATCTTCATTTCATCAAACAGGACAACGCAAGCTCTCTCCATTTTGGATAGTGAATTATTTTCCATAAGTTTGAATATTATACTTAAGATGCCTAAAAAAATGAAAATGAATTACTACTTATATCAGTTTTCTCAAAATAAATTTCAAACAATATTATATAATATGTAAAGCTATCTCATTAATTTTACTATTTCTACAAAGTACCTGGCTGAACATTAATTTTCTCTGCCCATCTTCTTAATGTCGAAACTCCTGGAAGAGGGTAATCTCTTTTCCTTAATAAGCGGTAAGAGCGTGGTCCTCCTGAGAATAAAGATATTGCAGAAGCAATATCTTCTACGCTCCATAATACACGATTATTGCTCGATTTTAATTTTCGAAGTTGACCTTTCGTAAAAATTTTTTCCACTAATTGCAATTCTGTGGTTTTCTTTTCAAGCATACTACTAAGGACTTCAGATTCATGTTCAGCTTTAGATAATTTTTCGTTTACCAGTTGTAATTCTCTATTTTGATTTTCAATAATATTTTTAAATGCAATACATTCTTCACAAACGTTTTCAGAACTAAAAATAACAATTTTATAATTACCTAGTATATTGAAATAAAAATTATTATCATTACCTTTCTAATAAAGGCGGAATATTACTTTCTGAGACAATTTCATCTGCTTCAAACTCGTCATCTTCATTTTTCAGATTCATTAATTCTGAATGCCTATACAAAAAATT
The DNA here is from genome assembly GCA_911387805.1 of Cantharis rustica. Taxonomy (NCBI): domain Eukaryota; kingdom Metazoa; phylum Arthropoda; class Insecta; order Coleoptera; family Cantharidae; genus Cantharis; species Cantharis rustica. The sequence continues at coordinate 38,068,981 of OU426879.1, forward strand.
AATTAATTTTAATGATTACAATTTAAATGTTTACTTACTCGTGTATGCTCTGTAGCAAGTGCCGTTTTTTCAACCTATCATTGCGTTTGCTTGCTATCAAACTTTGGTCTTCACTTTTAAATGAATTTACTAAGTTCATTGAAGGGATAACTTCCTTTTTTAATTTCCATTTGTTAGATGGATAATTCAATAACTTTTCTTTTAAGCAATAATCACTGTCCACAAAATGCTCAGAGCAAATTTTAGCATTCTCAATTTTAAACTTATGCTGTTGATAGCAAAGCCGCACCCATTCATCACACACAGATTTGTTTTTTGGAAATGAAAAATATCGACAATTATTATTAAAATGTAAACTTCTTTTATTTGAGTTATTAGAACAACCAATTACCGCACAATAAACCATAATTTTAAAAGTAAAATAATAAGTAATAACCAACAAAATCAACGTTACAATGCGAATGGCATGTGACACATAGTAATATGGCATGTCATGTACGTTTAAAGTTGTCAAGCAGTGACGTCATTTGCGCAATTGTTTGAGTTGGTACCTGCGCGTGAGCATATCTTAAAAGTTATAGTATCATGGTACAACCGTATTTTGAAGTGGAGACACACAGTGCCATCGTGCCATCTTATCACTTCTAAAAACTAAATTTGAAAAAAATCTTCAAATTTTACCACGTTTTTGCACCTAAAAGCACGTTACTATATAATAGAAAATTAACTTAAAAATTGAATTTTTAAATCTATATTGTGGTAATTAGTAGTATATAATGTTAAAATAAATAAACTAAACATAATATTAAAATACTAAATTTTAAATGTAATAATTTAATATTTTAATAATGTAATATTTTAAGTATTGTAAAAACTACTCATCCTGATAGCTATTGATGAGCTTACAATTTTCCACCTTATACACAGTTACTCTTAAAACTACGAATCCACAAACATTGGTTTGAGCACACCAACCATCGTCGCACTACGAACAATCGGAGAAGATGAAGAATTTTGGAATTTCCGTTGCAGCTGCGGTACACTTTTCTAGGGAAACTTTGATGCCAAGCAGTTGGCGATTGTAACCACGGTTAAGTTCTCGATAAAATTTTATTTCGCTCAAGTTGAAAATTAAAGATATATTGGCAACTGATGTTGATACCAATAAAACACATTAAATTAATATTGCTAACTAAATAGATGCTTCCTACATCACGCAAATATAAAATCAACCGAAAACAAAATAAATTTTAATATATCCAACCGAAATTGAAATTTTCTAACTTGCACTTCTTGTTTACTCTAATTCTCTATCTAATTTCTGTTTCCAGGCGTCGAACATTAACACTATCATCATAGATGTAATGCTTAAATGCACTGAGGACAGTGCCGGGCGCAAAAATAAATATTTGTTACAAGGTGTCAAACTTTAATACAGCCTTGCACTTACAGTTGACGCGTAAAGCACCATAATAGTATTATAGGTTTGTTCGTTTGTCTACTCTAGGCTACTTCGAGTAAAGTGGTGTAGAAGAAACTTGATCGTGTTCGTTTGTCCAGTGTAGGCTACTCGGAGTAGTTCAGAGTTACTCCAACCTACACCGGCTTCAAAGCCAGTGTAAAGTAGTGTAAAGTTGGTATAAGTAATGGTTAACCTAAAAAATAGTTAATTGTAGAAATTATGAATTAAAATGGAAGAAATTATTAACGTAAATTATGTTGATGATGAAATAGACGATCTTTTATTAAGTAATTCATCACGTAGTGATGAGGACTTAAATGTGACATGTTGAGGTTATGTACAGTTTTTGTTTACACTAAGGGCCGGTTTTACAATTGTGTTTTCAGCTATTAGTCAAAAGGACTATAAGTTAACGTCAACTAGTAGTTAAAAACTTTGACAGCTTTTACAATTATTTGATAACCTCTAGTTACGTAGAGATGATACGAACTAAAGTATAGTTCATTTGACACTAGTTGATTTAATGTTTTCACCATTAATACAACATGATTTGTATTCTATAAATAAATAAAATGAATGTTTTAATAATTACTAACTAAAGAAAACAAAATCTAAAATGCTAAAAACAAATTATTAAAAATGAGGTTATGTTTCTCGCCTTGACTACCAGAAAATGTGCTTCTACTATAAATTTTTGTTGACTATAGATTGTAAAACCACAAAGTGGTTGTTAACTATTAGGTAACCGTTAACTACCAATTAACTAAAGATGGTAAAACTGGCTCTAAATGCATTTATTTGTGTAACTACACAAAGCTACACTAGGTTACACTTTCTACACCAACCTACTCCACTCAAACTTACTCCGAGTAAATCGGAATATGACAAACGAACGAATCTTATCGCACGGCTGTAATAAATCACTTTTACCACCTCGGTATTTAATATATATTATGTACTATTACTATTAGTGGTTCGTTCTAGTGTATAATAGTATATTATATAGTGATTTGACATTTAATGTGAATTACTATTAGACATTGATTATTTGTATTAAGTTATTAATTAGGCTTTGAAATTTTGTGATTTTGAGTGACAAGATTATATAACTAATACTAATGCTAATACGAAGCTGACGAGTACATCATTCTCTAATTTTGGCAGTAACCTGGTCCTAAATATGCACACCGCAAATATGCGAAATTAATCAGTTAAATCAAGATATTTTAAAGAAGAGTGTATTTTCTTTATTTATTTATATCAATAGTATTTAAAATAACAATACGACTATTCTTTTTGTTCTAATATTATGTTATAAAATAAATTTTTTTTACATATTTTATATCTTGAATCCTACCATAAATATTAAAAATATTCTATTTTTATTTTTTTATATGAAATATAAAAAATGTTATTAAAACTAAATTTTTAATGTAAAAACAATAAGTACCTACGTAGTAGATTTTATTATAATTACGTTGTACTCGAATCTTCGCAAAGCTGGTCGGCCTTAATTACAACATAAATTGGTAATTAATGTAACTTTTATTTCTTTTTAAAGCATTTTTGCAAACTTTTAACTTTAAATAAAGAACTCTTATTATAACCAAAACATGAATCACTTTAAAATAGCTTTCATCTCGACAACTTAACTGTGTTGAACGCTTAGGACTACAATTTATAACTTTTAGAATTATTCCGAATATAAATCTTTGTCATATATTTAACTAATATAATTTATAATAATTCATGAAACAAACTTGTTAGTTTGTATTTTTTCTACAAAATTGATTTAGAAAAATAGGTGTACCTGCCTTCTAAATTAAGTTATTCAGAGAAAATCTATATTCTATCGCGTGTTTAAGTACGTATAATTAAGTAAATTGAAATAAACTAGATGAAGAGTTCGACTAGACACGCCTGAAACAAATTTGTTATCAGTTTATAATCTATTGCAGTACATTAATACTTTTCATAAACAATGGATACCTACTTTAAACTTCTTTTAAATGGCAAATAAAACTTCTTCTAATAAAATATATATCTCGAGAAAAATAAAAAAGTTGGTTTTTACTTTATCTACCTACTTACACTTCTTTACCCTCACAGATTTCAAGTTCAAACCAACTTAAAGTATATTATGCTAGTTATAAATTATTTACCTTACTTCCTAAGGGAGGCTTTTTCTGTCTATTGTTGATCTTCTAAGCGACGCGGCAGAGTGTACATAGAAGCAAGGCCATCTAAAGCTTAAAAAGGAGACACGCAAATGTATAATAAATTAAAGAATAAATTTTTCTACTAAAACATGTGTGGAAAATATTTTATGTTCATTCCATACTGGGGAACAACGTCTTTATTCTCAATATCATTCATCTGTCCTAGTCAAAAGTAAAAACGATATCATAAAATTCCACGCATTGCTGTTTTCTCTTTATTTATTCAAATTAAAAATATAATTTTTGGAATGGTTTTATTTTAAATTAAAATAAATAATAAACAAATTTGCTTTAACAAAAAAATAGTATCTATAATAAATTATTGATAATTTCAGAAAGAAATGCGCATTTCTCGCACAAAATTCAAATATTTAGAGCTCATATTTCTTAATTTATTGAACAAACAAATTCAAAAACTAAAGCTTACTTTCTAGTTTTTGACTATTTAATTCACAAAACTAGAAAAAAACGTAAATATACTGTAGTAATAAGGCCGCGCCAGTTGTTAATTGTAAAATTATTTTGATAATTTTAAATTTGAATTTTTAGTGAGAAAATTTTGCAAAGGAAAGGTTGGCAAGAAAGTGAGAAGAGTGGAGTATTTTTTTCCAAGACGGCGGAAACGGCGGAAGGTAAGATTTTTGCTCCGCCGATCTTGAATTTTTATTATGCGAATATTTTGTCATTGGGATTATTTTTTTAAATATTATTAATTAAAAAATTGTTCGAGAATATTTTGATTGAAAGTGACCGCAAAGAGTATAAAATTTTGTAAATTGGATTTCTTTGAAATTAAAATGATATATTTTATTTGGTGAACGATTTGTTTGATTTGTAATTATTTAATTGGATTTGGTGAAGTTTATTGAATATCGGAAGAAAATTAGTATTGATAGAACGACGCAGTTGATAACAAGATCAACAGCTGCAGCCCGGTATCTAAGAACAAATTTTTGACCGTGTTATTTTGAAAAATTGATTGTAACGTTAATAATCGAAATTTGTAATTGACTTGTTTGGATAGTTGAAAAATAAAACTACATTTAAGAAAGCGACGCGTGGTTTATAAGATATCACACAGAATTATAAAATTAAAATCGTAAGTTTGATCGTTGAGCAAAGTATATGTAATTTTAATGAGAAGTTTTTGAAATAAAATTTGGTTTTATTATTACGCCTTTAACAAACATTGAACCTACTACCATGAGAAGAGTTTTTTGCATCCGCACATTGAGTTAGTCGTGGTGAAAGAAGCGAGGTGAAATTTTTTTATAAAATATCACTTCAGTAAATAACTTAACCCTTTCAAACACAGCGTCCTGGGAAGAGGACATAACTTTAAGGCAAACTTATGTAAAAATCTTCAAAAAATCAAACAAGTTCACCTGCTGAATTTGACAATTTTTCATATTTCGTGTCTGAAACGGTTAAGCAATACCTGAGAGTAACGGTAGGCGGTAGAAGCGCAGTGCTAGCCACATTACTCTTAACAAATATACCAAACGGCTCTAGTAAAAGTAACTGTAAGTCTTTCAAAGCCTGTAGCGCTATATGATATTATTAAACTCTAATGATATTTCAAATTACACAAAATACCCGCTACGTTGAACAAATATATTTTGCATATGTACTTCTTCGTGTAATACCAGCGTTTATGTTTATATCATCATGCTCGCAAAACAGTATTTCTAGATGCTGCTTGTCTAAGATCTGATTGTTTTTTTTAAATTTTTGTGAACTATCTATAAAAGATAGTGCCAAAATCTTATAGGTTTTGTAAAACAATTAAAACTCGACTATTTCTAATAATTAAAATACTTCACTTTCAGAAATCTACAAAGGTGTTGTACTCTTATATCCTTTAATAATAAAAATGTTTGGCATTATTTTTCTTGAGAAGAAAACTAAATTTCATTGTTAAAAATTAAATTAACTATTGTGTATTATTATATAAGTACTTAAAAAAAGTAAAAAAACGGATATTTAAAAAATCATTATACTAGTATTATTACTATATAATATGTATTCTAATTTATTTAATGCATGTTTAAATTGCAACAAATGTATGCAATGTTGTTAAAATTGTAAACTCTATAAGTACTTATATAAAAGCAGTTTTCTGAGTACATTTTTCTATGTCCCAATATCACGGTATAATATTTTCAGTTATTGTGAAAGATGTTACAATAAACAGCAAAAAATTATTATAAAATTTTTTTTAAATTATATTACATCCATTTTTAGAATGTACCTATTATTAAAATATATTATTTTCAACTCTGTTTTCTATACAGACTTACTGTTAATATTACATTAAACTTTTATTTCAATATTTTCGCGTTCGTTGAGCTTGGCACCATGATTTCGTGGCATCGAGCCTTATAGTATTATAAACCTACTAATTTTATGCACAGAAGTAAGGGCAATTAGGACTTAGTGGAATAAATTAATAAGAACAAAAGCTTTTGAATTATGTCATTACATGCAATCCACATCCCATAACCTCCACTGATGTAAAGTGTAAAAAATGTTTTTATTAATTTAATGTTGCACGTACAGATTCTTAACGTTGACGCAATTACACAAATTATATACATTTTTATATTTTATTTTATAAGTATTTATTGCTAACCAATCGTACAGTCTAATCCAATTTCAGTATGGCACTAAAGGCATACATGCGGTATTCTACAATAATTATTTTAATGGTCTCCAACGTAGGATAAGAAAACAAACCTGAAGGCAGTAAAAATACTTTACTGTGATACTTTTAGTTTGGTATTGTTAGAGTGGTCTATTCTGCAGTTAAGAAAACAGAACTTGTTCTCTTATCTAGATTTGTTCCTTCCAAACGGACAAGCTAGTGACAACATTTCATAGCGCAAAATTGAGTGGTTTTGATTTTTCCATAATTTTAAACATTTCTAATAAAAATTGCTGACAGTTGATGCCTTCTTAGTAAAATAGTAAGATTATATTTATTACAACATATTTAGGTATTACTAATAACTGTGTATATTTACGCGACCATTGCGTGGTTCATAATTGAAAGATTTAAATGACATTCTTTGTAGCCTGATACTGATTTGATTTGCGCTTTTTGTAACTACAGCAGAGGCTTGATAATCAGGAAATTGAAAATTTGGATTCAATTCTAGTGAAACCAAAAATTAATATGTGATAATCGTACGTATGTTTGTATTGGTACTTACATATTATTATTATGTGTTATAATTCATTAAAATACTTATAACTTTATATTAATTAATGGTTTTATTTATTGTTTAGTGAACTATTAACGGTGTTAGAAAGTTTTCATTATGTTTAAGACATCAAACGGCTTTTTTTCGTTCTTTTCGATAATCCAGACTTTTGATAATCTGGATATGCTCTAGTCGCAATTGATGCAGACTATCGACGCTCTACTGTATTGGAATTAATAGTTTGTGGTCAGTTTTTATCACCACTTTTTATCCATAAATAAATTGATAAAATGTTTCAGCGGATGCGCAAATTGCAAACATCTCTTTTTCTGGAGGTGCCTACCGTACCTGCCCATCAGTGTATATTCTAAAATAAACAAAACTTACCGTCTCTCTAGTAAAAGACACGCACCGCTACCAAAATGTGAGCTATCTGTTTGTATTTACATTTACAAATTTAAGTCTATTATTTTTAAAGTTGACGTGCATGTTAAATATCTGCCTTAACTTTATTTTGTTAACTTTTCGGTTTGTGCTTGGCCCCAAACCTATTATACACAGATTTTAATAAGACCTTTCAATGACGCTGTCATTTTAAAATATTTTGGAATAAATTTACTTAAATAATAATTGAATCGCTTATTTCAAAAACAACCTAAGTCACATTTTGGCAGTTTGCAGGAGGTGAATTAAAACGTTTGATAAGTTTATCTAAACATTTTCAAAAAAACTCGAGCTTGAGGTCAAAAGTTTACAACTAAAGTAAGAGTTTATCATAAACAAAAGCATTATAAATTAAATTATGTGTTACCCCCAAAAAATACATGATTGTTTACTAAACTCAAAATTATCAAAATGTGACTTAGGTTGTTTCTGAAATAAGCGATTCAATTAGTCATGCCTAGAAATGTTTGTAACCCTATTACATTTTTAGGCGGTTTAATTATTAATATTGCTTCAACATGCCTTGGATGTGAATTTATACTTTCTTTTAAAATTACCTTTCGTACGTTTACTTTCTATTAAACTTTTTGTTTATTAAATTTAGCACCATACTTTTTAGTGCTATATATTGTCGTGTTTTGAAATCCTATTCAAAAATGGTTTTGTTATTTTTGTAAGTTATTTTAAAGTTTGTTTTGTTTTGATTTTGAATTTTGTTACATACTGTACATTAGAAATATTTGTTTTAGTTACGAGGTTGGTAGCGGAAGAGATTACAACGATGTTTTATGCCGGGAAGCGTTAAAGACCATACGGATATATTAGTTCCGTTCTTGTTTTATTTGAGATTTTTAAATTTTTGAAAGTAAAAGCAAAAGTGGTTAAAATTAAAAAGTCGTTTTATTTAATTTCAAAATGTTAGAAAATGAAATTTTTGAAAATTGCTGGTACTTAATTTCTGAAAAACTTCGGGAACGAAGCAGATTCTGAATCTTATTCGACATAAAAAAATCTATCTTTAAAATAAAAAAGAATGAAAATGGATTTATTTATTAAAACTGTAACCCTATTTAAGCTTTTGGGTTACAACCCTGGAAACTCAGTCAGCTGGGTGTGGGAGTCAGGATAAAAACATGCGAAATACTTTAGTTAAAAAAGCGCTACCCGTTTTTATTGAACAAAAAAACAGGAAAAATTGAACTGTGCTCAACACAAATACCATAACATACAAATAATAAATTAACATTAGCTTCCGGTTTTCCGTATATGGAAACAAAAGACTTACGCAAACGCTCTTTTAGTGGATCAGCACGTTCAGGTTACTCCTAAATACTATTCAGATGTGAAAAGAAATCTTATAACAATTATTTTCAAATCATTATCTTCATCCTTCTCAAATTTCTCAACAAGGTATCTATTTTTAAATTCTAAATTAGAAGCCTAAAAAAAGCCAAATAAGTAATAATCTCTGTTGCGATAATTCAACATACCTTCTTAAGAAGGCTAACTTCCGAAATATATTGACGTAACTACTATCAACCATCTATACTAAATAACAGTAGCGTTATCCAGGTCCAAAGCCAATTACTAATTTTACCACAATATTCAAATTATCTTATCCATTATCCACAATATCTAATTATCCACAATATCTAAATCCAAATTAATAGTTCAAATCAAGTCTATCGGTTTTCTCCCAATCTTCTAATTTTCATAACCTCTCTCTATTTTCTTTTGCGCAAGTTTCTTTCCCTCTAACTATACCTAGTGATTCATTGAGATCCTACAAAGCATTGCAAATCTCTTCTTCAGATGATATTATACCATTTACGTATGATATAGTAGCGGTATTCATTTAATTTTTTTTAGTCCAAACATAAACGTAACAATTTATTCAGTTTTTGACTATATTAATAAACTTTGACACCACTATGTAGGTTCAGTTACTCTAGTTATGATATCTTTTTTTTTCACATAAATCAAGTGTATATTTTAAAGGCACTTTTAATTTTTCGAAGATTGGCTTTAGGAATTGCTTTTTCCGTTAGTTTAACTATTTTATTTTTGCTTATTTTTCCTAATCTCTTGAATATTTCAATATTTTCAGTTATGAATACTTCTTTTAAGTCTGCCATAAGTATTTTATCTACCCTCTTTTATGACCCAAACCTAACGCAATCTTGCAATCCTGAAAAAGGATTTAACGAAATAAATTTGCACGTTAGTTCTTAATTTTGTATTTTACAAACACGTTATTTCTCCTTTCGGCTTTATTTGACCATCACTGGACGACGTAAGTACAACGTACTTGGTTTCAACTCAAGATTGCTTCTATAGATATTTGGTGCCTTCCTTAAAAATAAAATGTTAATAATATATATTATTAATTTACTGTAAATTTTAAAAACCAACAAAGCAAAGGTATACCACAGTAAAACAAAAAAAAATAAAAATGTAGAAATAACATTTATTAAAATCAAACCAAGCTGCAAAATTAATTGTTATTTTAGATCTGGTAGTAAACATTCAAGACTTTTAAACTTTCCATTAGCGAATTACGAAAAACCAGTGTAAACTTGATAACATGGAAGGTTATCAATAGTTTTATGAGTGTAATTGTCTACATTTTAGGGTTCTATTGCGTAAAAATTGTATTTTGATTAAATATGCAACCTTATAAATATAAGTAACGTATGTTGAGTTTTAGTTATTAGGATGTTATAAAAAATATAGATGTGAAATAGTTTGTTATCAAATTTTTTGTAAAATATTTTATTATTTTTTGATCACCAATCAATGAATATAAAAACTTTTTTTTTTCATTTAAACTTAACGTTTTGTTTTCGCAGGTGTTGTAAATATGCCACCTAATAATTTTTTGTAACTTAAAATTACAGGTTTACATCAACAAAAAGCTATTTTACATCTAAAATTGGTAGCAACTTAATGCCCACCAATGTGGATTTTATTATACAGGGTGACCCAGACCACCCGTACCAGTACTTTTTTTCAAAAACGGTAAGTCGTAGAGAGTTGGGCTAAAAAAATTTATTACAAAAGCCCTAATCACGAATCTAATGGTGATATTATTATTTCCGAGAAAAATCGGCATCCAGAGTAGTTTGCTCCAGAAAGTCCATCAATCCAGAATTTTAAATGGCACCATATGTCGAAAGTAGTATCGTTGGAAAGCTCTTTAAAAAATAAGCAAGTTTTGTAGGAAAAATTTTTTCAACTCTCTACGACTTACCGTTTTTGAAAAAAAGTACTGATACGGGTGGTCTGGGTCACCCTGTATACTATGTAAATCCTATAATGATTCTTATAATGGTCTACTTCTTATGGTTATTAATATTATTAATATTAAAGAAAGTAGTTATTTTTTTCAGCAATGTAAAATAAACATAGAATTTATTGTAAGGCAGTTAAAATAATATTTAGTTTTGATTTTACTGCTTCCGCATTTAAGTAAAATAATTTAGAGTTTAAGCTTTTAAGTACTTTTAATGTTTATTCTCTAGCTACTTTGATAAATACCTAAGTAACGTGACATCATTAATTTATGTCTCTAACATTGTCGAGTGTCATCGTGATTATGTCAATCCTGGTAAAGAACACATCAATCACAAGAATTTAGCTTAGTTTATTTATCAGCGGTTTACTGTGGCTATTTCAATAAAATTATGTGAATTACAGACAACTCTATTTATTAATTAAATAGATAACCCTGTAACAAGTTTACATGAATTTCGTATAACTATTGTAAAAATTTTGAACAGGAAGAAATGTGGGGTAAGTAAAAAATGTGAGCAAATAAAATTGGTATTACTCATACATTAATACTTAAGGTCAGTTGTACAATGTGAGTTTAAACAAAAAAATTTAGATTAACAAATAATATTTCTTAAAAACAGCTTTCCGACGTATTTCATTGGTTAACCCAAGTTTTCTGGTTTAAACTCACATTGTACACCTGGCTCTTAGTTTATACATTCAAATATTAATAGACATGAATAATAAATTAAATCAATAAAGCTAAGTTCAAAATGAAAATTGAACTTTTATTATGTGTATTTTCAACAATACAGCAAAAGACAATCGCATTTATACGGAATCAACATTGCCTATTAGAAAAGGTTATTTGGTAATGCTTTGTTTTTAGGAAAGAAATGCGAATGAAATGAACTTTCTAGTATTGTTAAAAAAGATTGTAACATCTAAAAGCGAATTAAGAATAAAATAGAGTTTAGAAATGTTTTTTTAAGAGATTTATTACTAGAGATACATTAAAGTTAAAATTTCCATTTACTGTAAAACTTTTAAAACAATTTGTTTCTGATAATTCTATAAGTCATTGTATTGCAGGTAGTCATTCAATATTATAAGAAGTTTCAATTTGATTTTCATAATTAAAAAAAACAAGAGGATTTTACCAAAATAATGTTCAAAAGATATCCTAATTAGATGTTTTGTATTACTAAGACTATTATTAATTATGCTTTTATTTATATTTTCTTTTTGACGTTGTTATTGTTTGACATTATTACAAGAGAGTTTTAATCAAAAATAAAGTTTGCATTAAATCGATATAATTAAAAATATAATTTATATAATCGATATAATTTATTTTGTAATGACCGTCATTGTACGATGATAGTTATCGCGTTTTACTTGCATTGGTAAGACGAATTTCTCACCTGAAAATTCATAAATCCAATGCAAGCGTTCGTGCTTAAAGTAACAATATTATTTTGTAAGTGGTTCGTGTTTATCACGTAATGTAAATGTAGAAAACCAATGCATTTGAGGTTATTTTAACGAAATTCAAACTCGTGATATTTCCTACTTTGTGTTGTTTCTATTTGCCCTAGAACTGTTTTTCACCACGTGTAGGTATAATTTTATCTTATATAACGTGTAATATTTCACTGTTCATACGCTTATTTTATTCCAGTAATAGCTATTTATTTAATCGGTTAGATAATTTACTATTTTTTTGAACGAATGTGAATTTGTTACGACAATAAAATGTAGCAACCGAATTCTTACAATCACACAAGTTGGACAAAGAATTAATTTTATAACGCGTTAAGTAAAAAATTTTATGTAATTGTGAAGAATTATCCGATAAAATTAATAATTTTATAAAAATAAAATAAGAACAGGTAAGCCAACGAATAAAAGTATAGCAATAGGTGAGAGAAACACAATGCACTATGAATCAAGAGTCTGGTAGTAACATAATAATATATTATAATCTATGAAATTTAATATAACATATTATACAGATATTATAGCTCCTAAATTTTCAAATTAATAATTAAATTTTATTATAATTCATTATAATTATTGTAATAAAAGCATCTGTAGTTAAAATTTCTTTAGTATCTGGTTGCGTACTGTAATTTTATCACGTAACTATAATAATTGTGTAATGAAATATATTGGGCAATTGGCTAAGCAATATGAAACGTTACCTAACGTAAAAAGTCGTCATAAAGTGATACATTGTTATCATAATTAGATAAAAAAATAATATTACTAGAAGATATTATACAAGATAAGCATGAAGTATTAAAATATATTATACTACGTGATTTTTTAGCATATCTATATAGAATTCTATTCAACCTTTGCTTTTTAATAAAATCGGCATAAAAAAGTTTAATTAAAAAAGTTTTATTTAATTTGAAAGTTTTTAAGAAAATAAAATTTTTATTATTAAAGTGATTGAGTTATTTTTGAGAATTACTACATAACTTTGTTTTTTATGAAAGGAATAAATTACATGTTGTAATAAAGATAAAATATAAAGAACAATAAATTTTGGTTTTTTTTTATACATATATGTAAATAAAGTAAAGTTTGTCGAAAATGTATGGCCACAGAGCTATAAGACATCACTGACAAGAATAAGCTTGAATTTATCATTGTAGTTTATATTCTGCAGGGGGTATTGCTGTCGAGCACGACAACCGCTGACTAGCACGACGTTCATGTAAACTACAACTATAATATAACATCCAAAAGCTCAGGACAACATCGTCAAAATACCAAATTTGTCATATCTACAACCATATAAAAAGTGTTTGTTATAAAAAGTTAGGTTACATTCTTGATTTTACATTTTCAAATGTAAATTGACCAGCAAAATGTTTAAGTTTGCGTAGTTTAATTAATAATTTAAAGTTATAATAATCTTTTCTAATCTTGTGATGTCTTTGTAGTCTCTTAACTTTAACATTAATCACTAGTTTGTGGCAATTTATACCGAAACTACTTTTTGTTACAATAAGTGTCTATAGTTAACCAAAAAGGGGATCGACTTGAGTTTCTTGTACATACATTTGTAGGAATAAAGGATAATAGCCAAGTTCACAGCACATAAAAAGAAAATTGTGCTAGTTCGACATAACAGCAAGCAGTAAGATGTGAGTTCGCTCCAGCCGAAGGTTGTAAACTGTGTCGAAATGACTCACCCACCCTTTGCGATCGTACTTCTCAAGTTACAGCACCACTCTATAACAAAGGAACAAACACAGAAAGCATATTCTCTTACTTACAGACCTTATACAAGATATAACGTCTTTTAAAAGTTCACCTGTTCCTCTTTCGACATTTGACTCAAGTTGTAAGTTACGAATCAAAGTTTTTCCGTTTATTAAAAGACCTATTTCATTTTATGTCCTATAATAATTTTTGGTCTGTGTAAATAACAAAATCTTAATGGCTAATAGGTATTATGGTTAATAGACATTGATTGCTTTCTTTACTCAAACCCAACAACTGTAGAAATGAAAACACAGCAATTGAAAATAAATACTCTGAATCATCGACTGGTCTATATCTTCTAAATGCTAAAAGTACAGAACTTAGCAAGAATATTATTGGTATAATTTCAAAATTTATTGAAGTTATCTACTAAGTATGATTAAATTTTAAGTAAAAATCAACTAGTAATTGCAATATTTTATATAAATAAGTATATAAAAACTTACCTAGTATAAAAATAAAAATATTAAAATGTCCTTTGAAGGAAATATAATATTAATGTTACATAAAGGTACAACCTATCATACGATCGCAATAAAAATATTTAAGTTTACATGAAGGCTTCTAATACCAGTAACTATTTTTACAAACCACTTTATGATTTATAAAGGATCATTAAAGAAATAAATCCTTTGGTGTTTGTACATAAAAGTCTTGAAAAATATATTTAATTTATTTTGCAGGTGTCTTATTTCACGTGTATCACATTCAAGTTTCTAAACTTCATAAACGTAAATTATATATTCGTAAGAAACGCTTGCATTCATAAGGTGGGTAAGCCTTACTTTAAAAGTATACTATATATCGCGTCTTCATTTTTACTTTTTTATTAGAAGATATAAATAGTCTGACATAATTTCAATATTATTAAATTTTCTAAAAAAAAATGTCATCTAAAAAGTGGATTCATTTGAAACCCCAAAGGTGATAAATTTAAAATTATTTTTCTTTGCTTTAATAAATTATAACCTGTAATACCGTAACATAATCACATTTTCATAATTTATTATTATCAATTGCTCTAAATACTTACTAAGTACATAGCTAAGTATTTACAAGATCTTACATTAAAAAGTATAATATTAATTAAACAAAATAATCATTTTTTTATATTTTAATAAAAAAGCGTGATTTATTTAAAGCAAAAGAAAAATGTTTTTTCTAGTTTGCCTGTACTTGCCAATCAATGGCAAATCAACTCCACACACTCGCTCACACAAAATTGTACTTCTACTCTTTATACAATACGCAATAAGAGATAGAATTTGTTAAGTATACATACTACCAGCCTTGTGCATAGTCGTACTTTTAAAATGGTTTTAAAATAAATTAGTAGCTACTAGTTAATAGCATTCTGGAAGGTAGTAAAAATTTGTTATGTATAGTTATTTTAAAAATAAAGTGTAGTCGAATTTTTTTAACTCGCGTATGACTAATCTCCAAATGCTTTATTTACTTCGCGCACTTTATTTAATCCGTGTGTCGAAAATGATTTCCACGCTTGGAAACTATGGCCCTCGGACTCTTGGGTAACTTCCCAATCAAATACAATTCTTCACAATACTTCTCGACACGCGCTAAATTATTTTTATGGAACACGACTGCTCTCGAACGCGCTTGAATTATAACTGCTTAATCTTTGTTGTTTATTATTTTCATATCCAACGTTTCATACATCGAATCTTTTTGATTGGTTCTACTATCTTTCGTTCTTTTTTAAATTTAATCTAGATTTCTTATGTTTATAAAATCTGTAAATCAACATTACTGCCGGTCGATTTGCGCTGACTTGCTTGTTGGTGAGTCATATCGATATGAAAACAATATAAAAATAAAATTACAAATACAATTTTAAACACTTAAAATTAAATACAAATGGAAACAAATTAAACTAACAAAAATCTTAACATAACGAACACAAATACTAGTCGCGCATCATGGTTATATGTACATACGAGGACGAAGCATAAAGTCCTGCTTTATTGTTCCCCAGATCTCAACGTCAATCGTTTAATTTCTAAAGTACGCAACCCACCTCTTATCGCTTGATGTGGACTCAAAAATATTTAGAAAAAAGTAACTATTAGAAAAGAGACAGAGAAAAAGAATACGTCGCCGTAACTTTGTAATGAAAATGAATTAAACGTACGTCGATTTTTTGATTTTGATTTTTTTGATTTTTGACATAAATATGATCTTGTCAAAGATTATGACATCTGACATCTTGCTTGATATAAAGAACCCTAAAGCAGGGAATAGACATGCTACTTAGTAGCACGAAAGCATGCTACTAGGTAGCAAATGGCTTTTAGTAGCACGTGTATACAGCTTTGCTATTAAAAAGCCTGCTACTAAATGGCAAGGCATTTGATTTTTATCCTGCTATATCAAGACCGGGTAGGCGGGGAGTGTGGAAAAAGCATGTGTGAACGTGTACACAGATAGCATGCTAATACGTCGCATGCTATCAGCTTTGTCAATGTGTCAAAATGTCTCGATAGAGTGACAGCAAAACTTTAAATTTTATAATTCACTACCGACAGTATGAGTGTTTGTGGAACATAGGTTTTTCTTTGTACAAGAATAAACTTGCACGTGATAATGCCTACAAAGAATTATTCGAGTTTATACATAGGTGAAGAAAATATAACTATGAAAATGATAAAAGCCAAAATAAAAAATCTGCGATCGGTGTATCATCACGAATTAAAAAAAAATAAAAGACTCAATCCGTTCTTGAGCTGATACAGCTCAAATATATAAAGCCACAATATCGTGGTTTGAGGAAATGCATTCCTTCTGGGTGACACTGTGGAATATAGAAAAACAATAAGCATCTATCTTTACTTCTCATTTCTGTAAGCAAACAGTTTGCCTTCTACTAAGCCAATTTTTCATCCAAATTTTCTGGTTTCTCTTTCTTCTGGTATATTGCACACTGTGTAGTCAGTAATAATAATACACTATTTATTTCATTTCGTAGTGAAACTTCCATTGTCAGGTTTGTTAGCACATAAGTATTACAAGACTAAACTTCTAGCTGACAAGTTGTGTGTATTCCTGTCAGACTTGATAGCATGCTATCCGATAGACTGCTATGAGAAAGCATGCTATTTCATTAGCAAATGTATTTTGCAACAAGCCTGCTATTAAATAGCATGCTCTTTAAGCGTGCTCTTTTAATAGCATGTGTATCTAGGCCTTAAGACATACGTTTTGTAAATTTTGATTCATACAATTTTTTCGATAAGTCATACGCGAGTTAAAATAAATTTGACTATACCACCTTTACTACCCTTTTAGTTGGTTGAATACTAAAGTATTTATTTAAAGTATAAAAAGTAATATTTATTTGGCAACAATGCAAAATTCTCAGCTGACTACCTAAAATATTGTTTATCTACTTCCGGTAAATAAATGCGTACTTATCTCCATCAAATGGCGTGGATATGATCGCGGTTACTTACTGCATTGATTAATATTTGTAAAATTCCCAAGGGAGGTAATATTATTTGACGTTTATATATTGACATAGTATGTAATACCGGTACTAACTACAATAACTACACGACAAGCACATAAACATGAATAAAATAAAATAAAATACTGTATTTCATATTTCTTTTTTGATTTCGTCGGCAATCGTTGTTCTACAAGCTTTGCCGCGGCTTCATCAACATCAAAAGTATCAACCATGTTAATGAAATTACACATTTTTTTTTGACAAATTACTCATTTGTTTTATTTTTCAATCACTAGATTTCTCATAACTTGTATAACTTTATTTGTTTCAATCGAGTTTTCATCAATATTTCTTGGAGTTAGGGGGCGCTAATTAATGCATCTGGTAGCGAGAACATTACCCTCGGCGGGGGGGTGTGAAAGCTGGGGGGGACATTTTTGAGTTATTTTTTCGATATCTTGTCTCGTTTTCGAGATAAACAGCTTTTATGTTTTCATTTGTCAAGTGTAAATTATTTTAATTATTATTTATTATTAAATGCTATTTAAACAAGGAAGTAGATAAAATAGTATATCAAACTTGTGAGATAACGATGCATTACCGGACTTATGATTCAAAAGCCCTCGGGCCTACGGCCCTCTGGCTTTTAAATCTTTCGCCGGTAATGCATCTCATATCTCCCGCGTAGATAATATACTATTACCTTTGGCAAAGTACCTAATAAACGCCAAAACTTGAATTTCGGGAGATACACGCCGCTCACCAATTCTAAAATTATTTAGTCGATCTCTCACTAGATCTATCACAACACGAAGTGCTTCTTTTTTCAAACTATAATATTCGGGAAACTTTTCATTGTTATATAAACCAAAGCATTTATATGATTCACATATACTTTTCGCCTCCTACATTACATTAAGAACTTCTTGAATCATTTGAACTTATATTTCTTTATCAACATTTATATAATCTTCCATTATTTTTAAATTATATTTTTATTTAATTATTTTAATTAGTTTTATAATTCAGCATTTTCCCACTTAAAAATATTACATTAAATACTTATTTTATGTACTTTATAATATGGTATATTATGACAAATAATATGATTAAAGTTATTAACATGAGATAATATTTATGAAAAGATTGATTTTTACATGTTACATGAAATTGAAATTATTAAATTTTAATTTCTATTTCATGTAACATGAAAACATCAATCTTTTCATTCATATTATATTATGACAAAATATAATTTTCAAAATTGTCTACTTTTTTTAAAAAGTAACTTTAAAATGGTTTTAAACATGCTCAAAACCCTCACTAAATATTTAGTAGCCACCCAACGATTTTAGTAGTCCTACTAAGGCTAGTACTTTTTTAACACTACTATGCATACAAGTTGCATGCTTGATTACTACCTGAGCGCGTTAGTACCTACTTATGTAGTTGACTATGCATAAGGCTGTACAAATTTAGATATACATCGTATAATGTGTTAATAATTATAAAATTATTAACTGTAACAATGTATAACCAAACATAACCAACAATGTAAATTCAGTGCTGATTTAGTTGTTAATATTATATAAGTGATAATAAACCTGCAATGACTGAATCCTTTTCAAATTATCCATACATTCATAGGATACTAGGTATAATTTTATTCTTTGTTATTAGCGTTTGTTATTTTATTAGCGGTGAAATTGTGTGGGGATATATTTGTTTGTTGCATATGTTTGTGTGAATTGATTACGACTCTTAATTTCTGCTTCTGTTTTACCTATATAAGTATAATAAATAATATTTGGAGCATCTGATCATCAGATAAGCTGATTAACAGATAATTCAATTGGTGAAATCAGTATAAAGCTAAAACAAACCGATACTAACTAACATCCTACTTACAATTAGGAATAAAATAGTGACAGCAAAGAGGAACTTGAAAATAGTATAACCCAAAATTTCAAAAAATTGAAGATGCGTTTCAAACTGGAGAGAACCAATATCAGAAACAACAATTAGATCAACAAGAAGACAACAAGCGGATGTTTATAGATAAGCCTTAAGAAATCCAATAGTGACAAGAACAAAATAAGGAAAACCTAACTACTTAATCAGCAAAAACGACAATTAATCTTCTTTAATGTTCTTTGGGAGTATGGATACCCGCGATGGATACCTACAAATAATTTTTTTCAGCTTCAATTTTGGCTTTTATTTTAATTTCAGCAAACAATTTTTCCTCGGCTTTCTTTCTTCCTAGCCTATATGCTTTAGCATAAGGGAATGTCGTCAGGGTTGGCCACCCTTTTAACTTTTACCCATAACTTCCGTGCAAGAAAGAATTTTGTTGTTTTAAGCACATGATCAGAAAGATCTCAGAATAAAGCTACTTTCGAGGCAATCGCAAATTGATTGGATAAAAAATAGAGAACTTATGCAAGAATTTAAAAACAAAAATTTTGTCAAGGTTGGCCCAATGCTGTCTAGGTTGGCTCACCGTTGAGAATTGCCAAATTCATGCAAAAAAATTGACTGGAAGAAATAATAAACCAAATTTATTTTATTTTTATTCGATTGAGTGAAACTTTACAATATAATATCGCAGAGAACTGATTTACATGCAACATAATTCCGAATCACCGTTTTGGCAAATAAAATAGCTTCTTGCCATTTTGGCACATTTTAAATGCACATTTTTCTTGCATTTAATGCATGCAATAAAGCTGTTGCGGTTCAGGCGACGTAGCATTCGCTTCCAAGCAGATGATGCATTTACCAACGTGTTTTTTTTGCAACAGTCCAACCCTGACAACAAGTTCCATCACCACATCGCGTCACACTACATCCAAACAGGTAGCGAAATTAAATTTTTTTCTTGATTAATTTTTAAAGACTATCTACATAACACATTTTAGATGCTTATCTTGACGAATTCATGTTTTTCCTCCAAGTTTTCATGCTCTATTTGAAGCTGGTGGGAAAACTTTTTTTGTCTTAGTTTACTAAATGAGTGCACAACACGTTTCAACATTACACTCCAAAATCAGTAATGGCACGAAAAGTTCGTTGTCATTGAGGGCTGTTTGCCACACTCGTACATAAGTGGTTTCAGTGATCTACACTGAAAAATCGCAGTGGGCCGACCTAGACGACGGCCCAACCTTGACAACATTCCCCTACTTTTTATCATATACATACGGTGTACTTATACTGAGTTAACTTAAAACATTTTAGTTCTAAAAAGTATTTGTGCAGTTTTTGGTTTATTCTAAAAATTTGATATGACTAAACTATTTATTTAACGTTCTGTGCTTTCACAATATATATTCATTGCCTCCTGGAATGACTTCAACCTTAACATTTTTAAGTGTAACTGGCGTTCATAATCGTCATTTTCGGAATCTTTTACTATGCTAAAAACCTTATTTACTATATTCTGTATCAGTTTTATAAATACGTTTACCTCAATACTAGATCTTTGTTTATTTATGCAAGATTCATAATTTTAAAATGTTTGCTTAGGTATTTTTATTATATGTCTCTTTTTTAGTACCTTATAAATTACCATTACACTTACTTACATAGCAATTATTTTAGGTTCATCTTCAGACAAACACTGAATATGTGGTTAAGGTAGTGTAACTCGATATTATCGATAAGATTAGCTCCGCCCATAATAATTTTGAATTTTTTAAAACTAATTTTGAACATAATTTGCATTCAATTTGTGTCCCGGTTCTTCTCAGGGCTAAAAACGAATTGAAATATGGTTTTGTATTATTTTATGACAATAAAATTTTTTTTTTTATGGATTTTGGATTTTACCATGGATTCGAAATTTCCGTAGTTTCGCTTGTCAAATTTGATTCTCCGTACCCTCCGCTTTCATATCATCCGCTCCGGCCGCTTCGTCCTGTTTAAAAAACGTTATAGTAGTAAAAACATCTTCCTTGATGATCCAACTCGCCAACGGTAGATAACTGAATGATGTTAACCGCGGCTCGGTCGACAGTCAACTACGGTGCTCGCAACTTTTGAAAACTTGCTCCTGCTCATAGTATATAGTACGTCGATCACGCGGACCGTTAATATAATACGATTTATACATAAATTTTACATGACAAATTAATATTCAAAATTTGATTATTTCTTAATTGTAAGGAAAAAGTAGGTAGATTTTCAGTTTATTCGATTCATAATAATGTTTTTTTTTCATAATACATGAGCATCTTTCTATGCATGATTACACAATGTGTACATAATGTGTACCATTTTGCGGTACACATTATCGTCCTAAACCCTACTTCGGTTGTAAATTGTAGTAGCGAAATGTCTGGTCACCTTAAAATTCCGAGTGCACTAACATTGAACTTTGTTTAGATGGATACAAAATTGTATGTATGGCGCGTCGTTTGCAAAGTCTAATTTACACCGGGAAACTTCGGATAATTTAAATAGTACTTAATCTTGTAGTAATATTAAATATTCACCACAAAAAAGCAAAATGTTATAACCAAATAACTACGTCTAGTCGATATTACATTTAATTCTGTTCACATCTATCTTATTTATGACTTTGCCCGGTTCAATTTAGGCAACACGCATAGCACTTCAATTGCGAAAATTTCGTTATTGTAATACCGTCTAACTTCAAAGCAATTTTATTGGTTAACATTTATAGGTCGTCGCTTTAGTACAAATACCAATATTTTTCTTTAAAAAAGCGTACTATAGTGGAAATTACAATAACAAAATGTTTGGCACTTAAACTCTAAAAGTAAAGTTAAATGGTTTAGGTTGTTAAAAAAATAAAAATATACAATATTTATGATTATTATTATTACTAATAGCAAAGAGTATGTAGTGTATAGAGGAACAGCTCTTATGGGTATACCTGTCACTAGCATTTTTCGTACCCTACAATAAAATTGTAGTCGATTCGTAACGACCTCAGTGGCAAAAACGAGCATTATATAATGAGTAAGCATTAAATGAGACAGCATGATAAGCTGTCTTTGTCTGTTACGATTTTGGTAATCCCTTCAGGTAGATGGTTATAAAAGTAAGAAGAGAATTTCAAAGTATCGTAAAAACAGACAATTTTATTATTTACTTTGAATTTTAAAGATTATTAAAATTTCAAACCAAAGTTAAAACTAAAATAATTTTAAACTTCAACAAATCAACGCTTCAACTCGGATCTCTCGGCACAATTTTTAATTTTTATGTATTTAATTTCATGTTGAATTTTATTTTTTAAATCAAATCAAATTAAAATATTATTATTAAACATTTATCATTATTTTAGAAGTATACATAAAATATTATTCATGCTTTAAAATTCTTTTTTTGGGTTCTGCTTTTTGCTTGTCATATTACATTAATATTACATATTAATTTATTGCAATTATTGTTTTAAAAAAGTTCGATTTGTTTTTTCGCAATTCTTCTAAAACTGAATGTTTTATATTTATTGCATATAAATCTTTCATATATTTGTAAACTAGATTTACATTACAAATTTTATTTAAACACTTTAAACCAGGGCCGTATTTAAGAGGGTGGTTTTAGGGGTTACAACCTCCCCCAAAATTATTTATCAATTAATAAAGTACTGGAAGTTCGACTGAAATCGTAAAAAAATCAGAAAAAACATTAAACTTGAAGTGTTTAAATAAAAATTAAAACTAAAGAGATATTTCAAATAAATTAAATCCCAAATTAAAAAATTGGAAATTCGTATTATAATCCGGCGATTGGCGACACTGGATTAAATACACCTACTACTAAATTGCAAAAATATAAAAACCGAAGATGAAAAATATAAAAATGCCCTAAATATTTACAGTCCTGTGTAAAAGTCTGCGACCACTTAGTTAATTGTTAGTTATTACTCCTATTAATTAATTTTCGATTTTTTGAAAAATAATTATATTGAAATGAATAAAATAGGTATTTTATCTTAATTCTTACTATTATGGTAAAAATTTTAAATTGCAATAAATTGTTTGAACCAAAAAGTTTAAAGGGAACATAAATTTTATGATCATCATGGGCAGCAAAATAGCTTAAAATAACACTTCCGCAATAAATTAGAATGGGCATTGTAAACCCATAAATTGTTTTATATTTTGTACATTTTTGTACATAAGTGTATATTTGCTTAAGATTTGTGAAATTTTCTTTCAATCTAATTTAGTTCTTCGTTTTGACAACATTATTTTACTATCGCCATCGGTAAAATAAGAATTTAGTTTGTGATTTTTATTCAAATATTAAAATTAAAAAATTTTATTTAAAAGCGGTTTTTTTACGTGAGAGTTTAAAATTAAAATATGAATAAGTTTAAACTTATTAAAAATATCGTAGTAAACAAAACTTTTAAAATTATATAAACAAAAACGCCCCCCCTCCCCAGAAGTCAACCTGTAATCAAAATTTGTCGCTCCTTTGACAAATTATTTTCAACCATTAAATAGAGTTCATAAAAATCGAAATTTTCTCTGAATATCGAACTCAAATAAAGAAAAATCGCGCAAAAACATAATTATTTCAATTAAATAAAAACACAATTTTCTCACAAAATTTTAATTTTTTTTTGCGGTAACTTTCGACAAAATACTTTCAAACAAAATTTTCTAATAACAATACTCAAAAATAAAATAAAATTTTAATTGCAAAAATACTTGCACAAAATTATACTCAAAAAATCAGCGGAGCAAAATATAGGCTTCTGCCGTTTCCGCCATCTTGGTAAAAAAACCTCCCTCTAGTCACTTTTCTCCAAACATTACATTTCAAAAATTAATATAACAAAATTTAAATTTAGAAAAACTTCTTTTGTTATTTTATAAATTAGCTATTTATTTTGCTATTTTTTTAAAACCCTCCCCGAAAATTTAGTCTAAATACGGCTCTGCTTTAAACAGTAATCAGTGCAGTCTTCAAAAAATTCAAAACAAAAATTTAAAAAACAAATTAAAAAATGAAATATTTAATCTTTGATATTTAATATTATTAAATAATTTATAGTATATTTTTAAATTATCGGATTTATCGGAAATTGATCGTATCATTTAAAAAAATTATCGTACGATAACATAATACTATCGTATAGACCAGGCCTGGTATATACTATAAAGCAGTGTTTTTTAACCTGTGGGTCACGATCCCCAAAGGGTCGCGATGTTTTGCTCGTGGGGTCGAAATTTTTTTTAATAAAATTAAATTATAAATTTACATAAATTATAATAACTATTTACGATATAGGTGTTAAAAGTGAGATTTTATTTTGTTAGTGGAGAATTTCGCGAAACGAGCGATAGCGAGTTCAAAAAATTATAAACTAATAACACTAGTGTTAAAAATCTTTTTCTTACTAGTGTTAAAATAATTATTAATTATATAAGGGGATTAAGAAGGCTCTATTATTCTCTATTCGATAAGGTTGAAAAACACTGCTATAGAGGATACAAATTATCTTATTATTATATATACAATAACTACCGTATGGTGGTTACACTGATTGTAATGTTTACTGCCCTATTTAAAAATTTCTATGGAGACCCCATGATAAAACCGTGTTAAAAAACCTTTTTTCTTACTTATCCACTTCAGGTACGAACAGTCGCCAAAAAAGTATACCTGCAATTATCGATATAGTAGCTAACTTTATATTTAGGTATTTAATATAAAAATGTTCCCGGCCGATAGATGGCTTTGCTACGCCCTCTGGTAGACGGGATTGTCTCTACGTTTCAATTTTTAATACATGGCTGTTCCTCTATACACTACATACTCTTTGCTAATAGACATATTTATAACAATGCAATAAATTTATAATTAAGTATTTAACAATATTTTAAAAATTAAAATTTTATAACTACCTTAATCGTTATTTAGGTATAAATCATAGTAATATAATGTTATGGAATTTTCTGATCAAAATAAAGATAATGAAGAATCAGATTACAAAGTACTAACAGTTTATTAACATACTATATTTTTCCTGTTTGGAAAAATTTTAAAACGAGTATCTAATTTAATTAAATTTGTTAGAGTCGAATTGTTTAACAGGTGAAATAATTTAATTTGGATTAAACGAAACACAATTTTCAATTCAAGACGGATGTTTCTTAAGAGGTATTCGAGTGGCAATTCCAAAAACGATACAAAAGCAAATACTAACAGAATTGCACAGTGCGTATATAGGCATAGTTAAAATGAAATTACTTGCTAGAAGCTATGTTTGGTGGCCTGGAATTGACAGCGATATCAAAAAGATGTCCAAGGAATGTTATACATGCAGTAAGACTAGAAACAATCCGACGAAAATTGAAATACATCCGTTGGAATATGCAACGGTACCCTGGCAAAGAGTACATCTCGATTATGTTGGACCATTTTATGAAACATATATTCTAGTTTTAGTAGATTTCTATACGAAATGTATTGAAGCTATTCCTGCGAAATCAATTACTTTAACGATAACAATCAACATTTTGAGAGAAATTTTTGCCCGATTTGGATTACCTATTACAATAGTTACAGATAATTGCACTAATTTCAAGTTATTCAAGTTTGAAAATTTTTTAAAATCAAATAGAATTAATCACAAAACAACTGCACTATACCATCCCGCCACCAATAGGCAAGCCGAACGTTACATTCAAACAATTAAAAGAAGCCTGATGAATCTTCTGTCCGAAGGTGGTGAATTGAAGTTGAGCTTGTTTAGATTTTTAATGCACTATTGCAAGACTCCAAATTTGACTACTTACACCAGCTCAGTCAAACTCATGTTTCGTTGAAGCATCCGTAGAAGACTCGATCTTATTAGAAGAAACGTCGCAAGTGAAGTTTCCGAAAAATTCCTATTCCTTCCGGCGAATGATAATTATACAAATTTTTCAATCGACGATAAAGTCCAAGTTAGAAATTACTCATCACCTTCTGATAAGTGGAAATGGGGTACCATAGTTAGGCGAACAGGGTTTTTACATTACGAAGTTGATGATGGCCATTCAAGATTTAAAGAACACATAGATCAAATACTTTTATATTCAGGCGAAATATTCAGTTTCAGGTTCTGTAGAAGATATACCGTTAAACCTAGATCCCGTAGCTTTTATTCCATCAGTTACGCCGAGGCGATTATTGCCACTCCAAGATTCTAACTCCGAAATAGAAATTAATTCTTTTTATCAACAGATATTTTTAGCTGCTCAAATAGGATCACCATCAACAGCTACAAACGTACCATCGACGCTTCGAAAATTGGAGAGAATTCAGAAACACCTCAACCCTTAAGTTGAGGAGGGAGGATAATGTTATGTTTGATGCTGCGTCACTGCTTCACCCATTGCGCATACCATGCCAGCCATCCATAGCCATTTGATATGCAGCAACCGCATAATGTACTGTAGCCTAAAGTAAGCTCTAACAAGATGCCACTTAATTAACCGTAGTTGTTATTACACGGTTGGCCAGCTATTGCGATTTAACTCCCAGTTCTTCAAGCGATGGGTAGGTGTGTCCACCAATTGCAGGTTCTTCGGTATATTGTTCTTGGTAGTGGGTTATCAGTATCACAAATGGTGAAGATGGTGATAATATCAACTTTGAAATAGCGCGCCAAAAATTGAAATTAAACTCAACAAACAGAATGAAGGGGATTTATTCAATTTTATAGATGAGATGAACGATTTAGTTAATATGTAAAACCCAGATGTAAATTAATGATTAATGATTAATTAGATTAATGCTTTGAACGACTTTTTTATTAATGCTGTCCCAAACACAACTACCGATGTTAATACTTTATACGACTTCTTGCATGGTAACCACCCTTTAAAAACTGAGACTTTGGTATTCTGCCCTGTAAACTGGGAAGATGTAGCTAACGCTATTTGTAGGCTCAAAGGGGTATTATCGTCTAGAAGCTTATTTTTTAAGTAATCTTTAGGAATTAATTTTGCAAAAACTATTAAACCTACCGTGCCGGAGTTTTTGATACCCATCAAGAAATATTTCAAGAAACAACACAAATTTTTATAAAATATTTTATTAAAATATATATTATGCAAGTTTTGCGCTACTATGTATGTTGTGGCGTGAAACGCTCGTCCTATCGGGCGCACAGATTGTGGCGGTTCTAGTCGTCTGAAACAAAAGAACCAAATTTTTTTTAAATCTATATACATGTAGTTATCGTCTGAACTATAACTAAGTAAGTACGAAGTTTTTTATTGAAATCACAGTAGTTTGAAATTTAAGATTTATTTTTCCCGAAAAATTATCAACTAAAACATGACAACAAAGATAAAATATTCAAGCTATCGGTATTATTCTAGTTTAGACTATAGTTAAAGGTTCCCTTAAAATGTGTGCAAAACCAGAAGTTAATCGGTCCAATAATTTTTAAGAAAAACGTGCGCCCGACTTGAAAAATATCGTTTCGAAATAAACGCGTTTAAAATTTGCATACATTTAATATTAATTCGGCTGAACATAAGATGGATAATAAATTAATTTGAGTAACTTACTCTTAATCAGCTATATCGGGACCATATAGACCACCTTCCTTAGCTTCAAAGAAAAAAGATTGAGCCACACTCGCTTCTTTCTTACTACCGGCTACTTTTACTACTTTTAAACTACCTGGCGCGACCGAACGCAACGCAACCTTTAAAGCTCTGTAACTATAGAAGTTCTACGAATATCAAATTAATATTTTTCAGACACATTCTTAAAATACCAAAGTATAAGAAAATGCAAAACAAAAAAAAATCGAATTTTTGAATTTTCTAGACGATAATACCCTCTTAAGTCGAATGCTACTGGTGTTGATGGAATTAATTCCAGAATGTTGAAGCTTACTCTGCCTTACTATTTGGGTAGTTTCACCGACCTAATCAATGCTTGCTTGGCGAATTCGACAGTACCTGATTTATGAAAAAAATCAATTATTTTGCCAATTCCAAAATCTAACCCTGCCAGAAGTTTTGGAGAGCTGCGACCCATAAGTATTCTTCCAGCATTATCAAAAGTACTGGAATACTTTATTCGCAAACAACTTCTTGCTCATATTGAATCAAATTATGTGATACCTAACTCGCAATCTGGTTTTTGTTCAAGATTTAGCACTTTAACTGCACTATCCAAAGCGTCTGGAGATGTTCTTGCTAACATGGATTCTTTTAAAATAACGCTGACTACCTTTTTGGACTACAGCAAAGCTTTCGAAGTCATCAACCATGACCTACTTAAGGCCAAGCCAAAGTACTACGGCTGTAGCAACTCGGCACTAAGACTACTATCGGATTACCTTACTGACCGTGCCCAGAAAGTTAAGCTGAATGGTAAAGTCTCTAACGAACTGAAAATCAAGCGTGGAGTTCCTCAATTCCTCAAGGTAGTCTCCTTGGACCCCTGTTATTTATAATTTTTACTGCGGATCTTCCAAAAATCTTACCCATTTCATGCATCTTCCACATGTATGCCGACGACACTCAGATTTACATACCAGGCCTACCACTTGACATAAATTCAGTTATCAATAACATGAACAATGTATTGGCACTTGTACAGCGCTGGTCTCTCTGTAACGGGTTACTTCTAAATCCCACCAAAACTTTATCAATGTGTATGGGCAATCCTCATCACTGCTCTATAGCAGCGGAAAATAAACGTATCGATGTTCGTGTTAGCGGTTGTATAGTTGAATGTTGCACCAAAGTAAGGAATCTCGGAGTAATTTGGGATAACCATTTGTCCTTTGCCGCTCATATCAATAAGATCACTAGCACATGTTGCTTAAACTCAAGACACTTTACAGATACAAGAACATCTTGCCATCTCAGGTTAAATGGAGACTTATTGAAAGTCTGGTGCTATGCTACATTGACTACTGCATCACCGTGTATTATGGATGCCTCACGGATCAACTGAAAAACAAACTTCAAGTATTGCAGAATGTTTGCCTCCGCTTTCCCTATGACATTGGCCATAGAGAACGTGTTACTCCATACTACACTGCACTAAGAATAATGAAATTAAATACCCGCTTCGAACTATTCTTTGCAGTGATGCTATTTAATGTACTAAAGTCGGGACATCCAAGCTACCTTAATGATTTCTTAAGCAAGAGGTCCGACTGCCATGGGCTAAATTTACGCTCGAACGAGCATCTTTCTATTCCACAGCATCACAGTTCCAAATTCAAGAGATCGTTCTAATATATTGCGTCCAGTATCTACAATAAGTTTCTTGTCCTCTTCCAGACGTCCAAGAACAAATAATCGTTTAAGAAGAAGATGGTAGAAAAACTATTATTGGGAGTCTAGGTGGAAAACAGCTTTGCTGACCCTTCACCCTTTTAGGCAATTTTTATGCTGTATTTATATTGCTTAATAAATTTATCTTATCTTATCTTATCTACGTACAATAGCTATACAGCAGTCTAATACTAGACTCTGGGTCAGTACACCCAGACAGTAACAGTAAACGCTGAAGGCGTGTAAAAGAAAAAAGAAGCAATTTATCACTGATTGACTGATGGTCGCCTGCAACCAAATATCTGGAGTGCCATCAACATCCACCCACCCAATGGTAATCAATTAGATCGGTGCAAGGCTTGATGTGACGTTAGACTATAAGCGATTGTAAAATACTAAATGAACAGTCTTACTCTTTTCTAATCTGCTATTGAGTAATCGCAGAGACACAAATATGTTATATGGTCCGACTTCCTTCCAAGAGCTCTTTTCCGGATCCGGATCTGTGTCAATGAAATAGAAACTTCTAAAACAGACAAATGCTATTCACACAAGCAATTTACAAAACACAAATTGTTCAACTCAAACTATCTAAAAAATAACGGTAAATGAAATGAAATTTCAAAAATCCTAATCCTTAGGATTTTTGAAATTTCATTTCATTTACCGTTATTTTTTAGTTTGGTGAGATAACAGACTTGTAAGTTTAGATATCCCTAGTGGACGCTTACTAACTTTCAAAATACATTTTCTTAGTATGGCATTCGGTTAGTGTAGAGCACGTGGAAGGTTTACATGAACGGTTGAATGGAATGGTAAGTTTAATTTTATATGTTCTTTGTCAATATGAGCCCGATGAGGTCAATTTTGTTGGGTAATACCACGAATAAGTCCGAAACATGTCGTTCGTTAAGGCGTTTGAATTTAATAATTTTTTTTTTTTTCTATTTGTTTCATTCGTTATTGATTCCTAATACGGTCCTGACTACCGATGTCCTGCTACAAATTTGTATTTTGAAATTCATCTACTTTGTAGATTATAACGACCTCTATCTCAACTATTTATTTCTTATTCTCAAACTATCTAAGTTGAACAACTGGAAACAAGTAGACGTTTGGACAAACCAACGATTTGATTGCATAAATCAAAGGTTTAATCAGCAGCAGTAATTATTCCTGTACAAAAACAATTGGTCAATTCAGATGGTAAAAAGAAGCAGTAGTTCAATCCAAGTACTACTGCCCGGATACGGCGTTTGTAGTATATCCACTAATTTGTTTCAAATTAAAACTAATGAATTTATTTCAACATTTAATACCATTCAAATACGGTTCAGTAACTTTTCAAATTGGTTTATCTGCTGCTTAATACTGACCTTGCAATTTTCTTCCAGTCATTAATACAATAATTATTGCCACCAACCCGATCTCCAGTATTAAATAATATCTAAATAAAAATGATTCTATAAGGTGTTATTAATTTCCAATATGAAATTTATCCAAATTTTAAAGGTTATTCCTTAATTATTAATAATAACTTTTGCTTTACTATAAAACGTTACACGAGCTTCGTTCTCCAAAATCAAAAAGCCCCCTATCAGGGTCGAGCGCTTGGTTGATAAAACTTCTACCGAATGCGTCGTAATTATTAGAGATTTTTAATATCTTAGAATCTTGTATACCACTGGCAGCAACGTTATGCCTCGATAGTTATTGCAATCATCTATTTTGCCTTTCTTAAATATTGGTACTATTTTTCCAATTCTCCACTCTTCAGGCATCTTTTTCTTCTCCCATATCTCCTTCATTAGTTCATATATCCGTTCTTGCAGATACGATACGGACTACACAGTCCTATTACGAGAATGTGCCAGACTATCAATAAATTAAACGGGTATTGTGATTTTGAATTGTCTACACAGAATCACCTAATATTTAAGAAATATGTTATGTGGACAATCAACATATTAGTGTAGTGTAATTAGTTTGTTGTTATTTGTTTGTAAATATTTTTGTTCTTTTGATTATGTAAGAAAGGTTTATCCGTATAAAGAAATAAATAAATAAATAAAATATCTCCGCCCCTTTTCAACATCTCCACCACCAAACCGTTGCCTCCCGGCGCCTTTCCACTTTTCATCCTTTTCGTCACACTTATCATTTCTTCGAAAGTGAGAGGTTCCACCAGGATGTCTTGTACTTCGATATTATCTGCAGCCCGAAACGTCTGTCTCCCCACATCTTTATTTAGTAATGTTTCGAAATGCGTCTTCCATATTTCCTTAACCTTTTCCACACTGCATACTAGCTTTTTGTCAATGTCCCTTATTGCTCTTGTTTTAACATTATACGTTCTCTTTTGTTCCTTTACCTGTAAAGAAAACTTTCTTGGGTTGTGCATGTTACTACTATCTTTAATCTCCTCCATTTTCTCTTTCATCCAAGCATTTTTCTTCCGCTTGCATATTCCAAAGGCTTCTTTACTTCTTTCTCTGTACTGTTCCATACTTCTTGGGTTTCCTGTTCTCAAATACTCCATCCTTGCATTTCTTTTCAAATCTATCTTTCTTTCGCATTCTTCGTCAAACCAGCTCTTATTCTTATTTCGCCTCTTTTGTCCTATTGTTCTTTATGCGGCTGCTTGCATTACTTTCTTAATTTTTTCCCATTCCTCTTCAATATCGCCGTCTCTTCTAGAGTTTTCAAGACCTATTGCTATTTCCCTCATATAACCTGTCTTGTGTTCCTCGATACTCAGTTTTTCTACAGCCCAATTCTTGGTAACATTGTTTGTTCTATCGTACGCTATGACCTTCTGTTGCATTTTTTCCACTACCATATAGTGGTCCGAACCCACTTCCGCTCCTCTATATGTTCTCACATTTCTTATATTCGTTGCTCTTCTCCTAGTTATCAGTATATAATCAATCTGATTTTCTTTGTCATTTCTAGCTCCCGGGCTCGTCCAAGTTATCTTGTGTGCTGGTTTATGTGGAAACTTTGTGCTATTAATGATAAGGTTCTGTGCTGCTGCCAGATTGCATAATCGTGTACCGTTGTCGTTGGTCTTATTGTGTACCGTGTGTTTGCCAGCCACCTTGCTTACAAAATCTTCCGTACCTATCTGCGCATTAAAGTCTCACATAATCAAAAGTGTATCTCTTTTCTGTGATAATTCAGCTTCCATTTCTAGTTTCCGGTATAATCTTTCTTTGTTTTATTCGGGCTTATCTTCTGTTGGCGCATATACGTTTATTATTGATATATTTGTTGGTTTTGCTTTTATTCTCACATATGCCATTCTTCCGCTTATTGGTCTAAACTGCAATATCCGCTTCTCCATATTCCTTGCTACAAAAAAGCCAACTCCAATTTTTCCTTGCTATATTGTTGTATATAATAAATTAATGCATTGTAAGCTAGTTTTATTTAATAATAAAACTAATTTACAATTAAGTTAGCTGAATGTGTAGAGAATTTTCAGAGATGTAACGATTTGAAAAACGGTAACCCATCTAAAATTATTTTTTAATATTTCTACAATATATTATACACGTCAAATAAATTGATATTTTAAATCACCCATTTATGATTCAATACCGCCATATTATGTAACATAATATTTAGCGTATCGTGTAGTAGTATTAAATAGAGTAGAGGAAAATTTTATATAATATTTAACAAAACTAAAAAAAATGTTAAAATAACAGAATTTTAACCGTCAAGTGTAGTAATATGGTAAGGTAAATGTAAAATTAATGGGGTAAAATTTAAAAATGTTTTTAAAATTATTTCTTAGAAGTCACTACAAAATGCAGTGTAGTGCGTTTCAGAATTTGGTTATTTATTTAACCTTCAAATTTTATAACCAAACATCGTTTTAATCTTTTGATTGTCATTGTATGTTTCTTTTTGTAAAAAAGTTTTATTACATTTATTTTTAGTCTACTCAATCCTTAGCTCTACATAAGGGCATAGTAACCACTTCTTTAGCAGAGTTTTCTTGGCCGATACCTCGGTAGTTTGCCATTGCTTACCATAGGAAGACAGTTAGAATAAAGTTTTTACTCCGCGCGAGATCGAACTGAAGATCTATGCTTAGCAGTCGACGCACATAGTACGTATCAGGTCTTATGTTGCTAGGTCAAAGCGCTTAAATATCTTACAAAAGCGTTGATCACAGATCTCTCCTGTAATTAAATTATCCTTTATAGCAATAAAACTTCTTGTTACTTTTCAATCCATAGAAAAGATTTTACGAATACAAACATTCCTAAGGTTGATATCAGTGTTAAACAGTGTCAACTTAATATGTCACAATAATGGATGGCAACTAGTCACAGTGGTTTTTTATCCAACAAAAATTTAGCGAATACAACATACCAACAAAATAAGTGTGTAGAATTTAACCCAAATATAACAAATGTAGAATTTTGATGTAAAGAATATCCACCGGACTAGCTGTCTTATTGAAACTCCAACACGCTTCTCGAGTCTCTCAAAACTTAAAACAGCTGTTGTCTTCTCAATTACTTAATATTATTAATACCAGAAAAAGAGCTAATTGATGATTTGTTAATCATATCAGATAATACTTCCTAATGTTACGATTTGGTATCCACAAATCCCTTAAAATACGTAATGAAACACTGTTCATTGAAATAACTCACAACTAATCCTCACTTTTATTTATGTTTAAATCCAGTAAAACAAAATCACAACCATTATGTGTTTTAATTCGCAATGGAAACCTTTAAACCCAAGCGGTTCTGCCAGTCATCGTCGAAAGCTAGCCATAGGCTGTACCAATAAGTAATAGCACAAGGAATTAAAAAATGTTATACTTAATACAAAATTTATTTTTAAACAACTTTAAACAACACTTTAAACAAAATTTCGTTATACTGTATACTTTTTTAAACTTTTCTACATCAAAGTGAAAATTTACCTTTCGTACTGAAATATTTCTATAGGTCATAATAGTCGTGCTCTATCATGTATAATAAATTATGCTAGGTTTTAATTGTTTTGAATTAATTCCTATTGGAAAAATTTACTTTCCGCTTGGCGAGGTGTAAAAGTCATTGCCGCTTACCAAGCGGTAAATGTAAATTTTCAATTCTCGACTGACAGCTTAAAAATTCTACTTTTAATAACAGACGTAGAAAAATGGTTTACATGCAATACTGATTAAAATTAATTTTAGAATAATCTAAGAGGTCAAATTTAAAATATTCAAAACTTGGAAAGGTAACATCAAAATTTTTAAACAAAAACATTTGTCACATGTGACAAATAATAATGGACGTTTAGAGATATCCCTTTCATTGAGTTGTTACTTACAGAACATAACGTCACTAGATGGAATTAATTAAGTAAATTTTGTAAGTATGATGTATAAGGACCAACACATTATTATTTTGTTTTAGCTTTACTCTATTCATTAATGAGTTTAGTTACCGGAATATGTGATATATATTATATTTTCATATATAATAAACACTATATATAAACACTATATCGGTGTTTTAGAATTAGTGTTTCCTGATGAAATTCAAAATCCAATTTTAGTAATAAACTGTAAAAGTTTAGCTAACATGGTAATTTTCAAAAAAGTAGTTCCTGCTGATGTATAGTATCTACCTGTTAGTTATATACAATGAAACAAACAATACATAATTTACAAAAACATACAATATTTTCCATTAATTCAATTTTACATTACGAGTTTTACAATAAATTACTTTAATAAATTCCTGTTAATAAAAATTAATATCAAATATTAGTAGGTATCATAAAATAAAAAGTTAGTATCTCACTTTATTCAAAAAAATAAAAGATGATATAACTTTAAATTTATATTTTTCAAGTCGTAAATAAAGTAGTCAATGGTCATATAAGGTTGTGTATATCTGTATCTATGGCACATTTGGATCAATTCGTCAATATCAAAATACTTAGAGACTTGAATCTCTGACAACGCTATACTAACTTTATGACCCGTGAAGGAATTTTCAGTCCATTTCACCAAAAGTGGTCTTTATATAAGGTGCAGTTATAGCATCAACATTTAGACGGGTTGACGTCTCTCAGTTTATGATCTTTACAGCTGTGTTATTGGCAATATTACACTTCATTTACTGTTTGTGTATAATATTATTATGTAGAACATCTTCACTAAATTATAATTATTTTTCATAGAATTTAATAATGGTGTTTATCAAGGATGTTAGAAAAACCAAATAACACAGAAGATTAGTTCATGTAACGTTTTAACTTAGGTTGTATATTGGATTGTAAACTTTAATATCTGATGCGATAGAAGTTAATAGGTGCATTAATTGCAATGACGCGATACCTAACCACTGAAATTGCTTTTACACACTTTCTTTTAAATTGGAATTTTAATTTTATATTACTGCATAGT
Organism: Cantharis rustica; assembly: GCA_911387805.1. NCBI lineage: Eukaryota > Metazoa > Arthropoda > Insecta > Coleoptera > Cantharidae > Cantharis > Cantharis rustica. The sequence goes on from OU426879.1 coordinate 38,105,032, forward strand.
ATGTAATTGCATTTTTAGTAGATTAACCTGAAATGCTCGTTCATCTATAAGTTTTATAGTTAGTACCTAATACTATAGTAATTTAATGGTGATGGGTATTAACAGTTGACTTCCTGAATAATCTATATTGATTATTGAAATACAAGCAAGCTTTTTCCGATATCACAACTTAGAACTTATGTAATGTACGTTAATAGCTGCGCTTCAGTTTAGGAGACTATGTTTCGACCTAATTATATATGATCTGAGAGCTATTTAAAATGCTAATTATTTCTATTTAAAGAAATAATAAAACAAAATAATTGTTTGTTAACTTTACTAGAAAATTATAACAATTTGAACGCTACATAATAATGTACATAGTTAATATTAAAATAACTTTTTATATACGTAAGTATTTCAGTGTTCGTGACTGATGTAAAAAAATTTATATATTAAATACCACGTTTGAGGTGTTGATAAATAAGTGGTATATTTTTATGTCAAGAATTGATGATCTATTTATGTGCTTTATATAATATATTACAAAATATAACACAGAAAATGCAACCATTTACGCCTTCGCAATATTCTATGCATATTTAAATAAAAATATGTATTATTGATTTTGTACTTGTATTTTAAAAGTTTCTGTTATCTACTTGTCAATATATTATTACATTATGATATACTAACTGAAAACTGAAGTATTCAATCTGCATCGGGTATTACTTCTAGTTTCAATTTAATAGTATTACTTCTAGTATACCTATTATATTTTTCTATTATATTTTTCCAGTTTGTCTGTGGTAAAACTGAATAGAGTTTCAATAAAAATAATTTTTTAAACTTCCAAAATTAAAATTTAAACATGATTAGTTTAGGCTCACGTAATTAGATTTCAATATTGAACCCGACAATAGCATTCTCTTAGTAAAATAAAACCTATAGATATCAATAAAAGATATAGCACGAAAGGTAGTGTGCATTCAAATAAGCTCACGAACATTTTAACTAGTTATCCCTTCAACTCATGATTTCCTTAAATAATGCGCAATTAAATAGAATTTCAGATTAACACATCAAATTATTAATTATAATTATACAAACTACAAAATAACAAAAACATAACTAAAATAAAATTTAAATTCATAATAGATTATCGCAAAATGTATAGTATTTTATTTATTTTTTAGTTAGCATCCAACCAATATGCTAAAATTTAAAACGATTAAAATTTTAATTCTGAACGAAACTTTTGATTCAAGAGCATTTATGCGTTGTAATATAAAGCAGAGAAAAAAAAATTTAACTTTTTAATTTAAAAAAAATTTTGATTTCTAAAATTATCACGAATTTTTTTGAAACACTTAGCTGTTTATAATATAAGAAACTTTTGTTCATTTATTATATTTCCTAAAAAAACAGCTAAAAGAACAAAACAAAAAATTTTCTGAAATAATTAATATGTACTTGTTTAAATTAAAATTAATTTTATAATTAAAATACAAAAAAATTTTGAAAAAACTAATTTTTATTATTTTACAAAATAACATTTAAACAGAATCGGAATTTTACGAAACCTTGAATTGTAACATATGTTCTGTATTCGAGTTTTAGAACAGCTTATACCATGTCTCGTCTTTCTGCTTCTGCATGTACTGTACCTACATAGGTACACCTTTAATTGTCTTTTGTATAATTAATTAAAATTTTTCTGAATTATAATTGGTTTAAGATTGTAACTGGTAATTATGAACTTACATTATAAATTCTTTCTTTAAAGCGAATTTCTAACTCCATTAACAATTGAGATTCTACAACATTCACGCACTCGATCATTTCTGGTAGTATTAGTATTATATTTAAAATTTTTAATTTAATTATTATAAGTGCATTTTCCATTCCTTTCCAAAAAATTTTTAATACTTAAAATGTGTTTACTATAATCAAAATTTTTTAATAAATATAAATATAAATATAAATAATACATTAAAGATTTACAGAGTTTCGGCCAGTTAAAACTCAAATTTAACTCATTGTGCGTCTTTATGTGTTTATTCGTGATTATTTTGACCAGAAAACAATTTATTGTACCTGCTACTTATAGATTAATGTAGTGTCATTAATACAAAGGTATTCTCTCTTCTCTCTCTTGAGGTAGGAATAAAAAGAACGAATTATAAAATTTTAATCTTTTACCATCCTCCCTATTTGGCTTTCTTGAAGTTTTTTGAGGATTTTATGGAACCTAAGAGCGATTTCAATAGTAACACAATTATCTTGGGCGATTTCAACTTCGACTTGTTAAAAGTGATCATTCAATAATACATACTATACACGTAAATTCACATAATCCGGAAAATGATGTATCTCTTCGATGTAAAAGACGAATGTATAAAGGTTTCGATGTGAACGTTTTTCAAGAAATGCTTCTTGAAAGAGATTGGATAGATTCGAGAAAATGCACAAATGTTATAGCGGATAAGTTGATTAAAAACATAATGGGTGCTTTTGATTTTCTGTGTCCTCTTAGGGAAAAGTGCTGTGCCAAACTGTGCCAAAAAAGTATGTTAACAATAAGTGGATAAATGAAGATATATTTGACACCATGAGACTGAGAGATATGAAGTATAAAACAGCTGTTATCTCAAAATTGCAGACACATTGGAGCGAATACAAATATTATAGAAATTTAGTAGTTAATAAAATCAAGATAGCAAAGAATGAATACTATGTGAGTATGATCGACATGAACAAAAGAAACCCCTTTGTAATGTGGAAGAATATTAAAACACTTCTACCGGGAAAACAAGAAGAATTACAGAATGGTATTATGTTTAATAATGTGCGAATTAATAGTAACGAACTTATAGCAAACAGTTTCAATAATTTCTTTGTACACAGTATAAACAATTTGGTTGCCAATATTAAAAGTTTCCATGATCATGAATATGTTGTGGGTGAAATTGACACGGTTGATGAATTTAGTAAATTTGAAGAAGTAAGTGTTGGTTACATTGGAAACATGATTAAAAATATGAAAAACACCACTGATAGCGTGAATGGATTATCAACCAATATTAGAAAAAGTGCATTTGAAGTAATAGGTTATCGTTTCGCAAATGTTATAAACTGCTCGTTATCATCTGGAGTATTCCCTAAGGAGTGGAAAACATCCACCATCGTACCGGTACCTAAAATTAACAGAACCATTTTGTGTAAAGAATTTAGACCAATAAATACTGTGCCTGTGTACGAAAAGTACACAGTGTACAAGAGTTGGTAGTCAAAGAACAGCTTACAAATTATTGGAATAAATATAAGGTCATAGTAGCAAACCAGTCCGGTTTTAGAAAAGGTCATTCGTGTGAATCTTTATTGGTTAGCGTATGCGATAAATGGTTTAAAAGTATAGATGAAAGAGAAATTATTTTAGTGGTGTTCTTGGATTTTAGGCGGGCCTTCAAAACTATAAACAGCACGTTGTTATTATCGAAGCTAAAAAAAATTGGATTGGGAGGGACGTTGCTCGAATGGTTTGCATCATATTTGACGAATAGGCACTAAAAAGTAAAATTCAAGGGGGTCGTGTCAGATGGGGTGGAAGTATTTCATGGAGTACCTCAGGGAACGGTATTGGGTACTATTTTGTTTATAATATATATTAATAATATGCAAAATACTGTAAAAATCTGTGAAGTAAAATTTTTTGCCAATGGCACTATGGTTTACGTTGTGGGAAAAGATATTGATGTTATGTTGAAGAAGTTGAATTCCGATTTGGAAAATATATATCAATGACTTTGCGATAACCAACCTGCGATTAATATCAGTAATTCAAACTACATCGTATTCAAAACAGTTGCAGAGCAGAGAGCGTAGAGATGTCGAACTTAAATGTTAATATAAATAATTGTAGAATTGAGTATGCAAGTGAGGTGAAGTACTTGGGAGTTAAGTTTGATAGACATTTGAATTTTCATAGTCATTTGGAATGGATTATGAATAAGATGTCTAAGAAGGCTCACCTTCTGAGTAGAATAGGAAAGAGTCTTTCCATGAATACAAGATTCCTATTATATAAAGCAATAGTGGCTCCACACATAGAATACTGTTCTACTATATTGTTTCGTTTACCGGCATACCGCATCTGAGAGCCGCAGTTGATCCAGAATCGATATATGAGAACCACTGTCATGTGACAGATATACCTCAAGTACGTCGATACTGCAGCAATTAAATCTGATGAGTGTTAAGCAGAGGGTTCTATTTAATACCCTGGTGCTTATATTTAAGATTAAAATGAAGCTGGCCTTTGAATATCTACAACATGGTCTAAAATATGTCTCAGGTGTACATGAGCATAATACACACCAGAAAAACAACTTTAATGTTGACATGTTTCGGACAAATAGAATGCATAATTCTGTATTCTCTAATAGACTTACTAGGTTCAACAAGTTATCAGATGAAATTAAAAACTGCACCAACGTTAAGGGTTTCAAAACTGGTTTAATGAAATGGTTGATGTCAAAGGGACAGGAATAATTTATTGATTGTGTTGGTACTCATGTAATCGTATTATTATTTTATTTGTGATAATAATTGTAATACATGTAAGTAATTCTAGTGCAATACTAGGTATTTAGTTTTAAATGTATTTTTACTATTTTATATAAATAAACTTGATATTATTATTGATATTTCATAATACTTTCTAATATTAGTAATATATTAGAATATTTGTGTAATAATATTTATAATCATAATTATGATAGTATATATTTATAATTTTGGACTTTTATTGTGAGTTTTAATTATAATATCGCACCCCGAAAGAAAGGTGTATAAGTCTGAAAACCGCATTTTGAACTAGAACGTTTTGAATATTTGAATGATTATAAAATATCACATTTATTTAAAAGATAACAGCAATTGATAATATTAATTGGTAAAGTTAATTTTATTGTAACAAAAACAAATTCAGTTAAAATTTATAAATTTATAAATGTATAAAAAAAAATTACACATTTTCTGACTTGTTCCTCTTTCTTTCTTAAATGGTTCTTCTGTTGTAAGGTTCTAACTTAAAATATAAATTTTGATATTGTAGATAGGAAATAAGGATTGAAATATTTATTTAATAAATTTTGTTAGTAATCATATTAATAAGTAATAAATCAAAAAATAATGACAAGTTTATAATAAACTTTTTATTAAACCAATCACTAAAATTAGACATGAAATTTTTACGAGTGATGTGCCAAATAGTGTATAAAATATAGCACGACATATCAAATTATTTTAGATTTGAGATCTAATTTTGTAATGAAACTTAATCTCGTACTAAAATTTAAATTGAGAATTTAATTAAAAATGACAGTTTGCACTAGTTTATTTGACGCTAAGAAATTCGTCCATTAAATTATAATGCCCGACTACTTCATATTTTTAGGTATTATTTGTAGAGTATTTACAATGATTTACACATAATATGAAAGCAGATAATACCTATATTGATAACCGATAATGCTCGAACCGAACGAAAACTAAAATTACTTTAAATTTTAAAAAGTATGAATAGAAAGAAATAATTTTAACTTAATTTGTATTATTTTATTAATTACTTTTAACTGATTTTTTTGCAGAAGAATGGCCTACAACAAAGATTATCTCAGAAGAACCGGAATTTTTAGCACCGATTCATAATTTAACGGTTCCGGTTGGCAGAGAAGCTATATTATCATGCAGTGTCAGCAACCTAGGGAAATATAAGGTAAAATTTGAGAAATGTTTTCATATTTCCTTTTTAAATTTCATAATATTATATATAATTAGTAGATTTTCTGCATAAAAGTAATTATTGTTTAAAATAACTACAATAACTAAAATAAATACTAAATATAATAACTGATATAAAAGTATTGTATAAATTAATAATTCTTATATGCTAAGTGGAGTATTTATACAAAATATTTATCAATACAAAATTTAATAATACATTTACATTTCGACTTAATAGTTGAGGTACACAGACCTTTATATTTAAAATGTAGAAAATGTACATAAGTTATAAGTGTTATTAGTTTTAGATATTCCAAATTTTTAAAAAAAGCATTAAAAAACGTGTATCGTATATATAATATATAAAATGTGAGCTCTTTAAATTAAATTTTACAATATTTATAGGCATTTCAAGAATATAATATTTTGAAGAATATCTAAATCGAGTTTTCTATGTGGAAAAAATATAATAAGGTACAATATCTGTGTGTAGAAAGCATACACACTAAAGCTATAAATATGAATATCCACATTCGAATCTTAATTTGTTTAGCAATGCCGTATTGTAAAACACCAATATCAATTTTCAGATTTTCTAGCTAGATTGACACTTGACTAGAATAAATCACAATTTCTTACATCACCTGTAAATGCCCGAAATAGATGTTTTAAAAAGCTAAAACTCATTAAACTGTAACAAATTTCTTAGGAAATTTTGCCTGATAGCTAAGTTTGCGTTTTATTTTAAACGTCGTCTGTGTAAAGTACTAGGTAAAATATTTTCCTATGAAAAATTATCGGATAAATTTGCTCAGATGATATAAATATTATTATAATCCTCTACCGCACGGTTTAGGCATGTAAACGCACCATCTAAAATCTCTTTGTGATTTGAAATTTTCAAGTTAATTTTTCCCAGAAAAATATAACGTTACAAAATCGTATGGTAATTTTACAATTTCGTTGAAAATTGTATACATATATACTAAAATATTTTTTAATAGTACCTATACTATTTTCTGAGTAAAGGTAAGCCATAAAAATGAACAATGTTTAGCGCAAATCAGCAAAGTTTTTGGGTAAAATTTTGTTCATGTTTATATTGTTATATGTTTATATTCAATAGTTATGGAACAGAAAAACATGGTTTTAATCTTGATCACGAAAGATTCACTTGTAAACTAAAATAAATTATCGATCTGTGAGCGATGGTGAAAACAGTGGAATATCACCCCATTAAATACATTTACTTACAATTTGTCTTGACGTCGGCTGAGTTGTTAAAACTTTCATTGAAAAGAGAATATATTAATATTGCTATTTGCTGTAGTTTGTAAAGCCGCTCTTTGTAACTATTTTACTACAAAAATATTGCTTTTTATTTCCATTTGTAAGAATTACATAATTTTTTATTCAAATCTTACTGTTGTTGTAATAATTGTATTTTGATATAATTACGTAGAGATTGTTATAGCCTGTTTACATCATAAAATTTTGCTTAAATATTCGTTAAAATTTCCTTAAAATTCCTTAAAATTTGTAGATTTGCATATTTATCATCAAACACACCATAAAACTCACTATATTTTACCTAAAATTTTAAGAAAATATGTGCCGCTCTATTTTTTAAAATTTGTTAAAATTTCTCTTAAAAGTTCTTTTAAAGAAAATTTTAAAGTGTAAACAGTGAAATTTTTGACTTATAAACATTTTAAGCAAAATTTTAAGCGAAATTTTATGATGTAAACACGATATTACTGTTTCTCATAGTATAAAAGGTTGAACTTTTCCATTGATTTTGTCAAAAACGATATGGTCAAATGGTATATCATTATCAAAAATAAACATTTGATCAAAATTAAAAAAGTTTTATATTATATTGCTTTGACCTTTTAATCTTCTTAGTCCTTATTCCTTAAATGTCAGAAAATAATACTGAATTAAAATGAACCAACCGTAATTATGTAGCTTTCAAAATATCGCTTAAAGATTATACTATATTTTAATTGTTATTACTTGTTACTGTTGTCTTCGTTTAACTACTATGTATGAGCTGAACTGAAAGCATCAACTTTCTACACGTTCGTAAACTCACATTTAAAAGATAGTGAAACAAAATATCAGGGAATTATTTGTAAATGTTGTAAGCTTCTCATTTTTAGTATATATAAGCGCGAATAGTATAAACACCGAAGTGTTATAGTCGATTCGGTTTAAGATTAGTCTTAGATGTCGCTTTCTACCCAAGCCGGGTTTACATAGAAAATTTACAAGTTTAATTGCAGTTCGTGATATCAGTATGCTTGGTTGCATACCTACAAGAGTTTATTTGCAGTATGCATGGTTGCATACCTACGAAAGGGTTTAATACGTTAAATATTAACTTGATATAATAATTTCAATGAACAAAAAATTATTTAGGAATTATTTAATTACATCTTCATTATTACATACAACTTTCCATCATAAAAGTAAGCAAGATTGCTTATAACCTTTTCACATATTACATAAGACTAACTTTACAAAATTAGAAAAGTTCATCAGAAGAAAAACCTGTGTTTACTTGAAATTCCAATTGCATTGCTTCTACTCGATCATCTACTGGATATCTAAAGTTTTCTTCATTTACAACATGTTTAACACACTGTGCCCATCTCTCTGGTGTAACTGCTTTCAAACCATCCTGAAACAAGACTTTCATATCACCAAATTTAAAAGTTTTATTATTTGCAGCAACATATGCCCAAATTAATTCGATAGGATTAAATTGGCAGTGGTATGGAGGCAATCTTAAAACTTCTCTTCCGGAGGACTTGACCATTTCATCTATCACATACGAACAGTCTGGCTTCCCTACCAAATTGTTCGTTATTTTAGCTAAAATTTAGGTCAGTTGTAATAACAATCATATTATACAATATTGTAAGTATCTAATAAGTAAAACTTACCTTTCAGTTTCCCACCGATTAAGTTGAATGATCCCCATTCCAATAACTAGGTATATTTGAATACTGTGTTTGTTATGTTTATATCAATAATTAATAATAAATTGTTGAAAGATTTATAATTTTATTGATGTAAACACAGTCTAAAACGTGCAAACGATAATGAAGATGATGATGATTAAATTTGTATTACCAAATTTATTATTAAGATATAATAAGAATAAGATTTACCGAAAAGTTCTACATTTAATTCTGTCCGTTCTGCTGGAATTCCTTGTGCATCAAGCCATTCCATCATTTGCGACTTGGTCCAACTTTTAAGTGGTCTCTTATCTTTTCTTCTCGAATGATATGAAGCATTGTCCATTACTATAACAGTATTATTATTATTATTATCAACTACAGTTTAGAGCAGAGGCACAAAAGTAGCTATTTTGCTCAAAAGCACCATAATACAATAAAAGACAAGTTTAATCAACTTACAGCCCTCTAAAAGGAGCAAAATTTGTCACCATCCATTCTTCAAATACAGTTGAATTCATCTCTTCATGATAGTCGTTAGTTTTTTTCGATTCAAAACATAATAAACCATTTTCCACAAATCCTGCCTTGTTTCCTATATGAAGAATAATCAATCGCTTACCTTTACCTGAGGGGTTTTGTAATCCTGTCTAAAATATATTTACAATTTAGTAATTGATAATTATCTAAATTAGTGTATACTATTACCGAGAGACCTTTGTTGAAAACTTCAGCTGCACTTGTTACAGATTTGTCTTTCCATACTTTAGCCGTAGTGTGACCAGCATTTACCCAAGTTACCCAATTATCTTCTGTTCACTATGTATAATTTTACTGTGATGATTTTTAATGACATCCCGAAAACTCCAATTATCGTTGGTTTCATTTGAATAACTCGATTCGGTTTGATTTGATTCTTGACTTTCGACGGTGAAAATAGCTTCTTCAAAATTATAAAATTCCTGATTACTAATTCCTGGTTGATCCATAATTTAATTAAAAAAAACCTAAATTTCTGAAACAAATTAAGGTTAGAATACACAAATGTGGTTTTTAACAAAACCAAAGTGTTATTAGAATAACAATTAGTTTTTAACGTATTCTTGGTTGAAACAGCAATATATCCGCTAGCAATATTAAAAATTCGTTACAAAATTTTACGAAAAAATATTTATAAACGTCAAATCTCAAACAATTGTGGTGGTGTGAACTTACAAATTCATTTTTGAATATCAACCAATCACATTTCAAGGTTAATATTTTTAGTTCCGAATTCAAGACTAATCTTAAAACGAATGGACTATAGTTCGCATTATAATGCACATAGCACAATAATGCAATAAATAGATACTTAAATATACTTTAAATAAATGTAGATAAAATATTATATCAAAGAAACTGAAACATTATAGTTTCATAATTAATTGTATTAATTTTCTTTTAAGTATGTAGTTCAAAAGACTTTCAAACTTTTTATACAAATTTTATTATTTACCTAAACATGCAAAGATAATTTATTATCTAGTAAAATAATTATCACAGAATGCAATATTGTAACATTAAATTTGCACAGTAAGGCAAAATTTTCTTAAAGTATCGGATTAGAATTTGTATAATTTGTACGTCAATAAAGTTATTTTTCATACTTTTATTTATTGCTTAAAATTAAATTATAAATTGATAAGTACCATAATTTTATTTAAATAAAAATATATTATTGTTAAATTATAGTCTACCGTAATTTCTAAACGTTTAACATAATATTTAGTTATTATACTTCAATTTTATCATAAGTATTGAATTTTATTAGTACGCATTAAATTAAAAATTTAATTATCCAAATCATGCATGCACCTTTTTATTGCTCCTTTTGCGTGTAATGTATTATACACACCAAAGTAAAAAACTGTTAACATAGGTTTATGGAGCTTTTTTTGTATAGTAGTAATCGGCAACCCTTCTCGATGTGTGCAAGAAACCAGATCGGCCAGAAAAGTTTTTGGCTTGAGTTTTTATTATCATCGCTGCTGGGACAGCTAAGTATTCATTTATCACTTGAAAAGCCAAACTTTTGTGCTAATGGCTTTAGTCTATATGGTGTTCGGTTTAGTTTTAACCGACTTTAGCAATAAAATTGTTTCATAATTCTTCGATAGATCCAGAAACCAATGTGTTGTGTAAAATAGTACACCTATAATAAATAACAATAGAAAAGTATTAAAAAATTATTAGAACCCCAATAATGAATTATAGAGAAAGTTTTTCATTTAACAAGCGCCTTGTAATAAAGAAGTAAGTTTGCAATAAAAAAAACTGTTGCCCTACTAAGTAGGTATTTCGGGGCTTGAGTTATAGCTTTACTGCATCGATGGCTGGTTGCACTAAGAAGTTACTTTCAGTAAATTACAACTAGCTTGAATGAGATCTACGATTTTGCTTTTCTTTTAAGCTTTAAAATAACACCATATTATTGCTAGAAACCCACTTAACATTCTTGAATAGCTAAAATCTAAATTAATTCTTTTATGTGAGTATAATAAAACTTAACTATTGTTTTTAGGTATGAACAATTATTAACGCATAAGTACTAATTTAATGTAAAAATTATGAATTTCTTAATTTAATTTAAATGCACAGCATGTTCATAAATAATACACTATTATAAATCTGTGTGAAATAAATATGTCTAGATTACGGATATAAAATATTTAAAAAATAACAATTAATACAGATCGGAGATCTTAATTTAGCCAATTTAAATATCCGACATTTCAATGTCAAAACTTTTAGATTCTTATCGACATAAGTTCAGGGGCGTAGCATAGAGAAAATATTATGTAGATAGCTGGTAAAATTACTTTTGAAATGTTGCCAAGTTTATGTTTACATTATACTTTATAATATTTTTTGTACATAATAGGGGTTTACGAAAATTGAACCGGTATAACCGCTCGTACCGCTTACGTTTGAAAATTCAGAAGGTAGAGCTGAACCGCGTACGGATATTAAACTAAATCTATCAGGAGCATGTACCAACTTAATAATTTGTGTATGGACGATTGTAGTTGGTAGATTGCGGTTGATCATTCAAATTAGCTGACAACCTCAGTTTAAAGTGAAATTTAAAGCCGCTAAAGTTTTATTCCTATTGTTATTTGACATTTTAATCACAAAATATAAAAAGTAAACTTTGAGGTTACATGAATAATATCATCGTAACAGCAAATTAGAGGGGTCGCTATATATTATCAGTGGGAAATTATTCAACCTAATTCATGCACCAACAAATCAGCTAGTTTCCGAACGGTAAAAGGAAAATCTCTACCGGTTTAATTTTTGTAAACCTCTATTACGTCAGCAGTCAGTACCTCTTTTATCTTAAATTTTGATTAAACAGTCATGGTGCATACTTATTATTAGACTCGCTCCTGTACTGTACATGTACAATGTACATGATTTACTTTACATAAGATACCTCAGGGCCGTATTTACGGGTTGGGGGGGGGGGGGTTAGGGGTTAGAAACCCCCCCCCCCCCAATTATTTATCAAGTACTGGAAGTCCGCTTGCAATCGTACAAAAATCAGAAAAAACAAAAACAATCTTTACAACTAATAACAAAAACATTAAACTTGAAGTATTAAATAAAAATTAAAACTAAAGATATTTCTAATAAACTAAATCCCAAATTAAAAAATCGGAAATTCGTATTAATATCCGGCGATTGGCGACACTGGATTGAATACACCTTCTACTAAATTGCAAAAATATAAAAACTGACCATGAAGAATATAAAAAACCCTATATATTTACAATACTGTGTAAAAGTCTGCGGCCTCTTAATAAATATTGTTAGTTATTACTCCTATTAATTAATTTTCGATTTTTAAAAAAATAATTATATTGAAATAAATGAAATAGATATTTTATCTTAATTCTTACTATTATGGTAAAAATTTTAAATTGCTATAAATTGTTTGAACCAAAAATTTTAAAAGAAAAATAAGTTTTATGACCATCATCGGTAACATAGCTTAAAATAATACTTCCGCAATAAATTAAAGTGGGCATTGTAAACCCATAAATTGTCTTATATTTTGGTGTAATTTAGTTCTTTGTTTTGACAACATTATTTACCATCCGTAAAATAAGAATTTAGTTTGTGATTTTTATTAAATTAAAAAATTTTATTTAAAGACGGTTTTTACAAAAGAGTTTAAAATTAAAATATGAATAAGTTTAAATTTATTAAAAATATCGTAGTAAACAAAACTTTTAAAATGGCACAAACAAAATTTTATCCGCGATGCACCCCAAAAGTCAACCTGTAATTAAAATTTGTCTCTTCCTCGACAAATTATTTTCAACCATTAAATAAAGTTTACAAAAATCAAAATTTTCTTTGAATATCGAACTCAAATAAAGAAAAATCGCTCAAAAAAATAATTACTTTAATTATATAAAAACAATCTTCTCACAAAATTTCAACTTTTTTGCGGTCACTAAAATACCAAAATACTTTTAAACAAAATTTTCCAATAACAACACTCAAAAATAAAATCTTAATTGCAAAAATACTTGCACAAAATTATACTCAAAAAATTAGCGGAGCAAAATCTAGGCCTCTATCGTTTCCGCCATCTTGACAGAAAAACCCTTCTCTACCCATTTTTCTGCAAACATTACATTTCAAAAATTAATATAACAAAATTTAAATTTAAAAAAATTACCAAAATTGCATTTATTTTGTCGATTTTAGCATGACCGATGGTTTAAGTTGGAACTTAAATTTTTTTATTTAGGTATTTATTTATCGAGTTCCTTTTATTTTTTATTTAATATTTGTTTTTTATTGTAGTTTTTGTTTATTTTTTAAATAAGTTGTACTTTATACTTTTATTTTTTGTTTTAAATTTTAGTTTTCTTTGTATTTTAATAAATTAGCTATTTATTTTTTAATATTTTTGAAACCCCCTCCGAAAATCTAGTCTAAATACGGCTCCGAGAAACCTACTACAAAAGCAATAAGCTGGCTGTTTTATTTTCAATTCTTACTTCATCAATGTGTGGTCTTGCCATATTTTTTTACGCCATTGTTTAATTATATGCAATATAGCTTTATGTCAGTCAAAATAGACATAAAAATAGGGTAAGCTTGCATAAATTACGATACAGCTGAAAATTGGTGGAGGTCTTTATTTTATTATTACAAATAAAATGTCAGAAGTCTCCATCGATCCCACATCTGCTAAAAAAGTTATTCAAGGTCAAAGGTAGCAAATTTCGGTTTTTCGCCTTTGTCTCGCATACAGCAAGTGTTATAGTAAAAATAGCTTACACAAAAGTTGTAGATTATTAAATTCTCTAAAAAAATTGTTTCTATGCTTTTTTTTCTACGAATCATCATTTCAGAGATATCGCAATTTCAAACATCGAAAATACTCATATTTACTCTTATGCGGCTTGTAATGCTTTGCTTAGTGACGTTTTTAGTGCGGTGTATATTGTAAATAAAACAAAACTAACAAAACTTGATATTTAGAAAAATAAACTTGACTATTCAATTCACATGTCATCTGTCGAAAGTGAACCAATAAAAATGTTAGATGTAAGATTTCATGGCCAATCAAAATGAACTGTAGTGGATATTCCACTAGTGCTGAATTACAGCGAATATTCCACTATTGGTACAAGCGAATATTTTAAACAAATGAAAAATTTTATTGCAAATATAATTAATTATTTCAAATTATTTACAGTTTGTTTTATATTACGAACAAAATTCTAAAAACTAAATGTGGATTTACAATACATAGGTGCACAGTGTGCAAATAAAACATTCTTCTGTAGTGATACTGTAGTGATTCTTTAGTATCACTACTGAAAAATATTTCATTTGCATATTATACACTTCTATTAAGTTAAGAAGTTATTTTAAAACATAATTGATGGTACAATTTGAAAAGCTTACGTTGCTACAATTACTATTTAAACATCCCGTTTCACTTGAAGAAGGAATTACCACAGTTTCGCCCTTAATTGAATGGTTGGATCGCATCTTTTCAATTATTGTTTGGTGATGCTCACCGTCCAGTTGTAAATATGATTTTATCGATTCAGTATTTCTGTGTCCTGTTATCTTCATCAGCTGCTGCTCTTCAACTCCAACTTTTGCCAACGTCGATATAACAGTAGACCTAATTGAGTGCTTGGATATTTTTCTTTTTTTGATGTCTAAACCTGATTCTTCGGCCGCAATTTTAACCCATTTTGCGATTTTGTTAACACCAACGGGCGAATTTTTGTACCATTTACTGGATTCATTCGATTTCCAAAATCTATTAGACGTCAGGAACATTCGATCAGTCTTCACATTGTCACCTCTTTTAGAAATAAATTTATGGTAAAGCCTACAAAAAAATTAATACGATTACAAATTAAAATTATTGGATAAAGTACTAGATAGCTTACCTTACAGGACACAGATCAATGTTTTCGTTTTCAATAAGCCATTTGCTTTCAGCTAGTTTCTTTCCACCTCCTTGCGCCGTCTTAGAAAAAATTGGGTTGTATTGAAATAATAAATTTGGCATTGATACTCTTCGCCACCTCGCCAAGCAAGTTCATAGGAGACAACGAAAAAAAACTTTTTTTGAAGGCCATCGGGATTATTTTCGTCGAATCATTGTATAATGTTTAAATACTCGTCTTGTGTTAATGCCGCTGAGCTAATGGTTCGCTTTTCTGGGAGCATTTGTAATTTTTTTCTTGTAGCGTCTCTAGCTTCTCTTGCAGTTTTAAATACAGCGTCACTAAACAGGTTGATTTCAATATTCCAGGTATTGTAATACATGTCTTGAAGCATTTTTGCCGTGGTGTTAAACATGTGCTTAACTACACCTTCTTTGTAATCCGTTCCATCTTGTTTTTTTATATTGGAGGCCCAACTTTTTAAAATAGTGTTTAATTCCATAAATGATGTGGATTCCTTTAATTCGAAATGTTTTTCTTTCAAAAAATCCGAAAATTGTCGCCATACCGATGAATGAGATTTCCTTGTATTTTCAGGCACATTATGAACAATCAGCGTTAATTTCTGAATCTGATTTACCACCAAATCTATCCAAAGCACTTTGCATTATAACGTTAACAAAAATCACAACAAGAAAACGCATTCAATAAAATTTATTATGAATTTCACGAATAACAAAAGTTTGTTTACTGGTTGTCACAGAAATATAATCATGTGTAACTCAATTTTGTATCAATTTTATTTGAAAAAAGTAAAATTTGTTCAAATAATAGTCTCTTAAATACGATTCGTAGTCGTAGATGATGTAGAATATTTTGTGGCGATATCCACAATATCGCCGATGTGGATATCGCCACAAAATATTCTACATCATCTACGACTACTCGTGGTATTACAAGTGAATATCAGCTATAATTCTTACGATAAAAAAATGTTATTTATATTGTGAGGGCATTGAATACTTAAAAAAAATTAAGACATTATCTATACATTGCTGTTTCCAAATGTTTAACTAGGTCAATCGCAATTAAAACACATCTATTACAACAGTTCTTAAATTGGAAATCGAAGTTGCTAAAAATCAAGAAAAAAAATATAAAGACCAAAAAATACATTGTTACGTTACAGAACAATGTATACGTAAACCTCCTACATAACCCACGAACTACAGCAGATAAAAAACTTCTTTTTACTAAAAAGGTTCTCAAAACACATTATCAATTATTTTAGTGATAACTACAATTTTAAATTGCGATAAGCACATTTCCGTTCAAGCTACATAATAATATAAACTTCAGTAATTTACAGGTATTTAATAGAATGTTTGAAAAGTGCCAAAAAAAAAATTATCAAAATATTTTTAATACGATATCATGTATTATTAAGAAAAATTAATTGGATACTCTTACCATTTAATGCACACGTTTTTGTTCGTTCATGTGTTTTATAAAAGCAACCCTTTCAAATATTTGTCGCTGATAACGTTAATTACTTAACTTTCTTTTTATTTGGTTCATCTAGTTGAAAACGTTGAAATCTAGTCTAGCAGGAGTAAATAATACATTTCAATAAAAAAGCACTCCTTAGAAATATATTTGCAATAGCAATATAAATCTATTTGAAAAATATTTGAAAAATAGATTTATCTATTTAAAAAAAAAATTATCACAAAAATGCATTTTCACTTCATTTAAATGCACGTTGCAAGCAATAAGTACCTACTACAAGTAATAAATTGTATTGTTCATAGTATAATCTTTTTTTAAATTGCTTTTTGAATTATTTGATTTACGTATAAACTGAATCTTATTAAAATTGCTCAACACATAAGTAGCGAGTAACGCTTTTTATTTTGGATTCTACATTTTGTATTATAATTTTACTTTTAAAACACACACGACTGTAGGCAGGGGAGGCAGTGCCGCACCAAGATAACGACCTGAGTTTTACAAACAGTAATTGATATTTTTTGCAATTGAATTCATTATTATTAGCTGAATAAATTTTAACTTTATTTTAAAAATAAATTTTTTTGATAAAAGTGTTAAATTTCACTTTCAATATCGAAAAATTGTCTCGTTCTGATATGAACTGCTATCGACTTTGTTCCCTAAATTAAATATTTTAAAAACACCTACTATTATCCAATTAATACCTTACTTACTAAAAATAATTTATTGCGTATCATCCAGTTAACATTGTTTACTACTTTTTGTTTACTACTACTTACTACTACTTTTGTTTTATTTTTATTTTTAATACCACTAAATTAATTATCATCTATAATAATTACATACATATATTTTTCAGTTTTAATTCCAAATTGAACAAACAAAATAAAATATAAATTTTCAAAATCAAAAACAAAATTTTATAAATTTTTTACACAATCCCCTTATTTAAAAAAATATACAACAGTAGTATATTGTTGTGGGATTTTGTATGAATTACCTACCCGGCACAATCTTTAATTTACCCAGCTAGCTTTTACAGTGGAGAACAAAAAAAAAAAGACGCTCAGTAGTCGGTTCCTGTTGATTTCTTTGTTTGGCCTTCTTTTTAAATGATAAATAATAATTTTTCCAATAATAAATTCTTCAAAAACCAATAAATCGTAAATTTAATTTCAAATTTAATTCAATGTGAAATTTAAAATGGGCTCGCACTTTTAACCTCATGCGTGTTCAAAACGCCTTGTTATCGCCAGCTGTACACTCGTACAAATGCAAATTTTACTTTTAATTTTACACCAATTTCAAACTTTTAACTTCAATCGCTCTTTTCAAATTCATCAAATCAATCGAATTTATCAAATCAATTAAAAGCACTACCGCTCGGTAGCAACGCATCAAAAATCCAATTCCAATTCTCAAAATTATATCCAAAAAATTACGCAATAATGCAAACGCATCAAATCACTTTATTTAATCAATCAAATCAAAATATTACTCACAATTTCAAATAACAAAATCGCATATCAAAACTCAAACTCAGCGGGCATACAAATTTTTCACCCGCTGTCGGCCACGGCTGGCACACGACAAGCACCTCTTCTCTGTCTTTCTCCCCACTCTGCACTTTTCCAAGTCAAATGTTTAAACTTAAAATTAACAAATTATTTCAATTTAGCACAGGGTGGGTCGAAATATTTTGTTTCACGACAATATATTATGAATTTGTATATGAAAGATTTTGATAGACCATAATAAATTACCAAATCAACAAAAGTCAAGTTTCACAAAAATCATTTATATTTCGCTGGCTTAAAATTATAAGGTTCTATGTTACATTTTTGACACTATATGAGTTATTGATACCACAAGGTTCTATGGTGCACATACAACATTTTAATTAATGTAACGATAGTATGAGAAGTCTAAAAATGGTTTTATGTGCACATTTACAAAGGTCTATGTGCTGAAAATTTCATTTCGGTAAAACAAAGTTCTATAAACTCTACATAGAACCTGATGTTGTATCTAAAATGCTAGAATATATCAACAAAGTTCTATGTTATTATATACAACTTTGTATGTGCAATAAGAAATTGGGAATCATAAGAAACCAACATAGAATCATTTTATTTGGAAACGGAAGAACCCTAAGAAAACCACAGCAAAAATGCAAAATATTAATGAATAACTGAAGCCAGTACCCCAAAATAACTTTAGTTTCTTAATTTAACTTGTAACGATGTTTCTTTCCTTTTATATTATGTTTTATTTATATTATTTCAATACTTTTAAGTTCTATGTTACCTTCTTTAATTATAATAAACAGTTTTGATAAAACAAAGTTCTATGTTATTCTAGAGGTCCCTATAGAATTTAAAATTACGGCCCATTTTTTTTGATTTTGTTATATATTAGACAGAAATTACTTATTGAAACAGCTAGTAAGTTGAATTACAAATATATTAAATATAACTACGATAACCAATATCCAAAATTTCAAACGCGTTTATCTCGGCTCCAGTACATTGTAACATAGAACCTTATAATTTTAACCCAGCGATTTCTTGTTTAATATTTAAATTATTAACTTGTAATACTAGTTAAAATTAAATAACTATTTTTGTTCATCGTAATTATTAAATTCAATTAATTATATTATTATTTCGGAATTTGCTTAATAAAACTACTACTGTATTGTCTACGTTTTGTTAAATTTTTCTGTGAGCTTCTTTTGGGTGGGTAATTAATTTATTAAATAAAGAATTCTGAATATTTTCTATAATACACAAATTATTATGAACTTCTGTAATATTTTAAATTAAAAAGTTTTAAATTGAACAAGTTAATTAAACATGAATAACAGTTAATATTTTTTATTGGGCTTTCAGCGAACGTTATCGCTTTTATCAAAATTTATTTATCCAAAATATTTGTTCAATTTAAAACTTTTTAATTTGAATTTTCTTATATAATTACTTGTAATCGCTCTACAAATCGTGTGATATTTTTATAATAAATTAATGCAAATTTTCTAGGTATGAATGCATATGAATGGAATAACAGAGACAAAAGCATACTTTTGATATTTAAATAGTATAATTATTTAATTATTGTCTTATTCGGATTAAAAGTGAAACTTTGATTTAACCAAAATTATTGTATTAGCAAAGCAAAGTGCCAGTCTACCGAGCGAATTAAAGATTTTCAAGACTCTAAAGTTTACCTGATTTACAAATAAGACCTACTACTTAAATTAGCTTGGTGCTTGAAGCTCGTGTATTCTTAGTAGGATAGACATTTTACAACTTGTTACGATTCATTTCGACCTTGCAGCTGTGACTTTTCAACATATAGAACTAGAAGAATGAGATGCCATAAATTCTTTAATAATAATAAATTTTACACGACACGACGCGACGCAACGTGTTTGACAGTCACAGAACATATAAATTTGAGAACGTTCACATTTTTAGCATAAAAGTAAGCGAAAAGTCTCTTTTCCGCATACTGCATATGCAGTGTCCAAAGATTTTCAGGGATTCAAAAAATACGCTTTTGAGAAAAAATTTACTATTGGGAGCACTTGGCCGAAAATGCTTCTTTGTGTAGGGTATAACTCAGGGTGTATATACAAAACCTTTGAAGAAGTAACTTGCTGGTTTAGCAGCTGACTGTTTTATGATAATATTATAAATGTTTTCATGAGTTGATAATATTATCTTTTTATAGTGTAAAGTTAACTTTCCTTCCATTCTATAGTTTGAAATTTTGGTACAGCTATTTGAAGTTATTTTATAATAGTATTATGCCTAGAAAATAATATTGTAAGTTTCCGTCATAATGGTGTATTAAAGTAGAGAATAATTAAGTAATAGCCAAGTTTAAGAGAAGTTTTACTTATGGGATTTAGAAACAGTTGCTTTGGGTTAATCTTTATACGAACTGATAACGCTTTTAGCAGTCAAGTTTGCTTTTTAGCCTTTTAAGTTAATGACACGCTGTTCTTAAGCGATAAAAAGATAGATTATTGTAGGTTATTCCATTTCATTTATATTTCAAGACAAGGCAGTATTGTGGCCTCAATACGGAATACATTTAGAAGGATATCGGAAAAGAGATTAGCAAGAGTAAAGGGAGAATTACAGAAGGTTTGAGAGAACTCAGAATATCGAGAATCGGCTTATCAGATTCGTACTAACTACCAGTTGGGTGGATCGATCTAATACCATTCGACGATATTCGATACATTAAACATCGAGTATTTATATAAATAAATTATAATCATAAATATTACACCTTAAAATGTCACACGAGCACATGTGTTACTTTGAATTGCTCAAAGCTTATTTATGTGGATGTTCAAGAACATCTTAGTATTTTATTGAATTAAATATTATCATAATTCAAAATTTTTGATAAAACTTTATCTGTTTATGAAGACTGGTAAACTACAAAAAAGTAATATAGAAAACATTAGAACATCATTAGGTACACGATTATCTCCGTTCTGACACGGTTCTGACACCAAGAGGGAACGAGTTCTAATTATAAAGCTTAGCTTACACACTATTTTACCATCCTTAACTAATTTTACTTAACCCATAGAATAGATTCTTTAAGGTTTTATTTCAACAATTTTTTAACCTGACTTCTCAATACTTACAATTTAAGTTTCTTTTATCTTATTTGAAATTCTTACAGTACAGCGATAAATTTACAATTGAAAGGAAACATTCGAAAATTTTATTCGGATGGAAATATAAAAACTTTTGATAATAACTGTATAATAATCTCAAATTAATTATAACTGTTTACAAAGTAGGAGGATAAAATTTACTTGTTAATTCTTCACAAAACAAGATTTACAAAAATATGAGTTTTTTCTTTCTTATAATTGCCGAAACAAATTATTTTATTCGTTTTTTATTTCAATTTACTTAAACCGAAAGCAGGATAAAATAAATTCTCAAATTAATTAATTTGTTACATAATGTAATTATTTATTATTAGGTATTATAAATAAATTTTAAAAATGCATAGAAAAGATCTATATTTATCTATTGATTATAATTTAATACAATAGAATTTTAACTATATCCAAAATCATTATACTGTCGTGTAACAACTTAAAAATTTTAGAATTGCGTACAAAACTCATTCCTTTACTCTTTAACATACAAAAAAGTACATTTTAATTTTAACTGAAAGACGGTTTTCTAAACCGAAACATGTATTGTTTTGTTATATTATGTAATTTTGGTGACTATTGTTTAATATAAATAGTAAAAAAAGTAGAGTAAATTATTTAAAATAATCAGACTAGAATTTCCACTAAGTACATCTTGTGAACCAATCAGTGGAAGAGATCATTTACACTTCAGTGATTAAAAAAAGTTTAGCCTGAAGATAAAAAAACCACGATGAATGGTAATAGTAATTATTATTATTATTATTTGTTAACGAACTGTGGTACATGTCCCCACTGCACTGAAGCTTAAGCTTATTGTACACCCATCTGAGTTTTTACTCCAACAACTGCGTCTCTCGACCAGGTCGAGAACGCAGTTGAAGGGAGATTGTGCTATCTTCTCGGTTGTTGGGTAAGGTAAACCGAGGTGACGCAACCTGCTCCTAGCCAAGGCCGGGCATTGGCATAGTATGTGAAGTGGGGTTTCATCGTCCTCGCCACACATCTTGCAATTAGCATCTTTGGCGAGCTTCATAATGCTGAGGTGCCTTTTGAGGCAGCAGTGCCCTGTAAAGAGACCCACTAACCTTCTAAGTTGTTTCCTACTCAACATAAGTATTTTATTCCTTTTGGAGTCACTAGACGGTGCCCTTATAAACATCCGCGATTGCCTCAGTCCAGTTAGGTTCACCCAGTTAGCAAGGTGTTGTTCTGCTAGTATGTCCCTAATCCTTCCCTTAGCGGTAGAGTATGCGATCCCGCAGGAAGGCTCCGGGCCCATTAGGTTTGTACAAGCGGCCTTCCTAGCTAGAGAGTCCGCTTCTTCATTGCCCTTGATACCCTGGTGTCCCCCCAAGTAACATTTTCAACCTGGTAAATCTCTAGTAAGCCTCTAGCAGTGAAATCTCACAGGTACCTGTCCCTGTCTAGAACCCTTTTTTAGATTAAACCAGGGGTCTGTGCCAGGGCATAATGGCGCACATTTGCACCCCTACCAGATATCCCAGACACCGGTCTACTAAGCACCTAAGCACCAGGTACACTGGCAGGGATCTTTCAGGGAGATTTGCAGAATGTAAAAAAAATAATTATATTGTTAACATTATAATTATTTTAATTAAATAATCTTGAAATAAACAAGTTAATTAAACATTTTATAATAATGTTTTTATTAAGCTTTCGACGTTGGTAAACGTCTTCGTCAGAATATTTTAACTTGTTTATTCCAAGATTATTTAATTATATTTCACAAGTTAAAAAATTAATTTATTAAATATAATTATTATATTATAAACTATGCCTCGAGAACAACGATTGTATAATAATACTATCTGAAAGTTAACAATTACATTTTATTTAAATATCTAAAAAAGTTTACATATTTTCTTTTTAACTTTCGAACCTGCGATGGCATTCATTGAATGTTCTGTAACTTCACACCTTAACGATTTCACTACGGAGGCTATATAATATATTTTACTTTATAATTTACTATATACTAGTACCTACTTATGTATAGAAAAATAATAATTTAATTTTGATTTGATAAAAGGTGCAAAAAGAAATGGAAAACCATAGTTTAAGAAATAAAATATATTATTAGTAAAATATTTAACTAAGTATAGTTGACCGAAATAAAGCTTTAAAATAAAAAGCCGCAACTATAATATTTTGATATTAATGAATGATTTCTATTGGTCTACTAATAATATTAACAAACGTTTTCTATTTGTTGTTAAATTTGGCACAGGCCCTACTAAATAAAATAACCTGTAAATGAGTACCTGACAAATTTCTACCATGGGCATTTCACAGAACCCTACAAAGAATCTGTAAACTAGTACCTAGCTAATCCCTACCTCGAGCATTTTACAGGCATCTACAAAGAATTTGTGAACATATCTCTGGCTAATCCCTACCACGGGCATTTCACAGGGTTCCACAAAGAATGTGTAAACAGGTACCTGGAAAATCCCTGTATTAACAGGCCTGGCATACTTAATTAATAAGCATTCGCCAGCGGTCTAACAGGGTCACAGGAAAAACAGGACGTTCCCGTTTGTCTTTTATTTATACTGCATCTCCTAATGCTCAAGAAGATCAACATTTTATGAGGGTCACAGGAAATTTCCACAGGGAAAATGTTGCTTGGGCCGGCACTCACATCAGTGTGACGCTGTTGCGGAGAGCAAATCTTACCAGAGCATCTTTGCATTGTTTGACAACCTTGGAGTGTGATTCAACTCCTTATAGGGCTCTTAGAGCTGCCTGGCTGCCAGTCATGATACAGATTCTCTTCTCTGCAAGGTTCCTCCATACCAACTTTTCAGCACAGACCAATATAGCAGTTATATAACTAGGTGTACAGACCGAAGACCCAGAAGAGCCTCCATGGAAGCGGTGGGCGTTGATGCCATTGCCCCCGTAACACCCAAGCACGTCAGTCTTTGCAACCTGTTGAGCCGGTTTATACTTTCTCTTTTACTGGCTTTGTGCCACCAGATTAGGGCTGAGTATGTGATCGTGGGTATCACCACTTTAGTATACAACCAAAGTACCAGTTTAGGTTTTAGTCCCCACGTTTTACCGATCATGCTCCTACAGTCCCCGAGAGCCGTAGTCGCTTTGTTTGTAATGTGACGGATGTGAGGTGTGAAGGTCAGCCTGTTGTTCAGAGTTAGACCCAGATATTTGACCTCATTCTGCAGAGGCAACTCATCCCCCGCAACCTCAGAGTCCTCACATCCTGAAGTTCGTGCGTTGTGTAAATGCCACAACAGAGGTTTTACTCGGATTTACCGCTAACCCCTCTCTTGTGCACCATTTTTCTACGATTCTGAGTGCGTTTTGCATCAACGATGACACGACTCCTCCGAATTTCCCAATAACAAGAATTGTGATATCATCAGTAAATCCCTGTCCATGTACCCCTACCTGTTTTAGCTCCCGCAGAAGACTATCCACCACCAGGTACCACAGCAGGCGCGAGAGAACCCCCCCCCCTGCGAACACCCACTTGCGACAGAAACCTCTGCAGTTGTTTGGCTCAGACTAGCTCTGATTTTCCTGTCTCTGAGGGTAGAACCAATCCAACCCGTAATGGCTGGGTCGACTCCACGACTTCCGACAGCTCTCACTATAGAGTTAAAGGAGGCGTTATCAAACGCCCTCTCTATGTCTAGAAAGGCTCCCAGAGCAATTTCTTGGCTTCTAAGAGCCCCTGCTATCCTGTGAGTTAGTTCGTGTAAACTAAGCTCACACGATTTGCCCGATTGATAAGCATACTGGTGTCTGTGTAGAGGTAAATTCACCTCTCCATTCTTCTCCAGTGTCTTCAACAAAAAAGACATCATGCTAATTGGACGAAATGACTTTTCCTGAGCATATGATGCACGCCCTGGCTTGGGTATAAATACCACTCTTGTCATTCGCCAGCTTTAAGGTACATGATTGAGCGCCAGACTAGCTCTGAACATTGTACATAGAGGGTTGGCTAGTGTTTCCATCCCCTGTTGTAATAATGCGGGAAAATTCCATTCTCGCCTTGAGATTTGAATGGTTTGAAAGTGCTAATCGCTCATTCAACTCTCGTTTTGTTAATTATGCTATCTGCTAATTTCCAGTTGCTCCTGCTCGCCTGACTAGTCGGAACGGCTTGGTGCCCCTGGCCATTAGAGCCATCATCAGGTTTGGGAACACATCTTGTAAACCAATCAGTGGAAGAGATCATTTACATTTCAGTTATTAAAAGAAGTTTAGCCTGAAAATAAAAAAAAACATGATGAATGGTAATAGTAATTACTGAGACGATTTGTGCCCTTGTTTTTTCTAATTTTGGGGATCGAAAACAACAGAGCTGTAATGGGGGAATGGCTTCAGCTTTATGGCACTTTATCGTAGGCCTAGATTTCAACTAATTGTAAGATAAACTTTGATATATATTGTCATATATTGCTCTGTAATTTTTGTAGAAAATTATATTCAACGCATTTGATTTTCTTGGGTAGCCCTGGATTGCGGATAGTTGAGCTAATTTTAGTGTGAAGGGTTCCAGCGTTTTAAAATAATTATAATCCAATTCCAAGGTCTTCAGAAAAGAAATATTCAATCGCAATAATTTTAATTCAAATAGTTTTCCTTTGCTCGAGGTTCGAACTTATAAATTTTACTTATCAACTTGACGCGATATCGACAACGCCACGTTTGGTTCTTTTAAATCTTATTTTTATTTTTCCAAATATTTTTAATTGGTTTTTACTTTCAAATACCCGAAATTGTTGCTCTCTCTCCAAAAATCATCAATCAAATCATCTCACTACCGCTCAGTAGCAAATTATTAAAAAACTCCAAATAAAATTCAAACTTCCAAACAACGCAATAATGCACACGCATTAAATTATCTTTATTTAAAAAAAATCCAAATTACTACTCACAAATTAAAAAAATCTCAAAAAAAAGAAACTTCACCGAGCCAACAGTCGCACAACCGACTCGCGCAGCGTCCCCTAGCAAAAAGCGCTTAATTTTCGGTGATCCGTCTCCACCTAACAAAATCTACAATCTTTCAATTCAATTATGAAAATAAAAATTTCTCCAAAATACATAAGATGGGTCCGAATCACTTTGAAACACCACAATATATTTTCTGAAGCTGTAGTTTAGTACAAAGATTAAATTTTGTTTAATAATAATTTCTTCTTTGAATTAACATCGGAAATCTGTAATTGTTAAAAATTATATTTTTTTAATTGTGTTTAAAAAAGTGTCACTTTTTGACACTCAAAAGTTTGTGGAAAAGTACTACTTTTCCGCCCTAGTGCGGAAAAGAAAGAAAAAGTTCTAATCTACTTTATTTATAATATACATTAGCGGTTACATTAGAACAATTATTAAAAGTGTTAACTGCGCCCGGATCAGTTTTCGACGTGGACACTCCAAAATTAACATCACCGCCACCTAAAATTTTAATAGCAACTTGTAGTTTGTTTTGCACAGAGTGCTCAAGGTACCCCTCTTGCACCACGTTTTAAATTGCAGGTACGCCTTATTATATTTTCCTTTAAATTTCTGTGAAATTAGAGCTTCAACCGCCAACGCCGTAGATTCCTCAACATCCGAACACTCCGACATATCTGACATATTTCCTAGTATTCTAAAAACACAAATTGTATAACCATAAAAAAAAACGTGATCACTTACCTGTTCACGTTGTAATGGCTACTATCTATGACCTACCTACTGTCTATAATGGGCTACCAACCGCAAAATACAAAAATTTTATAGTATAAACGCCTACTATCATTTTTCTTGAGAAATGAGAAATGTTATTGGTTCTTTTTAAAACATAATTAGAAAAAATATTGTTCGATACTCGTGGAAAACTACTTTTTCTATTCTCGGCTTCGGTTTACGATCTCGACTTTCGGCCTCGATCGTCAACCTCCGCCTTGAATGGAAAAATGTTAGTTTTCCTAACTTGTATCGAAAATATCTATTTTAATCAAATGAACAGTTAAAAAACAGTATCTAGAAAATGTCCAAAAAATTGTCTTTAAAGACATTAACAACTACTTGGATTCCTTATTTGTTGTTATTCTTAAGCATAGTGTTTATTATTTATTATTAAAATTATATTATAACTATTTTTTTTCTTAAAATTATTGAATGGGACTATTTAAATATTCATATATAAACTATTAACTTAATTTATTCTGAAATAATTTAAATTTAATAGTTTTTAAATGAAGTTAACTAAATTTTCATATCATTTATTTAAATGATTGAGCTTTGAAATAAAATAATGTAGTATTTTTTTAATAAATTTATTGTAAATATATCATGATTCAATGTTTTTATATTACTATTAACGAAATAGCGTTATACAGGTTAATTAAAATGATAATAACTTTGAATGTTCTTAAAATCTATAGTAATAATAATAATTATAGTAAAAATAATAATTTAAAAAGTTACCATTGTAACACACTATTCAAATCAATTTGCACTCGAAAGAAAACCATCTTATATTAAGTTGTATTCTTGTACTAGTACAAAGCAAAAGCGAGAGAAACAAGATTTACAGATTATTACTATATAAGATAACAGTCAAAATACATCTTAACTCACTAGTTGGAAATAAAATTTTACTCATAAGTAATCACATACATATTTTTAAACATCTCTAAATAAAACAATTTTGTTGCCAAATTGTATTGAATGGAAAGTTATTTAAATGGAAGAATTTTAATTTGCCAAAACATCCATATTCCAGGCAATCTGAATATACTTACATCACCCTATCTATACAGATTTTAATTTGTTTTTTATTTCCGGCATGAAAATATACACGCTAACAGACAAATTATTTCCTTTCAATGTAGTTTTCATTTCTCATCAGTTACATTTCATTTCATTTAAATAAAGTGGTAGTTTCTAGTAAAAAAAAAATTAATTTTGTATTTCACTACAACATAATATTGAATTAAATATTTCGTTTCAATAGCAACTAAACAAAATTTAAAACTTTAGAATTTTAACTGTAAAATAAAATTTACAAGAATCTTTATTTAAAAAAATTACTAACAGGGTAGGACTAAAATAAATTATCTTGAGAAAGTTAAAACAAATAAAAATAGTTGGAGTTCTAAAATTAATAATTAGGAACAAAATAGTAGAACGTTCTAGGTTTCTATACAGCAAGCCTTCTGTTTTAACGTGTGAGTAATACCGAAATTTTCAATATGCAAATTTGGTTTTTGAAATCGGAAAATCCAGTTTACTATAAAGTAATTTGAAAATGAATTTTATTTAAATTTTGTTAAATTTTACAAGCAGACCGTTGAGTATCAAGTAATAAACACAAACTTAAAAAATAATTGGTGTCAACATACTTACAGTCTTACAGATTCATAATTTTTACATATGTTCAAATCAACAAGACATAATTTTGTTATTAATTTTCTATAAACAATTTAATATTGTAATTATAATTATTTACTTTTGGTATTTTTCTTTTGCTGGTAATTATTGTGCAAGATCATTTTTTGTTTTATTTTTATTATTTTGTTAATAAAGTTCGTGTGGAGTGATCTTTTGTTATTTGAATAATATATTCAAAAGGCGATGCGATAAAACGTTAAATAATGAAAAAACGGTAAAATTAAAGTTTTAAAAGACGGTTATTCAAATTGGGAAATTGCAAGAAGTAAAAAAATACTAAAATTACTGATAATTAATTATATTAAAAGAAATATAAATTATGGGAAAACAGAAAATGGGAGCAAACACTGCAACATCGGAGATTGCAATAACCAGGAAAGCATCAAATTCTACCATAACTGCAAGACATTTGTATAGCAGCAGCAGTTGATATAGCAGCTTGCGTATCGTATCGTATTTGATCCCTAGTAATTTGGTCTTCGGTAAATTGATTCCGGTGATTTTACCTCCGATAGTTTAAACTGTACGTAATAGGTAGATCCACGCAAAAACATGAATCTGTTAGTAGGTTAGTGTTTGTTTATGTTAGAGAAGAAGAAGAGAACAAGAAGATACCTGCAGCATAATAGGTTAAATGAATTGTATGGTGGAAGAGGTAGATGAATGAAGAGAAAGAATAAGTGTCAAAGGTATGTGAGATGTTGAGGAGGAATAAAGATCCGAGACGATATAAAGAAGAGTTTATTAAGTTTATTAAGTTTATGAAAATTTAAAATTTTACAAATGAAAAATTAAAATTTTACACATGAAAAATTTTAGAGTCACAATTTTAAGTAAACCATGGGTTACTGTTTTGTAGTAACTGTTAATCAAAATTTAAACATTCAAAACTAATTAACGAATCAAATTTAAAAATGTTTTGTTGAACAAAGTCCGTGAAAATAAATTATGTCATTTCGATTTGACTTTGGTTTAACACTAGAAGCGCCAAAGGGGTCATTTTGACACTTTTCAAACATAATTGTTCTGAATCTTCAAATGCGCCAAATAGACCATAAGCTATTATTTCAATCTGAGTTTTTCAATATATAAACAAGAACAGATTGCAGTGTTTTATTTTTTATCCATCCAACAAAATTTATACAATATAAAATGACAGAGTCAAAATGACCTCTGTGGCGTTAATAGGTATGCAGGTAAGCATTGCGCTTCTAGTGTTAATAAAAGAGGGGGTAATGTTGTGTCCACATCAAGTGATAAGAGGTGAATCGTATCTTTTAGAAGTAAATTAACTTTGCAGCCTAAGGAACAATTAAGGCAGGACTTTACGTTCGCACTCTTAAGTTACATCCATTGATACTCGATTGATTATGTTCGTTATGTTAAAATATTTTGTTTAGTTTAAGTTCTTGTTTTATTTGTATTTTATTTTTAATTGTTTGAAATTGTTATGATTTACTAACAAGCAAATCAGCACAACTAGACAAGCAGTAACATTGATTTGCTGGAATTAAAATAAATCTCAAATCTAGATTAAATTTGAAAAAAGCATTATGGGCGAACCAATGAAAAGGATTAGCAACAAAAATTGTTGGAAATGGAATAATAAGCAAACAAACATAATAACTCATCTGAGTTATTATTTAAGCGCGGTCGAAAGCAGTCGTGTCGAATTAAATTAATTAAGCGCGTGTCGAGAAAGTTTGTAAAGAAGTTGAATTGTTTGAGAAGTTTGCTCAATAGACTAAAAGGCCAATTTGTTTCCGAGTGTGGAAACCATCATCACTACGGTGTTAAATAAAGTGAGAGTCTCGCATTTATGCAAAAGATAACAAAGGTGAATAAAAAATATTTCGATCCAGAGGCAGTCCAGTGAAGTAGGTGCCTACGATAAAGTTAAGAATAGTGAAGAAGAAATCCCGTGCAAGGAGAGTTTTGTTTCTTAAACACGTGCTGGCCTGCGAGTTGCGTGAAACCTGTTTTTGTTATTGTTGTTTACTACTCAAGTTTCAAAATAAATATAATTTTATATCCTCAGTTGTTTTATTGCCTTTCTATGTAACCATTTCTTTTGTAAAATCATACGACCCATATGAGCAAAAAAGAAATTTAAGTAGTGAACCACTACAATATACATGTTTATTTTAACATATTAAATTAAACAAATAAATGAAATCTAAATATAGATCAGTGCACATTTCAGAAGAAATATAATTATCAGGAATAGTTTAGTTATAGAAAGCACAGGAAGCGGTTATCGGTAGCGGAATACGTCTTACACATAGTCTTGACCCAATATATGACGCATCTAAATCCATTTACTTAAACCGCGAAGTTCGTGCCCCGAATTGCTTTCTTTGTCGATTGTGATTCATTGCTTCTCTGAATGAAAGCGTAAACTGTTAATAACTGTTAAAATTATACAATAAAAGAACTCCATCTGGCAATTATTTTTTAATAAAATTATCAGCGTGTTACGTTCTTCTTAGTCAACAAAAATGCCAAATAATCTTTAACTAAGCCAATTACTACGTACTCGTTTTATAAAGTTTATGTCTGAGGAAGGTAAAAATTTGGTTGAAATTTAAAAAACAAGAAATGCTTACTTTGGGCGGTACAGCAGGCTTCGGCACAGGTGGTAACAGCACTGTTTTCAAAAGAGAGACTCTTCTGTAAATTCTAAAAAATGTAGAAAAAAAAATAATAACTCCTCGTGAAGATTAGATTTTAATACAGAGTTTTTAAGAATTAAAAAAAACATCTAACGAGCTGGCTTCTGAACTATTGAACCAAACGGGAATATATATTTCTACTAGAGATGCATGAATAAAACCTATTATTTTACATCTACACTATCTACACAAAATGTAAAGTTGGGGAACTGCCAGACAACCCACACCACGAATTTCAAAATTTCAACTGCGCAAAGAATAGAGGACACTTTACTAGGATTATGCAAGTTTTCGAAAAAAAATCGATTTTAAAAATGTAAAATTTATATGTATTTTAGATACACCTTTTAACATGGCTGCATAGTAAGCCGTTGTTGAGTAAGGCAAAAAAAACAGACCCTCCGGATGTCTTTGGCGTCCTCCGGGCCTATTTTATTTTTTCATGCATAATCCTTGGAAATTTTTGTTGCATTATACTCAGAAAATTGTTCTCTTTTTTATAATGCAGTTGAAATTTTGAAATTCGTGGTGAGGGTTGTCTGAGAGTAACCTAACGTAAAAGTCAGAGTAAAGTGATACTTTGTTATCAAAATTATATAAAATTACTTTGTAAACTAGAGTGTTCTTAAACAGTAATTACAAGAATATTGTTTTAAAATCTTTAGATTGAAGGATTAGAATGGGTCAGTTATATTTAGCTTAGCAATATCAAACATATTAAAATCGTTTTATGAAAACTAGAATTTACATCTTCAATTTAGCCGCTATATCATTTGTGCTAAAACAACCAGAATTAAAATTATTAGAAATATCTTGATCTAGTTTGAGAGAATATATATGAGAGCAAATAAAATCTTCGTAAAATTGAATTTTATAATATGGATGAAACCTTCGCTTTTATATAATGCATACAAAAACATCTTTTCAGTTTTTAATCGATTTCTATTCTACCGTATTCCAAAAATGTCAAATTTACATTACAAACAAGGTTTAGACTATAAGTTATATTAGCATTCTGCCTCGGTGGCTTCTAAAGTTACATCAAAATTCATTTCAACAACTTTTAAAGCATATCTTTCTAAAGTAAATTTTATAATTGCTTCCCTAAAATTTGATACATGTGCAAGTACCTACGACCTGTAGTTATTATTTAATTTCAGTGCAAAATTGTAATAATACAGTCCTAAACATTAAAATGGACATTACTTCATTTACGATGTTCGTATAAAACCTACGAAACGATCCGGAATAATAAATTTTCTATATAAAATAAAATAATTTATTTTAATGGTTAATGATATTGATTAAGTAATTGGATTAATATTCTTTTATTATTATTTCATAAAATTTATTAGTTATTGTTAAAATTTATATGACCAGGGTGATATCGATGCTAATTCGTATGGTTGTAATGAATTGTTTAGTTTTTAAGACAAGAAGTGTATTTAAAGTGGTATGTCTAAAGAAATACTATTTATAATAAGGAATTTTAATTTTTATATGTTAAATTATCTATGTATGATAGCACTACAGGTTTTCTAGACCATGGTGTGTTTAACTACATCTTCCGGTTTTGAGATTCATCCATCCATGTTTTTATGTGCAAGAAATTTAAGTTCTCTTGTACTTTTTTCTTCTATTTTGATTTTGGTCTACCTCTTCTTTTTCATTCATCTATATGTTCATTTTAAATATTTTGTTTGATACTCTTCTATCCCTTGTCCTCACTAGGTGACCCTACCATCTTATTCATTGCAATGTAACCATTCCAATAATGGTAACTTTATTATACAATTTATTCATATCTTTATATCAAACTGTATTTTTTCTGGTTCAACAATTTTCTAAATGAATTTAAAAAAGTTTGCAGTTTCTTAAATAAATAAAGATTTTATTTTCAATTCATCCAACAATTTAATATCATTTTATTCAAATCTGATATCTGTATACCACTTCAAAATCTTTACACAATGTTAAAAATCTAACAAGTCATCTAAAAATTTTGTTTAACATCTCCACCGTATATAAAATATCACGACAATATATCTTTCTCCAAATATTCTTCTCGAGAGTTTTCACTCCCATACATTTGGTATTGTTTGGTTTTGCTTATTCCTCAACATCCAAACATTTCTTGCGGACATTTCCACTTGTCGTATTATTGTCTTATATATTTTTAGCTTGACTAAGCTTAAAAAGAATCTAACAGGCGATAGTGATTATAGAAAAAATTCCTTTTTGTTTTATGCAGGAGTCTTGGCTTTCATTTCTTTATTGCTTTCCGTTACTCTGTTACCAATGTTATTTGTTACCAAATGTATCTTGTTTCTGTGAAGATTGTCATACTATCAACAACATGATACACTATTAGCAGTTATAGAATATTATATTTTAACAACAAAGTTTTTGTTCATAAAGTATTTGTAATCAAAAGATTAAATGAAACTCCCGAAAGGGAGTTATCGTGCCATAGCCCGCTTTCGATCTTCAACTGTTTTAATAATTAGTTTCCCTTTATTTTACTTTGTTGATTATTTCTTCGAGTGTCATTTATACAAATCTTATTAGCTTATTTGATATTTTCATATCTTTAAGTGTTACATGTAATTGGTTTCTATCGACTTTATTGTACACTTGTTTGAAGTCTACGAACTACAAGTACTTTGATAGTTGGCGCTCATGACTTATGGACTGTATTTCCCTGAACAAATATATTTGATCATCACTAGCCTACATCTTCAAAATGTTTCCTAATATTCTCCAAGTAACTTATCTGTATAATATTGACTCAATCTATTTTTGATGCATGTCGCAAATATTTTAAATGCAATATTCAATGCTATGCATCGATGGTGGTTATTACAATCAATTCTGTCATCTGTTTTATGATTTGGATATATTACAGTTTCTCTCCTTAACCTTGATATTTTATAATTTTGACAAATTTTCTACCATGTGTTTTCTTTTCTTTCGTCTAAGTACTATTTTACATGCTTTTTTTTGTATCTCATTTGCATCAGACAAACCTGGAATTATAAGTTATGAATTTAAAATTCAATTATAATTAAAAAATAAATTTTATTAATTTATTAATTTAACACGTGTAAATTAAAACTATTTATTTAAAATATTATCAGATGTACGGTGATAGCCGAATACCCAATAAAATGTAAACTGGAAATAGATGATGATATAATTGAGCAAGTGAAATCACAAGTGACAATTGTACGACAAAAGCAGTAAGGAACCATTAATAAAAATAATACGCATAACAGGATGCCTAGCATAGCAAAACAAATTTATGCAAAAAAACGCAATAGTCAAAATTTATAAAACAATAATCCGACATATATTGACATATTATGCAACAGAGACAAGACGCGAACCAAAAAAATCAAACAGAAAGTAAATGCAGTGGAAATGAAGGTATTAAGATCAATCTTGCGTTTGATTCTTTGAGATAGAACCCATGTTTCAATATGAGAAGATTGCAAAATTTAAAACGTGATTAAATGAAGTAAAGTCAGGAAGAGAGAATAGAATAGCTATGTGGAATAAATGGACAGTGGAAAACTGGAAAACAAATAATTCATAAAAAAATATACTTTTTACTACATGAACTACGAATTAATATTGTCAAGTCAAAAATAAATTTATAAATTATTATTAATTTTATAATGGATTAATACAAGACAATTACCTTCAGCTATAGATCTTACAATTTATTATTATATGCATTTGTTTTGAACCCTCCCTGTTTTTATATATTAAAGTATCAATATTGTAATTTGTAATGTATTAATTTTTGTTTTCATGAATTAATCGAAATCTTTAATTTGGCAAAAATTGAATAGAATAGTTATTCGAACTACTAAAAGAAAATGGATATACCATATCTTTCATAGTACTAATACAAAATTTGAATAAAGTGCCAACTCTATCAAAATACACTACCCCACTACACTACAAATTGAATACACTACCCCAATTTAAGCAGACAATATAAATAAGAAAATACGTCATGAGATACAGTTCAATTAAAAAATTAGTAAAATCAGTTTAGTAAACAATGTTTTTATCGTGATGTATATATAGGTAAGGAAGATCGGACACGATTTATTTTAACACTTTTAATTTAAAAATTTAAGTTGATATACTGAGGTTTGAGATAAGAAAATATATTTTTTTACTCTGAAAACAATAATATAAGCTGTATTCTTTTTACATATTTTAAGTGAGATTGTACTGAGATACTCAGTTACTCAAGCTGTATTCTTTTTACCTATTTTAAGTGAAATTGTACTGAGATACTCAGTTACTCAGTTGAAAGTGTGCTTTTTTACCATTTTGACATAAGTACTGTGCCGTGCCGAACTGACTTTTACCTGAGAAAATTATCCCCTTTCATACCCAAACCGATCTTGCTGTTTTGAAATATTACAGCTAAGACAAATTGGGAAATGGCCCGGATTGGTTGACTTGAATTAAACTTGTCACTTATTGTAATCATTTTAATATCTACTGCACCTTAAATTTTTAATTCGTCTTTTTGAAGTTTATGTTGACATTACACAATAATAAAAAAAACAATTTAGTTAGTACTACCAAACTTCAAAATAATTAAATTCAAAATTCACTTACAAGGAGGGGGCCAGGTATGCGAAATCTTGTTTTCGTTTATACTTACACTACGTAAAGATTACACTTAAGACATTACGAGAATGAAATAGTAGCGCGCTATATTCAACCAATTATGAAAAAAACCCAATTTGAAAATTTCTTCTTTTTTGTACGAATTAACGTAGTAAAACATAAAATTTGCAACAAAGGTTTCATGACAACGAGGTAAAGTGTCGGTCTAATAAGCACAAAGGGTTTCTAGGTTTGATTCTAGCATCAGTACTTTTTTTTATATTATTTTTTTTTTAATTTTCTTTTTAATTAATATGTAAATTAACAGATATTTAATAATTATTCGAAATTATTAAATTTTCAGATTTCAAACGTCGGATGATATCGTTTTATCGTACTAACAGCATTTTCAATCATTCTTAAATTGATAATTATTCGAAACGTTCGAAAATTTTTGATTTTGTTAAAAATTATATTTGTAATTAAATAAGTAATTTAATAACAAATGAAAAGTTACAAAATTGAATAAGTATTTACATATTATAGTATATTATTATTATACATAATATTAATTATTTTCTGATATTTATTTTACACTGTATAGTCTTACGATTATACACTAACAAAACAATATCGTCCGACGTTTGAGATCTGAAGAGTTAATAATTTCGAATAATTATTTAATATCTGTTAATTTACATATTAATTAAAAAAATAATATAAAAATAAAGTACTGATGCTAGAATGAAACCTAAAACCCTTTGCTTATTAGACCGACACTTTACCTCGTTGCCATGAAACCTTTGTTGCAAATTTTATTTTTTATTACGTTAATTCGTACAAAAAAGAAGAAATTTTCAAATTCGATTTTTTCAAAATTGGCTGAATATGGCGCGCTACTATTTCATTCACGTAATGTCTTAGGTGTAATCTTTACGTAGTGTAAGTATAATCGGAAACAAAATTTCGCATACCTGGCCCCCTCCTTGTTAGTAGTAAATTTTTGTTGTTCTTTTTACTTTATCTTTTTCTTACTTTGACTCAGTTAATCTTAGTTCGTTTCAGCTCACTTTATCTCGGTTGTGCAACTGAGATGGAAATAAAATTGGCAAAAAGAATACATCTATAGTTTACTTAATTGTCAATTAATTGTTAGAGTTGTAATGTCACTTTTCTGAACTTTAATTTTCTTAACACAAAAAGTAAAGTACTTTATTACCTATCCGCTAAAATAAAGATAAATAATAGTAATTAAATTGAATAATTGGTGTTTTCTAGAGACGGTCTAGTCATTGATCTAGTAAGTTAGCCGAATAACTGCTGATTCTATGGTACCTATTCGATTGAAATCCTAGATAAGTCTAACCTTTTTATGACGGTTTTCATGCTTCGGAGGACATGTAAAGCTGGTAGATTGATAATTTGCTTTGATCAACAATAAAAATCAAACATACGGACATATCTCAGACAAGCCTAATAAGCTAGCAAACTGGTAAAGTGCTTTAAATAAGTTAAAAGACATTTTTATCTTTATAATTATTACTAGTACGGGTATGTATACATGTATAACTTGATATATACACGATATTTATTAATTTATTCATTATGATAACGAATAAATTAATAAATTTAAAATACTACAGTAGCAATCCGTACTGCACTAAAGATTAATTTAATTATTACATTATTTAGGGCCAGTTGTACAATGTGAGTTTAAACCAGAAAATTTGGGTTAACCAATGAAATACGTAGAAAAGCTGTTTTTTTAAGAAATATTATTGGTTAATCTAAATTTTTTGGTTTAAACTCACATTGTACAACAACTGACCTTTATTAGTTGTAATAATTAGTTTAATAAAATTTATTTCATAGTATATCTCAGTGGGTTTTATGAAATTGAATTTGGTCAATAATGACAATTCGGTCAATTGTCATTAATCAATTAACGTCAATGGCCGGACAATAACGTCAATTACCATAAATTTTGGGCGATGCGATGTTGACATTTAAAATTTCCTATGTGGTTTTTACATCATTGTCCGGGAAACGACGTCATTGCCCAATACAGAGTGGGCGATAATAAAACTATTTTAAAACTATAATTTATTTTTCTTGTTTATTCAAACATTTTAAGTCTAAACCCGTTAAATGTAAATTTTATTACCTTAAATGTAAATTTAACAGGTTTTAACAATGTCTTTTTTTATTGTTTTTTAAGTATTATTTTTCTATCTAAGTACCTATGTATTCTTTCCTTAACAGTTCAAATTTATTTTTTAGATTCCTTTTTTAACTAGATAATAAAACTA
Organism: Cantharis rustica; assembly: GCA_911387805.1. Lineage (NCBI taxonomy): Eukaryota > Metazoa > Arthropoda > Insecta > Coleoptera > Cantharidae > Cantharis > Cantharis rustica. The sequence goes on from OU426879.1 coordinate 38,143,489, forward strand.
CTATAATACGGTGAGGAATGTTGTATAATACTAAAAAGCAGGTGCTGCTATAGCGTGCGGTCTATCGACCCGCGCCGGTCTACCGGTTAGGGTAGATCCAAGATTTGCAGTGGTTGCGTTTTCAAAATTGATCGTCTACACTTTACGCTCCGGTCTTCTCTGCTCCGAACTCTCCGGGCCGTTTTGACTAAAAATATTTTTCTCGTATGTACTCGGAAAAATGTACTACTAGAAAGGCCGCGAATCTCTTTCTATGTACACTCGACGTTGTGATATTCGCGACTATATATCGCGACAAACTATTATATATTGTCGTGTTTTAAAATCTATTTAAAATTTTGTTTTGTTATTTTGTAAATAATTTTAAACTTTATTTTGTTTTAATTTAAGATTTTGTAACATGCTCTATAGTTTTAATTTAATAAATTATTTGATTTTGTTACAAAGTTGGTAACGGAGAAGCTTACAACGAGGTTTTACGCCAGAAAGCGTCAAAAAGAGCGGGAGTAGGTTTAGCCACGTCCCGATCAATTTGACATTTTTAATGTCAATGAGATTAAAAGTGAGATTGTTTTTAACTGAAAAATTGTTTTATTTAATCAAAAGTGCTAGAAGATAATAAAAATTGGAAGATTCGAAATTAAAGTGTTAAAAAGAGTTAAGCATTTGAAAATTTTGTCGAACCATGACGGGTTCGATAGACAAGGCAAGCTGCTGAGCGCAGATTTGACGCGCACCAACGTTTTATGCTCATATAAAGTGTTAAAATTTCAGTGCAACAAGTTTGATTGACTATATTTGGATAACAAATTATAAAGTTATTACCGGGTGCACATACGATTAATTGACGCAACAAGCTGCAGGCTTTTAACATATATTATTATCAATAAATATTTATTTATAAAATTGAAAAGAAAAGAGTCTCGTGCTACAAAAGATGTATGTACTCCAGCGTTGTGTTTTTCTGTGGTAGATGAAAATTTTCAAATTAAACAGCTGAGGTCTAGTAATATAGTATGTATAAACCCAAGTCAAATTACGTTATAAATTTCAAAGTTTTTGTATAATTTGAATAAAACTTGACTCCCGCAACACGATGGTAGGCTACATGTTTACAAAAAATCGCCATTTTGCTGTTCTTATAGTATTTTATTCTAGGATATCATCATTGTACAATCCTTTTTGGCCCAATACACAATAAGAAAAATCGTACAAAGGTTTTCGGTTACCAGATATTTATTTAGGTTTCATGTTTTACTTACACGTTATCGTAATAAATATAACACTTTCTAATCAATAAATTACCCAGAAAATTATAGTTTCTGTAGTCTTGGAGAAAAATATTATTTTATTTGGTTTTATAAACATTGGATAAAGAAATTCACGTTATGCTTTAAAATAAGATATTTTATTCTTAGCTATAATTATTTTTAAATAATTTAAAATTTCATATAACCTGTAATAGTAATTATATTAATTACTAGTGTAATGATTGTCATTATGAAACAAGCCTCTGTATATAAACTTTTACAAGGGCTTATTTGGATTTTCCTGAAAAAGAACATAATATTATGCTTAATATAAAATTTATCTATGCGCATGGATAGATTTTCATTACGAGGGAATTTGTGTTTTAAATCGTCGAAATCGCTTTTCAGTGCCGCCGAGCTTGCATTAATTTTTTCAAATCTAAATTATTAAATCATGACTACACTGTATATAAAACGTTAATAACAAATTTTGTGTAATTTAATGCATTATTTTAAAAATTTTAACTACAATAATAATTATTCTCACTTCGGATTTTTCATTTCTGATGTTAATTTTCATGATACATTGAAATAAAATTTTTTTTATTTGAAAACAAAAGGGGATTTTTAAGAAACTTAAACAATATGAGTATTTAGTAAACATTGTGGTTTATGTGAATGTGTTAAATATGAGCCCTTCTAGTAAATTCAAGAAATTATTTACGATTACTTGCATTATCTATAGTAAACAAAAGTTTAAATTAAATTTGATATTACTACCCTTGTACGTAGATGAAATTACATTAAATTAGAATAATAGAAAACGTGACGTAATATTCAGCCAAATATCAATTCATAGGTTTTTAAATTTAAATTGTGTCATCACCTGATCTAAAGATATTTGTTAAAGCTCACACGTTCTACAAAATTTAGCTATAAAGAAAAGAATTAAGGGTAATCCTGTAGAATCGCAGAGAGAAAAAATGAGGAAATGACAGGCAGCGACCCGTAAATTTTTGACAAGTGGTGCTCTTTGAACAAATTTATATTTTTATACTTTTATATAAAAAAGGTTCAAAGTTCAAAAAAAGATGCACAAACTGAATTATCGTTAAATCTGATTTGAGCTAAGAAACTCTCGGTAATTACAAGATTATTAAGGGTAGTTAGATTTTATAATAAATTGTTCTTCTTTTGCTTATTGTATTTGTTTTTGAAATTAGGGTTTTGTATTACATGCTTATGATTACAATGATTTGTTCACGTGCCATTTAATATCAACTTTAGCTTCATCTTTACGCGTTAGTGAATATTATGCGTTCTTTGTATAATAGGGCGCTTTGTATTCTAAGTATTAGGGTATAACGTCAAGGACCTCTACACTTCTACGGGAAAGCAGGAATATGTTTATAGGGCTGTTTGTACCAGATGTAAGCTTTAAAAGACAAATACGTGTACGTTTTCAGTGTAGTTTATACAAACAATTATTATCTTAACATAAATTATTCTTATTATATGGTAATTAAACAGAAATTTTAATTCTAAGATTATTATGACTTAATTTTTTATCGAAAGACGTCTTCACTTGTAGATTTTTAATAAAAAAAAACCTAAAATTTCTATTGTGGCTTTAAGTTTCTGAAAGTAATATTTTAATAATATGTTTTCACATGGAAAAATGTTAAATTTGATAAGGTTTTTCTAAAGCCAGAAAAGTTTTCGACTAGCTGCACGTTCAGCGTGTAAATTTTTCACGTGTACCATTTCGAAAGCGTCTGAAATTGGACTCAGATTTATAAATAATGCATTAAATTTTATAGCTTTGGATTCGTACCTTAAAATATCTAAGTATACTGGTTTCTATTAGATTTACATGGACGCGAATACTAAACATTCTGTTGAAACACTGGAGGAACGCACAAAATTCTAATAAATTGTTCGATACATCTATAATATGCTTTTAACTTTAATATAAATTCCTCCAGCGTCTGAAAACCACTTTATATCATACACACTGGCAGCTTAAACGGGAGAAAACACGCTTGACAGGCTCAGATTTATTATTTGAATTACTACGCCTTGTAGTTAGACATATCGGACAGTTATTGTGACAGAAAACGAGACAATACGACCACTATCTCCAGGTCAAGAATCTAAACTATTGGCAAATGTTAGAAAAACTTGCCAAACCTATTATATCAATTTATAAACTGATAACAAAAATGTATGTAATTTAAAACTATTGTATGGTTTTTAATAGCGTTACTCGTAGGTGATGCCTACTAAAAGTTTCCCAAAATTCAACACATAAATTATGTTAGAATGATTTAATCTTTTAATGTAGAGTATTTTTAATTAAATGTAATGGTCAAATTAGTTTTACTAAAACTAAATTAAATTTTGTAAATCAATAATCTAACTTTATTTTACAAATTGGGTCAAACTGAGAAACTTTGCTAGCATTAATGTAGCTTTACACATTCGTGTATTGGAATAATGTCCATATCCCCTATATGTAAGGTAACCTAAATACACACACACACACACATGATACCATTCCAGGTGGCAATTCCTGTAGGTACCTGTTTGTAGTGAATATCTGAATTTATAATAAGTTGCTTTTCGTAATTAACCAAAGTAAAGTTTTGATATTTTTAGGTAGCCTGGGTACGTGCTGAAGATCAAACTATACTTAGTCTTCACATGAAAGTGGTAACCCATAATTCCCGTATTAGTGTGACACATGACAGTCTTCGTACATGGCAACTTCGAATTCGTCACATTAAGGAAAGTGATCGCGGGTGTTATATGTGCCAAATTAACACAAACATTATGAGAATACAAGAGGGATGTATTGATGTATATGGTAAGTACTACATTAAATTTATTATTTAAAGTAAGTCAATTATCGACCACAAAGTTTTCATAATAAAGTTTTACTGAAAACCAAAAAAGCGCATATTTGGCAATTGAAAAGTATTAGTAAATAATACATAATACTATAGTTGAAGAACATAAAAGTTTTTAAAAATAATAAAATAGCATACTTTATGTACTACAATGAAATTTTAAATAGAATTCCCTACAGTAATATGTGTTTATATAATTACGTTTTTCAAAATAAAACGGGTGTTTTAAAAATGAAAATTTATTTATTAAAAGTTTACAACTGGTTACTTTGGATGCAAACCAACAACTGATTTTAAAATTATGAAAATCTATAAAAGGTTACATTTGTTTTGGGTGGGTTGTTTTGAACTTTGTTTCTTCTAATCACTTGACTCAAGTTCGAGACGACCCTTACATAATAAATCTTTTAAAATATCAATATAATTGCCTTAACCTAAACATGGTGACATATTAATGTATATTGCTGGTGGTCTTAAGAGGTTCGTTAGACATAACTCCTCCCCCCTTAGGAAAGAACGTGTCGTTCTTCGAGGTATCCGGTGAATCTTGGACACTTTGAATTTCATGTAATTCAATTTCTTCGTTTTTCTCCCTCTTAACCAACAATTTAATTTTATTCCTTAAAAGATATAATATTGCAACAAAAATACATAAAATAATAACAATGGTTGTGATAAAATGTGTGACATGCAATACAGGATGTATTTTGATGTGATGTTCCAAACTTTTTGCTTCTTCTTTTAATTCTTTCAAATCGTCCAGATGGTTTACTTGCAAATTTACAATTGAGCTAGTTTGATAATCTTTAATTATTAACGGGTTATTAAAAGTAAAGTTACTAAATGTATTTACATAAGTTTGATCTTCTATTATTATTTTACAATTGTTTTCGGATGAAATTAATACATTATTTATCACCTCGAGATTGTTAATTTTATCGTTGCATTCTTCAATTACGTTTAACTTAGTTTTACATGAGGTTAAAACTTTTCCGTTTTTAAGTTGCACGTAAAGTTTATAATTATTATTAGCTAATGCATAGGTACAGTTATTATTACTAATAGTAAATAAGCACTTGTTCACTTGAGGTTTTTCTACACACACGATTGAGTTTTCGATCACTTGACACTTTTCGTCGGTCCATAATTCTTTTCTTACACTTTGCAGATGGTACTTCGATGGCGGGATTAACACCTTGTTTTGTACATTAGGAATTGGATAAATTCTTGCATATTGGTAGATGAATGGATCCAGGATAGGTATATAAAGTATACATGTAATAAAATCTCTTGTTGAAAATATTTGAAATTTTGAAAATTCTAAAATCTTAAATATATGAACGGTATCTAATTCAAGCAATTCTGATTTTTTATAAATTAGTTTTAAATGATTTATAATTTCGATCAATTCCTTGTCCGATATTATTTCTAAATTCGTAATTTCTGAAAAAGCTAATGAGATTGTTCTTTCAATACTTTGAAGAGTGTTTAGTAATTTTAGGCTGATAAAATTGTAATATTCTATCATTAACTGAAAATCAACGGAGTTGCTAATTTGATTTAATGCAATAAAAGATGAATTCAAATTATTTTGAATTGTTTCGAGATCTTTAGCGTAACGTTTCGTTATGTGATTTGCAAATGAACTATACTCGTTTATTTGTTTAACTATATTTTCTTGATTATTATAAAGTAAATCTAAATTTTTCTTAATGTCTACTAAATCTTGATTGTCCGGATTACCGGTGATAAATTTAATAGCGGTTCCTAAAACGTTAATGAGTCCACGTTTGTTACGATATTTGAATTTTGATAGTTGTTTTTCAATTGAATTGCAATTTTCTGTTAGTACGTTAATTAATTGTTGCGTGAAATGATTTGACTTGGTGGCTTTTGATTTCAAGATTGTAGTACTGCTTAATAATTTAAAATAGCTTAATTCTAAGTCGCTTATATTAAAATAAAAATAAAACTTATGGTAATGACCAAGGAGCTTTGCTGGACCTAGGTCTTCAGGAAAATAGCCATTGGTTTCAATCTTGTCTACTAGAAGGGCCTGGCTTTGACTGGTCAGTTCCAGTATTCTGTAACGGAAATTTCTTTTTAAGTCTCTTTATTTTTCGTACGTGTATATTCGCGTGTCGTTTAGACTTATCTCGTATTCCAATTATTTTATTTTTTTCTATAGAAGTTATATTTACTTTGTCGTAATATGGGTCCGTTTTTCTAATTCGTTGCCGTGTAAAGTACACTGCGGGTTCACTGATTTCAACTGTGGGTTCTTTATTTTGATTTCGATTTTGTAAATTACTTTGACCTTTTTCGAGTTGTTTCTGATATAATTGTTCGTAGAATGGCAATAATTCGTCTTTTCTATTTTCATTATAAATTTCATAAATTGTTTTACTCAAATCTAATTCATGTGCATTTAAATTTTCGTAAGGGCCATATAATAAAGTGAAAGGGGTATAACCGGTCGCGGAATGAATTGATTGATTATAAGTTAATACGGCTGTAATCATTAGGTGTTGAGGACCTTCGTTTGGATTTTGTTCTTTTATTATTCTGAGCTTTTCTAAAATTGTAGAATGTACTCTTTCTATCGGTGAGTTTGAGCTACTGTTGTAATTCGTCGTAAAATGTAATTTAATTTTAAATAATTCACAAAATTCTTGAAAAACTTTATTTTTAAACTCTTTACCTTCGTCGCAAACAATTTTCTTTGGATAACTGTGATGAGAAAAGTAATGACGTAATTTATTAAGTATTGTTATTCCTGTAGTATCTGTTACAAAGTAAGCTTGCGCGTAACGCGAAAATAAGTCAATTATAGTTATAAATTTATTTCCTTCGAAACTGAATGTATCAATGTGAATAATGTCAAAAGGTCTTTTTGCAAGTAGTGGACCTGAGAATTGAATTTTGTAAGGATTTCTTTCATACTTATTAGCAAGACAAATTTCGCATTCATTTATAATTTTATTTATTTTAGTTTTCATATCAGGCCAATAATATTTAATTTTTAAGTGATTATAGGTTTCGGTGATGCCGTTATGGTTAACAGAATGGTATTCTTCTATTGCTTCATCTTGTTGATCTGATTTTTCCAGATCTTTAGCTACAATATTACATTTTATAAATTTTACTTGGTTATTAAGTAAATTTTGACTAACGTTTAAAAATTTTGATTCTAAGTTATTATCTTTGAAATAAATTCCATATAAATTACCGGGATTTACAGTTTCTTTTAGCATTTGTGTTATATTTTGTAATTCATTGCCTCTTCTAATAGTGACAATAAAGTTATTTTTCGCAAAGATTCTTTTATGATCTACGTTATATTGATCTCCTAATTGTAGGATAATACGATTTGCAAATTGATTTATCGGTTTATCCGAAATGGGCATAGTGAACACAGGATTTTCACGTGAAGTGTGACAAGTATTATTTGATTCATTGTCTTCATTGTTATGAGTGTTGGCGTTATTTGATTCGTTATTATTATCGAGAGCGTTTATTATGTCATCGAAGTCTTCTATTGATGATTTTTCACCAATATTCGGTACTATCGATACTAAATCTAAATTTTCCTCCGAAGTTTCTTTGGTATTTATTTCTATACTTTTTACTGATTCTACGTTAATCTGTTGTTTAAAATTAATTTCAGGTATAAGAACTTCGCTTTCATCGATATTCGCGGGGATTTTAATATGTGTTTTAACGCTTTGTTTAAATGGCTTAAAATTATTCTGGTTTAATTCCAGAAGAAATGGAATTTTGTAATTTCCTATTTCTAATATCTTATTATTATAGTTTATATTTGCGCCTAATTTACACAAATCTTCGCTTCCTAATAAAGCGTCAAATCTATCATGCCAATTAATTACATGAAAATTAATTGCACTATTTATTCCAAATTCTTTTAAAATGGGGTAAGATATATTTTCATCGTTAGAGATCGTTTGATTCACACTTTTAATTAAAAAGGGTTTTTTAAATATAAAATTGTTGAATTTTTCATATGCGGTTTTTGTGGTCATTATTGAATTTGAAGCTCCGCTGTCGAGAAGAATTTTTAAATTTAAACTGGGAATTGTAATAAATGGTAATTTAGGTGTTACAGTTAATAAATTTAATTCGGCGTTAATTGTTCCGATGCTGGCATTGGAAAAATTTCCAGCGTGTATGTTCATATCTTCAACGTATTCTTGATTTTCCAATTGTTGGTCAAGTTCTTCTATGTTGTATAATTCTTCCGATGTAAAATTACTTGGATCGGATTCTTGAAAATGATTGTAAGATGCATTTTGTTGGTTTCGAGAAGGGTTAACAGTATTTCTTGTCGATATTGACATAGGAGTGGGTTTTGGTTCGGGTTTTCTTCCGAATACTTGAGAATTTGTGAAAAATTTATTTTGAACTGGTCTAGTTTGATAATTAACTGGACCTCGCGGGAATCTATCTTGATTATAATTGTTATGATTGCTGTTATTATTATTGTAATTATTATTATTAAATCTAGGTACTTGATTTTGATTAAAAAATCGAAAATTCGAAAATTGATTGTTAGATTGAGGGTTAAATGTGGTAACCCGTGGTGTATTTGAGTATAATTTTTGATGAAAATTTTTGTTTGTGTTATTATGTTTTACCGGGGCTTTGTTACGCATAAAATTTAAAAATTCTACTTGTTGTTGATAATTATCATAATTTCTTAATTGTAACATGCAATCTTCAATCGAATTCACAATTTGATTTGATATGTGAGTTCGGTGGGGTTCTAATAAACCGGCTTTAAACGTATCTAACGCGCTTTTATTATGTAAACTAATTTTATATAATTTAAGACACTCATCTTGTTCCCTAATCGTAACGTGTTCCAATAGTAATTGCAATTTATTTTTAATTCGCTCGTAATAAGAATCGTACGTTTCGTTTATTAATTGATAACAAGTATTAAGATCATTTGAAAGTAAAGTTTCATTTCTTTGATCTCCGAAACGATCCAAAAGTGCTATTTTTAATTTTTCCCATGTAGAACAATCTGAAGTAACTAAAGTATCTCTAGCAACACCAGTTAATTTTGAGCAGCAAGTTTCAAACAGTAAATTGTTTAAAGAACTAGCTTCAATTGGACTTTTGTATGCTCTGATAAATTTTTCGCATTGAAGTATAAAATATGATAAATTTTTACTACCTCCTTCGTATTGAGGAATGGTCTCTTTAGCTAATTTAATTTCTGCAAAATTGACAGACATTTCAAATTGATTAATTTGATTTCTTTGATTTAAAATAATTTCGCTAATTTCTAATTCTAAATCTGAATTATTCGAATTATTTGTAATAATTTTAATAGGCGATCTATCGCGGTGTAAACTCATCGAGATTTTAACACAAGTATAATAAAATTAAGGTAAAGGAAATGATAAAAGGTACTTACAAAACTAAGGTTGCTAATAACATCGTTGAATGTCTAGCGAGTGAATTGCTGGCGGTGTAGTTTCCGGGGTGCGTCTACGGTTGAGGTCCGTCTGCGGTAGAAGTCTCTCAGTAGGCCCAGTGGATCTTGCACCAAATTTACACTATTCGTAACGTTGCACTAATAATTATTTTACCCAATTAGGATTTAATAATCGCCAATTCTTTGATAGAATCGTTTGGGTATCCTACCGACTGCGCCAATTACGTTTTTCAAAATAAAACGGGTGTTTTAAAAATGAAAATTTATTTATTAAAAGTTTACAACTGGTTACTTTGGATGCAAACCAACAACTGATTTTAAAATTATGAAAATCTATAAAAGGTTACATTTGTTTTGGGTGGGTTGTTTTGAACTTTGTTTCTTCTAATCACTTGACTCAAGTTCGAGACGACCCTTACATAATAAATCTTTTAAAATATCAATATAATTGCCTTAACCTAAACATGGTGACATATTAATGTATATTGCTGGTGGTCTTAAGAGGTTCGTTAGACATAACTATATGCAAATGCAGAACAACCATAAATCTAAGATAAAAATTTACATAGTTCGAGTTACGTACAAAACAATATAACACACAATTTATAGCTAAAACTATAGTATTAACTGCTTGTAAAGATCGATTTAAATTTTAAAATGTTAATTTAGTAGAAGAAATATAAAAGAAGTACGTTTTCAATAAAATATGAATTTATAAAACTTCCTCAATAAATTTCTAAAAGAAAGGTTTTAGTGTTGTCGAGTTGTTTATAAACTCGTACCTTACAGGCGTCTTTATAGCAACCCAGTCATATTCAGCAATCCTTACTACACCTTAATAGTTTAGCGGTTTTGTTTTCAATCCTTCTTCGCATTAGTTACACTTAACATTTATTGAATTGTGCTCATTTTAAATATTTAACACAGTAAATGTCCTTTTTTCATGCTGATGAGTGTTTAGAAAATTAATTCTACAGGACAACTTCCGCATGAAATTTCAGGGTATTAATGTAACTTTTTCATAATCTCTATGAATTTTGAGTTTGCAGTTTAACGGCATTATACAAAAAGTTTTATCGCGGCATTTTTAAGTCAATGTAAAGCATTATAAAATAACAGAGAATTATAAAATAGATTAATAATTTAAAAGATACATGGCACTCAGTAAATGTGTGAAAGTCTTTGTTGACATTTATCAAAAGGACTAACCAAGTTTAAAATACAGGTTATATTATATGTAGGTAGTTTAATTATTTTATATCAAAGAAAGCGGTATAAAACGTTATATAAAATTTAACGATTTTTGACATTAACAACAATCAGAGGTAACTTTATAAACTTTGACGTTTGTTTAAGTATATATTGGGAAAAAATTGTCGAGATATGCGGTCAATAAAACAATACGATTGTCCGACGTTTCGGGATCTTTATTGTCCCATTTTCAAGGCTATAATACAAAAACAAAATAAAATTAAAATACAGATCACGTTAAAATTAAAGAGAAGAATTATACAAAAACAAAATATAAAAGCAAAAATAAAGATAATTAACAATGACAAAATGAAATGAGGGAATAAAGAGGAAAAAAATAATTATATAAAAATGAAAAATCGTCGTACTAGACGTGAAGAAAGCTAAGCCACAAAAATTGAAAAAAATATAGTTAACTTCATCTCATCAATCAAAAAACAATGAAGAATATAGTGGTGAATACAACTAAGTGATTTTTTTGTTCTAACATTGAATTCCGCTAATCAGTGAATGATATAACAACACATTATTTTAGATGACATTTTAAAACTCTTTTTGCTAATTATCTCAAAATAGCAAATGTGAGGCTTAGCTCTCTTCACCTCTAGTACTACGAAATATTTAAATGAAAGTAAAAGAAAAAGAAAATATTGAAAAACTAATTAAAAAGAGATACTAACCTAAGAGGAGAAAAATGGAGGTTAGAATGTCACCATTTTCCAGCGTGGTGCCGTCCTTTGGCAAATCTCAGCAATAGCACGAGGCGATTTCTTAGAGTAAACACACAACCAACCTAAATGAGTAGTTAAATTGAAATGATATTCAATCCAATTTAACTTCTTTCCAGGTTATGTTATAGTGTAAAACTAAGTTGGTACCAATGTACCCAAATAAGAAAAATCTTCGTGGCAATTGAAAAGGTTAGTCAAAAACACAGAACCGGCCTTAGGTTAGTATTCTCTCTTAGACCCAAAAAATTATTATGCCGAATTTAGCATATCAAGGATACGTTTGTAACCCCCGTCAAAGTATTCAACATCCCTTTTGTCATTCATTGACGATCTCTGTGAGTAAATATGAATTGACTCCTTAATTTTCCTCTTCTTGTCTATCCTCTCCCGGTCTAAAATATCAATGTTGTCGATGTTATGGTTCTGTTCAACCATATGTCTGCAAAGAGCCGTAGGTTTTTTAATACACTTTTCACCTCCCTCTTCAAGCACAACACCAAGGTTACGGGCGTTCTTTAAATCCCTAGTGTGCTCTTTTATGCGGACACATAGCTTTCTGCCTGTTTCACCAACATATACAGCATTGCATTCCATACACGGAATTTTATAAACAAGACCACTATGGTGGTCTATAAGGAGGCCTCCAAAAAGGAGGCGGTTTGTCTATTAATGAACCATGATTTTCTATTCGGACCGGCTACATTAGAAGAAGAAGAGTGCTCCGAAGTCTTAGTGTCGTTTTGTGGTAGGAATGTTTTTAAAGGACCATTCCTACGACCAAGCAACGCTAAGAACTTCTTATGAAGATATGGTTTCTTAAGGTAACATGATTTTCAATACGAATTAACTACCGTCTCTAGACAAACCGCCTCCTTTTTAAAAAATCACAGAGATGAGATAGTTGTTACTCGAGCTGACAAAGGTAATACTACAGTGGTTATAAATAAGTCGGAATATGTTGAAAAACTTGAACAACTTTTTTCTGATCGCAATATGTATAACCTGGTCAAGAAATGCCCTGTGGTTGCTTTACAAAAGAGTGCTAACGAGATTTTTTCTGATTTGGTTAAAGTCGGCCATATGAGTAAGTATCAATCTTGGTACTGGAAGAAAGAAATCGGTATTCTGCCTAGAGCTAATGGTTTACCGAAGATTCATAAAGTAGGTCGACCCCTCAGACTTATTGTTTCTGATCTTAATGGTCCTCTTCGTCCTCTTTCTAAATTTATTGCTCCGTATTTCAAGATTTTCCATAAAGACAATATTTACGATGTCAAGAACTCTATTCAACTCATAGATATACTTTCCAATTATTCCCTTCAGGAAGATGACATTTTGGTCTCTTTAGATGTGTCATCTCTATTCACCAATGTTCCCGTGAACTTGGTCATCGATCATATCAATAATCAGATTCCAGAGCTACGGGATAGTTTGGACATCCCTGATGATATCTTAATGAGAGCTTTAAGACTTATCACGGCTAAAAACTATTTTGTAGCTAATGGAAACACTTATTTACAAAAGAAGGGGGTTCCTATGGGTGGAAGCATATCTGTTGATCTTGCCAACATCTGTATGAACATTCTTCTTGATAACCGTGTTGTATCTTTCAATCAGAGATACAATAACAGCATAAGACTGATTAAAAAATATGTTGATGATCTTTTTCTCGTGATCAGTGGTGAGTATGTTTCCTTTCTTCTGGATCATTTTAATGACTTCCATGTGGATCTTCAATTCACTATCTCTTTTTAATTAGTTTTTCAATATTTTCTTTTTCTTTTACTTTCATTTAAATATTTTTCATTTTTATATAATTATTCTTTTTCCTCTTTATTCCGTCATTTCATTTTGTCATTGTTAATTATCTTTATTTTTGCTTTTATATTTTATTTTTGTATAATTCTTCTCTTTAATTTTAACGTGATCTGTATTTTAATTTTATTTTGTTTTTGTATTATAGTCTTGAAAATGGGACAATAAAGATCCCGAAACGTCGGACAATCGTATTGTTTTATTGACCGCATACCTCGACAATTTTTTCCCAATATATATTTATGGAAGGTCAACAATTATCACACTATTTTTGTTTAAGTAGTTCTGTTATTCCTTTCCAATGAATTTTCTCCTATGGTCTGTCATACCTATTACTTTTGCAAACCAGTTTTCGTTAGTTCTTATTGATCTTTGCTTTTGGTTCACAAGGCTACTTAATTTATGAATCGCCAAGAATAATCACCGATGCACATATTTGAATTAAGCCAGTTTTATAACTTAAACCCTTAAGTAGCTCAAACATACATATTAGGTGAAATTGTAAGTCTAAAAATTTACTTAAGTAATCATTTTTTTTTGTTTATTACGTGTCGGAAAAGGGAAAATCTTAAATCAAACACCACCAGTCCGTGCTGGGTGGCAGTATGGCATCAGCCCACAAAAAAACCCCTTCTGGTTGCCAGCGGGATTCACCTTGTGGGATTTATTTCGTTGTCATCAGCTAATCAGCTTCTACTCTTTCTTCTTCTCCGCAGTTGTCACAGGTGGGACTGCAGTTATTTTCTTAAGTTTGTGCAGGTATTTATTGAAGCAGCCATGACCGGTTAGAGCCTGGGTCAGCTGGTAGTTTAATTCGCCGAATGTTCTATCGACCCATGACTGCTTAATTGGGATGACTTTTCTTGTCCAGTCTCCCTTTTTATCGTTGGTCTAACTGCACTACCTTTCCCGCATCAAGCTGTTGCGCGTGGCACGTCTTTCGTCTAACCAGCGGAGTGGTTTTGCGCCTTGATAGTAACAAGAGAATAAGTTATATGTACATAATATTAACGTAATTTTGCTAAAAACCAGCAGAAATTATTACAAATTTTGGCCGCAATAACCTCTATAAAAGTGAATACAGTGGAACTTGATTGCTGTGCAACTCGATTGGTTGGGAATTCGGTTGATGTACAACTCGATTAATATACAACTCAACTCATATGCAATTCGTTACAGAATACAGAGACACAGTTTTGTACACAATGTAATATAAACATTTATTTGTTATATAGATCGCGTTGATCTTTTAATGTGTAGATACAGTGGAAGACCACATTTGTTTCATTTCTAAAAATATTTTTCGGTTGATAAAAAGTTAACAAGGAAATGAATGTGAGTGACTTGTGTACGTTATTCTAAAGTATTGTTGTGTTACGAAATGGACAGCGATGAAAATTTATTTTATTGCATTCGATTTTATTCAAATTTTGCTCTGCAAACTCAGTTTAAATTGTTTAAATTTTTATGTATTTTATTAATTGCACAAAGCAACATTTTGACGTTTTCAGGAATTCGGTTGAGTTCTTATAAAAGCAGAAAGCGCGGAATTGTGGAAATTTGGGATTCAAAACACTGGGAGATTTGCAGTAATTAATTTAATTTAATTGACACAAGAGAGGCTTACTAAAGAGAAATTGTAACGTTCAACACTAGAACAAAATTTGAATTATTCCATGTAAATTGGTAAATCACGAGGTGCAAAACTTGATAGTTTTGATAGTCTAATGCCCGTACTAATAGTCAAAAACCAATTCGAGGTCACGGATTAATTCTCGGATCACTCGAAAATGCTACCAATAGTCGTAATAATCCTAGATCCATCACGATCTGAAGTCAATATTAAAAAAGCAGGAATATTGAAAAAGATTCAATATTGATCTCGGATTGCTCCTTGACTATTAGTACGGGCATAAGCGGAGTAGACAAAATATTTTGAACCCCTTCCCCTGTAAGACAAAATCTAGTAATATTTTTGCGTAATTGCGTTTGGATACCTTCATAATTCGATTCCCCAGTAAATTAGAAAAAGTTTTGATTTATATCAGTAGTTGATGTCGGTGCACGGCAGTATTTTTTACAATCTACAGATTGGTAGAGCAGAGAAGCTGGAACCAACGGCATCACCAAAGAAGAAGACAACAAAAAATACTGTAAATTTGCTTGCCACGTTGTAAATAACTATTATTTTTAACAAAGTGAATTATTTTGATAAAAATATACACCACATTTTTATAAAATAATGGAAACACATTTCACACATTCGCACAGAAACAAATGCAAATTATTTCTATAAAGGTTATTTGAAGTTACAAATAAAATTCGTCTTTAGACAAGGGAACACTTTTATAATCAAGCCCTAAAAATACGAACTTTGTCGGAGGAGTAAAATCATTTTTTGTGCTAAATTATAATTAAAAATTTTATTTAAGCACAACAATTTTTGCATTTTATTTACTACCAATATTATCAGAACTCACCTCTTGAACGATCTTATGATTCTGAAATTTGTGAAAGAGTTGAAGTCTTTTTAAAATAAATTCGAAAAGTTTACTCAATAATAAAATTAGTCTGATTTGGTCCAAAATTGATCTATGTATGATTGTTTTAAGAGTGGGTAACTTTTTATGTTTTTGCATGAACCTTTAATAAAGTTACGTTACAGCTGAAAACAATCAAAAATCGATGCGATATGAGAAGACAAATAACATAAGAAATTCAAGGTTTGGAAGATCTACATTATGTAAACGAAGCATTGGAAGGACTGCTAAGGGTTTTTACAGAGATTGAAGACAAGAATTTAATCAAGAAAGATACGAAAAAGCAAGGATTGCTGATGAACAAGATACTACAATTAATACTTATGCAGGATAGAATATATAAGACAGCATAATATATTGATATTTAAATGCGGATCAGACATGAAATAAGAACAGCAATTAAAAATTAGGTTAAAATACAATATGAAAAAATAGAAGATCTAAAAAAAGTTCAACACAACAAAAAACCTACAAAATATAAATAATGGCAGAATTAGTAATAAAAAATAAACAAGAAAAAATTGATTGAATAAAATTTTAGTTATTAATTATATAAGGGGATTGGAGGCTTGTTAATTCCCGAATGTAATTCAACGTTTTATCCACAACCATGGCCAAAACCACAAGTAAAAAATTTTGGTTTTAAGAAACGTCAGACTTGACAAATTTATTTTGAATAAGAATACTGATCTTGAGCTGAAAACTAATCTACTAGTGTATTAAAAAGCTTCTAATCCACGAAAAACAAAAGTATTAAACCTTCCTAATATAGTCTTCGTGGATAAATATTCTTATATTAACTGAACATAGAGAAATAACATGGGATATTGATATTTCTAAATTTCTGCTTCTCATTATAACGGATAACAATGAAAAAAGTATCAAATCAAAGAGATCTTTATTCCGCGTC
The DNA here is from genome assembly GCA_911387805.1 of Cantharis rustica. NCBI lineage: Eukaryota > Metazoa > Arthropoda > Insecta > Coleoptera > Cantharidae > Cantharis > Cantharis rustica. The sequence continues at coordinate 38,160,356 of OU426879.1, forward strand.
TAAAGATACCCAACACTTGATATGATATGATCTTTAATTAATGTTAAAAACTCAATAGTAAAATTAAAAAATACATTAAATAGGATTTAATTTACAAAAGTTTGCATCTGTAGAAGATTGTTATATGATGGAATTTAGAATTTCATATTTGATATAGCAAATATTTTATTAACAACCTTAGTTAATTTGAAATAGAATGAATTTTTTAGTTTTTTGTTTTTAATTACAAATTTTAGTGGGAAGTCCAATTTTTAACTTGCTTCCGAAATTTCTTTGTTGATTATTGATAAAATGAAATATTACTTATTGGATAAACAAAAGGGGCAGAAAAGTAAAGTGAAAAGTTTTAATGAAAGAGAAATACAAATTTGATTGTACTGTAAAATAAATTTAAGACAATTGACTAATTTAAAAAATAATTATTAGCGAGTAACATTTTCTAAGAAAATTATATTTTTGAAATTAAAAATATAAAAATACAGTGACTACCTTAATTTATAGAAAAGAACACAGCAATACGTACATACCGTACAAACTAAATGAAACCGAAAAACTTAGTAGTAAAATTAGTTAGTAAAATTTAAATCTTTCTGAAATTTTAAAAACAGAGTAATATAAAATTGAATATAAAATAATAACAGAAAATTACGAACAAGCTTATCGCTTCCGAAAAGAACTATTTTACTAAAGAATGAAAAGAGACTGATTAGAGTCACTATCAGTAAGGTAACCTCCTTTACGCGACATAAAACGACTAACGATGCTAATTAGTAGTATCATTGAGTAGTATTGACAGTCACCTTGTTTTTCATTTCATTTTATTCGGCAGTATAAGTGAAGACGATGGGAAACTCGTTACTTTCGGGAACATCAATAAATGCAGTTGCCAGTTGTACTTAGAGCCCAGCATAATATCAGCAATTTAACTTACTGTTGTTAAAAGAAAGCTCAATTCTTTGAAAAGAGAAGCCCATTTAGTCGTTGCATAGCAACACATTTTGACAGTGATGTGTCAATATTATTTATTTTTAATTTATTTCTTATTATTTTATAGATAATTTGAGGTAATTATCTTAGCAAATATAGCACAACCTCAGGTTTTACTCTTGATAATTTTAATTTTTAAACAAAAAGTGCGTTATTGTTTTGCCAAAGAGAACTCGAGCTAAGGCTTTGGTGCGTTGCTAAGCAAAGAATACAATTTTATTTATAATTCTAATTTTTCAATGAAAACATGAGGACTGTTGACAATTTTAAAATTAATTTATTAAAATATTAATATTAAAAATTTATAACAAGACCTACAGAATTTATTTTTGTATTATTACGGTCGTATCGGCTATCAATAAATTTTAAAGATATTGGAAGAATTTTACAAGACATAGCACATAATAATATGCTTTTTCTTAAAGTGGTTTCTGGAAGGTGATACTTGACAGCTGTTATGTAGACAATATACGAGTACAAAATGGAGTACTACACAATTAAACAATTTATACTAATATTAAAAAAATAAGCAGCAAAAACTGCTCTAGTTTCACCATCACTTAGATACTTGATTGCTCGTAGATGTTATTGTAAGCAGCAGTTGGCTTTGTATATTTAGGACTCTTACGTAAGAGCGCTCAGACGTAATCTCAGCTAATTAGAAAAAATACCGATGTTAAGATGGACACCTGTTAACACAAACATAACTAAAGAAGAATAGAAGAATCGCATCATCCTACTAGCAAGATACGATAAAATTGGATTTTTGCTGTTTATTAAAATTTAAAAATACATAAATATAATAATTATAAATTCAAATTCCCGATAAATCGTAAAAGACAATATAGACTGTTCTTGCTTTCTGGTTGATGCAGACCCTGTAGTATGTAATGTTGAAATAAACAAACTAAGCAAAATATTAAAATAATGAATTTTAACAGTTAAAATTCATTATTTTAATATTTTGTTTAGTTTGTTTGATGTACAATTATTATTACGGCCTAATACCAAATCTTCAATTTGATTCTATAGGCTATAAAATCGCCGTTATTAATATAGACTGTTATAATATTATATAAAACTTAATAAATTATATTTCCGTGATTTTTGTTTTTTATTAAAAAAAATAAATGAAGCATGCTTGAAAAAATCAACCGCTTATCAAAATGACGTGCTCTACGGTTTCTTTAAAATAGTCAATCGCTATGTAAAATCAATCAAATACTTTTTTTTTCTTATTTTAACATTGATTTCAATTAACAATGAAATAACTATAATTAATTATCTTCGATCAACTTGGGTAAAGCCAAAATGTCTTGCTAGAGAAATTAATTAAAAAAAAACACAGTACTTCAAAAATACAAGATTTGAACAGATTATTGCTGTAGGCCAAATAAATCAAATTTCATTTCAATCAACATCAAATCAAATATTTTGCCGCGTTAAACAAAATTCATATTTAAAATTTTATAAAACGTTTCCACTAATTTACAAATTTTGTAAATAATTTCTACAGTCAATTTTTGGCTAAAATAAAAAGACACATGATATGTGCTTGCAAAAGCACAATACATAAATATATTGTAAAGCAAAATAATTTATTATACTTGCAAGCCAATTTGAAAGTAATCCGTCGGAAACAGAATAATTACTGGTAATGTTCGAACAATTTGAAGCTTTTTATAGAGAATAAGCACTAGCTGAGCAGTTGAAATTGAAAATATCAGTTTACCCTTTAATTTTGGAAATGAACAGCGAATATCACTAGTTGGCTCTCTTATTGCTCACAGAAATCGATGAAGCCTACATTTAAGGTGATACTGTGTGTTATTCAGAAATGGCTTAAGATAATTTTTAAATTTACTATATTTGTTTTTTTGGCGATATTTACTTACTTTCAAAACAAATTCACTGCAAACTCCGAGAAAAACTTTGCTTCCATCACTCCACCCATTTTTTGAAGGATCTTGAAAACAATAAACGACTACAAATAAAAAATTGTAGATCAAAAATTCAAGATGAAGGCAGAGCTGTCGGGAAGAATGCTGATAAACCAAACAAGTTTTCTAATATTTCAGTACTGAGCCACTTTTAAATAGTTGATGTGCTTGGATTCTCTTTATTCTGCTTTTACTATCGTATGGTAATTATTTGTCGATAGTGATTATTCATTTTATTAGTGTACAGTAGGTACAGAATTGGGTTCAGTTCTATTGTTCATTAGACTAATACAAACATTGGTTATTAGTATTGACTTACTGGGATTGAACAATTAATCTCAATTTTGAGATTTAAATTACTTGTGCTCAAAAATTTTTATTTACATACTACAAAAATAATTATTTCCGCACACCTACTTGTTTACCTTGCAATTCGTCATTAACTAAAGAGTAAAGTAATCTATATAATTAATATTTCAAATTTCAATTATATTAGAAAAATTTTAATCATAAAGTTTTTTGCTTTAATGCAAATTCAAATTACAAATTTAAAAACTGGCTTGAGTATGCAGCGGACAAAAATATTAATACTTAAGTATAAAAAAATGAATGTAGTACGAGTCAACGTTATTTTAACATTTTTTCACATTTCTATAGATTTGCTTCTCTCTAAGCCACTCATCGAACGGAATTTGTTGTATTGAAAATATGAGGCGCATTCTGATGTGCTGACAATCTATTCACCACCCTTTAAGTTCATAAATTCTATTGAAAATATAAAATTTTGTACAACTGCAGTTTATCTTTTCCTCAAATTTTCGGTCGTTTATCTGAAAAATATGTCGCATTCCCACTTTGATGAGGCGTGATTTTTATTTTAAGTATATTCAACAAAATATATCATCAGATCTTCTTGGCTCGAAAATAAAAAATGCATTATCTCATCTCATATTTCCGTTTTCTAACCAGCAGTTCTCGGAGGAATATATAAATTGCTACCCTTTGACACTTGCTATCATCAATAAATACGGCTCGATTTTTCACCTAGGCTATTTCCCTCCATTAATCATCAACCAGATGTTTAAGATGCAGACACAAAAATGAAATAGCGTGACTACAAGCAAAATATTTTAAAAGTGTCTTGTTTTTATAAACCGATTTATCTTAAAATTATCATAACTTAATCTACAACAAAATTTACTTTCTCAAAAATTTCAATTTTCGTTTAAAATTTGTAGCCCTTTTATATTCTCTTTTATATTTAAAGATGAAATTTTGATAAGGCACTACAAAAATATTTTTTTATCAAAATTGTGCTTGCAAAATTATTTCTAAAATTTAATGGTTATAAAGTGTTCATAAATTTTGAATTTATCACAATCTATAAGTTATATCTCAATCAGAACTTTTCTTTTAACAAATAAAAACAAGGAACAAATTAAACGCAGCTGATAACGCAAAATTCAGTAATAATACATAACCCACTTAAGGTGCGGATTCACAATTCCAAATTCGATTAACGCCAAATAAACAACATTACGGATTCGGAAGCGGATGCTCCGTTATCAATAATACATTGCGACTTTATTTGAAAACTAATTTCTAAAGCACATAAAACACTATATTATCCGGATGTTAAACCACTAGAAGTTCCTGTATAATCTAAGGAAGGGTGTTTTAGTTACTGTTCTAATTATAAAAATCAAAATGAAACTTTAAAGTCTTAAAAACAAAACAGCATAAGATAAAAGTAAAAATTTAGATTTTTTAAAATAGTAAAATAATAAATTTTAGCTATAAAATAAAGAATACATACCTACGTAGAAAACTATTATTTAAACAGCATTAAAAACTATAACTATTAGTTTATTACATTTTAAATTTTAAATTAAAAGTACGTCAAGAATATTTTGTATAAAAAATTACGTTATAAATATGATATATAATAAAATTTAAATTAAAAATAAACATTAGTAATGCGAAATAAGGTCCTATTATTTTCCGTCTTCAGTCGCATATTATAACAAAAATAATAAGAAACAAGAAAATATATTCAAAATAAATTAAAAAAATAATTAATAAAATGTTTAAAAAAGTCAATTATTATTATTATACAATATTACTAATACAACACCACACGAAAATCACATAAAATTTTCAAGAGTTTTTAGATTTTAAGTTGAGCTTTTGATTAACGTACGTTTTATTTAAACAGGTTTCTTAACTAAATATAATAGTGACTACTTCACATTTCAAAAGTTTTTTATTTGCCAAATACTGAAAATGGGCAAAGAAATAATTAACATAATGTTTTTCGTTCTTTTGGAATAACATTCTATTAAGTTCGGGGTCAATTTAAATGTAATTAAAAATGCTCATTTCTCAAACTTTTCAGAATAAAAAAAGTTGTTTTAATTTAAACTTTTCCTAACTTTAATTGTTTTTTGCCTTAGAACATTTTTTCTTAAATGTCGTTTTTTTTAAATTTTAATGAACATGAGTGTTTCATTAAATCGTTATTTGTTAATTTAATTGAAACTTTTGAAATTATTTGATATTAGTTTTGCAATATTATAATATTTAAATTAACAGTGACTACCTATATTCTACATAATATTACACAATCAGTTCACTATAATTACTAGTAGTAGTTGAATGTTTGAGTAGCTTTAAAATGTAATATATTGGTCTTGTTACAAATTAGAGTGTTTTGTTTGCAAAAGTTCAGAGTGTTTGGTATTCTCTTAAGATAATTATATTCCTTATGCATATAGGTATTCAACAGATATTATAAGAAATAAAGCACATTTACTAAATGAAATTCAATTTTTTATTTTGAATATGTACGTTCAGAATATTGGCTATTTATTTAACCAGTTAGATATTTTAGTATTTCAGTCAATGCGTGTGTTGAGTGATGTAAAAACACAAAACTTTTATCTCGATAAATTATTATCAAATTGGACAACATTTTTGTTATACCATTATGCCTTAGTGGGATTTAAACTAATTTTCAATTTATAACATTTTTGATTAAGTTCTAGCAACGTTGTGCTAATAAGCAAAAAATGATTTATTACTAACAGAATATTATTGTCGGGCGCGATTGTTGAGATCTTGAAAATTTCAGTATTTTTGTTCAACAATATTTAGGGGCATAAGTTAGTATAAGTTCAGCGGTGCGATTTTTAAATTTCTGAAACGTATAGTAAGGTTTGTGATTGCATGAATATCGTATATAAATCTATAATTTTTGGTAAAGTAATAAAATATTTTTATTATTTACGATCACAAATTGTTTATGATTTTCTTAAAAAGTAGTTATTAGACCTACAGCGAATTTTGAGTCAAAATTATTTATGATTTACAATTTTACTTCTCTATTTACAGTCTAATTTTTTCTCGCCTAAAATTTTACACTAAACTTTGTTTAAATATGCCCAACGATCTGAATGCTATTAAAGTAAAATAATTATAAAGTTAAATTTGGTATTAATAATAAATGCTAAAAGAAGGTAATTTACAAAACATGTATAATGTATAATACAGTATAATTTATTAATTCTATATTATAACATTAACGCAAATAAATGTTTTCTTTATTGTTTCCAAAATAACATAATATAATTTGCAATTTATTAAGTTAATATCTATAAAAGGTGTTGATCTATGTATTAGAATCTAATTAATTAATTTGAAAATCGTTGAAGTAACTATTAGTAACTGCATTAAATTACCTTAATTATTAAATTTAATAAGTTAATGGATTTAAAATTCATTTAATAACGGTTGAATATTTACTTATACCTGTTAATAGAAAAGCTTTTGAAAAATATCCAATAAACAAATTGGACTTTGAAGTGATCTTTTTGTCAAACCTACATGTAATATCTCTTTAATTTTGTAACTTTTCGGTTAATTTCTTATATAATATAATATAAGATTATTAAATATTAACGTGAAATAATAATATGTTATTTTGGCTGCCAAAATTCAGCTTTTGAAATACCTGGAACGCAATACAGCGGTTTTCTTGTAAAAAACAGAATTGTCGAACCTTAGAAATAACTCTTTTATTATGGAAGGCTGTATAAATAATAATGACATTAAAGTTGACTATTTTGTAATATACATTTGTAAAATAGAGAAAAATATTAATCTTGTTTGTTATAAGTAACGAAACATGATCGGAAGACCAGTTTTCGAAAAACAATCGACCAAAAAATGTATAAATTTTAAAAAATTCAAAAAATGAACATAGTATGAAACAAAGTAACCTAATTAATCGAGTTAAATTATATGAAATTTACATGTTTAAAATTTAGAGAATCACTTTATTTTAAAGATCATAAAATTTTAAATGCCACGTGTAAAAGGTTTCTTGCCAGAAACCCTTTTTAACCCGAGAACACTCGCGCCTAGAAAATGTCGTTAATGCTCGCAGTCGGTCTTGTAGACCGACTATTTTCAATTTCATTTATTTTAGTAGAGTTTAGTTTTTATAGTAGACCAAAACATTTTAGGAACACTCAAACGTTTCGGACGATCCCGCTTTGTAAAAGGTTGGGAGGAGGAAAGACCGAGCTTGGCGGCAAAATAACCGTGGTGCGAGCATTCTCGGGTTAAATAATATTATAACGTTTTTATCGTATTTATCTCGATATTAAAAATTTTGGATGAATGACGAAAAACCGAAGACGGTAAATTACCGTTGCGCGCCCGCTAATGTTACGGAAAAGGGCGCGCCCGAATGAAGGTTAAGTCACTTACTTAAACTCACACTTTGGTCAAAACGACCCAAAGTTGATTTTAATGTTACAATCACGTTCCGTCGCAGAAATCACAAGTAGACTAACACGTCTAAACGTTTCAGAAACACTCTCAAACGTTTCGAATGATACCACGTTGTAGAAGGTTGGAAGGAGGAAAAACCGAGCTTGGCGGCAAAATGACTGTAGTGCGAGCGTTCTCGGGTTAAGATCATTGTTAGGAATCATGCGTAATATCATTCTTTGGTTACCGGTAAAACTTATGAAATCTATTTCACAAGTGAAAAAAATCAAACAAAAACTCTTTAGTGTATTCGTATTAACGAATAATGTTTAAATGACATACCTTGAAGTTCTTTATTTCTAATTTCAAGAAAAATTATTAATCCAATCTAGAAGTCGGTTGGTATATTATCTACATATTACTACAAATCCACTCTCCCTTTTTTAAAAATGCTTATCTATAAATTTATATATCTTTATTTATAATGAAAATATTAAACTTAAATTGTTATTATTTAATAAGGAAAGTCGAGTTGTCTAAAATTTTATTTGTTCACACCAAATCAGTAGATTGACGTTATACCACTGATAATTTCATATTTCAATAATTTATTTCTTACCTATACCAAATGCATTCAAAAAATTCTGAAAAATAAAGCTCGCCTCACACGATGCTTGTTTCCCTGCATGTTTCCTTGTTTGGTGCCGTGATGGGTGCGCTGATGGGTGCGCAGTTGCCGTGCATGCTTTGCTGCATGTTTTCGTGCACGATTTCTCTGATAGAACTGGTGCTATTTTCTGTGATGGTTACGTGCATGTTTTCAGCGCTAACTAATTATAAAGCCGCATCGTGCGAGTACTACCGAGAAATGCCGAGTTTCAGTCGAGTTTGAATTAAAATGATGTAAACAAATAAGTTTATTAGGTTAAATAACCTAATTTATTTTAATATTAAAAATAATAAAATATTTTTATTATGTTGGTTATTATTATTGCTTCTTGTTATTTTCTTTATTTTATAATTTTTTTCGAAATTGTTGTTTTTTTGGTTAACCATATTTGAAAAAGATTATCATTTTAAATTGGTAGTTCGATTTATGTATAATAATTGCAATTATATTGTTTTGTGTATTTTGCACAAAAATATGCTAACACCTAATATTCTACGTTAAATTTCTATTAAAAGGGCGTTCATTTTTACAAACTTGAGACTGTCACTGTTACTGCTTGCGCATTGAAGCTTGCAAACCATCATGTACAAAACCCGTGTGAAGCCAACCATGCACAGGAGCCATCATGCTAGGTACCATGCACAGAAACAAGCAAGAAAACTATCAGCAAAACAAGCATCGTGTGAGGCGAGCTTAACTGAAGGTTCTGTTCAATTTCTACTTGCAAAAAAAGGTTTAAAAAAATAGAAGAACTCTTCCATTACTGGAAATACCCGAGAGTGTTACTATACATAACACTTAGCAAGTTTTACGATTTCAGTGTTTTCCGACAGTGCCAGTAGTAATCAGGTATTCTCGGGACTTTTGATAGTGTTCAATATTTTCCGCCGCGCCGAAATATACAACCAAATACAGATATAAGAAATTTTAATTAAAGATTCAAACCTAAAATTTGTAACAGCTGGAACACCATACATAACTCTGCAATTTATTTTATATTTAAATCGCTGATATTTAAAAAAAAATGCCCACAAATTCTTTTTACTTTTTACATCAATGCTCTAACTATTTAATATTTTACATTATCAAGATTAAAAATCAAAGTTATCAACATAATTAAATTTAATAAATTACTCTTACAAATTTGCTAATTATACTTCTTGACTTTGATGTTGAATAAATAATTTATTTAAAAGTAAATTTTAGAAAGAAAATTCTTTCCATAGGCAAAACTGTATATAATTAATTTTAAATAATTGCAATTTTCAAAATATTAAATACTGAATAAAAATGTAGTGAAATGGTCAGAAATGCGATATAAAAAGATGGTTACTTGCGTATTTTGCGACCCTAGCAATTAAACCTTAAGTGCCTTCCACAAATTTTCCCTCTTGGGAAAAATATAAATTTAGATAAGTTAAGTTTCACTTCTTTATTAACTCCTTAATAAGCATTTCAAGGGTTTTCCTTCAGAATGTGCTAACTTTTTGAGTGACAATTTGCAGTTAATATAAGATTGATTGATTATTGTTTATCAAATTTATTTAAAACCCAATTTCGTAAGTAACTGTTGCAAATATTTATATGAAATAGAAATAGATATTAAATTTATTAGTAGGTATGCTTTTGTAGTTTTTAGTCGAGTATATGTATTCTGTAAATTTTAAAGCATTTAATTCAGATTAATATTGTATAATAATACAATAATAAAAATATTATTTACGATAATACTGTATCTACATAGTATCTATTAAATTTGTTATTATCTATTTGTAGTTTTTAGTCGAATAACTTTTAGGATTATTTTTTAATATGGAGGTAATAAAGTAGGATTTAAACAAAAGTTTATTTAGCATTTCATAGGACAATGCTATAAAACTTCTTTTAAATAAATTAGTAACTAAATTAGATAGAGTATCAAGTTTGTTATACATGTATGATCACAATATAACCGTTTTAATTAAAATTTATTTTTATTCGTACACGCAAAACAAAAACAAAATTTTATTGAGCACTGGTAAGACTATTTAATGGCATTTATGTAAATGTAACCATTAAATCTGAGTACTTAAAATTATTCGTGTAATTTAGCAAAATTTGTATAGGTGATGCAAATTTACTTTTAAACATTTAATTCAAATTTCAAATTGTACTGAAATATTTTGATAAAAATATTATAATAGAAGTTAATATTTGCAGTCCGAATCCAATTAGGCATAATAATTTTTTCAATTTAGTGGAATTTAGAATTCCAATTCAAAACTATTTCAGTGAAATTTTATCTCGTTTTCAATGTGCCAAGATATTATGGGATCTACTATTATCTTTTGACAAGCATCATTTAATTTTTGAACACTTGGAACACCTAGTTGCCATTCGAAAACGATTTAATCACGTTGACCAAGTTCTGCAAAATATTATGTATACTTAACAATTTTACTTTTTACAAACAATAAACTATTATAATAACTATTATAATAAAAACACGAATAAATAAAATCTTTAAGTCACATTTTCTGTTTTCCACTTGTTTAATAATTGGTGTCGAAACTTTCAATCCTAACTTTTTATTTTTAAATAACTCGTTTAAATCATACTCATTCAATATAATTTGAGACGATCTACTGTAATGTCCTAATCTGTAAGTATAATATGTATTTTTATATTTAAATTAAATATATTTTCATACTAACATATTTATTAAGATCGCAATTTTAAACAAAGGAACTTCCAAATAATTGATATATTACATATTTATTTAAAATTTTTTATTGTTACTAACCTGAGAACTCCTGATAGTAGACAAAAACCTCCAGGACTCCAGCAATTTCAAGTGAAATGTTTCACTAAATTGTTGAATTTTATCCAAAGATACGGTATCATTATAATTGAGATCATTTTTTTTTTATTTAGGTTTGATGAAGGTGTATCAACTGCCGTGGTTATTAGCACCTGTATATGTACATATTTATATTTACATTAAATTTCTATTTTTATTTCTTGTAAGAATTTGATTGTGTGTTGGATGGTGTTTCTTTCAGGATTTAGTGCTTCTTCCAATGTTTTTGGTAATTTGGTTTTGTTTCTTTGGATTGTGAATAGTGGACAATCAATTAGTATGTGCTGTACTGATAATGTTTGGTTGCAGGTAGTGCATGTTGGTGGTGGTTCTCTATCAAGTAAAAATGAGTGGGTTGTTTTTGTGTGGCCCAATCTCATTCTGGTCAGGATCGTTTCTGTGGTTCTATTTTGTTTTATTAGTAGTTTCCAAGGATTGATAAATTTTTTTACTTTTCCCAATTTTTGGTTAGTGGTAGTCCATTGTTCTTGCCATAGCTTGTAGGAGTATTTTTTTATGAAATTTAGTGCATCGGAGTGTAGGATCTTCGTTTTTATTTTTGCGTTCTTGTTAGTAGTAGCTTCCTTTGCGAGTTTATCTACTGTCTCATTTCCTGGTATTCCCATATGTGATGGTACCCACAGAAACGACACTTCTATGTTTTTTCTTTTTAATTGAAGATGAATGTGTTTAATTTTATTTACGATAGGATTGTTGCGATTTTCGTTCCTGAGGGATTCTAGTGAAGCGATTGAGTCGGTGATGATTAGATAAGGCTTCTTGTGGTCGTCTTGTATTTGAATGAATTTTATTGATTGTTTTATAGCTAAAATTTCGCCTGTAGGCACTGATGTTCCTTTTGGTAACCTGTATTGTCTGGATATGTCTCTTTGTAAGAATGCACATCCCACCGTTTCGCCTATTTTAGAGGCATGTGTATAGATTTTTTCGTGGTTGTTGTATTTTTCCAGGATGGTTTTAAATTCGGTGAGATATGTACTTTGTGCTGTGTCTTGTTTCTTGTGTTTAGTTAAGTCTAGGTTAATAGTTATTTCATGTGTGTTCCAGGGTTCTATATTAGTTTCTTTGAACAGTATAATATTTGGTAGTTGGTAGTTTATGGAGTTTAAGATGTTTTGGAGTCTTATGTGAAAAGGTTTGGGGTATTGGGGGTTTATACTGTATCTGAGGACGTTTCTTCGTGATAGCACGTTGCTGAATGATGTGTGTTTTGGATTTGTGATTATTTTCATAGCGTACCTTGTTGTTAAAATCTCTCTGCGTATTTTTAGCGATGACGTTGCTGCTTCGCAGCGTAGGCTTTCTACTGGTGTTGTTCGCAATGCACCTAATATCATTCGTAGTGATGCGTTTTGGATTGGTTCTAATTTATTTAGTAGATGTTTTTTGGCTGAAGAGTATATAATGCATCCATAGTCTAGTTTAGAACGAATCATTGACTGGTAGATCTTGAGTAGTGTGTCCCGGTTAGCTCCCCATTTGTTGTTTGAGATTGTTTTTAGGATGTTAAGTGTTTGGATTGTTTTTGCTTTTATGTGATTTATGTGATCTTTCCAAGTTAATTTGTTGTCTAAGAGAACTCCGAGGTATTTAATGACCCTAGTGTATTTGACGTTGTTACCGTCTATTTCAATTTTAGGTAGTTCGGTGTCATACTTTTTGAGACGTGTAAAATGTACGGCTTTTGTTTTTTCTACAGATATGTTATATCCTGTTGTTTTGGACCAATTTTTTAATGAGGAAATGGTTTGTTGCAGATTTCTTTTAATAACTTGGAGATCTTTGTTTCTAGAATATATTGTTATGTCGTCAGCAAATATGGAGAGTTTGACTGGATGATTAATGTGGTTTTCTATGTTGTTTATAGCTATTAAGAACAATGTCACACTAATGGACGAACCTTGAGGAATACCATTTTCCATGCTTGCTATATTCGAGTACACGTTGTTAACCCTAACTAAACGTTCTGTTTTTGAGAATATTTTGAATGAATGTTAGTATATTACCGTATAATTTCCAGTTTGTCATTTGTTGTATTATAAGGTGTCTCCAGGTTTTGTCAAACGCTTTTTCTAGATCGAGAAATATTGCTATTAGGTGTTCTTTGTTAATGTAGGCTTCGTGGATTTCAGATTCGATGTTGAGAATTTGATCTGTTGTAGAATGTAACTTTCTAAAGCCTGATTGATTTTTTGTTATTAGGTTGTTTTTTTCTAATGTCCATATTAGTCTATTATTAATTATTTTTTCCAATAGTTTGGCTAGACATGATGATAATGGTATCGGTCTGTAGCTAAGCGGATTGGTTGGGTCTTTATTTGGTTTAAGGATTGGTATTATTGTAACCTCTTTCCATGATTCTGGATACACGTTTTCTTTCCAAATATAATTATAAATATTTAAAAGCGATTGTTTAGCTGACGTAGATAGGTTTTTAATAAATGCGTATGGAATATTATCTGGACCTGGACTGGTGTTTTTGGTTTTGTTTATGTTTTGTTCGAGTTCTTTTAAGGTAATTGCATGATTTATTACGTCTTCCTGAGCTTTGCCATGATTAATTACAAATGATTCTTCGGTTCTTTTTTTATGTTCTAAAAAGTGGTTGTTATATGATTCGTTTGCATATGTATTTTCTAGATTTTTTGCTATGATGTTTGTAATATCTTGTTTGTTAGTTATAATTTCGTTGTTTTCTTTTATGGCAGATATTGTGAAATTGTTATTTGTACCTTTGATTGCTTTTATCTTGTTCCACATTTGTTGACTCGTTGTATCTGTACCTATTGATTGTACGAAGTGTTGCCATGATTCTGATTTGCTTGTTTTTATTGCTTTTCTGGCTATTGCTCTCCTCTTTTTAAATTCTATTAGGTCATTATTTGAATTTGATTTTTTATATCTGTTGAATGCTTGATGGCATAGTTTTAGTGTTTCTTTGCATTTTTCGTTCCACCAGGGGACAGTTTTCCTTCTTTTGCAATGTTTGAATTTTTCTATTGATTCGCTGGCTGCATGATTTATAATTGAAGTAAGTTTTTTGATTGAGTTATTGATGTTTTGTTCTTCGTAAAGGTCAATAGGTAGCTGTAGTACTGTAAGTTCTGTATATTTATTCCAGTTTGCTGTTTTGATTTTCCAATTTGTCGGTGTTGTTGTGAGATCGTTTTCTGTTTTGTGTAAGATATCGATTTTTATTGGAAAGTGATCGCTGTCATAAAGCTGGTCCATCGGTTGCCATGTGATGTTTGGGACTAATTGTGTTGATGCAAATGTAAGGTCGATGTTACTGAACGTGTTGTTTGAAGAATTAAAGTGCGTAGAGGTGTTTCTATTCATTATTACTAATGAGTTGTTTTGTAGTAATAGATTTTCTATAACATTTCCTCGTTGATTTATGTATCTTGATCCCCAGATCGTTGTGGGCATTAAAGTCTCCAATTAACAAGTAAGGCTTTGGTAATTGGTTTATCAAATTTTGCATGTCGGTTAATTTTATTGAGTAGTTTGGGGGTATGTATATGTTACATATGTGTATTTTTGTTGGTAGATAAGTTGTAACGGCAATAGCTTCCAATTCTGTATCAAGTTCTATTATTTCTGAGTGTAAGTTGTTAGATGTGAATATTGCGACTCCCCCGCTAGCGTGTTGTCGATTAGTTCTGTGTTTGAAAAATTGGTTGTATCCCTTTATTTTGAATTTCTGTTTTTCTTTAATATGAGTTTCTTGAAGACAGAGTATTTGTGGATTTATGTTGTTTAGTAGAATTTGTAGTTGGGTTAGTCTAGTATAGAATCCATTCAAGTTCCATTGTATTATTGTCGTTTTAGTCGTTTTAGTGTGATTAATTGTTGTGTTTTTGATGTTTTGTGTTTGAAGTTTATTTTTGTGTTTAGTGGGATTTTTATTCATGAGATTCTTGACTTGATGTTGAGAAATAAGCTTCTGAGCTCTTACTCTGTGCTTTAGTGATATTGGAAATTATGCGTGTGAATCTATACTTCATTTTGTTGTTTTGAAGCAGTACTCTTAAATCTTTTAGGGTAGTTATTGTGTTTTCGATGTTTTGGTTAAATTTTTGTGCAGCTTCGAGCGGATTTCTTGCTTTGTAAATTTCTTTGTAAAAGTTTTCAAATTTTTCGTATGTGAAGTCATAGTGTGAGGGATTTTTTGTTATTTCTTCTTTGATTGGATTTAACAGCTCGTCTAAGGTGAGGTTTATTTCTTCTATGTCATTTTTAACTTTTTTTGTAGTTATTTTGTTGTATTTTTCATTTTTCTGTGTGTTTGGGGTTAAATTTTTTGGTGGTGAGTTTTGTTGGATTTGAGGGCGTTTAAATGGGTTGTCCTGAGTGTTTTGTGTAATTTCTGGTGTGGTGTCCTCGTGACTTGATGTCAAGGGTCGTTTATTGTTTGAAGATTCAATGTCTAGTGTTTTTTCTTTATTTTGGGTTGATCCTATTTCAATGTCTAATTCTTGTTGTGTATTTGGAATTATTTTCACTGAAGACGCTTCCAATGTTGTAGTTTTCTCTGTTAAAGGTGTGTTACAGTAGGCTGTTGTGTGACCAGTTTGGTTGCACCTAGGGCATTTTTGTTCTTCGTGAAACATGTAGATTCGATGGTTTTCGCTTTCATATTTGATTATGATTGATGTTGGTATGTTTGTTTCTTCCTCTTTATTTTCGACGTATACGTATCTTTTGAAACTTATTATGTGAGCGTATTCTGGATCAGCTAAATATCTGATGTATTGGATAGGTGATGCTTGTTTTAACTTTAGTTCATTTTTTATGTATTCTTCCAGTATTATATTTGGTATGGTAGGTGAGACATTTGATAGAATAATTTTATGTGTTTGTGAGATAAGCCGTCTTATTTCTATTTTTTGGTCGTCGATGATTATGTGTTTTATTTGCAAAAGTTGATTCACATGTTCCTTGGATTTTAGGTAAATACATATGCGTTCGTTTGATATCCGCGAAGCCGCGATAACGTTTGATGGTTTGGCAAGTTTGCCTATAGCAAATACATAATCTTTGATTTTTATTCCCTCGATTGCATTTAATGTTATTGCTTGATCTTTTTTGGGATATGTGAATGTAGTTTGATTTGTTTTTAGGATGTTTGAGTATGTGGATATACTATTGTTTTGTGTTGGATTCATGTTTGGTTATGTTTGTTTGTTAATCTTTTATTATGTTTTACCCCTGTGGCTGGGGGTATGCTGATTGCTGAATAGTTGTGTATAAACTCTCTTTGCAGAGCAGTCTTCTAGTTAGTCTTCCTTATGTATAATTACAATGTTTATTGTTTTGTACTGACCTTGTTACAATGCGTTTCAATAAACTCGTCTGTTCACTTGCACATTTGTACGCGGACTGAGATCATTTAATAATAATTGATTTTCGAATATCGACACTAGAGTAAAATTGCATTGATATTATCCATTATAACATAGGTTAAAACTCTATAAGAAGGTGCACCAAGATAACACTTCCGTTGAGATTCAAAGCATAAAAATGTTTCTTTACTTAAATAACTTTATAATTTATTAATTTTACAACTAAGTTTGATAGAAGTGAATACTTAACAGTTTATCTACACTTAATTTATTTGAAATAATCACTTTTTGCATTACTGCATATTTTGTAACTTAACTATTTGTTTTTGGTTGAAATAACCAAGTCACACAATTTCAAATAAACTACGTTTTGTTTAATTATAGAAATATTCAGCAAATTTTTAAAGAACTATTTTCTGTGGTTTAATTTACCAATGATTTTTATCTGGGTGTAGGAAATAGTATATTACGTGCCGAGGTGGAAAATGCTTCATTACAGCCGAGCGCTAAGTTAGTTGACTGAGGCGCGAAGCGCCAAAGTCAACTCTAAGCGCGAGGCTGGAATGAAGCTTGACACCGAGGTATGTATACAATTTTATTCACAATCAGTTTGTAAATAATTAAAGATCATTAAATTTCATTTTATTAACGCACATTTTTTGTTAGTTCCATTTCTTGCCTATCGACAATGCGACATTGCAGGTCGGGAAGTGATCACTTCCCGCCCTAAGGTTGGGAAGTAAAACAAAATAGCTTTCTGATTAGTTGTCAAGTGAAAGTAAATAATAAACAGCTTCCCAACTTTTTAAAAGTCAGGGATGTATCGATTACTAACTGATTGTGAATAATAATACTTTATTCGATGACCAGTTAGTTGCTCAGTAGGTATTGTAGAGCTTGCCTACTCTTTATCATAACTCTATCTCTTTTATGGGTCGAGGCATTCTTTGAAAGTAAATAGTTACAAGTAAGACAATAAAACAATTGACGATATAAAATGATATTTATTTTGCAACCTGGGCAAATAAACAATAAATAGCAAACAGAATTCATGCAACTTATAGGCCAGCACGGATTTGATGAACTAAAACCTTTCTATTGCACAGGATTTCTTCTTCACTTATCTTCAATGATCCTATGTATCTACTTCTTGGTAATAATTATATTCAGCTTTTGTATTTCTATAAACTTGCCTGCTTCTCACTTTGATAAACGCGTGGCGGAGATGATTTCCAAACTTGGAAAATATCGGACCTCTTTCTAGTCTAAACTAATAATTGTTGGACTTTCAAACAATACAAACACATTAACAAAACTCTCGACAAGCGTTTAATTTAAATAAATTTGCTCGACTTGCTCGGACGAAGATCTAAGAATAACTAAAGATATATGCTTTCCGTTGTTATTTTCTATATCCCCAACGTTCCTGATGAATTAACCCTTTTCATTGGTCCTCCCACGATTCTTCTATTTTGACTTTGATCTAAATTTTTATTTGTATTTATTTTTAAATAAATGTTACTGCATGTAGGCTGTACTGTTCTGCTTTGTGCTGTCTGCGTGTTGGTGATCTATTAACATGTCAACAATTAAACATATAAAAGATAATTAGTTTAAAATTTAATTAGTGACTAAAACGAAAAACATTTGAAACTAAACAATACAAAATAAATAAACAAACAAAATCAAATCACACACCAAATAATGGTAAACGAAGAACAAAGTCTTGCTTTATTGTTCGTTGGATTGCAAAGTCAATGTTTTATTTCTAAATACGCAACTCATCTCTTACCGCTTGGCGTGAACACAGCAGTACGTACGTATTGTTGTCAATATATAACATTTTTTTAAATTTTTTTGAATAAAGCCTAACAGAAAAATTATGTAAGATATAAAATGTAAGAAACCAAAACAATTAGTGACCGATATTCAAAAATTAAATTATTTTTACATAAACATAGCATTTGACATTCAACTAATGTTATAATATTATAATACATTAGATAGATTGGAAAGTGAAAAATGATATCGATATGGACGACATAACCCATTTTAAGACGTTCAGTAAATCATAAAATTCTAATGGTGATTTACAAATTACTTATGTTGACATAGTAAGTGATTGAATTACCTACTTAGGAGTAAAATTAGTGAAATCATAGAAATCAAAAAAAAAAATAAATAAATTTACAAAATTATCAGAAATCCGAATTTTATTGCATTAGTTTTAATGAGAAAATGTAATATATAAATTGGTTTTTTCATTCGCTTTATGCATAATTTCTGAAACGTTTTATTTAAAAGTAATATTATTTTATATTCAAATCTCAAATGTGCTAGTACATATTTTTTGTACAACTATAGCAATGAAAACGCATTGGTAGCTAACAGGAAATACTAGAGACGATACTTTCAAAGAAAACTTCTAGATACAAGAGTCGGAGAAAGTTCGATAACCCAATATTTAATACTTCTCCAATAAAGTTATAGAAAAAATTATAAAATATTGTTTAGTTAACTTGTTCAATTATAGACTATTGAATTTAAAGTTTTGGTAGTTGATGTCGCAAATTACAAAATATAAATATCAAATTATGCAAAATTTTGATAGAAAGAGTACCAAAATTGGAAAAATTAAATGCGATTACTGTATTGACTGTTTGCATATGGTGAACCCCGCGCATTGCAATACTTTATGTTATACAATACTTTTTCTGACATAAATTCTCAGTTTGCATGTTACTTTACGCATAAAAATATATTAAATAAATTAATTTTTTAACTTGTGAAATATAATTAAATAATCTTGGAATGAACAAGTTAATTAAACGATTTTTAATAATGATTTTATTATTAAGCTTTCAACGTAGGTGAACGTCTTCATCAGAATATTTTTAATACAACGTTTTGCATTATAAAACACATTATTAAAAATTGTTTAATTAACTTGTTCATACTAATGTTATTTAAAAATACATTATAAAACAATTTTTATTATTAGTATTGTGTTTAGTTTTCTGCTTTTCTATATATAGTAAAACTGTGCCAGTATCAACAAATTGGCGGATCAACATATTTTTGGGTTGGTAACGAAAAATCGACTAATTAAAGTGTTGGTTTTCCTCTGTTGATAAAAGGTTACCGAATGAATAAATGAGTTTTGTGCCTAATTCTATTATTTAAATTAGAGTTTTCATTTTCTTTAGTAAAAACATTCACCTTAAATGACTGATATAAGAAAATAACAGACGTTCCAGCAAATGGGCCTCTAGGTCCACGCATTTGGTAAAAAAATCCTCAAAGGCTAACCAAAATCAAAAGTCTCGGAATCCACGTACTTACTGAAAACATTCCCGAAAGCGACCGAAGTAATAAGTTACACCTCTCTAAAAAAATCTGTTTTTAATTGAAATTTAGATATAATTTATTAATAAAATCTAATTTAAAATAAATTTAAGGAATGATGTAAAAAGTTGCACACCTAATGCAAATTAAGTTTTGAAAAAACTTCATCAGAACTATTTACGTTAGTTACACGCACCGTTAACAAAATGGAGCTAAGCTGCGCCTCCTTGAACAACCAAGTGTTTCTTATGTGTAAAATTGAAACTTTAATGATGATTATTTCCTAAATTAATGGATGTTTGAAGTTTATTCACACTTCAGTCGTTTCATTTTTTAAGCGATTATCAAAAAATGCTTCACGGAATTTGAGAGATTTTGAAATACGAACAAGAAAGTAATCAACCTGTAGTTGTTAGTGAAGATGAGTAACCAACCAATCAAAACGTTATGGATAAAACAAATGATAAGATTGGAAACTAACTTTAAAAAATTAGAAGCTGAACTTGAAATGTCTAAACATAAAAGTTAATCAAATTAAATGTTATTTTTAATAAATTTTTTAAACATTAGGAAAAATCCTAGAAATAGTTATTTTTATCATTAGGCTGGAAATTGAATTTTTCCGAATACGAGTTTTATTACAGGCCGAGGCGGATTAGCTGAGGCCTGTATTTACGAGTATTCGAAAAACAGTTTCCTGCCGTATGATAAACGTAATTTTTTACGCCGACTTCTATAATTACTTATATAAAATTTAATTATTTTTTGAAATATTTGGTATTAGGGATTTTTTTCTGTAGTTGTTGGTAGTAAAATATTTTAATTCTAAATTTGACGTTTAAATTTAACTAACCTAAAAATATAGGTATTTGTTACATTCATTTTTTATAAAATTATCTAATAAAAATATAATATACTTACATATCGTCGCCGAGCTGCGAATACCTCCAATGTGCAAAATTTTGAAAATCAGGTTTTTATATTATAATTATTCTACGATCAATTCTCGATAGATTGGTAATACATTCAATAATTCTAAACCATAGGAACATGGCTAAATGTTAAAAAATATATACCTCTAATGTGACACCTTTGCTTAAACTGGGACAGTAATATGTCCAATATGACCGAGAGTTTACATTGGAGTTATTACAAATTTCGTATTTCTCCTGAATAACATTTTATCGGGTGCTGACAATGTACATAGGTGGTATTTACCTACCTTTACTATTTCCCTAAAAATCTAGTTTTTTGCCTCTACTGTAAAATTTTTGTTTTGTCACATTGGAGGTATTCGCAGCTCGGCGACGATATAATTATAAAATAATAAGTTAGCTGTATTATAATTGCATTAAAAAGTGCCTTTTATCACAAAAATTTGTAATATCTATTTGATTTAATTTAATTTGACGTACAAAATATAACCAAGAATACCAACATCCTATAAAATAATCACTGTTTTTTTTTCAAACGCTAGGCGAGAAAACCGGCTTTTCAAGCCGCATTTGAAATGTGCAATTGAACACTTGCTTGATGGAGACGTAAAAATTTTTTACAATATAAAGAACCTTATTTCTAGCCTTTATATCGTATTACTAAGTTTTTATTTTATATTTTGATCACATTTTTATAACATAATTTTTTATTTAAAATTTAGTCAAGATTTAAAAATTTTATCAATTTTCTTTTAGTAATTTTTATTTTTTTAGCTTCATTAATTTTTCATTTTTCATTAGCTTTATTATCATCAGCTATTAATTAATATTTACTAAATATTCTAAATCCGAACCTGTTAAATACAAATCAATGTCTTTTTTCTTACTTTTCTAAATAATATTTACGTACGTATAATGTACATAAATACATGTACATTATTTTAACATTTTCTTTATTTTATGTATTTTTAACATTACATACTAAATTACCACAAATATCTAATTAAAAAATTTATTATTTAAGTTCTTTTTCTAATAACTATCTTGTTAAATATAATGTGTTTTTATTTGACCTTTTGGTTTTATTGTTATCCGTTACAATTGTTATAATTTTGTTTTCAACAAATTTATTTTTCAGCTTATGATTTATAGCTGAAATAATATTCGGGCACCTTTACACTAAATTCACAAATAGACAATAAACACAAAAATAATACAAATACCAGTACAGTTGGAATTTAATAGTAAAGTTGGTTGGTTTAAAAAAATATTAACAGTTACAAAATTTTAATTTATATTAATTTAATTTCAGAAATAAAATTGACTAATTAAATTTACTTAAAACCAATGCTAAATTAACTGAAAAACTATTAAAGAAAAAAACAGCACAACACAAAATTTTCTGTAGCTAAATAATATAAAAAGGTAGGTAACTCGCAATTTAGATGATCCTAGGATCATGTGTAGGACACCCTTCATCAGGTGTCTATAAAGTAATATTCTAAGTAAAATTGTCGTTGATTAATTTTGACCGTTAAAGTTTATTCGAGTGACTTGGTTACCGATTTTGAAATATGTTAACTTCAGAAAAAAGTTTCCAAAAACACAATTATTACCAATTTTCACCGAACTTTAAATTTTTAATCGAAGAGGCAATAAACTGCACTTAAGTTAAATTGTAACAAATTATTAAGTGATTATTATTAATTAATTAATTATTATTAATTAATAATATTAATATTAAAATTATTGAGTGATGCATATCGTGGACATACAGGTAAAAGTGACTAAGTCAAAAAATTGTGGAAATGAGTTAAAATGTTTAAATCCGTAAAAATGTAAGACAAAGGTCTGAAAGAAAGTCTATGTTCTAATAACGTATTGAGCATGTTTCATTATTCGAAAAAATGAATTAAAAATATTGTTAAGCTGATTTTTCGCAAAATGCGAAACATTCAATTTGATTTATCTCGAAATTCTATTTTTTGACTTGGTCACTTTTACCTGTATGCCCACGATATGTTTGTGATTAACTGCCCAAGAAATGAACAATACCAAAATTTTAACTTTTATCGATGACCAATAATGTGAATTTTGTTCAAGGTTGACTAATAAGAGAATTTTAAAATCATACGACAAATTTGAGACTAATTTTCTCGAAAAGTACTTAGATTTACAAATAACATTTTTTGAAGACTATGGGTTCCGGAAAGCTATTAAATTTACTGTTTTTTTCAAGAAATTCTTATGAAAATGGAATCACACTGTTGTAATATTTTTGAACATACAACTCTATTGGTAAAGAATAAGACCAAGTTTAGTAATTAAAATCTAATCTTAAAAACTTAATTACCGGGTGTCTATAAGAACTAAAATAATATAGGAACTTTTTTGTTTAGTAAATGTGAAAATCAATGGAGTTCTACATCAATAGAGTTTGATAACAATCAAATTTCACATTAATCAAGTTCGACTATATTCTCTTACTATTATGGTAGTCACATTAGTATTACTACGTACAAAACTCAATCTGTAATCTTTTACCAACAAAAAAAAAACTCTGGTTTATCAACTTTTTTACCAAGTGAAAAATATATATATGGCGAAGAATTATACAGAAGTCAGCACGACCGATATAACAAATAAATGTTTAGATTACATTATGTACAAAACTATGTATGTCTCTTTATCTCTTTCTAACTAGCTGCACATCCAACCAATTCCCAACCAATCAAGTTGCACACGAATTAACTTCCACAATATTCACTTCTTAGGCTGAAGGCCGCAATTACTTTCTGGTTAATAGGAATTAAGAATTTATTAAGCAATACAGAGTAACTATAAAAATGACATCTTAAGGTATAATTAATTTAGCAGTCAAAAAATAAACATAAACACACACACACACACACATAGTGATCTATTAAAACTAGTGCTCAATTGAAGACAAAAGCACTAGTAACTAGTTACAAATGTATTTAGTAAACTGATTTAATACAAAGTTAAAGTTGAATCGAAAAACAAAAACCAACATAAAAAACACTTATACTACACGGTTGAAATATATAAAAAAAATTTACAGAAGTACAACAATAATAATTATTTCAAATAAATATGTAAATATAAAAATAGCTATAAAAATAGGTTGAAGAGGAAAAATAGTATTTAAAATATTATATATTTTAATAGTAACCTAATTGTACATTAGTTTATATTATTATGTAAATTGCAATTCAGATTTTTTGCAATACAGCTAACATAGTTTTTCAATACTGTTTTTCTAAATTATATCTGATATTAAATTTTAATTAAATAAAAATACGTATTTTAGTATTTATTATTGTAATATTAAGAAATTAAACAATCTTAATTAAAAATAGTTGTTACAAACTTTTAATATTTTAAAACAAAAATTTATTTTATAATGTAGGCACATTTATAAACTCGGCTTCTACATTTAACAATATACTTTAGGATGCACAAAATTGAAAAATTCTGAATTACTGCGCTGTAGTAGAACACAAACATTTGTCTAGAAAACGTAAAATTTACATCTGACGAGAGGCGGATTGTAGACAAACATTCTGATTAAAACTAGAAGCTACGAGTAGAGTTTCTGTTAGAATGATTAACTCTCTGTCGCTTCTAGAATTATATTCACAAAGATAAATGTAGGAAAGGAAAAATGGTACATTTAAAATATACTGCTAAATTTAAATTTACTGTTCATATGTATTAGCATGTGTAACGGTAATGAAACTTGAGTGAAGAAAAAATTAAGGGAAATTTAACTTAATATAAAATTCAACCAACAATTTTCACTGATTGTGCGTGCTTCAAATTTTGCAGTAAAAAAATTATTAAATTTTTTCAATAAATCTAACATACACTAGACCTTGTTCTGATGGATCTAATCTTTTTTGATTTAGTAGCGTTGTGTAATCTGCCCTACATTTTATGGATTTATATAAATTTATGGGATCATGTGCATAATCTTGAAGTATCTCTTACTACTTTGCAAAAAAAAAATTTGCGTTACATATTTTAAAATTTTTCTTTTCCGGTAAATTTATTTGTATCGATTTTTCATTACCTATGTACCTGGTACTTAATAATTATTGTGACATTATAAAATTTTATAACATTATTAAATGATTTTGTACCAAGTAGGAAGCTAGTATTTTACATTAATTTCAATAAAGACGTCACATGTACCGATTTTGTTAATCTGCCTTAGACGAGGGTTTTACTGTAGTATAAAGAGATAAGTCTTTGTAGTCGTTACCAATCCGTATTTTGTTGCTTGTTATTAACAGCTCGTTATTATAATCTTATAATTGGTTCGGACTGTAGATTTAACAGTAAGATATTACATAATCTTAGATTATGAAGATTTAGATTCTAAAACTTAACA
Source organism: Cantharis rustica (assembly GCA_911387805.1). Classification (NCBI taxonomy): domain Eukaryota; kingdom Metazoa; phylum Arthropoda; class Insecta; order Coleoptera; family Cantharidae; genus Cantharis; species Cantharis rustica. The sequence continues at coordinate 38,185,625 of OU426879.1, forward strand.
ACCTCGGAAATCAAAAGTAGGTACATATTCTTTAGATACTAAGACTAATAATATTTTCATATGAACGTTCTTAATCTCGGGTTATTTTTAACGAGGGATGTAACATTTTCAGTCTTAAATTTGTGAAAAGACTCATTTATCTTAAAGAAAATTTTAATAGATGCTGCTACATAAATGAGAAACGTTGATACAAACATTTTTGGTCTAATGTAGCATTTTACTTAATCTGATGAATGGTAATGCCGTATTTGAAAGTCGACGAACTCCTGCTATACAGAAAGCATCATGTGGAATATAACGTTTTTGAACTTATAGTAAGTAATTTTCGCTAATACTCAAATTGAATTATTCACAGCGTGTAACTTATTTACGATTTAGGCACTACCTATTTATTGAAAGCTACCTTATGGATCTTTGAAAAGGTTGTCACGATAACAAAAGATACCAATATTGCTCCTACATCTATAAATTTATTTATTTTAAATAAATCAAATAGATTTTCTTTTCTACACGGAGAAATGTTTCCTACGTATAATAAAAATACATTGTTATTTATATTATCTATGAACCTATATTTATTTTTATTTTGAGAATTTTTTTACAAAAGAAAATTTAAATCAAAATAAAAATAATAAAAAAGTAGTTTGATTTGGAAATTTTTTCTTAAAGTAAGTATTCTATAATAATAAAACTTGAGTGAACTAACTTCTTTAATAAATTTGTTTGCATTGTAGTTAAACTATTGCCTTCGGTTTTAGAATGTTCATGTCTGCAACTCTTCTTTTTCTGTTGTATCCTTACATGATAATCTAGTAAATTGGTTTCAGACAGTGTTTAATATTATGTAAGCCATATACCATTATGATTAAATTCAGTTGTAAATAATGAATTAATATAATAAACAGTTCAACACCATGGTTAATATTAAATTTTTCTTAACACAACAAAAACAAACCATTTCTCATATTTTTTGAACGTTATTTTAATTAAAAATTGAACTCTATTATGTTCATTATTTTTTAAAGCTAAAAATATTTTAGTCGACCTTCGTAAAATAAATATTTTGATTAAATTTGTACCTCCGGTAAAAATTTTAAATTGTAAGAAAACATATCTTCAAATAAGATAGTCTTCAATTTATGTAAAGTCTATAAGGTATCAAAGAAATAACAAACCGTCTCAAAAATGACACATTGTTTTGCTACCTGAATTGTAATCCTATATTTTATCACTTTGCTTTTGAGTGAAATAGCATGTTCCATGTGGAATGGAAATCTATATGTGTGTGTATAAAATACATTGCATATGATTTTGTCAATTCAATCGATTCAATTTGACTTTTTTAAGTTTTCAATATATTATATTAAGTTTTTCTATTTTTAGGTAATCATATTTCTTATAAAACAATTTGTTTTAAATTTGATAGAAATGTGATTTAAGAAAACTTTGGAGTTTTATTGTAGGTTTTCCTTTCTTTTATCGGTAATCTTGCATTCATTAAAGGTACCTGAGTCTTTAATTCGACTAGAAAACAGCTAAATTTTGAATTAATTGCGCCTGGATTTATGTTCAATTGCGATGCTGAATTTTAACAGTCATTTATAGATGCTTGACTTTTATTATTTTGTACCTGAATTTATTAACAGTTGTAGTGCACTTAATTGAAAAACTTAGCAATTTACATTTTCATTGTTTGAATATAAAGTGCCGTTTTAATTAACAACATAAAAGAACTCTACTTTTAGTATTTAAACTTAGTACTACTAAAATATAAGAAGTAACATTTGAATTGGAAACAATGCCGGTTGCTCTTTTATTTAAATGGTTCAGTTTTTAATAAAATATATTAAAAAAGTTGTAAATTACAAAACTTTTTGTAATTATTGTAAAAATATTGTTTGTGTACAGTGTGTAAACTTTTCTTTAGAATATTAAATTTATTGTCTTAATAATAACTTGATTTAAACTTAATTTCTAATAATTATTAAATATATTTATGAGCAGTAAAATGAGGCTTCTATGAAAAGTTAAATAATGAAATTTTAATTGTTGGTTAATGAAGTAGCATTTCATTTATACTTGCAGAAGATAAACTAAAAATCTATTATATATGTATTATGAAATCAACTTGCGAAAATGTAATTAATTATAGTAACATATCATAGGTATTTATCGATTGATTATAAAATATGTTATAAGCTGACGATGGCTAAACATTATGAAGCACACGAGTTCCGTTTACACAAACGCTATTTTAAACTAATATACGTATTACTAACCTGTTACATGAAATTATAAGCAATGGTCATTCATTCATAAGTGGCAAACAAAGAAAATAAAGAAAATTTTTTGGTCCGAAAACAATAAATTGAAGGGGCAAGTGGATAAAGGGGCTATGTGACATTTTTTAATGACCTGATATTTGATGATATTTTGTCCTGAATGAAAGGGCTATGTGTAAAAGCAACTCATACACTCTTTTACCATGTGAAATGTACATTGTTTATCGATATTTTAACTTGAAATAGGGGCTATGTGCAACAGAAAAAAAACTAAATGGCTCTTTACTCAATAAACAGTTTTTGTCACATAGCCCCTTTATCCACTGGCCCCTTCAATTATATTTTTAAATATTATAGTTTCCTGCTAGCTCAGCATAGTTATTCTAGCAGTTCCGGTACTTGAATAAAGGTAACGGAGTCATCTATATATTCAACATGGTTATTTGAAACAGTTATCATTTCAAAATTAAACTAATGTCTCTCGCCGCTTAGCTATTTCTCTATGTTGAATTTGCAAGAAGTCAAATCTATCATAATATAAAGTGAATGAAATAATAATTCTAGTAGAAATTTATCGATTTTTGCAATGAAAACCGTTGTTTGCATTGATGCATTGTCTTCCTAAAAAAGCATTTATTAGTGTAATGACCTTGAACGAAAAAACCGTTTTGATTTTGTTGATGCCAGAGATTTTCTGTGTAGATGGATCAACGTTTTCCAAAAGGTTATAAATAGGCGAATTAGTGGTTATGAATTAAAATTCTTACAAAAAAAGTTGCAATAATAACTGTGGAACAATTCAAAAAGTTACAAAATACAATTGAATAGTATTTTAACAACATATTTATAGCTAAACCACATTACTTTTCTCACTCAATTGATCGTCATTTATTCTAATATGTTTTATCAATGGGATAATCTATTCTTTATTTACTTCAATATAGTAACTGGGTATAATTTTCTATTTGAAAATAAATTAAATTTTGTACTTTATATTGTTACTTAGGATGATGAAGTGAAAATATTGGTTACCGCAGATTGAATGAGTGCAAACTTATAAACTCAAACTTTTTCATAGTAAGCTTTAATTTGTATAATATTATGTTTATTGCTGAACAAAAACAACAATAATTATTTTTAAAGTTAATTAAATTGTTACACTTTTGTATAATTTAGGCAGTATGTACTTCCAACATTTTACTAATTTTCGCCTTGGGGTAATTTTAATCCTTTAAGCTTTATAAACTTTTTAGTAAAATAAATGCGGAAATTTTAAAAATTATTTAGTTGCTTTTTTATAATTATATCACGATGCCAATTTTTTGTTAGTATTCATTAACTTCAATTCTCTAGGTTAAAAATATCATGTGGTAAACATTCATGACTTTTTTGTATGCATAGACGTTTCAGTTTTGAAAGTCAGTTGATTAGGGTCGCTTTTTAGCATTGAATATGTTGACATCACGTATTTTATTACTTTTTTTGAAATAGGGAAAGAATGTCCTCTTGCCACTAGCCAGAGAACATTTTTAAAGCATGTAAAGCGTAAGGTAGATTTATGTACTTACTCGCAAAATGTGCACAAATCTGCTTGTGCCAACGAATTTGTACAAATAAGCCATTTTACATCTAAACGTAAAATTGCAGCTTACATAAAACAAAATATAGTAATAGTTTACGCACAAATACTTGCGCAATCATTTTGAACAAACTGTTTCGTCATAATTTCAACATCTTTACCGTACTAAAAAATTTTATATTTTAAAAAATAAGTTAAATACATGCTTATAAAATAATATTACTTGCCATTGATAATACTTTTCAAAGAAGTTGAAAAATAAAATGAGTCCAAAACGCTAAACTCTGTGAATGAACAATATTCCAATTTAATTTTACAGATGGTAATATTGCAATATTCAAAAAGAATAGCTCATGAAAATTTAACGGAAAGAACAATTCAACTACAGTGTGAGTCGCTGTATAAGTTAGACCATGAAATTAACAAAATGTTAGGCAATAGCAATAATAAATCAGTTCAACTGTTAAAATAAGTGATTATTTAATAAATTAATAAGTTAATAATAATAATATAAATATAATAAATAAAACGCTCTTATAATTTATTGCAGTAGTATCACATTAATTTGGCACGAGTGAACGCTCTCTAATTGACAGTGTTTATTTAAAAGTTGAAGATTTAACATTTCTACCTCTTGTCACTACAATATAATACATTATTTAAAAAAAACACTAGAATAAAGACGTTTTCATGGATATTTCGGGTTTTTATTTACTTTGAAGAAAATTATTGGGTTATTGCCAAAGTTAACTCAAGCTGAGTAATTTATGAATATTCATTCAGAAAGATCTAAATAGGGTACTTCATAAAATTTTATACACCTTTTCCTAAATTATTTTTGCAATGCCTTTCTTGAAACTCTTCATAGACTAGACTAAACTATTTACTATTTACAGACCTTGTAAACTCAAAGCTTAATATTATTTATGCATGTAAATAATAGCTCATAAATATGTCAGAAGCATCTTGTGAATGAGACTTTATATCACATACACTACATAATTTTAACAAATTTGCAAATTTTTAATAAAATTAACAAAGGGCTAATAAAACTATTATGGTAGATATAATAGTGATAATACTTTCCATTGACGCAACTTAATTTCATTTGAGCTACTAAAAATTTTAGGTATTATTACAATAATGTACAAGTAATTTGTAGTTTAGTTTGGTTTTATAGTAAAGGTTCCAGACTTTTAGTCAAAAATGTAACTAAATTTCAAGTACCGAACTCCATATTTGCTAAATCAATAGTTTAAATCATATAAAATTTTTAGAATAAACCAAAAAATGCACAAACACTTTTTAGAACTAAAATGTTTAAATTAACACAATATAAATACACCGTATGTATATTATCGCAAACGTCGATCGGGGCGTCGAAATCAGGCGATGAACTAGCTAGTGTTTGGTTTATTCTAAAAATTTGATATGATTAATATCGAGTTACATTACCTAAAACCACTTATCTATTGATTATATAGTTTAAAATACCAAAAAACTGTACCGCACGTTTTTTAAAACTAAAATTCATCAAATTTTTACCAGAAAACTACATTGTAAGCAAACATTTCGCTAATTGTTTTACCATACTATGGCATCTTTAGCTGATGATATTAATAAAATGTTTCTGATAATATAAATAATATAATAATTTGGTGAGTGATCCATATCGATTTTAATCATATTTAGCAAATTTTTACAATATTTTTAACGCATTTCATAAACTACGCGACAAGCCTTGGGGGGTTGTCCCCCATTATCGATTTTGTTAATGACCAACAATTTTAATAAGTCGGTAGACTATACAATAATAAATCAACTAATAGAAGAATTTCTTTGATAAATACTTTAAGAATGCTTTAAAAAAGATTTATAATAATTATAAATTATAAAATCTATGAACTTAGTATTTATTTCATTTAAAGATAAATTTTCAAGAGGTAATACTAAATTATTTTTGATGCATATTTATAATCTTGTTTTGTTAACAAAATTTATAAATGTAAATTATATTATAATAATCTAATATTGATAATTATTGCTTAACAAGAGATTTTCGAACAAAAACCTCTTCGTCGTTATTTGTTACAAGAATTTCTGTGGTTTTTGGCTTAAAAATTTGTGAAAAATGTTCAGAAGTTCTAAAATGTTATCAATGCGTAATAATTATTTATCTACAAGCAGAGTCCTTCTACAATACTTAACCTGTTGACTAGCAACTTTGGGAGGTCTCTGATGGAGTAATTTAATGTCATGTTTTTTTATGTAGTTAAAATTTAATTTAAAAGTCTAAAAAAATAATAATAAAAGTTAAAAATTGGCAGGGGTCTCCAAAGCAGAGATGTTAAGATTTGTAGTTACTCGCCAGTAGAAATTCTAGTAAAATTTTACATTATTTTAATTTAAAGCATAAGCAAAAAAAGTTTTTAATATTTTACTTTTGTAGAAATTTATAATCCAGAATATACAGGAAGCGTCGAACAAAATAAGACACAGTTTTAAACCTTCCGAATTGATCGCATTAGTCAATACGCTACATTTATGAAATGAAAAGATGGCTGATTACTGTATAAAAATATCAAAATAGCAACTACATTATTAAGAAAATAGTCTCTAGATTTGACTGTTGCAATGAATAGAAAAGCAACACTTTTTCTCTGTGATCCAGACCGTCGAAAAAAATAGATTGTTTTCTAATTTATTCCAAAATTAGTATGTATTTTTAAGTAGTGCAATGCTAACGTATGTTACGGAAAGATAATTAGTAATTATTGAGAAGACAACTTAATATCATTTGGTAACAAAATTTATTGACTTACTGAATCAAGTTTAGAAGCACATGGTGGCTGCATCGAATCATTAAAAATTCTACAAATCATCCTTTTGAACCGCACATGTTTATTAACTTAACACAATTAGGAACATTTTCAATATTAAATTTTAAATTGTTTATTGCATGAACAAGATTAATTTTAAAGTTTATGTTAATTTTAAATTGAATAATATTATGACATGTTCAAAAATAGGTTTTCTGGGTAAATCACAGTTATTTTAAAAAGGTTTACATACTAGGAATTTGAAAAATATAAAATTCTTGTGCTAGATTAAATTTTAAATTTTAAAAATTGCTAAAACATTCACTATTTTTTTAGTTTATTTAAAACATTTACATTTTATTTCAAAATTAAATATTATTTCTACCATTTTATTCAATTTTTATACTAACAACATAATGGCTAAAATTTAAATTAACTTTACAAATTAAACTTTAAAATTGTAGAAAAGTTTACTAGAAACAATATAAAATAATAAATTTTAATTAAAATAAAAATAATATTTTTATTATAATTAAATATCTATATATATACTGTCGTGAAAATTTGTTAGCTTCATTTTTGAACGTTGAAATTGGAAAAGTACAGAGTGGGGAGAAAAAAGATCAAAAGAGAGGCTTCTTATGCCAACTGTGGCCGACAGCGGGTGCGAGATTTTGTATGCCCGCTGAATTTGGTTTTTGATACGCTGAGTTTTTGATATAAGTTTGAATTTGTGAGTAATAATTTTGATTTTGATTTAAATAAAGTGATTTGGTGCGAGTACATTATTGCGCTATTTTGGAAGTATTATTTTGAGATTTGAAGTTAATTTGGATCATTTGATACGTTGCTACCGAACGGTAGTAGTTTTGATTGATTTGGTTAATTTGGAAAGAGCAGTTAAAATTATAAATTTCGATTTGGTGTAAAATTAGAAAATTTAAAATTATACTTATGCGAACGAATGGTGCAATTGATAAACCGTCGATTTGGATAAAGGCAAATCAAACTTCATTCCCATCGAATAAAAGTAAAATTTTACATTTACTTTAAATTAATTTGGAATTTGGATTGTTTAGAATTTTTGGACAAGAAGAAATTTTTTATTGTATTTTATTTTGGTACAAAATTACCACAGCAACTTTTGGCTGTAGAAAACGAAAAAACCCTTCGACCTCTACAAAATTATCAACTGCTCCCGCACTCCAGGGTTAACCCGAAGTAAACAAGAGTGTTAATTTTCTACGAAAATAATCCACAGCAATACGTATATAATCTATTTAAATTTTGTGCTCTTTCATAAAAAGAAGTCATATACATACTATTTAACTATACTACAACTTAATAAATAATACACAATTTCTTCAATCGTTCAGAAACGTTTTCCTTTAGGAAGTGTACAAACTGATAAATAAATACAAAGTTATTTTAAATAAATTATTCTTACTTGTTTATTTGTATCAATATATAATACAATACTACATACTAATTATATTATCTTCCTCTTCATATAGTACGGTTACAAACTAATAATTTTTCGTAGATTGGGTGAAATCTATGGAAAACACAACAAGTGGTTTGATATTCGTGACATATCAAAATCATTATTGATAATAAGCTTAACACTTATTGCATTATCTTTGACGATGACCTAAAGATAGTTTAAACTTTTTTACGCATAGACATCATTTAAAATTTTGTATTCTCTTCTGTATGTTTACATATTATCTAGCAAATTTAGAAACGCAAGCTGGGTCGTATGAAAAGTGGTATAGAACTATGCAATAATCCCTCCAGGCATATAAATTTAAGTGTTTAGGGTTACGCGATCATTCAACTTGCATAATAAAAATGTAAAAAGTTGGAAAACGTTTAAATAAGATTTTTATTTACATTTATGAAATGTTTCAGTATACGAACCTACATTTAATTTTTGAAAATAAAATTTATGAAACTGTCGTGAATTGATTTAAAGAAATCGATAATTAAGAACAAAAGTAAATAAAATTTCTTTTTGATAATAACAATTTTTAACCGGAAATTACACAAATATCTTCCATAAACCACAAAGAAACGTTTGATCAAAATTTTTTTTAACCCTTTCAGATCCAGGGTACACTATAGTGTACTCGCGTTTTATTAAATTAATTTGAAGTTTGTGACAAACTTATATGCTAGATAGCAATCATTTTTTGAAAGAAAGAATTATTGAATTCCTAGTGGTTCCTTGGTACCTTGGCTCTGAAAGGATTAAAGTTTTTCGTTATAAAAATGTATGAATTTTTTACAGCTTTTTATGAAAAGAAAATCAAGCAGCAAGATTTTCGTATTTAATTGTATTTCAAAAATTGTAGTTTCTTAATAATTAAACCTAGAAGTTCACTTAACTATTCACATAAACTTACATAATACCCTAATGGTATTTCAGAATTAGCCTAGACCTTTATAATTAATATTCATTTAACTCATTTAATTCATATTAATTTAACTCATATTTAAATCAAAAATTAAAGTTCGAAGACTGAACATGTTTCAAAAACGCTCATAATCATAATAATTGCGCGCGATATTTCGTGATGTAAAATGTATGTAATATAAAAAAATTAAATTGAAATTTATATATAAATAAAGAAATTATTATATTATGTACATTTATGAATGAAATTAATAACAAACTTTATATACCTAAGCATTAACAAAGAAAAACCTATATTTTTTAATTTCAGTTTTGTAATTGGAAATTATGGGCTATATCTCGAAGAAAATCTAAAATTGGTCTATTAGCATAGTATTTAATAAACGTTTTCTTTTGCATATATAGCAAAATTTTTATATTTGTAGTACCAATATTTCGTTTTAACTTGTAATTATTTAATTTGAGAATATTAAAATATGTTATCGGTATATCATCAAACACAAACTTTTATCATCTTACATCAAGATCTAGCCTCTCTAATCGGTTCGTTCATTTATCAACAACATATTTTACGTGATAAATTGTCACTTACAATGAATAATAATTGTCATTCGTAATGAATTGTCGTACATTGAATTGTCTGCGAAAAATTCTTAATTTAGGGAAATCTTCCCTCTAATTCTTCTTTCACATATTCTTGGAGATCATTATTTTGCCATTCTTTCATTAATGCGTTAAAATAATGCGAAATAATTTATTTTTAATTGTGTTTTTGTATGAAATTAAATTGGTATTACATGAAATTTAAATTATTCTCACTTTATAGCTTTCAAACCGCAAAACTTGATTTGCCAACGGCTTTATTCGTAGATTTAACATTAGGTAATCCATTAATTAACTTTACTTCTTTTCGCCTAAAAACATTTTCTTGAAGAAAATAATCCGTTAGAATATAAATTTATAAAAATATTAGCTATAATTAACTATTTTAACACCAATGACAATTTTAAACATAATTTAGGAATAGAGAGCACACAATTTTTGTTTTCTGAGATTTACTTTTTTCAAAGAGTTATGCACTAGTATCTAATTTTGGAGACAAAACTTTTTTCATTTAAATATCTCATCTTATAAAATATGCCTTGCAATTTCTATCAATTACCATGAAATGCTGCATATGTCCCAAACTTTCCTTAAAATGCCTTAAAATGCCCCAAAATTAAATTTTTTTGTTGATCCTTTTTTTAGCTTAGTTAGTTTATACTTCCTAATTGTTCTTTATAGATACCGGATGACTTGAGTTCTTGAAAATAAAACAACTAAGAACAATTTTATCTATTTCAAATAATCAGCACTTTATTTGAAATAAAATAAATTATAAATATAATATTTATTATATATGATGAATTATTTATAAATAAACAATTTAAATGTTCACTTGAGTAAACATACATATTGTTTGGTTTAATGACTAATCGGTATTGTCTTATCTAGATAACAACAACGAACTAAAAATGTATTTCAAGTAGATTGTTGTAGTAATTAGTATGTATTCTTAAATATAAAATTAAACATAAATTAAACAGAAACATTAAAATAATAAATTTTAACTGTAAAGTAAAGAATAGATACTTAGAAAATCATTAAGTATCAGAAAGCATTAAAAATACGTTAATTTACTTTATTTAAAAAAAAATTTATATAAGAATTTATTACACTAAGAATACTTGAATAAACAAATTACGTTATAAAAATTTCTGATGAAATTTAAAATAAAAATTAGAAATTTTATATAAGGCCCTATTTTACAATTATTTTCGATCGCATATAACTAGTAAAAACTGAAAAATAATAAGAAACAAGAAAGTTTATTAAAAACAAAATGAAAAATTAAAAAATAGTCAACAAAATGTTAAAAATTAATCTGTCGTGCTAAGCTACAAGATCGTATCTGACATTTTTTGAAGAATCGAGTTATCATATTATCTACCTATATAATTTTAATTTATTAAAAAAAATTTTTAATTAAGTTTTTTAATTAAATAAATAACAAATTTAACATAAAATAACATCTAGTGACAAATTTTTTTTAACATGACATCTTAAGAAGATCGAAAACATTTGTCTTGCTTGTCAGAGCTTGTTTAAATTTAAAACTAATATAATATTTGCATTTTTATCGTTAATTGAAAAAATTATCTTTATACTATTGGATTTGCTAATTAATTCCCAATGGCCAAGTAATTCTACGGGAACAGCACTATCACTGATATTGTCGCACATGTTACGGTGCTGTCACAACTTTCTACTTACCACGATCGCGAAACTGAACAAATTTTCCGGTTCTGGATTCTTACAAACTTTATAATACACAAATTCATTGTTAAATACTTTGAAATGTAACTTTAATTTATTTAAGTTTAAAATATTTTATGTACTCCTCAAAAATTCTTAACAAATTCCTTCATCCGTGCAGAAGGACAAGAAATTTATCGGGTGGGTAAACAAATTGCTCAGGTGGCCACTTTCTCGTTTTTCACATTACGTTGCATTGTAGATATACATGTCTTGTTACAAATGATTTGGACCCACCCTGTACTCTTTTAGTAAAATTTTGTAAATTGTATTTTAATTTGGTAATTTTGAAAGAGTGCAAGGTGGGGAAGAAAGAAGGAAATATAGAGTTTTTCTGCCAACAATTTGATTTTCGGTCGGATGTAACCTCAGCTGAAGTTATTTTGTGAGTTTTTTTTGGAGTAAAGTTGATAAGCGATTTTTATTTATTTGGAAATAAATTTTGGATTTTGGAAGCTATTAATTTAATTATATATGAAGCGATTGAAAAACAAAATTTGTAAGAGCAATGTATGCATTCGAGGAAATTACGTTTGGCTAATAATTTAAAATTGTACGTTCGATACTGGAAGCAATATGAAATTTTGCTTAAAAATTTTGTAAAGAAATATTTTTGGTATTGGAATTAATAATTAATAATTTTGTTTTACGAACTTTGAACCCCTACCATAAAATTAATTCCGACTGCTTCCGCGTATCAGGGCTACTCCGAGCAAGCAAGTGTGTGGTATTTTTTTACTAAAATAATCATTATATAACTCAATATGTATAGATGGTGTTGCTGCTATTACTGTCCAACACTAGGTATCAGAACAGATGTTATAATTCTACATAAATGTAGAAACAAAGAGTTGTAGTATTAATAAATTATATTATTGTAAAAAAAAAATTGTAATTATAGAATTCCCTGTTGGAAAGAAAAATACTATGTGCAATAATATACAAAAAATATCGTATAATATCATTTTAATATAATTTTATAATACATAGTACCTCTATAGTAAAATTATTAAATTCAACTACACACAATTAAATTTAATTTAAAACTCGACGGCAGAAATTTTAATTTTAAGAGTTTGACATAGAATTTCAAGTTTTGCATAACTAATAAAGAGTAGGTAGGTTTCAGAGTTTCTTGTGTAATATGATTAACTAATAATTAATGAAAGTAAGAATAATTAAAGCTTGTACTTGTATAACCGTATCAGCTGAAAATTATTATATTTACTTAACCTTAACTTATTATACGCACGCTTACCTGCTTCATAATTAGATGCATGAATATTTTGTACCAACTTTAATAAACCTACTAATAAATTTTATTAATATTTTATTATTTTATCATAACAACTGCTATGCATTTAAAAGTATCAACGGCATTTATTCAAACGCGCTGACTACAAATCATTTTATAAATTACTCGATGAGTTGTGAACTAGAATCGCTAAAATAGTGAACGACTTTTAAATAAGTTTAATTCAATAAAGAATTTTCATGAAATTCAATAATATTTTGGTAATTATGCAAAAATCTGCATTGTTAGACCGAAAATACTTCATTCATTAATGTAGTTTATTTTAAAAAATCACAAGATCGAAAACCATGTGGATGTCAAAAGCCAAGAGAAATGTAGCTCACAATGCTCATCAAAAAAAATTTTCATAAATTTATGAACATTTTAGTTTAAAATAAATATTTCCACGGTTGTTATTCATTAATTTCCTTAAAAAAATTGTCATGTATGACACAAGCAAGTTTATATATTATAATTCTCTTATTAGTTCTAAATAATGTACAAATTACATTTAAAAAAACATTTACATTAAAGAAAATGTTACTTGATGAATGAATTAACATAATACTTAATAAATCACTTGAATTTCTTGTCTAGTGACGTCAAAATGCAAAATAAACAGCCATTTCTAATCATATGATTTTTGCTGCAGAAATACATTTAATTTTAAATATTTTTTTCTAACCTAAATTTTGCACTAAATAATAAAACTTACCCCAGTTAAAATATCTGAAAATCATGTAAGTAGTTCATTGTAAAAATTTTTAAAGCACATAAAAATTTTCAAATTTATAATTGTTCAATATCCAACACAAAATTTTTTTTATAATATGTGATATATTTGTTGTAATGTAACTGGTACATAAGTTTTGTTTTTGATAGCAGAATCTTAAAGCTACCAAAATAATTTTGGAATATAATGACTTGGTTAAAGAATCATTTTATACATAAAATATTGTTAATAAATTAATTCTTTAACTTGTGATATATAATTAAATTCAATAATTTTAAATTGAACAAGTTAATTAAATAATTTTTAATAATGTTTTTATTTTATAATATAATAATATTTTTTTTATTCTGATGAAAACGTTAACCTACGTTGAAAGCTTAATAATAAAAACATTATTAAAAATTCTTTAATTAACTTGTTCAATCTGAGATTATTGAATTTAATAATAAAATATTGTTATTTATATAATTATATTAATATAATATTAAATATTATAAACTCTTTTATATAAAATATTACATAAAATATATAAAATTTTAACTTGTGAAATATAGTAAAATAAAAAATTTTTTATAGAACAACTTAATTAAACATTAATAAATTAAATATTATTTGAGCTTTTAGCGAACGATATTGCTTTTATATTTATTGAAAGGATAAATTATTTTAAGAATATCGGAGATATCCTTTGCTAAATGCTAAAATAATATGTAATTTTATTAGCGTTTAATTAAGATGTTCTAATAAAAAAAATTATTTTATTATAAATTATTATATTTTAAACATAAAATATACCTGACGTAATTAGGCAAATGTAAAATCGTACAGCGCTCAGGATAAACTGAACTAAAATTATCTGATAAAAACTTATTTATAAATTAAAATTAATTTATTATTAAATTATAATTAATACGAAACTAATAATTTTTAATAATTTTTATATTTATTTGTAGGACACAGTTTTTGAATAGATAATATGTATATTTTATATTTAAGTTAATATATGAATAAAAAATTTAGTAGACCCAAAAATAAGTTCTTATACAGAGGACATAAAAAGCTAATTATGGCACTTGAGAGAAACACAAAGTTTACTATAAAGGACGCCATTATCACTTATAATACATGTGTAGTTTTATTTACTGTCATGTCAGAATCATTAAAATCTTCACTTAAAACCAGTCAAAGTAATTTTTAAATTAATTATTTATTACTTTATTAATTAAAATAATTTAAAAATATATTATGTAATAAATATATTAGAACACAAATTTGATAATGTTTGAGATGAGACAATCATTACCTTAGTAAGTTAGCCGAACAACTGCTAACGCTAAGATACCTAGTTCAAATCCGTGGAGAGTCTAAACTTCATTATGACCACTAAGAATCGCCGAATACATGGTCTAGGTAATGAAACTCAATACTCCTATTAATTATATCAAAATTGTAGAAAATTCTAAATATGGATAACACACTTTTTATAACTAAAATGTTTTTAAGTTTTCTCTAATAACATACACTGTAAGTTTAATTTTTGCAAACGTCTTTGCCAGGTCTCAATGATGTGTTACGTGTATTTACATAGAGCTGACAATACTTCCGATACTCGACAGTATACGATTTTCATTGCTATTTTTGTTGCTACTTTTTATCGCGGTGTTCGTGTAACAAACCTGACCTTGCTCTAAAAACATTGAATACAATTTTTCTTCAAGACCTGCTCGAAAAACTACAATTACAAAAATAAAATTTTTTTTAATGCCGTTGAAATTCGTAAATTGTACGAAACTGTAGTCGTTTGGCGACTACCAAATTAAAATATTCTATAGACTTCTTAAAAAATTCTTAATAAATTTCTCCAATTCCCGTGCAGAAGGACAACAAATTCATCAGGTGGGTAAACAAATTGTTCAGGTCGTCACTTTCATGTTTTTCACATCACGTTGCATTGTAGATATACATAATTATGTATAAATTGTGTTGCCGCTACTACTGTCCAACTCTAGATATCAGAACAGATCTTATAATTCTACGTAAATGTAGAAACTACATTACTCGTTATTACTCTGACACTTCATAAATTTCGTCTTTTCTACATTAATACTGTGTTTGTATCGTTGACCCTTCATAATAATTAGTAAAAATATAGTTGAGTTAGGGGGGAGTTAGGGGAGTTCTACGTTAACTTTCAACGTTAACTGCCAGCTCTTTTATTACATTGAAAATGTCTTTCAGATCAGTTAAAGAAGCACATTTGAGACAATACTGCACATTGTTTTATATCCTTACGACAAGCTAAATACTTCAGTAAGGTTTGCTGGAAGGATCTCTAATTTTCATTTCAAAAATCATTTATTGCAAAGGTCGTGCTGCTGGATTGCTAAAAAAGTGTCTGAAAATTATATATTTTTGTTACAAACTATAATTTATATTATGCAAAGTATAGTTTGACATAGTAGAATTGAACTGCAAAATTTAAAGGCCAAACCTACGTATTTACAAAGAAAAACTTAATTTTTAATTATTATAATTATGATTACATTATAACTACTGTATAGAATAAATTATCAAAGGAACATAATAAATTAAAAACAAATATTTTCCGTGATTGGGTTAGTTATATTTCAGAATCAGATATCAACAGTCTACAATGTGTTTGAAACTCAAACTAAGAATGTGAAAGGGTTAATAATATAATATATCACTTTACTTAATTAGTGAGTTCTTATTTTTCAAAAATGTCATTTATAATTTTATCATTGTTAAAAATATTGTCTGTAATTTGTTAAACGTGACATTACAAAAGCATAACTATTCCCCAGGTGGAACAACAAAGCTCTTAAGCTAAGGATATTCGAGGAAGTATTCGGAGGCTTGGACTTACTTGCAACAATTTACAATAGACTTTCCACTGCACTCGACCTTTTTATCATACCTGGGTTAACTTCCTCGTTTCTATTAGGTTGTAATATAATTGTCATTATCAGACAACATTATGTTACAAAGTTTCCTTGTATTCTGTTTGCGTCGTTCTCAAATATAACAACTTTTAATTAGATGCTTGTTTTTGTTAAGCAATTCTAGGCTGTCACTAGCATACTTTGTCAGAATTTATACTGTATGAAACAGTAGATAGATATTTAAGGCGTGATATGCCAAATTAATGCGTACGCCACTTATTGACTCTCGAGCTTTGCTACATGGGTATTATAGGATCTAAATAGATATGTACTTTAGAGCAACAAAAAAAATTAATATTATTTTTATTTCCTAATAAAAAAATAATATGTAATACTTATATAAATTTTTTAGTACTTTTTATATTTTATTGTTCCAGTTCCACCTGATATTATAAACGATGACACCAGTGGAGATCTTGCTGTATTGGAAGGTGAAAACGCGACTCTATGGTGTAGAGCTACAGGTCATCCACCACCACGTATAACATGGAAACGTGAAGATGCTCAACCAATAGTTTTACGTAAAGGAGCTAAAGAACTTACAAGAGGTAATCAAGATTTACAATTTCCAAACGTTATTTAAAATTTTTAAATTCTGATTTAATCATAATTGTTGAATTAATAATCCAAACCAAAGCTTATTAAGTTGGAACACGAAATTAAATTTCATATAAAATCTGCATAAAATAAATTTTAAATGAATTTAATTAACTGTTTGAAGTAGTTAACAGATGCTCACTATTACACTCTTCTGCTCTTGTGCATAAACGGAGGCCTGTTTTAACTATACTATATAGTTAGAAACAATAATTTAAAGTAAAGATAATTAATATTAAATACTTAATTATAAACATAGCTCTTACAAAATAGTAGTATACATTTTCAAAGAGAGTTAATAACATTACATGTAAGTACACGTACTAATGTAATATGCAAAAAAAAGTTTCAACTACTCCACACGAATTACACGTAAAGTCAATTTAGAATCCCTAATTAATTGACTTACATTTGCTCGAATAACAAGTTAAATTGACGTCAATAATTACACAATGCGATTTTTGAATAAGTAATGCAAATAATACAAAACTAAAGTATGATATTTAATAATTCATTATAGTATTATTATTTATGCGTTGAAATATATTGCAATAATATATTTATACTACATTAAAACAAATATTTTGAATTTTGATGCTGCTATGAATTTCGAGTTCTGATTTCTTTAAAAAAATTATAGCCAACTATTTAAATATTAGCATCTTATTTACATTTTCTTTTTTCAAGTAATTGAGTGCTTGAACTACCCGACTACAAATTTCTTAAGGCTTGGATGAAGTCCTGATTTGGTTTGCTCGTAGGAAGATGTTGTACCTATCAGAAACCCGATCTGAAGCGGATCTGGACTGTAACGCTAAAACACAGTCCGGTCTAAATTGGGCTGGCCTAGTAAGACCGAATCAAACTTCCATAGTAGGACCGGGTCCGGATAGCATACTTAGCTCACATCGGGCAAACTTGATCCAGAGCGGATCTGGACTGTAATGCCAATACACGGTCAGATTCACATCGGGCTGATCTAGTGAGGCCAGATGAGGCTTCTATATTAGGGTCGGACATGTTTTTTTTAATTCACAATATTATATTACAATAAAAACTTTATATTTCATATTTATTAGTAGTATTATTTTATTGCAACAAAAAAATATTATACAAAATATGTTTTTTTATTAGGTCTTTTTTATCCGATGCTTCCGATTGCCTTCCCAATCCTTAGCATTACTTATTATTTGCCTCAATACGTTATAATACTCCTTGTCCTTCAATGTCAAATTATTATGATAGTTATGTATCTATGGCACATAAAATATAATAATTGAAACTTTGGCTATCAATTCAAATAGAAATTGAGAGGTAATCCAACAGCAACTTAAGAAGATCTTACCATATATTTTATGTGATTTATACGTAGTCTTACCAAAACTACCTCCAATTTTCTACCAAGTAAATTACTATTGGGCTATTGAGATAAGATCTTTTGATCATCCGTAGTTTTTTGTTGCCTTGTATGTTCTACCATTGTCTTTTATATCTGAGTGGTGTATCTTTATCTGGTGGTGGTATCTTTTATCTTTTAATTCAGTTCTTTTGCATCGCTGATCTACCCAGCATCACATATATTACTTAAGTTAACATCTGGTTAGTAAGTCAAAATATTCTGTTTCATGTTTTCAATGCAAAATTTTAAATTTTCTCTTCCTGTTCCTATTTTGTTAATATACATATTTATTAACTAATTTTAATAAACTATTTATTTATTAATTTAGTATTATTGTATTGCTTTACAATACTTTTAATTTTCAATCCTTTTAATTTCTGCCATCAATTTATTGTTTTTCTTTAAAAACTGTCGTCTTGTGTTATTTTCTTAATTAAACAACGAATATTAATTTTCATATCAATTTTTTTTTTAAATCAAAAAATGCACAATCACGTTTTAGAACTAAAATGTTTTAAGTTAATACAATATAACTACACCGTATGTAGTGTAATGTATAGAGTGTCTTCTAATAATATTTCAAACCTCTCCTCAAATAAATTGTAACCACCCTTTACTTACAATAACATGAGACTCTTTTTTTCATCTTACGACTTTCTTACTATTATAAAATTCTTGCAAATTAATCTCACTGTTCAATTAAAGCACCAAATTCAAAAATTAATTTATTTTCACTTTAAAAAAAAAATAACTTATCAAAATATGGCTTAAAACTAACAAAATCAAAATTAAACATCCACTCTACTCGCCATTTTGGCCCTTACTGCCAACCTTTTCGAAACAAAATCTTTACATTTACTTTTAATTAAAATTAAAACAAAAATCATCAAATAACTAACTATTATATAATAAATATTGAATTGTAGGAAAATACACGACAGTATATTATTGCAAACGTTTTCACCATACTATGGCATCATCCATAGATGATGTATTACGTATTTTAATCGTAATAAAAAATTACGTATTTATCGTTCAAATTCTAAGAGAAAGGGGGAGGGTAAAAGAGGGATATTTAAAAAACAATTTGATATTAACTTTACCAATATTAATTTTTTCATTTCAGTTTTTATAATAAAACTAAATGGATCGAATCAACTTAAGTGCTGTGATGTTCAACATAAAACTTTTCTGTTTACTAAAAAAATATTTTTACAATAAAAATCTTGCGTTGAATTTAAACTATATATTGGACATTCCACGCCATACGACCGACTCTTCACATGATAGTTCTCAATTTAGTAAATTTTTTATTTGCGTTTTTATCTTTGCAAAGAGGTTTTTATAATTTGTTTTGGTTTTTAATCTGTATCTATTGTCGAGTTAAGAATTCGTGAAGAAATCGCTATTTAATAGCTATTTAAGAGAGAGCGACCAAAATAAATGAAACTGTTTTGGCACGAACCACGTATATAATTATGTATAGTTTTACCTCGAAGGCAGGACTTTTCCAAAACAGAGAAAATAAAACGTAAATTGACTAAAAATGTAGTAGATTACCTGGTTTTTTAACACGATACCGCAAAGTATTATTTTTGGTCTAATAAATTATGATATCAAATTTTTTAGAATAAACCAAAAAATGCACAAACACTTTTCAGAACCAAAATGTTTAAGTTTAAATGTTTAACACAATATACATACGGTGTATTTATATTGTGTTAACTTAAACATTTTAGTTCTGAAGAGTGGTTGTGCATTTTTTGCTTTATTCTAAAAAATTGGATATGATAAATAACGAGTTACACTACCTAAACCACTTATCTATTGATTATTCGGGAACTGTTGCGTATCCCATCCCACGATTTTAACTTTTTCCTATTGAAAATACGTAAACGGACACTTTTCTAAGCATACTAGAACAAAAATTTTGTAGGATAATGCACAAGTTTTCGAAAAAAATCGATTTTAAAAATGTTGTAATTACTTTAATTTTTAAAAGCAGGTTTTTTTTTTAAACTTTTTCCTGCAATCTTTCTAAATCTAATAAGTTATGAAACGATACGGACTAAAACGTCACAATTTAACGAAATATTTCAAAATGTCTCAGACACTAAAAATTCCGGCAAAGAGAGTTACGCATTACTGCAGGGTCTCTCATCATCTCGTTCTTTAACAATAAATTTTAAAATGTTAAATTGTTTTTTGTATGTTTTAAAAAATAATTTTATGTAAATAGCCTAATAAATGTTGTTGAATGATTGATTGATTTTAAAAATGTAAAATTTACATGTATTTTAGATACACCTTTTAACACGGCTGCGTGATTAGCCGATTTTGTGTAAGGCAAAATAATTTAAAAATATTCCTGAAAAATGACAGAACTCGCCAAGAGTGGAACTCGAAGCCATAGAACTTGTCCGGGTGTCGACCGCGACTGAAGACGATGAACTTCTTGGCGATATGGAGATGCCACGATGTACGTTATTCTCCTTCATCTGGTGTGGGTGCTACGGGCGCTGGAACTTAGTGAGGTTGTGTTCCTCATTTTTCAGCGCTAAGCTTGAACGGGCTGGAATTTTTGTTCATTGGGTGGGGGGGGGGATGGCGATGCTGGCGGAGCGTAGTCCGTGTGGGTGAGCGAGTTGACGTTGGTTTCTTTGGGAGGCGTGGCTTCGATTTGAGCAGGGCGGCGCTTGAAGGTACGTGAGCTGTTCAGGGTTGCGAGTGCCGACGTGTTTGATGAACTTAGTCCCTTGGAGTCGCTTGGGGCGGGGCGTGCGGTCGGCGCGATTTCGAGCGTCTTTGCATGGTTTTTCTTGGCAACCGGGTGATTGATGAGCCCGGTGCCTGGTGGAGACCTAAAATAGACAAACAAAGAGCATATCGCTCATGTAGTTACACCCCGGTTGGCGGGGGGAGGAGGATGTCTTTTGGCCGGCGGTGTTCGAGATTGAAGCCAGGTTGGTAGTCGCCTAACTGTGCGATGAGCAGGTTTTCAGCGAATCTTTTGGAATTGTAAAGTTTCTCCGCTTGCTTCCTGATGTGGACGCCGATGGTGTCGATTTTTGCCTCGGCAGGAAGTCTTCGATTTGTGACGTAGTACGGACTGGAGAATGCGTGACGAATATATTTGTTTTTTACTACTTAGATCTTGTTTGTGTGGGTTTTGGCTGCTGTTCCCCACACGGGAGCGGCGTAGGTCATGGTCGGGCAGATGATGGCCTTGTAAATGCGCAGTTTGTTAGCGGGAGACATCTTAATGTTGGAGGCTAGGAGAGGGTAAAGCTTTGCGAAGACGGCTTTACCCTGGATTACGACGTTGGTGATGTGTTCTTTCCATAATAGTCGGTAGTCCAGAGTTACTCCCAGGTACTTC
The DNA here is from genome assembly GCA_911387805.1 of Cantharis rustica. Classification (NCBI taxonomy): domain Eukaryota; kingdom Metazoa; phylum Arthropoda; class Insecta; order Coleoptera; family Cantharidae; genus Cantharis; species Cantharis rustica. The sequence continues at coordinate 38,207,441 of OU426879.1, forward strand.
GATGTGTTTGTCCATGGGATTGGTCGTTCGAACATGAAAACGTTTGTACGGGGATGGGCTCTTGTGGATCGTTTTTTGAACATCGTCGCGGTACTTTTGGATGAATTTACCCCGATGCGCCAAGTTTCGAACCAATCTTCGAGTTCGTTGATGGTATCTTGTAAGCGATCGGTGGCGATGTCCTGATTTATGGAGGAAGTGTCGGCCGTGTCGTCCGCGTACAGCGAGATCTTTGTCCTGAGGTCGAGTGGAGCTGGCATATCGCTCATGTAGATATTGAAGAGGGACGGGGCAAAGATGGATCATTGGGGTACTCTGGCGGTGATGAAACGCTCGGATGATCGGGTGCCTTCAAATTTGACCTTGAATTTGCGGTTTCTTAAATACGATACAACCAGTTTGACGAGTGCTGGCTGGATGTTGGCGTTGAACATCTTGTAGAGGAGACCTTGGTGCCAGACCTTGTCGAAAGTCTTCGACACGTCTAGTAGCGCGAGGGCGGTGACTTCTTTCTTGTTGTAGCCGAGGATGATGTGCTCGACCAAACAGAGGATTTGCTGGACCGTGCTGTGTCCCGGTCGGAAGCCAAATTGTTCGTCTTGTAGGATGTCGTTATTGAAAATGGCTTGATTGAGACGGTTGGAGATGATTTTTTCCGCGACTTTTCTTAGCGAGGGGAGGAGGCTGATGGGACGGTAACTTTGGGGTTTCCGGGGGTCTTGTCCTGCCTTGGGGATGACCACGACGTTGGCGATTTTTCATTTTTCTGGGAAGTTGCGGAGTCGGAGCGAGGTGTTGATGCCGGTGAGTGCCGCGACTGCCTTGCGCGGCATCTCCTTGAGGGATCGGTTTGAGATGGCGTCGGGTTCGGGTGCCTTTCTGTTTTTGAGGGATCGGATGACCTGGGTAACTTCGGAGGTGGTGGCTGGATCAATCGGGGTGAGGTCTTCAATTGGGAGGGTCCTTGCGATGTGTCTGTGTACCATTGCAATGTGATCGCGGTCTAGGCGCTCTTTGAGTGGGCTGCATTGGATTTCCAAGTTGTCGGCGAAGGTGTCGGCTTTTTCTTCGTCGCTCTTTGCCTGCGAGCCGTCGAGGCGGGTGATGGCGAGAGTTTGCCGGTTCTTGGGTTTTGAGGGCGCTGGCCATTTTCCATGCGGATTGCTCCTCAAAGTTGAGCGATTCGATCTTGTATGCCCATTCCTGATCGTGATTGTCTTTGACTGCTTCGGAGACTTGCTCTTTGAGGAGGTTGTATCGTCGTTTGTCGTCGACGATACGTATCGACGTTCTTCCTGCTTGATTTATGTGCCTGCAGGCCCAGGTCGTGTGTTTGGTGTTAAAGTCGTCGGCAATGATTTTTCCTCCGGGTCCGTCCAGGACTGCGGCGATGTCTTCTTGGAAGATTTGCCTGTTGGGAGCGTTATAAATTGAAGATGTTTGGAGCCAGCCGTGGTTCTTTGTCCGGATGTTGATTGTTGTGGCTTCGAGATAGTTTAGGTCTAGTTGGGGTCCTTCGTGATGTTCGATGGAGGTCTTGATGTAAATGGCGGTGCCTCCATCGACCGCGACTGACAACAACATTAAGAGTATATCAAAGCACACGTACCGTCAACAAAATGAGACCGTCACCGACTAGACCGTACCTCAACATGAGACCGTTCGTTATGCATCGGGGTGTATCATATTACATCTACCTGCTTATCATTATTTTAAAATGCCGTTATTTCGACAACTATTGCATAATCCTAAAAAAATTTTGTGTTAATATTCCGAAAATTGTCCTCTTTCCAATAGTCAATAGGAAAAAGTTAAAATCGTGGGATGGGATACGCAACAGTAACCGATTATTCTAATAAATTATACAGAAATAATACTTTTGTTTTACGTCTTTGAGCGTAAATAATTGAAATCCTATAATTCGCCAAAGAAAAATGTTATTAATTAAACATTATATAATTTTCTTTTCATTTTGCAACATATTTTTAGAAAATCACCTTTCAAAAATTTCCAAATTTTATTTGGACAATTTTTCCCAATTCTAGTGTTTTCAAACTTATACGTCGTTTACAATTATTTTGAAAAACTTTTGTTATAAACTGGAACCGAATTCACAAACTTTAAGCCCGTTTTAATCGAGATCATTCTACTTTTGCTGGTTTTAAAGCATAATAATAATAATAATTCCAAATTTCAATTACAAAATCATTATTATAATGTAATTTAAAATTTGTGGAATCTGTACTAATTTCTTACAAAATTTTGTAATAAATTACAATAAAAATGAATTGATCGTATAGTTACAAGTTGGAAAATTGTTTTAAGCCGGAAAAAAGAGCATAATTTGTTATTGGTATAATTTAAATTTGCTAAGTTATGAGTTTTGAAATTTAAAAGGATATCTTCAATACTTCGTAATTTAAAAATGAATACAGATGAAAATTCAAAAAAAAAATATGAAAACTTCTTAGAATAGAAGTATACCATCCCCTCCCAGAAATTCTTCTATCGTCTATAATAAATTTAAAAATCAACAACTATTTCATCAAAAATCTAATTTTTAAAAGTTTTTTAGTTTACGATGGGCCCGATATACCGGTTTAAATGATGATTTAATCGGTCTGAAAAGTTACTTTGAGGGTTTTCAATTACCATCTGAGCGAAGAAAATCAAAATCAAGCTCTTACGTAGTTGTATTTTATATTAATTGCTTACCTTCTACTTCATAATATTGTGTTAATAAATTATTATCATTTATACACATTTAGATACAATAATGTGTGTAGGTATAATAATAACCTCAAGTTATTTTAAAACTTACAAAAACATTTAATACAAAGATAAAATTTGAGTTTAGCTACAACCGACGACAACGCGTTGTATAGGAAGAACGTCAAATACTTTTTCACTTTTATTTGAAAATAACTTATACTAACGAAAATATTTGTATTTTTATCTAACTTTAACCTACAATTATTTAAATTAATAAGAATTTTGTATTAATTGCTGAAATAATTTATCTAGAAAAAAACATGTTTCCATGTGTATAATAAAATGTGTGTTCTTTGAGTGTCATACACTGAATTAGTAAGTAGACAATCGACTTGGCCAATGCTACAATGACTGACTAGAAAATATAATTTATTAATTTATTGTGTTGGTTTTCGTTATTTTCCTCATAGCCCACAGATATTCGGATTTAGATCCGACATCATCAGAAATTTCAACCGCAATTTTCCACTTTCCAATTGGTGTAGGCTTTACACCATACTGTTGGTCTAAGTTTTTAAGATTAATTCAAGCATCAAAACCAATTATAATTTTGATTAAATATTTTGTAATTACTGATAATTTAGAATTTTAAACTTGACAATAAAAAAAGAAGAATGTATGTAAATACGAAACAACATAAAGGAGTAACAAGACATCAACAATAAAATCTAAAATCTTCAATTTTTACGGTCATTACCGAATTTTCCATAAAAATTATAATTGTTTTGATGTTTTAACAAATTTTAGTAAACCATTTTCTTTGATATAATTTGATACGAATTGGTTTTACATGCTTGGAAAATAATAATATATTTATTTGATAGAAATACGTTATGTGGATTGTTCTCAACTAAATTACTGAAGTGGGTTTAATACAAATTTAATTAGCTCAAAGGTATGACATAAATATCTATTTAATTTGTTCAAATTATCAACCAATTCTAGGATTCATTTAATTAAATATTAATTTTGCCAAATACAAATATTGAATTTATTTGAGACAAATAAATTTTGCATTGGTGCAATTTATGTCCTTTTTTGTGTATAAAAAGCGAGGAGTATACATAATTATAATATATTTAGTAAAATAAAAATAAAATCAATAAAATCTAATGTATTAAACTTTTAATAAAATGTTTTACTTTTCTATCGCGTCCAAATTATTTTCTAAATAATTAAATTTTACTTTAATTCTTCTTAAGGCTGCTCTTTTGGTACCTTCTTATAACTTCTAAACGACTGGACCAATCGACTTGAAATTTTAACAGAATATGTATTAGATTATTACAAAACTTTGCAAATATCTTTTTCTGAATAAGTTTTTTTAGTTTTTGCAAAACAGCCAAAAAACTATTTAATTTGAGATCTTACGTGCGTTATTTTTAGATCTCGATTTTTAGAAACTTTTGGCACACACAGAATTTTGATATCTTAATTGATTTAAAAGTTTTATAAACCTAAATTTCAAATTGCTTCACGTAATTATAATTGACGTATAGGCAAAGAATATAAATTGAGAGAGAATGTTTTGCATCTCTTACAATTCTTATTGAAAATAGTAAGCTAGTGTTGCGATTATAAGCACAGTATAATGTTACATAGATACTGCATAAATAAATTGTGTACAGCGTTTCTACTTTTACAATTTAAAAATGTAGCTATGAATTGGTTTGGTGTTATGAAAGTATGATTAAATTCATTTGTCTAAAATGGTAACTACTATGTAGTACATACGATAACATAAAAAATAATATTTTTTAATTATTTTAAAGGTGTACATTATAATATGGCAAGTTGATATATTACGTACATAATTATGTATGCAATTTCAAAAATCAAAATTTCAAGTTTAAAGAGTCCTATTTTAAAAGTACCGATGTTTTAAAATAAAATTTTTGCATGTGTTTAAGCATAAAATTAAAAAATCCTTTATCAACTTAGTAAAATTAGTATTATGCTATGATGTAATCACTGTGTAACATTATACGAATGCTATAACGATCCAAACACTTCATTTTAACTAATTTCAAAGACAAATCGAGAATTATTTAAATGTAAGTACTTATATAACAAACTACGATTTTATCAAATTTTTTAGAAATTGTTTAGAATGAATTTTCTGGAAGATATAGGTAAAATCACGCAAATAAATCCCTCACCTTTAACGAAATTCTGTATTTGCACCTGAGATCAAATAATTCAAAATAAAAGAACACTAATATCAAAAAAAGAAATCTTAAAAGAAGAAAAAATAATTTTAAAAACACTAGAAAGATTATTTAAGTTCTTGTTCACAATGTACGTAAGACATAAGATAAACATAACACAAACATAAGATGTAAAGTCTAACCTTTGTTATAAAGTTTGAAAGGTGTTTGAAAGTTTATTTGTTTATTTAGTGTACTTTTCTGTTATACGTATGCGCAGTTTCATATATTTATTATGTTCATTGTGAACACTTTTCGGTCTAGACTAGACGGTCGTCAGCTAGAGCGGTTAAGTGCGTTGCTGCTAATGCTGAATGCCTGATTCGTCTCCGGGCTCAGTAAAACTGTATTCTGACCGTCTCTTCTCGGAAGGCAATGGCAAACCACCAAGGTATAATCTGCCTGGTACATCCTCTCTGGAGATGAAGTGTATACACTTCCCGCGGTTCGGAGCCCGCGTTAAGCAGTTGGTCCCCTATGTGTGTGATAGTACTTCAAACGCACAACACATACATACATAGGAGAGAGGTCGCCAACGTCCGGGAAACCGGACATGGCACATGAAGAAGAAGAAGTGAACACTTTTGCGACTTATGTCAAAATTATGTTTTATGCTTATGTTATGCTTATGCACGTCTTATGTTTTATGTACATTGTGAACAAACACTAACTTAAAATTAGAACATAATTATAAAATTTGATTGTACCATAACGAAAGACATTAAAATAATATAAATTTAAATGCCTTCAGTAAAACCACGATGCAACATAGTACATACATACGTAAGCGCATAATATCAAACGCAAACTCCTTGATTCGTATTAATTTTTCTACATACATTTATACTTGAAAAGCATTGTAAAGATTCTACACGTCAAGCAATGCTGTCTTTGCACAACAGGGAACTTCTTTTGATACGTTGGAATAGCAGTTCTCAGAAAACAGCCTTAAACTTGATTATTAATTATTATTTACTGATACATATAGGGTGTTTTTTTAGCAGCATGAGAACTTCAAATTGAAATAAAACATTAAAAAATAGATAGAATATTTTTTTATTTTTTTTATGATAGTACATTTAATACCATTTATGATTTGAAAATTATTTCCGGCATGTAACCACCACGTGTAACAATTACGTAGCGCATCCGATCGGTCAAAATTTTGACCACTTTTTCTAATATTTGTCGTTTATTTCTTAAATGGCTTGCTGAATGTTGGCCTGCAAAGCTTCTAGAGGTTTTGGTTTGTTAACATAAACAATGGATTTAACATACTCCTAAAGAAAATAATCTGAAGGCGTCAAATCACACATCTTAGAAGCCAATTGACAGAACCATTATTTGAAATAACGTTGTCACCAAATTGTTCTTTCAATAAATTGATGATTTTGTTGGCTGTGTGGCACGTAACGTCATCCTGCTGGAAGCATTAATTGTCGATGTTTAAGTCTTGGAATTTTGAGAACAAAAACATATAGAGCATCTGTCGATATCTCACAGCATTTGCTGTAACGGAAGCTCCTAACTGATTTCGAAAGAAATATTATAGACTAATGATGCCGTTGGCGTGTATTCCACACCAAACAATCAATTTTAAGAGATACAATGGAGTCTTAAGATGATGTCTCGGATTGGTCTCACACTATATACGGCAGTATATTTTTTTCTGAGCTTAATCAGAAGGTGAATTATATCGACCATAAAATTGGTAAAGTGCTCCATAAGTTTTGCAAACGGAATTCTGATTTTGAAAATAAATTTCCACAATTAGGAAGCGTTCTTCAAGAGTTAATTTTTTCATGACTTAATGGTAAACCTTTCTAAACACAAATGACAAAACACTGTCACTATGACAAACTTCGTTCAATTATTATCGCTATTGAAAGATCTCATGCAAGTGCAAAAACACCCTATATAATCAAACTAACTTTAGAAATAAATTTGCTTTTATTTCTATTTTATTAATTTATTCACGGAGCTTATAAAATCACGGTCGACCGCCATTACTTTTTCGAACCGACCTCCTCTATCTCTCATCCGGTAAATTTTTACTAAATTCATTTAAAATAATACTAAAGTAAAAGCAAGACCGGTTTTGCACATAAAATACACAGCTATATTATATGCAATAGCCAATCTATATTGTAATGACAATTCCTCTTGACTGGAAATTTCTGACAAGGAAACGTCTGCAAATATAGAACAGTTGTTCAAACAAACCTACATAAATATAAAAGTAATGCTTATTGCTAGACAAAACGCTTAACTTCGGGTAGAGGTGAAAAAATTGTATTTCTTTCACTAACCCAATTAAGTGATGTTTAAACTTTAACCCTAAATAACACACCCGATTAGTTAATTTTTGATGAATTTATATTACTAAGATTAATGGCTAAACAATATTATTTGGTATGGACATCGTTAACAATTTTTGTTGTTAAATTATATTGATAGCAATATTATTCAGTGTAGCGCGCCGTTACACTCATCTAGTTTTATTTTAATAAACAAAAAATATTCAGTTCGCATGCCAGAAAGAGAAAACATAAATAAGTCACTCGCGTTTGGAGATGCAGTTAATAACTTATAGCCCTGTTTTATTTCTTTAAAATGCTTTTCTTACTGCTATTATGATTTAAAGCCAAGTTTATCTAAGATATTCATTTGCTGTTGTTTTGGCTTTTATCTTAATCATATTTTAAAAACACATTTCTTATGTTCTAATTCCGTATAAACTAAATTCTTGCAATATTTTAGATTCTTATAATTTTACATTATTTTACATAATTTATACTAAAAAAACTATCATGTTTTGTTTTCCTATCAGAATACAATTTAGCTTATATTGCATTATAATATACTTTAGCTTGGTGAATAATAAACACAAATATTTATTTTTCTGTTACTTTAGTTGTATATTTAACACCAATACTTTTAACACGCGTGCTCATAATTTATAAAGTAAGTGAGTAATAAAAGTATGCTTTTCCGAACAGTAGTAGACAAACATAAGATAAGTATTTAATAAGCAAACTTCAGGTTCATAAAAGAAGCTTTCTATAACAAGATAACATAATCAAAATTATTGTTTAAAATATGAATTACTTTTTTATTTATAATTACTTTTTGTTATTTAATAAAACGAAATATTGTATTTATAAAATTTTTAAAAACTTTTGAATGTTATTTCCAGATAAACTGGAAAGAATATTCCATTCTCAATTTAACTAAGAACTACTAGTGTGCATTGCATCCCACACGTACAACATAGGGTAACTGTTTATTGCTTTGAATATCAACATAGAACTAGAGTACTTTCCATAAATGAGAGTTAGCGCACATTTGAAAAACTTGGATTATAATACAAGTATACACACTAAAGAGTTTTCACGATTTTAAATTCTTTATGTTTTTATTTTCTAATTTTAATATTAGACTTTAAATAAATAGTTTAGAAAATATTCTTACTAATGTACTCGAGAGGAAATTGACATACTATAATTACTGTAGTCTGGATAATTTTTAATAATTTTTAAAATTAGCTAAGAATCATAAAATAAAGGTAACAAGCAATGATGATATTGTTGAATTAATGTGAATCCAGTATTGCGTAAATAAATTTCTTTATATCATGCTGGTTTGTCCAAAATATTTTATGCTCACGTAAACACTTTGATTTAAATTAATTAGAGAGTTTGCGTTTTAAATTAAAGCGTACTAAACTGCGCCAGTAATCGCCGTTTTTACGTTATGATACATACCTTTTTTTATTTTCAGTTGATTCCTATAATGGTACCAGCTTACAGTTTTGGAGATTAGATAGAAGACAAATGGGCGCATACTTGTGCATTGCTAGTAACGATGTACCACCTGCAGTTAGCAAAAGGATAGCACTTAGTGTCAATTGTAAGTATCTACGATTTTTTAATTGCAAAAGTTTAAATTGACAACTTTTTAAATACAGATATATTTTATTATGTACCTATTCTTAAAGTATTAAAATATTAGCACATAAATTCTAATAATTATAATTAACTTAAAAATCTATTTTTTATTTAAAATTAAAGTTCACACTTTCCTCAATTATATCTTCAATAAATATTATGCTGTAATTTTGTAGATACTATTATGTATTAAAGAAGACTAGCACCAGTTGAAACTAATTCAGATTAAATTAAATATAATTTTAGAAAGTGTGTATTTTAATTTTGTATAATAGTCCTTAAAGGTCTTAGTAATATTATTAGTAATTATATCAACTAATAAAACTAAGATACCTGTTTGACAAGGTCACAGGCACATCCGAAGCCATCTTATTATTGATAAAACAAGCAAAAGTTTTAAAATAAAAAGAAATTGTTTCACTGTTAAAAAGTTTAAATGTATTTGAATGCAATCTGAACGATTGATCAACTTCTACATCAATAATTAATAATTATAATAATTAATTGTTGAATATAATGTAGTTTATACAACATATTTATTGTATGTATTGTGGTGGTGATGGTATTAAAAATTAATCATATCAAATTTTTTAGAATAAACCAAAAAATGCACAAACACTTTTTAGAAACTAAAATGTTTAAGTTATCACAATATATTGTGGTGTTTCAAAATGGTTTGCACCCACCCTGTACATATTGATGAAAATTTTATTTTAGTAAATTTAAGTTGTAAGATTTAAAATTAGAGAGGTGGGGGCAAAGGACACGAAGTTGAAGGCTTTTAGCCACGAGTCGCCGCAAGAGTTGGCGGTGCGACTTTTGGCTCGTTAATTTTTGACTCCAGTGAGTTATTTTTGAGATTTGTCATATTTTCGAAGTTGTGAGTTATTATTTCTTTGATTGAATAAAGAGATTTTTATGCGATTGCATTACGGCGTATTTTTTGATATTTGAATTGGAATTAACTATTTTGGATGTTTCTTGTAAGTTACTACCGAGAGATAGAAGATTGATTGGTTTCGCTGATTTAGAAGAAGAATAATTACAAATTATAAATTGGATTTGGATTGTGTTAAAGGTTGAAAAATTAAAATATATTACATTCGTAGGAACGAATGTTGATAATGATAAGCAGGCGATTTGGATAAGCATAAAAGTAAAAGTACGAGCCCAATAATATTTTACATTAAATTATTAAATTTGAATTTGTATACGATTTGAAATTTATTTTTGTAGAAATTATTTTTTTGGATAAGAAATTTTTATTTTTCTAGTTTTTGAAACGCTGGAACCCTTGCCCCAAAATCATCCATAGTGCCCGCAATCCAGGACTAACCCGAGGACAAGTGATTATAAATTCTCTACGAGAAAAATCATTTCAATATAAATACACCGTATGTTTATTATCGCAAACGTTTTCACCATACTATGACATCATCAGGCGATAACTTAAACATTTTAGTTTCTAAAAAGTGTTTGTGCATTTTTTGGTTTATTTTAAAAAATTTGATATGATTAATATCGAGTTACACTACCTAAACCACTTATCTATTGATTAAAATTAATAACACTTGATAGATCTGTTTTGATCATATACCAGAAATCATAATATACTGAATCAAAGTCAATGAACTAAGTAAATAAACTAAACTAATTCAATTTCCTGAGAAAGAAATTAATTGAGAAAACAATTTATTATATTATCTCAAGTTATTAAATGGCAAAGTTTATATTTTTATTTTCCAAGCTATAATCTTGTTTACAATATACATACATAATACAAGCATACATAATATGATAAAATATAGATATCAAAAACAAGATTAAAAAACTGAAATTAAAAATGTTGCTTGTGGTGCTGAAGCGAGCAGTTATCTTCAGTTCGATATCCGTTGTAATAAATTAACACAAATCTAATAAAAACAAACTTAAGATATTAAAACGAAATTTTATATACCTAGTGTAAAATTATAATATAGTAGCTAGTTTCCAATTTGAACTTTACTTGTTACTTTACTTCTAGTTAGGTATTACTTGTTACTTACGTCTACTAATTTATTTAAACTACAATTTTTATTATTTTTAATAAAAAAATTTACCCAAAACAACAAATCTAAGAAAATTTTAAAGCTCAAAGCAAACTGTTAAACCAATTAAAAAATCCACCTAAAAGACAGATATTTGTAAATCAAGAAACTTGCACATAATATAAGTGAGTATTTCCCATATGTAAAATTTAAAATTTGATAATTTGATATAGTGCTATATGCCAAATACACGTCATATTTTACATTGCTTTTGTAAAATATAAAGCAGCAATATGGTAGAGTACATTGCAGGTTAATTTTTCTTATTTATTAACATCATTCATTACAATATTAATTCATATTCAAAGAAGTTTGCTTATTCATTAATAATGAAAAAAAAAAACTAAAAAAAAAAGTACAAATTTTATGTTTACTTAGCTAACATCAAAGAAGGTTTTACGTTCGATATTTGTTTTGCTTAAATTATAATGTAACAGTTAATTATTATAAAATGCATCTACCAGTTGTGAATAATACCTAAATTTAATATTTCAATTCAATATAATTTAATTATACTTATACATTTATTATGTACTATTAATCACCCTTAATTAATGCAGATATTTCAATTTTTTCGATTGGAATTGACTGGTTAATGAATACAAAAGTTTTGTAGTCATATTATTTATTTTTAATACTTATTTATACCAACTTTCGCTATAATTACCGCATAAACGAGTCTAGGAATGCTACTGACAAGTTTATAAGACTCCTCTTCTGTTTTTTGATTCCCACTCTTCAAAACATTTTTGTACTATAACATTTTTTAAGGTATTTTATGTTTACTAACCTTTCCCTTTAGTTGCTAACATAAATTTTCAATGGGCAATAATCTGGTAACCGGAAGAGGGGGTAATCTAACAACGGAATTCTATTTTCTTTAAACCACTGCATGCTACCCTTTGCTTTGTGACATGATGCATTGTATTGCTGACTGAGATAGTCGAGATCATCTTCTGTAAATAATTTCTGAATTATAGCTTCCGGCATCCCACATTTTCAGTTCACCAACCTCTGTAGGATTTATTGACCTCTACAGCATGTTGCTATGCCCTCCATGCTTTACAGTAGAGATAAATGCAGTCTGAAGTAAAGGCTTCTTCCGGCCTCCTACTCACATATTGGTTCTTGGAATGGCGGAATAACTATAACGATTTTTGTAAAAACTGGTTTTCAAGTAATGTCTAATGTACTACAATACCTTTCTTAAGTACCCGATTTTTTGGACGGCCAGCGTTAACAATCATAAAGCAAGTACTACCGGTGGTGAGTTCCTATGGTAAGCCCTTATTGCCGATAGAAGAAAAATGCTCTTTCTTAGGTGAAATGGATTGAATTTTATTGATAAAAATTGGTGTTTTTATAGATGACAGTTTCACCTTTAGTAGACTAAAATTTGGGTGTATTGTGTAAATTCGTAAAATTCAATGCACATTTATTTTTAAAAACTTTAATGATACTAGTATTCAATTTTATTAATTTTCAATGTGTTATAATTCTAGAAAAAATTACAATGTAAAAGAAATAATTTTTTTGGAATTTAAATAAAATGCACTTTACAAAAATTGATAGTTATCTACCTGTTGGTGCTCCGTCGCTTGTGTCACAAGGTTGGCTTCCCATTCGCTAAAAAGCAGTAGTTGTGGTCTGAAGTTGAGTAGTGACCACGAGCTTCTTTATCGTTATCGTTGATAAACTTACAATTCGGATTTCAAACAAATTTGAGTGTTGCTCAGTGTAATCTTCACAAATTATTACGTGTGTCGTAATAATCCTCGGATCAAACGTAATTAAAATAGGTTTTCGGGTTCTGTCACGTGTTCTATCCCACGATTTAAACTTTTTCCTATTGAAAATACGTGAAAGGACACTTTTCTAAGCATACTAGAACAAAAATTTTGTTGGATTATAAATTAGTTCTCGAAAAAATCGAATTTGAAAAATTTAAATTTACATGTATTTTAGATACACCTTTTAACACGGCTGCATGATTAGCCGATTTTGTGTAAGGCAAAAAAATTTAAAAATATCCCTGAAAAATGACAGAACTCGCCAAGGGTGGAACTCGAAGCCATAGAACTCGTTCGGGTGACAACATCGAATAACACATCTTTAAGAGTATATCAAAGCACACGTACCGTCAACAAAATGAGACCGTCACCGACGAGACCGTATCTCAACGTGAGACCGACCGTCACACATCGGGTATATCATATTACATTAGCCTGCTTTTCGTAATTTTAAAATGCCGTTATTTCGACAACTATTGCATAATCCAAATAAATTTTTGTGTTAATAAACTCAGAAAATTGTCCTCTTTCCAATAGTCAATAGGAAAAAGTTAAAATCGTGGGATAGAACACATGACACTATCCAGGTTTTCTAACCTCATCAAATCTTGAATCCAAATTTCAAGATGGCGTGGCGTCTTATCATAAAAAAATTTTTGGTTCTTAACAACTAATAAAAATCGCTTTCAAGAAACAGTCCAAACTAAAAATATGGTTCCCTTTGAAACTCGACAAATTGATCTCAATTTCGTAATAGTATATTGTTTTATTTTAGGATGGAAAGCTTAACTTTTTCTGCCTAGCGAGTTTTTTCAGATGCGCTGGGAGTGAAACGACCCGAGTGAATGGAAAGCTTGCGTGGCAGGAAAAGTTACCTTTCCATCCGCATAAAAGATGATATTTTTCTCCAAATCAAAAAATTTAAAAACTAATGTCAAAATTGAGTAGGCCAGATTGAAAAGTGGCTATTTGCACATTTTATAAATAATGAGTTAGATATACAAAAATATTCGTCTCTTTGTCCTCTATTAGAATATACTATAATTGTTTTTCTAAAGTGCCTGCAAAGAGTTCAAAATTAACTCACAAGTTTAGGTAATGCAGCAAAACTAGCTATCTACAAGGGTGTTACTATTTCAAAACTTGCTATATGTAATAATAATATTCTAGTAACAAATGTGTCTATTTACAATGCAAGTAGGTATACATAAGTTGATTACAGTTGCAAAGATGGTTAAGCATGTACATTATGAAAACTGCACTAATTGCATAATGTACAATATACAAACATGATTCATAATTAAATTTAGTTTATCCTGATCATAAAGCAGTGATAGTAATATTATTATTTGCGCCTTTAAATTATTATCTATTAAATTATTGTCTATTAAATTATTATGGATTTAGAAAGTGAAGTAAGAGAAATGAATGAAGGTTTAGTTGAAGTTCCAAAAGCTGCATGTAAAAGGTCAACAAATACAGAAAGCTGGAAAAGAAATATAAAGAAACGGCTAAGGTTAGTTTAATTTAAATTTTTGTTAACAATATATAATACAAGTTTCTTGTGGAAACTATACTTAGAAAGCTTATCCGTATTTCGGGCATTCAAGTGTAAAGCCTCCTCAAATACCAAACTGTAATCATCGGAATAAGAAGGTTTTGCAATGCCACTCTTTAAATCTTCAAGATATAAGAAGATTTTATCAAGCTTTTTATTCCACTATAAAAACAGAATACAGCAGGATAACTTTATTATTAAAAATTTCACAGCAAATGTACCAAAACGACGGTCGCAATCTGAAAGAAAAAATGTTTCAATGCAATATTATGCACAGAGGTTCCAAGTAGATTCTGGTACACAATCTATTCAAATTTGCCGAAAAGCTTTTATTTCTATATTAGGAATATCTAGATTTCGTGTACAAAATTTAAACAAAATATTTACATACAGCAATGATGCCCACAGAAAACAGAGGTGGTGATCGTCGATCTGAAAAACTTTCACACCTTGTTGTTGCTATTAAAAAGTACTTTTCAAGATTTAAACCGTTAGAGTTTCATTATAATCGTGAAAGAAGTTCTATGCGACAATATCTTTCTTCTGAGTTATCTATAGCTATCATCCATAAGATGTATAACACTGCCAATCCAGAAATGGAAGTTAAATATAATTTTTTTAGAAGCACTGTTGCTAAAAATTTCAACTACAGTTTCGGTACACCTTCAACTGATGTCTGCTCTACATGTATATCACTAAAGGAAATGATGAAATCATCCAAAAACAAAGCAACCAAAGCAACTGCTAAAATAAAGCTTGATGTGCATAAAATTCGTGCTCAATGTTTCTTTAATATTTTAAAAAACTCTCACCCTACAGTATTAACTTTATCTTTTGACTGCCAGAAGAATTTAGTATTGCCAAAGGGGTCTGACCAATGTTGTTATTACAGCAGACAACTGTATCTGCACAACTTTACAATATGCCAAAGCAGTTCAAAAGACTCGCAAACTACATCTAATACATTTATTTATACATGGTCTGAAACTTTTATGCCTAAAGAGTTCAATCAAATAGTTTCTTGTGTTTATCATCGCTTGCAAAATACTGATTTTTCAAATATTGAAACTTTACAACTAGTGGCCGATGGCTGTGGGGGCCAAAATAAGAATACTGCAATGATTGCGATGATTTCCAAATGGTTACTAACTGAAGCACCAAGAACCCTTAAAGCGGTAAATATGATTTTTCCCATACCTGGCCATTCTTTTATTCCACCTGACCGAATTTTTGGTAGAATTGAAAAAGTTCTTAAGAAAAAAGAGACAATTATAAAATCCGTAAAATATTATGAGATATTTAATACGGTAGGAACTGTTTACAAACTTGATGATGGTGAAGTAGAAATTTATGATTGTAAAAATGCAAGTGAAGCTATACTACGTAAAAGTTATACTTGGCACTTTCAATTCAAAATTTCAAGAAGAGTAATTTTTACTAGAAACAAAAAAGAGAGTAATATTATTGTAAAAGGAGAACCAAATTATAACATCGATATTTGCGGACCAGGTACACTTTGTAAAAAGAGAAAGTTTCCAAATCATATTAAACTTAATATAGTAGTGAAAGAGAACGAACAGATTAAAGAAGCCAAACTAACCGATGTATCAAAGTTACTTACAAAACACTTTGGAAAGATGGGAAAGATCTCGCAGATTTACAATATTACGCTGTAATATGTCCTGATCCTAAAAAAACTAAAAATTGTGAGTCTGTTGATGAAACAGTCGTGATAAAACTAAAGAGGTAGATGAAGACATTGCAACAGAAGGACAAGATTATGACGACAATGAAGTAGATTACGAAATGTGTAAGGATAATATAGAAATAACAATAGAAAATGTTGAAATTGATTTTGTCTAACAATAATATAATATTATTACAGAAGCTTCTGAAGCTTCTTTCTGATACATTCACTTAATTTTTCAATTTTTTTATTATTGAAGATTTTTGAAGTTTATTTTTTATTAACATCATTTTTCTGTTTGTATTCAATATTTTTAAGATTTTTTCTGATACCTGTAATTAATTTTTATAATTTTTTTATTGCTTCATTATTTTTTTTTTATTATTGAAGATTATTTTTTATTAATAGCATAATATTTTTGTTTGTGTTTAACATTTAAGATTTGTCAAGATTACTAAATACTTAGGTAATAAAATTAAAAATTAGGAATTTTTTGTTCTATGAGATTTTTGTTTTTGTTACTGATAATAAAAAATATCTACCCATTATGAAAACTTGATACAAAAATGTATCAATAATAATAATTTTCTGTGCATTTTTACTTTTCAGAACTGTCTATATACATACTACTGATTCGGTTTCAAAACTTGCTATAAACAAGGTGTGGTTTCAAAACTTCCTATGTTTAACTAAAAATATGAAATAACTAAGCAGTGGCTAAATAGATTTCATTAAAAGCAGAGCGGTGATCTGTATTACAGTAGTCATAACTATTACAAAATTTCAATAATATAACAAAAATTCTTCAGTTGACAGTTTTTTGCGATTATCTCTGCTTCACTTGTGACGTAGATAGCCACTTTTGCATCTGGACTACTCAATTTTAATTTTTATCTTTAATTTATGTTGGTAATATTTAAATTTAATTTGCAATTGTCAACTTCAATTGTGACATTTAATAAATATTTTAGGTTAAAAAAACAAAATTTTTATTTATTTGGTTAAAAATAAAATTTTAAGTTGGTATATTGTAGAATTCAAATGTCAAAGTCAAAGTATACTATATTTACTTCTAAATTATGGTCTAAAATAATTTTATATTTAAAGCGGTAGATAAACTTAAAGTAATTTTTGAAAAAGATAGATACCAAAATTATTCAATTTCATTAAAATATAATGTCATATACATATGTAGTTATGTCTTTCCTAGCCTAGGCAGGGAATCAATCGAAAAACGTTACGCCATGTACTGGTAAGGAAAAGTTTGACTTTCGTGTTTAAAATCGAAAATGAAATTGCTCACTTTCCAGTCGTTTAGAGAAAAAATTACTTTACTTTCCACAACGTTAAAATCGCACTATTTAAACTTTATTTTGCTCACTCGCAAAAGTCTTTTCAAAAACGTCCACCAAAATCAACTTATGGTAATTAACGCTATCCCGTCGACCTCTTCTTTCGTGATTCACTTGCTTGACGGAATTCCAAAAATTCTGTATTCAACTTCATAAACCAAAATCTTGAAGGTAATTAAATTGTCATACACCCACGAATATTTTATAAATTTCACTTTTTTTGTTTCAGATCACTGCATTTAATAAAAATACAATGCTGTTAATAATTTTTGTGTTTAATGTTTAACATAAAATAACTCTGCTTACACCATCTTTTATCAACCGTTGCCTCATACAAACGAAAATAAAGACTTGATACAAAATTAAACCAGAATAAATTTTAGATATTAAAATTATTAATAAAACAGAAATCCTAAGAAAAATCACTACAAAATTTGCAATTAAAAACAAAATTTATTGAACCACACGTGATTGAAAACTATTTAAAAAATAAAATAAACACTGGTAATCTAATATGAAAACAATGAAATTTTTTAAAAAAGAAACTTTTGTTATTTACACCTAAAATTCTTACATTTTAAGTATTATAGACCAGTTATGATTTTGGAATAAACACAGGGTGCTTAATACATAGTATGGCGGACGACTATAATATTAGAATTATAAATTATTTAAATTATTTAAAATTTAAATATTTAATTTAATTTAAAAATATTTATTGTAGTACTTCTTTTAGTTCCTTATTAAATGTTTAATATTATAAATAACTATTATTCACAATCAGTTGGTAATCGACACATATCTGACTTTTAAAAAGTTGGGAAGCAGTTTATTATTTACTTTCTCTTGACAACCAATCAGAAAGCTATTTTGTTTTACTTCCCAACCTTAGGGTGGGGAGTGATCAGTTCCTGACCTGCAATGTCGCAATGTCGGTAAGCAAAAAATGAAACAAACAAAACATGTACGTTAATAAAATGAAATTTGATGATATACTATAATTATTTACAAACTGATTGTGAATAAAATTGTATACATACCTCGGTGTCAAGCTTCATTGCAGCATCGCGCTTACAGTTAACTTCGGCGCTTCGAGCCTCAGCCAACTAACTTAGCGCTTGGCTGTAATGAAGCATTTCCACCTCGGCACGTAATATACTATTAATTACTACTTGTGTGAAATAATAATGCTAAAAACACTAACAACTTGATCCTTTTTATGTTATTTTTAAATGCTGTTATTTTAGTTAGTTAAAAGAAATTAAGGTTACTGTTGCGTATCCCATCCCACGATTTTAACTTTTTCCTATTGACTACTGAAAAAAGCACAATTTTCTGAGTATATTAACACAAAAATTTTTTAGGATTATGCAATAGTTGTCAAAAAAAACGGCATTTTAAAATAACGATAAGCAGGTAGAAGTAATATGATACACCCCGATGCATAACGAACGGTTTCACGTTGAGGTACGGTCTAGTCGGTGACGGTCTCATTTTGTTGACGGTACGTGTGCTTTGATATACTCTTAATGTTGTTGTCAGTAGCGGTCGACATCCGGACGAGTTCTATGGCTTCGAGTTCCACCCTTGGCGAGTTCTGTCATTTTTCAGGGATATTTTTAAATTTTTTAGCGTAAAATCGGTTAATCATGCAGCCGTGTTAAAAGGTGTATCTAAAATACATGTAAATTTAAATTTTTCAAATTCGATTTTTTCGAGAACTTTTGCATTATCCTACAAAATTTTTGTTCTAGTATGCTTAGAAAAGTGTCTTTTTACGTATTTTCAATAGGAAAAAGTTAAAATCGTGGGATGGGATACGCAACAGTTCCCGAAATTAAATAGAAAATCGATATTTTCATTTACTTATTTATACAAATTACTTACCTCTCCAGTAAAATTAAGTTCAAATTACAATTTATGTAGAAATAAAATCAGCGAGGTACCTATCAGAGAATCTTAAGGTTGATTGATTCAAACATTTATTAAATAGGTTAAAGAAATCATATTAATTTTGAAATCTCAAGATGTTTATTTACACTTTTACTTTTAATATAAATAATAATAAGATTAGAAACTTTACCGTTGTTACATAATATACATAATTAAATTATTAAAGCAGCGATAAGGTAGGTAATGCTGCCATAATCAAAACTTACATTGTTTAAGTATTTAATACACTAATTAAAAGTATATTAATATACTTACTCTACAATAAAGTAATTACCTAGGGTTAGGAGTGCATTGCAGGCTCTCTAGTGGTAGTAAGAATTTAGTTGTAGTTCTTCGTAAAAAGTTTACGAAGATCCTTTATAACCATATCAGTAGTTCAAAAACCAAAAATGCATGAATTGTATTAGAAAACAGAACCGTTAAGATTTTCAATACTTTTAGTAATATTAACAGTTTTCTCAAAATTTAAATTATGTTGCCATTTTTGATAATTTTGAAATGATAAACCGTTTTTTAAGCTTACGTCACTTTTACTCCAAATCAATTTTGTTCCGTCGGTTGTAAAAATGTTATTCAATTTACACCGATAAGCAATTAACCATTTACTGATGAAGAAAACTACGCAGAGCCAATAAGGTAAGTCTGCACTTATCTTATAAAACATCGTTTACCATTTCAACAAGTTATAATATTGATAAAAAAATGAAAATAATTAGGTAGGTCTACTCTAAGGATCTACCAGAACAAAAACAAATCTATAGCTGAGCGGGCCAGAGCTGCTGCAGCTGCCACACACTCTTCCAAGGGAAACTTTGGTATCAAGCCCTCGAGCCAATCGTAATCGCGGCAAAGAACCACTTCAAAATCAAAGTGCAACAGATGGTGATTGTAGCCAATGTTAAGATAGCGATAAAATTAATATGAAAGTTGAATTTCAAAAATATAAGGCACTGATGGGCACCAATAGGTCACAGTAAATTAATATTGGTGGCTAAAAAATACTTAAAAACGAAAAAAATCAAAACGAAATTTCAATTAATCAAAGTTGCACCACCACGTTCACATGCTCTGTCTAATTCTATCTCCCCGCGGTTAACATTGATACAAAATCTGCCATAGGCGTAACGCTTAAAAGTATTGAGGGCTGTTTTGTGCGCAATAATAAAACAAATTACAAAAATTTGTAACAACACTTGTGTTGTACCGTACCTGATATTGCACTTGCGAACTTTAATTTTGGTTTAGACGTCACAAGCTCGAGCGTGTACGGTCAAAGAATTTATTTTTAATGTGTTTAAATAGAGAATAATAAAAAAGCACTATTCTTACGAGTATTTTATTGGATTGCTAAAGATCCTAGAAAAGTAAGATATTAAATAGTTTAATATGACAGCTTAAGCTCAAGAGATGCAAGTAATCAAAATACAATTAAAGTAGCATTCACAAAAAGAAAATATTATTACCAGGGCTCGGAAGTTCTAGCAAATGCATATATTTTCTGGTAAGTCTTAGAATATTCAAAGTAAGATATAAATTTGTTTCACACTTTCCTGAGGTTGTATACGAAATTTTATAATGCTAATTTTTGCATATTTACGAATTTTGGTGCTATTTTGCTATTTTCGAGTTTTAAGTGCTATTTACGGGCATATTTTCACATAATAAATAAAATAAACAAACTGTTATTAAAATAAACAAAGTAAACAAAATGTTAAAATAATAAATTTTAACTGTCAAGTAAAGAATACGTACTTACATAGAAAAATAATATTTAAAAACAAAAAATCTACATAAATTAACATTTAGCAAGTTTGGACTTAGAATATTTGAATAATTGAAAAATGAAAATTGATAAAAAATCTTTAAATATTGACTGAAATTTTAAATTACGTTATAAAAAAATATGATAAAAATTTAAAATAAAAAATTTTGTAATACGCAATAAAGACCTTTAATTCACGATTATTTCCAATCATCATGTAGCAAAAGAAAACCGTAAAAATATTAAAAAATAAAAAAATATATACCAAACAAATTGAAAAATTAATATTAAAAAACCAAGATATTAAAAAAATCTTATGAAAAAAAAAATTTTGTACTAAATGACCGCATACGAATAAGCGCACTAAAACAAACATGTATTTTAATATTAAGCTCAGGTTTCAAATAATAGGAATTTGATTACTTTTAAAATTAGTCAGGCGCATCGTAATGTAATTAGCAGATTCGTGGTGTTTAGTTTATTTCTAAAATAAAAATAAAAAAAATTGGTTAACTATTATTTTATTTTGCATATTTTTAATTTTTTAGTGCTATTTATAGCGCTAATTTTTGTGTTTTTAAGTGCATATTAAAACGCTAAAAGTTTACTTTTTTAGTGTTATAACTTCCGAGCCCTGATTATTACCTAGAGTGAATATCTAACAAAATATAAGTAAAAAAGCGCATTTTTATACTATTCTTTATGGTTTCGAATAGGTATATGACTTGTGTAAAATTTTATAAATTAATACATCAGTAAATGTTTTGTAATAATTAACAAGTTTTAATAAAATTTTAAATTGTTATTTGAATTCCAAAGAGTTTTTATAAGCCAGGTTATTAAAACATCAAAGCAAAATATTCGATTTTTTCTACGATTTAAAAGCAGCTACAATTCATAGTAACATTTTTCAGATTTTTAATTTGATGTTTTAGTAAAGCATTGCCTAATTGTTAAAATGTTATTTTAACTATTAAGCGATTTCATTAAATTTGAAGAAAAGTATTCGAGAAAATTTTCAATTCTTCGGATAGCTAGCTTTTGGTGTTAGTAATTAAAATATTTTAACCCTTTGTAATATTTTTCAATGTAAGAATAATCGGCTTATTTGAGTTAATTACAATAATGAATCTTATTATTTGTATAATTCAAACTACTAATTTATATTTATATATAATTTATTCTTAATATTTATTTTCCGTATATTCTTAGTTTTAACCATTATTTTAATATTTTTCCATAGAGTAATAGATTTGTATAATTAATAGTCATAAATTAATTTTTAAAATTCTACTTCAAATTATTTTTTTTTTTTATTTTTAGTGTCTTTTCATTATTATTACGATCATTAAGATGGTTCAATTTATTTTCGATTAATTCGATAAAATCTTGTAAATGAGTTTTTGAGTATAAAAAAAAATCACGCTGAAACAAAAAATGCTCGAGAAAATCGGTCTAAAAGTCTTAAAGGTTAAATAATGCATTTAATCAAAAACTTCAATAATGAAAAACAGTAATTAAGGTTTTTGCACAAATGAAACAACTAACAAAATTAAGTTAAATGTTCAAAAAGACCTCCGCGCACTTTTTGATAATAATATTCTATCAGCCAATAAAACTCATGTACCTAAAAGATTTTCAATCGTATCGGATTGAATTGCCCGAATTTCATTGCGAATTCTACCCGTTACTTCATCGATGCTAGTTGATCTACTGAAATATTTAAAGCTATGGTATTGATTATTTTGAAAATTTTCGAGTTAAGGTCATCAAAAAATTGTGTTCTATCCGCAAAGAAAAGTAAAGGTTGCCATTTAAAAAAGATTACAGTGATGTCACAGCTCTGAAAAAATTCATAATAAAAAATGTCAATGACAGAAAAGCATGGTTGGCATGTCCGACGATTTTCTGAGAAAATTTCTTTAAAAAAAATTTTTATATTTGCTTCGAACTTGACGAGCTCATGAGTATAGTATTAAAAATTGTTGCAGGATTTTCAGATTTTCTGTGTATTTTTCTTGGTTAATCTTTTCGATATTTTAATTTTGAAATGAATTGTGTTTTTTTGATTATATTACATAATTATTATATTTAATTTCATCACTCGAAAAATATATTTTAAATTTGCATGTATGGACACATATTAAACTAGCAAAACAACTTTTTTTTAAAATTTTTTAAAATAAATATTTTTAATTGATTTTTTTTGTTATTGGGTAGTACTAAAATTAAGTTTCTCTAAAAACCATGGTTCTTTATTTATAAGTGGGTACCAGTAACTAAAGATTACGTTCTGTTAAACTTGTTAATCTCCTGTCAATCGCCTGAGTTCATGGTATCTCGTTATCAGTAGGAAAGTTGCGTGAGTTGGTTAGGTCGCTGCTTTTCTGCACGCGTCGCTAGTTTCTGTTTTCGATAACTTTGTAATTAGTTTATCACCACGTGTTCATTCCCATGTTTAAATGTATATGCTTATCGGACTGATAACTAAATCGCTTAAGAATAATTTTATGTTCGCAATATTTGTGTAACAGAAATTGAAACCAATTAATTTGTTGAAGCATTTTCTTTGAAAATATTATTCAAACCCAAATACATTTTCATACCATTTACTAATAAAACAATTACTGAAAAATTCATAAATAATTTAGATTGCCAACCAATTAATACAAATTATACCTCATTTAATTTAAAGTACATTATAATATAATAAATATAATAGTTAAGTTCAATTTCATATAACATGTAAAAAGCAATTTTATAAAAAAAATATAATATAATAAGTATAATAGAAAAAATTCAATTTCATTATCATGTACGAAACTTTTTGATTTAATCATAATCGATTAGAGATAGGTCAACTTATTATAAATAGGTAGACCCGTCATGAAAGCTAATAAATTGATATTTCTTCTCTTTTTTGGTACTCGTAATGGTGGTTTTTATTAAAAATATAATATTTTTATTTCAGTTGCTCCGGTTATCAAAGTTCCTAATCAATTACTTGGAGCTCCATTAAATACCGATGTTCAACTAGAGTGTTATGTGGAAGCATTTCCTAATACAATCAATTATTGGGTCAAGAATCGTGCAGAAATGCTGATGAATGGGTAATTGAACTTATTATTTATTATAAGTATTAATGCAGCAGTAAGCAATCGCATAATGAAGTATGATGCAAAAAATTTAAAAGTTTACTTTTAAATATCACACAACATTAGCTATAGAATGTATCTTTACCAGCTTTAACAAAAGGTGGAAATTTATTGCTTATAAAAAAACTCAAAGCAGTCTCTAAAGAGACTCCTACTGTTTAGTCTGGCTTTTATATCAAAACGGAGGGCCGTAGCAAATATAAACTTACTAAAATGCTTCTTGTCGACCTTTGTTAGAAAATTTATTTGCTACGTTTATAGTAATTTTTTTTTAAATTCATATGGGAAGAAAAAGATAAATACATACCTAGTATAACACACATCACAGCATAAATTATTATAAAGTAACATGTGTTTTCTTCTATTATACAATATACAGGTAGAATGGTATATTTCTTTTAATTTAGAAATTTTTGAAATGTGTACACATTTTATTATTTTGCAGTAATTATCACTTTTAGCTTTATAGTACACAGCTAGGAACAAAAAAATATTAATATTATTTTTATACTATAATGTAAAAACTATCTATGTAAATAATTTGACGTGCTATTTATTACCATATTATTATTTCACGTCGCCATTAAATTTTTCAGATACAAAGTAAATTTCTAGCGTAACGGGGCTCCAGGGAAAGCCATCTTTCGTGGCGTTAGTTTGACAGTGTTTTCAAAAATATTTATACAACGGACTAAATTATATTCGCGGTTTTGTTGTTTTAGTTCTCACTTTAGAATAACATTTAATTAACTTTTACATTTCTCACCTCATCAATTTTTGGTTTTCGGTATTTTATTAATAAATTAAATTAATAAATTTTTAGAGAAAACTTATTACTATGTTAATATAATCAAACAGTTTACTCTTCTCGACATTTCTCAAATTAATAAGGATTTGTTTTGTATATAATATAGCAGTGATATATTATGAAATGGATTGAATTTAATAAAGTCTACTTTGTCAAACAAAGCTTCGAAGCTGCGAGAACATTATTAATTTATTCTGTCTTTGTGCAAATGGTACGAGAAACTTAAACGAAAATATCAAAATAATTATAACAAACAAATATCTCATTATTATACTTCCGCTTAATTAGCTTAAATAGTAAATTAAGGGTGTAATTTAATAAATTATGCAGCATATGTTGATGACACCTTATACTTAATAAACTTAATGTGTTTAATTTTTTAGAACGAAATACTTAATTCGAGAAGAACGCAGTGGATACAAAGTGTTTATGTGGATGATTATTAGAACTTTTTCCCGTCGAGATATTGGCACCTACAATTGCGTGTCGACTAACTCTTTGGGGAGGGCCGAAGGAACATTAAGACTATACGGTGAGTAACTTTTATGACAGAGTTTTATACGCTTCTCTATAATAAACAAAAGCCATTTTTTGCTTTTATGTTCTACAAATCTTATAATACACGAAGAACTTGGCTTGGTTTGTGTTTAACATAAAAAAGTTTATAAGGTTATGTACAACTTTAATTTACTTATAACTTATTAACACAGGCAGTAAAAGCTATTACTGTTATGTTTTCGAAATATATTTCTCAAATTAAAACTTATATTTAGCATTCAAGAATACTAAACTTTTATTTTTTGCATTCATTATTACTTCAAATTACCCTAATAAAATTTATGACCTATAAATTATTAAGCTAATAAATGATTAAAGGGAAAACCGCAATTATTAGATTGTACTAAGTAAAAAATTAAATGATTAATGATTTTGTAAGAAAATTTGATAATGCTTAAAGTTCTGTCATTTTTTATAAATTACACATCAAATTACTGAATACAGAGTATATACATTTAGATCTACAATTTTATCTTTTTTTTTAAAGTATGAGTAAATAAACTTTGACGTTGTTCTAACGTAAGTTTTAAAATTATATTTTTTAAAGAAATGGTAGTCTTATTCGATAAAGTTAACAAGATAGCACAAAAGCAGATTCAATTCGCGTCTTCTACGCAATATATCTAAATTTAATTTATCGGCCAAATTTTATTTTATTAATTACAGAAAATACTTTCATGATTAATATTATTAACATGTGTTCGTTCATATTTATAATAAAATTAAATTGCTTTCGTGTTAAATTAATCATAAAAAAGAAAGTCATAACAACTCATAACTTATAAGAACAAAAACTATTTAATTGAATGTTAACACGGTGTAACTATAACCATTTAATTAAATAGTTTTTGTTCTTATAAGTAAATTAGGACCACGGTTAAGACTTTATTTTTAATTTAACATGAAAACAATTTAAAATACATTTACGTTGCTCCTTAATATAAAACAGTTTTTTGTATTAGCTCTGCAAAATGGTTACTTTTAAAGCTGTTTCGAGTCCGCAAACTTCTATTTTAACGGCCTAGTACTTAAAGTCGTCTGACAACATTTTAGCGGATTCAAATTTGTTTATTCAGAAATCCGACAATTAAATTAAATTTATATTATATTGCAATGCCCCCAGCTATTAAAAATCTAAAAATTTTATCTTTGCCAGAAAAATCCTCACTGGATTGCATTCATCTTTAATTGAGCAAGAGACTTTTCTTCAAAATTTAAAATTTAATTTTAAAATATAATTTTTTGTATCGTTTTATAATTTTGTTTCAATTTTTTATTTTCATCTAAATATGGTCAATAAATTTTGTTGTCAAATTAAAAATTACCTTGCAATATGATCTCGTAACTTGCACGTGCGTCCACAGTTAGCCGCCCGGTCAAACAAATTTTGTTGTGTAAATTTTCCACAATCACCAATTAACTTCAAATTCTTCCAAATTTTTTTTTTCACTTCCACCTCAATAAACACAACTTTAAATAAATCAAACTCACTTGTTATTAAAATCAATCAAAAAATTAAATTATAACCTCGGAATAAACATTCCTACCGCCTTAGAGGCACAGCGGCGTCTATTACTTCGTTAGTCCCGCTCTATTCTCCCTTCTTATTTTCCCCGTTACTAACATAATTTTTACAAATAAATAAATCTCTGTACAGTATTTTCCAAAGAGGATGTTGAAGCTTTACCTCCATGAGTTCGAGTACGAACGACTTTTTCAGTAATAGTCATGTTAGACTCGGATGATGATTCGTCTTGTTTCTGGCCTAAAATTAATTTTGACACCTATCATTCAAATATTAAATATTAGAAATGTATTATTATAAAAATTGTAATGAAAATATTTTTTACCAAAGTAAATAAACTCTTCACCACACCTGGAATAGGTCTTTTCCAGTATTAAGTTTGGTGGGCCCAAGTAGAAAAAAACTAACTGTGTAGATTTTTGGGAGCACAGAGAGTAGATTCCGCAAGGAAAAAAAGAATTTGCTTCCACTTTTGTAAAATAAATATGCCGATAGTTATAATCGTATAATAAACAAATAAGTAGGTACAATCTACTATTAAACGTTAACAACAATTTCCGACTTACATTTATGAACCGGCAGCAATAATGTGGCTTCTGGAAACGTCGCACAGCAATTGGAACCACAACGTTCCAAATGAAATTAACACATAGACAGGAATTAGCGGTAATTAAGAATGATTTACCCAAGCGCTCAGGTACGTTTACAAGATACGACAATGGTTTCACGACAAAAACCTTCTGTGTTTCCTAATTGAAGACAATGCTGTCGAAGCTTCGTTTCGCCTCGCTGCTTGGAGCACCCGTAGCTTGCGGAACTGCTTGGTTGGAGAATGTTGAATTTGATACACCGAACAGAATTTACTTCGTGCACAATCTCAAAGCACCTTGCACTATTACACAACACAATAAATCGTAGATCTTGAATCAAAGATGGCAAGTCAATCAAACACGACCCTCTCGTCGTTTTAAAAGCTGAACACGCGTTTATTAATTTGACTTCTAATGTCGGCGTTGACTTTGTTGACTAACTCTTTTATTAGACGCCTCAGGTTAAATCCCAACACGGGACCCTTGCGCAATTGCAATGATCTTAAATATGATAATCTAACAGACTTCTACTGCACTTCTAAAAATGCCTCCGTTTTACTTGACGATTCAACCTAAAGTTCTTGGCTTACGCGCAAAGTTAGTGACGAGCCAAGGCTGCGCGGCAAAGTGCGCCAAAAAGCGTAGAATGCAAATAATTATTACAAAATGTAATTATTAAAATACCTTTTATTTTTTCTCTAACAATCCCATCAGGACCACAGGAGTCTTTAGCTTTAAGAAAAGTTATCTTTTTCGCAATTATCTCCACATCAATCGAGATATTAGACAAAACGGTACAGCAGTGTTTTGCTGCAGTTTTTCTTGTTTATTTCTAAAAGGGATTATAGTTTTAGCAATGTCATAATACTTGAAATTAATGTGTAAAATAATAACTAAGTAGTAAAAATCTAAATAATTGAAGAAAGGGAGCTATTTGCCATGTTCTGCCTGTAAAAATTAAAATAAATTTTTGCTCTATATTTAGATTTGTCATAATAACAGTTATGATAATCTCATGTTTTATTAAAATATTTGCATATACAGCATTTTGGCATAGGAAAAGCATATTTTATAAATAAATCTCAAGTTTTTTTAAAGTTATTCGGTTTTGCTTGTGGACATTCTAGAAAATCCAATAATTTAAAAAAAGTAATAATTAATAGTAAAAAATTGCTATAAACCTGCGTCCGATTTTTCATCCTGAGCAGGCTCTGGTAAGCAATCCAAAACGTCTACAGTTTACACGGTACGATACCAAGCACGAAACTCTTCACAGCCTTCTCGCAAAGATTGAAGAGGCTGTTTTTTTTTGGCAAACTAATTAGTAAAGATTCTTGATAAAGCTGCTTTAATTCAGTTAAGCTGCAAATCCAAGATTTACATCTTATTTCTTTTGATTAATTTTTGAGATTGAGTGGTTTGCACATTGAAATGTGCAAACCACTAAAATCGTCAGACTTGTAGTTAAAAAAGATTTTATTCGTTCCGTCTTTCGTGTATTTAAATTCTTTAATTTTTAACCACATCAATTGATTTTCATCACCATCCTTTACACGATTATTTATTAATACTTATACGCTAAATATTTCGGTTCAAGAACTTATTGTACTTAAATTTTTTGGTTTTGCACGCCTCCTGGCGTACCTTTTTCCAGCCACTACTACCTTGGTCGAAATAAAGTTTTCTTAACAGATTCGATGTTGATATGCATAGAATCTACTTCCATGTAACTGTGTCCCGACTCTAAGAACTTGTGCTCAATTATTATCTGTAAGTGATCTATTTTCTGCATAACTCATAAAAGCAATACTGAAACATATTGATTTCTGTTTTGATCTTTACAGATATCAGAAAATAAACTTATTTCAGATACATCTTTGGACACGCAATCCAACAGATTTATTTATTTAGTTTACTTCAGACCATGTAAAACAATAGGCCGAGTTAGGTAAAGCAGATTAATACAGCTTGTAAATCAAAAATCACAGAGCTGAAATGTTTCTCGTTACTTGCCCTTTCTTTATCCTTCTGTTTTTCGTTATTACAGTCCTCTTTTCTTTAAATGTGTTATCTATAATTTTCTTCCATTTCTTGTTTATCTTCTAGTTGCAACCTAACATATTGTAGTGTTACAAAATGATTTTGGCCGCCCCTGTTGTTAATTGTAATATTTTTTGTAACAATTTTAAATTTGATGTGGGAAGGATTTAAATGTAATGTAGGTAGAAAACAGAGAAGAGTGGGATCTTTTTTGCCAAAGATGGCCGCCGGAGCGGTTGAGTAAATTTTTGGCTCCGTGAATTTTGAATATGATTTGTGCAAAATAAATTTGAAACTGTGATTTTATATTTGAATATTGATTTGAATTTTTTTGGGAATATTTTGGTCGAATTTAACCGTGAATATTTTTGTTTGAATATTGTGAGCTGGAGATTTTTGTTATTGATTAAAATTGATTTATTTCGAATAATTGTTTAATTTATTATTGGAAATTTGTTTTATTGGAATTGTTGGGAATATTTAAGTATTGGATGAAAAGTCGAAAGAACGACAAAGGCAGTTGATAGTGAAATCACGATATCACCATTGTCAGTTTTTGAAAAGTTTTGTTACTGTGATAACTTTTGCAAATAATTTTGGGTTATTAGCACGAGTGACTTAAAAGATATCACGTTTAGTTGATAATTTGAAATTATAAGTGCGATCCTTGAGCTAGTATAAAATTTTTTAAATTATAAAATTTATTAGAGATAATTATTTTAAGCCGAATCTTGGTTTCCAGTTGCCGTGGAGGCAAGCAATAAAATTTTAAACCTACCACCCCGAAAAGTTTCTCTGCTCTCGCATACCAGAGCTACGCCGTGGTAAAGAAAAGCGTTTAGTATTTTTTTTACGAAAATATCACTACAATATTTAGAACACACTAGACATGGGTACAAAGAAACTTAGATTTTATTCTTTTAAATAAATCATCTTCGATATGTTATTTCGGACACTAGGTCAATATTGTGTTTTCTACAATCTTTGAATTATTAAATCAAAAGTTTAATGCGTTTCACAGCATTTTTTTTCTAATAAATTGAGAATGGGCGAATAAAAGACACGAAACGTTAGACAATATTTAAGTTCTGTCTTATTGCATTTTCTTGAAGAAAATATTTAACAAATTAATAAATTAAATTTCAGCATATCAAGATGAGAAATTCATTGAACAACCTCGAAAGTAAGTAGTAGTAGTACTACTATAATATGCTATAATTTATAAATATTTAATATATATTTTTTACTGCATATGACTTAACTTGGCGATGAACTATGTTTATGTATTGTTATAGCTCCAATTCAATTTTTATATGAGAACTTGAATATGTACATTTTAAAAACAAACAGAAGTCGATTATATGTTCACTTGAAACATTAAAAAAAATACATTTATCTCCTATTTGTCAATAAGGAAGTTTCAGTAAATGTAATAGATGTACATATTGTGGTATTTCAAAGTGATTCGGACAAACACTATGCATTTTGGTGAAAATTTTATTTTAATAATTAAGTTGTAACATTGTAAATTTTGCTAGGTGGGGACGAATCACCGGAAATTTAAGGCTTTGTACCAAGGATGGCTGTACGAGCCGGTCGTGCGTATTTTGGCTTTGTGAAATTTATTTTTGAGATTTGATTAATTTGAAATTGTGAGTAACATTTTAATTTTATTTAAATAAAGTGATTTTTATGCGTCTGCATTACTGCGTATTTTTTTAAATTTGAAATTATTTTGGATTTTTATGATAATTTGCTACCGTGCGGTAGTGGGGTGATTTGGTTCATTGATTTAAAAAAAAATATTTGGAATAGTAAATTTGATTTGGATTGTTGCAATTTGATAAATTTAAATTATATTTGTAAGTACGAGTGTGTGCCGAAATAGATAAACCGTCGATTTGGATAAGTTAAAATGGCAAGTTCGAACCCTTTAAAGAAATATTAAAGTTTTACATTGAATTTCAATTTTTTGCAATTGAATAATTATTTTTGGAAGACGAATTATTTTTTTAGAGATTAACAATTTAATCTTCTTGAGAACCCACCTTGAGATATGACTGTCTCATCTCCCGCAATTGAGGGTTAGTCTGGAGCACTTTAAAATGCTTGGGACAATTATACTTAACTGAAAATAGCCACTGCATCTTTTTTATGGCGCCCAATGTGGGGCGCCAAATAAAAAATGCAGTAATGCTTTCAAAAAAATTGTGAGTTTTTCACATGCACTTTAAGTGCTCCGGACTAACCTCTCAATGTAGGAGATGAGACAATCGTACCCCAGGGTGTGGGTAAAAAAAATCAAATTGTTAATCTCAAATAAAATAAATCGTCTAATTATTCAATCGCAACTAAATCTAATGTAAAATTTTAATATTTCATAAAAGAGTTCGAACTAGTGATTTCCAACTATCAAATCGTCGGCTTATCAATCACGCCACGTTTGCACTTACAAATTTTAATTTTACAAATATTTTCAATTGGTTTTTAATTTAAATTTCCAAAATTGTTGCTCTAAATCAATCAACCAAATCTCCTCACCACTGCTCGGTAGCAAATTATCAAAAAAATCCAAATCAACCAAATATAAAAAAATACGCAGTAATGCAGATGCATCAACATCACTTTATTTATATGCAAATTAAATTTTTACTCACAGATTAAAATTAACAAAATCTTAAAGAAAAATCTCACAAGCCGACAGTCGCACCACCGACTCGTGCGGCGATCTTTGGCAAAAAGCCTTGAATTTCTGGTGATTCGTTCTCACCTAAAAAATTCTACAATTTTACAAGTCAACTTATTCAAATAAAATTTTCCACCAAAACGCATAGGGTGAGTTCGAATTACTTTGAAACACCACAATATGTACATATATAATCCCTTAGTATACAGGAGAAGGGAATCTCGTTCTTTATTGAGAACATTTTAATAGAAAACAACTGCACATTATACAAGTCAGAAAATATTTAAATACATATTTAATAATTTGCATTTATTGAATGCTTAAACGCCTTTCATATAAAGTTTTACAAAAATAGTTTTACCTAATTTTGTAAATATGAAAATAAGACACGCAAAAATTTTAAAAATGTATATTTATCTTAAATTACAATCAAAACACTGCAAAGGCTTTAATTAGGATTAGGTTGTTTAAGAGACGGACTTTATTTAGTAAAAATTCTTATAAAAGGTGATATCCCAATTATAGGTACTATGTAATCTCTCGATTATAAAACAGAGCTTGTATATAATAATATAACATTTAAGTGAGATTTTATTACACTTGTTCTTAATATGTATTGTACATTACTGTACTTTTGATTTAAATCGAAAGCAAACACATAACTTATTATTCTATTGATAAAGATGTATTGATACATATTTCCTTATAATAAATATATAATAATGTTTAATGTGTTTTTATGTAACTTAATTTAACATTTCAAATTTTTGGATTTGCATGGTTGAAAATAAAATGCAGGTTGTTTACATTAATCTAGCCAAAACAATTCAGTTTACGGATTTTCGTATAAATGCGCAATATTTCAGAACTATATCCTTTCAGTTGCGCTTTTTGAACATAATCAATGTTAACATTTACTTTGATCCTTCTCGCTAATATTTGAAAATTGAAGCATCTAAAAGTTTTTTTTATAAATCTCTTTGAATTTATCTTCAAATTGTTCTTAACTTAATATTTTTTTACTCGCTCAATGAAATTTTAAATTTCAACTTTGGTAATACCTACTTTTGCTATATTTTAAATGATGTTTATTTTGCATTTTCTAAATAAATTCATATAGCCTGTCAGTTACCTGCCAAGTATATAATCGCAGCAACATGAAACACAAGAAAAGAATTTTGTTATTGGATTGTGCAATAAATTTTAAAAGATATTGAAGACAGAAGTAGAAATGCAAAGGGTGATCAAAACAGGAAAACCAGATTAATGTAGCTGTCTTTGCGATATCCAATCAATAACCTACAGCAATGAAAATGCTTCAACTTGGGTATTAGTGCGGAATCACCAACTGTCATAGCGGACGGTGTGGCCGTATCAATCTGTTCGACGATGCGAAAATTCGCAGATCTAATTCGAGTATTCTTTCAGTTCTTTTTCATTTTAGACTGTTTTCTCGCTTTATTATATTTTTTTCACTAAGCGAAATGCGTTTACTAATACTTTTACGAACAAACTGGAGTGAAACGACAAAGCTATTTTTAAAATTTACTTTTCCAAAGGAGCAAACTTATAGCATGAGAATTAAACTTTAAGTTGCTGCTCTCTAAAGCTATTTTTACTACAATTTTATATTGACTTTATTTGAGTTTATATTATGTCTGTACAAGTATTTTCTTACATTTGTTTGTAGTTTTCATTTCTACCAAAGATCAAATTAATTTTGTAAATTAACAAAATAAATATATTTTTGCTTTGCGTTAATCGAAATTTTACGCACCTTTTTGGATTGTTTGATTTTACTCTAAATTAGTATAAAATACATTTTAAATCAAAATCCTTATATTAAATTAATAGGAATA
Organism: Cantharis rustica; assembly: GCA_911387805.1. NCBI lineage: Eukaryota > Metazoa > Arthropoda > Insecta > Coleoptera > Cantharidae > Cantharis > Cantharis rustica. Next base: position 38,241,777 of record OU426879.1, read on the forward strand.
AGACAATAAAATAAATAACTTTAATTTTAAGAAATTGCCGATTTAATAGGGAATTGAAAAATCAATCACGTTTAAAGTTTCGTACATATCTGAGCAAATTTACACGCACTAATGCTTAAAGTGAATTTTATTTTCCGACCAAACTTTGGCATAGTAAACTTTGCCTATTAATTAATATTTTGAACATGTGTACAAGTAAAAGTGCTTATATGTTTACACAGCTTTAGCCTATCTGCACACGAGGCTTCTTTAGCACAACCATAAACTATTATAGAAGACGATTTGCTCCTGGCAACTTACTAGCAATTGGTCGGCATCACCAATTTGTCATTAATAATATATTATTACTTGTGGCACTGCTAAAAAAAATTTTTCAACTTTGTGTTTATCAAATAATTTCAAATAGAATTTTAGAAGATATTTTAAAAACGATTTGCAATTATTATTATTTAATTTGGTTTTAATTTTTTCTTTTTTCCTAGTATTTAAAACGCTTGGAGTAGTCTTTTTTTTTCACACTTAAATGTCCATATTAACTACTTTTATTACCGGGTCTTTCTAAGCTATGGTTTTAGAATGCTAAGTGCAGGAAACCTTTAATTATCAATTTTAATTTTTTTTTCTGATTTTGTATATTTTTATTAAATCATAAATACCAGAAGTGTGGTATAAGGCTTAAATCGACATGCTACGAAGCTGGAAACCACGGTTCGATGCTTGATCGCGTCGACTTTACTGCTGTCATCTACAGCCCCAGTTTGATCATCCTACGAGAATATTAGTGCTCATAGAACCATTAGTGCTAATTGGTAAAAAGCAGAACAAAAGGTTTAAAAATAAGTAAAAGAAAAAAAAAACAAATACAATGTTTTATACATCCTAAATAACTGACTTCAATTGGTAGTAAGAGCAATGAATGCGAATAACCTACAACATATTTTAACGACGAAGATACCAGACGTAATTAATTTCTGTATAACAAAAGGTATTAATTCCAAAAGAATTACAGCGGAATCATGTCTGGACTTGTCCTCGGACCATTCCCCAGTAATAATAATAGTTCACAGTCAAATAGTGAAGAAAGAAACACAACTATCACTGTATAGTAAGAAAACCGATTGGGACTTCTTTAGACGAAATTTGAACAAACTAATCACATTGAATATACCATTAAAAACAGAATATGACATTGATATTGCAGTCGACGAACTGACTAAAAATATATAAAACGCAAGCTGGGCCGCCTCTCCTAACATCTACGTGACTGATAAAACAGAATTTGTCTCTCCCACAATCCAACAAAAAATCGCTGAGAAGAGAAAACTTAAAAAACAATGGCAGCAAAAGAGAACGCAGAAAAATAAAGCAAAACTGAACAAATCAAATAGAGAGCTGAAAGTTATATTATTGGAGATCAAAAATCAGGGCATTCAGGATTACCTACAGAACCTAACCCCAACAGAGGCAACAGATTACTCTCTTTGGAAGGCAACAAGAAAATTAAATAAACCACAAGCACATAACCCTTCAATCAAAGATGAAAACAATAAATGGGCAAGAAATGACAAAGAAAAGGCTGAAACATTCGCTAAACATTTGGAAAAAGTCTTTCAACCATTCCCATCAATGTCAACGACGGAGGAAGAAGCAGAAATATCGAGCTACCTTGAAGCTCCGTTTCAACTAAGTCTTCTCATTAAGAAGATCAAAACTCAAGAAGTTAAAACAACTATACAAAAGGAAATCAACATAAAAAAATCTCCAGGTTTTGATTTAATTACAGGAAAAATCCTACAAAAACTGCCAGAAAAATGCTTAAAACTAATCACATTTATCTTCAATGCTATACTATGAACACACCATTACCCTAATTTGTGGAAGGTAGCCCAAATAATTTTGATACTTAAACCTGGGAAGAAGCCCGAAGAGGTCAAATCATATAGACCTATAAGTCTGCTGCCAGTGTTCTCAAAGCTGTTTGAAAAAATCTACTTGAAAAGACTGAAACCTTTATTAGAAGAGCAAAACATCATACCAAACCATCAATTTGGATTCAGAGAAAAACATGGAACTATAGAACAGGTACATAGATTGGTAAACGTAATTAATAAGAACATTGAGAGAAAAAGATTCTGTTCAGCTGTATTCCTGGACGTTAGTCAAGCATTCGATAAGGTCTGGCATGTGGGCCTACTTTATAAAATTAAAAAGTGTTTGCCTTATCACCACTTACTAATTTTGCAGTCATACTTGAAAGATCGACATTTCTTGGTGAAACAACAACATCATTACACGAAACTCTATTCCATCTCATCAGGAGTGCCACAAGGTAGCGTGCTTGGGTCATTGATCCACACATCTGACCTTCCAACCACTCGTCTTGTAACAGTAGCTACGTTTGCGGATGACACGGCAGTACTGGCATCTCACTCAGACCCAACAAGAGCATCGAGAAATCTCCAATCAAACCTCAACAAAATCCAAAAATGACTACAAACGTGGCACATAAAAGTCAATAAAGGCAAATCCTTCCATATTACTTTCACCACGAATAAACCTACTTATCCACCGGTTGAATTAAATGGCAAACAAATTCTACAGACTGAGAAAGTCAAATACCTCGAAATTCACCTGTACAGACGTACGACATGGAAGAAGCACATAATGACAAAACGGAAACAGCTTGGCATAAAATTTAGCAAAATGTATTGGTTGATTGGCAGAAAGTCAAAGCTCACCTTGGAAAATAAGCTGCTATTGTACAAGGCAATCATCAAACCAATATGGACATATAGAATACAGCTATGGGGTTCAGCAGCCAATTCAAACCTGGAGATAATTCAAAGATTTCAGAATAAGGTCCTGCGAGTGATGGTCGATGTACCCAGATATGTTACCAACGAATTGATACTAGATGACATACCACTACTCACCGTTCGTGAAGTGATTAAAACATACAGTATCAAATACAGTGATAAACTTGTTCACCACCCTGACATTTATGCAAATAAGTTACTTGTAACAGGTAGTGAAGTGCGCAGACTGAAAAGATATCAACCCACCGACTTAATTCAAAGATTTCAGTAGCAACACGAGGACTAACCATTGAAAATTCAATTCAATACAGTTAAATATAAAAACTTTATAGTTGATAATATAGATGTTGTTTATTGGAATAATTATCTCAGAGTGCCATTGTTGATTTATACTGTCAAAATAGACGCCTAATGCCTACAGGCAAATTGCTGTATATAATGGAGTTTAATAGAAAAAAAAAAGGTGGAAAATGCAGTAGGTATAAAAACAAACTTTGGGTAAGTATATTTTTTTGAAAATCGGTATTTTAAAAATACGACTAGATGGCCGCACAATTAATCTGTATTCTTCTTTCCTCATATAATTACTATCATGGTAATTTTTCTTTGTTTCAGTGGGAAATACGATATAGAATCATTTAGTAATTTCTCTTTTATTAGTCTTTTACTCATGAGATATTTAATTGATGATGTTCTTTTTTCATTCCTTCAAATTTGAGTAAGTTTTGAAATTGGAGCTAACATTACGGTCGTGTAAATTGCAGATAGTTTATAGAGATGCGTTGCTCTGAATAAAATTATTAGACAATCTCTGCTATTTAATCAACTGCTAATGTTGCTGGCATTAGCTAGAACTTTTCAAAATTTCTCGTGACAATGGAAAGAATTTCCATAGGATAACCTTGGTGTTTTGACGGTAAAAAAAAGCTTTGTTGTGGTATGCAATGTGCGCAAATTCTGTGGCTCTAAGTCATTTGGGAATTTCGTACTAGACGACTATTTCACTAACAACGAAAGCTGAAAATTTAAAATATCAGAAATATAAATCAGTCAAAGACAATTACGATTAATTTCCATTATTTTGCTGTCGAAACAGCATCGTATTGTTACAAAGAAGATGGCAAGAACTCCCTTGCCCGGTTTCACCCGGGAAAGACTAGTGAAGATTACGGCAGAACTCTTCCAGAATGGAAGGTTTAGAGCAAGAACGATAGCAGAGAGTTTTCCACTTTCACGAAAAAAGAGCTGTAAATAGCGGTGAAAGAAATGTCAACGCGAAAAGCATCCTCGCGTCCCTAACGAAACAATAATCATGCTAGCGAGAGCAGACCCCCACCCTATACTAAGAAACCTAAATAAGTACGCAGCAATTGGAGAGTTTCCGAAGATCTGGAAAATAGCAATACTTGTACTGCTACGAAAGAAATACAAACCTTTAGAACTCTCTAGCTTGTACAGGCTAATATGCATTCTAAACACCTTGGGCAAACTGTACGTAAGATTAATAACGACCAGACTCGCGAAAGAAATCAAAAAAGGGGGTAGATTAAGTGAGGATCAATATGGCTTCCGGAGGGGACAATCCACCGTGGACGCGATATCCAGGCTGGTACAAGAAGCAAAGAGGCGGAGAGAAGGGCGAACATGGCGAACGAGAAAACAGATTGCCCTTCTCAGGTTTAATGTGAGAAACGTTTTTAACTCCGCGGGGTGGAGGTTTATAGTGCAGGAATTATACCACTGGAAGATTTCCACGGGTTTGTTAAACGTTGGAAAAGACTACCTTTCCGAAAGATCTTTCTTGATACAAGAAGAGCTACACAAAGCACAAATAGGGATTACCAGCGGCGTTTCACGGGACTCGGGCTTAAGGCCCCTCCTGTGGAACATAATGTACGACGGAGTTCTGAGACTTCGTCTTCCTGACGGGCTGCAATTAGTAGGGTTTGCGGATGACATCTTAATGCCGGCTGCCGCAAAGACCAATGAGGACCTTCAAAGTAAAACAAAACAAGCGATCAACCAGATACTACAATGGGCTGAAAGCGAATGCCTGCGGATGGTTCCGGAAAAAACTATGGCGGTGATGTTGACGGGTAGAAGGAAAACGAGGGACATAACATTTGAGATGGACGACCACACCATTCAGCTAACGAAAATCACGATGGTGCTGGGAATGATGCTGGATAGAAGCCTCACCTTTAGGCAACACATCGAGAACGTGGCGAAAGCTTAAAGATACAACACCGCCCTGTTTAAACTGATGCCAAATATCGACAGTCCGAGATCCGTTAAAAGGAAACTTATGGCAACGGTCGTACAGTCCGTCAGCCGCGCCTGTTTGAACACTAGCCATGCAAATAAAAAAATACCGTAATATTTTGGCCAAAGTACAAAGAAAGAGCGCGATTAGAGTTTGTAGCGCATACAGGACTATATCAGAAAAGAGCAGCGCTGGTGGTAGCGGGTATACCGCCAATTGAACTGTTGGCCAACGAACGACAAGTAATCGACAAGCATGGAAACATATACAGGAAAGAGGCCAGAGAGACGTTATACAAGGACTGGCAGAAAATATAGAATAATACAGCAAAGAGGCGTTGGAAGCAATTACTAATAAGAACAACCAACGTAAAAGACTAGACCATTAGAATGCACGGCGATGTGTGCTACCATCTCACACGGGTGCTTAGTGGCCACGGGTGTTTTTCCACCTATCTGTGCAAGTACAAGAAGAAAAACAACGACAAGTGCTCCTTCTTCACACCATGTTCAAATGTTCAAGATGAGAGGAAGACAGAAGGAAACTAACAGAAGATACGAACATCAGTATAAACGATGGAAATATGGTTGAAAAAATACTGGAGAGTGAAACCACAGATTAAATATATTACAGATAGCTCGCGTAATGTACTTTATTCATTTCTACAGGGCTGCCTATCCTTATAATATATTGCTGGTGAGGTATTAGAAAGACTACTTCCGTAAGTACCCGATCATCCCACGCTCTTTTTCTAAGACGCCTTATAAAAAATGTCTATGTGTGATAATTAATAGCTGGCAGCACGATTTTACCTCAACCGTAGCTAGAAGAGAAATGAAAAGTACTAACCACGAAAAAACACGAATAGCCAGCGCCTCTACGATATATTGTGAATGGCTTCTATACTAAGAGAATTGGCTTCCAAATACATGAATAACGGACACCCGTTCTCTCATAAGCGCGAGCTATCTGTAGTATATTTAATCTGTGCTGAAACGTTATGGAAGTCGATGCATGATATGATACGACGACTTGAGACGCGAAGGCCATCCAAACTGGTCGATTTGCGTATTGTCTTGGTCAGCGACAATTAGTTTTCGCGAGTGGAATTTTCACTAGTTTTGTAAAAAGCGAGTTTAGTTTTGAAGCGGAAATTAATTCTCAAGTTTTGCGGCGTTAGATTGGTTTCTGCAGTTGAGTTTTAATTGTTCAAGGAATCAAAAAAGGTGTTCAACGCACATTTTGTATTGATAAGACGCGGACGGCCATTTTAGATTTTTATGAAGCCGGATAAGGAAGTCAAATTATTTGCGTCATCACTTGAATGAACGATTTAGAAGCAATTTGCAGATTATTTTTTGAACTTTTTATTTTAAACCTGAATATTATTTGTAAAAAATTTGTTTACACATTACCCTTAAAAAGTTAATAAAGCTAGATACTAGTACGAACAATTTTAACATTAAATGTGCATCTGGTTTTACGAACCTACATAATACACCCAATTTTTAAATCTGCTAAAGGTAAAATTGTTACCAACCGGTTACGTTTTTTAAAATAAAATTAATTTCAGTTACCTTAAAAAGACATTTTTCTTTCCATCGACAATAGAGTTTGTCATAGGAACCCACTCCTGCAAGTCTCAGGCTGTAATGAGGTAAAGCTAGTCGAGGTTAAGTAACACTTCGATGTTATGATTGCCAAAGAGGAACACGAACGAAGAAAGCAAGGGCAGAACAGAACCGCGAGTCTGCATACGGAAGATATGCTTGGCAATTCCCGGAGCAGTTATGAAGTAGGGTTTTAGTCAGTAGAAATCTGACACTACCCCCACCGCTCATTAGGGAGAGGGAGGGGGCTATGTAAGGTTTTCCCACTCCCAACGTACACAAAAAAAAAGTTGCTAGAAGTGAGTAGACTAATGATTTTTCTTATTGTATAAACATTGTTACAGTATTATTTAATTAATTACATTAATGTTCTACAACATTATTGTATGAATTAGAATTTTTATTATTTTTAGTAAAAGTTCTCACCCTAAACGCCAGAATGTGACAAAAGTTTAAGTAAATGAGTCTAAAAATTATTTCACAATAATATAGCATTTTTATTGAACGTCCGATATCTGAAAGAATACCTCTAGAAGAGCAGAAATATCTGCTTTTAAGTAAAACTTGGAAACCATTCCATTAAAAAATGACATTCTTGTAGGACAACTGAAATCGAAAAACACAGGTCTAGAAATGCAGAAATCTATGTTTTTAAATAAACCTCGTAAACTATTCTACTTTAAATAACCATCCTCTAAAACACAAGTTTAGAACGACAGGAAACTGTTTTTAAGTAAAACTTGGAAACCATTCCACTTTAAAAAATACCCACATAGGACGATCGAAGTCTAAAATCACACCGTGGAAAAAATATGACGTAATTTGCTAAAAGAGATGTTGATACAAAATTGATAACAACTATCAGAAAATATATATATGTATAACATTTGAAAGTATAAATAATAATATTGCTTTACGGATGTTCATACCGAGATCTATACCAAGCGATGAAAAAGAAATAATTGTTTTAAAATAGGAGTTGCTTACAATTGAAATTTGATTTGATTTTGATTTTTGAAATTGCATACATACAAAATATGTAAACTTGCCATGTTATAATCCAAACATGTGTTAATCCGGATTTCCCTTAGTATTATGTATCTTGTAATCCGAACTAGCCCTGATCTCTTAATCCGGATCATATAAAGCACACACAACACAACACAACACACATAGATACCTCGACTAAATATGAAACATCAGTTTACATCAGTCTGTATTAAAATGGCACCAAAGAGGTTGCCAAAAAGATCAGCAGATGAAACGCTACAAACAATCAGAAACATGTTGCAGCAAATTACCACTGGCAATTATCAACCTAAAATAAATGAAATTAATAAATAGATTGTTGGCGTTGAGGATCATTTACCATTGGATACTAACGATCCAATGTTTTGGAGTTTTAGTGCGTGCAATACAATGAGCGGAGAAAAATAGAGTCGAACTGAATAGTTTGGCAATTCTAAAAATGTTACAGCAGCGCTCAATAGAGGTTAAAGCAGGATACATTTGATAAATAAAAATATCAGATTTTTTACTAAATATTGAGTTTGCTTAAAGGGATACTTGCAAAAGTTTGTAATAATCTAATACACGTGCTATCAAAATTTGAAGTCGATTAGTCCAGCCGCTTAGAAGTTACAAAGAGGTACCAAGAGAACAGCTTTAAAGGCGGCTAACCCTTTTAAAAATTTGAATTTAGATAAAAGTTTCAATTACGAATTTTACAGTTACAAATCACCACCTAAGAAGCGTACAGGAAAATTTTTATTTTTATTCATTTGATTATAACCTAAAGCTAATGCGATAAATTATTGTACTATGATAACTGGGTTAATATAACATCGATAGTGAACGTAATAAGGATTTTACTAAAGTTTTAGTGATCACCTTTTTAAATCAAATATATAAACTTGACTGAAACAACGAAAGTGAACTGGAAAGCTCCAAAATTGCAACAATATTTTGTAGGCATAATACTAGGTAAATTCAGTAAACAATGTTTTTCACAAAAATTTTGCTCTTTATTATGCACTTATTATTTTTCATAATATGCATTTTTTCTAAAGAGCGGCAAAACGTAGCTTTAAAAATTAAAACTATATTATTTTTAAATGATTATAAAAATATAAAATAAATAAAAGTATTGCTTGTAAATTTTTATTTGTCATCTACGCAAAATAAAGTATTTTTTAAAGCGTAGTCTAAATTTGAAGTATATAAATCTTTGTCAGTAATATCTGTAATGTAATCGTGATTGAAATTTCTTTTCTCAATTCTTTCTAATAATTTATTATTGATGCTAAATTTATTCTTAGTTTGCTTCTTTTTGTTTGACAGTGATAATTTATTCATATCATAGTTAATGCCCTTTATATCCAAATCAAATTCTTTCATTAAGTAGTCAGATTTAAATATCGATTCTTGCAACTGCGGTCGTAACGAAGAAGTTACACTTTCGTTTTCATCTTCTTCTAAGTAATCCTGAACAAAGTCGATATTTTCAAATTCCACTTTATTATCTTCTACATTATTGATGAAAATGTCGGGTTCCGGAATATTAAACCTAATAGTTTTTGGTTGTAAAATGTCGTTTGTATTGTGAATATTTTTGGTGATATTAAATTTTGCGGTTTCTTCATATTGTGGTATTTCGTTATAATTATTGTTAAACATTACGGCTGTTTGTTTAGAATTAACTTGTTGAGCATGCGGCGAACCACAACATGAAATGGTTTTATAAATTCTCGAACTTTTATTTTCAAATTCTTTTGGGGAAACCGATTCCAACTGAATATCTGCATTTTCTGATTTTATTGCAGTTGAAGTATTTAATGAGCTTTTGCAATTTTTATTTTCGTACAAAATGTCGACATTTTTTTTTAATTTTAAATTATATAGAGATGACTTAATGCATTTATATTTTGGGCGCTCCTCGTTGAAAAATTTGTGCTGCATTCTTTGTATTCGCTGATTAACACTGTTTAGGGTTAAAAGTAATCTATTATTTTTTGGTATTTCCTTTTGGTTAGACTTTTCTTGAACATTATATAAATTTTTTTTGTCTAATGCTTTATGCTTTTTTTCACCAGTCGCAGTAAATCCTAGCGATTTTGTTGCTTTTAAAATATTATTAATTTGTTGTAGTTGAACATTTCCTATATCCACTTCAGCTTTAGCATTTTCTAATTCCGTTACTAAATCGTATTGCCATTTAAAATCTTCATTTGTAAATTCATTAGGATTATCATTGAAGTTTTCGAGATTTCTTAATTTTTGAACAAGATTTAATGGTTCAACCTCGTCAGTTTTAGATGGAGAAAATATCGCATCTTCCGTATATCTACTTAGAACTGCAACATTAATAGTTTTTACTGCTCCCAACGGTGCACGTAAAAGTGTGCCATATTTATAAGTATCTTTCTCATTTATGTTATAATTTTTACTAAGGCCACCACTTACATAACGTTTCACTATACTACTGAGATTGCTTTTCATAGATGATGTACTAACGTGTGTCACATCTTTCGACTTGTCTTTAGAATTATTATTGAATTTTTTCAACCTGTAAATATCTTTAAATTCTTCATAATTATTACGACGTCGTGAAAATTCCCTTTGACGAGCAATAATACTAGAAGGAGTTGGATTTAAGGATTCTACTACTCCATTTTTATGTAATTGATTGACATGTATTGCTTCAGCTAAACTTTTTTCTTGTTTTGACGCAGCCTTATTCCATGGATCTTCAGGTTTCCCTCGCGTTTTATACATTTTAATATTTTTACTAAATATTTTTATTTAAATTAAATGTAATTCATTCTTGACGGTTGACACGTAAATAATGTTAACCCAATTTCATCAGCCTTCTATAATAATTTATAACTCAATTTATTATTTTCATACAGAACTATTTCGTTCTAGCCTAGAAGCAGACATAAATCAAGAAAGTGCTATTTTAAAATAATTTAAATTGAGTGTTTTAGAAACATAAAATATCGTTTGGAAAAAAATTGTTTTCTCCTTTTCACTTTAATTTATTTTTATAAGAACTTTAGAAGCTATAATCAAAATACGACTGATGATCTGCATCTATCACAGAGTAAGCATTTTGCTTGTCAGCTAAATAAATCTTTATTAGCTTATTATTTTGTTTTTTCATAAACGTTTCTTTAGAATATGTGAGATAAAAATAAACTAAATTTACTCATAAGATTTACACTATGAAGTACATACAAGTGTTAATTTTCATTAATTAACATAAATTATAACTTAAACTAAATTAAAAGGTTGCACAATTTTCGGACAGAGTAACTTCAATGGAAATTGAGCGGTTAGGTACTAAACTTTGCATAAGAAATATTGTGAAACTAAAATCCTCGGAATTATAAAGTACAGCAATTATAAATTAATGCGTTAATTTTCCAACGAATGTACTATTAAAGAAGAAAAAAGATGGCTTGTTCAAGCATTTCTAAATATTTTGACCTATTAAACAATCACAAAAATATAATAATGATACCAGGCCACACATTTACGTTCTGCGACAACTGTGTACGGCTACTAATGACAATTATGTTTATTGATGAACTTCTTTAAAAATATAGTTTTTTTATCAGCAAATTATAAGTTAGTGCTTTCAATAAAAGTGAATACATTTTTCGCCAAACAGCATCATTTATTGCATTTTGGTTGGACGAAATTTATGTAATTTTAGCGTCTTAACGATGTTATCCACTGAACTATCAAGATTTACAACATAATAATCTATAATTTTAACATGTTTTAATTATGTATCCGTATACGTTTTTTTTATTTTTAATTACCTATGTGAAGTAATTCTACCAGGTTGTCTCGTGTTAAAAACAGCTGCAAGGCTTACAGTATTTTCATTATAGATTTTATACAAGAAAAGTAAAAGTCTTTATTCTAACAGAATAAACCATTTTCATGTTTTCAAATTATTGTGTTGGCTGGTGATTTGGCTTGGATTGTCATTTATTTCTAAAAGGATTTCTCGCCAGTATGAATTTTGATTTCTTTTATCTTTTTCGAAAGCAAGTCTTTGAAATTTTTATTTGGCACTACTCAAAGTCCTATCTATACTAAATTTTACAATTATCTTGTTAAATATAGAAGAGGTGGCTAACCAGCTCTAATATCTAAACCATATGCAATTTTGGGAACTGTAAGGTATCCTCGTGCCTTCTACTAAATTAATAAATGTTATTTGATTTGATTGATCTTTTTTGAGTGGATCATACTACGTAGTGCGTAGGCAATCCACTTTTCCGAAAGCTAGATGACTGACTTGGAAATTTGAATTTATTGGATGGATTTCCATTGTCTTTTCTATAACTCATAGATTGATAATGCGCTTTATATTACAGCAGTATATTATCCAATGCGACCAGAATTTAAACCGCTATCTCCTGTTTTCAAACCATACGGTAGGCTTTATGCCATATAACAACTAAAATAATATTGTAAAATCAAAATTGTTTTATAAATCGAAAAATTATCTTTAAAACACACACAGTTCGTGCTCACAAACCTTCAGTCACTAAAACCGGGTATGGAGGGTGTGTTGGTAATAATAATAACTATGAATTTAAAATTTAATATTCTAATTTGGGAGAGTGGAGCCTCATCACCCTCTCTGTAACAAATTCCACTGCATAATATATATTTTAGATTTTATTCACTGATGTACAATATAAACTGCAGTTTATATACAGCGTGAGAACTTGCTTTATTATTTTCGATCTACACCTACCACCTTGTATGTTTCAAAAATTACAGTTAAAATCAATCGCCGAATACTTTAGTAATTTATACTTAATTGCTCAATTATTTTAAAATACTAATATACTAATATTCTTTTAATTTTTCTTATTAACAAATTAAATAATGCAGTATTTGATATTAATTTGAAAATTTTCTTTCAGAAATAAAAGTAGCACCGGGAAGCCCTAACGATCATCATGTTAGCATTGTTGGAGGTGAGTATACCCACTATTAAATTATGCATATTTTGTTTTCTCTATTTAATTGTTTTTGTGTAGTAAGAAAATAATGGTTTCATATGTTAACTGCTTTTACGCAAAAAATATATCTCACTGCAAATTAGTTAATGAAATATTTCATTAATTGTTTTAACTTAAATTATGCAATATACAACCAGCAAATTCTTGCTTGGAGCATTTATGTAGATTTTAATTAAATTAAGAGACGGAAACCGCAAACCATATAACCACTTATGCATCCATTATCTTAAATTAAAATACTATTGTATTATGTAGTACTATATAATCAATTTACTATCAATTTTCCTAAAATTCATGCTTGAAATTAATTTTTGTTATTTATTAAACGTGATAAAGTAATCTACCAAACATTGAATTCTCTATTAGGGGAGAGTTCCCTATACTACAAACCACTTATATTACATTAGATCGCCACAATTATTTATTTTGGCTTTCTAATCATCGAGGTACAACACAATTTAATTTAACCTTTGAAATTTAACCTAAAAATAACTACTACTGGAAAACTTAAATAAAATTATGGATTCAGTTAAACATAAAAAATCTTCCATATACATGTAACTATAGAATTGACGGATTTTATAAAGCAAGAACGAATTAAGCACATCTGTAACACAGAAAATAGGTTTCATTAAAAGAAAATTAGAAATTTAACCAGTTATATTGGTTCCTTTCACATATCGCTTATTAGGTTTCTAATTATACAGAATGTGCCCAAACACGTTAAAAATACGTAAAAAGATTTTAAGAAATCATCAGCCAAATGTCCGCCCGAATTGTTAAATAACCACAAATTTACAGCCAAAGTTTTATGATTAAAGTCGTCTCATTTCTACGGTTTGATTACGTTTTAATGTTAACATAAGGTTTTTCGACACAGTTTTCTTATATATTTAACAGTCCATTTGTAATTTCGCGGTCTTAGTTATATCTTCTCAAATCTGCCTTACAGTTAACATCAAAAATACTTATGTTGACATGGAACTGCAAATAACTTTGCAGAATAGTTTCTTTTATGCGGGATAGACCATATTCAATATACTGTTGTATATCGTTTGTTTAGAACGAAGTATAAATAATAATTTATATATATTTTAGTTACAAAAGTTATAAATTTTGTAATTACTTGGGAAAAAAATTGGGATTGTTTTTGCCAAATTGCATACGGACCCGGGGACTTGTTTTAAATTTCTTATAAAAATTTTTATAATTGATTGAAGTAAAACGTAATTTTGAGAAGTGTTTAATTTAAATTTAAAAAAGAAGACTAAAAAAGTAATAGTAAACGTATTAGTATAAGGAAAATTATAGAAAAAATTGCCTACATTAAAATTAATTAAAGTAATAGTTAAATGTTTAAAATATTTGATGTTGATATAATTCTCAAAATAGAGTGAAATGAATACCGAAGCCTCTAATCGTATATTTTAACTACATCTTTTCTGATTTTAATTTAAGTAAAATTTAAAATTTTAACAGACAAATTTTAGGAAAATTTTGTATGTAGGCCATCAAAAATGTTATTGCAACGACAAAAATTCTATCAATACATTGACAATAATTATTCTATTTTTTTTTATAATTTTAAACTGTTTTTATTATAAATTTAGCATAGCATAGCAATTATAAATTTTTATAGCAAATTGACTACGGATGTATTTAATTTAAAAAAAAATGTTTATGGAAAATAAATAAAAAGGCTTAACTGCAATGGTAACCATTAATTAGTGGTTAACCTGTGTGAGCAATTTGCGAGTCAATCATTGATTATGTTGCATATGTGGTATAGCATATTTACTTACAGTATTAGTCATTAACCATATTAAATTATCTGATACTAATTCCTTACCGCATGTGTTTATTTCAATATAATCTAATAATTAATTAAATATTACTTCTCCCTTACAAGTTAAAAAATTAGAACGTTAGTGGCGTCTATATTTTTTATAGCAACGTTTGCAATTTTATTTACATTATCGTTAGTTTTTTTAACTTAGAAACTTTTACAATTTTTCATAAATTTATAATATTTACAAATAATTAAAATACAAATAATCGGATGGATTAAAATAGAATAGTCAAATTCGTAGAGGTTGAGACGGTCACTTATCTGGGAACATTGATGACCAGGGAAGTGGGAAGTAGCGAGGAAATAAAAGCCAGAATTGTAGCGGGGAACAAGAGTGCATTTGCTCTAAAATCAATATTAACAGGTAAAATCGGTCAAACTCAGAGTGTATAAGACAATAATACGACCAGTGGTAACGTACGCATGCAAAGTTTGGACGTTGAGAAAACAAGAACAAGCAAAGCTAAGTTTGTGGGAACGAAAGATATTAAGAAGAATATATGGGGGAATGTATAAAGACGGAAGATGGTTAAGGCGAAACAACAAAGAATTATATGGATTATATAATGAAGCTACAATTGTTGGAGTAGTTAAAGCACAACGCATAAAATAGTTGGGGCATTTAGTGAAAATGAATGAGTAAAGAGTGCCTAACAGGATACTAAAGATAAATATGGACGGAATGAGAAGAAGAGGAAGACCAAAATCTAAATGGAAAGGAGAGGTGCAGGAGGACTTAAATTCCTTGCACATAAGAAAATGAATAGATTTAGCACGAGACCGAAAGAAATGGTCCAGCGTAGTCAAACAAGCCATGGGCCTAGAAGGCCTGTAGTGCTATCATATATATAAAATGTCGTGTTTCAAAACCATAATTTATTTATTTTGTAAAATAATTTTAAAATTTGGATTTTGTTTATTTATTTATAATCACATTGTATAAGGTTTGTTAAGTTTTGCTGTATAAAAGAAAGTGGGGAGCGTAGAAGGAGGGGAACTAGTAGGTTGATGCAAGTAGACTGAGGTGGACGCTTTGGCGTCAAGCGGATGAAACATCATTCCGCAATAATTTGATTGTTAATTGCTATTTTTTAATAAAATTAATTGAATATAAATAAATTAAGTTGAGTTGATATTTTTGTTTTAATTGTGATGAAGTGCAGCGCAAATTGTTAAAGAAAGTCTGAATTGTTGAAGAATTGGCGATAATATTCGATGCATAAAATTTCAACGCAACAAATTTGTTAGGCCAGCTGCAAGATACCATGTGCGCTCCAATATCACATTCAAGGTAACAAACAGAATTTGAGCAATTTTAATTTACAAAATTCTAAAAAATTTGAGGAGTCTCAATGCTAATTAATGGATGCCCAGCTAAAAGTGTAATTTTTGGAATTTAGCAAAATTTAGAAGATTTGTATAGCTCGGGTCATCTCAATATATACTATGTAACGTCATTTGTGAACGACATTGTCCGCGACCATGACAAAAATGTAGTGACACACCATCATCCACAGAGTGAGTAGAAAAGAACTGTCCTTGGTCCCCTCTAAATCAGAGACTGTATAGTTTCCACAAGAAAAAGAATGCCACATCTAAGCATCCACATGGAAGAATCTCCAATCTATCTAGGAGATTCAGTAGCAGTGCTTGGAGTGAAGTTTAATAAGATCCTTAATTTCTCCGAGGATACAAGAAACATCGTGATTAGGACAACGGCCACCGCGGCAACTATAGCACACTTGATGTTAAACGTTAAAAGACCAAAAACTACCAAAAAAGGATGCTCGTCATGGTAGTTCATTTTATCATGTTGTACACCTCTCTAGTATGTCACGAAGTCTTAAGCATTACGCAAAATACGCAGACTCCTGAAAGTACAAAAGCGCTCAGCTCTCAGAAGCATTGTTCAACTGTGTCCAGCGAAGTCGCACTGGTCTTAGTATCAATCCTGCCAGCAGATCTTTAAACCGAAGAAAAAATAAAAGTATTTTTCAAACAAACGGACGTCAAGAATAACACTGTAAGAAAATGACCTTGCAGATAGAATAGGACCAAAGCTGGAGCATGGATTAGACAACTCATACTAAACATTGAAACTTGGATCACCGCAGAGAGCATGGTAAAGTCAATTTCGATCTTACACAGGCGTTCACAGGGCACGGATGCTTTAATTATTCACACTTTCACAGGTTTGGTAAACGGGATTCACCTAAATGTTGCTCTTTTCAATTACTGATACACACAGTAATAGAAAGCAGCAGATCAAAAAGTTATTTTGTTAATGGTTGTTGATAGACAAAATAGTAACCAAACCTCTCACATTTTTAATCAGAACGGACAACAAAGTTCGTAAGATTATCCAGCCTTTTATGTAAATCATAAACAATACAGCAATAAAATAAGTGACAATAAAATACGGAGAGTGATTAAATTTCAATTATTTCTAAAGAATTTGAACCAAATCATTTGAAAATAACATTACGAAAAATTTCGAAAAGTATCGAAAAATTACAAATTTTCAAAGTAGCCTCTCTTTAAACGGTTACTAAAATAATAATCAGCAGCAGTTCGAAGCATTTCTAGAGGCATTTCATCCCAGATCTTACAATGGAAGCACTTAATTACTGCAATTTCTTTAGTATCCAAGTATGTTCAAACGAAATAGTCGAAAGAATTTAATTCCGACGAATATGGTGAACATTGCATAATGTTGATAAAAACCGTAAATTTCTTTCGAATCTATTGTTGAGTGAATGTCGCTTTGTGAGCCGGAGCAAAATTCTGTTAAAAGGTTCAATCATTATTGATATAATACTCGCAAGTACAGAGAAGAACTACTTCTCCAAAAATTTCACTGCCATGTATTTCTTGGTTCACTTTGATCCTTTCATTAGTAAATTTGATCGGTCTAGCTTTCCCGGAGCAGCATATCTAGCTCAAACTATAGTAGATTTAGTCATTTTAGTCAAGATAGTAGTTTTGTACATTGTAGTATTGTTTAATTGTAAACAGCTTCTCAGTTTTTGCCTCCAAACCGTTTCCATACACTTTGCATCTTTCTAGTTGTGTGAGTTTCAGTTTGTTCGTAAGAAAATGAGCTTTTACGCTTGAGCTTGATTACGAATAAAACAGTATACATATTCTTAACGCGCGGCTGTAATAAAGCATTTTTAACATCTGTACATAATATGAATATGGCAACTCGAAAAACAGAATAACAAGGAACAGTCTTTTCAATTATTTCCTTTCTCCGTACGTGAAAAATAAAGATAAAAATTCAAAACAGGTATTTTAACTATAATAATAATTTTATGTAAATGAATGTCATGTTAGATAATTTGCGTAATATACAAATCATGTAATATGCGAAACCTATTGATGCGTGGTAGATAGATATGTATTTATAATTAAATTTGTAGAATATATTATTTTGTTGGTAGAATTTATTTGTCTGTATCATTTAAAAGCAGATTTTAGTTTTGAAATTTATTGGAATAGTATTTATAAGCATAAAATTAAGTTAAAAGATTTATAACATTGAAATACGAATTACATAATATAATCATAATCAAGTTAAATTAACATTAAGAAATTATTTTCAAGCTGTTTTTTAAAATTCCTGTAAATGACCTACAAATTTATTATTGTTAATTAAAATTTTTTTTGCTAAAAGTAAGTCAATGTTTCGCGTAATCTTATTGTCGGCTTCGTCCGGAAGAAACGATCGAATAAAAATCAACATGATGAAAATAATAACTTATCCCGCTTCTTTATATTTTAACAAATTAATACAATTTCTTGTAGGTTGTAAATATAAGTAATAAAGGGGTAGTAAAAAAATTTTGTTTGCCTTACCTATAAAAAAGAATTAAAATAATTTTCTTTGTTTTCTTAAAACTTAAAAATGAAATCATCACACATTAAGAAATATGCAACTTTTGTGGAAATGCGTGTCATCTCTAAAACTAACACAGGTTTATATTATTTTTATAAAAATCATTTCGTATAACTCTGCTTTGTTATTAATTAGTAACAAAAACTATAATTATGCAGCTAGCTGATCGCATTAGTTATTTGGAGAATATTTAAATTACTTGTAATATTATTAAATTAAATATTAATAAATAAAAATAAAACAATGAATATTAGTTTATATTAATTATTAATTAGTTGTTATATTAATTTATTATCAATATAATAAAAAATTTATTGTTTTTCTTTATTATTTACTAATTTTAAATATTATAAAACTTAAATTGATTTTTCTTAAATATACATTTTCTACTTTTGTCAGAAATTTGAACAAAATGTTTATAAATAAAAAATTTATTATTTAAATCAGGCAAATAAATTTTATAAGGTTTTTTCACAATAGATAAATGTTCAATATAATTATATTATGTATTGGCTTTATAGAAATAAGAATATAGGTACCAACAAATTTATTATCTATCTAAAAAGTATTTATGAAAATATAGTAGTATTTATCGGTTATCAGCGTGATGACCTCCTCGAAATTTTTATTCGCAGCCTTGAAGTTAGTCAAATTAACAATTAACTAGAATTAATCAATAAAATAATTCTACCAATTAACGATACTTACTAATTTCATGGTTGTGAAGTTTATATAAAACTTTTGCAATAACTGAATGTAATGAAGTGAAATTGTTAATTTCTAGTAATTTTGGGGTTTGAAGTTTTAATAATTAATAGCACTGTATTTTATGAAAATATACAAAACTGCTATACTATAGTCGTTATAAATCACATTTTAAAATTTCCTCTTAATTATTCATAACGTCGAAGAATTCGTAGTAAAAATGTAAATGCTTGCCAAACTTAACGGCATGTATTGAGATAAATCAAAATTTGAATGCAATACTAAAAATGTTAATTTAATTAAAGTAAAATTAAGATTAATGTCATCCTATACAAAGCTGGCATATTTTTTTCGATGTAATGAATAACGAAAGAGTTTCAATAAAATTTCATGCTAATGGGGTTACGCTTACATATAAATCAAGAAAAATATTATTCTAAAAATTATTGTTAATTTTTTATATTTTAAATTTATTACTGCTTTCGAGTATTTTTTATGTGGACTGCACTACAGCACTTGCTGCTTATTAGCGCTGTAATATAAAACCGAATGAAATGAAAATAGACAAATTTTATTATTTGTGAATTATACAACACAAAAATTAAATAAAAATTTCTTTTGCTATTGAGTAAAAATAATATTATGTTATGTAGGTTTTAAATTTTTTTAATATTTGCGGTAAGCATATTTGTATAACTCACTCGATGGCAATATTTCTCAGCAGATAAATATTAATTACAATAAAAATTGTTTAAAGAAAATACTACTAAGTACGTAGTAAAATATTAACCCAGAGATATACTGTGCTGTAAGCTGTTGTAAAGTTGTGTGACGTTTGTATATTCATGAACTTGTATTTATTTGTCTACCAAAAATTAACCATTTTTTAAATTTCAAAGTGAGTTAAGTAATTTTAATGTTTTATAGTTGTTGTAATTTTAAATTTTAGTTGTTGACTTTTTGCTTATTGTTGAATCATTCAAAACTTAAACCTTAAAAAGAGCTACTTTCAGTTTTATTAAGTGCCGTATTTTTTATAATTTTTTTATTTTAAATTTATTTTACGTTTGTCATTTTTTTTTCATTTACTACTTAGTCTTATATAATAGAAAATTAACCTAAAAAATGAATTTTTAAGTCGATAGTGTGGTAGTTTTCATTTTATATTTTAAATCTTCATCATTTTTATACCGTAGTTTTTTCATAATTCATTTCTTGTTTATTCAAATATTCTTAGTCAAAACCTGTTAAATGTTAATTTGCTGTTTTTATTATTTTTTTAAACATTATTTTTCTATGTAGTATGTATTCTTTACTTAATAGTTAAAATTCATTATTTTAACATTTTGTTTAGTTTGTTTATTACTTATGTAGTCTTAATTTTAATAAATTAATTAATTACTTAATTTTAATAAAAAATATTAAAAATTTTTAAGAAGATGCCAAAGTTATCTACGTTAATCTTTTCATAAACAATCATAAGTTTTCTTAAAATACTTTCAGAAGAATGATTTGTCATGGTATCAAAGATTTAGCTATACCAACAAGTTGGTGTTACTTAAAATCGACTCAATAAATTTTTTTTCTGCTATAACAAAAAATTTTTGTACTAAAAACCAAAGTATTAATTGAAGCAAGGTATTTTGTATTAGCAATTTTTTGCCGAGAAAGAACGAAAACATTTTTTTAATGTGGAATAATTTTATTTGAATATATAAATATTTGTTTATCTACAGATATATTAAATGTTATATGTGTATTACATTGTATATCGCATAATACTATTAAAGAAATTTTGTTTCAGGTTTGGCAGAACCCGCAAGAGAATCTCGAAGTAACATAGCAGGGTCTTCGTGTTCTTCATCATCTTTAGTACTTATTGTTTTCCTAGTAGTTGTTTCAACAGTCAGTTGTTTGCCCAGGTGACGGTTGCTCTAAAGTTAACAAACTCACAAACTCTTTGAAATTTAAAATTAACTTAATAATTACTTTATTATAGATCGGTGAACAAAAACTGTTTGTAATTAAAAAAAAAAGTGTGTGAAAATTGTGTGAAATATTATAGATGTGTAGAAAAACTGTAAAACATAGAATTTAAATTGAATACGAATTTTAAGTTAAGATCGATGCTACAATTATAACAGTACACCCTGAGCATCAATCAGTGGCTTAATTGTGATAGTTGTCACTATTAATAACAATTATTGTTTTTATTTAACCTGGCGTGATATATTTAAACAGTATGACGCCTAATCGTCTTGTTTAATTATATCTAATTAATCGAGTGGATTTAATATTTCAAAACACCACAATTCCGTAATAACAACAAAACTCATTCACCATCAAATAAGACAAACGGAATAATCAAATACGCTATGTGAGAGTACAAACTTGAAACTAATAATTTATGCTTCATTATTAATTACTTATTTTGATAAGTTATGTAAATTATCAAATTAGTTTACTTAAGGTTCTTGTTATAATATATACATTCTCTGAAAATAAATTATACATAAAGAATACGCAAAACTTTGAAAAATTTCCTTATATCAGAATTTTTATTTAGCTGGTATTTTACATTTCCTTGTATAAAGAAAGCTTGACGTCTGTTTCGAGAAACATTTTCCACATAAAAATGTTAATTTTAGAGATTCTTTGAATTATGCGAAATTTATAAAACAAATTTAATATAAATTAAAAATTTATGTTTCAAGATTTTCTTGATTTGTTAAAAATTTATAATATTCTTATTGCGTTATTAAGGCTCTTTGCAAGTTTTCAGTCTGCTTGTTTCCGATTATTACTGTTATTTTTAAAGCAAATGTTAAGACTGGAAAACTGAATATTTCATCATGTTTGCAAAATGTGATGTGTCACACGTTCACCCTAAAATTGTTACCATATGTTTCATCCTTTAGGAAAAATTCAATTTGCTTATGCGTTATTCTAACGTTTATGAAAAATCTGTTGATATTTTATTAAATACATTAGATATTTAATATTTTTAAAATGACCTATTAAATTTACATTGCAACATATTAATTATGAAATAATAACATTTTTTTATTTTTCATTTGCTCATTATTTTTAAACTTTATTGCTCTTCATTTTAGTTATTAGCGAACATAAGTTTTAACTAATTTGAAATTCAAATATGAACCGTAATTGCAATGAAAATGCCAAACCTAGTCAAATTATTAAAATTGAACAGCATTTACATCAATTACAGTGCAATTTCATACAAATTAAACTTGCACACTTCGGATACAACAAATTGAAAAATGTAGAAAACTGAAAATGACAACAGAAAATATTATATTACGTGCATTATAAACTCGATAAAAAGTTAATTGACAAGACAACAAGATCGTATTTCGTATTTATAGTTTGTTCAAGTTTAAATCTCAAAAATATAACTTTTTTAAAAGTAGGAGAACCTAGGGTATTATGGTTACCCGGGCAGTATGGCTTGGGGTTCACCTACTATTGGTAAAACACTTAAAATAAGAATTATGAGACATCTTTACAAATTGTACCTGTAGATTATTTTTTATTTTTAACTCTGATAATGAGCAATAATTAATTTTATTTTTTTATTAAAATTTGAATCACAATATTTTTCCCTACTAACCAGACCAATTTTTGTGTCGTGGAACACCACAGTTGAGAACACAAATATCAAGCGTCTTGCATTACACGGCACTTTGCACTTTGATATTTAATCTTGTCGCTTGACTATGACAGTCAACTTCATAATCTTGTGGTATAATACACTATTAGCGTATCCAAGTACTTAAACAACCGCGATTTCTGAGTTTTGACTGTTTAATTTTGCATAATATAACTTTTAATATTTTTTTATGTTATAGTATTTACAATGTTATACTTCCTGCAATAAGAATCATAATTCAATGTTTATCTTCCTTTTATGTTGTTACAAATTTAGATGGAAATGTGGAAACTAAATAACATTTCAACATTTTTATAATGGAATTCTACCTACTACCCTACACGATATTCTCTTAAAAACAAGTAAATAATATTTTTTTGTAATTTCAAAACATAAAAAATTCTTTTAGTCCTTAAATATTTTTAATATTAAAATGTACCTTACTACTTATTATATTTTTGTACTTACTTACAAAATGATTTTATTTAATTAAAGAGTAGTATATTTAACTTTATTTGAATTATAATTAAAAATTAAAAACCAAAGTTTCTTTACTAAGTAGGTGTGGCTACATGATTTTAATTTTTCATCATCCATAACTCTTAAATATTTTATACTTTTAATCTATTTTGACATACACTTTATTGGTACCATGTAATTTATTAGTCTTTTAGTATTAAACATTTTTAAACTGTGATTTTTGTCTTTGTAAATATTATAAAGTGAAGCTTGTGTTGTAGAAAATTTATTTTTACTTATTTTAGATTAGGAAAAATATTAATACATTATAATTTAGATTTTAATAATAAAAATGTGATTTTTCTGGATTTATGATCGGCAATCTATTGATTTGCTGAAACCTAAAATAAAATTAATGGCTATAATTTGAACCTCTAAATGTGATACGTATGAAGTGATGTGTAAAATTTTTATTAAATCTAAATGACAACGTTATTGATTATAAAACGGAAAAATAATTATTCATCTTTTGGCCTTAATTAAAAAGTACGACTTTCTTGAAAAAATTTCTTCTTGTTTATCAATACACAATAAAAACTTTGTATAGGTACATCAAAAAGTAATTAAATTTTCGTTAACGTCTAAATATTTAGCTAATTAAAATTAAACTGATCAGACAATTTTTGAGTTAAAAACAGATCGATAAAATATTCTCAATTTTAAAATTACATAAATAAATGATTCTTCCTCTATAAATAATTTTTATCAGCGCAGAAGATTTTTTTATCTCAAAGCACTTATAAGACACGCAATTTAATAAAAAACTTTGTGGTGTTGTGTGTATCAAAATATAAAAATAGTGGAAGTGATTTTTATGTTACAAAATCATCATGCGCCATCATGGCACACAATTTATAATCCACAAATTTGTACGGAAAAACGTAATAAAATAAAGTGAATTAAAATACGAGCAGTATATAAACACAAAATTCAATCCTCTTTCAAATTTAATAAACATTAATAAAGTATTAGATTTTTATGAGGTTGTAGGCATAATAACGATTATAACTCAAAAATTATTTGATTGGGTCATGCATATTTTAGATTTAGTTTCTGATAAGCAGGTTATCAAATATTTGTTTTCCATTATTAAATTATTTATAATATAAAACGAAGCATTTTATACGATTAACTACAAAAATATCAAAGAAAATGGAAATTTTTGCGCGTCACATATTTATCAATGTTATTGATAACTGTACAGAGAATGTTAATATTTGTACTGTTTAGATTGTATTATTCAAATTGGTGCCAAAACATGTTTACAACTATCTTAGTTTATACCTATTACGTAAAAATAGATTGTAAATAAATAGTACCATTATAATAGTTTTTTTTTTTATTTCTCACATTTTTTAATCTTAACTGATCTGTAGGCATGTTTATCTTTTCAGAAAACCCTACAGGTATTACGTAAAAAGACATATATTCAGTTATTTAAATTAATGTAATCTACTGAAGACCATTTCATAAATCAGAGTTCCAGCCCATCTAACAAAAGGACTGCACTATAAATACATGTCTGTGATTTGTGGTCTACTTTCATTATTATACGACTGTTTTACATGGCACAATTTCAATGACTGCAAATCGCATGCAAAACTGCTAGCAAATAATCAAATACCCGGTTTGACTTAGTTGGTGTGACTAAAACTTAGTTACTTAACAAATGTAATACGTAAGACAACATTGAAAAGTGGGTAAGTATCTTATTACCCCAACCTCTACTCTTAGTTTTGGATATTTCAATCTTTAATAAATATTCGAAAAATCTTAATAGTATAACAATATTACTTTGTAAAATTTCACAATAATTTTAATTTTAGAAAGCTCTAATGTTTACTTTCTTTGAATTACTAATTACTAATTTTTTGCACTCTGTGAATTTTGAATACCTATACTTTAGATTGTGTTTTAGAACGTTTCGCTATTGGAAATTTGTTCCTGGACATTTCGCGCTCTAACAATTCGCTCTCGTACATTTCCCTACTAGAACACTTCGCTAATAGGATATTTCATCACCACCTCTGATTTGTTACTAAAAAATTTTTTTTAAAACAATAAGTTAACAATAAACGGAAAATTAATTTATAAATACTAATTTTATAAAAATATAATGGAAAAATTATATAAATAACCTAAATGTATTACAGTCGAACCTGTATAAGCAAGAATTCAAGGAACTGGGGATTTTTTCTCACTTATAGAGGTTTTTCACTTAGCTAATTTTCTCACTTACAACTGAGCTGAAGTGGTTTTTCTCACATACAGAGGTATAAAAAGCATAAAAAATAATGATAGATATCTAAATAGAATGTAAATCGTAATTATTCACTTACAATATTATTATTACACTTACAGAAATCCATTAGAATTGAATTTCTGTTTTGCTATTTTATACATGTTTTTTAAATTTATAAATATAGTATCAAAAATTATTTTATCAATATCCCTCAAAAATTAAAAATATCGGTGGAGCGTCTCTAGTGTATTTAGAGTTACTTGCTTTTTTGAAATGTGTTTTATTTCCAAAATTCCGTTTCCCTCATCGTCTTCATCTTCACTGCCATTTGTGTTCGTAAACGTGCTCAAAAAATTTTCCACAATGTCGTCACTTGTGTGTTCACCAGTGGCGCAGCCAAGGGGTGGAGGCTAGGGGGCTATATCCCCCCCCCCCCAGACACCCTTCTTTTTTTTAATGATCATAGCCGCTTTTTTACCGGTGCAATGAAAAAAAAAGCAAGAAAATGATTGTGTTCGACTGTTCGGTATGATTGTAGTTAGGTACTGTTTTTAGTGTAGCACTTGTTGGTAGCTAATCAGCCAAGCCAGTGAATTTAGGTCTGGCATCCTCGGACCCCCAAAGACGGATTTACCAAATTGTCGCCTATAGGCACTACTTGAGATGCCGCTCCTGTTATACTTAAGGGCTAACAGGGGTGGTACGGCACAAAGAGGGGGGCAGGTAGGCGCGTGGTCAACAGATTTTAGTGTTTACTAAAATTTCAAATACAAAATAACTTTACTATGGATAATTAGCAATCAGTTTCAATTCTTAATCTTAATGACTGCTATTTATTGAAAATAAGGATAGGTACAGTACCGTCGGAAAGTTTGGAAGCAACCATTAATTAATTGAAATATTTAATTATTAATTTTATATGATTTTTTTAATTAAATATTTTTGATAATAGTCTAATAGAACATAAAATTTTAAGTAGATTAAATATATCTTGCAAAGGGGTGCATTACACCACATCGCGTAGAAGAGAAACCGAACAACGAAGTGTTAGGAAACGCAGTGGACGGCCCCGTGTAACAACCAGAGTCGAACAAATTGTATTGCTACAATATTTAAACGTAATCGACTACTTACTTCACCCGAAATAACCCACAGGGTGAATAAAATTTGAGATAAATCAATTTTTGTTACAACTGTTAAAACGCGGTTGTTGGCGGCAGGTTTCAGGGGGTTTCAGGGATTGTGTAGCGGTAAGAAAACCATTTCTAAAACAATTTTTCAAAAAAAACAGACATTTTTGTACTTGTCAACATTCGAATTAGTCGATAAAACAATGGAAAATAGTACTTTGGACGAACTAATCGAAATTCGAAATATTTGGTTTTAGAAGACGTGTGCATGTTTGATGTAAACCTAGCGATCGAATGGCAGAGCAGTGTTTAGTGCCCACAGGAAGAAAAGGGGGTGCAGTTCTATGATTTGGGGATGTTTTGCCAGTGATAGAGTCGGCGATTTAGTAAAAATAGAAGAAATAATGTGGAAATAGCAATATTTAAAAAATTTTTATAAGAATTTAGTTCCTTCTGGACGGCGGATCGTTGGAAAAAAAATTGTGTTTTAGCTGGTTAATGATCCAAAACATTCATCCCGATTATGCAAAAGCCATTTGGCAGACAAACAAACCACTGGGGTACATCAAATAAGGGTTTGCCCGTCCCAGTCACCCGATCTTTCACCAATCTAGCTTTTGTGGGACGAATCGTACCGAAAAATTAAATAACACCTGTCACAAAATGAAAATATAATGTGAAAATATCTGCAAGATGTGTGGAAACAGATTTCACCGGATTATTTAATTAATTTAATAAAAAAAAAACGCCCCGAATTTCTAACGCAGTAATATGTGCGAAAGGTAGATATTTTGATAAAATAAATTTATGAATGTTTTTCAATAATAATTTAATTGTTATATGATATAAAATCAATAGTTATTTACCTATTTTCTAATATTAGCATTAAAATAATTAAATCTTTTAAAATTATAAGTGTTTCATCGAAAAAATGGTCTGCTTCCAAACTTTCCGACGGTAGTGTATATTACAATAAAAAGATTGGCAATAAAAATCAGTGATAAATCTTTCGCCCTGAGTTATTTCGGAAATGCCGTACTTAAATTCTCACTTTAATTTAAGGTAGGTAACAGTGGCAACACAATAATTATACTCGAAAATAAGATGATCACGCCCCTTTTTCTGAAAAATTTTTGCCTGCGGCGCTTGCCTTCGGCACAACTCGCTTTGCTCGCATCTTTTAGTCCCCCCCATAACGAAATCTTGGCTGCGCCACTGGTGTTCACCACATCATCGTCAATCTGTACAAAGTCTTCGAAAGTTGGCATTGGCGAACTGATTTCGCAAGATATAAGCTATAGATCTATTCATCTTTGCTGGGTCCGATTTCATTATAATTTATCCGCACCGATCCAAAACCTTGTTTTCTTAAAACAATTTTGAATATAGTTGTCGTCACAGAACTTCAGCTCTCGTCATAATTTTAAAGCGTATGAATTAAGTTGAGAATCACTAGTCAAATGTATCTCTGTAAACATAATGTTTTGTGAAATAAAATAGAAGCGGTAAATTCTTCTGTCTATCACAATCTAACCTAATCTGTCAAACTACAAATTAATTGAGAAGTTAAAATCGTAGATTTTTCAATGCAAGCAAAGTTAAAAATTTTTTTGACAGCAATAGTGCCTTATTTAACTTTGTTTTCAAGTTTTGTCGTTGATTCTGTTTCGGACTACTAAAAGTTTGTTTTGATTTTTGTATCGATTTTAACGATTTTAACGGTGCTCACTGAAATTTTTAATGCATTTGCTAAAGAACAGGAAAGCAGAGGGCATTGATAAAATACTAAACGAATTGTTGAAATATGGTGGTGAGGCATTGAAGCACAAAATATTAAAACTGTTCCAACACATCCTCATACGAGCAGAAATACCAGAGAATTGGCGCTTGAGTACTACAATTCCAATCCTAAAAAAGGGTAACAAGAACAACCCCGCAAATTATAGAACCATTACACTTCTAAATTCAATCACAAAACTATTTACAAGTATTATCAGAGAAGAAATTTCAAAAACAGTAGACATAAGTGAAGAGCAACAGGGCTTCCGAAAAAATAGATCAACAACTGACGCTATTTTCATCGTCCGACAAATCATCGAAAAGTCGATCGAGTTCTGTGCGCCCGCTTTTATGTCCTTTATGGATCTTACTAACAGCCGTATTCATAAACGATGCCTTACTTATACTTAAAAAATGACTTTTAAAATAGACCCTTATTGACCTAGTAAATAAGGTTGCAATAAAAACAAATTCTACCTTATTGATCTTACTTAGCACTTAATACTTGTCTATGAATCTGGGCGTAAAGTCTTTGACCGAATAAAACTTAACGACGTTCTGAGTATACTTCAAGAAAAAAAGGTCCTTAACAACATAATAAAAATTATGAAAGCTCTAAATACTGAGAATAAAACAACTTTGCGGGTGAACAACATAGCAACAGAATACATACCAATAAAATCGGGTATAAGACAAGGAGATAGCCTCAGCCCAATATTATTCAATCTGGTGATGGATAAAATAATAGAAAATACAAAAAAAACTGGTAAAGGATACCACTTTAACAACGATGTTATCAAAATAATCTGCTACGCGGACGACGCAGTTATAATTGCTGAAAGTGAAGACGATCTACAGAGAATGGTGCACAGTTTTACCAAGTCAGCAGAAAAATACAATATCGTGGGAATACAGGTAAAAGTGACTAAGTCAAAAAAATTGTGGAAATGAGTTTAAAAGATTAAGTCCGTAAAAATATAAGACACAGATCTGAAAAAAACGTCTATGTTCTAATAACGTATTGAACATGTTTCAATATTCGAAAAAATGAATTAAAAATATTATAAAGCTGATTTTTTGCAAAATGCGAAACATTCAATTTGATTTATCTCGAAATTCTATTTTTTGTCTTGGTCACTTTTACCTGTATGCCCACGATATGATAGTATCGGAAAATAAAACAAAATGTCTAGTCACATCGCGAGAACCGATCAGATGTAAACCTGTTATCAATAATAAAATCGTAGAGCAAGTGATGTCCTTTAATTATTTGGGTATCAATTTATCTGTAAACGGAGACCTGGCAAGAGAAGTATACGCCCAAACTACTAAAGCGGCGTCAATAGCAGGAAGCTTGCAAGAGGTCAGACTTGCGTCCGACCAATACTGACCTACGCAATAGAAGCACGACCGGATAACAGCAAAACAAAGCAAACAATCAGAGCAACGGAGATGAAGATGCTAAGGTTCATAGTGAGTAAAACGCTTCGAGACCAAGTAAAAAACAAAATAATACGAGAAAATTGTTAGGTACAGGACATTGTGAGGTGGGGCAGGCAGCGGAGAAGAGAATGGGATCCTCATGTCGGTAGGATGGATCGAAACCGACTGGCGCGAATAGCGAGAGATGGAAAGGTGGATAGTCGGAGGCCTCCAGGTAGACCGCGTACAAGATGGCAAGATAGTTGGCAATCGTTATCCCAAGACAGCCCCACCCAATAAAACACTAAGCTGGATATAACAAGCCGTAGGCTTTTTTCAAGAAGGAGAAGAAGAAGATAATAATCGATCATATTTTTAAACATTATCAACAATTTCGCCATCTTGCTCTGAGTCGAAAACATTCAAATTTAGTGAATACATTATTGTATTCTAATTTTACAATCGTAAATAATTCATTGATGCATTTTATGAAATTTTATAAATAAAATTATAAACTCAAATACCTAATAATTAGTAAATTATAGTTGACATAGGGGTCAGTATTAAAACAATAAAATTGTCCTACCTTTCGAGCCTTTATTGACCTACAAAATATATCAACAAAATTGAAAAATAATAAAAATATAAAAGTAGTAAAATATAAAAGTACAGAATTAAAATATTTACAAATTTTAGTTTACTGAAAATATAAAAGTGAAAAATGAAAAAATTGAAAATTCTAACCTTTATAAGAGATAAATGGATGTAAGAAGACCACCATATTCTAAAAAATTACGTCCTTTTTCCATAAACCGTACAATGCTTCATCTTTTTTTAAATTTGTCAAACTTCTCACTTTTATGTTTTCAGTAAATTAAAATTTGTAAATTTATAACATGTCATGTTATTATAATAACAAATTCATTAAATGAATGATTCGTTAAATAATAGATTTTCTGTAGCTTGTTTCGCATTGCTTCGCATTTCGGGCGGCGTATAACTTAAATTTGCACTATCCATTTTTAAAAGCAGTAAAAACTCAGTGAACAATTTTCGAATAATCAATAGATAAGTGGTTTAGGTAGTGTAACTCGATATTAATCATATCAAATTTTTAGAATAATCCAAAAATGGACACACTTTTTAGAACTAAAATGTTTAAGGTTAGGATTTTACGGCGTGCTCTTACATCTACCAGAACAATTCAAAAACGGCTGAATAGATTTTTTTCAAATTTGGAAATTATATTTATGATAAATTAAGGATTGCTGAGCCATAATTTTTTTTTTGGCAAATTTTGATTCAAATTCTTTAAATACTATAATTGTAATTATAACAATAATATTTGTGGTAAAACATGAAAATAATTATCAATTAATAAAATTTTACTTATTTAAAGAATGTACATCTATAAATGAATTCGTAAAAAAATTTTCAACAATTTATGTTACCTATACTCATTAAAAATGAAATTGAAAATAATTGATGAAATCAAATAATTTTAGATAAAATGGATCATTATAGTTCAGTCAATAGCACACAGATGGTTATTATATTGTATGCAATTTGTTACAATTTTCTGTTTTGTGCAATCCTCTAAATAAATAGGCATTAATATCGTAAGCTACAATGTCAGAAATATTTATTTGCAGTAAAATTCTTGATTGTGTGATGTCAACAAATTAGATCCTATTATAATAAATTATTACAATGTATTATCAATGACTTATGCATTTTGTCATGCAATGGAAAGTTCATTTACTTAAGGAAAAGGAAATATGACAAAGTGTGTACGTCTGTGTCTAGACGTTTAATGGCATTATAATAAGCAATTAATATAATATAAAAAGGATGTAGACATAAATTAGTTCAGTTATAATTGTATTCTAAAATCGAATCAATATACTCAAATTTTATTTTAAATTGTTTTTTCTAATTAAGGCCCGTACGGCAAACATAACTCGTGCATATCTACGATTATTTTCAGATGGGGATATGCATTTCAAATTTATTGTATATCAGGTCGCTTATGATAAAAGTCGAAATGTCTAATGTATTTACTTCTTATTACATAATTTTACATTACATATTCTTCTTACATAAAATTTCATAAAAATTATAATTCGCATAATTTTAATGGCGGTAGAATAATTTTAATTCTATTTAAAAAAACATACAATAAAGTGTAAATGCAAAAATAAATATTTTTTATAATAATTTTCTTGTACAATCAAAAGAAAATAAGTGATTTAAATGTTTATTTTTTATTTCTTCCATAATGAATCGGTCTTGTTATCGTTTTATACATTTTCATCTTGGTATCTTTATTTAGGTTTCCATTTTTCAAGAGTACTTTGTTTGGATAATAAGCTTTATCACCTGTTTATATTATTTTTCTTATTTTCTAGTTTCTGTTTCTGTACTGTTTCTGTCTTCCATTGGAAGAAAATGACAAACCACCAACGTAATTTATCAAGAGAGTCTATAAAACTCACGACGGCGACGCTACTATCTAGAAACATATGGAAAAAAAACAATAGCGGTCAAAAACAGATCATTTTTGTCTTTGTTTCGTCTGCGAGTTTTTAGTTACCCTAAAAATACTCGTCAATCTCAGTTTTGTAAACTCAGCCTTAAAGTACGTAAAGTTTTCTCGCTTCTTACTTGAGCATGAAGTTAATCAAAAAAAGGTAATTTGTAAAGCTATAAAAAAATAACTATATTACAATTTGAATTATTTCATACTTTTACTTTGTGTTTAATTATTTAATGCTTTCTTTAATTACACAAATAAATTAGTTTTCATGTCAATATTGCCACAAAAAAATGGTTTTCTGTTTGAATTGCAAAAGTCTATTTGAAGACAATCAAAAAACATTCATTATTCCCGCGTGGTGTTTAGATTATAATAGCACAAGCAGAACCGGCACTGGGATATTTGACGCCCTAGGCAAAATTTTATCAGTGCCCCCCTCCCATTTATATAGCAGTGCTGAGCTGAAAAACAAAAATCTGCGATATTTAAAAAAATACTTAGATTTACATATTTTTATTTAAAAGAATACCTTTTCTAACAAAAAAAAACTAAAAAAAATCAAATTTTAACTTTTCTAGCTTTTGCCGCAAAAGTTGTTACAAGTTCTTTCAAATTTAATGTTGAGGTTTCTTTCTGTTCTACAGAAATATGTTTTATATTTCTTTTCTATGTAACTAATATCTATGTATCTTCCGGTACTTACGCGTCTATCATAATACTAAAACATTGAAATCGCTTACAATGCCGGGAGTTATTTTTTTGCGAGATAAATTTATAAGAAAAGTTTATAGTATTAATATTTCATTTTACATTACACACTGCAATTAATTTTTGCACCTTGATCTGGTTTGCGCACTTTTATCGTTTGCGTCTTAGGCAGTTGCCTAGTTTACTTAGTGCCTAGCACCGGCCCTGGGCTCAAGTAATTACAAGCTATATTATATTTAACAGATATTATTATTATACGCGCTTCGGTCATTACTCGTTCGAGTGCTTTTATTGTTGTGTATTGTGAAAGAAGTATCTTTATTTAATAGACCCTGCACCAAAGTCATTGTTTTTTATACAATTAAAAAATATTTAGTAAACAAGAACATTTTTTTAACAAAGTTAAATTCAATATTCAAAACGTACTTTGCTGTTTCAATAACGACGCTGTCGTTATTATTACTATAATCAAAGTTGAACTAGATTGACCTAGAGTTAAACATTTCATTTTAATCTAACCAAATAAAAAATATTGATAATATACTTTAGTTATTTTGAAATAAGCTAATTACCTCAATCATTTCAAGCGCAAATGTAAGTGAACCGTTGTTTTAGATTAGGGTAATCAATTTACCAAAAAAAATTTTCTTGTCAGAAAAAAATATTCGCACTTCTTAAAAATTACTTTACTTCAGAAGCTATTGAATTTTGTCTGAAAATAACACATTTCTGATAAGGAAATGAATATTTGTGATTTATTGACATGAGAGAAAATACTAAATATTAAGGTTTTTTAATTTTTTATTAAGATTTTTTTAATTACTCGTAAGAGCTTAATAAAATTAATTAAATGCAATAGAGTATCGATAATCGGGATTAATTTCGACCAGAGGCTATCTGGATTATCAAAAGTCCGAATTATCCAAAATAACTAAAAAAAAAGCCGTTTGACGCCTTAAACATAATAAAAACTTGCTAAAACTGTTAAAAATTCACTTTAATGGTTAAATAATTGAAGCAGATAATTAAAAGCATTAATTAATATAAACTTATAAGTATTTTAATGGTACAGATTAATACCAATACGAAAATATGTACGATTATTAGATAATAATTTTTTTGCGCTGGAATTGAATCCGGATTATCGAGGATCAGGATTATCGACGTCCGGATTATCGAAGTACTACTTATAATCGCAAAACGCATTAATTAGATAAATAAATTCTATTATTATACCACGAATACCTTAGATTTTTTGGAGTAAGTTTTGTAGATCCACTTTTTGTTTGTAGTGAATTAAACTATATAATTTCGAAAATGTTTTAGTTCTGCTAGGGATCATCTGGGAAATCCTTCCGCCCCTTGGTTCCGTCTTTGGGTACTTTTTTTATAAAAAATAATCATAGTAAAATCAAATTCATATAATGGTAATAGAAGAATTAAATTGGTTGTGAAAATTTAATATTCATCTTAGAATAAATAATGCTTTCGTCAATTTTTTTAATAAAAAATTAGGTTTTTACTTTGGCTTATTAGTTATTGCAGCAATAGTGATAAATGGCGAATGTGCAATTCCTTCATCAGATTTAAATAAATATTTTTAATTTATCCACAAAACTGTCGGATATTTTTTTGTGGCAATATTGATATGAAAACTAATTTATTTGTGTAATTAAGAAAGCATTCAAGTCCGACTTCTCTAGTTTTACTTTTCGCTCCTCCCATATTTACATCGCAAATTTAACAAACATTTTTATGTACAATTATATTGTTTTGGTTTTCGAAACACGACAGTATATTATCGCAAACGTTTTCACCATACTACGGCATGAACTAGGATTTTCAAAACCTAAACTTACCAACACCTGTCAAATCAATAAAACAAAACAAAGTTGTCTATTAATTTAATATTTTAAAT
The DNA here is from genome assembly GCA_911387805.1 of Cantharis rustica. Lineage (NCBI taxonomy): Eukaryota > Metazoa > Arthropoda > Insecta > Coleoptera > Cantharidae > Cantharis > Cantharis rustica. The sequence continues at coordinate 38,276,889 of OU426879.1, forward strand.
TTGAAATTTTTTTATTAACAAGAATTTTAAAAAATGGTATTAATAAATCTAGTAGTGGAAGAAATCATATATAAACCACGGTTGAGAAGACCATCAGGGCGCTAGGTTAATAATGACAGACTTCACAACCTTGGCCTATAATATACTATTATAAAAACGTTCAAAACAAATTTATGTTTTCATCAGGTAAAATCGCCTTTACCGTTTTATTTACAACATCAATTTGCCTATTTTCTCTTTTTATATACTAATTATGGTTTTCTAAGTAATAATTATTTTTAAATTATTGTCAAATTGACATAAGTCATTCTGACTCATCACTGTATACGTTCTAATGGCCGAATGATTCAAGAATAACATCTACTGATTTAGTTCCCTCAGCTAATTTCTTGAAAGTTATATTGTGACGTTTTTTAAAACTTTCTAAGCAGTCATTACTAGCTGAAAAATTCTGTATTCCCAATTTCAAGAAAAGTTTTTAGATTTTTAAAGATTTTCATCTAAGGTTTGTTCAATGCATTCTAAAGACACTTTTCAACGTCAAGAAATTCAAAGTCAGCTCCTCTAAAGGTGGTGTTATGATTTTTGCTATTATGTTTCATAATATAATAAAATCATAAGGTTGTTGAAATCACGTGATAAGTAAGTTTTGTGTTTACACTACATCAGGGGCGGTTCTACCATAGGAACTGCCGAGCTGCAGAACCGCCAAAAATAAGAATGAAGTGTACCAAATTAATTATTACTTATTAGTATAATCACCATATTTCAAATTATTTCAATAATTGACGAATAATCAATTTTGGTTTCAAAGAGCGCTTCTTATGTTGCCTTGAGTCAGTCAAATAAGTACTGTAATAATTAATACAAGTCCGTTACGCTTTCGAAATCACTGTTTAACTTCGATGTGCTGGAAATGATTCTGAACATGAAATGACGTGAGCTATCGGGTGGAATCGTATCCATATCAGTATACATCGTGGTGTTAGGACAATCCTAACATCACCACAACACCACGGTATACATTACAAATTGTGCTGCATCTTATTGCAGTTTTACATGTCGTATTTTGTGATATAATTTAAAATTTGATTTATGAAAACAACTAGTAAGTTGATTTTTGTTCATTGATTGTTCAACAACATTCTTAAACAATAAAATGCAATAGTTTAATACTTGTAATATAGTGTAATTTGAAAATTTAGTACAAATTTTAATTTTACCAAGTCTCTTATAAATACTATTATCAAAATAGAAGTAAAATTATTTTTTGGCAGATCCTATATTAGAAACTCGAAATCAAATTACGTTTAATTACTAATATCAGTAAAATTAAAATTATGTAGGTTTTTTCTACAATAATAATGTTTATTATTAAACTCGCAGATTACAAGATATAGGAACAACCCACCATGGTACAACGTACAACCGTTCTGCTCATATTGCAGTTCTGGTTTAACGAACATATACGATTTTATTTTAAACACATCTTGCGTTATGAACTTTAATTTTGAAATTATGAATATCGAAGATAGTATCTTATACCTACTAGTACATAAAATAAATGCTTATGAATTAAATGATGAAAAAATAAAATGAAATATTACTAATATTTTTAACACAACTTCTCTCATAAGCCGTACTTAATAAAAATTTTTCGAAAACTAGTTAGGATTGCAATTTATTGTAAAAATGTAAAATCATATAAAGTACTACATTCTAGATAAGTGTTGTACGTTTAATATTTAAAAATGTGCAATAAGTAAGTTTATTTTTTGAGATTGCCATTTTACTGATATCTTACCATTTTTATAATGCAGAACACTCAAGAATATTTTTCACGAGCCGCCACTGCACTACATGTTTTATATTGCGATTGTAAACGCTGCAAATGCAGCAATCCAGATAAGAGATGCGTTTAAAAAATATTTTAATGAAGAAAGCTTTATGGATTGAGTAAATTCTTGCATATTTATTGCAATGCTTACAATTACTATTGCTTGTAATATCATACATGCAAGTAAATTGCTCATATTGCTTAAACACCAAAACATTTATAGAAATAAATATCTCAAATTTAGATAAAATTATTGATTTATCTTTTTCATTAAACTTGTAAACAATAATAACAGAAATAATAATAAATATAAAAATAATTAAAATTTAAGTATAAATAAGTATAAATTCTCAAGTATTCTCACCTACAAGCACAGTATAATAATTTAAAATATTTAAATTTAAAAATAATGTATACCGCAATTAATTTAACTGTGCTGCAAACACGAAATATACTTACCAATTGTTTGTTACCAAAAAAAATTATTAAATTTTAAAAAAATCATAAGAAAATAGAAACCTTTCTATTCTGAAAATCGTCTATGATTTATCGAGATATCGAGTCATAGAAAAAATCCTATAGTGTAAACAAAAAAATATTGCCTATTATTTTTCATTATAATAAAATCGTAACAAAAATCATGTAGGGTAACACCACCTTTATACATAAGTAAAAGAAACAACAAATACGTTCGACTCTTATAGCTATAGACGTTTTTATTTCTTATTTATAGAGGTTTTTGGGGGTTAAAATGACGAGATTTGCTAATTATTTTCACTGATATAGTTTTCTCGCTTATCCAATTCTCGTTTATTCAGGTTCGACTGTAGTAAGAATTTAGGAGTGGTGTAGCACTTGTCCGGAAGCGAAGAAATGTTCGATCATCTCATATTGCTCCCCAGTATTTGTTGCATTCTGCACATACCAATCTCTGCAGTCATTTTATTGAATTCTACGTGAACTTCTTTTCTTTTCAGAAATCATATATTACGTAATATTGTTACAGATACTTCTCCACCACTATAATGTTCCCTTTACCCTACTCGAAAAATCTTATAATTTAACCTGCCTCTCAAAAAGACGCAAAGATAATTTTTTTTATTTAATTTTTTTAACTATGAAAAATATCAGTAACTCCTGATATATAGATTCTATAACCATCATTCAGAATAATATACAACACTTGGAATTAAAAATTCAAACCGGCAACACCCGAATAAATATTAATACTAGAAAAATATTGATAAATAAAATGTACTTCTGGTTCACAGCATTTAGATCTACGGTACATTAATAGCCGATCAGAAAGCCATTAAACTTCCAAAAAAACTATATTCGTTAGGTAAAGTGTTTGGTTATTGTCTAATTTATGTTACTGTCTCGTCAGATGTCTCACGGGTAATAAAAACATCTGCCCAAAAACTGATTATAGATGGTACAAATAAAAATTAGCAAATTCTAAAATTTCAAAGTTCCATTAAAAAAATGTTTTGCCTAAAATTTTGTTTTTAATTAATTTGAATCTTACTGCTTATTAATTTTGGTTAACTAATTAAAAGTAGGTTCACGCATAAATGGCATTCAATTGCACTGACTTTTTACAAATTAATAACATTGCAGGTTAACTAATAATTAACTATATAATTATTATTTATGTATGTTCCATTGGAATTGGTACACGAAGAAACAAATAGACGACGCATATTGGCATTGTTAATATTCTTACCTGTTATGAAACAGTAATGTAAATCAACAAGTTCTGAACTTGTTTGTTATATCCGTATTGGCAATATCACTTTAATTGTTGTATATCTATAGTGCAAATGTGATATGTAGACTGCAAGGTTGATTTACAGATCGTTATATAGGAAAAGCCTACGGTACTTAATGATCAATGTGCCGACATGCAAACGTATGAACAAAGGGTTGCTGTTATCCTTCATTGTTATGTATATGAATTTGAAATGCCATGTGACATATTTCAGTGATGTATAGATATGAAACAATTAGCGTATTGTTGGTTAATTTATACGATGCGAAGAACCTTAATGTAGATTATTAAGTTTTGATAACTTGTATTATGCTTTTTATATGCTGCAATAATAATAGCATCAAAATTCAAAATTGATAATAATACAGATATAGTTAACATAAATAAATCATGATTTTCATTTAATAAATTAAACCTGTGTTTTAAATCCACCTACTATCTATGGTCATTACGCTCACCGTTCGATTGTTTTTGTAATCACATTTCCGATGTAAACCGATATTAGGACAATAAAATTTGGCCTGCTACCAAGAAATTATAAAAAATAATACATTTTTTTAATATTACATTTTCGTTTTCATTTAAATTTTTTTGAAATTTCAACATTTGGTTTTTTTTTTAGCTTCTACGTAATGGTTATAAAGCTTTTAGCCTCATAAAGCCTTATAGCTTTTTGTGACGTCAATATTAACCTTGAACTGCCATAAATTATTTTTAAAATGGGAGGATGGAATATTCCGATATTTCTAAACAACCTGTAATTTTAATTATTAACATGGAACATGTTACGATCTTTACCTTGCAAAATTTGACATCGACCGATCGACATCAAAATGCGACCTGATTTTGACAAAACGGAAGAAAGAGAGAAACGAACAATAAAACCATGTATTGGTATACATTGGTAAGGTACCATAGAACTGGCCAACTTCCTCAGGTTTTTATACATTCTTTGCTTCTTGTCTTTGTAAGAATTTTCCAAGATAACAAAATTAGTTTATATAGAACAATAATTAGTGTTAATCATTTTTTCGTTTTACGAAATAGCATTTGCACACCTGAAAAAATTGCTAAAAATGACCTGATGACCCGAGACCTTAAGTCATCTAACTTAAATTTACGAAATACCTATTATGGTTTTCTTCAACGTCATCTTGTTATAGATAAAATTGATGATATTAGGCACAAAATGGCAACATTATAGTGTCTTTCATATTATTAAAAAAATTTAAGACTTGAATTTGAAACTGCTGCTCTGAATCGCTAATGTTGTTCGCCGATCTTTGAATCAAGTTGTTTTGCTCTATAAACGCAATCATAAAGTCGTCTCCAGGTAATACATTGTTTTTAAAAACCGCCTTTGTAACTCCTTTGTTATCAAGATAACATTTGATAATGAGCCTTATATCAAACTTTCTAACGGGTAAAATTAAGCTAAAATTTGATTTAAAGCATTAGTAATCTCTTCTTCTTCTAAAGTCATCAGAGCTTTTGGGTGGCCTACTATGCCACTTATCTTGAAGGGTTGTCCGGGAAATTAGATATTTTTTTACTTTTCCAATATCTGTCAGCGCTTCTTCAATTACCTTGTTATCATAATACTGATAACTCCTACCTCCTAACACTTTTCTATTTTGTTTTGGTGTTCTTTCCAAAAGTAATTAACATACTATCACAACACAATATATAACTAAACGAAAACTAGTTACAGTGGCGTAATATTTACAATTCCAATAATTAATAACTGACCTGACGAAGTTGCCCGAGGTGACAAAGTTAGCCAGTATTAAGGTAGTTTTTTCGCGCAGCCACTCGCAATTAATATAAAGTAGTAATAATAAAAAAAAACAATTGTTAAATAAATCATTTGTTACGTGACAAAACGTCGTCACGCCCTCTTCGCACAAATTAGGATGCTGGCTCACTCAGCGTCGGAGTGGCTTCCTAAAACGTAAGCGGAGGTTTTCCAAAATTGGTCACAATCGGTAAATGTCAAAATTAAGGGCGCCACTGTTATGATAAGGAATCAAAATTAATTGGTTTGGCAAACAGGTGTATAGCAGACCACCTCCGCGGAAGATCTTATTAAACCAAAACAATAGAAAAAACTAAAACAAAAAGACTGAAATGAATCACGTCAATCCTGGAAAGCACGATGATCTACCCTCACAAATTGGTTCCTGTAACAGAATTTTGAAACACAAAAGATAACACAACTTTATGGTAATACCACAGATTAAATATACTACAGATAGTTCGCATAATGTATGTATTTTATTCATTTCTAGAAGACTGCATTTTTTTAGTTAGGCTACATTTTTTGTTAATAGTGTATATGTTACGGAAAAAGTACGTATCTGGAAAATGTATACATTCCACATATTCCACATATTCCACAGAAGTTGGTAGAAGTGCGTTGAGTAATTTAAAAGACATAGTTATTCCTACAATTACCGGTACCTTGGTAAAAGTGAATTGACGAATACAGGATAATGAGAATATAAATAAATTAACTAACCTACCTTTCAATGTTATAATATTTTTAAATAAATAACTTCATAAATTTGAAATGCCACAGCAATAATCCGGGATGCAATAAAGATTAATTATTATGCTGTATTTAGTTTAATAAAATTAATTTAAAGCATTAATATTTATTTTAAAATATAATTTTTAAACCATGGGCCTGCAAGGCTTGTAGAGCTCTACTACTATTATTATTATTTATTTTTTCAATTTTTAATTTATTTAAAAAAATATCTAAGTGGATATTGCGAAATTATAATTGAATTATAGCACACAGTTTATAAATTACGTAATGAGTAAAAAGAGGAGGGGAAGTTAGACTTGCATGACGATAAAAGAAAGGGGATTTTAAAATTTATTATAATGTTACCATCGTTGATAATTCAAATTTTATTAATATTTAGAATTCAAAATTTTTTCGAAATTAAATTTTTGAAATTTGAATTATTAATGAATTTCTGAAGTCAACGTTTTAAATATATTATTTTGTAGTTGGTATTTTGTTGTTTTATTTTTTGGTTTGTTTGAGTTTCACTTAATAGTAAATACTAATAATAAATGATAAAAGATAAAAAATATACTTTTCCCAACATCGCTTGGTATATGTACAGATATTCCTATTTCTATGGGTAAAAGTACATAGTATGTACATTTGCCATAAGCGCCGGCATAAGTGCACATTTATCGGAAAATGTGTACTTTTACCGGTATACGTACTTTTCCCATAACATAATATATATATTTATATATATATCGTTTACCCTTCATAATTAATTAGTAAAAATATCGTTGAGTTAGGGGTCAGTATTAAAACAATAAAATTGTCCGACGTTTCTTTCTTTATTGACCATTATATGAGGGTACCCCCATTTATCTCATATAAAGGTTAGTATTTTATCTAAAGTATTTTCAAATTGTTTTCATTTTTATATTTTTATTAAACTAAAATTTTAATTTTTTTAATTCTGTATTTTAATATTTTACTACTTTTATATTTTGTAATTTATGTAAGTTTTTAATTATTTGTAGCCTTGCTAATGGGTCAATAAAGACTCGAAACGTCGGACAATTTTATTGTTTTAATACTGACCCCTAACTGAACTATATTTTTACTAATTACATTTTTTGTAGATACATAATTTCATTCCCTTCATTTTAGTCCACACATTTTTTTATTCGTCGCCTCGTTTTCGACAGAGAGTGACTTTAATCAAGCTCTGTAAAAATTCCATGGGAATCCCCTGAAAAAACCATAAGAATTCCATTGTGCATTTTAAATTTTATCAAAAAGTTTTATCGAGTCTGCTTTAAGTCAAAAACGAGGCGATAACATAAAAAAATGTATAGGAACAAAAACGAAGACAATGAAATTTTCGACAAAAAATGTCTAATAAATATTGCTGTAAAAACGATTTTTATATGATAAAAACAGTGTTCAAGAGGAACAATTTACATTGCTAACATAGGAGCGTCCGAATACTTTTTCGAGTAATTGTACGTAGAAAAACATTATTTGAAAAACAATAAAAAAGACATTAATTTATTACATTTTACAGTTTAGGACTTCGAATATTTCAATAATTGGAAAAAGATAATAAAAAATAACCTAAAAAAATAAAATTTTTAAGTGGATAGTGTGGTAGTTTATAGTATCACAGATTAAATATACTACAGATAGCTCGCGTCATTACGCGATTCTTTATTCATTTCTACAGGGCTGCCTATCCTTATAATATATTGCTGGTGAGGTATTAGAAAGACTACTTCCGTAAGTACCCGATCATCCCACGCTCTTTTTCTAAGACGCCTTATAAAAAAATGTCTATGTGTGATAATTAATAGCTGGCAGCACGATTTTACCTCAACCGTAGCTAGAAGAGAAATGAAAAGTACTAACCACGAAAAAACACGAATAGCCAGCGCCTCTACGATATATTGTGAATGGTTTCCATACTAAGAGAATTGGCTTCCAAATACATGAATAACGGACACCCGTTCTCTCATAAGCGCGAGCTATCTGTAGTATATTTAATATGTGGTAGTATGTAGACATCGGATTATATGCACTATCAAAATGCTTTTCTGTATAATTTTTAATTATCTTAAATCAATGAAACAATTAACGTCAGTTAAACAATTTATTACAATAATAAAATCATGCATAATTTTTGTGACTATACACTATCATGTATTTTTCCAGATTTAGTAATAAGCATTCCATTAAATTCTTCATATTCTTTTTCACCGGCGGCATTATTCAATTTATTGTTTTAAATAATATAAAAGCAAAAAATTATAATAATAATTTAATAATAAATAAATAAAGTATTATGTATAATCAAATTAAATGCAGCAATAAAACAATATAATAAAATAAGAACTAAGAACATAAGAAGTAACAACTCATGATGAACGATGAACTTCTTGGCAAAATGGAGTTCCACGGCGATCCGTATTATCCGTATTTATCTCCTTTAACTGGTGTGGGCAGCGGGCGTTGGAATTTGTGAGGTTGGGTTCCTCTTTTAAGCGCTGAGCTTGAACGGGCTGGAGACAACTCATGATTATCTTACATCATTATATCGTGAGCCGTAACGACAACAACATTATAATCGATTTGCAGCATTCGCTTCATATATTGATAGAAATAAGCAGAAATAAACACGATAAGCAAGAAAGTCCTAAATTATACAATAACGCAATAAATATGGAGTTTTAATCCGATGTCTAGTAGTATGTAATGTTAAAATAAACAAACTAAACAAAATATTAAAATAATAAATTTTAACTGTTAAGTAAAGAATATCTAAAGTAAAGTGACCAAATATGGAATAAGCGCTTAATATGGAATACCATTAAATTTTCGAAATCACTGCCTTTATCTAGCCATTACTAGAATAAATGACAACCTAGTAACAGTAGTTGACCATCCTAAACTTTACAACGCTCTATTACCATTAATATTCACATGGCGGGACATTATTCTTTGTGCGCACTTTTGAAAGTTTATTGTTAGTGGTGAAAATTTTGATCTACAACGTAAGCATCAGTAATTTGTTAATTACGCTGCATTTATAAGCAAGCAGAAGGATGACTGATAACATTACGTATGTTACTTTTAAGAAAAATATTACCTGGCTTTCAATAAAAAACATTATTCTTAAGTAAGGTTAGTTCCTAATATGGAATATGCGCAAAAGATATCCTGCCTGTTCCAATTCTCCAGAAAAAAAGAAGTAGACCACCATGTACAGCAAAAGTACTCACGTCATCTCCCTACTTTAAAGAATTGGAGACAAAACTGATTGTTTCTAAAGAAAAACTTAAAAATGTAACTAAAAATCTTAATGCAGTGTATCTTATATAAGAAATGGGCGCATGAGATTTGCTCGGGTGGTGACGATATTAATCACTTGGTGTGTGATTTTTGCAAATAACTAAGAAATACTACATTTTTTTTATCATATACTTTTTATGAACTATCTATGGTTCGTTTTGTTTTTTTTTTTTTCTATGTTTTGTTTTAATTAAAACATTTCAAGATCTAACTCTGACTGTAGTTATGATTTATGTTATAGTCCATATTAGGCATACTAGTATTCCATTACAGGTTCCCGTTTTTTTGTAATGGCAAAAACAGACTTTTTACATTTTTACTAAAAATAGTTTTATTTTATAAGCCATTTTTACGAAACTGCTAAAATTGCATATGTTTGTAGTAGTCTGCATTAACACGTTTATACAGTTTTTTCCAGAAGTTTTCAAAAGTACCCACTTTTATTGAAAAAAATGAAAGTGGTATATTCCATATTCTTTTGAAAAAAGATAAATTTACATTATGAAAATTAAAATGGTTAAGGTTATTAACATGTGATAATATTTTTTTTATAAATATCATGTTCATAATTTATCAATTATGAAAATTTAAATTTTTTGAATTAAAAATAGACTAACAATATTTGAAGGAAAAATTACGTTATAAAAACTTTGTAAAATTAAAATAATAATAATTAGTAATGCCGATATAAGGCGGACACCGTCATTTTGGCGATTCCAATACGGTACCGGCATTTCGGAGATTCCGATTTGGCGACAGTAAATTCGACTAGGTCGATTTGGCGACGGTTAATTTATTTAAGTGTTAAAATTTATTAAAAATATAAAAAAAGTATTTTTAATTTTTAAACTAAATATTTATTTATTTAATTAATTAAACAAATTGAAGAAAGATGAATTTATTGAAAAAAAATTTAAGGGAGGTAGGGAAATAACCAACTTTTAACAACGGATTTTTAAGTACAAGTTCGAAGAGCCATAGACGTACGTACTAAGGTTTTTCTTGTACATTGAAATTTTTAATTTAGGAAAATAAATTCAATAAACTAAAAGTATATATCCCGTCGCCGAATCGACGTAGTCGAATTTACTGTCGCCGAATCAAAATCGCCGCAATGCCGAATTGAAATCGCGGAAACTGGCATAACCGAATATCAGGTCGCCGAATCAGAATCGCCAAAATGACGGTGTCCGTGTGAATATTCTATCTATTGTCGATATTTCTTCTCTGAAGCCTGTTACATGAATTTTATGTTATTGGAGTTTATTTTAATTTATTGTGCCGAATTCTTTAATTTTAACTTTGTATGGTTTGATATATTTATATTATATGGCGATTGGGTTAAGTTTTGATTCTTTGGAAACATGTTTGATTTTTGGAAAAATGTGCGTATGGATAAGATAATAAGAACGGGGTTTTCAACTAAGAACGGAAAGCGATTTTTGAAAGAAAGGTAGCAGTTTTGTTGTGAGTTCTCCTGAAATTCTCTGGATCACGATAGCCTTGTGTGACCTGACAGCTTCTATTTCGGAAGAGTGCTCCATTTGGAAATTTTTTTTATTGCACCTTTACGGACACACGTGGGATATATATTTTGGAATAATTATTTTTGATTGGAAATATTCCTAAAATAGTGGTTCTTCCTTCTTTCGTATTGTTGGATCTACGAGGATTGAGACTTGGAGCGTCCAATATTCCATCAAACTTCCACACAGCAACCAGCATAAGGTTAGACGTATCAGTTACTAACTTATTTTGATGATTTATTTTGACCAGCATAAGGGTCCGTTATATTATTACCTTCGGGATCCTTGCGTACCTACCCATTTGACGTCCTGTGTATTTTCGCCTTCAACACTACCGCTGATCAGGCCTGCCGCTGATTTTATATATTATCCGGATCATCAACGTTTTGGATTTGGAATTGGTTACCGGTTAACACCTGAAATTATCTATTTGTTTTATACTACGTTTATCTATGACGTTACGTCATTATATTATTTTATTGATTGTTGCGTAAATTTCAATGTTATATATATAATCAGTATTGTTAAGTTCGAGCAGAAATTAATTTATTTTTATTTAGGAAAAGTTAAAGTTTGCCATCACGTAAACACCTTTTCTTGTGAAGCGATACGCAAAATTCGAATTTTGATTTAAACATTCGGGGCACACCTATGTTAGTGTGAAATTACCGTGACTCAAAAGAATTGCAATTCTCCGAGTCTTGAGCGACACTTATATTTTGTTTAATTAATGACAATCGTTAGAAGAGTTTTTTTACCCAAGAGTTTATTTAGGAAATTCAAAATTATAAACTTTAAAATGTAAAAATGTAAAATGTAATCTGTGGTGGTTTCTTTTATTTACTTAATATTTTTTTTCTCGAAAATTGGCTTACATCTCAGTGATTAGTAATTACCAAATAAGTTCTCTGGAATCCTGAAATTTAATTACTTGGCGCCCTACCTAACTACTTCGTATAACCAGAGAGCACCTGAGCTAGCCCAGGGAAATCTTTTGTACCCATTGAGTTTCAAAAATCCCATGGGCCCTGAGATAAGTTATGGTGATAACTTAGTTGGCAATTTACGTTTATAATTTTCAGGGTACAAGCCTATCTATTCTTCACTTATTATACTATCAGTAATAGCATAATCCATAAGGGAGCTAAAAATTGGTGAAAAGTCAGGGCCGTCCTAAGATATACGACGCCCCTAGGCTACTAAAATTAATGCACCCCTCTTCATAAGAAGACAAAAAAATACAAAATGGAAAAAGTCAATTTATTACTATTACACTAAACAAAAATATAAAATTCATACAAAATTAAACATTTTTTTAAATACTGCTTATCCAGAAAAATTCATAGAAAGTGGAGGATTTATTAATTGTCCGGCACGATCACCCGATGTAACACCTCTCGACTATTTTTTATGGGGGTGCCCTTAAAACTATAGTTTACAGCGATAGAAGATTAATTCCCAATTAATGGAAAAAATACAGATAAGTGTGACAGTGTGTCATTATAAATAATACCGTGCAACACTTTTTGAAAAAAACACGCCTGTGTGCTGAAAATGAAAGAGGCCATTTTGAAAATTTATTGAAATAAATTTTGTGAATTTATTTTTTTTTACGTACACCTTGTTAATTATTTTCAGAATTTCTGTGAAAACGGTTGGTTTCCCAAAAAAAATTATTTGACCAAAGTTATAGCCCGTTAAATTCCCTAACCGGTTTGAGAAAACAGTTTTTTTCTAAGACATTTCGTTTAAGAGATACAGTTCACAAGAAGAAAAAATAAAACCTGAGTTTTTTTAACATTTTTTTCCTTAATTTAATTTTTACCTCGAAATCCGTTGATTCTAGAAGATAGGGGTTATATCCTAATTTGTAGATAAGCAAATGATCTTTAAAAAAGTTCTAATTCATTAAGCTTAAAAAATCAATAATATTGTAGCTATAGCCGTTTGAAATCAGAAATTGCTTTAAAGCTTGCTTAAAATTGCTTAAAACCCCCAAGGATTTGGACTTGAACAAAACTTTTATTTGAAAATTTGTCTTAGAAAAGTGTCCACCTCAAAAGTTGTCTACGGTCATGAGGACACCCGGTATATAAAATACTCATATCATTTAATTTGCACTGTCCCAAAGAAGATCGTAAATATTTTTTTATCCTTTTTGGGGCTGAATGAAAATAAAAATTTCCGCCATCAAAAGGCTTGCGCCCCGGGGCTGCAACCCATTTAGCCTTGTGGTTACGGTGGCCCTATGAAAAGTACCAGAAACTGGACAAGTTGCTAATATATACACAGTATGAAAATCTGAGCAAATCCCACTGTATTTTTCTAACTACAAGTCAGAGGTTTTAGAAATAAAACTCAACTTTACCAACAAATCCTACTCTCACGTCCTAGATGACTTTGATGTGCGTAATATAACCGTCGAGAGGTGATGGCGAGTTTCAGGCAACTGAAAACTTGAACACATCAGCTAAGAGAAAAAATCTCTACAGAAAAATCCTGGTCCTCCTGATATGGGGGTCAAGCAGATGGCCAGTAACCAACTCTCGTAGAAATGACAGTTCATGCAAGAAAAACGGACAAACGAGCCTGGATTTGCAAAGCTATATAAGTCGCAACATAGAATGTGAGAGGAATGGCAAACAAAGTTAAACTAGAAAATATTTTAAAAGAAATGAAAATAGTTTTTGCAGCAATTATAGAGACAAAAAAAATTAAGAGGAATACATTATGGTGCAGATTACGTGGTAGTATACAGTGGCATACCAAAGGAAGAAAGAGCAAGTAGCTAAATTTCAGCAGAATATTAGTATATTGATGAGACTTACGCTCGTATTGCTCACAAAAATTGATAAAAGTGAGAATTGTAGTGCTTGCAGCTTTGGGAGTTTTATTATGTCCAGTAATGGGACATTTGAACCAATGTTTTAATTAACAATATTTTCTGGGTTTTCAACAAAATTACCTGAGCTAAAAATCCTGTATAATAGTATCAACATTAGTTGAATACAAAAAAAAATAAAAAATTTTTGAATACCACAGGTATTTTATTAAATTTCAGAATAAATCAATCAGAATCAGAATAAAAATTATCAAAAAATAGTAAAGTACTTTTTATTATTAACATCACAGTCACAAAGTTAAAAATTTACGTTTTTTGCAAATAGTCAATAATTATTTACCTACTTGATAGGTAAATTTTACCTATTGATAGTTTTTATACTACAAAGTATAAAAGAAAAAAAGGTTTTCGTTATATGCAGTAACAAGTGACATAAGGTGCAGTTATTCGGAAGTCATTCTGAGTTACTATTGTGCACATTGTACAATTTCAAATAAAACATTCTTTTAAAAAATGAAGATAAAAGCAATATTACCATCAAAATTCCCAATTAAAATGAAATTTATAAAAAATGTTTTTGTTCTTTAAACAAATTTAAAAAAATAAAATAAAAAACAATTTAAAATTTAATACTCATGACCATTTACTTTGAATTAAATGTAAGTGTCTTAATGCTCTTTTTGTAATGTTTAGTGAAGGAACCACGTCATTCAATTTATTTTCTTTCATTAAACTAAGACCAGCTAAGCCTAAATAAGTATGTAGCGGATCAGGCACATTACTTGTCCATTTTGCTAGACCTCCAGTAATTTCATTTTGTGTAGATAACACGTAACCTCGATTCATATCATAATTGACTAAATTGTAACAACCCAACATCTTCAATGTAGCACCAATCCAAAAAGAATAGCAAGTGTCAACTGGTTTGTTCGGACGACCTTGAAAACCATCAATTTGTCTATTTAGTAGCCATCTCTTCAAACCATTTATTTGTACTTCCGAGAGACTTTGCAATCGATTGCATAATACTAACGTGGCTATAGCACAATAAGTAGATCCACCGTGGGATTCTAAATTCGGTCCTTGGCCAATACCATAATCATAAGACTACAAAAAATTAATTATACCAGCTTCAACAAAACTTTGTAACTTTACCATGCTTTCTATTATAAAACTAACTGCTTTGTCGATATCCATACCAGACCAATCGTCTAAAATGTAACTAATACTTGCAGCAATAAATAAAAAGCGCATATCACTTTCTGTACCATCCTTTGCAGCAGTAAAACAACCATTTGGCAATTGTAAAGCTCTCAAACCTATAATTGGTAATGATTTACAAAATGATTAGTACTATAACATTAACAAGTCAAATAATGTTAAATACCAGAGCAACTTTTATTTTGTTTGTATCGCTATAACAGCCTAAACAAATAATGAATAACTTAATTTAAATTAAAAAGAAGAAATGTTGTCATTGGTTTGGTATTTATCACAGTAGATTTAATAAAATTCTTTAGACTAACTTACTGTTTATGATTGCTTTACGATTAACTCGACTTAAATCGTCACCTAATATCACAAGAGAACAAAGACCACAATATGTTCCAGCCGAATGACTCCATTTGTATAAAGAATTACTATTTTTATTATCCTTAGTGTTAAATGTCGAAGAGCCCTGAAATCCGCTAACCAATTCTAAAATTGTGTTAAAATGTAGCAAACCATAAATTCGGGTAAACAATGCTACCTTCATCATTAACCACTTGTAATGAATATATCCAATCTATCAAATCTTCTCGCTTTTCATCATCGATGTTATCCAAAGCACCTAACACATCCAAACCAGATAGAGAAAAATATGCAATGGTTACTCTAAAATTAACAAAATATAGCAAAGAAATTACAACAAGATTTGTTACCTTGTGGAATCCATACTAGAGAGCGATGCGGGTAAAACATTTAAAAATCGTAATAAATATTTAATATGTGATTTTCGTTTTAAAGTTGGGGTATATTCGAAGTCCATTCTAACTTGTAAACAATTTTAAAGATAATATTTACTAATAAGTTTTTTATAAGAAACCACACCTTCACAAAAAATTTTAGGTTAAATACTTCAAAATCAGCTGGGAACCCGTACAGTGACCATCAAACATTAATTTTTCGATATAAATATTTCATTATTACTCAGTTATTTTGAATAAAAATTAACGGAATTTAGAGTAAATTAAAAGAGGATTGGGTTGCAGCAATTCAGATTCGGAATGAAAAGGGGGACTCACTTTAGAAAACAAAAATGGGTGTCTTGTGTAAATAACTTCCAAATAAAATTTTTTTTTTAACCCTTTACTTTAATACCAGAAAAATCGTTTTATGTTTGGGTAAATTTATTAAGAAAGGTCTCAAAAATCATACAATCTTAAATTGGCCATTTCCTGTACATTCGATATAGTGATGTGCATTATCGAAATTTTTTGACTAACGACAGTTAGTTACTGTTTTTTTTGACTATCGATAGTTAGTAACTAAAAATGTAGTTACTAAACATCAAATCAAATAAAACTATTGAATAAAGAATATAAAATATTTTAGGTGCTTACTGATCTTTAGGCTGCAGTCTCACTGCAACCACCACCACCGACTACTAAGTAAAGGTTTAAACAAAAAAGATTTAATTTTCGAGATCTTGTCACACAGACCTCTATTTGAATACGTAATAAATGGACTAGTAGTCTAAAAAAAATCACTTTAAATAGTATTATTTTGTATATAAATCCAGATTTTGCACTACAGTGGAACCTGCATAACTCGGTCTCGTTAAGTGATAATACTCAATGTGATAAAAAAAATTGTCGTTCTCTGCCATCCTTCTATCTCGAATTATTTAAACTTTGTAACTCGAACAAAATGTTATTTCCCTACGAGGTATTGATAGTACATATTTATACCCCATAATTCGAATCAGACCCCGTAAGACGAAGTTAATAAAATATAATGATATCTTACTTGGAATTCGCCGAACTTATGTACATAGTAATAAAATTTATACTTCGTTCACAGGAATGTTTGGTGCTTTTGTTATAAAGTGCAATTGTGTTCATTAAACGAAGTAATATATTAAAAACAATAAAATAAGGAGATTGACTGACTGGTGTTCATAAAAACAAATAAAATGAGCTTTTAATTTTTTATTATTCAATAATTAATTCTCAAAATATTTAAAATTGGAACAAATAATTTTATTTACAATGGCGTTTTAGCAATTTTTTCTAAACAAATTTTCGAAACTCTCCTTATACTTATTATCATTTATTATGTATAGTTTCACCAGAAACTAGGTCCCGATTTCAAATTTAAAACAAATAAAAAATGTATTAGGTTACGTCGTTAAAAATGAGTTTCAAAATCTACAATTTTGAAACTTTGTAACTTAAAAAATACCTAAAAAAATTGGTAATACATAATTTTATTAAATTCCTTACACATCTTGAATGAAAAGTCATAGCAAACTTTTTATGTATTATTTAAGGTCGAATATTATAATTATTATAACATGTCTGTTTCAATTAAAGCTGTAATTTCTAGCAAATGTTGTCGATTTTATCAAGTATAAAATTAGTTGAAGTTGAAGACCCTGATTTGATAAGCCTATTAGAACACGAAATTAGAAAACAGAAAAAATATCAAATTCCTATGTAAAAAGTATTCAAAATAAAAATATCAATTTATTGTAAAAATACAAAACCAAAATGTAGTTCATCATTCGTCACAAAAACAGAACATTAACTGTTTTTAACTTCAACAGCGCTCTTAAGCACTTTATTAAGTCTTTTACCTATTAACTTAGGATAAGTATTGTTTTTAATCCGAAATTCCTTGCTTTGATGACACACAGCACCATTTTGTAACTGAAAATCGCACAACAATTTTAGTGGTTTTAACAACTGTTCACGATAAGAATTGTCATTTTCCAATATGGATAACGCTTCTGCAGCTGCCTCCAATGTACTTAAACAGCCATCGGTTGGTTGAGTTCTGATTATATAATTACTAATGCAACTTTTTGTTAATTTAACAGCCTTAATAGAATTTAAAAATGAATTTCTAGCATAAATGGCCTTCGCCTGTGGCCACGTGCCATCAATTACAATTAAATTATAATTGTCATTAGTAGAAACAATGTTTTCAATACTGACGGCATTTGGACTAGGATATAGTAAAAATGTGTTTGGCAAATTACATATTTCTTCTAATTGTTCAATTTTATTGCGAAAATGCTTTCCCTTGTACACTAAACACTTGCCTTCCGATAGACCAAGTCGAAGCATTGGGGCAGTACGTAAACATCTTTTCTCTTCGGCAGGATGCTGTAATAAAATAATTCGCCCCTTAGGTGTTAAAGTAGGATTCGGTAGAGCTGCACACCAACATACAACCATTGGTCTTCTAAAATAATGTTTTAATATTACTCTAAATTCAACCCTGTATTAAACCGCTTACTCGCATTGAAAACAAACATTTCTTGTCTTTGGGGGATCAGCTGATATATTAGCTAAGTTGTTAAATACTTCTTCTTCTAGTTCAGATTCCATAATTGAATAATAAATAATTCAAATATTTAAAATAAGAAATTCATATTTTTACCGTACATTGGTACACATAACCACAAAGTATGTATGAAATTAAAGCAATTCCTACAATACCCACATACTACTACATAATTATTATATTATCACATATAGGGTGACAAAAAATCATTTGTACAACTTGTAGTTTTATTTTATTTATTTACCAACATAATATTATATTTCCATCATCGATCAAATTTACATATCATCAATAATGGCCTTGTTTGCTTCACCGAAAACCATATAACCTCTTATATTATTTGGATTTAATAGAGCATCCAGATGAATTTGAGTGTCTTCGCAAATGCTTCCCCATCTTGCACATGAGAAGATTATGTTGTCGGCGTAGTATTCTTCTCCACAATAGTCGTAAGTTGGTGAATTTGTTCTGTTAAACCTGTGTAAGTATTTATTGCAACATCCGTGCTTGGTTAGAAACTGGGTAGTCTCGTGCTTTAACACGCCGCGACTTCGCAGGAACCATGAATCAGAGTTTTTGTTATTCAGGTTCTCTTCTCGATAGTTTGACCAGCCGGTCAATGTAGTCGACAGCTTTGGTGGTCAATTTACACTTTCAGAAACCGATCTAATTTTCTGGTAAGTTATTGGTCTTCTCTATCGTTTCCCAATATCTTCCCAACGTAGTCCAAAATACAGATATGTCTATAAGAGCTCGATGGCTCTGATAATTTTTCCCTCTTTCTTATAAGAACCAGTTTTGCTCTTTTCCAGCTATCTGGTTACATACCCGTTTCCAGGCATTTATTGGCAAATCTCTGATTACAACAGTTGATACCCCGTCCGGGCCACGAGCCTTTTACCTCCGCTTCGTTGAAGAGTGGAACAGGTCTTCCGATAGAAGTAGTCCAATTTGGAATGGGTCTTAAGCATAGAGGTATATATTAGAACTACTGGAGGCACCACTTGCATATAATCCCTATGAAAAGAAAACGGTCCGATTTTACGTGGCGTTCCCCCACTCCTTAAAGATATAAACTCGATTTGACATTCTATAATAACGTGGTAAATATGATTTATATAGACGAGTACTCCTCAAAATTAAATACAACACAGACTTATTATGCTGATAATATTATAATAATATAATATAATGTTGATAAACATTAAAAAAATAATGTTATAACTCAAAAAATGCCGATTTGGAGTTATATGTGCCATGTTATAGAAAATAAATGATTTTATAGCATGGAATAAAAAAATGTTTGTTTAATAAAAATTAAGTACCTATCTTAAGTTTCGTAAGTAACAATTATGAATAGTTATTTCATATTTGACGGCAATACCGTAACAACTCTAGTTTTTTTGTTGTTTTCTTTTGATAAAAGGCAAGTTTTCCTTTCAATAATAAGCTCCACA
This sequence comes from Cantharis rustica, assembly GCA_911387805.1. Taxonomy (NCBI): domain Eukaryota; kingdom Metazoa; phylum Arthropoda; class Insecta; order Coleoptera; family Cantharidae; genus Cantharis; species Cantharis rustica. Next base: position 38,296,736 of record OU426879.1, read on the forward strand.
ATTATTACATAATAATAATGTAAAAATTTAGTAATAAACAATAGAATCTTCAGAATAAACCTTTAATAATTGTTTATTTCAATTAATGTTTTTCTCAAAGCTATGAATTTTGAGTTGTTAGAGTATTCTCTTCGTATCGATATATTATATTATATTGCAGGAAAAATGCTAACAATTTCTAAAGTCTTGCAGGGCAGTTCTGTAAGAAGTAAACTTACAAAACTAATTTTATTAAAAAATGTATAATAGTTTCTCTTTCGGTGTTTTATAATTTTATTTGCTATGTATTTTTAATTTAATTCACAATTCTATTTTTGTGTTTATAAGAAACTAATTATATTTTTTTATAAAATAAATTTTTACATTTTACATGAAATTGAAGAATAATTTAATTTATAACTTACATAAAATTGTTCAAAAACTATTTAAATGAATAATTTAGCTTGCGACACGCTGTTATATAACCGTATGTTTCGATTTTTGGAATCTCATCAGGCAAACCTGGAAAAATTATTAAAATGATTTGAAAGTTATGCTATTAAATTCAAAATTCAAACTTGACTAAAAGTCAAATTTATTTGACTTTAGTAAAAACAAAAATTATACCTACTTGAAGCCAAAATGAATAAATAAACTTATTTTGAAAAATTCTAAATCGGAAAACTAAACAAACCCAAATAAAAAATCTAAAATGAAACGTTAGTTGTAATTAAATATTACAAAAGTTGTAGATTGCCCCAATTTCAAGATTTCATGTGTATGGACTTAGTGAAATATACAGAATATTTTGTTTTTTTTGAAAATAATTATACATATTTTTTAAATTAGAATGTGAATTTTTAATTAAAAATCACATTATAATATGTCTACAATTATTTTAATTATTTATCACATCCTAATTTCTTATAATTCATTTATTTAAACGTTTAAACATCATTTATCCTATGATTTTGCATTACAAAATTTGAACCGAATCCTTTAAGGAGTGGGGGAAGCGTAAACTTACGTCGGACCGTTTTGTTGCACCTAGTGGTTCCTCCAGTAGTTTTAATATATACCTCTATGGTCTTAAGTAACGAAAGCTCTGGAGTTTTTTTTGACAATTAGAAAGGCTTGGCGATCTCAAAAACGATGTATTTGTTGTCGCTGGCCGAATTCTTCTTTAGCAATTGCCAATCCTGTATACCTATCGCTAGGACGGGGTTTGTTACCCCATTTGCAACTGTTATGCTGATAGAAAAAAATGAAAGCAGACCTTCTCTTTTAAAGGTAAGTGCGCTCCCCGCATTATAGACGGACAGATACATCTGTACTAGTAACTCAGTAACGAAAAGTCCTCTTTTATCGATAACGATGGATCGATAGATTGTTAAAACGTTTACAGAAAAAATTTGCATGTCAGCTGTATTGAAAAAAACACAGTAACAAAATTTTTAAATTTAAATTGTATATAAGTGATTTTTTATTCTTTTTTTCTATAACAGCTGTTAAAGTCCGATTTTTTCGACTGAAAATACTTTCGATTTTTTCGAATAAAAAAACTTACACTTTAACAGCAAGAATAAATAAAATAGCACCTTAACAGCAAGGGTAGATAAAGTACTTTTTGCAATTGCGGGACTAAAGTAGTCACTATTCACCCCGATTTGCGGGTTTAAAATGACATTTTTTTGTCCTATGGCAAAAAAAGGCTAGCAGACAAAAATGAAAAAAAAGGAGCTATATTTTTACCTAAATTCCTGAGAGTATCACCTGATGGTATTCAGGTGACAACACCTCGTAGTGTTTTTAATTAAAAAATTAAAACTTACGCTTTAAGTTTTGTAATTGGTGGAGTTCCTACTTTACCTTTCGCAATTGTAAAAAATAGTACATGCACCTCGGAGATAAAGTGACTTTTGACCTGAGGGTAATTGCTGCCCTCGGCTAAAGCCTCGTGCAAACAAACCTTTACCTTCAGATCAAAAATTGGTCACTTTATCCTCTTGTTGCATAATGTACTATTATTTTTATTTAAATTAATATCAACTCCCAAGTATCTTTGATTTATTGTAAAATAAAAACTGTCAATAATTTAATTCGTAATTGGGATTACTAAAAAATATTTTCTTTAACATCTGCTATGGAAAAAAATTAAATTTTCTACACGACGAATTTTTTAAATTTTAATATATTTTTTATATTTTAATATAAATTTATTATTTTTGCGGTTTTCTTATGTTATATACGACTGATGATCAAAAATAATCGTGAAATAAGGACCTTTATATCGTATTGCAAATTTTTTATTATAAATTTTTATCATATTTTTATAACTTAATTTTTTTCAAAAAATTTGTACACCCATAATTGCGCTAGCACGGCCCTATTAATGTTCGTGGGTGTATTTTACGTAACGGCTAATCCAAAAACATTCGGCGACAGAAAAATGTTACCTCATCAGGGATTGAGATTTTGTTTGGCTTCTGCTTGTTGTTGATTCTAGTTGACGACCTACCTAGAAGAATTGCGGCGCCAAAACTTTAAATAAAACAAATAGTACAGGAAGAAAGATTTATTTTTCGTATAATTAAATGAAATGAAAGATAGAGTTACAAGATGGATAATTGGCACCGGTAGGTATATATTCGTCGACGTAACAATATAAGGCGTTTTCGAAAATTGATCCGGTACATTTCTACCGTTTACCTCCCGGTAAACAGCTGATTTACTGGTGCATGTGCGGTGCATGGATAAGGTAGATTAATTTTCGAACGTTTATTATACCCACCGGTAGATTATTAGAACAAATTGTTCACCTAACCTCAAAGTTTATGTATAATTTTTATATACTTAATACTGAAATATATATGCTGTATATAATATAAATATGTATAACGCTGCGTACTGAATACCACGACTGAATGAATTGACTAAAAAAGATAGGTTAGGTAACCTCCGGTTAATAATTTACCATCTCGAAATGTCGATCCACAAACGGTTAACCGTGGTTAATCTGGTACATGCACCTGGTGGATTTAGTAGAATTTTCGAACGCGGTTAAAATTTACCGATTGAATTTTCGAACGCAAGCGGTGAATGCGGTATCTACCAGTCATCTACCGGATCAATTTTCGAAAACGCCTATAATTAAGATTTGAAAATTCCGAGCAACACTCGTGTAACACTTTTGGATTGTAGTAGTATCGCTGAGGTGAAGTATGGCAAAATTGCTAGTAGCGATAAGCAAAGTACCCAAATCATCAGTTGCAAAAAAAGAATTAACAAAAAAATCCAAATGGAGACCAGTGAAGTAGCAACTCAAACTACCAACTTGTGTAATCTTACCAGTGTAATATGCACAAAATTAAAGCAAAGCAGCCACTAAACGATAATTTAAATGCTAAAATAAAATATTGTAAGCCACTTACCCTGTTTACTTTAAAGGCGATGAAAGGTTTTTTCGATACAGATCTGCTTCGATTTCTTTGTATTTAATATGGTAAAAATTGGTAATCTACAAAATATCCACTGCATGTATCTGTGAAGCAACTGATTCACAAGATCAGTACCGGAGTCAACCTCCACTAATATTATCTCCGACATTACGAAAGCAATCTGAATGATCTTTGCTATTGGATGAGTCGAAACAAACGATACTACTACTACTAAACTACTATAAACGATACTACAACGGTACTACTATAGAAATGATGCTGATTCCTACTGTCGTCGATAGTGATTCCCAGAGACGGGAAGAAGCTCCAAAGTAAATAGAATTTTCTACAAATCAAGTCCAAAATTGTTCTAAAATGGCGTCTACAGCTGGATGTTAACTCCACGTTAAATCCAACCCATCATTCAAAACGACAATTAAAAAAAATGGTAACCAGTCGATCGTGTAAAAAAATATCTTAATACCCACAAAAATCCACAGGAAAGATTTCTTAAATTTTAATTTATTCTTGATATTCAAAACTTTTTGACTATTCGACTATATGAATGTTGACTTTAGCTAATCTTATCAACAATTCAAAGGTGTTCGTTAGGCGAGATTCATACGTGACTTTTAATAAAGCCGGGTAAACACACCAAGCGGAAGACGTAATTGTAACATTCAAAATGCATGTTACAAATTCTTAGTCTATATTTAAAGATTTTTTACCATTTTTAATTTTTATTTTTCTTGTTTATTCAAATATTTTAAGTCTAAACCTGTTAAATAAATCTATTTAAAAAATTCATTTTTTAGGTTCTTTTTCTAATAAATATAAATTATTAATATAAATATACAAGTTAAAATTCATTAATCATATCAAAATTTTTAGCATAAACCAAAAACTGCACAAAACACTTTTTCGAAACTAAAATGTTTAAGTTATCACAATATATAAATACACTGTATGTATATTATCGCAAACGTTTTCACCATACTATGGCATCATCAGGCGATGAACTAGAAGGAGAAACGAGAAAATTCCGTATTTATCGACAAATTGCAAGAAAAAAAAGAGAAAAAGTGGAGAGGGTAAGAGGAGGGGATAATTTTAAAAATAGAGTAACTATGTGTAATTACTACAGGGTAGAGGTAAATTTAATACGAAAGAGAAAAAATGTAAGTAGATGTGAGGTAAGTTAGAAAGGGGGGGGGGATTTATTTATTAAAAATGTTTAGTAGGGGTGTTTAATTTACAATTAACCATGAATTTTTAATTTAAAATTATAACGGCAGAACACCCTGTATATGTAATTTTATTGAAACTAATTTGCAATATTCAAATTTACTAATTCACTAATTCAACAAAATGTAAAAATATATTAAAACTTTAATAAAGACGACGACAGGGTTGCAAGTGCACCAAAAAAAATGCAATATCACAAAACCTACTTTAATGTAGGAAAGGTGCAAATCCTTTTAAATTATAATTTAATTACCTATTAATGTCTGTATATAAATTTGTTAATTTAGCATTTGTTAATTTGATATATAAGTATGTAAATTTTGTTAAATAAATTGAGTATCAATCGAACTCCGTAAAACTTAACTTCGCCTTAAGTTTTATTCTTCCACCAGGATGACTTCTGAGATCCAAGCCTAAAAATTTGTTAGTGAGGCTGCTAACACTCAGAAGTCATCCGCCCTCTTTATAATCTCTCTACCGAGATTATTCAAGGGGTGAGTTATTTAAATCAGATTGACTATTAAGTAATGAAGATGAATATTTTAATTTATTAATTTCCATAGCTTCTAAAAATTCCAGTTTTTTACTTTTTTGTGCAACGTGTAAAATTTCGTATCCCCCTTGTTTATGGTTTGTGTCTATTAGGTGTTTCGCGAAAGTTGATTTTCCATCTGCAAGTCTGTGGGATCGAGTGTGTTCATCAAAACGTGTTTTAAAAGATCTACCGGTATGACCAATGTATTTTTGAGAGCACTCATAAGTTTCGAAAAAGTGTTTTGTGAATTTTTTGGTTTATGCTAAAAATTTTGATATGATTAATATCGAGTTACACTACTTAAACCACTTATCTATTGATTATAAAATTCATTATTTTAATATTTTGTTTGGTTTGTTTATTTTAACATTACCTACTACTAACTACCACACTATCGACTTAAAAATTCAAATTTTAGGTTATTTTTCAAAATAAAATAATATAATATATAATTGTTTACAGTACAAAATGTATATACTGTTATATTTTTTTCGTATATTCACAATTTTTTCTTTTGTTTATTGATACATAAAATATTTTTGTATTTAATAAATATAAAAATAAACAAGTTAAATAAACTTTTTATTTTTAATGTTTTAGTTTTAGTTTTATTTATTTATTAAGCTTTCGGCGAGATGCCACTTAATAAATAAATAATTAAAAATAAAACGTTTATTTAACTTGTTTATTTTTATACTTAGTAACTACAATTATATTATAACTTAATAATTTATATATTAAAATATTTTTGGTAACCCAATGGTCAAATTTTATTTCTAATAAAATTTTAAAAATGAAAATCTTAGATTAATCTGATAAATCCTGGCATATTATGGTCGCATATTGCAATAATTTTCGTTCCTTGGTTTTGCTTACAAAATTTGATTTTTAAATTTAATGAGTTTTTCATAAATGTATTAAAAAATCATAACATTATTTCAATTACTAACACAAAATTTTCTCAAAATTTCAGAGTCCGCGAAAAATCTGGCTTCTAATTATTGCTATTTTAACAAAAGCCCCTCTCTAACCTTATTGCCAACTTTTTTATTTCAAACAAATTTTCATAAGTTAAACATCAAATCCTTTACAATAAAATCATTTTTAATTTAGATAGCACTTATAAATAAAAAAAGTTGAGCTAGAAGAAATGAAATTCGTTTTAAATGATTATAAACTGTTCAAGGAAAAGGCTTGTTTACAGTAGATACTATATTAAGGTATCGTGATTCTTATTCTTATATTATATACTGTGGAGTAAGCCAAAGGAAACACAAAAGTTTTTGAAATAGTTCTCTTTCAAGCTTTTCCTGTTCCTAGTCACTGTTCCTAGTTTTGGTGAACACGCAGAACTCTAATAATTATTTATTATGATACTTCTTGACGTCAAAATTTCTGTAAATATGTCGAGATTGGTTGCAGAGGATTATAATTAAAACAAATGAAACCAAGTACACGGATGAACTAACAAAGACAAACGTTTATTTAAAAGAATAAATGTAAGAATTTAAACTAATAATACAATACTCTATTGACGCTACGTATGTAGATGTATGTATAATTAATTGAGTTTACACTCGAGTAAGTTCACATGCAGATAATGACATGATGGCATATCCCGACTTGCGTATCTGATGAATCAAGTAGGTCAATCCATAGACATATCTAACTAAAGAGTAGAGTAGGAAATAGTAAATATTTTAATTATTTCTTTTCTTAACATAATAGACCGTGGGCTAACGCAAGGGGAGAGAGGTATTAGAAATAATTATCAAAAAATTTTCTTCACAGAATTTGTAAAAACAATTTTGATAATGATTGTCGGATTGTCAGACAATGAAAACGAATTGCCCTCAGGCCGCATTTCGCGCAATTTAAAACAAAAAAAATTAGATACGTACTACCAAAATTAATTTGTTAAATTTGTAATTACTTTTCTGACATTATTTTAATTATTAAAATTTTGTATTACAATATTTGAGTCATAACAGTTAGCTGTAAGGTAAAAAATAAAATTGCAGAAATCATCGGCGACGACAGTGCAGATTTCTATGCTCGTTTGGAATAATCTTAGAAAAATATCAGTTTCAGATTTAGCTCCAGAATTATTCCAGAGAAAATTTATAAGCTGTTTGGCGATATTCCCTCAGCAAGTATATATTTTGATAATCTCATAATAACTGAAACAACTGCAGAAGAACACAATGAAAATCTTAAAAGTATACTAGATAGGGCTTTAGAGTATGACGTAAAATTCAATAAAATCCAATCCAGTTTAAGGCATCTAGGGTCACGAGACAAATATTTACAGAAAAAAAAAAACAAAACTAATAAAGAAAATATTAGCACCACCTGATATGAAAGCATTTCAAATCAAAATAGAACTCTTGCGATTATTAGAAATGACAATGTTTAACGATTGACTTCAAACTTGTCACAACTGATAGCATCATTAAGAAATCTATCGCAGAATGATGTAGAACAGAAATGTAAAGAGGGTTACTCTCAGCTCTCACTATTTCCATCCCAAGATTTCAACTTTTTCTTATTGACCATTGGAGAGAGGACAATTTTCTGAGCATATTAGCACAAAAATTTTTTTAGATTGTGCATTAGTTGTCGAAATAACGGCATTTTGAAGTTGCTAAAAAAGGGAGATGTAATACAATACACCCCGATGCTACGAGTCGCGTGACGGTAACTCGCACGTTAAGCTCCCTGCTCTTATTTTTGTTGACGGTATGTGTGTTTTGATATACCCTTAATGTTCGCTGTCGGTTGCGGTCTCAGACGAGTTCTATCGCTTTAACTTCCACCGTTGGCGAGTTCTGTCATTCTAGAGGGATATTTTTAAAATTGTCATGTGTGGTGCTCTCCTGGCCTGTTTTTTTTGACTAACTTAACCACGGCCTATCGTAGATTCATGTTAACACGTATATCTAAAATACATGTAAATTTTTGATTTTTAAATTTCAAGTTTTTCGAAAACTAATTTATAATCCAACAAAATTTTTGTTCTAGTATGTTTAGAAAAGTGCTTTCTTTCCAATAGTCACTAGGAAAAAGTTCAAATCTTAGGATGGAAATAATGACAGATCCCGGAAAGAGCAACGTAATGCAGCAATCTAGAAATTAAAACAATCATTAAGCAACGTACCAGAGTTGATCTACTTCGACTTCAACAAAAAGTAGTTAGGCAAACAGTTGCTTCAAAAGATGGACTAGAAACATGCACTGGTACGAAACAAAATTATGCTCAAATAGGAAAATAAATGCTTGCGATTTATTTTTACATTGAAAAGTTCTCTACTTTTACTATATATATGGTCATCAAAATATAGTGGTATAATCAGATCACAAGCTTCTCGAGTCAAAATTTAAAAGAAATACATACACGAGATATCTAAAAGACTGCAAATGATGCTGCTTAGAATTACGAGTTATAGTAGTTATAAATTTTGAATTTCGACTAGAAAAGCTAATGTTTATAGCATATACACTATTAAGGACATACACCAATTAAAACGACGGCACAAAAGGATTTGATTCAAAAAGTACATCTTAACGAATGATTTGTTTATCTCAAATGAGAGAAAAGCAGCGTTTAGGAAAGCTACCCCAGAAGATCTAATATTGTGAAAATTTCCCACAAAAAGAAAGATCCTGCGGAAATCACTCACTATTGGAATATAAGACATCAAGAAAACATTTATGATGATTTTGTCTTTCTGAGCAATCAAATTGTTGTCCCAATCGTTTTAAGAACAGATAAGCTGAAATTGGTTTATGAAGATCACTTCGGAATGGAGAAATCAAATGTAAGAACTAAGCAAATACTCTATTGGCCAAATCTCAAAACATGATAAAAAGATATAAAAGATAGAATAGAGAACTATTGAGAAGAAATCGAAAAAATCTCAAAAGAGTCAAGAAATTAAGCCTAACGGATATAAAGTAAACGTCCAGAAAATGAAAGATAAAAACAAAGAACAGGTACCAGTTGGTGTCAATTTACAAGCAAATAACGCAGAGAAAAAGAACAAAATGGTGCTTGAGATATCAAGTACAGCAAGAAAAGAGAGAAGTACAAAGAGTTGAAAAACAATCAGGATGCTCTCAAAATATGACGATTTTGAAATAGAAGAAATGATGTAAAAGGTAGCTACTACCAAGACCACCCTCGTTTTTGTTTTGAGTAATATTATTTCAAATTGTTAATTATTGTTATAATCTTGGTAGCACCGCATTGTCAACTGAATATACAAGTGTTGACAATGAGGAGGCAGTGCAATTCGGGGAATGTGCTTAAACATAATTTTTTACCAAATTCTCCACGGTGTTAAATTTCAAGAAAATTGCTTGTATTCTTCCTATTTAACTAATAATTAAAATTATGATGATTACCTCAACTATTAAAAAACAGGGTTGCAGGCATTCCCCAATCCGGCCTGAGCACCTATGGGGTCATAATTTTTTACCAAATTCTCCACGGTGTTAAATTTCAAGAAAATTGCTTGTATTCTTCCTATTTAACTAATAATTAAAATTATGATGATTACCTCAACTATTAAAAAACAGGGTTGCAGGCATTCCCCAATCCGGCCTGAGCACCTATGGGGTCTAAATGCTGTAACCTTTCTCGACAGAGCAAGAGGGTGATAGTCCAGCAGTAAACTGAAACGGGATGGTACGTTTTGGCGCGACCGTTTTGGCGCAGCCGGTTTGGCGCAGCCGATTTGACGCGGGCCGGTTTGGTGCGATGCCGGTTTGGCGCGAGGCCGGTTTGGCGCAAAGCCGGTTTGGCGCGAGACCGTTTTGGCGCGAGCCGGTTTGGTGCGAGGCCGTTTTGGCGCAAATAATAATTACAAACATTTAATTTTTAAAAATCTAACTTGAATTTTGGTAAGGTACACTTTAGGAATCGCTACGTTGATACTATACTGGCTTATTATGTATTTATTTATTAGCAATTATATTACTTTAAGATTAGCTACCTGAAGTTTTCCAAATTTTAAAATTCCTTTGTGCATATATTTTAAGAATTTGACGATCACTTTTACCATCAAATTTAGAACATGTTCTAAATTTTTCTCATAAAAATTTAACACAAAATTTGCTGATAATTTTTCTGTATGCAACGGTGTTAAATATTTTTATAAAAATTTACACGTAAATTTTATGTAAAATTTAACGTCGTGTCAAACAGGCTTAACTCTCTATTCCGGTTAGGAGATTTAACGGACTACAACTTTTTTTTAGTAAAAATTTTTGAAAAACCAATACATTTCACAGAAAATCAGAAAATAATAAACAAGGCAGCTACAGAACAAAAAATTAAATTTAGAAAATTTTTATTTTTTGTGAAAATTTATTTTATTAGTTAAGTTCATTGATTAATTAATAATTAATTAACCATAATTAATAAAACTAAGCTACTTCTATAACGATTTTGTCTTATAAAAAGTATTTTATAATTTTCGCGCCAAAACGTCCTCGCGCCAAAACGGGCTCGCGCCAAACCGGCTCGCGCCAGACTGGTTGGCGCCAAACCGTCTTCGCGCCAAACCGACTTGCGCCAAAACGTCTTCGCGCCAAAACAGGCTTGCGCCAAAACGGGCTTGCGCCAAACCGGCTCGCGCCAAACCGTCTTTGCGCCAAACAGGCTGTGCCAAAACGGTCGCGCCAAAACGGCTGCGCCAAAACGCCTAGACCGAAACTGAAAAGGCTGATAATGATGTAATGGCATTTACCGGATCACATTTATTACCCTAAGATTGATTTCTACAGTTCTTTTGCTTACTTTACAGTTGACTGTTATGACTCATATTGAAGTTGTTCCCATCTTATACTAATGTGATGTTGGACGGGTTTATGGTTAGATTACCGTCATGCGGCGTGCACGTGTAAAGTTGTATAAGTCGGTTTTTGGGCATATGAAGATAAGTGCATAATTAGGTTGCTTATATGATGGTCTACATGTGTGCAAAACGGTATAAATCTATTCGATTTTTTAACAGCCAAAATTCGGTTGTGTAATTCGGTATAAGTACAAAATTTAAACAAACATTTTGTGCAAAGCGGTATAAGTTGACTTATACCTTTTGACACAAGTATATATCAAGAGTTCCTTCATCCAAAACGAAAGAACTATTACTTATACCATTTTACACGTTTAATTCTGAATTTGTTTTAACTTATACCGTTATGCACATTACATTGAATGAGTAGTAAATTCCAAAATAAGATCTCAAAATAAGACCATTCCATTGGTCTAATGACAGCTGAGTGAAATAGTCTGTATTATTTATTAATAAAAATACTATTAAAAACAAATTGGGTTATTTTTATTACATAAACTAAAATATAATTATATAGTGCAGAATGGTATAAGTGGAAATATTTTTTGTGTCAAATGGTATAACTCAGCCATTTTTTATAAACTGCACTTTTCAACAAATTTTAAAATACAAAATTAAATTATGAAAAGATTCAATCGGTTCAGCATAAAATTGTGTAACATTATGTGTTAATACATTTGCCAGTTGCAGTTTGAATGACTTTTATTATTTGACTAAACGATGGTAAAAACCTTAAAACTGCGATATCTCAAAATGCTCATTTTAAACTTATACCACTTTGCACGCGCACGCCGCTGACTTGAAATATCATTAAGTTTAAATGCTATTTTTGTAATTTCTTTTGCCTACATTCTTTCACCTTATTCTTTACAATCGAATTAACTTGAAGGCTCGGGATGTTCAAATCTTCTGCGGAGTCATGCCTTCCTTCAGTTGCATGCTATTGTTTATTTTTTATTTTTCTACTGTTGAACTCTGTTTCAAAATCGTTAACTTTATATCATATTTTGCTTAATTTTTCAAATGCTTGGCGCTTGTTCTTTTTCTGTGTATCTACAGTATTGACATAAATGTTGCTGAGACTTCTTAATCTTGACTATATTAGAGTTCTTTGTTCTCCTGTTGATTTGGCACACCATTCTTGTATTGTATTAATTTTTTGGTTTGTTTTCTTTCTTTTGCAATTTTTTATTATTTTCCATAGGTCTTCTGATTTCGATCGCTCTCTATAAGTTTAGATTATACCATAAATAGGCTTGCTTGGATGGATTCGTCATAGATTTCAATTCGAGTCTTGTCTCACATGTGCATATTCTTCACGTGCATATTCACAGCTCAGTGTTGATTGAGTGCATTTATGTTATTTAATTTGATTAAATACAAAAGATATTGCCTAGAATGAAGTATTACATTTATGAAAAATAATAATATAATGAAAAATATAATATAATAAAAAATAACCAGCAGTGTAGTATAGGTTTAAATCGACATGCTGCGGAGCGGGAAACCGCGGTGCAATACTTGGTCGCGCTGATTACACTGTTATGATCTAAAGCCGGAGTTTGATCTATGGGTTATACATCTGGCAACCCTATCAAAATATTATGCAAGTGCTCACAGAACCATGAGTGCTAAGTGTAGGACTTGTAAAAAAGTAAAATCTTGCCAAATAGCACTTAGATTAAACTCGCACTTTAGATCACAGCAGTGTAGTTGGAGCGACCAAGCATTGAACTACGGTTTCCCACTCCGTAGCATGTCGATTTATGCTTTACACCACACAGCTGGTATAATTAATAATTTTAATTTAATTTATTAAAATAAAAACAATAATTAATAATTTAAAGTAATATTACACAAAACAAACACAGGGATGGTCAGTGGCGGCCCGTCAGGGAAGTCTTTGAGACTGCGTCACCCCAGAAAAAGTCAGCTCCCAAAAAGAAAACAAATGTTTTATTAAAAATCATAATTTTTAATCAAATTTCCAGACACTATTCGTATTGAAAAAATTATGTGGTGTGTTAATTTCTTAATTATATTTTTACATAATTATTTTCTAAAGAAAAACATTTGAAGTCAACACCTGCGGTTATAATTTACTGTTGATGCTGAATTGCTGATATGATAAGATAACGACGACTGCTAGTTGCAAGAAACGTTCTTAAAGACTCAGTGACGAGCCGCTCGTGTGTGCACACACAGGCGCCAAGGCAATAGGTGCGCCGCCGGAAACCGTATGAAATACCAGCGCCAATCATTTTATTTTTACCGAATTATTTTTACACTATTTGAATTGACCCAATGTTTATGTTTCGGGTTTTAGTTTACATTAATTACGAATTCTGCGTTAAAATCAAAATCAAAAGCCGACTATTTTATTACAAAAGTCGTGAGTGAGTACGGCTGCGAATCCCGGTAAATAATTTGCTTTCAATCCGGCCCTGGGTGAGTTTATAAACGCAACGCAAGCAAGCGGGACGCAACGCAAAACAATTTAAACAAATGTTTTATCGAGAGTGCGGGTGCAAGGTGCACACAGGGCCGTGCGAGTTCGGTGCTATGATGCAAAGATGCGGCCGCATCAGACGGCATAAGCAAGGAGATTAAAATACGATTTGAATTTTGAATCAGTCAATAATTAAATTCTTTTGTTTTATTTTTTATGCTTGAAAATTTTTTGCAATGGACGTTTATGAAAATATGAAAATAGCAAAAGCATTGTAAACTATGGTAATAAAGCAATAAAACTACCATTAAATCTACTTATTTCTTACTCTGTCGGCTCCTAGAAATATATCTTTTTTTTTGGAAAAACCAATTTAACTGGAAAAAATAAACATCTGGACATTTTATTATAATTTGGATTTATTTTGAGCATAAATTTTGTTTTACACAAAAGTTTGCTTTCGAGTAGGGCACACTGAATTTTTCACGTATACAATACGTATTTCATCTATACAATTAATATCTCAAATAAAGTATGTAAAATCAAAGAGTGTGTACATACTCTTTCGTAAAAGATTAATTCGCGTTTTATTTTTTGCAGTAATTACCAAGCGGAAGCGGAAGCGAACCGCTTTTACCTATTTAGGAAAATGATATATAAAACTGCAGAACATATTTCAGTCAAATGTCAAAATTTGAAAAATAAAAAAGATTTTTATGATTTCATGTCGAAACACGACGATAAAAAAAGAGGCACTTAATAGGTTTTGCACACAGGCGCTGCCGGTGGTCGACGCGGCCCTGAAAGACTCATACTTAAAATACACCTATGCTAAATGCTATCAATACATAACGTATACGAGCGTAAAGGTGTGGGGAAATTACATACAGCAAATATTCCAACGTTGAGTCTAGTTTCTTCAAAGTTTCTGCAATATAAATTATAATTTATGTATTTGCTATTACAAGTTCTACGTTTTTGCACAATCATTGCTTATTATACTTTTTAAATTATTTTTATCAATGGAAATAAACGATAAATTAAAAACTAATAGACAAACACCCTTTCTTTCAGCCTTTTATTGGAATATAAAGAAAATAAATTTACTAGAAAATTTCAATGTAGTTGGTTTGGTATACTAAATTTTTGTGTTTTACTGGTTGCGATAAGCAAAATAAAATAATAAAATAATAAATAATAAAATAATAAATAAAATAAAATTTTCAAAAATCATTTGAGAAATCAAGAAAAAGTTCATAATATCATGATTGTCATGTCATGAAAAACTTTCTCAAAAGAGAAGTTACTTAAAGAACATTTTTTGTTATCAATAATATTTAAAGGAACATCTAAGACGATACAAAACACCCTTTAATAGAGTGTATAACTTCAGTTTAAACTCAAGAATTATTATGTACATTATTTAAATACATTGTCATGTTATTTCTTATTTTAAACGGATTTTTTTTATAAATTATCACCAGTGTGTGATCTTTCAAGCTAAGACTGGCATCACGAATCTGCATAACTCTTTTTATGAACTGTACTCTTTGATTTCAATTACAAAATTTTAATATTGTTTCACAATCTCTAAATAAGAGCCATTTTTAGATTTGTAAAGTTTAGGTTGAGGGGATTTTAATTAAGTGAGTTAATTTAAAAGTCGATATTTGCCGCTGCAAAAATTTAAAAATACAGTGATGCGATAAAGTTTTAAAAAGGAAATGGTTAGTACGAGGAAGATAAGGGGGTATCGAAGAACATGGTGGAACTTAGCGAAAGTAAAACGTAAAAATTTTGGAAAAAATGAAAAGTATTTGAATGTTACCCGAATTGTGTTTAAGAATATTTTTAACTAGTTTTGGATGTGAGAGAAAATCTCAAAGTTGTATAATTTGGATCGATTTGGATGTTGATTTGGATTTGAGTTTCCGATGCCAGATGGATGTTTTAATTATTGTTTTGGAAGATATGGAATCTATAAGGAAAGTATCCAGAAAGTACGTAATTGTCTAAATGCATCAAGATTGGAGTTAGGAATTAGAACGATTCCTGCAGCACATAAAGATTAGTTTGTTAGACGCCGCCGGTGAGTGAGACATTTTTGTTAAATTCAATGAATGACTTGTTTTTGATTAGCGCAACAGTGAATAATAATTACGGGGTGTTTTTTTTTTAAATTTAAATTTGTAATTTTGTATAAAATTTGATTTTTAGTAGCTTAGTAAAAATAAAGTCTAGTTAATAGACTACAAAAGGTATCGTAGTAAATGTGGCTTTATTTTTGTTCGGTGAAGCTGATATTAGGTTCTTTGGCCAGAAGTGTGGCATTTAAATTGTTAGAAATTGTGAAAATAAATCAAATCAATTTACGTCAAATTTAAATTTTAATACACTAACAAAAGTTTATAAAAAGAGGTAAGAGTCTTCTACCCTGGTGCTAGCCGAGGCGTAATAAATAAAAAAAAAGAATTTTGGCAAGTTTAATTATTTGGTTCATTCTTAAAAGAAAGTTTATCATTTAAATAAAATAACATCTCAATATATTACATAGTACATAGTACATAGTAAGTACATAATGTACATAGTTATAAGTAAATACTGTTATTAGTACTTTTTAATACTTCAGACTTCCAGTCTCCCCAAATTACTTACTCACGGACCGCCACTGGGGATGGTAGTAGTGGTGACTACCTAATACAGAAAGTATTGATTCTTGTTGTGTTATTAAAGATGATACATTTAGATTCTCCATTTTAATATTTAGTAATAATTAAATTTTCTGGAAAATTCAAATAAAAATACATTTAAAAAATATTTCTTCCAAAAAATGACCAGTTTGAGTTTTTTAAATATAAATTAGAAGAAGTAAAAAAAATTAATTTTTATTGTTATTTTTTAAAGTAACACAAATTTTTAGTAAAGTTGGTTGCCTAAGCATAAGGAAATTGCTAGGAAAATTCTCAACTGTGCGCGCTACCTTTTTCGAGCATTACAAGTTCATTATTATTTATTTCCTGCTTTAGTATCGTTCGAGTTGTCGAATGAGTTGGTTTTATATAAAATTTTTGTTAATTTCGTAATGAAAACTAAATTTATACTGCAATTATTGATACACATAATGTGCACATACGATATCTAAATAACAGGCTCACTAAATTTTGGTAAGCGATTTTTTCTGTATCCAATCAATGATTTCGTTTTTAAAATTTTTCATAATATTTACGTTTTTCTACATAAATATTTACATTTAGGAATAAGTACATATAAAAATTACTTAAATTGATTAATTTAGAATAAACACTTAACTCTTCCTTACAAATTAATTACATTCCTAGAAAACTCATCAACTTAATCTGTTAAAAATTTATTTTTTATTCAATTTGTATGTTTAATAATTTTTATTAAAAGAATGATACAAGTCCCGAATTACGCCAAGTTTTATAGTAAATAGGAAAAATGAACTAAAAATCCCCAAGGAATGGATTATGTTAATGCTAACGTGAAAACTTTTTGCATTACTTTTAGTACTTACAACATATTATCTTTTAGAATAATAAAAAATTGGGAAGTTCAAACTATTTTATTTCAACAGATGTGAAATGCAATCTGTAAAAATTTAAAGTTTATAATGCCGCAGGCGATTTTCTGCAAACTCATAATTTAAAAAAGTTTAATTTATTTAGCATACTTACTTTTTCATGAAATTAAAGTTGTTTTTACGAATACTAGAAATATTAGCTATCTATTATTTTCTAAGTGAAAAATTAAAAAAGATCTTTTTTTTCAACTTTAGGATAGCAATGACGTTTTGAAACGGTTCTTAAAAGTTCAAATCTGTCATCATTAACTTTCGTGTTTTTCACCATCACTGTCCGTGAAAACCCAATTGAATTTTAACGAATTACTTTATTAAACAAATTGTGTTGACTTTTGAGATCAAAGCCTGTATCTTTATTTACATTGTATAATTTGTGCCGGAAAAGACAGCGATAAAAACTATTATTAGATTCATCAGTTTAATGAGTGATACAAAGGAGAAGTTACAGTAATTGTTAAAATTGGGAACTGTTTATTGTATTATTTTAACAAGTTTTTCTCCAATTAAATTTGAAATTGATATTTGAATATAATTTTAGTTAGTTATTTACAACATGTTTTAACATACTACATACATATATAATTTGCCCGAAACGTAAAATTTAAATATAAACACCATTACACAGGAGTTGATGAAAAGTGTCCGTAAATTTTATAATTTTTATTTTTGAATTAAAATATTGAAGATTTTGCGCAAATATTTCAGTATATGCACAAGATTTGTGGTTAGATTAGAATTAAAATGTGAGCATATGAACAATCTAGAACTGCAAAGATCTATTTGAACCAATCTGATAATTAGATGTGTGCAGATTTCGTTATATATATGTATATACAAGATGTCCCGAAAAACATTTACAAATCTACACAGATCGAAGAAGGAAGCAAGTGAAGTAACTTTTACTAGAAAATATTTTGTCGAAAACATCTCCATAATATTGAAAATAATAATTTTGATACGATCGACCATTGTAGAAGAAATTGAACGTTAGCAATTGATATAGTTTGGACATATAAATAGAATGCCTAAAGAAGGATATCCAAAGAAGATGCTGATATGGATACCTTAAAAAAAAAAGTCGACCACGACTAAGTTGGAGAAAAAAAACGACGAAGCAATACCGGAAAAAGGTCTGGAGAAGGAACTTTGTCTGGGCACAAGAGAATGGAAACTGGGAATAGAGAGACGACACCAGCTGTAGAATGAATTATAATATAATGTTAAGACATTAACATTAAGCATAAAAAATTATATTGGTCAAATAGCCGCCATCGGCGGGCCTTGCAGATGCCCGCTCTTTAGATAAAATTTCCTATTGCTTTTCAGCATAAATTCTATGGCAGTTTATTAACTTTGGTTCCGTTTCGTGTTTCAAAAGATAAAACTGCAATGCGTTGCTGTAAGATAAACAAAAATAAAATATAAAATTGCAATATTTGCATAATCGACGATGTGCGCAGGCGCAAAACGTTAACGTTTCTCTGAAACGTTAAACGTGTGAAAATTATTTCACTTTTCTCCATCTCCAACGTCTGAAAATTTTTAAAAGCTTTTTTGGAACACTCTGTATTTTTACTTCTTAAGGATTTGCATTTTTTAGTTCAAGAAAAAATAAATACTAAATTATTTTCCGGGTTTTGCAGTATGTTTCTCAAGCGATTTTCCTGTGTAGTTATCTAATATTTTTACAACTACCCAAGCTGCATCTACGATGTGAATCCTCAAAATATTTATCATTTGTCCTATTAAACAATAATATTATTCAGTGGTCCACTATTGTATATATGTAATGTACATAGATATGTACATCCCAAGAAGCACCAATGTAATTATATTATACTTGGTGAAACTCGTAGATAAGTACAATGTATTATAATTTTTAATAATGATGGATTATGTTGATTACATTGATGCATAAATAAAAATTATGAACTAGGAACATACTATTAATTTTTCTTTTTTGTAACATTTTCGTGGTAGTTAATAGATATGTGATAAAAGCTAATAGTTTTAACCTATTTAGCTATTTTTATATAGGTAGGAACTTTTCAATGTTTTGTTTAATTTTTTCATTTCATTTGATGCATACATTATTTTAAATTACTTTTCTATAACTAAAAGTATCAGTTGATGGCTCTATTACTTATTTTGTATATTCATTATAAAGCTTTATAAAACAATGTAGGTTACACCTGCAAGGAGTAGTCCTCGCAATTTAATTTGCAACGTTCCATTAATTGTATATAATATATAGAATTTATTATAATCTATTATAATTCTGTGATATATGTATATTATACAAATAAACAATATAATATGTAAGATTTACTTGAACGAACTAAAAACAGGTATAAAAATAATTAGAAATCTGAACTAGGTACGTATTTGAATTTGAAATTAATATTAAAAAACTCGCTTGGTTTTCCATTTTCTTGTTTTGTTCTGCCCTCTTTTTCATAAATTATTTTTTACTAACCTCTTCAGTTAACAACCTTTGCAAGTTTTCCACCTCATACCTCGCATCTCGCTAGCAATAATATAAAAAAATTGGTTTTTATTTTTGATATCTACATATTATATTTTACTTTTCTAGAATATTATTAGAATGTTTCGTTTATTTTTACATTTTGACAATTTTTATAAGATATAAATAATTTTTATAATTAATAAAAAGTAGCTTCAAATGCTGACAATAAGATATATAATTGTTTTTGCATTTCACAATGCTTGCTATGAATAGTATTATGTAGAACTTATCTTTGAAATTAATAATGGATGAGATGATTGTATATTTTACTCTAATTTTATTTCTCCTTGAAAAACTTGACCAAACTGCATTATTCACAGAATTATCAGGGTAGTAGTTTAATAATTTAAAGCAAACAAATAACCCTTTTTAAATTTTATTTACAAATTTACAATGATTAGATAGTACCTACAGTTTATTTATTCGGTATTTGCAAAGAAAAAATAAAAATAAATTTTCCTACATTTCATTGATTAAAAATTTTTCAACAACGCAACGTCTTAAAGTATATTCCCTTGATAATTTCTGCTTCAATTGAGATCAACGATAGGTCTTAACCACCCGTGATAATCCGTCCCTGAAACTTGGGACTTACACACTGAGAGAAATGACTTATAATTGGAACAAAATTTAACTTGTTATTTAGAACCACAAATATCTATTTGTTTTAACTAATCTTTGCATTGACAAGCAATGTAAATTTGTTGTGTAAAATAAAGTTGTTTGTTTAATTTTGTTCTACTTGCAAATACGTTTTTGTTTCAACAAATAGGTTTGTAAAATAAATGTAAAAATGTTTGTAAAATGCAAATAATATTTGTCTTAAATATAGCGTTCTATTTTAACGACTTTCATCGTTTGACATTATGTTGAAAACTGTACAGTAGTTAACATAGATACTTACGTACTTCAAATTTATTGAATTAATATTAGTATTTGATAGTAAGTAATAATTACTTTTATTATTGCTTGTGTTACATATCTAATATGTCAAATGTTTTTATTTTTGAGCATATTGATATTATTATTGACGTAAAAACCAATTTTTTCTGAAATTTTACTTTTTGGATTTTAATATTCCATATTAAATAATTAATATTGCATAAAAATTAAGTTTCAGAAAATTAAATTTCGAACAAGATCAGATGGAAAAGAATTTATTAGTAAATAATTTTTTTAATGTATAATAAAAATTACCAGCTTTTTTTCTCAGTGAAGCAAAATTGTATTTGAATTGTTGGCAGTGAAACTTAAAATTCAGCTTTGTCGTAAATTTGAATGTTTTCTTGTTACTTTGAATTTGAAACACCTTCAGTAAAACTTCACAAATGTTATACTAATTTTTAATAATTCGAATTCTTTTGGTGATCTATTAAGTTTTTTTTGAAGTATTGTTTTGTAGGTTTTGTTTTTGTTAAATTTAATTTTTGTTTGTTTTGCTATAATCAATTGCCTACACTAACTTAAGATGCTTATGATGTAGTAAGTCTTGAAGAAGATTACAACTAGATTTACTGTATTTATTTCATTCTTAAGTTATAATTCACAACAACAGACAAAAACTGATTAGTTGAGGGCCATATAATAAAAAGAATATTTTTTACAAATTTTAATAACTGAAAGCTTTAACAAAAAACTTCAACATAATATAAAATTAAATAAAACTAAACAATAAAATGAATAATACAGCTTTAAATTTTCTAGGAATTTCCGGCTTATTTAAATTTGCACTCATACCGCCCTCAATTGCTATCTACCTTGATAATAAAAGTTTGTTAAAAATTTGCATTTTGATTAAAACATATTATGTTTACATTAGACCAGTTGCTATAGTGTGGCGTATACGTAGAGCATATAGTACTACATAATAATACTATGTATACATCGACAAGTTATGGCGCATGAAACCGTGGTTCTATACGAAAAGCGGTGCGTTTATAATTGAATAATCATCCACCTCATGAAATAAATTGTAAAAGCATAAAAAGTGGATTCCACTAAGAATAGAGGCCGATGATTATATAAAATTTAATTAATAACAGCAAACACCAATTTAATAATTTTTTAGATGTAAATTGATATTCCAGGCATTTAACCGAAATATTGAGCGTTTGCTAAAATAATTTATTAATGATATATAATATTATTTTCATTAGATAAATAAGTAAACTTGTTACAATAAGTATTTTAATTTATGTATACAAAATTAATTATTTAGACGTTTTTTTTCACATGAAAATTTTTATAATATCTAACATTTTCAAATAATGATACTTATTGCAATTGGTCATTGGTCTTCTCCTTTGCTTGTGTTCATTCACTCTTGAATGTCAGCTTCATTCATTTGACTCCATGCTTCCCTATCCACCACCTTCTGAAATCAGTCTCGTCCCACTGCTTGCTCATATCATATAACCACCTCTTCTGGGATTTTCCCACACTTTCGGACACTCTTAGGCGCCAGTGTAAAATTTATTCAATTTAATTAATTTCAATTAAGATATTCTGCCTAATATTTATGTCGAGCACTTTTGTTCTTTTTCGAATTTCTTCAATTCTTATTTTATCTTCCTATGATATACTACATACATGTTGTAGTGATATAATTTATAAATTAATTTATCACTAATTCGTTTCCAAAAAAAAACTTTACAATTTTAAATTATTAAATTTCACCGTTCATGGGATTCTTTAATTTTTTATCAAATAATGCAGTACCTTATCTTTCAATGCACATGTTGCTTTTTAAAAGTAATTTTACTTTTCGAATTTATTCCAATTAAACCAATACTAACTTCAAATTAAAAATTCGTTTTCTTCAAAAATAATCAATTTTAATCAAATAAAATAATCTTGTACTCACAATATCACAATAATCTTCACGGTCAAATCAGACCAAAATATTTTCAAACCAATTCCAATTAATATTCAAATATTATCAATCACACTTTCAAAAAGGCGCAATAATGCATTCGCATAAATTTAAATTTTAAATAAAAAAACCTCAAAATCTGCCTCGAGCCAAAATCGCACAACAGGCTCAGGCGGTTACTATCGGCAAAAGGCCTCGTATTTCCGTCAATTCGTCGCACCTGTCTAATAATTTTATCTTGCAATTCAAACTTACAAAAATGTACAGGGTGGGTGCAAACTATTTTGTAACACCACAACATATATAATATCATACATAATGTAGCATGATTTGTTCTATCAATCGTTGTGTCTTTGTGTCTTCTTAATCGATTTGCATTTATTATAGTCATCGCCATGATTTTCAGGCCGTGTGTGGTAAGAAGTAGAACGCATGTCTCATAGACTGCTTGCTAGGCTTAAATGTATGGTTTTTGAGAATGTATTTTAATTTTTCAAACGTGGTTCAGCTTTTTTGAGTTCTTCTACCAATCGCTAGGTATACGTATTTTTCAAGTTAAAGTTTAATTTTAACTTAACTAACTTTAAAATAAGTTACTCAAAAAATATCAATTGTAGACGAAAACTTGTAAAGACCATAATATAGTTATAGAAAATTCTTCTTTTTCTGTCATTAGGTTTGCGACCTGTGTTTTCACTAACAGTAACCTTACCTAAAGTAGCTTGCTAGACTCATCTCAGATGTGTCCGTAACTCTGAATTTTTATTGTTGATGAAGGCAAATCATAACCCAGAGGGACTGCCGATTTTACGTGACCTTGGAAGCACGGAGACGATCATAAGCAAATTTAAACTTCTCGAATTCAAACCGGGTACCTTAGTATCAGCAATTATTCGGCTAATATACTATGCTAATGACCGTCTCATAGGCTCAGGATCATAGTTATGGAGACTTAAATTTCCTATAAATATGCTTGGTTATGACTATTTTTAGACAAAACTTGAAATCGATTATTAAAACAAAAACAAATTTCGCCTGAAATTCAAAGGCTATAAATTCCCGAAAATCTGGATTTAGACTATCAATGACCTCTAATTGTATTTAATACAATTTGTTATTGTTTATGTTTCCAAGGTATATTATTCAATACTATGAAGTAATTAATAATTAATCATTATTCGATATCGTGATTAATGACAATCTTGACTTTACAAAACACGCATATGTAATGAACGTACTATTCAATAGGAGTAGAGAAAATATACATTTGTAATTATAAAAAGAATGAATAATGTAAAATACTTAGTATCTACATACACATAATATGTAAGTATTGATTTAAAACTATAGAAATTATTCTATTAAAAATTTAAGAATTACTATTAGGTACCTATGTATTTTAAAATAATTGAAATTAACTAAAAAATAATTTCAATAAATTATATGGTATTTACTAAATACCATATTTGGTATGGTATACTATTTGGTATTTAATACTATTTAGTATGTATTTGTAAAATATATTATTTTATATTTATACTTTATATAATAAAATTTATATCAAGTGTGGCGTAAAGCATGCAAGAACAAACTTGTGAGCGGGAAACCGCGGTTCCAGTCCTGGTCGCGCCAAATGCACTGCTGTGAATTTATTTCTGATGAATTTCTGTACTGATTATTGTAAAATAGTTTATCCGTAAAGAAATGATATTATTATTATAAAAAAAAAATTGTTACATAATATAAATATATTTTGTGAAACATATTATTTTAAAAATAATATAAATTAAATTAAGTTCTCACTATTTTCCTAAGGATGGTGTTATCTTAGCCTTTTTGCATCAGCCAACTTTATCGTAAAGCTGCACCTTAGTCTTAAAATGACAATATTATGATATTCCGCCAAAGTATAAACAACATACTATTTTTCTTAGCGTTAAACATGTCGAATTCCGTGCCAAAAAGTCATCAAAATTATCGTATCATGATTAGTATTAAAAAGTGGATACATTACGATAACCCGAAGCGTAGAAAATTGTGAGGTACCCCGACTATGCATCAACATCGACGCCAAAACAGAATATCTATGGCTCTAAACTCATGCTCTGTGCTTGATACGATCAGCTGGGTGTAGTGTATTATGAGCATCTCAAATCCAACAAAAACATTACAGGAAATCGCTATCGACTACAATTGATGCGTTTGAGTCGAGCATTAAAGAAAAAACGGGCGCAGTATGAGAAGAGGTACATAACAAAATAATTTTGCAGCATAACAACGCTCAGCCATATGTTGTACAAAACGGTTTCAATTAATGACTCATGGTCTGGCTGAGCAGCACTTTCATACTTATAAAGATGCCAAAAAATGGCTCCATTCTTAGATATCCTCATAAGATGAGTCGTTCTTTCGACATTGTATTTGCATACTGTCAGAGAGATAGGAGAAAGTAGATGCTAGCGATGAACAATACTTTCAATAATAATATGTTTTTTTCTAAAAATTTTTAAACAACGCATTCTTTTTTACGACAAATACAGCAAGAACTTATTTACGTTTCACAACAGTTAACAAAACTAAACAGAACGTTAAAATAATAAAATTTAACCGTAAATTTTAAATAATTTAAAATTTTTTTTTTATTTTAAACTCCAATTGAATATAACTAAGAAAATGACAAAAATAATAAAATTTTATTTTCGAACAATTAAATGAGTGCTACAAGAAAAAAACAAAAATTTTAAATGATTTTAAAACTAAATATCAAATCTAAGCATGTCATGAGCGAACTTGAATAAATTTTGAAGGTAATAAGAAAGTTTCTAAAACGGCACTGTCAGTAGGACTTTACTATAAGTAGGGTCTTATATTGCATTACTAAATTTTATTTATTTTCTATTTTATCTATTGTGATAATGTAATATTAGTTTTACTCCTTTTCAAATATTTTTAGCTACTCTGTCAAATGTGGTAAATTAATGATTTTTCAATAAATTGTTATTTTTATAATATATAATATTTAAGTATATATTTTTATTAATTTTAAAATATTGAATATTTATAAATATTTATTGAATATTTATATTGAATATATTGAATATCGTAAAGTCTAAAGCAAACAACTTTATAAATAAGATATTAACATAAAAACTTAGAAAGTTTCTAACGTCTTGTAGGTTATTTTAAAGCATTTTATCAATTACTTACCTAAAATTATTAAAACTTTTAGTAATCGTTTCTAAAGACTTAATTAAGAAAAGTTTTTAATTGTGAAAATTATACTACTTTACATCATATTTATTAAAAAGTTTTAGAACTCATTTTTGGCATTCTTCTGTTGTAATGGCTTTTTATTAAATCGAGCAGCTTGTATGTATAAACCACTTATAGTGGAATAAAGAAACCTATTTAATAGACAATACAACAATTGACGTTTTCATTGATTACTTACACTGAAAATAAAAATTGATCAACATAGCAAAAATTTATTTAATCAATAGATAAGTGGTTTAGGTAGTGTAACTCGATATTAATCACCTCAAATTTTTTAGAAAAATCAAAAAATGCACAAACACTTTCTAGAATTAAAATGTTTTAAGTTAACACAATATAAATACACTATAACAACATCTTCACCATACTATGGCATCATCAGGCGATGAACTAGAAGGAGAAACGAGAAAAATTCCGTATTTATCGTTCAAATTGCCAGAGAAAAAAGGAGAGAGTAGGAGGATATTTTTGAAAAAATAGTATATTTTAGTGTGAATTTACTAGAGGGTTAATATATAATAAATATATTAAATGAAATAGTGTAGGTGGAGGTAGAGTAAGTTGGAAGGAGGAGAGGGTGAATGTAGGAAACGAGGGGGAGATTATAATTTTTTTAAATGTTTAGTAGGGGTGTGACCGGTATCATGGTGACCGGTATGACCAATGTATTTTTGAGAACTTTTTTTTTGAGTGAGCTCATTCAACACCTGATTTATAGTTAAAATGTCTGATTTTGATTTCGCGTTATTAAAGATTTGTTGTTTAAAAAAAAATTACTTACAACTAATTTTTTTTATACCCTTAAATAAATTTTAACCTAATCGGTATTTCTAAATAAAAGTAGAAAAGTAGATTTTGACTCTGAATATCTATTAGAAGATAAATAGATACTCTTCTCACAATACATTTTCTAATGAATAATATGGGGCTACTATGCCTATCTTACATAATATCTTTTAATAGATCTTCACGACCAAAATCCACTTTTCTACCTTTTTTGAATTATTAATATAGTAATTTTGAAATATTAAAGTTGAAATATTTCTAACTTTAACATTGTGTTTTAATAATAATAGATATGTGTTGAATATACCCTTATTATGTTAAGTAATATTGTGAATTATAATAGCAGATGCGAATTGCTAATGTAACATGAAAAATTGTTGAGAAGTAAAATAATTTTTTTTCCACTACTAGTCATATAGGTTATAGGCTATCATTATAACTTAGCCAAGTCGCACCTGAAGTGACGTTTTTCAGACTACTGATGAATAATATTTTCATTATACACTACTAGTTAATAATTAACATATTGATATTTTTCTATAGTTTGGCAAATATTTATAAGACAAATGTTGTTAAAAAACGATTTTGTATAACCAAGAGATGCTATTTAAATGAGTTTAAACTTTCAAAACGCTTTTTAATAGAATAATTTCGTTTCAAATATTGTGATATATCATATATATCACAACCACAGTTGTGAAGACCATTATAGACCCCGCGCCTTATATTCTTCTGAGCTTCGCACTTCGGAATATAATCTTGACGCTGGGGCAATAATGACAGTCTTCGCAACCTTGGCCTATAATATACTATTGTGTAAAACAATACAGTTATTGTGAATGTAAATAGTTTCGTTTACAAACAATAAAATCTTATTTATTTTTTTAATCTATTTATTGACGTAAAAGGTACGACTTTTGCTATAGTTGCTCGTATAAGTAATTGAGAAATTTAATTTTTTGCATTAAATGACTTGACTTCTACGTATATGTAAAATTAATTTTTTTATTTGTATTAAATACGTTGTACTTCCCAATGGTAATTAAGATTTGTTAATATAATTTTGTTCATATAGGTAACACTAATTTTGAGTATGTTGAGCTACTACATTTTATAATCGCTTAATATTGGAACTTGAAAATGTCCTGCTCGACGACAAATTAGGCGGATATAATGTAGACAACTCAACATACCTAAAATTGTAGTTGCTTATTTGTAAAGTATTAAATTACAGGAACAATTTGTTGTATAATAGTATAGGTAGTAAATTTGCAAACAAAACAAAATTAATATAAAAATTATAACAAAGTAAATTGAAGTTCTATGTACTAAATTAAGTAAGCACAATTAATATTAAAAATAATTAATATTAAAAATTGTTCCCGAATATATTTTTTAAAACTCCCAAAAATCACCAAAATTTCAGGAAAATTCGCCACTTTATGAAATACGATTTTTTTCAAAATTGTTATTTCCAAAATCAAATTTTACTTCGCAAATTTTAAATCAAATTATTTTTCTACCTTTCCTAAGTTTTGAACTTGTGATATCCTACTATCAAATCGATGCTTATCTGTCACGCCACATTTGATCGCTACAAATTGTAATTTTAATTTCAAATTTAATTTTAAAACAAACTATTTTTTCAACAATCCAAAAATTATTCCAAATTTGTAATAAAAATATATCTTTCACCAAAAATAATCTTTAGTCAAAAATAAAATTTCAAATCACAAAAATTAATCAATCTCTAGCTGCGGTGAAAACTTCCGACCAAAATACTTCCAACAATTTACACAGTCAACGCAATTTAGAAACTCTCATTCGCAAATTAATATTTATATAAACATTTCACAAAAATATAAAAAGTATCTCAAGAGGCAAAAAACGCACAACCTGCTCGTGCGGCTACTCTTGGCAAATGGCTTCAAATTTCTCGTGATTGGTCCCCACCTAGCAAACTTTACAAAGTGACAACTTAATTATTACTACCAAAATTTGCTATAATGCCCTATATCGGTTTTTCTAAAAACTTAAACAACGAAGACTTTTAGGACAAGATCTTTTTTGAAGTTTTCAATGTATTGTAAAAATTTCCTACATCTGATAATTAGCGGAGCGAAACGGATTTTTCCACTTTGATTTTGGAACTACGACACTATTGCAAGTGTCAAAATTAGTATCATACAACATTAAAACGTACGATTATTAAATAATATCTTTTGTTGTTTGATTTTTTTATTTTTAAGCTACTTTAAAATTTCAGAAAAATGTATGTAGTATCTGCTATCTGCGTCAATAATAATACAAATTCATTTCACTACATAAAACATTGTTTTTTAAGAGTAAATAACTGTAATTTTAGCATTTCTTTAAAGGGAGGTTCTCATGAAACGTGTCAAAAATAAGGTGTTTTTCTGGATTTTTTTTTTTCATAGAAGGAAGTAAATCAACTACTCCAAGTTTTTGACAGGTAATTATTAACTCTTAAAGTACAAAAAAAATTTTTCAATCAAGAGTAATGTCATGAGACATTGTAGTACGCCCTGTTGGCTCCCACTCTAGTACTTGCAAAAATTAACCGAATTTAAAAATTCAAAAATTTTTGTAATTTATATACTAGTAGTTGGAACCTAAACCAGCAATATTAATAAAAAGTCAAAAATTAAAAAAATTGCAAGCATTCAAACTATCGGAACCGATTTTTCAGGTATTTTTCGCTCTTAAAAGTACTATAAATATAAAAAACTGCTAATATTATGTGCATTTAGATTTGGGTTTCAAAAAATTTAATCTACTTTAAAAAAAAAAGATGATACATAGAGTAGTTTTGGTGCTATCGTAGGAGCCAGAGTGTAAAAAACAGAAGCATTTGTTGAAACAAAAATGCATTTGCAAATAATAATACCTTCCCCATTATTTTACACAACAAATTTGCTTTACTTGCAAAACTATTTTTTCTTCGTTACACAATTTTAACCAAGTGTAAAGACCACAAAATAGATATTATTATTTGATAAATTCAAATTATATAAAAATTGATAAATTTGATGATCATTCTTAATTGTTCAGAAATCAATTTATCTAAAGTTTTAGAAATAGTTAACCGGGTGAAATTATTCAATTCAATCAATTCTGTATTCTTTTTTAAGAAATTGGGGGTACAAAAGCATTTGTTCTACATTTTTGAACGATTACCACCATTTAAAGGAATTTTGAAAATGTTGTAAACAGTACTATTGTAAGTGTACTTTTAGACACATTTGGCAAAATAAGATAAATTATTTTGTAAGAGATAGTTTCAAAAGTATTAAATATTTAATAATATACATCAAGATGACTGTTTCCATAAAAGTGTTCAGCCAAATTACATTCTCACATTATTGACTAACGTTTAAGATTTTGACATGCAAAAACTAAAACATAGAAACGTAGTGTTCATGTGAAGTCGATACATCAGACAGACGGTAGAAAATTTTAGAATTACATGAATATCCGAGTAAATAAATTTGTAACTCTATCTTGTACATCTACACTAGTAGTGATATAAAAATATGTGCACTTGTAACACATTACTATATAATATATATTTAATATAATATATAATATATCTCAGTTTGTAAGTTTTATCATGTAAGCTGAATTATAAGTTTGCAATTTATACTTAGCAACATGTTAATGTAGGTACTTACTCATATTGTATACATATTAGCTGTATTCTTTTTACCTATTTTAAGTGAGATTGTACTGAGATACTCAGTTACTCAGTTGAAAAGTTGTTTTTTTTACCGTTTGGACATAAGTACTGTGCCGTGCCGAATTGAGTTTTACGTGACAAAATTATCCCCTTCCATACCCAAACTGATTTTGCTGTTTTGAAGTGTTACAACTGAGACAAATTGGGAAATGGCTCGGATTGGTTGATATAAATTAAACTTGTCACTTATTGCAATCATTTTAATATCTACTGCATGTAGACATTTTGTTGACATTATACAATAATACAAAAAACAATTTGATTAGCATTACCAAACTTCAAAATAATTAAATTCAAAAATCACTTAGTAGTACATTTTCGTTGTTCTTTTTACCTTATCTTTTTCTCACTTTGACTCAGTTAATCTTAGTTCATCTCAGCTCACTTCATCTCAGTTGTGCAACTGAGATAGAAATAAAATAGGTAAAAAGAATACAGCTATTGTTATTGAACTTGAATCACAATATACTATTTTGTGAATGCTGGAACATAATACTAAATCATATTTTGTCTACACGTAGCGTGCTTTAAATTTTCGTTACTATTTTATATTTTATGAAAATAGCACAATTAATATTACTATATAAATTAAAGTCTAGTAAGGGGGAAAACGTATCAAAAAACCTAAACATTAGTCATAAGTACAGTGATACATTTTACATCACGATATAATTACTACATAATAATGTACCCTACATACTGTCTATTACACTATGTACCTGCAGTTATAACCTGCAGTTATAACAATTATTGATTTTCTTATAGATGAACTAATAAACATTGTTCACTTTTGAAAATAAAATACTAAATTAATTTTTAGAAAAATATCAATTTTTATTATAATCCCAGATACAATATTATGAAAAATCAAAAATACATTGTTTAACTTCATCGCCACTCGATAATGATTTTAACTGGTGTTTTTTCAGGAAAAATTTCCAATGAAACTAATTTTAAATTATGCTTACCTTAAAAATTAAGTAGCGAGTTATAAAGAATTTTTAAATTAAATTTATGCTAAAAATTAAATTTTGAGATTCACAAAGTTTCGATCAGTTTATAATAATGAACAAGTTCTTTCTTCAAAGTTGTTTTAAATTTTACAATTAAGTTTATAAATTTATTATAATTATAATTAAGTAGATAACAATTCATGTAATTTGTTTTATATAATTACATATTACTTACACCTGGATGTATTTTTTGGTATGATGTATATTGTATAAAATACTTGAACTGATTTGTTTGTTTTCATTATTATTTTTAGTGTACAGGGGTACTTATTTTAAAACTTGTTTATAAATACCTTCTTTAAAGGTCTTTTATGTTATTGAAATTTTCAGAAAATAGCACGATCCTGTACAATATAGACTTTTAACACGACATGTTTTTTGAAGTAAATGTTCGAGTAGTAGCTTTGCTATATCATAATTTTAAGTGTACCTATCCTGTATCTTACCGTCGTGATTCAATTCTATAGATCTAAATTTAGATTTTGATGAAAAAGTAGGTTGATTGTATTACAGGTAATCAGACGTGCTTCAAGAGTGCCTAATGGCCGTTATACACTATGCATTTTTTGTACAAGAAACTGTACAGTATATTCTACAAACATTTCATGTACAATATTGTTTTATGGTGTACGACACTAGGGTATTTCCTGCACAAGAAACTGAATGAAAGCTTAATTGCTGAAATTATTCTCAATGAGAGAAAAACGCCGAGGAGAAATTTTCAATCTTGAAGTAGAAGCAGTAATAAATAAATAATACTAAATAAAATATTACTAATTTTTAATTTTAAATAAAACAGGTACAATATAATATGTACCTAATTAATCTTAGAATAAACAAGTTAATTAAACGTTTTATAAAGAGGTTTTTATTGAGTTTTCGACGTTGGTAAACGTCTTCGTCATAACATGTTTTATAACATTTTTATCCGAGTAGATAATCAGCTGATTTTGTTATGTGCCGTTTCAGCGCACACTGCGCACAGTCGGCGTAGTTACTGTACAATAAATAACTGTTGAGTTTCTTGTATAAGAAATTGTACATACAAGTAAACGTGTATGACACTATGCAGAAAAATGTACAGTTACACGAAAAATGTACAATAAACTGTACAGTTTGTTGTACAGAAAAATGCATAAGTCCAAATGTATAAATTTGTTTTATGTAAAGAAATTTCTCATTAAATAAAAAAATTGTGTCATGGTGTTTCTGAGGGTTTTGTTTATCTTAACGATAATTTTAATTAGTATCCCAACATTATAACTAATTATGCACTTGTTAGAAATAATTTTAAGTTTCATTTAAACCAGAATATTATCGAATGTTTTTTTTCTCATTAATTATATTGCAGTACCAAAATACTAGATTAAAAAAAATAAAGTCTCTATTGATCAATAGATATTTAATATTTTTATTTTTTATAATATATAAAATATCGTTCGGTAATAGTTTCCTTAGAAAATGAAATTTTTTGTTATTAATAAGCTTCGATTCTTACAAAAGTCTTTCATTTAGCAAACAATTTAAAATATTGAAAAGATAAAACTCGACCAATGCAAACAATTAAAGTTCGAAATCGACTGATTTTTATTTAATGATAAAAATTCTATACATATAAGTACCTTTCTTATTATAGAATATACCAGATTAATTAAAATCGTAGAGATTATATTCGTTAAAAGCTGAAAATTATTGAACAAGATTTATCTATTAAGTCAATTATTTAACCTGTTAATTTTTTAAATTTTAATTCAAGATGTACTAGAGTAATTTCATTATAGTATGTTATATTATATTATTTACTACGTATTATCATATTTCAATAACAGTATTATACACATACCTAAGCACCAATGCTTACCGCTGAATAAAATTTCAATAACTCAAAAATTCTTGACGATGCTAAAAGAAATTTATGACATGTCTTAATTAATTATAATTTAAATATTGATTTTATGCTTGACAGTGATTAAAACATAGCTTGAACTAATACATACATTTTGAAGTACTGATTATATTTACCTGATCAGCTCAGTGGTCTGTTACTTTGCTACTGACATAATTATAAACATTAATAATTTACTATTATTACATGTGCACTAATTTTTTTGATTTTGATTTTTGAGGTTCAAAATAACATAATATATTTAGAAGTTCTTCAACGAGATTTCCATTACGGCGCAGGTTTATCTGAAATTACGGCGTTATTTTATTATATAAATTGTATTAAACTTGATAAATTAACCTACTCTATATATCACACTTGAGAATTACAATTCTTTTCGGTTCCAGTTGCGTTAACAATTACTCATGAAAGTAGATAGATTATGATAAATAAAGTCTATTTTATTTAATTAAATAAATTTGTGAAATTTTATATTGTATGTTTTGATCTGTTATTTAAGGTTTATAAGGTTGATTTACCAAGTAAACGGAGAAAATTTCATTATTCAATTAATACAACATTAGGTATAGTGCAAGTTTGTATTCATATAACGAATTAAGTAACGTATCGAAAATTTTGCATACATTAAATTTAATTTGATTGGAAAATTTTAATATTTACATGAATAATTTATATTTTAAACTTTAAATAAGCGAAATCTTCAATGTAAGTACATTCAACTAAAGTAATATAAAACCAACCAATTAAAGACTTCAATTTCTATGCTAACAATGCTTAATGTTCTTGATTGGTGATAATCTTCAAACCATTAATATTAAAATAATGATGAAGTTAAATATTTCTTAATACATTTATTAATATTGCACACTTTCATTACACTAAGTAGAGCTTTTATAACAGAATAATATTATGGAATTGCTATTTATGTTATATTTTGTAGTTTGTTATGGAGGGATAATCGATTCTGGTACCTATTTTTAAATTACAGAAGATATTTTAAATTTTACTGAAATAGTAATTTGACTAATAATATACCCTGTATCTTTCCAAGACAATGTTACTTGCTTGAATATAAAAACCCGTATCTACAGTATTTCTGACACTCACGGCTTTAAATTTCAAGTTCAAAACTGTTCAGGAACAGTCTAATTTATTCTAATTTATATATTTTTTTTATTATTTTATTGACCTAAAAAAAATTATTTTTTGTTTTTTTTCCGCTGTCGTTAGCAGAAAAGTAATATTTATCAAAATTTAATTAAAAATAGCATGTTTTATTCGGAGATAAACAACTATGTATTTGTCGTTTGTTTGTAATTTATTATTGACTTACAAACTACATACCTACTATTTATCTCAATTGAAATTTTGATTTAACAAAACTAGCAACGTAAGAAATGACATTTTTGCATCTAACGGGGTCCGGGGTCAGATTTAATATTTAATAAACACTCACAAATACAACGATATGTAAATCTTGAGCTTCTAGGTTATTTCTATAAGGTGATAGATCAATTTATTAAATTTATATATATTTTTTGTTTTTGCAAAATTAACGTCAGTTCAGTCTGGATGATTATAATTTTAAATTATTTGTAGAAATGAAACAAGTAATTTTTCAATTGAATCATAACATATTTATATTTTTGATGTTTCATATTATATATTATTGTAAAAGCGTAAATTAATAATTTAAAATTTAGTTCAATGACCTACGTAAAAAATATTAACTTTTTATCTTTAATCGTAGAACGAAATTATGCCGTTTTGTTAAATATTATCGTTATGTTGAAGTGGTGAACTAATCTAATATACAAGATAATGGGTTTTTGCCCTTATAGAGAATTATTTTAATCAAGAATGAGAAGCGACAATAGAAAGAAGTACTTTATGAAAAGTATATCTACTAAATTCAAATAACTTCCAAACATTTGCAAAAATATAATTAATTTACAGAAATTTGTTAAAAATTTATCACTCTGAGTAATAATTTGGAAAAACTAATACTTAGATTAGTATAGCTTTTATTTGAGAATGAATCATAACAACAATTAGTAAAGTGATTTCACATTGATAAGCTTGGAGCTATAAAATTTATTGACAAACCCACTTGGTATACCTACATCAATTAAATATTGAATCGATGATGTAATTTTTTTATTTATCCCTTGTAGTAAAAAATTGATTTAACTTGTTGATCTACTTTAGTTACAGTTCAGGTTAAGTAGGTAAATCAATAAATAGGCTGTTGTAGTTGTATTCCTGGGGCATCGTTATAATTAAATTATAACATATAATATAATACCCGTGATTGAAATCTTGCAGATACTTTTGAGCAGTGATTCTAATCAGAGTCTTTCTGCAGCCAATATTACAAGAGGTCAAAATTATTTATTGTGATGCATTACAATCACAGAAATAATTATTTCGTTGAATATTACACAAAAATGTCACATGTTTTGTTATATTAATTATACATTTTTTAATAATACATTGAAGCAGCACTAAAAATTGCCTTTTAGTACCAAACTTGGATTTAATATTAAAGTTGAAACTTATCTTCACAAAAATTGGTATAAACTTTTGCATTTCCTAAAGTGAATTGGGATTTGAGGAATCACCTAACGGCATACATCTAGATTACGATTTATACAATTTCTTCAATTTTAAATATTTACAAATATGTAATTAGTAATTACAAAGCTTAAAAAAATTGGGACCAATAGCATTCTAATAAGCTTTTTTAAAACATATCAACATAATCTTTAGATATAACAAAAGCTTTATAGTGGAGATAGTTTTTAAATAAATTCAGTTTTTCACATGTGTTATACTGTTATATTGATTTCACAACATAAAATTGATATTAAAAATTTAATGTTATTTGAAAATTAAAACCTGAACTCAATTTTTCCACTTGGCTACAGGAAAGCGGTTAGACTACATTTAAATTAATTTGTATAATCAATTATACAGTGTATTTTGCTGTTTTTGATATAAAATATACGGAAGTAATTAAGCACATCGTTAAGGGTGATAACTTTTGAAGAGTTTAATTACATGAAATTCGTTAATTTTGAATTGAAGCGTTTGATTAATTTTCTAAATTAGTTTGTCAAGTAGGTAATATAATATTAGGTCTTTGTACAAATTTATAATTCGAGAATACTTCTCTTATTTATTCTTCTATTTTTCGAAAATTACGATCAAAGAATCATTGAAGTTATAGGAATTTAATGTTAAAATGCGCAATAAACTTTGAAATTATTTTGATTATTCTAATTAAAATTTTTTTAAATTTAATCAAAAAATAAACAGAAAAATTCTTATTAACTTTGAGCACGAACAGGGTGCGGTGAGATAGTCCAACAACACATTGAGTTGCAAATACGTAAAAAGATAACTTATTAAGAAGGAAAATCGATAACAAAAGCACCTAATGTACTTTTTAACTTTTTACCTTACGATTAGACTTGGTAAGTAAGTTATTCCTGAAATTTTGACCGTGACACAGGTAAAATCAAGGATAGCTTTTATAATGAGGTTGTCGAGTTTGTAGTGGATATCGATTTGACGCCAGCACTGAAAATAATTTGTTCTAAGGTTAGGCAACAATACTTTTGTTGTAACTTCAAAGTATCTTGAAGTAAACAAAAAATTAATTTGAAACTAAATTCATTGTAACAATTTTATATTTTATAAAAAATATAACAACTAACAACTGAAATTGAATTTCATTATAATTTTGTATAAAAAAATTCCTTCAAAGATTATTGAAAACATTTTGTAATGGTTGTCTGGGGTTGTTACATAAAATATTCGAATATATTGCGAGTTTGCACACAAACTTGGTTTTTAGCGTGAGAAAAGAAAAATAATTTAGTATAATGTGAAAAACGTGATAGTATTTTTATTATAAATTGCTTATAGCAAATATAATTTCCACGCAATTTTATTAAGTTGATATTCCATTTTATTGTTTGGCAGTATGTCCATTTATTTAACTTTTCCATAATTTTATATTGGACCAGGAAGTGAAATTTGATATATCAAAACTATTTTAGTATAACTGAAAGTTAACCGAACTTTTCAGAACTAAATCACATAAAAGTTTAATGTAAAATCAGCTTTAAGACATTTAAAACGCACTCGGTTACCAACATCCGGAGCCATTGTGAAAAAATATAAAATATAAATTATTTTTAATTTGTTTTTGTTACAAAATATGTGTAGTGATGCTATAATATAACATAAAATATAAATAATAATTACTGTTTAAATCTTATAAAATTGCTAAAATAATTAAATTATGCAGATTTCACTGATGAACGTCGGAGATAATTTTACGGCCTCTTTAAAACCAGAAAAGACCTTTCTCCTAAACAATTAGTTCAGGCAATATTGATGGAAATTCTTAATGCAATTTAAACGTTGGAAAACGTAGCTTCAATATTGAAACTAATTATGGCTTTTAAATTAAGCTCTGCTTTTGATGTAATGTTGTCTTCTGGTAGAATATTTACACATTAAAAGCAAACATTCTTTAATAAAATTTTCCTCAAAATCATCTGATTATAAAATATTTTTATGTAAATTTTTTAAGTTAATTATAACAGCAAATACTAAAGAAGTATCGTCATAGGCATATTTTTTTTAATTTCATTTAGGTGCTTGCCAATAACTACAACAATGTAGTAACTATAAACAATAATAACTACAATATTGTATAGGTACTAAATATGTATAATATATTGATTTAAACTACTTAATTTTTGATAAAATTAAGATCTACTTGTAGAGGACTTTTCAACAAGTACTTTGTCTTTAAGTTTGAACTACAAATAAAACACACATTTTAGCTGAAAGTTCTGCATTTTTATTAATATAATATTATGTACAAAGTCTACCATTTATAAATTAAAAATAATATCGGATAAATGTTCACGAATACTACGCAGATTATATATATTTCTATTACATTTTTTGCATAATTACTGCAGAATTGCGCAAAATTATTAGATCAGGAAATTTTGTTTGCAATAAATTAATTGCTTCAGTGGCTGTGAGGCATGTGACAACGTCCTGCTGAAACCACATATTACTCACATCCACATGATCAGTAAAAAGCAAAACAAAATTATCCACATGTCTCAATAACGCAATCCATTCACAGTAACAGCGTTTCCACTCTCATTTTTAATAAAATACGCTTCTCTCCAACCACTCTTTCAGTCCAAAAATCACACCAAACAGTAACCAGAATGGAATCTAAATGCTTCTCAAAACTCATTCTTGAATTTTCTGAAGCCAAAATGCTGCAATTTTATTTATTAACATAACCATTTAAATGAAAATATAAGCTTCATTTGCAAAGATGATTTCTTCAGAAAAACCAACATCTTGCATTTAAAATTAGCAAATTTTTGACGAACAGCATGGTCGGCTGTCTTTAATTCTTGCACTAACTGAACCTTGTAAGGTTTTAGATCCAAATCTTTATGCAAAATTCACCATCGGTCGGTCGGTCGTCCAATTGCTAAGAACGTCGTGGAATTAATAAGTTTAGATTTTCCTGAACACTTTCACTTACATCAGCAATACTGCAAATTTACTGCTAAACGACCCAGACGAACACGTATTGTTGTTGGTATGTCATGTACCTAACCATTAGACTTAAAATATCTAAAATATTGCGATATGAGGTTTTCACATCTCAACCATTTTCGTAATGGATTTTAATTACTTTAATGCGATTTTTGATTAAAATTAAAGACATCATAAAAAGTAGATCTACTATTTGACATAATTATAAAACTGTCACTAAATCAAAAATTATCTTTATACAAAGACCTTGTTGAAGAGCCCTGTATTTAACAAATAAAATTGCGGGAAATATGTTTTTTCTTTCAGATTTACAATAAAAATGTTAATATTCTGGAAATGAAATGTTTTAAAGTTATTTGTGTCATTTAGATATGTCATATGATATAGATTTTGTTCAAGTTTGATTTACTTTACTTTATTAATTTACTTGTTTAGCCGTAAATGTATGTTACATGCACTAGCTAAATTTGAGATTTAACTCGCAGTTCTTCAAGCATTGGCCAGAACAAATTGCAGGTTCTTAAAATTGATAGTTTTCTCCCACTAAATAAAAAATTTTAATTTTATATAAAGCAAGTTAATAGTATATTACTGACCGAGCCTCGAAAATTATCCGTTACTGGGCGCGCAGCTATATTAAAAAGCAAGCGTGAGCGAGCCCAGTAACGGATTATGTTTCGAGTCGAGGTGAGTATACTTTTTTATCGGAAAACATAAAAATTAGCTATTATACTAAAAATTAAAAAAATCGTATAATATAATATTTTATAGTTTAAATATTCTGTCAAAAGAAACGGTTAGTAATTGGATGGGTGACCGCTTTGTAAATATTTTACTTAAATATTTTTTTTATACAACCCTTTTTAGTCGCACGAAGTGCGTTACATTAAGTTTATGAAAATTTTTATGTGTTAATATTTCACGTTTAAAAATTTATAAAAAGTAAAATTTAAATGTTTACGAAATTTCATTTCAATATTAATTTTTACATGTTACATGAAATTGAAATAAAATTTAATTCATAACTTACATAGTATTGTTAAAAAATTATTATCACATGTTAATAATCTTAACCATATTAAAACAATTATATTACATCAACCCTTGGTGGTGCAATGCATTAAGTGATTGAATCATAATAACGTCATTTGGTGATCGCAAGTTCGAACCTCACGTCGGACAAAACTTTTTTTAATGGCATTTTATCATACAAATGATATGAAATACAGAAGTGACAGAAGCGACCAGTAATGAAAACTCATTACCAGTCGATTTGTTTCGGCATTCGGAAAGCATCGCTTTGTCTATGTTTTCCGATAAAACAAATTAAATTAAATCTTAGGGTGATTTAATAGTGATAGCACAAGTAGGTAAAAGAGTTAACCTATCGTATTTCCATTCCTTAAGCAGGGTAAAACACGTAACAAATAAAGCAAAGCAATAATTTATATCAATCGATATAAATTATATAGGTTATAAATTTAAAAAAAGGTAAAAATGAGATTAAAAATTTTCCTACTTCTAGTTCGCCATCGCCTGATGATGCCATAGTAATTATGGTGAAAACGTTTGCGATAATATACATACTGTGTATTTATATTGTGTTAACTTTGCATTTTTTAGTTTTTCTAAAATTTCCATTTAAAAATATATTAAGTTTATCAAAAAGAACTTTTCGGTATATGTATATCATTAAGCAAAACTCATCATTACATTAATATTTAAATCAAATTAATTTTTCCATATTAAACATAATCTCGGATCTGTAAAATGACTATTTTGCAGTTTTTTGAAATATTTACCGCTACAAAAATAGGATGGTAGAAGTACGAGGATCAGCTCTAAACAATTTATTCTTTGCGGATTTTTAAAGAACATTAGAACAACGAAGAACTATAAACCTGAAATATTGAAACTACAATTGAAATGAACTTTGCAATATTGAAAAGTACCTTCTCCATCTGTTATTTTGTATCTAATTTTGAAATAATTCAAGCAAGCAATTTATTAATAGTACAGGAATATAGACTGTTTTCGTTCTTCAAATTCACAACTAGTTCATCTCGTCCCAATTCCGTAACAATCATGTTGATGTATTTACAGAACCAGTGGACCTATAATTTAACGCGAGTTCCAAACCGCGAGAAGTTTATAATATGTCGGCGGCAAAGACTGAAATCTGTGAATCCCGAGAATGCCAAATTAAAATTATTGAAATATTCTAAATTGATTCATAATATTTTATACACCTCCTTTACTATATAAATAAGCACAATTATACACGTTTAAAAACT
Source organism: Cantharis rustica (assembly GCA_911387805.1). Lineage (NCBI taxonomy): Eukaryota > Metazoa > Arthropoda > Insecta > Coleoptera > Cantharidae > Cantharis > Cantharis rustica. The sequence goes on from OU426879.1 coordinate 38,337,872, forward strand.
TGCTTAAGCGCTTGAGTAACTCCAATTAAAATTTTGTTTTTAAAATTAATTAAAAGTTAAATTATGAGCAGCACCCGGAGATACTATAATAAACTCGAAAGAAACTTTGAATTGTAGACATCCTATTTCAAATTAATTAGTATCTTATGGTTTAGTATTAACTTCCATGATATACGGCTATGAAATAAATTTGAAAATCTACAATTTCATCGTTAGAACTAATAATAAAATAATTTAAATTGTATTTATTTTTCTAAGCAAGTTATCCTACTTGATCCTTGAAGCTCAAAAGCTCGTGTAGAAAATTCTTGCCGATGATTAAAGGACCAAACAGCTTTACGTGACTTCCAAATCACGACACAAATTAATGGGCATATAGGTGGGATTCGAACCCGGATAATATTCATCGCAACATTAAAATCTGGAATAGTAACACCCAAACAAAACACTTAAAATTATATCAATTACTTACTAAAATTAAACACATACTGCAGGCACAGTTTGTTGTTTTTGAAGCTTCGAAGTTATATAACAGTATTTAACAACCAAGTTTGGATAAATGTAAATTAGTTAAATTTTCTATTTAGTGTTTCATAAAATCAATTTAAACATTACTTTTACGCTCTACAAAAGCAAAATGAAATTTTAGCTCACATTTTACGGCATATGAGTCCAATATAACTCGCATTTCTATAACAGGAATATATTATATATTTTATTGTTTTTATTATTACTTTCTTTTTAAAAAGTTAAACAATTGCTTTTAGTTTAATTTGAGCAATTTAAGAATTTATTACACGAGCTGTACTATTAATTTATTATTATGTGAATTTAGGTATTATAATATTTTGTTGTTTTACTATTGAAATTTTTAACCTAAAATGTAGAAGAAGTTAATCGAGTCGAAGTTATTAATACTAATTAATGTAATTTTACAACACATTTTCACACTTTAAAATAGATGCTTTTAATAACTAAAGCCATTATTTAAGCCATTTGGTGATTTACCAAAATTACAAAAATTTTCTGATTCATTCTAATATAACAATTACGCAATTAATGAATTATTTAAAAATCTGTAAGCATTGACATTTTCAATTTTCATCATTTATTATAATTGATTTGAAGTTCAGGTTCGATCCATAGATGGTGCATCTAGGAAGGTTAGCACTCTGCTATAGAATATATTATTCAAGTACTCACAGAAACATGAATTTCAAATAGTGTAAACTTGTTATAAGTTTAAGTAAAGAACAAGACTAAGTCCTAAATTAAAAGTAAAAAGTAAAAATTAATTATTTATTTCGTCTATATGTAGCAAATTAATGCGTTTGTTATTACCTACATCTGATAACTAATATGAAACCACAAATTATGAAAAAACCACATTTGATAAACCAAAGTTTTATTTATTTAAAACTCCGATGTTGTTTTCCTGCTATACACTTAACATTTCTTGAATTGAATATATTAAAAAAAAGTTTTCACAAAAATGTTAATTGTAGGTGTCTGTAAAACATGTCTAGTAAGTTTCTTAAATGTAAAAATAAAGACTCTCTGTTTATATTCTTTCTTGTCGCGCATTCCAACAAGGTCAGATTCTTCAATAAATTTATAGGCTTGTCACGGCACCAGTTTTATTCTTTATTATTATTATTTTCAATCTTAACTAGAGTAGGTACTTAACCAGAGTGACCTCTACTTATCTTATTTATGTACTAATATACATACATACTATGAGTTTTGTGCACATAATTTAGAATTAGTTGGATTTATAAAACTATTTGAATAAATCAATATTATATTTTGTAATTTCAATAACAAAACCCAAACGACAGCAGTATTGGGTTATATTTTATAAAACTTATACGAAGTTATGTAGTATATCGCAACTATAACTATACCGTTACAACCACATCAGTGGCTTGTTGTGGCCACTAGTTCAAAAACAGAGCAGAAATTTGAGGTTTAAATATTGTAGGACTTTCTTAGTAGGTAATTACTTTCTTTACCCTCGGAACTCTTGTGCTTACTCTTATATCTTACAACTTTTATACCACATAAAAATGTAGTACCTATATGTAAAAAACTATCAAATATGAATTAATATAGAAATAATATACTATTGCTACAATCGCAATTTTTGGATATGGCTAGGTTCCACTTACGTAATGATTAGTTCTATATTCGGTTAATTGTTACCCAACAACTGCAAGAGTGGTCAAAGAGTGTTGACCAAATGCTGGGGTTAGTGATACTATTAAATAATAATCTTCTATTACAGATATCCAAATTGATTGATAAATTGGGGTTTAATTCAATTTACTTATACATAATATATTAGTAATAGAATAGAAAGAATAGGCAATTTACCTAGAATATAAAGTAGCACGAGCCTGGTGGTATTACTATAAACGACTTCAAAAAGGTAAACGATAAAATAAATAGTAAATGCGTTTAATCTAAATAGCAATGTTAATTTCTAACCATTTTTCTTCTCGTATTCTTTTGATCATTAAAATAATTTTGTTTCCGCACTATTTTTATGTACTTCTTGGTGGGAAATTTGCAATAAAAATATGAACTAGTATAAAAATTAGAAACATTAAATAACCTAGTAGGTACCTATATGTATATAATTTAGTATTAAAAAGACGACCGTTATATCACCTGGCGAAGCAGCTGTCAGCACAAAAGAACGAAGTATGGGTTATTACTTCAACTCAAGGTAGAAATATAATATGTAGTTTTGTTCCCATCGATGTTTGATTAAAATTACTTTGCAAGTTAGTGCTGGCAAGAAAAGATAATTTTTATTATCTTTAAAATTTGTATATTGTGTTAAGCGAACGGAATTGGTGCTCAAGTTATTTGTTGTTATTAAAAAATCCATTTGAGTATGGAAATATAAGAGGTAATGATTTTTTAACTTCTACGTTGTATGAATACCTATTGTAATTACCTATAATTAAAATTAGTAATTACCAAGTAATTTACTTATTAAAATACGCGTGCCATGTATAATTTTTTTAATTTGGTGGTTTCTTGAATTTTAATCTAACCTATATAATATTTATATTGTTATTACTGTTTATCCTTGACCTTCAAGCATACACACAAATGCATGAATTGATTAAACTTTATTTATAGTTTTGTGTGATTATTAAATCAATATCTTAACCTGAAAGGTGGTTAAATTATTAAGTAAATTAAGCGAGCCAGCGTAAGCTACTGGATTCTATATTTTATTTTTATTAAGTAATGAATTAGAACAAATTTTTTGTTGTAGTTATTTATATAATTTTACTATTATATATTAAAATTAGTTTTCTAGTAAATAATTTATACTTAGTATAATAATAGTGCTGTTCATTAAATTTTCCCGCTTAAATCATCAAATAGGACTTTTTAAATTACTTATTATATTGTTGAAATTCATTTTCATTTTTCAGGTACTTTTATTTATTTTTATTATATTTTAAACCATAATTATATTTAAATAACATACTGTTCAAAATTAAACAAAACTGTTTAGTATATTATATATACTATAAAGGTATGTATAAGTATATTGCGTAATATTATACTATGTATTAGAATAGCAGTTGTAATAGATATGCTACATATACATAAAACATATTGTATATTATTTTGAATATACCGTGACTTGTATATATATTATGTCAGAAATATTTACGGAATTAAATTTGATTATTAAAAATTTTCAGAAAAAATTGGCCGAAACAATTTGAAACTGATATCAAAATTTACCAATAGTAAAAATTTTTCATCTCCGAGTATTCATAAGTAGCATGTGTAAGTAACATTAATAAATTAATTGTTATAAGAACTTTCAGTAGAAAAAAACTTGATTAATATTCAAATAGCACGTTACGTTAGAAATCAAATTGTTCTTAACATCTTTGTAATAAAAGCGTTGATTGATATTCGGATATCACGTAGCCTACGAGTTTATCTCCTTAGACGAATCCAATAAATACAAATTATAAAATTACTTAGAACTGATTGGTTATCAACATCAAAGAGATTTTATCGGTAAGTTTGAAATACAAAATTTGTTCAGATAATTATGAAAAATTAAATTAAATCGTTAGTAATATTATTTATATTTGGTGAACTAATTAGTCAATTTTATATTTAACATTTATCATAAACATACATAAACATGCATCTCTAGATGTTAATTGCTTTTTTGAGAAATTTTTAATTTTCTTGCGCAGTTCTTAAAGTATTTCATTTAGGCTAGGTGCCTATGTGGGTTCATTTTGAGAGAAAGTGAAAGACATATAGGTAGTGACGGTCACATTGGTTTTTCAAAGAAATTTATTACTTGATGTATTAAAGTACATTAAATTATGAATTTTATATATAAAAACCTTTAATATATACATATTTTTATTAATATCTGACTCGAGGAAGCATGATCCACCCCTGTATAAACATTACTACGCACCTCAAAGTCATGGACCAAGCTATCCTGCTCCAGGTTTTGGAATTACAATAACTTAAAAATTAAAACATATACAGTAGATTATTAACGTAGTCCCTTTGACAGCTAGTTCTAACTTTAAGTTTTGCTTAATAAATAAACGTATTATTAATAAATCATGTTTTGTTTCAGATGTATACACATTTCACTGCCTTTTTGACACGCCTTCCTCTATTCGTCTAGTCCTTATCTTACAATATGTCCGCAGCAGTGGTAGAATTTGAAAGTTGGCTGATTTATCAGTACATTGCTACAGAATGCAGTCATTGTTTATGTAAGTATAAACAGGCATGATATGGTACAATGATAATAACTTCATAATAGTATTATCTTATCATTTGCTTAATTGATAATAATTTTATTTGGGAAATATTAAATTTGTTAGTAAGCCTACAGATTTTTAACAAGTTGTATCTAGGATACCACTTTTTAATTTATTTATTTTATTTTATTTTTATTTTAGGAATTATTTATCTTTATTTGATCCTATTTGATAATTGACCAGTGTTCGTTCAATGTTGGATTCAGGTATGATTTATTTTTATTTTTTTATTATTTTATTTACGTAATAATAAGTTTTTCTCGCGGATATAATATAGCTAGTAATATAATTTTACCTTATTAGTAATAATACTGTTCTGCAATTAAAATAAATGTTTGCAACTTTTTAACAATTTTAGAATATGTATGTTTTTTTTATTATTTTTGCAAAGTTTAATTTTTAAAATTTAGACCTGGAAGATAAGATATGAAAGTTTATTATTATTATTATCTTTTGTTTACCTTAAGTAAATATTCAGTTTACCAAGTATAAATTTTAGGTAGACCATTACCATTTCAACGATGGTATTTTTTAATGTCCCAAGATTATACACAGATATATAGATTGAACATTTTTCTACAGATTAATAATAATCTTTCGACATGTAAAGTAAATTTATTATGCAAATATATCGATTTATTGATATTGATTAAACACAAAAAATTATTTAAAAAATATACTAGCTGCTCTTCTCCATTTTGAAAGCCTAATATTAATCTTGTTTTTTCCAACAAGATTAACATTCTGTTAGAATGCGTCGTTAGTGCTCACTGAAACAAGATACGTCAAAAGTAGACACTGACTCTAAGTTCAAAATAACAAAATTTAGATCTAAAATACAAAAAAAATACTCTTACTAAACAATGAAACAAATAACACTTATCGTCATAATACTCATACACAAACTAATGGGCAATCTAAAAACGATCGCTCATCGAACAAACTCATCAAGCTGAATTTTGCAGACACCAACTCGAAAACGTATTTATCATAGAACCATAATATGTGCAAGATTGACTTTCTTTTCTGTAGAGAAAAGAAAACACAAGAAGAAGAACACAATAAAAAGAGTAAACACTCACTAAATTATAAATTAATTAGTCAAAATCCGAAAAATGCCTTGGACGCATTTGTTATTCAATCTAATCATTTGATAATTTAATTAATTAGGTATTTTTTTATCTTAACGTATTATAACTATCAAGTGTTATTCAATTTTTGTAGTAATTAACTGATAATATACAGTTAGCCCTTTCAGACACAGCGTCCTGTGAAGAGGACTAATTTTAAGGTAAACTTATGTCAAAATCTTCAAAAAATCAAACAAGTTCGCATGCTGAGTTTGAACATTTTCCTACAACCCCTTCATAATTCGTGTCTAAAAGTTAACATTAAACAGACTTGGAATCAATTACTCTGATATCATTTCAAAGTTTAGCACGTTTAAATTAAATGAAACTTAAAAATGATCGTGTAATGTAACAAACAATATATTGCTAAATCAATCTGAATTAATTTAAATAATAATGAGATGATAAAATTTAATGAGATTTAAATGAAGAAATTTAATTAGTAAATACAGGTAGTCAAAAAACAACAAGATTTAACTCCGGAAAAATACATTTATTTATGCGCAACATATTCTTCGTGAGCAATGCACACATTTGCAAGCTCTATTTGCAACTGGTAAAGAAGTTTGAAAACAAATGAAATTATTTGGCTTTGATAGTTTCAATTCGGTTATTCTTATTCTTTTCTAGTAAATTCCTTCATGTATTGATAAACTTATAAAGATAGTTTTACAATTAATAAAATATACTTTTCATTCTTCAACTTGAATGATGTTTATCGTACAGTCCATAGTATTTCCACCTCGTGGGAACATTAAAAGTTATTGTAATTTTTGGCGTATTGCTTCCATCTGTAGAACAAGGTCTTGTTTCTTGAAATCATTTTCACGATGATGGTCATTTCATTGACTGCTAGTGCGTTAAAACTTTATTGTGTCCTTCCGCTGGCTTCCTATCGGATTAATTTGCGATTTTCATATCGTCATCCGGATATCCTTCTAGTACTGTATTGAATATCCGTATACAATAATTGTATGCATACAACATCTTATGTTGATATAAGAACAAGATCGAGACAATACTAGGAAAGCAATCGGTTCCAGAAGTCCTGTTTCTCTGGGCTGTAAAGCTGTCTTACAAGTGCTAAACTGTATATTATGGATCAATCAGATGCAGACATTTTTAAACTTTTATATAGTATATTACACAGTGTGAGTCAACCAATTTATTTTTATTACAACTACTTTGCCATTTTCAAGTATTCAGTATGACTATCTCGAGAGCGAAACTAAATAAGAAAATTACGGAGTAGAATGTTTGGTAAAAGTTTAATTTCAGTGGAAGTCTACAAGTCGTTTCGGCGAATCTCAATGCTACACATAATCAAATTTTTAGTCTTATGCTGGTCTTCTATACATTTATCTATAAAAGAAACAATTTATTTATTAAGAAGAATGTATTTACATATATACTTATAAGAAACAGCTTCTACGCAAAAATTAACTACAATTTTGTGTACAAAAATCCGAAATAAACCTTTATACGAGTACGTCATTACATAGTATAAAGCAAAAACTACTAAGCCGAAACGCTGGAAATCAAAATATCAAGTAGTGTAAATTTGGACGAAAATAAAAACACCAAATCCAAAAATGCTGGAATCAAAAATAACGAGATTAAAACTGACCTAAAGGTAAAACACCGAAATTTGAATTAGGATTACTTACAGAGATAATTCCAAAAGATTAATTGTATGATGCAGAAACTTAAGAAGATAACAGCCAGCGGTGCAAAAATTTAGGCAATTTTGTACAAGTGACCGTATTTAAATTAAAAACGAAACATGATTAACAATGCATTTACAATTTATTAAAAATCAAAAAAAGAATGATTACTTCTTCATGCAGGTTATTTTTACACCGAAATGTTTGCAAAATGACTAAATTGTCCTATATATAAAATTATTTGCAATGTCTTAAACTAAGTAATATAATATAATATATAGGTCCATATTTAACGAAAATAATAATTTTTACATAATTTAAATTATGATTACCTACATGTTAGTGAAAAAAGAGAAAATTTGACGGAAAATAAATTTTCTTCAGTATCGATTATGGAGATCGGCATGTTTGTAAGTTGAAAATTAAGATTTATAGCTTCGCGAATACCTACAAAAAGGAATAATAAATCTGTCATTAATACAAATTGTTGTTTAAATTCAAAAATGTCAACAAAGATTAAAGTTATTTAATGGTATTTTCATAATTTAGTAGATACTATGTGATGTAAAATATGAAAACTTTTTTTTGCAAAAACTATTTATTGTTAGACCAAACTTTACTGGATGAATGGTTACGTATTTCAGAGTTTTCACTTTTCTTTTGGACTGGTGCCATTATACATATTAGCATACATTTTATCAGTGTAATATTATAAAATTTTTGAGTTATGTATGCAGTCTGTTGTGAGCCGATGTAGTAGAATTGTTTATATATTTATTCTCTACTTAATTTATGAGTTATAAATATTAAATTTAAAAATAACAACCAAATGCTAAAGTGTAAACAAGAAGCAATTAAGAGTTTGAGGATATGGAAGAATACAAGTTTGAATACAATTTTAACTTATGAAAAATAAAGCAAATATACAAAATTAATTTAAACTAGCACAATAACATTCAATTTACGTTTGATGTTGTTGAACAAAGTTATATTTATAGTTTGAAGTGTCTAAAAGAAAGAGAGAAAAGTTATTATTAAAAAATTTTAATTATATTTCAAACGCTAAGAACTTTTTTATTTAAAATGCATTTAGCTATTTGAAATACTTTTATTTTAAAAGTGCATAAAACAAAGTTTACATAGTACGTATAAATAGGTCGAGAAAATGCGATTGAGATAGAAATGTGAGAGAGAACTCGAACAAACTTATGTTTCTCTTTCCGCAAAAATCATTAAATTTTACTGAAAAATAATTTAATATTTTGACAATAAAGATCAAAAAACCAAAATAAATAAGAAATCAAAATCGCAACATGATCAAACTTCGGATTTAAAGAAATCCTACTCAGGCTATAGATGCGAAAACTGGCTCGTGAAACTGGAATCGCGCGAGTTGGTTTGATGAATAGCTAAAAATAAACGTAAGAAGAAACCTTATAAACTGCGAAAATCCCAAATATGAACTGATGACAACTAACAAGTACGACTTCAAGGACACCGGTGCTCTTCTACATTACACCACTGCTCAAAAATGAAAAATTTTTAGTTTTCATTAATGAAAAATTTTTAGAGTAAAACAATTTCAAATAAATGATAGATATTGATCAGAAGAAGTATCAGGACCTTCTTTTATTGTTGTTTATCGCCAACACCCCAAGTATGTTCATAAAGCAAAAACTATGCAAGACTGATACCAAATCAATTTTCCGGATTTTATCAGTTCTACTGAATAGCCCCCGTACTCACCAAACTTCAGCCCATAATTTTTTTAGAGTCAATTTTAGAGGTCAGGACCTGTGCGAAACTCCACAAAAGTTTGCAATAACTAAAGCAATTCTTGTGTCAAGAATGGGGCAAAATATCGCTTAAGAGTTACGAAAATCAGCCAAAAATTTCATTCGACGTTTGAAGAGAGCTACAATGAAAATCTATAATTAATGTTGTACCTACGGTTGTTCTTTATCGTGATCCAATTTAAAATTGTTTTTTTCTGTTTAAAAAAGTCATTTTAAAAAAAATACCTTTGTCTGAGTTCTTAGATTACGGTGTATAATATAACTGCAATTATAGATCATAATATAATAAATTATAATATTATCTAAATCACTTCTATATTTTAATACCTACTTATATATTTCATAGTCTTATAATAATAATTATTTAATTTCAAAAGACCAACCTATATTATAAAATTTTTATTCACATTATTAGTTGGCAATTATCTCAGAATAATATGCTGTTTAAATTCTGCATTGTGAGTATAATATGCAAAGATTGTGAAATAAAACTTAACCGTGGAAGTTAAACCACGATATGATCTTAATCTTAACAAAATCAGTCATATTATTTTATAGGTACGCATTACCTATGTATTTTTATTAATATCGGTTTGAGAAATCGTGTGATATCACGGTTTGGAAAATACTTCCGATAATATAATAGGTGTAATAACCTAATTGCGGGAAAAACCATGGCTCACGTGAAAAATTACCTCATGTGCTATATTTAAAGTTGTTTTATTTATTCTAGTTATATACAGCCTCTTTTTGTTTACGTTTCAAGTATTTTTGTATACGCTCAAAAAATTATCAATTTAAAAAAATTAAAAAGAAATTAATGTTTATTTTATTTTTAATTTTTAGTCATGAGTGAGACCGCATTTCGTGCACGAGACATTGGCCTTAGAGCCCAAAAGAAGATTCTCTCAAGAATGGCAGGAAAGAATATTGCTCGAGCATTTATTGACGATGTAACGGCTTCACTTCTCGACAATCTCTACCGTTTGGCCAAGCAATACGTACGTATTTTTTTTCATACAATGTATGCATAATTTATTAAAATAAAATTGTACATTACAGGCTAATAATAAAAAAGAAGCTGAAAAATTGATAAAAAATATAATAAAAGTTGTAATCAAACTTGGAGTACTTCATCGCAACGGATTATTTTCGACCGAAGAATTAAAGTATGCCGATCGTTTTAAAGCCAAATTTAGAATTGCTGCGATGGCGATAATATCATTTTATGAAGTAGACTTTAGTTATGATCGCAATTATCTTTTATCGGCTCTTAATGAATCACATAAGTGCCTTCAATTTATCGTTGCTAAGCATTTAACAGAAAAATCTCTTAGCAGAATTGACAGTGTGTTTAACTTTTTTGCAAAAGAACAATTTTTAGACGACATATTTCGTGCGAATTCCGAATACAGAGATGTGCTTGGAAAAATTGTGTTGGATTTGAACAAAGCCATCGAAAATGGAGATCTTTAATGTTCGACGGTAAAGCATTTATATCCTACACATTTTTATCAATTTTTGTACAAAATAATAAAATTAGATCTGAATTGTTCGGCCGAATTATAAACTCGCAATTTATATGCGATTGCGATGTTTTTGGATCTTGAGCAATGGTATTTCTTTGTGTTTGTGTATGTAGTAGGTATTTATGTTGATGTAGTACTTATTTTGTTATAAATTGATAAATTTTTATTGTATATTATTAGATGACGATGTGTAAAGATGCTGTGTGATACCAAGACTTTATAATTTGTGTTACTTGTGTGAAAAATATGTTTCATGTTTTAAAAATTTAATTGTAACTAGTAATAATGAATGCACTGTACTTTTGTACAGTAGGTACCTCAAGTGTTACAAATTTAATCCATCAATAATATATTTCTTACTAGTTATTTTATAGCTTTTAACGTACGTAATACTCTTGCATCTGTATTTTGTATGATTAATTTTGTAACATTGTTTTAAAATTTATTGACACTGCATAATATTCTGCTACAAACATATCGTAATTGTATAGAAGCATTGTTTTTAAAGCTTGTTTGTCCAAAAGTGAATACAATGGTGCACTAAACAATAATGATGCCATTTTGGTTTTTACATTACTAGTCAAGACAAATTAATATTGTGTTTACTATATTATAAGGTCACATGAATTCATTACATGATAATTATCATTAAGGGCACAATATTATAACCAAATATTGTAAAAATTAATTTTAAGATATCTTTCTGAATTTGATACCAAATATTTGCTTAACATTGATATTTTCACCTTACAATAATTTATTTAACAATATTTAGTCATTAAATATGTAGGTAAGAGTTTTGTTTGCTATATTTTTTATATTGTACACAATTTGAGGAAAATTTTAAATAATTTAATTTTCCAAATATATTTAAAAAAATTTTAGTAAACAGCAAATTTTTATCTTAAATCAATGAACATTGATGAATTTCCGCTGTTGCGAGCTTTTTGAACTGAAATTTTACATATGATCTTTATTTAATGTCAGGTTCCTTCTCAATGAAAATGGAGCTTCTGATTTTGTCCTAAGATAATAATTTCCACGTGCACTGCAAAAATTATAATCAAATAGAATTATAGTTTTTCTGCAAATAAAGGTTTAACTTACGTAGTTTGTACCCCATACCCCATATTTACTAATTTCTGGTTAATATTGCAATTGCTAATTTGAAAATCTGTCCAAGTTTTACAGGACAAAGATGGAAAACTATTTTCATAGATTACAGATTCCGCATAAAACTGAACCGACCGCAGATGACTGCAGAATACTAAAACATGCAAGTTGAATTATTAATATATTTTTTCTTCTTTCTTGATATATTCATTTTTGACTACCTAGACCTATAACTGCATCGGGTTTGTATTTCCTTATTTCTGAAAATTTGCAGCCTGGTTGAAATGCTTTACCAGCATTTGGCCAAAAATCTACATGTCCCATTGAAAATGGATATCCAAAACCTTCAGAATCTGTATGAATAATGTCTACAAATTCTGCGTCGCTTTTATCTAACTTTAAACTGTTTGGTAATTTAGTGAATGAAGGTCCAGCAGGATCTAATCCTAGTTATATAAAAGTTTCCTCAATTAATAAAAAGTATTGAACCATAAGAAAATAAAGTGTCGGTTCTATAAAATTTAAACCAGATTTATAATTTTAAGCAATTATTAAATTTTTTTAGGTATGGTTTTAATTTTAAAATTTTTTTTTTCAGTAGAGCTAACAACTTCAAATTTTCCAAATATTCGTAATAACTACCTAGTCTTCAATTATAAGTGAGTAGTAGTTAATTAATGTAAATTCATATCAGAATACTACTAGTTAACGTAAACTCAAAAAATAAAAACTTTTCTCTATGCTTATGTTTGTTCAAGAAAATTCTAATTTTAGAATTACGCGATAAAAATTTGAAAATTAATATTTTTTATATTTGCAGAGAAATTATTCTAGAAGATATTTGAAGGAATTTCGTGGCAAAGTTCTTCAATATATTTTCTAGCAACACATTTTGATCAAAGACTTCAAAATTTAATAGGTTTTTATGAACTTGGGATATTACTGTTGATAATTTTGATTTTCAAGAAAACGCTCTTTTGTAACAACAAATAGCCATAACATTTTTTTTTACAATAGAGAAATAAAGAAAATCACCATTACGAAAAAGTTAATTATCTTTTGTGTTCCTATGAACCAATATTTTGTAGACCCCTTACCTATCAACATATCGCAAAATATCAGAAAGTCTTAGATGTATTAGAGCTAATTTTCAGACTTGCAATATTTCACCTAAACTACTTGGACATAATGCAAATATTACATAATTACAGCAGGTTGTGCTGGAAAACTGATATTAGGATATATATATTGTCGTGTTATCAAATATTTGGACCCACCCTGTACTCTTTTAGTAAAATTTGATAAATTATAATTTGATTTGGTAGTTTTGAAAGAGTGCAAGGTGGAGAAACATGAGAGGAAGAAAGGGACTTTTTAGCCGAATACGCCGACCGAGCTGGTCGATGATTTGTAGCTCTAGTGAGTTATTTTTGAGATTTGTTGTATTTTCGAAATTGTGAGTTATTATTTTTGATTAAATGAAGTGATTTTTGTGAGATTGCATTAAGGCGCAATTATTTTTGAAATTTTGAATTATTTTGAACTTTTTTAATGAGTTACTACTGAGCGGTAGGGTAGTAATTGATTGGATTGATTTGGTTAATTTGGAGAGAGCGGTCGGAATCATTAAATTGGATTTGAATTATATTTAACTAAGGAAACTTTAAATTACATTCATAGGAAAGAATGGTTCAACTGATAACTCGACGATTTGGATAAGAATTAAAATCGAAAGTACGATCCATTGAAAATATTTTATACTTATTTTTACATTTGAATTTGAATGCGTTTAATTAATTTTGGTAGATTTATTTAATTTGTTTAGACAAGAAAAGTTTTTTATTTTTATATTTAGAAACGCAAGAACCTCTTGACTCTTGAAAATTCCCAACTGCTCCCGCACTCCAGAGTTGCTACGGACAAACAAGTGTGTGATAATTTAAGAAGAATTATCATATCAATATATTACTATGTATATGTGAATACATAACAACCAATTTTAAAACAAATACCAGAGATTTATATTAGAATAAATTCTCACTGAATACGCATAAATACAATTAATACGAAGATATAAATAACATAATAAAAAGAAAGAGCTCGTAAAGTTTGGAAGAAATTGGATAACATAATTTTTTAGATGAATTTTCTTTGGAACTCTTCAAACACGTCTACTGCATTTTTTAATACTTTTAAAGTCTGTCTTTTTATCGTTTTTGTTTCTGAGCTGTGATATCAAGTTTTTTAAATAGTAATCCCTAATTTTATCTACAGGTTTGGATCGAGTACAAATTTCTGAGTATAAAAATGTAAGTACAGTTTTCAAATCAGCTTGCTTCAAAATTTTAATAATTTTGGTCCTAGTCACTTGAAATTTTAACTGTAAATTAAAACTAAATTTGCAAAATATTGAAAATTTTTCATTCTATAAACAAATTTCTATACAATTTTTTGAAAAAAAATTCTCCAAGCCACAAAGTTCGTAATGTACCAAATGCTCACACATAAGGAATTCTTTCAAAGCTAATGGAACTTTATAAAAAGGTTTCACAGGTCTTGCCTTAGATAGGCAGATAGAACAGTTTAGCAATTACAAATCACCTCTTTGAATGTTTTAACATTCAAAGACTAATCCCATCCAAATCAAGAGCATCTGAATGTAAATGCTGACAATTGCATTTAATTCGTCATACGTAACCTCTGGAATGACTAGCAATGTGGTATAAGGTTTAAATCGACATGCTACAGAGTGAGACACCGCAGTTCAATGCTTGATCACGCCGACTGCACTGTTGTAATCTGGGGCCCAAGTGTGATGTATGGGTTAAGATCTTAAGAAGAACCCCTAGATTGAACAGCTTAGTAATCAAAATCTACGCTAACCCATATATTTGTTTTAAGCTAGCCTTTTCAATTTAGCAATCTCTCTAATTGTCCACGTGATCCGGGGCTTGCTCTTCTCTCTGATAACAAAAGTCCGAAGAGAAGTATGTACGTTTAACAGAAACAAAGTCGGAGTATTTAAAAATTCAACTTCATCTTCGAAGATGTGACGATGTATATAAATTTACGCAGCGTAAATCATAAGTAAATCATACCATGAAGTGATCAGTCAAAATTAGAAGATCAATAACGTCAAATTAAAGAAATTGAGACACAATGCTTATTAATACAAATAACATCTAGTAGACTGTTAAATGTAGACGTGACACGAGTGGAGTTTTAACTATTTTAAAATAAACAAAATAAACAAAATGTTAAAATAATGAATAACAATACATACATAAAAAAATAATATTTAAAAAACAATAAAAAAGACATTAATTTACTGACATTAAAAACCTGTTAAATGTAAATTAATATCTTTTATTGCTTTTTTATCTTTTCATTTTTTTTTAATATTTTTTATTGCTTTTTAAATATTATTTTTCTATATAAGTATGTATTCTTTACTTGACAGTAAAAATTGATTATTTTAACATTTTGTTTTGTTTATTTTAACATTACATACTACTAACTACCACAATATACACTTAAAAAGTTCATTTTTTAGGTTTCTATTAACTATTTTAGCTATTATGTATTGCTTGCAACAGTTTTAGCTATTATTTTAAAATGGTTCATCGCTTGTTTGAAAAGCTAAGAAATGGAATTCTAGTGAACATCGGTTACGGGAACAAAACTCGCACTCAATTAGAATTTCTAAATTTATTCAATAATAAATATTTTAACAAGAAAGCAAAATATAGCAAATATTTTTGCCAGTGGGTCATACGAGAGACCAAAGATGTTCAGCTAAATATTTTGCTCGCGTCTCAAGAAACCCCAATTTCTCTACTCGTCAAGGGCGGCAAATAACATAATAGTTCAAAATTCGGTTTTAAAATATTATATGAAATTGAAGGACATACATCCGATGCTATTCAAGAACAAAACGTAGATGGTCTTGACTGTAGGTTACAGTTTTATAAAACCCGGTTGCAGCACCACGATACAGATAATGGATTCCAAAATATAAGTTTTTCTAATAAATTTGCGCGTGGAAGGTTGTTTGGTCAAATCACAATTTTCATTTTTAATTTAATTTATCTGATATTGCCGCGCCATCTTATCCAGAATAGCTCAACTATCACTTTTAATCTTATAAACTTTTCTATCCCCACTCTTTCAGCGCCCCTCTTAAGAAACAAAGCTGAATATTTTCAATATTCTGTCAATCCAAACTGGAAAATAAGAACTCATGGCCAGTTTCCACAAATACTCTCTTGAGGTTTGAACTGTCATCGCAGATAAACTTCTATTGAGCCCATTTTTCTTTGAAAGCACATTAATATGTAAAAATTGATCTTGACATTTTAAGGCACAAATTAGTTCTTGAATTTACAGTGTTATACTCAAATGATAGATCTAGATCTCTATCATCAGATCACTTCGCAATATTCGTTCTTGAATATCTAAATCAAGTTTTTACTAACCAATAAATGTAGCAGGAGAACGATTGAATAACCACCTAAATCTTTGGATGTAACTCCGCTAAATTACTATTTATAAAGCTCTTTTAAAAACAAAGTCAATTTCAATAGATACGATACGATTAAAAGTATTCTACGGGAGTTTCAGTAGCGGCTACAATATTGCCCAGAAGAGAAAAGAGGTCACTTCAAAAATTTAATTGTGCAAAAATCTTAAATATGGGTTTCATTTATTGAAGTCGTTGATTAAATGCATTTTTAAAACTTTGAGACTGATTATCTCGAAAACTTTGCGCTTCAAGGTTATAGTGTTTTTAAATTTTTCATACTCAGAAAATTGTATAATATGTAGATACATTTAAAAAAAATTTCAGTGAAAATTCTTCTAAAAAACTTTAAAATTTATTCCAAACTTTACGAACTCATTATATTATAATATACTATAGTATATCATTGCAAATACATCAAATTTTTTTAAACACAAGCTATATGTATACCCAGTACACGAAATTGTTAACCCCTGGGTTTTAACAGACCAGCACCTAAAGTAAAACTGTACAAAAATATAAAAAATTATAAAAGATCAAATCGACGCATTTTCTCATTTTCTTGCCCAATAATATTTGTGATACATTTTTTTTAAATATTAAAACATGTGATATCATTATGTTTTACCTTACCCAATCTTCAATGAAATAACACAAAACAATAAAAATGTAAAATGCGTTTTAATTCGAAGTCATATTTTTAAATGAATAATACCCAAATATTTGGTACTTGCCTTGTATTATATTTTTGATAAGCATTATATTAAACATTTCGTTAAAAGTAGATGAACTTTAGTAATTATTACGGTTTGTTACTTAAAAGTTATTTTTTTCATACTAAAATCTGTGCTATAATATAATACAACCTGTTATTCTTTTTATTTTTCCACTGAGTACATTTGATCCTGCTATTCCAGCAATTTGGGCTCCCAGGCTACTACCCACAAGATGTATAGAATTTAATGATAATCCTTTTGAAACTAAATAATCTATGAATTTTGCAGCATATTTGCCTACGAAAGGAGCATTTTTCACAGCTGTTGTATACCACGGCCCCGCCGACAACCTCAAAGCATCTACTAAAATTACATTGTACGGTCTTCTGCTGTATAAATAAGCTAAAATTACATTAATAAATAGTCTGTATAACAACTTAATTGTGATATTTATCTTATATTTACAATAAATTGCTTTGTACCTTCTTTTATATAATTTACAGTAATATCACCAGAATGTCCTTCAAAAAAAGGGTGAAAATATATTACCACAGGGTTAGAAAAATTAATATGCGAGTTTTGTAAGAGTGCATCATCATTTACTATTAATAAATCTGGTTCCAATAGATTTTTTCTGAAATAAAATACGTAAAAGAATGAAATAAATAAAAGAAAATATATATTAAAGTCAAAATTTTAACCCTATTTTGATCCTAAAATGGATCTTTGCTCCTCTTTTGATACTAAAAACAGTAAAGTGTACCTTGTCTCATCCTAAAACGAAAAATAAAAATCCGTTATCAACGAGACATCTGAATATATTTGTAAAATTTCTTCGTTTTTATGCTTTATTGACTAGCTTACTTTCATAGAGTAAATATAAAAATCAATATTTAAAAGAAATGACGACGTTTTTGAACTGAGAATAATTCTTGAGCCAAGATTTTGTTTTTTTAATTTCCTATTTTGCATACATGGATACATTAAACATTTTTTTCAATCAATAATAATTTAATAGGCATATTTACGTTGAAAAAAAGTTATAAAATAACAATTTAGCAATTATTACAATTTTACACAAAGTAAAAATAAATTCCTATCTCAGAATGTCAAGACAACTTACTAAAACTATTTTAAAAAATTTATAATTAAATTTGAGAGCATGAAAACGAAGAGTGTATGAGAAAAAGCAAGCGAATAAGACTAAATAGGTTTTATGAATTTCTGAAATTCGTTTTCGTTTTAGCCTAAACATCGTTTTTTGTCCGATAAATATCACATTGCTCAAAGTAGGAGCAAGAATCCCATGTAAAGTTATCCTCTTTTAAACCCACTTGACCTCTGGCAAACTGAACCTTTGATGTTGAAAATAAAGCTAAAATTTTGACTTGGGTAAAAAAAGTACATACGACCAAACGAGTTAATAATCAAATTTCAATAAAAACCAAATTTTATTTTCTAGTTCAACTGTGAACTTACCATTATATTTAAATAACGTACTCGTACATAATTAAAGTGATTTTTCAAATGGATTCCTTACTGTTTACATGACATACATATAAACATACTTTTTAGACCTACGCTGCAGAAGCAAAATACAAGCATGCCATTGGCTTAATTTAAATTTAGAAGGACGGCTACCCGTCATTTGCCGAAACTCCTTGAGAAAACTTGGTGACATTTTGATTAAGAGTTTCTTTTATTAATGATGCATTTTCTTTCTATTTACTTCTATCCATAATTCGGTTTCCAACATATTATGTATTGTGATGTATAAATTTAGTAAAACTTGGCATAGCAAGGCACTGCTTCCCTTGAGAAGTTGCCACTGGTCAGCCATTGATTAAACGTTAATATCAACTCGTTAGTATCATAGTAGTTTACCAATTCCATTTGGATATTACAATACAAGACCACTTTCTTTGAGAGTTTACGAATGTATTTGATACAAGATCTTACGTAAGAATATGATCAACTCTTATTAGAAAGTTAAAATATAATTTTATTAAAAAAGTAGCTAACTAACCTAATAGATACATGTTTTAATGTTAATTACTAATAACATAAACCCAAATAAATTTTATAAATTATAACTAAAAATAAAAAAAATGACTATACTCACTGAGTGAATAATTGAAATTTAATATCTCTTATTGGATCAATCTTGGGACATTTACTTTTATTTATTGGAAATAATTGAAAATTAGCCCCATCAAATTGTATAATTGGTGATCCTAAATTAATTATATTATAATTAGTACTAAAAAATTACAACGTTTCTTACCTGGCAATAAACTTAAAAAACAAGTCAAACTGTAAAAATTTTGCAACATGTTCTACTTAAATCTATTCACTAATCACTATATCTTAATATTTGCTAAATAGTATTATACCTCATAAATAAATAAAATTTCAACTTCTTGTTTTGCAATTTATTTAAAATTTAAACAGGTTTATTTTTATTTGAAAAAAACTGACGCACAATGATTGTGTGTCTGCATATAATTTTTGATCTGTGGTATGAAAAATAACCTAACATGCTATGGAGTTTCAGCGCGTACATTTTTGAATTTCTTAAAAAGGTGCTAAAATGTTCTTTAAATACATTTTTTATTTAAATATATTTTTTGCTGCCTTAATGGCTACATTTAAGAAAGTTATAAGAAATATTGTTGAATAAAAGATTACACTGGGGAACAAAATAAAATTTTTTTCCTGCGGCCTAAGCTTTTAGAGTGAATTTAGATTCACTAATGTAATAAAGTATTCGGCTCATAGTTATTTTGTTAGAATTGCCTCTAGTTCTCACGATAAACTTTAAATTGTTTAAAACGGAATTTTGATTTCTTAAAATTTCTTTGTGCTGGCATCAGCATTATTTCCATAATAACAAATCAAAACTAGTACTATGCGCATGCGAACGTCTATGTGCAATTGTTAAATTTGTTGTTTGGTTCTTGGGGGCCTTCTTTCGGCGGTGGTCCATGTTCCACCGAACACATAAAACACTGGTAGTTACGGCGCTAGCTTTAAATATTTTTGTTAATCATTTCCCGGCCTCAGTATGGAAAAATTAAAAGCAGGTATCTTTGATGGACCACAAATCCGTACACTTATAAAAGGCAATATGCCGATAGCCGATGGGATAGTCTTAATATGATCGCGGACTACTGCTGGACCTTACAAATTCCAAATTACAAATGTCCTGACCAAAAATACAATAGACAATCATTATGCAAAACGTTTTTCCTAATTTTTTTTTTATGTATTTTTATTTATTTCTAAAACTAGAGTCAATTCGGCAAATCTAATATTGTTTTCGTATTCAGGAGACCAGAATTACCTAATATGGACTCAAAAATTTCAGGCCGCAAATTTACTGTTCTCCTGTGTTATCAACGTCGAACATAGGGAATTAAGATTGATTTCAATTGCTTTGTATATATTCCTGCTCGTCAATTCAACATCCTGAAATTTTTTTCGTATCTGTGAAACGAGAAAATTATTGTGGATCCTATGATACCAAAATTATTTTTTTTCAGTGCAGTGCAGTGCAGTGCAGTGTAATGTAGTGTAGTGTAGTGTAGTTTATGATCGAGCTACAAAAGCTAAAATATTTTCTAAATTAAAGTTTGCTCAAATTATTTAGAAAACTTCTCTCCTGAAATATAAATATTTTCTTGAACAACAAATTAGTCAATTGCTTATCAATTGATTATCATTTTCACGTTATCAAAAAAAAAAAAGTGTAGGCAGTGCAGTGCAGTGAAGTGCAGTGCAGTGCAGTGCAGTGTAGTGTAGTGTAGTGTAATGTAGTGTAGTGTAGTGTAGCGTAGTGCAATGGAGTGCAGTGCAGTGCAGTGCAGTGTAGTGGAGTGCAGTGCAGTGCAGTGCAGTGTAGTGTAGTGTAGTGTAGTGTAGTTTAAGATCGAGCTACAAAAGCTAAAATATTTTCTAAATTAAAGTTTGCTTAAATTATTTAGAAAACTTCTCTCCTGAAATATAAATATTTTCTTGAACAACAAATTAGTCAATTGCTTATCAATTGATTATCATTTTCACGTTATCAAAAAAAAAATGTGTAGGCAGTGCAGTACAGTGCAGTGCAGTGCAATGCAGTGCAGTGCAGTGTAGTGTAGTGTAGTGTAGTGTAGTGTAATGGAGTGCAGTGCAGTGCAGTGCAGTGCAGTGTAGTGGAGTGCAGTGCAGTGCAGTGTAGTGTAGTGTAGTTTAAGATCGAGCTACAAAAGCTAAAATAATTTCTAAATTAAAGTTTGCTCAAATTATTTAGAAAACTTTTCTCCTAGAATTATAAATATTTTCTTTAACAAATTAGTCAATTGCAATGTCGGATTATCATAGTAGCATAGCAGTAGTAGTAGTCATAGTAGAATAGCATAGTATAGCATAGTATAGACTTGGAGCAGCATTACAGGTGGCGCCGCGGTGTCGAAAAGTAAAATAAATTGTTTTATAATATTGTGAGTGTTTGTATACAGATATACAAGATTTATATTTATTTATGCTTTTGATAACAACGAACGAGATATTTTTGTATTGATGAGTTTAAATATATATACTGATATGGTTTTCTTTCGTAGAAATCTTCAACCTTTTGTTTGCCTCGAATTAACCCTTGGTGTGCGGGAGCAATTATTATTTTTTAGTAGTCGAAGGGTTCTTGTTTTCTCAAAAATAAAACAATTATAATTTCTAATCCAAAAAAAAAAATAATAAATTCTTCAAAAATAAATTCACTATCTAACTCGCACCTACTCGAATGTATATTACTTCGCGCTCGCACCTATAGCTATCTTATTTTTGTCTGGCTAGGGGCTAGAACTGTCGAAACTGTCTGGCTACTGAGAAAACATCTTCTAATCGTTACCCAAATAACATATATAAAATTCAGCTTTTATACTATAACGAAAGTACAGTTACAATTTATTGAAGTTTAAGGGTGTCTGGCAAAGGGTTGCCACGATGTTAAGTGTCTGGCAATGGAAGAAATGATATCTAATATTATTCCGAAGAAAAATATAAGAAAATTACGCTTTATGATTTGACGAAAGTAAGTCGGTATTTTATTCACCTTTGCTACCTGTTACCTGCTAAAGCCACGATGACTCAAAGTACATAGTTGGCCATCGTTCCTACCTGTGTTGAAAGCATGCCCTGAGAAACTTTCAGCTTTTATAAAATAACGAAGGTCTGGCGGCCACGGGCTCTTGGACTATAGAGTCAATTCGGCAAATCTAATATTGTTTTCGTATTCAGGAGACCAGAATTACCTAATATCGACTCCAAAATTCCACGCCGCAAATTTACTGTTCTCCTGTGTTATCTATGATAAAAAGCATTTTAAGGCAGAATACCGACTTTGAAAAATGCCCACAAAAAAGTTAATAATAAGTATTATTATTATTAATAATTAATCAGTATTATAATTATATTGTAGTGCTTCCTCCTACTTTTGATGGTCTTACTCTAGAAGGGGTCGTTGGGTTCTCGAAAATAAATGGTTACGTGGTAGACAATAAAAAACTGACAATATAGATAAACGGCATTTATTTTGCAACCTGATAAACGATAACAATAATACAAAGGTACAGGACTTACACAACCTTGTCGGCCAGCACAGATTTGATTTGTGGACCCCGAAAGTCTATTTGCTACACTTCCACTCTATCAAAACTTGTCGCGATCTGAAAAATTTTATTTAAAAAGTTATCGTCTGGTAGAAATTAACACTTTAATTTTCTCTTAATAATGTAAAATGAACAGATGGAATTTTTTTATCTTTAGACGTCAACATAAGCCATGATTTTTTCAGCTGTTCAATTCAATGTTGTCATATTAAAGTTAAATTGTAAATTATGTATGATTTACAGTGATCGTGAATTCTAAACTCTTCAGTACAAAATTTTACGCTCTACAAAATTGCTTACTTGTAATTTTGCTTTCTTTTGAATAGTTTTTCCTAGAGAGAAAACTTTTGTCAATCTTTTTTCACATATCTTAATTGGAGAATTGTAGAGAGCATTGTACTGTTAGAACGTGTTTATTGCGTGCACTCGGTATTGGTTGTTTATTGGATATTTTCTGATCGCTGTGTTTGAAAAAGAAATTGAATCTGACTCCAGTAGAATGGAGTTAGATTGTGGAAAATGTGGTAGTAGTTTGAGAAAAGAAACAAATGTTTTGGTATGTGCGGGCTTCTGCAGAAAGTATTTCCATGCAAAAAAGTGTTATGGCATTGGGGAGAGTGAGAGTAACGTGTTGAATCGATTTCCAACATCAAGTTTGTGTGTGATTCGTGCATCAATGCTTTTGAGGTCCTGAGGTTTAATCAGGAAAATATATTGGCATAGATAAAACAATATGAGGTGGATATGAAGAGATTAATAGATGAGAAGTCCAGTGATATTATTAATAAAGTAGAATCGGCAATGATAGAATTTAAAAATGAATGTAATTCAGAATTGATAAATAAGAAGGCCAGTGTTGAAAATAACGGAACGATAGCGACATATGCAAACCAACTTAGATTGCCGGTAATCGTTAAACCTAAGAAGAAAACTCAGAAAGTAGAAAAAACAATGAAGACTATTAGGAAAAATATAAACCTTTCTGCTATATCTGCAAGGGCAAATAACATCGTACAGTTGAAAAATGATGGTGCAATTTCAATAAACTGTAGCAATAAACAATCAGCTGAAAGAATTGAAAAGGAAATTGTAGATAAGCTAGGAGCTGATTATGAGGTAAAGGTCTCTAATGTGAGAAAGCCAAAAATTTTGGTAGTTGGCATGAATGAAGAGATGAGTAAAGATGAGATAGTGAAAGCAGTTAAAGCCCAAAATGATATAGGTTTCAATGAGTTGAATTGCGTTAAAGTGTACAGATCGTACAAGAATAAAAAAATTTTTAATGCTATTTTGGAGTTGGATGGCAAAGCTTTCAAACAGGTATTGAAAAGTGGAAAAATTAATATAATGTGGGATCGATGCAGTGTTTACGAAAGTATTGGGGTGTTGAGGTGCTTAAAATGCAGTGGTTTTAACCATATGGCTCGAAACTGCACGGTTGGTGCATTATGCTATAAATGTGGAAAGGATAGGCACATCTCAAAGATCTGTTCTGAGGCATGCGTAGTAGTGACTTGACGACTAATTTACGTGAAAAAGCTTGGACCTTGCAAGGTTCTGCATTAAGTACTAAGTACTAATTTCGCGTTAAGTACTAATTTCGAGGTTGTGAACAACCGCATAGGATTTAAATGCAGCAAACTTCTACGTTTAATTCTAATTACTAATTCTACGGTTAATTTGGTGGTTGTGGATGATACTTTAGGTGTAATCTTTACGTAATGTAAGTATAAACCAAAACAAAATTTCGCATACCTGACCTTTTCCTTGTGAGTTGGTGTCCTTTAAGAGGAATATAAAAAATATGTTGGTTTAGAGTTTGTATAGGAATGCTGTGTTGCAAAGCTTGTATGTGTTTCTTGGGTTTTGCAGTGGAGGCTTGCCTTAAAGGGCACAGGGGCACGTGCCCTCCCATCCCAAAACCAAAAACAAGGCTTAGCTTAAAGTTATTTATTTATTTTTTAATTAATTTTTATTTATTTTCTAATTAATTTTTATTTATTTTCTAATTAATTTTTAATTAAGTATTAATTATTTAAAAAATAAATTTTATATACCATTATTTTGTAGTTTATGCTAACAAACATTATAATAGGGTCACGCAAATCGCCACCCAAACGCTAGCTAACGATAGTAGGCGACAGTCAAGCTTGTATATACTAAAAATACATTTTTTCTAATTATGTTTCAAAAAGTGTCACTTTTTGACACTCAAAAGTGTGCGAAAAAGTACTACTTTTCCGCTCTAGTGCGCCCTAGAAAAGTAATACTTTTCCACACACTTGTCAAAGTGTGCGGGAAAGAAAAAAAAGTTCTAATCTATTTTATTTATAATATACATTAACGGTTACATGTAGTTTGTTTTGCACATCCGAACACTCCGACATATTAGACATATTTGCTAGTATTCTAAAAACACAAATTGTATAACCATAAAAAAAAACGTGGTCCCTTACCTGTTCACGTTGTAATGGCTACTATCTATGACCTACCTACTGTCTATAATAGGCTACCAACCTCAAAATACAAAAATTTTATAGTATAAACGCCTTTTATCTTTTTTCTTGAGAAATGAGAAATGTTATTGATTCTTTTTGAAACATAATTAGAAAAAATATTGTTCGATACTCGTGGAAAACTACCTTTTCCATTCTCGACTTCGGTTTACGATCTCCGCCTTGAATGGAAAAATGTTAGTTTTCCAAACTTGTATCGAAAATATCTATTTCAAGTCGACCGACATGTTTATATTTTGTGCTTAGTTTACAAGTTGTGTTATGTTTTTACGTTTAAAATGTATCAAGTATTTAATATACATTTTGAGCAATACATAATATTATACATATTACTAAAAAACTATTTTGTTTATATTGTTAGTTGTTAAAAAGGAAAAATTTCCGTGGGTTACTAGCGGTGAAGTTATTTAATCATATAAATACAGAAATTGCTTATAATGTGTTAAGGATTATCGATATTCGATTATATTATAATATGTTATCGATTATCGTATTTATTTGAGTTTAATCGATTTTGCTGCTGAATTCGATTTCGTTCTTGGCGTACATAATATAAAAGAAGCAAAATTATTTAAAAGAACTTTAAAAACGAGAACAAATTTGTGAACGATTCTAGTCTTTTGTTAAGAGGGTTGTACACCTAACTTTTAACGAATATTCATGTAGCTTTCTTACTAATCCATGGAATTTAATGCCGTTTAAAGTAAATGATTCGAAAAAAAATCTAGTTTCATAGAAAGTCATTAACAACTTTTAAAAAAAAGATTTTCATTTTTATTTTTTTAATTTAACATTCAAATAACCTGCAAATGACTTTCTATGTATATACAAACTATAAAAATTAAATTTTTTTTTTAAATATCTCTATATATTAAGAAATAAGCCTTATATATTTGCATAATAAGAAAGCGAATTAAAATCTATATAATAGTGCCCTCTCGCATCATGAACGCTATTTGATAAAGATGCATATTTATTGTATTATTCAATTAGTTACCACTGATTGCGCTGACGGAAATAGTGACAATCGGTAAAATTTCTTCAAAAATCATACAGCCGTCTTAAACCATTATGTTATATAACGCAAATTTTATCTATTTTATTTAATAAAATTGAATTTTATCTAGTGTGACAGAATTACAAACCAAATTAAATATTAAATAGGAAATAACTTAAAAAAGTTTTTAGAATTTTTTAAGTATTTATGTGGTATTTAGTAATTAAATATTGCACCCGATAAATTGATATCTTAAAGCTATTAAATTAAATGCATATTAAATGCTCTGGCAGCGCTGTTTATTGAAAAAACTTTGTTCGAGGAATACTAGATTATGATGATAAAGTAATTGAACATTTTTCTAACAATAAGGATAGAACGATAGAGATTTTCATTATAAATAGATATTTTAAAAAATATTTTTTTTAAATTTTGTGCCCTCCCACTGGAAAATGTCACGAGCCGCTACTGGGGTTTTGTATGTGTTTTTATGAGTTGCTTGAATATTGTGTTTCTTAAATTTATTAGAGTATTACTTTTGCTTGGTGATGTAAATAGTGGTATTTTTGTACCAAATAAAGTTATTATTATTACATAAAATTGGCATTTTCATTAGATTAACCCTAGGAACCTAATTTCCAAAATTGACTGTGACAAGATTTTTATCACTGGATTATAAAACCTTGAACAAAACTTCTTTAAACTGACACCAAATTAAAATATCTGCTTCCTTCTCGTAAACTCTCGATCGCCCATTGCCGTTCCAAAAAATAATTATTAAGGTAAAAATATCAGTACCAGAGAAAACCTTAACGAGAAAATTAAATAACGATAAATTCAATTTTGAGATCTGTTACACTATTTCCACTCAGAAATGAAAAATTTTCTATGCACTATTCGCGATTACAGCTAAGTGAAGCGACGTCTGGCGGCAGAAATGTTAACTCGCTAAAACGGGCACTTGTCATAAGTTAACATGCATCTCACGCATGTTTATAATCGGTATTAACGTTAAATATTGCTTCCAAGTGCTTGTATTTGAAAATTCCCTCAAAATTAGTTTATTATTAGGCAAACGGCAAAACGAATACAGCTAAATCAAAATCAAAAGCATTTTGTTGTGTTCACGGATATAATTCTAGCGCTAGAAAGAATTCTTACTTTAGTTTCCACAAGTTTCCCAAGAAAGGGAAATTCAAAGTGAAATGCACAAATCAGTTGGGTGAGGTGGAAGTAATTGATAGCAGAAAAGCTTGGATGAAAAGCTTTAAAATGGGAAAGAAGCCTTCAAAATACATGCTTGTGATATCTGATGAGGCGGTGCAGACAAAGCTGTAGTTTGTAAAACTAAACTGTAAATATGATGGAATCCGTCGTCACTAGGCGTTTTCCCACACAACACAACGTGCTTAGCGTTTGTCAAAGCTTCACCGTCACAAAAGTGTCTAGCCTCAGAACGCTTCCACAGAATTTTAAAATATTGTTTATTGTTTATTCATATTTAGATATGATTTAAACACAAACGAATATAATAAACAAACTACAACACGTTTCTGAACCCATGTACTGCATATAATCACCATATAATAACCATGATTATGATGACAAAACATAGAACTACTCGCTTTAAGCGACCATTTTGAATATTTGGTCACGTAATTTTCCTTAATCGAAATCGCGAATTGGAAAGAAGACACTTTTCTAATCATAGAACAAAAATTTTGTAAGATAATGCAAAATTTTTCGAATTTACATTTTAAAAATGTAAAATTTACATGTATTTTAGATACACCTTTTAACACGGCTGTATGGTAGGCCGTTGTTGAGTAAGGCAAAAAAATAAAACAGACCCTCCGGACGTCTTCGGCGCCCTCCGGGCCTGTTTTATTTTTTCACCTTACACATAACAATTTAAAAATATCCCTGGAAAATGACAGAACTCGCCAAGGGTAGAACTCGAAGCCATAGAACTCGTTCGGATGTCCATCGCGACTGACGTGTCAGTAAAAATTTGTGTGTCAAATAAATTTTTTTATTAACAAGACTTAAAAAAAAATGGTAATAAATCTAGTAATGGAAAAAATCATATATAAACCACGGTTGTGAAGACCATTATAGATCTTGGCGCTAGGTCAATAATGACAGTCTGCACAACCTTGGCCTATAATATACTATTAATTTAATCTGTAAAATTTGAATCTTATCACAAATATTATTTTTATATACTGAGTGACCGGCCAAAGAACTGAACATAGGGAAATAACATCTGATATTGATTTTTCTAAATTCCTGCTTGCCGTTATAACGGATAAGAATGAAAAAGGCATCAAATTAAAGAAATTTTTATTCCGCGTCTAAAATACCCAACACTTTATATTTTATTCTTTAATTATTGTTAAAAACTCAATAGTAAAATTATCCAAGATATTACAGGATAACATTCTTATGTGAATAAATTGGAGTAGGTCCCCACAGTACCCCCTCCCTAGTAAGAGATCATATTTGTGTGTAAGGTGTCGTCGAATGACAATAGTCCTATTTGACCATCAATTTAGGTTCATCGACAATAGAATTTTATTATCTACTTCTACTCGAATCTGCAAAGTGCACTTTGATTACGTTTTTAATTTATTTTAAAATAAATTAAAAAAAGATATAAATTTACAAAATTTCTAAAAATATCAATTTGTTTTACAATTTCTTTTAATGTCGAAACGTATTGTAGCATTTGACACTTGAGAGACATTGTTATAAAGCGCATTAGTTTATCATTAATTACTTTGTTAATTTATATTGTTTATTTATGATTGTTAATTAGTTCGTTATTTATTTTTTTTTAACTACACCTTGTTCATTATTTTCAGAATTTCTGTGAATACGGTTGGTTTCCTAAAAAAATTATTTGGCCAAAGTTGTAGCCCGTTAAATTCCCTATCCGAATTGGGAATTTTTAATTTTTTTAAGCCGTTTCTGTTAAGAGATACGGTCACAAGAAAAGTAAAAAAAAGAAAACCTGCATTTTTTTAACATTTTTTCCCTTAATTTAATTTATAACTTGAAACCCGTGGATTCTAAATGATAAGGGGTTATGACCTAATTTGTAAATTAGCAAATGATCTTTAAAAAAGTTTTAATCCATTAAGCCTAAAAAATCAATATCGAAGCTATGGCAGTTTGAAATCGGAAATTTAAAAAATTGCTTTAATGGGAGGTACCCTCAAGAGATAAAACTTTTATTTAAAAATGTCTTAGAAAACTGTCCTTTATCACCACTTCAAAGGTTCTCCACGGTCACACCCTGTATGTAGAGATAAAAAGACAAAGTAATAATTTTTTGATACTTGAAAATCCAACATAATTAAGGTAAGAACGGTAGGCACATTGCCTGTTTTTTCGACCGTCTAGCCATCACACGATGTGTTTCTGACTCATTAGTCGTCATCAGTACCGTTTACTTGGTGTTATCACTTAATTATGTGCACTATACCAGCTACTGGTTCACATTCTATGTGGACTGATTTTTAGCTTTCATATTTGATTAGAGTTTCACTCGATAACGCACGTTGGCGCGGTTCCAATTTTTGTGTAGTGACGTCGCGTATAGCAGTCCACATAGAATGTGAACCAGTAGCTGGTATAGTGCACATAATTAAGTGATAACACCAAGTAAACGGTACTGATGACGACTAATGAGTCAGAAACACATCGTGTGATGGCTAGACGGTCAAAAAAGCAGGCAATGTGTCTATCGTTCTTACCTTAATTATGTTGGATTTTCAGTTTTTTAAACTTTTATGCACGATGGGTGCAAGATTTTTAACTTTCATTTTTGATACTTATTGTAGTTTAGCTTAGTCTGCTATTCCTGGTTTATATAGCAAACCCTATGCTTCATCGTAGAAGCTTTACTTAGTAAGTTGAAATTAATAGAAGTTGAAGTAACTTTTGGTATGTCTATTCGTCGTATATCATCATTTTCAGAGAAAATCTGCTAGTCTGTACTTATTTCCATACTTTTTAAAATCAAGCTATATCCTCATTAAAAATAATAGCAGAAATACAAGCGGCTATTTCAATTATTCTCAAGTCGGAATTCAAATGCTTAGGTGCAAACGCCACGACATTGACCTGTAACTCTCATTGGTGTTCTGTGTGTTATTTATCCAACGATAAATCCTGATGAATTGACAAAATATGCTTTTGTATGTTCTTAGAAAATGACTAGCTGCGATCAAATTGTTCACCTCCAGCTACAGCAACCTGCCACTTACACAAAGTCTCCACTCCTTATGGATAATTTTCGTGCATTGGATTTTCATTTTTATTAAAATTTTCAACCTGCTAAATGAATTTCCCCCTTAAGGGGTTTAAGATTTTTTGCAGCTGAATTCAGAAAAATATCTGAATTTAGTAATGAGCAGAATAGTCCAAAATAATAATAAAAAAACTACAATTTGTCTAAAAATTTAATATGAAACATTAATAAATAAATTACAATTAAAACTATCTAAAAAGTTTAAACTTACTTATAATGTCTACTATAATGTAGAATCTAATTTTTTCTATTGCCTCTACGTCTCATGGAAGCAGTACATTGAGGACAATACCATTTTCCTTTTGGAGGTGCTGTAATTCCAACGCATGGGTAATGAAACCATTCAGAAGGACACTACAGTCAAAACATAAATTATAATAAATTAATCATTTAGAAAACAAAAAGTTATTACATCTTGATTGTCACAAGCCACCATGTCCCCATAAGAGACTTGATTACAAATGCAGTATCTTGGTTCATTAGGATCATAGGTCCAATCGGCATCACCTGCATCTACTGCTGGAGCATTAACATCAACTTGAGGTGAAGCTGGTGCCGATGTCGCAACTGGAGGAGTAGCTAATAAAGTTTGCACAGCAGAAGAAACACCAGCTGTAGTTGAAGAAGTAGTTGCACCACCAGTCCACTTCCTATTAAATAAAACTAATGAAAAAAAACCGTTTCTTTAGTTTTAAAAAGACTTACTTTTGCTTTTTCTTATTATTCACATGATCTTGCTGAATGGCTTGTATGGCTGTTTGTGCAGCTCCTGCAAGTTCACGGCCAATACCAAATTCATTTACATGAGTGCCGGTGTTAATAGCTTCATAAGAAGCTTTCAAACTAGCAGTTCGTCTGCCTTGTTGCATTTGCTGGGTGGCTGCAATTGCTTGAGATGCTGCTGCAGCAATAGCAGGTCCTGCGCCAATGTTACTTATGCTGTAATTCACCGCAGGCTGTTGCTGCTGTTGTTGTGCAATGTTTGAAGTTAAGGGAACAGGAACATTGTGGCGTGGTTCGATAAGAGCCACAGAACTAATTGCTTGACGCTTTTCTGGAAATGTGGGTTGCATACAAGAATTACTATCCCTTCGCTTTTCGTTCCTAGGTCTGCTTTCTCTACATCATAATAAGATTATTAACAATAAACAATATTTTTAACTGAAAATTACCTTTCAAATCTATTCTCCTTTTGTTGGTTTAATGTTACATTTTGTCCAGGTATTGGTGTATCTAACTCCAAAGAACGTTTCTCCAATACTTCCGTTATACCTTTATTATCTGCCTCTAATTCACACTTAAACTTGTGCAATTCTGTGTCCAATCTTCTTAAATACTTATCAACCAATTCATAAACCTGATTAGCTAAATGAACTTTCTCGTCTGCTTCTTCCAAAACTTTATAGTATTCCTTACGAATTTCATGGTACTCGTTATCGGCAGATGGTGGAAGTTCGCCAGTATATCTTTTACAGTCTAAGAAAAATATCTTTGCTCGACGTTCTAATTCTTCTAAATTATCTAAAAAATATCATTAGTAACTGTATCATCGATGATACTACAATTTTTTGATGAACACCACCCGATAACTCACAATATGAAGGTTATAATTTTAAACTAACGCCAATTACGTTTCTTTTTGCATAAATGAAAACTTACTGTGCACAGAAATGTCCAAATCGCGCATTTCCGAAAACCTATCCCTCAATTCCTGCGGTAGATGTTCGATCACTAAAAATACGCAAATTTAAACTCAGATCGATGTTACGTAAATATTTAAGACTTTACTTTCTAGGTAATCTTCTAAATACAACATTTTCGGTATTTTAAATGTTACTTTTCACAAATATTAATAAAGCTTGTTTTTAGTCTGAAATTTATTTATTGTGTAAACACTACAACTTTTGACATAAAAACCACTCGCAAATTCGGAATGACCAACCCTAGATATTAAAAGTATCACGATATCGTTGTAGCCAGGTTCGGACTCGGGATTTATAAGAAATTTATTTTCTTTGCTGATAATTTTAAATATAATAAACTTAAGTGAAAAACTTTGTTATCTGACTTGAGCTTTAATATTTAAATACTTTGATAACTGTGGGCGTTTTTCCGCTAATAAATTTTCCACAGTTGTTAATAATAATCGGAGCTACAGGACTACCAAATGGGCGTCCCAAATCGTTTATCTTGCATAAAGTTTTATTTCCAATAATAACGTGACCAAAGACGACATTTTGATTATCTAGTTTTTCCATGGCGGCAGTTGTTATGCAAAATTGAGAATTATTTACTTCATTTCCAACACGTATTGCTGATAGTACACCTAAAATAACTCGTAATATTTAAAAAAAATCTAATATGTGGCTAAATATATACCCAGACCAATATTATTTAAAAAAACAAAGAAAGAATATTAATTAAATTCATAAACTGAAGTAAATATTTAAATATTTCAGTTTACGGTTAAAATTCTATTACTTTAACGTTTTATTTAGTTTTGTTAAATATTATATTTTACAAATATATGGACACTAAATACCACACAATTTACTTAAAATTTATTTTTTGGTTCATTTCTATTATTTTAAAATAATTTGTTCTGAATTAGTTTGATTTAAATAATTAATAACACATATATATAATATATACCTGGCTTGGTATGCTTCAATCTGTGATTTTCTTCAGCAAAAGTGTCTCCGAAAATTGACGTTCCGCCCTTTCCATTGCCTTTTGTAATATCCCCAGTTGCTAAGTATTCGTGGGGAGCTACTCTATGTACTGGACAGTCTTTGTAAGTAAGCTGATCTTCTTTACAGCAGATTGATAAAAAATTTTGCACAGTGACGGGAACATAATCGTGATATAACTCAATGATTATTCTTCCTAGATAAACGCCACCCTTAACTCGAAAATCCATGAAACATCTAGATATAAATAAGATTTGTCAAATTTTAAAAACATATTTAAAAAAGTTACTTTGGTCTATCAACGTGTTCCTCTTCTATTTCTCCAGTTATGGAAGGCTGCTCTCTGATAATTTGATCAAGAGTTTTCTTACCGAGAAACGTTATCGGAAATTTGCAAGTATAGTGCAGCTTTTCTACGACATGATGCCAAAATTTCTCCGATTCTTCTACTGGATACGCAGATGTCTACAAATTTAAAGCTACAGTAGGTAACATGTTTGCCATAAGATTACCTACAGCACTGGTTATCTTTCTGTAAATCTCTTTATTGTAAAATACAATTTCGCGCATTTTTAACTCGTGGGCTCTCCATTTGGATTTATACGCATAAGCAATAGGATTAAAGGAATCAACTTTTCCCTGTAAGCATGAAGAGTAATTTAAAAAAGCAATAAAACATTTAAGGTTATTTACCCCCATCCTATTAATAACATTAATTTTCTTAATTAGATCTTTATTGAGTTTATCTATTTCTCGCAATCGTATTGCATCGTTTACCATACGCTGACTGTTTAAATAATATAAAGGATTCATGGGCAGAGGATCACTGTCAACTCTTGCTTTTATATTCCATACCTATGATAATATAAAATGAGTACCTATCGATTAGATGGAAAAAATTGAACAAATATCTTACGTTATGCCTATGCTTGTTATACTCTTTCAAATCTGATTTCCATACAGACGCCTTTACTTGCCCTGGCAAATATCGGGGAATTTTAAAAAGACGAAATTTTCTACTTCTCTTTTTCATTTCGAGAATTAATACGTTATTGTAAAACTAACATCAAAATCAAATTGGTATAAAAAAATAAAAAAATTTATGTTTGACAAATAAAGTAAAAAAATGAATGACATTTTATAAAAGTTAACTAAATTACTAATATAGGTACCCAAATAATATAAAATTAAAAAGTTATCTAAAACAAGAATTCTGGCTAATTTTATTATAAATTTTTTACTGTATGTTACCGGTATGTATTTCTTAATCATTAATTAATATAATAATAAATTAAAATATTTATCTGATTTTAATATATTTTGGTTATAATATTGACTGGCACAACTCAATAAGTCATTTTATATTTTTCTAAAATTAGACTAAAAAAGTCTTGGACTTTTATGGCTGGTTTTGTAACTTTTTGTCTTTACTTTTGAAGATTTTTCCAATGGTTACAATTTATTATTTATAATAAATATCACGTTTTTTTAAGTTACGGTAATAGAAGTTTTATAATTTGTACATCAATTTTTACACATTAATTGTTTTTAAATCGACGTAGTTTTTAAACCAATCATATAATCGGTATAAGTAGTTACTATTCCACTGTCTAAAACCAGAATCAAACAAATCACCGACTTCACAGCTTTTTTCTTCCTTTTTTCTATTCTTTGGGCTAATAGTGTCTTTCCTAATGACGTTATTTTTTACGAAATCGACTATTAATAATTATCTTAAGATTTTTTTCAATTTTTAAAATAAATAATTTTATTACATTTATTATTTGCATTTAAATAAACTACAAACAATAGTTACTTACGTAACTAGTTGGAAAGTGGATCTTTCTGGGTAAATCGATAGATTTCAAGATAAACCGCAAAAGAAAAGTTTAGTAAAAGCACTTTTCGGCTTTTGCACAAATTTTTTTTCTGATCGTAAAAAATACCAAAGAAGTATGGTACAATATAATTATGGGCACCGAAGTTTTGAGCCCCAGACTTATCGGCAACGCTATGTGGATGCCAGGACTATTAAACATTTTATTTAAACTGAATATTAAAGCTAGAATTGTTGCAATTACTTATCGAAAAAGAAAGCTGAACGTTCATATTCTGCTATACCAGTATTCGGCAAACCGCGGCTTGCAAGCCATATGCGGCTCTTTGGCCCCTTGAGTGTGGCTCTTTCACAAAATACCACGTGGTGACAAGGCGCGTGCGATTTATGCACGAGTTGAGCGAGCCAGTCAATTAGTAGTAGCTTAAAATATTAAAGAATTGCCATTGTCTGAGCTTTATCAGCTGATGAGTCTTGTGACATAAGTGATACAACTAAAATTTCACGTTTTGTACGATTTATTTCATCTACAGGTCTTAAATAAGAACTTTTAGGATTATTGAGATTCATACGTGGAGAGCATTATAGCAAATGCTGTAATTAAATGTATTCAAAAACATAATATAATTATTCCACTCGATAAAAGTAGAAACTTACTTTCCAGAAGAAATTTGCAAAGTTATAGAATTGATGTTATAGCCCAGTTGTATAGTAGTAGATCAACCTCAAATCAGAGTTAACTCAAGATCAACTTACGGCGGATGACCCAATCAAAGCAACCAAAGCCTGGGAATTTCGTGAGTTAACTGTGATCCGAGGTTGATCTTCGATTATACAACTGGGCCTAAGAGTATTAACTCCATTATAGAAAAAGATCTTAATTATCGCTAATTTAAAGAACTTTTAGTTGAAACGGGGAGTGAGTACGTAGATCTTCTGGCCAAGAGAAAAGGTTTTGAAACGTTTTATTTTCTTCGAAAATAAATTATCTCCTTTGGATTAAGATTTTGAAAAAAAAACTTTGATTCACAAGCCTGTTGAAACACCACCAAGAAAATAATTCTGATATTGACATTTGCAATTTCAAAACATCACTTTTAAATATGATAGCTTTTCTCGAGAGGTTTCAAGAACTCAAAAGCAGCAAAGCGATGTTAGCCTTTGTTAAAAAAACCTCTTAGTGCTACTCTAACAGAATGAAATTTTCTCTCTTGAATATCAACATTAGCAACTTGTATGCAATTGTTGGATTTAAAAAAAAATGTTTTTCAAAAAGAAGATATCGTGGGTATTCTGCGAAAATGCATTAAGTCAAAATTATTTTGTTGTTTTTTCTTTAGTTAATCATGCTCTGTTCTTGCTTGGTGAACGTTGTATAGGCTGCAAAAACGCACTAAAGTCATATTTATAGAACTAGCCAAGATAATTTCTTTCATAAGTCAAAAATACATAAAGATGTTCAAAGAAAACAAACTTTCAAATTCAATTATGTCAAAATTATAAAAATTGACTTAATGCATTTTCGCAGAATACCCACAATATTATGTTGATTTTTAATACAAACAATTTTCAAGCATAAACCGTATCAAGAGTAAATTGAGAAGTCGTCTGATGAATGAAAACCTCGAATCGTGCCTAAAATTAAAAATAACATACAAACCTGACTTATCCAAACTTTCCAAGAAGCTTTTGTTCACATTAGTTTTTGTCAGTCATTGTCGTGATTTAATTTTATGGATACTCTACAATTTAATTTTATTGAGATGTAGTGTCAGTGATCGAGAAAGATATGTTTAGATGATTCGACCTCAGTGAACGTACCTCAAACAGATTGAAAACGTTTTTAGCAAAGGCTAGCTTAGGAGTTCCCTAATTAAGTTAATAAAAATGTACATATATCTACCATAATATAGTTTAAAACACTTGGGTCTCAAAAGAAATTTCAATCATTGTACTGTTGATATTTGGCTCTGTTGACTAATGAGTTTGCCGACCACTGTGCTGTAACACGGGTAGACTTTGATCACTTGAATAATCGCGGCCGTCGTTTGTCAATTGAATGTAGAGGTCGCTGCCACCAGAGACTGTTTATATCCATCTTCAAACTTTTTAATCGAAGATCGGAGACGTAGGATTATTACCAATTTAATCGTCTTGCAGTAGAAAAAGAATAAAAACATATAAATCACAACTAATTTATTTAACACAAAAAAATAATGATAATACGGTACAAAAAAAATATAATTGCGAAATAAAATATAATTGAAGAAATAAATGCTGAAAATTAATTTACTAAGTTAACTTTCGGTTACAAATAAGTAATAGCATTTATACAAAAAAAACATATAATTTTAAGTATATAAATTTAGTTATTACCTTTCGCTGTTTAAGGAGCACACAAAAAAAATAAAAAGATTAAAAAAAGAAGAAATTATTTGAACCACTAAAAAATATGAAAACTTCACTTGAATGTTTAAAAAAAAAGTTAATTAAATTAAAATTAAGATTTTTAAGTTTCACACCACGCTAGGTCACTAATGTTTTTCCGAGATCGATTTCAAAAGACTGGGCACTTGGAGACCAACTGGCAAACTGGAGGCTAACAATTCAAACTTGGGCCTTTTTATATAAAATCTTCAAGAGTGTCGATAAGGGCTAAAGTCGCTCGACTGATGGTATGTTATTTTTAACAACTGAATTAATCGAGAAAACTGTTTAAGAATAGGGAAGGGTGTATTTTAATTTTAATTAAATTCTAGCAAATTAATCGCGAAAAGATGCAATAAAACCAGTGAGTCCAAAAATCTGATTTGAAATTCATATTTTAGTATGGTAATTCGGAGATTGGTTTGGGGTCTCTGCTTTTAAAGTCGAACGGTCCAGATAATGCTTTGTTGATGACAATTTTATGGCTTTTGGGTTCCTGGGTTGGGCAATATCCGTGTGAAATTATTTTAAAAGTTGCCCTGAAAGCTTTTTATGGTCCCCAGATGTTTATAGTAAAATTTCGTAATTTTTCTTTTAATTTTTAGAATAAACCAAGAAATGCACAAATACTTTTTAGAACTAAAATGTTTTAAGTTAACACAATATAAATACACCGTATGTATATTATCGCAAACGTTTTCACCATACTGTGGCATGATCAGGCGATGAACTAGAAAGAGAAACAAGAAAATTTCCGTATTTATCGTCCAAATTGCAAGAGAAAAGGGAGAGGGTAGAAAGCTGACACCAGTATCTCTTTGTATATTCTTTTCCATTAGTATGTACAATTTTATCAAAATTTTTGAAATTGTAATATTATTTTTGATTATTACGTATTTACTATACCACACTGTTTTGGTTTAGAATCTTCAGAGTTTCTACACCCTGCTTTCTCTCAAATAAAAAAGTTGAATGTGCTTCTGGTGCAAAGTGTCACTTTTTTGCTCGCATTGGCGATCGGAAAGTGTCACTTTTTTGCTCTAAGGCGTAAAAATTCAGAAATTTTAGAGTTTCCATACCCTCCTTTCGCTCGGGAAAAAAACCTTGAATGTACCTCGAGCGTAAAGTGGGTTTTTGACCAAAAACGACCACTTAATGGAAGATTTGAGCAATTTCAAGTTATGCTACTTCAAAGTTGTTATTGTTACGAAATTTGGTTGATAAAATCTACGTTTGCAAGATTCATAATATTGCCGTTAAGGAATTTTACCTTCAAGACTAACGAAAGGATCAATTTCTGTACAATTTATCAGATCGAAAACTAACTAACTAATAACTCTGCGACTTATTTACTTATTTCGTAAAAGATAAATATCTATTACGTAATACAAATTATATTACTTCATAGTTACGAAAAACTTTAACATTAAAAAAGTACTAGTTATTTACATCACTAGCTGTGTAAGTGCTTTTTTGAGCAAGAGGGTAGTTTAAAAACCGAGGCAAAGCCGAGTATATAAAGTATATAAGTATAGTTATATACAAGTATATAAAATTGTTTAGCAATTTTCAAGAATTCTTTACTCTAAGAATTTTATAGTACACTAAATTTTGGATATATCAATCTTAGATTTTCTATCTCTTCTTTCTT
This sequence comes from Cantharis rustica, assembly GCA_911387805.1. NCBI lineage: Eukaryota > Metazoa > Arthropoda > Insecta > Coleoptera > Cantharidae > Cantharis > Cantharis rustica. Next base: position 38,377,252 of record OU426879.1, read on the forward strand.
TTGCAACATCATATTAACATTGTATATAGATAAACTTCTTCTTCTTCTTTAATTAGGTCTGCGACCTGTTTTTACTTAACAGCAACCTCGGTGATGTTCCGAAGTTACTATTAGTGCTATGAGCATATTTATTGTTTTACATCCAAGGTAGCTTGCTAGGCTTATCTCAGATGTGCCAGTAACTCTGGTTTTTGTTGTTGATGAAGGCAAGTCATCAATCCAGAGGGACCGCCGGCTTTATGTGCCCTCCGAAGCACGGAGACGATCATAAGAAATTTTAGACTCTCCCCGGATTCGAACCGAGTACCTTAATGTCAGCAGTTATTCAGCTAACAAACTAGGCTAATGACTGTCTCGTCTCGTCTCGTAGATAAACAATGATAGTGCCCACGTTCATTAATAACTACATTTTCTTAGGTTGTCAAAAAAAGTTTAACAATTAAAGAGTGGTTACTGAACAAGATACACAGAAACAGAAAGACAGTTTTTCTTAGGTACTAAGAATCTATCAATATTTATAACATACCATCATATTTCAATAAAACTAATAATTGTAATTATTGCTATTTAACGTAATTGCTACTGCTATAGCACAAAAAGTTTAGAAATAGTTCTTCAAAAGAACTGTGTACTGAATAAGAGACAGTTTTGGGTACTAAATTTTTTATAAATTACAAATTGTTTACAAGTGAAAATTAAAATGTGGATAATTTATGTCTGAATCTGTTTTTACTTCTTTTATTTCTCTCTTTTATGGTTTTTTCGTTCAATAACTTCATTACCAACAGTACAGTACTAAAAAAATTTTATCAAACAGATATTTCCTTTTTATTTAACTATTTTATTTTTTTGAAAATTAGGTGTAGAAAATTTAACTGAACGTTACGGTACGTTGGTAAGAGCAATAAAATTGATTAATATTTACTATGTTTAAAACTTCAAGTAAAAGCTTACAAAGGTAAAGCATAGAGCTAGACAAGGATACCGATTAAAAAGTCTTGCAATGAATCATATCAGTTCAGAAATTCTGAAATAAATTTTTGTGAATAATTAAATTTATTAAAATGATTATTTTTTATAAAATACAATTAAATAAAATTGCTTTTAGGTACGAACCATAACTTTTTTTAAATGAAAAATTATAAAAGGTCACAACTACACAATAAAAATCAAGAAATGTATTCTAATAGTGATATTTGTTATTCGTCATCGCAAGAAGTAAGAAAATAAAATTATGTAATTAAACAATCCGTAGATAGGAAATAAGATTTAGGCAAAGTCATGGCCATGTATTATCTAATATGCATAATGTAGTTAATATTAAATTACAATACAACGAAGAATCCAGAATGTGGAGTAATTTCAAGATTTGCATCTTTTGGATTATGACTTTTAATTTAAAAACTTACTATTAGATTTTTCAATTTTCACATAATGGTTAACCGATTAATTTTCGTATAGCATCATGTCGAGTCGGGAAATCCTACGAAACAAAAACCTAGTAACACGACTTAATAGACTTTTAATAGACTTAATAGAACACCCAACTGGTTTTATTGATATTATATCGTTTAATAAAAATTAAACCATGTTTTGAATTTTATCATCCATCTGAAAACCTATGAAAAATGAATACTGCGTCATTCACTTTGTTAATATGAAGTAAGACCATAATTGCCGACTAAATGAATGTCTGGGATAATACATTTTACATTATTAGGTATAATTAGATCAAATTTAGTAGATATAATATTGACAGCTGTCCTTAGTTATGACGCAATCCTAATTTTTTAAGGGAAAACTGTAGGTGCGTAATTTAATTCAATCTTAACAAAATGATACAAATGAAATAATATGTATTGTGTTACAGAATAATGTTATATTTTGATGTAAAAATTCTTAACAAATGTATATTACTGGAATAATGTTTTCAGAGTTCAGACACAACAATAAAAAGTTCAGCATCAGATAGTAATTACAAAATTACCTTGAAATCAAATCATAAATTATTAAATCAAAACCAAGTTGAATATTACATTCGTCTGCTGAAAGAAGCTGAACTGTCCATTTACAGCAGAGATGCTTTAATTGACTTGTTAAGGCAGCAATTTGATTGTATAGACAATTTATATCAAATCAGTTTAAGCAACATTGAAGTTATAAACCATAAATACAAATTAACTAAAAAAGAACTGGATTGTTTAAAAAGAACATGTGAAAATATACTAATGATATTGAAATATTAATACAAGAAAAAACTGAGACACGATTAAATAATTCTGAAAACAGTTAAGTTTACTCTACACCTAATTTTTTTCTATTTTATACATTTTTGTGTGATTGCTTTTAATTTATTAATTTAAATTTTTATATTCAGGTATAGCAAATGGTTAAAACAGTTTCAAAAAATGAACAGCGGCAGTAAAGAAAGCAATACAAAAATTCCAAAACCATATTCAAATATTAGTTTTAAAGACGATTTTCAAGAAAAGCTACAGCGATCGAAAAAAGAACTTGGTAGTAATAACGCTCGGTACGGATCGTCCAGTAATAAAGAAAATATGAATGCAATAGACTTAGAAAAGCTATTAAAAGAAAACGAAATATTAAAACAAGAATTAAATGATATTAAATTGGAACATAAACGTTTACTAAATTATGGCAATACACGCAGTAGTTCAAAAGAAACTATAGAAATTCAAAATTTATTGGATAAAGTTGAAATACTAAAACATAAAGTAAATAACCTATATGAAAAAAATATGAAAATTCGTCGTGAAACTGAAGAAGAAGTAGAAATATTCCAAAATCGCAATTCATTAGAATCAGAATTACCTCTCATGAACTCTTCAATATCATTTTTGGAAGTTAAGGATAGTTTAACAAATATTTTGGAACATACTGTACCGGACCTGGATACTGTTAATCCGACAACAGATTTTGTTAATTTACAAAAAGAAAATACTAATTTACAAGAATTAATTCTGGCACTGCAGCAAAATCAAGAAAACGATGATGAAATTGAAAAACTTACCAACGAAATCGTTGATTTAAAAAAGTTATTACAACAAAAAACAGAAGAATTGCAGAATGTTTCCCACAATGTAGCTAGTTTAAGCCAAGAGAATGATGTCATTCGACAATTTCGTGAAAGGCAAATACTTTTTCAGAAAGATTATAAAGAAACTCAGGATAAAAATAATGCACTTTCTGATCAATTATTACAACAATCCGATAAAGTAAACGAAAAAATTGCATTGATCTCTAATCTGCAAAAAGATATGAAACAATTGCATATAGAATTAGAACAAAAACAATTATTAAAAGAAAGAAGTAATTTAAACGATGAACTGAACGAAACACTCCAGACGTTACAACAATCCTTACAAATCAGTGAAGATGAAAATAAAGGTTACAATGAAGAACTGGCAAAGCACGATAATTGTGAACATTTAATACATGGATTAAACGTCGAATTGGCAGAGAAAACTATTTTAATTGCAAAGCTGAAAAGCGATTACAATAAAGCAAGCAAAGCAAAAATGAATAAAGAACAAATGGAATACAAGAATAAAATAAACGCGTTAAGTAATGAAAATGCTGAATTGCAAAGCCTAATGGATAAAAAGCATGAAGAGATAAATACTTTAGAATCTTTAAATAAAGAGTTAACTGAGAAATTGAATACAAGCAAGAAGGATTATAAAAAAGATTTAAAACATCACAATAGAAGCATAGATGAAATTTCTTGGCTATTAAAGAACAAGGAAGATAAAGTTTTGAATACTAAAAATTCAATTAAAAGTAGAGAAGAGAATTTGGAAAAATTAAAAACCGAAAATAATGAACTAAAAAAACTTTTGGAAGAAAAAGAATCATTATTAAAAAAGGAAAATATGACTTTGGAACAGAACATTCTGGAAAAACAGAAAAGCGGCAATTTACAAAATCTGACACAATATGCAACCAAGATTAACGATTTAGAACAACTAAATGAAGAATACATGAATACCATTAAAGCATTCACAAACCTTTGCAATTTATTGAGTAGTAAAAATGAAGAAGTTGTGGAAGTTAAATCAATTTTAGATGTTTTGTTAGAAAACATGGAAAGCAACTTATCCAATTCTAATAATAATGAACTAAAAATTAACACTGCTCAAATAGATAACATGATTACATGCGTAAAAAAGTTTTATAAATCTGATCTGAATGCTCAAAATATATCGAAAAGTAATTTGAACCTTGACTCCAATCTCGACTTTCGCAAAAACTGCACTCCAACGTCGAACAAATTAGTAAAATATTCAAAATCCGATCAATTCTATCGAACGAATAATGTTAAAGATTTATTAATAGAACGAGAATATCTTCACAAAAACCTCGATAGTGTTAACGAAAAGCTCCAGCATGTTCTTCACAGATCAACTGAGTCATCTTTATGTAATTGTGGAGAAATAAACTCGAGACAGAATTTTTGTTTCGATAATATCGAAATTATTCCCAATACATGCTGGATTCAAAGTGTCGATTTGTTAAAGCAGATGGCAACAGATTTAAGTCAAATAAAGCAATATTTGATACCACCAAATTATGAAAGCAGCCAAAGCAAAAACTGGAATATACCGAAACAAGCTCAAATAACTTGTATAAGTTTACAAAATTATGTCACAAGTATGAAGAAACTGTTAAAGAAAGCTGTTGAAATTTTAGATGATATTGGTAAAATCGAGAGATCTCTGTGATGAACTTAATAGTTTAATTTTTAAAAATATTGGATTAAAAATAAATAATGTTAAAATATGTAACTTTTCTGTTAAAAAAATCAATTTAGGCAAGTTAAAATATTATAGTATTTAATTTCTACATGTGATATAGAAATATATTATATTTAATAAAATTAGTTTTTGATAAATATATTTTTAAATTTGTGTATATTTGACTTGTTATAAACATAAACTAAAAAGTTAAAATAAGCATCAAATCATTAAAAATTCATAACCCTATCACACTGTGCCATCATTGGAACAATTTGACAGAATTTGTAGAAATGGAATTATAATATCGATGTTTATGACATTTCAATATAAATGTCAGTGAAGTTTTGAAATCAATATTAAATTTATAATGTACATAATATCGACACAATGATATATCTAAATATTTATGCAAAAATGTTTGATCAAAATTTCTAATTTATTGCTGCAATTTGAAAAAAAAAATAAAATTCAAAAATATAACTTTTATACAAGAATGTCTGTAAGCGACAGTTTCGATAAAAGCGATACGTCTTCAAATTCATCACGAAATAAGTTAAAGGTAAATTGCAAAAAAGGTAAAAATTAAAAAAAAAACTAAATATTCGTGACATTTTTTAGAGTCCTCATACAGTATTAAAAGAAAATCAATCTAATATTGAATCAAAGCAGATACCTAACAAAGTTTCGGCTTTAATGAATGAAGATAAACTTGATCACTATGTCAGACTGCTGAAAGAAACAGAAGTTACACTCCAAGATAAAGAAAGTTTAATCAGCATATTAAAACAACAAATTAAAATAGTTGAAGAATCGTTAAAAAATACTTTAGATGAGTTACAAGAAATTAATTTTAAATATAGTGTGACTCAACAGGAATTAAGCAATTTGAAGCAAATATCAGAAAAGGTTTTGTACGATCAAATACAATTTATTAGAATAACGTTTAAATACCTATTTTAATTTTTAGTATAAAGAAGATGTTAGTACGCTACTAAAAAACGCAAAAAACGAATCGGAAGTAGTAAGCAATTTAACCGAAGAGGTTGAGGTGGAAATAAAAACTTCTAACCCGTACGATCTTACCGCCATAAAAACCGACTATGAAAATATAAATAAGGCCATGCAGGAGCAAAATGAAAAGATTGAACTCTTACTCAAGGAACTCAAACATGAGTTTGAACATAATCAAGGAAAAAATAATACCAAACTCGGTACTTCCTCTGAAAGTAGTGCTTACACCAAATGTTCTTTGGTCAATAAACTTATCGACGAAAATAAAAACTTGAAAAATGCTTTAAATAAACTGCAAAATGAAAATACACAATTAATTCAAAAAGAAAATAATGACGAAATAAGTAATCTACAAGGTGAATTACGGCGATTGCAAAATAAAATTAATCTGGTAAATGAATCTAATGCAGAATTACAAAAACAAATTAAAACTAATGCAAATTTGAACCCACGATCACTTGCTGTAAGCTCTAAAGATTGTTCGTGCACATCTGATGAACAAATAAACCTTAACGCGGACGAACAACCTAAGACATATTATTTCCGAGGCCGAGAAGGAAGCAAGGTTGGTTTTCGAGTGGAAAGTAATCAATTTCAATCAGATTTATTAAAAGAAAATAAAGAGTTACATCGTACTTTAAATCAACTGAGAATTCTTCCTGATCAAAATACTGGCGTTGGTCACCTACAATCGGATATCGTCCGGTTAACAAATGAATTAAAAGAAAAAGATAACGAACTTAATGATCTAAAATCGGTAATTGAAAACGATACTAATAACAAAGATAAAGTTATTAAAGAATTTTACGAAAAAGAAAATCAGTTAAAAGAAGATTACAATAAAATTGTAATTGAAGGGAACGAAATAAAAAACCAATTAAAACTAAAAGAAGACGAATTAAACGAAAAAGACGATATAATAAAGCAATTACAAAATAAAATACAGGAACTTATACTTTTCATGAACGAAATTGTTTATGGATCTACAGAAGCAACAGATTCGCGAACGCAAGAATTAAAAATGTCGATAAAAACATTAAATACGCTTCTTGCTAAAAGTATGGAAGAAAAACAACAGTATATCGATCAGTTAGCCAATCATGCTAATTGTAAAAATACGATAGATAACTTACAGAAAGAATTATTTAATAGTAATGAAGAAATAGCTAAATTAAATAAAGCAACCAAAGATTTGGATGAGAAAATATTTGATATGTCTAATACGTTAGAGCAATATGAAGAAGAAGTTGCATTTAGAAATATGGAAAATGATAAATTAAAACTGAGTGAAAATAAATTGCAAGATAACGTAAAAAGTATACAATTAGAAAATCAAGACTTGGAAGAAGAAATAGAAAAAAGCACTTCGGCACTTATGGGAGTACTAGAAGAATATAATGAATTCAGAAAAGAATGCGAAGACAACATAAACCAGCTAAGCATTGCAAATGCTGATCTCAAAAAATGTATGCTAGAAAAAGACATAAATATAGAAACGTTAAAAAATAAAAATAAAATAATAAGTGAAGACTTGCAAGAGGTCAAGAAAAATCGCGAAAAGAATATCTCAAAGAACGATAGATCGACAAGTGAAATGTCGATGTTGTTTAGAACTAAAGAAGAAGAACTTGAGAGCGTTGTAAACGAATTGCGATTAAGAGAAGGTAGTCTGCAACTTTTACAAGAAGAAAATAAGTCGTTAAATGAACGTTTAGCGAACATACAAGTAGAAGCTGCCCTTAAAGAAAAGACCTTTTCGAAATCTGTACATCAAGAAGAACACGAAAAATCTGACTATGATACGAACAATTACATCGAACAGCTTAATGAAATTAAAATGTTAAGCATAAATTATGACAGTGCAGTTAAAAGAAATGAAGAACTTAATACTTTCTTAAATAAAGTGAGTACCGAATTGAAAGAATTGAAATTGAATTTACGTAAACTGTTGGAAGATTTAGAGAAGAAATTGGTTTGTTTAAAAGAAAATAGCGAACAATCAAACAACTTGAACCCCATTTCAAGAGATAATATACAAGATATGAGTGAATGTATAAATGCATTTGGTAAGTCAATTTGTTATGAAAATCAACATAATATGCCGAAAAATGACAAAGTGAATCGAGTAGCGAGGTCTAGCGAAAACGTTGATAAAGGGTTTAAGGAAGTTAACGGCGCTGCAAATTCGATTGATGCAAACAATCTCGTAGTAAAACGAAATTACTTAATTAAACGTATTGAAAGCATCGACGAGCATGTAAAGCAATTTCATTCCAAGTCAAACGATATGCAAATGACAAAATCTAATTGCTGTTGTAATGGTATTGACGATGATATTGATAGTCTAGCTTTTAAACGTCAAAATTATGTAGAGCAAATTTATATCATCGATAAAGAACTATTACAATATGGCATTCATTGTGATTGTGATTTAAATGAAAAAGAAAATTATGGTGTACCAAATTTGCATTTGGGAGAAAGTCTTCAGATTATGCAAAACATGACCATAAGTTTAAGCAACATGAAGGACCAACTAACAACAAAAATTAGAGATTACATAATAAATAAGGATCAGGCTACACAACATGTAAATAATGAAAAAATTGTCGAAAATAAAGGTGTTCAATATGAAATTACATATAAAGATCAAGAATCAAAAACTAAAAAGGATACGAAAGAAGTTAATAAACCGAGAAGCGATAAGTACATTGTTACAATTTTAAAAACATATTTTCTTATACAAATATTTTAGACAAGGTACTTCAGAACACATGTGTTCATGTGAACCGAAAGAAACGACAATCTTATACAAATATGGTAAGTAATTTTTAAGTTAAAAATACAATCACTCCAAATTAATTTACTTCATAACCAAATTATCTCAAGGCAATCTTCACATTTTATAAACAAGCATCTAATCCTCCCTGCATGCGTAATTTATAGACTACCTCAAACTAGTTATATGGGGGCCTATAATTAAATTTTTTAAATTATTATTATTTGCATTACAGAAAACCCAACAAAATGTAATAAATCGGTTAATGAAGAAACGCAAGAAATAATTATTATTAAAAAATCCGAAAATAATTTAGCACCAAAACGAAAAGGTGATCTTGAACCAAAATTACCACATACGATGGTCAAAGAAAATAATGCTACCAATTCCAAAACTACTGGTAAAGATACCAATGCAGAACAAGGTAGGTCTAAAATTATGCTCTTTTCTAAAGTTCAATTTCACGTTTTTGATCACATTTTTATTATTACTTTCGTACACAAATAAGAATAAAACTTTAAAAAAGATCTGCTTCTTAATTTGAAAAAAATTGGTTTCAAAATCCCAAATTTGCCAATGTAGGGCATCAGCATAACACTAATTAGTAATTATTATGTTTTTTTGCAGGTTGCACTTGTGGAATTATTCTAGATGATCTTTAATACCTATTTACCAATTATATCATTGTAGTTTGAATATAAAGCGTGATAGGTAGTTGTTATTGTGAAAAGTTATATTATACAATAAGTTAAAAGACTCAATTATTGTAATATAATTTTTAATTATAAAAAATTTCATAATAAAATAATTGTAAATATTTCAATTTGTTTTAATATTAGCAATAAAATTTGAAGAAGTTATAAAACATAACTGATCTTGAATTCCTAACGAGTCATTATTTAGGTGTCGTAATGCTGTAATAGCAGATTGCAAAGAAACTTGTGATCTTACCAACTCACTATCGACTGTAGATAAAGTTTTTCCAGCTTGGTTAACAGCATTTTGGCAAAAAGAATTTAAAGTCACATATAACTGGTGATTACATTCCTCTAAATACAAAAATTTATTATTAAATAAACAAATTAATGTCACAGCATACTTAATTTTTTATGTAATAGTGATTCATTTTGCGAGCCACCTTCATCTGATTTTTTACTGCTATCGACTAAACTAAATTGGGCTAAAGCAGATTCTGCACTACTGACGGTAACATCGTGTTCTAAAATCGAATATTTTAAAGCACTTCGTCACACTAAACGTTTAAACAAATTACCATTTTCAGATTCACTATCTTCACCTATAACAACAGAACTCTGATTTCCACCACTTTTATTATGTTTAAACATTTTTGAAGACTAAAAATTAAAATGTATTACTAAAAAAAGAGGGTTATAATAATTATTCTTTATCTACGTTATCATCCTCGCTATCAGTTTCAGATGCTTCACCTGCGATAACATAAGCCGAATTCATTTTATCCATCAATCTCATATAATATACATTTAAAATTATCTATGTATGTATTTTTATGTAGATGTAAACTACATTAAAATCATAGATAACAAACGTCAAAATTATAACCTAAAATTCTCTGCAATTCTTATCAGCGGCGGCTCACAGCATATTTATAGGAGGGGCACTATTTAAAAGAGCAATAAATTATAAATTATGCAATGCAATAGTGTTTTATCTACAATAATTTTCAACATATATTTGCGTTACAAAATTATCTATTTATATAGTTTATAGTTTACTAAAGCGCAAAGCCTCGTTAAAGTACCCCACAAATTTTTCGTTAAAATTTCGAGATAATCAAGTTCCAAATATTTATTTTTCACGTAAGAGACATTTACACGACGTAAATAGATAATATAGCGCAAGCGGTCTCAATTCGGTACTTAACTTCTCTATCTGGGTCCAAACTCTCTGTAATCAGGTTACCTAAGTATTTAAATACTTTCACCCGCTTGATTTGTTCATAATCGAAATAAATTGTCACATTAGGATCTTGGCGGCTGATCACCATAAATTTTGTTTTGAAGATGTTGATATTTAAACCCAGTTAGTCTCATTTGTGTTTTATTCGGCCCAGTAGTAATTGAAGATCTTCAACAGATTCTGAAGTATCACAGTATCGTCCGCGTACCTAATCGTGCTAATACGGACGCCGCCAATTTTGATACCCAGATCGAGTTCAAAGCCTAGATCCTAGAGTCTAGAGTATTTTTAAAATTTATATCCGAATATTAAATAATAGTGAAGAAAGAACACAGTCTTATTGTATACTCTTCTCTAGATCGCCAGTTCTGATGTTTTGTAGTGTTTAACTCTGACTTCTCTGCGCAGGTACCAGTAAAAATTTTCTATTATTTGGACATCCTTTCCATCTACATCGGCCTGTCCGAGCATTTTAACCATCTTGACATATTGCACCCTATCGAATGCTTTTTTATAGTCTATAAAGCAAACATGTCTCTACGCTGGCCTCGGCATTTTTGCATTAGTACATTGAAATAAAAAAACATCTCGCGTGTTCCGAATGCCATTCCGGAATTGTACATGTTGTTAAACAGGTTTACCACGAGATCAATATTATCTTTATTTATGATTGTTATCAATTATAGGTATTCCATGTGGTCCAGAAGATTTTCTGTTCTTTGCTACTTCTATGACATGTACTACTTCCAACTTTAAGATATGAAACTTGTCTTTTGATGTCTTTGAACAGTTTGGTCAAATGATTTCCATACCGTTATTTTTTCCTCTTTGTAAAGGATAATCTTTTTAGAGCTATCCAGTAATATAATAGGTATCCGCTTTTTGTAAAGTCTAGCTTTGCTTTGTCTTTGCTTTTCTATGCGTGAATAGGTTATTCTACTACTACTACTACTGGATAAGAATCCAGTAGTGTCTCCATTTCTTCACATTTCTCTGCTATCCATCGCTTTTTTGCTATTCGGTTTAGTTTTCTTATTGTGTTTTGTAGTTTTTTATACTCCATTATGTCGTGTTTTAGCAATTGTCGTTTTTTTATGAGAACCAATATCTCTTCTGTCATTAATTTTCTCTTTCTGATACGTGCAGAAGTTTTCAGATGATGCGTGTCTGTTTTTAGTAAGACTTGCTTTAACTCGTTCCATCGATCGTTTGCATGAGTAGTATCAGTGTTAGGTATTTGGAGTCGATCATTGAGATCTGATATTTGGGACACGTTATAAGAAACGAGAATAGATATCATCTCCTGCAGTGCATATTGCAAGGCAAAATAGAAGGAAGATGAAGCGTCGGAGCTCTTCCGTACTGCAGTCAATAAAGTTATAGTAACCAGAATGATAGTCAACATCGGGAACAAATAGGCACTTGAAGAAGATGAACTAGTTTTGTCTTTTAGTAGCTCCATGTGCAAAAGACCTTAGTTGGAAAGTGCCAATTGATTATTATTACTAATAAATAATATTGGAGGATTATTTTTGATTATGCTGTTAGAATAGGTTGTATTATTAATATTAAATAAGTTTAAAGAGAACAAATTAAATAAACGTTAAATTATAAAATATTTATTGTTTGAGCTTTCTTATTTTATAATTCCGACGAAGGCGATATATTTCGCCCAAAGCTCAAACAATAAATATTTCATAATTTAACGTTTATTTAACGTAATTTAATATATTGTAATGCCCCGGACCATACAAATTTTATAAATTTGCTTTCTTCCAAAAAATTAATCTTAATTCCTGAGTATTCATTTTTGTATGTTGTAGCAAGAGACTCTTCAATGTTTAAAATTTGAAAATTTTAAATTTTATGCTCACTTTTTGGTTTGTGTTGTGGTGTTAGAGTGCACCTGGCATGTGCTGTTATGCAGCTGACCCAATTACGCCTGGTCACATAAATTTTACTGCGATGCAATCTCGCATCGACCAAATTGTCACAAATTCTTCACTTTTTTTTAAATTTTGCACTGCAATTTAATTAAAATAATTAAAACAAAACAAAACTCAAATTAACTTATTTTATTTATAAAAATAAAGCAATCATCGGATATGGCGACTTCCTCCAGGCACAACGGCCTCCGCCTAATTTTCTTTGCATCGACCCACTCGCCGTTCTCCCTCCTAGTCTTCTCCCACCTTTTATTTACATTAAAATTTTACAAACTTTGTACAGTGTGCTTAATAAATAATGAAACAAACTCAAATTTTAAAATTACTTTACAAAATAATAAAATTAATGTTTTTATGCATTTCGAAACACGACAATATATTATTAATAAATACCAGGAACCAAGCAGCTAACCGATCGCATTAATTATTTGGAGAGTATCTAAAGTTGCTTGTAACTTGTAATATTAGTGAATTTTTATTGTAATACAGGCTCCAGATATGGCTTTCTATGACAGTGCCGCAAGACTTTTTCAGTTTCTTAAATAGTATGGTAACCGAAACGTTGTGAATTTTACCTGCTGCATTTAATCCAATCTCATCCCTACCAGATGACAATGCAGCTTTTATTTTACATTGCCCGCCATAACATATTTTACTTTTAAGATTTTTGCAAAAACATGGTTGTTAGAAAAGTAGTAACAGTACTTACAGTTTTTCTGATAAAAACACATTCAACGCTGCAATTCTGCATTGACTCCATAGCATAGTAAAGCAAAGCACAAGTGTCAACTGTCCAATATTAAGAAAAATTTAGTGATAGATTGACATTCCGCCAAAACACAAAAATTTTAATTCAATATTTTACTTTACTTGTTTACCCCGCTTTGCCGTCTTCACCTACACCAAGTGTTCGGAAACCAGCCACAATCTTATTATATTACTTATTAACATGTTATATTTAAATTTTTTAAATTATTTTATAATTTAATAATACTATAATTAATTTAAATATTTATTTAGGAACATAGTTTTCAAATTTCAAGATATCAAAAAATTGTTTTTCTTATAACTAACTTTACACTAACAAACAATAACATTATTAATTTTATATTTGTACTTAATTTTACTTAGAATTCTAAATCACATAAAATATGAATAGTTAAATATTAGTATATGGCGAGTCTTAAGGTGCCAAATTGATATTATTAGGCCATAAGAACAATTTATGAGAACATTCTGAAAAAAACAGCAAATAGAAACAATGATTATCTGAATAATGAATTAAATAAAGTGACAACGTAAAATTACATAAATCATTGACGTCATAACTATGCCGTCATAATATTTTATTTATTTTGTTATTTAGATAATCATTCTTTTTATTTACAGTTACAATGTTTTCGTATAGCTTTGAATAATGTAAAATTTTCATTGCTGTTGTTTTTTTTTCAATGTTTGTTCTTATGGCCAACTAACATATAAATTTAACACCTTAATATTATTCTTACAATAGTTAGTAAATTATAATCATCATAAATATACTTTTAGAGCACAACAGTAATAGCAGCAATTTAAAACATATAGTAATATAAAATAATTACACAACTATTTTGAATCACATAATAAATTAAAAAGTTTTAAATTGAACAAGTAAATTAAACATTAATAACATTTAATATTTGTACTAAGTTTTCAGCAAAGGTTATCGCTTTCATAAAAATTTATTTATTAAATTGAATCACATAATAGATATTAAAATAAAAGTTATATTAATTTAAAAAATTCTCGAAGCAATAACTTTTAACTCGAGTCTATTATTGCTATTATAAGTTTATAATGATTAAAATTACTAACAATAAGTTACTTTTCAATCAACAATAAAAGTCTTTCTTTCTCTCTAACATTCCAGGAGGACCGTCAAATAGTTCACATAAACCTAATTTATTCGTTAAAAAACAATTTTTTCGTAGATTTCCCCATCTACCTTTGAACTTGACCCAATCAGGAATATTATCAGATTGCAAATCGATAAATTTTAAATTATTCCAGGTTTTCCACACTATTCCGTAACCATTTTTATCGATTAGTTTGGGAACTCTTACATAATAATGCTCACCCGGAGCTGACCACATTCCATGAGATCCATAAGCCGAAAATAAAATCGGATGGCCGTAATGCTTTCGTACGACAGGTGGAAAGTTTGGTCTTTGTAGTATACCTTTTCTAGTAACTTGTTTTTCATATTTAAATAATCTGGATTTAGGCTGGTATTTGTAATACACACCTGCATCATGCACCGAGACGTACAATTTATCAGGATAAGGTTTTCCATTAAAAGACAAACTTATGTGTTCCCAATCACCGATGTGATTTCCAATTTTCTTTTTTTGACCAAAACACGAACCAAATATCATGGGCGTTGGTAGTTTCCCAAGAAAACAAGCTTCTTTGCCTTCGTTATATGGATAAAAAGTCCAATAGGTTACATGAAAATATGGAATTTGATTTGCGTTGTTATAGATTGAACTAATAGTACTTGGTAAACTAGCAGCGTCGCTTACACGAAACGATAAATTTGGAGAACATTTGGTTACAACTGAATAAACAGAAACATTGTGTTTACTTGGATCTCTACCATACAAAAATGACGATTTATTTTCGAGCAATGTTTCTGTAACAAGTAGAGTAATTATTTATTAAGGGTACTTTATACAGATTTCTAATCGATAAGTACATACCTATTTTTTCCTTAGGTACTAAGTAATATTTTTCGGATCCTGGTCCAAGTGGTAATTGATCTGGTTGATGTAAGTCAGGATCGGGTAGCGATTCCTTTCTAACAACATCAACATTTTCTAAAAATTCTTCAGCACTAAGAGGCAGGAAGTTTTCGTTTGGTGCTAACCATATTAGTGGTGCCCATTGTTGAACCAACTCTTCAACTTTGAGTAATAAAACTTATTTATTAGTATCATCAGATATAGAATAAATTGAAATTTGAAAAATTGAAAATAATTTAGAAATAAGTATAAATAAAGCAAACTCACTTTTTGATAAACTTGCGTCGGAGTAAACTGAAGATATCATAATTAGCACTTCGCCCAAAACCAGAATCCAAATGTTATTTGTCATATTTCACATGATTTATTTTTATTGAAACAAGAACTTTGTAATTACAAATAAAAACAGTAAACTTGTATATTATATTGACCTACACTGATGTTCATCAGACTAGCAGTTACATCCAACAACGGAATCCCAATCAGTGCTCTTGCACTCTACCTACTTCCGCGATATAAGAGATGGAATTTTAAACTAAAATTTTTTACCGAGTCTTTAATAACCCATTCACTTTTACGAATAATATCATTATTTATTCGACTATAAACTAGACTGTCTGTTATGATATTGTGGTCGAATTATTTGTTACATCACTTTCACTACCATTTAAAAAAAATTTTTATATGTAGTATTTAAGTTCTGCACTAAATTAATGATTTGTGATCGTTGTCTGAATAATTTCATAACAAATAACAGCTAGAACTTCAAGGTAGTTATTTAAATTAACAACAAATAAGTAAATAAATTACTGTAAAACCTTGACATAGGAAATATTATTTTGTACTGGTACTTTATCTTTTCAAGAACTTGAATACTGGAAGTAAATAGGTATTTTAGAAGTTGTCAGGTAATAAAATGATATGTAATTATTTCCGCTACAAATATCTATAAACTGTAATTATATTGCTTCCGTTTTCAACATATTATAGAAATGTTATTCTATCTGTCCATATTTTTTGTTTTTTTGTTTCTCAGGAATATAACAAAACAACATTTTTTTTAAAATCCATTTTCGTAAAAAAGAGAGGAACTTCCTCTTAGAAAAAGGAAGTATTATGAAGATATCACATCCTTCTTCAGATTTTGCCCATTATACATATGTATTAGATTTTTATCTTCAAGTTTATACTGTACAGAAAATTAATTCTCATAATAAATCTTTTTATTACTTTGCCGTCTAATTATTGCGGTATATTATATTACATGATGATAATTTACTATGAATTTAATGAGGTTTGTTACATTTCGCCGGATTAATTATCGCATCATTGTTTTTAGTTAATTAGCTAATTGATACTAACAATCTCTACAATTCTTTAATTTTATAATAACTTTAGAATAAATGCATCAATTTTGTTGCAGTTTGCACAAAATGAGTAATAACTTCATAGTTATTTTGCCCGCTTTTGTAATATATCATAAAAATCAGTGCAAGTCGCAAATAGATAAATAAGATTCCTATTTACCACACGAAACCTCCGGTTTAAATTTTACATGTTTATTTAAAAATTAATAAATAAAAAAAGTAAAAACTGTAAAAAATATAAAAATGAAACAAACATATTTTCTTTAATTTTATAAAAATACTATTAGTCAGGGAGCTGTTATATAATTCATATAAGTAATACCTGGATGTGACTAAGCTGGTTAGTAGAATTATCTTCCATTTTTTTAAACAATATTTTAGCGTTTACACAAATATTAACTTCTTTAATTTTATTGTGATCTTTTTTACACACTCCCTGAACCTCTTCTTTTTTCGTAACTGATTTCTAAAATATTACTCTTTGCGTACAATACGCAATTTCTACGCTTTGGTATAGTATCCGAAGTTACAATATTATATTTACGCAATATATCAGTCAATTTAATTTTCTGAAAGAGAAACACTCAATTAATTATTTCTTATTATTTTTACTATCGACTAAAAAAGTAATTTTAAAGATGATACAATGAAAGCATTTGTAACCGTTATAGGTGAAAATTAGATGACAAGCTTTTGTTGATTATTTATGTTAAGTCAAGAATGAGGTTACATAGTTGTAGTTTTGTAAAAATTTTGAAATTTTATTAATAAGCTTATGTGTATTAACCTGAGTATTATAGGTAAACAGGTAGGCGTAGGTACTATCTCTTACAAAAGAGTACGGAAGTAAATGACATAACCAACAGTTTCTTCCTTAATCATTAATTAAACCAGGTGAAAGCAATAAATAATTCATTAATTATAACTTTGAAATTTTTTTTTAATATAATGGAATATTACATTATAATAAATTATAGCAAGAGATATCAAACCTTTTTTAATATAATAGTTTCCTCACATCAATATTTAATAATTTGTTCAATATTATGTTAATAAATAATAATAAATTGCAAAGTCATTACCAAACTCATTAAATTGTTACATCTAATTTTATTGTGTCAAGTTTAGAAAGAAGTTTTTAGTATACCTACATATATTTAAAAAATTGAAATAATTATATATTTTGTTTAAATATATATATAGGCTATTGTTAAAACAGATTTAAAATAATAACATAGTAATATTAATGACAAGACTTCAGTTTCGTTTTCATCCAATTAACTTAATGTAAATTAATTTAAAAACATTACATAAATTAATGCAAAACAATTATATTTCGTCTTTTAATTAACGTTAAGTTAATTGATTGAAAGGATTCCTTTATGTAAAAGTATTGGTAAAAGATACCTTTGTGTAAAGAATTTGCTTAATTGTTATTAACGCCCTAATTTTTTTAGGTGAAAATTGTACCTAAGTAATTTATATAATATTTAAAATCGGTATATTCGAAATTTCTAGTAAAATTGTTAATTAAAATTTTTGTATATAAATTCAAATCGCTATTGCTTGAAGCAATTTTTTTAACTTTTACTTTCAAAAAAAGAAAAAATTTTTTCGATGGATAAAACGAGTTTTGCAACTGGATTACTTAATTATGAATTAATATTTAAATAAAATAGATAAAAATTGAAATATTAAGAGGGGAATTAAGAGCAGCGAGAATCGAGACCTAATTTACGACTTGGTTCGAGTTAACTAGAAGGGCATTCCATATCAATTCTACCACACCATAACACCCACATCGCAAATTTTGATGAAAACTTGCATGGTTATTCTATTCATTGATGGTAAGCAATTATATCAAATTGTTTTTCTCTATCTCTAACGGTTTAGACTCTAACGGTTTTACAGCTTCTTCAAGTTTTTGGATTATTGCGATTTTTATTATATGGCAGCAGAAAACTTCATTTTTGCGCGACTATGCTCTATTTGGTCGATTACTGTGTATGTTTCCACGACAGTAAGTTTTGTTTACAAGTTGCTAAGGATAAGTACGACGGTAAGTACTTTAGCGTTCTAAAACGGCAAGTAAATTTATTCAATATTAACTATTATTAATAATTTTTATAATTTACTTATAAATATAATATTATATAATATACTTATAAATATACTTATAAATATACTTATAAATAAATATTGAAGGTGCAATTATTACAATTTCCAATTGTCAAAGAAATCTTATTTTGGAAAACAGATGGCGATGATAAAATTTTAGTACCGTCTACTGGAACCTCGTGCTAATTTTGTGGATAAGCTTCCTTGTCGCTACAATTAAATCATATCAATGAATTTAAATTTTTATTAAAATTAGCATTGTCCAAATTTTCACAAATTCAAATTTCATTGTTGTCTTTACAGGTTGAGGTTATTGGTTGAAAAACTTATTTTGTAAGTTTTAATTTATTAAGGATATAAAGGGCTTTGTTTCACGATAAGGGCCTTTAGATAATAATAATAATAACTCCCTTAAGTTATGAAATCATTAATTCTGACAATCATTTTAGCGGTCTAAATTTAAAAAATAGAAATCTTAACTGTGAACAAAAAAAAGATTTAGATATAAATTGGAAAAATAAAGTGCTTCATGGTAAGCATCCGACAATCTTAGATTCCAATGGAATTGATAAGGATTTGTCAGTAGAATGGCTTAAGAGAGGATTATTATATCTAGAAACCGAAGGATTTATGTGTGCTATTCAAGACGGAGTTATTGCAACCAATAATTATAAAAAGCACATCATGAACCTGGAGGTTGAAGATCATTGTCGGAAATGTAACGTCCCCAACGAAACAATAGAACACGTGATAGCTGGTTGCTCGTACTTGGTTCCTACTGACTACCTCCGAAGACATAATCAAGTATGCAAAATATTGCACCAACAACTTGCAAAAAAAGTTGGTTTGTTAGACAATTTTAAACCCTATTATGACTATATTCCTGAACCTGTTCTTGAAAATGAATCTTTTCTTTTATACTGAGACAGGTTAATACTAACAGACAGGGAAGTTAGTCATAATAGACCTGACATTGTTTTGATCAATCAACGAGACCGAAATGCGATCATCATTGACGTTGCTGTGCCTTTGTCAAAAAATGTGTTAACTACAGAAAAAGAAAAAATTCGCAGATACGAGGCACTAGCGATGGAAATGATGAGTGTATAGGGTTTAACAAAAATTTTTATAATACCAATAGTAATATCGGCTACTGGTATAGTATCTTCAAAATTTAAAATCCATCTGTCCCATTTAGATCTCTCTTCAAAAGTATTCCCGGAAATGCAAAAGGCAGTAATTTTAGAAACATGCCACATTGTTAGAAAATTTTTAAATGCTGTAACATAACTAAACAAATTTTAAAATATTTAATTTTTTTTTCTCTAAATTATAATAAATGTATCTAATAATAGTTAAAAAATATGCAACACATAATGTAAAGTATAGAATGGTTGGAACTAAATCCCCCACTCTATAGTCACTCCACAGTGTATGAATGTGAGCTTTAAAATAAAAAATAATAATAATAATAATGTGCAAAAATCAACATAATATCGGGTATTCCTATCGCAAATACAGATATTCTGACGAAATTCCTCAATTGCTACCGAATAAATTTTATAAATATTTAAGAATGCAGCAAAATTTTGTTCTAAATCAAACATTTCTAAAAAACGAATTTAAACAAAAATATATAAAAAAACTAAAAATTTTACTCAAGTCAAAATTAAACTCTCGAAATATGATATCAGCTATAAACTCGTGAGCGGCTCTAGTCTTATCATATTCTTTTGGAGTTTTAAAATGGTCGAATACCGATCTTAATGCCGTGGATACTTTAACTAGAAAAATGTTATATAAATATAGATAATTACACCCAAGATCAGCAGTTGAAAGACTGTACATCAAAAAAAAGAATGGAAGACGAGGTCTTATAAATTTATTTAATTTGTGTAAATCTATAACTAAATTATTACGTGACTATTTTTACTCGTTGAACACTCCCTTAAGTTATGAAATCATTAACACTGACAATCGTTTTAGCGGTCTAAATTTAAAAAATAGAAATCTTAACTGTAAACAAAAAAGAGATTTAAATAAAAATTGGAAAAATAAAGTGCTTCATGGCAAGCATCCGACAATTTTAGATTCCAATGGAATTGATATGGATTTGTCAGTAGAATGGCTTAAGAGAGGATTATTACATCTAGAAACCGAAAGATTTATGTGTGCTATTCAAGATGGAGTTATTGCAACCAATAATTATAAAAAGCACATCATGAACCTGGAGGTTGAAGATCATTGTCGAAAATGTAACGTCCTCAACGAAACAATAGAACACGTGATAGCTGGTTGCTCGTACTTGGCTCCTACTGAATACCTCCGAAGACATAACCGCAAGTATGCAAAATATTGCACTAACAACTTGCAAAAAAAGTTGGTTTGTTAGACAATTTTAAACCCTATTATGACTATATTCCTGAACCTGTTCTTGAAGATAAATCTTTCCTTTTATACTGGGACACGTTAATACTAACAGACAGGGAAGTTAGTCATAATAGACCTGACATTGTTTTAATCAATCAACGAGACCGAAATGCAATCATCATTGACGTTGCTGTGCCTTTGTCAAAAAATGTGTTAAATACAGAAAAAGAAAAAATTCGCAGATACGAGGCATTAGCGATAGAAATGATATTTCGGGAGTGTACGGGGTCTAACAAAAATTTTTATAATACCAATAGTAATATCGACTACTGGTATAGTATCTTCAAAATTTAAAACCCATCTGTCCCATTTAGATCTCTCTTCAAAAGTATTCCCAGAAATGCAAAAAGCAGTAATTTTAGAAACATGCCACATTGTAAGAAAATTTTTAAATGCTGTAACGTAACAACTAAACAACTTTTAAAATATTTAATTTTTTTTCTAAATTATATTAAATGTATCTAATAATAGTTAAAAAATATGCAACACATAATGTAAAATATAGAATGGTTGGAACTAAATCCCCCACTCTATATTCATTCCACAATGTATGAATGTGAGATTTAAAATAAATAATAATAATAATAATAATCATAATAATCATAATAACAATAATAATAATTCTTAGTCAGTATTTAAAAATTTTTGTTATTTTTTATTTTCATTTTTCTTGTTTATTCAAATATTCTAAGTCCAAATCTGTTAAATGTAATTTATTGTCTTTTTTATTGTTGTTTAAATATTATTTTTCTATGGAAGTATATATCCTTTACTTAACAGTTAAAATTCATTATATTAACATTTTGTTTAGTTTGTTTATTTTAACACTACACAATACTAACTACCACACTATTCACTTAAAAAATTCATTTTTAGGTTCTTTTTCTAATATATCTTTCTTAGTTACCAATCAATGTAGATAAATGTTTTTAACTATACATCAATAAGTTGATAAGTTGATTTCACGTTGGAAGGCTCTACACTGCTTAGAGAAAGAAAAGAGATTCTTAGGGGAAAGATAATAAATGCTACCCACAATTACATCAATAATAACAACAAAAAGGAAGACCTGGTTGCTAAACAAGTATGGACATCCAGGAGGTTTATAAGAAATAACCCAGACATTTTGATCCTTAAGGCAGATAAGGGAAACTCGACAGTGGTCATGGACAGATGTGCTTACGGGGAAAAGATGAAACAATTGTTTAGTGACCCAGCTATATACAAAAAACTAAAAGGTAATCCTACCACTACCATACAAGGTAGGTTCAATAGAGTCATTAAGCAGTTATATGACAATGATCATATTGATTTACTAACCCGTAAACGCCTCACCAAATACAATGCACAAGCTTCTAAGGCTTATGAACTCCCTAAGGCACATAAAGAGGGCACCCCATTAAGACCTGTTATTAGCTGTATTGAGTCCCCCTCGGTGCCTTTAGCTGGATACATAAATAACATCTTAAAAAATGCTCTTCCATCACTCCTATTTAATGTCAAAAACTCTAAGGAGGCGAGAGAGAAGATTGTACACAGCGTTTTGGCAAATGATTATGTCCTGGTGTCGTTCGACGTTAATTCGTTGTTCACCAACATCTCGAAGGAATCAGTATTGACATCTATCAGGAACAATTGGGATTTAATAGCACCATTCACCTCGATCCAACTGGAGGAATTCCTTAAGCTAATAGGTACAATTTTTGACAACAGCTACTTTAGCTATGATGAGGAGTATTATGAGCAATTGGTGGGATCAGCTATGGGTAACATCTGCTCCCCTGTTTTCGCAAATTTTGTCATGAGCGACCTTCTGTGTAAGTTCTTTGGATCCATCTCTTTTGAAGTGCCTTTCTTTTTATTATATGTGGATGACATTTTAACGGCGATTCCAGCTAATAAATTAGATATTTGCATTGAAATTCTAAATAGTTACGACAATTTGTTAACTTTTTCGTATGAAATGGAATCGGAGGGCACTCTTCCGTTTTTTGGATTTACTCGTTAAGAGAGAAAATGATGGTTCTCTTAGTACAGATGTATACAGAAAGCCCTCTTCTACAGAACGCCTGCTTAATTTTAATTCGTCGCACCCTATGAGACAAAAAGTCAACGTTATTAATACACTAAAACGCAGAATAGAAAATTGCGTACCAATGGAGAAGGTGGGAAGCAGATTGCATGATTTTAAGAAACAACTTTTGAAGAATGGTTATCCAGGACGATTAGTAGACAGCGCCTTGTTCAAGAGAAACCCATTAACATCTACGATTAAAGAGTCGAAGGGCGATCATGAAGAGAGACCAAAATATAGCAAAATTACGTACCATCCTGTTTTGGCAGAAAAACTCAAATACATCTTTAGAGAATGTACTGTTAAGGACAACATACAACTTGCGTTCCACAATCCCTTGACTCTTAATCGAATCCTCTTTTCAAGAACTAAAGATAGAACTCCGGTTTTGGATATGGCCAATGTGGTATACAGGATAACGTGCACAGAATGCAGAAAAGAATATGTTGGACAAACTTCTCAACGACTATCTAAGAGAATATACCAACATTGTTACGATATCCTGCATGGTAAATCTAGAACAGGACTATCAGCGCACACGATAGAAAACCACCATAACTTCAAAGATGAAGAAGTTGAAATATTGGCATCCGAAAGACATTGGGATAGGCGTTTGTTTATAGAGGCGTCCTTTATTTCCACCAGTGATAATAATATCAATATTCAAACTGATTATAAGAGAATCAACAATGACTATTCTAACCTTTTGAAGAACCACAAACAGAAGATGGGTATTTTGCAGCGACGGTGATAGTGGCCGGTAGCAGGTGGACGTATTTGTTTTCTTTTTTGCTATGTGTAGATTTTTATATATTGTTTTTAAACCAGTACTATGGGGGTATTTTCAGGGTTTGACGTATAATGTTATTTTTTATATTGTTACTGTCTGTAACTGTCTCTATCAGTTATCTTGCAGAAGAGATAGTACTTATACATTGCGTGCGTTTTATTTTATTATGAGGAAGATTTTTGACTACAATTGCGATTTCTAGTTTTATTTTTACACGTTTTATTTGGCAATTTTGTTAGATTTTTATTCTTTTTAACCACGATCGTTGAAGTAACTGTTTTTGTGTATCCATGTCAATTCCCGACAACACACTGCATTTTCAAGCGTTTACCATCACCAACTGTTAGGTATGGTTGCGTCCCTCTGGACACTCTTATTTTTAAAACATTGTAGCACCTCTGTTTTTATATTTTAGCCCTGAGAATGGATTAATATATAGTCCGAAACGTTGGCCAGCAGTTAATTTGTTTGATTTGCTTCCCCTTTACACCCAATATTTGTCTAATTTATTAATAGCTTAACTGAAAGATTACGAAATCGTACAAAATTGATAGTTTAAACGTCAGTTATCTAAACTTTTACACTTTAACCTTACTTTTTGTTGTCAAATTGCGTTTTGTTATTAATTGTTAAATTAATGAACATAGTAGTTACATTATAATGAAATCGAAAGAAAAAAATATTGTCGTAAAGTTTTTTTTAATTTAATAATATCCTTACAATTTCAAGTCATACCGGAATAAATTATATAAAGAAAAAATTAATTATAGATAACTAATTTTGAGAAAACTGTGCATTTTATTATAAATTTATGGTGTGCGAATAATTTTGTGAGCCAGTGTAGTTCAACAGCAGCTTTAAATTTCATTGAGATATTATGCAACGGCAAATATTCTGCAGGAAGTTGGTGATTTCCATGGGATCCAAAAAACCACCACTAAAAAAATATCTAGAGTATTGGTAAGATTGAGGAGACAATATATTGTGCTGATAATTGTTTAGAAAAAAATAAACAATATCAAACACACTAGCTTGCTAGGAGTAGCTCTGGTGTGTGGGAGTAGTTAAGCTTATTCAGGGTCGTGGGTTCAATAAAAAAATTACTTTTTTGTCTTGGACGAAGAAGTAATATTTACGAATTACTAGTAAATTTTTAAAATAACGACAGAGCACAAATCATTTCGTGCGACAATATAAATATGCCAAAATACTGATGAGGAAATGATTAAAATAGTTAATGGGTTTAATCAAATTAGTCGATTCACATGTTACCTAGGAGATTCACATCAAAATTCAATCTCAAGATTACTTTTCTTTAAATAGGTGGCTCCTACAGGGCCGGATCTACAGGGGGGCAAAGAGGGGCGCTTGCCCCCTCTTGCATCCTAGAGGGGCGGTAAAAAAAAAATCTAAGACCAAAATTTAAACCATAAAACAAATTTTTAATGTTATTAATTTTGAAAAACCGAGGGTTTTAAATTTTTAAACGTTTTTATTACATTTCAATAAGATGATTATTCTATACAACACAACTAAACAGCAAAAAGCTACAATCTAATATGAAATCTAAAGACATTGCAGATTGCATAAATCCTACACAGCATAGCGCTCGCCTGGAGGACTTTATCATTTGTTTTGATTTTCAGTACCTAATTGTAACTTAATAACTTAACCATTTTAATTATACTGGCTTACGGCTCGCCTCTACCTACTAAACGGAAAAAATTCAAGTCAGCTAGCAAGCACCGCTTTTCTTTGTTTCTTATTGAAAAAAGTTTCCGGTATTTTTAAAGTATTTAAAATTAATTTAAAAAAAAAATAAGAGTTAGATTAATCAAAAAGAAGCTAAAATTACAAATTTTTTAAACAATTTAAGCGCCTCTTTGCTACTCGGCACCTCTAGGCAGTTGCCTAGTTTGCCTATTTTTTATAAATATAAAAATGCATACGAGAATTTTTGCGAACCTTATATCTTATTATATTATATATTAATTACCTATATGGCAACTTGCAGATATAGACAAAATATTATTTTTCATTGTTTTAACGAGTGGCGTGGTGTGGGGTAAATGAGTTCTTAGCTTTAAACCAACATAAGCTTTATAAATTTAAATCGAGTTAGTAATATTTTCAAGTTTTTTCTTTACATATTTCGCGTTTTGACATTTTAAATTTTAACGTGTGACGTCACAAAGTTTTTCAAAAACTTTTTAATTTATAGTTGGAAACACTGTGTTTATTTTATTATTTTAATTAAATTAGTAAGAAGGTTTGCTGCTAGGTGAGATTACTTCTTTTTAAATATTAAAGCGAAAGCTAGAACATTTGATTTTGTATAGTATTTAATAATCATGGAATTCATAAATGATAAAAATAGGAAAAAACTGTCAGGAACACAATATAGAAAAGCAGCAAAACGTAAGCGAGATAGCTAAAAAGAAGATGCTTGTGCCATGAAAAAAGGAAAAGAATGTTCGACGAGCTTTCCGAAGATCAGTCAAGATTGTTAATACCTGAGAAAATATTTATAAAAGATATAAATATGATCTTCGACAGGTTAATTGCAGAAATTACGAAAAGGATGGAAAGTGCAAGTAAATTAAATTTACATTTTTCGTTTTTAAATGGAGACGAACTGAGTCAGTTACCATCAAGAGATCTAAAAAATCGTGGTGCTAATCTTGCTTCAATATATAATCGAGACTTAAACGTTGAAGAATTTTGTCAAGAGCTCGTGGTGTTTAAGGACTAATCTGTAATTTTTTTTTAAATCAGCAAATTTAAAAGATGCCAGCGCACTAAATATATTGCAAGCTATTTATGCAAATGGTTAGAAGATGCGTTTCCTAATATTTGCATAGCACTACGCATATATTGTACACTCCCAACTACGTCGGCAAGTTGTGAAAAAAGTTTTAATAAATTAAAATTAATAAATACATGAACCGATTGTCAAATTTAAGATACGATTTTTAATATATGTATATACGTATTTATAAAAACCAATTGAGGGGGGCGGCAATTTAATTCTTTGCCCCCCCATGAAAAACTTCCTAGATCCGGCCCTGGGCTCCTACGCACATAAATATGACATAAACACATATAATATGACATATTATGACATATTATGACATAATCATAAATAAAAATCTCATTTACTATTGTCAACATACCTATAAAACTAATAGTACAAGTTTAACTTTCTAGTGTAAAAGTTTAGCTAAACCAATTAGAAAAAGTAACTGAAATAAATGTCAACTTTTTTGGCAATTATTTTAATACTAGTTTATATAAATGCATTAATTATTTTTATAATTTTAAAATTATAATTTAAACAAAATCTTCGCGTAAAGTATGAATATCAAATATCTGATCAATTTATCAGTAGTAAGTTTCAGTATTATTTTGATTTATGTGTTTACTAATTTAAACAAAAATGTAGTTTTCATTTACTCGCCGTGCAATTTAAATTTTTTTGAGGTACAGTTAAATTATAAACAGTAGTTTACATTTTCTATTAAGAGGATAGAATTAGAAATACGTAGAATATGTGATAAAATAAGAATATTAAAAAAATATAGGAGGTGTTATGAAATATTGTAACGTCATTTTGCAAGACTCTTGCAAGGCAAGAATCGAGGAATTCTTGCAAGAATCGAGCAAGTCCACACTTGAAATATTTCTTTCTTGCAAAAAATCTTGCAAGACTTCTTGTTTCAGCCATTACTATCTGACTTGGTAAAGTCAGATAATAAAACCACCGGACTTATGAAGTAAAAACTGTGAGAAAACTTTATTAGAAGCGAAATCAAACAGGTAATAACAAGCTAATTGTATAGTATGTATTTATAATAGCAATATTTCTGCAGTCTGCAGAGTTAATTATTTTAACTTCGAAACTTTTGTTTAGTTTTAGATAGGTACTAGTGTTAATTCATATAGCACCAATTCAGGTATATGATATTCAAATAGAAGGATATTATGGTAAAATTTTAATCAGATAATCCGTATTCGGTAAATAGATGAAATAGATAATAAATGAAAATTTCTAACTTACTTTACATAGCTATGCAAATTCTTGGAGAAGAATTATCACTTCAACTAAATCATACAGAAGGATTTACCAAAAATTGGAAGAAGTGGAGAAGGATAACTCGAATAGGTTCTCTATATTTAACTTTAGTATTCACTGTTTGTAATAAATTTCTACCAAGTTTCTAATTATAAAATTTAACATTTGACAATATACCAGGTGACTGGTATATTGCCTGCTAATAATTTTTTAAAAGCTGTATTTTTTAATTTTACTATTGAGTTTTTAACAATAATTAAAGAATAAAATATCAAGTGTTTGGTATTTTTAGATGCAGAATAAAAATCTCTTTAATTTGATACTCTTTTCATTCTTATCCGTTATAATGGGAAGCAAGAATTTAGAGAAAATCAATATCCTATGTTAATTCCCTATGTTTGGTTCCTTGGCCGGTCACCCGGTATAAAGTCAAAATTTCAAAAATTTCTTCTTCTTTGAAGGATAAGTTGACTCTATTGGAAATAGAAACTATGGCTGAATTGATATCATAGGTTTCTCTAGAAGAACTGACTAATGTCGACAAATACGTAACTAGTTAGGAAAATTTGAACGTTGACACAATTTCACTTAACTTATGTAGTTGTCACTATACCCTTAGAATGCTCCAAATAAAAAGATAACAGTGTAAATTGTGGTGCAACAACCACCAGGAAATGTTTATATAATATGCATTTGCATACTTTGGCTGTTTTTACGAGGTTTGCATATTTCGACTGAAATCTACTGATCGTACATATTTTGGCATATTTTCTAAAATTTCTAAAGAAAAAGAAAATAGTTTCAGAATTAGAAGACGGGTCTTGTTTTGACAATTTAGAATTTAAATTTGGCAAATTTCACTTAATATGGGTGTCACTATACCCTTAGAATACTCCAAATCAGAAGATAACAGTGTAAGTGGTGGTGCAACAACCACCAGGAAATGATCGAAACCATTTTAAGTTGCATATAATCCGGTCTCTAGTGATAAGAAATTGAAATTGTTGAAGCAACTAGCTGTTTCAGAAGATGGGAAGTTTGTTAAAAAAAGCTAATGTTGAAGGAAGAAAGGTAGCTGCCGAAGAAAGGAGAGCTGGTGCAGAAAAAAGGATAGTACCGCAACAGAACAGATAACTGCTATAAAAGAAGAAATATGAAATATTGAATTTGCCAAAAATAATTATTATAATTAATAAATTGATGTAGTAGTTATTAGGTTAAGCTTTTTGAATAATCTGACCGATGCAATAATAATTAGTTATATTGTTATAACTTTTTTAGTTATATTTTTTAATTATATTTTTTTTTAGTTATATTGATTGGTTTTTTAATATTTGTTTGCTTTAATAATTCTTATTAGATTATAATTACCTCAAGTAAATTTAAAAGTAAACAAGTTAATTAAACGTTAAATATAATTTTATTTATATATATTTTATAAGCTTTCGATGAGTTGTGTCATCTTCGTCAGAATAATAACAAGCAAAAACATGGAAACCGCAAAATAACGTATTGTCATCTGAACGATCTGTGATCTAAAAATCTTGAAGCCAAGGAGTATATGATCGTGGGTTAAGGAACAACCTAAATTGAGTTTCCGTCGAAGTAGGAAAAACTTAACCCCAATACGTGAACGAAATTAGACAAGTAGATGGCTGTAGATATTGCTCAAGCCATCTATATCGGTTTTCCTATTCATGGAGTTCTTTTCTTTCTTGATGCATATCATTTCGTGCAGAAGTCTATCTTGATAGTTGCTAACTGATTTTAAAATTTTTGCATTTTTGAAGTCTGCATTATGTCCGTCGACGAGTATATGCTTAGCTATAGCAGTTGATTCGGGTTTGTTACAACGGATACTAGAGATATGTCCACTCATTCTCTTCTGAAGCCATTGGTTGGTTTGCCCAATATATACCAATTTACAAGTTGTGCATTCGACTTTATATATTAGGTCTGACTTTTTTTCTGTAGGGACGGGATCTTTTAATTTAGTGTAAAGTTGTCCGATGTTATTAGTGGATCTAAAGGTCATATTAATATTATGTGGTTTTAATATTCGTTGTAGTTTCTCGCTTAGTCCTCTGACGTAAGGCATGACTGTGAAGTTAGATGTTTCTTTCTTTAGACTGCTACCATTGTAGAGTTTGTTCACACGGTCTTTAACGATTTTCAGCACAAGTTTTTTAGGAAATCCATTTTTAAATAGTGTCTCTTTAGCTATATTTAGTGTTTCTTTCCGGTATTCGCCGTGTGTTAATTTTAGAGATCTATCGACAAGGCCTATGGCGGTGCTAATTAATTGGCTTTTGTGATGGTAGGAGTTAAAGTTAAGGTATCTTCCTGACCAAGTTTTCTTTTGGATCCATTTATACTTTAGACGGTTTTTTTCGTGAATTAATTGTATGTCCAAGAAAGTTATTTTATTGTCTTCTTCTTGCTCTATTGTGAATTGTAGACGGGGGTGAAATCCATTGAAATGCTCGAGTATGAAATCTTCGTTGTCTTGAGGGATAGCGGTAATTATGTCGTCCACATAACGTTTATAAAATGGAAGTTTATAAGGAAGGGTTGATATGCGGTCTTCTTCTAGAATCTCCATGACAAGATTGGCAATCGTCGCGGATATAGGGCTTCCCATGGCAGTACCGAATATTTGTTTGTATATTGTGCCATTGTATTGAAAATACGTTGTTTCTAAGCAGAACTTGAGAGCATCCAAAAATTTTTTTTTAATTAACTTGTTTACTTTTAAATTTACTTGATATAATTATCACAAGTTAAAAATTAATATATTTGATTATAATTACCTCTTCTAAAAAAAAAAATATTTTTTTAAGTAAAAAATAATATGACGAGATTACATTTAATTGTTTTAAAGATGATAATTATTATAGTCTCCAACTCATAATTATAATTTTTAAACTAAAAAATATTAAAAATAAATACAAAATATTTTTAGAAGGTATACACCAAGGTACAACATATGTATGCTTATAGTCGATATGGTAATTAAAATCCTTCTGTCAGAAATATGAAGTTGTTGGAAAGCCGATGTAGTTCAGCAAACGTTTTCATGTAAGTTAGCGAATAATACAATTCTACTACATAATGAGTGCTGTATATTTTATAAACTACTAACAAAATAATTCTACTTACAAATTTGGATTTCTTAACTAAAGTCAGGCCCGACACAAACTGATGTACGACTTCTACTAATTGGACCATTAAAAGATTTGCGTAGAAACGTCAGCTATTGTTTATGTTTTATTGAAACTGCTTAAACTTCTCCGAGTTTTTGACTGATCGCCTGTTTAACATGTTTTTATTCTATAATGACGACACGTATACTATATGTTAAAAATTTGGAATCCAATGTACATTTTTTCTTGTTATCCGAAATTAAACAAAGTTTTAACATCTACCGGTTTTAACCTCTTTAATGACCATCATCAAGACGTACTACAAAGTGCATATACAGATATATACGACACTAGTATAAGCACAATCTCTAAAATAAAATATATTCTATAAAAATCTATAAAAAATAAACAAATGAACCGTACGTAGGTCTCTTATAAAGATAAAATAAGAACACCCATCAGTTTTTATTTCACGCAACATATATTATTAATTATAATAAACAGGTGTAAATAATTATAAAATATGTATTGTTTTTTACCAATTAATTTAACGCAAATTAAATAAATCTTAAACTTTCATAATATGCTTATCTTTTTTCAATTACGTAAATTATGTACCATCCTTTTTTTATTTCGGCATTCGTAAAGTAGTCTTTTCGAGTGTAAGTAGGTATACACTTTTTACAAAATTTAGTATTTCTTTGCAACCTCACAATCAAAAACACGTTAATTTTTTTTTTCATAAATTATTTGTGTAAATATACATAAATTCTATAAAAGCATATTTTGATTTCCAATATGAATCGTCAGAAAATTAAAAAATGTAGAGTAGGTAGGCGTAAGTGTTGGATGTACTCCTATGCAAGCATTTTTTGATAACCATGCAATAGATTTAAAATAAACAAACTAAACAAATTATTAAAATAATGAATTTTAACTATTAAGTAACGAATTCATACTTTCATATAGAAAAATAATATTTAAAAAACAATAAAAACGAAAATAATTTACATTTAACAGGTTTAGACTTAAAATATTTGAATAAACAAGAAAAATAAAATGAAAAATGACAAAAACTGTGTTAAAGTAAAACAGGTAAAGTCTATAGATAGTATCAGTTATAGTTCGGACGTGAAAAATGAGTTTCTCGTATAGAGGTTTTTATTTAAGTTAAAAGTTAAAATGACGGGACCTGCTAAGTATTCTTTTTTTCTTCCTGGCTTTACATTCCTTGGGGAATTTTGCTACATTTTCCAATGTCTTTGAATCTCATTTATTGAGGTGCATTAGTCCCCATATCCTCTTCTTCACATCATGTCACCTTTCAAATTCTCCTGTTGGTCTTCGCATTCTTCATAACCTTAGCCCACAACCTTCTATTCCGTACTCTTCCTCTCCAGTCATCTACACTCATTCGCCTCAGATTCTCAATCGAGTCTTCTCTCCATCTCTTTCTAGGTCTTCCTCTTGGTCTGTTCACCTCAGATTTTCACTTCTTCACTTTCGCAATTGCTTTTTCTTCCCCTGCTCTTTCTACATGTCCCAGCCATCCCAATCTCAATGCTTTCACGTGCCTGACTATATCTGAATCTCTTATTTTATTCGCTAGCTCTCTGTTAGTTCTTCTTCGATATTGTCCTTTGCCAACTTTTACCGGACCCATTATTCTTCTCAATATTCTCCTCTCAAACACTCGAAGCTTCTCCTCTTCCGCTTCTGTTAGGCATAGTAGTTTGACTCCATAAATTGCAACAGGTCTTATTAATGTCTTATAAATCTTGATCTTGGTGTTTTTTCTTAAGTTTTTGTCTTTCAATAGTCTTTGATTGCTGTGATAAGTTCTATTTCCTGTATTCTATCCTTTACTATTTCTTCTCTTTCGTTTGTGTCGTTTACCTAGATTCCAAGATATTTGAATTTTCTGATCTACTTAAACTCGTAGTCCATGATCTTTGTTGCTTTTAGTTCTCCTTTTCTTCTTCTGTTATATTTCATTATTTTGGTCTTGTCTTCATTCATCAGCAGCCCCGCCTTGCGGGCTTTTTGTTCAATATTCTTGAAGGTCTCCACCAGTGCACTGTGTGTTCTTGCAATTATAATCAGATCATCGACATATGCTGTTATTTGTACTTCGTTGCTCATTATTGTTCCATTGCACCTTGCTCTCTTTATTATTCCTTCCAGTACTATACTAAATAGGGTGGATGACATGGCATCCCTTTGTCTCACTTCCTGTCAAACTCAAATTTCTTAGTATTGCCCATTTTTGTTCTCACTACTGCAGTTGTTTTGCTCAGTGTCATTCTTGTCAGGCGTATTAGTTTTCTAAGGATTTTCCATGCTTTTATTTCCTCTATTAGCTGGTCTCTGTTTACTCGATCAAAGGCTTGTCTAAAGTCAATAAACAATGCCTCAATGTCTATGTTATATTCATGTGCTTTTTCCATAATTTGTGTTACTATGAACAATTCGTCGGTCGTTGATCTTCCGGGTCTGAAACCTTGTTGGTAGTCTCCTATCTCTCTTTTCGTGTATGTCTACAGTCTTATATGTATCAATCTTGTGAATATCTTATATGTATTACTAAGTAACGATATTCCTCTGTAATTCTGCCAATCTCTGTTGTCCCCTTTCTTATATATCGGAATCAGATTCGCTTCTCTCCATTGATCTGGAATCTCTTCATTTCTCCATACTTTTATTATTAAGTCATACACTACCGTCGGAAAGTTTGGAAGCAGACCATTTTTTCGATAAAACACTTATAATTTTAAAAGATTTAATTATTTTAATGCTAATATTAAAAAAATAGGTAAATAACTATTGATTTTATATCATATAACAATTAAATCATTATTGAAAAACATTCATAAATTTATTTTATCAAAATATCTACCTTTCGCACATATTACTGCGTTCGAAATTCGAGGCGTTTTTTTTATTAAATTAATTAAATAATCCGGTGAAATCTGTTTCCACACATCTTGCAGATATTTTCACATTATATTTTCATTTTGTGACAGGTGTTATTTAATTTTTCGGTACGATTCGTCCCACAAAAGCTAGATTGATGAAAGATCGGGTGACTGAGACTTTCCGACGGTACTGTATATTTTTTTTATAACTTCATTTCCGTTTTTCATCAGTTCTGTATTTATGTTATCGGTTTCCGAGGCTTTACAATTTTTTATCTTTGCCAATGCTTGTAGGAATTCTTCGTAGTCTGGTCTTCCTTCCGTGTTTGTCTTGTTATTCAGTAATTCTTTGAAATGCTCTCTCCATCTATTTTTAATTTCGTGTTCTTCGTATCGTATTTCTCTATGTTTATCTCTTAATCCTCTTACCTCTCTTTGTGTTCTTATCTTTTGTTCTTTCACTTTCCTATACAACTTTCTTGGATTGTTGTGGTTTTCTTCAATCTCTTTTATTTGATCTTCTATCCATTGTCTCTTCTTTCCTTTACATATAGTTTCACCGTGAGTTTTGTTCTTTCTTTGTATTTCCGTTCATCTGCTTCGTTTCTTGTTTTCATTCATTTAATTTTTGCTTTTCTCTTCACTTCTATCTTCTTCTCGCATTTTTCATCAAACTATTCCTTTCCTCTACTTCTCACTTTTTTTCCTAACGCCATTTCTGCAGCTCTTATTATACTCTCTTTTATATTTGTCCATTCCTCGTTCATATCCTTTCCTTGCTCCTTGTTGTTCACTTGTTCTTGCAGCTCTAGTATATACTTTCGTAGACATTGTTCATTTCTCAGTTTTTCAATTGCTATCATTTCATTTCTCTTGTGTTTTCTTTTCCATATTTTTCCTGTTTTGGTTTTGTTTATTTCCATTATTACCAGGTTATGATCCGTATCCATGCTTGTGCCTCTGTACGATCTTGCGTCGCATATCTTAAAGATTTTTCTCTTAGACACCATTATATGGTCTATCTGATTTCCTTTATTTGTACCTGGTATCAACCAGGTCTTTTTATGTTCAGTCTTATGTTTAAAATCCGTTGTCACTATTCTCATGTCGCACATTTCAGCTAGGTTACTCATCCTTTCTCCGTTGTCATTCGTTACTTGATGTATGGTGTTCTTACCCGCCACACTTTCGATATATTCTTCTCTTCCTATCTTTGCGTTAAAGTCGCCCAATATTACTAAATCATCTTTTTTTGGTATCTTCTTATATAGCTTCTCTATTTCCTCGTATGTTTCTATCTTTTTTTTATATCTGCTTCTTCTGTTGGTGCATATACGTTTATTATTGACATATTCCTCGCGATATTGACAAATTCACTGGTTGGAAGTCTAATATTTGTTGTGATTTACTTCTCTCGATTATAAAAGTAGTTCTTCATTTTCACCTCTCCACTCCCCTTCCTTTCCACTTCATCTCTTGTATAGCCGCCATTCCTACTTTGTATTTTTTTTCTCATTTATACAGATTTTTGAGAGTTAAAACGACGGGATCTGCTAATTAGTCTCATTCATCCTGTTTCCTCGCTTATGCAGTTCTCATTTATTTAGGTTCGACTGTATTATGTATTGCAGTGATACTTCTTAAAAAGGTAGTTTCTCTACCCTTTTTTCTAAAAGAAAAAATAGATGGAAACACTAGGAGCTCGGGTAAAAGTGGATACAGGATGGAAGTTTGGAAGAGAGAAGCGATTTTTTTTTTAATTTTTAAATTTGGTTTATTATTGATAATTTGAATTGCTCTACATTCTAAATAATTAGTTTTTTTTTTTAATTTGATATTTTTGTTTTGTAGCACGACACGAGATTTGCGAATTTTCGTTCTAGGCTGCGCCCATAACTCTAATTCGCAACGGGGGATTTAAGATGTCGTGAAACAAAATATTTCAACCCACCCTGTGCTGAATTGTAAAAATTTGTTAATTTAATTTTTAAACGTTTAAATTGGAAAAGTGCAGAGTGGGGAGAAAAAAGAGAGATATGTGGTTTTTTGGCCAACTATGGCCGACAGAGGGTGCGAAATTTTGTATGCCCGCTGAATTTGATTTTTGATACGAGATTTTGTCATTTTCAAATTGTGAGTAATATTTTTGATTTGATTTGAATAAAGTGATTTGATGCGAATGCATTATTGCGTGATTTTGAAATTTTGATATTTGGATTTTTGGATAATTTTTATATTGAGTGGCTACTGAACGATAGATTTAAATTGGATTTGGTTTCGTTGTTTTAAAGAAAGAATATTTGCAAATTATAGATTGGATTTGGATTGTGTTAAAAATTGGAAAAATTAAAAATTAAATTTACATTGTAGGAACGAATGTCGATATTGATAAGCGGGCGATTTGGATAAAGTCGGAATCAAAACCAAGATCCCTTGCTTTAAAGAATACTAATTTTGAATTGGAATTACATTTATTTTTGGAAACATTATTTTTGGATTACTATTTAATTTTTAAAACAAGAAGAAATTTTTTATTTCATTATTTTTTTTTTTTGAAAACGCAAGAACCCTTCGACTCTTGAAAATTACCAACTTTTCCCGCAAACCAGGGTTACCTGAGCAAATATATGTGGAAGTTACCACACTTCCAAGAGTGTGGAAGTTTTCTACGAAAATAACATTTCAGTATACTTAATTACGAGTATCGTATAAAATATACAAAGGATGTGTTTTTAATAATTTAATTAATTATTCTAAAAATAAAAAGTTAAAATACAAAACATAATGTTCTCTTCTCTATTTATATAATAATATATTATTATTAATATTATAGTATACGATATTATAACATTAAATTGAAAACCAACATTCGACGCGTAATTGGTGATATACAGCCGCTATTATGCAGAATAATGTAATTGAAAATTTTGACAAAAGAATCGACGTCTATAATATACGTGGTGGACATTTATCCGTTATTATTTTTTATTTGTACATAATTATATCAATAAAGAAATACAAAACTTTCATCCAAAATCAGTATTTGTCTTTGTTATGAAAAGCCCTTCATAATACAAAAATTGAGAAGAAGGAATTACGGTAATTTATACTATCGGTAGGAAATCTATTACTTTGATACCGTTCTGATCTACGGAGGGCTTATTGCTTTGTTTTTTTTAAATTATAATTTTAAATTTAATTATATAAGAAGAGCTAGAACCGAGAGCTAGCACTATTACAGTGTTTTCACAAATCAATGTTCAAACCGGGATTACAAAGTAACGTTAATATTAGCTAGCAATAATAAATTTTTTTTAATATGAAAATACAATATGCAGTCTATATTTACAAAATAAAAAAGTTTTATTATTTAATAAGTTCAATTTCTTCGATAGCAAACCTCCAGTATTACTGGAAGAGTTGATACATTTAAAAAAATAATTAAGTTTTTGTGTCACCTATAATAATAATTCAAAAATCGTTATTAAATAATAAAAATGTGAAGTTTATACTTGGAGCTATTACTTCAGAAATTTGTTTGCTATCTAAAACGCATTCAATTTATTTAAAATTTTTTTTATAATAGTGTATTAATTATATACTTTGAATTAAAATTTTGTATTAATAATATAAGTAATAATAAATTTTTTGACAATAAAGTAAACTTTTTTACACCTTAAAAACTTGTACATGATGTTCTCTATTCACGTGCCTATAGAAAGTGGGTTGTGAATATTAAATTAGCGCTGTGCTATGTTGAAATTTTATTGCTTATTTCAACATTTAAAAAAAGCGAATAATTTTCATGAACTGTTTTTTACTAAAATCTAAAACTGTTTACTTTGCAAATATGACGTTTACGATAAATGTACTATACAAATATTGAATAATGCATTTAAGCACTTGACATTTTGCAAAAGTATCACCAATTTAAGTTAAATAAATTTTTTTCAAATAATGCACATATTAATAGATGTACACATGTGGTTAAGTGATATTTCAAGTTTTCCGTAAGTGAAATCAGAAATTAATTTTATTGGTGCGTTATTATATAATAATTTATGTAAAAAAATATATCGCTTATAATTTACAAAGGTACTGCGTATGAGACAAACTGTACCCAATCCATACAGATTCAGTAACTAATAAGCGTGGTTCAACGTGTGGTCAGCTATCATGACTAGACTTGGGTGTAAAATAGTGTTAACTTATATTTTGTATATTTCATTTTGTGATTCTCAGTTTTTAGAAACATCTTCAAACGTTCAAAATTTATTTGGTGATTCTTTTATTCTTTACAAAAAAACTAGTGAAGTTTTTAAAAGCAGCTATGATTTTGTGATTGTTGGAGCCGGATCGGCAGGAGCAGTGCTTGCAAATAGATTAAGTGAAAATAAAAATTGGAGTGTATTGCTTTTGGAAGCGGGAAAATATGAAAATTATTTTACTGACATTCCTTTAACGGCATCCTTCCAATCATCAACAAATTACAACTGGGGATATAGAAGTGAAAAATCTAATTTCTCGTGTCTTAGTTTAAAAGATAAACGTTGCAATATTTCAAAAGGAAAAGCAATTGGCGGCAGTTCGGTAATAAATTTTTTAGTTTATACAAGGGGAAATAAAAAAGATTTTGATGATTGGGAAAGTTATGGCAATGCAGGTTGGAAATACGAAGACGTACTTCCATACTTCATTAAATCAGAAAATTATTCATTGTGTAATGAAAACAATTTAGCTTACTTAAATATCAATGAAAAATATCATGGAAAAAATGGTTATCTACATATTCAGGAAGCGCCATTTCAAACTCCAATATTAAAACAATTCTTAAAAGCTGGAATAGAGCAAGGCTATAAGATTACCGATCCAAATGGCCAGTCTCACGTTGGATTTTCAAAAGTTCAAGCAACTATGATTAATGGAAGACGGCAAAGTACTGGAAAAGCTTTTCTGAAACCAATATTGCATCGTAAAAACTTAGACATAATAACCGAAGCTCAAGTTACCAAAATATTAATTAATAAAGAAACCAAAACGGCGTATGGTGTTGAATTTATAAAAAGCTTAAAAAAGTATCAAGTGATAGCAACAAAAGAAGTTTTGTTATCTGCGGGAGCAATTAATTCGCCACATTTGCTTATGGTTTCGGGAATAGGTCCCAGAGAAGAATTAGAACCTCTTAATATCCCAGTAGTTCAAAATTTAAAAGTTGGTTATAATTTGCAAGATCATGTTTCTTTTCACAGTTCGTTTTTGATTAACGAATCGGTAGCTATAACAGATTTAAGCGTGCAAAATCCATCACATTTGCTTAATTATGCATTAAACGGGAAAGGACCGTTAACTCTTCCAGGTGGAGCTGAAGGAATAGGATTTGTAAAAACAAAGTATAGCATTAATGCAACCGATGATTATCCCGATATTGAACTTGTTCTTGGAGCGGGAGGTATAAACAACGACTTTTATGGAGTTTTACAAAATTTATTTGGCATTCCTCGTAATTTATATAGACAAATATATAAAAAAGTATTTTTTGTACCATCATTTAGTATTACAACAATATTATTACGACCGCGTAGTAAAGGTCGAGTTGCTTTAAAAAGTGCAAATCCATTACATGCACCTGCAATACATTTTAATTATTTTCAAGACAAGTTTGACATTCAAGTCATGGTAGAAGGACTCAAATTGGTAAATAATTACAAAATAATCTTAAAATTCATTTGATCTTGAACTCTTTCTTTAACCAGTAATTTTTTAATGATGATGATATAATACAATGTGATAGTTGATTGTTCACTTTCATAATAATTATAATTCTTTACGTTTAACAATTATTTTATTTCATATAGGAACCATATTGCATTTTTAGATACCATTATAGATAATTTCTAAGCATCAACTCTAACGTCTAACAAAAATTATTGAAGCTTTTTGATTGAATAATTATTATTAGACGTAAAGCAGCTGAGAAATTATCGATAGCTGGGATGACAAAATTCTGGATTAACTCATTATTAATTAATTAACATGATCAATTTAGTGTTTGAATGTTATTTACTACTTAATTTTCATTATTTTTAGGCAAAGAAAATTGGAGAGTCACAAAGTTTGCAAAAATACAATTCCAAATTTTTTTCCATTGATATTCCAAACTGCAATCACTTAAAAGTTGGAACGGATAAACACACAACTTGCGTGGTGCAAAATATGGCTCTAGGTATTGGCCATTATGTAGGAACATGCAAAATGGGACCGATCGACGATCCGGATGCTGTAGTTGATTCACAATTAAGAGTTCATTTTATTAAAAATCTTCGAATAGTAGATGGTTCCATTATGCCAAATATTATAGCAGGTCATACAAATGCTGTGATAATAATGATTGCAGAAAAAGCTTCAGATTACATAAAAAGTACTTGGAGTAACAGATAAATAATAATATTTGTTAAAATTAATAAAATTTAATTTTTATTTAAATTGCTTTTTTTTATATTTAAATCAATCACCTTCATAATTAAAAGTACATTTCTCTATATGGACCCCTATTTGTAAACATCGATTTAATCAAAGAAAAAAGAAATGGTATTTTTGAAGGTAATAATATAGTAATTCACCTGAGCATAATAATTAGTGGTTCAGTGACTTGGAAAGGTTTAAAAGCAAATTTGGGGTTGAACAAATAATCATTAATAGCAATAGTAAACCCCTTATGTTTAGAAATTCTATCGCTAGCACACAAGTAAGTCTTCGCTATACATACTAAATTTTTTGTATTTCTGTCTTGTATTGATCAAACTTAATTCATAAGTTTGAAAGAAAACTAGTGCCAGACGGACTAAAAAGCTTTTTATTATAAAAATGAATTTTCCGAATTTTATCATACAATTATTTTTTATAATTTCAACATCTGAAATGGTATGTGTTGTTTATGCTCAAGGAGCTTATGAAGGTAATATTTTATACATTTATCAATCTATAAACAATTTTAATTTAAATTAAATTCTACAGGCGAATTGCTTTACTACTGCAACTCAATAAAAGATTGCCGAAATTTTGGATATGTTTGTAAGGAAAAACGTTGTCAGTGCAATGAATCGTACGTTGTTGATCAAGACAAGAAGAGATGTCTAGGAGGTAAGTACTAAATAAAATCCAAAAATAAAAAATAAAAATAACCTATATCATTTATAGGAGTGGATCAGAAATGTTTATATGACGAACACTGTATAATTGGCGCCTATTGTATGAATCAATCGATTTGCAAATGTAAAGAAGCGACTTCGCAGGTATTAGAAAATGGGCTTGTCTGTGGAAGTATGAAAATATTTCGTACGATTTTTTTATTTGAATAATTTTAAAATTTTATTTTAGGTGCAACAAAACAAAGTCAATGGACTCCAATTGAAATATCAATTATTGGAGCTACGCATATTTTACTTGTGTATTATATGAAATAAAAACGTCGAAAAGTGTTCTTTTAATATTCAAGGTAGACAGTGAGCAAAAATTCTGCTACCAAGTTATGTTAATCAATGCTAATCGAATTACTATTATTGTATATAACAAAGCAATATTCAGCTTTCTTATTTCAAATACATATTTCATTAAATAAATAAATATTTTTAATAGTTAATTATGAATTATTTGAATCGGTTGTTTAATTCAAAATTTAATTTTAATGATCTGCAAAATTATTTTACTTGGTAAAAGTGTCAAAAAAATTATTTTGAAACAGATTGCCCATTTAAAAATTTTTATTACATTTAATATTGGTTTATATGCACTTAACTAAAGAGATTTTCAACAAGGATTTTAATTTTTGATCTAAATAGTGACAGTTTTGTCATTTGTCTTTTTTATGTTAAGTAGTGGGTCTACCATTTAGGGAATATAATGTCTTCAAATGTAATCGAAAATTGCATAAAAGTAATTAAAATCCACTACAAAACTTTATCTCAAAATTTTCTATATTTTCGGTCTTTATAATCGTCCTTCTGAAACCACTACTAAAAATTTAGTGGTTAATTTTGCGTAAAGATTTGAGTCTAAAACCTTATAAGGTTTCATTAGTGCAAAAATTAAAGCCAATAGATCATGCTGTTTGTTGAAAATTCGCTAATTTTATCATCAAATAAGCTTATAAATTTTCTGAAAAAAATTATTTTTTCAGATGAAGCTCAATTTTAATTAAATAGTTACGTTAATAAGCAATATTTAAATATTTCATAAATTCAAATCTGTTATACACAGTCCCTACTCAAAAAATTAGCCGTACTTCTATTTTTTAAGTTAATTATAAAAAACTAGATCATTTTTTCAGGACAAAGGCTAAAATTAGGGCTAGATAATAATTAAAAATTATTAATTAATATCATAAAATAACAAATTCATTAATATTTAGTGCTGCCACCCTTAGCGGCAATGCCTTCTGTAATTCTTTGCGGCATTCTTCGGATACATTTTGTTATCATATTCTTAATCTTGTGGTCATTTTGCCATATATTTAAGATGTTCTCCTTCAATTTGTCTATAGTGGTATTATCTAGACTATAATTTAATAAATTAATTTTTAACTTGTGAAATATAATTAAATAATCTTGGAATAAACAAGTTAATTAAACGTTTTATAATAATGTTTTTATTGAGCTTTCGACGTTGGTAAACGTATTCGTCAGAATATTTTAATATAATGTTTTCAAGTTTATATGGAAACTGAATGATAACGTATTGTCATTTGAACAATCTATGATCTAAAATATGTGATTGTGTGATAAGAAACAACTTGCAGTGAGTTTCCTTCAAGGTAGGAAAAACTTAACACCAATACGTGATGGTAATTAGACGAGTAGATGGCTGTATATATTGATCAGACCATCTATATCAGTTTTTCTGTTCATTGAATTCTTTTCTCTTTTGATGCTAATCATTTCGTAAAGAATGCTTTCTTTATAATTAGTAACAGATTTAATAATTTTTGCGTTTTTAAAATCGGCATCATGTCCATCGACTAGTATATGTTTTGCAATGGCAGTAGAGTCCGGTTTATTACAGCGAACACTTGAGATATGATCACGAATCCAAATATCACGGACTTCTTTCGGTAAAATGTGTCTCCTGACACAAATGTCACAGGAGACACAGATACATTTTCTAAGCTTGCAGTTATTAATTCACAGTAGCTTGAAGTCGATGGTTCAGCATCTAATGTGTGTTTGTCATTTTCGTCACACGTAACCTCTTTTTCCTGGTGACATTCAGAGGTACTTTTGACTTGCGGTGATGAGAATGAATAATCCCTCGGCTTATTTGTTTCTTCAACCGTAAGAAACAAAGTGAGCATTGGAAGTTTTTCCGTTAATTCTTTTTGAGCTATAACTTTTTTACTTTTTTGTGAACCACTTAAATATGTTCTTTTCGACATAATTAAATAATGTTTAAACGAACAAATCAAAACTTCTATCAGACTGAAAGTTTAATACATCATTCGGGGATTCCCCC
Organism: Cantharis rustica; assembly: GCA_911387805.1. NCBI lineage: Eukaryota > Metazoa > Arthropoda > Insecta > Coleoptera > Cantharidae > Cantharis > Cantharis rustica. The sequence continues at coordinate 38,420,876 of OU426879.1, forward strand.
AACCATAGACAATGTCGACATTTATGTTAGGCCTTGTTTAGACGGTGCAGCTTGACTTTGGAATCGGAGGGATTGCGTGAGTGATCCCTAGATGGTGTACTTAGTAAATTAAGTAGGATGCGTTCGGAAATATTATTAATTAGTACAGTAGGAATAGGCGCAATCATCGATATAATGGAGTAGTATATGCCTTGTAAATACCTTCTGATAAGATTACTAATTTGTGAAAAAAGTGTAATGTGCCCGACAAAAAAGTTTTGAGAATAAATGTGTGAGAGAAATTGTCGGTTTTTCGGAGTCCCCTAAGAATGGGAGTCCTGGGCACGGGCCCCGTGTGCTCTTATGGTAAAGACGGTATTGTCTTTACTGTATGGTTAAAATTTATTATTTTAACTTTTTTGTTTAGTTTGTTTTATTTTATGTTTTTACCTGTAGTGCTCAAGATTTATCACAACAAAGAGAAGAGAATTACTGAAAGCCATTCATACTAATAACCTCGAAATTATATCTACTTGTGAACCAACTTATTGGCTCATCCATACAAAACAACTCCAAACTTTTGTTTCGCAAAAAGTATTGACACCAAAAAAATAATAGAATCCTGTCTAGATCTCTCTTTAGACCACACTCCAATAATTATTAAATATACTCGCGCAAGTTAAAAATAAGGAAAAACGACTATTATTATTTAGAAACCGAAGTGATTAGCACACATTCAGAGAGGAGCTGGACAAGATGATGCAACTGAAGGTACCTCTGAAAACAGAGCATGAACTGGAATATGCAGCTAACGCCCTTATGGTAAGTATCCAACAAGCTACCTGGCAAACCGCACCACTTGCATACACATTCGAAATTAAAGAATAAGTACCACTAATAATAAAACAAACAGTTTCAGAAAAGCAAACACTTAGAAAATGCTGGCAATTAACAAGGCATCTTAATGATAAATTTAACCTTAACAGAACTACCAGGAAACTAAAAGAAACGATGGCCTAAATGGAAAACTAAAAATTTCAAAACTACTTGAAAAACTTAACAGCAACACAAACCACCGATTATTCCCTATGAAAAGCAACAATAAACATGAAGCGGTTGCAAATGACAATATCATCCATCAAGGATGACAACAATAAATGGACTAGAAGTGACAGTGAAAAGGCATATGTATTTGGAAAGCATCTATCGAGTATTTTCCAACCTCATCCATCTGAAATAACACCCAATAAATAAGACAAAATAAAGAAGTATCTAGAAGCCCCTTTTCAAATGAACTTACCTATTAAGAACTTCAAAAGAAAGGAGAAGAAAAGGAAAGACTTAATCACTTTCCCAATCCATGGAAAGTAGCCTAAATCGTGGTGATTTTAAAACTGGGCAAAAAATCACACGACGTTAAATCCTATAAACCGATCAGTTTGCTTCCTATATTTTTTTGAGAAACTACTACTCGAACGATTAAAATCTATAATTCGGTTTTCGTAATTGAATTGGAACAATAGAACAGGTACATAAAATCGTTGAAGAAATCAACAGGAATCTCGAAAACAAACGAGTATGCTCTGCGGCTTTTCTTGATGTTAGTCAGGCGTTCGACAAAGTTTGGCACGATGGCCTGCTTTACAAGTCAAAGAAGAATTTTTTACATCACTTCTACTCGCTACTTACTTAGATCGTATTTGAGTAATACATATTTCCTGATTAAACACCAGAATGAGTATACACAGAATTACATACCATCAATGCTGGGGTCCTTTAGGGAAGTGTCCTGGTTCCAGTCCTGTATCTGTTATACACGCATAATTTACCAACAACTAGACTCACAACAACTGCAACTTTTGCTGATGATACAGAATTTCTTGCTTCTCACATCGACCCTTCAACTGCATCCCGAAACTTACAGATCTTCTTAAGATCTTCTGACCTGTCCGCCGGTCAAACTTAACAATTGTCAGCAGCCATAGTCAGAAGAAGTCAAATATCTTGGTATAACTTAGATAGACGACTTACTTGACGTAAACATATTTTTTCTAAGCGGAAACAATTGGGGCTAAAGCTTAGACAGATGTACTGGATTATTAGAAGAAAATCCAAACTTTCCATAGAAAGTAAGTTATTGCTGTATAAGACAATCTTAAAACTCATTTGAACCTATGGAATACAATTCTGAGGCTCGGAAGCAAATTCCAACTTCAATATTACAGAGGTTTCAAAATAAAGTACTCCGCATGATTGTTGACGCACCGATATTTGTGCCTAACAGTATCATATATCATGACAAACCACAGCCGACAATCAAAGAAGAAATCGAAAAATTTAGTATAAAATACCGCCAAAGACTTTCTGACCATCCTAATCCACTTGCAACATTATTTACGAACAAGGAAATTAAAAGCGTAGATTAAAAAATTCACACCGGAAGACTTACGTATTATCACGTAGATACGGAATTACATGTAAAACTCTTCATGTTATTTAATATTTCAATAAAAAAGCTTATTGTACACTTGTGCATATTGCTTGTATTCACAGAAGTTAAATAGAAAAAATATTACATTTCATACAAAACTATGTCACTTTGTTCTCTGGTACGAGTTGCACATCAGTTCCATATCAATCGAGTTCTAAATCAATCGAGTTATACATTACTTGAGTTTCACTGTATTGATTGTTTAGGAGGTCTATTTAATCATAATATTTAAATTTTTTTTTATGTTAAATTAAAATTAGAAATTCAAATTATAACTTATTTATGATAAAGACAAAAACTTTTAATTCTATTTAACAAGAAAAATTTAAATCTTTTTATAAATATATCTTCTTATTTGAGTGTCATACAATGCAGTGCATAACCGATAAACTAGGCAGAAGCCAAAGTCACATGTCCAGAAATTGATATTAGACTTTAGATCACAGCAGTGTATCCGATAGGATTCGAACAGCGGTCTCCCGCTTCCCAATCCGCCAGCGTAGACTTTATGCCATACTGCTGGTCTATTATCACAGCAATATCAAATCAATATTATTACATGTTAATAACATTAATAATATAAAATCCAATTAACAACTAACAAAGACAGATGAAAATTACAATAAAAGTTTGTTCATTTTTAGTAATACTAATTAATATTTTAGTTGTTATTGGTACCACATACAGATTTAAAATTCTCTTTTTTTAGCTATATTTTTCACAATTAAGAATTTTCCATTTGTAGTACTGATAATGTCTAATCGGTCAATACACAAGTATGCTTTTAGTCTTATACTGTGCAATAATTTTAAAAGCAAATGTTAACAGATAATGCTATGATTTAAATTTAATTTGTTTAAATAATAAATTATATAGTATTATAATATTATTTCAATATTCAATATTTCATAAGTATCAACAAGGAGTTTTGTCAATTTACAAAAATAAACCGCAAATTAATCCATTCTATACGAACTAGGTTATTATCCTATATATGTATCACAGTTGAGACTTGATTATTGGGGGATATTAAAAACTGGAGCAATGTAGAATTACTATCATATCGTGGAAGTTAATATTAAGAATTTGTAACGCAACGTATTAGGTATTGAAAAAATATTAAAATTATAAGTTATTAACGACTTACATATGGTAATTTGATGTTCGACTTGTTTAAGATGCAACCTGGAAATCTATTATCAATTTAAATTTGGTTTAAATTTTGAAATAATAAAATCTTTAAAACTCCTTTCATTTAAGTGACTAACAAAAATATTCAATTCCCATGGTAAATTTAATTAAACCATTTGTATCTTTGTATCTGAGCAAATTACGTTTGTTAAAATTTTATTTAATAAACTGTTTGCTACAGATGACTAATATTCGCATCCTACACTTTTTGAAGATTTCATAACATTTTAATATTTAGTAGGATAACCCTTTTGGTTTGCAACATGTTGTAAACGCTTAAGTGTGTTTTTCTCAAAATGATCTCATTTTCTTTGTAATCTCTTTTTTAACTGTTGTTTGGAGGTTATTGAGATAACACGATTTTAAGATCTGATTCATCTTATAGATTTTCTATAGAATTTAAGTCCCGGTATTCGGGAGGTGGATGTAAAATTTTTGAACACTTATAAAGTAAATATTCCTGCACTAAACAAGATTTCTGCTTTGGATCATTGTCCTGAAGAAACTTAAAACTATCTTTAATTCTCTTCTGAATAGCACTTTGTAATAATTTTTATTTAAAATACCCAAATATTTATACTTGTCCATAATTCCATCAATAAATACTAGTTTTTATACACATTTCAAAGAAATACGCCCCCATACCATTAAACTTCCTCAACCGTGCTTAACCGTACCACGCAAATTTTGTGGATTTAATTCTGCATTGGGTCTGCGCCATATCGTAGTTTATCCATCTGATCCAAAACTATTATTTAAATTAATTTTTTTTAATTCTTCGAATATTTTGTTCATGAATGTCTTTTCCCGTTTCTTGCAGAATTTCGGTTTTTAATTTTATAGCACTAATTCTAGGATTTTTAATTACTTTTCGTAAAATTTGTTTTCCTTCTCAAATACTTAATTTTCTTGGACAGCCACTTTGAACCTTTGGAATTATTCGATCTTCAATTCTATAACGTTTTATTATATCACCCACTGTAGTTTTGCCTAAATTGAATAATTTTACAATTTCATTGTGCAATTTTTCATTTTCGTGATGAAAAATCACTAATTGGCGTAAATTAAAATTTGTATTTTTATTTTTGCGTCCGGTGTGGTTACACATTGAATGTTACAATTAAAACTGATAATGTATCTTACCTGTAACCTTATTAAAGTGCAAAATTGCATTATTTGAATTATAACTCAATATCAAGAAGACGTTTTACGCAAATTTGCTTAACTGGTCGACATTGCAATAGAGCATTATTTCATTTAATCTCACTCATCTTGTTTTCTAAGCTGATTATATAAAAAAAAATTTCATTTTGGCGAATCTTAACATGGGGTCTAGGACGATAAAGTGTACCACTGAATTGAATCTACTCACTAAAGATGCTTATGTATTATGAAAGAGGACATTATTACGAAGTGAATAAAGTAAGGATCTACTTATATTTTTTCTTATAATAATTAAGTAATAATAGAATTGGAAATATTGATTTTCGTAAAATTTGTGCATCACTGGTATTGTGTTGACGATCCGCGTGCTAAACGTTCTATATATAAACGATGAGAGCAAGCTTTCAAGAGTGGAACCGGGTTCATCAAACACCCAGCTGCCAAGAAACCATGCAAAGACGCCCGGAATCACACCAAATTGCTCGCCCCGCCCCATCGTCACCAAGGGACCAAGTTCGTCAAATGCTAGGAACCCCAAACCACGGATCGCAAGCTCGACCCGCCTCAATGACACCAAAGGACCAAGTTCATCGAATACTAGAGACCCCAATCCACGGATCGCAGACGCACACCGCACCACCACCCTTCTGACCCCATAACCACGCCTCCAGGAAAGTTCTTCATAACACCTAGGATCCCGCAAATCACGAAAAATTATTTCCATGGATCAAAAACCCAGCCCGATCAAGCCTAGCGCTTCAAATGAGGAACCACACCTCAATAAATTCCAACGCCCGCCGCCCACATCAGTTAAAAGAAATAAACGGTTTTTCCGTGGCATCTGTAGACGACTGTCGACCGTCCCACGATTAATATCATTCAATTATTCATTTTTGGCAAGTTGGATCATCTAAGGAGATGTTTTTAGTAGTACAGTGTTTGTCAAGGAAGGTGCCGAAAGTGGAATTTGACAAGCGCAACCACGGAAATCTCGGATCTATGCAAAAAGCCAGTTATTTGTTAAAAAATAATAAGAAACCGTATTTCAATTAATTTTTAGCCCTCGTAAAGATCAGTGCACTACTGGAGTGCAAATTATGCTCAAAAATATTTTACAAAAATTCAAAATCATCAAGGGTAGAGCTAATCTAACAGGCAATCTAAGGTAACAGGCAATGGAATGTACTGAACGGGATACAGAAGTACATTTCGGCTCTTTGTAAGCTTATTTATAAAGGATCCTTAAAATTGCAATTATACAATTGAAACAGATCTCATTACCTACCAAATGGCAATTTTGAAATTTTTAAATTTGTGGTACACATTATTGTCCTACTCTTCTATGTACTTACTTTATTACACAAAATTATAAAAAGACTTGATATTTTTACAAATAACGAGGATATAAACGGTTTATTAAAACTTACCTTGGGGTTCGATGTTATCTCAACATTTTGAGATAACATCGATCATTATCTCAATTTTGCCAAATAAATATAAAATCAATGAATATCTACTGTTACGTTGTTGTATCAACCTCGTACATCCTTTTGCACGAAAAAGATTCTCAATAATTAATAAAAATTTTTCAAAATCAAATTCTTTGTTATAACGCGATTTTCTAGTGGTCCGTGGGAAAATATTATTTTGTAACTTATTTTGTGATCAATTAGCTTAAGGTACCTTCTATGTTTATAAAAATATCTCGTAAATTTCGTTCCAATATTTTTGTTTAGCTTACAGATCGTGTGAATTTCCGTTCCTAATAATCTCGAAGTCAATAATAATTTTCTAGTATTTTGCTTAAATACCATTTACTCTTGTGTTAATAGATTTATTTTTTTGAGATTCTTACAATTTTCTTTTCTCACGGCCCTGGGTAACATTTGATGGAAGGAGAAAATTGTTATATAAGGAATGATCGAGAGGAGCCGGGGCTTTTTTTTTCAAAAATCACTACCGTTCGAAACAACTTTACCTTTTTATCTCTTCTTATCGATTTTCGGACAAGTCTTTTTTGCAAACAAAAATCATTTAAATAAATTATCTTAACTTAACAGTGACTAAAAATAATTTTGTGTTATCCAATTTAATATCGATCCCGGGTGATTACAATTAAAAACATTTGTGCCTTAAAAAATTGCAAAGTGCATTGCAAAAACAATATTAAACATTATTGATATAAATTATCTTAACTTATCAGTGACTGTAAATAATTTTGTGTTATCCAATTTAATACCGATCCGGAGTGATTACAATTAAAAACATTTGTGCCTTAAAAAATTGCAAAGTGCATTGCAAAAACAATATAAAACATTATTGATATAAATTATCTTAACTTATCAGTGACTGTAAATAATTTTGTGTTATCCAATTTAATACCGATCCGGGGTGATTACAATTAAAAACATTTGTGCCTTAAAAAATTGCAAAGTGCATTGCAAAAACAATATTAAACATTATTGATATAAATTATCTTAACTTATCAGTGACTGTAAATAATTTTGTGTTATCCAATTTAATACCGATCCGGAGTGATTACAATTAAAAACATTTGTGCCTTAAAAAATTGCAAAGTGCATTGCAAAAACAATATAAAACATTATTGATATAAATTATCTTAACTTATCAGTGACTGTAAATAATTTTGTGTTATCCAATTTAATACCGATCCGGGGTGATTACAATTAAAAACATTTGTGTCTTAAAAAATTGCAAAGTGCATTGCAAAAACAATATTGAACATTATTGGCATAAATTATCTTCATATAAAGTGTCTAAAAACAATTTTGTGTTATCCAATTTAATACCGATCCGGGGTGACTACAAAAAAACTAAATATTATCTTGGTGTCATTCATAAATGTACGAGTGTCAATCTTAGTGCAACCTGCATTATTGTGGTAGTTTCTACTTGGGTCAACGGCTGCAATAGATGTTTACTACCATTTATGTTTTTTGTGTAAATAACTAGCTGGTAAGCAATTTGTTAGATTTAGGTATATTTTTTTGTGTGTGTAATATTATTAGGTTATTGAACCAAAGACTTTAATTTTTTATATAATGAATTTTAATTTACCTATTATAAACTTGAATTTTATTGTGTTTTTTTTCTTGAGGAATTCCTAAAACAATAAGCAATTTACAACCCCCCCGAAATTCTCTTTGTTAATTTTTTATCAACGACTGAGCAACGCCGGCAATAAGTTTCTTAAAGAGTAAGTAACAATTGGCTTAACCAACGTGTGGCAAGAATTTGTAAAAGCTTGATGTGTTTTAGGAATAACTTAAGACAGTTCGTATATTTAGAGTTAATTTATTTAGGTGTTTTTTTTTTTAAATGTTTCTCTTTATTAATTTTTGTAAGTTGATCCAAGTTCAAAGTAATGCGTTATTTAAATCAATTTCGGTAAATAATTCATATATTTTCGTTTATTAAACATTTACTACGTAACGTAACGTCGTGTAAAATATTTTTGTGAATTAATAAAAGACAAACTAAACAATAAATTTAAACATTGATAGTGCGAATTAATCTATAATAATTGTGTTAAAAATATAATTAAATTTTGTTTCGGTTTTTGACAATTTGGGAATATGGAAATTATCTATTTAACTGAAGAACAGCTGGTTTTTGAACTCACAAGTAGAGGCCAAATTCCAAAAAGTTCAAAATTACAAAAAGTAGCGCAACTTCGAAAAGTATTAAAAGATGCCTCTATTGAACAATCTTTAACAAATATAGATTGGAAAACAAGTGAAGAACAATTAAATGTATCATTACATGGAATTGCACAATTAATTGAAGACAACCTCAATGAAATTTCCGATAATAAACGAACAGAAGTATCTTCACAAATCAAACATGTTGAAAATCGTTTGAGTTTATTACGTCAATATACAAACCAAGAAGATTTGTTGTTTCTCATCACCATGTTAGAAGCGGAGTTAGCAGTAATGATAGGTGCATTAGATGAAATTCCTGTTAAACAAGTAGATGTAAAAGTTCAAAATAATATTAACTTAAATAATAACGATCCAATTATATACCAAGGAGCTGCTAAAAAACTTCCAGCGATTTACAAATGGAATATAAACTTTGGTGGACATAACGATCCGCAAAATATTTTGGATTTTTTAGATAAAGTGGACGACTTGCGAGAATCCCGTGGTGTCACTTCCGAAGAATTGTTTACCTCAGCTCACGATCTCTTTTCGAACGAAGCATCTAAATGGCTTAGAGCCATTAAGAAAACAATTTTTACTTGGGATGAATTAGTTTTAAAATTAAAAAAAGAATTTTTACCAAGCGATTTTGAATATCAAATGACGCAACAATTGCGAAATCGAAAGCAAGGTGTAAATGAAGATATCTCTTCCTTTATTATGGATATAGAGTTCATGTATCGACGTATCGATGTGAATGTTTCGGAAAGAGACATAATTAATCAAATTCTAAGAAATTTGAATCCATTCTTTGCTTCACATATAGCATTAGATGATTACCCTAATTTGACTCTATTAAGAGAGCGATGTAAAAAAGTACAAGAGTTGCAGCAATTACATGAACGGTATAAAACCCCTTTTGTACCTCAACAACGTACCTTCATTAATCATAATGTGTCGGCCAATAATAAACCAACCCCAGCATTTAAGAATAATAACTCAAATTTTGTCTCATTTCGTCAGCAGAGACCGGCTAAAAATATTTCTACCGTACAACACCAAAATGTTTCCAACGTTCAAGAAAAAGTGTCTAATGAATTAATCCACGTTCCAAGTAATAATTACAAATGTTGGAATTGCCAAAATCTAGGACACAGTTACAACAATTGTACAAAATATAAAAGAAAATTTTGTTTCGGGTGTGGCCTCCAAAATGTGACTAAAACAAACTGTCCAATGTGTTCAACAAATTTTGTGCGGAATAATCGTGTGGGAAACGAAATGCAAGTTGCTTCAATCCCGGACGTCAGCAACTTGACCCTACAAAATCGTCCTACCGAAGAGATACTGCCGCTTCAAAATTAATATCTTCAAAGTGCCGCGAAAGAAAAATACTTAGACAATTTCACGATTCTAAAGACTGGAAAAAATGGCTGAATCAAGTGCGGATTTTTCATGAACCTTTAAGTGACGTATCACCGGTCATGGTAAAAAAACCTTGTGATAATAGACCTCATCTAGAACTAAATATCGGAAATATTAAAGTAACCGCGTTATTGGACACTGGCGCAATGTCTTCGCTAATTGGCAAAAACGGTTTTAATTTATTAAGTAAACAAACAGTGACTAAAATTCAACCATCTTCGATTAATGAAATCAAAGTTGCCAACGGTGGTACAAGTAAAGTGTCGGGTACATTACCATTACGGATTCGATTACACGGGTTAGAAAAAGTAGTAAATTTTCTTATAGTACCCCAATTATCTTATGGTTTTCTACTTGGTGCAGACTTTTGTAAAATATTTCAATTATCATTACATTTTGATAATTTTACTTTCGAATCTCAAGTTCAAAACGAGATTTCTTTCCTTGAAAATGTTGCAAAATCAACTAACTTAAATCCTGCTCAACAAGAGGAATTAAATATCATAATGGGGAAATTTAAATCTTTGGCTACTGGAGAACTAGGTTACGTTAAGACTGTTTCACATTTTATCGATACAGGAACCGCGCTACCTTTTAAACAAAAACAATATCCTCTAAGTCCCTGTATGCAATCAAAAATGCATGCCGAAATTGATCAAATGCTTAAAGATGACGTTATTCAGGAATCATTTTCTTCGTGGTGTAGCCCTCTGCTCTTAATTAAAAAGAAAAACGGTGAAGTACGTACTTGTTTTGACGGAAGACGGTTGAACGCCCTCACGATTAAGGACAGTTACCCCATTCCGCGTACTGACAGTATCTTAAATCGATTACGCAATGCCAAGTTTCTCTCATCTATCGACTTACGAAAAGCGTTTTGGCAAATCCCTTTAGAACCGTCATCTCGACCTAAGACAGCTTTTTGCGTTCCGGGGAGAGGGCTTTTTGAATTTAAGAGAATGCCATTTGGTTTGTCAAATTCACCTCAATGTTTACAACGCGCTATGGAACGCACGTTAGGTTCCGTTTTACACAAGGAGGAAGCATTCGTGTACCTTGACGACATTATCATTGCCTCTTCTACTTTTGAGGAACATATTGCCACTCTAACTACAATTTATGAACGCTTAGGTGCAGCAGGTTTCAAGGTCAATTTCGATAAATGCGAATTTTGTTGTAAGTCTCTTACATTTTTAGGATTTATTGTGGACGAATTCGGTCTACGTCCTGACCCAGAGAAAGTATCGGCCATTAATAAATTTAAAACTCCGCGAACTACCACTGAAGTAAAACGGTTAATCGGACTCATTAGTTACTATCGTATCTTTCTTCCTAATTTGTCTTCTGTATCGTCACCGATTACGGCATTAATTAAGAATAAGAAAAAAGGTCAAATCATTCAATGGAGTCCCGAAGCCGAACTGGCCTTTTGTGAAATTAAAAAACTTATTACTTGCGCTCCTATATTAATAAGTCCCGATTTTAGTAAACAATTTTATATTCAGACCGATGCTAGTTTGGTAGGAGTTGGAGCAATTCTTTTTCAAGATCAAGGTGGATTAGAGCATCCCGTTGCCTATGCTAGTCGCGCTTTAACTTCCGCAGAGCAAAAATATTCGGCCACAGAGCGTGAATTAATAGCGGTCATGTTTGCGATAAATAAATTTCGAGGTTATATAGAGGGGACTGAATTTGTTGTTATTACCGACTGTGCCGCATTGCAATTTTTGCATCGAATTCAGAACCCTAGTGGGCGTTTATCTCGTTGGGCTCTTTCACTTGCTCAACATACCTTCCAAGTTCGTCATCGTCCGGGCAAATTAAATATCGTCCCTGATATCTTATCTCGGGATGTCGCTTCTCTTCATATCGAAAATTTAATCCCAGATGAATGGTATAGCCAAATGGTTGACCACGTTCGAAGAGAACCCGACAATTACCCCTACTTTAAAATACAAGATGATCGTTTGTACAAATATATCTCTAACTCTCTTCCAGTAAAATCGAATATTCCAGATTGGAAATTGGTCGTTCCCACTGCAAATCGAGTAGAAATTTTAAAACGGTGTCATGATGAACCAACCTCCGCACATTTTGGAATTGCAAAAACAATGTCTCGTATAAGTGAATTATATTATTGGCCTAAAATGTATCGCGACATTAAAAATTATGTTGATAATTGTCTTATTTGCGGAGCGCAGAAGAGTACAAACTTAGCTCGACCAGGTCTCATGGGTCAATATAAAAACATTTCGTTCCCTTTTCAACTTCTGTCCGTTGATCTTTTAGGTCCATTACCTCGATCAAAACGAGGAAATCAACATTTATTGGTCGTCACGGATTGGTTTTCCAAATTTGTTTTAGTACACCCCATGGCGAAGGCCACTGCAGCTGGCGTGGTAAAATTTATAGAAAATCAAGTTTTTCTAATTTTTGGAATTCCGCAAATAATATTATGTGACAACGGTGTGCAATTTATATCTAAAGAATTCAAAGCACTTACTGATTCATATGGTGTACAGAAAATTTGGTTTAATGCCAAATATCATCCTCAAGTTAATCCGACTGAACGAGTTAATCGTGTATTGGTAACAGCTATATCATCATATATAAAATCAGAGCACAATCGTTGGGACGAAAATATCCATAAAATCGCACAGGCCATTCGAACTGCGAAACATGATGTGACTAAGTTCACCCCATCCTATCTCGTCTTTAAACGTTTTATCCCTATTTCCGGAGATTTTTTTGGTACCGCCCCGAATGATAATGACGTTATTAATATTGAACAAAAAATATTAACTGATGAAGACCACCAGGCCATTCCAGATTTATATAACAGAGTTCGTCGTAATCTTAAAACTTCTTACGATAACAGTAAAAAACGTTACGACTTACGCAAACGTCCCTTAACTTTTGAAGTAAATCAGAAAGTGTGGAAACGCAATATGGTACTTTCAGATAAAACCCGAAATTTCGCTGCAAAACTAGCACCTAAATACATCTTATGTACAGTAATCAAGAAAATTGGGCAATTAACTTACGAATTAATAAATTCAAACAATCAAAATATAGGACGGTGGCACGTGAAGGATCTAAAATTATATAAAGGTGATAATAGCGACCCTGAGAATGATGAAATTGAAATTTAAACTTATTTTTTCTTTCTGTTTTCCGTTTCTATTCAAATTTTTAACTGTATTTTTTTTTGACTTAAATCAAATTACTTCGAGTTTCTTATGCTTTTCCGAGTTGATGGCTAAATGTTGAATTTTTCCTTTGTAGACAGTCGACGGTTTGCAAAGTAAAAGTTTAATGAAGTCAGTTACAAAGTTTTGTGAACTAACCTCAGGTAACTTGATATCTTTTTTTTATCCCGTATCTAACATTTTCTTTTCTCACGGCCCCGGGTATGGCCTTAAACTGCGTCTATCAATTAATTATAATCCCATTATTTTAATTTTTTGTTCACAATTCCTCCAATTCTTACAAATTATCTTCTTCTTCATTGATCTCCTGTTTAATTAACATTTTCGATCTAATGTTGAAAATTTTTTTTATAAATCAATAATCAAGGCTCATATTTAGAATAAAATATTCCTCGATACCGCCCTGTCTGAAACTATTTTCACTATATCTTTTGTTTATAGGGTTTATAGTATATTTACAGTTAAGTCTAATTTATGACTACCGAAATGCCGTTTCTAGATCAGTAAGCCATATAAGTAGGTCAACTTTAAAAATTCGAGTAATGCCCTATTCAGTAAATATTATTTTTTCACTTGTCTGTAAAAAAAAAACGCATAATTTAAGTTTTTTTATTTTTACAATATCTTTGGTAAACATAGTTCGATGAACTTGAATGGGTCCAACTTTAAAATTTGAGGGTGAACGCCCGTTACAATTTTAATTTTCTCTCGTTAGGTATCTATTAAAAAAAAAACCAAATTTCTGTTAAAATTACCTGAATAATTTTTATTATTATCAGGGAATTAATATCTTTTATCTGATTTTAAGAGTGACAGTCTTGTCTTCTGGACACACAATTCGAAATGTGACAAACTCAGAATAATGAATTAGTATATTTCCTTATAGCTATATAAGTTAACACATAGTTTTAAGTAATTAAAATTCCACGAAATCATTGTATTTTTTATATTACAAGGTGTGATTAGTATAATTTGAATTGATCATCGTCTTTCTTCGTGTTTTTCAGAAAGTATACGCTGAAATACCTTATGTATATTTGATTTTTTATTTATTCCTCTTCAATCTTGTTGTCCATTATAATATCTGCATTGTCTTCTACTGTATTGATAAATTTGATCGATTAAACGGAGCCCTGTCGAATGTTTATTGTGAATTTCAATTGAGATTAGGAATAAAATTTATTTTTAAGTTAATTTTAAATTGTAAATATGATTCTTTCTTCAAAAATCTACGTTTTGAATTCTAACTCATTCGTAATGATTTGATGTGTATTCCTGTACTTTTCCAGAAGGCATTGTGACGCGGATCAATGATTTCTTAGTTCTCGAAAAGCATTTTTTCATCCTGATGAGTTGGTAAAAACTACTGTGTAGATTAACATATAGTTTATTCCTCCGTGTAAGCCTATTGAATATATTTAAATTCAGAATAGTGGCCGTCATCTAATATACATTCCCTCCGTGAAAACCAATGTGTCGTCCTTCATCCAATTTCGGATTATTGTGTTCTACTTAGTTTATGATTTAAGGGTTTTCCAATTTTTTGCTCAAAATCATTAGGATAAAAATTAGGTGGTGCCCAACTTATGATAGCCGAAAGTGAACCAATTAACTACTTTTCGAGTTTGGTTCAACTATTTGGTTATAATTCAATTTTAAATTTTTTCTATCGTATTTTTTAGCTCAAGTTTTCTGTGTAAAAATTTTCTTTGTGATAAAGAACTTAGTTCTCTCTATTTCACTTGGTAAGACGGAAAATTCTTGTTCCTCGTAGAATTTTTATTTTTTTGATGGCTCGCATACCCGTGAATTCTTTTACTTATTCTCAAATAAAACCTAATTTTATTGTATTGTACCCGGACATCTTCGTGTAGTTTATATGTCTTCTCATTTCTTATTTTTTTATGTGCAAATTTCTTTTTATTTTTTTATTGGTGCTTTGCGGGGAGTGTTACGTTGTTGTATCAACCTCGTACATCCTTTTGCACGAAAAAGATTCTCAATAATTAATAAAAATTTTTCAAAATCAAATTCTTTGTTATAACGCGATTTTCTAGTGGTCCGTGGGAAAATATTATTTTGTAACTTATTTTGTGATCAATTAGCTTAAGGTACCTTCTATGTTTATAAAAATATCTCGTAAATTTCGTTCCAATATTTTTGTTTAGCTTACAGATCGTGTGAATTTCCGTTCCTAATAATCTCGAAGTCAATAATAATTTTCTAGTATTTTGCTTAAATACCATTTACTCTTGTGTTAATAGATTTATTTTTTTGAGATTCTTACAATTTTCTTTTCTCACGGCCCTGGGTAACATTTGATGGAAGGAGAAAATTGTTATATAAGGAATGATCGAGAGGAGCCGGGGCTTTTTTTTTCAAAAATCACTACCGTTCGAAACAACTTTACCTTTTTATCTCTTCTTATCGATTTTCGGACAAGTCTTTTTTGCAAACAAAAATCATTTAAATAAATTATCTTAACTTAACAGTGACTAAAAATAATTTTGTGTTATCCAATTTAATATCGATCCCGGGTGATTACAATTAAAAACATTTGTGCCTTAAAAAATTGCAAAGTGCATTGCAAAAACAATATTAAACATTATTGATATAAATTATCTTAACTTATCAGTGACTGTAAATAATTTTGTGTTATCCAATTTAATACCGATCCGGAGTGATTACAATTAAAAACATTTGTGCCTTAAAAAATTGCAAAGTGCATTGCAAAAACAATATAAAACATTATTGATATAAATTATCTTAACTTATCAGTGACTGTAAATAATTTTGTGTTATCCAATTTAATACCGATCCGGGGTGATTACAATTAAAAACATTTGTGCCTTAAAAAATTGCAAAGTGCATTGCAAAAACAATATTAAACATTATTGATATAAATTATCTTAACTTATCAGTGACTGTAAATAATTTTGTGTTATCCAATTTAATACCGATCCGGAGTGATTACAATTAAAAACATTTGTGCCTTAAAAAATTGCAAAGTGCATTGCAAAAACAATATAAAACATTATTGATATAAATTATCTTAACTTATCAGTGACTGTAAATAATTTTGTGTTATCCAATTTAATACCGATCCGGGGTGATTACAATTAAAAACATTTGTGCCTTAAAAAATTGCAAAGTGCATTGCAAAAACAATATTAAACATTATTGATATAAATTATCTTAACTTATCAGTGACTGTAAATAATTTTGTGTTATCCAATTTAATACCGATCCGGAGTGATTACAATTAAAAACATTTGTGCCTTAAAAAATTGCAAAGTGCATTGCAAAAACAATATAAAACATTATTGATATAAATTATCTTAACTTATCAGTGACTGTAAATAATTTTGTGTTATCCAATTTAATACCGATCCGGGGTGATTACAATTAAAAACATTTGTGTCTTAAAAAATTGCAAAGTGCATTGCAAAAACAATATTGAACATTATTGGCATAAATTATCTTCATATAAAGTGTCTAAAAACAATTTTGTGTTATCCAATTTAATACCGATCCGGGGTGACTACAAAAAAACTAAATATTATCTTGGTGTCATTCATAAATGTACGAGTGTCAATCTTAGTGCAACCTGCATTATTGTGGTAGTTTCTACTTGGGTCAACGGCTGCAATAGATGTTTACTACCATTTATGTTTTTTGTGTAAATAACTAGCTGGTAAGCAATTTGTTAGATTTAGGTATATTTTTTTGTGTGTGTAATATTATTAGGTTATTGAACCAAAGACTTTAATTTTTTATATAATGAATTTTAATTTACCTATTATAAACTTGAATTTTATTGTGTTTTTTTTCTTGAGGAATTCCTAAAACAATAAGCAATTTACAACCCCCCCGAAATTCTCTTTGTTAATTTTTTATCAACGACTGAGCAACGCCGGCAATAAGTTTCTTAAAGAGTAAGTAACACTACTGGCGTGTTCATAAAAGTAGCACACTTGCATACAGTGTACTCTAGTACATACCGCCATTAAATCTGCAATATCTTCTACAGTGTATTCACAATTTAATTACTTTTAAATTTCTATGTCTATGCCTATATAATATATTTGATTACCTAATGAAAACGAACCTCGTCAGTTCCGGTAGTGAATGTATTAACGAGATTTCAATTAAAATACGAGCTTAATCACTAATTTTTAATAAAACAGCATAAAAATATAATTTCAACTTGTTTATTAATTTAGTTTTAAATTATTGTGTATTAACAATTAATTAATTTAATTATGCCGAGATATAAAAGTATAAATAGCTACGAAAGGACACAAAATGATTTGAAACTCATTAGTAAATAAATTTTTTCTGCATTGCCTATAGCAAATATTTTATTGTATTTCCTAGTACAATAATTGAAAATAACTCAAATGAAATCAATTTGATTGTACTATGACCTTTTACTATTATACACCCATAGTCATTAGAATCGCTAACTCCTTCGACGCAAGCACAAACGTTCTTTTGGCATTTAAGAGAATACTGAAGTTCAGCCGTTAAAATGCATTCTTTATCGTAAAAACATTTTTCACCAAGTTTTGCATTTATAACACATTCATTACCATATCCGTGATAATTAGTTTTACACGAACATTTCCCATTAGTGCAAAACGAATCTATGATGTATGCGTTACATTGACTTTCTTCCGTACACTCATCTCCAACTTTATTTGCAGCTAAAAATTTTAAAAATTTAGTTTAAATATCTTTCGAATTACATATTTTTACCGTGCAGACAAACTGTATTATTACTTGATTCGATATAACCGCCCATACATTTACATATTCCTCCATAACATTTTGAATGCCGATCTGAGCAAAACTCTCCTTTAGCACAACTTTCACCAAGCAAAGATGATGGAATACATATATTATCTTCTTCTAAGTGATATTTATTACCACACGTGCATCTTCCATCCACGCAGTACCACTGTTTCTTGTCACTAGTCAAACAATTATAATCACTTTCACATAGCTCTCCAATATCTAAAAAATTAAGAAATTTTACAAATTTTGAAAATAATTTTTTTTGATATTTCTGTTCTTGCAGCAAACATACTTCAAATTACACATAAATTGGTTACTTGATTGAAACTTACTTGTTGTTCTATAGCATCGATTATCATAACCAAGGTGCGCTTCATTATTGCACTGACAAGTTTTATCATTTTCAGCACAAAAAGATAAAATTCCCATAGTAATTTGACATTGCATATCTTTTAAACATGGTGAACCAATTCCTTCGGCAGCTACAAAAAATTTGTATTACAAAACATTTTAAAAAACTTAGTTAGGAATTTACCTGGTAGACATTCAATATATGTACGGTTTCTCTCCAAGGTTACATAATTGGCTTTACATCTACATTTTCCCAGTGTTACTTCATCATTACCAAAACAAAAGCTATTTTCGCTGCAATCCGCATCATACTTGCAATTAAATAGCGATTCTATAAAAATATATAATCTATGCCACTTCGAATAACTGTATTAATAAATTGTTACCTAGCCTTTGCAAATCATCATTTTGAGCTAAAATTGAAGTAAATATAATACATATTACAATGCATAGAAGTTTGTACATGTTTCTAAACTATAATCACTCCGTATACCTGCAAACACACCTACCGGTAATTAATTGACACTAGTTAACAAAACTCGTTCTATTTGCTTAATCAAATGATAATTTCGATAGCAAGTTTAAAAAAATTTGCTTATCATAAGATAAGATAAAAATTGCGCGAGTCTTTAATTTTCTATATTTTTAAATAATTTAGGTATAAAAAATATCAAAATGCTGTATTTTAACATAAAATGCGACTACTTTCATTTTCAGTTTCTTTTAGATATTAAACTAATCGACGATGGGTTTTCTTAAATATAGTAAAACTGTTCGTCCTTAAATCACTTATACGACGCTGACAAATATGTTATTATAGTACGCCACTGCTATTTAAAAAATATTATTAATATGTACGTCACATAAATAATTTTATAATTATCGAAGCACTCCTTGTTTAGTTTTGTAATAAAAATGTAAGAGCTTGTACACCAAAATGCACCAAGTAACCAACCTCTTTTTACGGTAAGTAATTTTTTTCAGTACACTGTAAATAAATTTTTAATTTAAATCCTTAATGCATGATTTTATAAAACATTAAGTAACTTATAGCACAAAAAAATACATTTAAAATGTTGAAAGTGGTCCAGCGCTTTGATGAATCTGAAATTTTGATATAAAATTGTTTTATTTTTAAAATTTATTGTAATATATAATTATTATAAACTTACTTAACAAACAGTAGTATCCTTTATGATCATAATAAGAAGATTTACACTTACAAACTCCAATAACGCATTCGAGATGATTGTGATCATTACCCGGTTGATGACAATCGTCGTGAGTACCACAACTGTCCCCCAAAACTAAAACTCTAACTTATTTTAATTATTATTTAAAAATTTGAATCTTTACGTGTGTTAATGATACATTTATTTTCGTCTTCTATGAAGTGATGAAATTCTAAACATTTGCAAGTTCCATCATCGGAGCACATTGAACCATATCCAAGCGAACTTATACATTGCACGTTCTCCATACAATTGGACGATATTTTAGTTGCTTTTATTAAGCATGTAGAAGTATTGTTACTTTGAACGTAACCTGTATTGCATATACATTTATTATCTTGACATATTCCAAAATTTGTATTTAAACATTCTTCATTAACCTTACATTCGCCTCCGAGTTCTAAAATTAAACATATTGTATGTTTTTTTGTATGAATTAAACATCAAGAAAATAATTTAAATGTACGTAAATCGTTTCACAGAAAAATAAATTTTAATTTTAATAATCTTTGTTGTCTCTCACCTACGCTTTCATAACACTTTCCATTATAAAGATGGGTATTGGATCTGCATCGACATTTATTATCTTGACAAATACTTTTTGGAATCATACATTGATGGGATTCTTCACAAGGAAGATCAATAGATTTCAATACTAGAAAATTGTACTAATAAATAAAAACACCAACTATAATGTACCGTAATATATTTTGCATTATTTAAATAATACAAAATTAATTTATTACATAACCGGAGTAATTAAGCAAAAAAGAACTTGTGAAAAATGCATAACCAACACTAAAATAATTTAAATAAGAAATGCTTCATAAACAAAGCAATACTTAAATAATAAATATTAGTTTATTTTGTTTTACCTATATATCTAAATAGTTTGCATAACTTATTTAAATACCCCAAACAATACTTTTCATAATTTTGGATAATAATTATAATATAATTTAATATATATATATAATTTATTTATTTATTTTATTTTATTTATTGATTTAACTTGTTCTTTATTAAACTTATTTAATATAATAATTATGTAGTATATAATTCCTCCTCTTCCGCGGTCCTTTTGCCCTGATGAGGGCTTGGTGACTACATCTTATTTAGAAGTGTTCTCTTGGCAAATACCTCGGTGGTTTGCCATTGCCTGCCGAGGAAAGATGATCGGAATGAAGATTTAACTTCGTTCAGGATCAAACTGATGATCTCGGCTTAGCAGTTGACGCACTAAGCATCAGGCCATGCCCGTCTTCGGTTTTATATTCGCTTTCATACAATTATAATATTAAACTTAAACAGAAAAAAGGGTCTTATCGGGCAAAATCCAATAATTCGATTTTAGATAGAAAATTGGTTTTACAACATCAAATACAGGCATAAGTGTTCAAGTATTCAAAATATCTCAACTCTATACTATATTTGTCTTGTACTTGGCAACTACCGTAGGGAAGTTTGGAAGCAAGCATTAATTAATTAAAATATTTAATTAATAATCTTTTATAATTTTTTTAATTGAATATTTTTGATTGCCATTATAAATATATAGTGTTTAAGTATTCTTGGTAGTATTTTAACTTAAAAATAATATTTTATTAAACACATTTCACAAAATCGAATTTTATTACTTTACACCATTAGTTGTCTGCATTTTAAGTTTCGGTAAAACAGAAAGAATTTTTAGCCAGATGTGGATTTTTTTTATTACTAGTACTAGGTACCGATAAGTCCTAAAAAGTGATTCATTTGTTCAGTTTGCGTTTAGAACTGAATGTTTTTGGTAGTAAACTTACTTGCACTTAATTTTTATAAATATTATTAAATTTTAGAAAATGTTGAAAAAAAATTAAATATCAATTGAAAAACGTGTTGCTATTTGTGCATTACATGACAAGGATTTAACAGAACGTAAAATTTCAAGTAGATTAAATGTATCTTGCAAAGGGGCGAATTACACCATACCGCGTAGAAAAGAAACCGGACAGCGAAGTGATAGGAAACGCAGTGAACGACCTTGTGCAACAATCAGTGCCGAAAATAATTGTATTGCTACAACGTCTAAACGTAACCTACGACTTAGCGCACCCGAAATAACCCACAGGGTGAATGAAATTCGAGATAAACCAATTTCTGTTACAACCGTTAAAACGCGGTTGTTAGATGCAGGTTTCAGGGATTTAAAGAGTTGTGTAAGTATAAAAAAACCATTTTTAACCATTTTTTTGGGTTTGTCAACATTCGAATTAGTCGATAAAACAATTGTAAAAAGTACTTTGTGCAAACTAATTGAAATTCGAAATATTCGGTTTTAAAAGACGTGTGCATGTTTGATGTAAACCCAGCGATCGAATGGCAGAGCAGTGTTTAGTGCTCATAGGAAGAAAAAGGTGGGGCAGTGCTATGGTTTGGGGATGTTTTGCCGGTGATAGGGTCGGTGATTTAATTAAAATAGAAGGAATAATGTTGAAATATCAATATTTAAAAATTTTGAAAGAGAATTCACTTCCATCTGGACGGCGAATTGTTGAGAAAAATGTTCTCATTCATTAAAAAATGATCCAAAACATTCCTCTATTCAAGCTATTTGGAAGAAAAAAAACCCACTGGGGTACATCAAATAATGGTTTGCTCGTCTCAGTCACCCGATCTTTCACCAATCTAGCATTTGTGGGACGAATTGGGCCAAAAAGTTGAATAACGCCTGTCACAAAATAAAAATATGTTTTGAAAATATCTGCAAGATGTGTGGAAACAGATTACACCTGATTATTTATAATTTAATAAAAAAATGCTCCGAATTTGTAATGCAGTAATACGTGCAAAAGGTAAATATTTTGATAAAACAAATTTATGAATGTTTTTCAATAATAATTTAATTGTTATATGATATAAAATCAATGGTTATTTACCTATTTTCTTAATATTAGCATTAAAATTACCTATTTTTTACCTATTATTTACCTATTTTCTTAATATTAGCATTAAAATAATTAAATCTTTTAAAATTATAAGTGTTTTATCGAAAAAATAGTCTGCTTCCAAACTTTCTGACGGCATACATGGTTAACGTAATTCTACGTCCCGTTTTGAGCGGAAAGTTTCGCTTTTAAGCTATGCACCAAAATACGTAAAAGTGTCTTGCTTTAACAAAACAAAAGCGTTGCAGCAAGCAAACAATTTTACTCTACGAGTAAAAAAAAGAAGTTAATCAATTTTTAAAAACAAAGCATTCCAAAATGAAAAACATTCATTTTCACGAAAAAACAGCAAGATCTTATTCTAGTCTCTAATAATTTAAGAGCGTTCCACTCTGAGGAAAAAAATAAATCGTCACGTTATACACGTTACTATCTTAATAAATTGAGAATATCATATTTATGTTATGTAAGTACTTATTTGTAATAAGTATAGTAAATATATCTACTTACAGTAAGGGTATTCACACTCTCTGGTATATCCCGTGGTAAATTTACCACGTTGTAAATATACCACGTTTACCAGGGTGTTATTTGACTGTGTAGTAATCTCCCATAAGAGCAAATACCATACCTCATGGTATTCGTAAGTAGCCCTCGACCGTGTATTTCTAGTATGGTAAAGTTAAACCAGTGCGCCGCTTTTCTGCGTTGTTGTATTTTTACTTCTAATATGGCGAAGTGCACACAGCTGATTTAAAGTAACTACTACTTACAAAAATAATAACAGCTGATTATGCTGAAAGTAGGGTTAAAGTTAAAATACCAAGCATGGGGGTGAAAGTAGTATTTGAAATACCGCAACACAATCTTCGGGTGCCTTATCGTAATTTTTCGGTTACACTCGACTTAAAGCATCACGGTTGTTGGCTTCTTAGTGATTTCTAGCAAATTTCTAGTGATTTTTTAAATTACGTAGTTGGTTAAGTTTTGTAATTACGTTATTTTAGGTTATTTTTTCGTAAGAAAAAGACGCGTTCTTTGTACCGCATTTTGTGAATCGAGTTAAGTGCAAGTTTATTGTGTTATGAAAGTTAAGTATAAGGTTGTACAGATACTACACCATTTAAACATTTTTTTTTTCAATTTCAGGTTTTGAAACAATGGAATATATTGGCCGTAAAAAATTTAGCTGTAAATATCCAGGTTGTATTAATCACTATTATTTAAATACCAAAGGCAATTATATAAACAAGCATTTCTTTAGATTTCCTAAAAAATGATGATCATAAAATTTGGAGAAATGTTTGTAATGTAGATAGTTCACAAAATTCAAAAAATTGGCAAATTTGTGAGGATTATTTTAATTAACGCAATTTTGTAAACGAGGTAAAGCAACGTTTAATTTCCGGACCGTACCAGTACCTCCTCTTATTGAAATTTCAAATGTTCAAAATAATGTAACAAACTCTTTAGAAGTTATTGCCGATGAACAACTTATCGAAAGGGAAGATTTGTCTATTTTAGGCGATTCTGTTTCTTTAAGTTGTTCCAGCAGTGGACCTTGCTCTTCCTCTACTGCTTCATGCTCATATTCTGATTTGCCTCTTTTACATGATAATGAAATAACAAGCAATGTATTTCATCTTCGAGATCACAATTATTATAAAGTCATTGGTTAATGATTCACGTTAACATATTTGTTTTATTTACTGTTTGTTGTACATATTGTTATTTTTTTAAAATTTCTAATTTACTTTTTTGTACAAAGTATTCACGTTAACATATTATTTGTTTTATTTACTGTTTGCTGTACATATTGTTATTTTCTTTAAATTTTTAATTTACATTTATAGAAAATGTTTATTTATGTTGAAAAATTATATATATATATTATATATCGATTATAATTGAATTGTTTTTATATTATGTGTTTAATATATTTCGTATGCATTTTTAATTTGACTGGATTTTTATTGATAATCAACCTTGGCCACACATTAGCAGATAATTGTTTCAAATTCTCAAGAAATTTATTTATATATTTTCTATAATTACCTGTTTATTATAAAAAATTTATAAATAAATCTTTTAAGAATTTGAAATTTTAAATCTTATATAAAATTATGAAATTCTAAAGAGCTATTCAAACGTCGCGCTAAATTTTAGTTTGCCTTACGGCCGCAGGAGGGTCGTGTTGCGACGACTTAACATGTAAGGTTCGCTTCTCCTAAATATATGTTCTGTGATACCAAGACTCAATACCACGAGGTGTGTTCACAGATATGGTATTAATGTGTGGTAAATTTACCACGTGTTAAATATACCAGAGAGTATGAATACCCTAAGTATTTCATTTAAATAAATAAAATGTAAAATAACCTGTTAAACATTTTCTATGATTTACGCTACCAATGTATTGTTCAATACAAACGCATTTTTGTTCTTCATTACAAAGAGAGTTTTCAATATTGCAATGAATTGCTTTGGAGCAATTTTGACCAAGTTTCAAAACTTTTGATCCAATCTTTACTTTAGTCAAATTGCTGTTAAATTGGCAAATTCCATTTTTGCATTCTTTTAATCCTAATTCAACACACCAAGTGTCATTATTGCACGGTATTTGCACTTGTTCATCTAAAATATAAAGACTTGAATTATCTCAACTTTTTTTCCACCAATACATCCAACTAGCAAATACTGATAAATTAACGTAGATACTAGTACATACCCATCATTGTTAAAAATGAGTCTTCTAAACCACAATATGATACTTTGAAAACTAGTAGTAATAACAAAAACACATACATAATCTTGATAAAACTATTCATTCTAATATTTACAATTAAAATTAATAATATTATTATATAAAACCGTTAATACACTTTGTTAATAAGTTATTCGAACAAGTTTGTAAAGATTACAGAAGCATATGTTAGAAAATAAATAAATACTGGTGAATTTCATGTGTGTAAATTTTTGTGGAAAATATTTAACTTAAATCAAAATAAATTTTATAATTATTTGTACAAATTTTTGCCAATTCGCGTTTTTAAAAGAAAAACCGTCAGAATTTTCTAAAAGTAACATAAAAATATCATTCTATAGTCGATCCAAGATATAAATATTATAGGTGGCGCGTCGTTTGCAAACTTTAATTTACACCGGGAAACTTCAGATAATTTAAATAGCACTTGATCTTGTAGTAATATTAAATATTCACCACAAAAAAGTGAAATGTTATAAGCAAGTAACTACGTCTATTCGATATTACATATAACTCTGTCCACATCTCTCTTATTTATGACTCTGTTCAGTTTAGTTTAGGCAACACACATAGCACTTAAATCGCAAAAATTTAGTTATTGTAAAACCGTCTAAATTTAAGGCAATTTCATTGGTTAACATTATAGGTCGTCGTCGTTTTAGTACAAATTCCAATTCAGAGTCCAATTCAAAGTCAGAAAAGCTTCACCACGATTTGAACTTTTTACTATATCTATCTATAGTTTACTATAAACTATCCATTAGTTTTTTAAAAAATGGCATTTTAAAATTCGAAACAGCAAGGACTTCTACAACGCGACACTATATTGCGCTAAGGGTATCTAAGCTTTCCCGCTTTGAGCGATCCTGTTTTCTGTTGACGCTTATCGGTACGTGTGCTCTGATATACTCTTACTTATTGCTGTCAGTTGCGGTCACCTACGAGACGTTCCAAGCGGTCCACCCACGATATAGACGCGTACACTTTTGACGTTCAAATAGCTGGTCGCTCACAAAAACCCCCTTCTGATACTTTTGAAACACATTTGGCAAACTTCGCTTCAACTTCCTCAAAGTTCAAAATTCAAAATCATTTAATTCCCATTTAATTCATACTACTCAGACCCACGCGATCAAACCCGCGTCAGCGTATAATTTGATCCTAGATCACCAAAAAATAATTACGTTATTTATAGTAGTTACTTCAACTAGCTGGCACAGGCGGCCAATTATTGTAATCTTTGAAGTCGGTGCCAGCCAAGCTTTTTAGAAATTTTCGGAAGTTTATATAGGTTAAAAATTTAAATTTTTATTAACCATTTTAGTAATTATTTATAAATTTCTGTCTTTTCTGACAGTGTGTAAATCGGATGAAAACGTTTTAAGTATGCATATAAAATAAGCGAATATCGATATAACTCTTTATCGCCTTTAGCTCGAGTTTATGGGGGCTTTCAAGGCTCTCGTTACTTCAACCGTGGTTAGAAGAGAAATGAAAAGTACTAACCACGAAAAAACACGAATAGCCAGCGCCTCTACGATATATAGTGAATGGCTTCCATACTAAGAGAATTGGCTTCCAAATACATGAATAACGGACACTCTTTCTCCCATACGCGCGAGCTATCTGTAATATATTTACTCTGTGGTATTACCTTTGTAGGTTATTATAATAATGTTATTTGTTGTCTCTATGGGTTCTGTTTGCCGTTGGTCACGTGAACCGTTAAACATACATGGGTAAATTTTACACAAATGTTCAAGATACATAATGTTTTCCTTCATTTGATTGTATAATGTTTACATTGTTTGCATGATGTTTAACAAGGATACAATTATAATACATAATACAAGATGATGGACTTCGAAAACCACTTTTATCCTACAAAGACATAGTAGATAGCAAATTTTTAACCCTAACAAAGAATCGAGTTCTCGTGTGGCTTTTATATCAATTAACCTACGCGTTTTAAGTTATATTAGTCAAATGATAACTTTGACATCATCGAATCTGGCCATGTCGGTGGTTGCAGTCTCCATGTCCTTATTGTGATGAGATATGTGAGTTTACACATATCGGCAAGCTAAACAGGTGCCCTACTTCCATTCCATAGTTAATTGTTAAAACTTGATATAATAAATCATCATAATAATTGAATTCTAGTAAAACGAGAATTCGTACTTTTGTTGTACATAATAATTATTATTGTAAATTAATATATCTTAATTCAAGTAGATTAGTTTGTGTCAAACAGAATACAGTTACAAGTTTTGAAGCAAAGACATTTTACTAAGTTTTAAAACACGTGTGTTTACTTTACAAACTGTTTCACGGTCGACTTGCAAGAGAGAGCTTCAATATAGCGCTGCGTTGTGTTACTTCTCTCTCTTTTCGTAGTTCTTGGGATGATTTCTAAATCAGTGGCGTCTATTTCACCGCCTTTCTAGGCGCGGGATTCAAAAATATATAGGTATAGTGACGGTATAGTATAGTTACGGTATAGACGGTATAGTCTATATTGTCGTGTTTCAAAATGCAAAAACATTAAGTTTATTATTTTGTGGATTATTTTAAAATTTGAATTTTGTTTCATTATTATTTATAACATTATAAACACACTGTATAAAGTTTGTAAAATTTTCTGTGTAAATAAAAAGGTAGGGGAAGTAAGAGAAAGAGTACGGCGAGGAGGTCGATGGAAGAGAATTAGGCGAAGGCCGTGGTGCCTAGCGGATGAAAAACAATTCCCGCAATTCTAATTGAAATTATAATTGTTTGTAACAAATAAATTAAGTTAAGTTGAGTTTTTGTTTTATTTTAATTAAAGTGAAGTACCGAAGAATTGGAGATTGGAAAAATTTATGTGAAAATTTGGTCGATGCAAAAATTACGACGCAACAAAATTTGACCAGGCGTAATTAAGCCAGCTGCATAACACCACATGCGTGGAGCGCACGTGAATCCATCACACGTATCCGCAAACAAAAGTAAGCACATTATAATTTTACAATTTTAAAAATTTTGAAGAGTCGATTGCAACAAAAAAAATGAATGCCCAGTAATAAAGAATTAATTTTATGGTTTAAGAAAGTTTTATAAGTTTTGCAAAGACCGGGTCATTACAATATATAGGTATAGTTTTAAGACGGTATAGTTTCAAGTTATACATAAAGCTTTAGATACAAATTGTATTTATATCATTACAACACAAATTATTGTTTTGCAGATCCTAAAAATTATTTACGATTTCAGTCAGTCAACCTTCTTGAAGATTATTCTTACAACAAATCTTGCTATATAGTAATACAATATGCTATCTTTTAATTCATATACACATTTTCAAAACCTTTGCCGAACACTTCACTATCACAAATAATAACCGCGCTATCAGAAAAAAGCTCACTAACTAGTATCTAGCTATAAAAAATATTTTTCTGACCAAGTAACATTAAAAATATTAATCATATCAAATTTTTAGAATAAACCAAAAAATGCACAAGCACTTTTTAGAACTAAAATGTTTAAATTAACACAATGTAAATACACCGTATGTATATTATCGCAAACGTTTTCACCATACTATGGCATCATCAGCGATGAACGATTAAGAACTTCGAATTTTGCTACAAAAAACAGAATATTTGTCAATCTTGTCTGATGATGCCATAGTTTGGTGAAAACGTTTGGTATAATATACATTACGGTATATTATGGTACATACAGGTACGGGGTATTTATATTGTGTTAATAGTTAACTTAAACATTTTAGTTCTAAAAATTGCTTGTGCATTTTTTGGTTTATTCTAAAAATTTGATGTGAGTAACATCGAGTTACACTACCTAAACTACTTATCTGTTGATTATCAAAAATATTTCCTGCAGGGTCATTGTCTAATGCAATGACGTTCGCTGTAGAAGAAACTGTAATTTTATTTTTTAATATAATTTGCTTCATATCAGTTTTAAACTAAACTACATTTCGATTATTATTCCATCCAAATCGCTTTCTAATTCACAAAAATAACAGCTCTATTATCCTCTTCAAATCGTCACAAATGCCGGATAATGGCTTTTTTTCTACTGTTTCGTTTCTAGTCGTGGGCGTAAACACGATCGTTATGATTATTATATTTTTCTTCGATGATAAAAATGTTTTCTTGGGCAAACAAAATATTTTAAAATGATTATTACTATGCCTTTGGGGTAGATTTTTCAATCTTTCATGTGTAATTTTTTTAAAGCTATTGTTAACCTTTCCCTCGTTGCTCTACAAAAATCCCCAAGTTTGAAGTTATATCTCAACACGTGTGAGACATCCTTTTTTTTAAATTTGTGTCTCTATTGCAATTATATTTTGTTTTCGCAGAGGATTTTGCCCAATTCTTTGACGCACTGCTTTAATTACCTGTGGAGTTCTAATAATACGAAGACGTCCACTTTTTATCTGTCAGCCGTTCCATATTCCAAAATTTTTTATTCGATTTTCTTTCCCACCTTCATCTATAGGTATGTTCCTGGTTGTACACAAAAATTTCAACTGTGGTCTATACAAGTTGCTTTCTAAAGCAAGAAGGCTTTCTAAATATGTACTTGTTTACCACTAACAGAATTTATATTCCAACTAGGTATAATATTTCAAAGTGACTTCGGCAGTATCCTTGGCATTCCAAAAATTATTAAAAATTACAGCTTATTTTAATATCTACTTTTATTCAAAAATTTTGTTTACTTAAAAAATAATACAAATTAGCAAATAAAATCTGCTTCTAACAATAGTATTAAAAATTCGATAATTACTATGCAATATGTTAAAATAATGCTTTTACTATTGAAAATAATTTAAGTAAGTAAAAAACATTTTTATAATTAAATATTTAGAACATAAAAATATCACATTGGCGTAGATTAATTCCGTATATTTTGCAGGTATGAAAACAGAACTCTCTTTAAACAGAAATAAAAATAATTTTTGTAATTATCATAATTATTCACATGTCGGGGTTTTCAGGACCTTCGACATCCGCATTTTCTTCTTCTTCCATTTTCGCTTTTTCTTCTTGTTCCTTTTTGGTTTTTTTTTCTTGCTCCTTTTCGGTTTTTTCTTCTTGTTCTTTTTTGGTGTTTTCTTCTTGTTCTTTTTTGGTATTTTCATCTTCTTCTTTCTCATGTTTTTTTAAAACAGAGAGCCACTCTCCCACTTTCATTTTATTGAATTGATCACTTCGTGGTTTTGGAGGTGTTTGTGGAGAATATTGTTGTGCTGCCTGCCAAGATGGAGGAAAAGAATGTTGTGGAGATGGCAAACTTTGAGGTCTACATTTTGCAGGAGATGGAGGTAGAGGGTATGGATGCTTGAAATGTAATTTCCTTCTTTCTGGAGATCCTAGTGATGGTACACGGTTATGTAACCGTATCACTGGTGGTTGAGGTTTTTGAGGTGGAGTAGGTCGACGAGGCATAGCATCTATATAACACACAGGCACCTCCATGTTTGAATATTTATAGGTCAAGTAAGCAACTTGCTCATCTACAGTTAATTTTGCTGGATTAAAAGTTGGACTAGACATTTCAGTAAACCACCTGGGTGGTGGCTGTGAAGTAGAAGGCAGAGACTCCTGAGATGATTCCAAAAAAAATTCCTCAGGATTGACATACCGATTTAACGACTCTTGTTGTGCAGGTTCTTGTAACTCTGACTGTTCTGATGGATTTTCTTCTGCTTCACAAATTTTTTTCTTATCTGCCATTATGTAAAATTCTAATATTTAAAGTTTTGACAATTTAAAAATTGGTTTTTTTAGTGTCCCAGTAACTACAAGAAGTATACAATTAATATGCACTTGTAACACAGCTATAGATAAATTTCCACATAGATATAAATGTTTTAAACTGCTTTTAATGAACTTATAATAACACTTATTTTACTTTCAACTATGATTGAATTAATTTAGGCACTAAACTGTTGTGATAAGATACATATTCGAAAAGTTCTACGTATGCATGTTTTCTTCGATAAATTTCTAAAAATTTAACGAACACATTTCGAGTTTCATGCTATTATTATTTTCTAAATAATAAATAAGAAAATAAGAAATAATAAAAAAATAGAAACTCGATATTGACCAAAGACATATTGTTTAATTTAAAAGATTCCAAAGAAGAAAACTTGTTTAATTTTGCAAGTATCTTCTATAAAAATTAAGCAATAAATTGAAACCTGATAAAGTTTAGATCCAAAATAAAAATTGCAAATAAATTTAATTTAATTCTTTTTTTTAATTCTGAAAAAAATTTGTTGATTAAGAGAAACAAGTGAGAAGATAATGAAAAGAAAAAAAATTCCTGAAACAGTAAATTGTTGTTTTCTGTAAAAAAAAATGTTTAAGTGTAACATTGTAATATAAAATAAATAAATTAAATTGATGGCAGTTAAAGCTATTTTATATAAAA
The DNA here is from genome assembly GCA_911387805.1 of Cantharis rustica. Classification (NCBI taxonomy): domain Eukaryota; kingdom Metazoa; phylum Arthropoda; class Insecta; order Coleoptera; family Cantharidae; genus Cantharis; species Cantharis rustica. Next base: position 38,452,521 of record OU426879.1, read on the forward strand.
ACGCAGAGTCATCAAAAACAAAGAAAGTTATGATCAAAACGATAAAAACTCAAAAGTCAAACACAGTGTGTTTCCGACAGAGAATCTCTGAAGTGATGATAGAAAACACTTTTTCAGAAAAAATAAATAAAGTTTTGGACAAGTTCACACTCTGGAAAGTTGGTCTTCTTTAAAGCAATTTTTGTCTTCAAACAGCCATAGTATAAAAACTTTTAACTTTTTAGTGATATTTGGAAATAATATACATCTTGAAAGTAACATAATTATCCTTAGTAGACTATTTATTTACATTTTCTGACACGAATAACAAACCCTTGTATCTTGGTAAAAGAAAAAATTTTGTTATTGGATTTAGAATCGTAGTATAGTTGTCAGTATTATCAATAGCCAAAGGATTACTTGCAAATAACAATTTTAAATGCCTCTTAATGTATAAGGTTTCGTAAAACCATTGTATCCTACAAAGGGGTTACGCAACTTAATTTTTGTGAAAAAAGCGTTAAAACATCGGCACCAATTTACCAAGAGATGTTAAAAGAAGTGATGAAACCACTTAACGACTTCCTCTTTCAATGAAATTATTGGGTATTTGAACAGGATTCTGTACCAGCAAGACAACTCAAAGGTAGCCAGTAGAAAACTACCTCACTTTATTAAGTGCAAAAACGTGGTAAAATTTGAACATTCTTTTTCAAATTTAGTTTGTAGAAGTGATACGACGACGCAGTGCGCTCTCCACTTCAAATTCGGTTGTTCCGTGATTTAAGAATTATTTTATTTATTTAACTTTAAAACTTTATTGAGACACGTGACATTGTTTGGTTTAGTTTGGTAAGTCACATTCATTTTAAGTAATTTTTAAATTTCTGGGTTTCTCATGTTAAATACGACTGATGATCAATAATAATTGTGAAATAGGGGCTTTTATATTGTATTACAAAGTTTTTATTTTATATTTTAAATTTTCATCATTTTTAAAACGTAAGTTTTTTAAAATTCATTTCTTGTTTATTCAAATATTCTTAGTCCAAACGTGTTAAATGTTAATTTGTTGTTTTTATTGTTTTTTTAAATATTATTTTTCTATGTAAGTATGTATTCTTTACTTAACAGTAAAAATTCATTTTTTTAACATTTTGTTTAGTTTGTTTATTTAAATTTTTAGATTTTCTACTTTTTACTTCTTACTTTTCAAAATTCCAAAATTCAATGAGATTTCGTATGAACAAATCTATTGTTAAATTCTTTGAAACTCAGAAAAAGTTTCAATAGCTTTCAATAAATTTTTCAAAAATGCAGATTAAATTTCTTTAATTCCTTTCCAAAACGACAAGAAATTCTTTAGGAGCCACTCCTTCCGGTGCCTTTCAGCTTTCATTTCAGCGATTTAATGTGAAAGATAAAAAGTTTTTTTTTATTAAAATTTTTCTATAAACAACTCATATTGCAAGAAACTACCTACAATGCCTCGCAATTACCACAAAATACTTAAAATTCCACAAAGGTGTCTCAAAATTTCTGTTTATCCCCCAGAGCGAATTTCGATGATCTTTAGGTTTTCTACATTTTACTTCCTATCTACAAAAATTGGAAAAATTGAATAAATTTTTGGTTTTGCATTCTCTCAAGTAGAAAATCGAAGTAAAAATTTTCAAAAACGCGGAAAAATACTCCTTCAATTTGCTTCCAGAAAAAAATAACGTTAAAATAATAACACGTTTGATAGACTAAGGCTAAGAATGTCTTTCCATTTTTTTTTTATTAGGCTTAGACACACTCTAAATATCCAGAAGCTAATTACATAGACTGTGTGTAACGTAAACGGAAGTTAGCAAGCAGTTTTGCGGAAGTAGGGCTCTTTAAAAAGACATACGACTTAACGTGGAATCTGAACCACGACGGAGGACAGACCAACTAAGTTTTCAACCCGGACTGATAATAGAACTCGCGGTTCCCAAGCGCAAGAGTCGTCCTAGGCTTATTAAACTAGCTTCTTCCGCAATTTTTAATTTTTAAAGTTTTTAATAATATTTAAAATAGATACAAGCGAAGCAATGAATAATCTGCAGGATGAAAAATGGTAAAATAAAATTTTTTTTAATGCAATATAATGCTCTATTTCATGATTATATTTTATCTTCAGCTGCATATGCGAAAAACTAGAAAAAAAAACAAAAAAAATAATCAAAAACAAGAAATTATAATTATTTAAAACTTAAATTTTTATTTCTATTAAAAAAGATTAAGTTATAAAACTTACAGCTAGGGCCCTAATATAGCTACAAAGTTGTTAGGTCTATCCATAAGATTTACAGATAATTGAGTTTAGTTTCACTTGTCTGAAAGTTTTCCTCGAATGAATAGGAAAAAAAACCTAAAAAAAACGATAAAAATCGGGGTTTTATGAAAGAAGTAGGTCGAAAACTAGATAAATTAAAAAAATAATCTAAATAAAATAAATTGAGATCAGGTATAGAAGTATAGAACTACTGTAGGTAAATTTATTTAAAATTATTTTTCAAATTTAAAATATATTACAATAATATACCTGTTTAAAAGGTGTGCATCTTGAATAAAATAAAATATCATGAACCAACTAGTGACATCTGCTAGATTTTATGAACTACTCCTATTTATCTAGCACCTTAAACAATTTTTTCGCATTTTGACTAATAATGTGCTGTTTTATTAAATTCAAAATCATTTAATAAAGTGGCACTTTAGCACATAGATATGTCACTTTACTACATAGTAATGTCACTGTCAATAAAAAACTATTGGATAGAAGATTGTTTATTTAAATATTGGAATCATTGTTATACATTTATGTATATTAAAAGTACAAAATTATTATTCAAACTAGAAAACTTAACAATCTCACTTTTATAATTAATATTATGTTAACTTACACAAAATTCGAATCAAAAAATAAAAATTAACTGTTGTTATGTAAATAAATAAAGCCGTGCCTGGTTACTAGATTACGAAAATTTTACGCAAATATCTATTTAGAAACTTTTTGAATTAGCAATAACTCAAGAACGGCGCTAGATATCGAAAAACTGAGTAAAAAATTGGCCCCCCTCGCCTCGTACTCACCTCCCGTGAATTATCGGTAGGAAGGCATACGAAAAAATTTAGACCGATCGCGCGCAAAAAAAATTTACTCATAAACGTCTAAATTCATATTTTAGATTAGATTTTCACAAAATACGAAAAAATTGTATAAACAAACCTCGTAAGAAAAGTAGTTTTACTAAACTCATATAGCTTTTAAGTTACTCGCTCGCTGTGCTCGCTCATACTTAAAAGCTATATTCGTTTAGTAAAACTTAACTTTTCTAAACTTGTTGTTTAATATACTATTTTCGCATTTTGACTAATAATGTACTGTTTTATTAAATTCAAAATCATTTAATAAAGTGGCACTTTAGCACATAGATACGTCACTTTACTGCATAGTAATGTCACTGTCAATAAAAAACTATTGGATAGAAGATTGTTTATTTAAATATTGGAATCGTTGTTATACATTTATGTATATTAAAAGTACAAAATTATTATTCAAACTAGAAAACTTAACAATCTCACTTTTATAATTAATATTATGTAACTTACACAAAATTCGAATCAAAAAATAAAAATTAACTGTTGTTATGTAAAAAAATAAAGCCGCCGTGTCTGGTTACTAGATTACGAAAATTTTACACAAATATCTATTTAGAAACTTTTTGAATTAGCAATAACTCAAGAACGGCACTAGATATCGAAAAACTGAGTAAAATATTCACCCCCCTCGCCTCGTACTCACCCCCCGTGAATTATCGGTAAGAAGGCATACGAAAAAATTTAGACCGATCGCGCGCAAAAAAAATTTACTCATAAACGTCTAAATTGATATTTTAGATTAGATTTTCACAAAATACGAAAAAATTGTATAAACAAACCTCGTAAGAAAAGTAGTTTTACTAAACTCATATAGCTTTTAAGTTACTCGCTCGCTGTGCTCGCTCATACTTAAAAGCTATATTCGTTTAGTAAAACTTAACTTTTCTAAACTTGTTGTTTAATATACTATTTTCGCATTTTGACTAATAATGTACTGTTTTATTAAATTCAAAATCATTTAATAAAGTGGCACTTTAGCACATAGATACGTCACTTTACTGCATAGTAATGTCACTGTCAATAAAAAACTATTGGATAGAAGATTGTTTATTTAAATATTGGAATCGTTGTTATACATTTATGTATATTAAAAGTACAAAATTATTATTCAAACTAGAAAACTTAACAATCTCACTTTTATAATTAATATTATGTAACTTACACAAAATTCGAATCAAAAAATAAAAATTAACTGTTGTTATGTAAAAAAATAAAGCCGCCGTGTCTGGTTACTAGATTACGAAAATTTTACACAAATATCTATTTAGAAACTTTTTGAATTAGCAATAACTCAAGAACGGCACTAGATATCGAAAAACTGAGTAAAATATTCACCCCCCTCGCCTCGTACTCACCCCCCGTGAATTATCGGTAAGAAGGCATACGAAAAAATTTAGACCGATCGCGCGCAAAAAAAATTTACTCATAAACGTCTAAATTGATATTTTAGATTAGATTTTCACAAAATACGAAAAAATTGTATAAACAAACCTCGTAAGAAAAGTAGTTTTACTAAACTCATATAGCTTTTAAGTTACTCGCTCGCTGTGCTCGCTCATACTTAAAAGCTATATTCGTTTAGTAAAACTTAACTTTTCTAAACTTGTTGTTTAATATACTATTTTCGCATTTTGACTAATAATGTACTGTTTTATTAAATTCAAAATCATTTAATAAAGTGGCACTTTAGCACATAGATACGTCACTTTACTGCATAGTAATGTCACTGTCAATAAAAAACTATTGGATAGAAGATTGTTTATTTAAATATTGGAATCGTTGTTATACATTTATGTATATTAAAAGTACAAAATTATTATTCAAACTAGAAAACTTAACAATCTCACTTTTATAATTAATATTATGTAACTTACACAAAATTCGAATCAAAAAATAAAAATTAACTGTTGTTATGTAAAAAAATAAAGCCGCCGTGTCTGGTTACTAGATTACGAAAATTTTACACAAATATCTATTTAGAAACTTTTTGAATTAGCAATAACTCAAGAACGGCACTAGATATCGAAAAACTGAGTAAAATATTCACCCCCCTCGCCTCGTACTCACCCCCCGTGAATTATCGGTAAGAAGGCATACGAAAAAATTTAGACCGATCGCGCGCAAAAAAAATTTACTCATAAACGTCTAAATTGATATTTTAGATTAGATTTTCACAAAATACGAAAAAATTGTATAAACAAACCTCGTAAGAAAAGTAGTTTTACTAAACTCATATAGCTTTTAAGTTACTCGCTCGCTGTGCTCGCTCATACTTAAAAGCTATATTCGTTTAGTAAAACTTAACTTTTCTAAACTTGTTGTTTAATATACTATTTTCGCATTTTGACTAATAATGTACTGTTTTATTAAATTCAAAATCATTTAATAAAGTGGCACTTTAGCACATAGATATGTCACTTTATTGTATAGTAATGTCACTGTCAATAAAAAACTATTGGATAGAAGATTGTTTATTTAAATATTGGAATCATTGTTATACATTTATGTATATTAAAAGTACAAAATTATTATTCAAACTAGAAAACTTAACAATCTCACTTTTATAATTAATATTATGTAACTTACACAAAATTCGAATCAAAAAATAAAAATTAACTGTTGTTATGTAAAAAAATAAAGCCGCCGTGTCTGGTTACTAGATTACGAAAATTTTACACAAATATCTATTTAGAAACTTTTTGAATTAGCAATAACTCAAGAACGGCGCTAGATATCGAAAAACTGAGTAAAAAATTCGCCCCCCTCGCCTCGTACTCACCCCCCGTGAATTATCGGTAAGAAGGCATACGAAAAAATTTAGACCGATCGCGCACAAAAAAAATTTACTCATAAACGTCTAAATTCATATTTTAGATTAGATTTTCACAAAATACGAAAAAATTGTATAAACAAACCTCGTAAGAAAAGTAGTTTTACTAAACTCATATAGCTTTTAAGTTACTCGCTCGCTGTGCTCGCTCATACTTAAAAGCTATATTCGTTTAGTAAAACTTAACTTTTCTAAACTTGTTGTTTAATATACTATTAATTGTGCGGCGTTTCGGATTGTTTTATTTACTCATTTTTAAGGTTAAAATATTTCAAATTTACAATAAATTCAATATAAAATCTTAAAAATCTTACAATAAGTTTGATAAATATTATTGAAAAATTTACATAGTACTGACAAATATATTGGAGAATCGCATAGTATGCAGAGTAGCTAGTAAGTTATAATAAACTAGGTGGAAAGTCCGTCCGCAGACGGGTAGATAGACGGTGGATCTCTTTTCTAGCGGTTTTAATTAAAAAATTCATAACGCTAACCTAGGATCGACCGGTTTTGAAGTTTTTTCATTTACTTTGATTTTATTAATTTGATTTTAAAATAATTCCGGTTTTCTTTATTATATTTTATTTTGAACGGATCAAAAATTATTATTTGATAATTTTGTTATAATATAAATATATAGGTATATTCAATTTCCGATTATGAATAATTCCTAATAAAATTTAAACGAATCAAAAATTATTATGGGATAATTTTGTTGTTAACCACGCCCCTCCAAAAATTTTGCCAAAATATGGACACGCTGTAGCAGGAGCGAGCTGGGATTTTATATATTATATTAGGATTAATTTTATTAAAATTATTGAAAAAGTCAACTGTAATTGTTATTTATTTAGAATAATAATTTTTTTACACTTTTGCACATCATTTTATCTACTTTCAGTAGTTTGATCTGTTTTTAAAGATATAGAACAATCAAAAATTTTCGCACGGGCCGCCACTGACCCCACATTGACTTCATCATTGCTTTCTAGCGGTCAACTTGTTAACTATTGAATTATAGTTAACCTATAATTATTATTAGATTGAACATTATCGAGAAATTAAAATAATTTAATTTATTGTTTTGTAAGTGTTTTATTAATAAATTTAATTCGCTGTAGGTTTATCTAAATTTTGACATTAAGAAATTTAATTTGTAGGCTGGGAAATGTCTCTGTTTAATTCTATATCTAATATTTGCATGAAGCAATTAAAAACTTTTTATCCACAAATAACAAGCGTACGCTTTCGTTATCATGAAGAGAAGGTAGCTAAAGGACCTTTAATACGTAGATATGGTTACAACGACAAAATATTTACTAAGGGACCATTACCCCGAATAAAAGGTGCCCAGAAGTTACCCATGCCACAATATAGACCCAAAGATGCATGGCGTGAGAAGAAAGCATTGTTTGGGCAAAATGATTATATTGATATATTGGGTAACGAGAACCTGCATCCTGCTAAACTGTTGTACAATATGCCTCCGTGGCTTCGAGGTGTGAATGGAAACGAATACCAGATTCTTTTAAGAAGACGAAAAATGCTCTCCCAAAGTTCATATCCTGTGACGAGACCCACAAAATGGTACAATCTTAATAAAAGAATTAATTATTTGTACAGATATTTAAATAGAAAAACGAAGACTGGTTTTTCAACACAGTAAGAGTAATAAAATTTAGTTAAAACATGAATGATTTTTATTTTCTTCTTTTACTCCCGTTTTAATTCTGCTAGTAAAAAATGTTATTATTATTAATAAACGTTAAAAAAATAATTTGCAGATTGTTATATTATCAATCCATGCAAAACTATAATATATATTTTTTAAATTTTTCTGACGCCTGTTATTTTTCCATTCAATAAATTATAGTCAAAATTTAAAAGATAAGAGAACCACTTCAAAATATTTACAGCTTTGGACAAATTATTTCCAGATTAAATAATCGTGAAAATTTGAAAGATGTTTTAGCTCAGTTTTACAATCTCAGGGTTGTCACAGAGATCTAAGCAACAAGTGAGTGAAAAAAGTGTACAGTAATTTTGAAAATATTTGACCATGTGTAAAAATATCGCTTTTTCGTAACTTAATAACTTGTTTATTATTTTATCAACATAAATAAGTTTGTAGTAATTTAACTAAAATCAGTTTTTGCTTTCTTATTAAAGAAATTTGTTATCATTTCATCTTTTTGTTTTAATGACTTATTCATCGTTTCTGCAACCTTTCTTTTTTGGTTTCTTAAATTTACAGCACCGTCAACAAGCATTTGCACGATTCTCATTTCTGTATCGTTCTTCGCAGGCTTGCTTCTAATAATAGTTTATCACTAGATATTGAATTTTTTTCCAGTTCGTTTTTTCTTCCAAAATTTTCTTATTGTCACACTTCATTTTTGATGTTTGTGCATATTCGGCCATTCCTTTAGTTCCTTCTTCTAAATTTTGTGTAAATTCCATCTCTAATTTTTTTTGCTCTTCTGCATACCTTTGCTGTTGCAAATAATCATCGTAACTGTTTTTGGCATTTGAAGCATATTTTATTAATTTTTTCGTTATTGGTACTAGTGATGGATTATTATTATAACGTTGCAATCCCATAACAGTATTGCAACGAGAGTTTGGCATGTGTAAGGACATCAATGATTTGTTTTTGCTCAGAATAATTTTACTTCTGCTAAACCCTCTTTTCATCTCCATAATTAAGTGCAAATATAGTGTAGAATAAAATACTTGAATTTTTATAAATGAAATCATAGAAAAAGTAAATTTTTTTAAAAAAAAGTTGAGAAAAGTGTATAATTTTCAAAAAAGTGATTAAAAGTGTATTGGTGGCAACCCTGCAATCTCGAGTTAGACCTACCTAACTGGAGATCGAAAAACTGGCTCATAAGGCTCATTTTATCATAGGATAAAATTTGATCCTCGAGTTTAAAAATATTACCCAAATAAACACCACACTGATTGGTGTTAAATCGACATACTACGAAGCAGGAGACTGCAGTTTGATGCTTGGTCGTGCAAACTGCACTGCTGTGTTTAAAGGCTATGCATCTGGCAAGATTAGCACCCTACCAGAATATATGCAAGTGCTCAAAGAACCGTGACTGCCAAGAGTAAATTTGGTATATCACATGGATAAAAAATAAGACGTAGTCAGTCCTAAGATTAAGAAGAATGTTACCTAAATTAAATAGATAAGCCAAGTAAAATGTTGAAAAATCTAATGCAACATCAGTTTTTAATAAAAAGATCTGATTATTATTTGCAAAGTTGGTTGAAAAATTCGACTTGATATTAATATAAGCTCATTAAACTGAAAATCACCTTAAAACTTTTCTTGCATCATCTTCTGGTAAAATTGTGCATTCGTTATTGTAATGAGTGCATATTACATTTGGTAAAGTTTGTAAATAATAACAAAAATGTAGTCACAACAGTAAAAACGGTCAGTTTAATTAAGAAAATCCATAGAAATCGCACTTAAAAGTTATTTATACAATTATTTAATAAAAGCTTGTTAAAATTGTAATCTTTTAAGTATTTACAATAATAATTACATTATCAATTATTTTAAAAAGCAAATTTTGCTAAAATAAATCTAAAACTAATTTCTTTGTTGTCTGTAAGTTATACTTTATATTGGTTCTCCTAAATTGGTACCGGAAGAAATATGGTAATTTTATGACCTTCAAATTAAAATATATTAACAATCGTTAATTCCGACTATGTCAGCATAAAATTCCACCCTATATTCAAAATAAATATAATACTGAATTTTTTTATTTTAAATTGAGGTCGTATAAGTTTCGTCATAAAAAATGTATACTTTGTGCAATTTTCTCATAATAAATATATTGTAATTAATACTATACAAGTCTTCCTTTTCATGCAACAGACAAAACCTATACTCTTCATAAAATTACAAAATAAGTTTTGAATTTAAACTGCCATCTTGAGACAAATTTTATAAGACGATATCACAGCAAACCAATATGAAACAATGAATTTCTTTAAAATATGACCAAAAAATCAATTTAGTAAATACATTTAAGGGCATAACATTGCTGCAGACTTAAAATTAATATCGGCAACAAAAAATAATTTTACAAATTGTTTTGTAAAAATGATAATAAGGTAGTTTCGTAATGTTTGCTTGCATCCAAGTGCCGTAACGAATGCCTCTCGTTGGGATAAATTTGTAGTTGGTAAGGTTTCCCAGCTTTTATCATACTACTAACCAATTGGCTTGTGTGATAAAAGTGAACATTTTCGTCGATAAGCCCATGAATGATCAGCAAACGATTCTCTCTAGAAAAATATATTTTTCATTTAAAACATTGTACAAATGCAAAGATGTAGTAAAACTTACTCTTCGGGAAATTTATTTATATAATTTAAAACTGAACCGTCTATATATCCTTGCTGATTGTGTTCTGGTAAATCCATGTAACGTTCGGTATAACCCGTATCGTAAAGGTTCCAATTTGTAACTGGCGCACCTGCTATTGCTATTTTGAACATATCAGGGTAATGTATTAAACCCATCAAACTCAAATAGCCCCCTAAAAATAATTTTTAAATCTTCAAAAGTTATCTCTCAAAAATATGCCAAACTTACCATAAGACCAACCATGAATAGCAACTCTACTTAGATCAATGTAACCCAAAGAAGCAGCTAACCATTTTAATACCTCAACTTGATCACTCAATTCCACCGTTCCCATTCGGCACTTTAAATGACTTTCAAACATAATTCCTCTATGTTGGGAGCCTCTCGAATCAATAGCAATAACACAGTAACCTCTAGCAGCCAGCATGTGCATCCGTAATTGTCTCATTCCCTAAAATTTCAATTTAAATGTTTTTGTAATTTATTCTAAACATATTAAATTCACCTTGAATGTGTTTGATACTAATTGTACTTCAGGACCTCCGTATACGTTTAATACAGTTGGATACTTTTTACCAGGTTCAAAATTATGAGGTTTAAATACCATTGCATATAATACATGTCCAGACATTATTTCGTGTGTATATAAGTCCGGACAATAATTTTCATTTACTAAAGGTACTGAATCTAATAAATAGCCTACAGGTGTTATTTTCACACCATCTACTGTCCAATCTGAATGACTTATTCTAAATACTTGACAAGCTGGTAACTTTTGAATATTACTGTAAACTGCCACTATCATTGTACAGTCCTGTAAATACAAGAATTAATTAAACAGTAAAACAAACTTCTTGAGTTGGATTTCAATGGCAAATCCACCTCAACATGATGTATCGAATTCAATTTTACTGTGTAAGTTATATTGCCAGTAACTTACATATTTGTAAAATACAAACTTAAAAATATAACAGCTACCATTACCAAAATATGTAGTTTTATTATTTATAATTCACGAATAAGAAACTTGGCTTAAAACTAGTATGTGACATTCCATGTCTATCAGTGCATACTTTTGTGTATAATCATGACCCGAGGTCAAGAAAAATTTGAGTTACCATTTTTTCCATGGCGATGAAGGCCCTTTTTCACAATGATGCATGTACGTGTCATATGCCCAATTCAGATGTTTATTTTATGGCATTTGATAGGAAGAAATTATATTTTTCCAAACTAATATTTTACAAATGTTTATTTATGTTACTCTGCAAACAACTTGCACACAAAACATGAAAAAGTAGATTAAACAGTTTTATCAAAACAATACAATAATCCTACCTTATTAAAATCTATGCTATATGAATAACCAGGTCGAGTGAGTAGTCGAACGTCCCCTGGTCTACGAAGAGATACCACATAAAGATGTTTTTCTAGTGGCGACTCCTTTAAACCCATAAAATAAACCAACTGTCTATCATAATCAACCCATAAATTTTGTCCTAAAACTTCCCAATCACCTGCTGTAAGTGCAACTTTTTGTAATATTTTGGGCTGTAAACTGACATAATCCATAGGTTCGGTGCTTTCGATTAAGCCATTAGTGTATGACATAATTTGTGATGTTATTAGGTATAAGTGTCTGTAGCCTGTATCTTCTGATGCCCATATAAATTGAACTTCGTTATGTTCTTTGGACGGTAAAAAATACAACAAATCATGAACGTTAACCCAAATGCACGATTCTTGAGTATATATGACTTGTACCATTGGACTACCCAGGTGTATACTGTTAGAAGAATCGCTATCGTACATTGGAAGCACTTCGGTAAAATTGTTAAGTGATAATAATATTATATCCAGTCTTTGTTGTCTTCTGTTTAAAAGTTGAACCCAAATGCTAAAATTCACAATTAAATTTTTATATGTCAGTACAAAATACATACTATTCCGAATCAGGAGTCCAGCCCACTCGAACCACATATTCCATCCAGGGAAATAGAAGTGCCAAAGAAAATTGTAGTTCTAACAAGCAAACATCATCAATTTTTTTATCTTCATCAACTTTAAATTCAATCAATTTCAGGTAGGATTTTGAATTTGCACAACCGGCTCTAGGAAATCGAAACTCTTCCACTTCACCAGAATCTGTTTGTGATGAAGGAAAGCAGAAGATCTTTACATCTCCGTCATCTACTTCCTCGTAAAGCAAGCGATACACTCCATCTAAAATTTCAGTCATTTAACTATTTATTACTTAAAAAAGCTAATTGCAAAAGCAATATAAATTCTTTAAACTATTTTATAGATGCTTAAACCTCAAAATAATATTGTAATTGTAATTTTGGTATTTTTCAGAATACACCAATTAAAATTAATGATATTACAAATAATATGGCTTGTGTAATACCATTACTTATTTTCAGCACTGTGCTTGTGCTGTCTACCTCAGTGGTGTTCCCAAACCACTATCAGTATGAACATCTAAATTATTTTACATCTGAGGTAGCTTGTTAAGTTTACATTTATCTTCCGTTCGTATTTGACCATCTTTTTTTATTCTTTTAAATACATTTGTTCAAGTTTTGGGAAATTTAAAAATTTATCTCTTTAATCTGTTGTAGTTTCAATTTGTTAGTTTGAAATGTTGACCTATATTTTTTGAAGTTTGTATTTACTTTTCTGTATACTTGTTTGTTTTCTACATGACTTTCTGTGTTTGTTGACGGCAAATAAATGAAATTGAATAAAATTCTTTTGCATTGATAATAAAAAATCAATCAATCCTGATTTTTTGGAGAAACAATAGTGAGGACTCTTTTTATGTATTTTGAGTTTTATTATTTATTTACTATTTTCACAGAAAATGTACTTAGTTTTATAGGATAAAAGTACAATTTTACTTTATCAAATAAAAAAACTCGTTGACTAATAGGAAGATAAAATACAGCTGCAGTAATGTTTGTTGTATTCTACAATGATTCAACTTTGAAATCAGTTTATATAAATACTTATTGAAAAACTTCAAGAAATAAAATTTTTAATTGTCTACATAAGGCTATTGACCCTTCTCAGACGCCCTAGGTATTTGTTGAAAATCAGCTCTGCTAAACTTATACCTATTTGGTGTATTTATTATTACAGCTTAATAAACTCGAATAATAATAACAAATTTCTGCTACACAGTATAGAGCAAATCGAGTTATAGAAGTTCAAGATATAAAAGCTATATATAACGGCTTCTAGAGCCGTTTTAACTATCCTAAAGAGAAGGTTTTTAAACATTCAACCAACCCGTTTGAGGACATATCCGACTTCTGTACTATAGAGGTTTATTATTAAGTATTAAGCAAACCAGTCCCATCGTTAGGTACTTTTACATAGAAATAACTCGGAGATTAATTTTGTTTTGCTTAAATCAATTATTTTAGTATCAGAAAAAGATTTTAAATATTCTAAAATAGATTCAAATTAGAACAGAGATATTTGTCAAGAAAAATCCCAAAAATCACAAAGATATCCTAAATTGATCATATTCTGTACATCCTATATTCAAAAATTACAAGTAGATAAAATGCTACATAAAAGTATAAAAAAATTGTTGTTTTGGTTTATCTAGTTTCCAAGCTGTCTACCCTACTAAGAAAGAACACCTGATGAGCATTTTTGACTATTTTGAGTTAGATGCATTTTCTCAACTAATTTTTTTTCTTCTTCCCATTGCACTAAGCCAAAAATTCGTATCTCGACCCTAAATATTATGATAAATCGATAAGCAGAAACACTGTATGTACATAAATAGTATGATATAAGACGGTCACGGCCTGATGCGTATGTGCGTTAACTGTTAAGTCGAGATCCTCAGTTCAATCCCGAACAGAGTAAAAACTTTATTCTGACCATCTTCTCTTGGCAGGCAATAGCAAACCACCAAGGCATCTGCCAAAAGAATTCTTAAATTGGATCACGATTCCTCAGTCATGAATCATGATAATGTGACTAGACAGAGAAATAGATACACCGCATCTACCAAAACTTAGACAAAACACCATATATACAACAAAATTATATGAATATGGTAATTTGTCTTAGTAAAAACAGAAATTAAAACACCGTATGTAAATTGAACTTTGTATCAATTTACTAATTATTTATGCTTATTAATATATTTATGTTTTACCGGTTTCACGGTCAGTAATTATTATTAATCTGCATTATTATATAAAACATTAGCTATCGTTTTTATTTATTAGTACATGAAATTATCTTTTCAGATGTGTTTTTAAAATATACTCTCGATAAAATTAAGACCACGAGACACAAAATAAACAAAAAATTTGTTTATTGAAATATCTGAAAATCGTTATTTAGTACATACGGTGTTCTTTCTTAGTAGAGCAGTGTAGCCTTGATAGAGCCTTGATTTTTGTCCAAAAAACCGTTGTTTTCAGTTTTCGACGTAACTTTTTTTTTATTCATCTGATGCATATAGTGCTCAACAGTTAAATGAAAATAAACTCAATTATCTTTTAACTTTTTTGGTTATTTATTAAATTTTTGTAAATACTTCAATTTTTTTATAATAAACAAATCTAAAATACGATAAAATACAAGGATATTTTTTTCCAATCAGTATTGTATTTTAGATTTGTTTATTATAAAGAATATCTAGAATTATTAAAGAATAATATACTAGATGATTTTTTAGTTCGATATGTTTACAATTTTTAATCGCCCTAAACTCGCAAATGATTCGGTACCATAGGTCGACTTTTACACAACTTCTTATCAACATCATTAATTGCAACATATATAAAATTCAGAGAATTTAATAAAAATCGAATTTACCTATAAAACGTGCGAGATTTTTTTACAACTTTCAGTCAAAATTAGAATATTTTGGAAAGTTATAATTATCTCTGTAACTGTTAAATTTACTACCGTGGTTTCTGTTTTTGCTAAATATAAAATTATGTTTTCTAGGCTTTACATAATGTTAATATTGCACTGAAATTGAGCTGTGCAAAAATTTATTAAATGAAAAAAAAAGAGATCTAGTTTTAAAGCTTACATCTTTAGTTTATACATAGAGATTTACAGATAATTGAGTTTCAACTTTCTTCTTCGTCTCCATGCTTCAGAGAGCACATAAAGCTGGCGGCCCGCCCGAGTTGATGATTGTCACCATCAACTATTAAAAACAAGGTTACAGGCATTCCCCAATCTTACTTGACAGAGCCAGCAATAGACCGAAGAAGCTGATGAAGAAGAAGAGTCTAGTTTCACTTATCAGTAGACCACTTTTGCGTTAGGTAAACAGAAAAAAACTACACCAAAAACTGAAAACAACGTTTTTTGGACAAAAAATTGAGGTTCTATGAAAGGATATGCTCAAAAATTGAATAGACTAAAACAATTTTTTTCATGCTTTTACGCAGAATTTTATCTACTTTAATTTTGATTACCTATTTTGGATATAGGATGAACAGAAAATATACAATTTCAGATTTTTGGGACCTTTCATGACAAATTTATTTCTGTTCTGGTTTGTATGTTGTAGAAAACGTAAGGATTTTTTTCCTGATGCTAAAGTACAGGGTTTTAAAAAATATTTAATAAAATGGTAAAAGTTATTAACATGTGATAATATTTATATTAAAATTGATTTTTACATGTTAGATGAAATTGAAAATTAATTACCAAGTTATAACAGGGTGTCGCAGACTAATTCATTTAAATAGTTTTTGCACAATTTTATGTAAGTTATGAATTTAATTAATTTTCAATTTCATCTAACATGTAAAAATCAATTTTAATATAAAAAATATTTATTTCCAAATTATTCCATGACTAGATAATGACTGAACTAGTTATAGAGAAGCTAAATACTTTTGTGAGTGACTGTATAATCTAATAATTATACTTAGTAATCTTGTTAAAATGTTTTGCCATGGAAATTTAATTCATGGTCCACAATATGAAATCAAAATAATGCTTGGTGATCAAATTATTGTCTACAATCCGATTGATTTTGACCAAAAGTGATGAGATTGCCAATTTGGTTGTTTCCACAATTGCATGTAAAAGTAAATTTACTAATCAATCAAGATAAAAAAAAATCAAAAATGTTAGCCACATTACCTTTCAAGAATACTAAATGGTTCAATTAACAGTAGCTGTACCTGTTTAATGCCAGTTATATAAATTTTCAGAAGGTAAATCCCAAGGGAAATATAGTGTACATGAGGCAGGAGATGTAAGGAAATATTTGGGAGTTCCAAATGAGATATTGAAATTTTTTCAGGAGAACGATTTTAAAGTTTAAATAATTCCCAAAGGTTTAACTGAACGACAAAATTTTAAATGGTCATTTTTTTATTTGTTTTTAATCTAAAACTATTGTGTTGAATATTCAGGATATTTTTAAATTTCAAATCGCTGCTCTGAAAAAAGGTAAAAATGCTTAAAATCTGTTAAGATTTCTCTAGAAATTCACGAATTTATATGAAGATATTTAATGCACCTGCACCATCTATACTTAAAATTTAAGCTTCCCTTAAATCTTATTCCAGTCAATAGGCGAGTAGGATAAGTGACGCTTAGCGATTTAAGAAACGCTTAAATTTTAAGTGAAGGTAGTGCAAACAGGGATAAGAAAAAGAGATGTGTATGTATACATTTTTGATTCATGGTTTAAGTTTTGGTTTCCTAAGAAGCAGTGGCCATCATAGAAGTGACCGTAATATATTATTTTTAGAGAAAAAGTAGAACATTCTACAGATAATGTTGATCACTTTTACTCATAGAATTTCCATAAAAAAAAACTATTTACTAAAGCTACATTATAGCACAGATTAAATATACTACAGATAGCTCGCGCTTATGGGAGAACTGGTATCCATTATTCATGTATTTGGAAGCCAATTCTCTTAGTATGGAAGCCATTCACTATATATCGTAGAGGCGCTGGATATTCGTGTTTTTTCGTGGTTAGTACTTTTCATTTCTCTTCTAGCCACGGTCGAGGTAAAATTGTACAGCCAGCCATTAATTATCACACATAGACATTTTTTATAAGGCGTCTTAGAGAAAGAGCGTGGGATGATCGGGTACTTACGGAACTTGTCTTTCTAGTACCCCACCAGCAATATATTATAGGACAGGCAGTCCTCTAGAAATGGATAAAATACATTACGCAAGCTATCTGTAGTATATTTAATCTGTGATTATAGTTTCCAAAAAACCAAAACTTTACCCTTGGAATTATCATTATAATGTAGTAAATTTAAGTTGTTCGTTATTTAAATCTTACAAAATATTATCTCTCGTCTTGAATTGTTTTATGTTTTTCTTCAATTATTTGTAGATTGAAAATAATTTAAAACAAATATATTATATGCAATTAGGCTTGTTAAAACTTATGTATAAATACTAACGCAGCCAACTTTTAATAGACCAGTTGGAAAAATCTCCCTGTATATTAATAGAAACAATGAACTTTGTGTCGATTACTTTTAAAAATAAAAAGCTATATAGTAATTGTTCTTATTTAAAATGATTACCATAAATTTGCATGCCAAAATAAAAAAGTACATAAATAACCTTTGCACGAAGGTTGCCACCAATATCCCTGATAACGACTAAACTCCTCTTGCATAACATAGGAAGGAACTCCGGCACATAAAGGATCATCTGCCAAGCTTCTTCCACCTTTATGTGCATAAGTAAGCCGAATATTAGATCCAGAAATTGTGTGAGATACCCATATGTCGTGATTACATATATATGCAACAAGATCGGAATTGGAAGGACAAATTTGTGGATTTAATTTAGCTCCAGATGAAGTCATACGTAACTTGGTTGGAAATAGTGGAGCCACCTTCAAGAACAACTTTAATCAAAATTAATTTATAGCAAAATGTTAAAAAATTACCGAGTATCCACTATCCAAACATTGAAATAAACTACTAGCAGCTGGAAATATAATTTTACCAGATTCGCTATGAATTTCGTAAGACGTTATTCCCCAAGTTGTTAGACGCTTTCGTTCCCAAAGTAATTGTTCCTCTCTAGTAAACTTATTTGAAGATGATAAACTTGGAAAATTGGCTTCAATTACAGAATTCCACTGTAGTCGTAAACTAGTAGGTTGGTTAACATTGGGAACATCTGCATATAAGAGTGTCATTTCCCATCCATTCTGAGGTGTACTTAAAAAATAAATTCTAGTTCTGCCATCTTGCAAGGTACGAAAAGATATGGAAGTGGGCACCATCGTAGACAAACCAGACAGCTGTCGTCGTAAATCACCGACTACACTTTTTAATTCGGACCAAGACAACTTACAGTCTGTATTTTTAGTTTCCATTTTCGTTTTGTATTAAATTTTACTTCACCATCTGTTAAAAAAAACTCGCTCTTCTCCAAATTCTAAATTTTATACGAATATCGTCAATTTATTGTTTCAAAGACAACTTGCGTTTTTCTAATTTCCTAAACTTCATTGTAATTATAATATTACTAATTTTTGTCTGTTCTAATACACACCATACATAAAAATGTAAACTAAAAAATGAGGACATGTAACATTTTCTTTTTATACGACCTAAATAATTTATAACCTAACTCACCTGACAACTAAAAAGTGAGAATGGAAGCACGGAAGCATAACCACTTGATCGAAATAAAAATTCCCCAGAATTTAGTAACATTTTTATTCAATTATTTTGTACAATATTTTAATCTACTGTATTTATCAGTAGGTTATCTCATCCATTTCTATCTCTCATGATGCAATTTTTAGACAAAAAATTTAGGAATGGTGATATCGTATAACGTTAACCACACATTTATAGAAAGAGGCTATAGGGAAATCGGGGTACAATGGTCGAACTGGTACAGTTTTACTATCCCAACATGATAGTTGCAATGGATGGACGAGAAATTATAAGGTAAATCCGGTGTAGAAGTAAAATAAAATTTCAAAATATTCAGAAAATTACAAAAATTCAGAGAAAACTGTTTGATTTAATTTAAAATTTCTTGAAGTCAATGAATTTTATTTTTGTTCATCGACTGCACTTCACATGCTGATTTGCGTGTCCGGGAAACAGAATATTGTTTACAAAATAATAAAGCACTTATAGAAAAAAAAATTTGTAGTTACTTACATCATTCAAAGATTTGAACTTTTTGAATAAAAGTTCAATGATTGTGAAAAGTTTCAGGTTTTTCATTACTTTTTGTGAATCATGTCCATAGAGGTATATATTATAATTGATTATAACTACTGGAGGCACAGAACCACCACAGAACTAGGAGAAGGGAACATGTTAATTCATCGCAACACGGCCGTCCTGCGGCCGTAGGGCACAACTAAAACTTTGCGCGGCGTTTGAATAGCTCTTTATAATTTCATAATTTGTGATAAATGATTAAAATAATTGTAGACATATTATAATGTGGTTTAGAATTAAAAATTTACATTCTAATTTAAAAAATATATATAATTATTTTCTTATAAACTCAAAAATAGAATAAAATTAAAAATACATAGCAAATAAAATTATAAAACACCGAAAGAGAAACAATAATTAGATACATTTTTTAAGAAAATTAGTTTTGAGAGAAACTAGAACTAGAAAAAAGAACTGCCCTGCAATACTTTAGAAATTGTTAGCCTTTTTCTTGCAATATAATATAAAAATTCGATACAAGGAGAATATTGTAACAACTCAAAATTCATAGTTTTGAGAAAAACATTAATTGGAATAAACAATTATTAAAGGTTTATTCTAAAGTTTTTATTGCTTATTACTTTACATATTACTTACTTAAAGGAAAACTTGCCTTTTTTCAAAAGAAAACAACAGAAAAACTAGAGTTGTTACGGTATTGCCGCCAAATATGAAATAATTATTCATATAATAAGCCTATGTTGTATTTAATTTTGAGGAGTACTCGTCTATATAAATCATATTTACCACGTTATTATAGAATGTCAAATCGAGTTTACACCTTTAAGGAGTGGAGGAACGCTATGTAAAATCAGACTGTTTTTAACCAACTTCAAAAAAGGAGGAGGTTATCAATTCGGTTGTATTTCTTTTTTTTTATGTTTGTTACCTCAGAACTCCGTCATTTATGAACCGATTTTCAAAATTCTTTCGGCGTTGAATCAAGTATAGTTCCAAGTTAGTCCCATTATAATTTCATTTGTATTGGACCTTAAACTTCGAAGATAAACCGGAAAAACCGTCAAAGTTCTCCCCAACTCTCCTTAAAATCGGCTTAATAACGCATTAAGTACTGAGTACCTGTTTTATATTACCTGTTCTTGCCCGGTGGGTCACAATTTTTTCTTAAGTACCCTACTTTTATTAATCTTTTCAGTAGTACGTTAAGTATAAGGTAAATAGTAAATACATTTATATCAACTATGATCGGATTTTCAAAATTCTCTTTGCGTTTAGTAGGTCTACCCATACTCGCTTTTGATAAATAGTTACGAAACGCAACATGCACCAAAAAGGATAAAATAAAAAATTAAAAAAAAAATAAAACCGACTTAAAAAAAAACTACTCTGAAAAAAATGCACTAAAAAGTATAAAATAATTACGTTATTTAGTTACTTCAACTAGCTGGCATAGGCGGTTAATTACTGTAATTTTTGCAGTCGGTGCCAGCCAAGCTGGCTAAATTACTAAAACTAAATTTCTTACCTTGACCGACACCGGCTTGACCGGTCTAAGCTTGACCGGCACCGACTGCAAAAATTACAATAATTGACCGCCTATGTCAGCTAGTTGAAGTAAATAACGTAATTATTTTTTACTTTTTAGTGCATTTTTTTCACAGTAGTTTTTTTTAAAGTCGGTTTTATTTTTTTTATCTTTATATAGGGATTATATGCAAGTCGTGCCTCCATGTTCTGTGGTGCCTCCAATAGTTCTAATATATACCTCTATGATTATGTCTTACCTCGTAGCGATAGTTATTTGTAAATCTTGCATTTTTTACTCCATTAACTGCCTATAGCAAATTAAATGGTCAGTATAAAATCCATATCAAATGGGTTTTATTGTACATAAGATACTCAACCGGACCATAGTGTTAAAAAATAAATGACGAGACCCATGTCCCTCATGTCCCCACCCTTAAGTGCCACCAGTGTTAAGTACGCGTACAACTTGTAACAGCGAACCCTAGCGTAAAATATTTAAATTATGTTTCCATAAAATTTAACCTAAGAAACAAATTTGTTTTTAATGTTCCGGTTTTTTGTTCAAGAAGTAAATAAATAAATTTACATAGCTACAAAAATGTATGATCGTATTATATTAATATCTAAGAACTGTTTATTGTATTTATAAATTAATGTCATATTTGTTGAGAGCGTTTATTATGTTGTTCGGCTCGGTCAACTTGGAGCAATAGGACGGTTTTTAAAATCTAAGAATTTACCAGATCAACGCGATACTGTGAGGACACAAGTGAAAACTGCTTTGGTGTTTTTGTTTGATGACAAGTAATAGGTCAAGTGCAAATAAAGACCGAGGAAGTTTCTGCATTGATTGCACTAACGATGTAAGTAATCATTTTTTACTACAATACAATTTTTACATTAATGAATTAAATTAATTTTTAGGATTGTTGGATCACTAAACTTTAGTTTTAAAGGGAAAAGAACTCGGTATGCAGGATGAAACTGATCAAATAAGTTATAATTTTTAAGGTAGGGGTTATTTTTCTTTTGCTATGTTCGAGTTGGAAGCTTACGGCGCTTACGGTACATATGCCAACTCTTTAGACCAATCATTACTCATAAAAGAACTCTAAACTAATCATTAGCAGGTGTTGTATCAAAAGTATTGTGAGGTTTCAACTTGAATATGGTCTGTAATACATTTGGTGATTTTTAAATTTTATACTCAACTCGTTTTTTTAAATTCATTTTTATAGACCCAATATCGTAACACCGTTTTTATACTTTATGTGGTGCTAAAAGAATATTACATTTGTTTGACTAATGGATTAATCTGCTGGCCAATAAAGCCAAAGTAATTTCTTATTTGCTACCACTTCTTTGAGTGAACTTGGATTTTTTGTCTACACAATAATTAAAGCAAAAGCTTTGGAGCTGTTTTGACGCTAAACCTGACATTCGTTAACATGAGCTCTTATTTTGTTTTTGATAAGTTTAAATTTTCTGTTGTGACTTGCCTGTGACAAAGTGTCAGTTAAATAAAGTTTCTTTCCAAGAACATTTGATTTCAATATTACAATTTAGTAATCAATATTAAATAAGAACGTTTTTTGTAATCCTTATGGATTTTTTCTATTGGTTTTTTTACAGTTGTCTTCTACTGGTTTGTGGCAAATTTCCAGTAGTTTTTTTTTACTGAAAGATTAGTTAACTCTTTAAAAACCAAACGTAACTGCATCCTTTTTAATTTGAGCATGTTGTTTTTGGGTATGCAATATTTTGGATTGGTTTTCAACTGGTCCATTCTCTTACAATATTACTGCTCTCATGTTTTGTTAATGATGAAAACTTAGGACTACTGGCTCGACAAAGAAATTGCCCTCTTGGTTAGCTCTCAATGGCAAAAGATTCCCAAACTAAATGGAATAATGACCTATACCTTTTCTGAGCTAAACGTTATACTAAGTGAAGCTGCTAACGAATTTTCTTTTATAATCAAGCTCAAATTACAACTAAAATAATGTCTTCAAAACTATAATTACTCCATGTAATTACTCGACGAATTTTAATGTAGTAAACTTTCAGTCTGCACAATAATGGCTACACTGTTTTAATTTGCTTCACCTGGTATATGTCATTGTTTTTCATTCTTATGGATGTGCATACACTAAAAAGGTGAAATTTGTTTATGAGTTAAGTCTACGACTTCAACAGTTCACCTTGAAATGGAACTATTCACACAATTTGTTTTATCAAATTATATTTGAAATTATATCTTCTGAATGAAGCAGTTTATTATTTGCTTAAATTGGAGAAAAAAAATATTTATTTTGAAGCACTCATACTAATCTGGTCTATTTCGATTTTATTGAATTAAATATTTAATTCAATAAATTAAATTAAATAATTTAAATATTTAATTCAATAAAACCACATATTATGTATGTGCCCGTTGCCAATCTGTACAATTCAATACAAAATTATCTCTTTTTATAAAGAGCATTATCTATTTTTGGACCAAGAATTGACCTTGGAAAAAATTTCTATATTTCCACAATAATTTTCTTGTTTTCCAGAATATATTCTCAAGTTTGATTGCCAGTCAGCCGCCTATTATCGAACGAGATTGAGACAAAGTTTTACTACTGGGTAAGTTATTTTTATTATTCTTTTTCTACTTCAATTAATCTTGCATTTTCTTTACTGTTAGCTATATTTTTTATTGTTTGCTTCTAATTATATTTTATCAAAATGCATAAACGTTTCAAATCAAAATTATCCCAAGTCAAGAAATGCAGAAATATTAAAAATCAATCCATACAATTAAAAAATGATTTTTTAAACATTGTTTATGCCGATTTTTACAAGGACGCCAATAGTTTTTTAAATCAAGCGAGATAATCGGTATACTTTTGCTTTGCTCATTTACTATGTGCCACTACATGGAATGTCAATACAGTCAACTCTATTTTGATATTTTAAAAATATTACGAACCGATGACCACCCACTATTTCAGCTCATAGTAATCTTCATCATTTTAACGCCAACAAATTGTGCCAATATGTCATCATGACCAATAAAAACTTTTACATTGAAATTTTAGGAAAATATTCCTTTGAAGATCTGGCATAATCACCAACTGGTTATCCGTTGGCATTTTTATACAAAAGAGCATTTTTATTATTATTTTGATTCGCATTCTCGAGATGTACTAAGTGCAGTATAGTCTAACGACAAAGCGTGATTAACATCTGAAGAGGTTCGGGAAAGAACGATCAAGTCACAAATGGTACAATCCAAGATATAACGATTTGAAAGTTTTAATAATAATAATTTATTTTCCAACAGGTAACCCCAATAATAGGAAAAACAAAAACAAGTAGATAAATAACTACTGGAAAAAGAAAAAACAATAACAATTTTAAAATTACATAGCAAAGAAAATTGGAGATTATGTTCGAGATTTTAAGTATTCGTATATGCTATTTCTTGTTTTGATGGGTCCATTGCATCTAATATCACATATTTCCATAATTTTATTTGTGTTTTCACACATTGTGGTAATAGGACTTTTCTTCATTACATTTGTTCTGTAGTGTCCTATGTAAAAAATTTCATTGCTTCTTCTACCTTCCCTGGGTGGAACATATTTGATGTTTTTAACTAATTTGTCACAGTCCACTTGGCAATTTAATAATTTTTGTAAGAATAAAACGGATGTTACGAACCTTCGATTTTCAAGAGATTGACAATTGTTCATTCTCAGTAACTGTTCATGGTTGAAACCTCGTCCTGGATATACCCCGCTAGTCTTCAAGTGAAGGTACTTGAGGAATCGTCGTTGTACCGATTCGAGTAAATCTTTATGTATCTGGTATATGGGGGCCCACAAAATAGAGCCATACTCCAACGTGCTCCTGACATAGGCATAATATAAAATTTTGATACTGTCAAGATTGGAGAAATCTCGACAGCTACGAATAACAAATCCCAATGTTCTGAAGGCTTTTGTGACCGTTTGTTCAATATGTTTACCAAAATTGAGTTGCGTATCAAATAAGATACCCAAGTCTTTGAATTCGCTGCAACGATTGATGTTTGTGTCGTTGATTTTGTATGTGTATTCGATCGGGTGTGACTTATTTGTGTATGTCATGATGTTGCACTTTTCAATATTTAAATTTAGCTTGTTGTTATGGCACCAAATTACAACAGTTTCAATATCTCTTTGAAGTTTCTGACAATCTTCAATTCCTAATATTGATCGAAACACTTTCATGTCGTCCGCATAGATCAGGACACGACTCTTGATCGCATTGACGATGTCGTTAATAAATATTATGAATAAGAGTGGGCCAAGGTTGGACCCTTGTGGAACTCCTGAAGATGGTGTGAATACGCTAGACTTGTAACCCATGTATTCAACAAATTGTTGCCTATTATACAGGTAGGATTCCAATAGCATTATTAATTCTTGAGAGATGTTAAATAGCCTCAATTTATTGATGAGAATGTGCAGGTCAATTTGATCAAAGGCTTTTTGAAAGTCGGTATATATTACATCAACCTGAAGTCTGTCGTCAACTTTGGCTGCTACATATTGCGTGAAACATGCTAGGTTCGTGACGGTAGATCTACCCTTCATAAATCCGTGCTGTACTGGAATAATTTTGTTTTCTACATGATCGTATAACCGCCTGCATAATATTGTTTCAAATAGCTTCGAGAAGTTGCAAAGAATAGAAACAGGTCGATAGTTGGTAATCTGTGTTATATCTCCTTTCTTTAAAACCGGGCATATACGGGATATTTTCCATATAGTTGGGAAAGCTGATGTGCGAAGCATACAGTTGAAAATGTGTTTAAGTGGTATAATTAAATGAGGAGCATATGTTTTGATGAGAGAACTTGGAATTTTGTCGATCCCTGCTGTTTCCTTGTTGCTTAGGTTAGTTAAGGCATCAAGTATATCTCCTTCGGTGATTTCGGATATTTTTAACTCTGGATTATTTCTGATAGGAGCTGATATGGTTGAGTATTTAGACATATCTTGTACATTAGGATGACGGTAAACACTTTCAAAGTAATTAGCGAATTCGTCAACTATTTTTTGAGGCGAATCAAATGTGGTGTTGTTGTTCTGTAATGTACCTGGTATTCTCGATTGACCTTTTTTATTGGTGGTGAATCTCCAAAACTTCTTTGGATTGTCGCGTAGGTTGTCCTCAATCAGCAATATGTAGTCTTTATAATTACTATCAGCAAGCTTCTTGACACTTGCCCTTTGATCGGAGAATTTTTTGCGTATGAGAGATGTATTGTGTGTGCGCATCGATTTCCGTATGTTGTTTTTCCTTTGAATGGCCTTAATCAGTTCCAGCGAGAACCATGGTGGGTATTGCTTATGGGATCGGCAAACTGCAGTTAGTGGAACCGAATGATCGAACATGTTGTGCAGGGTTTTGTAGAAGGGTTTTAAGACCCGGTGTTGGTTTATTTTCTAAATAATACTGTAAAACTCATAATATCAAAGTATAATATATTTAACTTGTAAAACACAAAAAACATTTCAGATAAAAACAAACTAAAGGTAAAGAAAATTATATTATTATATTGACCCCAAAAAATACTATGGAAAAAGGATCCATGTCCAACTTGCGATCAATGAATGTTTTTGTTTTAGTTTCCATGTTGATGTTTGTCCAGTTTCACAGTAAGGAAGTTCTTTGTAGTATTCTTGCAAATTTATAGCTACTATTTTAACTCTTGCAACTGATCGTACTTCTTCTTTGGGAGAGGTATCAGCCCATTGTAAAACATTTTGTAGGTCCATTCTTTGGTCAAACAACTTATTTTTTCTGAATAATGACATAATTATCCATGGAACCGTTATAACTGCAACGAGTATCAATGCTGCGAGGATGCTGCTCTTGCACTAAAAATTCTTTGATGGATTTTGTTGAATGGTGAAGTTTTTCGATATACATATAAGTTTTAAAAACTTTGTTCATGCTTTAAACATGTTTTGGTTGCATTCTATAACATCAAATGGCGAAGTCTTATATATCGCATCTCTGAAAACACTAACCCTGTCTGTAGGAACCTCAGCTTTGACTTTTTGATTTATAAGTCCAAAATCCTTGTCACATTCAAATAACAATTGTCTCTTATTGGAAATGAAACCTATACAGAAACAAATCGTTTTTCTTTGTGGACCAAGTATTGCAAAAATCTCATTAATGTGTAATTTTTGTTTTGATCTGCACACGTATCACAAAAACTTTCAAGGTATTTTACAGTGGCTGGAAGGAAGTCGAAACAAAATTCATACAGCAAAGAGACTACACCATCCTTACCTTTTTTAGCGATGGTTTGCTCGTACGTATAAAATATCGATTGATTAACAGACAAAACATGAATGTTAAAACTGATGAATGTTAACTGCCGTTTATAATACACGTCATTGGTTGTAATATTTGGAGTCGGAAGGTTTTTACAATAATCCATGGTAATAATAATAATCTTCAAATTCGGTTTTCTGTCAAGAGATCTTTGCCTTGCGTTTTCTATCATACAAAGTGTTTGCCTGCAATTTAATTTGCTTCTTTAATTCTTTCAACTTTTTTCAAAATCTTCATTTTCTTGATCGGATAATACTTTTTCTAGTTCATTTTTAAAGAATTCTTGCTTAACATTAGACGAGTCGCAAAAGCTACATGTGTCGGATCTAGGAGAAATCTAAATTAAATATTAAAATCCTTTACAAAAACCTTGCGATAGCTTTCCTACGAAACTTTTCGATCTAAGTACTTTTCTTAATACATACTCCATATCTCAAATTATATATAAACCTGGAACAGAAAAAAATGGGTCACTTTATTTTATGGTTTAAACGGTAATTTATGACTAAACCACTAAAATTTTATTACTGTGGGGTACAAAAAAGGTCATATCAAATTTTTAGCATAAACCAAAAAATACACAAACACTTTTTCTTATTTTTTGGTTTATGCTAAAAATTTGATATGATTAATATCGAGTTACACTACCTAAACCACTTATCTATTGATTACAAAAAAGGTTTTTAAAAGTTAACCTAAGTAACAAGACGAATAGTGAACAAATGACAAAACGTAAAAGGGTAATTTCCGAACATGTTAAAAATCCGCAATTATCGCACCGGTAATTAGGAAAATTATTAAATTTTCCGAGATCAACTGTGCAACGTGTTGTAGCTAAATTAAAAAAAGAAGGTAGTGTCGTTAGAATAATTGGATCCGGTCGGAAAAAAGGTTCAGCGAATAAAAAACTGACTAAAAAGGTAATCGCGGAATTTAAAAGAAAGCCCAACGTGTTTCATTAAGAGTCTACGATTAGGTAATCTTGGTAACGCACAGGTATGTGGGGTACGGGGAATTTTCTTTAAAAGGAGGTACAATTTTGTGATCTAAGCACTAGCCCCCAACTCCTTCCAATAATTATTATTACGGAAATTCACAATCCTGAATCGCGAATACCTACGACAAGGGACAAATATAATTTATGGTTATTCTAGCAAATTTAAATATTTTAGTATTTTGCAATAATTGCTTGCTTTGAAATTGCTATAAAAAAATTTTAATCATTGTGCTATTTTGTGTATTTTATTTTTTTTATTTATTGATATTTTATTCATTCATTAATTATAGTATATTGTTTATTGATAAGATTTTGACTTTTTTTATATACGTGTATTGTTAAGTAAATTACAACTGACGCTTTTGTCAGGACCGGTTTCAGACATCTTTTTAGGCACGGGATCTCAAGCGGAATGTTTTTTCGAGCCCCCTTTCTCTTTGTTTAGCGGACGATTAATATTACACGATTTTTTAAATGACCGTAAAATAATATCATACACAAGACACAACCAGATTTGTACATATTTTATTATCCGCGGGTCTCCAAGCGGCCGCTTGTTCCGCTTATAGGATAATCCGGCGATGCCCTTTGTGTTTTTACGAGGTAAGTTATTGACAGTAAAGCGTCATTCACATTCAAGTAACGTACGTAACGGACATACAAGACATAACGTACAAAACATAGCAAACGACTTGCCATTCACATCAACATAGAAACGTGAAGAACGCGCACGCGTATTTTCACCCGATCGGTTGACTACGGTATCGGTTTCTCTACGATCGTAGAGAAACGGATACGAATGTATCAGATCTATAAGTTTTCAGTCGGCCATAATTAACCAAATATCAATAAAAAACACACGCACAAGAAATACACGACACGCTGTAATTTAACCTAAAAGTTTAAATGTCGAAAGTGTAAACTTCACCTTAAAATTTAAAATTTTAAAATGGAGGTGTTGCCTTGTAAAATGAACGCATCTCATTGGTCAAACACGGGGGGCAAATCTTCCGAAAAAAATAC
This sequence comes from Cantharis rustica, assembly GCA_911387805.1. Taxonomy (NCBI): domain Eukaryota; kingdom Metazoa; phylum Arthropoda; class Insecta; order Coleoptera; family Cantharidae; genus Cantharis; species Cantharis rustica. The sequence continues at coordinate 38,482,040 of OU426879.1, forward strand.
GTACACCACATCTCCTTTTCTTCAAAACCTCCCAACATTTCCTTACATCTCCCCACATTTCCTCCATATTCCCACATCTCCGCGCATCTCCCACATATCTTCCCGCATCTCCCTATATCTCCCCGCATCTCCTCGATATCTCTTCACATTTCTTCACATCTCCCCGCATATCCTCATATCTCTTCACATCTCCCACACATCTCTCGGAATAAGAAAAATCTGCGTAAATTGCAGATGCCTAGATATGAAAGAGTTTTTATAAAATTTTATATATAGTAGATGTAATCTTCTTCTTAGCCTGTATCTATCCACTCCTGAATGTTAGGCCTCTCTCATTTTTATTTGAGAGGTTTAGTAGGCTTTAAAACGCCACGCTTGCCAATGCGTGTTGGCGAGTATAGTCCCAAGACGTAAGTTAGACTTTTTAGATCACAGCAGTGCAGTTGGCGCGACCAAGCATCGAACTGCGGTCTCCCGCTCCGTAGCATGTCGATTTAAACTTTACACCACACTGCTGGTGTTCACAGTAGATGTAATATATTATATTAGTAAAAAATATATAGGAACCCATTTATACATATTATGTACACATGTACATTAAACAAAACAACAACATTAACAAAAATATTAAAAGCGAGAAGAAAGTTAGAAACTAGATTATGAACGTCAACGTTAACAAAAATAAAAATTAACATACAGTTACTCAAACAATTATTAGAACGCCATATAACAATATAATAATTTGATTGAATCTTCTAGTAATTTTGCGTTAATCCGTTGATTGATAAATAGTAAAGATATGCAACCTTATGGATAAAAACGTACTGAGAAAATGGGTCGACATGTAGTTGGCGTTATTGTAGGTGTGGGTCGAGAATTTTCAGTTGCATTCCGATTGTCTTAGTGTACACTTGTGCAGCTACAATGTCAATAGCGAATCACACATGCGTCTACATAAACTGTAAAAATACGTTGAAGAATAGGCGCGATTTAACGTATTTTAAATTTCCTATTAAAGATTTAAATAGATGTGAGGAATGGAAAAAAAATTGCGGTAATATTCGTATAGCAGTAGCAGATAATAAAGATTTATCTCATAAATTAATTTGCGAGGAACATTTTTTAGCTAGCGATATAAAGTGTAATCCTGTCAGGAAATATTTGATTAAAAGTGCAATCCCAATAAAGTACTTGGTTTCAATAGAACCAATAAAAATTACGAACGAAACAATTCCTTGTTTACCTAGCACTAGTGGAATTAATGTTTTAAAAACTTATGTAGCGAAAAAAAGAAAATTTTCTATCGATTCCGGTAGTTCATGTACATCCACCGTAAGTAGAAGAATATTAGATATGCCTTCTCCCGTAGAAGAAAAAGTGCTTACTCCAAAGTGTATGAAGCGGGAATCAAAATTGAAAATGTCGCGGCTAAAATTAAAAGCGAACATAGCGCAGAAAAATAAATTCAAATTGAAGTTGAAGCGATTGCAGAAGTTTTCTACACAAACCATCCTGCAAAATCAAGTTAAAAATAAATCTCGCGCAGTAAAAACCTTAACAAATATGCAATTGTTTCATAGAAAGAATACATCTTGGGCATACAATGAAAAACAATTGGCGTTATCCCTGTATTATAAATCTCCAGGATCTTACAAATACATGAGAAATAAATTAGGTTTAGTTTTACCAGCTCAACGAACCGTGCAGTCATGGTTGAAAATTTCTAATTTGGTAACAGGTGTAAAAACAAATTTGACTAAAAAGTTAGCAATTAAAGTTAGAACCATGAGTGACAGTGAAAAAAGGTGTGTGGTCATGTTTGATGAAATTACTTTAAAAAAAAAGTTAGAATATAACAAAAGTCAGGATATAATTGAAGGTTACGAAGATTTAGGGCACCTGGGTCGAAATGGGAAAATTGCTAATACTGCAATGATATTTTACTTACGTGGACTACTGCATAATTGGAAAATTCCATTTTGTTATTATGTATCTTCGGGTCCAATTAAGAGTTGTGTTTTAAAAAAGCTAATTGTCGAAGTTATAAATGAAATAATTAGTATATCTTTAAACCCCATGATTTTGGTTTGTGACCAAGGATCTAACAATAGGGGTGTATTTACAGAATTAGGCGCTACACAAGAAAGTCCCACTATAGTCATAAACAATACAAAAATTTTCACATGCTTTGACCCTCCTCATCTTTTAAAGAGTCTTAGAAATAATTTTATGAATCCAAAATTAAACTTCTTGATTCGTGGAAAGCCTGTTTCTTGGAATGACATTGTGGAAACCTACGCTGTAGATAGAAAGAGTGAAACATCTCGGGCTTTAACAAAAATTACGCCGATTCACATAAATCCCAATACATTCCAAAAAATGCGTGTTAAACTTGCTGCACAAATTTTCAGCCATTCGGTAGCTTCTGCAGTACGAACTGTTTTTAAATCAAAGGAGGTAAAAAGTTCTTCAGCGAATAATACTGCAGACTTTGTTGAAACAATAAACAACATTTTTGATTCCTTAAATAGCAGAATTTTGAAAGATCCCAACCCGCACAGAAGACCATTGTCCGTCTTTGCAAATACGTCTTTAAAAACTCTAAACGATGGATTAGAGTACTTTAAAGATATCGAAGTCTACAGTAATGAAAGTGGTGATGACAAAAAGAAGAAGAAGAAGGGGGATGAAAAGAAGAAGAAAAAGCGTAATAATATTTACTGTATCGGCGGTTTCATATGGACTATTCGATCAATATTATTATTATGGGATGATTTAAAAAAGGATGGCGTCAAATATCTGTTAACCGGATTTATCAATCAGGATTCATTAGAAAATTTCTTTTCCGTGATACGAAACCGGGGTGGATACAACCCAATGCCTTCTATTCGACAATTTCGGATTTCAATGCAGCACAATATGTTTATAAGACTTCAATCGGGCGTTGATTCTGCAAATTGTCAAGACGATGAAGCCGAAACATTAGATGTAAACGAACAGTTACTATTAGTGGATGAGTCAGAAACAGATGAGCAATTTATCGAAAATGAAATGAGTGAAATCAATATCTTACAAGAATCTACATCGGAATTAGTACAACAAAAGAATAATGCTGATTCGACAAATCCACCGGTGTTAAGTGATTGTGTAAATTTAGAATCTTGCAGCACGGTTTATCTTGCTGGTTATATTGCATTCAAATTATTAAAAAAATACAATTGCAAAACATGTATGGAAAATTTAGTTAAGCTTAAAGAAGAAATATTTTCTGAAAATGAATATTACCTGTTATGTAAAGACTATGGAGCCGAAGAAATTACACATTTGAAAAGGCCAACAGATTGTTTTGTGCAGTTCGTGTATAAATTAATAACATTATTTAATTCATCATTTTCAAAAAATAAATGTACATTTGTCGTTAATAATATTACAAAAGATTTAATATCACAAACTGAAATAGACTTCAAAAAGTTTTGCGATGAACACACAAAATATGCCATTTATTTTTTAATTATGCTTAAATTGTATAGAAACTTAAAAACTGTTTCTGAAGAACTGGAATCCATACGATTAAATGCTAGCAAAGTAAGAAAAGAAAATAGAAAAGTTAGAATATTAACTAATTAATTGGATTGTTTTTACATCAGTTACAGTGGCTCCAGAAAGTGATCGTACACTATGTTAACAATGTTAATTGTACATTTTGAAGCCGTTTTCTTTGAATATCAAAATCCATTTTACAGCAAAACTAGACGCTTTTTAGTACAAATTTCATTGCCTTCAATTTTGTTTATATACATTTTTCTATTTTGTGGCGCCCTTTCTGACTGACAGCGGCTTAAACAAGACTTGGTAAAATAAGAAAAATGTTATCATCTATATCTCGGAAACGGTGCAACCAAATAGAAAAATTTATATGAACAAAAATCTAGAAAATAAAATTTACAAGAAGAAATGTCTGTTAATTTTTTTATTTTTTCTTACCGTTTCCGAGATATAGATGACAATATTTCTCGTATTTTACCGAGTCTTGTTTAAGCCGCTGTCAGTCAGAAACGGCGCAAAAATATAAAAAAATGTATATAAACAAAATTGAAAACAGTGAAATTTACAACAAAAAATGTCTTAAAAAGATTTGCTGTAAATTCCATTTTTACATTATAAAAAACCGTTTCAAAATGTACAATTAACATTGCTAAGGTAGGAGTGTACGAATATTTTTTAGAACCACTGTATATTTTGAAAATGCTATAATTATTTTTTTTTTGATTTAAATAAAAATCTTTTGTATTTACTGATTTTTAACTTTCTCATTATTAATTACTACAAAAAATTCTATAGGAAAAGTTTGCGCATTGAAATACTGTACCTAAGAGTTCGGCGAAAAAATACTACTACCTGCATTATTATAAACTATGATAATATTGTATCAGATATCACGTATCAACGAGATAATTATGGTACAATTATAATACTATTGGTGGCGACACTTTCTTAGCATTGAGTTTGTTGGCTAAGAGGTAGTGGGGTGTTGAAATATCTGGTGGGGGGAAAAGTCACAATTTCTTATTGCATTGCGTATCTTTACTATTTATCAATCAACGGTTAATCTAAATTTTATTTTTGTTATTGTGTAAAACACTAATTAAGAAGCGCTTATATAAAAAAATTGAATATAAAAAATTTCCTGTGTAACCGCACACTTGGAAAACCAAAAATTTGAACAGAAATGCATCTGTAATAATTATTAGAACGCTTACCTAATATGAGTAATTAATAGTCTGCCAATTATGCATTTTAATAACTTTGTAATGCATTACAATGCATATTACTCCTAAAACACCGTGATAGGCATAAGTTTTATTTAAATCGTCACTGCGCTTACAATTTTGTAAAAATGGTTAATAAGTCGAGTGAAACTTCAATTACTTAGCGTAAATTAATTTTAAAATTGGTATGTGAGGGAAAATCATACCGTGAAACGGCTAAAATTGTTGGGAGATCACTTTGTGCTGTGCACAATGTAGTTAAAAAATTTAGAAACGAAGGCAATCTTCAGAATAAAACCGGACGAGGTAGAAAGTGCATTCTCAAACCAAGAGACGAACAATATATTGTGAGGCAAATTAAAGCTAATCCAAGAACGAGTGTCCCAAAATTAACAACTGAAGTTTCAGGACGTATTGGTAAATCTATATCTATTGAAACTGTGCGAAACGTCCTACGTAAAGCAGGGTTTAACGGCCGAGTTGCTCGGAAGAAACCGTTCATAAATAGTGTAAATAGATATAAAAGACTAGAATTCGCAAAAAAATATATTAACCAAGACTATGGTTAATATATAACCAAAACACAGCGGGTTTGAAAACCCCGCGAAAACCTAACACAGAAGTACAGAAAGAAAATTTATGTCCAACAGTTAAACACGGCGGGGGAAATTGTATGGTTTGGGTCTGTATGTCTGCAAATGGGATGGGAAATTTACACTTTATAGACACCATCATGACTAAGGTTGATTACATGAACATTTTGCAAACAAACTTGGGACCCAGTATCGAAAAATTAGGTTTGAAAGATGGATACATGTTTCAACAAGATCAAGACCCCAAGCATACATCGTATCTTGTGAGAGAATGGTTGTTATATCATGTTCCTAAACAACTCCACACGCCTCCCCAATCACCGGACCTCAATCCAATTGAGAATTTGTGGCAGGAGTTGGAAAGGAAAATTAGACAGCACTATATTTCAAGCAAAGCTACATTAAAAGCAGTTTTGTTACAAGAATGGGGCAAAATATCGCAAGATACTACCCGAAAATTAATAGAATCGATGCCAAGACGATTGCAGGCAGTCATTGATGCTAAGGGCTATCCAACAAAATATTAATAAGTTTAAAAATATTCAATTTCACCTTGCTTTTTGAAACCGTTCTAATAATTGTTTGACTGTAATTTTAGTAAATATTTTATTATTCTGTAATTTTAAGTTATTAAAAACAATTTTTTTATAGTTTTTTTCTTATCATATCAACTATTAGTAGTCATTTAGTACAATATTTTTAAATTCAAACATATTGAACTATAAACAATAGGTGTTTTCGTATTATTACTTACATTTTATAAGGCGTTCTAATAATTGTTTGAGTAACTGTATATGATAATCCAGAACATAAGAAATAGTAAACACAAAAATTTTAACATTGAGTGTATATGGGACTCCTGTATAACGAACAGCAGTAACCCCGATACAGCGAACTGCGTACTAAATCGTGCAATTTGAATGACATCATTTGTAGGGACTTCCCCCCAAGACTGGGAATTTACATTAGGTATCATATTTAGACTTTATTTTACTCGTAAAGTTAGCATAGAACGCAATTTTTATACAGAGGCTGATAATGAAATCCGGACGCGCCTATGCAAGCAATGTAAATTGTACTTTTTAGAAACTCTTTTTGTAACAATCGCTCTTACAAAAATATTTTTCAGACATTTTTTGTAGATTATTTCATTCTCTTCATTTTTGTTTATATCCTTTTTTCTTTTTAATTTGTCGCATCGTTTTCGACTGAGAGTGACTTAAAGCAGTCTCGGTAAAAATTCAATGGGAATCCTCTGAAAATACCATAAGAATTCCATTGTGCATTTTTAATTTTATTAAAAAGTTTTACCAAGTTTGCTTTAAGTCATTTTCAGTCGAAAACGATGCGGCCAAGTAAAAAAATGTATACAAACAAAAATAAAGAGAATGAAATTATCTACAAAAAATGTATGAAAAATATTTTTGTAAAAGCGATTTTTACATATCAGGAGTTTTCACAAAGACCAATTTACATTGCTAGCATAGGAGCGCCAGGATTCCATTATAAGCGACTGTACGTTAAAGAAAATTTTATGTTTTATATTTTTATACCAAAATAGTGAACAACCCCGAAAAAGTGAAAGGTCTTGCCATATTTTATTTCACTATTTCGCGACTCGACTATTTTTAAAATAATTTTTTGTTTTTTCAAATATTTTTTTTGGTTTGCTTTGATATGGTTCCGATATCTTCTACATCTCCCTGACATCTCACCTACACCTCCCTTACATCTCCTTTATATCTCCCATATCTCCCTCATATGTTCCTCATATCTCCCAACATCTCCTTGCATCTTCTCGCATCTCATCGCATCTCCTCACATCTCCTCACATCTCTTCACATCTCCTCACATTTCCCACACATTTCTTCCCCCGTGTACACCAAATCTCCCCGGTGATTTACCCCCCGGTCAAACATAGAAAACATAACGTAGAAGTTGAAGTTGACCGAACTCTTTGTTACGTTAATTCACGTCGACAATATTTTGTACGAATGTCACTGGTGGCGTTTGAAATCGTGCATTTCAACTTGCCTCGCGTTATGACTTGTATGTCCGCTACGTACGTTACTTGGATGTAAATGATGCTTAACATCAGGGGGAAAATTTGAAAATACGAACTTTCACGACGAAAATTTTTTTCAAAACTTCCCGACGGCGAAGCCGAGGGAAGTTAAAAAATTTTTTCTAGGGAAAGTTATTTTCTAAAATTTTCAATCAGATCCGATCCGAGAAAATTGACTTTGAAATATTGTCGACGGAGTTTGAAGACAAGATGTGATACAATTTGCAATAAGTTCTGTAGCATAGAGGCGTAAGAGTTAGACTAGGGACCAGTGGGTCCACGGTTCTATTCCCACCTTCGTTAGTTTTTTTTTTCTTCACTGCGTATTCGCACGTTATTTAATTATTGTAAAATTGATTAAATTTATGCTTGTAGACTAAAATGTGTCAGAAATACATTCAATTTGTACTTTTTCTTAACAAATATAATAAAATCGAATGTTTTAATGATTATTATTTAGCAGGACTAGTTTCATATGTCATCGCACATATTATTATCCGGTGGCTGGTGGAAATAATTTACCTAATATTTGTTTATAATTTATCATCTGATTTAATTTATTTATTTTACGATTGGTAGAAATAGCAAACATGATATAGGCTAATAAAGCCATGCACTGACTAGATTTTAAACGAAATAAAAAGTTAATAAAGCAACATATCCTAAAACAACATATCTTAAAACAACATAAATATTTTTATCTTAAAACACATTTTCAAAAGTTTAGTTTTTATCCAGCTTATATACTGTAAAGTTATCATGTCTGATATTGTATCCGTTAATTTGCCTGGCCCATCGACAAGTGCTGAAGACACCGTCGAAGATAGTTTGTGCAGTGAAATCGCCAAATTACGAATGAAAGATGCCCTTGTGTACTACGAGCATTTACTTAAGGAAAATAATCTCGTAGCATTACAATCTTAGTTACAATAATTAGTTACACAATAACTTAGTTACACAATAATTTAGTTGTTAATTTAAAGTTAAAAGTTGTATAATTTAAGTTCTTGCTATATTTATACATTGTAATTAAAATAAACACATTAATACCCTATACTGGACGTTATTAATATTTGTACCTAAATTTAATTTATCACAAATATTGTTAGTCTACAAGCATAAATTTAATCAATTTTACAATAATTAAATAACGTGCGAATACGCAGTGAAGAAAAAAAAAATAAAAAAAAAACTAACGAAGGTGGGAATAGAACCGTGGACCCACTGGTCCCTAGTCTAACTCTTACGCCTCTATGCTACGGAACTTATTGCAAATTGTATCACATCTTGTCTTCAAACTCCGTCGACAATATTTCAAAGTCGATTTTCTCGAAAATTTCTGGCCATCTGGCCCTACTGCTTTGAGGAGTTCTTATTGAAGGGCTAAACTATCAGTACAATAAGTGGCAAAAATTACAAAAATGCGGAAGTCGTATAATTCCCTTGTCAGCTCGAACATCGATCTGATACTGGCGTCGAAGACAAGCGTCTAGGTACACCGATTTTGATATGATTCGTGTTGTAATGCGCATGCGCAAACTTGTGAATCATTTATTTTGTGCAAGTATGAATTTTGACAGGTCTACTTTTTCGAAGTTTGAGGTTAATATTGTTTATTTTGTAAGCTGTTCAAACTTTTAGCGGTCTTCTATTATTGCTTATTGCAGTGTTATGAATAAATTATGCATTGAAGGCTTTAGTGTTTTAATTTTACAAAAATTTAGTGTATAAAAGCTAAATTTAATTCGACACATATAATTAAGGAAGAGTCGACACCGTGGATCTGGCTTGGATAGCTGTAGACCTGTCATGGACAAGCCAGAAACACTGTGTCTACCGTTCTTTCTTTAATTATGCAAATTGTCGAGTTATTTTAGTTTTGTCTGCAACTTGTCTAAGTTCGTGAAGAATGCAAATTTGTGCGATCATTTTATAAGGGGAACATTGCAAAATACATCTCTAAATGACATTTACGTTACTGCATGGTATAAAGATTCTTTATACCATAACGTTACTGTATAATGTAGAATTACTACATCAGCACTAAAACCATAATATTTAATAAATTAATTTTTTAACTTGTGAAATATAAATAAATAATCTTTGAGTAAACAAGTTAATTAAACGTTTTAATAATAAAGTTTTTATTGATTATTATGAAGACGAAGACGTGTCCAACGCCGAAAGCTCAATAAAAACTTTATTATTAAAACGTTTAATTAACTTGTTTACTCAAAGATTATTTATTTAAAACCATAATAAAAACGTAAATCTAATAAATTACTAATTAAAACAAATAATATTATTGCAATTCCATATTTAATAATTGTACAGCTAATGCTTCAGTATTGGAAGGCTTGGCCAATATAAATTTAGCCTTTTTGGACGTTTTACGCGTAGAAAAAAGTTTCCTTTGAGGAGAAGTCTTCTTGTTACTTTGTATTTTTGAGGACAATTTCATCTTAAAATCTAATGCTCTTGCAGTTTGCTATCTCAGAGCACATAAAGATGGTTGGATTGGTGCAATATTTCTTTTAATAATTTCTAATTCCTCAAAAGATGAAACAGTTGCAAGACTTGCTAAAATTTCATCTTTAACTTTATTAATTTCTTCCTGAAGGTTCGGACGAGACTGTTGTACTCCTCTAGGATGGCTTATGCACTCCACAAGTTTCAGAGATTCTACCTCTCTGGCATCAACGTCGATTACTAAGTTGTCAACATCTAAAAAAAATTTAATAATTCATAATTCTTTACTTTATAATTGGAAAGGGCTTTACCTGATTCTTGATTAATTTTAGCTGAATTGGCTACCGAGTGATTTTTTTTGCCATAAACATATCAAATGGATATGCTTGCACATGTTCCACCTCACACTACAATCAAGACATGTAGGGGAGCGAGGGGCTAGTTGTAACAATTTCAACAAATAATTATATATCTTGAAGTGTATTGGCTAAATTACCACTAAATAAACTTTGATTGATACTCTAACTATTCTGCTATTAAGTCAAATCGAAAAAATATCAAATCCACAGGTAACTATTTCACAATTAATTTTTTATTAAAAAAATGGAAGTGTTACAACTTACCCCGTGCTTGGGGTAAGTTGTAACATCTATTGAGGCAAGTAGTAACAACAATAAAAAACAAAAATGTGACACCTTCAATCATTTATTTTTTTCACATCTTGAATCATTTTGCTTTGTTTACAACAAAAACTAACTAGGTATTTCTATAAATGTATTTTTTATTAAATAATTAACTGAAACATACTTTTTATATAATCAACAAATTAAAGATTTAAGTTTTTAACTATTTATCTTAATTTGTACTTATGTACTAGGTACGATAGGTACTTATATATCAAAATTGCACTTTATAATCATAGTAAATTAAATTATAAACCTCCAAATTAAGTCTTGTAATTATCTCTTAGTTCTACCTTACATCTTACAATAATAAGCCTTGCAAAGAGTTTCTTTATCAAAGAATTTAGTCTTCATCTGAATTACAGTTGATACAAACAAAAGAAATAGTTTTTCCGGTGACACATCCTACATGTGCCCACATCTTACAAACAATACATTCTATCCAATCACCTTTTGAATGATTATACGCTTCATCGCAAACAAGACAATACCAATCTTCAGGTTCTGAATCTGAACTTAGAATCCTTCTTTTTACTCTTTTTTTCCATCTTTATTTTTCGCTGATTTTTTACCTTTACCTTTTCCTTTCCCCGTTCGGTTTTCCTTTCCCTTATCTTTATCATCTTTTTTTTTGTTTTTTCTTCATATTCCATTCTCAAAGCTTCTTTTTCAGGCGTATCTGTCAAAACAGCAGACTTTCTTTTGCGTCTGCAGTTTGTATTTGTTTTTCGTGGTGGTGCCTTTGGTAATGGTCTGATCTTCGATGGAGAAAATTGATTTTGACCAGAGCAACTTAGAGTTGGTTCGTTCGCAGTTTCGATGTGGCATATAATTTCTGTTGTGCTGATATCCACTTCAGGAGCAGAATCTAATAGTTCTGGATGTTCAAGATTCAACGATAAATTTTCACTTTCGTTTAGAACATTTTCTGATTGTCTGTAGGATCTGGACGATCAGTAACATAAGAGGGCGCAAAGTCACTGTCTTGGAAAATATCAACATTCAAAGTCCAAACACCAGAAGCTTTAAATCCACTGATAATATTTGCAGGGTTTAAGGCAAGTGGTAATGACTCCTTCACTACACTTGGGATGTCATATATTGTCATTGTTTTCCCTGGATTATTATTCATCCATGTAGTCTGTGCTCTATTCACGTAGTTTTTAAAAGGGCGATAGACTCCTACGTCCATAGGTTGCAAGTTTAGGGAACAATGGGGGGGGGGGACGAAAACATGATAATATTGTTTTCTTTGGCTTTTTCGACAGCTGCAATATTCACATGTGAGCTATGATTATCGAGCAGTAACAGAGCTGGCTCTTCCTTGGTGGGTTTCACGTGTTTGATAAAATGATCTATAAAAATCAAAAATTCTTGAATGCACATGGATAACCTTCTCTAAGATCATCAATTACCAGAAGAGAATTCATTTCAAATCCATAACCGTTCAAGCCATGGGTACCATCTAAGCAAATATAATCAGTCGCAAAGATTAAGAGCATTTCTGCTTGTCCTTCGGTCATAATTATTAATGCAAAATCTTTTTTTTTCAACTCGGAATGTTTTTCAGTCAAGGAATTTTGTGCTTTATAAAATAGTACATCTGTATTTAGTTTATTAACCCAACAGTCCACACTAATAGCATCATTAGCATGACATACAGATTCGTTGTTTAAATTATAAGCATGTTCAATGTTACATTATATATAAATCTTTCTTTTTCAACAAATGTAATCGTTCGAGGGAATTGTCTAACGAGTCTCGGACGTCATCCAGAATACTTTGAAATGGAACTTTAGAGGCAATCTTGCTGGCCAATTCTTGCTTTTCGAAAGGTGTGAGAAATAAATATCCGATTTCTTGCTTGTGCCCCACGTGTGTTTTTATAAATTCAATTACATATTTCCCATTTTTTATGATAACATCAATGCTGGCTGGACGATATGCATTAATTTTGCAACTACCTCTAGTTTTTAAATGTCACAAATCATTTCCCCTTCTTCGAATTGCCCCTGATCTATGGCAAGTATATTTAGTTCTTGTGAAAGATTGATTTTTGTTTGAACCATGCATATTAACAAAAGATGCAGCTATTTCTTTTTCAATTTGATTCTTCCAAAGTAAAAAATCTTCCAATGAAGTAAATTCAATTTTTTCATTTTCTACTTCTATAGCATGATTATTTTTGAAATGTAGCATTAATTCTTCTTTGCAGTTGTGACTGAATAGGCATGATGACAGATTTTTAAATACCTTTTCTTATTGTAGGTACACGTCCCCTATTTTCGAAAAAAAGTTTATTTCAACAATAAACTTAAGTTTTAACGTAAATTAATGTATTTTCTGCTATGTAATTTGAATTAAGCGTGAAACGCTCGTAGGTGTCATGGCGTCGGTTTATGACGTCACACTTTCATAAACATTGCATTGTATGTATCGCGAGTGTATGTTAAACGAAGAAAGTCAACAAAATATCATGAATTCCAAAGTTTACAAGTGGTGTGCTGTTCCTATGTGCAAAAATACATCAATAGCAACACCTAACAAACTATTTGTTTATGTACCGAATAAAGTCTTAATAAAATCTTGTTCCATCGTTGGTGATTATTGGATTTCTTATTTTTATCGCAAAACTAGTATTAACAACAAATTTCTAATTAAAATGACAGAAATATGTAACTGAAACGCGTAATCAAAATAAAACTTCAAGCAACACGATGACATTTACTGAACCGTGACGTCATTTGCTCTGATTGGCGTTTCAGATCACATGGCTGATTGCAGTATTTTATACTTTTATTTTATTGAAAATCTTATTAATCTTAATGTTTATATTCGGTTTATATTAATGTTTATAACGGGATCATTTTTTAGAACCCTTTTAGCGTATATTTTTCTGTAAAACCATTTATTCTCTGATTCTTTAATAGTGTCATCATGCCTATTCACATATATTACATTTTAAGTGTTTGACATTCATATTGACCAAGTTATCTACGAATAGAAAAATAATGAGTGTACGGAACTGTTACGTTCTGTCCCCTGGATCCTACTACTGTGTCATCTATGGTAGACATCTTCAGTATTGTAAGGGTGTGTATCTCCAAATTTACCGCCATGAGTAAGCCTGTCAATCGCATCATGGTGGGTGAGTCCGATTCCGGTAACTCTACATGTATTCCGGCGCTCTCCATGAATGCTCGTTGCTCCGGACCGTACTTATCCGCTGGAGTGTAGCCTAGCATATTCCGAGTGGGTAGGCCTGCATGTCCATGGATTGGTCGGATTCCTTCGGGAAGGTCCCAATTTATTGGCCCTTCGTTGTATGTGCGTTCTAAACTTGCACGTATCTTTGCAGCAAAAACTGCTAAGTTCGGATACATCCGATAGAGATAATGGGTTCCTGCACCTACTCTACCAAACCATCCTCTTAATCCATCGTGGTTTACATATCTACGGCGCATCATCTTGAAACGCAGATTACGTCCACTGGACTCCTCTGTATTTCCAAACCCTTGTAAATATATCTGAATGGGTTCGGGCAGACAATAGCCTGCTTGGCGCACTGCTTTTGAAAATTCGCTTTCCTGAGTGCCAATCTCGTAAGAATTGGTTTCTTGTATGTGCAAGATGCGTGCATACGCTATCGTAGCAACATACATAGCGAAAGCGTCATACGGAACTTTCTTTGCATATCCCGGGTTTTTTGCCTTTAGTTGTATGTGGCATTGGGATATTAGCTCCGTCAAACCTTCCATCCCACAGTAGTGGTTGGGGTCTGTTGGCACAGGCTTGAAATCAACTGTACCTTCCGGCACCACACTCTCTCTGTAGAGAGGGTCGTTCTTCTCCTCGCTGGCAGTCTTAGATAAGAACTGTCCAACGGGGGGTCCATCCGACGGGACACCACTCTTTCGTGGTGTGCGTGGTGGATGTGCCGGCTGAGCCTGACGAGGTGGGGCGGGCACTGGGTCATCACGCCAGTTGCTCTGCACTCCCGACCTGCCTCCACGCCTTTGGCCATGGAAGCTTCGCCCTCTTGGGGCTGGAAATCTGTCTCTTTGGACGTTTCCTTCATTGTAATCTCCATATCCGTAATTATTATTTCTATACATACTGACAACTTAAAAGAAGACTCTAAGTATGAATAAAATTAAAATGAATATAGATGAGTCGGCGTCCGCCTTATTTGAGAAAATACGCTCCCGGCTAGATCTCCTCAAGCCGGATTTTAATGCTAAAGGGGTTAAAAACGTACAAAGGGTTAAACTATTAGAGAAGGGAGAAAGAGTGACAGCGCGTGAGTACGTTCACGAAAATAAATGGGAATTCGGTAGAGTACATAAAAGACTAGGTCAGTTAATTTACTTAATTAAATTAGACGACGGACGAATCTGGAAAAGACACATTAATCAGATTCGGTCAATTGGAGAAAATACTCCCATTACAATTACTCGAAATTTTAACTCCATTGTACCTGTGGGAGATTCCACTACATTGCTTGATCATAATGCATTACAAAATCATAATACTCATGATGCGGCGACTCCAGTACAGTCAAGTGCAAATCGCGAAATAGGGCGTAATAGTACAGAGGTGGAATTGCCAGATTTGCCCCAACAGGTATCAACATCCGTCCCAAGTGACGCTTGCACCTTACGACGTTCGGAACGTACCCGTAAACCTCCCAATCGATTTCATTTTTAGATTTGTAAATGTTTATACATTGTTTTTTTTTCTTCAATTTTCAGGTGATTGTATTTTCTTACAGAGGGAGGATTGTTACGGATTGTAAATGTTAAAAGAGCGCAGTCGCAGCAATAAAAATGTGCATTACATTCTACATATTAGATGTTAACGTATCGATATATATTATTGAGAAAATAAAGTAGAGTTACAAAATATTACGTTTTATTTACAATTACAAAGTTACACAACCTACAATTTATCCCGAAGATACAACAGGAACAATTTTATTTACAAAGAACACAATTAATACAACTTACCTGAATGTTTGCTTTTCATATGAATTTTTAAATTCGATTTATTTACAAAAGTTTTATCACATTGTTCACATGGGACTACTGATTGAAATATTTTTTTAGGATCCAACTCTTCTAATCTATCTAAAAAATAAACGGAACAAGTCACAAATTTTGAAAATTATTTTTTAGACTTCAACTTGAAGCAAGCATTATAATATTATAATCAACAACATATTTACCTGGATGCTTTCTCTTTATGTGAGCTCTTAGATTTGACATATTTGAAAATTGTATTTCACATTCTTTGCAAACTATCGACATGGCTATAATAAATTCGTAAAAACTTGAAAACTAAACAATTGATTCTGTAAAAAAGTATTTGTGAAATTACTATTAATTTGGTCTATTTGATACATGATAAATTATTAATTACTTACGTTGGTATTCTTATAAAGACACATTTAAAAAATTTTTTAAACACATAATTATTTCTGAATAATAATTATTCAGGAGCGACTTAAGGTGTAATCGAAAAGGTTGAAAATGCATATCTGTCAAATTTTAAGCTTCAACTAAATGTAAATAAACCATTGAATGAAAACAAATCACAAGTTTAGTTTTAGTTTAGTTTAAAATCAAACAAAAACAAACAATTAACCTCAAAACTTCGAAAAAGTAGACCTGTCAAAATTCAACAAAACTTGAACACAAATCACAAATTCGCGCATGCGCATTACAACACGAATCATATCAAGATCGGTGTACCTAGACGCTTGTGCGTCGAAGCGGCCGACAGTGGTGATGGTAGCGAACAGCTACGGAGTCGAACGACTAATAAAGTACGAGGCGCGCACACAAAACAAACGGACAAAAATAAATGCAATTCTTTCTAGATCTCTTCATAAGTCTTTTAAGGTTTCCGAAATCTCTGTCGCAAGGCAAAAAGGAATGTCCTCGAACAGAAAAGTAGTGACAAATTTTTTTAAAGCGTTTAGTTGCTTGTAAGAAACGAACAACAGTATGGTTTTTGTTCTGACCTGGGCATCCATCACAGAATATGTACAATTCTTTAACTTCTGACGGTATGCGATTGACTATGTAATCATGTAAAAATGTACAAACTTCATCTGGACCTTTATGAGCTTGTCCCTCATGATAAGTGAAAAAATGCCCACAGTTATCTGTTAAGTTGTGTATTTCAAACCCGTACACCCAGAGTTGCCTAAAATAAAATATTTCTTGAACGGGAATGTTCGGAAGAGGCATATTCTGCATATAATCGAAAGCAATTTCGCCGACTTCTGGATTTTCTTGGCACAACTATTGTATGTTTTGTAATTTTGTGTAAAACTTTTTAGCTCTTCTTTTGTGCACAATCATCTCGGCTGCAGCAACTTATTTTATATTAGCATTCAAGTTGGTGTCTTTTAGTTTTGTGCTAAAACCCTTACATTGAAAGCAAGTATCTACGTGTCAACCTGTGGTCTGCCAAATCTCAGCGAATAGTTTTCATTAAAATATTTTAGATATTATTCATACTTGACGATCTTATTTAATTCAGGGTGATTGTTCAGGAAGAGAAAATGCATAGTCTTCACGGTTAACTTACTGTCTAGTCCACTGTAAGTGGACTGTCTTAGAGCTAAAATGAGAAGTTTTCACTGGAAACGATTTAATGTGTTCTTTTATTTTTATTATAATTTGTATTGGTAATGTACGTGGCCTAGTATTATGTCTTCTTCTCATGTCACGAGGAGATTCTCCTGCCAAGAAGATTGAATTTAAACGTTGTAATTTATGTTGCGATAATGCATGTAAACTCATAAAAGCTGTTTTACAAACACGAACTTTATGATTATCAAAATAATAAAATCTAACAAAATGTTAAAATAATAAATTTTAACTGTTAAGTAAATAATCCCTGTCCTGTTCAATGTCAATATGTTCAATAATCAACCCTGTTCAATGTGAATTTTTGTTATTTTGGTTGTAAATATTATTGAATATTGTAAATATTATGTTTCTTTGTAGTATGTAATTATTATTTACTTCACAGTTAAAATTTATTATTTTAACATTTTGTTAGGTTTTATTATTTTAACATCACATACTACTAAATACCACATAAATACTTAAAAAATTCTAAAAACTTTTTTAAGTTATTTTCTATTTTATGATTATCATTTATGGCAAAGTAAAAGATGCATTTTTACTAAGTTTACTTTCAGCATCGCGTTTCGTTTTCTCGCAATAGGTGTGGTTTCCATTAGTCTTAACAAGAACGTATCTTCATTTTTTGGCTGCCCATTATACAGTTTTGAAATAACGATCTTTTTACTTTCAACGCTGAACTTTTCAGTACATTTTTGTTTGCACCTATAGCAAAAGTAAGTATGCAAACACGGTTTGCCAATTTTTTTTGCTTCTACATTTTTTCCCGAGTAATTTGTATGTTCTTCACCTTTAGGTTTAGCAAGCATAATTTTATTTCGTTTCCAGCTGCCTTCATCTCTTTTTATTTTTTTCCTTTTTGTTCTTTTTTCACTATCACATTCACTATCGATATCAGACATTATTCACTTTATAATAAATAAATTGCAAACTTTTTATTTGTTAATAATTATATAACAAGAAGAAAAGCGGATTATAAACATAAACAAGAACTTACATATATTAAACTGCAAATGCAACATTATCTGTAAACAATTAATATAAACAATAATACCGAATCACCATAGAGTGATTATTTTAGTATTATTATATAAGTATTGAGTATAAAAACGGTGTATGTCCTGGACTTACACCGTTCTTTCACTCAACATTATTTAATTTCCCTTGCTGGGGTCTCAATTATAACTATTATTACACCGCTATTAGACTCAATGAACGGTCTATGTATTTCAAACAAATTTGCTATATCAGTTGAAAATTGCATTTTTTGGACTTACACCATTTTCTTACTCAGCGATTCAATTAAAGAAAACAAAAAGCATGGCAGGAAATCGAGATCTATCTAGAAATCTATCTGGGGGTGTATTTTTTCATTAGTTTTTCGATATATCGGCTCCTTTTCGAAATATTTCAAATATATTTTTTTCAAATATTTTTTTTTTAATTTTCGTAAATGTTGGGGTTGTAATGTAGAGGAAATAAGAGTATTACACAAAGCCGTTGGTACCAGCATATAATATGTAAAATAATGCGATTTCAAAGTCGTTATAAACCTAACTTAACCGTCCGGTCAATAACCAAACTTTTACCTTTCGTTCAATAACCGGTTACCCGGGTATCCACCTACTGCGCGCCACATGGCTAAGCGTTTAAACGGCCGGTTTCATAAAATGTGAAATAATAATAGTAATCCCAAAACACAGTCATCTGGTGCTAAGGTACCTCCCTACTGCACAGTCACGTGAGTGGTAGATGCCCTTGCCAAGAACAACAAAGAAGAACGATCGTCAGACGTAACATCGTGTTGGAACCGTGCAGATTCTATAGAAATTTTTTTAAGCGCAGTGAAAAGAAAAAAATTATATTGTACAAATTTATTGTGAAAGTGAGAATAAAAATTTAAAATTAGTAATATTATAAATAAACAATCGCATTGAGTATAAATACGATGGATAGTTCATCAAGTTTTCGACGGTAAGGCGTAATTTTCTTCTTTTATTTTCGAGTAAATTATTTTATATTTTAACGACTCTAGAGAGAGTCGTTAAAGACTTGGTGACTCCGTACAAAAGATCCGGTAGAAACATAACTATGAATAATTATTTTACTACGCTGCCATTGGCAAAATTTTTACTAACCTGGGATTTAACAATTGTTGGCACTTTGAAGAAAAATAAGGCGTACATTCCGAAAAGAATGTTTGACTTTCATAAAAAGGTAACCATGTGTAGTTATGTGCTAAAAAAAAGAATGGCAGTGATTATGCTATCATCAATGCATCAGGAAGCAAAGATTGGTGATGGTGCAAAAAACCCCCGAAATTATTGAATTTTATAACTGGTCAAAAGCTGGAGTAGACACGATGGATAAAATACTTGGGAGATATACTACTAAAAGATCAACTCAAAGGTGGTCTCTAGCATTTTTCTACAATATTCTTGATGGCGCCTGCCTTGCAACATATATTCTTTATTATGAGAATAATAATATGCTTTCGAAAATTTTATCTTGAACTGGGCAGAGAGCTTGCACTCTATTCGTCGAAAATCGTTCGCATAATACACAAATCATGAGACATTTCACAACGACAGTGGCGATTGAAAGTTTTTTTGGGCGAGCTATAAATCCATTTGCACAACCAATAGCATCTACATCTTCAAAACCACAGGCACAGTTTGATTTAACCGGAAGGAAAAAGATTATTGGTGTATGCCATGTTTGTCTTCAGAGCGAATTTAAAAAACGTTGCAAAACACGAAAATCATGTTCGGTATGTGAGTTCCCTATTTGTGATGACCATTGTATTTCAACCACGACATGCCAGGAGTGTACGAAATAAATTAAATCTATTTGTTTTTTTATACGGTATTGTGTTATTTTATAAATAAAAGAAAAAATAACTAAAACGAAAAATAAAGCGGATTGATGTTTTTTTACCTACTATCTTTACTATTATTTATAATAAAAATTATTTAAATAAAGGTTACAAACAATATTGATGATTATTATTTATTCACAAGTCAAGATACATAAATACTTTGAGAAACGGTTTTTTCGGTGTGTATAAACCCGGCTTTCATACATAATAATATAGTGGGTATCCGGGTAACCGGTCGTTGAACGGAGGGGGTATCGAGTTTGATGGTTAATAACTGTTATTGAATGATTGATTACAAAAATTGTTTACGAAAACTTGGTGTCAAACTACTTCAACATTGGGGATCCGGGCGGTCATAACATTTTTTTAAGGGGAAGTTAATAAATTCTACCTTGGAAACTAAAATGGATACCCGGGTACCCGGTTATTGACCGGACGGTTAAAAGTGTAAACAATTCTCGTCCAGTAACAATACAGTAGACTCGCGATTCTGTGAACACGAAAAATTCGAGCTAGTTCATATAAGCGAAATGTTCACACTATTGAAGGTATTCATAGCCTGAATAATATAAAAAAAATCGTTAAATAATACAACTTTCTTTATTATTGTTACAGTCGATATTACACTTGATTAAAATATGAAGTAATACGTGTTTGAATTTTTTTGGAGGTTAAGTGTGCTAAAACAGCTTTTCCCTGCATATTTTTGCGGCTTAAAATATCACTGACAGGAATTCCATTTTGCTCTGCCCATGGTATTACCACTTTTAACCTTTGGATAACATCAGGATGAGGAACTGATTTTTGCTGTTCATCAATAATTTCTAAGTCACTATCGTCTGAAATGTCATTATTACCATCGTCAGTTAAATCTTCAACGACATCCTTGTTCCATTCTTCAATATCTTTGGTACTATAATTGGCCTAAAAATCGAATGAATAATAAAATACCGTTAAAATTTCACTAAACTCTTACTGGTTGAATTTCTTGAAGTAGAACCATAGTGTCCTTTATTGAAGTTTCTGTTGCTTCATCATCAGTGCGCCATATTTTTCGTAGTCTGGCCAATGGCAAGTTATCTTCTTCCTCAAAAGTATTTTTCCCTAAAATAGTATGCCAACATTTTGAAATAACTGAAGGTTCCAATTTTTTCCATGCAGCATACAAATGTAAAACAGCATCTCGTAATGTAAGTGTTTTAATCGCATCTGATAATCCGTCGTCTTTAGATATGACAGCACTTAACAAGTTTTTCCTGTAGTTCAGTTTAGTAATTGTCACGGTCCAAAACGTGGCCAAGGGGCACACGCGCGAAACCTACCTTTTGTACTACCCTAGCTAGCTCGTGGCGATGGGTCGCGGGGGTGTATCGAAAGGATACCGCGGAAATACAAAAGATAGGGGGGGGTCGAAATACTTGTTGAGTCGTCACAATCGGGGAACAATCAATCTTATGGGCGCCACTCGAACTAAATGAGACTTTCCACCTATAACAAACTCCGCTATGCTTGTTCGAGAAAGCGTTACGGAACCTTTCTTATGTAGAATTTGCTTGGTGGTCGTAGGGTACAGAAGTTTTATTAACAATAAAAACATTAAATGGATAAACATATATATAAATAAACGGTAAATAACCAAATAATTACGCCTAAAATAGGCAACACATTAAATAACAAAAGTATGACCGAAAAGAAGGAATTTTCTCGGTTTCAAATATCGACACAAAAAAAAAACGATTACACGACAATCCTAGTCAAGAAGATTACAAAATGGCCAAATGAGTGAAAAATCAACAATAACTTCTTGACTTCGGTTGCGGTAAAAAAAAGGTTCTTCTTCTTCTTAGCCTGTATCCATCCACTCCTGAATGTTAGGCCTCTCTCATTTTTATTTGAGAGGTTTAGTAGGCTTTAAAACGCCACGCTTGCCAATGCGTGTTGGCGAGTATAGTCCCAAGATGTAAGTTAGACTTTTTAGATCACAGCAGTGCAGTTGGCGCAACCAAGCATCGAACTGCGGTCTCCCGCTCCGTAGCATGTCGATTTAAACCTTACACCACACTGCTGGATAAAAAAAAGAAAGGTTAGTAAAATCTAAATAACTACTATAATACAAAATATTGACATCAAGCTCAATAGCTAAGAAATAAAGCATAAACCTTGTGCGGTAAATGTAAACAATAAATAAAATAATTTCGACAATTCTTAAAGATGGTACGTTATAGAAGTTTCGTAACCTATAACGAGATGTTGAATGTTGAAGTCGATTCCAATAATGCAAGTAATACGTAGACACAAAATTCACACACAGTTAGTTTAAATAAACAGTACAATTTTACCTTATAGGTGTCCTTTGCCACCAGCAGCATCCAAGAAGGTATTGTAACGAGCTCTTGAACTGCAAGGCTGAATGAGGTAACGTGAACGAGGATGGGCACTCATAAGATTGACCCTCCCAAGGTGGACTTAAAGGTACTCTGTCGGCTTGACTTCGAACAATAATCTTCTGGTACAATCGACGGTAGTAACAATTATTTGTACGGAATAACGGTAATAATGCGGAATTTTCACAAAGGGTAGTAGGAGCGATACGTAAACTGTCTACAGGCGTTAATTTCTCGATAGTAGGCCAAATGGTTGCATTAAAAGTTAATCGAACTTCTCTAAGCTTATGGCGGTAAACTGAGCATACGAGGTTGTGTTAATTGACTTGAAGAAATTCTCAATATAAACGGAAGCCACAGCAAGTGCAAAGTAATAACAAAAAGAAAACGTACTCTTGAAGTTTCTTCGAGATGTAAAAAAAAAACGTTACGAGTGATCGTGATATCTTGATAAATATGCACATAAGTGCAAATTGCTATAACCAGCAAAAGCAATCGTTAGCAACCCGGAAGTAATAAATTCGCACAATGCGATAAATAACCGAACGGTAACCAAAATTTCACAAAAAATCGGGTGCTATTAGCTTTGAAAGCGGTAAGATGATCACTTTTCACATGCCTTTTCCAATGGCGGTCAATCAACTTCTGCCGTACCGCTAACCTCCCTTCACGCGCAAGTACGCATCAAACCCGCAAAAATTCCTCCACTAGTTTGCGAAAGAGACGCTAGGTGACGCCACGTGACGGTAAACAAATTAAAAAGGAAAATAAAAGTGTGTCTAAACTTAACTACTTTAACAAATATTTACATAAAAATAAGAAAATGTTAAAATGACATCACATAATCCTTAAAACGTTTTGGTCCATTGGTTGAATAAGTGGCGTTACATTTGGTGGCATGAACACAACTAATATGGCAGCATCATTGCTTTTCAATTCTTCAGCCTGTGGATGTGATGGAGCGTTGCCTAAGAGGAGTACGGCTTTCTCGGGAAGATTCTTGCTTCTCAAAAATTTTCGAATCCAAACACAATCATTTTTTATACACCATGTACTTACAGAATCATCTGCTTACTTACCTCAGGAACAAACTGTTGAAAAAACCAGTTTTTGAAAATTTCTTTCGTCATCCATGCATTTTTGGTGTTTCGATAAACAAGTACATTATTAAAATTTTTAAAAGCCCTGGGCGATGTTGCTTTTCCGATAATTAACGGTGTTAATTTATGTGAACCTGTTGCATTAGTATATCCTAAGAACGTTATTCGTTGTTTTGCTATTTTTAAACCTGGAGCAGTCTTCTCGGAAAATGAAACATAGGTTTTATCAGGTAGAAATTTCCAATACAACCCAGTTTCATCTGCATTGTAAATTTGATGTTTGTTTAGGTTGAATTCTTGAATAATTTGTGTCAGTTCTATTTTAAAAGGATTTACAAGTTCTGGTTGTGATGATAGCTTTTCACCACATATTTTTAAAAGTCTTATTAAACTTATGAAGCCAGCCATCGCTTGCATTAAAATTTCCAGTTAAATTCAACTTTCTATAATAATATAAAGCCTTTTGTTTCAGCATATCGCCGGTCACTGGTAAATTTCTTTCACGTTGCTGAATAAACCATTGATTCAATGCTCTTTCCATTCTAGGGTTTTGGGAATTCCTTAAAGTACACTTTCGAACTTTACTTGGCATTGAACTTTGGGTGATAATTGTTATAATTTTCTTTTGTTTATTTTTGATGGAACAGATAGTAGATTTAGCTACTCCGTATTTCTTGGACAACATAGTTTTTGTGTCCTTGTAAGGTAATAATGTAATTAAATTCCACACTGTAATTATAAATGTAACTTTATTATAACAAAGATGCTTCGTAAGTGAGTTTACATTGATAGATGGCGCTCAATATTTCCGAGCGCGCCATAGTACAAAATGTATGAATATAACAGTCCTCCCCTTGTCATAAAATCTTTAGGGTATAAATCGTTCAGGAGGATTTCGTGAACGATTCGAACGTCGCAAGGTACAAGCGTCACTCGTATCTGGTGCAGGTACTGGCACGG
Organism: Cantharis rustica; assembly: GCA_911387805.1. NCBI lineage: Eukaryota > Metazoa > Arthropoda > Insecta > Coleoptera > Cantharidae > Cantharis > Cantharis rustica. The sequence goes on from OU426879.1 coordinate 38,506,597, forward strand.
GTGCATTCTGTATTTCTGAGAACTGTGGAGGCCCTTCTAGTTTTGTATCTGAATTTGTTTTAATTCTTTCAGGGATTGGCGAGGTTGTCGTAATGCAAGTTTCTGGAAAATTGAATGGAATTATTGAATTCCTCGTGGTTCTTTCATTGAAAAATGATTGCTATTTAGCATTTAAGTTTGTCACCAACTTCAAAATAATTTAATAAAAGGTACACACTCTGTGTTTGAAAGGGTTAAGTAATAAACTTGACAAAAATATTTTTAACGGATAGTTGTAACCCAGATGCAATTATAATGCATAATTTAAAAAACTCGGCACGATGTAAGTTATTATTTTGATCGTTATTCTGCATATCTTCCGTACAAATTCGTGAAATCTGTTTTTAGTATTATATTGTTACGAAAGAACGTCTAATTATATTTGATGACTAATGTATGACGTCATGTGTGATGAGTCATGCATGATAACATCATTAGTCATTTCAATAATGCTTCGCTATCAATCTAGAAACACTGAGAAGTGAATGGAAATTTCTGGATGGTTATGGAATTTTCTGGAAGGCTGCATTTTTAGTATAAACGCAGCGCGATTTCCTGTTACGAATCAATTCCGTTCGAACGTACAACAGTGAACATAAATAAATAAAACGAAGTGATAAACGATATACCGAGTGTTTAAATAAATCCGGACTTAGTGTTAAATAAATTATAGTGTAAATTAATATTAGTGTTAATCTTAGTTTAGTAATCGTTTTATTGTTATAAACTGTGTTTGTAAATATTTGTATTAGCCCTAATTAGAATTAAATAAACGTTTTAATTTTCGTTACAATATGAACGGCGATATATAATATTTTCGTCAATTTCGTATAAGATTAGATAAATATCGTCGATAAGACACATTTTAAAAAATTATAAAATACACAAAATAAACACCATTTATAAATTTTAAGTTAAAATCTCACTCGTAACGTTTTATTTGGTACTCCAAGTGACTTGTAACTTATTTTACCCGTAACTCGTATTTACGAGACGATTGCCGCTATTGGGAGGTGAATATACGTTTACTAATAACTAAGTTCCTTGTAACGCTATTGGCCACTTTACGAGGAGGTGAATATATCGGCCCTTAGGTGCATAGGAAGGATAATTATACTGTATAATGCCAGAGTCCGTCGGTCATAATTTCCATCAAAATTTTGATGATAATGTTGATAGATTTGACGTCATTAAATATGTTATTATCTGCTGTGTCTGTGTCAGAGATGTTTATGTAAGAAGGCTAGATACCCTACTTCGTATACCTGGCATAGGATAAAAGTGAAGCATTAAGTTTAAGCGGCGGCCATTTGTAGTGTAGGCAAACTAATGGGCGCGCAGGCGCGCTTATGAATTTTGTTTACTTGAAACTTCGCCGCTAAGATTTTATTATTATTATATTTTTTTTAAATAATGTTTTTATGAATTAAAGACAAATTCAGACTAAAATATAAAAAAATTTACTAGAAAAATTTTATTGATTTGAAAACAATACAAGTTTATTTAGGTGGTGTCTTTTACTAACACTTTGGTTAGAAGTTTTCGCCACACTATGCAAACGAATTTTAATGTAGTACTTACATATCGACTTAATTAACTGAAGTCGATGATCACATTCTAAATTTGAAAAATAATTTTTTTCGACACAAAAATAATTACATATTTTATTTAAAATAACACCTTCAATATTAGTTACTAACAATTTTTTTAAATTGTTGGTAATTATAATTATTTCTGTCTCCGTTGCTTTTATAATCTTAAAAACATTGTCAAAAACACAAATGAGCCCATCCTTATTTTTTAAATCAGTAAATAAAGAAAATTTATCGTAATGAGCATAATTGTGTTCAGATTTTAAATTTGTAACAACATCAGCACAAGAAACACAATTCATTTTTCTTAAAATTCTTTTTATAATATATCTCCCTATATAAAACAAAACATTATCCTATGTTGTGCTTAATAATGATACTTCTTCGAAATTACACAATTCTCTCAAGTTATTATATTCGGTTTCAGTCTCGTTAAAGTAATTATTGGATGTATCACCAACTGTTTTTTTGGCCCAACTAATTTCGAAAACGCCGCCTATAGGGTTTTCATCCAATAGGGCACAATTTGCTGCTGTTGATGGACGAATATCATTTTTTTAAATTATTTGCTTCATAGCAGTTTTAAATTGTTTTACATTTGGGTTATTATTCAAACCAAATCTTTTTCTTATTCTAGAAAATAATAACTCCAAATGGTCTTGCGAAAACTTGTATGTCAACAAATACTTAAAATCTTCATTGTTGGACAATAAGTTTTTAGAAATTTTGAAAATTGAAATAGTAGCAATTGCAAAACCAATTATAAATGTTTTTCTAGCACCCAAGTATAAATAATTATCGTTCATATCCTTTAGCATAAACAAATATTGCAGCAATGGCATTATAAGCGTTTCTAAAAATGGTATCATATTTTTATATAAGAGCTTTTTAAAACCTTTGCCGATTAGGCTCCTGCTGTTTAAAAAATCAAAAATTCTGTCAACCGATCTAATAAACTTGATTGTTGCTTCGCAATTTTTAAATTGTTGAAAGCCTAAACTATTTAAAAATTCAAGAGCATCTGCTGTTGAAGCACTAAATGTCTGAGCAGCTAATTTCATTTTCATGATGTTTTTTTTCCAATCAATTTCATTTCCATATTTAATTGAAATGTATTCAATTTCTCAATAAATCGCCACTCAATGATACCATCATCGCTTTTAAATTTTTGGTAAGTTGCTAATGCATTCCTAGCAAGCTTTAACATATGACAAGCATCTGGAATAAAACATATTTCCTCATTTGTATTTGGGTGTTTGAAGTGGCTTCTTATATTTTCTATTTCACTATAAAGATTACACCCTAATGACTTAAACGTTGAGAAATTTGTAGAAGTGCCATCACACGTAACCCCCCAAACTCTCAGCCCTGCCTCACTTGATAGCTGTAGTGCAGTTTTTATCAGTTGGGCTTGAGTAGCACTACCGCTTTTAGTTTGTAAAACATAACCAATGAGCCATTTCCATTTAAAATAATGAGCATGAACACCAATGCTTCTGTAGCTAGTGTTTCTTCATGTTCAAGTAGTAAATATTCCCCGAAGTCACAAAATCCAACAAATTTACCTAACTTGTTTGCGAATTGCCATTGCATCTAATGTAAGGTTGCAATCACGATCACCTGGCTGAAATTTTGCTAGTACAGTAAAAACTTCTTTAAAAAATCCTGGCTCTGCATTTACACATGACGTCCAGTTGGTTAGCGCTGATTTGTGTGGCAAAGAGATTACTGTCCTAAAAATAATAAAACGTCAATTTTATAAATCAATGAGAAACGCATGAAAATATCTAGTAAGAAAGTGTAATCATATGTTAGCAAGACATACCTACAGAATTCATAAGCTTTTGGGGAATAAAAGTGTAAAGTTAAAGCAAATTTTTTAATTTCATTACTATATCGAAAACCCTTCACCTTTCTTTCACGGTTTTTATATGCATTCTTAAATATTTCTAAAGTGGTACCTTGAAATTGTTGCAGAAGAAAATTTTCAGTTTCTTTTTCAATAAAATTTTTTTTCTCAATACATGTAGCATATCTTTGCAGTTTTTAATTTTTCTTTTTTTGCCGTCTAACCTTCTGTTGCAATATTTTTATTTTATGTTTTAATTTTGTCTCACTTTCATCTTTTTCTGTTTGGACTCCTTGATCTACTGTGTTCGAAAGTTTCAAAGGTTGATCGGGTTCTGAAACGGGTTCTTCTTTACCAATAAATTGTTGACCGTTTGATTCTACGGAAGGTCCTTGATCATCATTTATACCATTAACTATTGTTTGTAACCTTCTGAAAGGTTGATCGGGTTCTAAAACGGGTCCTTCTTCACCAATAAATTGTTGACCGTTTGATTCTACGGAAGGTCCTGCAGTATCATTTATACAATTAACTATTGCATGTAAATCAGAGTTGTCCAATTCTTTTTTTAAAATTCTTTGGTTAGTTTGGTTTACTTGTAAGTGTTTAGAAAAACCTTTAAACACTGAAGGAATAGCATTGGCAATTAACCGCCTTATGTATGTTCCGGGCCTCACCAAATAATCGCTTGTTATGAAGTGATCACTATATATTCTGCTAGATTTTGTTGGGGTAAAATTCTTTCTTCTCATTGCTACAATCCATCTTTTTAACAGTTTGTCATTTTTAAATGGAAAACTACAAAATATTTAATCAAAATTAACATAAAACTAAACTAAAATAAAGTTTACTAACCTAAACAATTGCACTTCACCACCTTTTTTGGCTCTATTTGAACAACTAAAAGCTGTTCAAGAAGTTGGCATGATATTTATTAATCACGTTACAATAATAATTATTAATAATCAAATATATAAAATTAACTACAATACACTAGCCGTTGTTTTCACGTTGTTTTGGTTTGCAGGATAGGTTTGTTATGCCAACACTACAAATGGCCGCCAGGTGACATCAAATACTATAGACTTATAATACGTACAACTTCACGGGTTTTCATACAATTTTTCGGACATCGTTTTTTGGCGCCATCTAGTATTATGAAGTATAAAATTTTGCACCAATTAGCTAATGCGCATTTAAACTAATATTTAAAAATAGTTTTCAGATTAGGACAGGTAAAGAAAAGATGTTCAAGATATTTATTAAAAATAAATTTAAACATTTAAACTAATATTTAAAAATAGTTTTCAGATTAGAACAGGTAAAGAAAAGATGTTCAAGATATTTATTAAAAATGCCGTTTTAATTGTGAGATATTTTTTTTAATTTTATATTTTTATATAAATATATATATTTATATTTTATATAAATTATAGATAAAACTTTGATAAAACACAAAGATGTCAACACATGAAAACAACAATAACCAACATAACCAAATAAGCTTTAGATCAAATGCAATAACGTAGGTATCGTTTACACGTTACCTATACTTCAAGCCGCTAGAGGTCGGATTCCTATTTTTTCAAAAAGTTGTACGTATTATAAGTCTAATGTATTTGGTGACATTGAGGCTTCACTTTAAAAACCGAAGTTAGGTATCTAGCCTTCTTATATAAACATCTCTGGTCTGTGTATAGTCTGCTGTGAATGACACATTATAAAAAGTGAGGTTAAAAGCGTCTAGATACATGCACACAATCGTTCGAAAACGAACACAAATGAAGCACATCGGCCAATCATAACAGTTTCTTCATCATAAGCAATTATAGAATTATAGAAAGATAAAATTATAGAAACGATCGTATTCCATCAACATGTTGATGTGACGCCATTAAAATACAAGCATCGTTTGACAGTTCGTTAATTTTTATCAAAATGACCTGTCCCACGGTCAAAACAATGTTGATAAAAATTATCATCAAAATATTGATAGAAATTATGACCGTGGGACTCGGGCATTACAGATATAACACCAGCACTCTTCAACTACATACTTGACAATAACAATTTTTTTAAATGACAGGTGATGGAAAATAATTAACATCTAATAAATTAATAATAAAGGTTTTTATTAGATTAAATACAGGGCACTGTCAGAACAGTCGTCCCACGATTTCAAAAATTTCATCTACACTATAGGAAATGGGACAATTTTCCCTACAAAATTTTTATTGCATTATACTCAGAAAATTGTTCTCTCTCGTATAGTGTAGATAAAATTTTTGAAATCGTGGACCGACTTTTCTTACAGCTCCCTAAATACACTTAAAATTTATAACAAAACAGTAGTAATCTTAAGACAAATGTTAATTTAAAATATTTTGATTATTACATTTTATTATAATAATTATTAATTGTAACCGAACAATTATGAAAGATACGGGTAGGATCGGTGACATTAGTTGCATTGCTGCTTGTAGCATATGATACACTTGCATCATTATTATTTTTTGATTGACTATTTGATTTAGCGGTCTCAGTATTTATGTTTATAGCACATGAAATTCTTGAAGAAGTTGCAGTTTTATTATTTATTGAATCGTCAACATAACCTTCAGCGACAGTTGACGACCGCCATCCACCATTTGTTTTTAATTCTAGTAGATCACCACCAGCGTCAACGAGAATTGTGGCTGACGAACGCCGAATTATGGCTGACGAACGCCTAAAACAATGGCCGGTGTATAATTTTGCATCTGGTAACCCAAGATATTCTGCAATTTGTTTTGGAATACTGCCCAATTTATTTATTCCAACACATTGTATGGTACATTTTTCATTAACGTAATTTTAAAAAAATGGTAAAAGTTTAATATCTTGTCCTTGAGGACGTAGGTACACGTTGAATAAGAACTTTCTGATACAACAAATGAACGTTGTGTTTTAGTTTTTGAATCGGGTATAGTAATTCTTAATGATTTTGTAGAATCTTCTACGTGTTCAGATTTTATATTTTGTAATTCTTGTTTTCTACATGCTCCATTTACCGCAATGATGAGAACAACCTAAAGTGAAACGACATATTATAGGTTTCTATAACTTCATAATATATATTATACCTTCATAAATAAATATTTACTATCCAATTTGACAGTATTTTGAAGGAACTTTTGAATTTCGTTGGAATGCAATGTCTTTGATTTTTGGCTTTTAAAGCCATCCGATTTTCTTCTAAGTAAAGCTATTAATTTAGGATAATTTGATATGTTAATATTATCATGTTAATAATATTTATTGTTGTCCGTAAATAGAACCAAAGAGAAGTCGGTTTCAGATCACTCGATAATTCTTGAAAATATGCTAACAGCACATTTTCTGAAAATGATTTAACATTGTTTTTAAGTTTCTAATTCATAAAATTTCTATAAACAATTTCATATCTCTCCGGAAATTTTGTTGGTAATAAACCGTTGGTTGCAATTTTCGCTTTCGCCCTTGTAACACGGGTAGGCTTTGATTAATTGATTAATTGTGGCCGTCGTTTATCAACTGAAGGTAGAGGTCGCTGCCACCAGAGACTGTTTATAGCCAGTCTCAAACTTTTTAATCGAAGATCGGAGACGTAGGATTATTACCAAGTCAAGTCGATCGTCTTTTTAACAGCAAGAAAAGAATAATAACATGTAAATCACAACTAATTTATTTAACACAAAAGAATAATGATAAAGCAGTACAAAAAAAGTATATAATTACAAAATAAAATATGATTGAAGAAATAAATAATATGAATAAAATAATATGCTGAGAATTAATTTATTAAGTTAACTTTCTGCTACAAAAATAAGATTACGTTTAAATTGTTGGGACTCAACCTATAAAATATAAAAAAGCATATAATTTCAAGTACATAAATTTGGTTATTACCTTTTTGGTCGTTTGAGGAGCGCACAAAACAAAAAGATTTAAAAGAAAAGAAACTATTTGAACCACTTAAAAAAAAAATGAAAATTAAAATTTAATTATAAATACTTTAAAAAAAATTTATTTTATGTAAATGAGCCCAACACTTTTTTTAACACCCCTGACGGGTTGAACTGAGCGTCTTGTCGGAGATGGACTAACTTTGTAGGAGATGAACCGCCCTATTTATATGAAATTTCGGAATACATGTCGATAAGGTTGATGTGTATTCATCGACGAATTTTGGTTTTTAAAAACTGGATTTTTTTAATTATAAAAAACTTGTATTAACGTTTTTAATTGTTATGAATAGGGAATAATTATATTCGACTTTATTTGAAAAATTAGCTAATATTCGCAGTTAATTGACTCTTGAATGGCGAAAAGTCGTGAATGACATTTTCATTGCATCGCCCAAAATCAGGTTAACATGTATTTTGATAGCAATCAAAAGTTTTAGCGAAATATTTGCGAAACGATGAATTTAAATCAGTGCACATAAAAAGTTGACTTGAATTTCAAGCTTGTGTGTACGTATTAAGGGAAAGTTTGAGAGTCACTGTTCGTGAATGTAAATCTTTTAACACATCGCTGTCTGGCAAGAATAACGACACAACTAAAAAAATCACTTTTTTTAGGAGAGTTTAAACTATTGATAAGTAATACTTTGCATTACATACATAATGATACTACCGCTATAATAGCGCCAGGTTATTAAAATTTTGTATTGTGATATTATTCACGGTAAGATATGGCCAAATTCTGTCGATTTCTATACTTAACTCATTTTGAGTTGTGTCTTTATTCTTCCGAGGCAGCGACATGTTAATTAGTTGTCGAGACGATCACTTCAAATTGATAATCTAATGGATTTGCTCTTATCTTCCCCTTTAATTTAAGTTTAACCGGTGATCTTCAATAGTTGGCTATAATTCGGATTTTTACTATAATAGTTTTTAGAAAAGTTTTGAGATGGCTGGTTTTTTTAACTTTTATGGTTTAAAATGTGTTTATGGAACAAACGATTCTCATCCAGTAACGTTTACTAATCAAACGAAATTATTATCGGGTTGTAAGGAATGTAACACTAAAACAAGAAACTCATCAGACCAACGTTTCGAAGACTTTATTACTTCATCATCAGGGCTAAAAGGAGGTGAACAATGGTAACATGTTGAAAAAGCCAAACAAATAATTTACACTCACTAAAACGAAAAAGAATGTAATGCGTTTTGTTACATGATATTATGATGGTACTGGAGAGCAGCAAGTGCACAGGAGCAAGCGGTACATTCAACAGAGTCAACAAATTTTATCTTTCCACAGCACACCATATAACAATAGTTGTATAATTAAAAGTCATGTGTAACTAAAAATGTCATAAACTATAAAAAATTAACAATAAATCAATGGCAATATGAACAATCAAAAAGTAAAACATAAATTACAACTAAACCAAAATTAAAATTATTAGATAAAACAAAATAAAAATTGGCATATGGCATAGCCGTGCCTCCTGATAAGTAAAATAACACAAATTTTAAAAAAGCCGCCACTCCTAGAACATGAAAATCAAGTTGGTGCCATCTGATGGAGTCAAAACCAACTACAAAAGCAAACAAACAGGCAAGTGCAAAAAGTAAACAAACGAAAAATTAAATCGAACAAAAGCAAATACATCTTTCGGAACTGGTCAGCACAAAAGCATCAACTAGACCGAAAAACCGGTCAAAAAACGCAACCACCAGTCGCCAAAACTCAAGTAGGTGATACTTTATCATTGTACTCTTTCTGAGAAGACCTCTGAAACCACCACTGATGTAAGTGTAATCAGTTTGTTTATAGACGTTGTCATCCGTGGTAGATATGTACGCCACCTCCAAAAATGCTCTCCTCTGATATCAAGACTCACCCGCCAAAATGTCTACATCCTCATCTCTAGGGATATATCCACATAGCCCAGCATGTTCGGATAGGCCCGTCTTGGTGGAACCACACTTAATATCATAACGAAATTGGCCAATTCTTGTTTTAAGCCACTGTTTAGTTTGGCCGATGTAACAACTGCCACAAGTGCAATTGACCCTATAAACGACATAAGCACGGTCCATAGGTGAGACTTTGGTCCTTGGTGTTCGTGAACAGAATTTTTCCCAGCGTGTTGCAACTATGAAATGATAAGACCAACTCTCCCCTTCTGATGTGGTCACCGAAACAGTGTTTTATAGGACCCGACAGAAATAAAAAATATTATTTCTGAGTGGAATTTTTTTAAATTTCTTCAAGATCAAGTTGAATTTTGGCTAGGGTTCATTCTAAATGCAAGTATGATCTTCGTATGTTACCCAACATTTCTGTTAAGTTTTCTGTTAGTACGGTTTCGTGCACTTTTATGCGACTCTCCAACTCTGTTTTGATTACTTCTGTCACCATTTCTTTCAGTTCTGCAGGTAAAACGCTGATCAAATTTTCCATCAAGGGCAATTCCAAATCCAATGCCATCAGAAAGGAATCTTTACTTCTGCCTTTAAAATCTTCGGACGGATGAGACTGAACGCCAATTTGATCACAAGTCAAGAACTGTAAGAATTTATTATTTTGCTACTATTATTATTATTACTACTAGTATTATTGCTACTTACTTCTGGTTGCTTTTGTTCTTGAGAAATATTATGAGCCGTCATATCATAAGTGCTCTCGTTTTGTGATTTGCTTGGGGACAAAATCTTTTGAAACTGCAGATGGCGAACTTTCTTGCTGTATTTCGGTTCTTTCCTCGTGGTGGTCATCAAAGGGATGGGGAAACTTCTTTTGCCGAACAATGTTGAGTCAATCAACCTAGCTGGATACCCATTCTTTAGAAGTTGTTGTTTGAGGTTGTGTAGTTTTGATTGAAATGTGTTTATTTAATAATTAATTTATAGTTCTCTAGAGGTCGTACTTCAATTAATTGGTTTTTGGTTTAAAACGTAATTCTTACTTGTTTTGCGAGATTTTTGGCACATAACATGGGATTTTCCTAGCAAAAAAGATGACACTTTTTTTGGTGTAAATTTGAACTCTTTATAACCGATTTGCTCGAATTTAGAGCCAGTAAGGTCAAAATTCGTTAGTCCTAATTAGTTTTTAAAAAGACATAATATTTGTCCCATAATTCAGACGTTCTATGACTTCCTCTCAAAGTTCTTAAGGCAGTGTCCTTAATTAGAATGTCAAAAAAATCGATTTTTTTTTGCTTAAATCGATAGATAAACTATCTAAGAATATGTTCACAAAGTTACAAAGGCCAATTCTAAATATTTCTAAGCAAACGAGCGCCTAGCAAATGTGCGGGCGCTTGCCACTCCGACTTTATATTCAGAAACAGTGAAAGGTCCAATACAATAGTTATAATCTTTATTAAATTTTTATTTAATTTTGAAATAATGTACATTTATTTAACATATTTACATAAAATTATAGTTTAATTTAAAAAAATAGCTATATTGATTTTGCAACAAACTGAGGTGTAGAAATGCAGAAAAACCCATCCTTTTATGGTAAAATTAAGTAATAAGCAGCTTAGTTTCTTATAAAAATAAAATAATTATAAATAGTTCGGAATTTCAAACAAGCTTTCAAATTTTATGACCGTACTATTTCAATTAATGTTAAGCTCATAAAAGACCGCATATTTCCGGTGTTAAAAGATTACACCCTTAACAACTTTAATATTGTAATAACAAACAATGTTAAATTTTTTAAACTGAATATTATTTTAGAAATTGTAAGTAGCACATTTTGCTAACATAAATATTAAAAAATTATGAATAGTTCGGAAGTTTTAAACAAGCTTTTAAATTTTATGACCGTACCATTTGAGCCATTTTTAAGAGGGCGGCCGCTGCGAATTTAACCGCTACGAGCGCTACATGTACAAAATTAGACAAATTTTTATGAATACACAAATGTTCAACACTTTAAAATTTTTTGCATCTCATTGAAAATATATGAAAACAATAGATCTATTTAGGTCACGAAAAAATTTCATTACGAAATTCGGCCGTGGTGTATTGTTTATTGTTAATTGACTAAAAAACTCTCTCACAAAAGCATACGAGCTCTCTTGTCCATTAAAAACAGTTGGATTACGGAGTCGGGCAACACCATGGTGGTGCCCAGAACTCGATCAGCTAAGAAGATCGACAAGAAAGCTCTACAACAAAGCGTACAACTCTTAAAGTCACTCCGACTGGGCAGCATTCAAAGCACGACAGCTGGAGTACAAGAGAACAATACGCCTAAAACAACGCGAGTCATGGAGAGCCTTCTGCAGTAACGTGGAAACAATTACTGCAACGGCTAGACTCAAGAAGGTTATGTTCAAGGACCCATACCAGCAGCCAGGTAGTCTATACCGTGAGGATGGATTCTACACGGAGACCCTCTCGCAGACTGCCGAAATACTGCTACACACTCACTTTCCCGACAGTGAAATAATCTCAAACTTCGACTGGTCTGAAGTAAAAACTCAGCCACCGACTGCAACAGATTGGGAAGTTACAAGGAAAGTTGTTGATGAGACAAAAATAGCATGGGCCATTAAAGCATTTGGTCGTTTTAAATCGCCTGCACCTGATGGAGTGTTCCCGGCACTCCTTCAATAGGGTCTGGAGCATCTAATCTGTCACCTGGTGCAGATGTTTAGGGCCTGCATTGCGCACGGATACATACCAAGTGAATGGCGCAAAGTAAAAATTATCTTTATATCCAAGCCAGGCAGAAGCGACTACTCCCTGGCTAAATCTTTTAGACCAATAAGTTTGACTTTGTTTCTTCTCAAAACGTTAGAAAAACTGTGCGACAGGCACATTCGCGACGGTTCTTGCTCAAAGACCGCTTCACGCGAATCAACATGCATACACTCCGGGGAGATAGACTGAAACGGCGCTTCACAAAGTGGTGGAGCACGTCGAAAGATCGCTGGACTACAAAGAGTTCACCCTAGGAGCATTTATCGATATCGAAGGGGCCTTTGATAAGGCTACCTTCAATAACATAAATTCAGCACTACGCCGAGTTGAGGTTCCCACGACCATTGCAAAATGGATCAGTTTCATACTGAAGTGGAAAGCTGTAGAGGTGAGTGTTGGAGATACAAATGTTAAAGGCATTGTCGTTAAGAGCTGTCCTCAAGGCGGAGTACTCTCTCCACTGCTATGGAACATGGTAGTTGACAGCCTTATCCAATGCCTATAAATGAGAAGAGATTTTATACCATAGGTTACGCAGATGATATCACCATAGTGCTTACCGGAAAATTTGAGAACACAGTATGCATACAAATGCAAAATGCTCTCAAAATACTAGAGAACTGGTGCAACAAGGACTCTCTCTCGGTCAATCCGACTAAGACAGAGCTTGTTCTATTCACCAACAAAAGGAAACTACGGGGCACGAGAATGCCTAGTTTAATGGGGACTCCCCTGAAATTGGTGGATGAGGTCAAGTATCTGGGCATAACACTTGACAAAAAGCTAAACTGGGGGAAATCAAGCTCAGAAAAGCGGGAATGGCCTTCTGGCAGTGCCGAAGAGCGGTGGGACAGTCTTGGGGTCTCTCCCCTAGGATCACTCTCTGGCTCTACACTGCTATGGTCAGACCCATGTTCTGTTACGGAGCGCTTGTTTGGTAGCCCAGAACCATGCAGGTAACAACAGCAGCCTTCTTACACCGGCTCCAGAGAGTGATCTGTCTAGCTGTAACCGGGGTGATGCGCACAGCTCTAACTGCGGCACTGGAGACTCTTCTCTGCCTCCCTCCACTTGATCTTCATGTGCAGGAGATGGCAGTCAGGGCTGCTCTGAGACTGCGCAGTTGGCGGCTGTGGAAAGATAGGCGGATAACTGTGGGGCACATGCGGATTCTACAGGACTACTTCACAGGAGTGCCTCTTTTGCGCATGGAGCGCGACAGAATTCATCCTAAATATATATTCAGCAGGAAATATAATGTTCTGCTGGAACCAACAGAAACCTACAATTACGACATATGTCTGTTCTCGGATGGTTCCAAAAACAATACTGGCTCAGGTGCAGGAATATCATCTGTCGAACTTGAGATAAACATGAGCATACCGCTAGGCAAATATGTCTCAGTCTTCCAGGCTGCACTGCACTGCGCAAGAATAGTTAAAGACAAAAGTATCCGCAACAAAAACATACAGATATCTACAGACAGTAGAGCTTTTCTTGTGGCGCTTAGTGGTCACAAGATCAATTCTGGCCTGCTGCTTGAATGCATGCAAACACTGAACGAGATATCAACTCCAAACAATGACCTTACCCTGCGCTGGGTTAAGGGTCACCAAGGCAACGAAGGTAACGAAAAGCAGATTTGCTGGCAAAAAACGGTTCAAGCAGCTCTGCGGTACTGAGCCGATGATCGCGCCATCTGGCTGGTATAGCTCAATTTTCTAAACAATTTTCAATTTTCTAAACAAAAAAGCGAATTAGCTTCAATTCGCAACAATTTAAAGAAAAACAAAAAATGTATAGATCAACCATACATTCAAGATGCTATTGCTGAAAATAATAAAAGGAAATTACCAAAAAGTGTTAAAACAAATACAAAAAATAATGCAGGGTAGTACAACTGTAAAAAATCGCCTCCGAAGGTTTGACCCGTCCACTGTTTCTGATCTGCGAACATACGATTATTAATAAAGAATTTACTTTTTAAATTGTGTTTATTTATTTTATACTTTAAAAAAGTGACCCTTTGTTTTTCTTTATATTCGATATTGTAAAAAAATATCTGCTTATCTTTTATATTAATGTGAAGTTACCGAAATCTTACATAATTTAGCTGTAAATAAAAATTGTTCGAGTTTGTAATGCAAAAGTAAAGTCAAATTCAGATAAAAAAATGTGTTCAAATTACCACAAAGTAGGTGCCCGATTTATTTTCTTAGGGTCATAATTGCCTCATAAACATGTTTAATCTATATATACGATAAATTTTACTTTTTTATAACATTATGAAAGCAAAGTACAGAATTCTGTATTATTACCCTATGAACTAATGGCCGAACTAGAAAAATTACATGTGCTACTCATGATTAGAATCTAAATTTGAAATATTTTAATTATCGCAAAAACATACAGAAAAACTTTATTAATGAACTGTTAACGTTTATACTTTTAAATTAGCACATTTATAATGGTAGCTTGGGTACGAAATAAAAAAAGTTCACTTTATTAACAAAAAAATTCCTAAATTTTCAAATTTCAATTAACAATAAACAATACTGTTTCTTCCGATCTACGGCCAATGTAAATCGGGTGCTTTTATAAAAATCACGGCCTATGGATTTTCATAAAAACCTATCAATTAAATGGACTGTATCTATTCCGAAACTATAATGTTTATTTTGTCTTAATAAATTGTACATAAATTAAAAATCCAAACGAAACTAAACCAGCAATAAAAATAACAAACAAATTCAAACGAAAAATCTAACTGACATAATAATAATAACTTTTTTTCTCTCCCTCGCCGACTACTAAAATTATTTCGACAACATACTTTCCCTCGTTGTGCTTTAATATTTTCAAGATACAACTTCCGTGTTGACGTCGAGAACTGCCAATTTTACCACGGGTCTGCGATAAGTTCCTAGGTTGGTCTTGACATCTACAACTCTGACTGTATCATCTTTTCCAGGATACGTGGACGTGATTACTCCTCTTGGCCATGTGTTTCTAGGTAAATTTCCATCGATGATAAAAACTAAATCACCAATTTTTATTTGTTGTCTTTTGAGCATCCACTTTGTACGTCTGGTTAGAGTCGGCAAATATTCTTTAATCCACCTTTTCCAAAACATTTCAATTAAAGCTTGCGCCACCTTCCACTGTTTCCTCAAATCAAGATCTTCTGTATTAAATGTACATGGAATTTGTACCGAACTTGAAGTCCCAATTAAAAAATGATTAGGTGTTAAGCTCTCTTTATCGTCAGAATCAATAGAAACATGGGTTAGCGGACGACTATTTACAATATTTTCTACTTCTATAAATAAAGTTTGTAGAACTTCTTCTTTCGGCGACCTTGATTTTAAAATCGCCCGAATTGCAATCTTTACTGATTTTACTAACCGCTCCCAACATCCTCCCATGTGTGGTGCTGAAGGTGGATTAAAATTCCATTTTATTCCTCTAGGTGCCGTATATTTCATCAAATTTTCTTGATTTAGTTTCTGCAAATGAATCTTCAATTCCTTTTCTGCTCCACGTAGATTAGTACCATTATCCGAATACATTTCTGTCGGTTCTCCGCGTCTTCCGACCATTCTTCTAATTGCCATGATGCATGAGTCGGTCGATAATGATGTAGCTATTTCTAAATGTACGGCTCTCGTTGTTAAACAAGTAAATAATACTCCATACCTCTTTTCATGTCGGCGTCCTACCGTTACATTCACTGGGCCAAAGTAATCCATTCCTGCATACATAAACGGTCGAACATACGGCGTGAGACGGCATGAAGGTATCTGACCCATCTCTGGATAAATTGGGTAAGCTTTACTTACTTTACAAGTTTGACACGTCTTAAATATTTTTCTCATTGAACTTCTCATCTTCAAAATCCAAAATCTCTGTCTTAATTCGTTTACCACAGCTTCAGGTCCTTGATGAAGGTTGTTCTCGTGCGCCCGTTGCATCAACAAATGTGTATACCGATGTTTGGCATCTAAAATTGCAGGACGTTTTACCCAATTATCTACTACCATTGCTTTTTCGATTCTACCTCGTATTCTCAATATGCCATCTACATCCAACATTGGCGATAATTGAAATAATCTACTGCAATTATTTATTGGCTTTCCATTAGTCAGCAATTTCATTTCAAGAGGAAAGCAATCCCATTGACTTTTTTTAATCCATACTTTTTCTGCATTTTCCATTTCCGCAGCCGATAATTCTATAAATTTTGCGGGAATTTTATTTTTATTTTTTGATTTGCATATTTCCATAAATCTAAATACCCAAGCCGTAGTTCGAATTAATCTGGTCCATTTCGAAAATCTTTCAATATTTGGTAAGTCCATACCAGCACCAATTTCAACACATACCGCAACATATTCTGGTCTAAGTTCTTCTACTGATGAATTTTCTTGTATTAATTTTATATTTTCTACGGGCCAATCCCTCTCTAACCCTTCTAAAAACTTTGGCCCAGTAAACCATCTGCTTTTTGCATTCAGAAAATCACCCCGATTAGACCACTTCGTTCCGTCGTCGGCCACATTTTCTTTTGAAGGAACCCATCTCCAATCATTTACATTTGTCGTTTCTTCAATTTTGCCTATCCGATTTGCCACAAATTGTTTGAATTTTCTTGCATCTGACTTTAACCAACAAAGAACAGTTTTTGAATCGCTCCAGTAGATAATGCGATTCACAGTAATTTCGTGTTCCTTTTTGATAGTTGCTGCTAGACGACTTCCTAGTAGGGCTGCTTGTAGTTCTAGACGAGGAATTGACATAGGTTTCAAGGATGCTACACGCGTTTTTGCTGCCACAAACGATATTGCGATTTCTTTTCTTTTCTCCGCCCTAAAAAATGCAACAGCCGTAAATGCTTTTTCACTTGCATCACAAAATATATGCAATTGTATTATAGTGGTACTACATAAATTTAAATTGTAACATCGAGAAATTCTTATTTTTTCAATTTCTTTCAGTTGACTAAACCAAAATTTCTATTTGTCATACAGCTCTGGGGTTAGTGGATCATCCCAATCGATTCCTTTTCTCCAAATATCTTGTAATAATATTCTTCCGTGAACTGTAAAATGCATAACAAACCCAATGGGGTCAAAAATAGACATAACTATTTGCAACACTTCACGTTTTGTTGGAATCTTCTTATTATTTACAATTTCTGGACTGACTTTATTCAAGTTTATTTTAAAGATAAATTCATCCGTATTTGTATCCCAATGAAGACCAAGTACTCGTTCTGTTGGTAAATCGTTTCCTCCTTGAAGACACATATCTTTATTAAAAGCTGCTCGGGATTCGTCAGGTATTGTTAGTAACACACGCTTCGAGTTAGAAATCCAATTACACATTACAAAACCCCCTTTTTTATGAATAACGGTGACATCTTCTATAAGTTGAATTGCTTCTTCTTCTGTGTCAACACTGTCCAAATAATCATCCATATAGTGACATTTAATAATTGCTTTTACTGCTTGTGGTTTGATCTCACGGAACTCTTCGGCATTACGATTCTTTACTTCTTGAGCCGAACATGGAGAACATTTTGCACCAAAAATCATCGACGTCATCTGATAGGTTGACGGATTTATATTCCGATTACTTCCTCGCCATAAAAACCTTTGAACTGTTTGATCTTCTTCTATAATTTTAATTTGTGGAAACATTTCTTTAATATCGCCGACAAAGGCAACTTTTCTTTGTCTGAATTTCCATAAGACTGTTGGCAGTGGGTTAAGTTTATCTGGGCCAATCAAAAGTGCATCATTTAAACTTACTCCATGTGATTTTGCAGCTGCGTCAAATACAAAACGATTTTTTTCTGGTTTATTTGGATTGACTACGCCAAAATGTGGAAGATACCACGTCTTGTTTGTATTTACTGCAACCTCTTGCTCTTCCAACTTTCTAGCATAACCTTTCCTCACAAAATCTTCAATTACCGCGCAGTATGCTTCCGAAAAAACAGTGTCTCGGTCCATTTTTTTTTCTATTGATAGTAGACGTCTATGTGCCATCGATTTGCTTTCGGGCAGTAAAACACAATCTGCTTTCCACAGCAGTCCTGTTTTCCATCTGTCACTACCACTAATTTTCTTTGTGGTTTTATTCATGATTTCTTGTGCCCGTCTGTCTTCTTTAGAATAAAGCAGCTCTACCGTTCTGATGCCAAAGTTTTCTATCTCAAACGAGGCTTTGACCAATTCATGTAATTTGTCTCTCTCTATTTCTTCTATATGTAAAGTGAATTCTTCATCTACTCTTCTTTTGAATTTTGTCGCATTTCCGTGAATCACCCAACCTAATTTTGTTCGTGAAGCAATCGGTCCACACTTTGACCCTTCCATAATTTCTCTGGCAATGATTAAATGTATATTATCTTGCCCAATAAGTATGGTCGGTTTTGCGTTAATCATAGAAGACGCATTCAAGGTGCTTAAATACTTCCAATTTTTTTTCATTCTCTTTACGTTGACAGACTGAACGGGCAAACTAAGATTTTCTACGGTGCGTACATTTTTCATCTGATAATATTCTTCACCTCCCTCACTTTTAATTTCGATATCAACCACTTGTGAATTTATTTCTTGACAGGTCATAGAATTTGTCCATCTCATACAAAGTTGCTCCGTAGGTCCTGTTGCGCCAATTTTCTTTGCCACAGAACTATCTACTAAAGTTACTGTAGAAGCTTCGTCAAATAAAGCATAAGTATGAATATTTCCGTTAGATCCTTTTAACACAACCGCTACAATTCTTAGTAAAATATTTTTATGTTTTCTTACTGTTGCGTGACTTAGACATGCTTCATCTTTCTTCAATTCCACAGTGTTATTGTACGGATGGAGCAAAAAGTTATGATTCTTTTTAGAAACATCGGGATTACCTACACCACATTGTTGCTTATTTCGACAATATCTAATCGGATTTTGATATTCGGAAAACCTTAAATAATTGAAGATCATTTAAGCCATTTTTCAGACTTGCAATATTTTTTTCTAGATTAAATGCTGAAAGTCTTGGACTAAAAGTAAAATTTCATTTAAAGATATAAATTTTAATGTTCATATAGTGTACACATTAGGTTATATTCTAGACGTACGACGTTAATCATGATTTCTACGGCGACGTTTACGGTCGACTGAAGTAGTGGAACGTGATGAGCAACTGATGTCAGACATTTCTTCATTATTGGAGTCTACTGCTTGTTTACCGCACGCTGGACGAGGGCAGACACGCCTTTTTCTATATGGTCCCCGTTTTTTTCCAGCATCGCAGCGGCGTTTTCGTTTCGGTTTACCACAGCAATCTTCTTGTTCTTCGGATTTTTTTAAATTTTTGTTTTTATTGATTTCTTTCGACACTTTTAATTTCATTTTACTAAAATTTTGAGGCAATACTACTAAATTATCAAAGATTTAAACTGTTAACCCTAAACTGGCTCGTATCAACAACGTTGATGTTGTCAGAGTAACTAGTTTTTTTTGTTTAAATAAAAATATGAATAAATGCACTCTATTTTAAAAGTTTTCTTGCTTTGCATTTTTGTTTGAAATCGGCATCATTTTTGCGTGATCTGAAAATATGTCATAACCGTCACTAGGACGATCATGACAAAGATGGTACCTTGCTGGTATACTAAGCTATAATAATTCTTCTTGACACCATATAATATTACTGAGACTAGTTCTCTTAGTTCACCTCGGTGGTTTGCCATTGCCTGCCAAGGGAAGGGAAGACAGTCAGAATAAATTTTTTACTCCGCCCGGGATCGAACCGAGCGTCTCGGATTAGCAGTCGACGCACATAAGTATTGGGCCGTGACAATTTTTTTTCTTTCATCACCACTTTTACGAAGTCATGCAAAATTTCTATACCTTCCAAGCTTACAAAATTCTAGTTAACAAATTAGCAGGAATTAAAGACTTCAGACTTGACGCAGTTGTTATTTGAGTCCTTCTTAGATTACCATACACTAAGTATGGTTGAAGCCAAGATGACCTACTTGGAAATGTAATTAATTGACATTAGCTCTAACAAAGAAGTAACTTGTGTATCGGGTGAATAAATGCATTTGATTTCTAAAATTGCATTTTCTCCTATCAAACCTGTTATAATAAATTAAGGTTATGTTATTTCTTTGAATAGCTAATACTATAATCTATTTTTACCATCGGGTGAAGCAGCTAAGAAACCATGATCTTCGTCAATCCAGAGACCCGATTTTTGAACTTTCTTTCCAGTTGCTTTCAAAAATAGTGATGCAGCCACAGTCTCTTTTGATATACCATATTCGGTTGCTAGAGAATAAAATGAATTGTGATTTAAGCACGGTTTGACTAGGTTATGGCACGATGTATGTTGCCGACGTTTTACAACATTTCCAAATATTGATGCCGTTAATCCGGGATGTCTTTCGTACTCATACAGTTTGTTTCTTCCGTAGTAACCTAGAAAATGAACAAAATCAGAACTAGCTTATAAATTTTATTATGTTAATATTTTTACTTGTAACCGTAGTGTTTGCTGTTTAGCTTCCGTCAGAATAAATTGTGAATTCTCAATATCCTCTGATTCATTTGCAAACTGTCCATAATCTGTGTTTTTACTCACACTTGGTGTTTTACAACTCCGTTTGCTTTTTTTAATTGCAGGAAATAATTTTTTTCGGCAAGTAACCGTTTTTCGTTGGTGCTTTTTAATAGTTTTTAAAGTGACGGCCTGGACTACTTTTAACGCATTTCTTCCACGGACTCACATGCCACGAAAACTTTTATTGTTTATTTTATTAACTTTTATTAAATAATTAAATTATAGTTTTTTGATAAAAAAACTATAGTAACTTAAAGAAAATTTTATTATATTTCGTTCTAAAAATATCAGTTGAGTACGATTGATATCAACATATGGTTAAAGAGAGACAAATAATAATGCTTGCTTTAATAGCTCAAATATTTTCGAGTTTTAAAGTGTATATGGTCGCCCCCTTCTGATTAATAGTTTAAGGTTGGTGGTGATCTTAGCTAATTTCGATAAAAGCTTCGCTAATGTCGTCCTCTTAAGTATAATTGGTAAGCTCATAAAAAGACGGTATATTTCCGGATTACACTGTAAACAGGGCTGCTGGTATGTTCAATGAAGGATATTCAGCGATTTTAAGGGTTATGCAGTTGCTTAATTTGCTGTTACGTGACTTAGACATGCTTCATCTTTCTTCAATTCCACAGTGTTATTGTACGGATGGAGCAAAAAGTTATGATTCTTTTTACAAACATCGGGATTACCTACACCACATTGTTGCTTATTTCGACAATATCTAATCGGATTTTGATATTCGGAAAACCTTAAATAATTGAAGATCATTTAAGCCATTTTTCAGACTTGCAATATTTTTTTCTAGATTAAATGCTGAAAGTCTTGGACTAAAAGTAAAATTTCATTTAAAGATATAAATTTTAATGTTTATATAGTGTACACATTAGGTTACATTCTAGACGTACGACGTTAATCATGATTTCTACGGCGACGTTTACGGTCGACTGAAGTAGTGGAACGTGATAATAATTCTTCTTGACACCATATAATATTACTGAGACTAGTTCTCTTAGTTCACCTCGGTGGTTTGCCATTGCCTGCCAAGGGAAGGGAAGACAGTCAGAATAAATTTTTTACTCCGCCCGGGATCGAACCGAGCGTCTCGGATTAGCAGTCGACGCACATAAGTATTGGGCCGTGACAATTTTTTTTCTTTCATCACCACTTTTACGAAGTCATGCAAAATTTCTATACCTTCCAAGCTTACAAAATTCTAGTTAACAAATTAGCAGGAATTAAAGACTTCAGACTTGACGCAGTTGTTATTTGAGTCCTTCTTAGATTACCATACACTAAGTATGGTTGAAGCCAAGATGACCTACTTGGAAATGTAATTAATTGACATTAGCTCTAACAAAGAAGTAACTTGTGTATCGGGTGAATAAATGCATTTGATTTCTAAAATTGCATTTTCTCCTATCAAACCTGTTATAATAAATTAAGGTTATGTTATTTCTTTGAATAGCTAATACTATAATCTATTTTTACCATCGGGTGAAGCAGCTAAGAAACCATGATCTTCGTCAATCCAGAGACCCGATTTTTGAACTTTCTTTCCAGTTGCTTTCAAAAATAGTGATGCAGCCACAGTCTCTTTTGATATACCATATTCGGTTGCTAGAGAATAAAATGAATTGTGATTTAAGCACGGTTTGACTAGGTTATGGCACGATGTATGTTGCCGACGTTTTACAACATTTCCAAATATTGATGCCGTTAATCCGGGATGTCTTTCGTACTCATACAGTTTGTTTCTTCCGTAGTAACCTAGAAAATGAACAAAATCAGAACTAGCTTATAAATTTTATTATGTTAATATTTTTACTTGTAACCGTAGTGTTTGCTGTTTAGCTTCCGTCAGAATAAATTGTGAATTCTCAATATCCTCTGATTCATTTGCAAACTGTCCATAATCTGTGTTTTTACTCACACTTGGTGTTTTACAACTCCGTTTGCTTTTTTTAATTGCAGGAAATAATTTTTTTCGGCAAGTAACCGTTTTTCGTTGGTGCTTTTTAATAGTTTTTAAAGTGACGGCCTGGACTACTTTTAACGCATTTCTTCCACGGACTCACATGCCACGAAAACTTTTATTGTTTATTTTATTAACTTTTATTAAATAATTAAATTATATTTTTTTTATCAAAAAACTATAGTAACTTAAAGAAAATTTTATTATATTTCGTTCTAAAAATATCAGTTGAGTACGATTGATATCAACATATGGTTAAAGAGAGACAAATAATAATGCTTGCTTTAATAGCTCAAATATTTTCGAGTTTTAAAGTGTATATGGTCGCCCCCTTCTGATTAATAGTTTAAGGTTGGTGGTGATCTTAGCTAATTTCGATAAAAGCTTCGCTAATGTCGTCCTCTTAAGTATAATTGGTAAGCTCATAAAAAGACGGTATATTTCCGGATTACACTGTAAACAGGGCTGCTGGTATGTTCAATGAAGGATATTCAGCGATTTTAAGGGTTATGCAGTTGCTTAATTTGCTGTTACGTGACTTAGACATGCTTCATCTTTCTTCAATTCCACAGTGTTATTGTACGGATGGAGCAAAAAGTTATGATTCTTTTTACAAACATCGGGATTACCTACACCACATTGTTGCTTATTTCGACAATATCTAATCGGATTTTGATATTCGGAAAACCTTAAATAATTGAAGATCATTTAAGCCATTTTTCAGACTTGCAATATTTTTTTCTAGATTAAATGCTGAAAGTCTTGGACTAAAAGTAAAATTTCATTTAAAGATATAAATTTTAATGTTTATATAGTGTACACATTAGGTTACATTCTAGACGTACGACGTTAATCATGATTTCTACGGCGACGTTTACGGTCGACTGAAGTAGTGGAACGTGATAATAATTCTTCTTGACACCATATAATATTACTGAGACTAGTTCTCTTAGTTCACCTCGGTGGTTTGCCATTGCCTGCCAAGGGAAGGGAAGACAGTCAGAATAAATTTTTTACTCCGCCCGGGATCGAACCGAGCGTCTCGGATTAGCAGTCGACGCACATAAGTATTGGGCCGTGACAATTTTTTTTTCTTTCATCACCACTTTTACGAAGTCATGCAAAATTTCTATACCTTCCAAGCTTACAAAATTCTAGTTAACAAATTAGCAGGAATTAAAGACTTCAGACTTGACGCAGTTGTTATTTGAGTCCTTCTTAGATTACCATACACTAAGTATGGTTGAAGCCAAGATGACCTACTTGGAAATGTAATTAATTGACATTAGCTCTAACAAAGAAGTAACTTGTGTATCGGGTGAATAAATGCATTTGATTTCTAAAATTGCATTTTCTCCTATCAAACCTGTTATAATAAATTAAGGTTATGTTATTTCTTTGAATAGCTAATACTATAATCTATTTTTACCATCGGGTGAAGCAGCTAAGAAACCATGATCTTCGTCAATCCAGAGACCCGATTTTTGAACTTTCTTTCCAGTTGCTTTCAAAAATAGTGATGCAGCCACAGTCTCTTTTGATATACCATATTCGGTTGCTAGAGAATAAAATGAATTGTGATTTAAGCACGGTTTGACTAGGTTATGGCACGATGTATGTTGCCGACGTTTTACAACATTTCCAAATATTGATGCCGTTAATCCGGGATGTCTTTCGTACTCATACAGTTTGTTTCTTCCGTAGTAACCTAGAAAATGAACAAAATCAGAACTAGCTTATAAATTTTATTATGTTAATATTTTTACTTGTAACCGTAGTGTTTGCTGTTTAGCTTCCGTCAGAATAAATTGTGAATTCTCAATATCCTCTGATTCATTTGCAAACTGTCCATAATCTGTGTTTTTACTCACACTTGGTGTTTTACAACTCCGTTTGCTTTTTTTAATTGCAGGAAATAATTTTTTTCGGCAAGTAACCGTTTTTCGTTGGTGCTTTTTAATAGTTTTTAAAGTGACGGCCTGGACTACTTTTAACGCATTTCTTCCACGGACTCACATGCCACGAAAACTTTTATTGTTTATTTTATTAACTTTTATTAAATAATTAAATTATATTTTTTTTATCAAAAAACTATAGTAACTTAAAGAAAATTTTATTATATTTCGTTCTAAAAATATCAGTTGAGTACGATTGATATCAACATATGGTTAAAGAGAGACAAATAATAATGCTTGCTTTAATAGCTCAAATATTTTCGAGTTTTAAAGTGTATATGGTCGCCCCCTTCTGATTAATAGTTTAAGGTTGGTGGTGATCTTAGCTAATTTCGATAAAAGCTTCGCTAATGTCGTCCTCTTAAGTATAATTGGTAAGCTCATAAAAAGACGGTATATTTCCGGATTACACTGTAAACAAGGCTGCTGGTATGTTCAATGAAGGATATTCAGCGATTTTAAGGGTTATGCAGTTGCTTAATTTGCTGTTACGTGACTTAGACATGCTTCATCTTTCTTCAATTCCACAGTGTTATTGTACGGATGGAGCAAAAAGTTATGATTCTTTTTACAAACATCGGGATTACCTACACCACATTGTTGCTTATTTCGACAATATCTAATCGGATTTTGATATTCGGAAAACCTTAAATAATTGAAGATCATTTAAGCCATTTTTCAGACTTGCAATATTTTTTTCTAGATTAAATGCTGAAAGTCTTGGACTAAAAGTAAAATTTCATTTAAAGATATAAATTTTAATGTTTATATAGTGTACACATTAGGTTACATTCTAGACGTACGACGTTAATCATGATTTCTACGGCGACGTTTACGGTCGACTGAAGTAGTGGAACGTGATAATAATTCTTCTTGACACCATATAATATTACTGAGACTAGTTCTCTTAGTTCACCTCGGTGGTTTGCCATTGCCTGCCAAGGGAAGGGAAGACAGTCAGAATAAATTTTTTACTCCGCCCGGGATCGAACCGAGCGTCTCGGATTAGCAGTCGACGCACATAAGTATTGGGCCGTGACAATTTTTTTTTCTTTCATCACCACTTTTACGAAGTCATGCAAAATTTCTATACCTTCCAAGCTTACAAAATTCTAGTTAACAAATTAGCAGGAATTAAAGACTTCAGACTTGACGCAGTTGTTATTTGAGTCCTTCTTAGATTACCATACACTAAGTATGGTTGAAGCCAAGATGACCTACTTGGAAATGTAATTAATTGACATTAGCTCTAACAAAGAAGTAACTTGTGTATCGGGTGAATAAATGCATTTGATTTCTAAAATTGCATTTTCTCCTATCAAACCTGTTATAATAAATTAAGGTTATGTTATTTCTTTGAATAGCTAATACTATAATCTATTTTTACCATCGGGTGAAGCAGCTAAGAAACCATGATCTTCGTCAATCCAGAGACCCGATTTTTGAACTTTCTTTCCAGTTGCTTTCAAAAATAGTGATGCAGCCACAGTCTCTTTTGATATACCATATTCGGTTGCTAGAGAATAAAATGAATTGTGATTTAAGCACGGTTTGACTAGGTTATGGCACGATGTATGTTGCCGACGTTTTACAACATTTCCAAATATTGATGCCGTTAATCCGTTAATGCCGATGTCTTTCGTACTCATACAGTTTGTTTCTTCCGTAGTAACCTAGAAAATGAACAAAATCAGAACTAGCTTATAAATTTTATTATGTTAATATTTTTACTTGTAACCGTAGTGTTTGCTGTTTAGCTTCCGTCAGAATAAATTGTGAATTCTCAATATCCTCTGATTCATTTGCAAACTGTCCATAATCTGTGTTTTTACTCACACTTGGTGTTTTACAACTCCGTTTGCTTTTTTTAATTGCAGGAAATAATTTTTTTCGGCAAGTAACCGTTTTTCGTTGGTGCTTTTTAATAGTTTTTAAAGTGACGGCCTGGACTACTTTTAACGCATTTCTTCCACGGACTCACATGCCACGAAAACTTTTATTGTTTATTTTATTAACTTTTATTAAATAATTAAATTATATTTTTTTTATCAAAAAACTATAGTAACTTAAAGAAAATTTTATTATATTTCGTTCTAAAAATATCAGTTGAGTACGATTGATATCAACATATGGTTAAAGAGAGACAAATAATAATGCTTGCTTTAATAGCTCAAATATTTTCGAGTTTTAAAGTGTATATGGTCGCCCCCTTCTGATTAATAGTTTAAGGTTGGTGGTGATCTTAGCTAATTTCGATAAAAGCTTCGCTAATGTCGTCCTCTTAAGTATAATTGGTAAGCTCATAAAAAGACGGTATATTTCCGGATTACACTGTAAACAGGGCTGCTGGTATGTTCAATGAAGGATATTCAGCGATTTTAAGGGTTATGCAGTTGCTTAATTTGAGTATAGCAAAATGTTTGCTGATATCGCTGACTCGCAACGGATCGAAAGAGAGAACAAGTGTAAGGCATCTAGCAGTAAAGAGGCTCGTAGAGCTCGTAGACTTGATCAAATGCATCAATATGAGATTTTTGAAGAAGTCAAAAGACTCTTGTATGGACCAGGAATAGCTGATTAGCAGATGATTAGCGTAAGTATAAGTAAATTAATATTTATTCCAATTGAAAACTTTGAAACGCTTTTTCTCCGGTTTTTATTTTCACGTTTCTTTTAAATTGACGGGCTTGATAGCTAAAAAACTAAACGACTTATTTAATTGAATCAAATTTTTTTTTGTTCAGAATTAAATTCTCTTCTATGTGAACTAAAAACATTCGTCAAAAAGTTTATTTAAATAGTTATAACACCTTAAAGTTGATTATTTTTTTTTTAAAAAACACATTTTTTTTTTAAAAAACACATTTTTTTTTTAACTCCTTAAAATTTTTAATTTCATATAATTTTCTTGCTTTTTTTTAGTTCACCCAGAAGAAATATATATAAAAATTTAATATCTGTTTTTGTTTTTTGGTTCAGTTAAGAATTACGAGCTGTATCTTTCCCGCCAATTGAAAACTGCAGCAAACAGATGTCCATAAAACAAGTGTAAAAACCTGTTGTTTTACTTTAAAAAATTTTTTTTTATAATCATTAAATACACATAAAACCATACCTCAAAATTCTTTAACTTTATTTCTTTCTTTCCCTTTCAAAAAGAATCGCAAAGAAACGATATTTTAAAACCGTCTAATTAAGGACACCCCCTTAAATTAAAATTTATCAACCACTTAAGTTGTGAAACCTTGAAGCCGTTTCGCTATATCTTGAAATATGCGCTTCCCAAACTTTTTACATTTATTGTTTTAGTTGTATAATTTTCAACTAATTACGTTTCACTTATTTATGTTCGCAATTTGAAAAAGGTAACTTATGAAAAAAGATGATTTTAATAGGTCGCTTGTTGCGTTTAAGCTAAATTTGCATAAATTACTTTCGTCTAGGCTTGCGAATCTATAGGTGGTTTGTTACACCCTTACGTCAGGTGGAGTACATTCACTTTCACTGCTAGACATTATTTTTATAACTAAAATTGAAATTGGTTAGGTACTAAGTTAGAATAATAGTTATCATTAAATATTTACCTTATTAACAATAATTAATGAAACAACATAACCAAACATAACCTACTATTAACTTACTTTTTACTTAATTTTGCAGCCAACATAATCTTACAAGGAAAAGGTCAGGGATGCGAAATTTTGTTTTAGTTTATACTTACACTACGTAAAGATTACACCTAAGACATTACGTGAATGAAATAGTAGCGCGCCATATTCAGCCAATTTTGAGAAAATCGAATTTAAAAATTTCTTCTTTTTGCCTGAAATAAAGTGATAAAAGATAAAACTTGCAACAAAGGTTCCGTGGTAACGTGGTAGAGTGGTGGCTTTAATAAGCGAGGGTTCTAGGTTCAATTCTAGCATCGGTACTTTTTTTTAAATATTTTTTTTTTAATTAATTTTCTTTTTAAGTAATAATATGTAAATTAACATATATTTAATAATTATTCGAAATTATTAATTTTTCAGATCTCAACATTCGGACGATATCGTTTTGTCTTACTAACAGTATTTTCAAACATTTCTTAAATTGATTATTATTCGAAACGTTCAAAAAATTTTGGGATTTGTTAAAAATTATATTTTTTAATTAAATAAGTATTTATTTATATATTTTTGGTATTTTATTTATATATTTAATAAGAAATGAAAAGTTACATAATTGAATAAGTATTTACATATTATATGCAGTATTTATTATTATTATACATATTAATTATTTTCTGATCATTTTACATTGTATAATTTTTTACACCGACGTTTCGCACGATCCCGGGTGGTATTCATCGTAAAAACAGAGAAAACAGTAAGTTTTACGGCATCTAGTAATTAATAATTAGTTAAAAATTAATAATTTCGAATAATTATTAAATATCTGTTAATTTACATATTACTTAAAAAAAAATTAATTAAAAAAAAATATTTGAAAAAAAAAGTACGGACGCTAGAATCGAACCTAGACCCCTGCTTATTAAAGCCACCACTCTACCTCGTTACGACGGAACCTTTGCTGCAAGTTTTATCTTTTATTATTTAGTTATTTCGTGCAAAAAGAAGAAATTTTCAAATTCGATTTTCTCAAAATTGGCTGAATATGGCGCGCTACTATTTCGTTCACGTAATGTCTTAGGTATAATCTTTACGTAATGTAAGTATAAACCAAGACAAAATTTCGCATACCTGACCTTTTCCTTGTTAACATAATGATACTTTTTCTAATTATGTTTCAAAAAGTATCACTTTTTAACATTCAAAAGTGTGCGGGAAAAAAAGAAAAAGTTCTAATCTACTTTATTTAAAATATGAAACAAATAAAAATCTTGTAAAATTAGTAAAATAAGAAATAATAAAATTTCATTACCTTCATTAATAAAAATGTGTCATTGTCCGCCTCTTTTAAAAATTTTGAAACATCGGCGTGGGTGAATACCTCCGATTTTTTTGAAGAATGTGTCTTCGATTTCATCTTTAAAAATGCAACGAGCATTGTGTATTTTTTAATATCGACATTGTCTTTTAATAATAACGTCGACCGCAACATCGAAAAACAGCTCCACAAAGTGGAGCTTTGCACGACTTTCGACCGTTGCTCCAAGTAAAGCGTCATTCACATCCAAGTAACGTACGTAGCGGACATACAAGACATAACGCGAGGAAAGTTGAAATGCATGGTTTCAAACGCTACCAGTGACATTCGTACAAAACATAGCCGACATGAAGTAACGTAACAAAGAGTTCGGTCAACTTCAACTTCTCCGTTATGTTTTCTATGTTTGACCAATGAGATGCATTCATTTTACAAGGCAACACCTGCGTTTTAAAATTTTAAATTTTAATGTGAAGTTTACACTTTCGACATTTAAACTTTTAGGTTAAACCAAATATCTTCTGGTCTAATCAACTTTTCCTCCATTATAAACTCAAAGAAATTGCTAGGTAGAATCAACTAAAAAGAGCATATGAAACGGCGTCTATCTAGTTTTATAGTAAAATCAACCAGAAAACAATAGTTAAACCGGTTTTATCACTATAGGTACTATTTAAATTGTTATATTGACAAATAAATAGTTGGTCACCATTTTAATAAAGTTAGGTAACTATTTTTTAGTGCTACCACAACTTTATTTATTCACATAAACAAATAGTAGTTGAGTAATCATAATAATATTGTAGAACAACAACTTAAATAGTATTTTGACTATTTTATTTATTCACTAACCATGCTTTGCTTCGTTTACAATTAAATTGTATAGCCACTTTTTTTTTGTTTCTTAACCAGGTTTTTGTTGGTTTACAACTATAAATAGTATGACGACCTATTTTTCTTGTATTACAACCATCTTTTTTGAACATACTTATCACCTTACTCTTTTGTATGGTAGCAAATATCGCAATAAAATGAAATACAGATTTTAATTCGAACATTGTTTATTAGATATATTATATTAATTATTATACACATAAAACATTTATATTAAACAAACAAACTTATAAAAAGGGCTTACGATATAACAAATTTGAAAAAATGAAATATAATAGTAAAAAAAAACAAATTAATAATATTTTGGTCGTACGTAAGTAAAACCATTTGGTGATTTATACAAATGAATGGGGGCATGAAGAAATTCATGAAACTGATGCGTACAAAATAGATAAAAGTTCTTGGTCTTATTTAATACTTTGTAAGATTGAAAATGGTTATCGATTTTGCTAATTTTATGTTCAACACATATAAAGTAATAATTGTTTATATTTTTAATCTCATCTACAGCTATGTGCACAATTTCATACAATTTCAAAGAATTTGAAAATAAAAAGAAATTTTCTTTATATAACGTATTTTTATACTCCATTTCTTTAATAAAAGTTAGATTATTATTAAAATTATCAGCATCATTGAATATTTTTAAATTTTGAATATTTTCATAATAGGGTTGCTCTCTTAAAGTTAAATTTATACTGTTTTTAGCACTGTTATATTTTAATTCATCGTTTAATCCAATTTTATTTAATATTCTGTTACAAAATTTTAGAGAACACTTTATACCAACACTGTACGGAATATTTCTACGAGAATTTGTATTGTTGGTGTAAGTTTTTATTTCTCTGTGTTTTGCTTCAAATCGAAAACACCAAAGGTATCTTAATGGTCCCATCTTTCTAATAATTGTTGGGTAATGAGTAAGGAAGTGAAATTTGGGTTTCAGAGTTTGACCAAATAATTTAATATAATGAGCATGGTGTTGCTCAATTTTTTCTTTTAACATTTTTAAAATAGTTTCATCAAATTCAGTCCTCAATATTATGTCCATTATTTCAATTAAGAGGCAGATAAGTTTCCAGTGTGAATTGTTAATCGGAACTAAGTCTCCAACAAGGAGTGGCAGAGTATGGCAAAATGTCCACATTTCAGAAGCCGACATGTGTAATTTGAAAGATTTAAAATGATTTATTTTTATTGGTGGTGAAGAATTACCAATCTCAGTTTGTCCAAGATTAAATGCCTGCTTACGACTATTTAAAATTTCTAAGGAAAACAACTTTTCGATACTAATTAAATGAAGTAATACTTGAGTAATATCGTAATTACAAACACCTTCAAAAAGATCATGCATGATGTCTGCTACAAAATTAGTAGTAACATGAAAGCTATCAATTGTATTAAAAATTGACGGTTCTCTTAAACCATTGCTTTTTATGCGTTTAGCTACATCAGTTTCACAGTCAAGATCTTCATTATAATTTGTTTGATTTCTAAGTTTTGATGGTACTTCTTTACAAGCTGGTACAATTTCCAGCTGACTGCATTTACATGTTCGGCAGGGAAAGGAACTTTTAAAGCTTTTTGTACAGCCCAAAAGAGAGTTTAAGCCTAAATTATCTCCAACAACAGCACTTAAAATAAAGTTCACTTTAAACTGTCCCTCTTGGGTGTACAACAATAAACCATCTTTTTCTAAAAATTTTATATCTTCTATTAAAATACTTAAACAAGCGTCATTTCCATGTCGAGAGTCTTTTGATTTATAAATCAGAGCTACAAATATGTTTTCTAATAATGATAAATAATGTTGAGGAAGTGTGGGAAAAGAGTAATAAAATGCTGCTAAAGACTGTTCTGTAGCATGAGATCTTAAGGCATTATTGATTTCAAGATCATCATAATAAAGAATATACGGTATGAGAATTTTGTCATTACAATCAACTACTTTGGATTTCCACACTTCACCATGAATTATATTTATTATAACATTTGCTGTTTGATGTTCGGTTACTAATTTTTTCATATTTTCAAGTATTACATTCAAATTATTTCCTAGCTCAAAAAACTTTTGAAATTGAAACTTTAGCGGCATGATCATACCCTTGCTTATGTTTTTGTTCATAATACATACAGCATTTCTTGATACGACTGGTCCAATTTTATTATTTATATTAAATATTTTCGGATCTCTATAACAATCTTTTCGTTCTACTACTTTAACATATTTATAAAATGTTTTAAAATTTTTGAAAGGGTTTTTACAAAATTCTAAAATTGCACTGTACTCTTTACATTGCACTGATATTTCATTTTGAAAGTTTGCTACAAACAAACTTTCTAGTTCAGAAATTATTTTATTTAATAATTTGGTTGTTATTTCAGTTATGATTTCATCAACATCTGTCCTTGCAAAATTTGACTTGCTGTAAAGGTTACTCATGAAAAGCAGTGCTGATGTTTCAATACGTTCTAAAATTGATTCTGAATTAAATGGAAAACTAGATGGTTCGTTATTATCAAATGATGTAGCTGATGATAAATTAAAGGTACTGGTTTGTCTTACAAAATCTATATTGTGAGCTTCGGTGCTAATGCAAGTTTCTTCATTTTTAAAATGTCTTTTAAACGCCTTTAAATTTTGAAATATATGTGAACATTGTAAACAATGGAAGTTATTAGTAGGCCGTAATTGATGAAAATATTTAAAATGCGCAATTAACTGTTCCACTTTAAAGTTTGTATTAATATGTTGTTTCACGCACATAAAACACTTCCGCATTTAAAAAAAAAATAAGGACCTTATGACTAATTAATACAAGTACACACTGCACTGCTAACTCAAATCTTGAATCAGACAAAGAACGGTAGGTGTTACGTTATCATCCAAAGAAGTTATACCAAAGA
Source organism: Cantharis rustica (assembly GCA_911387805.1). Taxonomy (NCBI): domain Eukaryota; kingdom Metazoa; phylum Arthropoda; class Insecta; order Coleoptera; family Cantharidae; genus Cantharis; species Cantharis rustica. The sequence continues at coordinate 38,540,058 of OU426879.1, forward strand.
AATATTTTTGGATGAAAATCCAAAAACTGTAACTGTCTTTCGGATACCTGAGGTCTAATACGTGAAAAATTTTGAAGCAACAGTCTAATGCCGAAATAAAGTTGGTAAATTTATATTTTATGTTGTCATAAAACACCACAAACTCGGTGAGTGATGTTAAATCATTTCCTACTCCGATTATGATGTGACAACTCAAGTTGTCTTTCGAAATCGTTGATAACGGCTACATGGAGAAAGAACGAATCCTGGGAGTCCTTGATTGTGGATTTGACTATTTTTTTCTTATGGTCCTTCTTCACTGTATGTTTAACAGTAGATTTATGATTATATTATTTAGATTTATCTAGAAACATCTAGAATTAATATACATATAATTAATTATTAAAGTTTAAATTAGAGTATTTTTAAATTGTTAGCACGCGATAATATTTTTATAATGTAAAATTTAAAATGGAAATAATTCTGTAATCCAAACACTGCCATCTAATATGAGTATTAGTGCTTGTTCACAATGTACGTAACGTGAGACATAAGGCGTACATAAAACTTAAAAATATAAATACAAATAAAAGTTGAATAGAATATCGAATAATATTAAAATCTTAAACTACGCTTCATAGAATGTCCTTTTGCATATAACAAAATAACTCCATTACTATTCAATATTCAACTAACAAGGAAAATAATCAATAGATAAGTGGTTTAAGTAGTGTAACTTGATATTAATCATATCAAATTTTTAGCATAAACTAAAAACAATAAAAAAAACGCGACAATATATTGTCGTGAAACTAAATATTTCGACCCACCCTGTGCTAAATTACAAAAATTTGTTAATCTGATTTTAAACGTTTAAATTGGAAAAGTACAGAGTGGGGAGAAAAAGATCGAGAGGGAGGCTTCTGGTGCCAACTATGGCCGACAGCGGGTGCGTGATTTTGGATGCACGCTGAATTTGATTTTTGATACGTTGAGTTTTGATATTGTTTTGAATTTGTGAGTAATTATTTTTTATTTGAATAAAGTGATTTTATGCGAATGCATTATTGCGCCTTTTTTTGGATGATTAATTTGATATTTTGGATAATTTGGATATTTTATGATACGTTGCTACCGAGCGGTTGTTGATTTGATGGTTTTGATTGTTTTGCTTTAATTGGAAAAGAAGCAGTTAAAATTATAATTTTCGATTTGAATTTAAAATTGGAAAATTTAAATTATAGTTGAGCGAACAAGTGTTGTGACTGATAACTCGACGCTTTGGATAAGGCAAATCAAACGTTGTTCCTTTCGAATAAAATTGAGATTTTATTTTATTTTACAGTGAATTTAAATTGGATTTGATTTAAGGCTGTTCTACGAGACTTGCCATCCGAACGTAAAAAAAGGAATTCCGTGTTGTGCAAAGACAGCAAACTTGACGTGTAGAAACTTTGTAATGCTTTTAAAGTGTAAACGTGTGTAGAAAAATTAATACGAATCAAGGATCGCCTACCCACGCACGTAAACAGATATTCTTACTATAAGTTTATGTTGCAGTTTTACCGAAGTGCAATACAATTTTATAATTATGTGCTCTAATTATAAAATAATATTCGTAATGTTTTTAAAATTATATTTTTCAACAATTTCATTAAATCTTACGATGACTTGACCGTCGTTCCTACCTAATGCAAACACGTACACATCGCTACCTCGAAAGAATAACGACACAACTCAAAATTTGACAAAAATGAGTTAAGTATTAAAATCGATAGAATTTAGCTATATCTTATCGTGTATAACGTCACAATGCAAAATTTTAATAACCTGCTGTTATTATAGCGGCAGTGCCATTATGCATGTAATGCAAAGTTACTACTTATCAGTAGTTTAAAAACGCTCTATTGAAAAAAGTGCTTTTTTTAGTTTGTCGTTATTCTTGCCAGGCAGCGACATGTACCTTAATTTGGTATTATTAAATTTATTGATAAAATATAACATTTACTGGACGCTTACTCAAAAAGATAAATTATTATTTATAATTGTTTTTGTATTTCATCATGATTAGTGTTCCAAGATTCTTGGGATTATAGACAAAATAGGGCGTAACAATAAAGCAATAGAAATAACAACTTTTTATTTATTATAATAAAAATGCAAATATATTTATAAAATTTTGAGATAATATTAAATCAATAAATTTGTGTAAAGTATAAATAAATCAATTTGTTTAAAATAATTATATTAATAAATTAACTACAAATTATACAAATTGAGATAAAAACATAGCGCCAATAGAATACTGAAAAAAGAAATCCACATGATGAATTTCTTCCAAAAGTTATTTCTAAAAAGAAAAAAAAAGTTGTGTTCATAGATACAGTTAAAAAGTGCGTACCTATTTGTGATTAGCTTATGTAATATAAAAACCTAAAAGAAAATTAACATAATATTTTTGGTAGAAGATGCTCTTCATAGAATTTCCTGAGTTGCGTTTTACATTTCTCTTCCCAAAACTGATCATCCCGTAAAATATTTTCTACAAAAATACCTCCTATGTTACTCCATACTACAAAGTAACAAGATTTTCTTCCTGTGATGTGAAGTTGTCCTTGTACCTGGTAAAAGTAATTATGATTCCGTTTCAATCTTAGCTGATCAGTGCTTCTGTCAACATGCAAAAACGGAACCTTACACAAATTATTTTGTAGATCTTTTATTGAAATATCCTCCAGTTTGGCTGGACATTTTACCTCTACCAAAGAATCCTGATCTTCTAATATTCCGTCTGGACTGGCATTTCGTTACAGCTAAACCTGTCTTTTGAGAAAAAGCTTCAATTGCGTCGTCTTCGTGCTGAAGTCCGTAAGCAGTAGCTCGTGATCCTGTAAAATTGTTAAATAGTAAACGTTCTGCTAATTTACCTGGATGCGTTGAAGGTCGTCTCTTGCAAATTTCTCCAAATCTTGAAGCGGTTATCCTATTCTGGCGTTCCCTCTTCCATATTGGATTAGCTGATTGTCCTCTTGTTTGTTTTTCCAGGTCATCGATTTCTTCGTCGGTTTTTCTAAGAGAATTATAAAATTCTATTTTTCTCTTAAAAAATTCTTCTTCGTCTATTTCGTCGATTGCTCCATAATTTTCATCTGGTCCTGCTAACTGTTGAATTTTTTTTGATCGCCTATTCTTGTTACGATAATTTTGTTTCCGATCCTGTGCTTCGTAAAATATTTCTAATGTCCTTGGGCAATCTCCCTGAAAAGCAATATTAAGAATTTCTAAAACTTGCTTACCTTTCGTGTTAAATGACAAAGCGGCCAATTCGCAACGCATTTCATATAATCCAGCTTTTGCAAAATTAATGCGTTTACCTCCTGACATCTTACAAACCACAGAGTTGAAAGATTCTACATTATTATTGGTTTCCTGCAACAGAAGAGAATGTGAATTTTGCACTAACCTGCTTATACACTTCATGATGTCTTGGAATAGTCCACATGCCTTCATTTCTTCTACAACGTTTTTTTCATCAGGCTTAGGTCCTTTGCAAAAATATTTTGCGCAATTAATATGCTCTCCAAAAACGTGGTAGGGCGCATTTTTTATGTCGTTGGATAATACACAAATTTTTTCGGCTAGAGTAATATTTTCACCTTCTCGCTTTATTGACGCCAGTTTTACTGCTGTCCGCAGACGCAAAATGTTTGACGTCAATAAGTGTCGTAATTCTAAAGAAACACGTAAATTAGAAGAACTTTTACCTGACTTACCCAATTCGCCTAATTTGTTGCAAAAGTTTCGTAGTAGATGATTGGTACATTCAACTTTTTCGATGTTTGTATTTGGTCCATAGGGTTTGATTTCTCGAAGTTTCTTCATTACGCTACTGTCTCCATCGCTGACCATTCGAATATATTTGAGATTATGCTGAGTAATACTCTTCTTGAAGCCTTTCACTATTGCTGCAGCCTCCATTGCAGTTGAATTCCCATTAAAATTTCTATAACATATGTGGTTATTTGGTCGTTTCTGCTTTTCAGAAATGTTGTTACAAGTTGCACAATATTTATTTAATACTTCAATATTTAAAATTTTTTTTGTTTTTACTCCCACAATAGTACCAACACCTGATGACGCATTGTAATTGGTTCGATAACTTCTTTTTGACCATGCTCCGTCGGTAATTACCGTAGTGGTTGGAATCCCATTTTGATCAACATCGCCTATATCTATTGATTTTTCAACCTCCTCCTGACCTACTTTAGCAATATTTTTCTGTAATACTTCTTTTGTAATCTTCTTTAAATCGTTTTCTTCTTGGCGATACGTTGCGTAGGTCATGTATGGAATGTTCATAACAGAATGATACTCTTTCAATTGCGAAAATCCGCATCCAATTGAAGAAGCACCTAAAACAGATAAAAAATTTATATTAGCATTACCTGGTTTATTAGGAACTGCTTCCACTTTTTGTTTGGATTTGCACATCTGGCAGCGAAAAATTAATGTCGTCTGAAGTCCATGTCTTCTGCCAGTTTCAAAATCAATTTCATTTATTGTGCAGGAAAATCCAGGATTATGTGGAAATTGCTGAATTTCTTTCCAAAAACGTACAAAGTCTACTAGGCATAAACCATAAAACTGATGTTCTTCTTTTGGTGTCGGTGTTGGTTTTTTTGAAGATGTTGAATTTCCCCAACGTGCTAAAAGTGCCTTACGACATCTTTCCCTATTGCTTCGCACAGTTTTCGATAATTTCGGCATAATTCTTAAATTGTACTTCTTAAACCAAACGAGAAAGAATTCCAATAACGTAAATACCAATTTGCCTTCAAAAAGACAGTAACACAATTTTTAAATAGTAAAAAATCTCAAGAGCAAACACTCAATGCGTTAATATAATGCAGTGTGATAAAGAATTGCAATTATATCATAATCATCATGTACTCCCACTTACCAATACACCTTACTACGTACGTTAAATATATATAAAGCTGACGAGCAATTTCAAGTTTATGCTTGAACAAATTAAACAATTTTATTTTAAAAGATCAATAGTTTTAAAATAAGCTTTTTTTAAATTTGAAATTTTAATTTTTGAAATTGCACACGTATACGTAATAATATGACAACTTGCCATATTGTACACCTTTAAAATTATTAAAAAAATATTTTTTTTAATAGTTACCATATCTACATACTCACCATTTAACCAAATTTATTTAAACACACTTTTATAACACTTAACTAGTAAACTTTTCAATAAAAAGAATTTTATAAATTCATATCTACGTACATATAAGGTATGTACCTTAGAAACGCGTTACATCATTTTTTTATGTAGTATGTAACATTATACTATGCTTTATATTTACAAGACTTGGCTTACTATCTTCGATAAGAATTGTAAAAGATGCAAGACATTCTTTCTCAATTTATATACTTTTTCTACACGTCAATTATAATTACGTGAAGCAATTTGAACTTTAGGTCCTAAAAACTTTTAAACCAATTAAGATATCAAAATTCTGTCTGAGCCAAAAGTTTCTAAAAATCGAGATTTACAAAATATCGGAAAAGCTCAAATTTAATGGTTTTTTGGCTTTTTTGGAAAAACCAAAAAACTTATTCAAAAAAGGATATTTGTAAAGGTTTATAATAATCTACTACACATTCTGTCAAAATTTCAAGTCAATTGATCCAGCCGTTTAGTATTTATAAAAAGGTACTAAAAGAACAGCCTTAATAATTATTTTTGGAGAAATTATTTGTTTGCATTGAAAAAATTTTTATTTTATTTTGGAAATCGAATTGCGAGCAACATCTTTTGGCAGTAGAAAACGTTAGAACCCTTCGACCCCTACAAAATTAACAATTGCTCCCGCAATCCAGGGTTAACCCGAGGTAATAAAGAGATTTTGGATTTTATACAAAAATACCATTACAATATATATAAACTTTCTACAGCGCAGGACTCAAGAAAAAGATAGGTTCACAAGATTAAAATAGAAAGAAAATAGAAATTACAATGCTTGGTGATACAAAACATGAAATACGCTTGGATTAAACATTATACAAAAAAAAATAAATCAAATACACAATGTGAATGAACATAATTATTTATAGTTAATTATATAAATCAATTTAATCTACAAAAGTAGATGGAAAATTTACAAGTAAACGTTTAAACAAATAATTGATCTTAGGACCGTATTCAGAGTTGTTATAAATCAGAAAATAAGCAAATCATCAATAAAGTCAAATCAATCAGATGCGCTAGTAATATCTCAAAGTTTCTCAATGGCAGTTTTGTTAATTTTCTTGCGTTCGATTATAAAACCACTATCAACAAAACGATTCCCGATTAATTTATAAGGTGAGGGATATCGGCAAATAGAAAAATTCTATGTTCGTTTGCAGGATTTTTAGGTTTGTTTTTGTGAGTTATTTCTAACCGATTATATAATGATCTATATCCTCCCCGAAGATCACTGACCATACCCACAATTGGAAACCTATAAAAACACAACGATTATAAGAGCACTTAGGTACATGGTTTGTTATTCTCATCTGAATTTTTAATATAATAATTTATGATTTGAAATAAAAGATCCTTAGTTATTTTGAAATCTAATTTCAATTTCCAATTGTGATTCCAATTCGGATTTCCAATCCGAAACTAATCCTCTCAGCATAACAACTTGTGCATAGCTTGGTGGCTTTAATGTTTCATCGTTAACCTTGTACAAATAGATCTGGCGAAGTTTTATTTCATCGAATGACAATATACAAACTTTTTCCATATTGTTCATCTCTTGCAGTTTGATTACATTAAATACTGGTTTCAAGATACCAGGTAAAATTTGAATTTTTTTCAATCACGATCGAAGTGTTGATACAGCTGGGAAAAGATATCCTTTTTTCTATCAGCAACCTATAAGCTCGAAGACCAGTGAAACGAACAACGATTGCTTTAGATACATCTTTAATCGACCATCGTGGACGTCTTTTGGAATTTTTAAGCTTTTTGGTTTGCTCAGAAGTAAATAAACTGCTCAGAGCTTCAACCTAGCTTTCTAATCGTTCAATCTTCTTCTTTAATTCTGCTATGATTTCATCACGGATATCAACTTCCGTATTACTTCTAAAAATATTAAGAATATATTGTTACGTGGCCCTGAAGGTACAGGCATCAAAATTAGGAACCGCGGCCGAGGAATTCCAGCTAGCTCACGCATGGATCTCTTTTTCCCCGGAACTCAAAATTTGACAAAAATTACGAATTATTGTCTTGTTGTTTCGTGGTCGATAATATTTTTTTTTACACTGCTTAAAAGCAAGTCCAACACAAGAAAGCAAATCATATAACAGTAACAGTTTAATAAAATGAGATAACGTAGGCACATTAATTACAAATAATACAGGTGTCGGAATGCCATACTATTCATGAGGTATTGTATACCTTAATCGACATTTTAAACTTAAATAGCAGGCAAGAATCGATTCATTTACTTGATCTTAAAATAATATTTACAAAACTTATCATTGTACAAGAACCTCGAAGGCATTAACGTACGTGATTTTAAGTAAAATTACAGTAAGTCGACAAATAGTCCTTCTAAGGTATTTAATTGCATGCCGTTGTTGAAGCACTGAAGATATTGCGCACAAATAAAAATCGTTCAACTTACAAGACATTTGCAGGAAGCTCGCACTTGCCGTATTGTCGTGGCGAAAGTCAACAGGAAAGTGAAGTCGTCTCACCTCGAGTGCCGTTGTTCTTTTTCCTTTTCATTATACCGGAAATGCACAAGGTCGTATTTGGATCATCATTTTCTTCGATAGTAACAAAGACATCTGTTGATCATCAAATCAACTCAGGAATTCCATTAGCCGGTCCCAAAATGGCGATGAAGAAATTCGAAAAACGATAATTTAAAAAAAAATCAGCTCCTAGCCTCACAAACCTACGTTACCATTAATCTCCCCCTTCCTTGTAACCAAGCCAGTGGCGTTGATAAGAAGTGCAAGTGCCTAGTCATAAAGGTTAAAAACACCAAGGTAATTAATCCACGGTACGATCGCGCGAATCTTTTAAATTTAAAAAAGCAGATTGTAACAATATGTAGGCTTATTAACACTTAATATAAGAATTTAACTATATGTTATCATTAGATTTGCTATAATAAAAATAAGAATTACCCTATATCTTTAGTCAAAATATTAGTTTCTATAGGATTGTTATCGGAAATAACACCTTCACTCTCGAGAGAGTTTCTACTGCGACTACTAACACCGTTTCTAACAAATTTATGAAATAAGCTATAAATAAGTATTTCTATTTGAATGAAAATAATAACTATAGGTACTTACTCGGTTTGAATTGTTTGTTCCTTTATTAAAAGTACATCAACCAAATTGGAGCGATCCTTTTTAGCAATCCGCTGTTGCCTTTGAGATGTGGAAGCAGTAGTAACCAAAGCAGATGGTTTCGGTATATTTTCAGTAGAAATCACTCTTGGCTTAATCCGTCGGCAATTCTTTGGGATAGGACATCCCAGAAGTTCATATTTCAAGTTACGAGCATAATCACAGGTTTTAAAATGCATTTAGCACACTCTTGCATTTTTCACGTTTACATTGTTTTTACGACTGCGAGCTATTACAATTTACAAAGTCCCGGATCAGTCGGAAAACGGAAAAACATCACATTGCCTTTGTTATAATTGTTTGGCTTCATCGTCCATATTACAATCAAATATTGCACACCGCATGATTAATGTAAGGTAAATTACTGATTCACAACAAATCACAAGCAAAAACAATAACAAAACTGAAAAAATTTAGGTTGCTACAACTTAGAACTTAAAGCGCACAGAAAACCATTATGCGTTTGAAATGTTAGTTACCGTGTGACGTCACAATTAAGCAAGATGGCACTGAACCTTCGCAATATCATACCTGGTAATTTATTGTATCATGTTTACATAGGATAGAGCTCGTACAATATTATTCATTTTTGGTAGTGGTCATCGTAAAAATTATTTATTTGAAACTATAAACTTGAAAAAAGCACATAAAAATAAAATAACAAAATTATACGCCTATGTCTAGATTTGGTAAAAAACATTGCACATTATGTTAAAAGTGAATACTACTAATGTATTTGAAACAAACTAACATTAAGATTAAATAAAAAATAAGATACATTACTTATAAAACTTCAAAGTTTTGGTAACAAAATTTTATATTATAATTTTAAAAGCACTGCTGATTTAAATTTTAACAAGAAACATTGGAATGGGGTGACAATAACACCTTCTGTAAATCCATATAGTAAACATGTTTTGCTTCAGTTTTGTCCTTTTCTTTTTTGCATCTTTTCTCTTTTGATCTTTTAAGTACCCTTCTTCAGAGAGGTTTAATGCCCTATAATTGGTTCACATCACCTTTTTTCGGTAAAAACAAACCAGGATTCAACTCTTCAAATACTTTATTAAACGTTTTTATTGATATTGGTTTAACAGTTGAATTCTACAGCTCTGAAAATTTTTGATATTCTTCAAAAAGGCCAGCTTTAGATTGCCAGATGGATTCTAGGTATAATTTTTTGATTCTAGATCTAGAATAATGCGACTCCATTTTAGGCAAATTATAAAAAACGAATACACCATTTGCCTTTAAGAAGCTACCATTTGTGTTAAATGTCCTAATCTGATCTAACATGTCTACCTACCCAATTATTGAAGTGTTCAGAACAACTCTAGTCAATTTCGTTGTTATAGCTGTACCAATAAGTTGGATATTTTATTGCAGCAGCATGAGCTAGAACCACCAACAAAAATTAGAGGAAGATGCTTTTGTTGTGAAAGGCTGAAAAATAGGGTGACAATACCATATTTATGTAAACAATCAATATATAAAGAACATGCAATCATTATTTGTCCAGAATGTAGCAAAAAAAGACGAAAACGAAAGTGAAAACGAGTAATCTATACAACAGCGCGTGAACATGTACTAATTTCATACAATTCCCTGCCCTACTTATTACTGGGAACTAACAAGTTGCGCCTGCAGTTGCTGTTTTATGCAATATGTTGTGTCCGTAGAACTCGAGTGATTACATTTAAAGAAGTTTTGGTTGTATTTGTATATTTCATTCGTACACCTATTATTTACATTTCTAGTACATACAGTGCCTCACAAAAGTGAGCATACACCTAGAAATCTCTTAAATCTCTTCGGAATTCGTAGTGACCGTTTTCAACTGAAAAAGCTGTCTTAGGAATATCTTTGGGATTCATTTCGATTTGATGAAATCTAGAGGTTAAATCTAAAATGTAAAATATTGACATTTACCTAATTTATCGAGAATATCAGTGATATTGGGAATCGGATGTTTATCGTCAATTGTTTGCTCGATTTATTTTCGATAATCAATTACAACTCTCCATTTCTTTTTTCCACTAGCATCCAATTTTTTTGGTACGATCTAAACCGGTGAAGAAAATGGTGAATTTGAATCTTGGATTATGCCTTGTTCCAACATGTTTTTTATTTGAGTTTTAATTTCATTTCTATGTATTTCGGGGTATTTGTAAGATTTTGTATAAATTGGGGATTCGTCTTTTAATATGACTTTATGCTGAATTTAGGTTGTAAAGGTCAGTGGAAGTTTTTTGCTATAAAATACAGTAGACTCGCTGTTTAGCTTCGTTGGTTTGAAAGTTCGAAAAGCTGCTTTCGAAACGCAACTAGGCAGCGTGCAGAAATTCAGTCTTGAGAAATCCGCTTTGAAAGACCTTTTTGTAGGCGAAATGTGAGAGTGGTCGCTAAAATAAAACACTTGTTTGGTTGCACTATATTTATTGACCGAAAAATGGGTGTTTAGTAATGCTGCAATCACTGAATCCTTTTGTCATAGATACGTGTGATTCGAATGACTGCAGGTTGAACACAAATAACTGTTACAATTTCTAAGAAGGTTTTACCTTCGTTAAAAAAGGGAGTGAACGATACGGTAAGAACGTGTATGTTGTTCGGGCGCTTGAATGTTGCTACTGGTGGTGCGATAAAGATTGTCATGCGTACAATACAATTTCAGGGATGAACAAAATATAACAGGGGCGTGCTAAGTAAATGGAAAGAATAATTGGCGGCAAATTTGAACAATGTAAACATAATAAATAAACCATTGCAATTCTAAACACTCGCGATTCTGTGAACACGAAAAATTCGAGCTAGTTCATATAAGCAAAATGTTCGCACTATTGAAGGTATTCATAACAACCTGAATAATATAAAAAAAAAATCGTTAAATAATACAACTTTCTTTATTATTGTTACAGTCGATATTACACTTGATTGAAATATGAAGTAATACGTGTTTGAACTTTTTTGGAGGTTAAGTGTGCTAAAACAGCTTTTCCCTGCATATTTTTGAGGCTTAAAATATCACTGACAGGAATTCCATTTTGCTCTGCCCATGGTATTACCACTTTTAACGTTTGGATCACGGATGTATAATATAAGAGGTGAGCTTACAACGCAAATTTCATGGCCTACGAACGTCCCGTCAATGCTAGACAGAGACAGACAATGTGTTCGAGTTAATACTATAGTGGTCTTATGGAATAATATCGGAAATATTATTTTAGAGACCCACAAGAAATAAATAAACAACTTAATAACAAATTATTTAATTATTGTGTTAGACACAATTATAAACAATATTAGGTATATATTTTGAACTAACAAGTTAATAAGTGTACAATAAAAAGATATGAAATGTAATAATTTTATTAAATTCAGAATAACTAAATTAGTAGCATATTATAATCATATAAGGATTATTAGTTTCAAGATTTAATGTAATTTTGAGAAATAAAAAACGAGAAACAAATTATTAAAAAGCTGAAATTATTAAAACAAAATTAGAAAATGATAATCATAATTACGACTTATGCAATTTTGATTTTTTTTTATCGACCGCTGAATGTTTTTTAAATTTTCCTTGTTCTTGTCGGTAATATTTGTCTATTTGTCTAATATTGTCTCATAAAGATATAAAAGTAAACCTCTTTCGATATAATTTCGTCACGATGTACTTGGCACCCAAATTTTATCGATTTGTTTTGTTGATTTGAAAAAAAGTTTCTGTGACTACTTCACGTATCACATCTTCCTTAAAAAAATGTTTTTCGCACAAAACGTCATTTATTTCTAATTGTTTGGCCGCACGTGGAATCAAAGCACTCCACTCTTTTAATTTGTTTTTAGGTACTTTAGGTACTTTTAACTTTAAGGGAAGTTTTTTCTTTATTACTACGATACCCGCTGTTACAATTAGGTGCAAAACAATCTCTTCGAGGCATTGTCAAAATTAAAATGTTAACTAATTAAACTTTTAGTTTAAAACGTGTGTTTTAATTGTGCATCGCTTATGCACTGTGCAATATCGTGGTCAATCTAGGTACTCTTTGTTTATCCCTGTCGCTGGCCCTCCCTCGCACACTGAGGAAGGTCGAGACCCACTACTATGTGATAGACGCATAGGCCGTCAGATCACCTTAATAATTATACATCCGTGGTTTGGATAACATCAGGATGAGGAACTGACTTTTGCTGTTCATCAATAATTTCTAAGTCACTATCGTCTGAAATATCATTATTACCGTCGTCAGTTAAATCTTCAACGACGTCCTTGTTCCATTCTTCAATATCTTTTTCAAAATTCAAAAATCGGCCTAAAAATCGAATGAATAATATAATACCGTTAAAATTTTCACTAAACTCTTACTGGTTGAATTTCTTGAATTATTCTTTATCGTCCTTTTTTGAAGTTTCTGTTGCTTCATCATCAGTGCGCCATATTTCTCGTAGTCTGGCCAATGGCAAGTCATCTTCTTCCTCAAAAGTATTTTTCCCTAAAATAGTAGTATGCCAACATTTTGAAATAACTGAAGGTTCCAATTTTTTCCATGCAGCATACAAATGTAAAACAGCATCTTGTAATGTAAGTGTTTTAATTGCATCTGATAATCCGTCGCCTTTAGATATGACAGCACTTAACAAGTTTTTCCTGTAGTTCAGTTTAGTAATCCTTAAAATGTTTTGGTCCATTGGTTGAATAAGTGGCGTTACATTTGGTGGCATGAACACAACAAATATGGCAGCATCATTGCTTTTCAATTCTTCAGCCTGTGGATGTGATGGAGCGTTGTCTAAGAGGAGTACGGCTTTCTCGGGAAGATTCTTGCTTCTTGCTTCTCAAAAATTTTCGAACCTAAACACAATCGTTTTTTATACACCATGTACTTACAGAATCATCTGCTTACTTACCTCAGGAACAAACTGTTGAAAGAACCAGTTTTTGAAAATTTCTTTCGTCATCCATGCATTTTTGGTGTTTCGATAAACAAGTGGATTATTAAAATTTTTAAAAGCCCTGGGCGATTTTGCTTTTCTGATAATTAACGGTGTTAATTTATGTGAACTTGTTGCATTAGTACATTCTAAGAACGTTATTCGTTGTTTTGCTATTTTTAAACCTGGAGCAGTCTTCTCGGAAAATGAAACATAGGTTTTATCAGGTAGAAATTTCCAATACAACCCAGTTTCATCTGCATTGTAAATTTGATGTTTGTTTAGGTTGAATTCTTGAATAATTTGTGTCAGTTCTATTTTAAAAGGATTTACAAGTTCTGGTTGTGATGATAGCTTTTCACCACATATTTTTAAAAGTCTTATTAAACTTATGAAGCCAGCCATCGCTTGCATTAAAATTTCCAGTTAAATTCAACTTTCTATAATAATATAAAGCCTTTTGTTTCAGCATATCGCCAGTCACTGGTAAATTTCTTTCACGTTGCTGAATAAACGATTGATTCAATGCTCTTTCCATTCTAGGGTTTTTGGGAATTTCTTAAAGTACACTTTCGAACTTTACTTGGCATTGAACTTTGGGTGATAATTGCTATAATTTTCTTTTGTTTATTTTTGATGGAACAGATAGTAGATTTAGCTACTCCGTATTTCTTGGACAACATAGTGACACTCACTTATGCTCTTCTATAATTTTAGATTTTTCATACAAAGTTAAACACTTCTTGGAATTTTTAGTTTTAACCATTTTGAAACGCTATTAATTCACATCCACAAAGACTCACTTCTATTACACAACTGAAGCTGATTGCACACAAATGGAAATATATAGTTTTACCAAAGTGTGCATAAACGTTTTTTGCTTGTTTATGCAGTTTTATGCACGTTCATCAAGTAAATTAATACTGTTCACATTATAGAAGTTTTTGTAATTCACACTACAGAATAGCCAATGGACATAATTTGCTGTTCACATTATTGAATAGTTTATATTTGCGCGTGTTCACATTAACGCGATTCTACTGTATATCTATATATTCAAAACATAATTTTCGGATTAGGTAATTTTCCGTAAAATGGGGTCAATACAAACACTTTGCGACTTTTTTTAGCTTTGTTACAAAAAAATTAGTAAATATTTTCTCTTTGAAAAATATGCAAAATGTGTTTCGTCCTTAGTAGATGATCTTGTATTTATCAAATTTGCAAATAAAAACTCACACTTCGAAAAAAAAATTAAATGTTTACTTTTTCTATTAACCCTTGAAGTGGGGTGAATAGAAAAATGTCTCTGATTTTAATGTAATTTGATATTAAACGTTAGCATAGGTGCATAAAAACACAGAGAGTGTTTTAAAAATTCATTGGAGCATGCATACCTAAAAATTTAGTGAAAAAAAAACATAAATTGGATAATTAACATTTATTAAATTGAAAAACTCTACAAAATAACTTTTTTCCTACTCTAAATCAGTGTGCTTTATCGGGAAATGGAGAAGATCTCGCCTTGAAGTGGGATTTACAGGAACTATTTCTCCTACAATTTGGTCATACTTGAATTTGCATATATCCAAGACGTTTGGTAAACCATACATATAACCCGCAAATTGTTTAGTGTTGCGATATCTCAAAAAACTGCCTTCAAATTCATTTTTATCATCATTTATATTGCTTTTCCAATGAAATACTTAAATTTATATTTTTCATCGTTGGAAATGCAACAACAAGCCATTTGCGATCGTCGATCGACTCCTTACAGCTAGGAAAAACGTTAATAAATTTTCTTTCATTGTGTTCGACTGAATTCACATCTGATCTCCGTTGTAAAACTGCAAGTGGAATGTCATCAATTTCATCGTCTTGGTTGTGAAGTTCCTGTGCATCACTTCCTTCAGGTTCATCTGTCAATTCATTTTCAGGTTCTCTTTCCATTTCTTTATCACTACCTTCCTCACTCTCGTTTTCAAAATCTGCCCCACAGATACTTTTACCTGCTTGCACAGCAACTTTTCTTCGTCTTCTCCTTTGTACCGGTTGCTCAGGATATCTCAGACACTCAAGTACACTAATAACTGCATGATTCATGTGTTCATTTACAACGTTTACGTCTCCGACACCAGTTGGAAGTTGCCTTAACACCTCATAACGATCAATAGGGAAAATCCCACATTTTTGGAAACCAGATTTTATATTTTTCTCTACATTTGGTTTAAGACATTCATAGAGTTCTTTCAATAAATGTGGAAATCTGTCTTTGGGGATTCCACAGGCTTTCTTTCCATCCCTCATTTTCCAACCTTCCATAATCTTCCGCCATGCTATTTTAACTGGCCGAAAGAAAGCTACATCCAGCGGTTGAGTCAAATGCGTAGAGTTGACCGGTAATAAAATAAAAGATATGTTGTGACGCAAACAAGACTCTACTGCATTGCAATGCTTTTAACCCAATCGCCAAAGGACACGCTATCGAACCATCCACTAGCACTGTTGTTATATCTCGCCTCTTTAATTCCTCCAACTGTCCAAGATTCATACAGATGTTTGGACTTATACACAACATATGCGTTTAGCAGTTTGTCATCTGCACCTGCTGCGAACATTATCGACGTGGAACTTTTGGAAAAGTTGCAAATTCTTTCAGGATAGCGGCAGCCACGTTTAGAAATAACTCTTTTTCTTCCTGGGTCGTCGCTGAGGTTCGTCTCGTCATAGTTTATAATATTAGAAGGAGGCACATTCTGTAATTCTTCACTAAAATTGTCGAAGTAAGAATTTATTGTTTCTGGTGATACGCCCGCCATTGACCTTTTGATATTTTGACAAATTCGCGTTGTTAGTACTTCCTTGTGTCGTTTTATAAAGCAGAATGCAAAGTCACGCCCAGGTAGATTATTTTTAAATTTTTTTACGGTTTTACCACGAGCATCCAGGTAATTTTTCACAATCATACGCAAATCGTAAAGATCCAAGGGATATCCCCAATCGGAACAAGTGATGATCTGATTAACTAGCAGCTGTTCCTCATCTATAGTTAGACAAATTTGACTACTCTGCTTTTTTGTAGTGGGATTTTTGTGTCGTCGGTAGAGCACGGAATAGTGAATTTTGTGTTTCGCGGAGGCATTTCTGTACGTCATGCTGGCGTTAATGTCACTTAACGCAGCCTCCAACTGTTCCAGTGTGGGTTTTTTGTAGATTTTGCTATGCGGGTCATGTTTATAATCACGTGGCATCTTCAGACTAGAAAAAGAATATTTTATAATGTACTACTTGGATTAATAGCAACAGTGGGGGTGAATAGAAACAAGTAGGCGTAAAGAAACACCTGTTTCTATTCACCCCATTTTTATAAGAAATGTGAGGTTATTTAAATAAAAATTGTTATTACAAAAGTATATTAGATTATGATAAAATACGATACAAAATAATTAGTGGGATATACTAGGGCAAATCATATTAAATTTTGAAGTTGCTTACCTTTCTGTTTCTATATAAACTAAATAAAGTTTTTCGTACTTCAGGAATGACGTTGTCATTCTTTCGTACTTCAACAACGTACTGAAGCGGATACGTCAACAATAGTATCAAAACTTACTTCCAACATCATAGCTAACACTATTATGAACATATTTTACGAAAGAATTTTTCATATCTTAAAATATAACAACGGGGGAAATTATTTTATCACACTAACCGTTTTTGTTTCCTTTTCACCTTTAAGTTTCTATACACCCCATTTTACGGTTCTTCTTTATTCGTATGACTTAGATGAAGTTGTTTTAGATTTTCATTCAAAATGTTATCTTGAATTTGGCTAAAGTTGTCATCTGTATTTATTTTTTCATTGAAATTAATTTCGGCTATATTTAAGGTTTCGATATCTAAAGGTGTTTCATTTGTTTATTATTATTTATTAAGATACACAAGTTATTACATTATTATTAACACAACAACCGAAGCCATCTTAAGTGATGCATCGTGTATGTGTAGTCCAGTGTTGCCAATGTGACAGCCACATATGTTACATCCCTCTTCCTTTAGAGATATCATCCAAATGTTCTTACAGAATACAGCAATCTTAATTAATACCAAATTCTTAATTCTAATTTGACAAATTCTTAATTAACACAAAATCTTGTTTCTAATTTAACACGTTCTTATCTCTTTCTTTCTTTCTTTTTTTTTTCTTTTTCTTTTTCTTTTTTTTATATAACATGGTCATTTAGATATACTGGTTTCTTTCGTACTCTTTTTTCCCCTACTTTTTTTATTTCTGTTTCCTCTGTTGGTTTATTTTGTTCCGGGCTTACTTCACATTCATTTTTGTTTTCATAATAATCATCATAATCATTATCGGTTGTATCGAATGATACTGGATTATTAAAGTTGTTACCTGGTAAATTTTTAAAAAATTTTAAATTTCTTCTAAATGTTTTACCTTTAATGGTTTTAACTATGTATGATTGTTGATCAAATTGTTGATGTCAACGTGATCGGCTTCGGTGTTGTTAAGTGGACTGTATAATTAAAAGATTTGTATTTTGTGATTTAATTTTATTTGATTTGTCACTATGCAACTTGTTACACTGTTACTTCCAAGAAACCTTCTTACCGACTGACCATTCGAGGCCCCGTCTCGCCCTTCACAAGTGGGATCGAGGTAAAGGTTGTGACGCAATAGTGCGTTTGTAAACTTATGTTTTAAATAATCCTAACATACTCCCCGCATTGAACTCGTGGGGTTCAAGACAATAAAAAAAAAGTTTATAATTGTGAACTTAAATTAAAACTTAACGATGATTAATATTATAATATACATACAACAAAACGAGAATATAATGTTTATCTTAATTACATATATTAGTTAGCAATTGTTTTCATTGATAGGTAGAGGACAAACTTTGGCAACCGCACGTTTAAAAATGCCCTTCACGGTTTTTACACTTATCACTCGCACTACACCTTCTTTGTCGGGATGTACTTCCATTACACGTCCCAACGACCATTTACATGGAGGTGAATTGTCGTCTTTCAAGATGACCATCGATCCACATACCAAGTTTGGAGTAATTGACTTCCATTTATGGCGTTGCTGAAGTTGTGATAAGTACTCCGTTGACCATCGTTTCCAAAACGTTTGGTTTATTTGTTGTACCAATTGATAACGTGAAAGCCTGTTCATTGGTAACTCTACCAAATTTGGATCTGGTGCCGCAAGCATTGAACGTCCAATTAAGAAATGTGAGGGAGTTAACGGTTCGAGGTCGTTTGGGTCGGATGATAAAGGACACATTGGACGGGAATTTAAAATTGCTTCGATTTGTATTATTACCGTGTTAAATTCCTCATATAAAAGTTTTGAATCGCCAATAGCTCGAAAAAGATGATATTTAACTCGTTTGACTCCCGCTTCCTATAGACCTCCAAAATGAGGTGATTTAGGAGGGATAAAGTGCCACGTTATACCCTCGTCAGTGGCAAAGTTTGCAATTTGATTTTTTGAATGTGTTAAAAAACTGGCTAAACGATTCAGCTCTCCCCGTGCACCCACAAAATTGGTGCCATTGTCGGAATAAATATGATCGGGTTTTTCCCGTCGAGAGCAAAATCGCCTCAAAGCGGCTATGAACTGCTCGGTTGTAAGATCACTCACCAATTCAAGATGCATTGTCTTTGTAGTGAAACAGACAAACAAACATATATATGACTTAATTAGCTTGCAACCGGGACCCCTTTTGTTTTTGATTAGCATTGGACCTGCATAGTCAACCCCAGTGATTTTGAATGGGCTTGCGACTGTTACTCGATCAGCTGGCAAGCTTGCCATTTGTGGAATTACCTGCGTTGGATTAAATCGAAAGCATTTTACACAACTACGAATAACCCGTTTTATGGCACTGATGCCCGAAGTTGGCCAATATTCTTGACGTACCGTTGCTAATATTAATTGAGGTGGTGCATGATGTAGTTTGATATGATATTGTTCAATTATTAAATTTGTTAATGGGTGTTTCCCATTCAATAATAATGGATGTTTTGTTTCATATGGTACTTGAGCACATTTCAAGCGTCCCCCTACTCTCAAGAGTCCTTCGTCGTCTAAGAATGGTGATAATTTTAGAATTGCACTCTTAGATTTTAATGGTAACCTTGAATTTAAGAGATTGATTTCTTCCATGTAATTTGTATTTTGAGCTATTTTGATGAGCGTTTTCATAGCTGAACGCATTTCATCAACAGTTATCGGACCTATGTTTTTATTTTGTCGGTTTTTCGAATTGTACATGAATCGACGACAGTAGGCAATAACTCTCTTTAATTTATTCAAATTAGAATATTTGGTAAATATATCAGAAGGTGTGTTGTTGATGACTGGAAACAATTGAGTTGTAGCTCTGAATTCTGGTAAATCTGATGGTGAAAGATTAATTTCATTAGTTGGCCAATGTAAATTAGGTTTCTTTAAAAATCCTGGTCCGTACCACCATAATTCGGCTGTTAGAATTTTATTTGGGAGAACACCGCGTGATGCTATATCTGCGGGATTCTGTTTTGTGTTTATATAGTTCCAATCATGAGCATTTGTGCTTGCTTGAATTTTTGTAACTCTATTTCCTACAAAAACTTGAAGTAATTTTGGGTCTGTTTTTATCCAACATAATGTAATTTGAGAATCTGACCAGATATATGTTGGAACTGAAGTCTGCAACGACTGCACGACATGCTGCAGTAGTTCTGCCCCGAGTAAAGCTGCGCACAGTTCTAGTCGAGGTATGGTGATTGTTTTGATTGGTGCAACCTTAGTTTTTGAGCACAACAAGTTGACGTTGTATTCACCATTTTGACCTTGACTTCTTAAGTAAACGCAAGCTGCATAGGCATCTTGTGATGCATCGCAAAAGCAGTGTGTATCACAAAGACTTGCATGTGTCCCAATGGCATTACGTGGAATTTGAAGTTTGTTTAACATTATCAATTCTGCTCTAATTTGGTTCCATTGGTAACATAATTCGCTTGGTATTTGCTCATCCCATGTTAGTTTGAGACACCATAATTTTTGAATTAAACATTTTGCTACTATGATATATGGGCTAATAAGTCCCAATGGATCATATAATTGCGCAATGTTTGCTAAAATTTGACGTTTTGTGATTGGTTCCGTTGGTCTGTATGTGTTGATGTTAAACGTTAAAATGTCGGAGTGACTAACCCATTGCACCCCTAAAATCTTCGAGCTTTCCTGTTCTCCTAGTGCAAGGATTCCATTTGCAATGTTGGGGTCAAGTTCGGTTAATGCATCTGGATTGTTCGAGATCCATTTTCTTAGTGTAAAACCACCAGAACGCAGTATTGCTGATACTTCTTGACATGTAATGTTTAACTGTTCAACTGAATCTGCTCCCGTCAGTAAATCATCAACATAAAAGTCGGATAGTATGACTTGAGAAGCTGTTGGAAATGTATTTATGTTGTCTAACGCTAGTTGTTTTAGACATTTTATGGCTAGATATGTCGCTGAACTAGTACCGTATGTGACGGTGTTCAATTGTAAAATTGAAAATTCCTTGGATGGATCTTCTCTCCACACTATGCGCTGCAACGGTCTGTGCTCGTTATGCATTATAATTTGACGATACATCTTAAAGACGTCCGAAGAGGCAACATAGGTATATTTTCTGAATCTCAATAATATAGCGTAAAGATCATTTTGAACTTTTGGACCGGTGCACCGGTCTCTAAATCAAATTCAACACACCGCGGTGTGTTGAATTTGATTTAGAGACCACCCCGTTGACGTTGGAGATGACCCATCAAACACGACACGCAGCTTTGTTGTTAAATGATCCTCCTTTTTTATTCCATGGTGAGGTAAATAACAAACTGCTGAAGTTTCGTTACTATTGGACTGACAATCAGCTGTATTTATTTTACTCATATGACCTAATGATACGTATTCTGCTATAAATTCTTGATAAAGTGATTTAAATTGTGAGTTAGCTGTGAATCGTTTTTCTAATGTTACAAAACGTTTTTTAGCTGTTTCTAGAGATTCTCCTAGTACTTTCGGTGAATGTTTTAAAGGTATTTTTACCACGAATCTACCATCCTGATCGCGTGAAGTATTCTTTTCGAATAATGCTTCGCACTCGGCTTCTTCGTTGGTCATTGACGAATTGCTACTAGGAACCTCTTCAATTTGCCAAAATCGTTTCAATTGCTCGTCTTCTTGCGTATAGCTAGTTTGTACTAGATTGCAGGTTGAATGTTCGGTATACAATGCAACATTACCCGCTACTACCCACCCTAGCTTGGTGTTCTGTAGTATTGGTAATCCTTTGCCTAAATGTATTTGTCCTGCAATAATTAGATCCCAAAATAGACCAGAGCCAATTAGCATGTCGACTGGTTTTGGTTCTAAAAATTTCTCGTCCGACAACCGAATGCCATCGGGAATTTTTAATGGTACTTTTATCGGATAATTAGGCACATTTCCTGAAATAGAAGGAATTATGTGACACGATAATGTAGTACTGTAGTTATTGATTGGCGATGTAATTTTTATATTGCATTTTTTTGTTAAATTTGATGCAATTTGGTTAATTCCAAATATCGATAATTTTGCATGAGATATGGGTAATTGTAATTGCTTACACATACTCTCTGTTATTAAATTGGCTTGTGCCCCGCTGTCAAGCATAACCCGACAAGAATGTTTAGTTCCATCAAATCTTAATATATATACTAGAGCTGTTGAGAGTAGCACTTGATTGTTGACAGCTGGAATCACAGTTAAATTCGTGGCCGTCTCAGTTTCTGGAGTTGCTACCAAATTAGTATTTGTTGTTTCTGTGCTTTTGTGAATCAAACTATTGTGTTTTTCATCACAGGTTCTGCATTTGCCTCTTCTGCACACTTCCGCTTTGTGTCCAGTACGCAAGCAATTTGAACACAACCTCAATTGATTGACCTTTTCAATTCGTGAATTAATTGGTAACTTTAAAAAATCTGAACAGGTATATATTAAATGTGGACCTTTGCAGAGATTGCATTTGTAATTAGACTCGGCAGTGGCTAAATGGATTTGATAATTACTCCTTTTGTTAAAGGGAAATTTAGATTCTTCTTTTTTCGGTTTACTGTATTTTATTTCCATGGTTTCCAATAACTCTGCTCTGTTTAATAGAAACTTTTCCAATTCGCTCAACGTTGTTAATTTATTTGATTCTTTCTGTTCTTCCCACTCCTTGATTGTCGCTTTGTCCAACTTTGTTGTTATTAAATAGATTATTAAGGTGTCCCATTGTTGAACTGGTTGCTCTAAGGCTTTGAGAGACTCCAAGTGTTGGTAAGTTGTATCAATCAAGTTTCTCAGACCTACTGATGTTTCTTTGGTTATTGGTTCTAGCTCAAATAGCGCTTTTACGTGGCTGTGCACCAATAGCCTTGAGTTATCGTAACGCTTGCATAGTAAATTCCAGGCGGTGTGGTAATTTTTTGCAGCGAATTCTAGTTTGCGAATGACGTTTCGAGCATCCAACTGAAGGGACGTTAGCAAATAGTGATACTTTTGAATGTCACTTATGTTTGCATTATTGTGTATTAGTGATTCAAAAGTTTCTTTGTATTCAAGCCATGTACCATATTGACCTTTGAAATATGGTAGGTTAATTGTTGGTAACTTGATATTTGGTTGATGGTTTATCACTTCTATCGCTTGTTGCGATCTGACACCATCAAGGGCATCGTCACAGTTGATATTGCCTTGTGATCGATTGATTACCTCCGAATGGTGAATTATTATGTTGGCTTCTGCCAACGTTTCGGCTAACGAGTTTGTAAAATAGTCTCGGTCACTGTATTCTTCTTCAAGATTTTCCTCGTCGCAAACACATTCAATCTCTGACTGGATTGTTTCATATGCGTCCGTTAGGGTTTTTAGTTGCCTTGTACGCTCTTGCAATTGCGTAATTGTTTTTACCGGTATCGTTTCATTATTATCAAACGCTTCTTGAATTGGTTGAAGAAAGTTTTTGAATATTGTTAGTTGTCTTTTGACAGATCCGCGCTTACGGTTCAATTGAACTAAGTCGTTTGCCATTGTTGCGATAAATTTGCACAACTAATGTTACTAAATTTGATTGCGTTAAACTTACGCCCTGCGAGAGTACCGATGACACCTCGTAGCAAATAGTAAATTGTTTAAATAATTATAACTCGTTTAAAAATTATACAAAACTTGTAATATATAAATTTGTTTGACTTGAAATTTAATATATTATATTATGTAAATATTGTTTACTAAGTATTAATTATTGTATGACTTGAATGTTTTGAAATTAATTGTAAATGAGTGAGTAAATCGAAGCAATTTTAAACTAGATAAGAAAGAAATGGTTTGTTTTCTTACGTTCAGATTGCAGCTTTTCTTGGGTAGTTATGCTTCCTGTACTTAATTGGTATTGCAGTTGACCATGTGTAACTTGTTGTTAGCTGAAGTTGTAATGGCACTCAACCCTTAAGTAGTCGATTGTTGCACTGGACGACTGGAATGCACTATTGTAACATATAACTAATTGCGTTTCAAATCCTGCTCGATTGGACCAATATGTTGATCAAATTGTTGATGTCAACGTGATCGGCTTCGGTGTTGTTAAGTGGACTGTATAATTAAAAGATTTGTATTTTGTGATTTAATTTTATTTGATTTGTCACTATGCAACTTGTTACACTGTTACTTCCAAGAAACCTTCTTACCGACTGACCATTCGAGGCCCCGTCTCGCCCTTCACAAGTGGGATCGAGGTAAAGGTTGTGACGCAATAGTGCGTTTGTAAACTTATGTTTTAAATAATCCTAACAATGATCTTGGTTCTTTACTTTTATTTATTATTTCTGCCTGTTCCCACTCTTTGTTCTCACCTAATAACATTACCTTTTGCCCTAATTTGAAATCTGGCCTTACATGAGCTGTTTTATCATAATTTTGTTTTACTTTTGCCTATTTTATTTTCCTACTATTTTGAATGTCAATTATTTTTAGTTTTAGTTTATCTCTAACCATAGGTAAGGTTGTCCGTATTAATCTGTTGAATAACAGTTCAGACGGAGCTGCTTTTAACCCGATTAACGGGGTTGCTCTGTATTCGAGCAAGTATTCCTTGATATCTTGTCCCGTTTCCTTACTCTTTTTTAACATATTTTTACAGATTCCTACCGCTTTTTCTACCAACCCATTTGATTGTGAGTATCTTGGACTGATAAACAGAGTTTCGATGTTATTTTCTTTTGCAAAGTGTTTAAACTTTGAAACTTCATCATAACTCGACAGTCCGAAACAAATCGCAATATCAAAAATAACATTGATTTTAAATATTTCGGCACTAGATTTTAAAACTTTATTATAATTCGAATAAGTTCGAAACAATCGCAAGCTCACAATTAATTTCAATTTTAAAGATTTCTGCACTAGATTTAAAACTCATTGTAATTCGAAAAGTTCGAAACAAAATCGCACTATAGGAAATCGTTCAAAATTAAGGATGAATACCAGCAACATGGTTGTCGTATCGCTCACATTCCATGCGCGGAGCGGCAACGTCGGACCACATTTCCCGCTCTTACTAAGGTCGAAAGTCGCCTGGCGCGCGTCGCCAACAATAATTATTCTAAATTCTTCAAAACTCGTTCCCCAAAAACTTCACAAACGATACTCGCGGGAATAGAAATTCCACTAGGAAAACGGAAACTTTCACCATAAATTAGTCAACTAAATGAATATTTCAACTTAAATTAGCCGGTCTTAAGCATGACTTCCGACCGCTCGCTCGCCTGCCAGCAAAGTGTTCACCCGTCTCCCCTTCCGCTCTCAACTTCCACGCTGTGCGCGGACGATTGCGCGGTAACTGGTGGTCAGAAAACGTCGGCGTAACACGATTTATTTGTAGATTTCACTGCTGCTACAAAGTCGCTAAAATCATACGTTTTTCTTTGGTGTCTCAAAGCGAGTTCGACCTGATGGTGAAAATGATCTGCACTCATGAACGTGTGACTTGGCTCGAAATAATGTACATTGATGTATTCAGCCTCAATTTCGTTTGAGTTGATTATATATACGAAAAACGTAAATAGCGGCCAATTCTTGTTCTGGCTGGAGCAATTATCGAGCCATAATGTTATTTCCTTTTTATCTCTATTTTTTATTAAAAACGCATAAAATGTGCTAATAATGTCTGCTTTGCTTCTACCTGATATAGCTTCATGCCAAAGTACTGCGAAGGGCGCTGTTTTGCTTTTTTTACCTAAAGGTACGAAGCTTTCCTTGTACACTACAATTCGTTCAGTAAAAACTACTCGTTTAAAGGTGTCTACTCGCGGTAGCATAATAACCTTCTGCAGGTCGGCAGAGACACAAGTAATTTCGTGGTTAATTGTTTTTTCTGGGCAGCTTCATAGGCTTCTCGAGCATTTTTGGCACGTTCAATGTGTTTGGACCATGACTTACAACACTGACAGTTTTCATCCAAGTTGTATTTGGTATGTTCTTTATTGTGCAACTGGAATTTCTCGCACTGCTCACACTCTTCATGTCCTAGTTTTGAAAAGATGATTTTTTTCTTTAATAGCTTTTCGATAAAGATCATAGAAACACGCTATGCTTGGATATTTTTCCAGAAAATCTTGATGAATGCTAACAGTTATATCGCTAGGGAGATATCTGAGATTAGGAGCATGTTCCCGTCTGTAATGTGATATGCAAGGATTATAAGATTCTATATGCCCATCTATCTCTTTTCTGTCGATTCTATTTGCCGATGATTGTTTTCCACGTCCATCTGTGGAAGGTTGGATTTTTTCCATGTCAGTCTTGCTAAGAACCGAATTTACAACCCAATCATTAGATTTTTTAAATCCTAGTGTGGTTAAAAAAAAAAAAGGTTTGCACACCCCAGTCGCTGTCTTGTTTCATTAGTAAAAGATAACTTGAAGGATTGCTTACGTTTTGTTAAAGCGGAAGAATTTTTATTTGGAACTGCACTTGAATTATTCAAAATAAATGATCGCCGCTCTTCCCAACTCAAATTCCAGAATTGGGAATTGATGCTGTTTCTCCGTAGCTCGTTAATTTTGGATGTACACTTTTGCTTGCAGTTTTCCAAATTACATGGTGGTAAGACAGGATGTTTTTTTTTGAAGCTTTCAACTTTTTGCCTTTTTCTTTCTTTTAAAGCTATACTGAATTTTCTTCTTTTTCTGAGATTTCCTTGTTTTGTAAGAGGTTGCTCAGCTGAATAAAAAAATTACATTTCCATTGTCGTATAAAATAAACTATAGGTAAGGTATAAAAATAGGTACTTACCAATGTTATCGTTTGCCTCATTACCAAGTGACTCTTGATACTGTTCATCTGCTAACCCATCATTATTATTTACTATCTCTTCGTCTTGTGAAAAATTACTGCTGTCAGAATTTCTTGGTACATAATCGATATCTCAAACATCATCAGGATCATTTTCAGATTGAACTTGATCAATTGCAAAATTGTTAACTATTAAAGCACCTTCTTCCTCGACGAAATTATTAAGCTCAAGTGGAGTCAAAGTAGGGGAATGTCGTCAGGCTTGGCCACCCTTTTAACTTTTGCCCATAACTTCCGTGTAAGAAGGAATTTTGTTAATTTAAGCACATGATCAGAAAGATCTAGGAATAAAGCTACTTTCGACGCAATCGCAAATTGATTGGGTAAAAAATAGAGAACTTATGCAAAAATTAAAAAAAAAAAATGCTGTCAAGGTTGGCCCATTGCTGTCTAGGTTGGCCCACCGTTGAGAATTGTCAAATTTATGCAAAAAAAATTAACTAGATGAAATAATAAACCAAATTCGGTTTATTTTTTTTGAATTGAGTAAAACTTTACAAAATAATGTTGCAGAGAACTGATTTATATGACACATTATTCTGAATCGCAATTTTGACAAATAAAATAGCTCTTGGTCATTTTGGCACATTTCAAATGCACTTCTTTCTTGCATTCTATGCATGCTATAGAGTTGTTGCGGTTCAGGCTACGAGGCAACGCTTCCAAACAGATGATGCAAAAGTTTTCATCTTCATCTGAAGAGGACTTTTTCTGCATTTTTTTGGGTGGGCGACCTCGTTTAGCTGGTATTTGAGTGACGGACTTCTTTAGGGTTGGTCCTGAACTAGTTTTGTGAGTCTTCAAAGCCTCAAAGAGTCTTGTCAAAGAGTCCTCAAAAAGTCTTCAAAGATTTTGTTGCTTTTCGCGCAATGTGGAGAGGCTCTCTGGTGAAGTCAGAACTGTGCTGGTCATAGGGCGACGTCCTCTATTTGATTTTTTTGCTGATGTTACAGCCCGCAGAGGTCCGATTGAGGTCAAAATCGAAAAAAGATTTGACTCATGTGGCATGGATGTCGAAGGCTCAATCTTTGCGTCTTCTTCATACACACCAACTTCGGCGACATTCGAAAAAGTTGTAAGTTATAAGTTGACTTCAGCCTCCATAACAGCTTGATCGTTCTTACCACTAAACACCGCTTGCACAAAGTCCGAATCCGCAAAAACGTCTGTATTGTATGGAACAATTCCCGTGGCAAGAAATCCAGCTTTGATGTTTCGTGGCGTCAGTACCAAGTCCAGTGTAGATCGGACTAAAGCTGGGATGTGTCGGATTTCTAGAAATTTACCAGCGTGGTTTTTTTGCCACGCATTACATTGCGATTTATAGTATGCTTTTACGGCACCATAAACCGAGACATCTAAAGGCTGCAAGCGATGGCTGCAGTGTGGTGGAAATGAAAGTAAAGTGACGCCATTTTCTACAGCCAAATCCAATGCCTCCACAGAAAGATGGGAAACGTGATTGTCGAGAAGCAACAATTTCTGTGATTGCTTTGAGGCTTTCGTTCTATTAATGAAAAACTTCATATAATTAACGAATTCTGCTTGCTGCATCCATCCAGATCCATTGGCAAAGCCAACTGCTCCAGGAGATGCATTTTCCAAAAATGTTGACTGCTTGCTTTTTCGTGGGAATACATAAAACGGTCGGATAGAAACCCCTTCAGCATTGACCGCTAGAGCCATAGTGACCATACTTCCTCGTTCTTGAGCCGCAATTTGACCAACTTTTCTCATGCCTCGCACTGAAATCACCTTTCCAACTTTTGTTGGCACCGTTGAGAAACCAGTTTCATCCATATTCCAGATATCCTCTGCTAGAAATTGATGCTGCGATAAAACCAAATCCAGATAGCAAAAAAAAATCTGCACATTCTCTTTGGAAAATGATTTCATACGATGTAAGCTCGTCTGCTCTGGCGTACGTAGTGTGAGGTGTTGGTGGCGCCGCATAAACCCATAATACCAATCACGACCACTCATTCCGTCGGCATCCCAACTAGGAGGATAATTTACTTTAATTTTCTTGGCAAATTGGTACGCCAGCTCTCTCAATTCGACGATACTTAAACCATAGTAATAGTCACAGCATTGCTTTGCATAGTTGACCAACGCATTCTCTTCTTCGGGAGAAAATACCTACATACCCGATAAGTAATTTATTTTTATTTGATTTTTGTTGTAGTATACTCACTTGCTTCACGGCACATGCAGCGTATGTACCGAACTGTTTTATAGTTTCTTCAAGTTTTTCGTCGGTGACGGTAGATTTGTCTTCGTATACAGTCGACACGTTCTCTAAATGTCGTCGCAGAGTAGTTCGGGGAAGGTTGTAAAACTGTGCCGCAGCTCTCACTGTTTTGTCCCCCAACCTGACAGCTCTGATGGCTTGAACAACATATGCCAAATTGACATTGCCCCGATTGCTTTTTCTTTTGTTCCGAGAGGTACTGTTAAAATTAAAATAAAATAGAATAAAAACGAGTGACAATGCGTGATTTTCCATTTTATTTCCTCTTTAAAATCAAAATCATATCATTCAATCATTGAATCATTCAATATTCAATTAGATTCCACTTCGCTAATATTTTGTAGCATAAAAGCTAACCCGACGTTGCTATAGTTATAAGCCGTTATAACCCGGTTTGAAAAAAAATTAGTACTTTGTCAGTAGCGCATCTAGACAATTAAGCGTCCCTATCGCTATCCTTTGTATCCGCCACTGTACATCGTCGATCGATATTGGTTGAGGTACATGCCTTAATGCACACAATTACGGTGGGCCCAACCTGACTACACAAGTGGTCCAACCTTGACAACAAGTGCCAATAATACATCGCAGCACGCCACAACCAAACAGGTTACGAAATTGAATTTTATCCTCGATTACTTTTTAAAGGGGATTCCCATAACTCATTTTAGATGCTTACCTTGACGAATTCATGTTTTCGGTCAAAGTTTTGATGCTTTATTTATAGCTACTGGAAAACTTTTTTTGTCTTTATTAAGTTACTAAGTACACAACACGTTTCAACTTCACACTAAGAAATCACTACTGACACGAAAAGTTTGTTATCATTGCTTGATGTTGATCCACGCTCGCTCGTAGTAGGTACTAGTGCTCTATACTGAAAAATCGCAATGGGCCGACCTAGACAGCGGGCCAACGTTGACAACAATCCCCTAGTGATACCGATAAAAAGGTCTCGTCTCATAGCTTGTGCTATGTATGCTATGCCAATGTAAAATGTTAGTATAGCATGATCCAGCATAGAAGTGTTCACATAGGTTGTGCTGTGCCATGCCATTAAGCTCCGCCTTTGACTTCGACGTTGAACATAGCCAAAAATATTTTCAGGTTTTTGTAATTTCGTTTCGAAAACTAACTATATATTTTGATTATTTTTGTTGGGTTGTTTATTTTTAAAATGGATGTGGAATCTAGTGACGTTGCTGTAGGTTTAATTTTACTGAATGTACTCCTACTTAAAAAAATAAGAAATCGGGTCCTAAAAAAAGTTCGTCGTTGGTGGGACGCGGATGCGAAAGTATTAAAATTATTAATTGTTCGTCTCTAATAAATTTCTCGACATTTTACGACTCAAAATAATAAAAATAACCTCAAACCAATTGATTATAAAACAATAAAAATATATAAAATAATAAAATATTATATAAAATAATAAAACAATTGTTCCTGACCTCCGAAAGTCGGCAGTTAACATTTTGACTCGTTAGAATTACGCACGTTATATTCTTGACGTTTTAAAAAAGGCTCGAATAATAAACCAATTGTTCCTGACCTTCGAAAGTCGGTAGATAACATTTTGACTCATTCGAATTAGGTACCTTATATTTTTGATGTCTTAAAAAAGGCTCGAATAATAAACCAATTGTTCCTGTCCTCCGAAAGATGGCAGTTAAAATTTCACTCGTTCGAATTGCGCGCGATTTATTCTTGACGTTTTAAAAAACGCTCGATTAATAAACCAAGTATTCCTGACTTCCCAAAGCCGGCATTTAATATTTCGACTTGTTTGAATTACTCACAATTAAATCCTGATGTTTTAATAGCGCTGGATCCAACTTTTACGTACAGTTTCACTAAAAAAATAACATAAACTAACACTAACCTCCCGGCAGACCCCTGTCTTCGCGTGGATTAAGGATTTACGTACAGTTTCGCTAAATAAAACACATAAATTAATACTAACAAATATTACTAACACCGAGTATCAGAAACTGCTATACTTTCGCATAGTTTTCCCTTTTGCGAACAATTTTTTAAAGAAATAACATAAACTAACACTAACTTCCCGGCAGACCCATGTCTTCGCGTGGATTAAAGATTTACGTACAGTTTCGCTAAAGAAAACACATAAATTAATACTAACAAATACATAAACTAACACCTAATATCAGAAACTGCTATACTTTCGCATAGTTTTCCCTTTTGCAAACAATTTTTTACAGAAATAACATAAACTAACAGTAACCTCCCGGCAGACCCATGTCTTCGCGTGGATTGAGGATTTACGTACAGTTTCGCTAAAGAAAACATATAAATTAATACTAACCAATATATAAACTAACACCGAGTATCAGAAACTGCTATACTTTTGCATAGTTTTCCATTTGCGAATAATTTTTTAAAGAAATAACATAAACTAACACTAACCTCCCGGCAGACCCATGTCTTCGCGTGGATTAAGGATTTACGTACAGTTTCGCTAAAGAAAACACATCAGTTAATACTAAATACAAAAACTAACACCGAGTATCAGAAACTGCTATACTTTCGCATAGTTTTCCTTTTTGCGAACAATTTTTTAAAGAAATAACATAAACTAACACTAACCTCCCGGCAGACCCATGTCTTTGCGTGGATTAAGGATTTACGTACAGTTTCGCATAAATTAAAATATTAATAGTAAGATAAAAAAAAATCAATATATATTAAAGATTTATATTTCATTTTGTTAAATTAGCAGTAATCGTATTGGTTTGTGGAATGTTTAAATATATAAAAAGCGAATAGTTTTCCGGACCATCGTAATATTCTAATTTGTTATAACTACATATTATACCATGAAAAATCATTATACAATGTGTCGATAATATCAATAGAATATATGCGATACTATTCGTAGGCTCCTTACTCAAATTTTGTATGATGAGTTTCGCATCCAAATTAAATGAAAGTTAAATAAATATTTAAGCATTGTATTAATTTGGCAGCCCTATATGTCATATTTTATAAACTTAAAGGTATTCATGTCGAAAACGAAAGGAAAAAAAAAGGAAGCCGGTTCACAAAAGAAAGAATTGTCCTTAGTGCTGATCTGCATACGAAATGAGCGGATGACCTAAATTGCCTTAATATTTTCCCAAGGATAAACATAAAAAAGCAATCAGGCCAAAACCAAGTGACTTTGGTTACTTGTAAAAATAGTTTTAAAAGAAATTAAATTTTCCGTTGTAGGCAGAAAATACAAAAAATATTTGCTAATAAATAAAATAAACGTCATTTATAAGAACAACTTATCGTAAAGAAAATGGATTTCAGTGATACCGCAACAGGCCGGTTCACGAAAAAAAAAATTTTCCTTAGTCCTGATCCGCATACGAAATGAGCGGATGACCTAAATTGCCTTTAATATGTTCCCAAGGATAAACATAAAAAGGTAATCAAGCCAAAACCAAGTGACTTTGGTCACTCGTAAAAATAGTTTTAAAAGAAATAACATTTTCTGTTGTTGGCAGAAAATACAAAATATATTTGTTCAACGCAATTTGTGAACTCCCTTTATATAAAACAAAAATTGTCTGACAGACAGATGTTTATCGACAATCGATATTTGCAAATTTCACCATCAAATACAATACAATACAAATACCATTTAAATACAAACAATTTAATAATTAAAAAATCATCCTTAATTATGGTTGGATCAAAAAAATAACTCGCTTAACCAAATTAGAAATTCATAAATTATTCACTAAAAATCATTTTAAAAAAATTACGTTTTAAAAATCGCCGATTTCTCTGTTTCGTGGTTTGCTCGACGGACTCTTGTCGCCGATTCTCGTCGACGACCCATCCCACCAAACACGAAAACCGTTGCATTTCTAATACTAAAACGCCTGCTCGGCAACGCCATCTAACTTTTCTTATATTAAGATCAAACAGTATTTACAAAAACCTAAATTATTACCAAACCAATATTAAGCAATATTCCAAAAAAAAACCAAAAATGTAACAGTTGACTGTTACGAAGGATATATAATATCTAAATTTCAATAAAAAATAAAAAATTTAATAATTAATGACAAATATTATGTAAGCGAAAAAAAAGAAAAGTATAAAAGTTGAGAAAGAAAAGAATTGTTTTCGGAAGAGGAAGAAATTACGTATTATTAACGGTGTTAAATTTATTTTATCCAATCTTGATGGTATAGTTGTTCTTGCAGCAGTTTCTTAAATTTGATGTGGCACTTGAAAAGTTGGTTATAAACAAAATATTGAAATGTTGAAATATTTTTGTTAATGTTTGAAATTTTAAAAAGTATTTTTTAATTTGTAGTGTTATGATGTTTGGTTGTAGCACTAACATTTGGTGTACGATGTCTTGAAATTGATGCGCCCATTCTTGATAAAGTATAAAAATCGTAGTGTCGAAACGATTTTTAAATTATGCAATTTATTGAATTTGATTGTCAATAAATATATTATGTGCATTCTAGTTAGGTTTTTTAATTTTAACACTAACATTATTTTGTTGAACGCTGTACTTCTGATGATGATGTCCCTCGGTGATAATGATGTCTTGAAGTTGATGTGCCCATTCTTGATAAAGTATAAAAATCGTAGTATCGAAACGATTTTTAACTGTCCAATTTATTCGATTTGATTGTCAATTTAATATTTGTTCATTTTAGTTAGGTTGTTTGATCTTAACACTAACATTTTTTGAACGCTGAACTGCTGATATCCCTCGATGATAATGATGTCTTGAAGTTGATGTGTCCATTTTTGATAAAGTATAAAAATCGTAATATTGAAACGATATTTAACTGTCCAATTTATTCCATTTGATTGTAAGTTTAATATTTGTGAATTTTAGTTTGATTGTTTAATTTTAACACTAAAATTTTTTGAACGCTGAACTGCTGATATCCCTCGGTGATAATGATGTCTTGAAGTTGATGTGCCCATTCTTGATAAATTATAAAAATCGTAATATTGAAACGATATTTAACTGTCCAATTTATTCCATTTGATTGTAAGTTTAATATTTGTGAATTTTAGTTTGATTGTTTGATTTTAACACTAAAATTTTTTGAACGCTGAACTGCTGATATCCTTCGGTGATAATGATGTCTTGAAGTTGATGTGTCCATTCTTGATAAATTATAAAAATCGTAATATTGAAACGATATTTAACTGTCCAATTTATTCCATTTGATTGTAAGTTTAATATTTGTGAATTTTAGTTTGATTGTTTGATTTTAACACTAAAATTTTTTGAACGCTGAACTGCTGATATCCCTCGGTGATAATGATGTCTTGAAGTTGATGTGCCCATTCTTGATAAATTATAAAAATCGTAATATTGAAACGATATTTAACTGTCCAATTTATTCCATTTGATTCTAAGTTTAATATTTGTAAATTTTAGTTTGATTGTTTGATTTTAACACTAAAATTTTTTGAACGCTGAACTGCTGCTATCCCTCGGTGATAATAATGTCTTGAAGTTGATGTGCCCATTCTTGATAAATTATAAAAATCGTAATATTGAAACGATATTTAACTGTCCAATTTATTTCATTTGATTGTAAGTTTAATATTTGTGAATTTTAGTTAGATTGTTTGATTTTAACACTAAAATTTTTGAACGCTGAACTGCTGATATCCCTCGGTGATAATGATGTCTTGAAATTGATGTGCCCATTCTTGATGATGTATAAAAATCGTGGTACGAAAACGATTTTTAACTGTCCAATTTATTCGATTTGATTGTTAATTTAATATTTGAACATTTGAGTTAGGTTGTTTGATTTTAACACTAAAATTTGGTGAACGTTGAACTGTCGCCGATGACGATGTCTTTTGGTGATAATGTGTCGTGGAGATGATGTGTGTGGACCTTTGATGTAGTAAAAGAATATAGTGTTAAAAGGATTTTTAACAACTTATGCAATTTGTTGCTATTAAACAAATACTTGGACATTCAAAGAAGGTTATTTTAATTCAAATTCAAAAGTTTTTAACCACGTACTGGAGGTGCGGTGATTTGTGCCCGTGTTTGTAAAAATCATATTTTAAGTAAAGATGTTCAGTAGCTTCTGCAAGTACAGCCAATTGAAATGAAATCATATTCTTTTTAAGATAATCATTAACTTTTAATATTGAGAGATCTAGTTGGAGTGAAATTTTAGATTTTCTTTTTTTCAAATTGATTTGAGATAGATTCAAGTTTCGATACAATGTTTGCATTTTTAAAGATGTTTTCTTGATATAATTGAAGATTTATGTTGATGTAGACGTAGATTTGTTAATTTGGATTTGATAATCGAAGTTTTATCTTGAAAAATAATCTTGAAATTATTGAGTAGTAGATTTTTATTTTGTAGATTTTTTCTTCTAAGTTTTAACGTTGAAATATGACGTTTTCTTGATATAATAGTAGATTTAATTTGATTTTTGATGTTGACGTAGATTTTTTAATTTACATTTGATAATCGAAGTTTTTATCTTGAAAAATTATAATCTTGAAATTATTGATTAGTAGATTTTTATTTTTTAGAATTTTTTCTTATAAATTTAACTTTAAAATTTCTTGATTTCTTGATATAATAGAAGATTTAATTTGATTGTTGATGTAGATTTGTTATCTTGCATTTCATAATCGAAGTTTTTATCTTGAAAAATTATAATCTTGAAATTATTGATTAGTAGATTATTATTTTGTAGATTTTTTTCTTCTAAGACTTAAAGTTGAAATATGACGTTTTCTTGATATAATAGAAGATTTAATTTGATTGTTGATGTAGATTTGTTATCTTGCATTTGTAAATCGAAGTTTTTATCTTGAAAAATTATAATCTTGAAATTATTGATTAGTAGATTGTTATTTTGTAGATTTTTTTCTTCTAAGATTTAAAGTTGAAATATGACGTTTTCTTGATATAACAGAAGATTAAATTTGATTGTTGATGTAGATTTGTTATTTTGCATTTGATAATCGAAGTTTTTATCTTGAAAAATTATAATCTTGAAATTATTGATTAGTAGATTTTTATTTTTTAGAATTTTTTCTTATAAATTTAACTTTAAAATTTCTTGATTTCTTGATATAATAGAAGATTTAATTTGATTGTTGATGTAGATTTGTTATCTTGCATTTCATAATCGAAGTTTTTATCTTGAAAAATTATAATCTTGAAATTATTGATTAGTATATTTTTATTTTGTAGAATTTTTTCTTCTAAAATTTAACTTTAAAATATGACGATTTTTTGATATAATAGAAGATTTAATTTGATTGTTGATGTAGATTTGTTATCTTGCATTTGATAATCGAAGTTTTTATCTTGAAAAATTATAATCTTGAAATTATTGATTAGTAGATTTTTATTTTGTAGAATTTTTTCTTCTAAAATTTAACTTTAAAATATGACGATTTTTTGATATAATAGAAGATTTAATTTGATTGTTGATGTAGATTTGTTATCTTGCATTTGATAATCGAAGTTTTTATCTTGAAAAATTATAATCTTGAAATTATTGATTAGTAGATTATTATTTTGTAATTTTTTCTTCTAAGATTTAACGTTGAAATATGAGGTTTTCTTTATTAAAGATGTTTTCTTGATGTAATTGAAGATTTATGTTGATGCAGACTTAGATTTTATTATTTTGCATTTGATAATCGAAGTTTTTATCTTGAAAAATTATAATCTTGAAATTATCGAAAAGTAGATTTTTCATTTGTAGATTTTTTTCTTTTAAAATTGATAAAAATGATTGCAGATGGATGTTAGTTTGGCGATCGTATCGTTAGTGCGTGAGAGCATTCTTGTAGACAATGTTTTTCGTAAAAATTCTCGGATCTTTCTTCAACAACTTGCCTTGTCGCGTCGAGTCGATAATTTGGACGTGTATCGACGAAAAAGATCTCGCTCTCGAAAATGCCACGTAGAGTTGACCGTGTCCAAATACCGGATTTGGTAGATAAATCCCACCTTGTCGAATGTCTGTCCTTGCGCCTTATTGATGGTCATGGCGAAGCAAACTTTTAGCGGAAATTGTCGTCGCATCAGATCGAACGGAATGCTGGTGTCGTTGGAAGATAAATCCATTCTCGGAATAAATACTCGTTTGCCCTTGGATTTGCCCACTGCAATTTCGGCATCGATGAGATTTGCGGTCAACTTTTTAACGATAAGTCGCGTTCCGTTGCACAGGCCTTCGTTGATGTCGAGATTTCTCAATAGCATGACCGGAATATCTTTCTTGAGCTTGAGTTCGTGGTTGGGCATACCCGACGGCGTAATCGAATTCAAATATTCCATCGTAAAGTTGGCCTGTTCTTGTTCGTCGTCGGTAACGATCTTGTCTATGCTATAGTACGTCATCATTTCGCCCGGAAATCGTTCGATGACGTTGTCGTTGATTCTGTTGCAGCTGTCGTTGGTGGGCGATAAAATTGCACGCGACGTAAAAATATCGACATCTTTTTCGGTATATTCTTCTATCGTACCGTATACCGCGGTAACTACGTCTTCGACAATGCACTGCGGTGGTATCGTGACGCTATCTTGCGGCAAAATGTTGTTCGGCTGTGCGGATAAGTTGCCATCACCCAAATCCAAAAGCCATTTGGCAAATTCGACTTCTTCGCCCGACGCTCGCACGTTCTTCTTTAATCGAACGTTTTCGAATTTGCACCACACGTCGCTGTTGATCACGCAAGCTTCTAAAATTGACGTGCGATGACCTCGCGGCACTACCGGTAAACATTGACGAAAATCTCCTCCGACCAATATCACTTCCGCCAAACGGTTTGTCGTTATCGCACAAATCTTGAAATAAGCGATTTACCAAGTTGAAGGCGTTTACTGTGGCCATCGTAATTTCGTCCCAAACTATCAGTTTGATGCGGCGCAACGCTTTAGCATCTAGCGATTCGGCCGATATGGACGACGTGGATCAAATTTATTGGCAGTCTAAATTTGGAATGCACCGTTCGGCCGGCTCTCAAGAGAATCGCGGCTATGCCGGTCCACGCCACGGAAGCAAATTCGACGCCGGAACCGTACAGGGCGTCCAAGATGATGTTGTAAACGAAAGTTTTGCCCGTACCTCCCGGTCCGTCGACATAAAATAATCGGCGTTCTTGTTCGTCGTCGAATATCGCATTCATCACCTTATCGAATACCATCTTTTGTTCTTCGTTCAATAGTGCAATATTTCTGTTCGAAGTTTCTCTTGCCTCGTCGCGTTCTTCTTGGTCCGCCAATAGGTCGGGCTCTTCTTCTTCTCCAATATTAGGTAAACCTATTTCAGCGTAAACTTTTCCGACCGACGCCAATATCTTCTTGACGACGATCAAAGTTTTTCGTTCGCCACTCTTTTGCGTTTCGCCTCGACGTACATAATCTTCAATCATATAGTTTTTGAACGTGTTCCACAATGTCGACGGATCGGAAACGTTACAAAAACTTAATATGTACGCGAATAGTTTGCGCATCTGCGAAGGCATTTGTTTTTCGGCAGCTTCTCGCAAGCAATTGATCCATTCACTGTCGGATTCGATCAAGTTCATGGCTGCCACTGCGTCTTTGAAAGTTGGCATCGCTACGCCGTCGACGGTTCTTAAATCTTCGTAACATCGCGCACCCTTTACGTGTAAGAATAGAATTCTCATGTGAAATAATTCTACGTATCTCGGAGTGATCGTGTACATGCGCGTAATTATTCTATCGTTTTTGACGTTTCTCGTGCGCGGCATCCATCGGCAAGTCTTCGAGTCGAATATATAATGTAGCGGAATTTCGGTATATAAAAATTTATTTGCCGTGGCATCTCTCGTATTTAAATCGAACCAATCTTCTAACATCGATTTTTTGTAGGTGCTCTTCTCCACGGCAGCGCTCTCTTGATTGTTGGTAAAATAAACATTCTTTTGGCCAGGCAAATGTATTGGTAAACGAATTACCGTGTGCGATTTGCCGTGCAGTGGAAAATCTAATAGTCGCCAGCAGGCTTCTGATGCACTGACGTAGCGCGAATCTACTTAACTTTCTGTTTCGTCGTAATCCGTTTCGCCGTTAACGTTCATTTTTAGTATTGCGTAATCGTGACCTTTGTGAATATACTTCATGATATATTTAATGCTCTTGACGGACGTGCATATTTCGGCGTTAATGTGTGCGTTAAATTTCTTCAATAAGTAAGGATTGTACGGCACGACGAATCTGTTATCCACGTCGTAGGTTCTGTTCGCGCGCTTTATCGTAACGCATCGAGACGTATCGCGTCGGCGATATACGGGATAGCTCGAGCCTACCGTGGTCGTGATTGCAACAAAAGGTTTCGGGAATTTTTTCTTGCATTTGCCATCTTCCATGCACACGCTGGACGGATTTAACGTTCCGCACGGACCATGAATCATGTGCTTCGTTACGGCGTCGTACAGTTGGAGATCTTCGTCGCGATTCGGAATTTCGGCCGATATAAATCTATCGATGTGTTTCGGTTCTCGAAATTTATCTTCTCTTTTCAGCGTGAGCAATATGTGCGCGTGCGGTAAACCTCATTTTTGAAATTCTATCGTGTAAACGTAGGCGACCGGTTGTCCAAATATTTTTCTAATCCAAATGTCTTCGAGCAAAACGTTAAATTTCAATCGAAACACTCGGCAAACGATGTCACATCGATTTTCTGCCTTTTCGTACGGTTTCACGTTGTCGACAATTTCTTTCCACTTGGGATTGCACGTAAAAGTGATGAATAAATCGGGGCGTCCGTATTTTGTCACGATGGTCATTGCGTCTTGATAATGTTGTTGCATAGCTCGTGGACTGCCGGTGAACGACGACGGTAAAATGATGACACGACCGACTTTGCTCTCTCTACAATCGGCGACATTACTTAAATAATCCAATAATCCGGTATACTGGTGACATCTCAAAGCGGTTTGATGTAGTCGTATAAAATTTAATCTTTCGCCTTCTATACGCACGTAACTGTCGACAAAATATTGTTGCGTCAATTTGGCGGCACTATGTATCGGATTAAATGTGTCTCTAATCGTTAGAGCTTTATAAATGACAAATTCGTTCATACTAATTCTGTGTCGTACAAAATTTTTTGTCGATTCTTCGAGATTTAGTTGTAAATTCGATTCCCATCCAAATTCGCCTGCCGGAAATAATATGGGATAGCAAAGTGGCTCTGCTATTGGTGATTCTCTTCGTATTATTTGAAAACTACTCGGTTCCGATTTCAAACATAATCGTAATTCTCCGGGTGCGGGTGGATCGCCGTCGTTGCCTCTGAAAACTACTCCCACTTCGTCGCTCGTAGTTGGAGCGTTGTATCGGTTGCGATTCAGGACGTTTTCTTGATGAATTTTCATGGTAATGTTGGGAAAGGCATTTCCTTCGTTGGTCATTTTTTCGCGCTCTTTCATTTCCACTTCCTTGAGAAAACGATACAATTTTGCATAGGGATTGATTGTTCGTAATAATTCGTCTATTGTATTTATCAATTCGACCTTCAAATTTTCGCTGCCTCGGTAGTTTAGACGATGTTCGTTGGCCGCCGCCGAATCCAAAAAGTATAGTTGTCCATATTTCGGCTGACGATTATTCAAATTAATGTCGCTAATCTTGTGATAAATTAGGCCCGTTATTATGTACATCGAAGGTCCGTAACCCGGAGGAAGATTGACGTTGGCACCGATCGAAGCAAATGCAAACATGTTGTTGTATCTCATAATGTTGGCCTTGAAGTGTTGAGAAAATTCGTGCTGGTCGGTTAACAATTGTAGGAAAAGTTGAGGATACTCGACGGTGACGATTGGCAATTTTATCAAATTGTTCCTACAACATTTGAATATCTCCGATCGAAAGAACATGCCTTTACAAAATTGGCATGTTTTATTCATAGGGCCCAAATAATTTTCTCGAATGTCGTTGTCGTTGGAGGCAGCAATTTTATTTTCTCTGGTTTTCTTCTTATTATCAACAATTTTTAAACTCGCGAAAGTTTCGTCTAAACTTTTTCTATTTTGAATTCTTATCGATCGGCGGCACGTTGTGGGCGTTGTCATCGTTGTTTTCGACATGGGCATTTCGTGATATAATACCGCCGGCGTTGTGGATGGTGTCGGCAACGATGGAGTTCGCATCGTAGTAGTGGTTACGTTATTTACGATGATCGGAGTAAGCGAATAAATATTTTCTTCCAAGTTTTCGTCAATGCGGGATGTACTTTGCATAATCATATTTTTAAAAATCATATCGTGCATTTGCGCGACGTTATCGAACGAAGCTAAGCAGGCATTCCCATCAGAGTGCACGGCGCCTAATGCATCGCTGGAATGCGAGTCGAAATAATAATACATTCCGTTTTGTACAAAAACGGCAACGGATAAATGGTTCGAAGTTATTATTCCCGAACTGTGGTTTTCAAAAAATCTCTCCATACCTCGAAGTAAGTTCGGAAAAGCGTCGTCGTCGTTGCGCAAATGACCGTTGAACGAATTTTCTTCTAAAATTTCTATCTCAAATCTTTTGTCTATTATCGTCACGCTTTTGCTTAATTCGTCGACTGTTAAATGATGAAGGTTGCCCACTGTCGAAATATCGGGTTGTTGCCGAGTCGCAATACACTTGGAATAATAAAGATCTCCCAAAATTAAAATCGAATTGATTGTGTCGGTATTCCATGTGGTGGCGTCTTTTAAATTGGCATAACATAGTGCTATCGCAGAATTGGCGGTGCATTGATTGCCTCGTGAAATGACGTTAAAGCTACTGGCGCCCTGGTGAAAATTGCCACAAATAATATTGGAAAAGTAATTTTCCGGTTCTCTAGGCAAAATAGCACTCTTCTCGCACGGTTGGGTTAATTTGGTTTTTTTTGAATTTTTGTCGTGGTAAAAGTTGGTCTTCGATCGTTTGGGCATCTTTGACGTAGTAATTTAACAATACGCGTTATTAATACGAATGGGAAAGGAAAAGAAAAATATTAAGCAAGAATAGAAAAAGTAATTACAAAATCGCTTACCGGTAACGCAGAAATTTGATTAAATAAATATTAAAAAAATATTAAATATTAATTTCGAAAGATTTCCTGGAAAGAAAAGAAATTATAAATTGTAGTAATATAAAAATTTTCTTAAATAATAAATATATATTATTTATATATATTTATAAAAGAAAGAGTGCTAGGATCGGTGTGTAGTGTTGAGAAAATTTTTAATTTAAGCTAAATTTATTGTACGAAATATTTTATTATAGTAGCTAAAATAAGGTTCTCGAGTGATTTGTATTAAAAATTAAAAAAGGAAGATTATTATTACTGCCGTTGCGAATTGTTTAAATAATTTGAAAGATTTCGAAATGCGCGTCTTTAGCACTTTATCGTTTCGGCTTACGTCGGCTATTCATTTAGTGTCGCTTCGAATGGCGCCGACAAACGACGATTGAAATTAAATATTCGAACGATACATAACATTTAAAATGGCAATAATAAACATCGTTTAGGTAAATTTATTTGTAAAAAATTATAAAACTAATGCTTTTTCTAAAACGTCGTTCGCCCATTTACGCAATTTACAGAAAACGCAATCTTTAATTGTTATTATTAAATTTTTTAAAGTTGGCTTAAATTTTCGAACGGCAGATCACGATCGAAGGCACCGTAAAAATTTAATAAACGTCGCCATTTTTACAATATTAATTATGAACAAAAAATATGTTTTTTTCGTGTTTCGTTAACGAAATTGAAATGAAAAATTAAAATTGAAATTAAATTCTTCTTGTAAAATAAATACCCTTTAATTATATTGTCGATCGAGTGAGGCCGAAAACGAATCTTTACATAAATCGTGACGCCTTGGAAAGCGACGACCAAAATACGATTAAACATTTGTATTTTTTATGATTAATGATTATGATTAAACTTAGATCGTTATGTACATACCTTTTATAAAACTCTCGAAACACAAAATCACAATTATTGTTCTATTATGACAAAATTTGCTAATTTAATTTCGCACAAAATTACAAAATCACAAAATTACGTCCGTGTGTCACTAAGTACAACAATGGGTAATGCGATTTCGGCGAATTATATAATTTTATCGCGCGTATCGTTAAAATGTTGAAGTAAAATAATTACAAAAAATATTTTTCGAAAAAGAAAATTGTAAAAATTTAATTTTTTATTTTCATTTTAATTTTCTTGCAATGTGGTAAATAAATTTTTTAATTTTTGTAGTCGAAAGATGTAAAAACACAATTATTGATTATTAGCAACTTATTAACGGGTAATGAATGCGGCAAAGTTTTATACATTTATTTACAATAAATATTTTACATACAAATTACCTATCAAATATTATGAGGTAGACAATTATATAGAAAACCAATACAAAAAGAACAGTG
The DNA here is from genome assembly GCA_911387805.1 of Cantharis rustica. Taxonomy (NCBI): domain Eukaryota; kingdom Metazoa; phylum Arthropoda; class Insecta; order Coleoptera; family Cantharidae; genus Cantharis; species Cantharis rustica. The sequence continues at coordinate 38,583,523 of OU426879.1, forward strand.
CGATGCAACCATTTATATGTTTGCTTAAAAACTACATTGGTATACAGAGTGTCAACAATATGTAATTGGCAATAAGTAATTTACATTTGAGTAGAAAAGTAATGGCAAATTTTAATAGAAAATCAGAACATGGATGACTTGCAATACAAACATACGCATACTATTATCTTAACAATTTTGCAATTATAATTATTGTTTGCGAAAAATTTGTGAACGTAGCAATGCGGTTGATCTTTCTTCCGTTTTAATGGTTCCAAAATCTTCTTTCTATCGATACGCTACAATCTCGTATACTCCCTAAAAAATTGTAATGTTTGTCTCTAAATAATGTAACTGTCAAAATATCACGTACAACTTTACCTATCCACGTAGCTTCCTCTAATGTAATTTTTCCACTCATCGGCTTTTATGTTTGTAAATTGACGATTAAAAATTTTGCAAATAGGATATTTAGAAATGCTGCGGGTAGTTGGTCGTCTGATTTTTATGCATCACCATCTTTCTCTATTCATCTCGTGTGGAACTTGTTCTTTGGATATAAATGTAAAATCTAAAAGGCGATTTATCGTAACACGTGTGCATCTTTCGACACAAAAACACAAAAAGGATTCCAAAAGAGAAACACGTTACGACGGCTTTCAATAGAAGATATCTTTGACAAATTAATAAGAATGGTCGTCAAATGTAATTGGGTTTGCTGTAAAAAAGTCGAAACATTCCTTTAATACTAATAAAAAAAATAGTAGGTGTTAGAATTACCGTAACAATGCAGATCTTGTGAACGATTCAAAGAAAATTTGATAATCACTTGTACCTCGTGTGCTTCTCAAAAAAAAAAAGATAAAATGTAATTGTAAAAATGAAAATATATAATTCCACATAATTACCTACGTAACAATGTACAATCTTTAATCTTACAACTTGTTGGCCGCTTTTTTGTTTGTAAATTTTGCAGATACACAAACTTTCATCGTGTCGATATGTTCTTCCGACATAATTTGTCGAAACATTGATTTCGGTTAGATGCGTCGATGATAGATCGATGTTAAAATTTTGACAATTAAACTTTATATCGGTAAACATTGTGACGGTTATGCCGTACCACCAATTGCAATCACGTACCTAACGTAATAAATGCATGGTAATAAAATATTCGAAATCTTCTTTCGACTGACATTCAATTCAAACGCCAATATTGATATCACATTTATCGCAATAATTTATATCTTCACTTCGTGAACGACACAAAATGCAACTTAAAACTCTGCCGTTATGCAAAAATAAGTCATCTCCACATGAAAAATAACGACTCGAAACCAGTCACTGTCCATCGGTTTCAATCGATATCATCTGGAAATTTAAAATTTTAGTTTGACTTAATCGAAAATCGAAACATACTTCATTAATCTCGTAAACCGCCAGCGGAAAAGTCGATATAGCGGATTGTGGAAAATCATCGCAACTTCCATGATTGGCGGATCGAATAAGCACACTTCGAAGTTATCTAATATAACAACGGTGCACAGTGGATTATTTTACGAATCTAGCGTGCATTAATTGATGAACGCATTGAAAATTTTATTACGATAAAACTTATACCTGTACAGTTATGCAAATATTATATTTATACAATTAAAATATTATTTTAAATTGGGTATAAATAAAATCATGTGAAATACGTTTAAAACAATACATAATTTCAAATCAAACTAATAAATAATTTATCTCTATAAAAGATGCAATAAATAAAACTACAGAAAGTTAATAATTTTAATAGAGCAAGATTTAAAATAAACTATAAATGTAGTTAATAATATATTATAAAATAAAATAAAACAAAATAAAATAAAATAACAAAATAAAATAAAATGACCGTGATTTATTCTGAGTCAGAAATATAGTCTCCTTCTCTGGAGAATTCATCCGAATATTCAAAATTTACAATTTTGGGCTCTGATAATAATTTAATTACTTCTTCATTTAGTCTTTTATTTTGGTAACTATTCACATAATTTGCTCTTGAAAATGTGCTTATTTTAGAATCCGACGAAATCAAAACTAAATTGAGTAAATCACGCATTGTTTGTTGGCGTGAAAATTTTCTGGTATTAAATTCACGGTATCTTCTGAAATCTTTATTTCGGGATTCTAGCGCTTCTTCAGAAAACATGCCTATCGGAAGCACAGCAGAGTTGATTATATCAGCACCATGAATTAATATCTTGTGTATGCTTGAGGGCATGTAATACCATGGGTAGAGTTTAACAAATCGTTCAGCTGTATGTTTGGTATATTCTCTGAATGCCTCTACATTGATACTGTATCCACAGGAAATTGTTTTTAAGATGACATCAAAACGTTTAAATAACTCTTCGTCAATACCGGTGCAAATTGATGCCTTGGTAAAGTTTGTAAAAAATTTTCTGGCAGTATTGCCATCGTTTGTTGTTCCATAACCAGGCTTTGGAATATCGATCAGTAAAGACAGATCTTCTTTTAATTTATCTGTTATTTTCTTTTGTCTCTGCTTAACTTCTTTTTTATCGGATGTATCTCTAGCCTGTCATTTCTTGATCTTTAATTTATACGATATGTGTAAAAAGCATTCCAAACTTCTAATATACGCGTGAAGATTTGAAATTTCATATTCAAAATTGTCAGGCTTTAGAACTAGTTTTTTAAGTGCGTCTAAGGTATTCATAATTTTCGGAGTTGGACCGCATATTCCACATGTTTGTGAAGATGTATCCATCACAACTCCGAATAGTTTGCCATCTATCATAGTCATTTTGAAGCAATGATTTACTTTAAAAGCAGTTTCATTTACCAAGCATAGAGTAGGATTTATATCTTTGATTTGTTCTTCAATATTTTTAATTTCTCTTTTCGACAATTCTTTTGTTTCTTTGGCAAATATAAGTTTTATTGGTCTACAAAATCTCGTCGATGATGGTCGAGGGTTCTGCCATAATATGTTCCTATCTTCTGTGTAAAGTTGTAGCGGCACAATACAAATGGCAAACATATTCGAGTCACTTTTTGCATGTCCATCTTCTCCAGTGAATGTTTGCTTATAATTTGATTGGCTAGCGCTTCCATCACAACCCTATTTGTAAATGAGAGAAATATTTCCTTTCAACAATGATCTCTTACTTTTTAGAACTTCTTCTTGGATCTCCACGATTCGTCTTGTTGTGTGATCTACTAGAGCTTGAAGTTTTATCTCGGCTAATACATCCGAAACAAAAATATCGTCTTCCTCCGGATAGCATAGCTTCTTTGCTTGTTGAATGTGGTGGTAAGGTGGGTATATATTTGCGTTCAAATGTTTAGCCCCAGATTGCATTAATATATATGAATGCTTAGTATAGTGGCCATCAACATACAAAGCTAGAGCTTTCTCTGGTGTATACTTTAAAAGATGTTGTGGGCACAGAAAAGCTTTTTTTATTCGAGTAGCTCGAGATGGTGAACATTCTGTCACATCTTGTACAATTTTGGCAGCATCTCTTTGTCCAGCAACCTGAAGGCTTGCACGAGCCGCCAATGTCAGTTCTGATTTTGTATAAGTTTCCAACAGTGGAGCAATCTTTTTTCTCTTGGATCGAATTTTGACATCATCAAAATATTTGGAAGGTCGACCTCTTTTTGCTGCTTTGTTTGTATTTACAGATGGTGATTCCTGAATAAAAAACTGATGGTTTTCATCCAGCCATTTCTTATGTTTTGCTTCAAAAGAACTCAATGTCCGTTTACTCGCGTTCCACCATTTTTTGAATAACCCGCTTATAATTTTAACACTTTTTTTTATTTCTTTACATTTGTCGTCTTCTCGTTCTTCAGAAATTTCAAATTTGTTTAACACATAACTTAATAGAACATTGGTTTTTTTATTAGCGTTCTTTTCCAACCGCCAAACATCCAACAGCTCTCTCCTAGCTAGCGACATGGCACCTAAAATTAATTATTAAAAATCAGTCGGCACTTCTCGGCACCTAATTTTCAATTATTCGATAAGCTGATGGATGTAACTAAAATATATCAAAACACTTGATCAACTTCCATGAACTTCCCGAGATTGCGGATCCACGATATAAAAAAGATAATGAAAATCATATTCTCAAAAGCGTGTTTTAAACAGCATATCTTATTAATGAAATGACTTAAAAGTGGACTCTAAATTAATATTTTAAATAGTACATACCTTTCTCTACACGATTATCTTAAAACAAAATCAAAATACTGTCACAATACTGTCACCACAATACTTACAAAACGATGCGCTTAATGCAATTGAAGCTTGCAAAATTACAACTAATTAAAGTGCAATGTGATGGGTGATTGTTAATTTCCACGCACACTCCGAGTTTTTTTTTAGTTTCTATAATATTATATCATTAATTAATAAAAGAATGCTTGATGTGTCGATTAAATCTGTCACCATTGCATTTTTGAATTAATGCACGCTAGATTCGTAAAATAATCCACTGTGCGGTGGGTGGAAACGTGAGAAACGAATGTGCTAAACGTATACACCTTCGCTCGCATACCACCTACAAAAATAATTAATTACATGAAATAGTAAAACACACGATAAAACAATTAGAAATCTTAACCGTACTATCGACATAACCCAACAAACTACAGAGTGTTTCGAAATGCTAAATTCGGAGCGAAAATGTCTACTCGATCTTTCCGCCAAATCCATCGTCGAGAACCCCAAAGCATCAAGATTTTCAATTTGAATACCGCAGTTTGCCGAAAATTTACACCAATCTTCGACATGTCCATAGGATAGGGGTGTCTAGTGTAATGCTTTCAACTCGACGGTACACGGTAAGATGCGTAACATTCACACAAAACACACAAAATTTTGAATCAAAATAATTTTAAATTTTCATTTCAAATTTTCAAATTTTCAATAAATATTCATTTTAAATTCGAACCTCGATATCGACAAACCTTTTCTGCGATTCCCTTCACTATTGTTGCAGAATTTCTACGGGACTACGATTGCTTGTAAAATATTTTGAGGTCGTTTGCGATCACGACGGAGGAATTGCAAAACAAAATTAAATAATTGTGCCAAATAAATAAACTGTCACTTTTAAATTCGTTCCTTCAATTCGACATATTTCGATTTTGAAGAGATGTCCAAGTAGTAAATTCAAACTTTTTTTTAAAACAGAATCGATAACAAAAAAAACAATTAAATGTGTTTTTTAAATTTTAATTGTAAAAATTATACACTATTTTTTTTTCCTCTTGCCTCTGAGAGGACGTCGGTCGCCGCCGAGAGGACGTCGGTCGTCGCCGAGAGGACGTCGGTCGCCGTCGAACAGGCGACCTGGGTTCTCCTCGACGCGGGGACCCGGTTCTTCGTCGAAGAGGGGATCTACCTCTTCGGCGTGGAGGAGACCTAACTCTTCGACGTGAAGATGATCTGAGCGGGGAAGATCGTCGTCGAGGAGATCGTGATCGACGGCGACGAAAAGCCGGTCGCCGAAAGGATTGCGAATTTTTCTGCTTTCTCCTTTTCGCATTCAATTTTTGCCGTAAATCCGTCGTCGGCCCTGTTGGTGATGGTGGCGGCGGCGGCGGTGGTGGTGGCGGCGATGGTGGTGCCGGCCACGTATCCCTTTGAAGATACGACATTTTATTCTGTAATAAAATAATAATTATTAGTAAGATCTTGAAAGCAAAATAAATTTGAATATTTAAAGAAAAAAAAAATATTAATCACAACCTATTGAATTTATGTTTTTTTTTTTATTTTTAGCTAATACTGCATAATTTTCGGGTTTTTAACATTTTATTAAATATAAAAGGCGAAACGTTTTTTTGGTTAAAATTTGCAGCCGCATAAAAATATTATTATCGGATTACATTTTTTAGTACGGTTTCGAAACAAAACGTTGTTTAATGAAAGTAAAATTTAAAGAATTTTTCAAAAATCGTCATTTATTGTTAATTTAAAATGTCGAACGGCGAACAATCAAACACGCCATGAAAATTTGTCAAATTTTATTTGTTATCAATAAAATGTTAAAACTTTTGTCGTATTTTTTATAATTAATATAAAATTCGTTGTGTACATACCTTTTTCAAACCACTCGAATCACACTTATAAATTGTCAACAGATTAAACTAATTACACACTAAAAATTAAACACCAAAAAACAATTTTTAAATAAAAAATAAATCGCATTTATTTACACAACAAATCAAATTTTCCGTTGTCACAATAATAAAATCATGGCGTCGAATTACATAATTATAATTTTGTGTCGCTCTAGATCGTCGAAATCTTAAATTAAATTAATTCAAATATTTCTTTTCAAATATATTAAAAAATAATTTTTTATTTCTTACAATGAGAAAGATGAATTTAAAATTATATAAAATTGAAAAATTGAAGAGCGTAAGCTTCGAAATATTTGTATAAATAAAAATTTTGTAAAATATATCACATTTTCCACGTCTAATTTTAAGTATTTTTATAATTATACGCCTAATTCCATTATAAATTTTATTTGAAAGAATTAAATTTTCATGAAACGCACGCTATAGCTGTAGTTTTTCGTCGTCCTATTGAAATGAAGACAATAAATTGAAAAATTTCTAGAAAAAATTATTGCCAAAGTTCTGGTATCTGCCTCTGCGACTATACATGCCGGTAAAGTTGGATTGTAAACGTCCCGCAGATAGCAAATCCAAAGAAATTTTCAAGAATTTTAAAAATCGAAATTATTTCAATTTCCCATGGATAACGCTCATGAAAAAATGAAGAAAAGTTTCTACAAACTTTTTCGAAAACATTCCCACATGTTTAAAAATCGGATTTTAGGTAACAGTGTAAACGGCCGACAATTTGAATTGAAAAATTTTCGATTCGCGAGATATTGTCTTTTGGCTCTTATATTAAGCTGTTCTCAATAAAAAGTGTAATACGCAAAATTTTCAATATTTTTCTATCGATCGTAACGGTCTTATTTACCAACCGATTCTTAATTTCTTCAAAATAAAACGAAAAGTTGGTATAAACTTTCTGGAAAATGCGTTGCGTTACGTTTGAAAAGAGAAACTATTGGAAACCATTCACTGCGGAAAGATGTAAAAACACAATTTTTAATCATTAAAAATTCTTTAATGTTTATAAATATAGCAACGTTTTATAGAGTTATTTACAATAAATGTTTTACTTGCAAATTAGTTTCAAAAGTATATTACGATAATATAATAATGTGTAAAAATAATAATTAACATAGCACACCGTGTCGACAAATTGAAAGAATTACATTAAAATAATAATCGGCAATAAGTAATTCACATTCGTGTAGAGAAATAATTTAGGATTTTTAAAGAAAATTAGATAATAACTGTTTCCCGATACCAAAAGCCCATGAGAATAACAATGTCGATATCGAACGTAGTAATGCGGTGACTTCCCTTTTCTTTTCGATGGAGCAAAATCTTCTTTTGATGAATATATTTGTTGCTACATTTAGTCAAATCTTGTACACCACCTAACAAAGTACGCATAATTTAATTGAAAAAATCAAAATTTGTAAACCTACTTAGCTACGAAGCTTTATTTAACGTAATCTTTCAACTTGTCGGTGGCTTTTAAGTTTACAACTCGAGGAATAAATAATTTGCTATTAGAATCATTCATCAAAAAGATATTTAGAAATGTTGCAAGCAGTTAGTTTTTGAAAATCGTATGTGATTAAAGAATATGGAGTATAGCAATGTTGTTTGATCTTTCTTTGTGTGCATTTCTTTCTCTCGGTCACCAAACTAACTAACACCCCACTTGAAAGATAAAATTTAAAACCGTTGCGTAAAAAATATAAATTTTATAAATAAACTTAGCTCTCGATGGCTCTCATAAAATATCTTTCGATAGTTATCGCACGCAATTCCACCAACAATAAAAATTTTCCTTTGATGCTAAGTATTTTAATTATACAGTTGTCATCGAACCTTGCTCTTGAAATATTAAGACACAACGTAATTGTGCAAGAATCAAAATGTACAACACTATTTTCCTACGTAGATTCCTCGAATCTCACAACCTCTTGGCAAACTTCATATTTTTGTACTGTGGACACACAACTATTCCTCGTGTCGAGATTTTCCTGCGTCATATTAATTTGTCAAACCTTCAAATCTGAACAGCTTCGACGGTCGATTAATGTTTAAACTTGACAATTGCACTTCTTATCAGTTTACATTGTGACCACTATGCCGCACCAATTACACTCACGTAATGAAATAAAATAATCAGTAACTGTCCTTTGATTCTTCTTAAAAACCCAACGGCTAACATTAGTATTACATTTATCATAATAATTCATATCCTCGCGTGAAAAACGACACAATTTGCAACGAAAAATCCGACCGATATGTAAAATTATGTCATCTGCACTGTTACGAGGGCCTTACCTGTAAACTTATATTTGCCAACGACTTGCTCAGCGGATCCAAATTATGGGCGTGGTCTACTCTTGGAAGTTTAACACAATCAAAACAACATAAATAGTTTATAAGTACTTTAATTTCTCCCTTAGATATTTGTGAAATGAGCAAGCTCATTATATAATACAATAATGCAAAATAAAATCGATAAACATATTATCAACACAACAGTAATCATAGGCAACAAATGCCATAGTTATTATAACTAAAGATCATAATAACGACAAACATAAATTTATCGAAATGTCAAACAACATGAAAACTAAGTCGATACTGACCTGAAAGGTCCACCAAACGTATGCACACACACAAAAATTTGGTGCTAAATAAACAATATCAAAACCACGATACCTTGTTACAAATTACGTTCCATCGTTAGACGCAGGTGTTCATGGAGATGGTTGTTGAGGCAGCGTTCGGCATCGTGCAGTTCATAAGCTCCAACCAAGAATTGAGAATAACCCGACGTCCTTTATTTTAGGTCGTGTTACGTCAACAGCAACATCACTTAGATTTACCCAGTGGCATAATTTAGTTACTCTTGTTTTGAACTTCATCATGACTCAAAGTCCGAAACGAAACGCAGTATCAGAAATGACATTACTTTAAATATTTCGGCACTCGATTTTTATTAACTTTATCATAATTCGAATAAGTTCGGAACAACACAAGTTCACCATTAATTTAAATTTATAAAGGTTTCTGCACTAGATTTAACTTTATTATTATTCGAAAAGTTCGAAACAAAGCGCACGATAGGAAATCGTTCAAATTTCAAGATCACTACCAGCCAAGGTTGTCTTATCGCTCGCATTCCAATGCGCAGAGCAGCAACGTCGGAAACATTTCCCGCTCTAGCTAAGGTCGAAAATCGCTTGGCGCGCGTCACTAACAATCTTTGCCTTAATTTCTTCAAAACTAGTCCCCCAAAAACTTCACAAACGATAATCGTGGAAATAGAAATTCCACTATTGAACCGGAAACTTCCACCATAATTTAATCAACTAAATGAATATTTCAAATTAAATTAGCCGGTCTTCGACATGACTTCCGACTTGCTCGCTAGCCGCCAGAGAAGTCCTCAACCGTCTCCCTTCTGCTAACAACTTTCACGCTATGCGCGAACGATTGCGCGGTAACTAATGGTCATAAAACGTCGGCGTAACAGCACATGAAAAACTACGACTCGTAACACGTAGCTGTCCATCGGTTTTGATCGATGTGATTTGCAACAGCAAAATGCAAGTTTTGCACGTTCGAAAATCGCAACACACCCGATTTTTCACCTCCACGGCCACCGGTACGGTCGATCTAAACTTTTGAGCACCTTTGTGACTACCTCGGTTTGTGGTTCGTATAAGCCAACGTAGAAATTAACCGATGTCAAATTACGATGGGATGATGAAAAACAAATGTGCAAATCGTTCGCCCTTGCTCGCATACCACCTACAAATACAAATAATCGAACAATGTAGTGGAGAAGATTCGCAAACTTACCGGTGCAATCGACATAACCTAACAAAATACAAAATTCCTCCACGTACAGAACGATTCGTGATTTTAAACTCTGTGCAACGGCGTCGACTTGATCCCCCCGCCAAATCCATCGCCGAGGGCCCCCTCGCACGGTAGTAAAACCGTCGAAATTTTCAAATCGAATGCCGAAATTCGCTTCGACATTCCAACGACTTTGACAAACTTGGCGTTGTAAACACTGCCAGAAGGTGTCTCGAGTAACGCATCCGACTCGACGGCACCCCTTTACATCCGCAACACTCGTACGAAGCCGGCCGGGGCCCCCCCGATACTCGAAAATCGGCCCCCGCGCGATGACGATCGACGAAACTACCGCCATTTTGAATAAATTTGCAAAACTTTTTACATATCTTACTCTTGTTGCGCAAAATCAAAGTGTAATATTTTTTCGAAACCACGCTTGTGGCACATCCACGGAAGCGCAAGACTTGTACGAAGCTGATTGTCACCATCGCGGAACTCGATAATCGCGGCCCGCACCAAGCCTGTCGTCCAAACCCCGGGCGCCATTATAAAATTTCGCCCGCTTTCCACGCCTCCACCTCTTTGAACGCAAAATTAAGTATCAAAAATTGGTGCGCGCCGGTTGTGCCCTGTACCTATCGCTTCGTAAGGTTCCGTTGGTACCGTTCGAACCTTCGGCGGGACTCGAAAATTTCTTATTGCTCGACGGCGAGCGGCGATAATTGGGGCTCCTTCAAAAATTTCACTCGCCACCTACACTTTCGCCTTTTTGCGCGCAAAATTAAGTGTTAAAATTTCTTCGGCGCCAATCGTATCGTGCACCGTTCGACTCGCAAGGTTTCGAAGAAGCTACGGGTCGCCCCTTCGGGGCTCCCCGGTCTTGCTCCGCTCGACCGCGTACAAAAAACCTGAAAAAATCATAAAATTTCCTCAAACGTCAAAACGTCGAAATAATTTAATTAATTTATCGAATTTTACGAATCAAACTGCGACTCGCACGGTTTTCTGTCTAACCCGTTTCGCGTGCTTCGGAAAGAGATGCGACATGGTACGATTAAAAAAAGGCACGCGATTTCGCGAAAATCAGCACAAAGTGTGCGACAAAGAACGTCGTAGGGCGCACCTTTCGCACCTCGGTTTTTTGCAATTTACGCCTCGAAAGGCTCGACCTGCGGTCTCGCAAAATAGCCTACCGGTTAGATCCGATCGGGCTCCTTACTCGCTCCGCTCGTCGGGCGGCTGCGCCGCCTAGTTTTTTTCAAGATACGAAAAAAGATTTGACGTCTCTTACAGCTTTAGTATAAGGGGATATAGAAATATATGGTTAGTTTGTAAAGGTCTGTTTTACGTGTTTATCGATGTTTTAAGATGTTTTCGCTTAGTAGATATGTAGAACAACGTCTTATGATTACTAATCTGAAACTAACTCATTTTTTTCATATTTTTGATTTACTATGTTTTTCCTTATGACGACAGTATTACCGGAATTACACCGCAACTCGCTTTTCGACCGCGAAGCCAACTAGCTCAATGGAGATGGGGGGGGGGTCTGTAACTGCATTCGACGGTGGAAAGGATAAAAGACAAAATAAGGGGAGGAGGGGTCACAAATCGGTAAGAATAAAAGGGCGCCACTCGAACTGAATCTGACTTACCACCAATAACCAATTCCGCAGTGCTTGATCGAGAAATCGCTACGGAACCCTTCCTGGACAGAAGTAGCTTGATGGTCGAAGGGAACAAAGTGTTGATTAACAATAAAACTAAACAGTTAAGGCCAAATAAACATATAATTCACAAATAACAGTAATTAAATAATTACTCACGCCTAAGGTAGGCAACACATCAAACGACACCAATACAAATAATAAAAGGGAATCTTCTCGAGATTCGACTATTGGTAATCCAACACAATATAAATGAGTAACAATCTTCGTCGAGAGTTCTTTTACTGAATGAATTAACCGGAAACTATAAGTAACTTCTCGACTTCGGTTGTTATGTGAAAATAGGTTAGTCAACATGCAAAATAAATCCTATGGTACTAAATAATATATTACAATAAATTTTCTTGTCATACACAGAGGTAAGCAACATGATTCCGGCAGTTTTAACAATGGTATGACAAACCAATTTATCAACATGCAACAGTAAGTTGAATGTCGCTCCAAATATAGAATCTTCTGCAATTGTCGAAAACACAGGTGGACACAGTTAGTAAAATAGTTAACAATTTTTTACCTTAAAAGTATCTTGCGCCACAGCTGTATCCAGAGAAGGTATGGTAGCGAAGTTTTGAGTCGCAATGCCGAATGGAGTACCAAGAATGTAGTAACAACTGGTAAAACATTTTTCCAGTGTAACATTTAAGCGATTAATTATTAAGAATAGTGTATTTTCTAGAATAAGGAACAGTGGCCACAACTCTTTGCAGAAAACACCACTGACCACTGTTCCTTTGGCATGGCATTGCTACTGTACCAAAAAGTTAGCAGGTTAAGAAACGTAACCTACAACTTACTTTACTAAACTTGGAGGAAATCTTGCATGAACAGTTTATACTTAATATTATTACATGCAATATACCCTTAAAGCATTTTACGAATGATCTTTTATACAACTCTAAAACAATTTTAAACTTACCTATTAAATTTACTTAGAGCACTAAAACACACAAGAATTCACAAAGCATAAATGACTGCACAGTTACGCGCGCAAACTGTAGTGCCACGTGTTTGTGCTATGTTTACTACCTATTGTGAAAGATGGCGTCATCGTGTCTATTATAACTAAAGAAATATTTAGAAGTGACCACTGTTCCTGGCTGGCCACTGTACCAGCCTCTCCCTTTACTTACCCATTTTAACTTTTAAATATGCATATTTTCACAATATAGCACAATTATAGTATAATAAAAATTTTAACGACTATATCTGTCAAAATATTACCTAGATAAGTATTCAGTAATCTAATTTGCTTACTTAGATTTTTTAAAATGTTCCCGCCCCCTAAGTATCGGATATGCGTCTATGAAATACAAATACGACGCTTACTAGTCAATACTTGGTGTAAAGTTGAATTCTTTTGAATCCTCAAGGTATGCCCTTGACCTTTGAAATTAGTGGACTGTATTTTATTTTCCTGGAGCGGGTCCAGTTCTTCATTGCCTGTTAAGCACTTTAAATTTGAGTGCAACGTAGCTAAAGAATAATAATAATAATAATATATAATAATAATAATAGCTTTATTCATCAACTCTTACTTACAATAAAAAGAAAAAATAAATACATTTCATAAGAAAAAAATAAATACATTTCATAAAGCAGAGTCGATGAAGGGGCAAAACAATCAGCAAAGCTGCTTTTCAGTTCTACCCTAGCACATAAATGTCAATTTACTGGAAACAAGCAATAAATCGAAATAGCATTTATTAATGAAGAAAATTATAATAAATGCAAGTGAGATCCTCACTTGCTGAGTATAAAAATGTTGCTGGGCTGCACAAGGCGCATCCCCTCGGTACATAAATGCGCGCACAATAGGCGCGCTCGACATGACAAAATTGAGTATAGTACAAAATAATATAGAATCTAGTAACAACAAAACAAAGACAGAATTGCTTGAACACTTGGTACTTGTTACTTATTACTTGTACAGTGAATCCGGGCGTAAGTTATTCATTGAATAAACTTTATTTGACGAATAATTATTTATAGATTTATTTGTTGTTGGTGCATACGGGCATAAAACAGACAAAACGCACTTTACTTAGGCGTTAATTTTACAGCACCATGCATTAATTGAACCATTAATTAATAATAACTTGTACCATAGACTAAATTTGCTACTTTTTGTAGTATGAGGTATTTGCTTACCTTAAAAATAAGCACTGCGAACAAATCAATATCCAATCGATTCACGCAAAAACGTTGGTGGCACAAGTTTTCACACACAAACTGCCGGCACTACTCCTATTGGTCGGTTCACTTTCGTATGTGTATATTAGCACTGCAGGCCCAGTAGGCCCATGGCTTTGTTTGTCACCTTCTTCCATTCTTTCCTATCACAAGCGTATTCCTTCCAATCTTCCAACCCAATTTCATTTAGGTCTTCCTGAACTTCATTTTTCCAACGGTTTTTTGGTCTACCTCTTTGTTTTGTACCCCCAAACTTTATATTCCAAACATCATTTGAAGTTCTGTCTTTGCTCATCCTCATCAGGTGTCCCAGCCATCGCAATCTCTGTGCCTTCACACATCCAGCTATGCTCGGTTGTCCATATAGCTCGGCTAGCTCTTGATTTGACCTTGATAACCATTGACCGTTTACATACTTCCCACCATATATTCTTCTCAATATCTTCCTTTCCCACACTTCCAGCATTATTTGCTCACGTTTTTTCAGCGTCCACACTTCCGCTCCATACATAATCGATGGCTTTATGATTGTTCTGTAAATTCTTGTTTTCACTGTCTTAGCAAACACCTTACTATTGAGGATCGACTTTAGTGCAAACTAACTTCTTGTGCCAGCAGCCATTCTTGCCTTGATCTCATCCTCGCATCCTGGTTTCTATTTCTCTGGAATGCACCCTTTCCCTCCGTTGGTGAATCTTTTTCCCTATTTTTTTCTTGCTGTTGTTTATTTAGTGCTTAGTATTTTCCATTAGAAAACAGTTACCCGGATCGACTCCACGAAAGTTACTGTTCTCTTTATCTCACCGCCAACCAACAACTTTTACACCTTGTCTCGATGTAAGTTACGCCACTGGGGTTTGTTTACATTTGTAGCGACGCACACACATTCCCTTCAAATATGGCTATCTATTATTATTAAGTTTAGATCACAATAATATGCTTAATTTACTCAATATGGATACCTACGATACAAAACTTCAATTTGCAGTGAAACCTATAATCTTGTTCAACACGCTCTACTACAATTTAAAATAATTCAATACTTCAAACTATTGCAATTACAATTTTAACTTCACTGTGTGAACGTTTCTTAAACTTTTCGAGATTATACCAGTAAATAAATAATTCTGTAACTTGCATTTAACTAACATTTATTATTATGTTATTATGACTTGCATATCTGGCATAACTGACTACTGCACAGCTCTACTGCGCTGCCTTACATTTTCGCGCTGAACATGCCGGGCACCTTAAAATAACATATTTTAAAATTAAACAATATCAAAATATAAATACATTGACATGATAAACATAAGAACATAGCAATGAAACAAAACAAGAAAATTCCTAAAATAAACACTGAACACTTAAATTTCAACATAAATATTCAAAATGTCACTTTATGATGAACTGGGTTTATCGTTCATTGGAAGGGCACATATCTTGTGCACTGATCGCTTAATGATTGAACCATTGGGAAGAATAATTGACACAACTCGTGTGACATTGTCCTTTCCTGGATGACGTTGTACTATTCGTCCTAATAACCAGTTCGCTGGAGGTTGATTATCTTCTTTTATTAGAACAAGAGTTTCGTTATTCAATTCTGGTTGAATTTGTTTCCATTTATTGAGTTGTTGCAACTCCGAGACATATTTTCGTGACCAACGGGTCCAGAAATGTTGCTTCAACTGCTGTAGATACTGGAATCGGTCCAGTCTATTGGTTGGAGTATCAATTACATTTGGATCTATAATAGATGTTAGTGGTCTTCCTATTAAAAAATGAGCAGGTGTAAGAGAGGACATGTCGTTTGGATCAGAGGACATAGGATTAAGAGGACGGGAGTTAATAACTGATTCGATTTGTGTCAAAACTGTACTGAATTCTTCATAATTTAACAGTGAGTTTCTAAATACTCGTCTAAAATGATACTTGACTGTTTTAACCCCTGCCTCCCACAAACCCCCATGTGAGGCGAATGCGGCGGTATAAATTGCCATGACAAGCTTTGATTAGATGCTTCACGTGTTAGCGTGCCCTGATTATGTAATAAAAATTCTCCAAGATGCCTGAGCTCATTGGCTGCTCCAACAAAGTTAGTACCGTTATCGCTGAATATTATCTGAGGTTTCCCTCTTCTGGCAATAAACCTGCGTAAGGCTGTTAGGAATGAATTTGTAGTTAGGTCACTTACTAACTCCAAATGAATTGCCTTGGTTGAAAAGCATATAAATAAACTAATATAACATTTAGAAATTTTTGCTCCACGACCCTTTCTGTCCTTTATTATGAATGGTCCTGCATAGTCAAGACCTGTGTGAAAAAATGGAGGCATGATTGACACTCGCTCCTTGGGAAGCTGTCCCATAATTGGATTTACAGGTTTAGCGATAAATCGAAAACATGTAACACATTTTCTCACGGTTTGCCTAGCTAAATTTCTGCCAAGTCTTGGCCAAAATCGTTCTCTTAAGGAACTGAGCAATAACCCTGGGGGTGCATGTAATAATGAATGGTGCTCATGTAAAAATATTAATCTTGTTAGACAATGCTTACTTGAGAGTAAGATCGGATGTTTTTTGTTAAAATCGTAATCTGAATACTTTAGTCTGCCACCTACTCTGATTATACCAACCTTGTCCAAAAATGGACTTAAAGATGAAAATCTTTTCTTTGCATTTAATAAACTTTCTTGACTAAGAACATTTAATTCCGTTTGAAAAGATTCATGCTGTGATAATTTTAATAGCTTAAGAAATGCATTTTCTAGTTCCTGTTGAGATAAATCACCCTTTAATTTTTTTGATAGTGGTATACAATTATGGATGAATCGTAAGCATAATGCTGTCACTCTTTTTAACTTTACTAAACTAGAGAATCTTGTAATCAATTCAAACCTTTCTTCAACTTGAGAAATTAGTGTAGTTTGTGATTCTTGAATGTCAGGAATACTTCAGTAAATAATTCAGTTTCGTCGGATAGCCACTCGGGACCATGCCACCAAATTCGTGAGTTTATTAAATTGATCGGGGAAACTCCTCGTGAAATCAAATCTGCGACATTGTCTGCTGACTTAACATGATGCCAATTAGAGCTATCAGTGAATGATTTAATTTCTGCAACCCTATTCGCTACAAAAGTTTTTAATTTTTTGTTGGATTTCAACCAACATAAGACAATTTTTGAGTCCGATCAATAATATTCAGCTGTTATATCTACATTTAGCCTTAAGTTCGATATAAATTTATTTGCTAATTGAGCTGACAACACTGCAGCACATAATTCTAATCTAGGAAGTGAAACAAATTTGATTGGTGCAACCCGTGATTTTGCAGTCATCAAGTTTACCAAAATTTTTGAATTACTATTAATTGAACGTAAATAAATGCAGGCTCCGTAGCCTTTCTCCGAAGAATCTGCAAAGGCATTTGTTGTAGTACTAGCTTCTTTGAACACGGGATGATGAGGCAAATAAAAGGCCTCTTCGTTTACTTTAATATTAATTTTCACTATGTACCCCAAATGTTTATATTCGTTAATAAATTCTTTATATGTACATCAATGCGAGTCTTTGATCTCGTTTTAAACGTCTTTCTAATCGATCTAACCGAGCTTCAGCAATTTCATATGAGTTCCCCAATTCTTCCAAATTCGAATTGAATGGAATTTTAACAATGAATTTGCCATCTGCAGCTCTTGTTGTAGTTTTTGTAAATAATTCCTCGCAGTACTGTTCGTCATTTGTCATTACCTCAGAATGATCAATAAATTCATCTAATTTCCAAAATTTCTCAACATTTTCATTGAGAACGCTTAATGCCAAATAACTGCTCGTCTGCCTGACAACATGTTTTGGATTTATTAATTCCCCTAAGACTATCCACCCTAACTTCGTTTTCTGCAGGGTAGGTTGACCTGCTTCTCGAATTTGACCAATACTTAATAATTCCCAAAATAAACTCGCGCCCATTAATATATCAATTGAATTAGGTTCATAAAATGTTGGGTATGCTAATTTGATGTTTGGTGGTATTTTAAAAAACTTTGGATCTACTGCTCTTCCCGGCAATGAATTTGAAATTGTTGGAATAATGAAACAGTTTAAATAATTAGTATAATTGCAAGTATTTGATTTAAATCTTAATTTAACCTCATATTTTAATGTAGTAGCATTTTGATTTATTCCTACAACGTCAATATCCGTGGGTTTCAGTTGTAACTTTAATAAGCTGCATAGACTTTCGGTTATGAAATTAGATTGAGATGCCGAATCAAGCAGCACTCGTGCTGAATGCTCTTTACCATCATTATCAAATACCTTAATTTGAGCAGTGCTTAAAAATACTTGTGAACTTGAGGTACAATTCATAACAACGCTTGTTAACTCAGAATTTGACTTGTTGGCCTCATCAATCGTAGAAGTGGGATTAACCTACGGTAAATATTCATTCTGCGGTTTAAAATCTAAGTGAATCAAAGTATGATGCTTTCTTCTACATATTTTACATACTGAGGGCGATCTACATTGAGACACAAAATGACCTTTACGAAAACAATTTAGGCATATTTTAAATTCTTTAACTTTATTACTTCTCTCTACCGCATCCAACTTGATAAATGATTCACAGCTTTGCAAATAATGATTACCATCACAATCATCACTGTAATCACTAACGTTATTAGTTATTGCAAAAGACTTTACTGATTTAATTACTTGTGAGGTTTTGCTTGAAATTGAATCATTTGACTTTCTGTTGGTAATATTTTCCAACATAGTTTGTTTATTGCTCAAGAAATCAAGAAATTCATTCAGTGTAGGTATCAATTGGTTGTCATTGGTGTTTGCAAGCTTGGTTTCCCATTCTTTAGTAGTTACACTATCTAATTTACTAAGAATAATTGGAACAACCAACGCATCCCAAGCATCTGTGCTTTGACCTAATATCTTTAAGCATTGAATGTTGTTACCTGCCACATTAATTAGATCCCTTAAAGACGTGTGTGACTCGCGCCCAATGTTAGGAATATTTAAAATATTTTGCACATGATTGTTTATAATACGTCTTTTATTATCATAACGTTTGATTAATAATTCCCGAGCAACTGCATAATTATCGTTAGTCGTTTCAAAGGGATCTACCAATACTTTGGGTTCGCTAGTTAATGACGCCTTTAAATAGGATAACTTTTGAACATCCGATAAATCATTGTTTTGGTCAACCATTGACGTAAATGAGTCATTAAAACTTCGCCATTTCGTGAAGCATCCGTCAAATCTGTCTAAAGATATTCTAGGCAACTTTATTAAATTACTATGATTGTGAGAGACAGGTGGTTTTACAATAAATTCTCTTTTTGCTTGATCGGTTAACATCATTCTTGCTTTACTGATTAACTGAAAGTAAGTATTTTGAAAACTCTCCCTATTTTCAAATTCATTTGCTGTATCTTCGCCTTTTTTTGCAACAATACCTTCTATTTGCGATTGAATTATATCAAATTTGTCAATAACGCTTTCAATTTTTTCTAACCTTACTGATAAGTTACTGTAAAATAATTGTTGCTGAGTTTTATCAGCAGGATAATTGTTTATACATTTTTCAAACAAAGTTAGCATTGACTTTAAAGAACCTCGTTCTCTATGTAATGATTTAAGATCAGCATGAGCCATCGTTAAAATAAATAGGTACTCTTTGTTTGAATAGTAAAATGTAAATTGATTTGAATTTTAATAATACGTTTAATTTTAATGAAATAATCAATTATTAATCTCGATTGTAGGATATAATAGCGGTTAATTAGTAAAGGATAGTAAAGGAATACCTGCTCTATATTTCGTACAGTCGAATTCTTTACTTCGCGTAGCCATGTATTCCTACACCGGGATTGCTTGATGCTTATGTACTTCTTCGTACGGCTGATTTTCCCTGGCTGCGCATATCTTGAATTACTACGCCGGGATTGTTTGGTTCTGCAATGTTGAAACTGTTGCTTGAATAAAATAATTATTAATTTCTTCCGTAATCTTTATAAATCGCTTCAACATCCGTGCTTCGAAGGACCATGAACGTTTCTTAAACTTTTCGAGATTATACCAGTAAATAAATAATTCTGTAACTTGCATTTAACTAACATTTATTATTATACGTGTCGTCGGACTTGCATATCTGGCATAACTGACTACTGCACAGCTCTACTGCGCTGCCTTACATTTTCGCGCCTGAACACTGTGTGATAGATACGTATTAACGTTAATCTTGTCGCCACAATCCCCCGGTTCACTTTCACTTTTCCTATATCTTTTAAGCGCGTAATTCAAAACATGTACTCCACCTCACATTGTTGTTTTTTCACATTGTTATTTTTCGCTTATCACTTTTACTTGTTACCTAGCCGTTGTCATTAAAAAATAATAACATAATAATAATTAATTATGCAGCTGTGGTAACTTAATTTGACGCAATATGTTCTATAATATAGTTACATATTTTTAAATAATTTTCAAGTAAGCTCTATGCGTATTTTATAATTTATTTATTTTCACTTTTCTGACACTTCAGTTCACGGGAAGGGAAGGTTCTGTGATCGTATAAAAAATCGAAATAAAGAAAACGGTGGAAAATTATTTTCTTTCAATCCAAAAATATGACGAGTAAATACGTCATTATCACGTATCTAACATGACGACATTACTTGGTCCAAATCATGACGTCGCTGGAACGTTATTTTTTCGACAGCTGACGTTTGCTACTAGAAATCACCCAAAACTGACGTCATTGCGACGTGGATGTGCTACCGGGGTGGTTCTTTATATAGATAACGTTTTCTTTTCAAAATCTTGTTATTTGTAAAAAGAAAAATAATTAATAATTATCGTTATTAAATAAAAAGAATAATCTAACCTGTAACGTAATTTAAATTCTTTATCGACAAATAATACAAAAGAGTTCCTTCTGTTAGATAAACTCTGGTAACTTGATTTTCCTCTTCATCATTTCTTATTGAAATGTCAGAATTAGATAGGTCGGACATTTCTTTAAAAATCACGTTTAAAAATCATGTTTAAAAACACGACAGCAAAAAAAAGTTCAACTTGATCGACGTTATACGTACTAAAATCAATAGTTAAATCGCCTTAATCATCGATTTTCTACTTGTTAAATATTTTGAGTAGTTAACTTGTGTTAAGGTATAATTATCGTTTGTGCAACCCAATTTGTCACTTAACAACAGATTTAATCATTGATTACGCCAATCATTGATTAAACTTAATCTGTGTTAAAAATTATATTGCTGCAACCCAAATCGGACTTAATCAATGATTAATCTTTTAATCAATGATTAAATTCCTTAATTATTTACTTTACTGAAACCGGGCATGTGGTTATAAATAATTATACTGTTATCGGTCTTCGTCCTCGCTTAAATTTTTATTTGTAGTAATAGGAAGATTTTTCTAAAATTGTAGTCGAGATGCCGGCATTATTATGCATTATTCCTATTTTTTGCTTCTTAGCAAGTAGAAAGTTTAGTTGCGTTCCAGGTTCCCTAAAGTGAGTTTTATATATCAACGTGTATTTACCTCTTTCAAAGTTTACTTGTACCATATTACTAAGATATGGTTGTGGTTTAATTTTGCCAAGTTTATATTGGGAAGAGTCGTCGCCCCATTCAAAGAAATTTTCAAGTCCCATCTCTATTACTTTTACATTATTTGATAAACAGCATTTTACAGAATCGGTATAGTCTCTAAAGTCGTATACGTTAACCTTTCTAAACAGTGATCTCTCTATTGAATGATGAAAGGAATCCGCAGCCATGAATGTGTGGCCAGGTTCAAAATATTTTAAACTATTTTAGACAAAAGTTTTTAGAGTCACATCAGCAGAATTTATAATGTATGCAAGAAGCAATAAAACGACCAATTTTTGTTCTGAGCAGAACAGTTATCTAGCCACAATATTAAGTGCTCCACATCTCTTATTGACAACATAAAGGCATAAAATGTACTAATTATATCTGCTTTAGCTCTTCCCGAAATGGCTTCATGCCCCACTACGGCAACCGGTGGTATGTTTGATTTAGTACCCGCAGGAACGAAGCTTTCATTAAATGCTACTATTCGGGGAGTAAAAATAATCTCTTTGAAAGTGTCGCACCTCGGTAGCATGATTACCTAAACAGAAAATTAATTATTGCTTTCAAAAGAACTAACTAGTTGTTGGTCAAAAATGTTTCTAAGATTAGATACTACCTACATAATAATTCTTTTCTTACCTTCTGAAAATCTGCTGTGACTACCAACTAGTTTTTTCTTTGATTAGAAGAAACATTTTTGTATTGTTTACGAGCTTCTATGTATTTGTTAAAATGAATATTCCATAAATATTGCATTCTTCACAATCCAAATTTACGCTTTCTTTTACATGCCCCGATAGTATTCTGTGCTGCTTAAACTTTTCGCATGCCCAACATTCTTCATGGCTTAACTTAGTAAACGATATATTCTAACTATTTACCACTTCTCTGTACAAATAATATGAAAACATAATTTCTGGATGTTTTTGCTGGAAATCGTCGTACATGAGTTTAATCGTGATGTCGCTTGGAAGATAGAGTCGTCTGGGCGCATGTTCTCTTCGGTAATGTGATATAGTTGGTTGGAATAAATTTATATGATCAATAATAATTGTCTACAGTGATTCCCACGGAAGATGACGATGACGACACAATCCAAAATCGTATGAAGTAATGTAATGTAATGAACGTATGTTGTCATCTGTCAAACCAAATATAGGTTATTATTGGGAATTCCGATGAAGCGAAATGTTTTCTGTTTTTATTCAAATTTATTTATTTATTAAGCATTAGTTATGTACAAATTCAAAATAAGACAGCATGAGTTTTCAACACCCGAAGAAAAACAAAATTGATAAAAAACAATCAGTCGTAATCACTTTCTTTTGAATCACTTGAGCCGTTAGCATGGATGATAAGTTCACCAACTGTTATATCTAAAGCCTTCTCTCGCTCGTACCAATCTTGTATTACCTCTTCGGTGTGGCGAACACAGTTTTTCTATACTTCAGGAGAACAATTTTGTAAAGCCTCATTCCACATATCAATTACTTTATCATCACCATTACCATCCCTTCCTATGTGTTTGTTGTAGTAAGTTTTACAACGAGCCCATACCAATTCAAATGCATTAAATTCACAATGGTATGGGGGTAACTGTAAAATTTCAGGTCCGTGGCTTCTTAATAATTCGTTCACTTCGTGGCGTTTTTCTTTTTTATGCAGTTTAGCTAGAGCTAGCAATTCAGGTTTAAACATAGATTATTTATATTGAATATTATTTGCAGTTAACCATGCTGCAATATTTGGCTTTATCCATGCCGAAGAAGGCGTCTTTTCTACTAAAGTAGAATGATAAGATGCGTTATCCATAATTATGAGAGATAGTTCTTCTAAAATGCATATCAATTTTTCAGCAACCCATTTTTTAAATAGTTCACCATTCATTTCACCGTGGTAATCCTCCTTCTGTAATTTTGAATACTAATGAGGTACCATTACTAAATCCAGATTTTGACCCAGCGTGAAGTACAATAAAACGTTTTCCATCATAACCTTTTGGCTTTCTAACGCTTTTTGTTGAGCTATCTTGCCACGACATTCCAGGATTACCTTTAGAAAAAATCCATGTTTCATCTAAAAATACGACATTACGTTGAAACTGAGAGTTTAAATTATTTCTATAATTTAAAAAAAAAATGTATTCGATCCATTGCAATATTATTTTGTTCGACCAATGTTCTGCGATTATTTTCTTTTGAAAATTTAAACCCAATTTCGTGCAAAACACGATTTAAGCTATTGTTGCTTAATAAAATATGCAGCTCTTGAATTTTTTTGTCTAACAAAGCAACAGTTAAATGTTTTTCTGAAAAAAATACACAAATTACATTTCATGTTAATTGTAAATTATAATAAAACTTACTATCAGTGTACATTGTATAAATTGTATTTTGTATTTCTAATATTCATTTTCGACGATTCTGGTAAATCACTTGTTTTAACTTTATTACGTTTTCGGTTTTTTCCAGGACTTGATAGTATTGGATTTACTAAACTACGATTTTTAATTCGTCCAACGGAACTTACACTGATTCCTACAGCATTGGCAACGCGACAATTTATAAAAAGTATATAAAATAATGTAATGTAAAGGAATCTTGTTATATTTACCTTTTGAACAGATGTCAATGGAATCAAAGAACCCCCATGCTGTTTTTCACGTTCAAAATAATTCAACAAATTTAAAATCAACTGTTGCGATTGAGATTTTAATGTTCTTCCGTGTATAGACATAGACATGTTGAGAGTTCTAAAAGGAACTATTTTTGTATTATAAAAGAGCTTAAATTCGTAAAGTAAAATCGGAAAAATCACTAACCACAAAATGAAAATACGTAAATGTCATTATGACAATTAAAAATGTAAATTTATTCACAACTGAAGTCAAAATTATTGTTACGACATGCTATGAGTATATCTGTCTCTTACTATCGTCGAACAAACGCAATAACGTAAGTCGTTTGAACGTAAGACGTGAAATTCATTTTCGTGCTCTGTCATATTAATACAAAATGATAGGTACTGATTATAAATTACACGTTGTTACTATAATCAGTCAATTATGTCGTCATCGTCATCTTATTGGGTATCACTATATCAAACTTTTTCTTATTCTTTATACCTCTGCCATCTTTTTTAGGCACATGTGCAGATAGTGCTATTTTTAAAACATTTCTGACAACTTTGTCATTTTTTCTTTATACCCCAAAGTTTAAAAAAAAATGACTTACAAACTTCTTGTCGCGAACTGCTATCGCCTTGTAAACTGTAAATCATAGTTTTTGATCGCCGGGAGTCAATTCTACCAGTAGTCTTTCGTTTAACAGATATTTGTGATACATTATGTAAAATGAAATTTTTCATTTTTTCTTTCTTTATCTTCCTTTAGCCTCAGAGCGCTTTGCCTCACTAATTTTTGCTGAGCAGTTTTTTTTGCATTTTTTCTTACATGAACCTATAACAATATGGCTTTTAGCTGTTTTCTTGAACTTCGTTAGATTTCTATTTGCAAGACATATGTACATCAAACTATTTTCTTTTTCTCGGTTCCCCTTTCTTTGTGATATATCTATTGCAGTATTTATACAATTTTTAAGCAATTGATCTAAATAAACATTAATATTGTCATCAGCATTCATTTTAAAGTCTCTATTATTACAACTAATATCTTCAGAAATCAATATATCATTTTTTAGCAAAATGATATTATTCTTGGAGTTATTTAAAGATAAAAATGTAGTTTCCGTTTCACTTGCACTTCCAATATTATTATTAACTACTGAATGTACAACAGGGTCACAAATTCTTATATCACTCAATATCTTAATTTGTTTGGGTTCCGGGTTTATAACATTTTCGCAGTTTTCAACTGATTCGTCTGATTCTGAAGACTCAGATTCTGGAACATAATTTTTGTCTGCCTCTTTTATACATCTTTTTTTAGATGTTACTTTCTTAAAAGATGAAATTTTTTCAGCAAGGTGTTTGTTTAAAGCAAGAGCAACCAATACTTTTCCATGATTCATCATTAACAATCTACAAAGAATATATTTGTGAGATTTTCTACTAACAAGGGAAACGTCAGGTATGCGAAATTTTGTTTTGGTTTATACTTACATTACGTAAAGATTACACCTAAGGCATTACGTGAACGAAATAGTAGCGCGCCATATTCAGCCAATTTTGAGAAAATCGAATTTGAAAATTTCTTCTTTTTGCACGAAATAACTAAATAATAAAAGATAAAACTTGCAACAAAGGTTCCGTGGTAACGAGGTAGAGTGGTGGCTTTAATAAGCAAGGTTTCTAGGTTCGATTCCAGCATCCGCACTTTTTTTTTCAAATATTTTTTTTAATTAATTTTCTTTTTAAGTAATATGTAAATTAACAAATATTTAATAATTATTCGAAATTATTAATTTTTAATTAATTATTAATTACTAGATCCCGTAAAACTTACTGTTTTCCCTGTTTTTACGATGAATACCACCCGGGATCGTGCGAAACGTCGGTGTAAAAAATTATACAATGTAAAATGATCAGAAAATAATTAATATTAAAATTGATTTTTACATGTTATATGAAATTGAAAAATAATTAAAATCCATAACTTACATAAAATTGTGCAAAAACTATTTAAATGAATTAGTCTGCGACACCCTGTTATAACTTGGTGTTTCGATTTTCGGAATCTCATCAGGCAAACCTGGAAAAATGTAGAAAATGTAAAGTAAAAAAAAATGTATAGTTTTTGCACAATTTTATGTAAGTTATGGATTTTAATTATTTTTCAATTTCATATAACATGTAAAAATCAATTTTAATATAAATATTATCACATGTTAATAACTTTTACCATTTTATCGAAAATAATTAATATGTATAATAATAATATACTTCATATAATATGTAAATACTTATTCAATTATGTAACTTTTCATTTCTTATTAAATATATAAATAAAATACGAAAAATATATAAATAAATACTTATTTAATTAAAAAATATAATTTTTAACAAATTTCAAAAATTTTTGAACGTTTCGAATAATAATCAATTTAAGAAATGTTTGAAAATACTGTTAGTAAGACAAAACGATATCGTCCGAATGTTGAGATCTGAAAAATTAATAATTTCGAATAATTATTAAATATATGTTAATTTACATATTACTTAAAAAGAAAATTAATTAAAAAAAAAATATTTGAAAAAAAAAAGTACCGATACTAGAATTGAACCTAGAACCCTCGCTTATTAAAGCCATCACTCTACCACGTTACCACGGAACCTTTGTTGCAAGTTTTATCTTTTATCACGTTATTTCAGGCAAAAAGATGAAATTTTTAAATTCAATTTTCTCAAAATTGGCTGAATATGGCGCGCTACTATTTCATTCACGTAATGTCTTAGGTGTAATCTTTACGTAGTATAAGTATAAACCAAAACAAAATTTCGCATACCTGACGTTTCCCTTGTAAGTACGAAATGCAACATGTACTTAACCTAACTTACTTATGCCCGGTTTCTGAAGCTCGAGTTATACTAAGGTTAAGCTTAAACTTAATGGGCGCTTTCCAATTAAGACGCACTGTGTGTTACAGTGCGCACACAGTAAAGCACGGTGTGTTTGGGTGAAATGCGATAAATGGAACGTAATTTAGTTCTTGAAATAGACTACAGATGATATTAATACGTCAAACAGACGTATGAGAACGACATAACCTCACATAATTTGTGATAAAAACTTACAAAATGAATGAAAACGAAGTAATTGGTATGTTAATGGAAATTAATTCATCAAGCAGTGATAGCTGGAGTGAATGGAGTAGTATGTCATCTGATGACGATAATATAATTTATAATGAAAATAATGAAGACGTATTGATATTCCCTTTATTACAATATTTAACAACTGGAAATAAACGGAACCGAATTCAAGAATATCTGTTAGTAGTTGAGTCTTGGTCAGATATAGAGTTCAGAGAACATTTACGATTATCACGAAGAATTGCATTACAACTTATAGGTAATTTTAATCAATTAATAATGAAGGTCATTCAAATGTTTAAAAAAACATTTACTGAATTTTAAATTTTAGATGAATTGGAAGCATCAGATTTCATACCAAAGAATAATTTTGGTAAAACGCCTATTGCTGGAAAATTAAGTTTTTATATATTTATATGGTTCATGTCTAATACAGAACCACTGAGGACAATCTCCGATCGATTTGATGTTTCGATATCATCAGTATTTCGAGTTATACGTCGAGTGCTCTCATGGATTTTAACAAAATTAAATGATACTATCAAATAGCCCGAAACTGATAATGAAATTCTTGCAGTATGTCGTGGTTTTTACACTAAACAACATATTCCTAATATTTTAGGAGCAATTGACTGTACTCATATAAGTATTGAAAAACCTTCTGTAAATGGAAATGATTATTGCAACCGTAAAAAATATTTCTCTATAAATTTACAAGCTACTGTTGATTCCCACGCACGATTTACAAGCGTTTATTGTGGAGAACCTGGTTCTCTTCACGATGCTCGAGTTTTCAGAAGATCATCATTGTATAACTCGGCGACAGAAAATGAAGCTCTGTTATTTCCTAACAATACTTTTTTAATTGGTGATTCAGCATATCCATCTCTATCGTGGCTTGTTCCACCCTTCCGTGATAACGGTCGCTTGACACCTCAACAAGTACAATTCAATTTTATGCATTTTTCCACTCGAATGGCTGTGGAGAGGGCTTTTGGGTTGCTAAAAGGTCGGTTTCGCCGGATAAATTTTTTTTACAGAATACAGAAAATTAAGTTTTGTCACCGATACTGTAATAGCTAGCTGCATTTTACATAACTACTGTATTAATGAAAATGACGATTTTAACATAAATGAAAATGAAAATGATGATGGGCTGAATATGGAAAATTTCAATCCGGAAGATGTCGGTAATGGAAATCGTTTAGATCGTAGGATGACATTATTACAAGAATTATTTTCTTAAATTTGGGGTCAATTTGAATATAGCTGTACTTTTTTATTTAACTATTCGAAATAGTTTTACCATTTTAAACATAAATTTTAGTTTTACTTTTATAATTATATTATCATAAGATACTAATATTTATTATTAATTATTTTAAGAATATAAATAAAAGCAATTTTAAATTAATTTTATTAATTTTATTTAATCCGAATCGGATAATTCACCCTTTTGATGTTTAAAAAATTTCGAAAACATTTGTAATTTTAATTTCTCCATTTTCATGCGCTCTTCATGCCGTTCTTGTTTTAATTTTATTTTCTTCTCTTGGAGTCTTTGTTTATCTTCCATCTCCTGTTCGCGCAGATTTAAAGCTCGCTTTTTTAATGCGTTAGCATCCGACTTTATTTTCAGCAGCTTTTCCAACCGTTCATCGGTGGTTTTCGAACGTTCATCTGCAGCTTTTACGTGCTGCAACCATTGTCTTTCTAATTCAGCCTTTGATTTGCCACTTTTGCAAATAGCTGACGTTGAAGCAGTTGCTGATGTACCTGGAGTATCTCTTTCTAATATTCGATTTTTGGTAGATGCTGATGTGCGTGTTTGTGGTGGTTGTGGTGTTCGTAACGGTGTGGATGACACCGTATATGATGTGGAGCAATCTCGGTCTTTCTGCATTATATCGTCAATCTCTGTATAAAATTGAAAGGTCTTAAATTGTTGACCACTTTTCTCATTGTTATCTTTACAGGCTTTATATTTTCCAAGTAAATAATTGATTTTCCAACGCACTTGCATCGGTGTTCTCTGTAATAACAAACTTTAACTACCAACTTTCTAACAAGTTAAAAAAAATTTTTGTGAGATACCTTCTTAGGATAGTTTGCTTCGTACAAACTAAGCAGAGTTTGTATTGAACTCTTAGACCACGCAGTCCCTATGAGAAGAAAATAATTTATAAAATCATAATGATGTAAATAAATGTTGAACATAATCTTTATGATTGAATTAATTGATTTACACGTTAAATTAAAATTTGTTTTGATATAATTAAACATAATCTAATCTAAATTTAATAATAATTAATGTTTAACGTACCCATTTTTGGATTTTCGTCAGCTTTTTCACCCTCGATGTCATTCATAATAACATCATCATCTTCGAAAGCTAAAAACCGATTAAATTAAAACAAACAAAAAATATTAAATATTGGATAATGAAGTTACTTTCTTCAGCAACATCGTCAATAAACTTAAAAATTAATATAGTACTATAGTTATTATTTCTTTTCTCGTCTTAAGCTTTTAAAACACAAATTACTAACACGTCTTTTAATTTGGTTTAATAATGAAAGTTCATACATACACAAAACAATAATGATTCACAAAAACAATAATGATTCACAATAACAATATAAATACAAACAATCTCGTCTTTCGTCTTTAATCACGTCTTTTGCTGGTCGTCTTACAGCGCTCTTGTCTTAATCTCAACCGTCCTGTCTGTCCTAGTATCGTCAGTGGCGTCTCGTATCGTCGTAGTCGTCAGTAGCGTCTCAATCCTACATTCGGCCATCCTAATCCGAATACGTCTCGGATTCGTCGTTTATCCATGTCTTCAGATATTCGGCGCATGTGGAAGTTATCTTTGGACCTTCATGATAACCTTCCTTTATAACGTCGTAAGTATCGTTATATTTAATCTTGGTTATTCGGTAAGGACCGAGAAACTTAGATTTTAATTTCAAACCTGGTCCAAACTGCGTTCTCTTTATAGCAACCAAATCGTCGATCTCGTAGGTTTTAGGTTTCGTTCGTCGTAAATTGTATGTCTTCTTATTTTCTTCTTGGGTCTTCAATATTTGCAACTGCGCCTCATGTCGCAATTCACTTCTGGTTTCTTCAAACAATTCTTGAGTTGTTTGTTCTATAACTTCTTTTATGTTAAGGTCGTCCTTCGTCCTTATCTGAACTCCTGTCAGCAGCTCAAATGGCGTTTTGCCAATACTTCGATGGTATGTTGAGTTTATGATCTTTTGTAGATTGGCAACATGTTTATACCACTTGGTGGGGTCTTCGATGGTTAGCATTCCTAAAGTTGCTATAATCACTCGGTTCAATCTTTCCACCTGACCGTTTCTTCGCGGTAACCCCGTTGTGACTGTGATATGCTTAATGTTCTCGTTTTCACAGTATTCTTCAAATTCTTGGGAGGTAAAAGCAGTACCTCGATCGCTTATTACAAGTTCTGGGTTTCCAAATGTTCTACTTTGAATTTCTAACCTGTTAATCACCTCTTTAGACGTGGTTGACTTTGTTGGGTAAAGCCATGCAAATTTTGTAAACGCATCTATTACACAAAATATATGCTTATAATTTTTACCCGTCGACTCCAAAGGTCCTAAATGATCAACGTGGTACGTGTGGAGTGGCAAATCTTTCTTGTTTAGTGGGCGTAAAAACCCTTCCTTTTTACCTTCTTTTCTATTATTCAAAATACATGGGACACAATTGTCTACACATCTTTCTACCCTTTCTTTTAATTTAGGTATGTAAAAGTCTTGTTTTACCTTTTCTTCCGTAACTTTCTTAGATGAATGCATTTTTCCGTGACATAGCCGTATAATTTCGGTTTGCATGTTCCTTGGGACTGCTATTACTTCGTAACCGTCGATAAATTTAAACACTATTCCGTCACGTACTAAATAAGTCTTGATAAGTTTGTTCCTTGAGCAGTTCTTTAACCGTATTAAGATTCTCATCTTCATTTTGAGCTATCTTTAAACGTGTTAATAATCCGTCGGTATTAATCATTAATACATTCGTAGTGTTGCGACTCAACGCGTCAACATGCCGCATCCGTGCACCTGGTCGATGCTCTATAGTATAATTGAATTCTTCTAGTAGTAAAGCCCATCTTGCTACTCTCGTCGTCAAATCTTTTTTACTAATCGTCTTTTGGAAAGCCGAACAATCCGTCAAAATTTTAAACTGGCTTCCTAGTAGATAAACTCTAAACTTCTTTAATGCTTCAATAATTGCTAATACTTCGAGCTCGTAACTCGTGTATTTTCTTTCGGCTTC
Source organism: Cantharis rustica (assembly GCA_911387805.1). NCBI lineage: Eukaryota > Metazoa > Arthropoda > Insecta > Coleoptera > Cantharidae > Cantharis > Cantharis rustica. The sequence continues at coordinate 38,615,139 of OU426879.1, forward strand.
CGTCGTTTTCTTACTCATGTAGTAGATTGGATGTAATTGGTTATCTTCGTCTGACACCTGCAGCAATATAACACCATAACCTTCACAACTAGCGTCTGTATGAAGTTCTGTTTGTGCTTCTTGTTTAAATATGCCTAACACTGGCTTCGTGGCTAACAATTGCTTCAATTCGTTGAAATCACATCTTTCTTTTTCGTCAAATTTGAATTTATTGCCTTTCTTCAATAATTCACTTAAAGGTCTGGCTATAATCGAATAGTTCGGCATAAATTTGCGAAAATATCCCGTTAATCCCAGGAAACTTTGAATTTGTTTGTCGTCGTAGGCTCAGGATAGTGTAAAGCTGCCTTTACCTTCGTTGGCGATGGGAATATCTTGCCATTTTGTATCACATGTCCAAGAAATTCGACTCTTCTTTTCAGGAACTGACACTTTTTTGTGTTTACTTCTAATCCATAATCTTTTGCCGTCTGTAACACCTTTTTTAGTTTCTCAAGACCTTCTTCATTTTTTGAAGGTATTATAAAATCATCAATATAGATTAACACTATATTTTGTTTAACTAATTCGTGAAATACTACGTTAATAAATCTTTGAAATATGGATGGGAAATTACACATACCGAATGGTACTCTCAAAAACTGGTATTGCCCATTATGCGTCACAAAACTGGTATACTTCTTACTTTTTTCACATACTTTAACGTGGAAAAACCCATTTTTTAAATCTGTCGTCGTAAATATCTTAGCGTCCTGCAATCTGTCTAATTGATCTTCTATTAATGGAAGTGGAAATCTATCCTTAACCATTAATCTATTTATCGATCTATAATCTATACAAATTCTAGGTGTGCCGTCTTTTTTCTTCACCACCACAACTGGACTCGCATATTCCGATGAACATGGTTCTACTATTCCATTCTCAATCCATTGCAATACTTGGTCATCCACCGTTTGTCTTTCCGGATAAGGTAATCGCCTTGGCCGTTGATAGATCGGCTGCTCTTCTTTTAACGTTATTATCATTTCGACGTTGGTTTCTTTAATTTTTTCTGGTTTGTAGTCAGCATTGAGTTCTTCAATTTCTTCTTTGATTGATTTGCTGACTTCTTCGTCGATATCCAACATATCGTTATCGTCATTGGCTGTTTGAATTCTGTAAACATGAGGAAGAATTCTTTTGATTGTAATTTCTCCTTCTATGATTTTCACTTCAGCCTGATTCAATAAATCTTGTCCAACGATTGCATCAGTAGCAATTGCGCCGTTTGGCACAACATGAATCGTGGTAGGAAAATCTTGTTCGTCTACCTTAATTACATCTCCAAAAAATCCAATTGTCTCTAATTGACATTTTCCCTGTCCGGTGAGCGTAATTTTAGTTTTATTCAGAATTGACGAATTCATTTTCTCGTAAATACTTTCTTTGATTAAGTTTACCTTACTGCCAGTATCAATAAGCGCATTTATTTGGATGTCTTGTAGCAAAATCTTTTTAATCATTTTTTCTTTGTCGGATTTATCTTCTAAACGCACTAGATTGGCCATCACAGTTACTGTTTTCTCTACGCTTTTCGTCGTTGTAGTACATTCCGCTGCTTTATGCCCAAATTCGTTGCATTTGAAACATTTTAAGCCTAAGCTTTTGGATCTGCATTCCGAAGCTTTGTGACCTTTTATTCCACAATTAAAACAACGCATTCCCGTCTCTTTCGGTGCCTCTGTTGGTGCATTTGGGTTTTTTGTTGTTCTGAAGTTCGTATTTGGCTTACTAGGCTGCTTGCATTTTGATTTCATTATTTCGTACGTTTTCATTTTGATTTTAAATTCTTTTAAGTTCTTTGCACCATAAAGTATGCTTTTGTTACATACTTCATCTTGTATTCCGTCAATGACATACTGCATTAACGAATCATCGTCATTATCTCTGTAAGTTTTCTTCTTTTTTCTTTTTTCTCTCAGTTAGCATTTCATGTATTTTTGCACTCATAACCTTGGGTGAAAATTCTTCTCTTAGTGCTTTTTCCAATTTATTCCATGAATTGATGCCCCTTTCTCCTTAGATAAATAATCGTGCAAGTCCCTTCATTGATTTTTTTGCAAAAATGTACTTTTGTAAATCGTTCCATCGATACAATTTCGACATTTCCCCGAAATCGATCATCCATTTCTCAAAAGGATAAAGATCTTCACCAGTAAAATTCCTTATTGAACCTTCAATGTCTTTATATGTTAACTGGAATTTTGGTACTTCATCCCAGTTATTTTTCAAATTTTTTCTTTGAGTAAACTTCTCAGCAATATTATTAATGTTTAATATTTTTTTATTTACAGAAGTTCTTGTTTGCGGGGTTGAGACAGATGTTCTCTGTACTAACACGGCACTAACACGGTCTGGCGTCATGGTTGAAGATGTACTTGGACTAAGTGGTGATGATTCTTCTAGAATTGGTCTTGATACAGTAGACTGAAAATCCATGTGAAAGTGTTCATCATCACTGTTCATTTCTTCGTCATCCACTACCAGGAAGGAAGAATCATATTCATTCATTAGAGGGGTAAATTGTGTTGCTAATGTTCCAACTATTTTTTTGTCCAATTCATCGCTCTTTGGGATATATGTACCACCGCCTGTTTTATACAATTCTTTCTAAAATGTAATATTATGTATAATTAATTGTATGAAAATTATATGTAATAAAATGATCTTACCTTATCTTGGTTTATATTTTTTCTTGCTTTTTTTTTCATCGCAAGATATAAATTTTGCAACTGTTTGCTACTGCCAGGGCCACTGTTCGTATTTGCATTATATTTTTTGGATATTTCTACCCAAGCTTCGGTTTTTAATTTTGTATTTGTTGCGTCCGTTTTTTTTGTTTTCTATGATATTATTGAAATCTTGTACGATTTCAAATAGCAACTCCCTGTCAAAATCTGTAAAATTTTTACAGCGTTTGTTACTATTACAATCCATTTTATTTTCGCTTACTAAATAACTTTCAAATAAAACTTTGCTGCATTGCCAACATAAAATAATAGAATTACCAATTATTTGGTTTATTTGAACTAAATTTTTATATCCCCGTCTACCGGCAATTATATCAAGCGAGTTTTCAATAGGTTAGTTAACCTTTAGTAGTTCGTGGTTTCAGAAACCCATTTTACTTTAACCTAAGGTCAACTTTAACCTATGATTAGTTATGTGTTGTTTAACCAGAGATCTTCAGAAACCGGGCATTACTGATCTTAATTTATTGATACAATTATTACTTGTTAGGTTAAAATTAATTACGTAGTAAAAGTTTAAATTGCTTACCTTAAATTACGGCGATTAAAACGCAGTAACAATATTTAAACTAGTACAAAAACCAAAAAGTACTTCACAAGCGTAACGATCACAATTTGAATTGTATGTCAGAAGTGCTGGGGTGTTACAAAGCAACAGCGTATCTACACAAAAGTCAGAACACTGATATTTTTGAATAAATCCAAGTGATCTGGTAATCGCTTGATGAGTTCTCCTAGAAGCTTTCGGATATAGTTGAAACATTTAATTTCTACAGATTGTTTTATATTTGCATCCATTGGATAGGTAGGAAGTGCCCTTTGATATTCAATACCAAAATCACTTTGATGAGGCTGAACGTACGCCAAAGGGTTTTTATAGTTTCGAATGATCACCTTTGGATCTCCCTGAACAAATGCCGCTTTAAAGATTTTTGAGCTTAACAAACATATTAAACGAGACACATGCTCGTAGGCATTTCTAAGGTTCATATCGTCCTTTTGAAAAATTAAGTTTAATTTATTTGTTTCAAACAAAATTGGACGAATTATTAGTAGTGACAAAAAATTTGAATTGTCCTGTAGAATTTCATTTAATAACCTTGCACTGTAACACTTTTCTTTGTTTACCACAGTACTAAAATGGATTTTCAATTCTTCATAATTTTCAATCAATCTGTTCACAGCATTGAATCTTGCTAACCACCGAGTACTGGAGATGAAATGAGTACTGGCTAAGAATCAGCAAATTCTTTTTATAAAATGAAAGCGTTTTATAGGAACCGCATTATTAAACCATAAGTATAAAATGTAAGAATTTGTTACCGTTATATTTATTAGTATATAAAATATTGATAACGGCCTATTTGATGAATAATTCGCACATTTATGGTCTATTGAATCAACTCCTCCTTTGATCATATTGTAAAACGCAACTATATTAGGTTTATTTACTTCTTCATCTGTACTCTTGCAATGATGCTGTCACGGTCCAAAACGTGGTCAAGGGGCACACGCGCGAAACCTACCTTTTGTACTACCCTAACTAGCTCGTGGCGATGGGTCGCGGGGGTGTATCGAAAGGATACCGCGGAAATACAAAAGATAGGGGGGGTCGAAATACTTGTTGAGTCGTCACAATCGGGAACAATCAATTTTATGGGCGCCATTCGAACTAAATGAGACTTTCCACCTATAACAAGCTCCGCTATGCTTGTTCGAAAAAGCGTTACGGAACCTTTCTTATGTAGAATCTGCTTGGTGGTCGTAGGGTACACAAGTTTTATTAACAATAAAAACATTAAATGGATAAACATATAATATATAAATAAACGGTAAATAACCAATAATTACGCCTAAAATAGGCAACACATTAAATAACAAAAATATGACCGAAAAGAAGGAATCTTCTCGGTTTCAAATATCGACACAAAAAAACGATTACACGACAATCCTAGTCAAGAGGATTACAAAATGGCCAAATGAGTGAAAAATCAACAGTAACTTCTTGACTTCGGTTGCGGTAAAAAATAAGGTTAGTAAAATCTAAATAACTACTATAATACAAAATATTGACATCAAGCTCAATAGCTAAGAAATAAAGCATAAACTTTGTGCGGTAAATGTAAACAATAAATGAAATAATTTCGACAATTCTTAAAGTTGGTAAGTTATAGAAGTTTCGTAACCCTTCAAATGTTGAAGTCGATTCCAATAATGCAAGTAATACGTAGACACAAAATTCACACACAGTTAGTTTAAATAAACAGTACAATTTTACCTTATAGGTGTCCTTTGCCACCAGCAGAATCCAAGAAGGTATTGTAACGAGCTCTCGAACTGCAAATGGGGTACCGTGAACGATGATGGGCACTCATAAGATTGACCCTCCCAAGGTGGACTTAAAGGTACTCTGTCGGCTTGACTTCGAACAATAATCTTCTGGTACAATCGACGGTAGTAACAAGTACTTGTACAGAATAACGGTAGTAATTTTCACTACGGATAGTAGCACCAAATGGTAGCATTAAAAGTTAATCGAACTTCACTAAACTTATGGCGGTAAACAGAGCATTCGAGGTTGTGTTAATTGACTTGAAGAAATTCTCAATATAAACGGAAGCCGATAAAAGTAATAGCAAAAGGAAAACGTACTCTTGAAGTTTCTTTGAGATGTAAAAGAACGTTACGAGTGATCGTGATATTTTGATAAATATGCACATAAGTGCAAATTGCTATAACCAGCAAAAGCAATCGTTAGCAACCCGGAAGTAATAAATTCGAACAATGCGATAACTAACCGATAACTAACCGGTAACCAAAACTTCACAAAAAATCGGGTGCTATTAGCTTTAAAAGCGGTAAGATGATCACTTTTCACATGCCTTTTTAATGGCGGTCAATCAACTTCTGTAAAAATTGTAAAAATATATTAAAACTTTAATAAAGACGTCGACAGGTTGCACATGCAGCGCACATACGTCGATTTGAAGGAATTACAGGGCCAAAATTATTTTAGAGTGTATTTTGACTTTAAATCATATATCTTAATAAAAATTATTGTTTTTTTGCAAAATATTTGTATTTCCTGCCAAAAAATATATATATATATATAAAAAATTAAAAACAAATTTAAAAAATCACAAATTATTAATACTTATTCTATAAATTTAAATTTTTATTCATTTATGGACAAATCTTGATCTGAGTCTAAAATATGGGAGGGTTTTCAAAGAATCTTCGGCTCGTGTTCCCATCATTGGTATTACCTAAAATAGCTTTCGGCATGTCAACTAATAATCCTGTTTCTTTTCTAAATCTTTCTGAATATGAATTTTTGTACGCTCTTCTATCTCTTTTTCTTCGTCAGTTCTCTTCTCTCTATATATTTTTACCTGTAATTTATAAGCTAGATGTAAAATACTTTCAAATATTCGAATTCTGGCATGTAGAACAGATAGACAGATATTCCAAATTCCATACCAGTAGAACTTGAATTAAACTTTTGCTTCAGATTATTAAAGTCTTTAGATGTCGCCCCACATATAAAACATCTACATGTCGATTTCGTATCCGTTGCAGCATTGCACACTTTGCCATCGACCATCGTCATCTTGAAGATATGCTCAAAGCAGCGCAGCGTGCATCGATTTGTATTTCACAATTTTCGTCACCTTATCAACAAAAAAACCTTATAACTTTGTCATCCGCAGCTATCCGCAGATAAATTATACATCATTTTTTAGCCTATGTGATGTATACAATACACTTAACGCCACTGCGCGATAGGGGGCGATAATATAACAAAATGCCTTTTAAAAATGAAAATTAAATAAAATTTCATTGCAAAACGGTCATTTTTTGAAATTCTACAAATAGTATAAAAAGGCGTTAAATATCAATTACAAAAATAAATAAATATTGATTCTTACCTGAATTATTCGAATCCATCACAATCACTTTTAGAAGTTACTTGGATAACTCACAAATACACTTTGTTTAAATATATACACTGAGAGCGTTGAAAACAAAACATACACTTATTGAGAAGCTTAAGTTTGAAATGCCTCCGCATATGAAGGGTGATAAGTTTGGGGATGAGGATAGTAAATTATTGTTGTTGGCTTTGTTCTTGAACCCTGAGATTTTTTTTGGATTTTTTAAGTCACTTTCACAGTTTGACTTTTGGCCGCCTAAATCGTTTAAATCGACGTATGTGCAGCGTTAACAAAATGCAATTTCACAAAACCTACTTTAATGTAGGAAACAAATGCCCGTTTTCACCAACAAATTCCTAACGTTAAGAGTTTCTTAACTTGAGATAAGAGTTTCTTAACTTGAGATAAGAAACTCTTATGTCAAATTTGGTTTTCACCAAGCGCTAAGAATTCCTTAGTGGTATTAAGAAATCCCTAACCTTAGGGATCCGATTTACCGACCCCTAAAGTGTTAGGTATTCCTTAGCGGTTGTATTATACTATTTATAGGTTATAAATTAGTGTTTGTGCATGTTGATTTTGAATAGCCGTGCATTATTCTACACTCTTCTCTAGCCATGGATGCTATTCGACTTTTTGATAGATTAGAAAGATATGATGATTCATCAGATGATGAAGTTGTACACTTCATCACTTCACTTCAGAAAATAGAGCTGAAGAAAATTATAACCGTGCACACATTCATACCAGAAATACAGTTGAAAGACAATATGGTGTGTGGAAACGAAGATTTCCTGTATTAGCTATAGGTATACGTTTGAAATTGCAAACAGCTATATCGGTTGTGATAGCTTGTGCTATATTGCACAATATTTGCATTGAGGCGAAGGAAGCACTTCCACCAAATGAAGTTGAGGGGATAAATCACTTGATCGAGAATGACCGGTGTGAAGTTAGCAGCCAATTTCTAGCAGCCAATTTACCGGAAACACCCGAACGTATTATAAGTAAATTTTTAAATGTATCCTTTTCGTTGCCGGCCTGGGATTTTCAACATACATCAACAACATTATTATGCACCAATCCAAACAAATTGGTGTCAGATTTATGGGGTTAAAGGTCATTTTCATGCATTTATCGCGGTTTTATAACACCGCGCGCAGTTTAATTCGATTTACTCATAAACGGTTAGCGAAGCCGGTCTGAAATTTTCAAGGTACATCAACAACAATATTATGCACCTATCCTGAAAATTTGGTCCCGGCTTTCCGCGGTTAAAGGTCATTTTCAAGCATTTATCGACGTTTTTATAACACCGCGGGCAGTTTAATTCGATTTACTCATAAACGGTTTACGAAGCCGGGCTGAAATTTTTAAGGTACATCAACAACAATATTATGAACCTATCCTGAAAATTTGGTGCCGGCTTTCGGAGGATAAAGGTAATTTTTCTGTTTTTCTTCAAGACGAATTTCTAGCAGCCGATTTACCGGTGACCTACTTTTCATATGTATCGTTTGCGAAGCCGGGCTGAAATTTTCAAGGTACATCAACAACAATATTATGCACCTATCCTGAAAATTTGGTCCCGGCTTTCCGCGGTTAAAGGTCATTTTCAAGCATTTATCGACGTTTTTATAACACCGCGGGCAGTTTAATTCGATTTACTCATAAACGGTTTGCGAAGCCGGGCTGAAATTTTCAAGGTACATCAACAACAATATTATGCACCTATCCTGAAAATTTGGTGCCGGCTTTCGGAAGTTAAAGATAATTTTTCTGTTTTTCTTCAAGACGAATTTCTAGCAGCCGATTTACCGGTAACCTACTTTTCATATGTATCGTTTGCGAAGCCGGGCTGAAATTTTCAAGGTACATCAACAACAATATTATGCACCTATCCTGAAAATTTGGTCCCGGCTTTCCGCGGTTAAAGGTCATTTTCAAGCATTTATCGACGTTTTTATAACACCGCGGGCAGTTTAATTCGATTTACTCATAAACGGTTTGCGAAGCCGGGCTGAAATTTTCAAGGTACATCAACAACAATATTATGCACCTATCCTGAAAATTTGGTGCCGGCTTTCGGAAGTTAAAGATAATTTTTCTGTTTTTCTTCAAGACGAATTTCTAGCAGCCGATTTACCGGTAACCTACTTTTCATATGTATCGTTTGCGAAGCCGGGCTGAAATTTTCAAGGTACATCAACAACAATATTATGCACCTATCCTGAAAATTTGGTCCAGGCTTTCCGCGGTTAAAGGTCATTTTCAAGCATTTATCGACGTTTTTATAACACCGCGGGCAGTTTAATTCGATTTACTCATTACCGGTTTGCGAAGCCGGGCTGAAATTTTCAAGGTACATCAACAACAATATTATGCACCTATCCTGAAAATTTGGTGCCGGCTTTCGGAAGTTAAAGATAATTTTTCTGTTTTTCTTCAAGACGAATTTGTAGCAGCCGATTTACCGGTAACCTACTTTTCATATGTATCGTTTGCGAAGCCGGGCTGAAATTTTCAAGGTACATTAACAACAATATTATGCACCTATCCTGAAAATTTGGTCCCGGCTTTCCGCGGTTAAAGGTCATTTTCAAGCATTTATCGACGTTTTTATAATACCGCGGGCAGTTTAATTCGATTTACTCATAAACGGTTTGCGAAGCCGGGCTGAAATTTTCAAGGTACATCAACAACAATATTATGCACCTATCCTGAAAATTTGGTCCCGGCTTTCCGCGGTTAAAGGTCATTTTCAAGCATTTATCGACGTTTTTATAATACCGCGGGCAGTTTAATTCGATTTACTCATAAACGGTTTGCGAAGCCGGGCTGAAATTTTCAAGGTACATCAACAACAATATTATGCACCTATCCTGAAAATTTGGTGCCGGCTTTCGGAAGTTAAAGATAATTTTTCTGTTTTTCTTCAAGACGAATTTCTAGCAGCCGATTTACCGGTAACCTACTTTTCATATGTATCGTTTGCGAAGCCGGGCTGAAATTTTCAAGGTACATCAACAACAATATTATGCACCTATCCTGAAAATTTGGTCCCGGCTTTCCGCGGTTAAAGGTCATTTTCAAGCATTTATCGACGTTTTTATAACACCGCGGGCAGTTTAATTCGATTTACTCATAAACGGTTTGCGAAGCCGGGCTGAAATTTTTAAGGTACATCAACAACAATATTATGAACCTATCCTGAAAATTTGGTGCCGGCTTTCGAAGGATAAAGGTAATTTTTCTGTTTTTCTTCAAGACGAATTTCTAGCAGCCGATTTACCGGTGACCTACTTTTCATATGTATCGTTTGCGAAGCCGGGCTGAAATTTTCAAGGTACATCAACAACAATATTATGCACCTATCCTGAAAATTTGGTCCCGGCTTTCCGCGGTTAAAGGTCATTTTCAAGCATTTATCGACGTTTTTATAACACCGCGGGCAGTTTAATTCGATTTACTCATAAACGGTTTGCGAAGCCGGGCTGAAATTTTCAAGGTACATCAACAACAATATTATGCACCTATCCTGAAAATTTGGTGCCGGCTTTCGGAAGTTAAAGATAATTTTTCTGTTTTTCTTCAAGACGAATTTCTAGCAGCCGATTTACCGGTAACCTACTTTTCATATGTATCGTTTGCGAAGCCGGACTGAAATTCTCAAGGTACATCAACAACAATATTATGCACCTATCCTGAAAATTTGGTCCCGGCTTTCCGCGGTTAAAGGTCATTTTCAAGCATTTATCGACGTTTTTATAACACCGCGGGCAGTTTAATTCGATTTACTCATAAACGGTTTGCGAAGCCGGGCTGAAATTTTTAAGGTACATCAACAACAATATTATGAACCTATCCTGAAAATTTGGTGCCGGCTTACGGAGGATAAAGGTAATTTTTCTGTTTTTCTTCAAGACGAATTTCTAGCAGCCGATTTACCGGTGACCTACTTTTCATATGTATCGTTTGCGAAGCCGGGCTGAAATTTTCAAGGTACATCAACAACAATATTATGCACCTATCCTGAAAATTTGGTCCCGGCTTTCCGGGGTTAAAGGTCATTTTCAAGCATTTATCGACGTTTTTATAACACCGCGGGCAGTTTAATTCGATTTACTCATTACCGGTTTGCGAAGCCGGGCTGAAATTTTCAAGGTACATCAACAACAATATTATGCACCTATCCTGAAAATTTGGTGCCGGCTTTCGGAAGTTAAAGATAATTTTTCTGTTTTTCTTCAAGACGAATTTGTAGCAGCCGATTTACCGGTAACCTACTTTTCATATGTATCGTTTGCGAAGCCGGGCTGAAATTTTCAAGGTACATCAACAACAATATTATGCACCTATCCTGAAAATTTGGTCCCGGCTTTCCGCGGTTAAAGGTCATTTTCAAGCATTTATCGACGTTTTTATAATACCGCGGGCAGTTTAATTCGATTTACTCATAAACGGTTTGCGAAGCCGGGCTGAAATTTTCAAGGTACATCAAAAACAATATTATGCACCTATCCTGAAAATTTGGTGCCGGCTTTCGGAAGTTAAAGATAATTTTTCTGTTTTTCTTCAAGACGAATTTCTAGCAGCCGATTTACCGGTAACCTACTTTTCATATGTATCGTTTGCGAAGCCGGGCTGAAATTTTCAAGGTACATCAACAACAATATTATGCACCTATCCTGAAAATTTGGTCCCGGCTTTCCGCGGTTAAAGGTCATTTTCAAGCATTTATCGACGTTTTTATAACACCGCGGGCAGTTTAATTCGATTTACTCATAAACGGTTTGCGAAGCCGGGCTGAAATTTTTAAGGTACATCAACAACAATATTATGAACCTATCCTGAAAATTTGGTGCCGGCTTTCGGAGGATAAAGGTAATTTTTCTGTTTTTCTTCAAGACGAATTTCTAGCAGCCGATTTACCGGTGACCTACTTTTCATATGTATCGTTTGCGAAGCCGGGCTGAAATTTTCAAGGTACATCAACAACAATATTATGCACCTATCCTGAAAATTTGGTCCCGGCTTTCCGGGGTTAAAGGTCATTTTCAAGCATTTATCGACGTTTTTATAACACCGCGGGCAGTTTAATTCGATTTACTCATAAACGGTTTGCGAAGCCGGGCTGAAATTTTCAAGGTACATCAACAACAATATTATGCACCTATCCTGAAAATTTGGTGCCGGCTTTCGGAAGTTAAAGATAATTTTTCTGTTTTTCTTCAAGACGAATTTCTAGCAGCCGATTTACCGGTAACCTACTTTTCATATGTATCGTTTGCGAAGCCGGACTGAAATTCTCAAGGTACATCAACAACAATATTATGCACCTATCCTGAAAATTTGGTCCCGGCTTTCCGCGGTTAAAGGTCATTTTCAAGCATTTATCGACGTTTTTATAACACCGCGGGCAGTTTAATTCGATTTACTCATAAACGGTTTGCGAAGCCGGGCTGAAATTTTTAAGGTACATCAACAACAATATTATGAACCTATCCTGAAAATTTGGTGCCGGCTTTCGGAGGATAAAGGTAATTTTTCTGTTTTTCTTCAAGACGAATTTCTAGCAGCCGATTTACCGGTGACCTACTTTTCATATGTATCGTTTGCGAAGCCGGGCTGAAATTTTCAAGGTACATCAACAACAATATTATGCACCTATCCTGAAAATTTGGTCCCGGCTTTCCGCGGTTAAAGGTCATATTCAAGCATTTATCGACGTTTTTATAACACCGCGGGCAGTTTAATTCGATTTACTCATAAACGGTTTGCGAAGCCGTGCTGAAATTTTCAAGGTACATCAACAACAATATTATGCACCTATCCTGAAAATTTGGTCCCGGCTTTCCGCGGTTAAAGGTCATTTTCAAGCATTTATCGACGTTTTTATAACACCGCGGGCAGTTTAATTCGATTTACTCATAAACGGTTTGCGAAGCCGGGCTGAAATTTTCAAAGTACATCAACAACGATATTATGCACATACGCTGAAAATTTGGTGCCGGCTGTCGGAGGTTAAAGGTAATTTTTCTGTTTTTTTTCAAGACGAATTTCTATCAGCCGATTTACCGGTAACCTACTTTTCATATGTATCGTTTGCGAAGCCGGGCTGAAATTTTTAACATACATCAAAAACGATATTATGCACATACGCTGAAAATTTGGTCCCGGCTTTCCGCGGTTAAAGGTCATTTTCAAGCATTTGTCGCGGTTTTTATAACACCGCGGGCAGTTTAATTCGATTTACTCATAAACGGTTAGCGAAGCCGGGCTAAAATTTTGAGCGTGTGTGCATAATATCGTTTTTGATGTATGTTGAAAATTTCAGCCCGGCTTCGCAAACCGTTTATGAGTAAATCGAATTAAACTGCGCAAGGTGTTATAAAACCGCGATAAATGCATGAAAATTACCTTTAACCCCATAAATCTGACACCAATTTGTTTGGATTGGTGGATAATAATGTTGTTGATGTATGTTGAAAATCCCAGGCCGGCAACGAAAACGATACATTTAAAAATTTGCTTATAATACGTTCGGGTGTTTCCGGTAAATTGGCTGCTAGAAATTGGCTGCTAACTTCACACCGATTCGAGAATGGTCAAGTGACTGCAGAAATTCAAAATAATGCAAGATATGGTGGAACGCGAGACATTATTGTAAATAATTATTTTAATCAACCATAACTTCTGTGTGTTTTTATAGTTTATTAATTACATATTTGTCAAGTTTATTTTTATTTTATATTTAGAAATAATAAATGTAATATTAACAATTTATGGTTTATTTATTTAACATGGTCGTTACTTGTTATATTTTTGAAGAGTGCAGTTGCCATCACTTGAGGATTCACATTGTTATCTTATGTATGTACACCACATATTAACGGTTTATATAATCCTTTACAGTACCTGCTTCATAATTAACAAAATTAACTACATAATAATCATACACAACCGTAATGCCGCCATTAAATATAACCTACAAATTCAAATATGACATTTATGACCCTCATTAGTTCATTTGTCCTCCTTAAAGAATACCTAGCAAGGGAACTGCTGGTTAAGAAACTCTTATGTTGGTGAAATGCAAATTTCACTTTATGGAATATCTAGCGTTAAGAATTCTTTACTAAGGAATTCTTAAATAAATGTTGGTGAAAACGGGCAAAAAACACTTAATACAATTTATTTATGCATATCTCGTAATGTTACAAATTCTTTTATATTATAATGTACCTATTAATTACCTATTAATTTCTGTATATAAATCTGTTAATTTAGCATTTGTTAATTTGATATAATATAAGTGTGTAAATTTTGTTAAATAAATTGGGTATCAATCGAACTTGTTGGGTTTTAATGTTGGTTTTACTTAATGAAGTCACAATATGATTTAAAATAGTTTATTTATATAGTAATACAAATAGTGAAACATTAACATAAATGGAATAAAGCGTGAATATTACATTAAAGATTTTACGCGACTGAAAAAGAAAAATCACAGTGCAAAGTAGTATGCACTCGCGTGTGTGTGTTTTCACTACATGCGCGTCGATGCATTTATTGCATTGTTACTACCATCTTAATTTGTTTATCTCAACAGAACTCCGTAAAACTTAACTTCGACTTGAGGTTTATTCTACCAACAGGGTGACTTTTGAGATCCAAGCCTAAAAATTTGTTAGTGAGGCTGCTAACACTCAAGGGCACTTTACACGAGTGGATTTTTTCATACGATCGATCGCTGCGATTAGTTGCAGGGATTTTTTGGCATGTGCAAAGTCGCAGCGACTTATCGCATGGTCACTTTACACGAGGCATTTATTTTTAGGGGATTCTGTAATAAATGACATATTTGTTGCAATACCAACTTACAGTGTCAACTTGAAAATAACTGAACAGCTTAGTAAATAATAACTTAGATGTTTTTTTAACGTTTATAGGTTTAATTTATATTTAATAATTTATTAATAAGAGTATATAAATATCAGGGCGATGAATATTTCTAATGAATGTTTGCTCCACATAAATTCTTCATTATTTTTTTTTATAAATTTTATAAAAAAATGTTCAAAAATAAAATAAAACTTTCTTTATAACAAACTTTAATAACTAACACGAGGTTATAGGTAAAAATACCGTGAAATAATAACAAAATGTTGTCTTTATAGTTTTTTCTTAAACATTTTTAAGTTGGCAGCAAGAAATCGCATGAAATTAGAACAAGTTCTAATTCAAAAAATCGCACGTGCACAAGGTTACAGGGACTAATCGCACGTGCGATTTTGCATTACACGAGGCGGTTAGTTGCAGCGACTAGTCGCAGCGATCGATTGCATGAAAAAATCCCCTCGTGTAAAGTGCCCTTCAGAAGTCATCCGCCCTCTCCATAATCTCTTTACCGAGATTATTCAGACATCACTGCACGAAAAATATTTCTGCCAGTAAAATTTGTTGAAAGAAGTGATCGCATATCTTCGCGATTAGAGTTATAAATTGCTGTCAAAATAAAGAGAGCCAATAACGCATTTATTTCCATTTTATCAGTATCCCTATAATTACTTTTCTAGTGCTCGCCTACTTTTACCCTAACACTTTCAAGTTTAACGTTGGTCCAATTTACAACTTCCAGAATTATAATTTTGTCAAATAAAAGTGACCAAATTTCTTCCATTAGTGGTTCAGGACTTAATGCTCATACAGTATTTGTCATTCTTGGAATGCCTCTGATAATATGCTACCCCGTTTTCCGTCTAGTTGATGGCCCCTTGTGCTACACTTGAATTCATTTTTTCTAATATAATAATCGGGTAATGGTTCTGGTATTTCTTGAATAGTATTTGGCATGTTTTGGTTTACGTTTTCAACATTGACCTCATCTATATCGCTAACTTTGATATCAAAGTTTGCATCCCTTACTAGAACTCTACGATTCTTTTAATATTTTCAGCGGCTTTCCTGTAGCGTTACGACCTGGCGGAGCTACAGATCCCCACACGTACTGCTCAATCTCAAAATCCTTTCCACACTGCTTCTTTTTTAATAACTCTATAAACTTCCAAATAGAAGGATGGCATCCACTCAATAACAAATGAAAACCCCGTTGCCACCCTTCGACAGCATTATTCGTCTTAGGTAGGTGTTTGCAGTTGCAGAGGTTTATGGAACCAACTTTGAGATCTTTACAGGTTCCATTATTACGAAGCCGGTCAATCCAATTATCTTCGAAATATTCAAGGAGAAATTTAACCAGGATTGTTTATCAGTATAAATTCAGTCTAATTAAAAATGTACCTATATAAAATAGTGTTACGGCGAACCCGCGAAGGTAAATTAATTAATGTCGGCGCTAATGCCAGACTCAAGATAATGCAGCTCAGTCGGAGAGAAGCGAACTCAGGGGGATTGTTGCAAGACCAAACAAGAATACACATATAAATATTTAATGAACAATTAGGCACACAGATAATACACATAAGATAAAGATACAGATATTCTCTGGAACGGCCAGAGGTAAAACATAAATCGATAAGTTAAGATATTAAGACATAATTTGAGATACTATTACTTGATTCAATATACTTCAAATACGAGATAGCTATTCGTGAAGATAATAAAATGATTACATTAACCTTATCGTAAATATTTAAAATACTATAATTTATCACAAAAGATAAAACATGATGGTTTTTGAACATGATGTGAGGTGGCCGAGCTTGCCTTGTTGTTTTTCTGGGTTTGGTATACAAAAAATTAAAATTGAAAATCTTTGTATTAAAATTTATTTTCTACTCTACATTAATGTTCCATTTCGTATCATGGATAAATATCAACTGACTGCTCCTGTCTCCCTTTTGCTTGCGAGCATCGAGTCGTTGTCTTAAAAAAATGTCCTTCTTACTAGGAGTTCAGCACACTTCCCCCCTAAACTTAAAAGTTAAAACAATGATTTAATCTTTTGAAAAGCTTAATTAAATTAGAATACATATAATTGCATATTATGATTATACGATTAAAAATTTTATACATTTGATTAAAAAATTTGGCTATTACGCCTATTATGTAAAGGATCTCGAGCCTGTACATGTGGAACTGTTGGAACTTCGGATAATTCTAAATCATCTGGTATAGATGGAGACATTGACCTATCTCCATTGACATTTCTATTATTAAAAGTAATACAAAGATTAGGAAGATTCCCACAAGTGCAAGACTTCTTTCCTTTACATCGACAATAAATTTTATAAACAATTCCTATAACTATTAAAATACATATAAAATAAGCAAAATAATACATGAAGGATTTCGAACGATTATTGCCAGAAGTTTGTAAAATTTGATTAGTTAATTCGTCAATTTTCGACAATTTATAACTTGCTAAATTTAATTCATCTAAATGAAGAGATGTTACCTTATATCCTTTACTTAATTTTAATCTAAATCTAAATCTATATTAAAGTTTGGAATGAAATCCATAAAAGAAGTTGAAATAAATTCTTGACTAGGAGTCAATAAAGTTGTACTTGTAAAACCCTTACAATCATCATCAAGTTTTATTATACCTGAATCTGTTAAAAGAACATCGAACGGTATCTTTGAATTTTTACAATTTATTACTAAATTTTCGCTACCAATCGGAATAATGTATATCCACCGATTGTTGGTTTTCAATTGATAAAAGATTGGTGAATATAGTTCAATTATTCTGGTATCACGTGAATCCGGCACCTTTTGTGCATGGTTAAACAAAGAAATTTCACAATTATTTAAAGTATTAGTTACAAATGTTGGTTTTGTTAGAGTACATATTAATTTGCTAAGATCGAGTCTTCTGCAATTTGAAAATTCTAAATCACTTAAAGAAAAATAATGTTGCTTGGTTTCACTCACTGCCAAATAATTATTGGCTGGTTGAACGAACAAATATTTGTTTTCACTTTTCACTAACACTGGTAGTGGTATAAGATGGTGTGCTGAAAATATGCGTTGTTCCACGAATGGTAAAGAAATAGCATACGTTAATTTTGAGTTGAAATAAAACACTACTAATTTAACAATTTTCATAATAGTATGTACATTATTAATGTCTAATGGTACAACAATATCAGTTCCACTGGGTAAATAATTTCGCACCTTTTGCAATTCATCTAAAATTTGATTAGGATTTATAATTTTTGGATGAAGAATTCCCTTTTGAGCAAATAAAATAGCATTTGTTATTGAATCTAATTCGTTTTGATATTGCTGTGCTAAAAATATTAATAAATTTAAGTGTTCGTCTATAACTTGTCTAGTTTCTAGCACCGATAAGCTTTTCGTTTCCGCGTTTACAAATTTTTCAATTTTTTGTAAATTTTTATTTAATAATTGCTCATTTTTATTAAGTGAAGTAATAGTTTTGTTAAAATTTTTGATAGTAGTTTGCACAATACTGGATTGTTGCTTGATTAAAGAAATTTGAATTTTTTCATCATTATTGAAAGAATTAATTTTTTCGTCATAATATTTTGCATCGTCAGCATCCATAGTGCCGAATAGAATTTTTGCTTCTTGGCCAATAATATTAATCCATCCACGTTTCCTTCGTGAATGATCCTTGTGACCAACAATTATGTTTAAAATATTTTTTTCAACTTCGATTTGTTGAATATAATAGTTTAATAACTTTAGTTGCCTTTCGCACATAGTAAAATTAATGAAAAAGTTGTTATAACCAAAATTTGGATGACCACAATACCTTGGGTTGTAATTACATATGTTTTCAAAGTGATAAATTTTTCAAAAAGTATGTTAATATCTAAATAAGTAATTAGCTTCCATTCTTGGTTGCTCAAAACCAAGCTTCCAATTTGTTCAAAATATATTCCAGGTGTAAATTTGAATTTCGTTTCGTTATAAACTTCATGAGTGGAGACGATGATACTTCGAGAAAGAAGAATTGCTATTCTGTTATTCTAATAACAAGAGAAACATATGGTTTCAGACGGTATACATGAACAACCTTGTTTTGATTTTTTATTTGAATTTGATGGTTTTGAAATAATTTTGTAAGGCCCTAGATAATATTGATCTAATTTTTTAGATCTACCCTTTGCAGTAGCTTCGTTTGTTAACAAAACTAGGTCTTCAATTTTAAATTCGTGTTGAATTAAATTTTTATCATAATATTTTTTGTAATTTTCCTTACAACGTAAGAGGTTGTTTCGCGCGACTTGATTTGAAGTTTGTAATTTAGTACGTAAATCTATAATGTAGTCGTCGTAACTATAAGAAAATTTAGGATTCTGTGATAGATTGGATGGAAGTGTAGCTTTCTTCCCGTATATAAGTTCGAAGGTAGTAAAATTTGTTGCAGAATGAGGACTAGTATTGTAAGAGAACATTGCAAAATCTAACCAATCGGGCCAATCCGTTTGGTCTGTATTTACAAAATGTTTTAAATAATCTGCTAACGTCTTGTGTGACCTTTCTAAAGCAGCGTTAGTTTGAGGATGATAAGCCGAGGTATTTAATTTTGAAATTTTTAGAAGTTTGCAAGCGCCTTTAAATATTGAGCTCATAAAATTTGATCCTTGATCGGTAATTATATATTTTGGAATACCGTATTTACAAATAATGTTTTTCACACAGGCGTCAGCAACAGTTATAGCTTCCTGATTTGGTAGAGTTATTGCCGCTGAAAATTTTGATAAATCATCTTGAAAAGTTAATATAAATTTCATACCACATTCGGACAACGGAAGTGGTCCAACGATATCTAAAAATACCTTTTCGAATGGTTCGTATGATGTTGTAGTAATTTCCATTGGTATTTTTGTTTTCTTCCGATTGACTTTGTTTATTTGACAACTTTTGCAACCTTTCGTATGTTTTTTAATGTACTTCCTCATAGAGGATCAATACAATTTTTCCTTAATTCTTTTAATTGTTCTGGAAATTCCCGAGTGACCCCCGATAGGTGTATCGTGATACTCTTTTATAATTTGTTGAATTTCATTTGGGTCAGAGACACTGATAATTTCGCTTTTGCATAATAGAATTTCTATTTCAGTGTTTCTGAAAAGATAACGTAAAACAATTCTGAAAAATTCATTATCACGTTTGTTGTAAAATTGTGAAATTGCAATCTTTCCAACTGAGTCTTTGACCAGGCTATTGCGAAGCTCTGTAAGTTTGTAAAATAATATTTCCTTATTGCAACAATCTTGAGATGTTTCCGTTGCAAAGAGATAATAAATGTTATAATTACCTTGATTATAATGAATAATTTTGGTTAAATCCTTGTTTTCAAAATAATCCCGATTATTTAATTTCCCGTTAAAGATTTTAAAATAGTTGTCGTTACATAATTCCCTTGAAGTTATACAAATCAGTGAATAATTTTGATCGTTATTAAAAATAAATTTATCAGTTTCCTTAACTTTGCTGTTTTGGATAATATGATTTTGTTGATATTCAATAAAATTGGAATAAGAATTAGTAGAATTTCTAGAACTTTAATTTCCAAACTTGGTGGAATGCGACTTAATGCGTCTGCGTTTTGATTATTTTTACCCGCTCTATGAATAATTTCGTAATTGTATTCTTCTAAATACAATCTCATTTGCATTTGTCTCGATCCTAAATCCTTAGAACCAAAAAGTGAAGTGAGACATTTGTGATCGGTTACTAATTTAAATTTTGTAGAATAAACGTATGGTCTAAAATGCTTGACTGCCCACACGATGGTTAATAATTCCTTTTCTGTTGTATTATAATTGATTTCAGCTTTGTTGAGGGTTCTGCTGGCATAAGATATGGGAAGATCTTTACCTAGCTCGCCTTGGGAAAGAATTGCTCCGAGAGCATAATTGCTGGCATCGGTTGTAATAATAAATTCTTCCTTAAAGTTTGGATATTGCAACAGAGGTTCTGATGTAAGAAGGTTCCTTAATTTTTCGAAGGAATTTTGTTGGCTTGTCCATAAAAATTCGATACTTTTCTTCAATAATTTTGTTAAAGGTTTTGAAATTTCAGAAAAGTTTGGGATAAATCGTCTATAATAACCGGCTAAACCTAGAAAGCTTTTGATCGATTTAACATTTGTAGGTATAGGAAATTCTTTTACCGATTCAATTTTTCTTGGATCAGGTCGAATACCTTTGTTTGTAATTAAGTGACCTAGAAAAGTGACTTCCTTTATTAAAAATTCACATTTTAAAGGATTCAGTTTTAAGTTATGCGTTCTAAATTTTGTAAAAATGTCATTTAATTTTTTTATATGAGCTAGTAATGA
Organism: Cantharis rustica; assembly: GCA_911387805.1. Classification (NCBI taxonomy): domain Eukaryota; kingdom Metazoa; phylum Arthropoda; class Insecta; order Coleoptera; family Cantharidae; genus Cantharis; species Cantharis rustica. Next base: position 38,636,147 of record OU426879.1, read on the forward strand.
TTCAGCATATACTACAATATCGTCCATGTAAATAAAACAATGTAACCCGTGTAATCCACTCAATACAGAATTCATTAGTCTTTGAAATGTCGCTGGGGCACCCTTTAATCCAAATGGCATTGCCTTAAACTGATAATGTGCATAGCTTGTACTAACAGCTGTTTTCTGTGCATCATCAGGATTCATAGCAATCTGATGGAACCCGGGCGCGAGATCTAACGTTGAAAAATATTTGCAACCCCCTAATTAATCAAGTATATCTACGATGTTATGCAAAGGAAAAGCATCCCCAATTGTAATATTGTTAAGGGCTCTAAGTCTACCACAACTCTATACTTCGTTTCACCGGATGCATTCAATTTTTTTGGTACGATAAGTAAAGGCGCATTGTAGGGACTTGTACTACATTCCACAATATTTTGGGTTTCTAATTCTTTCACTTGACGTTCAATTTCTTCCTTTTGAGAATGAGGAATTCTATAAGGTTTTATATTGATAGGATCGTCGTGTACTGTAGGAATTTTATGTACAATTGTTTCGGTTTGACTTAGTACGTCACCAGGCAAATAAAATATGTCGTTAAAATCTTGACATACCGAACTTAAATTGCCCTTTTCTTCAGGATTTAAATGATCAGTTCGTAATAGAGATTCTAATAGATTTAAACGATGGCTACCTGAATTTTCATTATATAAAATATTTCTTTGAGAACTGCTGGAATTTTTGTTATTACTAACTTTCCGTGTATATCTCTCCATGTTAATCTCTGGAGTATTTATTTCCACAGAAACTTCGTTAAGATTAAGAACACTGACCTTAGCTGTTTTATTTGTACATTGAACTAAAGAATTTGCTAGAAAAACGTTTGATATAATTTCTTTAGATTGGATAATTCCGTCGAAAATTTCGTTCGGATTTGAATTTAAAATATTTACTTCAATAATAACTTCAGAACGAAGTGGTAATTTAATTATCTCACTTTTACAATAAATAGGAATAGCTTGATCATTGATAAAAATAGTTTTGGTACCATAATCTATATTAGGATTTGAAAATTTTAAAAAATCGCTACCTATTATACCTTTGGAAAAGATTGGAAATTCGTGTTTAACAACTTGGAATGGAAACTTAAGTTCATTATGGTCGAGATACAAAGTTAATTCACATGAACCTAATGTTCGAACGGACTCGCTTGAAATACCGTTTAATTGTAAAATTTTACTTGAATCTAATAGGATATTTGATTTTAGATTACCAACCTTTATAATTGAAACGTCTGCACCGGAATCGATAATAAAAGAATTTAGCGTATCGACACACTCTTCGACATTTAAAAAATAGAATTCAGTGGGTCGAAAAGAGTTAGGATTTTAGTGCATCTGTCGTTTGTTGATTGTTTTTCGTCTATAGATAATTTAGTAACATGATTAGATTCGTTCAAATTAGAATTTGTTTTTAGGATAGGTGGTATAACTGTAGATAAATTTGTAATATTAGAAGTTTGTAAATTTGATTTAGATGATTTGAGATGATTTGAATTGACGCAGAATTTTAATTTTGAGATTTCTGGGATCCGCTCGGAGAAATCTGTGACTCGTTTAAATTTTTCTTTTTTTCCTCGTTGAATTTTCTTTTGCGACAGTCGGATATGTGATGACCTATATTTTTACAATATGCACAAGTTACGGTTTGCGAAAATTTTGATGGAGTTGGGATTGATTGAGTAAAATTTACTTGGTTAGTATTACCCTTTTTAAATTTGCTAAAATTTTTATAAAAAGTGCATTGCGAAGTTATGTGACCTAACTTGTTACACGTAGAGCATTTTAAAATATTACTCTCATTTACTCTTTGATATTTAAATATTTCGTTTTTACTTAAAACTCCTTTTCTTCAGAAAAAGCCAAGCTTATTGCTGCTTCAAAAGAAATCGGATTTCGCGCTTTTATAACGGTGGCTATTGGATCTTTCAAACCTAAGATAAATACATGTTAGGCTTGAGTTTTGAGTAATCTTTCGTGTGCTGATTTGATAATTTCATTTTCTTCACCTATTATTACGCTATCGATTAATTTTTGTAAAACTTTTTCCACTCTATTAGCATAAGACATTACATCTTCATTGAAATTTTGTCTACAAGAATGTAATTCTAATTCTCATTGTCCCTGAGAACGTTTATCGGAAAAAACTTCTATTAAATGGGTTTTTAATTGATCCCAAGTATCGAAAGTTCGGTGCTGTGTTAAATTATAAGCGCGACCACTTAATTTCATTTTTATAAGTTGGAATAATAATTCCTTGTCATCGGGCGCACATAACTTTAGTGCTGATTCGCACGTATTTAAAAATTCTGATAAGTTTTCCCGTTTACCCGTAAATGTTTTTAATTGTTTTTCTAAAATTGAAATTTTTAAATGAGACATTTTTGAATTACAAAAGATTGCTTCGAAATTATTTAATAGTTCGTTGAAATATAATTTTTAAAAGTGGAATTGAGTCAATAATTTGTACAGACATAAAATAATGTACTTACAAAATTTTCATCATGATTTAAGAACTGGGATAATAACTGATGCTGAGATAGTATAGTTGCTGTAGAATTTGGTTGATGGATATGATGCTGGTTGATAATGGTATTGGTGTGTAGAACTTGATTGTTGTAGTAGAAAATAATTTGTAGATTTGTTGTATGAATAAGTTTGAAAAATAATTTTCACTTTATTTTTTCCGTTGATCGAAAACACACCGCACCTGTCACCATTTGTGAGGTGGCCGAGCTTGCCTTGTTGTTTTTCTGGGTTTGGTGTACAGAAAATTTAAATTGAAAATCTTTGTATTAAAATTTATTTTCTACTCTACATTAATGTTCCATTTCGTATCATGGATAAATATCAACTGACTGCTCCTGTCTCCCTTTTGCTTGCGAGCATCGAGTCGTTGTCTTAAAAGAATGTCTTTCTTGCTAGGAGTTCATCACAATGACAATGTGTTGAATTACTAATACAACATAAAATATTCGCAAAAACGTTACTATCGGTAAGATACACAATTGCTGGGTTGTTTCCAGTGACGATAATTTGTTGCTCATAAGGTAGCACGGAACATAACATAAATTTACAGACCTTATAGTTGACAACTCCTGTTGTTATTAACTGGCTGCCTTCTGGGCGGCATCCTTGAAATTTCGGCTCCAGGCTAAATTGTGACTCTTTAATAGCGAAACCTAACGCCTCGATAGACCATAATTGAATTGACTGAACCTCCAGTAACAAATAATTCCATAACGTAACCCAAGCCATAAACCAGCGGAATGCCAAAATGGCGGTAACAAAATAGCGCGAAACGATAATCGATAATTAAATAAGTAAATCGTTAAGCTAGTCGAACCAGAATATTTTCAGAATCACAAATAACTGTAAGACATATGGCAGTTGCGTGAACAGGTATAAATTGAACAAAACATAAGGTAATAAAATCCATTTTAATCACTTCGCTTCACGCGATGTTAACATGTTCGCTGCTTGAAGAGAAGTCCTTGCAACAACGGTCGTTCGCGCCGAATGAGCTAAACACAGAGCTTGAGCGGTGGCTTTTGCACCAAAACCATAACAAGTATAGACATGAAAACACTCAAGAATAAACAGTCGCATTCCTACAGTTACGATGCACGGTCAAAAAGTACTGACAAACAGAATTTATAAGGCAACTGTCGCTAATCGTAACGTAATCAAAAGATTGTCGTAAAATCTTTTAGGCGTAACTTCGTTATGTTTAAAAGTTTTATGTGTTCATGATGTTAGGCGTAAAAAACATTAGCTGTAAAATTCTTTAGGTGTAAAGACTTGGGCTTACTGACTTAATCGTAAGTGTTTTAGGCGTAACGACGTGATACCAATGGCACTATACTTGAGGCCGTGAGAGAAAAAGTGGTGTAACCCCAAATATAACTATTGGATATATTCAAGCTTTTAATTTCTTCACTTTTTCAAATACATCTTGTAAGTTTATTATTTGCTTTATATGCACCAACGTCGACTTCAATTGTTATAATAAAAACATTTTACATTTATCCCTAGAGTACCAGACGTTTTCAACTTACGTTGTTACCAGACGTTCGTAAAATTTACGACTTTTGAAATAAAAAGCCTTTTTTGGCATCAATAAACTTTTAATCTAAAAATTGAACATAACTACGTTTAATAGACTATCAAAATATATGGAATTAAGAAAAAAAGTAGAAAAATCTATTACAGTTGGTCACATGCGACACAACAATTGGAGCGATGTTCACCGCAAATTGGCTGATTACAATGGCTACAATAATTGGTCGTCATACGTCGTAATTGACTTGGACAGAAATGGCAAGTGGTACGTTTTTGTTCCTCTTGGATGGGGCTTTCTATTGGCATATCAGTTTTTAAAATTTTCGAAATGGTTTGGCGAAGTGGGCGATGTAAAGATGCGTGACTCAATCTCTTTTGCAACCATGGTTTTATTAAGTTATCTTTGATTTGATGCATGAATTTTTGTCTAGATACTGGTTTTATATTTTAGTAGTTGTAACAATACATAACGTACCCGTTAATGGCAGCAATGTTAAGCATGTCGTAAAAAACTGTAAGCGGCTATCGATTGGTCTTTCTTCCGCAGTTCATACTAGAGCACAACTAATCAAAGGTATCCACTCCTGCTTTGGTAGAATTATAGAAGTGTATCATCTCAGGCTTTCCACTGGTTTTGTTTACAGAAGCCTCTGGGTGCATAGTTGACAATAACAATAACAATATCAATAATCTCGGTTTTGAGATTATGGAGAGGGTGGATGACTTCTGAGTGTTAGCAGCCTCACTAACAAATTTTTAGGCTTGGATCTCAAAAGTCACCTTGTTGGTAGAATAAAACTCGCTGGTTCGGAGATCGAATGATACTCAATTTATTTAACGAAATTTACATACTTATATATGAAATTAACAAGTGCTAAATTAACAAATTTATATACAGATATTAAATAGGTAATTAAATTATAATTTAAAAGGATTTGTCACCTTGCAAAATATGCATAAATTAATTGTATTTGTTTCCTACATTAAAGTAGGTTTTGTGATATTGCATTTTTTTGGTGCACGTGCAACCCAGTTGTCGTCTTTATTAAAGTTTTAATATATTTTTACATTTTGTTGAATTAGTAAATTTGAATATTGCAAATTAGTTTCAATAAAATTACATATACAGGGTGCTCTGCCGTTATAATTTTAAATTAAAAAATTCATGATTAATTGCAAATTAAACATTCTGCCGCCTCAAATTAGTAGATATTTTACAATGGCTGTAGCTGGACCATTTCCACCTGTGTTGTGTCCGAAGGTTCTCGGCGGTTTTTGATTTTTGGTTGTTGTTTCCGATTTCTCCAACAATTGTACGCCGTTAAGGAGCAACCCATTATTATTAGTAGAATTATACCTGTCGAGATGCTGAACATAAGTGAATCATGGTGTATTGTTTTCCAGTGGTAATCCTTAAGATCCTGTGAAATTTCTTTTTGATCGTTGAGTAAATTCCTGAGGTCATCTGAATGCTTTAAGACAGGTTCTAACGTTTCCAATTGTTGTATTTTCTGAAATTTAATGGTATTATTGTCCATTGGTATTTGAGTATTATATGATCCTAATATTTGGACTGTATTAATTCGTTGCGGTGTTATGAGGTTATGTTTTGTCTTTAAGGTGCAATCTTGTGATAACTGTAGTATGCTTGTGTTTCTGATTAAGATGTCCTGGCGTTGATTATTACAGATGATTGCACATGTTACTGTGTTACATGGGACTACCAGCCATGCGTTCGGTGTGTATAGTTGTATCCATATTGTACTGTTTAGAGTTGTTTGAATTATATTGCATTTGGATGGATTAGGTCGTTGATAAATTCGATCGATGATACAATGTGGAGTTGTTTCTAAGTTTTTGACCGTAGCTGGAGAGTAAATCCAATTATTTGCTGATGTTATTATTGCATCTTTGTATTCTTCATTGTTCATCTCAAAATATAGTTGATTGTTGTAATCGATTGCCAAAAATGCGTTTGGGACGTCCGTTATCCAATACGTAGAATTATTTCCTTTTCTGGCTGGAACTGCAGTTATCTTCATCATTGTGAAATTATTTATCCCAACTAGTAAGAATTGACTGAATATATGTATGTAGATGTCATCTTGTGTCACTTTTGTTTTGATTATAAAATTTCTTACGATTCGTACCGTTGAATCAATCTTCTTTTGTGCTTCATCCAGAATTTTATTTACATGAACTGGTCAAACTAGATCATGTAAGCTGCCCCGCCCAAAAGTAATTAGTAAAATCTTCTCATAATAGTTACATGTTTCCAAAATGTAGTTGTTTGCTACTTCAAATGAACCTAAAATTTGAATTTCAAGTTTTTCTTCTCCTAGATATTTTTCCCATTTGTCGATTGCTGTTATTGCCTGGTTTAATTTTGTTCGAAAATTTTCTAATCGTTGATTTATTCTTATTTCTGTGTCATTAAATGTTGATATTGCTGATAGCATGAATTTTGTTTGATGATTCGCCAACTTTTTTAGTTCTTGTTGATTTTTGTCTAACTCGTCTATGTCTTTATATACTTCATCGTTTACTCCAAAAATTGATGTCATTATGTCACCCAAGAATCCTCTTCTTTTTCTTGTTTGTTGTTGTTTCGCTTGCAATTCTTCGTTAATCCGTTTCATTTTTTGTTGACCGTCTTTCACATAATGAGCCAAGGTATGACACATTGTATTGGGATGCAGTTGTTTTATCGTATTACAAAGTTGTTCAAATTGATTTGTAACTTGATTTACTGATGCCATATCTTCGTTTAATTTTTGTTTGCCGTACTTCATTTTTACTTGAAATATTCCTCGTTCAATCATTGCGTTTCCTAGATGTTCCACGTATATTCCCGATTCTATTCCTGTAATATTGACGTTTGCCCTGTTTGATGTGATCAAATTTAGTATAATTAATAGCTATATCATTGTTGTGGTCGATTGTTTTCTTGGTAAATAATTTTTTCTTGGTAGAGTGGAATGTTTTGCTTCGTTTGTTGATGGTTGTGATTGAGTTTGGTTGTCCTTTGATTCTTTAATTAATGGTATGATGTTGTGAATGCTTTTCTTCGTAATTTTACCTTTTGCTTTTTTGACTGTCACTACTCGTACTGTTCCATCTGGATCTGGATGCTTGTCACATATCTTCGCTAATGGCCATTGACTTGGATTTACATCTTTTTCTTTTATAATTACGACATCTCCTATTTCTAGATTCTTTTGTTTAGTTTGCCATTTGTATCTCAGTTGTAGTCGATTTAAATAATCTGTGGACCATGCTTTCCACATATCTCTCTTAATTTTTTGTATTAATTTCCATCTTGAATTGTAAGTTGCGGTGACCATTGTTGTTGCTGGATGCGATGGTGTTATAATTGCTCTTCCTATTAAAAAATGTCCTGGAGTAAGTACTTCTAAATCCTCTTGACTATTGTTTATTGTGCAGAGTGGTCGTGAATTTAGACATGCTTCAATTTGACATAAAAGTGTATTTATTTCTTCGAACGTTAATTTGTTATCTCCAACGATTCTTTTGAAATGATACTTCATGGATTTTACTGCTGCTTCCCATAATCCTCCAAAATGTGGTGTAGCTGCAGGAATAAAATGCCACTGTATTCCTGTGGATCCTAGTTTTTCTTGACTTTCATTGTTTTCTAGTGTTTTTCTTATTTCTTTTTGTAATAAATTGCTCACTCCCACAAAATTTGTTCCATTATCACTGTATATGTGCGCACACTGTCCTCTGCGAGATGTGAATCTTTGTAATGCGGCTAAAAACGCATCTGTCGTCAAATCTGTTACTGCTTCCAAATGAATTGCTTTCGTTGTGAAACATACAAATACAGCTATGTACCCTTTATGTGCTTTGTTTCCTCGACCTTTAGACATTCTGATCATTATTGGTCCAGCGTAATCTACTCCTGTATGATAAAATGGTGGTGTCGGTGTTACTCTTGTCTCTGGCAAATTTCCCATTAATTGAGTTGCTGTTTCTGCTTTGTATCGGATGCATATTACACATTTCATTATTTCCTTTCGTACAGCGTTTTTCCCGTTTATGATCCAGTATTTTCTTCTCGTGTAAGCTAATGTTTGCTGAATTCCTCCATGTAATGTTTGATGATGAGCGTCTCTAATGATTAACGTTGTTACATGATGTTTGTATGGTAAAATTATTGGATGTTTTTGTTCAAATGGTAAAATCGAATTTTTTAATCTTCCTCCTACTCGTAATATGTTTTGATCCATAAATGGGTTTAAGTTTAGTATCTTGCTTTTCTTGTGTATTTCTTTTTTGTTTTTAAGTGCGACAATTTCTTCTCTTAGTGTTTCCTGTTGTACTTTTCTGATTATCTGATTGAGAGTATTTTGAATTTCTAATGTGCTTAAGATTTGCGGCGATTTTTCCGTTGTTCGTTTGTACCATCTATTGCAATATGATATTACTCGTAGCATTCTTGTTAATGATGAAAATCGTGCAATTGTTGAATTTATTTCGGTAGTATCTTGGTTGGTTTTGATTGTTATTTGTAGATATTTTTTCTTCTCAAAGTTTGTTTCTGGAATATCTTCGTGTTATACAATTATCTTTTCATCTTGTAACCATGTTGGTCCGTGCCACCATAACGTATTTTCTTTAAGTTTTGACGGTGTTATTCCTCTTGATATCATATCTGCTGGATTTTCGGTTGTTTTTACATGTTGCCAATATTTTGCTGGTAAAGTTTTGTTGATTTCACAGACTCGATTTGCTACAAACTTGTTCCATTTTTCAGGGTTTCCTTTTATCCATGCTAGTGTGATTGTCGAATCTGTCCATGCCATTTGTTGAACGTTTGCAATTTCAAGCGCTTGCCGTGCGTGTACCATTAATTTAGCCAAAAGTACTGCTGCACACAATTCTAGTCGTGGTATTGATGTTTTTATTTTGATGGGCGCTACTTTCGATTTAGCTATCAATAATGTGGTCTTAATTGTTCCTTCTGATTTGACTCGTACATAAATTACTGCTCCATATGCTTTTTCAGATGCATCGCAAAATCCGTGTAATTCGACTGTTTCTTCACTTTTCGTTGTTGTATTTATCCATCTTGGGATTTTTATTTCTTGTAGTTCTTCTAAAGATGTATAATATTTTGTCCATTTTTCGTTAATTGTTATTGGAACCGGTTTATCCCAATTTAACTTCTGTATCCATAGTTCTTGAATTATCAATTTTGCTATTATTATTACTGGTGACAACCAGCCTAGTGGATCGAATATTTTTGATATTTCGGATAAAATTTTTCTCTTCGTTGCCTTTTCGACACTTGTTGTTTTTGTTTTAAATTGGAACGTGTCGCTGTGTGATGCCCAATATATTCCTAACGTTTTGTGTATATCTTGATTTGCTATTTCCGTGATATTCATGCTTTTCAGTTGTGCTGGTAGCTTTTCTAATACTTCTTGGTGATTGCTTGCCCATTTTCTTAAATTGAAACCTCCGGATTGCAATAGTTTTATTATTTCATCTTGTAGTTGTTGTGCTTCTTCTATTGATTCTGCTCCCGACATTAAATCGTCCACATAAAAATCTTGTAGTGCTATTTTTGCTGCTTTTGGATATTTTTCTTTTTCATCTTGGGCTAATTTCTGCAGAGTTTTAATGGCCAGATATGGTGCTGATGCTGTTCCATATGTTACTGTAGTCAGTTGATATTCTTGTATTGGTTGATCTATGTGGAATCTCCAAATTATGTGTTGAAATTGTTGATCTTCTTTTGAGATTTTGATTTGCCTGTACATTTTTTCGATATCTGCACAAAACACAACTGGATGTTTTCTCCATCTTAGTAGTATATCTCTTAGTTCCTGTTGAAGCCTTGGACCGATATGCATTGTTTCATTTAAACTTTTACCATTAGTTGTTTTTGATGATGCGTCAAATACTACTCTTAGCTTGGTGGTTGTACTTTCTTCTCTAATCACTGGTTGATGTGGAATGTAGTATTTTCCTTGATTATAGCGGTGCGTAGGTACCATGTGACCCAGCTTTAAATATTCTTCCATAAATGCGTTGTATTGTTTTTTAAGTTCTTGATTTTCTGATTTTTCTAGTTTCTTTTCTAATTGGTGAAATCTTGCTAAAGCTCTTTGTTTTGATTCTCCTAGTTGAAGTGGATCTTCTCTAAATGGTATTTTCACTACGTAATTGCCAAATTCACTTCTTTTTGTGTTCTTTTCAAAATGTTCCTCACATTTTTTGTTTTCTTCGGATATTGGTTTTTCGTTCTCGACTTCTTCTAATTCCCAAAATTTCTGTAGCTTGTTATCTTCTTCGCAGCGACTAATCATGCTAATTATCTCGATTGGTTTATTGATTGTTTGTTGCATGCTTCCTGACAAAATCCATCCTAGTTTCGTTTCTTGACTTATTATTCCATCGTTAATTTTTTGAAGACCATGTTGTATGATTCGCCCTAATTCTTCGGCTCCTAATATTGTGTCTATTGGTCCTGGTTGGTTGAATGTTGGATCGGCTAGTAATTTGTTGTCCCATGCTTGTGATAATTCCATATTTAATTGCTGGTTGGGGTGATTTTTTGTTAGTTTTGGTAGTATTATGAAATTAACACTTAGTGAAAATTCGCTTGGAAATCTTGGTTTTATTGTTGCTTGCATCTTGAATTTTGAAACTTTTGGACTATCATCACTTATTCCCGATATTTCTGCTAAAATTTTCTGCCTTGGATATCCAATACGTTGAGCTGCTTCTTCACTCATCAGTGCTGCTTGGCTTCCAGAATCAATTAACACTCTTAAATATTCCATGTTGCCATTTTGAGCTGTTGTGCGTACTAAAGCCGTTGCTAATAATACTATACTTTCATTGCGGTTTGCTGAATATGAATTTCTTGAAACTTGATTATTTGCCGCTTCTCTGTTTGTACTCATTTGTTTTTCGCCTGCTGATAATGGTTGGTTTTTTATTGTTGTTCCTGAATTTGAATTGAAATATCTTTGTCTTGGATTGTAATTGTATTGTTTGGAAAACGTTGGTGCTGGTTTTGCATTACTGTATCTTATGGCTGATGGTGGTCGTGCAATAATGTATGATGTTTTCTTCCACACTTATTACAACTTCTTATGCTAGTGCACGGTGAATCGTGTCGATATAAACAATTAAAACATCCTTTGTTTTCTTTGATGACTTCTCTTCTTTCCGTTGGATCCATATTTATAAATTTGATGCATTCATAACTTTTGTGTTGCTGGTTACAACAGATACATCTGATCTGCCTGAAAATTCCTGGTACGTATTTTTGAAAAGTTAAATTTTTTGTTTGGTACCCATTGCTTCGATTATCTGCTGATTCGATTGATTGACATCTTTTTTCTAAAAATTCCAGTACTGATGTTAATGACTGCACTTTGTGGTTGTTTGCTATTGTTTGCTCGTAAATCCTGTTCGTTTCTGGATCCCACTTTTGGCTGACCCATCACTCGATCATTGGACCCCAATTTTCAATTTCGATGCCTTGATTTTCTATTGCTTTTAAACATTCGTGAACGGTGTCGTGTATATGGCGTAGTTGTTTTAAATTCTCGTGACGAATTGTTGGTAGATTCATTATTTGATCCATTAATTTTGTAATTATTAATCTTTTGTTTTGATATCTCTTGATTAATATTTCCCATGCTGTGTCGTAGTTTTCTTCCGTGATCAATAGATGTTGTATTAATCTACTTGCTTCTCCTCTTACGTGCGTTTTTAAATATTGCATCTTCTCGGTTTTGGTGATCGCTGTGTTGGCATGTATTACTTTTTGAAAAATGTCGTAGAAGGTGCTCCATGCTTCATATCCTCCACTAAAGCAAGGTAGTTTTATTTTCGGCAATGCTATGTTGGGTTTTTGTGTTGGACCTTGACTTAGTTTTTCTTCTAATTTATCCATTATTTCTTCAAATTTTTCTTCAGTTTTCTTAAAAGTGTTGTTTTTGAAGTAGTTGCTTTCAAAATTTTCTTCGTACACCATTATATCTTCATGAAGTTCTCTTATGGCATCCCATTGGACTTCTATTTTGTTTCTTATTCTCTCGAACGTAGTTTTCTTGGTTTCTTCTCTTAATTTTGTTGCTGTAGTTTCCATTGTTTCGGTTAGATATTCGATTTTCACATGTTGTTTTCTGATGCGTATTATTTGGTTTAGCTCCATTTCTTTTCTGTTTTCCTTTTCTTGTAGTGGTTTTTCTTGATAAATTTGGACTTTGCTAGTTCTTTGTTTTGTTACTTCTTCAGCTTTTTGACAGGTTTCTAAGTATTCCATCGCTTCTCTATATTTTTTCTCGATTGCTTCAAAATATTTGGTGGTGATATACGTGTGTTGAGGTAATTCCAATTCTTGAAATTTGATATGATTTTTTCTTGCTTCTGCGATATGCTCTGCTAGTTCTTCTTCCCGTTTTCGGATGTATTGTTCTGTTTTTCTTGTTGACGAATCTTTTTTAGCATTTGATAAAATTGTTTTTATTGCTTTCCCGATTTCTTCTTGATGTACTGCTATTTCGTTGGCCTTTTCCATTTTTTGTTCTTTGCTCATGTTTTCTTAATTGAATTGTTGGTTTGGTGTTGATCAGATGCTGGTGTTGGTGTTCTTATTGATGTTGACTCTGCCGCTGTTGGACACTGGAGTTGATTATTTTTGTTATTCTTGATGTTGATTCTCTGCCGCTGTTGGACACTGGATATGATTATTTTTTGTTGTTCTTGATGTTGATTCTCTGCCGCTGTTGGACACTGGAGATGATTTTTTTTTTGTTGTTCTTGATGTTGACTATCTGCCGCTGTTGGACACTGGAGATGATTATTTTTTTGTTGTTCTTGATGTTGACTCTGCCGCTGTTGGACACTGGAGCTGATTCTTCTTTGTGGACTGTTTTTTCTTTTGCTGGTTTGTTATTTTCTTCAAAAGACCATGTTCTTCTTGTTTGCTTGAACGATTTTGATCTTCTTCTAGGTTCGAAGGACCATGAATAATCTCGGTTTTGAGATTATGGAGAGGGTGGATGACTTCTGAGTGTTAGCAGCCTCACTAACAAATTTTTAGGCTTGGATCTCAAAAGTCACCTTGTTGGTAGAATAAAACTCGCTGGTTCGGAGATCGAATGATACTCAATTTATTTAACGAAATTTACATACTTATATATGAAATTAACAAGTGCTAAATTAACAAATTTATATACAGATATTAAATAGGTAATTAAATTATAATTTAAAAGGATTTGTCACCTTGCAAAATATGCATAAATTAATTGTATTTGTTTCCTACATTAAAGTAGGTTTTGTGATATTGCATTTTTTTGGTGCACGTGCAACCCAGTTGTCGTCTTTATTAAAGTTTTAATATATTTTTACATTTTGTTGAATTAGTAAATTTGAATATTGCAAATTAGTTTCAATAAAATTACATATACAGGGTGCTCTGTCGTTATAATTTTAAATTAAAAAACTCATGATTAATTGCAAATTAAACAATCACTATTTTATTTTTTTTGGGTATGTAAGATATCAATATTTTCTCCTTGTCAAAGCAAAATATTGATGTTTCTGGTTATCTATTTTTAGTGTCTAGTAGCTGGTGGAATATGCCTCTTATTTTTTGTTATTGTTCCCACAATGGTAAGTTTGTAGGGGTCTTCCAAGAGTTCGTTAGCTAATTCTACTGAAGTAAACCAATTATCCATGGTAATATTTCTTTTTGTACCATGCACCGTTTTGGTTAGTGTTTTTACATAGTAGTTCCCCAACGGTAGACCATCAGTATTGATACATTTACCCAGATAAGGACTAGCATCTAACATATCGCTACCCTCATTCTAATACCACGTATGAGACTAAATCAAAATTTTTCAGGAGAGTGAAAAAACTGATTATTTCAATTATCTTGATTTTTTTGTGCAAAATTTTTAATGTTTCTTTATTAAGATTATTTCAGATGATATTTAAAATTAAAAAAATTGCAAAAATTGATTGAATCACTTTTATAAATCACATACGTGGTATTAGAACTCGAATTCTGGTAATAAATTGGTTCTTATACGTGGTATTGTCGTACGAAAATTTGTAATAATAATTTCATTCAGGTACTAGTCTAAAAGCAACTATGTAAATAAATAGTTAATTTCAAAAATCAAATAATTTTATTCTTAATAATTATAAAACAAATTAAATAATAAAACAGTTTAAACAATAATGAGGTATTCCTATTTCTTCTTCTTATTACTGCTCTGATCTGATGAAAGGTGTGGAAGATTATCATAAAAACTATGAAAATCTGAAGGTATTACACTCTTTAATTCTTGGAGATGCTTCCATTTAGAATACTGAATTGAAATTGGTTTCTTATACATAGCCGAGGGTTCTGCGTCAATGCTTATTGTCATTGGTCTTTTGGGCAGGTCTTGATACTCATCGTCATAACGTAATTTATGAGCAATACTGTTTGAATTATATTTAAGGCATACTATATCTGTGACCACTGCGTCACCTGTTTTCTTTCCTGGACGAATGGAATCATAATATTGGAGATTTTCGGTGGTATAATTTTAAAAAAACTCATGCGTTAAGTATTTCACCTCATACGGGAACGGTTTTTTTCTTGCTTCTCTAGTTGCGATAATAAAATCAGCAGGTAAAAATACATCCTTATTTTTCAATCTTCTCTCAATATGTGAGTGGACTGAATCACATTCCATATTTGTGTGTCCCTTGACCAAAAACTTCTGCTCTATTTGGATTTTATTTTGTATGGCAAAATGCAGTAGGGCATTTGCCATGATGACGTTTCTATTTTGGTATGTACAACCATCACTGTAAATTATCAAAGGCAGTTTTTCCTGAAAGCAATGTTCTTTTAAATAATCTATCATGCATGAAGCAAAAGTAGATGCAGTAAGATCAGCTTGTGTTTCGTTCCACCAATAGTTGGTACATTGATGGGAAGCAACGTTAAACACTGTAAAATTATGAGAGCAAAGTTTGGTTTAGGTTGGAATAGCGATAGGTTAAGGTCTTCAAAAATGTTGCAAAATTTATTTTTGCATATCGAAGGGACTTTGTCGTTTTTACACTTGCAAAGGTACACATCATACAACTCATTTTTTGAAGAAAATATGGGTTCCAAATATAACTTTGAAGTCTTCTGTCTACAATAGTGACTTGGAAGTTTTGCTAGTTCGTTAAAGAAGATCTGAACGTGGGTATTTGCTACTTCATTTTTTTTGGATACTTTACGTGTACTACTTTTTTCAGTATTTGTCTGGAGTTGGCTATGGGTTTTCTGTGTAATACTTGTATTTCTTTCTATGCAGTTATGAGTCATCCATTCGTTTATACCAAGGGTATTTAAAAAAGTTTTTTTGCAAACTATCTTTTTTGTTTCATCACGAAGTTTTAATAAATAAATATAGGAATTTCAACGTCGAGATGTATTTCCTGGTTTTAACGATGTTTTCTTGGCCGAAACTCGATCTACTAACGATGAAACATAAATTTCTTTTTCTTTCCAAGTCAATTCTGTCCAAAAGTAATTAAATACAGTTTGCCTTTCTTCTTCTGCGAATTTATGACAATGTCGATTTGAAACTTTCTTACATTTTTCCGACATACAAATGGACCCCATGATACGTTCCTTTTTCTCTGGAACACGAGAAACTTTTCCGTTTTTATCGCGTTGGTAACCAATATACTTTTTTCCTTTCATCTTGGCTTTCTTAGTTATATTTTTGTCCCATTCTTTTGGAGCAGGCCTTTTTCTTCTTTTCTTTTGTTGGTCACCATTATCGTCAACAATAACTGACTCGATTGTATTATTTGGATCGTCGATGTCTTCTTCCTCTACATTATCTGCAATGTTGACTGACTCGATTGTGTTATTTAGATCGTCGATGTCTTCTTCGTCTACATCTACATTATCTGCAGCATTGACTGACTCGATTGTGCTATTTAGATCGTCGAAGTCTTTTTCGTCTACATTATCCTCAACTTCAACTAATTCAATTCTGTTATTTGAATCGTCGATGTCTTCTTTGCCTACTGGCACACAACTGACTATATGAACCGTAGAAGACCCCTTAGGATAGCGTTGGATTTCTATTGTGTTAGGATCAAAAATTATATAATCTGATTCAACTGGCTGTAATGCTTTTGCCATTTCTAAAATCTTCCGTGACCTTGATGACATTTTGAAAAAATAATTTTATGTTCTGATGAAGGTATTGATACTTCTTGATTTTTGTGTTGATGTTATTACTTTTTTGTTTTCATTTATATACTATTTGCGTACCTATTACCAATTTAAAAATATTTTCGGATTATCCGGATTAATGATTATTAACACTAAACTATAATCCTAAACACAACTCACCTTTGTAACTCACCTCTTAGTTAAGCCTGATACGTGGTATTTGGAAACAAACTTCTTTAATTTCTCATACGGGGTATTCGAATTAGGCTGATACGTGGTATTTGCGGGTAAAATTGTTCAATTTCTGATACGTGCTATTTGAATTGAGTTTTTACGTGGTTTTTAATCATTTTTGATACGTGGTATTAGAACTAATAGATAGAGCTTGAAAAACTGATTAAGAATCAATCAAAATCTAATTTTCGCTAAAAATTCTCATACGTGGTATTAGAATGAGGGTCGCGATATACTTTGTGATCGCATCACATGTCATAACTATTTTTATACCGTATTTAGCAGGCTTGTTTGGAATGGACATCCGAAATGGACAACGTCCTCTAAATGAAAGTAATTGTTCGTCAATAGTAAGATATGAAGTTGGCGTATAAGTAACATTGCAGATATGTATAAACTTGTCCCATACTTCCCTTATTGGAGCAAATCTATCTGTCTCTTTTCGTTCAACCCCCCTAGTTGTCTTATCGTCAAAACGCAGGCAAGTGGAAAGAAACCTAAATCTAGAACAATTCATGGTAGCCTTATAAAATGACCCAGAAACTGTTTCATCAAATAACACCCTAGCATCCAAGTGATTAGTTTTCATTGCGGCTGACAAAATTAAAAGACCAATCATTGCATTCAGTTCTTCCGCACAAGTTTCCGCAACAGTTAAATCCTGTGTTTTATATTTCTGTGAGCGTCGTCGAATTTCTTCATTTGTATGTATTAGTATTTGATCTAGAATACCGTCTCCAAAAAAGTGGAGAAAACAATCTGCTGGATTTATAAGCTCTTTAGCTACACCTTTTGTTCCTGGCATAAAGTGAATAATATTTCGTTTTCTAGTCTTGCGTGACAACGTTGGCATCTTAGTAGACCAGCGGTGTCCATTTTTGCCCTTCAAATGTTTTTTCTGAGGCACAATGACACGTTTTTGCATACGTGCTATTTCTGCTAGTGGTATATAGTGGTATAGTCGTCTTCATCAAAAAAATTATCGCTGTGCTGTTTATAGTATCTGGTTTTACTACATTTGATAAAACTCTTTCATTGTCAAGATCATGTGATGTGCTCTCACAGTTATTCTCGGAATCAGAGCTGTCATACTCAACTTCTAACTCATCCTCTTCATTATCATCACTGTCCTCGTTGAAAAATTCATCATCAGTATCTTCGTCTTCGCCATTCATAATTTTTTCTATTTCTTTCGTTATTTCTGCATCAGTCCGTTTTGCAGCCATTTTTGTATTTAACCTAAAGTAATATTGGCAAAAGAAAATAATACAATATATTTAATAAATACCTTTGCTTTTTATGCGTATGCAGGTGTGCAAAATGCCAAAAATGATGTACACAAAAATTCACAAAATTATAAAAATAGTAACTCAGATCCCAGAACTCGTAAAGTTTACGACGTCGCACTATAAAAGTCGTATTTGCACAATCTAATTAAAACAACCGAACACGTCAACATGTAGCTAAGTACTAATAAGGCACATAAAAAATGCACAGTCAATGAAACAATAGGGAAGCAGGTGAACTAGGCGTCTTTAGGCCATACGTCGTAAATGTTACGAACGTCTAGTACCCTAAGGTTAAATGCTGTATATTTTGTTAAAAATAGCAAATTAGAGATTTTAATGTGGGTTACACCACTTTTGCACTAAATATTCTAACTCTTATAGAAAAATAACGATGGTTACATTATTTTTATATCACCATCACAATACATTATTCTTTGATTTTCTTATTTACTTAGAATTATGATTATTAAAACAAATAAAACAATATTTTGTTTTAGTATTGAATATTTTATTTATGCAAATATATCATACATAAAGTATTAAATTATTTAAATTAAATGATTAAAAATATGGGGTCACTAACAATATTATAATATATGATAAAAATGAAGTTAAAAAAATAAAATTGTTCTTAACATGTCCATTTGGGTATAGCACATCGAGATTAAGAATTACCCTTGAACACCTTTTTTGTAAATTCACTGTTTCAAATAGTGTATTCTTATTATTGCTATATTTGTAATTTATTGTGAATGAGCTTGATTTTAAGAACTGCAACCACTGTATTTTCAGCCATTCCATTTTTCCTATACTTACATTTATTTTCCTGTTTGTAATGTTTTTTTCCAGATTTTTTGTAGAATACGTCATTGTTGATCCTGCTTTGATTATTTGAAATGGTTCTATCTTTCTCGCCCCAGAAATAACTTTAAGGGGTTACGCTCATCTAGACCGTCAAAAAAATGGGCAATTTTTGCAATTTTTTTGTGGAGAATTGAACGGATATCTTTGTACAACAGTTTAAGTATTTAAAAGACCTTTATTTTAGTGAGCGGTTGGTAATTTTTTGGTTACAAAATATTGATAAATAACAAAGTTAAAGTGAACGTTCGACAAGCATGTTTTAAAATCATGTTTTGCGGTGAGCAGTGTTATTCGAACCCAGGTTATTGAAAATCAAAAATTCAAAAAAAGTTTGATAATCTATTAGTTGATACAGTCTTTAATTGAAGGATTTTCTAAAATACTTAAATTTGACAATATGGCAGTCATTCAAAGTCAAAATTTCAATTTTTCTTTAAAAAAAACAACTTTTGGTTTATAAAATAGAAACAAATTTTAAAACCAAAAGCTTAGATTAAAGACTAGTTTTGAGTGTTTAAAAAAAGCACACAAAATTTTAAATCGATTGGTTCACAGGGTTTTGAAATATCTTGCTCACCGATTTGAAAATGTAGTTTCGAGATAAACGCGTTTGCAATGTAGTTTACACTAAAGCAAAAGAATAATTATTTTATAACTTATACATAGTGATCTATTCCAGGTCCATATACTGTGTCTTCTTTTGAAGTTGTCGCTTTGGAAACATCAATTTTAGTTTGCCGAAGACGCATTTTTCCGTCTCGGGTACTCTCTTGTACGTCTTTTTCTGCTACCTGTATGCGTTCAGCGTCTTCTCTTTCGAGATATTGGTGGGCATTGATGTCACAGGCCATACTCACATACCTTATAGGATCTGTAATAAAACTACAGATATAATAAAAGAGCACGAAGGAATGTACTGAGGTTCGCACTTATCACATAACAATACAATTTTAAATCCGAGACCGCGGGTACTTGCAGTTCGAAATGTTACGTTACCATTACACTGTTTGCACTTCACTAAAACTGAAATTGCCGAAAAACCGATAAAAAAAGCAAAATTCTTTATTCTACAATATTTTCTTGTGCCACATTGAATTTTTCGTGGTAATACCTGCTACACTTGCCTGTATTTAAAGCCTTATAGCTTCTATATAAAAAATCCGATTATGTTAAAACTTTTGGGAGATATTTCTGACATTGTATACTTTAAGAAAATGTGATTTTTGAAATTTCTAGGTGAGCGTAACTCCTTAAGCCAATCATCTAGCACATAAATTTCTTTAAAATATTTTTTCTGCTTTTCAATTAACCCAAAGTCTTGATCACAAGGCAGAAAAGAGTGTCCACTGACCAAGAATTTATGATCAATTTAATCAACGAGAGTCTGAATTGGACACAATATACTGACAAAGAACAGCCATCTTGATATTACGGTTTTGTCCTCCGCATTGGTTAGAATACATAAGTTTCGTTGTAACATAATGTTTAATAAAATGCATGATCCTATTTCTTGCTGTTATTTCTATTTCTTGTTAGTTATGTACTCCCAAACAGTGCGTCCAAAGCTGTCTTTTGTAGTAACATATACCCATACTAAGTACTAGTGTCGGCAAAGTCTTCATTAGATCAAAAGCTATAACCGTTGTATTATTTTCAGTACTCTTGGCTGATTCCGCATCGTTTCTCATTTCATTTCTGGCAGAATCCGCTTTTCTTTGATGCAGTTCTCGGGCTTCATTTAGTTCAACCTTTTCTGCTTCGTTTGTAGTGTATTTTAATTTATTTTCATACATGTCGCATTTCTTACAAGAGTCCGAGATAGGTTTATGAAAGGATAAATTAAATTCGGTGTTGAATATTTTCTGAAATATAAATTGTGATGCTGGGTTGGGGTGACAGTCTTTATATAAGTGATACATGATCTGAAGGCTCATATCAGGAGCCAGAAATGTCCTATTTTCGGTTTTATGACGGGTATAATGTGACTCATATGCTGGATATTTGACGGATAAATGTTCGAATTTATTTATAGGTTTGTTCTTATCTCTTTTATCCAGAGGTAGAGTGTTAGTTTCTGATTTGGTTTTTATCAATCTGCTAACTCTTCCATCAGAAACTTGAAAAGTTAAAAAAAAACTTTTTGCATATCTTTACCTCTTTTCCGTCAATATCAGGCAAATAATAAAGACAAGTTCTCTGCCTTCTGGATTGATCTTTACTACTGTAAATCCGGCCTCTATTTACGATCTTTATTAGTGATAACAAAAAAGAATTTTGAAAATTAAAATTCGACAATTCATAAAACTTATTGAACTGCGTAATCCGCTGATTGGCTTGAATTTTTAGGTGACATTTATTTGGACAAGAGCAATCTTCAATACAATAATTCTTTTTAGGAACAACTTTACCAGTTTTGGAAGTGTATTTTTTTCTTTTTGCACGCTTCGTCTTCTGCTGATTTCGTTTCCACATGTCTTCATTTTTAGTACGTTTCCTGGATTTCATTGCCATTTGAAGATGTAGGTAAACCTTGTTGTGTTAGTGCCAAAATATTGTTATTTGAATTACCGATTGTATTAGTTACGGAAGTATTTGTTGTTTCCAATCCTTCTGGTGAAACTGACCTTTCATGTTTTGATGGTAGATATTCTGAGCCCGAATCTTCAAAATTTTCACCACTATCGCCCTTCAAAATCTCTAAATAGTCAGTACAATAATTATAATAATTGTATATGGGGTATCAGTGGTGACATCAATCATTAGTGCAGGCCATGATTCTGGGTACAAACAAACCGATTTTAAAAGCTAACTTTAAATATCATCAGAAAATGATGAGCATTTGTCAAAGAAATCAGTTTATATCGTTTTGTTTGGACCCCAATTCTTAAAATATACGTTACACTAATTGCTCGTATTGTTTTGACTTACCGTTCAACCCCTTTTCTATATTTTCTTTGTCATTCATTTTTACACTTCTTACAAATCTACAAATACAAATAATACAAAAACAAACAAATCACTTACAAATCAACGTAATTACCACAAACTAAAAACAATAGTGGTGTATCCCTCATACACCACTATTGTTTTAAAAATTTGTAAAATTTATGAATGCAAAAACAATGTATATCACTACCATCTATGGAATATTATAATAATGTTGGTTACATCAATTTTACTTCAAAGATATTACTAAAAGAGAGGTGTAACACAAAAAAACCCGATTGTGACAATTTGAGGGTTACACCACTTTTGCTCTCACGGCCTCACTTGTAAAACGCAAATTCTCAACTGAGTATAGTAGGCGTTATCTGACATGCCACAGCAGCAGAAATAAAAACAGTACGTGTTTGTCAAGCACATACTTCGGATTAAGGGTTAAAAGGTTGTTAAAATTCCCTCCGGCAGATTTGTCTCCAATAGCAATGTCATGCGTGCCACAAAATACTAGCGCCTTGATATATATATATATATATATATATATATATATAACGGATTGTCTACAGTTAATACCGCTTCTCCGTCCCCAGTTTCCATTTCTCTCTATCATAGCATGCATTGGAACAATTTTGTCTCTGTTTATCCATATTTCATCGTTTATGGTCTTATCTATTTTTTCAATGATCTTTACTTTTTTTTACGCATTAAGGCAGTGTCCTTAATTAGAATGTCAAAAAAATCGATTTTTTTTTGCTTAAATCGATAGATAAACTATCTAAGAATATGTTCACAAAGTTACAAAGGCCAATTCTAAATATTTCCAAGCAAACGAGCGTCAAGCAAATGTGCGGGCGCTTGCCACTACGACTTTATATTCAGAATAACATATACAATTGAATTATATTCAATACAATAGTTATAATCTTTATTAATATTTAATTAAATTTTGAAATAATATACATTTATTTAACATATTTACATAAAATTATAGTTTAATTTAAAAAAATAGCTATACTGATTTTGCAACAAACTGAGGTGTAGAAATGATGAACGATGAACTTATTGGTTTTCTGGAGTTGCCACGTGTTAATGTTTATCTCCTTCATCTCATGTGGGCAGCGGGCGTTGGAGTTTGTTGAGGTTTTCTTTCCTCTTTTCTTAGAGCGCTAGGCTTGATCTGGCTGGGTAAGGTGTAGAAATGCAGAAAAACCCACCCTTTTATGGTAAAATTAAGTAATAAGCAGCTTAGTTTCTTATAAAAATAAAATAATTATAAATAGTTCCGAAATTTCAAACAAGCTTTCAAATTTTATGACCGTACTATTTCAATCAATGTTAAGCTCATAAAAGACCGCATATTTCCGGTGTTAAAAGATTACACCCTTAACAACTTTAATATTGTAATAATAAACAATGTTAAATTTTTTAAACTGAATATTATTTTAGAAATTGTAAGTAACACATTTTGCTAACATAAATATTAAAGAATTATGAATAGTTCGGAAGTTTTAAACAGGCTTTTAAATTTTATGACCGTACCTCAATGCGGGTCAAAAAATTGTTAAAATTGCTGCCTAAATGGCTGTTGGTATGTTCAATGAAGGATATTCAGCGATTTTAAGGGTCATGCAGTTGCTTAATTTGAGTATAGACTAGCAATGCAAAATGTTTGCTGATATCGCTGACACGCAACGGATCGAAAGAGAGAACAAGCGCAAGGTATCTAGCAGTAAGGAGGCTCATACAGCTCGTAGACTTGATCAAATGCATCAATATGAGATTTTTGAAGAAGTCGAAGGACTCTTATATGGACCAGGAATAGCTGATTAGTAGATAATTAGCGTAAGTAAAAGTAAATTAATATTTATTCCAATTGTAAACTTTGAAACGCTTTTTCTCCAGTTTTTATTTTCACGTTTCTTTTAAATTGGCGGGCGTAATAGCTAAAAAACTAAATGACTTATTTAATTGAACCAAAGTTTTTTTTGTTCAGAATTAAATTCTCTTCTATGTGAACTAAAAATATTCGTCAAAAAGTTTATTTAAATAGTTGTTATAACACCTTAAAGTTGATTATTTTTTTTAAAAAACACATTTTTTTTTCAAACCCGCTAAAATTTATAATTTTATATAATTTTCTTGCTTTTCTTTAGTTCACCCAGAAGAAATATATATAAAAATTTAATATCTGTTTTTGTTTTTTGTTTCAGTCAAGAATTACGAGCTGTATCTTTCCCGCCAATTGAAAACTGCAGCAAAAAGATGTCTATAAAACAAGCGTAAAAACCTGTTGTTTTACTTTAAAAAAATTTTTTTTATAATCATTAAATATACATAAAACCATACCTGAAAATTCTTTAACTTTATTTCTTTCTTTCCCTTTCAAAAAAAATCGCAAAGAAACGATATTTTAAAACCTTCTAATTAAGGACACCCCCTTAATAAAATTTATTCATTTTTTTATTGGTTCACAATGCCATTGAGAACATTATATGTTGTTTTGCTGCATTTTTGAAAATCTATAAATTTTGTAAACTGTTTTTACAGGGTAGCTGTTTTTAATTAAGGTGCGATAAAATATCAAACCACCCCCCATGCAATCGTAGAGAAAATTTTGTAGAACATGAGACCCAATACTTCACCTAAATCTTGTGATGTAATGCTTTTACGAATCAACAACTCAAATATTAATTTGATTAAATTTTTAATAAATGCACCTGTTCAAAATTTATACAACTTCATAAAATTGTCAAATAACGAATTTAATTTCTTATCACACATGCGATTTATCAATTGTTTGATTTGTTTCCGCTCCAGCATAAATTAATTGTATTGAATGAGTGCCAATTTGCACTTGCTAAATTAATTTTTTACTGCAGATGGTTAATTATAAAATTACAGTTTGAATTTTATTTATGAAAAACGCGAAATTTTTTTATATCGTTCAGGTACATGAAAATCTTACTTCTTGGAGATTGTTGTTTTGGAGTACGTCTCTGCATTCGGTAGTCAATTCACCAGATGTTTCCCAACTTTTTGATCTGCTTTGCCAAATTTTTGTTTCGAAAATCTTGGTTGTGCGATTTTGCACTACACTTAATTTTAATTTCTATGGTAAATAATTATCGTTTACCAAAATCTTAATTTTACTGATTTAATCGATTCTAACTTTCCCGATCCCAGCTTACTAATTTTAACGACCTTATTTGTCGAACGTCACCACTGGAATCCTTGTCCATTTTTATTATTTCCCCATTTTTAAAATTTCACTTGCGCAAATTCAAATTTTCTTTTAATACCTTCGCTCTCTTTGTTATGCACTTTGTTTACCTTTTTAAAATTTTAATGTTTCGCGCGCAGCTTGTTTACATTGCACTTTTAATTTTTCACTTGCACCAGCTGATTTTGTTTGTTTAATTAAAGTTTTAACATAATTCAAAATTTTGATTTCATCAGCGTACACAAATTACAATTGTTTGATCCTTTTATGCAAAGATCGGAACTTAAATTCGTTTTTCTGTAATTGTTAATTATTACAGTTTCTTAATTTTAAATTAAAATTATCAGGTAAGCATTTTTTTGTTTTAATCAAAATTTTCTTTCTACCCTTATTTTCGGGTTGCTTTTCTTTATCCCGCATCACAATATTTAAATAAAACTGACTCCTCAACTCAAATAAAATTTTCTTGGTTTTAAAATAAATTTATGAAATAAATTGCAACTTAATTAATTAAATTATTTTAATAAAAAAAACATGACAATATATTATTTGCCACTTGTTGAATCTTTTTTACGATTTCTTCTTTGAAAATTTTAAAAGCTTTCCCAAAAAAATTTTTTATAGTGCGATTATGTGCTGAATCTAATAGTCGCCTTTCATAATATAATACAAATTTAGTTAACATAAAGCAACCATTTGTACCAAGTTGTAAGCTTTGACTCGTTCAAAAATTTTTTCTTTTAAAACACGAATTGTTGCTTCGGAAATGTTATTTGTATTGTTACCTCGAACTAAAGGGTTTCGTCTATACGACAATGCCCAAAGTTTTTGACGTTCCCAATAGAAATTAAAGTATTCGACATAATTTTGATGTTTTTTTGCATTCTCCAAAGCAATATTATACATTTCCTCGCATTCTTCAAGATTAGTTGCATAGAGTATTCGCCTAAAATCTTGATAAAATACATACCGATCGTTTTTTTTTCACCTAACGAGTAATAGGTTGGTTTGGTGTTTAGTCTAAGCATATGAATAAGATATTGCCACGTGTTATTGCTGAGGTTTGACAAAGGACGGCACTACGCTGGAAAATGATGGCTTTCTAACCTCTATTTTTCTCCTCTTAGATTAGTATTCTTTCTTAAAAGTTTTTCAATATTTTTTTTTACTTTTATTTTCAATTTTTTCGTTTTTTATTTGTTTATATAATTATTATTTTTCTTCTTTATTCCTTCATTTTATTTTTGTCATTGTTAATTATCCCTAGTTTTGCTTTTATGTTTTTGTTTTTGTATAACTCTTCTCTATATTGTTAACGTTATCTGTATTTTAATTTCATTTTATTGTTGTGTATATATAGCCTTGAAAATGGGACAGTAAAGATCCCGAAACGTCGGACAATTACCTATATATTGTTTTATTTGACCGCAATTCTAAACCATTTTCCTAATAATTACAAATTTATTTTTCTCAGTGTACGTCTGCAGTAATATGCTGTAAATTGCCAACGTTTTTCTTTTCAATAATTTCCTCTTCTGTATAATCTGAATCTTTTAAAGAATTATCTGAATCCGCATACGGATCTTTGTTCTCATTTTCACTGTCAGAGCTCATTATTTGATTAGAAAAACACTTTAACTTATATTATTATATCGCACAGGTATAATATGATAGCACTCACTAACATTTGGTATCTTTAGGTTATGTGTAGTTTAAACTAGGTCTGTTTGGGTAAAAAACCTGCTATATGTTACCCACATGACATGTTTTTGCTACCAAAAATTTCGTGAATCTATTAATGCTCCGATCGATATTAAATCGTTTGGTGCATTAAAATGTAATTGTTATTTAAAAACAAAACAAAATTAAAATTTTTGAGCCTGGTGCTATTTATGAGCGTGAAAAGTAATCCTTGTATCCGCCTTTTCGTGATAACATTCATAATCAACTTCTTCAGTGTTTTTTTATATAATTATCCTGAGTTTGATGCGAGTAGCACTGATGTTCAACGGTTAAAAATATTTTTTTGTTTTAGATTATTATTAGAACCAAATTTTTGTTCTTCCATTATTTAGTTAAAAACTGTACTACTAGAGCCTCTTTAAAACGATAATTTAAGGCTTTGTAAAAAATCTTCAGGCCTAATTTGTTGAGATTCTGAAATTTTATATGAAATATTAAAGTCTTTTCGACTTTGACGTTAGAATCTTTGATTGAAGGTGACAAATAGCGGTCGAATATTAAATGGATTTCTGTAGCATTTGTTGAACAAATTTTTATGGGTATTGACTCTGCCAATTAGCGATTAGGTGCAAGTAATAAAAACCATCTATTATTTCTACGTTAATATTTGTAGGCTCAACCATTTCGGTTTGAGATTTCAAAGTTTTCGCAAATGTTGATTTATGAGTTTTGAAGTACATGTGAAAAGTACAGGCGGTATTGGTACCAGTAAAAAAGTCAAGCAATATTCTAGATTAATTTTTTCTTTATACTAATTGCCAGGAGTCCTTCAAAAATGTCTCGTTCCATTTTCGGCAATACTTTCTTATTTCTTTCTATCTTTAGTCATGAGAACTTTAGTGGTGCACTGAGAAGCGAAATTTATGATTTTGTTACGTTTAATAGGTTTCTCGACCTATTATCTTGCAAGAGTTAACAAAATTACTGTCTAAGTACTAATGATATTGAAAACAAACAACAAAACTTATTGTCTAATTTTGAAACAAAATAAAATTCAATAAAATAAAATAATCATTCCAACACCAGGAACATTCCAACAAGGATTTTAATTAAGTTTTCCACTCTGATTGTCAATGCACAAACATAAATTTTGAATTGCCTTTTCAATGAAGAGTAAGTTCAGTCAATTTTTTTAATTGATATTCTAAACAAAATTCAAAAAATAATTAATTAATAATGAGTGTCGCCTCCTTTATTCTTAATTCATTTAAGAATTCTATTTTTCATTAAATAAAATTAAATGTTGAGTTGCTGTTAACAGAATTTTAGCCCACGCAAGTTTGATGGCGTGTTTTAAACTATCAACATCGGCGTACTGCTTGGAATTTTGATATACCTCACGAGCAAAAATTCTCGATTGGATTAAGATCCGGAAAGCGTGCTGGCCAATTCATAAGTGTTATGTTCTTCTACTTAAACCATTATTTTGTTGTTTTCGATACGTGAACGGATGCGTTATTTTGCTGAAATATGTAATTTTCTTCATTCCCTTTCTCCCTAAAGTTAATTACGCATTTCCAGTAAGTCTATATATTTTTTGCTCGTCATTTGTGTACCTATCCAACAAATTGGGGTCTTTCCAGAGAAGAAAAACTCAGCTCAAATTATTAGCGTACCACCTCCGAAGTTCCTGCTCATTGAAATGCTTTGAGGTTTCTTTAAATCATGCCAATAAAACTTTATAACCTTCCGACCCGTCTAAATTAAATTTTTTTTCATCAGAAAAAATACCGTTTTGCCATTTCATGTTCTATATTATATGATCCTGAGCAAATTGTAATCTTGCCTCAAGCGCTTCTTAGTTTAAGGAGGTTTTTTTAACATTTTTCACCATTTCAATTGCCCACTCTTTACGAAAAATTATTAAACACATCTATGTACACTTACAGGAAGTTCCAGGTTACTCTCAATTTGAGTTGCAGAAACTGATTATTTTGCAGCAACTCATAAAATGGAAGCACGTTGTCGGTCAGTTAACTTCTTGTTTCCTTCTTTGAAGCAATTTTTTCCGTAGGAATCGCCCAGTTTCAGAAAGTTGTTGTAGCCATCTACAAATTTTTATTGCAAAACAGCGATGCGTTAAACCAATTTCTTATAAAGCAAGAATTCTTCCTTTTTCTTCCGAAGTCCAATACTTTTCTTTTGGCATTATAATAATTAAAAGCAAAATTATACTTGAAAGCATTTAATAATGACTCAATTTTGTTCACTCTGTTAATTAACTGTGAATTGTTATTGTAATAAGCTCTAAGCTTGATAATGGAGTGAACTTATAGCAATTTCGCAGTATTTATATACATTTTTAGAGTAATACCAGATTTAAGTTATTATAGTTAGCAGAAGTATTAGTTGTTACCATAATCTTGATAGTTAGATAGTTTCCCATTACTGGTTGAAAGAATTAATCGAATAGAGTGCAATAGACCTAATTTTCAGTTTAAATATTAAGTGAACTTAAAGCAATTTCGGCCAGGTATAAGCAAAATTCTGCTGTTGCATGACATTCTGCAAACCCCGGAATGCGGATATCCTTGCAAAATGTCAAAACAGTACTTACACTGGCACTAAAAGTTTCTACGGCTAATTTCACCTTCATTTTTTCATTTTTATACTCAACATGGCGTTTGGCTCATTTTGTTGCTGCAAGTAAACCCTCTTTTTTTTTAACTTCGTATAACAACTCGATATACTTCCACTCAATTTTCAACCTTTCTGGATTTAGTAAAATTTTCCGTTCTCCCAAACAATTTCTGGCAAGCATCGAAAATGGTGTGTATTTTATTTCCATTTGAATAATCTAACCATAGTCGAAAATTAGGTCCATAAATATAATCCGTTCCTAATTGAGTGCACATTGCAATGTTAACGGGTGCACCATCAAAAGTTATTGAATGACCATTGTGCACCTGTTTCCATTAACAATTGCAAGCAATTTTTCATCAAATTTGCTCTCTTAACCCCATTCAAACCTTGTATTAAGAAATAGCCAAGTGGCACTTTCCAATGGGAATTCAACGCCACAGCCATAAAAACTAAAGCGTTCTTTGCAACCGGTCTTGAATCTCGATCTCCTTCTAATTCCGTTCCTAGATCAACATATCCATGGTATTTTGATCCATCCCACGGCACTTGCACACGAATACTAATGTCATCGACTGTGATATTAACAATCACTTGGTCACCTATACTAACTTTTAATTTTATAGCGTCGAAATCTTCTTTTGTAAAGCCAGGCTCACCACCTACAACCTAAAGGTACGTTTAAATCTGACACGTATATCTAGACATATAACATCTTGACATATTATGTCAAGTGTCGGACATAAAATTTCTTTGACTGTTTATATTTAGATAGAAATTTCTTTAAAAGTTCCGCCGGAATATGTGTCATACATTTCTCGTCTTTAAAATTCAGAATAAATGTATGAACGGTTTATGAATGTCCTACACACTTCTTCCATTCTACAAAGATTAGTTGACGCAAACGTTTCATCATGAAAACATCAAAAAACAAATTGCAGCTAGTCTGATTATTTTACAACATTTACAAAAAAAGAAGAAAAATCGTTCGATATGGATTCGAGAGTGGATTTTAAGACGTGAACAACAAGATGCTTATAATCAGCTAATGTCTGAACTTTGAGTTGAAAATGCAGTGCAATTTTCAAATTTTGTACGAATGAAATCAACCGATTTCGAAGAGTTGGTTTGTAAAATAGGTCCTCTTGTATCAAAGCAAGACACCAAATTCAGAAAAGCTATTAGCGTAGGAGAACGACTTGCAGTAACTTTATGATTTTTAGCGACAGGTATTATACATAGTATTTACTTCAAAATCTTTATTATTTTAAGTTTAACAAATTATAATTTTAGGTGATTCTTGGCGGGGTTTTTTCAACCTCCACGATCACGTGCCAGCTTAAGTTATTTATTTAGAATACCAAAATATACAATAAGTTTAATTGATCCGGAAGTATGCAACGCAATTATTTCAACCTTAAAAGAACATTACATGAAGGTAAGAGTGCTTTCTGTTTCGGTCTGCATGTATGATGGTAAAGCTGGTGCCAGTTGTTGTTGCTGATTGTACTGTTGCGAATTTTGTACGTATGAAGATAAAGTTGGTATCAATTGTTGCTGATTAGGATGTTGAAAATTTGTTAAACTAGAAATTTGAAGCAACCGAACCAGGATTACTATAAGAATTTAAAGAACCGCTCGAAAGTTTTTCTTCCTCTTCGTATAATTCCATTATGATCCTATGAAATTGTCTCTTCATTTTTTTGCGCAAATATTCGGAAAATAGATTTCTCATTTCTGAAGCGATTTTTGCTAAAACTATATGATATAATCATATTTGACAAATTTGTTAATGAAATTAACAAATTTTTACAATTTAGCACAGGGTGGGTCGGAATATTTTGTTTCACGACAATATATTGCGGTGTAGCGTCGTCTTAAGTCGGACTCCGTCCGTTCGCAAACTCGCGTATGGACTTCTTAACTTGTTGATCAGGATACAACTGTGACTCACCTTGTTGTTGTAATAGATTGCTATGGTGATTATACTGAATAAGTGTTGAAATTTGTTGTAAATGTTTATTAATTGTGTACGAAAATAAAAAAAAATAAATTTATATGCAAGTGGAATGGTTTTAATGTGTCAATAATTAAATATTATTATTAATAGAAGCTAGGTTGAAATACTGGGTCGGTATTTTAACCACACTTTACTTTGGATATAAATAGGTAGGTTAATTTCGTTAGTAAAAGTTTCTTTTTCACAAAATAATGATTTAAATTTTTGTTATTATAGGCGTGCAAATTGGAAATGGTGTCAGGATACTTAAATTATACTTAATTACGTGAGAAATAATGTTTTAATAAATAATACTGGCCAGATTATACACAGATAGAGTTATAATCATTATTCAAAAGTCGCGCTACGATGCCTGGAACCGCTGCTTCAAAAATATCGGATGATTTCCAAAATCAGGTAACAATCTTTTTTACAATTTTTAAAAATTATCTCCAATAATAAAATTGAACATTTATTTGATTTACATAAATCGAAGTATCAAAATTTTTCATCTACTAATAATGCTTTCGTAATTAAAAATTATTCAAAAATTATTTTCTGAGGTTAGATTGGCACATGTTCATTTGGCAAATGACAAAAAGCTACTGAAAATTCATTGTTTTTGGACGGCCTTTTATAAGTTTTTAGAAATAAATAGAAAAATTAAATCCGCCTTGAAATACATTTTAACTAAATCTCTTCAGATCTTCTTGAAACTTTGCAAAAAGTTCAATCACATATTCAGAGATAACTACTGAAAAAATCTTACTTCATTATTTTCAGCCGTACTTCCGCAATTTGCAAAAATAATCTTCTTCAAAACCATGTGATTTGATAAACATCGTTTTCCTTAAATTTCATTTTTAATTTCATCTTAGGATCCTATTTTTTTACATCGAAAATTCGAGCTTTTGAATGCGCATCGTTTGATACATGTTAGGGCTCTGCACCTTTATTTTTCTTTCTTTAATCTTGCAAAAACCAATCTGACAGTTGTCACCGAAAATCCATTTTGGGTTTTCAATGTTCTTTCTTAAAATTAACACTTGATTTAAATTTAAATTATACAAACATGTCACTGAAAGTGTCTTTCATACTAATCCTATAACATTTTATAGTTAAAACTACTTTTAACAAAATTATCTTTTCTAGATTCCGATGCATCATCGTTACACAAGAAAAACAAAAATCATTTGAGACAAGTCCCAATTTGTGAAAATCTTTTGATGTAAATTTGATCCAACCTGTCTATTCAAGATGTGTGTGAAATATGCAAGCGTTATTTCGAAAAATGAAGATTCTGTGTTAATTTATGTTTTATTTATATACAGTAGAGTCTCGAAATAGTGAACAGCAAAAATCATGTTTGTTTTTTAAATATTAATTCCCAATTTATTTTTTCCTGTCTTCTTTTTATGCTATAAAAAAGAATGAAGGAAACAGATTTTTATAGCATAAAAAGAAGACAGGAAAAAATAAATTGGGAATTAATATTTAAAAAACAAACATGATTTTTGCTGTTCACTATTTCGAGACTCTACTGTAGTTAAATTCGGAACAGATAAGTTCGCTTTTTCAAAAAGACTTTATTTAAAATTACAGAGATTGTTACAAGCAACAAGCATAAAGAACAACTAACCTGAAGCTGGGTTTTGACTCAGCTTTTATAATTAAAAATTGTTTACATTTTATATTACAATGGGCGTTCAGATATAGGATATCTTGGTCGTTCAACTATTAGAATTACAAAGTGCAATTATAAAGTAAATAAAGAGTGGTTGTAAACTTATACTAAATTAAAGAGAATTGATTATAAAATTGTATGATTAGAAGGAAGTAATTAATTAGACAACGATTAGACGGTCGTAATCAATGAATGCTTCTTATATTAAGTGATAATATAACTCCTCCATCTTTAAGCTGTTTGTACGTCTTCGTGCAATTTTTGAATAAGATTTAGTTTCACTTCTTCTTTTTGAGAGATCTTAATGACAGTTTTCTTTTTGCAGAGTCGATTGTATATTTCTTTGGTGTTTAGTAGAAGCAACTTAAGGCTAGGATTTTACGGCGCGCTCTTACATCTACCAGAACAATTCAAAAACGGCTGAATAGATATTTTTCAAATTTGGAAATTATATTTATGATGAATTAAGGATTGCTAAGCCATAATTTTTTTTGGCAAATTTTGAAATTTAGAATTCAAATTTTTTAAATACTATAATTGTAATTTATTTAACAAAAATTGAAGTAGAGGAAATGATTACTAACGAAGAATTATTAATAAAAAAAAAATTGACCTGGTGCAAAATTAAATAACATCTACCACTTTATTTAAAAAACGGCTAGACGGATTGGTTCAAAATTTTGTGATAATATTTGCGACATTATTAGGATTGCTTAACGGGATTTTTGAACTCAAAAATTGTATTTATAACAATAATATTTGTTGTAAAACATGAAAATAATTATCAATTAATAAAATTTTACTTATTTAAAGAACGTACATCTATAAATGAATTCGTAAAAAAATTTTCAACAATTTATGTTACCTATAACGCATTAAAAATGAAATTGAAAATAATTGATGAATTCAAATAATTTTAGATAAAATGGAATATTATAGTTCAGTCAATAGCACACAGATGGTTATTATATTGTATACAATTTTGTTACAGTTTTCTGTTTTGTGCAATCGTCCAAATTCTTGCGTGCATATTATCATCTACAATTATTTTTAGGTGGGGATATGCTTTTCAAATTCATTGTATATCTGTGGCTTATGATAATAACTAGAAATGGCTAATGTGTTTACTTTTTGGATGCTTACAAAACATTTCATAAAAATTATAATTCGCATAATTTTAATGGCGGTAGAATAATTTCAATTCTATTTAAAAAACATACAATAAAGTGTAAATGCAAAAATAAATATTTTTTATAATAATTTTCTTGTACAATCAAAAGAAAATAAGTGATTCAAATGTTTATTTTTTATTTCTTCCGTAATGAATCGGTCTTGTTATCGTTTTATACATTTTCATCTTTGTATCTTTTTCTAGGTTTTCATTTTTCAAGAGTACTTTGTTTCGTGTTTAATTATTTAATGCTTTTTTTAATTACACAAATAAATGCGCAAAACGCATTAATTAGATAAATAAATTCTATTATTATACCACGAATACTTTACATTTTTTGAAGTAAGTTTTGTAGATCCTCTTTTTGTTTGTACCGTAAAGTGGGGCGACTTTGATATTACGGTGCGGCTTTGATAACTGCCTCCTCTGCAAACTGCAGCCGCACTGGTACATTTTAAAATTACCGCTAATTGCATTAATTACGTCCACGCCTACAGATCTTAAAATCATTGTGAAAATACTGTATTTATCATTCTCGCGACAAAGTTAACTCTTTTACTATGTGTTCCCAATGCCCAATATTCTTGAAATATTTTCACACGATCTTCTTCTTGTAATATTAAATTGCATTTTTTTCGACATTCCTTCAATGGTTTCATTTCTCTTGCATTCACTTGCTTTTCGTTGCTATTTACGTACGACTTTCCCGTATTAAGTAACTTGGATCGCTCCTTTCGAATAGATACGGCTCACTTTTTTAGCGGTTTATCAGTAGTCACAGCATTGCTTTGCATAGTTGACCAACGCATTCTCTTCTTCGGGAGAAAATACCTTACATACCCGATAAGTAATTTATTTTTATTTGATTTTTGTTGCAGTATACTCACTTGCTTCACGGCACATGCAGAGTATGTACCGAACTGTTTTATAGTTTCTTCAAGTTTTTCGTCAGTGACGGTAGAAATGTCCTCGTATACAGTCGACATGTTTTCTAAATGTCGTCGCAGAGTAGTTCGGGGAAGGTTGTAAAACTGTGCCGCAGCTCTCACTGTTTTGTCCCCCAACCTGATAGCTCTGATAGCTTGAACAACATCTGCCAAATTGACATTGCCCCGATTGCTTTTTCGTTTGTTCCGAGATGTACTGTTAAAATTAAAATAAAATAGAATAAAAACGAGTGACAATGCGTGATTTTCCATTTTATTTCCTCTTTATTCAATCAGATTCCACTTCGCTAATATTTTGTAGCATAAAAGCTAACCCGACGTTGCTATAGTTATAAGCCGTTATAACCCGGTTTGAAAAAAAAATTGGTACGTTGTCAGTAGCGCATCTAGACAATTAAGCGTCACCATCGCTATCCCTTGTATCCTCCACTGTACAACATCGACCGATATTGATTGAGGTACATGCTTTAATGCACACAATTACGATGGGCCAATCCTGACTACACAAGTGGTCCAACCTTGACAACAAGTGCCAATAATACATCACATCACGCCACAATCAAACAGGTTACGAAATTGAATTTTCTCTTCGATTACTTTTTAAAGGGGATTCCCATAACTCATTTTAGATGCTTACCTTGACGAATTCATATTTTCGGTCAAAGTTTTGATGCTTTATTTATAGCTACTGGAAAACTTTTTTTGTCTTTGTTAAGTTACTAATGCCCGGTTTCAGCAACCTTAACTTAGGTATTTAATCTTAGATTAAATATTTAATCATAGATTAAATCCGATTTGGGTTGCAGCAATATAATTTTTAACACAGGTTAAGTTTAATCTATGATTAGGGTAATCATAGATTAAATCTGTAGTTGAGACGATTTTGGGTTGCAGCAACGTTAATTTGTGCTTAACACAGGTTAAATACCCAAAATATTTAATTACTGGTTGACCAGTGATTAAAGTACTTTGAATTTGAATTTGATAATTATCAACTAAAGAAAAAGTTATTTATACATTATAAAAGTTAACTTGTATTGTCAAGAAATATTGTCATATAATAAAATTGTCATATAATAAAAAATTTTTTTTAGAAAATTACAATTTTTTTGAAAATGTTTGATTTGTCCGTGTCATTCCTGATAGAAAATACCCTTTCATATTGTACGGTGACAGAGTTATAATTATATTTACCTATATTTTTTATATTTATATTTAGTAAGAGTCAATATTATTTATTTTATTTTGCAAATAAACAATGTTCAGCACAAAAAAAGTGTGATCGAGTTAATGAACAGATTAGACAAGATGGAGCCAGATGCAAATCGAAGCAAATCTTTTTTCGGGATGCTTCAACTTCTACTAACGTTGAGATTTTATGCAACGGGGTCCTTCCAACAGCTTTTGAGGACACACAGGATTGTGTGTACCCACCACGTCAGTCATCATCATCTTTGCATGTGCCGTGCTTCATAACAGTAAGCTAACTGCAAGATAAAGACGAATTCAATGATGTAAAAGACATAGAAAAAGCAGAAATGAACATTCCATTCGCTTAAAACAAACAAAATAATTCAAATATAAAGTGTACGCACTGCATTAATACGCAGTAATTTTTAAAAACTTTTATAAATAAATTTTTTTATTGTTTTATGAGTACAAATTCATTTATTATCATATTAACAATTTATTATTTATCACCAATAATTACACTGTGAAATACAACAAATATTTTTTCCTGGAGTATATTTCTATTTCATTTATTTTCAATATAAGAGGGTTGCTTCCTCAAAAACTAAAGCGAAACTAAACTAAAGCAGACAGTGTTCCCCTGCGTTATCATTATTTTTTCAATCGTAATTTAATATTAACCATTAAAATTAAGCTTACTGTTATGTACTTTTAATTTTAATTGTACTTTTAATTAACACTGCACTGAACCTCATTTTATGATAACTTTTGAACTAACGAACTATTATGAACTACTTATATAATAAAAACTAGGCGTGGTTATCGTTTCGGGAGTACCAATATAACCATATTACACATAATCGGAGATTAACTAATTATAGATTAGAAAACGTTGCTGCAACCCATTCAAAATTTAACAACTGATTAACTTTAACACGTGTTAACTAACACAGGTTAAAGTTAATGTTGCTGAAACCGGGCATAAGTGCACAACACGTTTCAACTTCACACTCAGAAATCACTACTGACACGAAAAGTTCGTTATCATTGAATGATGTTGATCCATGATACAATGAATTACAAGGTATGATATCTTTGAAACCTATTTTCGTCCGTTTGGCGCACTACGTCATTATGACGTACCTTGGTTTGATTCATATTCAAATATTTATAGCGGTGTTCGCGAAATAATGAAAACGTGTAATTATGTTTTACTAAATCACAAATATTGAAATAAAACACATAATAGGAATATAAAATCATAAAATATATTTAAATATAGCGCTAAATTAGAAAAAAATTATTACAACTATTCAAATAAATCATAAATTCAAGAGAGATAATATTGAATGTTGACTTTTATTCGATATAATATAATAATTATATACATATACATATATTTTTACTTAAAATCATAACTATTGAAATAAAACACATAATGCAAGTATAAAATCATAATCATATTATTTATTTTTAGTTCAAATAAAACATAAATTCAAAAGGAAGAGTCCATTATTGAAATCATCATCCTATTTTATCTACCATTCCTGTAGATGTTCCTGTTATGGTTATACCACCAATATTCGGTCGTTAGAGCCTCGTTAGTTAAAACCGAGTGTACCATGAAGGCGAGGTTGACTATTGAGTGTGAGAGGCTGTATGTTCGTTTGAAAAACTCTATATACACGCTTGATTTCAATAATCACAAAAAGATTTAACACAAAATTTTATTTTGTAACCTTATTCAACTTCCTTTTTTTGCTAATGAAAGAATCTGTTAAATCCTTATTTAATTGCCGCAATCTAAAAACATCCTCGATCTAAAAAATAATTTTTTGACATCTTCAGAACATTCTACATAACTACTTTTTTCTAACAAGTTTTTTAGATAATTTTTTGAAATTAAAACACTGTCGGCATTAACATTAACAAAAATTGCTTCCAATTCTTCTATTTTAGTTCATTATCTGATGACGGTTTAGTTAAGCCACCTTCACTGCAATGGTCAACCCAAAAGTAACACGACACGTTAGCACTTGTTATTGAGTTGCTTGGTTCTTTCAGTTTGTGGCAAATGTAACCAGCCAAATGTTCGAGACCGTCATAGACAACGTCTTTTAATTCAATCCAATCGGACTCTTTGTCTTGCCGTATTTCAACCTCTTCATTAAGAACGGTGTTGAAAAATGCTGCACCTAAAGTAGGCTCTGCAGTGGGTAAATTGAGCGTACTATCCTCTTCAACGTTACCATATGTTGAAAGTGACCCTTCGTTTCTGCCCATTATATAAGACCGCAACCGATATCTAAAATCCAGAGGATCTGGATGGTCATGAAGGCCTCCCTTAGCTCTCAAGCTTGTTTTAAACTACACTAAATATTGAACAAGATTTGAAACAATAAACTGTCCAATATATTGAACAAGAAGAATATATTGAACAAGTATTGAAGAAGAAGTTTCTTCAAGAAGAAACAAGAAGTTGATATCGAAGCTTTGTCTTCGATATCAACCTGTATGATACTGTACAATTTTTGAAACAATATTTCTTTTACGATTCTGCGCAGTTCGGTAGAAAATAGATTTCGTGGAAGTTATGTTATTATTATTAGTTTGATGGTGATACAATAATACACTACAATCATGAAAATACAAGAACTCATGTTGACGAGTGTAGTACTCTCGTTAGTGGTTATTTACAATAAATATTTAATAAAACGACACAACATAACCAACGGACACTTCTGTGTAGCGCATGCCTGAAGATTGACAGATTGCTTAGTAAATTGTTTCAAAATAGGATATGTTCTATTTTGCACGCCATTTCACAAAGCAAAATAATTTTTGAAGCAATTTGCTGTTTGATACTACGCAATTTAGATTGTTTTAAAATTTGTTCAAGATTTCGTGTAGTCTAAAACAAGCTTTATAGCCCCAAAAAAGTTTTCCAGCACATCTTGGCTAAGTCTGTACGTTAAAATATATTTAGTTCAAAATTTTTTCTTGAGATCTTCAAATAGCAATTGCAACGCTGTTTGTCATCATAACTCCTGTAATAAATAACTTATAATTATGAATATTTACTTTATTAAATTTAATATTAAAATGTACCTTTTTGAAATGGCAGAAGAGAAGACTTGCCTTTAGCCCTCAAATTATTCATTACATTGGTCATATTATTTATAATGCTGTTCTGAACTTCAAGCGACAAACCATACGCATGTTTCCACTCCCGACTATCTGATTGTGAAACTCGCACATTTAAGCAATCTAACCAATCGTTTACCTAGTTTAAAATTAGAGTAACATTAAAAGATATTTTTAATAAATGTCTTTAGTACGTAAATATATTTATTAAGTTTACTTTAACATTGAATAAACTGAGTAAAAGTGGAAAAAGGAATATCAAAAAAAATGTTTTGTAAATACTTACTAATTTAAAAAATTCTTCACATTCAACCCAATTATGACCTTCCAACTCACCATTCATTCCACATCTTGTAATTGCACAAGAAATAGTGTGCGAAAATAATTTTGTAGCGAATTTTACTTTTTGTCTACTAGCGTTCTTGACGTTTAGAGTTCCTTTAGAGATTTTATGCGTAATAATTAAATCAGACTAGCTAGTGACATCAAGAAGCTTTTCTATAACATTATTGTTTATTTCCTTGTCGTTGATTATATAGCCACAATCAACAAAATGCTTTCTAATCAATTTAATAAGATGAGGGACATCAACGAAAACGTAAATTCTGTGGTCGTTGGAAGGATTTTTAAACCAAGGTTGTTCGGGGTTTACTTGCAATTCAGTATGTGCGCTTCTATTTCGTCCACCAAGATCACTAACCATAGCTACAATTTAGAAACCTATAAAATAAAACAATTAAAAGTGGTAAGGTAAACAGATTTTTGTTGAAGCTTACCTGAATTTTCAACATAATTTATTATTTTAAATAATAAATCTTTGGTTGTCTTGCAGTCATAATTGTAGAAGATTGGTTGCTTTCAATTTGAAAATAGTCCCCTTAACATAAATACTTGTGCATAACTGTATGGCTTTAAAGTTTCGTCGTTAGCCTTGTCGTACAAATATACCTTTCGAATCTTGATCTCATCAAACGACAATATGCACATTTTGTCCATCTCATTCATATCAGTCAATTTAAACCGATTTCTTTTATCCAACTGCTCCTGCCTTTCGGAAGTATACCTACTAGATCCCGAAACAAAAGAAAAAGTTACTTTTGGTAAGTTTCCACTAGGAATCGCTTCCGGCTTAAGCAGCCGAAAACGATCTGGTACACTACTTTTTAAAAGCTTGTATCTCAAATATCTTTGGTAATCTTCTTTTTTGAAATATTTTGAATACACTCGTGCACTTTCTACGTTAAACTCGTCTTCCCGGCCGCACGCTATTATCCAATATTTACAAATTTCACCATCAGTCGGAAATCGAAATAACTTCACATCACTTTTATTTATATACCAAACTTCACATCCAAACACAACACACCGCATTATTCCTAATAAATTTTAAATATTATATAAAAAAACACAAATCAAGAATACAGGTTATAAAGAATCGAATCGAATAGTTTCCCCCGTAGTTGACCGCCAATACTCGGTCGTTCTCGCTATTTGTTTAACCCTACAATGCTATCGTACGTAAAGTTAAATATAATACGATACCGGAACGCTTACGACGACTTACGTAGGTAGCATGCTAGGGTTAATATCCAAACCAAGATACGTCACAGTAACATGAAGTCACATGATGGTCACATGTGCGTGCTGAGTCACCACCTGCGCTGGATCATACCTTGTAAATTTATTGTATCATGATGTTGATCCACGCTCGCTTGTAGTAGGTACTAGTGCTCTATACTGAAAAATCGCAATGGGCCGACCTAGACAGCGGGCCAACCTTGACAACAATCCCCTAAATAAAGAGTTGTTGTAAACTTATACTAAATTAAAGAGAATTGATTATACATTGTATGATTAGAAGGAAGTAATTAATTAGACAACGATTAGACGGTCGTAATCAATGAATGCTTCTTATATTAAGTGATAATATAACTATATGCTTCCGAAGCTGATTAAAGTTGATTTTGATTAATTTTTAAGTGAGCGATGTATGATTTTTGTGTGTTGTGGTTACTTTGTTGTCCGAATGATCATTTTTAAGAAGTAATACACAAGTTTAACTATTCATATTAATTACAACTGTTAGTATTTTGAAATGTGTGTGTGTAAATTTCATTTGCATCGTTACGTGCATGGCTTTTTTAAACTCAAATCGTTCTTTATTTGCTAATTATTGCATTTGCTGCCGTCTTGCATGGCATAATTACCCCTAAATTAAAATTCAAAATTTTGAGTATGAACCATTCTTTTATTTCATGGAAGAATTTTTTATTTTTAGTTTACCTGTTTTGCTCATTACATCTACCTTATGTAATCCTACCTATATCCAACCCTAGTCTACCTAAACTATTTAGACTACCTAATTAAAACTAACCTATTCATACTCTTTAACTATATCTAACCTAATTGACGTCATGTAACTCATAAACAATGCAACGAATCTTTATTTAATCTACCATTATTTAATAATAACATAAATTTTTTTTTATTTTTTACTACTTTTTATTTTTTTATTGTACCCCTAAGTATCATTATCTACTCTTATCCTCCTTTTTATCTTTTTAACCTATTTCTCTATTAATCTATTTCAGGTTTCTCAATACCTGTTTCATTTATCATCCTAACTTCCTATTTATCCTCCTCAACTAATCATATTTTTCTTTTTCAACTAATCGTCGCCTCTTTATCACTTTTAACTATTTTTATTAACTTTTTATATTGCATTATTTTTTTTCAAATTCTTTTCTACTTTGCTCAAATTTTTAAGTAATATTTTATCTTCCCAAATTCATCTCTACCTTTTCTCATTTTTTTTTTTATATTGTATCTTCCCAAATTCATTTCTACCTTTTCTCAAATTTTTAACTAAGTTTTCGCTACAGACTACCTCATGCAAGACCGTTTTATTTAATTCACAACTAAATCCATCGTATATGCTTATTTTCAATTATTTATTTTTTTCCTCGTTTAACACTTGTACCTATAGTTTCTCCTCATTTTAAACTCATTTTCTTTATTTCAATAATTCGTGTACCCCTTTATGTTCATATCGTATTTACTTCGTAAATTTTCCCCTCTACTACTTTTATTACATCAGGCATTATTCTTCTGACTTTTAATTTCTTTGGACTCAAATTGTCCTATTCATATTTATCCTCCCACCTACT
The DNA here is from genome assembly GCA_911387805.1 of Cantharis rustica. Taxonomy (NCBI): domain Eukaryota; kingdom Metazoa; phylum Arthropoda; class Insecta; order Coleoptera; family Cantharidae; genus Cantharis; species Cantharis rustica. The sequence continues at coordinate 38,678,649 of OU426879.1, forward strand.
ACTTTATTTGCTTAAGGCGTACACTTGCCATATTCATAATTTTTTTTTTATTTATTCTCCATTTGGATTTCCTATATTACCTTTCTACTGTTACATTTTATTTGCTATCCAATAAGCATACATGATTTTTTTTTCTTTTATTTATTTAATATTTGATTTTATTTCGTTTTACCCCTGAACGTCTCTCTCAATTACAAAATGATCCCCCCTTGTTCCATTTACATAAGGAAAAATTAAGTTGATGTGAAATTTACACCTAAATCCACCATCCATGTGATCTAGGTCGTAAGTGTTATTATAATAAATACGCGTCACCCTAAACGGTCCTTCATATGGTAGGCTCAACTTAGCACAAACACCCATTGGACGGTTCGACACTCTAAGTCGTTTAACCACCACCAAATCACTCATTTTAAAAATAACTCCTTTTTTAATTCTATTAAGTTTCTCCTCATATCGTCTGGCGAATAAATTTGCCTTATCTCTCGCTTTTATACAATCCTCTTGATAATTATTTAAATTGATATTAAAAATCCACGGTCTCTCGGGCGTCGTACCCGTCATCAAATACCAAGGTGAATAGCTTGTTTTAAAATTTGGACTTATATTAATAAAATGCTCTACCCTAGCTAAGCATTCTACCCATAGATTATGTTGTTCGTGTGTTAGTATTCTCAAAAATTTAGTTACTTCCTGTATTATCCTTTCTGAAGGATTACCCTGTGGATGCCTTATGGAGCAAAATATTACCTTAATGTCTTGTTCTCTTAAATGGTTTATAAATCTTTCATTATTGAAATAGGTTGCGTTATCCGCCAAAATTTTCTTAGGTTTAATGATATTGTTTTGAAATAGCTCTAAGCATTCTAATGTGGTAGTCGTATTGCATTGTTTTGTTGGATATAATTTTGTAAATTTCGAAAAAACATCATATATGATTAAAATGTGATGGAATCCATCATCAGTTGGTACCAAGTTACTTAAATAGTCAATTGCTACTAAATCTCCCTTATTATTTACTTTGATGCTTTTTGTTACATTTTGATTAACATGATTTTTGTATTTAGCTAAACAACATGGTTTACAGCTATTTATTTCATTCTTAATTATACTCAAATCTTTCACACAAAAATAATTCTCTCTAAAAATCATTCAACATCTTCTTATACCACAATGACCATATCGTTCATGCAATTTATTTATTATCTCTTTCGTCAAACTTTCATCCACAACATACAATTCATGCACTCCTACATTCTTAATGATAAAATTATCTCTGATGGTGTAACTCTTAAAATTTCCTAATTCTAAAATTTTCTCCCTAATAAAATTGAAAGATTCCTTAGCCTGATTATTTATGATCTCTTGAGTTGAAAATACTTCTTCTTGTTCTGTTAGTTGATTCATAGCTATCAAAAATTGGTTTGGTCGATATTCTTGCCCCTGCTCCTTCCTACTGAGCGCATCTGCTACCGTATTTAATTTACTTGATTTGTAAGTTATATCGAAATCATACTCCTGCATTAATAGAGACCATCTATAGATGCGATTGTTTGTGAAATTGGTCGTCATCAAAAATTTCAGTGCCATATGATCCGTTTGTATCTCAAACTTTCTCCCCAACAAATAAAATTTAAGTTTGCTTAAAGCATAAACTATAGCAAGCATTTCTTTTTCTGAAATCGTGTATTTTAGTTCACTACCCCTCAAAGTCCTTGATGTGAAATAAATGGGTACTTCTACATTATCTTGTATCTGCACTAAAACTGCTGATACAGCAAAATCAGAAGCGTCCGTCTTCAAAATAAATTTATTATTAAAATCAGGATGGATTAATATCAAATTATCGTGAAATGTGTTTTTTAAATTATTAAATGACTCCTCTAACTCCTTGGTCCAAGTCCACTTGACTCCCTTTTTAAGTAAATTTAATAAAGTTAATGTTTGACTCGAATAGTTGTTAATAAATTTTTTACAATAGTTGATGATCCACAAAAATCCCCTTAAAGTGCGTAGATTGGTTGGTCTTGGATAGTTTTTTATTTCTTCCAATCTTTCCTTATCTACAGTTACCCCTGAATTATTTATGCTAAATCCCAAATATTTTACCTCACTTCTAGCAAATTGACACTTTTGAATATTAAGTTTTAACCCCGTTTCCTCTAATTCTGAAAATATGATTTTTATGTGATGCAAGTGTTTCTCCCAACTTTTACTGAAAATAAAATGTCATCAATGTAATGGATGCAAAAATGTTCAAACCTCCCCAAAATCAGCTGCATTACTCGTACAAGTGCCGCTGAAGACGACGCCAGACAATACGGTGCTACTTTAAATTGGAAAACATTTCCTTCTACACTGAATCCCGTATATTTCCGTGAGTTCTTATCTAAGGGAATTTGCCAAAACGAGTTTTTTAAATCTAACTTGGTAAACAAAGTATTCGTCCCAATTTTACCTAACAACGCATCTATATTTTGCGGAGCTTCATATTGTGGTTTGGTAATCGCGTTTAGTCTTCGTGCATCTAAACATAGCCGCATCGAATCATCTTTCTTTTTAACTACCACCATCGGATTTAAAAATGGTGTACTTGCACGCTCAATAATGTTGTCCTCAACCATCTTGTCGAGCTCCTTCCAGACTTGTGTCTTGTAAGCTTGTGGTATTGGGTAAATTTTATACTTAAATGAATTTTCATTTATAATTTCTAATTTGTGATCATACCCTTGAGCAGTTTTTGGTGTTTCATTTATTAAAATTATATGTTTATACAAAATGTTCCTAATGAAATTTCTAAATTCTACCGGATAAACTCCCTAGGGTGCCGATAGAAGTTTGGGCTTTTAGTGCATCTAATCTTACTTAATAATGTTGAGCCGCAGAGGTAGACGCACTAGTTCCTTCCTCGCTTGCATTATTTTCTTGAGTCCCCTTCTGTATCCTAACATTATTAACTACTCTCGTATTCTCACTTCTTGCTCTACTCTCGCCGTTGTTTCTCTCTCTAGCTATATCTCCTTCATACCTATTTTGGTGACTTCTGTATCCCCTGTAGTACTGCCCTCTGCCTCTGCCATAGTTAACATTATTATTTCTATACTGGTACCTCCCTACATCCTCGTGTTCCCTATTTGTAAAGTTTTGGTGTCCATACCTATCTTCGTAACCTCTGTATGTCCCATTTCCCCTGTTGTTTAAATAGCTTGTTCTATTAAGGTTGCTAGGCCCTACTCTATCGTTTTGGGTCTCAAAAGTCCTACCCACGTACGCCTGGCTCATAAACCTTACCGACAGGTCAAATCGCTTCAAGAGTTCCAAAAACTCTTCCATAGTATCAACCTTTTCCACTCCCACTCTTCTAACAATGTCAGACTCAAAGTACTCCGCCATATAACGGATTATAATCTTGTTACGAGGGCCTTACCTGTAAACTTATTATTGCCAACGACTTGTTCAGCGGATCAAAATTATGGGCGTGGTCTACTCTTGGAAGTTTAACACGATCAAAACAACACAAATATTTGATAGGTAATTTAATTTCTCCCTTTGACATTCGTGAAATGAGCAAGCTCATTAAATAATACAATAATGCAAAATAACATCGATAAACATAAAATCAACACAGCAGTAATTATAGGCAACAAATGCCATAGTTATTACAACTAAGGATCATGATGACGACAAAAATAAATTTATCGAAATGTCAAACAACATGAAAAATACCTCGATCCTGACCTGAAAGGTCCACAGAAATGTGCTCATAGCAACACGAAATGTACTAACTAAAACAATATCAAACAACGATACCTTGTTACAAATTAAGTTCCATTGTTAGACGCAGGTGTCCATGGAGGTGGTTGTTTGTAGCAGCGTTCGGCATCGTGTTGTTCGTAAGCTCCAACCAAGAATTGAGAATAACCCGACGTCCCTTTTTAGGTCGTGTTACGTCAACAGCAACATCACTTAGAAATACCCAGTGGCATTATTTATTTACTCTTGATTTGGACTTCATCAAAACTCAAAGTCCGAAACGAAACGCAGGATCAGAAATAACATTAACTTTAAATATTTCGGCACTAGATTTTTATTAACTTTATTATGATTCGAATGAGTTCGAAACAATCGCAAATTCACAATTAATTTCAATTTATAAGGGTTTCTGCACTAGATTTAACTTTATTATTATTCGAAAAGTTCGAAACAAATCGCACGATAGGAAATCGTTCAAATTTCAAGATGACTACTACCAGCAACATGGTTATCGTATCGCTCGCATTCCAATGCGCGGAGTAGCAACGTCGAACACATTTCCCGCTCTAGCTAAGGTCGAAAGTCGCTTGGCGCGCGTCGCTAACAATAATTGTCCTAAATTCTTCAAAATTCGTTCCCCAAAAACTTCACAAACGATACTCGTGGAAATAGAAATTCCACTAGGAAACCGGAAACTTTCACCATAATTTAATCAACTAAATAAATATTTCAACTTAAATTAGCCGGTCTTCAACATGACTTCCGACTCGCTCGCTAGCCGCCCGAGAAGTCTTCACCCGTCTCCCCTTCTGCTAAAAACTTCCACGCTATGCGCGGACGATTGCGCGGTAACTAGTGATCAGAAAACGTCGGCGTAACAATATTTCCCATCATATGGCGGTATCACCTGTTGAGCCTGGCTAATCACTCTCACCGCATATTTTTCCCGCGATCTCTCATAACCTTTGTATTTTCCTGTCGTGACCTCTCTTCTTACCTTACTTTGTTCCGCTTCCCCCCAATATTGTTTTAGGAACATCTACTTAAAGCCAGAATAAGTATCAAATTTTTCTTCCACCATGGCGTATCAGGCCTCTGTTTCCCCATTCAACGCACCCCTGATTATGTTTTTGATCCTATTTATATCCGTTAATTTGTTTATTTTCCTGTTTAAATTATTTAGAAACACTCTAGGATTGACTCTATTGTCTCCATGAAAATGAATATTACTATCCCCTTCATTCCTATTAAGTAACTGGGCAAGTTTCCCCATATCAAAGACAATTTTCTCCCGGGATGGTACGTTTTGGCGCGGCCGTTTTGGCGCAGCCGGTTTGGCGCAGCCGGTTTGGTGCGGGCCGGTTTGGTGCGAGGCCGGTTTGGTGCGAGGCCGGTTTGGCGCAAGGCCGTTTTGGCGTAAGACCATTTTGGCGCGAGCCGGTTTGGCGTGAAGCCGGTTTAGCGCGAGGCCGTTTTGGCGCAGAGACGATTACAAACATTTAATTCAAAAAAATCTAACTTGAATTTTGGTAAGGTACACATTAGGAACCGCTACGTTGATACTATACTGGCTTATTATATATTTATTTATTAGCAATTATATTATAATTATATTAATAATTTATTGTAGAAACGTAAAAGACTGTAACAGATGATTTTCAATGAAATAATACAATATGACATAATTGTTAAATAGATTATCAAATTTGTCGATAGAATGCAACAATGCAAGTACCCTGTATTCGACATTACCTAACTTAGGCAACGCTTATCCCTTTGAGATTAGCTACCTGAAGTTTTCCAAATTTTAAAATTTCTTTGAAATTCTAATTTCAAAGCCTTGAGAGTTAGGCTTCTTTAAAGCATTTTTTTAAATTTCCACTTTCACGTGGCCATAATTCCGAATATATTGATTTTTCAGTAAAAATAATTTGGTGCTTTTTTAAATAGCGTGAAGTAATCTACAATCTAGATTTAAATCTTTTCTGCTCTAAAATCAACGATTTTCAAGTTATAATTAAAGTAAGTACAAAAATGTTGAAAAATTCAAACTTTTCTTCTTTTTGGTTTTATTCAAAACCCTCTTTTGAAACGAAATCTTTATGAACGAAATATTTTACAAAAACTCTAACTCTCTATTCCGGATCTATCTATGTATGTCATGTACTAACACAATTACTTCTCTTTCTTGTTCCTGTTTCTCTAACCTACTTTCTACTTCCTCATTACGCTCTATATCCACTTCCCCCAATTCCGCCATAGCAACCTTGCTGCTTGTGTTCATATTACTTATTTTAATCTTATTTTATCCAGCAGCAAAATACAAATATCAACACAAATAATGTTCGCAGTTTAAATTTGCAATGCACTAACCTTTCTAATTAATGTTCTAATCTCAGGGTTCTTCGCGCCGTTTTTCGAATATTTATCTCTATCAATAATTCAGTTTCTGTAAATTTTCGAGCCCTCAGTTGGGATTCCAATTTAATTATGCGGTGTAGCGTCGTCTTAAGCTGGACTCCGTCCGTTCGCAAACTCGCGAATGGACTCCTTAACTTGTTGATCAGGATACAACTGTGACTCACCTTGTTGTTGTGATAGATTGCTATGGTGGTTATACTTAATAAGTGTTGAAATTTGTTGTAAATGTTTATTAATTGTGTACGAAAATAAAAAAAAAACAAATTTAGATGCAAGTGGAATGGTTTTAATGTGTCAATAATTAAATATTATTATTAATAGAAGCTAGGTTGAAATAGGTTATAGGGCGCGCCAGTCTGAATGCAAGAGACGAATTCGTCAAAAGCAACGAAAGTCTTGGCGGGACTTCTGCAGTGGGGTAGCGTCCACCACGGATGCTGCCAAGCTGAAGAAAGTTCTCTCCAGAGACCCACACCAGCAGCCAGGTAGTATTCTTCGGAGTGACGGCTCCTATACGGAGAGCCCAGAAGAGACTGCTGAATTGCTGCTAAAAACACACTTTCCCGATAGCAAAACTGTGACGGATTATGTGTGGGCTGAGCACATTGCTCGGCAACCGACCGAAACAGATTGGGAAACTGCGAAAAAGATCGTAGATTCGATTAAAACCTCATGGGCAATAAAATCTTTCGCCCCCTTTAAATCGCGTCGACCAGATGGGGTCTTTCCGGCCCTACTACAATGGGGACTGAACGACCTCCTCTACCCACTGGTGAAGGTGTTTAGGGCGTGCATTGCGCATGGCTACACACCTAGGGAATGGCGCAAGGTAAGAATTGTTTTCATCCCCAAACCAGAAAGATCGTGCGACAGAGAAATTCGCGATGTGGCACTTATTCACTGAGTCCGCACTTCATGAAGTGGTGGAACGCATTGAAAGATCACTGTTATACAAAGAATGCACTCTTGGAATGTTTATCGACATAGAAAGGGTCTTTGATAAGGCCACCTTTGAAAGTATTAACTCCTCACTACAGACTCACGACGTCCCCTGTACGATGATACAATGGATCAACTCAATGTTGAAAGGGAGGGTTGTTGAGTTCAATGTAGGAGGCGTGATAACAAAAGGCATTGTCACTAAGGGCTGCTCCCAGGGGGGAGTTCTTTCTTCGCTCCTATGGGACCTGGTAGTGGACAGCCTCTTACAACGCCTAAATGAAAGTGGGTATTACACAATTGGATACGCAGATGACATAGTCATACTACTAAATGGGAAGTTCGAGGGCACTCTCTGTGAAATCATGCGAAGTGCACTCGGAATCCTAGAGGAATGGTGCGCAGCGCATGCCTTCTCGGTCAACCCCGCTAAGACCGGGCTGGTCCTGTTCACCAGAAAACGAAAACTGCAAGGCATGAAGATGCCAAGACTAATGGGAACCCCTCTCAAGCTCACTCCAGAGGTCACGTACCTGGGAGTGGTGCTTGATGCAAAACTCAATTGGGGAAAACATATTAGTCATAAAACTGAGAAAGCAAGCATTGCCTATTGGCAGTGTCGAAGGGCCATGGAAAAGTCTTGGGGCTTTTCCCCGAAAATTGCTCTATGGCTCTACACAGCCATAATAAGACCAATGCTATGTTACGGTGCCCTTGTGTGGTAGCCTAGAACCAAATTGGCAACAGTGGCATCCTCCTTTTGCCGGCTTCAAAGATCGGTCTGTTTAGCGGTAACGGGTGTGATGCGAACGACTACAACTGCGGCCTTGGAAGCTCTGCTTTGCCTTCCTCCGCTGGACATCCACGTGGAGGAGTGTGCGGTGCGGGCTGCCCTTAGGATGCCCTAGGATGTTTGTGGATCTACAGACGGGATGCTGTAGGACACTCGAGGATTCTAGAGGACTGTACCAAAAAACTGCCTCTGTTGGACCTCGTTACCGACGGCATCTCTCCTAAATATCTATTCAATAGAAAATTTAAAATCTTATTAAACACAACAGAGATTCCCGAGACAGATATATTTCTGTATACGGATGGCTCCAAGACCAGCGCTGGCTCAGGCTCGGGCATTTTTTCTCCTGAACTAGAGCTAAGCGTGAGTCTACCGCTGGGAATGTATGCCTTGGTGTTTCAAGTAGAACTCATAGGCGTACTGCACTGCGCGGAATTAATCCGGGAAAAGAAACTCCGACAGAAAACGATACAGATATTGACCGACAGCAATGTAGTCCTTATGGCACTCAAATGTCATAGGATCACTTCAAATCTGGTGCTTCAATGCATACAGATGCTGAACGAAATATCGACAAATGAAAATGACCTAACTCTGCGATGGATTAAAGGGCATCAAGGAAACAAGGGGAATGCAGAGGCCGACGCGCTGGCACCAATGGAGTCGCGCAAGCTTGTGGACCTTGTGGACCTGAACAATTCATTAGGCCGTATTTATAAAAAAAAGGATTTGCTTTTACTTGCAGAAATCAAAGCATTTACTTCACATTTTATTCATAAAAGAAAAGAAAAAGATTTAAGCTAGAAGCAAAAGGTTTTACTCTAAATGAAAAGGTTTCACCTTTTTGAAATTCATAAAATGTAGCATTTGCTTTAAAATTGAAGGACTTGCTTCAGCAAATATGCATCTAGTCCCAATAAGCTTTTCTAGTAATCGACTATTAAAGAAAGAGAGAGTGATTATAGAACACGCTTTTGGACAGTCAAGCCCGTCGTACGCAATTAGCTCAGCTTATCTACAATAGTAACATAGGTGAAAACGAATTTTATTTTAATATTTTTTTATTGATAGACTTGATATTTTCTTCCTATCATAATTTTAATGTTTATTTACAGGAGTCTAAAGATCTACGGAAATGGACTGCTGCTATGTAAGATAAAAGAATACATAAAAATTTAATTTTCATTTAATTTTCTAAAAATGTGTTTCTTTTAATTTTAAAGTTTACGTTATAAAATAAACGTATTTATAGTATAATACGTATTATTAATTCAATATTTCAAAAGTGTTCTCATTTTCGATGAAAAAATTTTGAGCGGGAAAAAGGACTCGATTTTTCAGTTTGGCACTGAAATATTCTTGCTGGAGACGAGCAACTTTGAGTTGTTCCAGTAGTACTAATCTTTGAAGTTGAATTATAGATAGCTTTTTCGTTTCCTCGGTTTTGTTCTGTTTTGTTTTTGTCGGTTTTCTTCTTTAATCTTGTCTTCATATTGCCCACCTTTTTCATTAATCTATGTGCTGTGATTTACAACTGTCATTACAACTTTCTCAATAGCCGCCTGTTTCTTCGCTTTTTTCGCGGGAAGTTGCGATTTTTCTAATAATTGCGGGTATCGTTTTATCCATTCGGCAATAAATTGGCATTCAGATTGCTCACTGCCGGTCGCTTGTGACTCTAAATGTTCGTCTAACACCTCTTCGTCACTTGCTATTTTGAAAACTTCGAGTACAAGACAGTACAAGTATCAAAAGCGTCTATGTACCTAGACTAGAAAGACTGTATCTTGATAAGTGGCGCTCGCGGATGTTTAGCTTTTACTTTTTTTGCAAGGATTTGCTTGCAAAGAAAAGGAAAAAATTATGAATAGGAAATAAAGCAAAACCTTTTCATTTAACCTTTGGCTTGTGAGCTCTACCTTTTACTTTTACCTTTTCCTTTGAAGGAAATACTTTATTTTTATAAATACGGCCTATTATGCCGGCCATCAACGCTCTCCTGACTGAACTAACCCATAAGATGCACACTAGCAGATGGATCAATACAAAGGAATGCCGACAAGCAAGGGCAGCAATACAAACGCCCTCAAGCAAACATTCCAAATACTTCTTGCAACTATCACAGTATTCCAAATACTTCTTGCAACTATCAAGAGATAAGCTGCGCATAATAGCGGGAGTCCTGACGGGACACTGTAAATTAAACAAACACCTGCACACAATGGGGCTGGTAGAAAGTCCTACTTGTTGAGGGTGTGAATCATCCAATCCAAGGTTCTGTGTGGACTGCTGATGAAACCCGGAGGCAGCATAATGGGCCCGATGTGCGGCCTGAGTGCGTGCGAAGCAATTTGCCCTCCACAAGAAATCCAGAATCCATAGTATTTTGAAATGTGTGTGTGTAAATTTCATTCGCATCGTTACGTGCATGGCTTTCTTAAACTCGAATCTTTCTTTATTTGCTAATTATTGCATTTGCTGCCTTCTTACATGGCAATATATATTATCATTTTATTGTGAGCAACTGATAGCTTACTACGTATTCATTTTTTATATTAAAAAGGTAGCCCAATTTTGCGCATTATTGAATATATATTTTTTTTTTTATTAAATCGGAAACAAAAAACGTTATCTCTGTTACTCAGTCTTTTCTTGACCTGGTTGTTTTTTGCAACAGCCAGTATTTTTTTTCGTAGTTTAACTTGGCTGTTGATTCAAATATCAGGGGATTCTTTTTTTTTTGAACTTTGTGGCGCCCAAAAATATCAAATTTTCAACTATAGACTCTCTAAAGCAAGAAGAATAGTAGAGAATGCATTTGGTATTATGTCTAGTGTATTTCGAGTATTGAGAAAACCTATTCTTCTTGCTCCAGAACGAGTTGATTCTATAGTTTTAGCCGTTTGTTGATTGCATAATTATTTATTATGTGGAAAATATTCTGCAAATGCGTCTGCCCCAGAAGGCAGCTTTGACCGAGAAATTTCAGAAACGGGAGAAATAATTCATGGAAGTTGGCGAAATGAGGAAATGCCGGCAGAAAAGTTGTTACCATTAGATCAAGAAGATAGTAATAATGCAAAAGAAATACGAGAAGAGATTAGAAAATATTTTGTAAGCCCCGAAGGTGAAGTTTCTTGGCAGTATAGAGTTATAAACAATTGTAATTAAATTGAAAGGAAATAAAATAGTTAAAATGTAAAAGTTTTTTATTCTTTACCTTTGGTATATTTCCTATAGCTTGCTTACACATAGTACCTCCTTGTAAAAAGGAAAGAGATTTAAAATAAGGCCATTTCGAAACATATAACTCATCAGTGTCTTGTCCACACTTTTTCTTCATACATTTTTTAAATTCGCTACTGAATTGATTTCGCAGATTATGTAATTTACGAGTAATTTCCTCAGTCGTAGTATTAAATTTAATAGAAATTTTATTAATGCCATTAATTTTTTTTACTGTAAATAATTTTTTTCTTTGTAAAATTGATTTGTAATATCCCACAATTCGGGTTTACTGTGGTACAAATTGAATAAATCTTCTATTTCACTTTTCAGCCACTCTCTTTTTTCACTCATTTTCAACACTTTTATTGAAATATCTCGCGACACTTCTATAAAGTAGACGAGTGGTCAACTACTGCAATTTATCGCAAGGAAGTCAGAATTTGCAAAAATGCAGCGTTTACATCTGATTATTTATGTCTCGACACATATTGCGGGAAGTTGAAATATATATCGTGGGCATACAGGAAAAAGTGACTATGTCAAAAAGTTTCGAAAATGAGTTAAACTGTTCAAGTACCGTAAAAATATAAGACTCAGGTCTGGAAAAAACGTCTATGTTCTAATAACGTATTGAACATGTTTTATTATTCAAAAACAAATATTAAAATATTATGAAGCTGATTTTTCGCAAAATGCGAAACATTCAATTTGACATTTCTCGAAACTCTATTTTTGACATAGTCACTTTTTCCAGTATGCCCACGATATGTCGGACAGAAATTTTTCATTATTTCAATACACCGTTTAGATCTGATCTTCTATATGTGTCGGACACATATCGACGGAAGTTGAAACATTATGTCTGATAGAAATTTTTCATCGTTTACATTAGCTACATTTACTGTCCGAAATAAAATTCGTGGAATAAGTGTCAGATCTAAACGTACCTAAATACCATAACCGAATAGTTTCCGGATGTGGTAGAAGGTTATTAAATGTCTCTCATACATAGTTATAGGCATGAGGCGAATAAAAATGCAAAGTTAAAGCAAACGCTCAGAATATTTTCTATTTTTTGCTACAAGCTGCCTCTTCAAAATTTCTTGTAAAGTTGAAGAAGTTGATTCCTAAAATAACCATTTCATTTTACAAACAAATAATTTTGGGTTCAAGACATACCGTAACCATGTTAGCAACCTCTTCAGATAGAAGTCGTTCTTCTTTTAAATGTTCCATCAGTTCCTTCATAGATATTATTGATAACTTCAATCTCTTATTTTGAGTTCTGACGACTTTTATTGTTCTCGTTTTACTTTCTACTGTATCTCTAACAAGTTTAGCTTAGCTTTTTGGGTGTAGAAAAATGTAATTGTTGTAAATCGCCAACATAACGTGCATCAGTAGGCGTTAGCGAGCTGAGATTTTGTGTAGGTAATTATTCGCCTACAGTATCTGAAAAAAAATGCAATTAAATATTTTTATTTAAAGTAGTTAAAAGTTTGATGTGGTATACCATGTGGATCGTGCAAAACTGCCGAAGACAACTGCTCACACCAAGCACTTGCTACTGAAAATGTTTATTTATGCTATGATATCTTGTGTTGTTTGTGTTGAGCCAAATTTACTTTTTAATTAATATTTTTTTTAAATTATACTTACTAATAAGTCGTCCCATAATGATTACCAACTGTACGGTTGTTAAACTTAAAATTCAAATTAAGATTATACATGGTTTTAGTCAAAACCATCACTAATATCAATCACCAGTCACTGCAAATTATTTAAAATACATAACCTTAAAACCGATGGAATTCGGTTGATACAGGGTTGACAGTAACATACGTCTTTAATAATCTCAGCCTGTAAAACCAACGAAAGAGACAACCTATTGTAGTACTCATGTAAAAGAAGGAGATGGATACAAAAAAATATGTCGAAACATCTTAGCACAAAGAATGAAAAGAGCTGCTAGGTAAAACACTTGGAAATGTGCTATTCGCATAATCTTATTTAACCAGGTTTGTTCGTTCAGGTGATATGTTTGGGATTCGATGTCACTCTTGTTGGCAATTTGAAGCAAAATGGTATCCTCATTTAAATAAGACAATGCGAAACTACTTCTTGGTGTGGAAGTAGCACAGATTTAATTTTTCACTGCATCTACTGCTGTTGTGGATGTAGATGGAGAAGACATCGATGTTTTGGCAGGTGTCTCCGTAACTGTGGTTGGTGCAAATGTACATAGATTATGACATCAGGATTGAACGGATAAATTCTTATTGCCGAAAATACAGATTTAATGTTAGGTTGTGGCATAGCCTTATCCCAACAGGGTGTCATGATTTTTCCAAAGACAATTTTAGAAATTGCTCTATATCGATTCATATTCAAGTGTTTTGAACTTCAGCATTCCAATAATGTTCGAACGCCCGGAACACAGCTTTATCGAGAGGTTGTAGCTCGTGGGTGGTATTGCTCGGGAGATAATGCAACACAACCTGACATCTTTCTGCTTCATTGACAATGGAATAATCTAAATATCTAGCCGCACCATCGAAAATTAGTAGAGAAGGTCCGGGACTTTTATATTTAACTAATTACTAAATTTAACTAGTAATTGTCATGGATCCTTTCGATATCATTTCAACTGCAGTTCCAGGAAGCGTATCCAGCAGCCATTCCTTTAATTGTTACATTTTCGCCATGCTCCGGTGCGACTATGTGCACCCTTCGGTCACCTTTTTGGGATAAAACTTGTTACTCTTTGTGCAAATTTCAATCACAACCTTTTTCGTCCATATTATAGATGGATTGGGGTTTATTAAAAAAATCATGTTTTATCATTTTTACTTGTAGCAAAGATTCAAAATGGTCTTTTACAATAAAATGATTTAATTTTTGAGCACTCGCTGAGTTTAGATTATGACATTCTCTTATCGATAGGTTCTTTCTTCTGGTCATAAAACCTTGAAACCTATATTTGCTAACTGCTTAGTGTGTTGTATTAAAAGGATTCGGAATTGAATCCTTTTAAATGTTGTAAACATTACAACATACGGAGACTTTTCGATGTCAACTAATTTGTGAACTTTATCGACTAACAATATTGTGTCAATGCATTTAAACTATTCACAACGCTTTTTTTAATATAATAATTTAGTTTCAAATTGCCACGAGACAAACGTTGCCAGAAGGGGCGTACGCGCAAAACCTATCTTTTTGTATTACCCTAACTAGCTTGTGGTGATGTGTCGCGGGGGTATATGTAAAGGATACCGTGGAAATACAAAAGACAGGGAGGATCAAAATGCTTATAGTCGTCACAATCGGGAAAAGTCAATATTGAGGGCGCCACTCGAACTATATAAGTCGTACCACCAATAACAAGCTTCGATCTGCTCGCTCGAGAAAACGTTACGAAACCTTTCCCATGTAGAGTCTGTCTGGTAGTCGTAGGAAATAAAATATTGATTAACAATAAAACACTTAAATAGAAATAAACATATAATATACAAATAATCTGGCCTAAGGTAGGCAACACATCAAACAATTTCGATACAATCGAAATAAGGGAGTCTGCTAGAGATTCCAATATCGATACGTTTATATACAATAACTGCGCAACAATCCTAAAGAAGTCTTTGAAATGGCCAAGCTGAATAATAAACCGAAGGTAACTCCTTGACTTTGATTGAAGGCTCAAAATGGTTAGTAAACGATAATATAATGAATGCTATAATACAAACAGTTGAAATTTGGCTTATTGGGCAAACCACTATGAATAACTTCATTCTAAAAAAAAACACATAAACCAATGGTAACAATGGTTTCGATAATCCGTAATATTGGTACGTGATGAAAGTTTAATAACATACGGTAAACTAAATGTTGAGTTTAATTCGATAGTTACCGATAAACGTAGACACAGGTGCACACACCGTTAGTATTATTAATAGTACAAATTTTACTTTAATGTTGCCCTGCGCTACCAGTTGTAAACGGAGAAGGCTTTGCAACGAGATCTCGAACTGCAGTGCCGAAGGGGGTACCATGAACGGAATGATCGGGTACTCACAAGATTGACCCTACCAAGGTAGATGTAACAGGTACTCTTTCCACTCGACTTCGAAAGACTTCTTGTTTAATTGTTGGACGATAATAAACTTTTTGATTTTAATACGATAATTGAAGGTAATACACTAGTATCTACAGACATTGATCTTCGGTTTGACTCAAGATGCTTAATCAAAATGGTTGAAACTTCACTAAAAGTTTATAGCGCCAACGGTAGTATTTGAGGTTAGATACGAACACTCGAGGTAATAAGTCTTTAACATGAATTTTTTTGTGTAGTCGACACCAGTAGAAATTAAAATAACGAAGTTCCGGTAAGTTTCTTAATGAAACAAAAGCCGGGATTAGTGATAGTGAGATTCTTAAAATGAAATGCACGAGGCAGATTGCTATTAACAGCATAAGCAATTTTTAGCGACCCGATAGATAATAAATTCGCTAAAGCGACAAAAATAACCATACGTTACGATACGTTTACAAAAATTCGGGTGCCATTAGCTTGATTCACGATAGAATTCACTTCACGACCCCCCAAAACTTAAAAAAAACTGTCGACCAGACGCTACATATCAATCCCCCGTTCTAACTTACTTCTACCACCCCAAATTCCACAGTCGCTTTCTAAACGAAACGCTAAGTGACGCCACGTACCGGTAAATAAATTTAAAAGAAAAAATTAAGGTGCATTCAAACTTAACTATACAATTAGGAATAAATAAAAATGTCAAAATGACATCACAAAATATTTTTTTAAAACTGGAATTTAATTATGACAGCAAACTTACACTTGCCAACACCTGTCAAATCAACAAAACAAAACAAAGTTGTCATTTGATTTAATATTTTGAAATTTTTTTATTAACAAGAATATAACAAAAAGGTAATAAATCTAGAAGTGAAAAAAATCGTATTTAAACCACGGTTGGAAAAAGCATTATAAGACCCTGCGCCTTATATTCCGAGGTGCGAAAACTTCAGTATATTGTAAAAATATTTTAAATTTTAAGAAAAATATGTTATTGTTTGATGTAGCCACCTTTAGTGCGGATAATAGCATTGAGTTTGTCCGAAAAGGCTTTACACGCGTATAGTTTTGCACTTGTACTATTGTAAATTTTTGGATTTTGTGGAAAATTTCAGCTGCAAATTTTACCGCGCTAATGTGTGTGTATTATTCTCTTCTCTATTATTCTCTTATTTTCGACTTACTGATATATTGTTATATCTGTTATATGCAGGTACATCTTTTCTCTGTTTCTCAATTATTTTTTAGATACGCTTTTTCATTGTTAGTTTTTTCCTTGGTTATTTTTTAGAAACGTTTGTCGATCATTAGTTTGTTTTCTCGGTTACTAAAATAGTTTCAATCGTTTACCTAACCTCGAATATTTGGTACCGTAAGCTTAGATCAAATATTATAAGAATGTACCATAAGGCAAAAAAGAAACCTCAAAAGGAAAGGAATATAACGAGCAAATACGCACGATTAATTTTATTTAAAAATTAATAAAGACCTATTTTTTATTAAAAATTTGCCTCCTTTAGCCTAATTAACCTTGTGTTAATCTACAAATTTTTATGCTGCTGAAAGTTCAAATTGCCTTTGCAATTTTAAGTAAAATTTAAATCTTGAAATTTAAAAGTTCCCACCTAAATATTATTTCTGACACCCGCTATTATTGGTCGTAACCGTGAGTGAGATGCAAAATCGAGAACGCACGTGTTCAACAAGGACGACAAGTAAAAGGAACGTGCGAGTATGTTTTGACCCTGAAATTTACGCTTAGTCGGTATCTACCGGGTGTTCAGCAATTCCATTGAATATCTCAAAGACCAAAAGTCAAACGAAAAAATGTTTCGGACAAAAGTTTTATGATAGCGAGGGGGAAAGAATATGGCATAATTGTTTTTTTTTAGCAGATTCATATTTAGCATATAAATAAACAACTTTTGTTTAAAAAAATTTTTTATTAGACGTAGACTTTTTGAGTAAAATGCATTGAAACAAAATAAAAACTTAATGACATCGTTAATCAAAATTTAATATTTACAAGTTTTAGAAGGCTATTTATTAATATAAACTGTAGAAAACATGTTTGTAAACGAGTGTTTTCATAACAAATTTTTAAAATGTTCCCCATTTACAGCTAAACAATGATACGGCCTTTGTTGAAACTCGCTTCTAACTTTTTCAAAAGTTTCTTTTGTAATATTTTTGCAAGCCACTGTGATTCGTAATTTTAACTCTTCAATATTAAAGTTAAAAATCTTGCACCCATCGTGCATAAAAGTTTAAAAATTGAAAATCCAACATAATTAAGGTAAGAACGGTAGACACATTGCCTGCTTTTTCGACCGTCTAGCCATCACACCATGTGTTTCTGACTCATTAGTCGTCATCAGTACCGTTTACTTGGTGTTATCACTTAATTATGTTCACTATACCATCTATTGGTTCACATTCTATGTGGACTGCTATACGCGATGTCAATCTTCAATATTAGCTGGTATTGTATCATAAATAACAGATTTTAAATGTCCCCATAAAAAGAAATCAAGAGGAGTTAAGTCAGGGGACCTAGCTGGCCATTCTATAGATCCTCTTCTGCTGATTCACTGCCTAGGAAATGTACCATCTAACCAGTTTCGAGCAGGTATAGTATAGTGAGGAGGTGCTCCATCTTGTTGAAAATGCAAAACATTTTCATCGAGCTCCATGTGTCCTTCGTCACTTTGATTCTCTAACGCATCAACTATTAAAGGATGGATTACATCTTCAAGCATTTCGAGATATTTTTGGCCTGTTAAATTTCCATCAATAAATAATGGTCCAATAATTGTATCACCAAGTATACCGGCCCACACATTTACCTTCTGCGGCCACTGTGTATGTCCGTCAATAAACACATGAGGATTTTCATCGCACCAATATCGACAGTTGTGTCTATTGACAAATCTATTTAAAAAAAGGTTGACTCATTCGAAAAACAAGTAGATTTCAATAAATGTGGATGTGTTGTTAATAATTCAAGCATTTTTTCACTAAACTCTACTCGTCTGTCTGGATCATTCTCAGTCAAAGTTTGATGAATCTGCATTTTATATGGGTGAAATTTATGGAATTTTAGCGCCTTATGAACAGTACCCACTGCCTTATGAACAGTACTCACTGATAAACCACTGATAGCAGAAACTTCACGCACCGAACTATTAGGATTTGAAGTAGGTATAATGGCGTATAATTTCAATTTCAGCTAAGTCATCCAATATTTTAGAATTCTTGCGTGTTTTATTTTTGACGGATCCTGTTTCCCGAAATTTTGAAACAAGGTCTATAACATACCGATGATAGGCATTTCGACCAGGCTGTCTCGCGTTATAAGATTCTGCAGTTCTTGCAGCATTTTCATTTTGAGCTCCATACAAGAAAATTAATTCTATTCTTTCTTTTACAGTATAAACCATTGTAATGATCCGATTTCGAACTTTCGTCACATCTAAAATTAACGGGGAAAATAAAAACTCACTGAAAATCACAAAACTAACAATACTTGAAGAAACTAATGTAAATTTAATTGTTTTATGTGACAGTGTTTTGTTTTGATTGCCCTAAAATTAATAAGTTGAATAATAACAAAAACAATAACAGCTTTCTAATTCTTAAAAAATTAAATTTCAATTATAATCAGCAGTTGTAGTTTATTTAAATGTTTTTATTTTGTTTCAATGCATTTTACTCGAAAAGTCTACGTCTAATAAAAAAAAATTTTAAACAAAAGTTATTTATTTATTCATGCTATATATGAATCTGCTAAAAAAATATAAGGTGCCATTTAAAAAACCAAAGTTGACCTTGAAAATGTCAATAAATTAAAAAACAATTATGCCATATTCTTTACCCCTCGCTATCATACAACTTTTGTTCGAAACATTTTTTCATCTGACTTTTGGTCTTTGAAATATTAATTTATATTAAAATTGATTTTTACATGTTATATGAAATTGAAAAATAATTAAAATCCATAACTTACATAAAATTGTGCAAAAACTATTTAAATGAATTAGTCTGCGACACCCTGTTATAACTTGCACCTTTTGCACAATTTTATGTAAGTTATGGATTTTAATTATTTTTCAATTTCATATAACATGTAAAAATCAATTTTAATATAAATATTATCACATGTTAATAACTTTTACCATTTTATTGAAATATTAATTGCTGGAGTTTTTAAAATGAACACCCGGTAAGTAATATGATCCAAGATTAGTCCTGATAATTTACAGATCTTTTTGTAAAAATTTTTAACTCCTATTTTTAAATCGCAAATATCACTTATTGTTTCGCGCTAGCACTTTTATTGTAACTTTGGTGCTGCTCATTTTGGTATAACACAATTTTCCAAAATGTTGATTTTTGGAACTGCTATGTTGAGCGGACAAGTCTATTTTACATGTAATTATTTTGCAAAAAGAAAATTTGCCTTCAATTAATTTATTACGATCGAAATTGTGTTTAAAACCACCTACAGCCTACACTAAACTACCCACACCAGCTTACTCCGGGTAGTTCAGAACATGACAAATGAACAGACCTATAGATATTCCGCCCTTTCGGGACTTTTCTCTTCGTGTACTATGTCGATCCCCTTACTTTTAGGGCAGTTTGCTGTGTCTTTTTGCACCCGCTCGTTGCTACTTGGGCCTGGTTGACGAGCACAACTCCTTTCAGATTTTTAGGTTTTTTTAAAAAAAAAAGGTGTTAGGTGCATGCAAGTTGAGTTTCAGCGAAATGTCTTTGCGTGCTCCAATGACTACGCTAAAAAAATTTTAGAGTTGATTACCATATTCTTTTTAAAATTCTTTAATTTTGAAATGAAAATCTTTTTTTTTGTTTGCTTATTTCTTGGTATTTTTTCAGTATATGTAAGAAATCTTGTAAGACATAAACATATGAATCTTTGCCTAAAATCTTGACAATTCTAAATTGTTTATATTGTAGTGGTATTCATCTTAATTAGAGGCAGAACCCTTTACTATCTTGAAAGATTTCACCTCGGCTAGCTTTTTCTTGGTAGATCAATGAGACCTCAGAAGCGTGTTTCTATGACAAGTCCCTTGTCGAATTAAAAGAAATAATGCTCTTTTTAATGCAAACTGAATACTATTTATTTTGAAAGTTAAAAGTTTTTGTCGATGACAATCTCACCTTTTGCAGTTTTAAATATGGGGTGTAACGTGTAAACCCGTAAATTCAAATGCACATTTACTATCTTAAAACATATTAGCTAGCATCTAATTTTATTTGTCTTTGTGGTGTCAAATGTGTCTCATAAACTTGTACAGAATAAAAATGTTCAATAAAATAAAATGCACTTTGAATGTTGAATTAAATTGTTTCTCTCAAATACCTTTTGTAACGCCACTGCTTGTGGAATTCGCTTGTTGCTGTTCAATCGTCGTTCACTGTAATCCGCAGTTGAAACGCACGGCTTCCTTGTTGAACATCTGTTCGAAACTGGTGGAAAATTATTTATCTTCCCAATCGTTGAAATTCCGCTTTTCGCATTATTGCACATAAAAATCCAATAGTGCTGTGATAATTCACACAAAATTATTCTTCCAACTTCGGTAAATAATATCGATTTGTAATTTTGAAATTTAAGCATAAAAAATGGCGTCCTATAGATTTTTAATCTTTTTAATTTAAATTTCAGGTATCACTCTGATTTCGCAAACAATGGCTTCTTCGACGTAATGAAAAAAACTCCACTTTAAAACAAACAAGTTTTTCACAATCTTGTGAAAAATTCACGCACAAAAACTATACGCTCAGAATAAACGCAAATTCCAACTCACTTGAACGACCTCCGGCGGCCTAGTTCTTACTCGTCCGCCTGCAAGGCCACTTTTAAAAAACCTGCTTGAGGAAAGAAGAAAATAATAATTAAAAAATTAAGAAAATGGTAAAAATTTTCGATTTTCATATTAAAAATTATTGAAGGTACTACGATTTTATTTGATAAGCAGACAGCTGCGATACGGGTATCGTAGAATTTTGCATTCCCATTTTTCCATATTTTATTGGAAAAAATTAAAATTTGAAGAAATATTTTTGATTAGAAATTTTTAAATTAAATAATTGGACGTAATTTACTTCTTCTTCTTCACTTTCGTATTAGGCTTTTCGGCCTGTCACGGTGTCCATCTCTTTCTAGGTCGGCCGACATTTTATTTTCCCTCCGGTTTGTATCTTCTTACTTGTGTTGGTATTCTTTCTTGTCTTATTTTGTCTAAATGCTGTGACCATTTGTTCTTGTTTTCTTTCAGTTTATCTTTTATACTGAAGATTCCTAGTTCTTCTCTAATCTCAACATTCCTTATTCTATCTTCTCGCGTACATCCCTTAACCGTTCTCAAAAATTCCGTAGCACGGAATCCAGATACTTCATTTTTAACATTTGTAGATTTTCTCAAGCTTCAACTATAAAGTTGCAAACTGTAACCCATTTATTTTTCTCCATGGATTGCTTTTCATAAAAAGGTTACAAGCAACATTATAATGAGATTTTAAAGATTTAATAAACGATCGGTCAAGAGGTTATAAATAGTGTGTGGTGTGAGCAGATAAATGTAGCAAGATAATATCATTTGCATCTGCAAATTCTAGCACTTCACACAAATTACGATGGGACGTGTGCCCATCCAGTATTAAAAGAACTTTTCCGGTTGGTTTTCTAGGAAAAAATTGCTCTTTTAACCAAAGAAAAAATATTTCCGTGGACATGCTGATTTTCGAGACATTTTTACTACAGATTCTGGAGGCATACCATCCAAGAACTCTTTTTTGAAAATTTTATTTTTAAAAATACAAAAAGGAAGCAAAAAAGCTCTTTCACCATTACAGTTTCGCCCTTTTCTGCTGATGTTACAGCTGCAATACTTTTCGACCCCTTCATTGCTGATACTTATTTATCAGGTTATTTGCACTTGATATTTCACGAAGTATTTTAAAGTAGCTTGTTTTGACATTGTCAAAGAACGTGGAAAGTCAAACTGATGTTGCTTTTTTTATATGTAATATTAATTTGATTAGCTTCATTGATACCCATTGTTTTGTTTTTGATAGATTATAATGTTAACCGTTAAACCATTTGTTAACTGCTCCTGAGTCCATATGCCTCTACTACTTGCTTATTTTCCTTTTCTATTTGGTTAGCATACTGAAAAACCGTTGTAGAAATTTAATTTACATTAGAAAAGCTAGTTCATCTTTACCTGAATTTTTCGGTTCAACTATCCTGAATTTACGATACAGATGGACCACTGGCTTATTTTATTTCCCCTACTATAAATGACACAATTTAAGGTTATATTTATTAATAACATAATATTCCTTACCTGGTAAACACTAGAAATAATAAACCGTCAAAACTAAAATTTCACAAAATACGATTACACACTAAAATTTCTTAATATCCCATAAATAAAAATCGTAAATTATTCGCTTTTAAATATTCAATTTAGTAATTACTTGCTATAATTAGACGGTACTCATCAAACTAAAGGTTATATCACGTTATTGGCGTAATCTATAATATAGTTTAGAATATCGACAACTGGTTCATCTTAACTGGCGGTTCGTCTCTCTCGGAACTCCCTATATCAAAGACACTAATACAAATGTTTTGACATGGTCACCACAACCCTCAAACCTCTTACCTATTAAAAATATCTGGTCCTTATAAAAATCTCGTATCACCGAAAAGGATCAAAGACATTTGGTATAATATTACACCAACAGAATGCAAGAAGCACACGCAATCATTACCATCAAGATTGGCGATTATGTTGGAAAGGAACGGAATCGATATTTGAGACTTTACATTTTTTATTTTTTTGTAATTTAATACAAATGTCTCATGTCTATGTTGCTATATCCGTCATCTTAAGAAAAAAGGCTTTAAGTTCATAAACCATTCTTTTAAGCTAGGAAGCCATTCAGATTTTCATTGATGGCACCCAATAGACTTAAAGTAAAACTGATGACTTACACCCCTATTCACTAAGCTAAGTTAACGATCGATCGAATGGAAAAGTTTTCGATCGATCGATAAGTGCCCAAATTCGTATTCAGTAAGGGCTTCGATCGTATTGAAGGCTATCGATCGATCGAAAACTTTTCGTTAGCCTCGAAGGGCCCGAGAAGCGCTGCGATCGATCGAAAAGTCAATTACTCGTGCGCATTAGAATCCTAACCATCATAACCTTCAAAACAAACTCCTAATATGAGATTGTATTTCATGATTTCATTTAAGTGCAAATCGTTATTAGATTTATCGTTATAAGGTTATACTTAATAATAATATATACCGGGTGTTCATTTTAAAACTTCCAGCAATTAATATCTCAAAGAGCAAAAGCCAGATGAAAAAATGATTCGGACAAAAGTTGTATGATAGCGAGGGGGAAAGAATATGGCATAATTATTTTTTTAATTTATTGACCTTTTCAAGGTCATTTGAAGGTCAACTTTGGTTTTTTAAATGGTACCTTATATTTTTTTTCATATTTATATTTAGCATGAATAAATATACAACTTTTGTTTAAAAAATTTTTTTATTAGACGTAGACTTTTCGAGTAAAATGCATTGAAACAAAATAAAAATATTTAAATAAACTTCAGCTGATTATAATCGAAATTTAATTTTTTTTAAATTAGAAGGCTATTATTGCTTTTGTTATTATTCAACTTATTAATTTTAGGGCGATCAAAACAAAATACTGTCACATAAAACAATTAAATTAACTTTAGAACAGTGAACTTTAGATGTGACGATTAGTTATTGGTGACAACAATCTTCTTATATTATACAGGTTACATTTTTGGTAATTACAGTTGCCTACACTGATTGTAATGTTTACTGCCCTATTTAAAAATATCTATGGAGACCCCATGATAAAACCGTGTTAAAAAACCTTTTTTCTTACTTATCCACTTCAGGTACGAACAGTCGCCAAAAAGGTATACCTGCAATTATCGATATAGTAGCTAACTTTATATTTAGGTATTTAATATAAAAATGTTCCCGGCCGATAGATGGCTTTGCTACGCCCTCTGGTAGACGGGAATGTCTCTACGTTTCAATTTTTAATACATGGCTGTTCCTCTATACACTACATACTCTTTGGTGATAGTAAATAAAGAGACTAAAAAAAGAAAAGTAGCTTGGCGAGAAATAGAAAATTTGAAACAACCAGGTTTCAACCAAACAACATGGGGCTGAAGCTGAAATACGAAATTACGGCAACACGATCATCGGGTGCCTCATCGTAATTCTTTGGTTATACTCGCCAAAGGGCATCAAAGCTGATGAGATTCTTAGTGATTTCTAGTGACTTTCGGTGTTATCTTCCTTTATTTTTCACTATATTATTATTTTTAGGTTATATCAGTTATATTTTCATTTTTGGTTCGTGTTTTTATACGAGACGCATGTGTACGTGAAGTAATGTGAAAATTTATTTTGTTGTTTATGATTATATAACTTGTTCGTTTTAATACTTATTTAATATTATTGTTTTATGTATATTATATTGTTACTGTTTTTTAAAAATTATTTGCTGTTTGTTGTACATACATATTGTTTTTTTTATAAATTTCTGTATTAACTTGTGTTTAATATATTTCATATACATTTTTAATTTGACTGAA
Organism: Cantharis rustica; assembly: GCA_911387805.1. NCBI lineage: Eukaryota > Metazoa > Arthropoda > Insecta > Coleoptera > Cantharidae > Cantharis > Cantharis rustica. The sequence continues at coordinate 38,703,572 of OU426879.1, forward strand.
TTTTTATTGATAACCAACCTCCTGATGTCAGATTTAGTAGATAATTATTTGAAATTCTCAAGAAATTTATTTATATATTTTCTATAATTACCTCTGTTTATTATAGAAAATTTATAAATAAATTTTTTAAGAATTTGAAATTTTAAATCTTGTAATAAAATTATGAAATTATAAAGAGCTATTCAAACGTCGCGCAAAAATTTTAGTTGTGCCCTACGGTCGCAGGAGGGCCGTGTTGCGATGAATTAACATGCGAGGTTCCCTTCTCCTACTTATATGTTCTGTGCCAAACAACCTTTACCATGTGAAGTCTAGAGTCCGGTGCCACCGCTGTGCTGTTCCTGTGCCGAGGCGTTATATGAAATTATACACAACCATCAAGTTGACCACTTGACGGTGCTGTGATGATGCTTGTCAGGTACTGTGCTGATAGGTGAGTTACGACCTTAAATGTATCTTGCAAAGGGGTGCATTACACTACATCGCGTAGAAAAGAAAGCGGACAGCGAAGTGTTAGGAAACGCAGTGTACGGCCCCGTGTGACAACCAGTGTCGAAAAAAATTGTATTGCTACAACATGTAAACGTAATCGACTACTTACTTCACCCGAAATAACCCACAGGGTGAATAAAATTCGAGATAAACCAATTTCTGTTACAACTGTTAAAACGCAGTTGTTAGCGGCAGGTTTTAGGGGGTTTAAGGGATTGTGTAGCGGTAAGAAAACCATTTAAAAATTAGAAGGAATAATGCGGAAATAGCAATATTTAAAACAATTTTATGAGAATTTAGTTCCTTTTGGACGGCGGATCGTTGGAAAAAAATTTGTGTTTTAGCTGGTTAATGATCCAGTTAATAATTAATGTTACCAGTTAATAGTTAATGATTAATTCGAATGATCCATTCCTCCCGATTATGCAAAAGCCATTTGGCAGACAAACAAACCACTGGGGTACATCAAATAATGGTGTGCCCGTCCCAGTCACCCGATCTTTCACCAATCTAGCTTTTGTGGGACGAATCGTACCGAAAAATTAAATAACACCTGTCACAAAATGAAAATATAATGTGAAAATATCTGCAAGATGTGTGGAAACAGATTTCACCGGATTATTTAATTAATTTAATAAAAAAACGCCCCGAATTTGTAACGCAGTAATATGTGCGAAAGGTAGATATTTTGATAAAACAAATTTATGAATGTTTCTCAATAATAATTTAATTGTTATATGATATAAAATCAACAGTTATTTACCTATTTTCTTTATATTAGCATTAAAATAATTAAATTATTTAAAATTATAAGTGTTTTATTGAAAAAAATATCTGCTTCCAAACTTTCCCACGGTAGTGTAAGTGGAAGAAAAAATATAAGACGCCATTTTAAGGAAGACTGGCGTAGAATATATGAAAAAAACGTTAAAGTAAAAGTAGATTAATACTTTAAAAACAAACTAAAATAATAAACATGATATTGGAGGATATATGAGTTAAATCTTGAATTCAACACTTAAATCTGTAGCATCCGTACTCACAAATAAATTCCAAAAAGCATGCCAATTTCGGCATAAGTTTAACAAGGTTGGATACAATACTGTCTTTTTTTTGTAAAGATACGCCACGGTATATTGTTACAGCCTCTGGTTTTTAAATTTTTGTTTTTTTTTAGTATTTTAGCCATTATAAAAGTAAGCAGTTTTAACTCTCCACTGAAGGAATTAGTGAATATAACGCCCAACTATTATTTTCAGCCAACTATCAAGTGTTCGTTCTAGGAAGCATTATCACTTTGTAATAGAATAAATTAGTTTTTTTGGGAATTTCACGCTAGATTATATTAGTTAAATTATATACTTCTAAAATCGTGAGAAAATAATTTTCAGAAAATATTAGGTTACATTGAGCAGTTAGTTTTCACACTTTAAAAGAAATGTTGGCAATGACTTTTATGTGAATTCATCAGGCATTTTTCTTCTGATATTTTCTCTTTAATTTTTAATATATTATTAATATATTAATATATATTATAATATTTTAATAATTTCTCTTAATCTCTTATTAATTTTCTTATACGCTTTATAATAATAATAATAATAATAATAATAATAGGCATTTATTAAGAGAGCTACTTTACAAAAAAAAAGGTCTCTTAAAAGGATGATTTCTAACAAGTTAGATTTTCAAATCACCCCTTTTAACAATGTATTATTTACACCAATATATAACGCATAACAAAATTCAAATCGCATGATTCCTACTGCTCCAATTGCAGTGCGTCGGTTAAACCACGGCGGAAAGCTGTCAAACTCGGAGATTCCAAAAATAGTCATCGATGCCTTTCCACAAGTCTCGGTGCCCAACATGCAAAGCAGTGCTCAAACTTGGCTGTAGAATGAGACGGAACGTCAAAATTTCCCAGATCACGCAGAGCCCGGGAATGACAAATAGAGCGGGGCCTAATCATATCTCGAAGATGTGTCGGTTCACCACTTCTGATTATTTTAAAGAGAAAAATTCCAGCAAGTAACAGAAAGCGCTGGTCAATTTTCAGGACATGCAGATCACGATAATATGGTGTAATGTGATCATACCTGCATATGTCGAATGAATAACGTAGGCATGAATTCTGCAGAAGCTGCAGCTTGCGTTTGTACTCCTGAGTTAGGAAATTGTAATAGACCGCTGAACCATATTCGATGTTGGACAAAACTGTGCTGCTGATATGGTCTTGAATTGGTACATCGATCTCAGCTTATAGTAACATCCCATCATCTTGAGGTTCACATGTAGACGAAAATTAAGTTCTCCATCTAGAACAAAACCCAGGCTACGTGCAGAGTCGACCATCCTCACAATCCCATCACCGATCCTCACTCGAAGAGTTGAGCTATCGAGCGCTCTACGTACCAGCAAGGGACTACCCAAAATGATTAGTTCCAACTTCGCCGGATTCAATGTCAGACCATTTACTAAGGACCACACACGCAGTGATTCAAGGTTACGATTTAACCGAGTTATTGCAGCATCCAAGTCCGAGGGAAGACAGGATATACGTATTCGGGAATCGTCCGCATACAGATCCAAAGAGCAGTCTGGATCCACTGCTTTCTCCGGGTCTAAGACAAATGGACGCGGCCGAAAGGACGCAACCGAAAGGACGCGAGCGTTAGGACGCAGATCCAAAAGGACGCAGACCCAGAAGGACGCAGACCCGAAAGGACGCAGACCCAAAAGGACGCGGGCCATAAGACCGCAGACCAAAAAGGACGCAGACCCAAAAGGACGCGGCCAAATGGACGCAGGCCTAAAAAAATGCAAAAAATAGTTTTTTATATTTTAAAATTAATTAAAAAAATTTTCATGCCATCTTGCGATGTATCTAAATACACCACTATGTGGATTTTGCTTGTATATAGTATATCTACCCATAATACTTACCGTATAAAATATGTTAGATTGTTTATTATTTTAATTAAAATATTATCTCAAAAATACTGCTTGTATTCGTTTCTATTCGATAGCTGTTGTTCTGTTTTTATCTTATTTTCTATTCCTTTCCACATTATTCTAATATACAGTCATTTTCTTTATTACCAACTTAACACATAATTTCCGAAGGTTTAATATACCGGGTCGTTCAGAAACAGTATTAGTTCTTTTATCAGATCCGTACTTGGGCGACGTTTCTTTCTATTGGTCGCTAGTTGGTTTAGGTTGTATGTCTTAGGTTACTTTAGCAGGTCATACTCGTTTCACCTGCTACCTTCATGGATAATGGTATAATAATTGGCTTGCGTACACCTGGATGGTGGCGCATCATGATTTGAATGATTTTGGTAACCACCGATCGAAATTTTGGTATACATAATTTTAAAATTGTAAATAAGGAATTTTTATCCACGCAATCAAAATGACCGCAATATTTTGTATAATTTATTGAGTTATTGTTAATAAATGAATTAAGTAAAGTTTTGAATGTTTTTTAATCCTATCAGAATACTTCTTTTTTACGTTTCACTAGATGGCGAGATTTATACACAGCACTAATAATTGGGGAATACTGTTCTGACTATGAACAGACCAATAGTAAGAGACGTCACCCAAGTACGGATCTGATAAAAGAACTAATACCGTTTCTGAACGACCCGGTATATAAAACCTCCGAAAATTATGTGTTAAGTTGGTAATGCAAAAAGAACTATAAATAAGGAAATGGTTTGGAAATATGAGATAATTAAGAAATAAAGAACAAGAGCTTACACACAGTATTAAAATAAAATTTAAAAAAAACTTTGAAAAAAGGAAAACTTTGTATCAATAAAATTTGTTATATCTTATAACCTGGTATAAAATATAAAAATAATTTTTATTATTAATTTTATAAAATTGCGTATTTTAGGCCTGCGTCTATTTGGCCGCGTCCTTTTGGGCCTGCATTTTTATGGTCCGCGTCTTTTTGGGTCTGCGTCCTTTTTGGTCTGCGGCCTTATGGCCCGCGTCCTTTTGGGTCTGCGTCCTAACGCTTGCGTCCTTTCCGTCGCGTCCTTTCGGCCGCGTCCATTTGTCTGGCTCCCTAATAATTATACTCCGTGCTATAATATGTATTGTGGTGTTTCAAAATGATTGCGACTCACCCTATGCATTTTGGTGAAATTTTGGCTTTAATAATTAAGTTGTAACATTGTAGAATTGGTTAGGTGGGGATCAATGACAGGAAATTAGTGAGCTTTTTGTGCCAACGATGGCGGACAGCGGGTGCGAGACTTTGCATGCCCGCTGAAATTTGATTTTGTTACGCTGAGTTTGTGATATAAATTTTGAATCTGTGAGTAATAATTTGATTGATTATATAAAGTGATTTGATGCAATATGCATTATTGCGATATTTCGGATGATTATTTTGATATTTTGATAATTTGGATATATTTTTGATAAGTCCCTACCGAACAGTAGTGTATCGACTGGTTTAATTAATTTGAAGTGATTTGGAAAGACATTATTTCGAATAATAAATTCGTTTTGCACATAAAAGTGGTAAATTAAATTATATTTGTGCGAGCGAATGTGCGGGATATTGATAACTCGTCGATTTGGATAAGGGAAATCAAACTTCGTTTCCTTTAAAGAAAATTAAAATTTTATTTAAAATTTGCATAACATTTACTTTAATTTGAAATTGAATTGGTTAATTTTGGAAGAGCATTTGTTTATTTTTAATTATATTTGGTAACTGTTTTTGGACAACAGTTTATTACGTTGGATTGGAACTGGAGTTGGACTATATTGGATTAGAATTACATTGGAAACACAAAATTTCAACTGGCGCCGCAACGTGTGGGGCTTGAACCATCTCGATTTACCAATTTGATCATTACAGATAAATTGTCGTCCATACTGTGGGGCTCGATTAGATTCAATTTCATCTATTTTGGAAAATAACAAACAAAAAATGGAACAACTACCGAAAGTAACCAAAGCAAATATAATGCAAGCACTTAACCAGCGAACAAGTGAACTTATTGCATTGTTAAAATGTATGGATGACAAAATACAAAGAGAAACTACAGAAGAAAGAATATTGAGAGTTAAAAAACAAGAAGCTGAAAGATTAGTAATTCTAAAACTGGAAGCAACAAAACAAGAAGCTGAAAGACTGGAAATTGAAAAACAAGAAGTTACAAGACTAGAAGCTGAAAAATTAGAAGCAACAAAACAAGAAGCCATAAAATTGGAAATTGAAAAATTAGAAGCAGCACAACAAGAAGATAAAAGATTAGAAATGGTAAAACTAGAAGCAGAAAAACGTGAAACTGTAAGATTACAAGCGCTAAAACTAAAAATTATAAGACAAGAAGCTGAAAATTTAGAAGTGGTAAACGTAGAAACTGAAAAATTAAAATTTAAAAAACAAGAAGCTACAAAACGGAAAGCTATGGAAAAAAATGAGAAAACTTGGAAGTTTTGGATGAGTCGGAGGAGGAGAAGAAAGAAGACACCAGTGAAGTGGACGCCCCAAACCAGGATCAATCTTTGGAAGATTCGAAAGAAAAAATAAAAGAAAAGTGAACAGAACAGAAGAAGATAGTAGATAATGATAAATGAAAAATTATTTTTGAAGAGATAAGCCTTTTTTATTTTATTTGATTTTTGAATTTGGATTTATTTTGCTTAAATATTGTAATGTTGTAGATAATATTTTTTTTAGATTTATTTTTGAAACACGCACAGATTTCTGCGAATTTTGTTTAGAGCTGCGCTCAAAACAGCAATTAGCATCGGGGGTTTGATGTGGTGTTTCAAAATGATTGCGACTCACCCTATGCATTTTGGTGAAATTTTGGCTTTAATAATTAAGTTGTAACATTGTAGAATTTGTTAGGTGGGGGCCAATGACAGGAAATTAGTGGCTTCATTGGCCAACGATGGCGGACAGCGGGTGCGAGACTTTGCATGCCCGCTGAATTTTGATAATTTTGATATTTGTGAGTAATATTTTATTTTGATTTGATTTGAATAAAGTGGATTTGATGCGTGTGCATTATTTCGTTGTTATTTTGGAAGCATAATTTTGAGATTTGAAGTTAATTTGGATTATTTGATGGTTTGCTACCGAACGGTAGTGTATCGACTTGGCTTGATTTGGATGATTAAATTTTGGAAAAAAGAATATTTCGAATAATAAATTCGATTTAGATACTTGAAATTGAAAAATTAAATTTGCATTCGTAGGAACGAATGTCGATAGTGATAAGCAGGCGATTTAGATAAACGTTAAAATTAAAAGTACGAGCCCAATAACAATTTAATATTTGCATTACATTGAACTTAAATTGTATTTTACATTGTGAATTGTTTATTTTTGGAGGAGCATTTTCCTTCCGTAGTTAATGAGGGCGAACAGGTGAACTCACCCCTGACGATACTTGCTCGACGACTGAGAAAGCTAGCCGTGGTAATTTTTTTGGTTTGTGGTGAAATTAATATTTTTTTAAATTTCACATCATTTCAGTATATTGAACATTTATATAAAATTTACTCGTGTATGGTGATTCAACTGGTCCCCGTGACCAGTTATCAACAACTCATAGAGGAAACAAATAACAATGTAATAACCTATAATGGCAACAAACTATAAATAATGCAAAAGAAAATCCACAGTGGCAACAAATAACAATATTATAAAACCTACCAGATGAAACTTAACAAATGTACGATAATGTCGAAACTGACGAATGTAACGAACATACCACCATATTATAAAAACAATTTGAATCATCAATGTATGATTATTGTATATTATTATTCAAGTCTTCCTTTCCGTTTCACCAATTATCTTCAGCTCTACTACTTTGTGTGAGACTCATTGACGGATTTGGTTTGTAGTAGTGATTTTCCTGTTTACACAACGTAGGGCTTCTGGTATTAGACGATACGGTATGTTCGGGTTGATGGCCGTCAGGGTTGCGTTTAGGTAATTTGGGCTAGATTTTAATGTAGGAAATTGGGGAAAATTTAATTTTACGTTTTACTACTACAAGCTGGTTGCTGAATAATTGAAGTAATTTTGGGCAATTTTTTTACAACCTCTTTCTTTTTCTGTTTACTTTTTTTTTATAGCTCCTCTGGAGTAATTTCTTTTCCTTACACTAATTTTTTTTATAAATTAAACTTATTAACCAATAAATAATTACAAGAACAGGATTTGATACGGTCATTAGCCTGGTTTGTTAGCTGCATAACTGCTGACATTATGGTACTCGGTTCGATTCTGAGGAGAGTCTAAACTTTCTTACGATTGTCTCCGTGTTTTGTAAAGCCAGTGGTCTCTCTGGGTTGATGACTATTCTTTATCAACAACAAAAACCAGAGTTACTGGCACATCTGAGACAAGCCTAGCAAGCTACCTTGGATGTGAAATAATATGCTCACAGCACTAATAGTAACTTTGGAATACCACCGAGGTTGCTGTTAGTAAAAACAGGTCATAGACCTAATGAAAGAAGAAGGAGGAGAAGAAGAACAAGATTTTGTTACAGTGTAATAATGTTTGAACCGGATTGAAATAAAACGAGTAAACATTGTTTTCCGTGGTTTGTCACTGTCATTCATGTTAAACGGGGGAATCCCACAATAACTGACGTATGCTGACACGCGTCGCGGATTTAGTAATCTGTGGTTGCGAGTCAATCGTGACATGAGACGTTTTGTGTTGCCAATTTTTGGGCGTCCGCCCGGGAAAAAAGAGATTTCTTTTTTGACTTTTGTAGTTTTTGAAGTGAAAACTTCTTTAGACACGTTGGGCACTTTTTTATTATATGATTTTTTTCTCAGGAAGTACAGCCTAAGAGTTTAAGTGAGATTGTGTATAATATTTTACGAATTTTTGCTTACACACCTTTGGGGTCTCTGTAGACCGGGGGCTTCGTATCATTGATATGGCGGTAGCTACGCCCCTGCGTTTTATTATGGGTAACAAATTACACTGAAATGCTTTCAACGACGTAATAGAAATGCAGTAGGTAACCTGAGTTGGTACATTCTGTCATAAAGGTATGGCACCAGTCCCAAAAAGGCGCAAAATTTAATTTAGTGGTACGTGGAAGGATTTTGTGGTTTACAGTTCAAAAAACTAACAGAAAGTTGCAGATGCAAATCGGACATCTACGGAAACCGTCTCGAAAGGGTTAATTATGCAAAATTTTGCAAAATACTTTTTATAGAGTATTTTATTTGTGAAAGCTTAAAAGATTTTAGTTTTAAAAAGTGTGAAACCATTTTTTTGTTTTTATAAAATATTGAAATGACTTCTACTTGAACTTCTATTTTTAAACACTAGTGCTTAAAAGTAAGCACTTGCTTACACACAAGTAATCACTTTCATCCGAGTTAATCAAAGAAAATTATTTCAAAACTACAATGGACGAACAAAATATTATTTTTTCACATTTGTATGGAAAATAATTTTTTGTTTTAATTTATTTCATATTTATTTATAACTTCAATAGGTATTATGTTATTGATATCAAATGATATCATATAAATATCAATTAGTGATATTTATTCTGTCCCAATTATAATAATAATAATGGAATAAAACTTGAAGAAATACAAATTTAAAAAATAATGATCACTAACATTATAATAACTCTTAATGACATTAGCTTTGGAATTATTTAATTACATATATTGCAATGACCCTTGGCTACGACTGCATTAGTAAAGAATGACGTAGTTATAATTTTTATAAAAGTTTTCATGAAAGCTTGTAACAGCTTTTCATGATTCTCTGCACGAAGCGTCAAACCATGGAAAATCTCTAGTTTTTTTGATCCCTCTTTGCCTGAAACTTTCCTATACTTTTAGAATGTTTCATGGCAACATGTGCCCTTGTTTACTATATGATTTCTATAATTTATTAAATTGTGTGGACAGGTAAAAACTTAAGCACATAATGTTCTTGAGGTGAGAAGATTATTTTATGAGTAGTATAATATTGTGTTATCAGATTATCACACAATAGAAATTAAATACAATGCGAAGTAACTGATTAAACTTTACGTTTCACTTATACTTTGACTTGAAATGCGATAAGATAAAGATTTTAGTATAAATACCTGAAACTTCAAAGTAGAAATCCTCCAAAAACTGATATTAAACTGCACATTAAAGTTTGTGAATTTTATTCACAAGTTACCACCATCTCCAAAGATGTACCAGAAGATCCTAGTTGGTTCTGCAACTCGTTACATCACTGGAAGAAATGCAGTGCAAACGGTTTATTGGAGGGCCACCAATTCCCCCAATAGTAAGATGCTGAAGGTGTCGAAAACGTTGCACTATGGAAACTCTGGAGAAACATCAGCTCAACTGAAAAATGAACGCAACATCAGGTTCATATAAAATAATTTTTTTTTATATTACAAACTTGCAAATTTGCAACATCTGTTTATTTATTACATTCTTAAGAACATTGTAATTTATGTAATATCGAAAGTTATTGGATCTGCTGAAATATGTTCTCTTTGAGATAGCCGTTGTATAATAAAGACAACTAAATTTTGACATTTGTTTTTTGTTTAAAACTTTTTTATTCTTACAATATATATACATAGGTAGTTAAAGAATTTGGTTCAACTTGTTTGGACTGGTACAGGTCGGCTAACATACTGTAGATTGTCAGATGTAATAATGTGCAAATAAAATATTAGGAGACGGAATTATATGCAATCAAGAAAGTGAAAGAGGTTTATATGATTCGATCACTACTTTACTGTGCACCTTCAGGTAATAGGCAAAGATCAACGGCAAAGATACATTAGTAGGTATTAAAAATCTTATCGATTTCCAAGATAACTGCTGGTGAACTATAGTAAATGAACGCTGAACAATCTTTTTCAAGACCATATTACTAAAACTCCACCAGCGTAAGTTATCATTCAATAAATAATAATATTGTTTCCCAGCTCTATACTCTGGGGATTCTCAAGGGCTTCGGGATACTTTGTACTTCTTACCATGAAAATCCTAAAATGATTATGAAATTCATTGCCAATTTTAAGTTCGTCTTTATTTAACTATCAAGTTCAAATCTTCCATCGTTCTTTGTTCTCCAAAATTCAAAACTATCTTTATTGTTGCATATGAAATCTTTAACAAGAGCTAGGCCCTTCTTACTACAAGATTCACACATACTAGCTACGCAACTGCTGAACAATTTATATTGTTTACTTAAAAATCATCGCGACTGCTTTTTTGATTTTTCTCTGAATAAAAATTAAATTTAAACGGTTAGGTTATTATCGATTAAATATTTTAAATTTAAATCGTACTTGAATAAGTACGAATTTTATGATTCATTTTCTTACCTCATTTTCTCTTATCCGATGTGAATTCTCCAAATACTTCAATTTAAAATTAGGTATTATGAGTTTTTTAGTTTTTTTTAAAAAACGGCACTACGTATTTTATAAGACCAGTCAATACCAACGAAAAAAATTTAATTTTTTAAACATAACTATCAAAATTCTAAAAACTAAAAAAATTAAGTCGAAGTTAAGCTTTAAACTAGATTTTATTCATTAAATTTTTGTTTTTTTATATAAATTTATTTTTGATGAGGCGTATGCTAAAATCATACTAAGTCAAAATCGTATGCCATCTTCGGGTAGCATTTTAGCTTCTACACCCCATTTAAAATAAGTTTAGTGACGTATTGGTAGTTGTAGATTTTTCACAAAGAACTTTGTTAAACAGAGGACGTTTCAGGGGTAGTAAAAGTGGACCCTTAAAGTCTAGTTCATCACCTGATGATGCCATAGTATGGTGAAAACGTTTGCGATAATATACATACGGTGTATTTATATTGTGTTAACTGAAACATTTTAGTTCTAAAAAGTGTTTATGCATTTTTTGGTTTATTCTAAAAAAATTTGATATGATTAATATCGAGTTACACTACCTAAACCACTTATCTATTGATTATCAAATAATCGGTCGCGATAAGTTATTTTATCAATTTTGAATATTTTGTGACGAATCCTGAACATAATAGCATAATTGTTTGTGTAATTGGCAGAATATAAGTCGAGCAGACAAGGGCAACAGTACCACCTAAAAATGCACAAAAAACGTGCATGTCTAACGTGAAATTTTACATATTTTAAAAACAATTTTCAAGTACATCCTAAATAATCATATAAGTAATAACATAAGTTCATACATGCATTCCGTCCGAAACCTATACGCTAAAATAATAGATATTTGTTATATTTGTTTTAGGTCGATGTGGTAGAATTGTTTAATTATAATTATTTATTGCGTATAAATGCGTACTTATCTAATTTATCAAATGGCGTGGATATGACGGTGGTTACTTGCTGCATTAATTAATATTTGTAAAATTCCCAAGAGAGGTAATATTCTCTGACGTTTGACGTTTTCAGAATGTCAACCGAGGCCACCGAATCTGCCAACAAGGAAGCTGAGGTTTGTCTAAAACTATGTTCAGTATATTCGGATGGATGGAGTATGTTCAAGTAAGCTGCAATATTTTGGGGAACTTTTGCAGGCGGAAAATTAAGAATAATTTGGTTAACTCAATCCCTTTGCATGCTCTTGCCACACCCAAAATAAGTGCAACCTACAAAATGCTTTATTAAAATTGTTCTTATAAAATGCTTACTTTGTTTATTTACTTTCATTATCAGATATTGATTGTCTGGCGCGTCGGTAAGAAATTTATCCAACTGCTCTGTGGTTAGTAGGTACATTGGGCTTTTTAGGTTTATAGCCTACATTTTTTTCTTTTCAGAAATGCTATTAATTTGGGGATTTACTAATCTCGACATCATGTTTTATGTTAAGGGTTGATTTTAACGTGGAATAATAAGCCCGACGTAAACCGATTTTAATTCTTCTCTAAAATAAACTAGTAGCACGTTTTCTGTGTAACTCACTATTTTTTTTCCATTACACAATTTGACAAATTTCCCGTACTGTATTTCATATTTCTTTTTTAATATCGTCGGCAATAGTTGCTCTGCAATTTTTACCGCGGCTTGACAAATTACTCATTTGTTTTATTTTTTAAGTACTAGTTTTCTTATAACTTTTATTACTTTATTTGGTTTAATCGAATTTTCATCCATATTACTTGGAGTTGGTGCGCTAATTAGTGTATTTGGTAGCGGGAACTCTACCTTCGGCGAGAGTGGAGGTTGGGGGGGGGGGGGATATTTTTGCGTTAGTTTTTCGATACTTTGTCTTGTTTTCGAGATAATCAGCTTTTTATGTTTCCATTTGTAGAGTGCAAATTATTTTAATTATTATTTAATCTTAAATGCTATTTAAGCAAGGAAGTAAATGAGTGATGGTAAGCTGCACGAACGACTTAAAGTAACGGTACAAAAAAATGGTAAACTGCACTCCAAGCAAAATAGAGACATTTTAATTTCTGTGGTAAACTGCACTCCAAATTCGTGCAGTTTACCATCAGTAGGTAGTGTCGAGGTGCGTAAGCCGCACCCGTCGTAATCCCAAAATTTGTTAGGATTATTGCTGAACTATAAACAAAAATTTAAATTAAATCAAAAATTAGCCCTGCCGAAAGCAGGGCTGTAGTTAGCCTAGATTCCAAAATGCCAAAAATTAATCTAAATGTAGATATGTTTAACAAAAATTTAAATTAAATCAAAAATTAGCCCTGCCGAAAGCAGGGCCTTAGTTAGCCTAGATTCCAAAATGCCAAAAATTAACCTAAATGTAGATATGTTTAACAAAAATTATATATGTTTAACAATACATAAAAACATATAATTATTTATTAAAAACTTTATTTAAAAAACTTAAATTAAAAAATTTAAAACAATAAATATTAAATTGGTATCCAAAAAATAACGAATGACACGTATGGTAATTATGAATGGGAGGGGTACTGTAAAGCGAGACAGTTTTTACAAATTACAATTGCGATATTTCTTGACTTTGGTATTTCCGAAGTAAATTACTAACAATTGTTTGCCTCTGTTTAGAAGTAGCGTTTTGCGCAGGTGTTTTTTCAACACTATTCAAGGTTATGTAAACTTTGTGTTGTTCGTGTATAAGACCATTAACAAAATTGTATATATTAGGGTGAATGGAATTAAAATTTTGCCTAAATGCGGCATGGAATGATTTGCAACAATTAGTTGTTGAAATCAAATCCGCAGACGCCTTAGCCCAAACCATTGGATAAAAAACTGTTGCTGTACTCACATAGTACGTGAATAAATAATCACAGAACTTGTTGAGATTCGCATTAACCGGCTTAATTTCTATTAAGTCATAGTAAGTTTGCAAAGCGTCGTCCGGTTTCAAAAATTTTAATCCAAAGCAGTAGCGCAACCACCTACCAACTTCAGATTCTAAATCTTGATAGTATGAAGCTAAGCCGTTTTTTTTGAGAGCACGGTACTATGCTTGGCCAAGATGAAACCTGCAACCTTCTATGGATGCTTCTGGTCATTGAATTGCACACGCGTTTCTGATCGCTACTTCAAAATCAGTAACTATTCTCTGTATTTGGAAGAGTTGAAATATTTCAAAAAAACTGTCATCCGTTAAAAAGGAAGAACCCAGTGTGCATAATTGTCGAAGACAATTGAGGTATGTCGCTTGTTTCTTACCTGGCAATAAACAAATACTAACGGTATGTAATGACCATTAAAAAGGCCATTGGATGGTAAACAATTGGTGGAAGAATTTGGTACAATATTCAAATGTACCATCCATGTAGATAGATTCAGCTGTCGCCAAAGCAGCCAAATTAGTGTTACAATGTTACAAAATTTTCACTTTAACCAGTTTTTACTTCCATCTTTTTTAGCTTCTGATGCACTTCTGCAATATTTTTCGAAAGAGTACCCATACCAAGACGCCGCATGTTGTAAACATTTTTTTTAACGTATTTCAAATCTGTTTTCTGCAAAACCCTCGTAGAAGACGGATTTTGGTCCAAACATGTATTCATTATTCTTTGTAGCCTTTCCAGCGGTTGTTCAATCGCTGTTTTTTTCATGCGACTTGACAAATCTTGCCTGAGCAAAAGCCTTTCATTACTTGCATGTGTATGTTTTTCTTGAATAGAAGTAATTTCCATATCCGCGCGTTCTCTCAACACTTTAACGAACGCCGTACACGATCTTCTACAACATCGCCATTTTTGTTCACCCGTCTTTAGTAGCCGTTCCATATAAAATTTGTTTTGTCGAAAAAGTAGTAAGGGCTTGCCTCGTTCGCTCGTTGTAAATGTAAGTTCTGACATTCTCTTGTGTCTTCGTAAATTGTTCTGAATAATATGTAATTTGTTGTATATCCGATTTAAACAATATTTCATATGTATAATAAAATTTCTCAGTTGGTAATGAATTAATTAAAGGATCAATATTTAACTATAATCTTAATGATAATCCAGTAATTAAATGCTTAGAGTGCAGCTTACCATTATGCGGTAATTTTGGGGTGCAACTTACCTGGAAAATGCTCGGAGTGCAGTTTACCACTTTGTAAAATTTCGTTCAGTTTACCTGGATTGCAGTTTACCATTTGCAGGTCGTTTTGGAGTGCAGTTCACCTTACCCCAAGTAAATAAAATTTTATATCAAACTCGTAAGATAACGATGCATTACAGGACTTTGTCGGTATTGCATCTCATATCTCCCGCGTATATAATATACTATTAAAAATTTGAAAAACTATTTGTGTTTAGGCCAAATCTCACCCCTAATAGTACTGGAATAAGACGATTTCAAGTGGACTGTAAATTATAGGTCCCGATTGTATTTATGATGTTTTAATAGGTATAGTGACTTACCAAGCTTATCTTCCTAACCCTCTTTCCTCTTCGGATGGGGATCAGCATAAGAGGAAGGGAAATGAAGGAATAGGATCACTACTGGTAATCACTAATACGATGGCGCTAGGTTTCGTCAAGTATTCAGCTGGTGGTATTGTAGACCAGAAAAAAAAGAAACAACTTGAAGAAACCGGAAAAGGTACACACACACACTTCTTACACACGTTGGTTGGTTCGTCGTCTCTCCTCGTTCGCGCTTGCCCACAACCTCTTGGACATGGTCCCAATTCAAAATTGGCGCGAACATCCTGCCGGCCCGGGCTTGAATTTTTAATTCAAGAAGAAACAATATCAAAAAAAAAACAAAGGGTAATATCATCAAAATAACAAAAGAGGAATTCAAAATCAAATTAAAAGAAATTCAGTATAAGCAAAATAAACACATATTCATAAAAGGTAGAAAACGAAAACTAAAATACTGACTTGAATCATTGATTAGGAAGAGGACAAAGTCTAACCAATGGGTGGTTATAGGTTCCAGATTTGGTTCGAATAGTAGCTACTCGGGCAATTCCATCCTGACCCGGATGCAATTTTTCGATAATAGCTAAATGCCACTGTAATGGAGGAATATTGCTTTGGATTAAAATGACTATTATGCCCTCTTTTACTGGATTAGTATTGGTATTCCATTTCATTGAGACTTGTAGCGTGCGCAAATATTCGGTATGCCAGCGTTGCCAAAAATGTTGGACCATTGAATCCAACAACTTATAACGATTCAATCAATTAGGAAGGGTATCTGATAAATCTTCGATGGGTAACAAAGATAAACGTGTACCATACAAGAAATGGGCCGGAGTTAAAGCCTGCGGATCTTGAGGATCATTCCCTAGTCTACATAATGGTCTGGAGTTGATTAAAGCTTCAATTTGAGTTAAGACGGTGTTAAATTCTTCATAGGTTAAAATTTGAGCGCCGATTGTTCGGGTAAGGTAAACCTTGACGCTTTTTACATTTGCTTCCCAAATTCCTCCAAAATGAGGAGCAGCTGGTGGATTAAATTTCCATTTAATTCTTCTTAAACTCAATTCACGCAACAGTTCATCTTTGTAGGTACGGGAACAAATTAACTGATAAACTTCATCCATATATCTTTTGGCGCCCACAAAATTTGTATCACAGTCGGAAAACAAAGTTGCGCAACATCCACGACGGGCTAAGAAGCGCTTAAAGGCTGCTATAAAACACTCCGTAGATAAATCGGAAGCCAACTCGAGATGAACTGCCTTTGTTGCTAAACATACGAAAAGGCAAACGTAAGCCTTTTGGGTTCTAACACCTCGACGACGACTTAAGGTAATTTGAAAAGCTCCAGTGAAATCAACTCCTGTTGACAAAAAGGCCTTAGCTTGGTTAACTCTTTCAAATGGCAAATTTGCCATCAAAGGGTAGGTAGGCTTTGGAGACAATCTGAAGCAATGATTGCATCTCCAAACAGATTGACGAATAATACTTCTCGCAGACAAAATCCAATAATTTTGCATTAACAAAGATTGTAGTAAATAAGAGCCGGCATGATGATGTAGTTTGTGGTAATAGGTAATTAACAAGATTACGAAAGTGTCGGATTTGGGTAATAAAATGGGATGTTTGTGATCGTAACTAAGACTTGCATTAGATAACCGCCCTCCTACTCGGATGAGTCCATCCTTAATAAAAGGACATAAACGACGTAGATTGGATGAAACCAGTTTATTATTCTTCAAATTATGATACTCGCTTCGAAAGTAACGTTGTTGAACTGCTCGTATTAGAAACATTTCCGCAGTTTTTAAATGCGAAGCGGTAATCGGTGTGTGTTTTGGAAGAATCTTTACAAATCTTAGGACAAAAACAGTGGCATTTAGGAGCTTCGTCCAAGACGAGAAATAGTTGATCAGTGAGTATAATGGAGAAATTATAGGCGGAATGGTAAGAAATACTAATTCCTTTTCATCATCTTCGGGACGGACTACAATTTCACTAAAAGGTTTAATTGGCCATTCGGAGCGGGATGAGGTTAACCAAAGAGGACCAACAAACCATGTAGGATGGTGAAGTAAGCTTGAAGGCGTGAGTCCTCGAGACGCGCAATCCGACACGTTATATTTTCCCGGAACGTAATACCAATGTAAGGAAGGAATACAAGCTTGGATTTTTCCCACTCTATTTCCAACAAATGGTTTCATTTTTTTAGTAGAAGAATTAATCCAACATAAGGTTATACTGGAGTCCGTAAAAGCATAAATATTATTTATTTTAACTCGGTTGGAATAGATATCACGAACATGTGCTAGAAGTTTTGCTAACAACGTAGCGGCGCAAAGTTCTAAACGCGGAAGGGTTATTTTACACATAGGGGCAACTTTAGATTGAGCACATAGGAATCTTACATTACTTTTATTGGATAAGTTTGTAGTTTGCAGATAAACTACTGCACCAAATCCGGACATACTTGCATCGGCAAAACCAATTAACGTTAAAGGACTCTTTTCATATACCAAAACATGACGAGAAATTTCCAACTTGTTTAGAAGAACGAACTCATCTTGGCATTTTCTCCAAATTTTTGCAATTTCTGGCGGTGCTGAGACATTCCAGTCGATACCCAACTTCCACATGTTTTTAATTAATAATTTAATCAATAATGTGATAGGAGCCAAAAAGCCCAAGGGATCGAAAGTACGTGCTACTAGAGATAACATATTTCTTTTGGTGCAGGGTGACATATTCGAAGTTACCTTAAAGTAAAACTGGTCTGTTACAGGATTCCAACTTAAACCAAGAATCTTCACATTGTCTTGATTAAAATCAAAAGGTTGAATTAATTTCACATCATCTGGAATAATTTCTAACAGTTTGGAAGAATTGGAAGTCCACTTTACTAATTGAAATCCACCGGAATTGAACATATTGATTAGATCGGGATATAAATCGAGTGCTTCTTCAACTGTGGGTACACTAGAAATTAAATCATCCATATACATATCTCTATGAACATAAGTTACCGCTCGAGAAAAAGATTGGATTTCATCATTCCCTAATTGTTTTACGGTTCGTAAACTTAGAAAGGGAGATGATTTTACACCAAACGTTACTGTGTTTAATTCATAAACCTGAATGGGATCTTCTGGATGAAATCTCCATAATATTCGTTGATACGGTCTATGTGACTCAATAATGTTAATCTGACGATACATCTGTTTGACATCGGATGAAAAGGCAATTGGAAATAGTCGAAAATTTAACAAAATCGATATGGAATGATTCTGCAATTTAGCGCCTGTATATAGAATATCATTTAGTGAAACGCCAGTATCAGATTTCATACTTGCATTAAAAACTATACGACATGGAGTTGAAACGCTTTCCGGTTTAAATATACAGTGATGAGGAATGTAATACCCAGGAGAATGCAATCTACTTTCTGGTACTAACGACAAGTGCTTCTGGCTTAAATAATCCTGGATGACGGAATTATAAAGTTTTTGAAGATTTGGGGTTTTTAGAAAACGTTTCTCCAACGAGAGTAATCTTTTCTCAGCAAGGAAGTAGGAATTCCCTAACTTTCCTTGATCATCCTTAAACGGTAGGGATACTGTATAACGCCCGTTATCATCACGTTTCACATTGTCAACAAATATTTCTTCAACGACAGTATCTTCTTTAGTTGAGGTAGGCGGATTAAAATCTTCCAGTTCAAACATTTTTTCAACTAAATTATCTAAGGTGAAGAATGCTGATCGGTTAAGAGGGTTTGTGTTGATCTTCATTTGGGAAGTATTGCCCAGAATTACATATCCTAAGGTGGTTTGAATAGCTGTAGGGGTATTGAAGAATCCGGGTACCTTGTGAGTACCTAAAATCTCAGCAAACATAGTTGCTCCAAGAAGACCATCAATTGGACCGGGAATATTAAATGTTGGATCAGCTAAAGGTAAAAATTTTAGGTGGTTGTAGAATTGAACATCTATGGGAAAACTTGGCAATTCATCACTAATTTTATCAATAAGTAACGCTTCAATTGGGTATTTCAAATTGGAATTCAAATTAGAAAAAATGGTTAAACTTGTTCTTCCACTAATAGGTTTGGTAGCTGATCCAATTGCAATGGCACATGTTGATAACTTGGTATACGATAATCCTAATCGGTTACAACTATTGATAGTCAAGAAATTGGACATGGAACCGCTATCAATAATAAATCTAAGGGTATGATCTCTATTCCATTTATCCTTGACCTTTACTAAAGCTGTGCTCAACAAAACGTAATTGGGATTAGGATTCTTAACTACAGAAACATTGGTGCATAAACTGTGGACCGCTTCGGTATTTGAGTTATTAGCGGTATTAGAAATTTCGTTAGATGAACTTGGATTTGCATTACTAATAGAATTGGTTTTATGCAATAAGGTGTGATGTCTCTTTTTGCAAATGGTGCAACTAAATCTTGATGGACCCGATGATGCGGAATGTTTAGATGAAAAACAATTGAAGCAAAGATTATTGTCTTTTACTACAGCAAACTTGAGATCATGGGTGCTATTCCTAAAGTGAATACAATCCTTTAGCAAATGAGGTTGTTTTTTGCATGAAATACAATTTTGAAAAGTGGTTCTCGAACGAGTGTCCGTACTATTGGTAAAGAAAGTTTTAGGATTTTTAAAATGGGGATCGCTAACTGGAAGCCTTTCATGTTTTACGATAATTTTACTTTGCTGGCGAACGAAACTAATTAGTTGGTCATATGTTGGCATATCTGTGGTCTGGGCATTAATCAATTCGAAAGCATTAATGGTTTCTTGGGATAATTTGGACATAGCCAGATAAGTAATGATGTAATCACTAAGGTCATCAATTTTCAGTCTCTTCAAACTGCTAACACTGGTATCAAAGTTTTCCAAAAAGAATTGTAATTTTGTAGGATGATGCGCTGTTATTGGGCGAAACTTGGTTATTCTGTCTAAATACAAGTTAGATAAGAATTTCTTATCATGATAGGTATCTTTCAGAAGTTTCCATTTGACATCATAATTATCTGGGACGGGCTCTATTCCGCTACATGTCTTTAATGCTTTACCGTTCAGACTTCCTAACAAATATTGAATTTTTTCACCTTTCGAAAATTCAGGTTTATCATGGATCATGTTTTTAAAATTAGCATAAAAGATTGGCCAAAGCGACATATCACTACCATCGAACTTGATCAATTCTATTCGCGGCAGTTTTACCTTTGGTTTGTTGTCATTACTAGTTAATGGTGTTGTAGGCAAAGGCTTTTCAGTAGATTTTAACAATTCGGACGCTAGGTATTGAATGTTATCATGTAAATCATCAAAACCATTGAACAATGCATAATCGGGTTTCTGTTCTGGGTCTAGGTCAAACTTTAAATTTATTATTTCTTGTGTAGTTTCTGTATAGTCTAAAACTACTTTGTCGATGGTATGGTATCTAATTTTAAAGTTTTCTTCATATTTATGGTTAGAAGAATCACGTTTGAACTGAACTGCTGCATCATAACATAATTGTACTCTTCTAAATAGGTTCTCTCGTTTTGCAGACAACAATTCCAGTCTTCGTTCCATATTTTGTCGTTTTTGGAAATCTCAATTTGAATTTAAGTAAATTCGGTTTTAACTGACAAATGTTTAAACGACGTGATAAACTATAAATGCAGCTGGTGAAAGTAAATATCGACACAATTATGATACCCAATATAGCAATCGGAAATTTCAATAAAAGAAAATAAATTTATAACCAAATCGAAAATAGGAAAATTCTAATCTCTCAAAATTAGACTCAAACAAAAAAATGGTGGGATCAAAACTAACAAATCGCTGAATAATTCGACAAATAACCAAAGTCAACACAATCGGATGAGTAGAATCACTGAATTGGGATGGGAAGAAAACTAAGAACTACCCAATTCGGCTCGATGGAACAAATGTTTAGGCCAAATCTCACCCCTAATAGTACTGGGATAAGACGATTTCAAGTGGACTGTAAATTATAGGTCCCGATTGTATTTATGATGTTTTAATAGGTATAGCGACTTACCAAGCTTATCTTCCTAACCCTCTTTCCTCTTCGGATGGGGATCCGCATAAGAGGAAGGGAAATGAAGGAATAGGATCACTACTGGTAATCACTAATACGATGGCGCTAGGTTTCGTCAAGTATTCAGCTGGTGGTATTGTAGACCAGAAAAAAAAGAAACGACTTGAAGAAACCGGAAAAGGTACACACACACACTTCTTACACACGTTGGTTGGTTCGTCGTCTCTCCTCGTTCGCGCTTGCCCACAACCTCTTGGACATGGTCCCAATTCAAAATTGGCGCGAACAATTTGGTCATTAATTTTGTCTATTTAATAACCAAACTAGAAGAGTTCACGTGTCTAAATGAAATTTTAGGTTAAGTAAATATAAATGAATGTTTTTCACCTACACGGTAGGAATATGAAGTAGAGACATACAATGCTATCTATCACTTCGAAAATTAAATTTGAAAAAGATGTTTTAAATGTTATTTGATAAGCGCAACATTCATTTTAAAGTTTGGTTAATTTCTTGATTTTTTTAATTTTAAATTTTTTCAATTTTGTTTGGTATATTTGCTCTCACTTGTTATTTTTACTGTTAAACATGACTGAAAATCGATAATAATCGTGAAATAGGGGCCTTTATATTATGTTACAGGTTTTTTTATTTTTTTTATTTTTATTTTATAGCGTAATTTTTTCATAATTCTATTCTTTGTTTGTTCTAAGTTCAACTCTGTTAAATGTTAATTTTTGTCATTTTGGTTTCGTTAAATATTATGTTTTCTTTGTAGTAAGTATGTATTCTGTACTTAACACTTAAAAATTTTATTTTTTTAACATTTTGTTAGGTTTAATTATTATTACATCACATACTACTTAATACCACAAAAATACTTAAAAAAAAAAATTCTAAAACTTTTTTAAGCTATTTTCTATTTTTAACCTTGATTGTGTTGTCAAATACTATAGATAGAATTCTATCCTATAATATTTGGTGTTGTTGACAACCAAACTAGTTGACCAGTTCATTGTCCATAATTTAGTAAATTTCTTGCTTTCTCGTATTGCATTTCTAGTTTTTTTGTATAGTATTTTGTGTTTTACGTTGATTAAGTAGAAGGAAATTGACAAAAGAGTATTCTGGAAAGGTGTACTTTTACTGCAAGATAAATGCATACCTGTTCACTAGGCAAAAATTGTTATGAATGCCATAGTCTAAGCTTTGTAAGAAATTGTTCATCCATCCTACAGTTCAGATTTGTCACCAAGCGATTATTACTTCCAAATTTGAAAAAAGAACGTCGTGAAAGGCATTTCGACAACATTGAATCGCTTAAAGTAAACGAACATTTTATAATCAAATATAAAAATTATATTTTTTTGAAGGTTTGTAAAAGTAATTCATAGAAGTAATAAATTGATTAGAGAAGTAAATGAATAGAATATATTTAAGGTTTGATGCTCGCATGCCTTGACTTCTAAGCGAGAGATCTTTAGTTCAAGTCCGGATAAAGCAAGAACTTTAGTCAATGCTTTAGTCTAGTCATCATCTCTCGACAGAAAATAGCAAAGCACCGAGTTAATCAGGCTTGAAAACCCTTCAGAATAATAACGTGGTTGGTATCCATTACACCCTGGGTTGTAGCGCTACTGAATGTAAATAAATGTATTGCTGTTCCGTGTTCGAAATTAGTATATTAAAAAAAACTTTGCTTTGTTTTGCTCCGTTACGCGAAAATTTTCCCTCTTATACTTTCTTATAATTTAACAAAATTAAAAAATTTGAATTTCGAAATTTTGCAACTCTGCTAAGTACTACACCTTGAATAATTAAAATCCATATTATAGAATTTGTAAATAATTGTAACAGTTTTTGCGTTTTATCAAGTCAAAGGTTCACGTATACAAAAAATATTCTCATTGATAAAATTATGTCAGCCGGACTTTGGTACTTAAAGTTCTTTAATCTCGTTTGTTATTTTATATGAGTACATCATTTTCAGGTTTAAATGTTACTCATCAAGAAATGCCAACAGCATTCATGTTCATTTTACCTACGTTTATTTATCTTTTTTTTTGTAGAGAAAACTAATTGATATGACATTACACACAATGTTTTGCTTGCTGCTTTGGACTAGAACATTTTTACTGTTTTCGAGGAAACTCGGGTCTTTCCTCGTAGTATCTTGGTTTACGTGTATTCTACTATTACATTCCAACCAAAAGATTCAGATCAGGATCAGGACTTACAGATGGCTAATGTTCTGCTGCACTAAACAGGTAAATTTTCTGCTAGCCATATTTGAGTTGTCTTCGCAGCTTTGTGTGCTGGTACGGAGTCCTGTTGAAATACTCAATGGTTTCCTTGAAGGAGAGAGTCATTAAAGGTTTTAACCCGGTTTAACGATTCCCTTGGTAAGCTAGTGGCGATGTTTTAACGCCTTTTTCACCCCACCAAACCATTACAAATGCTGGATAATGGTCTCTTTAAACTCTAGAAATGTGCTTTTTTGCTTTTTTGTGTTCTTTATGTGTGAGCATAAACACGATAGTTCTGCTTATTAAATTTTTTTTTTGAAAAAATAACATGCCTTTCTTGGTTTGAGGTTTAATGATTTCTCGAAAATTCTAATATAGCCGCTTCATGTTATTTTGTTAACACCGTTTTTTTGCTTAGTTACAGGAAAGTCCAATTTTCGCCGTGTTTTTTCTGTGATTGTTTTTGACTATTTTGGCAATTGTTTTTACTGAACAATTAATGCAAGTTGTTTTTTTAGTTAACTTCTGCCGCCTACCTTTTGGATGATTTTTTCCGTATGAATCTCATAATTTAATAAAGTTATTTACTACTCATAGCGATCTAATTATGGTGAGTTTCAAAACACCGAAAATTTTATTTTCAAGCAGAATAATGCTGCAAATCATGTTTCTTATTTTTCTTATATTTCTTATTTTAAATGGCAAAGTTTACGGAAATTCAACTCAATAAGAAACTGTGAAAACATTAAAATGAGTAATAAAAAGCATTGGACGAAATTCCATTATCCGTGCTCAAAATATTAATTTACAGTATGAAAAATAGAATTTTTGAATTTATTGCCAATAGAGGTACTCACTATGTATTAATTTATAATTTCTTTTTTTTAAATAAATTCATTGAAATTCTTCTACTGAACTTATAGTAATTTAGTTTTATTTATTCCTCTATTCAGGTAATATGAAACTGGAAATAACCAAATAGGAAAAAATTTTTAAAAAATAAGATTATATGTGGCTTTTGGCTCTAATACCTAAGGGATGTAATAATTAGATTCCAAAATTTTCATAAAAATGTGAGTGAACTAGAACTTATGGTAATTTCGCTCAGTGTATGAATAAACTTAACCCCCTTTTCACGTCCAGGAGCCAACTTGTAAAGTAATAATTAAAATCATAAAATAAAGTATTAAAAAAATAATTTTATTTATAAATTAATAAATAATTAAATTATCTAATTATTAAATAATACATAATGCACATTTCTGAGTAATGACATTGGTTCAATATTTATATGAAAGAATTGTGCTATGTTCTTAAACTTTAATACTTTTAAAAATAACAAAACAATAAATAATAATAATTGAATTATTATAAGAACACTTTTTTATTCACATCAAAAACGCACTTCATTTTCAACTGCCTTTTAAAATTTCTTTCGCATTTGAACATGCTGTGTTGATGGAGGGTTGGTTTTGCCAAAATTTAAATTTTTCGCAAGCTTGATAAACTTTCCGTTGGAATCGGCACCGGCACGTCTCCAATACACTGTTTGAACTGCATTTCTTCCAGCAATGTAGCGAGTTGCTGCTCCAATAAGCGCCTTTTGATGCATCTTGATTGATTATGTTGTCATTGAACGTTTTAATAGACACAAAACTTGTATTATGATTTTTCTCAAGGAAGGCTTGGTATTTATACTAAACTGATACTCTTATCATTGCATTTGTTTTGACGTAAAAGATTCCACTAAGCAAGCACATGAAAATATATGTTGAAGGGGTCTCAATTATTTCAATAGCATTTTACAATACTTTTTTGAAATTCAATAAATATGTTATTTTATTTGCATACTTAGGTATACTTAATAGATTATAATTTATTTTTTTTTAACTTTTTATTTGTATTTGTTAATTTATTACACATCCCTATTATAATATTGAGGAAATTTATTATTAATTCATGGTGTATTTGTTTATCTCGTTATGATCAGGCCCTCTTAATTCCAGTTCCTTTAGTTAAAATGATCAGCACCACTTTACAAATTAATGCTATTAATTTTTGCATTTAATTTTTGCACAAAATGTTAAATCTATACTACAATTTTTTTAATTGGAAAATGGTGTATAATTGGTAGTTGATATCTATAACCCAATATACGGGGTGAAAATATACCTGCTTTAGACTTGATTTTAATTCATTCTTAAGATTGTATTCCACGTTGAAGGTTGGCTAATTAATTTATAGCTAAAGCCAAGTTGATCAATGTATGAAAATATAATTAATTGTGTGATTTGCCATTTCCCTTTCATATTGTCCATAGATCAATATTAGATTTCAAATCACAACAATGTAACCGGTGTGACAAGGTATATAATCGTGGCTTTCCACCCTCATAGCCTGTCAATTTATGCTTTATGTCACTTTATAAACGTTAACCGTTTTTAAGAGTTTACACGCAAGGTTGTTAATCGGATTAGAAAATGTGGTTGTAATCCTGTTTTATTGTTGATGGTGGAAATTACCAACTCAGAAGGACCATCGCCGACATCGTATACGATTATAAAAAAATTAGTTTCTTACCGGATTTTGAACAGATGCCTTAAGCACAGTTGTATAACAAAAGATCAACCTCGGATCAGAGTTAACCCAGGATCAACTCACGGTTTATCCAATCCGAGTAAGCAAAGCCTAGAAATTAATTTAGAAAATAAGAAAATAAAAAAATAATAAGAAAATAATCCTAGAGATTAACTCGGATCTGAAATTGATTTTTTGTTATACAAAAACAGCGTTAATTTATTTTATATAACCAAATTAAAATTTAAAAACGCTCGTTGTCATTATTTCGTATTAACAATAAGTATGTACAAGTCGGATCCCCTTCATCGTAATGGCTTTCTTTTCTAATAAATGTGGGAAAAGTTTTTTTGATGCAAATAGCAGTTCGAAATAATGTACATTCTAAGAATGATTTTTCAGATTTCATTATTTCTTGCACGGTATTTTTACTATGTTAGTATTATTTTGATATCAAAGTACATTAAAATATTATCATTCCGTTATTTATGTACTACATCACTTTATTAGACTAATTAATTTTAATGAAAAAATTATAGTATATAATATTAAATATGCATAAAATAATAGTACGCAATAATTTATTCTGTCTCCAAATATTTCTATGGCAGTCAGTAAACTGCATTTTCCGCATTTTGTTAATTAAATATAATAATTATGTTTTACGATTGAAAAAAATAGCATAATTAATTCTGAGCAAAAATTCTAATCTTTATATTAGACTGCTCTTAAATTGTTTTACTGTTGCATTTTTGCAATTCTGTAATAACTTATGTATGTACATAGATGACAAGCATAAACGATGATTAGCTGATCCCATGATTTCCAATTATTAATTTATTGACAGATGATATTGAAACGACATAATCACACCACGTTTGTCTGATAATTTATAAGTATTTCCCTCTTATAAAAATATCTGGGTTCAGTAGACGAGAACTCGATTCACGTGTACTTAATAGCCTTCTTGAACCTAAGTAGGAAATATTTCAAACAAAATGTATTTTTGAAATTTTATTTTTACCAAATAAATTTAATGATGTATTATTTTAACAAATAATGTTAATTATATTACTTATTGACGTCGTTTAAATTACCAATGTGTTCAATAAATTGTTTATACAAAACACACACAATAGCAATAATATTTAAATCCAGCGAATAGAGCATTAAAATAATGTATTACAAAAGAGGCACTAACATAAATTTTTAAGGTTTATATTATGTAAAATTCAAAATGTTTCAAATCTATGAAAATATAATCAATAGATAAGTGGTTTAAGTATTGTAACTCGATATTAATCACATCAAAATTTTTAGCATAAACCAAAAAATGCACAAAATACTATTATTTTATGCATATTTAATATTATATACTATAATTTTTGTGCATTTTTTGGTTTATGCTAAAAATTTTGATATGACTATAAAAATATAATGTATTTTTGTAATTGCTAGATTAAACTTAGAGTTATTATTTGTTTTTATATCAACAATAATAAATTGATAAGAAGAGTATATGGATACTTAACGCCACATTATAAAAATTTATTTAATAGGTCATGTTTAAAAATAAATAAAATAAAGTTAGGTACCTACCTTATTTTTCTTAAATAGGAAAGTTTTTAAAATTATTACTTTGAACTTGTTTATAATTTACTTCGAGTGGAAATTGACAAAAAATTATGAAAGTTATATTTAAAAACCACCAACAATAAACAATAATAAAAATAAGTTCTTTAAAATGGTAAAAATTCCATTCGCTAATTTTCTACATTCTTAAGTTCAATTCCGTTTCTGCAACTTTATTGTTTAGGTTTAGGTTTTTTAAAAATTGTTTGTAATTTTTTTTTATGTTGTTTATTTTTAAATGAACACACAAATTTGTATTATTAGTAAGAATTTTAGATCGCAGTTTAACAAATTTTTGAATTAGTAATAAATAGAGTACGGGCTTTTAAGCATAAAAAATCGAGAAAATAGCGCTTAAAATAGCACAAAAAATTGCCATTATATGCATAAAAATATGCATTAAACTTAAATATAATAATCAATAAGCATTAAAAAAAATTTTAAAACAAAATTTATTTGTAAAGTAATACAATAAAAAAGTAACAAAAATTAGTAATACAAAGTAAGTAAATAAAAATATCAAGAACTTGTGAACAAAAAGAAACTTGACAAAATATTTAATTTTCAGAGTTTCCATAACTTTTAATTATTATTATTATTATTAATTATTGTGTAAATTCTAATATAGTCTAATGTACTGTAGTGTCCGCACTAAGTGATTAAAATGGGTTGCGAACTTAGCAATAAGATAACGGTATTTGCAACTAGAGGAACGCAAAACAAAGCAAAACTCTATTTTAACATTTTTATTATCAGTGTGTGTTTTATTTTTGAGTGTTCTTTATTTTGATTTCAGTATGTTTAATATTTTATGTTTCTCTAGTTAGTAAGTTATTTGTTTTACGATTTTGTTTTTTTAATTTATCATGACTCACCAAATGCCGACAACAGCCAAAATTTAAATAATAAAAAATCTAGATTTGAAAATAAAAGGACATTAAAGTACAACCAATGAAAAGAAGACACATTGTAAAAAAAAAAGAATCAATAAAGAAAAAAAGAGTCAGATAATATTACCAGAGCGGGGTCGATGAAAGTTTGAGAACAATTTTATGAATTGAATTGAGAGAGGAGTCGTGTTGATGCCTAAGAAGCATACAATAGGATTCAATAGAGATTTATTCGCGTGAAGAATATTGTTTAAAGTGGAAGAAGAGTTGGTGATAAAAATGATTGTTTTTTTAGATTAAAGATAAAGATTAAAGATTAGATTAAAGAAGATTAAAGATTAAAGAGAGCAGTTGAAGGAAGAGAAAATAATCGAGCAGACAAAGCTGTTCAAAGGAGTTGAAGATAAGAATGTCGCGTGTTATTTGTGCGCGATATTTGTTCGAAGGAAGATAACTTTGGTTTCTTCAACAGAAAAGCTGCGGTCGGCTATTTGCGCGAGTTTTGTGGTTGTTAATATTTGTTCCTACTTTATAAAATTTTGGAGTTGCAAATAAAAATAAGAATATCCAACAGTTATTTTATTGTCTTACTTGTAACAATTTTTGCATTCGAGAACCTACGTGTCCCATAGACGAGATAGAAATTTTGTATGCAGAGGCGCGCATAAGGTCGCAGCAGTACGTAAATATTCAAAAAAATATAGTACACTCACTGCTAAATAAAAAATCAATAATGGTCGCAGTTCTGCAAGGCTCTAGTAGCCAATCGACCCCTAAGTACAATACAATACAACACAATACTGCTAAATAAGCAATATTATTAAAAATATGAGAATCCTAAATAAAATCGTAAATAACAATAAAACTATAGGAAAATTAGTAATTAGAAGAAGAAATTTAATTTTTTTACTGTTTATCTAGAAAATTTTTAAAATATAAAGATGACAACTTATCATCTATAGCATGCTTGCAAAAAATCTATGGGTTGTTTTCATATTTTAATTTTGGATGATCTCTTATCCCCTCGTTAACTGTCGTCGGATACTCGGTGTTAATCGACTATCAAACAACGACTAAACAAATCTCCTTATTGCGGATTTACGCCAATTTCTAGGAAATTGTGTTCTTTTGATTTTTTTTTGCCCTTGTATTTCTTGAACACCCGAAGGATCGAGCGATTGCGACCACTCAACAGCAGCAATAAGATAAGTTTTTTTACCTTATTACTTCTTTTCGTTTTTTTCATCTGCAAGCTGTACAACACCGATATTATTTTTGATAATTGTCAGCTGCGTTTGTTGATATAGCCAACGCTCGCTTCAAACATTTTTTGATTTTTTTGATCTAGTTTTGAGTTCAAGCATCCTTTTAAATATTCCAATTATTGGAAGTATTTTAGTTAACAGTTCATGGGTGAATGTTTCGAGCGTCTGTCCTTGCTAACGTCCCTTTCGGGTTCGCTTCCCCATAGTAAGAACATGTTTTTTGTTACAAGAGAGAGTGCAAAACTTGTTACGGCTACGCCGGATTCATCCTTGGCTTCCGCAAAGAAAAGAGCTAGTTTTTTTCATCTTGGGTATTCTCACGAAATAAAAGTTTGAGAATTTCGATTTTCAACCGTGTGGGAAGGAAGAAATTGCTGGGTCTTCTCTAAAAAGTCCCAGCCATCCATTTTTTTTCATACTGGCGCCCCACGTTGGGCGCCAATGTAAATAAAAATTCTACCTGCCCTTGCAGGAAGACAGTATATTCTTCACACTCTGGAAAAATCCAAGTTTTCAAAAGAATAGTGAAGAGGCCCACAATGTTAAAGCTAACCGATTTTGTGCGGTGAGCGAGAGCGTGAATTGAATAACAATTCCTGCAGTACGGCTTTTCCGAAAAGAAACACAGATTAAATCAAAGCATACGCATACGCTTTGATTTAATAAATACTTATTAACTCCAAATACAAAAGATCAAAAAGTATAAAAAAAGGTTGTCGATCGTTTACAATTATCGGCGTAGTTGGCAAAAGTTATGTAAAAAAATCACTCTCAAACGAATGTTCGGGCACACTGAACAACCATTGACGAAAAACTATGATGACACTCAAAAAAATATTATAGTGTCTAATGAAAAATCAAAGCTGCTCGCTTCGAGTTAGAAAAGAAAAAAACACTTACCCGGGTAATTACAAAATTTATCTATACAAAATTTTCCACCTAACGGAAACCAACAGCTTACGAAATGATGCAAGTAATCGCAATCGTTGTCCAGCTCTCGAACTTTGGAAAAAAAGTGACGTTGAGCCGTTAACGCTTGGAAATCAGCGGTACTCGTGCACTTGAACCAAAAAGGAGGAACTCTGGAATTCACAACTTCGAGACGTGATGTAAAATAAGGAAAATGAAGAATCTTCAACTGCGTTGAAAATTTAAGTTGGTAAACTTGTTGGTAAACTTTTTGTAAGTTGGTGAACTGGTGGTGATTAAAAATATTTCAAATTCTTGCAATTTTTCGTTCTTATTCGTTTATACTGGAATAGTTGGTGTATCCAAAAGTACATAACAAAAAAGGTGCTTCCTAATTACAGACGAGATATCACCTTAACCGTGTCAAACGTGTTATCAAAAACCTAGCAAAAGTGTTATCAAAACTCGCTGTTTTTGAAAAATCATAGGCGTCGCGCTAACCTTGAACGCAGTGACGTGCGCAAGGTAAAAGAAACCAAATTAACAAAATTTGTTACATCTTATTGTAGAATACATTTCTCTTTGATGTCGCCATTATTTTAAGTAACGTAGATCTTTTATACACGAATTACAATAATTGAGTAGGATAAATCATTATTTTTAAAAAACTTAAATTTGTATTATTGCTTTTTTTGTTTGCTTGTGATTATTTAATTGTATCTTATCTATCGTCTACTTAGCTAAAACAATTGATTCAATGCGTTGTATTAAAAGTTCGAATGTTTATTTAATTTATAATTTTAATAAAGGAAAAAGGTTAATGTATCATTTCTCTTCGCCAATTAAAAAGTTTTTTATATGCATACCTAATGTTGTGTATTGTAATAACACGAATCACGTTGTATATGTAAAAGGCCTTTAATTTGTGAAAAAGTACCTAGCATTTTCCACGAGTAACTAATTTCCACCATTATAATTTTAATATTTACTATGTAAAAAAAATAAACATTTTTTTAAATAAAATATAATATGCTGTTATTTATTATTGTAAAATTTGGAAAAGCGACAAGAAAAATATCATTTGTGTACTGTTTTTTTTTATTTACATTCATTAAGTAACTAATGAATAATTTCTTTTGAAAATTTTCCATTGGTTGATTGGTAAATTACAAACACTATTTTAAATTTATGAAGTTGCTTAGGTAAATTTCCACTTAAACTGGAAACATACCAAATACTACATACCAAATTTAAAAAGAAAAACAACACATCAATCCTAGATAAGACTTCACCAGCATTATAATGGTGTTATAAAAAGCAGTTTTAAACTCAAGAAAAAACAGGGTGATGCTTATCCTTATCCTTATCCTAATTGTTTTATCCAAAGTTCAATAGTAGATTTATGACTATTCAACCAAGAAATATAACTTTTACATTTTTTACTATACTTATATAGTTTTATGTATTCTCTTCTTTCCTGCTTCTGTAAAATTCCAATACGACTATGTACCGTCAAAATCGTTCAATCGTTAACTGTTAAAATATACGAGTGCTTAATTTCAAAAGTTTATTTTGAATTTTTCCATTTTATCGATCAATAAATTAGTGATGATCCGGCAATCAATAATAAATTATCTGCAGTTGCACTAACACTTTATTTTTAGATTTGCGTTGTTTACTTTATTGGCGATACTTTAATTGATTTTCAAGCATTTTAAATTTACAATTTAAAATTGTCATTGTTTCATTCGCTTGCTTATCAATTTTGGCTTCAATTACTGAAATATTTTTTGTATTTTTTGTACGTGTACTTAATTTTGCAAGACTAAATTATACTTATCGATTTTTTTTAATTTTCAGGTTTTGATTTTGTTCATTTTAATTTTAACGAAAATTAATATAAATAAATAAAATTTGTAAAGTAATTCTGATACACTTATCGTTTCTTATTCGCATCTTTTCATTTGCGTTGTATGAAGTAAATATCTCTATATATAAAACGTCAGGAAGCTGCTGCTGCTGGTGCTACAGCGTGTCATATTTTTGGTTAGAAAACCCCGAAGACGCAATCATGATTAATGAAAAGGAAAACAAAGAGGAGAAATGGAAAAACAAAGAAAAATAGGAAGTAACAGCAATTAGTGAAAAGGCACAGCTAGTCAAAGAGATAAGATGAAGCTATGATTAATGAGAAAAAAAAGAGAAGAAGAATTGAAAAAACAGAAAGATATAAGAAGGAAACAAAAAGAAATGAGAACATAACAAAGAAATTAAATAAGATAATAGAAACAGGGAGAACTTTTACGAAAAATAAATTTTATAACTACCAATGCTACACATCATCGAGCTCCTTACTAATCGAGTTATACATTTATGAAGTTCCACAGTATTAATTTTTTTATTGAGACCGGTAAAAGAGAGATCACCGGACGATCTTGGTTAGCGTTAGGAATTTTTTAATAAATACCGCTAAAAAAGAGGATCCACCGTCTAGCTGCCCATCCGCGAACAGGCTTCCCAGCTAGTAATCAATAAAGTAGTAAATTAATTAAAAACTAACTACTTTTAAAAATGCATAAAATGCAACTAATAACGTGTTTTGAAATAAATTATAAAGCAGAATATAATCTTATTTTAAAATAATTTAATTTATTGAAAGTATAAATTACAACGTAATGTTCAAAACAATGGATAATACACAACATTTCGATGGATTACAATTAGATATTACAGACATATCCGAAACTGATAATTATATTAGATGCGATTCACATGTTAAAAATCAAAAAACGGCTGGTATTGACAAACTTCCGAACTCTTTTATAAAGGATTACGTAAACGTACTCTTTTGCCACCCTTAAAACATATTTTCAACTTAATAATCAGAACAGCAACATTTACAAACGTCTGTTTTTGACTGTTTAAAATTACAAGAAGCTATTAATCAGGTAGAGCTAACAAACTAAAATTGAATATTGGTAAATGCAATATCATGACATATTCAACAAAAGTAAGCACTATCAAATATCCATATAAAATTGTTGGAAAGGAAGTTACTAAATGTAACGAATACAAAAACTTAGGAATCCTATTTGATGAATGTCTTGACAACCGTAGGTACGTAGCATCTGTGCTGTTTTTGCATGAAATAATACATGGCAGAGTTGCTTGCTCCGACATCCTGAACGAAATTCAACTGTTGTCAACAAGAACTGCTCATTGTAGTAATGAAATATTTTACATCAGCAACTATAGAACCAATACAATGAAGAAGTATTCTACCAATATCATGAGCACCAACATAAATAGCATATCGGGTCTTTGCAATATATACCTAGACAATGCCAACAAAATCAGCAGCGCCGCCTGTGAACACCTGAAGACAACAGCACATTTATAAACATTTATAAACATTGTCACTTTTATTTGTTATTTCCTGTTATTAGGTATTATCTGTTGCGAAATAAATTAACTAAAAAAAAATATTGGCCGACCTGGGAAACCTTTCTGCGACGAAATTTATTTTTAAGACTTGTTAAGGATAGTTAAAAAGCCTTGTTATTTTCAAAAACTGGAAATTCAAAAACTAAGAGGCATTAGACAAAACGCTGAAATACGCTATAATTTCTTTTTACTCTAACTTCACTAACAAAATTACTCACGGTAATGCCCCCTTGTTAGCTATTAAAATTTCAAAAATTAAATTGTGTAGCTCTATTCAGTACACCTTGACTAATTAAAATTGATATAGAATTTGTAAATAATTGTAATTTTTTGTGTTCTATCAAGTCAAAAGTTTATCACTTACGCAAAAAATATTCTAATTGATGGAATTATGTCAACCGAACTTTGACACTAAAAGTTCCTTAATCTCGTTTATTATTTTATATTATAAATCTTTTTCGGGTTGCAATCTTACCCAGCAAGAAATGCAAACAACAATTACATCTATTTTATCTACTTATTTATTTTTTATTTTCTTTTTAAAGGAAATAATAATAACCGCCAAGATATAAAGATCAATAGCATTTATTTCTAGTTTAAATCTGGTTATTTTAAATTATAGTTTACGTTCCACTCTAAATTACAAAATACCCTAAAAACTGAATTTTTAATGGTTAGAGCTACTGTTGGGTAAATTTAGCAGGAAGTCTACATTGAAATTTGTGTAGAAGACAATAATATTTTTGTTGATATTTACTTCTTAATATACTACTGGTACGTAATAGTAATTTGTTAATATAAATATTTATTTTGTTACAACTGGAGTCCAAATAATAAGTGTCGTCTGGGGGCTTATAATTTGTTTAGTTTCAAGACCCAAAAAAAGGAGACTTTTTACTTTTTTTTAATTACCATAAAAACTGTGTACTACACAAAGAATAATAATTAGTACTAAATTTTTGTTTGTGAAAATATTTTTATTTTGCATTTGTCTAACCTTCTCTGTATCGATAAAGTGCACTGTTACTTTACCGTGATATACGCAAAAAAATAAAATAATATTTAACTTATTTTTCAGGATGCCGGAGCTAGCTCAATAAGTACCTAGAGGTGATGACTTTATAATCTCGATGTAATGATAAACTATATACCTTAGGTCCGATGTTCGCTATTTTTTTATTTTTTTGGGCCTTTTTTATGTGTAATTTTAGTCATAAATTAATAACCCACATAATTCGACACTAAGAAGTGTCGAGAATTACAAGCAAATTATTTCCTAAATAATATTAGCACTTAAACGCAATAAAATATTTGTAAGAGAACCAACCAAACTTTTTTCGTAAAATAATAATTAAAATCATAAAATAAATTATTAAAAAATAATTTTATTTATAAATAAATAAATAATTAAATAACCTGACCATAAAATAATACATAATGCACATTTCTGAGTAATGAAATTAGTACAATATTTGTATGCAAAAATAGTGCCATAATCTTAAAATTTAATACTTTTAAAAATAATAAAACAATAAATAACAATTAAATTAATATAAAAACACTTTTTTGTTAACATCAATATCGAACTTCATTTTTCACAGCCCTTTAATATTTCTTCTGCATTTGAACATGGTGTAGAGATGGAGCGTCGGTTTTGCCAAAATTTAAATTTTTCGCAAGCTTGATAAACTTTCCGTTGGAATCGGCACCGGCACGTCTCCAATACACTGTTTGAACTGCATTTCTTCCAGCAATGTAGCGAGTTGCTGCTCCAATAAGCGCCTTTTGATGCATCTTGATTGATTATGTTGTCGTTGAACGTTTTAATAAACACAAATGAACTTGTATTATGATTTTGCTCAAGAAAGGTTTGGTATTTATACTAAACTGATACCCTTATCATAGCGATTGTTTTGACGTAAGCAAGCACATGAAAATATACGTTTAGAGGGGGCATTATTACATCAATATTTTTTATAGTACTTTTTTAATATTTAATAAATAAATTATTTTAAGTGATTACGTAGGTACATAATTTATTGATCTATAATTTATTTATTTTTTTTGCTAATTAATTGTTTGATTTGTTGTTCCTACTTATTATATATAATATTAAGGAAATTTATTGTGCATTTGTTAATCACGTTATGATCAAACCCTCTTTAGTAGCAGTTTACAAGCTATTGCTATCTTTACTGCAGTTAATATTTGCATAAAATGCTAAGTATGTAATACAGCAATTTTTGTAATTAATTGGTAAATGGTGTATAATTGTTAATGATTATGCACCGAATATGGGAAGTGAAATTTTTTTCTTAACGTTGGTATTTCACATTTGAAATTGGCTAATCGACTTAGCTAAAACCAAAATGATTAATATTATAACAGCTGTATTCATAAAAAGTTACAACAGGTTTGTAAAGCTGTTATAAGCAAAATGTCAAAAAACATTATTCATAAACGTTCAATAGCGCTAAAACACTGTTATAAGACTGTTATAAGATTGATATAAGCTGTTTATAACCTAAAACAACCAATCAGCTGTAACCCATAACCTATAACAGTATTATAACTAAAACATTCCTGAGCGACATTTTAAGAAATTTTTATGAATACGGGTGTAAGAATATAAGAATATAATATTAATAGTATAATTTTCAATTGCCTTTCATATTGCCTTTCATCTTGAATTTCATATCCCAACAACTGGATTAGAGAGTCA
Source organism: Cantharis rustica (assembly GCA_911387805.1). Classification (NCBI taxonomy): domain Eukaryota; kingdom Metazoa; phylum Arthropoda; class Insecta; order Coleoptera; family Cantharidae; genus Cantharis; species Cantharis rustica. Next base: position 38,740,690 of record OU426879.1, read on the forward strand.
AGGGAACCAGCGCCGTGCCGGCTTTACGTGCCCTCCAAATCACGGAGGCGGTCAAAAGATAATCTCTCACTGGATTCTAACCTGATATAAATTGCTGTCAGCAGTTGATTTGACCTACTATGCCATAATGCCGTAATGATTTCTTACCCTCATAAAGATTTCGCATCATCAAGGCAACCAAAATAGTGACCTGAACGCATTTGAAAGAAGAAACCTTACATTATACTTTTTTTTTAACTAATTAGTAATATTGAATATTTCATGCATATTACTAATGGTTATTGTGGTAATGTTGGCACACAGCCATTTATATAAATATTGTAAATGTGTGCAGCATTATACATATTATCAATTTGGTATTTTTGATATTAAAAATATATGTCTTGAGTTTGAACGTTCTTTCAATCAAGTCCTACCTCGGTTACTACAGTTATCTTGAGAAAAATCACTATGACGTATTATCATAATATTGAGTAATAAATCGATAAATAAATTCAATTATATGGTCATCCAGACAAAAATAATCAAGGTATCTCTAAGTGCATGTACTTTTGGATCCACTTCATCGCAATAGCTTCCTCTGCTAATATAATATGTGGCAATAAATTTCTTTATGCAAAAAACAAAACCAATGTACATGTACAAGAATGATTTTTCAGAATTTCTCATTTTTTGCTGGATATTTTCAGTATTATTTTATTATTATTATTTTGATATCAAAGTACATTGCAATATTATCATTTACGTTATTTATTTACGTCACTTATTAGACTAATTAATTTTAATGAAAAAATAATAGAAAATATGTAATCCGCATAATATAAGTAGCAATTTTGTAGCATTGCCTAAAATTATAGGTGATTTTTTTATGACTAATATAAAAATTTTAACATTTCTAGTAATCCTTTTAATACCTAGTTTTTAATGCTAGACTAAATAAAAGACTAAAAAGTTTAATACTCCTATAGTATAATAAGTTTAATATAAAAAATCAAGGGTATTGGATTTTTATTACACGAATATTCAAACTAAATATTGAAATGCTCCCAGCATTACATTTTTTAATTAATTTTAAAATTTTTCATTCTTAAATATTTTCTTAAATTTTTATTTTGTATTTGAATTAAAATTTCAAATGAGCACGTTAAAATTTATTCGATACCGGTATCGCAGTCCGGCTTTTATCACCAACCATTTGTTGTTCCTTCAACAAATTTTTAATTTAAATTATACAATTTTTACCGTTAACTAAATTTTCCAATTGCAAATTCCATCCAATTTCACCTTTATCTATCCTTTCTTGAGTAATTTGCTTCTATTTAAATTTTATTTTCAAAACCACTCAAAAATCTTCCAAAATCAATTTAATCTAATATAATAACTTCAATAAAACATTTTATCTTCAAAAACTTTTATATTTTCATAATAATACTACACTTATTTAATTAAGTTTTCGGACTAATCAATCACACGTCCATCATGTCGACCAATTTTGTCAAAAGGCCTTGATAAGAACCTCACTTCTACCAATTTTAATTTTCAAAGTTTTACCTCCCAAAATTCAAATTCAAATATTTCATAAACTTAACATCAAAATTAATGACAAATTAACAGGGTAGGTAAAACTTTGGTTCGGAACATGACAATATATGAAGTAATTCATTTTTTAATTTTTGCATTATTAATAATATACGTAGTATCTAATTTTTTGTTAGAGAAAAAGTAATACATTTCTATCATTTGGATTAAAAGTGTCTATGTTTGACATACCATTATTGCATTTGCGAGACAAAGAGCCAGTGGAGCCGAGCAGAGTTTAACTTTTAATGAGGCAATATACAAAATCTTTCTCCATAATATGGAGAAATAAAATATAATTCAAGAAACAAAATTAAAAATTTACTTTTTTGTGAAAGTAATTATTTACTTTACCACCCATTTAAGCTCTTTAGTGCCACTCGCTATTGTTTTGCTTAACTTTTAATGCTAATTAAACACAATAATTATGTTTTACGTTTGAAAAAAATTACCTATTATAATTATTTTGGGCAAAAGTACTAATTCCTATTTGTAACATCGTCATAAATTATTTTACTTTTGCTCTTTATAATTCTATATTAAAATTAGGTGTCAAGCACTATAACGATGATTTGCTAATCCCATGATTTCCAATTATTACTTTATTGACAGATCATATTGAAACTACGTAATCACGCTAGGTTTGTCTGATAATTTATAAGTATCTTCCTCTTATAGAGGTATCTAAGTTTAGTAGACCAACTCTATTCGCGTGTACTTCATACTCTCTCAAACCTGAGTAGGACATACTCAAGCAAAATGTATTTTTAAATTTTATTTTTACCAAATAAATTTAATGATTATATTATTGATTGACGTCATTTAAATTAACAATAAATGTTTAATAAACCCATAACACGAGATACATGCATGCTAATATTTATTAATAATTTTAAAAGCCATAATAGTAATTAAAATTACTATATTATAGATTTAATAAACAAAATTTAACTAAAATTGAGTTATATAAACTTTTTTTTAGTATAGCCTACTTCCGTGCGTCAAAAGATAAATATAAATAAAAAGATAAATAAATATGACGATATCTATAAATTATCTCAATTTTTTGTTATTAATCTTTTTTTTATTTGGTCACTCAATGAAAATATTCCTAATTTAAATCATATTGAAATTAATTTCTGCAAATTAATCAAAATACTGTAAGTATTCTAATTGTTCCTTCATAGAAAAATCATTTATCCGTAGCAATAATATTTATATTGAACAAATAGAACGTTAAAATAATGTATTACAAAAGAGGCACTTCCGTAAATATTTAAGGTTTATATTATTTGGTAAAATTCAAAATTGTTGAAATGTATGAAAATATAGTATATAATTAATTGCTGCATTAAACTTTTGCGTCAATAGTTGTTTTTATGGCAACAGTAATTGATAAAGAAGAGTGTATTGATACTTAACGCCACATTATAAAAATTTATTTAATAGGTCATGTTTAAAAATAAATAAATAAATTTAGGTATCTACCGTATTTTTATTAAATAGGAAATTTTTTAAATATTTACTTTGAGTTTTTTTATAACTTACTTAAAGTGTAAATTAGCAGACATTATTTTACAGTCATATTTAAAAATTAAAAATAGCTTTTTCAATTAACATGTATTTTATAAGAAGAAGAGTTTTTTAATGATTTTCAGTAGACACCCCATAAAAGAGGGAAGGCGTAAAGCCTATATAAGGTAATGGCATATAATATGGCCATGCTAAGCTTTGAGAATATTTTTAAGCATGATCTGATATTAATAAAAAAAAATAATAATATGTTTTAACAGATATGTTTACTACATACAAAAAATATCAACCCAATTACACTCATATTTCACCTGTAATTACCGTTTTTATGAAAAAATAGCAAATGGCCATATCGCCGACGGGGGTAGGTAATATATTCTTTTTTTTGTTTATTCAAATATTCTAAGTTCTAACCTGTTAAATGTGTATTATTGTCATTTTTAGTGTTTTTTAAATATTATGTTTCTATGTAAGTATATATTCTTTACTGAACAGTTAAAATTTATTATTTTAACATTTGTTAAGTTTAATTATTTAAAAATAATTAACTTATATAAATGATCTTTCCATTTATGACAAAAAAATTTTTTGTTCAAAAACCCAATTGAAGCAAATGTAAATGCATTCTGAGAATTTGATTGTATTAAAACTTCGAACATTTAATTTATAATTTTAATAAACGGAAAGGTTCTATACCATTTCCTCACAAATTAAAAAGTATTTCATAATTACGCACACCTAATGGTGGTATTGTAATTTTACGAAACATGTTTTACATGTAAAAGAATTTTTAATTTGTTGAAAAGTACCTAGCTTTTATTTTTTTAACAAATAACTTTATGTGAGATTAATCCAACCTTATAATTTTAAAAGGTATATAATATTTCGTAGGCATATTATTTAAAAAATTAATTTACAATTTAAAATTTTACAATTTACAATTTTACAATTTAAAAACAATTTACTAGTTTTTGTTTATTATTTATAATATATTATTCATACTGATTAATAATAATTTCTTTAAAAAAATTTCCATTGTTTGGTTAATAAATCATAAACAGTATTTTTAATTTATGGAGTTGTTTAGGTTAATTTCCACTTTAAGTGGAAAAATACCAAATGCGTCCAAATTTAAAAACAATTATGCCTATTCTAGATAAGATTTCATTAGCATTATACTGGTATTAAATAAAGCAGTTGAAAAAATAGAACTTGCGAAGGATTGCGCTTTTTTAATATTAAACACCGACAGAACTGGTCAGCTGTATATTTCTATACATGGTGTACATTTTAAAATATACACCTTAAAATTTTCGTGAACTACACTAAATATAGAAAAACTAAAGAAGATGCTTTTCTAAATAGAGAAGTACGAGATTACACTCACACCCTCAGCTACCACAACTTAAAAAATTTAAATGACACAATACCCTTTGTAACATCTCAACTTAAAGGTACTTTAAAATGCGGACACGGACAACTCGGCTCTGGACAACTCGGCACCGGACAACTCGGCACCGGACAACTCGGCACCGGACAACTCGGCACCGGACAACTCGGCACCGGGAAAACTCGGCACCGGGCCAACTCGGCACCGTACATCTCGGCACTGGACTACTCGGCACCGGACAACTCGGCACCGGACAACTCGGCACCGTACATCTCGGCACCGAGACTAGGGTGTTACGGTTCAATTTTGCTATAATGGAATTTAAATTGTTTTGTAATAATATTCGAAAAGTGGCATATTAATTCACTTTAAAAATTTTAAATTTCAACAAGAATTATTATCAACAATGATAACATGCACATTAGGTGCATTTACACACACAATCCCGGCCCGCGTGCTGGAACGCGTTCTAGCACGCGGGCCAGGATTGTGTGTGTAAATGCGACGAGGTGCCACGTTCCACTCCAAACGCCGTTCCAAAGATTACAATATAATATTTGCTCATTCTTTTTTAAAAGCGTTCTTAATGTTTCAGAAATATATTATACTTACGATATTTTGTAAGATTTGTATTTGTAAATTTATTATTAATTACCAAAAATTAGTTTCGCAAAACAATTTGAACGGATACCTGGGTGCTTAGTGTCATCCTATATCTAAGCAGTCAATTATTAAATTAATAATAGAAGAATGCAGTTTATTTATTTACTTAGAACCTCCGAAATTGTCGATAATGAATTTACAAAACCTTACACAAATTACATTTTGCGTAAAATATCGTAAGAAGTAATATTTCTGAAACATTAAGAACGCTTTTAAAAAAGAATGAACAAATATTATATTGTAATCTTTGGAACGGCGTTTGGAGTGGAACGTGGCACGTCGTCGCATTTACACACACAATCCTGGCCCGCGTGCTAGAACGCGTTCCAGCACGCGGGCCGGGATTGTGTGTGTAAATGCACCTAATGTGCATGTGCTTTTTAAAGTGAATTAACATGCCACTTTTCGAATATTATTACAAAACAATTTAAATTCCATTATAGCAAAATTGAACCGTAACACCCTAGTCTCGGTGCCGAGATGTACGGTGCCGAGTTGGCCCGGTGCCGAGTTTTCCCGGTGCCGAGTTGTCCGGTGCCGAGTTGTCCGGTGCCGAGTTGTCCGGTGCCGAGTAGTCCAGTGCCGAGATGTACGGTGCCGAGTTGGCCCGGTGCCGAGTTTTCCCGGTGCCGAGTTGTCCGGTGCCGAGTTGTCCGGTGCCGAGTTGTCCAGAGCCGAGTTGTCGCGTACCGTTTAAAATGCTATATTTTTAAGCAAAAAAATGTATCTCTATCGACTATAGTCTATTTTTTTTAAGAAAAATATTGGAATTTGTACTAAAGCAACAACCTTGAAATATAAACCAATGAAATTGCTTTGAAGTTAGACGCTATTACAATAACAAAATTTTTACGATTGAAGTGCTATGAGTGTTGCCTAAACTGAACCGGGTAAAGTCATAAAAAAGATACTAGATTTAAACAGAGTTAAATGTAATATCGAATAGACGTAGTTATTTGTTTGTAACATTTCGCTTTTTTGTGGTCAATGTTTAATATTATTACAAGATTAAGTACTATTTAAATTATCTGAAGTTTCCCGATGTAAATTAGATTTTGCAAACGACGCGCCACCTATATTATTCATATCTTAGATCGACTATAGAATTTTCCTAAAATTTGTTTCTTGCCTCTTGATCGTTTTCAAATGTACACCCTGTAGTTTAAACTTTAAACCAGTTTCTTGCAACAATTAATGGAAAAAAACTTAGAATCCTTATCCTAATGATATTTACCTAAGTTCAATTAGCTCATGTGGCTTTTTTTATATCTGGTATATAGTTTTCCATGTATTGTGATGATACGTTACTCTTATTTATGAAAATCTCACGGATCTGCAGGTTCCTCGAATAAATGGTTACAATTAAGGCAATCAAACAATTGACGATATAAATATTAACGTTTATTTGCAACCTGATAATTAACAATAATAATTCAAAAGCAGGACTCACACGATTTGTCGATCAGCTAATACCGTCGAACATAAACAATTCTTCTTCACAACTTAAATCTTCTTGTTCTTCTTTACTTATCACCTACTTCAACTAGGAACTATTTTCAATTACTCGTACACCTTCTTCTTATTCTTTGTATCAAACACGATACAGTCGAACTCTTATTCAGCCGCGTGCCGATATTAATTTCCACACACGGAAAAACTATGGCCTCAAGCCCCTTGGGTAAACTTCCCAAACAAATCTATAAATCTTCACTAACTATCGACACGCTCTGAATTATTTTTAATTCACACAACCGCTTTCGATTGCTCTCGAATATTGACTGTCCATTGACCGTTGTTTATTTTTCTTCATCGCTAAGTTTTTCATTACAGTTAATGTTTTCATTGGTTCTTAATTTTTTTATTTTAATCAAGGTTCTTTCTGTTTTTAAATTTTAGATCAAATGTGACCTGGTGGTTTTAATTTGCGTGTGTGTCCAAATTCAAATAAAAATAATTTAATACAAATACACAAAAACTTAAATTAAATACAAAAGATAACAATTAAACAAATTAAACTAACAAAATCTTAACATAACGAAACACAATATTAGTAGCGCGTCACGGGTTAACATACGAGGAATATAAATAAAAGAAATCCTGCTTTATATATTTTTATCAGCTTGCATCGTCAATCCTTTAATTGCTCAAATGCGCAACCCACCTCTTATGCCTTGATGTGGACACAACAGTATTTACGTTTCTTCTTTCCATATACAAATTTTTAACTGTGAAATATAATAAAATAAATAATATTAAATTTTATTAGTGTTTGTTTAATTAAAAACTTTTTATTTTATATTTATTCTTATTTCTTGCTTCGGTTCCAAAACTTTAATTTATTTCTTGTTTCATTTTCCATTCAAAAGTTCAATTTATTGTCAATAAATTATCATTTTTAGATTTGCGTTATTTACTTACAATTTAAAATAACCATTATTTTATTTTTTTCTTATCAATTTTTGTTTTAATTAATTCAAATATTTTTTTATGTGGTCTATAAGATTTTTTTTTATCATTCCTAATTTGTTTCAAAAATCCCTATCAACTATAAAAAAATCATTCAACTTACCAATTAAAGCAGCCAACGGTTCCATATTTAAAAATTTAATTTATCAACCCAAAAAATTATTCTTAAGAAAACTAAACAGACCTCTAACATATTGGAATTTTTACTGTAAAGTAAAGAAACTTTAAAAATTAACTTAAAATTACTAAATACTAATGTATATTTTTTGATAAGTATTTTTATTAATAAATGATCATTCACAGGCCTACAAGAACAAAAATTTTATTTGGTGCCTAGGATTTTGAAACTGATTTTAGCTATATTTGGGTCTCTGAATCTAAATATCAAAAGAGTTTTTTTCTATCAGCTCTACTTTTTTAGATAAACGCCTTTTTTTAAACATTTAGTATTACACGAAATGCAGCAATTGCTTCATTTTGTGCAGTTCTAAATCACATTATACTTAATACAAGGATTGGTTGCTGTATAATAATTATCTGCCTTATTGTTAGTCTGCCGGCCAGTTACATGAAAAATAGTGGTTTCATCGATGACTTTTTCCTCTATCTTTGTATATTTTATATAATATAGTTCATAATATAATATAGAATGAACAAACTAAACAAAATGTTAAAATAATAAATTTTAAGTGTTAAGTAAAGAATACATACTTACATATAAAAATAATACTATTTAAAAAACAATAAAAAAGACTTTAATTTTTTATTTAACAGGTTTGGAAAAATAAAAATGAAAATTGATAAAAAATCTTTTATAAATAAAGATAAATAATAAATACAAAGAAAAATATTAATTTTTTATTTAAGTATGTACTCTTTACTTAACAGTTAAAATTTATTATTTTAACACTTTGTTTAGTTTGTTCATTTTAACCTAATAATTACCACACTATCCACTTTAAAAATTCATTTTTTAAAATGTTATATCATTGAAATTTGAACTGATAGACAAAAACTAATGCCATATTTGAATTCAAGGCATCAAATTCATATAAAATTATCTCCAAATACCCCGGCACCAAAACAGTTGTTGGCCAGTGATTTATAAAAAAAATAGCCAGTATTTAATTATATATTTTGGTCAGTATAAATAATTATGTCAGTATTATTTATATCAAATTTGGTCAATTTAATTTTTTTTTTTTTGAGATTTTTTGTGAAAATTGAGATTTCTGTAAAATTGAGATCTAAAAAACATTTAAATTTTTCGACTGTATAAATTATAGAATTACTATAATCTTTTTTTGGCAGTACGTTTTAATGTTTAATCATTTTCTACATCTTAAAATTTTGAGTTACTTTGCTGTTATGACAGCTTTGCTGACATACCGATATTATGTTATAAATGTAGCGAAACAAAAAAAAAGTTTTGCTCGACTAAATAATTATTATTAGAGGAATTCTTAGCATACATAGAGAATCATAGGACGGATCTTGTTCTAAAAGTTCCCGTCATTTAATTTTATGGAAAAAAAATCTGCATATACTATTACTACTCATCAAAGTAAAAGAAATTATGTATTACGTAGAAAATTAAATCTATACTATAATCTTTTTTTGGCAGAACGTTTTATAATATAATTCTTACAAATAATACAAATTTGTATGTTCATTTAAAAACTAAAGATAGTGATAAAAAATAATATGAGAAAAAAGTGTCTTTTTTAATTGTTGATTAACAAATAACGTCGCAATACAATACATTTATTAGTTAATTATTTTTTTTCTTTTTAAACGCTTTTCTTTGTTGCAAATTGTTGCATTAAAATGTAGCTATTAATAAATAATAGTTAAGTGCTTTATTTTGCACCCGGAGCTTATTTATAAATTATTTACATGTATATAAATAATAATTTATCTGATCGATGATTGTGTATCTAAAGGTGGAATATCTACTAAAAATAGAATAAAAGTAAAAATTTTGAAGTGCTTATAAAATTTAGCGATACTTAACGTTGAAATGGATAATGGTGATAAAAATCAGCACGTATACCATTAAGTTAATTTTTAAGGGGAAATTATATATCAGAAATTAAGTTTTTACCGAAAAAGTTAATTTTCACATACATATATACGTAAATATATTACTAAAAAATACAAATGTTAACTAAACTTAAAACCAGTTTGTATTCAAGTTTTTTCATAAATCATACAATAACAAAACATTAAACATAGCAAAAGTATGAACTATAGTTAGTACGGCTTAGTGGTGGCCTAGTGTCAATCAAACCAAAAACTTGATGCAATTTATCATAGGCAATCGCTACAATTAACTATAATTATTTATAGGCTCTACTTGGGAATGCATTTATTTTATTAAATTACTATTTTTATATAATATCATAATGGAAGCATTAGCAATCTCATGTTGAAGTTAAAGCAAAAATAATCTATGCGTAGAAAACTATTCAGTAATAAATCAATATATTATCTAGAGTAGGTACTTGAGAAAAAAAACAACTTGGGTGGTATTTTTATTGTGATGATTTACTTCCACTCACTATATGATTACTATCGTTTCATTATAGACATGATTAGTAAAATTAATAATAAAAAAAATATTTTTAAGTATTACAGATATCCTACCTAAATTAAATTCAATAATCTTAGAATGAAGAAGTTAATTAAACAATTTTTAATAATGTAAATTACATTAGTAACAGATTATAATCTGTTCTTAGTATATTATATAAAATATAAAATCTTTAATATATTAAATCCCAGCTCACTCCTGCTACAGCGTGTCAATATTTTGGCAAAATTTTTGGTGAGGCGCATGGAGAGGCGTGGTTTACAACAGAATTATTCAATAATAATTTTTGATCCATTTAAATTTTACTATAATAAAGAAAATTTTATTATAAATAAAGAAAACCGGAATTATTTCAAAATCAAATTAATAAAATCAAAGTAAAAGAGAAAACTTCAAAATCGGTCGATCTTAGGTTAGCGTTATGAATTTTTTAATTAAAACCGCTAAAAAAGATATCCACCGTCTGCGGACGAGCTTTTCACCTAGTAATATAATAATAGAATAATAAAATAAATATAAGTTTATAATCTAATCATAATCTCACATTACACGTGTTAGATAGATTTGTGATCAAACCCATATTTCTTTGTGCCAACGCTTTCAAACTTTAAACAAATGTTTCAAAGATTCTTTAGACTTGTTAGGTTTTTGCTTAGTAAAATCATTAAATAGGAAAATAAATCTTAAGAAGGCCAAAACACATTAAAAATAATAAAACAAAGCAAGTACCATTAATCTGTAGCTGAAGGCTACAGAACAAAGAAAATGTAATACCAACACTAAATGCAATAAAAAAAACTCAACTACTAAAAATTTTTGACATTTTTTGTCGACAAAATTTTCGAAGGTAAAATTACACTCAATTATTACAGTGTAGTATTCTTTAAATAAATTGAGCAACATGAAATAATAATCTCATATCTAAAGTTTGTTTAAAAACTTATTTTTTATATATTAATGTACAGCTATTTGCAAAATAACTTGGGCATAACCTTACTTGTTTGTTGACAGGTACAGAGTAAACTGTAATTGAAGTTACTGTAATTTAAAGGAAAACTGTTTAGTAAAACACAAAAGTTCACGAAGAGATGAATTGCAAAAAAAATAGGTAAATATAATATAAAATACTGCAACTTAAAATATTTATAAGTAAAATAATTAAAATGTAAAATACACTTGATTAGGAAAGGCTTTGTTTACAAGTACCTATGCAAATATCATACATATTGATTACTTAATATACATAGATTATACAATCTATGTATGACAAGTAGTAGTAGTAGTGTATTAAATTACAAAAACAATTCTGGAATCTCAACACTGGAAAAGTTTAGAAAAATTGCAAGAAAACAAATGGACATGCGGTCTAGATGTGTTGGAACGAACCTAAGATAAAAGTTATCTGATTCTTTCCTTATTACAATGACCATCACTTATTTCTTATATAATTATAATATTCAATGTTTTTTAAAAAATAAGATTAAATATTGAGAAATATTTTTATCGACTAAAAAACTAGGGATTGATATCAGCAATATTGAAGAAATACAAAAATTTATTTCGATATGTCTAGTAAGATCTTCTTTCAAGCTGTCACAGGTATAGATTCTATTTAATCACTATATCTGTTTTTCTTCTGTATGAGGATATTCTTTTTGTTTTCTTTTTGTATTCTATTTTGTTATAAAAATTGAGTTCTGGAAGATCTCAAGGTAAATTCTGATTTGGTTGATACAATAGAATCGACACCGCCAGGGAACCAACTTGTAACTTATTTTTATTTTATTTTTTCTGAAGAGCGATTTAAAAGTTAAAAAATTCCCTGAAGATTTAATTTAACTGCAATATTTTAACTTGATAACTAGTACACTGAGCGAAACTATTTACCATAAGTTTTCTCACATTTTTATGAAAATTCTGAAATCTAATAAATTGAGTCTGAAAGCTACCTACATAATTATAATCTCATTTTTTGAATTCTTCTTTCCTATATTTATCTAATATTTTGTCGGTACGATACGTGCTGTTGCAGGCTGTGCATGTCGGGTATATTTGAATCATCCTTTGCAGGTAATTTGTATCTGTAAATAACCAGAACAGAAAAATTATAAACTGGAATTACTAATGCTTCCGGACGATATATTTTAGTAGTTACATAAGTTTAACCTTCAGAAATTATTTAAGCTTTCAAATTGCTCTCCCGAAAAAAGTAAAAATGAGCAACCGCTTTGATCCTATGGAGTATCGAAATAAAGTTTCCTAAATAGACATATCTGGATTTGATTATTTAGGATTATTTTGCTATGGGAATAATCTAACAATCTAATAAACCTACTTCTTATCGAAAATTAGTTCTAAGATTAGGGGATTAGAATATGGATTAGTTAAATCCATAATCAATATGCATAAGTACAGGAAGAAACTTTATAGGGGCATAGCTGAAGATAAAGAATTTTATTTCATTAAAATTTAAAAAAATTTAATTCAAAGTTAAAAATAAATTATTTTAACATTACGGCTAAGTTACATTTGAAAATTTAATAACATTATAGTCTAATATAGTCTATTATAGTCTATTATAGTATAATTATTAATTGAAAATAAAACCTATGATTTGAAGGATTTTTTGTTAACTTAGTTTGTGATTGAATGTTTTCTTTTTTTCGAGTGTTTGACATTTATTTCTTTTCTGGTGTGCACTTTCTAATGTACATTTTCTTAGAAAAAAATAAAATTATTATTATTATTATTATTATTAAGCTATGTACAAGGGCGGGGCGGTAAATGTATATTCCCGTTCGAGGATAAAGTTTGGAAACAAAGATAAAGGTGTCAAATATTTCATTGCTAAGATAATAATTAAGTATCTAAAGTGATATGGATAAATACGTATATTTATTGCACTTTGTATTGCATGTTTCATTATAAAAAATACTAGATAAATTACATAATAGTAGTTCTTGCATAATTAATTAAAAAGAAATAAATTGGGAGGTTAATAATTATAATAAATAAAATATTTTTGATACACTCTTTGCGTACTTAGATTTACATAATATTTATAATTACTTTGTTAGTAGTATAAATAATTAAAAAAATTTTTCTGAACTTAGAGATAACTAAAATATTTTATTACGATCAAGTTCATTTTATTTTGCGTAAAAATTTCAACGTAAGCAAAATAGATAACCCGGTCAAGTTCACCGAGGCAGCTGTAAACCTCCAGACGACGTTTTTTAAGCAATAGTAAATAAATATTTACTTGTCTTATTTGAATTTATTAGTAAATTACACGAATATGGGGTGTAATGAGGAAGCAAATCAAACAAATTAACTGCTGGCCAACGTTTCGGACTATATATTAATCCATCCATCCAAAAATTACGCAAGTAAAACAAAACATTTTATTTCGCTTATCGTAACCAGTAAGCCACAAAAATTTGCTATACTCTAACTACATTGAAATTTTTTTCTAAATTTACCTTCTTTAGATTTTAATGAAAGGCTGGGTGTTTGGTCTATTAGTTTTTAATTTACACTTTTGTTCAAAAGATAACGTATTAAAATTATTTTTTAACAAAAAGTCCAATATATTGTTTATTTCCATTGCTGAAAATTATTTAAAAAGTATAAGGGAATTAATGCACAAAAACGTTAAACTTGTAATAACAAATACTATGTAAATTATATTGCATAAACTTCGAAGAGACTTGACTCAACGTTGGTAGATTTGCTGTATGTAATTTCCCCACTCCTACACGCTCCTACGTTATGTATTAATTGCATTTAGCTTGTAGATGCATTTTAAGTATGAGTCTTTCGTATAAATTAATTAATCTTTCTTGTAAATTATGATTTTTAATAAAACATTTTTTTCTTGTTACTGACTGACTTTCTCGAGAGACGCAGTCTCAAAGACTCCCCTGACAGGCCGCCACTGCCTATAACCTCGTATTAGTTATTAAAGTTTGTTATAAAGTTTTATTTTATTTTTGAACATTTTTTTATAAAATTTATTAAAATATTATTAAATTAAATTAAGTTGAATATTAAAAAAATTATTAGAAATATTAATCGACCTGATATTATATACTATTATTAATAAATTATTAAATATAAATTAAACTTAAACGTTAAACAAACATCTACGATATTATTTACTAAGCTGACCAGTTATTTTCAAGTTGACACTGTAAGTTGGTATTGCAACAAATATGTCATTTTATTACAAGATCCCCTAAAAATAAATGCCTCGTGTAAAGTGACCATGCGATCGCATGAAAAAATCTCCTCGTGTAAAGTGCCCTTTAAGTATTTAAGTATCCTTTTAATACTTGTTTATATGAATTTCTAATACTGTACAGAGTGCGGGAAAAATACAATTTCAATATAATTTAACCAATACTTTAATTATAAAATTTAAAACTTTCAAGGTTCAGAGAATTACTACGTTGTTTCTGTGCTGAATAGCAAGAAAATGTCTGGCGAATAGTACGCCACTGGGCTATCCTCACATTGTTTTGTTAAATTTAAATTTGTAAGCATTGTTAACGAAATATTTAATTTTGACTAAATTAAAAACTGAAGTGAATTACTACAGGTTGTTTCAAAAAAGGAAAAAACAAATATATTTAACAAATGTTTTTAAAAAGATTTATTAGATGTCTGATAACATTACACCTTACATGCGTGATGTTTTGCATAAACGGTGTTGGTTATTTTAAAAGTAAATAGTTGAATAAAATTATATTATAAAAATAAAATTACGCCTGCGTTCCGCCCGTTACTAGCCGAGTTTATTATCAACAGTTCGCCTGATTACTTACTTGTGTGACCTTCGTAATTGACGTGCGAGTGTTCTGTTTTTTCAATAATAAGTGCAAGTTAATGTAAAATAATATAAGAAATTCAACCAAAGATCGCTAGATTCTTCCACATTATAAAATTATTGAACCAATACAAGGTCGTCATGCAATTTGCCGGTAAAGTAGTTTTAATAACCGGCGCCAGTTCCGGGATAGGTGCTGCCGCGGCAAAGCAATTTGCCGGTTTAGGCGCGAGTTTAGCTTTAGCTGGGAGAAATTTGGAAAACTTACAAAAAGTCGCAAACGATTGCGTTTTACCTAAAAATACCCCAAAGCCGTTTGTCGTCACTGGAGAACTAACCAACGAGAGCGATACCAAAGCTATTCTCGATTCCACAATTAAACATTTTGGTAAACTCGATGTATTAGTAAACAATGCTGGAATTATTGAAACTGGAAGTATTGAAAATACCAGTCTTGAACAGTACGACAGAATTATGAACGTTAACGTACGTTCTGTTTACCATTTAACCTCTTTGGCGGTACCTTACTTAATTGAGACCAAAGGAAACATTGTAAACGTATCCAGCGTTAATGGAATACGCGCCTTTCCTGGAGTTTTGGCATACTGCTTGTCTAAATCCTGCATCGATCAACTCACAAGGTGCGTTGCTCTCGAGCTTGCTCCTAAACAAGTACGAGTTAACTGTGTAAATCCAGGAGTTACTGTAACGAATTTACATAAACGTAGTGGAATGAATGACGAACAGTACGAACAATTTTTAAGACGAACAAAAGAAACTCATGCTCTCGGAAGACCTGGCCAAGCCGATGAAGTAGCCCAAACGATTACATATCTTGCTAGCGAGGGTGCTAGTTTTATTACTGGAGCTTCTGTACCAGTCGACGGAGGACGTCATGCTATGTGTCCTCGTTAAAAAGTATAATTACTTTTTTATAAAATTTTAACAATTTATTTTAAAATAACGTGAACGTCTTGTTTGTTACATAAGTAATAAATAAAGTTTTAAATTTTTATTCTTAATTATTTTTACTGTATAAACTCAACAGGTTTTCATCGATACACAAAACACCGGTTTACATAAAAATTAAAAGGTCATCATGTAGTCCAGCCATGAAGTACTTCAGAAAGTTGAAAAAATATCATTATTTTTTACCCAATTTTTCAGTTTAATTTTTACAAATAGCTGAATTTTAGTGCTCATTGAGAAGTTGAGAGCCAATAAGTAAACATAATCAAAAGTATTCAAAACAAAAATCTGTATAAACATAGTAAGAAGAAACAATTTATTGCACGAGTATTGTTGTCTACGAAATAAAATAATACAGTAGTCATGGTCACGAAGTTGCAAAACGGCAGATGACACGGCGACTAAGTTATTAGAGATTTATGCACGAGCTGCCAAGTAAGTGTATGCCGTCACCGAACTTGTTTGGTAACTTTTTTCGCGAATGTGTACGATTTATCTATAAAAAAATATAATGTCGGTGTTAGAAAAACTTTAATTTTTATTCGATATTTGCTCAGCAAGCAAGGGCTGACAGAATCATTTTCCACCAACCTCTCAAACGATTTTGAGAGGTTCCGTTTCTGCTAGACTACTTGAAAAAGTATTTTTCTGCGAAATTTTATTTGCTAAAATAATAATACATAATTATAAATCACAATATGGAAACCTCTCATTGATGCCAAAGCTGGGCGGTGGCAAATCACATACTTCACTGTTTCATCCTTACTACAGGCATATAAAATATTCCAATCCCCAGGAACCAAAGTGAACAAAGCAAACCGGTTTTTACTAACCGGCCGGTGAATTTACCATTCCGGTACAAATTATTGTCTTCGGTAAGACCCTTTAAGCAAACAAATCTCGTTTCCGAGTTTTTTATATACAAACCCATTTTTCACATAATAAATAATGTGTTCTCAAAAATGTAATATTCAATTTTTTTGAAAATAAACCAAGTGGTTACATGACATTCATAAATTACATAATCAATGTCAAAAGTCTTGTTCTTTGTAAAATAAGATAAAAATTTATTTTTAAAATGACATAAATTTTTTGTAAAACTTCATCATGTATCCTTTTCAAAATTATAAAGTGCAAATATAACATATTCAAAATTTAAAAAGTAATGCCAGGAAATGTAACTATTGAGGCCAATGTGATAATTCAAAATTAACCAAGTAATAATTTGTTAGCGTGAAGTAATTCAAATACATATAGGACAAGCAGGAGTACAAATAGCGAGTGCTTGCTGGGAATTATATTGTTTAGAACATGCAATACAACCTGATGGGCGATTATATGATCCATATCGTTCAAATACAGACGACGGCTACAATGCATTTTTTAGTACATCGGCAGCTGGAAAATGTGTACCACGACTTGTGATGGTCGATTTAGAACCAACTGTAATTGGTTAGAAATCTATACAATGTTGAAATAAAAGCTACAGTTCCCTTCTTCATTATTTTTGCAGATGAAATACGAACAGGGCATTATCGTCACTTGTTTCATCCCGAACAACTAATAACAGGAAAGGAAGATGCTGCCAATAATTTTGCAAGAGGGTTATATTCTATAGGACGAGAAATGATTGATTTAGCACTCGATCGTGTAAGAAAAGTTGCCGATGACTGCAATAATTTACAAGGATTTATATTGTTTCGAGCTTTCGGTGGTGGAACAGGTTCCGGATTTACAACTCTATTATTGGAAAGATTATGCCGAGATTACGGAAGAAGAACTAAACTGGAGTTTGCTGTGTATCCTGCACCACAGGTATTTTATTTAAAATTGGGGTGCAATTGGAAAAAAGTTACGATTTTGCAGATCTCCCCAATCATTGTTGAACCTTATAATGCAGTGTTAACTACTCACGGTACTCTCGAGTACGAGGATGTTGCTTTTGTGATGGATAACGAAGCAGTGTACGATATTTTGGCTCGAAATTTAGATGTCCCTAGACCAACATACACAAATTTGAACAGGCTTTTAGGGCAGGTAACTAAAAAAATTCTTTTATTTCAAAATCAAAATTTTAGTTGTAATTTTTTTGTCATCAGGTTGTGTCTTCAGTAACAGCATCGATTAGATTTGATGGTGCAGTAAATGTGGATTTGATTGAATTTCAAACAAATTTGGTTCCATACCCACGAATTCATTTTCCTTTAATAACTTATGCTCCATTCGCCCCTTGCACAAAAGCCTACCATGAACAATTATCTGTTGCACAATTAACAAATTCGTGTTTTGAACCAGCTAATCAAATGGTAAAATGTGATCCTAGAAGTGGAAAGTATATGGCATGCTGTTTACTTTATCGAGGCGATGTTGCGCCTACCGATATTAACAGTTCTATCGTTAACATTAAATCTAAGAAATCCATACTTTTTGTTGATTGGTGCCCAACTGGTTTCAAGGTGATTATTTTTAATGGTTTAAGTAAAAGAAAATGGATTTCCAAGTTATTTCAAAGCAATAGGATTAAATTTTTCATTTATTGTTAGCCTTTTATGATAAAAAACATTATTTTTACTAATTGGGATTATTATTTAACCCGAATTAGTGAGAGTTTACTGTACTTTTTTTATTAGGTGGGAATTAACTATCAACCACCTACTGCAGTACCTGGTGGCGATTTAGCCAAAGTACACAGAGCCGTTACTATGTTATCCAATAGTACTGCAATTAAAGAAGCTTGGAAACGTATTGGTTATAAATTTGACTTGATGTTCAGCAAGCGAGCATTTGTTCACCATTACGTAGGTGAGGGTATGGAAGAAGGCGAATTTAAAGAAGCAAGAGATGATATAGCTGCTTTACAATTGGATTATAAAGAAGTAGAAGTTGATAGCTACTAAATTAAATTTAAGTATGAATTTTACAAATTCTATTTAATAAAAAAATAATTTTAAATTCCTATAACTTAGATAAACTTGAAAAATTTATGCTGCAAGTGGATTTGCATGAATTGTTACCGAATTGATACGAGTGTCGCTGAGAGGCTTGAAATTTTTTGGATTAACTGGTAATTTTTCCAATTCATCAACTACATCTAAACCATCTATAACCCTAAAAACATATAAATAAATGTATTAGAACACAAGCAAAATTTATACTGAAACTTTATCTCATTAAAAAAAAACAGATTTTATTTCTACTTACTTTCCGAATATGGTATACTTCAAATCCAACTGTGGATGAGCAGCGTATGTTATGAAAAATTGACTACTATTTGTATTGGGACCATTATTAGCCATTGATACCATTCCACGAGTAGAATGCTAAAGAAAACATGAAGTAAAATTAAATTAAATTCTAGATATTTTCAAGTTCACCTTCAAATCTTCTTTAAATTCGTCTTCAAACTTGCGACCCCAAATCGAAGAACCACCTTTACCGGAACCTCCTGGATCGCCCGTTTGCACAATAAAACTTTTTATGTTGCGATGAAACAAACAACCATTATAATAATCACTAGCACATAATGCCAGAAAGTTTTCGCATGCTTTGGGACATGACTCGCAAAATAATTCAATTTTAATATTTCCTAAATCTGTGTGTAACGTCACTGACTAAAAAATATAAGATTAAACATAAATAGTGTAAAAAAAAGAAGATTTTTATATCATATACCATTGTTTAACTTTTATGAATTAAGTATAAGTTAGGTTAAGACGCAGTTAATTTGTCCAAACGAAATGTTCTTTGGCAGTGGCGTACTGGGAATTTTTTCAACGGGACCACAAACTTGTTCATTTTATACATTTCTGAAAAATTTTAAGGCACCGGTAATCGACGCGGTTTAAAAGTACACGGCGGTAAACCTAAACGGGATATATCTACTGAGTATCAACCCTTGATATCGTCATACCAAAGGAAGGAAATTTGAGAAAATGTAGGAAATCTTAGAATATCCAAAGAAATTTAAGGAAATATTAGAAAATTAGGAATTATAAGAAATCTTAGGAAATTCTAGGTAATCTTAGAAATACTACAGATGAGTTTCTTTGCTTTTTGTACGTTTTTGAGAGGAAATTTTAAGATTCAAGGGGAAATTTATTAAAAATTTTATGAAAGGAAATCTAGTGTACAAAAATTAGCATTATGATTCGCTCTTCGCCATATACTTTGATAGAAAAACTGAATTTACGTTGAATAAAGAGCAGATATTTTAAAGTATTTCCTAGGGGAAATTAAGGGATTATTATACATCTTACGTAAAATACAAAATTACAGAATAATGAAAATGCTTTCAAAATAATATTTATAATTTAAATTAATATTATTTTTATTATGGTTACACTGAATTTCTTTTGATATTTCTTATTGGAAATAAATGTCAGAACTCTGCACTACTAAGTAAGTTATTACAGTAGCATAACAACCCACAGGGGGTTTTGGCTGATCACTTTTTTTTATGAAGGGTTTTCAAGACAGATTACCTCGGTGGTTTGCCATTTCCGACCGATAAAGGATGTTTAGAATAAAGTTAAGTCGAAGCACTTAAGCATCAAACTGTAACCGTTCTCTACGTAACTCTACTTACTTTCTAAGTAGCCTTTATAAATTACCGATGTTCAATTCAGGAAATCCCAGATGTACTACGACGAACTGAAATAAGTTAATATAACGTCTATTTATTGATATTTAATAAAAGTATTACATCTTATCATTTGGGGGAGGGAAGATTCACAATTTTATTGTTTTTATTTTTATAGGAGTGGTGGAGGTTTGAACGCCTCTCCACCCCTCTTTAATGAGTAAAATTTAAAAAAGCAGTATTTTTTCATTTTAATAAAAAATCAAGTACCGATAAGTAAACTTAGCAAACACTTTATCACTGATATTTTTATATTTTTTAATATTTCACTTGTCTGCGATTCGTTTACAAATAAAAAAATTTATTAAATCCATTTTGTTTGGTGGAACTATTTTTTTTATAAATTTTAAAATAAACTATAAATTAAAATTAATAAACATCTGAAAATAACAAAACACCATAGTCAAAAGCTTATGTTATAAACTAATTTGTTTTATTGTTCATTTGACCTGTATATTTTTAAAGACTTTATTAATTTTTTTTTTATGTGAATTTTATTTAATTTTGAACTAAATTAAGAAATAAATTCACAAAATTTCTAAAAATCTCAATTTGTTTTACAATTTATTTTAATGACAAACGTATTGTTGCGTTTGACGATTGAGCGACATTGTTATAAAAACGCATTAGTTTATCGTTAATTATTTTGTTAATTTATATTGTTTATTTATTATTGTTAATTAATTCGTTATTTATTTTTTTTACCTACACCTTCTTCATTATTTTCAGAATTTCTGTGAAAACGGTTGTTTTCACAAAAAAAATTTATTTGACTAAAGTTGTAGCCCGTTAAATTCCCTATCCGGTTGTAGCCTAAAGTGAGCGCTAACAAGATGCCACTTAGTTAACCGTAGTTGTTATTACACGGTTGGCCAGCTATTGGGATTTAACCCACAGTTCTTCAAGCGATGGGTAGGTGTGTCCACCAATCGCAGGTTCGTCGGTAGATTGTTCCTGGTAGTGGGTTATCACAAATGGTAAAAATGGCGATACTATCAACTTCGAAATGAAATGCTCTTAGGGCGCCAAAAATTGAAATAAAACTCAACAAACAGAGTAAAGGGGATTTATTCAATATTATAGATAAGATGAAAGATTTAGCTACGCAAAACACAGATGTACAATAGTCATACAATAAATCCTGGACTCTAGGTCCCAAACAGTAAACGCTGAAGGCGTGTAAATAGAAAGCAATCTACTGCTGATTGACTGATGGTCGCCTGCAACCAAATAGATGGAGTGCCATCAACATCCACTCATCCAAAGCTAATCAACCAGTTTGGTGCAATGCTTGACGGAGAGCCGCGTTAAGGCATGTAAGTATCCTATGCATATTTTTTTTGCCGGCCCCTGATAATTAAAAATTAAACTTATTATAACAGCATAATATTTATTAGCGAAATAAATATTACTCTGAGAACAAAGACACAAAACATTTTATAATAATAATAATAAAAAACGAAACAAGATATACTACTTTTTAACTTTAGTCTTTGGTAAAAGGTAACTCAAAATAAAAAATATGATGCACATAAAAGTAAATATTATATACTAAGAGCTTTCTTCCTAGACTTTTCTTCGGCAAAATTAATTATGACTTCATCATAACTTACATTTTTTGTCATGTCGCATTCCAAAAACAAAATGGACAAGGCATTAAGACGTTGTTAGTTCATAGTCGATCTAAAATTGTTTTTAATCCTTGTCAATTTTGAAAACAATCTTTCGGACGACGTGTTAGCAAATGGAATTGCCAAATAAATTCGCAACGCAATATTAAAATTGGGAAATGTTTTTCTCAATCCCATTTCTCTCAGATATTTTCAAATTTCCATCAGAGATACAATTTTGTTGTCTAAATGCTCTTTTAAATGAATGCATTCATGAATGAACGCAGAATCTAAATCTTTTTCGTAAATAATATGTATTAACTTTTGCGCTTCTTTAACTATTGCTTCATTATCTAAATTTAAAAAATTTTTAAAGACATAAAATCGCTCATACGTTGATAAGCGCCCAAGCGTCGGTTTAGATCTGAAGTAAGTGTATCGATAATAATATAAAATGTCCCGGTTTTCATTTCATCTCTGGCTGAAAACTGCCCTTCATCATAGACACTCTCACCAAACTGAACCCTTGTTTATTTTATTATACCTTCTTTGTATGCCTTTGACTGATTTTGTAATATAGTTTTGGCTTCTTCTTCGTAAATTGCAAAATTGTTTCTTATTGAGTTTAAATATTTTATAAGTGCTTCTAATTCTCTAATCACAGAGCCCAGGTAAAGCATAGGATTTTGCACATATTTATTTGATGTGTTCATTTTCTCTAAAATGTGATGCCAAAATATGACGACAAGTAAAGAAGTTTCATATTCATTCATTTTTTCAAAGATAGCGTGTGCTTCATGTCTTACAGCTCCAGTTTGACTTTCATCATTGCTCAGACAAAAGACTGCTGCCCTAGGCAGCTGCCTTTCTTGCCTAATGGATAAATCGGCCCTGGCTTGATGTGTCGTTAGACAACAAATGACTGTAAAATACTAAATGAACAGCACTTACCCAGTCCTACTCCTTTCTAACCAGCTATTTAGTAATCGCAGAGACACAAATATGTTAATTGGTCCGACTTTCTTCCAAGAGCTCTTTTCTGGATCCGGATCTGTGTCAATGAAATAGAAACTACTAAAACAGATAAATGCTATTCACACAAGTAATCCACAAACCACAAATTGTCCAACTCAAGCTAACTAAGTTGACCAACTGAAAACAAGTAGACGATCGGACAAACCAAAAATCTGATTGCATAAAACTAAAGTTTAATCAGCAGCAGTAATTATGTAATAAAATAAGTGGTCAATCCAAATGGTAAAAATTCGGTAGTTCCATTCAGGCGCTACTGTCCGAATACGACGATTGTAGTATATCCACCAATTTAGATTTAAAACCCAACGTAGTACTTTGATAAATAGTTTATATGCTGATTATTTCTGACCTTGCAAATTTTCTTCCGTTAATTACGAGAATAATTATTCTTGTCTCCAACCAGACTTTCAATATTAATTTTATCCAAAAAATTGATACAACTAGGTGTTTCCAATCTAAATTTTTCCAAATTTTAGTCGTTAACTCCCAATTATTACTAATAATTTGTCTTTTATTAAAAACGACGCACCAGGTTCGTTCTCAAAATCAAAAAGCCTCTTATCATAGTCGAGCGCTTGGTTGATTACAACCTCTACCGAGTGAGTCGTAATTATTAGACTGATTCACAACAAAAGTAAAAAAATCAATCAGATTTTTTAACATTTTTTACCTTAATTTAATTTATAACTCGAAAACCGTTTATTCTAGACGATAAGGGGATATAACCTAATTTGGAGATAAGCAAATGATATTTAAAAAAAGTCTAATTCATTAAGTCTAAAAAATTAATAAAATCGGAGTTATGGCCGTTTGAATTCAGAAATTCAAAATATTGCTTTCAAACCCCCCAAGGGTTTGAACTTGGACAAAAATTTTATTTGAAAATTTGTCTTAGAAAAGTGTCTTTTATCACCATATCAAAGGTTTCGTTTCCCACAGTCACGGAGACACCCTGTATGTGTGGAATTATCAAAATTAATTATTTTCAAGCCTTTTTGACAAAATTATCAAATTTAGTCAAGCTTGGTTGAAACGTTACGGATGGCGAAACTTGATAAGATTGTCACATATTATTTCTATTAATTATCAATATCAAGTGAATAGAGGATAAGCACTGACTTAAAATTAAAAAATTTGTTTTAAATTAAATAATGTAAAGATTTTTACGCTTGAATTCTGATTGGTGAATAGAACTATATTTCAAATTTTTGGCCAATCAGAAACGATCCACAAAATATTTTAATCCGCTGTTGTCAGGATCTATTATGATATGAAAACATTAAAGGTGAAATCAGAAATTAGAAATACTACCGCAAAAAATTTTTATTTTCTAGTTTATTTCACTTCAGTTTTAGTTCATTTTGGTTATTTGTATGTAATTTTTGATTGGTAGTTTTGATCGAAAATTAATTTTTAGTTCAAAACCAAACGTTTTGAATTTGCGATTTAATTATCAGATAATTAATAAGTCACGTGTTAACAAACTTTTTTAAAATTGAATGCAGTTTAGTAACCATTAGTGATTATAACAATTTTTTAATTCTTTTATTTTGTGATAGTGTTTGTGTATGCCGAAAGTGAAAGTGCTTTAAATTTGACAGTGCGCTGTGGAAATTACTACTACATATTTTTTCTAAAAAATTGAATCGAAACAATTTACTGGTGTCGATTGGCTAGGTAATAATTTTTTAAATTTATTTTTACATTTAACTTTTTTTCGTTTGGATCATTTTATCGAGTTGGTTATCTTTTTTTCCGGTGTTTAAGAGAAAATATGTTTTGCGGTTGGCTACACTGAAAAGGGACAGCCTATATTTTAATTTTTTATAGTAACTGTACGTGATTTTCGTGTTTGTTTAAATGTCAATTGTGTGCGAAATTATTTATATAAATATAAAAGTGTAATTTATTACAATTAGCAAATTTTCCATCTACATACACGATGCCGCGAAAGAAGGTTTCAGTAAGTTTTACTAATATTATTGAGGTTATATTTATAGTAGTGGTGATTAATATTTATTTACTTCAGGCGTAATAAATCATTTGATAACTTTTTTTATGAATTTGATACGATTTTTTGGATAACTACGTTTAAAATTGTATCAAGTGGTTTATTAAGTTTTTATTCTAAACGCATTCTTTGTATCGCTAGATTGACCTCGAGTCGTTGCATTTTGTTTTATCTACCCTTATATTGTTAGCTATAATATCTTACTTACCCATTTCCTTTTATGTTATTAGTATTCGTAATGATTGTTTCTTGCTTTACTTGTACTACTTGTACTTAGTATATGTTTTGATTAAGCTTGATGAGTTTGTCGAGGTCATTCCGAAGTGCATATTTGTATGAAAATTAACTTTATTGAAAATGGAAATCTATTTTACAATTTATTGTAAACTACTGAATTTAATTTAATACAAATCGCTCTGCTAATATGATCAAAATATTTCTCAGTATCTGAAGATATCAAAGAACCGATCTTATCAATTATGATTAGTTCAGTTTGTTTGACTATATTTCAAAACTATGCAAATAGTTAATCATAAAAATATCTCAGCAAGTACTTAAATACTATCGAGTATGTGACATTTCTTCAAAATAAATTATTTTATATTTTTCGTTAGCTGAACTTTTAAGGTTGGAAGATAAATTTTATCCTGTATTTCCAATAAACTCAAATTAGCAGCTTTTTCAAATCTGAGTGATTTTACTTCTTCTATTTATAGATCTTTGTGGTCTATTTTGTATTACATTTTTAACATGATCTTTGGATTATTTTTTTTCAGACTCATTCTTGAGTGTTTAGTCATAATCAGATTTCATCACTGCCTCAATTTTGTAGAAGTTGGGAAAGTTCAGCACTTTGTTTATCTAATTAGTTGTAGTTTACCGGGGCAATTTCAATTAGATTTTCCTGCTTTTCGACACATCCTTTCTTCATGCTCAAGAAAAGATCAACAATGAATTCTTTGCTAAATAAATTTCAAGCAACATTCTCTTAAAACTTGCATAGTTTATTATTTTATTACGGAATCATTAAATTGGCTTATACGTATGGTTGCTTTGTCACATAATTTCATGCGAACATAATATTTTCATTTAAGGTAACAGGTAGAAAAAGATTTTGTAGGTAGATATTTTATGAAAGCTTTGTTTCTTTTCTTGAAACACTGGGTTCTTGAATCATATATCTGTATAAGAATTAATTTTGCTTTATATTCCCGATTTACTTAAAATTAAAAATTTGAGTAGGTAGTATTGATTTATATCGATATACTTCATAAATGTATGTACGTATGTACGTAATTGGTTTTTTGTTATTATTTTTGAAGTACATAATATATTGTACATATTATAATACGATATAAAGGTATATGTATATAGCAATAGGTAACAGGTGGCAATGCAATATTACATATTGCAATTTGAAATTAAATTCTCAACAAAGTTTTGATTAGTGACTCAATATTCAGCAAGGCAAGAAAAAAGGAGTTCATGCCTCAAGTTTGAAATATTTTTAATATTTAAAAACAAAAATCTACTCCGATATCTGTTGCTGAAAACGAGAAATTTGCTAATTGCGTTGCATTTCAAAATAAAGGCTTTTAATGGACCTATAGGTTAGTTGTGCTAAGGTTAGTACTGTTAAACTGCTGTACAAGATTCTATGGTTGTTAATTGTCTTCTAGTTTCTTCAAAATTCAAATAGACGTTTGCTAATTATTTTTAAAGATAGTGCAATTATTAATTACTGCTTAATAATTAGTAACTTCTTGGGAACGTCAAGATCAATTGTAGAGAGATTCTGGAATTTAATCCAATCTTAAGAAAGCAGTACCAACTTGATTTGCTAATTTTTTTTTAAATTTGATTTACATAATTTTTTTCCTTTATTTGAAAGATTTTATATTTTGTATTGATTACAAAATTTTGCAATCTAGTTTAGATTAACATGTCTGCCAATAAAATTAATTATTCAAGCAGTGATAGTAAAAAAAGAAGAAACACAATAGGTTTTTTACATTGTGCATTTATTGATCTTCATGGCATACTCGCTCAACTCAATTCAGGAAAAATTTGTTGTTTGTTTGAGGTATTAAGCTACATAGATCCTTCAGTTTCTACTGGTTTGGTGTCCAACTTGAATTTGAATTAATCCGATTATTTATAATTAGTGTTCTTTTTACTTTTTTTAAATTGAGTAAATATGATAGTATTTACCACAGGATATACCAACATTTATACCAATTAATGTATCGAACGAAGCTTTTTGGTAATAAAATATTATGATGGAAACATCGATTATAAAAAATATTTAAAAAATAGAATTATTTTTGCTTGCTACTAGTTACATCACAATTACTATTCCTAACTCTTAGGTGGATTTACAGTCTTAATTAAGCTTTCGCATAGAAAAATAATCAAAAAATAAATACAAACCCTGCTCATCAAATTAGAACCACTAAGTTTCTTTTACATTTTTCGGTTTGAAAATTTTACTATTTCATGTCAAAACGTCGAAACACTATAAAATAAGTCTGGTGGTAAAATTAAGGTATATAATTGGCAAATAAATATTTAGTGCTCTCTCTATTACGCAATTAGTTAAAAAGAACATTATATTAAATTATCATCATATTTTAAGTTATTTGAAAATGTACCTTCTATTTTTTGTAAATTGGAAGGTATAATATTCATTACAAAAATTGGGGTGTCTACCCTTCCACTATCGTTACCACCTTTAAATAATTATGAAGTCGCGCATCCTTGAACCCCCCTTATTAAGCAAACTTCAAACAAAACAAAATACAAACTACAAAATATATTTAAAACATTAATTCCAAAAATTCATCTTTCAAGATAATTATGTAATTTCGAACAGTTTAAAATTTTAAAAATTAACAATAGGCGACATCATAATTTTAGAAACGGGGGGTTTCTAAAATTGTCACAAATGTCGAAACCCTTTCCCGTGCGTGACGTAATTTATGGACGACCCTTTAATTATACATATTTTGTTATGGTATTTTATATCTTTGATGTTTGGTAAAAAGAACTTAAGTCAAAAAACGTAAGTTTACAGTAGAAGCAAATAAAGTTTGAAATATTCTTTCATCATAATGTTAATTATTTTTTTATAAACGACTGGTGGAATAACCATGTATAATTGAATTATAGTATGTGTCCTATGATTAACTAGGAATTTTCATCTCTTGTGGGCCTTTTTGATGACTTAAGTTGTTAGTATCACAAAAGGGTTGTTTTTTCTGATATTAACAACTTAAGTCAACTTATGTTTTTAATACCAACCAAAGTTTTTGCGTTTCTTGTCAATTTGGAACTTAAGTCATGTTAAAACAGTAATAGGTGTACAAATAAAAATAACAAAGAAGCAACTAAACTCTTTAATGTACAAAAATATTGTAATAAAAAAATTATCATTTAGGTATCTTTCATACAGCACATAAGTATAGGTAAAAAAATATTCACGAATCGGATACATCTTCCAAATCTCGATTATTAATAGGAATGTCACTTGTAGCTAAATTTTGATAAAAGTTATGAAATATTGGGGGAATTAAGGGCAAAAGATATCCATTAAGTCTTTTTTCTTTTCTTTAGATATTCTCACTGGAGAAAAGTATCTTTTTTTTTAAAGCTATTTGATGCGGTTGGCTAATTTTATTGAAATCAGATTCTATTTCTAGACAATTTTTATAATAAATTATTCCCAAATCTGATTTTCTATATTGAAATCAAGTGACTTCTTTTAGTTTAAACTGTTCGCCTTGTTCATTTTTTCTCCCGTAAACCAAAGTGTTAGAAGATTTGCAAAATCGTAAAATTCATTTTGTTTCATTTCTACTACTTGAAACTGGTTTTTCTTGCCAGTTGCTCTAACCAGTTGGAACCAACACCAGCGTGGGTGTTCTTAGAACGCGACGTCGGGAGGCGCAAATATTTCTAACTTTTAAATACGAATAAGCTATAAGCAGCTAGCTAATACTTATTTATTATCGTAAAATCAAGAGTTGAAAATTTCTACAAAATTTCAAAATATAAAAAAAACAAATATTTACGAATACTTACAATTTCTGCTTTTACCAATTTACACTTAGAAATGAATATTAACTGGTGGTGCTCGTATTATATACCCACTTTTAGCACACTTTTAGGGTTAAGCTGTCATTATCGGTAAAGGCGGAAACTGTAAGCATCAAATTTAAATTTCGTCCAGTGGCGTATCGGGCGACTGAACGACTATAGCGGATTTCAGTTTACTCCTGACATCTAGAACGGCAACTTTGGCGGCGGCTCTCGTGTACGTTCTTTTGGGCGTCATAACTATGACCCGTCGAACCTGATCATGTTTACCTTTGATAACATCAATCACTTTTCGTTTTTTCTATGTGTCACGATGCTTGTCATCCATTATAATCGCTACATCGCCAATTTCGATGGGCTCAGTTTTGCCGAACCATTTTGTTGTTTTTTTTTAGAATGGGAAGGTATTTCTTTATCTATCGTCGCCAGAATTCATCTGCCATTTGCTGCGCCAACTCATAGTCGGACCGCGGACAGCGGTCATCTTCTCTCCGCGCAATAAACGGTTTATCACCGCTCGACGATCCCAGTAAGAGGTGATTAGGGGTGAGAGCTTTCTGATCTTCGGTCTCCAATGAAACGAGAGTAAGTGGTCGGGAGTTCACCATATTTTCGATTTCGGTTAAGTAGCAGCGAAAGGCTACATCACCTGGTTTTTTGGTGGGCATTGTTCGAAGTAGCGATTTTTTGACTGATCTTACCATCTTTTCCCAACATCCACCTATATGTGGTACCAGTGGGAGGTTGAACAACCACCTTATTTGGCCAAACTCGCGTCTGTAATCATCGGAGGACATCTGTCGGTATAGCTCGCGTAGTTCATTTGCGACGCCCACAAAATTCGTTTCATTATCCGATCGTATTTCAATAGGAATTTCTCTCCTGGCAACAAAGTTGCGAATGGCCATCCAGCATGAGTTTTTTCTCAATGAATGAACAACTTCTAAGTGAATAGCGCGCACCGTTAAACACGTGAACAAGGTCGCCACCCAGCGTTTTTCTGTTCTTCGGCCAACTGTAACTTCAAACGGGCCGAAGTAGTTGAGTCCTACATATGAGAAGGGAGCGGAGAAAGTCGCCACACGTGCGGGCGGATGTTCGGCCATTTGCGACAGAGCCGGCTTTGCCCTTCTGTTTTTGCATTCTTAACAGTTTGATCGTGTTTTTTGCATGCAGCGTCGTAATCAAGGGATACAAAATTTTTGTCGCACTTTATTGATAGCTTGCTCGTAGTTTTCGTGTAGGTATTTGCAATGGTAATGAAGTAAGGTGGGGTCCAGAAATGGGGTTAATTTATAGATTGAGCTTTACTTGCTGACTGACTCTTCGTTGGAATTCATTAACGCGAATATTTTCTTTTCATAACACTGGGCTTGCACATGGCGAAAAATTTCTTTCTACGCTTACAAGAGTTCATCGGTCACTAGTTCTCTCTTACCATTTTGTATTCAGATTCCTTTTGCCTTCCAGAACATTCTTAGTGTCAACGCTGCTACGGTAACTGTAGAAATCCAGATCAAGAGAACCAACGACATCCTGAGTTTATCTTGGGCTGCTCTTTCCACTTGGTGGGTTCATCGGCCACATTGTCTATGGTAGGGACCCATCGTCATTCGCTCAAATCAGACAAATCTAAAATTTTTCCAACACTAAATGCTACAAATTAACGATATCTCCGATGCTTTGATCTTAGCCACGATAACACGTCAGAGGAATCGGACCAGAAGAACCTGTGGGTTGGTTGCAGCGAGTGACTACTGATTCACCTACTGATTTACCTAGCCGGGCTCCTAATACCGCTGCTTGTAGTTCAAGTCGGGGTATCGACATTGGTTGCTGCGGTGCGACTTTGGTCTTCGCAGTTACGAGCACACATTTGATTCCACTCTGATATTAGAAACGTAAATACACTGCAGCTGCGAAAGCATTGATCGATGGGTATACGAATATATGCATTTGCGGGTTGGTAAATGGGTCCGTTATATAGCATCTTGGAATCCCGATAGTCCGCAATGTCGGCAGCGTCCTTATCCATACGATCAAGTTTTTCTCCTGTTCCTTGGTAATTTGTTGATCCTAACTAATGGACGATTGTCAGATTTCCTGTAATAAATATTTTTAGGTACACCAGAAAACATGCTATTAGTTCAAGGGGATCAAAAACCATCATCAGGGTTCGCAGGACCTCGCGTGTGGTGGGACATCTTCTACCATCCATTATTTCAGTTGGTACTCGATCGAAGTTCATAGAGTAAAAAAATGCGTCGTCTTTGGTCGACCACCATATTCCAAGGACCTTTGCGCCGTTAGGGTTGCAATTCAGGTTTACACTTTCATTTGTCGTTTCAGCTCCCACGGCTCGAAGTAATCGAGTGGAGTTGGACCTGAAGTTCCTAATTTTTAATCCAGCTTCTGCATGGATTCTCACAACGTCTTGAGCCACCGTGTTCGCATCCCCTTCGGTGTCGAAACTATCCAGCCAGTCGTCCACATAGTGATTTTCTCGGATCTCTAATACTGCTCTGGGGTTGCTATTGATGAATTCCAGAGCGTTCTTGTTCTTTATGAAATGCGCGGTACTAGGGGAACATGACGAGCCGAAGGTCATTACGTGCATAGCGTACACTTCTATTTTATTGGTGCTATCGTTGCTCCATAGGAAGCGTTGTGCTTGTTGATCTTCTTCGCATACTTTGACCTGGTGGTACATTTTTTTTTATATCGCCGGTTATAGCTACTTGATATTCACGAAATCGGGACAAGATATCGGGCAGTGGGCACAGCAGGTCGGATCCTTTTAGTAGCATCGAATTTAAAGAGATTTCGTTCACAGTTGTGGCGGCGTCCCACACCATTCTTACCTTTTCCGACTTGTTAGGATTGATCACAGAGAAGATTGACAAGTACCAGGTTTTCGAGGTAGTCTGCATAACTTCGCTATAGGATAGTTTGCGAGCGTACCCTTTGCGAACATATTCTTTTATTTGTTGTTTTAGGTTGTTGGCCAGCGTAGGTTTTTTTTTCATTTGTTGTTTCAAGCATTTCAAGCATTGCGTAGCCATACCGTAACTGCTGGGAAGCCTAACGTCGTCATATCGCCACAGAAAACCAGTTGTGTACCTTCCATTTGTCTTCGTCGTCGTACTTTCTAAAATTTCCATGACTCGGTGGTAGTAGTCGGATAACAGTGGTTTTTTAACCGACTTCAAAAAAGAAGGAGGTTATTAATTCGGTTGTTTTTTTTTTAAGCTTGTTACCTCAGAACTCCGTCATTTATGAACCGATTTTCAAAATTCTTTCGGCGTTGAATCAAGTATAGTTCTAACTTGGTCCCATTATAATTTCATTCGTATTGGATCGTGAACTTTGAAGATAAACCGGAAA
The DNA here is from genome assembly GCA_911387805.1 of Cantharis rustica. Classification (NCBI taxonomy): domain Eukaryota; kingdom Metazoa; phylum Arthropoda; class Insecta; order Coleoptera; family Cantharidae; genus Cantharis; species Cantharis rustica. Next base: position 38,773,484 of record OU426879.1, read on the forward strand.
AACCCTCAAACTTCTCCTCAAAATCGGCTTAATAACGCATTAAGTACTGAGTACCTGTACCTGTTTTATATTACTTGTTCTTGCCCGGTGGGTCACAATCTTTTCTTAAGTACCCTACTTTTATTAATCTTCTTAGTACGTTAAGTATAAGGTAAATAGTAAATACATTTATATCAATTATGATCGCATTTTCAAAATTCTTTTTGCGTTTAGTAGGTCTACCCATACTCGCTTTCGATAAATAGTTACGGAACGCAACATGCACTAAAAAGGATGAAATAAAAAATTAAAACAAAAATAAAACCGACTTAAAAAAAACTACCGTGAAAAACATGCACTAAAAAGGTAAAAAATAATTACGTTATTTAGTTACTTCAACTAGCTGGCATAGGCGGTCAATTATTGTAATCTTTGCAGTCGGTACCGGCCAAGCTTTTAAGAAATTTAGTTTTAGTAATTTAGCCAGATTGACTGGCACCGACTCCAAAGATAACAATAATTGGCCGCCTATGCCAGCTAGTTGAAGTAACTAAATAACGTAATTATTTTTTACTTTTTAGTGCATTTTTTTCACCATTTTTTTTAAGTCTGTTTTATTTATTTTTTTAATTTTCCAGATTTCTTACACCGAAATTGAGCTTGCAAGCTCAAGCTCTTGCACCGGTATGGGGTTGTTGAGGTAGTTTAACAGGCCTGAAACCTTCATCGTAGCGACGACATGCTGTACGGTTACCGAGAAATCGAGAATTGAATCAATCCGCTCTTGCGTTACACATGGATGCGAACGCAACTGGTAATTTAACATTTGCAGGATTTGTTCCGGTCGTCCATATTTGTTTCTTAGTACGTTTAGAACTTCTTGCAATGTTTCGGAATAAAATAAGTATCCCTTGACCAATTCGAATGCCAGTGCCTTGCAAGCATTGTTGCAAGCGATTCAAATTTTCGTCTTCACTGAAATTGCATTCTTCTGAGGATCGCTTAAATCATGATATAAACATCGGCCAGTCTTCAACTTTCCCCGAAAACTTGCATTGATTTGTCGTCATTAGCTGCCTCATATTGAGGTGTTTCATCCCCGGTAGGGCCATCTGTTTTGGCGATGTTTCTTGCTTCAGTATTTTTTGTTACCCATGTCTCAACCCGCTGCTGTTTGTCAGCTTTCGTTACTTCAGAGATTATACTTTCATCACTTGAATCACATTCTTCTTCTTGAAGAGCGTATTTTTTATGTAGATACTCCAATTTTAGCTTTAGTTCTTCATCGAGACGTTTCATTTCAAGTTGTTTGCGCTTACTTGTGGATGCATTTAAGGAAGCTCTATTACTTTTGGATTTTGTGGACCTACTCTTAACTGGCTTGATTGATTTAGGCGGTACTTCTTACAGTTTTGCCAATCTAGCCTGTAAAGCTTTTATTTCGTGTTCATTTTCGACCTTTTGGCAGGTTTCGCAGCACCAGGAAATCTTCTCCACGGTTTGGTCGACTCATACGCAACTAAAATGGGACCAACCGTCGCATGCGTCGCATTGTACCATGTCGTAGGTGTCTGTGGCGTCGCAAATCTTACAGCTTGATACCATTTTTGGTGTTCGCAACATAACCTCAGCTTAGCCTATTCCACGTGTATTTGTTACAAATTAAATTTCCAAAATTTTCTTAGAATGCGACGTCGGGTGGCGCAAATATTTCTAACTTTTAAATACGAATAAGCTTTATAAGCAGCTAGCTAATACTTATTTATTATCATAAAATCAAGAGTTGAAAATTTCTACAAAATTTCAAAATATTTTCTATTCTTTTCAATCATGGAATGATCAACATCGCATTCCATGTGGGTGTGTCTGACTTCCAAAAATTTGTGATTTATAATTTCTATGAATTTTGAGTTGGGCATAAACTTTAGAAACATCGCACACTTATAACTGTTTTTATTCTACCCTTGACAAGTATCGGAATAAAATGCTACTTTTACAGTTTTGAGCAGTTTTAGCAACCGATTGTATAAGCAGGATGCTATCTTGTTGGCGCCTCTACCTGCTGTAGCTTTATCTCACACATCCACATCCCTGTACTATTATCGCGAATAGTCAAATTAAATGTCCACAGTTATCGTTTCCAGAACGCCACCGAAGAAGTTACTAAAGGAGTTGGCAGGCATTGTTGCAAATCAAAGGAATAACACTTCTTGTCATTGCCTATTTTTTCTTGATCTTCATCGATTTTTTTAGATAAGTAGGCAAAGTCAGCTCTTTCCTGGTGTATCTTAAGTTCGCTTTCAGCATTAATTATGTTGTCTTCTATTCTGGCATCCTTTGCTACTCTTAATTTCATATTTAAGGCGTCGAATTTGTTGCAAGTATCAACGGCAGGTTTTTTAAATTTTAAATTCTCGTTCGTAGATGCTTCTAGATACGGGATTCTTATATTTTTCTTTATATAAAGTAAATATGGTTTGGAGATTTAAATTTGATTGTAAGTAATTGATTGTCTTACGGGTATTGGCTTACTTTCGTAAGATGGAAATGAATTAATATGTTTCATTACTTGGTCTATTTCTTCTTGGGTTTTTTATTTATAGATGATTTTTTCCCTCTACTGTCGTTATGACTAATTCCCGACACTGTTTGTGATTTTTTGTCACAGCATTTCCAATAAACATCTCTGTTTCATTTAACGTTTTGGAAAAACAGTCTTTGCAAACAGATATTTTAATTCTTTTCACGTTGAAGAAATATCCATATGTGAAATTTCGTACTTTTCCGGACAACGGTTTTCGGCATCGAGTTGTTTGTTTTTCTTTTATCTCAATAAGACTTGCTATAAAAGCTATTCTGCGGTCGTGGTTTGCTAAAGGCTAATATTCTTCAAAAATGCTTTTTCTACTTTCTTCGGTTAACTGTAAATTGCACTTTTTACGGCAGTTCTTCTAAGGTTGCAATTCTCTTACTTTTACAGCTTTTCCACTACTATCTAAATCTGGGGAAGCCTAAACGGTTTTATTTTCGTCAATTGGATTGGATTCATTATTAGTGGATAAGGCTTGTAATTTTTATCAAAAAGGCTATCATCTGAGCTGAAAACATTTTCTAGTTCAGAAGTTATTGAACATGGGGATGATGAGTGCGTGGACCCTAAGTATTTAAATAAGCAATTGCTGTATATAAATACAGTTCAATAATGTTTCAGAGAATTTAATTGAATAGAAAATATATTTATATTTATACTTATATTTCTTATATAGAAAAAGCTATAGCTCCAGTTTGATCTCTACTTTTTAATAAAAAAATTAAAAAAAAAGTAGTGCAACTCTCCCATTTGAGTCTACGGAAGTGTGACGACATATTTTAAATATTTAACATCACCATTTTGTTTTAAATTTTGATATACCTCATGTGTGGGTATTCTCCCAAGATTCTTTATTGGATTGAGGGTGGTGAACCATTCGTAACTGTAATGTTTTTTGTTTCTAAACCGGGTGACTGTAAACTTCCTCATTTCATCAAAAAGGCAAAAGTGAAAAAGTGTAAATTGTCTTAAAAAGTACCTGCGAACTCTGATAAAAGTAAAATTAATTAAAAATATTTATAATGTTCGTATAAAAAAATTATTAAAGAAAGACAGACCCATGTCTTCGCGCGGATAGCTCTTTTATGTATAGTTTCGCTAAAGAAATAACATAAAACTATTCGAACCTACAAACAGACCCATGTCTTTCTACGCATACCTTTTTACGCACAGTTTCGCTTAAGAAATAACTTAACCTATTAGAAATCCGTGTAAATTTCAATCGCGATAGTCTAGCAGTAATTTTTTGCTTATTTTTAGAATCATTGGTTTGCGTAGGTGATTTTGCAACACTATTCAAAGCAATATAAACTTTGTGTTATTCTTGTTTGAGAGAACATTTACCAAACAAATTGGTAAATGTTGGAATGAGGAGAATTAAAACTGTTTTAACGCGACATGAAAGGATTCACAACAATTAGTCGTCGAAAGTAAATCAGCAGACAGACGTCTTAGCCCATACACTTTGAGGAAACATTGACCCCCCCCCCCCACATAATACTGTATATAAACAAAGATTCGCAAACGTTGTCGAAATTAGCATTGTCCAGTATGATCTCGACTACCTAAATTATATTGGGTTTATAAAACGTCAGCGTTAAAAAATTTTAATCCAAAGCAGTATCAAGCCCATCTACCAATTTCGGAATTTACATCTCTGTAGTCAGAAGCTAAAGCATTTCTTTGGAGAGAACGGTGCTATGCTTGACCCAAATGAAATCATTAAATTTCACATGCCTTTCTCATCGCCACTTCAAAATCAGTAACTAATATTCTATTAATTGGCAACAGTTTAATTATTTTGAAGAAGCTGTCATCGATCAAGAAACCACCACCAAACGTGCACATGTAACTTAATGTTGCTAAACTTTTTTGTTTTTTTCGTTGGTCTTGCTACCGGGGTGCTGGTATTTCCTTCTGGCGCCCTTTTCTACAAAATTGGCGTTTTCTACACTTTGTAGTTGTTCATTCGAAAGAGATGGTGGTGGAAGAGATGTTGACATTACGGAGACTCATCGTCTGTCAATGAACGAGATGAGACAATACTTAGAAAACGGTATGGAAACTTCGCCATCATTTATTGAACGCGGCGAAGAAAAATTTGGTTCCATTCCTAATATATCATTCATTTGTTTGTAAAAGATAAAACGAGTGGGCCTCCTACCCGTTTTACCTTTTCGTTCATGCAAATTCTATATGTTCTGACCAAATTTAACCACTTTTTTTTTACAAATTTTGCCAGAAATAACAATCTTCTGGCTAAGCAAATCATTACTTATGTTGCTCTAAACTTGACGACGCTTGGTGACGTGATTTAAATGATCTTTGTAAACTTCGACGCTAGCAGTAGAGCTAGCGTTTCGTCATGAGTCCACGTGACATGTTTTTCAGTCTTGATTTTGTACCACTTATACGGATATTAACAAACAAATTAGAGTTTCTTTCGCTTTCGGCTGCCGCCAAAGCACTTAAGTTTCCGAGATACCAAAAGATAAGAAGATCTGATTGTAAATAGTTTACATCGAGCAGTTTTCACTTCCGTTTCTTTCAGCTTTTCATCTACCCCTCCATCATTTTTAGGAACAGTACTTACAGTTTTACGTCCCATATTGTAGACATTTGTTTTGGCATATTTTAAATCTTCTTTCTGCAGAAATCGGCTCGAATATGGTCTTTGGTCCAAATATGGTTTTACTAATTTACAAGAGTTGTTCAATCGTTCTCTTTTTCATTTGACTCGTTAAATCTTACCTATACATGGATCGTGCACGTGTTTCTTGAGGACTAGTTATTTCCAAATCAGGTTGTACGCCTACAACCTTAACAAACGCGAACAGCAAACCAGAACAGTCTTCGAAATTTTTTGAAATTTCTCTTTTCAATTTTCCTTGACCGTATAAAAGAAACATATTCGCATGAATTTCAATTAAACCTTTCCATAAGTTTTACGAAATATGCAAGGATTTCTTTCTAGACACTACCTCGGCAATTCATAAATAATACTAAAATTGAAAACCCAAAGGGGTTTTCTGAAAGGGAATAAACACATACTAAATAGGAAATAATTATAGAAATTGTAATACATATAACAATACTTTTAAGAATTTTAATAGTAGTCTTATAGTTTTACCTAGTCCTAACAAGAATTAATATTTAAAAAAAATTCAGTTTTATAAATAAAGAGCACAGGGGATAAACGCACAACTCACATTTTATACAAATCGAGATAAACTAAATTTAAAGTTTCAAACGTTATATCGCACCCTGAGATAGACAATTGTTGTAACTTCCAAATGCATGCTTTCAGATAATCGCATTTTAAAGATTGCAAAGGTTCCACCTAATTTATTTTTAATAATAATTTGGTCGGTTCTAAACATAAAAAATCTTTTTTTGAAAAAAAACGTTTTTTGAGAATGGAAATCATTTTTTATGCTGTAAATTAATTAAATAGAAGTTGAAAGATAGAACATATAACAACAGTTTTCTATTACGAAATGAATATACAACAGTATTACACAGTTTATTATTTTCATCAAAAAATGTCTGCTAAATCTTATCTAAAATTAATTTTTCTTCTTGCAGATCAATTATAAATTTTGTTTGTTTGTGGTTGCTTATCAGTGCTTGTAAAACTGCGCATGCGATTTTGCTTTAGCGACCACATTAAATCTTTTTTTTTTTAATACATATTCCCGGTTAGATTTCGTACTACATTGCATCTAATTTTGATGGACTATAACATTTTATTTCGCTACTTGTTTTGAGCTGAGTAGTTATCCGAAAAAAATATTAGCTGTTTTAACTTCTTATCAACATGTTTCTGAATATATCTATACACATAATTCGCTAACCGTATAGTGCCTTTTTGTCACGATTTTTATCCCAGATATCCATAACATATGCCAGCCTTTCAAGTGTTTTCAAAAATGGTAAAGTTAAAAGTATTTAAACGGCGTTTGTAGAAAAAGCTGGATATATCACCTGATGGTAATGGAATTATTGTCTGTAAGTAATATTATTTACATACTTTCACATCTTCTGTTACTTTGGCACATTCTACATCTTTAGATCTTTCTCCTCTAGACAATATATTATCTCGATGCTGTTGGTACCCTTCCTCTTTAATCTCCCCATCATCTTCTGTGCAATTATTATACTCATTGTAGGTTTACACACTGGTTTTTCCGAGGCACAAAGAATCCAATATTAAATGAGGTGTTAGATATGTCTCGATATTTACTGTCAGAGATCTTTTTACCATTTCTTCACATAAAGGGGATACATTTCTGTAAGTGTTAATTGTACATCAATGTACTCTCTTCTTGTTTGGGCGCGAAGATAATGTGATTCTACTACAGGAAAAGAATCATATTGTAAATCATCTGAAGCTAGCTGTGGTTCCAGCTGTGTAATGCATTGCATTCTCAAGATGACTGTCAGTAAAAACACGATTGAGATCTTCATCAAATTCTAGGAGTACAGCATCTGTTTCAAATGCCTGCGTTTTATTGCACTGCTTCTCAGGAAAATTGTTATCAACGTTTTCTTTTATCACCAGGTCACTTGACTTACATACATAGCATTTGAGATGCATGTCATGTCAAATGTATTTTCATTTGTAAAAAAACTGTATTTATAAAATACCTAGACTTTCGCATTCGTCGCAGTGTTATTACCCTTGAATACTGTAGTAAGTTACATACGACAGTTTTATTTTCATTTCTTTAAACGAATTATTATAACAACAATCTCCTCAAAAGCTGAATTTTTGTGAATTGTAAAACTGTTGTTGGCTAAATAGCGCTTAAATTGTAATCGATGAAAGTTACAACATTGTTCCATGGAGAAGAGCTCTGCTATTTTTTTATTATCTTGGTTTTCTCCATTTTCCATCACTGAGTCCAACTTTGCCGTTATTTGCTTACTACCCCCGATATCTTGTATTATTTCATTTCTAGCATTTTAGTACTTTTAAAATGTGTCTAGTTTTTCTTCTAATTTTTTAAACCCTTCGTTCATTTCTCTTCTCATTTCTTCATTTACTTTGTTCATTCCTTAATTTTGCTTTTCTTCTCATTTCTTCTTCAACATCTTTAATTTAAATAAAATAACTTTTTATCTCAAACCAAATTAAAAGCTCTCTAGTTTTTACTTTCGTAACCAAACAAAACAATTTACAAAATTTGAAATACAAGCACGCAACAAAACTTCAAAACGAATGTTAATTTACAAATCAACAAAGGGTTGGTAAAATCACTTGAAACACGACAATACATAGAAATCAATCAAAACCTGAAAATTCTCATTTTGGAAATTATGACACTTGTCATCTCAGGGTGCAAATATGTATGTAAGTGTTTGGTCTTGAAAAAATAAATGCACTATTTGGCGAATATAATATTGTTTATAGCATTAGAATTATTTAAGAATAACATAATAAAATTTTTATCTAAGTATAATGAAAAATAAATTAATCGGTTATTTTAGAAAGGAACTAAGTAAAATTTAACTGATTCCGAGATTAATGGAAATATTAACTGTATTTCTTTAAATTAGCAAATTAATATTTTTCACTACCTAGTCACCTACTGTATTACATGTCACTTCCACACCACTTAACACGTACGCACTTCTAACTTTTTTAATAGGAAACTTACACTTGGAGCCTTTCATAAATCAACATAAATCTAATGCAATAATTGCAACATTAGCTGTAATTTTAGCTTTAATGTTTTTTGACTTTGTAGTCAACCCAAGAATTTCGTTATAAAAGTCAAGATATAATTTTTTTCAAGTTCTTAATTTTTGTCACTAAAGATTGATACATTCCTAGCATATTATGTCTTTTTCTTGGCCATTTCTATGAGGACTGTTTTAGCACTTCTTGGCATATTAAGCACAAATGTATAATTATAAAAACTATCGATTAACTCTGAAGCAATTGTGTATCTATATTTTGTTGAATCATGTTTAAAAGAATCATTATCAAATATCGTGAATTTGGACCAATGGTTAATAAAACAACTTTAAACTTTCTGTCAACGTTTCGAGTTATATTTTACTCTTCATCAGGACTTCAGTAAAAGTTTGCAACCTGGTTTGTATCACAACAAACCAACAATCTATCTCTCTTATAGTAATAGTTATATATTGCTATGCCCCCAGCATTTTATTTTAATGAATTATTTTTCTTTCTCAATTAAATATTTTCTTAAACTTTTAATTTGGTTTTCAATAAAATTTTAAAAATGGGCACGTTAAAATTTATTCGATACCGGTATCGCAGTCCGGCTTATCACCCAAATTGTTGTTGTCCTCGTCAGTGCCCAATTTAAGGGTAGGATTAAAACATAAAGGATTAGTGCTCTATTTATGTACACCCTTTTTAGGTAACCACAATTTACACTTTGCAGAGCTTTCAATGCTTCGAACATTGCTTCTTCAGACCAAGATTGACGGTTTAATTTTCATATATACAGTAGCGGCAATACGAAACGCACGCTACCATAAAAACAAAAAATAGAACTATTTTTATACAATAACTTCTATATTAGAAAGTATTTATTTAATATTTAGATAGATAAGATTTATTTAAATGTAAAAACTGTACAACAGTAAGTACTTACAATAGTAAGTACAACTATTAGTAAGGCTAAGGCCCCCTTTAGCCTTTATTGCACTTTGTAAACTGCGCTGCATTAAGCTTTGCAGGTAATCGTCGCTTGAACGATTATTACGAACGAACAAGTAAAGTTATATTTTTCAGAATTTTTTTATAAAACTGTTTAACTAACAAAAGACGACAGATACATTTTGAAGACAAATTTTATTTATAAAACTATTACGAACCTTTTTCGCTAGTTCTTCTTGCTGAAAAATCAATTCTTCATTTTCAGAAAATAAATTACTTATCGAGGGTAGTAAATACTTATCCAGTATTTTTATATAGGGGAGAGTCTTACACAAGCGGGAACCGTAACATTCAGAAGCATCTTACTTCTGTGAGTGATAAGATAAGAAGAAGCTAGTGATATCAAATTTAAGCGAATCATTACATTGTTTTGTTTACTAGCAAGAGCCAAAGGAATTTTTTGATAAAAATTGCCGTTTTTGAACAGGATTCGTTTAAACAAAAAAAATCCAATTACCCGGATTTGTCGATCTAGTCTCTCAAAAACCGGGTATCTTCTGTGAATGAGCTAGAAAATAAAAGATTAGTTCAAAAATTGCTTGTACAAAAGTACTAGAAAAATGTATTGTGGTGTTTCAAAGGGATTCGCACCCACCCTATACATTTTGATGAAAATTTTGTTTTAGTAATTTTAAGTTGTAAGATTGAAAAATTAGAGAGGTGGGGGCGAATCGACGGACGGAGGAGACTTTTTGCCGATGGCGACCGCCAGAGCCTGTCGTGCGATTTTGGCTCAAGGCAATTATTGAAATTTTGTTGATATAAGTTTAAATTTGTGAGAATTTTTTAATTTAAATAATGTGAGTTTGATGCGTTTGCATTACTGCGTATTATTTTGAAGTTATTGGAATTACTTTGGATATTTTTTGATAAATTGCTACCGAGCAGTAGTTGATTGGTTGATTGATTTGGAAAACCAATAGTTCGTTTAATAAACTTTGAAATTTGAATTATTTAAAATTGGAAAATTTAAATTGCATTCGTAGGAACGAATGGTGCTGTTGATAAGCGGGCGATTTGGATAAGGTTAAAATCAAAAATTCGATCTCTTTGAAGAAAGTTAAAATTTTACATTTAATTAAATTTGGATAGTTAATTTTTGAAGATTTATTTTGGAGAATTTATTTTTTTATTTGCATTAGAAGAATTTTATTCCCGCATTTAAGAGCAAGCTTGGAGCACTTATAGTGCATGTGAGAAACTACCTTTTTTGAAAGGATCACTGCAGTATATTATACGATTGTAAAAAAAATTAACACATAAAAAACAATTTAGTACAAACATTTGATAAAATACCAATAATAAAAGAGGACGTAGATTTTAACTCATTGTCAGTCAGTCGGACAAAAATCACAGATAAAATTTTCGTCTACTATTTCTACACATGCTTTAAGAGCTCATTTAGCTCATTTAGATTTTGCATTGTATCTACCCACTATTAGATCTAGATTTTGAAAATAACTCATTGCAAAAGATACAACTGTCGTCATTTTCATCTGAAGATGAGAAGGATTTTTCCACTTTGGTTTTGATAGTATTTTTTTTCTTCAACAATTTCTTTTTTGGTAGCTGAACGTTTAGCTTTTTTTTGACCGCTGTTTTTACTGTAGGATCCTTGAAAACTTCTGATTCCAACTCATTTTTATAAAGAGGAGGGGACAATATGGCTGTCTTACCCCGACGAATACTTTTAGTTTTACTTAGCGAATTCCTTTTGGAAGAGGACTTATCTGTGTAGACGAGACATAAAATGTTGAAGTTCCAGCCGCAATTGTAGGTTCAGGCCTCTCTGCCGTGTCTGAAGGGGCAAAAATATGGTCGGAGAAAACATCCGGATTAAATGGACAGATTCCAGTTTTCAAGAAAGCATTCATTGGTATCTGCATTATGGCTGCCCAGAGAAATGCAGCAGAATACAACTGTGCCACTAGGTAGTCTTCTTTCCTTAATATGTGATTGACTATTTCTTCTTCTTATGCTTCTGTAAATACGGTTTTGTAACGACCCATTCCTTTCTGTGCAGCTATCCTTCTAGAATGCATAACGATAAGCCATCAATGATACATGCAACGGCTGTAGGTTATGCGTACAATGGGGTGGAAAGCATAAAAGCACGATGTTGTTTTTTCTAGATAGATTAATGACGTGCAAGTTTTTAGTGTGAGATGCGTGTCCGTCGAGCAGGAGCAGGAGTTCTTCCTTCTGTTGATAACAATGCTCCTACTTGTTTTTTACATCGAAGTGCTAAAATCTTTGATGACTTATTCGGTACTGTCATCATGCCAGTTTCGTCTACGTTGTAAATGTTATCTGGTGTAAAATTGTACTTTTCCATAACTGACTGTAATAGATAAAAAAACTTGCCAGCCGTTCTGTTAAAACCTTTGGCATAAGCTAGTGAGGTTTTCTCGGGATTTCTTAAAGTTAACATATTATGCCTTCTTAAAAAGCTTTCGCTGCCATCTTTTTTGTTATATTAAAAGGATGATTGATCTTATTTTTTTCAGCCAATTCGAAAATAAGTGAACGAAGATCGCGCAATGTTATGCGTCTTCTTCTAAGGTCAATTATGTGATTGATGGCACTATGTGATTGATGTCATAATGTGATTGAATAAATATTCTTCTGTAAATGCGGTTTTGTAACGACCCATTTCTTTCTGTGCAACTTTATCTGGCGTTAGCTCATTGTTTCTAGCTTTTTTCACCCTGTCTTCTAACGTACTTTGAGGGACTTGGAACATTTTCGAAGCTTTTAAATACCTAATTTTTCCTTCTACATTTCCAATGGCTAGTTTCATATTTTCAGTAGACAAACTTTGCCTAGTTGTCTTCCGTTGATATCTTTATGGACTTGCTATTGTGACACCTCGAAACATGAAACAGTGAAAAATAATAATTAAATTATAATATAAGAGACACATACCTATCCATTTCAAACAAACTTTCTCTAAGTTGGGTACTATGTTTATTTTGAATTTTGAAATGGTCTGTTCAAACCCGGTCCCCAAAATGTGTACCCGTTTCTAGCATACTCTTAGTACCCGGTTTGAACAAACTGATGTTTTAATGAAAAAAATTAAAAAAGAACACAAGGATATCTTATATAGAAAAATGAATGATTGTTTGTTCGTATGTTATGCACTGCCGTACACAGTGGCGGATTTACAGTCATGGCCCTCCTAGACCGTGTAGGACCAGCTGCCCCTTTCTCAGTTCACATCATTTAGGTACTAGTACTACATATGAATTTACTTTCTTGCAAATTTTTATCGAATACATTCAGAAATTTAGTTATGTTATGATAAAATAATAAGTTTCTCTATATTGCTTATTACTACTATCTGTCGATTTATACATTGTCGGTATATAACCAGACATAACAAGATTGCATCTGACTATTATTATATTCCTTATAAATAAAAGAATGAAAAAAGGGAGTGATAATTCCGCTGAAAAAGAAAGGCGACTCGAGTGATTGCATAAACTATTGAGGGATTATGCTGCTCAGCTCGGCGTACAAAGTCCTATCAACACTGATATACAGAAGACTGAAGGACTACACAAAAAGAACGGTAGGCGAATACCAGCTTGGTTTCACTAAAGGCAAATCCACGATAGATGCAATATATACGGTAAAGCAAACGATGGAAAAAGTGTACGAACATCATATGGAACTCAGCATGCTCTTCATTCACTTTCAACAAGCCTTCGATAAAATAAAGAGAGAAGAGCTATTTCAGGCAATAGAAGAAATGAAAATATCAACAAAACTAATCAATCTGACGAAGATGACGATGAAAAAAATTGTTGCATACATCAGAATAGAGAATGGCGGGACAGAAAGTTTCGAAATATACAATGGCGTGAGACAAGAAGACGCATTGTCAGCTACATTGCTTAACATAGCCATAGAGAAAATAGTTAAACAACAAAGGAGTGGCAGATACTCGCTTATGTCGACTACATCGTCATCATGGCTAAATCACGAAGAAAGATGAAAGAGATCTTCAAAAAGTTGGGGCTATTGGTGAACCAAGCAAAGGCAAAGTACATGAGATGCAGCAAGGACAATAAACGAAAACAGAGTTTTACAATCATAGACGAACTTGCAATAGAGGAAGTAAGCAGCTTTATCTGGATTCTGGATTTCTTGTGGAGTGCAAATTGCTTCGCACGCACTCAGGCTGCACATCGGGTCCATTATGCTGCCTTAGGGTTTCATCAGTAGCCCGCCGCTTCCCTCACTCCCCAAGCCATCCCACATCGAGGATGAACTCGAGAACCTTGGAAGGCAGAGTACCACGGACATCATGGTGGAGCAGAAGTCTCCCAACATGGATCCTCTTTTGGACGCTAATGCCGGGCATCTGCAGCAGAGCAGATGCTCCACGATCTCGATGCTGGTCTCGATGGCCGGCATAATGAATGGTTCAGGTCCACAAGGTGGCTTGCGCGACCCCATTCTCGCCAGCGCGTCGGCCTCTGCATTGCCCTTGTTTCCTTGATGCCCTTTGATCCATCTCAGAGTTAGATCATTACCATTTGTCGATATTTCGTTTAGCATCTGTATGTATTGAAGCACCAGATTTGAAGTGATCCTATGACAGTTAAGTGCCATAAGGACTGCTTTGCTGTCGGTCAATATCTGTATCTTTTTCTGTCGGAGTTTCTTTTCCCGGATTAATTCCGCGCAGTGCAGTACGCCTATAAGTTCTGCTTGGAACACCGAGGCATACATTTCCAGCGGTAGACTCACGCTTAGCTCCGTTCAGGAAAAAAATGGCCGAGCCTGAGTCAGCGCTGGTCTTGGAGCCATTCGTATACAGAGATATATCTGTCTCGAGAATCTCAGTCGTGTTTAATAAGATTTTAAATTTTCTATTGAATAGATATTTAGGAGAGATGCCGTCGGTACCGAGATTCAACAGAGGCAGTTTTTTGGTACAGTCCTCCAGAATCCTCGAGTGTTCTATAGCATCCTGTCTGTGGATCCACAGACCCTAGGCCGGCATCCTAAGAGCAGCCCGCACCGCATGCCCAGCGGAGGAAGGCAAAGCAGAGCTTCCAAGGCCGCAGTTGGAGTCGTTCGCATCACAGCCGTTACCGCTAAACAGACCGATCTTTGAAGTCGGCAAAGGGAGGATGCCACTGTTACCAATTTGGTCTTAGGCCACCACACAGGGGAATCGTAACATAGCATTGGTCTTATTATGGCTGTGTAGAGCCAGAGGGCAATCTTCAGGGAAAAGCACTAAGAGAGCAGCTTTATCTATTTGGGAGTGATAATAAACAATAAATGTGAAAGAAAAGAAGAGGTGAAGAGAAGAATACAAGCCGGGAATAAAATATTCTATCATAACAAAACATTCAGAGTTAAAAAAATTAAACAGAGAAATGAAGATTTATAAAACCCTGATCAGGTCGGTGGTCACGTATGCGGCAGAAACTGCATGTTACTCAAAGCGTGAAGCAGAAACACAGAAATCGTTTAAAAGGGAAATTTTACGCATCATTATGGGACCAAAAAAATGTGGTAACGACATAATAAGATCGCTGATGAACTGTGAGATTAGGGAAGAACCAAAGGTCAAGATATCATGAAGCACATTAAATTACAAAGAGGCAGATGGCTCGGTCATGTAATGAGAAAAGGCGACAGTGACGTAGATAGACTTCAAGATAGAAGGAAGGGAAGGCTAAAAATCAGGTGGTGGGACTAAGTGACGGACGACCTGAAGGCGATGGGAGTAAAAGATTGGATGAAGAGGACGCAAAATAAGCAGAGCTGGAGAAAAGTCGTCAGGGCTGCCGCAACACATGAAAAACTGTGAACAACGAATAAAGATTTTAATATAGTTTTAAAAGAAACATATGTAACATGAGGACATCCGCCTCGACAAAAGAATCTAAAATCCCTGTAAGGGATACCTGTATTCTCATCGCGGGTTAGAATACTTACTGACAATTGATCACAAATGTCATCGCATTTAAAATACCTGTATTAAGGGTTTGTCGTGGATAGACAAGATACATTACAATTACCAGTATTGGTTTGTATTAGCAATAATTGGTATAATACCAGTATGTATACCAATACAGTATAATTCAATTATACAAGCTAATCTGCTATACATACAGGATACAAAAAATAAGTATTACACAAATTTTGTGTAAAATCTTGCCGACGCTTTCCCTGCGTACGCTCGGCGCCCGTATAGCCAGCGAGCAAGTGAACGTTTTTGACCTACAATGTTTTTTTTACTTTGTGTTGTTTCTTGTTATTATCAGTGTATTTTCTTGCCACGCTTGGCCGCCCTAGGCCCGGGCCTTCTGGCAAATCCGCCACTGGCCGTACCGTTTATCCGATTGCGATAAAACTTGGCCAACAATAAGGACGCGCGTGAATGGATTAACGAGATTTGTATAAACAAAAATTGTGTCGGCGACAGGTGGTATAGGAGATTATCAGATTTTAATACATTAAGTACTTGATCTACTAGGTACTTCAAATGTCACTATAAAGGTAATTCTATAATTATAACTATTATGAACAAACTAATAATTATTATTATACCATCTAATAAGCGATTTTCGCATAGTAGGCATACATCAGCCGATAAGCGATTTCTATTGCGATTGAAGGTGAGGATCAACGTAATCAAAGACTAAACACAAGCTTCAAGACAGGCTACTCGAAGGGAACGTGAAACTGAAGATGAACACAATAGACGACTCCAAACACAAGCTTCTTTAACATCATTCGGATTGCGCGCTAAACAAACTAAACCCGAACAACGCCGGGTACGTTAGATAGCATATTATAAAACAAATGTTATGGATAAAATAGCACTTTATAAGGCATAAAATAAAACACTTACCAGAATAATCCTTTGCAGATACATATCTATTGAAACTCAAAACTTTTCTACAAACACATCAACAAACCGCGTTTAGGGCGTCTTTTTGGAAGTTACCTTAATGATTCTAGTCAAGCCGCTTTTTTTAAATCGACTTACATTGCTTCTATGGTAACTACACTTCTACATCTTTAAGGTGGGGATAAAGGACATCTTTCTAAAACAAATTTTCAAATAAAATTTTTGTCCAAGTCTAAACTTTTGGGGGGTACCTCCCTTTAAAGCAATATTTTGAATTTCTGATTTCAAACCGCCATAGCTCCGATATTATCGATTGTTTACACTTAATGGATTAGACCTTTTTTAAAGATAATTTGCTTATCTACAAACTAGGTTTATAACCTTATCGTCTAGAATAACGATAAGGTATTATTTACGAGTAGGAATTAGGAATTTACGGTAGGAATTTACGAGTTATAAATTAAATTAAGGGAAAAAATGTTTAAAAAATTTTGATTTTATTTTTTTTACTTTTCTTGTGAACTTTGTATCTCTTAGGGCCAGTTCTACAATGGTAGTATAAAGTTCCGAATACGTATTCTTCGTATAACTTATTCGACGATTTATTCCAAGTATAAAAGTCATCGCGTTCTACAATGCTTTTGTACGTATAGTATTACTATTCCTGAAAGTAGTTCCTGCGCACCCTTTTAGGTCGTTTGACATCTTTGTGTACATCATTTGACATTTATTTATTTAAACCAACGGATACACCATTTTAAATAGTATTACTGTACAAATTCTACAAAACAATACATACAAAATATACACAAGAATACACAATAGTACATATACCCCGCTTCAACGAAGGCACTCCGCAACGTGAACCCTCCACATAACAAGCCTCTTGAACACCGGAAGTGTGTTGCAAAAAACGTCAGCGATGCTGAATTTCATCAAATAGTTGACCGAGCGGCACATTCTGCTGAAGAGACTATTCAAGGCATAGTTGGCTCTGTATGTACCAATCCAGAATAACTCGCCAGCTCTTGTGTTATAAAGTGGCACCCGAAGTTGTAAGCGATCAAGTAGGAAGTTGCAGTCAATCCTACCGTTAATCAGACGATGCATAAAACATAGATCCGAGGTAACTCTCCTGTACCACAGAGATTTGCTATTGCACATAACTAAAGTGTCCTCGGAAGAGAAATCTTTAATCAACATACCACACTTGTAATAATAGTATTTAAGGAATCTACGCTCAACCTTGTCCAGTCTTGAAATATTACTCTTATAGTAGGGATCGCAGACGCACGACGCATACTCAAGCTTGGATCTCACCAACGAAAAGTAGAGCAATTTTACAGTCGTAACTGAGAAATGTCCACTATGACGACGAATGAATCGCAACGAACGAAGAGAGCTGCTGCAAATCTTGGCAATGTGGCTATTGAAAGTCAGTCCAGAATCAAGGCAAACACCCAGATCATCAATCTCAGCAACACGCGCCAAGTCAACTCCATCGATTCTATATTGAAACACATTGCAAAGATGCTTTTTATATGTTATGGCAGAACATTTGTTGAAATTTAACCATAAATTATTGTCGGCACACCACCTATTTAAATTATCAAGATCGGACTGCAATAAGAGACAGTCATCTATTGAACCAATGGACTTAAAAATCTTTAAATCGTCAGCAAATAACAAATAAGAGCAATACTTTAAGTAAAGTCCGATGTCATTTATAAATAATAAAAATAAGAACGGTCCACAATGGGAACCATGAGGAACACCCGAGTTAACCATTATATCAGCAGACGTAAAGTTTTGAATTGAACATTTGGTCCGAAGCCCACCGATTCAATTTTGGACAGCAGAGCCTCATGAGATTGATTTAACCATAAATTGAAATGTTACTTTAAAAAAGTGTTTTTGAAAAACACTATAATTTAAATTTAAAAAAATTCATATTTGAATTTGTAGTTGATAATTCTGATCTCCAAATTATTGTATTCAATATAATAATTGATCATATTTTTAAACACTTGACGATGTCGACGTAACAAAACATCTTCAACAATTTCATCGTCTTGTTCTGAGTCGAAAACATTAAAATTTAGTGAACACATTATATTAAGCACTTTGTATTCTAATTTTACAATCGTAAATAATTCTTTGGTGCTTTTCATGAAATTTTATAAATAAAATTATAAACTCAAATACCTACCAGAAAATAAATTATTGTTTGCATTAAATTTGACCAATAGAAAACAAGAATAAACTTCTTCCAGGTATATCTGCCCAATTTTGGATGGATAGCTTATCCCTCAATTTATACCTAGAATGTGGTTATACGACCATTGTAACTAAATGCCCATCTTTTATTCAACAATTCAACCTTCAACAAGTTTTTCTTGTGAATGAAGTTGCCTGACATTTTCTTCGACTTTTTGTTCTAAAGTTGTCGGCGATTTTTTGTCATAAGATTGACGACAAAACTTCAAAAAAATCTGGCTGGGCCAGTTCTGATTTCTTAATCTAGTTTCCAAATACACAGTAGTCGGTCCTTAATTAGAGCTCGTAGAACTAATATGCACTATCTATCTATATAATATAAAAATGAAATGACGTATGTATGTTGGTTCATCACTTGAGAACGGCTCGATCGATTTGGCTAATTTTGGCGTGGGAGAATAGCGAATTTTGATGAGTTTCAAATATGAGTTATGAAAATACAGATGTTTGGATGTTTTTGCCATTTAATGTTTGTTCTTTCTAAGAAAAAATAAGAAATAATAGTGTATTATTTAACTAGGGCTTAAAATAGTTTAATAATCGCGATGCGATTAATAAGGTGTTTTGGATGGGTGTCGATGTCTTAGAGTTCGCTTGGACAGTACTCTCAATTGGCATTCAATTATATTATAATAATCACATCGAAAAGGGTTATTAGTGCATTAGCACTGGCCAGTAAGCTGAATTCTGTAATTTATACGCTCCGTGTTTTGAGTCAACAATTGAATGCCGAAACTCTGAGAATTCTGTATTATGCGAATTTTAATTCTTTGATGGGTTTTGGGGTTATTTCATGGGGCGGTGGCACATCAGCCAACAAGATCTTTATCCTGCAGAAGTTAGCTATTAGAGTGTCACTCGGTCTCTCTCACAATGCGTCATGTGTGGGGTTTGTTTAGAAAGCACAATTTTTTGACTTTGCCGGGCATGTACATCAGGGAGGTGTATACTTTTCTTGTACAGGCTCAAGGAGGAGTTTTTTAGTTGTGTTAAAAAGGGTGTTTACCCTACTAGGAATAATTTTTATATGTATCCCATACATTCGCTGACTAACACGGACAGTAACTTTATAACGCCTTACCTTTGCGCCTACGCAAAATAAATGATTTAAAGATATTCAAGAAAGAGCTCGATTATACAGATTGAGCCTTATTGTTTGGTGGAAATTTTGAATGTTAAATTTTGAATTGTTTTATTATTGTAGTTTTTGTGGTTTTATTTTTGTGTGATTTATTGTTGTTGTGATGTATTATTATATTGTAGTTTTTGTTGTGATTTTTGTTGTGATTTTTGTTGATGTTTTGGTAATTTATTTCTTTTGTGACGCCTGTTTTCTCCATATATCTGCTCTGATGTATTTACGAAAATAAATTTGATTTATTATTATTATTATCAAATAAATTTGATATATCATATTTCATTGCTGTTGTATAGTGATGTGTATAAACTTTGTATTAAATATGCACTCAAAATAATATGCTAAAAAAAGGAATTTCTTGCTATTTATAACAACCTGAATCATTTTCTGCAGTAACATTGGTAGATACATTTAATACGTGGAAAATATCGTAGGCTTATTACATCGTACTAGATCAGTTATGTCTCGCTTAAATGAGATGTTGACGAAGCGTTTACGATTATATTATATTCTATTATACGATAGAAACAGATATAAGTAATAACAATATCGCGGCTTAAACTTATGAGTTTTTGGGTAATTCCACACAAAATTTGGAAATTGGAGAGAATTTGGACCTTGGAGTTCAACTATCAACCCCAATTACTCTTCCTTCTAAATTGTTTCAAGTTTCTCGATACTAGAGAAACCGCAGAATTTCCAATGAAGAAGATTCAGTGGAAACGGGATCCAGTTATTCCTTTTTCAAAGTTTTTTATTAATTTACTCTCAGAAAAATCCAACTAAAAAAAGTTTTTGTCTAAGTCAATGCCAACATAAAAAAAAAATATAAATAAATGATATAATTATACAACAAATAAAAAGTAAATTAAAAAAAACTCTTTAAACATAATTTTTACTAGAAATAAAATATAAATAAAAAATGCATTAAAAAGTACAAAATAATATTTTAAATAAGAACAAACAAATAGTGGGGCTATTAATAGCTATTATAAAAAATAAAATAATATTATAAAAAGCTGTTATATTATAATAGCTATTATAGTCATAGCCCCACAATTTTTATATTCATATTTTCGTTTTATTCGTATATTCATAGTTTTGTTCTTATTTGAAAAATTATTTTTTACTTTTTAGTGCATTTTTTAAATTTATATTTAATTTCTAGAAAAAGCTTTGCTTAAAAAGTTTTTTTTAATTTATTTATATTTATGGTGTCATGTTATGATGTCTTCTTGTTCAAGTCAAAGTTTGATAGCCATAAGTTAGCACCAGCAGAATACACTGGTTAAACACTGTGCTTCGCAATTACAATTCGCTAATTTTTATGTTTAAAAATAAAGAACTCTGAATCTAAAAGCTTTCTTCCTGCAAATTCACACTAGTTACTACTCTCCAACATTTTTGAACAGTACAGAGTACATTTTTTTGTGATCCAAATTTAGTACTAAATTATCCAATGCTGATTTTGGTGATTTGGTGCCTGCTAACTTGAGAATGACTTTAGATTAATGTTTAATTTTTGCACCAATGAGATCATATCTTTCTGCATTGATTGAAAAAGAAAATCTAAATGTTCTTGTTTATTATCCAAGGTTTTTTTTTTTATACACCAAATAACATTCATAAAATGTTCATTAGTATTCTTTCGCGAATAAATTATATTCGTCATGATTAACTTTAAAATACATTTACTAATAAATGCAAGGTGGATTTCTATACGGCAAAAATAAAATTTGAATAATTATTTTTACAAACATAATTTTGGCCAATAAGTATTTTATCATTGAATAATATAAGTTTATATTTTAGGATTCTTCAAAAATTGTTCATAAAGTAAGAAAGAATGAGCCTAAAGCACCTGTTTCGATAGTAGCCAAGAAGAAAGCATTAGTCTCTAAAATCCGAAAAATAAAAAAACCAAGAGGACCTCGTAAAAGCAATAAAAAGAATTTATCCGAACCATTATCACAAATTTTATTGGAAAAAATTAATATTGGAAGTATTTCTTCGCCTGATAAAAGCAGTAATGCAGAAACTTCAAAAAATTCGAGTTTAAAAGTACTCAAGGAAAAAGTTTCGAAATGTTATAAAAGAAAAGCCAAAACTGATGTTCACAATATTGATGACGAATCAGAATCACTTGCAAAGAAACAAAAACAAGTTTTTAAAGAAGGAGCTAGCGAATCAATTGTAGAAGTAACACAGTTTCAAATAATACAACCAAAAATCGAACCTTGTGATCATAATGATGGTGATGATTATAGCAGTGAACGTAATATCGAATATAGTGGTTTAATAAAATCAGAATCATTCGACGATTATTGTACTGATATTAGTCAAGAACAATACAGTGATTCAATAGTTGAAGAAGACACTTATAATGCTGGTGTAAATAAATTTCATAATTACGTGAATAATTTAGCTGATAATAAATATTTCACCGAGTGTTTAAATATCACCATAAAGCAAAGTCCTGACATGGATATTGTCGAGCATTTGCCAAATTCTTATTTTCCTGCTAGCGAAGATAGTAATTCACAATACACAACATTAAACTATAGTGATTTAAAACACGATACTAGCGGAGATTCGCCAATTGTTAGTCAAGCACAAAGTTCTAATGCAGGAACGCAAATGAAAAAATTACTGGATAATATCAAAAATTTGCTTATAGAATTTAAGAAAGAAAAAACACTGTACAAAACTGCTTCAAACAAAGAAAAGCAGAAATTTGTAATTAAAGCTGCCGTTGAAAAGCTTCAAGTAGAAATATCGAAGCTTAGAGCAATCGCCAACAATCCTGAAAATTCAAATAAAAACCTAGGAAAACCTCTAGAAATATTGAATGGTTTTGAGCGTTTTCTTGCTAAAAATAATTTTAACGAAAACTGCTCCGATGATGAGAGTTCTAGAAGTACTTGCATAAGTGAGAAATTGGGAAATAATTTATCACCCAAGAAAACTAACTCTACAATAAATAATGAAGAAGTAGAAAGTGGTAGTCCCAATTTATTACCACACACAAATCAAGTTGAACCACAATCTGACAATAGAAAATATACTGCCAAAATTAACGATGCTTGTACCTTTTCATCTGAAGAATCTTTTAATACAGGTAAATTAAAATTTTTATAAAATATATATGAATGGAAAGCTTGTGGAATTTAATATTAATTTTAAATTTAAAAATTAACAAGTGAATACAAATTAAAAACATTTGAAGATTTCAAACAGCGTGTGAAATAAATTGAATTTTTTTTCTTTATTTAGCTTGTTAATTTTTAAATTACTTACTGAATTGTTTTCAATAATTTTATTAAAAAACAGAAAGATTAAGGTGGCAGGTTTTTGATTACTGCTTAGATTCCCGTATAGTATGATAATAAATTGAAGAATATTTTATATGATAATATATGATATTTTCTTTTTGTTTTTTAATATTTCAAATAAAAATGAAATGGGCGTCTTAATCATTATTAACATGTAAAATTAATCGTGTCTATAGCTCTTCTCTAGTTTAGAAATTAATGCAAGTCATATAATTTAAACTCCCCCCCCCCTTCAAAGTGAGGTTCTGATTACATTACTGAATGCGTCAAAAATAATTTTAATTCTAGACCAATTCGATAAATCCTGGCATATGCTCGCTTATTGCAATAATTTTCGTTCCTTGGTTTGTTTACAAAATTCGATTTTTAAATTTAATCACTTCAAACGAGTAATTTCATTTTTAACTATTAAAAAAAAAAAAAAAAAAAAAAAAGGTTTATTTAGCTAAAGCTATCATTAATTACACTGTAGTTTTGTATATAAAAATACAACAAAATTCCAAATCCAACCCCAAAAAATACAAAAAAAAAAATAAAACAATGTTTTTTACAACTACATGTTTTCCTTTATATACAATGCCAATAACCTCCTAAAAGTTTTGTAATTCACACATTCTTGAATCTCAACAGGCAACTTATTGTACATAATCAATCCCCTACAAAACACTGTCGCACCACCCCTATTCGATGTTGGTGTGTCTACATAAAAATGCCCTCTCTGTCTGGTGTTATATATATGCAGTTCATGAACAAATCTCAATCTATCTCGCAAATATTCCGGAGTCATATTATTTTTAATCTTGTGTACCATATCCAATGCTTTAAATTTCACCCGCTGAGCCACACTCATAAAATTCAAGGCATCCAACATTTCTTTGATTGGTGTATATTTATTACATTGAATAATAATCCTCATAGCCTTATTCTGAATCTTCTGAAATTTCTCAGTTTCGCCACTATTCATTCTTAGGAACACTGTAGCACAAAAGTCAATATGCGGACAAATCAACGATTTGTACAACAAAACCCTAGTTGAAACACACACACTGTTTGAAATCCGTCTCAAGAAAAACACCTTACGTGACATTTTTTTCATAGTGTATTCAAAATGCCTTGCAAAATTCAAACTTTCATCTACTATAACTCCTAAGTATTTCATCTCTGACACTCTCTCCAGTTGATCATCGTTAATACATATCTTCAGACCATTCAGTTGAATGCTACTCAAAACATGTTTCTTCGCCACAATGATATATTTTGATTTTTTAATGTTTATACTTAAGCTGTTCTTGCACAACCACTGAAACACTTTTTCCAATTCTTCGTTTAAAATTTCAAACATTTGTTTAATATTTGTTCCTGAAATAGATATCATAGTGTCGTCGGCAAATAAGTTAATTTTACACTTATTTACATATTTAAAAACATCATTTATAAATAGAATAAACAACATAGGACCCAAAACTGTTCCTTGGGGCACTCCATATTCAGTAACAAGCTCTTCAGAAAAACTATTTCCAAACTTGACCTTTTGCTTTCGATTATTTAAGTAGCTTGTAAACCATTTCAGCACCTTACCACCCATACCCATTTTACTAAGTTTCGCCAACAGCAATTCCCTATCAATGGTCTCGAAAGCGCGCTTGAAGTCCAAAAACACAACCAATGTTATTTTATTTTCATCCATACTTTTGCACCATATTTCCGTACAGTCAATGATAACAGTCTCGCATGAATGATGTTTCCGAAACCCCGACTGATTCTGAGCCAATACATTGTTCTTCTCACAAAAGTCTCTTAATTGGTCTTGGACCACATGTTCCAAGATCTTTTCATAAATGGTAACAACCTCTTTAATTCTTTCCAGAGCATATTATTATTTTTATTTTCGTTAACCAAATCAACAAAATATTGCTTCTTATTGGTTCGAATTTTGTCGGTTACCATATTTCTGTGTGTCTTGTATAACTCCCAATCATCAATGTTATTTGTAAACACTGCTTTTTGGTATAATTTATCTCTCTTTCTAATGATTTCAATAACATCACGAGTAATCCATTTATTTTCGTAGTGCTTGCGTTTAACATTTATAATCTTTACCGGGCATATCTCGTCCATTGTGGCGACTATATTGTTGATGAGTGCATCTGCTTTATCCGCGTCTGATGTACTGCCATCCCATTCTTTTTCTAAAAGTAACTCTTGAAATTTATCAGTATTATAATTGTCTTTTAAGCGTCGTCTTCTAATATGTATGAATTCGTTTTGTACAGCATCACCTTCCGTGTCAATTTCTAATATATAGTGATCACTTATTCTAGGTACCTTAAGAATTTTAAATGTTTGCTCTTTATTATTTGATATTATATAATCGATTATTGTTGCGCTCATTCTTGTAACTCTGGTAAAATCATTAACTAGTTGATAAAAACCACATCTTGAGATAATACTTTTCAATTTCAATGTATAAAAACTATCGTTGGAGTAATCCAAATTAAAATCACCATTAACAATAATGTTTCCATTAAACTCCAATTCCTCAAGGTATTCCTCCATATATTCCACGAAGAGGTTATCGCTATTTTGTGGGGAATGATATATAGTGCTAATTAAATAATTTTTCTCACCCATCTTTACTGTGATAGATATAATCCACATATAACTGCCTCTCGATTCATTTAATATTAGCTTATATTTGAGAGCCGTGTTAATAAATATCAGTACTCCACCAGTTCTAGAATTTTTTGTGGTACACTTTTCCATCTTGTATCCATTTATATCAATTTCACTATCATATATTTCCTCTGTTATATGTGTTTCAGTCAGGCAAATCACAATTTTATTTCAATCGCCAACAAAAAATTTTCTCAGAACTTCAGAGCCTGCAAAAACTTGGCCTCTAATTATCGGCCATTTCAGCCAAAACGAGGAAAACATCGTTCTAACCAATCGTATTGTTAACCTTTTTATTGCAAACATATTTTCAAAAGTCAAATAAAATCATTTTCTAACCACGCCAACATATTATTATAAGGTAAGTGCATATAATATGGCCATGCTAAGCTTTGGGAATATTTTTAAGCATGATCTGATATTAATAATAAAAAAAATAATAATAATATGTTTTAACAGATATGTTTACTACATACAAAAAAAATATCAACCCAATTACACTCATATTTCACCTATAATGACCGTTTTTATGAAAAACTAAGAAATGGCTATATTGCCGACAGGGGGTAGGTAATATAGCCAACTGTTCTAAGGTGGACAAATACTGTAAATATTAAATCAAAACTAAATTTTCTTTGCAAAAACGATTTATTATGCGTAATATAAACACGAGAAAAGAAAATACTTAGTTACATTTGACAATCAGAACACACAAATAGTTCTTCGTGCTTTGGGCTCTTCTGTTTCGTATTTCTACATTTCTTTTCAGAAAACCACTTAGCCAATATCTTCTTGCCAACTCGTTTGCATTTGAAAAACGATTAGCAACGTTATTTTTATTACAATAATTGTAAACAGATCTTCTTACACATCTTTTTGTAATTTTTGGTAATGTAACCAGCCATTGGCTATATTACCAACATCACGCCGTTGAAAACATTTCCTGGGTTTTCGTTCTAACCTATACAAAAAATGCTATCAAACTATAATATATGTCCTCCACATCCTACCTTATTTGACTATTACATTATTTAATTAATTGGCACAACAACAAATAAGTGACAACAATTAATTAACCACAGTAAAATTAGATCGAGAACTTGAAAAACAAAAACAACACGTTTTCACACGAAGCCATTCAACAAATTGTCGGTGCTTGAGGTATAAATCGTAATTATTTAATATATTTGTTCAACTGATGATATTAGTAGCAATATCTGCGCTTTAATTTGTAGAAAAAGGGCAGGTGGCTTTATTACCAACTTGGCCATATTATATGCAATCTACCTTAGTATGTATTTCTAAAATACCACCAAAGTTACTGAACTACTAATGCCGTATTGCAAAATTTATAGACTAAACTTCTACTTAAAAATAATTAAGGGTCACATTTTTTAAGCAAAAGTGGTACAACCGGGCAATTTATACAAAAATTAATATATCGCGAAAAGTGGACTATTATTATTATTTATTGCATTTATCACCACGCTACAAACTTTTTGTTATTCCTGTAGAAACTAAACGAAAATCAACTTTTTAGGACTACATACATTTTCTTAAATTTCACACATTTTTTTGTAGATAAAACAAAATTTAAATTTGAGTTTTTTTTTAATTGCCGAGAGCAATCTTGTAATTTAAAATATGTAAATAACAAATTAGTAGTTTTGTTCACAATCAGTTAGTAATCGACACAATCAGGCCTGACTTTTAAAAAATTGGGAAGCAGTTTATTATTTTATTCACAATCAGTTAGTAATCGACACATCTCTGACTTTTAAAAAGTTGGGAAACAGTTTATTATTTACTTTCACTTGACAACCAATCAGAAAGCTATTTTGGTTTACTGTTAAGGGAATCACTTCCCAACCTTAGGGTAGGAAGTGATCACTTCCCGACCTGCAATGTCGGTAGGCAAGAAATGGAACTAACAAAAAATGTGCGTTAATAAAATGAAATTTGATGATATTTAATTATTTACAAACTGATTGTGAATAAAATAGTATACATACCTCGGTGTCAAGCTTCATTCCAGCGTTGCGCTTACAATTTAGCGCTCGGCTGTAATATACCATTACAATGCATTAATGTTTTTTAAACATAATATTTTTTCTAAATTCAAAAATCGAAAGAAAAATGAAATTAGGAAATAAAAATTTTTACGGACGCCTATGTATGTCGAACAATAATAACGTTCACTTTGGCGAAGAAACATAACCTGAATTTGCATTTAGAAACATGTTTTAATGCTACAGCAAAAGTTGTTTTTAAATATTAACATAGTAATTATAACAAATAATTACAAATTAATGCAATAAAATTGGAAGAATGTTTGAAAATTGTATGTAACCAACATTATAATATTACAATTTACCAAAATCGTTTTACACCAAGTTTGTATGTAGTTAAATTTACTGTTTTTGTTAATACCTATTTTGAAAATTCTAAAATAATAAAATAATTAGACAAAGTTTTTATTTGTTGTTTAATGAAAAATATAATATTACACATTTACTTATGTTTATTTTTATTGTTTTTAGAAAAGTCGTTGCAGAAGAGCGAAGAAAGTTTGATTGCCACAAAATTTAACTCCAAATTTATAATTGTGAAGCCTAAAGAAAAGTTTCCGATCGTTAATGTTGAAAATATTTTATTAAATAAATCAATAGTGAACAAATATAATCTTGGATCGCAATCGAGGAATGTAGCAAGTATGGTATCGCATACATCAAATAACGAAAGCCAACCATTGCACGATACATCTTATTCACGCAATTCAGCTTCTCCTTTAAAATCTACCATGGAGGGTGATCATAACAAGAAACTAAACAAAATCACCATTACAGTTCCACGCATAACGATTACTCAAGATTTGTCTAAAGGCAATAGAGTGGTAAATATAGTACAAACAAAAACTGCTTCGGTTCCATCAAATTTTAATTTATTAAACTCGGGTGAAAATTTCGAGGATGAATCGTATAGGAGTGAATTTGATGACGAGTGCTCGTTATCTGCTTGCTATTGGACGAAATGCTATAATTTTAGTGATTACGAAAAAGAAAGAATTTTATCGCTTGACCCTATTTTTGATGGTGCAACTTTAATACACGAGGAGACTATTGAAAATATTAGACAAGAGATAGATTTATTTCAATCTGAAGATACACAAATAGAATGTCAAAACAAGAAAGCTACAGTTCAATCAAATAGCAGTAACTTGAAGAATTTCCAAGTTTCATCAAGTGTTCTGAAAACTGAAGAAAATCATTTTAAGGTTCCTATTTTAGTAGCCGCTAAAAGACCACCAACTAGATTAAGGAGTACTCAAGCTACATCTGAGGAAGTTTCCAGTTTATCTAATTTAAAAGTACCCATACAAATAGACAATACATTTGAAGATAATTCAAGATTGACGTCGTTTAGTCAAGATGCTTATGACAACACTAAAACACCAGCGATGCATAGTTTGATAAATGAGGATGATGCAATATCGTTATATGCAGAGTAAGTTGTTCTTTTTTTTATTGGAAAATGTAGAGAGTTTGAAATGATATTCTTAAAGATATCTAGAAAGATACGCCTAAGATCTTTGTTTTACAAAAGTATGATAAAAAATAGTCATCAAACTAGATCTGTCTGTAGTAATATAATAATTTGCAACAATTGATCAGTTTGAATAAATTTACACGAAACAATCAATTTTTGTTGATTGACTTTTTTTAATGTTTGCACTTAAAAGAGCTATATAAGTAGCTCTATGTTCATTTCTTCAACGATGTAATATTGTTATTAGTACCTATGACATCTAAACATTATTAACCTAGTTTGGTATTTCCAAGAAGTGTCTCATTTTTTTTTTTAATATCTTTGTAAAATTCGAGTGTACTATTAATATGCAACAATTATGTTGTTTCCAACACGAGACCTAACAGATAACATAAAAGGATTTAAAATTAAAATTGTTTAACTTTGTTAAAACAAAACTAAAGTTTAAAAAAATTAATTTATACATTGTAATATGATAGATGTGTTTTAATAATCGAAGCCCATTATGATCGGAATGAATAGTTCACTGGGTAATTAAATGGTTGTATGTATGGTGTGGTACAATAGGTTATTCAGGCACAATAGTTTTAAAAATAGTTGAGCAACTAAGTGTACTGACCTTTCATAATAAATTGTTTACTTCCATTTTATCGTCAAATTCCTTAGTTATCATATATCACTATCAAGTTATCATTTACTTAAATTACCAACGAAATTAAATTTATAATAATTATCTATACAAAGAACGAATCTCATAAATTCAACAATTTTATCACATCTCAATTTTATCATTTGTTATTTGAATCAAAATCTCAAAAGGAGAATTTGCTCGAGTTTGGATTATATTCACGTGTCTAAAATTAACAGTAGGTACACCAACAGGTAGAGAACTCAATGTCTTATTTATAACAATCCCACTAAACTTATAACAAATTATTCAAGATTAATAAGTTTCCTAATTACTACAAACAAATCGTAATAATATTACGTTTACAAGTTCTAAACGTAATTTCTACATTCTTAACAAACTTTTTATTCCCCAAATTTTTCTGTTTACTTACCACTGAACTTAGCTATATGCATTCTTACTTTTTAGATGCTGCGATATATTCTTTTGCACTTGCTAAAATTGAAAAACACTTTTACTGTCTAGATGACTACGCCAATCTTTATTTTATAAATAAAATATTTATATTACAATAACCCTCTCGTGTGATTCATTTATATATATATATATGTATATAAAAATTACAAGATCAAGTACAAAGAGTATTAACAAAAGTACACATCAACAAAGTCATGATTATACTCTTTTGTGAAATTGATTTTATCCGCCAGCATTACATCTAATATGTCATCTTTTATTTTCTTTTTTAAATATTTTATGAAGATCATGCTATAATCCATTGAAGTATTGTTCAATAGATACGCAAAAACGGTACGCGACAACTCGGCTCTGGACAACTCGGCACCGGACAACTCGGCACCGGACAACTCGGCACCGGGAAAACTCGGCACCGGGTCAACTCGGCACCGTACATCTCGGCACTGGACTACTCGGCACCGGACAACTCGGCACCGGACAACTCGGCACCGGACAACTCGGCACCGGGAAAACTCGGCACCGTACATCTCGGCACCGAGACTAGGGTGTTACGGTTCAATTTTGCTATAATGGAATTTAAATTGTTTTGTAATAATATTCGAAAAGTGGCATGTTAATTCACTTTAAAAAGCACATGCACATTAGGTGCATTTACACACACAATCCCGGCCCGCGTGCTGGAACGCGTTCTAGCACGCGGGCCAGGATTGTGTGTGTAAATGCGACGACGTGCCACGTTCCACTCCAAACGCCGTTCCAAAGATTACAATATAATATTTGTTCATTCTTTTTTAAAAGCGTTCTTAATGTTTCAGAAATATTACTTCTTACGATATTTTACGCAAAATGTAATTTGTGTAAGGTTTTGTAAATTCATTATCGACAATTTCGGAGGTTCTAAGTAAATAAATAAACTGCATTCTTCTATTATTAATTTAATAATTGACTGCTTAGATATAGGATGACACTAAGCACCCAGGTATCCGTTCAAATTGTTTTGCGAAACTAATTTTTGGTAATTAATAATAAATATACAAATACAAATCTTACAAAATATCGTAAGAAGTAATATTTCTGAAACATTAAGAACGCTTTTAAAAAAGAATGAGCAAATATTATATTGTAATCTTTGGAACGGCGTTTGGAGTGGAACGTGGCACGTCGTCGCATTTACACACACAATCCTGGTCCGCGTGCTAGAACGCGTTCCAGCACGCGGGCCGGGATTGTGTGTGTAAATGCACCTAATGTGCATGTTATCATTGTTGATAATAATTCTTGTTGAAATTTAAAATTTTTAAAGTGAATTAATATGACACTTTTCGAATATTATTACAAAACAATTTAAATTCCATTATAGCAAAATTGAACCGTAACACCCTAGTCTCGGTGCCGAGATGTACGGTGCCGAGTTTTCCCGGTGCCGAGTTGTCCGGTGCCGAGTTGTCCGGTGCCGAGTAGTCCAGTGCCGAGATGTACGGTGCCGAGTTGACCCGGTGCCGAGTTTTCCCGGTGCCGAGTTGTCCGGTGCCGAGTTGTCCAGAGCCGAGTTGTCCGTGTCCGCGCAGAAAAGGAAGAAAATGAGTTTTTGTATTTTGTGGTGTTATGCTGTTGAATATTATATCTCTGATTCACGATTCTTAAATTTTTGCTGTGTATATTACTTCTTGATTTCAACTTACTTAGTGTAGAGATACTCTGGTTGATGGATTGCCTTTATTCTGAGCAACATAAACATGAAGTGTAAAGATCTTCTTTCATTCATTTTTAGAAGACGGAGATTTCTAATTATGGTGTGATGTGTACTTGACCCTTTCTGTAAATTAATTTTCAATAATTTATTCATCATTACCCAGATTTCTTATGACGTTTATATTTTTTTTATCCATTGAATTTTGCCAGGTTCTTAACTTTATTATTATTACCTTTAATTATTTAATTATTATGTACTTTTTAATTAGAGTGACATAACTAGGGTTGCCTACTGTTGAGTACAAAGAAAGAGAATATATTTTTTAATAAATTAATTTTCTTTATAAACTGATTCGTATACACGTTATTTACAATAATTATATAAGATTGGTAACTTAAAATCTTAAAAACAAATTCTAATTGCACATAAAAATTTAAAAATTAAATGTAGTCATTCTTTATTTATTGTCCTACTTTCGTCTTTTTTGTATTTATTCACATTACTAATTTCATGTAGTATTTTATTATTTTCTTTTATTTCGTTATAAAAATCAATACACGAAATGTTCTTATAATTATAAACTACCTTTAAAATTCCATGTACAGTGGAAATTTTAAGTCTATTTCTCTCTTTAGTCCACTGTCCGG
This sequence comes from Cantharis rustica, assembly GCA_911387805.1. Classification (NCBI taxonomy): domain Eukaryota; kingdom Metazoa; phylum Arthropoda; class Insecta; order Coleoptera; family Cantharidae; genus Cantharis; species Cantharis rustica. Next base: position 38,806,038 of record OU426879.1, read on the forward strand.
CGATCATGGAAAAAATTCTCTCCACGTTCGCGTTTTGGCCAGGTATTGCAAAAAAAATTCACAGATTTTTAGTATTTTAGAATGAAACTCAAAAGTATTTGTTTTGAGGTATTCTACCCATTTAAGGCAAGCTTTTTAAAAGGTTCCACATTGAGATTTTTTTCTAAAAATACTTTTAAGTTACAAAGCTGGTCGAAACATTTTTTGTCATCTACAACAATATTTTTAGCTACAAGAAATATTATACACTTTTCAATTTCTTCCCATGTTGGAATATGTTCTAATTTCATCCAACTAAAACCATTGAAAGTTGATAGCTGTTTACTCCATAATTTTAAATATTTGTATGATTTTTTATAACAATCCATACAGTTTGAAATGAATTTATCTTTTTCTTTTTGCAGACCATTTTCCGCAATTTTTAACAAAATAGATTTTACTTTTATTGGTAGAAACCATTCTTCATACCTTTGATTTAATATATTTCCTAACGAGTTAACGGTGGTCATTACTTCTAACACAGAATTATGCTCGGATTTTATTTCTATTACTTTTTCATGAAAAATATACATTAGGGATAGCGCAAATTTTAAGTAGGCTTTACTGAAATCATCTTCAAAAAATGATTTTAAAACACTGGGAGGATTGTCCAGTGATAAATACTAACCCCTGTATTCATAAAAATTTTAGAAAGTAAAAATAGCTTTACAAGGCCTTTATAATGCAGGCGTCATAAAACACTAATCACAAACGTTCATTTGTCTACATTGTAAGGTTTTCATTGGTTGTTTAACTTTAATGAGCGTTTTAGTTAAAATAGGTTTACAACACACTTTAAATATTTTTATGAATACAGGGGTATGTCTTTAAAGCCGGATAAACTTCTATCACTCTCTTAACAGCAGGGTAAAGAGGAAGCCAACGTGTTTTTGAATGTTTTAATAATGATTTGTACTCAATATCAACAAATTCGCAAACATTTTTTAAGGCTCCTGTTCTAATGGTATACATAGAAAAAAAGTTATAGTTTTACAATAATTGAATCCCAATCTACTGGTATAGAATCAAATCCGTGCTGAGCGGAGTTATGAACTATATGAGCAGGGCAACCGATACCAATTAAATTTTTTTTAAACTTTGTTTTTAAATGGATGTAAACGTTATTTTTTCCCGACCTTTTCAGTCCACCAAAATTAGTATAGCAGTTGTCTGCAGAAAAAGCAACACATTTTTCTACAATATTGAATTTTTTTAAACAGATATGCAAATGTTCACTTATAGTATCAGCTGTTTCATCTGGCAAAGAAAATAAATCAATCATTTTTGTTACTATGCCATTATTTTTAAAAAAAATTTAATGAGTATCTACTAGAAACATTTTAATTGAACCATGGTTACTTCCATCTGTTGAAACTGATAACATGAAATTCGGGATACTAAACTGGATTATATTTTCTATACAATACCTATCTATAACGTTATTAGCGATACATTTTGTTTTTGTTTTTTCTGATGATAATCGCTTGGCTAATTCCGAATTATCAAACATTTTCCTCAGCAGTTGATGGTACATACGGTAGAATTGTAACTGTAGTGATGTTTCAAAGTATGAAAAGCCAAAGTTCTTTCAACTGCTGATACTTTGAGATCGAATTGATACTTTGAGAGATGAATTTTTGTGTGTAAAAAAATTACATATGGACATGGAACTAGTTCCTGCACGAAGGGTTTTTGAGTGTATTTTTGACAATACGTGTTGATCCAAATCATATTTGCCTTTGTTTGCAATTGAAACTATTGTATTACAAATCATACAAGTCGCCTCAGATTTAGAATTTGATGTTGGTTTAAAACATTTATATTTGGTTTGCTATTCTTCTGTAAACAAACACTTACGCTTGCTTATTCTGGGCATAAAAATTTCAAAAATCAAATCCTCTAACTTTAATTAACAACAAATAATTTCTTACTTTTTTACTGGATCAGTGCACAGAGAAAATTAACAAACTTTAACAATACACCTACAGGTCAACAAGAACGATATAAACTGTGAGAAAACAAAGTGGCATGTTAAGTACTCGCACACTTTATCACAAAGTTACGAGTCATACACTTACATATTATATTAGACCGATATTAGACAATGATTCTTTATATTATAAGATTTTCCATCGAATACCGCATCTTAACTCAAATTACGTAAAATTGCAAATAGTGAGTTTTGCATCCAGACGACTCATATCTAAAGGTTAAATCTAGGTTGCAAGTTACAAGTATTAATTTATGTGTATTATGTGTATTAATTTACATTTTAAATTTAGAGAGGAACTTTATCATTTGTGTAATTGTGCATTATTAAATACAGTAGAAGCTCGATAACTTGAACATTTGAATTTATGAACATCTCAGTCCTGTGAACACCCAATGTTTTCTATAGCTATTTGGTAACGTGTACATAATTATACTCGATAACGTGAACATTATTACACTCGATAACATGAACAGCGAAAGTTAACAGTTGTTAATGTTGTGTATTAAATATCTTGATGTCTATCACCCACTTCTTATCACTTGTACGTGATTAAATATAAAATAAAGGTACCCGTGTTTAAATGAAAGAAATGCATATCTACATAATTATAAGAAACTCGTCTAATTGTCGACAAAATACAAGGTGGTGATGGCATTGTAATATTTTGATTTCATGATGTTAGTGTGTTCATGATGTTCATCACACAAAACACTAATTTTTCTACACCCCCATTAGTGTGAACACTTGCGCTAGTTTGAACATGCCTTTGGATTTTTACAAATTCCAAAAAGAATATTGGAATTTGATTATTTAACAAACCAATAATTTGTTACCATTATCACCAACTACTGGATATTTTCATAATCACTACTATTTACCAATAAAAAAATCATATCTTATTTTTATGATAGACATAGTGGGTTAATGAACATAACACAAGTAATTTGGAGTTACTCTTCAGAATATGTTTATATTATATTAACTTTCTGTTTACGCATATTACAGATTATAATGTAATGTAATGTTATGATTCATATGAATCAGTATTTCTTAAACTTAAAAATATTTTAAAGTAAGTTGTGCTTTAACAAAAAAATTAATTTTTTCATCTTCACGAACTTTTATTGGTAGTTTGTACCGATAATTTGTCGGCAAATTAACGCATGAAATAACCAACATTGTTGGTTTTTATGTTTTACCTTAAATTGAGTTGTGTAATATAATTTCTTCTCATCTGTAACATTTTTATAGTTCTCTACTACTACTTTTTTTTGTGGTTTCTTTATTTTCTTTTTATGATAATCTTTCCTTTTTAATTTTCTTGTATTTTTTTTATTCATCAGTTGCGATGAATTTTCAAAGAACGTCAAAATCATATCAAAGTCTTGAATTTTCATTCTATGTTTTAGCATTCTGAATTGCTACATTTAAAATACTTTTCTATCTAGTGAAAGATTTTTGTAATTTTGTTTTGATGAATTCATTTGTACATCAAGTTGAGCTACATATGAATTCCTCAATGGTTTACAGTTGGAATATACTGATGTAAAATTTGCATATATAATGTACAATATACTAGCTAGTCTTGAATTATTTGGAAACTATTTTCGTGTGGAGGAAAACTTCTTCTTTTTGTTTTGATTCTTATAATAAAAAAATACTCATCACAGAGGTGAGTTACAGAAAGATTACACTGATAGAGTAATCAAACACTCTTGTTGTTGGATTTTGTAATACTTATTTTAATTTATTACCTGATATTATAGTTAAAGATAAGTGTAAGTGTAGTACACCTTTTAAATATGTAGAGAGCTATGGTTTTGTTATTGTAATAATAAGTATAATTTTAAAGATAACTTTCCAGAAAATCTACTATAGCACTTAAATTTTCAAAAAACAATTTAAATATTCATTTGGTGTTTATTTTAATTATTAATGTAATAGTGCATTGTTGTAGTTTTATTTTATGGAAGTTTACAGTTCTTAAAAGTCTTTGTATACAGATGATAGTTTTTTAATTGAATTTAAACTTTTTATTTACAATTATTTTTTCTAAAATGCCATTTATTCAACAAATATGATAGGTGGTATCTCAATGTTTGATAATCATGCTTTTAATTTGGAAATTTTAAATCTGCTCTTTGTTTCTCTGGGTTTTTTTTTCTTTAAAAATTATACTTTAATAACCATCAGTTACTCATATAATAAGCTTCTTGGAGTATTGTACCTATAGAGGAAAATACCTGTATTTTCCACATTGCATATTTTCATAAGTATGAAATAATGCAAAATATGGAAAGCTGTTTCTATAAAGAATTTTAGTTAAAACTAAAATTCGACCAGTATGAGATCTTATGATTTTGTTATTATAAAAATGTAATTGTTTTTCAGTTCCATTCAAAGTGAAGCCTTAATTGGTCAAGACATCCAATTTCCTTGTAAGCCAACAAACGTGTCTTCAGCCATAACTACCCCTAACATAAAAGGAGATGCTAATGTTAATTCTGACGCAATTGTGAAATTACCAAGCGTTATTTCCCCTGTAGATAAGTCAGCAAAATTGTCATCAAAAATTGTTGATCCAGAAAAACACCTAAATGTTATAAAGTGGATTAACAACACTACTACTGCTCATACTTCCAGAACTTCATTTAAGAAAAGTTCTTCCATACCCCCAATATTCTCAAAGCTGTGTACTTATTACTTTTTCAAAAGTTGTACAAAAAGTTTTCAATGCAAGAAGTATCATCATATTCCACTAAATATTCGAAACAGTATTGAAAATTTGCAATATGACGATTTGACATCTGCTTATAATTACATAAGAAATAATTCCAAATTATATATCGAAACAATAGATTTCTTTATTAATGGATTTGTAAATCTCAAGTGTGACAAACAACTTATTGTTATGGCTCTCGACGTCTTAGAGTTGCCGATATATAATAAAACACCTATTGTAAAGAAATATATAGTAGCTTTGCAGAAATTTAATCTGACATTTATAGAAGCTATAGGTAAAATAGTGGATGACAGTGAGACAATTATTGGTCTTTCGGACATTATTTTAGACATTATATGCGCGCAGTCAGCTCCCAATATTTTAGAAAATTGGGTAGTTGTCCAAAAACTGGCTAAAAATCGTGGACGTAATTTGATAGACCATGGCATAGTAATGGATATTATGATTAAGAGTTACCTTGAGAGAAATGCGCAGTTAGCAAAATATATTATAGACGATATAATTTCACCTCATATTGTTGAATTAAAAGCAATTCAATCTGACAAAATTGTTAAGTTTTGTCGATTTGTAAGTTGCCAATTACCCGATGAAAAATATTCATTGATAGATCACTTAAGAGAATATAAAGTAACAATCGATTTTACAAAACTTAATTGTATATCTTTGTTTCAAAATTCGTGCAAGTTTCATACACCTAGGGTGCAATTTAACATAAATGATTTTGAAAAACCCGTTTGCAATCCAAGTTCCGATCTTGGTTTATCGTCTTGTTCCCAGGATATGCAAGTTGAAAATGTCATTCATACTGATGATATAAAAAATGAAGATGTAACTGTAACAGATAGTATAATAAAAACTATTGATCTTACACATGAAGAATCAGAAAATATTAAGATAAAAATTGAACCTAATCAAGCAATAGGTTTAGATGACAGTTTTAATTCTAATTTTGATAGCAAAGATCAGACTGGGCCAGAAAATGATCTCAAGAAGCTCTCTGATATAATTAGCCAAGGAAATGCATTAGGTTTTTTGGCAAAATTATATGATTTCCAAGGTACATCGCATAGTCGCTGGTTTATTTTAAATTCTATTTGCTTCTTCAAACTGAAGCCACCTCCAGAAATTTATAAAATGTTTAATACAGTATTAAATGGATTAGGTTAGTAAATTTTAAGTGTTTAATGTTGTATTCTAATTAGTTAATATTTTAGAGCAATTTTCAAGTGCTCTGAAAGAGTCTGATGTGGGTAAAATGTTTCGAACTTTAACTTTGAATATGGTAATAGTACTTGCTCAAGAACAGGCTTACAATGAGGCAGCTCACTTGTTATTAAAATATTACAACGAATTAGATACATTGATAAAAGTTGAAGTAAGGTTTTTCTGATTTGTAATTTGTAACTTAAGTAATTATGTTAATTTCAGTGGTTTCTTAAAACCGATGATTGTGATTACAGCGAAGCTGGGAAATATCTTCACTTCTGTAAAATTTTTACCAGAGGGGATTTACTTCAAGAAGCTGTTAATCTATTGAGAAATTCTGGTAAGTTTTCTGTTGCATCTACTGTAGATTTTTCAGAATTTTTTTAATTGGAGAATTGAAAATTTAGTTTTCTATGTTAAATTCTATATGTTAATTTCTATGTTAATTTTTATGTTAAATTTAAATATGTTAAATTTGACCAGAACATTTCTTTAGCTTATCTGGTATCATTACACAAATATTAACATAAGAATATGTAAATGCTTAAGAAAAAAATGGTATTATACCGCAGCGTTTAGTTATTATTAATAACTACTTTGTGATATATTTATTGATGGTTGTTGCTTTCATTTGTGTTGAGATTTGATTGTTTATTGATGTTAATTATTGGAATGGGTATTAACATTTTTTATTAATAATTACACTTATGACTACTCAACTACTACTACTATTTCTCTTATAATATTATAAATGTTAAAAATTATGATATTTCAAGAGGTCATAACTTCCTTGAAATATAAATTTGAGAATGTGCAGCAAAATGATAATTTTTGTTTTGACGATGTATTAAAGGAGACTACGCAAGAGATCTTTTTAAATTATTTAAAAATTAACGAAACTTATCAGGTTGCCACACTTTATATTAATTTTAAAGTAAGGTTTTCAGGAAGAACTTAAATGTACATATTACGTGAATCTCACAATCGAAGTTTTCTCTCATAAATACATGTGATTGTGTCCTCAAGAATTTGATGTGTGGTAAATTTATCTAAAATGGAGCGTACATTTTTATGACAAATAAATTAAGTAGTGACATTATTACTTACATCAGTATTGAAAAATAGTACAATTACTGAATAATTAAATTAATGGAACATTTGGAATTGCTTTTTTACGCATAAAATTTCAAATCGTTGTCTAACATCTTTTGGAAATCCAGGCTTTTCGGTTTTGAAGTATGACTTTATTTCATTAGGAAGTTTTGTCTGGAGTACAACTTTGAACAAAATTTTTCCTTCCAGAGTTACGAATTTTTGAGTGTAGTAATAAACTTCTGTGCTCTGGGCCTGTTCCTTCACGTAACCTTAACGCTTATAATTTATTATAATAAAAACAACAAATTCATTTTTAATACATGGATATAACAAAATACATATTATTAATAATTTTAATGAGAAGGATGAGCTTGGTGTGCTGCTATCAATTTATTTATGTTAGGCTCAATTTTTGTCAGCAGCATTCTTAAATCACCCCCACGAGTTATTTACTATTGGCTTCTCTTCTTAGTCAGCAGATTTGTTACTGCACTAAACCCACGTTCCACTAAATAAGATGAAGGAATTGCAATAATAAATATAAATAATTTTGCATGATATCGCATAATCCAGGATACAGTGTAGATATCTGCTATTGCAACCAGAACTGTTGATAGCCATCTTTGAATCTAAATTTTAATTCTTCATTTGTTGTTAATTCTATCAGTTTTTCTTGTAAGTTTAAATATTCTTCTGTATCTGTACTAGAAAAAGGATCTAAAACCCAGTCGGGTATGTTCATTTTCAGAATATCTTTAAATCATTTATCAAAGTCAGAATGCAAAGCCTCCAAGTGGTGACAATAGGTAAGCAAATTTTTTGCAACCGTTGATAAATTTGGAAACTGGCTGAATTCTCCTCGTCCAAAATTTCGTTTGCACATAAGAAGTTTATACATGATTTTACATTTTTGATTATGATTACCGCTGCTACTATCGCTCCCAGGAAGGCGATATCGCCCACTTTGGGAACCAGTGTTCTAAACAAATGTCACAGATGGATAGATTCCAGTCACTTTTAGAAAAATACATTTTACTACCACTCAACGCTTTGTGCATTGAATTAATTTTTCTTGTATTTTATCTGTAAAAACAGGACTTGCTATCGGTGGAGAAGTCTATTGGTAATAATAAGGGAAGTTTATAAATTTCTTGGATGATGAAAAATAAGTGATTGGTCACACAAGATTAATAACGTGTCTATTTATTTGAGTTATTAGAACAACTGTTTTTACATTAAAAAATATTACTATGGTAAACTACAATTTAAACAAATCCATAAAAGGCAATCTGATAAATAATATAATCTACATAATTTGAATGCAGTTCCAATACTCCTCCTCATTCACATAATGTCAAACCGCATTTTTTCTTCAACATTATTACGCGCAAACCTGGTAGTGGCTTTGTTAATAAATCTGCCACTATTGCTTCTGTTGGACAATATACACAATAAACTATTTTTCTTTCAACATAGTCCTTAACGAAATGAAATTTTACATCAATGTGTTTTGAACAATTTGATAATTTTTCTTCAATTAATTTCAAGCAGCTTTGATTGTCTTCATACATTGTAACTCGTTCTGTTATCTGTACATTGAAATCTTCAATTAAACGTCGAATCCATTCTGCTTCTTTGCATACGTCGGATAGAGCAATTAATTTCGCTTCGGTGGACGAGAGTGCCACGCACGTTTGTCTCTTTCAACTTTAACTAATTGTGCTACCAAATAATTTGAATGCATATCCACTGTTTGACTTTCGATCAATTTTGTCTTCGGCCCAATTTGCGTCGGCATATCCTATCAACTTGTTTTCATTTTCTAGTGCACCAAGTAGTAGTGATAAGTCGATAGTGCCTTTTAAGTACTTTAAAACTCGTTTCAGTTCATTCCAATTTTCTTGATTTGGATTGGTTGTTTTTCGTGCAAGAATCGAAATTGCAGACGAGATGTCTGATCGTGTGTTAACCGAAACATACAACAAACATCCGATCAGCTTTCTATAATATTCATTATCCGGTAATAAATCCGATATATTACTCATTTCATATGAAACGCTAATTGGAATTTGTGAAGGTTTTGCATTTGATAATCTGAAGTCGTCTATAATTCTTTTTATGTACACAGACTGACTCATTACAAAGTTGCTACTTGGTTCTTCATCAATTTCTAATCCAAGATATTTTTAACTTCTCCATGATTTTTAATCTTAAACTTACAACACAAAATGTTTTCAGCATCTTGCAATAAATCATCGTGTTTACTCGCTACAATTAAGTCATCAACATATATATTAATATGTAACTATACTTTCCTTCTTTTGCAAGTTTGTACAGACATGGATCGTTTTGGCTCTGTACATAACCACTATCAAATAATACTTGATTCCATCAAGAGACAAACATGATTCTCTTTTCCTTCAACAATAAATCCAGGTGGTTGTTTCATTAAAATTTTCTCATTTAATTTTCCATTTAAAAATGCACTTTTTAAGTAATTCGTTCCATACTTTTGCGAAAATCCTTGTGCTACTAATCTTGCTTTATATTGTTGAATGCCCTGATTAACATCTCTTTTAATTTTGTGAACCCATTTGCAACCAACAACATTTCTAACATCCGACATTTCTATCAATTCCCAAGTATTATTTTCTTTTAATGACTCTACCTCTTCTTAGCCGACATCCACTCATTTTTCTGGTTCGACAAAATCTCTTCGTTTTAATTTCGTGGTTCTTCCATCTCTTTCGATGACCATGTTTATTTTATCAATTAATCGTTTTGGTGGTATTCCTTTAGTGGATCTGCTTGATTTACGGATTTCTTGTGTAATATCTGTCGACTCATCTGTGATAGTTTTCTCATTGGTGTATCTGTTATACTAGTCATTTTCTCATCTACATTGTTAATTTTTATATTGCTATTTTTGTCTAAAAATTTTACATCTTGACTTCGAAGATCTGCAATTACGAATGTGTTGGATTTGATCGTCTTCAATAATTAAAGCAATTGTTGTGCTTTTTCGTCCTTTTCAATCTATGCATCTGTAATTACTTCAGGCTTTTCTTTATTTACTGCACTCCAAACGCCTTTTTAGTAACATTTTAACTTTATAACGCCAATTGAAGTAGTTATCACCATTGAGTTTACTAATATTATATTTGCTGAATGCAGACATATTGAAACGTTAAAACTAATGACCAAACTTTATATAAATTAACTTAATAATTTCCTTTTATCAACCAATCCAAAATTATAATTATGCAGAGGCCCAGAACCTATTGGTAATAATAAGGGAAGTTTATAAATTTCTTGGATGATGCAAAATAAGTGATTGGTCACACAAGATTAATAACGTCTATTTATTTGAGTTATTAGAACAACTGTTTTTACATTAATAGTATATTATAGGCCAAGGTTGTGAAGACTGTCATTATTGACCCAGCACCGAGGAATATATGGCGCGGGGTCTATAATTGTCTTCACAACTGGTTTATATACGATTTTTTCCACTACTAGATTTATTACCATTTTTTTTTAATTCTTGTTAATAAAAAAATTTCAAATTTAAAATATTAAATCAAATGACAACTTTGTTTTGTTTTGTTGATTTGATAGGTGTTGGCAAGTTTAGGTTAGCTGTCATAATTAAATACCAGCTTTTTAAAAATATTTGAAACGAAATTATTCTATTAAAATAGCGTTTTGAATATTTAAATTCATTTAAATAGAATCTCTTGGTTATACAAAATCGTTTTTTAACAACATCTGTCTTATAAACATTCGCCAAACTATAGAAAAATATCGATATGTTTATTATTAACTAGTAGTGTATAATGAAAAAATTATAAACTAGTAGATTGCCAAATACTCAAATAGTGCTTGTTCACAATGTACGTAAAACATAAGACAAACATAACACAAACATAAGACGTAAAGTTTAACCTTTGTTATAAAGTTTGAAAGAGGTTTGAAAGTTTATTTATTTAGTTTATTTTTTTGTTATACGCATGCGTAGTTTCATATATTTCTTATGTTCATTGTGAACACTTTTGCGGCTTATGTCAAAATTATGTTTTATGCTTATGTTATCCTTATGCACGTCTTATGTTTTATGTACATTGTGAACAAGCACATAGTATTTGTGATTGCCTATGGCCCAGTTTTTCAGTCGTGGTTTAAACCAAATAAAAATAGTTAACTACAAAATTTCTTAGTTAGCAGTTTTTCAGTCTTGGGTTAGCAGTTTTCTCTAACCAATTACTTAAACCAGCACATGTGGAGGTTTAACTAAATTATTTTAGTTAACTATGCTAAGCAACTAAAAGTGACGTTGACCTGCATAACCTCGCAATTTGTCAAAAATATCAGAAATTGGAAATACGCACACGCTGTTTGTCAAATTATGAAATTTTACTGCTTTCCGATACCAACTTAGCAAATATTTTGGTTAGCTAACTAAAATATTGTCTAATCACTGAAAAACTCATATTCGGCTTAAAATAGTTTAAAATTTTAGTTACATTTTAAACCAAATTAGCTAACCTAAAAGTTAACTCACGACTGAAAAACTGGTCCTATATGACTAGCAGTGGAAAAAAAATATTACTATGGTAAAACACAATTTAAACAAATCCATAAAAGGCAATCTGATAAATAATATCTACATAATTTGAATGCAGTTCCAACAAAGTCAACATAGAAAGTCTTTGTTTTCTTATTTTGTTTTTACCAGATTTAATGAGCATTTAAAAGAAACACCGGTCCGGTGTTTTAGATTTAGAAGCAGGTGATGGGTTATCAAACTAAAGATGGAAATAAATAGAAGATTTTTGTTTTAATTCTCATTTTTTTTTTTGTAGATTTGAAATTAATTTATAAATCTGAAACATGGCCAATGAAGAATTATGGGAGTAATGACATCGAATTCAGAAACCGTATTCTCAAGGAGGTGATGTTAAAAGCAATTGAAAGTGATGTTTTAATTGCCAAAGATTTAATACTGTTTATTCTTATGGAAAAAGATCACATTTCCGAAATAAGTAATGATATTGTTAATTATGTTTGTTGTAATTATTTTAACGTTCTTCCTTTTCTGCTTAGATATTTGGAAGTATTTCAATCAACTTATAATTACAATGCTAGAAAATGGCGAAACTTATAAAGAACATTTAAAATCTATGATAGGAAATATTTTGGAAGGCTGGTATAATAATTTGTCAACTTTGGCATTACGCGGTTTATTAGTGATTCTATTAAAAGACATTCCCGAAAATGTTGCGTCAAATTTATACCATAAATGTTCTCAAAAAAATATTTACCAATTAATTAAGGTAAATATAATAAATTGGTTTCTTTAATATATCCATTCTTAAATGTAATAATTTTTAGGGAAATGAAACTTCTCTGACTTTAAAAACAGATATGGCAGATGAAGAAATTTATATGACTTTGCAGGTATACTTTGAAAAAGCGGCGAAACGAAAATATCAGGTGCAAGATATCAAAGATTTAAATTTACAAATTGTTCTCCCCAACACCCACAATGAAAAGCTTCATCTTGTTATTAATAATAATAGTGTTTCTGAGTTTAAGACTCGAGCATATAGAATACTAGCTAGTTGCTTTAGTCGTGCAATTCATATAGAAAATACAGGATGTGAACCTATAATCTGCATCAAGTCTTATCAGTTACAATCGTTATTTACAAAAATTAGTTAAACATGTTAAAAGTTAAGAAGTTCATTATGATCTATGCGAGATTCTCTTTCTATACTTGCAATAGGTAATAATTTTATTTTCGTGATTTTAGCACATAAGTATTTAAAATTTTGTAAATAGTAATATGTTTTATGTGACATATTTCGTCATAAAGTTTAATACTAAAATGTAAATATTTGTATTATGTGACAATGTAAATTATTAATTTTTCAGTTTTATTAAATAAATATTAGTTTTATATTAACTAGAATTTTTCTGATTATATTTTAAAATATTCTGTAGTGAGATTTGATATACTTTTCACAGTATCATTATTAAATTTTAATTAAAAATTGTAAGTTTTATAAATTTTACAAATCCAGTTTTAGAACATTTTTTTATTAATGAACCTGTACTCCATTTTGTTTTTAATAGCGGGATTTTCTGGAGGACAGTTATGGCATGGTGGTTAAATGCATGGACTGTTAAGCTCAACTGGATGAAACCCTAATGGAATAAAAACGTTATTCTGATTGTTCTTTTTCGGAAGGTAATTGCAAACCACAGAGGTAATTTGCTAAGAAAATATTAGGGCATGACACTTCTGCTAAGAAGAAGCATATGACCACGATAAGTCTAATAGTAGTTTCACATTGTCGTGGTGTTTAGGGGTTTTGACTTCCACATTTGGCAGCTTTTGAATTTGATTTTTTTGTTTGTTTCTTACGCCTAGCGTTGACAAAAACTTTAAATTAACCAACGTTTTCTATGAAATATTTTTCTAATCTCTGGATTGATGATTTGCTTTTATTAACAACAAAAACCAGAATTACTGGCACATCTGAGATAATCCTAGCAAGCTACTTTGGATGTAAACGATATGCTCACAGCACTAATAGTAACTTCTGAACATCACTGAGGTTACTGTTAGGAAAAACAGGTCGCAGACCTAACGAAAGTTGAAGATTTTTATTGTTTCCTCCTAAGGCAGGCATGTTGGGGTGCCTGCTGACGGTCTTAAGTTTTGCAGATGAGACAAAACATTTAGAATCGTCCATTATATGGTGATTGTAGCGGTTTTTTCACGTGATGAACTCTAACAATACACATTTTGTGTTGTCCAAATATGTTGAGATGTATGATCGATACTTTTGACGACATTAAAAGCATCAACTTTTGATCACCATGTGGTCTAAGTGTTGTTCCATATTATGCTAGTTTTACAGGTGAAACTTCGATTGCTTCCATGCTTTTGTTATTTATTGTAAAATATTTATTTTCCCTCTCCCAGAAATTTTAGTTGTGTTCGATATTTGAATAAAAAAATCTTTGTTTTTAACTTAATTTATGTGTATTATAAAATGAAATAGTTATTAAATTAATATTGAAACAAATTAAATCTAAGCTTTACAGCGGCGAGGGAAACAGAACTATTAACAAATGTACATAGGTCCAAGTCCATTACCTAAAGGGGGTAAATGGGGCGAAAATGTGTGCCAAAATTAGTTTTACTTTTTATGCCCTGTATAGTTTCCTACAAATGAGACCTTTTATTTTTGCTGGGGTGGGGGGGGGGAAGCATATTCTAGTGACAATTTCGGTATATTTTTCAAATTTTGTGGATTTTGATTGGTCATTGAGTAATTCCGCCGCCCCTCCTTGATTACTTACTTACCTAATCAAATAATTTATTGTAGGCTGGATATTAATATTATGATTTATTAACTACTGACTACTAACATTATTTGGAAGTTTGAACTACAAAATGTATAATTTTTCATCAGTAAGTTCTATAAAAGGATTTATTATAGTGAAAATTAATATCTCTGAAAGTAATAATATATCGGTACTGAAATTAGGAAATTGTATCTCCTAAAACAAAGTTTAGAAAAAAAATGTTTTTTTGTGGGATAAGCTTTAAGTTTTTTTTTTTTTTAATTGCATATTTTTGGTTTTTTCTAAATTTTTTTGGATTCTAGAAAATCATGTACAATGTTTCATAATAAGAGAAAAAAATGTACATAGAAGCTACAAAATTAGCGAATTGGTAGCAAATTTTCTTGTGCTATTCGCCAAATTTTTGAAAATAACATTTTATAAAAACAACATATTACAGTGAAAACAAATTCTAAAAAATGAGTTCCACTAGCCTGTATAATTAGAAATGGATTCGGTCAGGTGTTATTTTACTGTGGTGAAAGGCTAGGGCCAGTGTACTTACTAAATGTGTAATAATACTTTTTAAACTATTATTAAAGTAAAAATAGATTTCTTAATATACTTTAAATTTTTTGTTGATCCAACTTTTTTTTACAATAGTAGTAACCTCTTTTTTTGTGGGGAGTTCATCATGTAAGAGCCCCAAGAAAATGTTAAATTCTGTCTTGGATGAAAATTTTCAGTTCGGAACTTTGTCTAATGGGAAACATTATTATCGACACGAAACATTTATTTGAAAAATAAGACAAATATATTGTAAGTAACTTCTTTAATAATTAAAATGTGAATTATAAATATAATCTTTAACATGTTAACCGCTATTGCAGTCGCTACGAACAGCTATCAATATATTTCTCGTAGCTGCTGGCGGTTAAAGTGTTAAAATACAATCACAGACTAATTTACTTAAAATACCTAAATTTACTCTAAAATATATATTATAGTGAAAATTTTGCTTAAAAAGAACTAAAAGCGTTTGCTGATACTTTGCATGGCAAAGTACGTTTAATCAAATTCGGGTATATCATCAAATGAGTATCCCGGAATTTCTCTATAAGCATAATAAGCAATGCGAACGTGATAAGCACCTGGAATAAACATAAGTATTCCCAAAATTATCATCGGCCACATTCTATCAGAATATCTAGAATCAATATGACCACTTACGACAAGACTACCGAGTATCAGTAAAGTACTCCCAACAATAAATAAAAGGCCAGCTAACGAGACAGCTTTCCAAGGTATTTGCAAGGGCGGGTGAATAAATTGTGCATCTACAAACCCATTATCTGTTTGAGTTAGCTTGGCGTAATTCACATTATCGTATTCCTTGTTACGTCTTCGAGACATTTTCAAATCGTCCAGGTAATCTGTAAGTCAAATTCAAATTAATTTACGAAATATAAACAAGTCATAATAACCTGTTATGGAATGCAGACTAACAGTTGGTAAAAAAGAATGCTGCGATGATAAACTACCAGGAGTATCGAAGTCACACTGCAGATGACGTTGAGAACCCGAATCCATGCTCATCTTTATAAAAAAATCCAAGGAGTTTTAGCACTAAAATTTTGCAAAATAATTAACATTTTTTGATTGTTTGTTTTGTTATTTTTAAAAAGTCATACCAATAAACGATAGTCAAGTACAATTTTTCAAGAATTAAGGCACCCAGCGATTTGGCTTAATATTACGAATATTCTTTCGCAAGAAGGCACACACAGAAAAATCAATGGTTTAAATGTAAATTTGTGTCAAAATGTGATATTTTACTACTAAACATAAATCGATGAAGTTTTCATTCTCCTTTGGTTTTCGCGCATCTTGCGCACACAATTTAGTGAATTGTGCGCCTGTCGGTTGGACAACCACTTGCACTTGGTGGCTGTCGCAGTGCAAGGGGAGCGCTTGGGGGCTGCAGAGCTTTCCGCGCCCTACAATTCGATCGAAGAGCTTTAGATTAGGGATAGTAATATTTAAATTATTTGCTACTGTGATTTACACGACAGCTCTTTAACTGAAATAAAATTTAAAGAAAAGCTGTAATTTCGGCGTGCTCCATTTAAGTGTGCCCGTCGAAATTAAGGTAAATTTTTTATGCTTTCGCGAATTGCACGTACACCGGCAAATTTTTATTGCACAAAATTACACTATATCGACTCGAAAATGAGCTTAATTAAAACTTAATGGAAACGCATTTTCGTTGTTAAACTTGTTTTCGCGTTTAACGCCATTTGAATATAACAAAAACGCGCATAATTAATATTTTTTTCATTGTACATATAGAAATGGAAGTATTGCCTGAAGGCAAAAATTTCAGATTGGTACAAGAAGAAGAGCTTCCGGACATTCTTAATTTTCTTAGCCAATTTTTACCAGGTTCCATGAAGGTAAATATAAAATTATTCTTATGTAGTTTCGTACTTTTTGTGCACGTAATATTTTATGTAGTAGGGAAACCGGTGCTAATTGACTCTTTTCAACTTTTTTACTATATTTTTTTAAATTATTTTTCCAAATATAATTTTGTAGCTCAACAATGGATTCACAAATATAGTTTTTCAATGGGTAAATTGGTGTCTAGGGAACTTGATTGTATAATGAATTACTTATAGATATTTTTTTATCTTATCCTGTGGGCATTCGAAGTTTCCTATGCTTGCTGGGTAAGTTGGCATAAATCAAGAAAAGTAAAATTACACCATTATAAGGAAATAAAAAATTTAATCAATGGTTTTGTATATTTTGAAATAAAATAACAATAGATGGTATTCCATAAGAATAAGAATTTTTTATCTTTCCAACTTTTTATCAAAACTGTAAAAACTATTTCATCAAAAATTAATAAATTATAAAAAATCGCCAATCATAAACAAATAATAATAAATATAAATTAAAAAAAAATAAATTGCGAAAAATTCATTAATTTTCCGTAAAAACAAAAACTACCATAGGTTCACTGCAGATGTTTCTGACGTAAACAATTGGATAAACGTTTAGTCATACACATCGATTGACGCATGAAATCATCGACTGTCCAAAATATAATGACTGTGTCAACTTGCCCCTGTCGCCAAGTAGCCCCGGTCTCACCTACTAGCTACAAAGGAATATAGAATTCCAAAACTTTAAAGCAGATAAAGAAATACGTAACTTATGCTTGTAATTTCTAAAAAAATATTTTTGTGGATATTTTATATTATATTTCAAGTAACAAATTTTTTCTAAAATATTGCAAAATATACTTATTGGATATCAATTTTAATATTTTCTGAAATATATCTACCGAGTAGTCGCGCTGTAGATTATAAACTTTATAAGAGATAAGGTTCGGTCGAATTTCAAATTTTAACCAGTCACATCACATTATATTTTACCATCTAGCGCATTTGGAAACTTCTAGACAAATTTGTAGTTAATTTGTTGCAAATATTTAGCCGTGGTAGTTTTGATTCATGAACTGATAAATGCTCATAAAGTTTTAGTGTTTCTAACATCTCCATGTTCAGATGTTTCGCTAAGTATTTGTAAAATGACTTGAAACTAAATTAATTTTTGACTTAACTAAATATGCTCAGTTAAGTTAGGTAAATAACTATGTTTTTTTGAAAAGCTTACCGTATTAAAAATATACGTATAATTTCATCAAGCGAACTGGAATACTTTTCTAAACACTTTTATAAAATGAAACCTATATACAATTAAATCAATTAGAATTTAATTGTAAAAATACTTTCAATTAACTCGCAATTCATTACGTACATTATACAATGATTTTTAAATTTGTTTTCTTCTTTTTTAAATTTCCTTTTAACCCCATTTTCTGTTGATTGAACGTTGAACTATTTGTGACTTGAAAAGCCATACATCTTCAATTTATTTCTATTTAGGGACTCGAAACGATTTTTTGTGGTTTTAGACTGCATCAAATATTTTATTGCTACACGAACATTGAAATTGTTTCTTAATTTATTTTGTTTTTATACAGCCAATTACTTAATCAATTTTATTATCAAAAAATCAACGTTGTTATTGTTACTGCAAAGTCTGTTGGATTAATATTTAATTTGATTACTTTTAAATTTTTAAATATCAGCAACTAACTTCCATTTTGAATTTTAAAGTAGTCCCATACCTACCTCTCCATAATAATTGTTTACCTACATCGTAATTTGCTCAATTATTTATTTAAGTTGATATTCATTTTATCTAATAGACATTAGACGTCATGGTAGAATGTATGATTATTTTATTTTCTTACAAATAAAATTTATCTGCCGGGGATAATACATCCGAATAGCTGACAATAATGTTGAGGTTAAGTAACTAAATTAAATTTTATAAAATTTATATTTAATTTTTAATTAATTCATATTATTGTAAGATAAAAACCAAACGAACATTTTTACTAATTATTTTATTGCTACATATTACTATTTTATGTATTTTACTTCAAAGTTTACAATCTACGCAATTAAAATTATGATTATCGTTTGAAATAAAAATAATATTTTCAGTTAAGAAATTACTAGCATACTAACTTATGAGCATGCTTCATAATTTATGCATGTACTTAGAGCCGTCTTAGGGCATGAAAGCAGGAACGTCTTAAGACATCTTGATGCCCTAGGCCCCTATGCAAAAGTAGGCTCCACCTGCGACCCTTTTATTAAATTTGGTGTATATATAATAAAAATAAAATAATCATAATAAAATCATGTTTTATTAGAAAATTCGTTTTCTACATTTTAAATTCGCAAAATCATTAGTTATGTCTTCAAAATCAACTGTTAATAATATTTCATTTTTAATACTCATCAAGCTTAAATTATTCAAATGTGATTGAGTCTTACGATTTATCAATTCATTTTTTACCAATTTGAGCTTTGAAAATGAAGGCTCACTACTCGCGTTAATAATCATCATCGACAAGAAAATTTTCATTACTGTTTTAATATTTGGAAATACTGTGAATAGTCTTTTATTATAGTACATGTATATTAATATTGTATTGATTCCAATCCTAGTCCCCTCATCCAACAACTGTTCTTCTGTTCTCTAATCTGTCTTAGACTATAAATGAGTAAAGGTGGTAGGCCTAGACAGGGACGACGGACATGACATAATAATGCAGTCTTGCCACTTTTGTCAGTTGGCATATAGTTCAAAATACCCAGTTTTTCGTAGAATATGTCCGGGAATAACATTTAACTATTAAAATTATTTGGATCATGATCTTATTCCGGCCGAGTCGAGAACGAGACGAGGCTTCCCCGACGCCGAGGTCCTGTGCCCGAGCACAGTTGGCCCATACCTTAAAACGCCATTGATTGCAAAGGTCTTTTAGCATACAGAGTTCTAGACCTTTTAGAAAGTCAAAAAATTTGAATAAAAAATCAGTATGTACTTTATAAACGACGACCTTGGTCTTTAGAGAATCTTATCAAGTTAGGGGCTCTTATGGGTAATTCGGGACCGTATGTACTGATTACATGGCTTTCTTTTAATTCCATTTCAAGTATAAATGTAAAACAAATTGTTAAATGAAATTCTTAAGGTTGGGATTTAAAAATTGTAAACTTACTTCTGTCGCATTTACTGGGCGCTGTGCCATAAGCCAAACCTTAGCTGTTGTCGTAACTTCCTCTAAAATTAAGGTACATTTTTCAAGTTTTTTTATCAATGCTTATTGTTTTAAAATAAATTTAAAATTTCTAGATAACTGTATTACTAAATTTACATTAATTTAACGGTCAAGGTAAAGTTATTATCCAAATTATTTTATCCTCGTTTTATTTTTCTGAAACTATTTTAAAGCGGATGATTATAAAAATTATATTACGTACCGACAAAAAGTAAATTACCAAACAGCTTTTTTGTAATAACTTTTTTAAATTCCAATATTTTTCTTTTATATTTTCAAAATATCTTCTTTGCTTACTTTGAAATTAAAATACAAACTGCATCTTTTCAGCCAATCACATACTTAAAAAATTTATTGAAATATAATTAAGAAATATTTACTTCTAAGACGCAATTATAAAAAACATTTAAAAGCAAAGATATAGAAATGTATTAAAAAAAGAAAAATTAAAAACGTTAAATACTTTGTTGCATACTTTTTTGCAATAACCGCTTTGGACTTTGATGGCATATTGAGCCAATCAGCTTCATTCCTTCTGCAAACTTTCCTTAAATTACTTTGTTTTTCGATATCTTCTCTCGAGCTTCTCCCACAAATGTTCTAACGGATTCAGATCCGGGGACTGACTAGGCCAATCAAATAGACAAATTTTGGCTTTTGTTACATAATCCTTGACATATTTTGGATTGGATATTCTATTGAAACATTTATCTGCGAAACATTTTACTCTTATAATGTAGTAGCATAGGGTTTTCATGTATCGGTCTATAATGCCATCAATTTCGTATCAAGGTCCAATGCCATCATTTAATGAGCAGCCCCACAGCATAACTTGTCAAATATCATGCTTTACAGTGATAACTTAATATTTTATGTCATATTTTTTCATTGTAGGACCTTGAATGTACCTTATAACGTATGAAAAAAACAAATTAAACTTACTCTTTTTAGATCATTCTTTTATTTTGCAGTGTAAATGGTATTTTGTAAATTTTAAACGAGCTATTTTGTTCTTGGTATTAATAGTTTTTTGAAAGGACGTCACCAAAATTAACCTTCCGTAGTCAAGTGAAATTTTACTGTTATAATTCCTACCTTATCTTTGCGGTTTGTAACACGTTGAAGTGCCCCATAGAATTCAAATTTTACACTAAAGATTCCTGTGTAATATGAAAGAGAACATTATTACAAAGCGAATAAATTGAAGATCTACATACTGTTTTCTTTAAAATTAAGAAATAATTAAATTTTAAATATCGATTTTTTCGTAAAAAAAGCTAAAAAAGAAAAAAAAAAGTAAAAGTCGTCTAGAGATAGTTAGCGGTCCGCGTGCTCCATGTAAATACAAGCAGGAGATGACTATGCAGCTGTTAACATCGTTTAATAAATTATACTTTGCCGAATAGGACCGGTCTAGAGGGATATTTTTAATTAGTATAGTTTGCCGTTTTCTAAAACGGCCCAGAGTGGCCGGAGCGGAGAGGATCTAAACCTAAACATATTGGACCGTTCTGACAAGCGTAACTACGGCAAATCTCGAATCTTCGGTCTTAGCCATTACTATACATACAGTTCAATACAGTTTTGGTTTTAATAAGTATCGATGCACTAATCGAGTGCTAATTATTTTCAAAAATAGTCTTAGAAAATAAAAACACATCTTCCAATGGAATCTGCCAATGGAATGTACTTTTGCACATTTCGGCCCTTTGTACGCGTATTTTTGAACGATTCTCAAAATTTCATTTATATAATTAAAATATACGTCATTTTCTACCATAATGTTATTAAAATATTTTTAAACTCGTGGGTTTAAAAAAGTAGAAAATAGAAAAGTAGTAAAAAAAAGTAGAAATAGTAAAATTGAAAACATTTAATGCCAAGATTCATTTAATTTTGAAGAAAATTTGTAGCAATTTGATTGTAGTATTTATTGTTGCAAAAGTTAACCTATTTACTTCAAAAACTAGTAAAATTTATAGTAAAAATAATTAAAACTTGCTATAATTTAGTAGAACCTAGCTCTACAAATCTTCCTAATAATATTTTACAGAATATTTTACAGATAAGCAATTTGTGCTTATCACTATTTTAATAATAAGTTGAAGTACTTTGTGCTAAATCTGTAGTAAAAGTGACAATACATTTTTTTCAGCGAACCCTCAAACCGAACAATTATTTTTTCTAACACCGAAGAAGTGATAAAAACAACAAAAAAGTGAACCTTTAATGTTGTTTATTTATTGAATAATATAAAGTTAACTTTTGTTAAATTCAATTTGCTACGCCGTGATACCGTAAAAAGCATTCGGAAGAAATAATAAAACGAAAAACGTAACTTTTACGCTACACTTTTTACAAAAATTAAAATAAAAAGAGATTTTAATTTGCTATTATACCGAATGATGGTTTGAGAGATGGAAATGTGTTTATATTTTACAATATTATCAGTAAAAACTTTCAGACTTCAGACGTCAGATTTTGTGATTCAGGTGGGCAAACTAACTTAAGTTGCTCAAGATTAGATGTCACCGATCTTATATCTCAGTCTCTTGAACATACATAATACATAGCATCCCTTATATATCACACTAAACCATAAAATATTAAGTATCACATCCACTGGTCATAAATATTATTTCTTACAGACGCAACGTCATAATGGCGATTCTACATGATAAAACACAAAAATATTTAGGAAAACTGTAGGAAATTAATTTTATTAGTGCAGGGTGGGCCAGACAATTTTAAGTAAGCCTGAATCCATCCGGTCTACCTCTAGCTACGCCGGTAATGTAAATGGATTGAATTGGAACTTTTTGTTAGTTCTTTGCTTTTAACTAGCAACTACTATTTAGCCAATATAACACATAAGGAAATACAAAATATTATCACAATTAAAACCTATTTTTCTAAAATTTTTTTGCTATAATTATTTTAATGTTGTGAGAACAATTTCATCTATAGGTACATACAGCATCCACATAAGATTTTAATCCCCAGAACTTTCTCAGAAATGAATATTTTCGTATTTTTTTATTCTTAAATAGAATACAACTGGAGATTGAACATTTGGAATTGTGGAATTGAGTGGAATTCTCCTATAAACGAATAAATTGTTTTGTTTATAATTATGGGAACAAACAACATAATATAAGTAATTTTACAAAATACAATTTAATTATTTATATTAATACTACAACAAACAAAAGTTGATGTATTTTTGGCTTTTAATACTTAAATACTTACCACAATCCGTTTTATAAAACTACTGGCATTTTAAAGCTACAGAAATAAATGTTGTTCTAGGTTTGCCTTAGTAAAACAGTGTATTATTTCACTCATAAGCGTAGTTGGGCAGAGGGTTGATATTATTATTAGGTAAACAGTTTGCTAGCAATTAATGTGAATTTTAATAAGGTTTTTAATGGATTATGAAGTAGATAAAATTAAATGAGTTCAATTTGATATGATAACATAAACCAAATTTTATGCTTTGCCAAGCATAATACCTAGTAGTTATATTACCTACTTTTACTCCAGGTACTCAGAAAAATTTCACGCAATATGTATATTATTTTCAGGCATAAACTAAAATAATATATACTTTAATGTAATGTTCATTTACAACAAAACCTTATTTGCATTAGTAATAAAATCGTAAAAGTTTTGAGTAAATTTAGAATGCCCATTTCTATAAGTAATAAATTAGATTACTTGTAATATTTGAGGTCCGGACCTAGATGGTTCAAATAGTAGTTCAGTTTTAGGATTAGATGTGGAGAACAAACAAAACTTGACGTGAACCCAGGTTAAAATATCGGGCTCATAAATCTATCACCAAATTGCAGTAGCAGCCCACCATCCTTTCTAGTCCTGGACTAGAAAGGCGTCGGAAAATAAATTAGAGTAGTGAATTTTTTGTAGATACGTGAATTCAAGCAAGTATTTTTGATTTAAACAGGTATCCACTAATCGGTACATTGTTTTATTATGACTTTACAAACTATAATGACGTTTAATCATAAACGGTACAGTTCTCTGTTAATATTTGTTACGTCCTTTTCGAAAACTTCATTTTCCTAATACTGGAGAAGCCACTGCGTAAATCATTCTCTGGTTAAAATTGACTAAAGAATCTGCAAATAATGCATAATAAAAATCACAAATAAAAAATAAGATTATACTACATCCAAATTATTGATAGGAATAACATTACACGTTACAAGGTGGATTAATTGCTTTCTCTTCGTAAAGGACTTAAGAAAAATAAACTTAAAATTCTAAATAAGCTTATCATCATTTTTGGATTGGGCGCTACATACAGTTAGCTAAACGGTGGATTTCTTTCAATTAAAAAAATTAATACTGTGAAACTCGATTGATGTGTAGCACCGTGGTATTGGTAGTTATAAAATTTAAACGGTTAATGAATTTATTTATGTACAAAACTGTAGTTTGTTGAATAAGTTCTCCCTATTTCTATTATCTTATTTAATTTTTTTGTTTTGTTCGCTTTTTTTTGTCTCTCCGCTATTGGCCTTTACTTTTTTTCCAATTCTTCCTTCTCGTTTTTCTTCTCATTAATCATGGTCTTCTTCTTTATCTTATATCTTTGACTGACGGTATCTCTTCACTATTGCCGTTACTTCCTATTTTTCTTACTTTATACATTTCTCTTTGTCGTTTCTCTTTTCATCAATTCTGCCTCCATCTTTACGCCTATCTTTGACTGGCGATGTATTTTCACTAATTCTTTCTTTTTTCCTCTTCTTTCACTTCTTCTTTCTTTTTGTTTTTCATTTCTCTTCTTTGTTTTCCTTCTCATGCATCTGCTTCTTCGAGATTTTTAACCAAAAATATGACACGCTGTAGCAGCAGCAGCTTCCTGACATTTTATATTGGAATTATATTTTATAAAAAAATACCATAATTTGTTTTCAAAATAATTCGTTCCAATCAATTCTACACTTAAAATTTTTTGTACTTTCTTGACGATCTAACCTATAATTTCAAATTATTAACTCTTTGTGGTATCTTTAAACATCTTTAAATATAATTTTATTTTCAATATCCAACCAAGTTAATTTAATTTATATAAAAAATTCAAAAATGGTATTGTAACAAAATTCTTATCTACCACACCGCGTTGCAAATGTCAACCATTTATCAAGTACGGTTTTTTTAATATTTAATCCAATTTCAATTGTTTCATTAATTCTCGCTAAACTCCAAATTTAATTATTTAAAAAAAACGCTCATCCAATAAAAATCACTTTCAATAAAAAAACCTGTTTTTAACTTACAAATCTTAAAATCTCCACGATCAAATCCGAACAAAACTTCTTAAAATTATTTTTAAATCACATTTTTAAATATCAATCTCAAAAAAACTACTATACAAAAATTTAAGAGCCAAAAATCACACGTCCGCTCCGGCGGTCATTTTTGGTAAAAAAGTCCCTACTCTTCTTAAACTTTTGCCAACCCCACATTTTACAAAATTACCAAAATTTAAAAATAAAACTGAAAAATTTACAAACGACCAAAATCATTTCGTAGATTTATATTGTAGAAAGTGGGAACGAAATTAAGTTTAGAATATAGAAAACTAGTTAGTGGAATTATTTTTTTCTTTTTAAATGGCTTTTTTTTATTGTTTTTATTGGAACGGGAATTTTTTAAAGTAAAAGTTTTTCACTTTTATAAGTTACAGTTCTTCTATTTCCAAGTACTCTGATACTTCTGAAATTTATAAAATAAATAGACACAAATGCATTAATTAAATTATTGATAATACTTTAATTAAGGTGACATGTTCGATAAACCATGCTTATGTTATCAAACCTCTCATTTTTGTTATTTTTTTAAAATTTTAATTTCGCGCAACGTAAATATATATTTAAAACGGAAGGTAGTTATCATTTTTAATACGAGCTTTTTTTGACATTAAAGTTTTTTGTTAAACTTTTTAATAAATTTCATAGTTTAAAAATAAACACTTATATTAGTAAATTAATTAGTTATTATTCGCAATCACTTAGTAATCGACACATCCCTAGGGATGTGTCGCTACAAATCTGTTAGCTGTTAAAAGTCAGCTGACTTTTAATAAAATAATAAAACCTAACAAAATGTTAAAATAATAAATTTTAACTGTTAAGTAAATAATTACATACTACAAAGAAACATAATATTTAAAGAAACCAAAATGACAATAATTCACATTGAACAGGGTTGAACTTAGAAATATTTGAACAAACAAGAAATTAGAAATCTGAAAAAATATGCTTTAGAAATGATAAAAATTACTAAAAATTAGAAAAACCTGTAACATAATATAAAAGCTTTTATTTCACGATTATTTCCGATCATCAGTTATGTATAACAGTAAAAATAAAAAGAAGTAAGAGTAAATATACCAAACAAAATTGAAAAGAATTTAAAAATTAATAAATTAAAAAAATTTAAATGATGCGCCTACCAAATAACCAAACTGAACCACGCCATGTGTCTAAATTAAACTTTAGGTTAGTTAAATAAAAATGGATCCTAATCTCTTTACAAAAGAAGGGTTGAAGCAGAGACATACAATGCCATCTATAACTTCGAAAATTAAATTTGAAAGAAAAATTCAAATTTTACCACGTATTTGTACCTGAAGCACGTTTACTATAAAATAGAAAATAACTTAAAAAAAAGTAAAAAAAAAAGTTTTTTTTAAAAGTTATTTTCTATTTGACTTTTAATAAGTTGGGAAGCAGTGTATTATTTACTTTCACTTGCCAACCAATCAGAAAGCTATTTTGTTTTACTTGCCAACCTGTCGGTTGGGAAGAAATGGAACAACACAAAATGTGCGTTAATAAAATGAAATTTGATGATACTTAATTATTTACGAACTGATTGTGAATAAAGTAGTATACATACTTCATTGTCAAGCTTCGTTCCAGCATCGCGCTTAACTTAGCGTTACCTGTAATGGAAGTATTTTTTACCTCGGCACGTAATATACTATTGTTTTTATTAAATTGAATTATTCCTACCAAATCCGTTGGCAAGCAAGACGAACATACCGCTGTATTCAATACTTAATAAGTAAAAAATGCATTTTTGCTATTTCTGAAAATGGAAACAGCTCAAACTGCTACTTTTCTACCTGTAGTACTACTTGAACTACCACAACGATGAACCTCAATTTATTATGCTATTCCGCTCATTATTCTCGCTCGCTCTATCGCAATGAAGATTTCATTTAAAACTATCTGTCAGTTATAATATGTCTCTGTATATTCAAAAACTACATGGTTTAGTTTAGTATAGTTTAGTATAGTTTAGAAGACTATCGGTTTTAAGCGCTCTGCTCATGATACTCAATTTGATCAGGTGTCCTTGAAGCGTTGGGTAAATTTAAAGTGTTGGCTGATAATGTCAGATCGGGCGATAAGTTGAACCGTATTGAGGCTTTGTCATTACTATTTATATATTTCTATAATTTAAAATATTGTATTTGGAGTTAACATTTTTATTATAGTTAGAATGCAGATTACTACAGTGTGGAATTTATGCACTAAAAAGTACCAAATATATGCACATACATATGCAGCAATAAATGCCTGAAATATGCACGTATATGCTTTAAAAATAAAAAGATTATGTACTAGAAAACAAAGACCCTTTAATTTTTTAAATTAATTTTATTGAGATATTTAATTACAATTAACAATGTGATTATGCGCCAGCCGCATTTTTGGAATGTTTGTCATTTATTGTGCTAGAAGGTCAGCCCTCGAATAACAATTTCCCAAAGCTGTTGGGACAGATAGTAAGAAATTTTCGAGAAAATTGCTTTTGAAATATTAAAAGTGGAACCGTTGAAAAAGAAGTACAAAAATGCACCAATATGCACAACCTACAAAAATATCCACCTAGTGTTAAAAATATGTATTTTAAAAATTATTTTATTTAATTCTAATTTGTCTAATTCGGCTTTATCCATATGGATTTTGGTGACATATTAATTTTAAGAAATATGCAAATGCACTAAATTTCGTGCTCTAATAATTATGACTCATAAAATAATCATAAGCTGCATTTCCATTACGACGGCACAATAAACGTCAATATTGATGTATGATGTTTATTGCGGATGCAACAATAAATAAACAAATTCGTTTCCAAGCCGTGCCTGGGAAGCTGTTCTTTTCAAAAATATTTTTGCAAAGTTTATGTTTTTTAAATTTTATTATTATTAGTCACGGGCTGTAGTACATATCCCCACTGCACTGAAGCTTAAGCTTATTGTGCACCCATCCGAGTTTTACTCAAACAACTGCGTCTCCTCGACCAGGTCGAGAACGCAGTTGAAGGGAGATTGTTCTATCTCCTCGGTTGTTGGGTAGGGCAAACCGAGGTGACGCAGCCTGCTCCTGGCCAAGGCCGGGCATTGGCATAGTATGTGAAGTGGGGTTTCATCCTCCTCGCCACACATCCTGCAAATAGGATCCTCCGCCAGCCCCATAATGCTGAGGTGCCTTTTGAGGCAGCAGTGCCCTGTGAAGAGACCCACTAACCTTCGAAGTTGTTTCCTACTCAACATGAGTATTTTGTTCCTTTTGGCCTCACTGGACGGTGCCCTTATGAACGTACGCGATTGCCTCAGTCCAGGTAGGTCCACCCAGTGTGCAAGGTGTTGTTCTGCTAGTATATCCCTAATTCTTCCTTTTGCGATAGAGTAAGCAATCCCGCAGGAAGGCTCCGGGCCCATTAGGTTTGCGGAAGCGGTCTTCCTAGCTAGAGAATCCGCTTCTTCGTTGCCTTTAATGCCCCGGTGTCCCGGCACCCACATCAGTGTGACGCTATTGCGGAGAGCAAGTTTCACCAGAGCATCTTTGCATTGTTTGACAACCTTGGAGTGTAATTCAACTCCTTCCAAGGCTCTTAGAGCTGCTTGGCTGTCAGTCATGATACAGATTCTCCTCTCTACAAGGTTCCTCCATACCAGCTCTTCAGCACAGACCAATATGGCAGTTACTTCTGCCTGAAATATAGTTGCGAGAGGTCCCAGGTTGATGCTATAAGCATCCCCCAGTCTTCTGCCTCGCACACCTATTCCAGTACTCGTCTCAGTCTTTGATCCATCTGTATACCAGATGGTATCATACCTAAGCCCCAACGTTTGTGAGGTTTCAATTTTATTCCTATCCGGAACCATGACCTTATAGGGCTTTCTAAAGTCCCTCACGGTGCTAGTTCTGTCAGAGTGCATGCTGAGCAGGCCGTTACTCTTAATTGAGTTTAGGATCATGGTGTGGTGCCCCCTTCTAGGATTGATCTCACCATGACCGTTAATTTTCAACCTGTAGGCTGCAAGTAGCGCCTCGGACCCCACTACTAGGTGTAAAGGTTGAAGACCCAGGAGAGCCTCCATGGAAGCGGTGGGCGTTGATGCCATTGCCCCCGTAATACCCAAGCACGCCAGTCTTTGCAGCCTGTTGAGCCGGTTTATGCTTTCCCTTTTACTGGCTTTATGCCACCAGATCAGGGCTGAGTATGTGATCGTGGGTATCACCACCTTGGTGTACAACCAAAGTACCATTTTAGGTTTTAGTCCCCACGTTTTACCGATCATGCTCCTACAGGCCCAAAGGGCCCTAGTCGCTTTGTTCGTAATGTGACGGATGTGAGGCGTGAAGGTCAGCCTGCTGTCCAAAGTTAGACCCAGGTATTTGACCTCCTTCTGCAGAGGCAGCTCCTCCCCCCGCAACCTCAGAGTCCTCACATCCTGAAGTTTAGTGCGTTGTGTAAACGCCACAACAGAGGTTTTGCTCGGGTTTACCGATAGCCCCTCTCCTGTGCACCATCTTTCAACGATTCTGAGTGCGTTTTGCATCAACGAAGACACGACTCCTCCGAATTTCTCAATAACAAGGATTGTGATATCATCAGCAAATCCCTGTCCATGTACCTCTGCCTGTTCCAGCTCCCGCAGAAGACTATCCACCACCAGGCACCACAGCAGCGGGGAGAGAACCCCCCCCTGCGGACACCGCAGGGGTAAATTTTATTTTCTTAAAATTATGAAAATATGCACTTATATATCTTAAGAATAAAAACATGAAATATGCAGTAAAAATAAATACATATGAAATATGCACTCTCAAATTTTGGTTGTAAACTCTCAAGTTTTAGAAACTCATAGATACAATTTTTTACGACTCTAGGAACAAGCAACAAAAATATGCATTTATATATAATTCCACACTCTACAGATTACATTTTCGTCTGAAATCCGTATTCATCCTGATGCTTCAAGGACACCTAATCACATTGGTTGATGAGTATAGGGAGTTATATTACCCATTTGCATTATTCTTATAACCTGTACGATCGAAAGTTTTGTACCTTATCTTTTAGTTCGCATGTACGCTGCCTTCCGGATTACACATTGAAAAATTTTTAATTAAATATTTATTTTATTATATTATTATATTTGTTTTTAATTTTTAATCAAACTTTTTCATTTAATATTATTGTTTTAGTAAAAAAAATTATTTAAAGGTGAAAAATATGTTAGGTAGGTATCTTTACGAAAGTGTGCCAAAAATTTGCGAAAATTTTATCTTCTGAGAGTTTTGATACCTAATAAAGAAACGGGTTACTGTCACGTATGTGATCACAAGAATTGAACTTTTTCCTATTGAGCATTGGAAAGAGGACAATTTTCTGAGTATATTAACACAAAAGTTTTTTTGGATTATGCAATGGTTGTCGAAATTACGGCATTTTAAAAATGCGAATTAGCAGGGGCTTGTAACTTGATATACCCAGTTCTGCCGTACTTTACTCGTGGTCTAGAGTGGTCTAGAGTCAGTACTGTAGGCCACCCTTTCAGCATGCAAATTGAAATGTTAACATTTAAGCTTTAAAATTCGTAATTTTAATAGCGTTTTCGATGAGTTTCGAATTATTAGGTTAATTAAAATATCGGAATAGTCAAAAAAACAAGGCCGCCGGGTGCATTCGGCCTTATTATAAAATAACTTATTTATGGCAAATCTCGGATTCCAGGTGTTTTCGAGTTCCACCTTTGGCGAGTTCTGCCATTCTTCTAGGATATTTTTAAATTGTTTTGCCTTACACAAAAATGGGTAATCGTGCAGCCGTGTTAAAAGGTGTATCTAAAATACATGTAAATTTAAAATTTTTCAAATTCGATTTTTTCGAGAACTAATTTATAATCCAACAAAATTTTTGTTCTAATATGCTTAGAAAAGTGTCCTTTTACCAATAATTAATAGAAAAAAGTTTAAATCGTGTGATCACATACGTGACAGTTCCCAAGATACGAAATAAAAAGATTAACAAATTTTTGATTAATTCGGGATTCATTATATTATAAATATTAGTGTATTTTAAATGTTTATATATAATATTAAATAATATATATAAATTTTAATTATGCAAATTAAATCTTTGCTTGAATTTGTATAAATAATAATAAAAAACCCTAAAAAATTGAAATACATTTAAATTGGGAGATATTTAATATTTAAGTAAAGCTATCAAAGAACTGCGTAATTTATATATTTAAAATTCAAAGATCATACATATTTTATAAGGTTTGCTTCAATTTTAATGAAATTTGCTAAACCCAAAGTTTAATATTAGTATAATATTATACACTTACAATATAATTTTTTTTATTGAAATTACTAAATTAATGAGTTAACTTTTTTGATTATTAAATTTTGCATATTAATTGTACCAAACCTCCCATGATATGACAGACTGGAAATATTAGACAAAGAAAATAATTACATTTTCATGCGTAACTACGTACACAAACCAAAGTTATTTATTTTACAAAAAATATTAATTAATACCTTCAGCTATTGCATCATAAATTTGTCGGCTTTACAAAGCAGGTTCGATTAATTTTGTGAGGTTATTAGTGTATCAACCCTCCCTGGTCTCCGACTTTCTACCTTCATTTGGCGATAAGACAGATAAGACTGTATTACGGTTTCCAAAAAACTTATTCTAAATTTACTTGATGAGAATACAACCGTCGGTCTTGAAAGACACTGGAAAACATAAAGGTGAAAATTGTAAAGTGGAAACACTTATTCAGTGCATGACATTTTGGTTATTATTATTACTCTTATTGTAGTCATACTATGAAATTGAACCATTTAAGTTAGTTAAAAGTTAGTTTTGCTTACATTATGTGGTTTGCCACAGATTAGCGAAGTATTATTCACGTGTTAGTAACACGAATATAACGAAACAATACCAAACCGTTCAGATGTGTACATACCATACGTGGCATCCCAATTTAATAGCAGTGATAACTAAAATTATGAACTAGCTGGTACTTAAAACATATCCAAATTGAATTTTTTTTTGAGTATCCGGAAAGTTTACCTTATCAACTTACAAGTTATAACATTGTAAATACCAATAACTTTTCTCACAACACCACACCTTATTTCTGATTGCAATACTTTTGTAGACGCAAACAACTGTAATTGATTCTATTTGGGAATTATTCAAATTGTCAAATCAATTATATTCTTAAATTAATTCGTCTAAATAACAAACAGTTTTGATTGTACTACATAATTAATATCTTTAAAGAAAATATCTTACAGGTATACTAAGATATGTATAATATTAATTTAATAATTTTATCGTAATATAATCCATTGTAATCTAAGAAGTTTTGTCAAATATTTTTATTTTATTTTTTCCGCAAATGTACCTATTTAAAAAATAAAATGGCACTTTAGACGCTCATATCATAAATAACTGTGTTGTGGTATCATTCTAAGTATTTTCACATATTTTTTTTAACAGATACAATAATTTTTAATAAAGGCAATTGAACCTAATCAATGGGAAAGTCAATGTATTGTCATATCAGATTTTTAGATATTACATAATTATATTTATTTTATTAATTAATTTTTAATATTTCGAAAAGCCCAACTACTTTACATGATTTTTGTAAGGATTACGATCCATAGTTTGTGTAGAAATTACAATGGCAAGTGCGATTTGAGAAACTAGGGAATTGATATAATTGCATGTACAGTTTAAGTTAAACTGGAGGTTTTTAATTAACGGTTAATTAATCATTTTTAACCAAGTTATTTCGATTTAACTAAAGGAGGATTTAAATCTAATTTAGTATTAAAATTAGCTGTTTACTATAGATTCCTATTAGGTAGATAATATCTATAGATAATATTATCCGATGTAGCAAAGGTGATTACAAATTATATTTGACCTGTGACCCCCGATGAATAATTAATTAATAATTAATACTATTTGATTCACAATCATTTAGTTTTAAACAACAATAGTTGCAAGTAGATTTTGTATTATTGCATTTTTACTTTTTCAAATCCCTAACAAAAGTAATGGATCGATTACTGATTGTGAATAAATTATCATGTTTCTTTTCTTTTGCTCTTTCCTTTTCCCTTTACGACTAAGAGAACTTCCTTGGTTCTTGTTCGCTTATAATATTAGAATAATCTTATTTCAAGTAGTGTATTTATTTAATCATAAGTTTTCAAACTTATTTTTAGAATCACCAATATGTTTCTTGGTATGAACGAGGTTTTCTTCTCTGTTTGTGGTAAAAAAAGTTTATTAGTGATAATCTAAAAGCGCCTAAAGTATAGATTATACGCGTTGTATATTTGACTCCAAACAAAGTTGTTTGTATTGCATTATCTATTATTAGTATATATCATGATGTTTAGAATCTAATATGTAGCACAAATAATAATTTGATTTCAGGCAACTTCTATTTCACAACAATATGATGATAAAAAAAAGGTTCTGACGTAAATTGTTTCGAATTTTTGTTTAATTTATCTTATTTCTTTAATATGGAAAAATGAAGCAAAATAAAATAAAAAATAAGCGCTTAATTCTAAATAAACGGCTCAAAAATTGGGAGGGGGGGGGGTAAATTACTCCTATTACTCTCCTGTGAATTGTATGTTGAGAGATATACGCGTTTTCTTTTATGAACTGTAGTACTTGAGAGCTATAAAATAGTTAATTAGACTAACATAAATTTATTGCTTTTCTCTTCTTCAGTATTCACGTTTTGGTATTTTACACATTGTCGGATTAATGAAGTACTATTATAAGTCAGATTTTGGCAAATTTGAGTTAGGTATTTAAATTGATCTTGTCATGTTAGATTTAGTTGGTAGGAAAGCATCATACTCGTATGTCCAAAAGTTTAAATTTTTT
The DNA here is from genome assembly GCA_911387805.1 of Cantharis rustica. Taxonomy (NCBI): domain Eukaryota; kingdom Metazoa; phylum Arthropoda; class Insecta; order Coleoptera; family Cantharidae; genus Cantharis; species Cantharis rustica. The sequence continues at coordinate 38,840,451 of OU426879.1, forward strand.
TTATCAATTTTTTTAATTATTCAGTTTAAACAATTATTGTAACTTTTAACTAGCTCTTCTATTTTTGACTTAAAATAGTACTGCACTAACTGCATTAACTGAATTATTTAACATATTCTAATAAAATCAGTTAATAGTTAAAAGAATAGCTGTCGTAAGTGTGACATTAACATGCAAACAAATGTCGCAATATTTACGATAACTTCTAAACATTAACACTTCAATTAAAACGTAAAGTTTTGTAGTTTTAAACAGTTTAAATTTAATGAAAAACAGTAGTCAAGATAATTCAGTTGAAAACTTTTTAATAAGCTACATAATAGAAAAGTTACTTTTCAGTGTACCCTCTTGAAAACATGGCTTTCAATGGCTGTTTTTGATATTCTAAGTACTTAAAAAACAATTAATTTATTATTATAGATTGAACAGATTTTTTAAATTTTTTAAGAAAGGAGTAGTATTTTTGCAATGTAATAAATAAGTTCTCGAAGTGCAAACTTAGCCCACCTCTCTTCAAAGTTAAACCTAACTTTCGCAACGGGACTTAAGTATAATAGAAAAGTTTTTCTTCTGTAATCTCTTAGATTTATTAAACAACATATAAGTGTTCCAACTATTAGTATTTTTCAAGGTGTTCATTTTTCTTGATACTCAATTATTATAAAGAAAATTAAATTAAGTCCATATTACGTATTTGGATTTATCCACAAATAATTCTATAGAAAAGTTTTAATTCACTTGGTCCTCAATCATATAATTTTTTTCACGCTACTATTGACGAAAATTGTGTAATTTATTAACTTTCGAAAGATGTATTTAGGCATTGAATTTCCATCAACGTATTGATTTAAAATTTATTTTTGTAAAATAGCCTGAGATATTCGGTGCAGAAAAAAATTAAAAATGTTCGGCGTCATAAGCCAGGTCAATTTGGATCGGAATGCATCATTATACATATGTATAATTTGTGAATTAATTATTTACTATACAAACCTATACACTTTTAAAATAGCTATTTTTGTGTATTTATAGCATAAGGCCTCTTGAAAAATAAGATAACAATATTATCAAATTGCTTTACACATCATGAACAAGTTGATCATCCGAATAAAATTTATAACACAATAAAGACAACAATTTATATATCAAATATAAGTCAATAACTTTTTAATTTATTTTTTTTTGTTTTGTACCAAATTGCTCATTAATAAAACTAGCTAAAATTAAAGTTCTAGTTAATTTTTAAAATATTATATTTTGTTAATTGAAGTTATGGTGCGATGTAACAAAGCTTCACGATGATAACATTAAATACCTAACTTAAAATGTGCAGTATGGAAGATTATGGAATAATAAATGTATGCAATTTAAAAAGATTAATATGATAACGTAAAGGAACCTTTTGTAAACGAAAACAATGTAAACGACTCTATCCAAATTACACAGACTGGACAAATTCTAAATGAAAACATACATATAATGGCAAAAGATGGTGAATAAGTTAATAATAAATAAGTTTCGTATTAAAAAATAATTGATGTAATAATAAATTAGACCTTCGCTTAATAATTTAATTTATTGTACATTTTAAAAGCATTTTATTTTTCATACCTATATATCTGTTATTTATTTCATGGAAAGCTGCTTTAAAGTACTAGCCATAATTTTCGGAGTTCCTTTTCATACGTTTTATATTTTTATAAAACAAACTGAGGTGACATTTTTTTTATTTTTTAATAAATATTTCGAGTGATTTATACTTTTCTAATTTGACTAGATATTAGTAAATGAAACATGCAATCTCATAGCTTTATATGGTTTTATTATTAGGATCTTTAAGAAAATAATTCGATGAAATTTATTTCGTACTTATCATCTTCGAATTACCAATAAATTTTTATTTAAATATTTGTACAAATGATTTGGATGGATATATGAAATGTTCTATTAGAAATAGGACCTAAACGAATGAAACAATGAAGTGACAAATGGAGTGACAGATAAATTTAGTGCATATGGATATTTAAACGTTGTATTAACTAATTAACAAAAATTCCACTAATAAGTGATGCTGTTTTAAATTTTGTTTAATTTGTATACTTTTTTTCCATGACTATCAATAACTGAAAGAATTTAAATACACGATTTAAGTATAAATCGACTATTCAAAATTTTTTGAAGAATTGTAATTCGTGCTGCAAAGTATTGTAGTTACTTGCTGCGTTTAGTATACGAATAACCATTTGTGTCAATCAACTATCTTATCAATTGAGTTACAAGAAATCAAATTATATTTGTACTTTCAGAATTATACTAATTTTCTAATAAAATTCTAATTTGAGTTTATAATATCTTTACTTCAGAATAAAAATATAGTTTTATTGAGAAGAGCTTAAATGCAGTCTACTTATAAATCCATAATATGAGAAAATAATCACAATTCTAGCGAGGATTTTACTATAAAATTTTTACTAGAGATAAATATATTTTATTATTATACCAGCAGTAAATACTTACCAAAAATATTTTAACCTTATAATGTAGGTTTATTAGGCAATATTTACCCAAGAAAGATAACATTTCTGGGGGTAAATAAATAATAATTATTGCTACACTTACACCTGTTCAAATATTAATTTACAGCTATAGTTACCTATATATTATAACAAATAAAAATTTTGCTGCTCAAGTCACGACTAGTAAATTTTTTGCACGCAATTTCACTCAGAGAATATTATGTAAATACAAAAATAATTATAATTCCAAAGTACGTAATAATGCCAAAGTTCGCATTACGATTTTTTATAATTACAAAAATAAAATTTACGAATATGTTCCAATCGTAATGCAAAATATTAATAATACTATTTTAATAATTTGATTAGTGTTAATAACAATATAACTTTAAAAGCAAACGATAATATGAAACGGTGGGATCACTTTTCTGTACTTCAGCACGCGACATTAAGATTTTAAAATGCGCAGTATATGCGCTTAGAATTCTATTCTTATTGGTTATTCAATAGTAATTACAAATTAGCTTTTTAGACTAATTTACAATTTTTTATGCAGAACATTAACAAAAGGATACACCTCTAAAGACACTAATTTATTACACACATCAGAGTTTTAAATTATTGTTTTTATTATTACTATTAACGTCTTTGAAAATATTGAAAATAAAATTGCTCAAGTTTTTCAGTTTTAAGAGTAAGTTTCTAACCGAAAGCTGCTTGGTTTTAATGAAAATTTGCGATTCAAATTTATTTCATGCTAGTTAGATAATTTAAAGTAAACACAACTATAATAATTATGTCACTTTCCATAATTTAATTTATTTTACAATTTATTATTTATATCTTGTTAACAATAAAATGTAGTTGGTTGTTTTGAAAAAAATAACAAAATCGTTTTGTTACAGCAAAAAGTTAGACAAGTACCCGAGATTTTTATTTCATTCAATCCAAAAAAATTTCAAGTCATCACATTAAAGATTAACATAATCTAGTCAGTTTTGAGTTAGATCTATTGTATCGTTCTTGAATTATCGTGTTGACATAATAGTACATTGGACTTTTTCAATTTTTTAATAATCTTTTAGTGCAAATCTTGATCTTGTTTTCAAAAAAGTCAACGTGATTGGATAGTTTCAGAGAAATACTAAATTTTGTGAAAAAGTCTAAAACGAAAAAAAAAAAATGCTATGTGTCTACTGAATTAATATAGAAATTTAACAATAATTATAATCGAATAACAATAAATCATTGAATTTGAACATTTTCTTCATTGTTTGTCGGATCTAAACAGAAACGTCTACTTATGAAAATCAATAACGCTGATTACTTTCATTCTAACTGAATTAATGAATATATAAAATAAATAATTACCACTTATGAGATTTATTATACCATTCATTAATTGTCCTCATACTTAAATAAATTTAAATGAAAATACTTAAAATGAAAAAATTAAACTAAGTAAGTTTCATAATAAAAAAGAGATTGTTATAAGTGTATATGTAAAGGTCAAGGTAATAATAAGTCGAGTAAAAAATAAAAAAATACGTCAAGTGGCAAACAACTTTCCAAAGATTGTCTTTTGAAAATTTTATATAAAATTCTTTTTATAAATTCTCTATTGTAACAGCATACTACAAATAGTTTACTTTCGATAGTTATATCACGAGTGTTAAAAAAATTAATTACTAAACGCCAATATGTTTTTAAAATCAGTGATATCAGTACGATAAAATTTTTTGTTTAATATTGTTACGAAAGAACGTCTAATTATATTTGATGACTAATGTATGACGTCATGTGTGATGAGTCATACATGATAACGGCATTAGTCATTCAAATATCCATGAATGTACGATCTAGAAAATACGAGGAAATGACTGGAAATTCCTGGATGGTTATGGAATATTCTGGAAGGCTGCATTTAAGTATAAATGCAGCGCGATTTCCTGTCACAATCAATTCCAGTTTGAACGCGCGACTGTTAACATAAATGAACAGTGAACATAAATAATAGTGAAGTGATAACGTTATACCGAGTGTTTAAATAAATATAGACCTAGTGTTAAATATAAATTATAGTGTAAATAAATTGTAGTGTAATTAGTGTTAGTGTTAATATTAGTTTAGTAATTGTTATTAATCGTATCTGTAAATATTTGTATTAGCCCTTTAAAAATTAATCAAAAAAATTATCACAAATTTTACAATGGATATTTATTATATTCTAATGCTCATTTTTATAGTTTAATTTGAATAATTCAATTATTTGAATTATGAATATTTTAATATGAATCACTCAATGAAATAATTTTAATATTCGAATAATCGAATAATTTGAGCATTCGAATAATTTGTTCAACGAATATTCAAATTTTTGTTTATATGTATGTGTCGCAATTTTAGGCAAATAGCTTATGGGTATAATAAAAATTTTAATTACCATAAATGCCACAAGTATTTATGGTAAATTTAAGAATCATCCGTTTTATAACTTACTATAAGTGAATGAATAAAATAAACATTTTTAAAATTTCTATTATAAATCTAGCATTTTTAAAAACTGCAATAGTTGACCTCATACTGATAACAACAAAAATTATAGTTAATAATATCGAGTGTCTTATAATATATCCTGATAATTTATATTGCAAGAATGGCATACGTTACGATTATAAGACAGTATAGTGAATAAATAACTAATTACAATAAGTAACAATTGATTATTTATTAATAAAATTACACTAAATAACAATCGAAATTAAATTTGACATTAGTTGATAAAGTTCAAAATCACTATTATTATATTATTTAGATCTTCCAACAAACAAAAGTAAATATATGATATCAAAAGAATTTTCGTGTATAAATACGTGATAACTAGTGATCGAATTTTTAGAAAATAAACTTAAAATTATGAAGTAAAATATGCTTTAAAATCTTTTAAATTAGCACTGAAATATGCGGTGAAAGTTGGAATATGTATCAAAATGCTGGATGGCAATTGGTTCAAATAATACATGATCTACTTTTATTGGTTGAATTTCAGTTGACATTTGACGATGGCTACAGTGAGATTGCAGTCTTAAAAATAGAAAGAATAATATAATAAATACAAAAAATATCGATTTATTTTTTATTCTTTAAAATGCCAATCAATATTGCAATCTGCAAAACTGCTGGATTATTATTTACAAATACTACTTATATACTATTATATAAATACTAATTTTGATTGAAATAGCATTTAATATTGCAGATACAAATAAGCACAAATTATTAATAATTTTTACTTTACATAGTAAGTTCAAATTAATATAAAGTTTAATGTAAATTAAAATCAAAAGGGGTGTAATTGAATATTTTAAAATAAATATTGAGAAACAAAATATTTATAAAAGTTTAAGAAATTCGTGCATTTTTGCAACTGTATTTTTTGTTTTTGACGTCAAGGTAGAGAGGGGGTACCGTCAATATTTACTTTGTATGCGCCATTGATTAAAACAATAGAATAATGGTTTCACACTTTAATATTTTTCTTGTACCTGTACGCAAATTACTTACAAGGCAACCGTTCACTGAAAAATTGTACAAATAAAGATTTTTCGATTATCTTTCTTGGAAGTTTTTTGTTTTTACTCCAACCCCTTTCTGTAATAATACCATAACATTTTTTTAAATTGCAACCTCTACATTTTTTAAGGCTGCCAATTCTCCTTGAAATTCTATACACACTATGCAGTAATTATGCGGTTGCGTGATATTTATTTGATTATAGGTAGCGACATTGCTGGTAGGTACATATTTATAAAAAAAAAACTGTTTTCTGAAAAATTGAAAACGAAGGTGCTCAGGAATTTTAATTTATGCGCATTTAAAAACTAAAGTTGATCTGTCTAGGAGTTACTAGATATTATTGACTCTACTAAGACTTTTGAAATGTTTCTTGACTACAATACAATACATTTTAGGGTTTTTAAAGTACTGAATTCTTGACTATGTCCTACAAGAATTCTGTAAATTAACCATAGAAGAACCTTCCAAATATCATCAGATCTGGAGATGCTGCCGGCCACTAAATTTTACTCATTTACTCATTTTACTCAATTTTACTCACACTTATTTTGTTTTTTAGTATCGGTTACCGTATCTGGTGAGCATATTTTATAAATAAAAGACAATTTAAATAAAAATGAAGTTTAAAAAATTAAAATAAATACAAAATAAATTTTAGTAAAAAATAAAAAATTTAAATAACCTAAGGAATTAAAATAAATTTAGGAAATATAATATTTACTGCACAAAGTCGAAGTAAAAATCGGATTAAAATTCAGAAAGAAATTTAGAAACAGAAAGAAAAGTTTGTTTAAATATTGCAGTTGTAGTTTAGTACCACCAAAATTAAAGTTAAGTTGTTTTCAGAAATTCTTTGAAAACCCGCATAACCGTTTATATATTTTCGTGTCCTTTGACAATGTGGCGATGGAATCCAATAATCCTATGAAAACCTTACGATTTATAAATGACTTCCGTACAATCCCACATAATTTGGATAACCCACCATGCATCGGTACTTAAATTAAACCCCAAGTTTGTCTTGGTTTAACGTTGATCGTTTTGATAACATGGAAACATGGATGGTAATGCGTTAGAAATTATCTTTTACAATCTCGACAAAAGTTATTGTTCTTTTCATTACCTACAACTTTGAGGAAAACGGTAATTATTCTTAGCGCTTATTTTATCCTACACTATCATTTAGATGTAACGAAAGCCACGTATTTAGTCCTACCGATTTGCGTGAGTAGAAATAAAATATTTGCTAATATAAATCGATTTCTATATCTCGACATTCATCACAACTATAAACAAGTCAGTTGGTTCTTGTAAAGTATTTTATCGGGGTGTTCTTGTAAGATGCAAACCGTTCGAGAAATTAATCTCACGTACAACTTAACGGAATTACAACTTTTTAAGGTAGTAAAAACGTATTTTCATAGCACTGGATACATACGTAATAAACGACTGCTTCTAAGGGAAATTAAACTTCAGTTTTTGGAATATTGGAACTTTTTTAGGTTTTATTTTCAGATGAAAATTATTTATGTGCTATATAATTAAGAAAGATAAAAACTTGATAGGCCAGACACTTCAATTCATTCATTTTATATTAATTACATTAGAAGATGTAATTTCTTTACATCTGCAATGTAAAGAAATTTCTTACAAAAAATCGACGTATAATTATATGTTTTTTATACACTCGTTTATTTAAAAAGAATTTATACAAATTACAATAGTTAAGTATGCAACACTTTATGCACGCTTGGATCGTGTAAAATTTTCCCCGACTAACTTCATGCGTTACGAATGGTACTTTATTTATATTTTTAGATAACATTTCTTGAAATTATACGAAATATTAAATTTTGAAAGTTATTATTAGACAAAATAATGACAACTTTATAATTAATTTTATTTCTAATAATGTGCTTGGAATAAATTGTAATTTACACCCTGCATGTTTTCTATTCATTTAAATGCGAGTATGCCTGGCGGGTATAGATTTTATAAAAGCATGAAATATTGCGTGATTGCATAACTTTTTATAAAAATTTCATTATTTTCTTCTATATTTATCGATTACAATAAAATTGCATTATTTAATTATATTATGCGTTTGAAAAATGTTAAGGTCAAGAGTTTTCATTAAGCAGTTAGTTGCTGATGGCAGATAATTTAATTATGATTATTACGTAACTACAATTTTAGATTAGAACTGCTATTAAATTTCAATCGATGTTGGTGATTGTTGCACTATTGCACTTTATAAGTTTTCTTATATAATCATGAATTTTGCATAATACAATCTGTCGATAGCAACAGGTTGTTGACGCAATTCCCTGGCATAAAAGTTATATGGAAAATAGAAAGCAGCGTTTAACATCTTCATATAAAAATCTATTCAAGTTTCTTCCTTTTAATTATGCATATAATATTCGTGAGTGTGGTATTAAAAGGGAATTAAATTTTTATGAACGATTTGGGTTCGTGTTATTTTAATTATCATTTAATTGAGTCCTCACTATTATGATATAAAAAGATTATGTTTAATATGAAAATGATAATTTATTATAATTTCTGAATATAAAACGTAATTACTTTTTGAAATAATAAATTAAGAAATAAATGCAAAGGAAAATTTAATTTAATATTCCTCTAATTTAAATATTTTCAGCCACTTTCGGCTAGCTTCAGCGCTGCAAACTAAAAATTAAATTACATTTATATAAAACTGATCGTATTTGACAAAATCCAATTTTGTTGTGGTCTTTACTTAAATCTCGGGAAAAATTTTGATTTCTTCTAAATTTAAGCTCTACCTTTCAAGTGGTTCTATATTGTAGAAATTATTTAAGTTTCGAAAAATTCATGAATAACATAATTTAATATAACTTAACTTGTTAAAGTGTTAAATAAATAAGTACCTACTTATTAAATATAAGTAAATATATTTAAATCATTTCATTCAACTTAATAATAGAACTTAGTCATAAAAGTATAATAAAAAAGTTTAATCGTACTTTCCTTTTCAAACTAGGGTACTTAATACCAAACTACAATTAGCCATAATAACGTTAGTATATATAAGCACATTAAAAATAACTTTTGCAATCATGTAATTAAAAATAATTTCAAACCGAAAAGCTTTAAGGCCAAATCTTAAAACTTTTTACTTGAACTCTTCCTGCATCCTAAATGTAATTTCAAATAAGCAGTTACTGGCATCTAGAACCCCTGTCATCATCAAAAGCAATAACACTCCTCGTGAACTTTAGCCGAAATACAGCACTAGTGTAGATCAGAATACAGATTTCCATTAAATTGCTAAATATATCTTTCAATTTGAGTATCGGGCTTCTTTCTTGCAAATATACGTAATAATACAAAACAATTATTATTATAATATTATATAACCACTAACTCTAAACCATGAGCTATATAAACTTATCGAATACCAAATAAACTGCAATAAATCATATCAAATATTTTAATCATATTATATGATATAATAGGACGAACTATGTTCGTACCCCATTTCAAACTATTGTGAACTTGATTGTAAATTTTAAAACGGCTTTCAGAGACTTATAACATTGAAAACCAATTTGATTCTAACAAAAATTTGTTTTTCTCCAACTGCATTACAAGAAGTTCATTTTAACTCTATTGTCTATCATTAAACTTGATGTTTTTTGTTCTGGATATAAAAATAAAGATATTGCTATCTAAAAATGTTTTGGAATTGTAAAAATTGTTGCTTGAATAAACTGAAGCTTTTAATCGCAATAACACAAAATTATTCAAGTACCTATTATTTTATTAGAAACTGGCTGGAAAGCCCGTCTGCAGACGGACAGATAGACGGTGGGTTTCTTTTTTAGCGGTATTAATTCGACCATGTGTACGGCTTTGATTTTATTAATTTGATTTTGAAATAATTCCGGTTTCTTTTATTATATTTTATTTTGAATGGATCAAAAATTATTATTGGATAATTAATGTTGTTAACTACGCCTCTTCGTACGCCTCTAAAAAATTTGCCAAAAATATGACACGCTGTAGCAGGAGAGAGCTGGAATTTTATATATTAAAGGAGGACTATGTTATTTTTGACAATAACAATCTTATTTTATATGCTGAAAGTTGCCAACTAAAACAAAATACTATTTTTGAGTGCCATTGCCAGATGAAATAAATAAAACAAAAGAAAACAAATGACGACATCTAAAGCAATAGATAATAAGATGTCTCATAAAAACACTACAAAAATGCATGCGTTTAATTCAAAATATTCAATATAAAGAAAATAAAAATTCCACCCAAAACTAAAGATCCGGCCTTAGAGTCAATACAAAAATTATAAGTTGAGATTAGAATTTTTCTAAAAGAAAAGTTCAATAGAACAAAAGAATCATTAGAAGAATAAATTAAAAAAGGAAACAAGGGTTTTGGCATTGCAGCGAATGGGTAATCCCTATTATTTTCATATCAAATTTTGTAGAAAAACGAAAAAATGCACAAACACTTTTTAGAACTAAAATATTTTAAGTTAACACAATATAAATACACCGTATGTAGGTATATTATCGCAAACATTTTCACCATATTATGGCATCATCAGGCGATGAACTAGTTATCGACGAACTAGATGAACTATTTTAGTTCATCGCTCTGAAACTAGTTTACTCTAAAAAGTATTTGTGCATTTTTTGGTTTTTTTAAAAATTTTTAAAAAATACCTAAACTACTTATCTATTGATTATGAAAATATCTATTTAAAAATAATACAAAATACAGTTTTTAAAATACTTAAATTATTTGAAACACCTGTATCATTTAAATTACACAAATAAATCGAATGTTTGTATTTTAAATTTATTTTTATACTTATACAATATAATACACAATATAAAATGTATAAAACAAAACATAATATAAAATTTAAAATACAAAATACACAGAAAATTTGTATATAAAATACAAAATATATTGAAATGTATAGTATCTGGACGATTGTTTCAGCCGACGCGACGTGCGACGATTGATCCCCGGACGATTCGTCTAGCGGACAATTGAATATTCAAAATTATAAGCAAAAACTATAAATTATAGGTATAATTTTATTTATTATAAAAATTAAAGCCGTTTTTATTAACGGTAATAGATTAATGTGCAACTCAATTTTTGTGTGATTTTACTTAATCTTCCAGAAAATTCGTTTTAAATAAAAGGTTTAATAAAATTTTAGTTTGTTTGGGCAAATTGGTAAAACTAAAATGCTTTGCTTTGATACAGAGTGTTCAATATATTACATCATAGATCACTACAATTGCTTACACACAGCGTTTCGCTCTGTTTTTCCGGAAGCTGAGAAAATTTCCCAGGGTTTGTAGGTTCTGATTCTGCTCTATATTATTTTGCTTTCAATTTGTATAAATATAAATTTTTTTACTTGATCGAAGTTCGAACTTTGAATTTCAATTTAGCAATCGGCTGCTATACCTTTTACGATTTTTTTAAAATTATAAAATTACTTAATTAAATTCAACGGATTCATAAATTATACGTCCGCTGCGTTAGCCATTTTGGCAAAAAGCCTCTACTCTGCAATCTCTATTGCCAACATTATTTCAATAAAACATTATTCACAACTCAAACTTACAGTTTCAAAATTAAATAAATATAAAAACCCTTTTTTAATCATTTTCGATTCACGACAATATATTGCATTATACGTAAAATTTTAGTTAATTAAAAAAAGTGTCTAAAAGAAATTGTTTTTCAGAAATATTTTTTGAAGAAATTAAACACTAAATTATGTTTTTTAAGGATCATGAAATAATTGTTTATCTCTATTATTCATTATAGTACAAAGCATAATTTTGCACCTCTGTATTATTCGACACGTTAGCTCTAAACTTTGGTCAACTTTGCACTTCTCTACACCCGCAGGTATTTAAGTTAACTCCTTCCGCTTTTATTATATTTACACAAGCATCTATTATCCATTTATGAACTCCTGTAAATAAATGTTTGTTTAATTTAAATCCCAATTTGAGGATTTCTCTAGTTTATCAAGCAATGGCATCATTGTGCATAGTTGCAAAATATTAATATAATAAATGAGCAATAACGAACAACATTCCAAAATGGTTCAATTTTTATTACAAAAAATTCCATCAAAATAATTCTTTCTAGACAAGAAATATTTCTTATTTGATATCTTGGGTTTTCGTCGTTGGTTTCTCTTTCACTTTTTTTTTATTTCTTTTTTATTTTTTTCTAATTTTTCCCATTTCTCTATTTTAATTTATTTATATTATTTTAATTTCAATTACCTCTTATTTACGGTTCTGCTGCCCCAAAGAACACCAAATGAGGTCCAAAAAAAACGTGAGATCAAATTTGTTTTTTAATTTTTTTGTTTATTTACCTTTTAATTATTTAGAAGAAGTTAGTTAGAAGTTCCAGTTAAAACATATTACCTCTTTATTTAAAATTTTAGTAACACTCCCTTTTGATCTAGAAGAGTTAGTAATCTAATAAGCTACCTTGTTAAAAGCAATGGTCTCAAATAACTGTCATAAGCTCATAAAACTGAGAGACAGTCAATTACTGTAGAAAGCGTTCATGATATAAATTGCATTTTACCATAATTACTTAGCTTGTTTATTTTTAAATAGTATATTAAACAACAAGTTTAGAAAAGTAAAGTTTTACTAAATGAATATAGCTTTTGAGTATGAGCGAGCGCAGCGAGTAAATTTTTTCGTATGCCTTCCTACTGATAATTCACGGGGGTGCGTACGAGGCGAGGGGGGCGAATTTTTTACTTAGTTTTTCGATATCTAACACCGTTCTTGAGTTATTGCTAATTCAAAAAGTTTCTGAATAGATATTTGTGTAAAATTTTCGTAATCTAGTAACCAGACACGGCGGCTTTATTTATTTACATAACAACAGTTAATTTTTATTTTTTGATTCGAATTTTGTGTAAGTTACATAATATTAATTATAAAAGTGAGATTATTAAGTTTTCTAGTTTGAATAATAATTTTGTACTTTTAATATACATAAATGTATAACAATGATTCCAATATTTACATAAAGAATCTTCTATCCAATAGTTTTTTATTGACAGTGACATTACTATAAAGTAAAGTGACATATCTATGTGCTAAAGTGCCATTTTATTAAATGATTTTGAATTTAATAAAACAGCACATTATCAGTCAAAATGCGAAAAAGGTAATTTAATATCTAGATTTAGATACACTTAAAAGGTATCTTAGATACAAATTATAGGTATTTATTTTAAAATTAATTTCTGCTACGTTTAGAATTTTTAATTGTTTATTTATATGTATTGCTATGCCCCCAGCATTTTATTTTTAATTAATTAATTATTTTTCTAAATCACTCTTTCTTAAATACTTCCTCAAAATTTTAATTTCGTTTTCAATAAAACTTCCAAAATGGGCACGTTAAAAATTATTCGATACCTGTATCGCAGTCCGGCTTATCAACCAAATTGTTGTTCCTTGAACAAAATTTTATCTTATTAATCTAAAATTTGTAATTTACTTAATTTTTTATTATTGTTTTCTTCTTTCTTCTTGCTCTATTATCTTCCCTAACATATTACGATTATCATCGATAGCTTCCGTTTAATTTTTATTTTCAAAAACCACTCAAAAATCTTTCAAATTTGATAAATTCAATTATAAACATCAAATAAAACACTTTCATAAAAAAAATCACTTATATTCAAAAATTTTCACAAACTTATCATAATTATTCAAAAACAAATTTTTACACGTCTATGTGTAAATTTTTTTACCATTTTTTTTTACACGACCATTTTTGATAGAAGTCTTGATAAAATTTTTACTTTTACCAACTTTAGTTTTTAAAGTTTTACTTCCCAAAATTCAAATTCAAATATTTCACAAAATGAAAAATCAAAATTCATAACAAATTAACAGGGTAGGTAAAACTTTGATTCGGAACATGACAGTATGTTCCACGAAAAATTGGGGTTAAAGCAGTTGAAATATTTTTTTAATAAGATTTTGAAGGTATTAAAAAAATAGCAAATAATCGGAGCAAAGGTATGTTTTGTGGCTCGTCTATAATAATTTTTATGACGTTTTCCTTAAAGCTCCGTTTGTCTGTGAATCCTTCAAACTCATGTAGAAAAAGTAACACAGTAAGTTAAACATTAGCTTCTAATAAAACAGTAGTATAATAACTAACTGTATTATTACATTTGTGTTTGTTTTTATATTTATAAAAGAAGTATTTTAATATTTTTTATCAATTTGTATTTTTATTTATTTTTTATGTTTATTCAAATATTTTAAGTCCAAACCTGTTAAATGTAAATTATTGTCGTTTTTATCGTTTTTTAAATATTATTTTTCTATGTAAGTATGTATTCTTTACGTACTACACCCAACATTTATTTCAGCAAAAACGAATTTTGAAACATGAGACCCACCAGCCGATATCATTTGAAACGGATTTAATTACCTACAAGACCAATGTAACATTTCAGTATTTTTATTTAATTAAAATAGTGACTAAATTTTTTCAAATCAGAAAATATACTGATAATCGATTTCGTACATTGCCTAAAGCATCTTGTCCGAACCTGCTGCAAATTACATTTTGGTAATAAAATTCGAACGAAAATTTAGTTTAATTTGAGTGATTTAGTTTGTAATATTATTTACTACCAACTGTCAACTATTATTATTAAAAAAATATTATTGTACTTTATAGCATGTAATGTAAATATATCATAACGTGACTATACGTCCCGTTTTCAAGGTATGTGTCCCGCTATCTCCCGCTTTGACAAAACAAAAACATAGCAACTCAACTTTTTTACCCAATGAGTTAAAAACCGCTTACCAAACTACACACGAGTTCTTATTTTACTAATACTTTCAATGACATGTAATAATTTAAGAGCGTCCCGCTATGAAAAAAAAAATAAATGGTCACGCTATGTATACAGGGTATTTGAAAAAGAACGAAACAGCATTTGGTCATACATACACATTTAAGGTAAAAATAAATAGATTAAATTAAAGATGAAGTAAATTAGCGGTTCTTAAAAATGCCTTGCTCTAGACTTGTAAAAAAACATGGTTTCTTTAACAACCCATCATCGTAATTAATGTAAACGATTAAATATGAGCAGACGCCGAGTCTGGAAGTTTCGCATATATTTTGTTAATTTTATTAAGTTTTTAATACCGTTTATTTTGTAATTTGTTTAAAAGTAAAACTTAATTTCTAAATTTGCAAACGCATTGTTCAAAAAATTATTTCATTCGGTATTAATTTAAATACATATTTTTACTTTTTCGTAAAATTTTGAATATTTTTATATAATAAAACGAAACTTTGCTGTTACGCGACAAGTTTTTACATTTCTCTCACGTAACTAAAACTACTGTTTAATAGTATTTCTATTACTGAAAAGTACGTAACTGGAAAATGTATACATTTACCGGTAAATGTGTAGCTATAGGTTCTATGGAAGTTGGTGATAGTGCATTGAATAATTTAAAAGACATCGTTATTCTTACAAGTACCGGTAAATGTATAGGTTACACGTGAACAGGGCCGTAGTTAGACATTTGCCATGGGGAGGGTTTTAAAAATTAAAAGAAAAGGTTGGCATATGCTTGTATTTTAAATTAAGTTTTGTAATCAGGAAATACCAAGCAAAAATTCAAATAAAATAATATTAATAATAAGTACCTGCATAATAAAATAAAAAAAATAAATATAAATATAAAATAATACATTAAAAAAGGAAATAATTTAAAATTACAAAACCATTTTTCTATTTTTAACCGACTTCAAAAAAGGAGGAGGTTATCAATTCGGTTGTATTTTTTTTATGTTTGTTAATTTTTTTACTTTGTACTTGCACCTTTCCAGTTTACAGTTAAGGGATGAATTACGTATTGTAAAGTTTTGTTGAGCTTCTAACTTTACTTAAGAAACTATATTACTACAAATGTTAAAGTTTAAAAAAAGTGCATGTGAAAGTTATAAAACCATGGAGGGTTAACCTTTAAACACCCTTTGCAGTTGGTTACAAAAATGACCTGCCGCTTTTATTACTTTTTTTGTACATTTTTTTCAGTTGAAAGTTTAGAGATGAATTTATCTGTCGTATTAATTACTGTTTATTTATTTTGCTTTCACGTGCACATTGGTAACATTTCTTAAATGTAGTAATTATTTAGAATTACTAAACTCATGGGAGGGGTTTGAACCCCCCCCCCCTTATATACGGCCCTGCACGTGAACATGAGGAGAGGTTCAGAATTGCGTAACGGTAGAGGAAAGAAGTTTTGTAAAATTGTGATGTCATGTATAGTTAATTTTTCAAATTTTTAAATTTTTCAAAATTAAATATTTTGAAATAATATGAATTTTGTAAGAATTTCTGAATTTAATATTTTAAATATATTATTTTGTAGGATTATGGTTTTCTTTGGCTTCACTTAACGATAAATAATAAATGTTAAAAGATAAAAAATATACTTTTCCCACTTCCCGTAATGTCAGCATAAGTGATGTTTTTGCGTAACATTTATATTATTTCATTAGAGTTTAAAATATAAGAATAAAAGATTAATATTTAAATATCTCTTAAATTAAATATAATCAGTCGTGTTTATCAAAGAAACTTGATACATAATAGTTTATTGCATGTGTTCGATGATGGACTAACGTGTTGTTAATAATATCTACTACTATTATATATAATAATAAACAATAGTACGAACCGACGAACAATTTTGTAATTGATATGCACGCTAAATAATATAATATATAAAAAAAAATGGTGCATAAAATAACAAAAAATAAAGTTTTTTTTTAAAGTTATTGCTGTTGCTATTGCTATTTATAACACAACCCAGACATTCTTTACAGTAATATTAGAAGATACTTTACTATCTTAAAAATGCGTATTTTGAATTTTAGAAGCAGGTTAAATGTAAATGAATATTAAAAAAAGGTGAGATAGCTTATAATTGCTTCAGTCTTTTAGATGTTCATTAAGAAATTATATAGAAACAACATACACTTCTTTCAATTAAAATAAACAAACTAAACAAAATATTAAAATAATGAATTTTAACTGTTAAGTAAAGAATACATACTTATATAGAAAAATAATATTTAAAAAACAATAAAAAAGACAATAATTTACATTTAATAGGTTTTGAACTTATTTAATACTTGAATTTTGAAAATTTTGAAAAAATTACGTTATAAAAATTTTTAAATAAGAACTATGTAATACGATATAAAGGCTTCTTCTCTCAATTCTTTATTACATATATATCTAGGATGACGCGTTTTGACCTAAATTAGTCATCTTCGGACTATTAAATAGTTTGAAGTCAAAATGTAATATAAATCATAATAAAAAATTTCCAGAAGAGTGCATTGCTTGTGTAACATATATTTATTAGAAACTTGCAACACCAGAAATTAGTTTATAATAATATAGTAGAGTAATATTCAATATTTATTAATATATTATTATGTAATAATTATTTTAAATTTATTATATTTGCCAATAGTTAGCTGCTAAATCTACCGCTGTTTGAGTGTTTAATTATACATACATTATATATTTTTGGTTTAATTGTAAAATTCTGAGCTGATATGTAATATGTTAGTTCATTAGTATTAACCTTTAACTGGATGAAAATCTTTAGTTCACTCCCAAGAGAGATTTACCGAACTGTTAAACAATTTGACTTGATGATAAAACTTAAAAACTAAATTAGAAAAATCGTGGAAAGAATATTTATTAGACTCAACAAAAATTAGTGTATATTGTGCTAAATTGATCGTTTTTCCTGGTGTTTCTATGGTTACCCAGGCTAATTTTCTCTTTCTATACTAAATTTTCATTTTCTCTAATAAAACATGTTTTTAATTATTACTTTTTAAATTTAATTTAAATATATTATAATTTAAACTTTTTTGCTAAAAAATTTCGTAGACTTCCTGGCGACATATTTATAACGATTCAAAAATTATGCACTTTGTTAAAAATCCACGTGAGGTTTATATAAATTTTAAATTTATAAATTATGTACTTCTTTGCTTGAATTATAGTTAACAAAATCACTTTTTTGATTTATTAATGTTTCGTGTAGTTAACACGCATTCTCAAGTTCTGTTACAAAGAAAAAATAAAATCTTTATTTATTATGATAAATTATAAGATAAACCGAAATAGACTAAACCCATAGAATCTCAACCATAAATTAAAATAAAGAAATCAAATTTGCTATAGTCAAAGGTGGGAGTAGAACAATAACCGACCCCATGAATTAAAAAACTTTCAAAAGCAATTATAAGTAGTTTATGGTGTAAATTACAAATATTAACATTATCAAAAAATTCGGGTAAAAATGGTCAGAAACCAAATAAGTGAATTCAATTGGTTGTTTTCATAAAGTTAGCCCTGCCTATAGCGTGTTTTTATTTTATAAAAGTATTTTTCAGCATAAATAGCACTTAGAAATGCAGATCTAGAAGATACAGATCTCGCAGTAACTACATCAAAAAAATATTTAGAGTGCGACCGAACTCGAAAATTACAGGTCTACAAAAATAAAGATCATTGGTTTTATGTTAAATTTGGTTAAATTTGGGAAATCTTTTTTAGACAAATAAACACGGTTGGAAGTGAACTGATGGCAGCCCCGCCTACAAAATCGACTGCTAGCTATTTATATTATGCACATACACCGCCCTCAGAATGAGCTAAATCGAAACTTTAAAATCAATTATTTCCTAAATTATTTGATATTTGCAGTTCGTCTATAATTTATTCTTTTTATTTTAATGTCATTTTTCAAATTCTATAAGAATTTTTAATTTATCTATAAAAACCTATAGGCTAGGTTATCTACACTCGCCAATGGTTATTAAATGAAAATTATCGACATTCTACAAAAGAAATGAAGAATAATAATAGAACAACAATTTTGCAATTACTATAAAGATATCAAACCTAAACCTTGGTTACTAACCTTGGTAATAATAAGCATAACAAAATAATTTAGTTAATTAAAATTTTAAAATTATTACTTTATAAAATTAAATATAATAAAGTAAAGAATAAAAACGTGAAAAATTATTATTAAAAAAATAAACGACATTAATTTACTGCATTTAACAGAATAGTGCTAAGAATATTTGAATAAAAAATGACGTCATAAAAATATGATGAAATTTAAAATAAAAATTAATAATGCGATATAAAGCTCTATTTCACGAATCACGATTGTGTTTGATCTTCAGTCGCATATAACTAGGAAAAGCGAAAGTAATAAGAAGAAGAAAATATATTTAAAACAAAATTGAAAACTTAAAAAATAATCAAGAAAATGTTAAAAATTAATATGATTTACCAACCAAAACCTAATAACTCATTAAACGATGTCACGTGCTTAAATAAATTTTTGAAAGTTAAATAAATAAAAACCGGAACTGCCGGTTTATGAAATCGACCACACTGCGATCTAGCATTTTAATAACACATATACTAATTACCACAGAAATCTACTTGAAATTAATTTCTAAGTTCATTTCTATTATTATTTTGTAGATCTTGAAAATTAAAAAGTTTTTCATTTTGTATTTCAGTTCCACCAAACTATTAAAACGTACTTAAACGATCGTGTGTGGGAATTTCACTTCTACGTTGCAAAATCGTGGCCCGAAGAGCCCATAATACTTCATTTCCCAGGAATGACAAAAACGGTAAGTTTAATTTTAGCGTAGATTTAGATGTGCACGAATGGAAGTTTTCACGAGTATTACTAAATTTAAGGTTAAAGTACTACTAGCAAAAGACAATAAAACATTATTCAGTAACACATGTTCCTAAATTTAATATCCTTTATTAATAAAGCTCGCTTTAATAAGCTCAGGTTTTTTGCATAAATAATGCGAAAACCTTCATCCTTTTAGAGGATCAACTATCATTCATGTTCTAAACAAAGATTTGTAGTTTTGAACAAAATATTATATAACTTATTTTAATAATCCTAGGGAGTGAACTTCAAAATTTGATTAATATTTTAGTGCTCAAGTATTGAAACGAATCAAGCAGTATTTCCTAAAAAGTTCTCCAATCCTTTGCTAGATTACAACGTGAACTCACAAGTATTATTAAAATACTGAAAATGATAATTTTTTATAGATTTGTCCGAATACATGTAAATTTTAATCCTTACACCAATTTTTGTTTATTTTATAAAATTATAGAGTCGTTTAGTTTTTGAATTCATGTCAAGGTTTTGGTAACTGCGCCTTTTCAAATTTGAATCCTATAAAATTTTTCGGTTTTGTGATCCTGGAAGTATTACACATCGGTAAATTTATGTAATGCCGATATTCGCCTGAAACGATCACGTTCGGTTATAAGTTGTACCTAAGTTTTTGTTTTGCAACACCTGCAGCTTCTTAATGGCTATCTTGGGAACAATACACCTAACTGCCTAAGCGTAGGTCAGTACTGGTTTCAGTAACATTTTGTACACTATAATTTTATTCTTATCGATCATCGCTTGTTTTATCGTCAGGATCTATGTTTATTTTTTTATTTATCCGTAAGTTGTTTATTATTCAAGATTAAATCTTATATTTGGTATTGTTGGATTTAATTCAAGTTTCTGTCTTATTAAAAGTTTAAAAATTTCATGGGCAGTTCTTACTAAGGTAATATTACTAAATACGGTTTAAGTTTGTTTATATATATATATATATATATATATATATATATATATATATATATATTGAGATGAATTTAAAATCAAACCAGATAAATTCCTGAATCCAAATTATAAGTTACAAATTTATTTCGAATTACAAAACAAAATTTCCTTTTACACATTTTACCTCAAAATTAAAAATATTTCGATTTAAATAAACTGGATGAGTGTATTAACCACCGTAGCTTTGAACCGTACAAGTTTGTACACTCAAGAAGGTTCCATTTGTTAATTTTGTAATTTGTAGTTTATAGTTTTATTTTAGTTTATTGTACATTATTACTTTTAAAACGTTTAAAGAGTGCGCGAGATTAAAAAAAAAAAAAAAGAAAGAGGGTAGTGAGGGTAGAATAATAAACCAGGTTCCAGGTAAATTTTGAAGAGAAATTGATCTCTCAAAATTTAATTAAATCAAAAACAAAGATAAAGAAAAGAACGATTAATTTCGAGAAGGATTGGGCTCTCGAAGCTATAAATTTGTAAAAAATAAAATTGTTGGAGAGATAAAGTTTGGAAAGATTAGAGAAGAAGAAATAACTGTGGCGGAGCAAAAAGGCGACGGCAATAAAAGAGAAAGGAAAGAAAATAGTGCGACAAAAAAAAAGGTATTCCGTTAACGGTATATTTCAAGTTTAATTTTATTAGTTTAAGTTTCTGTTCCTGTTTCTGTTTCTGTTTATGTTTATATTTTATGTTTATAGAAAATAAAGGTACGGTGATTAACCATTCAGTTTTATTTTCAAAATTAAAAAAAAAACGTTTAGATTGGTGACCAAAACTCCAAATACCACCAGGGAATTTATCTGGTTGAAGTGAAAAAAAAACACGACAACCAATAAATTTAAATTGGCGCCCAATACGTGGAACTCGAAACCACGACATCACTGAAATTAATCAAAAATCATTCACCAGAACGACCCAAAAATTAAATAGAATATTAATTTAATAAAATATTGACATATGATATTGACATTTAAAAAGTTTGACAGATTGCTAAATACGTCAACATTATAAACAATTAGATTACATTATAAGTGTGTTATTAATTTACAATTGCAGGAAAATTTAATATTTTACATTATTTTTAATCTTTGAAATTAATTTGTATTTAAAACCATCAAAATGAATGACATAAGAGTTACAAGAAGCATAGCAAGAGCAGAAGTTGAACAGAACGACAAGATTCAAGAAAGCACAGAAAGAATAGAAGACCAAAGCACGAGCGAAGTATTGCGAGATATAGAAGAAAACGTAGCGGTATTAACAATCGAAGAAAAGATTACGGAAAAACAGGGTACGATGGAAGACAAAGTAGGAATAGAACAAAAAACAATGCAACAAATGATGGAACAAATCATGCAGAAAATGAACGAAAATTCGCAGAAAATGGACGAAAATTTACAGGAAATAAAAGACATAATTAGGCACGCAGAAGAAAAATCAAACCAAGACATCAATGAATTGAAATCACCACAACGAACTGCGGAAAAGGATATTAACAGAATGGATGAAAAGATAAAAATAATCAAGGAAACAACGGTAAAGAACGATGATACTATAATAGACAAAACCATTGATGAACTACCATACATTTTTATAAAAATTAACAATATTCAGTTGACGACAATAGTAGACACGGGTGCGGAAATTTCGCTATTGAATGAAAAGATTAATAACCTAAATTTTGAATATTTTAAGAAACAAGTTATAGAAACCCTTCCAGTAAAATTAATATCTCCAAACAACAAATCATTTACAAGGATTAATAAAAACTTAAATACAAACATAACTATTGGGAGAACTACAAAAAATTGTGGAATTATGATGATACAAGACATGAAAATAGATTATAATATAATAAGAATTGACCTATTGAAAAAATTTAAGATCAAAAAGAAGAAAATATTACCCAGAAGACCATGGTTGATAAATGATGAAAATATGAATTATCAACAAACTTTATTAAGAGTGCGAGAAAAGCTGAATCGAAGATTAAGATATTTACAAAAGGTGAATGGAAAGATCAAAAAGAAAACTACATTTTCTATAGGAGATATAGTGGTAGTCAAAAGCTTGAGAATAGGTTTACGGTCTGCAAACCAATGTGCCAAGTTACATTTACCCTACGAAGGTCCGTACATAATAAACAGGAGGATATCAGAGAATACATACGAATTATACAACGAAATAACAGAACGCATTCGAGGTCAGTTCCACCTCCAAGATTTGTATGAATGGAAAGAAGAAATGAGGGATGATGAAAATGTAAACGAAGATGACGATTTAAATGTGCGCGAATGCCATGAATCCAGATTAATACAACATCGTAAGAGCTAAAAATAATATTTTACAGTAGCTAAAAAGAAAGAGGGGGAACTTTCTAAATTCATTAGACACTGACGATGGTCAATATTAATTGTAAAGAACAGGCATGTTTAAATGTAATTTAATATTTTTAATTAAAATTCAGATCATCAAAAATGTATCAATTGTCAATATTTAAATTCATTCATTTCAATAGATTTTCAAAATCTTCCAACAAATTGTCACATTCTGAAAATATCGGGTGCGTTGAGATGAATTTAAAATCAAACCAGATAAATTCCTGAATCCAAATTATAAGTTACAAATTTATTTCGAATTACAAAACAAAATTTCCTTTTACACATTTTACCTCAAAATTAAAAATATTTCGATTTAAATAAACTGGATGAGTGTATTAACCACCGTAGCTTTGAACCGTACAAGTTTGTACACTCAAGAAGGTTCCATTTGTTAATTTTGTAATTTGTAGTTTATAGTTTTATTTTAGTTTATTGTACATTATTACTTTTAAAACGTTTAAAGAGTGCGCGAGATTAAAAAAAAAAAAAAAAAAGAAAGAGGGTAGTGAGGGTAGAATAATAAACCAGGTTCCAGGTAAATTTTGAAGAGAAATTGATCTCTCAAAATTTAATTAAATCAAAAACAAAGATAAAGAAAAGAACGATTAATTTCGAGAAGGATTGGGCTCTCGAAGCTATAAATTTGTAAAAAATAAAATTGTTGGAGAGATAAAGTTTGGAAAGATTAGAGAAGAAGAAATAACTGTGGCGGAGCAAAAAGGCGACGGCAATAAAAGAGAAAGGAAAGAAAATAGTGCGACAAAAAAAAAGGTATTCCGTTAACGGTATATTTCAAGTTTAATTTTATTAGTTTAAGTTTCTGTTCCTGTTTCTGTTTCTGTTTATGTTTATATTTTATGTTTATAGAAAATAAAGGTACGGTGATTAACCATTCAGTTTTATTTTCAAAATTAAAAAAAAAACGTTTAGATTGGTGACCAAAACTCCAAATACCACCAGGGAATTTATCTGGTTGAAGTGAAAAAAAAACACGACAATATATGTAATTGTTTGTTACCTGTACGTGCAAGAAGTGTGTATAAATTGCGGTGTCGTCTACGTACTTTATTGTTTGTATGTATAAATGTCGGCATATCATTTACAAACAAATTAAAAACTGTTCGTTAGTCTTTCTTCTTCTTTTGTCGTCAATGTCGAAATGTTAACCTGTATGGTAATACGTCAAGAAACGTACAGTGTATTATATTATTGAGTGAACCAAAAATAAATAATTGATTAATTTGTATTTCATTGCGTTAATCAAAACTTTGCCAAAAACCTTTTCTATGGTGTCGGCTTATGTCTATGACTTTGTTACATTTCTTGTTATTATTTTTTATAACGTAGTGTTTTGTCCTTTCGCGAATTCAAATTTTAAGATGTATAATCAAAAAATGTTGATAGCGTTTATTATTAGAATTAATATTTGCTTGTATATTTTCTAATAAAAATAACTATTTTATTATTATCACGTTTTGTTTTCAAAACCATATGTTTTTAAGATTATAATATTTTCATTTAATCTTATTTATTTGCTTATTATTACCCACAATAGTATTAGTTTTATCTTTCAGTTTTCATGTTACATAATTTATTAGATTTATCTTAACTTTGTTTTTAAAAAACTATTTTGGCAACAAAAACAAATTGTAGTTACCACCCGAGGTATTTAAAAATAGTTTATTTAATTTTCAGCAAAAATCAATAAATAGATATATAACAAATTGTACATAAATAGTTGCAACAATGCAATGCAAATGCTAAGCCTAAAATTTAATCGATTATTAAATTTAAAAAAAGCAGGTTAACCTTATATTTTAGATTAGCTTCTTTTCTAATTACAGGCATTTCTCGGTCGCTTTTGCACTGAAAATTCCTTAAATAGTATCCCATAGCTGTCGGTTTTCGTCGTCAGGTCGTATTGACAGTTTTTGAGACAAATAAGTTTAAAGTTTTAATTCGAAGTGTGCAAATAAGATATTTTTCGGATCTTTTGATTTAAAGTAATTAAAGATAGATCAGCAAATAATATGGTAAAGAAATATTAGGTATATCATATATAAATATTGTGAATAGTAACTTTTTCATTGTCATTTTAGTTTTATATTAAAATTGTTTTGCGTATTTACAAGAGTAAATTTCTTTTTAAATTTTTAAGTTGTAATTAAGATCAAGAGATGCAAATTTGAGTAAAATATCTCACCACAATGGCTGAAGCCCGGAGTGGGTAGGTACCTATCAGCGCAATTGACCTGGCGTTCTCCTTGCACTGTACTATTTTGTTTCAAAATTTTTGCCATTTTCAGTTTTATAGAAAGCTATTATGTATAATAGCTAACTTCTACAACTTTTAACATAATCATAAATAATTTTTACATAAAATTAATAAAGCAAACAATTTGATAACAAAAATTGATAGGCAATTCAAATCTGTTTAAGCAGCCAACTTAAAATTTTGAAAAATTTCTGCTCATTAAATTAAAATAAGTCTAACGGCATAAAGTTATTCTAGCATAAAAATTTAATGATAACCTACCATGTTTATATAAAATGAAAAATATCTCAAGTCT
This sequence comes from Cantharis rustica, assembly GCA_911387805.1. Lineage (NCBI taxonomy): Eukaryota > Metazoa > Arthropoda > Insecta > Coleoptera > Cantharidae > Cantharis > Cantharis rustica. Next base: position 38,866,316 of record OU426879.1, read on the forward strand.
GAAATTGTTTTACTAGCAACTATAGCTGTATTCTTTTTACCTATTTTATTTCCATCTCAGTTGCACAACTGAGATAAAGTGAGCTGAGACGAACTGAGATTAACTGAGTCAAAGTGAAAGAAAGATAAGGTAAAAAGAACAACGAAAATTTACTACTTAGTGATTTTTGAATTTAATTATTTTGAAGTTTGGTAGTACTAACCAAATGTCAACATAAACTTCAAAAAGACGAATTAAAAATTTAAGGTGCAGTAGATATTATTGAAATGATTGTAATAAGTGACAAGTTTAATTCAAATCAACCAATCCGGACTATTTCCCAATTTGTCTCAGTTGTAACACTTCAAAACAGCAAGATCAGTTTGGGTATGGAAGGGGATAGTTTTGTCACATAAAACTCAGTTCGACACGGCACAGTACTTATGTCAAAACGGTAAAAAAAACAACCTTTCAACTGAGTAACTGAGTATCTCAGTACAATCTCACTTAAAATAGGTAAAAAGAATACAGCTTATGTTAAACAATAATATCAATAACAAATTATAATCGATCGTATGTAGTCATAGGCATTGTCGTTACAAGCTGGCTACATATGTACATTCAGATATATTGTCGCTCTAACCAAGTTTTAGTAGCTATAGTCGCAACACAATTTTTTGCTGCTTCAACAAATTTTATGCTGTAATAAAATAAATTCTTTCTGTTCAGAAAAACAGCTTGTTGAATCAACTAATTTTTTTATGAGCAAAAAAAGCTTTGTTAGGGCAGCATAAAATTTGTTGTAGTAGTAGCAAAAAAAACTGTGTTGAGGCTATAGCTACTAAAAATTTTTTTAGTGCGCCAAATCCTTTTCCACAATATGATATTTATTTATTAGATGTTGAATATGCTCCCTTATCCGAGTACCCCTGCGGGTTTAGATCAATTTCACCAATAACCTTTCATGTTACCTGTATAAATTGAAAAAAAAATTGTTTATAGCGTGAAGAATGAAAAAGTTAAGTAATTTAAAATAACCTTAAAATTTACACTTGCGTGTTTATAATTAATTATGAAAACTGCAAATTAGAAATAGTTATTGCATTATTAAATGTTTTAAACTTAAATATTTAATCGTTGCAAAAAAACGTTTTTAAGTAGCTGAAAATTACCGCTGGCGCTGGAAGTTTTATATTCGATTTAATAAAACATTTCTTTAATATTAAAGTGATTTATATTAACCAATTTGGAATAAACAGGACTAGACGAAATCAACTTTGAATGAAGTATGTTAAAAATTTTATTTTAGTCAATAATTATCAGATTATGTAATCCGGTAGATATAATCTATTAAATCCCAGTGAATATTAAAATACTTTTGGGTAATTGTAAACATTTACAAGGAATTAGTTGAAAATTCCATGCAAATGCGATAAAATTAGTTGTTAATTTATAGTGAACTTTTAAAGTTACCCAATTTATTCATTCTTTTCCAATATAAAAAAAAAATTAATTGTGTTTCCGAATGCGAAAATGATCCTGATCGACAATAGTCGATTGTAGTCTTACACGTTGACATTTCGTGCAAGAAAATTACTTCGCACGATGTTAACATATTTTCCAATTTTTACTGTAGTGCTGAAACTTGGCATTGAAGCCGATTGACCCAACTGGCAATTTGCCAGTTCAGGGTCACAGTAACCTTTGCAGATATCCCTATGATTGCCATTGTGTGACTGGAATATGTAGTTTATTTTGCTTTATGTATATTGTTTTGTGTAATATAATAATTGATTATTGCATATGTTTTAGCCTAACGGAAAATTATACGAAAGCTTTAGCGTATTTTGTCCTCGTGATCAACTAGAACTTTTGGAATTGTTACAAAGTGAAGATGTATTATTAGACTGGAATGAACCGCTGTACCTTAATTTTACTCATAGTTTAATTATGGATAGAATAGAAGAATTCTATTCCGATAAGGGATCAATTGAGAAAGTATGCGGGGATGTTTATTCTCTTAGCCATACAGATATGAACGATATGGATTTGTAAGTATTGCATAATATTCTGCTTGTTCTTTAGGAACTTCGATGAAAAATGTGCTAGTTTCAAGCTGACCCTTATTTTTTGATCTTCGTCCTATTTAAATATTTTTATAAATTAAAACCGGTTTATGCGAATCAATATTTTCATAAGTAAGCAATCACAAAGCTTTCATTATGAACATGCGAGAAATTTACATATAATGCCTAAATATAAAAAATTATTACTACATAAAACGAATGTGCATTCTTAGGCACTAGCATAATTTTAATAAAAAATTTTGTTTTCAACAAATTTATTTATTTTGGAAATACTTTGTAGTTGATGTTTTTATTGAAAATTTATCGAAAAATTATTTAAAAAATTATGACAAAATTTATGCTAAGTAGCATTTACAGCGACAACAAAAAGTAATACTTTTTATCACTTAAGCGTGGATAATGTTCGGGAAAAAGATATATTGTGTTATTTGGATTAAAAGTGAAATTTTGTTTGACAAGCAATTTTTACACAATTTACATAATACGTTTATTTACACTATATATTTATTTTATTTTATAAAAATATATATATGGACATATATACAGTATACTTACTATTATTATTTACTCAAAAATAGTGAAAAATGTAAATTAGTATAATATTATTTACTTTTTATAATCAAAAATATTGCCAAAAATCAATAATTCTATCGTTAATAATGAACATGTCATATGAATTTCTTTGACAATTTTAATATGTTAGGAAGTTTTGCAGATAGTACTTTTATAATTAAACTCTTTATAATCTATTGTTTTTACTTTTTGTTATAACTTATATTAATTAAATTGTTATTGTTACATATTTCCAATACCAGGTTATATTTAAACAAATGAATATTGCTTCTGAAAAGTCCATAATTTTATAACAAAAGCTACCTCTTTTATAAAATTCTAATAAAAAAATATTCTCAAAGCTTTTAATAAAATTAGTAGGCAAGTCTAAAGCACATGTCGCGTAATATTACCAATAATTATTCTTACTTGGAACTAATTTACTTATATCATTTTAATAATTTGAAAACCGACACCGTAATTTGGGTAATAATATAATTAAAATTCGATATTACAAAATTAATAATCATGAGTTTATTATTAATTCAAAACTGAAACTGATCTACTACAAAATATTTAAAAAAAATTGTGTCTTTTGCAATTAGCTATGTACCTATTTTTTAATTTCTTTCACAACTCATTATAAAGTAATTAAGGATAATTTTGAGAAATTACAGTTTTTCATTTAAAATTATAAAAAGTATTTATTCAAGTTTAGTTAATAGTAATAAAAATAGCTTTCATCGATATACTACATAGTTTTTGTCAAAGACTATTATTATTATATCGTGTAGATATCCTTTTATAATTTTCCATGAAAACCTGTGAATAGATATTTAATTTAATTATTTTATTGTGATTATATTCTGACCGCATAAAGTGTTTTTGGCGTCGTTTTCAAACTGATTTTCCATAAATTTAAAACGAATTTTCTTGCGAATTTATTAGTAATAAAATATAGTAATAAAGGTAAAGTTAAGATTAGTAGGTAAGTTTTTATATTTATTATAAAGATAAAATGACAAACTTTTATTTTATGAATCAGGTATAATCGAAAGAATTTGTACGAACATGATAAGCACATTTTGTCAAAAATTAGATTTAACTAAATTGGCATTGAAAAACAGTATCGTTTATATAAAAATAATATTAATGATAACGAATGGAGGCATTCCTCTTGCATTATTGATCTATCCTACTTATTTTTTGATATAAAACATATTTTTTAATTCAAATGTTATGTTACATATTAGATGTTTTCCCATTTAGAACTCGATTAATTTCCTATGGTAAACGTACAATAGTAACTCTCGAGTTTATTCTTTTATAAATTCTTTCATACTCGAAAGATAATGTTAAAATTATTTAATATTATAATTAGGTTTGAGATTGGATGGAACTTAATTATATTATTTACTACCAAGTAATTATAGATTTAAATGCACAAAAGTCAGTTTTATAATAACGATAATTATTCTATGAATAAAATATTACTAGCTACAAAATATCGAATAAATTCATAGAATAAGATACAGGTAAAGTTAACCAATTATATGAATTTTGAACAATTATTACATTAGCTAACTAATTTCTTTAACAAAAGTTAACAGATCAAAGCTTTTCTTGCAAATCAAGAAAACAATTTGTCAAAATAACCATTTGGTAGTTACATAATAATTTATTGATTACATGTTTTCAAGTTAAAGAGACATAAATAACAGTAATATGATATTTGTTTTACGCTTGAGAGTTCTACAGGAAAGTACAATTTAGGAAAGGTTACTTGTTGTTCCTCTTAAAGATCTCAATTGTTTGTTACTGTTGTTTTGTGCAGTTGTTGCTTACATATTATATACAGTGTGCAACATTCGAATATAATTTCTCATAAAATTGAGTTTTTTTTGTAGATATTCAACAAAAGCATTTCAATACTTTAATATGTATTTATCTTTCCATCTTTCATTTTTGTAATTTTCTCAATCCTTATATCTCAATTTTATCGATTTCCATTCCATTGTTGTTCTCAGAAAACTGTCCTTACTTTTTTTTACCTAATTTTCTGCGTTTTTATGTATTTAGCTATACTATCATTTCTGATGACTTCTAGTATTTCATATCCAATATCTAATATATCTTTTATTAGTGCTTGTTCACAATGTACGTAAGACATAAGACAAATATAACACAAACATAAGACGTAAAGTTCAACCTTTGTTATAAAGTTTGAAAGGGGTTTGAAAGTTTATTTGTTTATTTAGTTTATTTTTTTGTTATACGCATGCACAGTTTCATATATTTCTTATGTTTATTGTGAACACTTTTGCGGCTTATGTCAAAATTATGTTTTATGCTTATGTTATCCTTATGCACGTCTTATGTTTTATGTACATTGTGAACAAGCACTTAAGCTTTTTATCGCATAGTTTCTTATCCTGGCATAATTCTTCTTCTATATTTCTGAAATTGATTGTCTCATCTACATTGTCTCTCCAGCTTCTCCATCCCCTCTTTCTCCGCTCCGGCAAGATCCATTCTAACACTCTTCGTGGCCATTTATTTTCTCCCATTTTGTTTGTATGTCTAAACCATGTCAATCTTAAAATTAATGTTTTGTCTTCTTATAATTTCATTTCTTATTCTTTCTAGCCTAGATCTTGTACAACTTTTTCTACAATTTATTTGCTTTTTGATTTATTTGCCATTTCGACTGCGTTATGCCAATACCTGTTATGTGACAATTTATCTAAAAAAATATCTCTTATATAAATTATTTATAGTAATTATAGTAATAAATACAATAAAATACAAATAAAATACAAAACAATATTTTAAATCAAAATGCTTATAAACATTATATTAAACAAAATAGCACTAAAGGATCGGATCAAGACAATGTCGAATAATTAAATAAATCACTTTTTTGACTCTCCTGAAAAGTTTGGAATATTTCACATAGAAGGTGTTGGTATAACACAGTCGATTTATTTGAAACTTTTTGCATTTTGATTTCTTCAACAATATTTTCTCTTTTTTCTGTTTTCTTCTTTGGTTTCACTTTTTCAGATTATTTCAATACGTGCTCCGATCCTTGCATCTCATATCTCTTATCTATATCTATCAATGTATTTCTTTCTCTATTAATGAATTTTTATTATATAGCGTATACTATCCCGTCTATTATTTTTTTTCATAACTTAACCTTAACTGTTTCTTGTTCAAAGGTTCAAAGGCAGCTTTGTATCTTTCGTCCTGTTTCGTACTGTTGCAAACATATTATCTATGCATTAATAATAATATTGTAGAATTCGGTCATAATTGTATCAATCTTGTTAGTTCTTCTACAAGTACAATACTTACAAAGTGTTTCTTAATTTTGCATTTTCACCCCTCTTAATTTTGTCTTATAATATCTCAATTCTACACTTTCTAATTTATTGCTCTCAATTTATTGTTTTTTTCCCCACTTTTCGTTATAGATATATTAAATTTGAACTTTAATTTAATAATACTACCGCAGCAGCAAATCATTTATAACAAAATAATTTGAATATAATAAATATATCGTGGCGTCCGCCGCTGAGCTAAAAGTACCATTTTTTTATATAAGCAAATTACAACAATATAAATAAAATTAATGATGTATGATTACGTTAACCAAAGTTGTTAGTTTGGTTTATAAAAAGACTATATTATAGTTATATCTAGCACGACATGTTTCGTGTGACTATGCACACATCTTCAGATGACACTGCCAAAATATAATTTTTATTAGATTTAAATTGTTACATTAAATTAATTTATTTAAATTTGTATTGATTATAATAATAGTTTTATTACAAAAGTTGGGAAGAGGTACGCATTCAAAATTTTAATTAATATACATATACCTACTATACATAGCAGTAAGTCAAACTTTTGTGACACCTTTAAATTATTTTTTAAATACTTTCATAATAATTTAATAATTTTATCAATAAATTTCACGATAAATAATTTTTGTCTTGTCAAGTGCAGAGATTACCACGTTATTGTGAAATTCCCGTGGGATTTCACAATTTTAACCAAACACTAACGACATCAAATTTTAGCACACAATTTGTTTTTAGATCAACTATAATATCATGCGGTGCGTAATGTAGTACATACAACATATATTATGGAATAATGACCACACGTTAGTATGGTACACATAGTAAATAGTAATAAACTTATAATAAATAAATAATAAATATTTGAAATTTGAGGAAAGATACGTTGCATTTTACTGTGTAATAGGCGAAAGAAAAGTTGTATGATCTAAACGTTGAGTGCAGCTATAAAATAGAGAAAGCAAAGACTTTTTTATGCAGGGTCACTAATCATCCTATAGTAAACGGTGCTATTCTGGAAGGTAGATGTAAATGTCTCGAATCCCTCAGGTCAGAAAAGGTCGAAGTTATAAACTCCCCTGAGTTTTCTAATTCTACAGTTTTAATTATGTTAGTAAGTACTTCGTTGAATTAAATATAATGACTGTTGTATAATAATCAATTAGATTTGCTATTACAATGTAAATTAAAAAGTTGTTACTTTTAACGTTTTTATATCTTATACAACGAACTTATTTAATATACCCATATATTCATTTTTATAATTAATATATTTAAGTTTTGTTTGAGTTATTTGTAAAGTCACCTAGAGTCAGCAGGTAGATATTTGGTACACACTATAGAAGCTAGTAGTCACTTATATTATTAATATAATCAATACTGCTTGACGTGCATTCCAAACGACGACACAAGTAATTTCAGAGTAACAATGCTTTGATGTCATAATGTTTATAACTTTCGATATTTTTCTGTAGGAATATAAAGTTACATTGTGACTGACTATACATATTATATAAAGTAAGTTTATAAAAAGGAATTAAACTATAATGTAAAATAAAAATTAAAAAAAGTACTTACCTACCTAAAGTATAAAATAAAAGGTGTATAAATCACAGGTCTCTTGTGGGTCAAAAACAGCTACAAAAGTAATCTTGGGGTTTGAATTTTACGTCGGCCTGTTGGCAAGCTTAATGAATGATTCGTAAAATTAAAAATTATAGTTTTATTTGTTATTAATAATTAATTGTGTTAAGGCAAATTGCGGTTTTTTAAATAAGTTTGAATTGCTTGCAAACTTCATAAAAGTTCAACGACTTTTCAGGGTACTACTCGTTTTAATCCTTTGATTATCCTTGTGTGCAACATTCAGTTCACCATTTTTATTACTCAGACACGCATAATTAACCAATGTATATTTTATAAAGTGATCTAATTATAATGAATTAAATTTCATAAATACTAGGTATGTTAATTTTATATTAATTACATTAAATTAAACACCTTTGCTTACATCTGGATGGTTCAGTTCACAGGGAAATAACTTTTTACCTTGGTTCAATTTGTAGTATTGAAACGTAAAATCAAATTTTCTCATTTTCCTATTTAACTACACCAAAATTTAACCCAAACTTCTTAAACACAAATATGATAGCCATTTATTCCGCCGCGGAATTTCAAATTGTACCTGAGGCGGTAATTTCAAATTTAATGCGTATCACTACAAACTGACATGTAAAATTGTGAAAATAAATTAGTATTTTACTTACTAATAATATGTATTTTGTAAATTAAACTTATACATTTGAAGTTAATATTTTTTTTTAATTTTTGAGTAGTTGGATCTCTATGGAACTGAACCATTGCATTGTGTACGATTATACAATACAATACATTTATCAAAAAATATGCATAGACATTCGGTTACAATCTTTTTTATTATTTTTTAATAATTAATATGGATTTTTGCACTTTTATAATATTTTGTTTCTGATGAAATTGGTTATACGCTTACGAAAAATACTTGAGACTTTTAAATAGGATTATGGCTTAGACTTTAGATAGTAATTTTAATAATACCATGTTTCAACATGAAATTTAATCAAACTTGAAATATGGATCAGACCAAAATAGTCTTGGCAAATAAAACTCTTTACGACAGAAACTTTAATAAGTCCTGATAAAGTTCGTTGTTAATGGATGTTAATATTACTTCAATGTTGTGGCATTCTTTAATTTAAATTTTTATTTTGCAGGGAGTTTTCTGATGATTTTGAAATTCTTCAACTAACGAAAGAACACGCACAAATGATTCACGATTTGTACCCCGCAAATCATATGGAATGTATAGAAGTGTTTGAAAAACTAATTGAACATTTGCCTTCATTTGGAATATTTTCTCCGTCTGGAGAATTAGCAGCGTGGATGGTTCAATCCTATTATGGCGCTATGTTTTCTATGCAAACTCTTCCGGAATATAGACGTAAAGGTTACGGTATTTATCTTGCTAAACATCTAACGAACGTTGAATTAAAACGAGGATACATACCATTTGTTATAATACGACCCGAAAATGATCCATCTAAAAGTTTATATTCCAAATTGGGATTTAAAAAAAATTTTGAAACTGTAAGGGCAATTTTGCGACCACACGAAATGGATAACGATGCTCAAGGCGGAGGAACGAACAGCCATTAAAGTGTTTCAAGAGCTGCCCATGCACAGTTACGCAGCTTCAAGCTTTATCTCAATCTATAAATTGTTATACTGGTTTTAGTAGTGACCATAAGACAAAATATTGTTTATAACTTAAACTTTACAAAACGCTAATAGAAATTCCAAGCAACTATTTATAAATTTATTTAAAAACTTAATACACCAAAATTATAATTAACCAACAACATAACCTTCTAGATAATATAAAATAATGTAAGAAGTGCGATTTGGTTCCTTTTATACTTTCTGTATTTATTATTCAATTAGAATTTTCAAAATTAATGATGCTATAACAAATTTTATTTTTACTATAAACTTATTAGGACGAAAAATTTGTACTGACGTAAAATTTCTGCTGCACTGCTGTTTTTAAAAAGTAAATATTTTATGAGATACTCTATAAAGAAAAATGTAAAGAAGTGGTAAAATATTTTTATAAATAGAAATAAAAATAATATATTCTTAAGCAGTGCGTCGTCAAAATAAATCTTTAGAAATTTTACTTCTATTTATATTTATATAATATTTGTACTGTACTGAAAATGTTAAGATTGAATGATCAATACAATAATTATCAAAAATTTTAGTTTGGAAAAAAATTTTCCAATTGTTAAGTTGGTATTCAGTTAGTACAAGTTTCCACTAGTACTTCTCGAGAATATAACGAACATTTAACATACCGCAAGGATTCCGGCAATCGCTAATAAAGCTAGCTAAACTAAATATACAACAGATTTCAAAATGGAACTTTGAATACCCCAAAACTACCCCATTAAATTATTAAACTGACCTTTACAATTGGAAAGACTTCACTCTCTTATGATGTCTCCAGAAGGTTTGGCGGCACCCCAATAAAGGTGTGCTATCCGACATTGAGATGCAGTCATTTAAAATTAAAATATTCATTTTGATTTTAAATTTTAATATTGAAAAGATTTTAAAAATGCAAAGCTTTGTCCTCGTTAATTCCATATCTCATATGACACGCCCGAGTCTTGATTATTCTTTGACAATAACTAAAACACCGTCTCGAGACTTTTTCGAATTCCAAACGTATTTTAGTATGTTCGCTGAATAAAATTGTCAGACGAACAATACTAAACATCTTCAGATAAATTGGACATTCAATTGTCAGGATGGAATACAAATTACATAAATCTTTTAACTTGAATGCTTCTAGCCTTAACAAATGGCATCTTGGTGTTCCATTTTTGTTTTGATCAACCGATCAACGCCATTTTACAAGTCAGGTTCTTCCATGTTCAATCGATTCAATTCAACCAAACGGCTTCCTTTACGTAATGAACCTTACACAAAGCAAAGGTATAATAAATCATCGATGTAAAAAATGTACTAAATTTTATTTAGAATAATTTTTTTTTTATATAATTAAAATAAAAATAAATTTCACAAATTTGGTTGGGGTTGAACATTGTCGTGTTGTCAGATAGTTGACGAGTGATTGGAGTAAAAATTTGGAGAAAAATGCAGTTTAGCGCAATATTTTGCAAATAATTTGTCATAACGTAAAAAAGATGATTCCGAGAGAGGTAGGAAAAATCATAATTTCATGATGTGGTGCCTTTCACATTTAAACAGCATAACGTCTTCCTTTTTTAAAAATACGTAAAAATTAAATATTTTCCATTGGGTATTGAAACGATTGGCATTCCCATTTTGCCCGACCGTGGGTCGAATTCCGTCCAGTTGGATCTTTATTTTCTATCAGAATTTTTGATAATTATTGTATGTTTAGTATGACTTAGATTTAAAAATATCCATAAGTGTTTTTGTTTGTTGTAACACAACTATTTAGCATTAAGAATAGTTTTTAAAGTATTTATTGTATCCCTTAAAAATAAGTTTTAAGAATTTTAAACTTAAGTAGATAAAACATTTGATTGCTTTTCTGTATTGATTATGTCTTGTGGTCACTTCTAATTTTGTATAAACATTAGAAATAAATTTTCATAATCTTTTAAAAATTACATCCGCATACTTGCTATTACTAAATTTGACTGAGATAGTTTAGAGAGTAGTTTAAATTTGCCGATTTTGCAAAGACGTCGTGCCCAACAATTTAGGAAGAAATTACAAAGAAAACGTGCTTTACATTTGTCATATCTCATGCTCTTTTGAAATGAAACATGAAAATGTAATTTTATAAAAATGATTGTTGTAGGCTGGCTGGCTACTATTGCTTGCCCTTGCTTTCCTCTATTTTTTTGGTCTTTTTAGGAACCTTAGGCAGGTAACAGGAAACAGCCATTGTGATATTTATTTGTAGATTCATAATATATATTCGTAATGGATATATATTACTTAGATGATGGCAGATAAATAAAGAGTTTACGCCAATTTTTTATAATTAATCTATTTACTTATTATTTGATTAATTTATGCATTCGTATACAAATTCATATTTAATAATAAATTTCAGTGCAACAATAAATAATATTTTAATGGATCAAATACTATATTATTTAATAATAATAGATGATTAACAGTAGTATAGATATTATTCTGCTTTTTACATTAGGTCGATATTCTATCGTTCTAATGCTAAATCCACAGACAAAAGCAGAAAAATCTGTTATTTATGATAATAGATCAAGATTTTTTTATGGGTACAGTATATAAAAATCAGGCAAAGTGGACTTACTCTTGAGTTCTGACTATCTTAAATTATTACCAACTCTATATCTATAGTAAGATAAGATTTTCATTCCCTCAATAAAAATTTGGAACATCATACGGACCAAACCATAAGTATTTAAAATAGCCCCTAAAAAAAATTAGTGATTTTAGATATTATGCATGATTGTAATGAATACAAACATGCCATCAAATTTACTACGACGTTTGAGGTGGAAACAAAATCAATACTTTTGTTTCAAACAAAAGTTTGAAAGCTCAATTTAATTTTGAGTCTCGGTGTTTACGTTTCTGTTAGTTTTATCGAGAAAATGCGAGTAATTAATTTCAATCCTCTCTGTTTTGTTATTCTATTGAATATCAATTTTTATTTCATATAATTTTGATTTACAACGGCAATTTATCTGCAATACTTGTTTAAAATGAATAAAAATATGTAAATTTAGAAATTTGGGACTAGTATTGAAATTCTCTTTATCTATTGCACCTTGAAAAAACAGTATTCTGAAATTTAAAACTTGTGAACTGAATACGAAAAAAATATTTTTTGAAGTAAAAATTTAGGATAAAATTTTTACTTCTATGCCTTTGACAGCATTGTAGTTTGGTTTCTTCAAACAACGTAATCATCTGAAACAATAATTAAGATCTGGCTTTGAAGCTCTATCTCACGAGCGCTTTGAGGTTCCGTTCGCTATGACATTTTCGATCAGGGATCAGAATTAAATTTTAATGTATTATTTTGTTAAATACCTATTGAGATCGAGCAAATTACAATGACTTCATAGAGACAGTGTCGACAAGTGATGTCTGATTTTTGATTAACTACGATGTTTTTGTTTACATACAGTATTCGCCAAAATAAACAGTACCGAAAGTGAAATTGCTCGCGCGATATGCATTTGTTTTCTTTGGCTTATTTGTCATTAGTTGTCATATTTATATTGCTCAGGTGCTAAAATCGCGTGGAAAATGGTTCTCACAACTAAGGAAAAGTGTTTGTTGTAGAGCATTATTTTCGTTCATACGTAAATGGACGGAATAATGGCTCAAGTTTAAAACAAGTATCGCAAAAATATCGAATAATATCACAAAAAAATAATATTTGGGGCATGCTACAAGAGTCAGTTTTTCGATCAGAAAATCCGCCAGCAAATATTTCAAAATTACGGCAAAAGATAATAAGCAACCACTCTTTATAAACATGTACAATAATCTGCAAAATCGTTATGAATCTTGTTTACACCGTAATTGTGCACATTTTGAACATTTAAATTATACAAATTAAAAAATAAATACAATTTTCGTTTTCGGTACTGTTTATTTTGGCGAATACTGTATTATAAATAATAGTAGCTAATTTTTTTACGTTATTGGTTTATTTTATTGACATGAAAAACGGAAAACCTTTTAATTTCGTATTTCTCAGTTTAATTTGCAATATCTTGAACTCAATAAAAGAATTTTACAACATCTTAGGTTGATTTAGGAGCTATAGTCGACCAGAGATATATTATTAGATAAAATTAATTTTTTACATGTTACATGAAATTGAAATAAAAATTTAATTCATAACTTATTAAATATTAAGCACAAAAACTATTTAATTGAATTATATAATTACATAATTTTTTCAGGTTTGTCTGGCGAGAATCAAAAATTCAAAACATAATGTTAACAGTTAATTCAATTAAATAGTTTTTAAACTTATATGTAAGTTATGAATTAAATTTTAATTTCAATTAAACATGTAAAAAATTAATTTTATTAAAAAATATCATCACATGTTATAAAACATTAATCATATTCACATCTCTGAATTGAATTCTGGCATTGCAGAAGGCTAACTTTAAACACTGAGCTAGAATAATTAATTCTGATTGCTTAAATATAAATGAATAAATCAATTATTTAATTTTTACATAAAATATTTACATAATTTACAGTGTGGTAAGGTGCGTAAGGTTTAAATTGATATGCTGAGACGCGGGAGACTGAGGTTTGATGCTTGATCGCGCCGACTACACTGTTGTGATCTAAATTTCAATATCAATCTGCGTGATATGGAGAAGGCAATCGGAAACGATTCCATTACTGATTAGCTGCTATGTCACCTTGGCTTCTGCCAAATTAATCGTCTACGCACTGCATAATGTATGGCACTCAAAGAAAAAAAAACAGAAACAATATAGGAAATTTGAAAAATTATTTATGCCGTACTGTACTTCATTTTTACATTGAAATTCTGTTTTTTTGTCACTATAATGTATACTTGGAACCAGGTCCGGACTGGCCATAGAGAAAATCGGGCAAATGCCCGATGGGCCGGTGCAGTCAAAGGGCCGTCAGCAGCGCTGGCTGATTACATCGCAAAAAAAATTATGTTATTTTATATAACATAACAAAGTATCAAAAATGGTTAATAAAACTTAAAAGTTTAGTACAATAAATTTATAAACAACAAAAACCGTTCAAATACAAGTTTTTAATAGTACTAGAAGCTCGATAACGTGAACATTCGAATTTATGAACATCTCGGTCCTGTGATTGAAAAAACCCAATCCAATCCAATATTCACCCAATATTCTTAATCTAGGACTATGTCCTGTTTTTTAACCAAATTTACATTTGGCATTCGCGGTTCTTTGAGCATTTGCATATATTCTGGTAGGGTGCTAACCTTGCCAGATGCATAGCCCTTAGATCAAACTCGGTCTTTAGATCACAGCTGCTGTGATTTTGCGCTGCGCAGTTGGCGCGACCAAGCATCGAACTGTGGTGTCCCGCTCCGTAGCACGTCGATTTAAGTCTTACATCACACTGTTGGTCTATCAGTCCACATTGATGTATACGTAGTATAATATACATTATAATTTTGTGTATATTATGTATAATACTACTACTACTACCTCAATAATTGAGGTGTAATAAAAACAATTATTTTAACTCATTAATTTTCCTTTTATTTAATTTTTCTAATCTTCCAAAATATTAATTAGTGCTGCCGTTCCAAAACAACCATCAAAATCATCACAGTCACTCTACACCTCATCTTCTCATTCACTTTTAATTTCAAACAAAATAACTTCTTAGAAAAAAAATCACTTTTTATATTCAAATTGTCTCAGTCTCTAAAATGCCCGGGCCGGTTTTAGGTCTCAGTCCGGGCCTGCTTGGAACGCTTGTGTGTCACCAGCAAAAAAGTCTTGAGAGCGAATGATAATAAAGTCATGAAAGAAAATTGCCAAAATTCCTTGCAAGAACTAATCTTATGCCTGAAAGAAGTAGTAATCAGTTGGTGTAAGATCTGAAGAACATGTGAATACGGTAGGTGAATGAAAGTTTCTAACAAGGGGCAAGGTAGTACTCTACCATTATAGCAGATCATTTGCTGTAAGACTTGCTAACAGTAAGCTAGTTAAATCGCTACTTTAAATTCATAAATTTGCAACTCAAAAACTAAAGAACATTCAAAAAACACTGAAATACGATATAATATTTTTGTCTTCTAGAATTATTAATAAAATTGGCATTTTGATAACTGATATAATACTCACTGCAATGCCTCCTTATAAGTTCAGCTCTTGTAAAAAAAAGATAAACAAACTAAACATAATATTAAAATAACGAATTTTAACTGTTAAGTAAAGAATACATATTTACATAGCAAAATAATATATAAAAAACAATAAAAACGACAATAAATTATTTTTTAATAATACATTTTGCTATTATATCAGCTCTTCCTTATAAGTTCAGCTCTTGTAGTTTGAGCAGTTTTATATGTGGAGCAGTAGTCGAGCAGTTTTTGCAAAAGAACTGATTTATTTTTGATTGACAAATTGACTGATTAAAAAATAGTAGATTAACTAGTTAAAAAGTAGTAGATATTAAATTCTTCAGAAAAAATTGTTCTGAAGGACTAATAGGAAAGTGGGTTGGTTGCCTTCATTTTCATTTTGAGTAACTTTGACACATTTAGATCTTCAGGAACGTAAATATTTTTGGTGTCTTTGAGCGAGTAATGTTTTCATTCAGTTTCTTCCGTTCCTTTTTATAAAATTTCTAGCTGCTTGTTTTTATCTGAGAGGTTGTGTCGTCTGGACGAGTGCTTTTTTCTCGTCGACACAGCTCCGTAACTACAAAATTTGAGCCAGTGTTCAAAGTTCGTTATGGGGCTCCTTTCCTAAGCGTTAAAAAATTTATTGCACAATACAACAGAACTTTATTTACTATTTATATTTTACTATGCTTACGCTACAAATTATTTAAACAAAATTTTGAATTATATTAAAATATTAAAAATTACAAATACAAATTATTCTCTATTATACTCAATTGTCGTTATGAATTACGAATATCGTTTTTTATTAATTTTATTAATTTTAATTGAAAATGAACGTTCCGCAGATACAACTGAAACTGAGATTGTTAAAAACAAGAAACATGCAGTTATTATTTTAGTAAAACTGCTGGACGATAAAAAATTGTCGATTAAAATAAAATTCAATAACCATATCCGATACGTTACTAAAACTTCAGAGCTCAATATTCCGAAATTGACATTAATATTAATTAAATTACGACTTCTATTATCCATCTGAGCAATCTAAAGTTTTGAAAAAAAATCGTCCACTTTAAAAATTTGTTTATTACTTTCAATTTGAAAATGATTCTTTATCTCATCTAAAAATCGTTTTGGTCTACTCATTCTTTTTTCCGAAAAATTTGATTTTATTTGCTATTGGTTTGCCAAATCAATAGCTATTGCTTTAATTGAAAAGAATTTTTGATTTCGGTACAATTAAATATATGGTTACAAAGGTTTCTAAATAATTTTTTTATGATTTATTGATTCGGAAAAACCCTAAAATATAATGCACAAAAGAATTTTAAAATTTGGAAAATTTCAGTTAAGTAGTTTCAAAGAGATACGCGGTACCAAAGTTAAGTAATTATACCGGATTCAGGGTACTTACATTGTTGCATTCTATCGACAAATTCGGTAATTTATTTAACAATTCTGTCATTGTATTCTTGTATTGAAAATCTACTGTTATAATCTTTTACGTTTCTACGAAAAACATTTTATCCAATTAAAAATATTTGCAATATTATCCATGACTATAGCAACTGCCGAGAGAAGTTTTTCTAGTTGAAAATAAATAAAAACATATTTAAGAAATTCTACTGGCGAAGAAAGGCTAAACCGTCTAGCGCTCATAAATATTCATAGGAATATAAATTTTGATTTTGTTATTATAATAAATAATTTTCCGAATAAGAAAGGGAGCCACTCAACTTTTTATGTAATGTTTCTTTTAAATAAAAATAAATTAAATAATAAATATATTGAGCTAATTTTACAAAAAAATTTTTAATAAATTTAGAAAAATAAAATATTGAAAAAATTTATTTGTAATAAAAATTCCCGTTAGGGAAATCCCCAAAGATTTTACTTTTTATAAGTGCCCTCTTCGACGAGGGGGCATAAGATTGCACTATAATTCCTATTTGTTGACTAAAAAAATGACTATGATCAATTGATCGTTCTTCCTCTGAAGCCTCAATTTCTCCAAAGTTCTCTAAACAAGAATATTTTCTTATTAGACTTATATACACAAAAATGAGTTTAATTTTGAAATGAAGACACATTGCTTTAAAATAAATAATATCATATACGGTAAATTTTGATATACTATTTTGATGATTAGATCTGCAATTAAAGCATCGAGAAAATTTTTTTATTACCTATAATTTATAAATTTGAACGTATTTTTTCTTTGCAAAGAAAGCATTTCGTTAACATAAATTTAGTATTTAAAAAAACTGAAATAAGGTGATCAAAAATATTGTAAGCCAATAATTAGCCTGTGCAAGTGTCAAATAGTTTGTCTGCATTTTAAGTAAAAAAAATTAATAGCTATTCGCATTCATATCACATGTCGATATCAGCGATACCTCATTCCACTTATTTGAATTTTTTTATACAAAACACCCAAAATAATTTAACACGAGCCGCCACTGATAATAAATATGAAAGTTTAGGAAGCACCGATTAAATTTTTTAATTGTCCGAATTTATGCAACCAATGTTACATAGTTAAATGAAGATTGTTCATCGGTTCAATTTAGGTAAGTTGGATAGCTTGCTACTAGATGTCAATCAATTAGTTAACTTTATAGAGCACTTGACATTTCCAAACAATGTTATTTTGACGTATTGTTTGTTGCTTTGTGCAAATTTTGTAAAACGAAAGGTGTTGAAATTAAATCGAAGGTGTATACGATCATCTATAGATAACAATTTTAAACGTATGTAACTTAGCAATAAACATATACATCAATCATTGCCTGTTGTGGCTGTATATCTTGAAAAATGAGGGTACATGTTGGTGTGTATTATTGTTGCATATATCATGTACGTAGCTGTACATAAATGTGTGTATGTTTTGATCAAAATATGGGGCCCGATTGGCGTAGGTGCTTTAACTATGTTTTGATTGGTTCTCGTGATTGATTAAATGTATTCATATGACCTTTACTTGCTTGTTGCTGTATTGTTTCTTATTTTAATGTTTCGGTAACGATTTGGTTAGTTTAAATTATTGGTTAATTTCAGTTGTGTGGTGGCTAGGTGTAGTTTTGAGCGTGGTCCGAGTTGCCGTTACGCGATTCGCGATATTTTGGTTAAGGAAGTAAAATGGGTTTGTTTTGTTTAGGTTTGTTGAGTCATTCCGTGCACAGCATGACCCAGCATGATGAAAGAGTGTGACTTGGAAACGCGCGCGCGATTCGAGTGATATATTATTATTAATACAATTTAAATTGATAACTTTCGTTAGTGTTGACATTGTTTTATAAAGGTTAAAGTTTTAAAGTTTATCCAAACGCATCTCTTTCCTATTTACTAAATAATATTGTAAGTTTTATTGAATGATGAGTTTGTTTACGTTCAAAAATACTATGACTTGTTTACATTCTTTCACTCTCCTGTTGCACAACGCTTTTTTTTATCGATTTTGTCTCTTCTATAAATAAAATATTTGTTCAGAATGTTTGCACCTCCTTTTATTTCCATAAATTATTGATAACCACGTGTAAATTTTAATTTTTTTTTGCAGAATTGATGCAATATGACAGATTATACAGGAGAATACTTTTTGGATCCTGATATAGTAATTAAACAAGAACCCGATGCTGGAGAAAATTTAAATATAAGTGCTACCGCAAGCGTGCCGATACCTACAAGACGTGCGAATAGTTTCGGTTTACGGGACTTTAATATAGATTTAGAAAGTACATCGCCTTATCAAGATATAAACAGTAGTGGTCAACCGTATACCGAAAATAATGTAACCTTGGGTAGTAGTTCCTTGTGGGCAACTCGTATTATAGATCTAGATAATGATTATGACAAAAAATCCGATGCCTTAATTCATATGGACGAAGATGATATTTTTCAAGTAGATAAAAACGATTTAATTCACGGCCCCACTTTGGCCGAATTAAATGCAAACGATGAAAATCTTCTAGAAGATTTAAATTTCGATGACCTTGTGCTACCTGGTGAAGGCGTTTATGGTTATTTTAATGAAAAGTTATTTTTTCATCCACAATCTAGCAATCATCTAAATAATATAATTGCTTCATCGGGTCTTCAAACAGGAAGTGGATTTTATAATAGGTAAGTTGTTACTGCTCTAATGTTATAAATAACTCAGTCTTTCTTACACCTTTATCACTTGAGTAAATAGAGATAGTTTGTGTGAGGTCAATTGTGATAATATGTGCAATCATAAAATATATTGAACCTCCACAATTGTACTTTGAAATAATTTAAGTTTAGCAAGCAATGGAAAAATTATTATGTGGACTGTTCCGTTTAGTACTTTAAAAAAATGTAATTTAAGCACAATAATTATGATATGTATGTAGATAATATAAATCTGCCTTTGCAAATTGAAGGACACAGGTCAAATGTTAATAATAACATGAATCTCTTTAATTGAATTTGACTCATAGTTACAAAATGATCTATTTTCATAAATAGTTTAAAACAATTTTATGATGATAAAATATAATATCTGAATTGTTCTGGTTTATTCAAATATATTCACAGTAACTATTTTTTTGGAATCGCACAAAAATTATCTGCCCATCTAAATATAAATATGTGATAAAGTAATCAATTCAATTGAAGAAGCTGTGCCATATGTCAAGTACGTCTTGTGTATTTGCTTGAAGGTATTAGTACCTACCAACTGTTTAATATTAATGGTTTGATTAACTTCATTGTGTTTGATAAGAATTATAGAAGGAAACGTGATTATCTTTTTCCATTCTGTTCTTTATCTATTTCAGTTCACTTTCTCCCTCTCGCCAAACAAAGCTATTTTCATTTATTTTGATACCCTATTCCTCGTTTGTTTGATTGACTTATTGATGTTTGTTCTTTAATTTCAAAACAAATGCACCAATTTTGATGTAATATTCTGTCAACATTAGGTAATTCTTCAGAGCAGATTCTTTGGTATATTACTGTACAGGTACTGATTATCACAACTTTAGGTAGGGGGCACAGAAGGATAAACCCTAATTTAAAATATTGATACAGGGTATCATTAAAATGACCACGATATGGCTAAATGTTTCTTTTTGTAGAATTTCAAATGTTTTAATTTTTTTAATAAAATTGTTACAACTTGCTATGCTAAGGGTTTTAACTCAACCCCTTCCTAACAATATGGAATCGAACGAACTACAAATGTATTAAGATAAAATGTGAAATAATGTTAAAAAACGTTATCTTTATTTTGAAAGGGTGAAGTTAATTTTTTCAAATTTGTCTTGCCATATTTCAAATTTACAAATGGAAATATTTGAAATCTGTGATTGGTTGAAACATAATGATTGGTAAAGTAGTGCTCCCGTAGTATGGTGTTAAGCTTACACTAATCGACTTGGCAAGCGGAAACATTTAAATTATGGATATAACATTTTTTTGCTTTCCAGTACTGACAACACTTTGTCTATTTGGTTTGGCACTCTTGCGTGCTTTCAAATGCTTTGACTCTGCTCATTTTAGAGCATAGCATAATTGTAAATGAATTTGAATCTAAATTAAATTTGCTTACATCTTTGATATAAATAGTATAAACATTGCACTATTTGATTTGGAAAGTGCGTTTGTACACTTTTATCCAAATCGAACACATAGTTTGCACACTGCCATACCGAATGTGGTCCAGGTTAGATTTGTGGGTTTTGTGAAAAGTTAAGTTGATAGCCTATTAACTATTTAGTGTTGAGCACTCAAAGAAGAAGTACGAAAAGATATTAACAATATACATGGAATTTGTACATGCAATGATGCCTAGCTAGCTCTTTTGATATCATTTGTAATGGATGTTGTTTGCTGGATTAAGTTTTGTTTTGATGGTTTTGTTCTCATTACTTTTTTGTATTAAATACTAAATGCACAAGAATATGTACATGTACTCGTACAAGAGGTTTAATTTTTGTTATTCAATTATATACTTACTATTTGTATTTATTTTAAAATTATTTTATTTTCTACATATTTATGAATAAAACTATGTGTGCTTTTAATCACATAAACTATTCCGTAAATAACCTTTTTCTGTGCACAGAGCCGAATTGGGTCTAAAAACCATCTCGGAAATATTATTCTAAACCACCCTCTTGGGACTTCAAAAATATCTTTTTACCAAGGTAAAAAACAATATATTTTTATAACAATAACAACATCTTCTGGATAATGCAAAAACATAAAGCATACACTACCAGGGAAATGTATTTTGCCTCCCGTTCCCACCCATAAATTGCTCTAAATAAAATATTTTCTTGTGGATAGGAAAATAATAACTAAATTGTAACACCAGAAATAAACAAATATTTTTCAAAATAAAACCTTTTCTAAATTTTACTTTCATTATTGTCCTTTATTTTTTATGATAGTTTTACACAACTTTGGCATTCTATTAATTAGTGTAACTAAAGTTTTTGATGATTATTAGCCTAGTTTGTTAGCTAAATAACTGCTGACATTAAGGCACTCGGTTCGAATTCGAGGAGAGTCTAAACTTTCTTATGATCCTTTCTGTGCTTCGGAGGCATGTAAAGCCTTGGTCCTTCTGGGTTGATGATTCGCCTTTATCAACAACAAAAACTAGTTACTGGCATATCTAAAACAAGCCTAGCAAGCTACCTTGAACATAAAACAATATGCTCACAGTACTAATAGTAACTTCAGAACATCATTGAGGTTATTGTTAGTATAAACAGGTCGCAGATCTAATGAAAAGAAGAAAGTTTTTGACGAAATTTTCTGCCATTCTGATTTTAAAATGTTTCATAATATGTTAGTACTTGAACGACAAACTTTTCTGACCTGTCAGTCCATTTATTATTATTTAACACTAAAAGAGTTGAGGATGTCTCTTATGAACTTGATAAATGGTAAAGTATGTATAACTGGATTACAACAGTGTATTTGGCGCAACCAGGTATAGAATTGCAATTTCCTATTCTGCCTACACTTCTGCTGTAATTCATCTCACTCTAACTCAATTGTGGATTCCGTACAAGGAATCCACCTTTGCTGCTTGATCTATCTATAAGTTTTAGAACGTCTCCAAATTCATCTGATGCCTAGATATTTCCTAGGCTTTTTTAGTAAATATTTGTTTTTCTGAGTGACAGGTAGCTATAGCCTGACACTTCAACTCACAACTTGGAGGACATTTGCTTTTAGATTGCTGCAGTTCATCTAACTCGATGAGGGCTTGAATTGTGGTTTCCCATTTCTCAATCAGTCGGTGTAGGCTTTACGCTAGTCTGCTGGTAACCTTTGTTTAATAATTAACCCAAATATTTTTTTGCCTAGTTTTGACGTATGTTTCGAGTTTTGGTCATGTTTGAAGATAAAGGTAAAACTCTTTGTTTTATCTGTAATTTTGTATCTTCTTGAATCTGACTCATAAGTCATAAGACATTGATAATTTGGTTCATAGTAATATTTAAAACATCAACTCCATTAAATTTGTTAAACGAATTTTGTTTCTGACTAGACAATTTCTTTTTTCTAATTATGTTTCAAAAAGTGTCACTTTTTGACACTCAAAAGTGTGCGGAAAAGTAATACTTTTCTGCACACTTGTGAAAGTGTGCGGAAAAGAAACAAAAAATTCTAATCTACTTTATTTATAATATACATTAACGGTTACATTAGAACAATTATTAAAAGTGTTAACTGCGCCGCCTCTGACATATCTGACATATTTGCTAGTATTCTAAAAACACAAGTTGTATAACCATAAAAAAAACGTGGTCACTTACCTGTTCACGTTGTAATGGCTACTATCTATGACCTACTGTCTATAATGGGCTACCAACCGCAAAATACAAAAATTTTATAGTGTAAACGCTTACTATCTTTTTTCTCGAGAAATGAGAAATGTTATTGGTTCTTTTTGCGGTTCTTTTTCTCGGCTTCGGTTTACAATTTCGGCCTTCGGCCTCGATCGGCAACCTCCGCCTTGAATGGAAAAATGTTAGTTTTCCTAACTTGTATCGAAAATATCTATTTCTATTGTCTTGGGCACATCTCTCTTTATTAATGGTTAGTGGGATTTTATTTTCAGGAAATTGCTCACTTACTTTTAACATCTCTTTCTATTTTATTTCAAAATAGAGATAAAATTGCACGCTTATATTGTTATTATTAGTATTCATTTCGTTTCGTAATTTCTTCCTAAACATACTCTAAAGTTTTTTGTTGATTTTATAAAAAATATAGAAATTTTATTTGCGTTATCATTTTTAAAAAGTTGATATTTTGATATACATTTTTAAATATAGATTACCATTACAGGAAAATAATTGATTTATTTATAAAATAGGAAGTTAATGAAAACTCTAAAAATTTGTAGAAACAATGAGTGCAAAGGTAAAAGTGAAGTAAAATTAATTTAATTTTTTTTTTCATGCAGGCAGTTAAAGTATTGGAAATTAAATAATATAACTTGTTTTACGTTTCATGAAAAACTAGCATGTTTTATTCAGCTTAATAGTACTTTTCACGCCCAAAATCTACTACATTTTGAAGTTCAAAAGTAAAAAAATTATACTTAAAGTTTATTTTCTAGTTGAATAAAAACTTGGTTTAGTTTTTTACAATCATTCTAAGTAATTAGTTAGAATTCACAGTTTGACCAGTTGTTGCTACAAATAATTTCAAATGCATGTTTATTTACATTATTAGAGTTAGTAAATAGCAATTATAGCTTGAAGGTGACTTGCCTAAATACACTTGAATGATTTAATTGTGTTTTATTTGAATAAAAATTCTATTTTTATTTTAATAAAAGTTATTAATATATTTACATTTAACTTGAGTTTTAGTTTTTGGTATAAAATTGTATTGTCGACATTCAACTGGTTGTATATTATTATAAATTATATTTAAATTTTTTACTATAATCTGTTTCTTGGCAAGATTTTAAAATATTGCCGGTAACAACTCTATATTTAACTGAAAAATTCAAGTTTATAAAATTTTTATAATGCTATCTATCTTGTGTAAGGAGTTGCCAGTGTAACCTTGAAACTCGTATGCATGTAAATAATTGAAATTTGATTTTAACTTATTGTACTTTATAACGAGAAACTTTTATTTTGCTGTAAAAATTTGGGTATTTTAATGGATACAATTTAATTAATTGATACTCACTTAAGATCCGTATTAAATAAATTCGGTTCCTACGCATTTTGTTTATTACAAACTCCTATTTATTTATTTAACCAATTAAATTTAACGTAAATTTTCATAATCTTACAGAGAGTCATTGGATATATCAACCAGTGTTCCGTCTAGTCCGTTCAACACATTTTCATCTAAAACTGCATTACCTCCGTTTTCACCAACAAGTCAAACTAGTTCAACATCTTCTCTACTGCAGTCTGCATCTTCACCATCTCTACCACCTAGTGGTCTGTCTATGCCACAAAAACATAGTGCTTTACACGAATTGTTATTAAAACGCGAAAATTATTCGGCTTCTCCTGATAGATCTTTACTTGGACAATCTGTTCCTGGTCATAGTACAAGTCCTGTGTCAGCAACGTCGACAATTCGCGCCCATCGTGGCCAAGTATCAACTTTATCATCTTCTGCTCCTGCTCATACAGGAATTGATTCCATTTGGCAAAGGCGAGAACCACGCAAGCATCTATTATCAACAGGTTCTCTTGTCGAAGCAGGTTCCACATCGTCATTATCAACTGGAGGTGTGTTAAGTCCTGAAGCACTTGATTTTTCAAATGAGGATGATATTGATAGTGAGGAGGATAGTGAACATTACGAAGATTTTTCATCTGAAGGTAAAATTTTATTTATAACAATTGGATAAGTTTTTGTTTATTTACTTGATTTTCGTTTCTTTGTTCCTAAAATTAAATTTTTATTGAGTTAATTTTCTATATATTTCCACATGAAGCCGATTTAACTTTCACTTGTTAAATAAGCTATATTTAAAAGTTCAAATCGATAGAGAAATCATATCAATTAAAAATTTGATAAAAAAAACCTTATGGGAAAACTCACGATTACATTTTATATTTTATTTCCTACTATTAATTATAGAGGAAATTTATTGTTGGAAATAGAATTTTAATATCTAATTTGCTGAGTACTGCACACCTGAGACTTGATTGATTTGCATTAGATTACATTAAATTGTTTTACGCAAGAATTTTTGAAATTTGACCAATATTGTCTTATCTAAACCACTTAATTCTTAGATAAATAAGACAAGTGAAGGTTGTTAATGTACCAAGGACTTTTTCAGTTCTAAATGTGATGATTTTGAATACCCAAGGTGTTTTAAGACATGAGGTTGAATTTTTTAAAAAGATTTTTACTGATAAGTGTCAAAATTTAGGGTTCTTCTGAAAGATTTTAAAGAATCTGAAAATTATAAGATCCATCTTTTACTTTTGAGTGTGGTAGTTCTATAAAATTTACTACAAATATGTATTACATAATTCGCATAATGGTTAGCCGTGATTACTTTAAATTAAGTACACTTGAGTTTGAATCCAGCTCAAGGAACATAATATTTTTCAGCACATTTATCTAATTAAATTGATTACTCTGATTCAAATTCAAAAACATTCAACAAATTGCAAATTCTGATTTGCTACCCTTTCTTAAAAATCTTATTTTAGTTTTGGAAAATAGTATTTACATATTTCAAATCATGGGTACTAATTTTTTTACCTGACATTTCTGAAAGCTTGCTTAAAAGTAATGCGTGAAATTAACTTAACCTTGTTCAATTCTAATATGAATTATATTGCTCAAACTAATTACATGGCAAAGGCACAATTTTAAATATTTTTTATATGAAATAAGTCAAATAAAAGAGTCATAGTGCTATTGATATTTTTAATTGTACACTAGAAAGTTTTATAATTTACTTTAAAAATTATTCAAATGTTTAATAATAAACATATATTTAACATGTTGTATATATTTGCATAGGTACCATTAATTTTTTTCATATTTTATGACACAAAAACACTCAACGTGTACATATGCTAATCTGATAAGTAACAATGTACTTTATTCTACCATCTTCTAGGTCGAACATCAGGTACGGTTGCTTTACATGAAAATCTCATATTGATCAAATTTAAGATTTAAAAAAATTTTTACAAGGTGTTTGGACTTATTTTTGCTATTTTCATGTTTTCGTACTCTCCGTGTAGCTAAAACAAAGCCGAAATCTGATATAGTTCTATTGATAGCTAATTCAGAAAAATTGTGTTGAAGTATTTTCATTAAGTACTTTTCAATATCCAAAATACATATCCTAATTAGTCCAAATTTAATGCATGTACAATAAACATTTAGAATAATATTCCGTGAATCCTATTTCATTATTTTCATTAGTTTATTCTTTATCATTGCTCGTTCAGATAGGGCATTCTTTTTAGACAAGGAATGGACATTACAGTCAGCAAAATCTGATGAACGGCTTATCTTTCTACTTCCACACATTGGATGCAATAGTATATTTAAAGTTATGAAAACAATCATATTATTTAATAGGAATTCGAAGCATACGAGGTTATGCATGCGAAATATGTATTAACAAAACTTAACATTTAATATATCTGATGCTAAGTTTTGAAAAATATAGTTTATTAATGCTTACTTTTATAGCTTATCTCTGAAGATTTTACAATAGCAATAACAGCATTTTTGTATAATATTTTGTATTCTTTAATTTTTATTTTCAACTCTTTCTCAAGTACTTGAATTTTTCTTGTACGAGTAGCCCTTTATCACATTGACATTTAGTATAACAATAGTCTCATTATCTTTATGTATTAGGCCAGTGGTCTACCATATTCTTCAAATTAATCTTCCCTTCTCTTTATAGAGCAATTCATTAAATTTTTTCCTCTGGATTTATGTTAAAATATTTGCTATGGTAATCAGGTGTAATGCATTCTTTCCAGATGCAGTCTCCATTTGGTTCTATATTTCATTGAATGGATGACTGTGAGTCTTTGTTTAACTAGTTTTTTCACAGATATCTAAACTTTGAGATATTTTCGTTTATTAAAATTTTTTTAAATTTAAAAATTCTTAACCGCTGTGCTTTGACTAGACCTGTTCTTGAAAGTTCTTATTGATAATATTGAACTGACAATGACGATTATAGTTTGTTTTTATACAATCAGTGCAGACAAATGGTTTCATCATCATAATCGAAGTCAATTATTTGGTTTATATAGGGTGTTTTTTAGCAGCATGAGAACTTCGAATTCTAAAACATTCAAAAATGATGGAATGCTTTTTTTATTATTTTTTATGAAAGTAAATTTAATACCTTTTATGATTTAAAAATGATTTCTGGCATGTGACCACCACGACTAATCGTTACAAAGCGCATCCGATCGGCCCAATTTTTTACCACTTTTTCCAATATTTCTGGTTTTATTTCATAAAGGGCTTGCCGAATGCTTCCAGAGTTGGTTTGTTAGTATAAACCATAGATTTAACATACTTCCAAATAAGATAATCTGGAGGCGTCAAATCACACGAACTTGGAGGCCAATTAACAGGATCATTTTCTGAAATAATGTTGTCACCACATTGTCCTTTCAATAGGACATAAACCTAAACCTAAATAAACCTTTCAATAGATGGTTTCGTTGGCTGTGTGGCATGTATCACCATCCTGTTGGAACTATAAATTGTCAATGTTTAACTCTTGGATTTTTGGGAACAAAACGTATTGAGCACGTGTCAATATCTCACACCATTCACCGTAACGGAAGCTCCTACCTCATTTTGAAGAAATATGGACTGATGATGTTGTTGGCGTGTATACCACACCAAACATTCAATTTTAAAGGATGCTACGAAATCTCCAGATAATGTCTCGGATTGGTCTCACTTCATATACGGCAATATACGACCTTCTGAGCCTAAGCCTGCTCAGAAGGTAGATTATATCAACCATAAAATGGTCAAAGTGCTCTATAAGTTTTGCGAACGTAACTCTGATTTTGAAAATAAATATCCATAATTTAGTAGCGTTGTTCACAGTTAATTTATTCATGATAAATGGTAATTCTTTCTAAACACAAATGTCAAAAAACTCACCATGACAAACTTTGTTCAATTGTTATCACTATTGAAAGACCTCGTGCAGTTAAAAAAACACCCATACTATCTTTGTATTTCATAATTTTAATACAAATTTCTTAATTTGATTCTTGGATACATCTACATTTGTTACACTCTTGCTCGCACAGTTCTACGATTAAGTTTTATTTAAGGGGTAAATCTCGAGGCAAAAATGTGTACACCACTTCTCCTTTTCCTTATACTTTCTGGTAAGATTTTGGGACATTCTTTCATATATTTTACTACATTTTATCCATATTTCTAAACATCTACATCATTATCTTACCTAGACTTCTCTTACCTCGTGTACACGAAATCTCTTCCGTGACCTAACACCTAGATTCTACACAAAATTTTCCATATGTTCAAGCACCTTTTTCACAAGTTTTACAATGAAGTCACAATTTAGACTTGAATTTTCTAGTTTCTGGAACAAATAGTATTATAATCGGAGCTGGAGTTTGGTAGTTTTGTTTGGTTGTAAAAAAGCTAGCTTAATTCTAGGTTTTTCTTAAATTATTGTCATTATTACATTCAAATTACAGTCAAGTTGCGAAATAGTGAATTAAATATGGCAAATACCTTTCACTTTTTCGGGGTTGTTTACTATTTCGCTATTTACAAAATTTACAATAAAATCACATTTTGAAAATGAAAGCTTTGATTTATTGAAAGTATAATGGCTAGTTTACATTAGTTAAGTTACTTGTACCAGTACTATAGCCTAGCTAGTTAACTTTCCTGTGCACAAGGCAAATTCAGACAGACAGGGCCTGTCCTATCGGTTTACATTGCATTAGTAGCTGTCTTGCAAGTTACAGGTACAAGCAACTAACCCATTTACTATGCCAATGTAAACTAGGCATAAGGAACCATCTCATCTTCGTCTTCCTTTTCATTCATTCAAACTGCACGATTTAGTACGCAGTTCGCTGTATCGGGGTTACCGCTGTTCGTTATATAGGAGTCCCATATACACTCAATGTTAAAATTTTTGTGTTTACTATATACGATATTCACTATTTCGCGACTCGACTGTATAATAATATATCATAACTAATCAACAATGTTTTACAATCAGCTCATGGGGTCAATGTTTCAAATGAAACATTGTGTTGCTTAAGTTTGAGGTGGCTGAATTTAAATATTGTGCCGGTTTCCTTTTTGCCTGTGGAATTTTCCTGTACAGATCCTGTGTCACATTTGAAAAATGGGTTTCAAAACTGTTTGACAATCTACAATCGTTATACAACATTATATTATAATCTACTGCATATTCATGTTTTTTGTTTTTTTCTAATTCTTTTGAATATTTTCTTTAACATGTAACTATGTTTTTCTTTTGTGTGTCACTTTTTGTATTACATATAATATAGCGTTGGTATCTGTTTTTTTACGTCCATCAGTTCTTTTGTAAGTTTTGTTTTATTGTATACTTTATAAGTTTTCACTAGAAAAATTGCGTTAACCTCTTCCTATATGATATTATTAAATACCCAAAATTTGTTTCTCATTTGATTCGTTATGAGTTGAGTTCCAATTTATACATCTTATTGTTTCCTTAAATTTTTCTTTTGATATGTGAGAGAATTTTCTTTTTTCTATCATGTCTTTTTGTGGTAATTTATTGACTTTCCATCTAAGTAAACGTGACCCAGATATTGGTTTCAATTTGATTGGCCGCTAAGTAATTGCAATTTGTAAAGATTTTGTCGAGGCAAGTTTGGGATTCAGTGTGTGTTGCTTTGGGTACTGTTTTTTAATATTAAATGATCTCATAAGTACTAGAATGCTTGCATTCTGTATTTTTTTTTATTTGGATTTGGTTGCTGCAAATTCTTCTGCGATTTCAATAGATTTGGTCGAAATGCTATGAATGGGCGTGCATTTTCATCTGTCATATTATACAAATATTGCTACTCTATGTATGTGTTTGGTTCTTGTTCTTATATGTTGATTACTAAATCATTAAATTTAAATTTGTTTCAGATGATTCGGATAACGAAAACGATCGTAGCTTTAAGTTAGCGAGCAAACGTGAACGATACTTTTGGCAATATAATGTTCAAGCTAAAGGTCCCAAGGGACAAAGACTTATAATGAAGACACGAATGGAGGATCCCCATGTTCTCAATGAAGTGACAGATCCAGTTTTCAGCCCTAGTTGCTCTGTGAGAGGAATTAAACACAGTGGAAAAGCAAGAAAAGGTGACGGTAATGACCTGACTCCTAATCCTCGCAAACTTTTCAACATCGGAAAAGAATTAGATAAATTGGGGCGTATTATTAATAACATGACGCCAGTTAGCGAGTTACCTTTTAATGTGCGTCCTAAAAGCCGCAAAGAAAAGAACAAGTTGGCTTCTAGAGCATGTCGTTTGAAGAAAAAGGCACAACACGAAGCTAATAAAATTAAATTGGATGGTCTTGAACATGAACATAGTGAGTTGAATGATAAAAATTTAATTTACATAGTATTATTATTTTAATTTTTAGAGCGATATATTGATGCTATAATGCAATGCAAGCAAGTAATGAATGCAAAAATGCAGAATAAAGTTAACGAGAGTCAAGAAGATCTAACTAATCATCTTGAAAATATGATCAAAACTGTTACAAGTAAGTATTTTCTTCTCTATTTATTAAATTCTCAACTTTATTTTTTATTTAGAGAGTACGATTGCTGGAAATACAACTGAGTATGTGAATAAAGTGATAGATAAAGTGAAGGGTAACTCAAGTACGGTGAGATTTGA
This sequence comes from Cantharis rustica, assembly GCA_911387805.1. Lineage (NCBI taxonomy): Eukaryota > Metazoa > Arthropoda > Insecta > Coleoptera > Cantharidae > Cantharis > Cantharis rustica. Next base: position 38,897,652 of record OU426879.1, read on the forward strand.
GGAATTATAATAATTGGAAAATATAGATTTTTAATTATTATTGTTTGAATCTGAGGTTTTCGGTTAACTTAAACAAAATTCTATTGTTGTAATTGCTTGATTTGTGTATAATTGTGGTCTTGTTTAAATATGTGCTAGATATTTAAAAGAATTTAACTGAATCACAATATGTCTAAAATATGAGGGGGTAATGTTTAAAGATTTTTGTGATGTTTGGTGTAAAGGTGTGATACATTAATTTCTAATATAATAGAAATATATTTTTAACTAACATACTTTTTTTTTAGCCATAATAGTTTAATTTTTTTTGTAAAAATGTACAGCATTATTTTGTTATTTAGTTACTACAAATGATTTTATATAAATCGTTACAAAAATTAATAAGTATTTTTAAATGTTACAAGAGACAAATTTTAAGATGTAAATTTATTGTGTTTAATTTATTATTTTGTGTGTTTGTTATTTTTTTATGATAATTCTCTAGTTTTTAAGTTTTGTATGTACAAATGATATTTTTTAATTTTTTTAAATAAGAGCTGGATTTTTCTAACACGTACGATTTTTAACACTGTTAATGTTGTTTACAACCAAAGACGTTGGGATATGTAGGACTGCAAGAAAGTCTGCTTTATTTAAAGTATTGGTTACCAGTAATTAATGAGTGATAATAATTTTTGCTGTGAGACTGATTATTTTTGTTAATAATTGGAAAGATTTAATAATTGCAGTTGAGATACAATCACAAAAAATTGTTCATAAGTTTTGGAGAATTCAGGAATTAATTTTAAAATTTGACCCAGTAATATTGAACCACTCTTAAGTTTAACTAAAATCCAGCTCTGCTTGATTGTAGTTATATCATAATTAAAATGTTAAGTTTTAAGGCATCTTTTAACAATGTAAGTTATAATTTAATCTGTTAAATGTAAAATATAAGTTTTATAATATCATGCAATTGCAGTGTTTGAAAATCAAAATACCTATTCTTTTTTGTTCGAGTCCTCGGAACGTAAAGTTTAGTTTTGGAAATTGTTTCCTATATTATTTTCAAATAATTGTGATTTGCATTTTATTGAAGTTTATTTTAGAAAAGAAACTCAAGTGTAGTTAAGTTTTATATTAAAAAGTTTGCACAAAATAGGTTTTCACGACTTAAAATTTTATTGTTCGTGATGAAATGGGAGCCGTGAATTATCTACATTTATAAAATTTACACGCCGTGTAAAATATGTCTGTGAACGAAAAGGAAAGTTGTGTTCAGTTTGTGATATAAAACCATGTTTTTTTTGTATGTTATATAGTTTATTAAATAATGCACAGCTCAAGCATTAATTATCAATAGCTATTTTCTCAACGATAAAAAAACTTAATATTTTTTGTTAATGTAATATTAATATTTTAATTCACCTTAATATACTACTAATAAGAATGTACATTGGCTGTGTTTTAAAGTAGTGCGATTTAAAATGAAAAGCAAAGTTGATATACTTGCATGAATTATTTGTACCTATTATTATCTATTGCTAAATAATAAACATACATATTTTTGCATAAACTATTTTAAAAATATTTAAATGTTGATTAATGAAACATAAAAATGTTGCATTGTTTCGTGTTAATTGTACATTGATATGCATATTTTATTAATTTTGTTATCCAAAGGTTTCAATCTAGTTTTTTAAAGTTGTAGATGATAATAAATATTAAGTGGTACAAAAATATTTTTGAGAATACATACCTACTAATTTTTAACAAAAGTAAAGATATTATCTTGGAATTTAATGATGTATAAATAATGTTATATTAAAAGATACATTTAAATTTTATATTTTGTACATTTTTCAATTTGTTTTATTGTAAATGCAATAAACCAAGTTTTGTTAAATTTATTGCATACGTATTTCGTTTCATTGTTAGAATTCATTTTGATTAAGAATTACTAATTTTCTAGTTGTAGATATGTAATTTGTTGGTTTGCATTAAAGTTTATGTATCAAAAATTGTATGCTCTTTCTCTAAATCCAATCAGTTAAGGTTTTGTAATCTAACTTATTTCAGACAAAAATCTGTGACCTGCACTCGAAATAAATTGCAAAACTAAAAGAATGCAAATCTACTTAATTTTGACCCCTTCCCTAGACGTGAGTCTGTTAAATTGATTGGTCGTAACACAAACTAGAAAAATATTGTTACCATAGATATGAAAAATTGTTTGATCAATTAATATTTTAACAGTTCCTTTTCAGATTATCTAACTAAGTTTTTGCAATAATTTAAAATGGGTACTTGGATGCAAACGTTAAAAAGTGCAAAGAAAACGTGCATTCAACAAGGTAATTTACGAAAAGTACATTATGAACTTCCGGACGAAAAAGAAATGGTTGAAGAGTATAACATGGATGCTGGTATTATTACTAGAAGAGCATGGAAATTAAAACAGAAAGTAGGGGGTGAAGGTCAGTGGTTTATAGAAATTGGTGATGCTGAACTCGAAAATCCATCTTCCGGTGATGGATTACTCATAAAACCAAATTCTGCAGAGGTATTTAATTTATTATTTTGTTGGCATAATCAATAGTACAAATTAATTTAAGCCTATTGTAAGCAGACGAGTCACACGAGACTTTTTGGAATGGAGGATACGAAACTTGCCATACCCAATAGAGACATACAGCATTACAGCTGATGACACCAAAGATTGTTTAATATTAAAAACAACAAATAAAAAATATTACAAGTGTTTAGAAATACCAGAATTTCGACGCTTAAATTTAAAACCAAAACAAAATCCTATTAAATTTACACATAAATTTAATACTCTTGTAATAACGGTGAGTTTATAACTTAATCGCCAACTAATAATAAAAAAGTTTTGATTTCCAGTACAAGAAACCCAAAGAATTACTAGATTTTGAAAAATGCTTGTTTGAAGAAATAAAAGTTTTACCAGTAAAAAAGGGGGATACGGATTGTAAACCAAGTTAATTGAAATTAACTCGAATATTGATATACATATTTCTCATATTTATCAAACATTGAATATTGATTGTGTGATAATCAGTAATTAAACTAATACATCAAATTTTGGTCTTTTATTAGCGTCATAGTTAATTTTTGTTTTCTAGTCTATCATCGGGGTACCTACAGTTAAAAGTTTAATGTTTGTTCCAAACTGCATTTGTTCAACAGTAACTATTTATAATGTTAAAATAGGATTTTCGACGCCATACCTAAACCTGATTTAGGGTAGAAGAATTTTTAATAAGACTAATTTATGAAACCAGACATAAAGTCCAGATTAGAGTTAAGCGGTTAAGCTCGCCTCACACGAACACACGATGCTTGTTTTCCTGCATGTTTCTTTGCTTGGTGCCGTGATGGGTGCGCAGTTGTCGTGCATGCTTTGCTGCATGTTTTCGTGCACGATTTCTCTGATGGAACCGGTGATATTTTCTGTGATGGTTTTATTTATTATTTTCTGTGAGTTTGAATTGAAATGATGTAAACAAATAAGTTTATTAAATTAAATAATAACATAATTTATTTTAATATTAAAAATAATAAAATATTTTTATTATATTGGTTATTATTATTGCTTCTTGTTATTTTCTTTATTTTATCATTTTTTCGAAATTGTTGTTTCTTGGTTAACCATATTTGAAAGAGATTATCATTTTAAATTGGTAGTTCGATTTGTGTATAATTACAATTATATTGTTTTGTGTATTTTGCACAAAAATATGCTAACAGCTAATATTCTACGTTAAATTTTTTTTAAAAAAGCGTTCATTTTTGCAAACTTGAGACTGTCACTGCGTGCGCATTGAAGCTTGAAACCATGCACAAAACCCGTGTGGGCTATTAGGCATTGCTATTGGCCTAGATTGAAATGTTTCCTTATGCCTGCTCTGAATCTTGGCTACTGTGCTTGGCTACGCCACTGGCATTTCAAGTTCGTGGTTAGATTATTATGAAGTTGGTAATCAAAATTTAAATGTGTATTTAAATAAATTGTTATAACCCTAAAAAATGTAATTAAATGTTTCAATCTTGTGTTCTTGAGAAGAAACAGAGTTTTAAAAAAAATGACGAGTTGGAGAGAAGAATTAGGGCAAGCAGAAAAAAGTTGTGTTCTTGTTGGTAAACAATTACGCGTTCATTTTCTGCTCTCTGATGGAAGAGAATTACGCGAAGAATATAATATTGATACTGAAGTATGTACAAGACGACACTGGAAAGTACAGCAATTAGGCTTGGAAAATTATTGGGTAACCGAAGTTGGTGTTCCAGAGTTTTTGTTATTTAACAAAGATGAGGAAGTCGAGGAGAGTTCTAATCAGGTTTGTAAATATTTTAGAAATATTTAATGTAATATTTACAATTTTTCTGTTTAGCCAGTTGTAAGTAGAAATACAACACGAAGAAATTTAGAATGGAGGATTACTAATTTACCTTATCCTTTAAAAACTTACTCTGTAACTGTAGATAGTAATGAAAAATGTTTAATAGTTCGTACAACAAATAAGAGATATTTTAAAAAATTGAAAGTACCTGATTTGGAACGATTGAATATAATTTTACAACAAGATCAAGTTGGGTTTACACATAAATTGAATACTCTAATAATAACAGTAAGTACTTATTATGAGGCAAATAACTGTAAATTTAACATTTAAATTTTTAGTACAAAAAGCCACAACAATTATCAGATTTTGAGAAAAGCATATTTGAAGAAATAAAAGAATTACCAATGATGATGATAGACTAGAAAGTCTGAAGTTTTTTTTTATTGTACTTATATAAAATTTATAACTGTCAGTTGGTATCTGCTGGTAGCAGAAGAATGCATGTGTATGTGTATAACTTTGTAAATATATTTTAATATACTTTTAAAGTGAAGTAGTTTGTATAAATCTATAGTGAAAAAAATTAGTTATCTTCTAAAAAATGAATTTTCGACGCAAGCACATGAAGCAAAGTAATAAAGTGCCAGAAAGGTTAGTATAAATTTTAGGTTATGTTTATAAATTGATTTTAATGTTATTGAAATATGGAACTTGCATTAGATTAGTGAAAATTCTTTTATCTAAATAAGTTGAACGAGTAATTTTTGTAGTAATAAGTTAATTTAGTATTCTAAAATTTTTGTAATATATAGGTTATAATAAATTGTTTTCATAATGTTATAACTATCGTCACGAAGATGTCGCCACTATTTAGTTTTAAATGTGGTATTTGCATAAAAAGTTTATGCCCGTTTTTATCGCAGTAGTTAATTAAGTTAAATCGCAAATTAGTTAATTAAGAAACATGATAACGACTCACAGCTTTTAAGGGGAAGGGGCAACGATTTTGGTTATTTTCTATGACCGCCCCTGCAGCATTTAATGTAAAAAAATATGATCAAATTTGGTGCATACAAAAGCACATTTTTGCATTGTTTTGACCATTTCATTAATAAATACTAATTTATAAAATACAAAGGTAATACAGTACAATTTTGCTAACACCATCGCACATTTCTTTTTTTATATCATTTGTTTCATCTGTTTAAATTCACAAATATATTGCTCAAAAATTTTAAAATTAACTGTTTCTCTATTTGGTTTAATTTAACGAGCATAATTTTCCTTATTAAGTCAAAAAAACCTTTTTTTTACTGTTTTTTACCGCTTTTTACATCGTTCAGGATAAAATAATTTTTGACCTAACACCTTTGGACCAACTTATATACTAATTAATACCAATGAAAATCATTTAAGCCTGTTTGACACGACGTTAAATTTTATATAAAATTTACACGTAAATTTTTATGTAAATTTGCTCATATTTTTGACACAATTTTATGTAGGTAAAAATAATTTTTTGTTTGCAACGATGTCAAATTTGATAAGAAATTTAACACGCGCGCTTGCGTATTAACAAACAGTTTAGGGGATTTAGGGTTTAGGGAGTTTAAATATAAAATTTAACGTCGTGTTAACAGGCTTTACACTCAAATTCGTAATATCAATCGAAGGAGAAAATAGAATAGACTTTCTTAAGGGGGCAAAACACTGTAATAGCTAGAAAAATAATGGTATTCTATAAAAATTTTTATAGGAAGAGCACACAATGGATCTTTTTTTAAATCTTCAGCACATTTTATTGATTATAGTATGATACGTTAGAAGAAAGAAAAATTCTGCCGGACTGCCTAGTTGGAAAATGGTGAAACATGACTACCTGATTGACATATCTGGTCATTGTCTGAAATTGTGTCTGTCATTGTCTGGCTTGTCTGAAATAAAAATATCAAAAATATTTACAAAGTATATACCTATGACCGTGCCTATGACCATGGTCCCACGAAAGAAAAAATTGATATCTATAGAAAAAGAGCAAAATGCCAGACCGCTGAAATAAATTTTCAAATCAAATATTTTTAAGCTTTTTTTACTGTGGATAGAAGCTGAAAGGAACCACCAAAAATAAAAATCTCCCGTCGGACTGTAACGACGTATTTTGCGAACAAAGTTTTGTTTAGTTATATTAATAGGACGTACAGTTTTCTTGATTTGCTGTCAACCTGTAAAATTTGTCGTTTCGAGATATTCGCGTCCGAAGTTACTATTTCTTATACTTGCACCTGCAATACAGCTGAAAGACGATTCTATAACTCAGCCAATTTTACGATTCTCTTTCTAAAATTTTGAAAGAACATTCTTAAACTAATATGTATCTTTTGAAATAATATGTAAAAAATCGAATTTTTGAAACTTTTACAGCATTTCTCCCCCCCCTTAAGTCGATTTGTGTGCATACTAAATTTTGATATTTTTTTTCTATTTTTACATGGAAAGCTGTGACGTCATTAATCACTAACATGTGTTGTAATTAACAGGGTTCTCAATCGGACAACCTCTAAAAGTCAGAATTTAAAATTAACAAATTTTTTTCCAGTAAAGTCAGGGCATTTTTAATTTTATAGTAAAAGTTATTTTTTTATGTAAGTCTTTTAAGTATCATCCACAACCACCAAATTAACCGTAGAATTAGTAATTAGAATTAAACGTAGAAGTTTGCCGCATTTAAATCCTATGCGGTTGTTCACAACCTTGAAATTAGTACTTAACGCGAAATTAGTACTTAGTACTTAATGCAGAACCTTGCGAGGTCCAAGCTTTTTCGCGTAAATTAGTCGTCAAGTCACTACTACGCATGCTTCAAAATCATTCAAGTGTCATCTGTGATTTCTAACCTAAAACCTGTTAACTTTTGTGACCTGAATTACATTTAATATTAAAAGTACAACGCTATGGTATTAACCTGTACCCGATTTAAATAGAAACATTAGGTTATCTAGCAATAACAAGAATTTACTATCCGAAATACTTAAGTTCCAAACATTGACACTAGATGGAGTCACACTAATTTGCGTATTAATTTAGGCATTGTGAATGCTACCAAAACATTAATTTATGTTCAAATTTCAAGTATTAATTTATATACTAATTCTACGGTTAATTTGGAGGTTGTGGATGAGGCTTTACTTTAGTATCAGAAAAAAACCTAAATTTTCTACAACAGATTTAAATCGAAACAAGGGTACATTCACAAAAGTCACAAAATTTTAAACTAAATAATTATATAATTTTGCTATGCTATTTGTATACAAGAAATAGGCATGCAATATCTTCATGAGATCAGTCATTGCAGAGTTAATTTTGTATGGAAATATTTATGCTGTAATTTATTCTAAACAAATAATGGCGTACTTCTTTTTTACACCGAGATTGTATATTGCTAAAATCAGCGGCGGATATATTTGGGGGGAGGGTATTTTAGAGAAATATTGAAAAAAACGTGTAGATATGAACCATATGAACGTATGGAACGACATTGGTTTAAACGCTATAATACGCTGGTTTTAAGGCGACCACGGCTTCTTTCTTACCGCCTGTGATAAAGATATGTTTAGAAAATGTTCGTATTATTTGCAAAAATCAGTTAGAATTTAAAAATTAATTTTTTTAAACTTATGAGCATCTAGCGGACGATAACCGTTCTAATATGTTAGATAACACTAAAATGAAGCGATTAAACTATGGGTGAACTTCAAATATCGATTAATTTAGAAAATAGTTGATAGTGTTTAGATAGAGTAATGTTTTTTATGCAAAAACACCTACTTTTTCGAAGTGTGGAAAAACTTGCATTTAATTGGTAATTTTTTATTGGTAAAAAAATAATTTTTAGAGTGTACATGTGTATTTTGTTCTTCTGATATTAGATTTCTGCTGTTCAACGTGGATCAACGTGGATGTTCTGAAGCTATGCGATTAGTTCTATGTATATGTAGTTTTGCATCTGAGATAATTTTTTGGGTTAGCTCCAGATGTGCTTGTGTCCCTGTTTTATTGCTAATGTTTGCAATTTATTAATTCAGGGGATGAAATGGCTTTATATAATATAATGTTTGAATCTTCGCTTGACTAACTGCGCTTGCTGTATTTGATAACCGTAATATTTGTGTATAAATGAAGAGATATATATTTTGTTTATAGAAAGAGATCGCGAGAAAGTTGAAAACCATGCGAAGTAGAATTATTCTAAATGTGGTTAAAAAATAACAAGTTAAAGGAGATCGCTTGGCTTAGCGAATATTGTCGCTAGCTAGGATTGGAAAATCTTTGGAATGGCTTTCCTATACTTCTCTCTATAGTATTTGGTTATAGTAGGCGGTAGGTGCTGACCGCATTGCGTTCACAATACGTCGAATGTGTCAATTAAAGCAGCTGTAGCTGCTTCAAAACCAGCGGTTTGCTTCACTTGTAGTACTGAACAATTATGTATTTATTTTGGTGTACTTTTTGTTTTGGTTTCTTCTTCTTTAATGTGCCATGTCAGGTCCTCCGATGCGACGTTGGCGATCTAAGTGACTTACTAGGAATGCAATTAATCGGGTGGTTTTCCATTACCTTCCCCGTAGCCCACAGATCGATATTAAGCTTTAGATCGCAGCAGTATATCCGACGCGACCAGGATTTGAACCGCGGTTTCCGACTTCCCAATTGGTCGGTGTAAGTTTTACTGCTGGTATACTGGTACTTGTATCGCTCATTAAATATGAGGTTACAAACCAAAAAAATTTTTGTACTTTGACTGCAAAGCTATTTGGTGAAAAATAATAGTTTCTGGTATGCTAATTAGCACCATGCCATGGTTCTAACACTTTCATTGTTTTAATTAATTAATAGCTTACATGGACAAATACTAGCCAAAATACCAAAGATGCTTGGCATCACCTGCACATTTTTAATTAAAAAAATTATTTATTTGTGTTTTTGTTGCAGATGGAATGATTATAGCAAAATAGGCAAGATCGTGTCAGGTACTCGCATTCTACCTTTTAAGACGCCCTTAAGAAATGTAAGTTTTAAATAATTTTTTATTTATTATGTAGTAATCGACAGGGATGGACTATCGATTTTTAGCAGTCGTGGCATATTTATAATGAGATAAAATAATTCATTATGTCAAAATTATAATATTTCCACCTGTCTTTTAGAGCAACTACTGCAGAGTTATTGTTATGGGTATAAAATTTAAAAATATAACTTTTCTTTTGTTACCCGACGATGGCAATAGTTTTTATTTCACTTTCACAACCTTTTTTAATTCGGTTGCTATATCTGATATTTTTTATGAACTTTGTTGTGTTCATAAATTGCTTTATTAATTAATATTTTGTATTCTTTAATTTTATTGTTTTTTTACCGTTCAAACTGGATGTAGAAGCTCTCTGCTTATATATTATATTAAGTTACTTTTATCGTTAATAAATTATTATCAACTTTTTAAGGTGTGAAAAATTTGGTACGAAATAAATTACCTAAATATGAATTAAACCAATTTAATGTCATTTAATTTACTAAAATTTATAAAAATTTATTATAATTGGTTTTTATTCTTGTATACCTCTTTGAGTTCTTGGAAACAAAAAAATCAGGTTTATAATTACTCTTGACCATAAATGGAAGATTAAGTTTTATTACATCTAAAAAGTCAATCATTTATCTTGAAAGCTTAATTGTCATTTAAGCGAAAACGTGAGCAATATTAATATAATAGACAATCGTATTAATAATATTGACAATTTTAAAAAAAAAAATCAAACATAATTAAGGTAAGAACGGTAGACACATTGCCTGCTTATTCGACCGTCTAGCCATCACACAATGTGTTTCTGACTCATTAGTCGTCATCAGTACCGTTTACTTGGTGTTATCACTTAATTATGTGCACTATACCAGCTACTGGTTCACACTTTATGTGGACTGCTATACACGACGTCACTACACAAAAATAGGAACCGCGCCAACGTGCGTTCTCGAGTGAAACTCTAATCAAATATGAAAGTTAAAAATCTTGCACCCATCGTGCATAAAAGTTTAAAAACTAAAAATCAAACATAATTAAGGTAAGAACGGTAGACACATTGCCTGCTTATTCGACCGTCTAGCCATCACACAATGTGTTTCTGACTCATTAGTCGTCATCAGTACCGTTTACTTGGTGTTATCACTTAATTATGTGATAACACCAAGTAAACGGTACTGATGACGACTAATGAGTCAGAAACACATTGTGTGATGGCTAGACGGTCGAATAAGCAGGCAATGTGTCTACCGTTCTTACCTTAATTATGTTTGATTTTTAGTTTTTAAACTTTTATGCACGATGGGTGCAAGATTTTTAACTTTCATATTTGATTAGAGTTTCACTCGAGAACGCACGTTGGCGCGGTTCCTATTTTTGTGTAGTGACGTCGCGTATAGCAGTCCACATAAAGTGTGAACCAGTAGCTGGTATAGTGCACATAATTAAGTGATAACACCAAGTAAACGGTACTGATGACGACTAATGAGTCAGAAACACATTGTGTGATGGCTAGACGGTCGAATAAGCAGGCAATGTGTCTACCGTTCTTACCTTAATTATGTTTGATTTTTAGTTTTTAAACTTTTATGCACGATGGGTGCAAGATTTTTAACTTTCAATTTTAAAAAAGTTCGTTTCGTCAACATAAAATAATTTTGAAATTGATGTTTTTCTTGATGGGTGGTCAATAGCTTCACTTATCAAATGAGTAACAATTTGTCGTTGCTTTGAATGCCCAAATAAATTCAAATTGTTTACAATAGGGAAATGTCATTTAAATTTAATTATGGTGGGCCGTGTTTGGACGTGGGGCATTACTAGTTTCCCTTAAACACCAATCGCATTTTAAATGTACCTATTAAATTTGATGTCAAGTTTTTCTAAGACATTATAATGCTTCATTTTAATGTGGATATTAAACAAATTAACAATTTGTATTAGTGGTAATTTATCATTATTAAAAAAACGATTTCGGTTTTTGGTCTTTTCTTTCTCTCTCGAAAAAAAAAGGTTTGTTTTTTTGCTTGCAATGGTATTAATAATCACAATTTTTGTATGTATTATGTATACTTATTTTTTCATTTCTCCATTTCTCACACAATTTCTCTTGTGTATGTAAAATATGCATATGAAGGGTTTTTACATAATGTATGTATACATAGGGGGACCTACTTAGAATAAATGTCTTTACTTCTTACTGTCGGTATTAGCAGTCAAAGCTTTAACGGTCATCAGTACATTATATACATAGATATGACAAAATAGATGAGAAAAATACAATATTATTTTCAAACAATAATTTCAAGTCATAGACTTCCCTTTTTATATTCATATTTATTATAGCTGGGCTATACAAAGGTGTTTACAAAAATAGCGTTGCAATCAAAATTTTATTCGATAACTTAAGAAAGGTATAAGTAGGGACAAACAAACGTGAAAACGAAATTTCACGCCTTTAGATTTAATCTAGTTGGAACTAGTAGATCAACGATTTGACAACGGGGAGCCATCACATGGTCGTAAACTCGAAGAAACTAAATTGTTTTATATTAATATATCATTGGTAAAAGTTGGCCACCCAGACATGTTCTTTCATTTATTGTCGCTTAAGAATGTAACCAATGTACAAATAATCTTCTCTTGCAATTATTTTCAACAATTTATGGGATAACATCCCGCCTCTACTGTACTGTTCTCACTGTTGCTTACAGAGAAAATCAAATCAATTATTAACTAACATCTTGTAATTATCTTCTTATGATTATAACTGCTGAGTTATAAATACTGCGTTTGATGTGATGGTAAATGAGCGATTAATTCGAAAATACGTGAGCGGAGCTGTTTCGGTTTTTAATACATGTACTCATTGTGGGGTTAAATTAAAATTTATATTATAAAACCTTTAATTACCCACTTAAACATTTCACATTATAAAGAACTTATAATTCTTTGTGTCGTAATCAATAGCACTTTTCAGCGAACCAAAAACAATCCCCAACATTTTAAAACAATTTAATTAATCATCTGCGGTTGCTAATATAGGTATGATGTATAAATTTAAGGTGTAAACGATAAAATATTTGCAACGTGTAATTAGAATGCATTTAATGTTTTCGATTAAGTACCCATATTAAAATTTATTGTATTGAGCATTTTTTAATAGTAATATAACCGAATTAATGATCAAGAGGCGAGATGTAAATCTCGATGCAAAAATGTCTGTATTGCATTTCCTTATTCTAAACAACTTTCCAGAAATTCGAGAATTTTTATTTTCTCCGTGACGTGGCGACCTCTTACTCAGTATTTCATTATGTACCTACGTCTGTTTCAACTCTTGGGCTTCAATATCTATTCATTTAGAGGTTTTTTCTCCTAGCGACTGGCCAATGATAATTCTATATCTTCTTGATGAACAGAATAAATTAGAAAACAAATAACAAGCTCACCTCTGTGGCTAAAAGACTAAAAAAGGATAAGTTCAAAATCTGAATTTTTACAAAAATCACAAAAAACTGTTTACTGATGTATCTGCAGTGTTATCAATTTGCTGCTGAGGCTGAAAAAGAGGTTAATAATTTTTTTTACAAAATAAGATTTGGTCATTTTTGGAATCTCTAAACGTCCACCTTTGCATTGGTATAATAATTTAAGCCATATCAATTCAATTAACGGATATATTACGCGTACACAAAGTCATTGAAGTGGTGAAATGCTTTTGGACTCTACTCACAACTGCAATCAGTGAAGAATATGGTATGAAATTTAACGCATCTAAAACTAAGACTATGGTTATTAGTAAAAAGCAAGAGATATTGACGAGAATATTTGCAAACAGGGTGGAACTGGAAAGGGTTACAAATAATACATAATGATGTACTTCGAGTGAAGAATGGGACCACAGCAAGATAATAAAAGTTTGGATAGAGAAAGCTATAGCTAGGAACATAATTGGTAGCTTACGAAATGTTTTATGTAACTTACAAATAAATATACAGATCAGTCTCAAAATACTAGTTGTTCTCTGTCCTCGTATACGCGGTGGAGGCTTGGACACTCACGGAGGGGACCCAGCGACGACCGACTGCATTCGAGTTATGGTGCTATAGGCGTATGCTAAGAATTTCATGGATTTATCACGTAACAAATGATACAATTCTCCAAAGAATGGGGAAAGATAAAGAAGTCTTTCAAACCGTTAAAAAAAGAAAGATGAGTTACTTTGGGCACATAAATGAGAAACGATAAATACCACCTGTTACAGTTGATAATCCTAGGTACAGGTTAAAGGAAGGAGAGGGCTTGGTAGAAGAAGAAACTTGTAGCTGAAGAAATTAAGACGATGGGTTGGAATGACATCAGCAGACATCTTCAGGGCAGCAGTCAATAAACTTATGTGGTTTAGATTAATAGCCAACGTCTAAAGAAGATTTCGCCGTGGTATATTCAATGATGAACTTAAACGGAATTCATTCCTGATATATTCCACAATTATGCCTTACTAGGTGTTTTGTTTAAATATGTGGCAGGTGACCTATGTGTCGTCATAAATGTAATATGGAGCGCATTTAACAGAATATCGATTATAACTACTTTCGTGGTTGTTTTATAAAAATTTTGTATTAAACCTATTACAAGCTTGGTGGTTTCCCTTTATCTTCCGAGATAAGAACTTGCCCAGGGTCGAACAAGGCATCTTGGTTTAGTAGTTGACGCATTTAAGTGCCAAGTCATAACCGTCTTCATAAAGGTACCTAATACCTAATACATAATATATCAAGGTGTTAAATTTGTGGCAGCCATAAAGCTTAAGAAAATTAAACGTCGACATAATCAGTTAATTATCCCATAATTTTTACCAACGAAAAATTTTAGAATTAGTTCCGCCAATAAACGCTCAAACGGGGGTCTAGAAGGAAAAATCGAGATCCCAATATTTGATTTCAGGGCTGTATTTGGACTAGGTAGTTAAGAGGTAAACATACTAAAAGTCCCAGGAACTAAGAGGTGCAAGGGGCCACAGAGGATGTTTCGGATTTTGCTTTCTTGTTTATGTAATACAGCGTACGTGCAAGTTAAGGTGGAACTGGGGGGGGGCATCATCACCAGAACAACAGATAGTAGATGGACTCTGTGAATAATCGAATGGATACCTTGAGGCCGAAGAAGTAGTATAGGACGACCACAGACGTGGTGGACAGACGACTTAAAGAAATTTGTTGGTATGATTGGTGGTGAGCAGGCAATTGGCAAGAGTGGAAAAAAAAAAAACTTTTTAGAACTAAAATGCTTTAAAGTTAACACAATATAAATACACCGCATGTATATTATCGCAAACGTTTTCACCATACTATGTCATCATCAGGCGATGAACTCGAGTACTGATTATTATTGATTATTAATAAATTATTATATAAGTATATACATTTTAATACAGTATGTAAATAAGTACTATTAATTGAATAAACGAAATTACAATAACCGGCGCGGCTTCAACTTCATAACTTTTTTCGATTTTATGGCTCACTAAAATTGCCATTGTTTAAGAATAATGATAACGATCGGCTGTTAAATTATAGGTATATACAGTCAAAATAATTGTAAAGCCAATTAAAGGTTTCTTTAAAGTAAGTTTTGGAAGTGTACTTAAAAGACTATCAATATCGAAGTCACTCATTAATTTGATTTAAAGCGAACATTTTAAGTTTATGTATTTACATGCAGTAGTCTCTTATATATTATTATGTATATATGTATCTTTGAAGTCGCACTTAAATGCAAATAATTTTATTGTTTTATTTAACTGTTTAACAACATTTAATTAAATAATTTTATACCTGAGAAATAACACGCATTTGGTTTCTGTTAATGTTATTATAAAAGAGTTAACAAAACCGCCTGTGTAGTCTTTTGGTTAATGAAAAGTTGTAAGTTTGTCGTTACAAAAAATAAATAGTACAATTTTAAAAGTTCATCAACTGAGGTACAATATAAACCAAGAGATACCTAAACCACCGAAACTAGATCATCAGCTGATAACTGGGTTATCTTATGGAGCTTATGTTTTTTTGCATTTATTTTATGGCCAAATTTTTTCTTCATCTAAATGGGAATTACCTCATTTTTTAAATTTTATGATGTGGAAGTAGATAGGCCGAAATGTTTTGGATATTGATCTCTTTGCCAGGAGATTCATACAACAGTTTTTCTTCTATGCATGTGATTTGCTATTTAACATAAATTCCAAATATGAAAAAATGATGAATAGATTCTTGTAATAGTAGTTGTAGATTAATTATATAATGCCATTTTTGTGATATAGGTTATATAGTTTTGTATGTTCGCGGCGCCGTTGTATGTGGGCGTTCTCGCGCGTCCAGCGTCCTCCTTCATCCTACACACGGTTTGCAGCCTGGCGCCTTTCCGCCGGATCAACTTTTGCTCTGTAACCGATTACGAAGACACTTGTCCGTAATCTCGTCATTATTAACTGTACTAGCAGAAATAAAAATGTCGGTATTCCTTAATATAAGTTTCTCAGGAGAAACATTTATGGAGATTTGTGGTCCCTCTTGGATTTATTAATACGGTTTATAAAATTCATTGGGATGCAATTTCAATGTATGTTGTCAGTTTGATTCCTATAAGTTGAACAATTTTTTTAAAATTCGATTGCATTTTTGTAGAAGGTTTCGTTGCGAGAATCAATTTATTCGAGATGTTCCCGAATTATACAATTTTTTTTGAAAAAGGTAAAGCTGCAAATTATTGTTAAATATTTCGATTTTTACTCGTAAAACATATTAACTAAAGATGAATAATATATCTATTATAATAATATGAAGTAAATAGCTTTACAGTTTTCATTATAAAATAACATCAAGTTTTAATAATTTATAATGCTCAAACATATTAGACGTGGGGTGCAACTACTCACAGGGGTTGTGCGACCTCCGATACAAAAAAAAAGTGTTACAATGTGAATTTGTGCAACACCTTTACCTATTCCTGAGTTTACATATATAAATATTTATAAAATCACTATAAACACAATATTGGTGTTCAGTTAGGCGCCAGGGCCTGCTGAGTAACAATAAGTCAAAACCCTTAATGCTTTATCGATAGTGTCACTACCATCTACCAAACAAGTGTTACAACTTAAATTACATTCAAGGCAGGTACGGTTTTTTTGTAACATGGAAAGGTTACATTCTGCTTTTTTATTGATTCTTGTTTGATATTGCTATATTTTGAATGCTTATACTTTAGCTGAACTAAAGGTCAAAATATATTTTTAAATTGTTATTACTTTTAGAATTACTATATTATAGCTCTAAAAATGAACGGATTAAAAATTCAAATATCCCAATCACATGCCTCCAATCTACCCCAAGGCTTAAGCCCTTTTAGGCCCTTCTAAATTCAGAAACAAACGGACATGAATATTAATACTTCTGGTTTTATAAATTTAAGAAGCTAAACAGTTTTTATTTACTTATAAGAATTATTGGATTTAACGAAATTTTTTGACATGAGAAATTGAGATTTTGCACTTCTCTGGTCTCGAATATATTTTTCCTTTTACAATTCATATTGGGATTAATTTTGCAAAAATTAACAATAGATAAGGGCGTAGAAGAAATTGCTGTGATCTACTCGATTGTCCTAGAAGTCAACTATTGCCGCCTATATTAACTGATATGATCTGAAACCAAGTTATTCTTAACTTCTTCAGAAGTCTATTTTGCGATCTTCTTAAAACACAAGATAAATCGAGGTAGACGATCTGATTCGCTATAGTAAATTTTAAGAACTACAGGAGCCCGTTTTTGAGGAAATCCGAATTTGATTAATTGAAATTTTAATTTACGGTTTTATTAGCAAATTAACTTCAATCTAATTGATTCAAATCAACTTACTCAATAAAAATGTTTTTCTTTGAATCAAAAAATATTTAATATCATATAAAATATATTATAAGAGAATAAAAGTAATATTTGCTTCAAAAATAATTATTCAAACAAAATTGTTTTTCTGATTCTAAGTATAATTTTTTTACTTTGTAGAAGCGTGAAATTTGACATGGTAAATAGGCAACCCTACTCGTCATTTTCAGCTACTGAGCCACTTGAAATTTACTCAGAGATTTTTAAAATTAAAAATGATGGTCACAACTTCTAAGTCAAATGCCGAACAACCACATCAATCACATAATAAAAATTGGTTAATAAAATATGAATATTATGTAAGAACTTGATTTCTGACTATTTCCTTTCGGAAGGCAATGTAATCTTTTCAAAATAAAATGTATTATACTTCCATGGTTTGCATCCCACGTTAAGCAGTAGGTAGGTTCCTTATGTATGTGATAACACCAGTAATGTATACCAAATAAATAGGAGAGAAAGTTGCCAACGGCACCTGGAAAAGAAGAATGAAAAACCACGAATTGAAAGATTAAATACAACAGGTTTACTAAAATTTTAGTGATTATAGGGTTAATGTAATGAATTAGCACATCGATTATGGGCAATACTTGAGGTGATAACTTGCAATTTACATGTCAATAATATAGTATCAAATTTTCAGTGCTTACCTCTTTTTTAATCTGTATCAAGTTAGAGCATGCTGTGCAATAGATTTTAAAGTAGTTAATATTAAATGGAGATTATTCTTGTTAGTATGAACGTTGTAAGTACTAAAACATTCCAAGCAGTTGAACTTGTAGATGTAATGTAATGTTGCATTATAACTATGGTTTTACACAATATTGCTGGTCGTAAATGTAGGTATTTATTATTAGTGTAATTGTCGTAAGAAAATCTCCATGGTTCTAAAGCTTTCGTTTGATTGAGGTATATTAAAGGGGAGATAAATAACTGATCCAGCATCATTTACAAGCATCCTTCTATAATAATTATCATTGTTAAATATTTTTTAACAATGTTTATAGTTATAGCATAGAACATATAAAGAAAACTGGTTTTCCGACACTGGTCATTAAATATTTAAATAGTAGAATATGTCACATTATTGACAAATAGGCTGTGATTATTTAAATGAAAGCTTATTTAGTTTAGAATGTTGTCGTGTGGCAAAACTATAAATTTGCAATTTATGTAGGCATTTAACGTTTTATTATTAACATAGATAAGAAAATCTAATCGGAATTCAATTTAAATTATTGTTCGTGTAGTTTGTCATCAAGTGTTCGGTAAAAATTAATATTTGAACACATCGATGTCCTCCAAATTTGATTTATGAATTGATATAAATGGTTATCTCTCTAAACGTTCCATATTTAAATGAAGTGTCGAAATGGCCTCTTACTTTTTATTGTCTAAATTATGAGAGACATGGCAAATGCAAGCGGGAAAACGAGCTTATAACTTAAAATTTTTTTATACCTAACGGTTAAAATGTGTTGTTTATATCAGTTAAACAAATTATTTTATAAGGTATTTTGTTAAGACGAAGTGAGACGATTTAATTCAAAAAGATAGCAATCGGGCAGTTGGCAGTGCCCGAGCTTGAGCTTATAACTACCGCCTGCGACATTGCGACATCTTTATCTTCTCATAGCTGCCGGTGGTCAGTTGACAGCATCATTATACGACCTGGGAGTGGAGCTTATCCATCTAAAGAAAGCGTTGACGAGATGTTCTGTCTTGATGGATATTCAAACTCGCGATCTCACACGGTGTGGTCTCGTTTTATATTCGACTTTTATCATCATATAAACTAAATTGAAATTATGTTACTTATATGTATATGGTCATCTTATTGGAAGCAATATAATACCCTGTTAGAGAAATCGATTTATTTATTTTTATCTAATTGATATAATTAACGTAGAACACAACTGAAAAACATTAAAATTACTTTATAACATGTCATAAAATTTACAGTAGGGATACTTTGGTAAATTAATGGTATGAGGGATACTCAAATTCCAATTAGACTTTTGGAAGAACTTCATGCCGAAATAATGTATGTCTGGTGTCAACTAGAATGTAATGAGATATGTTTGTGAGTATGTAATACAAAATTACCAACATTCAACAACCGAAACAAGAGAATATTTGAATGTATCGGCGGACATTCTTGCACAGCAGGATGGTGGAACGCGACTCTCTGGTCTGCTGAAATTTGTTGGGTCCCTGTGACTCAGCAGGTGTCCAAACGCCATCTATTCTTTTTCATACCATTTTGTAAAGACAAGAAAGTAGACGGTGTTGTTCCGCTATTGAGGGGTGCAATAACTTTTTCAGCTGTCTATTCATTCACCTTACCGCCCTTCCCGGATGGCCCCGTCTCGTAAATTTATACTTTGCCCTCGTAATACACAGAAATTTTAATTCATTTAGGAATTTTATCCCATTTGCTTGATTTATTGTAGTTTTCTATTTGGTATATGAATATTACCTAACTAACAGTTAAATTTTGATAATACTTATAGCAATAGTGTTTTTATGTTTATTGTTTATTGTAACACCACTATACAATGGTTTATAACCTTAAAATTCAATAAGATAATTTTTTCATTGCTTTATTCAAAATTTTATAGTTGAGAAATACAGTCCAGTACTAACTACAGGAAATACTATACGATCATACGATCGAATTGTATCTCATATATTTTGTGATATAATTTATCTATTATTAGTTTATACAAATTGTGGTTTTACATGTCTATAAATGCAAATAACATAGTTTTTGTTAGTTGACCACAACCGATGAGGTTATTTTAGCACCTCCGCGGTACGTTTAATTTCAGCTCATAATGCATAAGAAAAATAATAATGCATTTACATTAATATAGAGTAATGAATAAATTACTGGTAATATCTATTATTTGTAAGTATATAATACGTACTTCAAAAACCACTTCGTATATTTAAATTATATTCAAAATAATCTCTTCGTAATGAATAAGTTATTGTGGTTACCACAACATTTTATCTTCATTAGACTTTTATTCGGATATTTGATTTTTTATTTTAAATAAATTTCATTCCATTTAGTTATCTAATATATGTACATCGTCGTAACTTTATTTTAATTATTGTTTCTCCTCTATATATACGTAGTAGAATTTTTTTTTGTTTATCGAAATACGTCGGGTTTCGCTGACGTGCGTAGAGTAAAACTGGAGTCATTGCAGGTCAGAGAGGAAATCCTTTAGGAAACACAGATTTTATATGTATAAATTTGTACTTGTGTTTGACACTCTATACGCTTTTTATTTAAATATTAACACTATCGACTGAAGTAAAACACTGAAAATATGCATATTTCTCTCCTATACATTTCAAAACATACTTGCATCTCATTCATGTTTATCTCTACCTTAGGATTGGAAGATTGTATCTACTCCTGTTTTTGTTGCCCAATTTGGCTAGTTGTTCGTAGACACTATTACTAATGCCCTATCACGTAAATTTATTTCTCTATACTATAATCGGCAGTTTTATCTTTATCGGTTTCCAAGGCACAAAATGCCGATTCATTATCGTTTCTTTTCTTAGTTGGTAATTAAGTTATCCGGTAAACCTGTAAAAATTGAAGTAAGGTCAATTAACTAAAGATATTAAGCTTTTTTAGTAATTCAACAGATCAGAACATATCAATATAATATTATATTTATGTATGTATATACAATATAATATAGAACATAATATAGTTAAATATTGAATTATTAAAAAAAACTTATATGCTTTTTTCAAATTCTTGATTAAAATTTATGTATATTGATAATAATTCAACAATATAATTAACTTGCTTTCAAACTTTCAAGCATTCATTCCTTTAAATAATTTCTTACAAGTTACGAATTATGATTAAACAACCATATATTATGTAATATTATATTTATATAATATTTCATATAGTAGGACTAGGACTAGATAAATAATAAATAAAAAATAAATTAATATCTATTATAATTATATTATTAATAAAATAATAATATATTGTTGTTATTGTGACGATTTATTATAATATTAACAAAAGCTCACATTTGATTGGTAAATTTTCAGAAATATGGCATTAAATTGGAACATTTGTTAACATTAACACTATTCTGAGTGCTTGTTCACAATGTACGTAAGACATAAGATAAACATAACACAACCATAAGACGTAAAGTCTAACCTTTGTTATAAAGTTTGAAAGGTGTTTGAAAGTTTATTTGTTTATTTAATTTACTATATTTTCATATATTTCTTATGTTCATTGTGAACACTTTTGCGGCTTATGTAAAAATTATGTTTTATGCTTATGTTATGCTTATGCACGTCTTATGTTTTACGTACATTGTGAACAAGCACTGACAGGATAGTCAGTATCCCATATTCAAAATTGTATATAGGAAGAGAAGGTAATTTATGTCGATATGTATCGTTATTCAACTTACCTCGACGAGGCTTCGTTGTGCAAACATCACACTTGTTTAATAATGATTTACTTACAAAACTGATATCACAAACTACTATTATTTTATTATTATTTTTGAAATGAATTGCATTGTGTTGAAATGGTTTAAATGCTACTTAAGTAAAAGAAAACAGAACGTAAGATTTAAAAACAGTTTTTCAGAAGAACTTTTTACTGAATACGGAGTACCACAGGAAACAGTTTTGGGTCTTTTAATTTTTATTTTGTATATCAACGATATTGTAAGATGCTTAAAAGTGTGTAAAATGAAAATATTTGCAGATGACACCATGATATATAATATATATAATACGTGGTACGGATATAACGCTAATGTTTGAAATGTTAAATAATGAATTAAAATGTATATTAAGAAATCTAAATACATAATTTTGGGAAAGCAGCACATATTGAGGGGTGTAAAAGCTGAGGGGTTGCAGATTTTGATTAATGACATTGTTTTGGATAGAGTTGTCGAAATTAAGTATTTGGGAGTGATTATAGACGAAAATTTGAATTTTAAAAAACATTTTGCTTATGTAATGAAAAAAATGTCGCGCAAGGTATTTTTACTGAGACGTATTTCGGGCACTCTGTGTGCATCCACAAGAGTGATGTTGTATAAATCTTTGATAGGATCACATATCGATTTTTGTTCAACTTTGTTTTTAAATATGAGTAAAGCTGAAATACAACAGTTTCAAAAAATACAAAACAAGGCTATGAGAATTATGATTCATGTAATAGATTTGCGCCAATCAGAGATGTGTTGAAAGTATTAAATTTAATGAGTGTGTCACAGCAAATAAGATACAGGGTTTTGGATTTTGTGTATAAAATTAAGAATGGCATGGCCCCAAAATACTTACTGAATAAATTAAGATGTGTGAAGATGTACACTCTCATAATACAAGACAACGAGACAATTTTTATGTAGATGCTACAACATCATCTAGTACGTGTGGTTCTTTCTTTTGCATGGGTTTACTGTTGTATAATGATTTGCCTATTGTATTAAGAGAATGCAACAATTATATAACTTTTAAAAGGGAATTAGTATTGTACATTAAGGAGAATATGGATAGCTTGTGATTGATTTTTTTTTTGTGTGGTTTTGGGAATGATCTGTTTTGATTTATATTTTATATATACATGTGAAAAATTTTAATTAGTTTTTGGTGATTTGAATTTAATTTTTTTTTTAATTGTGAACTTGTAAAATAGCATTAGCTAATAAACCTATTATTATTATTATTTATCATTCTAAGTTAAGCTGTTTATAGGCACCGACAAGTTGTCTCTAATAGACCTGAAAATTATAATTTTGGCACGTTATAGGTTCCCGTGCTTGCTTACCTGCTCATTTAAAATAGTTTAAAATAGATCTAAGCGTGAAAGTTTAGCGGTTTTCTGTATTTGTGAAGTTTATTGTTGGGGAAAGAAAATAGTAAACTACGTTAATCGAGTCTTAATATTTCACGTGATATAAATATTGACACTAATAATATTTTTAATTCTGTTTTATGGTCGTAGCACCTATTATATTTATAAAAATTGCTGTATCAATAACAGATACGCATAAAATAATTACTTACTTCTAATTAAATGACAACATTGTTTGCTCAGCAAATAGGCAAGTACATTAACGATTTATCTTGTCAAGTGTGAAAACAGCTTAATACTTTGTATGCAACTATTAATAATTATTGACGGTTGATTTGTGTGAAATTACAACAAAAATTAGTAAAATCGGGGAACTGTTTAATTTTGGTGGTTTGCTAAAATCGCCAATTTCGTTTTAATTAACTATTAACATACATTATGGTTTTGAATAAACTATATGACAACAAGAAATGCTCCAACCTATTAAAACGAAATGCAAATAACGTAGTAGAGTTATGGGTTACTAAAGGCAAAAAAATGATAATAAAATATCGTACCGACCACATTTTTAATTAATTTCGAGTGCTTTTCTGTAATTTATTATACAAATTATTATTGAGAAAATTAAAAACGACTTCTGAAACATAAAATCTTTTAAATTATGTAATTTTCGACTAACTGACTAGAATAGTTTGTGGACAAATACAAAAGAATAATCGGCGGGGGTGCAGATTGGAGGCAAGGTATCCGACCACACACAATATTCACAGGTAGAAAGTGACAAATACTTTAGATATTACACGTTTTACAAAACGTTATGTATTTATTTCAGGTTTTCTAAGGTGCTAATATTGTCATTCGGTAGAAGGTTTATGCAAAAGATTGTGGCGATATTAATATTTATAATTGCAGCTAGTCAACGTGTGTCAACAGTGACATATAATTAATTAAATTTGAATTAAATATTATGATAAATGTGGACAGGCGGTATAATGTTTTTATGTTTTTCAACTCGATGAATATTTATAACATTTTAAAACTGCTATTTAATGTTACAAAAGTGCCGCGTTTGTAAAAATCGCTTAGTAAATAAAATAAAATTTAAAATTATTTTGGGTCGTAGCATGGGGTTGGCGTGATTTAAATTTTCGACCCTGTGGGAAGTCTTCGGCAAGTGAAATGAAAATGCAACCTTTACCAATTTCTGTTTGTTTTTTGAGGTTCATATAACTGGCACGGAACGCATAAAAATCCAATAGGCTTAGCGTCAATATTGCACATAAAAAGCGCTCTTCGTTATTTATAGCTTATGTACCTACCTACTAAATTATGTTTAGTGCCTGAATTCAGAATGCTTTCAGACCTTGTCGTAGATTACATTAGTCTGATAATTAGTTTGCCATATTGATTTAACGTGATTAATTAACTATACCACTTAATTGCTTCCTCGAATGCACCCTCTCCGTATGTCTACCACCGCTAAATCATAAAATATGCAATAATATATTATATACTTCGAAGTATAAAAAGAACTTATCAAGGTTTTTGCTTTGCATCAACCCATCCATCCAAGTTGAAGTTTGCACCCGAGAACGACGCGTGAAGAAACAAAAACTTGTGTTTTAAATATTCACATACTTATGTTTTATATACGGAATTAGTGTATATTATTGCAGTTCCGCGATTCCGATGCCCCAAGGTAGCGTGGGTTCATCTTCGACTTGTCTTACCAAGTATGGAAAAGCCGTCTCTGTGCCACAAGTCTCACATATTGCAACAACATTAAATAATATTTATAGCTAAAGTGATAAATAAAATTGCATATTCTATACTCATCTCGCTGTAAAATTGCCATTTTAATAACTTAACAATATTGCAAACAAGTAGTAACATTGGAGACACGGAGATCGTATCTCTGTCATCGCTATACGAACTTTTGTTTTTTATGTAAAAATTACCTCTTATTAATTTCTATATTTTAAATACTTTTATTTAAATTTCACAATAAAATTTAGGTTTTATTATGTTTGTTGGGAATTCTTGAGTTATAGGTGATATTTCAAAAATTCAAATGTACCGTAACTTAAACTATGCATGCCATATTTGAACATTTACGGCATTATTATGGAAATTCGGTGAAATTGTAAAATAAAACAAAATTTTGATATTAGGGTATTTACTAACGTTATTTCAATGACGCTGTACATATAAGGAGTGTGTAACTAATTTTACTGGTATATTCACACGGCGTTTTCGTATTAAGATGTCATTTTGTATTCTTATTCTAAACAGTTTATTTTTACTATCTGATCAAAACTTTTATGTGTCTATTTTTTTTACCATCCCAAACGTATCGCATGATACGAACCACTTTTGTGAATTATTTGTGTCGAAATTTGCTGACAGGATACTACTATATTGTTATTAAGCAATATTGAAGATGTTAATCTATCTACATACGGGGATGGTTTCGTCACGAATTGAATTCATAGCCTGTCATCGTATTACCAAGAATCCGCCCTAGTTGTCGGCAATACAAAAGATTTTCAAATTTAAAACTAATAAGATTCTCTACTGTAGGTGGCCGGTAACTTACAAAAAATCAAGTACAACCAATGAATTACCTCTTTTATGAATCATAAGCTTTGTGAAAATTAATTTATTGCTCTGCCAAAAGTTAACGAGCTCGAATTAATATTTCTATTCTTTTGGGATGCTGAGACAAAGTATTGCCGATAGGTGGGAGCGAAAGAAGGGTGTGTAAACACTACTACATAAACTATTTTGTAAATACCCAAATGTGATGGTACAAAACACGAACAAGTTCTTTTATAAATTTTTATAAAATATCATATTACCTACAGCCGAGTGATAGCAAACCAAAGTTTGATAATGTTAAACCATTAGTTATTCATGTATTATTCGATGGCTATACAAAATCGCGCACATGTAAGCCAGCCAAGCCCGAAGATGAAGTGTTTATTATCTTGTCCGCTCATTCGCTATACGCGAATTTTTCGTAATATATTATTGGTTCTGCAATATTTCTGTACAATAATATAGTAGTATTTTATCGCTTTTTTCTGGTTTTTCAAATAAACCACTCCATTTTTAAGTTTAGAAATTGTCAGAAAAACATATTTCATATTTTGAAAATCTAAAAACTTTTGCGTTACCATTAGGTTTTCAATTTTATTGTTTTTATTCTTATGATAACTAAAAAAGTCGATCTTCGATATTCAGTTTAGTTTATTATAGCAAAATTAAATTTGCATCTTTGAACACATTTTTGGAGTCAAATTTATGTCGATGTATCTAATAAATTGTTCTGGTTTTTGTTGTTTCTATTATATGCAAATTTGATCGGTAATTTATTTATCTTCTCTGTGCACCAATTTATCATTTTTTTACTATTGAGTCAAGGTTGTTCAATTCAGGTTTGTGCTTAAATTATTATTTATTATGTCAATTTCTTTTACTCTTAATATGTTAATACTTAATAGACAATTATTCAAAAGTGTCTCTAAGCTGACAACATTATCCAAGTTGATTGCAAAATTATAATAATTTGTATAACTAAATAGCCATTTAGTATTAAATTGTGTTAGGTTTGTTCCTCTCTCCGATGTCTTTAGGCAAGTAATAAGTCTGCTTTGGTATCTTTATCAAATGTATAAACGGTAACGCCTTTTACATTTGCCAGATCATCAATCATGAAAGCTTATCAAGTTTTCTCATCCAACCGAGATGTACTATAAAATTGAATGAAGAATTAATTTTGTCGAAGGTTTTGTGCAACAAAAAGTTGCACTTTTTGCATAGTATGGATATATGTATGTTAGCTTTTAATTTTGGGGCTACGTTCATCAACAATTTCCTAAAGCGAGTTACAAGTTATTGATGCTCTGAAATGAAATTCTTTTAAGTGGCCGTGTGATATATAATTAAATACAAAGTAATACGTATGGTTACAGGCCTCATATACGAAAATTGATATATTAAGTTGGCGCATTTAATTTTGGTATTGGCTAACAAATGGCAGACCACCCAGATATGTAATAAGATGAAGCGAGAGAGAATGGTATGCTTCACACTCATAAAACTACTGAGAATTTGGGGCTCAATTACAAATTAATTCCAAATAGTAGCAGTATTTTAATTAATGTCTCGCTCAAAGTAATTAAAAATTAAATTTTATACTAATACATGCATGATGACTTACGCTTTCGGTTATTAAACTATCATTAATGCGTAGGTCGCCAATCTATAATACCTTCATTTTGATTAATACAAATTGTATTTATTATAAGATGATTCATATTTTAAATTACAATATTGTTTTATTTCATTTTAGAATGGTAGGAGCCAATTGATTCACTTTTCTTTGAATATTTTTTGTACATCTGACTAAGGTGTAGGCAACTCACAAAATTCTAAATATTGAAAATGATCTGTTTATTTCTCATTCGTCTTTTGGGTAATTTGACCTTCGTAATGCAATTGCGATTTTTTCCCTCTCATTTGATGAGATATCTTGAGAATTTTTAGTTGTCTTAGAAGGCTTCACTATTGGTACAGATATTTACTTATTGATTTTATACCAGTACTTATCTATTAGAACAGTTTTTTTTTTATAGTATCTATATATATTACGATATTATATATTATACAATATAGCATAATATAGCATATTATTTCAGTATATGTATCTAGATATACTAAAGAATACATTATATTATTATATACAGTAAAATATATTATGCAAATGCTTATTTTAAGTTTATATATTCTGATGTGAACCGAGCCACCTCGGTATATAAAAACCGTCTAGGTCATCTTATTTTCGAACTAGGTTTTTTAATTTTTATCTACTGTGTATTAAAATATCCAATTATTGCACTTCTTGGTTCTATGAGTATTAATGATTTATTCTAGTAGGGTGCTAACATTACTAGAATATCCAAAAATTGATATTGGGATTTTAGAATGCTGCAGCACAATTGAGATTTGAACGTAGAATTTCATATTCCTAGCTCTAGTGTTTGTACTTGACACTACACTGCTGACTATGCAGAATATATAGTACATAATACATTATAATTTATTATTATATAAGTATTATGCAGTTCTTCAAGAGTATGGCATCCTAAGACGAAAATATTATAATGTATAATTTCTATGTATTTTCTATTGCCTGTTAGGTTAAAAAGATACGTTTAAATACCTTAATTAATAAACTTAAAATACGTTAAAAAATATTTTACAAGTTATTGTTCAAATCTTCAACTTATTTCATTTCGTTACGATGTGTGCGAATCTTCTTAATATTAATTTCTTATGAAGTTGTTCCAATCCCAAGTTCATTATCAACATTACATTTGAATCTCTTTCGTACGTCCCTACTGTACAAATAGATAGGTTCGTACTTCATAATTATTATTTTTATCATTATTGTGCAGTACAGGCTTTGGTATAATTTAGTTAATGAATTATATGTGTATATTTTATTATATTTTTTATATATTATAATATAATATAATATACATATGGTACTCGTATTATATATTAATATTAATATATTTAAAAAAAATAAAAATTTATATTAAAGTCTCTACATATAGATACTTTCATACTTTCATTATAATGAAAGTATTAATAAGTACCAGTGTTAAATGAGATCTTTTTCGTTTTTCGACAATCTAATTTTTTTTGTATATACTTGTATTTGAACTATTTTTTTTTTGATTTCAGGAAATATGTCGACGTTTAGAGTCTAGTCATAGGTGAGTATTTTATGATTTATTTTATCGCGACTGTCAGCTAGCTAATTCCATTCTCTAATTGATACATTGTTGAAAGTCACATTTAGAAATTATTAAATATCTTAACGGGGTAAAATTAATTACCCCTATTTTAAAGTTAATAATTATTCTTGTAAAGTTTGTTAACGTCCTAATAATAAAAGAGTATAGTGCTAAGACAAATGGCTTGTTAAAAGCATGACTGCGGTCAATTTATCAATTTGACTGGTTTAGCTTGGACACGCGCCCATTGTTTATATTTCTGCTAATCACCTTGTAATAATTATTTGAAAATTTTGACTGTTTTTTATTACAGGTTTACACCTGAAATGCTCATAGAAGAAGTGCCCAATATGAAGTTAATTATTGATCTCACCCAAACCGATAGATTTTATAATAAACAGGTAGGTAGTCTTAATTTTCTTGTGTTTGATTTGTCGATTGCTACGTTTCAGGATTATAAGATGCCTTGTAATTTAAAGTCTTAACCCTGTTTTTTTAATTATACTGCGGGAGTTACCGATTGTTCAAACTAACCTCAAAATTTAAACTAATTGTTCGAATAGTCTATATTGTCTATAAATACTATAGTTCTGCTATGTGTACGTAATATCTTATTCTTTCAGTTTACAAAAGCACATGAAAGCAAAATTACATTTATTATGTATTTCATATTTTAGTGACTTTTTCCTACAAAATCAGAATTGTTTTAGTTTGTACAACTTATTTTATTTTATTTATCTTTGAAACCTTTAATTAAATTTTTCTTTGAAAACTTTTATTTTGCTTTAAACAAATCGAACAAAAGATTAACAATGCATAGTGTTTTAGTTTTATTTTTCATCCAATTTGAATGCTCTCTCGTTCAATTATGAAGCTCAAGCTATTCTCGAATTGGTGTTAGCTGTAGCAGACAGATTTTAGATAGAACTAATTGGTTTATAGCGTGTATTTCGGTGATATTTTTATTTGTAATCTTCGTATGCATATTCATAAGTAATTATTAATGAAATCGTTGGATTAACATCGCTATTATTCTTCATGTGCACTATCTCTGACAAGAATAATTTCATCTTTATAATATTCTTGTTACTACGTGTTAGTTCACGTTGTCAAAGTAAGATTAACTATGTTTGGTTTACATATAAAATTAAGTGCTTTCTTTTGAACAAGGCACTACCAATTTACTGTAATTGTGTGATGTAATCATGAAATTCTTAGGAGGTTTATTTATTAACCAGTTTGACTATACCTATTTAATTTTCTTCTTGGTTCATATTTTAATATGCGTTTTGGAATGTTTGGTGCTTGACAATATTTGGGAAATTAGTGAAGAGCTGAAAAGAGTGGTTTACCGTCATTTTAAAGAAAATAAATTGGTGTGAATATCATTTTTGATTATGTTAGGCGTAAAGGCAGCTAAAACATATCAGGTTTCAGTTTTTAATTGACATTATTTAATACGAACACTTCCCGATACTTATTTTTTATGATTTTTCTCTTCTTACTATTTTTTACACAACTACGAAATAGAAAGTATGGAATTTAAACTCGTTTTAAAGAAGTCGTATGTATGTAAGAATGTGACTAGTTGTCGGATAATTTATAATAATCAACTAGATCAATCAATATAATATGTTAATTGATGATGGATGAAATTGACCAAAATTGATTACAATATAATTGTACAATTTCTTTTTGGTTTTATAATGGAAAATTTATTATAAAATAAAATAATGAATATGTAGGTACCTACAGTACAAAATTATGTACACTACTTTTAAACTGATTTTACAATATTTAATTATCTTTTTTTATAATTGATCACTTTTTTATATATTTCGTAAAGAAACGAGTTTATCGATATAATACAGATAATGAACTTATGTAATTTTTACTATTAATTGAAACTTTAGGTACCTATTGTAAAACGTGTACCTATCTCATATAAGAAAGTGATACATTATTCTTTTTTGCTACGATTTAAAGCATAACATTTTGCTGTTTCATATTATTTTTTTAATTAAGCTTCGATCATCGTATCGAAAGAAAACCATGAAACGGTATTTTTTAAAGAATTTTTTTTATTTTATTTACAGTACTAATAAATTGGCAATCCTTATAATGACGTAAAACATAACCTCTTTATTGAAATGTACCTACGTCACAGTTGACATCTAAACATCTCATTTGATAGTATCGGTTTTCCAGTAAAAGTGGTAAATCTATAATTAGTACTCAAGATATTGAAATAACATGATTGCTTTAAATTTACATAAATATTTTACAACGTAATTGGATTGTTAAAATAAAATTTATTATCAGCAGAATTATTGAATTATTTTGATTTTTAAGAGGGAGGTAAAAGATGAAAATTGCCTAAAATTAAAGCTTTAATATACATAATTCGAAAGAAGTAAAAAATGAGAGAGATGAAAATTACACTATTATTAAAAAATGAGATAATATGCTATCAGATACGAGGGTGGTTCAATATACTGTCAGCTTATACAAGGAAACAAATTTTTATTTTTCTACAGTACCCATTTAGCTCGATACATTTCATCCAACACGTTTCAAGTTTTTTGTCACCGTCCTTAAAATACGATTTTTAAAAGCCTTCAAAATAAGCATTATTTATTCACTCCTATTCTTCTTCCTGCAAGCCATTTTTTTTAATTTTAAAAAAAGTAGAAGCCGCAAGGTGCTTCTGTTGAATATGGCGAATAAGAAAGTAATTCGTAACGTAGTTCCTGCAATTTACCCATTGCAACTGTACTTTTGTGAAAGAGAATTTTTTTTGGCTAAATATGGTGGGTTTTCTTTGATTTTTTCCTTCAGTTGATTTAATAATGTTGCATAATACACTCCAGTGATTGTTTTTTCTTTTTCAAGATCTGACTATTTCAAAAAACAATGGCCATAATTTTTTCCGCGGATAAACTGTTTTGGCTTTCTTTGACACGCTAGAGCCAGCTTCAATCTATTGTTTGCACTGTTGTTTTGTTTCCGGTGTATAATAGTGTATCCACGTTTCATCGACAGTTATGAATCGCCGCAAAAATTCTTTGAATTACGCTTAAATAGTGCCAAACAGTGCCCAGAAGTATCAACTCGTTGCTTTTGATCAATAGTCAACAAACGTGGCATCCACATCACTGATAATTTTTTCAGATGCAAATCTTGATGTAAAATTTTATGAACTTGACCAATTGAAATCTTTACGATGTTAGCTATCTCATGTATTTCTGGTGTACTCACTGTTTTTGAAGGTCCACCACTATATTCATCTTTCCTGTTCATCGTGCCTGAATCACGTTAAAAAACAAATTGTTTTCAGTAGTTCAAAAACCACAAATTTCTATATGATTTATGGAAAATTAAATCATTAAACGTACTTTTTTCAGTTTGAAATTCTTAATTTTTATTTTATTGATTTTGACAATCAGCAGTAAGGTATTAACCGATATGCTATACGGAGCGGCAGACTGCAGTTCAATGTTTGATTGCGCCGACTGCACTGTTGTGATCTAAAGCCCTAGTTCGATCTATGGATTATTCATCTAGCAAGGTTAGCAATCTACTAGTGGAATATTATGCAAGTTAGAACCCATGAGTGCTAAATGTAAAACTTGGTACATTAATTATAATAACACAACGAAGTTCTAAATTAAGTACAAGAAGAAGAATATTTATTTGTACACTGTTTTATTTTTAAAACGAAAGCCTAAATGGATAATTTTTATGAAAAGGCATCAATTTAAAATCAATAATTTTTATTCGTATTTAAATTGTAGTATTATTTTTGTACGGTGAATATCAAGTCAAATACAACGAAAAGAAAAACTTAAAAAAACTGTTTCGAGGTGTTATCCTTGCATACACATAAAAACGTCGAACGTCAATGCTGAAAAGTCAATTCATTTAAATAAAATTAAAGGCTGGAAATATTAATGCAAGTATGAAAATAACTTTATAAATAATTTCTAGTTAATAATTATCAAGTTATGTTAAGTTATGATCGAATGAAATTTAATTTAGTTATTAATTTCTATTGGCGAATTTGATTGTTTATTAATTTGTTAGCTTTATCGCATTTTGAATAAAATTCTTACCACGAAGGACCTACCTTACTGGCTGTTCTGAACGGTTTTACTGCGCTATAATTTAATTTACACATCATTTAATTTGTCTTATTAAATTAACACACCTAATCACTAAGCCAATAATCCGAACGCGAACGGACAGCATTAGGATAGTTAACTCTTTGATATCGAAGTCCACATCCATACTAATAATTCAAACCGAGTTATTTTTTGTCTAAACGATAATTTATTTGTTTTCGTATTATTTCCTAGTATGTTAGCCGAATAACTGCCGATACCAAGATACGCGGTTCAAATCCGGAGAGAGTCTAAACTTTCCTACGATCGTCCCCGTACTGCGGAGGGCATGTAAAGCCGGCGTTAATGATTTGCCTTTATCAAAAATTAAAATCCAGAGTAACCTAGCAAGCTATCTTGGATGTAAAACAATATGCTCACAGCAGTAAAGTGACTTCGGAACATCACCGATGAGGTTGCTGTTAGTGAAAACACAGGTTGCAGACCTAACAAAAGAAGAAAAAGAATATTTTTAGCTTTGAGTTCTAAGAGGTTGGTATTTTCTAGTCATCATTTCATGGAGTTTTTTTAACAATATATTGAGTTTACAAAAACAAGTTTTATACAGAATTATTGCTTACTATGCATTTTTCACAATCACTTAACAATCACCACAAGAGTTATCAAAAATTTTACCTTTACATCTAAATATCTAAACCGACAAAAGATATTTAAAATACATAGTTTTTAGTTTTTTTATGTAACAATAATTGATTATTTGATTAGTTAACGAAGAGAGTCACTTGCATTAATGGCGTGGCTTGAAATTACGACATGATAAAAGTAAAAAGTTTCAAATTTGTCAAACTTTATTTGAATTAAATTATTACTCAAATTTTTGTACTATTATGATATAAATTTATAGCTGCTATTTAATATTATATTTATTATGATCCGCCATAATATGTGTAGATTGCTTTGATTATGTAAATAAATCTATCTCGCTCTTTGAATGGTTTCTAATTATACAATCATTCAACTTAGATCTGAATCTCGTTAATCCATTCACGATCGGCGCTGAGAGGTCTTCTCCATGCCATGGGATAACAAAAATTTTGGAATACCTATAATACGTTCGGGATTCAATGTAAAGTTTTTGTGTTAAAATTACCTAGGTCAGATACATCCCAAGACCGCTAAGAAATAAATAATCTGTTTAAAGTTTTTGTTAACAAAACGAAGTGTTTTAAAAGTTTTTTTTTTAATTTTTACGTATATTAATAGTTTGAAAACTTATTATCATTATTAATTATTAATCGACAACATAGATAGATATACGTATAAGTTTTCAATTAACGAATATTTTGATGCATAAAACATTTGAAGCTTTATTAAAAAGCATCATGTTTTTCCCGAATACCCTGTAACCTATATAATATGTACGATAGCAATTGATTTTCTGTTTTTTTAGTGTTTATAAACAAATGTCTTTTTTTTCAGGATTTCACCAATAAAGGCGTGTTTTATGAAAAAATCGTTTGTCCTGGTGGTGGAAAGGTATTGCCTTCGCATTCCATAATTCTCAAGTAAGTACAGGGCTTTTTAATGTAGTGGTAGGAGATCGCTCGTATGCTACGGACGACTAACCTCAGTCATTGTGCATGAGTCTGTAAAGCATAGGTGTACCTCCATTTCCTACAAAACAATGTCGCAAACCAGACGGCGTCTACATATTTCTACTTCAAGTGGTTTATTATCGCTTTAAGTGCTTTTCAACTTCAATGTTGCCGTTCATTATATAAGTAATTCCAATGGAATTTATATGATAGTCTTATTTAGAACATTTTAAAATCCAATTCTTATTAGGTTCGATTTCAGTCGTAAAACCATTATCGATATTGTAATATCAATTTTCTATACCCAAACGGTGGGAAATTTTTTAATATCAAACTAAATGTTTAGTGCATTAATCATCACGAGAGATTTTGAGCAACATCTTTCGAAACTATACGCAATTGTTTACTGAATTGAATTGAATTCTGGAGCCTTTCCTTGCGATTTTGATTGCTTTTATTACATTTCTAACCTTACAAAACACGTCGTAATTTTTAACCTCACTTTATTAGTGAGAAAGAAAAAACAACTTTGTTTCGGGCCAATAAAGAATCTCATTGAACTTTTTTTTACGTCAGATTTCAAGTTTCAAGATTTAGCTATTTATTATCGTGTCAATTATGATTATTAATGTTTGTGCGTACTAATGTTTGTGTAACTTCAATTGACAGAGATTTGTTTTTTGTTGTAATTCCAGTTATTCTTCTGTTCATTTATTTACGTACGAATATTTGCGGTTACTTGCTAAAAAAAGTAATTACCTGCCGTTAAGAACGTAATGGGCGTACAAGCATTGCGTTTATAAAAAATAGCACCTTGATGTACTTTGACTTTTGTATTGTTTGCTGTGCCCGTTTTGTGGTTAGTTGGAAAAACATATTTTAGTTTGGCGCCACGACTAGTGGGCGTCCGAGACTCGAAAGCAAATGTTAAGTAAATGTACATCATCATTATATTAAACGCATCTGGATATAAATATTCATTAACACAATTTTAAGTAGGAAATCATGATTGTATTGTGTAATTGTTAGTTTCTTTACTAATGGTTTTAGAAATTAATAATGCATTTTCTATTGGTTATAAAGTTTTGATTAGTGCAAACAATTTTTTTCGTAGCAATGCAATTATGAAAGTTGAATGTCTTCTTCAGAGTTTTCAAACAGTTTGTGGGTAATTACTCTAAAGTGGACTGTTTTGTATCCAAATTTGGACATTTTGTACTTTGCATTGAAAGGGTTCGTATTTTTCTAAAGTGGCCATAAGGTAGTCTATTAGCATAATACCTTTATTACTGCCTTTAACACCTCATATATTTTAAGTTGTTAACATTTTTTTATTAGGAATTAAATTGTATCTATTTAAAGCACACCTCGTTTTGAATATTGTAGTCTACGGCCATTGTACTATTTCATTTAAAACTAATGAATAATTTAATGCGTTTCTATTTATTTTTTGAGGGGGTGTTTAAATTTTGAACTTTAAAATGTCGATCCAAATTTCAAATTTTATAAATATCGCCTTTCGATATTTCACTCGGAGAGGAATCTTATCTTTTTAAGTTTTTTTATCTGCAAGCAATCTTTTATTAAGAAAAATTGATCAATTTTTTCTTGAATAATCTACAAAGGAACTTACGTTAACTTTTCTCGAAGGATCATGAACTATTTTTTTTCAAATGTGTTTGTAATTTTGCAGTTTTTTTCATTTTCAGCATTCTAACTTCAGAATGCCATATAGGCGAGTGTAAAAATCTCAGTTGTTTATGTTTCATAAACATGTAAGTAATTTAATTTTTTGCGTTTTTTCTGGGTAATTATTTATCCGCCGTTCAAATTGAACATTTATTACTGCAAATTTACTCACAAACCTTAACGAGTTTGTTTAGTATATCGTAAATTCTCGTGCATATAAAAAATTAAAAGTATATAGTAACTTCTAATTGGATAAGCGTTTCTTAAATTTAATTTAATAATATAAGCTTAGACATAAAACACCTAAGAAGTTTGAAAACGTGTTGTGTTTAATTTGATTTTTAAGCAGCTATAGTTGCATGTTGACAGCAGCTAATGAGCATTAATGTACTCACATATATTTAGTAGCTGTACTTTATATTAATGAGTCAAATTTAAATGATTTAATGTTAATAACATACATTAGTACATGTTTTTTGAAGCAAAATTCAATTGCAACTGGAATTTTTGTAGCCACATAAAAAATAGATCTTAGCCCAAAGAAATATTTTTTCTTTTGTATTCAAACATTAAAAACTTTCAAATTGCTTACAATTAGTTTCTATAACTAATAGTAGTTATGACGGCGTGTTCACGATGGGGTGGAATCCTACAGCTTAGAAAATTGCTTGTGGCTTCGGTGATTGTTCTATTCCGTTGTCAAAATGCCGCATTTCGTTTTCAAATTGATCTATAGCTGAGAATTGATTCATTGAAATCGTTTATTTCAGACATTAGCTAAAACGCTTTCGTTTGAAATTAATGTGTTAAGCTCGTTTATTTTTTAACTTCTTCGGTTAAATCATTTTCAGCCCCTTTTAAGGATTAAATATTATAATAAATCATTTTAGTGATGTTGTGGCCAATTTTATTATATTAAATTTGTATTGCATCTTGCAATATCGATTCCAATTAACGTTCTTTTGGAATGCATTTAGCCTATTGTACTTAATAGCTTAACCGTTTTTATTTATTCTTAATTAAGTTTTATGCATTCTTTAGCATGCTACTAATTTTATAAAATAGTGATGACATTTTAATGAGACTGGTTCATATTCTTTTCTTATTACTACTTTATATCCGTAGGATAGAGGTAATGGGGTTGTTTGGCGTGGGCTGTTCTCAGATTATTACCGACCTCTAATGCTGCTAATAGAATGATGCTTAAAAGCCTTTTAATAAAGACATCAAAATGTTCTAATTTGGACTTTACAGTAATTTATCGCACATTTAATAATCGTGTTTTTCATTTTACTCCTGAAACTTATTAATTGTTTTGCTTTCAGATTCAACGGAATAATCAATCGGTTTATGCAGACCGAAGGGCGCTCGAACGAAGGTAAATATTTAAATTTTCTTGAAAGTTATTATTCGTTTCTTTAATTAGACGAAGATAAATCAGAATTAAATTTTAAGTCTTAGTGATTGCCGAGTATTTGAACAAGCGTATAGTTTGCATTTACCTACATCTTTCACGTCCGAGGTGGTTTTGATAACATCATCTTCAATATTTCAAAACGTAGTATATATGTGGCTATACCATAAATAATCACATGTACGAGTTTCTTAGAATTTTAATTCATCGTATGTTGTCTGGTAGTCACTTCTGTACACATAAAGAGCTTCTAAGGTAGCTTCATCAAAGCGGCAGTCAAACACTCACTGCTTATACATTTAAAAAATTGTAACTGTGTATATCTTTTACTATATTCCTTAAAGAATTCATGTGGGCGGACTGGACACTTACACTTATCTTTCTACTCTCTAATTATCTAAGAGCTTTATCAAGTTTGGTGTTTCTTTGGCCTTCAATACAATGTATGCACAGCGCATTCTTACGCACTAGATATATTAATCCACCTGTATTAATCAAGTTGTTAGATAAAGTGAAAGGGCATTGATCTAAAGTCGAACACAAAATATGAAAATTTATCTTTTTTGCTCGTTTAGTTTTGCAGATGATTTTCTTTAATACTAAAAAGATAAAAAAAGTCTAAACTTTTTTTTTAAGACTATTTTATATTTTTTCATCTAAATTTTCATCTAAAACATTTTTATCTAAATGTCTTTAAATATTATTATATCATAATCTATTATACATGGAACATGATAGCTGTTACAAGCTGAATGCATTGCATTTTGACTCTATTTTTGCAATCATTGGATTTGAGTTGGATGTCTTTTTCAAGTCTCAAATCGTTGCCGGCTTGTTTTCCAAATCCTTTTCCTTGACATAGTCTCGAAGGAAAACGGTTAATAAGGTCAAATTGTAATTTGCTCAAAAAATTTAGAACATTAAAAGCTAGTGTTTCATCAAATGTGTGGCATCTAAGTCAATGTAATGTAGCGTAAATCACCATACTCATCTTTCGGTTATATTGTTACATTATGTAAATTCTTTTCTATCTGGGACTTGTTCACAAAATTCGCATTACTAATTCATTACGGGCTTTGTTCTTAAAAACTGTAGTGACATATTGGAACTATGGTCTATAAATAGTATGCTTTCATACAAGCAGTCTTAGCTTAGCGTAGATAGTGTTGGTACGTGTGTTTTTTATTTTAGTTTTTACCAAGAAAACTATTGCTATATTTTCATTTGAGTCTATTAATATTGCTAATGTTTTCTTCTTTCTTGGTCTGCTTTTATTTATCTTTTGTGTTGCTTTTGGAAAACATCGTAGTGTTTCCGGTAAAAATGGGATCTAAAGGGTTCTTCAATAGGGATGCTCGATATTTGTTGTTGGAGCAACATGTGTAAATTTTGTTGCGAATTGTTCTGTAGTGTATGGCAAATCACCATGGAATGTGATAGAGTTGAACAACATGAGCAAATCATCAAATTTTATTTTCAAAATCAGGGCTCTGTTTGAGAAACGAAAAATTTTGCAAAAAAAATCATCTTTAGTAACGAGGCAAGCAAAATTGTCGGATTTGGGACGATACCAATTCACAAAAGATACACCAACATCAATTGCATCGCGAGAAAGTCACTGTTTGGTGTGAATTTTGATCTTGCGGAATCATTGTACTTTTTCTAAAACGAAACTGGCATTGCCATAACCGTCGACGGCGAGCGCTACAGATTGATGATAAACAACTTCTTGTCGCCTAAACTGATGACATGGATACCGATGGCATGTGTTTCGAATAGGACGGCGCTACATGCCACACAGCGCATGCCACAATAGACCTTCTGCACGAGCGATTTGAATCGCGCGGCAGCGACGTGAATTGGCCATCGAGATTGTGCGATTTAATGCCTTTAGATTTCTTTTTTTAGAATTATCTTAAATTGCAACTAAGCAGTGTGACGCAAAGCTTAAATCAACATGCTAGGATGCGGTAGAGCGCGGTTTGCTACTCGATCATGACCACGCTATACTGCTGTGATCTAAATAATCCCGATATCGATCTATGGGCTATGGAAAGTCCACAGTAGTGGTTTGATATGACGCTGGTTGAGTAACGAGCGGGAGTTCCGTATTAGAATGGCGAACCCACGGAATATTTCAGCTCGGCCTTCCTGCGAGTATCAACACTCTGTGAAGGGGCGCACAATAAGCTTCAGTGCAGTGGGGTCAATACCACAGCCCGTTACAATAATGAATGAATAAATTTTAAATCGCAGATTTATGCGTATAAAGTACAAACAATTGATGCTCTCAAAATCAACATAAAGAACGCCATCTAGCAAACTCAGCCAGATTTATGAGACAAAGTCATCGAAAATTGGATCTTCTGAATGTGTGCAATCAAGCAAAGACAAGGCGGTCATTTGAACGATATTATATTCCATAATTAATGCCATATAATACTCTTTCAAATAAAAAAAAAAATTGAGTGAATATCTTACATAATAACTTGTTTTATGTACATTTAAAAATCGAGCATCCCTATTGAAAGACCTTTTATATGTTTGCTTGGTACAGTATTCTGTATACTGTCTAAAACTAGAAATAGTTCCAAACCAGTACAGGAATAGGACCCTTACTACCAAACGATGTAGGAAAGGATAAATCTCACCTGGGAATGGCGATGGAAAGAGTATGGAAGTGAACCAAAAACCGGATATGAAGGAAAACTTCCAACTGGCGCAATTTCTAACGAGACACGACGGACTGGAAGCACGGGATGAACCGGTACATATGTCACCTGTACGGAGATGGCGATGTCTTGGTTGTTCATGGTTAACACCTTCTCACTAGCCTAGATGAACTGTTCAGGAAAGCACCACTAGACCTGTTGCACCCTTTTTTAAAATAAATTTTTGAATGTATTTGCCAAAATGTATTCCGAACATATTATAGGTACAATTAAAGTTCTTGCAGAATTTGATAGATAACATTAAAATAAAGCGAATAAACTACGGGCGGACTCTATATATCGAAGAGTTTAAGAAATAATCGATTTTAAAATCTTAATTTTTTGCATTGAAAACGTGCAAACAGCTTATTCTGTGGACGGTATGTGTGTTTTACATAAATAAGAACAGGCAGTGTTTTAGTGGGTAAAGCCGACTTCTTTGACTATTGGTGATGCAGGTTTTAACATCATTCAATAAATTTCTTTTGAATAGGAATTGGTTAATTTTAGTTAACTTAAAAACAAACATCTGAGTCTTTGTAATTTCTTTAAAATTTTGTATGTACTTCGAGTCCTGTGTCTTCTAGATCTGTCGTTTTTGCGTGCAAAGTATACCCAAAAATACTTTAATCAAATTGAAACAAACCATAGGCGAGGCTAAATTTATGGATATAGCCAATACAGAAGCTGCTTTCTATTTTTGAATGATCTATTATTTTTAATTTCCTGACCATCTTTTGGTATCTATTCTCCAAATTTTAGAAGTTTTAACAAAGAAAGAGATATACCACTACACATTGTAAAGCCTGTCCACGAAAAAAACCGACCACCTGTATTATTGTGCTTAAACGAAAAACTGCAGAAATTTTATTTATTATTTATTATAAGTTATTTACAAAGTACTTTTTAACAAAAAAAAATTAAAAACAATTATTTCAAGTGTCCCTAAAAAATACTTTCATTTTCCGCTTTATTCCACTTATTAAAGTTTGCACAGCATTGAAATCGAAAAAATCGGCGGCTTTTTTATACTTTTTTAAGATTTTAAGCCGCACAAACAAATGGCTTGCCATATTAAATATTTTTTCGGAAATTTGGAAATTTTTACCGTTCTGTGTTCTTTGGCTACCTGAGCGCGACCATTTACAATATAAAATTCTTGTCCAGGTAACTGCCGGAAATCTACTTTACAATAAGTCTCGTCATTCATTAATACACATTTAAATTTTGTTAAATAATCGGCGTATAATTTACATGATTTTGTTTTAGCTGTCTATTCTTGAGTTTTAAGAGTTTTTGCACATTTAATTTTGATGTACCGACTTTATTGACCATGTCCCTAACCGATGTGTTCGGTTTACGCTTAAATTCTCTTAAAACTTCGTTTTTTAAATAAACATTAACTGAACTCCGTTTTCCACCGAAACCACTTTGTCTCTTAACATTACAGTCATTTTTAAATCTCGCCAGCACATTTTGAATAGTCGATTTCGGTATCTTTAAATGTTTTGCAAATTCTCTTTGCGATATTCGCGGATATTTGCAGTTCGTGTGCAAAATTGCGTTTCTTCTTTTCACTTGTTTACTCTCCATGATGCTACAACCAAACTATCGTCTGAAACTAAAAATTTTACGTTGTTCCTCAGATTATTCTGATCACAATGGGCATAAAATTTTACATTGGGCAATAAAAATTGTACTTAAAACATGCTATTCAAAGTGGTCGTTTTTTTTTCGTGGGGAGGTTTTAATAATGCATTACTAAATTAAATTTTTCTAAATCACCAAGTCAAACCTAATGATACTTAAGTGCAAATTTAGATAGCTTTATTATTTTGTCACAGCCTTATAACAAGTTCAAGATCGTCAGTAATACCTTAGACCCACGTTGTATTATCTAATTTACCTTTTGCAACAAGACAATTTAAATCCGATAGTGAAGACAATAAAATTCTTGAGCCTAAAAAGATGGAAATGAAATATACTTCAAACACATCAATTAAACAAAAAATTTGTGTTATTTTATAAGTGTTGTAAGTTTTGTACATAAACGTTGGTTGGTATTCTTATAATATGGCTGTAATTGGTTATAATACATTATTCTGTACTTTACATACAGCACTAAAGGCAGTGCAAATATTCAATAATGATATTTAGTGTTTTGTTGTATTCAATTTTGCTGTACAAATATTAACAGATCATGGTTATTTTAAGTTTCAAATTTAAGCAAACCCTTGGCAATAAATTTTTGGCTATTTAATTTTTGCATTCTAAAGGATGAACTTGTAACGGAAAACAACCATATTAACTAATATAATCGATTAAGCGATTTCAAGAGTTTGTTGACATTTAACACATCAACATCATACTAAATGAGAATCAACATTAATTATTTAATCATTCCTAACCTTTTCAAACATAGTCATATAGTATCGTGGGTATTCTGCGAAAATGCATTAAGTCAAAATTATTTTGTTGTTTTTTGTTTGGTTAATCATGCTCTGTTATTGCTTTGTGAACGTTGTATAGGCTGCAAAAACGCACTAAAGTCATATTTATACAACTAGCTAAGATAATTTCTTCCATAAGTCAAAAATACATAAAGATGTTCAGGGAAAACAAACTTTCAAATTCAATTATGTCAAAATTATGATTATTGACTTAATGCATTTTCGCAGAATACCCACGGTATGTAGTTAATATTTGTTATATAAAATAGCACATACGGCAATTAATCCCGTGAAAGTAAGTTTTATCACATTCCAAATTTTATAAAATGTTAATATAACATACTGTGTACACAAATTAATTCGAATAAAAAGATGAAATAATAAAGCTACTAGCTGCTACAAGTAGGTTAGTATGTTAGCCGAACAACTGCACTCAGTGGTTTCATCGAATTGATTATTTTTCTTCATCAACAATGAAATATCAGGGTAACTACCAATGGCTTTTGATCATCATTGCTATTGTTGATGAAAACACATCACATATTTCGGTAAATTTTTGCGGCGGACGTCTTGGTGGCATCCATTTCTCATCATAAACACCACTATACATACAATTCAATTCTAAGTTAGGTTAAGTTAGCATTATTTAATGTCAATTCCAATCGCGGCTATGAAATAACGGTTAAAATTTTGATTAAAAACTGGCTTGGTAGAATATGCTAATTATTTTGTTCTTAATCTCTAACGAGTAATCTTTTTATTTTGGTATAAAATTTTTATTTTTGCATTGGATCTTTTCTTTGGGTTTAAA
The DNA here is from genome assembly GCA_911387805.1 of Cantharis rustica. NCBI lineage: Eukaryota > Metazoa > Arthropoda > Insecta > Coleoptera > Cantharidae > Cantharis > Cantharis rustica. The sequence continues at coordinate 38,941,488 of OU426879.1, forward strand.
ACAAACCTGGCCAATCGTAGATGAATTACAATTTTGTGCATAATTATTTATCTTAAGCACTCAAAATGTTTTTGGGTTAAAAAATATTTGTGTCATAGGAAAATGCTCGCATTACTCACTTCTATATCCGACACTGCGTGTTTTTGGTTGGTACCTATGGTTGCAGTGTAACAATAAGCCGAACCGATACAAATAAATCAGCTTGTATAGGTTTGTCTAATAGCTTAGTTCGTTCTTTGGATCTCTTGACACATCGGGAATTCGATAATTCGAAACCTGGAAGACATGATATTTATATTATGATACTATCTGGGCTACTGCAGACAAGACAGTTGTAAAATGTTACTTTTCAAAAATTACTCCTAAAGAAATGGCTACCTCTTGCAATTTTTTTAAAATTAAATGGCTAATGATTATCGTTATCTATCAGCTAATTTAAAAGTAAATCTTCAAATTTATTACGACCGTGAAGTTTTAAGTTCCCACAATCGAAAATATTTTACAAAAATTAAAATCAAATCGAAATTATGAGTTCTCTAGATTTCAAGTCGGACAAAATTCAAGTTTTTGTTTGATAAAATACACACACGAGATTATAATGGATAGGTGCTAATGAATGAGGAGTATAATATTTACTACTTTCATATTTCTCACTTTTCATTGGAGCCGTGAATTAGTAGGTATATAATATGAAATTACATTTAAATTTTTATATGTATTGTAAGAAAATCTACTTTTAGTTTTTCACACTACTCACCAATTGTAAATTTTAATTGAGCAATGGGTTGATTAAACTGATTAATGGCACAATTTACTATTAAGAGCTCGAAGAGAATATTAAAAGACCACGAATTTTATCCAATATTGATTATGCGATCTGACAAAACGAAACATCAAAATGAATAATTATTTCGAGCTAAAAATACTTTTAGTTCTAGCCGAACTTTCTCATTTATCTTCAAAATATGTTGTTCCTTATACCGCTTTGACACACCCACTATAATAGTACTACCGACGCGACGTCGGAATATTTTCATTTATTCTGTCTTGTTCGACTATTAAATTGATTTGACTTTATCAATCGATTAATGGTAATTTTAGTATCCATTAAGAACATTTTGAAATATTCGTTTGCTGAATTATTCTATCAGCGAATACACAAGTACTACTACTTGTACTTCATATAATTATTACAACACAATAGATCCACCTGTAGAGGGATAAGTGAGTGTGATGATTGTACAAATAAACATTGACAGACTAAGCGTTTCATCATTTATTCAAAGTTTATTATTCAATTTTCAATCTCACTTTTGATAGTCCAACGGGGGGTCCGATTATGTCAGTTATTGACGCACATTACCTTATTGTTACAAACCGTTATACGAGCAAACATATTTTTCCCCAAAAATAAACATTAAAAAAATTTTTTTTCTAGACGCAGTTATCGGCGTTCACTGTACTCATGGATTAAATAGAACAGGCTATCTCATCTGTAAATATATGATATCTCATTGTGGGTTTTCACCAACTGAAGCTATTAAAGGTAAGTTTTTTGTTTGCATAAAGCGATCGCAGGTTATGGGCAGAGAAACAGCCAAGCGCAATCTAGGTGACAAATTGCTGCCGCAAATTAAATTATAAAATTCATTTGATCAAAAAATTCATATTATATTACATCAGTCAGATTCCCTTTGGATGTATGTATTGTTTTGCCTGTATTGTTATAATATAATATAAGTATTGCTATGTAATTTGTTTCTGTTCAAGTCTTGTTCTATTTTTTATGTATAATTTATAACTTAAATTAATAATTCAATAATACTTAATTTATACAATTGTAAATAGACGTATCAATTTAATTAATTATGATCATTTATAGCATAAGCCGCTTTTTGGCTTGTGGCTAATTTTAATATCAAAGTTATGATACATAAATTACGGAATTTGTAATTAATAGTCGCGCGGCTTAAACTCTGATTAAAATTGTATTATTAACGCCTCTAAGAGTTTTGCAAGACTACTTAATTAATTACTAATTAGTGTACAGACACTTAGGTAACTGTAACCGATGATTTAAATCTTTAGAAAGCTGAAAATGACCACCATGTTAATTATTTTTTGCTATTTGTTTTTATATTACGCACACGTTTTTGTTTTAGAATTTGAAGCCGCTCGCGGTCATAAAATGGAAAGACCACTTTATGTTGAAGATATTAGAAATAGTAGCTTGCCTTCCAGATTCGGTGAACCATATTCGTATAGGTCACAGCGACCGACAACATCACATATACCTAGACGTGATAGGTATCGCAATAATGATCATTATGGACGCGGTGCAACAAGATGGGATCATCCCAGAGAGCGTTACCATTACAATCAAACAAATTCACAACGATCCCATCATTCCAAACGTGAACTTCCACTATCGTGGCGCGCTGAAATGGTTCAAAATAAACATATACGATTTTTAAATGAAGACTGATACATTTTATTGTTATTGTTAGTTCAACATTTTTATGAGTCGGATCATAACACTGTATCTAATGTATTTTTATTCATGGTAAAATTATGAAAACTAAACAAATGCTTAATAAAATAAAAGTCTCGTTACGACATTTTGATTTCAAATTTTAATTTATGTAGGCTTTTACCCGACAATGATTCCAAATTATTATACTATTAGTGAACACCGAATTAGAAGGTAAGGTTCGATATTTATTGCAAATAAACATTTAAAACAAATGACACAAACACGGTTGGTATAATGTTTCGTATGGCGTTACATTTAAGTTAATATTATGTAAATTGCTTATATCAGCAGTGTGGTATAAGCCTTACATCGACATGCTACGGAGCGGGAGACCAGGGTTCGATGCTTGGTCGCGCCGACTGTACTGCTGTGATCTAAAAGCATAAGCTTGGGGCTCGCTTGGGGATGTTTATATTTACCTATACTCGCCAACACACATTGGCAAGCGTGGCGTTTTAAAACCTACTAACCTCTCGAATAAGAATGACAGTGGCCTACATTCAGGAATGAATGAATACAAGCTAAGAAGAAAAAATAAAGGGGATTGTCAACTGCTCGTATAGGTAAGTGAATTTCAGGATTTTAAAATATTGAAAGGTATTGCTCAAATTGACTTTCTTATTTTTTTATCCTTACTTCATGCAGTAAGTTTTCCACAGCACACTCAAAAATTTGATGAAAAACTTGCATCTTAATGGGTCGACACTTTAGTTATTCTTTCTGACGAAAATTGCACAAACTTTAGCTTGTGAGACATTATTGAATTAAAAAACACAAAAATTTTTACCAGAATAAATTTAAAAAAATATGCTTGATATTGAAATTGACGTTGAACAAAATAAAATAAAAACTCGTGAAAATTAAAAAGTAGTAATTTGACTTATTGTAGTACCACTGTCGTTTACTAGCTTATACTAAAAATATTATAAAGAAAGCAGCTTAATATGTGCCTTTGTTTATATATCTAACGTTGAGAGATACTATGTATAGCTAAACAAATAGCTTGCGGGCGGCTTTCGTAAGTAATTGCTTTAATAAAAATGTGAATGATTAAGTTAGGTAATTGAATAACAAAGTTAAGTTTTCGACGTTTGAAAAAAAAGTAAAATTAAAATGTCTAGTTTTATTTGCTTACAGGTATACCTATAATATTATATTGATTATAGCTGTATTCTTTTTACCAATTTTATTTCCATCTCAGTTGCACAACTGAGATGAAGTGAGCTGAGACGAACTGAGATTAACTGAGTCAAAGTGAGAAAAATATGAGGCAAAAAGAACAACGAAAATTTACTACTAAGTAATTTTTGAATTTAATTATTTTGAAGTTTGGTAGTACTAACCAAATTGTTTTTTTTATTATTGTATAATGTCAACATAAACTTCAAAAACACAAATTAAAAATTTAACCTTCATCCGGGCGCGTGGGCGGTAATTTACCGTTTTATTTATAATAACGCGCAAACTTTTGCGTGCAGGTGTTAAGGAGGGTGGAAGTGCTTTGTATTCCTAATTGACTTAATATGACACTAGATAGAAGTGTCGTTGTTACCTACTTTTCATTTTTAATTGTCTCAGTCAACGCCAAACTTGTACAGTCGAATATCGGCGGAAGATTACCAGTTACGCTCCCATTAGTGATATTTATTTTCTTCAGCCATTGCAAGAAAATGTAATTACCGATTTTATATTTTTCGTAGGTATTCACAATTCAAATTACTTTTTTTACAACTTAGTAAACTATATTCCAAATACGTCACTATTGTGACGTCACATATCAGATTTCACATTTTTACTAATGCATATTGCATGTATTGGTCTCATGTCAGGGCATGAAAAATCCCGAAGATACAAATACATCGACTTCTTGAGATGGATTCGGATGAAGAAGAGTAAATTGACGATCAAGACGATATTAATTTTGAACCTGAAGTCATTGAACAAGATAAACACAGCAGTGACTCGGAGAAAGATAAAACAAGGCTTAAATGTTACTTCCAAATCATTTTTTTGGAAATCATAATCAACATAATCAAGTACTACACTAATATTTACATTGCTCAAAAAAAGGCTGAAAATGATAAGTCGTGTGATACTCCTATTCGAGATAGGGATTACAAATTAATACATATCCCTACTGTGTTAGCTTATTTTATTATTCAAATTTTAATAAAAATGAAATTTTAATAAAAATGTTTTATCGTTTAAAAAGTATTACAATGTTTTTCATCGTATTTATCCCGATTTTAAAGATTTTGGATGAATGACGAAAGAAAAACCTAAGTCGGTAGATTACCGTTGCGCGCCCGCTAATGTTACGAAAAGGGGCGCGCCTGGATGAAGGTTAAGGCGCAGTAGATATTAAAATGATTGCAATTAGTGACAAGTTTAATTCAAATCAACCAATCCGGACCATTTCCCAATTTGTCTCAGTTGTAACACTTCAAAATAGCAAGATCAGTTTGGGTATGGGAGGAGATAATCTTGTCACGTAAAACTCAGTTCGGCACGGCACAGTACTTATGTCAAAATGGTAAAAAAAACAACCTTTCAACTGAGTAACTGAGTATTTCAGTACAATTTCACTTAAATAAGGTAAAAAGAATACAGCTTATATAACATCTAGAAGTTATTAAAAAACAAAAATTAAAATGAAGTACTAAACAGAAATAATTTGCGCAACAAAAACGGTAGAGAAAAAAATAATAATTTGTGAAAGGAAAGGATAAGGATAAATGAGGAAAGTAAATGAGATTTGATATAGATTAAAGCAAAGAATGCAGAAAAAAAATTAACGTTGAAGTACAGAAAGAGAAAACACAGTGAGTTATATCGAAGACTAAGGATCGGATGGATGGGACATGATTGAGAATCCAACATCCATCTGGATGTGGAGAGAACAAACTGCTCTACTTTGTTTAAAGTAAAATTTGATAAAAATTCTTTTTGAGTTGATTGAAGATTGATAAAGATTAAATTTTAAGAAAATCATGTAAGAATGAACAAACTAAACATAGTATTAAAATAATGAATTTTAACTGTTAACTAAAGAATACATATTTACTTACATAGAAAAATAATATTTAAAAAACAATAAAAACGACAATAATTTACAATAATTTATTTTTTTTTTAATATTATTTTTATATGTAAGTAAATATGTATTCTTTAGTTAACAGTTAAAATTCATTATTTTAATATTATGTTTAGTTTATTAATTTAACATTACATACTACTAACTACCACATTATAGACTTAAAAAATTTATTTTTAGGTTAATTTCTATTATGTAAGAATGAGTTGATGAATGACTTGAGGGCTATGAGCGTGGAAGGCTGGAGAGAGATAGAGAGAACTCAGAATTGGAAGTTATAGAAAAAAAATTCTAGTAAAGTGATTTGAGAGCATCAAACGATGCGGAAATACTACGCAAGGAATGGACCGTCGAAGGATAATTTATTTTGTAAAATAAAAACTATCAGAACTACATACATAGTCACATAGTCGAACTTCCATATTATCTCGAACTTCCTTAAATCGAATTTTTCTATAACGCGAATTTTGTAAGAAATACGCATCAAGAAAATTCTCGAACTTTTCTTACGTAACATTAACTGTAATTTAATATGTTTTATTTGCAAATAAGTAGAATATATTAATAGTATGTTTTAATTAATATTTTTTAATCGTTTAGTATTTTAATGTATGGTAAAGCCCTTATGGTGGTTCTGAATGTACTTAAGGTTGTATTATTTTATTATTTTATTTATTTTGTAAATTACTTAGAAGTTTGTTTTGTTTTTATTGTAAATATTTCTTTGTAAGTAGACTGTACATAAAGTTTTAATTGTAAATAATTAGGTTGGCAATAGAGATAAGTTGGAGAGGATGTGTTCAGCGAGGTTAGCTTTAATCAGACGCGGTGTGCGTTGGCTAAAGGCGGGATGAATGTTCTTTCCCGCTAAGCTATAATTTTGTTTTTGATAATTTAAATAAAAAAAAGTGAATTAATTTTGAAAAAATTGTTATTATTAAAGTGAAAGTGAAAAATAAAATAAAAATTTTGAAGATTTGGATGTTAGTTGTTGGATTGAAAGTACAGCACAACGAATTTGTATGACTGGAGAAGCCAGCACATGCGATTGCAATACCACATGCAAAGTAAAATAATATTTATGCAAACGAATTTCATCAAGTTTGAAAATTAAATCGAAGCAAAATTGGAAACGATACGAAAAATTACAATTTAAAAGTAAACTTAAAATACTAAACAAGAGTCTCATTGCTCAATAAATAATGGATGCTAACCCAGCGAGAATATCTTTGGATAAAATAAAATTTTTGCAATATGTATAGCAGTGATACTTTCAAAAAATGGGAACTTTTACCTGCACTTTAAGTTTCTCGGCGTAGCCCTTAAATGCGGGAGATTCGACGATCAGCTTCACCCAAGTAACATTTGGTGCTGAAAAACTTGGTCAGCAAATTACTTGCTGCCATTGTAGTCTGTCAGCTTCCAATTCAGCTGTTTTTCAGCTTCAGCACATTAGCTGAATTTAAAGCTGACGTTTCGAAGCGTCAGCTTCAAATTCAGCTGTTTTTCAGCTTCGGCGAATTAGCTGACTTTTAAGCTGACGTTTCAAAGCGTCAGCTTCAAATTCAGCTGTTTTTCAGCTTCGGCATATTAGCTGAATTTTAAGCTGACGCTTCGCTGTTTCAGCTTCAAATTCAGCTATTTTTCAGCTTTAACAAATTAGCTGAATTTTAATCTGACGCTTCGATACGTTGTACGTCATACGTCAAAATTGAAGATTATTATATTTATTACAAGTATAATCCATTAATTAATTAAAATCAATTAAGATAGATTTACGGTTCAGTTGAACACGTGTTTTTATAAATCGATTCATTATTTTATGAACACAGCAGTGTAGAAAAATAATTAAAGAGCTATAAGCTATTCTAAAGCATTCTTCAAAGTTTCAATATTTTGTCGTTTAGCGAACATTTATAATACAAATTATATTATTTGTATTTTATATTGTCAATTGATTAGTAATTTAAAAAATGGACCAACATTTAAGGTGCACAAAATTTGTATTAATTTTCATCAGTGCAAACTTAAAAATAAATAAAAATAGTGTTAATTAACATCGAAATGATATTCAATGTAAATCTATAATTTATTTACAAATGCAATATTGGTCTTTCGCTTTAAGACATACATAAATCGCATACAAAAGCAAAATCGCATAAATTCGACCGCATGGTGAAAGAAATTCGCAAGAATATCATCAATCTTTTAACTTTATTTTTAAATTTTTTAATTTTTGTCATTAGTAAGTCATATACTTTTGCGTGGTAATTATATTTTTCAATATTTTATAAAATTTTGTGCACATTTTTACGGACTTAGCAGAATTTTATTTACGATCCCCAGTGCAGACATATTTATATTAATTTTATTTTCATTTTTATTCATAGTAAAACAATTTTTAAAAATATGTTACCGATTATAATAGATTTATGCAAAATTAGGAATTTTTGTGTTAATAATTAACCAAAAAAAGACAATTTTTGCTATTTTTAAATTTTAATGTAATCGAATTTAACACGGTAGGTATAGGCCTACTATTTCCTTTTACAACATTGTAGCTAATTTAGTGTATTTTTAAAAATTAATTGTACTATATGTGCAAATCAATTGTAACAAAATTATTTTGGGTTACCCAAATTTCATAATCTAACTAATGAGGTTATACAAATAAGGAAAAAGGTATTTAGAATTTGTAGTAAAATTTTTTTGCGTAAGTATTTATTTAAAAATTCAAAATTTTGAAAAACCAGCATGAAATACAGTGGTGTGTATTTAATTATTTTTTGATAACTGGTGGTCAAATACTCCACACAAAAATAAATTGAATAATATTCAATATATATATATATCTATATATATATATTATATTTTAAAAAAATCAAAAACGTTTCATATAGCTTCATAGCCCAGGCAGTTCAACTTTGAAGTTCCAAGGTGGATTCCTCAGGTTCAAATCCCACTCGAGGCGGCGGACGTAAAAAAATGTAAGTTTAAACTTAACTTAAAGTTATACATAATAATATATAAATTTAAAATTACTGTAATATTTCAGATTCTATTCTAGGATAGCGTTAACGATATAAGATATTGCGACTGATATAAAATGCTAAATAAATAAATGATGTAATAAAGTTTTTTATGTTAGTGAAAATAATAAAATAAAATGTTCTATAAATTATGGGCGACAATTTAATTAGATAAATATAATTATCAATTTAAAATAATTTTTTAATAGCGCAGCTATTGAGTTTCATCGGCTGCTGATTTTTAATAACGTCAGAAGCTGAATTGCTACTAAATTGTAAATTTGGCGGCAAAAACCAGCTAAAATTGCGCTGCGTCAGCTGTTCAAAATTCTGAATATCAGCTGAATTTTAGCTGATTCAGCGCTGAATATCAGCTGAATATTAGCAGACTCAGCGCTGAATATCAGCTGAGTCAGCATTTTCAACAGCTGACGCAGCGTAATTCCAGCTGTTTTTTTGCCGCCAAATTAACAATTCAGCAGCAATTCAGCTTCTGACGTTACTAAAAATCAGCAGCTGACGCAGCTCACTAGCTAAATTTTAAGCTGACACAGCGTGCTTGCAGTTGATATTCAGCACAAAATGTTACTTGGGCAGGGCGTGGGTTCAAAAAAAAATTCAATACCAAATCTCAAAAAACTCTTGTCCAAAAAAATATCTAAATCGAAAATAAATTTTAATTTTAAATTTAAAAATTTTATACTTCTTCCCAGTTTCGAACTTTTAATTTTTACTCATCAAGTCAAATGCGGTATCTTCTCAACCACACGTCGTGTTTTTTATTTTTAATTTTTAAAAATTTAAATACCTCCGATTAAAATAATATCAAGTCCAAATTAAATTACCTCCAATTAAACAAAAATCGCTCGTCCAAAAATCAAATTTAATTTATTATATAAAAAATATCCAAAAACCTCACAAAATTCAAAATAATTCTAGTTGCGGTCAGATCCGACCAAAACACTCTCAATCAAAAATCGAATCACGATATTCAAAATAATTACACAATCAAAACAACTTTTCTTACAAAATTTAAGAGCCAAAATTTTAAACAATCTTTTCGACGGCTATTTTGGCAAAAAGCCCTTACCTTCCTCTCTCACCTCAGAGTGAGTCCAAATTGTTTTGTAACACGACAGTATATACACATATATAAATAAATAGTAGTTTATAAATAAGATTATTATTATTATGTATTTTTATATTACTTTAACAATAAATTTTGTAAATTCATAAAAAAATTGCTTTTCTGTAAGTCGAATTTTTTATAACTTGAAGTTTTTTTGTCGCAACATGGAAGTTCGACTGTATCTACCATAAAAAATAAAAGTATCTTCGAAATTCTTATAATCAATATATAAATAAACTAAACAAAATATTAAAATAATGAATTTTAAGTAAAGAATACATACTTACACAATATAGAAAAATAATATACGAGTATATACAATAATGTAAAATATTGTTAACATTTGCGTCTATGTTTGAGTGACTTCTATTTATTATAGATAGATAAATGGAAAGGTGTTAAAAATATCACAATTCATACAATTTTTGGTTGTCTTAACCATCCTATTTAACCAGAATTGCTGGTTTCTGGTTTAGTTTGTTTGATGGTACGAAACATTTTAATAATTTGTTAGTAGTTCTCAAGGAGTGTGAAGGAATGGTGAACTAGAGACGATTAAACATACTTGAAATTATGAGGAAATCTTATTAAATATTTTATCCACGACCACTATATTAGAAAGGTTTAATACGTCCGTTTTCCGTGGATTAGAGGCCTTTTAATACATTAGTGGATTAGAATTCATAATACACTAGTGGATTAGTTTTCAGCTCAAAATCAGTAGGTATTGGTCAAAATCAATTTGTCAAATCTGACGTTTCTCAAAATCAAAAATTTTTTCTTGTGGTTTTGGCCATGGTCGTGGATAAAACGTTGAATTACATTCGGGAATTAACAAGCCTATAATCTTCTCGAAAAAATGTGACTCTCGGCTGCGCCTCGAGTGCCCATTTTTTCTCGTAGATTAGAGGCTTCTTACTCCCCTTATATAATTAATAACTATTAAGACTTTAAATGCAAATATATCGATAAGGTTTTTTATTCGTAATAATTGAGTTTATAGAAAAATAATAAATGTTGTTAGTAATAGCACTAGAGAACGTTGATATTCAGATGTTGTCCAAATACAGCTCGAGAGCATTGATTTTCTAAATCTGCAAGCTGGAGAAAATGAGCAAACACACTGTATAAATGCAGTTCTTAGAATGCTTAATGATTCCCACGTGCTATTTCGTTGATTATTCACAGAGTTTTTCTTTATTTTATTTTAACTTTATTTCAAATTAGGATCAAAACTTTTTTTATTGGCAAAAATAACATACTAAACAAAACAACTTTATAAAATAAAAGTCATAAAAACACACTCTCTTTAATGATTACAAATTATTTGCTACCAATTTTTACAATAATGTTGAATTGTAATTGATTTCAGCAATTAACACGAATATTATATACTTTTGTTGTGAAGTGTTTTGTTTACAACAAGGCTATTGTTCTTATTTGATGGAGTTAAACAACGATGCAATAATGATATTCGCAGGTAATGGATTCATATAATAACTAATATACTATTACATACCAAGGTGGAAAATGTTGTATTTCACGTTTCGGTCAGTTAATGCGTTCAGAGCACAAAATCAGTTATGGGTTAGTAAATGACAAATTAATAGAAAATACTTAATAGTTTCATTAATTTTTTATATTTTATTAAAAATAAATTATTAAAAGAAATAGAATATATTTTTATTAAAAAAAAATTTATCAAGTGAATATCTCAGGTTCGAAAGTGATTGGGTCGGAAAGTAAAATAAAACATTCTGTCGGTTGGAAAGTGAAAGTAAATAATAAACTACAGTGGCGGCAATATGAAAAGCCCGGTCATAAAAATTTAAGTTATTAGTATTTTTTTTAGAGATGTTATATTAACATATAACTAATACTTATATTTTTTAATTAACTAACTATAATATACATAAAAATTACAAATTCGATAATTATAATATATATTTATCCCCTAAATTCAACCCTTTAATAAGTAGTACGTTTTTCAGATATATTTCTGCAAATCAATAATGACAGAAATTTCAATTAAAAAAATTATTTTAAGTAAAAATTATATTGTATATAGTTTATTAATGAATATTTGTTTTATTAAAATTTTGTAGAACATCATCCTACTTTTAGGAGATTTTTTAAAGGGCGAGACAATCGTTACGCTAACTGTTGCAGGTAGTCGACCCTTAAATTATTGTCCCATACAAATTTCAATACATGTATTGCCTTAAAGTTTACTCTTTGAAGAGTTTTGAAGCACGTACCGTTTTATTAGTGTCCACCAATTCTTAATTCTATTCAAATTTTGGCTATTACCTGGCTAATCGATTACATAAATTGCATTATTAATTAAATAATTAATTACCTGTAACAAATAAAAAAATATCAATTGGATATTTTTGCATAATTTGTTACTTAAATGTACTAAAATTATTGTGTGAGTAATAAATTTTGAAATAAAAAATTATTTACAAAAATATTTCGTACGATTTTTACACTATACAAAACTGTGTTAATTTGCAAAATATATCACTCTTCATTTTCTGCGTATAAATTTAATACCGACGGCTGTAAACTGCTTTTCAGTATATCTAAATATTCTACAAGGTTCTATAAATGCCAAAAATTATATTAGGTATACTGAAAAGCAGTTTACAGCCGTCGGTATTAAATTTATACGCCGAAAATGAAGAGTGATATTTTTTGCACATTAACACAGTTTTGTATAGTGCAAAAATCGTACGAAATATTTTTGTAAATAATTTTTTATTTCAAAATTTATTACTCATACAATAATTTTAGTACATTTAAGTAACAAATTATGCAAAAATATCCAATTGATATTTTTTTATTTGTTACAGGTAATTAATTATTTAATTAATAATGCAATTTATGTAATCGATTAGCCAGGTAATAGCCAAAATTTGAATAGAATTAAGAATTGGTGGACACTAATAAAACGGTACGTGCTTCAAAACTCTTCAAAGAGTAAACTTAAGGCAATACATGTATTGAAATTTGTATGGGACAATAATTTAAGGGTCGACTACCTGCAACAGTTAGCGTAACGATTGTCTCGACCTTTAAAAGATATTCTAAAAGTAGGATGATGTTCTACAAAATTTTAATGAAACAAATATTCATTAATAAACTATATACAATATAATTTTTACTTAAAATAATTTTTTTAATTGAAATTTCTGTCATTATTGATTTGCAGAAATATATCTGAAAAACGTACTACTTATTAAAGGGTTGAATTTAGGGAATAAATATATATTATAATTATCGAATTTGTAATTTTTATGTATATTATAGTTAGTTAATTAAAAAATATAAGTATTAGTTATATGTTAATACAACATCTCTAAAAAAAATACTAATAACTTAAATTTTTATGACCGGGCTTTTCATATTGCCGCCACTGTATTTCCCAACTTAATAAAATTTAATAAATGGGTCGATTACTACTTCATTGTAAATAAAATTTATCGCCAGTTTTCAAATGTACAGGCATTTGAATGCCAATATCTGAATCAAGAAATAGAAATCCTAGATTAATTTAGAATTTAAGAGAATTCGAAAAAATTTCGACTTAAACGTAAACTTCACTGGCGGGAAAAACCTTCCAAGTGTAACTTTAAGACGGGACAAGCTTTGGTAGGTTAAGAGTATTAAAATTATGTGAATACTGCTTTTTTTAAAATGCTATGAGCAATCATTTTTGAGATAATAGAAATTAAAAATTTGAATGCAATATATTAGACATTTTATGCAATAAAAATCCAAAGGTTTTCTAACAAAGATGATAACGCGTCCGCAAGTAAATTGGAAGGTTTTATTTAGCATGTTTTGGTATCGTATTAAGAAAATCTGAAAAAGAAAATAACTATTCCTGAGAAGAATCGAACCTGAGACCTTCCAATCCCGCTGCTAAGGCGTTATAATCTCATCAGCTAGAAAACCTTGCTCTCTCGTCGGGGAGAAAAGTACTATTAACTATCCTAAATGAGAGAGCAAAAGCTCGTTTTACAAAAAATGAACATAAAACTAAACTAAATTTGAGTTGTTTTTCATTATTTGCTATTGCTTTGCATTAAAATTTTAATAACGCTAAAATAAAATTGCTTGATTTCATTGCAATATATTATGCTAAAAAATTAATATCCCTTTAGCTTAGTAACTAGTGTCCGTTCAACTTAGCAGGTGGTAATTCCCCGGAAATGCTATCAATACTACTTATAAGTCATTGGATTTTGCATACCAAAGTATTCATTCTAGCGGTATCAAGATACTTGTTTGAAATTATATAGCCATGTGCTTATTTAGAAGTTCTGCCAGAATCTAAGATAATTGAATTATCTTATTGCATTTTTAAATGAAATCGTTTTGTTAATTTACTGAAAATGAATTTCTGAAATTCCTCTTTGGGTAATTCAGCTGTATAAAAAAGGATCTTGTCTAGAAAAAACTGTTAAAATAGTTTATAATCGATAGGGTTGTATTGGTGAAAACAAGATTTTTGATAGGAATCTTTGTGTCGGCAATATAATTTGACAATGCCGAGTTAAGTAGGGTAGGTTTAAAAGGAAATAAAATGGCTAGTTAACTTTGGTTGAGATATTCTTTTCCCCTCACCTGTCAACGATTCGACTAATAACGTCTAACGCAGAACAATAGCACCTTTACTAATGCAGCGTTTTGTCAAAGACGAAACGACATTTGTAAGAATAGAATTATGAGGGTCATTGCGTATACAACAAAAATCGATTAGACGTGGTGTGATACAAAAGCAGGCATGAATAGTAAACAAATCACGAGAAATCATTTATAATTGTTCAGTATTTAATGTGACATTATACGACCACTATTGAAACAATTGTTATTTTATTAAGCTTTCTCAGAACGCTTCTGATAAACATTTTACCCTTCGGTGTTGAACCATTTTACGATATTGGATAAGAATTCACAGGCGCCGGTAGTTGACACCGGTAAGTTGTTTAAAATCACTGTTTCCCTTATTATCGTTCCATCTCAAACCGATAAATTGTTTTACTTTATTTCCAGATAAAGTCGATAATTGTTCCAGCCGCCGGTCGTCCTTTAGTACTTAATTAGGTTAGACGATATATACAGAAGCAGAAAATGATGTATAAAAACATTTGAGGGTGTAGGTAGGTAAAAAGATATAGGAAGTTGGTATTTTTTGACAGTGCCCAATTAAGGAACAATATCAAGATCGAACTGCCGGGATATACTTTATCGTTGTAATCTCCCTCCGGTATCACTTGCTACACATTGTTTTAACGCACATCGTGAGAGGTATGTGCATAAAAACCACCTACCAGTTAATATTTTTGCAATTCGTTTAAATTTATGATCCAATATCACAGCGGGAAAGAAATCCTTGAAATATTTTGCATAAAATATTCTCAATTAAATTGGTCGCGACAAGACTATAATCAAGTTCTACGTAGGTACTTCTATTGGAAAATCATACTTTTAAAATTTGTGGAAATCCTTACAAGTTTTCAACTCGAAAACTTTTTGATTACAATTTTCCCGACATATTTGTTCGAAGTAAGAAGTATGTCAATAAAAAATATGATCTGGGAAAATTTTATAGCTGCGTATTTTCGTTGGAACACGCTCCGTGAATTTTAAGGACATTTTAGATTTGTAAGTTATCTTGTAACTACGAATTTACAAGTCCGTTTACCATTTATCCGTTAAATTTATTAAACATTGCTAAGTTTTTTTTTGTTTGGCATTTGTAGGTTTTGTATCAACTTGTAATAAAAATAAAAGAAAATAATATATTTAATTATTCATAAAATTCATGTTAGATCCTTTATTTTATAAAATGTAAGCTTTTAACATTTTGTTTTTATCTCAAATGGACTACCAACTTTTATTGCTAGTTTTGAAGATTTTATTTTTGTGAATGCGGTTCGGGTGTTTAGTTACAATACAACCGCGATATTTCCATCATCCCTTCTAGGAGAACATTACCATATCTAATCAGTGAGGCGAGAAGTTGCGGTCGCGGCACATCAGTCGTTCTAACCAAAACACTTCACTACAACCATTTACTACTTCAACTTTATAAACAGCATAGTAAAATACTACAAAGAGTTGTGGACGTTTCAACATTTTAAAACCAATTATTTATATAAACTGGAATACACAAAAGAATGCAGGTAACAAAACAAGAGTTAATTAAACGCTTAATGGTTTTGAGTTTTTCAGAACTATTCTTTGTACTATTAGTTATTTATTTTACAATATTTATTGGTTCGACACACTCCTAATTTACCTATATATGCTTCACCTTCTTGTACTTCATATTTTAGGATAATGTCCTGTTTTTTCCCATACTGCTGTCGTATTTCCTTAGAGGTTATTAACCTCTGACGATGACATCCAGCTTTCGTACCAATATTTATGTAGAAATATTACCGAAGAAATAAAAATTACCATGATCTCGGCTGACCAAATTTGCCAAACGACAAATTCTGGCTATTGCACAGGTACCCGAATTGCAAATCCAGACAATTTTCTATATTATTCAGAATTTTAACCATCAACATTAAATTGGAGATAGATCTTTTGCCGACATCGATTTCATATAGAAGTAATCCAATAATTCACCGTAAACCGCCGAATTGTAGTCAATTTGTTTTTTAAAACATAGAATTCTGATAAATTTCCGTTGAACCCCTGTAATTCTATGGCGTGAGTGGCATACAAAGGTCACCAGCTTGTAGTGTAACTCAAGGATTGATTTCACGAATTAATGAGCAAGTATCAGAGAATTCATGTGTAGATCTGTTAACAAAGCCTAACATATTGATAGCTCTTGAAATTATTGAGTCAAGATGAGAGGTATAAGATAAGGTACAGGTTGGATCAAAAACAATCCTTAATCTTTATAATTAGTTACATTACGTAATGTATCAATGAAAATCAATGACCAGAAGCTGGGTATCCAGTCATTGATTTTCTAAAGGACGTTCCAATAAGAAAGCTGAATTTAAATTTAGCTTAATTTTTTGACGTGATAACGTCTTATAAATTGATCTACCGGCTTCACGCACGAAAAAACATGACTCATTGTCACATTCCGCAAGCGAGAGCGCGGAACAAGCAAGGGAGAGGCACGATAGGCTTTGCAACATACATAGACATCATTTGAATTATAAAACGCCATTAAAAAAAACTTGTCCGGCATGAGGTTCGATCTCGCGAACACCAAATGATGCAATTATGATTCATGCACATTACGCATTAGCCTATTGAGGGTTAATGTAATAACATAGTTTTAATTCGTATTATCTGTTACATAAACATAATTCAATTCAATTCATAAAAGTATGCAATTTTTCATCAATGTTTTCTTATGACTTTATCACGTAAAATTATCGTCCGTAAACCGACTTTACAGACAACCCAAGTGTTTTTTTTTCTATATTTTATTGGCAGCTCTAAAAACTTACACATGGGGTTCGTAAATGTAGCGATTAGTAAATATTTAAAAATTAAAAAGTTTTCAGGTCCTGTAATATCAAGGAATGGAGATCAGAAGTGACAAGCAAAATCGTGCGACTTTTTGGTTCGAATAGATGATGTTTGCACAGTTTAAAAATACATCCATTATAATCATATCAAAATTTTTTAGAAAAACCAAAAAATTCACAAACACTTTTTAGAACACAATATATCGTCACGAGTTTTTTATTTAACAATTTATAGAATTATTTTATTTTAATACAAAAACTCTTCATCTCATACATGGATGAGAATCAAAAATTTTAGTTAGGGTTAAATGATATGTTGATTTGTTGATTAATTCAAAAATGAAAACAGACTTTAGTTACAAAATTTATTTTAAAATAAAAATTTTACTTGCCTGGAAATTCGTTGAATTCACTACGTTTTATTTAGAAGAAAGATAATTTTAGACTAAAGAATCCTCAAATAAGAGGACAATAAAAGTTAATGACTAGCAAAGGCTGAAAATGATAAATCAATTAGGGCTTAAAAGGTTATAAAATTTTAAAGTGGTTGAAACGATAATAAACCAAAAAGTGCGACGAACAACATTAGATTGGCTAACCATTTGAACTTTGCGCTGCGAAATCGTCTCTAGGAGGAGACAAATTTGGAAAATTTGCAGCAATACTGCATAAAGGAGAATTCCTAAGAGCATTGCGGTATCATTGAGCAAACGAGAAAGTCGTTTAAAAATTTGTAGCTTTGATAAAATTTGGACATTGATATAACAAAATAAAAATTTGATTATAATAAATAAAATATCGCAATCAAAAGTGAAATGAAAGTGGCAACAACGTACCTAAAATGGATGATGAATTACACGAATGAAAAAGATGCTCAGGATCAAATACGGACAGTAGCAGAAAAACCAGATGAGAGTGGCCAGGAATTTACAACCAACATTTAACAATATGTTATGGTGAGAAAACTATAGTACACGTACGTGATTAAAACTTTAACAACGAACACCGTAAAGTTAAAATTTTAAATTTTTTGTATGTCATTCAGTGATAATTTTCTAGAAGTACGTTGTAATAATTACGAATCAAATATCAGAAAAAGTCTAAAAATATCGACTACATTTGAATTCATTAAATATTGAATTGTGATAAAAATTTATTTTGAAATTTTATAATTATGTTTTTAAGTATTAAATAGTGCTTGACATATCATTGAATTTTATTGAAATTAAGAAAATAAATCAAAACAGTCTCATCTTCTCAAATAATCTGTGTGCCCCAGCTAATTTGATAGGAGGGTGAAAATTACTAAATTTTAAAAGGTTGGGGGCATGGTATTATGTACTATTACCTCATTAATTCTAGCTCCCAGCAATTTTTTATAAATGTCAAAAATTTCTTAAATTAATTTTTAATTGTAGATTGGACGTTACACGCAAATATTTTGAGAGCATAAGACTCTTCTTCTCATTCTTAATGTAATTTTCGTATCGCTTAATTTTCGTTTCCAATTTTTAAATGTGGTCATTAATTTTGTATTAAAATTTTATCTTATGGTTACACAACTTGGGTGCGTATGAAATCGGCGTTCAGGTACTGATAGCTATGCACCTTGTCATGCACAAACTCGACCTGAAGCAAATTCCAAAACCACAAAAAATCTCAAATTATCTTTTTCAAACACTTTTAACTTAAATAAAACAGCATTATATTCCAAGCCAAATCACTTTTATTTTCTAAATTAATCGCAATTATCAATTTTTACGGGACCGGACAGAACATCAGTTCGTTACGTTGGTTATTTCAACCAAGAGCTTTATTTTTCACTTTGTTACCAACATCGCAACCAAATAAAGCAATTTACAAAATTTTTACACACGAGCACATAACAAAATTCAAATTCAACACAAAACAAACTTGAAATAATTTACAAATAACCACAGGGGTGGTAAAATCAACTTGAAACACGACAGTATATTATCGCAAACATTTTCATCACACTATGACATCATCAGGCGATAAACTAGGTTTTTCTAAAAAATTTTGATATGATTAATATTGAGTTACACTACCTTAACCATCTATCCATTGATAGGTATTATTTAATATAGTATCTATATTGCAGTGATACTTTCAAAAAAATGAGAATTATCACATGCACTGTAAGTGTCTCGGCATAACCCCTCAATGCGGGAGATTCGATGGTCAGCTTCAGGGTATGGGTTCAAAAAAAAAATTCCTAATTTCATAAAAATAAATCGTCTTCTAAAATAATTCAATCGCATATAATTTAAATTCAAAAATTAAATGTAAAAATTTAATAATTCTTTCAAGAATCAAACTTGCGATTTCCTATCATGAAGCTAACGAGCCTATCTTCTAATGCACTCGCCGTTCTTTTAAATTTTAATTTTCATTTACTTCTCATATAATTAAATCAATAGCTTTCAAAATCTAAAATATACCTCCAATCTAATAAAACTCGCTTATCCAAATAATCAACTTTAATAATTAAGAACGCCAAATAAAAATAATCAATCCAAAAACTCACAATCAATATCGGTTGCGGTCACTTTCGACCAAAATTATACTACTAATTCAAATCAAAAAAATTCAAAATAATTAATTGCAAAACTATTTATACAAAAATTTCAAAAAACTACACTCAAAAATTAGAGCAAAAAATCGCACAACTTCTTGTTTTGACAGATCACAATTTTCTGTGATCCGTTCTAACCTAGCCTAGCTCGTTCTAACCTAGCTAGAACTCAATTCTGAAATTAAAAATTTCATCAAAATGCATAAGGTGGATCCGAATCACTTTGAAACACCACAATATGTATAATATTATGGTGGTATTTGATTATTTTTCCATTAACCAAATCCTTTACTAAACTATTTCAAAAAATTACCTTGACTTAGCTCTTAACGCGGTGGAACAATCCGACCTCAGGATCGGATTCCTGTGACGATCTCGTCTTCGTCGTCTATCAAATATTCAATAAAAAAAAATTGTTTTCCAAAATAATTTTATCAAATTTGTTCATAATTTAAATTTCCACTACGCAAAATTTTAAATAAAATTATTCTTTTCAAGGTTCGAACTTGCGATCTTAATCTATCCAAATCGTAGGCTTTGCATCTAAAAATCTCACAAATATCAAAACTTAATAATTATAGCCAAAACTCGCACACGGGCTCGTGCTGCCATTTTTGGACAAAAAGCTCTTCTTTTCTTTCTTTTCTCCCCACCTTACACTTTTCAAACTCCAACATTTAAAAATAAAATTATCAAAATTTATAATTAAGCACAGGGTGGGTCGAAATTCGTTTTGTTTAATGACAATATAATTAATAATTTTACCACAATTTCCTCGAATAAATTACCTTTAGTTCTCTAAAGTTCTAAAAATTACATTCGACGATTGTTATTAAACAAGCACTTTAAAAACTAACCATTCCTACATTTTATTACAAAGTAGGATACTTATACAATATCTACCTTCTTGAGTGGAAAACCTATATTTGTCTGAGTCTCATGTTCTTGATTAACTTTATAGTTTAGGTATCTTTATTTTTTGTGAAAACACTTGAAAAGAAAAAAAATTTTAAAAATTGTATTTTCCCTATAAAACTTAAAAGCATACAATTCACTGCAATTTTACTTTTGCATATCAACCTTTGTTATAAAACAATATTATTTTAAATATGTGGTGAAAATTTAGCATTATGCTATGAAATACATAAAATTATAAATACGTTAAAAAAATATTATTTTAAACGACAAATTGAACAAACATTATATTAAACGATTTATTGCTATTTTAACAATCATTAGCTTAGTACTTGCTATTATGTTTGTTATTTGTTTAATAAATAATCATCAGAAAATTACTTATTTTAAATTTTTTTATTTATTTTCTCTTATTTATTATAAATCCATTTACTTTATTTTAAAATTTTGAATCTAACGTTCTTCAAGAGAAAACTGTGGCACTACTAGCTACTAACTACTAACTACTAACTAGAAAGTTAGACAATATTAAATAAGTTACAAAAATAAGTTTTGTACCTTGTGCCGTTTATGTGAAAACCATGGCGCTAGCTGGAGAAAATTTTTTGTATCTTGTGCTGTTTATGAGAAAATGAATACATTGTTAATTCTTTATGAAAATGATAGAAACAGAATAATAAAATTTAAGTAAAATTGATAAGTAATAACTATATCGATATTTTAGAAAACCCTAAAAATTCACAAATAAAATACGCAGTCAGTAAATATTATTATTGCATAAGTTTTTACCATACTCTAACATCATCAGGCAATGGACCCTTAATAGAATTAAAAAAAAAAAAACTAATGAAGTGATACAAATAAATACAAAATAATACATTTTAAACAACTAGAATTCAAATAAGTTTACCTGTTCACTCAAATTAAGTTCACACGTTTTCTACAATAACCATGTCGATAAGAAAAACCATTGTGAATTCACAGCTCTTTACTATAAAAATCAAAGTTAAACTTCAAATTAAACTCGCTTGATACACAATTAAAATTAAATCTAAATATAAATGTAGTTTGATTACTACGTAAATAAAACTAAAAGCTATAAAATACCTGGTTCCCTCGGTTTGGAGAAAAATATTTTTATTCAAAAAATTACATTAAATATAATTCTATTGCTTTAATTTAAATTATTTTTACACACTTAAATTTACATCGCAGTAATGGAATATATTTTTTTCGCAAATCAATAAATTGATATTTAATTTAATTTAATTCAGTTCTAGGGTGCAAAATTTAATAAATTGCATTTCGAAATGCAAGAGGAAATCATATTACCCTAATATTAATAATTATTTTGTAATAGAATTTTATATATTTTTAATTTTCACCAATAATGTAATATTACCAATTAAGCAATCAATAACCTCGTATACCCGAAGGGTTTATTACATTTAGGATCTTAACTGCTTAAAGTAAACTTAAGGGTTTTTGATTTCGAATAAAATTTTTAATGTTATAATAAATTCAACATTTTAGTTCAACATTAAAAAATGGTAAACTAAGCCTTTATCCTTGTTGCGCTTAGTACAATCAGAATTTTAATCCACATTAGAAGTTTTTGTCCTATTCTCGAAACCTAATTATTTTATTCACAAGTTCTTTGACCTTTTCAAGTTTCGTTGCAAAATATCTGTTCTATATAGGTTACACAATATTAAAAAATTATTGTACATGCGATGTTTTATTTGTGCTGTCTTTATAACAAAAGTAAATATTTTAAAACCCATATGACTTACCTTTTATTATGGTAATTTCTTTTAAGCTAGTTTTTAGAAATACATAGATAGGTATAAGAAATCTAATTTTAAAAGTTAAATCAAGATGTTATAAAAGTGAAAAATTGTAATAAATCATCGAGTTTATTAATTAATTAAATCTAAAGTGCCAGTGGTGTGAACTAAAAGTTAATTTTGAAGGCGTAAAACCTCCCCTAAAGATTTAGTTGCGCCCTACGAATCACTAAAGTATTTCACTTTAATTTTCAATTTGGAATTAAAAGTTTGTCTTAATATTATTAATGGTTAATTTAGTTGGAAGTTAATGAAAAGTTGTCAATTTTCGCACTTGGAAAGCTTAAAAATTGAATACATATAATTCTTTTTAGAAATAGTGGCGCCAATATTCAATTAGCCACCTGCTTGGTGGATGTTTTACGGTTGCGAGAAGAAATTAGTTAAAATTTACAATTTATCAAGTTTTCAATAAACTACTGACAATTAATTTAAATTTTTTAGCATATCTCGAGTGGCGATCTAAACTTGAAGCATCAGCACATAATTTTTTGTTTTAAATTAAGCCGGAGGGCGTGAAAGACGTCGATTTCACGAAATGAATTATCCAAGAAATCGTGTCTATTATTTTTTAATTAATTGTTTTAACAGCTGAGTAAAATAATGTGTAATTTATAAATCACACTGAAACAACATTTACTTTTCAACAAAATGCGATATTATACATTTTATATGGACTAATAAAACTTCCGTTTTAAATTTTTTAAAAAGGATTTAAAATCTAAAGATGTTATAAACGACAGCCTATTGCGCTTTCTCAAACAATGTTTATGAAATATGTGAACAAGGATCGTTTTATTGAAACCACATTTTTTTGGCATCTTTCTATAAAGTTTTAATGTGTATTTGTAATAGCATTACGATCTACCTGTGTTGATATATTATCTACTGTTTAATTGGTAGGACGAGGTGATGGCATTCAATTTATATATTTGGAACGCAACATAGTTAATTTTCAACTGGGGTTGAGAGGGTTTTAGCCGCTTTGTGCAAACTGCAGAACGGCTGCCTTCCGTGTACCTATAAAAAGAACAGAATCGTTTCTTTTTATTTTTGCATTTATTCAAATTTAAAAAAAAATCAGAAAAATTTCAATATTGTTGAAATTTAGAAATTAAAAGTTAAGATTTAATAAAAAATATTTTTTTTTCTGCAAAAAAATGAGGTTTCAGGATTTAAATTACATGCATACTTGCACAAGAAATCTTTTTTACTGATAATGGCAAGCACCATTGACTAATAGTACTTGATTTAATATAGTAAATCGTAACAGATAGTTTGCGTACTTTTCTATGCAATAGATGGATTTTAAAAGAGAAACAAACTGTAACAAAGATATTATCAATTTATCAAACGCCGGATTACTCATTACCGGACAGTTACTTTAACAACGGCCTATAAGTCAAGGAAGGCAACAAAAGAGACCACTTGACCTAATATATTATAAAGAGTAAAATCTTTTTTTAAATTTGAATTAACTTCATGTATGTACAATAATAATAATGTTAACTATTTATTTGGAAAATCGTCAAGTTAAGGGCTATTAATAAACAGAGATGCATGCAGATGCATACAGAACTTCTTGTAAGAATAGCGATTTGAATTTGCACTTGCTGCCACCTTAAGTCTGTAATTTAAAAATGTTATTTTGTTACATATTAATCATAATATATTGCTATGATTTGCCCTGTAAAGTGGAGAAGTACACAGTTTCCACTTTTTATATTAACTTTGTATAATCAAAAAATCAAAAAGGCTTATTACCCCCATATTTCATTGTAATGTAAGATTTTGAAGTTATTGATTAAAACTTTAAACTGTGGTACCACAATTTAAAACCCTGTTTCTATCCACACACTGACTTCCTATATTTAGTCAATTTAGCCGCTCCAAAAAACGGTCTTATTAGACTCTTAAGACGTTCATGGTTAACGTAATATTTATTTAGGTATAGACATTGCTAAAATCTTAGTTGTTCTTCTGTTTGATATTTCACTCACCATAAAGTCATTGAAGATACTATCACTGTATAAAAAATAAATATCGACATACTTTCTATTTGAAAATGTGGTTACTGCATCAAAATATTCACCATACTTTTTTGGTTTATAATTTTAACAGCCATATTCATCTTTAATTCTAACTGTAAGAATTGAAAAATTCATATTATTTGATTGTTATTCTCTAATTATTGTTCTCGCAGCTTAGTTTTGTGTCTTTTGTAGTTGAAGGTACAGAAAACTAAGAGAAAAAATTGTTCGTGTTGTTTTAGGTCAACTTTAACTAAACCGAATAGATATTAAATTTTATTACCTAACAATATCGAGGAATTGCTAATTAGTTAAAAAAAAACTTCATCGCTGAGAAAGAAGAACCATCACCAATCAAGATTAGATTAGGTCCGATTGGTTATTTGGTTACCGAATAACAGATAAAACAGGAATAACATTATTAGCACGTCAAATTAAGTCGTTTGCACGATAGGAACCAACTAAAAAACAGTGCAAACCAACGACAATTTTTTTCTTAATCACGCCAACCTTTGCACGACAATAATAAATAAATCAACGATTTATTTCAGTTTCAAAATGTCAAGAAAATGTATTGCCCAATTTCAAATATTGAAACCTTTACTCATCAAACATTTTTATATAATTATTATTTTATAATATTTTATTTGTTATTATTTATAAGTTTCTAATATTTTATTATTTTGGGATTTGTGATTTGCAATTTTTCCTGTGAGTTAACCAATGAAACATTGTACTATGCACTCTAGTTAATTATTTAATGTAAATAATTTTTAAGTTAAAATTTACATAATATAATAATTATAAGAAATGAACAAAATCCTACTCCAAGTCTTTCTTTTAATTTAATAATAGCGCGTTTCCGGAATTTTTACATTATTTCCATCAGAGGCTATAATAATGATTACGCAAACCTTTTCGTGGAGAGATGGTTTTAAGAATAGAACATTAGAAAATGTTTTGGAAGACAAACTCCACGAGAAAAAAAAATATTTTATGTAAATATATATTAAACAAATCAATCTATAATCAATAGATAAGTGGTTAAGGTAATATAACTCGATATTAATCATATATCAAATTTTTTGGTTTTTCTAAAAAATTTAAAATCAATCTATGTAATAAACAGGGCCGTCCTAAGATATACAACCTCCCTGGGCTGCAAAAAATTAATGCGCTCTTCTTCATAAGAAAACACACGAATACAAAATAGTAAAGGTCAATATATTATCTATTACACTAAACAAAACATTAAATTCATACAAAATTAAAAGTAGTTATATAAACAGAAACAAACTATTTCGAGTAAACAAAAAATAAAAGTTGTTAAATAAGTTAGTCATTCTCGATAATATACAAGGTGTTTTCTTAACCATGGAAAATCTTTGAGTTGGTGATAATCAATACTTTTCTAAGATAAATTTTCAAATAAAATTTTTGTTCAAGTCCAAACCCTTAGGGGGTACACCTCTCTTTAAAGCAATTTTTAAATTTCTGCTTTAAAATGGCCGTATTTCCGATATTATTGATTTTTTAAGCTTAATGGATTAAAACTTTTTTAAAGATCATTTGCTTATCTACAAATTAGGTTATAACCCCTTATAGTCTAAAATCAACAAATTTCGAATTATAAATTAAATTAAAGGAAAAATGTTAAAAAAATTCAGTTTTTATTTTTTTATTGTTCTTGTGAACCCCGTATCTTTTAAACGAAACGTCTTAGAAAAAAACTGACGGTTCAAATCAAATAGGAAATTTAACGGGCTACAATTTTGGTAAAATAAATTTTTTTGGGAAATCAACCGTTTCCACAGAGATTCTGAAAATAATAAACAAGGTGTAGGTAAAAAAATAAATTTTGTAAAAAATAAAGAATCATAAAAAAACCATCGCCACTTTAAAGGTTCTCTACAGTCACGGGGACACCCGGTATAAAATACTCATATAATTTAATTTGCTTTGTCCCAAAGAAGATCGTAAATAAGTTTTTATTATTTTTAGGACTGATAAAAATCAAAATAAAAATTAGCATTTCCAAAAAGCTTGCACCCCGGGGATATAGTCTATTTAGCCCTGTGGTTAGAGTGATCCTGGTAATAAAGCTTATTTAAATCAATAAAATTGGAAGCTTTCCCCTCCAAAAACTTAAACAATAGGTTATAGGGATATTTGGTTAGCTATGCCGTAATAAATTTGCATTCGAATATAAAGTAGGGAAAGTAGGGAGGATATGTCCTATATTTAAATCAGGGGAGATCACGAGGTTCGAAAGCTATAGGCCCGTTTCGGTGCTTGCTGCTCCTAGCAAACTACTTGAACAGATCCTTTATAGTCGAATTTATGGTCACGTAAAGCTATCGCTGGATGTCAGCCAGCATGGGTTGCCTGGTAGATCGGTGGCAACTAACTTATTTCTGTTTACTCAGTATGCCTATGAGAGTCTCGATGAAGGAATTCAGGTTGATACAATTTATACCGATTTTAAAAAAGCCTTTGATCGGGTGGATCACGACGTACTGTTGAGGAAGCTCTATGGGTTTGGGTTGGAACCGATCTTGCCGCTAATAGCTTCCTATCTTGGGAAAAGGACGTTCAGGGCTTCCTTCAATGGCTATATGTCTGGAAGCTACGATGCAAATTCTGGTGTGCCTCAGGATAGCAACTTGGAACCGTTGTCCTTCTTGCTATTTATAAACGACATTGGTAATTGCCTTCGCTACTCGATGTATTTGTTGTTTGCAGATGATTTAAAATTCTATAAGAAGATCAAGTCCATGTGGGAACGCGAACTTCTGCAGTCGGATATTGAACGGGTGTTGGTTTGGAGTAAAATGAATAAGCTTGAATTTAATATATCTAAATGCAAGACGATTAGCTACTTAAAATCAAAAACAAAAATAATTTATGACTACAAAATGGAAGGTACTATATTGCATAGTCCAGAGGCAATAAAGGACTTGGGAGCCACGTTTGTCCCTGATCTGACATTTAGAACTCATATTACAGGGGTTGTAGCGGAATCCAGAAAGCTGCTGGGATTTATCATTAGAAATACAAAACTATTTGGAAGCATAAAGGTGGTGAAAACTCTATTTAACACTCTTGTACGTCCTAAATTGGAGTATTGTAGCATAATCTGGAACACAACATATGCAGTTGATAGAGTGGCACTAGAGCGTATACAAAATCGAATGATTAGATACCTACAATATATAGAAACCGGTACATACCCATCATATGATATACATAATAAAACCTCAGGTTGAAATATGGCGTTCCCGAACTATGTGCTAGACGAGAGTTCATTGCCGCCTCATTTTTATTCAAATTAATAAAAGGAATGTATGATTGCTCAAAAGCTCTGGATATGATAGCGATAAAGGTACCTTAATCCTGTAATACTAGACTTCCCAGTGTGTTGTGGGTACCTCCAGCTAGAACACTTTATATGACCCGTAGTTTTGTTTTAGTGTAGTTTTAGTTTTTTTACCCGTACTTGCCGTAGTTTTAATTATTTGCTCTTGAGCTCTGGCGTAGATTTCGACATCGGACTCGCTCATTTTAATAAAATTAGTAAGATCTCATTTAATGAAATGCCTGCTCTTGCTGTTGTTGGGCGCGGAGTCTCTCGCATTTGGCTGCTTGTTGTAATTCAATGTAGTTATATATTAACAAAATAATGTTTATCTGCATGAAATTAGGCCTCCTGGCAGTGTAACATTGAATTAAATAAATAAATCAATAAAATTAAAAGATAAGATTTCTGGAATTCGTAATTCCCTTTACTATTTATTTTTCCGTTTACTATTTATGTATGTTACATATGTTTAGTAAAAAGTATATAATGACGTTGACAAAAGTAGAAATAATTTCGTTTCACTAAGTTCCACTTTCCAACCAGGTTATATAAATAACTATTACAGCTAAAGATTCTACATTTGAGATCCATTATATGACGTTTTCGGATAGAATAAAGCTACGTTGGATACCACAAAATTAAAGAAAATATCTATTTATAACTTACACACTGCAGTAAATTTATAACAATTATGAGATTAAAAAATAAAAATTTAGGTTTTAAATTACAATATTGTAGATGACCTAAAAAGTTTTATTTAAAAATTTGATAAAAAAGTTTGTAAAAAAAGAAAAACAAAGCGAACATTGGATGTACTACAAAATTTAAATGCAAATTTTCCAAAATGCTATATAGGTATGTATGTCTATGTATTCGTTGATTAACATCAAAATAGAGTAGCAATCTGTAGTGTAGACCCTTGGGAGTGTGCATAGATGATTACGGAACTCCACGTGCAGAATTTATTTTAATTTGAGTGCAATAAATTATTAGCAATATTCATGTGTTCAACAAGTTTTTCCTATATTTTTATTTTTACCAGTAACATATTATTTTTATGCTAAGGGAATCAGAAAATTTAAGGTTAAGAATTGCTACGTTAGAATATTTAGCTATTTCTTTAAATTAAAATTTGTAATCATTAAGTTATAAATAAAAAAAGATAATACATGGAATTTCCACATCATGAGAACATAGGTGAATTAGAACACTTATGTTTGTTATGTATATCTAATTAAAATTTTCGTGATCAAATACTTTTGGCACAGGGATTCAAGAACATTTAGTAAAACTGAAAGAAAAGTTAATCGTGAACAGGAAAGTGTGGAAAAATTTTCCGAAGGTGTTAAAAGCAAATATAGACACGCTAAATAAATTGACCTTGACATAGCATTTTTTTATCTTCAAGTTACCATTTGCATTTTGATTTCGTGATCTGTGACAAAAAACCTATTATGTAACTTTTTATATTAAATTTTATAATATTGCACAGTGCTGAATTATAAATAATAATATTTAATTGATTCTTGGCGTCATGTTTTATGTTAGCTTTGCTAAAGAACTTAACCTGTTTAAGTTATTTAATTGAATTTAAAGGTGGCAATATAAAACCGTGGAATTTTCGGTAGTACTAAATTAATTTGATGTCAGTTTCTTTAAAAAATTACTTTTTTTTATTACGATTAATGATTACTTCATATTGATTTTGATTTAATAACAAAGTTATTTGTAAAGAATGCGGTATTTGCATAAAATGGTAATAAATTTTTTTCTTATTTATATGAAGATACAGTAGGTGGATCACATGCAAATTCGAAAAGTTTCCTTATCTGAAATTAGAATAAATGGAATTTTACTTTTTTACAATTTTGTAAACAATCGTATTGAATTTTCTGACTTTTTTATTTTATTTCGAATTTCGAGGATGATTTAATGTTATGTAACTTTTTTTGGTACATACACAACGGCGACGTTGTTTTTTATTTTCGATTGGTAAGTCGGTACGAGTTTTTCAAAGGACACCCTTAGTAGTGAGAAATATTTAATTATGGATGTTTTTAAGTGCGTTAAGTGTTGTGTCAACATGGAACCCGTTATTTAAAAATGTTAAATCAATTGTAGAATGCCAACGTACCTAGGATTTCCTAGTGCTCTATATTTGAAAAGTTTAGCTTAAAGCGGAAGATTGTCTATAGAAAAGTTTGTTTAGAAGTTTGACTATACATGTTGTGTGGGCGTAGTGGGGGTTAGATCGAAGGCATCGCGACGACGACGTCGACGACGTCGGTGTTGGGTCAGTTAGTGTGCCGGCGCTTATCGACCCTACAAGACCGTTCTGCATAATTGCAGACGCTCGGCCACGCGCCCGAAATTCGAACCAATGCGGCCTCCATAGACACATGTACCACTTAGCCAGGTAATATTTTTTATTTACCTTCAACATAAACAACCCGTAAAAAACACATCACCACTTACCGAAAGTTGCCAAATTTACAGATTTAGCTTATTTTATTTGTTGAGGCATTAGGTCACGCGAATAAAATATTCGGAAACTTTTCGGAAACTACTCTAGACACCTTTTAGTCTAAACTTATTTTATTGGGACAAAAATTAAAATTACATGAAAATAACTGTTTCGGACGTTACTGTTAAGAATATAATAAAACAATAATTCTAGCTGTCGTTTTCAATTTTATATCATTCCAAGTTGTAATTCAATCGATTTTAACTTGCACGAAATTGTATAGTAACTTTTATGGATATGTAAATAAGCATTACTTTGACATAAAGAAATAAAATTAATGGTTTGTGATACTTTTTTAAAATTTCGTATAGAAATCTTGTTTACGTAGAATTTTGGGTAATTTATTAGAATATTTTTTGCCAGGTTTCAGAGTAACCTTTTAAGCAAATATAAAAAAGTATCGACAAATCGATGATACGTTCATGCATTTTCTATAATTTTTGATCTAAATTAGTCGTGACAGCTTGCTTTGAACATTTTCAGTGGTTTTCGTACAATTTATTCAAAGCTTTAGAATATCGTAAATTCGAAGGGTGGCATCGTCACATGTTTAAGTGTCACTTATTTTCGGGAATAGCTTGATCCCTCTATTCAGTAGATCAAAAAAAATGTGATCATTTTAAAATTTGTAATCTAAGACATTTGGATGACCTTTTAGTATTTAGCTTTACTCCAACTTATCGTTTAAATCTCTCAACTTTTAATTTTATTACAATTTATGATTTCTGATTATATTTAATAGGTTTTTTTTAAATAAAATAGTGACAGTAATTTGTAGAAAATGCCCTTTTGTCGTCAGAATATAAAATAGACGATGTAGAATATAATTATGTTTACACCAGTTCTAGTTCTCCGTTATCAAGATTTTAATAACTTATTGCCATATCTCGCCAAGATAGAATCAAATTTTTTTATGGTGATTGTTATTTTGTTCATCACATTAGAGTCGGTTACGATAATTTGTAATTTGTGGCTCTATAAAAGTCACTTAACTTGAAATTATTAAAATTGCAGTAAGTTTTAGTCAAAAAATCAATAGTTTGAGTTGACTCTAAAATATTTTTGCGCTAATCATTAATAAGCTGCTCCTTAACTTGCATAAGGATCGATAAGAGATGTTTAATTACATAAAAAATTCAAGAGGAGATACGACCTCAAAGTTCAACTAAATATATTTGAGAAACCTTGTACAAAACTAATTTTACCTATAGTGGGAAAATTAACCTCGCATTGCCTAATAACACACTTGGTATTGATTTTGTTTACTTACCTACTTTTGAGGTGTATAAAATTAAGTTAAAATATTTTGTAACTTTTACTTTTTACAACTAGGAAATGGGTATTTCGTAAAATTTTATGAATGTAATTTAACAGTAAGTTTATTAATCCATATATTTGTACTTTACACTGCAAGTTGTGAATTCTTTTGTACATTGTAACCATAAAAATGTCGTACGTGTAAAGTGGAGGTACCAAGATAATAAAATTGTTACCTTGCTGTACTTTTCCCAAGTCAACGGCTTCAATATTAAGTTTGTTAAGGGTGCTTGGTCATACTTTTTCTTGCTATATTATGAATGTAACTGCAACCGACAATGGTCTTTCTAAGAATTTAAATTGTCTCCAGGTGTAAAAATCAAATAATACCTTTAACTTACAGGTAGATGTCGAAGTTGTAAAACTCAATTACGCTTTGTTTATAAGACCCCCGAGGCCGCCACACTAAACTCGGTAAACTGCTCACTTTGCTTCATGTTCCTTTAAAAATTACAAAAGAGAATAAATTTGCTTTCGACATTACTTGCATATTATATGTGTCAAGCAGTCGCATAACGGTAATTATTTTTATAAAAAGTAAAAAATAAAATTGTATGCTCTATAAATTTTCAAAATTTCAACTTTTCAAATGAACTCCGTATACTGAAAAATTGAAATCCTTCAATGAAGTGTAAAATCGTACAAATCGATTGTTAAAAATACAATAGAATTTTAAGCTAATATTTACTTAACCATATAATAACGTCAAAAGATTATTTTCGACTTGGAACAACTTTTAAAAATGAAGTGGCTGCTTACCTTACTCTTTAGTTCCTGGGTCCAAACTCTTGACCCACTTTAATTTTATTAATTAAAAATTATTTATTCTGTTGTATTAATTTTTTTTTATTTTTCTACAAACAAGATTGTAAACTAAGCCGACAGCTTAAGAAGTCTACAGTCTGACCGCACTTTTCGGCTTGTTCAAATTTGTCATAGTACGTAATTAGTCTCACATTAGCGAAACATTCATAGCTAGCCAGTATATACTAGAACTCGCACTAATAAATACATTCAATATTTAAACTTTTTTTTCGAAATATTTACAATACTAAAGAAAATTTTATCGTACACACCATTTACTACGTTCATGCTGAACTGTTGATCCAGCTGCAATTAATTTTCTTGTTCATACAACCTAGCACTAAAGCAGTAAATCAAAACACTTGGTTTAATGTTTATGAAATAAATTTTAACAATACTAGTTGAAAGATTTTTGGCAAGCGCACTTGAACCCTTTCTAACAAAGTACATTATTTTCAATTACTGAATAAATATCTGTATATTTTTTTACTTGTTATTTCAGTAATAAGCTTTGTAATTTGAATATATTTATGTATTAAACCTACACGGGTGTTTTCTAGAAAGCTAGTAGCCGAATGCAATAAAATACTGAAAATTAAATTATGCGAAAAAGAGGTGAATTGGTGTCAGAATGTCGCGTCGACTCTTAGACCTAGTGCTATGAAAGAATACAATTTATCATCAATTTTGGTAGGAGATAACTGAAAATTTCATATGATAATGAAAGTATCTTTTTGAAAGACACTGAAATATAATTAAATATTGAATCTGGGTTAAATAATGCAATAGCGCTATTTCATCGGTATTCTGAATAATCGGTTGTAAATAGTAATCATAAATTATACAAGCATTGAAAAATAAAATTTCTACATTACTTATTTTATTTCATACTTAGAACCATCACCAAGGATATTGATGGGGGTTCTTATGGATGCTGAATCCGCTATTAAATTTTTATTAATTAAATTACTAGCTTAGTCGTGCGGCTTCGAGACTGCACTGTACTAAATTAATCAATGCTGTTTCGCCACTTACCTATCATATTATTAGAAAACGAGATGCTCAGAGTAATATAATACATTGCAATTATATCTTAAAATTTGGGGTTGTAATAATTTTTTCGATTAATTTGATTTCATTTTAAAAGAAGTTTACATTTAACAGTCGCTCGAATACATGAATGCCGCGTAATATTTATTATTTACTTTCGAAATTTTTCCGTAATTTTTTATAATGTTATGATTCGTTTATAATTCATAAAATCGAAACCAATTGATTTTTCTTTCATCACATTTTCTAGTTTTTCCTACTTCTACAATCTTGCCATCCTTTTCAGAATTTAATACACATGTTTTTAATATAAACCAGATTTTAAATACATACATATATGTATATAACTTTCTGTTTCTTCAATCTTACCTAGCAAATCAAAGCCAATCCAAATATTTGTAGCACCAAACAATAATTGAAGTTTTAAATTTCACTTACAAATTAAAAAAAAATATATTACTTTGATTGGTTTGTATAAAAAGCACGTCAATATATACAGAAGGTTTTGTTGTCTTGTCACTTATAACATAGTCGTATACGGTAATTTGATCCCCAGTAATTTGGTTCTCGGTAATTTGATCCCCCGGTAATTTTATTTCCAGTAGTTTAAACTGTACCGAAAAGGTAAATCGCACGCGAAGACACGGATCTGTCAGTAGGTTAGTGTTAGTTTATGTTATTTATTTAGCGAAAGTGTACAATTATCGTAAGTTAATTTACTAGAAGATCTAATTACCGGAGGTGAAATGACCGAGAGCAAAATTACCGAAGGTCAAAGGGGATCAATAATCGTGAACCAAATTACCTGGGTCAAATTACTGGGGACCAAATCATCTAGTGTCATACATAGTACGTTTACATGATTATTTTAAATTATAATTTAATTCCATTTAATTTTAGATTCTTGTTAAAAATTATTGTGAACCAAATTACCTGGGTCAAATTACCGGGGACCAAATTACACCAGTGACCAAATCATCTAGTGTCATACATAGTACGTTTACATGATTATTTTAAATTATAATTCAATTCCATTTAATTTTAGATTCTTGTTAAAAATTATTGTGAAAATAATTATATTACCTATAATTATTTTTAAATTTAATATTTTGCTACATATTTATTTATTTTTTTATAACAATTTTATTAATTAAAAAATTTATCACTGGAATAATAATAGATGCTTTGTACAAATTAAAAGTAAACAAAAATAAAAATTGTTGTATTTGCAAGCTGAAGCAAAAACGATGCTTTCAAGCCAAGTTAATACTGTTATTTCTTTAATGGCGCACAAAAATCTAAAACAAAATTACAAATTTTCAGTTAAGTTGGGGATTTTTTTGTAATACTATTAAGTTGTGTTGTTTCGTTATTACAACACGAAAAGTTAAAGCATATTTTACGTTAGAAATTTTCAGTGAGCGTATATTTATAAATTTTAATATTAATATTTTGATTTGCTTCTCAATATTCAGCCACAAAAAAGAAAACTAAAACGATAATAAATGTTAGAAAAATGTAGGGAATGCGCTGGCTGGTAGCTAAATTTATAATATTATATTCAATTTTACTTATTTATATGGACAAAAAATAAAATAATAAATTTTGATATAGTTTTTTTATCTAGTTTAAAAGAAAAATACAACTTTGTTTTGTATATATTTAAGATATTCATTTTCCAGTGACAACGTTAAACTTAATCAATATTAATAAAAGAAACAAATTATAATAAAACTGAAACATCATCATATTTCAATGTCTTTATTAAAATTAAAATTTTTAATCTTTAAATAATTGCCCAGGCAAGCTGGTTTCATTTTTTCAATACAAACTGTCACTAATCGCTTTGGCCATTTAGTTTGTAATTAAGGATATTATATAGGTATGTAATATTTAAGTGCATAGCCTGAACATTGTCACATAGCAGAGATGTATTACAGAAGTAATGACAAAATAATTTTCTTAATTTAGTATTTTATTATTAGGAGATCAAGCGGCCTGTCAGCCGGTGTGCAACTAGTTTGCCCAGGTCGTTTGGTCGCACCGTTTTTTTTTAACTTAGAAAGATTTTAAAATGTGTAAAATAGATCAAATTTCTGCATTACTGGGAGAACATAAATAATATACACAGCATGAGCCCAAAGTGTCTTAATTCATGATATGATTATTTAAATAAATTTTACACTCAGAATTAAAAATGCATTTTAATACTTTGTTATATAATATACTATTAAATATTCAGTTGAACCTAAAATTCATTAGTTTTCAAACATTATTTAAATGGTATTGTTGAATATACGTAAGTGCTCACCCGTATACCATAAATTTACCTTTGATTCTTACTTGTTAAATTTTCAATTAGAATATATACGTTTTTCTTGTTCTTCAAAAATCTGTAGATTCAAATTAACTACAAAATCATATAAACTTTTATTAATTTTCTCTAGCATGAGAGATAACAACGATGACATCTTTATTATTTTAAGGGCATATATTTATAGTGCTCCTTATGTGCATATATGTAAAGTTTCAGCACATATCGTACATAAAGGACCTAGTTCTTAAGACAGGATCTGTACTCTCGAAGCATAATACATTCAATTTTGAGAAGATTTAATAAACAGATTACACCTCGGTTGTTTGTTATAGAAATAAGTTCTTATAATCTCCAGAGTCAAACTTTTACTGTTTGCTCTCAATATACAATATATTATTTCTTCACAAATAAATACAAATCACAGACTTGCACTTTCATGTTTTCCGCAAAATCAAACTATTTTTCTAAACCAAAGCAATATACTATGTTTATAGCGTCAATTTCAAACCCGGGATATATTTAATATTTATAATGTTACCAGGTAGACATTTGGCAAATGTTAGAATACTGCAGTAGATGTAATACTCGCATCTATTTAAATATTGATAATAAAACAATCAACATTATTTTTAAAAGAAATTAAAAAAGCGATAGGAAAACCGGAAAAACATCCTTGGGTGGCATTGGGCAGGGGGGGTAATTGTCCCCATTAGCCTGCCTTTCGATCCGCGCTTGGATACTGCTAAACGGAAAGAAATTACTGGAACATATTTTGGCAATTTCACAAAGATATAAGAGAGAAATGAGAACAACTAGTTGCTTTAGTAAATGGATTTGTCGTCTTTCCGTTTCACTGGAGGAAATGAAATAATAAAAGAAATATTTTCTTTGGTCTTATTGAAAAATTATTTATTAAGCCTTGCTTAAAGATAATTAGTAACGTGATCTGAAAATAAATGGTCAATTGTTATTTACTTTAAAATAGTGGTTTAATTACGCAAGTATAAAAGTAATTTGCAATTTATTGCTGCCGCAAATGATTTATTTGAAAAATTTGATACCACCAGGTAAGTCATTTGCAATTATTTAGTTCTGCATTGCGTCAAGTGACGAGTGATGCGGTCACGGACTCTCACGTTTTCACTGCACTAAAATATACTCAAGAATAACCTTCTCTTGGGTACTACTTGTTAAATTTACCTACTATAGCACTTGGTATATCTTTTACACAACAAATGTGGATTGTGATACGGATTACATGTTTTTATAAAGCTTCCAGTAAAAAGTTAATCATATTGAGAGACGACTAATTACTCCATAAGTAGTTACAAGCAATTACATTACACTCGCGTTTAATATCTTAACTTAACCATCTAATAAATTCTGCCGAAGCGCATAGTAATATAAATGGTTTAAAGAAGCTGAATATTTTGCAAAGAGGTTTTATATTTCGATAGGCGATATGTTCAGGAAATATTTTCGATAACATCAAAACTTGAGGCTAATTAATGATTTTTTGGTTATGTAGTGACTCTTCGACTTTGTTTGCGAATGATCCATAAATATTGTCGATTATCCCTTCTATCTAAAGAGGTTTTGCACAGTGGTGAGCAATTTACTGACAACCGGAGACCGTGTGCATAATAAATTGTATCGAATATCAGTCAAAGGTGAGGCAGTAGCTCCTAATGCAGGACAACAGGTTCTGTTTAGCATAATCTACGCATAGGAATGCAAATTGCAAAATGCTCTCCGAGGCGTGAGTGCTGTTGTACTTCACCGCCCAGTGCTTACTAACAATCACATTCAATTAATTGAACCTATTGCATTGCTTTGTTAATCTACAACAAA
The DNA here is from genome assembly GCA_911387805.1 of Cantharis rustica. Taxonomy (NCBI): domain Eukaryota; kingdom Metazoa; phylum Arthropoda; class Insecta; order Coleoptera; family Cantharidae; genus Cantharis; species Cantharis rustica. The sequence goes on from OU426879.1 coordinate 38,979,393, forward strand.
CGCATTTAAAAGTTAGAGAATAATGAAAAGATATTTTAGTATTTCAAAATTTATTGGTCTAATTTTTTTCGTGACCCAATTTTGCCAGGTTTTTCCGAAGCTATGTCTGCGCCTGTTACGGCAGTCAAACCTTATTCCTAAAAGTTTTCTCTAGATTTCCTTCAAATTCAATTTTTCAAAAAGTTTGGAGATTAATTTCTTCCAACTACTTTCGGCAATGTCTGTTACATAAATACGACTTCTATTCTATCCGTTATATACAGCTTCTGAAGTGGTTGCTCAATATAATTAAGGAAATACATTAAAAATAAAATATCCATATTTTTAAGAGTGTAGATCCTGGGGTTTTATTAAATGTTAGTAATTTAGAAAAAATGTTGTCACCATATATTTTTCCATAAATGGTAATTGGAAAAACTGTACGTCATGCCATGCTTAATATTTTAATATACTCGACGGAACTTTTTCGAGCTATTAACATCTAAATTATAAGTTAGATGTTAGATAAACTAATAAATATAAATTATTATACAATTTTTCTTTTTTTATTTCTTCAATGTGTTATTTTATTATTTTAAATAATTTTTTTAATTTTAATTGTCGTAAGGTATGTCAGTAAAATCTCATTTATAAAGGAAATTGACAAGTTTAGAAGAATGCAATAATACGAAATTTGCAGGATATGTTAAAGAACGAAGTTTGCAAAAGTATCGATGACTTAAAATTCAATTACTATCAAATTTTACTACAAAAACTTTAACAGTATAAATTATTATTTAACTTACTCGAAGTTAAGCTTTTAATATTTATTGTTTAACACAAACAACGTTATTTATTGCTACGGTTCCGTTTTAGATTAAAGATTACATTTTTCTAAATTTTATGATGTTTTTATTGTTAAGTGGCACACGCAAAACAAATTTCCTTTTTACGTAATCTGAAGCTTTCTAAAGTTAAAAAAGCTTAATGTTTGTTCTAAAGCGATTCCCTGAAATCATTCTAAAGCAAATGCTTCAACACTCACTTTAATAGGTACCAAAGGTGTTTGTGTCTGCAGAACACTTTTTATGTGAAAAAAAAATCTTTAAAATTTACTATTGCATTTATCCTATATAACGATCGATGTGATTTTTGAGTAGACGAATGATTTTGCGTTGATTGCTTAAACATATGGCAGGTATGAATTGAAAATACTTCCAAAACAATAGTTTTGTTGATATTTTTAAAGTCATAAAATTATGTTGTCTATCCCTACTCAATTTTGGACTTTCGAGCATCATGTGCTTGTGTTTCGCAAACGAACACTTTAAAATATGTTATCGTTTTAATTTTTATTTGAACAGTAACTGCAGTTATTGACAGCTAAATTAGTAATTCAGATGAGAATTGCCGGAAACGAAATAATTGAAAGTGGCGAAATTACGTACCTTTTAGTATAAAATTTAACTGGGGTAATTAAGTAAAATAAAGTTTTTACCAAAACTGTACATCACAACTGCTCATATGTATAATAAAAATCGATAAATTAAATAAGTCACTCGAGTGTAATTGAATTTATTAAAAAGAAAGTTTTGACATGGTTATGAAACGACTTCTTTAAAGTTCTACTTGCGAGATTTCAAGTGTGGTTTTTCAATGTTCTCTTGCATTGTCAAGATGAATTTATTGCACTCGAACATCGAAATTTTCATCCGATCAAAACGAATAATAAAAGACATATTACGACTAACACACTTTTAAAAACAATGTCATAAAACAATTTATTTTGCGAGTCTAGACTGGCGCTTCTTCAGCGGAGTCAACGACCACTTGGTGCCGGTCACCTGAAAGTCGCAAACACCGGGTCATACTTCAGTAAAGTTCGATGGGCGCCACGACGACGATCCACATTTTCCTGGTTTCTTATTGCTCTTCCTGCTTATTTTCGTTTGACTTAGAGTTTGGTATATCGTTTCGTTTAAAAGTAGATCTATAATTTTACATCAACAGATAAGAAAAGCGATTTGTGTAGAAAGAAAACTTCTGTAAGTATTATCGGAAGCGTTTAGCAAATTGACTTCACTATGTTACATTTTTCAAATATTGGATTTATGAAATCAAATTAGATCGAATTTATTTTAAATTTGTTTGCTTTTTTACAGTCTGAAAAAAGGAAATTATTATTTATTGTATTTATATAGAAGTGGGGGCTTTTTCGCTATGCTTTCCACTGTTCCTTATAGATTTGATGATTCAAGTGTAAGCAAGTGGAAACTGGAGTTAAGTTTAGTTCTTATCTAAATCGCTTGCTTCATGGATTGTGTTTTAAATTTAAGTTATCGAAATTTTTATGTATTCTCAAGTTTTGTGGAAAGCACAAAAATATTGTTATATAATTTAAGTTGAACAGTTGGAAAGTTGAAACGTAAATTCTGAAGTTTTAGAAAATTATTTTTGAAATTAACTTTGTTAGTAGGTACCTAATGGTAATCTCGATTGAAACAGTTATTTGTTGCTTTTGTTGCATTCGACATTATTTATAAACGTTCAAGTACATAAGTATCAACAATATTGTAATGGTCGTTAATAGTAGGTATGTACGAACATTAAAATTTGAACGAATCCTCTTAACTCCTATACGAACAACAAACGGATTTCTACTCTCAGGGTTTCACATCTCACGACCTGTAATTAAAGCTATATAAAATATGTAATATTGTGCATGCAGCTTTTAAATTGAAACTTTAATCACGCCGCAACACCATATCAATCAACTTAAAACACTTTTCTTTATAGTATTATTTGATGCTGAAGGTAACATGAAATTGTGCAAAGTTATTTAAGAGTTTTGAAAATATTCACAACCATATTAATATTTATTTTGTTTTAAATTATTCCAAAAATATGTTAGAACAAATGTTAGCTAACTTCTAGACAAACATTTGCTATTTCATGTTATAACTACTATAAAGAGAGCAAGACTGTTGAGGTTTCTGAAACTACTGCGAATTATAGGTACCAATTTAAATATTATCCATAAATTATTGAATTTTAAATTTCTTGATAATCACAACGACTTGCTGACCAAGCGTTTATTTTTTATTTTTGTTTGGACATCTCATTTGACACTAAATTAGAGGGGCTATAATTTAAATTTTATAGCAAATTTAATAGAATGTTTTTAACTAAATGTTATTATTTAATTCTTTATACATCGTAAGTGTTACTGTATAAGTAGGTATAACTGCTATGCTGATTAGCATTACAGGGTTATAAAGTTGGACAAATACGATGTCTTTTTACATTTACATATACTACATATATTTAATACTTTTTAGTACGATATTCAACATTGTATCTCTTAGATTTTTAAAAAATTCTGTTTTATTATACTTAAAGAATTTTCATTTTCTCAAGTTCAAGTACTATAAAATATATTGCATTTATTTTATCTGATTGGCAAACCGTTTGCATGGTATATGACAGTACCTACATTCAAATTATAATCCGCGATAAATGATATAAGCGCCGAAAGAAAACTGGCTGCCAGGCAAGAGTATGGTTAATCTTTATAGTAGACTTTAGACAAGATTCATGACTAAATTACCACTTTTTTGATGTAATAAATAGCATTCAGAACTTTGTTGACATAAGACATGTTGCTTTTCTATTGCTTTTACAATCTATTATTCTTAGAACTTAATGTTCTATCTCGTTTGTTATCTTAAATCAAAGTATTGTTAATCTAAAACTCAAAAAATAAAAATTGTTTTAATTTGTTAGCCCGATGAAAAATTATCATGTTTTCGAATTTTCAATTATACATATTATTGCATATAAACAGCATTAGGTTTTATCACCGACATTACAGTTTATAGTTATTTTATTAGCTCGTGAAAACAATATAAAATCAAAACTTAAAAATTAACAATCTGAAATCACAATCACATAACTTTCAGCAATGAGTTTTTGCCTTCTTCAGATGTTTTAATTTCTAAATAAATAGATGACAACAGTTATAAAGTTAAATGAAACCTACTAATAAAAATTATTATTACACAGATTTATAACATAAATTACTAACATGTAAACGACCTTGAATAATATTAATTTTGCATCTTGCTTTAGAATTTTAGTGTTTAATGTTGTAAGCAAATTAACATCAAGTCAATATAATATATTAAGTTTATTTACATACCGGTAAATTATATCAACAACTTTTTGGTACTCATAATTCTCATTATATTGGTACCCAAAGTAGTTGATTTAGTTAGATTTAGCAATAATTTCTGATCAAATTAGTGTGGAAGTTTTTGACGAAAAGCATTAGTCAATTTTACCTTTTCTATCTTTATTGAAATTCTAAAGAGTATCTTCGTCCATAGTTTACCATTAAGAACAAACCAAAAAACTTTCTCAGATATACAACACCAATTTGGCCTTAAAAAAACTTATAGTCGAGAAGGTAAGTCTAAAATAATTTATAAATAAGTATGCTTCTAGAATTAGATAATAAAATTTATAAAGTTTAAAAAACCTTACCGGGTGACTGTGGTTTTGGACACTCTGAAATTCAGCTATAGAGTTTTAATATTTGGATTACTAAACTTATGTATTAATTGTTTATTTTCTTATTGTTAATTTAAGTTTAAGTTAATAAAAAAATAAATAATGCATACCAATTTATTACAATATTAAAAAAATAGTTATACAATGTACATTATGTGAATAACAATTTACATAATTTACCTAATAAAAATTTACATAATATTATTACATACATAATGTAATTAAAATTACATTGTATCAAGTTACATTAAATTTAAATGTTGTTCCACATACCTGTACATATATGCACACTAATTAATATTCTTCCAAGATTGAGATTACATTTATGTGGAATATAGCAATATAGTACCATACTATAGTAATATACTAATATAGTATACTATTTTACCAAAAGTAAATTTAAAAATTATTACAATATGGATAAATGATAATGTATTAAAATTGTCAATATATAGCACCATAATACTGAGACTATATTATAGTATTAATTTTGAATTTTAATTGTATAATTCGTACCCCCTACATTGGAACACTTTTGAATAATTAATATAGAACCCCAATAACATTAAGACTTTATTATACTAATATCGATTTTTAATAAGTAACTAATTCAGAACAAGACAATGCGAATAATTATTATTAATCAAAGCAATAGGTAAACACCAATAAAAAATATGTTGAATATTTTGAATTTATTGTGAGATATAGAGGTTTGGTTTTTGTATTTAAAGTTAGAAATAGGATGACGGCTAAATATTTATTTGATAAATTGAAGTATGTGAATAAAAGACACTTTTAAAATACCAAACAAGGAGATGATTTTTATAAAGAAGTCGTACCATTGACTTGCACAACATTGGAGTTTATTTTCTATTTCGTTGTGATATTCTGTAATGGCTTGCTTGTTTTAATAGAAAAAAAAAATAGAATAAGGTTGAAAAAGGGCAGAAAAAGAGAGCAAGATCGGTTTTTTTTCGGTTTTTTTCTGATTTTGGAGTGCCAGCTTTGTAATATAAATTTCATAAATTTTTGTTGTATTATGATGTAATTATTTGTAGGTTATAAATGTGAAGCAATAATAATTATAATATAGTATACCGAAATAACAATATGCTAAAATTAACGGCTATTATTATTATTATTATTATTATTTAAATCTTGTCTCATTATGCTTAAGAAATAAATTTTTTTTAACTTGTGTAAAGTAATTAAATAATCTTGGAATGAACAAGTTAATTAAACGATTTTTAATAATGTTTTTATTAATCTTTCAACGTAAGGAAGAACGTATACTAACATTCAGATTAAATTAAATAATCAATATTTAGTACCCTAATATGTAATGTTTAATTTAATTTTCCAATTATTGAATTCTTTTCATTAAGTATAATGAATTTTATTTTATTTATTAATTAAATTTTATCTTACTTTAATTTGCAAATTTGTAAGTAAGTACCTACTATGATTATCTTATGATAAATAAAAACTATTATATTATTATTAAATTCTATAATAAATTAATATAATCATTAGATAATTAATAATTATCACTTTCAACTCAATAATTAATAATACTTTTTACGCATATTTTACATTTATTTTAATTAATTTTAATTAATTATTTAACTCAATTTATTAGATTGACTTTTAAAAAGATGACCAAATGAATTAGATAATTCACTGTTCTAGACCAAGTAAACCTTTCTTCGCCAAGAACAGTTGCTGTGTTTTAATCCAAATTATAAATTGAAAATTAAAATTTAAAGATATACGTATAGTAATTTTTTTTTAACCTCGACAAAACACTGTTGGGGTATAAAAAGAATGAACCTAACTTAAATTAATTGACTTGTAATTTACGTGGTATTGTGTTGTAAACTGTGTTGAACTGTCATCAGAACATGCAATATGTTTATGTATGTTGACATAAATTTATAATAATAAAAATCACTAATATAATCGCATTTCTCATAATTATCTGATAAAATAAAATTTAATTTTTATGTGATTGTAATGATAGACGTCGTTAGATTTAAATCTATGATGTGTATTGGAATTAGGTTTAGATAAACCATATGTAACTAAAACAAACAAAATTTACTTGACATTGTAAAAATAAAATTTTATGCCTATCAATATTATAAAATATATGATATATAAAATGTATAATACAAATTTCATGTATTTCAGAGTAAGATACTATGTCAAATTTTGATATAATTTTTGGCATTCATGTAAACAATTCAAAGAATGCCTTAAAGTTAGTTTCTTATATCTTGATAAAAATTCAACTTTACACTTGATATTATTCTCATTAATGCTTCTAAATTTTTTTTTTGACAATTTGAAATATATAAATTTTTAAATATATAAATTAAATTAACGAAATAAACTGAAATTACATTAAAATAAAAATTTAAAAGTTAATAAGTTAAGTAAACAATGAAAATAAATGCTATTCGTAAGCTTTCGGCAATTATAATATTACAAAATCTTGTTATTATATTGGTGTGGTTTGACCTTCATAACTCTATAGAAGGGTTGAAAATAATCATCAATTAAAATTTTAAACATTATAACTAGAGAGCGGATAAAAAGGCTTTAAAAAAATCCAAAAAAGCGCCTAAAAAAGCACAAAAAACGCGAGAAAAATCTCTAAAAAAGGTATATAATAATTAAAAAGGCATTAAATAAGCATAAAAAATTTTTTTATTCATACACATAACAAAACACTATTCGTGAAAACAATTTACTACTAAGTGCCGCTCTAAATTTTGGACAGTAAAATTTTGCCTCTTGTCGCTTAAAATATATTTGAAGACAGAGAAGCTTCTTTTCACATCCACACTTGTTATGGGTGCATTTTTAAATTTGACTATTATGGCCGGATCCATTTCAACATTACCTCCACTCAAAATAATACTTATTTTATTTAATGTTTTAAAGCCCTTGTTTTTTGAAAATACGTCATTGCATTTGAGTTTTACCTCTTGGCCAATAGGTCCCGGTACTTTGGCAATTAAGTTCTTGAAATCATTGATTATGCAAAAATTATCAGCTTACGAAGTGAAATGCGTTACTCTTCGACGTAATGAGAAACGCCAAATTTCATTTACCTTAACGAATGAAAACAACATTATTTGTTTAGTATACATTTCTTTGGCGGTTTTTTAAATAGAAATAAATTTTGTCCATGACCACTTTTTAAATAGACCCAGGTGTTGAAATTCAGAGAAAATAGCTTCAAATAAGCACAAAAATTGAAAATAGGCACGAAATGTTCAAAAAGGCAAAATAGGCATAAAAAACTTTGCATCAAATGATCACATTCTTTATAAATCGTGCTCGTTTTAAGATAATTTATTTCTGCCTTCAATATTAACCATAAACATAATGGAAGGAAATCCGCTCTCTAATTATAACAATAATGAAAAAGCAAGATATAGAAATGTGAAATTAAGAATAGTTCTAAAAATTGTCAGAATTAGAAAGTTCAGAATAAATGATACATCCATGGTTTTTCCAATCAATTTCAACGTTTTCTTTAATTTTTTTTAAATTATACAATGTTTAATGGTAATATTGAAAACTATGAGTAATAGTAAATTACGTAGACTTTAATATAAATTTTGAAATAGCCAGATTAACTAAATATCTATCTTATAATATTTTATAAACCTCATAATTTTTCGGAGAAAATAAAACTGTTAATCGATTTAATAATGTAATTAACCTAAATAGAATTCAATTTGCGTCATTTTTTGTGTACTGTTTCGTACGTCACACATTTATAATATAAATTTTTTAAATAAATATTAGGATATTTTATTTTATTATATCGTAATTGAAAAAATTATATACTTAATAGCAAGGACTTCAAAGGCACACCTTTGAGTTGTTTGTTAGTATAGATATAATACAATTCAGTATCAACTATCAGCTACTATACTATATTAATATAAAAGAAATACTAATATCATATAGAAATTTAAAGTAAATCTAATTTAAATATAGCAATAAAAATATTTACCTTATGAAATTTTTTCTTGCAGTTTTTCGATTTTTAGCAGTTTTTGTTTTATATAAAAACTTTGCAAATATATGTACACATTAATTTATTGTACTAAAATTTCTTTACATGCTGCCGGTTATTATGTATTTTTACTTGGTTAGGTGGTTTAGTGATTAATTTAAATTTAAATAATTTAAAATATTAGTAAATTAGCACCCATAATTTTTTTAATACGATTTTAAAACATTTAAAAAAATGAAATAAAATTTACTTAGTATGTACAGGACTAATACGGAATTATCTTGACATCCAAATACATAATATAAAAAATTTTTATTTTACCTATTTAAAACGAGCGGATTTTAAAGCTTTTTTGTTTAAAATATTGTACCTTAATGTGTAATATCATACAATATTCATGATTTGGTAAGTGTATTTGAATTAACATATGAATGGGCTATATTTAAGAATAGGCTGTGTTCAATTCAATTTTGGTACATGCGATAATGATATACAAACATAAAAATATCAATGAGCTATATGGTTTTACATACTAGAAACATGACACCTAACGCTTTTATAATAATATGTAATACATATTAAAATAAATAAATTTTATATTGATATGAGTTGTGTGTTTAAATTGATTGTAAATTATCGATTTTATTGTTATGTGGCTTGTGCTTAATAATTTTTATATTATCCGTTTAATTCCATATTAAAACTGCAATTTGATATTATAATATAAATTATCGCTAATTAGACATATAAATGGTAATTGACTGTAAAAATTATTTAATTTATTTGTGATTTTATTAAAATGTAATATAATTAGGAATTTTATTAGAAAAATTTACACTTTCTCATAATTATTATACAATTAGAATAAACAAACAATATCGGCTAGAAAATATTTTGAATAATTTAAAATTTAAAGCTATGCATTGTTTACGAACATAAACTTTATTTGCCAATTTAAATATAAATTATATGTTTTTCTCGTACATATTTAGGTAGCATAAATTAATGCTAATTTTTGAAATATCGATTAAAAATATTCAAATTAATCGGCGCATAGATCGATAAAGTTAATTTTATTGTCTAGATAGTATATGTATGCGATTGCATTTTTATTTCTTTCACATTAAACCATGCATTTTTGATTACTAACTAGAGGATTATGATAAGTTAATAGTAAAACCGAATAAGATTTATTTAAGTAATAAAAATAGTGGTGTCAGCCGAACAGAATAAATTTATTTTTACTGAAGTGCTGTGACAAAATTATTTTCCACTTAAAATTGTTTTAATTAAAAATTTCAAGCTGTATAAATATCATAAATCGTGATTTGTAATAACTTCCTGAGTACAATTAACTTTCTCTTAATTGTAAATCGAGTAACTAATATTCATACACATGTAAACTTCAGTTTGATCTAAGTGATATTATTGAAAAAGATTTTTATCGAAAGTATTAAATCGATACCGTGCTTTCACTACCGCAAAATGTATTATCATGTTTTCTAAAAATTTATTTTCTAAACATTGATTATGGATATAATTTTCTTAGAAATCTGCGAACAATGTAAGAAAGTTCAAGTATTTTTATAAAATAATATACAAAAGTGTAAATCGACCTAATCCTACCTATACTATGGGCAAATAGTATCAATCGGAGCTTGGGTTCGTTGTCGAAAAATAGAAAAACAAATATTCGCGAATATTCTAGCGGAATACAAATTTCCCAGTGGATTTCATAACCAACACCACAGTTGAAAACTAATTAAGAATAAAGAGTACCTACGTATAAAATATTTTGCTGTAGTAAATTCAAATGTGAAGTAAAACGGTAAAACTACCTATAGATTACAAAAGTTGGAAAGGACAAAATTATAGGTCACCAATGAAAATTTTTGATACGCATTATTATTTATTTAAAAACTACGATTTATTAATTATATTTTTATATGAGGAATCAGCAAATAAAAAGAAAATTAAAAGTTATAGTATCTATGATTTACGTGATTTCCTCGACACTTATAAAATTATTAGGGCTACAATCATTTTCAAAAGATTTCCAGAGAAAGTAGACTTAATTAAAACTTTTACCATTAATATTAAATGCAACATAGATTTTATTAAACAGAACGGCTCCTGAACTTCTATACAAATTAATACGATAAGAATTATTATTTTTTGTGGTATAGTATATTTCTAAATTTTTGAACCTATTTTTAACTTGGCGTACATGCTACTGAGTTGCACTTCTACTATTTTGCCGCACTAAATATTAGAGCCACGTAAAAAGAGATTTTTAAACGTGTCTATTTGGGACACACTCTTTCGTAAAATTTAAATTTGTTTCCTGAATTGTGAATATTAGCTATCACGAGATGAATTTTTAGAATTACTGCAAGGTAATAGAACGTTTATAAGCGGTTATCTTAAATCATGTCTTGATTATGATTATTTGAAACGCTTTTGGCATTTTACTCGCGAATGGGTGGAACGTGAGCAACCTTCCGTGCTTAACGTGTCATTATGCATTTTTGCTGACTGCGGTCTTAGGCTCATTCAATTTTAGGCAGCACATAAAGGAACCGACTATAATTTTTCTACAACGCCTACCGTTTAGATATACTTTTGCCGCAATTTAATTATTTAAAACGATTTTTCTAAGAAAAGTTTAAAGTAGGCATATCTAATTTATAGATATCTACTTATCACAAATTATGTATGCTAATTTTTGTGTATATTAAATATTAGGGAAATTTTTTAACCTATTACAAGTATTATTATTATCATCGTACCTACTCACCATTTTTAATAATATTATACCCTACAGTTATGTTATAAACAAGGTCCATTACCTGACGTCTCTATTCTTTTAAAACTTAACCAACCTGTAATTATTAAATTTGAAAAACTAAAATTAATTATACAAATTTAAAGATTTAATTAAAAATTGTTTCTGTACGGGCTTTTATTAAAATTTCAGTTAAATCATTTTTCCGCCAAAACGTAATTTAATTTACATATTGATTAACAATTAATTACATTTTAAATAAGTAAACTGTGGAACCTAGAATAGAATCATATTTTCAGAATTGATTATCATTAGAAATATATTTAAGAATTATATTATTATATAATATCAGTTTCAGTTTTTAGAGTTAAATATTCGATTTTTTTAATATCTGTTTTTGCTTCTTCGAAATTATGCTCGAAGCAATTAACCGATCGACTAGAACTTTTATTCCTTTAAATTATACACATGTTGTTAGAGAATAAACCTGAAACTCAATAAAAAATTTAAAAATTACGTAATTAAAAGAAATGCAAAAATTCATGTAAAAAGCTCTATTAACTTTAAAGTGACAGAATTTCGTTAATTTTCAAGTTTTTGCATAGGATTTAGGGTAATTTCTCAACTAATTTAATTTTATGAATACAATATTTAATTCGTTGCAATGGGATTAAAACTCGAGTTCTTATCGTCGACACAGTGCAGGCATGTTTTGTCCGGTCTACTTTAATGAATGTGACCTGGGATATATAGTTCACATTTTTTTTATTTGCATTTTAAATTTTAACATGTAGGCCAAACATCAATATGTTTTATGCAAAAAACCGCTGTTTTATTTTTCCATTCTCACATCTTTAAAAAAACAAGCACCAAAACCAAGTACCTTTTAGCTATAAAAATCTTCTTACAATTTCGCGAATAGCTTTGCTACGATTTCTAACGACTTTTTGAGTTCAAATAGGCAGTTATTATAATTATTTTAGTTTTATAAAATGTTTTAAGTTTTATGTAACACGACAGAGGGATAAAACAATTGCAATTATTAATTATTGTCTAACCCGATAGCTAGATTTTGAATGCCAATTTTTAATATCGTGGGTCTTCTGCGAAAATGCATTAAGTCAATTTTTATAATTTTGACATAATTGAATTTGAAAGTTTGTTTTCTCTGAACATCTTTATATATTTTTGACTTATGAAAGAAATTATCTTGGCTAGTTCTATAAATATGACTTTAGTGCGTTTTTGCAGCCTATACAACGTTCACCAAGCAAGAACAGAGCATGATTAACTAAACAAAAAACAACAAAATAATTTTGACTTAATGCATTTTCGCAGAATACCCACGATATAAAGTCATAATAATCAAAATAATAACTTAATAACTTAAGTCGAATATAACTTAAACGGGGTGGGAATAATAAACAAAATTTTCCTACAAAACTTGCTTATTTTTTAAAGAGCTTTCCAACGATACTACTTTCGACATATGGTGCCATTTAAAATTCTGGATTTCTGGACTTTCTGGAGCAAACTACTCTGAATGCCGACTTTTCCCGGAAATAATAATATCACCATTAGATTCGTCATTAGGGCTTTTTTAAGAAATTTTTTTAGCTCAACTCTCTACGACTTACCGTTTTTGAAAAAAAGTACTGATACGCGGGTGGTCTGGGTCACCCTGTATAGCTTTGGAATGAAAATTAAAAGAGCAATTAAAAAAACTGAAATTTCTATAATTCTCTAGAAAACCCAGTGCCGAATATACATTAAAACTAAGGAAGGTAAAAATTCAAGTCTCTGATATAATAGTTATTCTTTAGAATTAATATTTTAATAATTCCCCTTAAAATTCTAGAAATATTTAGTTTAGCTTTTTTATAAATTATATCAAATTTTGATCGAATTACACTACCTAAACCACTTATCTATTGATTATTTTTATTAATTATTCTTATTTGAACCCATAATTATTATTAAAATAATAATTATAATTATTTTAATTTTTCTCTCAAGCTCTCAAATTTTGCAATTATAGGAATTGCATAGAGTATTTCGTAAAATAAACTCAAAATAAAATAAACTAAAATTTCGTAAACGGGGAGCAATGGAGAGTATTTCATACCTTCTGACTATCCGAATTTATACTTGCGCTTTGTGTCAATAAGGGTCATTTTTATAATAGCAATTTAAATTTTAGTATTGTTTAACGTAGAAATGTCATTTATAACATGTAAAGCATGCAATTATTGTTTTAACGTATTTTCAATAAAAAAAAATGTAGATTTTAGGTTGTAAGATATTATATAAAAATATGAGATATTTCTCCCACAATACATGTCCAACGAGCAACGTAATCACGTTGCTGCGTTAGCCTCGAGACTACCGCAGAAACAGTACTCTTAGCCTAGATCAAATATGCTGAAGGTTTAACCATCACATGAACCGCAAAGTTTTACTGACTACCAATAGATTACTCGAAAAAGATTTCTCATCATCAAGTTAAGAATAACTTGGAAGTGACCAAGCATAGATTGAGACCTCTGCATAAATATTTGTTTTTTGTATTTTTCATGCAATTTGTTATTTGGACCCATAATTTGTTGCCTGCCACGTAGCACTTTGAATCTGTAATCTGTGTGTAAAAATTATACTCTTGCTACTTACAGTGTAGATTTGTATAGCTGTACTTATAGACAAACAGAATTTATAAACATATTGAGATGCCCCCCTGTATATTGTTTGTATAAAAATTTTTAATTACAAATTAATTCAATTTTTATTCATTTTGTTAGTGGTTAGGGTAGAGCATGCACTTAATTATTAGCAAAATACTCTTATTTCAAAATATTAATTTTTGTTGTTAAATTTTTGTTTTCAATTTTCATTTTGTCATGCAATAATTTTTGTTGCTTTCAATTTACCTTGCATTGTAGTATCGTAACTGCACGTGAACGTCCACAGCTGCCAGCGCTAGCGCCTCGTTAAACAAATTCGTTGTGATGTATTTTCACGAACAACCAAAAACTTCCAATTCTTCCAAATTCTTATTTTTTTCACTTTACAAATTAATTAAAACCACTTCCCAATTTATCAAAACTATTTTTTATTATAAAAATCATTAAATTTTTAAACTAATTAAATTAATTTTGCAGCGTACATAATTTTGCGAGTGGCCGCGCTGGCACCACGCTTGAAGCCTTTTCTCACTTTTTTCGTTACCAACATTGTATTGTTCCGACAATAAATAAATTTTCTATGTACAATGTTTACAAATAAATAATTTAAAACAAAACAAACTTTAAAGTAATTTACAAAATAATAAAATAAGGATGTTAACGTCTCAAAACACGACAATATATTGAGATAGATTATAATAGTTAAATTTTCGTTTTTGCTTGAAAGTATTTTTGCAATAAGATTTTATTTCTGAGTATTGTTATTAGAAAATTTTGTTTGAAAGTATTTTAGTCAAAAGTGACCGCAAAAAAGTTAAATTTTGTGAGATTGTTTTTATTTAATTAAAATGTTATTTTTTTGATCGATTTTTTCTTTATTTGAGTTTGATATTCAGAGAAAATTTCAATTTTTATTAACTTCTTCATATTTTAATTTTAAACTTTCTTGTAAAAAACCGTCTTTAAATAAAATTTGAATAAAAATCACAAACTAAATTCTTACTTTACCGATGTCGATAGTAAAATAATGTTTTCAAAACGAAGAACTAAATTAAACTAAAAAAAAATTTCACAAATCTTAAGCAAATGTACATATTTTTAAATAAAATTTACACCAAAATATAAGACAATTTATCGGATTACAATGCCCACTCTAATTTATTGCGGAAGTGTTATTTACAGCTATGCTGTCGATGATGGTCATAAAATTTATTTTCTTTTTAAAATTTTTGGTTCAAACAATTTATAGCAATTTAAAATTTTTACCATAATAGTAAGAATTAAGATAAAATACCTATTTCATTTATTTTAATGTAATTATTTTTCAAAAAACATAAACTTAATTAATAGGAGTAATAACTGACAATTAATTAAGTGGCCGCAGACTTTTACACAGTACTGTAAATATATAAGGTTTTTTTATATTCGTCATTGTCAGTTTCTATATTTTTGCAATTTAGTAGTAGGTGTATTCAATCCAGTGTCGCCAATCGCCGGATATTAATATGAATTTCCAATTTTTTAATTTGTGATTTATTTTATTAGAAATATCTTTTTAGTTTTAATTTTTATTTAAACACTTCAAGTTTAATGTTTTTGTTTTTTCTGATTTTTTTTAACGATTGCAGTCGGACTTCCAGTACTTTATTAATTGATAAATAATTGGGGGGGGGGAGATGCAACCCCTAACTCTCCCCTCCCCTCCGTTAAATACGGCCCTGATCAATAGTTAATTTTAACCCCTGCAGTGTAGAAAAATTCTTGAAATTTAAGATTTAGTTTAGGTTGAAAAATAATCAATCCCGTTCGCTTTCCTAGCCCAGAAAGCGGGAAATCTCGATTTTGCTGTTGGTCATAAGTAAGACATAACTTTTTATCTCTGAGAATAGATCGTAAAAACTTCATAGAGTAACAAAATAATATAAGTAATTAGAATATATGATTTGAACTGAAGTTTTTCCATTGCAGTGGTGTAATAACGGAGTGTTCGAAAATACGGAGACCTAGAACCTACGGGTTCTGAAGGAGATACATACTGTTTTTTGTTATTTTGCAAAAACATATTGTGTAGATTTTATAAATTATTTAAAAATTACGATTAATTTATTACTCAATTAGTGAAGAAAAATACGAAATATATCATATTATTGTAACGAAAATTAAAACGTTTATTTAATTCTCAAAGGGCTAATACAAATATATACAGATACGGTTTATAACAATAAAACAATTACTACACTAAGATTTACACTAACACTAATTACACTACAATTTATTTAACACTAAGTCCGGATTTATTTAAACACTCGGTATATCGTTTATCACTTCACTTTATTTATATTTACTAATCATATCAAAATTTTTTAGCATAAACCAAAAATGATGCCATTCATCGCCTGATGATGCCATAGTATGGTGAAAACGTTTGCGATAATATACATACAGTGTATTTATATATTGTGATAACTTAAACATTTTAGTTTCGAAAAAGTGTTTTGTGCATTTTTTGGTTTATGCTAAAAAATTTTGATATGATTTATCTCGATGTTACACTACTTAAACCACTTATCTATTGATTATATTTACTACTTCATTTATGTTAATACTTGCACGTTAAAACTGGAATTAATTTGTCACTAGAAATTACAACCTCCCAGAAGATTCCATAACCCTCCAGGAATTTCTATTCACTTCTGTACGTTTCTAGATTGTACATTCAGCTATATTTGAATGACTAATGCTGTTATCATGCATGACTCATCACATATGACTCATCATATATGACTCATCATGTGTGACTCATCACACACGACGTCGTACATTAGTCATCAAATATAATTAGACGTTCTTTCGTAACAATATAAATAGAAAATGTACGAACGAACAACTCTGAAATAATTGGAAACTATTAAACATAACCTTAACCGCCAGGTGTTTTTATTGTTATTTTTATAAACTTTGACACTTTTAAATTTTTATTGTTTTTGTTTTAATACTTTAACCACAACTTTTGTAAAGTACTAACTGTGAAATTTATTTTACTTAATGCCGAACGTACATAAACTTTATTTATGATTTAAAATAAATAGGTACGTACTGTAGGTACGGCAGCAGTAAATTTTATTGTTTGTTCTAAGTGATTTTCTATTAGTTATTTACTTACATCATTAGCCATTAATTATAATATTCCAGACGAATGCCTATGCAATCTGATTTATTTTCATTCGTTTAATTTTTTAGTTGATTTATAGCATATAACTTTCAAAATGTGTACGGGATAGAACTCCCAATGATACAGCAAATCTTGTTATCAAATATTGTAAAATATTAATAATATAATGAGTAATAATAATATATAGGTATTATTTGCATTTTTATATCTATTTATAAATTTCAATTTTTAAAATTTATTTATTATTGTAAGGGTGTTATTAATGTAAAAGGCACTAATAATTAAGTACGGAAAAGAAAATAATAATAATAAACCAAAGGCATATTACTAATTTGCCGTATACTTAACGTTATGACGGTGGGTTAACACTGCAATTGATCAAACGTACCGTTCCGACCTCTTGTCGCAGTCGGTGTGACGTACTGTAAAGTTGCCGTAGGCGACTTGCATTTATATATTATTACATTAACTACGACGAGATTTTGTTCGGCAAATGTATTTGTCGAGAAGTGGTACTTACAGTAGTAATTGCTATTTTTAAAGTGGCCATTTGATTTTTGTTAGCTAATATTTCTTTAAATTATAAAATAAGACGTTAACATTTATAAATTAATATTACAATTTTAATATGAGATATGTCGGTTCGGTAATATTATATAGAAGTTTTAGTTATCCCTTCAAGTTTTCCGACAAGAAAAATTAAAATTTGGAGCTGACTGGCAGAATTTAATTATACTTTTCTTTGGTTAGAAAGGTGTCTGAGAATTATTTTGTGGGAATATAATTTATCAAGTAAATGAACATGACGTGAGGGTGTCAGAAGGCAATTGCGGTTTGTGATACGTGTTCGCAGGTAAATATGCCCATTAATCAGACCGTATCGAGGAGACTGCTTAAGCCTTTACACAAATAGTCATTTTGCAGAATATATGAAATTGCCTTTAAAGGAACGAGACCTACCAGGAGACTTCTGCTAGTTGATATTTATTGCATTGAAGGATTTCGTTTATAAAGTCACACCTACAGTAATATTTAGTTTTTTATTTTCGTCAAGTTTTGCAACACAAATATTTGTACAGGAGGACTAAAGATCACCCACATCAAAACTAAATTACAGATCGTTTGGCCATGCAGATACCGCACTGGACGCAAGAAAATTTTAAATATTTGGATTTTAAATCGTCGATTCTTTCGTATAAGCTTGACTTTTATTATTCAAAAATTACAATTTAATAACTATAAATTGCTTTAGTGTTCCATTTGTTCGTTAAAGCAACTTAAGACAATTAATTGATATTGAATGAAGATTTCATCATTAATTTAATGATCGAAAATACTTATACGAGTACCTATGGTATATTATTATAATTTAAATGTTGATTTATATAACTATTTGTAATTCATCATTAAACAAAAATTCTAAATGCAATTTATTGTAGCTTTAGACCCATCATTAAATTGGAATCTTTTTGCGCGATAAAATGTCGGTTTCATTTTACAGAAGTTATCTTGATTAAAATAAGAATAATTTAAAATTGGTATTTAAATTATATACTTATATATTTTTATGTGTTACTGAATCGTTGGCGCCACACGAAATATACATAGTTAACAATTTGAAGAGCATAAATTTATTATTAATTTGGTTGAAAGGTTACTTTTTGACCTTCTTCACAAAATGATAAATGTTGTAGAATCGAATATTTATGTTTGAACGCTTGTTTTTAACAATTAATATTATTATGAATTATTTAAAACGTTAATCGCTAACGTAGGTATTTATTTTATATTACGTAAATTGCGTGAGCAATAAAAGTTTTGATTTACCATAATATACATATTTGTATTACTCGATATTCGTACAAGGTATTTTTAAAATATGAGCTAAACTCGAAAATTTATCGTTTTGGAGTTACAAGTGTTTCTGTCTATGGGAAGAACTACATTATGTATGCATTTAAAAGATAATTTTTAAAGCTAAAATTCTCGAGTTTCGTTCAAATTTTCATTTGTTTTTAATCCCCCTTCCTCAAATATTCTACAAAACATTTTATACAAATTGTCACATAGTGGATAATATATTAGTGCTGCTGTTATAAGTAATAGTGAGGTAATTGATTTTAAATTTAAATATAAAAAAAAATTAAATTGATTGTCGACAATACTTTTTAGTAAAAAATAATAGAATAATAATACAATCAACGATATTTATTAGAAGTAATTATGCATAATATTTTATGATACAAAAAATGTCACTTGATAAGTCAAATACAAATAATGTAAATTTGATTCAAGAATTGGCGTAAGTATAAAATATTGTGAGCTATAAATTTTACCATTTATGTTGATAGTATTCTAAATAAATCTAGTATTTTAAATATTTTATATATTATGCATAATTACATACGCATATTTTTCTTTTAAAAGGAATAACACAATAACATTTACTGGAATTTAAAAATTTTCTAATGAAATTATGGTAATTCACTTTGTAAATTACAAATATAAACATTAAACTTTATGGATGATTTGAACATTTTGATTTAAAAAGGCAAAAAATTATAAAAACGTAATGAGTATACTGTATTGCCTGTTTTTGTGCTTGTTAGCCTAGTTGAGATCCTGTCTGGACAATTGTTCGCCACCAATTTTTCGCTTAACAATTGTTCGCATAGGACAATTGTTCGCCAGATAATTATTCGCCTAGGATTTTTGTTTGCTAGACAATTGTTCGCTATTTGTTGATTTGTTGATCCAGAGAGAGGGCGTTGCCCCCCTTATGGAATTCAAATCCAAACTGGCGAAAGTAGCCTAATCTTCGCCTTCTATAAACAGGTAAATAACAGCTTGTTGCAATTTTTAGGAAATCTTGTACGCTATTAAATATAAAATAAAGATACCCAAAGAAATTCATATCTACATAATCATAAGAAGTTCGTCTAATTGTCGACAAAATACAAGGTGGTGATGACATTGTAATATTTTTATTTCATAATTTCAGTACGTAATTCTTTTCAATACACAAAACACTAGTTTTTCTACACCCCCGATAGTGTGAACACTTGCGCTAGTTTGAACATGTCTTTGGATTTTTGTGTTCACAGAATCGAGCTTCTACTGTATTGCCATGCCCTCAACCTTATACAAATTTTTAAACATTCCTCAATCTAGAAAAATTATTTTTGCTTGTGTGTACATCCATTATTTATTTTTTGCAATGGGATTCTTGTTTTATTAAATTTTAAATAAATTCGTGATAAAATAAAAATAAAAATTAAAAATTAAAAATTAAAAAATTAAATTAAAAAAAAAATAAAAATTAAATAAATTTAAATAAATTTTCGTGTCGTAAATTTTATTTCAAATTTTTAATTTTTAAACGCTGGCTTCTATAAAATTTCTTTAACTTATGGTATCGGGGTTAGACGTGCGATCCACATCTGCAAGCGCCGATCAAACAAATTCGTTGAGACGTACCTTCATGAACGGACAAAATCTTCACAAGATCTTCAGTAATTTTTATTTACTAACACTTCACTTCAATAAACAAAAACAACCCTCAATTAAACCAAAAACCAAAAATTAAACTTATCATTGCGGGAATAACGTTCATCTGCTCGTCTTGCTGACGCAACTCGTTCTCTGACTTCAACACACTTCCACTCTACCTTTAGTACGGTTACTAACACAACATTTTCAAACTTAACTCTATGTACAGCGTATTTACAAATAAATAATTTACGATAACAAAAACAAACTTCAAAATGATTTATAAAATAAATAAAATGCTTTTTAGCGTTTTAAAACACGATAATATATTGCTGTGAAATTTTCGTAAAAAATTATTTTCCGCACATTTGATTTCCTTGAGTAGCCCTGAATTGCGGGTAGTTGGGACAATTTTAGGTTGAAGGGTTCCAGCGTTTCTAAAATAATTATAATCTAATTCCAAGGTCTTCAAAAAAAATATACAATCACAATAATTTTAATTCAAATATTTTTCCTTTGCTTGAAGTTTGAACTTAAAATTTTACTTATCAACTTGACGCGATATCGACAACGCCATGTTTAGTTTTTTTGAATTTAAATTTTGTTTCCCAAATATTTCCAATTGGTTTTTACTTTCAAATATCCAAATTGTTGCTCTATCCAAAAATCATCAACCAAATCACCTCACTACCGCTCGGTAGCAAATTATCAAAAAACTTCAAATAAAATTCAAACTTCAAAACAACGCAATAATGCACACGCATCAAATTCTCTGTATTTAAAATAAATTCAAATTACTACTCACAATTTCAAATTAAAAAAATCTCAAAAAAATTTTACTGAGCCAACAGTCGCACAACCGACTCGCACGACGACTCCTTCTAAAAGGTCCTCACTTTCCTGTGATCCGTTCTCACCTAGCAAAATCTACAATCTTCCAACGCAATTATGAAAATAAACATTCCACCAAAATGCATAGGGTGGGTCCGAATCACTTTGAAACACCACAATATATAATAGGAACATGCTAACTAATGCTTCAAATATATTGATTTTGCATAAAAAATATATAAAACCATACAATTTTTACCAGATAAAACGAAATATGACTTAAAACTCAAATATTTTGCATCTTTTCTGGGTCGTGATCGTCAATACAGATTTCTGGAGAAGATGAAAACTTGAAAAATGTTAATAATATTCAAACAAAGCATTTAAAATAAGAAAACCTTCCCCAACATTTTTACCTACTTAATTCTTCCAGTAAATACTAGTTGTAAGGAATAGCTTTAAGTAAAAATAAAATGAAATTTATTATTAATTATATTTTGCATAATTAGCATGAGTTAAGGTCACAAGTTCAAAGATTGGCCACTTGAAACTTATTTGTTCACGTTCAGCAATATGCCCCATTTGTATGCAGTTTTTTCAAGAAGAAAATAAATAATGGCTTGTTTTATTTATAATCATAAGTACATCAGAACCATAACCTAATTAAACTTTATTTAAAAAAGACAAATTTTAAATGATTTTAATTTCTTCGGTAAAATTTGCAATTTATAGTTTGTATGGTCCTGAACTTCAGTCCTTGATGCAAGGAAAGTCATTGCATGGGATATTTCCAACAATAATAAGATTATTATTTGCTGTAGTTATATTTACGTTTTAAAAATTGAAATGGTTATTTACTATCATGATGGAACTATCCATTCTTTACTTTTGTTTTGTTAAAAAAATAAACCGGTTGATGAAATTTTATTCCGTAGTAAATATTGAAGGGCTAATGAGATCGTGTCGTTTCTTCATAAAAATTTTATAAAATTGTCACATATCTGTTAAAATCGTTAACATTTATTTGCTAATTTATTATCAACATATTTTGTAGCGTATAAAATAAAATTAACTGTGTACCTAATATTTTAAATGCATTTGAAGTAGTAGAATTTAAAAACTCAAGGTGAAGATACATGGCGCTAGTATTATTGACACTGTCACTAAAGTCTTCATTATTTATTTTGCAAATTGTATATGTGTTAAAAAGCACAAATAATTTTTTTAACTTACACTTTTAATTCATGTCCATCGTTTTAATTCAAGTGGGTAGGCTCTTCTGTTGTAGTATAGTAAATGGTTTTTAAAAAATAATTTGTGCGAGGAGTAAATGCATAGACAAATATTTCTAATGGTTTAGAAGCTGTGTAGTTATATGAACAACTTGTGTGTACTTAACCACCACAGCTTTTATTTACATTTTGAATTCTTTGAAATGCTTGGACAGTGGGATCAAATGCGGAACTTGGACACAAAATGAATGAAATTCAAGTCAAAATATTATAAAGATGTTTATTTTTTTAATAACTGTATGTACAATATACTTAACCTAATTTTTTTATTAGATAATATTATATTTAAAAAATATTTCGATAACATTACTATTTATACAATGTCAATTTAAAATGTATCCAACCTAAACTTAAAGATTTAGGAAGACAACGATAAGATAAAATATAATTATCAAAATTGTGTGTTTCACTCTCTTGCCTCTGGCCCTGCAGGTATCATAACTTTTATAACTTTTATAACTTCATAATCCATAAAGCCACCCTATTCTTTGTAATACTTCAAATGACTACTTCAAGAAAATTCGAACTGTCATAGTAAGCAAAATTAAATTACCGTACATTTTACTTTAAACTTTTGATATAGTATTTATTTAAAAACTAAAAATATATTCAGATGTTGTTTGCGGTGAGTTTCAAAATTCCATTAATGCTTTTTACCATGATACCACAATTTATTTGATAGGATATAGTCGAAAATAATCTTAAATACCTATACTAAATTATAATAATACTATGAAATTCCATAATTTCAAATTTATATAATGTTCATCTGGCTTTATTTATAAGTTAATTATTATCAGTTAATTTAAATTTTGTAAATTAAAAAAGTTTACATTATTTTAATTTCAATGTTTCTTGGTTGAAAATAGGAAAATTAATATGTATTAGAGCAGCTAAGCTGCTTAACTTGAGATTTTGATTTACGGCTTATTAGGAATTATAATAATAAATGTACATATAATTATTTATTATTGTGCAAACTTTAAAATTGTGACACGGTAAAATTTAACATAGTATGTCAAATGCAAAACACAAAGCAAAATAAATATTGGCGCATACGTATTAGAATTTAACAATACAAATACGAACAATAACAAAGTGTTTTTATAATTTTTCAGATTTAACTTGACGGATAAGTATATATTTAATTTATAGTTTTTTCCAATATTAAAAAAAAAAATTTTATTTTTTATTTGTAAATTTTCGTAAAAATATAAGAAAAACATAATGTTAAAAAGAGTAAACAGTAAAAAAATAAGAAACTTCTATCAATATATAAAAAAATAGAAAAGAAAAGCTACCAAAAAAATATGGATGAGACAAAGAAGAAATTCTGGGGGTTAAAAAAGTTATTCAGTAGTCAGCAAAGCATACTAATAGCTGGGGAAAACAACTATAAAGAGAGAAATAAGATCAACAAAGTATGTACTAAAGCTTCAAAAAATCCTACAGGTAATACTAAAACAAAAACCTAACACGTGGTAATAATTCATCAGAATTGATCAACTATGGAGAAGAAGAACTTACGATTTTAATTTATTAATTCAACGTCACACGTTCGCTCTTTTAAATGTAATTTTATTTAACCAAATCCAAACAAATCCAAACAAATTAGAATCAACTCCAAAATCATAATTTCACAAAAAAAACTAAAACTTTTTTATTAACAAAAAAAATATCCAACTTACGAAAATTTCAAAATGATTTTAGCTACGGTCAAATCCGACCAAAAATACTTTCAATCACAATACAACTTACAATCTTCAAATATAAATCACAATTTCAAAAAAATTATTCGCACAAAATTACTTTTAAAAACTATTGGAGCCAATATTCAATCGACTGCTCCGGCGATAATTTTTGGCAAAAAGCCCCCACTCTTCTCAACCTTTCGCCAACCTAACATTATTTTATAAAACTTTAACCTCAAAAATTTAAATTTAAAGTCAACAATATTCACAAACTAACGACAGAAGCGGCTAAAATCCCAAACACGACAATATATTTATATTTTGGAAACTGGTTGTGGTTTTAAAATGCATCCTGATGATTAAGGAAGATTAGCAATGTACATATTTAACAGCAAATTTTATAGTTTTTTTATTACCGCAGTTTTATTGAGATCAATAATATATCTAAATTGGAATTTTTATTATTTCTAGAAAAAAATCTTTCAAAACAAAGAATGTAAGAAATCGACAGATTTGGAAACTCACGAATCTTTGTTTAGTACATTTTTTATTAACAAGTATCCCCAAAAATAAAAATCTAAGAAATCCACAAATTTGTTCAATAATCTCTGATGAGCACATTTTTAATTAAAAAAAGTTTTCTGATAACAACAAATGTAAGAAACCAACGAATTTCCGATTTTTTGATAGATTTTTGTATAGATACGAATTTTTGCATAGATACATACATTGCATAAATACAAAACCTGTAGACCTCTGGGGTCTACGTTGTTCTTTCTACTATGTGTTTGTCTATTTAAATAATACCATTGTTCTATATTAAAACTTAATTTTAACAACAACAGAAATTTATAAAATAATTTAATACTGTATATAAAAATTCAATTCGTTAATTGTTACATTTTTATTGTCAATGTGTGATAGATCAGTGCGGCCTTCAGGTCGCACAGCCTAAGCAAACAAGTTTGCACTAGGAGTTTAGTAGGAGTTTTATAATATTATAAAAGTTGTTGAATGGTTCCCACCAGTTCAAATTTTATGAAAAATCATTACAATATATGTATAAGAATTTCGAAATAAGTTAATAGTCGTCTCATGATAAAAATAAAGTAAAGTATGTTATAAGTTTTATATTTGAAATTTGTTTATAGAAAAGAAGTCAGCAGTGCGTAGTAAAGTATTACGTTAGAGCTATTTTCCACATTCAAATCTTGAGTTCCCTCGATATGCTTATGTAAAATGTTTCGGCAAGAATAGATGTACATATATACCGGCAAATGTGCACTTATACGGGCATTTACGGTAAATGAAAATATGTATTTCCTCAAGAAAATTAGGACTAAGTATGTGCATAAAATAAAATATAAAAACTGCAATTCTAACTTACAATTATTTATTATTTTATAGACTACTAGTGTTTTATTGATTATTATTGTATATTTTAGATATTCTAATTTGCAATTTTAATTAAGTGGATAACAACTTTTCAAAAATTCGAATTTAATATATTATTGCTTTGCTTGTTAATTTAAAAAAATGTAATATTAATTTACAGAAATAATAATTTATAGATTTTCGTTTAAAGTAACTTATGACACTTAATTTAGTGGTTATGTTTATATAACTAATTTCTTTTTAGTCTACTCACTTCTCAAACTTATGATTTAAAAGTTTACATTTACCAGTAAATGTTCACATTTTCCTGTTATTAACTTTTACCGTAACATAATTTAAACATTATCATACATCATAATTAATTGTAATATATGTACTTATTCGAAGAGTATACCACACCTTCTATACACTTATTTAAAAAATATTAAATTAGAAGCCATTTTAACGTTGGGCAAATATTATTACAAAATTTATAGCACAAAAATTCGTGGCGCCTTGTTATCAGACAATCTTAATCTGTTATTGCTATTTATTTAATATATATTACATTAATCTAGGTCTATTAGTTTTTTATTTTATATATGGCTAAATAATATTTTTTAAATTGCTTTGTATGGATATTCAAAATTTGCACTTAAACGCATAAAAAATTTGTGGATAATTATTATAACACTGCTCTACAAATTAATCAAGTGCTTGTAATACTATTTTGTGATCGTCATTGTCAGTTTCAGCCAAGCAGTTTATTTGTATAGACTTAATTCATATTTTTTGTGATCATAATACCTAATTGCTAATTTAAATATTGCAGAGCTTATTGTTATGTTCTTCTTATTGCATGCTTTGTGCTAGTTTAAAAGGGTTCTTATCCAACTTAATCTCTAAACAAACAAATTTATTCAAGCTTTCAATGCTTCTTTATAGAACTTATGTTAATATCCGGTTACCATATGTTTTTATTGCACTATGATAGGTAAACTAATCATCAACACTTAGAATTCCAATTTTTTTTCGGGGACTATAGCGTGAAAAATGTCAACATATAATCTGGGAAGGTAGGGAAAAAATTTTCTCATTCAAGAAATTTATAAATTAAAAATATAAAAGTTTCAGGTTAACTATTATTTGCACTTTATATGGTAAATTGGGTGTATAGACATTTTATTATCCCGTACTAACTATTCAGTATTTGAAACTTCCAAGTTCTGTTTACTTAAAATCTCAAACCGATGAGCTTTCTGTTTTTAACCAGTTGGTTGTTTAAATAAATGACTTTTAATTGACTTGCTTTCAATATTATTTTTTGTACAAATTTACCCGCAAAAATTCGTGTGTAATTTTATTAAAGCTTTAATGCTAATAAAATTTTAAGATTGATTTTTTTTAAATATTAGTTTAATACTTCTTGAACTTTGAATAGCAATAGTATAAGCTGCCTATTATATCTGTGGAATTTCTTTACGACATAAAAAGATAATTGCTTTAAAGTTTTAAGTTTGCTTGGAGCTATGTTTTTCAGAACGAGCAACTAATTCAATTATAACAAAAAAAAAATGGTTATTATTTGCCTTATTTATACTTTATTAATGGGTGTAAACTTTCAAAATTATAGCGATTAGATTTTACTACCGAAGTTGAACAAAAGTATAGGAGCTATACAAGCTAATCTTTAATATTTTAAGGTACCTACATACCTATACTTGCCGATATTTTTAAATGCAGATTCACTGCGAAAACATTATCCATATATTATTTCCAAATAGCCATCAACCTATTTTAATTTTATTTTTTTAATTATACCTTCGCTGGTTTTGATGTTCTAAATTGCCTCATCCGCTAAGAAATTTTGAGAGCATTACAGTATTAAAAATTGCATACCAAAGTTATGCATAAAAAGATATTTCTCAAATATTCTCTTCATCTAGAATTGGTACATGATGCAAATTTCTATTTGCAAGCATTGACTCATAAGTTTTACCTACTATTTAAGTTGATGTGTTTAGAAATAAAAAATAAATATGTGCACTTATTTTAGTGATACATAATTAGATACTTATTCATATTTACTGTAAATATGATGCTGTCCAATAAAATTTTTGATACAAGTTTACTCATAAGCTGCTTGCATGTCTAAAGCTTTTAAACAACACTAATAAAATTTTTATAATAAATTGTTCAACTTTTACAATATATTGGCATCGATATATCAATTTACAACTTCATTTAACAAACAACTGATTATTTTTTATATGAGAAATAACAGTTTTTCTTTATCAACGCCGCTTTATAGTTATTTGTTAAAATTCTAAAGCAAATATCTAAAACATTAAATGGTATAAAATTTGTAACCGGTTGTTATCAAATAACTTACTAATATTATTTTTAACTTAACTTTCTACTTTATTGCAAATATACAATTTTACAAACAGTAGATGCTAGAACAAGATAACTTTATTGCTTTGTTTATCTAAAATATAAAACAATTATACCTAATGTTAATTACTTTTTATGATATTTAAAATCAGCCTATTTTTTTATTGAAAAGCAATTAAGTATTTTACTGATTTTTTAAGCTTCTTTAATTCAACACAGCTGCAGTTATAATAAATAAATTAAAACATTTACTATCGTAGCATAATAAGACAACTAACATAAGGATTTACTGCAGTATAAGATTGTTTAACATAATTTATGAAGATAAAGTGTGAAGAAAGATTTGTGTTGAAGAAAATTAGAATTTACATCGAATCAAAATTACGGCAAATTCGCGAATTTTTTTGAAAAAATTCAAAATACTCGTTTGATTTGTTCGGAGTAATCAAAGAGCATGATTTTGCTTTGTCTATCAGATAGGATAGCGCAGTCCTCGGAAGCTACTGCTCTCAAAGCTTTGGAAACTGCCGAAAATGATTTCTCTAGATATAAATCTTAATAACAGCTTTAGAGATGTGATGTCAAAGTACAGTAATCTTCTCTCGTAATTGAAGAAAATCCTACCAGTTCAAACTAACATATTTTTGGTTATATTTTCGAGCTTAATAGATATTTTTATTTTAAGCTTAGAGTTTTGTATCATATTTCAAAAATTTAAAATATTTGCTGCTTTAGCATTTTAGGACATTTGCTATAAAACTGTAGTTATCCCATACAGAGAAAAGAGGTTTTCAACACTTGCTTTTCCCACGTCCTTAGACGCAAAGTTAATACAATTAGTAGATGACACTAAAGACCCCGAGAAGTCAGACCACATAAACCACAAGACTGAAGATAGTTTGTAATACGTCATTTCTTAATTATCTTAACATCGCATGTATTCTAACTACTATAACAATAATCACAAATTTTATCCATCTTCCTGCCTATTACAATCGTTGTATAATTATGATTTTGCCTTAAGGAAAAATGCAATTCAACTGACTTAGTGAGATAAAACAATGCAACGTAATATCCATACATTATCTTGACAAATGGTATTTTAACTTGTTGTCACAGGTATTTTAAAAATAAATGATTTATATGGGTTTCACTCTACTCAAGGTAATAAAGTGCAAGTCACACATACGAGCATGGAGTAAGGATGTTAATTATTGTAATACAAAACACTTGAAGAAGTCGATTGGTTTGAATGTTAACATGCAAGGAGGAGGAGTCGTCAATCTATTGGCCACACGCAAGTTTTATTAATCTAAATTATTGTTATATCTTCTAAATGATTTAATAAAATTCAACCAATATATGATGGTTATCTCAATTTAGAGTTTAGAGAGGCTATACTTGGGTAGCAATTTGATAGGTTAGGTTAAAAAACTCAGAAAATGTGTGTTGCCGAGAGAGTTTTTAGAATCAAGATTTTACTTACCAAAAAACGAAAAATCTTCAAGTCCCATTAATTTATATAAAAAAATACAAGACGTGACTTAGGTAATGTGTATACTGGGCAATGCAATGGTACTCAAAACTGCATTATTTGAATTTTTGCATATTATTTAATATCACGATATCTCTAAGGAATGTGACTATTTTGGAACAATTAGTCTAAATATAGAACACTCAATTCTAAGAACATGAAAACGTATTATTGATATCAAATGATTGTTTTATGATAACCGCTAAAATTGGTTAGCAGTATTAGGAAACAGCGGAGATACAATTCTTACCTATTTACCCAGGATATTGCTAAAAAATTATCCTCTCAAGTTTATCAGGCCGCGCCGCAGCTATAGTTTATCTGCATTTTTCAAATACTGAAATGCATTTACATTAGTTGTTATTAGTGCAATTTTGTCAATATTTTACCAATATGTATTTAAAGTGTATTTGTATAATTTTGGGGTTTTGCATCAGCTTAACGATATCAATTTATTTAGAATTATGTCTAATGAACTTTAGTGGATTTAGATAATAACTGAAAATAAAAGGTTTTTACCAGTGCTCATTTTTAGACTATTCAATCTCAGTAAAAGTTTTTGATGGGGTAAGTCGTAATAATTCATTTCCGTTTTTGTACGAGCACTTAGATTTAGGCATTTGATAACTGTAAATTATTTTTTTTTTAATAATAGTTAAACTTTATTCATAAGACCATTATATGACATAATTCTAATGAGTGCTCTGAGAAAAATTTTGAGGTTAATCCTACTATATTATATTACCGTACATTTTGGACTCTAGTCAATAGCTAAATAATAAATACATATACCATCCCATTAAAATTCTTAATTCTATTTAAGACATAATTTTGATCTAGTCGATGACAATAAAACCAAAACCATGCGAGGATTAAAACTGTCATCGATTTATTTTTATAGTCTAGATGTTAACTCTAAGTTTATTAAGTGCCTAATTTTTAAACTTATTAACACGTCCGATTTGTTTAAAACCCATTGATTAATGGAATTATAATAATAAGTAATTACTTAATTCACATACATTATTAATATGTTAACTTAATGACTATTATTTTAAATAAATTTCAACTAACTTACAACTTTAACATTCAGTGGGTGTAATTATTATTTAAATTAAAAAAAAAATGAATAAATTATAGTAACATTTTTAGGAATAATAATAATAATAATTAATGTCTCGCTAATACAAAGAAACTGTGATTTGAATTGCTAACATTAATTATTGTTAATTACCACTGTCGATATTAAATAGAAAAGGAGGACATACATTTTTATAAAAATTTTTGATTTCCTGATCAAATCAAACAATTTATACTTTCTAATACCTTGAAAGATGTTATTTATTAATCTCATTTTATTCATAAAAAGATAATAAAAATTATTTACCTTCATATAATTTGCGAAAAATATTCTACATTACATTTGGGATCAAGTTGAAGAACTGATCATTTTCCATTGACGAACCGTAGAAAAATCAATTGAAATTTTGTTTAATTTAAGACGAATAGATAATAATATAGCCGAAATAACTACATATTTAGATAATATTAAAATTATATTAAATTTGCTGTGGTATTAAATTTCCATGTTATTATAACAGGTGGTCAATATCAGGCAGGTAAGAATTTGCTGATGGAAATAATGAACCATGAAATTAGATCTTCACCAGCAATTATAAATATTGAAAATTGTTCTTTTTTAATATTTTGTTTCATATCTTTATTTTCATTCGAAAAATGTATTCTAATATTTATTCTTAATTGGTTTTTTAATGCTAATTTTTAATTATTTCTGTAATTAAAGCTTTTTTCCTCGTTTTGTCTCATTTGTAAAGGATTATTATTGGTTAGATTTACTTTATCATATTTACTATATTTTACCTCAATCTATATTTTGAATAGTAATGAAACTACAATCATTAATAAAACTTTTACTATTCAAGTTTTTGCAATAGAAATCAAAGCCATCGAAACATTAGATTAAATATTTCGACAATCGCAACTTTTCTATGTTTTATCAGCACACTTTAAAGAGAGTGATTGCATTTTCATTTTATTAGTCGGAGAATTTTTTATTTTTCTTTTATTTTTTTTTCACTCACCTTTGAGCTACTCCAAATGCTCTTGCTGTTGCTTACAAGGAGAGGGTCTCTACTGTGGGTCACGGATTTTAAAACCCTTTTGGGGTAAAAAATTACTTCGTATTAATAAACTCTAAGCCAATTTTTTGGCAAATTTTTTTTTTAAATTAAAAAAAAACGATTTGTGGATTTGAACCTGGCCCGACCGGTTGCTAATCGCGCAACTTACCTCGGAACTATCTCAGTTACTTGCAAATTAATGTAACCGTGCAAGTAGATGAATAAAATTCTTTTAAATTTTATATTTTAACTTTGTTATTTTTGAGAGTTGCGGGCTGCCGCTTGGCCTAGAGTTTGTTAATACGAAGTACTTTTTTACCCCAAAAGGGTTTTAAAATCCGTGACCCACAGTAGAGACGCTCTTCTTGTTAGTCTTATCATCAGTGATTTTAACAGATAAAAATTAAATAATCAAAGAATAAAATCGTAAAATCAAATCAAAGAATAAAATTAAAGAATTTGCATTACATTCTGTGTTAAAAATGGATTTAAGTGTAGTAAAGTGTTAGAAATATTGGCCTAGATCTTTATCGTAGAGACTACCCATATAGGAGTTGCCAGACTTGAACGACGGGGCCAGGCTTGTACCAGTCCTGGGCAATCGAGCCTCGGCAGTTCAATATTGGGCCATACCTGGGGCAGCCCTGAGTAACCAAGCTTGGGCTGTTCGGTGTTGGTCCATACTTGGGCCAGATCTGGACAACCAAGCATCGGCTTTCTCAATGTTGGTCTAAGCTTGGGCCAGCCCTGGGCAACCGAGCTTGGGCTGGTCGGGATTGGTCCATACTTGGGCCAGACCTGGACAACCAAGCATTGGCTTTCTCAATGTTGGCCTAAGTTTGGGTCAGCACTGGGCAACCGAGGTTGGGCTGTTTGGGGTTGGTTCACACTTGGGCCAGACCTGGACAGCCAAGCATCGGCTTTCTCAATGTTGGCCTAAGCTTGGATCAGCACTGGGCAACCGAGGTTGGGCTGTTTGGGGTTGGTCCATACTTGGGCCAGACCTAGACAACCAAGCATCGACTTTCTCAATGTTGGCTTAAGCTTGGGTCAGCCCTGGGTAACCGAGCCTCGTATATTTGATATTGGCCCAAGCTTTGGTCAGTCGTGGACAACCGAGCCTTGGCAGTTTGATGTTGACCCATGCCTGGGTCAGCCCTGATTAATCGATCTTCAGAGTTTGGTTTTATAAATAAATAATTATTAAAAAGAAAAATAATTATATAAAATGCATAAATTAAAATTATATATTATTATTCTTGTTAGTTATTATAGTCAAATTCATTTTAACTCAAGTATGGCTAAATCGTTTAATGCAATAAGATCTAATGCATTAAATTTGGTTATCTTTGTCATACATACAAAAAGTAACTATATTAGAAAAGTGACAGAAAATAAAAATACTTCGAGATTTTTACTTTTTTTCGATGCGCCATACATTTTTCCAATTTTGTACTTGATTTGGAAAGAATAGACATTTCTTTATATAATATACACAAAATATTTACTTTATTATGCTTAGATGTGGTTCTAGCAACCTCTACTTCTCTACTTCATTTTGCAAATGTGCCGGTCTATCGACAAACTTCATTAAATCAAGAGGTAATTCTAAATCCGTTTTGCTACAATTTTCAATTTTTTCTTTCATAGAACGCTTTTGTATTACGTCTAGTTTATGCACTCAAAAATTTATTTAAAAATACATATATTTATCTATATAAAATGAGCACTAAATTTCAGCCGCAACTAAAGATTCTCGTGGGCATAGAACACTAATTGATTTGTTCTTTGCATTATTTTTATTATATAATTATAAATTATTTTTCTATTGTAAATTCCTTTAAGTTTTTAAGGTAAAATTTTTTTTTATTTCGTAATAAGTAAAAGTTTACACGATACATGTCTACAAAGGGTAAGACGGCAATTAAGTTCATCCGGTTTAAGATTAGGATACCGAATATAAAAGATTGAGGAACATTACAACCTTTTATTCAAAAATGGTTCTGAATTTCAACGAAAACAATCGTAAGTGTCGGAATTGACAAAAGTAATTAAAGTTCTGGGAATGGTAAACCACCCCCAGATGGGCAAAATTTTACAAATTTTGCAATTTTGGTAAACTCATACGGCTTAGATGTACATAATTGTTTATAAACATCTTTATATACTATACTCATATATACTCAATATACATCTCATTTGTATTATTAGTTCTTTGCTGTGTGCATAAAATTATTTTCGGTGAATTTTTGGCGATCGACATGTCTACTTCTTATTATCGAGTTAAAAAATGCCGTACGTTGAGAAAAAAAAATGAAATTTCATATAAACAAAATAATTCAGAAATCCAGCACGAAGTTTTAATTGATCAAGATTCTAACAATGGTGTGAGTGAGAACATTAATTCTAGTGATACAGGATTACGTGGTATAAAAGTGCGTAATGATTCTATTGACAGTATAATAGACGATATTAGTGATCAATCTTCAATTAATTCATCAATTCAAGAAAACGATGAAAATAATGAAGAAATTCTAGTTAATTCTTCAAATAATTCATCGCTTCAGCAATATGATGAAATTATAGAAGACATTATACCTAAAGCGAAATTGAGCGAAAAACTTCGTCGTTGGACTTTAGATAATATTAATATATTAACATTAAATGTAGTTACGCAATTGTTAACAGTACTAAGGGAAGAAGGACACGAAGATTTACCCAAAACTGCTCAACAATTATTAGGAACAAAACATTGTCGACCGATGCAAACGGTGCTCAGCAAGCGAGACACAACTGGCCATTACTTATATATTGGGATAAAAAATGGTCTCCAAAAAATAATATCTACAGATATTTATACCGAAAAAACTATAACAGTTCAGCTGCATATTGATGGAATTTCCATATATAATAATTCGGTAATACAAGTATGGCCTATTGTTTTAAAAGTTCATCATCAAAATTATGAAAGTAAACCAGTTGTCGTTGCATTATACTGTGGTGATTCAAAACCTTATTCAGCTGAAGATTATTTAAAAGACTTGGTAGAAGAAGCTAATAAATATATATTGAAAGGAATAATTTTAAATGATGTAAATTATGCATTTAAAATTTTGTGTGTGGTTGCAGATGCGCCTGCAAGAGCTTTTATTAAATGTTGCAAGTGTCCAGGTGGTTATTTTGCTTGCGAAAGGTGTACTACTGAAGGTATTACCACAAACCGAAAGCGTGTGTATCCACAAATCGATTGCGATCTCCGGACAAAAGATTCATTTATTGACAAAAAACAATCAGAGCATCATCTACAGAACGTCAAGTCCGCGCTATGTGAATTAAAACATTTTGATCCTGTAAATGACGTAGCTCTAGATTCTATGCATCTACTGTATCTCGGTGTGATGAAGAATCTATTAGAAAAGTTGCTTATAGTGAAAAAACATACAAGTCGGTTGAAAAGTAATCAAGTTAAAATTTTAAAAAATATAATGGAATCAATATCATCAGATATTCCTGATGAATTTCAAAGAAAATTATATGAAATTGATCAAGTTTCAAGATGGAAAGCCACGCAATTTCGTTTTTTTTTATTGTATATTGGGCCGCTTGCTTTTAAAGATGTTTTATCAAGGAATAAATACCGACATTTTTTATTACTGTATGTAGCATGTAGAATTTTAAATGACCATTCTAATGCAGTAAGGTATGCAGATTATGCTCAAGATCAACTGAGAGACTTTTTTAAATTAATGCCTTCAGAATATGGTGAAGATTCACAAGTATTGAACATGCATAACTTAATACACATAGCAGACGATGTTCGTCATTTTCAAGTTCCTTTGAGTGAAGTATCGGCATTTTGGGGAGAAAATTACATAAGTTTATTTAAACATTTAGTGAAATCACCAAACAAACCACTTACACAAATAGCAAATCGATTGTATGAGTTAGAATCTGGTGATTATGTAAAAATAAAAAAAAAAAGTGCCTTATGCAAATGCAAGTACGAACCATTTATAAATTTATTTTTACACAATCAAAAACGGTATTCTAAAGTTCAAGAAGTAGAATTACGTGGGGTAAAACTTTCTTGTAATCATCCAAATAATATTATACAATTGCGCAACGGTAAAGTATTTATAATTTTTAGTATATTAAATGTTAAGAAGAATTGCGCGATTCGTGAAAATATGAATAATTTATATGTGTATGGTATTATAGAAAATGAAAGAAGAGAAGTTTTTGATTTTCCGACTTCATCCATTGATGTTGGTGTGATGGAAATAATTTCTTGGAAACAAGATAAAATAATGTTTAACATTGAGTGTGTACAGCGAAAATGTATATTATTTCACATAAATAATTGTCAGTATGTATTAACGTTGTTACATGTATAAATTAGTTAACAAAGAACAAATAATAAAATAAATACTATTAAAAATTCAATTTATTATATAAAAATTTCCACCGAGCTGAAAACAAAATATCAATGCAATTTTAAACTCAAGTTCATTTATACCTTAATTAGAAAACCAATTAGAAAAAGTCTCCCAATTACTTGTTTATTTTTAAATTAGTACAAAAGTGTTCAAAATCTACACGACAAGTAGATCTACCAAACCAATTTTTAAGGGTGAAATGTATCACGTGGACAACATGTTCAGATTTCAGAAAGATCCTTTGTCTGGTTTTATCATAAAATCGTTGCTAAAATTCTTAATAGATATTCTACGGAAGTAGCCTTTTTTCGTTACTTTTTACATTTTACGTTAAATTAAAATATAATATTGTAATGCAATAATAAAATTTTTAAATCGCGGTAATTTATACTTAAATTTAATTAAATTATTTATAGACAGGTAATACAATAAATAAATACTTAGTTTATTTTCTTGTAAAATGGAAAGGATGGACATTGTGTGCTGGCTAAACTAAACTATTGGTAAACTATTACAATAGAATAGAATAGCCATACTTGCACTTTTTAATTTAAAGGCAGTCATCAGACTGTCTGTACATAATACAGTTAACCCCTTCATTATGATAATTTTAAAGTACACCCTTAATTATCTAAAAATTACCTGTATTCTGGTTTTAGTACAGGTAATAAACTTAAGTGATAAAGAATTTAAAAAAAATATTGTTATTAATGAAAACCATAGGAAACAGGTAAAAATATTGTAAAAATTGCATAAATGAACTGAATTTTATTTAAAATCAAATTTTTTTGTTAAAGGGAGGGTCAACGATATAAATACACTATTAAACAAACACTATACTTCAATATTTTGTAGCACCCCTTTTTGAGCGTATTATTACAGCAATCCAGTGGCGTAGCCAAAGGGGGGACTGCCCCCCCCCCCCAAATTATTAATTCGTAATTTTACAATAACTTCAAACCATGTATAGATTTCTATATAAATGATTTTCAAAACACTAATGATACTATATTTGAAGGCTAATGGCTGATTTTGCATCAGAAATGAAAAAACCATGAAGGAGCAGCTTCCAAAATATACAATGGAAGCTCTTAATCAGTTTAATATTGATGTTTCCGAATATATATATTATTTTAGGAAAAATAAAAAAAATAGGTTAAGCGGTTTAGCTTTATTAGCAGTTCACAGGAATATGCCTATATTAATGTAGAAGAGGTTATATCGTGGGTATTCTGCGAAAATGCATTAAGTCAAAATTATTTTGTTGTTTTTTGTTTAGTTAATCATGCTCTGTTCTTGCTTGGTGAACGTTATATAGGCTGCAAAAACGCACTAAAGTCATATTTATAGAACTAGCCAAGATAAATTTCTTTCATAAATCAAAAATACATAAAGATGTTCTGAGAAAACAAACTTTCAAATTCAATTATGTCAAAATTATAAAAATTGACTTAATGCATTTTCTCAGAATACCCATGATATATACTTTTGGAATAACAAAAAACGCAATGATTTTACAATTATAATTATATTAGAATAATAATAATTTCTATTATTCTATTAAACTCTATTTTCGGAGAAATTATTTTTTATTGTAATTTTTTAACTTTCTATTGAGCGCATGATCTTGAAAATTTGAAAAATTTTCTTCTGCGGCGCTATTAAAAACTACTCGCTGCGCTCGCAGCCCCCCCCCCTCGAACCAAATTTCTAGCTACGCCACTGCAGCAATCCTGTTGAGCAAAACTAAAATACAAACTAAAATTATCTTAAAAACCTAAGCCATCAACAATGTTCCTTGGGTGTAAAAGATTAAACTTTTCAGGTAGCAGGTAAGTGTAGGTAAGGTACAGCTAGTTTTATGACTATTTCCGAGTAATGTCTTTCAACAATGTGCCAAAAGTTTTTGTTCTTCATTCTCACGAAAGATATTTTTCCGTTTTCGAAAATCAGTCTTATCTATAGCGTGGCCAAGTGTTTAGCTCCCGAGTTTTTAAAATTGTTTCTTGTTCTTGTTGTAATTAGTACTATAGAATCATGATGTCAGATTCCCAATATTTATTCGTAGTCGTTGAGTTTAACGAACTAATAAATAACAAAAAGTGCGTGGAATTGTTGCCCATCTCATGGTTGTTTGAAAACGATGAGATGTGTTATTATCCTCCCAAGAAGGATTTCATGAAAGTGGAGAAATGGGTGGAAAATCAACGTGTTCCAGGTGAAGCGTGGCCGACGTATCCAATAACGATAATTGCTAAAGCTAGTAAGTAATAACTACATTATGTAAATTATTAAATATTTAATTCTTCTCGTTTGAATGAGAAGTCCTGCAATTAAGCTTTTTAAATAATAATTATTGTTATTACTTTCAACATTGGAATAAACTCTACTATTATTTCAGGAGATTACGATCAAGGACTACGAAAATTAAAAAGATCGTATAAAAAAAAAGACGTGAATAGTTCTGACAGCGAGTCACAATTGCAGACAACAAGTGCTTCAGTTTCTCAACTTTTAGCCACACCGCGACCATTAATAAATTATAAAGGCAATATTCAGAATGATTCTGCCTGTGTAAGGCCAACAGCACACCTACTAAACCCAATTCATGAAGAATCTGAAGAAGAATTGACGTTACCAGGACAACCACGTATTAATTCCAATTATGCCATTAATTCATATACATTAACTTTATTTTAACTTAAAATTTATTATCTAATTTGAAAATTTTATTTTGTTAGTTTTCTTTAAATCAAAATTTCATTATAAAATTTTACATTATTTTAAAATATTTCATATTATTTAAAAATTTTATTTTATTCTAAACATTTTTTCTGTTTTTATTATGTTGAATTGTATAGTTTTAATGTTATTATAGATATATATGAGTTCAAGGAAGCCATTGAAGACTTAAAAAAATTTATAAAAACTGAAATATCAAATGCAAAGAGGAGTATCTTGTATGACTTAGACCAGAAAATGAATGTTCTGAAGTTGGAAATAGGTAGAAAAGGTACCATTACAGCTGACCATCCACATCCCTGGAAACTTATCGACACAGACTTGCCAGCAAATGATTTGGAATCATTTTTAAAATTTGAAGAAATTTTAAAAATAGACACTACAAAGCAGGAAGCATTGGTATACGTTTTTTTAAAATCTTATATTTAAATTTTGTAACTTGTATAATTCACAGAAAGAGATTTTCCGATTGGAAACTATCGGATCTACCAATTACGACGCCGATATTTCATCGATATTAAAAAAACTCATCGGAAAAACTGTTCAATTGCAGTACAGTGGATGTGGCAGAGTTGTTAATGGGGTGGGAAAAAAAAATTTTTCTGCTACAGAATTTTATAAACATATGAATGGTAAATTAATATCGTTAAAAAAATTACTCGAAGTAATTATATTTTAATCATTTTCAATTTCAGATTTTCTGATGATCAAGTACAAGGAATCGAAAGAAATCTTAAAAATAGTACACGCTACCAGCAAATTTTTTTCCGGCGCGAAAGATCGAGACGGTGGCCGAGCTCAACGTACAAAAAAAATTTAAAATTGAATTTATTTTTCCTAAATTCCT
Organism: Cantharis rustica; assembly: GCA_911387805.1. Lineage (NCBI taxonomy): Eukaryota > Metazoa > Arthropoda > Insecta > Coleoptera > Cantharidae > Cantharis > Cantharis rustica. The sequence continues at coordinate 39,019,380 of OU426879.1, forward strand.
GCTTCCCATTATAACGGATAAGAATAAAAAATATCAAATTATAGAGATCTTTTTTCCGTGCCATAACATTTGATATTTTGTTCTTTAATTATTAATAAAAAATCGATAGTAAGATTAAGAAATATAGCTCGATTTTAGAAAATATTAGCAGGCTTGGTCGTCGTATTACATCAATTTTAATCTGTCAAAGTAACTTGTTCGTAATATTTTTTGGTTTTCAAACAAAGACATTAGTAATGCGGCTAGTAAATAAGGCGTAATCTGACGATCAAGCCTGTTAATATTTTTTTAAAACGAGCTATTTCTTAATTTTACTATCAAGTTTTTAACAATAATTAAACAAAAAAATATCAAGTGTTGGATATCTGTAGAAGCGGAAAAAAATCTCTTTAATTTGATATTTTTTTATTCTTATTCGTTACACGGAGAAAGCAGGAATTTAGAAAAAATCAATTTTCTATGCTAATTTTGTATGTTCAACCGGTCACCCGGTTTAAACTACATCGTTCAAATTTTTGTTTGTAAATACTAAAATCATGACATTGTTTCAATCAACTATACAATATAACTATGTAATTAAAAAATTTTTGGTTTTATTAACTTGTTATAGTTTAGATTTTATTGTATTTTTACATGCCCATGTAAAAGGGTCACATATTATTGTAACTGTAAAAATATTTGTAGGATGTAAATTTATAAGTTCAATATATTATGTATGTATAAATTATTTACAACAACCAGCAGGTTCTATTTTTTTAATTTTTATGCTGAATTTCCAGATTTCACATAATGACATGTAATAATTTTTTAAAAGTGAATTTGTAATTTTGCATAAATCGTTTTAAATTAATTTCACATTATTTTTCCTACCCAGTTACATTATAAAATTATTTTAATTTTGCATGAGCATTACTGTATTATTTATTTACAAAGATTTTCTATGTGTAAAAAAAGTGTATTTAAATCTGCATTATAAATATAATTTTAATATAATAAAATACTATTTAATAATACTATTTACTTGTTGATTTACTTAATTATTTCTTAAATTACGTTATTTATTTAAATTATCAGCTATCGTTTATCCTTATTAAATAAATTTTTACAACTTATCAACTTTAGCTATCAAGACTGGGGTTATACTATGCAATAATTTTAATTTAGTTTAAACAATTTTATTTTATTCCAAAATTTTATTCAGTCTTGGCTCAAGCCAGGTTTCAGTATTGGGTCAATCCTTATTACCAGTTTTGGCCCAAGCTAGGTTTCAGTACAGGGCCAATCTTTATTACCAGTCTTGGCCCAAGCTTAGTTTCAGTATTGGGCCAATTCTTATTACCAGTCTTGGCCCAATCTAGCTTTCAGTATTGGGCCAATCCTTATTACCAGTCTTGGCCCAATCTAGCTTTCAGTATTGGGCCAATCCTTATTACCAGTCTTGGCCCAATACTGTATGCCAATCCTGGCCCCTAGTTATCATCCCAGAGTCAAACCAGGGCTGGGCCAATGCTGGTTTGCATTCTTGGGCCAAGGTTACGAAGTGTTGGCGCAACTTTGGGCCTATGCTGGGCCCGTCGTCATTTCCTACATGGGTACGTCGAAAATAAGAGTTTATGAGTGGTACAAACGTTTTCAAGAGGGCCTTACAGACGGAGAAGATAACGCTGAACGTAGGAATACAAGCGCATCAATTACCAATGAAAAGCTGTAAAAATAAAAAAAATGGTTCTTGCAAATCGCCGAATAGCTTTAGAGAGGTTGCGGAAGAACTTGGAATCTTGATTGGGTCATGTGATATCCAATTTAAACTTGAGATAAGTGGCAGCCAATTTGTTTCATAAATCAAATCACATTCGCTATGTCAAAAAATTGTGAGTTTTGAATAGCATTACTATTATGGCAAAACTAGCTATAATTTGCACTATAATAATTACAATCTACGTAATCTATAATATACTCAGATCTCAGAAACGCAGATGTTTTTAAGACATCTTTACTTTCTATTTAGATACACTAACATATTCTTCTTTTACTTTCGTTAGGTCTGCGATCTGTGCTTTAATAAAAGTAACCTCAGTGTTGTTCCAAAGCTCCTATTAGTGCTGTAAGCATATTGTTTTACATCCTTGGTAGGTTGCTAGGCTCATCTCAGATGTGCCCGTAACTCTGAATTTTTTTGTTCATTAAGGCAAATCATCAGCCCATGATGATAGACGATGACAGAAAAGTTTAGCCTTCCCAGTTTTTTTTACTCTAATAATTTTATATAAAATTATATAATGATTTAGATTTTATTTATTATTAAACTCTCGTAATCACTAATGTAGTGATTATGTATATTATTTTGTTTGAATCAGAATCATGCCAAGAATACATATTTATATTATTAACATAATATTGAAGAACACGCTATACCTATAAGTTGCAATTTTTCAAGTATTGCATGAATATGTAATAATATACATTTTTAAGTTTTTGTTTAAATGTGAAGTTAAGAAGTTAAAACCCATATTGCACTTTTATATTAAATTATGCAATATTTGACCTATTAAATCTAATAACAGAAATATTTTACTGTACTTGACCTTTTCCGATTGTGTAATAGTAGTTTTACTGGCGGGTGGCTAATGTTAATGATAATAACAGTAGAAAAATCAATAAAACACTATCGTAATTGTTAAAAATTAATAAATTGGATTAATGGCCGATATCATTAATTTCTGTGAAAGCAGCATGCGGAAACATAGTATTTCAAGAAGTGCGAATTGTGAAACAGTGAAAATACCTGAATAGATAAATGGTACTAAAATATACAGATGTAATTTTGGCATGGTTTCCTTGCAGTTAAGATGCCTGATTTGCGCAAACCGTAGACTTATAGATTTCTTATAATACAGACCATTAAATAATGTAGCAACATTTTTTAAATTTTTATTTCAATTTAAATATTTTCAAAAATAATGATAAACTACCCATGATGGTAATAAATTACTAAACTTGTATGACGCCCATGTAGAGAGCTTTATTGCAAAATGCACAGTTTTGGCAATTTTGTTGGTAGATGTCTAAATCAGAAACGCATATTGAACTCCGTTAACTATAAATGTAACATTTGATCGTTAAACATTATATTTACGAACACTCCACGTAAAGTCGCAAATTAAACTGAGCAACACACGAAACGACAGCTGTCACTCGGCAGGTTGCTCCGCGTCTGCTGGAGAACATCTTCTTCGTGGTGGTCTACTACTTGACAACTTACTCGAGATACTGAAGATTTATAGAAATTTTTACAATTAAATGTTGGTTTAAAGCATTATCATGATTTTTTAATAGTCACTACCTGGCTATCTTCCAAAATTAAATTTATTAACTGCATCTTTTTAAACTTTCTTTAAAAGTTGAAACATTCTATAAGCAGATTTTTCAATATTTGATTATAATATAATATATTTATAATAGAATATGTCCATACATACATACTATATCTTCTAGGATGTAGTATACCATTTAGTCTATTTATATAATACATATTTCTTTTTATATGCTTACAATATTTACACCTATTTGTATATCTTTGATAATAAATATAATGTTTTAATATTTTTAGTTGTGACAGCACTATTACAAAATTTAGTAATTCTCAAAATGTTTATTTAAAATTAACTATATAACCGAGAATGAAATTGAGTTTCTTGAATTTGTATAGAATAGTTGTTAATTTATTTAATAAATATTTGTCAAAAAATGTAAATACACAACAAAACATTAAAATTGTTTACATTTTTTGGAAACTGTTATGGCGATTGCGTACATTCCTGTAATATAATTCGATCAATTTTGGCGTTATCGTTGATTAATAAAATTGTATTTCTTAAAATTTGTTCAACTACAAAATTTTAGTAGCACCGATATAATTTTTTTACAAGATTAATCAAAATTTATTTTGATTGAATAGTTATGAGTGTTTTTAATGCAGTTATTTTAAAATATGTAAGTCTAAAACGTAAGTTTTTAAAAAGTCTTTGTAATAATAATTCAAAATATTATAAACATAATATATCGATAACTTAGATACTTACCTAATTTAGGTTATTTATACAATTAGTACTGCGATTTTAAAACTGCTTGTAATATTTAAAATTATATACTTTTTGATATTTCACCGGTTTATTTATTTAAAATGTTTCTTTATAAGCTTTACGTGCTTACCTTTACAATTGGAAACTTTCTACAACAGAGTAATTTACTGCAGCCAGTCGAAGAATTGTTTTGTGATGTGAAATATTTTACAAAAACAGTTTTTTATGCTTACAAAATGCATTTCATATTTATGATTTAGTATTGTAATAACTACAAACCACTTACATAATATATAATTAGAGTTAACGATAAATTATTTAAACAGAAATTAAATTAGCTAAAATAAAATATTTAAAAAGATCACGAAAAAAACGGTTTTAAATTGCTATAGATTTATTTTCGCTTGACGACTAGCGCCGTTGTCCAGAAGCAGTAGCGCAATAGTCAGGTAAAACAGGATAGACCCTATCTATGACCTATATGGATTACGTTAAAAAACACGTCTGTATTGGTCTAATTTAACAAATCGGTAACTTTTAATGTGGCATTATTCTGAAAAGTGTTATAGTTATAACGTCTTACATAAAAAATTTAACTACATACCTATAAAAAGCTTCCGAAGTGTTTGCTATGTTTCTTGTCTGGTCGAATAAAAAAGCTTTCATATGCTCACTTGTAGCCCATCCTTTTTATGTTAAAGAAAGTGCAATAATTACCTAGATATTTGTTTAAAATCAAATTTAAAGCCGGGAATTCTTTTAGATTGAACATACACTTTATTATTATTTAATGTAAATAAATTATCTTAATTATGATTTTACATCATAGTATTTATGTTTTTAGCTCTTTTTTGATAAAATTTGTTGTGATGGAATTTATTCATCTTAATGCCAACTTACACAACTTTCTAGTCAAATTAAACTTGAAATAATGCCGGATTACATACTTAACGATAACAATATTCGTTTTATAGGTTGATATGAATGTAAACAAAAAATAAATTAAAAAATTGCAATAAACAAATCAATGTTTTGTAAGGCTAATGATCTGAAATGATTTATGATTTTGATCAGTTATAGGAACAACTTTTTTTGGTAGTGTTGTAGTATACACACGCGGAAACTTTAAGTAGGTATTACTTTGGAACGTGATGTAGGTTGAAATACTAGAAAATTATTGTCACAATTATGTATTTGCAAAGTAAACTTTCTTATCACATCGTTGATTAAGGTTATTCGCCTTTTAAATGTGTACACGTTGATTGTTGTCCAAAATTTTTGAATTGTGCGTAGGTACATATTTTTAAGCACTGTTCCATTTTGCATTTTTCCAAACATAATGACTTAGGCTTAGGTCACCTCTGCCATGGCGCGACTCTTTTTTTCTTCTCAGATGTAAAGCAAAATAAATTGCGTTTCTTCGGTTTGGCGGAATTCAAAATTTATGTTAACTTTGCTAACTGTTCACATCAACCTTTGGCCTTTCACAGTGTAATTGGTATATTCATTAAAATGTTATTACTTATATGCGATATACAATCTATTATCAAAACTGTATATGGATTTTAATGTGCTATTATGTGTTGTAGTTGTAAGTTTATTTCAAAATAGTCGGTTGAAGATCGTAAAGTGACTTGTGCTTCGACTAGTAAATTAATTTGGTCGGCAGCGTAGTAATTGGTTATTGTTTTAATTTTTTGCGGCCTCGGTTTTTAGGTGTATGGTAATAGTGTGTACGTACGTTTAATTATTTACCATAGAAATTCCTGAGTTTTTTACTGTTTTGCAACACCATATTGCGCAACTGCGCGTATCGTACCTGAGGAGATGGGGTAAGCACGAACCATTCCGATTCTACGGTCACAAGCTCACGCCGACCATTGTGTTATCATCAGCGTTGTGGAGAAGGTGCGTGGATTATACGAAAGAAAAGTGTGTTTACTATCTCGAAAACTAAAAATTAGTCTCGACGAAAAAGGAAAATTAATTTTATCAAAAAAAAAATTTTTTTTTATATAGAAAAAAAAACAGTTTGTGTTATGATTTGAAATTATTAGAATATTGGCAGTGAAAATCGTTTTTAAAAACAATTTTGTGACTTCATGTGTTAGTGGGACAAGCAGACGACGCTTGTCGCATGGGCGCTGTAGACGCCGTTGTGATTCTACCTAGGATCATGTTGGGTGATGCTCCACGTGGCACCACTCGCCCCTGACCTACTGGATGAACCCTTATGTGTCGAAGTGAGTAATCCTTTATAAGTTAAATGGTTTAATGAAAATCTTAGCGGCGCAGCTTTTCGAACTTTGCGGTAACTTGCACGTCGAACTGCTTTTACGTTTTCAAGCGTCGCCGAAACACGTTTAATCGAAATATGAGTTCGATTCAGTTTTTTCATTATAATTATTTACTCAAAAATATCGGAACTAAAATTTTCAGATAATTTTTTTGAAAAATCTAATTTTAAATATTTTTAACTTACGGGAACAATTTGGTGTTTCCTGGAAGGTGGTCTTTTTAACAATATGAATTTTTGAAATATTTAAGTACGATTATTTGCTAGTATTTTCTTGAATTTGTAAATTATCTCAATCATACAATTTATTGTTATCGATATCACCTTACGATAAATTTTATTATAGTTTAAGAATAGTAACAAAATAGGTTGGAGAAAAACAGGTGTTAAATTATAAAAAATTGAAGATTTTCTTATTTACCAAATTTCATGAAGTTGAAATTTGCTGAATTTTTTTGAGTAATAATAATAATTTTCGTTTATAGTAATTCAAAATTTTAATTTTGGGTGGAAAGTTACTAAATAGATAGGACATCACATACATAGGTGCAGGAGACAATTGAGATCATAGGCTTTCCAGTTTTAAAGTATCATTTTATTATTTTGAAGAAATTAATTATTTACAATTTTTTTTTTTAGATAGTCTTAGTTTTACATAATATATTTATAATATACTGACCCATATTCTATAGATTAAATATTTGCGAAGCGAATTCTTACAATGCAAAAATATAGTAGTTTCTACTACGGTCCCTTCAAAAAATTTTTGCAAAATTATTTTGTTTGGTAGTAAAACCGCGAGAATAGAATAATTATTCTTATTAGAAAAAATTATATTAAAAAAAATAATTATTTTAACTAGAAACAACTATTTTATGTGGACTTAAGTTACTTTTTTTTAAATCTTTTAGTTTGGGGATTAATAATTTTAAAAATAGACATCATTAGTTTGTTTTATTTTTATATTTTATGCATTTCGAATAATAATAATAAACAGGCCAATCTAGTATTATCTCTTTTTTTATTTGCTTTTGGAACAAATATTCACAAATAAGACCTACTGCTTAACGTGGGTTCCGAAACACGGCATAAAATAACTTGAGAATAGACGGGATTTGGACTACAGTACATTTTGATGTATTATTTGCCAACGCATTAATTCAAATACAAATTTTATTATTCAAATTTAGTAAATTTTTTGTCCTGAAGTATCATCGCTTGGGATATTTCTTGTGTTTTTTTTTTAGTTTTTAAAGTACCTACGTACCTTACAGATTTTTTTAATGACTAAAATTTAAACAAGCTGGAGTTTTAAAAAAATTCCTAGTAGATAAATTTTGTTTAATTCAAAAAAATATCTTCAATAGTGCTATTGAACTGTGGTTTACATAAAATTTTATATAAACACATAACATTGAATCATCTTCAAAACAAATAAAAAATTAAAAATTAATAATATTTAAAAAGCATTAACAGATTCCAGATTTATTTTTTGTTTTTTAACTTACAACTAGTACGGAAAAAATAATGTTATGATTATAATCACTCAAAAAATTAAAAAATATTAAAACATTAAAATTGTGTTAATCTAACCTAAGTAATTATTTATCATTAGAATCTTACACTTAAGTTAAGTATATGTTCAGTATTTATGAGTATATGGGTATAACAATCGTATGTTTCGGATATCTATCACAAAAACTATAAGCAAAGGGTAATTTGCTAAAAAGAAATAATGTTATGTATTCCTAAAAAATAGTGACGTCTTTTAAATATTTTTGACGTGCTGTTCGATTTCATTGTTGTATAGAACAATATTTTAACTCTAAAAAAAAAACAACTTTTATAATAATTATTGTTTGCTAATTTTAACTCATATGGTGCAGGTACCTAGTAAAGTTGTGATGCAATTATTGATTAGAAAACTTATTTAAAAACACGCACGTGGATTGTTATTTTTTGTGTAAATCATGTGAATGACGAATGCAATACCTAAATTAAATGTATTTATTATGATTTCTTGAAACGATATCAATATTGATAACAAAATAAAGTTGCACCTTGCTTGTTTCTTTGAAGATGAATGGATGATAACTGAACCAGTACAATCCACAATATAAATTCCTCTAGATAGGTTTTCACCGATAGTACTAAAAGAAAACTTAGATTTGCTGGAACTAAGTACAATGGTTCGACATTTTCTGTGAGCAATAAAATGGTGGTGTTGTCGACCTGTACTATAAGTAGTAACTTGCTATCGCATTATGAAAGTGTGTATTATACTGTCGATGAACAATTGTTTTCTGGCGTCTAACACTTGCAATTGTACTCGGGAGTCATAAAATGCATTAAATACACAGACCAAGCAGTGTATAATTTTTTCAATACCCAATACCACCTTGGAATTTTATAATTACTTATTATATCCGTTCTAAATAAAATAAATAACTGTTCAGTTAATTTATTGTGTTTACTAATAATTTCAAACTTTACTCAAGGCTCAATTTTCATCCTTTATAGCACCGTCTATCCGTCACTCAATGTTAATGACACAGAAAGACCTTTTTTCAAAGTTCACGTAGCTAATGTTTGCTCGAAATTTGTTTACTCTAAGATTTTTACGTTATTTGAATATACTCATGTTTCGTAACCATTGAAAAAGATCAAAAAACCACTCGTGCTAATTAATTCTCAATTACAAGTACTCTTTCATACGGTTACTGATTATAGCTTTTACGGTTTAATAATGGGTGTAAATTTTCAGTTGCTTATAAACTGCTTCATTTTTTCATTATTAAAAGGCAAAATAAAAACAAAAAATTATTGAAGGTAATTAATGGAAGTATCTTTGATATGATCCAATCTTATGGGAAATCTTATTCTTATCTCTACATGCATCAGTATCGTTAACAATATTTTTGAATAAATTACTGGTTATAACTCGCCATTACGAATAGGAAGTCTCGTTTCCCCTCCATTTATCAGAAATCAATTTCTCAAAGTGCATTAATTACATTGTGGCACATTAATATGCATGGACACGTAGGCGTCATCTTTATGATTCAAATTGCCGCAATTAGTCGTCCAAGTTCAGAAATTTATGCTTTATTCAAAGCCTTTGGCTTATAATACAATTTACGCTCTCATAAACGAATGCAGTGAGGTAATAATATTCCACAAAAAAATTTAGCAAATATTTTCTATTTGCTTAAACGAAATATACGGTGTACCTGTTTCGCTTTCTAATATTAAATTTGACACTCTTCCTCTTATAGTTTTTTTTTGTAAACTAAAAGTCAATTTAAATACTTATGTCGTAAAATTTTCTGGACATTGTTATTTTCTGAACTTTTGCAAAATAATAAATAATAAATTTCATAACGAGTTAAATAATTAATTGATGTAGCAACAATGTTTAATAATCTAAGGAATTTTAATTTTTTAAATAAGAGTAATATCGCTAGAATTAATCCCAGTAGTATTAAATATTACTGATATAATATAATAATTTTCATTGAGCAATCGAATTCCCGTTTGCGTTTCAGGCGCATTTGAAATGGATATTTCCATTGCACTTGATCTACTCGTGTAACGGTTCCTTGACTTGATATTTTTCATATCATGGAAATTTTGTGTTAAAAGGGTACAAGGATGTTTAAGCCTTCTCTGCCAATGTTTTTTTAAGATGTTACTGTCGGTTGACACTGAACGAGAACATAATGGGATGATGTAAAACCCATCCTAAACTGCATACCATTTCGTGCTCATCATTATTCCCAAATAGATGAAGGTCTTCAATCAATTATTTTTATAAAAAATATCTACAGTAAAATTTACATGATGTATGTAATTTATTGCAGAAATGCTCACGTTATTCGAGTTTATGACATAATTAAGAACGCTTTTAATTTAAAAGTACAATGATTAAATTATTTTTAATTATAATAAATATTAGTTGCAATTTTCTTTAAACCAAAAGCGCAATTTAGTGTTATACTGGAATATTTACCACTAACTTAATATTTAATAGGAAGCAATAAAGAAGATAATAAAAAATTCTATTAACGTCATGTTAATTTCCTTGAGACTGAGATTAGACAACTTTCTATAGAGCGAAATGAGGCCGGAGTTGGAACTGACAAAGTACGCGTAATTTTAATAATTATTATTTCAGTTTATTCATTTTATTCTATCGTATGTATTCTGCCGACGTTTCGCTTAATTTATGGTAAGCTTCTTCAGGAAGCTTAGACTACAAGAAGCCTAAGTTTTATTCGATTGTTATCAAAAAAAACGCATCTTCCGGATGGAAGCTCTTCTAATATAACTGGATATATAAATTAAAACGTTTATTGCCTAGTTATGATTTGTTTCTTTATAATTCACTTAAGCTTTTGTCACAGTATCATGTTTTATAAAAGCATATGATAAATTGTGTACCACCCAAGAAAATAAATTAATAGTGTTGTGACCATATTGTACAGGTATATCTAATGATTTAAACCGGCTCAAGTTGCAATAGTAAATAGGATTTTAATATTATAAATTTTGTTTACAACATGCGAAGACATATTTACTTGCATTGTTGTTCCTATTATAAATTAGCTTAGATGCTAATCACCTTAATTTGTAAAATTGTTAAAATAAAGAAAGTAAACAGCGAAGGAACTTAGATATTTATTTACATAGAAATCGAAAGGACTGTGCACGCGGTTTTCCACAATTTTTTTGAGCTGTGGAGGGAAAAAATTATTATAGGATCGGCAAGATGGTGCTTTTTAGAATTAGTAGGTTTTCATTACGTACTAAACGAAAGCATCGAGGGTGAGCCTGGTTAAGGCAGCGATTGTTCTAAAAATTACTATAAAAATCAAAAAACAACTTCCAATAAAAATTTTTATAGGTATTTGTCGTGCAAACATAATTAGCAATTGAAATGTCGATACAATTAGTATTGGTTAATGTTATTGTATTGTTTTTGAATAAATATAAATTATGCACGGACATGATGTATAACCCATAAGAAAGCGCTGTTATTGGAAGAGTTTTTGTTAACGGTGAGTGAACACCAAAAGATGCCGATATATGTGCACTATTAAAACACTAATAAATTATTGCTATTATCATATTAACTACTGTGGCTATCTTAACAACACGGCATTTATAGCGTAGTGATATATTACTGGAGCAAAAAGGGTAGCGTGATGGAGCAAATAAGTAATGGGTGTTGTTGGTGTTTGGACGCCCCAGAGTGCTCTTGGCTAAATCATAACGTGAGAATAATCAACAAATCAATGGTTAAAAAAATCATTATTTGATGTAAACGTATCAATTTATACAACAAGTTTTGAAAGAATAATTTAATTCTATGTCATAAATACGCTTTGTTTGTTGAGTTTATCATCTATGGTAAACTTTTAAATTATTTTATGGATGCGTTTAAGGTTACGTGTAATTCCCTATTTTTTTTTATAATGTTTTGCGTAGCATGTCTGATTTGTGCCATATTATGTTATTTGTATTTTTGATAATTCATTATCTTTTAAAATTTCACCAACGCCACTATCCTTGCCACTTGCCGTGTAATAATGAAATATATTTATTCGGTAATCTTATCATAATTTTGGTCCCGTGTCATTACTTAGCACCTATCTATAAATATATAGGAAGTCGATTCTTTTGTTTAAAAATTTGATAACGAAAATAAATACAAAATAATTATTGCATTACATCAGATTAATAATCAATTATCAGATAAGGCTGAGAATTTTAATTATGTTGTTATGATTTTTCCGTCTCAAAAGTTGTAACCGTGAGATGATGATGATTTTTTAATTGTTTGGAAAATAACTTAATCCACGCAAACCACGTAAACCGTAATGTCTGTTTTTTTGTACTAAGGTTAATTAATATATACACTCCAATATTGCAAGGTACAAGTACTGAGGAATTTTATTGTTTTTATGAGGAATTTTAATTACCGCACTTCATACTCGTATTAATAGACCGGGATTAAATGATTTTCATTTGAAAATTTAAAAAAAACATATTTTGAAATATGAGCATTATTTGAAAATATTATCAGTTTATTTCTAATCTTAAAATTCTTCTTCTATGATTACGTCTAAGATCAAATTTTAAGGAAAAACTTATAAAAAACAAATTATATTTGTTTAATTAATTATACCTAATACATTCCGCGTTTATTGCTTTGTTTTTCCTATTTTTTTTTAATTCTTGTCACTTTGAACATAATAAAACTTCTGTCTGTAGTAGTCTGGTGTTTCTTAAGATAATTTAAATAAAATAATATTATTTTAAATAATAATAACCGCAAACTTTAAAGAAAACTTGTATTTTAAACTGTATTGTATTTTGAGTTTTATGTGCATTGTAAACTATAAAATTTGTTATTAGGTTATTTCGTAAAATACACTGTATGTATTATTGATTTTTAATGGATAATCAAATTTGTAGTTTCTTGCTATATATTTTGCACGGTTAAAATTGAAAAGAGATAAATTAATAAAACCGGTGCTCCTCTTCTGCGCCGCTGTTAAATTATCCAGATTAACATGTTAGAAGTATTAAAAACTGTAATTTCTTTTGCGGTATATCTTTTCTAGTTCATTAGCGAAGTAGTATGCAATGTTTTCAAGATTCTTATGTTTTGCAATTATAAAATCGAGTTAAAGTTTAATATAAAATTTACATATTTAATGTAATGGCGTAAAAGTTTTAGTGCATCCAATTAGGATATGCATATATCGAAGTGTTGTCAGCTATGCGTGCAAGTGATCGCGATAATGTGGCTCCATTTTAATAATGATTAATAGCATTAATAAACACGCAACGAAAATCACTGGCAAATTAGTTGTAAATCGACCAACAGATTATAGTAGAATGCAAATATCGTGAATTGAATTACATATTTAACAAGCTCCATTACGACTCTTACATATAGGTATACAAGTGATTTATTTACTAAATCAATTAATTCATTTTTTTGCATATTTATAATTCTATTACACCTAATTAAATTGATTGATAAATATTACTTTATTTATTAATATATTATAACTTCTACACATTACGAATAAAACGAATTAAGCGTACATCTACTGCTTTCTATAGCATAAAATTATAACACGTGGAATTTTATTAGAATTTACTCAAAATGCGAATTTAAATAAAACAACATACCTACCGAATTATTATAATTTAATAATAATTTTTACGTATAGCTAGGTAAGTAGGCATACTTATTTTTACCACTAATTTACGTAATTTACCACTTAATTTAATTTGCCCGATTTAAATTTCAAATTAACTCTTAGAATTATTACGTAATTGTTTGTGGCGTACAACCGATTTTAAATTTTTTTGCTAATCAATAGGTTTTTTAATAACTTTTTTTATCGTTATTATTATTTATTTTTGCACATGTGATGACATCAAATAAATTTTTACCCGAATAAACGATGGTCATCCGTCATAATCTGCACTAACTTCTTATTTATTTTGTGAAATATTTCTAATTAAAGTGAAAACAAATTATTTTGAATTTACTTGTTATCTTTTTCACGTTCGCAATTAAAGTAGTGTACTCTGCATTTCTGCTCGCTTTGTTTTTGCGTTGTTACCATACCCTTTTATATCACCATACCAGTGCGGCCTGATGGTATAGACATAGTAGTAACATTATTAACAGTGAAATACTATTCGAGATATATTAGTTTTACAAAAAAAATATATTATGTAAATATGTTGGACAGTGGACAAAGATTGTCGATAGAATGGGCGAGATATTACTTTCACATAATGTCGCGAAGGTACAGTAGGGACCATATGTTAACTGGCACATTAGTCGTTTTAATCATACGATAAATAAATACAATCAGCCATGATTGTAACATAGACGGGTTAAGACGCACTGAAATGCGATTAGATATAAAGCAAATTTGTTTTCTAATTTTAAAGTGAATAATAAGTTATAAAAATGTCTATTTTTTTAAAAACAGTAATTGATTTAGCTGAATTTTCAAGGCGAAATCATTGGATAGACTTTTTATTGTTTTTTTATTACCATTTATAATTAATTAATAATAAAGCTGGCATCACACCGATTATTACAAAACTCACTAAGTTTTGCAATTGATTTGCCGGTATCAAATAAAACTTCTTCAAATTTCTTATAACAAACAAAAATTACTTAACTCTACAAATTTTGAAATTGGTTATCAAAAATGTCTGAAAATTAAAAAAAAATCTCTGGACAATGTCGGCACAGTTCTGACTTGAAGCACACAAAGTTATAAAATAATTCTCAAATTGCTACTTCTATTTATACTACTTTAGTTAAAACGGTTCGTCGTTTATGGTTTTATCGTCGTTTTAACGGATCCGTTAAAACGGATCGGCAAAACGCTTAAATTTCTCGACTTGGTGGTGCTATCTTTCGGGTTTCTTTTATTATATTTTATATTTACTATAATATTGCATTACAATATTATATAATATTTATTTTTTATTATACACATTTCTTTCGGCTTTGACCGAAAAGTAATAAAAAAATCATTTGCTTGGATGGAAGAATGACCTTGAACTATAAAAAATTCTAACAATATTACTGTACTATCCCACGAGCTGCTACCGGTAATATAACAGCCTTGTTGAAGTCCGTCGGAGTATGAGCTTAAACTTGAATATGCGTGTGAGTACCAGTAAAGGAACTCCGTTTCGTTTCGTAAAAAAGTACTATCATTCAGGTTTGTAAAAAATATTGAAAAACCATTCCGGTTCGTGAATCCAAACAGCCAAATTGTTTTTTTTATTATATAATTTTGTCTCTTACGTTACGATACGGTCCATGAAGAATTTTATTTCAAACCCCAAATAAGTGTACATTTTGGGATATTTAAAATACCCACATGATGAAATGGTTGACAACGTAACAGTTGAATTATCGATATTAAGTTAATCAAATAGAAATTTAAATCTCCAACATAATTTAAATATTCTTTGCAGGACTATAATATAACTAAAAACAGTTTTTTATGTATTGTTGTTTGGAAAAATATACTTCAATATACTAGAAAATTAGCTATTTTCACCCACTGGTGTTGAAAGTGATATATTTTTAACATCGGCAACTGCTCACTGTTCTTTATCGCAATACGGAATATGTCGTAATTTAAAAATGTAATATAATATGCCAAATTAGAATCTGACAAAATGACAGGCCTCTAGCAGAACAGCCACTCAAATTAATCAAATACTTTGTCAACATTCAAATAAATACTTTCATTTTTAGAAGATAAATGTAGAAAATAAAATATTGCATGAAAGACTTGCGTGTAGTAATGTATTAGTATCCAACTTGCGTGATTGCACAATTCGGGTAACGCCTTATTGTACAACCATCACACGCGCTTGATAATGATCTACTTACAACACTGATATCATAAAGTACTATTACTATTCCTTTAAGTATTTATGTACGTACATATTGAATAATTTTCATTAAATATAAAAAATATTTTTTATAGAATTTAAAGTTATTGCTTCGTGGTTTTAGTTTTCACGAAAAAAACAATTGGCTTAACGATGTTTTACCAACATTCGCATTAGATTTTATTAAGTGAACGACATTATTACGGATTTAAAGTGCTCCGCTAATTTCTGTTAAATCTAATAAAGTAACATCCAATAAGTCCAAGTAGATTCATCACTTTTCATCTTATTGCTTCACATTTTGATTTCCGGTATATTGTCTTTGTTATCTTTAGGCGTTCTCTAAGGTAATAGGGTTCCGTTAAGAATTCCGACAGTTTACGTATACATATATTTTTAATCTTATATAATAACCAAGTAAACTAAGCTAATTTGTATCTTTCTTCACTATAACTACTGTGATTATTGATCAAAGAGTATGTCTAATATTAATCCACTCTTTGATTCTCTCTCGTATAAAGTTGGACGATTATGATCTTGATAATTGGTTGCCGTGACAACGTTTCGAATAATAGTCAATAATAATAATAGTTGTGTTTTTGGATTAGGTACAATTTTGACATCCATACTTTTTATTTTATAATCACATCAGTGGCAACAAGAGAAAATAAAATTACTATTTTACGTATTTAAGTATTTATTCTAAAAGTATTTTAATAGTCAGTAGACAAATATTTATATTATATTACAAACTTACAATTATTATTAAAATAAATTTATAATTTTCATCTTATCATTTTGGACAGGTGTACTATATTATTGTACTTACATTTATAAAGTCTAAATAAGGCATTTTTTTTATCAAGGAAGATTAAATTAAGTCAATGTTGTTAGATTATAAAATAATAATAGTTTTCGTAATTTGCGTAATATAAAATTATAGGGTCTTCTTTGCATTTAAAAGAATGGGAAAATTCCCTAAAAATTGTTTGACACGAATCCAAAATATGCAAAAGATAATTTTGCAAAAATTCACTTAATAAAAATTTGATATTTTATATTGTACACATCCAAAATCATTTAAAGGTAATTATTATTAAGCATTCAACACGTGGAGGCTACTTTTATCATTTGGTTACCTTGTAAAAGCTTCGGGCGTTAATGATACTTCAGGATAAATATTTAATTAATACAAAAACTGTCGAAAATTAAAAACTATAATTTAACGAAAAGGTAAACAACTTTTGATTCAATATAGGTATACAGTGAACACAAAGACTATTTTATTGCATTTCAGTGCAATAATACTCGAGAGAAAAATTAAGTAGGTAGTATGTCTGGTTTTTTCGCAGTCGGCCAAGGAGACTACTAATTTATGCGTAAACCGGACCATTAAGTATGGTGGGTGGGATTCAACCATTTTTAATTATAAACAACGGCTTTGTTGCTTCTGAATCGATTATAACACGAATACTGATCGATTATCGATGGTCACGTAAATTTAGATTGTGTGCATATTTGAGTTATTGGATTTTCGAAAATGCTTTTCAACCAACAATTTCTTTTTCGTTTTGAAATGTATGTATGCGAATACATGTACAAAGATATTGTTCGATTAAATTGCATTGCTGTAAACATAAATAGCGAATTAAATAATAATTACTTCCACCGAGTTTTATTATGTTTTTCTTTTAACATTCTTCCTCCAAGAAAAACTACTTGGGTTTACATTCTCGGTTAAAGTTGTGACTGCTGTTAGAAGTCCATACTAATAAACGCCCGTTTATAGCTTTAACCGACAATCGTTATTTCTAATCTCGAGTTAATTATGATATCGGAGATCGTTATCGAAAGAGCAGCTGAACTACGGGTTAACCGCTTGGCGAAGCTTTGATTTTATGAGCTAACCATTTAGTTAGTTGGCAATATTGCTATTACACATTTCGTTATTGATAAAAATGAAAAACTAAGTACCTGCTACCTAATTGATTAAGACGAATAACTGAACAAATCTAATGTTTACATGTTATCAACGCCCACCTACGTCTCCTTCTAGCTTGGCGTAACAAATCTTTACTTGACGTCTACCTACTGACCATTGTTCAAGTTAAACATTACTTAACACAACATATATATTGCAGTAGTATAAATTATGTATTTCATTTGGCATCAATCTTAACGGTCTTTGTGTTTCCGCGGGAAACCCAGATTTTTTGGTCGCTATTAAATTTTTCAAGTTAAACGCATTCCGAAAGCTTTTGGAAGCTGTACAATAACGTAATTACTGATAACTTGAAATTTAACTAAATGCGTCATCCAAATATTTTTCCCTAGGTAGTTGTGAATTACATTTAGTCAAATATACACAAATGATAACAGTACAATCTTGATTTTGTGATTCATGCTGCATTCTTTAAAAATGTTATAAAATGTTAAACAACTTACCATATTTGCAGTGATTGCAAAGCTCCGTTAGGAGAATATGTTGTTTCTGAAAGGAACATGTAAGTTTATGTGCAATTTTACATTTTTGAAGTATTTTTCGAAGGTAGACACGCAACTTATCATATAATTTAATAAAAGGTGTGATTTATTTTATGATGTTTATCGCTCGAAATTTCGAAACGTTTAATTGAATTTTGGTATCCTTTGTAATTTACGTCGCTGCCGCTAAAGTGATTTCGAGGAAATTGACATACTTTTTTATTTACTTAAATTTTGTGTACATAATTGGTTAACAGTGGCACACCAATAATAAGTTAATTACCGATAGGTATTTGGGCATTTTGTAACTGATAACTGCGTATGGACATTGATAAAATCAACTGGTAAGTAAATATTACCCAAAATTTTATTTATGAGCTTTTTATTGTTGTGAGAAAACGTAATTTTGTATGCGGTTAGTTAAACGCAACCGTAGAGGACCGACTATTTAACTTACATTTGACGTCGCATAAAAAGGTGGTTTTTAGGATTTTAGCTATATTTCTTGGATATTGTGATAGCGTGCAAGAAATATTATGAATAATTTTAAAGACACATTGAAACTCAACAGGGTTTATTTCAATATTATTTTATTAGCAGCGGATCACTATATGAGAAACGATGTCTTGCTGTTGCAAAACAATTTCGAACATCGCACGCTGGGTATACACACATTCTTGATTATCAACACATCCAACTTCTATATTTATTTATTACTGCAACATTTTTATTATCTTAATGGTGGTATTTTTATGCGAGGAGCAAGTTTGATTTACATAACTAACCAGTTAAGGACATTTGTTATTCTTTTAATCGTTTAACTATTTTCCATACCTTTATTATATCTCGTGCGCTTCTTCATTCAATATATTCACTAGTAAGTACCTCAGTTGACCACACGCAAGATTTTATGGCTGATATCTCAATTTTGCAACATATTGCACCGAACGGTTATTTAAAATCCATTAAATAATAAAATTGCGACACGTCTGAGAAATTGCACCTTAAAATTATCCGTGCTCAGAGTGTTAGCACCACACACGATGAGCAAAATTGAAAAATATATCTTCTATAATTACTTTTTAATGTTTTTAAAGTAAAACGCAAAACCGAGTAGCCAAACTTTATTTTTTATGCGAGCCGATAATTAGCGGGATAATAATTTCTTTATTTTATGATCAAAACGGTTAAAAGATCAGGTTCGCACATTTTGCAGACCTCAAATGCATTTTTCATTCTACGTGAATTTTAATTAACTGCAGGTTTTCATTATTACCATTAATTTTATATTTCAAGTTTAAATTAAATTATTAATGTTTCTCAAGCTCAAAACTTGCACTAGATTATAATTAAGTTTTAAAAATTAATGAAGTTACCGTGTTCAAATACAAGACTATGCATAACTTTGAACTTTCATTATGAGTTTTCGGCCGTCTCATTTTATGGAAGGACCTTTTGGGCTAAATTAAAATTGGAGTCTCTTTTATTGAGAGATGCAAGTGATTTATAATGGTTATTTTTAATGAGATTTAATTACCTGCGAGCAGAAATCTGGAATCAATTTAAATATGTAAATGGTTCTCATCACTGGCTATTTTTGTCGTTTTGCTTCATTTTCTAAATGGAAAAGCAACTGGTTTTACTTCAAACAACCTGTGCAAAAGCAAATTGTTTAATTAATGACACGATTTACTTATTTATCTTTTTTCAAATGATAGATGCAACTTACATGATAATCTCTCTTGGGCGGAGTTGCGGTAGGTGATGTTTATTTCATCTAAAGAGTCCGGTTCGAGCTTGGTTTCGTAAACTTAAATGGGAGGAGCGCATTTAGCTTTCTCATTTTTCCATATAAGGTGGTAATATGGAGTTGTTAATCACGTTCATAAACACATTTTGGATAATATTATTACCCCATTTATCTTTACATCTATGTGAGAATATTGGCTAAGACTCTAATACTAAACCGTTTATAGCATATCTTCATATTATTTTTGGGTATTACAGCCAAGTGCTAATTATTTAGAAATAGCCGACTGCCCAATAACTTTATCTAGAACATTAATTTAAAATCGCTAAATATAATGATGTGATGCCGAAACAAAATTAAGTGAAATAGGTATGTAATTCGCCTTTTAATAATTTACATACTTAAGCCTATAATTTGTTCGAGTTTGTTCAAGATAGAATCAAATGAAATCATATTCGTGCTCAAATACTATTAATTTTATCCAATTACATCCTATAATCGATACGAACCTTTTTTTATAATGTAGGTATTACCTTTTTAATAAATTATTTTTCCAGACTTTTATCAGTCGATTCGAAACTTCGTAGTCTAGTAGAAAATGAGTTATAAACTCCACGAGATATTTATTTGTTAACATTGATTTAATCTGCATTTTTAACAACATGCGGTTATTAAACAAACCAATAAACCGTAAATGGATGATCATTCCTGTGGAATTTATCAGACAATTTTAACATACATAAATTGAAGGTGCGAAAAATTCCTATTGTGTTTAAAAAGTATTATTTTCGAGATGTTTCTCAAAATTAAATTAAATATAATAAGAGTCAACGGTTATTAAAAAATTTAAAAATTTGTTTAAACTAAATGAATACATATTGGGAATGGATTGACTTTGATTAAAAATCTTGAGATTTGGTTCAAACTATCAGTTTCGTTAATTAGCTTTCCTGTTTAATTTTTTAAAATAATTTCCAATATTATTTTGGATAATTAGCCGCCACTGCATATTCGCGAGATTTTCTTCTAAAACTTTGAAGTCGTATTTAAAAATTACAATTTTAATCTTTACATCTTGAGGATGTTTTATATAATTTACAAAGCCATTCCTAGAAGTATGCACGTTGTGCCTTGCCCAAAGACGGCTGATACTGGAAAGCGACCAGAATTCCAAAATATTAATTGTTTAAATGATTTCATCCCTTTAGGACTGCACAAGTAAAAAGAAATCATAGAAATCTGCGGAAAATATTAGAAAATCTGAAGAAATTTCTTAAATAGAAATAATACTCTGTTTTGAGACCAGGGATGATTATGGAATACCCCCCCCCCTCTCCAGTATTTTAAAGAAAAACGGTGTGACTTCTAACCCCAGAATCTAACAATCTAATCTTCCAAATACCTTTTTTTTGCAAAATTTTAGAAGTTTTTCTAACTTATTCCAACCTGCGCCACTAGTGTCTATTCTATGGCACAGTTATATTCAGCATGCTTCATATTGGTACTTGAATGTAGACTAAAGTCAATATAATAGTAAGATAGTGTAATTTAGATGAATTCGGCGCAATTCTGAAAAGTATATTAAATTTTTGTTAGGCGTGGAGTGTGCACAAATTTTTTTAAGCAAATGCAATAAAAGATAAAAGGTAATTGAACCTTGTGTATGGGTTAAGTCGTATGTAGTCACAGCAAAATTATTTTTTGGAATTAATACTTATCTAAATATTTTATGAACGATACATATTATTATAAATTAAAAGTATTTCGAAGAACTTGAATTACTGTTTTACGAAAATTATAAAAATAATTTCAAATACAATTTCGAATAATGTATGTGCAATTATCGATAATAATATTTGTATGTATTCACATTTACTATGATGAAATATTTATTTTCTAGTTACAAATTCGTCGGCAGAATATCTGAAAGAGAATAATAAAAATACTAACAAAGTAGCCTATAATAATAATTATTATAATTATGATTAAATTTAGGCATTAATTTGCTTTCAATGTTATAAAAATAAATATACATAAATATTATTTAATGTCATGCGGTGATTGGACAGTTAGTTGATGATTGGAGAGAAACAAATAAGTTTAAACCTACTTATATATTCAAATAATTTTGTTATCCCAATTAAATAGTAACCATTGTTATCTTCGGCTCATTTAAAAATTTTATTGCTTTGATCATCAACATTCACCGAAGCATTGGGCGAATTCATGGACGGTCACCTACTCGGCAGCTTAGTACTTCAAATTTAAAGATGACTCAAATCGCAAAGCTCAAATCAAAACATAAATAACATAAGCAGTCTTTAACTAACCTTAGACTTATAGTAAACTATGCTTGATATAATCTTTAAACGATGTTGTATTAGTTATAATATAATGTATCTAAAGTTCAAGTTTTGAATTGCTCAGCTACTGAGCATTCCTGAATGTACCCATTGATTCCTACATAAGGCAAGCAATAAGTACGGGAGCTATATAATGTCTATTCGTGGTTGTATTATACATACATTAATCAAAACTAGTTGGTGGTTGCGCCAGCCACACCAAAAATAAAATTTTGTCAAAAAAATAAGGCAATATTAGATAATTATGTATGATAAAAATAATTTTCATAATAGGTTTCATGTAATTTTAGAGTGGAATTTGTCAGTCTAAATACTTTTTTAATTTCATTTAAAAACAATTAATTTTCAGGTAGGTAGATGCCTATACCACTTAGAAATATTTTACTTGTTCACCTTTTTTAATTTGCGATGCGGTCTTTCGTGCCCCTTATTGATTAGAGTATTAAATGCATAATGTGGGTAATCATTTTTTAATAACGGAAATCATTTTTTTTTTGATTGAATTGCTAAAAAAGTATTTGGGTCAGAATCCAAAAAATGCTGTTTTAATATCTGGCGCCGGGTATAAATTTAAACTTTTTTCTTCAAAACCAGTATACCACATTTTTCTCATTTCTCTTCAAATCAAAACAAAAACAAGATTTATACAAATTTGGTGTGGCGTTGCGCATAAATTTAATTTGGTTGGTTTTTCAAATATTCCTTATTTGGAAAATTATAACAAAATGCTTGATTTCTAAAAATGATAAATATTTATTAGAAATATTTTACTAATGTAAGTGGAGGAATTTGCATTGGCCATTCTAATGTTATTAATTTATTAATTAGTCCATAACATAATTAAATTGGCTTCGTCTTTAAATTCAATCATTAATTATGGAGTTGTCGTTTCGACACCAAATTGGTCACTGTCAATTAACGATTTTGGTGTTAGCCATTAAACATAATCGTAAATCTATTAGTAATTTAATATAAATTGAATTTAAATTATAAACAAATTATAATTGTCATCTTAATTTCCTTAACAAGCGTTTAATTAAGAGTTAAATTTCGTAATAGTCGGTAACATCTGAAAATATTTTTTGTTGGATGGAATTTTCTAACAAAACGGTTTTTCTTTTTATTGAGAAACACGTCAGGATCGGTTAATTGAACTATAGTCGGCCAAACGTGAACTTTCTCATAAAGGAATCATTTTCACACAGATTTAACTTCGCCATTCGGATAATAGTTGCTAATATTCTTTAATTCTTTTGTACGAGATGATACTCGTTGGGTAGTCCTTCTTTGCAACACCTTTTTTGACGTGGTGGAACAGCTGACAGAAGTTAAAGAGAGCCGCAGTAATCCTGAGTAAATGCGTTTAGGTGTATAATCGCATTATGAAAGTGATGTGTGGATGGGTGTATTTGTTAAAAGATAAAGTAAATCGGATTTTCTCTGTCACTTCAAGTCAACGCTTCGCTTGACAACCCAATTGTCCAAACTGAAGGTGCAACAAACAAGCATTTTGATTGTAGCTTTTCATACATATTTTGCAATTAATATTTAACATTTTGAGCGAAAGTAGTGTAGGACGCCAATATCGAAAATTTATTTGTCTGCATTAAGCGGTATATGTAGATAATATAAAGCAATTAAATAACCGCGAAACTTGTGTCTGGCGCCATGTCTAAGATGTAGGTTTAACATGTAATGTGTCAAATTACTGAGAATTAAAAGGATGCCACACACCAAATTGGTTTTCTGTGGTTGCGTCAACAGATCTCTTATTATGATTCACTTGTGGTAAAAAATTACACTTCTGCCATACGAATTAAATTATAAAATTGAATCGTTTGGACGGTTACGCCAGCATCGAGAGTTTATGGCAGATATCTCACTAATTATTAGAATTTATCAGTTTTTATCGCACTTAAAGTGTAATTATAATTTTCAGTTTTTTGAGACTAACGATGTAAAATCATATTCTTTATTGTCAATTTATGAGACATTAGTTGTGTTGCGAATTAATAATAATAAACGAGTTTACTTTTGCGCCATCGACATTGCATTATATCTTTTGAGCAGAAGATTTTTAATAATCGCGCTATTAAATTTTCAATTACTATCATCACTTTTTTACTCGTGTAACTATGTGTATCGATATATTACCTTCATCGGTTTTGGTGTTGGAGCGTGTGGTCGTAAAAAGAAAGAAAAGCGTCAACAATAAATTTGTCATACTTTTACGGTTATATTGAAAAATTTTAATCCGAAACAATTCCACTTTTATTGAAAATCTCGGTATTACATTACTTTTAATTTTTATCGACTTTATAAATTATAATAGTGAAAGGTAAATAACTCTTGCTGTGCAGAGTTTATAGATTATAATTGCGTTGTAAAATAAATGTGAATATAAAAATAATTGAAAATTAATTTAATTTACTAGCTTGAAAATAATTCATAATCTAAGCGCAAAATTTATTCTAACCTTAATGTCAAACTTAGTGAATGTTTATTAACATTGTTTATGCTGCATGTAATTAATTTTGATTAAATCTAAACTCGTTAGTTTATTGTGAACTCCTACCTACTTCTTTTTTTAGCTTTTCACTTCTTTTTTTTCACATTATTGATGATCGATTTTAAATATTTTGATAACTTATAATTGGTTTTGATTTATATTTTCAGATCTCGTTTTTGCATTCATCGATATTTCGTTAAGTATTAATTAATTTTGTTGGCGTATGCATGCTATCTGTTGAATTAAACTGAAATTGAAAGTGAATTTTGACAAGCATGGATAAGACATTAAGACGAGCATGATTTACTTGTCATTGCTTTGGAGGTTGCAGATGATTGATAATGTGAACAAGCTATTAACCTAACTAGTTATGGGGTATCAAGGTATCGCGTTTTCGAATGATTGATAAAAACCCAACGCGCGCTTTCCGTATCAAATATTATGGCTTTCCGTGCCATCGGTTTCCTCCGTCGATTTGAAATCTTCATAGTACAATGCCTCTCCATGATTCTGATTTACATAATTTGTTACGAAAAAAAGAAACGTGGGCTGTAATATTGGAAATTTTTGCATCCAGCCGTACCGTAAGTCCTTGATTGTTCAAACAAAGGAGAAAAACGTTTCCGTATTGAATTTTAACCAAAGTTAATGATGGCAATTTTATGTTTCTTCAAATTACGTACTTATAAAAGGGATAATTAATTGTGGCAATTAAATGTTTACTTGTTTTTCTGTTATTTTATTTTACTGCATGATTTATATGGACTAAAACAATTATTTCATTAAGGCGGTTAACAATTTTCATGTCATATTAAGTTTTATGCAGATAATTAATTTTATAAGCTTTAATTTAAAATTACATTTGTTCACAATTTGAACAGCATCGGTTGCACTCATAAATTTTATAAGCAATAGAATTTAACTAAAAGTGAAGTTTATTATTTTACGAGCTTTTGATTTGTTTTTTATATACAACATTTAAGATAATATTATATTAGCAGATTTATTTTTCAAATGGGTAATTATGTGTGGAATTTTGATGATGGTTTTTATACCCATTTAATAAAAAGTCGGAATTTACTTTTTTGATTAACTGTAGTAGCGTCGAAGCTCTTTCAAGTTTTCGAGTGAAATTGTATCGATCGCGGAATTCTAAGTGTATGTAGAGCCAAAAACATTAACAAGTTGTTCTTTAATTTTCACATATGATTGTGTTAATTGTGGCCGCTTAACCACGTGTCGGCGTCATCTAAGAATGTCCTGGCCGGCGCCCCATTCAGCCAACTTTTTTTGAAGTCTATAGATATTAGTTTGGCGTCTTTATATACTTATAATAATTTAAAGTAATGTACATGTAATGTATTTGTATCCTGTTGAATTTCTTAACAAAAATTTGCCATTCATGACTTTGTTGTCTACAATTCATAACAGTCTTGCAGTGATGCTGGCGTGCGTGGAAGTGCAATTGTGCTATAGCTCGTGCCACATGTGTAAAAAATTGTTACAACTGTTACATGTTGGTTAATTTATTATGGACAAATCATCTCGGTGAGTTAGCAAATGCTAAACAAAATGTTGAAAATTACCTCTTGCGCATTCCGAGTTTTTTCAAACATCTTACCCAGAAATTGCAAGGTGCGAGAATTCTTAATTAGAGAAAAATTTTATTACAAGCATTTTATAAAATTCGAAAGTTGTGATTATGTACATACGTAATCGGTTAACTGAAATTACGGCTTGGGATACATCAGGCATTAATCAATTTCCACTACTCAACATTATCATGTTGTCAACGATTAAATGAGAAACGCGGACTATATAAAATATCTTGTATACCTACCTTATTAAAACGTTAACTTATCTGCTTTATGTTTTAAGGATCACCTTAGTCGTTATCGTAATTTTTTAATGGAATTGTACTGCTTAATATTATCTTTTCATGTTTTTTAAACGTTTTTGTAAAATTGTCGGGGTATAATTTAATCACAACAAAGTTTCTTGCTTGGGACAATGAAGATAAATCGAGTTTGACTTCATCAAATTTTAATTGCGTTAGATATTAACCTGTGAAAAATTCAATCGATTAATTTGCAAGGCTATTTAAAACTTTTTCATTGTATCCATACAAAGTTTATTAATTTTCTTATCTCGAGTCGCCTGCCAGGAATTCTTTTTGCATGCAGATAATGTCACATTAAAATTTTATCAAAATGTTTTGGTTAATTCGTCATACAATAATGATGAATTGTAAAGTTTATTAATTGTAAACTTTACAGGTAAAACAATGAAACGGTAATATTTTGCTAAAGCTTACTGTAAATATTACTTTCGCAAAAATTTTGCGGTATGCGGTTAGGTCACCCAGTCATTTAATATGCGTGTAAATCGAGACCGATTAATATTGATCGTTATACTATCACACATGTTTATTTCCGATATTTTTTCAAAAATATTTTATTAATAATTCTTGCTTTGTTGCAGGATATCGCAGCTTCTGGTAGTATCAGCATTGAAGACACTACTTATACTAATGGTGGTAAGTACCTACAAATTTTATATTACTGAATTTATTAAAGGAAATTGGAAAGAGCATGCTAATTTTTTACTACAATAATTTTATGTGCGAATCGTATAATAGTTTCAAAAATACCTTAATTTCATTTCCTAGTTTGCGGGTTAGCTATTCGCTCATATTGCAAGAAATTAATACATATATATATATATTTTTTATCGTTTTCTATGATTTTATGCATGACGCATATTTTTTGCATAATTTAAATTGGTAGAACTTGAATATGACTAATCCCAGCTGTTCTTTAATAACTGAGAAACGGCAGTAAAAGATTTCAAAAACGTTAAAGGGACAGTTTTTGCATAAAACGTCGGTGTGATCAAAATTATCCCAATTTACCGTTATCCATCTGGCGATGGAAGATATGCGTTAGTCTGTGGAAATTTCTTCAAAAAAGAAGTTGATAGTTTGATACATATTTTGGCATACCTACCTATATCTGCGCTTTTATTCTTCATTTTTTCTCCGTTATCTTAAAAGATTCCAAGTTAATTTGGAAGTTCATTAATATTGGGAAGCCCATTTTTGATAAGAAAAATGAAAAAAGATAGCTCCGGAGGAAAATTTACTTTACTTCCCACAAAAGCACATTTTCTCAGTAAAGTTAATAAAAGTTTAAACGCCGACACTAAAAATGAAATAAAATTGTTAAAATTTTGTTTGAAGAAAGGTATTCATTTTATTCATTTATATCTAACGCTTTTTTTAAAACAAATAATTAGAAATGTCAATCAAAATGCAAACATAAATGAAAATATTAGGAAGTTGAATAAATTTGAAAGAAATCAAATCAGATCGTATCGAAAAATATTACTTGTTAACATTATTTTTAGAAAATGTCATGTATTTGGGCTATCGAACGAAAAATAGAAATTAAAAAAATATTTTTCTAATAATATGGCTTCTATGTTACCTATCGTGTAATTGATAGTATTATGGGTACCTTTCGTAGGCTAATCCAAAACTGTATGGTAGACCAAGCTCATTGAAAAGAATCCATGTGACAACCAGTACTGTCAGATAGGCAAGCCTTATGGGAGTTTTGGAATGTTTAGTTTAGTAGCCCTATTTCTTAATTTGCTTTTGAACTACACCAGGTGTTATTTAAAATTCCTATAAGGCACAGATTCAAAACTCTTTTATTTTTGAGAAATAAAGAAATTAATATTCAGGACAATACAATTTGCACAATAAATTTATAATTGGAATATTTTCCTAAGCAGATTTAGCGAAGCTTCTCGTTTAAATAATAGATTTGAGGAAACAGAAAAAAGGTTAAAATATATACAGATCACGAAATATCAAAGAAATTTAGTCGACTATTTCGAAAGCAATTTAGAGCAGTTCAAACGAACAAGTCTATTGTCATGAAGGTTTATTGTTTTCCCTAGATGGAAATCAAATTGAGTTGGCTAAAAGTTAAAGCGCCTGGCGTCTGCAAAAAATTATATGTACTTCTGTCACGAAGAGCACACTTAATCTGATCAGAAAGAATTTCTTAATTGACACATTTGAATTGCTAAAAATTATTTCAAGCTTCAGAATACGAAGTAATTATATAGTCGAGTGAATTATTGTGGTATTGTTGTGACTCCGGTAGCAGATAAAAAATCCGATACGATTTGTCAATTTCATTCCAATTATTGCTCTTTTCATGCTTAAATATTTTCATTCCCGTGTTATATAAATAAGTGAATATTTTTTTGTTTTTGAGTAAATTTTGTATGAAGGTATTTATTTTAGCTGAATTCTGGTGTCGTGGACTCGACGGAGTCCTGTCGAGATGCGAAACTGGTAAAGCCTCAATATTTCTACAATATATGTTCAAAAATGTATCTAGGAGTTAGGGGAAAGCAAATCGTTGCTGATTATGAAATTCGACGTAAGTTATTTGCTGCGAGCAAAATAAAGTTTTGTGGGTGCTATTGTATTATTTTTCTTTCAGATACGCTGTATACAATAACAAGGGCTAATTCACATGGGTTTTTATTATACGACCCAGAAGCAAAAATGTTTTTATGTTGGAAACAAAATAAGAAACGTTCGTCGTCTAGATTAGTGCCTAAAGTAAGTCGTTGGTTTATTTCTTTGAAAATTTAAATTGTAATAAAGATAACCTTTTTTAGGAAAATCCTAAAAATATAAGTTTATGTATATTCGAAGATTTGCCCTTTGACTCAGCACATACGAAATACGTATCCGAGAAGTACAAGAATTTTGTGATGAGTTTTAAACGCAATGGTATGCAAAGAATAATAAAACGTAATGGTACGTTAAGGATAGGAAGGAAGAAAAAATCGAGTTGTCAAGAGGAAGCTTTTATGACGTACGCAACATCGGAAAGTAATCCGAATTGTTCGACGGTCCGAGATAAATTCTGTGACAGTTTGAATAAAATTAGGCATCACAATAGAATTATGCATAACGAAATTAAGCATGTTTGTGAGAACAAAAATAATTCGCAACATCATCATAGAAGGAATTCAATGTAGATCAATGTTAATACCACTACCTACAAATTATGGACGTTGAATGTTGACGATTTGTGCATATGAAGTTGTTATACCAGTGTATTTCTGTGTCAGTATTTGATTATGTTTTGCTTAAACGAACACTAATGTGCGACTATTTATATTCAAAACCGTTAGTTATTGTACTATTTGCATTGTACAAATTTATTGTATTATATTATTTTTTTATTTTGACCCCCGTGGGGTTTTAATTTAACAACACCTAATGTATTAACTTCTGTATATCAGTTATTTATTTTTATGAATACATGGACACCAAATTATGTTTTGTTTGTACAATTTATGTTAATATTTTATTATACTTGCCATACTCTTTTTTGCGAAGAAAAAGAATTTTCGGCATAATTTGGTGTCTCAAATTATAATCATGTTTTAATGGTTGGCAATTAAATTGCTTAATTATTTACCAAATAACAAGAGGCTTACAAGATAAAATAGTAACTATACGTTTTTTGTATACTTTGTATTTATTTGTAAAACTTTTATTTTCGTTACGTAATTTCACAAGTAAGACGGCCTCGTTTTGTTATAAGATCTGTGCCATTTACAGGCAATGTCCTCATCTATACATTCCAAATCAAAAACTGTGCATATAAAGTAAATAAAACATCACTTAATATATTACTATTTGATTCTTTTTAACCATTCCTATTTCTTCTGGATCCGTAAGTTGCAGGTAAGTCCAAATAATATTATTTTTTTTTAATTCATAACGTAGTATTTTATATTATACATAGAACACATTTAAAACGCAATTTTTAAAATAAGTAAATAAAACCAATTTATGCTGTTTAATAGATCACAAACATTAATGTCACAATTTGTATTCACGTTAAGTAGTTTGTTAATGATAAGTGGTAGTTAACGTATAGTTAACATTTAAAAAATCTAATCAAATAGCACGAACACAAACGTAATAAATTTAGTAATAATAACGACAAACATTTTAGTTTATAGTTTAAAATCATTTTTCAGTTTTAACGAATCGATAATATTAAATTTAAACGAAAAAATTACAGTTATAAAGCTAGCAGTTTGCAATTGAATTACATAAATCAAAATTAGTTAGGTTCAAAACTTGGCATTATACTTAAATAAATCTAAAATGGTTAACGCGTTTCTAAATGAGGTGTTTTAGAACACAAAAACATCCTCTAACTACAAAGAGTACATAGATGTGTGTGAGATTCTCGTTAATCCAATCAGGACATGTTTATTTTCTTTGATTTATCTCTAGTGATAACTTACATAATGTGAGTACTAAATTTTTGAACATCAAAAGCTACAACAGTGGGTTCTTAGCTAGATTAGTACATCTAACAGCATCACTACTGAAGATTCATATTTTACTTCAGCATTGTTGAACTGGCTTTGACCCATTTTAGTAGTCGTTAAGTAAAAATTATGCTTGCATATTTCAATTCTATGTTGCATAAGTGGTCCGTAGTTGTATCAAAATATTACAATGTATCCAATCAGTGAATCACATAATTAGTGCTTGCTCTTTAAGAAGTTTTGTCCGCGGCTTGAAAGAGCTACACTCTTTAAAAAATTATGCAATTACTTTACTAAATAGTTTTGATTTATTGCTCTAAATTTTAATCAAGTACCTATCTATTATGATGTATTATTACACATCTATTTGTACAGCTCTACAAATAATTATAATAATAAAAAGATAACCATAAAATTTACGGATAAATTTCCTTTATAGAAGCAAATACTATTAACAATTAAGAAGGTCGAGTAATACAACATCTTCAGTCTTATAAGATCAACTAATGGTGACCTAAGAGATGTTCACAGATATAAGTGCGGCGCCATGTAAACTCTCACTGATACATGAGCATGCCAATTACTAGATACAATCCCATTGTTCTAATTGCAGGCCATTTAGATACTTCTGTTTTTTAGACTTATTTGTTTGAAATTGATTATACTCAAAATAAAATATAACCGTTTTAATCCCATGGATACCGGGATTCACCATCTGATTTGACTTCCGACATCTATGGGAAGCCGTTTAGACATCGCAGAACCTGCCTTTTCTGCAAGTACAATCAATTCAAAAACATTTTATTTTTGGTTGCATTCTTTACTTAAGAATATGTTGCATCACCTTTCTTGTGCTTTTTGAACCTTTTCTCTTCAGGTTGGGCACTTGCTCTAAATTGGAAATAGTGCATCTTTCTTTATCATCATCTTTCTTTCATCTTTCTTTTCCTTCGATACTATTATTACTTCTCTAGATAATGATATAACTGAATTAAATATAACATTTTTACACGTAATAACTATTGGCTGGGATAGATATAAATGCTATTTTAATATTAAAAATCAAAATTTTACTATAAAAGTCTGTTTATTTATCCAAGTCTAAATGTTCCAATTTTATCTGCTAAATATTCGCCTCAATGCTAAGGTTAAGTGTAACATGGCTATTTAAAATTTCAAAGTTAGCTCAAAATTTTCGGAAAATAGCTGGTAGAGGACAGTTGTCATCTTTGAGGCATTTTATTGTTTAGCATACCGGTTATTTAAAATAGTCGGTGTAACAAACGATACACTGTCCCATAAGGTAACAAATCTCCATACATATTAGAGTCTAAGTCGTAAGTATTAAGCTGCACTTTAAAATCCTGTTACTGTGGTTACTGTTGAAGATTCTCTAAAAATAAGAAAAAAAAAAGAACACATGTGTGACATTATTTTAATTTTTAGGTTTACTTATTACTTCTTTTAAGATAAAACAGTTAATAAATTTAGATAAAACTATGTAGTAGGTATTTATCATTAAAAAAAGTGGAAGAAAAAGAGTCAGACGTGAACCGTTTTCGAGTTATGTTGCAAATTATTAATTTTTGCTTCTAATATCTTGAAATAAAAAATAAGCTTTGTTTTTGCACTTGTGGTATAAGTTCAAATTTTGGTGCTTTCATGATGATGTGATCACAAACTATCATTGAATTCATTTTAATTGTACGTTTAAACAACAACTTAACAGTATCAAATAAAATATAAATAAAAGACTATTACAAATTTTTGGATTAAAAATAGTGGTTTATGTGACCAGTGTAGAAAATATATCATTATCGAACCCACGTGATACTTACAAAACAAGATATAAGTATAAGTAATAAAATAAAGTAATTAAGCTATTTCAATTAATAAATTCATAATCAGAGTTGGAATATATTATATTACATTAACTTCTAATATTTTATTTGACAATGTCTACAAACGTTATTTCCAAAAATATAAAAAAAAATTATATAAGCACAGCTCATTTACTTTCAATACTGGTGTTAAAAATAAATCACTTTCCGCACTAGTGCTAGAAAGTGGCTCACTATGTTACTAAAATCTGTGCAAAAAGTAAAATTTAAAATATAGTTGACCTTATTTTGAGAATATTAAAATTATATTGTTGAGGGTGTAGGTCTTGATTTATGTATAAATAAATATATATGTATTGTAATACAGAAATATATCTATTTATAGATAAATTAAGACCTGCATCCTCAACGATATCATTTTATTAAAATATAAATAAAAACATATTTTTTAAATATCTAAATTTTGTACTTCTCTGCTTGAAATATGGTCAATAAAACTACTTGTGTTAATTTTTTACGACATGTTTCATGTGGTTAACACACATTCTCAAGTGTGTCTTTATCTTATTTTATTTTATTTTATTGATATTATTTCAAGCAAAAAGTTACAAAATTTATATAGTTAGAATCAAACTTGTCATAACAAAATAATATAATTATATTTAACACAATTAAAAAAGAAAAAAATTGATATTTTAGTATAAAAAAGGTAAAGTATTAAAGAACGCCCTTTTTGATGGTTGATGATTGATACGTGCAAATAGTTTTCACATACGTCATAATAAGTATCATTTTAATCTCTAAAGTGAACATTGTGCCTACTATTTCTTATATCTTTTAAATTATTTTATTAACCTTTTTCTTTTGAATGATAAGCTTCTTGGTCCAATGATTATATTCATTGGGTAGTGAACTCAAATATAACAAATATATTGACTTGTCAACGTTTCGGACAATTTATTTGTCCATTTTCAGGACTGAAACGGTAAAGATTACAAAAATTATAAGTACGGTGGAGGTCACTGAAAGAAGAGTAACCTACCAGATACAACAGGTGACAACAGACGATCACATGGTAGAAGGCAATTGTCATTAACTAATAAGTCAAATATAAGGTTGCACAAATTGTTAAAACACATCAAAACATTTACAATTGTATAAATAAAACTCTAATAATAAATAACTTTACAATAACATTTAAAAATTTTTCTTAACACACCTTATCTATTACAACTATTTCTTATTTACACCCAAAAGCTTTTTTTTATTTCAAATAGATACATTGGTCACAGAAGAAGCAAAAACTACAGCGTTAAAGTTATTTGTACGTGGCGCCCAGACATTAAAATGAGCTTAAATCAATTACTTTTTTTTGAGTATAACTACATTTTATTTAAATTTTTTTAAGTACAATATAAAATATTTACATGTAAATTTACTTTTAAAATTGGTTCCAGGGGAAAATTATTTACTTGTGTAATTTTCAACAAGGTTTTCAACAGCAGTCTACAATAAATTACCATCTGATTATGAAATATCGTTGTTAGATTGCCCAAATTTTGTTAAGGAAAATTAAATTATAGAAGAAAATTTTAGATAGGAAGAAATTGTTTTCATTTGTAACAATTATTTTATTAAAATATTTATTAATTGCTTTGACCCGACGTTCGGCTAAAGATGGCTCTAAAAGACAAACACTCAGACAAACACACAAACACTTCAATTATTTGATTGAAAGGTGAAATAAATTACAACAAAGTTACACAAAATAAATAAAAAGAAATAGCGTATGATACAAAAATAAGAAATAATAAAAACCAATACAGATTAAATTATTAACATACCAAAATATCATAAAATTATAATTTAACCCAAAACATAAATGGTAGTTTGGTCATCAAAATATATAATTTTTCTAATTAATGTGCATGTGTTAATAAACAGTTATAAAAAATAATAACTCTTTTTTACCAGTTGTAATTTATACTAATTGTTTGAAAACTTATCTCCTTTTGTTAAAGCAACAAAAATTACAACCCTTCGGCTGTAATTAATTAGCACAAAGTATTTTTGTTGAACATAAGATTATAGAATATTCTATCAAGTGTCTTTTTTTATTTTACATTTTCGGATTGAAATAATTCCACACAACATAACCATCACTGTAAACTACTGTATACTCTAATATTATATAAATATTATATAAAATACCTCTACTAAATAATAAATACCTAATACTTACAATACCTCTGGTATTGTAAGTATTACCAACGGAAATAATTAAGCTGATAATAAACCTCCGCCCAGAAATCATTCTGGATGTTATTAACAGCTGCCTAAATGAAGAAGAGTTCCCAGCCAGGTGGAATAAAGCCAGACTGGTACTTATTAGAAAAGGGGATAAGCCTCTGGAAAATTCCACGTCTTATAGGTCTATTTGTTTACTTGACAATATAAGCAAACTTATGAAAAAAATGCTTCTTCAGCGATTAAACGACGAGCTAGAGAAGATCGGAGAACTAGCTGAGGATTAGGGTTCAGGAAGGGCCGATCAACGGTGGATGCCCTCATAAAAATTAAAAATATTGCGGAACATGCAAAACCCGGAACACACCGTACGAAAAAATGGAGCATGCTGGTTACATTAGATGTGAGAAATGCATTTAACTCGGCAGCTTGAACCCACATCGTGCAAGAAATCAAAGAAAGAAAACTTCCTCCATATTTATCTAATATACTGCAAAGCTACCTTCACGACAGATCTATAAAAACACAAAAGAAGTTATTAACAAGAAAACAAGAAGTCACCAGTGGGGTGCCCCAGGGTTCGGTTTTAGGGTCGACTTTCTGGAATGTTATGTACAACGGGGTGCTCCGCTTGAAACTACTAGAGAGTGTGCACATTGTGGGCTTTGCGGACGATCTGACGCTGGTGATTGTGGGGAAAGAGATAATAGCGATATACATGAAAGTACAGGATGCTTTGACAAAGATCTGTGAATGGATAGATTCCAGAGGGTTACAGCTGGTCCCGGAAAAGACAGAAGCTATGCTGGTGCAAGGTAGAAGAAAATGTAAAGTTGTCCCAGTAAAAATCCAAGACTGTGAAATACTACCTGGAAAAACAATAAAGATTTTGGGGGTATTCTTTCACGAAGGCCGGTGCCAGTACATAAAGTATTTTCCCCTTCTTCGGCGCTTGCAAAAAAAAGGTTACAATACAATTTCTGGGTAATTTTACAATTTTTTGATAAAACATGAAATTACATCGTTTTTAGGTCAATATACTGTTATAAACTAAATAATTTTTAAGAGCAAAATTTTTACAGTATAAATTTATGAAGTAAGTAATTTTCACCGCTACAATTACATTTAAGTTTTACTATGTCTTATTATACTATTTAAATTTATTAACGATGAAGTATTTTATGTTATGTTCAAAGGAAAATCCAATTTTTCATATGAAATGTAATGAAAATACAAAAATGTTTATTGTTTATAAAAAAATGGTTATAGAAAATAACATCAATTTACATAATTTTAATAAGAATAATAACTTTGGTAGCAAGATGTACTTCTCCGACACCGAAGTTATGAGATCTCTAACTTACTGTACTACGGCTTTATTATGACTTTTTTTTTCAAATAAAGTTATGAAGATACAAATATTTCAATATCGGTTTCAAAATAGAACATGGTGATCGGCTTCACCCAGCTAAATTCACTTCACCCTGTTTGATCGGTAGTTGTGTAAGGTAATTATGTCATTAAATTTATAAAGTTGAATCAATCCATCACCATCATATTAAATGTAAAATGAATGGTTACTACTATGTACAAACTCGATCAAAGTGAAAATAGCATCAGTGCAGGCATTCAGCCGACCCGAATGCTTTTCAATATTAAAATTGTAACCCACTTTCCGTAAGAGAAAATGTTATACCCAGTTATGGAATGTTCTACATATTACTTATAAAAGAAACAATAAGGCAGGAAATTGTAGTGGGATATAAAAATTAAGCAAGCAAAACAAAGTTACCTACTTTATATTAGCTAAACATTGATTCAAAAAGCAAAATCTTACTTATTAAAAATGCAAAATACTGCTAAACGCTCATATCAAGTTAGATCACTTCAAGTCGAGTCCAGAGGAAATTCGGAGTTTGAATACAGATTGATTAATATATTGATGTAAAATACCTTCCAAAATTTAATTGATGAACTACAAGGCAAGGAAAATATGGTAAAATTGGTCTAATATTACAAAAGGTTAATCGCAGAATAATTTCGATGTAGTACAAAAGAAGTAATTGCAGAAATTGTTAAGAAATGCAGGAATTTGGAAACAAAACAAGGAATTCGTGTAAAAAAATTTGAGCCTGCGGTTTATTCCTTGTAATATTACAAAGAAATATATTTTTGTAGTACGAGGTAGGATTTAAGAATTATTTGAAACAATTTTATTTTTACGAAATAAGAAAAGTAAAATCTCTTACTTTTTTAGTTGTGGAAAAAAATGAGAGTTTGGTCTTATTGTCATCTTGAGAGGAATTAAGAATATCATACTAAAAAAAATAAACTCCCTCGGGCAGTAAAAATTGTATTTACTCCCAGTGATTGAATATTTGATAGTTTCAAACAGATTGCCCACAGCAAGAGTGTTTTGCCTAATATTGATATTTACATTTCAAAACTTAAGATGTAAAAATGTGGAAACTATATTATAAAGATGCTATTGGTTTTGTAGAAATCAAAGGAAGTCTACTTAAAATTTCAAAACAGATTTTTAGTCACACTCCATTGAATCTTATCTTTAAAGTTCATATTATAGTTGTCTGTAAAGTCAAGCAAATAATATAGAAAATACCAAAAGAGTTCAAAAGCAAGATTTATCGTTCATATACTTGTACAGATATTTAAAGTTTTTCCAAGTTTTTATTCTTTTTATATTGATTTTCATAACTGATAACTTTTAACGAAAGTTTTTCTCAATTTTTCTAATGCCTTATTTAAAATTTTCAAAATTTGTATTTTATCTGTTTATTCGTTAGTAAAGTTATAGAAAAATCACACCATTTTCTTGGTGCATTGATTCTAAATAAGCTAAATTTAGAAACACAAAACATTGTCTCCATGTATTTCATATTATTTATTATAATAAAGAAAGTTATATGGATAAAAGTTTTCATATTATGTTCACAGGACAATTTACTTTAAATAGTTATATATGTGACAGTATTTGTGGTTTTGTATTGAAAAGACTACAAAGACAAACTGTGATGCAGTTACAATGCAAATCATCTGCTCCACGAAACATAAAGCTTGCTTCTTTGTGAAACACGTTCGGATGCAACATCGAACGAGTTCCGTTTAGTTTACTTTTCATCCCTCTAAACTTGTGTGCCTTTAACTTGTCACGCACCATTAAGATGTTTTAAAGTGGCATTCCAATATTTGTCCAAACAGCCAAAAAGATTTTTAATATCTAATGCAGTCCAAAACTCGTTGCCAGATAAATTATTTGTTCTATTGTTCCCTAACCCTAAGCAGATGCAAGAGGGGCATATATTCACTTACCTTTCCTACCTTTTGTTATAAATTATGTGGTGCGCTCGTGCTAATTCATTGTATTATATGCCAGTGTAACGAAAAAATAGTGAGTAGTACATTTGAGCCGATCCGTGCAAAATTAAGGTATCAAGCCCTTTATTACAATATTAGTTTGAAGTCTAATAAATAAATGTATTAGTTACAGATTTAGGTAAAGGAATGAGCTTTTTGTGGTATTCAGATGTGACATTTATTGTGAATTTTGTAATATATTTTCTACTTAATAGTTAAATTAAATTTTTTTTGTTTGCTAATACTTTTAGTGAAGAGGATAATCCGCTATTTATACTTTAGCATTAAATTACAGTTGATTGTACCAATTAGAACTTTAAATTTTAAACTAACAATATTACGTAAAAATTTCAAATACATTGTAATCTTGTATTTTTATTTATATTTTTATTTTTAAAATAAATATAATAATCTGTATGTGAAATTTATAGCTAACAATTATTATATTCAATATTTACCATCAACTTGTACATTGTGCTCTCTAAAATTACATTATTTTAATCATTTTCGCTTGACCTACAATTTTAACAAAATATTTAGACTTTTAAAAATTTTAATAATAAAATAATCTGGGTTATGTTCTTATAAGGATTTTTTATCTTGACATATATTTACTAACAACCCATATTATTATAATCTTAAATTTTAAATAAAATACTGGAAATAAAAATTTTAATGCCAATAACCTGGAATTTTTACGATAGCACTAATCTGATCTATTATTTGTATGACCCAAAATTTATTGGTAGATATTTATCTCATGCAGAGTATTATGAAAAATATCAATATATTATTTTGAAAATATTAAATTGAAAAGCACAATATGAAAAAGCATTCAGGACATACTTGTAAACTCAAGATTAATTTTAAAAGTTCCAGAAATAGAATTTAAAAAAATATAAAATATTATTTTTTCACAATACAGTGAGGTCGTAGAATATAATATAATAAAACTTATAAATAAAAAAAAAATTTTGTGTATATAAAATGCGCAAATCACTATATTTTTTTATTAAATATACACATTTTAATAACATCCAACATCCATTGCTTTTCTAACCTCTTTTAATGTTAAGACGTTATCATAATTTTGTTAAAAGATAACGCTTAGTAAAAAGCCGACTTAGTATTATTTTTTATACTAAAGCAAAACGGTTTTAAAGTTTATCACAAATGTTGATATTATTTGACAAAGTGCGAGCCGAGACTATAAAAAATGTAGTCTGAATATTGGGGTGCTATTCGCTTCATGCACAAGGTAGGGTGGCGCCCACGAGCGGCCAATTTTGAAGCATTGCGCATTGATGTAGATAAATTAACTCTGATTGGTTACATATAAATAAACTCATAATGAGAAAATAAACAGACTAATAAACAAAATGAAAAATGCAAGGAGAGAGCGGGTACAGTTTAAAAATTTTTTTAAACTATATCTACGTGGAAAAATCCAAGACAAAATATAACTCAATATAGGACAAACATATTGAAGTAAACTTTTATAAAAAAAATTCCCACCTCACTTTTTTCCAACCGGAGCTAGCTCCTCAATGCGGATGCAAAAAACTCCTCTCAGGGTGGTAGATTCAAAGTTCGTTCTTATCGAAATTATTTTAAATTGTAAAAATTTTACACTTGGCTCGAGGAATGAACATATGTACGATTTCAATTTATCGATTCAAAGCAATATCGGCAATTCTATATGCTAGGTTCTATTCCAATATAATTTTATATTTTCTTATTTTC
Organism: Cantharis rustica; assembly: GCA_911387805.1. NCBI lineage: Eukaryota > Metazoa > Arthropoda > Insecta > Coleoptera > Cantharidae > Cantharis > Cantharis rustica. The sequence goes on from OU426879.1 coordinate 39,059,901, forward strand.
CAATTAAACGAATGTTAAAAATCTTAAATTTAAATTCCATCCAAAATAAAATCGCTCATGCAAAAATAAACTTTCTTTATTAATAATAATCAAAAAAAATCAATCTTACATTAACAAACTTACAATCAAACTTTCGATCAAAATATTTTCAAATCAATTCAAATAGTAGTATTCAAATACAATTCACAATTTATAACTATTTCTTCCAAATTATTCTCAAAATGTTCGGAGCCAAACGTTTTGAGCCAACCTCACATTTCAAAACCTTAACCGCTACAATTCGCATTCAAAATTAAAAATTACTTTACAATACAATAAATTACAATACAAGGGCGGTCAAATGGCTTTGTAACACGGCAATATAATTATATCTATAAACGGAAATAATATTGTGAATATTGGTCACTTCATTAACAAGACAAAAAATTATAATGTTGCTAATCGGATTATCGCAAATGTATCCGTTGATGTGACAATTGAAGATAAAATGCACGAGGACAAATATAAAGAAAATTATATAATTATAATTTAAAGAAAATTTTGCTTTTATTAGTGAGAATAAAAACAAAAAATGCATATTTAGTTCAATATCTTTATACTTTAAAAATTAAAATTAAAAATAAAATTCATAGATATTTAGCTTTGTTAAAATAATCAAACCTAACAAAATGTTAAAAAATAAAATTTTTAACTGCTAAGTACAGAATACATACTACAAAGAAAACATAATATTTAAAAAACACTAAAATGACAATAATTCACATTTGACAGTGTTGAACTTAGAATATTAGAATAAACAAGAAAATAAAATTCTGAAAAAATTACGCTATAGAAATGATAAAAATTACTTAAAATTAAAAAACTTTTGTAACATAATATAAAGGCCCTTATTTCACGATTATTTTCGATCATGTATAACAGTAAAAATAACAAGAAATGAGAGTAAATATACCAAACAAAATTGAAAAAATTTAAAATTTAAAAAACTAAGAAATTAACCAAACTTTAAAAATAAATGTTGTGCATACCATAACCAAACTAAAAGAATTTACGTATCTAAATAAAACTTTAGGTTAAGTAAATAAATACTTAAAAAATACATAACATACAAATACAATACATAAAAATACTTAAAAAATTCTAAAACTTTTTTAAGTTATTTTCTACATCTAGCTTTGTACTGTAATACAACCATGATTTTTAACATTTTCTTTCTTTTTAATATTTGCAGTATCTATAATAGCAATTTTCATTAATTTTTTGATTTAATTTCAGATAAAAGCAAAATTTGTCAACTAAATTTTAGAAATCATCAACTCGTAACCCATAGATAACACGTTATAATTTTAGCCATTATTCTTGCTACATTTGTATCTCGGCTTTTTGTTAAACCTATTTATGCTAAACATTAGTTTAAAGGGTTAGGTGCACTCAGGAGGCTTGAAAAGATGAGTATTTTAAATAATTTTTTTTGAGAGTAGTTTATTTTATTTTATAAAACAAATATTAATAAATTATTAGGGAACTGTCAGACAACGATCATCACGAATTTCACAATTTCAACTGCACTATAGGAAAGAAGACACTTTTCTAAGCATATTAGAACAAAAATTTCGGAGGTCTATCCATTAGTTCTTGAAAAAATCGAATTTAAAAAGTTTAAATTTATATGTATTTTAGATACACCTTTTAACACGGCTGCATGATTAGCCGACTTTGTGTTAGGCAAAATAATTTAAAAATATCCCTGAAAAATGACAGAACTCGCCAAGGGTGGAACTCGAGAGTCATAGAACTCGTCCGGGTGTCGACCGCGACTGACAACAACATTAAGAGTATATCAAAGCACTCGTACAGTCAACAAAATGAAGAGCAGGGACTCGACGTGCTAGTTTACCGCGACGCGACTCGTTGCAACAGGGTGTATCGGGCTACAACTACCTGCTTTCAATAACTTTAAAATGCCGGTTTTTCGAAAACGAATGCATGGACCTCCGAAATTTTTGTTGCATTATACTCAGAAAATTGTCTTCTTTCTTATGGTGCAGTTGAAATTTTGATATTCGAGATGATCGTTGTCTGACAGTAACCAATTATTATATTATGTTTTAACTTTATTTGACAAAAATTAAAACAAGAAAATATTTATATTGTAGACCAAGTTATCGCCATGTTTATTGGACCCCGTCCCACAAATTGTGTTTTGCGGTGATCACCATAACTTTTTACTGGTTCATCTAAAATCAACCAAACAAAAAAAGTCGATAGTTTTTTTTGAAAATAATTTTTTTATTAATTATTTTTTTTGAAAATAAACAAAATAGCGGCTTCTGATAGCATAACTTGTCTATTTTCAAGAATACCAGTACTAGTTTATTGCTTATAAAAGATAAAAGTTTTAATTATAAAAGCAAATCCTTCGAGCAGGTCCTAAATTAACTCTTAAACTAACGATTTTTTTTTGTTTGGTTGATTTTACATGAACCAGTAAAATGTGATGGTGATCACCGCAAAGCACGATTTGTGGGATCCAACAAACATGGCGATAACTTGGTCTACAATAAATATTTTCTTGTTTTAATTTTTGTCAAATAACGTTAAAACATAACATCATAATTTATTAATATTTGTTTTATAAAATACAATAAACTACTCCCAAGAAAAATTATTTAAAACACTCATCTTTTCACGCATCCTGAGTGCACCTAACCCGTTAAATTCTTTAAATTCAATATTGGTCCATTGGAGTCTTAATATTGAAGAAATATATGACTTATTTTATACCAAATTCAATGTTGTTATAATGATATATAAATTATTAACTTGTGAAATATTTTAAATTAAAAAGTTTTAAATTGAACAAAGTTAATAAAGTTAATAACATGTTAAATAACATGATGAAATCGATAACCTTTGCTGAAATCTCAATAAAAAATATTAAATGTTATTAATGTCATCAATTTAAAACTTTTTAAGGGTACAGTCACTTAACCCTTACTATGAATTTCTGAATTTCAACTACACTATAAGAAAGAAGACAATTTTCTGAGTATACTTCAACAAAAATTTCGGAGGGTTATGCATTAGTTTTCGAAAAAACGGCATTTTAAAGTTATTAAAAGTAGGTAGTTGTAACCCAATACACCCCGTTGCAACGAGTCGAGCCACGGTCAACTCGCACGTTCCGTTCCTGCTCTTCATTTTGTTGACGGTACGAGTGCTTGTCAGTCGCGGTCGACACCCGGACGAGTTCTATGGCTTCGAGTTCCACTCTTGGCGAGTTCTGTCATTCTTCAAGGATATTTTTAAATTGTTTTGCCTTACACAAAAATGGCTAATCATGCAGCCGTGTTAAAAGGTGTATTTAAAATACATGTAAATTTTACATTTTTAAAATCGATTTTTTCGAAAACTAATGCATAACCCTCCGAAATTTTTCTTCTAATATACTTAGAAAAGTGTCCTCTTTCCTATAGTGCAGTTGAAATTTTGAAAATCGTAGTGAGGGTTAAGTGACTGTTTCTTTTTTAATTTAAAATATTGTTACAAAAGCTGTATTGATCATTTCTATATCATCCCAAAAATGTTGATATAATATACACATAATAATAAGTAATAATAAATAATTATGCACATTTAAACAATATTTACTCATTCAATATTGTTATAATATTTAATAATTATATCAATATGTATGTAATAATAAAAATAATACTATGTATTATAATAACAAAAAATGTAATGTAATAATAATTTTAAACAATAGTACATAATTTAAATTAAATACTGCTACAATATGTCATAAACATTGAAGTTTTATATTATTCACGAAAGCGGTCAGTGCTTGTTGGCCAAGTGCGCCAACTGCTAAGCCGTGATTCTCGTTTCAAACTAGAGCAAAGAATAAACTTTACACTACCCATCTTCTCTCTGCAGCCAAAAGTAAACTACCGGCAATGTGAAATCATTAAAGCTCTCTAAATACTGTGGTCATTAAACCTTTATTAGGGATTCCTAATCAAAGTCTTCCAATTCTTTCGTTGGAGCTTCATAAGATCTTGGAGGAGAATATTGTTCTATGTCTATGATACAGTGGTTTTAATATTCAGGACACTATATCGATTATTTTATATCAATCTAATAGTAATCCAATATTAATTATGTAGGGAGCGAATGCCAAAATGCTACCCGAATAATTAAAATTCTTTATGCATTTTATAGATATTATTAAAATGAAGCGAATAAACTATGGGCAAACTCTAAATGTCAAAAAATTTAGAAAAGAATCGATTTTAAAGTTCAGATTTTTGCATAGAAAACCCGCAAATAGCTCATTTTGTGAGCGGTGCGTGTGCTCCACGTATACATGATGTATTTTAGTGAGAAGAGCACACTTTTCTTGATCGTTAGCGTTGCAGCTGTAAACATCATTTAATACATTTAATTAAAATAGTTATTCGTTAATTTTAACCGAATTTAACTTGAAAACAAAGATCTGCGTCTTTGCCGAGTAGAGCCTGTCTAGGGGAATATTTTTAGGGAATACAGCGGTCTTCAAAACGTCGAATTTACTCTAAAATATAGTCATCAGTATCAAAAATACTTTAATAAAACAAAAACACATCATGGGCGGGCCTAATTTTATGGAAACAGCTAATACAGTCGCCGCTTTCTAATGTTAAGTTTTCTTGGGCTTTATTGCCTGAAATTTTTAATGATCAATAAATTTTCATGTTTATATTCGTAATATACGCCATTACTATAATTTCATTAGAAATTTTTAAAATTCCTGGTTGTATTTTGGCATCTATTTTCATCATGTAGTACATAGTATATTGAGATAATATTGTAACGAAAATTAAAACGTTTATTTTATTCTAAAAGGCTAATACAAATATTTACAGATACGGTTTATAACAATAAAACAATTACTACACTAAAATTAACACTAAACTAATTTACACTATAATTTATTTAACACTAAGTCCGGGTTTATTTAAACACTCGGTATATCGTTTATCACTTCACTATTTATTTATGTTAACACTTGTACGTTTGAACTGGAATTGAATTCGTCACAGGAAAGCATCTGTATTTATACTTAAATGCTACCTTCCCGAAGTTTCTATAGAAGTCCTGTACATTTTATGAGTTTCCAGACTGCAATTCTAAGCAATACTTGAATGACTAATGATGCTATTATGCATGACTTATCATATATGACTCATCATGTTTAACTCATCATATATGACGTCATACATTAGTCATCAAATATATTTAAACGTTCTTTCGTAACAATATTTAAATTTAATATTGGAATAACACAGTTTTAATATTGAGTTAAATTATTTGGGGTTTATCTATTTTTGTAAAAAATGCTTCAAATACATAAATCGCAAAAACTAAAAATCTTAAATTTTGTGAATTTAATGCATTTAATGATGTTTTTAATACCATCCTAGCATAGTGTAAACTTGTAATATATACGGGTTGATAAGTCAATGACTTTTTGAATAAGAGATATTTTTTTCGGCAAAATAAAAGATTTATTTCTCAATTCGATATAGTTAGATCAACATTTTTCCAATCTTTTATCCCTTCCAAATAACATGATTTCTTAAGGCCCTCAAACTAGGCGTTTGCTTCAGTGATGACCTCTTCATTCGAGCCAAATCTTTTATACCGTCGAACCACTTTTTCAGATTTGGAAACAGGAAGTAGTCGCAGAGGAAAAAATCTGAAGAATATGCTGAAAGAGGAAGCAATCATAGCTCAATTCATGAAATTTGAAGTTGTCACATGGTTTCGCTTATGGTCGAGAGTGAGCAATCGCCGCACCCATCGCGCTGATGGATTTTTCATGTTCAAATATTCATGTAAAATATTAGGTACTCGCTCAATTCAGATGCCCACATATTTAGCCATCTCTAGCACTATCACTCTCCAATCGGCTAATTCAATACATTTTATCGATGATTTTTGGCGTGACGACCTTTTTTAGGCGACCTGAATGTTCGGCGTCACTTATGTTGACGTGTGTGTACGACCACAATGGAATTTAGTAAACGACTTCTTGACATTGATAATGCAAATCCCCATAGTATTTATCAAATCTTTTCTTGGTTTCAGCGATGTTTTTTTAAGCAAAAAATAATGCCTGATGAGCAGACAAAATTTATTTTTTTCATTTTTATCGAAATTAAGTCGGTCGAGGAAAATAATGTCGGTCGAAAGTGATCTTGTGTACCAGCTATGTGACGTCACATTAAGTATGTAATCTGTAAAGTTCGAGTTTTATAATACTTAAAATTTAAGTTTTGTACACTTTCGGTTTGCAAAAAAATTCGAAAAAAATATTTTAAGTGTATTCAAATCAGTTTCAAAGTTTATATTAAAACAATAATGTAACTATCAAATTCGGAAATTTTGTCTGCATATATTAGCTTTGAAATACTGTTTATAAATGGGCATATAAAATTTCTATGGGCTATTCTTGTAATGTAATAAAAATTAACAAAATATGGAAGTTTTAAAAAGAGTGAAACGAATTTTACAAAAAACAATAGAGATTTAATTTTAGGTATCCCAAATAAACTAAAAATTATTTTTTCTATTTATTTTTGTAGCCTTGAAAACAGATTAATGAATAGTCTGAAATATCAAACAATTAAAAATATTAAATTCATAATAAGAAAAATTACTATTTACAAATAATGTAGTAATAAATGTATGTACCTGACTAATTATAATTAAAAATTGCTTTAAAATCAAAGTACAAAATATAAAAGATTAGGTAATGGGTATTGGAGTGCAAAATTAAGTGCATTTGAATAATTTTATTAATTATTTACTTGAATATGTTGCTGCTTTAACTTTATTTTTGTGCATCCACCTCTTAGTTTATTTGAATACAAATCATGAAAAAGTAATTTAAATCAAATAGATATAATCAAAGCTTTAGGTTATTGGGTTATACCGTTATTAATTATTTCTACCTACAAGCATTTACAAATATAGCCAAAGTATATGTATACTTTTAAATGATACGCTATAGATGCTTTAATTCTTGCTCTGAGGCATCTATAATTAAATAAGAACTGGTGTTTGTATTACTTCAATATGCTTGAGTTAATCAATGTTTAATAAAAATTGTTAAACACAATTTTGCATTATAGGTTACACAATTACCTCGAAAGACAAATGTCACACAAAATTGACAATAACAATAACGCTTCCTAGTTTATTATATAGAAACACTCAATACTATTTCAATATTTTAAGTAAAATTAAAGTCACATATACATTATTAAACAATATGAAACTATAGGGGGGCTACCTCCCGCAATCGACATGTCCGTTGTATCATATATAGTCTTTAAAAAGCATTGTTTTATTTTCATATTATTAATTTCAATAAAATATCAAAGGAAATATGTCAAAATAATGTTGAAAGATAAACCAGCTTTACTTTCTAATAAGCTGTATTTACATGAACACACACAAATTAAATAAGTAAAAACAACACGAAACGATAATAATGCATTAAATTTGAAATATTTATTATATTATAACAATGTTTATAATATTTGTCTGGTACATTAATATTATAGTCGTAATCACGGAGGTTGGTTCCCGGTTCATGACTACGACGCCACATAATTGTTAAGTCTGTTCCACACTCAAGCAAGTTGGGCATACACCCGTACCAGCTTAGGCGACAACATTCAATGAAAATCTTAAGGAAATCTTTTTTTCAAGCCCAACTTTAAGCCTAATCAGGCTCCAATATTGTTACAAATACATACACTGCAAGTTGGACGATATAGTCTGTTCAGGCCACGTCGTCAAACTTGCTTGTGGGTGTATAGCAGACTTTAAATTATGACTTTTAATTGTAAATATAATTTATTTTATTGAGTGGTATATATAGCATAGTTTACGTACCAACGACAAACTTTCGTGATTTCGTCTACTATAGGTAGGTAGTATTTTTCAAAATGATAAAATATATTGTATATTTACTATGTATTTGCAATATATATGTATATCTACTATTATACTACTATAATAATTATTATATACCAATATACTATTGCTCTTCAGTATCACGATCTCTACGGACGAACAACATATAAAAATGTACGTTAATCAAATTTATTTAAAATCGAAGATTTTAACTAATTTACTAATTAGAAAGTTTAGAAGTAGTAATTAAAAAACTAAAACCTATTAACTTCTTCTAATAAACTAATCGGTAGACTATATGATATACTTTTGAACACGAGCAGTAGGTATTTAAAAAATACAACAAAAATTTTTGAGTTATGTGGGCGTTTTTATTTATTATATTAACAGAAATATTTCGTGCTACTCGTTGCTTAGTAATTGAGTATACTCTCATACCTAAAACTTCTTGACACAGTGTGCGAGCTCGATCCTGCAAAGATAAGATGTTAGATACTGTAATTTATCTGTATTGTTCACCTTCATCAAACTCTTTCACAACAATCGCATTTTTTTGTTAAAAAACATAAAACAGAATTTCAAAATTAAAAAACCAATAAAAGTCACCATTTATTTTCAAGTGTATATAAAAAATATTGTTAATTAAAATTGCCTCGTTTAAACTTGGTTGTTCGACTTGCTATTGTTGTATTGTATTATATAGCACCGGTTATTATACGATCTAGTCTATTACAACAATTAATTATTATGATTTAACACTAAATTATATTCTTATTGTTATTTAATTAAAACCTAATTAAAAAAATAATAATAATAAATATAATTCATATTGCACAATTAAATTACAAAAATCTATTACGTAATTCTCAATATTTGATTATTGTGAAAATAATTTGAAACCGTGCATGGTCGGTGGATTTCTAAGCTTAATTTAAACTTAATGCCTACACACGTTTTAATTATAAAAAATTTATTATAGACAGATTAAATGTATCTTCTAAAAAGAAAAAATTTCATAGCCAATTAAAACGTAGACGTATTGATGAACCATCGACACTTACATCTCTATCAAATATCATAGCCGCAAGCGCGACCCCCCACAGAAAAGCTGGATCATAACAATAGCTCTGTTATTTGATTCCCGATATCCAATTATCAACCTGTGCTTGCACTCGACGTCCATCAATATAATATATTTTCAAACAGCTTCTTAACCAACTGAAGGGTTTTTAAATGCTTCAATTAAGTTAGCTTGATAAGTGAAGCGATTACTTTTCAAAATTGTTAACAATGCAATAGTCCTTCTCTCTTGGACATGGCGTTTTTGCATTAATAAAAAAAGATATCCAATGATTCCGAAAGGTGTTTTTTAAAGTACAGAAAAACGTTTAAGCCAATTAAGTTGATTTTTCACTCAGACATCTTTAACGATTTATGACTTTTATGGGGTGGTTTTTAGGAATTACCCTCTTTACAAGTATTTAGGTACGTTTAAATATATAAAACCCTTGCGTATACCATTATGTTGTCTCAGAATAAAGTATGTATATAATCAACTACAATTGTTTAATTGCGATTTATTGCCTTATACAACAATTTCACAAGCTTAAATTGCTTGTAACGTTAATTGCACGAAGATAATGATTATAATCATTTTGAATACAAAATACATGAAATATTGAAATTTGGAAAAGTAATTAATTAGCTAACATGGTGCGGCACATATTGGATACAGAGGAACATAATATCTTGTTAATGCATATTCAAAAACACCTACGTTAATACATACATACTATATATATTTTAAATAATATTCCAGTATTTTTCGTTAACGGAGTAGGTACAGATCAGGTAATTCGATTTCACAACATTTAATATTTATTAGACATATAAATCTATAATAAATCATGTAAGTTTTTATAATACTGTAAAAGCTGAACCGATTGTTATGCATAATTTTGATTGGTGCTAATTTGGGATCTAAACTGTGTGTTAGTGTGTTACATTTAATAAATTTTGAGAAGGGGTACTTTAAAGTTAGCAAAATACTTAGGTAAGAAGTAGCTGATAAAAAAATATAATGAGAAAAAAAAATGAGCCAGAAAGACATGAAAATTAGAAGTTATTACGATTCTTTGAATTTATTTTGTAGTTATCAAAATAAAATTTAGAAAACGTGCAATATCAAAATGTAAGAAAACTTTGTAGTATATCATGTTCACCTGATGCACGTACTTGTTCTATGGTATAGTTACATTGTATAGTATTTAGAGTTGTTTAAATATTTAGTAGGTAAGTCAACGAACGATAAGCATTTGATATGATATCGCAAATGTTTATTTTGGGCTTAATATAAAAATTGGTATACTTTGTCAATGATATTGACAAGAAAAATAAAATATTTGGATCTTCTTCAAATTATTATTTTTCATTTACAGATAAACGATTAATATACCACGCAGTAAAATCAAGATCTAAGAATAATTATAGAAAAAATGAAGTCATTTTTAATTTAATAGTACGTTTTATCTGCGAATGAGATCGGTATGTGTAAGTGTCGTTTTCGGCAGCAGAAGAGTGCGCTGGTTAGACCCTGTTGACACAAGTCGAAGTGGCGCCGGTAAGAACGTGGGAACTTTTACAACCTAACTAAACTAACTTCTTTTGTGTTTATAACTCACCGAACTATTATATTATACAATAATGGCAATACCATTTAGACCAAATGCTCAAATGCTATAATTATTTATTAAACCATTAATTAAAGTTCGCTTCAACCTCACACAAACTGAAAACATATCTTGAAAATTACAGCACGCAATTTTCGGTGAAAATCCTCGTTGCCATAAACTCAAACTATTATAAATAATTTAGTTTTAAGCTGCAATTATAAATACAGCTCATGTGTACTATTATACAATAGTAGACGAATCTGCTTTATGTAGATAAGACGACGAAAACAGTTAAATATTTCTATCGAGCTTATAACGTAATAGTGGAGTATAAGTAGCAAGAGCTTTGTAGGTAGTCTAATTTTCAATGAAAACAACAACCTGCTTTATACAACATTACTATTTCTGAGTAATAGAAATTTATTTATTTCGCTTTGTCTGCCGTATGCCGTACTACTGAAAGTAATCATTTCATTATTTTTTCGGTAAGCTGGTGTAGCTTTGTCTCTCTGATTGTAACTCAATACAAAATATTGTATTTTTACCAACTTAAAGAGTTCAAAAATTAAACTGGTCATCCAAAGATGGCTCTTTAGACCGGACCCTGACGTGAAGCTTCAGTTTTATAATACTGAGTATAGAAAAATGTTCGATAAGTTGTATATATTATTTTTTACCTAAATGCAAAAAGGCTAACAGTAAAATAAATTAAAAATGGAATTTTATAGGTATTATTTTACAAGCAGTAAAAGCGTTTGAAATATTATGTATCACGCACGTTATGTGAACTTTCCAGATTATGCAGAGGAAGCAAATGAAAATTATATGTCATTGTAAAGCAGTAAAGCAAAATAATATAAATTAGGTAAATGGAACAAGTTGTTTCTCGGATAACTACAAAAAAGCGAGTAGCTTATTTCATAGTTTACATTTTAATGGTAATAGTTAGTTGCAGTAGTTAATGCATCTTGTGTTACTAATGCCAGTGGCCAGAAGCGATCGCTGTGTATAAGCGCAGCATTTGCTTGCTACACGCGTTTGATAGTGATCTTAACGTAGCGAAGTCCGCGGGCTTCGTAAACCACCGTCATGCCCAATTACTCTCCCGTTTAAGGTAAATTTTGCCGTAGGAAGTGTTAAATTACACACAGTTAGCGCCTTCTGATCGATTTACATACCAACCAGCCATCAATCAACTTTCTAAATAGAGTCGAAGTTTCGAATTGATCATATGGAAACATCCAATTTGCGTTGTTATGTAGTATTCAGCTTCAATATACATCGGCTCAAACATAAAGAATGCTACGAGTTTGTTAACAAACACAGACTTTCAACAAATCTAAAGAAGACTATGTCAACATGACATGTTCGTTTTTTATAACCTCTACCTTCAAGTTGGCGTCTCTTCTTGACATTGAAATTTAAAATGAATATTCAAAACTTAAATTTATTTAATGTTCAAATATTATATAATTTATTGATATTATGAGCCGAAATATTAATTGATTGTATACACTTATAGCGTGGGCACTCATTTAAAAAGTATTACTAATTAGGTGCTTATTATTACAGTATATGAAAATTGCACTTCAATTACGATAATTTTTTCACGTTATATTGTAAAATCTAAATTAATGCAAATTGTTAAACTATTATCTTAAAATGTAATATTCAAATTTTGAAATGAATACACCATCGTCATCGGATCAATAGTTTCTAAAAATTATAGTAAACTCAATAGCTTTTCATTACTTTTATTAAAAATATAGTTCTTCTTATACTGCTATATTTATGTATTATATATTTTATATTCTTCCTCTTAATTTAGAATGTTTCCTGTTATTTTTAACTATTATAATACACTGTATACTGGCAGGTCCCATGAGCACTTCATAATACATTCTAGTACGGTGCTAACCTTGTTAGATGTTGCGTATATAAAACACCAGATCTGTCAGAAACGCCTCAATATAGCTACGAACGACTTAAACAGTTTTAACAGTTTTAACAATCTCAAAATGCGACATTTCGACGCCACCGTTTCTCTGCAAAAACATTTTGTCGCGAGAACATTTCAACATCAGGACAATTCGACGTTGGAATATTTCAACGAAAAAAGTGAATTTAAAAATGTAATTGTTGTATTAAAATGACAATAGTAACATTTATTTTCTTTATATTTGAAAATTTAGTATTACGTTGTGTTCCTGTTTAGTAGTAAATTAACTGTCATTTTAAATTTGTATGTCCCCACAACGAAATGAAACCGCGTCGAAACGGCGCGGCGGCGTCGAAATGTCCTAGATCGTAATAATTTATTGCCCATTGCACTTTATAAAGCGAATGTAATATTTACAATTTCATACCAACTAGGTAATTAGAAGTTTTAAAGATATACCCGGATTTACAAAATTAAGTAAAAATTTAATTAAAAATAATTATATATTTTGAAACAATAATTACTAAACTGCACGAAGTAGATTATTTTAATTGGTAAATCACAAAGATTTAATTTATGTATTTTAACATAGATACAATAAGGTATTCAATTTTTTAATTCTGAATTTCATAACTAGGGATTGAAATACTGAGAAAATATTCAATAGTTTACTATAAAAAATTAATTTATAAAATACAGTCTGTCCTAAAATAATGCATATTGACGGAATACTATCGCGTATCTTACTATTACAAATTATCATAGTATTATATTAAAGTAAAAATTGCGTAGGCTAAAATATTGATGTAGTTACCATAGAATTTCACAAATGTGTGAACTACCAGTCAAATGATTAATAAGTAATAATATAGAGCTGTACTTAAATGTAGTTGAGCCACCTATAGATTTTTAAGTTTTATACATTAGGTCTTTAATAACAAGTTTTAATATTTTATAGCACCATCTTTCACCCTAAGAATTTTTTTAATGCAATTGAGCATTGTGGCTACTAATTTGTAGTAGACGTCTGAGAGAATTTTTGCTAGATCTTCAAAAATTGTGTTTATTGATTCTTATTTTGAAGAGGTTTTACAATGGGCAAGTTTTTTCTATAATATACAGTAGCACTACAACTCACAGTGAGTTTTTGCTGACCACTTCATTTTTTGAAGAGTATTTCAAGGCATATTACCTCGGTGGTTTGCCCTTACCAGCCGAGGGAGGACGGTTAGAATAAAGTTCTTGCTTCACTCGGACTCGAACCAAGGATCTCCGCTTGGTAGTCGAACCATTTAAGCATCAAACCGTAACCGTTCTCGTAACCGTCTCTTCTATAATATCACCCATAAATTATTAATGAGAGATAGATCAGATCAGTCTTTGTAGCGGCCAATCCAAGAAAGGAATTTTATTTTTGGTAAGGATTGCAAGTATTGTCCTATTGGAACACATATTCATGGCTATGTTTCAAAGTAGGTTTCATAGTTCATTCTCCCTTTGCAAATTTTTATTTCTCCGACACCACTGGCTGACATTGAGTTCTAGATCATTATAATATGTCCGCCCCAAAATTGAACAGTAACCACAGTGCGTGTAGGGTCAAACTTCTCTCCAACCTTTTTATTACATCATGTTGATCAGGCTGACCGCAGCTGGAAAATTAACTTTTAAAATTAAAATAAATTTATTTTAATAAAATAAATACAATAATTTTTTATTTTAATAAAATAAATTTATTTTAATTTTAAAAGTTGAGAATATTTGAATAAATAAGAAAAAAAAATAAAAAATTACAAAAAATCTTTAAATACTGTATAAATAAATACTACTGCATACTGTTATTAAAAATACTTTAAATCAGTATTTAAAGATCTTTTGTCATTTTTCATTTTTATTTTTCTAAATTAAGTCCAAACCTGTTAAATATAAATTATTGTTCTTTTTATTGTTTTTTAAATATTATTTTTCTACATGAGTATGTATTCTTTAATATTCTTTAATATGGTTAAAATAAGTAGTTTTTCAGGTCTACTTATGAAAATATTGTGATGTTTCAAACACGGGGATGCGACGAACGATCTCTGCGTGCAGGTAAAGAAGTCATAAAAATTTTCAGTTACCCTGTAGGCATGACAAATTTGAAAATAAGAAAAAAAAATTTAAATGAGTAATAAAATTTAACAGGTTGCAAGGTAATCAAAATGGAAAACATTGTAACTTAAACACGAACTTAACACAAAGATTTTATAATTCTGTTTAAATTTGAATTTTGCGCCACCGGAAGTGTACAAACGGGCGTTTCGAAGTTTGTTTTTTGTGCGTATTTTTGAAGGTTAGCGTCCTTGAGTTTTATTTGGAAGATCGGCGTATGATCGATTTAGTAAAATCGATTACCAATCGAAAAGTGAAAAGTAGATCAAAGGCGTTGATTGTAGTAGTGTAACTCAGTTTTCGTTAATAAATTTTATAAACTGCCGAAAACGACAAAAGTTAGAAAGAGTGGTCATTTTGAGATAACGACATTGGTAATAAAAGAAGTTTTTAGATAGTTTATGAAAAAATTATTTACGTTCAAAGATATTTTTAACTACTCATCGTGTTGGATGCAACGCGTTTACGAAAGACACACGGAAGAAAAATTAGTGCAACACTGTAAAATTTGAAAAAGTTTACGATTACAGAAGCCAACACATTCGTTGCATTTAGAAGCCAACCACCAAATGGTAAGAGATGAAACTAATGTTCACACACATCTTACTTAGACTAAATCAGTGGCGTCTCGTTTAATAAAGAAAGCGCAACTTTAAAATTTTTCATTTTTATATTTAAACAGAAGTTAATTTTTAATTTACAATTTGTAGAATTCTTAAAACAACATTTCACACTCGATTAAAGATAACGAGAAAGAGCTTGTAACAAATTGCTTCTTCATTAACAGCACATCTCGACATCGTTAATTAACACTTTATACACCAATTTTTATGCGGGGTTGAATAACCGCAAATGTTTCAACAGATATTTTGCAACTGATCTTGAACGACGGTTATTTTTGTGTTGATAAATAAATTATCTTTCCTGTATTTTATAAATTTTATTGCCGGGAGAGAGGTCATTTGTTTCAAAGTATTAGAATCCACTCCTAAAAATACGATTGTCTTTACTCCCGCATTTAGGAGCAAACTTGGAGCACTTATAGTGCATGTGTAAATTCAGCCAGTTTTGAAAGAATCATTGCATCTATTATGTAAAAACATTATAAAATAAGTACCTAATCGGCAATACTTCGCTTTTTATACTGTTTCGAATTGAAGCCAGTTTTGACTTGATTCTTATTCATACGGGGATTTTTACGAGTTTTGCGACTGTGTAGCCCCTTTTTCTTCAACCGACGTCTAACTGTTTGTGAAAATATAGGTTTCCAAATTGCATTCATAAAGCTTTTTTTAAATCCCTCAGCGTTTTCTTCCAAATTTTCAAGGACATTCCTTTCAAAATTCGATCCTGTCGGGGACTTGTAACACGTTTTCTTTCACTTTTCGGTTTATGTTCTAAACAGCCAATATCAACCTTTCGTCTTAGAATAGCTAAAACCGCCCCTTTGCTAATATTTTAATTTTTTGTTGTAATATACCTTGTTAAACCCAAAAAACGATTTTTTTCCGCATAGCGACACTTAATTGCGGTCGTTTTGGCATGATGTTGTGTCTATCACTTCACAATACTAAGCTAAAATTGAATTAAAAAAAACCTTAGCTTTTAGGCCAAATAAAAATACTGTTATCGACAAGTACTAAAAAAACATAATATTAAAAATTTACAGTATTTTAAAAACGGGCTTTATCTAACGTTTTGCGTTAACATTTTTTTAAAGATGTCGTGTGTACAAACTATGTACAGATAACATTCCTATATAAAATTGAACCTGTCTAATACTTTTGGCAAAAGTCTGCGGTGGATCACTTTTTTTTGAGTACGGCTGCAATAGAAAATAGCCTTAAATTATCTATATATGCCTACCGCACCTGTGATTGGTAAATTTTTTACCAACCTAAAAATTGCTCTGATTAATCAAGTGTTTTATCAATCTTATAAAATTTTACAATAGATATTATTGACAAATTAGAAGGTCCAGGAAGCTGCTAAACCGCCTGATCTTCTAGTAATATATTAAATATGAAACGACTTTGAGATAATATGGGATTTTTTTATTTCAAATAGTAATATTTCTCGAAATTAATTTGAAAACTTTGTAGGTATATTTAAATTAATTTATATTTGATATAGCAAATCAGATTACTGTTGTATTTATCATCAATACAATAGAACCGTGTTCAGCATATCGTTTAATTTTAAATAGATACAGGTATTGGGTTAATATTACATTTCATACCTATGCTAACATAATAGTATTGTTGAAAATTAGGATATTATGTACCATGTTAAAACTACAAACTGCTTTAATATTTTTTTGTAAATAGAAATTTATAAATATATTTTTCGACTTTGTCAAAATATAGAGATATTCAACAAGAATTTTGTTTTTAAATTTGAAATAAAACTCACATTTTACTATTTATAAATGAAAAATACTATTGGACAATGTCCGCCAAAACCATCCATACAGACGTCGATTTTTTCGTCAAAATTTTCTATTACATTTTTGCATAATTGCGGCTTTATATCACCAATTACGCGTCGGATCTTGATTTTCAAAACTCCAATAGATTGTGAATTATTTGCATAGATTTAATTTTTCGCATAAAAAATCCTATAAGAAATAGACTAACAGAGTTAAATCTCACGATCTAAATTAACTGTTTCAGTGGCTGTGTCGCATGTGACGCCGTCCTACTAAAATCACATATCACTTACACCCATATCATCAATAATATGTAAAAAAAATTATTAACATGTTCCGATAACGGAATCTATTAATAGTAACGACTTTCTAGCCTCATTTTTAATAAAATACGGTCCGATCACTCCTCCAAACCAAAAAGTTCACTAAACACAAAACATGAGGGAATGTAAATGCTTCTCAACAATCACTCTTAACATTTCTAAAGTCTAAATGCGAAAAGTTATTTGAAAAGTTTGCTTATTAGCATAGCAATTTAAATGAAAATGGATTTCATCTAACAAAATTATTTTTCTAGATAAACCGTCGCCTTGCTCAATAATATCATTAGCAAATTATCGACAAACAGCGTGTTTGTCTGATTTTAATTCTTGCACTAACTGAACCTTCTAAGGTTTTAAACCCAAATTTTTACGCTATATTTGCTATGTGTTGGTTGTAGATAGGTCCAATTTAAAGATCTTTCTGAATGCTTTCACTTACAGCAGCAATATTGTTAGCTGAACGATTCAGACAATCAAGTATTGTGGTCGGTATCTCATATATCGAAGCACTAGATACAAATTTAACAACCAAATATTTAAAAACGTTTATAGAAAAGCGATTATAACGATCGAAATTATCAAATAAAATTTTGCAATATTAGTTTTCACAGATTACCTATATTATCCATATTAAAAACCAAAATCCTTGTTGAAAAGATCTTTATAATTAAAAATGAAAGTTAAAAAATAATAATCACTGTTAAACAAAAATCAACTTTTTTTTGTAACATGGATAAAACTGGGTGAATATTATGTAAAATTATACTAGAAAGCAGAAAATGACTTTATATTTCGTCTATCACCCATACTTTTATTTGCTTTGAAGTATTGTGTGTTATACTGAAATATATCAATATTAGTATGTTCTTAATGATACAGTTACCAAAAAATGTTGTTGCGGTTGTTTTACAGCGATATTTTGTCTCTGTGATATCTCAGATTAATCCCCAGCAGTAATCAGCAAGAAAACTAGATCTCCATCTGCTTTGGTATCGCTTTTCATGGTTGCATACGGAAAATGAATTTTTAATGACATGTTACATCCCATTTTTCTGTAGGCATCACGTAATTCAGTTACAAGATCTTCTTAATTTACAGCTTTGAAATTTCTAATAAAATTGATCACGACTGATTTAAAAGCTCTCTATGCTCTTAGTCCTACTTCAGTCAGCAAGTTGTCCAATTCACCATCTTTCATAAGTTGTCGTAGTGGTGGACCCACAAATATCCCTTCTTTAATTTTTGTATCACTCGGAAATTTTAGTTTTAGATACAAGAACCCTCTACCGTCCCGATATAATCCTTTAACGAAATTTTTCCTTAATTCCAATTTAATTCGCAGTGGTAGCAGAAAAACATTTTTAGGATCAACCAATGGTTGGTTCGTAGATAATATTCTTTAGACCCGGAGTTAGTGTTTGACGTAGTGGCTATTATTTCTGTATATTATAGTGACGATCTCGTGCACAGCTGTCCCATTCGACCAGAAAACTGGAGTTTTTTATATACCCCAGTTGCAGTTCAACAATAAGCACTATCACTTTTAGGTATCCACATTCGATTTGATGTAATTGACCACTTATAGTCTTTATACCGGATGTGTTCTAGGAGATATCGAATATTCTCGTATTATGAAGGAGGTACCAGACGGGTATTTATTGCCGTTGTAAACCAAAACCGCTTTTAAGCTATATCCCCTTAATCTGGATACTAGGAGTTCTAACTGTGATTTTGCTAAATAAATTCAGTTCAGTTCATTCAGTTCAGCCTATAAAATCAAATGTGGTTCTATTCAACATTCGGGTGCTTGAAAATCTGGATCGATGTCTATTTCCTGTGCAAATTGCGTATCAGTTAAATTACCGACACAACCATGTTCTGCTTCTTACAAACTCCACGATTCTGGTGGTTTTGGAATCGAAAGTTCTTCACTATGTTCGACAGACCGTAAAGCTGATGGTAAATTGGGATATCTATTCAACATAATATGTTGCATACTTATACACATAAAAATGATTTTTACTAAAAATTGATGGGTGATAAAAAATTTCTGTTTTTGGATTCCTTTTCGGGATAACGAAATACATCAGAAACACCTAATAATTTCTTTGTCACAAAATGTGTGTTTAATAGAGTAATTAATTAATACTTTAAAAATAGGAAACAATCAGAAACACCGAAAATTGGATAAAATACACAATATTTTGTCATAATTATCACGAATTTTATTTTTTTTTTTTTGTGTTTACAACTTGTACTTTAACTCTTATCCAAACTAAACAAATAAGAAAAAAAAACATCGAAATACACGTGGTCATTATCATTCTAATTAGTTTATAATCAAATTAGAAAAAAATTGATAAACAAGGCTACCGAAAGTAATTTTTTTGTATGGTTAACTAATTGAATTAGCATGTAATGCCGCAATTTATTATATTTTTATCTAATTATGTTTCAAGATATTTACAACTTCATTAAAAAAACTAAAAGAAAACATGTTTTGAGATAAAAATATTGATTAACAATTTTTACAATTATTTACATGAAATGTATAATTTTGATTAAGTAGTTAATAATTATTGCTTTAATAACAATTTCTCGAATTTGAAATTTCGTGTCAACCATAATGTGATGCCTTAAATTATTGCTAATTATACTGTATAAAAACTATATTTTCGTATTTTCGTACATAATATATTACAAAAATTGTAATATATTGTATGGGCATAGATACATTGCATTGTAACGAAAATTAAAAAGTTTATATAATTCTACAGAGCTAATACAAATATATACAGATACAGTTAATAATAATACTACAATTTATTTAACACTAAGTCCGGATTTATTTAAACACTCGGTATATTGTTTATCACTTTACTATTTATTTACGCTTTATTTATGTTTACACTTGTACGTTCAAACTGAAATTAATTCTTCGCTGGAAACCACTTTGCATTTATACCTAAATGCAGCTTCCAGAAACTTCCATATTATTCCTATAACTTTCTATACGTTTCGAGCAGTGCCTAGAGAGTGTAAGCTAAGCAATATTTGAATGGCTAATAATGTTATCATGTATGACTCATCACACATGACTCATCATGACGTCATACATTAGTCATCAAATATAATTAAACGTTCTTTCGTAACAGTACTATTATATTGTTATACAGTTTATCTGTTAGTGGCAACGAGGTAAACTATACATTTTTTTTGTAAAGTAAAAGATAATAATAATGATTATTTTTTATAGTTATTTGGGTGTTATTAGGCAATTTTCCCTAATTGTAGCTTCACATAGAATATTCCATGAGGATAATTTTGACGTAGTGAATAATTGACAACAGCTAAATATGGAGTTACTTAATTTTTGTATTGTGGTGACGAAACAATTTTAAGACTTCATCGATATATAAAATTTTATAAACATAGTGTGAGTCTGTTATTAGCCTAGTTTGTTAGCCAAAATAACTGCTAATTAATGATTTTATATATAATATATTAATTTTTAACTTGTGATATATAAATATTCTGATAAAAACGTTAACCTACGTTGGTTGAAAGCTCAATAATAAAAACATTATTAAATATTGTTTAATTGACTTGTTCAATCAAAGATTATTGAATTTATTTATGTTATATTATCGCAAGTAATTTTATACATTCACTGTAAAGACTAGTTAAAGACTAGTTTTTATTAACCTATACTTTCACTAGTCATTTTATAGAATCACTAAATCCTATTAATGAAAGTTAAATCTAGTTTAAAATTGTGTTCTAAATAACCAAAACGTTGAGATAACTTTCATCAATTGGTTAACTGTGGTACGTAACACAAAAAAAGGAAAATTGGCTACCAGGCAGTCTACAGGAACTGGACAAGGTTTTGCAAAATGCTCTTTTCTGTAAGAAATAACTATAAAATTGTGCATTCCCAAAGATAATTTAATTATTGTATATTATTGAAGATTACATTAATTTTCCTTATTACAATTACTAAAGTATTTTAGTAATTACGTAAAGTAACTAGTGATTTTCCACATACCTTAGGGAATCAGAAAATTTATTGTTTTTTTATGCTTTATACTTATACGCTTATACTACAATCAGAATTTCCTAACAAAATTATCTGAAATTCAAATTTGTATTACTTTAATATTATGTTATGTTTATAAACTGGTAGCTGTGGATTCTATCTTTCCAACTTTTTTTGATTAGTATGGCTATTCCCGCTTTGGCTCGTTTCTCATTTGGGACGCCACTGTACAATAGTATGTAGTCGTTTAATTCACAAGTTCCCTTCAATTTTTTCTTGGTTTCAGGTATAATTGCTATATCCACTTTCATATCTTTGAGTTCTTTTTCCAGTTCCCTTTCTTTGTTTTTCATAGATCTTACATTCCATATTCCTATACTAATCAAAAAAAGTTGGAAAGATAGAATCCACAGCTACCAGTTTATAAACGAACGCATCCTTAGGATACGGTACAGGACAGATAGAGGATATATGACAGTGATAGGAGTATATAGCTCAGAAGAAGAAAGACTCTCGAACACCTAAGAATTCTACGAAACCCTACAAGAAGTTTTATCCGGAACAAATCCAAACGACTACACCATTGTAGCAGGAGATCTAAATGGCCGTGTCGGAAATATACCAATCAATCACATAATGGGCGAACACGAAGAGATAGCAACAAATAGAAATGGAAAGTTACTTATTGACTTCGCTGTATACAACAATCTAAAAATAACTAATACATTTTTCACACACAAAGATATTCATAAATTCACCTGGAGTGCAAGAAAATACAGGTCAATCATCGACTATGTTAACATCGACTGGTTAACAAAAAGCTATCAAACCTCGTCCAAGACACAATAGTATATCGAGGAAGAGATGTCGGCTCCGACCATTTCGCATTAATAACAAAAATTGCCATACCCACCAGATGGAGAAAGCCTCAAACAGAAAAACAACTGCAGAAGGTAACTTTTAAAGTCCACATACTAAAAGATGAAAGCATTAGATTACTTTATCAACATAGAATGCATTTGTATATAAAATCAAAACCTATTAGTAGAAATATCTATCAAGAGTGGAAAGAAATAAAAGAGATCATAATTCAATCAGCAAACGAAGTAATAGGAACTAGAAAAAAGCGTTTTATTCATAATGGGTTAAAAATTTGGAACGACAAAATTGCGACACTTATAGATAACAAAAAAAAAGCTTATCTGCGATACCTTGAGTTAAAGACTGATGAGACCAAAACAGAATACAGACACAGAAGTGCACTGGTGCGACAAGAGGTTAGACGAATCAAAAGAGAAAGTTGGAATAAATATATAAGCGACATTGAAAACGACGTCCATGGTAGACAAGAAAAGGCGTATAAAATTTTAAATCATCTTAACAAATGTGAGAGAGACACGCTGCAATTAAACCCCATCAGAGACGATGAATGGCTTGCATATTACAAAAGTCTATGGTCTCATGAAGACGAAGAAGAAACATCAGTCTTGATGGATATTGATGAACACGTGGACTCAATAACAATAGACGAGTTTTTGATAGCACTGCATCACGGAAAAAACAAGAAAGCGGCAGGAGAGGACGAAATCAATATACAGCTTATAAAATACGCTTCAGCCTCGCTACATACATGCCTTCTGGATCTCATAAATGTCTGTTGGAAATTTGGACACATCCCCGAAGAATGGGGGACAGCGAAAATAATGCCCATCTATAAGAAAAAAGATCGTAATGACTGCAACAATTACCGAGGAATCAGTCTGTTGAACACCAGCTACAAGATCTATGCTACCATCTTGACTCGTCGGCTGAATGTAATAATAGAAAATATTTTATCAGAAAATCAATGTGGTTTTAGAAAAGGAAGATCTTGCTCGGACTGTATATTTACAATGACCCAAATGATCGAAAAGCGGAGAGAATTTCAACTTCCCACATACTTGGCTTTTATCGACTACAAAAAAGCCTTTGATAAAGTACATAGAAAAAAGCTTTGGGAAATCATGTCAAGAGGAGGCATCCCACGACAACTTATCAGAGCTACACAAAGCCTTTACGTCAATACCAAAATTACAGTTGAAACCAAGAGCAATTTAATAGAAAAGAAAACCAAAACCATAAATCGTGGAGTGAGACAAGGGTGTCCTAACACCACTGCTTTTTAATCTTTATATAGACGACGCCATAAGAAAATGGCAACTAAATTTGAAGCACCACTTCACAATAAACAACCTCAAAGCCGATACGTTACTATTCGCAGATGATCAAACGGTTATTGCAGACTCTGAAGATAATCTGCAAGAAGCAGTACACAACTTGTATTTGACAACGAAGACCCACAACCTTGAAATTTCAGTCGATAAAACTAAGGTAATAGCTTTCAAAGGAATCGATCCAATTAGAGCCAAAATTGTTATCAACGGCAGAACTATCGAACAAGTCAACCACTTCAAATATTTGGGCTACGATATTTCCTACAACAAACAAAATGACTACGTGATTAAACTGGGAAGATTTAATCATATGTGCGGAACAATTAAGAGGTATCTCAAAGATACAAGTAAGCAAACAAAAATAAAATTTTATAAAGTGATGGCTGTACCTGTCCTACTGTATGGAAGCGAAAATTGGGTTCTAACAAAAGAGGACACCAGAAGAATTGAAGCGGCAGAAATGAGATTTCTAAGACATGTAGCTGGCTACACCCTTCTAGACCGAATGAAAAGCGAAGATATACGCAATGAACTAGGCATCTTTTCAATTAATGAAAAAATAGTGACATACAGGTATAATTGGAAACAACATCTCACAGGAATGGACAATAGCCGTATACCCAAACAAATGATGGAATATCGACCGATAGGAAAAAGAACGGTGAGACGGCCCCGAAAAAGATGGAGTGAACAGTTCTAAAATGAAGGCAAGTCAGAATATCATAGGAGAATCGGAATAGATCAATGGTCTAACCCGTGATAGTTGATGATGATGATGATGATGATTATGTTATGTTAAAATATTAAATAAAAAAACTTTTTAAAATTTGGTTTTTACTTAAAATTATTTATTTTTTTGCAAATATTCTTTAAGGGTGACCTTCTATATTTAATACTCTAGTATCTTAATAATTTTAAAATAGCTTTAATTATTTTTTAATTTAATTTAAGTATAAAGAAAACTTAAAAATTAATTTTGAAGTAGATTTTTCTGGTAATTAGCTATTTTTTCTTTGATTATTGTTTTAACGTTTTGTTTAGTTTGTTTATTTTTAAATTTTAATTTGATATAATTTTTAAATTCAAAATTTGATCTTTATATTCTATCTTGAAAAAGATCTCGTTCGTATTTTATTTCACCGACTGAACTGAACAAATGATACGTGTAGTACTGAATTAAATTTACAAAAAAAATGTTTGTATAGCATTATTGATGTAAGAAAAATACATTTTAATGTAATATGCCAATACAACATACACAATGTAAAAGAATTGTGATTTAATTTTGAGTTTAAGAAATTGTTAGAAAAATTATTTCTTTAGATAATTTGTAAATTTTTGTTGTTTTCTTAAAGTTGAATTATATAGTAATTTCAGATGTCTTTAAAGTCGTATCCGTATGATTTAGAAGATCCTTCAGTTGCTTATATTCTAAGTGATATGTCAAATCCTAAAAGTACTGTTGTCTGTGGTTAGTGGTTGGCCTACGGATGAACATCACAATATAATATAATATATTATGTATATTCACAAGAAATTTCTTCGCAACGTTATGAACGCTAACGCGTTTTCTAAAGCCTGGCGTTATATTGCCAAAATTCCTATGAATTTTCGAATCTAAATTTAAATTAAAACAAGTAATTATTTCAATTTATTTAGTGACATAAATTAGATATTGGCTCTATGGTTTAAATTAACTTTAAATGAAAAATAAATGTTTAAATTAAACCCAAACGTATTATTAATCACGTGCACAAAATTGTATCTCATCGTGTATAAATCTTTGAATCTTTTAACAGTCATAGTTCTTATTTGTTTACTGTTGTTGCTATTGCTTCCACTTTTTTACGTAGCGTTCTTTCGAATGACTCCACCCATTTAAATTCAACTTCAAATAATTCAATTTACAATTTTATGTAAATAAAATTCATCATTTAGTTTTTTAGCTTAAATTCTTAAAAATTTGCATTTTGAAAATGTATGTAGTTAAAACAATGAAACTCGAATAGGTAATGTTATTATACTAAATATGTTATACTAAATACTATTATGAATGTGTCTGATTTCTATGGATTTCAAAACACACATTTTCAAGAATCGGCTGCCTGTTAAAAGAAAAATATCTATACTTCTCAAAATCATCCAGTTTTCAATTAATTTTTAAATTCGTATATACTTTTAATTTGATAATAGGTAAAGAAGAAAGACCTGAAACAATTGGACAATATTATTTTGTTAAAACAACTACTTCTCTTTATTGTTTTTTTAATTAGGTTGACCGAATAAAAATAATTGTTGAATAAGTAAAATATTAATCGTATAAATAACAAACCCAAATAAGAAGAATAGTGTATAAAAATTATTGAAATTCGAAAAATGTACTATTTGTTCTCCATTACTTGTTTATAATTGTTAATAATTTTAAAATATGCATATTACTTAATCATATATTGTCGTGTTTTTTTTTACACTTCAACCAGATAAATTCCCTGGTGGTACTTGAAGTTTTGGTCATCAATCTAAACGTTTGTAATTTTGAAAATAAAACTAAATGTAGTTAATCACCGTACCTTGATTTTCTATAAACATAAAACAACATGAACATAAACAGAAATTTAAACTAATCAAATTAAACTTTAAATATACCGTTAACGGAATACTTTTTTTTGCACTATTTTCCCTCCTTTTGTACTATCGTCCTCTTTCTAAACTTTACTTCTACACCACTTCAACAATTCCATTTTTTATACTTTCGAGAGCTTCTTTCCGAAATTAATCGTCCTTTTCTTTTTCTTCGTTTTTTTATTTAATTAAATTTTGAGAGATCAATTTCTCTCCAAAATCCAGCTGGAACCTGGTTTATTATTCTTCCCTCACTACTCTATTTTTTTACGCTCTTTTTTAAATACATCTCAATATATAATAATATAATATGTTATTTATATGTATCTTAACTGAAATGAAAAAAAAACAGTAATAAATAACACAATTAAAATAATATTGAATTAGTATACTATTTTTGAATTATAAAACGATAAATTGCTATAAAAATTATATTTTATAGAACGTAAGATTAGTAAAAGTTTTCGCTTTTTAAAATTAAAATTATCGTATTATTACATCGTATATTATAATATGAACATGAGAAAATTAACTTTGATGGGTAGCCGCTGCAATTATCCGGTTAAGTTGTAGACTATGGTGGTTTCAAAACTTTTTCAAAAATATAATGAAAATAATATCTATGTATGTGTATAATCTTAAACTAGGTACTCATATTTATTTTTATTGAAATCTTGATTTTATCCAACTATTTCATAAAAGTACCTGAATTCATAAAATTGACCATACCATAATTCAAATAATCATTAAGAAGAGCATTTACAAATTTACCGATTCAGAAAATTGTTTATTAAATTTTTTAACGATAAACCACCATTATACCATCACTTAGGTGTTTATCTCACAATTATCCTAAATTAGCTTTAATCTCACATACCTAATCAAGTGTTTTCAATGCGCTATTTTACCATTAATACTTAATCTTATGGTGTAGGTAAGTTGAACGAGTCAAGACCACCAACGAAAAAAACGCAACGCACATGACTAATAGTAGAAGATTACAGTAATAACCGTGTCATATAGAATCATAATACTCTAAATCAATAAGTGAGATCATATTGACAACCCTTCATTGTAATTGTAGATACTTTTTATTGGATTAATAATAGAGGAGCAACTCTATCAACACCTTTGCGCGTTGCAGTGGCGTGCTTTTAATGCATTTTCATCTTAAAGGCTTGTTTTTAAAATATGGATTCACTTAAAACAATTTTTCAATTAAAATCTATAATTACAGCTGCGAAGTGTTGTATATCTAGATTTATTTTAGGTAAAACTTAAAGTTAAGTAAATAAGAATCGTAACTATTAAGATCGAATTTCTACGTCAATGGAGAAAGGTAGAGAGCTTGTTCCGCCGTGTGGGATCTAACACTCAAAATAACTGTAATAAATGGTGCAACATTCCAAAATGTGAACGCGTTTGACTGAAGGGGTTGTTATCGAATTTTAAGTTACTATTCACATTAACATTAACTGCTTGATTTATTTCTGTAGACAATGCAACGGAAAATATTTATTTGTTGAGAAGTAATGCGTGACTTTAGACATTTGTCATAGGATTGGAAAATTGCCACCCGTAAGTCGAAATCGTCAATATGAATTTTGATGGTTTTAATTTAAAAAGTGAACAAAACTTAGTTGATTTTATAATTTTGTGTTTTTGAAACACACAACAAAACGTAATAACAAATATTATACTGCTGTTATTGTTGTAAAATATTTTTAAGAAGAGATGTAAAATCTTGGAAAATTACCTAAAATTTGTATAATGATCTACATTATTTTTGTTTAACACACCACAAGGAAAAAGAAACCAATTCATTTTGTAAAAATCGTTTTACCTTTTAAACTTCCATTATTATTTTAATGGTTATTAGTTTTATTTAAATATTCATCAGAAGAAACATTAAATTACTATCAGTATTAAAAAAATAAAACTGATAAGAACAAAATTTGAAGTAACCTGTGTTTTATCTTACAATATAAATGCTAATTAGATGGTTAATATCGTACTAAAACAAAAAAGGTTTTAGATAAATTTGTACCAATTTAAAATTCTTTTAAATAAAAACATTGTTGATAATAGAAACAAAAGCACATATTTAAATTTTTGAATTTATTTTAATGTGTAAGCAATTATTTAGCTTTAATTTCTAATAACATTTAAAGTCGATAATAAAAAAAATATTTTATTTTATATTGGTTAATAAAACAACGTTTACGGTAAATATAATTTACTAATAAGGGTTAAATTGCACTTTTACACGTATTATATTGTACATATTTATGTACTGTCACATACATTATAAATTATTATAAAATAAAAAATTGACTTTTATGTATGCTATAAATTATAGTAGAAGTAGAAAATATCTTAAATTTAATAAAATTAATTTTAATCGAAAATTAAAACCAAATATATGACATATCTAAAGGTTTTTTATGCAAAATATACGTTTCTGATTTGTGGCTCCGAATAAGGTATCAAACACTAGCAAAATTAATAACATGCGCTTTTTTTTAAAGTTACTATAAATGTAATAAATTAAACAAAATATTCCATTTTTTATATTCCATTCCATATAATATTTTTCTAAAAAAAAATATGTACGTAATTTTTCTATTATTTTTTTTTTTACGATTAATATATCTTAATTTTTGGACCATTGTTTTAGCTATTGCTTTGTTAAGTTTTTGATTACTAGCAGTTGTTTATTTTGCTTTGTTTTGGACACATTATTTATATACAAATTTATAAATGATATCTATACTTAGTTGTAATAATAATATCAAAAGCTAAACAATGAAATAGTGAATTTCATATAAGTTAAAAGTTTTACAGCTGTATTCATAAAAAGTTACAACAGGTTTATAAACCTATTATAAGCAAAGTATCAAAAAACATTATTCATAAACGTTCAATAGCACTAAAACACTGTTATAAGACTGATATAAGCGGTTCGTAACCTAAAACAACCTATCACCTATAACTTATAAGTTGTAACCTATACAGTGTTATACTAAGTAAAACATTCCTGAGATACACTTTAAGAAATTTTTATGAATACGGGTGTTAATTTACTATTGGCTTTTTTAACTTCTTATTTTATTACAATAAACTGATTCTCAAACAATTTTTTTTAAATCTTCTTTAACCTCTTTGAGATCTATTAATCTGTTCTGAATCATTAATGCATTAATGTGTAAAGTTTTACACTTAGCACTTCTGATTCTATAAGCACTTTAGTTACTCTAGTAAGGTGCCAACCTTGCTAAATATATATCCCATAGATCAAACTTGGTGTGGTCGGGTAAATAAAGAACGTTGAAAGACTCCCAGTGCAAGATGAATATTAATATTAGATAAAAGGTATTTCCTTACCCCATGGGCGTCCATATACATTATAGAATCTGTTTCGGGAGGCCGCAAAATAAAAATAATTAATTATTATAAAAAAATATGAAAAAAAATTAATATTATTATCATAATAACAACTATAAAAAACATAATAATTATGTTTTAGTAATACCTATATAACTTTTTTAAGATCTTTAATAGATTTTTAAGGTAGATATAGGTTTATTTTGAGATTTTGAATTTTATATAATAATATTATTATAATATTATTTATAAGAACAGGACATTTTTAATTAATTGTTGTAAATCTTCAGAGAATAATAATAATAATAATATAATAATAATGATATAATAATAATATTTATTTATTTAGCAAAATGTTATAAAATTACACAAATGCCTGTTAACAACATTTACAGGTACAGACAATTTACAAAATTAATAAAAACTTTACACACTTACAGCAGTCTTACCCCCGGAAATATGCAACGCAAACAATCCTTTAAACAGTCTATAGTTATTGCATTTCTTGATTATCTCAGGCAAACCATTATATAATCTTTACACCACTGCAAAAAACAAGTTGTAGGTTCTGGAAGATGAGAATGCATTCACATAAATATCACAGATTCTTCTTGTGTCATAAGAATGCATCTGATTTACAATTGTCAATTTATCCAGCAAGTATCTTGAAGCCATGTTATTTCTGATTTTGTACATCATATCTAACGATTTTTATCTTACTCGCTCAGATACACTCATAAAGTTTAAGGCACTTAACATTTACTTAATTGGTGTATACCTATTACACTGAATAATGCATAATAATTTAATACAATATAAGGTTTCAATAGCCCTATTCAAAATTTTATTGTTATATGTAAGGCGTTTTTAACATCAGATACCAAGATGAAATTAATTTTATTATAGCCAGACTAATACCATTCCCATTCATGTTCATATTTAAGTCCAAACCTATGTAAATCAATGTCTTTTTTATTATTTTTTTAATAATATTTTTCTACGTACGTTCTAGTAAGGTGCCAACCTTGCTAAATATATAGCCCATATATAGTATATCTTTTACTTTACGGTTAAAATTTATTATTTTAACGTTTTTGTTTAGTTTGTTTATAATTCTATGGGCAAAATAATTTTGAACTGCTTTTTTTGAGCTAACTGAGAATAAATTTATTTTAGGTAGTCTGAACAATCTTAAGTGAGGATTATTGTCTAAATCCTCTTCCCCACTCCAAAAGAAAGTAGGTTTAAGCAATCTTTACTTCCACCATGCACAGTAATAAATCTATTTTCTTACCAAATATATTCACACTATTATTTCTCAGAACATTTTTAGCAGATATCTTTACTTATTCGATCTTAAGCTTACTTTAAACGGAAAAATGCACAATACACTTTGCTTTCTACTACTACCAGGTGTGTAAGTATGAAACCGGAATTTTTGTACAGAAAATACACGTTTATTGTAAGGATATGATACAAAGTAACTTATTCAAAGTATTGTCCGTCGCTATCTATACATTTTTCCCATCTTTCTGGCAATTTGTGGATTCCGCGCCAAAAGAACTGTTGCTCTTTTGAGGCAAACCAGTCATCGAGCCATTTTTGTATAATCTTCGTAAGAAGTAAAGCGCTGCTCAGAAAGTGCGTGTCCAATCGATGCAAACAAGTAGTAATCGGATGGGGCAAGGTCCGGTGAGTAAGGCGCGTGCTGAAGAATCTCCCAACGGAACGACTCTATTGTTTCCTGAACCTGTTTTGCTTTGTGTGCCGGTGCATTGTCATGCATCAAAATCACCTTGTGTTGTCTTTGTTGGTATTCTGGTCGTTTTTCACGCAAAACTCGATCCAAATCGATCATTTGTTGTCGGTAGCGTTGAATATTGACAGTTTCCCCAGGTTTCAGCAGCTTGTAGTAGATTACGCTCTTCTGATCCCACCAAACACACAGCATTGTCTTTCGTCCGTAGCGGTTTGGTCTTGCCGTCGATGTTGATGGTTCACCCGGAGTAACCCATGACTTTTTGCGCTTAGGATTCTCGAAATATATCCACTTTTCATCGCCAGTCACAATTCGATGTAAAAATGACTTTCTTTTGAACCTGGCGAGCAGCATTTCGCATGATGTTTTGCGGTTTTCCTGCTGTCTTTCGTTGAGTTCATGTGGAACCCATTTCCCCACCTTTTGTATTTTTCCCATGGCTTTCAACCGAAGGGAGATGGCTTCTCGGGTCACCTTTAACTGATCCGCCAGTTGTTGTTGTGTTTGAGCGTCGTCTTCGTCCAACAAGGCTTGCAGGTCAGTGTCTTCAAACTTTTTCGGTGGTCTTCCACGTTCTTCGTTCCTCACGTCAAAATCGCCACTTTTGAACCGTTTGAACCACTCGAAACACTGTGTTTTACCGAGAGCATGCTCACCGAACGCCTCCACAAGCATTCGATGCGATTCGGCTGCGGTTTTCTTCAGATGAAAACAGAAAAGTAGTGCTGTCCGCAAATCGTAATTTATTGGCACAAAACTCGACATGTTTATCTCTAATAAACTAATGCTACTGAATGAAACTCGTGTTATTGTGAGTTGGAAATCTTTGTCGGATATCAAAACAATAACAAGACACCGCTGACGTGATGTGTTGGTAACTGCATCGACATCTAGCACCACCTATAGGCAAATTCCGGTTTCATACTTACACACCTGGTATACGTTTATTTAACAATCGTTGTTTCTAAAATATTTGGTCCATATATAACCTGTATACCTGATATGATATACTACATGCTTATTTACCGGTTTTATTATAAAAAAAATGTTTCAAATTTAGTATCATAAATTGGGGATACTTGGAACAAAATTGCAATTTTGGGTCACTTCCTGCCAATACATTAATTTAGTAAATTATGTAAGTCGCAGCTGCTTGACGATGATGTTTCCAACTACTAATATTTACATCTTAGACCGTATAATTACTAAATAAAATTTTCAGGAAATGTTCCATAGCACAATATTCATTCAAGTATCGTTATTTTGTTTTTGTAAATTTCGAAAAATCAAGGAAATACACAGAAATTATTGTCTTTTTGCAATAAATCTATGGAAAATACGGTGACATAGTTAGAGATTAAAATTTTAGAGAGTGAAATTCTATGCAAGAAAGCTGATTCTCACTTAAAGCACGATCTAAATTCTAATACTATTACTTTTTCTACTTATATGGTAGGCTTACGCCAATGGTGAGTATTAGTTGGATATGATAAAAATTACAAGTAATGATTATTATCGTTATATAAAAATTATTCAAAAGGCTAGGAAGATTTCACCTGAATGTAACGAATTTAAATACTTTTGCGATAAAAGTTTTTGTAAAAATTAACGTTCTGGAAATGTTCTTGTTTAAATCTACTAATAAAAAATTATAGTTTCTTTTTCAGGTTAAAAGTTCAACAAAAAGCAATTAATTATGATAATGTAGAAAAATTGTTGTTTTATATAGCATTGACTAAGATTCTCGGATCTTACCCAAATGTTCGCAATTAATTCCAGCAAAGGTTTTGTGTTAAACCCTTGTATATTTTTGATTTATTTTCTGTCTATTCTGATGCAGTATTTGCAGCTCTTAGAGAATTACAACTTTACAGCTTGAATTCCATTCTTATTTTTTTCTTAATACTTTTACTAATAATTTTATTAATATAATTTTTTTCCAGTGCTTCACACTGTAGTAGAAGTTTAGGCAGGTAGTTTTGTTTGTAAAACTTTTATTTTGTCATAAATATGATATAATAATTAAACACGGTTTAGTGTTTGTAATATGTAATACAAATTTTAATTAAATTTAATTTCAATTAAAAATATGAAACTATGTTATTTCATTTTTGGTGAATTATCCTACAATCAAAGCGATAGAAACGTAATTTCCATCTATTCTAACGTTCAGTTGAATTTTTCCAATTATTGAACCATACTAAAGGCGTATGATCGTTTATACCAGTAACAGTATATTATATTCTTGTTTTGTCGTAGTATATTAGTTTTTGTTTTGTTAAAGATTTGGATAAAATAATCAGAATGTTTCCTTCACTTGCAAAACTTTGTTTGAAATTCGCAACAATTCCGTAAGCTAAACTATTTACACTACAAAGTAAAATGTTTACTAAAATGAAGGCGTATTAGGTTCGATAACAAGCTGGTTTTTAATTATGTTGAAATGCTTTTCATATGAATTATTTCGCTTTGCGCTAGTTCGTTTCAATTAATCCAATCAAAAGTATCGAACAAATACCTAAAAACTGTTGTAGAATTTTTTAAAGACTTTAACATGGTATTTAAGTTTTTTCAATTATTTTTAATTTTTTCAAATTTAAGGTATAAACTACATTTAAAAAAAAATGAAATTAAAATTTTCTTGACTTCGAGTTAAACTATAGGATAAAGTTTACCAAAACTTTGAAAATAATAATACACATGCATTGAGTGGGCTAACTTTGACAATTTTTATGGAGAACTCGATAACTATAAATGAATTATAGAAAATGAACCGAGTCCTTGGTGTTTTTTTTGTAAAGAAATGCAATGATGAAAATCGCAGTTTATCTCTTTAGTCTTCAAGCACATGTTCGATTTAAATTTTTTTATTAAATATTGATACCTTTGTCTGTAAAGTTACAGAAAAAAAATATTCACACTTTTTTAAGGACAATAAAATGGAGTAAAATGATTTTAAATATTTTTGTTCATTTTTGAGATAAAGTTCTGGTTTTTTAAATAAACAACATAGTTCGATATGACATATTTAAATGGCATTCTTTTATTATTGTTTCAGTTTTATCTCATCTTTAGTTTTAATTATGTTAAATCTATTATAGTCAAGTTTTATTTTATTTTAAAAATAATGCAGTTTATAAATAATTGCAATTTATTTTATTCTAACTTACCTATACCTTTGTCAATAAATATTCATCTATTTTGAGAAATATAAATTTATTTTAAATCAATATAGCACAACAATTTCAAAACTTGTATAGCAAATAATATTATAAATATTAAGTAAATTTTTTAAATGGTTTGCATTGAGCTTTTAAATAAAATTGAAAGTATTTAAGTAATCAAGCTATACCCGACGAATTTAAATTTTAACAAGTCGCGCCATATCAAAGTTAAAAATGTAAATTAACTATGCTTATCATGTGAAGCGTTCCAGTTTGTTTACATTTGATGGGAAACTATTATTCATGCCTTAATTAAAAAATATTTACTACATGCATACCTATGTCCTTTTATAGATATTTGTGGTCAAAACAACTTAGAAAAATTTAACTATAACTAAATCAAGTGGCAATGCACTCTTCACATACATAAACGTATCGAAAACTTATAAAGCCCTATATAAAGACCGGCTCATCCATCATCCTCAGTACATACATGTAAACTATGTCGATCCATCAATACTAACATTAACCTACACTAACTCCAATTAGTCGGTTTTCAATCGACAACGACAACTAGAAGCGATATAAAATTGACCAATTGGGCTTATCTAGTTTCACATATCACCATGTATGAAACAATAACTTGTATGACTATTCGAGATCAAATTAAACGAATTGATAAAGAACAGAACAATTCATAAATATATCACACATTTGCCGTTTTATTTTTGTCTCAAAAATATTTGTGCCATCTAGTTACTTCTAAATTATCGTACCATTTATTCTCAGCAGGTTACTGAAAATACAAATTATGTGGTAGAACGTGATATACATACAAATTAAAATGTGATTTTTGAGAATACATTTTTAGGTAAATAAGTGTTTCAGAAATGTGCAGTATTTTGATGTAGCACAATAAAGATTGTGCATTTACGATGAAGATAAGAACTCTTGACGCATAAAGTGGGTGTACTTTACTTGTAGGAACTTAAGAAAAACCATATCCAATTATAAAATAACGATAATAAAATAAGTTTATTTTGATACCTTTTTAAACTGTAACCTTGTAATATATAAAAATTTTATACAGAAGAAAATTAATCAATCAGAACTAATTACAGACATGTTCACAAGTTCGGTTAAAGAGAGAAAAATAATAAGTATAATAATGTTTTTTCGCACTTTATTGTTATGGAAATTGTAATTACCGATAGTAGAGTATCTAATTTTTTTTATAATGCTCTGGTCATGTAGCCTGTATACAATTAAAATTAAATTTCTTGGTCTTGTACATTTAAAAAGGAAAATGATATAATAATTGTTTTAATGGTATTTTATCTGCTTTAAATTAATTTTTATCTGTTTAGATTAATTTAGGGTAATCGAGGGTCTCAATTAATGCTGGTTTTATCAGTGTTAACAATCAACCATTTTCTTAAGCAGTATTTTGTGTTAATTTAGAAATGTAAAAGTAAATTACAGTTGTTTACTATTTATATCTGGCGGTTAGAGAATATAAGATATAATGCATAACATTTATATAATAAAGTCTTAAGGATAACATTAGATATTGGATGGATAACATTTAGAAAATTACATGATAGTATTCTGCTTTTAAGAAATGTTACTAGAATGCTATAATTACTGTAGGAGAGACCGGGGTAAGCCGTTGCGTACTTGGAATTTTTTGGCCAATTGTAACAACTAGCTCGGGTCTCTATATTTAGCATCGGGTCAGTTAATTAAAGTAATACCCAATTTAAGTATGTCGTCGGATTACTCTACATTTTGATTAAAAAAATCAAAATTTTCAAAATACAAAATCATTTTGTCTGGTTTAAGCGACGGCGACATTGCAAAGAACATTATGGTGAGTTACAAGTTTTTTTCTTGTATTTATTCCGATTATCAACACTTTGAAAAGTTGTCGTTTATTTTAAAAAAAATATAAATAAAATATATTGAAGAAAAAACGTATTACATTTTACACAGGTATCGGTTCAATTTACGGACCTGGTATTTATAATATAAATTAAAATAAATAATTGTACTATAAAGTGATAGATAATGTTAACCTGATAATGTAGGTAGGCACTTTTTAAAACAATAAAGATATATTATACTTTTTGAACTTTTTTAGTACAAATATTAGCTAATGGAAATACCTAGCTATAAGCGCTAATCTATTTAATTCCTAAATATTTAATCCTCTTGATAGAGCATTTTATCGACACTGGTGAAAAAAGTACTAAATAATACCTGCTCGCATTGCATAGTCGAAAAAATAATAGATTATTAAAATAACGTGTTACGGCTTTATCGTTTGAACTAAATCTATAAAGCATTAAATCAACATTTTACGGTTTTCTAACTTCTGAAATTATTATTGGCAAGAGTTTTTAAGCGGTAAGAGCGATAATTGCAGGGTTCTTTGGCTGAAAACGACCGCTATAACAAACGACAATATAAGTAAAATTTTAAATGTTGGTTATGACGATGACCGGAAAAGAATATTCGAAAGAATTTTAATTAAGTGCAGTTGCAGGTGGTTTAAGTGTGTGAATGGCTGGTTTAGGGCTTAAATTAATGCCTCGATCATGTTAATTTCAGATCTCATTTCATATAAGGTGTTTGTAGCGTAGCTCGCTTTCGATTAATTTCATACACCAAAATTAGATTCGTGATCAGAATATAAAGATGATTAGGTTAAAAATAAATTAACAATATTTTGTGAACTATGGCTCACCAAGTTATAAATATTTTAAGTTAGTCTTTCCGTATTTATTTAAAATTATATACTAGGTAAGGACGGTATTTAAGTTGTTTTTATAGCTGATACAATGTTGAATGTCAATACACCGGGATTATTATAATTAAGTAATATCTAACAATATAATCAAATAAATTCCCATAAAAAAGATTAAAAGGCGTTAACCTGTCCATATAATTACAACATTAACACGTATTGACGCATTTCATATGTTAAGAATTATTTATTCAAACTTGTACCATCCATCGAGTGCTATTTATATACCTATAAAATAATTTATGCATCGCTAGTTCAGCTTAAATAAAATCCTTAAATTTTGATATAATAATTATAACTGTCAGTTAAACAAGTTTATTTAACTTTATAAGTTAATTAGTTATTATAAGTTAACTACATAAAATCGTTAAGCCAAAGTTAGATTTACTCAATATTCCTGATAAGAAGTTGAAATTTTTTAAAATAATTTATTTTATAATGCGATTTAAATTTGAATAGTTACATGATTTAACATATATTCTGATGCACGCGCCATCTCTCAAGCGATAGATAAACACAACTGGTGTTTTGTTGAAATATGTAGAATGCTGAATACTGGATTGGAAACATATATGCATACCATGGCTTTTTACTAGATGGCACCTCTAATCAACAATATTAAAGCAAGGTACCAATATTAAAAAGCCACAGGTTATGCAAATAGTAATGAGCAGTGTGTCCTTAAGGTTGGTTTATCAGTGTAATAATGCTTCGTAAAGTACATAAATTGTATTCTCGTTAACTTTATTGAGAAGATTAAAAAAGATTTAACAAAATATGCTTGATATTGAATATGCTAAAGATGCTTTAATTGAATTGTTAGTTTATTTAAAAAATGTTAATTTTTAAAGAAAATAATTTTTATTTTTTTTGTTTAAACTTTATTAAGTACGCTACAACCCGAGTCTTGTCTGACTTAGAACTTTTTATAAAAAGAAAACACCAGCATCATTTATACAGCATGTTGTAAACATAATTAAAAATTATACCGTGGCTCATATATTATTTAGAAATTAGAAAATGAATATATTACCATGCTTAAAGTGTAAAAAAAAGAACCGGCAAAAAATTATATACAGTGGAATCTCGATAACTCGAATTTTAATAGAAATGTTAGAAATTTCGAGTTAATGAGTTTCGCAAAGGATTTAATTGCTAAAATTTCGACTTAGAAAGGCACAATTTTTAAATATTACTTAGAAAGTTTAAGAAACAGAATTGCACTTTGGAACAAAAGCACTAAACATTCCTGTAAACAAAATCTAAGATTTTCTAAGATTATGAGTTCCGATGAATTCTAAGTAAAACGTCATTAGTATATTTAACTAACTTCGACTTACGGAGTCTGCTTTTTGAAATTCGAGTTACTAAGTCTAAATAATTCGAGAAACAGCGTACTTAAGAGTTCAGCGAAAGAGAATACAACTTTGTTTCAACTTACTGAGGATTACCACTTAACGAAGTTTGAGTTATCTAGGATCCACTGTATAAATAATTTTAATTCTATATATTTTTTTGAGTAGCAATAAGAACGAAATAGAAAATAATTGTTTCGTTTTACGTTCCTTGACAAACAGAGGGAGAGGTCAATTTTTTTATACTTTTGCTGATGAAGGGGGCGAGGAGATATTATAAATCTTACGTAAGATACAAAAAATTTAAAAATAAAGAAAATGTTTTCAAAATAATGTTTATAATTTAAATTAATAACACTATTTTTATTAAGCATGATATATAAATTATTAACTTGTAAAATATTTTTAGCGATAGCCCTCGCTGAAAGCTCAATAAAAATATTAAATGTTGTTAATGTTTATTTAACTTGTTCAATTTAAAATATTTTTATAATTTTTAGGTATACCGAATTTCTTTTCATATTTCTTATTAGAAATTAATGAAGTGTTCCAAGAATTGACGTAACTCTGGACTGCTACTAACAAGGGAATTATATGACCTCCGCATTTTTGTAATTTTTGCCACTTATTGTACTGAAAGTTTAGCCCTCCAATAAGAACTCTTTAAAGCAGTAGGGCCAGATGGCCAGAAATTTTCGTGAAAATCATCTTTGAAATATTGTCGACGAAGTTTGAAGACAAGATGTGAAACAACTAGCAATAAATTTCGTGGCGTAGGCAAGAACGAGTTGGATTAGACTACGCAAATACAAACTCCCTTTTCAATCCTTACCAAAATTTAACGATCCTTTTCTACACCCCGACGACGACACCTAAACAAAAAGGAACTGCTACGTCACTGGAATACGTATACCTGGACATTGAAGTGACGCGTGTGAAAACCGTTTAATTTCCACAGATAGGTAGCTGTAGAGTGCTACCTATAATTACAAAAACCTTTCTTTTATTCTTATGTTTTTATTTTTCAGTTGTTTTTTGTTATAATTGTTATTGAATATTCTACGTTTGTTATAGCTATACATAATTGTAAATAACCGCATTTTTTTAAGTTGGGTTTTTATATCATTTTTCCAACAAATTAATGATGTTAACAGTATAAATACGAAAACCCAAATTTATTAATTGCATAATTATCCATTTCCTTAAAAACTTTAAAAGTTTTATTTAATTATATCTGAAGTTATGTGTTACCACGAGGTACTTCAATAATGTATTATTAATATAAATGTAAGATCAACCGGCAATATTGGGCTGCTTGATCTAACAAATTTGTAAACCGAAGATTAATAAAGATTTTTAAATCGCAAAGAAAATCGCAAATTGGATTAGAAACCAGTGGGTCTAAGGTTCTATTCCCACCTTCGCTAGTTTTTTTTTTTAATTTTTTTTCTCTAGTGCGTATTATTTTCCTTAAGTAAATGCTCGTAGTACACAAGAGCATCTTTCATGCGTAATTTAGCGATTTCACTGCACAGACTATCTTCGATGGTGTCCTCAGCTCTCGTCGAGGGGCCAGGCAAATTAACGGATAAACTGTTGAAAATGTTTATTTTTTTTATTATTAGGTTTATTAACTTTTTATTTCTTATCAAAATCTAGTCAGTTCAGTGGCGTAGCTAGGAATTTGGTTCGGGGGGGGGGGGGGGTCTGCAAGCCGTTTTTAATAGCGCGGCAGACAAAAATTATAATTGTAAAATCATTGCGTTTTTTTTATTCCAAAAGTATTTATAACCTCTTCTACATTAATATAGGCACATTTCTGTGATCTGCTAGTAAATCTAAATCACTTATCCTATTCTTCCCCGTACTATTTCTCAAATTTGGCTTTATTTGTTTTAAGGTGGAAAATGTTCTTTCTACAGAGGCTGTAGTAACCGCTAATGTTTCTAAAATAATATATATATTCGGAAACATCAATATTCCATTATATATTTTGGAAGCTCTTGTTTCCATTTCTGATGCAAAATCAGCCATTTGCCTTCAAATATAGTATCATTCGTGTTTTAAAAATCATTTATATAGAAATCTATACATGGTTTGAAGTCATTGTAAAATTACAAATTAATAATTTGGGGGGGGGGGGCAGGCCCCCCTCTTGGCTACGCTACTGAGTCAGTTGCATGGCTTTATTAGCCATATCATGTTTGCTATTTCTACCAATCGTAAAATAAATAAATTATATCAGATGATAAATTATAAATAAATATTAGGTAAATTATTTCTACCAGATGATATGTGCGATGACACATGAAACTAGTCCTGCTGAATAATATAATAATTAAAACATTCGAATTTATTATATTTGTTAAAAAAAATAGAATGTATTTAATAAATTAAATGTTTACACATTTTAGTCTACAAGCATAAATTTAATCAGTTTTACAATAATTAAACGACGTGTGAATACGCACTAAAGAAAAACAAATTAAAAAAAAAACTAGCAAAGGTGGGAAAGGACCGTAGACCCACAACTCGTTCTTGCCTACGCCACGAAATTTATTGCTAATTGTTTCACATCTTGTCTTCAAACTCCGTCGACAATATTTCAAAGCCGATTTTGTCGAAAATTTCTGGCCATCTGGCCTTACTGCTTTGAGGAGTTCTTATTGAAGGGCTAAACTTTCAGTACAATAAGTGGCAAAAATTACAAAATTGCGGAGTAAGCATAGTAGTCTTTTTAAATGTACCGATGTTCATTCAAAAAACCCCAGATGTACTAGGACATTAATTTGAAATAAGTAAACATTAACGTCCTTTTTTGATATTTATAAGTTTTGAAAAAATTGTGAGATTTAATCATTTGGGGACAGGAGGTTCATGATTTTCTTAATTTTGCCTATACAGGTGGCGGAAAGACGGGGGGAATCTAAAATCATTAAAAGTTTGCTTGCGTAATACTTGAACGCTGCCTAACCTAAAATCTACTATAATATGTCTCAAATCTGACAAGATGACGGCACTAGCGGAAAAGTTGTTCAAATATATCAAATTGCATTATTAATTTAATAAGATTTTTTATTTATTTTATTTAAAGCATAACAACTAAATATTACATAGGTTATCCTATAACAATAACTGCAAAGTTGACTCAGTTTTGCACCAATATGCAAAATTCCTATTTGCTATTTATATTTTTTACTTATGTTTTATAGCAATTGTAATGATATAAATGTAATTTGTATCAAGCGCATTTTGAATAGTTTGAAACTACCGCCAAATGTAGTAAATTTGAATTCCGCGCTAAGAAAAGCAGCGAGATGAACGCTGCTGAGCTACAATCATCACGGGAAGAGCGGGAGGCAACAGCGCAAGGCCATTTTTTAAGATCTCTCTTAGAAGCCGACCGTGGCAGACGGGTTCAAACCTTAATAAAATGTCTTTGTTATAAAATTTGTAACTGTGTTCTGTTTGTCGCAAAGTAACCTACTTGAATTAAAGTAAACTAGTAATTTACAATTATACACATAGTATATGTGTACGACAAAGATACAACAAAGGTACGAATTCTTGCTTTACTCGAATTCAATTATTATGATGATTTATAATAAGTTTTCACAATTGATTATAAACTAACATAGGGCTCCTTCTTAGCCAGCTTACTGAGATATGCATAAAAGGCCATAAAGGGAGTGCAGCAAAGATTATAAGTATTGTGAGATTCGATGATATTAATGTTAAAACTTGATTAAACTAATTTGAACCGAGCAGGCCGTACATGTACGTACGACCAAACGAGAGCTCGATCTTACGTTTAGGGTTGGTAATTTTCTATTTACTATGTTTATATGGGATAAAAGTGATTTTTAATGTCGATTATCTTATATCCTGTATCATAATAAATTATACTTCTTGCTATAATATGAATCTTGAACATTTATGTAAAATTTACCTGTGTATAGTCCGTTTTTTTTAAGAAAAATATTGAAATTTGTACTAAAGCAACGCCCTCCAAACGTTAACCAATAAAATTGCTTTGAAATTAGACGGTATTACAACAACGAAATTTTTGCGATTGATGTGCTATGTGTGTTGCCTAAAGTGAACCGGGCAAAGTCATAAATAAGATAGACGTGGACATGTAATATCGAATAGACGTAGTTATTTGGTTATAACATTTTTCTTTTTTGTGGTGAATATTTAATATTACTACAAGATTAAGTACTATTTAAATTATCTGAGGTTTCCCGGTGTAAATTAGACTTTGCAAACGACGCGCCACCTATATTATTCATATCTGGGATCGACTATATGTAATTTAACGGTCCACGTGACCAATGACAACAGAACCCATAGAGGCAACAAATAACAATATAATAACCTATAATGGCAACAAACTATACATAATATTATAAAAAATCCACAACAAAAGCAACCAATAACAATATTATAAAATCTACGAGATAACACATAACAAATTTACTAGTATGTCAAAACCGACAAAAGTAACAACCATAACCAACAAAATTATAAAACCAGCTGAACCATCTTAATGTGTCTAAGTTTGATTTCTCTCCTGACTCACCAGTTCAGCTTTACTGCTTTGTACGATGCTCATTGTAGGATTTGGTTTGTGGCAGTGATTTTCTTATTTTTTGAGGTTTAGAAAAACTAGTTGATATTGTAATGGATTTTCTGAGATAAAAATTGATTGGGAAGATCAAGTTTCGTTAAATTTATTTATATTTTTACATCATTTTTGTTTTGACATTGATGTGCAATTAAAAGAATTATTAATTTAATATTTTGAAAGAAATTCAAACTTACTGGAAGATATAAAAAAAAATTATTACATCACAATTATGACTAATTTGTGGTCATCATTCAGTCCAATTTTGTATTTTAAATTATTCACAGAATAAACGTAGACCGAAACCAATAGTGATTGAACTATATTTGTATAATCCTGCACAATTGTTTAGATAGTCAAAATTTATAAAATTATAATAAGTATAAATAAGTAAAAATAAAAGTACACTTACTTGCAATAAGAAAACTTGGTGAAATTTAAAAATTGCTGTATCACTGCTGGAACACCAACTTTGATGAAGAAAAAATTTTACGAATGCGTACAGCTATGAAGAAAATTTTCAGTAGATAAAAAGTTCGATAGTAGCACCTAGCAAGTACCAAACAAAAAGCTAGCTCGAGTGGCAATGCTTTTAGAAAATATTCAGTAGAATAAAATTGCGAAAATTTGTTTGCTCATACATGAAAAGTTTATAAGGTAGATTGAAAATAGTTTTGCATTTTTAAATGAAGCAATTAATAATCGTAACGAATATAGCAAAATTTATTTTTTTGTGATAGATGAGTGGATCATTGTAATGAAAACTCTACAAAGAAATGGGTCAAGAATCAACGGTTTTAAATCGTAAGCCAAAGTAAATCTAGACAGAGTAGTCAATACAAATAATGTAATCAATTCTATAAGTGGATCGTTTAAAATTCATCAAATCAAAAGTCATCTAGCTTTCCTTACTAGTAAGACAGTACTTCCAGTCAGAATA
Organism: Cantharis rustica; assembly: GCA_911387805.1. Classification (NCBI taxonomy): domain Eukaryota; kingdom Metazoa; phylum Arthropoda; class Insecta; order Coleoptera; family Cantharidae; genus Cantharis; species Cantharis rustica. Next base: position 39,104,288 of record OU426879.1, read on the forward strand.
GAAAACTAACAAGTATGTATAATTTAAGGTGCATGCAGGTGGAAATATGCTGTTTTTTCTTGTATTTAGAAATATTATACAAAAATTAACATTATTATACTACCCTGTTAGACGTCTTCAAGAAAGAAATAAACCTACAGCTATGGGTTGTAGTAAAAAGTAAATTAAAATTCAAGCTAAGACAGTTTATTTAAAAAAAAGCAATTAACCAACAAAATGATACCTCACAACGCCGGTATCACTTTAATTCTTGATTTGAATTTCAATATTCAAGCTATTTTAATATGTATTGTAATCAAAGATTTCCAAATGTATCATCTAGATTAATACATAAATGCATGGAAAGTCAAAAACGTCTATTCAAATGAGATTTTTCAAAATTTTTGTTAAATTTCTTTAAACTTTACCTTAACAACTGTTTTTAAAGTGGGCTGAAGGAGAGTTGTCTGTTTTGTAAGATTATGCCACTCTTATTGATTTTAAGTTATCTAAATCTGCTTTGAAAATGTTTTTTAATATAATATTTTTGTATCTAGTATAAATTGTATATATTTACCTTCCCCCCCCCCTTCGGTTTTACAATCACCTACCACAGTTTGTAAATTAAAAAGAAATACATTCAGATATATTTTTTAAGTATAGTCTCCTGCTTCTTTCGCTAGGTAGAAGCTCCAAGCTAGCTAGGTAGAACTATTATAAAAAAAGTAAATAAAATTAAAAATAATATGTTTTCAGTAACATTATTTCAAAATAAAACAACTAAAAATAAGAGAGTGTTTAAACTTTTTATTTCTTTTATGATTCTTTTAAAAACACTTATTTTGTTTTAACAATTAAAAACCGTACATAATATACAAAAAAAATTGAAAAATTCATAGTTTATAATAGAAGTACCAATATTTACAGTTTTACTTAATGAATTAACCACCGCAGTGAATTGGCGCGATTGCTAGTTGATTTACAAAGAGGAAATTCTGGGTCTGAACTTCATAGTTTAGCCTTTCGGTGTATGAATACGTTGTCGGTTTAAGAATTAATTCTTAATAAAGGCTTAAATCGACATGCCACGGAGCGGGAGACTACGGTTCAATACTTGATCACGGAGACTGCACTGTTGGGACGTAAAGTTCAAGTTTGTTGTATGGTTTATGCATCTGGCAAGGTTAGCACCCTACTAGAATATTATGCAAGTGGTCATAGAACCATGATTGCCAAATGTAAAAACTAGGTATATTATTGATAAAAAAACAGAACAAAGTTTTAAATTAAGTTAAAGAAGACTTAACTTAACAGTTAAAATTTTATTATTTTATCATTTGTTAGGTTTGATTATTTTAAAGAAGAAGGTTCTAGATTTACATAAATCTGATCAATTAACAAATTGTCACGTTAAAAAGACAAGACTACTCAATGAAAAACTGAATAAAATATTTTTAATTTTACTTTACCAATAAAAATAAATATTATTTAAAACTTTTGTAAAAAATATTTTAAATGAATCAATTCAAGTTACGCTTTGAGAATTATGTAACATCGAGATTGGAAATTTTAAGTACTGATTTTTTGTTTACATATTATCAATTTTTTTTTATTTTGTAATTTTAATTTTTTGATTAAAAGTTTGTCCAATCTGTTACTCAAACATTCGTATGTCGGTGACAATACCGCATTAAGACGGTTAAAATATTCTAGATGGCGATATAAGCCGCTAATAAACAATGTTATAAAAAGGAAATATTTGAAAACTTATAATGTACACTCTATAATGATATATTCACACGGATTAAATAATTAATATATATTTTAATAATTATTTATTAATTAATTTATTATTATATTTATATAATTATTTATTAATTAATTTTAATATGTAACATGTTGGGCTTGCCTCCAATATAAAGTGAGCTCGTAAAGTTTGGAACAAATTCGATAAAAAATTTTAGAGGAATTTTCACAAAACAAAGTTTTCGAGATAATTGAAAAAGTCTTAAAGATTCAAAAATGTATGATAAAATTATAAATTATCTATCTACTAATTATTTATCAATAAGGCGCTAGAAAAAAATTACACGGTTTTGACAGTAATTAAAGTTTGTAATCTGTGGTCTAGAATTTTTATTAATCGATCGTTGCTTAAATTTTTATATTTATATATAATTTTATATTTTTATAACTTGAAGGCTACTTATCTCACAAACTTTTCAATCAAGATCATAGTAATTTTATATTTTTAAACTCTAAAAATTATGCTCTATCTAAATCCGTAAAGAAGAATAAGGGTTGCCATTTAAAATAATATACGAGCTAAAAACAAGACACAACAAAACATGTCAATAGCAGAAAAAAGTAAAATTAAAAAAAATTAATATGACGTGTACGAGAATTTTCTGAAAAAAAATCCTCTAAAAATTTTTTAGCAAATTTGTTCTATGCTTTACCAGCTCACCGCTACGTCCAATGCGTGTGGGGTCCCTTGCATTATCCTATTAGATTTAAATAATAATTATGGTGAATACTTTTTAAAGTGACACCGGTATATTATAAAAAAGAATAGTAATATGTACAATGTACATCGTAATCACTAACTAACAAACGTAATAGCAGATTAAAATTTATTTTTACATTTTATTGTGTTATATTAAAATGCATTAAGTCAATTATTGAAGCTTGTACAAACGAGTCAGATACTAATAATTGAACGTGATATTTTTTCAACCAAACAATGACATTCGGCAAAATGAAATGACAATGTGATTTACAATTTCAATGGTATTATCGCTCTCCCTTCGATTTTAGGGGATCTCTAGTTACGAATAAACTAATTACGTTTCAGAAAAAGTAATCTATATTTTATAATAATAATGACTAATTATAAGTTTTATCGAAAAAGTTTTAAATATGTTTTTAATTAAAGCTAGACAGAAAAATTTACAATAAGTATTGCTAAAAAAGATTCGATGACGGTTTCGTTTCTTTAATCAGGAATTTTCATAATCATTTTAATGAAATTCTACGGAACAAAACGCATAAAAATTTGTGTCGACCGAAAGGGGTTGTAACACTGTGCCATTTAACTATTTTGTTGTAATGTTAATAATGCAATAGCGTAACTACATAAAAGGAATATCAGATTTCGAATAAGACTGCTCACATTTGAATCGGATTAGCACCATTTGTTTGCTATCGCAGCACTTAATCGAATGATGCTTATCGAACTTTTCAAAAAAGTATGCTGCTGTATTCGGTTGGATGAAAATTAGATTACTAAACGAAAACTTCTAAAATGCATTTAAAAATCTTTGATCTTTTATTTCGAGTTTTACATCAAATTTGATTTTTCCTGTATTTATTCCAAGCAGTTGGATGATAACATAATTATAAATTAAATCCAAATTAGTTTTATGCATTCGGAAAAATTATAACTTTTTCGAAATATTTAAAACTAGGTACCAACCTACAATAAATAAAAATGTATTGTAACTGCATTGTGTTTTAGATACCCAATTTAAATAACAATTTACAAATTGGATTTGTATGCAAATTATACAAATTTCATCGTGTGGTATGGGAATGAAGGAATTAAAAAGCCACAATTAAAATTAAATTTGAATTACAAATAATATTTTTATGGTTTTATATTTATTTTAATTAATAATAAATTGCATAAAAGAAACTTAAAAGTGCGTACACATTATTAACCAATCTATATTCACACGAGAAAGTGATGTAATTCTACCCTTTAGACAAGTATAAGTTCTACAATAAGCTTTTTAAAATTCATGGATAGTCGGTTTTGTATTGCTTCCAGATTAAAACTGCAATCGGTTTGTAGCACGCGTGATGATCCCTTCCTTAATCTAATTGCAATATTACATTGACATGGGATGACAATAGTAGGTACTTGTGTTCACTCGTGTTGTTGTCAATTAGACACGTGGCGCCAGGATTAATGTAGGAAATATCTAGTGATGACACTTCCGTGTGTTCTTGTATATCTGGTCATATTATACTTATTTAAACTTATTGACCAAAAATATTAAATTAACTTTTCTTAAGGCTATTATAATTTATAAACTATTGTAGCCGCACATTTCAAGCGGAGTAATTTAGTTTCCAAAGTAATATATAGGTCAATTGTGTTTCTCCATTAGCTTACCGCTGTTATGATATAAGACAAAAAACATCAAAAGCAGAACTTAAATACATTATAATATAATTAAAAAAATATTTTCTTGACACCCTTCTTTTTGAGTTGCCGTTGAATAAAATTCAAGTTTAATATTGTAATATTCGGAACTTTTATATTTCGCACAAAAAAGTGGAGAGAACTTACTTGTTTGTGCAAGTAAAGTCTTCAGATTTTACAGTTCAGCTGAACCAGTATTCAGCCGTTCCTACCTAATGTGGGTTAAGTTTCTGTCACTATATTGCTTCATATATGTTAATATATCTTTGATATTACATCACATCAATCTGAAAAATACCAATATTAACTGGTCATACTTACTGGTTATATAATATTAATTTCTACCGATGATGCCATAATATGAAAATTAAACGGTTTGCAATACATCATAATATACCTTAGAAATGATAATATCTTTCAAATGCCCCGATAAAAATGTAAAAGATGATAACGCTTAAATACATAGGTAACTTACTGTGACATAATAATATAATACATACATAATCATTATAAATATCTACCAATCTATCAATAATATCCTTCAAAGAAAATAGTCATAAAACCATAAAAATACTTGTAAAAATAGAAATTAAAAATATTGTTATACTATGTCAGTATAATTATGTAAATCATGTCAAAAATTGGTGCTCACTTGTTTCAACTAAATTACAATTTTTTTGTATGATAAGAAATTTAACAATTTAACTTCATTTTTAATTTTTTAACTTAACAATTTTTGCACATTACTATTTAAATGTGAAATTTTTACCCAAGTAAAACAAAAAGCCCTTAATTTGCTTGATCCTCACAACATCGCCTGTATTGTCATAAATCACACTACCTATAATGTAATTTTTTTTTTAGAGAACTGCATTACTGAAGAGCATATAGCAATTCTTATAATAATACAGTTACTATACACTAAATTATAGTATATTATAGTAATATCACCCCCTCAAATAAGTCCTAATTTCTTTGACAGTTATTTGATCAATATTTAGACAGAATTTTTCTTAAAACTTTTACTTTATTTGATTGCGTTGATTGTTAACGCCATTGTACCCATCGCAAACAGACATTTTGTGTATATGTATATATTGCGATGTCTTCCTGGTAATAATTAAAAAAAATCTTAACTTTATTAAATTCCAATTTAATTTGGTGGGCTCGAGGTAACATGCAAATTTTTAGAGACATGATTCTCTTCTATTTTTATTTTTTAAATCTAATTTTCAGCTGAATATTTTATTCAAATGTGGTAATGTAGATTTGCTGTGTTAAATGTATAAATTCTAATGCGCGTTATATTTGCGTTCAGGTGCTCGTCTTATCAAACAAATTTCGTCGCGACTCAACAAATATTTCTCAATACTTTATATTTTATAACTTTGATTTTTAAATCATAAGTATGTAATTCTAATTTTTTAGCTCTTCTAAATCAATTAAATTTTAATAAAACTTTTAACTTTACCAAATATTCTTTTAAATTCAAAATTCACAATTGCTTTTATATGCCAGCAACTTTACAAATCACTAAAATCTTTAAATCTTCAAAATTTTTATCTTCTAACACTTTCACATTAATTAAAACATCTTTTTAATTTTAATCAAAATCAATTTTAATCTCAAAATTATCACAAATTATTAAATTACTAAGTCGGTGAACAAACCTACGTCTGTCTTCCATAGACTTACTGGGCATAAAAGCATTCTTGTCACTTCTTCTGTTTCCAAACTCGTAACGAAAACAAAATTTTATGAGTTTTTAAATGTACTCTGTTATACAATTTTAAATCAAAAACAAATTTTAAAATAATTTGCAAAAATAACAAAACAGTTTTTTATGAGGATTTCAAAACACGACAATATATACAAAATTAAAATTATGCAGTTAGAGAAAAACTTAGTTGAATTTTTCTCAAGTTCTCATGGCTATGACTACTACTTTTTCTGAGAGTAACATAAGTTTAACAAGCAAATCTAAATACTAACATAGTAAGTATATTACAAAATTCTCTAAACAATGTCTATGTACAAAAGTTTGGCAACCAAAAGTAAAATAATATAATATTTCAATTTGTTTTCAAACATTTACATATTATGTACTAGAAGTTTTTGTGTAAAGAGGACAATTTAAATCAATAAAATGTTTGTTGTGTCAAGGTTTCGAAAATTTTATATTTTCATCTTCAGGGCAAAACAGAACAGGATATTAGTCCTTTGACTACAGATGGCAAAATATGGTAGGTGGCATGGCATCAATGGTTCGGATTACATCCAATACCGTCAAAAACATTAAACATAACATGGAACAGTCAATTTGTAAATATATAATCTGTGTATAAAAATAAATAAAACAAACAAACTTTTCTGCAAAACACAATGTAAAATAGAACGGTCAAATATTAAAATAAAATAACAGTTACAATAAAATTAAAAAAAAAGATTAAAAAAAAGAAAAAAAATAAAAGTGATTTTATTCTAACTGTTATTTTATTTTAATGTGTGATCATTCTATTTTACATTGTGTTTTGCGGAAAAGTTTTTTTGTTTTGTTTATCTATATATGTATTTTTATACACACATTATATATTTACAAATTGACTTATAGGTTATGTTTAATGTTATTGACGGTATTGGATGAAATGCGGACCATTGTTGTCATGGCCACCTACCATATTTTGTCATCTGTAGTCGAATGTTTGTTTTGTTTTGTTTTGCCCTGAAGATGAAAATATAAAATTTTTACTAAGTTGGCACACCAAACATTTTGTTTGATTTACATTGTTTTCTTTACCCGAAAACTCCTAGTACTTATCACTAACTACTGGACTCTCTGTCTAACGTTATTCCAACACATTACTCCAAATTATTCAAAAGATCATAATATTAGCTGTATTCTTTTTACTTATTTTAAGTGATATTGTACTGAGATACTCAGTCACTCAGTTGAAAGGTTGTTTTTTTTACCGTTTTGACATAAGTACTGTGCCGTGCCGAACTGATTTTTTCGTGACAAAATTATCCCCTTCCATACCCAAACTGATCTTGCTGTTTTGAAGTGTTACAACTGAAACAAATTGGAAAATGGCCCGGATTGGTTGATTTGAATTAAACTTGTCACTTATTTGCAATCATTTTAATATCTACTCTACCTTAAATTCTTAATTTGTCTTTTTGAAGTTTATGTTGACATTATACAATAATACAAAAAAAAATTTGGTTAGTACTACCAAACTTCAAAATAATTAAATTCAAAAATCACTTAGTAGTAAATTTTCGTTGTTTTTTTTTACCTTATCTTTTTTTCACTTTGACTCAGTTAATCACAGTTCGTCTCAACTCACTTCTCTCAGTTGTGCAACTGAGATGGAAATAAAATAGATAAAAAGAATACAGCTATTGCGATATTCAACCGATTGTTCTTACTGAATTTTTGATGAATACTGAAAATATTGTTTTTTGCTAGAACTAAAAGAAAATGCATTGCATTGCATTGTATTTGCGATTTGTCTGAGTAACTGAAAATTGATGTCGAAAATAAGTTTGTGGTATCCGTTGGGTCCAGTTTGCATTTTTTAAGACGAAATGAAAATTTGTACTCTATACATGGTGTTTCTTCCGATCTACGGCCAATGTAAATCGGGTGCTTTTATAAAAATCACGGCCTATGGATTTTCATAAAAACCTATATATTATTCTTCAATTAAATGGACTGTATCTATTCCAAAACTATAATGTTTATTTTGTCTTTATAAATTGTACATAAATTAAAAATCCAAACGAAATTAAACCAGCAATAAAAATAACAAACAAATTCAAACGAAAAATCTAACTGACATAATAATAATAACTTTTTTTTCTCTCCCTCGCCGACTACTAAAATTATTTCGACAACACAAGGACAGCGGATTCTGTTCAGGGATTATTGAGAAAATTTGTAATCTGCTTCTAAATTATAGGTTGCTTTCATTTGAGAAAGAATCAGCGGGAAATTTGGTTACAAGTAAAAGAAAATACCAGAAATCTAAGAAAACAACCATAACAATCATAACAAACTAATTATTTTAAAATTGTAAAACCAACTACAAGTTTATATTTAAAAATTATGTAATAAAATAACTCTCAATATCAATTTTATTTATCCTTGCGTCGGATAAATCTAAAATTTACAAGATAAATTCCAATAGAAATTAAAAATTAATTTTGTTTATTCTGTTTTGAAAATTTTGAAAATATTCGAAAAATATGATTTTGTATTTAAGTATTTAAGCATATTAAATACTGTATTAGGAGCGAATTATCAAATTGGAATATTTTAAGTTTTAACAGGTTGTTGAAAATGGACCTTCGACCTTGTAGGTTTATGGTATGAATTCACTTACCTTGGCAATTTTATTGCGACGAAGGTCTGAATTTACAATAGTCAAATAAACCCGGTGTAATATTATACCAAATGAAAGCATTGTTACCAACAATCGATTATAATCATTGTTGTGTAAGTATTTTAGTATATCGTATGTGATTTTAACTAATTAAATTTAAATTTTATTGGCATATTTAATAATTTTTATACTGTCAGTTAATCACACAGATTAGGAACATTGTAAAATTTAATGCTTTTTGTTATTTTTATAGTAGGTACTTACATAATATATAAATAATATTCTGGTAGCAGCTGTAATTTTTCTATACTTATTTTTTGAAGAAAAAACTCAAACTTGATGATGCACATTAATGGACTATTTTATAAACTATTACTAGGTGTAGAAATTTCAGATTAATAGAAATTTGTAAAGAATTGGATTTTTTACTTGTAAATTATCCTGCTTAACTAAGGGAGAAATTAATTCGGTGTGAAAGAGCGGTCTATTAATATCTATGTGGTTTGATGCACTGTGACATAAAAGTGAGTATATATGTAGTGACGTCACCAATATGACCTTTTATATTCGTGAACCATCTGTCAGCCTAGTTATAGAAGGGCACCAGCCCCTACATGCCCGCGGGTAATGCCAATGCTACTAGTTATTATAATATGAGCTTCTGGTGTCAGTTTCAATTTTATTGAATCTCTTTGTGTTTGTACAATTTCATTTGCACATTATTTACGCCTACAGCTAATTTTTTGCTTCTCTTTTAATAACCAAAAAATTTACTAATTCTATTGACGAATTCTTCCGTAATTAAAAATCAATAATAATTTGCATATTATATAATTTAATTTTCTTAATTATTTATATTATTTGGCTATACAAACACGAAATACATACTGTACGTATACTACAAATACTGGCATATATTATTCCCGATAAAAAATATTTTAATTTGTAATTATTTTAGTTAAAAATATTATATTTGAAATCGACAGTACACATTATATCGTCGGTGCACAAGAAAAGTGACACAATTCAAAAATCGTTATTTTATAAGTCAATGCTAAAATATGTTTATAAAATGATCTATTTTTATCTGTAAAAATGTCACAAAGATAGATCATAAAATACCTGGGGGGGGGGGAACTAAGTGTGACTTTGCTGTAACGCTCTTTTTTATCAGTACCTTTCAGAAAAAATAAGGCATTTTTAGTTAACACAATAATTATATTTAGAAAACTGATAATACTGTATGACTATCACAAAAAATAAATTTAAAAATTTTAACAACAAAGATTTTTTAATGTCACAATGCACTATAAAAATATTGAAATGGTTCTCCTGAAAAATCAAGATTTTTGAATTGTGTCACTTTTCTTGTGCACCGACGATATATAATTCAATATATACAAATATGTATGTACGAACAAACTGAACCTTAATAGAAATGTTTTAGAAAATTTAAATACTTAAAACTGTTATGGGTGTTATAATCATAACACAAAGTTAATTGTGTTAAAATTTACTTATCAAGTTTTATTATTATGCTTTATGACATACGTAAGTAAGAGTATACCTATGTACACATACTATGTATGTGTGAAGGTACAATTATTATACCGTATACTATTAACTATTATAATATAATAATGTATGATGTATATTATTTGTGTAATATTACAGTACAATAGAGTCTCCATCTCCATCATTTGATCTAAACACGGGCGAAACTTCAATAAAATAAAATTGAAGTAAAATATTTTTATATAGTATATTGCAATGGTTTTTTTAGCATAAATCTATGTTTCCAAGCATTCCTAAGTGCTCCAAGCTTGATCCTGAAGGCGGGAGTAGAGACGGTCGTATCTCAGGTTGGGTTCTATTGTTCTCAAAACAAAAGTAAAATTTCTAATCAAAAAAAATAAATTGTCTTCCAAAAATTATAAAATCAAATCCAATTTAAATTCAATGTAAAATGTTTAATAATTTTAAAAAGGAACAAAGTTTGATTTCTCTTATCCAAATCGACCACTTATCTTTTCAACCATTTGTTTCCTTAAATGCAATTTTAAATCTTCCAATTCCAAATACAAATCGAATTTATAATTTTAACAACTCTTTCCAAATTAAGTAAACTAATCAAATGACTACCACTCTGTAGCAACTCATCAAAAAATATTCAAACCAATTCCAAATATCAAAAACAATTATCCAAAATCACGCAATAATGCATTAAATTCACTTTATTCAAATTAAAAATTACTCAAAATTTCAAAAATAAATTTCACAGAGCCAAAAATTAACGAACCAAAAGTCGCACCGCCTACTCTTGCGGCGACTCGTGGCAAAAAGCCTCGTATCTCCGTCGATTCGCCCCCACCTTTTCAATTTCACAACCTTTTAAAATTACAACTATTTAAAACAAATTTTCTTAAAAATGTACAGGGTAGGTGCAAATCCTTTTAAAACACCACAATATATTGACACGTTTCTTTATGACTTACCCACGGCTTGAGAGAATTTTGTAAATAGATTATTTCTTAACTTCTTTTAGTTATTTTTTTTAACTTTTACAAATCAAATTGTTAGATTGAATTTAGTTGCCTCGCAACTAAAGTTAACTTTTACAGTGCATATTTAAGTGCAGCTAACAATGATACCAATTTCGTAATTGATGTATTAAAACTATAAATATATTTTTAAATAAAGAATACTATTTAGTTATTGATAATAATTGAACAAGTACATTTGGCAGAAAAAAATATCGATAGTGAAATTTAACTGATTTAATTAATAGTTACAAATTTGGAAACAGAAGCTGAAAAAGAATGAAGAAAATAATAAAGTAGTGTAATGAAGAAGATATATTGCATATAATGAAAACTTAAACTATTGAATAAAGCAATTAATTTGCAGTGCTTTAAAATTTAAAAAGACATGTAATGATCGTGCGAGCTTGTACATCAGCTTTTCCATTTATTTGACAAAGGTTGGAGCGATTTATTTGCATCAACATAACTAAATTCAGATATGTGTTTAACTTCAATTAAGACAACTTGGTGAACATTACTTGGAAGATTACAATTACTATTGATTCACACAAGTCAAAAATTAATTTTTTAAATTTAATCTCTGGTTATTACTGGAATATCAAATTTTAAGCCTGGTCATATCATTTGAACTTAAAGTTTAACATTTTATTGAATATTACGCAAACAATAAGCGGCACTTGCCGATTTATGTGAGACTTAACACTTTAACTGTGTTGTATGTTAAACGATCTTAAATCGGTAAGTATTACTCATTATCTTCGCCTATTGATTGGAATAAGATTTAAGAACAGTTTAATCTTTAAGTGTAAGTGGTAGTACAGAAACAAAAAAATTGATGACCGTTATTACTTAAATGTTAGCTAAAGTAACTATCTTGATAATTAAACTTCAGGTATATTTCGTTCGGCTATCGGCTGAAATAATATTTAAAAAAAGTTGAATTTTAAGTATAAGTAATGCAAACGGGCATAAATTACTCTTAAAAGTAAATTTGTTACGGTGTGAAAGTTACTTCTCCAGTTCTGATAACAACGTTTCAATTAAATAACTTCAGTAGATATCGGATAATCGGGGCTCTACTGTATAACTACAATAATATACATATATATTAAATACTCGGTAACTTGTGTTTTAGCGCTAGTAGTAAAATGTATAAAATTTTTAATATAATAATTAATATTATTAAATTAAATTAAAAATTTGCATATAAATAGCAATAATTTTCATTTTAATAGACCAGGATTGCTAACAATGGTTTAGTTTGCTTAATCATTTTTTGTTTACCATTTATCATTTAAAAAACCCACTTTTAATGTAAACATTCTGATTTGTTGTTTTGTTTATCTATCACGATTACAAGTGCGTTCGTTTTATATAACAACGGGGGTGAACTTTGAAGTGGTCCATTGCTAGAGGGTGCTTTACTGTATTATCGAACGCATCTGTGCTTCTAAAAATTTAACACCGTACCCAATTAACACTCGAGTGCGTTAAGCGTTAGTATCATTTTTAGTAATAAAAATTGATTCGAATAAGCGAGACTTGAAATCTGGTAGCACAAATAATATTTTTAATTTTAAAAATTCACGATATTATAACTCGCCTTTTCCAATAAGTGTAACTCACAAACAGGTTTAATGGCAGTTAGAAAATCTGTTTATGCGGGGTTTAAAATGAACACATAATAAAATCTTAAAAACTTTATTTACGTTTATATTTTTAATAAATTTAAGAAATAATTATATAAATTATTTTCATAACAAAATATTATACATTTTTACAAAATCATAAAACAAAAACAACTTAATATATTATATAAAAACAATTAAGTAATTAAACTAAATTTTAGTTGTTAAATTATAATTTAATATAACTTTTATTATCACAACTAGACAGTACAATTTTATGGTAAAATTTAACAGAATAAAAGAGAGTTTTTCATATAAAAAATTTGCTTAAAAATATATTTTTCAAAATGAACAAAGAATATTGTAAGAGATCAATCATGTAATAATAACAATAGCTTTTGAATTCAATATAAAATAAATTAAGAATATAAAATTTTTATAATTTTTTAGTTTCAATGTGACTTAGATCGTAAAAGAATTTATAATCTTTGAGGTATACCTATTGAATTTAAGCAAAATTTCGTCTGATATTTCAGAATTTATGCATCGTATACTCGGATATCTATTTGACAAGGAAAGATAAGATCGTTTTAAGAATACGTTTGGTAATTAAATGTACTAATCTTTTCTTCTTTCCTTTTCTACAAATATATACAATAACATATTACAATTTTGACTATGATATGATAATTTATAAAATATATTTTCGTTGAATCGTTGTGATGTAACCTAATTGTTACTTTACAAATTTGTACATTCGTAATGAAGATCCTTCAACTTTTATATACAATAATTTACAAAACTACATTAGTTCACTGGTATCAATATGTATACAATATTGATATATCCAGCTTGAAGCGATATGTATATTTAGTAAAGATATGCTAATTTTATTCGGTGGTATAATAATCAATAATTTTTCTTGTGCAAAAATGTATATATTACGAGCTATTAATACTTGATATCGTGTTATATTAAAATTTTATTAGTATTTATAGCGCGTTTTTATGTGATCACAGTTAATTGAATTATAAAGTTTAATATAGCAATCAATGTAATAATTTTTACTATTTCCCATAATTATCATATACTACAAATAAATTTATTACAAGCAGCTTCTCAAATTTTCAGCGTAACATATTGATAGATATCAGTGGCAAATATATCACGCTGGGAGCATACATAATTTTGTCTGCGCCGTGGTTTGAAGTCCACGTTAAACTTTTAGTCCCAAATATAGTGATTTTCTCCAATTGGGTTTAACTTATTGAACAATATTGTTATAGAAAGCAATAATTTCATATTAAAATTATAACAATTTCTTGTTCGTTTCCATATAGAAAAGCTTCCGAGTAAGAAAATTATGTTTAAGCGGTAGAAAAACTAAAATGTACCTGCACGTATTTAATTAGTTCTGAAATTGTATTTATTTAATGAAAACGACTTCAAAAACGATCGTTTACTTAACAATACAGCGTTAGAACAATTATATTCTAGTTGTAAGTTTTTTAAAAGTTTTATTAAGAAAATTATCTGTTTAGAACATTGTGAACTTTATTATTACATTTATTTTAACTTGCAAGCCCTGTGCATCTGTAAAATTAAAATTTATGAAAGCTAAAGTTGGCATTAATTTCAAAATTAAACTATCGTACATTATATAATGGGAAATAGTAGTTATTAATTGCGTTAGTAATTTCTTTCAAAATACTTGAAGTCTTTGGTACAATTTTCACTTAATATAGAGCACTAGGAGCAGTATGTGGTGGTGGCGGTGGGTCAGGACTATTAGGGCTATTGGAATCTGGTTCAATGCTTAAGGGTTATTTGGTGGTACCCAATAAAGGACTAGCTCCATAACCCTGAGAGTTGCATGTAGGCAACGCAAACGGATTCATTGTTGTAAATGGTGAAGATACCAATCCCATTCCTGAAAAAAAGTTTACATGGTTAATAATTGTTAATATCTAACTATTCAAAATCTTCAGAAATTTTACTTCTACTGCAATATTTTTTTATAATTCCGACAAGATTTTGCTTTATCAAATTTATATTATCATCGTTACTTCAATTTTAAATCGCATTTAGGTTAATTTAATTGCTTTGAGTGAAACTTGTTATTCAGTTAAAGTAAGTTCAACTAAAGTGCAAAAATTGCACGATAAATTTGTTGTAGGTACTAACTCGTAACATAAAATCGATTATAATTTAAAGCTTATAAAAATTAACTTTTAGAAATTAATTTAAAGATTTTAACAAATCAAAGAACTTAAAAACTTGCACTGAATGCGCTTGAAATCGACACTTCCGATAATATATTAAAATTACTTGTTGATTGGACTTGAGTAAATGTTTATGAA
Organism: Cantharis rustica; assembly: GCA_911387805.1. NCBI lineage: Eukaryota > Metazoa > Arthropoda > Insecta > Coleoptera > Cantharidae > Cantharis > Cantharis rustica. The sequence continues at coordinate 39,119,390 of OU426879.1, forward strand.
TAAATAAAACATTTTTATTGGATTCTAAAGTTTTGACCGCCAATTATAAGTGCGAAAAACATAAAAACTACAGAGTGAAAGTACTTGAAAAAATATATGTTATCTATTTATTAATATCCAATGATATACTAAAATTTTATTTTTTTTAACTAAAGCTTTAACTAAAATTGTCCTATTTAGAAAACTCCGATATTTTATATGCCAACAACTTCATTGTTTTAGTACAAAATTACATGAAACTTATATAGTACATAAATCTATTTTCTTTTAAATAATATAAGATTTTAATATTGTTCTTTGAAAATTTTTGTTAAAAATGAATATGTATGTACACATTTTAGAAAGTACCGCTTCTGATACATCATGTACTCACTTACAATATTTTCCAATTTTATTTATCTTTCGTTCGTTTTTTTGCGCGGTTTTTTTCATTCTTTTTACACTATTTTTAACTTCTTTTTGTTTTCAAATTGTTTATTTTTTATTATTTTTGCTTGCCTGACGACAATCGATGATATTAAGATCGAAACAATTATATTGATGTAACCTATCTTTCTTTAAATATTTCATTACTTTCAGTAAAGCACCCCCCGCCTCCCATAGATTACTCTTTTTAGAGGTCCTTCCTGTTCAATTGTTTGAAAGTTTACATTATAAGAAATATGCTACCTCTTCTCACCACCATACATCTCTCTATATTTCTACAACTCCTCCTTTTCCTGTCGTTCTAATATTAAAATTTTAAATTCTTATCTATTATATTTCCCTTTTGAAAATTCCTATAATTGCATTTTTACTTAAGGTTGTTTGTATTTAAATTTCAACTTTTTATTTCATTTTTTGCAAAGCATCAGAACGATGTTTCTTTATTAAAAAATTTATAATTTTTGAAAAGATTCAATAAGTTGTATAGTTCACTCAAATGCTAGAAAATTACTTCTCAGTTCTTGTACTAAGTTGTACTTTTCAAATAAAACTCAGCTGTAACTCAGACAACATATCCGGAAGAAATTCATATTCTTTACTCTCGCTTAATTTGTTGTAGTAGCAAAAGTGCTATTATGGAACTTGGTTATTAAAATATAATTTTACTTTTGCAAAAGTAAGTACTTATAAGGGTTTATTATAGAACCAGTCATAAGAGATTTTGTTACGTTTGAAGTAAAATGTGAATATGAGACTTCATTATCATCTCTTTCTTAAATTGTTTCGTCTCTTGACATCGACATCAGTACCCCATTATCTGTCATACATGAGTGCCCTTTAGTTACTTGGGTAATTTGACATTGTTTTCAGACCTTTGGTTATTATACGTATATATTATTCCACTGTTTTCTAGTATGTAATCATCTTATTATTTCATTCGTACCAAACTAACAAAAATTCAAAAGTTATAGTAGGCCAGCGCGAGTTTTAGGCCGCACAACTTCATACCAGTATTAAATCACGTAATCGGCATTTTCTCTTTGAGAAATATTATCATTAATGTGCTTGGATAAAAAAATAATCGAAGACATTTTTTTTTGAACCTAACACCAAGCTACCTACCACCAAAAGCTTCCAAAACATTCCAAAAATATTACATAATTTTTATAAAATTTAAAAATAAAAATTCCACATTTATCCTTAGATGTAAAATAATTCATGATATAAAAAAGATTTACTTGAGAAATTTTAACATAAATTTGAGATAAATATCGAATAACGAAGCTTGATTCGAAGTTTGAATTCTATTTGGACTATAAGTTAAGGATTTCAACTTTAAATTGGAATTAAAATTTTTAATCTTCTAGAATTTGTAAATTTAAATTAATTCATAACTGGATGTTTTACAATGTAAAATTAAAATCAAATAGCATTTATGATAAAAAATACGTACCCCGTTGCAGGTTAAAAATATTTTGAGTGTGTTGCGAATGTCGAATGTACGTAATAAATGAGTATAATTTTAGCATAAATAAACTTTTGTTGTAAAATAAAAATGTGCAATAAAACTCAAAGCAAAAAAACATAAAACCTAATGCTGCTTCGTTAGTCTTGTACTTAAATTAACAAAATCTAATTAGTTCTAAAAGCGTAACGTTTATGAAAACAAATATAACCCAATTAGTGTAGAATAAGCAAAATGAAATGATAATAAAATAATATACTAACATTGCACAGCCAAGTGGTGCCAGCCAGTGACGGGCTGATGGTGGAAAAGCGCGGGTGCCGGTGGGTGAGCAGGGGAGGTCGAGTTTCCCCGTATCACCGGGGCGAACGCGCTTTTCTCTTTGTCCGGTTTATGGTTGTGTGCGCCAAAATGATAATGACTCGACTCCGGAGAAACTAAAATTATAATAAAAACGATAAACTTAGGAATATCCAAAGAAACAGTATGATGTCGATAATCGAATTCTAAATACGAACGTTAAGTTTTGAAACAAAAACTACACTTACTTGGAGTTGAATTAAATATCCCTGGCGATGGTGCGCCGGAAATCATGTTGGATAATTGCGAACTACTTGTTGGAGTCGAATTGCCATAACTATTCATGTTGCCTACGTAGGATCCTCCACCGTTGGACGAGTGAGGAGTGGATGCGCTGGAGCAATAACCACCACCTCTCGGTGACACACTGCTACTTTGCGTTCTTCCATAATCCTCTAAAAGAAAAACCCTACCCATAACAGTGGAGTCAGTAAAAACCTCACTCAAATCTAATCCTAATACTACAATAATAAATTAACACTAACAAAGTTAATGTTCTCCACGGAGAGCATTAACTTCAATTTAGTCTACATTTACTTTAAATTAATTTTTTTCTTTTAATATCTTGTTAGGTATCTGTATTTTTTTTTCTATTATGTATATTATTAAAAGTACTATACTTTACTAACTTTTACGAACGAACCAAACACAACTAAATAGCAAACATTACAATTAGTAGAAGCAATGAAGGACAAGCACCTTCTGTCCACTGACCGTTTCCGCTGTCCTGAACGCTGACTGATAACTGCCCTGTGTACGTGTTAAATGTCGGTGTCATTCCATTGTTTCCCATTGTTGGCGATCTTGGCCCCGTAAGTGATAACTGATTATTTCGGGGCATTGTGTATAAAGCTTCGGCTAAATCTGCTGCTCTTTTCAAAATAATTTCCTGAAACGAAACACACGTGTTAAGAAATTTTCATTTTCATTATTTGTCATACATAATATAATAATTATTATGGAAAACTCACTTTAGGTAATTTTTCTGGATCTCCCGGATGCCTCGGTATAAGTTTTTGTAATCTTTGAAATCCGTAGTCTATTGTTGGTTCATTTAGTGCTGAAAATTGGAAGAAAATTTAAAAAACCGTTCACGAATTTCAATAAAATTTATACTCACAAACATATACAAATCTGCCCGGTGCCCCTTTACAGAACTGCTTTGATTTATATGATAATGTAACTTCAACTACTCCTGGAATATGTCTCGGAGGTGTTTGAACTCGTATCGCGTGCGGCGTTATTAACTAAAAACGATCGAGTAAACTTAGTTAATTTCTTAATAATTAAGTATAATAATAATTATAATTTACCTCGCTCCAAACTAGCATGGTCCCAAATACAACTTGTAATCCGTCAAAGAAGTTATCTCCGACGATGATGACGGTGGATCCACCCGAAGTCCATCCTTCACTCGGACTGATGGCTTTGATACAGGGGGTTGCTACGGGTAGAGGAGGATATAAACCTGACAATTAAAAAAAGTATCTTAAACGATAATTTCATATTAATCAGTGAGAGCTATAAGCGATATGTATGTGTTGGTGTAGCAATAAAACATTATAGTTTATGGCGAGATTTTTTTCAGAGAAAGATTAAGATAAAATGAATAAAGTAGAACAAAGTGAGATATTAACAAAGTGAAGCATGGCTTGTTCCGCGACGAGCGGATAATATAGAACCGTGCGAGGGTGAGATATCAGCTCGGAGCGCAAATCTTACGAACGATCGTGTAATCAAGATAGAAAGAGAAAGTGAATAAGAAAGAAGATTAAAGGGATCATAAGAAAGTGCAGGCGCTGTGCGCTGTTTCCGCTTCCTTCCTCCAGTGAACTGAATCGGGAGCCAATTTCACAAAGTTTTGGATCCGCTATGGGTCTGCATACAAACGAGATGTTTCCGCGAAACGCGCTGCAGAACACTGGCGTAGAGTACGTTTGGGCTACAGAAGTTATGATGCATACTAATGAAACTGATGATTTGTAGTTAATTTTATAAGAGATATAGGGCCTCGCCGACAATTATTTACGATTTGCTAATAAAATTTATTGCCGATTTAATTCTATCTAAATTTATTTTGTTTAGTATGGTGTAATATAGTAGGTTTGGCGTTTGTCTCTAAATAATTATTATTAATAAAAATGAACATACTGTTTATATAAGTACCTTCGGAGGGATCCAGCCTTTTTGCTCTTCTCCCATGTTTTGAATTATTATGCACAAACATGTTATCGGAAATAGCCAATAGTGGTCCCTCGACGCTCACTTGAGTAGCAATAACAACCTGCAAATTTGAAAATTGATTTTAGTTAATGCTATATACATACATAGGTACAAGTGAAGCCATTTTGAGGTTCAAGGTAGTAGTAGCAGTGCATCAAAAGACAGACTCCTCCCTCGGGGACGCTCGCGCTTTCCCTGGGGGTTTTGCACCCCCGATACATACGCGTTCCCATGGGAACCGCGGGATGATGACGGCGGAGCGGCCAGTAGGCGGCGTTCGATACGGGCGCTTGAAATACGGCCATCGAACAACATAAGATATCGGTGCACCGGACGTCGCAAATAATAGCCTTAAGTTTTACTTCTTTATTTTGAAGAAAATGTCGATGGCAACTAATGGTGTCGTAAATTTGATATTCGGGAAAATAAATTGTTTCGCGAATTATGTATTTGTTAGAGAGTAAAAATTACATTTAAAGAAACACAGTTCTTTATGCTGTCGCTAAGCTCGACTCGGTTTGAGATCAAGGAAAATAAATGACGCACGGGAGCCAGCGACACCTTATAGTTCTTACTTTCCCAATCCTCATTGTGACAAGAAGAAAATAAAAATCTTTTCTATTTCCACTTTCCGACGGTAAATTCACGTGGTAACGCGTAGGAAAATTGAAATAAATGGTGGCGTTATGCGCCACCAACAGTAGATTGCTATTTTAACTCCGTACAAAATTGTAATATGCGTGCACGCATTTGACAACATTAAAACCACCCATTCATGTTTAAAACATAATTTTAAACAATTGCTCATTATACGCATATAACTAAATTGTCCGCATTTGTGAAAATATTATTTCAAGTTGACGATTACGACAAGAGGCCGTTAGAAGCAGACCCGGATGTCCCAGGGGTGTAAGTCCTTTAATCATTACACTTAAAACGCGTAGAAAAACAAGAGCGTGTATATTGTAAGTCTAATCAAATTAATGAGTGCTATTAGCTCCCGTTGCGCCACACAACCGATGATGAACCAGCTTTAAAGAGCATCAATTCTATGTTTACCCCATTTCCCCGCTTTATTGACTGATTAATAGCATCACTCACCTACTCTGCACTAAATTCTTATCAGATCATTTTATTTTAAGTTATTTTTAAACGCTTCAACTTTTTATCGTTCAAAATTTTCATTCATTCTCCAACTTCAAATACACCCACCTCATCAATTTTTACTACGGATACGTTTCGGTTGACTTTTCTTATTTCTACGTAATATAATCACCCCCTATCTATCTGGCACCGAAACAGGGAAACTAATTTTAAGACTTAAGTTTGTGTTTTAAGATACCGCCCGCTGTAACAGCTAATTGGTGCGCCCCTGAGATTCCATTAAGAGCAACACAATTTTCTCGCCGCTTAAAGACATTTATTTTTATAGTGACTTGTTCTTAATTTTATTCTGTTTAACTAGACTTCTTTTGTGTTCTATTATTGTAGTTTGTAAGAAGCTAAAATGCGCTTTAAATATTAAACGAATATTAAATTTGAAAACGAAACGTCAACGAACGATCCTCTCTCCTAGATATGTAGTAGTACAATAATACTGTCTTATAAGGTATCGTGTAAGCGATACTATCATCGATGATAACACTAAAAGTTGTCGAAAAACTTACTTGAAATCTTCTCATGTCTCTTGGATTTCCGGCATTTTTTAAACAATTTTGATTGCACTTTAAAAAGAACTTAAGGAAAAATCTGAAACAAAAGAAAATCGTTAGCTTATAATATCGACAAAAAACTTAGGTTTATGAAAATTCGAAAAGGATTGGAATAACGGCAGCACTTGCCAGTGTGTTTTAAATAAATACTAAAGTAACAAAATCCTATTCCCACTTCGACAATGGAATAAAAGAAATCCATTATTTACACTTTGACCAATTCAATGCTATGTAAGGTTACATCGATTGAAAGTTAAGAAGTTTTTCTATATCATCTCAACTTCGTGCTGCAGCTGGGGAGCGCAAGAACGAAATATTTTATGTAGCATAAAAACTCCTGCAGAGTACACATAATTTACTATGCCAATCAGGGGGATGATGCCGAATTTGAGGGTATAATTTTCCAGCAGAATAAGTTATCAAACAGTACAAATAGGGAGAATATTAGTATATCCGCCTTTGCACGTGGACCTCGCACGCCGTCACGCTCAACTTCTCTCGGAATTCCATTGTTCTTGCGACCACGTCTGACGATTTACTTGTCGAAATTAGCTCTCGAAACCAACATTACTCAATATTTATCAAATATTGTCGTTGTAAATTTTTTTCCACATACCACCGTCTTGGTGAAATTCTAAAGTATAACAAAATTGCATCCAAGATGCTCTCACGTACAAACTAAATATAGTCATAAAATCTTGAACAATATGTTTGATCACATAGCAATTTAAACGTTTACTTTTTACGGAATCTTTCGCGGCAATATCATTACACCAAAAACATGTCTATTTAGGGCACAGTAATGAATCCCAATGAAACGGTAATGAATCTCAACGGAACTTTAATGAATCCTTATACTTGGCAGTTGTTGATAATAGAGTGTTATAAAAACAAATTGGTATATAAATTTTTTTATAAAAGATACCTACTTTGCAGTCAAGATTTATATACATGTAAAAACGTTTAATTGCAAATAAATTTATACCAAAGTTACAGGTTACATAACTGTAAATTTTACTAAACCTACATTCATATTAAATACCCTAAATTGCGTAGTATCAATTTTTTGTTCAAAAATTGTGTTCCAGCTAAAATTGCATTGACAAATTATTTAGATGCATTCCGACTTCTTTCATTCGAAGAAGCATGGTTACAATGTACAATAACTTTGCTTTAAATTTGGCCAATCAATATTCGCGCACGCTGGAAATAATTTAGGGTTCCTATAATTTATTCTACACGTAGTTTCTTTGTAATTACACAACCCGCATTCTACAACATTACCTCCCACCTGTGGTAAGAAACCATCATCTCTATACTTTTTCTATGCAATTACCAAATTTAGCTATTACTTGCCTAAATATAGTGAAAAACTAAGCAGGGCCCTTATGATTTTACACAAAAGATTTATTTTTAATATTCTGTTGTCATCTTTGCCAATCATTTGGGCCATGTTCATAACCATAATGGGGCATGTCATCACTCTTTGCCTGTCTCGATAATTTTGTTATTGTTAATTGATATTTTTCATGAATCACACTAAACGCTTTCTGTGAATGAACAAATATGAACAGATGATCATGAATTTTAACCTACTGATGGCTTTGTTGATTTTTATAACATTTACCTTGGGCATAATTTACAAAAGTGAAACTTGATTTGCTTATTTCATTTTTGTACATTATTGTCACCCATTATTTTCCGTAACCTCTTAATTTGGCTGAATAAATGACTCTTTATATAATATATAACTAGTATAAGAGGTCAGGCGATCTACCGGTCTTCTTACTTTAATATTTATATAAAAACATGTTTACTTTTAAAGTTATCCTTTCAAATTAATTTGATTGCATTTGATTGAATTTTCAAATTTACAATATAATACGGCTCCGTGATATCATAATATTTTAATAGTGTGAAACTGTATTAGACATATTATGCGGCCTACAAGCCGCACTTCACCGTCACTCTCCCGTAACTTTCCAATTTTTTAGCGTAATAATTTTAAATAATTCAATCGGAGATGTGTTACTATAATTATGGTAGTATACCTATCCAGAATAATAAATATAACTTTACAGTTTTCTAGCGGTGCTATTGCTAAAAGTTAATTTTTATTATTTCTACTTTTTTTGTGAATTTCTACTTTACTTATTCTAAGTACAAGGTCGATTAAAAATTTGTGTCTTCTTAGGTAGTCATCTAAATGCTCTGCATAACTTATATTTTCCACTAATTGAACATGAGAAAAAATTATCCTGTCAGATTTACATTTAAATATATATTTTTGTATTTGAAAACTAATGTGTACTGTATTTAAGTCTTTCTATTACGTTATTGAATGTTATTAGATACAGTGATTTGTCAGATTAGCAGTAAAACTGTTACTGATAAGCAGTATAACCATTGTAAAATATTCAAATAATTATTAATTTTATAATTGCTTAGTTATAAAAATCCGTAAAAATACGCAAAATTTGTATCACAAAAATCAGTTGATTAATTTAAGATGGCGGATAATCATCAACTCTTGTCACTTGCGCTTGCTCAGTGCGTATCAAGAAACAAACTTGAAAAAATTCTGCAAAATAAAAACTCCGAATCAAATTTATCTGTAGTATATCAAAATGAACAAAAAATTAACAATTAAAAGAAATTTAAAATATTCGAACTCGTGGGGTTTCATGCCATTAAAACGTTAAGAAGTCATGATAGTCATATTATTGTGAATGTAAAAATTCATTAGTCTTAAAATGCTCTCTATTCCAAAGCATTTTTTGGTTTCCGTAGACATTTTCAGATCGAAAGAATTAACTTATGCCCAAAGGTTGAAATAAAGAATAAAACTCAAGTGCAAATTTTACAGATATTTCAATGTGACGGAGCATAACTGGTACACGCAAGTACTTTGGAAAAAGTCTAAAATTGTATTTTATGAATAGTATTATAATTATGTAGTACACCGCTAGTAAAGGGGTTGTTAGGGTTGAAAATTATTTAAAGAACAGGTTGAAAAAGTGACGTCACATGGCTGGTATAAATAAGATTGCATTTTTATAAATCTCTGAATAATTTGAATATTAAGTAAATTGGTTTATTAAATATTTTTAGTGTCGGTTGGTATGGCGAGTGATGGGGTGCTGCCGTCTACCCAAAACATTATGTTCATTTATACCAAATTTAAGCTTTTGAGGAATTTTATTCTAAGCAATGAATTGACCAACGGAGTAAATTGCACTAACCCTTTAAGTGTAAGCAGTTCAAATATGCATTAATCATTAAATTTTCAATACATTTATTATTTTTATTGCATTATCAACTCACAATAATAGTTTTATTATTATAGCAAACTACGTGCAGCCGCTCAATATTTAACGACATTTTTTTATACACGTAATACACTGATTAAACAAAAATAGTATTTTCATTATGTTTTAAAACGATCAATTTTTGTTTTAAAATCTTAATAGTCTTTGAAAAATAAATATGTTTCGAATTATATAAAGGATAAAACTGAAAATAGTAAATTTTAAAGTAAAAATACTAGATAAAAAAATACAGATGTATTAAAAATATTGAAAATGAAATATTAGATGTATAGTATTTATATATTATAAGTAAATATGCTTTATGCTTATTATATTATTTTATTTAAAATGATCGGAAACGCGCAAAGTTTACAAATGAATGCAAAATTAATATTATATGTAGAATCTTATTTTAATTCAAAGAAATGCTCAAAAGAAATACTCTTAAAATACAAATGATCAAAGAAATTATCAACGTAATATTTTTGATATATTATAGTATACATGCGCGGAGTATTCAGAGAAATATCGTTCTATTTTTAATAAAATATAATACCTACCCATTAAAAATGTAATCAGAGACTAAATTATTAACCCGTGCAATCAAATAATATTAAATCAAAGTTTTAAAAATAAACAGTTTAAATTAATATAAATAATAAAATAAGATATCTTATCATAAGCTTTCAGAAATGGTATCTTCCTATCTATAATATTAAATTTGTATTTTATTGTTCATTGAACTGTTCATTTTTAAAAGTTCAATGCAATATTAAAACTTTAATTTAAAATATAATTCAATCGTTTCAAATGGCCTAATTAATTAAAGTAAGTTATAATAATCACAAACTAATATTTATTTTGGAAGCAGAAAATAAATTTTCCTAATAAGAAACAATTGAAAGTCAAAGCCAAAGGCATTTGGTAAGTCAGATAGAAGAATATGAAGTATTACAAGATAGAATTATTAAATGAAAAATTGCAGTAGGTATAGCAGAATCGAAAATATCTGTCCAGCAAATTCTAACTCGATTACTAATCGATTATGAACAATCAGGGTTTTAATTTTTTCATCGAACATAATACCTCACATACAAGAGGTGCATGTTAAATAATAATTTTAAATAATCATGTTATAAATATTTTAATTTACTGATAAACGATTTATGTTTACCTACAGCTTAACGTGGAATCTGAACCACGACACAATTAATTAAGCAACAACTAAAAATCGCAGTTATGACCCTGTGTAACCTGTACAAAAGATTGGTGTTGCCAAAAACTTGCTATAAAACACTTTTCTCGAACTTAGTACGATGTGAAATCGTCAATCATAAAATATTGTTTCAATTGACGATTTTCCATTAGCTTATTTTAAGATTAACCCACTCTTGAGTTGGATTTCAATTTTTATAAAAACATCAATATTAATCAAAATTTGAATATTGCACCTTTGGGCAATTCAACATTTAGAGATAAATCGAGTTCCAGAATCTGGTACACAGTACAAGTAGTCTGGTACTAGTAGTAATAGTAGGTTTAGGTTCACATCCTGGCTTTACTTTTGCTATTGGTTTATCCGAAAGAAGAAAAATAATTTTTCTCAATAAGACAAAAAGCTAATGTGAAATATTCCTAGTAATAATAAGCATAAAGTTTCTTTTAATCAGGTTCGTATGTTAAAAATCAATACAAAAAATGATCTGACCTCAATAAACTATATTATGTTCTAAATTTGCAAAAGTTTACTTTTCGTTTATAATAAACCAAACATGCTCTAAATGTTTCTCAACTCAATTGAACGAGTTGTTTTCGTTTCAAATAATATTGTTTCAGGTGAAAATTCATTTAATATTAAATTTATCAATTTAGAAGTGACAATAAATTGATTAAGAAAAAACATTATAGCCCAAATAAATTAGATCCTTTAAACTTATAGTTTTTTCTAAGTAGATTCATTCCCACGTGATCCTAACGAAGAGTTCATCTTGATGAAATACCTGTTTTATCATGATGGCAATAATACATTGACTATGTAAAGTTCGAAAATACCGATAGCAAAATTTTAATACATTATTGATTTGAAATTAAATAGATGAGATAAATTTGAAAATATTGGTGATATTGGCAAAACTTCCTCATGGGAGAAACAAAGTTGCAACTGTCACAAAACTATAACGGTAGTTCGGTTGGTACGCATAAACATGAAAATAAATGTATGATTGATGTAAGTATAATGTATGGGGTAACTATATTTTGGAATAGAAATTAACCCGAGGATCGGCACGATAAAATTATAGGAAACAATTTTAAATATTGCTTGTAGCTTGATGTTTTCGATTTTAAAAGTATTAAGAAAGAAAGCATCTAAAGGAAGTTAATAAATAACCTTCCTACTATCTCGTTACATTAATTTGTAACAAAGGTATTTGCCACTTCTTTATATTTCGGGCGATCGTTATCGCCAACTAAAACGAGTAATTTATCTTCTGAAGGCAGCAGAGAATTAGACGAGGGCGGATCCAGAAAATCTAGTCGAATCAGCACATTACCGAAAGAAAAAAGATTGGCGCTTTAATGTACTCCTTTACAAGTATAAGCGTGCAGAAGCTTGAAGATATCCACAAGAAGAGGTCCCTGTGGCCCACTTGGCCGCGTGACACGACTTATGTACAGTCGCTTGCGGTGTTTATGCATTATGCAGATCACCTCGTTCTGAGCTGTCATCAATTAATAAAACCCATATCACGAGATCTTAATAATTGATGCGGCTTCCATTACGAACCGAGTAGATTGTGAGATGCTGCCCGACTAAGACGAAGCGGAAGTTTCCCAAAAGCTTCTGTAGGAAACCCGTGTGTTGGCTAAAAAAACAAAATTTTGTTCGTATTTTACCTAAGACCCGAATCAAATGACTTTACACTTCATTAGTTGGCAGCGTGAAAATTTTATTTTACGTGACTATTTGACTATACCGAATTGGCATAATTTTGCGGACGAATATCTCGCTTTGTAATCTGGTTAGAAGGAATCGGACTGCGAGGGTCCTTTATATCGTGTTAGTTTCATTTCCCGAGGCTACCGCCGCTCTATTTATCTTAGCAAGTCCACCGTCCCTGAATGCAGCATACATTAGTTAGCGTACTCGTAACATAAGGCATTCGTGAAGCCCTATGGCCATATGGGCCTTCGTAATAAGATAATACATACTATACGCCCCTTTTCTATTGTAACAGCTATACTGCATAGCATATAACTAATACACTAACTTCATTGCTTGCTCATTTGTGTATTTAACCATTGGCACGGGCGCAATAAATATATGTACATTTGTGCAAAAAAGAGAAAAAGCAATTTATTATTATGGAACATGGCAATTTTCGGTTCTATATGTTGATTAATCTTATTAGTTTTGTGCACGAAGCGAAATCTTTATTCCAAAACCTGCGTTCGGTATTGTTACCAAATATTTACTTTACAAAGTGTGATATCGTATATGGAAACTCAGTTCCCGGTTCACGTTAATTATTACAGTAACCTCGGTTTAATTCCGTTTTGCTTTCGCAAAATAATCAAGTTTGCATCGTTGGAATTTCACTCTACTTGGGTATTCATGGTGTCGCAAACTTTCACTCAATTTCATCACGACACTTTTCGCATTATGAATCGCTTATAAATTAAGTTGTAAACGAGATACTGAAAATTGTTCAAGAAACTCGCAGCACTGCTCAACTCAAAGAGCATAAGCATAACTAACTTAACTTGAACAACTTTAGAGACAACTCTTTCGGGGGTAACACGGTAGTTTGCAAAAGCGTTTCACAGAAAGTGCTTTTATAAAATTTACTTTATATGCAGTAAAAGTAACTCGCGTAATTTAATATTCTTTATCACAATTAATTGTTCAAATTTAATTTGATTTAGGGGAGTTCCTTCCGCCCGCCCCGCCAAAAAAAAACGAGAAAAGAAAACTATTGCCTTTATACTTCCTAAAGTAGAAACGTGTTGATGTCAGTTATAATAATGTTCATAATGTTCCTTATATTTCATCAGGTAAATTTTAAAAGCTTACAAACAGTAAGATAAGTGCGAGTAAATGGTAAAACACGAGAAGAGTCTCTTGGGATGCAGGGTTCATATTCATGTCCTGCTGTAATGTTATTATACGTCGCGTAAATAACCTGAGGTTGTACTAAATAACGTAATAATATGACTAAACGCGGTAGCTGGAGTGAGATTTATTAGACTTTGAAAACAGAGAGTTGAGAGGTGTTAGCATTACACGCATTAAGCCTTTCCAGCTTAAACTTAACATTAATAGAGAACGAACAAAACTCAAAAGTGTTACTAGACTAAAGTAATCACAGTCTGTCGTAAATTTCATGCGAAAACTCGCTGCAAAATTTTCTATCCGAAAAAGTGTCAAAAATTACAAGTTTCGGAGAAAACATAAATAGAAATACATAGTATTGGGGTTAGAAAATGTTAGAAATTCGGAATGTCCCGGATATATTCGACAATATACGGTTGGCTCCCTGCGGTATTGACGACCAACTCTGGGGAGAGAGAAGAGTCAATACCTACCCGAGGGAGCAGCGTCCCGAGGGAGCGACTCGACGGCACAAGAGCAAAAGAGAAAGCAAACAACGCACTTATAAGTATATAAAATTCTTATTTTAGAATTCCAAGATTCCATCTACACAAATATTTTAATTGATTACCTACGTTCCCCCGATATAGCAAAAGTGCTCGACTAAAGTCTAATTACGCCCCGTTTTTATTTTTGCAAAAAGTACGAATAGGGCAAGTAAAAAATATCTATCATAAATTTTACTCCACCATACACAATGCTAACACATCCTGATGTGTTAGTTCATAGCAATTTTCCATATTATAAATTTTTGTTTACTTTTGTAAGATACGACCATCTTTTTATTTGAAATAATTGGTAAACATTCATCTAAAACACAAAAACTTTGAAATTTATTCTACAATTTTTCCACCCTCCGTGTCACAAGTAAATGTGAAACTGGGAATATATTTTTCATAACCGCTTTATTTTCTCTAAATGTTTAATAGATGGTCTTCGGGTTTATTGTAAAGATATTTGTTCGCCCGAATTGTGTTTCAAAAAAAATAAATTTTCAAATATAATTACGAAAGCTTAAGATGTGACGTGATCGCCTGACTGAAGCTACTTAGAATTAACAGTAGCAACAAGTAAATGTACGTAATGCTAGCATTTGTCTGATGTCCATGTCTCTCTTGGTTAGTGGAATATCGCGTGTTGATTCACTTATGGCAGACGATAAATGGATATCGGTTCAAATTTTGACCAAGGAAATAATGATATTCAAAATGAGTTTGAGTCTATAAGTAATTTAACTGTGTCGTTATTAGACTGCGACGGGCAGTGGCCCTGCAATGTCGGAAACTATAGAGAAGGTCTCGGTTACTTCACTGACATTAATTTTCAGGGATGAACGCGCTCGCAGAAACTGACAAGTTTCTTATCCGAGGCAATCTGTTTCATTCTTTTATTTCCGTCTTCGCCAACGAACAGGTTCCTAACTTTCTTCATGTGTTCGATTTTCTTTGACGTTTTGCCAATTATAGTATATTGAACCACTAGTACTGGGGAGAAAAAATATTTGCAGTTGCAAGTAAAAAAATTTTTAAAGTCGCCTATTTCATTCAACAGAAAATACTCTCGGTTCGGTTTTTTTATTCGGGAGAGAAGTAGTATTTTATGGACATATTCGTTTCAAAACAGATGACAGCATCGACAGATTTATCAAGTGACACGTCAATGGTCTTTCAAATACAAAAACAAATCCCAAATTGCAATTATAAATATAGAACTAAAACGTTGGATTTTTTTAACAAAAACGAGCGGAAGCCATTTGTAGAAAGTGATTTGAGTGGGTTACGCTAAAGCGTAACGATGAAGAATTTTCACCACAGTTTCAACACTTGTCATTATAGTATTTGATGAATGGCTTAAGTGATACGTCGAAAGGACCACCTCTTACCGAAGGTCGTAATTAGTAAAATATTTATGACTGTCGCGTAATTGGAGCTAGCAATCAACGAAGCAGACTCTGCAAATCATTAGTTATTTGACACCGTAACTGGGCGAACGTTGTAATATCAGCTATGTTAAGCGTTATCTGGATGTAATAAATTCTATGATCTGCTATTACCAAAGCGTCTGATTATCGATGCTAATTACATTTTTAAATCTTAAAGCGTCTGTTTTTATTAACCACTTCTTATAGTTATTGTAATTCTTTTATGGTCGACGTTAAGTAGGGAGCAATAATTAGATTAACGCTCTTGTAAAAACTTAATGCGGTGTTAAGTGTAAGCTGCAATTAAATGGCCAATCATCACTTTGGTGGTTATATAACAGATGTCAAAAAACATTTTATCTCGCGCTATTACGTAATTGGGTACTGCATGCTGTACTTCTTTGGAAGTTATTTTTCATGCTAGTAGTATGTAGTTTTGACATTCTCGATTTCTAAATTTGACAGCTTTATGAATAAAAATCTTTTTAGTTGTAATTCATGGTTCATCCTTCACATTTAGGTTCACAAAGGTCACAATAGGGGATTTTCGTTTTCGCAAAATACGACGGCAACGAAACACTTTAATTATTATTAAATAGAAATGATTTGGATGCATTTCAAAAATCGTAAAGAGATAAAGCTGTTTTAAAGGCAAATTGAAATAATTTACACCGTGGTAATATACAATAGAATATACATATAGATCCAATTAGTGTAGCCACTTTTATGGCATATATATGTTAAGTAAATAGATTCCAATTCCACCCTCGATTCGGCATTAAACTTCGACTTAGGGAAACAAGCGTTTAAATAGTGCGTATTACATGCAGTTAGTATAGGACAGGCCTTGCATTTAGATGCGTACATTGTGGGTGCTAGGGCACTTAAGCCTCTTTGGCGGTCTCCAAAATGCTGATTCTGCAAGGCTCGATGCCCTCACTTAGCCCGCCTATATCCCGAGGCACACATCTGTTGCAATTGAAAGTTGTCGTTCGCTCCTCTGGAAGATCACAAAACAACTACCAACTTTTGCCTTATTTGTACGCATTGTTAAGTGACAGTGACAATGACCGTTAAATCTGGTTAACCTTCTTAAGCCATTTTAGCTTTTACCTAACATTAATGAAACTCAGATTAATAAGAAATTGACGTGACGATGTCGCCTGTCTTTTATAATTTACGATGTGCTTTACTTTATTAATAAAACAACGTTTTTGAACCGCCGCGCCGCACAATAAAATCTCGCGTTAAGTTGGTATTTCATTTTTTTCAGGTTAAGTAATCGGTTCTTAAATTGCATTACTTGATCGAGTAGAATTTTGCGAAATATTTTTCCGAAATCTCGTGGAATGTAAAAAAATTTCAAGCCGCGTCTTTTATCGCGCCTTTTATTCAATTTTAAATGGAAAAATCACGTTAAAACTTAGAATATACTACAGGTATTTCGTGCTGGAATTAATAGGAACTAGTTTAACAAGGTGTTTCCCATAAGAGTTTTGTATCTGTAAATGGAAAAGCAAATTACGTCCGTTTCGGAATTAGAATGACTGACAGATGCGAAATAATGTTCTCTCGTTATTTACAAACTAGACGATTTATTTGTATTGATTATACATTGTCAATGTAATGGAATACTCTCAAGTTTTTATAATTGCCTCCGATGCAAGAGGTTGTATCAAAAAACTTGTGTCGGAGATTTCAATTTTATTTTTTCAAATTAATACGACAAAAAGTATCCTTTTGTTGTCATTGGGCCATATACATCATACATGAGATTCATACCTATATACGTAGTATAGAAGAAAAAAACATATAAAGTGTTATTGGTCATTTCCTTTTTGGTAAAGATATAAGATACTAAAATATTTTTGTGAAAGATGTAAACCTATAGCAAAAGGTATAACACCGGCCTCATAATTTAGTTGACAGACGGTAACATCTTCGCGTTTCGCGTTTGAATGCGCTATGATAGAGAATTGAACATAAAGTTTCGTCGGGTCGTGTGTTCAAAACGAAAGTCTTTTACAGAAATCGTAAATTCAGATGTAGTATGAAGCAATTTTGTTGAAATATGCATGTGCTATATTTTCTTCGATACTTATGAAATCCGTTAAAGAAATGCTATAAAGTAATGTAATTTGACACTCATTTAATAAATTTATCGAAACTGTAAACCGGAAGCTATTTCTATTTAGTTTTAACAAAAAGTATTGTATTGCATGTAAAATATTTTACAATTCTGTTAAATTTCGAACGTACTAAAATGAAAATCATGTAACAGATTTGCTTTCAGGATCATTAATATTAATGATTTTCGTCTTCAAGTGTTCTTATAATTTATGATGGCGTTTATGAAACACCTTGTATTTAAAATCTTCACCTTTACGTTTTTCCCTACACTTCCATAAAAAATAATAATTGAATTTAAGCTAATTGCTGGGAATTGTACGGACTGAGCTATACGTTAACTTTGCTCAATGTACCATTTCAATAGATAAAAAAAGTACCTACGTATTTGAAATTGCAGATAAGTCGGATATTTGAACTTTTTGTATTTGGTTGTGATTCTTGACTTGCACAAAGCAGGTAAGTACATGAAATACTAAATAAGCTTTGCAAAAGCACTTTTAGATTTAAGCTCACCAATATGTAGGTAAATATTAGAGATATAATTTCATAAAAGGTTTCTTTTGTGATGCAAATAAATCCTACTCCATTTGGACATAAAAAATCAAAACTGAAATGTTTAGGATATTTTAAAGTTTGATGTCTAACTTTTATTTTAGTTTTACCCTCAAATGGAAAAACGGGGATATGCGACTATTGTTATTTTTAAAATTTTTGATTTTAGTGTCCATGTTTTTCTTTCTTATCTGAACTGTGTGTACGATATACAGGCACAACAAAAACTTCTAATGGTTACACCAGAAACGAATTATTAAATAACACTGACAAAAAAACCTTTAACACTCAATTAGTACTTTTAAAAAATAAAACACACGACACAGATTTGATCTAACAAATTACCAGATGTGATTTTAAATATGCTGTAAGTGAAAATTTTTTGTTAATATTTAGAAGATATAATTATAAGTATATTAAAAAATTGTAATCTTAATGTTAAATTTTATTATATGCTAAATATCATGAGTCTAATAAATTCAGCATTGGAAAATTTCACAAGAAAGCAAAACAATGATAAAATGTTTTTGTTTTCTTAATTATTAGAAAAAATTATTCGAGTTTATTTTTAAAACTCATAATTTTTACAGACAAGTTTTCAATCAATTTGCTAGAATAGAAACCACATTCATGGTCATGAATGAGATATTATAAAATCAACTTATTTTTGGCAAATAATAACTTCAAAATATAATTTGGATTAAAAAACCGTAAATTAAGCAAACCTGTGATAGAGTTTGTGCTAAACCCATGAACAATTTTTTTTATAAAGATTGTGTAAAATTAATTAGGTTTAATTAATCTTTTTAAACTAAAATTGTGCATTAGCAGAAGTATTAGTTAATAATATACTGGCATCATATACACAAAGTTTGATGGTTGAAATCAAGTTCAAATCAGTGTGCATCTAATGATGAGAAATTCATTTAAATGATTCGAAATATTCATGATTTCAACCTCGTGCATTAAGATAGATGATGAAAATTTTAATTTAATGGAAAAAATTTAATGAAACTTATTTTCCATCTATTTAAACTTGTTTGTTAATAAAAACATCTAAAGTTAGCAAAATATCATTGCTGAAAGCTTATGATAAAAAATTTGTATTATTGTTAATTTAACCTCTTTATACTTAAAACTTAAAATTAATAAATAAATTGAAGAAATTGAACAAACATTAAAAAAAACGATTTAATCAGGAATTTAATTGTTTTGCCATAATTTGGGTAAATATAAATCCTAAAATATGTATAAAACTCTCTGTCACTACTTCTATCACTTTCTGTAACCACGTTACCAACCTAAACATTTTTATAATTTATATTATATTTTACAATAAATTACAAGATCCCGTAATCCCTAGGTTTTAGATTTACAGTTTAAATACAATACAATAAAATATCAAAGCTGTTTGGTTGACAGTGAAGTATTAAAATTTTAACTACACTTAATTTTTTCAGCACTGATAAATTTAATAAAATGAATTAGTAAAAACGATCGGCGGCGGCGTACAAGTAGTTTGTTATATGGCAAGCATCTTTAAAACAGTGGCTCTCAACTAGACTGTTACGATAAACTGATATGTCATGATGTCAACATGTCATGTTTCTTTATTCATAAGAAAATTACATAATTGAGTTCAACTGAATCACTGAATTTGTATTTGATTATTTATCTCTTTGAACCAAAATGACAAATGCCTAGTGCTCGGTGATGTTCTTACATGTATTGACGTGTTTTTTTTATCTGAGAATATGTCAAAATTTGTACTATATAAATTAATTTCTGCTTTGATACAGGAAACGGAAATTTAATTCACTTAGTTTACAACAATGAACCGATCAATTAATGTGTGTAAAGCAGCTCTGAGGTTTCCTAATTTAATAATCAATGTGTTGATTTATGTTTATTTAACTATTAATTGGAATAAATTATAATTTTCTTTCTTTGCGATCAGTAGCGGCTAGTATTATAGGAAAACAATAAAGTAGCCGGCGCTTTCTGAAAACCGAGTATTGGGGTAATGGTCAAGTACCATTGCTTGCTTTAAGGACCAACATTTTAATGTTATTTTAAACTCAAAATTAAGTCAAGCAAAGCTTTCTTTATGTCGGTTGCAACAGCAACCTCGCTGGTACCCATAACCCTGAATTTTTTATGAAGACCGCCGATTTTACAACTCTTCTAAAGCACAGAGACGATTATAAGAAAGTTTAGATTCTCTCCGGATCAGAACCGGGTATTAGTAGTTATTTGACTAACTTACTTAGGCTAATGATCGTCTTAAAGCTTAAACTTTCTTATTATTTTTTTTATAACTGTAAACAATAGAGATAACTTTTAAGCGATAGTAAAAATTCGAAACGGGAGGTTTAACTTCGTTTAATTAATTTGCGATTTAAACTGAGACTGAAACATTGGCCCTACAAGATTTCTTTGTGAAAATACTATTTTATTAAGAATTTTGCACTCTTTCAAAACAAAATAAATTTTATGAGTTGTGATAGTACGCACCAGGGGACAATTACCTCAGTAAATGCATGTACCTGATTATAAGTACAATTACCTCATAAGCACCTAATATAAACGTTAATTCAACGCCATAATGTCCTGAAATTAACGACCGTCTTAACGACGTCTTTATTTGAATTCAGAGAAAACAGTTTATATGATTTTTTAGCTGGTCAAATCTTTAGGAGTGTTGTTGTACATCTTAGTTTATACGGTGACGAGCTTTGCCAAGCTAAGTTCTCAAAGTTCTGCTTCTATTATACGGAGGTATAGTCGCGCTTAGCATATGACTTAATTTTTTGGGGAATGTATAACTCAAAAGCGTGTATTAAGGTGCATGGTGAGTGTGGGTAGGTTGAAGTCATGTAAGCCCATTTTTCGGAATCTTGGTATTTTGTTCCTGCCATGTTTTTATTATTACAGTTGATTACCATATATATGCCAAAACTAGATTTCCTGCTTACTTTGTGTTTATGGTCACCACACTAGATTTGCACAAAATGAAACCTCAGCATTTCCTGAATCTCTCTGACTTGAGACCAATATGCATAGGAGTTACAATTCATAACATGCTACCTGATGATATTTTCTTATATTGAAGAGTAAACTTAATAAAATGCTCTGGCAGCAATATTTTTACAAAGTTGATGAATATCGAGCTTGAAATTTGGAATGATCAGCACTATAGTGTAAATCCTACACCGACCGATTGGAAGTGGGAAAGCACTGTTCGAATCCTTCTCGTGTCGGATGCACTGCTGCAATCTAAAGTCTTCGTCTTCAGCTCTTCGTCGTATATAAAAAACGTGAAATGCTAAAAAACCATGCACCCGACTTTGGATGCAGGACGGATTCATGCACTGAGCAGAGTTGATCGGTGTTTGCGAACCGAAAAGCCGCATAGGCGGTATAAATCGGATATATTGAATTTAATTTGAATGATTTACCCCCCCCCCCCCCAACTTCTATTATAGTAAACTGCTAAACACCTCTGCTTCCGATGTATATGTGCCATATGTTATTATATAACATGAGTTCCAAACCATGAAATGGTTATACCGAAATGGTTAACTGTTATCAGAACCTTGCAGTTTTTACTTAGCCTGAAACTGAATAGGAACATACATATTTCCAGCACAACATTGTCTTTCTTAAAATGCTTGCAGGTTCCGGTATAAATAGTCAAGTGCAGTTAAAGCAACTTTAAAATATCCTTAACAATTGTCCAATTTCAATGTCATCCATGATTTAATTTTTAAAGGTTATTATTATTATTATCCCTATCTATTATATTTAAACTCAAAAACAAGAATTTATTATTAAAAATGCTTTCTGTAAATTGTCTAGAAATTTTATAGTTTTCGGAAGTACAGCAAACTCAATAAATTCATTTTATTCAAAAACTTTTTATTTAAAAATAGTAAGGGATATAAAAGGAACAGATTACTGAATAAGTAGGCAAAACATATGAACTTTCATGTAAGTTTTAAAAGTTGAAGAGTTTCGTAATCTTTCTTCATGCGAAAATTACCGTTAGAGCAATAGAAAATCTATGCAAAAACATAGTAAAGACTCAAATTTAATCAACAATAGAAGAATAATAAGAAACCCTGGAAATTCTAGGTAGGTATATACCGTTCTGAATTTTTTCAGGCAAAAATATTTATGCCCCTGTTTAAATTTAAATCAATTTTGCAGAAATAAAGCGATTGCAATATTATAAAAAATTAAACAAGTCAGTCGCAATGTAATAGCCGAAGTAAATATTTTAATTTAGTCTGCAATTTTTACAATGGAAAACCTTTCTATTTCATTACATTAGTGTCACCCTTACTATGTTAAATGAACTAAAAATAATGGATAAGAAAATCTGTATTGCATAAAACGATGGTGTGCAATTGAGCGGTATTGGTATCAATCTAATCTGAACAAGACACTCAACATGCTTGAACAGATTGAGGCGGTTGTTTTAACACCCTCTACTCGTACTGTATTTTAGTTCTTGGATCTGTTGGCCAGTTGATTACAATAAATCCGTTTCAAGAGAGTGAAATGAAATGAGACGTAATAGAATCGAGGGGAGAAAAGGATTGGCGTAAAGCAATTTGCAAATTGAGTCGATTGATTCTAAAATGCTTATAACGATTTGTGTCGAATAAAAAACATAAGATTATAAAAGTTTCGTGAGTAGAATATGCATTATACTAATCAATTTCAAGTTAATGAAAGTGGAAACTTTACTACCCTCCACTTAAGTGAACACACTGTAAGCATATGTTATGGGGCTTAGGTGATTTGTTTCATTAATTTTCGTGCATTTGTGCGATTCAAATTTTGTACCAAGTTAAACTCGGTATGATAATTAAAAGGAAATTTCAAAAATATGTTCCAAATTTGGCAGACAAGTGGACTATACATCATCATTAAAGACAAACCTTAATCGTTAGTGTTTTCAGTCCACGGCGTTGACTACTAAAGTAATCCACACGGACCTAATCACCGATTCCCAAAGGATTTTTACAGACAATCTTAAATAAACGGAAACTAAATCTAGAACGTATCAGTGTTTCTACTCCTTGTTGAGTTAATTTAGGAAATTTGCTACTTTACCATCGTATTTATCAGAAACAGCTTTTTGGCCCGATTATATTTGTTGGATAAGGTTTTTCCGTAATAAACCCGTATAGCAAGACATTTAAAAGTAAAAAGTTTGAAATCAAGGCACTAAATGTGCTGGTGAATAGCGTATTTCAAGATTGGTGCTAGTAAATAACTTCTCCCTTCCGAACAAACAATAGACACTCATTCCAAGTCCTTATCTTGGCCTGCTCCTCCAGCACGCAAAGACAAGCTTACAAACCCCCCTAGTCACCGTTTCTGGCCTCTTTACTTGTTTTATGGCGTCGATATGGATAATTATCAAATATACAATACAATTTGACTTGTACGTGTATCTCATCAAATATTTCGTGTATGTTTACTTTGTCCTTATTTCATATTTAATTTGCATCTAATTTATGCACCTATGGCACGAACCTACTACTCCGTAAATAATAATACAAATTCGTGGTATGGCACGACTTTTTAAATAATAGACAACAGATGGTAATCCTATTCATTTATCAACTGTATAATAGATAAAATTGCAGTCCACTACAGCTAATTATGATGTAATACTGCTATTATAACTTTATACTTTACATCGATCATATCTATTAATCACAATTGTTTTAAAATACATTGTTTCCGAATGCGTAAAACGTTGCGTATCGATCGAAAGCCGACAATTAGAGATGGCTTTTTTTTTGGGCTTCAGATTTCGACAAACGATACTTTTTTGCCCAAGATATTATTCAGTATAGGTGGTACGCTTTTATTGTCCAAAAGCTATTTTTGCAGAAATATCTTTTACACTACTTATGTCCCTTTGCTATGCTCCCTCTTCTATACGCTCGCCAATCGAATTTATTGTGAAGCAGGATCCATTACCAAGTTTAAAATGCTCCTTCGAAACTCGCATGCAGCAATGTTCGTCGCAAATCTGTCTCACGTTTCGTCTTTTGTAACGTATTAGAATACACGTATTTGTAATATCTATGGAAGGTTGATTCGATAATTCCGGCACGTCAAAACGTGAAATTGTTAGGTGCAAATCGGTGAAATCTATTAACGACGTTACCGCTTAGCGAGTTACAATTCACAATGTAGTGATGATGAAAAGTTGTGTGCTTTGTTGAGTGAACGTTGATGTGAATGAGTTATTTAGCTCTTGATTGCACCCAAATGTCACGCTTCGGGCATTTTGCTTGAATTATATTCCCGCTATATGTGTGTATTGTCACCGGTGATATGACATCGCACTTGTTACGATGAGTTTTATATGCAGATATTATACTGTCGTATTAGATTTATGAAACGGCTAAATTGTAAACACAGTTTTATCAAAGATAATATTCATTATTTTAACGATTTACTTTTCACGTCCATTGTCATATTGAGCAAATAATAAATTTGCAGCGATCTAAATACGTATACATAGTTATCGCGCAATCGAATCAACCATGGAGAAGGCAAATTTGGGTGAAAAATTTCACCTTTAATTAAAACTTTAATTTTTCTTCGAAATTACATTGTCGACAGTTAAAATTTATAATTGTAAATTTAAAAAGTTCGGGAGTTGATCTATAACGTTATGATGCGATGACAAGTTGCTTCTATAGAATTAAACAGGAAATGTAAAATACTTGGAAGTTAGGGGATGCGTTTCCGTGGTATTTTACAGGTTTGAAACCCCTTGTTCGGTTGTCATGACTACACACTTGCGAACGTAAATCGCCAGTTCTGTTTTGACCTCCCTTCATTCTAGCGTATCCTGATGGGCATTTCCGAATGCACTTCGCACTACCGCACATGTGGACATGTCAAGTGTGAAATCACTTTCTTGACATAAAAACAAATTTGTTCCCAAAAACTATGTCTTGGTTAATGGGTTTGTAATTTTGCTAATAAATCTTGAATGCAAATTAAGAGCCCTCCAGAGCGAAACTACGCGTTTAAGTTGTAAATTAGTAATATCGATTTGCAGTATATGTAGTAGTAGCCAAGGTCTCTCGAAATTATGTCAGATTAAAAATCTCAAGAAAGGGCGTTTCAACAGCAAAAAGAGTTAAATTTGATCAAATCGTGATTCGAATTGTACATTACAAAAGGTTTCGCAAACCAGATGATGACCAGTCCCAGGTGGCCTGGTAATACCAAAATCCCCATTACGTCACAGTAATTTCATTTGATTGCAATTGTAATTGCAATAGTATTTATTATGGTTTTTTTTAAGTGCAATAAGTTATGAGGGATGCGAAAAGAAAAAACTCAATTTGTTTGATTAATGCAAAATATTTTGCTACTAGAGGGACACGTGGCAGGATTACGGACGCGCGTGTGTAAGTTTTGTTACGTATGCAAGCTCGAATTGACATGTGGGCTTGCATGAGTCCGTCGTATAAACGGACCGTAATTGATAATTTAAACTCATCTACTTGATGGGTTTCTACTTGAGTTTTGTAAATTGTCATGTAAGGTAGATTTATTAAATTTAATTTGCAGCCCTCGCGAGTTACACGCTATAACTATATTTATATTGAGTTTTGATTCAATTTAGTTCTGTACTACAATGAGGGCTAATTTTATATTAACTGCGTGTGCTAGGTGCGCTCAAATAATTGGAGCATCGAGGGTTGTTCGCTCAGCAGGAGTCGCATTTTCTTCTCCGGGAGTTATGGCTAATCTGTTGCCGCCGACAAAGCCACGGTTATTTAGTCAGTTCGATTAGCTTACTCGGTGACTGACATAATCTGTTAGTAAAATTGACAGAAGTCATTCGACCGTAAGCTGTCAAATAACAAAACGCCCTTAATGATTTAAAAAACCGCACTCTTTAGTCTTTGTCGAATTACTGCGGTACACGTAATTACTACAAAAACAACTAAAAAGGACTTTTTTTGTCGAATTTTATATTGCATGATTGCATGCAACAAATTCGACTACGAATTGGTCTACAATCTTGAGGGAGTTCTAGACGTCCATTTGCAACACCGCGATATTCGTCTACCCGCAAGATGTCTTCTTCCCCTTGTCTATTCTCGTCCCTTGAGACACCATTTTGTAGCTATCCCCTTGCTATCAGCAGTACACAATTCCAAGGAACGAAAATTGCAGTGGACTTTGCATGATCGAACATTTTTTATTTCTCAATTTAATTACTCGTTATTTTTCGATATCAAATTTCAAATTTGACCATCGGTAACTTATTTTAATTTGAATAGATAAAAACTTACCTGTCTATTATCACAGGATCTGACGGAGTTTCGTTGCGATTCCCGCAACTTTTTTTATCGCAACACCGACTGAAACATACAAAAACAGAATATTTAGATTTTTTAATAAATTTAAAAGAAATTTTACTTAAAAAATAATGCAAATTGCTATTGTTTACATTGTTACACTTTACAAAAAAAAACAGATAAGAAATTTACAATGGTGTGTGCAAAGATTGGCGAATGAGAGCAATGTTTGTTATGGCAAGACGAGGGAAAAGACAGACTCCCTCGGGAACATCCTTTCTCCCCGCAACCCGCCAGTATTATACAAGACCATAGGGGAAGATATTTAGGGATCTTTGCAAGTACATCATCGAAACAATCACGTCACTCACTCACTTTCTGACAAAACTTACAACAACGTCTTCAAATTAATTTGAGTTTGTTGATTAAGGATTTTAGGTTTTATCGTTAACTTATTACTTTATAGTTTAATCAGTCCTTAAAGCTACTACAGTTTACAAAATTCGTTGCGCTTTACTATGACTTATTTATTTAGGGTTTAAAAATTATTCTATTAAGTTTAATCTTTTAAAATTAGTAATTTTGATAGTATTTTATTCAGTTACGATTCGTATAGGTTAAAATACTGTATAGGCCAGGAGTTTTAAAAAAGCTCGGGAAAGGAAACATAAAAAATAGCAACAATCTGTTTTTCTTGAAAATAGGGCTTCTAATAGGAAAACAGTAATATCATAAAAATCATTTGCTGAATTTTTCGCAGAAACAGTGAGTTTCGTTAAATAATACCTTTATTCCTATAACATCCAGAGTGGCATTTAATAACATTTAGGGGCAATCATTCTTGTATTTTTTAATAAAAAATTAAATTTTAGATTAACTGATTAATCGGCTTGTTTTTGAAAATCGTTACTGATTTTATCAGAGAATAAAATTATATTTGATTCTCTAATAGTAGCATATTACTGTTGGTAATCCTTTGAGAGGATTAATATCTAATATCATCCATCTTATTTTGTTTTACTTAACTTTTCTAGTCCTGACCTATAACATTTTTATTAAGATTTCTTTTTATTCATTTTATTTTTAATTTAGGAAATTTTGAAATATATTTAATTAAATGTAAATTCATGTCTGATAGAAACCGAACAGCGGTCAAACAAGAAGAAAATCTTAAGTAATAAAAGAAAAATTTCATTGCAGGGGACTACCAAATACTATGTAATATATTATCTTTCTTTTACGGCTTTTAAAATTTCGACTGCATTGAGCCGAGTTTGTTCAGGAATCTTATACTCGTGATCTACATACTTTTACTGAAAGTTTCAGAAAAAAATTATAGCTTGTAGATTTGTTACTTTTAAATATATCTACCTACCTATGATATGCCCAACAAACATCATATATTTTTGTGTTCTTAGAATATTTACGATAATTATGTTATCAATGTCATTTTCGTACTTTTAAGTGACGATAAGGTTAAATTTTTTACATTCTATATTTTTATTCAATCAATAGAGAATTTTGTTTATTTTTTGACTATAAGTATGATGCATTTACACTTGCAAGATTATTGTAAGCAGGACAAAGTCGTTCCATTAGGTTGGTAAAACTAGAAATTTTTCTAGTCACTCTTTCTATAAAATTTAAGAGTTTCAAAGAAAAATAGTTAGAGAGAAAAATATAATGTAAATTTTTGCAGACAGGGAGGTCTGGGCGGTATGATATACCCTCCAGACCAAACAGATGTAATTGATAAAGTAATATTACAGCGAATTCTTTACAATTATTTTTTAAAGACAACCGCAAATAAGGAAAAAGTTCTTTCATTTTACGATTAAAAAATTTTTAGTACAAATATTAATACGAATTATTCGATTGCCAATTACGTATTAATAACAACTAAGATTAACTATCAAGTAATCTAGAAATTTACATCAGACTGGGGTATTGGACCTTCCGATTTGCAACAATTTACGCATTCCAAAATTTAACTTTTCAACTGTTTGAACATAAAGCATTCTATATAATGTAAATCTGAATTTATTATTCTAACAATAATATAATATATGTGTAAAGAAATGAGCACCTTAAAATCGGTTAACTTTTGTATGGGGTTATTGATATATTCTAATTTTTATCAGCATTTTAGACAGATATATATTTTTAAATTTAGGTTTCTATAAAACGCTTCAATGAATCTTAACTTTTCTTGAGCTCTCCTGATAGAAAATTACTTTTGAATCTAAAAAATGTTTAAAATAAAATTTTTTCTTATAACAAATAGTTAACATATTTAAAGATAATTTAAAGCACCTTTAAAACGTGAATACTTTGGAAATAGTCAAGTGATTTTTTATTATGAATGTTATATTAAAATATTTATATTGTTTTATCATGAACAAAAGTAATGTCTAGTTTTTGAGATAAATTTGTAGGATTGATGCACGATTAGAACAATAGTCAAAAAATTACAGACGAATCACAAAAAGTACATTTGCACCGAATAAAACATTTTTCTTTCAACATAAATAGTATAATTCCTACTTTAACATTAAAGCGGCATTAAAGTGAAATAATTATTTTCACAAAAAATTTAATTTTATAATCGTTCCGATCGGCTGTTAGTCTCATTGAACACTTATTCCCTATATTTCTATAATTAAATTCAATACACTTTGATTTAACAAATTAACTAAACAATATTTAATAATGTTATTTATTATTAAGCTTTCAACGTAGGTTAACGTTTTTATCAGAATATTTTAGTTAACTTGTTATATCAAAGATTATTGAATTTAATTATATATCACAAGTTAAAAGTAAATATATTAAATATTTATTTCTATAATATTTTTTTTCTTTCTATTTATTTAGTAGAATAAATATGAACTTTGCCGTTTGTCTATTAAATTAAATAATTTGCAATATGTCAAAATTTAAGAATCCTGGGGTTTTGGTCATTTGGTTTACAAATAGAAGTTTTTAGAAGATTTCTTAATTAAATTGAGAATTAACAAAATTTCATTTTTATCAAAGCAGTTTTGTATAACATTACACTTGGGTATATATCGCTCTGGAAAAATAAATAAAATTCTCTATTCATGATATTTAAAAAAATGTTGATGTATTTTTACAAAAATTTATAGTAAAAAATACTTAGATTTGTAAATATGAGATTTAAAGGTATGGCTTTTAGTATTCAATCACAAAGAATAAGTCGGTAAAACTATATGAATTAGAATTTCAAAGAGTTTAAATAACTGAGTTTATGATTACAGCCGGCTGGTAGTAGATCGATTTTAACAGCAGAGTTTGCTAAGCTGAAAAGGTGTCCGGAGCAAAAACTGAAAGTATCTATATATATAATATAAAAATCAGACATACCTGCACATCACTTCATGAGTTAGTAGAACACGGCACATTTCTGGATTTTTATCTTGTCCTTCGTATATTATTGCCTGCAAAAAGAGCGAAACGTTAATATTATGGCTAACAAGAAATAATATTTGTTTGGATTAGTTATTATTTTCGCGCTTCGCTTTCGCAGTTTGAACGATGTCTGCTCGATATTATAAGGATCTAGTTTAATTTTCATTCTGGTAAACCGTTTGCAGTCTGCGTCTATGTAAATGTTCATGAAAGGTCAGTTAACGACCGAACCTTTAAATGAGCCCGAAAAGGTAAGTCAAATTTACATAGAGGTATGAATTTATTAAATAAGATGTTACGCAAGTTTATATAGTATTTATGTTTATTTACACCTCGCCGCAAATATGTATCTGCATGTTTTAATTATTATTTCATAAAAAATTTAATAGCGGAAAAAGCGAATGCGGCCGGAATATTTAATTATTTTCTTTGTGAAAAAATTCGATGTATGTAAAGTGGTTGATTTTTTCACCGAACGTTGAGTTGTTTAATCAAAAATATCGCGCTGCATATCAAACTAGTCGTTTGTATGGCCAAGGTAAGCAATCACTTTTTGAGTTGTACATTAAATATTTTACAAATAAAATAGTAGTAGGTATACGTGTAGAAAATGTGTACAGATGTAAGATAAAAGTGGCTTATTTAATGTAGTCTTCGTGTTTGTACACAGTGTATACTTATGCAGCAGTGTTTGTTTACCCATTGTATAATACATTCTAGGTAGCAGGTTTTAGTTGTATTTTGTCAAGTTCAGTTTTATAATAATAACGTAGGATAAGATCGGATTATGGTAGTGGCTCGCACCCTAAACAGTAGCTGGTGACGTATATGGAGCTAGTCATCAATGAGCATAGAATAACCCTCGAAGCTACTATAATTACCAGACTTTACCCTCGACCAGACCCAAGTAATCCGGCTATTTGGTGCCCCCCGAATGTACGTAGCGATAGTACATACATCTATCTGTGCGGGGCTTTACTTTCCCGTTCTAAGGATTAAGGTACTTTAGGTTAGAACAGTTGATAGATTTTTGTTTAATTGAATATATAACGCGCAACCCCAAGCTTTGCTTTGTGGGAGGCTCAAGTAAGCTTACTGGACATAGAGCAACATGTGTTTGGATAAGGAAACAAGAATACTTAACTAGATTTAAACGGAATAAATTACAAGATGAGATTTCAATTTTCCCCAAAATATAATATTTAAATTTCCTTTGCACCTAGTACATACAATAATTTATCTCCCGTGTATAAAAGTTTGAATATTTGTATTACCGGCTTAGAATGTGTTTATTACACTCGCACGGCTCACACGCTCGTTGCTTGTGTTTGGCTTCGGCTAATACTTGCTAGAGCACTTTCGGAATTTTCAAACAAACGATCTTCTAAATCCGAAATGTACTATGCTAAAACATTAGGTGCATACTTGTAAGCTATAAATTGGCGTGCCCCCTTTTATTATTGCACGCTCTCGCCACATTTTAACATCGCGAAACTTGGATGTGGCATTTGAAAAATAAAGAAACCGAACACATTTCAAAATTATTAGTGCTAGTACTACATACCGAAGGTAAAAAACTTTATAATTCCTTGGAGTACATGAATCTGATAACCCTAGTCTTAGTGCTCAGGAGACATTCTTAAAGAGTCCCTGATCTCAGGAGAATTTTGCGAAAAGACCCAGCAGACTTGTTTAAATATTCCCCCGGGAATTACCGAAACTTATCGGACGAGTTAATGGTCATACTAGTTATCTACGCAAAATTTTAATTAATTGCTTTACTTGCATATTCATAAAAGTATATCAATGTTCCCAAGGGAATTTTGTAACTTAATAAAAGGGCATACGTATATAATTGCCGGCCACCCTCATAATTTAAAGATAAGATAGCAAGCCAATTCGACTTTCAATGACATTTAAAATTATGTCTAACTTAATTTTCAATGATGATTAAAAAATGTTCAAACTAGTTTTGTATGCTAATTTAATGATTCTGTGTAGGGAATTTATTTTGTATTACGCAAATTGTTTAATTAATGCTCGACATAAAAGTTACCATCGCTACTCATGTATATTTTATTCTATGTTAAACTGGTAGTGTAAATTTGGTAGAATGGCACAAATAATAGATATTAACGGCAATGTTTCATACTAGAAACCCCACATTCGATAACGAGTTTCTCTCGAACTGTTCGAAAATGTTCATTACCAACTGGATATTCAAACTGAAAATGTACTGTCAGGCAATAACATTTTACATTACAATGCATTTGTAATAAACAAGATTAACTTACTATATGGGTTTGGTATTCATGCAGTGCGTTTTAAAATTGTAATAGAAATTTGACTCGTATATGATGTCCGTAAATATTGTAATAATGTCAAAATTTAAACCGAAGCCAATGTGCAATTATTAAATTTCAAACGAGAAAAAAAAATATAAATCCATCGATAGACGGCAGGTATATTATCTGAATATTACGAAATCTTCGGCTACTATATTTGTTGACAGGAAATTGAATTGATACAGGATTTGATAAACCCTGTTAAAAATTTCAGTAATGGATCGTATACCGACAATCGGAAGAGTTTTATCTCTGGGGTTTCATTAACCACATTACATTCGTAGTCTGTATCTCTGATGTGAAACCTGGCGTTTTAATGTAATTTTAACGAGACCAGAAGTGCATATTTCTAAAACTTGGTTGGCTATGAATTTAAACTGATGGGGAAATTGTTCCGGATCTCTGCTCTTGCGTCCAACGGGTCTTTTAAAATTGTTTTTAAATTCTATTAGCAGAAAATGTTGTTCACATTTTTTAATTTTGTAGACCGTAATAAATTAGATATATTTTTTACAAATATACAGAGTAATTAAAAATGTATGATCGGAATGCTTTTTCATGAATGAATTATTAAGTTTCAAAGTATCAACTTTTGTATTAAAAACTAATGTTTATTAGACTATTCCGGCCTTTCAAGATAAATAAAATAAAATAGTTTTTTTTTATTATTGTAATTAAATTCTTTTGTAATCTCGTCCAATCGGCATTAAGAAGATCACGGTAATTGTGTTTTATGCAATTATCACGTTTTGTATTGGTTAAAATAAAAATAAAATACCATTAATATAATTAACCGGCAATGAAATAATTAATAAAAAATAATAACACATTCATTCCGTCTGGGATTACAATATAATAAAAAAATTAAGAATATACTATTATTGGGGTGAAACCCGGAGAAAACTTTCTGAAAGAAGTACCAGAATGGAAAAGTAAAGAAAAGCGAAAAATAAATCAATGAGTCAAAGTTTCAATGAATCAACATAATATGTCAGATTTATTGAAACAAAGCAAGTTTTAACCATTTGAAAAATCTTTGTAGAAAAAAATTATGTAAGTAGCTTGTATTAAAAAATTATAGAAAATTTATTATATTTATATAAAAAAAAGAAAAAAGAATTAATACAATAATATTAAAAGCGAATAAAATTTTTTATAGAATATTTGAGGTAGAGAAGGGTAGAAGTTGAAGAACAATTCAAAAAGATTCCAAGTACAAAATTAGGTCAACATTGCAGGTCAAAAGCAGTAATCGAAACTAGCACAGACTCAAGTAGAATAAAAATAGACAATTTAAAGAAAATCAAGAAGAAAACAGACTAATTTAACCAGCGTAATGGAGAAATATTTTAATTCAGTTCCTTCGAATATGCAATTACGAATACGTAATGTCAATAGTTCAAAATTAAAAATTAGAAGTCAACATCTAGAGAGGTAAAACCCAGTTCTGTGCATTAAAAAAGTTTTTATCAGATGAATCAGAAAAGGATTAAGTCAATTTCTTTCGGAGTGTGGTTGAGTTCAACTTCGTTAAAAAACAAAAGTTAATAGTAGGTACATTTAAAAATTCGGAATTTTTTTCAGGAAGTTTGAAGTAGTGAAGTAGGAAGACTTATTATTGCATATTTAAAATGGCCAGAGAAATTTATAGGTACCTATAAGTGTTTCGTGATGGGAGGGGCCGTTGAAAGGTTTTGGCTTAGATAGCTGAATATGATTAATTCATTCCCGAGATGGAGAAATTTTCGGCGAACCCAATAAAATATTTGTGAAGTGCAACGATATCAAAGTGCATTGCCACAGTGCTCTCGTTCACAAACAAAGAATAATGTAATACATGTCTATCCAAATCTAATTGTTATCTTATAAATTTATTTACCATTGAAATCAATTAATATAAAAAATCTAATTTTAATAAATTTATATCTCTAAAAATATTTTTGATAATAGTCTTAATATTTTGCAGGTAAAACATCTATTTAATTTCCTTCTGAAATTTCTATATTCGATTTCCTATTAGCCGCTTTGCAGTTTTTTCTGATTTATGTTGTCATTGCTTTTTTGTAACGTCGTGTAATATCAATCTTAAGGCAATTAGTGCTTTAAATGGTTTTAAGTGGTATGCCACGCGATGATTATTTCTTGATGATTGGGAAAACCAGAGTTGATTGATTACGCAGCCGTAGAAGTATTCCGATTTTTATTTTTGGAGATTATTATTAAATTGGTTGTATTGCAAGTTTTTCGTTGATTACAATTTCCGAAATTGAATTACAACTGAGATTATGGTACTCGTTAATCCAACAATCTTCTCATAGTGTAAAAGAGAGAGTTTCTTGGCATCAAACACTAATTGGTAACTAATTCAATTAAAGTGCACGTTTTCAATTTTTGTAACAAAATCAAAGCGGATAAAAATACAAATCATTTGAATTCTTGTGGAATATACTATAAAATCAAGTAATGAAATTTGAAAATACAAGTAATTATTTTATCTGAACTATTCTTTGCAATTCCATTTACTGAAATACAATAATTACAAATACAATCTTCACTGCAGATTTGAGGTAAAATTTCTCTTTCAAAAAATTCTAGCATTGTTTCTATTTGAGTCGGCAGCTTTTCAATCTTCAACTAGAAGTCGAAAAGTTTTCAAGTCTAAAACTTTAGTCTTCAAATGGAGCTATTAATTTTATTTCACTAATATGCTTAGAATTCAGGTTCTGGAATTTAAATATACACTACAGCTTTTTTATGATCATAAGAGAATCCAATACTATAATTTTAGTTTTTTATTATTATTTACAAACTCTCGCATACACTGTTCGGTCGTGTCAGGGTGAGCAGAAAATTGAACGCATTTTTCAAACATTTTTAACATGTTAAGAATTTTTTATTTTGTAATTGCATATCGACAGTTATTCTTAAAATTGAATTTTTAAGGAGATTTGCTATGTTTCACAAAAAATAAGTTATTATATTGATTTAATTATTAAATAACATTTAATAAAATAAATTATAATAGAAAAAGATCTTAAAAATGAATTTTTTAATAGGAAATCGAATATAGAAATTTCAGAAGGAAATGAAAAAATGAATTATTTAAGTGGAATATATACGTACATATTATGTATTCTTTACTTTACGGTTAAAATTCATTATTTTAACGTTTTTGTTTAGTTTACTATTTTATAGAAAGAAATTATATTTGCGTTAACATAAAATTTTCATCAGTTTTGTTATAGTTATTATTATTTGGTAGGTATAGTTTGGTTTTTCATGTGATTTTCATATTGATTGTGTGTCAAATTTTACAAATGTAAAATATTAGATTTTTGTGAAATGGCTAACACACATTAATCAGCTGTGATGAAATTTATTAGTTTGAAATTTTTAAGGCGAGATTAATTATAGTTTCAAGAAATATAATTTAGATTCGTTTTCTTTCGTCGTATTTTTTCAAATAGTATATAATCGATGTTTGTGTTCACGAAGTCTGGTGTCCTCCATGCCCTACTACGATCATAGTAAATATATTTAATTTTTCGTTTAATTCAATATCTGGCTGCAGGTAATTACTATGTTCTAAATTTTGACAAAATAAGCATGTGCTTTTCTTGGTTGAAAATTTATTAAGTCATCATTTTAAATTCGAATGACACCTGAAAGAAATAGTAGTTACAGAAGCAAAGCATAGTATCGCTGTATGTGGTAAGTCTATTAGCAAAGTTCTTGAGTTGTTGATATTTTTGTAATTTTTGATTTTGCTTTATAGGTCTTTCCAGTTAAATAAACAATTATTATTTGTCGATAAATTTATTTTGCTATATGTAGTATATCGTATATAGTAGGGCCAACCAATTATTACTTTCTTGTTGAACTGTCTCTTCGAGAAAATTTAAACATTATTTTAGTTATGATAGAAAATAAAGCTTTTATCTTTAAAGGAACCAAAATTTAAAAAAGATCTTGTATTGTTCTTATTTTCATCATCTCTAAACGGCAGATTTTATTTGTGACCTGTTAATGTATCTCAAACAAAACGGTTTTTGAGGAGTTTCTTGAAAGCAAATCTATTAACTATTATTAGTCACTTTTTAATGTAAAAAATAAATTTCAGAAAAATTTAAATTTTTTTGCGTAAAAAGATGGTATTTTAAAGGACCTATAGTTCTATAATTTATTTCAGATGTCACAAAAGTTATAGTGCCGTTTAAATTTTTTAAATTGGGGTAGCTAAGATCTACCTATCTAGAAATGTTTTTTTTTAAGTTTTCCAATACTTAGTTTAGTTTACGAAAAATTTAAGGTGAATCGTTTTCGAATGTACTCCCTGTATAATATTTTATTAAGGCAATTTCAATCAAATATATAGAAGCATGTAGTAGTCTCGGCGGTTTTTCTGAAGTATTAAATTGATTTTCAACCTGCATTACTGAGGGCAGTGTATCTAAGTATAAATGTCTAAGATTATGATGTTGGTCAGTAACATTAATTAATATATGTAGCGGTCTGAAAAACGTGTATTCTATATACACAATAACATATTATTCTTTTATAATAACAAAGAGGAATAAAAAAATTTTAATTAAGAAAAAGAACCAAAATTAAATCAACAATGATGAAAAGATGTTAATTGAAAAACATTTGATATTTGCTTCTTAACCGGGGTTAAAAATTATAGCAAACACTACGAAAAATATGGCTTTCCTTTGAAACCCGGATCTCAAAGCTGTGTTCTAAGTAAACAGAAATAGTTCTTGTGTGTGATACCATCTAAGGATAAGCAAGTGGACAAGTTTGTAAAATTCCGAATGGTATATAAAGTGTTTGAAGCGTACTATCCTTCAGACAGCTACAATTGAAAATAGAAAACTTTATTATTTTTATTTATTTTTTTGTCATTCTAATATAGAAAATAATGTAATCTAGTTCTTGATGATAAACAAAATGAAAAATCAAAATATAAGTGTAGGTATTGAATAATTTGGATTGAATACTAAATTAATAAAAAGTAGGCAAATTCAACTCAAATGTTTAACGCCGTTTAATTTGACAATAATTAAACAAGATCTGTTCAGTTTAAACTTTGATTAAGTTTAGTAATACAATTAGAATTCTAAATGTTAATCTAATAGTACGTTCAAAATTTAAATTTCTTAGGAAGTTATGGTTTACACTTAACCGAGTGTAAAAATGTGCTAATTAAGATAAATTTTACACATCTAAAGGTTAAATTGGAAGTTGAGGTAATCGGTGTTTACGTTTTAAGTAATAATTTTGTCAGATGCTATAAATACAATCATAAATAATATAACCAACATAGAGTTGCTATAGAATTAGTAAGGATGAGAATTCTATGGTAATCCTTGTAGCACCTGGAACCGCGTCGTCCTAATTAGTATCAATGTAATAAATCCTCGATAACTGGTTAGTTGTAACCTACTATATGAAACATAAACTGAACTTACTCCGTAGCTGAGTTTACTACCCGATATTACAGGTGCCTATATCTAATTGAAGACAGCACGACCCCCCCTCCAGCAAACTAAGCCTGGTAACTGGTAACTTTGTACTATCAGAAATGTTAAATATAACAGGTTCAGTTATAACATTGTTATAACATTATCGATACGAATTTGTACAATAAATGATTACAAAATTAATTAATTAGATATAGGAGAACTGGAGTAAACTTTTTCGCAAAATTAGTAATCAACTAATGAACTAGGTAGTTGTATTTGGTGCAAGCCTTCAATAAGACGAACAGGACATCATTTACTTGAGTGGCTGCTGATAAACATGCAAACCGCATTTACCCCATTTTAACGTCTACTTTAACGAATGCACGTGAATTAATTATATTAAAACAATTTTAATGTATTAGAAAGTATCTAATTTAGGATTATTAATATCTTACCATTTCGGTAATGAATTTTGCTTTTATATACGTAACAACCGAAATTTGTTATATTAATAGGTAAATTGAAAATAATTTGCCTCGTTTTTAGTTTTTATTTTGGCTTAATCCTTGCTCGAAGAATTTTTATTAGCAAAAAGTATATGAGGGGCATTATTCAAATTTACTTATCCGCAAAATAAGTACGCGTGCATAAAATAGTAATTTTTCAAGATTTCGTCCCCCAAAACCGACAGTCCGTGTGTTTATCGATGGGCTAAACAGTTTACGATAAGAATATAATGAGAGTTGAAACTTCCTGTATTGTCCGCAAAAAGTTTTAGATGGTCGCGTGCTCGTCACGTGTGCAATGATCGCGCATTGTCGATAACATCTACAAAAAGGGAGATTATCAGAAGCTTTTAGGTTGGGCGTTCGATACACTAAAAGATTTCATCCTCGAAAATATTTAACATGCTAAGCCAATATTAAGGAACAATTTTTACACAAGTCAAGTTGATGAAGTGAAAAGGGGAAAGCTTAACGTATTTAAGTTCTTAAATTTAATTTTAGTCAATCATCTAACTTGAAGATGGTTTGAGGTAAAATTTAATTTCCCGCTCGTCGAAGCAGCGCGAAAAGAGACTTATCCGTCTGAAAGCTAGGGAAGATCCTAAATTTGTTTCTTATTGCATAATTTATTTAATTATTCCGAAGTACGAGTCAGTTCTAGACATACCTACGTTCGTTTGATGCACGAATTACGAGTTTGTTGTTTTGTTGTAAAGGTATCGAGTGAGTGCCAAAACAACACATGGGCTTCTAATTCTATTTGTACTCGTCTGTTTGACTTTTCAACGTTAATTTCAATTACTCCTACTTTTCCACTTAGTTGTTGTTCATTATTTATATCTACATCAGAAAAGGAAAATCAATACACGTGAAAGTTTGAAAACTTTTTGTCGCCGCTGTTTTATGGACTTTGAAAATTAATAACAATTAAAGAAGATAATAAAATGCCATATTAATGGCTCGACGTTTTATATTACTCTATACGTGTGTGTGTATATATATTGATAAATAGCGTACTTACTTGCTTCGTAACCGAATCGATCAGCCTAACGTAGATGTCTTGCTCTTGTCGCACACCTAAAACAATAAATCAAGCATGTAATATAGCCGGCATTGTCAGTTAGGGATCATAAAAAATAAGCCCATTACATATGAAGTTCGGATAAAAAGAGAGTTACCTATCTAAGACGTAGATAAGTTACTCGATGAACATTAAAAGTTGTTATGGCTTCCAAGTTACCTTATTACCATAATATTGACACCACAGCGTCTTATAACTAACATCTACAAACTCCTGAATCATTAAAATGATAATGCCAAAGTTTACTGCACGTCAAACTATTTCGATACTAATAGAAGCCAGCATCGCATACCGTAGCCAAGCTTTGATAAGAGACCGTAAGGAGGAGGACGCGATAGCGCGAGAACAAAGACTCGGGCGGTGGTAAAGCCTTAGGGTTCGCCATCTTTTTAGTCCTAGGAGAGCATTTGTGGAGTTATTTTATTACAAATAAGGAGAGGAAGAGTGTTCCTCGGGGATACTGTTGAGTGAGGTGTGCTATGGCAAATGAGATACAACGCCAGTTTGTTACATCTTACTAGCGCTTATATATTTTACCGAAATCTCTTGAGTTACTTCTTGTGTGTTTACATTTTAACAACTTTTACAACATACAAATTGAAGCGTTTAACTTGCTTCTCTCATTTATTTCGACAGCCATAAAGAAGATGTAATATGACACTGTATTTGAAGTTAACAACGTAAACACTCCAAGTCGCAACGTTATAGAGCTTTGCTTTGAGTATTTTTTTCTTTTTTTTTTAGAAAAGTGAAAATAATTAACAAGGCTATCGATAAATTTTTCTTAACCGGCACTTGTATTTAAATAACGCGCTTTCTTGTGAGCATAATTTATAATGCAACAAGGAAAAGTTAGTTTCCTTTTTGGTTGATGTGATTGACTAGTTAAATTAATTGCAAATCTAATTAAAAGCCAGGTCGGGTTTGTTATTCGTTTGCTGTTTCATTCTATATTCAGCCCCTTATATGTAATACGTTTTACTACACGAAAGTGTAAATGCCGTTTTTTCAGTAGGATTTAAAAGGAAATAAGCGGACTTGCGGTTAACTAACAGAAATAATTGAAAGTTAATAAAACGTCGGGTAAACTAATTGCACAGTTAATTTTGAGTGACAGAACACGGTTCCATATAAGAGAACAAATGGAAAATTCAATAACACGGTACTAAAGACTAAACTTCGACGTAAGAACACTCATTAATTTAACAAATTATCTGTTCCCTA
Source organism: Cantharis rustica (assembly GCA_911387805.1). NCBI lineage: Eukaryota > Metazoa > Arthropoda > Insecta > Coleoptera > Cantharidae > Cantharis > Cantharis rustica. The sequence continues at coordinate 39,160,038 of OU426879.1, forward strand.
CACCATAGTTTGATGAACGGGTCGAGTGCTCATGAAGACTAAAGGGTCGTCCACTGAGATGTTAGACCGGACTATTGCGGTTCTTGCGGGTTAAGGAGTTATTTGTGTTGCGGCATGTGGTTATCTTATTAGTTTGGACTTGAGGGACTCAGACTCGGATGGAACATGAAACTATCACTTAGTTACCAACTACTTAAGAAACTACATACTACACAGTTGTTACAACTTACCATTTGCATATAAAAGTTGAAGTCTATATTGTATTCCGTTATTTGTTTTTGGTCCTTCGGTTTCCTGCAAAAGAAGCGTCTTAATTTAATTGCGTTTCGCACACATAAATTATTTAATTAAAAAAGATTTATTAATTACACTAAGTAAAAACTTGAACATTGTAGTTTATTTATTTCATTTGCATGCTAATACATCCGGCTAGATGTCTACTAATTACGTAATTTGCAGTAGCAATGTTATACAAACATATCGTACACGCCATGTATGCACTTTGATTAAAATCCATCTTCGCCAAGATATTTATCTGGAAACTCAACAAAATTCACGCCACATTTATACATTTACAATGACAAACTTTTATTTTTAATTTTGAACAGACCTGACATCTTGTTCTTTCATCTTACGTACGACTAAAACATAAAGGAAAATGCTAGATAAATAAATACATGGCGTGTTTTAGTTTAGAACAAAGTTGCAGACTGAAGTAGAAAGGGGTGTAATTGTGTTCGCAGAGATGCAGAAGATTAGGGAGCGCGTTGGGCAGAGCATTTATCATGAAACCCAAACCCAAGTTGAACTACGGTCACAACAGAAACCATTTATGTGAAGACTCAAAAGCAAAATTCAAAAGCAGGCAAGTCATTGTTTGTGAAATGTTAAGAAAACCATAAAATACAAACAATACTTAGCAGCATTCTTGGTGAAATAAAGCAATCATAACTGTGAACTGGTAAGTTAAATTTAAAATATGTTTTCAAATTTAATTAAAATTTTAAATTACTTAAATTGGGTGTTTTTGTTTAACTGACATCACTAAAATATTGCCACCACAGCTGTACCTACACATTCATTGCCTATGTAACGAATTAGATCAGTTAGACACAACAATGTAAAATTTATTAACTATTTGACAATTTCGTGGTATTAATCAATACTTATTTGACTTTCATTATTGTGATGATAATAATAAACATTGACATGAGCATCAAAATTAAATTTAATTTTATTACCATAAACCTATGGTATGAATTGTAGTTTTAAATGGAACTGTCGAAAATATATTTAACATTATAATAATACATCTACCAACATATTGATTAATTAAATCCAAACATTGTTAATTCGATTATAAAATATTATTTTTCAGTTTAAAATCTATGTAATAAATTCAGCTGGCTGTAGTTAATATAAAAAGTATATTATGTAAAGTATAGTACATATTATATGATTTTTGTTATGTATACATATATAACATTGCTATTAACAATAAGACATTATATGTATGTTATTCTTATGTAACGTAGTAAACTAAACCGATGTATTGCATAACAAAGTAAAAGTTAGGTAAATAGATAGTAAAAAAAATTATAAAACTGACCTGATCTTTTTCGATAAATCCAATGAAGGCTGTGCGTTCAATTTCCACGGGCTGCCCCGCCCGATCATAGAGCGCTATGACAAAGTGGAAGAAGTTGGATTTTCGTAGATTGCTTGGGGGTTGCTTTTCGAAGTGTGCTCTTCCGACACCAATTCTGAAATAGATGTGTGTTAGTTCTATTAGCACCTCTTAAACAGTCCACATTTTAGTATTATTGCATTTCGACCCTTCTAATTCAATCTAACATTGTTAAGATAACGTGGTTAAACGTTATTATTTGAAGTGTCACAACACCATCTGTGCAAAAAGGGTTAGCCTAAGTACTGTAAGCGGTCAATGCAGATTGTATTGTCCAGTTGCATATAGATAATAATGGCTTAGATGTCGACTCTGCTCACATGAAGCAGATAACGGGCAATGTTTAGCCACGTTAGGTATTTTAGCACAATATCATAGCCCAAGGCAAATTGAACAGTAATAAGATAGCGTACGTGAACCTTAATAATCTACCATTGCACTCCATTGCAAAACCAATCTAACTATATAAATTATTTGCAGCTACAATCGGATACTATATAAAATGGGCAGTCGTTTTTACAAGACAATTAAATAGTACTTAGATACAAATTTATATTTTAAATGAATGAAGCATATTTACAGTGCACTGTGTCAAATAAATAAATGAAGTGGCAAGTAATATCGGGGGGAGAGGTGGCTCAGGTGCAGGTCGTTCTAGATATAGATTGCATTATCGATGAACAGAAACGTGACCCGATAGCCAGAGAAATAAAACTAAATTCTGCGATTCTGCAGTTACCTGAAAACAAGTTAATATTTTTTAATGAACGGAAGCCTAGTCTAAATCGATATAAAAACGTCTTAATGTTATAGAGATATTAATTAGCTTCGATTAAAGTATTATTAAGTTTTCAAAAAGTTGAGTCTCAATATTATACCAATTTATTAATTAAAACAATTTATAACCGTGAAAATAACACGCTCTACTGTCATCTCTACCGGGAAAATTTTACTTTTGTAATAGAAACAAAGTGGCTGTTCTTCAAATTAAATTGTAATTTAACAGTCGTGTTTACAAAGAACTGGAATGAATTCAAATAAAAATTATTTTTTATTCGATTTCTTGCTAAAAGATTTGGTTATAAAAGGTGAAGTAAGACACACGATGCAGGCCGAATATTGATTTTGGTATGGTCTGACTTTTATCTACTTCCCCTTCTAGTTGCAACTTTAATAATTTTCTTATAGGAAACTTTTAGTATTGTCCATAAAATTTTTAGATAGATTTTATAGAAAGTCAATTTAAGTCTATTAAATAAAGTGTTGGAAACTGAAAATGAAAGTGCATTTGTACTTAGTAACTATGAGTGGGGAAATCAAAATATTTTCAAAATTATCAAACACTCGTCGATTCATAGTTTGTTTAATATAAATTACTATGATGTGTTAATTGAAGTAGATATTATGTATACGTTTTAACCCAGTACATTGATTTCAGTAACCATATGGCCAGTTGAGATTTAATATCATTGTATAGCGTGGCTGTTATTGAGTGTTCCTGTTTACTAAAATAGAATTTAATGCAACAGATTCATCTAAATGCTTTGTAGTCTTTAGTTGAAGACAATCTGTTGTTGACACGAGATGTAAAACTAATTGATAAATCCAATATACTGTAAAAATGTAATCAACAAATTTGTATTAGTTAGTAGCACAAGAAAATGTTTTTCATTAATCAATTCATTAAATATGATATCACAACGTTTGTTGCAGTGACAAAAATGTTTGTCACGGCAACAAATACTATTTAAAATAGCTGATAAAATCACTTGATAGCATTTTCACAAAAAAGATTTTAAAGAAAAGCACTATCCCTGTTCATTAAAAACAAATTTATTATAAAATCATGTCATATAACATTTTTCCCTAGATGCCTCCTATTTGTTTTGATTAAGTATCATTAGGCTAACGTAACGATTTTTACTTAATAATCCCAAAATTATTTTATAAAACAAACAAACTTAACATTTCGTCAATAAATCATCAATTACAATAAAAACTATCCGATTACTAAATATTACTAAGACGGTTGTGTTTATTAATATTATAGAATTATGTAAGTGATGACGTTCTTTGCACAGATAGATTGGTTGTAGTAGTAGACATGATATTGTACTGTAGCAGCAATAATTTGTATAAATATTATAGTAGATTTATCAGTAGAATGAGTTACGGTTTCATCATTAGAAAAATTTAGCTCTGGACAAATTACCGTGTCATTAATACATACCTACAAAAAATGATTGCACGGAATAATGCACAGCTCGGCGGAGTTTTATTAATTACTGGCTGTCATCGGTATTAGTAAAACTAAGTAACAAGTAATTCGTCTGTTCCACTCAAATTGCTTCCGCACCGGGCAACGAAATTTAAAATTTTTTACTTTTGTGCATGTAAGCTCATAAAAGTTATTACGTAATTACCATTACCAAATTAGTTATTAGTTGGCACTCCTTCAAATAATATTAATTGTCAACTGCTCGAACGGTCTGTGAATACTCGATGATATACTTAGGTAATTATACGACTTATCTCATGAAATCAAGTAATTACCTGAATGTTCGAACGCTATCCAAATGCACGACTGATGAATTACTCGAATTAAAAATGTAATTCAGTCACTATTTTACATCAATCAAGTAAAATGGTTTCTATTATACAAAGCATGGAGTATTTGGTAGGACGTTTATTAAAATCGTTTGTTAGATCTAACACATACACACATGAATTCACGAATGAATTGCATAAATAAAGTTGGTACTTGTATTGGTATAACCACATTTGAAGCGGGATCAATTGCAATCAGAACCGTTTGTGGTTAAAACGACGCCTGATATGGTCCACAGGAATCCAACAGTGAAATATGCCCTCGAGTCGCGTGAATTACACAAACGCGATAATTTATATCCTGCTTCTAATCAAGGTGGTAAATGCTGGCCTGGCTGAGTACCGTTAAATTCATAGCACACGATAAAAACTCAAATAAAGCTCCATTTTGCAACTACCCTACAATTTTATGTCTATCAATTATGCAACTAAATTAACTAGATAAATTTTTGATTACTTTATTTCACATCAAATTATTTTTTACATTTTGCCAAATTTCAGCTTTCATTTATAATGTTCGGAGTACCTTGCATCTACATAATTCACTGAAATACTGCCAATATTTTAAACGTCCACAACAAATAATTAATATTTTACTTTTACATAAAATTATAATAGTAGACTTCTGTATAATATAGTAGACTCCTGTAACTTTTGCTAAAGCTTAGATTCTGTAGCTATATCGATCAATATTTTTGGATGTATAGCATCTAAAAGATTAAAGAAGATACAGAAAGGCGCTTAAAACATCAGAATCTAATGTTTACGAGATGCCAAAAAATAAATTTTAATTCTTTCATTTCGACACTGCAGAAATTCAATCGACTGAAGTATATAAATTTTTCTATATCTTTTTATGTTATTATTACTTAAAATTGTGCAAACTTAAAATATAAATATTTTTTTATATTGCAATAAATTTGTAGTATCTATGTACTGAAATAAATCAAGATTTTATATAATATTATATTATATACCATGTAAAGGCTTTTTGTAGCTTGAGCAAAATTTGTGCTTCGACGCTTCGAGTGATATAATATTAATTAATGTCAAATAAAATATTATATTATAATATAAAGACACACATTTTCAATAATGAAATTAAATATTATTGAACTACTCTAGACTAATTAAAAATTACCTTATTAAAAATTATTTTAAATTTAAGTAATAATTCAAAAAATTATGGTAATACAAATGGAACGTAACTGAAAAAGTTAAGGTAATTCCATAGCAGCTGAAAAAATCACTATTTCAAAGTGGGTATTATTTAAAGAACTTAAATTTGCAATTTTGCGTTTTTCAGTGTTTCCCCTTTGGACAGATGATACATATTAAATCAAAAGTACCGCGATATGATATCAAAAGTTTGTCGATACAATAACATAAATACTCTCTATACATGAATATATTTATTATATATTACCATATACATTGCGGTATTTTTTTAAAAACTTATAACCCACCACAAAAATCCGTCTTGTATGGGTACGTTCATGATTTATAGCAAGAGACTCTTTTACACCACACGTTGTGCGCTTAATAAATGTAAATTATTAATTTTCCAAAATTTCCATTCAATAAATTTTTAAAAACCATGTTTCAATACAACTTTCCAAAATGGTAACGCCAAACTTTCACGATACCAACATGCAGCTGTCGTTTTATAAACAATTTTGTCGTTTCTTCAATAAATCTTTAAATATTCTTTAAATTTCATATCAATTCAAATCAGATCTGAGACTTCTCATCAATAATCACGCGATATCAAAAATCATTAACTTACAAAATGAAATTCAGCGGAGTCACAAAGTTAAGCGTTTGCTGCGACGGCCATTTTTGGCAAAAAGCCACTATACTCTCCAATCTGTATTACCAACCTTATTTTAACAAAATATTATTTACAATTCAAATTCAAAAACTTTACAAATCATTTTCAAAATTAAATAAACATAAATTTTTATAAAATGATTTTCCAAACATGGCAATATGTTTTTCGTTAAATATTAGTTTTGTTTTTTTAATTTTTGTGCACAAAAACACAAAAAGCCCTAGATCCGGCAGTGCCAGAAAAACTAAAATTTTAAAACTCAAGAATCAACTTTTCTATTATTAAAGCGCGAAGATGAATATTGGCATTTAATATACATATTTCATTTAAAATAAAACATTATTGACAAAAATGCAGCGTGTGCGATGTAGGTAGGTACCAAGTATTTAAACAAATAAATAATTTTTAAGTAAATTAAAAAATTATCGGTGGTAATATTTAGTCTAAAAATAAATAGTAAAAAGGGACTCTCGTAATTGAATTATTAAATAAATTAATTCACTATGAAAGTAAATGGAGAAAAAAACCGAATTAGTTAAACATGTTTTGTGAATAAACATTACTTGTTTGAAACACGTGGTGGCACATTGGTTGGCAAGTAAGTAGTTAAGTGAACAAGCTGCTAATTAGATTCCTGGGCCGCAATGCGACCGCAGCATTAAAAGCTCTCCTTTCCTCTCAATCTACCAACGACAGCTAATAAAGAACTGCAGAAAAATGTTAGTTTTTGGTTTTACACGAAATATTATTAATTATATTTAATTCCTAAAAATACGTTTTTCTGAACTAAGGAAATTTTAGAATTTAACGAAATTAAATTGAAATTTTACTATTAGTAATATAAAACTTCAAAATTTGGCTTTTTAATTAATAAGTAGAAAAATTAATTAAACTAAAGTACATATTTTTGAAATCTTAATTTTGTTTGAAATTTTAAACCTTGAAGTAAGAAATTTTATTATACTTATTATGTATGTTATGACTTTACAGCAAATAAGCTTCGCTATTACTTTTGACGAAATTAACTATTATACTGCAACTAATAATAGTTGGCATCTTTGATGAAACATAACAAAATGCAATTCAAATATAATGAGTTGATATCAATATTAACGATGCCTTCAATACAACCACTATAGGAACTTTATAGACCTAACACAGACTGTAAAATAAAACTTAAAAAAGTATTCTTCAATAAAGGTATACAGCTTCAGCTAGCTTAAAAGTGTTTTCAGGGAGCATGTCTGGCGCTAGTAAAATTAAAATTATACACTCAGATAAACAAGTTTTTGCATTTTAACTTAAAAGTATTTACTAAATATGTTTAATTAAACGAAGTAAAATGATTTATTAAATATAGCTATGTAGATTTGCTCTAAAAAGAACACTTTTTCTATACAGTAAAGCTCAAATATAAATAACACGAAACTGAATAAAACAAACAAACACGCAATGATTTGTAATTTTTGCAGTAGAAAAATAAAAAATAACTCGACGCTCATTTGTTCATTAAATTTTTTTATCAAATTAGTTCATATTTTTCGAAATGCTTCTTAGCTTGTAGGAGCTGTACTATAAAAGTTCAAAAAGAGGGAAACTATTAAAATTTATCGTTTCAAGGCAATAATATCTATTTAAATTTATAATAATTTTACTTAATTTTAATAAGAATTCTTAATAAAGTTTATAATTAATGTAAGAATTCCCTATCGGCATTAACAAAATAATGTAAATAATACACAGCCATGTTTTAATGTTACTCATGGCTCTTTTCTCTGAATCTGTATTTTAAGCATTTCATAAATATAAGTAATTTTTTATTGTTACAGTACAAACAAATATACTTAATTATTGTTTTAATTTCATATGACAACTCGGCAGGCCTAATTACACGGTTTTTAATTTGCTATCGTTATGATTGCTAGTTTTAGTAAACTTATTATGATATAAAGTAGTTTAAAAACTACTTTACAAGTTTATTATAATTTCGAATACATGTTTCATGGTTAATAAAAATCACCAGTTAAATGTAATTTCTTTCGACTAACTTTCCAAGATATTGCATTAAATATATTAAATATAAATTAATTTGTGGTGTTGCGAGATTCAAAGATGATCGTTTTGAGGTCGAAACGAGTCACCCAAGATTTACTAAATTACGAAAAGTAATTGATTAAAAGTGCATTGATTTCTATTTTTAATTTTTTTTATTAAATATAAATTAGATTGCCCAGATTGCGCGGCCCAAGGGCCGCTCTGATCTGTCACTTTCCTGTAACTTCCCGATCTATAGTCTGGTTGGTAGACTTCACATGACTGTTCATATGATATTAATATTAAATTAGTACTCAGTATATATAAAATTATATGTTATTGCCAAATTCTTTAGATTTCTATAATTAATATTTTTTTTCAACTGGCTAAATAGCTCATTCATATATTGACCACTGCCGGAAAATGTGATATATAATAGAGTCAGCTGTAGAATAATTTATTAAAATAGCATTTTGTTTCACATAAAATAAATAATCTTTAATGTAATAGGTCTAAAATTTAGTTACTTAGCAATGCATTCTCTAGGCATTTTTTAATTTTCAAGCGTTAAAAATAGTCATTTTAAATACTGCATTTGTGTAATACTGCATAAATTATTAGAGTTTTTATTTAGTTTTAAGTAGATCTTTAGTTCTTTCTATTTTATGACAATTTCTTGATTATCTACCACAAAATTCGTTGGGGTTCAATGTGTTAACCTATGGGTTAAAAATGCAGCTTTGAAGCTTCTATAAAAAATCTTCATAAATATTTTTTCTCCCTGGTCAGCTACGCGTTCTGATCGATCGTGGTAACATATATACCTATAAGTAGGTTCCAAATACAAAAAGATTAAATTCTAGTGTATATGGTACTGAGGATGACCGATAACACAAACACAAAGTTTATCGTTAACCTTTAGTTATGCAAAAGTTTTCGAAATTTATTCAAAATATGAATTACCGAATGAAAACTCATATAAAAGTATTATGAATCAAAAATAGGTAACATTTGAATTTAAAAATTGAAATTTAATAATAATTGACTAATTATTAAATAAATAATTATATAATTTTTAGATTACGAGCAGTAATATGTAATAATACGTAGAATAAGTGCGACAAATGTAGAATACCAATTTGTTTTTGGTTATAATAATTTTGAAATGGCAAACAATTCAGTACTCAGTCAAACCTGTATAAAATAGCTAAAACAGTTGGTAATATGCCATCCAAATATACAATTAAACTATTTATTTAAAATCTCTGATTTACCAAGAAGATATACATCTGACAACATTTTAGTTTTTTGTATTGATACTTTGTAGAAACCTGAATAAATATTTCGAATATAAATTTCAACATTGATTTATTTAGGTACTATAAATTATTATTGGTTTGTAGAAATTAAAAATATAAAAAGAAATGTTATATATATTATTAAAATATCGTACATAAAAGTGCGATGTTAAGTTAAAGATTCTGAATCCACTAATTTAAAATTGATTTTAAATGGAATGCGATTTTACCATATAAAAACGAATAAAATGGTGAAGAAAGAATAACAAGATTCAGGAACTACACGAATATACCTATAATTAAAGCCAAAAAATTTTTAAATTTCATTTTTGCTTAGTTATTAACTATTATCTAATGAACCATTATTAAGCATCCCTTACAACCTTAATGACATCACTTACGTTCTTAGCAAAAAAATGTAAATAAATTATAAATTAACATTACTTTTTTATTGATACTAAGCAAGAAGTTTAAAAGTTTAAATTAGAAAACAAGCTATTAATTTAAATTCTTACAATAAAATATCAATGGCGCCCAGGTGTTTCAGGAGCATCAAAGACCAAACGAACGTGGTGTTCTTCCACCGTGATTTAAGTGATGCACTGTGTTTGCAAATATACTTTGTGTATGCTTTCTGATTTTTGTTTCTGCTTACTTTTCTTTTTGTACCAATGGCTTGTAAATCTAATTTTGTTAAAAATCATTCAGTTAAGATTAGATAATTGAAAAATAATAATATTTTCTTAGTAAATGAGTATCTATTATTATTATTGTTTTTTTTATTATTATTATTAAATTATTCTTATTGTTAGAGATATCTCAGATATATGTATTTAGTATTTAGTTTGAATAACTATTATTTTAATCAGCCTAGTAATAGTTTGTAAAGTATTCTTTTGATTATTAGGCAAGTAATATTTACTATAAATTTAGATTTTATTCAGCGGTTTGCTAGAACCATCAGTTTTGGGCACCATAAATATTTTCACTAACTAAATATAGTAATATATAATTTATCGATATTGAAAGTAAATGTAGGTATAAATTGTACAAATTAAAAATCTATTGTAAAACTTGCTAATTTCAAATTTTTATTGCAAAGGAATTGAGAAGAAATTGCCAAAACTAACAAAATACTGACAATTTCAAAATACGAAGAAATTATGAAGTATGTGGTATTACATATTTTTTCTTGGTCGATATAAAATCAATTTTAATTTTCCATTTTTTTTTATTTATTTAAAAAATTAGCATTAGGATTTATATAACGTACGTCATAAATTTTTTATCATTTTGTAAAAATTTACTGCACTTGTTTTTGCATAATTTTATTGTAAAATATTCTTGATCAAAGAATATTTTTGGAAAAGGTGATATTATTATCAAACTTAGTTTAAATTTATTCTTAGTTTATCAGAATCATTTTAAAAATGCTTTTGTAAAATTTCGAAAATCTATAAGTATATTTTAGAAGTTTCTTATGCATGCATATCTACGAGTTAGAAAACAATGAAAAAATATATAATATTATATAATATAGTTAAATATCATTTACTAGTTAAAAAGATTTTATACATGGGTATAAATATAATTTTAACTTAAAAATTACTATTTTAATATTGTGAGAAGTCGAATAAAAAACAGAACAGATTGTACTGGTATATGGGAGATTTTCAATTATAACTAGATTATAAATATAAATATTAAATAAAATATGTTTTATTATATTTTATAAATATTTATAAATGTAAAAGCTACATTATGTTGATAATCAAATACATATTTAGCAATAATAATTTAAAATAATTCTTCAGATGTTTAATTTGTACTCAAAATTATATTTAAAAATTAATTATCTCCGAAGACAGTAATATGTATATTCAATAAAATGTACACAACAATAATACCAAATTTATTGTGTCTACTTTTAGTGTTTAAATAATTTTTTAATTCAATTAATTTACTGTAAAATTATTTAAATTTTGTTTCTAGTCCTTAGAGTAAACAAAAGAATAAAATTAAATTAGAGCTCACCGGTATGTAATAGTAATTGGTCTATTTTAACTAAAGATATACAAAGCACTAACTACATTTTTGAAACGCAATTACAAACTTTTAAATTCTGCACTACGTGGTCAATATCTTTTATATAATAAAAATATAATGCTTAGTATTAGTTGGAACATCAGTTCACTATTTTTGCTATTGCAAGAGAAAAATTAATATAGTTAATTATAAATATGAAATGTAGTGTTAATTTAGTGAAAAATCATGTATTTTAAAATTATTTTTAGTAAGTTATAGTGCTACATATTTGCTAATAGAAACTTCTATAAATGTTTTTTATACAAAATTTAAATTAAATTATTTAACTAATAATATAATAACCTACATAACAATATTTTAATCTGATCTATTGTACTTAAACAATAAATATCTTAAATCATTTATAAAAACACTCAAATGTTGTCACTTCGTAATTATTTTTACCTCAAAGTTAACATTTTTACCTTTATTATTTAAAGTTTAATATTTATTTTAAATTGTGTTGTTGTAGTTTGTATGTACAATTTTATTTAAGCAACTAGGTATTTGTGTGTTGGAAAACTTTTTAGATTGTAAACAACAACGGAGAAGTAAAATTGCAATTTAAATAAATTTTTGTTAAGAACTTATTTAAGATCTTATTCGCTCCTTTATTTATTTTAGAAACAAAATTGAATTTAATTACACGGGATCGTAATTCGTAAATACTTTTACCAAATTGAATTTTGATCAAGTTGAATTAATCCTTACCAAGCCATGCAAGTTTAGAATATTTTTGATTTTCAAGTTAAATTAATATTTTCGATTAATTCATAGTACTCATAGTAAAAATGTATTTTAAATCATGTAATACATATAAATAAGAAATTGTTTTTGGTTTAATATAATATTTCTGGTAATAAGATTTTGAATTTTTGTGTAATGTAAGTATTAGTTACAATTAGTTTATTAAAAATTTGTACAAACAACTAAGTTAACAATAAGTATAATTTAAATAATTTGTAAAATACAGTATTTTAAATATTTTAATAAAAAATTTAAGTGGATAAGGTCAAGTAGGGAATAAGGTAAATCGATGAAAATATACATAGGTATAGGAACATGTAGGAAGTTTTGATTGACTTTATCTGCAGTTAAGTCTTATTAATTTGAAATATAATTAGCTATAATATAATTATATTAACGTTGAGGTGAATAGAAATTATTTTATAATTTTTAAATTATAATATGTTTTTGATATTAGCTTGAATGAATTTTTCAAAGTTTTATTAAAGTAAAAAACAATACACGTGTTTTGGTTTTATTTGACCTCGTCCGATGATTATATTATTCAAATAATTTTTTTTCGATCTTTTTCTTTTAGTTTGTTTCATATTATAATACATGTAACAACATCTTTCGCATATTTTAAAGAATAGTAAGTACATTTTAATTAACTTATGAAAATTAAATTTAAATATCTTTTTAATTAACTTCACGACAGTTTCTCTTAATAGTTCACTCGAAAAGCTTTGTATCAATAGAAATTTGGATTGCAATATTATAGCAATATTACATAAGAATTGATCATTAATGATAAAACCGTCAGCAATAAAAATTACAATATAAATCAGTTAGCAAGTTTGTTACTATTATGTTATATGTATTTGGTAGTAGGCAGAATTTCAATCTTTCGCCTAAAAGAAAATATCAAATAGTAGGTTAAGTATGTGAGGTGACAGCACTGTGTGAGTATTTACTGGAAGCATTTCAGTTTTTAGCAAAATGGATATCGGCAAAGTAAATTTATTTTAGAGAGCTTACAAAATCTCAGAAATACTTCCATTTTGCCCGATTTGATTAAAATATTATTATATGGAAAATATAGGTACGAATAAAATATGAAATTGACGTTAAAAAAATTCGTGAAATTAGGGTGAAAATGCGCAACAATTTTCATAAAATATCTGAGCAAATGATTAATATAAGCTAATTCGTATAGTAATAGGTACGTGCACTGTAAACAAGTGTACTGACAAATGAGGCAATTAGAATGTACAGAAGCCACCTGTATGTTTATTCCTGCAAGGTATTTATAGGATTCGCAAATCAGATAATGGTGGTGTTTATGTCAGTTTTTCGCTCATTTATTTCTCGCGCTCAATTGAGTGCGGTATATAACGAACCCGGAACACTAACGGCGCCAATAGACGGGTGATTATATTGAAATACTGTCGCCTAAAACGGAATATCTACAGTGATATATGTTCGCCACCCTAGCCACATAAAATGGGCTATTTATACGATAGGGATGCTAAAATGATTGTTATGTTAATGTGGCACAAAAGTAAATCTTTACTTCCCAATTAAATACCCTTCAAATTCAGTTTAAGGGATATCTAAAATCACTTGATCCATATGTTCATTCGATATGCATCTCGAGGTGCTTTTTGGCACGAGAAATTAAATTACTCCAGTTAAACTTTCATTTTTGCTACACTAAAATAATAATAATTGAATAAATTTAAAATTTAAAAACACAAACAATTTTAATTTTAAATATTGTATAGGTATATTCAATATTCGTATCTGATACAAAAATTAAAATATTTTTAATCCAATATTATTCGTTGGATATACATTTATACCGCAATTACATGTCACAAAATAAAAAATGTCAAAATGAATTTTTAATTACCTTAAATTATTTATATTCAATTAGGTTTGATATAAAATTGCCTTCCGAAACAACCACATAGCTACTTATTTTTTAAATTAGTAAAAAAGTAATAACTGCTACATTTTATTAAATTTTATTGATGGGAAAATTACCTATTTTGTGTCGAAGGAAATCGATAAGAAAATTGAATTATTTTTTCGTGTTTTATTAGATAATTTTTCGCTTTTTTTTTAAATCAATAGCCATATAATTTTATAAAGTGGTAATAAATTTTTTAGTAAGTTGATAAAAATATATAATGTTAACTTACGAATTTTGATCCTGCATGGAAGGCTGCATCCACGACCTTGTGGTTGACAGGGGTTCTTCTTTAAGACTAGGGCCACGTGGTTGGTGGTGATGATGTAAACCTGCAGCATCCTGATGATGGTGCAATCCGAACATGAGTCCTGGTCCGGCGACTCTTGGTCCACCGGTTCCGGGATAAAGTTTGCGACCCCACGCTGCAGCTACCGGGTCCAGATCGGGCGCCGGTAATGATAACGCGGGCCAAGGAGACGCCGTCGGATAACCGCGTTCCGCGGGATTACTCTCGTCGGACCGCGTCTTGACTGCTATCTGTTAGCCGCGGTGAAATTTAAGTTTGATATCTTAAAACGATTTTCTAGTTAACGATAAAAAATTGTACACCACCACTGCTCATTAACGCGAATCACTGTTTTACTTTAAAAAAGTTACAAATATTAAACTACTATACGCACTCACAATATCATAGTCCCGTTGGAAGATATTATATGACAGCAGGTTTAGAATCTCGCGAGAGACCACTTGTGTGCGAAGCCAACAAGCGGATAAACACGACTGGGACACTGATAAGCATCGAATGGTCTGCTAGCAATTTGACGGTTTGCGACCTCTCGGGGGTGGAGAGGTGGCTCTTCTGTTGCTCGCAAATATTACAGCATCGAAGCTGCCGTTGAGTTTCCTCCCTAGGGTTGCTTCCCGCCACACCCCCAGAGACCGCTGGCTCTAGAAAGACGCCGAGCGTCGATCGGAGTGAATAGCGTAGGGCGAAGGTTGAAGGCCGCCTTCTCTGTTCAACCCCGTCGTTTACAACCAACCGCCGGAGACTACAATCTTCTCCTGCGACCAATAGAAGCCCAGAATTGTAGATTTGGGTACACCCCACGGTATCATAGCATTATCAGCTATTTTCTCTGCGGAGTAGGGATACGACTCGCGGGGGTTGTGCGGTTCTTGCGGATCGAGTATTAACAGTGCTGGTCTCTGGTGGAGATACATTTAAGTGTATATTTAGCTACCGAATGCAAGTTGCTCTACTTTCGACTTACTTGACGTTATGTCAGGCGCCACACCGTTTCTAAAACCGCAAACAGGTGTTGGCGCCGACGGCGGTATTTAAATTACATTTCATATTTTCCGCAAACAAAAATAACATAAACATCTATTTAAAGTCCCGCATTTATCACCATTTTATTCTTAAACGTTTCATTTATTATCGTAAATTAGCAATTGTAACGAAAAATAATAAATTATCGAATTAAAGTACACAAAATTGATTAAAATCAACAAGTTTACGCATTGTGGTGAGAACTTAGTTTTTAAAAGATTATTTTGAAGAACCTGTTTAACGCAGGTGGGTTAATGCATTCATTCAATGTGAAACATTTCGTAAGTACTTCTATATAACTTAAAATATGTGAAATTAATGTTTCGAAGCAACACCAGATAATCTGCATTAGACTTATGAAATTATAGTGTACATAGTACGTAGATGTGTAAAAGTAACCCTCTCGATAACAAATCAAAAACCAATTACCCTTATTATAGTAGAGCATTAAGTTTAAATCCTTAAGCTCCTCTAGTTCAATTAGTTTCTATTAATAATTCAACTCTGTTGCACCTTTATCGTACAATATTCGGCTAATTCCATATATTAATACAAGCAAATACAGTTTTTAATTATATTATGAATTAATAATGTTCCAAGATCCCAGAATTTAACTTTTTTAAGTTTAATTAAAAGCAAAGTTTAATTATTATCGCTTTATTTACAATCTATAACAATTCTCTTGATTAGCATTTTTAATTAATTTATGATTAAATTATGATAAGTATTTCTTATTAGAATCATAAATATTTCTTTGCAAAATTTATACTAAATTTATATAGTAAATGCAACAAAATAATTATAGTATCTAAACATTTATGTTAACTACTTAAATATAATTCATACTCGTTTGTACTGCAATCCTTGTGAAATTTTTAACTTGCATTATCATCAACCGATGATATTTGAAGTGCCTCAAACTTAAATTAATTACCATCATCAGTCATTAGGCATAGATAACCACTTCGGCGTGTAAATAACACGGATATACAAATATACTTCCCAAACCCCATAGTTTTGCGTAAATAAACTTCTCAGTTCTCCCAAGTTCTTAGATAAGATGAAGATTGTAAAATTATAAAAAGTTCCCAAACATCACAGTCTTATGCACCACAGCATCATATTATGCCTAAAGTAAAAGAAAATTCTGTATAGTTTCCGATACAGCCTTCATAGAACAATTTTTTAAAGCTTTTTCTAAAAATTCGTAATCGATAAGTTCAGTGAAACTACATTTATACTAGGTACATTGTAAAACTATATTTTGTTCAATTGAGTTCTAAAAACTTCGTATTTTTATGATCGTAAAAAGTATTATGATAAATAAACCCAGTTCCAAGTTTTATATGTGAATTTATTACAGTTTACAGATCTTAGATGTAAATATTAATATCGAATTACACTACCTAAACCACTTATCTATTGATTACATTAAATTATCTATAAATTCTTGCATAGATTAACCTATTAGCCGTAAATATGCTTAAGACCTGATACAAAACCATCAGTCTATTAGGCTTTAAAAGTTAAAAATAAAATCAGAAAAGATTTTATCTACTCAGCACTGTTTGCATTATAAAATAAGCTACTGTTAAAGATAAGTTTTTGTCTCCTTATTTACTGGCGTTAAAGATATTGGTCGTGTTCAGCAGAATATAACGACAATTTCTGACTAGTTAATTTTTCGGCAGGAATATTATTTGGGTTATCACTAAGGATCGGATTTTTAATCATTTGCATGTTTTTATTGCATACAGGCACGTGAAAAATTTTAAAAGGGAAACTTGTTTTACGCCTTTCTGAGTCATTTTATATAGTTTTTATTTTGCATATAAATGCATATTTTGAGTTTTAGTGCATATTTTGCGGTTTATTGCCCATAAATGCTTATTTGCTTATGTTGGCATATATTTCGTATATTTAGCAAATTAAATAATAAAATTTTTGATTTTTGCAAATGTTTTGAGTTTTTATTTAAATTATGTGAAGCGATGTTAGCTACTAATATTCCATAGAACAAACTTCAATGCACAAAATTTCGTAAGTTTTTGGAAAAATACTGCAAACAGACTATTCCGGACAAATGGACACTCGGAAAAAATATTTGCCACGATGTTACGATTTAAAACTTAAATTCATTCGCGATGCAATTGGCGATCCTGATATTTGGGCTACCGTGGACGAAAGTAGATTCCAATGAGGCTTTAGTAGTAAATACAATTATTGAAATATTATCGATTTATTAAGATTACTTTGACCAGACGATGAAAGGTATGAAAAATTTCGTATATCTATATTAAGGGTGGGAATCTTTATCATTTTGTTATTCGAATATTCATTGATCAAATAATTCGAATATTCAAAATATTTGATTATTCAGTCATTCTTATTCGAATATTTAAATTTGCAGTGAAATCTCTCATATAAAGTTTTGACCGGGATGAAGAGCAATGAATTTCTTCAGCTCAAGATGCATTCAAAATTTAACATAAAATATCGCAATTTTAAGATTGTGATACAGGCAATTAAAGCTTTAGAAAATTTCGGCAAAACATTGTTTATTGGATGTACTCTCGCTGTAGCCACAGTTCAATACCAACACTGAACTTCTAACAAAAGTAGTTAATTCATTATTTGCACCAATAATTGCAATCCATCATTTTGAGACATAATAAAAAAATTTTTGTGCATATTTAAGTGCTTATTCTGAAGTTATTAGAGCATAATTTGCCTGCATATTTTCAAGTTTTTTAGTGCCTATAAATCCGAACCCTAAGTTATCACTCAATGTAGGATCGTAGTTCGACAATATTTCAACATTAAATTAACGTTTAAAAATTTACTTTATGCAAATATATAAGGTTTATTTCTTAATATATTCGCGTTTTACAAAATGTGAAGCGCCACGTAGTGTCCTTAGCGGTAACTAGCATAGACAGTAATTGACGTCTTTTTCGCTTTGAGTGTTTTTAAGTAATATGGATAAAATCCTAAAAAATCAAATTAATAATATGAATTGTAGTGTTTACGGATATCATAGCAGGGCGGGCCAAACAAAAATTTTAAGTTTTCATGCGTTTCCACCCAAAAATAGTAGGTATGATGCTAGTAATACTGCAGAAATGTGCTTGCAGCGACCAGAATTTCCAGCTTTGCAAGTGCATAATGCACTTTTGATTTCAATTACTTTTTCAATTACTTCTTTTATTAAAAATGCACATTGAATTTCATGAGGTTCTTTCATTAAAGCAGTGGTCTGCAAGCACAAGCAAATATTTCGATAGCTTCTGCATCTTGGTGTTTAATTTCACATGTAATGAGGTGTTTGGCATTTAAAACTTCTTCTCCCTCGTTGATATATCTAGAAGACCGCAGAACATCTAAATAATAAAATATTTTTGCTAATGAAAGCAATAATGATGCATTTTCAGTAGCGATTTTCTCTAAAAGAAAATTTAACAGTTAGTTACCTACATTAAATAAATTATGAATTAAGTGTATTTCAATCTTTTTTTATGTGTTTCATTACATATTTACCATTAAATATTATTTAAATTATAAAATTCACTAATGTAAACCAAATTGATTTAAAAAACACGATTTCCAATACGGCATAAGTCGGACATATTGTTTTAATACAGCGCCACCTATCGGTAGTGTAAAATGCGATATAGCGATATTTAAAAAAAAATTAATTTTGATAGTTTGTATATTCATGGAAAGTAATTTGCAGGTTATTAGATAGTTAAATGAAAAAAAAGGGATTTGTTAGAAATCCTCACCCATGATTTTAACTTTTTCCTATTGTAAATAGTTAAAAGGACACTTTTCTAAGCATACTAGAACAAAGATTTTGTAGGATAATGCAAAAGTTTTCGAAAAAAATCGATTTTAAAAATGTAAAATTTACATGTATTTTAGATGCACCTTTTAACACGGCTGTATGATTAGCCGTTGTTGAGTAAGGCAAAAAATAAAACAGACTCTCCGGACGCCTTCGGGCCTGTTTTATTTTTTCACCTTACGCATAACAATTAATATCCTAAATATCTCGGAAGAATGACAGAACTTGCCAAGGGAGAAACTCGAAGCCATAGAACTCGTCCGGGTGTCGACCGCGACTGACGACAACATTAAGAGTATAAATCACACGTACCGTCAACAAAATGAAGAGCAGGGACTCAAACGTGCTAGTTACCGTCACGCATCGGGGTATATGGAGTATATCATGTTACATCTCCCTGCTTTTCGTAATTTTAAAGTGCTGCTATTTTGACTACTATTGCATAATCCTAAATAATTTTGTTTTTTGAGTTAGTATACTCAGAAAATTGTTCTCTTTCCAATGGTCAATAAGAAAAAGTTGAAATCGTGGATGGAGAATTTCTGACAGTAACCGAAAAAAATAAAAATGAAAAAAACTTCGATACGTTGATTATTGGTACATGTATTTAAAAATTTAATGCAATAATCAAGTCCGTACAATTACTTAAGCGGTGGAAGAAATATTTTGTACCTCCCAGAAGGGAGTGAAAAGTGAAAAATATTTTGTACTGAAAGATTGAAAAGTTGCTATTTTAATAGAGCCACGCCACAGAACATATTTAAAGCTTAAAGGCTATCTTTATTGTTTACAATAGCAAAAAATATAACATGGATAGTGAAAACTTTGTTTAGCTTAATCTTTGAAAAACCAGCTCTTAAAACAAGGAAATAATACGTCAAGTGTTGTTTTTTGATAATTTATTTAAGTTTAAAGGTTGTACTTATTCAAGAAAAAAAACGAAGAAAGAATAACGTAATACATAGTGCGGTAATTTGATTTCTTTTTTTGCATGGGAAAACATGTGAGAAAATTAAAGTTCAGTTGCATGAAGTTTATAAGAATCAGGTCCTTTGATGACTACCATCAGATATTAGTTTGGTAAGCGTGGCCAAACATCTGTTTTTAATGAAAAGCGACTTGGCCGTTCTATTGAGGTAACTACGGAAGAAATGGTCAAAAAAATCCATTATATCGTGTTGGCAGACCACCGCTGTAATATTAGAGAGATTGCTGACATTGTTATGTTATCTGACACTCTTATCTCAACCGAACGTGTACAAAATATCCTAAATGAAAAGTTGGGCATGAAAAAAGTATTGACGAGATGAGTAGGCATTTGCCCAAAATTATCACTTCAAAACTGGCCGAATTACGGTATTAATTACTACCTCATCCATCCTATTCGCCAGATTTAACCCCGTGCACTTTTGTTCTCAAATATGAAAAAACCATTTTTAATTGAATGAAGAAGTTATTGCTGAAACAGAGTTCTATTTTGCCGAATTTAACATGTTGTACTTTTTTGAAAGCTTAAAAAGTTGGAATATCGTTGCACTAAATGTATAGAGAATGCAAATAATAAGTTTTCTTTTTTAACACAGGTGCTTATCTAACCGCCTTCGTACATACCTTCAAAATCTGTACGAAAACGTACAAGGCTGATTAGTTTTTATGCATTCAATACCTCAGAGATGTTGCCAGCACCTTGTGAGAGAGACACAATAGTAAAAGCTAGGTCTACTTAGTTGAAGATCAAACTCATTTTTTATTTTAAAAATGAAGATATTTGAGTAATGTCTGCTTTTGTATTCACCGGTAAGTCCCTAACTATAAAGAAATTATAGCGAATAAAATAGCAACCTTTGAATATAATTGGTTAGTCGTTGGTATTTTCAATAGGCATTTGGTAGAATGTTATTTACTGATAAGTTTACCAGAGAGTCGATCAACATCTTTAAATTACTCGCATCGCATTGGTCGGTTAGATTAGGATTGCATCAATTTAAAGTAAAATTTCAAATAACTTAAAATTAAAATGTTACAAAATTACTGCAAAATGGCGGTACAGATATGTACAAATAATAGTTATTTGTTTAACTAGATAATAAAGTAGTAGCTTTACTGCTGCTGTTGGCGATTCATACTTCTAGCGTTGTCTCAGCATACACGTATTTATTTTCTTTTCCGATTATTTATAATTAGCATTAATTTGGTTTTTGGTATTAAATTATGTTCTTCTACTTTTAGGTTAAGATGCTCCTCTTTACCTTGAACAACTTTGGGAAGAACCAGTTTTGAGCCCATCGTTTGGGTGGCCGACCATGGTCGTTTTTTACCTAAAGATCGTCCATCTCTAGACGCCCGTGTTACTTTTGCTAACATACTGGTTCCACTCTCTTCTTTTATTTTTCATCCACTTTACGATGTCTTGTACGTTAGTCCTGCCTCTAACGCTTTTGCTGGTCTGATCATTTTATCCCAAGTACTGTTTGTAATATTTTCATTTTTGTTGTTCTTACTTTTTGTTTCGTTTGAAATCGAATTCATTATAAATCAAATTTATTACTCAAAATATACTTTTGCCAAAAATTAATCATCCAAATCAACACATTATCGCTCGATAGCCACTTATCAAAAATCTAAAATATCAAAAATACGCAGTAATGCAATCGCATAAAAATCACTTTATTTAACTATTCTCATAAAAATAATTACTCACAATGTCAAATCAAAAAAGAATTCCAAATATTTCACAGAGCCAAAATTCCACGCAACCGCTCATGCGGCTCTTTTTGGCAAAAAGCCTTGACTTTTCTCCGATTTGCCCCCACCTTTCAATTTTATAATGCTACCATTTAAACTTATTAAAGTAAAATTTTCTAAAATGCACAGGGTGGGTGCGAATCGCTTTGAAACATGACATCTTTTACCCATGTTGCTAATTGCAGTTTTGAGCGCAGCTCTAAACAAAAATAGCAATGACTTGTACGTGTTTCAAAAAATTAAATCTAAAAAATTTTAACACTACTTTACGATATTTATAAATAAAGTAAAGTTAATTTCAAAAATAATCAAATAAAATAAAATAAAAAAGCTTATCTATTCCTAAACATTTCCATGCGTCATAATCCATCTCTTTCAGTTTTCTTTATTTTTCTTTGCGGACCTTCCATAAATTGATCTTAGCTTTAGGCGTCCATCTCGACGGAGTCTTCTCTCTTCTTTTTCACCCCCGACTCATCAAAAATTTCCGGTTATTCTTTTTATCCTCAATAGCTTTCTGTTTCGTCTCATCTAGTTCTAATTTAAAACATTTGTTTTTCTTGTTTTATTATCATCAGTTGTTTAGAAATTTCTAATCTCTCAGCTTCTTGGTTTTCAAATCTTAATCTTTCAAATTATTATCTTTCAAATTCCAATCTTTCAAACTCTAATCTTTCAGCTTCTAATTTTTTAAATTTTAATCTTTGCAATTCTATTCTTTCTAATTCTAATCTTCTGGCTTCTTGTTTTTCAAATTCTAATCTTTCAGTTTCTAGTTTTTCAATTTCTAATCTTTCAATTTCTAATCTTCTGGCTTCTTGTTTTTTAGCTTCTAGGTTTTCCATTTCTAATTTTTCAATTTCTATTATTTCTTTTTCTTTTATCTCTTCTATCAATAATTTTTTTTCTTCATTTTGTTCCCCGATTTTTATTCTTTTAACTATTTTCTTTTCTTGTTCGTCATCTTTTATTAATGGTTCATTTTCTCTCTTTGCAGACATCGAGCCTTTTGATTTTATTGTCTCAGCAATTCTGTTTCTCTTTGGATTTCTTCTATTTCTTCACCTACTTTTTTTATTTCTTTTATGTGTTTTTCATGCTCCTTGGCGTAATATTTTTTTATCCAAATCCATGGATCTTTCACTGCTGCACATTCGTATATTTCACTCTCAGACATTTCCATGTTTGTTTGCTTAACAACTCCTTACGCCTCGCCGTGCGACAAGTTTAGTTGCAATTTATTTTGTGCGCTTTAATGTACCTGTGCAGTGGTGCCAAAAGTTGAAATGATAATATTTCTTGTTGAGATTTTTTAATTATTTGTTTTGCCTCGGGTTTGCTCTAGATTGCGGTTAGTTGGGATAATTTTGGGGCGAGAGTTCTAGCGTTTTTAAAATAAAAATATTCTTCTTGTTTCAAAAAAAAATAAATAGTTCTCCAAAAATTATAAATAATCTAAAATCCAATGTAAAATAAATGTAAAATTTTATTACTTCTTAAAAGAGATCGAAGTTTTGATTTTTAGCCTTATCCAAATCGCCTTGTTATCTCTTTTGAACATTCGCACGCACTTACAAATATAATTTTAATTTCTCGAATTTTAAATGCAAATCGAATTTATTACTCAAAATATTCTTTTTCTAAATATTAATCATCCAAATCAACACACTATCGCTCGGTAGCCACTTATCAATAATATATCCAAAATCAAAAATATCAAAAATACGCAATAATGCAATCACATAAAAATCACTTTATTTAACTATTCAAATTATACAAATACAAATTTTATCTATAATTTGACTAATTATAGGACGACTAGGTCAAAGATAAAAACTTTTAAAACTTTAGTATTCTACATATTTATAACTAATTCGATAACACAATTGGTTGCGAAAATGCAATATCTTCGTCGTCGACATTTCACCGACAAGTGTTATGGTGTTGTGCTTAAATTCATTATTGATGTTAAAATTATTAAAATAAATTGTGTGTGTTTAGGTAAGAATAATAGTTAAACATTATTTTTAAGAAAAAACCTTTCCGAAAGCTTTTGAGAAAACTAGAAGCCATTCGAAAATTTAGTGAATCTGGGTAATTCATTGTATAAATCTTAATCTTATTAGTTATTACTCGGTTTAAATAACGACGACATGACTAATTTATTTAAAAATTACTATTTATTTCAATGTACTACTATTATTTCTGTTTTTACAATTTATTATATCTTGCAGAAAGATTATGTTTGGTTTCTGGTCAAAACATAACAATTTATGAATAAATGCTGGAGGTGGCGACCATAAAAAAATCTATAAAAAAAATTAAAGAAAAAACTGGAAATTTCACCCTGAAGAAATTTGATTTTACATTTTGTGATTTCAAACATGTAAGTGTAATATTTTTAATATTTATTTCGTACAAAACTATAAGCATCTGTATTTTGGAAGTAATTTTTAGACAGTTTAGGTCGAGAGGTTACCACTTTGAGATAATTTTTATCCATCTGAGGAATATATTATCTTTCAAGAAGAAAATTGAAGGAATTTATTAAGAATTTTTAAGCAATTTATAGGTATTTTTAGAATTTTTTTGAGATTTCAAGGTATTTAACAATGTATTTGTATTGTAGAAATTTTTGTAAGACGGCAAACCAGAAAACTCATTTAATTCTGGGATGGACGTAAAATTTAGATAAACTAAAAATAGGTCAAGTTACCTATTCTATAAAGTTTCTAGCATTCTTGTAAAATTAAATTAAATTTGAAAAAGCAGATTAAATTTTACATTTGATAAACTTCTGAAAAATTTCCCGGCAAGATTTGACCTACAAAACATCATAATGCATAAGCAATATTTCTAATCGAGGATTAAAACGGTTTATTTATTTCAGTGCGAGTGATAGTATAGTATTTGAATAGTTTGAATGTTCATCTTAACAGAATTTCTTGTAATAGATTCTTGAAGTGGATTTAATTGGATTTATACTTATTAACCCAATAATATTAGAATATTTACTAATTCAAGTAAATATTCTGAAACTATCAGGTTTAGAAGATAGCTTTAAAGAGTATTTGAGTTCAAAATTCGATAATAATTATGAATATTAATTTTTTAATCTTTAGTAGTTAATTAATAGCAATCTTTATTAGTTACAATAGTAATTATTAAAATAAAAAATTACTAATAATATAATTTTTAGTTCCATTTAATGAAATTAACATATTAAGAGTTAATCAACCATGTAACATATTTTATTAAACAAAATGTGCACCCTTACAAATATCAATATTAAAAAATCCTATTAAAACTAAAAACTGGTATTTAAACCTAAAAAACCTCAAAAACTGCGAACAGGTTAGTCTGTTGAGCATGTCAATGAGCATTATTTCCATTTTATATAGTACGATAATAATATATGGTTTTAGATTCATTTTTTTAAAGAAAATAACAAATTATTATTATTGTTTGATCGTTGAACAATTTCAAACAAGTTCATAATATGAAACTCATTTATTCGGCTATCACATTTTTCGTAACTTATGTAGATTCTGGCAGATATGTAGCTTTTTACATTTCAGCTTAAACTTAACTTCAATAATAGTGGTTAAGAACCGATTTCATAAAGAAATTTAAAGTTACTTTAAAATTTAATTGGAGAATTAAAATATAATAATAATAATACCAAACGTTTATTTAGTAATTTAATATTCTAGTATACATACATAATACACTAATACTACAATACAATAAAATATAATACATAATTTTAGTAGTAAGCTGGAATTCTAACATGACTAATCAATGTCTATTCTTTTTTTTTTACTTTTTCTACTTTTTGAAATAAAATTGTTTCTCTAATGCAGATAACCATAAATTAGTTCTAAAACTTCTAAATTAATGATAGAAGATCTTGCATCTTTGAGGATTTAATTTTCTAACGCTAACCATTTCAAACTATTTTTTGTTTCCTCAAGGTCAATTTCTTGTGATTCAACAATAATAACAATTTTTATGGCAAAATTTTTTGTTGCAAAAATACAACACATTGTAATTTTTTCGTACGAAAACAATGTTATTATCATTGCATTTGCGTCAGCCGCAGCCGCATCCGCATCATAGGACATGAAACTTAGTACTACCGAGTTTGAACTTGTATATTTAGTAGACACGTTCAAAAATACCATAGTTCAACTTGATTATTTGTGTATTTATTTATATATTAATATATATTTATTGTTGTAATTTAAAAAAAAAAAACAGGTTAACAATTAATAAAAATCTTAAGTTTGATGTTGGTTGTAATTATTATTGGCGAATAAGTCTTCAGGCATAAACATATAAATGTTTTTAATTTCTTATAATTATTGAAATTTTTAAACATAAAAATGTGTCGTTTTTTTTCTGTGTTTATTGATTGATTACTTCATGTCAACCTTGGAAGAAATTTTGAATTATAATTTGTTTTCCAAAGAATCTTCTGCATAAAATTATTTTTATTTCCTTCAACATAAATTAGGACTTCTTTAAATTAAACTGTCTTTATGTTATAAGCAGTTTAATATAGGTATAATATTATTTTTAACTTGGCTTTTTTTAAACATTTAAATCTGCTTCTTTATTATAATTTAATTTCTTTTTATTGTATCATATCTGTACGTGGCACAGTTGACATGGGAAAATCAGGAAACTGCATAAACCGGACTAGTTATCATACTATGTAATAACCGTCTAAGGTTGGTAAATAATTCAGCACCATGAACAAATTATTTTCCAACATCCGGTTTATAGAGTTTATGCAGGTTATTATGTGTACTCAAATAATCTTAAACCTAAAGTAAATTTACCAATTAAATTAAAGCAACTTTATTAATTTACCATTGATTTTAATTTTCTAATATTCATGATTTTTAATATTTAATATTATAAGCAGGGCTCGGAACTTTAGGCTTTTGCATATTTGCTTGGAAAGCGCATATTGTAATTGTGGTTAGTCAAAAATTCGTTTCATATTACCTACATGTCAAATTTAAAAGTTTTTGTCGTATAATTTTGCATATTTTGTTGATTTTGGGCCACTTGTACAGTGTGAGTTTAATTTCGAGTTTAGTAAAACTTGGTTTAATTTATAAACAACGTTTAAAAACGTAGGTGTTTTTAAATTATTTTAATACCAACCATACAAATTACTGTTTAATTTTACTAGTTTAGCAGTAATTTGTTTAAGTTTCGTAATTGGTGGAGTTTCTACTTTACCTTTCGCAATTGCAAAAAAATAGTATATTATGCTCCTATGGGAGCATATAGTATATGGGATTAAGTGACTTAAACCTGAGGATAATTGCTGCCTTCGGCTAAAGCCTCGTGCAAACAAACCTTGACCCTCTAGTCAAAAATTGGTCACTTTATCCTCTGGTTGCATAATGTACTATTTCGATTTTCCAAAAGTTTATTCTTTATTTTTAATATTGTTTTTGTTTCTTCAATAAATGTTAACAGTTACAACTTTCTTTATTTGTCATTTTAAGATTAAACAGAATTTTTTAAAATTTTATCCTAATTTTTACTGCATATTATACCGCATATTTTACTATTTTTTAGCGCATACGTATGCACATATTTTATTGTTTTTTAGCGCATAAAATTCCGAGCCCTGATTATAAGCAAAAATGTTCTAATTTTCATTTAAATTAAAATGCGTTCATTTACTGGTGTAAAATTTAGTATACTTAAAGAGAATTCACTTCATCGTGACTTCTCCAGAAGACGTTGAGAGCAAGAATTGTTAAAAATGATCAAAGTTTTAAAATTATTATAAACAACACTTTACTTCAGATGGCCAAATATCTTTTTCAGAGCTTTACCCTCCTCTATAATGCCTCTTCATAGATCCCAATTCATCGCTGATTTTTTCCAGTTATCTATTCCTTCAATTTGCGTAAGGTCTTGGGCTATATTGTCTCTTAACCGCATTTATATTATAAATAACCAGGCCCGGACTGCGGTCATAGGGTCAATTGGACAAATGCCCGATGGGCCGGTGCAGTCAAAGGGTCGTCTAACCAGTGGCTGATTATATCGCGAAAAAAATTATGCTATTTTATATGAGTAACATAACAAAGTATGAAAATGGTTAACAAAACTTAAAATTTTAGCACAATAAATTTATAAATAACAAAAACCGTTTAAATACAAGTTTTTAATAGTAAAAGCTCGATAAAGTGAACATTCCAATTTATGAACATCTCGGTCTTGTGAACACCCAATGCTTTCTATAGCTACTCGGTAACGTGAACATTATTACACTCAAAACAAATATTAAAATATTTGTTTTTTTTTTTTTTAATGACCATAGTCGCTTTTTTACAGGGGCAACAAAAAAAATTTAAAACAAAAAATTATTGTGTTCGACTGTTTGATATGATTGTAGTTAAGTACTGGTTTTAGTGTAGGTACTTGTTTCTTGTTGATAGCTAATCAGCCAAACCAGTTAATTTAGGTCTGGCATCTTCAGGCTCCCAGAGGCGAATTTACCAAATTGTCGCCTACGGGCACTACTTTGAAATGCCGCCCCTGTTATACTTAAGGGCTAACAGGGCTCTACTTAGGCGCAAAGGGGGCGCAGATAGAGGCGTGGTCAATGGATTTTTAGAGTTTACCGAAATTTCAAATACAAAATCACTTTACTATGGATAATTAGCAACCAGTTTCAATTCTTAATCTTAATGACTGCTATTTATTGAAAATAAGGGAAGGTATATTATAATAAGAAGATTGGCAACAAAAATCAATGATAAATCTTTCGCCCCGAGTTATTTAGGAAATGCCGTTTTTTAATTCTCACTTTAATTTAAGGTAGGTAACAGTGGTACCACAATAATTATACTGGAAAATAAGATGACCACGCCCTTTTTTCCGAAAAATTTAGTGTGTAATTTCGTTACGTTAGTATGTAATTCTTTTCATTTTGCATGCAATTCTAATCAGTATTTTTGTGAGTGCATTTGTTTTTCATTTTGTTAGATGTATTGTAAAATGGCAAAGTCAAAAAATAATACTAATAAAGAACGTCTTTCACTATTAGAACTAAAAAACTAAAAAACAAAAGCCAAACAAAATAACTATGTGTTTTTCATGAATTTTGAACATTACACGTTTTATAAAAAATAAATATGTTAAGAGTACATGTAGCGTTTTTGTGGGAAGTAGAGGGCCGATAGTCTCTAAAATGCTCGGGCCGGTTTTAGGTTCCAGTCCGGGCCTGTAAACAACACACAAAATAAAATGTTAAATTTAAGAAAATTATGTGAGAAATAATGTTCATCTCTATTAATGTTTCTACATTATATTAAATGAACTCTGTATATGGGAAGATACTATAAATCAAGCTGATCATTCTGTACATGATTTCGGTATTCTATGTCTCTTGAAAGTTTATCTATCTCAAATGCTTCTTGGTTTCTGCCCCTTTAGGTGGTTTTGAAGAAGCCCATATGAGCTCGCCTATTCCTTTCATGCTTTTTTTCTAATGAATTTGTTGTTTGTTTTATAAAAATCATAGTTTTGGGTCGGAAGTTATTGTACCTATTAATATTGTTTTGCTGATTAAATCCCTATGTAAGTCAAATAAGAACAAGTAGCGATAAGAGCGTAGATGATGCTTTGGAAGAAATTTAGTGTCAATGTCTTGGGAGGGAGAGTTACCAAAAATATGAAATTTATTGCAGATGTTGTTTCTAACAGGATATTAATTATGCCTAAAACCATCTTTTGAATAAAGGTTACGTCCAACAGTAGACAAAAGCCGAGTTGATTATGATAAAGAGTGAATTGGCTTACTATTTGTTTTTAATCGCGAATAAAGATATGGATTTATTTTAAGAAAATATGAATTTTTATCTTCTGCGCTGTCTACCAAATTAAATTTGTTTATTAACTTAGCTTGGCATTCGTCTCAAAGCATTTTCTGTTTAATTACCTGCATTTTTTCCTCTTTATTTTTTGTAAATAGAAAAATAATTCAAGCTCTTCTTATTAATGAGCAGAATATCTATGGATTTTACTTAAAACTAGGTTTGAATATGAACGGAAGTAGTATCAGTTATAGGTTTCAAATGTATTATACTCAGTAGAGTAGTATAGAGATAGTTTTAATGTGCACGTCAAAAAATATAATTTTCGGTTAAATTTTAAATTATATTTTTGCAATATAGGTGACAGATATGTCGACCTTTTTCAACATTAGGAAAAACATATTTTTCTGTAGTATGCATTACAGTTTTGCGTTCCGTAGATTCAATAGATTTGGTTTTACAATTTATTGCTAAATCATGAAAGTAAACTTTTATAAATATATAAAAGTACGACTAAATAAAAGAACATTCTTTTTCATCGAATATCGTAACATTATGCAATTCTCGAAAGCTTCCCCGTTCTCTAGCTGATTTGGATAATTTTCCATCATAGAAAATAAGCGACCCCTAATTTTTTTAGCAGCTAGGAGTTTTAGCAGTTTTAGGAGGGTGTAATTGTCCTAAAAAAATTGTCTTTGTCCCAAATAAAAGAAGGAAATTTGGAAAATAGTACAGAGAGAATTAGAAAAATATTAATAAAT
The DNA here is from genome assembly GCA_911387805.1 of Cantharis rustica. Taxonomy (NCBI): domain Eukaryota; kingdom Metazoa; phylum Arthropoda; class Insecta; order Coleoptera; family Cantharidae; genus Cantharis; species Cantharis rustica. Next base: position 39,190,811 of record OU426879.1, read on the forward strand.
CATTTCCAGAAAAATGAGAAAATAAAATTAAATGTTTCGGAAAGCTCGGGTAATACAAAATAAAAATTTTTTTGAAGTACTAAAGAAATTAAAGAATGGAAAGTCAACAGAGAGAGATGAAATAGCGGAAATTATAAAAAATGGAGAAACAATGTTACACTCCGAAATGTGTAAATTAATAAAGGATCTGCAAACAAGAAATTATGCCATACAAATGAAAGGAAGAACCAAACAAATGAAAATAAGAAGTAATACGTAGTACCATAAAAAAGAAAGGAGATGCAGAGATTTGTAATAACTACCGAGGAATAACACTGTTGAACACGGCATACAAAATCTTATCAGTAATGATTTATAGTTATCTTGCTGAATATGCAAACAAAATAATAGGTGGTTACCTTGGGGTTACCAATACCACTGTAACCGGGGAATATCTATAGTGGATGTATTGCATTGATCATACATAGAAAACATAACGTAGAAGTTGAAGTTGACCGAACTCTTTGCTACGTTACGTCATGTCGGCTATGTTTTGTACGAATGTCAATGGTGGCGTTTGAAACTATGCATTTTAACTTTCCTCGCGTTATGTCTTGTATGTCCGCTACGTACGTTACGTGGATGTGAATGTTCTATAGTCATTTATACGTAAATACTCGGAAAAGTAATACTTGAACGGAGATATTTGTTAAATTTTACTAATCTCATGTCAATTTTATTTGCATTTCAATTTAAACTAAAAGTTTGTGTTGCCTTAAAATTTGTGTTAGCTTAAAATTCATAATCAATAGATAAGTGAATTAGGTAGTGTAACTCGATATTAATCATATCAAATTTTTTTAGAAAAACCAAAAACTAGTTCATCGCCTGACGATGCCATAGTATGGTGAAAACGTTTGCGATAATATACATACAGTGTATTTATATTGTTTTAACTTAAAACAGTTTAGTTTTAAAAAGTGTTTGTACATTTTTTGTTTTTTCTAAAAAAATTTTATATGATTAAAATTCATATTTTAATCGAAATGGATGATTTTTATGAATACATGAAAATTTGAACTACGTCTAGATTGGCTACCAAAGTGATATATAACGTGATGGAAATAACCCCATCGAATATTTTTCCGAAGTTGATTTTCGTGTTCGGTATAGGTTTTCCAAACACTACATAGTTATGTGTTATTTTTCCTCTGATAGATCAAGATTTAAGATTAAGATGAGATTATTTCTACCTAGAACTCGACTGATATGCAATTCGATTGTGGTGTAATTGAATTAATATTAGCAATGAGAAAAATGTTTGCATTTATTTATTCTTTTTATGATCTATATCTGATTTTATTATACATTTCTCGCATTGCTAAAATTAAATATGTGGTATGGTGGGTCTAGAATATTTCGTTACTATAAATTTCGCTTCAGGAAATTTCGTTCTCGGACAATTCGCTCCCGGTTATTTTGCCATCACTTCGGGTATGTTCTCAAGCAAAACTTTAAAAGCAGTAGTTAACTACGAATGGAAAATGAATTAATAAATATTAATTGCAGAAAAAGAGTAATGAACTAATTATGTAAATAACTTAAATATTTTAGAACCTAGAGTATAATTTTAACAATAATTGGGGTGGTGCAGCGAAATGCCCGAGAACGAAAAATCCAGTAGAGAATTGTGTGGCAATCCATCAAATTTAAATAATAAACCCTTTGTAAGTAGTTACCATGCTCTTCGTAGACAATTAAACTATAACAGCGAACACTTATAATTTTGCACAAGACGCACTATTTGTACTGAGTCAAACACTAATAGGTTACATGATAATATCTATCAATGAGAGATCAAGTGCGATTTAAAATATCGGTGCTGAGCAGTCAAACTATTGAACAGGTGGAATCCTTTAACTTTTTCAGCTGAGCATTCAGCATTGATGTGCAGAGATATGTTTTCTCAGAGCAATTGAGAACGGATAGGAAGTGAAATATGGATATAAGAAATAAACTTGAAGTATTTAACCTATATGGGACAAGGGCCCTTTCTTGTCTTGTGTTCTGTGAAGTTGCATTTTTGTTAGAAATAATATTCTCTATCAATATGACATTTTTACAACAGTACGTCTTGTTGCAAATTTCTATATGCAAACGTAAGTGTTTGAAGATTTAATTTCATTCCGCGAGAGAAATGAGATTATATAGAGAAAAGCTCATCAATATTGGACAACTTCCTTAATTTGTAGGAAAGAACGAGGTTAATTTAAAGCACAAGATTAGTTTAATTTTAAATCTACATAGAAGCTAATGAAGCTTAAACTTTAGGTCTCCGATTATAACAAAAGCTCTCAGAAGTCCGTACAACTTTTTCGCTTTGGTATTATCATTTGGTTTAACCTAATATAATTAGATAGATTCTTAACCGATTTACTAACTGTCGTATAAATTTTATGATTTCGTCAAGGAAATTTGATCAAAAATCAAACTGAACTATTAAATACTGCTAATATTAATGCAAAAAACTATTAAGGAAATGTAAACATACAATATTTTTTTAAATTTAAAACTTCAACAATGCTTGCTATACTTTCCTAGTATAATATGTAAATAAGAAGTTAGCTTAAGTTGCACGTCAAAGATTAAATACGAAAAGTGTTGCGACGAGTTACCTATTAGTCAATTAAATGTCGCATAATTTAAAATTAAATAAACTTCGGCAATAAAATTTAATCGTTGCAGTTTGCATGAAAGACCAATTAAACAAATTTATAAGGCTAATAAAAATGGTAGTTGTTGGAAATAAGAGAGCAGCCAAGCATCGTAAGGGGATGGAATGCAGATTAAGTCTAATGAAGAAAATTGAGCTTAACGCATCCTTAACTCGAATGCATGACGAGGGAGAAAAGTTTTAAAGCAAATGCAAACCTTGTATATCTAAAACATCTAAGTGCATTACGGAAACAAATTATATTCAAAATAAAATTTTTTACGTGGTAGCAAATAGTGTAATAATTGATAGTTGTTCCAATAGCCATATTGGAATTGGAATACAAAAGTATGACTTGCATTGGATGGTACAATTGAGAACTGATAAGAATAGTAAGAAACCGTTATGTTCCTATTGTAAAGTGAATGCATGCATAGTTACGATAATAATTACAGTAGTAGTAACATACAAAAGGTAAATACTGAAGACATAAATACCTTTGGGAGTAACGCCCATCAATGCTGACAATACCACAAGATAATTGACAAATGATAAATTTACTACTTCTAAAACTGTCAGTTAATCTTCTAACAATTTCAACTTCTGTTTTCAATTTTAAAAATATGTAAAATATGCATGAAAACGTATTTCTTGGGGAAGTAGATAATGTTATAAATCAATTTTTCAATACAACCTCCTTCTCAATTCTCAAACCGTGTGAAAATATGTTTTCTGGCTACGTGAGTGAGTACCAGGAAGAAGGGTAAAATATTAACCCACGTTGTCATCATCTCTGTTTTGGTTTTAGCTCCATTAAAGTGAGTTATTAACTGTTTAAATATAAATTTCTCATTAATGATTATGATTTAATACTGTATCAGTTTCTTTTAAAATTACATCAACGAGTGAGCTTTAAATCATTACCATTTGTTTTTAAGAAGCTCGTGCCATACCGAATTTAAAAATAAAAAAAAAGTAATATAGACATTAAGCAACACGTTAAGCAACTTCAACTTATAATGAAAATTATTGTCACCAACACAGAAAATGCATTTTTAAATCACAAGTAATGTCTATGTCCGTTTTGAATAAAAAGTTATCACTCAAGTTGATTAGAGATGATGTATAAAAAGGAATAAATAATCCATATTTAGATGAAGCGGTCGTTAGAGAATCCCTAGGGTACTGTGTGCGGATCTTCCGAGTGGATAAATATCCGGCACAAACTCGCAAAATTGTGATCAATGATATAACAATATATTTATAAACTCAAGGATAAGTTATCCTTAACTCGGTAGGAAAAATTAATTTTTATAATGCAGAAAAGCTACACATAAAAAAATTGTAAAAACCATACGCAATGTTGAGGTAAAATTACAAATTTTGTTAACCAAATTAATATTTTAACCAAGTCCGGTCTGAATGTACATTTAATTATTAAATTTTTAAAAATCACAAAAAAGCTCAGTTTGAAGTGTCGTAAGTACTTGAAAGTATATTTAGATAATAGTGATTTTAGATAAGCAAGAAAATGAATATGGTGATGGATTGTGCAAGTAGGCCAGGGAGTTACGAAAAGCTCAACAGGATCCTGCACTCGACCAGCTGATTATACTGCCACCTCGTCGACAGTCTGATATACAATGACGTTCAGTATCTTGATGATATACAACCACTGCAGCATAAAAAGCTTAAGAAAAATAAGACCAGAAAGTTCAAAATTGTAAAAACAAAAAGAACAGATAAAAACTATGAATTCCTGGCAGAATACCTCTACCAATCCAACACTATTTTTCTCTTTTTTAAATGCCATCTCATGTTCAATTTTGCGAAGAGATTTTATTAATCACAAAGATATAAGAGAAATTGTAAAAGTTATTTTGCGAAATTTCTTTCATTTAAATAATCCTAGTGATTTTATCTAAAATTTGCTTAGATTTATATTTTAGAATTTCCAAACCAAATGATTCAAAATCCATTATGAATAAATTTTTAATGCATCTATTACATTACTTATTACTTAAATTTTGCAATCAATAATATCAGCGCTCCATTTAGAGTTGTCAATTATAGTTTCAATAAAATCGTTATACATTTATGCCAGCATTCATCATACATTTATCCAACTTTCCAAAGAAGTAATTTTCGACCGGATCGGCGATAAGATATTAGGAAATTTTGGGTATTTATTGCAGTTGATGTCTAAAATGTAACCATTCTAGTTTTTGAGACAGTTTTAATTTTTTAATTAATTTTATTTTAGCTGTTCTCCCACAGGAAGGCAATGATAAACCGCCAAAAGATAATCTGCTTATAGACTTTTTCAAAATAAAGTGTATGGCACTTCCGAGTGTCATACTCTTTTATTACACACAAATAGCAGACATAGAACAAGAAGTTGCCGACGTTGAGAAAACCAGAGTCAGGTAATTGTATTTGGAAGATATATTCATAAAGGTAATGGCTAAATTACTGAAAACTAGTAGATCATATGTTTTATAATAGCGCCTTTAAAATATTTATATTAATAGGTTGAGTTACAAAATTAATTTTTTTGAACGACGATTTATTATTTACGGTGACTTACTACCTATATAACAGAAGACATACAGTTTAACGTGGATTCAAAATCATAGTTTACATGACCAGATATATAACATTATCTGGAGCTAACAATAAGTAGTTCGACAAACTTTCGCAAGAAAGGATAATACGCCAATAGATTCGAACTCGCAAAGATTTAACCAAAAGAAAAACCAAGTATTATTTTCTTACAAGTTATTGAAGACAACATAATTTAGTATGAATAAAATAATTAAACATTTGACAATAATTGAATCAATCGTTACTATTGCATTTGAATACTTTTTGAGAAAAATAAAAGTTTGTACCCGTTCATTCTTAGACTTTTTATTAGAACTTGTAAAATTATGTATCTCTGTACATGAACAGCTATAAATGGCATTTATTGATGGTGCATTAAAATTCTACATGCGGAAGTTGTAAAATTCTATTTCATAGTTTTAGTTTGACTTTTACAACCTTGAAAAAACTTGAAAATAATATAAAAATAAAAATTTATAAATATAACTACCTAGAAACTACTTTAAATTAATAATAATTCATTTAGTCTAGGGTTTAAAATAGTATAGGTAGATACATATTAGTATGATTTATACCAATTACAAAAATTTTATTAAAATACTGGACAAATTTAATGCTTACTTATCCAGCTCAGTTGGTAGAATATAATGCACAAGACTCCTCTTTAAAATAGCAATGCCGATCAACTTTTTTGTTACGAATAAAATTATTAAATTAATTTTAATTTGAAACTCGACTTAAAATAAATTTAACGTGAAATTATTATAAAGCTAATCAACATGAAAGTGGTTTCATAAAACAATAAACATAATATTAACAAATCTAGAAAATCACTGTTTTTATTTATACAGGTTGGTTGTGATGGATTTATAATCGATTAATGAATTTAAATTTGGAATTTATTTTAAGCATCCTGTATTATTCTTTGCAATACAATAATTAAATAAAAATTGAACAAATGATGTTTTTATAAGTTTGTGAAAAAAATTTTTTATATTCCCAAATATAGCTTATAATCACAGTTACAGATCTTACTTGTAAGATGAAAAAATCACTGATGGCTTGCGACAATTCTGCAAATAAAAAAAAATAACCTATTTGCTAAGAGGTTTTATATTTTATTCGATTATTACCAATTATATTTGTTCATGATTGAATTTGTTCAATTGATTTGACTCTCACTTAAAAAAAAATCTACCACGTATGTTTTCAACTATTAATTTCACGTCTAATTCACGATAATTTAACATTTCTGAAAATTCATATGACAATATTATATTGATTATAAGGAGGAAAAGTAGAAACACTTGTGTCTAATATATAGGATTGGCAAGTTTGTTTTTCTGAATCTAACTCCACAAAATATACTTTTGCAGCGAATTCTTCAAATATACAAAATTATTATATTTAATTAATACTACTTTTACTAAATATTGGTGATTAAAGGTAATAAATGAAAAGAAAGCCACACTTTAATAATTGCGAATACAATCACAGGCAAAAAGGAAGCTAGATGCTGACTATGCCAAAGAAATATTAAGTGCAATTCTTGATCATTTTTAACGGGGGAATCGTTACTCTTTTAATAGAAGTTAACTTTTCTTTTGGGGATTTCACATTGACAAAAAAAGCAGTAAATTAATTTCAAAATTTATGGGTATAATTATTGTAAATTCTGGTAAACACAAAAACACGTTGGTATCCGCGGTTACTACACTTGAGATGGTTAGAACTAAAATATTATAATGGAATTTTGCTTTATATATTGATATGATATAAACTCGTAGAGATTTTACAATCAATTATTTTGCTTTGGGTTAGCTCTGGATTGCGGACACTTTGGATTATTTTAGAGCGAAGGGTTCTAGCGTCTTCAAAAAATAAAAAATAAAAGAATTCTTGTGCAAGAAAAAATAAATTCTCTAAAAATAAATTTTTAAATCGTATATAAATTAATGTTAAATAAATATTATATTACTCTTGAAAGGGATCGTAGTTTTGATTTCTAGCTTTATCCAAAACGTCGGCTTATCTCTTTTACCATTTGTTCCTACAAATGTAATTTTCAACTTTCCAATTTCAAATTATTCAAATCCAATTTATAATTTCTATTGCTCTTCTTCTAATTTATCAACCAGATTAATCTATCACCGTTTGGTAGCAATTCATAAAAAAAATATCCAAAAATTCCAAATATCATTCCAAAACTTCAAAATATGAAAAAATACGTAATAATGCAAACGCATAAAATCACTTTATTTAAATATTCAAAATTATTACTCATAACTTCAAAAAAAATCATAAAACTCAAAAATAAATCACAAAGCCAAAAACTAGCGACCAGCTTGGTCAGCCATCATGGCAAAAAGCCTAGTATCTCCGTAATGATTTGCCCCCACCTGTCTAATAATTTAATCTTACAATTTAAACTTACAAATATAAAATTTTCTACAAAAATGTAGAGGGCGAGTGCAAATCCCTTTGAAACACGAAAATAATTATGTTAGCGTCAATTCGCGAAATCTGGCAATTTGCGGAATTCCTAGATAATCTACAAAGCGACTAAATTGTAAGGTATTATGCAAATTCACTAGTACTTTAGGCAATCTGCAAATTGACTATGGTACCCGTTCCATCTTTCGATAGGGCTCAAACAGATCCAAGAAATTTGTTAGGTGTAGTTCTTGCAATTTTAACTTTATCCAATTCGACGTGTTATCTACCTCGTCACACGTTCGCTTTTACAAATATAATTTCAACTTTTTAAATTTTAAATATTCCACATCCAAATCCACTTTTTACTATTGTTTCTCCAAATCAATCAACACACTACCACTCGACAGCAACTTATCAAATGTATCCAAAATAATCCAAATATCAAAATATCGAAAATAATGCAATAATGCGAACGCAAAAATCACTTTATTCAAATCAAAAAACTAACTCACAATCTCAAAAATAAATTACAAATCTCAAAAATAAATCACAGAGCCAAAAATCATCGACCAGCTCGGTCGACCATCTTGGCAAAAAAGCCTCTATCATCTTCTCTTGTTTCCCCACCTTGCAATCCTTTAAAACCACCAAATTAAAATCACAATTTACAAAATTTTATCAAAAAGTACCTGGTGGGTCCAAATATTTTGTAACACAACAATATATTTAAAATATCGTTCTTATATCGTTCAATATAGACAATTTGCAGATTGCCTGAAACACCGTAGCCATTTTTTAGATTGCCTCAAGTGCTACTGAATTTGCATAGTATCTTACGACTTAGTCGGTTTATAAATTATCTAAGAATTCTGTAAATTACCGGATTTTTTGAATTGCCGGTAACATTATACATACTATAGTAGTATTCTCGAGGACAATTGAGAACCATTCACTAACCAAAAAATTACTTTGGCTTACGTTAATAGTCGTAGAGCAAGAACTTTTTTCAGTAGTGGGTTCCCGTGCCTTTATTTAATAGGTGACAGTTTCACCTTTAGCAGATTAAAATTTGGATGTATTGTGATAATTCGTAAAATTGGATGCACATTTATTGTTAATCGTGATCGCACTAGCATCCAATCCCATTAACCTTTCATGTATAATAGTGTCAGAAATTTGTATAATGTAAATAAAAATCCATGTTCAAAAAAATTAATAAAAATGAATGAACTTCAAAAATTAATAATAGTTTTATTATTATTACCTGTAGATACCACACTGACTCAGTAGGATCTCGTTCTCGTTTACTATAATAGGCAATTGCAGTTCGCAGATACAGCAGAAACCATGTGCTTCCCTTGACGCTGCTGTTAGAATACAAAAATTCAGCTTTCAATTTAATTTTGTGTTTCGTTCGATGCAATCGGCACAAATTATTACGTGTCTTGTGATAATCCATCCGTAATATCAAACGTAGTTAAGATAAGTTTTATAATTTATTAAAATTACTTTCAGGAAAACGTCTCCGTTGCAAAGATGTTTCTCTTCGAAACTTGACAAATGGTCTCCACCTCGAACACTACTTCATTTTCCACAAAGTGAAATTTGCACAAGAAAAACTAATTTTCGCTTACCAACAAAATTAATTGCAAGTCAACCGACTTCACGCTTTTCCGTCGACTTCCCGAATGCATTCGCGCATTCTCCCTTTATCCAATCATTCAAAAATTCTCAGTTTAACTTGACAAAACAAAATTTTAAAAGTAAGTAAAATTTCCATACACTCAAGAACATTTTTATTATCACTATTGTTTTAGGTCACTGCATTTTATACAAATAAAATTGTCTTGATAGTTTTTGTGTTTTAAATTTAACATAAAATAACTCTGCTTACACCATCTTTCTACATCGGTTGCTTCATGCAAGCAAAGCGGTTATTAAACAACAAACCAAGAATAAAAGCTTGACACAATACATGTGGTTATCATCAAAACTATCAATAATCAAAAAGAATAAACATTTAGGAAGTGGTGACTTGTTAAATTTAAAATATTAGATTTTCTCAAGATATTTTCTGAGTTATTTGCCATAAAAATAAAAAAAAGTTAAGCTATCACTGTTCAATACCTACAACAATAAAAAGATGGTTTCTTAGTTATACTTCAAATTTGAAACCGATCGGTCCATTAGTTGTAGAGATACCATGGGAACTACTTTCAAAAATGCTGTTTCCAGAAAATCTAGCTTAAAGTTTTAATTACAGTTTATGAAGTTGATTTATAAAAGTAATAATAAATAAAAGTTAAAATAGTTTAAAAAAGTTTATAAAACTTGGTTTGAGTAATTTCCTCTTTTGAAAGCTTGGTTCGAACTTTTTTTTGTAGTTTTGTAGCCTTGTAGTTTTAAAACCATATTCAGAAATTTGGGTGAATCGTTTTACATACCAACTGGGAGAAGACAACTTTTCAGATCTGAAATTCTGAGTGAAACGTCGAATTGCATCAAACTGATTTCTTTAAATTTTTGTTTCACTATTTTTCTATAGTTATTAGTTTTAAGTCCAATATCTAAGCAAAAAGAGCCCACTGTATTCCCGCTCTCGAAACTATATAAAGTCTAATCAACCTTTAGATCAACGAAACTTTGAGTAAGTGTACTTTTAAGCGAAGGTTACAACAAATTTAGTTCATAATATATTTTAATCTAATTACACAATTATTAAATCATTTTATACCAGAACCTTCGTCTCATTTCCAAGAACAGTAGTTTTAATAATGTTTAATAATTACTTGTAATTTTAAAGATGTGATTCACGAGATAACTACCAGAGAAAAAACTAGTGAAGAGCTGTTTCCTTAACAAGTGAATAGCTGAACATCGGAAGAGCCAACATACAAAGGATGTATGTTGTATGTAGGAAAATTTTGCGATACTATTAACAACAAACTTTTTCGTATACGAGCCTAAGATGGAACACTAACTCAATATTTTTTAAATTGTGACTAAGAAGTAGCTTCTTTGTAAATAGTTAATTGCTTTTCGAAGAAATAATTCTAAACTACAGATTCCTTATAGAGTTATACATTCGTCAATAGGGTATTCAAAAACAAAGCTGTTGAAGTTGGTTTTCTTCAATAAAATTATTTACAGTATTAAAGTTTATTTTTAGCTGAATGGATAGGCCAATGAACAAAACTGCCAAAGCTGGGAAAATGAAAACCTACAAGCTGTTCCTATATCTTAGAAGAATCCACGCATCTGCACAGAGTCACTGTTTGGTACATTTTAGAGCAAGATTACAGCAAGACGGGGCAACATGCCATAGAGCAAACAATATAATTTCTTTATTAGATTTAAAATTCGAAAATCCCTTGTTCTTTCAATATTTACATTAATTGGCCACCTAAATATTACGATTTCATGCCGTTCAATTTTTCTTTGGGGCCTCTTGAAGTGAGAGTTTATGTCGATAAACCTCACATGCTTTCAGTTTTAAAAACAACATATATGATGTGAAATTGCAAACATTGAGTCTTATCTATTCGAAAACATTGAGACAAAAATTGTTTTTCCTCTTGCAAAAAAAACACAATCTTTCTCTTCACGCTGTAAAATGACTAGCTTCTTTTTAATGTGGAGAACCTTAATTCGGTTTCTTTTTGAAAAATATTCCAGGCAAGGTAAGCTCCTCAGAAAGAAACACGTATAGAAAATATTTATTTAATCAAATATCAGAAATCAAAAAAAGTTTATACACAAATGTAACTTGATCACGTAAACTGTTAAAAAAGCTCAAACAATAGTTTGGGCACGTCGTTGAATGATATTGATAGTCACTCCTCAATATGCTCTAAAAAAATTAAGCTAACTGCTTACACATCTAAAAATCCGACATATTTGAAGGTAATAATAATTACTCACACAGATTCATATCGATGAGCTTACAAATTTTCCATCTTATACATGTGTACCTGTAACCTACGGGTCCAGTAGGAACAAGATAAATGCTTCAACCGTCCTCGCATCGCACTACGAACTATCGGAGAGATTCGAGACAATTTTTTTCAGCGGCAATCGAATCACTTCCAATATCAATCTCAGACCAGATAGGAATAAAAAGTAAATCAAAGTAAGGTGATAAAAAGCAATTCGCTTAAACAGAATATAAAATAATATCGTAATTGGCACCAAATGAGTACGATCAGTTACTAACGGGTGCTTCATAAAAAATGTAAATACGAAATTTAACCAAAGCAAAATAATTTCCCGTACCGATAAAAAATTTCACTATGTAGTTCAAAATTTGTGACTAACTACTAACTAAAAGCACTTTCTATCTTTCCCCACGTATCCACCATTTGAAACTAAATCTACCACAGGCGTATCGCCGAAAGGTCTTTAAGACAACGTCGCCCTTAAAGGAACACTAATTACCTAAATTTGTTACAATATAATGAAGAATTTTGTAAAAAAGAAATGATATGCTAGCTGAGCCGAGCCGAGCATATTTGAATGTGTTCCACGTACTGTAAGCGCACTGTTCCTCTCCGCATTAAACCAGAAAGTTTCCAAAAATTATTAATGCACTTTTATATTAATTTACAATGACCTCATTTATTGAATTATTTTTTATGCCAATAATCCTCAATAATGGTACATCCTTGTCTTTCCGTCAGTTTCTACTTCAAGAAAACATAAAGCAACTAGTCAGCGAGCAAGTCAAGCTTAATACTAGCAACTCATCAAGAAGCCGTTCATCTATTTCTGCCCTGTCAGAATAATGTTCTAATTTAAAGCCATTTTTGTGATAATCTACTAATCAAACGCAAATTTTTGACAGGGCAGTTATGAGGAAGAAAACCATATTATTAAGTCAGCAACGGCAAACTTCAACATTTTCGGACTTTGCTAGTCTGTTAGACATCAACTCTACCATATAAAGAATATGTACAAGTTCTTTTGTAAAATTTAAAAATGTAAATTTGTTAATTGGTTGCAATACAAAGCAAGAAAAATTTCACAAAACACTTGATCTTTCAGTAATATTGACAGTTATGATATCTAACGTTAAAGGTGTCGTGAAGTCGTTGAGGCACTTTATTTGAAAAAAATCACAAAAAAATCTTCTTTAATATGTCGCAAATTAGAATTCGATACGTTTTATAATAAACAAGTATTAGACCCGTAAACACGGAAATAAATGAAACGTGACGTCATGCGTGCTCCGCGACTGCTGTAATATCACATACACGTATTAGAATTTGAGTGTAGTGGATACATTTCGCATAGTTTTTATAACATAAAATCAAGAAAAATGCCTCAATGTTGTGTATATGACTGTAAAAATAATGAAAGAAACTGTAATCACAGTTTTTTTTAATTTCCCAATAAAGAAAGAAATTCAGAATTGCGCCTCAAGTGGTTGGATAAAATTAAGAGAAAGAACTTTGTGTCTACCAAATCAAGTCGCGTATGCTTCATTCACTCTAAAGAAAGTGATTTTAAACAATGGTCACTACTGAAAAAAAGATTTGGCGTCTATTTAATTTACCTATTAATAATTTAAAACTTATAACACATGCTTTGAAGCAAGTGTGCTACAGTGACTTCAAAATAAATTATGATATCGTTCGACCTAAGTAATACAATATATTATTATTGCAAAATTTTTTTAAATATATTAATAATAATAAATATAAAAATTAAACTCTTGAATTAAATAATTAGTTTGTCACTTGTAATTTTAGAGGCTAGCGCCTTTTCTGCAAAAAACAACATGTGCAATATTTACACGTATAGGTTTGAATGCGTAAGTAGTTATTTTGTTACTACGATTCATATTAAAAAGAAAGAATGAGTGGTTTCAGCTAGAAATTTTTTGTATTATAGCTTAAAAAGAAAGTTATATTTTAATAAAAATAATTGACCTGTTTCTTTAAATAGATAAAATGATGGTTTTACTCATTTAATATATAATTAATAGTTAATACTCGCTCTTTACTATACGAAACTAATACCCAAAAAGTTTATAATTTCTTCTGTTTAATTTTAATATTTTCTTTAATCTATTAATTAATTTTATTGTGTATCTAGGTTCTTTTTTAATATTCTTTTATCTTCTAATTTACGGTTAAGTAGGAAATTTTACACAATTAAATAATAAAAATTAGTTTGGTTTGATTGAGGAAGTTATATGTATAAATGTAAGCTAGTTGGATCACAAATTATTCTTAAAATTATTATATTTTTAAATTTCAAATAATAAATTTTTTTGACCAACAGTGGTGGTATAAGGCTTAAATTGACATGCTACGGAGTGGAAGACCGCAGTTCGATGCTTGGCCGCGCCAACTGCACTGCTGTGATCTAAAGCCCGAGTTTGATCTAAGGGTCATGCATCTGGCAAAATTAGCACTCTACCAGAATATTAATGCAAGTGCTCACAGATCACGAGTGCCAAGTGTAAAAACTTGGTGCGTTAATGGTAAAAAATAGAACAAAAGTTCTAAAATAAGTTAAAGAAGCGAAGAAGAAATAATAACTTTGTTTTCCCAAAATTACTCTTTAACTTAAACAAGTATACGAATTCCTACGATTAATTCTTAAAAAATAAAAATAGATCGCACTTAAAAAATTAAATTTTTCGTCCCTACGCCATCTTTGCAAAAGCTATCTTCAGGGCCTGTCTTACCCTGTACCTCACACTAAACTTAACAAAAACAAAATTTACAACTTATATACAACCCCTTAATACAAAATAATACACAACAATAATAAGTGGATTGCCAACTTTTCAACAACAGGTAGGTATAACTCTGTACTCAGAGGATACTACAATCTATGCACACTCGTCTCTACGCACAGATAGCTAATAATAGTCTTTTATGTGATCGGTGTAGAAAGTAAATTATTATCGAACATACGTGATATTTGGAAGGCGTTAGTCGAGTTTTGCAACCACTATGTAAAATTATGTAAAATAAATTTATATTATTACAAAATTTTTAAATTATAATTTCTGCGTTTGGAGCAGCACAGCGCAGCGGTCTAATGAAGCTAGATCAACTACTAAATAAATAACAATTGATTTTATTTGTATTTTTGCAGGTTTGCCAATGGTCCAAAACAGGACCCTTGATGTCGAACACAAATTAACTTGTTTTATTTTCCAAATTAAAATCAGTAATACACATTATCTTGTAAGTTTTCTTTTTATTTAAAAAATTATACATAACTAAATATGTTCCTAAAAAACTAAAAATAAAGTTTCTCTTCAAATGCGAAGAAAATGAAATGACAAATCTGAAAAATAAAATAGGCAAGTATAACCTACTTGTTGCTATATTGAATTCCACAGTATTAGTTTTTTTGATGAATAGAATTTTGAACTTCTAAAAATTCTGTAACATAATAATATATTTAAAATTGATTAATAGTAGTACTATATTTTAAATTTTAGAATTGGCAAATATGCAGTCAATAAAATTGACTATCGTAGTCGGTTATCTATATTATGACGAATATGCAAGTATCATGTGCATGTTTCCGTAATTTTAAAATTAATATTGATATTATTTATTATTAAGTTTTACGTAACACTAGTATAAACCGATTATTAAAAGTTTCAATGTTTACGAGGTTTATCTAGCCCGTCTTCTGACTACAACTTTTCTAGAATTTATTTACAGTGAAAATCTTGTCGCAATTTTAATAAAACTATCTTATTGTCTTTAGTATTAAATTTAAAAATGCGATTGAATGTGAAAATTAAAAGTTTAATTTGATGTTGTATGTTGATAAATGCGTTCAATATTAAAGAGAAAACAGGTTAACTTAATTGTTTGTTTCTGAAAGGCATTGATCCTAATATAAACGCATTATGAGAAATGTCATTGTTATTACTTCCATTATTGCCACTACAGATACGGTAAGAAGCGGCTTATGGGCAAGCACAAACATAATATAACAATTTGTCGCACAGAGTACACACATAATACCAGTTCAAATAAGAGCCGCGCGACTTTTAGGGCTGGCAATATCCTTCCGCGGGAAGCAATTTGTTTTCATTCCCGGCGGTAGCAACGCAATCAGGCCATGCCGACATCATCTAGCGACCAACAAACATGTGCCGCGGGAATTACAGATAGTGGTAAATGGTTATTGCAGTCACCGCCACTTTCATATATGTATTGACTTTCGGCATAATGCTTTTGTATATTGGCACTTTGGAGGTAATGGGCTCGTCATCAGATAGCAACTCCAAGTCACTTCCATATGTGGATCGGGCGAACGTAGTCGTCGGTATGCAATAAAAACACTAGTACAACAAATTAACTTCTGCTAGGTCTGTAATAAAAGAGGCCGCTCGGTTACCGGCAATGCAGTTAGCGTCGGAATTCGATTAGACGGAGAGACACTAAAAAACGAATAACAATCACTGAGAGTGATCCGTGTAACGGTCAGTTGTAAGAGTGCGGTAGGCAATAGCAAGCAATCGGACAGTCGTAACTACCAGACTCTAAACAACCCCCCGGAGTAGCATCATAACCGCTCTCGCTTCATCTTTTTGCCGTCTTCTACACGTTTTCATTTACTTGCGTTATATCTTCTTAACCCTATCTACTAGAGTAGGTGGCGAAGAGAAAAACGAGATTGGTAATAAAACATCCAATAATGTAGGTAGACACGCACATGTAAGACGTTCGCGGGGATGCAAAGACATCCGCGGTGATAGTGTGTCCCTCGACGCTCGTCCAGCTACCACGTGCCCATTACACAGGTATTTACCCCTGACGGCTATTGTAATGGGGTTAGAAATTGCGATGTGATGTTCAATTCGATGTCTGTTTTACGATAAAATCATGTGGTTAATTTTTTTATTTCATTTACCTATCCGCTAATAAAATTTAAATTACCCATCACAGCCTAGCACACTTTTTAATAAAAATTTTAATTAAACACAATCGAGCCGAATAATAGGTGTAATTTTTAATAATGCGATAATCACGGGTTTTTCTTCTTCTTCGTTATTACGTTATTAAAAACCTACTTTTTGACTTTGCAAAATTTAATGAGTTTGTTCACTTTTATGTAAATTTAATTCCGACACAGTTAATCAAAACTGATATAAGAAACGAACGAATGGCGAAATATTTTAATAACGGAGTGAATTTAATTTGTTAATAAAGCGATATGTATAATAAAGGTGCAATTGGTAAATGTACGTCACGTTCGACAACTGGACCGCAGCATTAATTTGTCCTTAGGGATTTTAATGCACGCTAGGATGATAATTATTTAGCGTTATATACGTTTGATATAATCACATTTATTCCTATCTATAGTTAACTATATATTGTAGGTAATAATATACATAATTATGGTCCATGTTAATAACATTCGTCAGGCAAAATTATGTGCTCAACTAAAATTTAATAAAATGCTAAATCTTAATAATTGCAGCGTTTATCGAAACTGTACGCAGATTAACGGCAGGACAAATGTTGAAATCAAATAAAATTACGTATATTTACTTTGATCACATAAATTTCCAATTACAAATAGCATTAATATTTAATCAAATGGTTGAAAATGTCAAACTTTTGATTGGAGATAAACCAAGCGCGTAAGTTTTCGTTGCACAACATAAAGTTTGCATTGAAAATCATTGTTGTGCTATGTTTCGAAAGGGGTGTGAAGACCGCAGTCAGTGCAAGGGTACAAGAAATGATAAACATTCACCATTGTATGTGTAAGGGCGCTCCATCCAGGCGTGACGATGCCAGCTGCTTTACCTTACACCCTGCTACCAAACCTGCTAAAATTAATTATACTATGACTTGTCCTAGTTGATTTATACTCTTATTACCCCCTTCTGTTTCGCACTTGACTCTTTATAAATATTCAAATCTAAGACATTTAAGGTTTTTTTATAAATGTAATAATGTAATTTTATCACGACAGACAGACACTACAATAGTGTATGTATTGCAATTAATGCTTAAA
Source organism: Cantharis rustica (assembly GCA_911387805.1). Classification (NCBI taxonomy): domain Eukaryota; kingdom Metazoa; phylum Arthropoda; class Insecta; order Coleoptera; family Cantharidae; genus Cantharis; species Cantharis rustica. The sequence goes on from OU426879.1 coordinate 39,208,548, forward strand.
TTAGATGCTTTTTTAGGTTGAAAATTACGGAATATACCGAAGAGATGAATCTGCAATCAACTTATTAAAAGAACACTTATTTACCCACGTACATGACATACTAATTTTTCTATAATCTGAAAACAACAATTATCTTTAACCATTAATTTTATATATTATAGGGCATATGATTTTGGTCACTTCTTGATTAATAATTCTTGTATGTATTATTATAATGTTATAAATAAAGTTGCATAATTAAACCCGATCTTTTCCTGTAAATCCGTAAATTTGCGTAATCATTTTTTTAATAATTAAACAATGAAAACGAGAAAATGCAAAGCTAATGTAAAAATAACCTCGTCAAATGACTAACCTAATTGAAAATCGTATATGTAGTCTACGAAAGTGTTGACAGTAATTAAATTTTTGGTTAAATTTTTTAATTTATATTTCTTGTTTTTATATGTAAAATGAATTACATAAATCTACCTTCATATTTTTGAAATTTTATGAATAGACCATTATTTTTAGGTTTTTCAAATATTATATTTATCTTATTTTAGGTTGAAATAAATGATTAAATTCTGCATATTTTAAGTTGTTTTCGATTTACACGATTTTGCGTACAAAAATCTACGATTATGATTTACACGGTTTTCTTAAAGAAACCAATCTGGTTCGGGGGATAAGTGTATAGACATACGTTTATAGTAAGTTAAGTGTCCTAATCTTTACCCCCTCATCCCATTCCAAATAAAAACAGATTACCTTTAAAAACTAAAACTAGCTTAAAACTGAACCCAATGCAATCTACATGCAGGACTATGAGACCTTTGAACTGCAAACATGCTGACTCAGCAAATCGTAAGTTTAAATTTAACAGCCCTACTTGGAATCTCAACTGTTTTTGAGTTTAAATGAAAATTATCTTTTGTAATATATTTCATTTTTATTTTACTATAAAACATCAAAACAAGTCTGTACTTTTTACCAGGAAGGGGAGTACCATGGTTGTTTTCAGAAATGATGTGCGTTATACTAATGGCTAACGCTGTATGTCATAATATAAAGTGTGTATGCCCTACTCTTCATTCTACATCTACTCATATCTTCTGTGACCCAGAAGATTACACAACATTGCAATACTATATATGTTTGAGTCCGTTATACTTTTCGTTATTCACAACATTGCCAGTTTGTAAGAATATTACAGTGTGGACCAAAAGTTGCTTTACTCTGAACAGTTTTAATTTGATTTCAAAGTTTTTATTATTTTCTAATATTTAAATTGTATTTCCTTACATTGAGGTGCCGTCTATGTTTCTGGCGACAATTCCCAAAATAAAAGAATTCATATTTCAGGTAAAGATTACTTTGTTTTAGGAGTTCTTTCATTTCGGTATGCTTTTGCTATTTTCTGCAGAAAGAGACCAAGTCGAAAATATTAAAAAATATTTTGATATGCAGATATCAAATTTTTGCCCAAAAGCGATTAATTTTTAGCCTGATGCTATGCTAATAAATTGTTAATTGAAGTGTAATACTGGAAAATCTTTTTTTTTAATTTTTATAGATAGTAAAAATTTAATTTTTATTAATTTTCCCATTAAATAGAGAAAGTTGAGTTTGACTAAAATATAGCTCTTTAAGAATTTAAGGTAAGAAACTTTATTTACTACACTAATTGAACAACTGATCACTGAAAAAAGTTATATTACATTAAACTAATACAATATAAGCTTGACGATGTAATCTTAAAACTAAATCAAATTATCCATGTAGATTTTTAAATATTTTATCGGAAGTTTTCGGTCAGATTAAACAATTACTACACTACAGATTATTATTTTTGCTATACATATTAGCATATTATTTGTTTAGTGTAAATAATTTTGTAGTTGATTTTGTAGGATCGAGTATTTTTCCATTTCATGCATAATGAATAATTTTGAATTCCAGTTTACATATTTTTTGCATCCTAATTTTGAACCTAACCTGAATCCTAAATTTGGAACCGAACATGTCAATCTATGACGTCTTTCATAACCACAACATAATAGTATATTAAACAACAAGTTTAGAAAAGTTAAGTTTTACTAAACGAATATAGCTTTTAAGTATGAGCGAGCACAGCGAGCGAGTAACTTAAAAGCTATATGAGTTTAGTAAAACTACTTTTCTTACGAGGTTTGTTTATACAATTTTTTCGTATTTTGTGAAAATCTAATCTAAAATATGAATTTAGACGTTTATGAGTAATTTTTTTTTGCGCGCAATCGGTCTAAATTTTTTCGTATGCCTTCCTACCGATAATTCACGGGGAGTGAGTACGAGGCGAGGGGGGCCAATTTTTTACTCAGTTTTTCGATATCTAGCGCCGTTCTTGAGTTATTGCTAATTCAAAAAGTTTCTAAATAGATATTTGTGTAAAATTTTCGTAATCTAGTAACCAGACACGGCGGCTTTATTTATTTACATAACAACAGTTAATTTTTATTTTTTGATTCGAATTTTGTGTAAGTTACATAATATTAATTATAAAAGTGAGATTGTTAAGTTTTCTAGTTTGAATAATAATTTTGTACTTTTAATATACATAAATGTATAACAATGATTCCAATATTTAAATAAACAATCTTCTATCCAATAGTTTTTTATTGACAGTGACATTACTATGCAGTAAAGTGACATATCTATGTGCTAAAGTGCCACTTTATTAAATGATTTTGAATTTAATAAAACAGCACATTATTAGTCAAAATGCGAAAAAATAATTTATTAAATTTTTTTTTGGTTATTTATTTACTTCTAAAAGTTTTTTATATTGTGATTGAATAACTTTTCTTTATTCATCTTCTTCTTCTTCTTCAGTTTCCGTCTCCATCAACGAAGATAGGCAACAATTATGACAAATTTGTTTCGGTTTTGTGCTGTTCTGAGTAATTTTTGCAAGCTGAGTCGTTCAGTTTCTGAGAATTTTGATATTTATTTCCATATATACTAGATCTCAATTATATATTCCTACTTATACGTTTGTCTTTCATTATTTTAGTTAGATTAGCATTCTTACAACCTGTTAAGACGACCAAATCAACAGACATGTTGCTTTTCTATTTTACTGCACAGATTCCATTTTAAGTCTATCTCTAATTTTGAGATAGATTATTCTATCTATTTGATTCATTCTATTGAGTCCTCCACTCTCAAGTTACATCTCAGTAGCTTTGTATTTTGTTCTACTGTTCACTATCTAATTTGTTGTTGCTTGTTCCCTTTTCAAACTTTTTTTTTATTTAAATTTGTCTTTATTTAGCATTTTTTTAAACAATGAGATTTGTTTTTTTATGTATTTTAGGATGTCGGGTTTAATATCATCATATCCTACTCCGCTGGATTTTTCCAACTTTGATTTTCATCACTACTTCACTTTTAAAGCAAACTATGATTAAAAAAAATTATATTTTGTAGTTCTTTAAAATATTCGTTCCCCCTTTTTATTAAATTATTTGTTTCTTCGTTTAATATTTTCCAACTTTTCTTATTTGTTTCGACGAATTTTTGCTTTTCCTTAAGGTTTAAGTATTCTGGTTCTTATTTACCTTCACCTCTATCAAATTTTTTCTAGGTAAGCTTTTTATTATTGATCATTTTCCTTTAGTTTTCAACCCTTCTCTATTGCAAGAAAAGAAATAATAAATTTGACGTTAAAGATATGCGGAGGAGAAAACTATGAAAAGCTGTATTCAAAATAGCTTTATATAAAAATGCAAACAAAAGAAGATATTATATAGGTGGGATTTGAGAAAGTATAAGCATTAAGCATTTATATATTTAAAATAATAACTAAAGTTCAGGATGCAATAATAACAAATAATAATTAAAATAGCGGTGGAAACTAAAAGTGTAATTGCATAAAAATCAATATTATTTAGCCGTTTAGATATCATCTAGTCAAGAAGAGTAAATTTGTCAATAATAGGACAAGCAAAAATATATAAATGGAAGGTGTAGATATCGAGAAAGCAAGAATGGGAATTTCTAAGAAGTTACGAAAGTTTAAAACGGATCTTTGGTAGAAAGTAAATCAAAGAACGAGAAAAAATAAATAAGAAATATATAACTTGTATGGATAGGAAAAATTTGTTGGGGTGATAAAAGCGCCAGAAACTCATATGATGGGGTCATCTAGAAAGTCAAAGTCAAAGTTAAAGGATTGAGATGAAGAAAAAGGTCATTGAGAAAATGTAAAAATGAAGTAAAAAAAAGATTTGAGACAGATCAACACACTAAGATGAGAAAGATTAATTTTTAATTTAATCCCCCGATACTCGAAGTCTCCTAGGTCAAACTATGTCAGTTGGTAACAATTGGTATATAAATAACCCTATCGGATGGGTAAAAAATTTGAGGTGTGTATTACAGCCTTTACTTACCATTTGAAAAGTAAATTAGTAAACAGTTATTTCCAATAAAGTATCAAGGGAATTCGGTCGTGTGATTTATCAAAAATAGATACTTCTCTCAAAGTACATATTCAAAAATTTACCTGAGGCTATCTTAGAAACAGCGTATATCGCATTAATAACTTACAAAAACGCAGAATGTACCATCGAAGTACTGGAATGGAATCGCTTTTACTTGAATTATGAAAAATTGGAAGACAATTTAGCAAGATTAATAAACAACTGCAGGTTTATACTTTTGCAAAATTTATTTTGACATGGTATAAATCAGACTTGAAAGTAAAAGGGGTTACGTTGTTACGTATGTCGGTGGCTGCGTAGCAGATTTTTATTTCGTAAGAAGCAACTAACCAGAACGCCATAACGTGTTATCAACGGAAGCGTATCTTTTAATGACAGTAGAATCACACAAGTGATGGTATCACAGATAGTCTTTATTCACGAAATGCACAACTGTTCGTCTATTTTGAAGAGCATCATAATAGAATTATACGTACAATCTATACACTATCTCCCTGTTCAACCCTCATTATACGTGAATTAACATCGACTACTGTTGTTTTCTCTGAATGAATAAATCGGATCTTGTGTTCTCTTCTGAACTTATAATGCATTGCTTATAGTCCTGTCATAAGGGCAACTCATCAATCATTACTTGTACTTCCAGGTTCATTTTACCAGTTAAAACTTGAGACCATCGGTCAATTAAGAGAAGTAAAGTACATAGGTATTGTATGAAATTTCTAATAAAAATGTTCTATTATTATTATTTATTTACAAATTTGGGAAATTAATAATTTATTTAGAAATAATAATGTATTTATGTAACGATCGACTAAAAATAACTTCAGTATCACAGCACGAGCATTCATTCACGTATTATTTATTACTAGATTTTAGATTTTTTGGTTCATTGAATTCATTCGTAATAATGCGAGTCCCTACGTTTGGAATTAACGAGAAACAATAAAATTTTTATAGTGTACTATAAATATTGAATACTTACCAGACATTACCAGTCTTCTTATCGGTGACCTTATCGAGTCCTATTAAGCAAAGTTTACTTTTTTATGATGTAAAAGTAAAAGACATTGTATCAAATTTAAACCAGATTTTTAAGAATTATTTTTGAACGCATATGTCAGATTTAAATGCTTTACAGTCTCCCCGTTCGGTCAAAGTTGTCACACCCCTTACAGCTTCCCTATTGAAAGTACCTACGGACCATCACATCAATGCAGTGTTTTTTAGGTATTCAATTCAGCTACCCCTAGGTCGTTCGAACTTTCAACCTGCCACCGTATTCTCGAGATGGCCACCACCGCAAACAGATTTATCAGTCCCCTTTGACAGTTCGAAGTGTCCGATTGTTAGGGGAAAGCACCCACTGCTTGTTGGCATATACTTTTTATTCAACTACCTATTATGATTCTAATTATTTACAGAAGGGAGTGTGGTATCATATAACCAACATAACTAAGTGGCAGGCACTACAGTGCCTGCTCGATTTATATAATGATCACGGATAGCTCGTGATTAGCTTCATTGTTTGATGAAATATAGGCCCATCATATTCTACCTAAAAAATTGGTCGCAGATGTTTACAATAGGGCCACTTCTATTCAAAATGTGGCCAGATTGGTAAAAATTCAATAAGTATTTTCATCTCCGTATGTTACAATTTAATCTGCAGTGCCTTCTTCAAAATGTTGTGTAACATTTTGCCATCGCTCATCCACAACATTGGCTGCAAATGAACGGAGGTTTACGTTTACCTAACTTTTAATTTGCATTAGTTTGCAAGATTCGTCAATTATATAATATATGGGTATACAACCAAATTCAATTATTTCTATCTTGTTTAATAGAATTTCCTGACATTTCCACTCTTGAGATTCCAATTTTAATTACAAGTGGTCAGGCTAAAGGATACTTAATGGATACATATTTAATGATCTTTAAATGTTCAGTTGTAACCCAATCTGAGTTGTTTAAGGAATTTACCTAAATTGCTTATAAAATTTGGAACGTTTATGAATAATTTTAAATATTAAATGGTTTTAATGAACTTTTAGATTCCTAAAATAGTAATAACAAAAATATTTTTAAGTTGCGGATTATTTTTTATTTCCGATAAGAAAATTTTTAATTTAATAATAGTCTAGAGTAAACATTCGAATTGGGTAAATTGAATACGTGCAAAATTTATAGTTTTTTTAAGTTGCAATTTTTGACGGTACGCTTCCAAAAGTATTTTTGCCAACCACTTGGGAAATGCATTTGCCATTACGATATCCTAAGAAATAGCGTCGTTCTTTTGTTCTCTTTGGCCGCAATCAAAATTGGTTAGTAAACTGTACATGTCATAGAAAAAAGTTTATATTTCAAGTTCAAGCCAGAGTTATGATAACATTTGGACTTTCCTTTATGCTACATTATATTTATATCACATTATCGTCTATCGATATATTAATACAACACAAAAGATGAATCTTGATAACGCTATGACGTTTGTTTTTCTCAAAAGACCGTATAATATATCTTAAGACTCCAGACGCCGTTTTAATCAACCATCATAAAATTTATAAATTCAGTAAAATTGTGTCTAAAATGAGTGTAATCAAGAATATTCTTCGTAATGAGCACCAAATTTTTTGTGCTCTGAATTTTGTTCTAAAGACTAAATTTTATTGTTTCAAAATGCTATCGTTGTATTTTTTGTGAACATCTACTTAAAGGTAAATTTAAATTTTATTAAAATTTTTTTTATTTTGGTCGTTTTTTTAGACCTAAAACTCTATAATGGATTCGGGTATTGAGTTAAGCTACGAAGAAGAATCCCATAAATCCCGCGTATCCATTCCATTGCAATTGGCTTATGGAGTTGGTCATGTTTTTAACGACATTTGTTCTTCCATGTGGTTTAGCTACATACTTATATATTTGAATCTCGTCATACAATTTGAAAGTTGGCAAGCGGGGTTAATACTCCTAATTGGACAGGTAAAATTTTCTATTTTTGTTTATATTATGGTTTTTATTTTGTATATAATATTTATCCAGCTTTCCGATGCAATTGCTAATCCTATAATTGGATACCTTTCTGACAAAACTTCTAACGGCTTATGCGGCTACGGTAAAAGAAAAACCTGGCATTTAATCGGTAAGTAAAATTAGATTACATAAATTTTAAAAATGACAGAAAAAAAATAATTAATGTTCTCTGAACCTAAAAAGCTGGCTTTTTTTATAGAAGCCGTCTTTCTTGTCGAGATAAAATTAATTTGTGATTTGAATAAAGGTCATACAAGAATAAATATCGCAGTTTATTTATCATTATATTATAACGATATATTTATATCATTATAGTTCCAAATAATTGTGTCACCACAATAAAATTGGCAATCTCAAAAAACCTTCAGGAAACTAGCTTGAAATAAAAAAAAGCTTTTTTTTTAAAAATACCGGTTTTTTAAGTTTTGATGAATTTTGTAGACGTAGTGGAAAAGTAATACAAAAAGAAGAAAAGAAAGTTTATTTTTTGCATTACTTTCGCCAATTATGTTTTTTTTCTTTTTCTAAGGATTTCCTTATGTACGTATATTAAGTTATTAAAACGCAATGGTTTTAAAAAGTATAAATATTTCTAATAAAAATTTGCAAAACTTTATAATATTTACAAAATTTGGCATTATGTTCGGGATGTTTTGGATAACTTCCTGTAACTGGCAAACATCTGCGATCTAGAATAAATTCTGTAAAATTATCTGCCTTGTTTATGAATGTATTTTCAATTTTTTTAAGTTCTATTTATGTGCCGATTGATAATTTATTATTACGGACGTAATAAAATTACATAATTTATTCAATTAAAAAAGTGAAAGTTATTTTTAACATTATCTACAAAAATTTTCTTTTTTTTAGGTACAATTATATTGGTCGCTACATTTCCATTTACATTTTTACCTTGTCTAGTATGTCTGGAAAGCAACAAGTTGATCAAGTTAACGTATTATTCTATATTTGCAGTAGTTTTTCAGTTCGGATGGGCAGCTGTCCAAAATTCTCATTTATCACTTATTCCGGAATTATCGGATACAGAAACCGATCGTACAAAATTAGCACTATCACGGTAATGGATAAATGAATTATGTTACCAACAAATTCCTATAATATAAATCTAAATTTTTTGCAGATATTGTTTCACTGTAATTTCTAATTTGATGGTTTATTTTGTATCGTGGATTTCTTTTGGTATGAATGGAAATAGTAATAAACCAATCAGTTTGTATGATGGATACAAATTTCAAAATATTATGCTGTTTGGCACATTTATGGGTATATTTACTTCCATTATATTTCACATTTTTGTTAACGAAAGAAAGGATAAGTTGGCAAAAAGCAATAATAATAATTATTTGAAATTAAAAAGGAAACTAAGCGTTTGTGAAATAATGAAAAATATTAAGTATTATCAAGTAATTCATTAAATTATTGATGACAAAAAAACGTAAATATTTACCAGAACTTTTTTAGACATCTGTTTTGTACATGTCCACAATGTTATTTGTAAATATGGGACAAGTCTTTATCCCTGTATACTTACACGAAACGTTAAAAATGAACGCCACTTCTTTAGCTGTGATACCTTTAGTTATTTATATTGGCAGTTTGGCTGCAGCTGTAATTGTTAAGAAATTAAATATACGGTTTGGACGGAAGGTAGAATATTGCTTATAGTAATTTTTCATTTAATAATAAGTTACATTTTAGATATCTTACATAATTGGATCAGGAATAGGATTAAGTGCATGTTTATGGATTCATTTAAGATCTCAGTATTCTCAGTTTGTGTTATACGAAGTATACATTGTTGCAGCAATATTTGGTAAATAATTTTATTTTAATATAATATTAAATATTACAAACGTTTCTTGTAGGTGTAGCAAATTGCATCGTGCAGGTTACCAATTTAGGAATCACTTCCGATGTTGTAGATACGGAAGCAAATAATGGTGCATTTATCTATGGTTTAATGACACTAGCTGATAAATTGTCGAGTGGAGTCGCAGTTTTCGTTATAGAAAATTTGTAAGAAATTATTGCAATTGATTTAGAAATTTTTCTACTTGTTATCATTTTTGTAGACGCAACTATTATCAGACTGATACATTTTATCAACATGTCATAACATCAGTTTGTGGATCATCTGTGATATTAGCTACAATTTCCGTTATCTTTTTAGTTAAGAAAAACAACCCAAGTAATTTTTTTGCAGTTAGCATATTTTGTATGAAACTAATTTTTTTCTGTTTTCAGAAAAAATTGAATACATTCCTATTCCTTGATTATTGTATAGAATAAATGGAAGCATTTGGATGAAAGTAAATTATTACCATGCTTTGGTTTTTACAAATGAAGAAAGTAGATTATAATCTAATATTTAAGTTATATTAATAATTATTATTGCTTTACGGTTTTTATTTGTTTTTTATATCAAGTTTTGTGAATTGTAGATATATGAGAATTAGAAGATTCCCATACAAACCGCTGAAAAATCTCAGTTTCAACACAAAGTTGAGATTTATAAACATGTTTATCATAAGCAGTTGATTAATATATTTTTAGTATACATATCATCGTGCAATTTACAATTTTATGTAATATAACTTGTAAATTAAAGAAGTTTGATTATTAACGATTTGCTCAAAAATTGTACAAATTTACGAATTTTATAATAATTATTTAATTTAAAAATTAATAATAACTATTTTTTAACAAATAAAGTTTTATTTATTATTTATTATTATTGATTCAACTTATAATAAATTGATACAAACATTGCAATTGTGATAAAAGTTATTATTGTTAAATTTTCTTGAGAATCTAAAATTGAATTCAATTTAAAATTTAACTGTAATAATATATCTATTATATTGAATATCAAAACTGGCATTAACTTCGGGCATCTTGTTTTCCGCTTTATGTAATTAATGCATACCTAGCCTAACCGCTACTTCCCCAAATTCACTCATAACCTATAAAAAATAATTTTTGTGTAATCATAAAATTATTTGTAAAATAGAGAAGTTCGGGGCCGTCCTAAGATATACGACACCTCTGCGCTACTAAAATTAATGCGCCCCTCTTCTCAAGAAGACACAGATACAAAATGGAAAAAGTCAATTTATTACTATTACACTAAACAAAAACATAAAATTCAAACAAAGTTAAAACAATTTTTAAATACTACGTATCCAGAAAAATGAATAGAATTAGAAGGATTTATCAATTGGCCGGCACGATCACCCAATGTAACACCTCTCGATTATTTTTTATTGGGTGCTCTTAAAGTTATAAGTTATAGTTTACAGAGATAGAAGAAAGCCCGAAACCAGAGAGAAATTAATGGAAAGAATACAGATAGGTGTGACAGAACTTAACGAAAGAAGCGCTATTATGAAAATAATAATACTGTAACGAAAATCAAAACGTTTATTTATTTCTAAAGGGCTAATACAAATATTTACAGATACGATTAATAACAATAAAACGATTACGAACTAAAATTAACACTAACACTAATTTACACTATAATTTATTTACACTATAATTTATATTTAACACTAGGTCTATATTTATTTAAACACTCTGTATACTGTTTATCACTTCACTGTATTTATGTTCACTTGGTTTAGGTTAACAGTCGCGCGTTCAAACTAGAATTCGCTTTGACAGGAAATCGCGCTGCATTTATACTTAAATGCAGTCTTCCAGAATATTCCATAACCATCCAGGAATTTCCAGGCGCTTCCTCGCATTTTCTAGATCGTACATTCATTTATATTTGAATGACTAATGTATGACGTCATGTATGATGAGTCATACATGATAACGGCATTGTCAGGTGTCAGGTGTCAGGTGTGGGGTTTAACGCGTAAAGGGCTAAAAGACAGTAGTGATTAACTAGTTTGTATTCGCGAGTGAATGCCGGTTAGCCGGTCGCAAAGTGCTAAAATGGAAACGGATATGCTCCAATTTTTAAGAGATAATTTCATGAAAATGGAAGAAAATTCCAAGACCCTAAAAGCAAAAATGGCCGAAAATTCGAAAACTCTTGAAAAAATGGAAGTTAATTCGAAAACTCTAGAAGAAAAATTGGAAATTAATTCGAAAACTCTAGAAGAAAAAAATGGCTGAAAATTTAAAAACGTTTATTTATTTCTAAAGGGCTAATACAAATATTTACAGATACGATTAATAACAATTACTAAACTAATATTAACACTAACACTAATTACACTACAATTTATTTACACTATAATTTATATTTAACCCTAGGTCTATATTTATTTAAACACTCGGTATAACGTTATCACTTCACTGTATTTATGTTCACTTGATTTAGGTTAACAGTCGCGCGTTCAAACTGGAATTGATTCGTGACAGAAAATCGCGCTGCATTTATACTTAAATGCAGCCTTCCAGAATATTCCATAACCATCCAGGAATTTCCAGGCGCTTCCACGCATTTTCTAGATCGTACATTCATCTATATTTGAATGACTAATGCCGTTATCATATATGACTCATCACACATGACGTCATACATTAGTCATCAAATATAATTAGACGTTCTTTCGTAACAATACTGTGCAACATCTTTTGAAAAAAGCACGCCTGTGTTTATTACATTATCACTAGAGCCCGGATTCTAAGCATTTTGCTTATTGCTCTAAATTATAAGTAGAAGATATTCCTTTTGGATCTTGACGTTTTTTAAAAATTGCAGTGATTTGATCTAATGTTGATAGTGCTGTTGTTGCTTTTTTCTCAAGATTTTGCTTAAAACGCATGTTAGTGCTTATTAGAGCTTTTTTTAATGACTGACGAAGTACATGATTAAAGTTGGAATAGAACTCAAAGTATTTTATGAAAATTTAATTTATTTTTTTATAAAATTAATTTTTACATGTTACATAAAATTTATGAATAATTCAATTCATAACTTATATAAAATTGTTCAAAAACTATTTAAATTAATGATATAGTTTGTGACACACTGTTATATAACCGTATGTTTCGATTTTAGGAATCTCGTCAGGCAAACCTGGAAAAATTATTGAAATGATTGAAAAGTTATGCTATTAAATTCAAAATTCAAACTTGATTAAAAGTCAAGTTTATTTGACTTTTATAAAAAATTATACCTACTTGAAGCCAAAATAAATAAATAAAATTATTTTGAAAAATTCTAAACCGGAAAACTAAACCAACCCAAATAAAAAAAAAAATAAAATAAAAAATTACGAAAGTTGTAGATTGCCCCAATTTCAAGATTTCATGTGTATGAACTTAGTGAAATATACAGGACAGATCTGTCTGGCACATGGGTTATCTCGTGTTGCCGAAACAATTTGTCTTAAATTTTCTTTAGTTAATAATTTATTTAATTTCAAATGCAAAAAGAATTTTTGTAAAAGTGCCTTTGAGAGTGCAAGCTTTTAAAGAAAATTTTTCCGATTACACCTTTACTTCCCAAACCAGTGCTTACAAGGTAAAGAACGCGGCTCAATGCTTTCATATATTATGGAACAAATTTTGAAAACATCTAAGATTATTGTCAGAATTATCGTCGGCAGCAATAAATGAATGTCAAGAAATTTTAATGTCATTAATTCGAAAACAATTAAGTTATACTATTAAAGCTAACTTTTCATACGTTCCATCATTTATCGAAAATTTGGAAAAAAAGTATTTGCCTTTAGTGGAACCGGTAAAAATTATAAATAATCTCAGAAAGAAAACTTTGGAGGTGCAAGTGAGTGTGGGACATCAAATCTATGTCAAGTTTTACGCGTCTCCTGAATTGCAAATTTTAAAATGCCAATTTTTCGAAAAACTAATGCATAATCTTACAAAATTTTTGTTGCAATATGCTTAGAAAAGTGTGTCAAATCGTGAGGTGAATTAACTGACAGTAACCAATGGGTTCCTATTACGTCGGTTGATGTTGAACAAAGTTTTTCGATTTATATGCAGGTGTTAAACAACAGACGACAATTTTTCATTATGAAAAATTTGGAAAAATATATAACAATTTTTTTTTTATAATTTATTAAGCGAATTTCTAATTAATATTTAATAAAAATTAAATTTTGATGTTCAATTTTTAGTGCTTCTTTTATTTTATAGAACTTTTTTCTTTGTTTTTTGAAACTTTTTAAAGCGCTTATTTTGAAATTATAAGCGCTTATAAATCCGGGCTCTAGTAATCACCGACCTAAAATTTGAAATAGCGCCGATACTAGCAGTGAAATGCCTAGAATAGTTTACGAAAATGGTAAGTTTAATTTTATATTTTTTATTCGTCATTCCGGGTCTGAAAAGATTATTATTACTGTGTGTAAATCGTAGAGTACAATTTTTTTTCGTTATCAATATTAAGGTCATCTATAGCTACTAATTATTATTTTAAAATATTTGGTTTTTTGAATTAAAGGTTTTGTGTTTTGACGCTTTTTTAATGAAAACAAAAATTAATTAGTATCTACTAATGAAAAAGTGGAATAATAAAAGTGGAAAACAATTATAATTTCAACAAAAGATTTATCGATGATCATAAAAATTCAATATTTTAAACTTGACATTAGGAAATCAGCCAATTCTACTGGCTTAAAAAGCCAATACTTCTTTTTTTATTGTTTTTATTAAAATGTACTGGTTGCGAAATTAGTATATAGTTACGATTTTTGTAAATAAATAATTTTATAAATTTTATTATTTTGAATAAACATAGTACGATAATATTTAAATAATTTATGCTAAAATGCCTTTGTAACATTATATTCCACATTACTATACAATTTTTGAAGAATCGAAAATTTTCATAATTTTGATAAATCAAAAATTTCAAATATTTACCTTTAAATTAGCTCAAATATAAATTTGAAGGTACTATATCACCAATTGTTTTAGATATTTTATGTAGCAATATTAAATGCCGTACATCTTTTGCACTTATACATAATATTGCTACGTTTTATTTTAACTCACCAAATTTTTAATTTGGCGCAAATAGATAAAAGTATTTAAAGTGTAGGTGTGTTTTACATTTTTTTGGGCGTCTGAAAATATTTAATAATCGTTGCAAGAAAGTAAAATTTTTTTATTCTTTTCTTTTCTCTGCTTCTATTATAGACAGTACTCTTACCTCTAAATCTGCCTTTCAGCAGCTAAAATAAACAATAGAACAAGCTTTACAGTATAATTGAGCAATATAATGCTCTACTATTTATTAAAAAATTATTATAATCGATAAGTGACACAGGGAATCCCTACTTAATAAAATATGGTAAACCCAACTGAAAAAATTATACAATAAAAACTTTTTACTACAGAATTGCATAATTTTCGGACTAATCATCCAACATTTGTAATTTTTAGCAATTTATAATGACTAATTATTATCGGATATTTAATTTTGTTTTTATGTTACGTCCTATGATAATACTGTTTTTTATTAATTTTTATGTTGCTCATTTATTTTTAATATTTTATTTTTGTTTCTATTTGACATTACTCTCGTAATTATTTTAGATAATGTAAATTTAATATCGTATATTGTAATCTAATTCTTTTAATAGAATTTTTCTATCCAAATCACTTTTTAAATTTCAAAAATATTTTTCAAATTTTTAATTTTTATTGCAACAAAGTACAAAAATGGTAACGGTAAAATTTTATACGATAGTACCGTTCACAATTGTTTTCTTATCACTTATAAAATTTGTCGTTCCTTCGACAAATTTGTAAAATCTTTAAAATTTTACCTCTAAATGCACTTTTCAATAATAAAATAAATTTTAACTTAAATAAATCTCACTTTTAATAATAATTTAACGGAAATTCTCAAAATAAATCTGGAACGAACGAAACCTAGATTCGTTCCATCGGCCATTTTTGGCCGAAGGCTCCTTTTTCTTCTCTTACCAACATCGTAACAAAAATAACCAATATAAAAATTTCAAATATACGAAATGTTATAAAACTTTAAACCAAAACAAAACAAATTTTATAATAAGTTACAAATAGTTTTTTATAAAGATCTTAAAATACGACAATATATTACAATATGTAAATAATAATTATATTGCTGTAAATTTCAGTGTGAATTCGGATTTTGTTAGATTTCAATGAATTTTGTAAAATGCACAAAATCTTAAAATTTATTTTCTAATAAACAAATTTGGGGTCCAGTTATACATCTTTTTCTTCCATCTATAGTTTCGCATTCGTGTATGTGTTCAAACCACTTTAGAGTTTTCACTTCACTTGTATTTTTTTAAGTATGTGAAAAAAATAATAAAAACCAAATATAAATATTTGTAAAAATAAATTCTCTTTTTACTTTTTTTGATTTTGTCGTTCTGTGTTAATGTTCGCCGTAGGAAGTGGATGAAACTAAGATATACATATAATACACTAATATCGCGAAGTTGCTGATTCGAACTTACATACATATATGTCAGGTTCTTTACTGTACTACACCAAACTACTTGTATGACATGATTGCAAATAAATAAACTTTAAAAAGTATCTGTACAACTCTTGGCAAGTTATAACAGAATTTCAAAAATTTAAGACACACTTTAACTAGGTGTTCCATAATATGACATGCTTCGTAAAATAATTTGCACATTTTAAAAATAAAGTTATTACATGTAACTTGTCAAACGAAAACGCTTGTGTTTTTTTTAACTTTCAGTAGTTATAAAAATTCAACCGTATGATATAGAGGTAACATACCTACTTACTTATTAGAACGGCTAGTCCAAATTCTATCGATAAATATTTTGAAATTACGTATTATATGTAGCGAGGTTACAAAGAAACCTTACTTGATCGTCGACCTTCCTACGAGTCAGAGAAGTCAAATTGCAGGGTCAAGTAATGATAAAAAATAATAAGAGCACTACCCCGATTGAGCGCGTCTTTCGCATATTCACCTATATTCTTAGCATTTTAAATTTAATTAATTAATAATATTACTGCTAATTACAAATATTATTTTTGCGATTAAATTATTTTCCCAAAAAATATCAAAGTACAGATTAATTAATAGATATGTTTAAATTCTAGAAGATGATGAAATACGTGAATTTATTTATACAATAATTATTTATTTCGGTCACATAAAGTTATTTGATAATGCGGAATACTTAAAAAATAAGGTTAAATATTGAAATTGTATAAATAATTAATTATAAAATTTTAAATCCGATAAATCGCAAAATAAAATACGATTAAAGCAACTCAGCAAGCTTGACTTATATTAAACTTAAGTTTAAATAAATAAAACTATACTTAAGTTTAGTAATAGAAATAAAAAGTTTTGTTCAAACATAAATTGGTCTTCTGTAACTGCTTGATAATTTTACTTTTCTCTTTGAAACATGCTGATATGAAGATAGATCATAATTTCTAAAAGTATAAAGGAAGAGTAAATTAATATAATTATTAAATCAGAATATTAAAAACTCACGTGAAAAATTTTGCGGAATTTTTCTACTATTATTACATAACCAACATAATATTTTCAATCCTGAAATAAAAAATTAATTGCGGTATGACTGATCAGAGTGGCAGCTTGCATCATGGTAAATCTTGCTACTTCAAGTTCATGACGCAGCATAGAAATAAGTATAATAATTATTATATTTATATAAATAAATAATTAAATATTATGATAATTAATAATTAAATCAAACAATAACAATTTTGAGCGGTCCCAGATCTGAAAATATCGACTCGAGAGACTACCACTTTTGGTTGCGTAGTCCCGTTAGAAATTTTCTTATTTTTTTTTAAATATATATAACGACAATTAAATTTTACGTTAGTTAACAACTACACAACTAACAAAAAGACTAAACCTTTAATAACTTAAGCGGACTTCCTAGTAGGTGGAAAAAATAAAGTATGTATTATAAAATGTATTATAAAATAACCATTATATTTATTCTTTATTCAAAAATTTATGTTTTAATGTCCTGCAGCTTGGTCGAGTAGTTATCAAAAAGTCATTATTTAAATAATTTATATATAAAAAGAATGGTTACAGTCTGATGCTTAGGTACGTTGACTACTAAACACAGACCTCTGGTTCGAGCCTGAGCGGAGCAAGAACCCAAGAACCAAGCTCCAGCTTGAGTTGGAGTTGAAGTTGGGTTTGGGAAAAAAGTTTATTGCTTTTTTTTTAATAAAAATTTTCGATTTAGTTCGTATGTATACAGACACATACTTTTTTATGCGAGTTACCTTCAAGCCAAGTCTGTCGATTTGCTATAGTATGCGTTTTAGTCTTTAAATGTTATTTTCACAATTTTTATCTTGTATTATGAGAATAAAAGTAAAATAATGCAAACGAAATTATGAAAATTTAAATATTGGAAATCTTTGACTATCGAAATAATTTATTATCATGTGAGAATATTAATTGCTAGATAACTAGAAACTGCTTTTATCGGACATATTTAACATGACTTCCTTTTTTTATTACATAATAAATGATTAATTTTCAAATAAAGCGTAATAAAATTGCAATTAATTAATTTAATTTAAATAATGCAGTAATTAGTTAATTTAATGCTATTTAATTAATCAAGCATTAGCTTGGTGTGATCGCTGATTGAGTTACAGACTGAAACTCTGAGTTGTCACGGACTTGATGGAAATTTAAAAACTGTAGATTTCAAAATCAATTTTATAAGTACATAATATGTCCGACTAATTGGCAAAATATCAAGGTTATAATTAAAGATTTTAGTGTTAGTTTTCAAAATTAAACTTTATTTTTAATAAACTTTTGATGACGTACGTACATTTATTATTTAGTCATCCACATAAAGTTTTTTGTATAAATATTTACATAGAGGTTATTTCACTTAGATAATATTATTTAACTGAATTGGCTCTTGTAATTATTCTTATTCAAATTTCTACATAGTTTTAAATCTAGAATTTAACTTTGTTTTTAACAGTCTTCTAGGGGTGTCAAACTCAAAGGCTCACTTGGGCCAAACAAACAAGTTTTAACTTCAGGTGGGCCGCAAAAATAATATTCATAGAAACGTATGTAGATTTATTTTGAATATTACATTATAATAAACATATCAAATAAGTTTAAAAGTGAACAAGTTAAATAAACGTTAAAATATAAAAAATTTTTATATTCGCCTTCGTCAGAATAATAATAACAAGCAATATACATGGAAACCGCGAAATAACCTATTGTCATCTGAACGAACTATGATCTAAAAATTTTTGAAACCAAGGAGTATATAATCGTGGGTTAAGGAACAACCTAAAATGAGTTTCCGTCAAAGTAGGAAAAACTTAACCCCAATACGTGAATGAAATTAGACAAGTAGATGGCTGTATATATTACTCTAGCCATCTATATCGGTTTTTCTATTCATAGAGTTTTTTTACTTCTTGATACATATCATTTCGTGTAGAAGTCTATCTTGATACTTGCTAACTGATTTTAAAATTTTTGCATTTTTGAAGTCTGTATTATGTCCATCGACGAGTATATGCTTAGCTATAGCAGTAGATTCGGGTTTGTTACAACAGATACTAGGGATATGTCCACTCATTCTCTTCTGAAGCCATTCATTGGTTGGTTTGCCCAATATATACCAGCTTACAAGTTGTACATTTGACTTTATATATTAGGTCTGACTTTTTCTCTGCAGAAACGGGGTCTTTTAATTTGGTGTACAGTTGTCCGATGTTATTAGTGGATCTAAAGGTCATATTAATATTATGTGGTTTTAATATTCGTTGTAATTTCTCGCTTAGTTCTCTGACGTAAGGCATGACTGTGAAGTTTAATGTTTCTTTCATTAAACTCCTACCATTGTAGAGTTTGTTAACACGGTCTTTAACGATTTTCATCATAAGTTTTTTAGGAAATCCATTTTTAAATAGTGTCTCCTTAGCTATATTAAGTGTTTCTTTCCGGTATTCGACGTGTGTTAATTTTAAAAATCTGTCAATAAGGCCTATGGCGGTGCTAATTAATTGGCTTTTGTGATGGTAGGAGTTAAAGTTAAGGTATCTTCCTGCCCAAGTTTGCTTTTGGGTCCACTTATACTTTAAACAGTTTCTTTCGCGAATTAATTGTATGTCCAGGAAAGTTAATTTGTTATCTTCTTCTTGCTCGATTGTGAACTGTAGACGGGGATGAAATCCATTGAACTGCTTGAGCATGAAATCTTCGTTGTCTTGAGGGATAGCGGTAATTATGTCGTCCACATAACGTTTATAAAATGGTAGTTTATAAGGAAGGGTTGATATACGGTCTTCTTCTAGAATCTCCATGACAAGATTAGCGATCGTCGCGGATATAGAGCTTCCCATGGCAGTACCGAATATTTGTTTGTATATTATGCCATTGTATTAAAAATACCTGGTTTCTAGGCAGAACTTGAGAGCATCCAAGAATTTCGATTTAGGGATACTTGTATAGTTTTCTATTTCATCCCATTTTTCTTTAACTACATTGATGGCCAAATCAATGGGAATGTTGGTGAATAGAGACTTAACGTCCAATGATACCAATTTATAGTCATTCGGTATATTTATTTGTTTGACTTCTTCTACAAATGTCCATGAGTCCTTTGTGTAGTAATACATAAAGAAAAAGAAAGATTTAAGGGATCTGTCACGTATCCTATCCCACGATTTTAACTTTTTCCTATTAAATATGTGCAAAAGAACACTTTTCTTAGCATACTAGTACAAAAATTTTGTAGGATAATGCAAAAGTTTTCGAAAAAATCGATTTTAAAAATGTAAAATTTACATGTGTTTTAGATACACGTTTTAACACGGGTTCATGATAGGCCGTTGTTGAGTTAGGCAAAAAAATAAAACAGACCCGGAGAGCGCTACTAATGGAAGTGGTCTCGCATTTTCTAACTTTTAAGTTTTATTTTTTTAAATATTTTTATAAAATTAAATTTTTATTTATGCAATGCAAATCTGACCTGGAGAATTTTACTATTCAATTGGATTTGATTCTACATTACGTATTCCAGTTTTAACACAATTTTTTAAGTTAATAATTTTGAAATTGAAATCTAATCGCATGTTTATTTTTATATTTTCTTTTCGTTATAAATTTATCCTTTCACATCCTTAAATAAATACTACAGAAATTATATTTTCAAATCGTTGGATTGGCAGAGTTGGTATCATAAACTGGCCAACAAATAAATTTCTTAATTTAACATTTTTCGACTGTTTGTCTGGTCAACTATTAAAATAAAATTTATAAAAAACATACCCAAAATATTAATTCTTTGATAAAAACAATCGTATCAGATTATAGTAGTTCAATTCTTTCAATTCTACTGCCATTTATTATAGGATTGAACCTTTAGTTGTAGTCACCAATATGTTATCGATAGTATTTTTTATCTTGTATACATTTTGTGTCACAATATACATACACATTCATTTTGCTTGTCTCACAGTCTTCTAGACTGAAAACAGTCTCTTTACCTGATTTTTGCATTTGTTTACTAAAACCTGCTCTCGGAACTGTCTAAAGGCTATATGAAAGAAACTTTGAGGCAAGGATTTCTTGAATAAAGATCAGTACATATAGCAGTCTTAAATAAAATTATCCAAAGATTATTGGTTTTTGTATAATACTAATCTACAGAAACATCAGATTTGATTTAAAAAATTATCTAATTTTGGGACATTAAAGAAATATAGGAAAGCAGTCGCCAATTTGTGATGAAATACTTTTTATTTACAAATGACCCAAGCAATAACTTAAATGGAAACATGATTTGTATAGCTTAGCTTATCAGGACATAACTTATCACGGATCTATATTCGAGATTTAGCAGTTAGGTAATAACAGAAATGATTATCCATTAAAAGTATAACGTAAGGTTTTGGATTTTCCATGATAAACATTAAGCTTAGCAAATTCAAAACTATCAAATTTAAATATCATCTAGATAAAACTAGAAAAGGTATTATCTTCATAATTATTGTAAAAAGATACAATATTTAAAAAAACATGATAATTAATCACTAATGGCACACGAATAATAGTTAATTAAATTAAAAATTAAACTCATTATCGCTTTGCAGTAATTGTTTATTTTATAGCAAACAAAGTATTTTGGATATTTTCCCAAGAACTCTTAAATGGAAATTTTACTATCTCGACCTATAGTGATGTTAAGCAAATTTAAGATATAATTTGAACTTTTGTAATTTTATATCTCATATTAGCAACAATTTATAAATATGTCAGCTTTGGTTCTGTAATAATTTAGTTCTAATTTAATAGCAGTGGTTATTTATCACTCTGATCGTTACGAACTTAGACAGTCATCGACTAGTTCTGCGCTAATATTCTTTTACAATTAATTACAGTTTTTAATAATTATAATTGTGGTAATGTCAGTAACGCGTAAAAGTAGTAATAATTTTGAATACAAAAATTTTAACTTGAATTGTGTATTACAAGTATTTTATGTGTGTTGTTGTTGTCTTTGTTGTTGTTAAAAGTGTTAAGAATATAAAATTCTAAGGTAATATTAAATATTAAGTTTATTTAAATTGGCTAACAGTGCGATCATTTAAAAATATTGAAAAATTACATAATATGTGATTATGAAATTTCTTAGAGATCGACAATGGGTCCAGGTTTTGAATCAAGCGTGGAAGAAGTAATTAGACCAACATTTATTATTAGTGATTGTAAATCAAGATTTTCGGTACGATTGCAGCTTGCATTTGGTGTTGGCCATGTACTCAACGACATTTGTTCTTCTATTTGGTTTAGTTATTTGTTAATATATTTGAACTTAGTTTTGGAGTTTGACAGTTGGCAAGCTGGATTTTTACTATTAGTAGGACAGGTAAATAATTAAAACCATCACTTCGGGTGTTATATGTATACAACATATGATAATTTCTTCTAGATTGCTGATGCTCTAGCCAATCCTGTGTTTGGTTACCTTTCAGATAGGTACGATAATGTTTATTTATCCAAATATGGAAAAAGAAAAGCTTGGCATTTACTAGGTACAAAACAATAATTAAAATTAATTATAAAAATTACCCAAATATTTTTAGGTTCAATATTTGTCGCGGGATGCATGCCATTTACATTTTTGCCATGCTTGGGATGTGCAGATAGCCCAAAATGGATTCAAATGCTGTATTTTTCTATATTTATTATATTTCTGCAATTTGGTTGGGCTGTTGTTCAGCTTTCGCATTTATCTCTAATTCCAGAACTATCTTCTGATGAAAATGGTAGAACTAGATTAACAGCTACTAGGTAAGTTAAAATTTCAATTTAACTTAAAATAATTTAAGACTATCGCTTTCATGTAACCTTATGTTTATCTTTGCTACTTGGTGTCAAGGAAACTATACGTTACAGATAATTTTTGCTAGAGATTCTCGGTACCAGACTTATTATTATGTTTATAATATTTATATCTCCTAGAATTTTATTGGTATTACCGGATGTGGTGGCAATGAGATTAATTCAATTTCTTAAGAAAATTTCTAATTGTGACTCAATATTTTGCATTTGAAATGAACTTTCAGATTATAGATTTTGCAATCAAAAGATCACCAGACAACCATTATTTTATTTTCACTTTTTGTTACGTTTTTTGGAGTCACAGAGGGCCATTTGTTGCGGGGTTACATAAAATGTTTAATACACATTTTATTGTTTTTCACATCCATATTACGACAATAGTTTTGTTTTATTAATTCGAACTTAATACATAATAATGATAATCATTTCAAATTATGCTTTGAGAAAAAATGGTGTTCAAGTTCAAGTTTAAACTACAATGAATTTTAATTTTTAGATACTGCTTTACAGTAATATCAAATTTATTGGTATATGTAACATCATGGATTGCATTAGGAATGGGAACCTCTACTGGAGAACGTTCTATTACGCCAAACGATAAAGCAAAATTTCAAGCTATTGTGTGGGTAGGTCTGATTATTGGAACAATTACGAATGTAATCTTTCACGTGTGTGTAGAAGAAAATAGCGAAAATAAAGAAGTTGTTAAGAAATTTAACAATAATTGCGAAACGCGAATAAGCGTTGGCGAAATTTTGAGTAGCGTCAAATACTATCAGGTAAAATTAGTTTGGAATAATTGAGAAAAGTTCCCTCATTGTATAAATTTTAGGCTGCAATTGTTTATATGTCTACTATGCTCTTCGCAAATATGGGACAAATATTTATACCTTTGTATTTGCACGAAAGTTTACATATGGCAGCTACCGCTATAGCGATAATACCATTAATCATTTATATCGGCAGTTTCGTTACATCCTTATTTGTTGAAACGTTGAATACATGTTGTGGAAGAAAGGTATAACATAAAGTAATTTTTTTGAAAGCAATAAATGATGATGATTTTTAGATATCATACATAACGGGAGCGGCAATTGGTTTGATTTCGTGCATCTGGATTAAGTCTAGATCTGGATATGTTGAATTTGCAACGTATGAAATTTATGTAGTAGCAATTGTTATGGGAATTGGTAGTTGCATCATTCAAGTGACAAACTTAGGAATTGTGGCAGATCTTATTGGGACCAAAACCGATAACGGTGCTTTCATTTATGGTATTATGACGTTGACTGATAAATTATCAAATGGCATAACGGTCATTACTATCGAAAGCTTGTAGGTTAAAAATCGCCTCTTGATTTTATATAATTCAAAATAATTTTAATTTCAGACGCAAATTTAATACTTCAGACGAATATTATACAAATGTCGTCTCTATGGTGTGCGGGGGAGCTGTAATTTTAGCTACAATATCTGTGATAACTTTAACAAAACGTTCTAAAGGTTAGTGGATATTGAAAAATGAGTGGTGACTTAATTATAACAAAAATTATATTTCAGATCGTTCGGAATACACGACTCTTCCTTAATTATTGCACAAATTAACTTAAGGTACAATTTAAAAAACACACAAACTTGTAAAAATAAATTAAGATAATATAAGAACAATTATTCTATAATGTAATATACGATAATTTTATTAAAAATTTATAAATTATTATCTAGTGGAATTAATATTACCAAACCGACACTATTATTTAGTTATTATCAAAGTCCTTAGCTAAAAGTCCAAAATTCAAAAATTAATGATGACTTTTATTTGATTTGATTAGCAGTAACAAGATTATAAGAATTTGCTTAAAACAAAATTTTTTTACGATTTTTCTAAAATTTCTTATATTCAAAACTATTTAACAAATTCCATTTTATTAATCTGCTGATTTATAAATTTTTCTCTTCTCATTCCTTCCTCATAGTCATCTATAAAGTCTAAATATTTAGCGGGTGTTATTTTTTTGTATTAAATAGAAATATTTATATATCTTTTATTTTTTATGGCTAAGCTCCAATGGTATTCGAGAATAGCGGTCGGTTCAGGAATCTAATCTTAACCCAGATAAATAAAAACACAAACAAATAATATGATACTTTATTCATCTTCAACAATAAGTAAACGTTTCATTTTTAAATACCAGATATGAGACGAAACGAATATTGAACATAAGATGTAAATATAAATAAAACATTTGAGTTGAAAACTCGAACTTCAGTGTTACGAAACCTCCGTTACTTCTGGTTTAAGACCAGAAAAGTAAAACTCTAAAAAACAATCTTCTTTTTAAGTATGCCATGCTTTCAATGAGCGTTGGAGATTAATCTTGCCCTTATTATTTTATTAGAAGCTGATTTAAATAAACCAACTAATTTGCCCAGTTCACTGTCTTAGGTTTTTCAGCCATGTGTCTTCTTCCACGTCCTCTCCTTGCTTCAACTTTTTCTTGTAGAATCAATTGCAATAGATGTATTTTTCGTTTCGCATGAGGTATCCAAAGTACGCTAATTACCAAAACCATTTTATTGATATGATATACGGCCTTGGCCAAATGTATGAGGCACCTTAATCCCGTTACCTGTACCGTAAAGTACGTACCCCGAATTGTTTTGTTTGTGGATTGTGACCCATTGTACCTTTAAAGGATGGTGTAAATTGTTAATAACTGTTAAAATTATATAATAAAACAAACCCATCTGGCAAATATGCACTTGTTTAATATTTTCATAAAATTCATAAGTTCTTCTTAGTCAACAAACACGTACTTAATTTTGTTTTTGTTGTGTAATTTGTGGTGTGTTAGTTTGTTAAATTTTATTTTATTATTAAAAATGTTGAATCAACATGAACTCAGCCAATTACAACTTGTTCGTATACAGTTTATGCTTGAAGAAAGTAAAAACCAAGTTAAAATTATAAAAAAAATAAAATGTTCACGTTGGTCGGTACAGCAGGCACTAAAAAGTTTTGGAGAGACAGGCTCTCATAAAAAATGTAAAAAAGTGGAAGAAAAAAATAACAACCCTTTATGAAGATCGGTTTTTAATACGAAGTTCGTTAAGAAATCGGAAAAAAAACATCTAACGAACTGGCTTCTGGACTACTGTACGAAACGGGAACACGTATTTCTGCAAGAACTACAAGAAGAAGACTGGGGGAAGCCGGGCTTAAAGGATGCAAGTCCAAAAAAAACCATGGCTGTCTGAAAAGAATAAGAAATTGCGGTTGAACTGGGCAAGAAAGTATTCACATTATACGAAGAAGATTGGGCGAATGTTATGTGGTTATAAATTGGATTCATCGAATCTAATTTTCAGATACGTATTCTTTTTAGTTGTTTTTTTATTATAAAATCAAAAACCTTCACAAATTTTAATATTTTGTAGGTAATTTTAATTTTAAAAATTAAAAATTTTAAAAGTTAAAATAATTTTAACTTTTTTTTAAATTTGCTGGTATTTGGAACGCCGGGTGTTTCTTTTGTAAGACAAAGGATTGGTGACGAATTTCATCCAGATTACGTGGTACTCACTGTTAAACACGGAGGGGGTAGTATAATGATCTGGGGGTGTATGGATCGGACGGCGTTGGGGAAATGTTCGTATGTGAGGGTAGGATGAACTTAAAAACATACATAGAAGTCATAGAAAACATTTTATATACTTCAAATTAAGTTGCTTAAAGCAAGTTGTCGCAAAAACAAATATGAACAATACATTGTTTTAACAGAACAATGCACCCTACCACAAATCTGCTTTTACAATAGAGTAGCTACGAAAAAATAACATTGAACTGCTTGAGTGGCTGGCACAGTCTCCGGATCTTAACCCAATTGAGCATCTATGAGGTATTTTGAAACGTAAGGTTTTAAAATACTAGATTACATAAAAAAATATGCTAAAAAATATATTGCAGCAAGAATGGGGAAAATATCTACGGAGCAGTGCTGCAAGCTCGTGAGCTCTATATCCCGAAGACTCGCTACTGTTGTCAAGGCGAATGGTGGTCCAACAAAATATTAATTAGTTAAAATAAAAACAGTAATTTAATATAAATATGCATTTGTATTTCATTTAATTTTATCCTAAATCAAAATATTCAAGACTTTATAAGTGCCTCAAAAAACCAGTGCTCGGATGCACGAAGTTGCCTCTGTTTTTCCTTACTCTGCGTTCTTTCATTTACACCATAGAACAAAACCAAGAAAACGTATCATTTCAAAACTTTAACCCTAATTTGAATGGAAAAATTCGGATTACATATCACTGTTCTGGGGTTCGTAAATGTATTTTTGGCTTTTGCTATTCTTATTTTTATTTTACCTAAAATGGTCCTACTCGTGATTCACATATATATTGGCGCGTTACAAGATTATTTTGACCGTCCATGTAACATTTGTGAAGTTTTGAAGTTTCTAAAATTTGAATTTTCCAGAGAGTATTGTAATTTAAATTATTGTTTCAAGAGTATTTTTGGTTGCATTTGACCGCAGCTGAAATTTTTGATTTTGTGAGTTAGTTTTGGATTTTTTGATTATTTATTTATTTATTTATTTATTTAACTCAATGTTACACTGCATACAGGCCAGGAGGCCTAATTTCATGCAGATAAGCATTATTTTGTTAACATCTAACTACATTGAAACCTCACAAACGTTGGGGCTTAGGTATGATACCATCTGGTATACAGATGGATCAAAGACTGAGACGAGTACTGGAATAGGTGTGCGAGGCAGAAGACTGGGGGATGCTTATAGCATTAACCTGGGACCTCTCGCAACTATATTTCAGGCAGAAGTAACTGCCATATTGGTCTGTGCTGAAGAGCTGGTACGGAGGAACCTTGTAGAGAGGAGAATCTGTATCATGACTGACAGCCAAGCAGCTCTAAGAGCCTTGGAAGGAGTTGAATTACACTCCAAGGTTGTCAAACAATGCAAAGATGCTCTGGTAAAACTTGCTCTCCGCAACAGCGTCACACTGATGTGGGTGCCGGGACACCGGGGCATCAAAGGCAACAAAGAAGCGGATTCTCTAGCTAGGAAGGCCGCTTCCGCAAACCTAATGGGCCCGGAGCCTTCCTGCGGGATTGCTTACTCTACCGCAAAAGGAAGAATTAGGGATATACTAGCAGAACAACACCTTGCACACTGGGTGGACCTACCTGGACTGAGGCAATTGCGTACGTTCATAAGGGCACCGTCCAGTGAGGCCAAAAGGAAGAAAATACTCATGTTGAGTAGGAAACAACTTCGAAGGTTAGTGGGTCTCTTCACAGGGCACTGCTGCCTCAAAAGGCACCTCAGCATTATGGGGCTGGCGGAGGATCCTATTTGCAGGATGTGTGGCGAGGAGGATGAAACCCCACTCCACATACTATGCCAATGCCCGGCCTTGGCCAGGAGCAGGCTGCGTCACCTCGGTTTGCCCTACCCAACAACCGAGGAGATAGAACAATCTCCCTTCAACTGTGTTCTCGACCTGGTCGAGGAGACGCAGTTGTTTGAGTAAAAACTCGGAATGGGTGCACAATAAGCTTAAGCTTCAATGCAGTGGGGATATGTACCACAGCCCGTTACTAATAATAATAATAACTACATTGAATTACAACAAGCAGCCAAATGCGAAAGACTCCGCGCCCAACAACAGCAAGAGCACCCAATTTCTATGCAGGCATTTCATTAAATGAGATCTTACTAATTTTATTAAAATGAGCGAGTCCGATGTCGAAGTCTACGTCAGAGATCAAGAGCAAATAATTAAAACTACGGCAAGTGGTGTGCAACGGCGCATGGGTCATATAAAGTGTTCTAGCTGGAGGTACCCACAACGCACTGGGAAGTCTAGTATTACAGGATCAAGGTACCCTTATCGCTATCATATCCAGAGCTTTTGAGCAATCATACATTCCTTTTATTAATTTGAATAAAAATGAGGCGGCAATGAACTCTCGTCTAGCACATAGTTCCGGTACGCCATATTTCAACCTGAGGTTTTTATTATGTATATCATTCATTCAATTTTGTATACGCTCTAGTGCCAATCTATCAACTGCATATGTTGTGTTCCAGATTATGCTACAATACTCCAATTTAGGACGCACAAGAGTGTTAAATAGAGTTTTCACCACCTTTATGCTTCCAAATAGTTTTGTATTTCTAATGATAAATCCCAGCAGCTTTCTGGATTCCGCTACAACCCCTATAATATGAGTTCTAAATGTCAGATCAGGAACAAACGTGACTTCCAAGTCCTTTATTGCCTCTGAACTATGCAATATAGTACCTTCCATTTTGTAGTCATAAATTATTTTTGTTTTTGATTTTGAGTAGCTAATCGTCTTGCATTTAGATATATTAAATTCAAGCTTATTTACTTTACTCCAAACCAACACCCGTTCAATATCCGACTGCAGAAGTTCGCATTCCCACATGGACCTGATCTTGCTATAGAATTTTAAATCATCTGCGAACAACAAGTACAATAATTTCTATTTAGATGAGCGATTTTTTTGATGAAATTATTAAAATTATATTTTGGCAAGAATTAAAATAATTATAATTAAAATATTTGATAAGTTAAGTTACACTTAGGTAATAAAATTAACTTTAAAAAAACTAACGTGTGGCGTCTCTGATGTCACTTCGAGTTTTTAAAATTTTTACATTTTTAAGTAATACGATTGCAAGTTTGCAAAATCGAACTTAATTTTCCTTTTACCGAGAAGACGAGCAAATAAAATAAAAGTGGACCTGTCTTTGAACAAACTCCATTGCTCCCGCACACCAAAGCTACCTAGAGCAAACAAGTATTTTGGTGTTTGCGGAATTTTTACAAGATCACCATTGTAATATGTTAGCTCTTAAGTTAGGTTTTTTGCTAATCACGATAATCTGGGTCTTTTGGCATTCATTTTCATATCGCATTTCTTGTAGACCTTATGGAGTTGATTTACTACTTTACTACTGAGACTTTCTTCACTAGTAGTAAACAGTACGGTGTCGTGTTCATATCGTAAGTTATTAATATTTACTCCATTTACTGATATTCCATCATCTAAGCCCTCTAAATAGTTTTCTAAAATTGCTTTTGAGTAGGAGGTTCAAAAAGACTTCAAAAAGACCAAAATAATGAGTAGAGAAAACGCAAATATAATGCTGGAAAGTCAAAGAATAGAGACCGTAAATGAATACATACATATACCTGGGACACAAAATAGTACTGGGAAAGAACAACCAAGTGACCGAAATAGGAAGACGTGTTCAAATGTCATGGGCAGCCTTCGGAAAGCTTACAGTCATTTTCAAAAACAACAATGTGCCCATATGCTTAAAAAGAAAGTTTTTTGATCAATGCGTTTTCCCAACCATGACGTAAGGTTTCGAGAATATGGCACTAACTATCAAAAATATAACAAAATTGCAAACAACCCAACGATCCACGGAACGCATTATTCTTAATATAAATCTAAGACACAAAATTAAGAACGAGAAAATACGCAGAACTATGATAACCGTCGTTATGACTTGATTAGCGGAACAAAAATGGAACTGGGCAGGACATGTAGCCAGACAAGACCCAAGAAAATAGCCACACGGATTGACGTTTTGGAAACTACAAACAACAAGGCGCGTTGGTCGACCCCAGAAAAGATGGGTCGACAACATAAGAAAAGCAACAGACAAACAATGAGACTGACATGTCAAAGACACCGTTCAGCATGCACAAAGAATGGATGATAAAGATAGATAGAAGTTGAACACTAGCTGTGACAGCACACATCTTTCTTTTATTCCTTTACTGATGTTAATCTCTTCCGATATTTGATCTTCCATGCGTAATATTGCTTTTTGTTAATTAAGATCATTCTCCTATCTTTGTCATCGATTCCTAAAGATTTCAAAATTAATAACATATAGTAGTTTTTTATGTTTGACTTTGTCAAAAGTCTTCTTGAAGTCAACGAAGCATGCAAACACGTTATAATTCACATCCTTAAACCTATATGTATCATTTACTTGAATACCAAATACTCCTTCCCTTATGCTCATTCTACCTCGAAAACCAAACTGGGTGTATATTTATCTGTGTACTACTTTTATGCTAAGAAAATTTTATAGATGTAATTTATTATGCTTTCTACCAACTTTCTACCAACTTCAACCAAACTTACGGTATATTTCCGGAGTCGTTGCTAGCATTAAAAAAGATCCACCAATATATTGAAGTGATATTTTAGCAAAAAAATTTACCATTCACTTATTTTTATCGGGCAGTCTTGGATTTTGGATAGTTGGAATTATTTTAAGTTTGAGCGTTTTCAAAATAATTATTAATTCCAGTATAAAACCAAATAATGCTTTCCAAAATAATCACAAATACAAAATTAAATGTAAAATTTTTAGACTTCTTATATGTAGGTTCGAACTTGTGATAAATAAAATCCATAAACTCACAATAAATTTTCTTAAAGTCGAATCCAATATATTCCATCAGCTCAAATCAATAATAAATCAATCAATTAATTGCAAAACTATTGCATAAAATTTCAAAATTATTCCCAAAAAAGTACTTCACCGAGTGAACAGTCGCACAACCTACTCATACGGAGACCCCTGGTAAAAAGCCCTTTTTCTCCCCTCTTTGTTCCTCACCTTGCACTCTTTCCAGTTTTACCAAAACCAAATACATTTCACAAAATTTTTCTAATAGAGTACAGGGTGGGTCCAAATCGTTTTAAACCACGGCAATATTTATGTTGTTATTCGTGTATTTCAATATCTCTTCTGGTATTTTATCAGAGTCCATCGCTTTTCCGATTTTTATTTGTTTTATTGATAGTTGTATTATTTCTTCTTTGATGATTTTTGGTCATCTTTTTATGTCTTGATTTTCCAATTTGGCGTCTTTCTTTCAAAATTGTTTTTGTACGTAATTTTCCCAGGTTTTAATTTTTTAATTACCTGGCACGTAAAATAAAATAAAAAAATTGAAGAATTAGAAATTAGAAATTAAATCAAAGGTTGCAGATATAGTAGATTATTATTACATCCTTCAGATGTAAAAAGATGTAAATTTTAAGCAAAATTTTATAGTGTAAATAGGCAATAAAAATATATTGCAATAAATAAACAAACAGTAAAGTTTAGGACGAAGGAAAACCAATAGAAAAACGTAATACTGTAATAAGCTTAAAAAAAGATACATTTGTATAAAATTTAGTTAAGCCATTTTATGTATAAATTTTAAGTTTACTTTATCAACTTTTTTTTAAACCAAGCCGCCGGAAACTATGAACCAACAAAAAGAATAATACCCAAGTAGTACAAACGTATCAATGACAATCACAACTAAACCTAATTAATACCACGAAAAACATCTAAGCATCAAGATGAAAATAAGAATAAAATAATAAGAATAAGATAATATTAAGAAGACCAAACTGAAGAAAGCAATTTTTGGCTACAGAATTGCAATACTAATCAACGGTGGTGTAAACCTGAAAATGAAAGAGATCGAAGAAAATTTATATTTTGCATGTCGACGATGACGATATTCTTTTGCTGTATAAAAACGATTTAAAGATACAAAACGAGAAAACTATGTTATTTCCAAATAACACACATACACAACCATTAAAAATTAAAATTTTGACTTTAATACATCAACAAAAATAGAAAACCGCGGTTGACAACATTTATTAAATTAAGAAATCAAGAAATAAACATAAAACGCTCACATTACAATCAAGGAAATGTAGTGCTTAGTGAATACTTAAGCGCTAGTAAGGTAAAATAAAACAGATTTTTTTTAAATACATTTATTACTGGATATTACCGAATAAACAATACATTTTGTTAATCAGTTCAAAATTAAACATGTTAACACCAGAAAGAAAAAATAATATTTCCTAAGTAAGGTTTATTATAACAACTACATATGAATAATATTTTCATCCCGGGGCTATCTAATCGACTGGCGGCACTATTGAACAACGATCACCTAAAAGTAGTTTGTTACAGCACGAAGAGTTTAGCCCCATTGTTCACATCGGGTAAAGACAAAATTGAGAAGGAATCGAGAAGCGCTTTGATATACGAAATAGATTGTGAATGTGGTTCATCATATATCGGTCAAACCGGTCAATATTTGAAAAAACGGGTATACCAACACAACTACGATATAACCAATAAAAAGAAGAATACAGGCTTGTCTATCCATATTGCCGGGACGGGCCACAGATTGAAGCAGGATGGTGTGAGAATACTAGATTATGAGAAGAACTTACAAAAAAGGCTGGTAATGGAGATGTTATACATTAACAAAAACAAAGACAAATCGTTAAATCTAAATGCGGACACCATTGGTTTAAGCAAAGTGTATGCCAGCTTATTTAATGAATAAACCTCTGAAGACGACCCTGTTCAAAGATAACGTTACACATTTTGTTTGAATTTGTTGATTTGTTTTGCTTTGTGAAATTTTTATACTAATGTTAAGTTTTTTTGGAAAGATTTTAGCAGTTGTCACATGTTATCAATTGTTGATTTTTGTTTTTTGCTTTTATTGGTGAGTCCTTAAAGTTTTTGTAGTGAATTTTTTTGGAGCTACTATTGTGAATGATGCCTTGATGATCTTACCTGTGTATTTGTTATTTTCAGACTCTGAAGAAGACCTGAATTAAGGTTGAAACTAGTTAGTTTAAGAGTAAAGGAAGAAGAAAGATCATTTGTTTGATTTGACCCAAAAAAACCCACGAATTCCACAATTTTTCTAAAAAATGTTCTTTATTATTTAACCTAAAAAATTATTAAATGTTCCAATTGAAGTTGGCAGTTGCAAATTAAACTTAAATTAATACTAGTTGACTAAAGAAATCCTGTCACCTTCCTTTTGTTTAGTTTTATAAAACATTGCTAAAGTAAATTAAAAATTGAAAATTAATATAATTATTTTGTTCTTTTAAGGATAATAAGTAGTAGCATGTTAACTTATAAACAATATACTATTATCCGGAGAAAATTGTATGGCTTTGTATTATTAATTAATAAATAATTATAATGCTGTTTATTTGGGGTTGATTGAATCAGTTTCATTTAAAATTTATCGGATATTTAAACTAAGTATCCCATTTAATCCAAAATGGATCCTCACAAGTTACGAAGAAATCAAAGCAAAAGCTTAATCAAGTTGTTGCATACCTTTTCTATAATATAAAACCGTAGTATAAGCTTTGCGATTCATATACATACTGTTACGACACATGACTGATATTAGCTAGACCGTGGTAAGTTGCAGATAAATCAAATAATAATTATAAAATCTCATTGCAATACATAAATAATTAAAACATCAATGATGTTGTGTTAAACCGTTTTAATTTGGCGAAAACATGACGAAATTATAATCCGTCAACATTGTCAAAGTATTCATTTAGATTGTAGTAATATGTAGTGTAACCAACTCTAAAACTTGTTAATTGTAAGTAATTTTGTTAGAAAGTTTATATGCGCAATCTTGTGTTTGTATTACCAACGAAAATGGATCTAGAAGTGCAATCCTCTAGTGTGTGTCCGGAAATGGCGGAAGCTTGTTCACCGCCTTGGAGATGTGACAAATCGTCACCTGGTGACCCGTGAGCGGCAAATTCAACCTCGGTCGGTCGCTTGAGGGCCGTATAAACCTGCATCTCCCGAATGTAATCATATCATACTAACATAGAGAACTGTCCGTGCTGCTTAATGGATCCATTATAGCGGTCGGTTTCCTTATGGCTATGTGCTTTCGAGAAGGGATCGTACATGCAAATGGAATGGCCTTTATTAATACATAATTTTCTACTCCCGAAAAAACAAAAATAAAATGAATTATAGGAAACAAGGGACAAAAGAAATTTGCCCACCGAAAAATAAAACGCAATGTCTCTGTATTACATTATGGGGTCAGCCTGCATGTAGAAAGCTACAAATGGTTGTAGGCATTTCAATTTGCCTCAAAATACTGGAACAAATTACAAAAAGTTTTATACAATTCTTTCTAGAATTTGGAAATTATACCGACACGAAAGGGGATCGATTATACTCCTGCACTAAAATAGACCAAACTGTTCATTTTAGCTATTGTATTAGTTGTGCAACATATATGTAAGTACATATTCTGAACAGATGTGTGTTTGAATAATTGATCATATTTTAGAAGTAGCATCTGATTCATTCCACCCTACACCATGTTTTAATGGAGTTATGTGCTCGTTCCTACCAATTTTCGCCACCCAAAAATAATATTTTAATATTTACTACGCCATAATCATTATTCTTAAACAAATAATAAACAACAATTTGTTCAATATTGAAACTTCACAATTATAACCATTTTATCAAAGATTATACTATAAGATAGTTAATAAATAATTATGTGTTTACTTTAAAATATTTGTAATCAAAAATACAGAGATGGACTAGCCATATTGCATTTGGTTGCAGCTGGTCACATTAGCACTGCAAGGCGAAACTCTCGAGATCTCAGGATTTTTGATTGCACAATCAAAAATAATAATTATTAATAAAAAAATAATAAAATTTGAATTATGTAAATAATTCAATGTTTATTTCTGTTAAACTGCGTATACAAACCTAAAATCGAAAATCAAACCAAGTTTTAGATTATATTTCTTATGCTTAACGAACAAACAAAAATATTTTTCACTGTCTTTGGCTAATGGCTTTTAATTTTCCGAAATTATGTTATACCTACCTACTTCTTACGTTGAATAATTTTAAATCAGCTTTATTCGTTTGACGAGGGGAAACTTGGTATTGAAAATCTAAAAGCGAACAAAAATTTCGACGGGATGAAAACGTGGTAAAATTAAGCAAAAATTTGTGTTTTTTCAAATAACCATGAAAATCAGAAGCAGTTCTTGAGATATTAAGGGCAGAAACTTTCAAATAGTTAGCACTGAAAACTCCAATCAATTTATACTCATTTCTTTTCTTTCCAATCTATTTGGTTTTTAAATTATGATCTATTAAATTTTACAATAGAAGCGTCGCAAAATAGTAAGAAATACGGCAAACTGGAGAACATTGTACTTATATTTGAATTTTCAAATAAATGCTTTCTGGACTTATTAATTTATAGAAATTATTTCTATAAAAACACTTTTAAAATAAAATTTTCGCCTTGTGTGAATTTCATTTCCATTGTTTTTGTTTGAAAACCCATTAGCAGTAAGTTAATTTAACAGATTAAAGTTTTAGTTAATAACGAAAGTAAACACAACTTAAACTGAAACAATGGCCATAAAATGGCAACAAAACGACTAATATTTTTGTAAACGCGATAATTTTTTATTTTATTATCAAGTCTTTAATAATAATTAAAAAACAAAATATTAAGTATTGAGTAGCCAAATATATCTTTTTAAATTAATATTTTTTTCATTATTATGCATTATAGTAGAATCAGGAATATAAGAAAATTAATTTTTCATGTATTTCCGGGTATAAAACTATAAAAAAAGCAAATGTATTTATGTGCTAGACACAAACATTAAGGCAATTGAAGTCTTTTATTTTATTTTAAATTCTAAAATATGGTTAAATTGGTGATTAGGCAGAATCTTCTGCTCTTAGTGAAAAAACCGAAAGTAATACTTAAAAAAGTGACCCAATCATCAAAATTTTCAATCATGAATTAAATCACATTGCATTTAATGATTATTAGCAAAGTCGACTTTAAAAGTAACATTTTTAAATACTAACTTACAAAAATAATTTATGCAATCCAGAACGAATAAATTCTGTTTTACAATTTAGTCTTCATGTGTGACAACTATCCTCAATCCAGTTGAAATGAAGTTCAAGCTCCAATTACCAACTCATGATTACAGAAAAGAAACAAGATCAATCACTTCCAAAAATTGTACATTATCAAACTGTTTAACTAGCATCATTATAAAAAAATATTCCAAACGGTAATGTACCTTCTTCACTAATACTATTCAAATTCATAATCCAAATCATTATTCGCGAATTCCCTGTGATAATTAGGTTGTATTTACAAAGATATAAATAATTCGTATTATATAAGATGTCAACTCAAAGTAAATTGTCTGAGTACTACCTTCTTAACAAGTTTACTTATTTTGCTTAATATCTTTACCAAAAGATGAAGGGATCAATTAATGCTGGTACTTTTAAAAATTATTTATCCACAGCTTAAAAGATTTGTAAAAAACCTTAACAAAATTACTACGTGTTTCATATAATAAACACTTTAAGCTTTGGATGAGCACATCTCCTTAACGGATAGAAATTTTTTACTTAAAAAGGGCTTTTAAATAAAATTCCAGATTTAAATAAAAACTGTACCTAAAAATTAAATAATGAAAAAGCTGTTTAGAAAGAAAACAATAATTTTCTACTAACTAATTTTCTAAAATTACAAACTCCCAATTCCGTTTTCACTTTCTACAATCCAAATACTACTTACTAATCAAGGAAGCTGCTACATCAAGTCAGTATACTCATATAAATACTATTGCAGCTCCCTGACTAGTAGTATTTGTACTGTATAAAGTGAAAACTAAATTGAAGTTTAGAATACAGAAAACTAGTTTTCTTAGGTCAGCTTTTTTAAATTTTTAAGTACTACATTTTATTAAAAAAGTTTGTATTATTTGTAAGAACTTTGGGTTTAAAATTAACAACTGAATTAATAGCTTTAAAAGCTGTTTAAATATTACCCGCACAAAAATATTAATGCCAGATTGACGCTGCGGAGGTTTTCTCATCGTGTCCTTGACGATCGTTTGATTATTTTCATTTTTATCATTTTATTATTGTAGTACAAAAAAGACAAAAACTTATTGAACAATTTGTTATGATAACTCAAACGGAATACATCTGAATAACTAAAATGCGATTCTACAGCTGCATCCGTGCATGTCTGCGTCATGTGCAACATTTTCAACGCTGTATCGTAATGTATCGTATCGTTGTATAACTAAAAAAAAATTTATTAGAAGAATATTAGCAGTTCTTTTTTTCCAATACTATTTTTATAATGTTTAAAATATTTTTGATTGAATTTTTAAGAATTACTAAAGGTAAGCAATTGAAAAATGTATGTAGGTACATACAATATGAAAATCAGCAATCAATGAACCTGTTAACATAAATTTGATATTATAGAATATAAATGAATGCAACTTGTTTCACTGTTGTATATCATAAGAGAATTGCATAAAATTGTGTGGCCCCTTGAGCTAACAATGCTTTGTGCAAAAACAAGCGTCGCAATGATGAAGGGGACAGACAACAAATCAGTCGATTATTAAATCGGTTTATAGCAGGCGTTCACAATACAATAGCAGAAATACACAACCTGCTAAAATACTGCAAAGCGACAGTTATGAATGGGAAGCATAAAATGATCATTCGCTTCACAGTTTTTGTAGGCAATGGATTACAAAATTGTGTAGCTATTAAATTTCCATGGCCATTATGACATATACTGTGTACCTACCCTACAAGGCTGAATAAACCATTAAAAATGTAAATTAAATAATTATTCCTTGTAATCAATTATAGTCCGACAATGAAATTGTTATAATTTTTATTTTGAATTTTTTCGTACCTTGAAAGCAATATTATTAAAAATATTATTGCAAAACAAATATTTTTATTGATTATTTTCTGGGAATTCGAATAGCTTTGCGTCGAATTTTTGCATCCACAACCAACTGAGCTTGCCGTTTTAAATAACCCCTGGTAGGCACTTCTTCTTCATCTTCGGACACTACAATTTATTAAAATTATACTATGCTTGCAAATATGATAAAATAAACCAACCGGTTGGTTGTTGGATTGTAGACGATTCTTCCTCGGGAATGGGAGTGTGTCTAATTAAAC
This sequence comes from Cantharis rustica, assembly GCA_911387805.1. Taxonomy (NCBI): domain Eukaryota; kingdom Metazoa; phylum Arthropoda; class Insecta; order Coleoptera; family Cantharidae; genus Cantharis; species Cantharis rustica. Next base: position 39,247,388 of record OU426879.1, read on the forward strand.
CACTATAAGGTGACGGTAACCAATCTTGATTATCAATGTCATCAGTATCTAACTAAAAAGTAATATTACAATTAAACTATTAAATAAAATAAGTTAAGCCGTTTTTTAAATTTACCAAAGGCACAAAATTTTTATCTATGGTAACTTCCTTAAATTCGAACATAACTTCTTCGAGTTCTTTTTTTAAACTTGTCAACACCTCAGCAGGATTTGAATTAATATTCGCAAGTGGATGTATTGCACAAAAGATTTGGTTCAAGCTTTTGCACACGGATTGAATCATTTCTTGTGCTTTAACCCGATCAATTTTATATGATTCCGTCAGTTCTTTCCGGGTTTGTATTGAAGTGCGAATCCGATCAACATTCTCAGCGTTTCTGAAATTATAAAAAATGTTTACAAATCTTTTACTCAATAACTTTCGAAATACTGTTCGGTATCCTTAGCTTCAGCATATTTATATCGTTCAACTTCCATAGTTAGATTATTTTGTTGTTTTTCTAATTGTTGCTTTTTAACTTCTGAAGCATCTCTTATTGAGTTTAATCTAATGTCAGTTTCTTTTTGCGATTTAAATCTTTGCACTACTTCTTCGGCTGTTACAGCTCCTACGAAACTCAAGCGTAATCAATTTGTAGAGCTTGGTTTACAGTTAACTAAGATTTATCTCAAAAGTTCCGATGTCTACCTGTAGCTTGCTTAAGTGTTTCAAATATATCTGTTGTAGTTATGTCTTCTTGCTGAGACATCGTTTCATCATTAACTTCTTCGTCTACTACAATTTCATCCCCTGTGTCGGCTTCCGAGCGGACAGGTGTTTTGCCACTTTGAAAAATTCTGCGTTCCAATTTTTCTAATTCTTGTTTACCTCTCACAACCAAACGTTTCCCTTCGTTTTCTTGTTGATCCCGTGCCTTACCTGCACTCAACGCTACTTTTTCTTGTAGAAGAAGTTCAGAGCGGACGGTCCCTTTCATTAAAATTGCTTCTTCCGATATCTTAAAAGATATAAATTAAGTAAAACAGAAATTGAACGACATCCGAAGCATTTACCTTTTGAAGACGTTTAATTTCTTGTTTTTGTATACGTAATTGATCTTCTGCGCAATTAATGTTAAACTCAAATCGCGCTGCATCATTTCGCAAAGTGTTTCGTATGCTATCATACCGCTCTTGAACGTGTTCGGCTTCTCTCCATTGAATTTTAATAGCATGAATATTATTTTGCAATTCTGTGCACATCTGAAAAATAAAGTAAATTTTATTTTTCAAATCAACGCTGTGATTGTGTTGCTGAAAGACCGATCCAGAATAACTATAGAAAATTCGATCATCAGAAATATATTAATATGTAGAATATTTCTTACAATTTTAATTGGAATTTCCACTTTTTTCTTTATTTCAATTTTTCCTTTCTTTGATAGCAATAATTGATATCTGCTTGCTAATTTTGCCAAAAGAGTTTGTTTCTAAAAGAATGAAATGTGTAAATACTGTAAAAATAATAAATCTACTCTCACTTGTCGAATACGATAACGAATAACATTTAGTTGCTTTGATTTGTCAATTATTTTTAAATCTAAAAGTTCTTTTGTATCCGAACAAGATTTTTCAGTTAAGGATCCCATTACAGTTTCTAGGCGAGCGCTCCTTACTCTACATTTGGCACTTGTGCTTCTATGTTCGCGTAATTCCAAAACAAGTCGTTCAATTTCTTTTTTTAAATTCGCAATTTTGTCAAAATTTTCTTTGGTTTCTGTTTCGTGCACTTCAAATAACGCTTTCCGTTGACCCTCTAACAGTAATTAAACATTTATGTAGTGGATTAATTTATGATGTTTAAAATTGGTTTACCTGACAATTGAATTTTCTTCTTTATCGCTAAGATTTGTTTGTTCACATCTGATATGTTTGCCGATTTTGAGCGTGGTCTTTGAACAGACATGTTTAAACAGCTTTTCTGGCACTTTGTTATAATGAAATAAAATTTTATAAACTCGCCTTGTCGAAAGAATTGACGCGGTTTAGTATCGATCAAACATGAATCTCCATATCAACGTTACTTGTAATAATTAAAGTGGTACAGAAATTTCATAAGTCTTAAGTATTGTAAGCGTCTGGTATAACACTTCCATTTAGTAAATTAGTTCTCAAAAATAAGCTTTCCGCAAATTCGAGGTAGGGTAAGAGAGTTAAAGAAATTGTGAGCTTGCCAGTGAAATGTGCATTAAAATTTTAGATATTTAAGATTTGGTTAAAGATAAAAACTGAAATAATATTTATTTTCCACATTTAAATTTAAAAAAATAGAAGAACTATAAAAAAATGTAGATGAAATTATACAAACTAAAAATTCCACCTATTAAAAACCATAAAGAAACATGAGGAAATTTAGAAGAAAAGAAAGGAGAGCAATTGTGTAAATAAAAGAAGCCTCAGGTTTTATGCAGACGCATGGGTGACCATAGTCATGCAACTGACTATGATAACATCAACATCCCAAAACGCAATATTTATAAAATAAATATTAGATAATTTTATTAACCAAATACATTTAATTTATTTTTGAATATAAAATTTAGATATTAAATTGCATCGTTGGTGCAGAAAATCGAATCTATTAAGCAAAATAGTAAAGCAAGTATTTAGTATTATATTGTTTTCATACAGAATCCAGTAATTAGTCAATTGTAATAGCTAACGCACCAGGACATTTAGCAAATTGTCTCGGGTGTACAATTTATAGCTAACTGGTGATTATTAAAACAAGATTATCAAAGGATTTGGTTAATACTAGCTATTAAAGTCAATAACAATTACCAAGCTCTTTAGAATTTGAACTGATTGTAAAAAATTTTAGTATTTACTTAAAGTACCCTTACCCACCAAGTGTAAAATTACAAGTTAAAATGTGCAGGAAATTTCAAATTAACATCATTTAAAGAAACATTTATTGAAGAATTACTGTTCGTTATGTTCACTTTACAGAGAAATAGGTGTAATGTATCTTATTACTGTTTTGGGATTTAGAAATCAACCAGGGAATTTGTTACATGTGGTCAGTATGTCCACACACAGTTTCACGAATGAATAGCCATGTTCGATCACATAATGTTGCTATGCTGAGTAATTTTGGAAAAGTAGTTTTCAAAGCGGTCTACCAAAAGTACTACATATCCATTGAAGTAATGTATATGGCTATTCCATTATTGAGGGTAATCGTAAATAGCAGCAAAATAAACATTTGAGATGTTCATCTGCATGCACTGACCAATCAGTGATTAGATTCACCACTATTGAAATAAGTTTTTAATTTTGTATCCTCGATGAAAAACGCTTATTACTTGTTGTTTCGATAATTATACCAGTCTGTTGATTTTGAAATACTACCCACTAAATCTGATTTAAAAACTTGCGAATGGTTTATGGCAAGCGGTTATGCGTTGTTTCATTTTAATTGACGAATCTGTGTTTGGGCCCTATATGAAGAACACGGTGCATTGTTTCAGTTACACCGTTCCCGCACTTCTCATCCTGCTGCAAGATAAGCAATTTTCTCGGCTCGTGATTGGGGATTTTCTCCTGGGAATAAAAACTCCATCTACAAATGAACAGCCGTGACAAGAGCTATAATTCGTCGTCCGGATGAAAGCGAAAGAAAGACGGAAAGCGCGGGAGATTATACTCTGGTTGCGGTCATATCTCTCGTAGTCCGCGGGCAACGCAGTGCAGGACGTACGTGTGGGCATACCTCGGATTTACGACGTTCTCTAGCAATACATCACTTGTTCTCATTTACAGCTACAGTAAGGGTAAGCGCGACATCCTTTCCAATAAAACAACGCAAACACATTTTCCGATTTACGCTTTTATTTGGTTAGTTGAGCGGGAGGTATTCCGGCAAGAGAAAATTACGGCGTCGCATTTGTCATTTTGATACCAACAGAGCGTCAAAAATAAATAATATTATTATTGATTATGAAGACAAATGATGACAAAATATATAAAAAAATACTCATTTCTTTCAGTATCAATCTACTTTAATCCAATAAATAGTTACTAACTTTTTGTATATTTAATAATTTCCCCCATATAATTGAAGGCTCAAAACAAAATACTTCATAATGCTGTTAAAAATTTAAATAATCCGATATAAGGTTGAAATTTTTTTCTCTTAAAATATCCAGTCTGGATCAAGTTAACGATTTCTTAATCAAATTGGATCCTTTTAGCAATTGAAAAATTTAACCTGGGTTACTTCTTCGGAATTATACACTCATTCCACCGACGGAATACCTGACACAAACGAATATAAAAAGACGATTTTAAATTATACTCCTGTCATAATAGCAGAAATTTTTAAACAAATTTAGAATAATCCATTTATACGGAATCAATAATTTATTGAAAAATTATTCAACAGAGATTTTTCGCTTTGAATTTTGTCGACCGCTCTTGATTTCAGCGCACTTTGAACCCGATTAAGCTTTCATTTTCATCATTTGAGCTTCAACTATTGCGAAATTAATAATAAATTCTTTGGGAGGGGGAAAGTGATGTTTTTTTTATATTCTATTTCAACCACAAATTTTTTGAGATTTATGAGAATTTAACTATAAAGCGCGTTAAACTCTGTAGGCTCTAAAGTAATTTTTACTTAATATTAGATTAATAATAATCTTGGCGACTTATTACTGTCGTCCGTATAATTATTTAATTATTACTTTTTAAAAATATTAATATGCATCACTCTTAAAGGTCGTCTGTAAATGTAAAATTTTTCCCATTCTGCTGGTTTATCAATCCTCCAAACTAGCCACAAAAGTCCAACATTTGCTTGTAATATAGTATGTAATATACTATTTTCTCCAAACGCAAAATTCGCGATTTTATTATTCAATTGCTAGAATTAAGGTTTCACTTTTTATTATTTTATTGTACTACTGGCGACGGGCGTCAAATAAGAAAAGTAGAAATATAGCATGTTAAAAATTCATTTAATTTTTAGGTAAAATACTTTTTTTTATCATAATATCGCAAAATCATACCAAAGCTAGTTATTGAGGATGGTCAATTACGCAATACAAACTATCAAGAAAATCAGCGTGTTCTGATGAAATTATTATTTTTAAATAATTTTTAACTAAAAAGAATCAAATTTTTAAATTCTACATTATCTAAAACGATTATTCCAATATAACGAAAACCAAAGCAGTTAGATAGGCAACTCCATCAACGTGTGTTTGTGATAGTTGCTTTACTCGAGTAATATACCATTTTTACCATTCTATAAGTAGGAAAATTATTAACATAAGGGCTAAAATTATTTTTACTAGTTTTACGTAGTGAAAGTGAGGTATTATTTACACTAACTTGTTGATTTTACACCTATGCTCAACAATCCACTCATGTGGGTTATTAATCAAGGTATTATGATCCAGGTAACTGGATGACTTAACATCTGGTAGCTTAAGATTCAATTTTACTGGTATTTGAAAGCAATTCACCAACTATTTCGGCAACTGCTAAAATTGATTTTTTTATAAGCTAATAACAAATTATTTAATCTTATTTGGGATATTTAAATATTCCATTTTGTCATACTATAAAAAATATAATCTGACTAATTAAATATTAGAGTAGCTAATCAAAATACGTTCTATTTCGCCAGTACCAACACCTTTGAAAAATCCTCTGACCTGCATGAGCTACCCTTGTGAGGCGTAAAGTTTACTTTTTAAACCAATATAACAAAATATAAACCATAACTTTCAAGAAATTGTCCAAGTTTTTCTACTGGATAGTCCAGTAATTATTTAAATTAAATTAGAGGTCAAGATTTTCCAAAAGACATCTTGGTGTGTAATCTTGGTGAATTTTATAGCATCACAATGGTTGTTCAATAGGTGACATTTAAAGATCACACAGTTTATTAATAAAAACCCCAGAATGCGCAAAAGTCTTAAGATTTTTTGCATGTTCTATATCTTTTGCAGGAAAATACCCGAAGCTGAAGGCTGAGGCCTTTTCGAAATTATATAGCACGAACAAAAAATCGTATATTGACTTTTGCACATTTCATAATGTTTTTCTGAGTGCAGGTTTCCCTCACCCAAGCAGATCCAAAATTCGGCTCTCTAATTGGTTCTATCGCAACAAAAAGACTATAATCGAAAGTACACACTTTTTCACGTGTATAAATTGAATATAATAGTGCAAAAAAAGTTTACTGTAAAATGTTATCGGTTGCTTTTGAAAACACTTGAATTGACTTTAAAATTTTCTTAAATTTTTGACTTTAAAATTGCCATAATATGATATACCAAATTTTCTCTTAGCAATCATGTTTCTTTGAACACTTGCATAAAAATTCTAGTAGGGTACTAACATTGTTAGATGTATAATCATATGTATAACTTAGAATTTAGATTACAATTTTCGTTATGAAATTTTAAAATTTTGTACTATAAGAATTAGCAAAACATATAATTTTTTTTGAAAGTCGGCAACGAAATTTGTAAAGGGCTGTAGTACTTGAATCTGGATAGATATAAAATGTTTCTATAATTTTAAATTATTAGTCGTTTTAAAAAGTTGGCGTTTATCGGATATCAGCTGTAAGTTTAATTAAATTTCATGTTTTGTAACTTGCCAGTTGCAGTAGAATTAGATCAATTTGATTGGTAGGTGCTTGGTTAGGTGCTACTTGGACAATTTATTTGATTTAATTGTGAGAGTATATTACACTTACATTTTATAACCGCGAGGCCATGGATAGAAATATATTAATTCCATATGTTCTATTTTTATTTTAAGTGGTAAAACTATTAATTTGTTATCATGAAGGTAATGAAAGAACAGAACATTAAAATTCTCATAAATGCAATTTAAATAAAGCAATGCCATATTATGTAAGAGTAGTTGGTAATAATATACAATATTAAATATTATTTTGAACTAGTACAAGCAAGTGTATTGTTTTTCAAAATTTTTAACATATAACAAATTTTAAATTAAATATTTAATAATGCAAATTAATAGTGCATTTAATACTGCACAGTGCAGTATGTGGTTGTCTTACTCCACAGAAAAACCCGTAAAATTATAAAATCGTTCGTTAGGTGAGAATTTCAAGACTGTCACTCCAGGTCCTCCTGCTTCATTATATTTCTGCTGAAGGTTGTGTAACTTTCATTATCATCATGCAATAATTTATATTTTTAATTAATTTAAAATAAATTAATTTTGCAATATTAATTTTGTTTAATGTGCAATTAAAATTAAATTGTTTTAACATTTTAGTTATATTATTTTTCAATATTTAAAATATAAAATTAAATTATCGGTATTTGAAATTTACCTGAAAAAATCTTGACAATGTAATACTAGAAATCTAATGCAATAAAAATTGTTCAATTAAAATATTCGTACACATTAACTACTCTAATTAATGGAATGACACCTGTAATTTCAATAATTTGAAATGATGAATTTCAAAAAACTTTTTCTAGTTTTTCGGTGGGATTTACAATTTTTGTATGAAATAGTAATTATATTGATATTATTTCTGCGACCTCGTAGTGTTCTGTCTGTTGAGAAATTCGAAAAAATATCTGCGTTGTAATTAAACCAGCAGTCACACCAAATTACTGGTAGCCAAATAAAATATTTGCTGATTTTTATTAAACGAATTTTACACCAAAAAAAATCAATTTTTTTATATTACGTGAAATTTAATTTCGCTGAATACCTTCTATAAATTGATAAATTAAAATTGCTCTGGAAAGAAAGTTGTTGTACTTAGTGGAACGTAACAATTTGGTTAGACAGAACTGCAATGTTAAAAAATATTAGGATCCTTGATGAATAATAGAAAAGGCAATTGGTAGATCAATTGTTAAAACAAACAGTCCTGACCAGATGTTATTGTGGCAGTGTAAATCCCAACTAACCAACGGTAACGTTCGGGGTGGAGGCCCCGGGACTCCACTCCATCACGATTGCGACCACGGGGACTAAGCGCCGCTCTTTACTACACTTAGGAATCGGCCTTTCCCCTTTCTAAATTCTCGTTTGCTTTGTTTTGCTTTTGCGTAAAAGTTATAGCTCTTCATGACTTTTTCCAAATTACTCTTCCAGGTTAAATTAATAGTAAAAGTGACTCCGTAATCCAATATTCCACTAAGAAATTTACATAGCACAATATACCAAGCTGGAGGCATTATCTATTCATTGTGGTACGAGGTGTTCGGCATTCGCGACACTTTGCTGATGATATTTTATTCTTGCGAACTGCATTTTCCGGGAGCAAGACTATGAAACGGCAATGTGATGGATTTCACGATCCCGGTGGGTACTCTCAATTCTGAGCCAGAATTCAGTTAGTCTTGTGCATTTTCTTAAACTTAAAATTCTTCACGTCCACATACATCTTGTTTCAATTTATAAAAAATAATGTATTCCTTATCGCGAAAGTCGTAAATGTTTATTAATAATTAATTATCATCAACTAACTACCCGCAATGTTACACCTAACTAAATCAATAACAATTTTTAGCTTAATTCTTGGGATTACTTTGGCTTTCTCCCTTTTAAGATAAATGGGGGAATTATTTTGTCTTTAGGATTGCATTAAAATAATAAGCTTTTAAGTAGGGGGCTATGATTCAAAATTAAAGTGAATGTTTTTAATATAAATTTTTCTCTTTAATATTATGTTGTTTATTTGATCGTTTTAAGTATTAATGTAAATTTGCAATATACAATTAATAAATTGTTACTATAAATTTATTTTTATTAGGTAGTAAACAAAAAATAAAATATAAAATCGGTTACAAACTTATTAGCATAAGTCAGATATGGCTTGAAAAATGCATGGATCGCATAACGTAGAACAAGATTGCAGCTTCGATATTATTCTAACGAAATTTGACATCCTCAGTTGCATACTGGATTACCATATTCATATGCAGTCAAAACCTCAAAAATCAAATTTTAATGTCAATGCTAAATAATTTTGCAAGAATATTTTGGACTCGATACTATAGTAGCGTAAGTCGATGGATAAGTCACTGTAGAATCTTAGTATACAGGTGTGTAGAAATTTTTTTGAATTTTAATAATCATTTTGGCATTTATTGTACAGGGTACACAATTGTTCAGAATGGTGTTAGCTAATGCGGAGATAATCTCAAAATTTTAACCAGCACGACGGTATTAAAGTTTTGAAAATTGCAGAAACTTTCAATAAATTAATAAAATTTATTTGCCATACTATGGTAAAGAAACTAGGATTTTAGTTTCTACTTGCTTAATTTTACAAATACCGTCTTCTTAATAAAAAGAATTAATTAAGTATAATTAAGTACCGGGTGTATATTTACTTAATACCAATGTAAACACTCTAATTCGCAAAAGTATAATATTTTAATTTTTTACGTAATTATTTTTAAAGGAATTGCTTTGGACCAAAGAATTTTCAAGTTAGAAAGATTTAGTAAAATTCCTTAGAATTTAAACTTTATACCTATATTCAACTCGGATACTAAAACTTAGTTGTGAAATGTATGCAGATCGACAGGACACACAAAACCACTTTTGTCAACTCTGTTGTTAAATAAGATGATAAATTCATAATATGAAGCTTCTGAATTATAAATGAAAAAATTAATTAATCCAAACCAACAGACAGTAGGTACTTAATAATTCAATATGTCGCGTCGTCTAGCTATCATCTATCTATTCTATCTAGCTATTCATCCATAGCTTACGCTGCCGAAGCGCAATATTAATAAAAGTTTAAAACTGAGAATTTCAATGATTAAATGGAAAAGCAGCAGAACATACAATGCCTTCTTGTAACGGTGTGATTTATACTCTTGTCAATCAAGGGAAATGAGACGTTTGAGTTAAAAACTGTAAATCGCGTAGACAGGATAGACATAATGAAGGGTGCCGTTTCATCGTCGCAGATTGAAAAGGCGCGTTACCGGGATTGACTAGAAGCTTCCATCATCCAGGTTCGTGTCCCACAGGAGTTGAGTCAACCCCTCCTGACTCACGCACGTAACATCATACTGCAAGACTGATGCAAGGGATGCAGTGTGATCAATAGCTTAGTACCCGTATGTCAATACTCATACACACCATTATAATCTGTTCTACTCCAGTAATCATTTATTTGGAAGCTTCGTTTATATGTGCTAGCGGTCCTTAGGGATGATCTGTGTACTATACATCTTTGTTGTAATATCAAACATTGTTCTTAAACAGTAAAAGAATATGTATTACATTTTCCGACAAAAATCATTTTTAAACAGAAAATATTATTCCTTCACTTTTACATTAAATTTGTATCCGATTAATTTACTTCAAAACACGAAAGGTCCTACCAAAGTAATATTAAAATTAAATGTTAGCAAGCACATACTACATAATTATATACTTCCAGTACTTCCTAATAATATTATACTTTAATCGTAAACAGAATCCAATTAGAAGATTTTAAAAATTTTATTAAGTTCATACAGTACCACAAACCCACAAACACCACAAAAGCAAACATTTTTCAGATGCGGATAACAAAGAATACTTTAGAGTGGCAAAGTGATGGAAAAATTGATATTAGAATATTTTCTCTGAATGTTGGTTCAAATTCTTAACAAAACCCATACCGCTGGTTTATCAAATATTCGTATTGACGAGTTCACATGGTGAGTTCTAACTAATATGTACTAATACCAGCAGAAGCCAAACTAGCTTCGCAGAGTCAGCAATGAAAGCGTCCAAACAGATTTACTAACCTTTATTGGCCTTATTATTTAAATCTTATTAAATATTATAGTAATTATGGACAAAAACAACAATAAAATTATTAATAAATAATAAATTTGTTTTTCCAAATTTTGTAAATTTAAATCAGATGTACAAAATTGATTGCGGTTGCGATTCTCCCTCAGTTTTACTTTACTGCTGGCGACGGGCGGCACTGAAGTACTTTAGCACTGCTAGTAACCGTGGAATCTAATGATTAAAATAACCCTCTTTGAAAAAACTGTAGTTCTTTTATCTCAGTGCCAAAACGTAAGCGGCAGAGGAGGAAGCTAATTTGCAAAGTTTGGTAATTAATTACCTCTATCCAAAAATAATATAGTATAAAAAGCTGCAAAAGAGTCTGTGAGGTTAATAGACGAGCGTATAATGTCACACGTGTTAGTTAGCTTAGAGATTTAACGCATAGTTTCTGAGAGTAAAAGCTTCCTAAAAACGTATTCAGATTTTGCAGAGGGCCATAAAGACAACCAGAGAAAAACGATAAAATAGAGAAGGCGCCATTACCGTTCGAGGTTTAATCTGCAGTCTGCACTTGCTTTGTTGAGTCACTAACTCGAAATGATAGCTTCAAGTTGTTAGCATGGTTAATCATAACAAAATCAAGCAGATAGAACGCAAGTAACTTAATCAAGTGCCAGACGGTCTATTGGCCGTCATGACCTCTTGGTGTTTAAATGGTGTGGATCTTGATTGATCCAACTTAATTATCCAAGTTGTAAAGCTGCACTTCCACGTCCAAATCTCTCAATTTGTTTTTGTTCGGAACTTAAAATAAACCAATCAGAGGTTCGTTACTTAAAAAAAACTATCTAGTATCTACAAATATTCACAACCAAATATAAAGCTATTTAAGCTCCTGATCTTATTAACTTAAAAATTCTCAAACTATAAGATTACATTAATTTTACAAATATAATAATTATTATCTACTTATTGATGCCCGCACAAGTACTTTATAGTGTAGGAGAAGAATTAAGAAATTCAAAATTTTGATGTAAAAAATATATGGGAACTCGGAGCTGGTTTTGCAATAACAGCTTAATCAGATCTTAATTCACTTAAGTTTGAACCTTAAATAAATTTTAAACTTAAATAAGGTTTAAACTGCTATGTATTATAAAACTAATCCTTAACGACAGAATACTTGGAGGGGGGGATCTGCAATCTTTTTAGTATACTATTTGTTCTATAATCTTAGAGGTTTTCCATATCTGGTTCCATATTAAACTGATTTTTATCAGAATAAAACTCAGGTTTATTAAATCCCGGTGGCTGCGAGGTATAAAATATCCTATAGTACATCGTTAGCTTTTTATTCTGGAGGGTATTCCATACCTCCAGACCCCAGGGTCTCAATATCATAATCAATATAATTCAATTACAAGTAAAAAACGGGAAAAAAAAGAAAGGAAAAATAAGGAACATAATGTCCTTGAATTAAAAAACTACTAAGGAAAATCCAAAGAAAAAAATTACAATGTCAGAGCAATGGTAGATTCCCAAATCTATTAATTTTAGTAATCAAATAAAGCAGAAAGTATGTATGTTTTTACTTTATCATACGAAGTCTGAGAAAGTATTGTAATCGTACAGAAAAAAAAACTTGAGATTTTGATAAATTTAGACATTTTGGGGTCTAAGAAACGGAAAATCATCATTTCCAAAAAATGTCTGTATGTATGTATGTGTGTATGGATGTATGTATGTATGTGGTTAAATTTTGTGTGCGCTCTACCTCAAAAAGTAATAGAAATTTTTTAACAAAATTTTGTATTTAGTACATAAATATTGATATGTATGTAGTACATATATATTTAAGTATATTAATTTAAATTTAAAAGTTAAAAATTGAAAATTAATGTTATCAATTTAATACCAATTTAACAAAGAAAAAAATACAAGCGATTTGTACAAAAAGATCTTAAAATCGAATAAATAATATAAAAAAAATTTTGCAAATAATTTCTTTCTTATTTTTAAAATTTTAACTTTTTAATATATTTGCCTCCAAAATAATATTTTTTTTAAATTATTTTAAATTTATTATTATTTAAAAGTATGATAAAGTTATGGGCATGGCCACATTAGATTTTTTGTATATTAATTATAAAAATTAAAAATATACCGTAAATCACAGCATATTACTTTTTCAGAGTGCAGATTGTAGGTCAATTTTGTAAAGTGTTGGATTCCGGAGTCGATAACTCTAGGTAGAGAAAAAAATCTTAAATTTTTTTTTATGAGCAAACATCAAGACACATTTAAGCGAAATCGGATATTTTATGTATTTATTTATAAAACTGAAGTCCTTGTTACATCAGAAACTCAAAGCTTTATTTTGTTTCAATGTAAATTCGCTTCAGCATACAATACAGATTCGTTTATATAAAATAATCGACGTCATAGATATAAAAACAGTTGGCAAAATATTGACAGTGGAAAAATATTGCGAAGTTACCAAAGGCATTCTAAACACAATGACAAAGTCAAAACAACTTTGGCCCAATCATGTGTGTAAAAATTTTTGTTAAAATGTAACCTCCAATCCTATTGACAGCTGATCAGTAAATCCATAGTAGTAATTATCCCATATTAAAACGGATCCACGTCTTTACGCCTTAAAACACGTACGACTAAAGCAGCATTCACATAGGGGATGGTATTTGGATGGTAGAATTAATAATAGTTAAAAAGAAGTGTTCAGATGTAAGAAATGAAGCCTATCTGAACACTTCTACCTGAGACAATACTTTTTAATTCTTATTAATTCTACCATCCAAATACCAGCTTCTATGTGTTTACAGCTTAAATCAGTACGCTTAAATCTTACCGCCTAAAGAATTTTACAAGTAAGGTTTCTTGCACGTAATGCATTTATGCGTAAATTTTTTAAAATAAAGATTACACACAAAGATAATATCTGAACGGGTCTAGTCGAGTTGGTATCTCGATTACTGTTGCGTATCCCATTCAAAGAATTGAATTTTTTCTTATTGACCATTGGAAAGAGGATAATTTTCTGAGTATATTAACACAACATTTTTTTAGGATTATGACGTAATAGTTGTCCAAATAACGGCATTTTAAAATTACGAAAGCAGGGAGATGTAATACGACACCCCGATGCGTGACGGTCGGTCTCACGTTGACGTCTCTGCTCTTCGTTTTGTTGAGGGTAAGTGTGCTTTGATATACTCTTAATGTTTTTGTCAGTCGCGGTCGACACCCGGACGAGTTCTATGGCTTCGAGTTCCACCCTTTGCGAGTTTTGTCATTCTTCAGCGATATTTTTAAATTGTTATGCGTAAGGTAAAAAAATAAAATAGGCCCGGAGAGCGCCGAAGGCGTCCGAAAAGTCTGTTTTATTTTTTTATCTTACTCAACAACGGCTAATCATATGGCCGTGTTAAAAGGTATATCTAAAATACATGTAAATTTTACATTTTTAAAATCGATTTTTTTCGAAAACTTTTGCATTATCTTACAAAATTTTTGTTCTAGTATGTTTCGAAAAGTATCCTTTTACCAATTTTCAATAAGAAAAAGTTAAAATCGTGGGTTGGAATACGCCACAGATCCCGGTATCTCCACCCAAATTGGTATAGATATCCCGAATAAATGGGAATAATTTTGTTGTTATGTGTACCAGATAAGATTATATTAATGAAATAAAGAAAAATTAGTAGATAGTATATTTAATAATCAAAAATGACAACACGCTTAAGAAATAATGTAATTAAGAGTATTTGAAAAAAAATTAACCTAGGTTAAGGTAAAACACTAAGTATTTTAAAAGTTTATCACATCGCAACTAAGGCTGCACCAAAAACTTTTTTGTATACCTATATTCAAAATAACTATTTGATCAAAATTAAAATACTGGAACTCATTTATAAGTATAATTGCACCAGTTGAAAGCCTAGGTTTTTAGTAATCTATCGGATGAGCTATATACAAAATTTAAAACAGAACTATTATATTAAACTATGTACTTTGCAAAAATGTTATCAAATTCAGATCATCATAAGTTTACAGCAATATCAATTTCAAAACTCCATACAAAAATTATTGAAATCATCTGGATTCTTTAACATTTTAAACTTTTATTTTTTATTAATAAAAACAAAAATAATAAAATATTAATAAATATTAAGTAATAATTTATGTTACTAATTAGATTATTCAATACTATAATATTAATTTGGTGTTAATAAATTTAAAAAACAAAAAATATGAGCAATGTATTGTAGATTTAAAAATAAGGGTTATACACATAGACATGAATTTTTTACCACACACATAATATGAATCTGAAAAGTTTTCAAAAATTTCTTTTTCTTCATAATTTAGGACTACGTCCTGTTCTTTTTTACCATGTGATATACCAATTTTACACTTGGTATTCACGGTTCTTTGAGTACTTGCATATATTCTGGTAAGGTGCTAACCTTGCTAGATGCACAGCCGATAGCCCTTAGATCAAACTCGGGCGTTAAATCACAGCAGTGCAGTTGGCACGACCAAACATCGAACTGCGGTCTCCCGCTCCGTAGCATGTCGATTTAAGCCTTACACCACACTGCTGGTTTTCAAAAATTTAATATTAAAAAATTATTTTAAAAATTTATTTCTATAAAATAAATATAGTCTAGCTCAAACTTAAATTTTCTCAAGTGGAGCCACACAAATAAATTGGCGTACTTCGATGCCATCAAAAAGGTGTCCAACTTTTCAATTATGCATGAAACTAATTATTATTTTGCGATTAAATTAAAGTGATGATGAAAAATAATATTATATAATCAAAAAACTTAAAATATTGCTAGCAAAAACAAAATTTTAGGGGAAAATTATTTAAGTTCTACTGCAAATTATGCATCGATGTTTAATGTGGTTATGATGATTAAACCAGGAAATAAGTGGGATCGTTGATCGAGATCAAGATTAAAAGCACGCGACAACTTTGATTTAAAATTCTAGCATATAAGGTGATGCAAAAAACTAATAATCGAATTATCACGATATCAAACTACTTATAGTTAAAAGTAAAGGCGTCTCGTTTTTAGCTTTAACATTTTATCAATTGACCAAACTTATGTGTATGGCACTTACATAACCAATTGAAATAGGAAAATATATTCAGACTTATAAATTATTCAGTAACAGCGAAAGAAAAATATTTAGAATATTCAGAATTATTGTTGTTATATTCAACTAATTTCTGTTATTTTTATAAGATGTAAATTTCATATCTTTTGTATTTAATTTAAAATAAAACAGAAAGCATGAAACCTATTTTTTATCTGTGGCACATTCAAATCATTCACAAAGGGATGAAGACTTCGTATTGCCGGAAGCGAGGTGAATTATGTGCCTGAATCGTAAAAGTAAAGACCATAAGCATATACCTACACAGTTTAGCATCTTTTACAGTAGCACCTAAATTTGCAAAGTTGATTTACATGGTTATCATGCACTAAACTTGCGAAATGTGTGACAACGCTATTAAATTTTAATAGCTACTTTCCGATATGGAACTCTGAAATTGTCGGTGTGATTACTTTAAAATTTATTGTTTTGTACTTCGATAGAATAGCTGAAAACCACCATCTGAGAATATCGCGAGAAAAATAATATTTCCTTCAATTTCGACGCCTAGGACATCCTGCCTCCTCATAAAACAAATTTAAGAACGGTCTGAATAGAAAATTCCACAAATTGCTTAATTAGATTTAGACATGTAAAATATTTTTCAAACTAGAAAGAAGATTTCAAAATATCGTAAAAGAAAGTTCTTAACTAAATCTTTCTGTAGAACTTGAAGATTCATTTTTATCATTACTCGACTTCTTATATTTTAGGACATCAAATCAATCTAAAACCTCAGTAATTTGATTTATTTTTGATTTAGAAAATCAAAATAAAAGTAAGTACCTTAACGCCAGTTAAAATCGAAAAATCCTTTGTTTTAAATATCCTGCAGGATTTGTGTACTCTTGATGTATTCATCGGAGGGTCTCTTACTTTCAATGCTTTATTTGTGCGATTCTGAATGCGGATCAAGTGTGAATTAAGAAGGGGTGTGTCATATTAGACACAAAGGGCGTTTCAACCACCACCACCACGCCCGCGCAGTTACCACAAAATACGATAATATTTTATAATTTTCAATATTGTTTAATATGATAAATTTCATTTAAAGCGTATTTTAAGTTTATACCCCAAAAACTGAATACAATTCTGATATTTTAAGCAGTTGGGTGCATCTACGTTTACATTGAAATTTTAATCAACGGTAAGAACAGCTTATTACCTGTTAAGGATCATTTTGTTTATATTTTAATTTCATCCTTTTGACTACACTTTTAATAACCGACTTTGAATTTAAATCGGACTATTAAAAAAAAACATAAGTCAAACTTCTGTTCCTACCTAAATTTATACGTGTAAAATTACATTTGTAATTCATTCTATAGTTGTTCAAGAATTCAAATTTTAGTCAGCTTCACCCCAAAAACTACAGAATGAAATTTACACGCTGTTGAGCTTGCAAATTGGGTCTGTTTAAAAATCCAATAAATAAATTCAAGAGATTGAATTTGCGTTTTCAATTTATTACATGTCGATGTGGTTAAAATTTAAATAAAAGAATGTTTTTATATGGTTGATTACTAATCTTGTTTTGACCATGCATCTAATCAAGATTCTAAAAAAATGAATATTTAAAATTTTCTAAAATCTTTCTGATACGATATATTTCTTCTTGTAATGATTCCAATCACAAATAACGATATAGAAAAACCCAAAAATAAAACAAAAAATTGAAATATTTTTGCGAATTTACAGTTTTAAATATTTCCCCTTTGTTTTTGAACTGATTTGCATGTTTTTATAAATACATATTATGCGGATCAAGATCCTTCAGAAGTCCTCAATAATTTGCTGTAGAAGTTATCAAAACAACCAGACAACGTCAAAAAAACTTCACTATTATCCGATAGCGACGGGTGCATGCATAATATAGTATTTGTATTTTAATTTCAAGTAAAAAATATAAAAAGTTTAATCTAATAATCAATAGCAAATTACATTTTAGAAGTATTAGTTAATAAAAAAATTCTTGTTAATATTACGTGGAGTACCAGAGCAGTTGAAAGTACAAAATAGACAGACTGTATACAGTATTATCAACAAATCATAATGAGATAGAAAAATGGACAAAACAATAAAAGTAGGTCTTTTACAATCGAGAACAAGAAAGATATTAAACCAGATTAGGGAATCCTGTTTTTAATAGTTGATGGTGGTAATCATCAATCTAGGCGTAAAGCCCGTTGCACGTTATCTCCGAAGCACATAGACAATTTCAACCGAATACCTTAGAGTCAGCAGTTTACAAGATGCGGGTAGATGGTGTGATGAAATTACCGAATAAGTGAGTTGGGAATGCTGTTTGTGAATAAATGGCATGAGATATACTCTAGATCTATGTCTGTGAGGTTTTATATCTGAAAAGGATTCAAGTCTGGATGCCGACTTGCTACACTATTGCATTCTTGTTTTACGACTATGAGTGAATACAGAAGATCTAGTGGTGTTTTCCTAAACAGTTTATTTGGGCTAGCAGTAAGGTCTTGGCTATGAACAGCTTCAATAAAGGTTTTTCGTTTATTATAAGTGTGAAAAATGTGGGATTCATTATAATGATTTAGCTTGTTTTCCATAATTTTTCTGATAAGGGATTTATACCTGCATTTGCGATTATTTGGGATAACCAAAAGATGGTGAAAGAAGGGAGAGAGACTCCTCACTGCATTCATACCATGTCCCAGAAAAGCAACATGATAGGAGAACAATTGTTCGTCATGAATGCTACCACGATGCCAACCAAGAAGAAGAAACATGAAAGAAATTTATATAAGAATATTTTAGAAAACTCTAATGAGATTAATCAATAAACAAGCACGAATTTTAGCAACAAATTTCATAAGCTGGAGTTTAGTTTCAATCTTTTTCGTTTCCTATCCTGATACTTTTTTAGTTAAACGGATTTTAGAAAAAAGGAGTGTCGATCGAGTTCCAAGGGAGCGATCTTATTAACATTATAAAAAGGTCTCTGGCGGTATAAAAATACCAGTGGATGGATGATGGATGGAATGCCCAAAAAAGGATTTTGTAATAAATATTTCAATCACCCAAGAGCAATTGCAACTTTTCACCACACCTGGAATTGATCTTTTCCAGTAATAACTTTTTGTGGTGAAGCTCAGATAGTATACCAGCCCTTATTAAATTCGAAAGCAAAGGCGCGGATCCTATAAATGAATTTTCTTCAACTTTTTTGAAAGGTAACAGCCTGTTGTCATAAATTGCCTCAGTTGTTCTACAACAGCTAGCTTCCCTAATTAGCGGAGAGTGAAGCACGGTTCTCAATAAATGAATCTAATTACTTCCTCGAATAAGAAAACCAATAACCGACCGAACAGGAAATTATTGAATGGTGTTCCATAAAAGAAACAATTCCACCTGGATAGTAACCCCATGGATCTTCGCAACAAAAAGATTCTTACAATCACTGAAAATTACCACCACACTGAAAATTCGAGTCACTAGCAATTTACTTGAATTAATAATTTATCCAAGAAGAAAAAAAAAACATTAACTACATTCACTTAACACAAACGCCAACTCAACTCGTAAATGTGTTGACAAGATAATATCTGTGTACAAAAATTTTGCACTTTAATAATTTTAAAATTTCAAAAACAAATGATAATTTTAAACAGTTATATTGTCAAAAATAAGTAGTACCCAAATTTCCTCAGTTGCGATGATGATCCCTGATTACCTTAATCGATCCGGCCGAAATGTGGAACAAGGCATAAGGTACCACACCTAAAATAATTTTTGTGAAAAACAAATTCGATGTCTTCGACAAATCCGTGAATATCAGGTTTCTTCTCCAGATAAACTTCTTTAGAAGATTTCGAATTTACACCAACAAGAAAGTTTTGATCGCTCTCACAAAAATAGACGCCTGTCTCCCTACCAAATCAAAAATTCGAGTCATGTCTCCCGCAACGCTTCGTTTTTAAGCGAGCTCGGGATGCGTCCTAAGCTGACCTTTGAGGTATTCATAGGCGTACGGTGCAACCGATAATTTGGGGTGGTGCAAAACAATAATTATGCCATAAATTGTTACAATTTATTGTCACGAAAAAATTCAATGTGATAGTTTTAATAATAAGAATAAAAGACGACTACTAGAATGTTGCATAAATAATATGCAAAAATAGATTATGTATTAATTTCTAGTAATATCAACCAAAAATTGCAAGGTGTAATTCGCGAATAAAATTAAGAATGCGACGTCTGGTGGCAGAATTGAGAACACTTCGATGTGAGCACTAAACGTGATTCATTGTACTTAAATAAAGATTTTAGAGCAATTTGTTTCGTCATTTCACCTTTTCCTTTGATAATTCGAACATACAAAAAGATTTACAAGGTTGATTCAATCACTGTAAACACAACTATAACCTCAATTTACTCGCATATGACGGTATTTTGACAATTTAGCAGCGCCCCCATTGCTAATTTTATTCGCGAATAGTTGAGAAGAGCAACTAAATTGGTAGACTATTTTTTAATTGAGCCATTTTTGTGAAAGAGTTTATAACCTACTCACAATAGAAAAATATTTAAAGAAAATTACGTAAAAAAAATTATAAGTTTGGATAAATTTTGAAATATGAACTACCGTCAAGTATAATGCAAATTTTCTAGCAGAAAAATTCAATAAAAGTAAGAATTGATTTATTTGTAATGATAATGGTAATAGTATAATGGAATTAGTTTAAAGAAATTCTACTGAAGTTGGCTACAAAATCTGTAGCACTAACAAAACGAGAGCAAATAAGAAACATACAACTTATAATGCAGATATCTAAAGAGAAGCAAAGACAAAGATAAATCTACATACACCAAGAGAACAATTATTTACAATTAACTATGTTTATTAACATTTAATTTAAGATAAATAAAAATAACAGTTTATTAAAAATATTTTAATATAGTTCATTAGTATTTAGTATCATTACTATTTAACAAATATAATCGATTAATAATGCATAAAAATTATATATTTTTTTTTGTGAAAAATATGGAATGTTTATATTAAATAATAGCTTTTGCATAATTAAGTAAAGAGGATAGACACCGTATTTCTGACTAACTAGCCGTCCTCGGTACCGCATACACATTAATAAAGTTTTATTATGCAATGTTGCACTAATAAATAACGCATTCCTTTTATTAAAACTTCTTTAATAATAAATATATTATTATTGTAACGAAAATTAAAACGTTTATTTATTTCTAAAAGGGCTAATACAAATATTTACAATACGGTTTATAACAATAAAACGATTACTACACTAACACTATTTATTTACACTATAATTTATTTAAATCCGGAGTCCGGATTTATTTAAACACTCGGTATATCGTTTATCACTTCACTATTTATTTATGTTCACTTGCGCGTTCGAACTAGAATTGATTCGTGATAGGAAATCGCGCTGCATTTATACTTAAATACAGCCTTCCAGAAAATTCCATAACCATCCAGGAATTTCCATTCGCTTCTCAGTGTTTCTCGATTGATATCGAAGCATTATTTGAATGACTAATGATGTTATCATGCATGACTCATCACACATGACGTCATACATTAGTCATCAAATATAATTAGACGTTCTTTCGTAACATTATATTAATTATACCTGAAGATACGCGTTGTGCGGAATATGTTGAGTTTCTAAAAGTATATAAAAAGTGAAGAAGTACATTTTATTTTTTGTATTAATAAACATGAATATATGGTTTAAACCATGTTAACCAAAAAGTAACCAAGTGCTTAGTAACCTAGTTCCAAAGACTTTCCCCGGTCTTTTATTTTTATCTACTACTACTAGCAATTTTAAAATTTTAGGCTTACAAAAAAATTAATAGAATGAAGAATTTAATTTTTTACATTCCTGTTTCCTGACTATGCCTAATGGATTTCTTAATGTATTACGTACCTACATAGTTTTATTTGTAAATGAAAATAATTTATTTTCGAAATGAACAATGCCATTAAACATGGCATAGAGAAAATTATTAATCTCTAATTGGATAATAATAATTTGTGACAACTAGCCAAACTTTTCAGTAAGTTTAGGGAAGACGTACACGTCCTGCTTCGCACATTACTCTGCACGCCATCCTGTCATTAACTCTATAGTAGGTTTGATTTCATAACAGTATCTTAATAATCACCATTATAAAAGCAACCATAAGGCTTGGCGGTTATTATGTCCAGGTTTTGTCTCAAATACATACTTCTCCGGATTTGTAGAAAAGATAGAATTAAACACATATGGAAATAATTTATTAAAACAGCTTAGAAAGCAGCTCTAAGATTAACTGAGAACGAATTTTAGCCACATCAGAATTTCAAGCTGGAGCATGGCTTAAGGTTTTACCAATCCCAACCTTGGTACACTTTAAATGCCAGATTTGTCAGTTGCATAATATATGTGTTTGTGTTTATATTTCATGGCCTCTCATATCGGAGATGTACCGAACAAACCCTAAACAGAGCGGTCTCGATAACATCATAAAGAGTAGATACTCTTGAGTATGGCAACATTCCTGGGATACTGGAACCGACAGATATGTTTCGCAATGACGAGAAATGTCCAGGCCTTATGTTTCTGGTACCTTGAGAAAGCATTTGTATATGATATCACGTGCGTGAACACATTAGCTCCTATTTAATTGCATTACAGTTTCAGCTCGTTTGGCTGGAGCAGGAAAACTGTGCTATCAGTTTGGCTGATCTATGAGACCACTTTGATTCAGGACGCAAAAAAGAAGAGCAAAGAATCAGTTTATTGAAAAATTATTGAATATTGAATATTATTAAAAAAATATTTATTTCCGTTAATAACGTTTTCATAAATTTTTATGGGGTATAAATAATTTTAGAACATTGAGAATCAAATTCATTTTTATTGCATTTATTGATTAACTTCCCTACCATTATCTCGCCCTTTTTATGGTAGGTAACTACAAAGTAACTTATGGTAGTTATATAAATTTGCATTTTATGTAAAGTATGTACCGACACAGTACTTGACTGATAATGAAAAAACGACATTTACCAGAGTAACTATAGTAATTCTGAAATTTGTATGTTAACTTCTTAATACATGCAAAACAAACTTTTTTGTTTATCCCAACTTAAAAGTTTTCACGTGGTGATATAAAATATAAAAAATAACTTTAAAGAAAAGCGATAAAGAGTTTCTAGAGAAGTTTTAGTTCTCAAGAGGTTGAAGATGTTATATGACGATAGTAGTCGTATGTGGCAAGAATAGGTAGTTTTAATTAAAACATCTGTCTAGAGCTAGACAAAGCTTGTCTTTGGGGGATTTATAATTGTTCTAATCGTATCTATCATGAGGACAAGTTGAGAGACAGCAACAATCTAATTATACAATTTGGTGTGACACGAAACTCAGGAGTGACATCATAGAGAAGTGATTGGCATGTTGCACTAATAAACGTGCATGGCTGCGATGTGCTTACAATACACCATGCCATACATTAACGACAAATTAGTAATTATTTAATTAAATTAATTCACGGGAACCAACTGAAGTGCGTATTAAAATATGCAAACAAAATTTTAGTATATAATTTTAATCTATACTATTAATGACCTAGACTATGTAATCAATAACCTTTTTACTATTGAAATTATAATTTTTTTCTACATCAAAAATTGCACAACAAAATTTATTTTTAAATTTCCTATGTATCTAATTAATTAAAATTATTTTAAGCAATTTTTTTTACTAAATAAAAATTTATTTACGTTACTTTATTACTAATTGCTATTAATTATAACATAATAAAATATAATAAATTATGTATTTAAAATACTACCAAACAGCAAACTCGTCAAAATATTATATGATGTATTCTACCAATTGGTCTAAACGTACAGTAAAAAAAATGTTAAATTAATTATTATAGTATAATATCACAAATTTAGAACTTTGATTTGTTCTTACCCATTGCTGTACTAAGGTGTTAGTAAGATGCTAACCTTGCTAGATAATCGTTCATAGATTGAACTTGGGCTTTAGATCACAGCGGTACTGAACTGTGGTTCCGCTTATAGCCTGTTGATTTGAGCTTAATGCCATACTGCTGGTATATTCAATTTAAAATAAGATAAGTTAAATTATTTTATTTATTTTTCAGAAAAGATTCAGTCTGTCAATTATACATGATTTGTATGTAATGAAATTATTCGTAATGGTTTAAATAATGGAAAAGCTAGGCTGTTGTTTCCAGTTCCGTCAAAACATTACCTTCGGCTATTTTAAAATCTTTAAAAATTTGTTTAAAATATAATTTTAGGGTATTTCAACGTCACTAATTTCTATGAATCGGAAATAGTTTTGAAATATATAGTATTCCTGCACAGTACAATGATAACGCATCAAAGAATAGGCATTGAGCTATCCTATGTTCGTCTTGTACTGTCGTTGTTCCCTTGGGATCGTAACATTCACCCGAGTTGAATGATGGAATAACTTTACTTACAACACCTTCAGAGTGTCTACTTTTTGAAAAAGCTTCCTTCTACACTTCGCATCACTGTTTGATTTGCTTATTTCTAAAATACATTTGCACGAATTCACTTCTAGTTTGCATTTCAACTTCACATTTTTGTGCTTGTCAATAGCAAGGTACATTTTCAACTGCAAGGTTTTCTGAAAAGCATTCTAAAATAAGTTTTATTTATATTACATAACGTACAGTAAGTTCACTAAATCATGCTAGAAATTATTTGTTATTAAAAACTTTTCACACCTTTGTAATTGTTAGAAAATCCAAATCTAAAGTAGAAATAACTGCACGTGAGTTTTTAAATAATTTTACAAATACAAATATCTAGGTATTACTATAATTTAACATTATAATTTTTAAATATAATTCTTCAATTATGTATTCGATCTTCTCGAGAGACTATAAAAATATATGTTAAATTTTATGTCCATAGATCAAAAAGTTAACGTGAGCTCTAAACCACGAAAAGTGTAGTGCTTCAGAAAACTTAATACAAATTGCAATTCAACCAAACCGCTCTTTTCTTTAAGCTTTGGTACAGCTTTGGTACAGTATCAATATGTACAGTAATGTACCGAATCAATACCGGTACCTACATTTTGTGTCTGGTTGAAAGACAATTCAATTAATATAATATATATTTTCACTAAAATTAGCAATATTCAAAAACAAATTAACAAATAAAAAATTTTGTTAACCTCGACCGAATTTCCAAATGGTCCAAAAATGCCGACCACATTATTTTGAATATTGAGGCAATGGCCTTGGAACGAAAGTTACTGAAGTTATTAGTTAAAATTTTTCCAGTGCCATTAGCAAAGTTTTTTGGGGTCGGTGACTATATGAACTATTGAGAATATTTTTTAGCCAAATATTTTTTATTAACAGTAACGACCATAGCGATTGTCAAAATATTCTATCTGAAATCAGTAAAACGACTGCCATTGTCACTTACAAATCATTACCAAAACAATCGAGGAGAAGATAATATGAGAAAGCATACAAATTATATGACAATTGCTATAGTTTAGAAATAAAGAAGAATTGATATCTGAATTGAAAAAGAATTGATTTTATCTACACACTAAGAAAGAGGACAATATTCTGAGTATAATGTAACAAAAATTCTGTAAGATTAGGCATTAGTTTTCGAAAAAACGACATTTTAAAATTCGAAAAACAGGGAGTTATAATACGATACATACCGATGTCACGGGTAGAGCCACGGAAACTCGCACGTTAAGTGTCCCGCTTTTTATTCTGTTGACAGTACGTGTGCTTTGATATACCCTTACTGTTCGTTGTCAGTTGCGGTCAGATCAGATCAGATCAGATCGACGCGGCCTAACACGCGTCAGCGCATATTTTGATCTAAGATCTGCAACGCCTGTTATTCACTCAACAGATAAAGAAAATTAAAAAGCCTACGGCGCTAAACGCTTTGCATTGCCATTCCGCTACGCTACACTACGCTACGCAGTTGCGGTCGACACCTGGACGAGTTCTATGTCTTCGACTTTCCATCGTTGGCGAGTTCTGTCATTCTACAGGGATATTTTTAAATTTGTTATGTGTTTGTCAAAATACAGGCCCGGAAGGTACCAAAGGCGTCCGGAGGGCCTGTTCTGACAAACTCAACCACGACTAATTGCGAATCCATGTTAAAGCAAAGATTTTCCTATCTAAAATTTTTGTTTTTTAAATCCAATTTTTTCGAAAACAAAATTGTTGTTCTAATATGCTTAGAAAAGTGTTCTATTTTTAATAGCGCATAGAAAAAAGGTAAAATCGTGGTTAGGGTTGACTGACGGTTCCCGATCCTCTATATATTGAGATGACCCAAGCCATACAAATTTTATAATTTTCGCTTAATCTCAAAATATTTCGCCTGGGTTCATTCATTATTTAGTATTTAACATGAGGCTCTCGTAGTTGATTAATTTTAAATTTAAATTGTAATGTAAACTTTTCAAATATCTAATTTTTAAATGCTGGCTTGGGTAAAATTTTGTTACCTTCTGGCATCGGTGTTACACGTGCGATCGACATATCGTGAGCATACAGGAAAAAGTGACTATGTCAAAAAATTTCGAAAATGAGTTAAAATGTTCAAGTACCGTAAAAAAATAAGACTCAGGTCTGGAAAAAACGTCTATGTTCTAATAACGTATTGAACATGTTTTATTATTCAAAAACAAAAATTATAATATTATAAAGCTGATTTTTCGCAAAATGCGAAACATTCAATTTGACTTTTCTCGAAACTCTATTTTTGACATAGTCACTTTTTCCAGTATGCCCACGATATGCTCGCCGGTCTATCAAATTCATTGCGACGTATTTCTACAGAACGATCAAAATTATCACAAATCTTCACAACTTTTCTTTTATTTTCACTTCACCAAAAAATCCATCAACTCAATCTAACTTAATTTTAATTTATTATTAACAATTAAAAATTAAACTAATCATTGCGGGAATAATGATCATCCGCTGGTCTTATTGACGCCACCGCGTCTCTCGGACCTCTGCCTAAGTGTCTTGGACAACCTTCAAGCCCTACTCTACTTTTACGCTCCCCACCTCTTTACAATTAAAATTCTTACTTACAGTGTTTATAAATAAATAGTTTACAATAATTAAATTAAAACTTCAAAACAAATTTTACAAATAAATAAATTAATGTTTTTAGCGTTTCAGAATATGACAATATATATTGTCGTGTTTTTTTTACACTTCAAGCAGATAAATCCCCTGGTGGTACTTGGAGTTTTGGTCACCAATCTAAACGTTTGTAATTTTGAAAATAAAACTGAATGTGGTTCTATAAACATAAAACAACATGAACATAAACAGAAACTTAAACTAATGAAATTAAACTTTAAATATACCGTAACGGAATACCTTTTCTTTTGCACTATTTTCTTTCCTTTTGTACTATCGCCGCCGTTCTTTGCTCCGCCACAGTTATTTCTTCTCTAGCAATCCTCTTTCCAAACTTTACTTCTACACCACTTCAACAATTCTATTTTTTACACTTTCGAGAGCTTCTTCTCGAAATTAATCGTCCGCTTTTCCTTTTTTTTTTTTTTTATTTAATTAAATTTCGAAAGATTAATTTCTCTCCAAAATCCAGCTGGAACCTGGTTTATTATTATTCCCCTACTCTCGTTTTTTCACGCTCCCTCTTTCAAATACATCTCAATATTTAAGAGAATATTTGAGAGAAGAAGGCTGATTTTTAACAATGAACAATTACTTTTTGTCAGTTACGCGCCTTAATGTAACTTATTAAATTACCAAGAGTAATTTATAAATTTAAATGAGATACAAGACGGTCTTAAAAATAACTAATAATTACAACAGACCAGCAGTATGGTATAAAGCCTACACCGGCATATTGAGAAGCGGGAGACTTTGGTTCGAATCCTATCGGATACACTATACTTAAATCCCAATATTGAACTGTGGGCCATGTAGAAGGCAACGGAAAGCCACTTCATTAATAATTCCCTGGCATAGGTCACCTTAGTTTCTGCCAAGTTGGTCATCTACGCACTGCATAGTGTATGGCACTCAAAAAAGGAAAATTAAAATAATATAAATCCTAATGGTTATAAACTCAATTAATTTTAAAAACGTAAAATTATAGACAATGGTTCTTGATTTTCATAATATTATTTAATACATAAACGGAGAACATATAGTTAAAGTTAAAATTCATTTAGTGCTACGTAAAAACCATTCTTCATTTAAGTAAACAAATAAACATTATAGTAAATCAAACTTAGACAGGTTACTCATACGATCAGGCCAGACAGGTATGAGGATAAAACAGCTCTTAAAGCGGGCGATGGTCGAAATAAATAAATAATTAAAGTGATAAACGTGCACTAAAAATGTCTTTCGATGAAATCAATAAAATAATGTTGAGGTAGATAAAAATGTATTATAATGTTGCATCACACAAATTGGTTGTTCGTCTCCAAAAGATTCTACAAATTGACAGCTTTTTTTATACAGTTGTTACTAATTTAATAGATATAATATTACTATTTTCGGGAACTGTCACGTGTTCTATCCCACGATTTTAACTTTTTCCTATTGAAAATACGTGAAAGGACACTTTTCTAAGCATATTAGAACAAAAATTTTGTTGGGTTATAAATTAGTTCTCGAAAAAATCGAATTTGAAAAATTTAAATTTACATGTATTTTAGATACACTTTAACACGGCTGCATGATTAGCCGATTTTGTGTAAGGCAAAAAAAATTAAAAATATCCCTGAAAAATGACAGAACTCGCCAAGGGTGGAACTCGAAGCCATAGAACTCGTTCGGGTGTCGACATCGACTGACAACCAACATTTAGACTATATCAAAGCACACGTACCGTCAACAAAATGAGACCGTCACCGACGAGACCGCACCTCAACGTGAGACCGACCGTCACACATCGGGTATATCATATTACATTTGCCTGCTTTTCGTAATTTTAAAATGCCGTTATTTCGACAACTATTGCATAACCCAAAAAAATTTTTATGTTAATAAACTCAGAAAATTGTCCTCTTTCCAATGGTCAATAGGAAAAAGTTCAATTCTTGGGATAGAACACGTGACCATAACCCTATTTTCTTATTTTAGTTACCAGGGTTTGTTCAATATTCAAAAAAATAACCCAAATGGTTCACAACACTTCTAAAGCAGCCTTTCTCTTAAATTATTTATCTGTGAGAAAAGCTGTAATTAAAATATTTTGGTGTTGCTTTTTATAGTCTGGCCCTGTGCTGTTAATTTTGTGTTTGAAATTTGGTTTAAAACGGCAAATGTCAGAAGTCGACTATAGAATGTAAAGTAGCACTTTAAAGTTGCTCCTGATTGTTGCTCCTGAGCAGTTGAAGTTGCTGCTGATTTTATTAAATAATTTTATTTAGTAGAGTTAAAATAAAAATACAATACTAACAGAAGATATTTTTAATTAATTATTATGAAGAAATAAGTAAAATAATTAAGAAACTGTAAGTAACTCTTAAACTCTAAGATACACGATTTGAATTTAGAGAACTAATAAGTTTCTTATGACTGTCTTAAAGCTACGGTGGACACCTAAATCCATCGGTCCCTCTGGGTTGATGATTGCCACCATCAACAATAAAATAGGGTTAACAGACATATTCCCTACTTTGGGTAGCAGCCACAGAGTTAAAATGTTAAAATCAGATCTATGCGATGAGAAGGCAAGTAAGATTTTTAGATGTATAATATCCTAGGATAAAATGTTCCAGTTTTAAGCTACTCCTGTAGCGGATATAAGCGGTTGCGTTTAATTTTATTGGCACAAGGTATTTAATTTAAATTGAATTTGAAAAATTAAAATTGTTTATTAGAAAACCTTGGAACCCCTAAAATTCGAGGGGAAAATTACTGCAATATATAATAATATAATCTTCTATTATATGTAAATTTCCAATAAAACTAATTTTATTATTATAAACATATATTTTCAAATTTTTTTATGGTGTCGATGTAAAAATTGAACCGTAATGTAAATACTAGATTTATTCAGCAAGAACGCAAACTCAAAAACCATCAGTATTTTAATGGAATTTAAAAAGTAGCAAAACTTGGTGAATGCTGTCTAAATAACAATGGCAACATAAATACAGCACAATAACACAAAGATTTTTATGAAAATCTGTCAAAAATGATAAATACTTTTCGGCATGCCTGAAGAATATTTTTGTAGACATAATCTATTAATTCATATTTTAATATTGTGGACGTTATTTTAGACCTTGGGAAACATCATTTTCTGTACATACTTACTTGATTTGGGGCTGACCAAAAATATTAATCAATATATTTTTAATGCAAAGAAAGAAAAAATAAAGAAATATGTTGTTATATTACGAAAGGAGAAAAGTAGTATAGTTCAATAATGTTTAGATTTATCCTTTCATTTATATTGCACCCGTTATTATATTTTTAGCAATAATAATTCTTAGTTAATATGTCGAATATAGTAAACTGGATACATAATTTTTCGTTTTTATTTACTTCGCAAAATGATTTATAGTTCTCTTGAGAATTTGGTCAAAACATAGAAACTGACAAATGTTTGTAAAACGTAAAACTTTTATATGACAAAAGTTTTTGAAAAATTATCGAGGATTGAATTTGTATTCGGTGAGGGGCTTACATCAGACGGTTTCGTTAAGTCGAAAACTTGGTGCCCACTGGGAACGCATCAGCTTGGCAAACATCACATCAGCGTAGAAAGAAAATGGACAAGCAAAAAGAAGCTGAACCGCCGCGCTATACAAGTCTTATGTGTATCTATTTGCATGAGTGGATTTATTTTGTTTGTGGACCACAATTTTGTGAGTGAGGAGGATATAAACGAACAGACCGACCATAACGCGCTATTCTATTTGCTCCTAAGGGCGTCCCTCGTGTTATCAATTTTCTTATAAGTTTTTCTTTAATGATATATTTCAAAATTGACGAAATAAACTAATCTCGGTTTATAATTCTTTCATACGTCTGCGCTTTTATGAGTTTCTTGTTCAAAGTACTCGACTCTTTCGAATTGAACAATTAAAAATTTAAACTCGATTCTATTCTACTGCGTACCTGCTCGTGACATTTGTTAACTTTGCTTTTTCTTTTAGCAATTGTTGAGTTTAACCAACTAATCTTATATTCTTTTTAACCACTACTTACCGGTTTCTCATTGTACCTACCGCATACAACTTTGAATTGCTACCTTTTTAATTTTATTTCTTTTTTGTTTTATATAATTTATTGTATTAACATTACGTACAAGTTTCCAAGTCCCAGTCCTATAAGAAAGGATAATAATTCATTTTTTGTTTTTCTTAGTTTCCTTGTCCGTTATTTGGAGAATCCGCTAAGCTCGTCTGAACTTTCTTACACAACTTGACAGGTCAGGTCCAGCTTCGATGATTTATGGAAAATATTACAGACAAGCGTTAGGGTGGGCGCTAGTTGTAAGAAGAGTGAAAAATTCTTCAACTCCCGTCGGTGCGAGCAACCAATGCTCGCTTCTGCCGCAATGCCATTAGGGGATTACGAGCGGCTACTTTTGCATTACGAATTTTATTCTGAATTGTTGGTTCCCATGACCGATGTCTCCGGTGACGTACGTAACTATTGGAAATGGACGGCCGCTACTCTTTCGGAAAGAAAACATTTATAACAAATGTCATTCTTTGCTCAAAACACTACTTTTGTATTCCAACACGCTCCGGTTAGGCCACCAGGGACGATACGCTGATCACGCGGTAGAATCCCTTATCTGGATTACCAATCCCGGCCAGTCTGCACAGGTGCCTTGTGGTTTGTAATTCACTTCTTCCTATTGTAGACCTACTGTCAGTACGTAAGTGCTCTACATTTTACAAGAAATCCACTTTAGTAGCATACATTTTGTATGACAACACCTTGTTTCTTATATCTCGCGTTCATCGCATTTCCTACGCTTCAATTTTCTTACCCTCATTTTCTATTCTTAACCACTGAATTATCTTGCAATTCAAACCAATTTCTACGCTTGTCTAGTACTTTGTGAATTTATTTTTTACTCCAATTCTCTAAAATTTTCATTACTTTAAAATTGTGTTAGAACATGGAAGTTTTTTCATTAAATCGCTGCATAAAAACTTGATTTTGCTCCGATATTTGAGACTTCGGTACCTAACCGAAAATTAATATTTAATTTCATAATTTGTGCACAACAAAACCGTTGCTCACTCGAATTACTCCAATCTAATAACGAAAAATTAATTTTGGAGCCATCGAAATTTATTCTCGAAATTATTTGTCGAATCATTTGTACCGCTGCAGTAAAGTTAAGTTTAGACGTGGTTAAATTACCGGTTAAATCGTCGAGAAAAGAAATCAAACTGTTTCTAAATGAAGTTAGTCAGATATCGACATCTTTGAGTGTACTAAAGCAGCGATTTGGCCATCAAGATGTACGCCGTGTTTAAGCAGACGACACCCCGGGGTAAAATAGCTCGTGTTGGCACGCACCGGAACCCACCGCACCGCTCACTCAGATAGCTATTGAATGTTATTTAAATTTATTATTTGTGCCTGGCATTTCGAGAAACTTAACTAACTTTATTTAAATTGAACCGTTTCTCGCATTACGCAGTCAATCGAAGAAAAATAAAATCGCCGTTAAGTTTTCGGATCGAACAGCGATTGTTGCTCACGAAGTAAAATTTGGCAACGATTGGAAGCCTCCTAATTAGTTAGTAGTACGAGCTATTATTATAAGTATATAATATGCTTGTCACAATAATGAACATTAAAGCGAATAAGGGAATAAGTCGTTGGAAAAAACTTTATTAACTTTTAAACGACTTTTCTGTATTTTAAGAGATAAGACCAACTGAAAATAAGAAAATAGACGCAAGTGTTTGAATTTAATCCTAAAATAAACATCGTTTTACGAATTTACGATAGCGTTTCCTTTGTATTGTAATGTAACATTAAAAGAACAAGAATGGAACAAGTTCGTAAACATAGTCAGGGAGGCCTCAGTGGAAGAATCATGGTGCCCCAGAGAGGGGATCCAGGAGCTTTCATTCCCACCTCGATATCTCAGGAGATACAACCTGCGAGATGTATGGGGGCTCTTTTAACATCGGTTAGCTGGGCTGGGACCACGGCGGTAAAGAAGAGGAAAACACCAATTAAGCCTATTAGTTACCGTGTTTGGCTGTGAAATTCTCATCAATCAATTAGTGTTTGTGTTAATGCCTTGTTAGGTTCCTTCCCTCATTCAACCTTACCGACTTCCTTAATAAGTAAAAGAACGTAATAATTATTTCAGAAGCGGTTACTGCTTTATGTTTTAACCCGGAATAATTGACCCCTAATCTTAATTTTAAAGCGACTTTATTTCAACAGTTTCGTATTATATCAATTTTTAACCTGTAAATATTTTTAATTAAATTCGATACCGACCATTTCATGTCACAGTCGTATCGTTTTTATTACCAACCCTATTACTAATTTTTTATGTTTCTAAAATAACATAAAGCTTCAATTAAGTAATTAGTCTGCTAAAAATTATTATGTAAAATTGTCTGATACTATGTTTTATAATTTAAAAATACGACCTAATAATTTGTTCGTTTTTAAAAGGGTTATAAATTTTATTTGAATTAGCATTATTTCATTAATATAGTACTTGAAAACACCTTGAAATTTTTTTTAGTAATTTTAATGTTGTGTAGGTGGGTGGAATTAAATTTATAAAAATGACGTGGAATAAGATATGGTTGAAAGTTTTGTCTGCATAATGCAATCAATTCGGAATCCATAAATAGTACTTTAAAAAATGGATGTAAAGTGAAAAATCGCATAAGTTACTTTACTTAAGAAAATGGATAAGAACTGCTATAACACGCATATATTCATATGCTGTAGGAGGGTTTGTTAAAGAGATACGGTTGTGTTTCCCTCGCAAAGATCGAAAAACAACTACCCTCTAAAAGGATATTTCTATTATTCATGAAGTTTGTTTTTATGGAATATAAAAGATATTCAGATAAGACTCGGTAAACAATCAATTTGGTTTTATATGTTGTGTGTGTGACATTCACGACCTATAATTAAAAATGTTGATTACACCAACGAGTGGCATAAACAAACTTTCGAGGGTGTGGTCATTGCGCATTACCAACATCCTTAATTGCAAGAGCAGCTCTTTTCATCTGCATACTATATGACATGTTCGGTTCCGTCTGAGTGGCAGCCTTAATAAGGTTTCCAGCCGGCTGAATATTGAGTTTTGCTACCGCTAACTCTCCGCATCATATCGTGGCCACTTGCAGGTCGAGCTTAGACCAGATTAGACTCCCACGGGATATAAGACTCTGGAAATCAAATTGAGTTCGGATTGCCAAGCTACTAGTGGCTATCAGATCTCTTCTGTAATGCCAGCCAAACTAATAATTGCTACGTGCTTTTAGCAGCCAATTTATTATAGCCGCTAATAATTATCGCAAAAAGCTCTTTCGCAAGTATCGCACTATAATAATTTAAATATAGTTTAGGTGAAAACTTATCGTCGAGATGGGGGTTGTTATCAGATGTCGCCTGCGGCGATGTCCGGCACGCCTCTGGTGACTAGTAATTAGTAAAGGTGCTTGTTGATGCTACCATCGAGGGTGCGGTTAATTTGTAGTGGTTTCCATCATTCAGATCAAAATATTGCGAGTAAGATAAAAACACATCGTAAAGTTTAATGAATACATTACCGACGAACTTATCATATTGGGCGCGACGTTGTCGTCTAATAATATATTAGCGTAATTAACGCATATTGGGATAGTCGGCCAAATTTTGACTTACATATTATTATTATCTATACGTGAATTACATATTATTTAGAAAACAAATCAATGGAAATTCGTACCTGCTATGTTATTTTTAAAACACTAAAGTTTTTCTTGAGATTCCTTTGAGGTTTAAGCGAATCAATTTGTAAAAACCCAAGAGAAGTGATGAAGGTGTTTTGTTTTATGTGTAAATTTACATACGACGTCGTATTGCATACATGCTATTTGAACGAGCGAAAGTGTTTTTGTATTTTCTAGTTTTAGCACCCCTTCGATAATCCCTCTTGAAATTCAATACGTGAATTTTCTGAGATAAATCTAATGCAAAATTAATGCTGCACTTTCGGTGGTCGGTGGTCCTTGGAGATAATGCCGAAATGATGATTGCAAAAGCTCCACGGCAATAGTAGTTGTAGTAACATGCAAGCAAAATGGAACGATATCGAAATATTTAACACGAACCAAAGAGTTCAGAATTTGGTTTAGCACACATCAATTGCTGATATCTTATTTCCTGCAATATCGAAACTGTTGGCGTGCAAATCCTTTGGGACCTAAGGTCGATATCAGTTTCTAACGCTAACAATTCTGCAATTTTACTTCCAGCTGTCGTACTAAAGTTTAATAAAATTCCCTTCCTTTCGAACCGTTTATACTTATTTGATATTTGTAAGATATAATTTTTTTGTCATTTCCCGAACTCCCATGATTGTCGCTAACTACTTGTTCGAAAAAATGTAAACAAATTCAAATTTTTGTTTTGTCTACAACAGCAAGTAACATAATGCTGAGGTTAGTGTCTTTCAGTCAGCTAGAAGTTCACGAGAACTGGGAATTGACTGAAACTAAGGTGTTGTAGAAGAGTGTTATTTAACACCTTAAGGTACAAAAATATTCGCATCAGGAAATTGCTATTTTAAAATTGCTTTTGTTCTTTTTATTGCTATACATAAGAACAGCAGTAAGAAGAAATAAAAAACCTGCTTTACCTTAACAAAAATACACCAAAATTATCTAAATCGTTTCACCTTGAAAAATTATTTTTTCAGATTAAATTTTATACAAATCATTGTATTTGTCTTCGATAAACATAAAAATTACCCCAAAATTTCCGTTAAACCCACGGGTGGTTCTACGCGTAATTGTCGTAATTATTATTAGTTTGATTTATATGAAATATTTTCGTAGTTGGACGACTTCGTTATCCATCATTCTTGGTGATGAAGTGTAAAGGGCAGTAACTAGACTCCACGACTCTCAATCATTCTAATTGAAACTAGATCCTGGGTTCGTGCTAATGAGCGCCTAGAGCTGAAGCGTCCAAGTGCTACAGTTTCTTGCGATTACCCCTTCGAGAATATTATCCATCTTACCAAGTTTGCTTAAATAGAACGCTAATTTAAGTAATGGGCATTTAATTAACTTATTTTCGAATAATAATTTTAAACGCAGTACCCCGACAAATATTTTTAACCAAATTTATTAACCTAAAAACAGATTTGAAGTGCCCAATAACACTAACCTAACAATAACGTAAATTAGTGCATTAATAAATCAATAGCATTTGTGACACTTTTATATCAAAAATACATAAATGCATTGGAAAGGGGTCAAATGCGTGCTTTATGGTTAACCCCAATGGAACTACCCATCATCCACAATTAATATAATCACGATAATCTTATTTAACGGTACCCAATTGCATCAATTGCAATGTCGTTTGTCTATCATAAATGTCCCTATGCCACCACAATACGTAAAGTTCGTTAATTACCTAAACATTTAATTATATTTACTGCACAATTCCTACGCACTACTTCAAATTTTAATTGAGTTTTCAAAACTTCTCTCTGAAACTAATCCGATAAGAAGAAATATTTTATCGTGGAATGCGATACAATAAAAAATGAGGGAGTGAAATTTACTTTATGTAAATTTTAATGAAGAGTTGACGCGGTTTACATGTCAAATTTTTAAAATACCACCAAGTATGTTATGTCAATTCCATCAATGCAAATTAAATTACGTGTATGAATACTTTATAATATTAACAGATAGGAAATGTTTTCGTGAAAAATATTATGTGGTTCAATGTTTGCTTAAATTTTAAAGAATTTTATTTAATATTTCATTTTTCGTTCAATTTATTATTTCTATTTGATAAAAGACGAAGTGGTCCTGGTGAGATTCTTTTATTAGATAAAATCAAAATCTGTTTTGGCAACTTATCACTTTGTACATTTATTGCGATACTCTCAACCGAATGAACATCAACACATTCGAAATTTGAGAATCAAATACAAAAATTGTAAAAATAAATACTATGTTAAATGAACAATAATGGGAATTTTTAAATCAGATCTTCAGAATTTTTATTATTGGTAATGTTTTTCTTACCTTTAAATATCTGAAGATAGAAGATAAAAAAATCAAATTGTTGTTCATTTAATCTGTTTTATTTTTAAAATTTTGATTACAATTTATTGCGCGGTTTAATAATTTATATATTTTAATTAAATTCTAAATAAATAGATCAAACATTAAAATTAATCGATATTTTAAATATGAGAAAATAATTAAATTACAGTTACTGAACACAATAAAACCAAACATTTAACAATTTTCGAGCATCCGTTTGGAGAAATACTATTACGATTCTTTTCCGACGCAAAGCAATAGAGTCGGAAGAAGTTTCATCGCTTCATCACCAGTCAGAATAATATCGAAAGCTTTATCGTACACAAAACTAGGTACATTATAATATAATCGAATATAATATATAAATCAATATATATTCTTTTACTTTATAATAAAGACATCGGAAGTAAATCACTGTGGCAATATAAGGTAGTGTACACTGACCAGTGGCGGTTTTAAAGAACAGGCAAGGTAGGCCCAAAACTTAATGTACATAAATAACATTTTCTTTATGTACAATATAATTAATATTTTAATATTTTGGACAATTAATATTTGTTATTTTTCATTATTTGCACTTAAAATTGCAATAACAGCTGCAAAAATGAGCGTGTTTTATATTTTTATTTGTATTTGCTTCAAAGTATTATAGTGTAGGCACTGGCCTAGCTTGATCCATATAGCTCAATGCAACAGTAGAACCATGACGCCAGATACAGCAATACTATAGCTTCAATAGCCAGCGCTTAGGCCCGTGCCTACTAGATACTTGCAGTTATATGATACCTCGCCATAAACAGTTTTTCTTATCGGACACATGCGAGCAGCATTTTAAAGCTGTTTAGATGACAAAAAAGAATATTTATCTCAAATTAAATAAATTAATTAAACAAAAAAAAAAGAAATTAAGCGGTATTTTGCACTTTGTAGTGTATTTTTATTATTGCAAAATAGTTTAAGCGGTAGGTATTGCTATTGCGAGATTGCCTATCTTCACTTGCACTGTTATCAATACAAAAAGACATTCTTGATGAATTATTAAAAAAAGACATATTTCACGACAATGTCATAGACCGATTTGCGAAGAGCAAAAATAAGAGAATCAATCATTGTTTATAAATACTATAACATAATGTACAGTTACTCGAAAAAGTATTCGGACGTTCCTGTGTTAGCAATGTAAATTGCTCATTTGGACACTGTTTTTATTATATAAAAATTGGTTTTACAGCAATACTGATTAGACATTTTTTGTCAAAAATTTCATTGTCTTCATTTTTGCTCCTATACATTTTTTTATTTTGTTGCCTCGTTTTCGACCGAGAGTGACTTAAAGTAGACTCGGTAAAACTTTTTAATAAAATTAAAAATGCACAATGGTTTTCTCGGGAGATTTCCATGAGATTTTTACCGAGACTGCTTTAAGTCACTCTCGATCGAAAACAATGCAACAAATAAAAAAAATTTTGAAAACAAAAATGAAGGGAATGAAATTATCTACAAAAAATGTCTGAAAAATATTTTTGTAAAAGCGATTTTTATATGCTAAAAAGAGTTTTCAAAAAGTACAATTTACATTGCTAACATAGGAGCATCTGAATACATTTTCGATTAACTGTAAGTAATTATATTATTTAAATAAAATGACTTAATAGAGTATATTATTATAACTCAAGAAAATATTCACATCTTCCGCAGATTTTATCTATTTATAAAATATTGCTGGCCTACCCAAAATTTTTTCCCACGAGCCGCCACTGATACTGAACAGCAGTATAGGCAGTATTAGCAGTAAGTGGTAGTATCGGAAGTATCCAAAGTAAGTAATAGGCCGCATTAGAATCATGTATCAATACTAAGTAGTAAAATGAAGTATTAATCAGTAAATGACAATATTGATATTACTGAAAAGCAGTATTAGGCATTATCATCAGTATAGCAAAGTAAGTAGTAGTATCAGGTAATATTACGTAGTATTTAGTAGAAGGTTTATATATTATTTCTTTGAATAAAGTTACAAATTTATGTTGAGATTTAATACTACCACTTACTGTCCAACGTTTCCGAATATTATCATTTACTGGTGATACTACCAATACCAGACAGTAGGTCAGTAAATCGCAATAGTAGTAGAATCGGCAATACCGAGCAGTAAATAGCAGTGTTAGTAGTGGCAGTACAGTGTATGTACATATTCACACCTAATAACTTCATCCTCACAAAAGATCGTAACAATAGTTAAAGTTTGTCTCAGCAAATTAGTTAAAACAATTTTCTAAAATCAAAACTATCTTAATTAATAATCAATACATAAGTAGTTTAGGTAGTGTAACTCGATATTAATCATATCAAATTTCTAGAATAAACCAAAAAATGCACAAACACTTTTTAGAACTAAAATGTTTAAGTTAACACAATATAAATACACCGTATGTATGTATATTATTGCAAACGTTTTCACCATACTATGGCATCATCAGGCAATGAACTAGAAAGAGAAACGAGAAAATTTCCGTATTTATCGTCCAATTAGAATTATATATTATATAATAATTATATTATAAATTTAAATTTGCTCAAACGACATTGAACAAAAAATTTCTTAAGTGTTTTTCTGAACAAATTTTAAGTGCCATAACAACAAAATAAAATTTGACTTATCACTATAAATTTGTAAGTTTTCGCAATCCGTCGATATGCAAACTAGAGTCAATTTTGAATAATAATCTCGTGAAAACCACCACACAAAGGGCGACGTCCTGTCGATAAGGTATTGGAAATCCTTTCGATTGTCATGTTTTACTTATACATTTACAAATCTTGTATTTATTCATAAATTTGAACATAAGTACTTGTAATTAAACCACAATTTACACAATATTAAAGTGTCAGTTTCGTTCAATTAACGCTACGAAAATTAGCACATCAAAATAATTAACAAAAGTTAAGGTAGATTGACACATTATGTATGGGTTCAGGATGATAATTAAAAACTTAATTATCATTTTGAACCCACATAAATGAGTAAATGTCAATGTACTTTAACTTTTCTTAATTATGTTGTGCTAATTTACGTAGCATTAATTAGACGAGAATAGTACTTAAAATCATTAATTTTTATTTTTATATAACATATAAAATTATATTTGAAAAACATCAAGAGAAGTTTGACGGTAGGTCTCTTTCTTAATTTATATTTTGAATCGAATTAAATCTAGTCATTATTGAGTCAGATAATCATTTGAAAGTAAATCGTCGCAATTTTTGCTTCTCGGTATACTCGGTATAAGATCACATGTTGAAGACTCTGAGACCAATGCCTTGGTTTCCTATTTTGATCAAAGAATCACTATTTTTTATTATTATCAACGGTTCAGAGAGCAACAATGACAATTAATTACATATTATTATTAATTACATATTACATTAATTTATAACATATTAGATTAAAATATTACATATTTTATTACCATCGATTTAGATATAAATTCAATTATTCAGATTATAGTAACGCATACGATTATTTAAAATTAAGAAATTAGCTAAATCTGGTAATCACGGTAATATAACGACACCAACAAAGTAGAGAAAGCTAGTCACAGTAATAGATATTAAGGTGAAAATACCACATGTCTGCTAAAAAGGCAACTAACAACTTACAAAACATACTCAGCAACGTGAAGGCAGAAGAGGTGATTTATTTCTATCTACCAATGAAATTAGAAACAAAATGCCATGAAAATGTACATAACGTACATAAAAATTAAGGTATTTACCGAAATTAAAAGAAATAGTTTTAACATTGAAAATGATTATTATTTGATATCAAATGATATGAAATGATTTGATATAATTAATATTGAGTTACCTAAACCACTTATCTATTGATGATTATTATTTCGCCTATAGGTATGTATTATGATAGTTACCAGTTTATTAGTATTTAAGACATATTTTCGCATTACAATTTTATTACCTTTACACTAATTTAAAACTATTTTGTTGATAAAATTTTGTATTTTCATATACTATCACCAACAGGTACGGACTAGAAATATCTTGTCTAAAGATATATATCTAGTGATATTTACAATAATATTAATAGCGTAAAGTGTGAAAAATATTGGCGGTCTATTGATGGAATATTGATATTTAGAATTGACAATATTATTAATAATTTGAACTGTCTATTACATTCTATTGCAGTGATATACTGCAAAACATACATAATATGCTTTTACGTCACTAAAATTGGGATATTGAAGTGCCCAACTAATAGAGTAGCTTGCTATAAATTTTCGACTCTCTAAAATATAGAGAAGCTACATCCTGTCATTTTATATTATTTAATTATTTAATAAATAAAAACAATTTAAGAGATTTAAAAACAACCCATCATTTGATTTTCTAAAATTCTTATTTCTATCCACTTTCAAAAGACAATTAGTGAAGATGACTGTTTAGGGGTGGCCGGATAAACGTAGAAATTTCTTACTACTTCTAAGCTGAAGTAAGGTTTAGAATATTTTCAATTTTGGATAATCAATATTGCATAATACTAAACAATAAATATTAAAATATGAGTCAGCGATCAAACGTATACGTTAAGTGCGTATCCCCTTTCTAGTTGGGTAGTTAAAAACAACAAAAAAAA
Organism: Cantharis rustica; assembly: GCA_911387805.1. Lineage (NCBI taxonomy): Eukaryota > Metazoa > Arthropoda > Insecta > Coleoptera > Cantharidae > Cantharis > Cantharis rustica. Next base: position 39,289,361 of record OU426879.1, read on the forward strand.
ACTTTATTATTTTTTTATAACGTAGATTTGTTTTTTAAATATAAAATATTAATACGCATTTTCTCTCCCTCTTAAGCATCCAAGTAATTAAAACGGGCTCTGGTTAATAATTAAATATCCAGATTCTTCGAATGAGGGTTATTTGCGTGAAAACCCCGTGCATTTAGTTGCGGTCAAACTATGAGGGATCCTCAACATTACCATAAACAAAGAAATTCACTTAAATGTACGTGCATAAATGAGCACAGTAACGAATAAATACATTTATAAGGTTATTAATCATCAATGCGTGTGGATGGAACGTGTATTATATGCATACCATCGATGACAGCTCACTAATTCGGGCTTGACTAGCTTAATATTTCATAACTGAATTAAAGCACCTTAGCTCTGCCAGCATATTAATTAGAACACTTTACCTGACATTGTGTTAAGATTTTCCATAATTCGCTTGATTAAGTAGTTCCTTAGACGCTAAGCTTTTGTACTCCGGGTTTGCATGCTAATCAGATTATTAACTTTACTATAATTGTATTCAGAATATAAGATAAAATGGCAAGATCAAATCATTTCTTAATATAAACGTCACGTGAAAATAGTGCAATATTTTTTAAAAAGATATTTTCAAAATATACTCGGAAAATCTTGTATTCTAGGTAGATACAACATATGAGCAATTGGCTGTTAAGTTATGAGATATAGAAGTTGAATTATAGAAAGTGACCAGTATCCAATTTAAGTTTAGTGTGAAAGAGACGGGGTCTGGACCCGTAACGGCTCCTTCGGGACTTAACTTCATCCAATGATTCAGACCGGCAGCTATCATATCGCAGTTGGGGCTCTCTCCTACTAACAAACAATGAATTGATAATGAATGTTAATTTTAAACATAACTGACGTAAGTATATACGATCGCTCTTATTTAGGATGGTTCTGCATTTACTAACTTAATTTTAATCTTATAAATATCTTTTACCCTATTTACTAATTAAACAGCTATGTATATTATGAAGTAAGTGGCAATTAAAGGTACGACAAAATAGGAGTAAACTTCCGAAGTCGAAAGCCATGAGAGTTTGCAATGTTTTATCAGTATTATCAGAACCCCAAATACACTGCTAAATAAGATTAAATGCTTGGATTTTTGCAAACATCAAGTTAAATATATCGATAATTTTCTATATAGCCTAAAGTTGACTAGACTGCTTTGTGGCATTTGCTTACTATTTACATTCACATGAAATATAATTAAAAAATGACCCAATCGTAACCTTCTTATGTTATCCGCCATCTACCTTCAACATAAATGAAAGTTAACTTTTTCCACTAAGCAAATTTAAATAGTATAAGAACAGTTGCGTTTATTGAAAAATTAGCAGCACAACGCTAAGTAAAAATTTAATTTTACTGAAACGTTACTCATATCTTTCTGAATATTTATTCGTTAGATGAATATGAGCCTCGTCCTCTATCACTTAATTTTCCTTCTCGCGCAAATCGGCTAGTTAAAAGCAAATTGATAGAAAACAGTCGATTACCCATGTAAGTGCCCTCCGCTAGAAATCACTAATTAGTGTAAGCTAAAACACATAATTTGCTACATAAAGATTCGAGTATATTTTACAGAAACTAATACCGATCATTGGTAAAATTATCTAGATCTGTCTAAAATTTTTTAAAAGTTTAGTTCAGGTTAAAATTTAATAAAAATAAAACTTTTATTTTTTTCTGAAAAATGTGCATTTTTCATTTTATACAATAATACAATTCTTGTAATGTTGACTTTTAAATTTATTATGTACATAGGTATAAAAAAAAATGGTAAATAGGAAAAATTTGATTGTTTGTTTTGCGTGTTCTTGTTAAATTTATAACTTGGTCGAATTGAGTAATTCTTTCGTTGGATAATTTCATTGTACTTGACCAGTGGCTGACTAATGTTTGCACAATGCTTATTTATAAAATTTTCTGCTTGGTTTCATTTTAATCTTTCCATCGAAATACAAACAAACCTAAATAAACACTTGTTTTTGATAATAATCCGCTCTCGAATGAACATAATTATTTGTCAAAGATCATTCAGTTCCTACTGCGTGAATAATGTTCCTATTTGTCAACTCACCCCATCAAAAGTTGAACCCATACACTATTTAATAGGGCGTACGTTTTATTGCTTTAAACGTTAATTTAAATTGTATTGTAAGTACATTATGCAAAATACAAATTACTTTTTGCACGCCATCGGTAAAGATGCTGAGTTTTCAGCCACGTTTCAATAAAAACCTGCTACCTACCTGTTTTATTCATTCGACTTTGGAAATGCGTTGTAATCTCAATTCTACGATAATTGGCAGCACACTTAAAACTTTGCATAAATAATGTTGCTCTAGCTGTGCAGTGTAACACACATTACATATTGGTAGGGCGGTACAACCCTTTAGTTTTACATGTTTCATGCAGTGGTTCACCCCAGGCTACATTTGATAGGCAACTTGCTAATGTATGTTACAACACCATATGCCTTTACTCGAGATCCTGTCAAATTTGTTCTGTGATTACTTCATAATAAGTAAAAAATGCTCTTCACTCCGTTGGCAACAATAAAGAAATTTTGTTTTCCATTTGTCAACGATTTTATTTCAATCGATTAAAAATTCTCAACTGCTTAGTGAACAACTTCACGTTGTTGCGTTTCATTTATTTGAGGTTAAAATGGTCAAATATAATTTTATTATGTTTATTATTATTCATAAACGTTGTGCATGTCATGTTGCCATGATAAAACAATTTGATAAAGAACTCAAGTAATTATCGTTGGTTGATTAAACGAATGAAGGCTCTTAAAAATTTATAGAAGCTCTAATAATTCTCAATACTAAAATTTTGTTATATTTAACCTAACTTTTTGAACACGAACACAGTGTCACAAAGAGTGCTACGAAATGCGAGCCAATCGGAAAAGAAATATTTTCAATTATTTTTTCTACCAACTTTTATTCTACTAATTCGTATTTTATTTCTTTGAACTTTTGGGGGCTGGCAGACAACCCTCACCACGAATTTTAAAATTCAACTGCATTATAGGAAAGAGGACACTTTTCTAAGCACATTAAAACAAAAATTTTGTTAGATTATACATTAGTTTTCGAAAAAATCGAATTTAAAAATGTAAAATTTACATGTATTTTAGATACACGTTTTAACACGGGTGCATGATAGGCCGTTGTTGAGTTAGACTAATAAATAAAACAGACCCTCCGGACGCCTTTGGCACCTTCCGGGCCTGTTTTATTTTTTTACCTAAAAGCTGATTCACACTATGCGATTTCTCACGTGATTAGGTCATACGAAAAGCCATAGCTAAATCATAGCTAAACCATCAAATCACATTACCAATAGTTTTTATGTTCACACTTCGCAAGATTGCTTATGATTTTTCATCATAATCAAAAATATTCTAATTAATCTAAGTTATTAGAAGTGCCATATGGTTGATTTTAAATTTTGATATCGAATATAAATTATTATGAGTGACGAATTAATCTTTTAAAAACTATTAAAGAAAGACTTACTAAGTCCTTTAATTGTATGGTTGAGTAGTAGCTCTAGTTGTGGTTAATTAAATAGTTTTTGTACTAATATGTAAGTTATAAATTAAATTTTAATTTTAATTTCATGTGACATGTAAAAAATTAATTTTATAAGAAAAACTAATTGTGGTTACTACTCTTTTTGTGAATTGTTGATAGTGTGTACAGATCAGCTAAATTTTTTACCCAGTTCTTGTAGCGGAATCGTATGGTGACATTAATTTTCATTAAATATTAAATCAATTTGAGAGGTTAGTAGGCTTTAAAAGTAGGTTTTAATAAAAATGAGAGAAGTCTAACATTCAGGAGTGGATAAATACAGGCTAGAAGAAGAAGATTAAATCAATGAATTTTACGCAATAATGCGTAAATAATTAATTCACTCATTAATTAAATTTAATTAAATTAATAATTAATAATAAAAAATAATTAATTAAAATTAATGCAAATAATTAATTTATTTAAAAATAATTAATTAAATATTTAATATTTATTTATAAATATTAATACAAACTATTTTTTTGAACTTTGCGTAAGAAACTTTTTAAAAAATGCGGTTTATTCAAAACAATCATATGAAAAGTCATAGCAAAATAGACACCATCCTATTCTGAAAATCACTTATTATTTTGCTATGACTTCAACAATATCAAAAATCGTAGTCTGAACGTAAAAAAATTTTTCACGTGAGAAGTCATGTGACAAATCACGTGGGAAATCACATAGTGTGAACCAGCTTTAACGCATAACAACTTAAAAATGTCCCTGTAGAATGGAGGAACTCGCCAAAGGTGGAACTCGAAGCCATAGAACTTGTCCGGGTGTCGACCGCAACTGACAAAAACATTAAGAGTATATCAAAGCACACGTAATGTCAACAGAAATAAGAGCGGGGGCTCAACGTGCGAGTTACCATCACGCGACCAGTGACATCGGGGTATATCATATTACAAATCCCTGCTTTTAGAAACTTTAAAATGCCGTTTTTTTGAAAACTAATGCCTAATCCAAATTGCATTTGCTAATCCTAATTGTTGCATTATACACAGAAAATTGTCCTCTTTCCTATAGTGTAGTTAAAATTTTAAAATTCGTGGTGAGGGTTAACTGACAGTAACCGAACTTATTTTTCTTTACTGCTAAAGGAATTAATTTTTGAAATGTTGCAGCCACATAGACAAAAATTTGGCATGATCAAACTCTATGTTAAATCATACACGTTGAGAAAAGTGGGTTTGGCGGGACAAATTGTATTGTGTGTGATTGAATTCTTTATGCTGTTGCTTTATTGTGTAAGAACGAACTTTTTATATGCCTGTGAAATCCTGGTAATAAATATTTGGAATACGAGCCTAAGATGAATCACTAGTTCAATATTATTAATTTGGAAGCTATCACGTAGATTCTCTGAAAATAATTTGATTCTTGACGGAAATAAAACGACAACAATCTTGTAAATTCTACAATTGATTGAATAATTACTTTGAACCACAAACATCTAAATCATACACAATATAAAATGATTAACTAGGTCAAATAATACTTCAAAGTGTGGAGGTGATGCAAACAATTGGTTTTTGACTAGCAAAGAGCAGAATCAAATAACAGAAAAATAAATGGCTCACCCACCGTACTGCCGATAGTTACAAATTAGTATTTAATATATAATACTCTGTTATCGACTCATCCTTATCTCGTGTTATACCAAATGGTAGACCAACTCTTCGACTCCGATAATGCCAGACCGCCACAAAAATTGACAGTTGCTTAGGTAATAGTAAATTTTTTTTTAATTTACGCTTTGTAAATATTCCAACCGAGGAATAATGTCAAAAAGTTCGTTAGTAATGGGAATAACAGTAAAACAAGATTTAGGAGCATCAGTATCTAAAGTAGTTTATAGATTCCTATTAAAATTACAAGAAGAATTTATTTATTAGAAAAATTCATGAAATTGAAATAACCAAAGCAAACTTATTAAAAATTTAAAAACTGTTTTCAACATATTCACATAAGCACGTGGGTCATTGCAATAATAGCCTTAATTTCTCTATTTATCTGTCTGCTTGTAACGTACATACGCAATTCTGATTTATGTACTACCAACTTAAAAAACGTATTGTCAGGTTTCAAACTAATGAAGTTGTGCACTATTCGGTTGCACATCAAATGAGTTCTACTGTATTCACTCTATCACTTACTATTCACATATTCCCTCAACAATAACCATAAAATTGTGCCCGTCTCAAATTTTGGCATAAATTGTATTAATTTTGAGAACATTTTTTGTAAAAGAACTATATAACATTTTCTTTTTATTTCTTCCATGATTTGCTTTAAAGTTGTCGTCAGATCTTTTATTTCCTATATTGTGTCCGTTTCATTAGTCTTACAATTTTGGATATTTCCAGTCCCAATAGCAGTAGCCAATTATTTTCTAATAACCAATATTCGTACGTTTTACGCTATTGATGTAGCTATAGAATTTCGTAAGTGACGTAAAAGAAAACCAATTAAAAAGACAACTATAAATCAATGCAATTAGCTGCACGTAATTGCCACCAACTAGAAACGTTTACATCGTCACTTGAATAAAGTCCACCGAATGAAATTAATAGATCGAGTTAAACGTTTCGACTGCATTGGGGTAGAGCTTATTTTGACAATTTCAATAAACTAACTCCTATGTAGCGTGAAGATTTCAGCAAAACCGTGCATGTAAAATTGAACGAATGGTAATTATTTAATTAGTTTTGAAAACCGCTTATTTTTCCATTTTCACTTTCAAGCAAAATTCTCAATTATCCTAATTTGAAAGGAGAAAATAAAATATTGGATAGTTAGATACCTTGTATTTGGATGATTGTGTTTAACGATGCAATTTCTAATAAAATTTTATATAACGTGAATAAATTAAGTTAAAGCAAGTGCTGAAAGCCCGTGATTTAATTTTCATAAAAATTATCTCCCTCTCTTAAATTACCCGTCTTAATGTAATTTGCTTAACGAACATAGCTAACCGAAATTCCCAGTGCTTAGCAAGCCGTGTCACTCATCCGCCGAAAACTCGCTGAAAGAGGCTAAATATTCAATGCAACGCGATCCGCTTGACGAACTTTCAGGCGCAATAGGATCACTTCTAGAAGATGTAAGCTAATTACTCGCTTAATTGCTGAATTTATTTAAGAACATTAACGAAGACAATGTTAAGTTTTAAACTTTATTGCTGTTACGTGTTCCGTTTTACGTTATAAATATTTATAAAATTACTATCGACTAAATTTACTTAAATTTTGATAATTTTATTAATCACCCTTATTTTATTTGCCGACACGGTTTCATCACCTCGTCCGTATTGTTCCATTTGCTTCTTATAAATGAGTAAAAATTATATTCTTTTTAAATTTAAAAGTTTCAAGAACTTCAAATTAACTTCCATTAATTTTTATTTTAGCTAGTAATTATTTTTATGTAAATTTTATGCAATTCTTCCTTAAATTTATACAGTAAGATCATAAACTACAGAACAAATGAAGTAAAATTGCAAATAAGAAAGTTTGAATAAACTTTTTTATAGTAAAGGACTCTATGTGAATTAATAAGATAGGATTACTATTTAACAAGATGGGAAACCTAGTTGTACATTGTTTCACTATGTCTACGTATATTTATTTAGTTAGTCTTCATACAGTTAATCAAATCTAGTTAAACTACTTTATAGTAACTTGTTATTGAAAGAGACGGTCAGTAGCCTAGTATACTGATACTAAGGTACCCGGTTCGAATTCGGGGAGAGTCTAAACTTTCTTATAATCCTTTCCATGCTTCAGAGGGCAAGTAAAACCGAGCTGATAATTGTCACCACCAAGTATTAGAAACAAGGTTACAGATTTTTCTCAATCCGACTCAAGCAACCGTGGGATCTAAATGCTGAAACCTTTCTTGATAGAGAAAGAGGCTGATGGTCCAGCAGTAGATCAAAGGGTTGACAGAAGGAAAAAGAAAGAGGGTTATTGAAAGAGCAAAACTAAACGAAGAAACAAATTTTTAAAATCAACTCAATTATTGATTAAACCTTGTATGGTCGTAGTAGTACTAAGCTAACTTATAAAAAAATTGTTTACGCCTGTTTAAATTCTTCCATAAATTGGAAGTAGCGTTCGCAATGAAAGGAGATAGAACTTCTCTCGCAGCACTGATAGACAAACAAAAGGCTTGACCTTAGCCTTCATGTCAAACTCAATCACCTTAATTATCATCAAGCGATTTGGGCAAGCCGAGTTAGCTTTTACAGCTGAATTACAACCCTAGTTGTACCTTGTTGAATCTTTACAACTAGCTACATGAATCAATGTATACATATTACAGTCAATATAACTGCAGTTCAATATTCATGGAATTTAAATTTGAGTGCTTCATCTAGTAAATGGTATGTAATATGTAGAACCACGCCGGACTTGAAATTATCATGTTTATTGTGTCAAAGTAATTACTTACATGCATGTGATGTGCGTTTAAAGTGTTTTATCTACGGACTGTTACTAGGTAAAAGTACTAAGCTAACTATTATAGTAACCATAGTTAAAAGTTGTGGACCTTACACCTCACAGAACTTCCCAATGTTTTAGATTGGTAAATAAAAATGAACCAATCGGAGATGCGTTACGGAAAAAATGACAAACAGAAAGATATAGCGGTTTTCTTGCTGCTCATTATTTGTGTCGTTTTTTTTTTAGATATTTACGACTGAAGAACGGAAATACTAAGGGCCGGTTTTACAATTGCGTTTTCAACTATTGGTTAAAGTGACTATTAGTTTACGTCAACTAATAGTTACAGACTTCGACCGGTTTTACGATCCTTTGACAAACTCTAGTCATGTTGAGATGATAAGAACTAAAGTAGTTCATTTGACACCAGTTGATTCTATAAATAAATAAAATTAATGTTTTAATAATTGCTAACTAAAGAAAACAAAATCTAAGATGCTAAAAACAAATTATTAAAAGCGAGGTTATGTTTCTACTTAACTAATAGTTAACGTCTTGACTACCAGAAAATCTGCTAGTCACTTTAACTAACAGTTAACTACAAATTCTTGTTGACTATAGATTGTAAAACCACAAAGTAATTGTTAACTATTAGTTAACTGTTAACTACCGCTTAACTAGAGATGGTAAAACTGGCCCTAAGTATTTATTTTCTATTTTTTTACATATTTTTATAACAAAATTTTTTATTTCAAACATTCTTAGTCAGTATGTAAAAATTTTTATCAATTTTTATCTAGTAATTTTTCTTTTTCTTTTTTATTCAAATATTGTTAAATCCAAACCTGTTAAATATTTTAGTGTTTTTTTTTAATATTATTTTTGTACGTACGTACGTATGTATTTTTTACTTTATGGATAAAATTCATTTTTTGAATATTTTGTTTGGTTTGGTTATTTTTAACATTACATACATACTACTATAATTACAACAAAAATCCATTTAAGAAATACATTTTTTAAGTTATAAAAATATCTTTAGTTGGTAAAAAATACCACTTATTTACAACACAAATTAAAGTAATTTACAAAATTCTTAATACCATTATACTCCTAAATAAATTCAATTTCTACATATTTTTGACGTGATAACGTCTTATAAATTGATATACCGGCTGCACGAACGAAAAATTGTCACGTTCCGCAAGCGAGAGCGCGGAACAAGCGAGAGAGAGGCACGATTGGCTTTGCATCATATATAGACATTATTTGAATTATAAAATGCCATAAAAAAAAACTTGTCCGGCATGAGGTTCGATCTCGCGATCACCAAATGATGCAATTATGTTTCATGCACATAACGCACTAACCTACTGAGGGTTAATGTAATAACATAGTTTTAATTCGTATTATCTGTTACATAAACATAATTTAATTCAATTCATAAAAGTATGCAATTTTTCATCAATGTTTTCTTATGACGTTATCACGTAAAATTATCGTCCGTAAACCGACTTTACAGACAACCCGAGTGCCACTTGTTTTTTTTAATTCACCTTTTAAATGACATTGGCTCCAATTTAAGATTTTTTTAAGTTTTTTTTTCTATTATATAGTAATTATGGTAAAATCCATTTATTTGGTTAAGAAACACAAATGTAGGAATACATCGCGGACGAGTGGTAAAATTGACAGTTTTTAACGTTAACACAAATATTGCAGTTTAAAAAAATATTGAAGTACAACAAGAGGATACAGTTATGGCTGAAATAATCTGGAAGTAGGCAGGATGAGAGTAGTAATTTAATCAAACACAGGAATAAAATATAATTACCAGCTTAAAATGAATACAGCAGTCCAATATTAAAGAAAATAGGAATAGGAATATAGAAATTTGTATAAAAAACACCTGATTTTAGGTTGGCCGTAAACCAGAAAAAACAATCATAGTGATCATATTTTCGAACAGTATTGTACTATAGATATCTGCGCAAATTATGAGATGTACAAAAATGAAAACGTTGAACATCCATCAAACAGATCAAAACATCTTTAATAATTTTATCAACTTTGCATTATTATTCCATCGACAGAAATTTTTTTTTTTCTCAATTTTGTATTCTTTAATGCAGTCGTGAATATATGTACATACCATTCAAGACAGGTTGAATTTGAAAGTTTGATGAAAGTATGGCATAAAGCCTACACCGACGCATTGGGAAGCGGGAGACCGCAACTCCAATTCTGTCGGATACACTGCTGTGATCTAAATCCCAATATCGATATATGGGCCATGGAGAAGATAACAGGAAATCACTCCATTAATAATTCTCTAATATGTCACCTTGGCTTTTTCCAAGTTGATCGTCTATGCACAGGATAGCGTATGACACTCAAAGAAAAGAATATTTATACCGTTGTTATTGTGGTAATGCTAGTGAAAACTGTAGTTTGGGTGCAGTCACGGTATTATATTATAGTTGTAATATTATATTATAATATTATATTATAGTTGTAATATTATATTATATTACAACTAACGTTTCAATTTAGGTTTTTTTGGTGGTTAGTTTAGTTTTCCGGTTTAGAATTTTTCAAAATAAGTTTTTTTTTTTTTTTATTCATTTTGGCTTCAAGTAGGTATAATTTTTATTTTTATAAAAGTCAAATAAATTTGACACTTAATCAGATTTGAATTTTAATTTAAAAGCATAACTTTTCGATAATTTCTACATTTTTCCAGGTTTGCCTGATGAGATTCCGAAAATCGAAACACCAAGTTATAACAGGGTGTCGCAGACTAATTCATTTAAATAGTTTTTGCACAATTTTATGTAAGTTATGGATTTTAATTATTTTTCAATTTCATGTAACATGTAAAAATCAATTTTAATATAAATATTATCACATGTTAATAGCTTTTACCATTTTATCAGTTATTATTATTAATGTACTAAGTTTTACACTTGACACTCATGGTTCTGTGAGCACTTGCATAATATTCCACTAGGGTGCTATCCTTGCTAGATGCTTAATTCATAGATCAAACTTGGGCTTTAGACCACAACACTGCAGTCGACGCGATCAAGTACTGAACCGCGATCTTCCGCCCCGTAAGAAGTCGATTTAAGCTTTATAACACACCATCTGAAAACAGCTGAATTGACATAAACAAAGTAAAACTAATACTTTATTATTTAATGCTCTATATTATTTTATGTTAGAGATAATTGAAGACTAATAAATTAAACCTCTTGTTTTATTTTTTATTAAGAAATGTACATCGCTCAGATAGAACTTCAGTACTACCAAGTACGGATGAGATAAAGTGGTGTAACACCCTGGAATCTGCAATTTTAGATATTTTTAATCTTTATAATTTGTTTTTTTATCCATGTGATTTACATTTGACATTCACGGTTCTTTTGACTCTTGCATATAATCTAGTATGATGCTAACCTTGCTAGATACATAGCCCATAGGTAGAACTTAGACTTTAGATCACAACAGTGTAGTTGGTGCGACCAAGCATCGAACTGCGGTCTCCCGCGTTACAGCATGTCGATTTAAGCCAGTGGATAATAAATCTTGACGTTTTAGACCCATCCATAAAAGAAATCGGGTATGCAACGGGGTTACCAAGAAATAACTTCGACATAAGATACAATCGTGTAATCATAGTTTGCTAAAGTTCAAATCGTTCCTATTAGTTCCTGTTCTTAAGTTACGTATAGTGTCGGTTTCGTAACAATGATACTTACCAGTCTCATCTATGTTATCTAATTGGTTGATAATGATGTCATACGCTGTGTGGTCAGCGTAGACTTCGGGAGAGAAAATACGCGAAGACTAGCTAATGACAGCCAAATAAAGAATTTGAAATATTAAAACCTTTCCCAAGAATTTCTTCCACTTGAAATACATACTGTCTGACCTTATTATACCGGTGAATTATTTTATTTATAGAATATTTTTAAAGAAAATTGAGAAACTTCATAATGGTGCTATATCTACCGTGGAGTTACATAATATATAGACTTTGATATAATAAAAGGTTGCTCTAATAAATTAACTTTAAAAGATCAAAATTAAATTATCTTACACCTATCGGGTTGTGTTTCGGTTATAAATAATGCAACATATGAGCAAAGTTGACAACGGTGATTAATACGTTCAGGTTCTTCAATTAAAAAAGAATCCCCTATTTTACAAAAACGTATTTGATATATAAAAGTTTAATATGTACCGCTCACCCTCTCTGAACATTCGTAAGTTGTTCGATCGGTCGAATTGATTCCAGCAGCATACATGCATAAGTAATGAGATCTTGTAATACAACATTCATTAATCATGTATCCTGTTAGGTTTTCTCCCCGAGGATGGCGCGTTCTATGTAATTTCTTATTTTTCTCATATATCATACGAAAGTCTTGACACTTGTCAGAAAGACCAAACAAACTCTAGATTACGATCTACGTTCTGTACCGCAATTTTCAAATGCCAATTATGCATTCGCGACACACAAGCAATTCTCAGTCAGCCAAGAAATATGAGGCATTTGAAATTTCGTGTCATTCAGTTTCGTGACGTGAGACACAATGTGAACGGCAATGAGCTAAGTGCAAGTTTTCACGACTTACACTGAATTCGCAACCACCGCCACCGCGTAAAACAAAGAATACTTTATGACTTTGAATACTTATTCAAACATTTTTGACTACAGATTTAACCAGACGGAGCCTCGCAAAAAGCTATCTTCAAGTACACGTAAACATGTAGCCAACTCGAAATGAGTATAAATTAACCTTGCATACAGTTAATTCTCTTAAGAGCAGAGCAACCGTTACATTTAAATTTGTGATAATGTCGTGACTAATGCAAAGAACCGACATGTAGTTGTCAACGTCATTGTCTTCTTGTAAGCGACACCTATTTCCACCTTCCTAGTGCAATTTTCACGCTTTATGACGCACATAATTTTGATTTAATTTTGTGGTCCACCCAGAGATTATAATGTAATCCAATTAAGGTGGAAAATTTTGTAACATATGCACCTTGGCGGAGGTAGGTAGGTAGGATTAAATATTTTATATTAATACGAGTAGTACTAAAAGTTACGAAGAACGGTACAGGTAGTTGGCGGTGGTGCTCGGGGAATTGGGCTTCGGACCGTGGGATTTGATTTTCGGTTGCTGGAAATTAAACGTGACGCGGTTAAGATTCCACGTTGAGCTGCAGATTTAAGTAGGCGTGCTAATTGATGGCGGAGGAGCAGAAAGTTTTTAAATTTCGGGACAGGTAAAAGTTTTTCCTTGTTCGGTTGAGTATCTACCGACTAATATAAAAAATGGTATTTAAAGATTAAACAATTGAAAGATAATTAAGTTATAAAGCAATTTCTGAAAATAAAAGTGGAATAATAAATGTGCGTTACGGTATTGTGAAGAAGGGATCTATAATTAAACAATGTATTTTCTAAGCAAGGTGCATGTATAATAAAGAATGAAATTACATCACAAAAAGTTTGCAATGCACGAAGTAGATCCCCAACCTCCAACTTCATATCAAGCCAAGCGGGTAGACAATTTTTCTGGGTTTGCTAATGAATTTAGGCTCCCGTCCGCAGCAGTAGATTGCCTCGCACGCTGCACCGGAATTAGTCCTGGCCCCTATAGTCTCGTCTCGGGGGAGTCAACTTGCGTCGTTGACAATTTGAAACTTATTTTAACATTCATATAGGTATATGTCCTGTCCCTAATTTATATGTATATTTATTACGAACGGCTCCTCCGTCTTCCTTGCGTATAACAGACATTAATTCGTCCGTGTAACATTAACCCTTGCATATACAACCAACTTTCGGTAAGTTATAGCAACAGCGAATAAGGTGTGATTTATTTAAACTTGGCGGAGAAGCAATTTATAACACAATATATATTTGACCCTTCAGCAAGTTTATGAAGAGTGCTCTTCGCTCTGAAAATGAATTAAAACTCGAGTTTAATGAAGCCATGTGTTTTAGTTAGTCCGAGATCGAGTTTGTTTGAATGTAAAATGTCTTTTCGTCGAGGGAGATAACGTTAATTATGAAGAACAAGTCCAGTTCTGATGGGGCAATTCCCGTTGCGACCTACAATGCGCGAATTGTTGCTCATATCGCTTCGCGAACAGCACTGTTTTGATGCTCCTTTAGTCCTATCTCTCTATTCGGCGGACATTAGCGCTACGGCATGCATAATCGTGCCGTCGAAGTACCATCTCCCAAAACGGAGATAAAACTTTTTCTAAGAAGCAAAACTGTCATCAAAGAGACGTGTATAACAATGTGTCGCATTATCGTGCTGGGACGTACGACACGCTGCCCGCCAACTGTATTATAATATTTATTATTTGTGTGTCCCGCGCGAGGGTAGTAATGTCCCTCTAGTCTCATAACATCTTCCAAGTCGTAGTCTCATAGAAATGTTATTTTATTTAACTCTCGAAACGGAATCCCACGTCTCCTCTTTTTCAAAGTCGCGAAATGGTTCTTTCTCGCATCTTTTATGACAACAGAAGTGTTTAAAATTACCTCCACCGAGACGGTCATATCATTTAATTTTCATATTATTCTTTCCTGTCGTTAACTTTGCACGGGTATGCAGAGAATTAAAATATAATGCGTCATAACCATCTTATGGATGTTGGAGCTTAAATCTCTGACGTTTCGGCAGAACGTCTACTTGCATAATTGAAACGTGTGCTTACTTTATGAGCATCTTATAGGCGTATACACACTTAAAAATACAATTGGGCCGTTTGAGAGCCTTTAAAACAAATCTTTATGTGTGTATATAGCACCAGCAGTCGCCATATAATTCCATTATATCCTTCCGTAGCTCCGATTGAAAGACATAATGGCGGTAGTTAAATACCATACGCTTCAATTCGTTTTAGCGAATAAATTCTTAAGCTAAGATAAAAGTTGCGTGAAATATTAAGAGTTGTCCTTTGATTTAATAAAAACTGCCGCCATGCCTTCAACTCAATTTAACTGTCTATAATATCTCACGGGGAAAAAAGTTTTCTTTTGTACGAGGGCTAATATGAGAAAATTAAGTTTTACTAAAATGACGAAGGTGCCGTTCCATTTTCGTGTTGGGGTGTGACTGTTTACTTTTAAACTTGAACAATAAAGAAAAGACTTTTTCAAGCAATTTTCTTTAAGTTCTATAGTAGGTAAACAACGTAAAACATTTATTTCTATGTAAAACTTACAAAACTTACCTTCGCAGTATACGTATTTTCAATTAGGTTACACTTTTGGATTAAATTAATAATTTATACTTTGCGAATGACGTCTTCGGAGAATTTAAAAATACAAAACTTTATTATAGTATATTCTTTTATTTACTATTATAATGAAAATTATAATTAATTAATTGTGCTACTTCGATTTTAAGTTACCGCTCTTAAAATTCGACAACTACTGCAGTTACTATAAGGTGATATAACATTTATAATAAATATATTATGATCTACATTAATTTATTAACACTCTACCCGCCGGTATTCTGTCGTCCGAACGGTTAGCCCATTCTCGATACGAATTCTTTTCTCCCAAGTGAAAACTCTCCAACTATAACTTTATCATATTCCAATTTTGTACATAAAAACAGAACTTACTAAATAATCCGGTATGGTAATTTGAAAAGTTATGCTTTTAATATTCCTCTAATCGACAGATTCGGTATGGTATGGATAACTTTCCTCAATTGTCGAACATCGCAGCAATAAGCATAGCCTCTCTCGTTATTACTCCAACGTTTAGAATACCAACCGTATTCGTTACATAAATCCGTACACAAGAGTACGTCTGTACTCAATCTTTCGATAAAAGGATCATTGAGAATCACCAACGCAATTCCTTCTTTAGTGCTTTCAGAATATATTACTTTCCAAACAAACTTTGGGACGGGAAGCTTCCCGTTAGGCGATAAATAAATATTTTGTAATTTTTTATTTACGTCTGGTAAAGATAAAATTCCATGTGTTCCGGTAATTATTCTCAAAGGCGTACGATAGCGTTCGGCCACTTTTCTCACTGTGTGCTCGATGCTTAACCAATTTCCCGAGTTTATCGCATCCCATTGCGGACAAGTGTTAATGTAAAAGTATGTACTAAATTGCAAACCTGCAAAGAGGAAATCAGCATCCGGCGCTAAGTGGCCACGAACCAAATACGACTTTTTATTTAAATATTCATTCGCTATAGTTGGCGAACCCAATAATCTATTGAATTGTGTTTTTTGGTTTACTTGCTTGTAAATGTTATTAGCCGCTATATCGTGCGACAATCCGGTTGTTTGAAAACCGGGTCTTGAACTTTGAACTGATGCAACTAAAAAGATTTTAAATAATCAGTTATTCATAATTACCACACCATTACTAATGATTTACAATTTATTGCATCCCCATTAAGAATGTGCTCAGTGTACAACGTGCTTCCAATTTCTTCGTCGTAACAAACTTGAATTACTTCTAGCCAATTATTTCTTGATGGTTTAAAACCTATATTTATTATTTTTCCACGATTTTGAGCGCAACGTGATTTTGTAGGCAAAACTTCTGCCTTGATAGGTGATGTACATTGAAGTTCATCAAAATTATATTGAACACCGGAATTTTCAAAAGTGGATCCATAATCACAAGTTACTGATGTCAATTGTTTATTACCTAAAATATAGTTTAATTTAATCCTAATTGTAAATAAGCACAATAAGATAAGATTATAAAACAATACACAAAAAATACAAATTTTACTGATACATAATATATCATTACGAGCGCGTTTGGTTAGGCACTTCAATCCACCTAAATTGAAGAAGCTTGTGTGAAGCTTTAAAAATTGGCGGAGAAGCCGAAGCATTTGAAAACACGCAAAAGTACCAAACCGACAGGTAAAAAACATTGCGTTTTCAGTTACCCACGTAAAATTTAGTACACATTACATACTAAAATAATAAAACCTAACAAAATGTTGAAATAATAAATTTTAACTGTTAAGTAAATAATTACATATTACAAAGAAACATAATATTTAAAGAAACTAAAATGACAATAATTCACATTTAACAGTGTTAAACTTAGAATATTTGAATAAACAAAAACATAGAAATCTGAAAAAATTACGCTATAGAAATGATAAATAAAAATTACTTTTAATTAAAAAACTCTGTAACAAAATATAAAGAAATTAACCAAACTTTAAATGTTGCGCTTACCAAATAACCAAAGTAAACCATGCCATGTGTGTCTAAATGAAACTTTAGGTTAAGTAAATGAATATGAATCCTTAACAATTAAAATTTATTATTTTAAAATTTTGTTAGGTTTTATTATTTTAACATCACATACTACTAAATACCACAAAAATACTTAAAAAATTCTAAAAACTTTTTTAAGTTATTTTCTATTTCATTACATACTAGGTAATATTAAACATTCATTATTATAATACAATTCATATTTTGTTTTGAACTACCAGCTATGATTCTGCTGTGATGGTTCTTCCAACTTAAGAGAGCTGCATTAATTGATGCAGGAATATGTGTCAAAACAAAACATTTTTTGGGCCAATAAGATTTGGAATGCTGCTAAGACAATTATATTTTTTATAACGATGATGTGTGAAAATTAATATTATACACAAAATATTTTATATGCTTGCACTAACAATAAAGTAATCAATAGTATGGCGTAAAGCTGTAGGCCAAATGGGAAGTGGGTGACCAAGGTTGAAATCTTGGTCGTATCGGATATATCTAAAGTCCAATAGTGATCTCTGGGCTATGCGGAAGACAACGGAAAACTACCCCATGAACTAGTTGATCATCTACGGACTGTGAGAAGTACGAAAAAATTTGTAAATAACTTGCATAGAATTTTTGAGTGTCCAAATAAAGTTTATTAGAAATAGTATGTGATGTGATTTTTGAACAAAAAAATAATTTCTAACATGCCAACAAACAGAGAGTAGAAGCCAATTACAAAAACTATGTACTTTCCACATATCACTTTGCACCTTGGTAATTTTTTTTAGTCCATTCTTTGTCAACCACGTCCTAGTTAATTTATGATAATTCTACTCAAACATAAAACAATACATAAGAAATGTCAAAATTGCTAGCGGCTAAAAATTGTAGATTAAGATTAAGATTACGCAAGATCAGGTTCTTGTACTAAAAAAACGGATCTTAAATCCGTCGTATTAAATTTTCTTAAAATTGGTCTGATCTAAAAAATATTTAATAGTATATTAAACAACAAGTTTAGAAAAGTTAAGTTTTACTAAACGAATATAGCTTTTAAGTATGAGCGAGCACAGCGAGCGGCCAATAAGCCGGAATCATGGAGACCGTCGGCAAACTTGTCAACAAACAATCTTTGCTTTTGGAGTAATTTTGATGAAAATTTTGGTCTGAAAATATTTTGACTTACTGTTGAAATGTCAATAAATATATAGAAAAAAGTTCAAACCTCTATATTTTTATTGTTCGTCATAAAAAAAATTTTAAAAAATAACTTAAAAAAATAATCGTCACACGGGGTGACTGCCTTAACATCGGGATTAAAGTAATTATAAAATTTGTATCTACGTTCATTTAAAATCAATAATAAATATAAAGTTTTAAAATAAAAAAATCTTAAAGTAAAAAACTTAAAGTAAAAAAATACAAAAAAAAATTCTTGAAACAGAAAGAAATTAATTTCATAATATCAGCACTGCCTTAAAGTAGCAAACCGAGCTGCTCTGAGATTTTGAATTAATTGCAATATAAAATACCAACTATAATAATTATTATCCAGACCTAACAGCTTCAACGTCTAGTATTTATACAAGAAAAAAATAAAATTAAGATTTACAATAACATAATTTATAACAAATTTTTACGTTTTACATTAAATCCTATATACTCATAAAAATTTATAAGTTAACGTAATACTTTATTATATTTCTTTATTAAACTGATTGTAATAATGGTAATCTAATAAAAATGTGGTTTCAATTTTTTATTAGATATTATTTTGTAATTATCAAATACCACTTCCTTGGGTATAATTTAACAAAAATAATTATTAAAATGCCAATATTAATATAACATTTATTTTTTTGCGGATTGGAACTTGCATTTAATTGGAACTTAAAATTATAAAGCTTTTACTTACTGCCAATTAATTTATTTTTTTCGGGTGAACACAAAAGTTGCATGGATTCTCCCAATTTTAAAATAACTCGTCCTTCGGTTGGAATAATAAATTTAAACGAAGAACTTGAGTTGTGTAACAGTAGAGGCTGATTTTTGTCATTTTTTTTAGGAAACACCACAATGCAATCTAAAACAAAAATTATAATAATTTTTAATACGTCAAATTTTTTTAATGAAGCCATGGATTTGAATTTATAAACTAACTACGGTAAAATTATTCATATAACAAAATAAATGAGATAATTTTGAAGGGGTTCTATAGGATCAGCGATATAAAGATACCGGAATGGATCCTCCGCGTAACAAAAATTTTAAATTTAAATCTGTTGTTAAATAATATATGTTGAAGAGTTTATGACATTCTGCAGCAGAATAAACGGAGTAGAGTAAAAAAGATCTGCAAGCCCACAAAACTGCACAAATATCGTTGCTAAATAAATGTGGTTTCTTCCTGAAACTATTTCCAAATTTTCAAATTACGTACTTCAAAAAAAAGTAGTAACAATTTTTAAAAAGAATTTGTGTTTAAACTAGATGCGTTAATAAGCAAACCATTTAAAACCTATAACCCAAAAGTTTGAAAATTTCTGACTAGTGCTTTAGGAAAAAGTGCATCTTCTTAATGGTCGACCCATGAAAAATATTGTGACTGTAAGATAAAGTGTAAACAATACTGTTAAACACAAATTCAACACCGTTCGCTAGAATTGAGCTTATAGGTAGCTTGTAATGAATAATATTTTTCATAAACATTTTAAACCTTACCGGAGTTGATTAAAACCTGACGACTATTTACAGAGAACTTTTAATGTCAAAATTCAGATCTCTTCCGATTTCCCAAAATGACAACACCAATAATAAAGTTTTACATCAAATTTATTCGAGAAGATCTATGCCAATAAGTCACAATCAATTTAGGAAGCCAAACAAAATATTTGCAAAGTTTGATGCAATTGTAATAAAAAAATTTGTCAAAAAAATTGCTTTTTGCTACAAAAGCCTAAGAGACCATTTCGATAATACCATATTTCAAACCCCAACTCTCCCTATTTCAACTCCCAATCCTACTTTTTTATGTTTATGGCAATAAAAATGAAATTTCTGAAAAATGTATCAATTTTATGTAAAGATCAAATTCTATAAAGACAAAGGGGGGGGGGATTAATCTGAGATCCACACCGATACCTCTTAGTTACGCTACTGAAACTCATTATGTGGTACTTTATAATAGGGAAATTTCTAATTTATAAATAGTAAATACGTACTAAGTAAGTACGCAACACTTTAATAAAAATTACTTTGAAAATAATAAAATACTAATAGGTATGTAACTGTGTTTACCAATAAAAAAATAATAAGCAAGTACTATTTACCATTAGTGTTTCGTGCTATAATCAACCTTGTAAGAATGAAGCATAAAACTAACACAAATTTTAACATTTTCCACAAATATTTTATCAACACTAGTATTGACTATGACCGAATATGTTTATATATGTAGCTAAATATAAATACAGTTACTGCTAGGTGGTTATACCGTGGTTATACCTATAAAGATTGTATCGTAATACCCACGTGCTGCCAGTAATGACTAAGGCAACAAATTCATTCTTACAAAATAGGAAAGAGAATTTTATTAATCAATTTATTCACTTAATTACTTTTAAGTTTCAAATCATTTTCTAAATTCAAAGGTTCAAGTCATATGCTTATTAAGTTCGACCTTTGCAATTATTTGTTTTTTATTGTAATGAAGAAATTTTTGTAATTACTATGTGTATCATTTGTATTAAAAAAGATTCTAATTTTACTGTATTTAAAATCTGCTATTAGTTTTGTGTTCATTATGTGCATTGATAAGGTCACACGAATAGACATAAAAGCAGTAGCGTAACTAGGAAACTGGAAATCCGCCAGGAACATAAATCTGGACTCTCAACACATTTTTGCTGAATTATGATCAGCCGGAATAATAGGAGAAAAATAAAATTTTGTTTATGTATCACCTAATATCGTAATTTTTGATTGATCAAAAATTTCATTTGCATTGTTTTGCTCATTTTTTAAACTCACTCTTGTGGTGTTGTACTTTTTAAAAACGATCGAATTTGGGTAAACTTCGATCTTCTTTGGCATTTGTTAGAATTAAAGCTTAGATACTTACAAATATGTAGTTGACAAATATTGGTTACTTGCCAATAAGTACTTATTATGGTACACTTGGACATCGTTAGTGTTCCTACAACTTTCTTTTATAGAAAAGCTTCCAAAAGTTTTGATAATCAGTTTCAAATCAGTTGAAAATTTAACCAGCGAGTTAACATATAAAATAACATTGAAATTTTAAAATTTAGAAGCCATATAGTTTATTAAAAATATTAATTAATAATAAAAAAATATTAATGAAAAATTGAAATAATTTTTATTTTTTCTCTTTTAATTGATATGGAAAGTCATAACAACGTAAGTGAAACAATTAATCGAACGTTTGACAAATATTTATACAAGTATATTTTTAAGAATATTTCCCAACTACACCAGGAATATAAACAGAGTTACGCAACAATAATTTATTATTATTTTCTCATGTCCTTACATACCAATAAACTTTATTGAAACATTTATTCATTCATTATGTTAACAGAATAAATGAAATGAATAAAACAATTGTTTTCTTTTATAGCTTTGCTAGGTCCGTCGCTGCATAAAAGGCTTTCGCCATAAGATTAAGCATAATTAGTATCTAATAATTAAAAAGCAAAATTATAATATTTCTGTAATAAGATAAGTATAAAAGACAGCCTTTAACAATAATTACGTATGTATCGAATACAATATTGTCATCCTCGTCTCCGCAGACATAGTACCATCCTTTTCGCAATGTTTTGCAATTTGCATGATTTGAAATGAATTCAGTTGGCTATTTATTATTTAATATTAAATTGAAGTTAAGTGCAACCAACAAAAACTTAATTTGGGCACTAAATTAGGGTATTCTGAATCATGTTGAATGTAGGACATAGGTAATAAAATATTCTCTTCGCGTACAATACAAATTAGTTGGATATATTTAGACGCGAATAAATATCACTTTGATTGTAAACACTTTCGTTCTTATCCGTCGCAAAGTAAAGCAGGATCTTTTTCTTTAGTTTTCATAACTAATTGTCATTCTTTTAAAATAATGAAGTAAATCGAAAGGGTTTTCAAACTAAATTTAATTCGTTCTTCAGGCACTTACTGCTTCTAACTAGTGTGTGAAATTTCAAGTCAATCGCTGCATGGGTGGGCGAAACACGGGCATCCAAACACATAATTTCAAAAGTAGTATCAAATAATTATAAATATGTAGTATTATATTTAAATATGATATAAATAAAAATAAATTTATAATACCCGTTTGCACTGTAGTATTTAAGTATGCAGCTAAAATGTGATTTACCTTTTTGCCAACCAAATGGTTTTAGAGTGAAAGTTTTGCTCTAGCTACGTGTATTTGTTAAAAAAAATTTTGTCATTATTCAACAAAATTTTTACAATTTCTTTCAACATTTAAAATTCTCACTTCTTTCTGAATCAAAATGTGAGAATCGAAAAAAAGAAACAGAAATAAACCTCATATTGATACTAGAATAAGTGCTAAAAAGTTTCTTTGATTTCGAGAATAGATTTAAATATTCGTTATCAGTCGAAGGATTTAAACACTAAATTTTATTTGTCACAAGAATAAGAATGTAATTTACAGAATGTAACCCTCATCAACCTCTATTATAAGATTAGGAATTGATATCGTCTGCTTCAACGACTGGGTCCGCGTTCTTCTAAATTCTAGAAATCATCATTCGTTCTGGGCAAGAAAGTATGCCTGTGTTGAATTGAACTAAGGTTAATATTATTAATTATTTTAAATGTCTTGTATCGATTAAATGTATTTTGTAGATGTAATTCGCTTACAAGTGACATTTCATCGCATGCATAAAATAAAGCTTTTACTTTAAATTATAAACATGTCTTACAAAATAAATACGTTTGGTAAGTAGTAGACTCACCGGCCAAAAATAAATATCAATTTCGAATAATTGCATCACAAAAGTAAAACATTCTGACGCTCGTGCTTCACGAGGCATTAAAAAATTATTTGTATTTAAAGATATAAATTCACAATGACTGGTTTTTTATTATCTTAAGAGCTAGTACTGAATCACGAGGTAAATATATATTTGGGATATTTACAACAACAGTATCACGAACTGTAAACAATGCTATTGAAAAAATAATTGCTCAAACTAATTATTGGATCAAATGTCCTACCATAATGTGATTTGCCACTACTTATAGCAAAATAAATACCATTAGTTTGCATTTGGTGTTATTGACTATATGCACATGTAGGAATAGAAAAATCAAAAACTCATGAAGCTGAATTACATTAATATTGTTGTGTCCGCACTAAGTGATGAAAATGGGTTGCGAACTTAGCAATAAGATGACGGTATTTGCAACTAGAGAAACCACAAAGCAAAACTCTATTTTAACATTTTATTACTAGTGTGTGTTTTATTTTTATATATTCTTAATTTTGATTTCAGTGTTTGTTTAATATTTTATGTTTGTCTAGTTAGTAAGTTTTTTTGTTTCGAATTTGATTTTTATTTTATGTTTGTATTATGACTCACGTAAATGCCGACAACAGCAATATTTTAAATAATAAAAATCTAGATGTAAATAAAAGAAGACAGTTTAAAATGGATATCCAAGGCGATAGAAGAATTAATCAAAAAAAAGAGTTAGTCACATAAAGATTTGAAAGCAGTCGGTCGACGAAAGTTTGAAGGCAGTTAGTCCGAAAAAGATTTGTAAAGCGGTCGGTCGACGAAGGTTTGAAGGCAGTTAGTCAGAAAAAGATTTGTAAAGTGGTCGGTCGACGAAGGTTTGAAGGCAGTTAGTCAGAAAAAGATTTGAAAGCAGTCGGTCGACGAAAGTTTGAAGGCAGTTAGTCAGAAGAAGATTTGTAAAGCGGTCGGTCGACGAAGGTTTGAAGGCAGTTTGGTCAGATATTTAGCAGAGCGGTCGGTGAAGAATAAATTCAAGAAGGAAGATAACAGTGTTTTTGTCTATAGAAAAGCTGGGGTCGGCTATTTGCGTGTGTTTTTGCTATTGTTAAAATTTTGTTCCTATTTTTTTTTATATTTTAACTTTGCAAATAAAAATTATAAAACCGTTATTTTATTGTTTACTTGTAACAATCTTTCACATTCGAGAACCTACGTTATCCCATTGACGAGATAAGAGGCGCGCATAAGGTCGCAGCAATATATTGCCATGCCCCAACCTTACGAAATTACCAAATTTCCTCCCTCTAATTTTTCTTGGTTGAGGAATATGCATTTTATTAGAGGATGAGACTTAATTGTTAAAATTTTGAACATAGAAAACCTTGTTTCTTTTTTAATTTCAAAATGGTCAATAATTTATTTCACAGAAAAACGGTAGTTCTCACCCAATATAATATATAGTAAAGGAGTCTCGGGTTGTACAGGGAGGCAAATCAAATTTCTCAGAACACATGATTGACACATCACACACTTTTACGCTCGCCGATGTTACTGTCCTGACCACAGAGAGGAATTACTACAAGAGAACGTTCCTGGAGGGAGCGTACATATCCACCACACGAGAGAACATGAATAAGCAAACGGACTTCCGAAACATTAATGACATGTACAAGGCCATACTTAATGACTTTATAACTAAACATAAGGATACCACGTGATGGCTTACCTACCTGAGATGGTTTCCTCCTGCTGGTTTCGCCGCTGCAGCTGCTGCTGCACCGGCTTGTTTTCCAGTCCGCCGCTATGCTCTTCGGGGGGTGTCGAGGTGGTCACGTGCATGGGTTACCAGTGGATGGGTCACATATCTGAGATGGTCACCGCTTTTATGGTTTCTCGCCGCTGCAGCTGTTGCTGCACCGGCCGGTTATAGCTGTCGCTGTGTTCTTCGTGGAATGTCGGGGTGGTTGAGGTGCGGCCATTTCTGTGGATGAGTTTTTTGGATGGTCTACTTTCTGGTTGGGTTGCTCGATACTTACCCGACGTAACGCTACCACCCGCACCGCTTTTTGCCCTTTTAGACTCAAGTACCCCAGAGGGGCACCGTACATTTCTGCGTTTTATTGGCGTTTTGGATCATAGTTGTGCACTTTCCCATTCCGGTTGCGTGTTTTGTGTTTTTGTTCCCGTTACGTTTTCGCATGGCGTCAGTGTAATTACACAGCGTCCCACCAGTTGGTCATTTACAACTACGACACAATGGGTTGCCTACCCGCCGGCGTTATCTGCACACACGAGATTAGTAAGAGGATAACACATTTTATTCCAAGTTCTACATTTTGATTTTGATTTTAATTACACCGTTTTAACATAGTTAAACATTTTTTAATTATTTACAATGTGAAGTCCCTTCATGTTTTTATTATGTTATGTATTGTACATTCAAATATTTTTGACCTCGTGAAATGTGCTTACTTTGGGCCCTGGCAACTTTCGACACATAGGCTTATATCGAACACACTCCATCCTTTTTGTTCTTCGGTGAGTGACACAATCTGTATACCAATGTAATCTTATGCTCGTTTTCCATTATAGTCTTGAAAATGGAGGTATAGATCCTCCGAAACGTCGACGAATAAATATATTGTTTGATTTGCCTCCCTGTACAACCCGAGACTCCTTTACTATAATAATTTATTTGTTTTAAAATTTTACGTATGCCGTACGCAGATGTCCGACTTATTATACAAATTTGTCGTGAAAAAACTTCACAAATCATCAAATGTTCACGAATCTTCCAAAATTTCGATCTTTCAACACTACATATTAATAAAGACAACTTTAAACTTTCTTTTTTAAATTCACTTTAATAATCACTTTAAATATCAAAATCAAAACTAAATCATAGCGGGGAATATACACTCCCAGCACGTTAGAGGCATATCGACGTCTGACCATGGCTAATCTCGCTGAAGTCATTCTCCCACTTATTTTCATTGCCAACCTAGTATTTTTACAAATAAATAATTAAAACAATAAGAA
This sequence comes from Cantharis rustica, assembly GCA_911387805.1. NCBI lineage: Eukaryota > Metazoa > Arthropoda > Insecta > Coleoptera > Cantharidae > Cantharis > Cantharis rustica. Next base: position 39,315,784 of record OU426879.1, read on the forward strand.
CAAAACAAACTTCAAAATAATTTACAAATTAATAAAATTAATGATTTTACCCCATTAATTTTTATGAATTAACCAAGGTGTTAACGATTAAAAGTTACCAAGTTGTCGTGATTTTGACAAATAAAATTTTTAAATATTTTCTAAAATTAACAATAATTACACAAATAAATCAAAATTTCATCATAATCATTACTCAAAAATCCAAAATAAAATTTCTTCCCTCGTTCCTTATTAATAAATGATTTCAAAATAAAATTCCTAATCAACTTTTCAAATTAAATAAAATAATGTTGAAATAATCTTTTACAAATCAAAATCATCAACTCATAATTTTCGATTAAATCAAATTATAATCAAATATTTTACAAATAATCACCAAATAAATTTTCATAAATAAATCGTTCAGGTACTTTCTCAAATCAAATCAAAAAAATCAAAATAATCAAATCAAATTTACATGTGAATAAATAAATGCAATAAAAATTTTTATAAATAAAGAAATTATTATAATTTCTATACCAAATCATGCTAATTTTTCTTCTTTTTGCTTCCTTCTCCGGTAATTCCAAAGCATTATCTTCTTGAAAGTCTACATCTCTGGCACCAGTCTTCACTACTTCCTACTCTTCCATTCCTTCAAGTTCTTCTCCGATACATTTTTGCTTGTCCTCCTTGATCGTGAATTTTCTGTCTTGTTATTTTCTTCAATTTTTGTTTGTCCTTTAATTTCAACATTTTCATTTTTTTTTTCTTGTTTAAATCTAAAATTTTCATTATTCTGGCCAAGTTTTATTTTGCTTGTTGTAACCGTCAATTTTTTATTTTTTAATGTCAAAATTTTTCCTTCTATTTTCTTGATCTTGTTTCCATTCTTCTCAATGCAACGTTTTTTCATCATCTTCAATAATTTTTGTAGAGTAAACAATCTAATAATTTCAAATTTCTTTTCTTCCCAAGCAGCTCAAATCCGTCAAAAATGTATATTGTCATGTTCTAAACCAAAGTTTTACGTACCCTGTTAATTTGCTATGAATTTTGATTTTAATTTTATAAAATATTTGAATTTGAATTTTGGGAGGTAAAACTTTGAAAACTAAAGTTGGCAGTAGAAAAGGAAGATAAGATGCCTTTGGTCAAAGATGACCACCGCAGCGGAGGTTTAAATTTTGTTCCGCTGATTTTTTTGTGAAAGTTTTTGAATTTAAGAATAATAAATTGATTTTGTTTTTGATAGTGGTTTGTTTAAATTTGAAAATGAGTGAAAGATAAAAATTTTGAAGAGAGTGTGTTGTTTTTGAATGGTTAAATTTTTGAGAATTGGAAATAATTAAAATATAATTTATATTACATCACAATATATACGGTAACGATATTTACATAACGGTACGGCATTGATTTGCCCAATTTATCGTTACTGTTTTAAGGTGTCATTTTTGTACAGATACGGTACAGATATTTTCGTAACGGTATGACATTGATTTGCCCAATTTTCCGTTACTGAATTGGTGAATCATTTATGTACCTATTATGTGTTGATTTTTTATGAACGGAATATTTAGAAATTTACAGTGTCATTTGGGTACATAAAATTTACGTGCCTAATCGCTACTGATTTTTAATTAAAACAATAATTAAAAAATATTTAATAATGATTAAAAAAATAATTTTTGTAATTTTTTAGAAATTCTATGTTTAAATTGATGACTTGCGTCAATCGGTGTTTTATTTATATTTATTCAGATATTTATAAATTTTAATTATTTAATTAGAATTTACGATGTTGCTCCAGCCATTGGGCTCTGGTTGATGATTGGTTCATTCTTGAAGTATCTGAAATTTAACATTAATTACCTAATAATATTTACTTACACTTTTTTTCCGAACAGAGATTCGAACCCGTGCTGCTTTAGCCCTTCTATCTAAAAGTATACCACTATCTAAAAGTATACCCACGCCTACGAAGGATATACAGAGAATTTATGTTTGATGATAGTCAATATCAACTTTTCAATAATAACTATATTAATTCAGTTTAAAAATATCAAGGAATATAATTTAAATATTACTTTAATTTATTACTTTAATTAGTATTTCATTCAAAATAATTTAAAACCACGTGTAATATTTTTTAAATTAAGTTAAGTAAATAACTGTTTTTACTTTATTATTAAAAAAATATATTTATTCTTATATTTTTATTTTATTGTTAATTATTATTTATACAAAATATTGTTATATTTTTTATAATTACACAAAAGTATACAAAATAATTTAGATTTGAATTCTAAGGTAAGTTTACATAGGGTATTCATTGTTTGATTGTCAATTTCAATTACTCAGTAATCACTATTTTAATCCAGTTTAAAAATATCAGTGTTGAATTAGAATAAATTAAAATTTTTAGAAACGTTTCAGATCAATTATATTATGAATTATTTTAAATAAAATAAAATTAGCAGAAAATTAAGGAACACGTGTCATACTGTATTTGTTATTAGTTTATTACTTTCAGCGCCATAACTACAAAATTTGGATTCGTGTTCAAAGTTTGTCGTGGGGCTCCCTTTCCTAAGCGTTAAAAAATTATTGCATAATACAACAGCGCTTATAATTATTATAAGTACTAGTACTATTTATATTTTACTATACGGTACAATTATTTAAACAAAATTATATTACAATATTAAAAATAACAAATACAAATTATTTAAAGTATTGTAATGACGTTTTTGATGCAATTTCTGCGCAGCGTGGTTCAAAGACGATATTATAAATTTTAAGACTTTAAGACTTTTAAGACAAAGTTATTATATATTTTCTTTTAATCATTTTTCAGTTCTACAGAAATAATCCCTACATGTTACTTGTATTTAACAATTGCAGTACGAATACAAAAATTTTGAATCATTTTTGAAACGTCCAATTTTTTTGCAACCTTATTTTTCTATCGAATCATCTTACCTCACCCATCGAATTACGAAGAGAGTTTTTTATTAATTTTAATTGACGGTCTTCACAACCGTGGCCTATAATATACTATTTTTTTCAGTACAATTAAAAATATTGTTACAAAGGTTACTAAATGATTTTTTATTGATTTTGCTTTACTGATTTCATTTTTATCTAACGATGTTAACAATAAATTAGTTAACATTTTTATGACATCCAAATAAATTATGGAAAAACTCTAAAATATATGCACAAAGGAATTTTAAGATTTGGAAAAGTTCAGCTAATTTCAAAGGGATATGCGGTGCCTAAGTTAGCTAAATTAAACCGGATACATGGTACTTAAATTGTTGCATTCTATGGACAAATTTGATAATCTAAACAATTCTGTCATATTGTATTCTCTTGTATTAAAAATCTACTATTTTAATCTTTTACGTCTCCTCGAAAAATATTATACCCAAGAAATGTGTTTTATTTAATATTTTACCATACTAATGTTTTTTACGTGAATTCTCGGTGCTCACTAGTATTTGATTTAAAAAGATTTATAACCACGTGTAAATTATTTTTAAATAAAGGCCATAATAACTAACCGTTTTTAATGTATTATTATACCCTAGTTGCGTACCTCTCAAAAACATACGAAGAGCCGTCTTGTGGATAAATTTTGTCTAAACTGGGATGCCTAAATGTTCATGTTTATATGTTATTCAGTAGAAAAAATATTAGTAGAATTAGATATTTTATTTTTTGTTATGTAATAATTATTATAAACTGTAGATGATCTTTTAAGTGGTTTAGGTTGGTAAAAGTACATAACCATGATGAATTTTATATAAAAGAAAATAAACAATGTTTTGTTATCAAAATTTACAAGTAGCAATAAAAACAAGTGTTTAGTTGAAATAATTCGCTTTTTACATTATGAGTTTAGTCTTTTGTATCGGGTCCACTTATTTTATCTTAGTAGTACCTCAGAAAATTTAACGAATGTAAGAAATCTTTGATTTTTGTTCAAGATGTCCTTTAATTTATTATTGACAATTATACCCATACCTACTCCCTTGTCCTCTAAAGATTTCTTTCTAAAATTATTTATAATTTTTTCTGATTCCACTAAGAAAGCGTCCATTAATTACGTAAGGGCGATTTTCGTAATTTTTAACGCCCCTCAACACCGTCCCTCTCAACTTACGTTTTTTTTAAATTTAATGTTGCTCTTCTTCATATTATTCATTCCACTGGCTAATTTTTGGCAACTTAAAAATTACGTAAAAATTTAATTTAAAAAAAATATTTTAAGTTAAACTTACGTAAGGAATATGTCAAACTCCCCTCCCCCCTCGTAAGTGTTCGTAAGACTTCCAATACTCCCCTCTCTCCAAACCTTTACGTAATTAACAGACGGCCCCTAAAGGCAAATACATTTTTTCTGAATTTTCGATGGATGATAAAACGCATGGAAAGTTATCTTTGAAACTTAATTGTTTTCGAATATCTTGACATTCTTTTGTAGACTTTAGTGAAATTAAAAGTTTCAAAATTAGTTGTCAAAGAGATCCCGAAAAACTTATAGAAGAAAACAGCTTTGACGCAAATGTGTTATTTTGTTGAAATGGTGAAAATAATATAAAAGCTTCCACCAATATTCACTTTTTAAATCTTCAAAAGAAAAAAATTTAACTTATGGTGGCAACAAAATTGTACTAGGTACAAAAAGTTTGCTGCAAATTTTCTCCGATTACTACGGTAGATGTCGAGCAAAGCTTTTTGATTTATAAGCAGGTGTTAAACGACAAACGACAATCTTTCATAGTAGGAAATTTGGAAAATTATAGAATAATTAATTTTTTTATAATTATAAGACGAATGTCTAATTAATAATTAATAAAAATTACAATTTGATAATTTTTAGTGCTTTTTATTAAATTTTGTAGGACTTTTTTTGTGTTTTTAAACTTTTTAAAGCAATCAACTTAAAACAGTTATAAATTCTTTAAAATGGTTATGGTTATTAACATGTGATAATATATTTTTATAAAATAAATTTTTACAAACGCACAAAGTATTATATAATGTCATGTTTCAAAAGTGATTTGGGCCCACCCCCCTGGTCGAAATGTTCCCATGTGTGCCCATGGTCACATTGGTCATATCCCCAAACTTCTTGGGGATATACCCATGGGCACGTAATGTGACCATGGGCAGATGCAATGTGACCATGGGTAAATGCAATGTGACCATGGGCAGATGCAATGTGACCATGTGCAGATGTGATGTGACCATGGGTATTATGTGACCATGAGTATATTTGATGTATGACATGACCTTGGGCATATGCGATTTTAATTTTATGCATAAATTTAATAAAATGAGAAATATGTATTTATATAATATTATTTATTTATTTTTAAATATTATAAAAAACAAAAAAAGCGAAATGAGGTTCGATCTCGCGATCACAAAATGATGCAATTATGTTTCATGCACATAACGCAAAAGCCTATCGAGGGTTAATGTATAACATAGTTTTAATTCGTATTATCTGTTTTAATTAAAAAATAAATAATTAATTAATTTAATTTAATTAAAAAATAATTCAATTCAATTCATAAAAGTATGAAATTTTTCATCAACGTTTTCTTATGACGTTATCACGTAAAATTATCGTTCGTAAACCGACTTTACTTTACCCGCACTCGCGGGTCGAACCCGCGAGTGCCACGTGTTTTTTTTATTATATTTATTATATTATTTTATATTGACACGACGTTAAATTTATGAAAATTTATCGAAAATTTATCAGCAAAATTTGTGTTAAATTTTTATGAAAAAAATTTAGAACATGTTCTAAATTTGGTGGTAAAAGTGCGTGTAAATGTTCGCAGTAGACATTTTCACGCCTAAAGTCCGCCCAGTTTGATTTTTAAAGTTCACAAACATTTCACCGAAATTTCATAAAAATCAAATGAAACCAAATATCTGAAAAATGTCCCTAAACTGTTTGTTAATACGCAAGCGCGCGTGTTAAATTTTTTATCAAATTTGACATCGTTGCAAACAGAAAATTATTTTTATCTACATAGAATTATGTGTTAAAAATATGTGCAAATTTACATAAAAATTTACATGTAAATTTTATATAAAATTTAACGTCGTGTCAAACAGGCTTTAAGTTCCTAGGAGACCAACTATTATAAAAAAAATAAATAAAAATTAATCTTTTTCATAAAAATTGAAAAATTCGGCAATATATGTGAATTCTCCAAAACACATTAATATTACTTGGGTATTTGTTCTAAAATTATTAAAAAATATTATTATTATTTAATCATATCATTATAAAATTATTATTGTATATTAGAGTATTTCATCTGAATGTTTGAAAATTGAACTTACAATTTTACATCCAAGCAACATCTGATTTCTACGTAATTATTTTTTTATTTTCGAACAAATCAGTAATTAGCGGATTAATATAATTAATATTATATAAATCAGATGATTTCGATTCGTTGTTTTTCTTTAAATTGCCATCGAAACCAAAACGTAATTTATAATAATTGTTCTGTTGGTACCACTATTTAGTTTCGTTAATTTATATATCATAGTACACGTGATATTATATTATAATTTATAGTGATCGTTTATTGTTTAGAGTGCAGTGATTTGTAATATTTTGCATAACATCGAAATTGTTTTATTTCAATGAAATAAAAGCAGGTAAAACATAAATTCATAATTTTTTGCAAACATAACCTAAAAATTGCCATTGTGTTTATTATCTTTAAAACTCATTTATACAAGCTTTTATTAATATATTATGAAGTAAGTTAATTTTTTAAATATTAATTAATGTTTTAGGTCTGGTACTTGATTACTTTTAGAACAATGTAGCCACATGTGCAGTATGTGTCTGACAAAACAGAAGTGCCTAAAACTTTTTTTGAAGATTTTAATAACCTCCATCTAGAGTTGTATACCAATACAACGTGTTTTTGAGTCCACAAGATAGGGATATTCCATGAAAAGTTATGACTCGTGAGCATAAAATTCTTCACGTTGATGAGATAAAGAGAAGCTTTAGTAATAAGCAAAAAAGTGTACCATTAGCAGGCTATTATAAAGCTATTATTTTGAAATTAGCAGGTAGGTGTCTTATTTTAGTCTTAGTTTATGGAGGTATAGGAATATTTTTAGACTCGGAAGAGAAACTTGTAAATTTATTGAGTCAGAAAAGGACTCGTAGGCCAGCCGAAACAACAATAGGAACGAACGATAAGAACATGACAAAGCGAAGTTAATACTGTAAGTATCGTATCTGAAAGATTTTATATTCTTTGAAGTTTTAAAATTTTGTAACTAATAAATTTATCAGTTAACTAATTTTTTTTATATAATCAGAAAAAAAAAGAGCAAGCTCAGAAAGAAAGGGCTAGAGTGGCTAATTTGAGGCAGCTGAATGCGTCATCTAAAGATGAAGAAAAGAAAACGAATGCCATTGAAACTGTAAAGTAATTAGTATAAATCAGTTACCAAAAGTTCTTTTTAAATAAACTTTGATCGTCTTTTAGGATACTTCGGGATCATATATCATTTACAGACTATATGGAAGTAGTTGAAAAAAATAAAGCAATGGAAGCTGAGCTAATTGAGCTTAGAACAACTTCCATCCTGCAGGCCAATGAAATGCAAATTTTAAAAGATCAGTTCAGGGAAAGTTGCTGATCAAAATAAAGAGTTGGTTCGTCTCAATATTCGGTATCACTCATATAACTCATATAACATTATAACTCATCAAATCGACGTAAAGGATATTAATAGCAAAGAATCTGAAGACGTACCGGTTGCAGAACCTTCAGAATCAGAAAATCCATCTGTCGATGGAGAAGATGAACTAGGGGTAAATACATATACATCATTTTTTGATCTATAATAATTATTACAATTTTTTTTTCATAGTTTACACTAACGGACGCACAATTTAAAGCTGCTAATCAGGTCGCCAGTGGCATAACTGGAGATTCAAAGTTTATTAAGAAATGCATTGACATTCTTTGGACAAGGGAACAGCTTTGTTTGTGTAGTGCTACAGATGTGGCTTGTCCAAATGTCCAAAATTCGGAAGCTCGACTGCATGCAGTCCTCAAAAAAAAGCTTATTTGCAAGGTAAAGTATATACTAAAATTATTTAATACATAAAATAAAGATCGTTTTTTTCTAGTTTTATTAAATTCGAGGACGGACAAAGAAAAAAATGAAGTTAACGATGCTGAAAGAGCAAAACAGAAAAAGAAAACCATTGAATATTTATGTTCAAAAATAAAAACTGTGTGGAGAGGCGTAACAAATTAATTTAGTCATATCTTTAAAGGTGGCGACTGACTTGGAACTGAACGTTGTAATGTAATAATAATGGAACGTTCACGACGAGCATTACATTACAAAGCTCGTTCGGCTAAATAAACGAGTTGCTCAAAACGAATACGTCATGATGTGATGTAATAATCGAAGGAATTCGTCAAAAAACCGACAGTCAAGTGGAGCACGGATGCTTCGCTCGCCGTTGGTGCTTGCTACGTGTTAGTTTATCGGCAATGACTATCAAATGTTTGTGTTAGATTACATTACATTAAAACGTTCAGTTACAAGTCAGTCACCACCTTAAGATACTGTATTAATTTATTAGGCATTTGTTGTAATTTGTTATTAGGTTAATTTGTTGTTTTAATTGTTGTGAAAATTTGTAGTTTAAAAAGTTGTAAATAAAGTTACAAATTTTTAATATTTAGCTTTATTTATTACAGATAATTTACTCAATCTCCACATATTTAGTGGGGATGTGCCTATGGTCACATTTAATGGGGATGTGACCATGGGTACCATCCAATGGGGAGGTACCCATGGGCAGAATTGGGCCACCCATGGGCACATGCCCATGGGTATGTGACCATGGTTATGTACCCATGTGACCATGGTCACGTCCCCATGGGCATATGCCCATGTGACCATGGTCACGTACCCATGGGCATATGCCCATGGGTGGCCCAATTCTGCCCATTGGGTGGTACCCATGGGAACATTTCGACCAGGGCCTGTACAATGTAATAAAATTATTGTATTAATTATTGAATTGGTAAGATTGAGAAATTTGTTAAGTGGGGGCCGATCACGCGGAATTGAAGGCCTTTCGCCGATAGTGACGGCACGAGCCGGGTGTGCAATTTTGGCTCGAGGCGATTATTTTGAGTTTTGATATTAGTTTGAATTTGTGAGTAATATTTTTAATTTGATTTGAATAAAGTGATTATATGCGAATGCATTATTGCGCTTTTTTTTGGATGATTATTTTGATATTTTGGAGTTGTTTTGAATATTTTTGATATTGAGTGGCTGCTAAGCGGTAGCAGATTGATTGATTCCGCTGATTTGGAAGAAGAATAATTTCGAATAATAGATTCGATTTGGATACTTAAAAATTGAAAATTAAAACTACATTCGTAGGAAAGAGTGTGCAATTGATAAGCCGACGCTTTGGATAAGGCAAATCAAACTTTGTTCCTTTCGAATAACATTGCGATATTATTTTTAATTTTGCATTGAAATCGAATTGGATTTGATTTTAATAATTTTGAAAACAAAGTTAATTTTAAAAAAGTAAAAAAATAAAAAACCAGGGTGAATATCACGTCAATATATATATATATATATATATTGACATGACCCAGTCTATGCAAATCTTAACAAAATTTGCTCATTACATAAATCAATCTTAACTAACTGGTCATCCATTTTTTGTAGCAAGAGACTCTTCATTATTCTAAAAATTATCTTTCAAAATAAAATAACACTTCTAAATAAATTGTTTTCAAAGTAAATAGTAAAAATTTTTGATCCAAAAATTTTATAGTTCTCCAATAATAATTGTTCTTCAAAAATTAACTCGCATGTATTTTAATTCCAATATAAAATTAAAGGAATCAAAGTCTTGATTTTATATCCTTATCCAATTTGACCGCTTATCGATATCGACCATTCGTTCCTTCAAACGTAATTTCAACCTTCCAACCTTAAGTATCCAAATCGAATTTATTATTCGGAATATTCTTTTCCAAAAATTAATCATCCAAATCAACTTACTACCGCTCAGTAGCCACTTACAAATAATATCCAAATTAATTCCAAATATCAAAATTTTAAAATCACGCAATAATGCAATCGTATCAAATCATTTATTTACTCAAAAATAATTACTCACAACTTCAAAAAAACACCAAAAACTCAGCGTAACAAAATCAAATTTCAGCGGGCATGCAAAACTCGCACCCGCTGTCCACCATGGTCGGCACAAAAAGCCACGATAAAACTTCACTTCTACCAACATTAATTTCCAAAGTTTTACCTCCCAAAATTCAAATTCAAATATTTCTTAAACTTAATATCAAATTTAATGGCAAATTAACAGGGTAGGTAAAACTTTGGTTCGGAACATGACAATATATAGATTTTTACATGTTACATGAAATTAAAATAAAATTTAATTCATAACTTAATATAATATATAATATAATATATAATATTATATATATAATAATTGTTAATATAATATAATATAATAATATTGTTCAAAAACTATTTAAATGAATGATATAGCTTGCTACATAATATGTTATAACTTTATGTTTCATTTTTCGGAATCTCATCAGGCAAACCTGAAAAAAATTATTAAAATGATTGAGAAGTTATGCTATTAAATTCAAACTTGATTAGTAGTCAAATTGTTTTGACTTTTATAAAAACAAAATTATACCTACTTGAAGCCTGAATGAGTAAATAAACTTATTTTGAAAAATTCTAAACTGGACAACTAAACCAACCCAAAACAAGCTATATCATTCATTTAAATAGTTTTTGAACAATATTATGTAAGTTATTAATTAAATTTTATTTCAATTTCATGTAACATGTAAAAATTAATTTTATAAAAATATATAAATTATGTATTCTTTCAAACACGAAAACAAACAAAATATTATGTTAAATAATGGTATCAAAATAGTTAAGTTAAAATCATAACTTTAAATAATTAATAATGCATTTTTATATATTAGATACTATAAAATTGTAACTACCAAAACATTACTATTTAAACTGCAATTTGATAATATACCTGTTATGATATACCATCAATTCATAATATACCTGTACATATTGGCTACTGCAATTTTGGTACTGAGACGTTAAGTTTAAAACTGCATCTAAACGGTATCATATGTTCCAATATATTTTAGTTACTCAAATTTCAATACATATCTGATACATCATTTGGCTTTACAATAACGGTATGAAATTATATCCATTGAAACTATAGTACTGCAAGGGTGCAATGCAAATATGAATGAAAACTTATGTGCCGCTTAAGTACCTTTTTGATACTTAACTTTCAGGTATGAAAAAATATGTGCCGCTTAAGTACCTTTATGATACTTAATTTATAGGTATGAAAATGATTAATGGTATGAATGTACATAGGAATTTATTTATTTAAAAAAAATATTAGGTTGATAACTGTGCGATAGGAAGCTTCATGCCAATGTGGTGGCGCAGTCAATCTCATAAATCGTGTTCGATTATTATTTTACCATTTTTGATAATTAAAGTGATATCAATTTAAGATAAGAATTGTTTTTATTAAGTAGAAGTGTTGAAAATTAGAAATTTGAAGATTTTGAGTTGTTTGTGAAATTATGTTACGATAAAGTTAATTGAAAAGGCAGACGGCTGTACACACAACGTTGGGTTCACGCGCAAAACAATTATTTCGATACCACATGAGGTAAATTTTAACATTACCAGTTTTATTAATTGCACATATTTGAATTAAAAATTTATACAAAAATAAATTTATATTTTTAAAAATTAAAAAAAGTCATGCTCACAAATATTTGCATGCTCTCCACCCGGAGCCCACGAGAAAATTATTTCAAAATTTGAATAATTTGTAAAATAAATTTTTACAAAAAATATAGCAGTATATTATAAAGTGTTTGTCCATTTTATGTTCGCTATATCTCGGTTGGAAATTATCTGAAATCAAAAATCATTAAAATTTGGTCAAAGTATTATCAAATCCCTCCCCCAACGTTCTACGATTATTTTTTTTTTTTGCTACCGTTAAAAGTAGATAGGATTAAGAAAAATAATAATAAATTATTATTGGTGATATTATCGGTAGTTGGGTCGTGTGCCTTTGGCTAGCTCGTAAAGGCAAATAAACAAAAATACAAAAGAAAGAGAATGAGCTGATTCTTCTTCAGATCGGGAAGATTAATACGCAGGGGACAAAAATCGCTAAAGTAACGCTCCGAAGAGCCAGCCGAAATGTTGATATTTTTGGGCGCCACGAAGTTTAAAAAAAAGAAATCACCCTGTATATTCGAATCAACAGCCACGTTAAACTACGAAAAATACTGGCTGTTGCAAAAAAAAGAAGTAACCAGGTCAAAAAGAGACTGAGTAACAGAGATAACGTTTGTTGTTTCTGATTTAATAAAAAAAACAAAATATATACAATACTGCGCAAAATTGGGCTACCTTTTTAATATAAAAAAAAAATGCATACGTAAGTAAGCTATCAATTGCTCACAATTGCTGAAAACTCGCGTTATAGTTACCGCGTATACGTATACTTGGCGCACAAATACCGTAATAATTTCTACAGTTTCTATTCGAGTTGATTAGATGTTTTAAATATAAAATTATAATCAAAAGAACGGCCCAATAAAATTCTTCACGCAAAAAAGATAATTAACAATAATAAATGACGGCACAAACAAACAAAATCTTAGCTTTCTGTTGTCTTCTCTCTTGATGGTTAGATCAGGATAGCGATAGCGATACCAATGTTCGACTGAATTATCCAGGCTGTTGTGTTGTTATACAGGTGGATTACCCAATAACCATGCAGCCAGAAATACGACACCAGATAACCAAGAAGTAAAAAAAGGAGTAACACCACGATCGATATGATACACCGGTTGATATCGGTAATCCAAATAAAGAAATAATAGCTGGTGAACCGCTATTAACACCCTAGAAAAATTCAACTTAACAAATGTGGAATAAAATTATCAAACATACCTCTAGATGTTGTTTGAGGGTTTGTTAGTGAAGTAAGCAAAGCAATGGTCCAAGAACGAATTTAATCCTTCAAATGAAGATCGGATAACTTCTCAAGTAAACGTAAAATTTAGAAAAAGAAATCCAAAAAATCGTAGCAATCAATACTAATCCCAAATAAATCTGGATGAGAAAATAACGCAATTTTCACCAAAAAAATTGATTAGCTACGTCGTCCAAAATATAATTACTCAACTTACAAATTATAACTTTTCTCCAAAATCGCAAAGTTAAAATTAAAATTTAAAAATGTGCGTATTATCAATTATGATAATAATTTCTATTAAATTTGAATTCAAAAGTGAATTAGGATGCCACCTTTTGAAAATCTTTCACAACCTTTGTATTTTTACTTAAAAATAAAATCAAACCGTAACATTTTATTTAAAAAATTTTTGGTGACCACCTAAAGTGTAAACTGCTATTTTCGACAAAAAGTTCCGCCATTTTGTGGGTAGGAAACCCCCTTAATGTAAAAAAAAAGTTAACTAAACGTTGGGGGGGAGGTATTTTATATGTAGAAAATGTTATCGTTTGTTGACTGCTGGTGGTAAAACGTTGCCCAGATTAAATTTTTCATTTATTCTAGCGAATTACAATTACGCCTTATTGCTGCTCCGTAGTATCGACTCAAATTATCGTTTTCCTTTGCGGCCAAGTACTTTCTTTCGCTATGTTTTACCAGCATGGATCGTGGATCATAATTGACACATTTCACTTGGATTTGAAAGCCAAGGCATTCTTTTTTGCGACTTTAGAAGTCAACTGAACTATCACACTGAGCACATTTTACTAAACTTGCAATGGTTGAGAAAACAAGCAAAAAATCTATGACTCTGTAATGTTGTTCAACGTCTTCCGGCACACTCGCACTGGTATTCAACTTTATTTTCTTCGATGATGAACTTTTTATAGTAGCAATAACTTCAAGAGTTTTGCTCAGATCGACTTAAAATTTTGAGAATATATTCTTGAAATGTTTAACAATAAGATAAGACCAAAAGAAAAAATTCAATTTTTCGAAAAATGTAAACCCTTACCCCCCGCTTAAACGTTAATCGTCATTATCGGATGACATGTACAAAATTAAAAAATCACTATCAAACTTTAATTTTTTGGACGAACATTAACCTTGTGTTTTACACGTTTGAATGTGCAAACAAAAATTCAGAAGTAGTATGTTGTTTATTCAAGGAGCAAAATGAATTCTCCGATGGAAAATAAAATAAAAAACAATGTACTTTAGAAATGTGCGTTATATTATGTGTATGAAAATTTTTTTACCTTAATGTTTGCTTGGTAAGAAAGCCCAAAACAATGAAATTAACATATCCACCATAAAATAAAATTCACCAACAGTATAGTATTAATCCTACGCCGGATACACTGCTGCGATCTAAAGCATCATTCACATCCAAGCAACGTACGTAGCGGATATACAAGACATAACGCGAGGAGTGTTGAAATGCATAGTTTCAAACGCTACCAGTGACATTCGTACAAAACATAGCCAACATGAAGTAACGTAACAAAGAGTTCGGTCAACTTCAACTTCTACGTTATGTTTTCTATGTTTGACCAATGAGTCATTTGCGTTCATTTTACAAGGCAACACCTCCGTTTACACTTCCGACATTTAAACTTTTAGGTTAAATTACAGCGTATCGTGTGTTTTTTGCGCGTACGTTTTTTATTGATATTTGGTTAATTATGGTTGACGGAAAATTTATAGATCTGATACATTCGTATCCGTTCCTCTACGATCGTGGAGAAACTGATACTGTAGTCAACCAATCCAGTGAAAATACGCGTGCGCGTTCTACACGTTTCTATGTTTTCTATGTTGATGTGAATGGCAAGTCATTTACTATGTTTTGTACCTTATGTCTGGTATGTCCGCTACGTACGTTACTTGGATGTGAACGACGCTTAAAGTCTAATATCTTCATGGCTATGGGCTATTTAGGGCTATGAGGAAGAGACAGATCCTCCAAGTTGGAGGTCGAGGCATCAGGCTAGTTCCCTATCACTCGTAAAAAAACGTATATTTAGTAAAAAAAAGTCTAGAAATAATGGAAACTAAGTATCGAACAACGTCGCAAAAAGCTCTAAATCAAATTTATAGATCGAAATAAAATTCACCATGGAAAAAGACATCAAAAGTACAATAATTTTTCTAAAATACTAAATTACCTAAAATGACAACAGAAAAAAAAATGAAATATACACAATTAATCAGCACATAAGAAAAAGTTAAAAATGGCAGCGTTAGAAATGTAACCTACGGGGTTTTGTTGGTTATTTATTTTTAATTTTTCATGTTCTAAGCCGGAGTTTTGAGATGCTCCAACGTTAGATCAAAGTGCTAACTTAAATCGAGTTCCTGAGAAATAGGGAAATATTTATTTTTATAAAGCTGCCACCATCCCTTATTCTCAATGCTAATGAACTTTTCTTCTCGTTATCACTTAAAAAAAAAATTTAATATTTATTTTTGGTAGCTACTGGAAATTCGTTTCACCAATCCTCCTCTTTCTGGAAACGTGAACCGACGGCTAACGATAAATTTAAAAATTGTTTGCGTCGTTCGAAAGAAATAAGAATATCAAAAAAAAAACACCCAATGTTAAACTTACAGTGATTATTTATTTAAATTTAATAATAAAAAAAAATAACTGCACGAAAATACTTAAAACAAATTATGTTTACATTAAATCCTAATTTTAATGCATTAACCAAAATAAAACAATTATTTCAAATAAACACGCATTAGTTCCAAAATGCAAAAACAAAATATAAGTTGTCACGTTATTGACAACTTCCCCAAAAATAAAAAGAAATATTATATAGCTTACAAAATAGCCAAAACAACAGAAAAAAAAAACAGTAAAGAATTTTAAAAGTTCTTACCATTTAAACACAAACACTTATATAAAAAAAATCAACACGTCTCAAATTTCTCATTTGAAACGTAAACCGAATTCAATTAGTTAAAGTGATAACTAAAATAATTAATTTAAATTCGCACTGAACTTAAATATTTAAATCGCGAAGTTACACAAAAGAAAATTACTCAAATTTTCTCAACTCAAAATGAAACAGCAGTTCCCTTAAAATGGGTCAAAACCTGCTCTCTATCTGCCTTTTTGTGTGTGCCCTTTTTTATATTGATTCTCCTCCCTAATTTTTGTTTAAAGGCCTCCCCCCTTGACAAATCATACTTTGTGTAAGGCAGCCACGTCAAACTAATTAAAGAGGTTATTTACCTTATTTTTCAAAATAGACACGTGCATTAATATTTTCAAGTGATCAAAACTTTGGCTCTAAGTTTTCCTTAATAATTTAAGAAAATAAGCTCATCCACGTGTAAATTTTGTAAGTGTTTTCGATTAGATCATTTCACTAAAAACGGAAAAAATTTCGGAACTAATTTGTTTATTTTCCAAAAATGATGATATCATTTTTGCAACTTATTTCCTACTTTAAAATCCCCGAGTGCAATTATAGCTAATAATAACATATTAATAATTATGTTATAATAATAATGACTTAATTAATATTAACTTAATATTCTTACAATATTTAAAATATTTTTACTTACTAAAACTACGAACAACCAAAAAAATTTTAGTTTTAAATTTCTTGGGTTGTTACATTACTTCCCCCTAAAAAAAAGATGTGAGCTCACCAGAGCCACATACTTTTATCAACCCATCTTATTCTACCAAACTAAATTAAGATATACAAAATTACTACCTAACGCACAACTTTTTTTTTTCTGTAAAAAAAATGTTTCCCATGTCGTGTTATAGTTCTCTTCGGCAAAGTATATTTGCTGAACTCGGACTAAGCACAATAGTTTTTGTTACGCACACGGTCTATGTTATAGCACAAAAAATTTAGATGGGGGCCATGCCAGGTGGAGCAGTAGCACTGATGCCTTCTCCGTTGACACGATTGACTGGTTGATCCGTCCAATGTTGAGTAGGCAACGCTGGGTACAGTGATGGCTTCTGTTGATTACAACTGGATGCTTGATCATGTACTGTGACCTTGGTTAATTCGGTCTCTTCCGAATTTCCATTTGTTTGCCATTGCCGACGATGCATCAATAGTGTGGCTAGTGTATTCCAGAAACTAGCCAAAATAGATAAACCACAACCCATGGTTTCATACAAGTGAAGTCCATTTAGTATTACACCTATGCAATATTTAAGCATTTTAAATATAGTGTAAAGTCCTATTAATTCACTGAAAAACTTTCCAATATCAGTAAACCATCCCCATACTTGCTTCATAGTGGAATGAGCAAGTTCTTTCATTTCTTCCAGTTTGACCTTGGCAAGATAATTTTGGACTTGTATTCTGATTGTTGCTAATTCGTAGACATTTTCCCAACTTTGGCCTCCTTCGTGATAGGTAACTCCTTTACAACTTCCAGTTGCGTCTACCTGACCTACCATGGTCAATAATGCAGAAGTTGTTCCATTCATCACAATTTTTCCAATTTTTTGCTGATAAATATTTAAAGTTCTGTATCTATGAACATTGACGCATTCTTCCTTTACAATTCGGTAAACGAAACTTGATATGCCCCCTGCTACTAGGGAGCTATGACTATGCATCCCACAGTAACTCATAATTCGGGTAACTTCCACCAAACACGTTAACACTTTTTGTAGTTTGATGTCATTTTTCTGTATGACTTGTATACCTATCTCCGTGCTGGTGTACTTTTTTTTCTGGTTCCGGGCATTCTGCTACGTCACGAATTGATACAGCAGTTATGTCGCTTCCCTGATCTTCACAATCGTAGGCGATGAGGGTGGAAGCCTGGCATACCCACAAGGAAAATAACACTACCGATGTCCACTCCGCGTATTGTTTACGAATGTTCAACATGACGAAGCTCTGTCACTTTGTTTATTAGTTAATGCGAATCACTGTTGTAAGTTTTTCTCCGCACGCGCTTTTATCACACAATTTAAAGTTTGAGTGTAGCCTTCAAGGGATCATTTAAGAGAAAGAAAACAAAAACAAACTTAAGACCCAAAACAATCATAAGTAAAACAATAAAATTAACATTTGTTTTGTATCTATTAAGTTACTCATTTGTAATTTCTAGAAGCAAAGTTCTATGTCTATGATACAAAACCCTGAGAAAAAAAAAATACAGTAATACGAAGATAAAAAATTTAAACCATTAAATAATTTTAAAACTATTAACAATCATCTTGTACCAATTGAATTACTTATTCGTAACTCTAGGACCGAAGTCCTCTATGTATAATACAAGAACCTGAAACAAAATCATTTTCAGAAGAAAAAAAAAAGAACTTTAATCCATAACAAAAATTTAGATCAATAAAAATTAAATTGGAAAAACCAACACGAGCATTCAAGTTTTAATAAGTGACAAACTGTCACAAAAAAAATAACCTTTTAAGTCTTTTACTGGATCATTTATACATTTTACCTTTTTCGAGTCAAAATGTAATCGAGAAATTTCCAAATGCATAGATATAGAATTTCATTGATTCAAACTCTGTACCTGGAAATTTGCGGTAATCCTATAATATAAAATATTTTACAAAGTTGGAACAAATACCAACATTAAATTTCACTTTTAGAGGATACAACCCCGTGCTCTGAAAGTATCGGCATTCGATCATTCATTCATTCATTTAAAAAAAATAATTCATTTGTCTTCATCAAATGATTAATGTTTTATAAATTTTCCTGCGGTGACTCACATCGGACCCTCACCTCGTACATATCACTCTTAAAACTTCTATTTTGGCAGGACTTCTACCCACAAGCCATAGGGAAGGCTGTAGCGTTATTCTATCCCCGACGGCTACACAGGGTTCTGCGGTGACTCACATCGGACCCTCACCTCGTACATATCACTTTTATTACTTCTATTTTGGCAGGACTCCTACCCACAAGCCATAGGGAAGGCTGTAGCGTTATTCTATCCCCGACGGCTACACAGGGTTCTGCGGTGACTCACATCGGACCCTCACCTCGTATATATCACTCTTAAAACTTCTATTTTGGCAGGACTTCTACCCACAAGCCATAGGGAAGGCTGTAGCGTTATTCTATCCCCGACGGCTACACAGGGTTTAAAAAAATAATTCATTTGTCTTCATCAAATGATTAATGATTTCTTAAATTTTCTTGCGGTGACTCACATCGGACCCTCACCTCGTACATATCACTTTTAAAACTTCTATTTTGGCAGGACTTCTACCCACAAGCCATAGGGAAGGCTGTAGCGTTATTCTATCCCCGACGGCTACACAGGGTTTAAATTTGCCTTTTTAAAGGTCTAATCTATTTGGAGGTCGTCGCACCCGCGTTGACCTACGTAACGGGGTAGGTTCGGATTCCACCCCTAAATTTTCCTCGTCCGTAACTGAGCAATATATTTCGCTCTCACTGTCACTGGCACCAGATTCATCGGAAACATTCGGCGTCACATTGATAATTGGCGGTGGCCTAATGACATTCCACAGAGGAGGAGGCATTGCTAATTTTAGCGGCGCTTTGTCGACGTCGGAGTCCACCGAGTCTTCATCACTTTCATTATCCGAAGCGTTACTTTCCCTTTCTGAAGTCTCGGATTCCAAATTCACCCGAGGTGGTGAAATTTTGATTTTACTTCCAGTACTTTTACTCAAAAAGGGTTTTAACCTATTCACGTGAACTATTTGTTCTTTTCGCGAACCAATCCTTCTTATTCTGTACGTTACTGGACCTATTACATCAATAATTTCAAACGGACCAATCCATGGTTTACTTAATTTTTTTGATAAACCAATTTTTGACGCCAAATCTCGTAAGTATACTAGGTTACCTACCTGAAAACAGCGTTCCAATGTTTTCTTGTTAAATTGGCGAGCCCGTTTAACTTTTGCTGACTCTGTATTTTCAAATACCTGGTCATACACTCGTTTTAATCGCGCTTGTAATTCCGAAGCATAATTTTCGGCGGTATCATATTTTACCCTATCTAATTTAACAAATTCATCCATCGGGAGGGTTTGATCCCTTCCATGTAACAGGAAATATGGACTGTATCCTGTTGTACTATGAACATTTCCTCTGTATGCCATCATAACCAGGGGAACCCATGTATCCCAATCTTGTTGAGTTGGGGATAAATAGTGAGATAGAGAATCTTTTAAAACACGATGCATTCGCTCTATCTGTCCATTCGTAGTAGGCGCATAACTAGAAGTATGAATTTTCTTTACCCCTAATATTTCACAAACTTCCTTAAATAATTTAGAAGTAAAATTTGCACCTTGATCTGTCAGCAACCTTTTAGGGGCTCCATGACGCGCGACTATAAATTCTACGAACGCGCGCGCAATAGTATCGGCTTTTTGATCCGGAATGGGAATTGCCTCAGCATATTTTGTGAAATAATCCTGAAATGTTAATAAATACTTATTCCCACTTAGGGTTGGAACCAATGGCCCAACTATATCCATAGACGTTAATTCCCACGGTTCACACGTAGCCGAAAAATGTTGCAACGGCACCTTTTTGAAATGCGGGGAAGTTTTCCTTTGATTGCAAGCATCGCACTCAGAGCAGTACTTGGTGACATCTGCTTTCATAGTTTTCCAATAAAATCGTCTTTTTATGTTATCTAAGGTTTTCTTCTGACCCGGGTGACTCGCCATTGGAGAGTCATGAAAATCCTTCAACACCCTTTTTATAAACTCGGTGGGAATAATTAATTTATAGTCAGTGGATTCCTCATCGAATTTATAAACCAACCCTTCCTTGTCCAGTACATACGGACCCGCGTTCTCACAATCATTGTCACCGATCAAATTTATAATCTTCTGACAAAATTCATCCTTCGACTGGGCATCGACTAACGCGGTCGTGCTCCATTCCGGGATGATATTTTCTTCCTCTTGATTTGCACGAACTACCTTAATCTTTTCCTCCCGAGGGAGGTCGTAAACACATATGCCTATCGTGGCGTCCTGAAATATAAATTTTAACATCTCTTCAACTTTGGTCCAATCCAGACCGTCTAACCCACATGCCAACTTAGGAAGGGCTAAATTATTGTCCCCATTTTGTGTTAAACGAGCCTTTAGCTCTACTAAAGTTTCCCATAGCGACTCATAAGTTGGTTTATGGAAATAGCATTTCTTTGTAATTAAATAATACACATTTCTCGTTGGTAACCGTAATTCTGCTACTTCACCTACCCTTTTTCGTTGTTTTTTCAAAATATCTATTGACCCCAATTTTTTTCTAAAATCTAGCGCAATTCCCTTACTCATTTCTAAATCTTCGGAAACGCAATGCGCCATCGCATGACCGTCTGGCGCTTTAAATAAGTCATCTTGTTTTATAGTATAACTGCACGTTTGCGGTAAACTATTATGCAATAAATATTCCTGAAATTCACTATAGCTCAGATCCCTAAAGTGTTCTTCCTTACTATACATTCTACTAAGTCCGTCAGCATTTCCATGTAACCTACCAGGTCGATGGACTACCTTATAATCATATTCCGCTAGGGTTAAGGTCCAACGAATAAGTCTAGAATTAGGGTCGCGCATATTCAACATCCACTTCAAAGGACGGTGATCTGTTATCACCGTAAATTTTCGACCATATAAATAACACCTAAATTGTTTAATTCCATAGACTACCCCCAACAATTCCTTTTCTGTAGTGGAATAATTTAACTCAGCTTTACCAAATTTCTTACTAGCATAAGCAACTGGCCGTTCTTGCCCATCGCGTATTTGACTCAATACAGCGCCAGTACCAACACCGCTGGCGTCTGTTGCTAAAATAAATTCCTGTGTAAAATCAGGGTACACTAATAGTGTATCGGACGTTAACGCGCTCTTTAAAATTTTAATTGCATTTAATGTTTTATCGGTAATTGCGAATTTTACATCTTTTTTCGTAAGGTGCGTTAGAGGTGCCGCTATTTCCGCAATATTTGGTATAAATCTTCTATACCAATTTATCATCCCTAAAAATGATCGCACCCCTTTTACTGTTCTAGGAATAGGGAAATCTTTAATAGCTTGTACTTTCTCCGGATTAGGTTGCACACCTTCCTGAGTAATAACATGGCCTAAATATTTTACTTTTTTCTGTAAAAAATTACATTTCTTGGGTCGAAGTTTTATATTCGATTCTTGTAGTCTTTCAAACACTTTTGCTATCCTTTGAATATGATCTATCTCCCCCTCTGAATTATGAATAATTATATCATCCAAATAAACCATACAAATTTCTCCAGTTAACCCGGACAATGTTATATTCATGAATCTTTGAAAAGTACCTGGAGCGTTTTTTAGCCCAAACGGCATTTTTACATACTCGTAATGTCCTTGAAAAGTACTAAACCCTGTTAATGGTATTGATTTTTCATCCATTTCAATTTGATGATACGCTTCAGCTACATCGATAACAGTGAAGAGCACTTTGTCTCCGGACTTGTACCCTTGGAGAAGATCGGCTACGTTCGGAATAGGGTAATATTCCGATTGGGTCAAATCATTAATTGATCTATAGTCGATGCACATTCGTACTTTTTCCGTACCGTCTGGCAACCTTTTTGTTACTAAAACCACAGGTGCTGACCATGGACTGGAAGAATCCCGAATGGTTCCAGCAGCTAACAACCTATCAATTTCTTCTTGTAACACCTCTCTTTGCTTGTAGGGAATTCTATAAGGTGCCTTACAAACGGGTTTGGAACCTGGTTGTAAAATAATGGCATGTTTAACTTTTGTAGTGCATGTCAATTCGTCATCATCTTCTCTAAATAAACCGCTAAATCGCCTCAATAATTTTAACATTTCCCGTTTGCTAATAGGATCTAAATGATCCAATTCAAAACCTCTTTCGATCCAATCATCGTTTGATGGATCTATTTTATTTATCAGCCCTTTTTGCCGATCAACTTTACTTTGTTCCTCTGCGAGAACTGCCACAGCAACAACTCTCCCTTTTGGTACTACGACTTTATTGTTAGTCAAATTTATAATTCTTATTGGCACTTGATTGGAAATTTTTATTATAGAATTTGCAATATGCACAAAATCGATACCTATTTCCTTTGATTCGATAACCGCATACTTTCCTTCAAGTGTTTTATTTAATCTCGCATTACAAAGGCATTCCGACCGCGGAAATATAATTATATCTTCCATTAAAAGTACTTCGGTCTCATCGTATCTATCCTGCGTTTGTCGTTCTAACCATTTGTCAGCCCGATAATTCATTTCCTCAACTCGATCAATAACAGATTCTTCATTTTTAATTTGGAGTTTATTAAAAACGACTTTGTTATTCTTGCTATCGCTATCGCTGTCTCCCAGCTCCCCATATGTTTGCACCGTAACGGAGATTTCCATTGGTGTTTTACGTGTTACATCAGTGCGTCGGGACGCCGGTGTTGTAGCCATCTTCTTTCCTTTTTGATTTGGACGCTTTTCTGGATGCCTGTTAGAACCTTTAATCACAGGAGCGTCGTCCACATTCTCAATTTTGTCCCAATCAAATTGATCCGCATTTTTCTTCATTTTCTTTCCTTCCGTTAATACCCTTGTTTTTTTGTTTGTTGAGGGTAATTTGTCTACCTTTTGTTTAACACCTTGAATTTTCGTAGATTCATTTTTCGAAATGGATTTCTTTAGTTTATACTGACCAAAGATATCCGCGATATACTCCAACCATTCTTTCCATTCATCATACTGAGGTTTAAAATTTTCTAATCGAGTGACATTAGTACATTCCGATTGATTGTTTGAAGAATTTCTAATTACCTTTGTTATGCCTCCTTTTTCTATTTTATTTACTTTGGAGGAAACCGCATTTGTTGTCCGAATGTAATCATCGTTATTTTTCGCGACTACTATTATTCTACCCGTATAAGTGGAAATTGTACCATTTCTTTTTCGTTTTTGTTTAACCACCCCCCAGATGCCTAAATTCTCTTGACATTCTTCCACTGTGTACAATGGAATTCGTTGACCCCAAATCAGCATGATTGGATTCTTTTCATAATTGATCACTGCTCGTTGGGCTGATAAGAAATCCCTTCCTATTAAAACTTGAACTTCATTTAACAAATTCTCATCGCAGACCACCATCGAATGTTCAGCCAGAGCGTCGTCTTGTCCGTCGCCATCCGTGGTTCCTACTGAAACTTCTGCTGTACCATATACCCTTAATTTATGACCCGTAACCCCTGTCAACATCAAGCCCTCAGCTCCGTCTGGATCTATCATCTCTTCTGGAACCAATTTGCGTTGAACTAGCGTAGCGGCTGCACCCGTATCTACTAGACACTTGCAGAAAATGCCATTAACCTGTAACACCGCAATGTGTGGAACCGACCTTAAGTTTACAACTTTAATTTCTTTCAAAATATCTAATCTTTTGTTCCCCTCTCGTCTCCATCTCCGGTCTTCTACCTGGGGATCGGTAGTGGACCTTAATTGTTTAAAGATTTCTTTGTTTCTCCCGATTTGGTTGCCATTGGTTTTCCAAATCGATCATTTCCTGGTTTGGATTAGTACGCCGAGGAACCTGCACCGGTGTGTTCCCTTGACCTATAAAATTCCTGACCTCGACTTTTCCTTGGTGGTTGACCTTCATTTAATGACCCCGAAATTCTAGTATTTTTATGGTTTGCATACCCTTCTGTAGATTTTTGTGGACATCGATTGGCCCAATGCCCTAATTCCTTACAAATATAACAGGGCCTTTGATTGTCCTTCTGCTTTTCTGCACCCCCAGTAAATCTTTGTGGACAGTGATCTGCCCAGTGACCTAACTTCTTACAAATATAACACGGCCGTTGTTCTGTTTTCGGAAAACAATCACGAGCATAATGTCCAATTTTATTACACCGATTGCAAGTAACTTCTCTCAGTTCCGCCACATCTTGATTACGCTTTCCTTGAAGCATTTCTTGAACCATTTCGTGTCGTTCTGCCAACTCCTCGCATTTTTCAAGTGTTAAATTATCCGTACCTATTAGAACAGCACCAAGCGACCTAAATAAATCCCGTTTCAACCCCATTTTGAATTGATTCACCATCAATTCTATATTCTTTTTTCGTAACCCTGGTTCCTCTTCGGGCTGGGATGTACGCAAATCTTCTTTCAACACTTTACCCCCAAGAGTACGTATCCTAGTGCAAAATGTACTAACGGTTTCGCCAGGACCCTGGAAACACCTATTTAATCTTAATTGGTCTTCCCCAGGTTGTTTTCGTGGAGTAAATTTTATTATTAACCTCTTTTTGAACTCAGCATAATTAAGTGCATCAAGGGTAGTATCGGATTTGAAAAATTCATACGCGGAACCTACAAGTCGATATTTTAGTATTTTTAAAGTATCTGCTTCCGCCCAATTATCTAATCGACTACGCTGCTCTAACTTGTCGAAATATCTAAGAACTTCTTTACCATTAAAACTTTCCAAGGTAGCAGCTATAGTCCCTAAACTATAATACGGGGCTCCTACTTGTTGTAACGGTGCCGTCGCCGTGGTCGTCAGTCGCGGGGTTCTTGGCGCTAATGTATGTGGAACCCATGGCAGGGTGCCCACATTACCTGAACCGTCATCTCCTGAAGCTGATTGATTTTCGTCGCCAGTATTCATATTTTACTGTTGCTCAACAATATAAAATATATACGAAGTATGCACAAAATGTTTTACAAAGAAAATATACCTCTGTAAATAAATATAATTTTTACATTAAGCAAAACTAAAATTTACACGATTTGTGCAAATTTGTAAGCAATCTATAACCTACACGCTTTGTGTAAATAAAAAAAAAAATTATTAGAACCAATATGCACAAAAATTTTTATCAGCATTATCATGCCAACTTTATTGCAAATTATATATTTTCTTTAGGGTAACTTTTCCTAAATTGATCTCTTGAAAATTTTTTTTTCCTTTAAACGAATTCCTAAAGGTAAATATAACTTCCTACTTGAAAGTTTATTACAAATAATAAAATAAAAATAATTCAATAATATTTGATATATCCTATATCTATCAAATCAATAAAATCCCACCGCTGCCACCAAATGTAACCTACGGGGTTTTGTTGGTTATTTATTTTTAATTTTTCATGTTCTAAGCCGGAGTTTTGAGATGCTCCAACGTTAGATCAAAGTGCTAACTTAAATCGAGTTCCTGAGAAATAGGGAAATATTTATTTTTATAAAGCTGCCACCATCCCTTATTCTCAATGCTAATGAACTTTTCTTCTCGTTATCACTTAAAAAAAAAATTTAATATTTATTTTTGGTAGCTACTGGAAATTCGTTTCACCAATCCTCCTCTTTCTGGAAACGTGAACCGACGGCTAACGATAAATTTAAAAATTGTTTGCGTCGTTCGAAAGAAATAAGAATATCAAAAAAAAAACACCCAATGTTAAACTTACAGTGATTATTTATTTAAATTTAATAATAAAAAAAAATAACTGCACGAAAATACTTAAAACAAATTATGTTTACATTAAATCCTAATTTTAATGCATTAACCAAAATAAAACAATTATTTCAAATAAACACGCATTAGTTCCAAAATGCAAAAACAAAATATAAGTTGTCACGTTATTGACAACTTCCCCAAAAATAAAAAGAAATATTATATAGCTTACAAAATAGCCAAAACAACAGAAAAAAAAAACAGTAAAGAATTTTAAAAGTTCTTACCATTTAAACACAAACACTTATATAAAAAAAATCAACACGTCTCAAATTTCTCATTTGAAACGTAAACCGAATTCAATTAGTTAAAGTGATAACTAAAATAATTAATTTAAATTCGCACTGAACTTAAATATTTAAATCGCGAAGTTACACAAAAGAAAATTACTCAAATTTTCTCAACTCAAAATGAAACAGCAGTTCCCTTAAAATGGGTCAAAACCTGCTCTCTATCTGCCTTTTTGTGTGTGCCCTTTTTTATATTGATTCTCCTCCCTAATTTTTGTTTAAAGGCCTCCCCCCTTGACAAATCATACTTTGTGTAAGGCAGCCACGTCAAACTAATTAAAGAGGTTATTTACCTTATTTTTCAAAATAGACACGTGCATTAATATTTTCAAGTGATCAAAACTTTGGCTCTAAGTTTTCCTTAATAATTTAAGAAAATAAGCTCATCCACGTGTAAATTTTGTAAGTGTTTTCGATTAGATCATTTCACTAAAAACGGAAAAAATTTCGGAACTAATTTGTTTATTTTCCAAAAATGATGATATCATTTTTGCAACTTATTTCCTACTTTAAAATCCCCGAGTGCAATTATAGCTAATAATAACATATTAATAATTATGTTATAATAATAATGACTTAATTAATATTAACTTAATATTCTTACAATATTTAAAATATTTTTACTTACTAAAACTACGAACAACCAAAAAAATTTTAGTTTTAAATTTCTTGGGTTGTTACAGAAATTATATCGATAGACTTCACAAAATTCTGTTAGAAGCAAGAAAAAGGTTATTTAAATGGTTAGTCAAACAAATATAACGTCAATACTAGACAAAAATTCTAAATAGGAAAAACCTAGAAAGTAAACATGTAGGATGTTGGTATTATCAAGAATATGAATGGTGAAATAAAAATAATAAGTACCAGATACGCGCCCATGACATACCAAGAAAAAATAAGTGATATTATAGAATCGTCAACCGATTCAAAAAAGAAAATATAATCATTACGCCCATCAAGAGAGATATCATGAAACACAAATGCGTTTACCACCTTTTTTGCGAAAACTGTAACCCTACCTACATAGGTAAGCATGGCAAATGTTAGCAATAAAAATCAAAGAACATCAAAAACATTCGAAGAAAGATCAAAGGTGAGAACTATTATTACTGCTATTAATATTTTCATTTTGTGGCATCGTATGATTTACTTTAAAGATGTCTGCGGTATATAAACTTGGTGGTAATCCCTGTTCAATTTCTAATTTTCTGCACTCCAGTTTACTTTTATATAATTGAATTTCTAAAAATTTAATCTGGAGATTTCTTTTCTTATCTAGTAGATCAAATTTGTCTGGAAAACAATAAGATGTAATAGAGTGCTTTACAATCTGCTAACAATCCGCTGTAGTATAGACAGAAAGACAAATAGAAAATGGGCTTGTGACAACAGTGATTAGTAAATACCTATTGATTTTTTTGGGACACATGTTTTGGATTTTGGTGGACGTGAGGTGGCTGTGCTTGTACTTGGTTCAAATATTGAATCAGCGCCTGTTAGATTTTCGTCCAGAACAATTTCTTCAATTGACGATTCGGTAACATCAAGCCCCATGATAGCCGGCGAATCCTTACCAATTATGTCGATTACTTCATTGTCGACATCGGTCAGGATTTTGTCTGTCCCTCCACTGGAACCCGGTGTATTTGCATTATCTATTTTCTTCAAAGTACACAAATAAACAAATTTTTAAAAATGGAAATAATAAATAGGTACATTATTTTAGACTTCAATTGTTACTTTTAAGCTGAGAACTCAATCTTAATTTAAACTACATTAGTGTAAAACTTCTTGGGAAATTGATCCCAGTTACCTACAGTAGCTAATTTCTGTACATTTGGCCACCAAACATCTCTTAAATAACTCCAATCTTTATTAGAAGGAATAACTCCAATTGATTGGGCATAAATGTTAATTTCTTTCCAAGCGCGCACTTTATCGTCTTTGGTCAACTTTTCACTAAAACAACCAAACAAAAGTCTTTTCTTCTCCTTAATTTTAGATAAAACACAAAGCTTTAGTTTTTGGTTATCCGCTCGTTTTCCCATTCTTATGTTACTTAATAAACATTATTATAATTAAACTTAACGAATAACAACTATAATTATGAACTTAAATCAAAAATGAACTATTATAAACTTAACGAAAAACTACAATAATTATTTACTTAAATCAATAATAAACTATTACAAACGCTAACACAAAATTATTATTGACCACTTTTAACACTTATTTGATCAAGTCAACTTTAAAACACCAACCGGCTTAGCCACCTCGATTTGATAGCTTGTACTTTTCACTTGTATAAACCAGGTAATACTATTAGTGTAGACATTTGTTTATGGAACAGAAATTATTAGAGCTAGTAATTTGTAACTTGTACTTTTTAACTAATAATATTAGTAACATTATGAAACCAGGCCCAGATGTTTAATTAATTTGGAATTAATCTCAGTATGCGATACAAATAATTGAGGTTACGAAGTCCCTGCCTATTGTCAAAGGCTAAGTAGACAATCAATTATTGTTACTACAATGTGAAAACAGTTTACGAGTTGAATACTAAGAGGACAATCCAGAAATTGTTGAGTATTTGTTCGGGAAATGAGAAAGATTTTCGAAAGTTGAGTTAAAAAGTGGTGCAATTCCAATTCGCGGGTTATATGCATAATTTTTAAAGTGAAACTTCTTGTTTGAGAAGAAGGGGCAACAATTTTCGAGCGTTACAAAAATTCCGATCAGAATAGTTTTTCATTAAAAAGTAAAACAACGGCGCGCGGTGTTTCCAAGCGGTCAAACATCCAAGTACTAACCGTGCCCAACATTGCTTGACTTCCGTAATCAGCGAGAACGATTACGATTAAAATATTTTTATTAAATTATACCTTTTACAATAATTGTTGGAACCCGTACAAGACTGTTCTTTGGACTTATATTTTCATTTTCAAACAAATTTATGAGCCCATCGTGTAAAACTTATCTTCCGATTCCTTTCTGTTGTAGAATGGGCAAAAATGCATTTGATAGTCTTCTTGTAATAAAAGCGATGCTAACGTAATCTATTTAATTAGTAATTACATTGTTTGGGCGATAGGTACAAAGAGCTATGTACATGAAGAGATAAAGAAGAACTGGGGAAAGGGAAGTAAAGGATCTGGTCGATTTTATTACCTAATGAGAAAGATAATATTGTATTGGGGAGCGAAATAATGTAGATGAGGAAATGAGGTGAGATGGAATGAAATGAAATTAAAATGAAATAAATTAAATTAGGGTTGGTTTCTTGTAAATTTATGGAAGTCAACGGTTTTCACTCGCGTTCCCCTCGAGGTTCATGGCTATTCTTTCCGTTGGCGTAGCAGCCAATAGTCTTCAAAGTCGATGGTCTTGGTCTGTCAAATCCTTATCGAATTTTGGCAGTGTTTGGAACGGAAGCTTGTACAAGTTTGCCGATAGTTGCGTCTTTGAGGGTAGTGGCTATTTTAGCGCACTTTTTGGCATTTGTAAGATGTAGAGATTTTCGGATAATAGACGAGAACGGGTATATTCAACGTGGTATGGTCGTTGCCTTAATAGTTAATGTATTCCTACACTACATTAATAATAAAATTATTTCATTTTAACAAGCAAGAAGTTTTACATTTTTGTACACCCTATTCAGGATCCAGATCGAACACAAAGTTATTTTACTTATTATTCACTCGCCTATCAAAAGAAAGTTTTTAAAAGCATTGATGCCAAAAATTTCATTAGAAAGTATTTGCGGTATGTACGCCGTATTCATATGATCAGAGGTCATTGCAATATATTGCTATAAAAACTTTCAGTGTGTAAACTGTACGAGCAAAGAAAACTTTTAAGAAAAGAAAATATATTGTCATGAATTTTTAATTAACAATTTATAGAATTTTTTTATTTTAAAGCAAAAAGTCTTGAGTGTGTAAAATTATTTCTGCAGGAATGAGAGTCCAATATTTTAGTTAAAATTAAATGATATGGTGATTTGCAGATTAGTTTTAAAACAAAGACAGATTTTAGTTACAAAAATTATTTCAAAATAAAAAATTTACTTACCTGAAAATTCGTTAAATTCACTACATTTTGTTTAGAAGAAAGATGTTTTAGACAAAAAAATTCTTAAATCAGAGGACAATAAAAATTAATGAAGAGCAAAGGATGAAAATGATGAATCAATTAGAGTTTAAAAAGTAAATAAAATTTAAAAGTGTTGGAAGACAATAATAAAACAAGAAGTGCAGCAAACAGCATGAGATTGGTTTACCATTTGAATTTCGCGCTAGGAAATCGTCTCAAGAAGAAGACAAATTTGGAAAATTTGCAGCAATTGGCGAAAAAATCGACAGTGAACAAAAAAATCAATTCTTAATTAATCGGTTTTTTGTAATATTAAAATTGAACCGATTTAATTTTAAAGTAAGTTTAGGTCAAATGTATCGTGGTTTAGGTTAAACTGTACATAAGGATTGCCAACTGTTCTAACTGTTCTGGTTCTTTCGATATCGAAAAGTGGTAGTTACTGAATACCATTTTTACCGTGATCGAGGACACGCTCTTTTCCATCACAGACTTCTCCATCATCGAAAACTTTTCGATCGGAGTTAGTGAATAGGCCTGTTAATATGATTTGGGAGAGTACTTACTATATATTCACTCTAAATTTCAATATTGATTAATTATTATTTTATGTAATCACTAGGTATTAATTTTGTAAATTTAAACTTATGAAGCTGTATTTTCACGATGAGAAATTCTATATTATAAAACCGATGAAAACTTATTTAGAATAAAGTTGTCCAAGAGTTACACACTTTGTATCCACTTAAAATATTAAATAAAAAAAAAGGTTAGCAGCCTACTGCAATGTTATTCAAAGTGCTCATAGAACCCAGGAATACCAAATGTAAAACTTTATATATTAATGGTAATAACGAAGTCCTAAATTAAAAGGAAGAGAAGAAAACATTTTTAGAAATCAAATACTATATTCTACTTGAGAAAAAAATCTTCCCAAAAACTTCAAATTACTAAATCGACAGTGATTGTTCTTATGTTATACACCAAATTTTTAGCAATAACATTATTTATTGCGAATTCTTAAAATATCGGTATTTGGGGTAAAAAATATAGGTCTCCTCATTTTGGACAAATAACAACATATTTCAGCAAAAACGAATTCTGGAACCTGCATGATTTGAAATAGATGCAGTCCTATGTTATCCAAAATTACGTTACCAATATATTTTTGTAACAGTCAAATTAATAACCTCTATTAATATCAAATTAACGCTATGCAAAATTTAGTTAATCGCAAGCCACAAATTAATTTATTATTTGTATTGCCGGCGCTGTAAAAGCAGCTCCGAAAGAAAAAACCAGATTATTCAAAATTTATAATGGTCGAGCCAGCCGGAAACGTCACATTCTTATGGCGTAATAAGAAAAATAGTGTACATACTTAACCGAAGGGTTAATGGATTAGGAATTATTATATTCAATCACTTCAAGAATTCTCAAAAATTCTTTAAAATTCTAATAAATTCTTTACTTTTAAGAATTCACTTTATTGTACATTAATATACTACACTAATTTTTTAATACATAACTCGCTAGAAATTATCTTTCATGAATTCCTGTGATTGTTATAGTGAACAATTTACAACTTTTCGTAACATCTGACTTTCACTGTAGTGGATAATTATTACCAACTATTAAATAAAAATCTCACATAATAATTCTAAAGAAATTAATTTATATTTACTTTAAATTAGTACGTTGTTAAAAATTATGTAACAAAAGAACTATAAGAAATTTTATACGCGAAAAATACAGACAAGCTTTATGAGTCAACCCCCAAAACTGTTGGTGAAAAGAGGTGTAAAAGCTTACATTTTGTAACCTCGCAAATGAGGAGCAGCAGCAATAAACCTATAAATCGCGTTTTATGGTTTTATAGTCTTCTACGCGGGAACTAGATTGAGTAGAGAAAACCCTCGTTTACCAAGATGTTCTTGTCAAATCACAAAGTTGCACAGTAAAATTTATCACTTATTATTTTTAAACTCAACAAAATTGTTTTTTGCATACTTGATAAATCGTAATAATATGTTTATGAAGTTTAGATGTTAAATTTTATTTTGTATTCGCCGGTTACCCTTTTCTTTCGTTTTAAACGTTACGTGCGCGATAGTGGTAACATAAATTTTACACCATGTTTTATAAAGATTGTCTTTCAACAACTGAAAATTATTAATCTATATTCACCCCCCCCCTCCCGCCCAACCCACACAAACACATCTAATGTTTGCTTATGTTGGTATAGATTTCTTTTCGCTGATTAATATTTTAAGAAATAAAAATCTCCCTCTAATGATCGATGTGTTTATAATAAAATTCTTAATAAAAATTATATCTTTGGTAGAAAATAACCGCGTGAAGATGATTTTTACTGGGTCAAGTCTTGGGGGATTTCTCTACAAAACCCTCATGGACTATCGGCGACTCGTACTCTTGAACTCGAAGGGGTGCGTGACTCGGACTTCTCCGTCGTTCTATGTTCAAAAAGGTGATCTAGTGCACTCTGCCTCTCATAACTTCATCCAACCCGATCATGGCACACTAGGGACTCTATGACAAATGTATCCTTCCGCCAACTTCAAATTAGTTTCGTCCGTATAGAGTGACGCGGATAGTAGACAAGCTAGACGGGGCCAAGCATATTGCGCACATAATAAAACAAATAATGTCAAATTCTGTCTCAGAAACGAATACATATTTGCTTTAACTTAAACCCGAGCGGTAATTCACATAAAATAAATAGGACGGCAGAGTCCACATGTAAGCATAATAGAAAGAAGTTACGGAACATTAACTTTCCATATGAAACTTTTACCTTTGGGAACATCTACATTGTCCTGTATTCCAAATAATTTAACCATCATTTTAATTTCACATTGTTTGCTTAAGTTTGTAACGCTATTAAGCTTAGCAAACATCAAGATGGAGAAAAATACCTTATTTTATATATTCTGCTACTTTAGTATTACAGATATCGCTTTTGAAATATTCAACAGGCTTCTGCTTCGAAAGCGCCATCTAAATATTACCGGTTAATCAAAAATATGACAAAAAGGTAAATTAAAAATTATCGTGTGGTTACCAGAAATTACAAGAACAGATTTATGCATCCACTGATTTTCTTCTTTTCCTAATTTACCCACCTACCTGCCACGTAAGAACGATTTTTTTCAATAAATTGGTTTATTAAATAAGTACATCTGGAAAATGCAATTTACCGATGATTTAAAATATATTATTTATTGAACTACTCTTTGTACGTTATTATTAGAATTTGTTCGAACATTTTGTTTCTAAACAGGATAAAATAATATAATTTCAAAAAAAATGTCTTTTGCACAATCTTGTTTTATGCTATTTAAATTTCGTACCTTGAAAATGACTTTTACAAAATTTAATGCAAAATTATGAAGTTGCAAATCAAAATTTTAATTTAAAACTTTGGATTTTTCTCTTAAAATTGCGAAGACTATAATCTACTCATCATTAATGTATTATTCAATTTTTTGAATTCTTTACCAGCCATTCCTATAGAAATGTTTTGTAAAAATTGTCATAATATTAAGATTTTGATCTACAAAAGCTAAAGTAATCATTTTATGAATTCATGCTTTTAATAAGTCCAAACTTACCAAAAACGTTCTATTATAGCAGAACTAAAATTTTTAGAACTTCGCAATGCCACCTACCATGAAGAGGATAAACTTACAAAGCCACTAACTAAAACCTATGATAAGAAAACCTGCAAAATGAAATTTAATGTAGCTTTCTAAAAGCTCTTCCATTAAAATAATTTATTTGAATCATTTTTAATGTTACGAGTATAATATGAAATACAATGTATTACAAAATACGAATTGCTTATATTGAGTATTAAAAATTTCCTTTGCAATTCTTATTTTCAATATTTAAGTTAGCAAATTTAATGTTTACAATACAACGTAATACAAATTGAATTATACAATAAAAAACTCTGCAAAAAATTCTAAAATATTTGAAAAACGAAGGCTAGCACAAAACTTTATGGTCTGTAATTATGGTCTGTAGTTGAGGGTATAATTTACAAAAATATAAAATTAAAATTTTTAAAAAACCGCAAGCGTACGTTCGATTGGCTGTTTCCTTAAGACTGCGCCCACGGCGCGTTTTTATTTTAGAAAAGTGTTTTTGGGTATAAATTGCACTCCAAAACGCAGATCTAGAAAACACAGAATTCGGAGTACAACAAAAAATTATAAACATCGCTGAGTCCAACCGAACACGAAAATTATAAATAATCAAACTAAACTATTGTTAAAATAATGAATTTTAACAGTTCAGTAAACAATACATACTTGCATAGAAACATAATATTTAAAAAACACTAAAAAATTACAATAATTCACATTTAACAGGTTATAACTTGGAATATTTGATTAAACAAGAAATAGAATTCTGAAAAATTACGTTACTATAGAAATGATAAAAATTTAAAATAAAAAGATTTTAAAAAAAATAATAAAAATAATAAAAATTATTATTGATCATCAGTCGTATTTAACATAAGAAAAACGTAAACATAATGAGAAACAAGAGAAAATATACAAAAAGAAATTGAAGAAATTAAAAATTAAAAATCAAGAAATTTATTTTACTTTAAAATGAATGTGTGTGCTTACCAAATAACCAAACACGTCACGTGTCTGACCAGGGCCGTCCTAATATATATGACGCCCATGGGCTACTAAAATTAATGCGCTTCTCCTCTTCATAAAAAAACACACAAATACAAAATAGTAAAAGTCAATTTATTACTATTACAATAAACAAAACATTAAATTCATTAATTTTGAATTAAATTTTTAATTCAAAAAAAGTTATACCAACAGAAACAATCTTTAGAGTAAACAAAAAACAAAAGTTGTTAAATAAGCCATTCTCTATATACAGGGTACAGGGTGCCCATTTTTGTGCCATTTTTGTCAAAGTCAAAACCTCCCTTTAAAGCAATTTTTTGAATTTTCGATTTCAAACGGCCATAGCTCCGATATTATTGATTTTTTAGGTTTAATTAATTAGAACTTTTTTAAATATGATTTGCTTATTTACAAGTTAGGTTATAACTCCGTATCGTCTAGAATCAACGGATTTCAAGTTATAAATTAAATGAACAAAAAACATGTTAAAAAAAATTCAGCTTTTATTTTTTTTACTTTTTTCGCGAACCCGTTACTCTTAAACGGAAGTTTTAGAAAAAAATTCACAGCCCAAATCGGATAGGGAATTTAACGGACTACAACTTTGATTAAAAACATTTTTTTTGGAAAACCAACCGTTTTCACATAATTTCTGAAAATAATGAACAAGCTGTAGGTAAAATAAATAAATATTGTAAAAAAAAATCGGATGTGGCCATGCCCATAACTTTATCATACTTTTAAATAATAATAAATTTATTAAATTGTATTAAAAATTGATAACATTAATTTTTAACTATTAAATTTAAATCAATACTTAAATTAAAAAAAATAAATTTTATTTTAATTTGTAAAAACTATATAAACAAAAATAGAATATTTACACGATTATTGATTAATACTTTTTTATTATTATTTTGGAGGAGAATATGATTAAAAAATAAAATTTTAAAAATAAGAAAAAAAATTTTTTTTTAATTTAGAAAATATTGTTTTATTTTGCTTTTCCGTGTACCGATTTTAACCAAAATCTAATCAGCTCTAATTCTCAATATTTATGTACTAAATACAAAATTTTGTTAAAAAATTTCTATTACTTTTTGAGGTAGAGCGCACACAAAATTTAACCACATGCATACATACATACATCCATACTCACATACATACATACAGGCATTTTTTGAAAATGACGATTTTCCGCTTCTGGGACCCCAAAATGTTTAAATTCATCAAAATCTCAAGTTTTTTTTTTCTGCACGATTACAATACTTTCTCAGACTTCGTATGATAAAGTAATAAAAAAATAAAGTGTTCTTTATCGCCAACTCAAAGGGTCTCCACGGTCACGGGGACACCCGGTATAAAATACCCATAATTTAATTTGCTCTATCCCAAAAAAAAATCGTAAATAAATTTCTATCCTTTTTAGAACTGATAAGATCACAGAAAAATTACCACTCCCAAAAAGGCTTGTGCCCCGGGACTATAGCCCATTTAGTCCTGTGGTTAGGGTTGCTCTGTGTTTGACTGAAATTTTTAGTTTAAATAAATAAAAATTAATTATATAAAATTATAGCTCTAAAAGACGCAGATCATTGTTTTTAAATTAAAATTAGCTATAATTAACGAAAAATTTAGTTTAAATAAATTTATAATACCTTGCTAGTAGTGACACGGCTGGAAGTGAAATAATAGCGGTACCGCCCACAAATATAAATGGTGCAAGTATTTACGCCAAGCACACGCTTCGTCCACAGAATGAACTTTTATGGCAAAAATTCAAACTTTAAAATCGTTGTTTCCTAAATTATTTGATATTTGGAGTTCATCCATAGTTTATTAGCTTCATTTAAATCTTCTTCTTCTTCAGCCGTTATTCGTCCACTCCTAAACATAGGCCTCTCCTTTTTTCCCTTCAATTAAGAGTTTTTTGTTTTAAAGGAGGTTTTGGCAGTTAACTTGCTTGCCGAGCATGTTGGCGAGTTTATAGCCCTTAGATTGAACTTGGGCTTTAGATCACAACAGTGCAGTTGGCGCGATCAAGCATCGAACCGTGGTCTCCCGCTACGTAACATGTCGACTTAAGCCTTATACCAAACTGTTGGTGTTGCCATCTTTCAATTTCTGTAAGAATTTTTGTTATCTATAGAAACCTGTGAGCCACAATAGCATCCTACACCTCTTAAGTTTAATTTTTATTATTCAACTTAATACCTCAAAGATGTTGCTAACATCTTGTGAAGGAGACATGGTTGAAATAGCCAGATGCACTTGGTCAGAGATTGAACCCACGACTGCGACATAGAAATATAGCATTCTAACTGTTCGCCTACGATCGCGTTCAAGTTTCACACGTAACAACCCAAAATGATCGTACTTTTCGTGTAGTTCTTCAAAACATTCACCAAACAACTGGTACAAATTAAATAAAGGAAGCTACGTATAAGCGTAATAAGTAATCTGATAGTAATCACTAGAGCCCGGATTCTAAGCATTTTGCTTATTGCTCTAAATTATAAGCAGAAGATATTCCTTTTGGATCTTGACGTATCTTAAAAATTGCAATGATTTGACCTAATGTTGATAGTGCTTTTTTTGTTTTTTTCTCAAGATTTTGCTTAAAACGCATGTTAGTGCTTATTAAGGCTTTTTTTAATGTTTTTTTTAATGACCGACGACGTACATGATTAAAGTTTGAACAGAACTCAAAGTATTTTATTAAAATTTAATTTACTGTACATGTCTGGCACATGGGTTATCTCGTGTTGCCGAAACAATTTTTCTTAAATTTTCTTTGGTTAATAATTTATTTAATTTCAAATGCAAAAAGAATTTTTGTAAAGGTGTCTCTGAGAGTGCAAGCTTTTAAAGAAAATTTTTCCGATTACACCTCTACTTCCCAAACCAGTGCTTACAAGGTAAGGAACGTGGCTCAATGCTGTCATAATTATGGGACGAATTTTGAAATTTTTCTAAGATTATTGTCAGAATTATTGTCGGCAGCAATAAATGAATGTCAAGAAATTTTTAAGAATACATTAATTCGAAAACAATAAATTAAGTTATACTATTAAAGCTAACTTTTCGTACGTTCCATCATCCATCGAAAATTTGGAAAGAAAGTATTTGCCTTTAGTGGAATCGGTAAAAATTATAAATAATCTCAGAAAAAAAAACTTTGGAGGTGCAAGTGAGTGTGGGACATCAAATCTATGTCGAGTTTTACGCGTCCCCTGAATTGCAAATTTTAAAATGCCGAGTTTTCGAAAACTAATGCCTAATCTTAAAAAATTTTTGTTGCAATATGCTTAGAAAGGTGTCTTCTTTCCAATAGTGCATAGGAAAAAGTTCAAATCGTGAGGTGAATTAACTGACAGTAACCCAAATGAGCTCTTATTACGTCGGTTGATGTTGAGCAAAGTTTTTCGATTTATATGCAGGTGTTAAATGACATACGACAATTTTTCATTATTAAAAATTTGGAAAATATATGATAATTATTTTTTTTATAATTATTAAGCTAATTTCTAATTAATATTTAATAAAAATTAAATTTTGATGTTTAATTTTTAGTGCTTTTTTACTATTTTATAGGACTTTTTTTTTTTTTTAAACTTTTTAAAGCGCTTATTTTGAAATTATAAGCGCTTATAAATCCGGGCTCTAGTAATCACCCTGTTAACTACAGAAGTGGCTCAGTTTACAAAGAAGTAAAAGAAATAAGACTTCCTTCACTGTGTGAAAAACAAGATATGCAAATTGTAGTTAAGTACAAATAATCATATCCGCCAACCTGATTTTTCTTATATGGAGGTGGCAAGAGCAAATAATATAACGCTTTAAGATGTCAACAACGCCCAAAAAACTCAATATCTAGCTGCCTCGCAACAGCAATCAAACCATGCTCTAGAAACAATGATGACAAGAATGATAGAGAAGATAAACAAGATGATCGACCATGTGACTGCTATGATAACCAAAATGATAATCTCCCAAACAACTTGAAATAAAAATCTAAGAAGTTGAAGAAATTTCAAGAAATTGAAAGTAATATAATTTTCGTTGAGTTTAGACTTGCAGCAGGTTCTGTTCGTGCCGACTTTAACTCATTCGCAAATGTTTTATAGCAGACAGTTGTCTGTTTACAACTTGGGCATACACATTGCTAATACTAATCATGCGCATATGTGTATCTGGGGCAAGTCTCAAAATAGCCGAGGAGGCAATAAAATTGCGTCATGCCTTTTAAGACTCGTGCTTGAAAATCATCTAGCTCAATATGGCAGATAACTTGTTGTATGGACAACAGACAATTGCATAGAGCAGAATAAGAACAAAGTGATGCTCCTAGCTTTAATATAGTTAGTCTCGAATAACATGTTCGATAAAATAAAGCAAACATTTTTAGTCTCCAGACATTCTTATATGCCTTCTGATAGAGATTTTGCACTGATTGAAAAGCGGAAAAAAGTTGAAAAATGCTTTACTCCTCTTTGTGTAGAAGAGATGATAAAGAATACTCGGCATATCAAACCCTTTCAAGTTTTAAGAATCGAAGAAAAAATTTCGAAATCTTCAAGCTGCTGCTGATGCTTACCTGAATACCATAAAACTAAATATCGAATTGAAGATATCTAGAAGATATAATATTGAAGATTACCGAGAAGAATCATGGTGTCATTAAAATTAAAAAAACTTTTAGTGATGGTGATAGTGCCCTCCCACTCTTCAAACTTAAAATCCAATGTACAGAGTTTACAATAACTTACAGAATTCATTTACAAAACAATAAATAAACTTCAAAATTAATTCACAAAATAAATAATTATGATTCTTATGGTTACAAAACACGACAATATAAAAAACATAATGCGAGGTACCATGAACGGAGAAACTAAAATGTGGACTTTCATGCTCGAAGAAAACGTAACAAGCTTCGAAAAATTTAAGGAAACGTACTTGAAAAAGTATTGGGAGGAAACCGATCAAGGTAGAGTAACTAGAAACCTTAACTAGGGTAGGCACAAGGGGTATGAGAGATTCCGCGAAAACTACGCGATCCAGTTAATTAACTAGACGCAGCAGGTCGAACCAGAATACGAAGAAGGGAACCGATTAAAGCAAGGTGCTCGGTACTTCGAGAAAGAAGTAAAGAGCCGTGTTGAAATCGAGAATGTGAATACGCAGAAAGAGTTTCTGGAACTCTTAAAGTGTTTCGGCGAAACTGTCGAATTCAAGGCGGAAACCAGACTCAGTTCCAACAGCGACAGGAACACTCGGGGGAAAACGCGGAGATGCAAGATAACGGACAAGGGGGATCGGTTTGGCAATAATAACGGATATACAAGGGTTAAGCTCGTATTACACGGTTAAACTAATTCATGAATTTATCTATCAATTTATTCATGGTCACCTTCAAAAACCCAGACCTATTACACGATCAAATTAATTCATCAATTTATCCATGAATTCACAGTATGACAAATTTTTGTCAAAATATAATAAAAGTAACTAAAATAAGTTTAGTTACATCTAGAAAATTTAATACAGATTTTTAGTTTGCAGAATTCTTTTCGACCGTTATAACTTTGCTTCATGGTGTGTGTATATCGTGTTATTTATATTTGAGTTTTTATAAGAATTATTAATTATAAGAAAAATGTTTCCACGATGAAAATAAAATTAAATATTTGCCATTATGGTCGCTGCATACTTTATGCAGCAAGAAACGAATTTCGAATTGCGTAAACCGCAGCGTTGGTGGGTTAGGCCTTGGCTTCTGTGGAAGGAAAAGGGAAAATTAAATCTAGTGAACGAAGAATTTCATGAAGATCCGTAGCAATTTAAATCATTTTTACGAATGGATGTGAAATACTTTAATTTATTGTTAAGTTTAGTGGAAGAAAAAATTACTAAGAAGAACAATTTAATAAGGGAAACTATATCTGCAAGGGATCGTTTGATTATAACGCTGAGATTTTTGGCTACCGGAGAGACATATCGTAGTCTCATGTACTCCTTCCGAAAGTCGGAGTCAGCAATTTCAAAATTTATTCCGGAAGTGTGCAGAGCCATTTACGAAGTTCTTGCTGTCAATTATTTTTAAAGGTATGTCACAATTTAATTGAGTAATATGTTAAATTTAATTATTAATTATTAAAAAAACGCAACATCAAATTTTTCATTTTTATTTTAAACAAAAATAAATTTTATTTTACAATTTGTAACATCTTGAAAACAACACATTTCACACCTGATTAAAGATAACGAGAAAGAGCTTACAACAATTTGCTTTTTCATTAACAGCACATCTCGTCATCGTTAATTCACACTTTATACACCAAATTTTCCATGCGGAGTTGTATAACCGCAAATTTTTTAATAGATATTTTGCAACTGATCTTGAACGACAATTATTTTTATGTTGATAAATAAATTATCTTTCCTACATTTTATGAATTTCATTGCTAAGAAAGAGAGTAATTATTTCAAAGTATTAGAATCCACCCCGGAGATACGATCGTCTTTACTCCCGCCTTCAAGAGCAAGCTTGGAACACTTATAGTGCATGTGAAAAATCAATCCGTTTTTAAAGGATGACTGCAATATAGATGTTGGAACCAACGGAAAAGTATCCGATAGAGGTGTGTTTCGTCAGAGTACCTTATCAGCTGTAATATCAGGAAATAAGCTGAATTTACCTGATAATAAATGTTTGCCAGGTCAAAATATGTTGGTTCAATATGTATTTCTTGCTGATGCAGCATTTCCTTTATCGGAACACATATTAAAACCAAATCCATTTCGAAATATGACGGAACAGCAAAGAATATTTAATTATCGATTGAGCCGAGCTCGAAGAATAGTCGAAAATGCATTTGGCATTTTGGCAAACCGCTTTAGGATACTATTATCACCGATAAATTTGAATGTACAAAAAGGTTAAGACAACATTGTACCGTTGGGCTCTACATAAGTTTTTAAAAAAGGAAAACCCACACTACACTCCAAGTGAAATTGACAATCGATGTATATTCAATAATGCCCTTGGTCAACAAGGTAGTAATTGAAGCAAATCATCGGCAATGGGAATTCGTGAAGAATTTACAGCATATGTAAATGGAGTAGGAGCAGTGCCATGGCAAGATAATATAATATAGCAATTTATATAATTATAATTAAATTATTTTTTATTATTTTAGTAAGGTAAATAATAAATAAACTGCTATGCCCCCAGCATTTTAATTATTTAATTTCATAATTTCCAATTAAATTATTTTTTAATTTTCTTCCAGTCAAAAATATTCCAATTCAATTTTAATTTCAAAAAAATTATAAAAATGGAAAAGTTAAATTTATTCGGTACCGGTATCGCAGGCGTGCTCTTGACAGTAACAGACCCGAGTCGACGGAAAAATTGAAAATAACAACGCGAGAATCTCCAATTACGCGTTTCCGAAGATTGCCGAACGGCGTCCAACAACAGTAAAATCCAATATAGCTAACAGGAGGGTTGTTACTCCAAAGTTTTACCTCTTTAAAGAATTCATACTTTTTAGATTCTTAATTCTTCTCATGTCCGAGGCAACAAATCTAAATAAATAGTAAATTTAATTAAATGTACCATAATTAATTTAAAACTTACTGTCCAAATAAATCAAAGTGGTCTTCGGGTGGCATTTGCACTTGTGAATTTTCGAGGCATGCCATGGCTTTTTTTAACAACTCCCTTGCGTCTTGTGGATTTTCAAGGGAATCATTGCCACGTTTCTTCTTCTTATCCACCGGTTGTGGAGTTGATGGAATCTAATAATATGAATTGTTTAATTCGAGATCACGTGGATTATCAATGTACTCTTCAAAATGTGATTCGTTCATAATATCTATTGATAAATTTTCAATAGCGTTTTCACATTCCTGTTAAAAGTAATTTAGTAGAATAGTGTTAATATTGACTTTAAATATGCTTACTGGTGGTTCTTGTGCCTGTGAATTTGAAAAATTTGACTCACCTTGTCTTGTTGGTGCACTGCCTTTTAAAAATTATAAAATTTCGAAGCACCATAGTGATGGTGTATATAAATCGGCAACACCTGCCCCACTATTTTGCTGCTTCTTGATATTAGCAATTTATTTAAAAAATTGAGTTCACAGCCCATTAATTTTTTTCTTGACATCTTCTACCGTAATCCCTGGATAGTCGAAGTGCCTCATTAAGTTGTAATTTGTTGATTGCACATTATAAAGATCTGGATGACATTCGTATAGTGTAATCAACATTTTTGCTTGATCTCTTGTAAAGGTGAATGGCATCTATGTATTGTTGTGTTTCGAAACGCTATAAAAACTTTAATTTCAATTAATTTGTAAATAATTTTAAAGTTAAAATTTGTTTTAGTGTTTATTTATTCACATTGTATAAAGTTTGTTAAGTTTTGCTATATAAATAAAAAGGTAGGGAGAACTAAAACTAAAAAGAGTGGGACTTGAAGGTTGATGCAGTACACTGGGGTTGAAGCCTTTGCGTCGAGCGGATGACAAATCATTCCCGCAATAAATTGATTTTGATTGTTAATAAAGAATAAAATAAATTAAGTTAAGTTGACTTGATGTGTTTA
The DNA here is from genome assembly GCA_911387805.1 of Cantharis rustica. Lineage (NCBI taxonomy): Eukaryota > Metazoa > Arthropoda > Insecta > Coleoptera > Cantharidae > Cantharis > Cantharis rustica. The sequence continues at coordinate 39,360,113 of OU426879.1, forward strand.
TTTAATTAATAAAGTGAAGCAAGTGTTAAATAAAATTATAAAAGTGAAAATTTAGTCAATGTGCAAAAATACGTCGCAGAAAATTGTTTTAACCAGGCGTACTGAAGCCAGTTCTATAATATCACACGTGGAGCGTGCACGAGCAATTTCAATACCACATGCAAAGGTAACAAAGTTTGAGCATTTTTAAATTTTAATTAACAATTTCAACTACAAGAGCTCATAGCTATTAAAAAATCTGTGTAACCTCAGCAATTTTCACAAGTGGGTGAAAATGCATAAATTTGCAAAGTTGGGGGCATAGCAGTATATAAAATTGTGTTTTAAAATTATTGTTTTAATAAACCTACCTATGATACGTACATTTATAATTTAAATAATTCCGTTTCATCATGCTTCATGCTTCATAATTCCTCATGCTTTTAATAGATATAAAAAAACAGGATCGATTAACGATTTAATAGAATTTAAAAAAAAGAGAGCAATTGCAAAAAAAAACAATCAAAACACGTAAAACTGAGTCATGACAACAGTTTGTACAATCAATAAATACAAACACCACAAGTCAAGAAAAGTGGAATAAAATAAAAGCAATTAAAGGAAATAACAAACAATTCAATATCCCCGTACTAAAAATCAACACATCATCACAAAAAAATAAGACATTGCTAACATAATAGCAAAATATTTAAAAAAAAACCTATTCAAATGAAATATATAATAAAGAATTTGTAAAATATAAAAAAAATACTGATGAAAACTTCACAACAAACTATTCTGAAACAAGACCCAATAAACAATCTAATCACCATAAAGAAAATAGAAAAAAACATGAATAAAAGCAAAAATACTAGCCCAAGACCAGATAACATTTCATATGAACTGATTAAACATCTATCCCAATCTGCAAAACAATCATTCCTAAATATATATAACTATATATGGAAAGAAAATGAATATCCTGAGGTGTGGAGAGAAGTAACGGTTATACCAATATTAAAACCCAATAAAATGGCAACAAATCCGCTCAACTACAGACCCATTGCGCTAGCATGATGCCACGCCAAACTACTGGAAAAAATAGCTAACAAAAGACTAATGTGGAAATTAGAAAAAAATGACATGCTCATGAAAAATCAATCAGGATTTAGGAAACGCCACAACAGATCAAATTCTAAATATAGAATCAGAGATACATGAAGCAATCATAAACAAAGAACACGATAGCAATTTTTCTAGGCATAGAAAAAGCTTTTGATACAACATGGAGACATCTTATAATAAGACAAATTATAGATTGGAAGATAACAGGCAATATACTAAACTTTATCAAAGAAAATATTAACCAAAAGATCTTTTAGAGTCAAAATACAAGACATTTTCTCAGATAAAACAGAAATGGAAAACGGCATTTCACAAGGATCACCAATAAGTGCGACACTCTTTCTAATCGAAATAAATACCATAAAACAGCAAATCAAAGAGTCTACCAAGACTTCTATATTTGCCGATGACATTGCCATATATTATAGAAACCAAAATCTAAACACCATTAACGAAATAATGCAACACACTATCAACAAAATAGAAAATTGGTCCAGATTGACAGGATTCAAAATATCTCATGAAAAAACAAAAGCTGTACACTTCACAAGACTGAGAAAATACAACAATCAACATCCTCAAATAAAAATTAATGGAAATAATATAGAGTACACCAGGATAATTAAATATTTAGGAATAATATTTGATAGCAAATTAAATTGGAGAGATCACATAAATTGCCTTAAAACAAGAACAATCCAACCACTCAATATTCTTAAAATCATATCAAATAACAAATGGGGAGCCATGGCGTGATACATTAATGACAGTCTATAAAACCACCATTAGATCAAAATTAGATTATGGATCCATTATTTATTCGTCAGCACATGAAAAACTACTAAACAAAATTGAACCAATACAAAATGCATCATTACGTATGGTATTAGGAGCATTCCGAACAACACCAATCGAAAGCTTACGATGCGAATCTTCAGTACCTTCTCTAAAAATACGCAGAAATATCTTGACAACAAAATATGCACTGAAGATAATAACAAACCCATCCTACACCTCTTACCCCAATGTATTATCCCACAGAAATACACACAGATATAACCAATATATAGGATATAATCACCGCTACAGAACTTTTTCGATATCTAGCGCCGCGTCGTTCTGGAATTATTGCTTATTCAAAAAATTTCATAGTAGGTACCTGTGCCAGATTTCCGTAATCTTCCGTATTTAGATAACAGTTAACAATTTTTATTTTTTGATTCGAATTTTGTATAAATTACATAAATATTAATTAATATAAAAATGAGTGTTGCTACTGAAAACTACTTAAAACATTGTTCTGAAGACATTTTAAATGCCGCTCGAGAAGCGTCTTCGAGTTTACTTCCTTTAAAATCCAAGAAAAAATACGAGAAGATATATATTATGAAATTTTTTGTAATTGGAAGATGAAAACAAAAAACACACTGAGAACTGATGAAAGCGTATTTTTTTGAGAAAGTATACTATTTTTTTATATTTTACAATATTTCAGCGTTTTTCATAGAATGTCTTTAATTATTTTAGGAAAAAGCTCTTAAGATATCCAGTTTAGGCTCTATATATTTCATGTTGAAAAGTACTATACAAATAAACGAAAATGTGGATATATTGCCACAATACAAAAAGCTACTTGCCTTTTTAAAACGCCAAAATGACACATAGAAGAAAGAAAGAAATCAAAAATTCTGACTATGGAAAACGTTACTATACAATGATTTTTAAAGAGGCTCCACTCCAGACGATAAATTCGTATTAATGAAAGTGGTACTAATATTTGGTTTAAATGGAGTATGTCGACGATCAGAATTATGCAGCTTAACTGTAAAAAATATAGAAAACACGGGAAAAATCATGATGCCAAAACCAAAAAGAAATGTGTATTTACCGTAAGATCAGAGTGGAACGGATATAAAATTTATCATAAGCATTCACGATTGAGATCCAAACAAGTAAAGCACAATAGATTTTAAATTTACTGTAACCACAGTAAGTGCACAATACAATCAGTTAGCATCAACAGTTTTACAAAAAAATTCCCTAAAAGAGGCAGAATACTTAAAATATGCTCCTCGCTGACATTCAAACATTACAAAGGTATAGCTCAAATAAGTTTTTAGTAATCTTTTAGTAGTTTTTTAGTAATCACGTAATCACGTCAATTTTATTAATCAATTTTAATCAATTTATTAATTTTAATCAATTAATCAATTTTAGTAATCACGTCATAAGCATTGATAACATCATATTTGAACAGCGTTGTAAAAATAATTTTCAAGCTATATAATTCTGTATCGTGTATTGGCTCAAGCTTTATGTAAACCATATGAAAGATGGTCTTTAACTTCTGCGGGAATGGTATATCGAGGAAAGCATCACAAATAAGTTGAAAATTTCAAAAAGTATACTATTTCATCAGCAAGAACTAGTGGCACCTCAAGATCATTCAGGAATGCAGATGGAGAAACAAAATAGTTTTCGGGAAGAACAAATAGAATTGAATAAATTTAGTATTATAAAAAAACGCCGTCCTTTATGAAAAATAACTCATATCTCTTATTTGTGGCTTACTATGGGAAGCAAAGACAGTCATAGTATTCTCTAGTTACACGATTTCTCGACACCCGATAAGCTAATACCGTTCATTGCTTTATCTGTGTTATCTATGCTATGTTAGTTTGGTTCTGAATGAGGAACACCCGACTGCCAAGACAAATATTCTCCTATCGGCCAATTGGAAGAGGTAGTATTGAAAGACCTAGAAAGAGATGGACTGATCAGGGGTGACGTAACGGGTCAGTACAACCTAACACGTGCAGAAGAAATTTCGTTCTAAAGTTGATAGTGTATGCATCTACGACAGACTGCCGTCTTGCGATCGCTTATATATTTTTTTGTCTAGTAACAAAAAATGTAAGTAAATATTTCACTGTTTTCTATTATTATTTTTTTATACTCAGATGCCTTATTTATTTCTTGTGTTTAGGGCTCGATACCGCAATGATGGTATCGTTGCTGGGATTTTAGAAGATTACAACGTGAGGAGCAGAACAAATTATTTGATGATGCTGACGATATAGATTATAAACCTGAACACATTATAGAGAACGATTACAACAGCAACTCAGAAGTTGATCTGGATCCTGTAGATAAAGACCCGGATACTGTTGAAGAGACTTGCGCTTAGAAAAGATTATGAAACTTTATGGGTGAATAAAACTGTTGCTACAGTTTCCAAAACTAAAGCCAAAACATAGTCGAAGTTCTCCCCGGTCCTAAGAGACATGCTCGACTATGTCAAACACCACTTGAATGTTTCTCTCAAATAATCTCTTTTGAGATGGTCGACGGAATTATGAAATACACAAATATACATATTTATGAATGCGAAAAGAGCAAGTATAGAAGCCACTTCAACAACTGAAGTACGCACGAGAGATTATAGAGAAACAAAAAGGGGAGAAATTTTAGCCCTTTTTGGAGCTCTGTACTTGTTAGCCATAAAAGGGGAAATCGAGCTGATTTGAAAGAATTGTTGACGTGATAACGTTTTATAAATTGATATACCGGCTGCACGCACGAAAAATTGTTACATTTCGCAAGCGAGAGAGAGGCACGATCGGCTTCGCATCATACATATACATAATTTGAATTATAAAATGCCATTAAAAAAAATTTGTCCGGCATGAGGTTCGATCTCGCGATCACCAAATGATGCAATTATGTTTCATGCACATGACGCACTACCCTATTGGGGGTTAATGTAATAACATAGTTTTAATTCGTATTATCTGTTACGTAAACATAATTCAATTCAATTCATAATTGTATGCAATTTTTTTAAATTAACACTCGGTTTACGGACGATAATTTTACGTTATAAGAAAACATAATTCAATTCAATTCATTAAAGTATGCAATTTTTCATCAATGTTTTCTCATGACGTTATCACGTAAAATTATCGTCCGTAAACCGACTTTACAGACAACCCGAGTGCCACGTGTTTTTTAATAAAAACGGAACGGGAATATTACGTGCTAATTTTAGCAAAAATGCTTCCGTTTCTTATTGAGGTCCCTCAAGCCAATCGACCCCTAAGTATACTACAATAAAATACTACAACCGAGCATAGTAAAATTAGTCCCTATTCGAGATATTCTTACAAAGTTTATTTCCAATTGTCAAAAGTTCCTACAGCCTTGGAGAGTGTACTACTATTGATGAAATGTTGGTAGCATTTCAGGACCGATGTCCCTTCATTCAACACATGGCTAAAATGCCAGCTTAATATGGATTAAAAATATATGCACTTTGCGATGCACACACTTTTTATACTTATAATTTGAAAAATTATTGTGTGGTATACAAACAGAAATTTAACCACTGACAACTACTTCAGTAGCATTCCGTTGGCGGATAACTTACTGATCGTTGGTTTAACGTTTATAGAAACTTTGAGAAAAAATAAGGCAAAAGTTCCACTCCTGTTTGTCACAAAAAAAACTGTTAGCTTCAGAAAATTACTGATGATAAAACTTTAATTTAATTTGTTACCAAAAACCAAAAAAATGTTTTGGTTTTAACAGCTGTACACGATACCGACACAATTGACGAAGATTTGGGAAAACCTATTCATATTATTACGAAAGAACGTTTAATTATATTTGATGACTAATGTATGACGTCGTGTATGATAAGTCAAACATGATGAGTCATATATGATGAGTCATGTGTGAAGAGTCATACACGATAACGTCGTTAGTCATTCAAATATTGCTTAACTTGCACTATCCTGCTCGAAACGTATAGAAATGTATAGGAATATGGAAATTTCTGGAAGCTGCATTTAAGTATAAATGCAGAGCGATTTCTAGTGACGAATTAATTCTAGTTTGAACGTACAAGTGTAAACATAAATAAAGTGTAAATAAATAGTGAAGTGATAAACAATATACCGAGTGTTTAAATAAATATAGACTTAGTGTTCTATTATTATTAACCGTATCTGTACAATTTGTGTAGCCTTTTAGAAATAAATAGGGTGTTTTAATTTTCGTTACAATATTATTGATTAAAACTGTACGAAAGGTGGAGATGACACGGTGGACCTTATGTGTTTACAATAACAACTTCGAGAAGAACTTAAAGGTAGCCAATAAATTGGCCAAATGAATGCTCATTTCGGGAATAAATTCTTTCAGAAACTTTCAAATGAACAACCTTTTCAACAAGTCTATTAAGAGAACATACCTCTATGATTTTTCCATGGAGCTGATGAAAAAAAATTTGAGAGAACGTGCTGTTCTTCGAAATCTCCTCAAGGATTTGAGTATTTTTGCAACAATTGCCAAAACCCTGATGAAAATATTACTAGGATATGAACATTTTCTTGTTTATTTTTTTCTTTTATAAAAAGTTTTTTAATATATTTTTGAATGTACTTTTGAAATAAATATCAATAATTACAACTATTTCATGTACGTCTGACTGTTTTTTTATTAATTTTCTAATATTTATTTAATAACAATCCAAACTACTGTCATTCGCCGAGTTAAATTATAGAAAAAGTTAAAATGTACCAAATTTTCGAGCGCTGGTAGGACTGCAGTCCGCGCGAACAGATGAAGGTTAATTATAGCTGCTCTTGGCATAGCTAATTAAAATTACTAATTATTTACTCAAAGAGAAACATTTTTCGGATTATAACAAACATCATATCCATGATAGTACCAAATTAATTTTTTTTGTGATAATAACCAATAATGTTCGACATTTTGATAATTTTGATTTATGATAAAAACAGTGTTAAAAAGGAACAATATACATTGCTAACATACATAGGAGCGCTCGAGTACTTTTGTAAGTATACTGTATAACAAATTGTATATGTAACTTGTCGCTAAAATAAACTTACGTTAGTTTCTTTCTAAATTATTGTCGTTTTTGTTTTATTTGTTTTTTATTAGTTTTTTTTTTAATAAAATTGACTTATTTATATCAAATATTAATTTTTGATATTTTGTACAAAATAGAAAAAATTGTAATTAACAATACGTACAGTAATTTATTCTTTATTGGTTTTAAAGTAGTGATATTTTATAATAAATCGACTGCTTTTTTTATAAATCATAATTGTAGTAACACCACGATTATAGGTACCCACTTAAATGATTTGTTAACTCGTGAGCAATTTATAATTTTCAAAACGGCAAACAAGGGCAATTTATTTTCTTTTAAATCTCTTTTTTATTTTATTTAATTTTAAAACTGTAATTTATGACTTAATATATAATGTTCTATTTGTTAATTCTAATAAGATTATTGTATTAATTTCATTATTATTAATTTCTGTACACATTTCGTTACACATAACGATAATTATTTATTTTCTCCCTCTAATGTACCTGAACCTTGTCGTGGTGAGGGGGCTTGCGTGTTTCAAGGATATGTCGGGTGTGCACCTGTTAGGATTCGGACCAGGAACATAAAACTCCCTCGTGTCCGGTCTGCTTTGGCTCGTTGGGTTCGGACCGAGGACTAAAACCCTCCGTGTTTGGATTTTTGGTCAATAAAGCGGAATGACGGTCGGCGTGAAGAAACCAGACTAATTACAGGTACCTGCGTGTTTGTGCTGTGAGCGGTAACCCTTTGGTAATCCCTTGGGTCTGGCAACACTCCACTTTGGCCTGAATTTCTACTCAAACGGGAGGTCAGGACTAGTCCACCCTGATCAATCGGTTGTGCTTTTCCGTCAGAGTGTGCAAACACCTCACCTCTCTGGGGGCTATATCTCTCGGGTAGTCCTGGCGGTCGATTGTCGACACTCCCAAAGGTGTGGACTCTACAAGGGGAGGGGGCATCTAGGGAGATGAAACATAATAATTCTCTACATGGCAGAAAAAGAAAACGACCAAGCGGGTGCGTTCTTCGTGGATACCCCGCTCACACAGGCGGGTGCGTCAAGAGATACCCCGCCTCAACAGACAGATATGTCCATTCAGGACACACTGCTGGCAGCGCCTCCACTCGCTAGAGATTCACTCTTCCCGGCCGGGAGAAGAAGGACCTGCGGCGCGAAAGCAAAACGGCAAAGAAAAGACCGCCTGGTGGCTATGAAAGCAGTCGAAGGCAACTCAAAGCCGAAAGGTACCGCACATGAGCAGGCTATGCTCGTGAAGCCGCCTGCTCGTGATGACGGTACAAAAAAGAAAAAACAAGCCAAAGTAGAGGCTAAAAAAAGGTTCAGGTCTCATGATTCCCTTCCTTCACCCTTGGGCAATCAGGAGAAGAGGGCGAGGACATCGTATGTTCCATCACGACCCGAGACCAAAAACTCAAATCGAGCGGGCAATGTCACCTACAAAGAAAAGCAAGCAAGCAAAAAAAAGGTGAAAAGCACCTTCGAGTAGCGCTGATAAACCGCTTGTGGCGGTCATTACTACAAATTTTATATTTTTAATTTCATTCAATTGTTGCATTTTTATCCATGTATGTTAGTAATAAGTTTTATTGTTTATAAATTTTATATTTATAATCTAGTATTTTTGGGATAAAAAAAATAATAAAGTTACGTCTGTCATACAGAAAAGTCAATTTAATTAATTATAAAATAATAAGGAGTTAGATACAAATAGTGGATACACAAAATTATCCACAATTGGTGACCAACGACGAAGAAAATAATGCAATTTCTTTTAGTTAAAAAATTTGGAATAATGAATAACTTTATCCACAATACCGAAGTATCAACAATGAATGCAGAAGATGAAGAACCGCAGATTAATGTAGTACAAGTACGTGTACAACCTTTTTGGCGTGAAAACCCAGCACTACGGTTCAAACAGTTACAAGCACAATATGAGTCAAGTCGTATCACTGCCGATAGAACAAAATATAATATTCTTGTTTCTAATATGGAGAGTAGTGTTCTTAATCAGGTTAGTGACATAATTGCGAATCCACCTTTAATTGATATGTACGAAACATTAAAAGCGCGTTTGCTGGAATGCTATTCTGACTCGGAGCAAAGTCGTTTAAAAAAACTATTAAACAATTTATCAATCGGGAATCGAAAACCATCACATCTTCTAAGAGAAATGCGAGAATTAGCGGGTAATGATTTTGGCAACTCGGCCATCAAATCACTGTGGTTGCAACGACTACCACCACAAATGCAAGCTATATTGTCAATCAGTGATGATAATCTCGACAAATTAGCCAGCATGGCAGACAAAATATCCGATGTTTCAACTACTGATATATTTTCGGTGACAGCAACATCTAATAGTTCTACAAATAATGACAGATTCGTAAAACAATCACAGGATATAATCGATCAAATAGCAGCTCTAACTAAACCTGTGGACAATATGTGTCGCATGAGATCTCGTTCACGTTCGCAAAGCAATAGTAAGTACAGGTTTAAATCAAAATTAAATCAAAATCAAAAGAATAAAGATATATGTTGGTATCATTCAAATTATGGCGAAAAAGCAAAAAAATGTATTCCACCATGCACATTTAAAACCAATTCGGAAAACTAGTTGGCCATTTAGTTTCGGCGGCTACTGATGTGAGCCAACATACCCGCCGTCTTTTTGTTATTGACAAATCAATTCAATTACCTCATCTTTTAAATTATATGCTGCAAACGGTACAAAAATTTCAACTTATAGAAAAAAACTTTTAAATTTAAATTTAGGCTTACGAAGAAAATTTAGCTACCCTTTTATAGTGACAGATGTAAATCGAGCTATATTAGGAGCAGATTTTCTTCATGAATTTAACTTAGGTGTAAACTTACGTCGAAAATGTTTGATCAACAATAGCACTACTTTAAGCGTTTCTGGTAAAATAAGTCACGATTATTTTCCAAAGCTTTCAACAATTTGTTGTAATGACACAAATTTTGCATTCACAGAATTGTTGAAGGAATTTAAAAACTTAACGAAAACAACTGATGAACATACAATAGTCCCGCATAACGTAGAACATACTATTACTACAAATGGTCCACCAGTTTTTGCCAAAGCTAGACGATTAGCACCAGAAAAACTTAAAGTAGCTAAAGCCGAATTTGAATATATGGTATCCAAGGGATATGTCGGCCATCAAAAAGTTGTTACGCAAGTCCTTTACATCTTGTTCAAAAGAAAAATGGCGATTGGAGACCATGTGGGGATTACCTTCGCTTGAATTCGATTACAGTACCTGACAGGTACCTCATTCCTCATATACAGGATTTCACACAAAACATTCACGGATCAAAATTTTTTACAACATTAGATTTAGTCAGAGCTTACCATCACATTCCGGTATCGTTTTCAGATATAGAAAAAACAGCAATTATAACACAATTTGGCCTCTTTGAATTTCCACGTATGGTATTCGGTTTAAGTAACGCCGCCCAAACATTCCAAAGATTCATGCATCGCATTTTGCAAGGGTTAGATTTTTGCTACGTTTATATAGATGATTTATTAATAACTTCAAAATCATTAAAAGAACATCTAAAACACCTCAGAATAATTTTCGAACGCTTGTCCGAATATGGCATTAACATAAATGTTGATAAATGCGTATTTAGTCAAAGCAGGGTTAACTTTTTGGGTCATAACTTATCCGAACACGGTATCAAACCTCTACAACATAAAATTGACGCAATAACAAATTATCCAAAACCGGACACGATTAAAAGTCTCCGAAGATTTTTAGGCATTATAAATTTTTACCGTCGTTTCTTACCCAAAGCAGCAAATGCACAAGCATAAGCAAATGAAATACATTAATAGGTAAAGGCAAAAAGAACGACAAATCGAAAATTGTATGGACAGAAGAATTAGAAGAATTTTTTCAAAATTCAAAAAATCTTCTTACCAGCGCCTCTCTTTTAGCACACCCTGACTCAACAGCAGACTGGTCTATCATGACCGATGCATCTGACATCGCAGTCGGTGCAGTGTTGCAACAAATGTCTGAAAAAGGTTGGAAACCGCTCGCTTTCTTTTCAAAAAAATTTAACCCAGCACAACAAAAATACAGTGTATACGATCGAGAATTACTAGGATTTATTCCGCGATTAAATATTTTAGACAAATGATAGAGGGATAAAACTTTGTCATATACACCGATCACAAACCACTTACCACAGCATTTCATCAGAATCCAGAAAAGGCATCACCTCGACAACTTCGACACCTCGACTTAATTGGTCAATTTTCTACCAACATCAAATACATTTCAGGTGTAGACAACACTGTTGCTGATGCATTATCGAGAAGCGAAGCAATTTCATTTCCTAACGTTTTTGATTTCAACAAACTGTCGCAAGAATAAGAATCCGATCAAGATTTTCAACGCTTTAAAGATTCAAAATTAATGCAAATTAAAAATTGTCAGATTCTTGGCTCTACCAACACAATTTTTTGTGACACATCAACAGGTGTCGACAGACCATTTGTACCTTCTTCTTTCAGAAATCAAATTTTTAAACACTTTCACAACATTTTTCATCCAGGTGTCAAGGCCACAACAAAACTCATCCGCACACGTTTTATTTGGCCAGCAATAAACAAAGACTGTCGACATTGGGCACGAACTTGTTTAAGTTGTCAACGGTCAAAAATTACAAAACAAACACATAGTCCAATAGGATCCTTTTTAATACCCAACGAGAGATTTTCAAATGTACACATTGATTTAATAGGTCTAATGCCAAATAGCAATGGTTATTCTTACTGTCTAACGTGTATTGACAGATACACCAGGTGGATGGAAGTGATACCATTAACAAATATTACGGCTGAAACGGTAGCATTTGAATTTTACGCAAATTGGATTGCTCGTTTTGGAGTTCCAACAGAAATTGTAACGGACCAAGGTAGACAATTTGAATCTTTCTTATTTCAAGATTTTACCAAAATTCTTGGAATAAAACAGGTGCGAACTACACTATATCATCCCGAATCAAACGGTATTATCGAACGTTTACACAGGACCCTAAAAGCATACGAAAATACAAACTGGGTTAGCATTTTACCAACAATTTTGTTAGGAATGCGAACAACAGTAAAAGAAGACTTAGGCGCATCAGTAGCTGAATTAGTGTATGGATGCACACTAACGTTACCAAGTGAATTTTTTCAAGAACACAATTCAAAATATTTAAACAATCAAAGCGAATTCATTCAAAATTTAAAAACCCATTTTCAAAACATTCAACCTGTACCTACAAAGTGTCACACTTCAAAAAAAATATTTATTTTTAAGGAATTATCAGATTCTTCACATGTCTTAGTTAGAATTGACTCCGTAAAAGAACCACTACAACAACCATTATGTTGGTCCATATCGCGTATTAAAACGTTCGGAAAAATCATTTCAATCGATAGGTTAAAACCATGTTTTATTGAGGCGGAAAAAAAACAATTTCACCCAAAACGACTATTAAAAGTAACAATGATAATAATAGTTCGACTCAGGATAACACTTCCAACATTATTACTACACGTTCTGGAAGAAAAGTTACTTTTGCAAAAAATGTCGTGCAAGACATTCATCGGTAACGTTATCACTGGTGATGAGGTACTGTGGCGGTCATTACCATAAATTTTATATTTTTAAGTTCATTCAATTGTTGCATTTTTATCCATGTATGTTAGTAATAAGTTTTATTGTTTATAAATTTTATATTTGTAATCTAGTATTTTTGGGATAAAAAAAATAATAAAGTTACGTCTGTCATACAGAAAAGTCAATTTAATTAATTATAAAATCATAAAGAGTTAGATACAAATAGTGGATATACAAATATATCCACACGCTCAAATCCCGTGAGCAAACTCAACGAGTCCCAGGTGGCAATTATTGAGAGTAACCTCACTGTTGCGCTAGATGCTTTTATAGCGGCAGCAGGAAACGAGGAAAAACCAGCACCCACTTTAGGCGGGCTTTTTCACTCGGAGGAAGATCATCAGGATCCTCGAGAATCAAAACTCGCTGGACTGGCTGCAAACCACTACAGCAAACTTGCCGCCACTATGGGAGGGGGCAAAATTGGATGTGGTCCAGGTGGATGATCTGCCGAGGCTGACTAAAGTCACCCTTTGGGTCCCCGGGAAACCGGAGCTCACTGAGGTTGTGATAAGACGCCTCGCTGCTCAAAACACCTTGGCCAAAGTGAAAGAGTGGTGCGTTTTCCACAGCGCAGACGGGACCGAGGAGCCGAAAGGTAAACTCGATGTCTTTGGTGTAGGGTTGGCGGACAGTGCCGCTATCAAAACCAAGGGAGAGAGGTTAAACTACAAGTTTACCTCACTCAAAGTTAAGGTGCAAAAGTTTGAAAAAACTACAGCACCTAAAGCGTCTGCGACAGCCACCACCACAACTTCGATGCAAACAGATACCAATCCGGAAACGGTGGCTGAAACAGAACCAGGGAACCAAGCTCCCCCAAAAAAGGTCAAATGGGTTCCTTACCAGGGTGGAACTTCCTGCAAACCAACCTGCAGCATTGTCGTGAAGCAGGGGCAGTCCTATGCCGCCACATTGACAACTGCAAGAACACAATAGCTCTAATACGAGAGCCATGGTTAGTAAAATCCTCCATACGAGACTTTATAAAATTAAACAGAAGTATGTTTACAGGTAGCTCCACAAACAAAAGCAGGACATGTATATTGTGGTGTTACGAAATACGCGGGAGAGGAGTAGTTTAGTTTTTTTTTTTGGGATAGCATTTCACTCTATTTAATTTTAGTTTGACTGCCCTGTAGATATTGGATTGCAACGAAACTCATTTTTTGTTACTAGGGTTAATAAAAATACATTGGGAAAGAGATTGCAAAATAATCAAAAATGGAAATTCTTTGTTTAAATGACACTACAAAAATGTACGGAATTATGTTAAAAGGAAAATTTTGTTTTTAAAAAATAAAACGTAGCTGGAAACGATAATTTGATAAACGTTAGTGCGCGAGAGGTGAAAAAGAAGATAAGAAAAATTAAGATAGACGAGGTGCGTCGAGGTCGACGCAGGAAAAGAACGTAGCGTTAATGCAGGAAGATAAAAATTTGGTTGTTTTGTTTTTTTCCTTTTGATATGGAAGTTTAAGTAGAAGTCGTTTTTTTCTTTTGAGAATATCGGAAATGGATGGTATTCGTGGGATACAGACACGAGAATTATTTTAGAAAATTGAAAGAGGTCGAAAAGAAGAAACACCACAGGAGAGTCGATAATTTACAAAAGAAGATAGATCGGGAGAGGATTTTGTTAGCCGGCAGCGTAACGTGGAAACACGAGTTATCTTCACTATCGCCACAAAAGTAAAAGTAAGTGTTCTATATCGCGTTATAGTACGGAACTTTACACTGAAGCACTGCGCTGAGGATGAGGTTAAATTTCGAAAATTAATAAAAATTTTTTTTATAAACATTTATTTAAAGAATTTGTGAGATTACTTACTTAAATTTTGGATTATACGAATTTATGGAAAACACAGGCATACACGAGGGTTTACGATAACGAGATTAACTAATAATTTTGAAGAAAGATTTTAAATTTTCACTTTACAAAATCTCGTTGTCGTGTATCCATACAGTTTTACACTATACTTCCATGCTAACGATATGTAATTTAGCAGATATAAGTTATTTTGCAATCGACTTAAATTATTTTTGATGCATTAAATAAAAAATTTATTTTTGAGTGGTGAAAGTGAAATTTTATTGCAATCTCGTATTTGTGGGATAAAATTCATTGATGACTCACACCCAGAGGCTGACCGTCTCATCTCTCGCTTTCAGAGGCTAGTCGAGGTGCTTAAAAGACAGGATAGAACAAAATTGTAAATATCACTGCATCTTTTTTATGCTGCCCAATTCGTGGGGAATTATTAAATGTTAAGAACCACTCATTAATTCTTTTGTTCATTAAAATTAAGTTTTATTCTTAAAAATTTTATAAAGATAAAAATTTAAATTTATTGCGAGCATTTTGCAACACATTTGCATACATAATTATCGCTATCTGAAAATAGCATTTGCAAATTTGAAGATTTAAAATTTATACAGGGTTGGACTTTCTTTATACTGATAATTTTAGAAAATTTTGCACAATGAATAACGAGAAAGAAATAATTGAACAACAGGTAGTAGAAGAAAAAGAAGGGGATGAAAAAGTGGAAGAGATCAATGGATCAATTGAATGATCTTAAAGAGCGGTGCAATGTCGAGTATTTAATAACATCTCGCCTAAATCAGGATGTATTAGAAAACTTTTTTGGGGTTATTAGATCTAAGGGGGGCCTACATGATCACCCGGATCAACTTCAGTTTTTATATAGGCTCCGTGCTTATATTTTAGGTCGAAATGAAGGCAGTGTATCCTTTGAAGGAAACACGATTATAGATGACACTCCTGATTTGGATGCCGTGGAGAGCTTAAGCTCGCAATATTTTTACGGTTTGTCTGACCCAGTACCACTTGAACCTGAAGTTGATGAGGTGGCATCTCTTCAGGATGATGCGTTAGAGCATCTATCTAGGTATATATGTTACGGGTTAAAGATAACCCTGTTTTAGCTTTGGAATCAATTATTCTTGAGCAGGCATATACTTGGACCAACCACCTTTCTGAAGCGGGTTTGAAAAAACCCTGCAAAGAATTAATGCAGAAGATGAGGCTTCTGGAACAAATATTTACTACTATAAACGGGAATAATGGCATACTATTTACGAAAGGGTTCCTTAAGCACCATTTGGAAGAATCTTTACATATTCAATGCGACGAAAGCGTAAAACGATTGTTTTTCAGGTCAAGAATGTACTTTCGTATGAAAAAATTAAATAAAGAGCTTGTAGTAAATTTTAATACTAAAAAAAGAAAAACAATAAAGACATGTTTATAAAATGTTTGTTGTTTTAATTACTTTTGTTTTCAAATACTAGAAAATGAAAGACAATAAAGGTAGTTTTGTAAAATGTGTTTCTTATCTAAAAAAAACTTTATAATTAATATTTAAATTCCTCTTTAAAGAGTATTTACAATTTAACATATATAAGAAAATTTATTTTTAAATACTAGAAAACGAAAAGCAGTTTTGTAAAATGTGTGTTTTTATCTGAAAAACTTCTAATTAATATTTAAATTCATACTTTAAATGGTATTTGCAATTTGACAACTATAGAAGGTGTCTCACTCCGTCCGCCATATTGAATTTTTAAACGTCACTACCTGCGCAATATCATAACTTCTATTTCTATTTACCTTGAGGTAAGGTGTAATATATTGTAAATAATTTAAAACTTAAAATTTGTTTTCTATGAATTCTTCCAGCTTCACAAAAAATTAAGATAAATGGATCTTCTTTGGTATTAGAATCGGACGGTACTTTAATCGACGATGACTATAGTACATTAAAGGAATTAAGTGGTGAAATCCTAATCCTTCTTGAACCTGCTCAAATTTGGAAACCGCAACGTCGAAGAGCGTCATCATTGAAACCGTTCACTACTTCTTTTTCTACGTTGGCGTATCGTAGCGAAGACGATCAAGAGAGTGAAGCATCCAACTTCAACTCTCTGTAGTTCACCTTCAGCGGCTTGTCGCAGTGAAATGACAGCTCAAATTTTGAAATGAAGAAAATGATGCAAATCTTAGAATAAGTGAAACTACTTGGTGCAATTTTAAAATTCCTTGAAAAAAACTTAGCGCATCAACAACAAAGCACTGTAAAAAATGGCACTAGAGATAAGCGAACATTAACAGAAGTTGTGCAGGCTATTGTAGACGAAATTTGATAAATTTAAAATAATATTTCTACAAAATCCATTAAAATTATTTCGCAAAAAATTATTGATAAGTACCCAAAAACTTTAAAAGATATCGACGATGACAGTGTCGTGCTTGCCGATAGTTCTATAACAACATTCTTATATGATGAGATTCCGAAAATCGAAACACCAAGTTATAACAGGGTGTCGCAGACTAATTCATTTAAATAGTTTTTGCACAATTTTATGTAAGTTATGGATTTTAATTATTTTCAATTTCATCTAACATGTAAAAATCAATTTTAATATCAACATTCTTATATAATAAAAATAAAAATAAATAGTTGAGATAGAGGTCGTTATAATCTACAAAGTAGATGAATTTCAAAATACAAATTTGTAGCAGGACATCGGTAGTCAGGACCGTATTAGGAATCAATAACGAATGAAAAACATAGAAAGAAAAAAATTATTAAATTCAAAACGCCTTAACGAACGACATGTTTCGGACTTATTCGTGGTATTACCCAACGAAATTGACCTCATCGGGCTCATATTGACAAAGAAAATATAAAATTAAACTTACCATTCCGTTCAACCGATCATGTAAACCTTCCACGTGCTCTAAACTAACCGAATGCCATACTAAGAAAATGTACTTTGTAGATTATAACGACCTCTATCTCAACTATTTATTTTTATTCTTAATTTTTACGGTCGACAATAAGGATTTTTGAAATTTCATTTCATTTACCGTTCATTATTATCACTATATAATAAATTAGCAGAACGTATGAAATCCTTAGATTCACCAACTAAATCGCTCAATAAGCGAAAGAAAATGCTATGGAGACGATCAGGTTGTACAAATTGGCAGCCACAGAGTCCACTCAATAAAGATAGTGGCGATGAAAATTTTCAAGAAAATTTAAAAGTTGTAAATTTTGAAGAATTTAGTGAAAGCACTATTAACATGTTGGAATCCACTCACACGCAAGTTCAGAACTTCATTAACATCCATGGTGCTCCATCAATTACTGATGTTCGCAATAATTGGCCAATTTTGCTCCCACAAAATGGCTTAAGGTGAACATACGGTTGGTGTTACAGATCGTGATAGCCGAAAAAGAGCAGTACATAAGACAAGTAGGCAGAAGAAAAAAGAAATAAGGTTTGTGATAAAGTTTTATAAGCTAATGGGGAATCGTCAGAAAAACCTCACCACGAAATTTCAAAACTTCAACTACACTATAGAAAAGAGGGCACTTTTCTAAGCATACAAGAACAAAAATTTTGTTGGATTATAAATTAGTTCTCGAAAAAATCGAATTTAAAAATGTAAAATTTACATGTAATTTAGATACACCTTTTAATACGATTGTATGATTAGCTGTTGTTGTGTAAGGCATCCTCGGCACCTTCGGCGCCTTCCGAGCCTGTTTTATTTTTTCACCTTACGAAAAGCAATTTATAAATATCTCTGACGAATGACAGAACTCTCTAAGGATGGAACTCGAAGCCATAGAACTCACAGAACATATAAGTAGGAGAAGGGAACCTCGCATGTTAATTCATCGCAACACGGCCCTCCTGCGGCCGTAGGGCACAACTAAAATTTTTGCGCGGCGTTTGAATAGCTCTTTATAATTTCATAATTTTATTACAAGATTTAAAATTTCAAATTCTTAAAAAATTTATTTATAAATTTTCTATAATAAACAGAGGTAATTATAGAAAATATATAAATAAATTTCTTGAGAATTTCAAATAATTATCTACTAAGACATCAGGAGGTTGGTTATCAATAAAAATTCAGTCAAATTAAAAATGTATATGAAATATATTAAACACAAGTTAATACAAAAATTTATAAAAAAACAATAATATGTATGTACAACAAACAGCAAATAATTTTTAAAAAGCAGTAACAATATAATATACATAAAACAATAATATTAAATAAGTATTAAAACGAACAAGTTATATAATCATATACAACAAAATAAATTTTCACATCACTTCACGTACACATGCGTCTCGTATAAAAACACGAACCAAAAATGAAAATATAACTGATGTAACCTAAAAATAATAATACAGTGTAAAATAAAGGAAGATAACACTGAAAGTCACTAGAAATCACTAAGAATCTCACCAGCTTTGATGCCCTTTGGCGAGTATAACCGAAGAATTACGATGAGGCACCCGATGATCGTGTTGCCGTAATTTCGTATCTCAGCTTCACCCCCATGATAGAACTCGTTCGGGTGTCGACCGCGACTGACAACAACATTAAGAGTATATCAAAGCACACGTGCCGTCAACAAAACGAAGAACAGGAACGGAACGTGCGAGTTAACCGTGGTTCAACACGTTACAACGGAGTGTATCGGGTTACAACTACCTGCTTTTAATAACTTTAAAATACCGTTTTGTCGAAAACTAGTGGATAATCCAAAAAGTTTTTGTTGCATTATACACAGAAAATTGTCCTTTCCTATAGTGCAGTTGAAATTTTAAAATTCGTGATGAGGAAATTCTGACAGTAACCGGCTAATGTAACGATTTTATTATTCTATAATTTAGGTATAGCGACCATTTCCCAAATTTACAAAACTTTCAAATTCCCTGTCAGCATAATAATCGCAGTATATATGAGTGCTCAAAGTTATCAATGCAAGAAATTCGAAATTGTTCAAAGTTTTTTAGAAGCAACATCAGAATCAAGCAAGATAACGTTCTTCCTCACTTACTTAAAATTAGTTTACCTAAAAGGCAACGATCTCGCAAGACGGGAGAAAATAAAACAAATCATGAAATGGTTATAAATTACCAACTTTGGAACGAAGAAAGAAGTACACTTTATTGTGTATGCCAAAAGTTTTTCTTGTTAGTGTTTAGTGTAGCCCAAAAAAGATGCAGAATATCGCAAAAAAAATTAAATCTGGTTTTGGTATAGTAGAAAACCGCGGTGGAGATAAACGTTTCATAAAAAATCTCGAAAATTTTAGAGTTTATTACAAATACTTCAGCAGAATTTTTAGTAATAACTTTAATATAGGTTTTGGAAATCCAGCTACAGATGTTTGCGGTTTTTGTGTGCGACACGAAAATCAGATAGCTCTTTGTCAAGACCAAAATAAGCAAGTTGAATTTATATCAAATTTAAAGGTTCATAAGTTAAGAGCAAAACAGTTCTACAATTTAATGAAATTAACTTCTGTAAATAGTATTATCTACTGCTTCGACATGCAGCAGGTACAGGTATTTCCTAAAGTACCAATAGGTGATGCATTTTATGCTCTACAGTTAAACTTTTATTCTTTTTGTATCACAGACATTGATACCCACAGACTCGTATTTTACACTTGGATAGAAAACCAAGTAGGAAAAGGGTCTGTAGAAATCGGCTCAGCTTTAAACAATTTTCTAACTCTTGAAAAATTTTCCAGTCAGAGGACACTCATTTATACCAGCAGACAGAGTGTTTGGTAGGGTGGAGAAATTGATTAGGTCTCAAGCTGTAATAAAAACACCTGAAAAATATTGGGAACTATTTTTTCAAATAGGGACAGTACGAAAGCTGGGCATCGATTGGATACTAAATAATGTTAAACAGGCTTTATCATCAATGAAGAAGATTGATGCAATAAGTGAATCAAAGCGTATTATTATTACGAGATCAAACAACATTAACAATAAAATTTTAATAAAAGAAGAAACATTGTTATCATCGTTATAACAACGATGATCCTCAAAAATCATTTGGCACATTCTTGAATAGAGGCAAAACATTGAAACGAATTACCTTACCCGAAATACCATTGGTTCATAGTATTAAGGTAAAAAAAACTTATAAGCTTGAACAAATTATTGGTAGAACTAGCTACTGTTGATTGGAGAGCAGATCCTGAATTAAAATGGTTGGTACCACTTTTGCCAAATAACTTTCAGACCGTTTCCGCTAATGAAGAAGAAATTGGTGAAAATGAAATGAGTGCTAGGGAAGAATTCCTATGTAATGAAGAAGATGGATGCCCGTTTTCACCAACATTTATTTAAGAATTCCTTAGTAAAGAATTCTTAACGCTAGGTATTCCATAAAGTGAAATTTGCATTTCACCAACATAAGAGTTTCTTAACCAGCAGTTCCCTTGCTAGGTATTCTTTAAGGAGGACAAATGAACTAATGAGGGTCATAAATGTCATATTTGAATTTGTAGGTTATATTTAATGGCGGCATTACGGTTGTGTATGATTATTATGTAGTTAATTTTGTTAATTATGAAGCAGGTACTGTAAAGGATTATATAAACCGTTAATATGTGGTGTACATACATAAGATAACAATGTGAATCCTCAAGTGATGGCAACTGCACTCTTCAAAAATATAACAAGTAACGACCATGTTAAATAAATAAACCATAAATTGTTAATATTACATTTATTATTTCTTAATATAAAATAAAAATAAACTTGACAAATATGTAATTAATAAACTATAAAAACACACAGAAGTTATGGTTGATTAAAATAATTATTTACAATAATATCTCGCGTTCCACCATATCTTGCATTATTTTGAATTTCTGCAGTCACTTGACCATTCTCGATCAAGTGATTTGGTGGAAGTGCTTCCTTCGTCTCAATGCAAATATTGTGCAATCCAGCACAAGCTATCACAACCGATATAGCTGTTTGCAATTTCAAACGTATACCTATAGCTAATACAGGAAATCTTCGTTTCCACACACCATATTGTCTTTCAACTGTATTTCTGGTATGAATGTGTGCACCGTTATAATTTTCTTCAGCTCTATTTTCTGAAGTGAAGTGATGAAGTGTACAACTTCATCATCTGATGAATCATCATATCTTTCTAATCTATCAAAAAGTCGAATAGCATCCATGGCTAGAGAAGAGTGTAGAATAATGAACGGCTATTCAAAATCAACATGCACAAACACTAATTTATAACCTATAAATAGTATAATATAACCGCTAAGGAATACCTAACACACTTTAGGGGTCGGTAAATCGGATCCCTAAGGTTAGGGATTTCTTAATACCACTAAGGAATTCTTAGCGCTTGGTGAAAACCAAATTTGACATAAGAGTTTCTTATCTCAAGTTAAGAAACTCTTAACGTTAGGAATTTGTTGGTGAAAACGGGCAGGAGACTTAATTTAGAGTAAAAAGATTTATTTAAATCGGCTTATTTTATTTCTTTGTTATAGTTTCTTGTTATACTTATTGTTTATTTTTTGGTGTGAAGCTTTCAAAATATAATGTTTATTAAAGTTTGTATTCTATAAAAATATGTGTATCATTTTATATTATATTTTTAAATAAAACGAAATTTTACCGCATTGGACAAACAAAATGACTTCAGTCACATCAACTTTTGGAATTTTCAGCTTAATTACAAAATATTGATTTTTGGCAATTAGGCTAATATAGATGCTTAATTTTTTAGAAATTTATAACACATTAATTTTGGCATTGCCATGTGTCATAATTATACGGCAGTTTATATCAATTTGTGAAAATTCTATAAATTGGACAAAACGCGTTTTAAAAGTCTGCTCCTCACCTGTACTTTTAATAATTATTATAACAAATCATAATTTACGCATATATAATAATAATTAAAGATATGAAATTTAGTTAACAATATTTTAGTTTAGTGATTTATTAGTTTGGATTGTAGTGATAATATGTAGATAATTTGTTAATAAAGTTAATTTTGATTTTAATTATTATTTAGTCCACTGCTATTATTTTTCTTGTTGCTACGGCGAAAGCAAAAGTGCACCCAAAATATTATTCGCTAAAAAAATTTCAGGTAACTTTTGATTGGTTCATGTGACTAAAACGTTGCAAATACATTGGCTGACATGTGTGGTAAATTGTCAATTTTATTATTATATTAGGCTGTTCACCCACATGCAATTTTCGGTTGTGAAATTGTTTAATCAGTCGAAGTTGTCAGTTTTTAACTTTAGTATTAAAAACTTGATAGTATTCTAATACTGCTTTAACTAAATTTTAATTTCGTCTTTTAGATGGCATTAAAATCTATATTGCTGTTATGGAAAATCAAAAAGTCAATATGGGTACAGCAATAGTAAAAAAGGCATTACAGCAGATGTTTGCCTTGTATTTTATTTTTAATTTAGCTTTTTGTACAATGGAAGTATTACAACGGTACTTCCTGAAAATTTATTCAGACCAAGGTTCACGTTCCAAAAAATCTGGAACTCGGTTAAAGAAAAATGTATCTTTTATAAACAATTCTTCTTCTTCTTCTTCTACTTCACGGTATAGGCCTCCGGCCTGTTCCGATTCCTAATCAGCCCATCGCTTTCTTGGACGTCCTACACCTCTTCTTCCATTTGGATCATAGCTCATAGCACATTTTGGTAGTCGTTCGTCTTCCATTCTTTGCACATGCTCCTTCCATTGGCGCTTATACTCTTACAAACAATTTATTAAACTTATTTTAAATTTCATTGTATTATTTTTACCTTTGTTTTAATGTTTTTTAAGTAGTTAGTTATTGTTAGTAGGTATTTAGTTTAGTAGTTCTTTTTTATAATTTTCATTTACATTACATCAGTAATTATTACATAATGTAATTTTTTCTCATCTCGTTTGTTTTCAAATTTTTATTAATATTGTCTAATAGTATATTAAACGACAAGTTTAGAAAAGTAAAGTTTTACTAAACGAATATAGCTTTTAAGTATGAGCGAGCACAGCGAGCGAGTAACTTAAAAGCTAATATATAAGTTTAGTAAAACTACTTTTCTTACGAGGTTTGTTTATACAATTTTTTCGTATTTTGTGAAAATTTAATCTAAAATATGAATTTAGACGTTTATGAGTAAATTTTTTTTGCGCGCGATCGGTCTAAATTTTTTCGTATGCCTTCCTATCGATAATTCACGGGGGGTGAGTACGAGGCGAGGGGGGTCAATTTTTTACTCAGTTTTTCGATATCTAGCGCCGTTCTTGAGTTATTGCTAATTCCAAAAGTTTCTAAATAGATATTTGTGTAAAATTTTCGTAATCTAGTAACCAGACAAGGCTTTATTTATTTACATAACAGTTAATTATTATTTTTTGATACGAATTTTGTGTAAGTTACATAATATTAATTATAAAAGTGAGATTGTTAAGTTTTCTAGTTTGAATAATAATTTTGTACTTTTAATATACATAAATGTATAACAATGATTCCAATATTTAAATATACAATCTTCTATCCAATAGTTTTTTATTGACAGTGAAATTACTATGTAGTAAAGTGACATATCTATGTGCTAAAGTGCCACTTTATTAAATGATTTTGAATTTAATAAAACAGCACATTATAAGTCAAAATGCGAAAAAAGAATTTATATGAACAATTTTTAAGTAACAAAGTGTTTAATTTACAATTAACCATGAATTTTTAATTTAAAATTATAACGGCAGAACACCCTGTATATGTAATTTTATTTAAATTAATTGCAATTATTCAAATTTACTAAATCAACAAATTATAAAAATATATTAAAACTTTAATAAAGACGTCGACACGTGCACCAAACAAAATGCAATTTCACAAAACCTACTTTAACGTAGGAAACAAATATGCATATCTCGCAAGGTTACAAATCCTTTTATATTATAATGTAATTACCTATTAATATCTGTATATAAAATTGTTAATTTAGCATTTGTTAATTTGATATATAAGTATGCAAATTTTGTTAAATAAATTGAGTATCAATCGAACTCCGTAAAACTTAACTTCGACTTGAGTTTTATTCTTCCATCAGGATGACTTCTGAGATCCAAGCCTAAAAATTTGTTAGTGAGGCTGCTAACACTCAGAAGTCATCCGCCCTCTCCATAATCTCTCTACCGAGATTACTCACAAAGTTGTTATTAATTATTACTTTATAAACAATGAAGAAGTTATTATAAAAAATGTTTTCATTACTAATTTTACCAAGTAAAATTACTATAGGGTGTCTTTTTAGCTGCATGAGATCTTTCAATAGCGATAACAATTGAACGAACGTAGGTTCGCATCGTGACAGTTTTTTGTCATCATCATTTCCCTTCACGGATTAGGTCTTTGACCTGTTCCGGCTCATCTCTTTCTCGCTCTTCCTACGTCTCTGCGTCCTTGGGGTTTGTAATTGTATGCTTTCGGAGGTATCCTATCGTTTGTCATCCTTTGGAGGTGTTCTTCCCATTTTGTAGATTTGTATACTATGCCACGAAGTTATATAAACAAAAGGGGATTAATTCAATTTTTCCCCAATCTCAGAGTTTTTGGGCAATCCCCTTGGCTAGCTCTAAATGTAGCAAATTAAAAAAAAACTATTTCGGCGAGTTCCTTCCTAGATAAAAGGGAAATAAGGGGAGAGCTTAAGTTACCCGGGGCGCCACGTGATTGTTAGCTATCTTCCCTTGAATAAGCCCACTACTCAAAATCACGAATAAATAGTGTAAATTAAGAACTCACACGATATCAGAGATATAAAAATAAATAAAGAAATATTGCACTTGAATTGTAACCAAAAATAATTTTTAATAAACAAAACAATAAGTTCACAAACTTTGGAAATGTAATACAGAGCAAAGCTACAGCCGAATTTCACTATTTTGATGGAGAGAAATTTATACCAATCAATTTCGTGCGACTCAACTTTATCTAGGACGTAAGTAATCACATCTAAGTAGTCGCATATGATTTTTTTCTTGCCTCAACTAACAAATTAAAAAAATATAGGTATATAAAATGGTATTGAGCGCTAGTATCATAAAAGTAATTAAATACGAAAAGTAAAATTATTTCTAATTAAATTATACGTACGCAGGATTATCGTGCACAATACGTTTTGCGTTTACAAGTGTTCGCTTTATCACCGACGAAATAATTCAATAACTTATAATTTGGAGGCGCAGTAAAATCATATTTTCGATTTTCACAAAAACTGAAATAAATAACCGAAAACTATTATGTTCAATCACAGTCAAAAAAAATTGTGCCGCACCAAATTTAATTCTTACATCAATAAAAAGTATCACAAAAGTTATTGAATCAAGTATTGTATCACAAAAAAGTCAGTAGCAAAATCAAAATAATGAAAATAAACTTAGCTTGCTTTGATGTTGAGATGAGATCAGATGTACTGGAGTCGACAGGGTATATTATTTTAATTTCCAATCCAAACGATCCAAAACAGAACGAGTAACTTTTACAGCGATTAAGCGTCAACAGTTTCCATAAAGATCCAACGTGAAAACATACATTACATAGGACGGTAACTAGACTTCTTTATCCTTCGAGTAAAAAAAGGTAACACTGGCTTTAAATCCCCAAAACTGGGTTATGGTTGTTGGATATACACCAGTAAAAGAATAACCAATTTAATCCCAACCAACCAATATCTGTAGCTAGAGGTTTGATCCCAGACAACACTGGTAGAGCAAAGCAAAACACTTTCCTATTCGTTAACCTCTAGCAAAAAACCATATGACTATACTTCAGATGCTTCACAGTCACCTTCCTAACGAAAAACCAGCACAAAATCAATGCTGACCAAACGTACGAAAAGGCGATAGGACCCTAAAATATGGTTTTCTTTATAAATCAAAATTTATATAAAAAACAACAAAATTTACCTCGCAGATGGATCGAGGGCTTAACCACAGATTCAATAAAATTTTCTAACGGTGATAACGGCAGATATGGCGTTAAGAACAACAAAAAAAATGGATAATTTGATCCTCTAATAGAAAAAACTTATTTCACTCCAAATATACGATGGATAAAAAAAATTATTTAGTTCATCCCAAAATTTTATAAGACTCACTTCCCGTAATATTGGAAAAATTGCACCACGAAAACTTTTAATACCAAGATGTGTCCTTCAAGATAACAAATCAAAGCCTGCAATATTTAAGATAATTCCTAAACACGACAGAACCGTACTCAAAAATTAACAAAATATCACTTGTTAATTTTGAACTGTTACAACTATCTCTTATATCTTCGTTTTTTATTCTGTCTTTTGTTTAAAAATGTTTACCATTTAGTCATGAAAAAATTAACTGTTGAAGAACGCTTCCAAGTTGTGGAAATTTATTTTCAATATCAGAGTTCCGTTTGCAAAACTTATAGCACTTTAGAATAATCAAACTTAACAAAATGTTAAAATAATAAAAATTTTAACTGCTAAGTAAAGAATACATACTACAAAGAAAACATAATATTTAAAAAACACTAAAATGAAAATAATTCAAATTTAACAGGGTTGAACTTAGAATATTAGAATAAACAAGAAAATAGAATTCTGAAAAAATTACGCTATAGAAATGATAAAAATTACTTAAAAATAAAAAACAAAAAACTCTGTAACATAATATAAAGGCCCCTTATTTCACGATTATACTAAATACCACAAAAATACTTAAAACTTTTTTAAGTTATTTTCTATTTATAGCACTTTGCCAATTTTATGATCGATATAATCGACCTTCTGATTAGGCTCAGAAGGGAGTATATTGGCGTATATACTAGACTGACACCAATCCGGTACATTATCTTGAGACTCTATTGCATCCCTTAAAATTGATTGTTTGGTGTGGAATACACGCCAACGGCATCATCTGTCCATACGGCGAAAGTTGTGAGATATTAACACATGATCAACACGTTTTTGTTTCCAAAAATTCAAGAGTTAAACATCGACAATTTATGGTTTCAACAGGATGATGCTACATGCCACACAGTCGACAAAACCATCAATTTATTGAAAAGACAATTTGGTGACTACATTATTTCAAATAATGGTTCTGTCAATTATTGGCCTCCAAGATCGTGTGATTTGATGCCTTCAGATTATTTTCTTTGGGGGTATACTGAATCCATGGATTATAAACCAAAACCTCTAGAAGCATTAGGGGTCAATATTCAACAAGTCATTTATGAAATATAACTTCAAATTATAGAAAAAGGGGTCAAAATTTTGACCGATTAGATGCGCTTCGTAACGATTACTCGTCGTGGTTACATGCCGGAAATCATTTTTAAATCATAAATCATAAATATATTATCAAAAAAAAAAATAAAAAATATAATCTTTTATTTCAATTTGAAGTTCTCATACTCCTAAAAAAATACCCTATATAATCAAGTATTTTTACGTATGTTTCAGTATATTTTTAACGGTGAAATTCTAATTTCGCTGAATATTAATTGTGAACATTCAATCTAAAATGTAATTTTACCAGAAAAATTTAAATTTTAAGGTGTAAATTTACCAAATAAATGTACACGTCTTAGGTAATTTTATCAGGTAAATTACTCTTTCTGGGTAATATTACCTTTAACTTTTACACCAATATTACACGCACAATATTATTACCAATTTTACACCAAATAAATACACCAATATTCACTTCAAGTTGTATTTTTAATCGTTATTTTTTACCTAGAAAATGTATTTTTAATTTTAAGATTAAAATTACCCCTGGTACGTAAATTTACCTTGATAATAGAAGGTAATATAGTTGCCTCCTATTTTCTGGGTAATTCTCCCAATTTTTTTTTTTTATAGAGCGTGTGTCTCGGAATAATAAGAACGAATCAATTACTGGTTGTCCGCTTGTGTCAGATAAAGTTCTGCAGAAATGAAATGAGCTTGTGTTTGATAGAACACAAAAACTGTTTCTATAATTTCCACAAAAAATGAGAATGTAACAATCTAAATTTAGGTGTTTTTTTTCTAATTTGTATAATTTTATATATTACATTTAAATTATAAGGGATTATTGATAAATCTTTGTTGAAAAAACTAGGTCTTCTTATTAAGATTTCCTATATTCTCAGTAAAAATGTTCATACCATGGTTGATGTTACCATAAATATGACTACAGTCATTGTACACCCTGATTGGTCAATGTCACCGTATGTCTAAATTTTCAAAATTTACTATTTTACGTTAATATTTGTTTTTTTGTTAAAATGCATTGTTTGAGCATTATCATGACAACATACTAAAAATATAAAATTTTTTGGAACACGTTTAGGCCCAGTTTTTCAATCGTGGTTTAAACCAAATAAAAATAGTTAACTACAAAATTTCTTAGTTGGCGGTTTTTTAGTCTTGGGTTATCAGTTTTCTCTAACCAATTACTTAAACCAGCAAATGTGGTGGTTTAACTAGTTTGTTAGACGTTTGTTAGGAGACGAGTTTGTGCCACCGTAGTGTACGGTTGTGTTTTGAGGTTATGTTTATAGTTGGCTTTATCGTGTTTCTTTCGTGTGTTAGTTATTAATTGTCTTTATCGTGTTTTTTTGGTGTATCGTGTCGATAAATACTTTGTTACGATTACCGCGATTGAATTGTGTGTGCGTTACTTTAGTTAAGTGTGTATGTGGCTTTGTCCTTAACGTAAACACGTGATCAATTTAATATGGCACCTAAATGCGACGACAGTAAAATTATTAAAGGTATTGCACAATCTATCAGTGATTATTTCGATTCCAATAGTTTTAAGGCTGTATTGATGGGTTATATTGAACCAATTAAACAAGATGTAAGTCATTTAAATGAACATATTTTACAACTACAAAAATTAATCAATGATCAGAACAAAATCATCAACAATCAATGCAATGTTATTATGAAATTAGAAACGGCGTTAACGCCAATTATTGTCATGAAAAACTCAAATGTTGTAGATACTCCGGCAAATCAGTTGCCCATGATGATCACAAGGGGCTCCAAAAATAAAATAAACAAGTCATCTAAGTTGATTAAGGCGTCAAATAGTGCTTCCGACTCTACTGTGACCACAAATACTAGTGGTGCTCCTAGTCCAGATTTGCCTGTAATACTCTTGACTGAAGAAGCTATAAAAGTAAATGTTACGGATCTCCCTGGGAGTCAACATTCAAACGTGGAGGTTGGGGATCAACCAACAAACGTTATCGTTGGGGGTCAACCAATAAACGAAGTTGATGGAGGGCAACCATCAAAAGAGGGGGTAGCGGTTAACTTCAGTTTTTCAGAAAATGGCTTCCATAATGTTACATCAAAGGTAGCCAGGACACCAGATGATTCAATCTTTAATAGTTCGGATGACTCTTTGGTCGATGGTAAACCTGTTGATAGTGATTCCTTGGTTGGTGGAAAATCTGTTGATCGCATCTTACGGGTTGCTTCGAAACCTACGATTAGGAAAATCAATGGTCGTGGTGTAGATGCAAATGCCTCGTTGATAGCAGCTGGGAAGATTAATCGACGATGGGTATTTATATCAGGTGTCGATGCTAATACTTCCTATCGTTCACTATCTAAATATATTAGTGATAAGCTAAATATCAATGCTATTTGTTTTAAGGTCTTCACTAACAAATACAGTTCAGGCTTCAAAGTTGGCGTTTTTGAAAATAATTACGAAGGTTTGTTCAACGAGGATGCTTGGCCACGTGGTGTCTCCGTCCGGGATTTTGTAATAAAAAAACATGATCTTCCTGGAAATTTTCAGCAAGTCGGGGTAGGTTTAGGGGGACCTTAAACAATTTAAACGTTTACCTTCAAAACTGTGGTGGTATTAAAACCAAGCTAGTTGACATCAGTAAAAATGCTAATTGTTCCACATATGACGTAATAATATTAATTGAAACTTTTTTGGATCATAATATCTCATCCAATGAACTTGATCTTCATGACTATAACGTTTTTCGCTGTGATAGGTCAACTTATTCCAGCAGTAAGGTTAGTGGGGGAGGAGTTCTAATTGCAGTTCGAAACTGTCTTGACTCTTATAGATTGATTAGCACTCCAAATACCATAGAAAATGTTTTTGTTCAAGTATACAATGTGATTATTGGAGCAGTATATTTGCCTCCAAATAGTGATGTCTCATCATACGAAATGTTTGGCAGCATAGTTGATGGGGTCTGTGATTGCTTTCCTCAGGCTAAACTGTTAATTTGTGGTGATTTTAATCTCCCTAAAGCTAGATGGGCGTTTGATGGAACCAATGTTATCTCGACGGCTAACTCTTGCACTAAAACAGTTTCGCTAAGTGATTGTCTCTCCTTCCATGGGCTACTTCAACTTAATCAATTCCCCAATAGTCGGGATGTTTTGTTGGACTTAGTTATTGCTAACTTTGACATTGCAATTGATATTGCTGTCGATCTTTTGTCTGCGACATCAGTTCATCATGAAGCTTATTCTCTCGGTGTTCCTATTAAAAACTTAGCGAATTCCATGCTTGCAGTTGATAAATTTATTTTTGATTTCAGAGCCGCTGATTATGACAGAATTAATGATTATCTTCTTTCTGTGGATTGGACAATGGTCTGGGATTTAGGTAGTATTGATATGATGGTTGAGGAATTTTACTTGATTATGTGGAATGTAATTGGTGCTTTTGTTCCCCAGAAAAAGGTGTGGGTATCAAACTATCCAGTTTGGTTCTCAGGTGATCTGCGCCGTCTGATTAAAGACAAGAAGAAGGCACACAAAAATTACAAGCAAACTAGAAACTTAGGTGATTATTTAGTGTTCTGCACTCTCCGTGATCAAGTAAAAGCTCTTCACTCAGAGCTCTACCTTGAGTATCTTTCTAAAATAGAAAAACATATACATACTTGCCCTAGGGCCTTTTGACGCCACGTAAATAATTCCAAAAACATTAAAGGTTTTCCTAATGTAATGTTTTTGGATGACAATGTTTCTAATTCTGGTCAACAATGTGTTGATTTATTTGCCGAATTTTTCTCG
This sequence comes from Cantharis rustica, assembly GCA_911387805.1. Lineage (NCBI taxonomy): Eukaryota > Metazoa > Arthropoda > Insecta > Coleoptera > Cantharidae > Cantharis > Cantharis rustica. Next base: position 39,391,793 of record OU426879.1, read on the forward strand.
AATGTCTATAACAACGGTGGCCACTCGAACCACGCATACAATTCTGAAAGATTAATCGATTTTGAATTTTTTAGTTTATCCGAAAGTATGGTTTTTGAAGCCATTTGCAAGTTGCCCGATAGCTTCAAATCTGGACCTGATGGCATTCCGTCTCATTTTATTAAAAATTGTCTATTTTCTCTCTGTAAACCCATTTGTAACTTATTTAAGTGGTCTTTGGAAAGTGGGTGCTTCCCTGAAGTTTGGAAAGAAAGTTTCATTAATCCAATTTTTAAAAAAGGTGATAGAAGCAATATCTCTAATTACAGAGGTATTTCGATTCAATCAACGATTTCGAAAATTCTGGACAAATTGGTTTCCGATCAATTAAGAGAAGCTTGCAAGCATCTTATTGTGAAGGAACAACATGGTTTCTATCCAGGTCGTTCTACAACGACCAACTTAGTATCATTTGTTTCGTATACTCTAGATTCATTTGAAACGCACAAACAAGTTGACACCGTTTATACCGACTTTGCCAAAGCTTTCGATCGTGTTTCCCATGTGGCGCTTTTGGCCAAACTCTCTTCTCTTGGATTCAACTCAATTATGCTTAAATGGTTTAGTAGCTTCTTGATCGGTAGAACACAAAAGGTCCGTATCGAAAACTTTTTATCATCGACTATACAAGTTTCTTCTGGTGTTCCGCCAGGTTCTCATTGCGGTCCAATCTTATTCTTATTGTTCATCAACGATATTGGGAAATATTTGCTGGATTCTCTTTTCTTGTTGTTTGCTGATGACTTGAGAATTTTCAGGTCCATCGGATCTATAAGTGATTGTTCCCTTTTGCAAGATGATCTTGACAATTTATACAAGTGGTGTAAATTGAACAATCTCGAGCTAAATTTTGAAAAGTGTACATAAATCTGCAACACCTCGAAGCCACTACGGTAAACATCCGCATCAAGCAACACGGATCACTCCAAATTTCTTCGATCTACAACCCATCCAACAGGGAAATCCTCCAGGAAGACCTAACCGCACTCTTTGACGGCGCTGGAGGAAAAATTATTGCAAGCGACTTCAATAGCAAACATTCAACCTGGAAATGTAGACATGGAAGAGAAAACCCTCTGCACTCTCGCTACGGAATTGGACTTCACCATCTCGGCTCCGGATATTCCAATCTACTACTCGGTATCCGGTTTTACCACAAGCTTTTTGGACATCGCGCTATTAAAGAGGATCCCTCCCCCTCCGAGTGTTTGTAACCTAGGCGTGGTGAGGGGGCTAGCGTGCTTTCAGTGAAGCTGCAGGCATGTACTCAAGGGACGAACTGTGGGGAGACCCCCACAGGGCGGACGGGAGGCGGTCGGGGCCGGCCGGGACTTAAAAACTCTTTGTGCCCGGTTCATGCCGTCTTCTTAAAGGTTAGGATGGCTGTGGCGGAGAGAGCCTGACTAATTGGCAAACACAAAAATCAAATCGTAAACCGCCTGTGGGCTGCAACGACTCCCATAGTGGATAGCAGTGATAGGGGGCACGAGGGCCTTGGCTTAATCGCCTGGGCTGCGTGGATGAGGTACCACTATAAAACCCATTCCCACGGTACTGCGACGCCAAAGGGATGCAAGGCCGGAGGGAAGTTCGATCTCTAGTCGCAGAAACCTCGGGGCACCAGGCGCACCCCGTTGCATTAATGCCTTCTATCGTGCATGGGGCTCTGTACTATTACTTAACCACCAATAACAAATTCAAACACGGGGGCGCTTTCGAAAGAGAGGAACCACCCAGACCTTCGGGGGCTGCAAGGAGGCGCTATAACGGACCCCAAGCAGAAAAAAAGGTAAAGGAGGCAGGGACGGCAACGAAACCTACTCCTGAACCAAAACCAAGCACCTCGACCGGGGGGCTAAAGCGAAACCGGTCAGATGCGAGTACACCTGCAAGCGCAGGTAGACCAAAGAAGAGAGGCAAGGGATCAAACCCTACCTTCTCTTATAAGTCTGTCCTGACAGACATTAGGGTGGCCATCATACCAGAGGGCTACCCTATAAACCTCCTTAGTGGGGAGCAGCTGGAGCTGGTAAAAGAGATGCTGCTCAGTGTCCTTGACACTATCAAGGAGGAGGACAAGGAGCCTAAGTTCACAGAGGTCAAACCCAAGGGGGGACTCCTGGTAGCCTCCTGCGTTGACCAGGCCACTAAGGACTGGTTGGTGCGGGTGGTAGCCGGTGGAAAACCCTGGGAAGGAGCGAAACTTGGCGTCATTGACGCTAAGGACGTCCCCAGGCCTGTAAAGGTCATGACGTGGGTTCCGGGACCCTCTGTGGAACCGGAACTCATTATCAACAGACTGAAGTCCCAGAACCGGGGGCTCAGAACTGAGACCTGGTCTGTGCTGGAAAGAAAGTCTGATACTAAGGGCCAGCAACTCATATTGCTGGTTGATGAACTTTCCTGAGCAGAATCCAGGAAATTGAGTGTAAGCCTTACCTGAACTTCTCCAGGATCACCTTCAAGGAACTGGGGAAGAGGAAGGAGCAGGAGCGGGGAGAGGCTATGGAGGAGGGCGGGGGGGACCTAGAGTTACCCCTGCCATCTGCTCCTCCCGGCGAGTCCACGTCTGCGGCTGAAGACGCACCTTCAGCCGATGGCGACGGTGACGGGGCTGCGGGAGAAGCCACTCTCCCAACCGGATCGTAGGTGCGATGATCCGGTTAGTACAAGTAAATCTTCACCATTGCAGGGCTGCTTCGGCGGCCCTGCAAAGGTTCATAATTGAACACGACATTCACGTGGCCCTGATCCAGGAACCCTGGGTAACGGGGGGCCGGATCAGGGGGCTCACTTCTCTAGGAGACCGGGAGCTGATTAGCCAGGGAGATAATCATCCTAGAGTATGCATCATTGCAAAAAAGAGGCTCTGCCTTTTGCCGCTATGGGGGCTCTGCACAAGAGACCTAACAGCAGCCAAATTTAAGATATCTATGGAAGGGAGGAGCTTAACAGACCTCGTGGTAGCGTCTGCATACCTTCCATATGACCAACCGGAACCACCTCCTCCAAAGGAGTTAGAAAATCTGGTACTGGATTGCGAAAGCAGCAAAACACAACTGGTGATCGGCTGTAACTCCAATGCACACCACATAATATGGGGGAGCAAGGACACGAACAGCAGAGGCGTATTCTTACTTGAATTTGTCTTCAGTAATAAGCTGGAGATAATGAACAAGGGAGAGGAGCCTACCTTTGTCATTGTGGCAAGGGAGGAGGTAATTGACATAACGATAGGGACTTCCCTCGTGAGTCAGGTGATCAGAGACTGGCACGTCTCTCGGGAGGAGTCACTCTCTGATCACAGATACATTAGGTTTGACATAGAAACCCCAATGGTGGAGGCCTCGTACAGGAACCCCAGAACCTGTGATTGGGCTCTCTTTAATGAGAGTCTGGAACAGGGGGTGGGGGAATGTCCGTCGAGGGTTACAAACACAGCGGAGCTGGAAGTGATGAACGACGCGATAACGTCGGCCATTATCACTACCTTCGAAGAAAGCTGCCCTCTAAAAGAGAGGAAAAGTAAGCGGGAGACGATTTGGTGGAACCGTGAACTCGAATCTCTTAGGGCAGAGTCTCGAAAGTCTTTTAACAAAGCTAAGAGAACAGGAGACTGGGAAGCTTACAGAGGCTCCCGTCTGAAATACACGTACGCCATACCTAAGGCAAAGGAAGACTCATGGAGGAAGTACTGCGGGGAAATCGAAAGAACTCCCGAATGTGCAAGACTCCAAAGAGCTCTTCTCAAGAGTAGCCACGGAAAAGTGGGCACATTAGAAAAACCACGGGGAGGGTTCACATCATCGGGGGAGGAGACTTTGGGGCTATTGCTCCGGACACACTTCCCGGGATGTGTCCCCAAACCCGATGATGGCTCTAATGGCCAGGGGCACCAAGCCATTCCGACGAGTCGGGCGAGCAGGAGCAACTGGAAATTAGCAGATAATATAATTAACAAAACGAGAGTTGAATGGGCGATTAACACTTTCAAACCATTCAAATCTCAAGGCGAGGATGGCATTTTCCCCGCATTATTACAACAGGAGATGGAAGTACTAGCCACCCCTCTATGTACATTGTTTAGAGCCAGCCTGGCGCTCAACTATGTACCCCAAAGCTGGCGGATGGCTAGAGTGGTATTTATACCCAAGCCAGGGCGTGCATCATATGCCCAGGCTAAGCCATTTCGTCCAATTAGCCTGACGTCTTTTTTATTAAAGACACTGGAAAAACTGATTGATAGGCACATTAGGATAGTGTATTGGTGAATTCACCTTTACACAGACACCAGTATGCCTATCAATCGGGCAAATCGTGTGAGCTTAGTCTACACGAACTAACTCACAGGATAGCGGGGGCTCTTGGTAGTCAAGAAATTGCTCTGGGAGCCTTTCTAGACATAGAGAGGGCGTTTGATAACGCCTCTTTTGACTCTATAGTAGGAGCTGTCGGAAGTCGTGGAGTCGACCCGGCTATTACGGGTTGGATTAGCTCTACCCTCAGAGACAGGAAAATCAAAGCTAGTCTGGGACAGACGACTGTGGAGGTGTCTGCCGCACGTGGGTGTCCGTAGGGGGGGGGGGTTCTCTCCCCGCTGCTGTGGTGCCTGGTGGTGGATAGTCTTCTGCGGGAGCTGGAACAGGCAGGGGTACATGGACAGGGATTTGCTGATGATATCACAATCCTTGTTATAGGGAAATTCGGAGGAGTCGTGTCTTCGTTGATGCAAAACGCACTCAGAATCGTTGAAAGATGGTGCACAGGAGAGGGGATATCGGTAAACCCGAGCAAAACCTCTGTTGTGGCGTTTACACAACGCACTAAACTTCAGGATGTGAGGACTCTGAGGTTGCGGGGGGAGGAGCTGCCTCTGCAGAAGGAGGTCAAATACCTGGGCCTAACTTTGGACAGCAGGCTGACCTTCACGTGTAACTTTATTCTCCTATTGGTTACAGAAACCCTTTTTGTCTCTACTGATAACAATAGTAGATAGGCTAGCTCTTGGGTTTTTACCCACTGTCGAAGAAGCTGGGTAGCTTTACAGCTTCGTGTGTCCTTTAAAAGAATGGTGGCTACGTAAAATAAAAAGAGAATTTGTATGGGCGCCAGCTGAGGAATGAAACGACTTTACAAAATTCTTGTCGCTCCACTATCTCAACAAAAAAATAATAAATGATAAATAAAATGGAGTTCGCACAAGACTAGATTTCCAAAATGTAAAATAATTATTATTCAAAAGAAATATTTATCAACAAGAAAAGAGTTGTCGTGATACCGCTACAGGCCGGCTCACTAAAGAAAAATTACTTCTCCGTCTTGATCGGCATACGAAGCAAGCGGATGACTTAAATTACCTTAGTATTTTCTAAGGATAAACATATAAAGGTAATCAAGTCAAATCCAAGCAACTCTGGTCACTTGCAAAAATGGTTTTAAAAGAAATCAAATTTTCTGTTATCAGAAAATACCACAAATTCGTTCAAGGTAACTTGTGAACTTAATTTATATCATACAAAAATTGTTAGCCAGATGTGAATTAACAACCGACGTTTGTAAATTGTTAACATTAACCAAAATCAAATATTTCTCATTTTAGAATTCAAAAAGTACATCAATAGTAGAATCAATTAAAATGTGACTCACCTAATTCACTAAATTTCACTTAAAACTAAATATTATGTTTTCAATTCACCAATTACTGCTTTTGTGGTTGTATTCTCTGACGCTCTTAAACGACCATCTTGGATCGTCGTCGACGACCTTCTCTACTAACCACACAAAACCACAGTATTTGCAAAATTGAAAAGTTAGCAACGCCATCTTTTAAATTAAAATAAAACAATATTTACAGAAATCTAAATAATCACTAAACCAAAATTAAACAAATTCAAAAAAAACAAAAAAAAAGCCTGGAAAAAAATAATCTGATCTACGTCATCAAATGCAGTTGCAATTCCAAATACATAGGCCAAACTAAACAACGGTTACTTAACAGGGTAAAACAACATCAATATGATATTAGATCAAGATCAAAAACGACCGGTTTGGCTGAACATATGATCGAAAACTCGCATAGTTTTTCATCTGAAGATGTGAGTATTCTGAATTATGAATCTAACTACCAGAGAAGAACCTTTCTGGAGGCCGCCTACATTTCTGTTACTGAAGACAATATGAACAAACAAACGGATTACGGGTACATAAACAATGGTTATAAGAATTTGTTGAGAGGTTACTTGAGGAAGATCGAAATGTTGCCACCCTGAAACCTTTACAATGTTGACTCTTGGTTCGTGTTGTGATAGTGTTTTTGGATTGTGTACCTTCCTGGATGTTTTGGATCTTTGTGCTCTGGTTGCTTGATGGCTTCCTGTTTTGCCTTGTGTTTTTTTATGGAAATTGTTTAAAAAAAAAAAAAATTTTATATTGTGATACTATTTTTGAGTTGGTTTGTATAGGGTTGTTGCACTTTTGTTGTTTTTATGCTACTCACATTGTTTTTAGTATTGTTTTTCTGTTCGGAGGGAGAGATTTAACTTGTTAATTTTTCGACTTGCATTTTATTTTTTTAAACCAGATATATTTTATTTGATACCTTTGCATATCTGTCAGGTGTTGATTTTAAATATTTGACACTCGCTATTTGTTGTATTTGAATTGTTGTATGCTTTAATGTTTGCAATTTTAATTTACACGTTTATAATTTTTGTTGACTTGGTTAATATGCCACCTGACGGACTATTGGTCTTCCCTCAGATGGAATTATTAGCGGTTAAAACACCCCCCATCTTTATCTGTGAGGTATGTGTTATAACCCTTGCCTCTGGTTTGAAAATCATGCCTTCTCTTTTTGTTTTTTAGTCATGAGGATGGTTTAATTAATAAACCGAAACGTCGACCAACAGATTATTTGTTTTTATTGGCGTTCCAATATCCCGTTAATCCTTTACATTTATACTGTAACGAAAATTAAAACGTTTATTTATTTCTAAAGGGCTAATACAAATATTTACAGATACGGTTAATAACAATTACTAAACTAAGATTAATACTAACACTAATTACACTACAATTTATTTACACTATAATTTATATTTAACACTAGGTCTATATTTATTTAAACACTTGGTATAACGTTATCACTTCACTGTATTTATGTTCACTTGATTTATGTTAAGAGTCGCGCGTTCAAACTGGAATTGATTCGTGACAGGAAATCGCGCTGCATTTATACTTAAATGCAGCCTTCCAGAATATTCCATAACCATCCAGGAATTTCCAGTCACTTCCTCGCATTTTCTAGATCGTACATTCATGGATATTTGAATGACTAATGCCGTTATCATGTATGACTCATCATACATGACGTCATACATTAGTCATCAAATATCAATAATTAGACATTCTTTCGTAACAATACATAGCATTGGACGAGATTATTTTTCTATTTTAATATTTGTGCTATTTTTAGCTCCAATTTCCAATAGAGTACTTTGCAACATACTTAGAAAGGTTTCCTTTGGCAAAAACCCTTTGTTTCTTTTTTTCCACTTATTGAGAACCTTTCTCCACGCCCGTTTAATTTGTGTGAAAACAGCGACATCAAGCGGCTGCGTCAAGTATGTGCTATTTGGAGGCAAGAACACAAATTTAATGTTATTTATTTGACATTCTTGGATCATTTTGAGTGAGAGATGACTTGCTAAATTATCCCCTATAAGAACTTTGTCACCATCTAATCTTCGAAAATATGGGATGGCAATTGATAAGATCCACTCTTCAAAGAGGCTTTGATCGAACCAACCACTCTTACTTCTGTCATATCTGGTTTTTGGTGGTCCATTTTGAATCTAGTTTTCATAAATATGTTCACCTTTGTAGACTACCATTGATAGTAAAATTTCGCCAGAAGCACTAACTGCAAACATTACTGAAGCTGCACTCTTTGTAGAATCAATAATTCTTTCCGCGTGCTTAATCTTTCTTTTAAACACAATTTTTTTACGACCAGGGTCATCAACAAAATTGGTTTCGTCATAATTAACATTTTCCACTGGCACATTTGACAAAACTAAGGTTAAATTATCAAAATAATGATTTAAAATGTCTCTGAAGATAGCAGCTCTAGAACGTTTGATGTTATCACTTAGTCGAATAGTTAACTCAGCACTGTGAGATTCTATAAATAAATCTAGCGCACCAGTCTTCGCCGGGAAAGTTACATTTAAATCGTGGTTCTTTGCGGCCAAGTCTGTCTAGATAACCTTTTACTAGAAGTCTTATGTCCATTTTCTCAAAGGGGTATCCTTACTCTGATGCAACAGTAATATCATCGACGATCATTTTTTCTTCTTATGCAGAAAGAACACATTGCCCCACCGAACGTTTTAATTTTGTTTTAAGGTTACTTTGCAAAATAGATTTTGGGATTCCGTAAACTTCTTGGGCTTCTGTCAAGGTTATTCGTTTATCTCGGACAAGTTGCAATGCTTTCACAAATGCCTCTTGACTATAATTACTTCTTTTCTTGATCCCCAGTGCTCCACAAAATCAATAAGGGGAGTGGGTAACATGACACATCTCATATTATACTTAATTTTTATATTTAACAGTTGACACTATATGTACATGTTGGTAATCATTATAACAGTTTTTTTTATACTAACGTCAAATAAGTAACAATGAGACACGTCCTTAGCAATATTTACTTTTAATTATTTATTTTGTTTTACAGAAGGCCCAAAAATGCCTAGACACCCTCCAAGAAAAACCAATCAAGGAACCTTTTTGGGGGATGTAATGAAGAGAGCGGTAAACGCTGTATTAAATGGTTGCAGTGTATGATCCGTGGCAAAAGAAGAAAGATTGAGTTTTCAAACTTACCGATTTCAAATACACCGGAAATAGGCATAAGTTGTTTGTCAAATTATGAAATTTTACTGCGTTCCGATACCAACTTAGCAAATATTTTGGTTAGCTAACTAGAATATTGGTAGGCGGAGTCTAATCACTGAAAAACTCATATTCGGATTGAACCAGTTTAAGATTTTGGTTACATTTTAAACCAAGTTAGTTAATATAAAAGTTTACTCACGACTGAAAAATTGGGCTTAAGTATTGTAAACCTTACAGGGTTAACGATCAAATCATTACAGTTGGAGACTATCCATGGCATGTTCGAATTTATAACAAAACCACGGAATAATTTTTATGCGGTGAAAATAAAAAGTTAGAGTGTTTAGTCCACTCCAGCACGAAATTGTGTACTATAATCGCAACTTGACAGCCAAGTAATACTTCACATGTGCTTGACAGCTGTCTTGCCCAAGTCAGCTGAATACCTATCTTGAGTCGTACTTGGGTCATAATTATTATAATACAATATAATATAAAATAATAATTAAATAATAAATTATTACATTATGGAAGTTTTAACATTCTTTAATGTTATAATAAAGATATAATTTTTAGTTGAAGTAATATATTGTGTTTATAAAAATAGTGAAATATTCAATTATGGATCAAGATGAAAGAGAATTTTTAGAATTTATGGATGTTGTAGAAGATGTATTTACTGGAAAAATGCCGGAAAGGTATACATATGTGATATGGAAAATCCGTTAGAGCGATATCACGAAAATGAATTTCGACAAAGATATAGATTCAGAAAAAACGCTATCAAGATTACCATTTTGCCATTGATAGTAAACAAATTAAGCAAATAACCGTGGACTTCCTTTTCCACCTATCATTCAGCTAATAGTGTGCCTAAGGTTTTATGCTACTGGAAATTTTCAGGCATGTGAATAAATATGAGGTACAGAAAAGTATATTATAATAAATTTTTGTTTTCAATCTTTTAGATTGTATCTGGTGATTTACGCGGAGTTGGCCAGCAATCAGTTAGCAGAATTATAAAAAGGTGCAATAAATTGTACTTTGATAAAAATTCAGTCACCTGGAGGAGACGATGCGGAAATATTCAGAACAAGAAAGAATTTTTTTGGGATAAATGTTCAAACTATCTCTGATAGTAAACTATACATTAGAGATATTGTTGCAAAGTGGCCTGGATCTACCCATAATCAAAGAATATTTAACAATTCAAGTTTAAAAAGACATAATAGATTTAATAGATGCAGTTCTTCTTCTTCGCTGAAGTTAGTACTTCGATTTCTTCTTTTGTCCATTATACTCACTTTTTATTGATATTAAATATTTATAATTATAATACAAATAAAATAATAAAATTTGAAATTGCTCTGAAATCTAACCAAATACGGCACTAGTGCATAGATTAAGGTTATATTTTTAATTTCAAGTTCAAATATACCATTTTTTGTAGTTCTAACTTAAAAACTGTAGTTCTAAATTTATTATGAAATGCAAGATCTTAACAGAGCATTTAAGTGTCTCGTTAGCTAAAAAGATCTTTTAGTTAACGGAACGCTAACGCTTTTATTATGAAATTGGCCCTTCCTGTTGAAAATAAATTTTTGCTTTGAATATTTCTTGAATTACAAAATAATGATAAAAAAAAAGAGGGCCATCACTCCCGGAATGACCTTATTTTATTTGATTGTTTTTAATTTTAATATTTTAGAAACCGAGAATAGTTCTTTGGCAACAGGTAGGTTTCTGAATTAGTAATTGTAACTAAAATTACGTATCATCCGAAAGTGTTCTAAACAGTAACACGCACTACGCTGCGCGTTTTCCCGTTTCACACTAATCAGTATTAAAATGTAGGAGGACCAGTATACTTCGAACGTTGCTGCCATAATTGCATACTATTACAATCAAAGTGCCAAAAACAAAACAAAACGATTATAGGTTCATCCATTGATTGAGTAGAGATTACTAAAAGGCGCTTTTGTGACTTTATATTCGGATTTAAGAGTAAGCCCGCGAAAATTTTTTAATTATCGTTTTTTTTAATCGGCCAGAAGGGGCAAACGCCGACCTCTACCGACAGTGCCCCGGAGATTACCATCCGTGCTGCATCACCGACTGATGCCATAAACAGTATTTATATCGACGGTAAAATAAATAAAAAAGTCTTCCAACTATTGCTTGATACGGGGGCAACAAAACCAATTGTACGACCCAACATAGTGCGAGAATGTGGAAAAACATCACCAGTAGCGATGCTTCTTCGAACAGCAACGGGTGAAGAAATCCCTACGCATGGAAAGATTTCTGTGAACATGGAAAGAGGAAGCAAGGCATTCAACCATCAAGTAATCGTGGCTGACATCCCTGGAAACTGTCAGAAAATCGGATCCACGATTTTCAAAATTTCATCTACACACTAAGAAATAGGACACTTTTTTAAGCATACTAGAACAAAAATTTTGTAGGATAATGCAAAATTTTCGAAAAAAATCCATTTTAAAAATGTAAAATTTACATGTATTTTAGATATACCTTTTAACACGGCTGCATGATTAGCCGTTTTTGTGTAAGGCAAAAAAATTTAAAAATATCCCTGAAGAATCACAGAACTCGCCAAGGGTGGAACTCGAAGCTATAGAACTCGTCCGGGTGTCGACCGCGACTGACAACAACATTAAGAGTATATCAAAGCACACGTACCGTCAACAAAATCAGGGTGTATCATATTACATCTCCCTTCTTTCCGTAATTTTAAAATGCCTTTATTTCGACAACTATTGTATAATCCTAAAAAATTTGTGTGTTAATATACTCAGAATATTGTACTCTTTCCTATAGTGTAGATGAAATTTTTAAAATCGTAGGTCCGATTTTCTGACAATAACCGTACCGTCGATGGTGAAGAAATTGCATTTCATTCGTCAGAAGACGCAGCGGTACGAAGTTTGTTAACCGAAGATGTTATCTTACCTGGAAGAACAGAGACCATCGTGATGGGAAGCCTGGATGGAAATCCTCGGAAGGGCTATATCCGTGCCATCGAACCAACCAATAATGGGGCGCTCGGCAAGGGTTTGTTGGTTGGTAAGGCTCTAGTAAAAGTTATGGAGACAGTCCCGGTAAGAATTCTTAACACAAACCCTAACTCGGTATCCTTGAAGAAAAACACGATGTTGGGACAAAGTACGGTGGTATCTCACATTGCGAGGTGTTTAGGATATACCGAAGAAAGTCCTAAAAATAAATGCCCCCAACAATTATTGAATATGCTGACTTCTTCGTGCAAGAATCTCGACCAAGGCAAAGTGACCGAGGTGAAGAAGTTAATCCAGAAGTACCACAACGTGTTTGCCTTGTATGAAATTTCTAAAGGACGAACTCAAGTGGTAAAACACAAAATCAATGTTGGAAGTGCCCAACCCATCAGACAACACCCGAGACGGTTTCCATTAGCCTAAACGTGAAAAAGCCGAAAAGATCATTGAAGATATGGAAAAGCAGGGGGTGATCGAACCATCACGTAGTCCATGAGGGTCCCCAGTCGTGCTAGTAAAAAAGAAGGATGGGTCTACAAGATTTTGCGTTGACTATAGACAACTGGATGCCGTAACAAAAAAGGACAGCTACCCTCTTCCCCGAATTGATGACACCTTGGATAACCTCTCCGGTTCAAAATGATTTTCTACTTTGGATTTGAAGAGTGGATATTGGCAAGTGGATTTGGAACCCAGTGACCGCGAGAAAACTGCGTTTACCATCGGAAATGGATTATGGCAATTCACCGTAATGCCCTTTGGATTGTGTAATGCTCCGGCCACCTTCGAGCGTTTGATGGAGACAATCTTGAGAAGATTGTCATGAAAAACATGTCTAGTATATTTGGAGGACATAATTGTGGTTAGAAAATCGTTTGAGGAACACATGAGAAATTTGGTAGAAGTGTTTCAACGATTAAGAGAGGTTAATCTGAAGTTCAGCTCGAAGAAATGCCGCATTTTTCGGACAGAAGTAAAATATCTTGAACATGTTGTATCCAGAAGCGGTGTAAAGGCTGACCCAGAAAAAATCAAAGCAGTAGAAGAATGGCCAATTCCAAAAGACCAACATTAGCTCCGCAGTTTTCTCAGGTTGTGTACGTATTACCGACGTTTTGTACCTGGATTTGATAATATTGCCAAACCTTTGACCAAGCTGACCGAAAATGGACGAAGTTACACCTGGACTGAAGATTGTAACAAAGTTTTTAAACAGCTGAAGCAATCGTTAGTCAGCGCGCCCATTTTGAGCTATCCTCAAGCAGATGGTAAATTTATATTGGACACCGATGCGAGTAACTTGGCCATAGGAGGTGACCTTTCACAAATTCAAAATGGACAAGAGAAGGTTATCGGTTACTTCAGCAAGGTCTTGTCAAAACCAGAAAGAAACTACTGCGTGATCAGGAGGGAGCTGTTAGCCGTTGTCAAGTCCGCCGAACACTTTTACAAGTATTTGTACGGACGGAAATTTCAGCTAAGAACAGATCATGCCGCGCTAAAATGGCTTCTCCAGTTCAAAAATTCAATAGGACACGTAGCAAGGTGGATTGAGCGACTGCAGGAATATGACTTCGAAACCGAACATCGTGCAGGAACAAGTCATCGCAACGCAGACGCCTTGTCCAGACGACCATGTCCAATGAACTGCAATCATTGCTTGCGGCTAGAAGAAAAAGTCAATATTCTCCGAAGAACTACTGTAACCGATGATAATGGGCAACCTGAACAGTTACTTCGGGAGCAAGAAAACAAACCCGACCTGAAATTTATTTTGGACTAGAAAGTCGAAGGACAACGGCCAACTTGGGAAGAAGTAAGCGCCCTGAATAGTGACGTCAAATCGTATTGGGCCCAGTGGGACTCCTTGAAATTAAAAGATCGTCTTCTGAAGCGATCCCTGGAGAACAACAGTGGCACTGAGTGTAAACTTCAGCTGGTAGTGCCGAGAAGCCGAGTGTTGCAATTGCAATGATGTAACTTCGGGAGGACACTTCGGAATAAAGAAGACTCTAGGAAAAGTTAGAGAAAGGTTCTACTGGGTGAACTGCAAGGAAGACTTCAAGAAGTGGTGCCGCAAGTGCACGATATGTGCATGGAAAAACGGACCATTGGGAAGGTGCAAAGCACCTATGAGACAGTATAATGTGGGAAGTTCATTTGAGAAAGTGGCAATTGACATCGCGGGTCCATTCCATGAAACCGACGCTGGTAACAAGTACATTTTGGTGGCAATGGATTATTTCACTAAATGGACCGAGGCCTATGCAATACCTAACCAAGAGGCTGTTACTGTCGCGGATGTACTTGTGAAAGAGCTCTTTTGCCGATTAGGAGTCCCTCTAGAGTTACACTCCGATCAAGGAGTCTTCAGTTTGGGAGCAAACCTGGAGAAGAAGTTGCTGAGAATGACAATGTTGGAAAATTGATGCACGACATTCATGACTTCGTTCGGAAGAATATTCAGTTGGCCAGCAATCGGATAAAAACCCAGTATGACGTGAAGGCAAAAGAAGGTGGTTTTCAGCCTGGTGATTTGGTGTGGCTCCATAATCCACAAAGAAAACGTGGATTGTCTGCAAAATTGCAAAGACAGTGGGAAGGCCCATACGAAATCGTTAACAGAATCAACGACGTCATATATCCAATCCGAAGACAACCAAGAGGCAAGCCAAAAGTGGTTCACGTCAACCGATTAGCCCCGTATGCCGGCGACAACAACAGCGATTCCAAGGAAGATGCCGAAGTAAGAAAAATAACCAACAGATCTGGAAGCCATTCCCAAGAATCAAACTTTGAGAAGTTTATGTCCACCTACAAAGGTACCTCCAAAGCAAGATTTGGAGTTACAACTGAAGTGCAGCAAGATCTTTTCGACGCACCAAAGGACTACTCCCTCGCGCACTGCGTGGCCCAAGATCTTCACATGTCCCGTGAAATCGGCGTTGTATTCAAGAAGAAGTTTGGACGTTTGGATGAGCTTCAATTACAAGAACTTGCTATCGGTAAAACCCTGAAGCTACGTGACCAACAACGATCAATTTACTATTTGGTAACCAAGAGGTTTTCTCATCAAAAACCCACCTATAAGGACCTATGGAAGACTTTGTTGGAGCTTCGCAGGGATATGATAAGCCGTGACATCAAGAAGCTGGCGGTGCCTAAGCTTGGCTGCGGTTTAAACCAATTGGACTAGAGGACTGCAGTTACAATCCAAGTAGTACACCAAAAAAGCAGAAGAGTGTCGACTGTTATTACCGCCTAGGAGTATGTAGAAATGGTAACAATTGCCGCTACCGCCACGATCCCTTCTATAGATGTCAAGTCTCCGCTGTTCTGGGACAGAACAGATTTAAGGAGGAGGCCGTGTTACGAAAGAACGTCTAATTATATTTGATGACTAATGTATGACGTCATGTATGATGAGTCATGCATGATAACAGCATTAGTCATTCAAATATCGCTGAATTTACGCTCCAGAAGTGTATAGAAACTTATGGAATTTTCTGGAAGCTAACATTTACGTATAAATATAGATGCTTTCCTGTGACGAATCAATTCCAGTTTTAACGTGCAATTGTTAACATAAATAAGGTGAAGTGATAAACGATATACCGAGTGTTAAAATAAATCCGGATTTAGTGTTAAATATAAATTGTAGTGTAATTAGTGTTAGTGTTAATCTTAGTGTAGTAATTGTTATTAACCGTATCTGTAAATATTTGTATTGGCCCTTTAGAAATAAATAAACGTTTTAATTTTCGTTACATTTACTTATGAGAAGAAAACAATATTGCTTTTCTTTGCTTGCCTAAAAATTCTACACATCTTACATAATCCTTAGATGTAGGATTCTTCAGACCCTTTAAAGAAGCTTGGCGAGCAACTTTGAGAAATTGGAAAAATTCGCATGCAAAAAAAACTTCCATTGATAAAAGAGATTTACCACAATTATTAAATAGTACGCTTGGTGCAATGGATGCAAGTATTGAAGAAAATTCTATCATAAGATATGCTATATCATCATTTGAAGCAACAGGTATTGCACCTTTCAATACAAATCGTGTTTTGAAAAAATTGTCAACAGAAAATGAAGGGAATGTGAAGAATCAAGTCAATGAAATTCTTGTAAATTATCTGAAAGAAAAGATACATAGCTGCACCATCTAGAACAAGCGTAAAGCGATCCAAATTATCAGTTGCAGCAGGCAAAAGTGTAAGCGCCAAAAGATGATGATTCAAGTTCAGATAGCGATGCAGATTTTATTTTAGATACAAGTAATGAAGATGGTGCTATTGCAGAATTAGAGGATGAAACTGTGGAAGAAATTGAATGTATGTATTGTAATAAAGAGGATATTAGAATTGGAAAATATTTACTTGTGAAAGTGCTGCGAGGTCGAAGGAAGAAAGAAAGCTAGCGTTATGTTGCAGTAATTAAAGCAGTAAAAAATAATGAAATAGAAGTCAGTAGTTTGAAGTCAATAAATAAACAAAAAAGTAAATTTAGGAAAGAAAACGATGACTTTACAATTGACATTGAAAATGTAATTGCAATTAGTGGTGATTCTACAACATATTGTTTTAATAAAGGTGTTGATGTTAAAGAATTATGAACTGCAAATATGGTTTTTCTCATCATTATTTGTTCATTTTTAATAATTACATACCGTTAGAATTAGTTTGTGTTTTGTTTTTATTCTCATATTATAATATTATATTAATATTCTTTCATCTACTAAATGAGTTCTCAAGTTAATTTAACCCTACGGAGCTCGCATGTTTCTGCGAGGTTCATAAAAAATTTGTTCCTTCCCCCACTCTTCGGAGAGCAAAGGGAAGGCGACGCCGGTCTAGATATGCTTCTAATTAGCGTTTCCGCGTCGGTCAGTGTTTTGTTGATTGTGATTCAGTTTTCGAAGAAAGAAGCTATATTTCACCTGAGAGGTGCATGCGACCAATCATGTGAGTACATTTTTTGTATACCTGTTGCTCATTTTTTTGGGAAGAATTTGACGTTTTATTGCGATGCTGTCGTGTTTTCATTATTATCAGTGTCATTTGATATTTTAACTGGTGACTGCTTCTATGAAAACCAAATTTTCACCTGTGAGGTGCATGCGACCAGTGTCGTTATAACCTGTAAAAGAAAAAAGTAAGAAAAGAAAATACCCTATATGCTGCATTGTAAGCTTTATACAATTATTTGTATTTCAGAACATGACAGATAACGAAATTATTCACGAAGAAGTGACTAAAGCGCTTCTCGATGTCTCTGATGAAGGGGAAGATGTTCTAGATGATTATGACATTGATTGTGAAGACGTGCTTTTACAAGAAACAGAAGAAAGGGAAGGAAATAGCGATACTGACCAAAGTGATGCAGAAGAAGATGAGGAAATGCAAGAAGAGGATAAACAGAGTAAAAAAATGTATAAAGCCTGTAGAAGGCAGAAGAAAAAAGTTATTGATACACTAGAATGGAAAAGGAATCCCATCAAGGCAGGAAAAAAGACGGGAAAACAAAATCTGTTAAAACACCTTCCGGGTGTAGTTGGTCCAGCTAAAAGTGTACAAACAGTTTCAGCTGCGTGGCGTTGCCTTATGGATGATTCAATGATAAAAAGAATAGTTCAATTCACTAATCAATATATTGATTCGATCAAAGACAAAAATCACTAATAATTTAACACATAAATAATGACAAAAACAAAAAACACAGAAAATATAATTGACGAAGTTTTAATTGAGACCGAGAGAAATTTAACGAGAAAAAGAAAAAGAAACCCAGAAAATTGGAAATCAAATATTAGAAAACGACTTAGAGTATCAGGTAAAGAGTACGTAGATATTAAAGGTAGAGTATATCACAAAAAGGTAATCAAACCCGGTTGTTCAAATACGTGCTGTTTTCATTGTTCAACCAATTTTTCTGAAAATGATAGAATTTTAATAAAGCAGCAGTTTTGGGATCTTCAAAATCAAAAAAACACTTTTTTTTTAGTAAATATGTAAAAAAAATTACTGCAGCACGAAAACGAACAACTGCTGAAACATCTAAAAAGAAGAATAGTTTTATTTATTTTTTGGAAATAAATAGCAGCGAATTTCGAGTTTGTAAAATATTTTTTTTGAACACGTTATCTATAAGCCAAGAAAAAATTTATTATCACTTTAAGATGTTTGAAAATTCAGTCACAAGCATCCCTCGATCTCCTACTGTAGGAAAACATAAGAAAAAATTTCCGTCAGATGAAAATCTAGAAAGAGTTAGAAATCACATCCGTAGTTTTCCCACAGTAGAATCTCACTACTGTAGAGCTAATACAGAAAAAATGTATTTGGAATCAGGACTGAGTATTAGAAAAATGTATAATTTATACAAAGAAATGGTTGAAAGCGATTCTGTGAAATTCCATATATATTCTAAAGTTTTTAACACTGAATTTAATTTTTCATTTTATAAGCCCAAAAAAGATCAATGCGATAAATGTGTAATATTTAATTTACTTCAAAATCCTACAGCAGAACAAATTTTAAATAACGAAAAGCACCTTGCTGGCAAAGAAGTTAGCAGATCTGAAAAAAAAGTTGATAAAGAGCAAAGTGATTGCAATGTTGCTATCATTACTTATGATCTGCAAAATGTATTTGCTTTACCAAAAGCAAACAGATCCAGCTTTTTCTATAAACGAAAATTTAACTGTTATAATTTAACAGCACACTGTAGTGTTAATGGCGTTACATATTGTAGTTTATGGAACGAAAATATTGCTGGAAGAGCTGGAAATAATATTGCTAGTGCTCTGATTAAAATTTTAAAAGAAATTGTAAATGATAATATTTCTTTAAAAAAATTAATTTTATGATCGGATTCGTGTGTGAAAATAAAAATTCAATAACATCTTTGGCTTTGCTAGATTTTCTAAATTCAGATGAAAGTAAAAATGTTCAACAAATTGAACAAAAGTTTGCTGAAGCTGGGCACAGCAATTTACAAGAGATTGATGCTGTCCACAGTTCTATTGAACGAAATATTAGATTTGGAGATATACAGCCCTGTTAGTTTACTTCGCGTTTTAATTAATATCAAGTCCTCTAAAGTGAAACTTAAGGTGATGCAATTAAATAACACCAGCAATTTTTGGAATTACCAATCAATGGTTAATTACTTTAACTTTTCAAGTATTCCTTACACAAAATTAAAACATATCGTTTATAAAAAAGCAGAATTGCTAAAAATAAATTATAATTATACATTCGATAAAGCTAGCATACAAGAAGTATGCTTAGTGAAAACTCGATATTATGTCAGAAAGAATACGGAACCGCAAATAAAATCACTTCCAAAAATTAGCCTATTACGAAACACAGTTAAAATAAGTGGAGATAAAATCAAAGATATACAATCCATGTTACCATGCATGCCTGAAATTGCTAAGAAATTTTACAATTCCATGATTGCAAACAATAAATAAACAGGTATAGTTTATAAATTATAAGTATAATTTAAGTTTGTTATAGCTACTCGATTAGTTTTGTTTATTTAGAATAAGTTTTTCTTAGTATTAAAAAAATGTTCAATTTAAATTGTTTATGTTATGAAAATAAACATTATAAAACGTTTTACTTCTTTTCTAATTAATTTATTGACATCCAGTAGAATGTGAGAAAAAATATTGTTACAGCTCATAATTATCCCTATATTTTGTTTTATATCCAGATAAATTTAACTAAAAATCACAAAATTTCAAATTTTGTTCTATATCCAAATGTAATTAATTAATATAATAGTAACATAATTACTAAACAAACTTGCTTTTAAGGTAAAATAGACTTATGCTATATATTTAAGATAATCTATATCTTAAATTTTAAAAATCTTGTTATCACTTCGACATTTTAATATTTTAATTCAAAATTTGATTTACCTCGAAATACACTTATTGGATGTAGAACAAAGCAATACTACGCTGACGAATTGTGTACCTAATTTCTAACAAACTTGATCAAACTACCTTTAGGGAGTGGGAGATTCTCTCCAACAAATTTTCTAACGATTTACCTAGTCTGAAGGAATTCAAGGAGTTTCTTATAAATCACGCAAACTTCCTTGAAAACATCGAAAAAAGAAGCATAAAGAGTCACTATCAAGATAAACCAAAATTCACGTCAAAGTCATTTGTTTTAAACAAATCAATCTGTTCTTACTGCAAGGAAGAACATTACATTTCAACCTGTCCTGAATTTATTAAATTAACAGCTCAAGCGCGCTCAGATAAGGCGCAAGAGCTCAAACTTTGTTTCAATTGTTTATCTAACAATCACTTAAAAAATGTTTGTCAGTCCAAATACACATGTAGGGCCTGCAAGGGTCAACATCATTCGTTGTTGCACGTCAACTCTCGAGTTACAGCACTGGTGCAACCAGAAGTGATTGAAGACGTTCCCGACGAACCGATTCAAATTATATCTACCTTTTGTTCAAACACAATTCAAGTTTTATTACCTACGGCTTCAGCCAAGGTACGCGATAACGATGGTAACGAAAGAACAGTGCACATTCTATTAGATTCAGGATCTCAATCCAATTTTGTGAGCGCCAAATTTCTTAATAAATTAAATATACCGGTTAAGACTGCTAACGTGACCGTTTGTGGAATTAACAATTCAAATTCAACTGTGAAATCACAATTCGAGCTGAAAGTCAGCGCGCACCATTCGTCATTCAGCATCACGCTGACATGTTTAGTAATTAATAATATCACAGGCAGTGTGCCTAGTTTTAAAGTTAATCGTAAATATTTTAAATTACCTAATGACATCGCAATATCTGATCCTTTATTTGACCAACCGGGTGACATCGATTTGTTAATAGGATCACCGGCATTTTTCAAACTTTTATGCAACGGACAAAGGAGCTTGGGGCCTAATCTCCCTTTATTTCAAAAAACGCACTTCGGATGGGTGGTTTCCGGTCCCACTACGACTGCATTGGCTACTCAAGTGCAATGCCATCATATTAATACTCTTAACGTACAAGATCAACTTACAAGGTTCTGGGAACTAGAAAGCTACCCATAAGAAAAGGTTTTTTCTGCAGAAGAAAGGGCTTGCGAAGCGCATTACGTGCAAAATACGCGCAGAGATTCGGACGGTAGATTTATTGTTACTATTCCCTTTAAACAATCACCTGAACTGTTAGGCGACTCCTCATTTGTCGCAAAAAAGCGTTTCTTATCATTGGAGCGGCGTCTACAGGTTAACTCAGAGTTACAAAAACGGTATCTTGATTTCATGCAAGAATACGTGGAATTAAATCACATGACTTTAATTAATTCTCCAGGTGAAACATCTTACTACCTGCCGCATCACGGCGTTTTAAAGGAGGAAAGCCTTACTACCAAATTGCGAGTAGTATTTAATGGCTCATCTGCTACTACTACGGGCTATTCTTTAAATAATTTGCAAATGGTGTGACCTACCATTCAACAAAGTCTCTTTACCATTTTATTACGTTTCCGTCAACATCTTTACGCAATTTCGGCTGACGTGGAGAAGATGTATCGCCAAGTATTGATCAATCCTGATCAAAGGCATTTGCAAAGAATCTTCTTGCGATCAGCCTATCTCGACTTACGATTTAAATACCGTTACGTACGGCAATTCATCGGCATCTTATTTAGCAATACGATCATTATTTCAATTCGGCATTGATTGTGAAACTAGTTCACCCTTAATATCTTCGACAATTAAAAATGACTTTTATGTAGACGATTTGTTAAGCGGCGCGAATAATATTGACGATGCAAAACACATTTGTACCGAGCTAAATAACGTATTATCCACCGGATATCTCAAATTACGCAAGTGGATCTCCAACGACCCACAAGTTTTAGGAAACATTCCTAAGTCGGACCTGCGTCCGGGTTTACTAAATTTCGGTGACCACGAGCAAGCCAGAACACTTGGGCTTATTTGGAACTTTCACGACGATAATTTTATGTTTCAAATTTATCTACTGTAAAAATAACCAAACGACAAATGCTTTCTGACATTTCTCAAATATTTGATCCGCTAGGTCTTATCACACCCTGTACATTTACGGCAAAGTGTTTTTTGCAAAGTCTTTGGTTAGAAAAATTAGATTAGGACGATAACATTCCTGCATAACTTGATAAAAAGTGGATAGCTTATCGCAACGATTTATTACATTTAAATGACGTCTGTTATGTTTGATGCTACGCCACTGCTCCAACCACTGCGCATACCACGCCAGCCATCTATCGCCATTCGACATGCAATAATCATAAATATAGAGAACAAATGTTACATTCGTTATATTATATTTCCATTATTAAGAATAAATTATCATTTAGTTATTCAGTATTTTACATACATAACAAGCGACGACGAGAGCGATTACATAATGGTCGAGTTGCAAGGTGTTTTGCAGGGTATCGCGGAAGTATTGTCAAGATTACAACAAACACAAGCTACAATGATTTCTAAAAATGTGAGTACTCCTTTGATATATGGTGAACATTTACAACCCTACGATGAAAATAACGAAACCTTTGATTCTTACTTACAACGTTTGGATAATCATCTTAAATTAAAAAAATTGGATGATTTAACAGTTCAAAATGATAAAATGTGCGTACAAATACTTATTGGCTGCCTTAGTCCGAAAATTTATCATACATTGCGAAAATTAACTGCACCTGATTTGCCTGGTTCAAAGAAATACAGCGAATTAATCAAACTTTTAACGGATTTCTTATCACCTAAAGCTAGTATTATCGCTGAGCAACATAAATTCGCGTCAAGGTTACAATTTGAAGGTGAAACGATTTCCGAGTACACAGCCGAATTAAGACAGATTACAATCAACTGCGATTTTCAATGCGGGGACTGCAAAGCATCCACAATCGACACACACTTACGATCTCAATTCATCCGAGGTATCCGAGACGACGAAATTAGGCAAAAACTTCTACAACAAAAAGCTAGTATGCCATTTAAGGAAATTGTTCAAGTGGCTCGTTCTATTGAGATTTCAAAATTCGAATCAAATCAAATGCGACCGAACAACATGGGTATAAATTCTATCAAAGGCGTACCCGATGCGAAAAATAACAAAACTAAGCACAACACGCACTCGGTACAAAATCTATGGGGCAAATGTTTTCGATGTGGAGGTCTAGATCACCGGGCCAACACATGTTTTGCTAAAAATTTAACCTGCAGAGAATGCAATAAAATTGGCCACTTACAAGCAGTATGCATGTCTGGGAAATCAAATCGAAAATTTCATAATTCTAAATTAAAACAAATAGACATAATTAACGAAACAAATTTAGAAGACGACGAAAACCTTGAATTACATAAAATAGTAACCATTAATTCTGTTAATAATCACGATAAGATTATGTTATTAATTCAAATCAATAACCATAACTGCAAAATGGAATTGGATACTGGAGCTGCCGTTTCTACCATGTCAATTCACCAATTCAAGAAAATGTATCCCAGAAAGAAATTAAATGCAACGGAAGTAAAACTGCGAACGTACACAGGAGAAATCATCCATCCGTGCGGTACAGTAGAAGTGCAAATTAATTACAAAGATCAAGAGGCAAGAGGATGTTTATACATCTTACCAAATTTTGTGGAACCTGTTTTTGGACGAGAATGGCTAAAATTGATAAAAATTAACTGGAACGAAATCAATGCACTGAAAGTTGACGCGCCTTCAATTCCAATTGAAAACAAGATAATTCAATTACAAGAAAAATAAAGAGACGTGTTATCAGATGAGCTTGGGGAAATTCCTAATTATACTTATTCTTATAAATTAAAGGATCCAAATACCGTCCCATGTTATCTCAAAGCAAGGAGGATACCATACGCTCTTAAAGCCAAGGTGGAGAAAGAGCTTGATCGCTTAGAAGGTTTGGGAATACTGGAGAAAATGGTTCACTCACAATGGGGGACGCCTGTAGTTCCAGTTTTACGGAAAGATGACCAAATTCGATTATGTGCAGCTTATAATGCAACAATTAATAAATTTATTTTAGATGATTGTTATCCAATTCCAGTAATTGAAGAGATATTCAACGAAATAAACGGAGGAGTTTATTTTTGTACACTAGATATTAAAAACGCATATTTACACATGAAGGTTGACGAAGAAATCGCCCAAATGCAAGCCATTTCTACTCACAAAGGAGTCTACAAAGTAAACCGTTTAATGTTTGGAGTCAAGACTGCTTCGGGGGCGTGGCAGAGATTTATGGATCAAACGTTACGTGATCTTAAAGGAGTGAGATGTTTTTTTGATGATATTGCAGTACAAGGTAAAACCCAGGAAGAATTACTGGAACGATTAGAAGCTGTATTCGAAAGATTGAAGAAGTACAATTTACACCTAAATAAAGCTAAATGCAATTTCTTTCAGAGGGAAATTACATATCTAGGGCACAGAATCGATGCCAATGGACTACATACCCTCAAAGATAAAGTAGAAGCAATTAGCAATAGCCCTCAACCAAAAAACTTGACCGAACTGCGCACGTTCCTGGGTTTAATACACTACTACCAACGATTTTTGCCAAATTTATCATCAAAATTAAACCCATTTTACAAACTGCTAAAAAAGGCACAAATTATCAATGGACATCTCAATGTGAAGAAGCTTTCGTGAATATTAAGTCTGAACTAACGAGTACTCAAGTTCTTACACCATTTGATGGTAAATTGCCGTTGATCCTAGCTACCGACGGTTCACCTACTGGATTGGGAGCCGTAATTTCACATATCATGCCAAACTGGATAGAAAAACCAATCGCATTCGCTTCACGATCCTTAAATAAGGCAGAACAAAATTACAGCCAAATTGACAAAGAGGCTACGGCAATAGTATGGGGTATGAAGAAATTTTTTCAATATTGCTACGGTCATAAATTTACATTGATAACAGACAATCAAGCTCTCAGTAGAATCTTCCATCCTGAAAAGGATTTACCAGCTATATCAGCCGTAAGACTGTTACATTATGCAAATTACCTTTCAAGATTTAATTACAATATTCAGTATCGAAAAGCAATTCATAACGCTAATGCAGATTATTTGTCGAGAGCACCACTTCCAGTTACAGTAAACGAGTATGATGCAAATGAAATTTTTCAAATTAATCAAATAGAAAGTTTGCCAATTACAAGAAAAGAAATCAAGATAGAAACAGTTAAAGATCCAGAACTAAGGAACATTTATTTAGCAGTAGAAACTGGTGGAAATCTACCATTTGGATTAAACGAAACAGAATTTTCAATTCAAGACGGATGTTTATTAACTCATGTTTCGTCGAAGCATCCGCACAAGACTCGACCTTATTAGAAGAGATATTACAAGTGAAGTTTCCGAAAAATTCCTTCCGTCAAATGGGAATCACAGAAATTTTGCAATCGGCGATAAGGTCCAAGTTAGAAATTACTCATCACCTTCCGAGAAGTGGAAATGGGGTACCATAGTGGGGCGAACAGGGTTTTTACATTACGAAATTGATGATGGCCATTCAAGATTTAAAAGACACGTAGACCAAATACTTCCATATTCAGGTGAAATACCAACGCAGCAATCTCAAAATTCTGTTTCAGATTCTGTAGAGGATGTACCGTTAAACCTGGACCCCGTAGTTTCTATTCCATCAGTTATCCCAAGATCCCAATTCAGAAATAGAAATCGATTCTCCTCATCAACAGGTATTCTTAGCTGCTTAAACAGGATCACCATCCACAGCTACAAACGTACCACCAACGCTTCGAAGATCGGAGAGAATTCGAAAACGCCTCAACCCTTGAGTTGAGGGAGGGGATAATGTTATGTTTGATGCTACGCCACTGCTCCAACCACTGCGCATACCACGCCAGCCATCCATCGCCATTCGACATGCAATAATCATATAGAGAACAAATGTTACATTCGTTATATTATATTTCCATTATTAAGAATAAATTATCATTTAGTTATTCAGTATTTTACATACATAACAACGTCAAAATACCTCGGCATGTTACTTGCGCGAATCTTGTTAGCGCTCAAATGCACGGTTTTTGTGATGCCTCACTCAAGGGCTATGGTGCTTGCATTTATATCCGAACCACCGATTCCAACAATTTTGTTCATGTTACGTTATTTTGTTCAAAATCTAAGGTGGCTCCGTTAAAACCAGTCACGATTCCGAAATTGGAATTATGCGGAGCGGTTTTGTTACAAAACTGTTAAGACAAGTTCGAAAATCTTTAATATTACCTATTGACAAATATTTTCTGTGGTCAGATTCTACCATCGTATTAGGCTGGCTAAAAACAAACCCGAATTTGTTAAAAACTTTTGTGTGCAATCGCATTGCGGACATTCAAGAGCACACCGCCGACGTCTTGTGGTGTCATATTAGTACGAAATTTAACCCAGCAGATTTATTATCTAGGGGCGTCAACCCTCAATTTCTAAAAACTTCAAATTTATGGTGGAATGAACCTCCCTGGCTCTTACAGGAAGAAAACTCATGGCCCATTTCTAAAATTCAACCTGTTGAACTACCCGAGTTCAAGGGCGTAACGCACGTTTTAATTATTAAAAACAAAGTTTCTTTTCCTTTCGAAAATTTTTCTAACTTAAACAAGCTTGAAAGGATTATTGCTTATTGTTTAAGATTTCGTAAAAATTGCTCTCTCACCAAAAAGCAAAGAACAGCTGGTCCGTTATCTCTAGCCGAGCTTTTTAATTCATTAAAGGTTTTAGTCAAACTTTCACAACAAGACTCCTTTCATAACGAATATAACCAACCATTTAAAAAACGGCCTTTAAAGACCACCTCCTCGGTGCTCTCTTTAAATCCATTTTTAGATTCTGATAATTTAATACGCGTAGGAGGAAGATTAATTAATTCAAATTATTCGTTTAATAAAAAACATCCTTTCCTTCTTTCTGGTAAACACCACCTAGCTAAACTTATTGTGAGACGTGAACATTTGAGATTGCTTCACGCCGGACCACAGCTGCTTTTATGCTCAGTACGCGACAAATTTTGGATGACCTCCGGAAGAAATTTGGTCAAACAAGTAGTACACGAGTGATTGACATGTTTTAGGGCTTCTCCATCTGTCACTAGACCCATTATGGGTAATTTACCGTTAGAAAAAGTAACTACATCTCAACCGTTTAATGTAACCGGAATTGACTACGCTGGACCCATTCATTACAAACTAAGTAAGGGTCGCGGCTCAAGAATTGATAAATCTTATCTATGCATTTTTGTTTGTTTTGCCAGCAAGGCCATTCACCTCGAATTGGTAACTAGCCTGTCTACCGACGCGTTTATCTTAGCTTTGCGCAGATTTATATCTCGGCGCGGTAAACCTTCTCATATTCATTCTGACAACGGCACAAACTTCGTTGGTGCTAACAATAAATTACACGAATTAGGAAAGTTTTTAAAAATTCAAGAAAATTCTTTCATTGAGGCGTTTACGGGCGATGGTATAACTTGGCATTTTATCCCGGCCCACAGCCCCCATTTTGGAGGTCTCTGGGAAAGTGGCGTGAAGGCCAGCAAATCTCATTTAAAACGAGTTTTAGGCGCCTCACTTTTTACCTTTGAGGAACTCTGTACTTTGTTGTGCCAAATTGAAGCAATCCTAAATTCCCGACCTATCGCACCACTGTCCGCCGATCCTAACGACCTGCAACCTTTAACTCCTAGTCATTTCCTGATTGGACGTGCACTTACATCGCTGCCAGACCCAGACGTCACTGAAATTCCTGACAATCGCCTTACTTATTTCCAACGAATTCAAAGTTTGCACCGACACTTATGGAAACGTTGGAGCAAAGAGTATATTTTGGAGCTTCAACAGCGCACGAAATGGAAAAATCATCATTCCGACTTGGTCGATGGTTCGCTCTTTCTAGTGAAGGACGACAATCTACCCGTCTTTAAATGGAAATTAGGTCGAGTTGTTGCGCTTCATCCCGGCACCGACAACGTCAACCGAGTTGCCACGTTACTTACACCTGGTAGCTTGATACGAAGATCATTCGCCAAGATTTGTCCTCTACCTGCATCTTGACAACATGACAGCATCATCACTTGTGTTTTTGTGCTACGCTATTTAATCAAGGTGCTGTGTGCTTCTACAAGAATTTTATTTGTGTTCAATTTTTTCGCGATTTTTTCTGGAATTTGATTTATTTATCTATTTGTGTACATTATTTGTTGAGAACTATTTGATTTATTTGCTTGAATTATTTATATTTTGTGATTTTTTGTTTCTATATCTAATGTTTGTATTTCATTGTGAATTAATATTGAAATGCTTTTCATTTCAACGGGGGCGGCATGTTCAGAACCGTTTCCCTATTTTCATTTATTTTTTATTGTTAACAATTATTATTTTGTAATTTCTAGCGCGGCATACGAACGTCTTGAATTTATGAGGATGATAGCGCATTTCTGTCACGCATCCCTTCCTTATAGATTCAATCGACGGTCGGCGGGCCACAGCGCTGTAAACATTAGTAATTCAACAGAGCTCAATTCGAGAACTATTACTCCTTTGTAGTCAATTGGTATTGTTGCAAAGTATTTACTACAGTAGTAATTCAAGTTCAATTCGAGAGCTTGGAGTACGTTTATAAACAAATACATTATATTGTCTGTAAATTTACATGTGTTGCTTTATGCTCAATTCGAGAGCTATTACCTTTCTATCTACGATCTCTACGAGATCATTTTATGTTGCTTCAATTGTTATTGTTGCAAGGAGTGAATAAACGTTTATTAACCAACGAATTTTTCATTCCACCATACCCCAAAACTACAGTCCACTACAACGAAATCGGGAGGTAACATTCAGGTCTCCCGAACATATTCAACAGCTATTACAATTGCTGCTATTAATTTTTTTTGTTCTTCGTCGACAACTACGACAACATTGTAAGCACTCTTACAAATTTGATGGTCGAGAGTTATTCTACATCTAACAGTGCAAATCGCATTTTCACGTTTTAACTGAACCCAACTGACTGCGTTATCAGCATAACAATCTCTCGCTGATCTAAAATTTATGACATTGTAATAAAATATCGTAATTATTAATTAGTAAGCTTTTTCGCATTTTAAAATGTTAAGATAAACAAATTAAGATGGTATGGTAATGGCAGTGCAATAAATGCATCATAATACATGCGCATGTAGTGGGGATACTACGCGGGTGCATACTGTTTTACAATGTGCTTTCTTAAGTAGTCGCGTAAAACCTTTGATATTGTATTCATGCTTTATTCGTTCTATATTAATGTTTCACTAATGTATTTGTATATAAATAAACTATATAAAACCGCATTGTGACCTCATTAGGTAAAACAAACTTTAAAACCCAACAGGTTATGGGACCAGAGTGCGGAATAAAGTGTTGAATAGTAAAAAAAAAAAAAACGTGTTAAGAACAGTAAAAAGTGTTAAAAAAAAAAAAAAGTAAAAAAGTGTAAAAACAGTAAAAAAACTTGAAATTGTGCTTAAATTAAAAATTAAACCAATTAAGTGTTTAAATAAAACCAATTGTTAAATGTGTGTTGTGTA
The DNA here is from genome assembly GCA_911387805.1 of Cantharis rustica. NCBI lineage: Eukaryota > Metazoa > Arthropoda > Insecta > Coleoptera > Cantharidae > Cantharis > Cantharis rustica. The sequence goes on from OU426879.1 coordinate 39,421,409, forward strand.
ATATAGAAAAATAAATAATGGCAACAAATAAAGAAGAAACTTTGAACATTGAACATCTCAAAGATGAGGGTAATTACGAAATTTGGAAATTTCAAATGACGATCTTCTTAAAAGCAAAACAAATTTATGATATCGCTACAGGTAAAATGAAATGCCCTGAAGATCAAAAATTAAAAGAAGAATGGGAAAAAAAGGATGCGATTGCTCAAAGAACTATTATAACAACCGTTGAAAAACCGATTATGATGCATTTAATTAATTGCACGGGAACTGTCAGACAACGATCATCACGAATTTCACAATTTTAACTGCACTATAGGAAAGAGGACACTTTTCTAAGCATATTAAAACAAAAATTTTTGCGGTCCATGCATTAGTTCTCGAAAAAATCGAATTTGAAAAATTTAAATTTACATGTATTTTAGATACACCTTTTAACACGGCTGCATGATTAGCGATTTTTGTGTAAGGCAAAAAAATAAAACAGACCCTCCGGACGCCTTCGGCGCCCTCCGGGCCTGTTTTATTTTTTCACCTTACGCAAAATAATTAAAAAAAATCCCTGAAAAATGACAGAACTCGCCAAGGGTGGAACTCGACGCCATAGAACTCGTCCGGGTGTCGATCACCAATGACAACATTAAGAGTGTATTAAAGCACTCGTACCGTCAACAAAATGAAGAATAGGAACGGAACGTGCCAGTTGACCGTGGCTCGACACGTTGCAACGGGGTGTATCGGGTTACCACTACCTTGCTTTTAATAACTTTAAAATGCCTTTTTTTCGAAAACGAATGTACGGACCGCAAAAATTTTTGTTGCATTATACTCAGAAAATTGTGCTCTTTCTTATAGTGCAGTTGAAATTGTGAAATTCGTGATGATCGTTGTCTGACAGTAACCAATTGCACAATTGCATGCGAAATGATTAACAAACTAAAGACATTGTTCGAACGTGATAACCAACAACGCAAATATAATTTATTGCAAGAATTTTACAATTACAACTATAAAAAAGGTAGTAACATGTCTGCATATATATGTGAATTAGAGAGTCTGGCTTATAAATTAAACAGTATAAAACAAGAAATAAGCGAAACCATGATTATTACTAAAATTCTATCCACGTTACCGGAAAATTATCGATATTTCATTAGTGCTTGGGAATCTACTCCAGAGAGTAAACAAAAATTGACCGAATTAACATCAAGACTTCTAGCAGAAGAAAAGCGTAACAACGACCACGAAAACTCCAGTGAACAAATAGCGTTCAATTCCACAGGTGAGCGTAATAAAACTTTTAACAAATTCAATCGTAAAAATGATGCTAAAACCTGCTTCAAATGTGGAAAATTTGGACATTTTGCTAGAGAATGTAGAAAAACCGAAATAAAATGTAACATCTGCAAAAAAAAACAATCACGTAGATAAAGATTGCTATTTTAGAAACAAAAATATTACAATCGGTACGAGCAAATCTAGTGGTCAAGTGGATAATAAAAAAATGTCTTTGTTAATGCACACAACAAAAAATGAAGACGATAAAAATAAAATTGTGTGGTATTTGGATTCTGGTGCGACATCGCACATGACCAATGAAAATAATTTAATACAAAACATGCGAGAAACAACAACAGAAACTGGTACTGCTAAAAAAGGTGAATACATAAAGGCTCTAGGTTTTGGCGAAATTGAAACGCAAGAGTGTATATTCAAAAATGTTGAATACGTCCCAAATTTGAGTAAAAATTTACTATCGGTGGGAAGAATTACGCAAAGCAGTGGAGAAGTACATTTAAAGACAATATTGTGGAAGTGTACAAAAATGATGTAAAAATATTACAAGGTTCGCGTGGTGAAAATGAACTATACAAAATTAAAACGATTAAAACGAGTGAAAATGCACTAGTAAGTGAAACCGAAAACATTAAAAACTGGCATAAAAAACTAGGACACATATCAAGTAAAAACATGCTAAAACTAAAACCAAACAGTGTCGGGTTAAATTTAAGTGACGCCGAAATTAAAAATTTTAAAAACACAACGTGCGAGGTATGCATAAAAGCTAAACAAACAAGGAAACCATTCAGCGAAACTCGACAACGTGCGATAAGACCATTGGAAATAATACACAGTGACCTCGTCGGCCCGCTCGATCCAACATGGGACGATAAGAAATACTTCATAACATTCCTAGACGATTATACACATTTTTGCACGGTAAAATTATTAAATGGTAAGCATGAAACATTCAATGCTGTAAAAGAATTCGTAAACCAAGCCGAGTCAAAATGGAACTTAAAAGTAAGTATATTAAGGTCAGATAACGGAAAAGAATATAAAAACAACGAAATGACTGATTGGTGTAAAAGCAAAGGAATAAAAATGGATTTTACAATTCCATATTCTCCACAACTAAACGGAAAATCGGAACGACTTAACAGAACGCTAATGAACAAGTCAAGATCGTTAATGTTCGAAGCAAACGTAAATAAAAATTTATGGGGTGAATCTGTACAAACAGCCACCTACTTAATAAACAGAATTCCAACAGAAACCGTAAAAACAACGCCATACGAGATGTGGTACAACAAGAAGCCAAATCTAAAATATTTGCATATTTTTGGAACTTTTGCCTACGCTAAGAAACTAGGATATTTAAAGAAACTTGAAGAGCGAAGTGAGAAATTCATTTTTGTAGGATATGCTCCAAATGGATACAGGCTTTTCGACGAAGAAAAACAAAAAATTATAATCGCCAGAGACGTAATATTCACGTGTGATTACGCATCAATTAATAATAAAATACCGGAATTAACCGAAGACGATCCTGAACAAGTTGAAATAATTCAATCCGAAAATGAATCAGATGAGGATCAAGGTGAAACATCAGAAGACGAATATTTTGAACCGCAACCAGCTGAAGAAGAATTACGAAGAACAAGTCGAATAAGAAACGCACCAAAAAGATTTCAAGATTACGTAATGCTTACTTATGAAGAGGCCATAAATGGTGATGACAAAGACAAATGGATTAAGGCCATCAATGATGAAAAAAATTCGTTAAAAGAAAACCAAACGTGGACACTAATAAATAAAGACGATGCAATAAATAAAAAACTGCTAACTAATAAATGGGTATTCAAAATCAAGGACGACGGATCGTATAAAGCGCGATTAGTAGTTCGCGGTTTTCAACAAGTACAAGGAATAGATTATGAAGAAACATATAGTCCTGTGATCAGCAGCTGTGCGATTAGGTTGCTATTTGCGATAGCAGCTGAACAAAATAGTAAAATAATGAAATTCGACATAAAAACTGCTTTCTTGTACGGAGAACTGGATAATGATATTTATATGGAATTACCGCAGGGATATGAAAATAACAACCAAATTTGTAAATTACAAAAGGCGCTATATGGTTTGAAACAAGCATCTATGAAATTTAACGAAAAATTTACGGTATTCCTAAAAGGTGTCAACATGGAACAATTAAAATCAGAAAGATGCGTATTTAAAAATAAAGATAGTGATATGATTTTAGCCATCTATGTTGATGACGGTTTACTAATCGGAACCAACAAAAATAAGATGGAAGATTTCTTAAAAAAGCTCGAAAATGAATTTAAAATTAAGACTACGGAAAATCCAAAAACTTTTTTAGGAATCAACATAAAATTAAACAAAACGGGAATAGTACTAAATCAATCGGAAATGATCGACCATCTCCTAAAAACGACAAACATGCAAGAGTGCAACTCTGCAAAAATACCATTGCATGCAAGTGATGTTCAACGAAATGATCAAACAAAGAATACGAAGTTTCCATATCGGGAAGTGATTGGAAGTTTATTATACATTAACAATAAAACGCGACCCGACATAAGTTTTGCGGTAAACTTTGTGAGTAGATACATGGAAAACCCAACTCAAAGTGACATAAATAATGTTAAACATATTTTAAGATATTTAAGAGGAAACCAAAATTACGGCATAAAATTTAATAATGGCAACAAAAACGGAGAACTAATTGCTTTCTCAGACGCAGATTTTGCGGGGTGTATAGAAAAAAGAAGAAGCACGACCGGATACTTAATATTTTACAACGAATGTTTAATTAACTAGATATCTAGAAAACAAAATGTTACAGCCCTCAGCAGTTGTGAGTCGGAATACATATCTGCAGCAGAATGCGTCAAGGAACTTATTTATATTAAAAATTTCCTGGAAGAAATTAAAAATAATCAAGTGAAAGTGACCCTTAAAGTGGATAATAAAAGTGCGATAGATTTAGCAAAGAACGGTGTTTTAAACAAACGAAGCAAGTATATTGACGTGAGGTACCACTTCATTCACGAAAAGATAAAAGAAGGAATAATTACTTTAGAGCATTGTAGCTCAGCTGACAATTTGGCTGACATTTTAACAAAGCCATTGGATAGTACCAAATTTGTTCGTTTAAGAGATAAATTCATGATAAAAATATTAAAATAATTTTTTCTTTAAACTTTAAGATTTTATTGTTTGTAAAACTAGTTAAGGACATCGTGGCGACAAGATTAACGTTAGTGCGTATCTGTCACACAGTGAAGTTTCAAAGAGTAATTACAATAGTTTGAAGTACTAAATTATTGCAATATTAGGGAAGCGTGACGAATAAGATTGTGGGTTTTACTGCAAATAGAGGTTTTGTATCGCAGATAACCATAGTAGGTAAAATTGAACATATTATTGTCATCGAAATTTAATAATAACAAACGGCCATATTTAAATTGCGTATGCGTGCGTCGCTACAAATGTAAACAAACCCCAGTGGCGTAACTTGCATCGAGACAAAGTTTAATAAATTGTTGTTAACCGCGAAGCAAGGAGAACATTGACCTTTGAGGAGTGGATCCGGGTAACTGTTTTTCTAACGGAACATTATTGAGGAAATATTGAACACCAAATGAATAACAACAAGAAAAGAAATAGGGAAAAAGATTCACCAACGGAAGAAAATTGTGTTTTCCAAAGAAGCAGATTATTAACAAGATCCCCAGTTGAAAGTAACAGAAGTGAAGTAGAGGAAAAACATACAGTCAGCGAAATGGAAAGAATACTAGAAGAAATGAAGAGAATGACAGACACTATAAGAGAAGAGATTAAGATTGGAAATGAAAAAATACTGGAGAAATGGAAGATAGAGTTCACAGAGGAAATCAATAATATAAGGGAAGAGTTAAAACAGACGCGCGAACAGGCTACTCTCCAATGGGAAATTCGTTTAAGCGAAAAGAGAGAATGGGAAGTTGGAACGAATAAGATGAAAGATCGCCTGAATATAATTGAAAAAAGATTAGAGAGCATGGAGAAGAAGTCGAGAAGGAGTAATGTGGTAATAACAGGAGTAGACGATTTCATGACAGACGGAGAAGACATGAAAAAACAAATCGCGGAATTTGTGAGGGAAAAACTTGGCGTGGAGACGAATATTCGAAAGGCATATAGAGTGGGTCGGAACAAGTGCGTAGTAGAAATGGAAAACGTTGAGGACAAAATTAAAACTATGAAGAATAAAAATAGACTGAAGGGTACCCGAATCTTTATAAATGATGATTTCACTGTGCAAGAGAGAAGGATTCAAGCGGTGATAAGGAAAGTTGCGAAAGACGAAAGAGAAAAAGGGAGGAAAGTACGAAGTGGATATATGAAATTAACTGTTGACGATAAGCAATATTACTGGAATTATGAGCAAGGTGAACTGCAGGAAGACCAGAAAAAGCCAGAAAGATCAAAAAACTGAATAAGGGTAGCAACAGAAGGAAACTTAAGACGACCAAGCACGAAACGGACAAAGCAAACGGTTCTAACAATGTAAGGGGGGGTATTAATGATATAATGTTTCTGGCAACCTGGAATGTTAGGGGAACTTTTGTAGCGGGAGCATTAAAACAGTTAATAAAAGTATTGAAAAAGTACAAAGTAGATATTTTAGCATTACAAGAGACGAAACAAAAAGAAAATGACATAATAGACATGGAAAACTACACATTTTTCAAGAGTGGTGGGAAGGACAGAAGAATGGGAGCTGGCTTTATGGTGAGTGAAGCACGCAAAGATATGGTAATTAGTTTTAAACCAATAACAGATAGAATGTGCGTACTGAGAATAAATAGGAAAATAAGTATTATTAATGTTCACGCACCTACGGAAGAAAAAGATATAGAAACTAAAGAACAATTTTATGAATTATTGGATCGAGAATATGAGAAAATACCAAAATATGACATTAAAGTATTAGTAGGTGACTGTAATGCAAAAGTTGGACGAGAAGAGGCTTATAGGCCTACAATTGGTAAGTTTAGCCTGCATAACGAGAGTAATGAAAATGGAAGACTCCTTATCGACTTTGCAATGGAAAAGGACATGAAAATTAAGAGCACACATTACCAACATAAAAATATTTATAAAGCAACATGGGTGAGCCCAGACGGTACTACCGAAAATCAGATAGACCATGTCGTGATTGAAAGTAGAAACGAAAATATTATCAAAGATGTTAAATCTTATAGAGGAGCAGATTTGGATTCAGACCATTTCATGGTAGGTGTGAAAATGTCAACAAATATACCAAATAGAATGAAGTCGGAAAAAAACGTAAACAAGATAAAAAGTAGAATGCAAATCCAACTCAAGATCAAAGAGAAAAGTATCGGAAAGCAATGGAGAAGATATTAGAAAAGACAGAAGTACAACAGAATATAGACTACATGCTAGTAAATAACAGTAGAAAAAAGTATAATGGAAGCGACAAGTACCCAATATGCGAGAACCAAAAAGAAGCAAAAGGAGTGGTATGATGACCACTGTGTAAATGAAGTAAATAAAAGGGAAAAAGCAAGACAAGTGTTCTTGGCAAGTCGAACTGAAGCAACAAAAAAGAATTACGAAAACCAGAGAAGGCAGTGTAAAATGATAATAAGAGAAAAGAAAAGAGAACACCAACTAAAGAAACTTGAAGAGATAGAAGAAAAGTATAACAACAGAGAAATAAGAAACTTCTACCAGGGAATAAAAAGAATAAAACAAGGCTTTCGAACAAGTACAGCGTTCTGTAAAAATAAAGACGGCACACTAGCTGGATCAAAAGAAGCAGTAAGGAAAAGATGGGTAGAATACTTCCAAGAGCTACTAAATAAAACAGGAAATCAAGAGAAAGAAAAGGAACACATAGATATAGAAGAAGATGAAGAACATGATAACATAGTGGAGATACCAACAGAAGAAGAGATAAGAGAAATGATATTGAAACTGAAACATAATAGAAGTGCAGGAGAAGATGGCATACAGGCTGAAATGTTAAAATATGAAGGAGAAAAACTACACGAAATAGTCATTGGTATGATACAGAAGATCTGGAAGGATGAGAAGATGCCCAGTTCCTGGAAATTAGCGCTGATTTGCCCGATTCACAAGAAAGGCGATAAAACTGAGTGCGGGAACTATAGAGGGATTGCATTACTTGATGTCAGCTACAAAATACTTGCCACATGCATAAAAAATAGAATTCGAGCTTATACAGAGGAAATGGTCGGCGAATATCAATGTGGTTTCAGAAAGGGGAGATCGGTAACGGACCAATTATTTGTTCTAAGAGAGATTCAAGGAATTAGTCACGAATTTGGATTGGAAACGCACGTGGTATTCCTAGATTTTAAACAAGCGTACGACAGTATAGAAAGAAAAGAGTTGTATGACATAATGATGGAAATGGGAATTCCCAGAAAATTAGTAAAATTGACCAAAATGACACTCAATTGTACTGAAAACAAAGTAAAAATTAACGGCGAACTGACTGAGAAGAAGCGGAAGTTTTGAAGTAGAAGCAGGACTGAGACAAGGCGACCCCCTGTCACCAGTATTATTTAATATTGCTTTGGAAGATGCAATACGAAAAGCGGGTTTAAACAGAAGCGGTACAATTCTCAGACGAAGACACCAATGCCTGGCTTTTGCGGACGACGTCACGATCATGACACGCACAAAGAAGGAACTACAGGAAACTACGCAGAAATTACTGGAAATGACTAAGAAAACTGGATTGGAAGTAAACGAAAATAAGACAAAATACATGACATGGAACGATAAGAAGTTTGAAGAGATGAAATCCATAAGTATAACGGTGGGAAACAAAACTGTCAAGTTTGAAGAAGTGTGTGCCTTTACGTACCTGGGAACGATAATAACAAGGCAACCAGGGTGTAGCGACGAAATTAAGGCAAGAATGGCTGCTGGCACAAGGAGTTCGTTTGGACTGAAATCGATTCTCAATAGTAAGGTGTTTGCTAAAACAGTGAAAACAAGAATATATAGTAGAACAATTATAAGACCATCGGTTATGTATGGAGCGGAAGTTTGGACGTTGAGAAAGCGTGAGCAAGCAATGCTAGAAGTGTGGGAAAGAAAGATATTGAGGAAAATATACGGTGGAAAATATGTAAATGGACAATGGTTAGCAAGATCAAACCAGGAGCTAGCCGAGCTATATGGACAACCAAGCATAGTTGGATATGTGAAGGCACAGAGGTTGCGATGGTTGGGACATCTGGCAAGGATGAACGGAGACAGAACGCCAAGCGACATTTGGAATATTGAGTTCGGAGGTACGAAACGAAGAGGTAGACCAAGGAACCGGTGGAGGGGCGAGATGCAGGAGGACCTAAATGAAATTGGGTTGGAAAATTGGAAGGAATACGCTTGTGACAGGAAAAAATGGAACACGGTCACAAATAAAGCCATGGGCCTACTAGGCCTGTAGTGCTAATATACATACATACATACAAAACTAGTTAAGAATTTTCTTTACTTATGTAATAATTGTTTTGTTGTAATATTAAAATTTGTAAGCAACCATCTAACATTTGAGAGGGGGTGTTAAGATAAACAAATTAAGATGGTATGGTAATGGCAGTGCAATAAATGCATCATAATACATGCGCATGTAGTGGGGATACTACGCGGGTGCATACTGTTTTACAATGTGCTTTCTTAAGTAGTCGCGTAAAACCTTTGATATTGTATTCATGCTTTATTCGTTCTATATTAATGTTTCACTAATGTATTTGTATATAAATAAACTATATAAAACCGCATTGTGACCTCATTAGGTAAAACAAACTTTAAAACCCAACATAAAATAACGAAGCGATTAAACATAATAAGATTCTATTAAATAGATTGAACGAGTTTATAGTTTATTTAAATCAACAAAGAATGCCGACATACCTTTTGGTTTTTTCGTTTCTAATCTCTGCACTTAGAAATTGCGTATTTTCTACATAATAGTTGTGTATCATATCGTAATCGATATTTGGTAAATTATCTGAGTCACCTTTCACATATCCAGTTTCCATTTCTTAAATAACGCAATATTTCCTCAGTTCACACAATAAAAATTTGTAATCAAATGTCAACTCATTTAACACACCACCGAGTTACAATATTCACATCAGTATAATTATTAGTTATAAGCTTTTCTGTTAATGTGTAATCATAGAGATAAGAAATTGTATAAAAGGGTAATGCATAAGTTGCTAGAAGCTTTTTGCTTATTGCTCTAAGTGTTGAAGTGTAAAAGTCCTGTGTAATAAAGCTTTTATAATTTTTAAAAAGTGGTTTTCGTCCAGACGAATTGAAATTACCGCCATACTTATATAATAATTTTCTACATTACCAACTGTTACGAACATTTAAATGAAATAACATAGGCAACAAGGTTGCTTCGTCTAAAATCTCATTGGTTTATGCGTTCCGCTCAGGTTAGGGCTGTGACGTCAAAGCCCTAGCAATTTCAAATTTCAATAATTTTTTTCTTATACTAAACGCACTCAAAAACATCTGAAAAAAAACCTAAGACTCCGTTTGATCTCTAGTTTCGAATAAAAAAATAAAAAAAACAATAGGAAACTCCTCCATTATTAGCATAGGTTCATACTCTAGTTATTTTTAATTGTATCTCTTCACAAAACATAGTAGGGAAAAGGGGTCTAAAGCCGACCGGTGTTCAAATCTGACCTCCATGCATATTTCAAAAACGTAAGCACAAATTGAGACTGTAATAATCTTATTATAATCGCCATGAATTTGGTCGTAGATTGGTTAAAGATTGCAGATATTGCAGGTAACATCTAGATTTGTTATTGATCGTTTGCTTTTATACGAAAATGCTATTAAATTGTTAAAAAGTAGTGTGGTCTACATCCGACCCCCATTTTTTGCGTTGTTTAAAATTGATACATTCATATAATCCTACAAAATTATTTTTTTTGTATTTTTGTGTATTTGTGCATATCAAATACCTATTTTTTGTGATTTTTAAGACGTGCCATAGCTGCATTGAAAATAGGTTAGCACGAATTACTTAATTTAATCCAACAAATGTTGCTGCATTCTTGATAATTATCAAATAGCTGCTGATCGTATTAAATTACAACCAAATAACATCTGGAACGTTGATGAAACTGATGTAACTTACTGTACACATTTCACAATGAGTGATTGCAAATCGCAAATCGATCAGGTAACTTCAGCTGAACGTCGGAATTTGATCATTGTTACTTTAGCAGTTTCAATAAGTGGTTTTCGAGTACCTCCATATTTTGTATTTCCTCGTGTACGATTTTCACACACACTTTTTGAATGGTAGTTCAAGTGGTTGTGCTGGTGGTGCCAATCCATCAGATTGGATTAATGTTAATTTTTTTCTTGAATTCTTAAAACACTTTCAAAGGTTTACTCGTGTCAACACATCAGCACCAAAAACATCTAGTTTGAGATTTAACAAAACACTTAAAGCAATTCAGCCATATCTACAATACGCAGATGGCGAAATTCAGGTCGAACAAGAATATTAACTCATGATATTGTCATGAAAAAAATTGAAACGGAACTACGAAAAAGAATAGAACGCCTAGCAAATAAAAACACATCTGGAAAAAAACGTCATCAATTAAAACCAAATTAAATCATTAGCACCAGATTAATTCTAATTCTTTTTTTTTAAGTTTCATTTATTACTTAGATGATTTTCAATTTTGAATGCAATTTTTATTTTAATAAAGTTTAAACTTTACGTTGAAAATTAATTAATTTTAATTTTTCATTTATAAAAAAAAAAGAAAAAGAAAGTATTAATATTTAAAATCTGATAAAAATAGAGGGGTCAGATTTAGAACAGGTGGTGGTCGGATTTACCTCCAGATGGTCGGATTTGGAACCAATATTTTAGTTTTTTTATTTTAGCTGTAGCTCGAAAGAGGTAAGAGATACATCAAAAGTTTGTTTGATGAAAAGTTGAAGAATTGAATGAACTTTACAACGATACTAAACGCAAAGTAATAAGTCTTGATTTGAAAGTTTTATTTAAAAAAAAAACTAAAGAGAGGTCGGTTTTAGACCACTTTCCCCTACCTCTTTAATTTATCACGCCAGTTTGTTTTATATGCAACAAATAATTTTCCACTCGCCATCGCACATGCCACCAACCTTTAAAAATACAAAAACCGGATATGGAACTCGATGGGTTAGTTAGCGGTGTAGCTCCATTTTCCGATTTTCAAGTTCACTGCCCATTTGATAGCACTACGGTCTACGAACACAATATGGTGCAACACAACAAAAGTAATATTATGTATTATTTTACTCTTCATTTGAATACTAAACTATAAATATTACTCTTCAACTTATAAAACATTTTTTTTAGAAACTACAGAAGTTAAATTTGCTACTCCACGACAAAAATTTTCTGTACCGAGTAAACATCGACCGCAGACATCTACGGAGAGCCACATAGAAGGTAGTCTTTATTCAGGTTGTAATTGAAAAAGCACTAGACATAATAATGATACAGAAAAGATTATTTCTGTGTGCTGCGTCGATTTTCATTTACTACTTGAATTAATTCTTATCTTCTTTTGATTTATTGTTATATATTGTTGTGTTTCAAAATGATTCGCACCTACCCTGTACATTTTAATGAAAATTTTGTTTTTGAATAGTTTCAAGTTGTAAGACTGTGGAAGTTGGACAGGTGGAGGCGAACCGACCAGAATATGTGCCAGTTGCCGACAAGCGGCCACCTCGAGCATCTTGTGCCAAGTTTGCTCGGGGCAGTTTTTGAGTTTTGATATCAGTTTAAATTTGTGAATTATAGTTGTGAGTAATATTTTTGATTTTGATTGAAATAAATAAATTTTGATGCGAGTGCATTAGTTGCGTAATTTTTGGATGTTAATTTTTGATATTTGGATAATTTTTGATGAGTTGCTACCGAGCGGTAGTTGAATTAGTGCTTTGGATAGATTTCATGGTTTTGATTGCTTAGGAAGTAAAGATTGAGATTATAAAATTTGAAATTAAATAAAATTTAAAATTGGTTTAAAATTCGAGGAATAAAATTTGCATTTGTACGAGCGAAGCCAGCTGCTGATAACAAGGCGTTTGGATACGCGCATGAGGTTAAAGTGCGAGCCAATTTTAAATTAAACAGTAAATTAAATTATTGAAATAATTTACGATTTAAATTGAATTTGATATTATTTTGCGATTTATGAAGAAGATTTATTTTGGACAAATTTAATATTTGTTTTGCATTGAAAAGATTTCCTTTTTATTTTAAAATTTTTGAAGACGCTTGGAACCCTTTGACCCTTGAAAATTCCCAACTGCTCCCGCAAAGAGTAACCCGAGGTAATAAAAAGTGTGTGGTATTTCCATGAAAATATCATTACAATATATTGTCATGTAAGACAGCATAAAATACAATAATTAACAAATAAAGAGCTCCATACATCGCATAATTTAATTGGCTCCCAACGTAGAGGGCCCGAAATTGTTGTAAGACATCGCATAAATTAATTGGCGCCCAACTGAGGGCTCGAAAATTTATTGAAATCAACTTATTGGTGGAGATAAATATTCGAAGAACGGCGCGAAGAACCCTGAGATCACAGCAATAATAAAAAGGTTAGTGTATTGAAACTTTAAACTGTGAACAATATTTGTGTGAGTTTTGTATTTTGCTGCTGCATAAAAATAACGTTAAGATAAATAATATGAACACGAGTAGCAAGGTTGCTATGGCGGAATTGGGGGAAGTAGATATAGAGCGAAATGAGGAAGTAGAAAGTAGGTTAGAGGAACAGGAACAAGATAGAGAAGTAATTGTGGTAGTACATGACGTACAAGATAGAGAGGTAGAAATGGAAAAACGAACAGGAGAACCGAATATATCTGAATTAATAAAACTAATGATGAATGAAATGAATAATTTAGGGGGTCAAATGGTTGAAATGAAAGATAATTTAGGGGATCAAATAAATAATCTAGATGGTAAAATGACAGAAATAAAGGGGGAATTAAGAGGAGAAATAAGCGAAATGAAAATAGAAATAAAAGGCGAATTAGGAAAGTTAAACAATAAAATAATTTTGATAGATGAGAAAGTAGAAGCAAATAGAATAGAAATGTTTAGCGGGCTAAAAAGTGTAGACAAAAAAGTAGAGATCAATCAACAAAAAATACAGGAAAAATTTAAATTAGAAAGAGAAAGAACGGATAAAAACTTAGATAAAAACACCGAAGAGTGGAGAAAAAATTTGATTAAAGTAGAGGATAAATTAGGAGTAAGGATCACGGGGGTAAAAGATAAAAAGGATTTAGAATTGAAAGAAATAAATAAAGAACTAAGCGACATAAGGGAAAAGATAGAACGCAGAGAGGATAGATTTAGTTTCGATATAGGGGAATTTGCCCAGCTAATAAACAGGGATGAAGGGGAGAGCAGCATCAAGTTCCATGGGGACAACAGGCCCAAGTAACATTTTCCCTGTGGAAATTTCCTGTGGTCCTATTAGACCCCTGGCAAATGCCTATTAATTAAGTATGCTAGGCATGTTAATACAGGGATTTTCCAGGTACCTGTTTACATACTCTTTGTGGAACCCTGTGAAATGCCCGTGGTAGGGATTAGCCAACGATCTGTTTACAGATTCTTTGGAGATGCCCGTGAAATGCCCGAGGTAGGGATTAGCCAGGTACTAGTTCACAGATTCTTTGTAGGGCTCTGTGAAATGCCCATGGTAGAAATTTGTCAGGTACTCATTTACAGGTTATTTAGTAGGGCCTGTGCCAAATTTAACAAACAATAGAAAACGTTTGTTGATACTATTAGTAGACCAACAGAAATCATTCATTAATAAAAAAATATTATAGTTGCAGTTTTTTTATTTTAAAGCTTTATTTCGGCCAACTATAATTAGTTAAATATTTTACCAATAATATATTTTATTTCTTAAACTATGGTTTTCCATTTGTTTTTCTATCTTTTATTAAATCAAAATTAAATTATTATTATTACCTACTTATGTAGGTACTAGTATAAAGTAAATTATAAAGTAAAATATATTATAAAGCCTCCGTAGCGAAATCGTTATGCTGGCCACTCACACTACGGTTTACCGGAGAGGTCTACCTGTACAGGTGTACCTGCGCAGGTAGACCGGAGCATTTATGGCAACGGACCTGTGCAGGTTTTTTAACCTGTACAGGCGACCGGAGCAAATTCGAAAATTAATATTTTTCATTGACACCGTACGGTACACCTGTACGTGTGTGCATGTACTCCGGTCACCTGCGCAGGTCGTGTCAGTTGTTTTCTACTAGAAAAAGAAAGCACTGGCCTATCAATGCCAATGCGTCATCGTCTTCAATCGATGCCATCGCGAAATGAACTGAAGACCGCTCCGGTACACCGAACGTCCCCATTCACCATTCCGGTAAACCTGCACGGGTAACATCTCCGGTAGACCGTAGTGTGAGTGGCCAGCATTAAGGTGTGAAGTTACAGAACATTCAATAAATGCCATCATAGGTTCGAATCCCCGTATGTTAAAAAAAAATGTGTAAACTTTCTTTAGATAATTAAATAAAATGTAATTGTTAACTTTCAGATAGTATTATTATACAATCGTTGTTCTAGAGGCATCGTTTATAATACAATAATTATAATGTTAACAATATAATTATTCTTTTTACATTCTGCAAATCTCCCTGGTAGAACCCTGCGGCAGGAACCCTGGTAGACCCCGTGGCAGGGACCCTGCCAGTGTACCTAGTAAAGGTGCTTAGTAGACTCCTGTATGGGGTATCTGGTAGGGGTGCAAAATGTGCGCCATTATGCCCTGGCACAGACCCCTGGTTTAATCCAAAAAAGGGACAGGTTCCTGTGAGATTTCGCTGCTAGGGGTTTATGAGAGATTTACCAGGTTGAAAATGTTACTTGGGGGGGTCAACCCACGGGTCTTCATAAATAATCTTGATAGAAAAATAAATAAATTAAAGGACTTAAATAGAATCAAAATCAGGGGTGCATTAAAAGGGGAGACGGAGACCTGGTACGCCATGATAGAGGAAAAGTTTACTACGTATGTCGGCTTTAAAGAAATGTTTTTGAAACAGTATTGGGGGGAAGCTGAACAAACTAAAGTAAGAAGAGAAGTGACGACAGAGAAATACAAAGGGTATGAGAGGTAACGAGAAAAGTATGCGGTAAGGGTGGTCAGCCAAGCCCAGCAGGTGATGCCTCCATATGACGAAAAAGATTTAATTCGTTATATGGAGGAGCATTTTGAAGGTGATATTAATAGAAGAGTAGGGAGAGAAAAAGTAGAAACAATTGAAGATTTCTTGGAACTACTTAAGAGATTCGATATATTGGTAATAGTATATTATCTACGCGGGAGATATGAGATGCATTACCGGCGAAAGAGTTAAAAGCCAGAGGGCTGTAGGCCCGAGGGCTTTTGAATCATGAGTCCGGTAATGCATCGTTATCTCACAAGTTTGATATACTATTTTATCTACTTCCTTGTTTAAATAGCATTTAATAATAAATAATAATTAAAATAATTTACACTTGACAAATGAAAACATAAAAAGCTGTTTATCTCGAAAACGAGACAAGATATCGAAAAAATAACTCAAAAATGTCCCCCCCCCCAGCCTTCACATTCCCCCGCCGAGGGTAATGTTCTCGCTACCAGATGCATTAATTAGCGCGCCCTAACTCCAAGAAATATTGATGAAAACTCGATTGAAACAAATAAAGTTATACAAGTTATGAGAAATCTAGTGATTGAAAAATAAAACAAATGAGTAATTTGTCAAAAAAAATTGTGTAATTTCATTAACATGGTTGATACTTTTGATGTTGATGAAGCCGCGGCAAAGCTTGTAGAACAACGATTGCCGACGAAATCAAAAAAGAAATATGAAATACAGTATTTTATTTTATTTTATTCATGTTTATGTGCTTGTCGTGTAGTTATTGTAGTTAGTGCCGGTATTACATATGTCAATATATAAACGTCAGATAATATTACCTCCCTTGGGAATTTTACAAATATTAATCAATGCAGTAAGTAACCGCGATCATATCCACGCCATTTGATGGAGATAAGTACGTATTTATTTACCGGAAGTAGATAAAATTTATTAATCCTACATATACGAATAGGACATTTGAAACACCAAATGATAGAGTAGAGCCTAGCAACCTAGGGAGATAATAGGGGAAATGTGACATACAGGGGATTTGAAAATAGATATGGGAACCAAAATTTTAACAACAGAGACCAAGGGAGATTTAATTATAGGAACAACAATATAAATTACGGCAGAGGCCGAGGGCAATATTTTAGGGGATATGGGGGATACCAGAATAGGGACAACAGAAATGAAGGGGGACATCAAAGAAGAATATATAGGTGGAAATGATGATAGGGAAAATAGAGTAAGGATCGAGAGCACAAGAAATATAAATAATGTTAAAATACAGGAAGGGACACAAGAAAGGAGTACTGGAGAGGAAGGGACGAGTATGTCTACCTCTACAGCTCAACGTTTTTAAAGAAGGTTAGATGCTTAGTAGGCACAAACTCCTATCGGCACCCTAGGGAGTTTATTACGATCAAAGATGACGAAACAGATCAGATGGATATAAACATTCTACCAAAAATTAAAATTAAAATTGAGGATTTAACAATAATTTGTCTTGTTGACACAGGGGCTGAAATCTCTTTGATAAATGAGGACATAATTCTAAAAAATTTAAATATATTCAAAGACAAACTATTAAACATAAAGGGTATAAACTTAGTAACAGCTAACGACAGAAAATTAAGTACGATAAATAAAATGCTTGTGGTAAAAATTCAGATTGGGACGATCAGTATGCTTGAGAGAATGATGATGATGAAAGGACTAAGGATGGAAGGTTTGTTAGGTATGGATTTGTTAAGTAAATTTAAGGTTAAAATAAATGTGGAAGAAAAGAATGTTGAAGTGAATGGGGAGTTGATAAAATGGGAAAAACCAGTAAATTTAAGTAAAAATGAAAGAGAAAGTTTGGGGATAAATGCGACAATAAGTTTTAATTTAGAAAATGTAGAGTTAGATTGTCCGGATAAATATAAAGGGGATATTAAAATAATTTTGAACACACACATAAATTTAATAAACGAAACACCAAAAATAGCTCAGGGGTATACGCATAAACTTGAAACTATGAATGAAGAAGCAATTAAATGCAGAGTTTATCCAATTCCTCAAGCGTATAAGGAACAAGTGTGGGAAGAGTTAGATAAAATGGTAGAGGACGAGGTAATTGAAAGAGCGAACACGCCATTTTTAAACCCAATGGTAGTAGTGAAAAAGAAGGATGGATCAATGCGACTTTGTCTAGACGCGCGTAGATTAAATACAATAACCAAGCCGCAATACGAGGCTCCACAAAACATTGATGCATTGTTAGAAAAAATTGGGACGAATACATACTTTACTAAACTCGATTTGAAAAATTCATTTAGATAGGAAATCACGAAAATATCCGGGATTCAGTATTGAAGGAAATATTTTCCAATTTAAGGTGGTGCCGTATGGTCTGGCGTCGTCTTCAGCGGCACTGGTAAGAATGATGCAAGTAATTTTAGGGGAATATGAATTTTTTTATTTACATTATATTGATGATATAATAATTTTCAGCAACAATTGGTCAGATCATTTAAAGCATATTAAAATAATTTTGTCAAAATTGGAAGAAACGGGTTTAAAATTAAATATTACAAAATGTCAATTTGCAAAGAGTGAAGTTAAATATTTAGGGTTTAATATAAGTAATGCAGGAATTACGGTAGAACAGGAAAGGTTGGAAGAGATAAGAAACTACCCGAGACCAACAAATTTGAGGACATTAAGGGGATTTTTGGGAATTATTAATTTTTATAAAAAATTCATAGAAAACTATTCAAGTCAAACTTTGAAATTATTAACTTTGTTAAAGAAGGGAGTAAAGTGGACGTGGACTAAGGAGTTGGCGGATTCATTCGACAACCTAAAGAAAGCGTTCCATGATAAACTTATTTTAATGCATCCAAATTTTAATAATCCGTTCATTTTAAAAACAGATGCGTCAGATTTTGCGGTATCGGCAGTACTTGTACAGATCCAAAATAATGAAGAAGTACCTATCTATTTTACTTCACGTACTTTAAGGGGTAGTGAGTTAAAATATACGATTTCAAAGAAAGAGATGCTTGCAATTATTTATGCCTTAAGCAAACTAAAGTTTTATCTATTGGGGAGAAAATTCGAAGCACTTAAATTTTTGATGACGACCAATTTTACTAACAATAGGATCTACAGATGGTCACTACTGATGCAAGAATTCGATTGCAACATCACATTCAAACCAGGGAAATTAAACACGGTAGCGGATGCGCTTAGTAGAAAAGAACAAGGGAGTGAGTATAGGCCGAATCAATTTTTAATCGCGATCAATCAATTATTGGAAGAAGAGGGCACATTTTCGACACAAGAAATTTTAAATACACAATCAGGGGCATCATTTAATACAATCAGGGAGAAAATTGCGGAATTAGATACATTTAAGGGACATTTGATGAGGGAAAATTTTATTATAAAAAAATAGGAATGTGTGAGTTGTATGTGGTGGATGAAAGGTTAACAAATGAGATTACGAGTAAGTTGCATGAAAGATTTGGACACTGTGGTATACGTAGATGTTGGAAGATTTTCAGGGAAAATTATTTTTGTATGAATGATTTAACTATCATAAAAAATCTTATAAACAAATGTAAATTGTGTTGTTTAGCAAAGTATAAGAATCATATTAATCAAAATGTCATTAAAAGTATTAAAGTTGAGAATAAGAGCGATCTAATAGCTATAGATTATTTAAGTAATTTTATAGAAACAGAAGATGGGTTTCACCATATCTTAATAATATACGACGTGTTCACTAAATTTACCAAGTTATACCCAAGCAAAGTTTGCAATACTACAACCACCTTAGAGTGTATAGATTTATTCATAAATGATGTAATTAAACCAAAGAAAATTTTAGCAGACAACGCAACGTATTTTCATAACGACCGTTTTATAAATCAATTAGGGGAACAAGGGATTGAAGTTAGGTTTATATCAATAAGACACCCACAGAGTAATCCGTGAGAAAGAATAATAGGGGAAGTAATCCAGTTTTTAAGAATTTTAACACAGCATCAACACAATAGATGGGTAGAATGTTTAGAAAGAGTTGATCACTTCATTAACGTAAGTCCAAATTTTAAAACCAGTTTTTCACCATGGTACTTGATGACAGGTACAATGCCAGATAGACCATGGCAGTTTAACATTAATTTTAATAATTATCAGGAAGATTGTGAGAGGGCAAGAAACAAAGCAAATTTAATAGCAAGGAGATATGAAGAAAAATTAAATAGTAGGATCAAAAAGAGGGTGGTGTACGAGATAGGAGATTTGGTAGTAGTCAAACGACTTAGAGTGTCGAACCGTCCAATGGGCGTTTGTGATAAACTGAGCCTGCCGTATGAGGGACCGTTCAGGATCACGCGAATGTATTTTAACAATTCTTACGACCTAGATCACATGGATGGTGGATTTAGGGGTAAATTTCATATTAATTTGATGTTTCCATATGCAAGAGAAACGAGGGGGGATCAATTTGCAAATCAGGGAGAAGTTCAAGGGGAACAAGCCGAGTAAATTCAAATATTTAAAATGATTAATAAAAAAGGAATCGTGAATGCTTATGAGTACAAAAGGAAGGGGGGTAAATAGAAGTAGCGGAGGTGATTAATTTAATTAAAATGAGTATACGAAGTATTTAAGTAAAGATTGTGAATTTAGTATAAGGAGAAGCTATAAGAAAGTTAGGGAGAAGACAAGTAGAGAATAAAGACAGGAAAGTAAGCATATACGATTAAATTTATTTGGGATGTAAATATAATGGTCCAACATAAGACAGTAATGTAAACTAATGAAGGAGTGTCTAAAATAATTTAATAAATAATAGCTCGTACAATCATGTAAATTATAATTGTGGGAAAATAGACAGATAAGTTAGGTAGAGGAGTTGCCCGATACAAGAAGCTGTAGAAAGGAAGTTGTTAAACAAAGTTAGTACATAATGTTGAGATAAAGATAGAATAAGGGAGGATAGTTGTAATATTAATATTTGCGCAAAAATGCAAGTTTAAAGTAAAAATAGATTAGATAGATTTAATGAGTTAGATAGGTGTTAGTTAATTTAAAAGTAGCAATAGATTAGATAGAATTAGATAGACTCAATGAGTTAGATAGACTAGGAATGGATATAGGAAAGATTAAAATGTAAAAAATACGATGGGTCAATACAGGTAAACTAAAATTAAAAATTCTTCGATGAAATAAAAAGAATGGTCCATACAAAATTTTGAATTTTAATTTAGGGGTAATTATATCATGTAAGACAGCATAAAATACAATAATTAACAAATAAAGAGCTCCATACATCGCATAAGTTAATTGGCTCCCAACGTAGAGGGCCCGAAATTGTTGTAAGACATCGCAATATATATATTGCAATGAGATTTTATAATTATTATTTGATTTATCTGCAACTTACCACGGTCTAGCTAACATCAGGAACAACCTCTTTAATCTCAGGAGCCGGTTCTATGATTGTCATACAATCAACTAACTACCAAAATTTTTGTAACTTGTATCAAAATTAAATGATTAATTTGAAAGCAAATAAGACCATTTATTAAAACAAAATAAAATACTTTGTCCACAATCCGGACCTGAACGTAGGTTGTTTTAAAGATTACAAGCATACAATTAAATTGGCAATTATCTCAGCCTTTTTCAAATATTGTAATCTTTAAGTTACAACTTAAAATTAAAAAATGTAAAAATTAATGTGTGTAGTTCATAATTATTAATCGTAGCGTTAAATTTAAATTTTATCACTTTGTTAAATGCAAGATCTCTCACCCAGTAATAGTTCCGTGATATCACCTAATTTTCTTTCTTCTTTTGGTGACCTTCCAACAGCTCAAACACTCAAAACCACGTGAACTCCTGTTCCTACTTTGCCTTCTTTGTGTGAATAATTAATCGACAATGATCGCAATAACCTCATAACTTTAATCTTCAACAAATTCTAATTTGATTCCATATTTTGGTCGCTATCATCATAATCCAAATTCTTGATTATTCATAAAGAAAACTGCTTATTATTACAAAAAATACTATTTTTCAATTTTCTTCCAAAATTTATTTGTAACCTTCTACTTTTTTCACGAATTCTCTCTCCGTTTTTCTTATCCGGAAAATGTTACCAACCACTCTCTTCTAATTTTCTAACTTTCACTTTTAATTTTACAAGGTGCGTTCACATTTTTAGGTCTGTATTTGATACAATTTATTGCTTACGTTCTTATTTAATTTTTATTTTATAAATGGTCTCACAATTTTAAACTATTGACAGTTTTAATTTTAAATTACTCCAGCTACTGTTCTTATAAGGCAGTTGTCCTATTATTTATTTTATTTGTTGTTACGACACATGACAATATATGAGGAGGATAGTCGCTGACTAGCATCTCATTTTTAGACAATGGACATCTCCATTTTTCACAAAATTTTAGTTTGATAAGCCATTTTGTTCTGTACGGTGTTGTAAATAGAATCGTGTAAGATGTTAGTAACTAAATTGGACATAAAGCATAGAAAATTGTGTTTAAAAGTTACTGTCATTTACAAAAACGGACGTATGCGCCTACAGTTTTCTACAAGGACATCTCCAATTCTACCAATCACAGTAGCTTCTATTATAAATATTATTGTACAACACCTGATTGTAATGTAAGCAAACGATATTAAAACGTAGTTGTTACGATTGTGTATTTTTTTATTTTAAGTAATAATTTAAAATGGAACAAAATCTTGAAGAAACTCAAAAATCAAGGAAAAGAAAAAGGCTACCCGAGAATTTGCAGTGTAACGTTCGTCGGCGTTTAAAGTTAGTAATAACATTTTCTTTTTAACTTAAAAAAGATTTAACCTGTAATAACCTAAAATAATTAAAATTTTTGTTCATCTTTTAGGTATTCAGCAAAAGAATTGCCTGAAATGCCAAATTGTAATCACAGAGTAAACTGTAGTCTTTTGCAATTAATAGACATAAAAAAGTTTCACCAAGGATTTTATATAACTCCAACTAAGCAGTTACAGGATACCTTTCTTGTAAAATATGTTAAAAAGGCACTTCCAAAGAGAATCCGAGGTTCAGGTGTGAAATCAAAAACCTTAACACTGCAATTTTTTGTCGAAAATCAACTGGGAAATTTGCTGCGAGTTTGTCGCGAAACATTCCTGCGTATATTAAGAATAACAAAACAGAGTGTTTGGTATTTTTCGTAATTTTAAAAAATATAAGGAAAGTTTGGTTCCGATAGAAACTAGGGAAGGGTGGCGTAAAGAAGAAATATATGCTCAAAAACGGAAGTCAGTGATTAAATTTATAAAAACCTTGAAAGGTATTGAATCGCTCTATTCACGGGGCAAAAGTAGTAGAATATACCTACCTAGTGAGCTTAATGTTGCAAAGTTGTGCTGCATTTACAATCAAAGCGTGGAACCTAATTTGACAGTAAAGGCATCTTATTTCCGGACTATATTCAATACAAAGTTTAATGCTTCATTTGCAACACCAGCCACTGACGAGTGCAGTACTGCCGTCCTACGCTAAAAAGCAGTATCTCCATTTTTTACAAATTTTAGTTATATCGATTTTTAGGATTATTACAACAATATCTGTGATCCTACAACTCTATAAAGCAGTCAGACTACTAGTTATATGTAATAATAGCCTTAGATATTACAGTATCTCCACGTAATATCAACAAGTCCTACGTTAAAAACCAGTAAATACCATCTACATGCCTTAAAAACAGTATCTCCCAGAAATATTGGAGTTACTGCTATTTAGTCTAGTAAAATTAAAAAAATATAGGTCGAAAATATTAGTGGACTCCACATTATTTTACTTTTAATCGCATAAAGAATTTGTTTATAAGAGCTTATCAGAGATAGTTCGGAAATATGTAACTACCTATGTTATCAATAATTCGCTGTGCCAGTGCAAGACTGCTATAACTCAAAATTTACCGTTTTTGAGTTATTGGTAGGAAAGTGTTCCTTTAAGTGGTACTTTTGAGTTCTATACTACATTAAGTCAAATTCACATTTGATAAAGTTTTAAAAGTGTTTAGTTTATTCTTGAATTTTAAAATATTACTGACCATTTCAGTGCAAGACTATTGCAACTCAAGATAGTTTAGTATGGTCTTGAAGAATTCATTAGGACTGGCACGACTATGAGTGCAAGACAGCATTATCTCAAATTAAATA
Organism: Cantharis rustica; assembly: GCA_911387805.1. Taxonomy (NCBI): domain Eukaryota; kingdom Metazoa; phylum Arthropoda; class Insecta; order Coleoptera; family Cantharidae; genus Cantharis; species Cantharis rustica. Next base: position 39,445,226 of record OU426879.1, read on the forward strand.
TTCTAATAATGTAATAGTTTTTGATTAATAATGATTTACATTATAAATCAACAAATTGAAGACGAATTTTTGATAAAAGTATGTTTATACTTCATTGTAACAAAATTAATACTTGTATAAAATAACAAATTAATCCGAAGACATAATTTGTTATTTCAACAATATGCAAAAATTAGATGGATATAGGATGGATAGGTATTTGTCCTATCGGATAGGAAAGAGTTATTCATATATTTTATATTGCAGATTACTTACTACAGTCATAAACAATAAACAAGTGATATGATTGTGCGGAAGCGCTTTCTTTTAACACTACTAAACAGAAACCGTTATCAAATATTTCTTTACTGTTTACGTTAATGATAAGAATCGATTACAGATAATATCTGAATTATGTTTGAATCTTTTAAACAATTCAAACAATATTAACTTCAGTTGCATTTCGCGGTTTAGTGTGGAAGTAACATACGATAATAGTGAATTTTGAGTGTTGTGCGTTTGAGTTTTAAGTGGCAAAATGAGCAGATCGAAAAAAATACTACAGTTGACTTTAACGTTGGTCGAAAAAAGTAAGTAACTACATACATCATACAGTTCATTAAAATCAAAATAATTATTAACTATGTGAGCATCATATTTAATTTTTGTAAATAATTTTAGATGCAGCTGATTCTCCAATTCCGTCTACTTCTGCCACACAAAAGGATGAACCGCCGCTTCCGTCTCCTCCTCGGACTTCATCTGCAACACGTCCAGATGATTCACCGATTTCATCTACTCCTCGTGCTCTTTCTGCAAGATACGAATCATCTTCTGACCGCTCATCTCTTTTGGATTCCGTCAATTATTCCGAATTAGAAAACATGTTCGATTCTGACGACAGCCTTTTTGATAAGAACTACGAACCTAAAAGTGAAAGTGATTCGGAAAACGAAAATGAATCTTCTCAACATTTACTTCTACCGTTGAGTGAAGAACCTCTTCACTCAACACTTCTACTATGTGAAACAAATAATGTTGAAGAATAACCGGTCAAGCAAGCTACTAGAAAAAAATTGAGACAACCTGAAAAATGGAAAAAAAATGTCATGAAAAAGAAAAGAAATTTAGGCAAAGCGTATATAAACACGAAAGGAAATCTAACAACTAAAAGAACTTTGAAACCTGGTTACAATGATAAATGCAGATTAAAATGTTCTTCTAATATTAATCAAGAAGAGCGACAATTACTATTAGATAGATTTTGGAGAATTGGAGACCTGACACAACAAAGAAACTTTATTGTAAACCACCTGAAATACATTGAACCTAAATATCGCTATCAACGAGAGGGCAGTACAAGAGGTAAGAACATGTCTTATTATTTTCACGTCAATGAGAACGAAATCCGTGTTTGCAAGACATTTTTCTTAAATACTTTAGCCATTAGTAACACTTTGGTCAATACGGCAATAAAAAAAAGATTCGAATGGAATAGTTCAAGGAAATCACCGAGGAAAGCATGGACATCAAAATAAGCTAGACTTAGAAATTAAGCAAAGTATTAGAGAACATATTAATTCATTTGCTTGAATTGAGTCTCACTACTGTAGAGCCAATTCTATTCGTGAGTACATAGATGGAGGACTCACTATTTCATCTATGTATCGAATGTATAAAGAAAATCGCAGTAATGAGGGAAAACCGTATGGCAAGAAATATTTATATGAAACGATTTTTAATACGGAATTCAATATTTCATTTCATAAGCCAAAGAAAGATCTTTGTGTATTATGCGAAAAATTTAAAGATTTAAGCAAAGAAGAAAGATTGAATATTAAACCTGAATACGATCGTCACTTGAAAGAAAAAGAATTATCCAGAAAAGAAAAACAAGAAGATGTAAGAAAATCAGAATCCCAAACTGTAGCCACCTTCGATCTGCAAGCCGTACTATCAGTTCCATGTGGTGAAAATTCAATGCTGTACTACCGCAGAAAATTATCATGTTACAATTTTACTGTATACAATATTGGTAATAAGAAAGGTTATTCGTTCTTTTGGCATGAAGCATTTGGTAAGCGTGGGGCCAACGAAATTGGTAGTTGTATCTATCATTTTTTAAAAGAAGAGTCTGACGATCTTCAAAAAGATATTGTTTTTTATTCCGATAACTGCGTAGGACAGAATAAAAATAAATTCTTATTCTCTCTCTATCTTTACTGCGTAAAAAATCTTCACATAAATTCTATTACCCAAAAGTATCTAGTTGTAGGTCATACCCAGAATGAGGGAGATCATATGCATTCCCTCATTGAAAAAGAGAATGTTGAAGAAAGGTCCTGTGGTGCATCCTTCACAATGGGTAACGGTTATCCAAATGTCGAAAAAGACGGGAAATCCCTTCAAAGTGAAAGAACTTCACTCAAACGATTTTTTTGATCTGAAAGCTCTAACTGATGAACCGGGAAAAAATTTTACAATCAATGAAAATAAAGAAAAAGTTGTTTGGCATGATATTTGTATTTGCCGGGTAGAGAAGAACTTTCCTTCTACAATATTTTACAAAACTTCGTATGAAGATAAAGAATGGAAAGAATTGAACGTACGTGGAAAAGCAAGAGGTCGTCAACGAGTGTTGGAATTGGAGTTGTTACCAGCATACTCCGAATAACCAAGTATTTCAAAATTAAAGAAAAAAGACTTATTAGATTTATGCGAAGCTCATGTGATACCGCGCGTGCACTGGGACTTTTTCAAAAATATAAAGACCGAAGATGATATACAATAATTAATAAAATTATTATGAAGATAATCAAAAGTTTTTGTATTTGTAGTATGTACAATAATTAATAAAAATAATAATTACAATCAAAAGTTTTTGTAGTATATTTTCAAGCTTCGAATATACAACTAATCCAGTTCAAGGGTGCTTCAACTAAAAATTAAGAGTAAAAGTTCTGTTATTTAACCAATTCTAAACTGCGCTAACTCAAAAAATCAATCTTATCAATCATCGGCGTAAATGATTTTTGATTAACTCTATACTAATCTTTAGTAAAGTTCATCAAGTTGTAATAGATAAAAAATTAGCGATGTTCAAGTAGTACCCAATTTATAGTATCAATTTTCGACGGTTTTTTCTGTTTTCATTCGGTTCGTAAATTATTGCTAAATTAGTGTGTGAAAATTGTGTAAAATGTGTAGATCTAGGAAAATATTGCAAATGGTTTTAAATGAAGAAGTCGATGACGGTACGTAAGCCCATACTTATTATTTAATTAGCAAAAAAATAGATGAATATTTAAAACTTCAATTTATTTCTTTTTTATTGTTATATTTACATAGAATCCACGCACTCGATAGAATCACAATATCTGAAATGACAATATTTTCAATGAGAATTACGAACCACTTTCGCAAAGTAATACTAGTGATGAAGTAAATCAACCCATGTTACCATATGACGAGTCAACTTTACTCAGTAAGTGAAGTTAATTTATAAAATATAAAATTTTATTGAAAAATAGTTTTAGAAACTATTTATACTAACCTTCCGTAAGTGACCAAACAAATTATATACAGAATAATACTAGTGATTGTAATACCTACCAAGATTTAGCCATCCATGTAAGTAACACAGAAAATATAGTTTTTTAAAATAAGAAATTTTCATTTAGCGACTTCAAAATCGTCGATTATGAAGATTCAGATGACTCTCATAAGGATCCAGATTTCCAGTTGCCGTATAGAAAAAATCCAGAGGACTCGAATGACAGTTGTAGTAGTACTTCAACTGAAGCTTCAACAAGGAGTAATGATGCTGTAACTCCTAATTTAGAATTGACGAAGAAAGGAAATGCTAGAAAAAGAAAAGTAGCTCAAAAAAACTTAGAAAAAAATAGAAAAGGAAAAGCTAATAATGAACGAAAAAAACATTACGTCCGACCAGCATGTGAAAATTGCATAAAAAGTTGTAAGGCGTTTTCTAAAGAGCATCGACATTTATTAAATTACAGTTATTGGTCGATGAATTGCCAGGAAAGAAGAGTTTATATTTCTGCTGTTTCTTCTCATGGTGTGAAAAGAAGAAGAGGAAATGAAGTAAGTTCCAGAAATAGAACATTCAAATATGTATTAAAAAATGAACATGGGGATGGACTCCAAGTATGCAAAATCTTTTTTTTAACCAAATTAGGCTACGATAAAAAAAACGATCGAGTAATTACAAACGCTTTAAACAACGACATCGCTACCAACATCCAGCCTTCTATTATAGATAAGCGTGGAAAACATAGAAAAACTCCAAAGACAGATCGAGAATTAATTAAGAGCCATGTTGAATCCTTTGGACCTAGTGTTTCACATTACAGAAGAGAACATGCCGCAAATAGAAGATATCTTCCCAATGATCTTACCATTAAAAATTTACACACCGATTTTGTAACTTCTAATCCAAATGTCAAGTACTCCTACGAGTTCTATCGGAAAATCATTTCAAACGATTTAAATATATCATTTACAAAATTAGGGCATGAGGAATGCGAAACATGTGAAGGTTTTCAACTTCACAATCCCGAGCACACAGAAAAGTCGTTGTCTGAAGATTGTAATTACTGCAAACTTTGGGAGCAGCATATCAAAAAATCAAAACAATCTCGCGAAATGTACAGAAAAGATGCAGAACATAATTTTTCACCTAATACTGTATGTTTTTTTAGCAGACTTGTAAAAGGTTATTATGCTGCCCCGTATCGAAATGTTTAAAAAAGTTGTTTTCTGCCAAAGAATAATTGTTTTTAATGAAAGCTTTGTACCAGTTGGTAAAAAATTAAAAAGCCAACCTTTTGCATGTCTATGGCACGAGTGCATAAGTGGTAGAAGAAAAAGATCTTATTAGCACATTCATGCTTTTATGTTGCATATGCGTGATAAGGAAAATATAAGTATTTGGCTTGATAATTGCGCAGGACAAAATAAAAATTGGTCATTATTCTCTTATTTAGTGTATATAATAAATTCGAACGATATTTCAGCTGAAAAAATAATATTTAGATATTTTGAACCAGGACATACGTTTATGTCAGCAGACAGCTTTCACCACTAGGTTGAACTGTCTTTACAGCGAAAGAAGGTGTATGACTTTGCTGATTTCATATCATGTGTTCAATCATCTAATTCTGGCAAGGTAGTTGTCAAAGAAATGAAGCAAGAAGATTTCTTTGTTTGGGCTTATCACTCCTCACTTTATAAAATAAATCGTATTAAACCTAGACCATATATGAAGGATATTGTTGAAGTTGTGGCAAAGAGAGGTAACCATTCGTTATTTTATAAAACAGATTTCTCAAATAACGAAATTGAGTTAAATTTTTTAAAAATTAAATCAATGTAAATTAACATTGTTATAATATATTGTTATTAAAGTATGAAACTTGAAGATTTTATATGCCTGGCTAATTTCAAAATTAATAAATTATTTCTTGGTGGCCCAACCATAAACACCTATGTAAATGTGTGTTTACTCAAAACAACGATTTTGGAGATACTGCTTTTTAGCTTAGGACGGCAGAGTACTTGCCTTGAACTGAATACCAAATTAAAAGTTGCAAAACATGAAGATACCATTAAATATATCAAATTCAAAAATCTTCTACACAAAAAGAAAGCAAAGTGTTTTTTTGAATATCTTCGAAATAAACCAGACGATTGCTTGCTGCTTTCTTTTGATTGTCAAAAAAACTTAGTTTTGACTAAGGTTAGTGACCAGTCAGCTTACTACTCGATGCAACTTTATTGCTATAATTTAGCAGTCGTAACAGGAGTCTCAACTGATAAATTAAACAGAAATAACGTTTCCATGGTATACATGGAGTGAAAATGAAGGTAAAAAATCTTCTAACGAAGTAGCTTAGTTTTTAACGAATTAAAATCTAAGGACTTGGTGAACTACAAACCTGTTAGACTTGTAGCAGATGGTTGTGCAGGCCAAAACAAAAATATTAATGTTCTTACAATGTGTGCAATATGGCTTCAAAAGGTTACACCTGCCAACATAAAATTAATAGAAATTATATATCCAGTCACTGGACATTCGTATATGCCTGCGGACCGTGTATTTGGATTAATTGAAAAAGAGCAAAGATCATTAAAACCAATTTTAAATTTGTCTGAGTATCATATTTTTAAAAAATATGGCACTGTTAAAGTTATTGAAAAAGATTGGAAACCTTATGACTGGAAAAAGGAAGCAAAGTTATTTATAATAACTACAGCACAGCTATACTTTCAGATCAGTCAATCTAAAAGGATTATTATACAAATGTCAACTAAATCTAATAAAATCCTTATTAGAGGCGAAGCAGCTTATAATGTGAATATTGGCGTTCCTAAAATGATATCAAAACAAGGTAAATCATTGTCGATGGTTCAACCAAAGGCAATCAAACTAGGAGTCAAGGTAAATGAACAAAAATTGAAAGATGTTGCAAATCTTCTAAAAAAGCATTTTGGTGAAGACTGGAAATCTTTGCAAATTTTGGAATGGTATAAAAAGATCATTGAAGACAACGAGAAAAATGAAGGAGAAGGAGAAGAAGAACAATACGAGTGTCTCAGCGGTGATGTTCAAGAGGATTGTGAAATTTGTTACAACAAACTTAGTTCGTTCTCTGTAATGTTTATTTGCTTTATAACTGTTTAATTTATGTTTTCTGCAATATTTTTCTGAAATAGGGTGTTTTGATTTTAATTTTGAGTTACATAATGATATTTCCCATCATATTTAGTTACAAACCTGGACATATCCACAGTTTATTTACAAAACAGGACATCGCAATTTTAGAATTGAAATTTTTCTTAAACTACGGCAGATTCACGAATTTGCTTTTGTGTAGTATTCATCCATTTCATAATTTATAAATTAAAGAAAGAAACGTCGATTTCTAGTGTATGATGTAGTCACAATAAAAAAATGCTGAAAATTAACATGACATGGACACGTCCGCCTTTGTAAATACACTCCTCATATATTTATATATATATTGAGATGTAATTTATTTATTAATTAATTTTTTTAATTTTTTCCATATCATTTAATTAAAATAATTCGTTAAATTTCAATTTTCGTTACGATAAAATATTCAAAATGGGAATACAAAATTTATACGATACCGGTATCTCAGTCCGGCTTATCACTCACAATTTGTTGTTCCTTGAACAAATTTTAATTTTATATGAAAATATACTTCAAAAAATTCTACTTGCATCCAAAACAATTTTTTTAATTAATAAATCCAAATTCTTCCAATTCTTTTTATCTCTAATTATCTTCCTAGCTTCCGTTGAATTTTATTTTCCAAAAATCGTTCACACTGTCTTCAAAATTAATTCATCCAACCACAAATCTTAATAAAAAAAACTTCTTGTTTTAAAACTTTTACTTATATTTAAAAAAATTATTATTCATCAAAATTTTCTCGTACATAAAATTTATACGTCCATCAACGTCGGCCATTTCTTGGCAAAAGGCCTCTTCAAACCTTCTTCAAAATTAATTTATTCCAATTATAAATATCAATAAAACATTTTTCATCACAAACTTCTTATAATTTTCAATTCATAAACTTATTCAATTAAACTTTTCAGAAGTGATAAGCGTTCCGCTATAAGGACTAAGTCGTGGTTAGTGGTAAGCCACGTTAAATTTAATATTGAACGATGATTTAGATTTTTAAGAGAGAAAATGAACATTAATAAATTGCCGGTTTGAGATGTTCTCTCCTTCACCCTGTATATCAGCTTGAACTGTTGAACGCAACCTAAGATTTTTGACAGCTGCTTGCTTAAAAAATTGATCAGGTTTACTTGTTGATCCACTTTGGTAATTAAATACAAATACAAAGGTAATTGCAATATAAAAGTTTAATTTTGTTCGATTACAACATTGAATTTTATTATATTGTTTGTGACAATCAAACACAAGGCGCAAACTCGTATAGAGGGGGATTCAACTATAGTAGGGGGCAAACCAGAACAATGTAAATAGGGGTTATAACAGAGGTCGTGGCGGAGGCCACGGAAACCAAGACGAAGTAAATGTTAACAATATTAACATAAGAGAGGACAGTGGTAACACACAGGCGGTTGCAGGAGCGAGTGCAACGCCTGTTGTGAACCAAAATTTTGCCGAAAGAACAACCACGTGGACATAAATTCGTACGAACATCCACGCGAATTTATATTCCACGAAAACAATGATTCGGCTCTTGCGGAGGAGGCGGTTGTATTGCCGAGAATTTTAATTAAGTTAGGAAATATAGAACTAGTAGCTTTAGTAGACACAGGGGCGGAGGTGTCCTTAGTAAATGAACAGAGGATAATGGAGAAAATCGAAAATTTTAAGGGGCAAATTATGCCGATAAAAAGTTTAAACTTAGTTACAGCAAACAATCGAAAAATGATTGCAGTAAATCAAATGCTAGTCACTAAAATAAAAATAGGAGATGTTGAAATATTAAAGGGAATAATAATTATGAAGAATCTTAAGATGGATTGCTTATTAGGAATAGATTTGTTAACCGAATTTAAAACAGTAATTGATACAGAGGGAAAATTTGTAAAAATAGGAAATAATATAATTAGATGGGAAAAATTAAGGGAAGATTTATTAATAGTTAATATAAATTTAAATGGTAATAAAATTCAAGGGGAAATTAACGGGGAAAGAAATTGTAACATAAGGGACTTCACGATAGACTGCGCAATAACACAGATTTAGAAACGATTAGGAATATTTTAGTGAATTATCCTACATTATTCAATAAAGAATCACGGGTGGCAACAGGATATGCACACAGGTTAAACGTGTTTAACGAAGATTCTTTCAAGTGTAAAGTTTACCCAATTCCACACCACCATAAGGAAAAAGTAAACATAGAAATCGCGAAAATGTTAAAGGATAAAATAATTGAAAGGGCGAGCACTTCCTTTATCAACCCGCTAGTCGTGGTGAAAAAGAAAGATGACTCAATACGATTGTGTATTGACGCAAGAAAGATAAATGAAATCACCAAGGCCCAGTGTGAGGCACCTCCAAATATAGACAGTCTACTTAGTAGAATAGGTGATAAGAAAATATTTAGTAAGTTAGATCTCAAAAATTCATTTTGGCTAATACCTTTACATCCAAACTCTAGAAAGTACACAGGGTTTAGTGTTGATGGTAACACGTATCAGTTTTTAGTAGTGCCGTTTGGACTTTCAACATCACTATCTGCCTTGGTAAAGGTGATGCAGATAATTTTAGAACCATATGAGGATTTTTGCGGACATTGTGTCGACGACATTCTGGTGTTTAGTAACAACAAAGAGGACCACTTGAGACATTTGAGAATGGTGCTAAATAAATTAGAACAAACGGTGTTAAAAATAAATATAGAAAAATGCCAATTCATGAAGGAAAGAGTGAAATATTTAGGCTACAGCATAAGTAAAACGGGAATAGCTATCTATAACGAGAGGTTGGAGGAGGTACAGAAGTACCCTCAACCGAAAAATTTACGTACCTTAAGGGGATTTTTAGGCATTATAAATTATTATAAAAAATTCATTAATAACTTTTCGGACAAAACTCTAAATTTAATTTCATTGCTAAAAAAGGGGATCAAGTGGAAATGGGGCAAAGAACAGGAGGAAGCTTTCCAAAACATCAAGCAATAGTTTTTTTCCAACTTATCTTTGATACATCCTAATTTTAAATTAAGATTTGTGTTACGAACCGATGCGAGCGACTTTGCTGTATCAGCTGTGTTGGTGCAGATGCAGGACAATTTCGAGGTGCCAATATATTTCACGTCTCGAGTTTTACGTGGCCATGAACTTAAGTATACGGTTTCCGAGAAGGAAATGCTGGCCATCGTCTATGCTTTAACCAAACTCAAATTCTACCTCTTAGGCAAAAGATTTACCATCGAGACAGATCACGCGTCTCTCACGTTCCTTATGACCACGCGATTTTCAAATAATCGTATTTATAGGTGGTCTTTGCTAATTCAAGAGTACTCGTTCGATGTAGTGCATAGAGCAGGTAAAGACAACTTTATCGCGGATGCCCTCAGCAAAAAAGACGAAATTAAGGGGAATAATTTGAAAAATATATTAATTGCTTTAAATGAACTAAATAGGGAAGAAGGTTGCTATTCAAGGGAATCAATAAGCGAAATTCAAAGGGACGCGATTTTTGATATTAGGGAAAATTTAATTGGGGAAAATCAATTCAGGGGTTATAGTTTCAGGGGGGAGATCTTAATTAAAACAATTCAAGGGGAGGAACTCTACGTGATTAAAGCACAATCAACAAGAAAAATTTGTCTCGACCTACATTTGTGGTATGGAGATGCGGATATTCGTCGCACATTTATGATCTTCAGGGAAAATTTCTTCTACGTAAGAGATTTGTCAATTATAAAATTAACTATTGCCAAGTGTCAACTGTGTTGTATGGCAAAATACAAAAATCATATGAGTCAAAACAGCGTTAAAAGTATAGTCATTGAAAATCCAGGTGAATTAATTGCGATCGATTATCTGAGCAATCTTGTAGACACAGAAAATAATTTTAAAAATGTATTTGTAGTATATGACATATGCACCAAATTCGTAAAGTTATATCCGATGCAAAGGTGTAACACAACTTTATCAATCCAACTACTGGAAACGTACATTACTGAGGTGATTCGACCTCGTCGAATCCTTGCAGACAATGCGACATATTTTAATAAGGAAAGATTCATAGAACACTGGGAGAGTCAGGGTATTTACTAGCATTAGGCACCCACAAACGAACCCAACAGAAAGAATCATTCAAGAGGTAGTAAAATTTTTAAGGATCCTAACACACGAAGAACACGGGGAATGGTTAAATAGATTATAAGAAGTGGAAAATTTTATAAACTGGACACCAAGCGTGAAAACCAAGTTTTCACCTTGGTATCTGATGAAAGGCACTGCACCAGAGCATCCTTGGGTGGTACGATTAGAGGAGCAACATTACGCAGAAAATCTGCAGAAGGCTATGTCAAATGTCCGCAAATTCTCAAGGCGGTATGTGGAAAAGTCAAACCGCCGAATCCGTAAGAGACGAACATTCGAAATAGGCGACTTGGTAATTGTGAAAGCACTACGTGCAGCGAATAGGGAACAGGGGATTTGTGCAAAACTACAGTTACCGCATGAAGGACCGTACGTTATCAATAGGATAATTTACGAAAACACATACGAATTAAAGTACATGAATGACGATAATATTAGAGGAAAGTTCCATGTGAACATGCTCTATCCCTACGTGTCAAGGGAAAATTTGGAGGAAGAAGATAGTTAGGATTAGGTTAGATAAGTTAGTTATAGGTTAGTTTATTGATGATATTTTTGAAAATAAAAATTGTGTTTGAAAAACAAAAAAAAATGAATGATGAATAATGACGAGAATAGGTTGATACGATAGATTCGTTAAAGTAGGAGGTTGACCAAAGACGAGGAAGTTATTTTAAAGTTGCCGAGTTAGGAAAAAGGATAGTTATATGTAAGAGGTTAGTCCAAAAGGGGGACGAAGTAGGAGAAAGGGGGATAGTTATACGAGAAAGTATAAATAGAAGTTAGTTCATAAAGGGGACGAAATAAGTGAAATAGAGGAAGAAATAATGATGAAGTTATTAGATGAATAAATAAAGATGTAGTAAAGAGAGGTAGTCCAAAAGAAGGACGTGATGGGAAAATAAGGAAATAATTATATAGAGCAAGAGAGAGAGACGGAAAAGTAAATAAATAAAAAGGGGGCAACTAAAATAAAGATTGATGATTAAAATGGTCAAGGGAGGAAATTAGAAATACTGAAGTTAGATGTCGTCATTGGTTAAAATTTAAGATTAAGTTAGTAGGTTACTTATCATTAAGTTAGTGTTACAAATTAAAATTAAGTTAGTTTAAATAGCTTACTTAGTTTAGAATTAGAAACGTTGGCAAGTTTCAAATCCAAACTATAAGGGAGAAAATGAACATTAATAAATTGCCGGCTTGAGATGTTCTCTCCTTCACCCTGTATATCAGCTTGCACTGTTGAACGCAACCTAAGATTTTTGACAGCTGCTTGCTTAAAGAATTGAACAGGTTTACTTGTTGATCCACTTTGGTAATTAAATACAAATATAAAGGTAATTGCAATATAAAAGTTTAATTTTGTTAGATTACAACATTGAATTTTATTATATTGTCTGTGACAATCAAACATAGCATTAAAATATTACGGTAAGTAAACATAACATTCAAATTTATTACAATTTAACCTTTCCTTATTTTAGAATTACGGAAAGAATATTTGTTATAAAATGGGGTGCACCTTTAATTATTATCTCGAGATAAATACCTTTATAATTTAAATCAAATAAGAAAGCTGTAAATTCCAACATCGGTTTGACGCTTCTCCAACATGACAGGAACAAATCGAATCCATTTCAAATATTTGTAGATGATTTTGAAAATTAATCGAATTCCAAATAACATTCACTTCACAAACTTTTAATCGAAATTAATTTGAAAGTTCAAATTTATTAATGTAAGTTATTTATTTTTCGTTAACCGCACTTTCCCAATTATGAACAATAATATGTTTTCCGATGACAAAATTCTAACCAAATTTCGACGTGGATTTGGTGCCGGTCGAAATTACACTACTCTCGTTTTTTTAGGCGCTTCTATCTATGCATTTTTCTAAACTAGCCATCCTGATCGCTTAAAAAACATTAAAAAGTCAACTTTCACGAATCTCATAGAATTCTTGATTTCGAATAAGAAATTTTCATCGCTCCGATTTGCTTCAAACTTTCAGGAAAGCTTCCTTATTTTACAATTGAATTTTCTATAAATTTTCAAAAAGTTCGGATCATTCATGTATGTCCTATGAGCAAGTGAAGTTTCATATGTCATAATTTCGACCAAACTTTACTTTCTAATTTCTTTTCTAAATTTTCTTCAAAACGATTTGCTTTTTAAATGTACTTCTTCATGAGGTCTTCCTGATCATTTCCATGGTTACCTTCACTGCCAGAAATTGTTTTTCACTAACTTAAGTCCATTTGAAAAGTACCCGTTTTTGACACTTTACGGAATGTCAACATATGCAGATTTGTCCTGCATTTATGCATCAATTTGTTCGAATTTTTGTCCACACACTTCTTACAAGCTATTACATAATTATATAACAAAAGATTTTTCCAATTTACAAAATTGGTTCTCAAATTCAAAATTGATAGTTAATGTCCTTTATCTTTTACACCTTCACCTAAGTAAACAAGTAAGCTTTTAAATTTAGGCTATATGCCTGTTTACTAATGTGCATCAATAATTTCTAGTCAAATTTCCAAAAATTGCAATCAAAAAATGACAACGAGCAATGACACCCGAAATCCCCTGATTTTCAACCAAACGAAGCATCACAATCCAAGCCAGATCGACAAACCCATTTAAATATGACTTTATTGAAGGTAAGCTTGACCAATTGTCATCATAATAATAATTTATTACAAACAAACTAATTCTATTTTGAGTTTTAGGTGAAACAAAGTATCCCGAGCTGACAAATATGGTTTTCCTCATCTCGGAATGGTATCTGAATCAATTTCATATAAATCATGGCTCAACTATCAACATAAACTAATGTGCAAACAACTTTTAATGTGGAGTCGAGTCTCCCCTGAGTGTCATGTGTTAATAACACTGCAATATATTTATTGTTGAAGGCAGGAAAGCGTCTCTTCCAAACACCAATTGTTCTTTCAACAGAATTTCTGGTTGCTATATGGGAGGTTTTCACATAATATAATACGTCATAAAGCTGGGCCATCCAAATCCACCAAATTACTTTCCATTCGTGAAACTTTTTTGCGTATATTTACTCCAGAAATGTGTATCATTATTGTATAATTAGAGAAACAAACCGCAAAGCTAAAAAAGCTTGTATTGTACAGAGTGGAATAGAAACAACTCTTACAAATCAGAAAAAAACTGGAAAGATACTAACTAGAGCAGAATTTAAAAAATACACTTATCTTGGAATACTCATAACAGCTGTAGTGAGACACTCCAAAAAGAAAAATGTTAGGAATTTGTAGAAAAGTGATGATTATCCGTTGTATCGTGCAACTATGGCAATAAATTCATTTAATGATATACAAAGATTTATACGTTGTGATAACATAAATACAAGACCTGAGAGATTGGCTACGGATAAAGCTGCTGCTATATCAAATATTTGGTAAATGTTGATGAATAATTTAAGGTCTAACTATACACTATCCGATTGCCTAACAATAGATGAGCAACTATTTCCATTTAGGGGTAGAACCAGGTTTACCCAATATATGCTGGCTAAACCTGCCAAGTATGGTATTAAAATTTGGTGGATTTGTAATGCGAAAACTTAATACCCTTCACAGAACAAATTTATATCGGAAAGTCATTGCAAGGTCGCGAACAAAATCAAGGTGAACGTGTAGTGAAAAAATTACGCACTTATTATAAAAACAGTGGAAGAAATATTGTAATGGATAATTTTTTTTACCATACTTCCTTTAGCACGTTTGTGTTTGTCTTGGAAACTTACAATTGTAGGAACTCTAAAAAAAACCTTACATACCGTTAGAAATGTTACCCAATAAAAATAGGCAGGAACATACATTAAAATTTGGTTTTTCTGAAGATACTGTTACAGTAACAGTATACTGTTGTCTATTATTCACAACACTACCAGTGTAATAGGGGATAAAAAAACCTGAGATAATCATCGATTACAATAATGGTAAAGGTGGTTTTATAATAACAACCTACCAGGGACGGATTTTCTAAAAAGTTCAAAAATCGATTTATTGAGCAAGATCACGTTAAGTGGACCCCCCCATTTTCCACTTGATCATCGAATTTTGATATTAGTATTTTTTCATGAAGTAGTCACTATCAACAATTAATCCCCAGAATAGTTTTTAAAAATTTTTATTTTAACAACAATTTTTTTGTTAATGAAAATTTTTATGACTTTTAGTTAAAAAATCGATAATTAAAAAACTATTAGAGATATTTCAATGAAACAACTTTCAGAATTTATAGTTCAATACTTATACTACAATACTAATGAAATATGTAAGAATTCAAATTATTTATATATTTTCATATTGTTAATTAACTTTTGTTAATTAACGCTGTCGGTACAGCGCGTCATTGATTTACCTCTAGATCTACTGAGTTATTACAAATAAGAAACAATAGTTTTTCTTTTAAATAAAAATATATTTTTATTTAAACACTTTATTTTTAAATTATCTATCCTAATGATTTTGTTTGTGCAGGTTAAATATGAATCCCGACGAGGACCGGTTTGACCATTTGGACGCCTACGCCTGCCGCGCGTTGGTCGCCGACAGGCAGAGCCGCCAAAAACCTTTACTCGTTGGCATGCAGAAATCGCGCATTTGCAGCGTTTCTTACCAGCAAAGGCATCAATTTAACCGCGTCCACTCCTGTTTGCGACACAGAAAACATTTTAGAGCTTTATGTAGTAAATATGCGTAAACAGGATTGAGATGATTACAAAGAAGGAACGATGCGAAGTTTCTGGAATTCCACCGCCGTTATTTCACAGGTAAATAATGACATTATAAAAATATCTGTGTATATTAATAAATAATTAAAAGTTCACATCACGGTGTTAAATTTGACCCTTTCTTGGACATCGAGTTTTACACGGCCCGGCAGGCTAGGGACACCAAGGACGTTCTGCAAGAATTGCCAGAAAAGCGTTCGGAGAGGCTCTGCCGCCGTTACAATGGAAGAGGATGAACAGATGGTCAAGTTCTGCGACAAGAGCACTCCGGACGGCCTAAATAAGAAGTTTTTTCTTATTGCGGCATTGGAATTGGCATGGAGAGGCAACGAAGGAGTGGCAGCGTTGACGGATCACTTCTCCTTTGAAATGGACAAGAGAAGGAGAAATAACCGGGCGCATAAGGTACAATCCGATATTTTCAAAAACTGCACCGGGCGGGACGAAACCATTTATTTCCGACAAATGGTTATTGCCGAACAAAACTCGCCCTGATATGGGACCAGTCCGGCTATACAATTTCCTGCTGTCTAAGCGGCCTACCCACTGGCAAAACAGGATATTATATAAATGTATGAAGTAAATGTGATATAGTTATCAGCGGAAACACAATATCGTATTAATTTAAATATAGATATTTAGTAAGTTTTATTAAAGTTTCAAGAATTTCTAAAAACCTTGTCTAGCACCGACTCCAAAGATAACAATAATTGGCCGCCTGTGCCAGCTAGTTGAAGTAACTTAATTATTTTTTACTTTTCAGTGCTTTTTTTCAGTTTTTTTTTAAGTTAGTTTTTTTTTTTTTTTTTAATTTTTATTTCATACATTTTATTGCATAGTTGCGTTCCGTAACTATTTATCAAAATCGAAAGTGGGTAGACCTTCTAAACGTGCTGACCACATGAGATTGCGACGTTTGAATGAGACGAGCGAAGAAACGCAAAAACGCATATCTTAAAGTAGGAAATCTAGATCGACGGCTATCACAAAAGAAAGTAGCAAGCTGCGTGAAAAGAGACTTTCGCAAATGCGGGCTTACAGTAAAAAAGTATTGAATAGTGAAAACATTGCAAGACGTGGTGGCCACTGTTTCAGCTTGATCCACGTGCGGATATCCAATGAGACGGAAGAGCAACATGCTCACCGTCTCAGCTTGATGCACGAGCGTCTATGCAATGAGACTGAAGAGCAACGTGCTCACCGTCTCAGCTTGATCCACAAGCATCTATCCAGTGAGACGGAAGAGCAACGTGCTCACCGCCTCAGCTTGATCCACGAGTCTCTATTCAATGAGACGAAAGAGCAACGAGCTCACCTTCTCAACTTGATCCACGTGCGTCTTATGCAATGAGAAGAAAGAGCAAAGTGCTCACCGTCTCAGCTTGATCAACGAGCGTCTATGCAATGAGACGGAAGAACAACGTACCCACCGTCTTGGTTTGATCCACGATTGCTTATGGAACGAAACGCCTGAAGCTCGTTTGGATCGACTGGATGTAATAGGACAAGACAGTCGTGTTCGTAAAAACATAAACGGTGAACAATCGTTTCAAACGGCTATTAATGTTTTCGCCGATGTTTCGTGCGGTCTAAGCGGCCTACCGACAGGATATTTTTAACCCCGAACCATACAGGCGTTCGGTTAAAAGCAAGTGGTTATCCATAACGCTAGTGGTAAGAATACGATGGGCAGGTGGTTAAAAAATGCAGCAAAATTAGCCGGATTGCGAGGTAAAAAGTTTACAAACCATGGCGCCCGGGCAACGCTGGCTACGAATCTCGCCAATTCCAACTTGCCGACGGTTCTGGCAATGCAATTAACAGGTAAATTGTATAATAATCCTAAAATGTGAAAATTATTATAAATATATTGTTTTTTATGTTTCAGGACACGAAACGTACTAATCCATACAACCATACGTTCAACTTCAGCAGGCGAAGTTGGCGGAAATTGTGGACTCGGTACATGCCGGATCGTCCAAGCCTGTCGGCCCATCTCCGCTTTCGTGGCAATCCACCCTTGAAGGACCGTCTACGCCTGCCTGCCAGTCCACACCTGACGGACGGTGTACGCCTGAGGAGAGGCCTGTGATTCCCGATTTGTGAAAACGCGACTGTAGTTGCCAAAATGTGAAAAAAAAACGCAAACGTATCGTAGAAGTGCCATCATCACCACCACCAGTAGACGACGAAGACTTCATCGCGGTGAGCCAACGCAATCCACGGGCGTTTCGCGCAGGCCCGCCCACACCCGCACCGAACCAACAACTTACAACTATAAATTGGATCTGATTTTTTAAAATTGTTGTAGTAATTACTTAAATACGAAATGCGTGCGACGTTCGCCTATTTGGGAAAATTCAGGTAAAATTGTCGATTTGGATCAAAAATCATCGGATTGTGAAGACGCGGTTGTAGTCGCCAAATTGGGAAAAAGAAAGCGCAAACGTTCCGTAGAAGTGCCATCATCACCACCACCAGTCGACGACGAAGACTTCGTCGCGGTGAGCCAACGCAATCCACGGGCGTTTCGCGCAGACCCGCCCAAACCAACAACTTACAACTATAAAATTTGATCTAATTTTTTAAAATTATTGTAGTAATTACTTAAATACGAAATACATTCGACGTTCGCCTATTTTGGAAAATTCAGGTAAAATCATCGATTTGGATCGAAAATCGTCGGATTGTAAAGACGCGGCTGTAGTCGCCAAATTGAGAAAAAGAAAGCCCAAACGTTCCGTAGAAGTGCCATCATCACCACCACCAGTCGACGACTAAGACTTCTTCGCGGTGAGCCAACGCAATCCACGGGCGTTTCGCGCAGGCCAGTAAGTAAGTACACGGAACAGTAAGTTCCATGGTGGAATGGTCTTCTTGAGCAGCTCCCTAGAAATGAGAAGAATTTTCAATATCTGAGGTTATGTTTCTTCCTTTTATTGATCATCCTGTCAGTAACGTAGACAGAATTTACACAGCTTCACATATTGCCAAGTCACATGAACAAAGAAGGTGTGTAATTACTTTTGATCAACCCCTCTACTGTAAAGCACGTGAAATGGTAGCTGAGTCAAAAGCTAACTCAAAGTTATGAAATGTAGTTGTAAAATTAGGAGGATTTCATATGCTCGTGTATATCCAGAATCTCCTGTCGGGTACGATGTCTTCTTAAAGGAAATGAAAAATGACAACATTGATGTGTACCATCCACGAAAGGACCAGTGTGATTTATGTTTTGCGTATGGACTGGGAATGTTAACCAAGGCATTGACTAATTATTACTAGACATACAACCTAGGGTTCAAGTTTTATTTCCGAGATGGCGAAAGTGTAGAGTTTGTTCAACTCATTAGCGTACAAATGTAAATTTTGTGACAAGTATTATGATGAAATAAAATCTTGTAGTTTCAAGGTGAACTACTACGTTACGCATCCTGTTCGGTTAGTCGATGCTTTCTTTCTTTCTTCGTTCGTTCATTATCTAGCGTATTTGGTACTTTGATTTAAGAAGTGATTTTATTAATTTACATAATATTATTATAGTAGTAACTTTGATACACATTATTTGGTAAGTAAAATTTAATATAGATACCTAATATATTATATCGTTTTTAAATATAACTAATATTTAAAAGTTAAGTTAATTATTATTATAGTTAAGTTAAGTATATTATTAAGTTAATATTTAAAAGAAAAGTTAAATTATTATTTACATGCTAAAAAAATTATAAACTGTTTAAATTCGAAAAAGTTAAGCAAATCAGTTGAATTAGTTGGAATAATCACATTATGTTTAGATTTTCGGTATTTCGTCAGGTAAACCTGGAATAGTGTCTAACAAAACTAACGCGAACAGTTGAAAAATTCAATTACTGATTGAAAATTCAAATTTATTTTACTTTTTTTTTTAAATAAAATTCTACCTACTTGATGGCAAAATCAGTTAATTAAAAGAAATAAAAATGTTTTTTAAAAAATTCTAAACCGAACGAAATATTACAATAATTTATGGTAGAATTTAATAAACCAATTTCAAAATCTCGGATTTGCGAGTTTAATTTAAAATGTAATAGGCCATCTACACAATACTTCTTATCAGTATACCGGGTGCCCGGTCGATCATCTGAACATAGAAAATTGATTTTTCTTTAATTCCCGGTTCCCATCACAACGGATAAGAATGAAATAGTATCAATTTAAAAAGATTTTTATTCCGCTTCTAAAGATACCTAACACTTGATATTTTGTTTTTTAATTACTGGTAAAAATTCAGTAAAAAAATGCAAAAAAGTAATTTTAAAAATAATTTTAGTTGCTTTGATTGAATTTTATTTCAATTGTTTTTATCGAAAATTTCTCGTCCGATGGTATGTTAAGGGATAATGACACTCTAGAGATACAAAAAAATAGCATAATTTTAACAATTTTTTATGGCCTTATTGTAAATGCAATACAAAATCTGTTTAAAGGTATTTATTGTACATATTTTAAAAACTAATTTGTATTTTTTTTTCAATTTTTTTACAAAATAGCAGCGTCAAGTCTCCGCAAAGGAAACCTCTCGTTACAAATAGCGTTCCGCGACCGGCAAGAATTTTCTTACAATTTTTGACCTTTAACAAAAATAAAAAAGATTTCAATTCTATATAAGATTATCTCAATAAGTACGCAGCGAAATTAAAAAATATTGGTTTTTGTAAGAACAGTGCATGATTGATTTCAAATTTCTGTTTTTGTTAAAAAATTACGTGAAAAATTGCTTATAACAAGAAAAGTTTACAATATAACGTAAAACCCTACGTACTTATCTAAATAAAGTAATTTTATAGCTACAGTTAAAATTTCAAAAAAATTGGTTAAGATTTGTTAAAATTATGTTGCCGGCCAGTTTAGAAAACGTAGCTTTTAGATAAAGCGTTTTAAAGTTTTACATAGCATTATTTCATGGAAATTTTTTATTTACTTTTAATCTGCAATACCTGTACCATATAATTGGCCTTCTATATTGATGTACTGCTCTTCTTCTTCTTTTCTGGCTGATTTAAACAACAACCAAGCCTTTTTTGCAGCTTCAGGCAGAAATCGCTGAGAACTTAATGGGTGTGCATCAGCTTCCGCGCAGAAATTGAAGCAATTGGGTCCGATTGTTATACCCAATCCATCCATAATTTTTAAAATACCGCTCATACCATCGTTAAATATACATACACCCATTATTTTAAATAATTTTTAAATACAACTGAAAAAACTCAAACTCGAAAGCATCGAGGTTACTAAAATTGCAATACTGATACACTAATGCACAATTACAGCCGGATACCACCTGGGTTAAATTTTTAAATTTTAAACCGTACATATTTAGAAATTTTTAAAAATAATAAAGATGCACTTTAGTTTATTATCTTTTATTTTCTATTACTAGGAATATTTGACGTCCCACACTTACTGAAGAGCATACGAAACAATTTATTATCCGGTGATTTTATATTAGAGAATCAAGAAAAAATCTCTTGGTCCTACATTAAACAAATATACGGCTTGGATGAAAAGAGTAAGACCGCTCGTGCTTTAACTCGATTGAGCAAAAGGCATATACAGCCTAACAATTTTCAAAAAATGAGTGTTCGGCTTGCAGCTCAAGTGTTAAGTCACAGTGTCGCTGCTGCTATACTGACAGCTATTGATTTAAAACAAATGCCAGAAAAAGCAAGAGATACTGCAGAGTTTTTGGAAAATGTTAATCGATTATTTGATGCTTTAAATAGCAAATTTCCGTATAACAAAAATCGATTTAATCGACCATTATGCGATGCTAATATAGAAGTAGTTACGATTTTGACCGAGGGCGAACAAATGATGGCTCGTCTAAAAAAAGTTTCTTTCCAAAAAGGAAAAATAAAATATACCGTACCACCATGCTTTCCTGGAATGATTCAGTCTATAAAGGCAATAAAGATGCTACATGAAGACAATAAAAGTGAAGAACTTCCATATATTTTAACAGGCAGAATAAATCAAGACGCGTTAGAAAATCTGTTTTCTATATATAGGCAACGAGGTGTTTATAATAGAAATCCTACAGTGAAGACATTCAATGGATTATTTAAATCAAACACTCTGATAACGCTGATGAAGCCTCCTGAAGAATCTAATTGTGAAAATGATGAAGATATTAATCTTTTTTGTGAGGAAACGCCTCGTCCTACTAATACCGACCACCAAATTGACAACGTATCTATTACGACAGACTCTGATGAGACTTCCAGTCAATATTCTGCAACCGAAGAAACCAGTTTAGAAGACTGCTCAGTATTATATTTTGCAGGATATTTGGTAAAAAGACTTTTAGACAAATACGATTGCGAAACTTGTAGGCTCAGTTTGTTAGGTACTCGGGATCTGAAGAACAAAAAACAATTGTTATTGCTCTACAAGAACTACGACACAGATGGTGAGATGCATCTGAAAATACCATCGACGTTATTTAGGAGGCTAACTAAATATTCTATGAAATCGATAGATAAATATTGGGAACAATACAGCCACACAAACTTACCCAAGCTGTTTCTTAATTATATTGTGAAACATTTTGTGAAAAAAAGACCTAGAGCTAATTTATTATATAACAAATGCCGAGAACATTGAGAGTATTTACTAAAATTGTTAGTAACTGTAACACTTTTTAAAAAATGTAAGTATCTTAGCTTATCATTAAGAGAGCCTCAACAACGTTCTCAAAATCCGAAAGTTAATCAGAAACTTAGTATTTTACAAAACCTGTAATACGATAGTAATTATAAAAAATATGTATATTTAGAAAATAAACTTAAAAATGAAATTTCACGTAGATTTGTAAATTTACTTAAAATTTCATTTTGAAGTTTATTTTCTTTATTTTATTTTCTTATTTCTTTTTTTAAACATTTTTAGAAATCTATATAGGAGGATGTGCTTTTTAGTAATTTTTGTACATTATATTTTTTTTTTGATTTAGCTTAAATATTTTTACTTGTTATATTTTTTCATTTTAATCGTTGCCTGCAGCTAAAGATTGGCAATAACTATGAAATAAGGCCTTATCTTACATTAGGAATTCTTTAATTATTTATTTTTCCTAACAATAAATTTTTTTGGTGGTAAATACCAATTTTATTAGGCCTAAGAACTAACCACAATTAAAAACTGAGTACGCAATTAGAGTTACCGCAGCCCTGTTCTATTTATTTATTTCTTCATTAACTATAAATGCTTTTTACCTCCAATTATTGTCTTCTGTCGAAATAGCTTCACATAATATTATGTCCAAATTTTAACATGATATGTTATCCGTACTGGGTTTTTAATCGTGTTTAGTTCTTAGGCCAAATAAAATTGGTGTTTCCATTTTAACGTAATTTTTAAAAAATATTTTTAATCGTAACCTGTCAAGTGGTAATTTTTTTGTTTTTTTTTAAATAATAATTTTCTAAGTATTGTGTGTCTTTACTTTACTGTTAAAATTCAGTTATTTTAACGTGTTTTTTTAGTTCTGTTAAATATTATGTATATTTGCTATAAATAAAATTATTTATTGATAATTAAGAATTGTTATTTACTAAAAAATATATTGGACGTTGTTAAACTTGAAATATATGAAGTTTATTCATAAATTTACACAAGTACCTATTTTAACCCATTATTGCCCATTGTACTCATTTGAGTACACTGAATATTTATTGCTGCAGTGCCATCAAGTGATAAGGAATTTCACTGTATGTGTGCTAGAAATGTCGCATAAGGTTTGTTACTTATGATAGTGCATCCCATTTCAGTTTATGTTTAGATGTGTTCAGTCGGCAGAATTTAAAAGTTACGGGTGCAAGTCCGATTTGAGAGGTTGTTGTGGTAAGTTGAATTTGAAGTAAATAAAAATAATATTCCCGAACTATAATTTATTTTAACAATTAAATTTGTTTTATTAGACATGTATAAAGTATGCCTACTTGTATTTGTATAAAAAATTTGTAACGTCTTTTTTCTATGATGCATCAAACGTCGCTGTACTCAGACGAGTACACTGGGCTATACAGGGTACAAAATTACATAAACATTATCTTACAGATTTGAATTTTTACAATGGATTTTCCTGAGATTCGTCCATCTGTATTCTACGGAAAAAGATTTCCTACGCTTTCAGCTGCAATAGACAATGTTGATAATGCACAATCCAATAATAATTTAGAAGTCGATTTCGTTATAATTCCTCCAGAAGTCGATTATCAAACCGACTGCGAAGAATTTGACGAAGACGACTTGATAACAACAGAACTTCCTAAAGATGTTCCTGGAGACATAGAAGTCATAATGGAATCTGAAGATGATAATGAAGACTTTGAAGACGAAGATAACGTACCGTTGTCGAGATTGCACGAAAACACAAAATCTGATAATATCGTCGAAAATAATCTAGATAATACAAATGACGTGCGTGAAAATTTGCCGAAGACAAAAAGGAAGAAAACAAAACATGCAAATCCATCGACAAAGAAACAATGTGTTCCAGAGCCTCAGTGGAGTCGCAAAGCTCGTGATATAAATATAACAAGCAGCAATGGAAGCGTCTCTCGTTTGCAAAAACTGAAAGAACTGTCAGGACTATCCTCGGTAAAAGTTTTTGAAAAACTTTTTGATGACGAAGTTGTGAATCATATAGTGGAACAAACGAACATTTACGCTGCAGCATCAAACTCCCACAATTTTCATGTAACAAAAGAGGAAATGAAAATTTTTGTTGGATTCCTTCTATTTACAGGGTATCACAGATTGCCGCGCGAACGTTTGTACTGGAATTTGGATGAAGATCTTGGTATTCCACTTGTAGCAAATTCTATAAGTAGAAATAGATTTTCGGAAATAAAAAAGTATCTTCATCTAGCTGACAATTCCAAACTGAACAAAAACGATAAAATGGCAAAACTTCGACCTTTCATGAATTTACTAAATAAAAAGCTTCAACAGTGGGGAGTTTTCCATGAATGTTTATCTATTGACGAGGCAATGGTGAAATACTTCGGGCATCACTCTGCTAAGCAGTTTATCAAGGGTAAGCCTGTACGTTTTGGTTATAAGGACTGGATGTTGTGTAGTTCCAGTGGCTATTGCTATGCGTTTGATACTTACTGTGGTGCTAAACCATCATCAGCAGATGATCAACTACCCAAAAAACCATCTCATCTTCCACTAGGATCACAAGTTGTTTTAGACCTTCTCAATGTTGTTGAGATTCCAAGTGATCACATAGTGTATTTTGACAATTATTTCGCGAGCCACGAACTTTTAAATTCTCTTCGCCAGAAAAATTTTAGAGCCACGGGTACGGTACGTGAAAACCGCGTAAAAAAATGTCCTTTAATATCCACTACTGAAATGAAGAAAAAGGATCGTGGGAATTATGATTACCGTTACGATAAAGGAAGTTCGCTTTTATTTGTACGGTGGAACAATAATAGTGCTGTCACCATGGTAACCAACTACGATTCCATTGAACCACTTGCACAAGTAAAACGATGGTGTGGTAAGAAAAAGGAAAAAATATCTGTGCCACAACCTCTACTATTTAAAAACTATAATGTGTCAATGGGTGGAGTGGATCTACTTGATCAGGCGGTGAATAATTATAGAATCAGTGTTCATGGCAAGAAGTGGTGGTGGGTGCTGTTCTCCCACATGCTAAATATAATTGTTGTAAACGCTTAAAGACTTCACAAAGTAAGCCACAAGGAGGATGAAATGGACCTACTGTTGTTCCAAAGAAACATTGCCCGGCATTACCTTCGGTCTTATAATAAAGCCATTCAGAGAAGGTCCACTTCCAACAAAGCATCTGGGTCAGTACCAAGAATCATTATAGATGATCATGTGGGTCATTTTCCTAAAAAGATCAAAGACCAACGCAGATGCTGCCAATGTTAGGTTTCTTTTTTCCTGTTTCCTAACTGGGTTACACCACCCAGCCAGGGAGTATATTAGCTGCGAATTGATACAGTAATAAAGATTGGATAATTAACATGATAAAAATAATGATTATGTTGAACTTAATAAATATAATAACAATAATAATAAAAGTGAAATAATGGTAACAATAATAATTGATAATAACAATAATAATAGGCAACAAGAACAGCAATTTTAACGACGCACAAAAACTTTAAACTGCGCAGGACCACACAAAGTTAAAACGAATTTTAATTGTTTTAAAAGTCAGTCTTTTAATTTTAAGTCAAATTTTGATTTTTTTTTAAATTTAAATGGGTTCGTGTCTGTATATAATTTCCAAATGCTACTGTCAGTATTTTTATTTTTAGGTTAATTGTAATTTTTAGGTTAATTTTGATTTGTTAGTGTAAAAGTTTTCGTGTCTGTATAATTTAAACGTCACTGTTAGTCTTTTAATTTTAGGTTAATTTTAGTTTTAGGTTAGTTTTAATTTTGTCACTGTCAGTCGAATTTAAAATTTTCGTCTTTGTATATTTGTATATGTCACTGTCAGTCAGTTAAAGTTAAGTGTCAAAAGAAAATTCGTATTAATTTCATAAATTGATGAAAGGAAGACTAAGAAGATTTAATTCGAAGCGCCGAAACGCCCATATGAAGAATTGGTTAAAATTTAGAATAATTATAAAAATAAAAAGAAATAAAGAGTAATTTATTTGTTAAAATCTTTTAATGACCCTATTATGTGTGTAATAAAATTTTTGTATGAAGTTATTAAAGAAGTACAAGAAGAAGAAGTTGCAATTTCGAGAATGTTAAATGGGTCGGTGTTATTAAAAGAACAAATGTTCATATGAGCGAATCGACGGATCGAGTATTTAGGACAGCATTCAATCAAATGTTGCATAGTCTGCCTACTTTTTGAATCACAGGGGCATTCCTCAATAGGACTGATCTTAAAACGGAAGAGATAAGATCTTGCATAAGAGTGTCCCGTTAATACCTGCGTTAGCTCGAAGGAAGTTTCAAAGGCGTCTCTAAATAAATCAACATCTCGTATTGTGGGCAAAAACTCGCGGGTGGTCGAACCTTTAACTGCGTCCTTGTATTCGGTTTCCCAAATACTCTTCATTTCAAGGCGGATCAACCGCTTTGCGTAGCTCAGTGGAAACTGGTTGTATGCGGTGCGGCAGTGGGAAACTGCCGCATCTTTTGCACATAAATCGGCAACTTCGTTTCCACCTATGCCGCAGTGAGCCTTCACCCACACGAACGAGATGTCGGTTTGATTTTTCAACCTCAGAAGAGAAAAGTGGATGGAAGTCACCAACGGAATCGTGCTGTCTCTGTTACGAATAGAAACAAGAGAGGACAGGCTATCGGAGAATAAGCACGCAAACTGTATTCTCCTGGGGGAAATCCAATTCAGGGCCGCGTCGATTGCATAAAGTTCGGCTTGAAAAACACTACATGACTTATGCAGTCGAAATTTGTGTGTTTCCTGCCGACCCTCATAATAGATGACCACCGACGCGCCGACTTCCCCGCCTTCCAACTTGCTTCCATCCGTAAAAATGGCGGCAGACACCGTCTCGCTTAATCGATCAACTTCCTCCGAGTCACTTACTTTCACGAACTCGATCGTTTGCCTTTGGCACGGATGCAACATCTCTGCCGGCGACATACGACCCTGTAAGATAACATCATCAGGAAATTGATCAAATATTCCACCCGCTTTAACCTCCTCTATCTTTGCTACTTCCCTCACCTTGAGTTCGATGGGTATGAACCCGGCGAGAGCCAAGGCAGATATTCCCGAGACCGTTCTAAAACCTCTTATGGCCCTAATGGCGAAAGCCCTTTGAAAAGAACGCAACCAACACCGCACATATTTATAATTTAGCGCTCCACACCATACACTAGCCCCATAGGTCAAAATGGGCTCGACGACGGAATGGTAAATGGTCTCGACGTTTTCAGGGTGAATACCCCACGTCGGACGTATGTATTTACATAAATTTTGAAAAATTCTATTTGTTTTAGCAATCGTTAATTTAACGTGCTCTGTGAATTTCAAGTGCTGGTCTAAAGTTATCCCTAATAGTTTAATAAACGGTTCGAATTCTAATTTCTTTGTTCCAAAATAAATACTTGTTAATTTTGATTTTGGTGTGAAGGCTATCGCTCGAGTCTTCGCGGCACTGAATGTTAATTTAACTCCAGCGCCCCACTCGGCGATCGATCCTAGTGCAATATTGGTTACGTTCTCTAGTTTCATCGCGCTGGCCGCGCTCACTATTAAAAGGACATCATCTGCAAATGCTTGCAGATGACATCCCTCCGGCAGGCCTATATCTAGGAGTTCGTCCAACACGATGTTCCAAAAAGTAGGTCCACAAACAGAGCCTTGGATGCATCCTTTGGTCATATTTTTTAGCGACTTCCCGTCAGCGTAAGCCAGCTCCACAGACCGATCTTCGATATAGCTCTTAAGGAGTCTATATAAGTTCGGGGGGCATTTAATATTTCGGAGCCTGTTAAAAAGAGCTGGCCACCAAGCGTTGTCGAACGCCGCCTTTATGTCCAAGGATACCCCAAGTACCAAGCGCTTGCGATTTTTCTCACGCCTGATAATATTGATTGCATTGTGTAATGCGTCGGTAGTGGATGTTTGGGCTTTGAACCCAAATTGATTTTTATTCCATGCCTGATGTTGGAAGCCGTAGTAGTTTAGTCGGCTTGTAAAGAGTTTTTCCAACAACTTTCCAAAAACCGGCAGGAGTCCGATCGGTCGATAAGCCGATAGGTCGTTCGGTTTCGGCCTATTCGGCTTTGGAAGAATCTTCACGAACGCTCTCTTCCACGGCTTTGGAAAGTGTCCAATCTTCAGGCATGAATTAAATAGCGATGTTAAAAATGTTAAATTTCCCTCCGCAAACACAATGCAAATATCAGACGTTAAATTATCTAGCCCCGGTGCTCTGTTCGGACTCATGCTACTCAACGCGCTCCACACCTCGCCCTCCGTAAACTCATCCTCATCTCTTGTGTCGCATATGTATGGCGAGTCAAACATGTGTCTTAGTTCGTCGTGTCTGAGTCGCGTATCGTCAGTATCGTCGGGGTAAAAGTGTCGTAATAGTTTGGTAGCTGTCTCGTCACTGTTAGTGGTAAATTCGTTGTCGCACATTAACGTTAAAGGAGGGTGTCTTAATGGGGCGTCTTTGATCAATCTATTTGTCATAGACCATACGTTCTCTTTATTTTGAATAGTGCAAAAATTTTTGAAATGTTTTGTGGAAGTGCTTCTGACTAGCTCACCGTATTCCTGCTTTTGCAGTTCATATTCTTGCAGAAGATGTGTCATATCTACGTTTTGATTGCTGCAAGAATGAACACGGTGATGCAGTCTTATGCACTTCTTTTTCAATTCCTCTAATTCTTTAGACCACCATGGATTATACGGTTTTGATTTCCCACGTATTTTCATTGAGGCAAAACAAGAGTTTCGAATGTCCTCTGTGAGTCTATCCACGGTAAGGTCTAAATCGTTAGAAGATATGTTATCGAAATTTGTCGCTAATAATTTTGATTTATCGAAATTTTCAGATAATTTTTTTATAAAAGTTTCCCATTTGGCAATTTTGTTCCTAAATAAGTATGTGGAATTAGTGTGATTTGCACTAACTTCGTTTTCTACTAAAATTTGGAAAGTGATCGCGTTATGGTCTGATGTCGGGCAGATTGACTTATCTACGCACCACCGTGAAAGCCGGTTGACGATACTTTCGGAGGCCATCGTTACATCTATAAAAGATGTTAAGAGGTTACCATTTCTGGTAACCTCGAATGTTGGTGAGCCTCCTTCATTGCATATGTTTAAGTCATGTGAATATGCAATGCTGAGAATATCTTCACCACGGCAATCACTATTATGGGAGCCCCATATGGGGTTGGTCCCATTCACGTCTCCACCAACGATGACATGCGATCCTTTGGTGTCGTGTAGGAATTGGTCGAGGTTTACTAACGTATTGTTTATGTCCAAGTCTGGCTCGATGTATATGCCTCCAATGTACAAGTACCGCTGTTTAATCGAAAGCTTCACTATAGTGATATTTGTGTCCGAGTATTGGGACATGCCAAGCACTGCCCCAACACTCTTCTTTATTAAAATTACACTTTTTGGTCGTGTGTTGTTACTAGCGGACCTGTTACTTTGGAAAACATATACACCGTCCATACTTTTAACATGGTTGACTCGTCCCACATATGGTTCACTTAGCAGAGCGACATTTCTGTCGCTCTGCATGAAATAAGAAATGAATTCACGATAAGCTACGTAAGAGCGCATCAAGTTGCACTGTACAAAATTTAAATTAATACTCCCCGTAATCGATGTAATCCCTTACTCTGTCTTCCATCAATTTATGAATCATGCATTCTTCAGAGATAGCATTATGGTCTGTTTTGATTTTATGATTTGCTTTAACGTTGTTTCTTGAGCAATTTATGCATTTCGGTAGGTTACCTTTTTGTTTGCAATTGTTAAAATTGTGTGGTCCCGAGCAGAACGAGCACACAGCTTCTTCTTCCCTGCAGAATTTGGAAGTGTGACCATATTTGCAGCACCGGAAGCATTGCTTAATATTTAGGTGCTCTCTAACGTGTACCCGGTCGTGGTCCACATTCATTTTCCCGCTTTGTATAATGTTATGAAAAATATTTGGTTTTGTTTGAATTACTGCGTTGTATAAATTTTTGTTCTTATTGTTTTTAACGAAAATAAGTTTTATATCTTCTTTGTCGTTTATTAAGTTACAAATACTAGATTTTGATTCTTAAGCACATCCAGTAACTCTTCCTTATCCACGTCCCTGGATATGCCCTTTAAAATTATATGCGGATTGTTCAGCTTAAGCTCCTCATATGAAAAGTTTGGATTTTCTGTAATGGATTCTTTTAGGTCTTCCATCTCTTCTAAAGTAGACAGTTCTATTTTTAACTTATTATTTTCAAATTTACTTATATTTAAAGGAGCATATTTTTTGGTTCTGAAGGATACACTTTCTTTCCATTTTTTGATAAGGTCCGCGTATGAAATTTTTTTTGATGATTTGTAAGAAACTATCAAATTTGGACCCAGTTGTCTAATTTTGTTTATTTTATTCGTAGGAAAGGTTACCTCAGAGAAGCTTCTTTCCGTTTTTTTACTATCGATAATTTGTTGTATATTTGTATTATTTAAAATTTTGGAATGGCATTTTAGATCTTCTTTAAAAGTATTCATTTCTTCTCTTACTGCAATTTTAATACTATCGATTAAATCCATATTGGTTTTGTTTGTGTTTATTTTTTCTGATTTTTGAAGAGGTGCACTTCCCAAAATTATAATTTCATTTAGCTTTCCTTTTACATTTTCCATTATAGAATTTTTAATTTTGACTTTACAAGATTTGAGATCATTTTCTATGCTTTCGCATAGCGATATAATCTTAGTGTGGTTATTTACTACCTTCTCCATCACTCCTTTCTAGTAGAATTATGCTCTTTTTCTTTTGACGTTCTTTCCAAATATAATTTTTCTTCCTAAATTTTTCCAAATTTTGCGCTATAATTATCCAAACTTCCAAATTTTGATATAATTATATAGATAGAGAAATCCTTTAGTATTTTATTTAGAAATTTCTTAATTTTCTTTAAGTATTTATTAATATTTTTTCCAAATTTTATATTTTGACAAACGTCAAACCTAAATTTTCCAAATTTTACGCTAAAATTATTCAAAATTCCAAATTTTTTATGTAATTATATAGATAGATATATCCTTTAATTTTGTGTGTAAAAATATCTTAATTTTCCATAAGTATTTATTAATGTTTTTTCCAAATTTTATATTTTGACAAACGTCAAACCTAGATTTTCCAAATTTTACGCTAAAATTATTCACAATTCCAAATTTTTCATATAATTATATAGATAGATATATCCTTTAATTTTATATGTAAAAATTTCTTAATTTTTCATAAGTATTTATTAGTGTTTTTCCAAATTTTTATTTTGACAAACATCAAACCTAAATTTTCCAAATTCTTTGCTAAATTAGTCCAAAAATCCAAATTTTTTATATTATTAAGCACACAGGGAGCTAATCGAATTTCCTATGTGAAATTTTTCTATTAATTAAGTGTTTTAATTGTCAAAATTGCAAATCTTTATCGGAGCGACAGACAACACTTGTATGTGCGTGTACGCCAATGTTAGGTTAGGTTGCAAAGCAATCAAAAAAAGTAAATGCAAACATTGGGAAGACATTATCGGCGAGGTGGAAAATGACGTATGGGGGATGGGCTATAAAATTGTCTCAAAACGAATGGGAAGAAGAAACATACCAGGTCTAACACCGTCCAGGATAAGACAT
Source organism: Cantharis rustica (assembly GCA_911387805.1). Lineage (NCBI taxonomy): Eukaryota > Metazoa > Arthropoda > Insecta > Coleoptera > Cantharidae > Cantharis > Cantharis rustica. The sequence goes on from OU426879.1 coordinate 39,477,247, forward strand.
ATAGTTACCACTCTGTTCCCAACTCACCAACGAACACCGGAGGAGAGACGGCCCATACAGGTACAAGATGCAAAAAAATTCACCGTTCAAGATCTACAAAAAGCAGCCCGAAGGATTCCCAATAAAAAAGCACCGGGCCCGGACGGAATACCATCTATAATCGTTAAAAAGATGGCAGAAGCTTGTCCAGAAGAAATGCTGCAAGTTTTCAATAACCACCTGGAGAATGGTATATATCCTAAAATATGGAAAAGAGCCAGACTGATACTGTTGAGAAAAGGAGATAAACCCCTTGAGTCTCCGAGTGCGTATAGACCGATTTGCCTGCTGGACGAGCTCGGCAAGTTGTTCGAGAAACTTCTAGTGGAACGCCTCCAGGAAGAAATAGACAGATCGGGTGGACTGGCGCCAAATCAATATGGGTTTAGGAGGGGTCGATCCACTACCGACGCCCTAGAACTTACAACCAAAACCGCCAACACAGCCAGAGAGGGGACGTGGCGCACCAAGAAATGGGTAGCGATCATAACGGTAGATGTTCGAAACGCGTTCAATTCGGTGCGTTGGAGCGACATAAGAAAAACACTACAAGAGAGAGACATAAAGCAACATCTCCTGACCCTGATCTCGGACTATCTGAATGAAAGAACACTAGAAACAGATGAAAACAAACTTAAATGCACAGTCGAAATCACTAGTGGAGTGGCGCAGGGATCTGTCCTCGGCCCACTCTTGTGGAACATATCCTATGACGAGGCTCCGCGCTTGGCCGTCCCGCCTGGAGTTACACTGGTGGGGTTTGCGGACGATTTGACGGCGGTAGTAACGGCAAAGGAAGAAGCTCAACTCCAAACAAAAGTAAACGAGACTCTCGAAATCTTAGGAAACTGGATGGAGGGAAGAGGTCTGGAGATGGTCCCTGAAAAGACGGAAGCACTGATAGTGCGGGGGAGGAGGAAATGCAACAAAAACCTGTCCTTTACCGTGTAAGACAAAACAATAACCCCACAAGATACACTGCTTAGCCTGGGAATCACTCTAGACAAAAATCTAAATTATAAAGCCCATCTACAAAAAACGGCGGCTAAAGCGGCAAAAATACAGACAGCACTGCAAAGACTAATGCCAAACATCAAAGGTCAAAAGTGCAATAAGAGAAAGCTGTTAAGTTCGGTGACGCACTCAGTACTGCTGTATGGATCACCCATATGACACGAAGCAATGAGAACAGAATCATACCGCCAAATCCTTGCTAAAGTGCAAAGAAGAACGGCAATTAGGGTGGCGAGTGCTTATAGAACGGTTTCGGAGAATGCAGCATTGGTGATAGCCGAAATAATGCCGGTGGATCTACAAGCCATGGGAAGATACCGAAAACATAAAAAAAGAAGACAAACAACTAGTCCAACAAGAACTAATAGATCTCTGGCAAAATAGATGGGACAACAATAACAATGGCAGATGGACCCACTCCCTTATCCCCAATATCGAGAGCTGGATAAGAAGAAATCACGGTAACATTAGCTATTACGTAACCCAGGTTCTATCAGGACACGGGTGCTTTAATGCTTACCTAAAGCGCATGGGTCGACGAGAAACAGCAACATGTTTATACTGCGGGAAAGATGACACTCCAGATCACACAATGTTTATATGCGAACGATGGGAAGCTTTAAGGACGAAAACATACATAGAACTCCAAAGAACAATTACTAAGATAAACCTGGTACCGGTGATGCTGCAATCAGAGGTGGAATGGACCATCCTGAAGCGTCTCTTATAGCCTCTCCCACTCGATTCCTACTCGCACCTCCTCGATGGTGGTCCCCGGTAACCCGCGGAGGACTCTCTGAGATCGGGTAACCAACCCCGGTGGATGAGGGAAGTCCGTGGGGCTGACGCGAGAGGTAAACAGGGTAAGAGGCCCTGCCCAAAAATCTCTGAAATTGCATGAAAATGGACAACGAACAGGACATAACGTTTACGATGCAGGAGAGGGATACTCCAGTATCGGTCGCGGAGGGTGTTTTGGCGGGCACCTCGCGACCGTCAGCCAGCGACCGCCGGGGGGTATTGGTGGAGAACCAGGCCAGTCCCCTGCTAACTGCTACTGGAACGCAGAAATTAAAACTGGATACTGGCAATTTGAAGGTCCTAATTTCGCCACATTTGGAGGTGAAGGAGGATAAACGTAGCCTAGCTGGCCTTGCAAAAACTAAGCAGAAAATGGCCATCTCGGCGGGAAACTCTCCAACATCTGGAGAGCAGTTTTTCGACCCGGATACTAGATTGGCTTCAATATATAAAAGAGCCAAATCCATGTTCAAAACCAAACGGTTTAACAATACGGCGTCTGAAGTCAAAAAACTTTTTGAAGAGCTTCCGGAGATTCAAAAGACCATCCGGAAGGAGAAGACCAACCTCCCTAAAGATCGGGACAAAGTAAAGAGCGGCCACGCGCCCGAGCTGGCACAGATAATGCAGGATCAACAAGAGTTCCTGCAGAAGATTGCAACCCAACTGGCTGACTGCCAGGAGGAGACAAGGACGATGAAACTAGAAGTGACGGAACTCGTGAAAGCGGTGGCGGCGCTCGGAATAACGTTAGGTGGCAAACACGGAAGTCAATTCGAGACATCCTTTGCCCCCGACCAGGCGGAGAAGATCGATGATCTCACATGCCAACTAAAGCGGCTGGGTGATCAGCAGACCACAAAAGAGGCTGTCCCGGATGTAGAAGATTCCGACGAGGAGGTGACGACTGAACAAAGAGCGAGGCTCCAGAAACTGCTACACGTCCCATCTAAAAGATTGACGATAGCCGAAGTGGCTGCCAAAAACAGTGCAACGAAAGAGGACGATGGCTTCGTGAACCCTCGGGACAGACGCAAACAAAGGAAAGCCAGTGTAAAGGCTAAAAAAACAGCTATAACAGTCGTTGTAAAACCGACGCCTCCGGCAAAAGGCCCCCGGAAGAAGCCACCGGGAGTCCTAATTAAAACGACGGAGAGCCTCTCCTACAAAGAGGTCCTCACGAGGCTAAAGACCTGCCTGAAGGAGAGCGGCACGAATGTCGGCAAGGTTACGAAGACGCGAGTGGGCGACGTCCTGCTTGAACCATCTGGGAGTGGAGGGAGCGTCGCCCAACTCCACTCGCTGGTAAAAGAAAAAATGGCTGAGACGGCGGTTCCGCAGCAGGGAGGTGAAAATACTTGACCTAGACGAGCTGGTCGATAAAGAAGAACTGACGGAGAGCCTCAGAAGACATGTGGCGGCGGAGGGACACCTCAACATCCGGTCCCTACGGCCAGCTTTCGGAGGAACCCAGATGGCAGTGGTCACATGCGACGAAGACAGTGCCGAATCTCTACTCAAGCTGGGTAGGGTGACGGTCGGTATGGTGTCTGGGTGTAGGATCCGGGAGTTTTTTCTTGGCTTCTGCCCAAGATGCTGGGGAAGCGGACATCCCGCGCAGACATGCAGAGGAAGAAGGGGTGACCGCTGTCTCAACTGCGGAGCCCCAGGCCACAAGATTGCTGATTGCAAAGAAGGCACTAACTGCTTGGACTGCGGAGGGGCCCACCGGACAAACAGCCGGAAATGTGCTCACCCAAGAAATATCGACAGCGAAGGAGAAAATCAGAGTATTACAAATAAACCTGAACACCAGTTCGAACGCGCAGCGAGTGATGCGACAGTCACTTCTGCAAAGAAAGACTGATATTGCACTTATATCAGAATATAACGGACCAGAGGCCTCGGGCTGGTTTGAGAGTGAAGACGGCAAGGCAGCTGTCCTTGTCACAAGAAGCGCGACGGTGACGGACAGTGGCAGCGGTCATGGATTTGCGTGGGCGAGGATAGCGGACGTGGCCTATTACAGCGTCTATTTCTCACCTAACATAACAATGCAGCAGTATGAAATACACATCGAAGACTTAATCGAAAGTATAAGAGGTAGGTGCTGCGGGGTGGTCGCCGGGGGTGACTTCAATGCCAAAAACGGAGAGTGGGGATCCAGCATCACGGACGATAGGGGGGAATTGCTAGCAGAGGCCCTGGCGTCCGCCCAACTGGAAGTGTGCAACATGGGAAACACCCCCACCTTTCGAAGAGATGCAACAGAACTTAGAGCAGCCTCGGAGTCGGTAATTGAAATCACTGTCGCCACTCCGGAAGTACACAGAAGACTGGAGAGCTGGAGAGTGTTAGAAGAGGAGAGCCTCAGCGATCACAACTACATAGAATTCCAGATAACGGAAAATAAAGATATAGATGGACGTAAGAAGCCCGATACACAAAGAGGCTGGACAACAAAGCGCCTAAGTTTAGATAAACTGGAAGCGGCTGTGTCTGCAAACGAAGAACAAATGCGCCCCGACTCACCAGAAGCACTGGTGCAACTTATGACAACATTGTGCGACGCGTGTATGCCACGAAAAACCGCAATAAAGCGAAGAAGTGTATACTGGTGGAACGGGGATATAGCCGAGCGCAGAAAAACCTGTATTGCAGCCAGAAGGCAGACACAGCGGCATCAGACCACAGAAGCGCGCGAGGCATATAGGACTGCAAAGAAAGAACTGCAAAACGCCATAAAAATCAGTCAAAGGAAATGCTGGGAAGATCTGTTACACGAAGTGGACAAAGATGTTTGGGGCAGAGGTTACAAACTAGTAACAAAGAAGCTGGCAAGAAAGAGCATTCCAGGCCTAACACCAGATAGGATGAAGGAAATACTCCAACAACTATTTCCGGCTCACCCGAAAGAAGAGCAAAGTCCCGAAAGGGCAGAAGAAGACAGCGATAACCCAAAGAAGTTTGACCACAACAAGCTACAAGAGGTGGCTAGAAGTATGTCGGTTGGTAAGTCGCCCGGTCCAGATGACATCCCGGCCGAGGTTATTCGATACATATGCAAGGAACACCCCGACACCATCTTAGGGGTACTAAACAAGTGTCTACAAACCAGGACCTATCCAAAGTACTGGAAAAAAGCGAGGCTGGTCTTGTTACGAAAGGGAGAAAAGCCACTGGAGAATCCTTCATCATATCGGCCAATCTGTTTGATCGATAACCTCGGCAAGCTGTTTGAGCGCCTTCTCCTTGGGAGGCTACAGGGCGAGATTGCGGCTGCTGGGGGTCTATCTGAAGAACAATATGGGTTCATCAAGGGAAAGTCAACAATAGATGCACTACTAAGAATTAAAAAACTAATAGCGGAGGCAAACTCAGGCACGTGGAGAACACGCAAGTTCTGCCTCATTGTAGCGCTCGACATAAGAAATGCGTTTAACTCTGCAAGATGGTCAGAGATCATAGGGGAACTGATAAGAAGAGATAGTCCAAATATCTGGTGGATCTGTTGAGAAGCTACCTGAGCGACAGGTCCATACTTATAGAAGAGGAATTAGTAAAGGAGGAACACGAAGTCACAAGCGGTGTTCCACAAGGATCAGTACTGGGGCCAACCTTGTGGAACCTCATGTATGATGGTGTTCTTCGTCTGTGTCTGCCCGAGGGAGTTACACTGGTCGGCTTCGCGGATGACCTGACGCTCGTGGTCACGGCCAGAACAGCAGAAGATCTGAAACGCCTCACGGATGAAGCAATCCAAACCATCATCACATGGATTGCAAGCAGAGGATTACAAGTGGTCCCTGTAAAGACGGCGGCTATGCTGGCAAGCGGAAAAAGGAACTGCTGTGTCGACCTCAGCGTCATGGGCCACGAGTGGGGGTTTCCATGAAAGTCCTGGGAGTGCATTTAGACAAAAGAATGTGCTTTGGTCCCCACGTAAAAACAACGGCTGCGAAGGCACAACAACTAGCCACAGCCCTAACAAAGCTGATGCCGAACCTGGGGGGACCAAAATACACAAAGAGGAGAGTGCTGGCATCGGTGATTCACTCCGTCATCCTCTATGCGGCACCGGTCTGGCACGAGGCGATGGACGTCGACAGTTACCGGAAAAAGTTTGAACGGGCGCAGAGGACTGTTGCACTGAGAGTCTGCTCATCTTATAGAACGGTCTCCGAGGAGGCCTTGCAAGTACTCTCGGGACTTCCCCCTGTAAAGCTGCTGGCAGAGGAGCGAGCACAAAACTATCGCACCAAAACCGAAGAGGGAAAGAGACTCAATAGAGAAGCCTTAATATATAAATGGCAGGAAGCGTGGACAGCCAGTCCAAACGGAGCATGGACCAGAATACTCATCCCAAACATCAAGCCGTGGGTAGAACGAGCTTCGGGCGACCTAAACTTCAGGCTTACCCAATGTTTAACGGGGCATGGGTGCTTCAACCAATACTTGAAAAGGATTGGACGGAGAAAAGACGCAACATGCCGGTACTGCCCCGAAGACGATACAGCGGAACATACCCTGTTCCGCTGCACACGATGGGAGGACGTCAGAATGAGTGCAAGCATCCACTAGCTGAATCCCATCTCCTTGGTGCCAGAAATGTTGAAAACAAAAGAAAGATGGAATGATATCTCAAACGCCATCAATGAGATAATGGCCACCAAGGAAGCGCACGAAAGAAAAGAAGAGGAAGAGGCACGCCGCCAACCGTGAGACGGCAACCCTAAGAAGAAAAGTCCTGAAAAGACAGAAGATAGGCGGGTACAATCTGAAGATATGCCGAAAGGCGATGCCGGATTGCACCAAACGGGAGGGGGTTTTTAGTGGGTCAAACCCCACACTACCAGCAGTACGGGCTGTTAGGTGTCTTTATGAAGATTTTCCCCCTTCCAAACGCAAACAAAAAAAAAAAAAAAAAAAAAAAGGTTAGGTTAGGTTAGGTTGGGGTCCGACCGCTAGTACGGGTCTCGGGGGCTGCATGCTTTGCCAGAAAGTGTGTAGCAACAAAACTCCGAGTAAGGCCTGTCTCACCAAGAGCTCTGCTAGCAAGTACTCTTCCACCTCCTCGTGGTGGACCCTGGGTAATGCCAACGGAAGAGTGCGAAAAGCGAGTTTCCGGCGCTTTAACTGGAACAACCTGGCTAAGGGTAGGAGGCCCCGACAGAAATCTCTAAACAAACTGCTATGAATATGGATCAAGTTAACGAAACTACGTCTACGGTGCAGGGGGGGGATACCCCAGTACCGGTCGTGGATGGCGTCGGAGTGGGCGCCCCGCGACCGTCAACCAGCAACCACTTAGGGACTCCGGTGGCTGACCAGGCCGAGTCTCTTCTCCAAGTAACTGGGAAAAGTGACGAACGAACACTGCAAAAGCAGCCTACAAGATAGCTCAAAAAAAAAGGAAAACGATAGGAATAAAACGAGAGGTTTGAAACTATCAATTCCGGGGGCGCCTCTCTCCGCGAAGAATTCACCGGCTGCCAGATCATCTGGGGGTTCCACCGGGGGTGAGCGCGACCAGAAAGAACAGAACCAATTTGACTACGATGGCTGTAGCCGTCTGATAATTTTGGCAAACAAATGGCAAGAAAAATTCAAAGAGGCAAAGTACAAGAGTACCGCCTCAGATGTAAAACAAGCTTTCGTGGAAATGAGAAGCATAGCCAGAGCTCTCACAAAAGAGAGAGAAGAAGCAAAAGAAAGAAACAACAAAAGGGACGAGCAAAAGATCATGGAAAAACAACTTAAAGAAGAAATGGAAAACCTTTTAGAAGAGAACAGAGCACTGAAAGACTCGTGGCTCAAAGTCACTGAGCTAGTAACCTTGAACAACAGTAGAATCGAACACCTCAGGAAAGAGATGAAGGAAATTACCAGAAGGGCGGAGCACAACAGATGGATGTTGCGCAATGAAGAGAGCATGAAGCAGCTGAAGGAGCAAGTAGAAAACTGGGGAAAACAAGAGCTAAATACAAGCTTCCCATACACCGACGTGGAAACTATGCGAAACCTGCAAACAAAAATTACTACGCTTACTGAAGTTCTAAAAGAAAAAACCAGTCTAGTCAAAAGCGCGACATTGTCGGAAGAGGTGGAAGAAATCAAACAATCTCTAGACATCATCATGCAGTATGTAGGAGAAATAACTCTCAAGCTGAACAAACCATCAGAGCCTCAAAATCGACCACAAGAATCTGCACCAGCAGGAGTTGCAATCGTTGACCCGGGAAAAGAAAGTGACCGCAAGCCATCTGAAAAGAAAGACACCCCGAAAAAACAAAAAAAAAAGAAGAACTACAAACAAAAACAGCAAAAAACCCACTTACAAGAGCGAAAGTGGGATATCTTGCGCCACTCGCTACTAGTAGTCCTGCAGCGACATGGACGCAACTAACAGGGGTGGAAGAAGAGAGCAGCAGTGGCACAAACGCGGAAGAGGACGGCTGCATAAAAATAAGTGATTAGTAATTTTCTAAAAAAACACAAAGAAAATTATGGACAATATACAAAAACTGGGGAAAAATCAAAACTGAACGATCTTCAAATACGTGCATTTTTTAATAAAGCTGTAAATCAGCACATGACGTCATCAAAAATACGTGCTGATTTACAGTTACCAGTCACCAGCCGACGTATTTGACAAATTTTGCAACATCACCCTCGTGCGGATTACCGTCAAGAGAATCGGTAAACTTCGCATTACTAAGGCACACAAAGAAGACAGGATGGAATGGGGTAATCTCTAAATTTTTTTTTTTCATTAAAACCAAAAATTTAAGTGAAATTAAACCCCTCTTGCGTAAAAAAAATTTTTTTGGCAATTTTAACGGCCCTGTTGAAGTTCAAAAATTAAAAAAATCTTAAATAATTAAAACGCGGGAAATGATGACAAAGAAGCCAGTAGCACTCCCACTATTATAATTATTTTTAAATGTTAGTTGGTATGACCTCAAAAGTTTGTAGTATTTATCGTTGTATTTATATGTCGAGAATTAATTGAAACAAGTATTATTTTTATATTTCAAAATGAGTAGCAAATTAGAAATTAATTTTGAACAAGCGTCATCTGACAATTTACCATCTGTAGATGGTGATATGTTGAATGTTTTTTATTCTTCCAACACGGATTTTGTGAGTGCCGAAGTACGAAACGTGAAAACCAAACGAACTGGTAAAAACATGTATGGAGATAACGCTATCTCATACGTACAACTTCAACGGTTAGGAAATCTATGTACAGTGAAAGCAAAAATTACTCCGGAACATAAAATAAGAAGCAAAGCTTACGATGTGCATGTTGTGATCAATGAAAAAGAAGAAGAAGTTATAAGTTGTCAATGTCACAGTTGCCCGGCTTCTGAAGGTGGATGTAAACATGGGGTGGCGTTTTTATTGTGGCTTCATCGACGTAGTAATGAATCGTCGGTAACATCACAGGAATGTTATTGGAAAGCTTCGAAGTTATCCAAAGTAGGAAAAACAGATGTGGATATTTCAACATTGTTTGGAAAGCGTTTTCCGAAACTACAAGATCGTGATGAATCTATTTTAAATATGGTTGTCGATAATTACAAAAATACAAATGATATGTTATTTCACTTCTTTAAAGAGCCCAAATATAAAATATCGATCCATCAGTTATTATTAAATTATTTTAAAACTAATGGCGATCACTCGGCAGATGAATTTATATTATAATGCAAAATCTGAAATGACCAATGTGTTATGTGAACAAGCTGAAATTGAAACACGAAAACAATCTAAGGCAAAGGAATGGTTTGAATTAAGATTTGATCGTATACCAGCTTCGATAGTTTACGAAGCGGCTAAATGTAAAACCCTTTCGGGTGCTCTGACGGAAAAAATATTAGGTGCAACAGCACCATTTGAAACGGATCCTATAACAAGAGGAAAGAAATTAGAACCCTTGGTTTTAAAGGTAATCGCTGAAAAGCGTGGTTTAAAAATTTCAGAAGGTGGAATATTCCTAAAAAGCAATTATCCATTATGTGGTGCCTCTCCGGATGGCATAACAGAAAACCATGCAATTGAAATCAAATGCCCTTATCATGATAAATCTGTGAAACGGTATATTTCTAACGGAAAAATCACAGAGAAATATTGGTATCAATTGCAAATGCAAATGTTTTTTTGCAAATAAACAAATAGGAATTTTCTGCATCGCACTACCAACTTTTGAAAACGACAATGCTGTAGCAATGATAGATGTAGATTTTCAAGAAGAAAAATTACAGGACATTTTAACAATGTGTGAAGATTTTTGGACAAATGCTATATATTGCGATGTCCACCGCGGTCAAAGAAGAGAATTCTTGGTGAGAGGGATTTCCATTATCCTACAACTGTTCATAGGATACTGGAGATCGAGTAACAAATTACCATCGTTGACTTAATTTTAATCTTGTGTAAATAATTTTAGTTACCGTGTTCCTAATTTTAAGTTTTAACGATTTTGGGTTTATATTATGGATATAAATAATGATCGAGATAGCATCAAACTTTTGGAAATTTTTTTATAAATTGAGAAAAAAACGAGCGGGCTGATTGAATCTCCAAGGAAGTAGAGGAAAATAAATAGACAGGTCGTAAACATCCGCATGAGCGGAACGGTCGCAAAATTTTTCGGCGAAAAATAATCGCCAAAGGAAAATCGCAAAGTGACACAAAACTCCGGAAATCGGAGAAGTCGCAAAGCAAGTCGTGCTGCGGTGAAAGAAGAGAAGCCAGTGTGTTCTCTAAGCCACCGAGAGAGATTCGAGAAATTTTACCATATTTATTGGATTATTATTTTTTGTTTTCAAGGTATTCAAATCTAACACGACTTGAAAGGATTACAGCTTATTTATTGAGGTTTCGAAATAATTGTTGTATAAAAAATGAGTCGCGTCAGTTTGGACCACTCACTACTGATGAATTGTCCAAGGCCTTAGTTACACTAGCCCAAATATCTCAAAAGGAATCCTTTTCCGATGAATTTAATTTACTTAGTAATTCAAAAAATTTAAAGGCCTCACCTCTTTTAAAACTTAACCCTTTCATACACACGGATGGTGTGATACGGGTAGGTGGAAGGTTAAAACCTTCATTGTTCTCTTACGATAAGAGACATCCTATTGTTATTAATGGAAAACACCCTTTTTCAAAATTATTAGTCGAACGTGAACACGTCCGATTATTACACGCTGGTTCACAGCTATTATTATCCTCAATACGAGATAAGTTTTGGATTACTTCAGGTAGAAATCTCACCAGGCAAACTGTTTATGGTTGCGTAAAATGCTTTAGGTTTGCGCCGAGAACTCCGGAGCCAATCATGGGCAATCTGCCACCTGATCGCATTAATCAGGCTCATCCTTTCTATGTTGTTGGTGTTGATTATGCAGGTCCACTATTTATAAAGGATCGTCGCGGTCTCAGAGCCAAGGTTTCCAAAGCCTATATTTGTTTATTTGTGTGTTTTGCGACAAAGGCCGTTCACCTCGAACTGGTGACGGACCTTTCTACAGATGCATTTTTACTTTCTTTTCGAAGATTTGTCTCTCGACGAGGCAAACCTTCACGTGGTTTTTCTGATAACGGCACTAACTTTGTAGGCGCTGACTCAGAATTAAAAGAATTGTCTAAATTTTTTAAGGTCAATGATGAAGTCATTCGTGAAAAAATGTCATTTGAAAATGTTGATTGGCATTTTATACCTGCTCATAGCCCACATTTCGGTGGCCTGTGGGAGGCAGGGGTAAAGTCGTGCAAGCATCACTTGAAACGTATTGTCGGAAGTTCGCCTTTTACTTATGAGGAGCTTTGCACTTTTCTTATTCAAATCGAAGCTGTATTGAATTCCCGCCCTATTACTCCTTTGTCTTGTGATCCAAATGACCTAGAACCTTTAACGCCTGGACACTTCTTGATTGGAAGGCCGTTGACGTCATTACCTGATCCGGACGTTACACATGTGTTGGACAATCGTCTCACTTTATTTCAAAAAATCCAAGCTCTTCATCAACATTTTTGGAAGAGATGGAGCAAGGAATACATCTCTGAATTGCAGCAGCGTCAAAAATGGAAACATCAATACTCTGATCTTAAGTTGGAAACGCTGGTTCTCATAAAGGATGACAACTTGCCACCCCTTAAATGGAAAATGGGAAGAGTCGTCGAGGTTCATCCTGGTTCTGACGGAATAAATCGTGTTGCCACCGTAAAAACTTCACATGGTTTAGTGCGTCGTGCTTTTAAAAAATTGTGCCCACTACCTGTGCGTGAGTGACAACAATCAGTTTTTTTTTTTTTTTTTACAAAACTTTGTATTTATTTTAATGTTTATGTCTGGATTAAGTTTTCTATGTTTTTTGAATTGTTAATGTTGCCTAACTATTTCTTTTTATTTTGTTCTTCATACTTTGAAATAGCTACGCCTTTTCAAGGCCGGGGGCATGTCGCCGCTTTGTGCTCTTGCGCAGGTTTGTTAGCAATCCCGCCAGCCGGCGACTTGTAAATTTCAAGCAGTCTTGTACTGTATGTCGTTAGGACAGCATGTAACTTGCACTCAAATAAATAAAAACCATTTCACTCAACAATTTATTATTATGTTTAAATGACAATCCGAAAAAGAATCAGCATACAGTCCACTCAAAGCAAACAAGAAAACGGGCTCTTCATATTCAAGGTCCGTAACAAATAGCTTTTACGTAATCTGGAGGAATGTTTAGGATCATTGTCCTGCTGGAACACAAAATTTTTCCCAACAATCCGTCGTCCAGATGGAACTGCATTCGCTTTCAAAATTTTTAAATATTGCTCTTTCCGCATTAGTCCTTCAATTTTAACTAAATCGCCGACCTTATTCCCGGTGAAACAACCCCCTGCCCCCCCCCCCCCGTGTTTCACCGTAGGCACTAAACACTGCTCTACCATGCGCTCGCTGGTTTTACGCCAAACATACACACGTCTTTTAGAACCAAATATTTCAAATTTTGATTCGTCCGTCCAAAGTACTTTTTTATTGACCAATTCAAATGTTTATGAGCCCAAGCAAGTCTGTTCTTTTTGTGAATTGGTTTTAGAAATGTTTTTTTTACCGCTACACAACCCCTTAAACCTGCCGCCAACAGCCGCGATTTAACGGTTGTAATAGAAATTGATGTATCTCGAATTTCATTCACCCTGTGAGTTATTTCGGATGCGGTAAGTCGTCGATTGCGTTTAGACTTTTGTAACAATAGGCGTTTTCGAAAACTGATCAGATATGTGAGCGGTAGATATTGCTTTCACCGCTTGCGTTCGGAAATTCAATCGGTAAATTTTAAACACGTTCGGAAATTGTACTAAATCTACCAGGTGCATGTACCAGGTTAACCAAGGTTAACCGGTTGTGGATCGACAATTCGAGTCGGTAGATCATTTACCGGAGTTACCTAACCTAACTTTATTTGTGTTTTATTATTGTGTATTATTTGTGTTTACTGGAAAATGGACAACACTAAGTGTTCGATGTGTGATTTCGAAGGGGAGCACGACATAGTTGAGGAACACGTGTACGAATGTCCGCTAATGAATGGAACCAATGAAGGTAATTTAATAAAATACATTATTTAATTTAATAAAATGCATAATTTAATTTAATAATCTAAAATTTTTTGTTATAATAGAGACAAATCCAACTTTAAGAAGTAAAACCACGAGTTGGACTTCTGCAAACATAAAATTATTATTGTTTCATTACAAAAATAATGAAAAACTTTTCAAATCAACCAAGAAGACCAACAAATCAATTTGGAAGCTCATAGCAACCAAAATGAATGAACGAAGTAATAATTTTACGGGAGAACAATGTGACCTAAAATTCCGAAATTTAAAAAAAAAACGTACAAAAGGATTAAAGACAGCAACGGTAGCACTGGCAGAGGTGCAATAAATTGGCAATACTACAACGACTTTGAGGAGCTATTTGGCACAGATGCCGATGTCAGTGCACCCTACGTGATCAACACAATGTCCAAGTCAACAGTTGTAGTTGATAAGCCAGGTCCTTCATCAGTCGATAGTGTTTACCCAGGTCCTTCATCAATCGATGCTGTTTACCCAGGTCCTTCATCAATCGATGCTGTTTACCCAGGTCCTTCGTCAGTTTATGTAAAGCTTGGTCCTTCATCGGATGAGTCATCCTCACATTCAAGCTTTGTAGAGGTAATATAATAATGTGAAGATTCATGCTTCTAGTAATTGTGTTCATATTTTAGGATTATCAAGAATTGCCATCTACTCCAATCAGCAACGGTAGCCGTAAAAGAAAATCAGTTGCAGTAGAAGAACCGGAATGGGTATAAAAAATACACGTCGAATCTGCAACTCGACACAACGAAAAAATGAGTTTGCTGAAAGAATTAATTAGTATATTAAAAGAAAAATAAAGTATTTCACAAAGTTAAAGTTTATTATTTGTTTGTTTACATGTTATACATTATATATATATATATATATATCTAGATAATAATAATAAGATAATAATATATAATATAGTCGAATTCTAATTATCTTCGGCACTTGTTGTTGCGCGAGTTCGTCCACTGCGTTTTCTATCACTTAGCTGCCCGGTTTCTCTTTTACGCACTATGGTGTAATGCACTCCTTTGCAAGAAACATTTAACCCGTAACTAGCGAGGTGGGGTGTAGGAACTCACACAAGATTTTAAAATTACAATTAATTAACGATATCAGTACATTATAATCAAGTTTCCAATATTCGGAACAAATATTTTTTCAAAATTGCTCATCGAAATGTGTAGAACATTTAAATCGGCAATTTGTACAGTCAATATTTTTCGGTTTTTTGGGACGATGCAGTTTACCTGATTTTGATTTGTAAGGTAAACCAGACTGCCTGTTCTTTACTGTTTTATTCACTTTCCATGTTTGAGGTTTGCTTTTTCTCCATCGAGTACTTTTTACGACGAGTTCGATATTTTCATCTGAAGAATTATCTTCACCACCATCAGGAACGTATAGATCATCGTCAGTTTCGACATTTGATAAGGAGTGGATCTGAATATTATCAACATTCTCGTTTTGTATAAGCAACTTTGAAGTTGACGCAATAGGTTCTGCATTATCATCGCAAGTTACATTTTTTAGAGTTGTCCCAAAGAAATCTGAAAATTATATTGCAGGTAATAAAACAGGAAAATATTGGATTCTACTGCAACTACTAGATGTTGCACGATATCGTAGAACACATTAATTACTATTAATATTTTAAATTTGATTAAGTTAATAAAATACATACCTAGATAATCTTCTTTGGGCCGACACATATCAACCAACATTTTACCTCTCGACATAATTGATTTTTGCTATTTAATAACACCGATTTTAACACTTTATTTTTAATATAACTAACACCAATAATAAGCTAATAATTGCATCTAATTATTTCAGAAGATCTAATAATAGAATAATTAATAATAATGACAGGTAAAATTGACCAAGTACATATAGTCATTTTTTCCTGTACAGAATTATGAACTACTGACTTGATCATTATAAATAATAATCAATTTAGACCTTAGGAGAGCAAATAGAACATAGATCTTTTTTCCAGACCTGCGTCTTACATTTTTACGGTACTTGGTCACTTTAACTCAATTTCGAAAAATGTTGACTTCGTCACTTTTTCCTGTATGCCTACGAAATGTCTATTTTTATAAATGAATAAAACACACTCCTGTATATAAATTATCATCAAGTCTGAGTCAACATCTGAAGTTATTATAAAAACTTTACCATCACTTTCAGTAACTTCAGTTGTGTCATAGCCAGAAAATATTGAGCAAGAATCATGATCACTCGATATTGCATTTTCTACGTCACTGAATTCACTTTCTAGTTTATGTAATATGTTTTCAGTCCTATCTGTGATATGGGAATTATCAGTACGCACTTTTTTTGTCGGTCTAGATGTCATTTTACGCTGTAAAAAAGTAAGTAATGAAATAAAAAAAGTCACGGAAGTAGCGACGTGGGGTGTGAGAACTCCCAACGTTTGCTGATACTTACCTGTAATGAATACCAGCCACGCAAAAATGTAATGTATGCACTTAAACAAAGCAAAGCACACTTCCCGAGAGGTATGTGAAGTCTGGTGATGTCATAAGCGTCAAAAAGATTTCATTTTACGTTGCGTTACTACAACTGAGCCAAAAACTCGAAAAATCACAACGGCACCAAGAAAAGAAAATAACCGAGTTTACGAGTTTACTCATAATAATAAAAAAATTCGAACCTGTAAAACTTTTTTTTTAAAAACATTGTGCATTAGTCATGGCCCTATTGACAAAGCGTTGTCTGGCATGGGAGAGTTAAATAATATTTATGTAGAGCAGGATAAACGAGGACGTAAAGAACCAGGAAATAAAACTTCTCCTGAACTAATAGCAAAAGTTAAGTCGCATATAGAAAGTTTTCCTATTACTGAATCACATTATTGCCGCAAGACAACAAAAAGAAAATATTTAGATTCCAATTTATCAATTGCTAAAATGCACAGTTTGTATGTGGAACAATGCAAAACACGTGAAGAAAATTATGTATCTCAGATAACTTATAAACGAATTTTCGGTCAAGAATATAATTTATCATTTTTCCGTCCAAAAAAAGATCAATGTTTAATTTGCAATAATTATGAAATTAACAAACAAAAACCTGAAATTTTATCAACAGTAAAAACGGAATACGAAGAACATATTCGCAGACGTGATGAGGCAAATGCTGACAAAAATGCTGATAAGGTGCGCTCTGGAGAAGTAGACAGTTTTACAAGTGCCACATTTGATCTCCAAAGCGTATTGCAAATACCATGTTCACAAGTTTCGCAACTTTACTACTCTAGGAAATTATGCGCTTACAACCTTACCATTTATGAAGCAGCACCTCCCCATAAAGCATACTGTTTTGCTTGGTCTGAAGTGAATGGTCAGAGAGGGAGCTGCGAAATTGGAACAGCTCTTTTAAAGTGGGTAGAACTTCTTCCAGAAAGTATTACAGAAGTATCATTATTTTCTGATTCGTGTAGCGGCCAGAACCGAAATCAGTACATCGCAGCCCTATTTCTGCATATCGTGCAATCTACCAAATTGGAAGTTGTGCAACACAAGTTTCTGGAAAAAGGGCATACTTTTATGGAAGTTGATTCAATGCACAGCTCCATAGAGTCAACCAAAAGACACATGACTGTCTACACAATGCATGACTGGCTCAACATTTTCCGCATAGCCCGTTCCAAAAGACATCGAAACAAAGTAGGCGATGCCTACATGGTCCAAGAGCTACTATTTTCAGACATGATCGATTTGAAAACTTTGGGAAGTCGTCTGATTAAAAATCGAACAATTGACAGTGAAGGTAGTAAAGTTAATTGGATGAAAATAAAAATTTTAAGATATGAAAAGGCAAAACCAGGATGCATTCTATTTAAATATAATTACAGCGATGATAACTTTAAAACTCTCAAGGTGTTTGGACGTGGTCGCCCACCAAACTTATCAATACCTATAATACCAGGTACACTATATAAGGCTGAACTGCCAATTTCCGAAGCTAAAAAACACGACTTGATGAAATTATGTAAAACAGAAGTTATTCCGTCTGAATATCACGGGTGGTACAACTCGATTTCGTCGAATAAGAAAAAAATAGAAGTTGCACCGGAACCAGCGTTTGATTCCGATACGGAAGAAAGTGATTGAAATGTTCTTTTCTTGTATCAATTTTCGGTGATTTATGTTTTAAAATATAATTATAATGTTTATAGAATAACTATGTATTCTAATATTTGTTTAATGTCAATAATACTTATTAAAGACAAAAGTA
Source organism: Cantharis rustica (assembly GCA_911387805.1). Taxonomy (NCBI): domain Eukaryota; kingdom Metazoa; phylum Arthropoda; class Insecta; order Coleoptera; family Cantharidae; genus Cantharis; species Cantharis rustica. The sequence continues at coordinate 39,494,998 of OU426879.1, forward strand.
CCCAAGTCTATTTGTACCTCTCTGTTGAACATGACAAACCGACAAAGTCAGTTTTCACAGTAATTCGCAAAAATTTTAAAAAATCAGTGAAAGCACTAATAACAGGTATTTACCATGTTTTATTATTCGAAAACAAAAATTAAAAATATTATAAAGCTGATTTTTCGCAAAATTCCAAACATTCAATTTGATTTATCTCGAAACTCTATTTTTTGACTTAGTCACTTTTACCTGTACGCCCACGATTTGTTCTCGCAGCACTTCAATGAAAAAAAGCATTATCCTACAAGAAGCTTAAGGGCCAGTTTATCAAAGTCTAAGTAAAAGCGTTAGTTAGTTACCCAACAAATAACGTTACTTGGCAAATAAACCTTGTGGTAAGTAAAACGGGTTGAACAATAATTTTAATCTCGTGATTATCTACCTAACACATAATATTGTAGTATCTAAGGTTGGTATCATTGTTGTAGTGTATATAAAGTATTAGTTCATTTGTAAAAGTGGTTATTTGTTTATACTGTAGTTCTTATGTAGTGATTCTGTGTGAAAATTAAGAAATATTAAAATTATGGCCGATAATAAAAAAAAGCGAGAAAGAGGGGTGAATTTTTCGCCTAGCGAAAACAAATTACTTACAAATTTAGTTTTAAAATACGCTAATATAGTAGAAAACAAAAAAACAGATGCGAAAACTTGGAAGGAAAAGGAGGAACAATGGGAGGTTATCGCTAACGAATTTAATTCTGTTAGCGGTAGTTGTCCTCGCAACGCAAAATCATTGAAAATCAAATTTGATGGTATAAAGAAGGAGCTTCGGAAAAAAAAAGCACATGAAAAACAATCTCTGTTCAGAACCGATGGTGGTAGCCACGTACCCGTACAATATACAGAGAGTGAAGAAATATTATTGGAGCTACTGTCGACGACTGTGGGTGGGCTTGCACCACGATCAGGTGATGCCGATAATAATTTATTACCAAGCAATCAACCATCGTCATCATTTAATTGTTCTCCAAACGCAATTATACAAAGTGACAACTTTGAGTACAATGCTGAAAATATTATAATTTCACATGAGGAGTGCAATATTGAGATGCCATTAGGTAACGACAATGTGCTACCATCGGAATCAGCAGTAGTTCCAATACCGGTTTCCAAAGTTTGGGCAAAATTAAACCCAGCCCAACTGAAAGAACCATTACACGATGCTCTTCGGCCACGAAATCGTGTTACAACAAAAAAATATATCAAGTCAAAAAAGGAAGCTATCGACAACATTAACGAAGTGTGCGATACAAAGAAACAATTATTAATGCTGCAGTGTCAATCAACCCAACTTGATGTGGACATCAAAAAATATGTTTTACAATCAGCAAAACTTGATGTGGCGATTAAAAGGGCTCAATTTAAACTACTTCAACAACAAGTTAGACCAAGAAAAAAATTGAGAAATCCTGCTCCAAAATGAATTTTTTTTGTATATAAAATTATTTAGTTTATAATAAAATAAATCTTTTATTTCATTTTTTTTTTATAAAAGCATATTAAAATAATTATAAATTAAATCATTGCGAACGTTGTTGGTATAATTGGTGTTGTTTTCATTACTTGGAACGGCTTCGTTTATCAAATTTTCAATATTTTCATCGATTGGTGGTACATCATCTTCTCTACTTATACATATATTATGTAAAATAGCGGTAGCTATTATGATTTCCTGAACTGTTTCAACTTTGACTCGCAATCCATATGCAAGAACAGGAAATCTTCGTTTCAATACACCAAATGCTCTCTCAATTGGATTACGACTCCTTATTTGAGATTGATTAAATAAATTTTCTGCAGGGGTTTGTGGGTTTAAGAGTGGCGTTATTAAATAATGAAGATTAGGGTACCCACTATCACCCAAAATTAAACAATTTCCCATTCCATTGTCAAACCGTGCTTTCAAAAACGAATTGTTAAAAATGGTGGTGTCATGTGCTGAACCAGGCCACCTCGCAACAACATCTCGAAACCGTAATTTATTGTCACATGCTGCTTGCACATTGAGTGAAAAATACCCTTTTCTATTCCGAAAATTTTCTGCTTCATTCCCCCCGGGAGATTGTATCCTTATATGAGTACAATCTAATGCGAGAATTACACGTGGGAACGATGCTATCGAATAAAAGCCTTGTTGTATCAAGGGTTGTTCTTCAGCTTCTGGTAAATATATATAATTTTCTCGTAACGTGCAAATTGCTTTTGTAACACGTCGAATGATGTGACAAACTGATGATTTATTAACACCACCAAAATCACCAGTGGCAATTAACATATTTGCACTTGCATAAAAGCGTAAACAAATTAGCAATTGTTGCATCGGAGTGATTGCTGCATTTCTGTTGGTAGGAAAACGAATCAAATGTTCAATTTGTTGCAGTATAATATGTACCGTTCCTTTGCTTAATCGAAACCGTACAACGAAATCGTGATCATCCCAAAGCTCCACATGATTTGGTCGAGGACGAATCACATACGGTCTTCTATATACAATTTCCACAAATTCTCTCAGTTCTTCGTCACTATCGATCTCGCTATCGAATAAATTCACCTGGTAGTTTTCCATTTCTAAAAATTAATAATTTTCTGATGCACTTTCGTTTTATTCCTGATATAAATAATAAGTTATTACCTTATATAGAATTTTTAATTTCGTGTTGATACAAGAGCTACAATATAGTAATTTCTATAATGATTTCACTTTAAATTCTTATTTTTATCTAGAAAATATAATTTAAGGTTATGAAAATAAAAACACAAACCAAAACTAACGATGCTTTGTAACGATCATCAAAACGATACAAATCGTGAATGGTCGGGTTCTAGTTAGCACCTACAAGTAATTTATTACCTGCTTTGACCGCCAAGTAAATATCTTATAGGTAACTAAATTTATTCTACAAGTAAATACTAACTAAACATTGATCAACCAAAATTCATACTTACTTGTCAGTTAAATTTACTTGGGACACTAACTAGAGATTGATAAACTAGCCCTAAATTACATAATACCACAACATCGACTAGCAACAACGGAGAAGAACTGCTACTATTCTTGCATAAAATTTTATAATAAATTACCAAATGAAATTAAAATAATGAACACCCTTAAAGATTATAAAAAGGCGGTACATACATTTTTAATTGAAAAAGAACCCTATGATGTGAGCGATTTTCTGTAATTAGTTGTAAATTAATTGATTTTTGTTCAGGATATTTGTGACATTTTTTTCTTTTCTGATGTGCACTTTACAATGTACATTTTCTTAGAAAAATAAACCTATATTATTATTATTATTAATAGCCTTAAAGCAATTACAAAATAAATAAATTGTCAATTTAATTTATTAAAAAAATTAAATTCAGTTTTTTTAAATTGTTTTTATTAATTATGTAATCCACTAGTCAATTATTCTCCGACCATTCTAGGACCGTTAAAGTCTATTAATGCATTGTGCAAATACGGCATACCAAAATCCAATCGCAGTAATCTTCGTAATTTTTGTCATCTTTCAAACGAAACTTCAATTATTTTAAACTTGAAAACTTTTTTTTTAATTTGCCATAACAATTTTCTATACGCACCCTGTAACTTGAAAAATATTCATTATATTTATCTCTAGATTCTTTTGTAAATTCGTTGCTGTTTCTTCGAAATGATGTAATTATATTTACCCGTAAGAGATTTGCAGAATCACCAGCAATGCACTGTAAATTTGAAAAGTAATTTTCGAGTGAATGTGCAATGGAGATTCCGAAAATATTTTTTCTTCATACCTCGGTCGAAAGTACGTACTTTCCTCTCTAATGGCAGGAAAGAAAGTTTAACATTTACTCCCTGTGAGAAGTACACGCGCGCCCTCTGTAACGGCGGGAGGAAAGAATTTCTCATGCGTAATTACACTTGTAACTAGGGACTGTTTATTCCGTCACTATAGCAAATTCTTAACCGCTGTAATTTATATTGCTACCCCTAACCTTAAAAATATTTATCAATGTTGTTTTGTCATCTGTTAATTTAATATTAAAGTATTATTAAAGCCAGTGCAATAACCCAGTAAAAATGAACAATACGGTGTCAACGGATGAATCCACCGACGAGGATAATGTTATACGAGATTTCGATGCAGAAGCGCGATTGATAATAAATACAGATACGTTGCCAAAGAAGTCTGTTGATCGATACAATCTTGTGTATGACACGTACAAAAAGTGGCAGAGAGAACACAAAACTTCGCTGTCAGACTCTGAAGAAAGTAATTTGATTGTGTATTTTAAGGACCTAACTAAAAAATTAAAGCCGTCAACTATATGGAGTATTTGGTCAATTTAAAAAAAAAACATTGAATTCAAGAGACAATGTGAACATAAATAATTTTCTTAACTTGAAAGCATTAGTCAAAGTAACTCTAAAGGTTACAAGCCGAAAAAGTCTTCGGTATTGAAGTGGGATGAAATTTTAAAATTTATTAACAATGCACCAGACTGTATTTACTTAGCTTCAAAGGTTAGTATATTTATATTAATTTTTATTTATTGCTTAGTGTTTTATCTTTTTAATGTATACGTTAATTAATAATAATCAACTCATCATGATATGTAAATCTATTTCTATAATAATTACAGGTTATTTTAATCTTTGGCATATGTGGAGCTCTTAGATGTGATGAGTTTACAAAACTAAAAATTCAAGATGTAGAAAACAACGGTAATAAGTATCTTGTTTCTATTCGTGACTCGAAGAATGACATGCCTCGACAATTCATCATCGGAGACCTTTTTTATGAGAAAGTTACTCAGTATATGTCACTGAGGCCTGATAATCGATTTACTGATAGATTTTTTATCCAGTATCATAAAGAGAAGTGTCAACGTCAAGTTATTGGCAAGAATAAAATTGGGGAGACACCTCAAATTATAGCTGCATACCTAAATTTAGAAAATCCAAAACAGTACACTGGTCATTGTTTTCGTAGAACGGCTGCAACGCTTCTGTCTAACTCAGGAGCAAGCACTACCATGCTTGAACAACTGGGTGGATGGAAGTCAATTACAGTAGCACAAGGTAACTTTTTTATTTATTTAATTAGATTGTAGATATTTCGTATCATTCACTAATTGTGTAAGTGCATAAAAATTTAATACTTTGTTAAATATTTAGATACTACACATTTTTATCTTAATATCTTACATCTAAATGATTTAATTATTTACAGGTTACGTCGAAAATTCGTTAAAAAACAAAAAAAAAATTTATGAATGTATTACGAATGCTACTGTACCTAATGATCATCTGAATCCACAACCCTCGACCAGTAAAAATTATTCTAGTGATACAGCAACTGTAAGTAAAAATTCGGAATCTAATGGACAAGATATTAATTCCGATGATTTTTTTGATGATTTTATGATAAGTGAAGATGATCTACTAACAATTGATAACTTAGATAATTTAACAACACCGGAACCTCCAATAACATCAATTACAACACGGACAAAAAAAAAAGTACTAACAGAATATAATAAACAATCAACTCCAACTCATTTTACAACAAAACCACCAATTTCAGTCTGCTAAAAAAACAAGAAAATGAATCTCCGTTAAAAATAAGAAAAATTTCTGAAAATAATGTTCCTACCAGTAAACTATCATCAGAATGTTCATCTAAAAATTTTAATTTGAATAATCAAGTTATGAATTATCAAAACTGTATACTCAATGGAGATATAATTTTTAACTGCTCCAATATCAAGTTTGAAAACTGTGTATTTTATGGAAGGATTATTAATAATTGCAATCATTTAAGAGAAAATTGAAACGATTAAAAAAAATGCAATAAGAGTTTTTCGCTTATAATATGTTTTGTTTGATAAATTTTATAATAACTAATATAGTTTGTTAAACTAATGAAAATAAATACATCTTTAAAAAAATGAAATTAATTTATTTTTAAAAAATATGACCAGATTTGACTCTTCGAATGTATTTGATGCCTGCCCCCACGACCAGCAGCACTCGCTTCGCTCGTGCCGCAAATGTCGGGGCAGGCATCAAAACATACTTATCTGCACTTGAAGTTAAAAAAAGTAAAATTGATAACGTACTTTCGACCGGCTATGAAGAAAAATCGTATACACTACACAGGCCAAAAGTTGAAATCTCGGTCCTGCGCGTCATGATGCCCGAGGCGAAGCCGAGGGCATCATGACGCGCAGGACCGAAAATTCAACTTTCGGCCCTAGTAGAGTAATATACTATTGCAACGTGGACTCTTCCTTGATACCCAATTGTCGCTTACCGAATTCTCAATTTTTTAATCACAAATTCCTTGCATTTTTATAGAATACTTTTCTCAAAAGACTTCATGATTATTTGAAGGTGATTCTGATAATTTAAATTCTATTCCGTTAATATACCCAATGCATTCTGAAAATTCATCCAGAGTCTTTTCCATTATTTGGAGTCTTTCAGCTTCTGTTGGCCACTTAATAAAACTTGCTTTCAATTTCAGAATCTCCTGCACCAAACATCGTTGCCATTTATCTTATGGAATCTCCTGCACCAAACATCGTTGTCATTTATCTTATGGAACCTCCTGCACCATAAGTACCTAACCGAAATAATGTAATCTGCAGTTGTAATTTTACAGGAAGTTGAGGTACATAATTTCGACTAAATATTGGATCATCTTTTAACAATGTTAAAATATAATCGAATTTAAAAAAAAAACCTTCTGTAAACAAAGTCAATCGCAAGAAACGCATACGTTATGCCAGAGAGCACGAAAGCAATGATGCATCGTTGTGAGAAAATGTTGTATTTGCATACGAAAGAACATATAATATTTTTGTGTCCGATAATCGAACGGTAGTCTGGTGTAGACCTAATACGAAGCATGATTCTCAGAATTTGCGTGGAACTACGTATAAAGCACGATGGTGGAAGTGTGCTTGTTTTGGGGTTGTATTTCCACTACGCGAGTCGGTAACTTGGTCGTAATAAACGGCATTATAGACAGGTTTAAATATTTGCAGCTTTTACTGAACAATTTAGTGGCTAGTGTTACGAAAATGGGTCTAGAAGGAAAGTTTAATTGCTATGAGGACAATGATTCAAAACATAAATCGCGTTTGGTTCAGGAGTATTTGTTATACAAATGCCTGAAAGTTTTCCATCCACTTGCTCAGACCCCTTATCTTAATCCCATAGAAAATTTATAGGACGAATTGGACAGAAGAATAATAAAAACCCCTATAAACAGTAAGCAGAAGTTAATTCGTCGCTTACAAGAAGAATTGACTCTTATTGATAAAGAATATTTACAAAAAATTATTAATAACATGCCAAAATGTTGAAGTGAGGTTATCAGACGTAAAGGGTACCCCACAAAATATTAAAAAAATGTATTGCTTTTGGTAAATAACAAAAAAGTGATATTGGCAGTTCTTTTTCGACTTACATTTTTTGTAGTATTAAATTGTTTAAAGGTTATGCCCATGTCCCAAAGTCATAATTTCCATCAATATCTTAATGATAATTTTTATCAACGCCGTTTTGACCGTGGGACAGATCATGTTGATAAAAATTAACGGACTGTCAAACGATGCTTGTATTTTAATGACGTCACATCATAGAGGTATATATTAGAACTACTGGAGACACCAGTGGTGCCTCTTGGATATAATTCCTATAAAGAAGAAACGGTCAGATTTTATCTGACGTTCCCCCACTCTTACGTCGTAAAACTTATAGTAAAGTGTTTGCTTTAAATCATAAGCGAGTACAAGTTCTGGTAGAAAAAAAGAAAGCAGAATATCTAAATTATGAAGATAAACGAGGTAAAAATACTAAAGAAAATATAACAAAGGTATTAGAAATCAAATTCGTGCTCATATAAACTCATTCCCCTTTGAAGAAAATCATTACAGTAGAAAGAGATGTAATAAAAAATTTCTCAGCCCAGATTTAAATATTAAAACAATAACTACATCAGCGAAAAGCTCAGGCTGCTTCGGATTCACTAAAAACACATGATATAAGAAATAAGAAGATATGATACCGCGCAGGTACACGTGATTATGTGACGTCAGCTAGTGAGCGTCTAACGGTCATTTGTAACTGTCATTCGCAATTTGAATGTTATTTTTTTAAGGTATACCTTTGTTATAAGCGATAGTTCAGTTTAAAGTTACGTTTTGTTTATCTAAAGTGATTTAAAATGAGGTGTGCTGTGTACGGTTGTAATGTTGACAATCAGTCAAAAGATTTTACGCCAGACATTACATTTTTTGGTTTTCCTAAAGACGAGAATATTCGAAGTGTATGGATAAGTCTGTGAAAACGTGATGATAAATTTAATGTGAAAAATCATCAGTGTAGTTTTAAATATAGAGTGAGAATAGAAAGTAATAAAATTATAGAAGATATAAATATTTGCAGCAAGGCTTTCATAAGCTTACACGGCATTACTCGAGGAAAGGTGGAACATCTACAAAGATCTTTAAAAACAACGGGTCTTCCGTCAAAAGACATGAGAGGCAAACATTGTGCACTAACTAACAAGTTGCACGAGGAAACATTTAAGAAAATCAACGATCACATTAATTCCTTCAAAGGAAGATTGTCCCACTACAGTCTGAACGATTCAAAAAAGTTATACCTTCCGGAAACTTTAAATGTCAATAAAAAGAATGTGATGTTTAAAGAAATGCACCCTGATGTTAAAGTTTCTTATGATACATACAGAACGAGGTTTAACACCAAATTTAATATCAGTTTTGGATACCCTCGTACTGACACGTGTAGTGCTTGTGACAAATTTACAGCTGAAATGAATAAACTCAAAATGGAAGGAAGTTCAGCAGTGCAACATATGAAAAAGTTAGAAGAAGAAAACAGCGTTCACAAAAAGAAAGCTGAATGTTTTTACAATAGGAAAAGGGAAGCTAAGAAGAAAGCGAGAATCAACAAGGACTTGGCGGCTATTGCTTTGGATTATCAGAAATAATAATTTGTATATCCCGCTGAAAAAGATATACATCCAGTTTCAATAGATGATGTTGTGCTGGTTCTGAAAAATCCTGAAGAAAAAAGGAATCAGTACTTTTTCAACATTCAAGAAATCGAAGCTATTGAAAATTTAGATTAATTATTAAAAGCGACCTTTGGCATTGTCAGCTTGAAGTTTTTATTGCTTTTGTGATTTGTTCTGAATTTATTTGTTTTATGTAGTTATTTGTTCAATGTTATATTTTTTCTAGTTTTGATGAAAAAACCAAAGCCATTAAAATTTTAGATTGTTTTAGACGTTCTTTTGACATTACTCAATTTAGAGTCTTTTTTGTTTGTACTGAGTTAATTGTATTTTATGTCTTGTTTATAGTTGTGTATACAACCATGTTCCCGTAAAAAGTTTATTGTTTTATATTCGCAGTTTTTAAATAAAACTATTTTAAACACTCATAGTTCTCATTTTCATCAACTCCGTTATATCTACATCTTTACCGTTACCCAGTGAACACATGACTTAATTTTTACGTCACACGTAAATCATATAGAAGTAATAAAATTTTACGTAAATTTGACATAAAAATGACTTCTATCCGTGATCTTCATATGATGTCATGTTGCATGACATCATTATGACATCATACTGACATAAAATTTGACACTCCAATCATGTCATTTTTATGACTTAAATGTTATGTACATTCTATGTAATAATTTTATCATACCATGACGTAAGATTCAAGTCATACTTTTATGTATTATCTACGTAACAAGTCTAACATACTATTACATAAGTTATGTGACAATTTTGTGACGTAAAAGTGATATAATAATATGTACAATCGTATCCTTACATAAGAAACAAGTCTCTTTTTTATGTAAAGCTGATGTAACAAAAACAACATACTTTTACATGTACTACAAGTCACTCTTTTACGTATAGCTGATATAATAATAAAATTATAATATTTTATGATTGTTGATATAATATAATATGGTTGCCTTTGCGTTATATTGTTTTTTCTTAAAGTGTCGTGTAAGTTGTTTTGGACTTGTCATTGTTTTATTGTAGTACATTTTTGAGTAATAATGGGCACTACATATAAATATCGAAATTTTTGAACTATCATAAGTTATACTAGTGTAGTTTTAGTAACTTAAAAGTGATTCGAATAGTTTTAATTACTAATAACAAAACTATCGATAGTTAAAATGAAGATTAATTATCCAATAATTTGCCAGTCCCACTAGTCACTAATAGAGATACGTTGTACACGTCTGCTCTAGATTACCTATTTTTAATAATAATTATAGATTGTGAATATTATATGATATCGCTTTTGATCCATACAAATTTTTATATTCAGTAACAAACCATCGTAACAATTCATTAGCAAAGTCACTGTAAATTAAGTATCTGTGAGAATCGCATAATATTCTAACTGCAACACTTAAAGCCATAAAGTGGTTGTAATATCTAAGTGTTAATACATTTTTTAATATTATTGGACCAGTATATAATAAAAATTGACGACACTCGGTAGCCTTCCACTTTGCAACACTATCTAAAAGTCTAGGCCGTCTCGCAAATTCTTTCGGGATACAAAGTTTCATTGCCATCAAAGCCTCGTTAATATCGTTAAATTGATTATGTAATAATCTCTGATCTCGTGGACCATTACACCAGCGCAGCAAAAGTCGTTTCATCACCCCTAAACATATTAAATGTTGATAGTCAATAGGAATTTGTGACACCATTCCAAAATCCAGATTTGAAAGAAGAGATTCTCCTAGGTGGTATTCTTCTTGGTGCATATTTTTAAATGATTCGTCTGTCCGTAGAGGATTATCCATTTCCGGAAAAGTGACATAACCATCCCATTCTCCCTCTTGGATACATTTAGAGCAACCAAAGTACCCGCTATGAGATTTTGTCATAGTTAAATATGCCCTAGCCGGAGCATCACAAATGATAGCATTTAATAAAATTTTAATGTTTTGGTCATTAATTATGATACCATTAGTTTGTAAATTTTGCATATCATCAACAAACGGATTAATATAAATATTGAAATCGTTAGGTTTCGAAAATCCATGAAAAAGTCCTACTAAAAATGGCTCCGTGTAAAATTCAGCTTCAATAGCTGCCAGCAGAGGCCAAAATTGGCTATTTGACGATTTAGAAAAAGACATCCCATCACAATTAAGTTGAATCAAAATTGTTTTAGGGATAATTTCAAAATATTTATTGATGGATCGAATTAAACCGTCAGTAATCCCAAAATGAAAATAAGAACCGCCATTGCCATGAATAACTTTCCCTGTAGTATTACGAGGCGTTTTCATTAAAGTCCTCACGTCTTTTTTCAACTCATCTTGATGTCCATGAGTTCGCAATACTGATATTAAATTTTTAGCAGCTTTCTGCGATATGCTGTTTTCAGATAACCACAATCGCAAATCTTCACTTAAACTGTTAGGCGTTGATGTAGATCCAGCCTCTCGATGAAATTCTACATACTCAAGTTCGTCGGTTGCAGTACCATTTGCCACGGTAATAAGATTAGTTTCTACATACATCTCACTGCATTGATGTTCTTCGGCAAAACTATTAATACTATTTTTGCTGTGATTAAATGAATGAGAAGACACTGCACTAGTCTTTTGCCGATTGCAAATTTCACTAACTCTCGCATTATTAATTTCTTCACTAATCAATTGGTTAATTCTTCGTTTAGTCATATATTTTATATCTTTAGGCATCTTAATTTTTTATAAGAATGATACGAATTGAATTTTAAATAGTCTGAAATAAAACAGAAACGTTTTTTATAAATTTGTTTATAGTTTTCTATAGTTATATACTCAGAACGTTGTAAATTTTTTTGTAGTAGTTGTATGCTCAGTGAGCTGAATAAATTTTAAATATTCTGCGTATTTTTTATGCAAATGATTTAATTTTATATTTTAATAACTTATTTTCTTAATAATACATAATACTTTACGGCAGCGTCGCGAAGTTTCAAATGGTCGAATGGTGTTGCCATCTTGGTTTTGTAATTCTCGTACCAACATGGCAAAATTATGGTATTTCTGTTAAAATTAAATCGTATTTATCGTAAGCCCGTGTTTCACTATAAAAATTTGCACACAAACGATGTGACGTCTCATGACATAAAAATGTTCAATTAATCTGGTATTCCTCGAACAAAATTTTTTCAATAGACAGCACTGCCAGATCATTTAATATGCATTTAATTTAATAGCTTTAAGAAATCAATTTATCGGGTGTAATATTTAATTTGGTTTGTAATTCTTTCAATAATAATACACTAGATAAAATTTTAATCTTAATTTTATTTAAAAAAACAGACCACAATGTCATTAAAAAACACGGCACTCGGGTTGTCTGTAAAGTCGGTTTACGGACGATAATTTTACGTGATAACGTCATAAGAAAGCATTGATAAAAAATTGCATACTTACTACTTTTATGAATAAAATATTTTTAAACCATGTGTTCTACTGAAAAATATTTGGTATAAAGTTTTATAAAAACAATTACAACGCGAGAACTGCTTCTATCATTAATTAATTAAAAATTTGACATTTGTCTCCGAGCAACATGCAGTATATTTTGATTTTAGACTGTAGAATTTTCGTAGAAATTGATATTTTCACTTAATTTTGCATATTAGATCCAGTCGAGACGATAAATCGACCGAAAGGCCGGCTCGAAATTTGAACACGTGGTAATAGTTATTCGTAAAAATAACGGTCAATTTGTAAATTTTTATCGAAATTTCTTGATTTTTGTAATTAGTAAATCATATATACTTTAGCGTGGTAATAAAATTTTTTCATTTTTATACCAAATTTTGTACGACCACGTTTTACGTACATGGCAAATTTCGATTTTCCCCTAGCAATGTCGCCGATTTTACAGGCAAGTCGCATTTATAATAATTTTATTTCACTTTTTTACGATTTTAGACTGAATATCTTCATAGAAATTGATATTTCCACTAATTTTTGCATATAGCTCCAGTCAAGATGATAAACCGGCCGAAGGCCGGACCGTAATTTCACTTCGTGGTATAAGTATTTGGCATTTATAATAATTTTATTTCACATTTTTTTCATATTTAAACAAGTTTTAAACATGTATAACCGATTATTATACATAATATGCAAAATTTTGAATTTTCCTGAGCTTTGTCCTTATAAGATCAGCTAGGTTTCAACAGCCAATGGGATGCCTCCTTTTATAAAAATTTTAGAAACTGTTCTAAAATGAGAATTTTTATACAAATGTTTTCGTGACGTCATGAAAATATAACCATCATAAAAATATTTTTACAAAAGTCATTTTTATAAAACTACTGCGCTGTCACACTATCCAAATCGTTTTTATACAAACCTTTATAGAAGCATTTCAACGTTCGTAACACCCCCCCTCCCCCCTCATGAAGAAATTCTGTACACGGGCCTGGTATACCGAAAAGGGATGATGAGTAAAAAAATACATCAACAGTTGGCCCGAAGGGGAGACCAGTACTGGCCATTGCCATTTGAATAGAAGAATGAAAAAATTCTTATCAATTAATATTATTATTATTATTTATATTAGTAAAAACATAAAATTAATTACTCTATTTTTAAAAAGACGTCACCCAAGTACGGATTACGATATCCGAACGACCCTGTATGTAAAACATCACTAAGAGTGTGTTAAGTTGGTAATACAAAATAGGACAATTAGTTTGTTCGTTGGACGTCGAGGAAGTTGCTCGGAACAGTATAAAATAAGTTCATCTAGGATCTAGGTTCACATCTGTGGGTTCACAGTTCATTTGTGAGTTATCCGAGTTCATCGAATATCAACAGCAAATATTAAATTATTATTTTTTATTATAATTATAAAATTTTTTATCAGTGGTAAGTAACTATTTTATTGTAAGATTGATTGTTGTTATAAAATGGTTTATTTATGATAATTTATCTATTTCTTAACTAAACCTAACCTTCATCCGCTCACGTGGTAGGCACCTGGCTTCTTTTTATGGAGAAACAACGTGAGAGCGGATGAAGGTTAATAAATAAAACTACCACCGACTTTAAATAACCAATAAGTAATTTAATATTGGAAATTTTTAATTTTTTTTTGATATTTTAGTCATAATGGAAAAAGAATATGCTGTGGTAAAGTTTATCAAGCACGATAATTATTCAGAAATTCCTACCAATTGGCTGTTGAATACCTACAAATCAACGCCCAAAGACGATTGGCCAACTTATGAAATAAACATTATACGTTACTGTGGTGAGTACAAAAATTGTTGAGCTTTTATATCTTGAAGTATTGCAAACTTAATATATTTATTTTTTTCAAATCTTCAAAAAATTTACTTTTTTTTTTCAACTAATTTTAAATTTGCTTAATTAGTTGAACTTCAACTTCAAATTATTCTAAATATATTTTAAATAAAAATTAATATAGTTACAATATTTGAAATTATTCTTTTTAATTTTAGATACGCTGGCTAAAGCCAGAAAATCAGCCGAGGATGCGGATTACACCTCAGGGGAGGATAATCAAGGTTTATTGGGTCGAGGGAAGCGCCCAAGACGATGCACTACTGTGCTGCTGGGCACTAATGAGCAAATAATTAATTCGGAAAGTTCCGAGGATGAGTGTTCCAGTGTAAATACACGAAACAGGATTCCACCAGGTAGAATTTTTTTGAATATTTCGTTAACTGTTTTATATGACATAACTTTTTGGTCTTTTTTCACAGCTACTGAAATGCCCACATTAACGAGAACCTGTGATAGTGAAATTCCAAGGGACAACGACGATGACCGTACGTTGACCGAAGAATTTCTAGATGAAAATTCTGGCGAAATTTCCATAGGGAATCTTCAAAGTGAATCATCCATAGAAAATCTAGGAACCCAAGCTACAAATCTAGACAATTTTGAGCAACGCCAACAAGCACTCGAGGGTAATATTTTTATTCATATATATTTTTTTTTAACTTTTTGCAAAGTAAATTAGAGATTTTCAAACATTCAGGAGGTTGTTGTTTCCAGTTCGATTATAAAAAACTGGCTTTGATCAGAGATGTTTGTGCAGAAATTTTGAAATAAATAACTAATAACCTACAAGAAACTATTAAGAATGTTTTCTAGATTTCTTTAATTTACACTTATTTATTTATTTGCTTCCAGAAAAGATTGATACCTGCATTAGCCTGCTCGGTAAACTTGTCCTTGAAGTGCAAGATTTGAAGCAAAGGTTATCATACAGTAATGGCGCTATTAATAATAGCGTCAACACGAAGATTTCTTTGGAAATTAAAACAGCTCTGCCACTAGACACTCAAGAAGCTGTAGATGGCTTTGAAGTTCTGCTCTCCAAATCGGAAGAGTATGAACAAGAATTTGTAAGTTCATATTCATAATTGAATTATTTAAATTAATTTTATAACAATTTATGATGTCAGTAGTTATTTCGGTTATTTACAATAATTGAGGAGCTAATTATCAAAAGGAAATTTGTGCAATTCCTATTCTAATTAAAACTTCCTTAACGTAAATTAAATTATTATAGCTTTTTGATAAGTAGCTCTGATATGCCAATAATAATTTCAATAATAAAACTAGTAAATCATTTAAAATTAATAACAAATATTTATTTAGATAATGATTATTAGTCAAGCTGGTGGAGCAAATGGGAAAGAACATACAGAACGAATAATGCTTTTAATTTTTTCCCCAGTATTTGCTAGGCTGAACACGTGCGAAGGAAAGAAGACGAAGTATAAAATTAATAAACTTCAGCTAATTAGGATCGTCGAAGGTTTGAAATATTTCATGAATGCATTTTACTAATTGCAGGTTTCCTGGCAATATCGTTTATCTCGATTTATGATTATTTTGTATTAAGTTGTATTTTTTAAATTTCAGAGTTGATACTAAGAAAATTTCCCTCGTGGGATAGTGCTGAATTCGCCAAAGTGGGAAACAATTGGTTTCGATTGGGAAACCAACGTTCGGGTCACCAACCAGGCCAATTACAAAAAAAAAATATTACATAAACTACTAAAACAAATATTTACCATACCATTTTTACTAAAATAAATATAACATAAATAATAATTTTATTGTGTTGTATATAATATTATAAATAATATAAATAATAATGTAAAGGAATATACGTCTTTCATTTAAAAATAGACATAGGCACATCATATGTCTTATATAGTTTGATGAACAAAAATCAGTGGGATCGCGATTATGTCAATTGGACGTCATATCTATTATGTAATGACAAAGTCATATTTAAGTAACACTTACGAAAACAACTTGTTATCACTATTACGTCATTGTTATGTCATTTTGATATCGGTAGAATCACTATTATGTCAAGTGGACGTCATATTTATATCATAATTATTACGTCACAATATTATGTCATTTTGAAGTAACACTTACAAATACAAATTTATATCACGGTTGTGTCATCTTTATATCAGTAAGGATCACCATAATGTCAAGTGGACATCATATTTATATCATAATTATTATGTCACAATATTATGTAATGACAAAGTCATTTTGAAGTAACACGTACAAATACAAATTTATATCACGGTTGTGTCATCTTTATATCACTAAGGATCACCAATAAAGATACCAAAAATATCTAAAAACAAAAAATTAAGATTGGCCACCTACTTTGCTTGGTAGTTTTTGGTTTTAGTGACATTTTGTTATGATTTTGTTTAACTTAAAAAAAAAAACCAAAAAAAATAAAAAATTAATCTCAAAATCAACGTTTTATGAAGAATGACCCATTTATGGTCAAAGCATAACAGTCGAAACAGATCATAAACCGTTAATAACAATATTTAAAAAATCTCTAAGAGATGTACCATCCAGGTTACAAAGAATGTTGTTAAAAATTCAAAAATATGATTTAAATGTAGTATATAAACCAGGTAAAGAGTTGTTGATAGCTGATACGTTATCAAGGGCAGCTATTGATTACAATAATGAATTACAAGAATTAGAAAACGAAATGAAAA
This sequence comes from Cantharis rustica, assembly GCA_911387805.1. Taxonomy (NCBI): domain Eukaryota; kingdom Metazoa; phylum Arthropoda; class Insecta; order Coleoptera; family Cantharidae; genus Cantharis; species Cantharis rustica. The sequence continues at coordinate 39,512,143 of OU426879.1, forward strand.
TTCAAATTAATGCGCTAATAAAAATATTAAATGTAAGTGATGAAAAATTAAATGAATTACAAAATGAAACTAAACAAGATGAAACATTACAAATTTTAAAAGATTTATACTTTAATGTATGGCCGGATTCAAAAAGCAAAGTACCCGGCATTGTAAAAAATTATTTTAATATACAGGACGAAATTTTTTATGAAAATGGTTTAATATTAAGAAAAGATAGCATTGTAATTCCGATATCGATGCGGGAACAAATGTTAAAATTAATACATGCAGGGCATCAAGGAATAGAAAGATCAAAAAATCAAGTAAGAGGTGGAATTTATTGGCCATATATAAATAATCATATAACAAATTTAGTTGAAAGTTGTGAAATATGCTTAAAAAACAAAAAAGGAAACACAAAACTACCAATGATCAGTCATGACATAGGAACAGTGCCGTGGGAAAAAGTAGGCATAGATTTATTTCATTATAACTCAAAAACTTATTTAATAGTGGTAGATTATTATTCAAAATACTTAGAATTAGCATTATTACATAGTTACAACAGTGAAACGGTAATAACGCACTTAAAATCAATATTTGCTAGACATGGAATACCACAAAAAGTAATTTCAGATAATGGTCCACCCTTTAATTCGGAAAAGTTTAAAATATTCTCAAAAGAATGGTGTTTTATCCATACAACGACTAGTCCTTATTATTCTCAATCAAACGGCATGGTAGAAAGACATGTAGGAATTGTAAAACAAATATTTAAAAAATGTGAAATGAGTGGAACAGATCGATATATTGGTATATTAACGTACAGAAATACGCCGAAAGGTAATCTTCCATCGCCAAGTGAATTACACAGGGCAACAAAAAAAATAAAGTTGTTTGTTTCCTGTAATTTTTTTTTTGTTTCTATCTCAAATTGATGCGTATTTTTTAAATTCCGCAACAATTTTGCTCTAACAGCTTTTGTTTTTGAGTTATAGCTAAATGTACGTTTTGCTAGAAGTAGTTGCAACAGTGCAGTTACGGTTGGCGTCAGCCGCAAGTGCAATATCTAATGGGATTTTGCAACAGATGGGTTTAAAAAAGTACCAACCTAGTGATTGGCGTCTTTTCATAGACAGCAGCAAAAGAAGTTTAAAGTGTGTTTTGCTTCATAACGGTAACAAGTACGGATTCATACCTATTGCACATTCGACGACTTTAAAAGAAGAATACGTAAATATTTCTAAGGTTATGGAGAAAATTAAATATCAAGACCACAACTGGGTCATTTGTGTTGATCTGAAAATGGTTAACTTTCTTTTAGGTCAACAAGGTGGGTACACAAAGTTTCCTTGTTTCATGTGTCTCTGAGACAGTCGTGACAAACAACATCATTGGTCACAAAAAGTTTGGCCAGTGCGGAAAGCGCTGAAAGTTGGAAATAAAAATGTTATAAACGTGCCTTTAGTTAGCCGAGACCGCATAATTCTTCCACCACTTCATATTAAACTCGGCATAATGAAACAGTATGTGAAGGCGCTTGACAAAAGTGGCGAATGTTTCAATTTTCTTTCACGCAAGTTTCCAGGATTAAGTACAGAAAAATTGAAAGCTGGTATTTTTGATGGGCCACAAATTAGGCAACTCGTGAAAGATCCTAATTTTGTGAAATCAATGACTAAAGTCGAATCCAAAGCGTGGAATTCATTTATTTTGGTTATGAGTAATTTCCTAGGCAACAAGAAATCTGACGACCATGTCGAGCTTGTTAAGTGCATGCTATCGAACTTTCAGGAGCTAGGGTGCAACATGAGCATAAAAATCCACTTCCTGCACTCGCATTTAGACCGATTTCCACAAAATTTTGGCGATTTTAGTGAGGAGCAGGGTGAAAGATTTCATCAAGATCTTCGGACAATGGAAGAGCGTTATAGGGGAAGGTGGGACTCACATATGATAGCAGACTACTCCTGGAGTTTGCAACGAGATCTACCTAACCTCGTTCATTCAAGGAAATCTTATAAAAGATCATTTAATAGTGTACAATAGAAATTTTGTTAACATTTTCTTGCATTTTTAGGTCAAAATAATAAAATTGTATATTTCAAAAAGTAAAGCTGTTAGCAATCTCGCAGTATTTTTTTCATAGTCAGGGCCATAGAAACACCCAATAACAGAAAAAAAATTGGAGGAAACAAAACTTGTGTTGACCAGTGTTATTAATGTCAAGGAAATTAAGAACAAAAATACCGATTCATGAAAATAATTTGAACCAAAAATTGTAAATGAAAAGAAATACAATGAAAAAATTAGGCAAAATCAAAATTATACAAAAAGTTATTATGACAAACGAACAAAAGATTTAAAATCATTTCAAGAAGGGAATGAAGTAATGTATAAAAAGATATAGACAAGGCATGGGTAAAAGAAAAAATTATAAAAAATTGTGAACAACCTCGTTCATATGTAATTGAAAATGAGAACGGAGAAAGGTTTAGAAGGAATAGGCAACATATAGTTTTAAACAAAACATATAGTAGTTATGGTAGAGAGATTAGAAAGCCAAGTAGATTTAAAGATCATGTGTAAATAATTTAAACATTAATTTTAAGTTTTAAAATGTTCAAATTGTAATATTATTGTATTAAAATATGTATCTTCTAAAATTATATAAAAAAAAAGGAAAGATGTTGTACATGTATGTATATAATATTAATGTAGAGTGGGAGAGCGGATCCGGCAGTTGATTAGTAAACGTATAACAAGCAACACGTCTTTGATTATATCCTAACAGTAAAACAGGAACAACCCAGCAATTTTGTATTTTACCGATAGTAACGTTTAGCAAGTATTTTATGTGGTGTTAGTAATTCAACACATGGCCATGTTCAGCAAACGACATGTTTTATCTTTTGTGTTAACTTACAGTAATCTGAATATTTACACTAAAGTTAATGTAATCATTTTATTATCTTCATGAATAGCTACCTCGTATCTAAAGTATGTTGAGTTAAGTAGTAATATCTCAAATTTTGTCTTAGTATCTTAACTTATCGATTTATGTCTACCTCTGGCCATTCCAGAGAATATCTGACCTTTTATATTAGGGAGTTAAGAGGGAGGTAATTTTAAAAACAGTATAATTTTGTGTGAATTTACTAGAGTGTAGTGTAGTGTGTACCCTCTCCCTTTTCTCTTGCAATTTTGTCGATAAATACGGAATTTTCTCGTTTCTCCTTCTAGTTCATCGCCTGATGATGCCATAGTATTGTGAAAACGTTTGCGATAATATACATACGGTGTATTTATATATTGTGATAAGTGATAACTTATCACATTTTAGTTTCGAAAAAGTGTTTGTGCATTTTTTGGTTTATGCTAAAAAATTTGATTATGTTCATAGAGTTTAAATTTGCAGCAGGTGCTGTTCGTGCCGACTTTACCTCATTCGCATATGTTTTATAGCAGGCAGTTGTCTGTTTACTAGTCGTGCCATAAGTTCTGTTACAAAAAAATAAGTTTCATTTACCGGAAGAACCATTGACTGGCATATTTTGGTGGTCCATACTTTACTCTACAACGTACAATAGTTGATTTTAAGATATTGGTAAAATAAACATAAAGTTAGGTGTAAATGAAAATCGTGTAGATGTTATAGCTTTACATAAGTGTGCTAAATTCGCGAGTGAAATTTTTAATTTGTTAAAACCACTAAAAATTTCGCGAATTTTTGTGTACAGAAAAATAAAACGGTTTGAAAGTGACAAACCAAGAAGTGGACGGCCACGAACAGTTCGAACTTCAAAAGTCTTTAACGCTGTAAGGGAACGAATTCGTAGAAATCCGCTAAGAAAACAAAAAATTATGGCTAGAGAAATTAAAATTTCGAAACGCACCATGTCTCTCGGATTTTAAAAGATGACCTAAAACCTGGTGCTTATCGTAGGTTAACGAAGCAGCGTCTTACTGAAGCTTTAAAAGAAATTAGAAGGGTAAGAGCGAAACGTCTCGTGCAGCAACACGGTAACAACGGTCACAGAAACATGTTGTTTACGGACAAAAAAAATTTTACCGTTGAAAAAAAATTCAACAAACAAAATTATAGCATTTATGCTCACAGTTCGAAAGAAGCGTCCGAAAACATTCCAAGAGTGCAAAGAAAGGGTCCTACGAAAGGGTGACTCATTTGCACTTTTACGAAAAAGGAGTTAAAACGTCGGCTCTTGTGTACCAGCAGATGTTAGAAGATGTCGTAAAACCTTTAAACAACAATTTATTCAAAAATAAAGATTGGGTTTTCCAACAAGATTTAGCACCGGCTCACAAAGCGAAAAGTACTCAAGGCTGGCTGCAAGAAAACTTACCTGCGTTTATTGCCGCTGAAGATTAGTCCTCGAGAAGTCCCGACTTAAATCCTTTGGATTACAAATTATGGTCGGTACTTGAAAAAGCAGCATATAGTAAGCCCCATAAAAATATTGAGCTTCTTAAGCGAAGTTTGGTGAAAGCTGCCGCTTCTATACCATTAGAAACAGTGCGTGCCGCAATCGATGACTGGCCGCGGCGTTTGAAGGCATGTATGAAGACCCAAGAGGGCCATTTTGAATAAATTACACATAGAATGAAAGCTTGGAATCTTAGTAATAAAATGACCTTAATAAAAATGTTTTTTTTATATTTTTTTAGTACCTTTAACAATTCATTAATCTTGTAACAGAACTTATGGCACGACTACAACTTGGACGTACAAATTACTAATACTAATCATACGTATATGTGTATCTAGGACAAGTCTCAAAGTAGCCGAGCAGGCAATGAAAATTATTATTATAAAATAAAATTATTATTTTAGTAAAAGTAGTTCAAAAAACAGTTTTGTTTTAACGCAAATTGTAAGAGTACCCGGTTAATCATCATAGTAGACACAAGATAAACATCATAAAATCGTAAAAATAGCTCCCCCCTTTAGCAGCACATTTATAAAAGCTCAAAAAAAATCGGTTCAGTGGAAAAAAAGTTATGTAACTTTAAAGCCGAAATAGTACCCGGGTACTTGGTATGGTAACACAGGAGTTAAAATCAAAACATTATTCGATCAAGTGAAGTGTAATAGGTTAACGTTAATGAAACCTTAAGGTTCTATAGAGACTGTTTTTAAAATTCTATTAATTTTTCAGGTTCGCCTTAACGGTGTAAAGCAAACAAAATTTGCAAAAAAGCGTTTCTGTCTTTACATGGCATTACAAGAGCAAGACTTGAACGTTTGCAAAACGTGCATCTTTAGACAGAAGAGGGAAACATAATTTTTAAATTTAATAAGCTAGTGTATAAAATTGCGTATACCAAGTGCAATATATTTAAAACAGTTTGTAAGCATTATTGTGTTGATCGAAGTCTACGAACTCAAAATTCGCCAGGTAACTATAGTTATAATTTTGTGTTCATTTTTTGTTCATAGTCAATAGATTTTATTGTTTTGTTTATATTTATGTAAAAATATAGATACTTTAGATTCAATTGTTGAATATTCTCTCATAAATCTAATGTAAAATATGTCTAGTCGTTTAATATTGCGATTGTTCGATTAAGTGCTTGTTCACAATGTACATAAAACATAAGACGTGCATAAGCATATCATAAGTATAACACATAATTTTGACATAAGTCGCAAAAGTGTTTACAATCAACATAAGAAATATATGCAACTGCGCACGAGTATAACAAAAAAATAAACTAAATAAACAAATAAACTTTCAAACTTTATAACAAAGGTTAGGCTTTACGTCTTATGTTTGTGTTGTTTGGCTTATGTCTTACGTACATTGTGAACAAGCACTAAAAATTACGATTATGTTTTGGCAAAGTATTAATTAAAATTTATATTTTACCTTGGCATACATGAAGTTAATTCAATATTATCTTGGATCCAGTCCATTACATACATGCTGTCCAATAAGGATCACTAAATCTCACATTCCATTCTTCTAGCACTAGCTTTAGTTTCTGAAATTTAAAATAGAATAATTATTTTTTATTACATTCCTGAGTAAATAAATAATGTTGAATAATTTAAAATTTGTAACGACCAACTTTTAATAATTATAGGTGATATATCGAGAGACGAGCTTTGCCAGGTAAACTACAAATAACAGTATTCTTCTGTAAAAATAGGGCTATCCACAGTTTAGGTGGTAAAATTCATCTCACATATTAATTTTCCAAATTTCCTTATTGTGATTCAAATTTTATAGAAACAGGTACATTTCAGCATTAAATTGCTATCATTGGACGATTTTTAAAATTTTACAAAAAATGTTTTGTCACGGGGTTCAAGTGAAATAAACAAATAAATTGTAAACTGGTACGATCACAAAAGATTTAAATTCATTGGATTCGATGAAACCAATCTCAAGGCTAAAAACTTTCTTGATAATAATTTGGTGTTGTGTAAAAATCCATGTCTACAATGTAAATAAAAATGATCGCTTTGTCAAGTAAATTTTAAAAATATTACCAATTTTTAGTCAGTCTACAATGTACCTGTAATTATTATTATATATGATAAATAAACTATTACGCCATGTTAAATTCCAATTAGATATTTTTAAATAAAATTATAATTTCAACATTTTTTGTTCCATATTTTGAGGTTACAATTTTTAACGTACCTTGATCTTCTTCTTGTTAATTCCTTTTGTAACCATATATGAAGTAAAACTTTTGAGAAACATTTTATATATAGGTGAATTATTAATTAAGCCGTTTAATATTATTAACTTACAAATAAACATTCACTTTTCAAAAAACATGGATAAATTAATTAACCCTACCGACTGCACGACGCAGCACACTAGATTATACGATGTACCCTCTATCTGTTTTTAACTGCACTTTCGATATTCCCGGGATATTTCTCTCAATAATTTTGTTAGTTGTAATACATTTTGCTAGATGACAGCACAAAATATAATTTTAGATGCTTTTAGTTAAAAATTTACCTTTAATTTAAAAACAAACTATTATTAAATGTTGCTGATATTAAAATAAAAAATGAACTATTTAAAATATGTGGGTAAAGTTGTAATCATAAACGATAATCATAATCACTTATTTACAGTTGACCAAACATGTAGTACTCAAAACTTTTAACACCTTTCTATTACCAACTATTAATACTTACAAAATTGAACATGAATCTAAAATAAAAATTAAATACCTTGTGTTGAAAATAATTGCGCGAAATCGCTAAAATATAGCAGCTGCCTGATTTTAAACAAAAAATTCCTTAAATATTCAAATCCACCGTAAAATGCTGCAAAATAGAAGATCCTTACACCATGAACGCATTGTTTCTTTACGCTCTTTAGCTGCCTTCAAGTTTCGAACTTAGGAGACTTTTCTTATTATTTAGAGCGCACTTTATACGTGCTTTATACTTTATACTTTACACGTGTTGGCGAAAACGCACCCCAAAGCCCAAACCAAGTGTTGGCAAGAACGCATACCAACATGTATTAATTTTAAACACTAATATTTTTAAATAGAAAATAACTTAAAAAATGACTTTTTAAGTAATTTATGGTATTTAGTAGTATGTGATGTTAAAATAATCAAACAAAAATTCAATTTTGTTTGTTAGATTTTCTCTCACTTCTTGTTATATACGACTGATGAGCAAAAATGGTTTAGTGAAAACAAATTTAGTGAAGGTGCAGGTAAAAAAAGCTGGTTTGTATATCGATGTAGAGCGTGGCTACTTGGGTGCCTCACCAGATGGTAAATAAGATTTTTTATTCGAAAAAATTTCTAGTCCAAAAATATTGTCGTGTTTTTTTTTTCACTTCAACCAGATAAATTCCCTGGTGGTATTTGGAGTTTTGGTCACCAATCTAAACGTTTTTTAATTTTGAAAATAAAACTGGATGTGGTTAATCACCGTACCTTTATTTTCTATAAACATAAAAAAACAATGAACATAAACAGAAACAGAAACTTAAACTAATGAAATCAAACTTTAAATATACCGTTAACGGAATACCTTTTTTTTTTTTAACTATTTTCCCTCCTTTTGTACTTTCGCCGTCGTTCTCTGCTCCGCCACAGTTATCTCCTCTCTAGCAATCTTCTTTCCAAACTTTACCTCTTCACCACTTCAACAATTCTATTTTTATGCTTTCGAGAGCCTCTTCTCGAACTTAATCGTCCTTTTCTTTTTTTATTTTATTAAATTTTGAGAGATTAATTTCTCTTCAAAATTCAGCCGGCACCCGGTTTATTATCTTTTTTTCACTCTCTTTTTTTTACCCCTTTTTTAAATACATCTCAATATGTTACGTATTTCCATTACAGGTTTAATTGGCGAAGATACCCTTATAGAAATAAAATGTCTAAAAAGTGTTTTTGACAAGGATATCACTCTTGAAGTTGCTGCTGCTACAATGAACATCTGTGTTAAGGTTCAGAGTGATGGATCCTTAGGTTTGAAAAAAACACATCACTATTTCTATCAAGTATGAGTAGAAAAAATTCGTAAAACAACTCTCGCATTCATTACCATTCTTGTTGCAGATTCAGGGACAACTAAATATTACCGGAAGGGAAAAATGCTATTTCGTTGTGTATTCTGGTGAACGCAATGCCCTGCACATCGAAATAATTTATAAAGATGAGCAATTCTGGTCCCAGGTGATGCTTCCGCGATTGGACCTGTTTTATAATAAATGTGTGCTACTCGAGTTAGCTCGTAATAACATTAGCGTTGGGCTGCTTTGTGTGGATTCTAAATATATATTGGAAGCCTGAAAGAAAAAAGAAGAAATGAAAATAAAAAAAGGAAAGAAAAAGAAAACGGAAAATTTATAAAAATATTTTAATATTAATAAAATACTTATTGGTCTATTTTATTATTTAATAATTTTACGAAAATATAAAATTAATAAGTCCTTTTAAAACAAGTTTATTTAATTATCTACGTATGAAATAAAATTGATCAAAATCAATTTATAGCAAATTGACAATTTACCAATCAATTAAATCAAAAAACCTTCGATAACTGCATTAATAATGCGAAGAGCGTTTATTTTTAATTTACTTTATTCTAAAAAAAAGTAAAGTCTCAAAAATTAAACATTTATAAAAATTTAGCAAAAATGAACTTTTTGTGATGCACCTAATTACCTAATTTAAATACTACCTGCAATATTGTGAAATAAATAAGTTTCATATACCTGGAGTTTTGTCAAGGATTACCTGAAGGGAAATTGCAGGAAATTCTACATTCTATCAGTTTGGCCAAATACTATGGATAGGATCCTATCCTATCCTATCCATAGTATTTGGTTTGGCGATACATTTGCATTATGTAGTAACAGATGAGGTGACATCTATTGGATTCTAGCACAATCACGTGAAGTGTGTAACTTTGCTAAATTTTAAATATTTATATATATTTTTGCGCCAGTAGCGACGCATGCGGATATTTATAAAAACTTTTTACAAAGTTACAGCGACGTATTTTTTTTTCTGTCTCTTTTCTAATAGTTATTTTTTCTAAATATGACAACGATAACCAAATGTTCTACGTTAAATCTCACTGCATTTGGAGATTAGTCATACGCGAGTTAAACAAAATTCGATTATATACTCAGTGCCGCGCCGACCACCGGCAGCGCCTGTGTGCAAAACCTATAAAGCGCCTCTTCTTTTGTCGTCGTGTTTCGACATACACATTTTTTTTATTTTTCAAATTTTGATTGAAATATTATGTTTTGCAGTTTTATATAGCATTTTCCTAAATAGGTAAAAACGGTTCGCTTCCGCTTCCGCTTGGTAATTATTACGAAAAATAAAACGCGAATTAAATTTTTACATACTTGATTTGAGATATTATTTTAATGATGGACGCTGGCATTTCATCTGGCGCCCCTATTACCTTGGCGCCTGTGTGCGCCACGCACTTCGCACATATGGGCGGCTCGGCCTTGTATATACTCGTATTTACATTTTTCTTGCACTATTCTTTTGCTTCAATTGATCTATTTGATTTCTCGTTGCATTTAATAAATGATCTATTAACTACTTTATCATTTGCTTGCACTACTTTCAGTTTTATTTTAACTTTTAATTGAAAAGTAAAATAAAAAGTATTTATAAAACAGGAGCTTCTTAAAATTCTCGTCTACATTTTTATTAAATTAAAAATTATCGACTTACTCGCCATCTAGTGACAATTTTTTTTAGTTAAATTTACATCACATCTCGAGAAGATCACAAACATTCGTTCTTCTTGCTTAAAAATAACTACACTAAATATTCCGATTTCAGCTTATATATAATTGCAATTATGCTGTTAATAACATGTGACAAAATCAGCAACACATTATGTATATTAATTCTATAATTGTCAAATAATTTGTGTAACAGTAACGTCGTCGATTCGTCGTCACTTTATTTATTTTATTACTCAGATAACGATTCATATTATTTATATGATATATTATTCATATATTATTCATATATTATACATATATTCTGTTATTTTCACAATGTTTCCCTAAAGCTTTGAATAACAACCTGTAAAATTTTCATTTTCATTTCATTCAAGCAAATGAACAAATGTTTGTTCTTATGGCCAAATAGCATGTAAATTTGCCACCTTAGTGCTTGTTCACAATGTACGTAAGACATAAGATAAACATAACACAAACATAAGACGTAAAGTCTAACCTTGGTTATAAAGTTTGAAAGGCGTTTGAAAGTTTATTTGTTTATTTAGTTTATTTTTTTGTTACACACGGATGCGCAGTTTCATATATTTATTATGTTCATTGTGAACACTTTTGCAACTTATGTCAAAATTATGTTTTATGCTTATGTTATGCTTATGCATGTCTTATGTTTTATGTACATTGTGAACAAGCACTTAATGTTATGATTAAAAATTTTAAAAAACAATTTCCGTTTAACTAACCTAAGATAAGCTTGTCAGTGGAAGGATCAGTTTATTGCTTTATCAATCTAATAGTTACCAAATTTTGTCCTACATTCAAAATTGTATAACTCAGTTCTATTTTGATAACTGTTCAACATGTAATTATTATTAATATATTTAAAATTGAATAACTTAGTTCTATTTTTATATTTTTATATTTTATATTTTTATATTTATTTTTATATTTTTATCAGTTAATGCCGGACTGAAATTTAAACTATGACCAAAACTTTCTTTTACAATTAGTAATTACGATTTTTTTTAAATGTATGGTCTTTCACTTAGTTTCTCAAATGATTAAATACAAACACAAACACAAACACAAAAAAGTCATAATAACTAATTATTGTTAATCGTTGATCATTACTTCAAGTGCAGATTAGAATTCAACTGGAAATATTGTTTGGTCCCACTCAATTTTTTCAGATAATTAAATGTTAAAATTTATTAAATAAATTGAAATTATACAGGGCAATTAAAAAAAAGCACTTATTCAAAATAGTAATTTAATAGACACTCATTGCTATACGATTACCTTTATCCTTTCCTCCAGGCTCATCCAAGAACTTGTTCCACCTACGCTCTGATATAGGACCTCATAACCGATGGATCTAGTTGGACTAGCTTAGAGCAACTCTCTAAGTAGAAAAATAAGATAAAGAGGAGTGTTGCCAGACCTATAAGAACTGCTTTGATCCCCGGGCTAACTTAGTGACCAGGCTTCTTTTATCCTACCTTACGGGTTTCGACGCGCCGCAAAAGCACGCGGATATCCTATGATTTGTCTGGTTTCTCCATGAGGGCCGTTATCCCGATTCATTGACCTAAAGTCAATTTACGTAGGTTTTTACTCCAGCTAGTCAAAACAAACTGCCAGCACAAGGTTTAGGTACATTAGGGAAGGATTCTTGTTGATGGTTGACTATTACCTCAAGAGCAGATTGAAATTTCAGCTAAAAATTTTGATCATCTCTTATTACTTTTGTTGTTAAATAAAAAATACAATTTAGTGCATAATATTAAAACTTTTGTAGAGCAATTAAAATTAAAATACTTAACTTTATCTTTTATTTAAATAATTTTATTAAAGATAGTAAACTTAATAGACAATCTTTGCTAAAGATCGCTCTTTCAATATTAGTTTAATAACTTATCAATCAATTTAAAAGTGTGATAAATTCGTCATAAATTAAATAAGTAGTGAATTTTTACACTATGTTTTGTGATTTTTAGGCAGTGTTTGAAAACATAATATCGATTTTTACTTACAGCAAACAAGTACAGAAAGATGTACCTTCTTAATTGGCAGATTGGAATTCACCACACGGCGCTGCGATCTTAAACGAGATTGCCTATTGTTATATAATACATAAATAAATTCATTTTATTCTATTCTATATTATTTTATGCACCAAATAAAGTACTTATAAAAAAAATAATGTGAGAAATTTGCAAAAATACGATTCTTATGATTTCATCTGAATTTCTCTTGCTCAATAAGTTAATTGCTCTAATCATAAATATTTTCCGTGTGCAAACTTCTTTTTCTTTATTTAACAAACTTTCCAACATCCAGATTTGCATTAGCGTTTGACAAAAAAACTTCTGTGATGCAACAGGTGATGTTATAAATGAAAATAAAGATAAAAAATGAAAATAATGCCATGGCCAGGTGTAGGACGTTAAAGTGCATAACAGAATTATAATTATAAACTAAATATTTTTGCAGAATATGAAAGAGAACATTATATAATTACGAAGTGAATGAACACAAGATCTACATACATTTTTTTCTAAATTTCTAAATAATTGAATTTAAAATATCGATTTTTCACGTAAGAGTCGTTAAAAGTTGTATTGAATTGGTGGGTCGGTATACTCCACGTAAATACGTACCGCGCTTGTTTTAGTGTGCAAAGCTATCCAGAGTTGGATTGCAGTATCACTACTGTTAACACCAGGTTATAAATTTATTTAAACTAAGAAATCGTTAATTTCAGCAGAATTTAATTTAAAAACAAAGATTTGCTTAGATATCAGATGCAAGATATCTATCGGATATGCAAGATATACACTAACATCTATTCGGGGGTAATTTTCTTAGTGCAAATTATATTCAAAAATACTATAATAAAATAAAACACACCGTAGGCGGGGCTATAAGCTTATAGAAATAGCCAATAGAATGTACGGTTGCACATTTTGGCTCTTTTTACTCGAATTTTTGAACGATGCTTATAAATATATTATTATATTTGTAATTTAAGCCAAATCCTACCATAATTTCATTAAATAAATTTTTAATTCGTGGTGCACTTTATCGTATTACTCCCTTATAGCCAATAAAGACTATATATTATGTGGCCAACAATAAACAAAGTAATTTATTGTAATTATGTGGCTTGTCTCATTATTATACCAATATTTCTTAATCGAGATAATTTAGATGACTTGTTACCGCACTACAAATTATTTTCAACATGAAACTTTAACTACAGCTCCACAAAGCTTAATGCAATAATATAAGTAACTAAATTTTTGGTCAGTATTTTTATAATTAAATGCTCAGTATTTTTTTAAATAAATGGTCAGTATATAATAATATATTGGTCAGAATAAATATTTAAGTTTTGGTATTAAATCGAATATTGGTCAGTATAATTTGTTAATTTGGTCAGTATTATTTGTTATTTTGGTCAGTATAAATTAGAAAGTTGCAGTAACATTTTGTTTGGTTAGTATATTTTATTGCTTAGTTAATTTTTGTTGTCAGTAACCACTTTTAATATAAAATAGGGAATCCAAATAATTATAAAAATTTTATTTAATTTATTTATAAAAATTGAAACACAGAAAAATTTTCTTTATAAATTTTATAATTATAATTTACAAATAAAATATAATTAATCCACTGCAAGAGCTCGAGTAGCTAATTTTGGTTTTTCCCTTGCGACGATAATAAGCTTTATCACCATCTGCAGTATTATTTCGATAATAATGAAAATAAAAATTTCCAATTCGATGGAAACAGCAAACTTCTTCTGCAGTTACTGCATTTATTGCTCTTCTTTGCTATTAAATGTAGAAGTTTTCGTACAGATACGTTGTCTTTTTCTTTTTCGAGTATTATTAGAAATTGAATCAATTCCTTCGTTTTCATCATCGTCAGATGTATATTTCTCTATATTTGTTGCCATTGTATTAAAGGAATGTATTATGTATTTCACTAAAATACTGATTAAGTATTTATTGACTAACACTGATACTACAAATAACTGTCTCAGTACTTGTCGATACATTAGCTAACTTGTTTAGGTTAGGTATATGCCATACCATCATATAATTAAGTTGGTATTTAATTTACCTTTATTACCAAAATCAAATACCCAGAACTAGCCTAAGGGCTTGATCATAGCTAGCAGACCTCCTTAATATGGTTGACCATACATTACAGAATGAATTGTAAAATACTATAACTACATTAAAAAACAAATCTGTTTCGCACATTCGTGCTCTTTCCATACATCTTTTATAACTTTTTGTCAAATTTCGTAATATGTTTTTTTAGCTCGTTGTTTTTTAACACATTGTCTTTCAAGTAACATTTGAATTGTATCTCTTACCAGTATCTGTTGTATACTGTTTGATTTCAGATTCCCCAAGTCTTCTTTGCGAAATTATAAAAAGAAATAAAGAGGTTATTAAGCATTCAAATCATAACAATTGTTTTGCGCCACCCTGTGTATACTGATATGTTCAAAATAGTGACTATTTATTTAAAGTACCGACAATATTATTTAAATCACTGACCATTTATTTAAAATACTGGCCACATTATTTAAAATACTGACCACATTATTTAAAATACTGACCATTTATTTAAAATACTAACCATTTAATTAAAATACTGATAGATTTTATCCTGATCAATGTAATACTGACCATTTACGTAAAACACTGACTATTTCAATAAAAGTACTGACTATAAATATTTTTAAATACTGACCAAATAAATACAAGCCAATAATACAACAAGCCACAATTTTCTAAAAATAAATATTACCTTCATTATTATTGAATTTTTGATTACTACAAGAGGCACTAAATTAAACCCTGACCTTAACAAGATGACCTTGGTTAGGGTGGCCTTAACAATAAAATGTTTTTAAAGCAAATTACAAAACTATAAAGCTTTTGGTATTTTTTCAAAACTTTAATATACATTTTCATGAAATTCTTCATTTGTGGCTTTGTAGTAATAAACATTAAATTGTTTTCTAAAACCATAGAAGTGCTATACATAATTACGTATATCCAATTCATTGAGTGGGCGCCAATAGCCTGCAACTTTTTCTAAATTGAGCAGAGTTAATTGTTCACATTTCTTAAAACTGCGTTTGTTGACATTGCAACCCGAAATACCTGAATTAAATAGATACCTTGTTATAATAACATTGTAATTCATGTAAATATATTGTTTTCTTCTGATTGAAACAATATAGAGCAATATCGCCTTAGTTACAATATGTCATAACACACTAATATTTCCCAAGGGAAATATGAAATGTCATATCATATTGTCCCTAGGGAAATATGAAACGTCATTTTAAAGTATACTTTGCGCATGGTGATTGGACAATCAAACATACAAAACAAAATACTAAAGCCATCCCTGTTAAAAAGTGACATTTAAGTGACGTTTAAAATAAAAAATGTGCCTACTTATTTTTATATTTTAAAAACCAACCTAACTTTTTCTGAATTATTGTGCGCGCATTTTGCGCGCTATTGATCTAGAATTTTGCATAAGGCTTCCTTCGACAAATTGCTAGCGGGGGTTGAGAACGAGCAAAGGGGGGTAAATTTTTTGCTCAGTTTTTCGATATCTAGCGCCGTTTTCGAGTTATTGCAAATTCAAAATCTCAAATTTTATTATTGATGAAATATTGATATATTTAATAATATATTTTTTAATCAGAAGAAAACTATTGATTACAACACGGGAAATATGAATACATTTCCCTTGGTTGTCTATACATCTCTCGGGCTTTGCCCTCGAGATTTAACTAGCCAACCTCGGGAAATATACTATTCATATTACCCTAGTTGTAATAATAGCTATATAATTTTTATTCAAATTTAATTTGTTTATTTTCCTGTAGTCATACGTCTTAAATGACTAAATAGGCGTAAGGATTAAGCCAAAAAAATGACACATAACCTGTATAAATTAAAAATAATTCTTATATTTTATTATTAAATCTAAACATTATATTTATTTATCGGTAGCGCACCCCTGATTGGTCAATTTTTTTCCAACCTAAAAATTAACTAAAGATTACTTTAGTATGAGCAATTGAAATAAAAATTAATATTTTTACAAATTACTGATACCTTTTAGTGTTTATTGGTGTTCAACCACCATCCAACAAAAATCTAGCGATTTACGTTGTGTCCCAATAGAAGAAAATTTGTTTGTAAAAATTATATTATCTATATTAATTTGAAAATAAAATTTGTTACAATAATTGATGCGTATGTATGCCTAGCATGTGCGTATTAAAACAACCAAGCGTTTATTCAATAGTTAACTAAATAACTAAATAAATTATAAAAGCTATTTATGAAAAATTTTCTTTTAATTTTTATAATAAGAATAAATAATGGAAATTTATTATTTTTACTTACTTGTACCATTGTATTAGCATTTATTTTTATTAATCCGCAAGCAGTAAATTCAACATCTTGCTGAGCAGCTTGAATTAATAGTTGTATTGGAGCCCGCAAAGTTTTAAAATGCTGAGAATACCAATTTGAACTGTAAATAGCGAAAGATATTTTTGATGCCTAAAATTGAAGTTATGAGTATATTTCAAATTACTGCTTTTATTATCTTACCTCGTTTGAAACAAAATCTGCGGAAAGGCAATATAATGTTAACTGCAAAGTTTGAGCGACAATTGTAACACCGCATCTTATTATTATTGCAGGATCAGTACTAAAATATTTTAATTATTACTTTATACCATATAAAAAGATTAGTAGGTTAGTAAGAAGTTCTTAAAAATTTTGACGCTTTGGAAAATAATATTCAAAAGTAAGCTGGTTTCTGTATTGCTTACTTCCTAAGTAGTGTAATATTGTAAATTTGAATTTAAATATAATGGGCACGAAATTTTAAATTTAGTTCATTTTGGTTACTTTAAAATACAACAATTTGGCAACAGCAGTTTTAAAACACAGGAAGTCGAGTTTCCGTTAGAAATTTTTATCGTTAGGACTAAGAGGGTAAAAAAAAGCCCTTACATTTTTAAACGTCGAGGGAGCAGGTTGTGGTTTTTCGTGCGGCAAATGTTTTAAAAAAGTTTAAATATATTAAGTATATTTTAGTTATCAACAAATTTAAAATACGTAAGTTAAATAAATTTATTAATTATAATCTTTTTAAATAAGGATAAGATGAGGTGTTAGAAATTTATATAAAAACTTCTCGACCACGTGATTGAATAATTTTAACACGAGTTTGAATCTATTTTTTTAAATTACTTCATCTTCAGTTTTAAGGTTTAATTATTGGTTTGAGATTATGATTTATACAATATTATATTTAAACGAGATGGCGAATGTAATGAAAGGAATTGATTATTCATATTTGACCTAGGCGGTATTTTTATAATACATTAGGGATTATTGCGGCAATAAGAAGTAGGAGTATTTGTTTAAGATAAACAATATGAAGGCGGTTGTTTGAAGTAGAAAAATATATATCATGAGATAATTTAATTTAGATGAATTACACAACAAAGGAGGGTGGACGCTTAAAATCATAAAATGCCCGTGCCAATATGTTGCAGAAATGGCTGATCACGGGTAATGATAACCGCAATTAGGACGTGCCAAAGTGATCGGGCAAGTTTGGTGAACATGTTGCTTGATTTTCTTTTTTTTTTCAAATATCTCTCAATGAGATGATATCAATTCTGATATTTCAGGACAGTTATTAACAAATATTAACAAAGTTCCTTATGATTATTTGCGACCACATATAAGATAATACCAATTACGATATTTAAGGACTGTTTTTAACAAAGTTCTTTATGATTATTAGCGGTTACATAATAATTTAAGATGATGACGCTAGTTTTAAGTATGGGCAATTTATTTAGTTTAAGTATTTAAGTATTTATTTAGATTTAAGGAAATGTTATTATTTAAAGATTTTACATAATATAAAAGCAATTGAGTTGAACATCGAAATACATATAGGCGCTTCTTTACAAGTATTATAAAGATTGTGGTTAGTCATTAAATATGAATAAACAATTAGAAAACATTACGATCAGAGGGATTAATTATCAAACAGTTATTAAATCAAATTTTAAACTAAAGTATTCTGAATTAAATGATATCAAGGAGATTAACTTTGCTGGTAAATTGGTTGTTGGACTACCCTTTTCTTTTCGGTTAAATATATTCTTCTTCTTCATGTGCCATATCCGATTCCCCGGACGTTGGCGACCTCTCTCCTATGTGTGTGTTGTGCGTTTGAAGTATTATCACACATATAGGGGACCTACTGCTTAACGCGGGCTCCGAACCGCGGGAAGTGTATACACTTCATCTCCAGAGAGGATGTACCAGGCATATTACATCTCGGTGGTTTGCCATTGCCCTCCGAGAGGAGACGGTCAGAATAAAGTTTTTACTGAGCCCGGAGTCAAACCAGGCATTCGGCATTAGCAGCAACGCACTTAACCGCTTTAGCTAACGACCGTCTCGGTTAAATATATATTCATCGTTAAACCGAATTCTGTGTTTTATTTAATTTGTGTGTACTAATTATTCCTTCAGGTGTCCTGTCAGTGGTTACGCCACTGGCACATATAAGTTTAGGTGAGGTTAGAGGTTAGCAAACAAGGTAACGACGTTAACATTCAAAGAGCCATCCGCAGATTTAAAAGGACTTGTAAGTGTTACTACGAGGGGATCACAACGTGCAAGATTTGACGATCATAGCTTTGGTTTGGTTTGGAACTTTGATTTGAGAAGGCGGTAATTCAAATTGAAGAACACAACATTACAGTAGATAAGATAGTTTATTCTTGTTTTTAATATTATTATATATAAATATATTCCTCTATCTATTTAACCTGATATTGCAATACATCGTAGCTTTTTAATGACAAACCTGAGCGTTAATTTTTTGTTTAATATCTGATTTTGATATAATTTGATTGATTTAATTCTTTCTTTAATATAATAAATAAATTACTTACTTTTGAGTTATCAAATACAATTCTGAACAAATTAGTGGAACAATAGCAATACATTCAATCATCAATGCAGGCGAGTAAATATATCTTATATCATTTAAATAACTTAAACAAAACATAATAATAATTAATTATAAGCCAATCAATAAATTTTATAATTACCTACCGTAATAGAAATTTGTGATGTTTAATAGAAATATTTAATTTCTTGGAATGTCTAATGAAATCATATTTGCTTTTTATCGCTTCCACGTCAAGCTTTTCTAATTGGTGACACAAAATCTTAAACTGTGCGACCATTTCACAACAAAATCCTAAGTAAAGGTTATCAAAACTTGCCACAATAAATATCTCGTAGCCCAATAAAATATCCATTATTATTATTAATGTCATATGTAATCTTGGATGATCTTCAATCTGCCAAGCTCCAAGAGGTAAAGATTTTTCGAAAAAAACCACTGTCAATATTATAAAACCTGCACTAAGGGAAAAGCTGTATAGCAGAAGCTTTTGAAAATAATAAACTTTATTTTATTTTCTACAATTTCAGAGCAAATATTAGCTTTCCAAAAATATTTTGATAAATCCATTAAATCTATAATTTTTTTTCTGTAGTAAATAGTAATGCTCATCTTTCCAGTAATCTGTAAATATGTAATTTTATTAATATTTTAAGAAGAAAATTCTTCTAATATATAAAATTTCAGCTCACTTCTGCTACAGCGTGTTATATTTTTGGCAAATTTTTTGAAGAAGCGCATGGAGGGGCCTGGTTAACAACAGAATTATCCAATAATAATTTTTGATCCGTTTAAAATAAAATATAATAAAAAGAAAACCGGAATTATTTCAAAATCAAATTAATAAAATCAAAGTAAAGGAGAATAGAGAAAACTTCAAAAGCAAAGATGTTCAAATTTAAATATATTTTTATACTAGCTGGAAATGTACTTATGAAATGTTAATAAGAGAAATTAATTCAAGGTACACAATAGCAGTGTATACGAAAAATATTGCTTATAAGAAAGTACTATAACGCACTACACAGTGGTAAAGATTTTCTTTACTAGAAGAATTGATTTTTAATTACAAATAAAAAAAATTTAAATTAATAAGTATGATTTAATTTAGTAATTGTAATTTGAGTTACGAGAAACGTGAAGGCGTTCCAACGCGATGACGAACAAATTAAAATTGACAATATTAGGAAACAATGTTTTTATTTTTATCCTTAAAATAGAGATTATACACTGGTCGATTTTAGGTTAGCGTTATGAATTTTTTAATTAATACTGCTAAAAAGAAGATCTACCGTCTAGCTGCCCTTCCGGGGACGGGATTTTTAACTAGTACCTATTATATAAAAGAATGGAAATGTACTATTATAGTTTTGTTAATAGTATAATTATCAGTGCTGCAATCAATACTAATGTTAATATTTTCTCTTTTTCGTTTGCTTTTGGTAATATTATTAATTGAAATTTACAAGCGACCCAAACTTGTAATATGCGATTTGAAAAGTTTAACCTCGGTAGATATAAAAATAGGATAATGCAAGTCCACGCAGGTCAAATGTTTACTATCCCGAAACGTACAAGTCACCCTATGGTTATTTATAACAATTTAAACAAATTATAGGCACACACAATTTATTATAAACAGCAATAAAATAACGTACAACCACAATATCATAAAAATCAAAATATTCATTAAGACTAGGACTTTGCAAGTTATTTCACTGAGGAAAGTTCATCTTAAAAACGGTTTAACAGATTTATTTAAAATTTAAAGGGTACTCGCGGAACACATTCGGGCACAAGAAGATAAATTTTATATTATTTTCGTATCTAAAATAAAGTCTATTTTGAGTCAAAAATCCAGTTATTGTTTTTCTTAATCAAAACAAACTAAACATAGTTTTTGGGGAAAGTTCATACTGAAAATGGCTGAATCGATTAATTTAAAATTTGAGTATGATTTGAGTATGAGTTAAAGCCCTACGATAAGACATATTTTTAAAATTTCTTTAATATTGTTTTCTTTAATTTTTTTATTTTATAAATAATTTTATAAATTTTATAAATTTTATAAATAATAGCTCATATTATTAGCGATATAGTTATGTAGTATATACTAGTATATTATGTAATACAGTCAATGTCACAAAACTCGGAATCTCATACTGAATCACTTAACCAAGTTTCAGTTAAGGTTCATTTACACGGGTTAAGTTGATAAGTGATTTAGTTCAATTTAACTTAATTTACACTTAATTTTAACTTAATTTAACGTGTAAACTGTGTATTAAGTTGTAAGTGATTAAGTGAGATTTCAGTGAATAAGTTACGAGTAGAATAGAATCCAGTCTATTTTTCGATTTAGTTAAGTGGCGCGCGCATTTTCTAGTATAGGCGTAGTCAACACTGTACTTATCACTTATCGCATATAAACACGTCATGCATTTTAAAAATTAAACAAAATTAAAAGATTTTATGTCTTTTACATGTATTTTAGTTATTTATTTGAAAATGTTTGTTAGTGACCATGTGTATTTAATTTTTTTCAGGCTCATCTATCGGCTCAAAATTCTTGAAAGAGTCGTAATTACGTATAAAAATTTATTATTTTGTACTAATATCTAATATTAAATATTTTAATAATATTTATATATTATTTTTATTATTTTTATTAAATTTTTATTAAATATTTTAATAATATTTATATATTTAAAATAAAAAATTGCAATATACCTTATTTCCCTTCATACCACTACCAAATAATAATTTTATTTCGTATTTTAATATAGTACATACCTCCGTAATATAAATATAATAATATATATTTTTTTAAATATAATAATATAATATAAAAAATAGTGTTATTTTGTCAGTTTAAATTTTTAAATACTTAAGGATTATGAAAGGTTATTATTTATAATTATCATAAAAAGTTACAACAGGTTTATAAAGCTATTATAAACAAAGTGTCAAAAAAATATTATTTATAAACGTTCAATAGCGCTAAAACACTGTTATAAGACTGTTATAAGACTGATATAAGCGATTTGTAACCTAAAACAACCACTCACCTATAACCCATAACCTATAACAGTGTTATAACTAAAACATTCGTGAGAGACATTTTAAGAAATTTTTATGAATACCGGTGTTAATCTTTACATTTTAAATTAATAAATTTAATTTCATAACTTGCATTTTTTATTAAGATCGAAACTATTAATTAAATGATTAGTTTGTAAAACTTTGCTCGCAGATTATTACATTTAAAATTTGTGATTCTCATCAGACAATTAAAACTCTTTATTAATTATTAATTCACCCGAAAACACGTAATCGTAGAAAAATGCTAGCGATGTATTTTTATACGAAATTTTTTCATATTTTGTTTTATCCAGTGTCTCAGCGACCGTAAAGCATCTCTTTTCTAAATTTTTTTCTAAACGACTTTTCAAACAGGAATAATTTTTCAATGTTAACACATTAGTGATTTTAAAAAAAAATATTGTTTTATTTTCCAACTAGGAAAATAGGTTTGTTTTGACTAGGTTATAACCCTTTAACGTCTAGAATCAGTGAATTTCGAGTTATGAATTAAATTAAGAAAAGAAATGTTACAAAATTTTAAGTTTAATTTTTTTTTCGAATTTTGTATCGTTTAAAGAAATTCAAAAACCTAACAATTAAGTTCGGATATCAAATTTAACGGGTTACAACTCTAATTTAGTAAAATGTTTTGAAAAACCAGTTGATTTCACAAAAATTCCAAAAATGAACAAGGTAAGGTAAGTTCGAAAACAATAAATAAATCCAAAAAGTTATCAAAAATCTGAATTTGATGGACTGTATTTGTTTTATATTACAACGTAGCTAGGAGCGATAATAAATTATTATTGTATGTGAGACGCATTAATTTAGTATTAATTAATATTATTATTAATTGATTTCTATCATTCGGTTTATATCTAGAGCTTCCGCAACGTATTTTATTTAAAAACAATCTTATATTCGATTTAAATCTAAAATATTATGTTTATATGCATTGACTTATAACTGAAAGTGAAAAAAATGGATCTAAAAGGCACTAAACTAATAATTGTCAAAGTAATATACATATCTGCGTATTCCTTAATGTACTTTGCAATCAGAGTCGGCTATATAAAATGAACTTCAAAATACATAAGAATGAATATAGGACTTTTTAAACCTGATTATGACTTATTTACTAGATTATTTTGTGGGTTTGCAATTTGTAATCTTGAGGAGCAGAAGATTCACTCTTGAAATTTTATATTCTAAAAACGTATGTAGTTTGTAGTTTGTAATCATAAAAAAAAACTATTAAAATCAGATAAATATTATTCCTGAGTTTCAATACTAATATTTTATAAAACATCTATTTTAAAAATAAAATGTCTGCGTAGAGTCCACATGCGCAGTATAAGTGAAACTTCTTTCTTTTTAAAAAGAAATAATTTTGTTATTAATATAGCGTAGCAATACACGAATTACTTATTAAGTCATGATGGTCATACCACATTGAATATAACCGTTCTCGTCCGATATGGAAGCCGAGCAATGTTGGGCGCGATTAGTACTTGGATGGGTACCCGCTTGGCGTATTTTAATAAAAAAAACTAATCCAATCGGAATTTTCGTAACGCTTGAAAATTGTAACCACCTCGGCAAAGAAATTTCTCTTCAGAAATGTGGTTATTAACTTTCAATTTTTAAAAACTGTTTAGTTTTAATAAAATACAAAATTTAGAAAAGCTGTTTAGTTTTAAAACTTATGTTTCATAAAACATTATATTACGTTTTATGTTTCAAAACAACATCTAGAATCCTCACGATTACATATTTTTTATGGTTTAGTTTTTAATTTCGAAGCATAATAATTGTCCTTCAAAGACCTCTTGGTATAATTTGAAAATGTTGAAAAGTAAGTATACTGTATTTTTTATCAGATGTGAATTTCGGCAAGTTATTTCGCATAATTAAAAAAAAATAGTCTGGTAGATCATATTATATTGTAGAGGTTATTGCCAAAACTTGGTAAGACAAAAAATTGCATTATGGATTTATAACAATTATAAATTTTGAAGTATTCTCAAAAGGCAGTATCGAAAATTATTTGATAATTCTATATACTTATTTTTTCTTACCCTGAAATATAATTTCTCATTTCATAGTTAACATTATAATTATTTAGTTTACAAAATTGTGAGGCAAATGAAAAAAATGTACTAGCGTTATTTCATCTACAAATTAAATAGCTGAAAACTGTTTGAGAAAGTACATAGGACTTAAAACCTTCCAGATATAGATATCGACAAACAGATACACAATTCATTGCCAATTCTATTCACCTAAAAAGTGGACTTACAAAGTAAGGCAGTTACCCTACGATATTGTAATATTGATATTGTAATTAAAATAAACTATGGAGTTTTCAGACTTTTTGTAAAATCGGATAGTTTTCCAAAAAACTTTGTGGTTGGTTAAATTTGCTATTAAAATTGGGCTGTCACGTTTTACGTAAAACGTTTAGCTGAAAAGATACAGAGTTTGCAAGAAAAACAAAAAAAAACTTGAACTTATTTAACATACATATATTTACTAAATTTAATCCATAACTTGAAAGTCGTACACTAGTGTTAATAATATTAATAATTTTAACATACCTGAAGAAAAACTCCCATAGATTCTATATTGTCAATGAAAGTAAAGATGTTTCCATTAATAAAAATTAATTGAGCCAGTGAAAGAACTTGAAAGAAAATTGAAAATATCAGTGCTGTTATACTAACAAGAAGAGCAATTTTTGAAGATCCATTAAGTAAAATTCCACTTTTCTGCAAATAAAAGAATGGAAAACTTAGCAATTGGCTAGCCATTGCGCAAACTTTTAATTTTTCAAAACAGAAAAGTAATATTTCATAAGCTTTAAGACACCAGTAAATAAATCTAAAAATTTTTGTAGTTAAAATGTTATGATGTACAATTTAAGTTCGATGGTGTCTACTAGGAATCACCACCAAGTTCTTCATACAATAAGTAGTGTATTGATAATTTATACCAAAAATTGAAATAGCTATTGAAATATGATACAATTAAGTTCTTAGTTTTCATTATTTATATTTTTAAAACGCAATATTCAAAATTATTATAAATTAAAATGAGTTTATATCTCATTTAAATTAATAATAGAAATATTATTTTATTATTTATATAATAAAATTGAATCTTTCAATTTTCACGGTAAATTCTATTTACCTATATAATTATGTTTTGAGTTTTGTTTTCGAATACTCGAGTTACAAGTTAAATCCTTTCTACACAATTTAGACTCATTATATATCGCTTTATATCATTAATTTTAAGGGCCGTTCTTAATAATTTTATTAATTGTGTTTAATAACAGGCACTATTAATATGATGTGTATTGTACAAATTACGGTTTTATCGTGTTTAATATTGAACTTATTTCAATATTTGATTGGCAAAAAGTAATTTAATGAACTACTTCTAATTGGTTCCAAAAATAAACTACTGGACCAAATAACTTCCCTAAACCAAAATTCGCATAATAATTAATTGCAATAACCTTTCGTGCTTACCATTTCTATGCTTATTAGGAAACTTAATATTGGGAGCCAATCTAAAAATGAAACAAATGCCTGCAAATATTGTTGATGCAATTAAATAATGATCGAAAAATTTGGTAAAACTTGGATGTTATTATAATTCCACTAAAAGTTTTCCCTTCAACGTAGGTGTGTGTGATGCGTGTACTTAAAACTACGACAAATTTAATAAATGTTCCTTTTGAATTAAAAAAAAGTAAAAAAAAAAGTTCAAAATACCTTTAAAAGTTTTAGTTAAAGTGGTCCAACTTCACTTCTGCCTTAGATTCAACTTCTTTAACTAATCTTCAATTTTTGCAACAATGATGGCGTGTCGTCTTAAACGACAGGCAACACTTAACGGTATATCTACGATGGAACAATCGTCTTGCAGTTTTTGATCTCACTTGTGATTTGTTCGAAAATATTGAATTAAATTTTAAATTTCAAGAGCTATTTTTATGCGACTTTAGTTCTAATAACTGAATTTTTTAAAATCTTGGTTTGGGTTGCTGAAAGAAATCTAGTATCATCGATTTTATAAAATTCTTTGCTCTTTTGAGCAAATAGGATACTATCAATTTCGACATGCAAAATATAAATTTCATTCGATCTTTTTTATTTTCAGTATCACGTGACACCATCATTTCTTAGCCTAAAATCGACTTCTTAAATATGATCTTCCTCTTCCTGTTAAACATGTTAATTCTTGAAAACTTTTTCTTAAAACTTTTTATTAAAATAAAATAAAAGTAGAAAATAAAACTTAAATATTATTCATAAAATGGTTTAACTGTCATATCAAATTTTTAGAATAAACCAAAAAATGCACAAACACTTTTTTTATATCTCCTCTCTTGCAATAAAATAGAAAATAACTTAAAAAAATTTTATAGAATTTTTTAAGTATTTATGTGGTATTCAGTAGTATGTGATGTTAAAATAATAAAACCTAACAAAATGTTAAAATAATAAATTTTAACTGTTAAGTAAATAATTTACATACTACAAAGAAACATAATATTTAAAGAAACCATTTATTTTGGTTTCTTTAAATATTATGTTAAAATTTAAAAAAATAAAAAAATAAAAAAAACAGTTAAAATTTATTATTTTAACATTTTGTTAGGTTTTATTATTTTTCCTCTCTTGCAATTTGGACGATAAATACGAAAATTTTCTGGACTCTTTCTCTCTCCAGTTCATCGCTTGATGATATGCCATAGTATGGTGAAAACATTTGCGATAATATACATAAGGTGTATTTATATTGTGTTAACTTAAACATTTTAGTTCTAAAAAATTTTTGTGCATTTTTTAGTTTATTCTAAAAATTTGATATGATTAATATCGAGTTACACTACCTAAATCACTTATCTATTGATTATTGGTTTAACTGTGTTTATACTAATAAGTGATTTTATGATGGAAGCTTGTTCTTAATTCCTTGTACGTATCGCAGGACTATGGAAGTTTACAGTTTTCTATTTGACTACCTTCATACTAAATTTTCCTTTCTTTAATAGCGTTTGAAAACCTTATTTTTTAATAATCATTTTTTTCTGCCAGTTACAGTTTTATATTATCGTATTTTGTTTTTAAGCCATGACATTGTAAACTTTTTTTTAAATTGCAACCTTTTATCAGTCCCAATGTTTCTAAATTATATAATAAAATTATTAGATTATTAAATAATATATAATAAGTGAAATAAGAGCCTTTATATCGTATTATTTTATTTTTATTTATTTACAACTTTATACATTCTTTGTGAATATTGCTATCCCTTACTGGGATTTACAAATCCGTTTAAAGGGGTGGATTAGTCCCCATAATACATCGGAAGTTTGCTGGTGTTTATTTTCTTAGACTTGTTCTCACATTCTTGTGTGCGTTGTTGCGTCCTGAACAATATTGCTTCATACCTTCCTGTCCTGTGTCCATTCGCCTAATTCCATTGATCTCAGGGCATTCTTCACCTGGTTCCACCGCCTCACCTTCGGACTTCCTCGTGCTCTCTCTTCACCGGTATTTCACGTAGTTATTTTCTTCACGATGTTGTGTTTGTTTCTTCTTATAATATGTCCCAGCCATCTGATTTTCTGCGAGTTAATGAACTTTACTACGTTTTCTCCTTTTATTTCTTTTTCAATCTCTTGATTCATTAAAGGTCTACTTTTTCGGTTAATGTCTTTTTTTGAGCCCCGTATTGTTTGAAGCACTTTTCTTTCAAATACTTTTAGTCGTTCAGCCTCGGCCTGAGAGAAGCACATCGTTTCCGACGCATATGCGATCACCGGTCTTATCAAAGTCATATATGTATATCTTTATTTTGATTTATATGCTTAGTTGCTTATCTTTAAGAAGTTTTTATTTGCATAATACGCCTTGTTTCCAGTGTAATATAAGTTTAAACTGATAATATGTAATGTAAAGCATGCCTTAAGTATGTTGCAACTTAATCAATGGAATTTAATTTGCTTCATGTGCAGCGCATTGCATATTTTATTTCTGACGATCTATTTAGTGACAACGACCGACGACTGCTGATCACAGTATTTAGTTGGGGTCAATAAATATCAAGACATGTTATTAATACACTAGTTAGTTGTTATTTGGAAGTAGATTAATTTTAAGCTGAAACTATGTAACGTCTTATTTAAACTTAAAAATAAATAACCGTTGTTATTCACCTATTAAGTTTCAATACGACGAATCTGGATCATTAAAAAGTATTACAAATGATATAAAACCAATAATATTTCAAGCTGAAAAAAGAGCTATAAGAAAACGCTGGCAAGAAACAAGATATCCCATTGACAAAGCAAAACTCAATAAAACTAACAGATAATTAAAAA
The DNA here is from genome assembly GCA_911387805.1 of Cantharis rustica. Classification (NCBI taxonomy): domain Eukaryota; kingdom Metazoa; phylum Arthropoda; class Insecta; order Coleoptera; family Cantharidae; genus Cantharis; species Cantharis rustica. Next base: position 39,540,889 of record OU426879.1, read on the forward strand.
TTTTTTTACAAAAATAAAAAATCAAAACATTCAAGATTACCTAAAAGGCTTGAGTCCAACATATGCCACTGACCACTCTTTGTGGAAACCACCAGAAAAATCAAAAGATCACAACAGCCAGTACCGTCTATCAAGGACGATAACAATACTTGAGACAAAAGTGATAAAGAAAAAGCCATCATATTCGCAAAATATTTAACGAGTATCTTTCAACCCAACCCATCCATCATCTCAATGGAAGAAGAAAGAGAAATAACGGAACATCTCGACACCCCATTCCAAATGAACACTAACATCACTAAGTTCAAAATACAATAAGTCAGAAGGATAATTACAAAAGACATCCAAGCAAACAAAGCCCCTAGATTTGATTTAATTACTGAGAAGGTACTGCAAGAATCATCTGATAAGTGTTTTTACGCCATAACGCAGATATTCAATACCATCATAAGAATGAATGAATTCCCAGAGTAATGGAAGGTGGCTAAGATAGTAATATCCTTAAACCAGGCAAAAAACCCGTAGCGGTAAAATCCTATACGCCTATTTGCGATTTACGTTACCGTTATGTTGGTGGCGCCCCCAAATGTCAACAATATGGTGACTTTTGTAAGTATAGTTGCTGTTGTTTGGAATGTAATTCTGAATTATATTATAATAAACGTGTTATTCGCACGTTTTTTAGTATACATAATGACAATTCACAAAATAGAATACCAAAAAAATGTCAACATGTAAATTTTTTCACAACATTCTATAGCAACCACTACCAGTTATACGTACACGATTAGTTAAAATTATTCCGCGTGGTGGCGTTTTCTTAATGTAAATTGGCAATAAGCTTGCTCCTCTTACTATCCAAAATTTTCGAAAAGACACTATCAAAACGCCTAAAACCTATAATAGATGACAAAAATCTAATACCAAATCACCAATTTGGATTCAGAAACCAATATGGAATAATTGAGCAAGTGCACTGGGTAGTAAAACAAGTAAATTGAGACCTAGAAGGTAAACGCTATTGTTCAGCAGCTTTCTTTGACATCAACCAAGCGTTTGATAAAGGGTGGTACCATGGCCTACTCTACAAATTAAAGATAAATCTCCCATAGATACTACCTTATCAAACATTAAAACTAATACACCGATTTACATCCCATCTACTCAAGTGGGCTCCAGGGTAGTGTCTTGGGTCCTATATTATACCTACTGTACACACAAGATCTTCCAACAAGGCTTATGACAGTTCCCACGTTTGCGGACGATACCGCAATTTTATCCTCACATAATGATTCTACATCCACATCCAGGAATTTACAAACTAAATTGATACAAACCAAAAACTGCTTCAAAAAGTGGAAAATTAAAGCTGACGAGACTAAATCGGTACCTGTGACGTTTACTCTGAGAAGAAACACATGTCCAGCCGTAAAACTGAATGGCTGTCAACTTCCACAGGCGGAAGATGCAAAATATCTTGGAATGCATTTTGACAGACGACTTACCTGGCATAAACATATTGCAATGATATTTTAGCTAAAAGCTATGTTCCCAAGCATTCTAAAGTGCTCCAAGCTTGCTCTTGAAGGCGGAAGTAGAGGCGGTCGTATCTCAGGGTGGATTCTAATACTTTGAAACAAATAACCTCTTCCTTAGCAATAAAATTCATAAAAATGTAGGAAAGATAATTTATTTATCAACATAAAAATAATTAATCAATAGATAAGTGGTTTAAGTAGTGTCACTCGATATTAATCATATCAAAATTTTTAGCATAAACCAAACTATGCACAAAACACTTTTTCAAAACTAAAATGTTTAAGTTATCACAATATATAAATACACTGTATGTACATTATCGCAAACGTTTTCACCATACTATGGCATCATCAGGCGATGATGCCATAGTATGGTTTGCGGACAAATTTATATATTGTGATAACTTAAACATTTTAGTTTTGAAAAAGTGTTTTGTATTTTTTGGTTTATGCTAAAAATTTTGATATAATAAAAATAATTGTCATTTAAGATCTGTTGCAAAATATCTGTTAATAAATTTGCGATTATACAACTCCGCAAGAAACATTTGGTGTAGAAAGTGTAAATTAACGATGACGAGATGTGCTGTTAATGAAAAAGTAAAATAGTCACAGCTCTTTCTCGTTATCTTGTAAAATAAAAATTAATTTCTGTTTAAAATAAAATAAAGTATATAAAGTTGTGTTTTCCTTATTAAATGAGACGCCACTAATTAAGTTTGCTCACGTTGTGAATCTGTGTAAAAATTAGTTTCTTTTCTTACCACTTGGTTGTTTGCCTTCGAATATAACGCATCTGCTAGCTTCCGAATTTGTGAAGTTTTTCAAATTTTATCGTGTTGCATCCAACACGATGTGTAGTTAAATAATATTCGAACGTAAGTAATTCTAATTATGTTCATAAAATATCCAAAACTTCTTTGTTTTCAACGTGGTTATCTTATACAAAAATGCCACAAAATGGCCGCTCTTTCTAACTTTTGTCGTTTTCAGATGTTGACAAAAAATTATTGACGAAAATTGAATTACACTACTACAATCAACGTTTTCAAACTTCTTTCTATCTTTTAAATTCGATTGATAATCGATTTTACTAAATCAATCGTACATCAACTTTCCAAAACTCCAGGACACTAACCTTGAAAAATACGCACAAAAATCAAACTTCGACCTGATGTCTCAATGGTCGGACGCACACTGTCAAAATTGTTAACTTTTGAGATTGTTAATAACTAAAACGCTCGTTTTTACACTTCCGGTGGCGCAAAATTCAAATTTAAACAGAATCTAAAATCTTTGTGTAAAGTACGTGTTTAAGTGACAATGTTTTCCATTTACATTATCTTGCAACCTTTTAATATTATTACTCATTTAAAATTTCATTCCTCATTTTCAAAATTCTCATGCCTACAGGGTAACTGCAAATTGTAATGACTTCTTTAAATTCACACAGAAATCGCTCGTCGCTCTCCCGTGTTTGAATCATCACAATATATTTACAAATCGGAAACAGCTCAGCTTGAAATTCAAACAAATGTGTACTGGTTAATCGGCAGAAATTCTTAATTATCCGTTGAAAACAATGTGCTGCTATACAAAACTATCTTGAAACCAATTTGAACTTTTGACATACATCTTTGTGGCTCCGCAGCTAACTCCAACCTAGGAATCTTACAAAGATTTCAAAATAAAGTTTTACGTGTAATTGTCGACGCGCCGAGATATGTTTCTAACAGCATTATATGAAAGAGGAGATCGAGAAATTCAGAGCTAAATATCATGAAAGACTCGCAGCCCACCCTAATGTTCTAGCTATTGAACTATTTACCAACAGTCACAGTGAGTTGTGTAGACTAAATATAAGTTCATACCGGAAGACTTAGTGAATAGGTTTCGCCCTGAGGACAGCAACTAAGTGTACATATTTAAAGAGATTGCTTACTGAAGCAATTACGACTCCGCATGTTTTAAAGTTATGTTTTACTTATTTAAACAATTGTCAAATATAATAGCTTATTGTCACTGATAGATTGTTTGTATGAAAGGAGTTAAATAAAAAAAAGAATAGTATAAGCTTTTTAGTGTAAGAAATTAGTTTATTGCTTTACCAAACAGTTACCAAATTTTGTTCTATGTATATTTAAAATTGTATAACTTAGCTCTATTGATATAACTGTTCAATATATAATTCTTATTAAATAAGTTATTTTTTATTATTTTAAATTTCATTTGGAGGAGAGGCATTAGGTTATCTTTGAGCTCAACAGTTAATACCGTACTCAAGTTTAAACTGTGGCTAAGAACTCTCTCGGAAACCAAAACTTTTTTTTACAATTAGTAACAACTCGTTTACGTGAGAATTCTACACTGAGAAAAATTAAGTAAAAGGTTTTAATAACGTGTAGTTGTTATTTCAATTTATTATTAATTAATATTAGTAATTATAAATTTTGATAGTTGTAGACTTATTTTTTAAACCTAATTTTTTATTAAATATTACTACTATATATTTATTTTGCATATTTAATATATACAAAAGAAACGGTATTAATTAAAATAAGAGTAGTTATAATTATTTAAAACTACTTGGCATAATTAGAAGTGTATTATTATTTACAACTACAGTGGTAAATATCTAATATGACTTTTAGTTATAAATGTTATTTTTACTTTTAATCTTTTGATTACTAAGTACCTTTGCTGATAAGTACGCTTCTATGCGTACTATTCAGAAAAAGTGCTACTCATTTGCTTGCATTGTGAAACGAATCATTTGGCGTCCTATATTTTTATTTGGTGTGTGATATTTAGTGAAAGTGAAAATACTTTAAAGTGATGGAATAATTATTAATAGACCGTAATTTACAAGAAGTAGTTGAAGTTTTCAAAGATAAGATTGATTTGATTTCATCTGATTTTAAGCTTCCTGAAGTGGTGAAGCTACCGTATGAATGTTACCGCGACATCGAAATGCTTCATAAAGATATTTAGAAAAAAAATAATCGGAATTAAAAAAATTCAAAGGGGAAAATTTATTGTAATTCTAAGTTGTGAGTTCTGCAAACATGTGAGTTTTAATAGAAGGAAAACCACTTTATTTTGTTTTGTACTTATTGCTGCGTTATCCATTTGCTATACCAGAATATTAATTTGTCGAATTTCTTATAAAATTACTATCAATTCAATTAAATAATTTTACTATTACAAACTCATGTTATATAACTTCATAAAATTACTAGTATTTTGTATCCACTAAAAATATTAATAAAAATAGGTAATTTACAGAAGCTCTTGTCAACGCCTTACGCATATTTTGTTAGTAATTCACATTTTATGTTTTTCAGAAAATGAAATTGATTACGAAGCGTTTACGTCGCTGCAGGAATGTGATTTTGTACAATTAGTACCTAAAATTGGTTTGCGCAGAAAACTAATTCAGCGGTGGAAAGATGTTTTTTTAACTGTATAGTACCTATGATATATTTTTTTTCTGAAAACTTGATTAACGTTTTTAACTTTTAGCACACCTTGTAAGATGTACCTAATTAAATTCTTCTAATGGTTCTAATGAAAGAAAGGAGATTTTGACCCATTATTCTTTGAATGGAGAATTAAAAACAAGATTGTTGATAAAATTAATCATCAACAAGGAACTGGAGGACGACCCTGGCAAAAGGTAATTAATATGAAACAATATTGTACAGAAAAATTGAACATTTTTGATTTTCCTCAGAATTACACGAGACAAATTTCTACAAATATCTCGTACCATTTGTACAATTTTTAAGGAAGAACAAGAGTCGTCCTATACATTCCACCAAAACGTGACAATAATGGTAAACCTATTTCTGCCCATTGAAAACTTTAGGATAAATATATAAACACAGGGACAAATATAGGAATTTGGCAATTATAAAATCAAAACAGAAGAACACAAGCACCGTAACTGCAGGTAAATTATCAGGAGTTATACTTAGCATTTATTCTAATATTACTTATCGTCTATGTTTATTTGTAAATCTATTTATTTATTGCTTACATATTTTTTTTTGTTTGCGCTACAGAACTTTGAATAAATTTTTTATAATTATTATTATTCCATATTTAATGCATTAGTCGGGAGACTAAAATAGAAGAAACCCGGGAGTCTCGGGTTTTTTGTTTATAATCAATTTATTTTTGATCTGTTTATAGAACATGACTATGAAGAAGATGACGAGGTTGCCGAAAAACGTAATAGTAAACGTAATAGTAACGTAATTTTTCAGAATTCTATTTCTTGTTTATTCAAATATTCTTAGTTCTAACCTGTTAAATGTGAATTATTGTAATTTTTTAGTGCTTTTTAAAAAATATTATGTTACTCATAGTACTTTATATTGTCCTACGGTATGTATTTATGTAGAAGTCGAAAACCAAAAATTAGTTTGTGTTGCACATCATAACTAAATTTTGTACATAATATTATGTAATAATTATAATTATTGTACTATTTATAATTTTAAGGATTATTTTTTTATTTGTGTTTTATATTTAAACAAAATTTGTATTTAATAAATAATTGTTATGGAAAAAAAGTATTATTATTTTTTATATTGATTTACCTTATCAAAAGTTACAAAAGCTTGGTTATTGTATAAATCTACTAAGATTATATTATTATTATTACTCACAATAGCTGATTCTATTAAATACTGTATAGCAGTTGCAAAATATACAACTACAATTTGTATTTAAAAATTATCTTTTGATATTTAATATACTCCTTCGTAGATGTATTACTTACCCTAGATACATCATAGTTAATAAAACAGGTTGTAGTTGTATTTTATACAACTATGCATCTTTATCTTATAAAAAATGAAATTACGGCTTCGTAGTTGTATTTTATAATAACTGGAGCTACTGGCGCCTATTTTACAACTACATCTTTTAATTTATATAGTTTTTCTGTTATTGTATACAAATTATTTTTCTCAGTGTATTTAATTACAATTATTTAAAATGTATCGTCTTTCACTTAGTTTCTCAAACAACACTAGTCAACAAGGTTTTTCTAACATATACGAAAACAATATTTTTTAGTTTACTTTGGTACCCTGTTTCCAAATATGAAAACAAAAAATTTCTATCACATCACAATTTTTAGTTATTCATGAAATAAATTTTATCCTAATTATTTGTATTATTGGCGCTCATGCCTGGAAGAGAAGGGATAGTTTTAAGGTTTAAGGTAGGGGAGCATTGTGTATAGTCTCTTTGTTTTACTTGTTATCTTGTAGTTCATCAGTATTAGTTTAAACTTAATGCAAATAGTGAAAAAAGCAGCATAAACTGTTCATTTTATATAATTACAATGAAGAGACGTTATCGTAGCTGTGTTAATTTACCAGACAATTTTTGTTATGTGTGTGGTAAATTTACAATAAAAACTCAACGTAGAATTATAACAAACCTAGTAAAACAAGCCTATCATAATTATTTTGGCTGTCATATTGGAGATCAAGAGAAAACCTGGGCGCCACATATATGTTGTATATCGTGTTATGTAACTTTAGTTCAGTGGTTTAAGGGAAAGAAAAGTACTATGCCATTTGGGGTACCAATGATATGGCGTGAATCTACAAATCATTCTACCGACTGTTACTTTTGTATGACAAAAATTTCTGGATTTTCAAGGAAAAACAAACATAAAATTAAATATCCCGACATTCCTTCTGCTATAAAACCGGTGTTACATAGTATCGACATTCCAATTCCTAAACCACCTTCTGATTGGGAACAATATCTAAATTCATCAGATGAAATTATAGAAGAGGGTATAGCAGGTCCATCGACTTCTTCCGATTCGGATTACGACTTTCGAAGCAATGTCGAACCACATTTAATAACTCAAACTGAACTGAATGATTTAGTGCGAGATTTAAATTTATCTAAACAAAAATCAGAATTGCTTGGATCAAGGTTACAAGAATGGAATCTTTTGGATAAAAATACCAAAATTTCAGTATTTCGAAACAGGCACCAAAAATTGTCTACATTTTATAGTAAGCAAGATTTACTATGTGTATGTACCGATGTAGATGGCCTAGCACTTGAATTAGGATTTCAACATAAACCATCAGAATGGCGACTATTTATTGATTCGTCTAAGTCAAGTCTAAAGGCAGTTTTGTTACATAATGGAAACAAAAAACCTTCAATACCTGTAGCACATGCTGTCGATATGAAAGAAAGTTACCAGTCAATGTCTCTCATATTGGACTCTATAAAATATAAAAACTATCGATGGCAACTGTGAAGTGATTATACAAAATATTGTTGTTTTCTGTGTCTGTGGGATAGTCGTGCAAGACAACAACATTATGAAGTAAAAAATTGGCCTGAACGAGTAGAATTCATTCCCGGCACAAATAATATTAAATGTTCCATTAGTAGATCCAAAACTGGTATTACTGCCACCATTACATATAAAACTAGGTTTAATGAAACAGTTCGTAAAAGCTTTAGATAAAAATAATGATAGTTTCGTTTTCTTGAAGGATAAGTTTCCGAAGTTAAGTGATGGAAAGCTTAAGAAGGAATATTTGTTGGACCTCAAATACGCAAGCTAATACACGATAAAAACTTCAATTTAAAATTGAACACTAAAGAATTGGCTGCTTGGACATCTTTCAAAATAGTTGTAGATCAGTTTTTAGGCAACAAAAAACATGTTCACCACCAAAATATGATAGAAGAACTGTTACATAACTATAAGGAGTTAGGATGCCGTATGTCGCTTAAAGTTCATTTTCTACATTCTCATCTAAATTTCTTCTCTGAAAATTTGGGTGCAGTAAGTGACGAACAAGGAGAAAGATTTCACCAAGACATAAATATAATGGAACATCGTTACCAAGGAAGGTGGGATTCTACAATGATGGGAGACTTTTGCTGGTTCCTGCAGAGGGAAGATGATAGCGCTCATAAAAGAAAAAAATAATTTTTTATTTTAATGTTTTTTTTATGATTTATATTTTGTTAACCTTACAGAGAATGTCTTTATTTGTAGAATAAAAATTAATTTTCATTAATGCAGTTGTAATTATATATTTTTTAAATGATCTCCATGCTATAGGTAACATCGATTTTTGTAAATTCGTGCAAGTCGAATAACAAAAAATCGGAGGGTGCTACGAACTTTTTAAAGACATTTTCTTGAACAATAGGCATTGTTTATATAAAAATAGTTAAATTTACTAAAGTTATAAAAAAAAAGTTTAGATTTGTTGACTAGTGCAATTAAATAGCACAATCATTAAAAAGTCAAAATGACTAATTATTGTTAATCGTTGATCAGCACCTCAAGTGTAGATTGGAATTCAACTGGAAATATTGTTTAGCCCGGGATTTTTTCTGATAATTAAATGCTAAAATTTGCAATAAATTGAAATTATACAGGGCTATTAAAAGAACAGCTTGTTATCTTTTATCTGCGTAAGTATATTCAAAATAGTAATTTAATATCACCTTCATCCTTTCCTCCATACTTGTTCCATTAACCCTCTGATGGAAGACTCACAACAGATGGATCTAGGTGAACTAACTCAGAGCGGCTTTATAAGTGTCTAAGTAGAAAAAAAAAGCCAAAAAGAAGTGTTGCCAAATCCATAAGAACTGCTTTCATCCCCGGGCTAACTTAGTGACCAGGTTTCTTTTATCCTACCTTACGGGTTCCCACGCGCCGCTAGAACACGCGGATATCCTATGATTTATTTGGTTTTTCCACAACGGCCGTTATCCCGATTCATAAACTTAAAGTCAATTTACGTGGATTTTTAAACCTTGGTCTAAATACAGCGAGTCAAAACAAACTGAACATAAAGGATTTATACGTCCCATTACAGTAGAGCAGGATTCTTATTAATGGTTGACTATTACCTTAAGAGGAGATTAGAATTTCAGCTGAAAATATTGATGAGCTTGAATTACTTTTGTTGTTAAATAAAAAATACAACTTAGTAAATATTATAACTTCTACAGGGCAATTAAAATTAAAGTATTTAACTTTATCTTTTATTTAAATAGTTTTATTTAAGATAGTAATTTAATAGACAATCTTTGCTAAACGATCGCTCTTTCAATATTAGTTTAATAACTTATCAATCAATTTAAAAGTATGATAAATTCGCCATAAAATAAATAAATAGTAAATTTTTACACTGTTTTGTGATTTTCAGGCAGTGTTTGAAAACAAAATGTCAATTTTCACTTACAGTAAACAAGTACAGAAAGACGTACTTAATTGGTAGTTATTCGAATTCGCCACGCGGCTCTACGATCTTACATAAGATTGCCTATTGTTATATAATACATAAATAACTAAATTCTATTTTATTCTACATAATTCTTTTATGCAGAGAATAAAGTACGTGTAAATAAAATAATGTGAGAAATTTGCAAAAATACGATTCTTATAATATCTATAAATTTCTGTTTTGCTTGACAAATTAATTGCTCTAATCATAACTATTTTCGTGTGAAAACTTTTTTTTTTATTTAACAAACTTTCTTACATCCTGCTAACAGATTTGCATTAGCTTTTGACAACGTGATGAGTCACCAAAAATAGTTTCTGTGATTACAACACGTGAGATTATAAATGAAAATAAAGATAAAATTGTGGTTCTTAAGGCTGTTCTCTTAGAACTGCTATCTCAACGTATGAAAAGAAATTCCGTGTTGTACAAAGACAGCATTGCTTGTCGTGTAGAATCTTTATAATGCTTTTCAAGTGTAAATCTGTGTTAAAAAAATTAATACAAATTAAGGTGTTTTTAACTTGATATTATGCGCTATGTAGTATGTAATATGTTGCATTGTGGTTTTACTGAAGGCATTTAAATTTATATTATTTTAATATCTTTCGTAATGGTACAATCAAATTTTATAATTGTGTTCTAATTATAAATTAAATAATATTGGTAGTGTTTTTAAAATTAGTTTTTCTTCATTCCAATTTTTTTTTTTTTTTGTTATCAGTGTTCTTTTATTTTGAAGATATTGAATTATTTGATCAGGTGCAAATACAGGATTTTGTTAAGGGGGGGGGGGATTTTTATTTGTGTGGTTTTACCTATATCTTCCAGAAAATTAGTTCTAAACAAAAAATTTGTTGAAAACTTAGTTTGTTGTCCATGTAATATATTGTCGTGTTTCGAAACCATAAAAATCTTAATTCATTTATTTTGTAAATTATTTTAAAGCTTAATTTTATTTTATTAATTATTTATTTATCATATTGTATAAAATGTTAGTTAAATTATTAGCTGTAAATAAGGTGGGAGAAAGATAAAGAAAAGAGAGTGGGACTTGAAAGTTGGAAGTAGAAGACTTAGGCTGGGGCATTCACGTCGAGTAGAATAGCGGACGAACATCATTCCCGCAATGAAAATTAAAATTGTTAATTGTTTAAAATCAATAAAATAACTTAGGTTGATTTGATGTTTTTATTTAAATTGATAAAGTGCAGTGCAAATTGTTAAATAAATTGGAAAAGTTAAAGAATTTAGTGAAAATTTTGGTCGATGTGTAAAAAATACATTGCAACAAATTTGTTTTACCAGCCGTACTGAAGCCAGCTGCAATATTACATGCGGAGCGTGCACGAGCAATTACAAGGTCATATGCAAGGTAAAAGAATGACCATTTTAATTTAAATTGACGATTTTAAAACACTAAAGAGTCTCATGTTAAATAATGGACACCCAGCTAGAGTAATTTTAAAATTAAGAAAAGTTTATAGATTTGCATAGCTCGGGTCATCTCAATATAAGTACTTTAAAATATCAATACTTTTAAAATAGGAGATTTTAAATTTGAAATTTTGATTTTTGCAATTGCATACAATCATATGTACGTAATATCGCATCAACTTGCCATAATATTATAATTAGTAGAAACGCTGTACATAATTTATTTATGCAGTAATATGTAGCATTATATTATGCTTATAATCGCAACTGGCTTACTATTTTCAATAAGAATTTAAGAGATGCAAGACATTCTCTCTCAATTTATATTTTTTTCTTATACGTCAATTATAATTACGTGAAGCAATTTGAACTTTAGGTTTTTAAGACTTTTAAACCAATTAAGATATCAAAATTCTGTCTGAACCAAAAGTTTCTAAAAATCGAGATTTACAAACTAACAAAAGATCTCAAATTTAATGGTTTTTTGGCTTTTTTGGAAAACCAAAAAACTTATTTAAAAAAGAATACTTGCAAAGTTTTCTAATAATCTAATACACATTCTGTCAAAATTTCAAGTCAATTGGTCCATTCGTTTAGAAGTTATAAAAAAGTACTAAAAGAACAGCCTTAATAGTAATACAAGTTAATATTGTGATAATATCATGGCTGGGTGTAGGACGTTAAAGTGCACAATAGAATCATAATTTATTATAAACAAAAAAATTTTTGTAGAATATGAAAAAGCACATTAAGTAATTACGAAGCGAATAAACAGAGGATCTACATACATTATTTTTAAAAATTTCTAAATAATCAAATTTGAAATATCGATTTTTTACGTAAAAGTCGTTAAAAGTCGCATTGAATTGACGGTCCGTATACTTCACGTAAATACGTACCGCGCTTGTTTTATCCAGAGTTAGATTACAGCATCGTTACTGCTAACATTACATGATAAATTTTATTTATTAATATTATTATTTTATTAATATTTATTTAAACTAGAAAGTCGTTAATTCCAGCTGAATTTAACTTAAAAACAAAGCTGAGTAGGAATATTTTTAGTAGGTACAGCGTTTGCCAAAACGGTCCGGAGAATTTAAAGCGGAGGGGACCAGAGTGGAGGTTACGGATAGTCGATTTTGACAAACGCAACCACGGAAAATTTCAGATATACACTAACATCTAGTCAGAGGTAATTTTCTAGTGCAAATTATACCCAAAAATACTATAATAAAATAAAACACACCATAGGCAGGGCCAAGCTTATAGAAACAGCTAACGGAATATACGGCAGCACATTTTGGCCTTTTTTTAAAGCCTTGTTTTAATTTACTCCCGCAAGAACAATCCAACAAAAACAAAAAACTTTTCGTCAAAGTCATTACCAACATAAAAAATAATATAAATCCTTTTTAGGTTTATCTTGTAAATTGCGGGCTTTTATTAACCGACTTAAAGAAAAATTTCATAATTGATATTTTACTAATCAAAATTTAAAAACTAAAAAGTTGAAAATAAAAAAAATCAAAAAAACTTTTTAAACAAAGTTTTTTCTAGAAATTAAATATAATTACCAGAAGACCCGAAATCTGGTTTTAAAATTATTAAAAAGCAATAATATGATAATTAGTTTTCGTCATTAAAAAAAAAATGTCATAATTGGTATTTTACTAATCAAAATTTAAAGACTAACACCCGTATTCATAAAAATTTCTTAAAGTGTCGCTCAGGAATGTTTTAGTTATAACACTGTTATAGGTTATGGGTTATATGTAGGTGATTGGTTGTTTTAGGTTATAAACAGCTTATATCAGTCTATTTAGCGCTATTGACATTTTGACTATAATAGCTATGACTATAATGACTATAATAGCCCCCATGCTTTTTATATTGATGTTTTTAGGGAGCTTTGTTTGTTCTTTTTTTTTATTTTTTACTTTTTAGTGCAATTTCTAGAAAAAGCTTTATTTAAAATGTTATTTTTTACGCATATATTTGGACGATGCTTAAAAATGTATTATTAAGTATTAGTAATTTACGCCAAATCCTACCATAATTTTTTAATTCGTGGTGCACTTTATCGTACTACTCCCCTATCGCCAATAAAGACTAATACACATTGTGTGACCAACAATAAACAAAGTAATTTATTGTAATTGTGTGGCTTGTCACATTATTATATCAATATTTCTTAATCGAGATAATTTAGATGGCTTGTTACCACACTACAAATTATTTTCAGCATGAAACTTTAACTACAGCTCCACCAAGCTTTATGCAAATAATACAACAAGCCACAATTTTCTAAAAATAAATATTACTTTATTATTAACAAATTTTTGAAATCAAATTACCAAACTATAAAACTTTTGTATTTTTTAAAACTTTTTATACGTTTTCTTGAAATTCTTCTTTTGTGGCTTATTACTTTGTAGTAATAGATATTAAATTATATTCTAAAACCATAGAAGTGCTATACATAATATGTATGTTATATCCAATTCATTATGTGGGCGCCAATAGTTTTGTAAATTTGACAGTTAATTGTTCACATTTCTTAAAATTGCATTTGTTGACATTGCAACCCGGAATACCTAAATTAAATAGATAGTTTATTATAATAACATTGTAATTCTTGTAAATATATTTTAATAATTTTTATCCAAATTTAATTTATGATTATTTCACTGCTAGTTTAATCGTAGACATACGTCTCAGATAACCAAGTAGGCGATTAAGAATTAAGTAAAAAAAAATGGCAAATAACCTGCACATTACAAATGATTCCTATATTTTATTATTAAACCTAAAAATTATATCCATTTATCAGTATCGCGCCCCTGATTGGTAAATTTTTTTGCCAACCTAAAAATTAACTAAAGTTTACTTTTACGTTTACGTAGCATGGGAAAATATTATTATCGAGTTAAAATTAAAAAAATTATAGTTATTATTTTTCCATAGTTTATGGGGACATATTCATACAAATAGTTTGAAGCAAATTTTGAAATGATGTCCAGATGTTGTGCGTTTGTGTGTTGTTTGCAATCTTTGTTCATGAATTTATCTAAACATCTAAACCGATAATATTGAAATTTGATATAATATACACAATCTAAGGATCTGATTAGATTTTTGTTTAAATCTCTCCATTTTTACTTCAGTTTTTTAAAGAATAAAAATTGTTAAGGTCTAGTACTTTTCCCTATATTATGCATAGTTGTGAAATTGGTATCAATCGAAAGAGATACTTTTAATACTTTTTTCTTGTATATTATTGGCAAATAACATTGTAAACATTACAAATAGTAAATAGGAAAATCTAGAAAATGTTTTTGTATAAAAAGATAAAATTGTATTTTACTCACAAGCGGAAAGTATTAACTCATATATATTATGTTACGTATGTATCTAGTCGGAAATTGTACAATTCGCACACTGTACAGTATTTTTTGTACTGAGCGCGAAGTACACAAGCTACTTTGTACTCAGTGCGATTTATCGGGCTTGGTATTACGGGCATTGTACTGTTCGAGATCTGTCCAACCCATTTGTACCAAGATATTAGTTTTAATCTTTCTGCCAACTTGTTACAATTTAATATTGTATAAAGCCCGAAAGAACAGCAAAAGAACAGAAATTGAAATAACAAGAAAAGAAAAATAAATATTTTGACCTTATTTGAAGTAAATATAATTCATTATAAAGTAAACAAACTAAACAAAATGTTTAAATAATGAATTTTAACTGTGAAGTAAAGAATACGTTTTTATAGCTTCCAAAAATTCCAGTTTTTTACTTTTTTGTTCAATGTGTAAAATTTCGTATCCCTCCTGTTTATGGTTTGTGTCTAGTAGGTGTTTCGCAAAAGTCAATTTTCCATCTGCAAGTCTGTGGAATCGCGTGTGTTTATCAAATCGTGTTTTGAAAGATCTACCGGTATGACCAATGTATTTTTGAGAGCGTTTACAAGTTAGCTCATAAATCTCTGATTTAGTTAACATGACGGATTTTGATTTCGCGTTTTAAAAGCGATGTTATAATTTTTATTTTTTAAATATTTCACAATTTTTTTTTGACTTGTTTCCGAGAAAAGTAATGACATTAAAGTTTGCGTTAGTTTTTTTAAAATTATTCGGATATATTGAGTTCTATAGAATTTTTTCTTTAATTTGGCATAATAAGTTATCAATAAGAGTGACTTGGTATCCATTAGAGATCGCGATATAATTAATTCTGTCTAATTCTTTTTTAAAATTTACGTTACTTAGGGGAATTCTAATTAAGCGATTGAGAAAAGCGCAAAAAGAAGCAATTTTATTTCTTTCTAGTTCATCGCCTGATAATGCCATAGTTTGGCGAAAACGTTTGCGACAATATACTGTCGTGTTTCGAAAACCATAAAAACGTTAATTTTATTATTTTGAAAATTATTTTAAAATTAAAATTTGTTTATTTGGATCATATTTTGTAAAATAGTTAAATTTTAATTGTAAAGAAGAAGGAGAACGAAAAGAGAGTAGGGCTGGACACTTGGGCTGACGCCTTGACTAGCGGACGAACATCATTCCCGCAATAAAAATTTAAATTGTTAATTGTTTGAAAATTAATAAAATAACTTAAGTTGAGTTGATGTTTTTGTTTTAATTGTGGTAAAGTGCAAATTGTTAAATAAATTGGAAAAGTTGAAGAATTTGTGATGATTTTGGTCGTTGAGTGCATGACATCCCAAGTAACATTTTCAACCTGGTAAATCTCTTATAAACCCCTAGCAGTGAAATCTCATAGGTACCTGTCCCTGTCTAGAACCCTTTTTTGAATTAAACCAGGGGTCTGTGCCAGGGCATAATGGCGCACATTTTTCACCTCTACTAGGGATGCCCAGACAGGGGTCTACTAAGCACCTTTACCAGGTACACTGGCAGAGGTCTACCAGGGTCTCTGCCGCAGGAATCTATCAGGGAGATTTGCAAAATGTAAAAAAATAATAATTATATTGTTAACATTATAATTATTACATTATAAACTATGCCTCTAGAACAACGATATGAAAGTTAACAATTACATTTTATTTAAATATCTAAAGAAAGTTTACCTATTTTTTTTTAACTTCCCGGGATTTGAACCTGCGATAGCATTTATGGAATGTTCTGTAACTTCACACCTTAACGATTTCGCTACGGAGGGTATATAATATATTTCACTTAATAATTTACTTATACCTACTTGTATAGGTACTAGTATAAAGTATTATGTATAGAAAAATAATAATTTAATTTTGATTTGATAAAAGAAAAAGAAATGGAAAACCATAGTTTAAGAAAAAAATTATATTATTGGTAAAATATTTAACTAAGTATAGTTGGCCGAAATAAAGCTTTAAAATAAAAAAATCACAACTACTATAATATTTTTATATAAATGAATGATTTCTATTGGTCTACTAATAATATCAACAAACTTTTTCTATTTGTTGTTAAATTTAGCACAGACCCTGCTAAATAACCTGTAAATGAGTACCTGACAAATTTCTACCATGGGCATTTCATAGCGCCCTCCAAAGAATCTGTAAACTAGTACCTGGCTAATCCCTACTTCGGACATTTCACAGGCATCTACAAAGAATCTGTGAACAGATCTCTGGCTAATTCCTACGACGGGCATTTCACAGGGTTCCACAAAGAGTGTGTAAACAGGTACCTGGAAAATCCCTGTATTAACAAGCCTGGCATACTTAATTAATAGGCATTTGCCAGGGGTCTAACAGGGTCACAGGAAATTTTCACAGGGAAAATGTTACTTGGGATGCACAAACGAATTTGTTAGACAAACTGACTCCAGCTGCAATACCACATGCGGAGCGTACACGTGAAAGATTACAAGACCACATTGCAAGGTAACAAATTTGAGCAATTTTTAATTGACAATTTTAACTTCAACTACAAGAGCTCATAGCTATCAAATAATGAATGTACACCGAACAAAGAAGAATAATTTTGGAACTGAGCAAATTTTATAGATTTGTATAGCTCGGGTCATCTCTTGCCATAATTTGGCGAAAACGTTTGCGGCAATATACTGCTGTGGATTTTCCGTGCGGATTGGACAGTCTCTTGTTTACCTCGGGTTAACCCTGGATTGCGGGAGCAATTGGTAATTTTGTAGGGGTCGAAGGGTTCTAAGCGTCTTCAAAAAATAAAAACAAAATTTCTCCAATGCAAAAAAAATTAAATACTCCAAAATAATTCTTCTTCTAAAATAAATTATTCAAATTCAAATTATATCCAATGTAATATAAAATTTTATTGGGCTCGTACTTTTAAATTTATCCTTATCCAAAACGTCGGCTTATCTATCTATCCACACGCTCGCACTTACAAATAATTTTTACACTTTTTCTTCTAAAATTTCTTTTTTTGTACCCCTTAAAATTTTTTTTATGATTCTCTCTTTTCTATCCTGGTCTCTTTTCTTTAATTCCTCTCTCTCCTGGTCTCTTTTCTTTTCTCTCTCCTGGTCCATTTTTTTAAATTCTTGGCGCATTTCTTTAAGTTCTCTTATCATCATTTCTATAAAATTTTCCCGAACTACCGTTTCCATTGTGAATAATTTATAATATAATCAAAAAAACGAATAAAATTGTCCTTGTGCCTACGATAAACTAAACGTTGTATTGGTAGTTTTCGAAGAAAACTTACGAATGGTCCCTGCGCTATGGCGCCAAAAAGATGCTATGAATTTTTTTTGTAGAAAATTTTCAATGAATCGTCCCTGCGCTGCGGCGCCAAAATTAGTTGCTCTCAATCTCACAACTTAATTAATTATAATCCAAATCCAGATTGAATTTTGTAAAATTTTAACTTTCTATTTGAAGGGAATCAAGTTTGATTTGTCTTTATCCAAATCGTCGGCTTATCAATTGCACCATTCGTTCGTTCAAATATAATTTTAAATTTTCCAATTTTACACCAAATCGAAATTTATGACTCAAAATACTTTTTCCAAAAATTAATCATCCAAATCAATCAACTACTGCTCGGCAGCAACTCATCAAAAAATATCCAAAATCCAAAATATCATAAATTATACTTTCAAAAAAAAAGCGCAATAATGCATTCGCATATAATCACTTTATTTATCAAAATCAAAAATTTACTCACAATTTCAAAATAATGTCAAAACTCAGCGGGCATACAAATCTTGCACCCGCTGTCGGCCATAGTTGGCACAAAAAGCCACCTATCTCGATCCTTTTCTCCCCACTCTCTACTTTTCCAATTTAAACATTTAAAAATCAAATCAAGAAATTTTTACAATTTAACACAGGGTGGGTCGAAATATTTTGTTTCACGACAATACATACGGTGTATTTCTATTGTGTTAACTTAAACATTTTATGAAAGTTAAAAATATTGCACCCATCGTGCATAAAAGTTTAAAAAACTGAAAATCCAACATAATTAAGGTAAGAGCGGTAGACACATTGCCTGCTTTTTCGACATTTTTAAACATTTTAGTTCTAAAAAGTGTTTGTGCATTTTTTGGTTTATTCTAAAAATTTGATATGATTTATTTAACTTGTTCTTTTTTGAACTTATTTAATATCCATTTATCGGTATCGCGCCCCTGATTGGTCAATTTTTTTGCCAACCTAAAAATTAACTAAAGTTTACTTTCACATTTACGTGAAAATTCATTGTTTAAAACATTTTGTTCAGTTTGTTTATTTTATTATGAATTATATTTCCTCTTCTTTCAATTTCTCTTATTTCAATCCTCTTATTTCAATTTCTGTTGTTCTGCTGTTATTTCGAGCTTTGTACAATATGAAATTGTACCAAGTTGTCAGAAAGGTTGAAACTAACAGCTCAGTACAAATAGGTTGTACAAATCCCGAACAGTAGAAAACTCGTAATACCAAGTCCGGTAAATCACACTGACTGAGTACAAAGTAGCCTGTGCACTTCGCACTCCGTACAAAAATCACTGTACAGTGTGCGAATTGTACAATTTCCAACTTGGTACGTAACATATACATATTTGTGATAATTACATTTTATCGTCGGTTATAAAATTCAATTATTTTCCATAGTAGATGTTAAAGTAAAAAAATATAAGAAACTTAAATACAAATTAAATTATTATTTGACAATACATAATATTTACTTTACGGAAAATCCAACACACCTTGCAATTTTTATAGCAATTTTAGTAAAAATAAAGAATTTTATGTACCATTGCTGTTAAAGTGCTATTTTATCTACCATTACAGTTGAAGTATCATTTACTAAATAGAAAAAAAAAACAAAATCAATTAATTATTATACAATTAAAATAAATTAATATAACAATGACTCTTGATATTAACTTATGTGTTTCTATTGATCTAACTGATTGGTAAATTCTTTGCCAAAGTAAAAATAAAATTAGCAGCTAAACTATTTTGTTTATTTTATTTCTTTGTTAATATACTACCTAATGCACGTTTATCAAAAACTAAAGTTTTAGCGATAGTTGACTAAAAATTTTAAAATTTATTACTAACAATTAACTATATGAGCATTTTAAATAAAAATTCTTTTAAACAAATTACTATAATACAAATTAGTGTTTATTGCTGTTCAACCACCATCCAACAAAAATCGAGCGATTTACGTTGTGCCCCAATGAGAGAAATTTATTTGTAAAAATTATACTATGTACTATATTAATTTGTAAAAAAATTTGTTACAATAATTGATGCGTATATTCAATTATTTATTGATTCAATAGTTTATTCAATAGTTAAATAATTAAGTAAATAATAAAAGCTATTCAGGAAAAATTTTCTTTTAATTAGTATAATAAGAATGAATAATGGAAATTTATTGTTTTTACTTACTTGTACCATTGTATTAGCATTTATTTTTATTAATCCGCAAGCAGTAAATTCAACATCTTGCTGAGCAGCTTGAATTAATAGTTGTATTGGAGCCCGCAAAGTTTTAAAATGCTGTGAATACCAATTTGAACTATAAATAGCGAAAGATATTTTTGATGCCTAAAATTGAAGTTATGTGAATATATCAAAGTAATACTGCTTCATTACTATCTTACCTCGTTTGAAACAAAATCTGCTGAAAGGCAATATAATGTTAATTGCAAAGTTTGAGCAACGACTGTAAAACCGCATCTTGTTATTATTGCAGGATCGGTACTATAATATAATATTATCATTTTATAGCATATAAAAAGATTAGTAGGTTAGTAAGAAGAAGTTCTTAAAAATTTTGACTTTTTGGAAAATATTATTCAAAAGTAAGCTGGTTTCGGTATTGCTTACTTCCTAAGTAGTTAAGATAGTAATTCTTATGTTTTTCAATATTATTGTAGTTGATACTTATATTCATTAAAAAATAAATAAATAAAAGAAAAACTTGCAAGTACTATCGGATATTATTTGTTAACAGCGGCGGCTCGCTAGAAGAGGCGAGGGAGACTTCGCCTCTCTTGAAATTCTAATCTAGTAAATCATTAAAACTTTAAAAAAACTAAAAACTAGATTTTCATTTATGAAATATATCCCATAATACATATTCAAATGATAACGTATGACCACTCCAGAAGCAGTACTCTTAGCCTAGAACATACAACATATCATAGTAGATGATTAACTATAAGAGATTTGACAAATTCACCTACAGTGACTAATGTATAGACATCACTAAAAATTTCCGCATAAATAGTATATTATGCCGCTATCTATTTAACCCAATATTGCAATATAATTGTAACTTTTCAATGACAACGTTGAGCGTTAATCTGTTTGTTAATATCAGATTTTGATCTGATTTGATTGATTTAATCTTTTATTTAATACATTAGTATATTACGTGCCGAGGTGAAAAATGCTTCATTACAGTCGAACGCTAAGTTAGTTAGTCAACTGTAAACGCGAGGCTGGAATGAAGCTTAACACCGAGGTATGTATACAATTTTATTCACAATTAGTTTGTAAACAATTAAATATCATTCAATATCATTTTATTAACGCACATTTTTTGTAAGTTCCATTTCTTGCCTACCGACATTGCGGCATTGCAGGTCGGGAAGTGACCACTTCCTACCCTAAGGTTGGGAAATAAAACAAAATAGCTTTCTGATTGGTTGTCAAGTGTAAGTAAATAATAAACTACTTCTCAACTTTTTAAAAGTCATCAGGGATGTATCAATTACTAACTGATTGTGAATAAAATAAATTACTTACTTTTGAGTTATCAAATACAATTCTGAACAAATTAGTGGAACAATAGCAATACATTCAATCATCAATGCAGGTGAGTAAATATATCTTATATCATTCAAATAACTTAAACAAAACATTATAATAATCAATTATAAGCCAGTTAATAAATTTTATAATTACCTACCTTAATAGAAATTTGTGATGTTTAATAGAAATATTTAATTTCTCGGAATGTCTAATGAAATCATATCTGCTTTTTATCGCTTCCACGTCAAGCTTTTCTAATTGGTGACGCAAAATTCTAAATTGTGCGATCATTTCACAACAAAATCCTAAGTAAAGGTTATCAAAACTTGCCACAATAAATATCGCATAGCCCACTAAAATATCCATTATTATTATTAATGTCATATGTAATCTTGGATGGTTTTCAATTTGCCAAACTCCAATGGGTAAAGATTTTCCAAAAAAAAGCACTGTCAGTATTATTAAACCTGCACTAATCGAAAAGCTGTATAATAGAAGTTTTTGAAAATAATAAACTTGTTTTGAGAAACCGTTTATTTTATTTTCTACGATTTCAGAGCAAATATTAGCTTTCCAAAAATATTTTGATAAATCCATTAAATCTATAATTTTTTTTCTGTAGTAAATAGTAATGCCCATTTTTCCAGAAATCTGTAAATATGTAATTTAATTTTTATTTTAAGAAAGTAATATTATATAACAAAATGAAAATATCGATCAATACTAATGTTGATATTTTTTCTTTCTCTTTTGCTCTTGGTAATTTTAATAATTGAAATTTACAAGAGACCCCAAACTTGTAATAATTAATTTAAAAGGTTTAATTACGGTAGATTTAAAAATAGGATAATGCAAACGCATCATCCTATAACGCAGCGACCAAGCCTGATAATAATTTTTTAAAAGCTGTATTTCTTAATTAATAGTGTGTTTAAGAATTCCCGGTCCCTTGACAAGATTGTTAGTGAGGGGGGGGAGGACAAAAAACTGACGGTTCTATAAAGACATATGGTTGATGAGTGCCATACCATCGTCTATAATAGCGTTGACATCCTTGACCGGGAGAGAATAGACAAGAAAAGGAAGATAGAGGAAGCTATTTACATCTACACGCAAAGATCGTCAATGAATGATAAGAAAGATGTCGAATTTTTTGATGGAGGCTATTTGCATTTTACACTACCGATAGGTGGCGCTGTACTAAAACAATATGTCTGACTTATGCAGTATTGGAAATCGTGTTTTTTAAATCAATTTGGTTTACATTGGCTAATTTTATAATTTAAATAATATTTAATGGTAAATATATAAAGAAACACATAAAAAAGGATTGAAATACACTTAATTTATAATTTATTTAATGTAGGTAACTAACTGTTAAATTTTCTTTTAGAGAAAATCGCTACTGAAAATGCATCATTATTGCTTTCATTAGCAAAAATATTTTATTATTTAGGTGTTCTGCGGTCTTCTAGATATATCAACGAGGAAGAAGCAGTTTTAAATGCCAAATACCTCCTTACATGTGAAATTAAACACCAAGATGCAGATGCTATCGAAATATTTGCTTTGTGCTTGCAGACCACTGCTTTAATGAAAGAACCTCATGAAATTCAATGTGCATTTTTAATAAAAAAAGTAATTGAAATCAAAAGTGCGTTATGCACTTACAAAGCTGGAAATTCTGGTCGCTGCAAGCACATTTCTGCAGTATTACTAGCATCATACCTACTATTTTTGGGTGGAAACGCATGAAAACTTAAAATTTTTGTTTGGCCCGCCCTGCTATGACATCCGTAAACACTACAATTCATATTATTAATTTGATTTTTCAGGATTTTATCCATATTACTTAAAAACACTCAAAGCGAAAAAGACGTCGATTACTGCCTATGCTAGTTACCGCTAAAGACACTACGTGGCGTTTCACATTTTGTAAAACGCGTATAAGCGCGTTTTGTACATGATGAACGTGACTCTGTAATTGTTAGACTTTAGATGGAATACTAATTTTTTGTTTCGTTATTATTAATTTTTGTTTCGTTATTTTTAATTTTTTAATTTCTGTATGTCAATATTTTACTACTTTTATATTTTTATTATTTTCAATTTTGTAATTTATATAAGTTTTTAATTATTTGTAGCCTTGATAAGGGTCAATAAAGACTCGAAACGTCGGACAATTATATTGTTTTAATACTGACCCTTAACTCAACTATATTTTTACTAATGTATTTCTTAATTTTACTATTGAGTTCTTAACAATAATTAAAGAATAAAATATCAAGCGTTTGGTATCTTTAGACGCAGAATAAAAATCTTACTAATTTGGTACCTTTTTCATTCTTATCCGTTATAATGAGAAGCAAGAATTTAGAAAAAATCAATATCCCATCTTATAATTCCCTATGTTCGGTCACCCGGTATAAATATAATAATTAATAATAAATAATAAATAGTGCTATTTTGTTCATTTAAATTTTTGAATACTTTAGGATTATAAAAGCTAATTCATATTTATAATAAAAAGTTTTAATCTTTATATTATATTAAATATTTAAATATTTTAAATCGTATTTGAACTTCTTTTTAAACGCGATTTTCTTAAAACTACATTTTCTAACTGGTCTCCACGATATCTTAAAAACCGTATGACCCATTGCTTTGAAATTTTAATGGTAGATTTCGAACATGTATGCTCATCGATTCAACTAAAAAAATTGAAAAATTCCGAGCCGTTTTTTTTATTCGTAACAAAATAATCAAATAAAATCATGAAATTTGAAAATTAATTTTCAAAAACATGTCAATTATTCAATTACCAATATTTTTGAATAATTCTAGTTCATTCCATAGCCACAACTTTACAGATTGAAATGCGGTTTGGTTTTTTGATTTTAATGAGCCAATAAGCCGGAATCATGGAGACCGTCGACAAACTTGTCAACAAACAATCTTGGCTTTTGGAGTAATTGTGATAAAAAATTTTGGTCTGAAAATATTCTGACTTACTGTTGAAATGTCAATAAATATATAGAAAAAAGTTCAAACCTCTATATTTTTATTGCTCGTCATAAAAAAAATCCCAAAAAATAACTTAAAACATGATCGTCACACGGGGTGGCTGCCTTAATGTACTTCGCAATCAGAGTAGGCTATGTACAAAGAACTGCAAAATACACAAGAATTAATAAGACTTTTCAAACTTGATTACAACCTATTCACTTGATTATGACTTAAGTCGTTGATTATTAATTTAGAACTTAACCTTCATCCGGGTACGTGGGTGGTAGTTTGCCGTTTTATTTATAATAATGCGCGAACTTAAAAAACAGGGATTACAAATTAATCTTTATCCCTACTATGTTAGCTTATTTTATTATTCAAATTTTAATAAAAATGTTTTATCGTTTAAATAGTATTATAATGTTTTTATCGTATTTATCGCGATTTTAAAGATTTTGGATGAACGACGAAAGAAAAACCGAAAACGAAAAATTACCGTTGCGCGCCCGCTAATGTTAGGGAAAGTAGCGCGCCCGGATGAAGGTTAAGTATTATCAATAAATTATTTAATAATATTAATAGATAATTAATTAACTTAATTATTAATTAAAAAGTGTATTTGTTCAAATTTATAATCAACGATTTTGTGGAACAGAGGATTCACTTTATGTTCTGAAAACTACTGTGAAAAAAATGCACTAAAAAGTAAAAAATAATTACGTTATTTAGTTACTTCAACTAGCTGGCATACGCGGTCAATTATTGTAATCTTTGCAGTCAGTGCCAGCCAAGCTGGCTAAATTACTAAAACTAAATTTTTTAAAAGCTTCGCCGGCACCGACTGCAAAGATTACAATAATTGACCGCCTATACCAGCTAGTTGAAGTAACTAAATAACGTACTTATTTTTTTTGCTTTTTAGTGCATTTTTTTCACAGTAGTTTTTTTTTAAGTCGGTTTTTTTTTTATTTTTTATTTTAAAGCGTTATTAAGCCGATTTTGAGGAGAGTTGAAGAGAAGTTTGACGGTTTTTCCGGTTTATCTTCGAAGTTTAAGGTTCAATACAAATAAAATTATAATGGGACCAACTTGGAACTATACTTGATTCAACGCCGAAAGAATTTTGAAAATCGATTTATAAATGACGGAGTTCTGAGGTAACAAACATAAAAAAAAATACAACCGAATTGATAACCTCTTCCCTTTTTGAAGTCGGTTAAAAACGTATATAGTTTGTAGTTTAAAATTATGAAAACCATGAAAATCACCATGAAAAACTAACTTTTTATAAAACATTTATTTAAAAATAAAATCTCTGCGTCAGGTTCACGCGCGACACAAGTGAAACTTGTTGCTTATTAAAAAAAATAATTTTATTATTAATATAGCGTAGCAATACATTAATTACATATTAAATTATGACCATACCACATTAAATATAACTAATCCCGTCCAATATGGAAGCCGAGCAATGTTGGACGTGATTAATGCTTGGATGGGCGACCGCTTGGGAACACAGCGTGCCGTTTTCTTACTTTCTTTAATAAAAACTATTCTGATCAGAAGTTTCGTAACGCTAGAGAATTGTAACCTACTCAGCAAAGAAGCTTCTCTACGAAAGTGTGGTTTAACTTTGAATTTTTAAAACTATTTAGAATTTAGTAAAATACAAAATTTAAAAATGCTGTTTAGTTTTAAAACTAACGTTTCATAAAACATAATATGTCATGTTTTAAAACCATATCTAGAATCCTCACAATTAGCGTATTTTTTATGGTTTGCCGTAATTGCAAAAAAATAATTGCCGTTCAAGAACCTCTTGGTATAATTTGAAAATGTTGAAAATCATATTATTGTATTTTTTATCGGATGTAAATTTCGGCAAGATATTTCGCATAAATACAAAAAATAGTCTCGTAGAGAAGTACAGTAGAAGCTCGATTCTGTGAACACAAAAATCCAAAGGCATGTTCAAACTAGCGCAAGTGTTCACACTAACGGGGGTATAGAATAACTAGTGCTTCGTGTACTGAAAAGAATTATATACTAACATCATGAAATATAAAATATTACAATGTCATCACCACCTTGTATTTTGTCGACAATTAGACGAATTTCTTATAATGAAATCTTGACGCAACCAGGATTTAGTTATAGGGAGGGCTAAAGTATGCAAGCTAAGCGAACTGTGCCGAAGACGAAAATTTTTCGGAAAAAGGGGCGTGGTCATCTTATTTTCGAGTACAATTATTGTGTTACCACTGTTACCTACCTTAAATTAAAGTGAGAATTAAAAAACGGCATTCCGAAATAACTCAGGGCGAAAGATTTATCATTGATTTTTGTTGCCAATCTTTTTATTATAATAACCTTCCCTTATTTTCAATAAATAGCTGTCATTAAGATTAAGAATTGAAACTGATTGCTAATTATCTATAGTGAAGTTATTTAGATTTGAAATTTCAGTAAACACTAAAAATCCGTTGACCACGTCCCTACCTGCGCCTCCTTTCTTTACGCCGGACCACTCCTGTTACCCTTAACGGAGGAACGGCATCTCAAAGTAGTAAATTTGGTAAATCCGCTCCTGCACACAGAAAAATTATTACTTGTATCAAAGACTATGTAGTGTATAGAGGAACAGCCATGTATTAAAAATTGAAACGTAGAGACATTCCCGTCTATCAGAGGGCGTAGCAAAGCCATCTATCGGCCGGGAATATTTTTATATTAAATACCTAAATATAAAGTTAGCTACTATATCGATAATTGCAGGTATACCTTTTTGGCGACTGTTCGTACCTGAAGTGGATAAGTAAGAAAAAAGGTTTTTTAACATGGTTTTATCAGGGGTCTCCATAAAAATTTTTAAATAGGGCAGTAAACATTACAATCAGTGTAACCACCATACGGTAGTTATTGTATATAAAACAATACGATAATTTGTATCCTCTATAGCAGTGTTTTTCAACCTTATCGAATAGAGAATAATAGAGCCTTCTTAATCCCCTTATATAATTAATAATTTTAATAATTATTTAATAATTAATTTTAACACTAGTAAGAAAAAGATTTTTAACACTAGTGTTATTAGTTTATAATTTTTTGAACTTGCTATCGCTCGTTTCGCGAAATTCTCCACTAACAAAATAAAATCTCACTTTTAACACCTATATCGTAAATAGTTATTATAATTTATGTAAATTTATAATTTAATTTTATTAAAAAAAATTTCGACCTCAGGAGCAAAACATCGTGACCCTCTGGGGATCGTGACCAACAGGTTAAAAAACACTGCTTTATAGTATATACCAGGCCTGGTCTATACGATAGTATTATGTTATCGTACGATAATTTTTTTAAATGATACGATCAATTTTCGATAAATCCGATAATTTAAAATTATACTATAAATTATTTAATAATATTAAATATCAAAGATTAAATATTTAATTTTTAATTTGTTTTTTAAATTTTTGTTTTGAATTTTTTGAAGACTGCACTGATTACTGTTCAGGGCCGTATTTAAGGGGGGGGGGTTAGGGGTTACAGCCCTCCCTCCCCCCGAAATTATTTATCAATTAATAAAGTACTGAAAGTTCGACTGAAATCGTAAGAAAAACAGAAAAAACTAAAACAATTTTTACAACTATAACAAAAACATTAAACTTTATTTAAATAAAAATTAAAACTAAAGAGATATTTCTAATAAATTAAATTCCAAATTAAAAAATGGGAAATTCGTATTATAATTCGGCGATTGGCGACATTAGATTAAATACACGTACTACTAAATTGCAAAAATATAAAAACCGAAGATGAAGAATATAAAAATGCCCTAAATATTTACAGTACTGTGTAAGAGTCTGCGACCACTTAATTAATTGTTAGTTATTAATTACTCCTATTCATTAATTTTCGATTTTTTGAAAAATAATTATATTGAAATAAATGAAATAGGTATTTTATCTTAATTCTTACTATTATGGTAAAAATTTTAAATTGTAATAAATTGTTTGAACCAAAAATTTTAAAGGGAACATAAATTTTATGACCATCATGGACAGCGGAATAACACTTCCGCAATAAATTAGAGTAGGTATTGTAAACCCATAAATTGTTTTATATTTTGTACATTTGTATACATAAGTGTACATTTGCTTAGATTTGTGAAATTTCCTTTTAATCTAGTTTAGTTCTTCGTTTTGACAACATTATTTTACTATCGCCATCGGTAAAATAAGAATTTAGTTTGTGATTTTTATTCAAATTTTAAAATTAAAAAATTTTATTTAAAAACGGTTTTTTACATGAGAGTTTAAAATTAAAATATGAATAAATTTAAACTTATTGAAAATATCATAGTAAACAAAACTTTTAAAATGGTATGAACAAAATTTTATCAGCAATAACGCCCCCCCCCCCCCAGAAGTCAACTTGTAATCAAAATTTGTCGCTTCTTTGACAAATTATTTTCAACTACTAAATAGAGTTCATAAAAATCAAAATTGTTTTTGAATATCGAACTCAAATAAAGAAAAATCGCGCAAAAAAATAATTATTTTATTTAAATAAAAACAATTTTTTTACAATATTTCAATTTTTTTGCGGTCACTTTCGACAAAATACTTTCAGACAAAATTTTCTAATAACAATACTCAAAAATAAAATCTTAATTGCAAAAATACTTGTACAAAATTATACTCAAAAAATCAGCGGAGCAAAATATAGGCTTCTGTCGTTTCCGCCATCTTGGCAAAAAACCTTCTTCTAGTCACTTTTCTCCAAACATTACATTTTAAAAATTAATATAACAAAATTTAAATTTAGAAAAACTTCTTTTGTATTTTAATAAATTAGCTATTTATTTTGCAATTTTTTTAAAACCCCTCCCGAAAATTTTGTCTAAATACGGCCCTGTTACTGTTTAAATTGTTTAAATAAAATTTGTAATGTAAATCTAGTTTACTAATATATGAAAGATTTATATCTGTTACTCCACATGCAATAAATATAAAACATTCAATTTTAGAAGAATTGCGAAAAAACAAATCGAACTTTTTTAAAATAATAATTGCAATAAATTAATATGTAATATTAATGTAATATGACAAGCAAAAAGCAGAACCCAAAAAAAGAATTTTAAAGCATGAATAATATTTTATGTATACTTCTAAAATAATGATAAATGTTTAATAATAATATTTTAATTTGATTTGATTTAAAAAATAAAATTCAACATGAAATTAAATACATAAAAATTAAAAATTGTGCCGAGAGATCCGAGTTGAAGCGTTGATTTGTTGAAATTTAAAATTATTGTAGTTTTAACTTTGGTTTGAAATTTTAATAATCTTTAAAATTCGAAGTAAATAATAAAATTGTCTGTTTTTACGATACTTTGAAATTCTCTTCTTACTTTTATAACCATCTACCTGAAGAGATTACCAAAATCGTAACAGACAAAGACAGCTTATCATGCTGTCTCATTTAATGCTTACTTATTATATAATGCTCGTTTTTGCCGCTGAGGTCGTTACCAATCGACTACAATTTTATTGTAGGGAACGAAAAATGCTAGTGACAGGTATACCCATAAGAGCTGTTCCTCTATACACTACATACTCTTTGCTTGTATCTAATATTCGTATATATTTGAATCGTTTTATTTGCAATAAACAAATAATTTTCGATTTAAAAATATTTCTTTCCAATGAAATAGATTGAAATATTTAAATTTAATGTAAAATATATTTAATGCATAACTTAAATTTGAAAAATTAATATAATTAGATTCAATCAATTTAAGAAATACTAATACCGAGTATGCGATTTTTCTGCTAAGTTTAATTTGAATATTTAAATAATTGAATTAAATATACCGGGCATCGTATAATCATTTAAAATAATTGTGTATGTTTGGACCGAATTCTTTAGTGAAATTTTTATTCTAAGTATATGGTTTTGATAGGTAAGTATAAATTAAATATTATGTTATAGTTGTTGCAGGTAATTAGTATACTTAAATGATAAAAATATTCTACTTCTTATATTATGCTTTATTGCCATTAACTTGCGTTTGCTTGTCATTTGTGTTACTGCCTTTGAGCTGTGAATGGTGATTATACATTAACAACTGTTCTAAGGTAAGTAATCTTTTATTTTGCATTAATTTGTTGCATAAAGTAATGTAATCAAAACTACTGATCAATATTTTATTGATTATTATTATTAATGCAAATAACACAGAGATCAGGTATACTATACCACCATTTATATTTCTTATAGGCCTACTTTAAAAAATCTAATATAGTAAACTTTATGTTAAATTTTTTTAAAGAAAATCGTATAATTGGTGTAAAATGGATGCAATATTAAGAGATAACAGGTGCGAGGAACTAATCCCAACATTTGAACGTAAGTGTTTATGAATTGTGATCGATTTTATTGGTGGATCTGCATCAGTTACTCACAAAATAAAGCACTGTACACTATACAATAATTTCATCATATTTACGAGAAACAATTTTTCTTTAATTTTTTTTTGTCCAAGTAGGTTGCAAAAGACAGATGTATTATTTTTCAAATATAAAAAACATGACCCTGATGAATATTATAGTATTGGTCAGTATGAAGTAGTAAATGGAATAATTTATTCTACTAAATGTAATACAGCTTTATTATCTTCTCTTCCCTTGATGACTGGAACTGCTCTCAGTTTGTGCGATTGTGTAGTATTTGTATAAAGCAAACTGATAACAATGTAGTTTTATTTTTATGTACTAAGTTAAATAATTTAGAGTATTGTAGTCACTATAAGAGCCCTCGCAGACTGCAGACTTTCTATCGGCCGATCGGCCGATACCAAATCGTTATAATTTGCGCCCTTGCCTATATCTTCATACTGATTAAGAAATCAACCAACCTATCGGCCGATAGAAAGTCTGCAGTCTGCGAGGGTTCTAAGGCATATAAAGTAAAAGAGATTAATAAGAGTCAACATTTTATTGAATTAAATAAGAAAAATTTGAACATGCCAACAACAATAATTCATACAATAATTAATAATGAGATATATTTCAATTTTAATGTTATAGAAAATGCGTTTCTTTCAGCGAGGATATTATTTTTTGTGTTAAGTGTTAAATTTTTGTTTTGTTTTACTTTAAAGTTATATGTATAGGGTATAAAGTGTCCCTTTTATACAGGGTAATTATTTTATTATTATACTTATCGCTTACATAATTTATGTATCATTTACATTATAACAATATTTTTATGCATTTGTATCCATATTATATTATGTAGTTTACCGTTTTATCATTATTAAATTATTATAGAGTAATAATGTTTTTTTTTTAATTAGTTTTATTGCTGACTTTATTTTATTTTAAAACTTTAGTCTTTAGTTTAATTTCACCCTATATGTATTGCTGCATTCCCTTTTCTCTTTCTTTAGAGAAGATATTTAGCCATTTGATTCTTCAAAGATGGTGCCAGCATCTTGTAAAGGTGACACGGTTGGAAAACTTACAAAGTACTACAATAGCCATACCATTGATGAATTCTTTGCAAATACAGTGCTAGTTATAATAAAATTATATTACAATTTCTATAATTATTATATTTAGTTTTTTATGTATTTATAATTTAAAAATAATAATTATATTCCAAAAACTACACAAATGGCAAAAAAATTTCAAAAATATTAATTAATTAAAAATTTTTGAAATAAAATTGCTGTTTGTGTAACTTTTTGAATAAAATTATCAATTTTTGAGCTGTGGATAAATTAAGATATGATTTAATTATTGAAATTATAATCTATGATTATAATAATTATTATCGCCAATAATTTTGAAGAAATTGTAAGTATATTGGAAACAAAACATATTTTTGATTTTAATAATGAATAAAATTAATGTAAATAAAATATGTACTTATTTCAACAAACCACTACTTGTAATTTAAATATATCGTTATTTTCTATACTTGGTTTTAAAAACTCATATACTTAAATTAATATATTACTTTCATTTTAAATATATCATATAGTTCATCATAAGAATTCCTATATTGGAATTAAATAAAAGTATTTTAATCTTTAGTGTATCTAGGTTTTAACAAGAAAAAAAACTATATGTTTAATCTGTATATTTATGATACTTTTAATTTAAGTAATTGGTATTTTTTGTTTTAGATAATATGTATATTCAAATTCATTATACTATTTCATTATTTTAAATAATATGCAACTTCTTTTATACAAATATACAAACAACTTGCTGATATACGAATATAACGTATATTAGGTCTAAATTTCTGCAATTTACATCAAGTAATAATTTTTCTGTGTGTGGGGGTCCGGGAATGCCAGACTTAATTTAACTTGCTTGGCTGATTAGCTACCAACAAGCCTACACTAAAAACCTACACTAAAAACAGTACCCAACTATAATCATATCAAACATTTGCACACCATAATTTTTTTGTAAATTAGTTTTTTAACTTGTGAAATATAATTAAATAATCTTGGAATAAGCAAGTTAATTAATAGTATATTAAACAACAAGTTTTGAAAAGTAAAGTTTTACTAAACGAATATTTTAAGGATGAGCGAGCACAGCGAGCGAGTACCTTAAAAGCTATATGAGTTTAGTAAAACTACTTTTCTTACGAGGTTTGTTTATACAATTTTTTCGTATTTTGTGAAAATCTAATCTAAAATATGAATTTAGACGTTTACGAGTAAATTTTTTTTGCTCGCGATCGGTCTAAATTGTTTCGTATGCCTTCCTACTGATAATTCACGAGGGATGAGTACAAGGCGAGGGGGGCAAATTTTTTACTCAGTTTTTCGATATCTAGCGCCGTTCTTGAGTTATTGCTAATTCAAAAAGTTTCTAAGTAAATATTTCTGTAAAATTTTCGTAATCTAGTAACCAGACACGGCTTTATTTAGTATTTACATAACAACAGTTAATTTTTATTTTTTGATTCGAATTTTGTGTAAGTTACATAATATTAATTATAAAAGTGAGATTGTTAAGTTTTCTAGTTTGAATAATAATTTTTAATATACATCAATGTATAACAATGATTCCAATATTTAAATAAACAATCTTCTATCGAAAAAAAGCATACGAAAAAATTTAGACCGATCGCGAGCAAAAAACATTTACTTATAAACGTCTAAATTCATATTTTAGATTAGATTTTCACAAAATACGAAAAAATTGTATAAATAAACCTTGTAAGAAAAGTAGTTTTAGTAAAACTTTACTTTTCTCAACTTGTTGTTTAATATACTATTAATTAACTTGTTTATTCCAAGATTATTTAATCATAATTTTTTTGTTTTAAAAATTTTTTTATTGCACCGGTAAAAAGCAACTATGGTCATTAAGAAAAAGAAAGAGTGCCTGGGGGGGCTGTAGCCCCCTAGCCCCACCCTTAGCTGCGCCACTGCGGCATTTCTTTCATTTAAACATGGGTACCTTTATTTTATATTTAATCTCGTACCAATGATAAGAAGTGTGTGGTGAAAGATACAATATTAACAACTGTTAACTTTCGCTGTTCACCTTATTTAGTGTAATAATATTTACGTTACCGAGTAGCTATAGAAAATATTGGGTGTTCACAGGACCGAGATGTTTATAAATTCAAATGTTCACGTTATCGAGCTTCTACTGTACTTTCAAAAATCAGTATCGAAAATAATTTCGTAATTTTATTATATTTTCTAATAGGTACACTCAAATATAATTTCGCATTTAATAGTTAACATTATACATATTTATGTGCTTTTACAAAATTTTTACGGTTAACTAAAATAAAGTTTTGGAATTTTTGTTTCTCATACTTATCTTGTTCATTAATTTCGGATTTTTTGTAAAATCGGATAATTTTCTTTAAAAACTTTATGGTTTCTTAAATTTGCTATTAAAATTTAAGTTTTTCGTAAGATGCTTTGCTTAAAAAATACAGAGTTTGCAAGAAAAACAAAAAATAAAATTTGGACTTTCTTAAAATTTCTTCACTAAATTTAATCCATAACTCGAAAGTCGTACGCTAGCTAATAATATTAATAGTTTTAACATACCTGAAGAAAAGCTCCAATAGATTCTATATTGTCAATGAAAGTAAAGACGTTTCCATTAATAAAAATTAATTGAGCCAGTGAAAGAACTTGAAAGAAAATGAAAAATATCAGTGCTGCTATACTAACAAGAAGAGCAATTTTTGAAGATCCATTAAGTAAAATTCCACTTTTCTGCAAATAAAAGAATGGAAAACTTAGCAATTGGCTAGCCATTGCGCAAACTTTTAATGTTTCAAAACAAAAAAGTAATATTTTATAAGCTTTAAGACACTAGTAAATAAATTTATCAATTTTGGTAGTTAAAATGTTTTATTCGATTTAAATTCGATGGTGGTCACTATAGGAATCACAACAAAGTTCTTCATATTAAATGAGTAGTGTGCTGTTAATTTATACCAAAACATAAAATAGCATTTGAAATCTAAAACAATTAAGTTCTTAGTTTTCATTATTTATATTTTTAGAACGCAATATTCAAAATTATTACAAATTAAAATCAGTTTATATCCCCATTCAAATTAATAATAGAAATATTATTTTATTATTTATATAATAAAATTGAATCTTTCAATTTTCACGGTAAATTCTATTTACCTATATAATTATGTTTTGAGTTTTGTTTTCGAATACTCGAGTTACAAGTTAAATCGTTTCCACACAATTTAGACTTATTATGTATCGCTTTATATCATTAATTTTAAGGGTCGTTCTTAAGGGATATAACTAATGTGAAATTTTTTAAAAATCAAAAAAAATTGTTTTGCTTTAAAAAATTGTTCAACATCTTGAGAATATTGTGTAAAATTTTCATACCAATATTCGTAGTACTTTTTTAGTTATAGCGCATTAATCTGGTCAGGATGTAAGCAATAAATCATTCAATTGTAGGTAGCATTATTTAAATCTATAGTATACCCAATGTGTTTACTTAAATTTTATTGTTTATGTTGCAATTTCTGTAAACAATATCCTGTAAACACAATAAACCAAAGGGCTTACTTAAATTTCATTACTATTTAACATCTTGAAAACAATTTTTTTTAAATCTTTATTATAGGTACATATAATTGCGGGTTCGTTAAAATAGCCAGTTTTCTGTTTTCTATGCCTTTGTAAACACCAATTTGTTCTAAAATTTTATTTCTGAATATTTTTGAATTATTTTAAAATGCCGCGCGTTGCTCGTGATAAAAAGGGTTCGCATTGAATTACCGGACTGCCTTCCATGTAGAAAAAAAGAGCAAAAATACAAAAATCTTACCAATATAAAGAAGCAAAAAAAATTAAAAGTGTTGCGGTAGAAGTGCCAAAAAATCCGAGATGGCTGCCGCGAAGGTTGTTATCAAAATAACAACGAAAGCCTGAAGGCGCTCATATGGTCTTTTGCTTTAAAATGTGTCTTCAGTGGCGCGAAGACAGTTGAAATCTCATCGTACATTGCAGCTGGAATTTTCAATAAAGGCTATAAAAGGGTTCTCCAAAGTGATGAATAATCTAAAATTAATAATTGGACCCAATGCAGCTGCAATGTGCAAAGAACGAGACGAAAAGAGAATTGCAACTAGCGAGAATCGTACACTTAAAGAGAGTCAACAAGGACGAATTAAGCGACGATAGCCGCAATCATCTCGGCAGAAAGATTTTCAGATAGAGAAAGGTCAATTGTATAGAGCAGGAATTGGAGATTAGCGGTAGGTTATGATTTTACAATAAAGTTATTATAGTAAACTTTTAAAACCGGTTTACTCAAAACTACATTTTTCAAAACGGTGTAAGTGATTTTTCAGTCTGTACTGGATGAATTGACTTGAAATTTGGAACACATCTTTAAAGAATAAGTAGTTTCGGCGTGACGAAAGTTTTTCTTGAATTTCTTTTCCGTTAATTTTTTATTTAAGAAATAGAGTAGAAAATATTCATTTTTGTACAAAAATAAACTAAAAAAATTTTTTTTATAGCAATTTAATAGAATATTGGGAAAATCCTCGTCACGCCATAGCCAATACAATGTAATTAACAAAAAAATTTTTTTTATTTCTTTCAGATCGACCCAATTGCCAAAATCACTTACACCATCCGACCATGCACGACAAACAAGGTTACACGCAATGCCGCGTAGCTCGTACAAATATAATTATTTTTTAATAAAATTTTATATGCAAACTCAGTAAACTAGTTATTAATAAATACCCAAATATTTCAAAAATCGCACATGTAGTTTTTCTGGAATTAATTTTTAAAATTTACATTGATTTTCGCCTGCTTACATTAGTGTTACCCCTTAATAATTTTATTAATTGAGTTTAATAACAGTCACTATTAATATGCTGTGTATTGTACAAATTACGGTTTTATCGTGTTTAGTATTGAACTTATTTCGATATTTGATTACCAAAAGGAAATTTAATAAACTACTTCTAATTGGTTCCAAAAACAAACTACTGGATCAAATAACTGCTCTCTAAACCGAAATTTACTAAATTAATAAGTAATGAAATATATTTCAATAACTTCACTAGGGAGCAACCAATTCGTTGTCTTAGAGCTGTGACTTATTTTTGACTAATTTTTGGCCTCTGAATAAGAAAATAACCTCAGTTTTTGTCTAACACTTCAACTTTTTAAGCTACAGTATACCCTCTTTTTGTCTCAAAAGTCATACAAAATGTGCATATAAAGGACAATAAAAGGAAAACTTACCAAATGCCTACATACTGTTCACAAAATAGTTTTATTCATACAATAGTTACTGCAAATTAAATTTTGATCGGTAAACATAATATTAAGGTAAAAATTTTCGCTTCTAACTTTTTCTGGAGTGTTTAATCTGTGGACATTCTTGCTTGATGCTCCAACAATAGTCACCCATCATATATTGTCGTGAAACAAAACGATTTTGACTTACCCTGTACTTAATTAGAATGTTTGTAAATTTTATTTTGAAAGTTTGTAGTTTCGAGAGTGCAGGGCGAGGAGTAAAGGAGAAGAACGAGAGCTTTTTTGCCAAAGATAGCCGCTGGAGCGGTTGTTTAAATTTTTGGCTCTGATATTGAGTAATATTTTGTGAGATTTTGTGCTATTATTTGGCAATGGAGATTGAATTTTTGAACATTTTGGACTGAGATTGGGCGAAAATTTGTTGATTTTTATTTTTGGAGATTTGTAAATGAAATAGTTTTTTTTGATCATTAAAGATTTTGTTGATGATCAATATTTTTTTGAATGTGTTTTGATTTGGATTTGGATATTTTGAAACTACTTGATTTAATTTTGATGATAAATTTAAAATTGTATTAAATTGTATTTAATTGTATTTAAATGTATTGTGGTGGTGAAGTTATCACACTCGATTGAATAAGAAAAATGTATAAGTTCGATAGTGGAATTTTATTTGGCAATCAATAATATGACTTAAAAAAAAGTTTTATTATTTTAGATCACGGAGTAATTACACAAGCTTACAGGATTGAGCTTTATATTATTAACTAAACTAGACTACATTATTGTGGTGACTTATATTCTGCAAAAGTGCTGACTTATTCTAGCGATTATATATATTATTATAAAGTGCAAGTTGCTTTAAGTAAATTCTTTAAGGTTCCTTAACACGCAGGTTATTGAATATAACTCTGGGAAGAAGTATAAAATTTTAAATTTACAATTTGAAAATTATTTAAGAAGACTTATTTTTGAGATTTGGAATTAATTTGAATTTATGAACGCCCGAACCCTCGACTCTTGAAAATCGTCGATTGCTCCCGCACAAGCAACGTAGGGTTACCCAAGCAAAACAAGTATGTGATAAAAAAATTTTATATTTTGTCATAGAAATATACATCCTATTTACCTTGATACTGTGCTTTCGTCACCTTCAAATCTTGATGGAATCGCTCACCCTTCCCATCACTGACTGCTCTAAGATTTTGATGGAGGTTTGCAAGATGGATATGTAAAAAATGCAATTTAAATCTTATATGTTGCAACCAAGCATTTTCACGCTCTCCAAGAGTTGCTGGATAATTTTGGTGTAATTCTGTGCTCGTTTTTGTTTTTGACAATGTTTTTGAATGCCAACCAACCATTCTTTTAAAGTTTTGTCATTGTTTCCACAAAATGTTCATCTTTAATGAGCTACCAAATCTGTGTGGGCCATCAAATACACCAGCTTTTATCTTTTTAAATGACAGGCTAGTAAATGCCGAAATGAGATATTTGAAGTAGTCTCCTTCAGTTGGCAAAGCTTTAACAAAATGTTTCATGAGACCCAGTTTTATATAAAGTATGTAGAGGTGGAAATATAACGTTCTATCTGTCAACAATGGGCTGATGTAGAATGTTTGGATCACCAGGTTTCAGGTCAGATCTTAGTGGCCAATTCAACTGCACCATATGCTTTTCACGAGCTCTGCTGTCCCACATACACAAGAAACAGGGATACTTAGTGTATCCGCGTTGCTAGTTAAGTAAAAAGCAGGTCATTTTATGGTCAACACAGATGATCCATTGGTACATATGATATTGCAACAAATCAATGACTCTTTTTATGTCTTCATATTCTTCACGCAAACAAACTGAATGGCCTATTGGAACTGAAACAAATACATTTTCATTGTGAAGAAAAACACACTTCGAGCTCCGCTTTGAGCTATCGATGAACAATCGCCATTCAGTTGCGTTATAGGCTAAAATTCCCAACTTTTCCATTAAACCACGTACGTTATGGCAATACACAAATCCATCATCACTTTGAAAGTATGGCAGAAACGCACTTTCTCTTGATTGACAGTAGAATTCCTTAGCACCTTTTTCAAGCAAGTTTTTCTCGTGCAGTCTTAATGCTAACAGCTCTTAAGCTTTTTTGGATAGTCTCAAATCTCGTGCCAAATCATTCAATTCAAGCTGGTTAAATCCTTTACGAACGGAAACATCTTCAATTTGAAAATCTTTGTCGCAGGGGTCACTTCGATGTTCATCAGACTCGTATTCCTGTATTTTCAATGAGGGTATTCTTTGAAAACTGGCACATGAATTTCAGCTGATGGTAAACTAGGATATTAAATATTTTAAGTCCAAACCTGTAAATTATATAATGTAATAATATAATAATGTAAATTATTGTCTTTTTTATTGTTTTTTAAATATGATTTTTCTATGTAGGTAAGTGTATTCGTTACTTAGCAGTTAAAATTCATTATTTTAACATTTTGTTTAGTTTGTTTATTTTAAATTAACAGCTGTATTCATAAAAAGTTACAACAGGCTTATAAGGCTATTATAAGCAAAGTGTCAAGAAACATTATTCATAAACGTTTAATAGCGCTAAAACACTGCTATAAGACTGTTATAAGACTGATATAAGCGGTTCGTTTCTATAGTAGTGACATACCTACTATAAGCGTATTATAAAGGTATTATAAAGCTAACCTAACTTTTTTAAAAGTATTTGTTCATAATTTATTATATATTTTATCGGTACAAATTATATAAGCGATATGGATGCAATACTGGCTATTAATGCTGTTAATGTTATTTATGTGATTGGTGGTGCGCGTCCGTGCCATAGAAAAATGTATAAAAATAGATTTGATCCATTCACGCTTTGTGACATCGAATTTAAAAAAATATATAGATTCAATAAAGAAACTATAATAAATATGGTAAGGCTTGTTGAAGATGACCTGACTCTTGATAGAAGAGGTTGTGGAATATCACCTAAACTCTAAGTACTCATTGCATTTTGATATTAAGGTTGACAAGAAGTAAGTAATATCATCAAGCTTCTCGGGTATAACCTATACCGCACCGATCACGAACACGCTCGAGGAGGTGGCACTGCCGGCTACATAAAGAAAACCATTGAGCACCACAAAGTCTCAGACATGGATCTGCAACACCTCAAAGCCACTACGGTAAACATCCTCACCAAGTAACACGGATGGCTTCAAATTTCTTCGATCTACAACCTACCCAACAGGGAAATCTTCCAGGAAGAACTAACCGCACTCTTCGACGGCGCTGGAGGAAAATTCATTGCAAGCGACTTCAATACCAAACATTCGACCTGAAAGTGCAGACATTCGAACATGGAAGGGAAAACTCTCTGCACTCTTGCCACGGAATTGAACTTCACTATCTCAGCCTCGGATATTCCAATCTACTACTCGGTAACCGGTTTTACCCCAAGTTTTTTGGACATTGCGCTATTAAAGAGCATCCCTCTACAGGCTCATCTAACGGCTGTAAAGAAACTCACTTTGAACCATTTTCCAGTACTTCTTCTCCTGGGAGATAACATAAGGACATAAGTTTCATGATCAACTTTTCACGATCATCTGTTGGAAAACATAGACAAGATCTCGATCATCACAACACTCACGGAATTGGACAACTACGTAGAAGCCTATCGACCATCTCGCGATCTATCTAACACGCAAAGAAAATCGTCGACATTGCTGATATCAGAGATCGCCTTCCTCTGAAATTTAAGACGCTCATCTAGGAAAAAGGTCATACCAGGAAGCTCGTCCAACGAACTCTTTATCCGAACAACAAAGAAAGATACAATCGGCTGAAAGAACAAGTTTCAATCGAGGTAAAAGTCTACCATCACCAAGAATGAACAGAGAAAATCAAATCCCTGAATTTCAAGGATCAATCCGCTTGGAAGATAGCCAATGCTCTTCTCAAGCATTGTCGATGCACGTCTGCCATCTCACGACTCAAGGATATTTAACGAATCTATTTTAAAAAAACGGTTTGAATCAGGAAAATTCCAAGGCCGTTTGCTTGGTGACTTGAGATATGAACTTCAACCTTATTTATTTGCTCCTTTATTACGACCTCAAAATAAATAAGAACAACAATATAGCCAGGCACATATCGAACAAGAAACACCATAGAGTGGTGAAACAAAGGTTCAGATGCCTTCTCCATGGTCTCCGTGTATCATTACAGAGCGCAAAGACGCTTATTGTAGCATTAGCCTTTCTCCACAATATAAGTGTGGATGCAAACTATTGACTTCCAGGTGATTACATTTAAAATAGTTAAATAAAAAAATTTAAAATACAAAAATTCTCTTTTTCTTTTCTTTTTTTATCTATTCTATTTTCACTTAATTTAATTTGATTTACAAATTAAATACAGAACTTTAAAAAATATTGTCGTATTTAAGACTTCATAAAAATATAAATAAATTTATAGGTTAATTTACACTTACTACCAACAAAATTGCATAACAACTCTTTAAAAATAGTTCACTTACAACAAATTACGATTCAAATTATCTAATTCTGTCTTATAACGACGTTATAGCTAAAATATGCTTATAATGTGTTTATGAATACAACAATATTTAAAGTACTATTTAACCTAAAACAGTATTATAACTAAAATATTCCTGAGCGACACTATAAGAAATTTTTATTAATACGGGTGTTTTAGAGTTTACCAATTATTTAGCAAATAGACGCTGGAAAATACTACACGTTATTATAAGTAATTAGAATTTTATAATCTGTAGTCTAGTATTTTGTTGATTAATCGTTGCCTAAATTACATTTAGAATTAATTTTTATTCTTTTAACTATTAATTATGCCTCAAAAACGCTTTGTTTCAAATTCATGGTAATTTTACATTTTAATTTTTATTAATTGTCATAACAAAACATTAGTTCTCAAATATTCTTAATCCTAACCAGTCAAATGTAGTAATTAATATCTTTTTATTGTGTTTTATAAATAACAATTTTCTACGTACATAAAATAAAATTACATCGCATTCATAATTATAATCGAAATATTATTTAATTATTTATAGAATAAGATTGGATGTTTCAATTTTCACTATAAATTTTATTTCCCTATATAATTATTATTCTTTAAGTTTTATTTTAGTATACACGAGTCCAAAGTAAGACCGTTTCCATACAATTGATAATTTCAGGTAAAGCTATTTGCATATCATTAATGTTAAGAGCTGTTCTTAATAATTTGATTATAGATCATTAAACTATATTTCACTTATTATAGGTACAATTAATGTAAAGCATAATATACAATTTAGAAATTTATCATACCATTAACCGTAGCTAATGTTTAAAATCTCATCATAAACTTCAAAATCTTACGCTTTAGATACAGTAAATCAACGACAAAC
Organism: Cantharis rustica; assembly: GCA_911387805.1. Taxonomy (NCBI): domain Eukaryota; kingdom Metazoa; phylum Arthropoda; class Insecta; order Coleoptera; family Cantharidae; genus Cantharis; species Cantharis rustica. The sequence goes on from OU426879.1 coordinate 39,583,688, forward strand.
ATTTATTTCGTCCAATGTGAACGATCTTTCTTCTATTTCTAATCAAAAGGTATCCAGAAAGTCGATATTTCAATTTATATCAAAAGACGTTTAATTGCTGCATTAATTGCTGCAGAACTTAAAAGAGTCAGTGAGAGTCGTGAGTGCACTTAGACCAAATTGTAGGAATAAATAAAAAAGGGCGTAAAAACATGAACAGATACACACAAATAAATACAGACAGCTTGCAAAAGAGACAAAAATAAGCATTTACATTGTTAATAACATGCGAGATATATATTGTCATGTTTCAAAAATGATTTGGACCCACCCTGTACAATATAGTAAAATTATTGTATTAATTATTGAATTGGTAAGATTGAGAAATTTGTTAAGTGGGGTCTGATGACAGGAAATAGGAGGTCTTTCGGCGAAAGCGACCGACGAGCCTGGTGTGCGATTTTTGGCTCGAGGCGATTTTTTGAGTTTTGATAAATTTGAAATTGTGAGTAATATTGGATTTGATTTAAATAAAGTAATTATATGCGATCGCATTATTGCGTAGTTTTTGGATTATTTTGATAATTTGATATTTGGAATTAATTTGGATATTGTTTGTGAGTAGCTGCTGAGCGGTAGTAAGTTGATTTGGATGATTAATTTTTGGAAAAAAGAATATTTCGAATAATAAATTTGATTTGGATACTTGAAATTGGAAAATTAAATTGTATTTGCACGAACGAGTGTTGAGATTGATAAGCCGTTGATTTGGATAAGGCATGAAATCAAACTTCGTTCCTTTTAAAAATAAAATTAAAATTTTATTTTAGAAGATTTTATTTTACATTAAATACATTGGATTAAATAATTATATTTTTTTAAATTTGGAGAGGCTGGATACATCGCAATATAAACTCATAACGAAAATAAACAAAACCGGTGCCCCGAAATCATAGACAATATAGTAAGCGACGCAAGGAACAGAGTTCTAATATAACACAGGTTTTGGAGGTTTGAAGAGACTATTGCAATACATTATATTAAGACGAAAATCAAAACCAACAGGAAATGAACACGAAATATGGTAAACGGAAAACCAGAAATACTTAAAAATGGGTTAAGAGCAATACACAGATTGAAACTAAATAAATCATCAAGAACATATAGCATGAACGTAGAAGACTTAAAAGAGATGAAAAAATGGTATTAAAATATTTTATGATATTTGTCAAAAAGTGTAGAAAACTGGAAAATAGCCGATTTGTTACTATAGGTAGTACATAAAAAAGCGCTAAAGAAAAATGCGAGAATAATTGCGTTAATGTCACACTCTGGCTGGTAAGATTCTCTTGGGCATTCTCAACGAAAGACAAGAAGCGTATCTATCCTGCCAGGCAAATACCACTATAACATCTGGTTTCGTTGCAGGACGTGGCACTAGAGAACACATTCTGAACTTGAAACAGATTATCGAGAAATCCGTTTGATGAGGACAGATGTCAGTTTAAACTGGCTGATTTGAGAAGGAGAATGGGAAAAGAGAGTAAGACGTAAGGCTGAAAATCAATAGCGACGAAACGAAAATCATGATACGAAAGTCATAAAGTCATGACAGGGCAAATGACAACAGACAGGATCTAACCCAAATAGGTGGCTATAAAGTGTTAAAGGATACATCTAGTTTTCTTAATTCTTAAATTTATTTTGTCTTCATTTTTTAAGAAGTACAAAAACTAACACTGTTATGTCCTGCATGGTGTCTATGTTTAATTAGGTGGTCAGAGAAACTTAATTTTCCTTCGTTGGAGTTAATCCAATAAGAGTTTTTTCTTTCAATCTAGTATTTTTCATGCGACGTGTTGTCGCACATAATATGTCAGTTTGCAATATTCACAGCTCTTTTCGTATTTATCGGTGGTATCCTTATTTTGCATGGTGTATCCCGTACAGAGTGTTTGGTTTTGTAGGATTTCAACGTATCACCATCACTCTTCTAGAGCTTACCCATTTTTTCAGAGATTTTATTATAATATGGTTTGCGGAAGTATTTCTTTTATTTTTACTTCTATTGGTTGGAGATAAGGAATGTGTTGCTCATCTCTGTGTATCTTTTTTTAATCTTCCTGATCAGATCATCGATGGTAGAGGTTTCGTAGCCGATGTTGGAAGCCAAGATGTTTATGGTGTTGATCTCGATTTTTTATCATGTTGACCATGAAGACATTTAAAAGTCTTTATATTATATCTCTGAAGCTAGCTTTTTAGAATCATTGCTATGTAATTTTTTTAATAATTATTCTATTTTTTAATTTTTTACTATTTCTTAATTTTAATTTGTATTTGCCGACTTCTCATGAACATGAGACTCTTAATCCCAAATAATTTATTTTTTTTTAATTATAATAATTTTTGTTTTATTGCTCTTACATGTTTTTATTGTAACACTGCTTACAGCATCATTAAATTATAGGTAGCAGAAGTAAATTCCAAAGAAATAAAAATAAAATAGAGAAGCACTGTTTAGCTTTACAGTGCTCATGAAAAAATGTCGAGACCAACGCAAAAACGTTTACGCATTTTTCATAAAGTGTTTGATAAGAAGAGGACTAGACGAAAACGACATTGCTGTTATAAAGAGGTTGTACTGGAATCAGGACGCTGTAGTAAGGACAGAAACTGGTTTTACTGAGAGCGTCAATATACAGAGGGAAGTAAGACAAGGGTGTGTACTCTCCCCACTTTTGTTTAATCTGTACACAGAAGAAATATTTACTAAAACACGTAATGGTATTCAAAAAGGTATCAAAATAAACAGAGACCGAATTAACAACATAAGATATGCAGATGACACAGAGATAATCACTGATAGCGTAGAAGATCTGCAGTTTATGCTTGACAAACTTGTTGAGGGTGGAAATAAAGTGTCGATTGAAAATTAATCTGAAGAAAACTAAAGTAATGGTAATTACAAAGTTGGACAACATTCAGACAAACATAAGCATAAACGGACAACGCATACAACAAGTTGAGAGGTTTAGGTACCTGGGAAGTTGAATTACGCACAGTCGCGAAGCGAAAATCGAAATAAAAATCAGATTAGAATACGCTAGAACAGTCTTTTAAAATATGAAACAATTTCTATGTAGTCGTGCCCTGAGCTTGGAACTCCCATATCGAATGGTAAAGTACTACGTCTACTCCATCTTGCTTTATGGTATGGAGGCCTGGACACTAAAGGCGAGCACAATGAGATTGGAGGCATTTGAAGTGTGGGTATTTTGACAAATGTTGAAAATTTCCTAGATGGATAGAATATCTAACAACATGGTTCTACAACAAATGCAGAAAGATCGAGAATTGTTGCTAACGGTGAAACAAGGAAAAACAGTCTATTTGAGCCATATACTCCGTAATAGCAAATACGAGCTCCCACAACTTATAATGAAGGGTAAAATAGAAGGAAAGCACGGACCAGGAAGAAGACATCTCATGGTTGAGAAATATTAGAGATTGTACGGGATTGAGTGCTGAGGGGCTGATAAGAACAGCCGAGAATAGAGACGAGTTTTCCATAATTATCGCCAAGCTCCTTTGAGGAGAAGACGCCGAAAAAATAAGAAATAAAGTGGAAACTGACTTTTTCAATTCTGATCTTGCAAAACTCAAACCGTTTAGTCACTGTTATTATTTGCTTTTCCAAAGATCGTTGAAAACTTTCTCTCCAAGCTAAGCGTTTTGTAGTACTTCCTATTCCGTCGCTTTCCGTTTGGCCATGACTGGTTGCAAGAAATTACCACTGAATGAATGAATCATGCAAACACCGATTTATAAAGGTGGATTTATATTTGTCTGACGCATCAGAAAGGTATCGGTTCCTAACATTTAGATGGTGACGTTTATATTAGTGTGTTGTTATGTGTTCTGAAGACTTCTGATGTGTCGCATCGGAAACGATCCCGAGCTGCATAAGAACGTCAGGCGTGGGAAATGTTGAGTCACGTCAGATCAGACAAGTGTGACATGCCAGTGTTGTGTTGTGTTGTGTGTTGTGTTACATTGAGATGACAGCTATACTGGAAAAATTTTAAACAGACAACAAATTATCTGTTTGATCTTTCATATTAGTGTAAGCGAATAATTGTATCTGCCGGTTTACGTCTACAACTTCAAGGTGTCGTATAAATTTCATTGCGTAACTTTCTTACAAAATTTTTCTTGACTACGGGTATTCCCCAATTTACTCCTTACGGAGCGACACGCATAACCAAATAGAAGAACTTCTATAAATAATTTATTTAGTGTACAATTAATGCAAACTCTGATACCCGCCATCTATCAATTATTTACTAAATTTTAAAAACAAATTTTAATATTCCGACTTTTAAACAAAAACTGAATGGCCTAAGGTTTTGTAATTGCTAATCTAACTTTTTTTTGTTTTCAAGTTTCATCTATTCATATGTTCAAGTGATTCTCAATATAAAACATTTTAACAATGTTTAAAAGCCGTAAAACAAGGACAGATAATATATATTGTAAAATAACCTATAGTGTAATATCCATTTTATTGAAATAATATAATAAATTAATATTTAAATATATTAATTGTTAACTTATGATAAATAATATCAAATAAGTTTAAAATAGAACAAGTTAAATAAACGTATATTTTTTATTATTATTCTGATAAAGGCGATACATCTCGCTGAAAGCTAGCTCAAAAAATAAATAATTTATAATTTAACGTTTATTTAACTTAAAAACGGTAGCTCTCACCCAATATAATATACAGTAAAGGAGTCTCGGGTTGTACAGGGAGGCAAATCAAACAATATATTTATTCGTCGACGTTTCGGAGGATCTATACCTCCATTTTCAAGACTATAATGGAAAACGTACGTGATTTTAACCTACATAGAATTCTGTTCTCTAGAGTGAAGGACAAGGTCCCTATTCCGGACCAGGCGGGCATGGTGTACAAGATTATGTGTGAATGCGGAAAATGCTACATTGGCCAGACCAAGCAAAGGCTATCCACCCGAGTCAAGCAACATATACAAGATGTAAGACATAACTCGAGCAAAACGGGACTCTCAGAACACATGATTGACACATCACACACTTTTACGCTCGCCGATGTTACTGTCCTGACCACAGAGAGGAATTACTACAAGAGAACGTTCCTGGAGGGAGCGTACATATCCACCACACGAGAAAACATGAATAAGCAAACGGACTTCCGGAACATCAATGACATGTACAAGGCCATACTTAATGACTTTATAATTAAACATAATGATACCACGTGATGGCTTACCTGCCTAAGATGGTTCCCTCCTACTGGTTTTCGCCGCTGCAGCTGCTTCTGCACCGGCTTGTTTTCCTATCCGCCGCTATGCTCTTCGAAGGGTGTCGAGGTGGTCGCGGTGATGCTCTCTCTCTGTGAATGGAGTTGTATTAGCTCACCTTTATACTTCAAGTTTAGTGCTTCTACAGTGCATGGGTTACCAGTGGATGGGTCACATACCTGAGATGGTCACCGCTTGTATGGTTTCTCGCCGCTGCAGCTGTTGCTGCACCGGCCGGTTATAACTGTCGTTGCGCTCTTCGTAGAATGTCGAGGTGATTGAGGTGCGGCCATTTCTGTGGATGAGTTTTTGGATGGTCTACTTTCTGGTTGGGTTGCTCGATACTTACCCGACGTAACGCTACCACCCGCACCGCTCTTTGCCCTTTTAGACTCAAGTACCCCGGAGGGGTACCGCACATTTATGCGTTTCATTGGCGTTTTGGATCACAGTTGTACACTTACACATTCCGGTGGCGTGTTTTTGTTCCCGTTACGTTTTCGCATGGCGTCATTGTAATTACACAGCGTCCCACCAGTTGGTCATTTATAACTACGACACAATGGGTTGCCTACCCGCCGGCTTTATCTGCACACACGAGATTAGTAAGAGGATAACACATTTTATTCCAAGTTTTGCATTTTGATTTTAATTACACCGATTTTAACATAGTTATTTATAGTTATTTATTTATTTGTACATAGTTATTTATAGTTATTTATTTATTTGTACATAGTTATTTATTTATAATATTTTTACATTTTATATATTTACAATGTGAAGTCCCTTTATGTTTTATTATGTTATTAATTGTACATTCAAATATTTTTGACCTCGTAAAATGTGCTTACTTTGGGCCCTGGCAATTTTCGACACATAGGCTTACATCGAACACACTCCATCCTTTTTGTTCTTCGGTGAGTGATACAACCTGTATACCAATGTAATCTTATGTACGTTTTCCATTATAGTCTTGAAAATGGAGGTATAGATCCTCCGAAACGTCGACGAATAAATATATTGTTTGATTTGCCTCCCTGTACAACCCGAGACTCCTTTACTGTTTATTTAACTTGTTCTATTTTAACTTATTTGATATAATAATTTAATATAAATTAATTAATTAAATTTTAAAAATTAAAATTTATTTGGAAGCAGTTGGGAATGATAAATTTGCATGTCTTTATATGTATTCTGAATAGTACGTTCAGATGCACCTGAAGCTTCTGCTATTATTTTTCTACTTTTTTTATGTGCAGTTTTCTATAACAAATAAAAGTTTGTTTAATATTTTAAACTAAATATACGTAAGTATTTAATATTAATTTAGTTTACCTTTGTAGCCATATATATAGCGGCAGCCGCAATTGAAGTAGGCATTCGGGAATAAAACTTTAGAATACTTTTTGCTACTGTAGCTATTCTTGATGCAGCCCGTAATATTTCTGCAGGAAGATCTAAATTTCTACAAAATTTAGCTACATAATCTGTAACGTTCACATTCTCAAGCGGTGTTTTGTAAACGTCCGTCATTATTTTACTGTAACACTTTTTTATTCGGTTGGCCGATATACTGGCGACCGAAAAAACTTCTTTGACTGTTCTAAGAATTTTTTCTTTACGAAAAGCTATAAATAAACATGCAGCTGCCAAAGCGTCGTACGACCGACCCTTTAATATTTTCGAATCGTGAACTTTTTTAAATATTTCGTTAGCTGTATTAATCACTTTCTTTGATCCATTTAATTTTTCACCCATATTACGAATTATTTTAAAAACAGCTAATAATATGCGATCAGAACTATTTGTATATTTTCTGTTTGAATATTTGGTTATACCACTATGCCCAGAATAACTTAAACCAATCATGGTAGTTAAATTGTTGCGCAATAAGGTATTTTCTGCACTACCAACACGAGACGGATCAGCCTTCGATGAACCATCGTCTTTGAACTTTTGCCATTCCGAACCCACATCAGTGTCTCTATTTTAAAATAGTATTATAATATACATTGATCGTAAAAATTAAATTGTCTTAATAATATACCTATCTGCTAAAACTACTCCACGCGCGCTGCAATTCATATCTCTTGCGCTATAATCTTCGACAATATAGGCATCTGGATGCTCCTCGCAATATACATCATTTTTGCGATGTCTAAATTAAAATGTTTTTTAAAAATAAATTTAACATAAATTTTATTAGATCCTTAACCTTTGTGTTCCTACCATATTGGAGAGGTACTGTTGATTATTAAAATGATATCTATATTGTAAGTAAATTATTTTGATTTCAAAACTCGTATATAATAAAACAAGAAAAAATGTTACCAACTAAAAATGTTATAGAAAAGCTACAGATTATTTAAATAATCTAAAGGTAGGTGTACACGGAAAATCTGTATCAAAGTAAATTTTGAATTTCAAGAGCGTACCTACGGGAGCTGGAGCTAAAAGTTCTCTCCAAATATTATTAAAGCGACGTTTTATTATTGTTTACATTTTCGAAAATCTTTTCTGAAAATTGTTTAGAAATTAATTTACTAATGGCCAATCTTTCCTTCTTCTTGTAAGTTACTTTTAAATTTATCTGCTTTTTAATTGAAATATCTGTCTTTCCAACTTATTTTTTATTAAAAGTTACTTGTAAAGTTGGTTATGTGGCTTATAACTTATAAGCTTATACGCTTAACTTTTAATAAAAAATAAGTTGGAAAGACAGATATTTCAATTAAAATGCAAATAAATTTAAAAGCAACTTACAAGAAGATGGAAAGATCGGCCCTAATGGTTGTAAATTATTTGATTTATAAATTGATTTTTTTTATTTTGTACTTGAGTGTTTTTTATGTGCATTAATTTTAGTAGCCAAAAAGCGTCGTATATCTTAGGACGGCCTTGCCTTGCTTAGGAATTGTACGAATCAGAGATGTGCATGTTATGCAGATGAAGTTTTTTGAGTTGGAATAAATGAACGAACTAATTAGGGGTAGGAATTAACTACTATTTCTAATGCCCAAGTCCCACGGTCATAATTTCCATCAATATTTTGATGATAATGTTGATAGATCTGACGTCATTAAATATGTCATTATCAAAATTTATAGGTAAGTCCCACGATCATAATTTTCATCAATATTTTGATAAAAATAGTCTGCTGTGAATAACAGATTATAAAAAGTGAGGTTAAAGCGTCTAGATACATGCATATAATCGTTCGAAAACGAACACAAACGAAGCACATCGGCCAATCAAAACAGTTTTTTCATTATAATAATTATATCAAATACTATGGATAGGTTATAGTAGTTAAACCTGGAACCTCCAATTAGTTCGTTCATTTATTACCAACTCAAAAAACTTCACCTGCATAACATGGACATCGGACATCTCTGATTGGTACAATTCCTAAGCATGGCAGGACCGTCCTAAGATATACGACGCTTTTTAGCTACTAAAATTAATGCGATTCTCTTCATAAAAAACACACAAGTACAAAATAAAAAAAATCAATTTATAACTATTACACTAAACAAAAACATATAAAAAAAACGAAAAATTCTTGTTTTATTTATTTTGTAAATTTATTTTGAAATTTGTTTTATTTTAATTTTAATTTTGTAAACATACTGTACCTAGAAATTTATTTATTTATTTGTAAATAATGATGTTGGTAACAAGGTAAATAGAAAATGAAAACAGAGAGCAACCAGCGAGGTCAGACGCTGCTGTGCGTGAATATCGGTGGGAGTGTTTGTTTTCAGATATACTAATTTTGATTATTTAATGATTTTTGATAATAAATTAATTTTGTTTTAAAACAAAATTTGTTTGAATTAAGCGGAAGTGTTGAAGATTAACTTTTTGAAAGATTTTAAAGATTTAGTTGTTCGTGAAATTGGAAATATTTCACAGCAAATTTATAACAAGGCGGTCAGCTGTAAGCATTCACGTGCAGTACCAACCATAAGATAACAAAAATTTTAAAGCAAATAAAATTGTGCACATTTTGTAATGAAAATTGGAAACAAAAGTTTAACGATACAAAAAATACATTTAAAATTATTTTAAATAATAAGAATAACAGTCTCATGCCCTCCTAAAGATGCGTGCTCTTTGTGTGTGGTGTAATTTTGTGACAAGCTCGATTGTCAAATTTTTAATATTCAGTAGCCGCTACATTTGACGGTAGCACATTTTTGAAAGTTTGAAAAGCAGTATAATTTCACGTAAAAACAATACACGTTAAATTATAAAAAGTGCAGTGGTCTGAAAAAGACAAATTAAATTGTTTGGCACAGTATAAACTTCAAAGTGCGTTTTGGAATTTGTTTAAGGCACCCGATCATCCGAGTGCTTCATCACTGCCGGAGTACCCCAAAGATCCATCTTCGCCCCGACCCTCTTCAACATCTTCATGAGCGACATGCCAGCTCCAACCGACCCGAGGACGAAAATCTTGCTTTATGCGGATGACACGGCCGTGTACACATCTTCCAAGAATCAAGACCTCGCCACCGATCACCTACAAAAAACCGTTAACGACCTCGAAAAATGGTTCCCAACGTAGCGCATCGAGGTAAACTTAGCAAAAAGTACCGCGACAATGTTTAAGAAGAAACGAAGACAGGTTCGGCCTCGAACAAACATCTTCATGTTCGAGAGCCCAATCCTATTAGACTAACACCTCAAAGTAACTGGAAGTCACGCTGAATTACAGATTGCTGTGGAAGGAGCACATCGAATCCGCCGCAAACCGGAGAAAAGCTGTCTTCTCAAAGCTCTATCCGCCCCAAGCTTCAAACAGCAAGATGTCACCAGCAAACAAGCTGCGCATTTAAAAAAATAAATGCATTCGGCACGCATTCTCCAGCTCGTACTACATCACCAATCGAAGACTCCACGCTGGTGCCAAGATGGACTCTATCGGCGTGCACATTAAAAGCCAGGCGGAAAAATTGTACAAGACCGCGAGCTTCTCGGACAATCCTCTCATCTCGCAGCTAGGACAGTACCAACCAGGCCACAATCTAGAACACAGCCGGCCAAAGGACATCCTTATCCGCCCGTCAGCCGGGGTGAAGTAATCCTAATCTTTACATGTTTGTTTTAGGTTCCCACCAAGCACCGGGTTCATCAAACACCCGGCTGCCAAGAAACCATGCAAAGACGCCCGGAATTACACCAAATCGCTTGCACCGCCCCATCGACACCAAGGAACCAAGTTCATCAAATACTAGGGACCCAAATCCACGGATCGCACACTCGCCCCGCTCCATCGACACCAAGGGACCAAGTTTATCAAATGCTAAAAACCCTAATCCTTGCAGACGCACTCCGCACCGCAGCTCTTCTAACCCCATAACCACGCCTCTAGGAAAGTTCTTCGCAACACCTAGGACCCCGCAAATCACGGAAAATTATCCCTATGTATCAAAAACCCAGCCCGATCAAGCTTAGCGCTTCAAATGAGGAACCACACCTCAATAAATTCCAACGCCCGCTGCCCACATCAGTTGAAGGAGATAAACGGTTTCCTCGTGGCACCTCCATATTGCCGTTCATCGTCGTTAATTGGAATTTGTTTTTATCAAGTTAAAGCAGGTTTTTGAATAGTAGCGTTGCAAAGACGAGTGCTAGACGGCGCCAACAGAGGGTTGTTCGATTAAATTCTAATTTTGCGTTTTATCCTGAGCGATTAGTCTTTGTGCGTGAGTTTTTCACAAATTTGTAAAAAGTGAGATTTTTTGAGAGTAGTTTTCTTCGTTACAACGAGGAAAACCTAATAATTTGCGATATCAGGTTAATACCTAAAAACAAAAGTTTGAAGATTAAAAATCGATACGACGTCATTTTGCAAGCCAAGATTTCGATATTACAAATCGATATTACTCACCGAAGCATGAAGAATTACTTTGTGTAAATTATCACAACACGCTGGAATTTTTGTGTATATATTATGTTCGTGTTAGTTAAATTTAAAGTTAAATTTACACTTCAACTTTTTTTCGAAAGTGTAGGTTTAACACGAACGCAGAAAATGTAACTCGTCCCCTTGAAATTACATTTGCGTTGGTGGGTTATGTTAGTACCTAACCTAACTTGATATTTATATAGAAATCTATAAAAGACAATTATTTAGCACAAAAATTCTGCATTTTGAATTAACCACATCGTTTTAACCATCTTTAAATAAGTTTAAAATAATTTTTAATTAATTAATTTTTAAATAATCAAACTAAACAAAATGTTAAAATAATGAATTTTAACTATTCAGTAAAGAATTCATGCAGACACGTGACATGTTCAGTTTTTGGTTATTTGGTAAGCACACACATTCATTTTAAACTAAAATAAACTTCTTGATTTTTTAATTTTAAGTTTTTCAATTTTGTTTGGTATATTTTTTCTTCTCATTATTTTTACGATTTTCTTATGTTAAATACGACTGATGATCAATAATTATTGTGCAATAAGGGCTTTTATATCGTATTACAAAGTTTTTATTTTAAAAAATTTTTTATCATTTCTATAGTAACGTAATTTTTCAGAATTCTATTTCTTGTTTACTCAAATATTCTAAGTTCTAAACTGTTAAATGTTAATTATTGTTTTTTCTTAATGCTTTTAAATATTATGTTTCTATGTAAGTATGTGTTCTTTACTGAACAGTTAATATTCATTATTTTAACATTTTTTTAGTTTAATTATTTATACATTACATACTACTAAAATATCACAATTATTTTTCTATTTATTTAATTTTTATATTAAAATATTAATAGATAAAATGGTTAAGGTTATTAACATGTGATAATATTTTATTAATAAAATATTAATATATTATATTAATTAATAATTATATTAATATTATTTTATTAAATTAATAATTTTTAAATTTAAGTAATTAAAATAGGAATAGTAAATCCTAAATTGATAGTAATTAATAGTAAATAAAAAATTAAACACAAAGTACCAATTTTTTTTTTAATTTTAGATTTGTATTAAATTTTTAAAAACCTAACAGCCAATCAAAATTAAGTGTAAACTTTTACACTTGATCCAGAGCAGGTGTAAAAAGTGTAAAAAAGTGTGATTACACTTTCTAGCACGAACAGAGCGCTCTGCTAGCACGAACAGTAAAGGGTACACTTTACAGTAAAGTGTAAAAAGTGTAACTAGCACAAACATACCATTTAAGTGCCTTAAAAAAAATTAGTATTTAAATGGTGTCGGATTTACAGATGAAAACCTTAATTCAACCTGCTAAAACCTTATCCCTTTTTTCCTGCAAGCCACAGATTTTATAGTGTATAACAAATTTATTGGTATGCTTTTGATGTTCAGATTAAGATAAAAAATTATAAAACTATCCTTAAAAAAAATTATGGTGCAAAATTAATTGTTTATTTTGCAAAACTTGGTACTAAAAACAAAAACTAAGCACACTAAAAGATAAATAAACTTTTAGGTCGCCTTCACCATTGTACTCACCTTTTTACTGCCAATGTCAATGGCATACAATCAATGCATCGAGCATAGATTACTATAAATAATCCCCGTATTAAATCTTTTGTATCGGATGAAAATAGTTGTCAATAATCTTCTTAATTTATTGTAATAAACGAATGTAATAAAATAGTGTTTATAAATATAACTACTATTTATTATTTAAATATAAAGTATGTATACATTTATATTGTGCAAGTTTTAGTTGAATAATTTTAGTGAGTGTCAGAATTTGGTGTGCTTATTTTAATTGTTCAGATTCCTTAAAATAGCATTTATTGATATTGCCACTCGAAATAGCTAAATTAAACATAAATTTAGTATAAGAATAATTTTAGTATCTTATATTTGAATACATAATTTAGTGAATATCAAGATATCTGGACCCACAAATTTAAAATCATTTCTTATTACATATATTGAGATGACCCGAGCTATACAAATCTTTTAAATTTGCCTAATTCCAAAAATTACTTCTAGCTGGGCATTCATTTTTTGTAGCTATGAGCTTTTCAATGTTTAAAAATTGCTAAATTTTTATGCTACTCACATTGTTTTTAGTATTGTTTTTCTGTTTGGAGGGAGAAATTTAACTTGTTAATTTTTCGACTTGCATTTTATTTCTCTAAACCAGGTGTATTTTATTTGATACCTTTGCATTATCTGTCAGGTGTTGATTTTAAATATTTGACACTTGCCATTTGTTTTATTTGAATTGTTGTATGCTTTAATGTTTGCAATTTTAATTTCCACGTTTGTAATTTTTGTTGACTTGGTTAATGTGCCACCTGACAGACTATTGGTCTTCCCTCCGATAGAATTATTAACGCTTAGAACACCCCCCATCTTTATCTGTGAGGTATGTGTTATAACCCTTGCCTCTGGTTTGAAAATCATGCCTTCTCTTTTTGTTTTTTAGTCATGAGGATGGTTTAATTAATAAACCGAAACTTCGATCAACAGATTATTTGTTTTTATTGGCGTTCCAATATCCCGTTAATCCTTTACATTTTGTTTAAAAATTTTTAATAAAAATTAATGCTCACTTTTGTTACTTTGCAATCTGGTATTGAATGTGGTATTCCAAGCGCTCATGTACTTTGCAGCTGGCCTAAAAAATTTGTTGCGTTGCAATTTTGCATCGACCAAATTTTCATTATTCTTCACTTTTTAAAATTTGGCACTTTACTTTAATAATTAAAACAAACAAAACTCAACTTACAAAATAATTTATAGTTTTACAGTTTTAATTTACAAATTAAAAAAATAATTTACAAAATAATAAAATTGTGGTTTCGAAACACGACATTTTATTAATAGTTAAGGACATAAATTACAAATATTTATAAACATAAAAAATTATAAATTATATATAAAATTATAAATTGTAATGTAAATTCTGTATTGACTGTTGGCATATTGTTAGTCCCGCTCATGAAAAACATCATCTATAGAAAGCAGAAGTAAAGTTTGCACGTTCCTACGATAGTTATTGCAAATAAAACAAAAATATTCTACAAATAAAAAAAAATGTTTAGACGTTACGCAATGTAAAGCGATCGTCGACCGCTTTGATAGCTTTTTAACTTAAAGACACCCAATCAAAGTGTATAAGATATGCGATGAAGAATAAAAGAATTCAGCTATGCAACTCCAGCTTAAGGCTCCTTAAAGCCTTAAAGCCTTAAAGCTCCTTAAAATCTATCCAACCCAATGCTTTAAATTTCAAATTTTGAAACTTCAAACAGAAAAGACAAGATTATAATTTTATTAAATAATATAAGTAATATAAATTACACTTTCAAAATTTAATGATAAAATAAAACAAACAATTGTTTTAACATACCTTTCAGGTAGGTATGTTAAAATTTAATTAAACAGTAAATTTTATTCGCCTATATAATTATGTTTTGAGTTTTAATTTTGTATAGGAGAGTTTCGGAAAAAGACGTCTCTATTCAATTTATAATGATTGTATCGCTATCTATGTCATTATAAGTAATAGATACCTAAATAGATTTTAATTTAATACATAAATAATTTTAAAAGCTGTTAATTTGATGTTGATGATTAAATTGGGCCCGATGTTAAGAGCATCGGCGTGCTGAGCCCCTTTCAAGCATGGTTTCTCAAATAGAAAGCATCTAAACTCCAGACGAAAACAAATTTGCATCACTTGTAGACTAAACACTACATTGGAAGACAAAAAAAATTTTCTCTTACTTCTAATATGCTAATGTAACGAATATTAGGTGTGAAGGGTAGTAAATCAAACACTTATTGTCTGCTGGCCAATGTTTCGAACTATTTATTAGTTTACCCTCACGGCTGAAATATATAACAGAAGTGCTACGATCTTTAAATGGTATTCTAAAGGGCGTCAACATACCTGACAGTCAGAGTTTTTTATTTTCTGATTTTTTGTATGGTTTTGTTTCTAGTCAGTGTTTTTAGGGTATTTTTGATATCTGTTTTTATACCTGCGGTTAGTTGTTTGAATTTTTCTTATTTTATAATAATAAACTTTTTGTTAGCGTGGTGTGTAGCGGGAATTTTTAAAATACAAATACACAATACATTGGCGGTATTCTTAAACGCACGTGAGACAATAAGCGTATGGGCTCAAATTTACTTCGTCGCTTTTCGAAATTTAAAAACGAATAATTACCTTATTTCTAAGGATAGATCATTGCAATATATTATATACGTATAAATATAATTATGCTAAATATATCTAGGTATAATTGATTTAATTTTGGATAAAAATGTAATACCTTAAACGTATTTTGTCCTGCCAATATTTCTAATTAACACCTTTTGGAATGGTGAATGCACCTTTTCGCTTGGAAAAAATTAAAATTAAATAATTTAATATTTTTACTATTTATTAAACTAGTAAAATTCATAATTATTTTACTACATACTAAATACAATAATACTATTAATTAAATAAAAGTAAATAAATATATTAAGTGTAGGGTAAATATTTGTAATAATATAGTGAATATAAAAATTAAATATTCTACTTGTGTAGCCGTGTTACAGTAAAACTTATTTATAATATTATACAAATAAACCAAATATTAATTGTATTGGAAATAAAATATTTTATCACTATAATTAATATTTGGTATAATTGTATATTATCTTTGATTGAAGAATGTACTATGTACCATTGTACCAATGTACGATTCTTCAATCAACGAGATTATTACAAATTAAATATTTTGTGTTGCCTAAGTTGCAAATAGTACCATCTGTGTCTGTAGCGTCTGAATGTTGACGTCGAACTAATTGTTCATGTTTCTTAAAATGGCATTTGTTGACATTATAAGTCGAAATACCTAGAATTAAAAGTTTATTACAAATTATTTCTGATGATTCAAAAAAAATACAAACTTATACATAGAATATTAAAATAATAATATTGTCAAGGAGTTGATCTGTATAATACTAAAAATTTAATATAGTACACAAGAATTTTTAAAGTAAATAATTCTTGAAAATTTCTAAAAAATGTTTCAAGGTTTCTAGTTAAGGTGTAAAGCTTTTGAAAATTACAATTAAAAGGCTGGCTGTTGATGGGTAAGTAGCCAATAAGCAATTTTCTTATTTACTATATTATTACATTTATTTAAAACGTGAGTTAAAAATCAATAATTTTTTGTTTGCATTAATAGTCACGGATTGATCCGAGATTTATCAATCTCTGTTGTCGTATTTAAAGTTCAAAACCTCTGGTTCAATCATAGGTAGCAGCAGGATTATTTTAACACCCAGATCTGAGGTTTATGTTTTGGTCAATCTCGGATCATTGCGATTATTAAACGCATTTAAGCCCGATCTGAAATTTAACCTTGAATCTCGGATTGATCTTTGACTATTAATACAGATATATGTAATTACGCCGATGGCAAATTCGCCGACGGTAAATATGCTGACGGCATTTAGGTCGATAGTGAAAACCTCTTCGCAAATACGCTGACAAGAGCGATACACCACATAATAGTAATTATTGGCATACAGTAATTACCTACATTATTATGGTTATAGGATTGGTTATAGTATTACCACCATAGTAATTATAGAGGCAGCAAATACGCCGACGGTAATACGGCAAAATAAGTAATAATTAACCATTTAATATTTTTAACCTCCGGTTCAATTAAAATACAATTTTTTAAATGTTAGAGTAGTTTGTTAATAAACTTTTTTATAAAAAGCGGTTTCTAACTTAAGCTAAATTGAGATGTTCAGATCTTTCTTCTTAGGAGAAGAATTAATAAATGCATGTGCTCCAAATTACATAATTTGCTTTCTTTTCTTTCATTGTTCCTTCGTTAGAGTAAAGAGGGTTCCAATCATAAAGCATTATTCCACATTGGGAGTCTTAGCTTAGGATTTTTATTCACATGAAGGAACCCCTTTCTTTGGATCTCCAGGGCTATTCTTCATCTTATCTTAAAAGTTTACCACACGTGTGAGTGCCTCTACTTAAAATTTCACAAAAAAGTTTTCATCTTTGGAGCCACAGGGTTTCTGTACCTTAGACTTCCTTGTCAGTGCTTTCTTCCACATTTGAATCTCTTTAGGAGCTTTGCCCCACGTGTGGTATCTATTGTCGTGAAACAAAATATTTCGACCCACCCTGTGCTAAATTACAAAAATTTGTTAATTTGATTTTAAACGTTTAAATTGGAAAAGTACAGAGTGGGAAGAAAAAGATCGAGAGAGAGGCTTTTGATGCCAACGATGGCCGACAGCGGGTGCGTGATTTTGGATGCACGCTGAATTTGATTTATGATACGTTGAGTTTCTTTTTTGATATTTTTTGAAATTGTGAGTAATAATTTTTGATTTTGATTGATTAAATAAAGTGATTTATATGCGAATGAGATATTGTGCTATTTTGGAAGTATTATTTTGAGATTTGAAGTCGATTTGGATAATTTTTATAAGCGACTACCGAACGATAGCAGTTTTGAATGAATTGGTTAATTTGGAAAAAGCATTTGAAGTTAAAAATTAAATTTGGATACTTAAAATTAGAAAAATTAAATTGCATTCGTAGGAACGAATGTTGATAGTGATAAGCGGGCGATTTGGATAAACATAAAATTAAAAGTGTGAGCCCAATAATAATTTAACATTGAATTTAATTTGTATACGATTGGAAAATTTATTTTTGAAGAATTTATTATTTTTTTTTTGGATTAGAAATTATAATTGTTTTATTTTTGAGAAAACAAGAACCCTTCGACCCCTACAAAATTATTAATTGCTCCCGCACACCAAGGGTTAATCCGAGGCAAACAAGAGGTTGTCCAATTTTTACGAAAAGAAAACCATATCACTATATTTAAAGAAATGTACTACGTGGAACGGAAAGACAATACTTTCCGTAAAATCCTAGAGCAGCTTTGCAATATTGATTCTTAAATTGGAAGGTGCACCTTACACGTGAAGGACCTTTCTTTGGAAATTAAGAGCTACCGTCCACCTGGAGTTTCTTCGCTAAGGAACTATAGTATTCCACATGTGAGAGCTTCCATGTTGGAGGTTCCTGTTTTGTATCACACGCAAAAAACATTAAATCTATAGTTAAAATATCTCCGCGTTGAAATGGCGGCGTAAAAAAGTCCTGCTGCGTCAATATACTCATTTGATTTATTATAATAATTTTATCAAGTAAATATAAAAGTAAACAAGTTAATTAAACGTAAAATAAAATTTTTATTTTATAAGCTTTCGGTGAGTTTATAATTTTATAATTTTTATAAAATAAAATTTTTATTTTATAAGCTTTCGGTGAGTTTATAATTTTATAATTTTTATAAAATAAAAATTTTATTTTACGTTTAATTAACTTGTTTACTTTTATATTTACTTGATATAATTATCACAAGTTAAGAATTAATATATTATAATAATTTTATTAAATTAGGGGAAATGTGCCCGAAAAGGAATATCGCCCTAGTTGACATTCCGCGAATTAATCAGTTTTCAATTATTGCGCAGTTTAAGATATTTCTTAGTTTACATATAATATTAATATCGATTGGATCCGTTGATTATTGTTACCAGCAGTGTAGTATAAGGCTTAAATTGACATGCTACGAAGCGGAAGACCGCGGTTCAATGCTTAGTCGCGCCGATTGCGCTGCTGTTTGATTTAAGAGCTATGCATTTGGCAAAATTAGCACCTTACCAAAATATTAAGAAGTGCTCACAGTGAGCACATGAGTGCCAAGTGTAAAAAACAAAGCAAAAATTCTAAAATAAGTAAAAGAAGATGAAGATTAATAATCAAATTGCAGAAGTTTCATTAAAAGACATCCATATTAATATTTTGTGCAAATATGTGCAAATATTTTATTATTTTTCTTAACTTATAATTTTTCGTCACGCGACACATTTTATTTCATCCGGTATCTACTGTTAACAAAAAATATTTTTAACATTGGGGGGCATTCGGTTTAGTTGGCATATATTGTTACGGGGCTAGATGGCATAGTATGCCGTCTCGCCCTAAATTAATGTTTTATAAGAATTTCGAGAACGAAGATGCTTCAACTTTTTTACAAAAATTAACTTCTTCTCATCTTTATGTTCTTATAATTAATAGATGATTCCCTCTTTCCAAAAGCTACATCGGTAAAATGTCAAAAGGAAACAAAAGAAAATTTGGGGCGCTCATCAGTAGTTGCGAAATATTAATTATGAAAGAAATAACTAAATAGAAAGAAAATTCCATTTTTGGAACTCAAAGGAAACCAAATAGTGAATACGATGTCAGCAAATAAGATCAAACAAATTAATAGCATGATGCTTATTATAAAATATTACTTGTTGACGTAATTATTTACCGTCGGCATAATTACACAATAGCAAAAAATAGTGTATATAATTTGGGAGTAAAGTTACTTTATTACATTTGGGCAATTTTTGCACTTGGCTTTTCCTCTCATGAAAAAATGTCTTTTGTAATATTTTTAATAACTACATAAATATTAATTAATATTAGTTTTCTACTTACATGTACCATTGTGTTACTATTTATTTTTATTATTCCACACGCAGTAAATTCAACATCTTGCTGAGCGGCTTGAAGAAATAATTGTGTTGGTGCACGTAGAATTTTAAAATACTTTGAATACCAATTAGAGTTATAGATCGCCACAGAAATTTTTGTTGCCTAAAATTTATCCTAGAGGTTTAATATTTCATCTAAAGTATCTACTACATAGCTGTAGTCGCATACCTCATTTGAAACAAAATCTGCAGACAAGCAATATATAGCTAATTGCAAAGCTTCACACACGACTGCTAAACTGCATCTTATTATTATTGTACTAAAAACTAAAGTACTAGTACTGATACTACTACTGATACTAAAGTATCAGTACTAAAAACAATTTTTTACATTTTGGAAAAAATACATATTGCTACAATTATTATAATCAATAGATAAGTGGTTTAGGTAGTGTAACTCGATTATAATCATTAAATTTTTTAGAAAAAACCAAAAAATACACAAACACTTTTTAGAACTAAAAAGTTTGAAGTTATACCGTATGTATTGCTATGCCCCCAACTTTAGCAAATTCATGCATTTTCACCCTTTTGCGAAAATTGCTGAGGTAACACAGATTATTTAATAGCTATGAGCTCTTCAGTGTTTAAAAATCGTAAATTCAAAATTACAATGCTCAACTTTTGTTACTTTGAATGTGGTTTGGTTATTGGCTTCATGTGCGCGCTTCACATGTGATGCTATGCAGCTGGCTTCAGTACGCCTGGCCACACAAATTTGTGCGATGAACTAGAAAGAGTAACAAGAAAAATCCGTATTTATCGTCCAAATTGCAAAAGATAAATAAATATAATTTCTCATGAGTTTTAGTGTAATTGAAAACAATAACTAATTAATAGTTATATAATATTAATAACAATATTTATGGAATTCGAAAAAAATGGTTCGAGATTACAAATATAATGTAATTTTATCTCCCTAAAGGTAAAATCCATATTAATTTATCAGATAAATAATATGTATACCTCATTTATCGTTAGCGTCCGAAAGGATCAAGTACTAAAAATTCAGATAAAATAAAGTTGATGCTTGAGAAAAGTTGTAACTATAGAAAGACGATATAAATAAAATATTTAAGAACAAATATGAAGAGCATAAACGAAAAACCGACATGAACTGCGCTCACTTTATAGCTTAATATTGCGGACTTCTGGCGTGCAAGCTGCAGACAGTGTCTTTTAAAATAAAAATATAACTACAATTTACAGTTTTGATTAAAATAAATTTAGAAAATATAAAACTTCAGAATTTTATATAAAATTTCACTTCGATTCAAACTGAAAGGTAGATAACAGCAATGATCGCACCAAGTCAATGGAGTGCAGCATTAATTTTAGCAAGAATCGAATCTAGTATTTTCACCAAGCTAAGCTAAGCTAAGCTAAGTGGTAAATTTTTAAGTTTTAAGAAAACAAAACTCTGTACTAATTCTCTAAAGTCTAAACCATTCGTTTGTTAAAATAACAAAAAAAAATTGCCAGAAACATTTTATAGGTTATTTTTAGAAGTTATGAAACATATTTTGAAACTGAGTACGTTGAACGGTACAAAAAATTTTGTGAATTAAAAACCCTAATAAAATACCTACATACTAATATTTTGGGTGCGTTAAAACCCCAAGGTATAACAAAGGTAAAAAATGCATCAACTATAAATAGTTGATAGTTCTTTATTTTGACTTAAAAGTATAGACCCACATCGAAAACTCGCGGAGACTTTCTCACCACAATTCAAAGTCTTGGCACGCACAATTTTACCTTTTTGTTTCGAAAAATGTAACCTTTATACATTTTATTGTAAATATAGTAAATCTTGCTCTTGGCGAGAATTGAAAGAAATTCAAAATTTTTAATCAAAAAATTACATTAAATCACCTACTTTTGAGTTACTGCATACAATTCTACACACATTGTGGGCACAATCCCAACATATTCAATCATCAATATTTCGGAATACACACTTCTAAGATCATCTAAATAGCTTTAAAAAAAGAACGATATAAATAATTGAAAACTTAAAACTTTTAATTACCTCAGTAAAAATTTGTGGTGTTGAATAAATATTTCTAATTTATCATAATAAGTTCTTAAATCGGTTGCCGTATTTATAGTTTCAACATTAAGATCTTGTATTTGATCGCAAAATATTTTAAACTGTGCAACCATTTCAAAACAAAATCCCAAATAAAGATTATCAAAACCCGATAGAAACATTCCCATGTACCCCAATAAGTATGCCATTAAAATGACTGCTAATATATTCAGTTCGGGTTGATTCTTGATTTGCCAGGTTCCAATTGGTAGAGTTTTTCCAAAAAATACAGTTGTTAAACACATGACTATTGCGCTAATATAAAAGCAACATATTAACAACCTCTGAAAATAATAAACATTTCTTGTGATACGGTTTAATTCAATTTCTGTAATTTTTGTGCAAATATTGGCTTTCCAAAAATATTTTGATAATTCTATTAAATTTATCAATTTCTTTCTGGAGTACATCATAATAACAAGTTTTCCGGACATCTAAAAAAAAAACGAACAAATAATTTAAACTTTCAAAATAAATTTTGCAAAATAACTTTTAAAATCTTTAATTTTGTTTTCATGTTTGCTAACCTGAAAAAAAGCTGCTAATGATTCTACATTATCAACAAAATTAAAAACATCTCCTTCCATATAAATTATTTGAAATAACGACAAAGCTTGATAAAAAATTGCTAATGTTACAATAGAAAACATAAAGATCAGCGCTATTTTTGAAGTACCACTTGATGATAACAATCCAAGTCTTGATAAACAAATTAACGGAAAACGTAACAATACAGCAATTTCTACCATCGTGTCAACTTTACGAATGTCTCAACGTTGGAATTATCCGAACTATAATTTGTTAAAATTATTTGAAAACACTTCACTATTATTTGATTTTAATTTTATGGTAGATTAAAATAGGAAAATGGTAAATAATACAGTAAATCTGTACAACTTATGTTGCGGTTTATTATTCATATTCTAATAGAACCAATTTTCTTGTTAAATTTCCAGTACAAATACACAATTAGGTACAATATTATAATTACTTAATTTAATGCTTTGTTTTAGTATAAAAAAAGTGAGGAGATATTGTTCCCTACAATTAATTATAAATATAGTTCAGTTCGTTTAACACAAATAAATATCACACAGAAATCGATTTAAACGTAATATAAATTGATTTGTTTTAATCGTCATCTAATAAAAATACTAGTAATAAATTATATGATATTATGTTAACTTGTTTTTTGATGAATAATTTGCATTAGATTACTTAAAATAACATGATTTTTTTAAAACAAAATTACACATAGTTTAATTAAATACAATATATTTGATTTATACTAACTTACAAATTACATTACACTATAATAATAAAGTATTACAAAGTATAAACTTACACATAAATGCATTTGTTAAGACCTTTTATTATAATCAATTTTATCCAAAGTCACTAGTGGTTTCAATTGTTCGGCAAACACTCGCATATCTTCAGCAATTGCATCTTGTCCGGAAGGAGCAAGAACAGAAAGCTCTACTAAATAACTTTGAGAAATTGGTTCCATGCTTTCACCAGGTTTATTGCTTATACCGCCCATCTTAAATATTTTTGAAACAGTAATTTTCATACGACCTTTCCTAAACATATAACCACGAGCGATATACTCAAAATCCATTCTACAACCTAATTCGGTTAAAAACTCAACAACTGTAGAACTGCATGCCATATCAATACTTGAACGTACTACTGTAGGTCTATTTTTATCGCCAAACTCTGGCTGGCCAATGTAGCGCAATTGCCACGGAGCTTCTGGAACATCTAACGCTCTCCTTACTCGTAAAGGAAGCACCATAGAAGAACTTGGTCCACTACTACGTAAAGTAAAACACAATTCGTGATCGTGAAACGACTCTGGACCACTGTCCACATTATCACATAAACCTCTCAAACGGTGTAATAATACTTCCACGTATTGGTCGAGTACTGAACCTTGCAGTAAATATTCTTGGTTAGGAATTATATTATACTTTAATGCTGAACTAAGGTTATCCATAGCTGATCCTGAACTACTAGCCATATTTCTTATTAATAAATCTCAAACGGTTATTGCAAATCATATAAATAATTTCTATTGTAACCTAACTTTTCAAACCGTAATTGCAGTTGAATAACTCCTTAAATTCAAATGCACCACGAGTAATTTGAACTACTGGTTGGTTATAACTACAGTAAACATGTAATATTTCAGTGGCGTAACTACGGTTGCGAATTCATAATTAAAACCAGAGATGTTTATATAAGAAGGCTAGATGCACAGAACTACAGAACATATACGTAGAAAAAGAAAACCTCGCATGCACAGATTATAGAGGTTACTATAGATCACAGAACATATAAGTAGGAGAAGAGAACCTCACATGTTAATTCATCGCAACACGGCCCTCCTGCGGCCGTAGGGCACAACTAAAATTTTTGCGCGGCGTTTGAATAGCTTTTTATAATTTTATAATTTTATTACAAGATTTAAAATTTCAAATTCTTAAAAAGCCTCAATGTCAGCTGGCGGCCATTTGTAGTGTAGGCATAACAAACCCAACCTGCAAACCATTGAATTCTAATGTTTCTTTATTAGAAGACCGTCCTGCTCTGACAACTTGTAAATTAGATTAGATAATATTAGAAAATCAAACACGCGGGCAGGAATTGTAAGTAGGTTTAACAATTAATTGTATATATATTTATTTGTAGTTATAACTTATATTGTAGTAATTTTCAACGTAATTGCAATAAATAAGTAAACTTTTGCAACAATGAGTCAAGCAAAATCATCACCTACCGTAAGTAATTTTATTAACTATATTTGAATATTGTTGTTCATTGAAGAAGTGTACCACATGCAATTAACAATAAGTTAACGATACTTTTTTAAAAGTTGACGGTTTTTGATAATAATTATTGTTTTACAGCCTGCAAAAGAAAGAATTAATTACCATAATAAAAAAATACGCGTCTATCATGGAATGCAAACGAACCGCTGCAGTTACCATGAAGGAAAAGGAATCTGCTTGGAATTCAATTAGCACAGAGTTTAACTCGAAAGGGTTATCTGAATTTAGAACAACCTTTAAGTTAAAAAATCTTTGGGACAATCTAAAGAGAAGTTCAAGAAAACATTTTGCGAATATTTGTAAAGAACAGTTTTGAACAGGTTCATATCTTTTAAAATAACCTTTTTATTGTAATTAATTAAAATTAATCAATGGTATTTATAGAGGGTAGACAACCAGACAAAATACCACCAGAAGCTGCAAAAGATGAGATTCTGTATAACAATATTAAAGAAATTATAAGCGGCACGATTAAGCCCATGGATAACGCATTTTATAGTGATGTCTTAGCAGGTATAATGGAAATAATTTGTTTAAGTAAAGTCTATTATTTTATTATCATTAAAATTTACAGGAGTAATACTAACTAATGAGTAATAATAACTTTGAAGAAATCCCAGTTGAATTCGGCGACGATGAGGTACACGATAACTTGGTAATCTTAAAAAAAACATAATAATATACTTAAATAAAAGGCACTATTACATTTTGAATTTTGAAACAAGTGAACATTGTTGTTAAAACAATAAATAAATACCGCAGGACTCGCAGGACGTGCGGGACCTACAGAACGAAGCGGCATTGCGGGACGGGACAAGAAAAGTAGTCCCGCATTCTTCTCTAGTTTGAACTTGCTTCGACGCTGTTCCAAAGCACGTTGGCGTTTGATATAAACCAATCTTAACACATTGTTGCGACCTGGACTGATAAATACCCCAAAATTTATAATTTATACGTTGTTAATTTTTTATTGTCAAAAAATAGTACAAAATTACCCCTTCTTAATAATAATTAGTAATACTCCATAATATTGGTATTAATAATGTAAGACTCAAGTATAAGAAGTCAATAGAGCAGTCTTGACAATTATTAGAAGTAGAAATAATTATGGGGCAATTATACAATTTCTTATAAAAATATTTTTAATGGTTCTCAATTATTTATTTAAAAAACACAACGATTGAGTTTTTCTTTAATGTATAGGTTATTCATTAAACAGATGAATTGATATAAGTGTAGTTGCTCGTTGTGTTATATATTTACACGTACGTATTAAAATAAAGATCATGGATAACATGTTATACATCCCTTCGCAATATTTAACTAAATCGGGGTTTTTGCATCCGAGTAAAACTTCTAAAATAAATTTGATTTTAATTTCTTCATTCATAATGATCTACTTTCCGCTTATATTAATTTTGTCAACACAATTTTTATTTTTTCAAAAAAATGTTGATGATTTTGTAGACAACGTTGAAGGAGTAGCAGCATACTCACAGGCTCGTGCACAATAATAATATATTGTAAATATTAATAAAATTATTACTTTCAGATTTTGGGAAAGATTTTAGTAATTTTATATCATCGCAAAAGTATTTTAAAATTACTTGCTTTAAGGAAATATTTTTTTCTAAGTAATAGATGCTCGATTAAAATTCAAACAGATGTTCAAAATTTGTCAAGTAAAGTTATTTTTTTTCAACACTTTTTTATAAATGCTTGTCGCGTTGTTTTATTTATTGTTTTACTAATGGTAGTATTTTTTGGAAAAAGTTTACCTTGTGGAAGTTGGCAAATCCCAAATCAACAACATTTTCATTATGTGGTATTATGTTTGAACGTAGTTACCATAGTTTTTCTTCCTAAAGTAATTGCAAATTTTGATAATCTCTATTTTGGATTTTGTTTTGAAATGATAAAACAATTTAAAATATTGCATAGTCACATACTAGACTTAAACGTTGAAGAGCTACAGTCACCAAACGATGTAATTCTTCATTATATTAAATTAAAATATATTATTCAACACCACCAATTTTTACTAAGGTAGCAATTCTATTTCCAGCAATAGTACATATTATGTTAAATTGTTTGTATAAATTACAGATACATCAACCAAATCAAACACATTTTTTCGACAAGCCTGTTAATTCAGTATGCTACAATTATTCCACTAATTATTTCTGAACTATATGCTATATCCGTTAGGTAGGTATACAAATTTTATTTTTTAAATATTTTACGTTTGTTAACTTAATTGCGTTGGTTCGACGATATAAGCTGAAGTTCAGTTTATCCATATACGCAACAATTGGACGAAACAAGAATTAGAGGCATTCAGTTTAATATAATTTTTAGCAACAAACAGCCAACCCTTCGCTGAATTAATTTTCTATTGGTTAGAAATATTACCACCGTACCGTCGCCGTCGGTGGCGTATTTAAAAAATTCTTATGGTGTGGGGTTGAAATGAAAAACTTCATTTCTCCTTGCGGGGAAAGACAATTTTTTCTCTACACACTGGAAAAAAATGATCAGCTTCTGTTTTGTGCAGAAAGCCCTAGTTGATGTTACCGTTAAGTGATTTTCGCGGAAGCGAGAGCGAAGTCCAAAAACTGTTCCCGGAAAGTCCAGGTAATCAGGTGATTATACAAGTAGTAATTACAGGTAAAGATTCCCTCAAAGAACATACTCAATTAATTAAAAAAATCAAAAAAATGTTGCATGTTGCAATACAGCTGCTGTACACTGTCTAAGGGAAACTTTGGTGCCCAGCCATCGACAATCGAAATCTCGGCAAAGAAACCACTTCAAAATCAAAACTCCATAGTTGGTGATTGTGGCCAAAGTTAAGATCACGATAACAATTAATTTTGCTCAAGTTAAAAATTAAAAAAAAAAAATTAAATATTGGCAACTGATGGTAAATACCAATAGGTTACAGCAAATTAAGTAAGTTGCTAAAAAGGATGCTTCCTACAAAACGAAAATATGAAATTGCTTGCACTCCTTGTTCACGCTAATGCTCTATCTAATCTTTCTCTCCGGCGTCAAGCATTAATATGTACAATCGTTGTAGACGTAACGCCTAAATAGATTGAAGGCAGTGCCGTGCGCAAAAATAAAACAAATTACAAAAATGTGTTACAGCGTGCCGGGGTGGTTACCAAATTAAGGCGGTATTCTAGTCTAAAAGCATGAATTTTAGGTATTTTTTTAAGTGCAGTATAAATAATCAGACAATATTTTTATTATTCATTATTTTATAAGATGTTCATTAACATTTAAAAAATACATAAAAAAAAATAAGTAAAAAAATTAAAAATGCAAAAAGTTACAAGCCGATAAAGTGTCAAGATTGTAACCCTTCTAGTAATCCGAAACAGAAAAAGAAAAAGATTTATTAATCTAGAGGATTAGCAGGATAGATACTGCTATCGTACTATCCAAACAAAAAGTTGAAAAAAAAGTTTTTTCACAAAATTGCGGCTGTCTGAAATTTTTTTACTTCTCTGAATTTTTTAAAAATATTAAAAATTGAAAATTTGTTATAATCTTTAGTTAGTACGACAGAGAAATGTATAGAGAAAATTCACACAAAATTTCAAGTAAATAGGTTTAGTAGAACTTGACAAATCATGACAAGAATTTCGAAAAAAGTAGCTTCGAGAAAAACACGATTTAAGTTTTACGTAAAGTTACTTTACTTAGAACACAGGCGCTCACGTTGCTTAGATTTTAAATTGTCAGACATCGGCAACCACTGGCAGATATATCTCCAAAAATAATATAAATTTAAAAAAATCCTTTTAAGGAGATATTCTGGAATATCTAAGCTATTGAAATTTAAAAAACAAACTTTTAGATTTTTTCAACTTTCTATACTAGAATACCGCCTTAACAAACAAAAATTAAACTAGTAAAAAGGTTTTTATTTGAAATCTTAGCATTTCTCAAGGACACAAATTTAAAGCGAACGTCAATAAAAATATAACTTGTATTAAATGATCAGTATTTTCAATAAATGGTCAGTATTTTAATTTTTTTTAAATTTTATTTAAATTTTACTAAAAAACCGAAAAACTACAATTATTGAAAGCGGCTACGGTTGTTTCCATAATATTAGCTTTGTCCTAATATTCGTTAGTATTAAAAAAACGTTCGTTTAAAAAACAAAAAAATTTGTTAGCACCAAAAAATTAGTTGCTTAAAAATATTATTCATAAAGAATTTTCATTATTTTCTTGATAGATTCAGGAACTACTGACTATCATAGCTGTAAAAATTGATTGCCTTAAAAATTAAAACTGAAATACCGAGAGATTTTTAGAGTATAAATCGTTTGTTAAAAATCTAAACACAATATCGGTAAACAATAAAATATTTACGATCAGTCAATGGAACAGAATATGAGAAGAAAAAACTCTTAATCTAATTTAAAAATTGAAAAAAATAGCTTGACTGCGGGTGATAATAATTCTGTTATATTACGGTGCATTTTGCCAGCCCCCCCTCCTATTTCAAATTTTGGACCCAAAATAGTTTTAATTGTTTGTACCTCGTTTGTACCTGTTTGTACCTCTTTTATTTTCGTTTGTACCCATGTAGTTTTTCAGATATTTTGAAGTTTTTAAAATAACCATTTTGCCAGCCCCCCCCCCTTTGAATTTTAGATCCAAAATAGTTTTAATCGTTTGTACCTCGTTTGTACCTGTTTGTACCTCTTTTATTTTCGTTTGTACCCATTTAGTTTTTTAGATATTTTGAAATTTTTAAAATAAGCATTTCGCTAGCCCCCCCCCCATTTTAAATTTTAGATTCAAAATAGTTTTAATCGTTTGTACCTCGTTTGTACCTGCTTGTATCTCCTTTATTTTCGTTTGTACCCATTTAGTTTTTCAGATATTTTGAAATATCTGTGTAACATAGTATGTTAAGTGCGCAGTCCAGTAGCGCACTCATAACTTTGTATGAGAAAATGTAATCAACAGTATGTAGTAAACGAGACACGAGTTAGCACGTATGTTTTATTTAACGTTCATCAATTTCAGACAATATACTATAGAAGCATATTACAATCTGAAATAGCCATTTTAGTAGCATCCGGGTGCTCATCAGTGGTGAGATGTTTCTGCTTGTTTAATTGTAGATCCAAAAAACTAAAAAAAATTTTTGAGATATACAAAAAAAATCAACGAAATTTTAATAAAACAATACTATTTATTAGAAAACTATCGAATAGTTTTATTATAGTTACAAAGTTAAAAGTTTAATTTAAAATTTTATTTTTATAATGTATAAACAAGAAATTGACAATTAACGGACTGAGATAGTCGCATTGTTTTTGCTGTGGATGTTAAGTCATCGTATTTCTTCGACTTGATTTGATGACCTCTTCAACAAAATGCTACATAATAACCTATTGCAGATATTTGTCTTGATATCGGAGGTATAAAACTAACTAAACCCTGCAAATAAAATGATTGTTTTAAAAAATTGCAATTGCAGCGGTATGTTTGATAGTGGTATTTTAAATTCCTGATTGAATGAATTTTCTAAGGTTGTTTCAATAAATAAATGATTTCTTGATATAAAGGTTCTTTCTGTGGTAGCAGCACCACAATATTCGCATTTAACACACCTCTCCAGACCATCATTTGGCGAAATGGTTATTTTAGATATTTCAAAATATCTGAAAAACTAAATGGGTACAAACGAAAATAAATAAGGTACAAACAGGTACAAACAAGGTACAAACGATTAAAACTATTTTGGATTCCAAATTCAAAATGGGAGAGGGGGCTGGAAAAATGTTTATTTTATAAATTTCAAAATATCTAAAAAACTGCATGGGTACAAACAAAAATAAAGGAAGTACAAACAGGTACAAACGAGGTACAAACGATTAGAACCATTTTGGATCCAAAATTCAAAACGGGAGGAGCTGGCAAAATGCACCTGTTATATTATGTATTATATTCTACAAAATGATAAAACTAATAATTATACTTAAATGGTACTTACGGTTCGAAGGTGACAACCGACTAGATTACTTATCTTATGTGACGATTTTTACATCCTCAATATCTGAGCTATAAACCTAAACATAATTAAAGTCTTGTAAAACACTGGCAGCCTTCATCTAAGAATTTTCATGGCTGTTACCTTTTCAGGGCCGTTGGATCTGTTGTTGTGACCTGGGAGCTATTTATTAGCTTGTTCCGTGGCCATTGGGCCGGGTGGTATATTTTTACGTACTTGTCTGCTTCTTCGGCGTAGTTTCTTCAGTGGTGAGTGAGTCTTTCCAGT
Source organism: Cantharis rustica (assembly GCA_911387805.1). Taxonomy (NCBI): domain Eukaryota; kingdom Metazoa; phylum Arthropoda; class Insecta; order Coleoptera; family Cantharidae; genus Cantharis; species Cantharis rustica. The sequence goes on from OU426879.1 coordinate 39,614,851, forward strand.
TGTTTCTTTGTTGTTCTTCGTTCGTCGCTTCCTGAGATTTTAGGCTGCAAACTATCGTGGCAATCACATTTGAATTGACTTTGTAATATCTGAGCTGTAGGGTTATGACCCTTTTATACAATATAATACCAAATTTCAGATATTAACAGACTATGGCCAATAGCTGTTCACCATTCTTAATCTATAACCATGTTTTATTTACCAAGGCGAGTACAAATCTATAGCGTTTCATTCGAGTCGCATTTGCTTTGTACTCTTGAAATCAGCCTACCTCTTCGTGAAATTTAAATTCCAATATTTCCCTCACGTAAGCTCCTGAAATTTCCCTCATCCCAGGGCTGTTACATACAAAAATAACCCATGGAAAGGTATGGAATGAAAACTAAAGAAATTATTTTAGTTTGAATTGGACCATTTGACCATTTTAGATACGGAGGTGTTATATTAAATGGTGTTTCATTATGGAAAAGTCAGAAAGATAACCATGTGCTCGTTTACAATGGGTTTGTGTACAGAAAAGTTCACACGAAAAAACAACGATGTCGAACTGTTTCTTCTGTTTGATAGTGGTCATCATCGCTAATTGACAAATCGAGAATCGATTTTTTCGAATCTATATCTATCTTCTATATAAATATAAATGAATTCCTATTTTGCTTGATCACGCCATAACTTGAGAACGACTTGACAAATTTCATCCATCTTTTTTTTAAAGTTTCCTAATACTTTGTAAAAGATTCTTACGAAATGCATGTTTGAAGTCGTCCATTTTATGAAAATACGTCAAACGACTCAAATTAAATATGAACAAGCGAGTTGAATTACAGAACGACCGATCTGCAGAAGTTTTTTTCCAAACAATTGCTCGACATTAGTAATGATAAAATTTCTGTTGACCGATCGTCTAGTTACATTACATTCCCTGCCAATTTTTGTCACTTGACTGTATCAAAGACCGAACTCATCAAGATGGTGTTTCCAAACACTGCACAAAATTACAAAAATCATCTTTGATTGAGCGAACATGTTATATTGGTTGCAAAAAACGTTGATGTGAACGAAATCAATTTTCAGATTCAAATTAAGATAGCTGGCGAATTGATGACATACAAATGGGTTGATTCTGTTACTAACCATGATGATGTTGTCAACCATCCAACGGAATTTTTAAATTTACTGAAATTGCCCGGATTACCACCTCATAATCTGCAATTAAAAGTAGGATCGGTAATAATTATGTTGCGGAACATAAACCAGCCCCGTCTTTGTAATGGCACCCGGCTTGTGGTGAAGAAATTAATGAACAACGTCATTAAAGCCACAATTTAGAAAGGGAAGTACAAAGGCAAAGACGTTTTGATTTCACACATCGCTATGATTCCGAACGACATGCCATTCCACTTTAAACGGTTATAATTTCCAATGCGGCTTGCATAATATGCAATGTCAATAAATAAATCGCAAGGGCAGTCGTTGACCTGTTACCGTGTCGGAAAACCATCATCATTATTTATTTACTTACCAGAAAAAAAAAACTAAAAATGTCGTGTATCAAAAAGCATTACAATAAATACTTTTATTTCGATATATTTTTTTAAATTATTTATTCCAGTTTCAAGACAGAACAACGTCTAACGGGTCAGCTAGTATAAATTAATAAAAATAAAAAAATTAAAACCAAATCCCGATTTCAATTGATTTTTGATTTTTAATTGGAATCGAGAAAAGATATTGTGAATATTTTAGCGATTTTTCGCTATTAAATGGTTGTAATTTGACTCAAAAACAAAATGATAATTTGGTATACAAGATTTTTGTCTGCGGGATCACTGCTCGGAATAACTTATCCATCGATATCATGTTTAACAATTTAATTTTTCAGTTTATAGAAAGCCAATTCAATAAAAGTTCAAGTTTCAAAATCTCTGTACGAAATTTTTCTTATAAGTTTTCATTAGCGTTACAGCCAATGCTTTTTTCCGTGTTATTGGGATTTTCCAAGTACTTTCTTTCACTTTTCTGTAACTTTAACGTATTTATTTTGTGGTTTTCCATCTTGTTTTCACGCTAAGAAAACATTTTCATATTTTTCATATTGCTCGCTTATGTAACGTAACAACTATACAACTGTAAAAACCCTACCTATATTTTTCAGCATTTTTCAAATATAAGATAAATATTCATAATTTTACGTTTTAGTTCCAGTTACACTGCTTCTATCCGATATTTAATTATGGGTTGTGCTTCTATCTTACAAATGGCCGTATACTGTCTATCAGCAGATTTTTTAGCACAAGAAGTAAGAGTGACTTAATAATATTAATATAATTCTACACAATTATTATTCTAAACAACGCAATTTTAGGCATTAAAAATTCCAACAGCAATTTACAGTTTCAATTGGTACTCAAAACACTTTAAAATATTTCGAATACCAATGGTAATGTTTCTTCGAGCTTCGCAGCAAGATATTGAATTTACTGCAAACGGTTTGATTGCATTTAATGCTCGAACGTTAGTACACGTAAGTGTGAAATATATTATCAATAATAAATTAAAACTACAATATTTTTAAATTCACCATCTTAATTTTATAATTTTAGATGTTTCGAGTAGTACTATCAGCAAATACATTTCTTCGAAGTATAATGGATTAATTTCTAAGTTTTAAAAATACGCATTATTTATTACTACTTCAAAAATAAATTCTTGCACAGGCAAAAAATAGCATATGGTATACTGCGGAAAAATTTGGTAGTTTTATCAGTCTAAGCTAAATATTATATTTATATAGTATATTAAGTATGTATATGGCATATTCATCTAAGGTAATCTACATCCGATCGTTACACACAAATGCACAGAGATCACCACATAGAGAAATAAGTCCATAAACGGAAACAAAAAACAAAAAAAGTAATGAAGTAATTAGAAAAAATCATGAACAGGATAATAGAACAGGATGTAATAGTAACGAAACCTGACAAATGGAACACAATTATCATCCTATACAGTGAAATTCCAGGAGAAAATCAGAAACTCAATCAAAATAATAATTTAAAAAAAAAATGAATTGTTATTAAACTCTGTGACACCTAAATTGTTTAACATTTAAAAATTTATAAAGAAATTTATCCCATCCGCCCAGCGATATTCACAATAAAGTTCCCAATAGAAGAATTAACTAAACAGGTAATTAATATTCTCAAACCTTGTCCACATCATTAAAAACTTCTATAACTTAATTACTAAAATACCTGAAAACTCCAATTAGTTTCTTCGGCGTGAGAAACATGTTTCCGAGCGTTTCTTTTTTAAAAATCCTGTAAAATTGAAGAAATAGTCTTCAAGTGGATCAAAATTGAAATGATGTTTAAAATTTATTTCAATGACATTTTCTACATACAAAAAATGGGTTAAATAGAAAATAACTTAAAAAAGTTTAGAATTTTTTAAGTATTTTTGTGGTATTTAGTAGTATGTGATGTTAAAATAATCAAACTTAACAAATTATTTACTTAACAGTTAAAATTTTATTATTTTAACATTTTGTTAAGTTTGATTATTTTATAAATGGGTTAGTTGTGGGCTATACTAGGTCGTTCTCAAACAAAAATGGTATGTACTTTTGGAATATTTAGAAGTTTGGTGTATTTCAGACTGTTGTAATCACTTTACTAAACAGCAATTAATTTCTAGTTTTGTTTCTTTTTTAAAGATATACTAATAAGTTATATCAACAATCAATAAAGCGAACAAATAACAATAAATTATATAAGTAATAGAAAATGAAAGCATTAAATTACGCAGAATGCTTAATAAAAAACATTATAAAATACTGTTTAGTTAACTTGTTCAATAGACTATTCAATTTAATTAGATCACAAGGTAAAAATTAATATATTGTAATTAAAAAATGAACTTAAAATTTTTTCTACGATTTTTCTGCGTATGTATTTGGCATTTTTATTTCCATTTCCATCGACCGTTCATTTCCTCGTGAAATATTATTTTTACAAAAGAAAAAATTTGAACCTACTTTTTAATTTTTAATTAAAAGATAGGCGTTAAAGTGCATCTTTTTTCAAGATCGCGGAGTCTCGTCCTATCCTTGAATTTCTCAGGATTTTTTACAGGTACAAGACTAAGCGCAAGAAAACGTTCATATTAAAGGTTATAAGTTGTTCGTTGCCTGGTATATCTCTCGGTAAATGATAGGAATATAATATTTAAAATTGTGTTAAAGCTTGTGTTATATTCTGTTACCTCCCTAAAAAAGAGCACAATTGCCATGCTTGCTCTGGGTCAGGGCCGTATATAAGGGGGGGGGTTTTGGGGGTTCAAACCCCTCCCATGGGTTTAGTAATTCTAAATAATTACTACATTTAAGAAATGTTACCAATGTGCACGTGAAAGCAAAATAAATAAACAGTAATTAATACGACAGATAAATTCATCTCTAAACTTTCAACTGAAAAAAATGTACAAAGAAAGTAATAAAAGCGGCAGGTCATTTTTGTAACCAACTGCAAAGGGTGTTTAAAGGTTAACCCCCCATGGTTTTATAACTTTCACATGAACTTTTTTTAAACTTTAACATTTGTAGTAATATAGTTTCTTAAGTAAAGTTAGAAGCCCAACAAAACTTTACAATACGTAATTCATCCCTTAACTGTAAACTGGAAAGGTGCAAGTACAAAGTAAAAAAATTAACAATAATAAAAAAAATACAACCGAATTGATAACCTCCTCCTTTTTTGAAGTCGGTTAAAAATAGAAAATGGTTTTGTAATTTTAAAATATTTCTTTTTTTAATGTATTATTTTATATTTTATTTTTTTATTATGTAGGTACTTATTATTAATATTATTTTATTTGTAATTTTTGCTTGGTACTTTCTGATTACAAAACTTAATTTAAAATACAAGCATTTGCCAACCTTTTTTTTTAATTTTTAAAACCCCCCCCCCCATGGCAAATGTCTAACTACGGCCCTGCTCTGGGTGCAATGAAACTACTCTGGGGTGGTTGCAATATTTTCATTAACCAAAGGGTAAATTCAATAAAATGCAAATTTAAATTTAACATTTAATTTGATCACAATAAAAAATGTTTAAAAATATAAACTTACTTACTACCCTAAAAACTAACGATACAAAAAAAAACAATAAAAAGCAACAAACCCTTAGAACTAATACTTAAAAAATAAGATAGCTCAGCTTCTGGATTGCAGCTTAGAAAATAAACAATAACATAAAATTAAAAATAAATCTGAACTTTTTTTCAATAGCGCCACCGTAATAAAGCTGGTCACTTAACACCACCGAACTGACAAAAAACTTGACTTACTTAACAAATCATAACTAATTACTTTAATTTAAAAATTAATAAAACGTTTAGTATGAAGTGAATATTTTGAGAACGACAACCAAACTTATTGTACCGTTTTTGGATTTTTAAAATTCAACACAAATTCTATCGAAATTTGAAATCCCGGTCCCACCTGAGTTCTATATCGTATCACAAAGTAATCCGTATTTTTCGACGTTAACATGGCGTTTTTATAATTTTACTTTCTTTATTCCTATGTGGAATCTTTCACCCTACATGTCTCAACAAAATGGCACGTGTAGCTCATAAAAATTATTTAATTATTATCGCTTATGTATTTTTGTTTATTTAAGCTAAAGTTGCATTTCTGACTTTTTTTTGACCGTGCATGGAGCACATTAACATCTTATTGCTCTGAACATGGTCGTTCAATTATTAGTTCAGTGTTTATTCAAAATTATTTATGATCTGGGAATATGACAAAATGTGGTTTAACTATTTTTTAACGAATTAATTTTAAAAATTTATTTTAGAAGTCTTGAATTTTTTAATTTTTATAATTCGATTTTTAAATTAAATATAATGTAACCGTAACAATTCATAATATTATTATTGAAAATTTTTTTGATATAGACCACAAACTCACCGATTCCAGATTACACAGGACACATCAATTCGAGAATAGTTCGCATAAAAATTAATACACCACTCTAAAAAAATTATTAAAAGCTGACACACGTTGCCTTCAAAATAAACTAAGTGGGACCCGTACTTAAATAATATAATCCATCATAATCATCGTGATTTAGTTTTACTAAGAGACTCAAGCAATTGATTGTCAATTGGTTGATATTGGTTAATATCAGTCAAAACATAAAAACTTTAGCATGTGAAGAATAATATCATCCAGACCAAGAGCATCGGGTGCCAAGTTGGTTTCAAACAGGGTCTCTCAAATATAAAGTGTTTAAACACCAGGTGAAAACTAGAACTTGTAAACCAAACATTAAATGAAAAAAACAATAGCATTAGCGCAAAATGTTTTTATTGTAATGTTAAAATTTAAAATATTAACAATAATTAAACATCCAAATTTAGAGTCGTTCATCGCTAGCAGTTAGCAGACTTTATACGCATTGGAAACAACAGGGTCTTTTTAAACGCAGAACCATTTATTCTATATCTTTCGTAGAGCCAATAGTAGTAATAGTATAGCTTTTGTAGTTCGCAACCACATTACAAATACATTAGCAGAAGGTTAATGATCACAATAAATGCTCTACCTCTAGAACTCCATATATTGCAGTTGTATATGCCAACAGCAGCAGCCTCGGACAAAGAGATAGAAAGAGTATACGCAGAAGTAGAATAGAGACTACGATGGTTGGTATTCCATGCAAATATCCTGTGGTTTTCATGGGTAACTTCAACACGAAAATTGGAAGTATACAATCAACGATGACCATCTACGTAACGTGATAGATAAATATGGCGTAGGTACACGAATCGAAGGAGGAAACAGACTGTTTTAATTCGCATTGAATAACAACCTCGTTATTATGAACAGATGGTTCAAGCACAATCTTAGACGTCTTCATACAGGAACTTTTCCCAATATAGTATTTCTTCTTTTTTACTTTTGTTAAGTCTGCGACCACTTCATTGATGTTTCGAAGTTACTTTAAGTTACTATTAAAATAGAACAAATCGTTAATAATACAGTAAATTTGTATAACTTACGTTGCGGTTTATTATTCATATTCTAATCAATAGAACCAATTTTTCTGAGAAACTTTCAGTACTATAAATAAGTATCTACTACTTAACTTAAATGTTTTGTTTTGTTTAATTTTTTTTATTTATTTTTAGTTCCTTTAACTTAAATTTTTTTAAAATTTTTTTTATAATCTGTGATTCATTCCTAAAATCCCTTTTTGGGGATAAATCATCGATTATTGGGATCTGTCAGTCAATCATTCCCACAATGTGAACTTTTTCCTATTGACTATCACTATAAGAAAGAGGATACTTTTATAGGTAGATTACAATAAAACTTTGTAGAATTAGGCATTGGTTTTCGAACAAACGGCATTCTAAATTTTGCAATACCTGGGACGCTTCGGTATATCGGCATATCGCTTGAGACCGGTCGGACACGGGTACCGGGGATTTGTAAGTTTCTCAGCTCAACATGTGCGTGCATTCGGATGCGATTCAATCGATGCACCAAAAGTGATGAATTGTAAATTTCTACGCTTCTTCGAGAGTAGACCCCAAAAAATTATTATTTTTGAAAAAGAAATGCAAAAAAAGTTTGGTCAGTTAAACCTTACCACGAATTCAAAAATTTCATCTACACACTAAGAAAAAGAATTTTCTGAGTGTAATGCAAAAGGTTTGACTAACTGAAAGTCGACTCTCCGCACCATCTGCTTCGGTCCCCTCCGCTCAGGGTTGTTTTGACAATCGCTGTAATACTAAAAATATCTCCCTAGGTGATAAAACTTGCCAAGAATGAATAATTGAATGATATTAACCTCGGGACGGTGGACAGTCGACTACGGTGCTACTCACCTTTAAAAGCGCGCTCCCGCTCATATAGTATACTGTAATGATATTTTATAAATTTACAAACTTTTTATTTTAAACCTCGGCTAACGTTATCAATCGTGAGATGATCTCGTCAGGAGAGAGAATTCTATTTTTATTTCATGCAGGTGAATGATTTTATTTCATTTATCTTCAACTCCTAATTTTTACGTCGGGTCTCGTACCTCCGAAATTTTATGGATCCAGGTGTTTTTTTTATTGAATTAAGAATTCGCTTATGTGGACTACGTCAGTTATTGTGGACAGCAATTCCTTCTGAAAAATTCACAAAAGGACGTCGATAGCGTGAAACTCTTGACCATTCCCAAGTAACATTTGGTGCTGAAAAACTTGGTCAGCAAATTATTTGCTGCCATTGCGGTCTGTCAGCATAAAATTCAGCTGATTTTCAGCTTCAGCACATTAGCTGAATTTTAAGCTGACCTTTCGAGGCGCCAGCTTCAAATTCAGCTGTTTTCAGCTTCAGCAAATTAGCTAAATTTTAAGCTGACGTTGCGAAGCGTGAATGATTTCAATGGCAAAAAATCAGCTAAAATTGCGCTGCGTCAGCTGTTGAAAATGCTGACTCAGCTGTATTTCAGCGCTGAATTAGCTGATCTTCAGCGCTGAATTAGCTGATCTTCAGCGCTGAATCAGCTGAAATTCAGCTAAAATTTAGCTGATATTCAGCATTTTGAACAGCTATTAAAAAAATTATTTTAAATTGATAATTATATTTATCTAATTAAATTGTCGCCCTTTCAATGTTTGGTCGTTTAGCGAACATTTATAATACAAATTATATTATTTGTATTTTATATTGTCAATTGATTAGTAATTTAAAAAATGGACCAACATTTAAAGTGCACAAAATTTGTATTAATTTTCATCATTTTTATCATCAATAAATAAAAATAGTGTTAATTAAAATCGAAATAATTTTCAATGTAAATCTATAATTTATTTACAAATGCAATTCGCGAATAAAATTAACGATGGGGGCGCTACTAAATTTTCAAAATGGCCGTCAGATGCGAGTGATCGAGTTTATAGTTGTATTTACAGTGATCGAGTGAACCTTGTAAATCTTTTTGTGTGTTCGAATTATTAACGAAAAAAGTAAAATGACGAAACAAATTCTTCTAAAATCTTTATTTAAGTACACTAACAGCAGCACAACGTCGAGAAATTTTTGTGAAGGTGAGGAAAGGCTAAATGCCAAGCATGTTATTCTTTGTGGGGTAACACCTTGTGTTAAGTTTGTTTATGCGATTTATGCCCTCGTACTACAGACTTCCGCATTATTATCGGCTCCTCATTTAATAATTGGGTCTATTTGTAAAAATACTTTGGCATTAAGTGATTTGGCACTTCGGCATTAAGTGAAAACATCAATATTATGGACAAATTAACCTGGAGATGGCAATTCTAAATGTCAGTGTGTGATTTTATAATATACTACAGTAAAGATTGTACAATGTTCGTAAATACCATAGAATTAGACGAAACTTTTGTTAGTGAAATGTTGGCGAACATTAAACAAAAATATTTTTGTAATCTTTTGCATGAAATTTGTAGTTTATAAGTTTATTTAAAAGATCAGAACTGCTGATTTTGAGTTAATTGTTGCCAATTGGTCAGACTTGGTCAATATTTAATTTTGTTGAAAGAACCAAAAATATTTATAAGTAGAGTAAGTGACAATAGTCGAAACTTGTTAAAAATTGTTCTATTAAATAAATATCATGATTATTTGAAATTTAGTGTTAACATCGTGTTGAATTGCATCCATACACACAACAAAACTCTTTGCTACGTTTCTCAACAACGGTTGACATTTCAAAATTTATTTAAAAGCTTTAATTACTTAAATAATTTCAACACGTTAACATGCAACTAAAGCATAAACCACGTTTACTACTCGCATCGAATTGTTCTCAATTCTGCCACCAGACGTCGCATCCTTAATTTTACTCGCGAATATTGGGCTTTCGCTTTAAGACATAAATCGCATACAAAAGAGAAATCGCATAAATTCGACCGCATGTAAAAGAAATTCACAAAAATATCATCAATCGTTTAACTTTATTTTTAAATTTTTTAATTTTTGTCATTAGTAAGTCATATACTTTCGCGTGGTAATTATATTTTTAAATATTTTATAAAATTTTGTGCACGTTTTTACGGACTTAGCAGAATTTTATTTACGATCCCCAGTGCAGACATATTTATATTAATTTTATTTTCATTTTTTTTCATAGTAAAACAATTTTTAAAAATATGTTACCGATTATAATCGATTTATGCAAAATTAGGAATTTTTGTGTTAATAATTAACCAAAAAAAGACCATTTTTGCTATTTTTAAATTTCAATGTAATCAAATTTAACACGGTAGGTGTTTTTACAACATTGTAGCTAATTTAGTGTATTTTTTAAAATTAATTTTTATAAAATTAAAATTGTCGCAATTTTGTAACTATATGTGCAAATCAATTGTAACAAAATTATTTTGGGAAACCCAAATATCATAATCTAACTATTGAGATTATACAAATAAGGAAAAAGGTATTTAGAATTTGTAGTAAAATTTTTTTGCGTTAGTATTTATTTAAAAATTCAAAATTTTGAAAAACCAGCATGAAATATAGTGGTGTGTATTTAATTATTTTTCGATAGCTGATGGTCAAATACTCCACACAAAAATAGATTGAATATATTTTAAAAAAGTCAAAAAGTTTCATATAGCTTCATAGCCTAGGCAGTTAAGCTTTCAAGTTCCAAGGTGGATACTTCAGGTTCAAATCCCATTCGAGGCGGGCAGACGTGTAAAAAAATGTAAGTTTAAACTTAACTTAAAGTTAAACATAATAATATATAAATTTAAAATTACTCTAATATTTCAGATTATATTCTAGGATATCGTTAACGATATAAGGTATTGCGACTGATATAAAATGATAAATAAATAAATGATGTAATAAAGATATAATATATTTATATTTTTTGATGTTAAAGAAAATAATAAAATAAAATGTTCTATAAATTATAGGCGACAATTTAATTAGATAAATATAATTATCAATTTAAAATAATTTTTTTAATAGCTGTTTAAAATGCTGAATATCAGCTGAATTTTAGCTGAATTTCAGCTGATTCAGCGCTGAATATCAGCTGAGTCAGCATTTTCAACAGCTGACGCAACGCAATTTCAGCTGGTTTTTTGCCGCCAAATTAGCAATTCAGCAGCAATTCAGCTTCTGACGTTACTAAAAATCAGCAGCTGACGCAGCTCACTAGCTGAATTTTTAGGTGACTGCGCTTTCGCAATTGATATTCAGCACAAAATGTTACTTGGGTTCTCTCCTTTCATCATCGACATACCAAATCAAAATTTACCAATGCCTTTTTGGAACTTACGCGAATTTACTATTTCTACTTTTGTGTTTTAAGTCACTTGGTTTTGGAACTCACGCACCTTTTAAATTATTAAGCTAAGCTTGAAAGATTTTATTTTTTTAAATTTTAATTTAATATTAAAATATGTAAAATAATTATGAAATAATAATATTTACCATCAAGAGAAATATCAGTCATCGCCATGAGTTTTTTGAAATAATAATAATAATAAATAATAATGAATTAATAATTGTTTCAATATAATATAAAAATTAAACATTAATAAAATTCTATATTATTACAATATCCTCTTAAATAAATCCTTATCCTAAATAAATAAGTTCATTTCTGACAAAATACATATTTTTTATTTTATTTTACATAAAATTATAATTTAAAATTAAAATTTATTTCTACATAAAACGCCATTACATTCCTTTGGAATAATATTGTTAATTCGTGCTACATAATTACTTAATAAAAAGAATGGAATATATCTGCTGAACAAAAGTTCCTAAAATTGAAATTTTTTTATGTCTAGCAAATTTAAAAGATAAATAAATATTAAGCTTATTTAGTTATACAGCTTATACAGTATGTTAAAATTTACCGGCGTCGGTAAAGTGTAAAGTACATAGACGCTTTTATGCAAATTTATTTTTTGTACTGGCTTCCATATTGTTAGTAAACCAACTTTAACCCATAGTTGTGTAATGGTTACTTCTTTGTTTCCTAAATTTATCAGACTCCGGCTAGGATGACTCTATAATTATCTAGAGGTGGTTTGATTATTTCTCCTAAAATAATAGATAAACAAAAAAATATCAAACAAAAATATATTTGATTTATCAATTTAAAAAAATACAGAAATTAACTTACATACAACTGAAATGATGTCTTATAAATCTAAAAACCCGACGAATTTTAATTGTTGTTTTGGGCACAATTAATAATGTTCACACACTTCGTTTTTCATACATTTTGTTTTCTATTGAAAACAATAATGTTGTTGACAAGAAGTTGGGTCCACGACTCTAACAACTATGCACTTTGAAGTTTGGAATTACTCTCACAATCTCTCTCCCTCAAGATTGATTTGACAAATTTTTGAATTATGTAATATTGTCGCAAGTAATGGTTTATTTGGCACCACTTGTTACCAAACAATCACAAACTTTCTTAAATATGTGATTTTTTTAGAAACCACCCGCCGTCAAGGTTGAGGCGCTCCTTTCCCTTGCAAAGAAGGAAGTGAACCTCCAAACTTACAATTCAAAAATTACATTTATTCCTAAAATTAACTAAAACTAATAAATTTACAGAAATGTCATTGAGGCGGTTGTTTTTCTAACATTTCTTTTAAAGTATGAAAGCTAACCGCTCATTGTAGCATAATATTATCTTAAAATTACTTTTTTACGATTTTAGAAGTGTAGAATTTAACTAATATAATATTTAGCGTGTAATAAAAAAAAAACTAATTTATTCCATTACAATTGCGACCTAAACACAGCGATTATGTTGCGACGTAACCGTCGTATAAAATGTATAACTTACGCATACTTCACGAATTTTTTATTTTCAAATAATAGAACATAATTACCTCTTCTTAATAATAAATTACTAACATTCTATAATATTGATATTAATAATGTAAGACTAAAGTATAAGAAGTCAATAGATTATAGTCTTAATAAATATTAGGAATAGAAATAATTATGGGGTAATTATTTAATTTTTGACATAATTCTTTATATTGGCTTCCAATAAATTGAGTTTTTCGTTAATATAAAGTTTGTTTTTTGAACAAACCAATTGATATAAAAGTAGTTGTACGTATTGAAACAAACATCATGGATAACTTGTTATACATCCCTTCGAAATATTTAAGTAAATCGGGATTTTTGCATCCAAATAAAACTTCTAAATTAAATTTAATTATCATTTTTTCATTAATAATAGTCTCCTTTTCAATTACATTAATTTTGACAACACAATTTTTATTGTTTCAAAAAAATGTTGATGATTTTGTAGATAACGTTGAAGGAGTAGCAATATATACGCAGGTTAGTGTACTACAATAATTATTGTAAATATTAATAAAATTATTACTTTCAGGTTTTAGGAAAGATTTTAATAATTTTATATCATCGCAAAAGTATTTTAAAATTAATTGCTTTAAAAAAATATTTTTTGCAAAGTAATAATTGCTCAATTAAAATTCAAACAGAAATTAAAAATTTAACAACTAAAATTATTTTTTTTCAAAACCTCCTTATAAATGGTTTTTTTGCTTCTTTAATTACTGTTATAATAATGGTAGTATTTTTTGGAAAAAATTTACCTTGTGGAAGTTGGCAAATTCCAAATCAACAACATTTTTACTATGTGGTATTATGTTTGAATATAGTTACCTTATGTTTTCTTCCTAAAGTAATTGCAAATTTTGATAATCTCTATTTGGGATTTTGTTTTGAAATGATAAATCAATTTAAAATATTGCATAGTCACATAGAAAACTTAAATGTTGGAGAGCTACAGTTTCCAAACGATGTAATTCTACATTATAATAAATTAAAAAATAATATTCAGCACCATCAATTTTTACTAAGGTAGAAAATTCATTTTCAACAATGTACATGTTTATTTTTTTGTATAAATTACAGATACATCGATGATATCAAAAAAATTTTTTCGACATGTTTGTTACTTCAGTATGCTACAATTATTCCATTAATTGTTTCTGAACTATATGCCATATCAGTTAGGTATAAAAATTTTTAATTTTTAAAATATAGAAAACTAAAAAATAATAAACGTTTTAAATAATAAAACGATTATTTAATTTCTAAAAGGCTACACAAATTATATAGCTAAGGCTAATAATAATAAAATAATTAGTACACTAAGATTAACACTAATACTAAATTACATTACAATTTATGTAACACTAAGTCTGTATTTATTTAAACACTCGGTATATCGGTTATCACTTCACTATTTATTTATACTTTATTTATGTTCACACTTGTAAGTTCAAACTGGAATTCATTCGTCATTAGAAATAGCTTTGCATGTATAAGATTTTTGTCTGCAGGTTTATCCTTCGAAGAAACCGATCCATCGAAAAACTTTTTCTAACAAATCAGTTTTTCGATTCATGAAAGTCCAATCCTAGTTTCAAGCTTTAAAATCTCCGAAAGAGGTCTTTCTTAGAAGTTCCCTTTATTGTTACAGCCAATGTAGTTTTACAGTGTTGTTAGTGTTTTTACATACACCGTCCTTTACTTTTCTCTAGCTTTACACTCTAAATTCACGCTCAGCAAGAACTAAAAGTTACCTCGGCCATTATCTCTAAAGCACTTTCATGTTGGCCACATACGTAAGGCGTAATAACTATAAAACCGTGCAAACCCTAAATTTTAGAGGATCTGGCAAAATATGAAAATCTGAAATTGACCTTTTAGTTCTAGTTATACTACTTCTATCCGATATTTTATAATGGGTAGTGCTTCTATCATACAAATTATGTTATACTGTCTAACAGCAGATTTTCTAGCACAAGAAGTAAGGTTGACTTTAATATAATTCTCTGCAATTATTATCCTGAACCAACCAATTTTAGGCATTAAAAATTCCTACGACAATTTACAGTTTAAATTGGTACTCAAAACATTTAAAAATATTTCGAATGCCAATTGTAATGTTTCTTCGAGCTTCGCAGCAAGAAATTGAATTTACTGCAAACGGTTTGATAGCATTTAATGCTCGAACTTTAGTACACGTAAGTGTGAATAGTATAATTAATAATAATCTTAATTTTATAATTTTAGGTGTTTCGAGTAGTACTATCAGCAAATACATTTCTTCGAAGTATGGTTGATTAATTTATAAGTTTAAAAAATGCACGTAATAGTATATTGTTGGTAAGATAATTCCGCGAATAAGCGATGATATTCATTATGGAGCTATTAATATTCATAAATTAAAAACAATACGTATATTATTTAACTTCACATTAATGTTAATTTACTTTGGCTGTCATAGCCAAAGGTAAACAAAAAAATATCCGCAAAATTTATCCACTTGCAAATTTGTTCCTCTACTCATCAGTGATCACTATCACTGTGATTGTCTCTCATCACTACGTGCCTACACTTTATACACTACAGTATAATGACGGACAGCAACTCTTCTACTACAAAACTACATAATTATCTAGTTACTTCTTTATTATTATTACTACTACGTGTGTTGTCCTCCATTGGACCAAAAGTTAAATCAGAGAAATTTTGGCTGAGCGACGCCACTGGTAATGTGTAAAATATAATAATTTATTGTTGGATTTGTGAAATATATTTTTATTTGTCTTCTTTATTTAAATTTTATTGTGAAATCACAATCTTGTTATGATAAATAGCACTTGAAATATTTTAATTTGAATCTAAATGTAATGAATTTTGAAATATATAAGGTACCGGCAGGTAATAAGGCCCACCTAACATATTTTGTTTTAAAAATATTTTGAAAATATATTTTTTAGTATTCCTTTTTGGAATTGTTTTTTTATAGTATTAGTGATCAGAAACCAAAATTTTTACCAGATATTCAGATAAATGCTTGTTAATTGAAGTGATTGAAAACAAATTTGTTTTGGGGCTTATTTACCGAACAGGTGGAAGTGTTATTCAAAAAATAATTAGAAATCAGCAAATAAATGCTTTATTAACTTTTTAGATTAAGACTAAGTGCATAGTAAAAAGTAACAAAAGCTGAATAAAATCAAAGTAAAACCTGAATAAAAAACTGAACAAAAATAAAACAATCTATTTCATAGCTCGTAATTAGGACAAACAAAAACTTTTGTGTCTCCCTTGCTTAGTCCAATACAATCTTCATGAGCCCAACATTTGCACATCTGCAACAAAGTCTTCATTGCATACTGTGCAAAACTATTTTTCGTGCTTGTCTTCTTTTTTAAAGGAATAATTTTTTCTTACCCTCGTTCTTTGTGCTGAGTTTTTTTGGGGTTGTTGTTAAACAAATCTCGCCTCAACGTTTGCGCTTTGTAATTTATTGATTTTTTCCTATTACCACTCGCTTTTGTCGTCAAAACAGGTGTCTTTAAGAGTTCAGTAAAACTACAGGACGCTTAGATATTTTGACTGTGAACGTCTGAAGAACTTGCAACTGGTGAATCAGATGTTGCCTTGTATCTTTTGTATAATCTCTGTAAAATTATATTTCTTGTAAAATTGTTATCCACGGTCATGGCGATTAACGATCCAGCAGAATTTTTGTGGCTTGGTCGTCTAGTCGGAAGTGATAGTGCAAATGCAGTCGCTGGAATGGCATCAGGGTTCAATGAAAATATTCCAGTGCTGCAAAACCCACTTGTAATATTGGAAGCACTCATACACTTTACCTATACTGGTGTAAAAACATGACAGAATCTATCTTTGGTTAATCGGCAATCTGGAAACTTGATCTAAATACGGCCTTATCTAAGTGCTCTAATTCATGAATCGTGTTACTTGGCAAACATAAAATCATGTTCTTCAGCTTTTTCCGCAATGGAAATATTGAGGTGGCAAACAGCTCCTTCTAATATTAGCAAAATTTTTCATTGCGGCTTGTATTTAACGAAATGTTCCAGCCATTTAACACAGTGTGTTGTGGTCATGCTTCCCTTTAGAGTCATAGTAGCAATGGAACCTGCAGACAGATTTTCGTTGAGGTTTGATTTCATTCTGACTCCTTTAAATAATATCATGGGCGGAATGGAACGGAACCCAACGCATTAACGCAAGCCACAATTGTCACGTTTTCCGCATGTTCGTGTGCAACAAGATGAACTCTTCTAGCTCCTTTTTGTGCTAAAACAGATTTCTGATGGTGCAATGTTAGGCGGCAACCTTTTTCATCCATGTTACAAATTCGTTCTGGGGCAAGTTTCAGACCGTTGTTCGTCAAGAACTTCGAACGAGAATTGTGAAAGTCATCTCCTGCAGAAAAGTAAAACAACTACTTCGTCATTCATCTTTAGTGCCAACCAACCTATTTTTATGCTTTTGAGTGATCTTTGGTTAAGAGTCCTACCTAACCTCAAATGACAAGTTTTCGCGGTTAAACGCGTACGTAATTACGATCTCCTTGGAGAAGATCACCTTTATAATATTGTTGAAGTCATCTGTAATTACCTTTTTATCCTAAGCGTAACCCACATCAGCGCAGCAGCTACTGTTATCTATTGTTTGGTGCCGAGTCGAAAAATTACTTTTCTTTTTACATCTACCTCAATAAGGTCAGCTTAGTGGACGCCTTGTTGTTACTACATTCTTGGTACCCCATTCGGCATTGCGACTCAAAACTTCGCTACCGGGTAGCTTCTGGATACAGCTGTGACGTAGGATACTTTTAAGGTAAAAATTGTTTACTACTTTACTAACTGTGTGCACCTGTGTTTTGAACAATTGCAGAAGATTTTATATTTGGAGCGACATTCAACTTACTGTTGTATGTTGATAAATTGGTTTGTCGTACTATTGTTAAAACTACCGGAATCACGTTGCTTACCCTTGTGTATGTCAACAAAATTTATTGTAATATATTATTTAGTATCATAGAATTTATTTGCATGCTGACTAACCCATTTTTATGTAATAACCAAAGTCGAAAAGTTACTTATAGTTTTCGTTTAATTCGTTCAGTAAAAGAACTCTCGACGAGGATTGTTACTCATTTATATTGTGTTGGATTAACAATAGTCGAATCTCGAGAAGATTCCCTTTTATTATTTGTATTGGTGTCGTTTGATGTGTTGCCTACCTTATAGGCGTGAGTAATTATTTAATTACTGTTATTTGTGAATTATATGTTTATTTGGCCATTGGCCGTAACTGTTTAGTTTTATTGTTAATCAACACTTTGTTTCCTTTGACCATTAAGCTACTTCTATCCAGGAAGGGTTCCGTAGCGATTTCTTGAGTATGCACTGCGGAGTTGGTTATTGGTGGTAAGTCAGATTCAGTTTGAGTGGTGCCTTTTTATTCTTACAGATTTGTGACCCCCCCTATTTTGTCTTTTATTTTTTCCACCGTCAAATGCAGTTCACCGACCCCCCCATCTCAATTGAACTAGTTGGCTTTGTCGGTCGGAAAGCGAGTTGCGGTGTAATCCCGATTATATCCGTGACAGTCTTAATAAAATTTAAACACAATTATTTTCAAAATATGTTGTAAAAATAAGAAAATAATACTATACAATAAAGTATAAACGAAAAAAAAATTTTGTTTTCTTCGAAATGTTTCCAAATTTTAACCCGGGATTAAAATGTTAGATATATTGTCATCTAAGACATCATCGATACATCATATTGTCGTGTTTCGAACACTATAAAAACCACAAATTAATTTGTTTTGTAAATAATTTTAAAATTCAATTTTATTATTTTATTTATTTATCACATTGTATAAAATTGGTTGTTAAGTTTTGCTATGTAAATAAAAAGGTAGGGAGAAGTAAGAAAGGGAGTACGGCTGGTAGGTCGATGCAAGGACAATTAGGCTACGGCCGTGGCGTCGAAAGATCAAAACGGATGAAACGCAATTTCGCAATAATTGATTGTTATAATTGTTTTGAAAATAAATTAAGTTGACTTGATGTTTGTTTTTATGTGATTAAAAAAAAATTAAAGTGCAAAAACAAATAAGATTGGAAATTGAAAGAATTGGTGATAATATTGGATGCATGAAATTACAACGCAGCGAGTCTAACCAGGCGTACTTAAACCAGCTGCAGGGTAACATGTGCCCTCCAACACCACACGCAAACTAACAAAAGTGGGCATTAAATTTATAAATTTCCAATTTTTAAAACTTTGAAGAGCTCATTGCTAAAATTAAATGATGGATGCCCAGCTTTAGATTAACTTTTGGGATAAGCAATAATTTATAAGATTTGTATAGCTCGATTACATTACATTTATTGGCGCCGACAACGTGTGGCACGAAAAATCAACCTACTTTTTGACCCTGAGATTATTAAAAATTAAATTTTCAAAAATTATTGAAAAAGAGGTGGTTTTATTTACCAGTAGTCCAAATCCCGATAACCTTTACTGAACGTATTAATCATGGACGATAAAGTAACAACTGATTAAAAATTAATTTGTGAAGAAAATTATTAACAAAAACAAAAAATGGCGGATGACCGAGTAATGCAAATGCTCCAAAACATAAGCAAACAAATCCTTGAAATTAAAACACGACAATATATAACAAAGTTATAAACATTTACGATCGGCTACGAAATTAGGTACGGCACTGGAGTGGTAAACATAGTGGTTATAAAGGCTCCGATATTTAATTCAAATTTGGATGGTATCGAGCGAGTGGAATGCATCAAGTTAAAAGAATAAAAGAATAGATAGTGAAAAGGTGATAGGAAGAGATTAATCCTAATTAACTAATATTGATAACATAATAAAATATTACACATTGGTAGAGGACGTTCACCCGATAATTGATAATGTCTGATAATTAAATCTTCGTTGCCTTCTGGAATTGCTGTTATAATATCATCTACATAGCGTTTAAAGAATGGTAGTCAAAATGGAAATGTTGATATACGGTCTTCTTTCAAGATTTCCATTACCAGATTAGAGATCGTAACTGATATTGTACTTCCCATTGCTGTACCGAAAATCTATTGATAGAGTTTATCATTATATTGGAAGTATGTAGTTTCCAGGCATAGCTTTAGCGCATTTAAAAATTTTTCTTTGGGGATACTTGTGTGGTTCTTGATTTCGCCCCATTTTTTATCAACTGCTTTAATTGCCAAATCGATAGGAGCTATGCGGTTAAAGATGGAAAAAAAGTTTATGAAATCGATTTTGTGAAGAAATGCGATACTCATTTTAAAGCTGTTTTGAAATTAAGAAACGGTTGGTAAATAAGGCTGCTACGGTCAATAGAAAAATATTGAAAATTTTGACTTTGTTGCGGCTCTAGCGCGAAAACCAAGCAAAATTTAAAAAATTATTTTGCGTCCACAGGATGGTGCATTACAATGTGCGTATTTTTGTGTATGTGGCTTTATATCAGAAACAGCTTAATAATGGAACGAATCGACAAAATCTCGAAAGGCAAAAATTTTCAATTCAAATCACCGGCCATTGTTTCAAATCTAACGGAGCGAATTTTTGAAAAAGTTTGTAGGAACTTTCTTCTTTTTTCACGAGTGTTATCGATGTAAAATTAAAAAAAGGTTCGATTTTTAAAATTTCGGAAAATTGTTTTGGATTTGCTGTCTGCTGCGGGCCGATTTTGAACCAACTTTTCAAGAATTTAAAGTCGAAGAGACGGATGTCAGATCGCTGGCAAGAATTTTTACTCCAAAAATTTATGATTACTTTCTTCAGTATAGTCGGAAGACGAGAAATGACAGTTTTAGGTGCGTTTCATGTAAAATAAATTCTTTGAAATAAAATTTTTAATGGAAGGAGGCATAAATATATAAAAAATTTTTTTTCGAAAATACTTAAAAGTTGCGGGGGCATGCCATTCCGAAAAAAGTAGCTATAAAAATAGCTTTTTTTGAAAAAAGAACACAGGACAACGTCTGTCGGGTCAGCTAGTAATTTATAACATAATAATGAGTAATTAGCACTGACTTCCATTCGTTTCTTATTATTAGATAAAATCTATCCCGTTAGGCAAATTAGCATTTGCAATTAATTTACAAATGCCTGCGTAATTCCATACACAACATATACGGAGTATGTCATCAAGATAAGGCATTAAATAATAAAAAACAATTTATTTGCCAAAATTTATGATTTAAAAAATTTGCCATTTATCGGTGTTGGAATAACAATTCATGTAACAAACAACAGAGCGATTATATTATTGCCAACACGTTTATTGATATTCATTGTTGAAAACGATGTATTTTAAATAATTTTGTACGTAAACTTAACCAAAGTAAATGCAACGATCACTAAATCTTCCCTCATAACTGCAAATTATCGCCACAATTGGCGCTTAGTTGCAAATACGCACAGTGCCTACACCTTCAGATAAAAGTTAACGTACCACAAACCAGGCTTGGAATATTTTATTTTTTAAATTTTTAATTTAATGTTAACATATTGCTGTGATACTCTACAAATAAGTTACGATGGTCTCCTAAAATTTCCCGGCGCCAGTTATCATTTATTGATAACAATAATAAAAAAACTAATAGCAGACCTACCTATCGTACTTATCATGTACACGCCACTGAACATACCATTACTAAGATAAGGAAAGTAAGTTAGCAACCACCAATACTTGTTATCTCGCCAAATGTACCTGCAAATTTCGTGACCGTATTCAGAATTTTTCTGAAAATAAATTGTAAACGTTGTGCTGTGGAGTGAATTGAAATTCTATAAATTTCTGTCATCTGGTTTAATTGCATAACACACGTAAGTACAATTTTTTCTAAAATTAAACAAAAACCTAAACCTAACCCCACATATTTTTAAAACTTAAGCTAAAAAACAACGTTTTTACCTAAAGAAAAAACACAACATTTTTACAATCAAAATTGTTTTATCTACCTTGTATATTTTTCTTAAATTCTCTCAACACGACGTAATCACTTAAACTTCAGGACGGCACTATCCCATAACCAACAGGTAAATTTGCCCGTAATCCTTTTGAAATTATAGTTGACTATATCTTCTCCATGAGCATCTTCTTCTTTGAAGAATAATTAAATTAATTTTTAATTATCAAAAAAAAATGATTTCATCAAATTTTCTATCACCGAAAAATACTGCATTAAATTTTTCTATCACAGAAAAATACTTTATTTAAATTTGCCATTGCTCGACAATTATCATCTCACTACATGAATAATTAAATTGATTTTTAATTATCAAAAAAAATTTTCTCAAATTTTTTTTTTTCTAACACCGAAAAGTACTTTATTTAACTTTGCCAATTTATCGGGCATAAGCTCCCGCAGCAATCAGTCCAAAAATTGGAAACGAACTCACTTATTTTTAGAAACGCACCTCCTTTTATACGGAATCTGGGCCAAATTATTCGTTTTATGGCTGATTGACCAATGTCTATCGATTATGCCATTTACCAATAACAATCCACTAAATCACATATAAATTTAGGGTGGTGGATGATCTTCGCGTCGGCCAATGATAATTCGCGGTTCCATAGGATGCCAAAATTTTGCATTTCTGTACTAACTAAAGTACTTAATTTCACTTGGTGTATCCACCAACACAATTTTCTTGAAATTAAAAATTATCTAAAGTCATTAACTTTTAATCCTGCATCTTTTGGTATAAATTTTCCTATCCTAAATGTTTTCGGTCGGACTCCAGCTTCAATTAAAAAGTTCAAATTGTCCAGATCCGTCCACATTCTCGGATGGAATCTCTTCTTATGTTCTTAATTTTCATCATCGGATCTTCAAATTGTCCTAAATTAAAGAGAATTTCCTGCTCTTTCCGATGATGTTTTCCATTTCTCGTTTGACTCTTTTTTTGTAAGTCCAAACGACTTTTTGTTGAATTCCGATGCAACCGTTTTTCTCACACGCATTTGCACCACAAAAATCCTAATTTTTCACAAACCCGTGAACACTCGCGAACCTAATCGTCTTTCGTCGCACCTTTATAATATTTTGGTCAATATAATCGTCCCAAAATGTAACCACTTAAACCTATTCTTAACCTAACAATAATACACAAATTATTATACAATTTTCACTCCAGCATGTTTAAGATTTTCAATTTTCAGCACAACGATTTTTTTTTTTTGGTGGAAACAATCCAACTTTGCAATATTGGAATGTCCAGATTGACTTTAACCATAACAAAACTTGCAATGCCAGACCAAACGTAGCTGAAGGTTCTCTGATAACAAATATCTGGTACGTTGCCTAAATTTACTTTATAAATTAATAAACATTTTATTTTCAGTTGAATCTCCTCCAATGAAAACTTGGAAAGAAATTTGCTAAAAATAATTCTAAGATGATTTCCCTATTTAACCCAATGGTTTCGACCAAAGTCGTTGTACATGAATTTTACCCGAACTATGGATAATTCAAGATTTTAGTGTCATGGGCAAGAATAAACATAGCAATATATAAAATAATTATAAAACAATAATATTTACCAGCAAGAGAAATATCAGTAGTCACCATGAGTTTTTTTAATAATAATAATAAATAATATTGGATAAAAATTTTTTTCAATAGAATATGTGAATTAAACATTAATAAAATTCAATATTATTAGCATATCTCTTTCATCGTTTAAGTAAATTATTTATTTACTTTTTTTAAATAATTTATTTAAATCAATAAATTAATTTCTGACAAAATACATAATTTTTATTTTATTTTACATAAAATTATAAATTAAAATTAAAATTTATTTCCACATAAAACGCCATAATATATTGCTTTTAAATAATATTAATCTTAATAAAAATTGTGAATTCGTACTACATAGTTACTTAATAAAAACAAGGATTAAAATTTAAATATTTTAGTGATACACCAGTATACTTGCATAAAATGCAATAATCTGCTGAACAAAAGTTTGCAAACTTGAAATTTTTTTTATGTTTAGCAAATTTAAAAGATCAATAAATTTTAAGCTTATTAATTTTGTGTATATGTTACGGAAAATGTACGCAGCTGGAAAATGTATACATTTACCGGTAAATGTGTACATATTCCACGGAAGTTGGTAGAAGTGCAATAAGTAAAGATCGCCTCATACGATGCTTGTTTTGCTGATGGTTTCCTTGCTTGTTTCTGTGCATGGTACCTAGCATGATGGCTACTGTGCATGGTTGGCTTCACACGGGTTTTGTGCACGATGGTTTGCAAGCATGGTTTCAAGTTTCAATGCGCACGCAATGACAGTGACAGTCTTAAGTTTGTGAAAATGACCGTCCTTTTAATGGAAATTTAACATAGAATATTAGCTGTTAGCATATTTTTGTGCAAAATTCACAAAACAATATAATTGCAATTATACACAAATCGAACTACCAATTTAAAATGATAATCTCTTTCAAATATGGTTGACCAAAAAACAACAATTTCGAAAAAATTGTAAAATAAAGAAAACAACAAGAAGCAGTAATTCGTGGATGTTCTGCGAAAATGCATTAAGTCAATAATCATAGTTTTGATATAATTGGATTTAAAAGTTTGTTTGCCCTGAACATTTTTATGTATTTTTAACTCATAGCAGAAATTATATTGGTTAATTGTATAAATATGACTTTAGTGCATTTTTGCAGTCTATACAACGTTCACCAAGCAAAAACAGAACATGATTAACTAAACAAAAAACAACAAAATCATTTTGACTTAATGCATTTATAATCAATATAATAAAAGTTTTTTATTATTTTTAATAATAAAATAAATTAAGTTATTTAACCTAATAAACTTATCTGTTTACATCATTTCGATTCAAACTCGACTGAAACTTGGCATTTCTCGGTAGTACTCGCACGACGTGGCTTTATCATTGGTTAGCGCTAAAACCGTGCACGTAAACTATCACACAAAATAGCACCGGTTCTATCACAGAAATCGTGAATAAAAACATGCAGCCAAGCATGCACGACAACTGCGCATCCATCAGCGCAACCATCACTTAAAGCTTAATTTAAAAGACATAATTATTCTTACAATTTACCGGTAAATGTACACATGTAAACAAGTACCTTAGTAAAAGTAAATCGACGAATACAGGATAATGTGAATATAAATAAATTAACTAAAGTACCTTTTTAATGTTATAATATTTTTAAATAAATAACTTGATAAATTTGAAATGCCACAGCAACAATCCGAGATACAATAAAGATTATTTAATTATTATGCTGGTTTTAGTTTCTAATTAGTTTAATAAAATTAATTTAAAGCATTATTTATTTTAAAATATAATTTTCAAGCTATGGGCCTCCAAGGCCTATAGAGCTCTACTACTACTATTATTATTATTAATATTTTTTTTCAATTTTTAATTTATTTAAAAAAATATCGAAGTGGGTTTGTGAAATAATTATAATTGAATTATAACACACTAACAGCTGTATTCATAAAAATTGGTAAAACACTCTTCAAACCTACTTTAGTTAAAACGTGTTTTAAGCCTTAGGCTCCACCCCATTTTAAATATTACCAAATCAAAACACTGCAATAGAACGTTTGTTAGGTTAAAATGCGTTTATGAATCATGTTTCTGACATTTTGCTTATAATAGGTTTATAAACCTGTTGTAACTTTTTATGAATACAGCTGTAAGTTTATAAATAACGTAATGAGTGAAAAGGGGGGAAGTTAGACTTGCGTGACGATAGAAAAGAGGGGATTTTAAAAATATAATTTTACCATTGTTGATTTTTTGAATTTTATCTAGTTATTATTTTATTTAGTCATCTAGTATTTTATCTAGTTATAGCAAAAATATACTTACCCTATGATAAATTAGAGAACAAAAATACAACCACTCAAGAAACTAATAGTAAGAACAAGGAAATTATTTACAACTTGAAGTCACTAGAAGATGAAAGTACGAGGTACCTATATCGAACACGACTAAAAGGAAAATTGCATAAAGCCGAAAGAACAATAGAAGAAGAGTATAAACATATTATAGTAGCAATAAGGGGAGCAGCGAGAGAAGCGATTGGAGAACATGACTTAGAAAAGAAGCCGTATTGGTAGGATTCAGTACTAGAGGGAAAGATAAAAGAGAAGAAAAAAGCATACTTGAAGTGGCTATCAAAACAAGACCTTAGAAGCGAGAGAAAATATAAGAAACTCAATAGAGAAGTAAAACATGAAGTCATTATGAAGAAAAATTCATCTTGGACCAAGAAATGCCAATATATAGACCAACAAGTGGGAAACAAGAAGCTCCGAAGCCTGGAAAATAATAAAAAATATGCGAACAGAAAATGATCGACTTTCGGGAATGGATATCTCTTTGAGTGACTATAAAAATTACTTTAGTAATCTCCTGACAGTGACTAGGCAGGGCATTAGAGACAAACCAATGCTCCCACAACAAAGGGAAAAGATAGAAGTAACATTAGAACTTGTCGAAGCCTCATATAAAAACATGAAAAACCGCAAATCGCCCGGACCAGGGGGTATACCAGCAGAGTTACTAAAATACGGACCTAAAAAGCTGCATGAGTTGTTGAAACATTTTTTTCAACGCTGCATAAATGGGGAAAGCCTACCAAAACAATGGAGAACATCGATGATAACACCAATCTTTAAAAAAGGGTGCAGACAAGATCCAGCAAATTATAGAGGTATTGCAGTAATCTGCAGCGTAGGAAGACTGTCCTCAAAAATATTAAAAAATCTAATAGAAAAAGAGATAGAGGGAAAACAGGCGGGCTTTAGAGCTGGAAGGTCCACGGTCGATAATATCTTTACCCTGAAAATGCTTGTAGAAAAAAAAGTACAACGCGGTAGAAATGCACATCTAGCATTTATAGAAGACATACGACAACGTACCAATAAACAAACTATAGATTGCAATGGAACAATTACATATAAATAAAACGTTGATATATGATACAAAAAACCTATACGCGGAAAATACGGCACAAGTTAAATCTCAAAAAATAATATCCGAAGAATTTAACATCGACAAAGGCCTAAGACAAGGTTGTTGCCTATCCCCAACCCTATTTAAAATATATTTACATAAATCACTGGAGAAGTGGCAAAACAAATGTAAGAATATGGGGATACAAGTAGATGACGAGACGCTGTTCACCCTTTATTTTGCTGACGATCAAGTGGTAGTCGCAGAAGACGAAATTGATCTCAGCTATATGGTAAGGAAACTTAAAGAACAATACAAGGAAGCCGGCCTGAGTATCAATATGAAAAAATCAGAATATCTCAGTGTGGGAATTGAAGAGATAGAAAATCTAGATATGGAGGGCGAATACATGAAAGGCACAAAGGCATATACATACTTGGGTGTTATATTTGATAAAACAGGTAGCAGCGGGAAAGAGATTGAGAAAAGAATAAATAATGGAAGGAATATCATAAGAACTCTGAATAGTGTGTTATGGGACAAAAATATAAGGAAAGGTTCAAAAAAAAGGATCTATACATCCATAATCGAAAATATGGTTACTTATGGAGCAGAAGTTTGGGATATTGGGGTAAAAAGTAAAAAGAAGTTGGGAGCAATGGAAATGGACTTCTGGCGTAGAAGCGCTGGCAAATCAAGACTTGATAAAGTGAGAAATGACGACATCCGAAGAATTATGGAAGTAAGAACAAATATCGTAGAGGAAATCGAACGAAGACAACTGGTTTGGTTCGGTCACGTAAATAGGATGCTCGAAGAAAGATGGCCAAAAAAGATGTTGAAGTGGATATCCCCCGAAAAGAGAAAAAGAGGAAGACCTAGATTAAGTTGGAGGCAAGGAATCGACGAAGCAATGTCGGCAAGAGATCTGGAAGAGGAACTTTGTCTGGACAGAGGAGAGTGGAAACTGGGGACGGAAAGGCGGCGGCAGCCGTAGAAATAATCCGATTATATATATTGTGGTGTTTCAAAATGATTGAGACTCACCCTATGCATTTTGGTGAAATATTGGCTATAATAATTAAGTTGTAACATTGTGGAATTTGTTAGGTAGGGGCCAATGACAGGAAATTAGTGGCTTCTTTGGCCAACGATGGCGGACAGCGGGTGCGAGACTTTGCATGTCCGCTGAAATTTGATTTTGTTACGCTGAGTTTTGTTATTTGAGAATTGTGAATAATATTTTGTTTTGACTTGATTTGAATAAATGATTTTGATGCGTTCGCATTATTACGTGATTTTAAAATTTTGATATTTGAAATTGGATTTGGAGATTTTTTTATTTCGCTACTGACTGGAAGTTGATTGATTGATTTACTTAATTTGGAAAGAGAAGTTAAAATTATAAATTCGATTTGTATTTGGACTTGGAAAATTTAAAATTGCATTTAAAGGAACAAATGGTTTATTTGATAAGGCGACGTTTTAGATAAGTTAAATTTGCAAACTTCGTTCCCTTCAAATAAAAATAAAAATTTATTTAACATTTTGCATTCTGGACTGGTTATTTTTGGAAGGGCATTTTTCTTCCGTCATTAATGAAGACTTACGTGTGAACTCACCCCTGACAATTACATGCTCGACGACTGAGAAAGCTAGACGTGGTGGTTTTTCTGGTTTGTGGTGAAATTAATATTTTTTTAAAATTTCACATCATTTCAATATATATATATTTAGAATTTAAAATTTTTGTCAAAATTAAATATTTTGAAATTTGAATATTGATGAATTTCTCAAGTTAACATTTTAAATATATTATTTTGTAGTTGGTATTTTGCAGTTTTATTTTTTGTTTCGTTTGAGTTTCACTTAATAGTAAATAATAATAAATGATAAAAAATGTACTTTTCCCAATATTGTTTGGTATATGTGCAGATATTCCTATTTCTATTGGGAAAAGTGAATTGTATGTACATTTACCATAGGCGCCGGTATAAGTGCACATTTACCGGAAAACGTGTACTTTTTCCGTAACATATATACATATACAGTATGTTAAAATTTACCGACGTCGTTGAAGTACATAGACACTGTTATGCAAATTTGTTGTTTGTACTTGCTTCCATATTGTTAGAAAGCACATTGACGTTTGACGTAAACCAACTTTAACACATCATTGAGACCTAGACACAACGATTATGTCGCGGCGTTACGGTCGCAAGCGTAACCATAAGCTTAGAAAAAATAAACCAAAATGTGTAATTTATCCATACTTTATTAATTTTTTATTTTGAAATAATAGAACAAAATTACCTCTTCTTAATAATATAATTAGTAACATTCTATAATATTGATATTAATAATTTAAGACTAAAGTATAAGAAGTCGATAGAGTATAGTCTTAACAAATATTAGGAATAGAAATAATTATGGGGTAATTATATAATTTTTTTTATTGGCTTCTAATAAATTATATTCACAGATAATTAATAAATATAACAATTGAGTTTTTTTTAATATAAAAGTTAGTTTTTGAACAAACGGATTGATATAAAAGTAGTTGTTCTTTGTGCTATCTAATATGTACGTATTAAACCAAACATCATGGATAACTTGTTACACATTCCTTCGAAATATTTAAATAAATCGGGATTCTTGCATCCGAATAAAACTTCTAAAATAAATTTAATTTTTATTTCTTCATTGATAATAGTCTACTTTTCGATTATATTAATTTTGTCAACACAATTCTTATTTTTTCAAAAAAATGTTGATGATTTTGTAGATAACGTTGAGGGAGTAGCAGCATATACGCAGGTTAGTGTACAAGAATTTTTATAAAAATTAATTAAACTATTAATAAAATTATTACTTTCAGGTTTTAGGAAAGATTTTAATAATTTTATATCATCGCAAAAAGATTTTAAAATTAATTGCTTTAAAGAAATATTTTTTGCAAAGTAATAAATGCTCGATTAAAATTCAAACAGAAATTAAAACTTTATCAAGTAAAATTATTTTTTTTCAAAACCTCTTTATAAATGCTTTTCATGTTGTTTTAATTACTGTTATACTAATGGTAGTATTTTTTGGAAAAAGTTTACCTTGTGGAAGTTGGCAAATTCCAAATCAACAACATTTTTACTATGTGGTATTATGTTTGAATATAGTTACTTTAAGTTTTCTTCCTAAAGTAATTGCAAATTTTGATAATCTCTATTTGGGATTTTGTTTTGAAATGATAAACCAATTTAAAATATTGTATAGTCACATACAAAACTTAAATGTTGGAGAGCTACAGTCACAAAACGATGTAATTCTGCATTATAGTAGATTAAAAAATAATATTCAGCACCATCAATTTTTACTAAGGTAGAAAATTCACTTTGAACAATGTACATGTTATTTTTTTGTGTAATTTACAGATACATCGATGAAATCAAAAAAATTTTTTCGACATGCTTGTTACTTCAGTATGCTACAATTATTCCCGTAATTGTTGCTGAACTATATGCTATATCAGTTAGGTAGGTATAAAAATTTTTAATTCTTAAAATATTTTACATTTCTTAGCTTCCGTTTTTCGCATTAGTTTTCGAAAAAACGGCATTTTAAAATTCGGAACACGAGAAAGGCAGCACTCATTAGAGGGTAATTCTAAAATTTGCCGTAGTTGCTCTCGTTAAAATCGACGAACTCGATTTTCGTTTGAATGTTGTTTCGACGATCTAAGCTAATGTTTAGTATATTGATATATCCCATGCACAGGTTTTTCGCAATTTTGACTTTTAAGAAAATGTTTTAAGTTGGTCTAAAATAAATTTTTTTAAATACATTTTTATCTATTAATCGATTTAAATAAAATTCTGATTTCAATTCTAGGTAACTGTCAGTTAAACCAACTCACGATTGGAACTTTTTCTTATTGACTATTGGAAAGTATACACTTTTATAAGCATATTATAACAAAAAATTTTTAGAATTTAGCATTAGTTGTCGAAAAACCGGCATTTTAAAATTTGAAAAAGCAGGAACTTGTAAAACGCAAAACAGCGTTGAGACGGGTCGCGCTGCGGTAATCGACTCGTAAATTTCCCCGGTCCTAGCCGTTCGGTTTTCTGTTGACGGTACGTGTACTCTTATACTGTTCGCTGTCAGATGCGGTTAACACCCGGACGAGTTCTGTGTCTTCGTAGATCTGTTATTTTCGAGTTCTGTCATTCTCGGGGGAAATTATTAATTAGTTAAGTTCTCGTCAAAATGGAGCAGACTATTGTCGATTATAACGAGAGCAACTACTACAGCAAATCTTGGAATTACCCCCGAACGAGTGCTACCCCTCTCGAGTTCCGAGTTTTAAAATGGCGTTCTTTCGAAAACTAGTCGATAATCTACAAAAATGTTTGTGGTAATATGCTTAGAAAATTGTTCTTTTTTCTATATTCTATAAGAAAAATTTAAAACCGTTGGGTGGTTTGACTGTATATTTATCCTTCGGAGAAACCGATCCATTAGTACGATTTTTCTAACGAATCAATTTTTCGATTCATAAAAGCCCAATCTTAGTTTTAAAGTCTCCGAAAGAAGTTTTTCTTAGAAGTTCACTTTACTTAGCTACAGTTCACTTAGCTACAGTTAATGTAGTTTTACAGTGTTGTTAGTTTTTTTACATGTAACGTTCTTTACTTTCCTCTAACTTTACCCTATATCGGGTATTTAATATTTTTTATTTTTTCGTGCTTTATATTGTTTCCACGCTCAGCAAGGACTAAAAGTTAACTTAGTCATCATCTCTAAGGTGTTTTTATGTTGGCCACTTACGTAAGGCGTAATTACTAAAAAACCATGCAAACCCTAAATTTTAGAGCATTTGGCAAAATATAAAAACCTGAACTTGACTATTTAGTTCTAGTTACACTACTTCTATCCGATATTTTATAATGGGTAGTGCTTCTATCCTACAAATGGTCTTATACTGTCTAGCAGCAGATTTTCTAGCACAAGAAGTAAGAGTGACTTAATATAATTCTCTGCAGTTATTATCCTGAACCAAACAATTTCAGGCATTAAAAATTCCTACGGCAATTTACAGTTTGAATTGGTATTCAAAACATTTTAAAATATTTCGAATGCCAATGGTAATGTTTCTTCGAGCTTCGCAGCAAGAAATTGAATTTACTGCAAACGGTTTGATTGCATTTAATGCTCGAACTTTAGTACACGTAAGTGTGAATAGTATAATCAATAATAATCTTAATTTTATAATTTTAGGTGTTTCGAGTAGTACTATCCGCAAATACATTTCTTCGAAGTATGGTGAATTGAATTATAAGTTTTAAAAATGCACTTGATAGTATATTGTTCATTATGAAACACTACTACTATACTTCGAAAATTGAATTCTTGCACAGGCACAAAATTACACACGATATAAGATGGAAAAATTTGCCAAAATATCAATCAAAATCACTGATCATAATTATGATCTATAATGACTAATGCTCTAGTCGTATATAGTTTAGTGATGTTCCTTCATTAAAACTTAATTTTTTATAAATTATTGAGTGTTGAACAAAGAATACAATACCAGAGTATACTTAATCTAATTCAAACTAAATCTAATGAGCACTCATCAGTGATCACTATAACTGTGAATCTCATTTACACACTACAGTATAATGGCGGACAGCAACTCTTCTACTACAAAACTACATAATTATCTAGTTAATTCTTCATTATTATTATTACTACTACGTGTGTTGTCCACCATTGGACCAAAAGTTAAATCAGAGAAATTTTGGGTGAGCGACGCCATTGGTAAAGTGTAGAATATAATAATTTATTGTTGGATTTGTAAAATATATTTTTATTAGTCTTTTTATTTTATATTTTATTGTGAAATCACCATTTTGTTAAGATAAATAGCACTTAAAATATTTTTATTTAAATCTGAATGTAATGAATCTTGAAATAAATACTCCTAATGCAATATCAAAATAATTGTATAAAGTATATGATATTACTTGATATTATTTATCACAAGTTAACAATTAATATATTTATTATAATGATATTTTCGTAGAAAATTTACCACACACTTATTTTTACTCGGACAACCTTGGTGTGCGGGAGCAGTTAGAAATTTTCAAGGGTCAAGAGTTTCTAGTTTCCAAATTAATCATAAGAATTTCTTATAAAAAAAAAAATTCGTCTTCCAAAAATTCATTATTAAATCGTATAAATTTAATTCCAATATAAAATTTTACTTCTCCTTAGTTTTAAACTTTTGATATTCACTTATCAAAATCAATTCGATATCAGCAACGCCACGTTTGGTTCTTATAAATTTTAATTTTATTTTCCCAATTTAAATAAACTCGAATTAAATTACTTTTTAAATTTTCTTCCTCCAAATTAATAAAGTAAATACTCTCTACTACCTGTCGGTAGATAACTATCAAAATAATCCAAATTAACTCCAAATCTCAAAAATAATACTTCCAAAATAGCGCAATAATGCATTCGCATCAAAATCGCTTTATTTAAATAAAATTAAAATACTACTCACAATTTCAAAATAACAACATTTCATATCAAAAATCAAATTCAGCGGGCATACAAAATTTCGCACCCGCTGTCGGCCATAGTTGACCAAAAAGCTCTTATCTCTATTTTGTCTCCCCACTCTGCACTTATTAAAATCAAGCTTTCAAAAATTAAATTAACAAAATTTTACAATTTAGCACAGGGTGAGTCGAAATATTTCGTTTCACGACATTATATATATTCCTATGCCCCCAACTTTATAAATTTTATAAATTTTTACTCTTCTGTGAAATTAGCTGGGTTACACAGATTATTTTTTTAGAGGATGAGACTCTTAAGTAATTTAATAATTTCAATAAAATTCAATGATATCTATGCAATATTTAATACTTAAAAACACAATCATAAATTTTCAATATAAAGTTTTACCATAATTCAATATTTTTTGAATTCAAATATAGTCGATATTTTAGACTTTTTCTTACATAAGATTAGTTAATGGTTTACAAATGTGCCGTTAGTTTTAATTTTCTAATATTTAATTCGTAATTATTTCAACGTGCTCTAGAAAATTATCACTGAATGACAATTTTAAAATTTTAACTTTACGGTATTCGTTGTTAAAGTTTTAATGACGTACGTATACTATAGTTTTCTCACCATATGCGTTGTTAAATGTTGGTTGTAGTTTACTGATTACTAGCATCTGGTCTTCCTTGCTGATCATCTCTGCTACTGTTCGTAATTGATCTAGAGTATCTTTTGACTCACTGTCCATTCCATATAAATTGTTTTCACTTTTATTGATTGCGGCTTGTTTTATTTATTATTCCAAATTTTTAATTTTTGCTATCACAATGTCCAAATTTTATCGGAGCTACAAATTACCAAACGACTTTCTCGTTTGCTTAATCATACCGCAATGTTTTAACAAATTCTCCTTTACGCAGTATTGCTGTAAATTTTCCAAGTTTGTCCCTCCTAGAAACGATTTTGCCGCGCGAAGTTCAAATAGTTATCCAATCTAATGCTGTTCGCCGCACTTCCTGTTTTATTATGATTTTCAAACACTTTTAAAAATTTTTAACTTTTTAAGTCCTAATTGATTTACCATTTTTCGCCTTTGCTAGTCATGAACTTTTATTGTCCTCTCATTTGAGGTTTCTTTAATCTAAAAATATCTTTCTTTTAAATCAAACGTAGTTAGTTCAACGAATTTTCAGGCAAGTAAAACTTTTATTTTGAAATAAATTTTGTAACAAAAATCTGTTTTGTTTTAGAATTAATCGACATATCATTCAATTTTTAACTAAAATTTTGGTACTCATCTCCGTAGAAATAAATCTTTCACTCTGAAGACTTTTTATATTAAAATAAAATAATTCTGTAAATTGTTAAATAAAAATTCCTGACAATATTTATAAAGTATATGTAAATAAATTAAGAAAATAGGTACATTTTAATCATATCCTTGTATTAATAATAATAAGCATTTAATTCCTGTCGGAATATTTGCTATCTCTGCGGAGATTTTTACAAAACCGTTTCATTGGGGTGGCTTAGTCCTCATTTACTTTACATTTCATTTCACAATCTAACATCTGATTTTGCTTTATTTGTTATTCTTTTCCATATCTTTTTGACTGTTACTTTTGTTCTCCATTATTAATTACATTAATAATAAATATTATACGTTATTAATGTTTAATTAATTTATTATCTTAAAAACTGTAAATAAAATGTATAGATCATTCAAAAATTCGGGTGAAAAGGTACAAGAACCGTATAAAACTGAAAGCGGCTACTGCATTGGGTGTTTCCATAATATTAGCTCCGTTCTAGGCATGTTTTTAGTTTACAACACAGTATCTGGGTACTCCGGAGAATCTTTCCAATTTTTGTACTCAGAGATCTGGGTTTTTCTATATCACTGACGATAAAAATTTAAATTCAGACGACGCACCGGCAAAAAACAAATGATTAATCTGCAGGTTGGAGTAAATACCGTAGGTCAACACACGATATATGTACACACGGTATGATGATTCGTGTTCTCAAACACGTTCACTGCTGCGCAGGACGTCATATAAGAATGTAAACTGAATTTTAACGAGCGAAATTACTACTATTGTAGAAGTTATAATTTAAAACGTCTTTGTTTTTTACTCTGTATATTCCTTTTAATCCATTAGTACCAACCATAAACTAATTAATAGTATGTAGCGACACTTCTTCTTAATCTAGGACTACGTCCTGTTTTTTAATCAAGTGATATACCAAATTTACAAGTAGCATTCACGATTCTTTGAGCACTTGCAATTCTGGTAGGGAGCTAACCTTGCCAGATGCATAGCCCTTAGATGAAATTTGGGCTTTAGATCACAGTAGTGCAGTTGGCGCGACCAAGCATCGAATTTAAGTGTGTATAGTATATAGCTATATAGCTATATAGTAGATAGCGACACCATACCATATATTATAGTATGTAAGTATTATAATAAATTATTATAGTTTGTTGATTATTAATCTAATTTAATCTAATCTAATCGTGCAGCTCTACAACCCTGGGTGGGTCTTGGCTGACTTCACAACCTCCTTCCATCTTTCTCGCTGTGTCATAAACGTCTCCATCTGGTCTTCATCAATTCCTATTGTTTTGAGGTCTGCTCTGATGTTGTCTCGCCACCTAAGACGTGGTCGTCCTACAGGTCTTTTCCCTTCGGGAAGTGCTTCCCATGCCATCTTAATCAGTTTGTCATTCGGCTGCCTCCGCACGTGTTTCACCCATCTCAGTCGTTGAGATTTTATTTCTTGAATTATGTCAGGGTCCTTGTATAGTTCTTTGAGTCCGACGTTTGTTCTTATCCGATAAGAATTCGTGGTGGGATCGTATATTGGTCCAAAGATCTTTCTCAGCACTTTTCTTTCAAAGCGCCGGAGTTTCTCCTCGTTTGATTTAGTGATAGTCCATGTTTCAGAGCCGTATATTACTACCGGTCTTATGACCGTCTTATAAATTTTGATTTTTGAGATTCTCGAGACGCTCTTTGCTTGGAAGACTTTTACTAATGCATATATACTGTCGTGTTTCAAAATGGTTGCGACCTACCCTGTACATTTTGATGAAAATTTTGTTTGTAAATGGTTTTGAGTTGCAAGACTGTGAAAATTGGACAGGTGGGGAGCGAACCGACCGGGAGATTGGCTTTTTGTCAACAGGTCGCCGCGCGAGTGACAGCGCCGACTTTTGGATCGTTAAATTTTGACTCGAATGAGTTATTGTTGAGATTTTGAGTTTTGATATAAGTTTGAATTTATAAAGTTATATTTGTGAGTACTGAATTTTTGATTGAATAAATGATTTTGATGCGAATGCATTTACTGCGCAATTTTTGAATGATAAGTTTTGATATTTGGATAATATTTGGATGATTTTTGATACGTTGCTACTGAATTGGTAATTTGGATTGATTTGATTGATTGGATAAAGTTTGGAATGAGCAATTGAAATAAAAAAAAATTGGATCTGAATTGTTTAAAATTGGAAAGTTTAAGGTTTGCATTCGTGGGAACGAATGGTGCTATTGATAAGCGGGCGATTTGGATAAGGCACGAAATCAAACTGTGTTCCTTTCGAATAAAATTAAAATTTTATTTGACATTAAAATTATTTTAATTTTACATTGGATTTGCGATTTATTAATTTGCTTTTGGAGAAGATTATTTTTGGAGAATTCATTAAATTTATTAGATTGGCCATTATTATTCTGAATTGGATTTGATTTTCGAAGAAATTATTTGTTTTACATTGGAAAGATTTCTTTTTATTTTAATTTTGAAAACGCAAGAACCCTCGACCCTTGAAAATTGTCAATTGCTCCCGTAATGCTGAGTTAACCCGAGTAAATAAAGTGTGTGGAAAAATTCAATGAAAATAACATTACAATACATTGATTTCCACTTTGAAGGTGGTTTTTTATTTCTTCAGTCAAGTCGTTGTCTTGAGTGATTATAGATCCTAGGTACTTGAAGCGTTGGACTCTTTCAAAATTATAGTCATCAATTGTAATATTTTGTCCCACTCTGTCTCTTCGTGGCAATCTATTAACACACATGTATTTTGTCTTCTCTTCGTTTATTATCAAGCCAATTTTTCCGTTTCCATTTCTATTTTCTTGAAAGTCTCCTTTACGCTGATCACGCTATTCCCAATAACATCTATGTCGTCTGCATACGCTAGTAGTAGTCTAGGTCTATCGCCTGTGAACAGTTGTGCCTCTATTGCTGTCCGTCTTATAGCTTTTTCCAAGACTATGTTAAATAAAAGAGGTGAGAGGGCATCTCCTTGTTTCAGACCATTACCGATTGTGAAAGATTGTGATGTTGAATTTCCGATTCTCACCCTTGCTTTTGATCCGTCTACACACATCTTTGTGAGCTGGATGAGTTTTCGAGGTATTCCGAGTTCAAACATGGCGCTCCAAAGTTCTTGCTTTTAGGAAGTCTATAAACATGTAATGTAGGGTTTTGTTAAATTCCCAGCTCTTCTCCAGTAGTTGTCTGATTGTAAACAGCTGGTCCGTTGTTGATTTTCCTGGTCTAAAACCCGCCTGGTATTCTCCTATGCTGCTCTCTACTAGTGGTGTTATTCTAATTAGTAGGATGTTTGAGAGTATTTTGTATGCTGTATTGATCAAAGATATTCCTCTATAGTTACCGCAGTTTGATCTGTCTCCTTTCTTGTGAATCGGTATTATGATACTTTCTTGCCAGTTTTCTGGTATCTTTTCTGTTTTCCAGGATTTAAGTATTAGATCATGCAGCCGTTTGTGCAAGGCTGGTCCTCCATGTTTTATCATTTCCGCCGTTATCCCGTCCGTTCCGGGAGCCTTCGAATTT
Organism: Cantharis rustica; assembly: GCA_911387805.1. Taxonomy (NCBI): domain Eukaryota; kingdom Metazoa; phylum Arthropoda; class Insecta; order Coleoptera; family Cantharidae; genus Cantharis; species Cantharis rustica. The sequence continues at coordinate 39,653,221 of OU426879.1, forward strand.
TTAAGTTTCTTTATTGCTAATATAACCTCTTGTAGTGTTGGTTCGTCTGTAGGCCAGTCTGCGGTTTGGTAAACCTTTGGGTCGGAAAGTTCTGAACTTTCTACATTTAGTAGGTCGTTAAAATGGCGTTTCCATATTTGTAAAATTTCTTCCACGTCTGATGTTAGGTCACCATTTGGTTTTCTGATGAAAATTTTTGATCTAGGTTTAAAACCTGACTTTGTGTTGGAGATTTCGGCATAAAATGCTTTGTGATAATTTCGGATTCTGCTTTCTTCCATCTCTTCCATTTTTTGCTGTTCATATTCTCTTTTCTTAGTCTTTATTAAGATTCTTGCCGCTCTTCTAGCACTTATATATTTTTGTATGTTTTCTTGTGTGTTTCTTTGTAGCATTATCTTTTTGCACGTCTCTCGATCTCTTAGAATTTCCCGGCATTTGTCATTCCACCATCCTTTGAATTTCTTCTTGTTTTTATTTTCTCTGCCAAGTATTTTATCTGCTGCCTCGGTTGTCGCATCTAGGATATCTTTCCACGCACCTTCCACGTCATCTTGAGGTGTTCTTTTCTGGAGTTGTTCTACTATTGATTCTTCAAAATTCTCTCTCTCTTCCGCATTATTTAGTTTGGCTACATTCCAACGTATGGCTGCACTTTCATTTTTTATTTTATATGTTGATATTCGCAGTCTCACTTTGGCTTTTACAAGGAAATGGTCAGAATCTCCGTCCGCCTCTCTAAAACTTCTCACGTCCATTACGTTACTTCCATATCTTACATCTATCACTATGTGGTCAATCTGATTCCTTGTTCTGCCATCGTTTGATCTCCAGGTTTGCTTATGAATGTTTTTATGTTCGAACATTGTAGACTTTATCAACATGTTATTTGTTGTTACCAGCTGAATCAACCTCATCCCGTTATCGTTAGATAAGTCGTGCAGACTATATTTGCCAATCGTCGGTCCAAAATTTTGTTCTTTACCCACTTTCGCATTAAAATCCCCGCATAGCATTCTCATATCGTGTTTGGGCATTTCTTTAATAGTTTTGTCAAGTAGTTCGTAGAAGGCGTCCTTCTCCTCGTCATCGCTTTCTTCGGTTGGTGCATGTGCTGATAGGAAAGAATAGTTATACCACACACCTTTGACTCGCAGCCAGCAGATTCTATCGTTTATAGGTTCAAAAAGAATTACTCTGTTTGATACACGTTCACTCAAGACAAAACCGGTTCCTCTTTCATATCTATCACCATTTCCTCCATTGTAGAACACAACCGAATTACTAATCTTGGTGTTGCCGGCATTAAAGCCATTTCATGTCTTGGATCGTTGTATTATCCATTTTTAGTTTCTCCAATTGTTCTATGGACTGTATGGCAGCTCCTGTTCTGTACCAGCTCAAAACATTCCATGTTCCCACATTCAAAGACCGTTTGCATTGCTGTCGTTTCCGTATTCCTATCCAATTCCGAGGCTTTGTGTAAGTCTTCACAACATGTTTTGTTTTCCGAGGAGGGGTTGTTAGCTCTTTGCTCAACCCTCCTCCTTTATCCGGGCTTGAGACCGGCAGTGGAAGCCGATGAGCTACTCAATCTACTCACCAACTCCCCCAGGCGGAGAGAATCGTTTGTGAGAATTTCAAAATCTGTGGTTGTGCAGTGAGCAATTGTGGTAATAACAATGCAAAGACCCAAGGAACAGAAATCAAATACAGTGGACGCCGCTTAAATTTGATCAACAAAAATATTAAGCTATTATACGGTATAAAACTGCATATTTTGTTTTTTTTCAGTAACAAACGTTTAGATACAAAAATTCAGCTTTCTATCAAACAAAACATAGAAGTACATATAAATCCGCCCTCTAGTGATCACATTGAAACTGGGGGGTTTTGATAACAATATACGAAAAGATTGTTTTTTTAAATTTTACACAAAAGTGTTGCATTCGGCTGGCTGAAACTAAACAAAATGTTAAAATAATAAAAAATATATAAAAAAATTTTATAAAATTTTAATTTTTTCGCTTAAACTCAGATCACGTCTATTTTTTATGTCGCTTATTATAAAATTTTAAAATAGAAAATTAATTTTTCTAGAGCTATCGTACCCGTAGTTACCATGTCTGAAGTTGTTGTTGCTGATCGGAATGACGATATTAACAATACAGAAGTGGGTAAGGCTTGTTTCACACACATCAGGTTCCATTCGACACGGCACGTCTTCGATTCGTTTTCGGTTGTTTCTGATAAGTGTGAAACGATAATTAGGTTTCTATTCGGTACCTAATAGAAACCGTATAGCCACCGAATACTCTTTCGAGGGAATAATTTTTATCGGGTACTTTTACAGTCCACTAGACGACGGAGACTATGTTCCGGAAGAAAAATACAAAACCAAAAACTAATCCACGACGTGCCGTATCGAATGGAACCCGATGTGTGTGAAACGGTAATTCGGTTTTAATTCGTTACCTAATAGAAACCGTATAGTACCGAATACTCCCTCGACCGAATAGCTTTTATCATTATTTGATGTTCGCAACATTTCTTGCTTCTACTTTTTTTTTTGTTTTAATTAAATATGGTAAAATTTATGTAATAATGCTACAGTATGATGTATTATATATTATATTATTATATAAATTTATATTCATGGTATTATTAGTAGATGTAATGTTAAATATAAAATACTTTAATATAAATAGGTACTATATAATATAAAACACTATCGACTTGATAGTGTATGTGATAGATAAATGTATCAAGTTTCACATAGTAATTTTTATTTTTTCTTCTTTATTCAAATATTCTAAGTCCAAACCTGTTGAAATGTAAATCAATGTATTTTTTATTGTTTTTTAAATAATATTTTTCTACGTATGTATTCTTTACTTGACAGTTAAAATTAATTATTTTAAAGTTTTTGTTTCGTTTATTTTGGCGTTACAGATGGTCCTTTAGCTTCACATGTAATTCATCAAATGATTTCTTTGATGTCCTGAAGTAATTAAAAAAATGTTTTTCCTGCTCCCTTAGCTTCCGGAAAATGGTGCTAAATGCTCCAAATTCCAGCCGTAAAGTGATGAGAGAGTGCTTCCAATGAATTCTTACATTCTTTCTTGGTTTTTTTATTCTTCTATAGAGAAACAGCATAGCAATAACTTGACTTCTCTACATGACAATCACTAGACGACCGAGCATGAGTTGTTGGAAATTTAAAACAGGGTTTTTCATAGGGAGTTCACGGATCCTTTAAGAGTCCGTAACATAAATTTTAAGGGTTCACAGGGTTCTTTTCATTAACTTACTTTTGATATAATTTAATTAAGAATTAATATAAACTAATTAATAAAAGTGATTTTTATTAATGTTCGTGCTGTTTGTGGAATTTTTGAAATTCTGAAAGCGGTCCGTGGCTACAAAAAGTTTAAAAACCCCTGATTTAGAAACATTAAAATAACATTTTTATGTAATTTTGAATCCCTTTTTACTTTGTTACCTTGTTTTAGTTTTAAGTTTTGTATATAAATTTAGTATTATCGATATAATTTTTTAGTTTTCAGTTTGTTTAAAAAAAATAAGATACATTATATTCAAAATTTCACAATACGTTTCGATTTTTAATTTTAACATTTTTAATTCTAATGTTGACCGGAAAACACAAAACCGGATACAAACCGTACGAAAACCGTGTATGTGTGAAACGAGTCATTCGTTTTCTGTTTTAAAACCGAATACAAACCTTGTATGTATGAAACGAGTCATTCGTTTCGGAACTCAACCTCACTAAATTCCAACGCCCGCCGCTCACACCACAACGATGCAGATATTAGAAGGTACATTAATTTCATTTCAAGTGATTTGCTGCCTAAGTAGGACAAAAACTGCTATCAAGTTACGAAAGTTTAATCGCCAAATTAGTTTTCAAAACTGCCAAAAGAAATTGAATAAAAAATGTCTAAATTTACTAATTGTAAAAAATAACTAAATAATCCGTTCTGCTATTTTTCCAATGGCGCAGAGGAGAAAATTTGTGGAAACTTTATTGATTTGCCAGATTTGAAATTTAGCTGTGAGTGGCCCCGTCCACAAAACAAAGTGCAACACCAATTTACATTGATCACACAAGCCATCAACAGAATGAACTATTTGCCGACTTTTATGTGAAAAATTGTTGTTTTAAATTCGATTATTTCGGTAATTAAAGAAAAAATTTAGTTTGATCCATAGTTGAATCGCTTCATTTTAATGTCATCTTTCACGTTCTACGACAATTTTTATTGTATCGAATTCTAAGATCCCGCTTTAATAAAATACTGCCATTAAATATGCCTTAAGTTTTCTATAAAAATTATATTTGTATTGTCCAATAAATAGCAGTACTACTATATTATATTCCAAATAAATTATTATTGTATTTATATCTTTAACACTAACTTGTAAATAAAGTTAAAACGATAAAAAGTTATATAATATCTACATAAAATTGTTTAATAATTATGCATCGTTATATTCTAATAGTAATTTTCAAGACTCTACCCTATTGACTTCTCAGTATTAATACGTAATATTACGGAATTTAAAATAAAAGTTTTACTATTTAATTACTATTATACGAAGAAGTAATTTTGTATTTTTTAAAGACAAAAAATAATTATGCGCATAGCAATTAATTATAAATAGGTAGTATTTTTTATGGCTTAATTTTAAATTTATATAAAAAAAATAAAACTGTTTTGAATAATTTAAACTATTTGATTTCCTTACTTTGTCTTCTCCAGTTAAAATTTTAGGCGTAGCACAGTAATTGACTCTACAAGTTTTTTTATAGAATACAATTTTGGTTCTAATTTCTTTATACAGTGGCAGAGATGCAGTCACAAAAGGATATTCGGGATCACCAATTTTTAGTAAGGTGAAAATTTTATTTCTGGCCGTGTACGTGTTAACTTGTGGAATACAAATTACAGATGATACTTCGATGAAGTCTAACATTTTTTTATAGGCTTCAATTGAAGTACTATTATGCAAATTTTATCTACGTAGTAGTATTTATATTTTGTTATGCGGATTAAAAATTTCCTACATTTTGACAAGCAATTTTCGCATTTGTGATGTTCAGCGTAACAAATTTACTGCAGTTCATACTTGTTTTTATTAATAAACAATTACCAAAATTGAATTTTGACTTTGGAAGAATAAATTATTCATGAAATGATCAAGTTAATCAAGTCAAGTCAGCTTATGTCTGTACGGTTAACTGTTTCTTGGCAGCTTTGTCATCACTTTGAAGAGTAAGTAAATATGTTGAGCCTAACCTGCCAAAGATAGATTTGGCATATATAATAACAGTCATAAGAATGCAAGAATGACGCCAGATAGCAACAGAAAAACAGTCAGAGAGGTTTGCTCAAAGTTGTGTAATCTTACATATTTAGAGCTAAACAAAAATAATTTTAGAAACTTTGTCTCGCCGCTGCAAATTTGACAGATTGTGCAAATTGTTTGTGCAATATTGTGTATTAATTATTTTTTTGCGTTTGTGTTAGCGCAATTGACCATATATTTTTAGTTTGAATTCAGATAAGGGGGAGCTGGAGATCTCATAGGGAGATAAGGGACATAAAAGACATAAAAATTTTGTATTTTAATACAAACGCACCCTTAAACTTTTTTTATGATCTGTCAATGTCAAAATGTCAGTCAAGGTTTACATTTTTATCATGGTGAAGTTCATGAACGAGTAACGTTTTAAAATGATTAAAAGTTACTACCGAAATTCCGAGTCTGTGGTCGCAACTTTAAGAGCATTTACTCTAATTTTCGGTTGTAATAATAACACCCAGACCGGGTGTGCGTGCTACTATATTGAATAAATTTGAAAAAACATATTCACTATTTAATGTTCTTGTGCCAGTGGAACAACGCACCTGTTGAAGTACCGAAAATATCGCAGCCGTAAAAGCTTCTGTTTAAAATGAACCAATAGTTCATTTAGTTGATTTCACTCCGTCTACAAGAATTGGAAATCTCTCAATCCACATTGTTTCGAATTTTGAGTAAATATTTCAGCCTATATTCTTACAAGATCAAATTAACTCTAGAATTAAAGCCTCTTGATCATTTGAAGCACCGAAATTTATCCGATTAAGCCCTGCAAAAGTTTGTAGAAAATCCTAAATTTCATCGAAAAGATATCTTCAACGAAGAAGCTTATTTTTAATAAGCGAAATATGCGTTATTGAACAGCAGTAAACCCACATGTGCTTTAAGAGACTCCATTGCAGCCACAAAAAGTGACCGTGTGGTGTGAAAGTGCCGGAAATGCGATTGTAGCGTATTTTTTCTTCGACAAACATGATCGCCATGTTACAGTCAATGGAGTTCGTTATTGTGTCATATTGGAAGACTATTTTTATCTAGAATTGAATGAACTTGGCATCAGTGATATGGAGTTCCAACAAGATAGTGCCACATGTCACACAGCTGGTCAAAGAATTGAGATATTAAAAACCCTTTTTATGGGGTTAGTCGTTAAGTCGTTGGTTGTAATGTAATGTTGGTCGTAATGTGCGGAAGAATTGTGGAAAATTGGCTCTTAAGAATCGATTTTTTACACAAAGTAAAAAAAGTTAATGAACTGAATAGCATTAAAATTAAATATATTGTCGTGTTTTGAAATCCTCGTGAAAAACATTTTTTTTTATTTTTGTAAATTATTTTAAAATTTGTTTTTTTTTTCAATTTACAATTTTGTAGCATAGTGTACATTTAAAAATTTTGTTTTCGTTAAGAGGTTAGTAAGAAAAGTAACAACAGAGATAAAAGTGTAGCCTTACACCGAGGAGTGAAAAGGTCGGTGGACCTTTGTTTTTTGACCTTTGGAAATCTGTAAATTGGAAAATTAAAATTATATTTGTAAGTGCGAACGTGCGAAATTGATAAGTCGGCGATTTGGATAAAGGAAATCAAAAGTTTGAACCTTTAAAGATGTAGTAAAATATTACAATTTATTTAAAATTTTATTTTCGAGTTAAGAGAATTTTTTATGAAGACGATTTTGTTTTATTTATTTTTTATTTTTTTTTTAACTGTAATAATTATTTTGGAAACGTTCGAAGCCTAACAACCCTAAAATAATCCCAACTAACCGCAATCCAGGGCTACCCAAGTAACCAAGTATTTTCAAATTTTCTACGAAAATTACACAGCAATATAATATCTATACAATTAATTAGTACAATATTAATCTTTTAAATTCCAAAATAATATTTCACGAAAATCTATTCCTTTAACATATTATGCAGGTTATGCTAACTTCTGGAAGATATTGAACTTGTAAAACTAAATGTTTAAACTCGAATCATCCAAATCTAAATATAAAATGAATTTATATTGCCGGGAATTCTACAGAATGCGATATAATGCAACAATTTTTCGTTATAAATTGTGATTTTATACCCAAAAAAAAAACAAATTTTAAAAATAAATAAATTTAATGGTATCTAATATTATATACACTGTTATTAACTTAAAGTACATAAATGTTGATACCTATTTAAGTAAATAAATAGCTAAGTACTGAAAAAACTCGACCTCTAATTTTACATATTAGATTGTAAAAAGAGATCGATGTTTTTTTTTAAATATAATTTCAAAGTAATTTACATAAATACAAAAATAATGACCCTAATATAGTAGTACATAAATATTTTTTTATTTTTATATTTAAAAAATAACTCTCTGCTGAATCCTTCGGTGATGTATTCAGAGTAACAATTTCATTAATAATAATTTTTAATATCGTCACTTACACATAATACGTACCTACATCTAAATCATGGCAGTAATACGAAGATAAATAAGTTAGTAATTTCTGTACAGGTTATCTTATCATACTAATATACCAAAAGTATTATTTTTTGCCTAATAAAGGATCGTACGCAAAATTATTCGTATATGCTACATGATTTGATGCTCCATTATAATCTGCCCATTTACTGAAATCTATGCTTGGTATGATACCGCTTCGACATGGAACCCTTGGATTTCTATAAATTTAACAATAAACTTTACGGTTTTTATAAAATTTTAGTCAACTTACATTTCGTGATCTGGTAATACCATAGGATACAATTGTATCGAATCAATTAAATCTGTATTATCGCAAATTAACCTTGCAAGTCGAGTTTTTCGTATCTCGTGTAATTGTTCAGGTGTGAATGATGATGGTTGATTTGGCAATTCATACCTAAAAGGCGCTATTAAAACCTGAATACAAACGATAATTTTTAAAAACTCACCAAAATCTGTCTCCTCTTCTGGAATAACTGAATTGAGTAGCAATAATGCAAGCAAAAGTAGGCCCTAACATACTTCCAGGTAATGGTCTTTCAGATACACCACCAGACCATAAATCCACATCGCTTGGATGTCTAAAATTAATTTTAATAAAAAAATTGAAAAGTGTAACCAAATCAATCATTACTCAAAAATGGTGCTGTATTTTCGAACGGTTTCGTTAGGCATACTTCCTAACAATTCTTCAAAACTATGTACATTTGGGAGTCCACAGAATTTTCTAAATTCCATATAGCCGGGAATTCCAAACTCTCTTCCTCTTTGCATATTTAAACTCACCAAATCCATTCCATAACGAGCTCCGGCTTTTTTAAACAAATGATTTGTTACCTCTTGAGTAATTGAGTCGTCCATAGCTTGGGCAACTTGATTCATTAATCCCATAAAATATTCGTCCAAAACTCCTGCACGGTACAAGTCATACGGTCTTCTAATTAAATCAGAAAGACGTTTGGAAGCTAAAAGTTTTAAATGCATTTAAAGGAACTTTAAAAGTTTTCCGAGACATACCAATAAATTTATGTGCTTTACTCCATCTTTCTACAGCTGTAGGTAAAAGCGAATGACCAAAACGGAACGCGGCTGAAGCAAACGCATCGATAACGTTAGGATTTACGTTGGAATCATAGCCATCCCAATAGCCATCTTTTTGAAGTAATAAACCGAACTTTTGCATCACATCTTTTCCGAGCAGAATTGGTAAAAATTCATTGTAAGTTACGTGTTGTATTTCTGCAATATTTATTCGTCGTGCTTCCTAAAATTAAAAGCGTTACACTTTTGCAAATTTTAATGATAGTTAAAATTTAATACTTGGAAAAGAGTTTCGTCATCCCAATGCGGATTGACTTCGGCTAAACCACGTGCTACTCGGTTGTGCTCTCGCGCCATCAAGGTATGCATGCAAGTAAGTACCAATTGCTCGTTAACTCGAATTTCTCCTGCTTCGAAGCAATACATGGATGCGTTTGGTCGCGTGCAACCCTCATCAGGAACATCTAATTTTAATGGTAACAAATCTTTTAAACCGTATTCGTTAAAGACCGAATTCATTCTTAATAATCCTGCATAACCGGATCTTAATTTTCTAAAATAAAAAGTTGCTTTCAAATCGGCTGCTACTTATTGCAAAATATTCAATTTACCTTGCAAATTTTTCGTGTACGCCATAAACTGTATTGGCATCGAGTACGCCAGTTAAAGTATTAAATGGAACTCGCGAACCTATAATTATTATTATTAAGGATGGTCGTTTTTATTTCGTCGGTCTCTTACCCAATCTACATCCTGGTCTTGCAGCAGGGAACGCGCGGACAAAATCTAAGCATTTGACATTGAACAATCTATAAAAGTAATCATCTGCAGGAATTTCTATTTCGTTACAGTATGGGTGTTTTAAATGAGCTGGTCTATGACAACATTCTTCGGGGTCGTTACGATTGAGAGGATCTAAATTATATTTTATTAAGATATATCAAGTTATGTGGTAAACGATCATGTTACCTAATGGAGTTCCAGTAAGTGTAAAATCGTGATCCATAAATTGTCCCCATGCAATGACCATTACAGTTCCTGCGTGATCGTGAAATCCTTCATCTGGATGCATCGTCCTTGATACTATTCTAGACAGAGGTAATTGGTTTCCTGTTACACTTACGCGTGGAGCAGACATGCCATCCGCAAATAAAGGTCCAATTAATCTGTAAGTTAGTGTTGGTAAATTGTTATCATATTTTTTGATAATAGATATTCTACCTAGTAAATGGAGTATTTGTTGCACCCCATGTTGGATGGTTTAAATTAGTGCAGAGCCCGTCGAACCTTCTGTATTTTCCAGGTCTACATTCGACATTTGATAAATATGGTGGACACATTTCTCTTACAAGAGTTTTAGACGTATCAATTAAAGGAAGACCTTTTTCAATTTCTTCGTAGCTGAGTCCATAGGTGCGTGCTAAAGTAGCAGACATATCAAGAAGAACTTCGCCTACCGTTTTGATTTGCTCTGGTTTCCAATCGCCGATCGGATGGGCAACAGCTGAAAGTGAAAATAGAAATAGTAAAGGCGTTTTCGTGATGATTTACTTCGCGCTTACGTATTCTTTTTCTAGCATCCAGATAAGCTGCATTTACTGCATCGTACGTTATACAAGTTTGAGGTCCATTGTATCCCCTACGATAAATTTAATTAGAGATTAAAATTAAATTATTTTTTTAGTCTTACAGCGAAGATCCCCTGAGAAGATTTAAGTTATAGTCGAAGGAACTGCTTCTTCCTGGTCCGCTTAATAAAAGGGCACACTCGCTTTCTCCCAACGATTGTAGATCTACATTATAGTTGTGTTGAATGCAAGAAGTATATTGGCACGCTATAGCTACTACCAGTAAACTGAACCACAACCTAAAATAGAAATGTAAATTATTTGTTAGTACACTAAATAATTGTTTAAATTTTAATCTATATAAGGAAAGTGACATAACATATTTAGTGTAAATGGAGTATTAATTTACGAAAATAAGATTCTGTGAGATACCATGACGGAACATGTTATACTTTACTGTGTCAGTAATTTAATATCGCGAAGGTAAAATCTGGACTACTTTCTCAACTGTCTTACGGGATCTTTCACTTGATGCTCTCATATGTAGGTCATTATTTAGAAAGGAAATCTTGTTGCAATCAATTATTGTATACAAAAGAAGATGGGTGATTTTCGATACTGAGATTCCATATTAAGTATATACGTATGCCTACTTATTCCATTGTTGTATAACATATTAACGGTTTAAAAGGTAGATAATTTGAAAGCGTTTTCTGATTTGTAAATTAAATCGTAATTATTGTACCCATGTGTTTTAGAAATTTAATGTTTGAAACCACAAAACACCGTGCATGATTGTAGCACAAATTTTCAATGTGACAGATTTAGCGCAATAAAAAGTTGAATTTGGCTGTTTTTAGGAAATTATTATTTAATATACCTAATCATGGCATTGCATGTTTGCTAAACGTCTCACGTAATATAAAAGTTTTATTGGGTTGATTAAATAATATCTAAAAGTATAGCAATACACTTAAAAATTATTTTTGTAATTTTTTTTGTCCAATTTTTAATCACAAAAATAGTATATGACTACCCAAAAAAGCAAATTAAATAATACATTAAGGTTAAATGAACACCAAAATGTTTTCTGATAATGACAAATAAATATATAGTATGGATTATTTTTTATCGAATTACCCAAAAGAGACGTTGGATAATACCCAAAAGATAATATCCAATATTAGAAGTTGAGGAAAAAGTAGACGTCCTTCGTCAATTAACGAAGATATCCAATTCGATAACAAATAATGTAGTTTACCTATGTTAGTTTTACTATCTTATGTACTTGCAAAAAAAATCAATTAAGCGCATTCAGATCAAAATTAAACGATAGTCACTAAATTAACCAAGTCTGTTAAGGGAAAGCATTGGGAAATGTTGATTATGAAATACTCACATGATAGTATTACAATTTTTATATCCATCCCACATAGTTTCGCCAATATTTCGCAATGTATTGCATTATTGTAAACAAGAATTTCATTCTAATATGTACAGACCACATTAATAATATAATATATTTTAATGTAAAGTTCTACTACTTATAGTAATAAATTATTAACCTTTTTGTTTTTGTAATATTTCATCTTAAATACATAATATAAATTATTTAACATCCGTCATATAAAATATAACAATGCCTTGACATTTTAAAATTTTGTACTTTTTGCAAGTATTTTTAATTTTCGCAATAGTGAATTTAATCATACGTTTATTTTGACATTCACCTTTCTGACCCAACTAATGAATCGGTTATAATGTGTGTTGATTATGGGTAAATTTAATGAACGTGATATCTTTAATTGGCATCTGTAAGATAAATAACCTTTCTGTCAAGTCAGAATATTTTATATTTTCTTATTGTTAACTTTTGTTTTAAATGTTTTCTTTTCTCTGCATTAATCTAACCTCAACATAACATAATAAGCATGCAAGAATACCATTAAATAGATATAGATATATCATATATTTAAAAATATATAGAACAAAATAAAATAAATAGTTAAGATAGAAAAAGTGGAAAAGAATAAAATCAACCCAGACTCAATGTCCTACTTTACTTTTATGCGATATTGTTATTGTGGTATGCGTGAGCAATTTGTAGTTTTTTACGAGTCACATTAATCAAATTATCAAGTAGTTTAAAAATTAATCTCCTATTTGATTTGTTATGAATAACCACTGTGATAGTAATTGTTCTTTTGTCACCATTATAAATCAAGGCTATGAGCTTTCCTGAGCTTGGTGGGCGTGTTAGAATTTTAACATTTGACTTGTATTGCATTTTTATAATTAAGAAATTCCAAATTACCCTAACTAAAGCATCCCAAGTCAAAGCTTGAAGGAAAATATATTTCCATGATTGCTTCGCGCCTCTGGTGGTAATTTGGGACCTGATCCATGTTAATGAACCATGCCCAAATATGAATACTAATTGAAATGTAATAACATAAAAGGAAAAGTCTTTTATAGCTTTATGAAAAGATAGTAGGTATATTATTAAAAATTATCTAAAATTATTTCGTAATTCAAAGAAGTAGCTCGGCTATCTACCGCTAATGATTGGTGCAAAATTATAATTATGATTTAATTAGCAAAAAAAATTATTAATAGATATTTTGCCCTTGTCAAAATAAATTGTCGATAATTAAAAAGTAGCCAAAGAATATCAAAAGCTTAAAATCGTACTTTCGTAATATGTAGTACATACTATTCATATATATACTATATATATATGGTAGATATGGTGCCAGACAGGTATATGGGCGCAATGAAGTAATTGTGTTAGGCGCTACTTAGAATTTCAAATTAATGTTTCTACTTTCACGTAAGCAAGTACATATGACTTATTAGTTACAATAATAGTTTATATAAAAAATGTTGTTTTGTTGCTACATTTAATTGAATAGAAATTTCGGTTCTCGATCACTAATCACAATTTGCCGACAATAGCCTTGATACCTCGATTTAATCAATCCACGTTCGATTGAATGAATGCATAACAACTTTACAGTTACTTATAGAGCTACTGTTTATGGTTTTTGCCTTTCTTTGAAACTAGAGATTATGATCTTGCGTCTAAGTGTAACACTATCAGTTTTTATAAACTATTTTTATTTTCTAACTCAGCAACCAGAAAATGTAACACGTGGGTCACGCAAAACTAATGAGGTATATAATAGATACCAATTTCTTGTTATGTTTGTTTTCCCGAGTTATTTTCATCCGTAATTGGAAACTTGTATCCAATTATTATTGGAATAGTATCGACTAATATTTTTTTATTATTTTTAACAATTACATTTTTTAAGGTTATAATACGTACCTCGTGGAACGTTTTTAAATGCGTAACAAACGCAAATAATAAATCATCACGAAAACTTTTTATGACCTAAACCCTAAAGGATCACTTAATTATAGAATTGGCCTTGGATAGCATGATTGACCTTGAAACTTTCAAAAAAACGCCTGCGGAGACATTTATTTTAACTTTCCTTAAAATTAATTAACTTTATAGAACTGATAGCAAGAAAAATGAAGATATCGTGTCGCGGAGAACATATGGGCATTATTTGAAAATAATTAAGTAGTACAGTGTTTTAACTGCGGAAAAAATTTCTTTCTGTTGATATCACTTTTGCGGTACAATAAAAACCGGGAATCTTACAAGAAACTTATTACCATGTTATTTCACCTGTCACCATGTATGTATAATGAAAGTTAAGGCAATTTACTGTTTAGATAAAATATATTTACACCTGGGCACCAATAAAAAATTATAAAGTATTTTGTACATTCAATTTCCTTATTTATTACGTACGAGATGGAGAAACGTGCATGAATGCAAAAATTATAAAACGTAGACACACATTTGTGTATTTGTCATAAGTGATCATTATAAAATATCTATATTATGTACATACAATTTGTCTAAAAATTACTATACTATTGCCATTAGTACATATATTTTTATATTACCTATATTTTATATTATGATGAATAATACATCAAAGTTCAACATTATTTTAAAAATCCGAAAAATGTAAAAAATAAACAATTGTAAGAAATCGCTGGTTAAATAGCGTGTTTTATTCAAAAGTTAAAGATTTCATGAGCTTACGTGAACATTAACTTTTATCGTGCACCTAAAAGACGTGAGATTTTATAACAAATAATGACAAAAAATACACAGTATAGAATGACAAGCAGTGCTGGTTGCCCCAAAAACTTACAACTTTTGCCACTGACGCACAGTGGTCTATCGTTTACTTTTATGATGACATTTAACTTAAAATTTGGTTAGTCAAAATTTGGAAATTTTAGTTATCCTGCTCTATGACGTAAAAATGGTAGAATTCTTTGAAGCAATCGAGAGGTAATGGTTAGCCAAATTGATTAAAAAGAAGATATGAATTCAGTCAAATTTTTTTATTGATATATAAAATAAAATTTGTTTTAATTGTTCTTGTGCGATATTAGTTTTTTCTGGGTAATTATATTTAACCATTGCTAATGATCCAATGAATAAACATTTTAACTATTTTTATAGTTAAAATATTTTTTTTTTTTAATTATATAAGAAATTACATCTTTGATTCTACGAGTATTACTCAGATTTTAATAGAATAGAATACACAAGAAAGTGCCCTTTTTTCTAAACTGAAAATGGTTTTCAATTAATACTTCTGACACTGAAGTTGAGTTTCAAGATTCGGATAGTGACTTGTAATTTTTGAAGTAGATAAATATATATGTATGTACATGAACATAACATATTTCTTTTATATTTTCATAAAATATAATAGCGAGAAATTTTTAAAACATAATTAAATTTGTATTTAATTATGGTATTTTTGATAGCATTGTATCAAGGAACTATAGAAAATGAATACTTAAGTATTTTTAAATTTTACTTTTGTTAATTTTTTATTTGTCCTATTTTTTGAAAAATAATTAAATTTATTGCATTATATTTTTTTGTGAAGAGATTATTTCTGATTTTTGAATTTGCTCTTTACTATGTATGTATACGTACTATGTAAAAATAAGTAACATTACCGAAGTAAAATTTATTTCTGATGTTCTCAAAAACTACCTTCTTACTGCCCTAATTTTATTTTTTTGCTGTATTTATTGTGTAATTTTAGCATAATATTCTTATAATTGCAAAATTTTTAAACATTTTTTTTTTAATTTTTAGTGAATTTCCAGTTTAATATAAATATATTTTTTATAAATAATTAAACTAAACAAATGTTGAAATAATAAATTTTAACTGTTCAGTAAAGAATACGCATACTTACATAGAAACATAATATTTAAAAAACACTAAAAATGACAATAATACATATTTAACAGGTTAGAACTTAGAATATTTGAAATAAAAAGTATGTAATACGATATAAAGGCCTCTATTTCACAATTATTTTTGATCATCAGTCGTATATAACATAAGAAAAACGTAAAAATAATATACCAAACAAAGATTGACAAAATTAAAAATCAAAAATTCAAGAAATTTATTATTTATTATTATTATTATTTCTATTTATATTTTTTATGTTCCAGAAATTTTTCGTAAAATGTGCCTTCAAAAACTACTGCTACTAATCTGGTAGTGTTTAGAATTTTATCACTATTTTTCCAGTTTTCTAACAAATATTTAAAGTGTAAAAATTTTTAGGTTTTTCTTAAAACTATATACTAATTTCTAAGAACACTAAATTAGTAAACTTGCTTAGCTTAATTACTTTTACTATTTAGAAGTTTCAAACATCTTTGAATACGTCTAGACTTTCAAATCAAGTGACTCAAAATAATGTACACAATTGAAATTGTAAATTTTTTTCTCATCCTCAGCATATTCTCAGAATAATTAAAATAAATACAATTAAAAAATTATTTAATAGAGCATAAAAAGTCAAAATTTTTGAAAATGGTAATACATAATTATTGAGAAATTAAAAACAGAGTAGATCACACAAAATTGAATATAATGCTAGATCGTCGATAAACTGATATTATTTAATACTATGTATTACAGCATTACATAAACAATAATTTTCAATTTCATTCAACCTTTTAATTAAAACCAGTCATACAAAGGAATTTAAAGGTGTATCGAGTTCATAAATATTTAATAGTGCAATTATTTCCTAAAAATGAATTTTTTACGATTTAAATAAAAACTATATTAAGCGGCTTCACCATATAAAAAATTTCTTTCTCTTTTTAAATAAGTATCTTTATGTATTATTAGCTCTAAATGTCAATAATAACATGCATATATACATTATATTATATCACATTTAATGAATTTACAAAGCTAAATATTAATCTGAATATTCCGGCTATAACTAAAAGACTTGACAGTGATTACTCTATTAAATTTTTATTTAATTATTAATCATTTGTTTTTTTAAATATTCCTAATGCAAAATTCTTATGTAAAATTTGTTTTAACTATCTTAACTTGAAAAAAAAAGTTTGATGACATTAAAGTTGTCATTGCATAGTAAGTAACTTTTTGGTTGTTGACCTTTACTGCGGCAAACTTTATCCCTAAAATAATTTAGAAAGATTATTTACAATTTTTACTTTCGGTTTTTAAGATATCGAATTTTAATGCCGAATGCCACAACATGAAATTTATACAAAAAGCTATAAAAGTAAAAATTAAGTACATAAGAATCAAATATTTCTAATTGAAAGAAATTTTATATTTTATGTAAAATGAATAAAAGCCTCGTAGGTATTTTAAAAGTCGATTGGTACTTTCTAAATAATGAGAAATCACAAAATTGAAGTGAAATTGTGGATGAGCTGATTTTAGCACATAAATATAACATCTGGATTAAAGCTTCATTTTCATGATTCATACTTAATTTCAGCAAAATCTTGAGTCCATCTACAATTTTATAAATTATTATTTTTAGTAGAAATCTAGTATTTCGCTTTGGGTGATTTTGGTGATCGG
This sequence comes from Cantharis rustica, assembly GCA_911387805.1. Lineage (NCBI taxonomy): Eukaryota > Metazoa > Arthropoda > Insecta > Coleoptera > Cantharidae > Cantharis > Cantharis rustica. Next base: position 39,670,666 of record OU426879.1, read on the forward strand.
GTGATATATCACCAACACATTTAAATTTCACAACAAGGACTATTATAATCAAGCAGGAATATTGAAAAATGTCAACCAGCGTTATTTATTGATTTTCAATAGAAAATAAAAGTAATTTATTATTCACTCATATGCGCGATATAATTTCTTATTCACACCTGTAAATTAGCTTATTATATGATAGAATAAATTCTCTCGAGACCTACTTTTGAATTGTATATATCAAATTTTAACTAAGTACAGTAATTAGGAAATTTTTAGCTTAATTCAAATACAATAAATTAATGATCAAAATAGTATAAAAGAAATTAATATATATAATACCACAGCATTTCCATTTTTAACAATAAAGATTTCAATATAAAATCTTTCGTGAGAGATATAAAATCAAAGTTACACCTTAATTAAAATTAATTAAAATTAAGTTATGACTTAATGTACCTACCTATTGCACATAAATTAAATTGCTACAATTTAATAGTTCAAAATTTCTCATTGCGTAATGCAAATCTTATGTATCAAAAAAAATACGCAAGTTTATTATTGCGTGTAATTATTGCTATAATAAGTACATTACTATTATTATAAATAGTTTTACATTCAATCTGTAACAAAACTCATGCAAAAATACATTATACATTTATTGTTTGAATAACTATTACCTAACGATAGATATATAATGGTAACGTAGGTGCTCTCTAAATGTTTACTTTTACGCTCTTCAAGTGTAAAATATTACAATAGGTGATAGCTAATAACGAGGAAGCTAATAAAAGTCTCAAATTAAATATTTGATCATTACAATATACAAATGTTACACTATCTCCGTATGTGCATGCGTGAACGTATAGACATATAGTTAATTGGTTAAATCCAACATAAGACGTAAAGGCGTCAATAGTGAACTACCGTTTAAATAGTGACCCATTGTAATTTAGAACCAATAATTATAATCAATTACAATTTTTGCAGAATATAACCGAAGGTTTACTTTTTTATAGGTCAGTGGGTGTGTTCGTCAGACAGTTCATTTAAAACTTGCCGTTGGCTTGATAAATTCGTAAAAAGTTAATCGCTAATAAGTCTAGTTTCGTTGACCAATTCATTGTAATAAAAATTTAACATAATTAATTATTCAAATTGTGAGCAAATTTAATTATGCAATTAGTTGCTTTTGCAAAAATTCAGTTAATTTGCTAGCAAGCGATGGAAACGTTACGCGATTCTTCCAAATCAACAATTTTTTGAACGAAAACTTGATTAAACAATTTTGCTCTTAATACAATGGACAGAATAATATGCAATAAACCACTTGCATAGCTGTTGCAACTGCAAGATATATTATAGGTTGTAAAGTTGCTTTAATATGTGGGTGACCAACCGTATCTCTTGTACTCATTTCTGGTGCATTATAACTGTAATATAACATAGTACTCTACAGCACTGTCGCTTTCAATTACATAACAGGTATTCCTATCTAAATGCACTAAACATAAAACTTAAAAAAAAAAATTATAAACTATGCATCGCAATAATAATAATAATAACAAAACGCCCACGATATGTCAACTCTTGTATTATCAGGATGTAATAGTTGTAATTATTTCCTTACCTATAAATTATACCTACTTTATTAATATACATAATATTATACTTATATGTTTTTAAAAAATTAACCATATAGGTGACAGATTGTAGCTATTATAGTAATAAAATTAAATTGTTTTCATGTTAAATTAAAATTTAAATTAAAAAAAAAATTTAAACTCCATAAAATCTTTCAAAAAAAATTGCTATTAAAGTTCTAAAAAAGTTTTTTAATTGATCAGTTTATAATTTTCAAAATAATGTTATTTATTTATTTCGCCAACAAGTAGGTATTAATTGTGTAATGATTATTCAATTAAATAATTAATATGACTATATTTTGAATTTCAATTTTAATTTAACATATTAATATCGTTAATCATATAACAATAAAACTAGCTATAATAAAAAATAATAAAGTAGTTTTTCTCATATTATTAAAAGATTATATTACAGTATGCAATTAAAAATGCAAAATATTAATAAAATATACTGGATTTGTAAACCTTCAGTCTTTACATCCGGATAACCAATAAAACTATCTGACAAGCGGATATTTTGAACATGGGTCTATTATTTTTATAAGTATTTATATTAGGTCAATTTATAAAGGTCAATGTTATATTAAATAAAAAACGTATCCTTAAATTATTGTAGACTTGATCGTTATGTGGGTGGGATGTGTTAATAAATTAATGTTTAAAGCAATCATATTTAGCTTATTAAGTACAACTATTGAAGGTTCTCAATAATTTCTAAAATATTAATTTGCTTCATCTATTGAAACGAAGCAATTAAAAGTAATGTAAAGTTTCTTTATTTATCTGTCTGCCTTAAAAGATTTAAATAAAATGAAACAAGGACAATAGGGGTACTTAAATATTTGATGACAAAGTTTCTACCACAAATGCGTTTTATTAAAGATAGAAAAAAAAATTGTCTTTACAATTTCAGGTTAATTAAAGTTTTCACTGGAACTGATAGTCTTTTAAACTGGATTGTTATTGGGATCGTGAAAGTTGTCTTCATACCACGCCTGAAGCTCAATTATGTGAAAACATAATAAATCAGAAAACATTTGTTTGAAAACACGATATAATTGTCTAGTATTGTTCACCATTAATAACATCAGTATTATCATATAGTATTATTTAATTATTTTATTATTGTGATTGCTTACAACTATGCTATTTTAATATTTCCTTTCTAAAATTGTACCAAGGTTCTCTGGAGAGCAATATTGTCAATTTTATGTTTAATTACATTGCAATGTTGTTTTAGCATCGCTATTGATGAAAGGAAAAGACTGTCTATATTAATTTGGTTTCCACTCATTTATAAACTGCAATTAATATTTTTATTTTTTCTTAAAAGTCATCATTTTACTAACTCGTGAAAAAATGTTACCTTTTAGTTCGTGAAATTGGTCAACCACCAATTACGAAGATGATAAAGTCGAGTAAAAGTTTGGCGAACTATTAACGACTTGTGCGGGTTTAATTTGGAACAATCTGGGCTCCACCTGGCTTTTATAGTTTTGGTTACCACATATTACCAATTTCCGCAATTATAAAGTAATTCGTATATCTTAAAAGCAATGCAAAACAAATAACACATTAATAATAATTAAGAAATAACAAAGCCAAAGGATGTTTTGATTGCAAAACCATTTAAGGTCGTACAAAGATAACTAACCATTTCATATTCATTCTTCTCTTGAAAATCGGCTGGCTAAATTAATTAATGGAATCGTTTTGGCTATCAACCTCAAGTAGGCATAATTCATAGTACTTTAATTTAAAAAAAATGTTCTTTGGTTTTTTGAATCTAATGAAGGTTTCCAAGTCTTAAAGCTATTGTTTGCATCAATGCTTATTAGTTGCTTTTTCTAAAGAAGAAAGAAGACGGTAAGTACACTTTTGTAGTTAGTCCCTTTTAAACGGATAACAAGTTTTGCGTTTTACTCAAAACTACAGAAGTGTGCTTACTACCTTCTTTCTTACTCCGGCAAAAGTTTGATAGCAAGGAGACCAAAAACAAGAAACACGTTCCAGTTAACACTTGACTAATAATGAACCAATTATTATGAAGGAAGAAATGGTCCTGATCCCCAATAAAAAATTATCATCCCCAAATAACGAGAATAGTATTGGTCGTCGATGGGTTCCTTGGGGCACACATTGGGATCAAAATAGCTTCATTGGTGACTGTACAGTAAATTACAATAAACTGTGTATCCTTAAGACTAGTTTTTTCTAAGATCATGGTCTTTTTTTTCGTAATAAGGGATATGTGTTACGTAAGAACAAAAAACTAGTTGAAATAATTCCTGTTACTCACAATAACACTTTCATTTTCTTTTGCATTACTATATTCATTGAGTAATTAATATATAACACAACTACATAATAAAATGGGTCTAAATAAAATTAATAAGCGTGTAATGTTGTATGCACAGACCTTGAAGCTTCGTTGATCTGCAAGCTTAAGAACTACAGCATTTAATATGATCGGTAGACCGTTACATTAATTCTAAACGATCGCATTACATTATAATGTAATGGATAAAGCACGAACAATAATGTAACAGACAACGTTAGATTTTTCACACTATTATTTCCGGGTTAATTTTAATGATCGGCCGGTGTTACATTATAAATCAGTGCTCATCCTTTCTACACTCACTAACAATATTTATTAGTATCTCGTGATTATTAAATGATGTAACACATTCGTTTATGGTTTGCATTCAAAATTTCTAATGATTGGCATAAGAAACAATAAAATTTTAATATGAGAAGTAAGTTAATTAATTCGTGTTATATAAATGTTCTTAACTGTTATTTTAAATTTGAGAACCAAAGAAAGTATTCTATTAGCATTACTAAAAATATTATTACAAAAACTTTAAATATTAAAATGATTTATTGTATAGCATTAAAAATTATAATTAATTTTCTTGTTTTCCTTTCAATACATTGTTAATTACATTTACTTTTGAAGTACATAGTGAACATATTTTAATATTTATTATTACGTAAAATAAATTGAAAGAGTAGCTTAATCGGAAACGTAGGTGGCTACAGGTAATCGTGAGTTTAAATCCCACATCCGTTTTTAAAATTATTATTTATAAATTAATTAATTAATTTTATTTTATGACTATTTAATCAATTAATTCCTAAAATTGTGTACCTTTCTCAGCTCTTATTATGCGCCGTCTATGTCATATTTACTGGTATGTCCTTGTATTGTCGTGTTACAAAATGTTTGGACCCACCCTGTACTCTTTTAGGAAATTTTCGAAATTGTAATTTTGTTTTGGTAAATTGTAAAAGAGTGCAAGATGGGGAATCAAGGAAGTAAGATAAGAGCTTTTTGCCAAAAATAGCAGCACAAGCTGGTTGTGCGAGTTTTGGCTCTAATTATTGATAAAGATATTGTTGGATATTTTTTTGATAATTAAAGTAGCTTATATTTTTTTATGAACAAGTTTTGTTTGAATACCATTTTCAATAGATAAGTGGTTTAAGTAGTGTAACTCGATATTAATCATATCAAATTTTTAGCATAAACCAAAAAATGCACAAAACACTTTTTCGAAAACTAAAATGTTTAAGTTATCACAATATATAAATACACAGTATTATCGCAAACGTTTTTACCATACTATATGGTCATCAGGCGATGACCTCAATAAAAACATTATTATTAAACGTTTTATTAACTTGTTTATTTCAAGATTATTTAATTATATTTCACAAGTTAAAAAATTAATTTTAACATTTTGTTAAGTTTGATTATTTTAACATCACATGCTACTAAATACCACAAAAATACTTAAAACATTCTAAACTTTTTTAAGTTATTTTCTATTCCAATATGAGTCTGTACATTCGTATCATTTTAAATACATTTGCATTTTTATTGATTGTAAAAAATTAAATAGTTAGATTCCCTAAACCATAACTCTTGTATCCATCAGAAAGTTAAAATTTATTGTGACCGTGTTTACTTAACTGGCTATGCCAAACACCCGAGGTAATTTGCGTTGAAAACTATTGTCCAAATTAAACTAATAAGCATAATATTCATAATATATTATATGAAACTTTTATCAAACAACAAAGAAGAAGATACCCTAAGTTTAAAATGTGATACTATAAAAAATATTTATTTGACCTGTAGTATTCTCAGTTAATTCGTTCAAATATTTAAAGTCAATACAGTTTTCGGAATTATGAGCCTCTTTAACAACTGTCAACTTACGTCAAAAAAATTTAATCATAATTTGACCTACTTAAATTATGTAAGATATTCCGACAGAGATTTTGGAAAAACTACATGTCACGACAGTACAATGTAAAAGAAATTAAATTGCATAAAAATAGCGAAAGTGTTTGGTTAATAATTCGCAACAACGTTTACGATGTTACTCCATTTTTAGAGGAATATTCTGGCGGTAAAAACATTTTGCTGTAAAAATTGAGAAAAAGATATAAATCAAACATTTAACAGTGTAGGACACTCCGGAAAAATTGAATAGTTGTTGAGCAAGTTTAAGTAAGAGCAAGGGAAGAAATTAAGTAAGTTGTATTAAAATTTAAAAAAATTTATTTTGCAATTACTGTAAACAATTACAATAATTAATGTTTCCTTGTCCTTAAAGCAGCCTTATGAGGACGGAATGATCCCAATTGAAACCTCGGGAAATTTTGCTATTATTCTTCTATATGCGGTCAACAAGTCATTAGTTGTATGTCAATTGTAGTTATAATTGACCATTTATCTACCAATAGATTCAAACGTGGAGAAAAAACTAAGTACTCAAGATAGTTTCCGTTTTCAAACCGACAAAAACATAATAATGTTTTCTTAATGCAAATGCTTAAAAGGTTAACATTTTTTTAATGTCTTTGATTGAGTCATTTGTTGCCCGACTTAATTAAATAATAAATTATTTGTAATAAACGTATTATCTTCGAATTAAAAAATAATAAATCTAGTTTGCAGTTTTCACTTCAATTCAGTTTTTTATAAATTTATATTTGAATACCTCGAATTACTAACTGCACCTTTATAAAATAGAGGTTAAATTGCATTGGATATTAATTAAACATAATAAATATTACGATTATGACGTAATTTATACTTCATCGAAGAAAAATAAAAATATCGTTAATTATAAAATAAGTTACCTTCAGCCTAATTTCAATTTTTATGTTTAACGAAGAAAAAGTTGATTCGGAAATCAACTTGGTTGCTTGTTTTATACAACGTGTTCGCGTATAATTTATAATATTTATTTTTTTAAATCGATCACGTACTTATTATCTAATATAGTGGTGCCAAACCCAAAACCCCCGGGCGATATCCGGTCCACTAATCCATTTTTTAATTATTGAATTTAACGTAAAATTTGCAAGGAACCTGTTCTTCCACGCAAGTTTTGTCTGAGCTCTTAGTGTAGGTGTCCATTCTATGACAAAAATTTAAAAATTCAGCGTACGTATCTGTTAAAATTAATTCCAGATTAAACATTAATTTTCCTAATATTACAATTAAAACGTTCAAATTTCTTCATTAGGGATTTAACCAAAACCTAGTGATTTTGTTAGGTACGAGAAATTCAAACTAAAATTTCCCTTGCAAGGTTCTACCACTCGGGAAGTCACCTCTACTGAAAACATACTATACCTATAACGTTATGCAAATGCAATAAATGAATATTATTGATTGTTATTTATAAATCTTCATTAGAATATTTACATGGGATGAGTTAAACTAAGTTTATCGGCCTTCGAAGTGAAAGTATGCGCTTTCGCTATTTTACCATCAAATTCTTGGACGGGAAATTAATTATTTATTCGTTTTATTAAACATCATTTATTTTGTAAACAGGTTCTTAAGATAACGTCTTCGCTGTTCAATAACCGAATAAGGGACCATGCATGAATGGAGAAGGTGAATTATCTGATAATAAGTCTAGCACATTAATTCATATTAATTGATGTGTATAGAAATTTGAGTCTCTATAATTTTTTTAACCTACCGCCGAACTGTCTATTTGAAATACATCAAGGATGTGGGTATTTCAGAATTGAACAGTGCGATGACGCATGGTACTGAATTGTTATTGAAAGAAAATAAATTAAATCTAAAAGTTAGCTTTTTTTTGGTAGCTTTTACATGCTGTACATAATCCATTGTCCTTTTATATTGAATAAATAACCATTATTACATTGTAACCTTGCACGCAACCTGAAAATATTTGTGATTGCAATCCCCGATTAAAATGGTTGTGTCTTGCCCAATAATTGATTACTTGAAATACATAGACTTAGATACACTATCCAATTTGTAACGACTTAGCGTTGAATATACTAAACGCAAATAATGAATGTAGTATCTACCCACTGTGTGTTTATATTGAATGATATCTTTCAAAACCATGCATTAAAACTGCCATTGGAGTTGAAATAAATTGCACAGTTTGGAAAGAACATCTGTAAACGTAATTTGCTGCAAATTGCAGTAATAAATCGAAGAATAATTTTCAAGGTAGTAATTGAATGTTGGTACTTATCGTACTTTTTTACATAAAGGTTTGTAGTTAAAGTAGTTACATTTTCAGAAACTTTTTATGTAATACCGAAAAGAATTTTAATTGCTTACTTTAAACTTATTTTTATGGAACAGATAAATAAATAGGGAAAGTGTGAGAACAACTATAAAGATAGTATTTAAAATGACTTGGGTATATTACATAGAAGCTAATACTAAAAATCACTAAAATATCTACTGATCCGAATTGGTTAAATTACAACCAAAAATTTGTAACCGTGCAGCAAATTCAAGTTGAATTTACAGGGAAAGTAAAACAAATTATGAATATTATGTATTTTTTGAGGTTAAATGTTTTCGTAATCGCATTAAAAAAATACAAAAAGAAAGTAATCCTGTGAGAAATTATTTTGTAACCGCTTGGATGTAAATTAGATGTTTTGTATCATCATAATATTAAAACGGCAATTTCCTTATTATTATGAACAATTTAGGCACATGCCACAATGAAATTAAATTAATTTTGCTTTTAGTATATTTTGAGTAGATACTTTCAAGTATAATAAAATAAAATCAATTTAAAATTTGGGAGAATTACCTGTGGGCGTAAATAAAATTTTGTTTCCTATGAAATATGAAGTTGTTAGAATATGGTGTTCATATTATGGTTTAAGTTTTCACACTACTTAAAAAGTCGCAATATTTCGCTTAGGTATTCCTTGTTATTAGCTGCTTTGCTCCAGCAACGCTTCCGCTATACCGGGATAGTTTGAGAAAACTTTCGATACTGAAGAAAAGGATTTATGAAAGCCTCTCATACTTACTATACATTTTAATTTTTTTAATTGGTCTAGTTACATAGATGTAATATAATATATTCTTATGAATCCACTTTAGAGATTTTCACATGTTTATTTTAGTAACCCATCACTAACATTCTTCCCATTAATCAAACAATTATACAACCTATTTCCGTCATCATTAAAAGAAAGTACAACAATTGACTCGATAAAAGTTTTCATAAATTTTAAGTAATTACTTTTATATTTATAACAGCAAAACACCCTACTTAATTCATTATAATCAATTTTAATAATTTCATTTCTTTGCAGTGGGATCGAGTAAAAATTGAACATCTTCGAGCAACAAAATATTTTATGATTTATCTCAAAAGTACTTATTTTATTTGCAAAAAGATTTTTGAAAATTAAAGTTACAATTATCATACGATAAACGCCCAGAAATTGAAAATTAGGTGGACTTAACTCCATTCTCGTGACGGTAGGTGCATTTTTTTAATTATAGTTAGTTCCTTGACTAGGAAGAAACGTGACAGTACCCTGTTTTGTAGCTCTCAAACATCTGGCAAGTTAAAGAGTTTATGGCCTTTTGATAAGTTTTTTTATTAAAAATACACAGTACAAAATAACAAGCAGTACTGCCTGTGTCGAGAACATACAACTTTCGTCATCGATATTTAAATCCGTACTCCGCCTATTGACCTTAACTTTTGTTATTTTCTTATATCTGTTGTTTTTGATGATTATCTTTACTATAAGGAATAAAGCAAACCCAATTTATATCAATTTTTAAATGCAACAAATATCGCTCTAACGTCTAAATTGAGAAAATTTGCGTGAACCACTTATATTTATAAACTTTCTCGATAGGCGAGAGTATATGGAAATAGCCTACACAGTATTCGCAATACATTTTTAAGATATCTTATTCTTTTTTAATAAAATTTGCAAATGATTCATAGAATTTTATTGTTATATTTATAATTACACTCTCATCTACCATGATTTTAGAAAAAAATTTAATTCGAGAGCCCAGATATCGTGCTAATCCCGAAAGAACAAGAAAAGAAAAAAATCATTGAATATACACTCAACTAGATTAGGTTTTACTTTTTTTTTTAATTAATTTTTACATGTTACATGAAATTGAAATAAAATTTAATTCAAAACTTACGTAATATTGTTCAAAAACTATTTAAAACTATTTACTTTTATTAGATAAGTTAGGTTAATTTATTTTTATTACTTTATTTAATTTTACTTTATAAATAAGCGTATCTCATTAGTGCGGAAATATACACATTGTCGCATATGCAACTTCTATACATTTTATTCGCCTATCGGTAGGTTAAACTGCACTGTAAAAGTTGTACAAAAATATTATAAAAAGCAAGCACCTGTCTAGTTGGACACTTTTAACGGAAAGTTTTTAGTTATTTAATTCAGGTCAATAGACGAACATCTATTTTACAATTCAATTTTCAATATATTAATTTTTAACTTGCGATATAATTAAATTCAATAATCTGCAATTGAACAAGTTAACTAAACAATATTTTATAATATTTATTAATACAATGTTTATATGGAAACCGAATAATAATGTATTGTCATTTTATTGTATTCAATTCAATTTTCATACATTTCAATTTTACTTTTTGCGTTTGAAATTTTTATATTTTTCTTGTTTTTCAAATTTAAATTTATTTTAGAATTTAGTGAAACTTATAGTAAATAAAATAAATTAAATTAAAATATTTCGTTTTTAAATTGTTCAATTAGCAATTTTTTATAAATCTAAATACACTAAATACAATAAAAAAAATGTTTACAGTATTATAGTAAAATAATAATTCAGTTAAATTATATGGCAAATTTGAATTATTGAACAGACACGAAGCCAGATTATAAATCTTTTTGCCAGTGGAAATTCATGCTCTCGAAATGTGGAAATTGCAAATTTTTCATTCCCTAAGAGGTATCAGAACAATTAATAAGGTACTGGAGGTACCTTAGCCCCTTAGCCTAGGTTTTAAAATATCTCTGAGATCTAAGGGTATGAAATAATCCCCTAAAAGATTATAAAGGAAGGTTGCAAAAATTTGCATCCTCCACATATCTAGAGCGCAAACTACCACTGGCGAAAAGCCTTATGATCTGGCTTCGTGTCTGGAATTAATATGGAATACCACTAATATCTCAGTAATTGAATAAAAATTTATTTGTTTTCATTATATTATTATTGATTAATTACTATTTACTATTATATCAAAATTATTATTATTATTATACCAATTGATGTATCTCATAATATTATTGTCTACTACTTGCTGTAATTAATTTTTAAAAAATTAGCAAAAAGTTTGTTTTTACTCCATCTAAACAGTGAAATTTTTCAAAGAAAGTGCCAAAACTAAAAAGAAATAGGAAAAGATCCGAACGATAATTGTAATTTGTGCAATTAATTTTTATATAAATATATTAGGTTAACCCTTATAGAATCGACAAAATTGGAAGAAACCGAGATGATCATAATAAATAGGCGATGGAAAGCTCAGGTACTACTTTAAGTACTTTCATTAAGACAAGCGGTATGACATTCACCCTGCCAACAATGACTACTTATAACGGTTTTACATTCCAATCATCAGAAGGTTTATTCGTTTAAAATATTAAACGAATAGTATAAATAATTAAATAAATATTATGATCTTTTATTCAAATAAATAATTTTAAAAATATTTCTGTAAAAGATGTTTTCTTGCTGTATAAATATGTTCAACAGAACTGCAAAAAAATGTACTTTCTCTGATACAGAATTATCATTGATAAAATGGGCAAGTTGGCATTGTCGACAATTTGTGTGTTTCAATAATTTTTTTAGTTTTAACTTTTACGTTTGTATCATAGGAATTGCTGCATTAATAAGGAATAAATTGTATCAGTTATTCAATTTTATGTTTAAAACATCCCTGAACACTTCCTATCTTTGTCCATATCCAATAACGTATTAGTTTTATTTGCATGATTTATCGATTAAAATATACTATAACTTTTTATTGTTTTGTTATTGTCTATCTAACCAAGATATATTAAATACTATATTAATAAAAAATAAGAGTTTAAGTAATTAAACTTTGACGAAAAGTTCAAACTTTTTTATATTACCCTATAATTTTTACTATATTTTTTAATTAATAATAATTATAGTCTATATTTGAAAATTAAAAAGAAAATACACGGCAGTAACCTGTTTTGATCCGACACAATGAATATTAAGTTCTGCTATCGCTAGCCTTTTACGCCGCCTATTATATTTCATTGGATAAATCCGTTTACATGAACCTTGCTTTAGATAAAAAAAATAATTTTTACTTATTGAATTTTCAACCAAAAAAGTATTCGATGAATCTATTCCATATTGTGTGCATTTCTTGTCTTTTCATTCTTTTACTAAAAATCTATCATGTTTTGGTTTTATACTTGATTTTTTATTCAATCACTTACGCGGATAAAACACGTTGGTAAATTCGAAAAAAATTTTAAAAACAATTATTATTTTCTACTTATTTTACTGATATGAATTACTAAAAAATTAAATGCAAGAAAATTTACTTGAGCGAAAACAATGCCTTGCTAATTTTCCTAATGCATGTATTATATTACAGGTGTAATTCATTCGATCTGAAGAGCAGTGAGCGTGAAATTGTTGTATTTCACCTTTAGATTTTAATTACATTAAAAAAATACATTATAATTAAATTATTAATAATTCATATAATTTAAAGTTATCTTATTTATTTTGCTTTATAATTTTTTGGGTCACCCTTTTAGGTATAGAACAAACAGTTAATGCTGTTTATTGTCGCTTAGCCATTTGTGGTATCGCTACCGTGGTCTAGTTCCTGCACATTTTTAAATTCTAATATTAAAATTTTTCCATAAACTTTTACTTTGGAATAAAATTTAAATGAAGATGAAGTGTACTAAATCACGATTTCGATTGCGATCACTGAATTTTAAACACTCTCGATGCTTAGTTAATGTATCGAAAGTTAAAAAAAACGTGATTTATTTATTTATAAGACTCACGATTTTATTTTAGAATTTTAAAATAGTAAAATAAATTATTCATTCTCAAGAAAATTTACATAAGAATGAAGTTATTATTAATGCTTCTCCAAAGAAGAAGTAAGTCTGTGTCAAAAACTGTTGCAGCCTCTGACCTGTTACCTCTTACATCATTTGAATTGTTTCCTTATCATTTTAGGATAATTTATGTTTTGCATTATACGACTGTATTAATTAATAATGACATAAACAGGAAAGTACTTTTTAAATCCTAACTGTGCTAACCATACGTGCTGTAATTTCCATTGTTTGAATTATATTTTATTAATTTGTTGTAATATGAAATAACATAACCGTATTTAACTGTAAACATTGATCAAATAATAACAATAATTATTGTGTTAATCGCCGAGTTATAAAAATATTATCATTTAATAAATAAGGATATTATTCATGTAGATTAGGTACCCAGTCACTATTTTAATTTATAGAATTATTTTAATTACTACTTACTATATTAATTAAGTTTAACTACATTATGCTACTTTACTATTCATTTATTTAAAAATAATGAGTTATTAACTTTGCACTTTATTAGATTGCCGCCAAGTATATATGTGTCTATGATAAATCAAAATACAAATTTTTCTTATGAAAGTGTTTTACAAATTGCTAAAGAAAGTTTTTTCAATTAAATTTAGTAATCTATAATTTATTTAGTAAAAAGATACACCAGGAAGTTGAAAAAATATCAATGAAAATAGAAAGTTGAACGATAGAGTCAAAAATTCTCAAATTACTTGACTTTAAAATTTAAGATAATTAACATTTAAACAAAGTAAAGCCGTTATTATATTCGAATAAAATAGAAAAGTATTTTGCCTAATTATTGATATTAAAACCATATTATCGAATAAACAATATTAGATGCATGAGCAATTTTAATACACATAGGTTTACGTCATCTAGAAAATACTAGTTTCAGAAATCAATGCGTAAAATTGAATAAAACCCATGTAATTACAAAAACTAGAAGTTGCAAATTTTTGTATTTGTCTAGTTTAATAATTCACACCTACAGATATTGCTATTTCTTTTATCATTACTAACTTAGCCTGATTGAAATGTAAAAAATTGTAGTATTAAAGAAGCAGTTTATTGTTTTTCATTTATATATTATTTTATTTCAATTTCATTGATGATTATGTTTAATTACAGATGAAAATGATTAATTTTTTTTGTGAAAGACTGCCCTTTATATTTTTTATTCGGTAAAGGGTGAAAAAATTTTCACCCTTTGAAAAACAAAATTTTATGAAATTTTAACATACCTATTTTCAAAATCATCTAACGTTAAATGAATTAACGTGATTTGTAGAGTAAATTAATTGTAACATTTTATAATTAATTAGAAAAAGATGAAAATGTAAGCAGTCAAGCTGAGAAAAACGCAGCCAGCGGTGGAGAGACAAATTCTGGGAGCTACTTGGAAATAGAGAGTTAAGAATGAGATTATAAGATAAAAAACAAGAGTGGTCATAATATCACTATATCTACCAGTACAAAAAGTTGAAGTGCTAATGGTTAAGCTGAGACAGATCTAGAGTGGCTCAAGTAGGGCAACTGCTCAGAACTGGTAAATAAAAAACATGAAAATCATCATAAAATAACCGTTTTTGATAACGCTATGAAAAGGTAATCGTAGGTATTACAAGTTTGAATTTATTATTAAATTTATAAATGAAGAGAAGGCCAAAGAAAAAAAGCAATGAATGTGAGTTAAATTAAATTGTTAACGGAATTAGCTAACTATTTTTGAGCATAATTTGTATTCGATTTGTACACCGATTCTTTTCGGGACCAAAAATTTATCAAATTAAGGTTTTTAATTTTTATAATTAGTAATGGCTAAAACTGAAGATTTGAGATTTTCTGTAGTAATAACGGCTCTCAGCAGCCTATGCTCCCGTCCCGTCTGCTCCGGCCGCTCCGAGCTGTTTTGACAAATGCTATGCTAAATAAAAAATATCTCTCTAAACCGATCAAACTCAGCAAAGTGTGATTTATTAAACAATATTAACAGTTGCATAGTCATCAGTCAACTGCGGTTGTCTTCTCCGACTTAAACACGCTCCTGCTCGTATATACGTGGAGCACACAGACCGCCAACTCAATGCGACTTTGCAAAATTCTTATGTAAAAAATCGATATTTTAAATTTGGTTGTTTTGAAGATCTTCAGTTTATTCGCTTCGTAATAAAGTCTTCTTTTATATTACATAAGCATCTTTAGTGTAAAACTTATAAATTATGTAGTACACTTTATCGTCCTACAAACGGGATCATCAAGCATTCTTAATGTTTTTATTCTGATTAAAACTTTCCTGCAAGCAAATTATTGTTTTATACTCTGAATTTTATACAAGTCAAAATTTATGTTTTAATAAGTCATTTGTAGCATGCCTCTGATACCTACTAATAGACCACAAATAAAATATTTTAATGATCCTTGAGTATTTTCCCCTTGCCTCTTGAAATTGATTTTAAAATCACATAAAAAACTTACGAATTTATTTTTATAACTTTATAAATTTGTCATTACATTTTATAATTAATTAATTGGAAAACGTTCGATGGGGTAATAATATAAAAAGCCAAGTCTGTTTTTATTTTTTTAACGCACCTCTATATTTTGCTCTGATTATTAAATTTGTATTACCAACCTAAAAAAATTGGAATGATATAGGAGAATAATGGTCAGTGCAATCGATCATACTAATTCAGTTCCACATTCTTCAAAGAGTCGAAGATTTTGTAACACTGAGTTTCTTATTAAAAACCCCTGTTTAATGAATAAATGAATAAAAAATGACGTATTACGGTAAAAAATATTATCTATTGAAATTTTGTTTTAAATCATTTTGAGAGTTCGTTCCAAGTTATGAGACCTAATTTCTTTTAACTCACGGAACCTTGATAGCTAGGCTACTGAAAGAGCGCTTTATTTTTTCCCATACGACAACAAAGCTTGATTGGACCCTGTTGGTGGAACACATAGTCAAAAAGAGACTCTTCTAATGGAAACAGAGTCTGACTCACTACAAACCTGAGACCACTAAAAATAATAGGTTTTTTGACTATGAAAATGATCATACAAACAGATATTGTTTTCAAATGGCTCAAATTAATGGAAGTAATGGAATAATTAAAAAAAAAAATCAAAGCTTATTCTCAGAAAACAAAAACTGGATGATAAAAAAGAAAATTTAAATTATTCAAAATTTTAAGCTCGATTGTTCAGAGAATAGGCAATACCCGATCTTCTAAAATTTATGCCGGTCTTAGAATTTGTGTACACAATCTGCTTTTAAAAGATAACAAATTTTTGTTTGGAAGATATTATGTACTAAGTATCTCAAACAAAATAAGTTGTTAATTGTAAGGAATTATTTAAATAATTGTCAGGTGAAAGAACCTATTACTGTTTTATGCAAACGTTTTCAAGTTCAATATGATTTTCGTTGCCAACTTTAAATATTTCTGATAACTATGAAATGCAGAAATCACTTTTCCGGTTCTGAAAACTAAAATGACCAATTGATCACTAAATATTTTGGATAATTTAGATAAATTCCTCAACAAAAACGATTGGAAAGACAGTTTTCCGCTCTATAGCCAGTCGAACATATATTTAATACATTTTTTCAATAGTTTACTGTTTAGATTTTTTTAATACAATAAATGATTATGTCTGTCGATAAATTTTTCCTGCCCGTTGTAACAATTATTTTTCTAGCTATAGCTTTACCATTTTTATGTGGTTAGCATAACGTGTTCGTACGTCCGCTACAAAATATGTAAAAATGTCCCGCTTTGACAAAAACGTTCAGCTTCGACAAAACAAAAGCAATTTAATGAATAAAAAGTAAAAACGAAAAGCCATAAAACAAAAAAAATGTATTGAAGTCCTTAAGAATTTAAGAGCGTCGTCCCGCTCGTGGGATCAAAAATCTTCTTTAACTGGTACATTGTTACTGATATTCTATATCCTTGTACACTTCTCTTTTACTATACCAAGCCATAAATACCTTTTTGTTCTTGAAACTTTTAATTTTTACTATGTTGCATTATTGAATAACATTTTATAATTATGTTATAAAACTCCTACTACTATAAATGATTACCTTAAATGAAATGCGTAGCTGTTGGTTTGGCCACTTTTAACAAGTTAAAATAAAGTTTTATAATCGAAGTAGTTACCAATAAAACTAAATGAATATATCATTGTACAAAACTTTCCTATCCATCGTGACACAAAATTGTTAGTAATAATCGTTATTGTTTCACTTTATTTGCTGTAAACAAACATGCAACTTAAATTTTGTAACTTTAGATGGAAAAAAGTAATAAAGCCAATTAAAATGTTTCGTACCTACAGGTAGGTAGAAGAAAACGCACCGATATTGTGCAACAAAATTTTGCACATTAGTTTGGAATTTATAAATTAATCATGACCTTATTATCCCGATATTAAACTTGCGTAATAATAATTTTTAGGTTTTTAAAACATATCAACCGTTTAAAAAAATTAATAAAAATGTATTTAGATTAAGGTTGGAACCAATTCTGTATCATTATTGTTATCATTTAATTGAATTAAGTTAAACCAGAAGCTTGACATTTAAGCGATAAGTTATTGGCATCATTTGAATATTTTCCATTATTTTCGCTAATTAAAATTTTGAGATAATTTTTTGTCAAAATTTCTATTTCAAGTTTTCTAATATTTTTGAAAATTATTGTTATAAATCAAATGTTACACTTTTATTTTTAGAACAACCAAAAAAAGTTAAATTTGTATATTTTTTCTCTTTATTAATTTAGTAATTCGTTTCTAATTAACCGTTACTTTTAATTAAAGTGACCCTATTAATAATTAATAATTTGAATTATTTTTTGTATATTTTGATTTAATTAAACTCTCCTTTACTTTCTTTTAACATTTAAAATGTCAGTTTAATTTTTCTTAAATGGAAAAGTTGACTATTTTTTTTTAATATTGAAAAGAATTTTAGAAGTAGTAAGTACGGAAAAAGTGTAATAATTAGGGACCCATAATATTTATTATAGAAGAAATAATTTTGAGATTATTTAATTCGGGAATTAAATTAATTTTAAAATTTTGATATTATATACGAATAAAAAGCTCATTACCTAAGCGTGGTCATTGTACTCGGCTATAATATAGTAGTCCTATGGCACAAAGATAACAGCACTTCCACAACACTCACTCGCACACCCGATGCAGGTTAGTATGGCAAGCAAACTTGGAACACTTGAAGGTACCGACTACGATCTCTTGTGGAGAGAGTAACGCTCAAGAAGGCCCCCCAAATGTATTTAAATTCAGTATTAATTTGTTAATTAATTAAACTGAACTTGTAACCAATAAACGTACAAAAATTTTCTTAAATTTGCGTAGTGGAAAGTGTCGATCGAAATATGTAGGTTGATTGGTCTGTTACGTAATCCCTCGTGATAGTCTTTATAATAAAGAAAAGAGTGGTGCCGTTTTTACATAAAAATTCGATTTTATATTATAGCTACTTATTAAAAGCGCCGTAAATATTTAAAAGAAAAGGTTTATTCAAAATAAACACTTTTACGTAATAAATAAATTACCTATGACGTATTTTACATTGTGAAAGGAGGTGAATCTCGTGATAGCAAAGGGAAGTGCTTTTGCTAATGTAATTTTGCTTTCTTTATTTGTTTTGAAATGGACCGCCGAGAACAGTTTTTTACGTAGGTATTCAATTCACTTTTCATTATGTTTTGCCTTTGGTTATTTACCTCTTTTGGTTGCAAATTAAATTGCAAACGGTTTAATTATTGGGTGAAATTTTAAAAATATATTTAACTTCCAACATTTATTTCTTTGATGCGAAGGCCTCGTTTTAAATTGTGCTATTCATAACCACGAGCTTTATTTACTTTTGGAATCGCAAAATAAAAGGTCACTTTCTAAACAATTTTAGATAATCCTATAGTTTTAATTGACAACGATGGTTAACAATTTCATTGAACCGGTAGGTACCAGTACCATAATTAAATAAGTACTTTTATAAAGGCGCGTTCGAACAACAATATAATTTATTACTTTATTTAATTTAATTTTTAAAGATAACAATTGTTTTATTTAAAGATAAGGAAGAAGGTTAAAAAGTGTTTGCATAATTTAGCTTTGGGGAACTTTTTATTGCAAATCTATTGAATTCTGTAATGGAAGATATTGTAACACTAATCCCCATAGTGTTATGGTAAAGCTAAGATCATTAGCGAGTAATTTAACCTTCATCCGGGCGCGCCTCTTTCCGTAACATTAGCGGGCGCGCAACGGTAATTTACCGTCTTCGGTTTTTCTTTCGTCATTCATCCAAAATCTTTAAAATCGGGATAAATACGATGAAAAACATTATAATACTATTTAAATGATAAATCATTTTTATTAAAATTTGAATAATAAAATAAGCTAACACAGTAGGGATAGGGATTAATTTGTAATCTCTATCTCGAATAAGAGTATAAAACGACTTTTCATTTTCAGTTTTTTTTTGAGCAATGTAAATATTAGTGTACTTGATTATGTTGATTATGATTTCCAAAAAAATGATTTGGAAGAAACATTCAAGCCTTGTTTTACAGTTCTTAGCTTGGTTCTTGAGACCAGGAAGAGTTTTTATAATGTTTTTTGATTTGATCCTCGATGTTATTGAAACTGGTTTGTTAGCCCAAATAGTATCATTTTCCCTCTCAATGAAAACTTCAAATCTTGCATTTCCTGATCTTTCTTGTCACACTGATCTTCGTCAATCAGATCGTGCATTGAGTTATGCAAATCTTCCTCTCAGTCACTGCTGTGTTCATCTTGTTCAATGACTTCAGGTTCAAAATTAATATCGTCTTGATCGTCAATTTACTCTTCTTCATCCGAATCCATCTCAAGAAGTCGATGTATATGTATCTTCCGGATTTTTGAAACGTGCTCTGACATGAGACCAATACATGCAATATGCGTAGTAAAAATGTGAAATCTGATATGTGACGTCACGATAATGACGTATTTGGAGTATAGTTTACTGAATTGTGAAAAAAGTAATTTAAATTGTGAATACCTACGAAAAATATAAAATCGGTAATTATATTTCGTTGCAATGGCTGAAGAAAATAAATATCTAATCTACCGCCAATATTCGACTGTACAAGTTTGGCGTTGGCTGAGACAATTAAACATGAAAAGTAGGTAACAACGACACTTCAATCTAGTGTCATATTAAGTCAATTAGGAATACAAAGCACTTCCACCCTCCTTAACACTTGCACGCAAAAGTTTGCGCGTTATTATAAATAAAGCGGTAAATTACCGCCCACGCGCCCGGATGAAGGTTAATAAAAGATTAAAAAAGTTGTTTACCGAAGGAGTACGTAATTACCGTGGAGGTAATTTCACTTGCCGGAAAACTTTTAAATGAACTTTTAAAGTTTGTCGCCTGAAACGGAAGCATAAATTTTTTAATTTACGATTATATCGAAAATATTTTATCATTTATTATTATTATATAAACGAATTATAAAATATATGTATCGCATATTCCATTTTGCAATATTGCACAATTTGTAGTAATATAAAGCATCTAAATTAATAATTAAATGAACATTAATCTGTACTAAAGTTAGTCGGAAAGTTTTAAGTACAAGTAAATCAATCAGTCTAATTTTGTTGTGAAACTCATGAACAGTAATCGACCTAATACACTTTTCTATGGTTATGGTTATGTATTTTTATTACTTGTAACTTTATATAGTAACAAGAAAAACTATTAAATATAATAAAAGTGGAGTCAATAAACATGTAGGTGTGTATAAATAGTTACTTCAACACGGAACTATTTAAACCATGTTAATTTCATATCTTACATTTTATAGATTTTGCTTCTGCTATTTAATTTTTTAATCAAAATCTGTAAAGTCTGCATTTTTACAAATGAATAGGAATGAAGGGAATTACTTTCTCGTCACTCCTGCAAAAACCGCATTTTAATATCTCAATTTCTTTTTTAGAAAATACTGAAAGTATGAAATGTAGATTTTATTCACCCCGGAACCCCCGGTTGTACTGACCGGTACCTAGCTGATTTTTCAATAGTAACTGATATATTTTCATTTCGTAAATATAAAAACACAGTTTTTAATTTATTTATTAAAAATGTTTTAAATATTTCGGTTTGTAGCTTCTTGGCTTTACAGGGTGGGCCTACAAATAGTCGATAAAAATTTTTGCAAATAATTGCACGTTAAGATTAATAATAATTTATTAATAATAAAAATCTTCTTATGTTATTTCTCGTAACGCCTTTAGTGATATTTTGTCTCATCCCTTTTGTTAAAAGTTAAATTTGTAGTTTTAATACAATATTTTAATAATAATAAATTTTAATTCGTATTCTTTGTTTGGCGAATGAACTTAAAGATTTGTATTATTTTACGTCTTTAATCAAGTGTTTTCTTGTTTTTATTGCTAACTGAGTCAAATGTTTATTTTAAGGTCCATAATTTTACTTTACAATTTTTATTTCTAACCGTTTTTTAGCTTAAACTATGCAACATTTAATATTTTACATTATGTGGCAAGGCCATCTGCTCCCCAGTGCTCCGCAAGAAGAGAAGCGTAGGGTTCAAAATTTTTCATTTCCATGTTGTACCATATTTAAATATGGTTGGTTGAAATAATATGCCAAAATGTACCCACAAAATTAAAAATTTTCTAATGAAATTATAGTAGATTATAGCATAAATTTCAAAGGACCCTAAAAATCGTAAAAATTAGAAAGCGGCTACTGAATTGGCTGTTTCTATAAGATTAGCTCCGCTCCTGATGTATATTTTTATTTTATTAAAGTATTTTTGAGCATAATTTTCACTCAAATATGGCAGATTTAGTTAGATAGTGAATCTTTGAATTGTTCCAAACATGAAAAATAATTCCAGCAATACCCAGAACTCTAAATTACAAATTTAGAAGACAGATCTCAAAGTACATAAAATTTTAAAAAATTTTAAACCGCGACCCAACTCGAAAATTATAAAGTAGATCTAAAAGACATAGAACTTGGAGTAAAACTAAAAATTTAAAAAAATATCTAAAATACAACCAAACTCGAAAATTACAGATCTACAAAGACGCAGATCTTTGTTTTAAGTTAAATTCGGTTGTAATTAACAAAATCAAATATAAAATAAATTTATTAAATGGTGTTCGCAGCTGCATAGTCAGCAGTCAACTAAGGTTGGTTCCCCCCACTAAACACGGCAGAACGTACCGTCAACACAATGACCTACCTACGGACTTTAAATGCAAAAAATCGAAAATATATATGAGGTTCGCCCATAGTTCATTCGCTTAATTTTAATGTTATCTATCAAATTCTGCAAAAATGTTACTTCTCCCTATAATATCTTTGGGGTACATTATTGCATCTACACCCGTTGTTGGTATTTATAATTTATACGTATCTGGACAAAGGTATGGATTTTTAACAATTATAACATCAACTCTTCAAATAATGAACTCATTTGATCCTTAATGGTGAGAAATAATTTACACTACACTGAGTTACCTCAGTAGGAAATACCTTCATACAAATACAGACAACACCAGTGGCGACTCGTAGATTTTTCATTTGAAGAGGCTAATTGTTAAGTACAGTCAAAGAGTATGTAGTGTATAGAGGAACAGCCATGTATTAAAAATTGAAACGTAGAGACAATCCCGTCTACCAGAGAGCGTAGCAAAGCCATCTATCGGCCGGGAACATTTTTATATTAATTACCTAAATATAAAGTTAGCTACTATATCGATAATTGCAGGTATACCTTTTTGGCGACTGTTCGTACCTGAAGTGGATAAGTAGAAAAAAGGTTTTTTAACACGGTTTTATTATGGGGTCTCCATAGAAATTTTTAAATAGGGCAGTAAACATTACAATCAGTGTAACCACCATACGGTAGTTATTGTAAATATAATAATACGATAATTTGTATCCTCTATAGCAGTGTTTTTCAACCTTATCGAATAGAGAATAATAGAGCCTTCTTAATCCCCTTATATAATTAATAATTATTTTAATACTAGTAAGAAAAAGATTTTTAACACTAGTGTTATTAGTTTATAATTTTTTGGACTCGCTATCGCTCGTTTCGCGAAATTCTCCACTAACAAAATAAAATTTCACTTTTAACACCTATATCGTAAATAGTTATTATAATTTATGTAAATTTATAATTTAATTTTATTAAAAAAAATTTCGACCCCACGAGCAAAACATCGCGACCTTTTGGGGATCGTGACCCACAGGTTAAAAAACACTGCATTATAGTATATACCAGGCCTGGTCTATACGATAGTATTATGTTATCGTACGATAATTTTTTAAAATGATACGATCAATTTCCGATAAATCCGATAATTTAAAAATATACTATAAATTATTTAATAATATTAAATATCAAAGATTAAATATTTCATTTTTTAATTTGTTTTTTAAATTTTTGTTTTGAATTTTTTGAAGACTGCACTGATTACTGTTTAAAGCAGGGCCGTATTTAGACTAAATTTTCGGGGAGGGTTTTAAAAAAATAGCAAAATAAATAGCTAATTTATAAAATAACAAAAGAAGTTTTTCTAAATTTAAATTTTGTTATATTAATTTTTGAAATGTAATGTTTGGAGAAAAGTGACTAGAGGGAGGTTTTTTACCAAGATGGCGGAAACGGCAGAAGCCTATATTTTGCTCCGCTGATTTTTTGAGTATAATTTTGTGCAAGTATTTTTGCAATTAAGATTTTATTTTATTTTTGAGTATTGTTATTAGAAAATTTTGTTTGAAAGTATTTTGTCGAAAGTTACCGCAAAAAAAAATTAAAATTTTGTGAAAAAATTGTTTTTATTTAATTGAAATAATTATGTTTTTGCGCGATTTTTCTTTATTTGAGTTCGATATTCAGAGAAAATTTCGATTTTTATGAACTCTATTTAATGGTTGAAAATAATTTGTCAAAGGAGCGACAAATTTTGATTACAGGTTGACTTCTGGGGAGGGGGGGCGTTTTTGTTTATATAATTTTAAAAGTTTTGTTTACTACGATATTTTTACTAAGTTTAAACTTATTCATATTTTAATTTTAAACCCTCACGTAAAAAACCGTTTTTAAATAAAATTTTTTAATTTTAATATTTGAATAAAAATCACAAACTAAATTCTTATTTTACCGATAGTAAAATAATGTTGTCAAAACGAAGAACTAAATTAGATTGAAAGAAAATTTCACAAATCTTAAGCAAATATACACTTATGTACAAAAATGTACAAAATATAAAACAATTTATGGGTTTACAATGCCCATTCTAATTTATTGCGGAAGTGTTATTTTAAGCTATTTTGCTGCCCATGATGATCATAAAATTTATGTTCCCTTTAAACTTTTTGGTTCAAACAATTTATTGCAATTTAAAATATTTACCATAATAGTAAGAATTAAGATAAAATACCTATTTTATTCATTTCAATATAATTATTTTTCAAAAAATCGAAAATTAATTAATAGGAGTAATAACTAACAATTAACTAAGTGGTCGCAGACTTTTACACAGGACTGTAAATATTTAGGGCATTTTTATATTTTTCATCTTCGGTTTTTATATTTTTGCAATTTAGTAGTAGGTGTATTTAATCCAGTGTCGCCAATCGCCGGATTATAATACGAATTTCCAATTTTTTAATTTGGGATTTAATTTATTAGAAATATCTCTTTAGTTTTATTTTTATTTAAACACTTCAAGTTTAATGTTTTTGTTTTTTCTGATTTTTTTACGATTGCAGTCGAACTTTCAAATAATTTATCGAATTATTTATCGATAAATAATTTCGGGGGAGGTTGTAACCCCTAAAACCACCCCTTTAAATACGGCCCTGGTTTAAAGTGTTTAAATAAAATTTGTAATGTAAATCTAGTTTACAAATATATGAAAGATTTATATCTGTTACTCCACATGCAATAAATATAAAACATTCAGTTTTAGAAGAATTGCGAAAAAACAAATCGAACTTTTTTAAAACAATAATTGCAATAAATTAATATGTAATATTAATGTAATTTTTTTTTTTTTATTTAACTCAATAATAATTTACAATCTATCCTGTTGGATAATAAGTAATTAGTTTGACATTATATTTTAACATGTAGAGATTGTCCAATGACGCGTCCCTTTATCCATACAATCACATTAAGTGTCTTATTTTGGTTGGTGTTAGTAATGAATAACTTATCAAAAATAATGATCAAAGTTTATTGCACTGGCTGTAAAAATAATTAAATAATTAAAGTCTATTTAACCAATCACCAATATTTCGTCGTTTTAACCTGCTGATGTTGTTGGTTCGTGTATTTAGTTTTTTCACTAGTTTGTTGGGATGAGCACTAAGTCTTGCATGGTATTGTTTACTAAAATTTTCAATTTCTTCCTTTACGGTGGGTATCTCAAGATCACGAAGAATTACCTTGTTTGGAATAAACCAAGGAGCATCGGAGATCATGCGGAGTGTTTTTGATTGAAACCTTTCTAGGATTTCTACGTTGGAGTTAGATGCTGAACCCCATAGTTGGATTCCGTATGTCCATACTGGTTTTATTATTGCCTTGTAGATTAGAAGTTTGTTTTCGATCGTCAACTTTGAGTTTCTACCAATTATCCAATAATGTTTACTTAATTTTAGGCCTAGTTGTTTTCTTTTAGTAAAAATGTGTTTGCGCCAGGTTAGTCGTCGATCGAGATGAATGCCTAAGTACTTCGTATCTTCGGTTTGCGGTAACTGTTGGTTGTTTAAGCGTACTGGTGGGCATGTTTCTTTTCGTAGCGTGAATGTTACATGAACCGATTTGCTTTCGTTGGCTTTTATTCTCCATTTTCTTAGCCATATTTCAATTTTGTTCAAGCTATCTTGTAGTATTTCTGAAGCTACAGAGGGAACTTTGTGTGCAGCTAGAATTGCAGTGTCGTCCGCAAAGGTAGCTGTGGTGGTATTTAAACTTGTTGGCAGGTCTGCTGTAAAAAGAAGGTAAAGAATAGGTCCCATTACGCTTCCTTGAGGGATTCCTGACTTGATTGGATAAATCGTGGTGTTATCATCCTGAAATCTGACACGGAAATGCCTATTTGTGAGATACGATTTTAATATCATGTAAACATTATCTGGTAGCACTTTCCTTATCTTGTACAGGAGTCCAGGATGCCATACTTTGTCGAACGCTTGGCTGACGTCAATGAAGACCGCAGAACAATAGTTTTTCTTTTCAAAATTTTCATTTATTTTTGCAGCTAGTCTATGGACCTGTTCTATTGTAGCATGCTCATGTCTAAACCCAAATTGGTGGTCTGGAAGAAGATGTTTTTCTTCTAAGATTGATTTGAATTCTTTTAGAAACATTTTTTCAAAAAGTTTGGATAATATTGGTAATAGGCTGATGGGTCGATATGATTTCACGTCTTCGGCAGGTTTTCCAGGTTTGGGAATCATAATTATTTCTGCGATTTTCCATTGCCTTGGGAAGTATCCTGTTCTTTGTATGGCATTAAATATCTGCGTAATAAGTTTTACTCCATTTCGTGGAAGTTCTTTTAATATTTTACCATTTATAAGATCATAACCAGGTGCTTTTTTGATATTTAATTCCTTTTTTATCATTGATGTTATTTGATTTATCTTAAATGGTTTTATTGGTAGTTCAAGTTGACCTGGAATGTCTAAGTATTGATAAATTTCTTTGTCTTCTTCATGCATACTAGATTGGAAAGGTTGGAAAACTTTTACGAGATGTCTAGCAAATAATTCAGCTTTTTGTTTTCCGCTTTTAGCCCAGCTTCCATCTTCCATTCTTAGTGGGGGTACCACTATTTGTGGTCGATTTAACTTTTTGGTTGCCTTCCACAAAGAATAATCAGTTGCCTCTGTTGGAGTTAGGCTTTCTAAGTAGTTTTTTATACAATTATTTTTATCTTCTTGTAATAGGTGCTTCAATTCTTTGACTGATTTGTTAAGTTTAGATTTGTCGTGAGGACATCTTGTTATTTGCCACCGTTTTCTTAATTGACGTTTTTCTTTGATTTTTTGGTTTATGGTCGCGGGACACTCGTTAGTGAAGTTATGTATTTTGGTTTCTGGTGTGGAGCTCCAACCTGCCTGTTGCAATGTTTTATTTAGGTGTTCGATGGCTTCTTCTATATCATTTCCTGTTTTTAGTGGAATTTTTGTTTGGAGGTTTGTTTCTACCAGGTATTTGAAATATATCCAGTTTGTTTTTTTGGAGCACAACGACGGAGTTTTTGTTTTATTGAGTACTTTTGTACTTATAGTGACTATTATCGGGGAGTGGTCAGATGATAGATCAAGATTGGACTCCGCCTAATGTAATATGACAAGCAAAAAGCAGAACCCAAAAAAAGAATTTTAAAGCATGAATAATATTTTATGTATACTTCTAAAATAATGATAAATGTTTAATAATAATATTTTAATTTGATTTGATTTAAAAAATAAAATTCAACATGAAATTAAATACATAAAAATTAAAAATTGTGCCGAGAGATCCGAGTTGAAGCGTTGATTTATTGAAGTTTAAAATTATTTTAGTTTTAACTTTGGTTTGAAATTTTAATAATCTTTAAAATTCGAAGTAAATAATAAAATTGTCTGTTTTTACGATACTTTGAAATTCTCTTCTTACTTTTATAACCATCTACCTGAAGGGATTACCAAAATCGTAACAAACAAAGACAGCTTATCATGCTGTCTCATTTAATGCTTACTCATTATATAATGCTCGTTTTTGCCGCTGAGGTCGTTACCAATCGACTACAATTTTATTGTAGGGTACGACAAATGCTAGTGACAGGTATACCCATAAGAGCTGTTCCTCTATACACTACATACTCTTTGGTACAGTGTAACCTCACTCTATCTCAAAATAGTTTAACTTTTTTTTAATATTTTATGACACCCAATCTACCCAATAATACAGTTTACTTAAAAAAATTAAAAATTTCTATATTCTTTTTTAATTAAGAAAAAACATTTAATTAATGTTATTTACAAGTGAGCAAAATCACGTTAAGTGTACCCCCCATTTTCCACTTGATCATCGAATTTTGATATTAGTATTTTTTCATGAAGTAATAACTATCAACAATTAATCCACAAATCAGTTTTTAAAAATTTTTATTTTAACAACAGTTTTTTTGTTAATGAAAATTTTTATGACTTTTAGTTAAAAAATCGATAATTAAAAAACTATTAGAGATATTTCAATGAAACTTTCAGAATTTATAGTTCAATACTTGTATTTTAATGAAATATGTAAGAGTTCAAATTATTTATATATTTTCATATTGTTAATTAACTTTTAAGTTAACAAATGAAAATTTAAATGACTTCTCCCTCAAAAAACAAAATTTTTTTTCTCTACATTTTGCATTGAACATTTAAGTAACGAAATCCGCGAAAAAATTTGACTGCTCGTGATTAGATTACGTGCTCACAGTTGTCTGGCTTATCAAACAAATTCCTCGTAAAATAATTTTCAATTCACCAAAATTTTTCAATTTCTCAAATTTGTTATCTTGTAACACTTTCAATTGAACGAAAAACTTAAAATTATAATTAAATTCACTTTTATTTTCTAGTCACTTATCACAATTATCAAATTTATAGATCGAGGAACAAAATACGTCCACCGATCTTTACGCTCCTCGGTGTAAGGTCACACTTTTCTCTCTTTCTCTCTCTCTCTCTCTCTCTATTGCTCCTTTCCTTACCAACCTCGTAACAAAATTTAAAATAAACAAAAACTAATTTTAAAATAATTTACAAAAATGATAAAACAGTTTTTCAATAGCATTTCAAAACACGACAATATAATAGTAAATAAATAAGGTCTGTAAATATGAAACCGGAATTTTCCCATAAATGACCCTAGCTGTCAATGCAGTTACTATCATGTCGTGTCATTAGCGCCATTTGCAACGTTGAGATCTGACAAAGATTTTTAACTCACAGCAATACATTTTCATACCTCAACATAGTTTATTATAGCGTTAAATATGTCAAAATTTGTGTCTGAAAATTACGATTTGCCATACTATTTGAAGAAAACTGCTGCAGAATGTCATCAAATGCATGTCAAATCAAATGTCGAAGCATGAAATCGCAGTGCTGTGAGTGGTTTAAAAATTTACAAGTAGCAACTTTTACGTGAAAAATGATGAACGTGAAAAGCCACCGAAAAAGTTTAAAGACGGAAAATTGTAAGCATTGTTAGATGAGAATGACGCTCAAACACAACAACAACTCGAGGATCAATTAAATGTGACACAAGAAGACATCTCCGTATGTTTAAAAACCATGGAAAAGATCCAAAAGATGGAAAAATGAAAAAAACATAAAAAAGTGATTTTCCTTCATGATAATGCACCATCACACACACAGCAAAACTGGTTAAGGAAACGATTGAGGAGTCTTTTGGAAATATTTTCACATTCAGCTTACTCATCAGACTTGGCTCCATCTGATTACCACTAATTTGCATGGATGGAACACGCATTTACTGAGCAGTGTTTCACTTCTTTAGAAAATGCTTAATAACTGGTTTGCCTCAAAAGAGAAACAATTTTTTTTGGCGTGGCATCTACAAATTGCCTGACAGGTAAGGAAAATGTATAGCAATGAACAATACTTTAAATAAGTATATTTTTCAACATTTTCATACAATAAACCTATATTTTCTTTTCAAAAATTTCGGTTTTATATTTACATACCTAAAGCAACCTATAGTAAAAGTGCATTACAGAAAGATATAATTTAGAATTTGATCTATTATGTATGTTGAGAGAAGAGAAAAATAGAGAATTATAGATGTACTCCTTTTTCTGAAAACTAAATAGTTTTTTGTTAAATTGTATTGTATTCTTTTTTTATTGGATTGTTTAGTAAAAATTTTTTTTATTTTGCAAAAGCTATAAATTTGTACTGTCCACCCTTTTTCAAAAATTTTAAACCTTTTTATTTGTATCGTGTTGTATTCAATTTGTATTGTTTGCATCGTTAAAAATTAAAGTCCTAAATTTATTATTAGCGGTGTAAATCGCAAAACGAAAATTCAGGATAGCAAAAAATTCTAAAAAAAACACTAGAAATGCATGATTACAAACGGATGTCGCCATTAAAAAATATTAATTAAAGGTATTATGAAATTTTTGAAATCTTATTTAATAAAATTTGCTTGTAGTACTATGTATACCGAGTGTTTATTTCAAAAGTAATCCGTTAAAATAAGTTTTGTTCTTGAGTAAATTTTAGGAAAATGAAAAAACACGTTTATTTGTTAAATCGATACTCTTAAAATTTTAAAGTTAACACCGTCCTCACCAGCTACCCCTACTTCGAAATTTTAAATAACATCATTTTAAAGATTGAAAATATTCTTCACGATAAAAAAATTGGATTTAGGAGTAGGTTGAAATTAAAATATGAAACAAAAATAATTTTATTCGAAAGCTATTAAAATTTTTGAAAATTGATAAAATTACGTTTTCAAAATGTGTTCCATTATTCTTCGAGGATGTCATGTTTCTTGACTAATGTAAAAAAAATAACTAGAACAACACAGTTTTTTTAATGCACCTTATTTGGCAAACAAATCTTACTGTAAGATCTAATTAAAATCATCGAGACTTTATTTTAAACTGCATTTACGTTCATTCATGAAGATGCAAGATCAAGACTAAAGATTTTTCAAGATCAAGTATTTTTACATCGTATGAAATGACATACAATTTAATTATGTTTTCATGTACCTGTTACATCTGCAAAAGCTTATACATACAAATATTTCGTTTTTTATTGTTTATTTAACCTGTTAACTTTTTATTTTAATTTAGAAGTACTAACTATCAATGATTGGATATGTAGCAGACTCTTAAGTGGTCAAAAGTGGAAGTGTTCAAATATACGACTACAAAATTAACGTAATATAAAATCCTGTAAAACAAGTATGTTTGTAATCAGAAAGCTACCATTGTTCCGACCTCTTAATTAACTTAGATCGTTAAATGTTAAAATTAACTATGTCAATGTAAAATCTAATTAAAAGTTTCATATTAATACACACATGTAATACATTATTTTGATGCTAATCGACTAAGATTATCAATTAGGATCATTTTTATCGGTTCTCACAAATAATTGTCAATATAAATAATAAAATCGCAACAATCTTGTTTTCATATCAAAAACTAATATCAATCAAAGTTGATCTATTAAAATTTTGGTTATTGCCACTTACCACACCTAAACTTTATTACCAAGCTTGAAATACATAATAGTTGCCAAATTTTTCGAGTTGAATATAATGTAACCGTTGTACTATTTAAGTCATTTTTTCTTGATTTAGACTTATTAAATAATTGTAGGTACTCAGAATTAGTTTTGTAACCATTCAATAGATAATGTTTGCATGACTAATTATTTACCTGATTTTGTAATATCTACGTACCTATACGGTTTATTCCTTTATTGAGAAGACAGTACTACGTGATTACTAAAAGTTGAATTACTTGAAAATCGTTGCATACCTTATAATCGACCTTGCATAACAATCTATACTCTCACATATTATAAACTAAAAAGGAAAAAATTTTCTTTTTATAAATCAATAGCAATTAATTACTGAACATTAATAAAAGACGGAAATAAAAGGTTTATATTAAACTTTTTCATGCAACCTCGATCATCCACCACGACGTAAACTCATTATTCTACATCGGATATGTCAAATTTGCGTCCCATGGGCCGCATGCGGTCTGACTGTACGATTTTGGCAGCTGGACCTGGCCCGAAAAAAGCACTATAAAATACCACCAAATAATACGTTTCAAAACTTAAAATTGTTAATCTTTCTTTAGTCTTCTACCTCCGATTAGTTATAATAAAAATC
This sequence comes from Cantharis rustica, assembly GCA_911387805.1. NCBI lineage: Eukaryota > Metazoa > Arthropoda > Insecta > Coleoptera > Cantharidae > Cantharis > Cantharis rustica. The sequence continues at coordinate 39,702,791 of OU426879.1, forward strand.
TGATTCTTGATACTGAAATTGTTTCGTTCTTTCTTATCGTCCATGTTGCGTGTGTTATAATGTCTACAGACAAACAATTGCCCATCCTACGCAATATTTGTATATTGCTATGCCCTAAATCTTACAAAATTACCAAATTTCCTCTCTCTAATTTATTTCGGTTGAGGAACATGCATTTTATTAGAGGATGAGACTCTTTTACTTTACCTACTTTAAATTTTAATAAAAGTTATAAATTTTTGTTGTTAATATTTAATTCTAATCGTGGTTCTTTAATTTTTGCAATTGTATCGCCTTATGGCATGTACCGTCCAGCTGGCGTTGGTTCGTTTTGTAAATGTTGCAATTCAACAAAACGTGGCTTAATATTTTATTTTAATTTATAATTTTGTAAATCTAGTTCTTATTTTTAATTTCACTACCAAATCAGATTATTTATTTATTTTTGTTTTAGTATTGCTTACAATTCCATTCCCAATTTTCTTTTAATCTTAACTTCCAAGCAACTCCAATTTATCACAAATCTTTAAATTTTTATATTACTTTCAATACAAATTAAAACAACTTTTCAACTAATTAGGATCACATTTTATTATAAATCAAATCAAAATTATCAAATTTATTAAATTAATACCCAGAGGACGTGCAAAACGCACCCACACTTGAACGGTCACCGGAATGAAGCGTCCTCTCTTATTTACACCGTTACCAACCTAATTATTTACAAATAATTCTTATTTACAGTATGTTTACAAATTTACAAACTAAATATATCAAACTTCAAATAATTTACAAAATAAATAAAATAAGGATTTTTTGGTTTCAAAACACGACAATATACTCTTAGAGATATAACTTACTGCTTTACTCTTTCAGTTCATGACGTAAAGCGGACGGTTATCATCACGAGTTTTTGTTTTGAATATAATTACTAGAAAATACTTAGTGAGTTTTCTACCCCCCCCCCCCCCCCCGGAGATCAGAGAGATTATAAAATGTTGTTACGAATATAATCTTTTGTAATTTAAAAGAAAAGCTTCCTAAATTTACAAATTAAGAACTTATCCCGTTTAACCTGCTTCACATTTCTAGTTGTTGCTTGTTTAGTTTAGCATTACAACTTAGTAGATTTAGTTAATAAGACAGAAAAAAAATTAAATAAAAACGATGCCGGGGAAAGTTTAAGTGCGATATAATAAGACAATTAGAGTATCGGTAAAAACAAGATTTAAACGTGAAAACAACATTTGCATAAGTAATTTAATCTAGAAACGCTAATTAAGACTTCAAAGTGACAATGCGCTATACTATTTATATAATACAAGAAAAAGCCTTAGAGAAATAAATTTAGAAATTTTCCAAAACTTCAGTTTGTTTACAGTGTTTGCTCGATTCCAGCTTAAATTCGACCGCAGTGAAAGAGTTTTAATGCTATTATTGACTATGAAAGCAATATTGATGTTTGTAACAATAATTTTTTTTTATTATAAAAATATAATACATTGATGTATTAAATAAATCTCAAGGGACCAACTGACTTGGTTCGTTATAACTGAAGTACGAAATAAAAAAATCTGGTTTCGATTCTTGATAAATTATAACAATTTATTGGATATAACACTAACCGTACCTAACTACAATCATATCGAACAGTCGAACACAATAATCTTTTTGTTTTAAAAAATTTTTCATTGCACTGGTAAAAAAGCGACTATGGTTATTAAAAAAAAGGGGGGGGGGACTATAGCCCCCTAACCCCTCCCCCCTTGGCTGCGCCACTGACGAAGACAATCATAAGAAAATTTAGTTTCTGTAATAATTTAGGAAGGAATCGACAAGGAAAATGTTTTGCATTTAAACACATTTAGCACATATTTTAATTTTAATTGCGTTTAATAAACGCAATTTAAACATAATAAATAATTAAATGATTAAGTAATCATTTTCTTATTTCTGTTTTTATTTGAAATTTATTTGCATATAAATTCATTTTTTTAGCAAAACTCTTGTAGTTTAAAATTTACATTGCGTAAATTTGCATTATTTATTTTAATATTTTTGAATAAATTTACAATATAAAAATTTCTTTTTTAACATAGTACAATTGATAATTGATAGTTATTTTAATTGTTATAATAAATTAATTGACAGTAATTGATAATTAATTAATAATTAATATAATAATTAAACCAAAGAACCACTTTGATAAACTTAAAGTAATTAATTTTTAAATTTCGTACTACAAGGGTTTTTAAGTTTAATTTTAAATAAAACACACATTTTGACAGAAAATTCTAGATTTCTTTTTGGATATATAGTATTATGTATAAAATCTACCATTTATGAATGAAAAATAATATAGGTCAAATGTCCATTATGACCAAACATACAAACGTCGATCATTTTATCAAAATTTTTTTTTACACTTTTGCATATTGCGGCTCTATTATCACCAATTACGCATCGGATATTGGTTTTCAAGGCGGCACTGAATTGTGAATTATTTGCATAGCCTTGATCTTTTACATAGCCCCACCCGAAATAGTCTAACGGCATTTGATCACACAATCTAAGCGGCCAATAGACTGCTGAATTACGCAAAATTATTCCATGAAGAAATTTCATTTGCAATAAATTAATTGTTACAGTGGCTATATAACATGTGGCGCCGTCCTGCCCTCATATCACTCACATCCACATCATCTATAATAGGTCAAAAATAATTTTTCAACCTGTATCAATAACAGTAACAGCGTTTCCAGCCTCGTTATAAGTAAAATACTCCATAATCTTTTCTAAAATTTCGCAATATCAAAACTTATTTGCACAAAATTTTACTAGAGCAAAAATACGCACAACCGGCTCGTGCGACTATTTTTGGCAAAAAGCCCATCGTTCTTCTCTTCTACTCCCCCACCTTGCACTCTCCAAACTACAAACTTTCAAAATCAAATTTACAAAAATTTTAATCAAGTACCTACAGAGTGGGTCAAAATCGTTTTGTTTCACTACATCTTAAGCCCCCGTTGCGAATTAGAGTTATGGACGCAGCTCAAAACGAAAATTCGCAAATCCCATGTTGTTCTACAAAACAAAACATCAAAAATTAACAAAAACAAATTATTTGCAATATTAAACAGCTTAAATAAAATTCAAAATCAAAAAAACCTAAGTTCATCTCGTCCAATTTTTCTTTTATCATTTACTTTCTATCCAACATTTTTGCGTTTATTTATTGAGAATTCGACCGTTTGGTGGCAAAAGGCGGTTTAAATATCCGGGGTGGTTTGATGTAGACCTTATCCGCCTTCACAAGCAAAACCAGAAGGCCTATAAAATGTATGCTGAACAAAATTCAGAAGATAATTACAAAAATTACGCTTTCCTAAGAAGCAACTTTAAGGCTCTCCACTCCCTAGCTTACAGAATTTATTTATTTATTTATTCATACATACGGTTAGACCAATTTACATATATTTACAAATAATCAAAAGACCCTATATGGTGAAGAGGGTTCATGTTATCCCGAAGTGCTTAAATTCCACATCACATTATTTTTAAATACTCTATAAGAGCAATGGCATAAGTCAAAACTGTCAAAGTTGTTTAAGCTATTAACATGTCGGCACATTCTTGTTAATGGACTGTTCAGACCATAATTCGTCCTATGATGATCAATGTGCAGCAATTCGTTACACCTAGTGTTGTGACTGGCAACTCGGAACTTAATTCGATCACGTAGAGCATCACAGTTGATCATTCCATTTAATAGGCGGTAAACAAAACAAACGTCCGCAACCACTCTTCTATGCACCAATGACTTCGACCCGCAATGCCTCAAATTGTCATCACAGGAGAAGTCGTCACTTCTCAAACCACGCTTAAAATGATAATATTTTAGGAACTTACGTTCCACCCTATTCAACCTTGAGACGTGAACATCATAGTGTGGGAACCATACGCAAGACCCATATTCAAGTTTCGATCTAACAAGAGAGACATAGAGCAATTTTACCGTTTTGGCCGTGAAGAACTTGCTATGTCGGCGAATAAATCCCAACGAGCGAAGGGCACTATGGCATATGTTAGCAATATGACTTTTAAAAGTCAATCCGGAGTCGAGACAAATACCCAAATCGTTAATTTCCGTGACACGATTGAGTTCAACATTGTTTATTTTGTACCGGAACAAGTCACAGTTGTGCTTCTTATAGGTGATGAGCGAGCATTTGTTGATGCATTTGATTGATGTCCAGGATGGTCTGAAGTTTAATCAGAGGTTGCTTTAGTCTTACGTGGACGAGGGGCGGAAAACTGCGGGAATGCCACCGGTTATGAGCTATAAGAACGAGGTTTCATCCGACCCGGAAGTAATAATAGAGTTTTTTCGTTCCTTTTTTTCCTCTGTTTACACGAAACACGAGTCAACGGAACTGCCTGAGTGCAATTGCGTTAATAGTGGGTACACTGTGGGTCTAGAAGATATCGATGAGGATAGCGTTGTCGATGCTATACGGGAAGCAAAATCCGGATGTGGTCCCGATGGGCTTCATACCGACTTTATAAAAAGATTCAGTACGCAGTTGGCAGCACCTTTCACTTTACTATTTAACAATTCTTTGCAATCGGAAGTTTTTCCGTCAATATGGAAGCTTTCCAGTATTACTCCAATACCAAAAAAGGGAAGGCGCGACGATGTTTCAAATTATCGTGGAATCTCAATTTTATCAGTTTTCCCAAAGATCTTTGAGAGCATTGTGGCGAAGTATCTGAGATTTAAAATGTCTTCTCTTGTGTCGGATGCGCAGCATGGTTTTATGTCTAAGAGATCAACAGTAACAAATTTACTTTGTTTTGTTAATTATACAGTTAATGCCATAGAATCGGGTAGTCAAGTGGATGTTGTCTATACTGATTTCAGCAAGGCGTTTGATTCGGTTCAACATGACATTTTGCTGACAAAACTAGTGAGTACCGGCTTTTCCACGCCGCTGGTAAATTGGCTCTCTTCCTATCTTACAAACAGAACTCAATTTGTAAAGATCGATGGGGTGCGTTCGAGATTGATAGATGTTCTGTCGGGAGTGCATCAAGGTAGCCATATTGGTCCATTGGTTTTTGCGGATGACTTGAAATTATTTCTAAAGTTTAACGCTTGTTTTGAGACAAATTTGATCCAACTGGATATTGACGCAATTAATACTTGGTGTCAGCAGAATAAGCTGTTTCTAAATGAAAAAAAGTGTAGAGTCATGACATTTCATCGAAAGCGTATTCCATACTGTGCGGACTATAAGATCAATGGTTGCGGTATTGAGAGGGTGTTTGAGTTCATCGATCTTGGTGTTGCATTCGTGCCTTCATTGGAATTTAAGCGCCGTATTGATCTCACAATTATGAAGGCTAACAGAATGTTGGGATTTATTATGCGAATATGTAGGGAGTTTGACGACCAAACAGCTCTGACTCGTCTCTTTACAGCCTACGTGAGATCGATTCTGGAGTATGCTTCCCAGCTATGGAGTCCGTACTATGATATTCACAAAACGCGTATTGAACGGATCCAGGAGCGCTTTGTAAGATATATGATGAGACATAGTCCATTATACGAGTATGAGTCGATATGTAACGCTGTCGGTTTGCAGCCATTCGCTACGAGGCGAGATAGGGCTCGCGTTTTGTTTGCCGCTCGATTGCTTTATGGGGAAATATATTGTCCTCAGATTCTTAATTGTTTTCAGCTGGGTGTGCCCTCAAAGAACCTCAGAGAAAATAGACTTTTTTATGAATTTTGGCATCGAACATCTTATGGTGCGAATGAGCCGGTCAATGCAATGATGAGTATGTTGAGCTCGGTGAAATGTTTCGATTTTCACTACTCCGCTATTGGGCTGGTGAATCTGACCAAGGGTTTGTTTTGAATTTGGTAAAATCACTCTGTTTTGTTAAGATTTATTGTAAAAAAATATTTCACTTTGATCTTTAATTATTCATATATATTTCTTTTCAGTATATTCAATATGTATTAGTACACCAAGTAAATAAAATATATTTTCATTTTCTTCTTGTCCAATTTTTAATTTTCTAATAGTATTAACTGTCAATTTCTTTTCCTACAATGTCCAAATTGTTCCCTTAATTTTCTTGATCTTACTTCCATTCTTAATGCAGCGTTTTTTAATTATCTTCAATAATTTTTCTAGAGCAAACAACCTAATAATTTCAAATTTCTTTTCTTTCTTATCCATCACTCCATTAATTTTAAAGTCCTTGTTAAAAAGCTATCGGCATTCTGAAGATAATGAAAAAATGAAACCGCCGATCTAAATTAAATGATAACAACTAAATACTTAAATAGTTATTGTTAGTAGTTGTGCGTGCAGTTTCAACAACAGATTTTCAAACTGATTTTAGTTTCACATAAAAAGATTTTCTTAAAGTTTTCAAATTGATGTGTAGCTATGATGCTTTTTAAACTTAATGTGTTCAATTTATTTAGCAGCGTCATTTTTAGTACTCCTCCCAAAACTTTAATTAAATGTGCGGAATTTTCTAACCTTAACACAATAATTGAAGTATGTTAAATTATCCTAGTAAATCTTAATACGCAATTTTCTGACGTAAGAGAAAGTTTAAAGTAAATCAATCGAATTTTAGCAACATAATAAAGAACAACCATCACAATAACCTTGTACTTGTTACTTTTAAATTCGAAAATTTGAATGCGATTAATTTGCAAAGAATTTTAATGAAAATCATTTTAAACCTTAGATGTTACTATTAATTATTTATGAATGCAATGGTATATAACCCGGAAGATAGTAATTATAAGTAACCAGGAGGTATCATCGATAAATTAATATTCGGTTATTCGGAAAAGTTGAGATGATCGATCATTATAAATAAAGTTATTTTCTATAAATTAAATGACATGGTCAACTTAGCCTAATTTGCATGTAGCAATAATATTGAATTATTTTTAAAGCTTTGATATCCATTGGAAAAAATTTGTAAAATGATGTAGGTACATGATTTGATATTACGTTGACCTTTAAAATCTACCGCTTCATTATGTTAACACTATGCGTTAAATTAAAATTTGTAAGGAAGTTTTTATGTTAATGCATTATCGTAAAAATCAGGAAGAGTTATTTTTAATTTTTACTTTCACATCCATCGCAAAATTTTATATTTATTTTTATAGATATAAATATTGTCCAGTGCCATCACTTTCATAACGAATTAATTTTTATTTGGCTGCGAATATTTTATGGTTCAATTATGTTCCAACTCACTTGCATTATCAAATTACACGACTTCAGCATAGCAATTCAAAAATCTTACCGTCAGCCCAGGACCAACCTAATATAACATTTAAAAAAAATTAATAGCTGGTATTCCCTTGCTAATAAAGCAAACTAAATATTAAAAAGTTTCTGCTTTACAAGCATACCAAATAATCATACAAATTAAAATCATCCTGTTAACTAACGCGTCAAATTACGAAACTTCAAAACTGACCAAATAAAATAAAAAAGTTAATATAAAAAACAACTCGTAAAAAAACGCTGATACAAACCGAGAGAAATAAGCAAACGATGAATACGTTACAAAAATTTAGAAATTTACCCCAAATAAGTTGTTCTAATAAAATACGAACACCGAAAATATAATTAGTGTACTAGGAGTCTGTGATATAATAATTAATTTTACGCTAATGGTAAATTCATATGACGATAGCTGACCATAAAAAGAAGTTAAACTTAATGCTTATGCGGGTGGGAGTGTTTACTATACCTAATATAATATAGGGTGAATTCGTCGGATTACGTAGTTCTTAGTAGAAGCTTTATAATATGACATCAATATTTGATATAAATCAAAAATATTTCGTCCTATATTTTTATCTTTATCGACCTTGCGTTATTTTCTAATTAAGAACTCAAAAAATCTCCTATGGAAAATCATTTGTCTGACATGTAAATAAAGAGCAGGAAATATTGTGAGAATCGTTTATTATTAAAATTATTTTGTAATTTTAACTAGATAAACAATGAGAAAAAACTGAAAACATATTTAAAAAAATGATATCTTATACCTTAGTGGTAATAATTTTATTGTTACATACTCCTAATGTGTATACTATAATATACTTATATATTGCAATGCCCCAGCTATTAAAATTTGTAAATTTTATTTTTTTCCAAAAAAATCATCTTGCTGGGGTATATTTATTATTAATTGAAAAGCTACGAGACTCTTCTTCAGATTTTAAATGTAAATTTTAATTGTAATTTTTCGTATTGTTCTTTGTTACATTTTAATTTTAAATGTGGTGATAAATTGGTTGATAAGTTAAATTTTTACTTTATGCAGCTTATGTGGCACGTGCATCCTGCAGCTGAACTTCCCGGTCAAACAAATTTGCTATGATACTTCCAATCAAACAATTAACTTCTAAATCTTCAAATTTTTTATTTTATTTTTTACTTCCACATCAAAAAAACAACTTTAATTAAATCAAAATTCACTTTTTATATATAAATCAATCAAAATTAAATCATCGGAATAAACATTCCTACCGGTTTGCCGCCCCATCGCTGTCTGTCCAAAGCTAACCTCGCTGAAGTCATTCTCCCACATATTTACATTGCCAACTTAATTATTTACAAATGAAATTTTATGTACAATGTTTACAAATGAATAATTTAAAACAATAAAAACAAAACAAACTTCCAAATAATTTACAAAATAAATAAAATATGTTTTTTAACGTTTCAAAACACGACAATATATCATACTATACTATACTTAATATATTAAAGGTTTTAACGGTATAAGTATGGTGAATTTGTCCTTGGAAGATATTCAAACGATACTAGGAGCATTTTTAGGTACTAATGAAATAATAAAATCCTGAAAGTTTCAGATTCTTATCTCAACTGGTTTTCGAGAAAAAGTAAAATATGTAAAAGTCAGAAAAAATGTTTTTTCTAAGGAACGTGTGAATCAATTAAGCTGCAATTTTAAATAATTATGTTTTGAGAATTGATGGTAGCTTTCAGTAACATAATTGAGAGCTATATCGATTGATAGAATCCTTGAAAAAAAAGACATTTTTGTTTTAATTTTAATTTTTAACCATGATACAATTTTGGCACAATTATGAAACTAGTTTTTTTGGAACTCCGTCCATTTTTCTGTAAAATCATGAGTTTTCCAAATCTCAAAAAAAGGCTACGCCATAGTAGAAAAAAATAAAAATCACTCTGTACCTAAATATTGACTTTATTTATGTGTTCTATAAAGGCTATAAAAGCTACGCCATAGTAGAAAAAAATAAAACTCACTCTGTACGCAAATATTGACTTTATTTATGTGTTCTAAGCGGTAATTTGTTTTTTTTTATTGTTTATTCGCATATTTTAAATTTATTCAAAATACTCGTTTCATATTCATAACAACAATTATTTTTTGGCTAAAACCAAAAGTTAAAGTTTTTAAATATCAATAAAAACTGATATAGATGGTCTGAGCAATATATACAGCCATCTCCTCGTCTAATTACCATCACGTATTGGTGTTAAGTTTTTCCTACCTTGAAGGAAACTCACTGCAGGTTGTTTCTTATTACACAATCACATATTTTAGATCATAGATTGTTCAAATGACAATACGTTATCAATCGGTTTCCATATAAACTTGTAAACATTATATTAAATTATTCTGACGAAGACGTGTACCAAACGTTGAAAGCTCAATAAAAACATTATTATTAAACGTTTTATTAACTTGTTTATTTCAAGATTATTTAATTAAATAAAATACTGTTATAATAATATTATATAAAAAAAACATTTTTTAACTTCCCACTAAGAAAATTTAAAATTTTTAAAATTTGTTTTTTTGCAATAACTTTTAAACAACGTCGATTGCTGTTGAGTTCATCAAAAGCGGTTAATCCATTCAAGAGATATCGTTGTCGAAAATTTTCAAAAAAAGTGTTTTTTTTAAATTATTTCAAAAATTTTTTTTTGTGCTTAAAAAACTGCGTCGAATGCCGTCACGCTCATTCAAATCGATTAACTTGTTGAAGAGGTATTTCGAATTCGATATTTCCAAAAAAGACGTTTTATTAAACTTCTACTAGGTTTTTGAGCTCGAAGAATTTTTTTTTTTTGATTTTTACATATTCTGCTTTTTCTCAAAAATCAGTTGAGATAGGGATCTGAAATTTCTAGATCTTATTTCATTAGTACCTAAAAATTCTCCCAGTGTAGTTTGAATATCTCCTAAAGGCTAATTCACCATACTTATGCCCCTAGAGTCTTTAAAATTATACGATAAATATAACTTAATACAATTGCTAAAAGTTTATAATTGTGGATATATCATGTATTTTATAATATAATATATTGAAATAAGTGTAATGAACTTATACTTATTATATTGCTATGCCCCCAGCTTTACAAATTTTTGCATTTTCACCCTTTTGCGAAAATTGCTGAGGTTACACAGATTATTTAATAGCTATGAGCTCCTCTTCACTTGATTATTTTTAATTAAATTGTAAATTTTTGTGACGTAAATATTTAATTTCAAAATGTGCAGCCTTTACTTTGCATATGGCCTTGTAATTGCTCGTGCACGCTCCACATGTGATATTGCAGCTGGGTTCAGTACGCCTGGTTAAACAAATTTGTTGCGATGTAATTTTAATGCATGGAATATTATCACAAATTCTTCAACAATTCGCACTTCGCCACAATTAATTTAAACAAAACAATTTTCATTTTAAATAAACTTACTTTTGCTTTATTAACAATTAAAATTAAATTTTTATTGCGGGAATGATGTTCGTCCGCCCGTCTATTTGACGTGAAAGCCTCAGCCCAAGTCTTTTTACTTCTCCCTTTCAAGTCCCACTCTTTTCTAGTTTTATTTTCTCCCCACCTTACTTACAGCTAAAACCTTATCTACAATGCATTTTTAGAATAAATAATTTAATAATTTATACTAACAAAATTAAAACTTCAAAATAAATGAATTAATGGTTCTATGGTTTCGAAACACGACAATATATACAAAAAAATTCCTCGTCTTCCTGGTATCGGAATCGAGCAGAGGACCGTAACTAACACTCGTAGAAACAAAGATTACTTACAGAACCCAAAGTAGTCTTGAAAATAGGTCGAAATCGAACGTCAAATAAGGTTGACGATATATGCAAGAAAAAGGGACAAACAAGCCTCGATTACTGAAACCATAAAAGTTACGACTTAGTATATGAGAGGATTACCGAATAAAAAAGTTGAACTGGAAAAATTTTTAAAAGAAATGAAGGTAGAATTTCCAGCGATTATTGAGACAAAAAAAATTAAGAAGAATAGAATATAATAGAGATCACATAGTGACATTTATATAGAGTAAACCAAAAAATGCACAAAACACTTTTTCGAAAACTAAAATGTTTAAGTTATATAACTTAAAAAACTTTCGAAAAAGTGTTTTGTGCATTTTTTGGTTTATGCTAAAAATTTGATATGATTAATATCGAGTTACACTACTTAAACCACTTATCTATTGATTAATTTATATAGAGGTTACAAAAAAAAGACAAGTAAATGAATATAAATTAAACTGTGGAAACACACATCGCTTTTATAGATCTGGAGAAAGCTTTCGATAGAGTTATTCGAGAAAAACTATGGATAATTATGAGCAAACGAGGCTTCCCTTCACACCTGATCAAAGCAACTAAATCTCTCTATCAAAACACTAGAATAAGGATGGCCGGAACAGGTCAAAGACCTAATCTATGAAGGAAATGATGATGATAATTAAACTAGCGCATACTCACAGCACAACTCAAACTAGAAAGAAGATACAATACAATAATAGGTATTTATGAACCAGAAGACGGAAAACCTGACGAATCTAAGTTCTATTATGAAGAATTACAAACAATCCGTAATAAACACAATAGAAAAAATCAAGTAATATTATTTGGTGATCTCAACGCTAGGGTGGGAAACATACCAATCCCACAAATAATAGGTCCCTACGGAGAAGATATTTGTAATAAAAATGGAAAACTATATTACGAGATTCGTCACCTACAATGATCTCAAAATAACAAATGCATATTTTCAGAAACGAGATATCCATATATTCACACGGTAAGAAAGAGAAGCAAGATCAATTATGTATTATATAGTCTGTTTTTTTTAAGAAAAATATTGGAATTTGTACTGAAGCGACAACCTTAAAATGTAAACCAATGAATAGCTATTGAAGTGCTATGCGTGTTGCCTAAACTGAACATGGTAAAGTTCGCTTTTCATTTCATTTCGTTTTTTTGTGGTGAATGTTTAATATTATTACAAGATTAAATACTATATTTAAATTATCTCAAGTTTCCCGATGTAAATTAGACTTTGCAAACGACGCGCCACCTATATTATTCATATCTTAGATCGACTATAGATTACATAATAATAAATAGAAATTTAGCTGTACAAATTAGAGGTACAAGATTTACAGAGATCAAGATATAGGGTCAGATCATTTTATAGTAGCTTCCACAATTGACACATACATAAAAGAAAAAGACGATAAAACAAGAAGAACAAGTTTATAAGGTATACTTATACTAAAATAAATTAGGGTAGATTGCTATACCCAGAACAGACTAAACAAAAAATTGGAATATTTTGAAACAAGAAAAGATGTCAATAAAGAATGACAAAATCTGAAAGGCATAGTTCAGGAGCCCATATGGATAAAGCATTAGAAAAAAAAAAAATATAAAATGTATAGAAGAAGAAAAGGTTTGAGAATATGGTCAGATAAATTTATTGGAAGAGAAAATAAGAGAAAAACAAATAGAATATAGAAACTATATAAATGGTACAAAACAAGAAACCTTGGTGGATACAAACTAACGAAAACTTCACTAAATCTCTAACAAGAAAAACACATCCAGAATCGTGGAAATGCTTAAATTAGTAACATTGAAAATTATTGCAATTATTGAAGTAATTATTGAAAATAATGTTCGTGGATGAAAATATTAACTTATAAGGTAACAAAGACTTTAAATAAACAAAAAAAAAATCCAAATAAATAGCATAGAAGAAGAAAATTTTTGAAATATAAATTTGTTAAATTATAAAACTCAATAAACACAAAAATAACTAACTCATTTTTCTAGGTTTACATACATCATTATTTATAATTAATTTTATGCTTTTCTTATGGTAATTCAAAAGTTGTTTGAACTTACATAAAAGTTGCGAGTATGCATTTTGTCACATTCCTGTTACATCTAATAATGCATAAGTGTCAATAAATTGCATATTATTATTAATTAGTATTTGATACATTTGATGACATCACATCTTTCCACAAGAACCAAAATTACGGTGATTGCACAATTTGTAGGTCTATTTGATTGATGTTCTGTTGGATTGATGAGGCTGTTTTCTTCCTCTGGATTAATTTTACTGAAACATAATATATTATTTTGTAGTAATGATTGCTAACAAATAAATTACAATGGTTCATTTTTCCCAAACCCCAGTTTGAGATTCCGTCCAATTTCTTATCAATTTCGTCTAACTGAAGATAAGCTGTTTTTAATTCGTCCAAGTTAACGCATTCCAATTCAATAGATTTAAAGTTCACTTTAATAACTTCTATAGGATAGCTCGTTAAAGACAACTCTAATATTTTGATAAAGATTGAATGAATTTCTATTCTGTAGTTACTATTTATTAAAATGATGTATGTTCCATTAAGTGAAATAACGGAATTTTTTGATATTGCAATTTTGTTTTATTATATTCTCCCCTTTGGTTGCCACTGGTACCACATTGGTTACTTGCTAAATGTACGTTCTTGGTAGTTTTCATGTCCTAATATTCTTGTCGATCCTTGTCAATGCTTCTCAATGCAATTATTTATTAAAAGAAATTTAACTTAAGAGATTATTACGGTATAAATGGAATTTTTATTAATTTGCGATTTCGATTAGCTGTATTCATTTTGTCGTTTGTCTAATAGCAAATTAATTTCGAGACAAATTTTCAAATACAAGCACTTAGAAGCAATATTTAATGTTAATGCCGATAGTAAACATGCATGAGATGCATGTTAACTTATGACAAGCGCCGGTTTTAGCGAGTTAACATTTCTGCCGCCAGACGTCGCTTCACTTAACTGTAATCGCGAATAGGGCATGAATATAATTATTACATTATTATTATTACATAATATAATAGCCCTTGTCTGTGTATCTACACACACAAAGTCCGGGAATCGGATATGGCACATGAAGAAGAAGATTAACTGCATTAATCTGAGAAGTACATATGTACATTCACATCGACGGATAACTACTCAACGCATATAATATAGGTATAGCGCACATTTTATATTATTGTTTATATTCAACAATTGAGTTGCTTGGTACGACATTAGGGTCGAACAATTATGGTTTTCAGGTATACTACCAATATTCCCCCTGTGAGGCCGAAGACCGAACAACTATATCCAACAGTCTAGATGGCTAAAGGCAACCGAAGGACGCTTGTCTCAGCTAGTGTCCTATTAATAGGACACATAAGGATCAAATAAGTTTAAAAGTGAATAAGTTAAATAATCCTATTAATAGGACGTGCAATAAGCAATGTATATTGTGCAATGGATATGCACCATTGGAAAAAAGTAGCAAAACCAAAAAAGAAGAATATTATGAACAACTAGAATCGGTCTGCAAAGCTGGCAAAGAAAGGTAAAGAAAGCTATGTAAATTTAGTTGCAGAAGTGCACACACGAAAAAACAAATAACAATAGATAACCTGGTGAAGGTAATGAACATGGTTATTTGCAGTACAACTTTTTCACGTAAAAGAAATACACAAAACAACATTGATGTGGAAGTACATAATAATGAGGAAAATCAAGTCGACCATGTCATGATTTCGCAAAGAGCAGGAATAACTAATAAATTTAAAATAAACAGAAGAAAGAGACAAAGCAATGCACTTTCGGCGCCCTATAAAATAATAAAATAAGCCAATTTCAAAGAACTAATAACAAAGAAGTAAAGCATATGTGGACGATGTAGTAATAATGGCGAGATCGGTAAAAAGTTAATGGCACTATTTCGAGCAATCAGGAGTTAAACATCGATGAATATAACGTGGAAGATGTTGACAGCTTTAATTACTTGGGAGTACTAATAAACAGAAAAAGCAAAAAACAAGAAGATATCCAAAGAAAGATAAATGAAGTTAATAGAGCTTATTATGCGAATAAGTGACATCTATTGGATTTTAGCAGAATCACGTGAAGTGTGTAACTTTACTAAATTTTAAATAGTATATTTATTTTTGCGCTAGTAACGACACATGCGGATATTTATAAAAGTTAGTCAATCCCCAGCATTAAGAAATTCTTAGCGCTTGGTGAAAACCAAATTTGACATAATAGTTTCTTATCTCGAGTTAAGGAACTCTTAACGTTAAGAATTTGTTGGTGAAAACGGGCATAAGAATTATAGTCGATCCAAGATATGAATACGATAGGTGGCGCGTCGTTTGCAAAGTCTAATTTACATCGAGAAACTTCAAATAATTGAAATAGCACTTGATTTTGTAGTAATACTAAATATTCACCACTAAAAAGCAAAATGTTAATACGAAGTCACTACGTCTATTCGATATTACATTTAACTCTGTCCACGTGTCCTTTATTTATGACTGCCCGGTTCAGTTTAGACAACACACATAACACTTAAATCGAGAAAATTTCGTTATTGTATAACCGTTTAATTTCAAAGCAATTTCATTGATTAACATTTCGTCGTTTTAGTACAAACTAAATAGGATATATTGGATTTTCAGAATTAATTCCGATACTCGAGCCGCTGAATAAATCATTAATTTTTATTGACATTCAGAAAAATATCAAGATTGTTGAGAGCCTTGCAACTCTCTTCATAATCCTAATTTGAATTACATTGTATTTGAAGCTTCGATTTTTTCTTTCTCATCTAAGGGTTCTACTTATCTAAGGGTTCTAACCAATTCTAACAACTGTACTCAAAAGTCCTTAATCAAAAAAAAAAAAAAAATTTTAATGTCAATTTATTGAACTATAAAGTTCGATGTTAGAACACAATATTACAACTGATTTATTTTTCTAAATTTACATTATTTTATAATAAATGAATTTTATGTTTATCTTATGGAAATTCTAAAGGCATTTGAACTTACATAAAAGTTGAGCGTTTCCATTTTGTCAGTTCCTGTTGCATCAAGTGATGAACACCTCAAGTTGTTTATTTAATTGCAACGTCACATGACATAATGCATAAGATAATGAATTATATATTATTATTAACTATTTGTTAACTATTAATTAGTTTTGTTAACTACAAATAAAAATAAACGTTAAAAATCGAAACAAAGTCAAACTATCACTAGAAACGTTTAATAAAAAAAAATTATTTCTATTTAAGAAAAAGCTTAAAAAAGATTGATAGATATAGTATTTAAAATTCTAAAACGCTATTAATATCAATAAATTTTTTAAATAGCTGAATACAGGTACATTATTAAATCCGCTGATCTTTACCTCTTTAGCAATGATTTGTTCTTATTTTTATGTTATTTCTATTGTCATATTGAATTTCATACACTACCGTGTATAAATTTAACCACACTTGGAAAAAAGTTAAAGATATAAAGAAATAAAATTGCTCTATGTAGTACTGTTATACATCTACAAATTGTTATATATTATATAAGTAAAAAAAGTGGGTAAGTAAATTATTTACAATAAATCAAAATTGCAGGTAATTTTTTTAAGACAAAAAGTAGTAAAAATAATAAAAACAATTTTGTTTAAAACATGATTAAAACTCAATATTATCAAACATTTTCGATTTCATATTCTTCGCCTTGAGATAGAAAATCTGACCAAGATATATTTAATATTAAAACTAAATTTTAAACTAATTTTTTTTTAAATTATATTAGAATAAATTTAAATGAGTATATTAAAGGCGGTTTGAAAATGTCCAATTTAGTTATTGTACGGCCCAAAGGATTAGTGTTTTTATTTTTATTTATAATTACAATTATTTTCACATTTTGAAATGTGTTCAGTACGCAGCACGTAGAAATGGCTCTCCAGGCTTGATAATACAAATATAGCACATTATTACAACCTACAACAAAATTATCTAAGTTATTAAATATTATCTATAATAACATAAAATAACTGCAGATACGAGAAATGTGTTCGAGATGGCATATCGCCCGAGTTGGCAGCATAGTGAGCATTTCGCAAATACACTTCAATTATGTATCACCGGCTGCTTAGTTTATAAAACAAGCATAATATCCGTTACAGCCCGAATTGGCGGAAAATTCAAACTTAATATTTGCGAGAATTAGTAAAGATATAAACTTCACTTCCTGTAAATATACAATGATATGATATCTACCGGAGAAATCCTAAACTTAAAAATTCTCATAACGAACAAATCCAAAACTAACAAGTTTTACTATCTGAAATCTAGGTTTGATTCAAATATCTGTGCCTCTACAGTTTCTGATTAAAAAACGACATACTGAATGTAATTTAGGACGTCGTTTAACTTTATTTAAAAGATCATATCAACTTTTTTAGAAAATCCATTTTGCATTTTTTGGTTTTACTAAAAAATTTATTATGATTAATATCGAGTTACACTACCTAAACCACTTATCTATTGATTATTTAAAAGAGTACAAAAATATTTGAATGTCTTGCTGACTTAAACCAATAATAGTCCTAAGTTAGCAATATTGTAAGTAAAAAACATACAATAAAAAATTAGTATGTTTGAACTCTTACTGCATTGTAATGTACTAAAATTTTTGAATCGCGTAGTGACTTTTATTATTTACATTATTTCAAGTTATGGTGAAAAAAAAGCTGTATTAAAAAAAAATAAAACGTGCATTTTAAAAAGCACTTGATTGACTAGTGATTTCTAGCTTGATTCATACCATTTTAAACTATTACGCATTAGCAAATTTATTTGGTGTGGACTATACATATATATTTAAGTTACGGTATTATATTCGAATTTTTTTTAACTCGCGTATGACTAATCTCCAAATGCAGTGAGATGTATAACATTTGGTTATTTTTGTCATATTTAGAAAAAAGTAACTATTAGAAAAGAGACAGAAAAAAAGAATACGTCGCCGTAACTTTGTAATGAAAATAAATTAACATACGTCGATTTTAACCATTTTAACTGTCATCTCGATATAAAGAACCTTAAGACATACGTTTTGTAAATTTTGATTCATACAATTTTTTCGATAAGTCATACGCGAGTTAAAATAAATTCGACTATACTATACTTAGCTAGCCAGATCGATCTACTGATATTATTTATTATATAATATACCAAATATGTACAATATTATCTTCTGTATAATTTACCGTATTATACATACAATTATTTAATAAATGTATTGTACTATATGATAATATAATATGACATATGTATTAGTGGAAAAGTGGATTGAACATAATATCTTGCATGTTAATTTAACTTATGATAATACTTAAAATAGTACTGAGAAGGATTCATATTATACCTTATATTATGTAATATTTATAATTATATATATTATACATAATATAACAATATATTAAAATCATATATTATATTATCATATATCACAATATTATAATATACAATAAATACTTCATTATATTATATTCACATAATATACTATTAATTATATTATATATCTATTATAATGTATGTATGTATATTATATTATACTAAATGCATTAATATAGAAGAAATGAAATAAATTTAAAATAAAACAAAATTGCAGGGTTAATTCATAGATACATATTTATATAGACTTACATAATATTAGGTACCTAAATATATAGTATATCGATAAATATATAACTATGTATTATACATACGATATTATACTGAATATATTATACTGTAACATATTTATTCTCTAATTATTTCGTTAATTTATTTCATTAATTATGTTCACGAAATAATTTTTTTTTGCATTTTCTAACAAAATTCAATATTTAATCTTAGTTTAATAAAATTGCTTTAATTGGGAGAGGAAAAACTATAATAATTTAAAAACATTTAATTTAAAAACATTAAAAATTTTAACATTACATACTACTATTTATTACGCTATCTACTTAAAACATATATTTTAAAGTTCTCTTTCTATAATAATTTATCTGTAATTTTAAAGTAAAATTTTTTTTCTAATTTTTACAAATCAAATTAATCTCAAAACATTCTTGTAACGAAAAACTTATTTTTGTAAATGTACTTTATAGACCTACCCATATTTAAATTTAAGTAAATCGATAAATTTATAAAATTTTATGGAATTTTATCATTTCAACTGTAGTAGGTACGCGTGAAACAAAGGAACAGTTCTTTTGCATTATCTAATATTATTTTATACATTCCTAAAAGCAGCTGAAACTAACAAATAACATCGTGAGTATATTTGATAAGCTTCTATTTTAGATATGATAAAAAGTAAGTAAGCAATATTTTAACAATTATTTTATTTGATAGGTATTCTAGCTAATCTGTAACCATTACTTGCTTTAAATTCATAAATAAATATAATTGTTTTGCTTTTCTACAAATTTTTGCCATACTTCTTTCACTTTCAATTCAAGAAATTATTGAATAAAATGATTAAATTAAATCAATGGTCATTAAATCAATAAATGCTATCAAATTAACGGAATTAAGCGTGAGTTCCCCAAGCAAATTACTTACAGAGAGAGGAGCAACATTCAATTGTGTTTTTTGCAAATGGCACCGAAACTGTAAGAATTCTCCGTTTGGTTTTCTAGACCAAACTATACAATTATTATAACTATGTAGAGCAAAATTTTAAAATATATATTTTATTGATAAAGAAAATTAACTGTGGTATGAGGTGGGAAATTTGTCCGACAGCAAATAAAATACCTTCATTCTACTTTATCTTAATGTAGTGTTACCGCCATTATCGGCATGATAAATCCATGTAGAAAATTTTTGTACCCAATCTTTATTTTAGCGGTAGAAATAACATCCAAGTTTTCACATATTTTAGTTACTTATCACAGGAAATTGCAATAATACAGTAGTCCGTATTAAAAAGTGCTCAAAAGTGCTTGTGTTCATAAGAATTTTATTCGCATTTGAAATTCCTCCCCCCTAACATTTCGACAAGCGCCTGACTGCAATATTCGGATCATTTCATTTTGTTCGTTTATCCAGTACAGTTGTCAAGGGTGCAATCGCCGTTGTTGAAAAATGTCTCAAGAAAAAGAATCTGGTGAGTTCTATTAAATTAAATTTTTTTAATTAAATATACTCAAAATAAATTAGTGGGGTTTCGGGATTTTATTTTAAACAAAATATAAGAAGTCTTGTCTGTCCTTGGATCTGTTGAACACAAAAGCTGCCATGTTTTCTATTGAGAAAATACCAAAGTGCTCTAAAATTTATTGTAAAAATTATATCGATAGGAAATGTACTTTTTGTATAATTTTGAGACCCGTGGGTATTAACAATATTTTGTGCAAAATTACCTACGTAAAATGATTCTCCATTACAAAATTTTTTTTGGATTAAAATTAATTTTATAGTTTTATTTAAAGGAGTACTTAGAAATTTTTAAGGTGCTTGCTTATTTATTTTATTGGTTGCAATTTCATTTTGATTACGTAATTCCCTATTACTCGTATTTATAATAACGGAGTTACATGTTTATATTATCTCTTATCGTGGAACACCCTATATTTTGATACTTTTTACTCAACACGGATAAGTAGATATTTTCTATAATACCTTAATTTTAGCTTATCGTTTGTTTCACAACGAAGACGGTTATAATAGTAGCCATTGTAGCGTCCAGTGGTTGCAAACCTATGATACGCGTGCATAATGCAGCGTATTAATTTTATTGGCACGCGACAATTTTATATTTTATTATTAATTTCCATTTATTTACAAACGAAATTTAAAATTAAAAAAAAATTATTAATGTAAAGCAATTACTTGGTAACGACGACGATTATTTTACTAATTTTTAAAAGAACATAATTATAAGTTTTTAACTAATTTACATAAAATTTAATTTTTATTGATTTTGTTACAATTTCCACAATAATAAGTTTTTTGAAATTATTTTGATTGTCTACAATTTATTAATTTTTCAAAATCTTAATTTGGATGTGCTACCTAACATAAACTTGCATGACATTATCGTGTCGCTGCCTCATCCACAAATCGATTTTTTTTAATTCTCAACGTTGATTCATCAAATCTGGCCGAGTTATTTGCAAATCTTTAGCAAGAGGGAGCTGGAAACTTAGTTTTCTATTTTTAATTTATGCAAGCACAACCAAATCAAAATGTATTATATTAATTTATTATATTAAAAATATTACTTAAAAAAGTAATAAATTGTAGAAGAAATTTGTCTATTTTTTAATCAAATAATTTATTGTGGAAATTTTAATAAAATTAATAACAATCTCACTCCAATTTTTTGATTAACCTGTAGTCCAGCAGAAACCGCGTTATGTAATGGATTTTACGTCGATTTTACGTTATGTAAAAATTATTATTTTTCACTGCCTTAAATTGCGGTATTTCAGATGCTTCCACAAAAGCGGCCAAACTTCTAAGACCGGCACTGCAAAGTAGCTAAAGATAATTTTAGAAGCAGATATCTGCTTAAGATATTTTTATTGTCAAATTGTTATAAAACAATTTAAGTTTTATTAGTTAAATAATTTTATTCGAACTTACTTCTTGCAACACTTAATTCAAACATTTAAAAATGGGCTAGTGAATTTAAAAATATTTTAATGTGATTATGGGAAGATTTGGCATAAATTATAAAGAATATAAAAATTAATTTTTGAGGTTCATTCAAAAAGAACTAAAATGTGCAACAGTACATTTCATTGGCTGTTTCCATAAAATTATCTCCGCCCATGGTGTGTTTTTATTTTATTACAGTATTTTTGGCATAATTTCCACTCGAAAATTATCCCTGACTAGATTTTAAAATAAATACAAAGAAATTAAAATTTTAGCTTAAAGCTTTATTAAAAAAAATACACAAACACTTACCTAAAACTAATATTCCAAAAGTAGATGAATATTAAAAATTAATATTCACAATCGCCATCATCTCTTATAGATATGGTTGTCAATCGTGATGATAGTATTTGTATATTTAAACTACACTCAGATGGACTTTTAACATTCCATACCAAATTTTTTCGATTTCATTACGAAGTTCATTTAAAGTTCTTGGCAATCTCGGTGAAATTCGGTGTGTCAATAAAAAAAAGCACTTAAAAAGTTCATTTATAAGTTTTTTTTCTGTTTCAATAAAACCCATAGATTTTTGATAGGTCCGGACTTTGGGGTGGCTGCTTGATAACATTGATATTGTTTTCCTGTATCTTGTAATATAAAATTGTCACCAATCATCCTTTTAACTTCGGGTATGACGTGTGACTGTCTTAAACGATTAAATAAACTGTGGCATTCACTTTTCCTCCTAAAATTACAATTTTATCTACGCCTGCTATGCATCTACACCCTCAAACCATAATTCCTCTTTCCAGCGATTTTAATGAAAGTTTAATACATTTAAAAGAGTAAACTTCCCTGTGGTTTCTCCAAACAGATGAGTCAAATCATTGATTCATCTGTTCATAATACTTTCTTCCAATAATTTATAGGTTGTAAGACATGATCCCCAGTAAAACTTTAATCTTTTTTTATATTTATTTGCTTTATAAGGACGACGCCGCCGTATAGTTTCGGTTGATGTAATGTTTTTTCCTATATTTGCGAGTTTTTCATTAATTTTTAGAACTGATATGGTAGAGCTAACAAAAGATAATGTTTGTATTTTTTTATCTTATTTTTTGGTAGTGATTTTTGATCGTCCTGTTCTTTTAATAAGCATTACTCGACTTTAATATTCGAATGCTTTTAACACTTCTTAATTAAAGTGGTCGATTTACCACAAAGTTGTGCAATATTTTTGATAAAGTTAACAGATCCATACATTTTTAATATCCATTTACACTTTTTTGTAATTAAAAGCAATTTTGCCATTTATGTCATTATTATGCAAAAATTAAATGCACTAAAATGAATATAAAATTATTAACACCCTTTCACCAAACTTTTTTTTATTTAAAAATCAATTTAAAAGAAAAATTAAATATAAAAGGTACACTGATTCACTTTACAACTAAATTTTAAATTTTAAAATTCACTTGTGCAATGATGAAAATACTAATCAGTAATGTCGAAGTTAATCTACTTCTGTACATGTAAAACGATAGTGGCAAGATTGCATTCTACTACTTTTTCTTGTGGTGAGCAAAATTGCTGATTTCAGTTAACAGCTTTGTCATGCAAACTATAAAACAAAATAAAAAGATTTATATCTTCATTATTTTAAAATTTATACTATGATCCTGAATTTTTTTTTAAATTTTAATTTACTTATAGGAGCTACTGTACATTTATTTATTTATTATTGGTACCAGATAAATTATTTATAATAAAATGCATCGGTTTCTCAAAATTAGTTATCGATAATTACTTTTTTCTTATAATTTATTCTGGTATGGTTTGAAATTGCAATATTATTAAAATCAAAAATATTTTATACTTCATAAAAAACAGTAACATAGATGAAAAATGTGATAATTTAGTTATAGTTTTTATGGTTATTATTACTACAAGTGAAAAAGTGTAATATCAGTTTTCATTTTATTTTACTACCTCCGTCCGAAATTATGGTATACATTTAGAATTTATTTTTGTCCGAATTTATGGTATACATTTACAATTTTAATTAAATCCTACTCCTATTAAACAAAATTACAAATAAAATTTATTTGATGAGGAATCTAGCTTTGTCTATAGCTTCTTGGGAACACACTAAACTAGATGGTAAGCGTTCTTCACGCCAAAGTTTGGTTTTACAGATAAAACTTTTAAAATTTCGGGCCTTCTTTAAACTGCAACGATTTTAGCAATATACCTTTACGTTACTCACCGGTTAATTGCTTTAACTTGGAATTCCTTTTTAATAGGCGTTTTTCATAATTTATAAAAATATCTGCACTTTTGTGAACAGGGCGGGATAAAATAATTTTTCATGAAAAGATGTTTTAACTCTGCTGACGTTTCTGACTCAAACAAAATCGGACATTAGCCAATTATGTATTAGTTGCTTGCCTAGCATAGGAATTACCAAATAAGTATATTTAATTAAAAATATTTATTAATGTTTCATAAATTTTCAATTTTTTTTAAATATATACCATATTTTCGGACGAAGGGAGTATTATTTTCAAAAAATTGTTACAAATTCTTTACCATCAATGATGGCTAGTACACGTTTTCTCATACTTTGAACCAATTTTCTCATTACAGTTTCGTCAATTTTATGCCATTTATGAAGTGACGTTTGTTGTAAAAAATTTTTGCTTGTTATTCTGGTGTTTCTAATTCTACAGTGCAATTCCGACCAAAGATGCTCTATAAGATTTAGATCCAGTGATTAGAGTGGTGAAAGCAACTCCATTGGTACATTATAAAACAAGCACAACTTCACTGTGGGTTGTATGCTTGAGATCATTGTCTGGTTGAAACCACCAAACTTTGAAAAGCCTTAATTTATTGACGCTGTCTTTCAAATTTTGGTTTAAAATGTTCAAATAATGCTCCTTGTTGCTTTACTGTTGCCAAGTATTTTTTTTATTCAGTTCTGTATTTGCTTTTTGCCACACAATTTTTTTTCGATTGGAACCAAATATATGGTATACCTGCTTTCATAACTAAACTTTCATAACTTGTTTACCACTATTCTAATAGATGAAAATGATCTATTAAGTGTTTTTCCAAGTTTACGGTAATATTTCACCTTGACACACTAACTTTAAAATAATTTTTCTTTCGGTAATATTAGTTTCTTTTTGATTTTGACCTATTTTAAATAAATAACATTTACAACTGATTAGAAAAGCATAACAACACTATAAGAATTATAAATATATTGAAATGCACTAGGCTCAAAAATTGCAATCATGAAAAATAAAAAAATTTATTACAAATAAAATAATAACCTAACGCGATCTAACCGATTTTCATTTTTTTAGAACAAAGAAGTGTAAATGAGAGGCTAAGTATTCATGAAAATGTTTCAAAACTTTAATAATTTTCTTCTTCTTCTTAATCTTGGACTACGTCCTGTTTTATACCAAATCTACATTTAACGTTCACAGTTTTTAGCACTTACATATAATCTAGTAGGATGCTAACCTTGCTAGATGCATAGCCTATAAGTAGAATTTAGGCTTTAGATCACAACAGTGTAGGCATAATTTTTATTAAAAAAACTAGAAGCGACTTAACATTGAAACCGAAGGACCATTCAAGACGTAAAGATGACCTAACGATTTCACATCTTTTTATGTCAAAATGATAAAGATTGGATACTAACTTCACATAGGTAGGCTCCTTGGGATTTTTAAAATTAAACGAAAATTAGTACAAAAGTTTTTTAAATATAGCTCACAATTTATGGTATCACTGGAGAAAATTTATAACAATTTTTACTAATTGTAACGATATAAAAAATAATGACATGCAAATTGTAATAATATTCTATAAAATTTTGTAGAAAATTTTTGCAATAAATATTATGTAGTATCAGGTTCTACAAATTTGTGGAAATGTTTTGTCATAAATTTTAGAAATTTCTATTCAATTTTTTTCTTTTATTCAAATTATGTTGGAGTAATTACAACAGTTTTTAATTCTGTTTGGTATACAATGTAAAAGCGATTATTAAAAATTACTACAGTATTCTGTTACAAAATTGTCGTACAGACATACAATTTTTAAATAATAAATTATTATAGATTATTCTTTAATAATTAATAATATAAAAAGCATAAAATTTAAATTATTTAAATCGTCAATTATTTATGTATGAACATTAACTGATGGTTGCTTATTATTACATGCAAATATTAATTTTCTACATTTGCATGTAACATCTACTTCTTGCATATATAAATACAATTTTGTTCTTATGAATCTACACACAGCTTTTAAAAGCTTAAATTGGAATTTTTTTTAACATTATTTCCATTTTTGAGAGATTCCAACTCAAACCAGAGAAGTTAAAAAATTAGGTAAAAATACATACACTAACTTGTAAATTTATTATAATAAAAATGTAAGCACACAAAGGAACTAATTTTTCTTTATCGCTATGTTTCGGCAAATAGGACTTTACTTCAAATTTTTGACTAATAATTATCTTGATTATTAGAGTTCTATTATAATAGTGGTTAGCTTGGTCAGGTTTATTTTCAGCAATACTTAATTCTTATTTTAATTTATAATAATATCCACGACATACATATGTACGTAGCCTTCGAAAGCTTTCGAAAAACGCTTAGGAAAATGGATTTTTTCAATGAGCAACATCAACAACTTTTTTACTATTACTCTGTAAACAAAGTCAAAAGTTTCACCATTTATAATAAATTTACCATTTCATTATATTCATAAAGCATAATAATAATAATAATATTTTTTTTGTTTTTAATAAATGTAATAGAATAAAATAAATGTGTAGTACAAAATACTACAATTTTTCAAAAAATAGCAGCAAAATGGTACTGCTCAGTTTCTACCCTTTAGGTAAATAAAAAAAAAAAGGTAAAAATAAATTAACTTTGAAAACGTTACAAAAACTGCGATTGGAATAGTTTTTTATTAAAAAGTAAGGCAACGGCACGCGGTGTTCCCAAGCGGTCACCCATCCAAGTACTAACCGCGCCCAACATTGCTTGACTTCCGTGATCGGACGAGAACGGGTACATTCAACGTGGTATGGTCGTTGCCTTAATAATAAACGTATTGCTACGACATATTAGTAACAAACTTATTTCATTTTAATAAGCAAGAAGTATTAATAATTAATTTTTTATTTTATATCTTTATCGTCTAATGATAACAGTTTAAAATAAATTAAAAATTTTTGTTAAAAGTAGTGCACTTCTGTCGAGTCTGTGTATACTGTGCTAAGACTTCTAAATTAAAATCTTTTAAACATACACCAAGTGTTTTCAAAAGAATTTCACGATTTTTCCTTTAACCAGTCTTGATAGAGGTAAATTAAATAATATTTTTGTGTTTCTTGACTAAAAGTTCAAGTTAAATTTGAAGTTAAAATTTTAATATTTTCGGTATTTTAATATTTTTGTTTTTGTTAAAACTAGAATCCTTTCAATTTGATCATGAAAAAGCCATGAGAGCTTGGGCTAGAGTTCGATTGCAGGAATCAGGTAGAATAAAATTTCAGATTAACTTAAAACAGTAAAATTAGAGCTTCAAACATTCTTAAATATATTATCTTTCGAAAATATTTTAGGAGTAGGTACTTCATATCTGCCGTCTTCGAATTCAACAAATCGCAGTGCCACATCTTTGTTGTCAGGTAATTTATAAAACTGTAAATTTTTATTTGTGTTTTTAAAACATATTAATTTTATTTAAAAAAAATTTTTATTTTAGACTATCCCGTGACATCCACTAATGGTAATAACCAATCGCGTGGATATTTTGAAGAAATACCATCGAATGGAAGATATTTCAGAGAAACAGGTAATACAAAATTTTGGTTAAGTTTAAATTAATTTAATTAGTTAAACAAGAAGTCAAGTGGTTTCTATCACAGATAGGTGCTCTTTTTACAATACATATCCAAAGTGCAACGTGAAGCAGCAGCAGAAATAGTAATCTTGAGCTTAGAACATACTTACAGATAGCAGATAGCAGGCAAAACACGGACCATAAGGCATTAGCCTATGACCGATTTTCAGATTACCCAAAAGAAATTTTCTATGACCAATATTAAGCACCGACCAAACCTTTGTGTTTTATGTGTATTACCACTAATAGTTCGAAAACTTATATGATGGTAAATGAAACCATTTCTTATTAGGTTTTAATTAATTATGAGAAAAATATAATATCTCTAATAGATTACATGATATAATCCACTTGATAACATTTTTATTTATCTAATGCGATTGTTCTGATAATTTTAAAACTATTTTATACTTTTCAAAAAAATTGTAGAAATACCTCCATCAAACTCATACTACACTCTGCCCAATATAACAATCCCTAGCGCCAGAGAACCAATGCTGTTGCCAGGTAAGTTTTAGTGATATTTTAAAAGTACAATTAATAATTTCTTACAAAAATTTAAATATTTATAGCCGACTTGAAAACTACAGAAATATTACGAAATTAACTAAATAAAAAAATTTTTATTGTAGGAATACCAGCGAACCAGCAAATATCGAATATCCCAAAACAAAACATTACAAAATTCAGTGATACCTTGCAATTACCTGGTAATTTTATTTAATTTTAATGTTATCATTAAAAAATATATTTTAATTTCAGAAGAACTTGGATGGCGTTTAGATAGAGATTGTTTGAAAAAAAGAGGTAACATAAAATTTTAATTAATTGCCAAAATTTAATTACTGTCAGTTTTATAAAATTCACTTTAAAAGTACTTTATATTAATTGATTAATTAGTCAAAACTAATAACCGAAAATCATTAGTTTTTTTTAAAGTCGACTTTAAATGAATATTATGAAATTGACTTTATAATTAAAAGCATTCCTAAATAATATTCATATTTTGACAAGAAATTATAGAAATACCTACATCAAATTTTACACCAGCGCCAGTGGTTCAATGGAGATAATTTTTTATTAATTGTCGAGTTTTTAGAGATATTTTTAAAATGTGTGAATTTTTAAAAAAATTTAAATGTTTAAGAAAAATAGGTACTACCAAATTTTAGTTAAGTTGAAACAATTAAAACACAGCGAAATTCATAAGATTTACTTTAAAGCCACTTTAGTTAAAGTGAGATTCTACAGATTAAATACTTTAAATTGCCAAAGAAAATTTAAAAAGATTTAAAATGAAAATTACGAAATTGACTATGTGTACTACTTATTAGTTTAAAGTATTCTTGAATAATATTTTTATTTTTTTTTAAATGCAGGAATATCGGGGGCCTATACCCCACAATATAATGAGACAAGACTCAACAACACAGAGCGATTACCAGGTAATTATAAAGTTTTTATTCGATTAATTTATTATTTTATTAATTATTTTATTATTTTTATTTAATTTATAAAATACGTTTTCAAACAAAAAATATTTAAAAGAAATAGGTAATACAAAATGTTAGTTAAGTCGAAACAATTAAAGTATACTTAACTACTTCATAAGATTTACTTTAAATCCACTTTAATTAAAGTGAAATTCTACAGATTAATTATTTCAAATTAGCAAATAAAAGTCATCAGTTTTATTTAAAGTCGACTTTGAAACTAAAGTGATTTAACATTAATATTATGAAATTGACAATGTGCACTTTAAGACATTTTTGAATAATATTTTAATTTTTTAAAGAAAATGCGGAAATATCAAGGGCCTATACGCCACAATATAATAAGACAAGACTCAACGACACAGAGCAATTACGAGGTAATTATAAAGTTTTTATTCTATTAATTTATTTTAAAAAAATTTTAATTTCGCCAAGTTGGTTGGCGTTCTGATCAAGATTGGTTGAAAAAACGAGGTAATATAAAATTTTATTAAGTTGCCAAGAGACCATCCATAAAATACGTTTGCAAATAGGAGGGTGGAGGGGGAGTATTTCTCAATGTGACGATATGGGGCGGGGGGGGGGGGCTAGAAAAGAAACGTGGCGTTACTGCAGTTCATTAATTTTTTTTTAATGTTTTTTATAACATATTATTTATAGCCGGGGTCTAGCTTTAGTAACGTTATATTTGTGGGAAGTGACAGAAAATATGATGCAGCGTGACAAAGAGAAAGGGAAATTTTGCAGGACGTATTTTATGAATACTGAATTACTGTCATCGATTTTATTTTAAATCCGACATCAAATAAATATTATAAAATTGACTTTATAATTAAAAAACATTCTTGAATAATATTTATTTTTAAAAAAATTATAGAAATTCCTGTATCAAATTCATATTACTCTCGGCCGAATATGACAATGTCCAGTGCCAGTCGTCTAATGCAAGGTAATTTTTTTAATTGTCGAGTTTTATTAATATTTTTTAATTGTTTGAATCTGTTAAAAAAAATAAATGATGGAGAGAAATAGGTAATATATTTTAGTTAAGTTGAAACAGTTGAAAATTTGAAAAGTACAAATAAACAAACTTAAACAAAATGTTAAAATAATGAATTTCAACTGTTTAGTAAAGAATACATACATAAAAAAATATTTAAAAATTCAGTAATTAAATTTAAATATTTAAAAAACAAAAAAATCCATTAATTTACGTTTAACAGGTTTGGACTTAGAATATTTAAATAAACAATAAAAATTAAAATTGCTCTATAAAAATTGATAAAATAAATCCTTAAATACAGGCTAAGAATGTTTGAAATAAAAAATTACGTAATAAAAATATGATAAAAATATAAAATAACAACTTAGTAATACGATATAATAAAATCCTTTATTTAATGATTATTTCCGATCTTCAGTCGTATATATCTAATAAAAACAAAAAAAAATAATCAGAAACAAGAAAATATATATCAAACAAATTGAAAAATTTTAACATTACATACTACTAATTACTACATTCATCCACTTAAATTATATTTTTAATAGTTAAAGTACAGAGTACAGCTAACTATAAAATTTGTTTTAAAGTCAGTTTAGTTAAAATTAACTTCTATAGGTTAAAATACTTCAAATTAGCAAATAAAAGTCATCAGTTTTAATTTAAAATGGACTTTGAAACTAAAGTGACTTAACATGAATATTATGAAATTAACCATGTGTGCTTTAAAGCAGTCTTGAATAATATTTCTATTTTTTAAAGAAAATTATAAAATATCAGGGGTCCATAACCCCCAACAAAATAAGACAAGACTCAACAACACAGAAAAATTACCAGGTAATTATATTTAATTTTAAAGTTTTTATTCAATTTATTAATTTATTCAAAAAAATTTTAATTTTAGAAGAAATTGGATGGCGTCCGGAACAAGGTTGCTTGAGAAAAAAAGGTAATATAAAAGCTTACATAAGTAGCGAGTTAAATTACAGGCAATTTTATAAGATTTACCTTATTAGTTCAGACTAAAGTCGTTTTAAAAACGAAAGTACCTTAAAATGAATATTATAAAATTGACTGTTAATGCTTAAAGTTATAATTTTTATATTTCAAAAAATTGATATTAACCAGTAGCCTATACCTATCTCACAACGGAATATGACAAAGCTCAGCTTCAAAGTGCAATTTTGTTTGGTTTTAAAGTTTTATTGTTTTTTAAAATGTGTGAATCGTTTTTAAAGTTTAAAATTTCAGACTTCCAGCCGTCTTCCAATTCATTTAAGCATAGTTCACTGCGTGCAGATGCTCCAGCATGGCGCTCCACACGCATAAAGGGTAAACATAGATATACCTCTATGAGGGTAAAATACTACTATATAGCATATCTGTATTATATTTTAATATTATAAATTTAATTTAATTTTTTTATTAATTTTAATTAGCTCCTACAATATTATTTTGGGCTAATGTAAATTCCACCGTTAATAATAATTTAATTCTCTACAAAATTGACTATTACGATATATTGTATATTATATACAATATTGTTGTAATTTCTAAATTGTCTTTTAACTAAGCTTTTTTGCTTAAGATCCTCTGCATGTAATAAAAATTTTGATTAACGTAATTTTAAAAATTAAAAAAAATTTATAAAAAACATAATTTAAATTTTCTATTGGAAAAGTTTAATAAAACCAAACATTTGAAAATAGATAAATAAAACTTCTTTTTGTTTATATAAAAGCTTTTATACGTTTCTTTGAAAATATCAAATTGACTAAAAGCATGGGATACCCATTGCAAATAAATTTAATAGTGCCACGCTTTTGTTTTCAACAAAATTATTAAACTTTTTTTGTAAACTTACGTTTATTTTTAATTATATAAAAAATTTAAATCAAAAGTATTATCAATTATGAGAAAGTATACGTTTCTAATGATGTGACTTTAAAATTGTATTGCTTCAACACTGAAGATAACACTTTTTATTTGAATAAGTGCTGTAAAACATTTTTAAATAATGTTTAAATTTTTTCAAAAAAATTATAGAAATGCCTGCAGCAAACTCGTATCCTAACGCAACACTGCCCAAAGCTAGTAGCTCAATGTTAGATCCAGGTAATTTTGTTTAATTTTCAAATTTTTACTTGTATGTATTTTTTAAAAAATTGTAATTAATACATTTAGTTAGTAATTGATTCGTTACTAAATTTTAATACATTGGAAAATAGTTTATAATTAATTCTAACTTTCCAATCGATTAAAAAATATTTTTGTTTTACTTTTCAACTTAATTAAAAAAAAATTTAACAAGTTAAATTAAACAATTTGCTATTACTACCTGATTGTAAATAAAATAGTATCCATACCTGAGTGTCAAGCTTGATTACAGACTTGTGCTTATAGTTAGCGACCGGTTGTAATGAAGCATTTTTGACCTCGGTACCTAATATACTATTAAATATTTGAGAAAGACAAATAATACAAGATTTTATTTCTTTAAGGTCACTTTAATCAAAGTGATTTTCTATTGTTTAATAAATTCAAATGATCAAATTGAAAACATCAGTTTTATTTTCAAATCACTTTAAAACTAAAGTAACTTAAAATGAATATTAAAAATTTGACTATAAATACCTATATATACTAACTTAAAAAATTATTTTTGGATAATATTTTTATTCTTTAAAAAAATTTTAGAAATGCCAGGGACCTATACCCCGGAACAAACCACAACAAGATTCGGCAACACAATGGAATTGCCAGGTAATTCATTTTAAATTTTTTTTATATTTTTACCATGCATATAAATCTTATAAATTTTTAATTTCAGAAGAAGTTGAATGGCGTCCTGGTCAAGGTTGGTTGAAGAAACCAGGTAATAAAAAATTTACTATATAAAAATTTCAATTAACACTGTATTGTTTTAAACGGATTTGAATTCCACCGTTGGTAATGTTTTTATCTTTTTAAACAAAGTAATATTACCAACGATGGAATTTATATACGTCTATTTTATACTTTTAAACCGAATAAAACATGCTATTTTTTCTTAAAACGCTCACAAATGTAAAACAAAATTGCAAATTTTAAATTAATTTTTAATTTCAGAAGAAATTGAATGGCGTCCTGGTCAAGGTTGGTTGAAGAAACCAGGTAATATAAAATATACTTACTATATAAAAATTTTATAAATTTTAATTAACACTGTATTGTTTTAAACGGATATGAATTATACCATTGGTAATATTTTTATCTTTTTAAACAAAAATAACATTATCAACGAAAAAATTTAAATACGTCTATTTTATACTTTTAAACCGAATAAAACATAGCATATGTTTAGTATTTAGTATCTGCTTCATATAGTATACTATTTTTTTCTTAGTCGGGTTTATGTTAGGTTTTTTATGTATTTTTAACGTTAAAATTTTGAATTGTGCTGAATTTAATCGACTCGAAAAAAGAAACTAAAACAGCAATTAATCTTAAATAAATTTAGAGATTGCGTTGGTAGTTAAATTCGTCTTTTTACATTAAATTTTACTTTTAATTACATAGATATTAATAAAACAAACTGTAATAATATTATTGTAAATAGATTATGAATTAATTCATATTTTTAATTTACAGCAAATTCTCCTTCCCAAACACTTTCGTGGGATAGTCCAAATAATGGTGGATTACCAAGTAAGTTTTCTCAACCAACCAATTCAATAAATTGATAAATTTCTGTTTTAAGAATTTCCATCATCTTATGCAAGTGCAGAACCTTCATTAACCGATGCGCAAAGACGACTTTTTTCTGGATTCACTCAAAGAGTGTCACAGAAATACCATCATCGCAGTAAGTCCATTACATACTACTTTATAAATAGCAATGAAAATTTTTGATCTAATATTAGCAATTTTTATTCTATATATTTTTTTAGTTTATTTTTCATATCTTCTTCTTTTTTGTCGTTGTTCGTTTTCGAACGTCGTGACCTGCGTAAATCAATTAGACACCACGGTGCGCCAACTTTCCCTATCCTCAGCTTTCCTCATTATCTCGGGTACTGGTAGACCAGTAAGATTTGCCAGTTGGTCTATATATTTGTTGGATGACCGTTTCCTCCTTCTTTTGCTATCGACTTTTCCTTGTATGACGAGCTTCTCCATTCCATCTCGTCTGATGACATATCCGAAGAAACCCATATGCGTCTCTAAATTATTGGTGGTAGGCACTTTGTACTTTCAATTTTTAGCTCCCGCAGAATTGTTGCATTTGTCCTACGAGTTATCCAAGAAATGGGCATCATTCTTCTATAGCATGTCATCTTAAAGACCTCTATTCTTTTTCAGAATGCTGCCTTCACTGTCCACGTCTCACATCCGTATGTGGCGATAATGAATACCAGTGTCTCGATCAGCTTCTTTATGACATTTTTTCCGATATGATGATCTTTCCATATCTTCGTCAATCTTTCCAGCGCCGACTTTGCCATTCCGATTCTCCTTCTAATTTCACTCTCGAAGCCACCCATTTCCGATATGCGTGATCCAAAGTAGACAATTTCGCTTTTTCTTTGAATATCTCCAACAGTAGTTAGCTGGAGTAGTAAAGGCTTTGCTCGGTCAATAATCAACAGCGCACATTTGGAACGATTAAGTTTCAAACCGACTCTTGCACTTTCTTGTTCTATTCGTCGCAGGAACTCAGCTATTTCTTCTTCTGAGCTAGCTATAATGACCGTGTCATCCGCGTACCATAGGTTAGATATTTTCTTACCTCCAATGGGTGGTACCGCTTCGTAGTCCTCTGTTGCTTTTCTAATTACATCCACCATATATATTAAACAGCAGAAGTGACGGTATGCATCTCTGCTTTGCTCATTTTCCTTTGGAAGCTATTCGATAAATCATTATCCACTCTCACGTAGCCCCCATTGGAGCTAGAAAAGCCGTATTAGATATATCAGGTGTTCCGGAACGGCCATCTCCCGCAGTATGCACCACAGATGGCTCCACTGGACAGTATCGAAAGCCTCGGTGTAGTCCAAAAAGCAAAAGATTTCCGGGACGTTATATTCATAGAATTTTTCTATCATTTGTCTCACGTTTATAAGTTGTTCTGTGGTTTATCGGTCCGGTATAAATCCCGCCTGTTTTTGCGGGATTTGGGGGTGTAGATACGGTTTCATTCTTTCGTGTATTATATGGATAAGAATTTTACTAGCGTGTAACATAATTGCTATCGTTCGGTAGCATTCGCGCATTCTATCTCCTCTACAGTGATCTCTATCAGACTTTTTGTTGCTTCTCTTATATAATTTATGTCGCCTCTGAGGTTCCACCTGTTTGGGAGAACCCATTAGTTTAAATATAATGATTCTGTCGTTGATAGTTTCATATCTCAGTAATGACTCCCTGATGTCCTTCTATAGGATGACGGCCACACCATTCCTCGATTCTTGTTCATTGCTTGAGCATATCAACATGTTTCCATTTAAGGACAAAAAGTGTCCACTCTTTTTCTAGTTAGTTTTTGCTACACCTGTAATGGCAATGTTTTCTACCGCTCTTTCCAGTATTTACAGTTTACCTTCCTTGTTAAGACCTCTGACATTCCATGTGGCCACCCTTATCTTGACTGGATTTCTTTTACGACCGGTCGCATATTTTCCATGGAGTGCCCGGCTGTTGACTCCTCCATGGCCAGTAATCCATTTAACACATGCACCCTTGGAGCCGCAACGCCAATCGCTACTCGGGTCATCCGGCACATCAACACCATCCTTTTCCAAAATCATCATACCGGTTTTCTTGGGATATATATCACCCGGTAGGTCCCCACTTCTTTCCGTGCTTTGACTATTTAACCGCCGCCTAACCTGAGAACAGACGAGGTCGGAGTACCGCTCCGAGCATGGAGACCGTCGTGTCTGATGATAGTTTTGGTCCAACCTGGGTATTTTATTTCCCCAGTACCCGTCATTTCTGACAAGCATTCCCCTATCCATCACCTGGGGAGGCGTCTGATGGGGGACTATCAACCACACACAGACCTCATATCAGACAGACAGACTTCATATCTACGTAAACATAAATTACGTGGCGTATGGAAAAGTCACACTTTTCTGTCCGCGGACCCAAAAGTAGATACGCAGATTAGAGATCAAAAACAAAAGATTATCCAAAAATAATTTCATTTCTTAGATATTTCTATGCAAAAATGTTTATTGATAGAGCTATCATTATCGTTTAGGATTTTTTTCAACTTTTTTATTCATTTATAACTTTTGCTTTTTAGCCGAAAAGAAAAGCAACACCTATGGTGGTCTCTTTTGTAGCATGTGCTACAAGAATAATGAATATACATTATATACCACTCACGATCTAAAATATCCAGATGGGAGAATCCAATGCCCCATTTTAAGAGCTTTGAAGTGTGTGTATTGTTCCGCGACAGGTGACTATGCGCATACGTTAAAATATTGTCCATTAAGAAAAAAGTAACCAGAAAACAGTATTAATAGTGATGCATTGAAGTGCCTAAAAAAATTAATTTTTGTTTTTTAAATTTAATTTGTGGTTACAGCCAAATATGAAACTGCTGTGTATTTCAGGCGCTTCTAACACCAATTTTTTTAGAAATGTATAAATGACTTAATTTGGTTTAACTTAATTATATTAGTTTTTAATTAATTTTTCTTTCTTAATTATTTTATTCATAATGTGTATTTTATAATATTTTGTAATTTCTATATAAAAACTTGTTTGTTTTTGAATTCACAATAAATGTAATAAGTGAAGATAATTCCATAGCTCAATAATTTTAATCAATAAACCATCCTCTAAATCACAAACCAGCTGATATTTACAACTGATTACAGCTTTCTCGGATTTGAAATTGCACACATTCAGGATTATTATTAAGGAGTTCTTCAAATATCTAAATTTTTAAAATAGTTTCGATCAACAGCCACCATTTGTTACGAAGATTATCCCACTAAAAGATCTAATTTAAGATATACAATACAATAAAAAAATGTTCAATGCTTAGTCGCGCCAACTGCACTGTTGTAATCTAAGCTCTAAAGCCCAAGTTTGATCTATGGGCATGCATCTGGCATCTGGCAAGGTTAGCACCCTACCAGAACATTATACAAATGCTCACAGAATCATGAGATCCAAGTGTAAAACTGATAAAAAAAAGCAAACAGAAGTATCTTAGCCTAAAAATATAAGAAGAAACACTAATCTTAAACTAAAAAAAATCTATAATTTATTTTCGATAAAATTAAAAATTTACATTTGTACTACTACTTAATAAATGTCTAAAATTGAAAAAATTGTAGGTAAAACACTATTAATAATCATAATTATGTACATTAAAATTCTTAATATAACTTACTTAGTAAATAATACTATAAAATATAAATTTGAGTCGATTTTGTCAGTATAATATAAAATTTGTAAAAATTCAAAGTAGCATACCGGTTAGCCTACTTTAATATAAATTACCACCTGCAGGGTCTATTTATTTATTTAATGAAAGGGCACTAGCGTTTTCATTAAAAGTTAATCAAAATAAATATAATAGTAAAAGTTTTATTTTTGAGTTTCGTGGTTTAGTAATTACTACAATGAATTCATGAGTATTTCACGATGAAAATTTATGTGCCTGGTAGCGATGATAAATAATTTTTAAAAAAATTTTCAATATTTTTCATTCCGCATCGATGCCTGATGGTAAAATTGATTCGTAAATTTAAATGTTCTAAATTCTAAGGTTCAAAATTAATTCCAAAAATTTACATTGAGATACATATTTATGTACTTGAACGTTTGGCTCTTACTCCAAATTTTGATTATTCAAATTACAAATATTTTACAATTAAAATTATCATAATATATACAAAGATCTCGTACATGTGTATATCACTTGTAGATAACACATTCTTCATTTTTAATCTGCCTTCTAATTAATAATTGCAAATTTGCTTTGATAAATTTTGTATTTCAATTGAAATAAAATTAAAATCGAAATTTATAATAATAATAAAAGCAAAATCTAAAAGTTGT
This sequence comes from Cantharis rustica, assembly GCA_911387805.1. Lineage (NCBI taxonomy): Eukaryota > Metazoa > Arthropoda > Insecta > Coleoptera > Cantharidae > Cantharis > Cantharis rustica. The sequence continues at coordinate 39,741,189 of OU426879.1, forward strand.
TAGCATTCCCGACACATCTCTCTTGAAAAAATTCGTTCCTGTGTTTAATTTTTAAATAAAGTATCACACTTTTCTTGTAAAATATCCAACTATCACATAAATATTAATATAAATTAGATCACAATCTATGAGATTCTGTAACGAAAGCTGCATTATCTATTCCTTTTGGAAAACCATTGGATTGAAGATGATTATTCGAATTTTCAATTTCCTTCGATATTTCCAAAGATGGAGTCGAAATTTGGTATATCGTGTCTTTAGATTTCTCCACGTCTGCCTGAATTGCGTCTTTTTTGTGTTGCAAATACATCCAACTAAAAATTGGTATAATTAATTGAAAATTACAAATAATATACAAAAATAGGTTTTAAATTATATGTTGCCATCTGTTGATAAATATTAAAAGCAACCGATAATTTCAAGTAGTATTATTTACATTCATATTTGTATAAATTTGTTTAATTTTATAGAGTTTGATATAGTACCGAATTAAAGTTTATTTTTAAAATTTTTTTAACATTAAATTATGTAAGCAACTTTAGATTTAATATATTTTTCGGCTGGAAGCGCATTAATAAATAATAGCACTCATCATGAAAACGTTTTGCATCGTAACCTAATTAGCCAAATGTAATGTAATTAAATTAAAATATGGAATTGGTTATTTATTATATTTTTCTGTAATTTATTTTATTTATAACTAAAACCTAACCGTGTAATCACTTTGTGTATTATTCAAATTGGTATAAAAATTACGTAACCAAACCTTGACTTTGATAGCAAATACTACCTACAAATTTTTTGTTTTTATTTTATAATATATAATATTATAAAAAATCTCGAATTTAATTTATTATTTAACAATAATAAGGTTAATTACCCAAATATTAGACAAGCCGGCAAAGTAAGCAATCCTCCCAGTAGAAAGAAGGCTCCTGGCATTACTTCAATTGTAGCTTTGTAAGTCGCGCTATACATAGGTCCATAGACTAAAGGCATTAAGGCTTCGCATACACCAAATAATGAATTAATTTTACCTAAACAAAACAAAACAAATTAATTAAAAGCAATTTCCCTTTCAAATTTCTCTGTGAGAAATTTTTAATATTACCTTGAACAGGAAAATTTTAAAAATTTGCATGTAAGTACGTTGTGCATAAAATAATTATAACAAATATTTTTTAAATAACATTCATTATTGCTTGTATCAACATCAATTAATTTAATGAAATTTCATAATTCACAACCCACTGTACACTTTATCAATAGTAATATAAAAAATCAAGGCTAATTTTTTTAAATTTTCTTGTTACTAGTTAAATTTGCGGAAAATTACAGTCGCTGATGCATTAGAAATCAGCAATTATTTTATAATATTATGTATAGCACTGGCGATATACACTTTTTCATAATATTCCAGTCAATGACGGAAAAGGTTAGTTACCTAGTTCATCAGTTGGAACCAATTTCGAGGCAATTGATCTCATGGCTATGAATGACGTTCCATTTAATATTTCAGCAATTGGACCTGAAAATTAAATTAAAATGATATTGTATACAAGTTGTATATCAAGTGTTTGTTTATATACATATAATAACAAAAACAGCGAAATAATGAACTTTTTGTTTATTTCCAAATATTTCTAAATTTAAATTATTCTCATATTTACGTATGTTCCTATTGTATTTTTAATTCGCTTTATCTGTATATTATAGCGTATACGAAATATCATGATATTTGATTACAGATGCGGATTTCAAATAATTTCTATAATACATTTATATTGATAATAATATGTACTTGAAATTTGACGTCAAAGAAACTAAATTGTTTGAAAATTTCAAATTGCATGTTTATTTTTAATTACTTACCTAAGTAAAATACCCAAGCTACTGTAGCAAATGTATAAACAAAACTAGAAATTATTTTACTAGTACTTGACATTACTCCAATAATGGCATCATCAATTTTCAAAATGTGACTGAAGAGTCCCACAGAAATTGTGGTACCTATAAAAAATTATAAAATTTAGATAAAAATATTACAGGAATTTGAAAATAAGATACTCACCAATCATACCAATTACCATATTATATGTAGAAAATATGCTAAAATCTACTTCATCCCATTTGAATCGATATCTTGTAAACAAGTAAACAACCACCATTTCCCCTAAAAACATATATAATTAACGATAATATCATTATTTAAAAAAACAACTTTATTTTTTTATTATATATAATCGATCGATATAAATCTTCAGCAAAATCAATATCCCATACTGATTACAAATTATCATTTTCTTTAACTATGTCAATGATCCCAATTTCTGAACCAAAAATATGCTAAATCTTTACGTGTTTCCTTTTTGATATATGATTTCCTTTTCACATTTTTGATATAATATACCCGAATTTGTATTTTATGCATTTATACAAGAAAGCTAACATTATTCGGCAAATATCTGTCTAGCTACACCGGTGATAATAATATACATATTGTATGTTGAAGTTGTAGCATTTATGTAGTTTAATAATTTAAAAACTTCAAATTATGGAGGGCTGACTCGTTTTTACTTTTATTCTATTGATATTACAAACGCTTAAAAGTTTTCTAAGTATTTTATCAAATAAATACAATTACAAGGACAGTAAACACTTATCTCCTTCTCACACTTGCTAGAAGCAATATATCCGGTACCACTAGGTACCCGATAAATGGTAGCTATTTAATACATTTTTGAAAATTAAAAAAAATTGTATCTGTATAACTGTATTTAAATTTAAAAATTAAAAATGACATTTTATTATTTTTAATTAAATGCTAGTTTTGTTTTTTATTTATTGATTTAAAAAAAATTACAGTTTCATTTCTTAATTGCTTGTAATAGTTATTATATTTTTGCTTAATTTTGATTACACTTATTTAAACTTCAACGTTCAGTTGAAATATCTCGACCTCAAATTGTGCTTGGTGATTTTACTTTTTAACTAAAAGCATAAAATTACATTGGGTTAAAACTTTTATATATACTGCTAACAATTTTTTTTAATCTTGCATTACCATTTTAATGCATTGCAAGTAAATAACCCAAGGGAGATAATTTGTGAAGAGAGAATTTTGAGTTTTAGATAGCAGATAATAATGACGCTACGTTAAGTTACGCTACACTACTTTACAGTATCTTAGCAACAAGTTCAATATTCCACTGCTGTGGTACTAAAAACATTTTGATAAATCTATGCCGACAAATTATAAGTTTACGACCTGCACACTTAACCGTAAAATCCAAACAAAATACAAAATATTTTAGAGTGGTAGATGGGATTTGAAATTGCGAGTATTGAATCGTGAATTCCTTAAACTTGTGCAGTCTGAGAATAAAATTATAATTTCAGAATAGTCAACTCTAAATAAACTGTAATATTTCACACGTAATGCTAATTATGATAATTATTATTATATGTAGAACATATAAATTATACACGTACCAAAATTTTAATGCATCAAAAATTTAAATAAAACATTTTAACCTACAGGTAAATTGAACGTTTTGTATATACATATTATGTAGTTTTGAATTAAATTATTGTTGGAATGTATTTTTGTAGCACTTGATAACATTTTTACCTTGAATTTTACACCATCACATTCTAAAAAAATTAGTATAAAATTTAATAAAATCATACATTTATATGTATGTATTTTAAATTTATTGAACTCTTTAGAATGTTATGAAAAACGTTGTATTAAAGTCAGTAGTTCAATTTTATATTGATTAACTATATTGTTATAGTAGCGGTTATATCCCAGGACCAAGCTCGAAATATTTAAGAAAAATAAAAAAAAGAAAATAAACTATTTCTAAAAATATAGCAAATTCAGCTCGCTCACATAACTGTAAAAAATTGTTCTTAAAGTATTCTTTAAATAAAAATTTTAACAACTTTGTCAAGTTTTTGTTAAAAATAATTGGATTTAATTTCTTGATTTTTTTAATTTTAATTAGTAAATTAAATTATTTACCAAGATAATTCGCCAAGAGAGTATTTAAACTGAAAGAAACATACGAAGAAAAAAGAGAAATCACAAATTTTAACATAATGTTATGTATTAATATAATATAAAATGAATGTAAAATAAAAATGTATAAATATAAAGAAAAATTATTAATCACAAATTATTAGGAATTTGAATTATTGAGAATTTTCTAGATTATATTCAAATATCAAATTTATCTAGAATTGTTTAGAAATAAAAACTTAATTTGTTTGACAATTTGTCAATTGGCAAAACTTATGTAAATATAGAACGGATTCTTAAATCTACACTGTGTTGGTGTACACCAGAAAGCCGAGCTAAGAATTTCTTTCAATAATCATTGAAAGTGCAAATTATACCAACATTTACTTTGACCCTTGATGGGATAACTTGACCAAAAAGTTAAAAAAAAAAGTTGTTAAGATGGCAAATTTCCATGTTATTTGGCCAAGAGAACAAGCATTCGTTCAATTGAAATAATAAGTAAGCTTATTAGCAAAACAGTTTTAAGAAAACATTATAAAAAAACAGCAAATAAAAACAATGATTACCTAAATAATAAAATAAATAAATAAATTCAATAGTCTATACATAATTTAAGTACATCACAACACGAAATATTATGACGTAATATTTATAACCTCTTGTGTAATATTTTGTCTTCGCTTTATTTATTTTATTATTCAGATAATCATTGTTTTTATTTACGGCTTTATTACAATGTTTTCAAAAAGGTTTGAATAATAACCTGTAAAATTTTCATTGCTGCGGCTTACTTAGTTTGTTCTTATGGCCAAATTTTTTAAATTGCCACCTTAATGTTTCGCTTTACAATATAATATGAATGAATGCAAATTGAAAATTTTGTTGAAAGTTGAAAATAATGAAAATTAAAAGAAAATTCTTAAATAAAGCTTTTTCTAGAAATTGCACTAAAACGTAAAAAATATTTTTTCAAATAAGAACAAACAAAGCTCACAGAAAAGCGTGGTTGTCGTTAAGTCGAAACTTAGATTTTTCACGGTAAATAGACTATATTTTCTTTAATACTCGAATAAAAACTTAAATAATGTATCTACTAAAATTCTGCTTGCACTAATTTACATAGGAAAATATACAGAATGTAATGAAACTTAAATAATGTATCTATTATTAAAATTCTGCTTGCACCAATCGATTTTTTGCACCAATTTACATAGGAAAATATACAGAATGTTATTAAATAAACACGTACGGTATATTTTAAGTCGACACTTAGATTTTTCACGGTAAATCGACTATGATAGCCCCACGCTTTTTATATTGATGTTTTCGGGAAGCTTTGTTTGTTCTTATTTAAAAAATTATTTTTTACTTTTTAGTGCAATTTCTAGAAAAAGCTTTTTTTAATTTTTTTTATTTATTGGTAAAAATAAAATTGTACAAAATTTCTTAAAAATGGAGGAGAGGTAATACTTCGTCGTCGCCGTTTCCCCGTTTACCATTTTGCCGTTAGAAATTTAACATTTAATTTTTCAATATTAAAATGAGCATGACCCCATATTATATTTGTTCCAAATGTAGAAAAAAGGACGTTTAGGTTTTAGAACCTAAACGCATTCAGTTTTTAGCTTAAATAATTTAAAATAGATTCAGAAAAAGCATATCTTTTTCATAGCCAAAAGATAAGTTAAGATTTTGAAAAATTGAAATCATTATCTTTTCGAAGTTTTGTTCTACCGGTCACTCACCAGTATTAATAAATCGCAAGATAAATCAGTAGATAAAGTTTATAAATTTTACGGTTCCACGTTTACATACGCATAGTACGTCAAGTACTGGTAAATGCCGATTATTTCTAACAGATGGCGCACTTCACAATTTGTACAATAATAATTAAAATTTCCCATTTTTTTTTTATACATTTTGCCAGACGTTTTTATGCGTGGGTAAATTATTACGTTTGTTTAAAGCAATTAATCAATGTAAGTAGGTAATATGTACCTAGATACCGTATCATGAAAATATGAGGTTATATAATAATTTATTAATTAGGTACTTTGTTATATTCTGGCTGTATCACACAATATTACAAATACTAATTAGGAGCCTACCTAATAAAGTTAATAATAAAAAATGTTCTTTTCCTCAATGTATAATTAAAGCTGTAGGGATGCCCCAGCGATACGAGGATGATATGGGTTGCCCGTGGATAGCCTTTGTGTATAGATTTGATTTGTTTGTTCTTTATTTAAATTTAAATTTTTATGATTTTACATAATTAATTTTTAATCAATTAATGAAGTATTTAAATATAAAATTTAAAAAAACTCAAACAACAATGTAAAGTTAATGATAAAGAAAGCAAGTAGAAAAATGTCAGGTGAATAAATACTCGGGTTTTATTTAAGCGATGGTTGAATATATCATAAATTACTTAATAAAGAATTACGAACAATTGCAACTTTCTAAGTTCAAAACTAAATATTATTGTTAGGGTGGCCTATTTTAATTTTATCCGTCAATCGATTGAATTCTATTAATATCCAGAATGTCATCCGCTAAATAAGTCGAATGCCGAAAACTAAGTTTACCTACTTATTTTTTAGAAAGGTAACCTACGAAATATTCACGTTTATAAAACTTCTGATGAATGCTTTATGCTTGCATGTAAATTATAATAATCAATCAATTTTTTACATGAAAAGCCTTGCACAATCCCAAGTAACTGCTTTTGCCAAACTGCATCGAAAATTTTCCGATTAAAATTTTAAAAAAACACAAGTTTTATTATTATTATTAAGTAGGAAGTAGGTACGAGTTTTTGTGTAACCTTTTCAGAAGCAAAAACAAATTTTATTTACCCAATAACCAAGAATTTTAAAATTCCACCTAATTAAAAATTTAAAACCGAAATTTATACCAGGAAGTAAATATCTCTATTACTTACTAATAAAAAATATTTAAATGAGTAATACTAATGTGTGTTTTGTATTCATATAAAGAAGTCATTGGATTAATATACTGCATATTAATTTAGAAATATTTTGTAGTATTGGTTAGCCGCTAGCAAACTAAACAAAATTATTGCTATTTGCAATTATACCACAATTATTATTTAATTATCTAAGTTTTGTAATATCAATTACTTTGTTTGTAATTGCATTATTGCTTATTAAGTATTCGTTATCAAAATTACAACTTACCATGCATAGGTCCAATGACGACCATGACGACTAACATGAGCATCATAACCTTCATTTTTCGATTATTTGGTCCTTCCTTAAAAGCAACTCTAAAAGTATCGGCTACATGTTTTAGGTCGAAAAAGTCACGAAGAAATGAGCGCGATTTGTCTGTTTTAACAGGAACAACTTTTTTAGGAACCTCCTTGATTCTCAAATACCCGTGCATAAAAGCCAAAATATATAGAACTGCGGAGGTCGAAAACACACCGTAAAATCCAATTTTACGATATAATATTCCACTTAACGCCATTCCAATTGGAATACCGAGAGAGCAAAACACGTTCACAAAACCAATTCTTAACGTTCTCATTTCCAGGGTGGTTACGTCCGCAATATAACTAAAAACGCCCATAAACATCGTAAACCAGCCTCCAGTTAATGCGGGAAAAAGACCCTCGACTATTCCTGCAACTTCCATAGGTAACTCGTAAAAATAGTACGTACATATTATCAACCCTATTACGGTGCAGAATTCTCCTACGATTGGCATTAACATACAAGGCTTTCGTACGCCATTTCGATCACTCCACGAGCCGATAAACAATATCAAAAATGCAGGTAATGCACTTTGAAGTATGGTCTTCCACACTCCCATAGATGCCACTAATTGTTGAACTTCTTCCTCTTCTTTAGTGTAATTAGCCGTATTTCTTGCCGTCAAGGCGTCACATATTTCATCGGAATATTTTAAATTGACTCGGCAGGCTTTCTCCAAATTTAAATTTTGCGTTGCCAGACTTGCCAACACGCTGGGCATAATATAGCAAGCTACCATGGGCTCAACTGTGATGTGAGACGACATATAAATGTACTTTTCTTTAAATGTCATCTTATTCCATGGTTTATCTTTCGATTGTTGTTGCGTTTGCTGAGAGTCCTGCTTCTTTTTCTCATTTTTTACTTTACCGTCGGCTGTTTTTGTGGTCATTTTTTAAAAGCAAAAATATTCCTGATCTACAAGAAAAAAAAACGATAATTAAAAGTTGTTCGTGGGTTCTATTATTGTTATGTAATAAATTTTGTTACTATCGAGTTTTTGTCAATACTTTTTCTGATGTGTTCTTTAACGCTTACTTACTTTCAAATAGAGTTATTATTATAAAATTACATTAGCGTTCTTGACATACATCTAAACAAATATAAAAAAATTAATTGAAGTGCAATTTAGCCTTGCAAAAATTGAATTGAATGCATTGTAATCTGTAATTAGGTATGTAGATACATAAAAATTTTGAAATCCTCGTTATTAAATTTGTCGCGCGCTTATTACGCCAAAGATAAAACCAATCAAACCAATTAATGATAAAAAAACAATAAGCTTGTGAGAGCATTTGAATTATTTGTTGAAAAATATTTTACACAATTACGTATCACACCTACACCTGCAAATTTTGAACAAACATATTTGATTCATTTTATTGTAATCAAATGATAAAAAGATTAGTATTACTATTAGGAATTTAAAGATTTTTGCAATTAGTAAACATAATATGTAGTTATGGTTCATAGGTTTAATAAGGCGTCAAAGCAGTCAGTTATGTAGTTTCAATAACATTTTGCTAGATATCAGCAAATTATTTTGTAATTTTTGTAAAATTTGGTAATTGTCATCTCCAACGCTCAGATATATACATACATAATTATATGTAATAATTATAACAACATATAACACAAAAAAAGAAGTTCAGGTTTTTTTAACTTCTCTATCTTGACTATAATAATTATTATAGGTATGCAAAAATACTATATTGTTTTATTAGGACCGAAAATTAAACTTTTTTTTGCATTCAAATATTACATAATATGCAAAGTAAAGCTAAAAAAATTTACATGTCGGTCCTAATAAAACATTTCTTTTCTCCAAACGGCCAAGAAATTATTTTAAAACTTTAATTTAACCACAAAAATAATTTTTTACACCATTCCGTTGTTAAGGATTCAATGTCAAAACGTCGAAAACAATAATGTCGAAAAACAAAAACGAAAGTCCAAAAACATTGTTTTGACGTGTTACAGTTGTTAGATAATAGTAAAGTTGAATCCGGAATTTCAAGTAACTAAATATTTAAATTACAGCCTACAAAATGCAGACTTCAAGTATTAGATAAAATTTTAAAAAAATTAATGGGAAGGAAAGTTTCATAAAGTGATTTGTCATGTTTAATAACTCTGATGACTGTAATTTTCCAGCCTAGGATAGAAAAGTATGTACATTTCTTTGCACTATGTGTTCATATTTATATACTGGATTTATACAGCAACTTTCATGATTGAAATTAGTGCTAAAATAGTTCACGTTCGGTTAGTTTGAAGAAAAACATGTATTTTAAAAATACAACGGCAAAGGGCGGAGGGTTAGCTATTCTTTCTAAATTAAAATTTTTACATAATAGTATGATAACACTAACGTGGTAGAATAAAATTTTATATTATACTTATGATTTTTAAGAATTTTCTTTATACATTCATCTCCCTAGCTTTTAATCTAAGTACCTACTATAATAAAAAAATATCGTTTGACGCAATCTGTTACCAATCTTATTATTTTAAATAAATTTAGAAAATGTTTAAAAATTGAAAATTAATTAGTACTTTTATTTTTGAGAGTCGTTTTCGAATTATCACCACAAAAATGTTTTATAAAAGCAAGTAATAATGTATTCTAAAATATTGTTTTGGTATTAGTTTTTTATTAAATTAAATAGTATATTACATAACAAAAGATTAAAGTTCCTTTTATACTATTAAGTTATATAACATGCTATTTTGTGTATTTCTAATCACGAATCATCATTTAATTTAAAGTTTTAATTTAAAAAATTTAAAAATAAAAATGTATTGAATAGAGAAAAATGCAGTGTTTATGTTAGACGAACACGCATGAGATAACCTAAAAATGTATGATTTATTTAATGAGGATGATATGAAATTTAAATAAAAATTTGAGTCTATCCGGATTAATAAAAAATACAATATACAATAAAATAAAAAGTACAATATTTTATTAATGCAATATATTACAAATAAAGTATAAATATAATTAAATAAAATTTAATTAATTTTTATAATTTTATTGAATTCTCTGAAAAGAGAAGAAACATAGTAATATATAATAATTAATAAATGCTGTATAACTAAATCAATCACTTTATATTCGATATAAGTCTAAGTAGAGCAGCCGGTTCGCCGCAGCCAATGCGACGGACAATATTCGACGCAAGGCTAATTTGATACATTATATTTCGCAGAAATTCAAAATATAGTTTAATACAAAAATTTTTCGGAATAATATTAATATTTCAAATATCACTGAAATAATTTATATAATTCTTTATTATTTTTAAATTAATTTTATATGATATCAAATTTTTTAGGAAAACCAAAAACTGCACTACCGCTTTTTAGAACTAAAATGTTTTAAGTTCACACAATATAAATACACCGTATGTGTATTAAAATTATTTAAAAAAAATTTGATATGATTAATATCGAGTTAAACCATAAACCACTTTATCTATTGATTATTAATTTTATAATTTTATATTTTATATTGTCGTGTTTTGAAACCAAAAGAATCCTATTTTATTTATTTTGTTTTAATTTTTTAATTTAAAGTTTATTTTGTTTTAATTTCAAATTTTGTAAACATACTGTAAATAAGAATTTTGTAAATAAAATTATATTGGTAACCGTGCTGTAGCTAAGAAGAAGGATGCTTCATGCCGAGTGGCGTAAAAGGACGATCAAGTGTTCGCCCCGTCTAAAATAAATTTAATCTCTTGGATGATTTTAATAAAAAGATTTTAATTTGATTGAAAAGTTGTTGAATTAATGTGTGAAGTGGCAAAAATTGAAATTTTAAAGATTTGGTTGTTCATGAAGTTATTTCACGACAAGTTTTGGATAAGGCAAGAACGTGAGTACGTTCACGCGCAAGAGGATAAACCATAATATATAAGCTAATGAAAATTATAAAGCAATAAAATTATTGCACATTTTGAAATTAAAAATTAAAACGACAATTTATAATACGATACAAAATTGAATTAATATTTGAATTAAAAGAGTCTCGTGCTCAAAAGATGTATGCACTCCAGCGAGGTGTCTTTTTTCTTGAAAAAAAAAATTTTTTACACTTTGAATCGCTGGGGGCATGGCAATATATCCGGTATATACCGCCTACACGACTTCCCGGTTTGCAAACACCAAGTAACTCGGTTCAGCGCGTTAATCCGTCCTGTATGCGAGGCCTGGCGCTTGGTTTATTAGCATTATACGTTTTTATCTTTGATTAGGAGCTAGCCCGACCGAGTATCCTATACTATAGTCTACACATTATATATATATATATTGTAATGACCCGAGCTATACAAATCTTATAAATTTGCTTTCCTCCAAAATTACACCCTAGCTCGGTTTTATCCATTTTTTTGAACAATGAGACTCCTTTTCGTTTTCAACTTGTAAATTAAAACTGCTCAAATTTACCTTTGTGTGTGTGATTGTAGCGCACATGTACTTAGCAGCTGGCCTCACAAATTTGTTGCTATGCACCTTTGCATCGACTAAAATTGTCATAAATTCTTCCTATTTTCCAATTTATTCACTTGTTTCACTTTTATTAATTAAATTAAACAAAAACTCAAATTAACTTATATTTTTAAAAACCAATTTTATAAAAAAAATAGCAATTAACAATCAAATTATTGCGGGTATGGTTTTTCATCCGCCTGACGCCAAGAGCGTCGCCTCTCTCTGTCTCCTTGCAACAACCTCCTCCCTCTACGCTTTTCCCACTCTTATTTACAGCTAACATTTTAATACAACATTTACAATTTGATAAATAACTAATGCAATTGAATTTTAAAAATTATTTACAAAATAAATTAATTTGTGGTTTTTATGCATTTCGAAACACGACAATATACTGCTGGTATAGCGCAAATTTAGAAAATTTAAATTAATTTTAATATTTTAAATTTACTGAACTAAACTATTCGATTTGAAAAAGCAATCATTTTTTTAATTGGTCTCAAATTATAGAAGATAAAATTTTATGAGTAAACGTAGAAGGTGCAATTACTATGTACTATATTATTATAGTTATACTATATTATTATAAATGATCTGTTACTATATCGGATAAATCATCTATCAAATTTTATTAAACCTTATTTTCGTTAACAAAAATACTTACGTCAAAAAAAATATGCCAAAAAATATCTGTGCCGAACCTATCCTCCGCCGAAAAGTTCCTAACCCTGTTATAATGTATGATATTAATAAACGTTAGTAAATATTAAACTATATTTACAAATATGTAAAAATACACTTAAAAATATATTTATATAATCAGAGATCGACAAATTCGGTCAGTCGAGTCCGGTTTATCTGGCCACTAAAAATCTTGATCATTATCAAATAATAACAATATTGTTTTTTAATTTAAATTGCAATTAATATCTTTTCAAGAAACTTAATTTCAAGTTTAAAATTTTATGAAACTTCTCTTAATTGTAGTGGGGATATGTACTGATAAAATATTAGGAGCAAATGCGCAACCGTTTTCGAGAAATTGAAAGAGAAAGAAAGTTTTGCTAATATTTTTTAAATTTTGTAAATAGAAAAAGCTCGCAACCGACAGGTTAATTCTTCGGACTCTTGCCAGTACTTCTCATGTTTAAAGCTCGCGCTGTTTTCTTTTCATATAAACTGATAAATTGTTGTGTAGTTTATACATATAAATATTTTATATGTGAATACTTTACAAAATTTTGTTTTTAATTAATTTTTATTGGTTTTTGTAAAATTTTGAAATTGCCTTAACTTAATGCGAACTAACTAAAAAGAATATTTACCCTATATATAAATTATATTCTGTGATATTTACCAAGACAGGGTAGAAACCAGAGGTCAGATTTGAGAATGCCTTGAGTTTTGCTATAAAAAATGTATAGTTTTTTAATGTATACTATTTAAAATTGAATTTTAATAATTAGTTAGAACTTCGTTTTATCTTTATTATAAATATCATCAGGTTGGTGTTAACTACGAGAAAAAAACTGATAATTCTTCCTCTCCGCTAAATAAGTTAATAATCCTTTAAATAATCAATACTCGTAGATAAGTGGTTTAGGTAGTGTAACTCCTTTTTTTTTTTAGAAAAACCAAAAAATGCACAAACACTTTTTAGAACTAAAATGTTTTAAGTTAACACAATATAAATACACCGTATGTATATTATCGCAAACGTTTTCACCATACTATGGCATCATCAGGCGATGAACTAGTATAATATATGATAATATATTACAGGATTACATTTGAAAACCGTCTACCCAAAATAATATCTTGTTAATTAAACAAAAAACACGAAAAATTTAAATTTAAATTCATATCTTTTCACGCAAAGAAAATTTTAAATTTATTGATATCTTTTAACAAATTATTTCTTTCATGTTTAATAGATCAATTATTTATCAAAGACCAAAGCTTTTCATAAATTTTTCTTTTTTAACTTTACCATTGCCACATAGCAATGTGGCAATAGATAATCTACACTTAGAAATGCTTAATCAAAAAATAATTAACTGAGATTATAAAAGATACAATTTTTACTTAAATTTATGTTTCAGATTTGCATATTTAAAAACACATAGATAATATTGCGATTTGTTGTATAGTAATTGCAAAATAGAGAAGTTATGGTCTGGTATCCTTTGTAAAGTCACATAATATAATTATTATTATAATTATTTATAGTGATTATTACGTGTGACTGGTTTATTATATTTATTGATATTACACGTATCATCATTTACAAATTAATTATTTTCCAACCTGAACCATAACGTAATAATAATTTTTATTTATACAGGATGACCCTATGAAAACATAACAAGCATTTTGGCATTTATGCTACTTGAAAGTCCAATGAACGATCAAATTTAGAAAATTAGAATAAAATACAGTATATTGCTGACCGAAACTCAAAAATTACTAATTCCAAATTCACTCCGAGGTATATTATTTCTACAATAATATAACATATCATATTAATTTTATTGTGCTATGTAGTGCTATGTAGATACGGTGACAATTTTTACCATTTGGTCATTGACCTGACCATGAGAAATAAAAGTTAAATTACTAGTTTAATTTTGATAGGGCTCGTAACGTTTCACTTTCTCGGCCTAGAGGACGCTCGGAAAGTTTCGTTTTCTCTACGAGTTCCGATAAGAATTTTAAAGTAAAATTTATAACTGTTTTGTTGTTGTAGTTGTAATAATCTCAAAAAATATATGTTTCATTTTCGATTAACCACCCTAAATTAGGGTAGTTAGGCTTTGGTGTGACCGTGGCTTAAGATACAAAGCAAGAATTTTTAATTTTTATATATTTTGAGAATTCCACATTCATTTCAATAATAAATCTCATACCTTGAAATCGGTAATCTAAGAACAGTATTGTTTAGGGCATACTAATTGTAGCCAAATTAAATTTTGTCAAACCTTTTCATTTTAACTTAGTTAATTAAATAGTGTACTTACTATATTCAAAAAAAACAGCTAACTAAAAATTTACTTTCTATATTTTTCTCTAGATTCAGTTTTAAGCTGCTCCACCGGTTTTAAATACAGGTATATATAATAATTGTTTATTTACTTTTATAATGATAACACTGTAAAATTATACTGCAATATTAATTTAACTGCCAATAATTTTTTTTTTTCAATTAAATATATTTTTAAGTGTAAGGTAAGAATTTTCAGCAATAAATAAATCGGAGATGTATTCGGCAATGTAATTTGCATACGCACTGTGTAAATGCGTAAACTTCCGTCATAATTTAAAGAACCAACCACCTTCAGTTGCTGAAGAATTAAAAAAAATTATTATATACTTTTTTTGTAATAACTACTTATATATTAATTTGCAGCAATGAAACTTTGAATTACTGAATTATGTTAATTATAATTTACCGAGTAAATCGTCGACGAATCCTTGATACTAAAATTTATTAGATTCAATGCTACTGCACGAAGTAAACGTCTTCTTATGAATTATTTAAGGTAATTAATTACAAGAAACATTACTCAATGGCGAATCTATTACCACCGTTATTTTTGAATTAATATTAACATATTATTTTAAAATTTGAAAACGTAAACCAAATTAGGTCCAAAATGAGATGCATTTATGCTAATAATCTTGTGGGTGCTGATTCAATAAAAAAGTTATTCGATTATGTAGGTAGTAATTTTCTTCGGTTCCTATCAAATGCAATTAAAGTGAAAAATATAATTTTGCAACAATGAGAAGGGGGCAAAATATATTTTACAAATAAAGTGGTTTCAATAATTTGCAACAAAGCCACTTTAAATTAAAAAATTTAAAACATTTTAAAAGAAATTCTCCAAACTGTTTACATTAAAAATTAAATTAAATAACTCTAATTAAATTCACTTATTTTGCACACCTACAATAATATATCTCTCTGTTTACAAAAGCAAAATTTATTAAATTTTAGACATCGTACCATTTATATTATTCAACTTTTTCAAAATAAATAGTACTGTTAAAGTGGCACAATTAATTAATTCCGACTTTATTTGCAAATATAAAAAATCTCAATTTCTAGCACGGCACTTTCTATTTTATTGTATGAACTGGATATAAACACATTCGCAGATGAATACAATGTCTTTCAAAATTGTAAATATTAAAAAATCAACCGACTTACCTTTATAACAAAAACTTAAAAAATCTCTTGCAGGTTCAACTTTTTTTTATATTTTAAATAAAGCCCGTTTATTTGAACTGTTACAATTCAAAATTTTGTTTTCTTTCTCATAAACGATTTTTTTTATAAATTTCATCGACAAAACGATAATTCACAAACTAAATTAACATTAGACATACATGTTGGTATAAGATTTATAGATACTATAAGGTATAATATTATTGAGATTCCCACTATCAACAATTTTAACATTAACGTCAGTAAGTCCCCCACTTGGTGTTATTGTTGTAAGGTGTAAATACAAAAGTACAACGTTTATATTTTTGTAAAGAACTTGAAAACGAAAAGTTAACAAATTGTTTAACCACTGAGTTTTATTACTATTTGCTGCAATTAACTTGTCTTGCACCGCTAATTTTGCGGAAATTACCTTTGGCTTTTTTTCAATTGAATTTAAAAAGCACTTTCAATCAATAGATTACATAATTTTATCAATTGAATGGTGTACGTGAATTGTAATGATAATAATTTAGTCACTTATTAATTAATCATCAAAGAAAAAAATAAAATTTAATGTATGTCTCGGGCAAACAAAAGTTACAATATATGGAGTTCATTAATCCATCATAAAAATTATAATAAATACTAGAACATTCACGGATAAACTTTTCAGTTTTACTCGAGACGGTTCCCGACCTACTTAATCTATTCTATATTGTTACCTTTACTCTTTAAGCAATAACACAGTGTTAAAAAAACAAATCACATTTTTTGGTGCTAATATTATTCTTACCTAATGCAGATGATTTCATATCGACATTGCAAAAATGACCTATGGAGATGAGTTTCCTAATTAAACGAAAAGTGCAATGTACGTTTCTAATTAGAATGCAGCTCGAGTACGTAGCTGAGCTGACCTTTAATTTAATTAGAGGTTTTCTTTTGACCTTGTTTACATTTGGAAGATTTCAGGGTAAATTTTATCAGGAAGTCTGAAAATATTAAATTTAACTATATTACTGTGAAAGTAACTTAATTTTTGTAACCTTTGTGAAAAGCGATTTTTGAAAGTCATATTCCTTCTGCTATTTATATTTTTGATGATATGATTCAATAGCAACCACTATTTTATTGTACTAATTCATTGTAGCAACAAAGTTTATACTGACATTGGCCTTCAATTTTCCACCAGGTAGGTATCGCACTTACAACAAAATTTTATTACACTTGTAATTCTCAACTTACATTATCCAAATGACAATTTATGCCAATAAATTTATTCTATATAAAAATAATCAGTTCTATACTTATTTACATTGTTGTTTTCATCACAAATCTTTTTAGCGGTAAAAATTAGCGGTAGTCTCGGGAACACCGCTAATTTTATTTATATTTTTTTGGCAATTTTTAATTATATCAAAAATATTCTTACTCACATAATTTATGGATGCCTATATTAATAACGCAATAATTACCATAGATCTCATGATTTCTATCTAAATATTATGTAGTCCATGAATTTTTTAAGGACTCAAAATTAAGAATTCTCTTTTTTCTTCACTATTGCTAGTGAATTAATTTACATAAATTGTATTATGTATTATATGAATCTTGACCAATCGGACCGCACTGACCAATAAACAAACCTTCAGTAATGTTAAGATCATGACTAAAGTCAGGGTAATAGGATTACTATCGCCAACTATTAGCTTCCAAATTAGATTATCGTTAGTATAAAGGTAACAAACCACGAGGAATAATATGAAAAATAAGAAAAGGACCTTGCCGCCAATTGTTATCTAAAAATAATATGTCTATCTTCGGCCCTAGATAACATTATGTAAAAGTTGTCTATTTCTATGGTTCCAAATCCACGGTAAACTGTATATTCTCTGTATCCGTCACACATTTTCAATAACCAACAAACACAAACAGGAAAAACCAAAATCCATGAAAATAACTTCCAAACACCGGAACCTAAATTTATGATTATAAAAAAATACACATACAACAATTAAAATTCATTACTATTGGATTATTACATAATTTTATAATACTCTTGATTTAAATTTTAAATTGTCTTTGTGCAACTGATCATAAAAAATTATATTCATAATAAATAAATCATAAAAATAATTAAGTCTGAAAATGCTTAGTAATATAAAAACTTTTTATTTTGGAATCTAAAAATCAAACTAAGACGGGAAATACCCATAACAATTGGTAATAATCCAATAAAATTCAAAATATTTATAGCTAACCCGAAAATTTTTCAAAATATATCTTTCTACAGATTTTTGTTCAAATTTTGTCGAAAATTGTAAAATTTTCTAAATTTCCTTGTACTTAGTCAAATGATTAGAAAAAATTCCCTTCTCTAATATTGAAAATTATGATTTTTTGAACAATGAATTCAAAAAGCGGCGATCTTTGTACAAAATTTTATAAGTACCTATAATTTAATTTGATTTATAATATATTATGTACCTATCTATTTTATTTTATGTCGAGTAGAGTGGAAATTTCCTAACATACCCATTTAATAACCTTCTTCTGTTGAAGTTACCTGAAAATCTTTTTTAAAAGACTTGATTAACAGTATCGAGTCAAGATTTCTTAGTGCAAAAGAATTTAAGTACGTACCTATTTGGATTTTTTTGGAAACGTAATTAAATATTAATCAAATAAGGCTGTAGTAGACAGTCAGCTATCTTAGCTTACTAAAGCTGTATTCTTTTTGCCTATTTTATGTCAACATAAACTTCAAAAAGACGAATTAAAATTTTAAGGTGCAGTAGATATTAAAAAGATTGCAATAAGTGACAAGTTTCATTCAAATCAACCAATCTGGACTATTTCCCAATATGTCTCAGTTGTAACACTTCAAAACAGCAAGATCAGTTTGGGTATGGAAGGGGATAATTTTGTCACGTAAAACTCAGTTCGGCACGGCACAGTACTTCTGTCAAAACGGTAAAAATAATAACCTTTCAACTGAGTATCTCAGTACAATCTCACTTAAAATAGGTAAAAATAATACAGCTTAAGTTAGCCGTACAATTGCTGACGCTAAGGTACCTGGTTTAAATTCGGGAAGAGTCTAAAACTTTCATATGACCGTTTCCGTGCTTCGGAAAGCACGTTAAGCCGGCGATCCCCCTGAGTTAATGATTGCCATCATCAACTATTAAAACAGGGTTGCAGGCATTTCCCAATCCGGTTTCAGCAGCTGTGGGATCTAAATGCTAAAACCTTTCTCTCAGAAGCTGAAGCTGATTGTCCTGCAGTGGATAGAAAAGGTTGAAGAGAGAGAAGGCTATAAATAAGCTGATAATTGAATTAAAAAATAAAATAAGCAATAATTAAATAAATAATAATTATAATTTAATGTTAAAAAAATCGACGAATGAAATAAAAATTAAGTTATTATTAAACAAAACAAGAAAAATTACAAGTTGAAAAATTAAAATTAATATCAACATTGTGATGCGCAGTGGTTCAAACCATAAAGGGTTCACCCCTGCGTGGTAGTTTTAGAGAACGCTAATTCCAAGCTTGATATCCAATTCCAAATATGGCAGCAAAAATATAAAAATAATTCTAATGCGACTAAAAATCGATACTCGCGGATCGCTACGTAATTGTTATTTAATCTTTAATTTAATTTAATCTTTCAGTTCGCGGTGTAAAGTAGAATGTTATCTATCAAGATTAATTAATGCAACTCAGACACCCCAGTGAAATTAAATTGTTCGTGCATGACAAGAATTTTTTTTTAATCGCTGAGGTTACTGAAATACTGGAGGGTATAGAATATTTCTGAAACTCAACTGTTTCAGACTGATAATTTATTTAGGTGCACATTCTGTAATTGGTTTCAGTAAATAGAAACCTTTCAGCAGTTATTTCGTGATAATACGCACCTGGGTATCTGGAGTGTTTTGAACTTTTAATTTTTTACATTTTAAGTATCAACAGTGTATTATTAATAATAATAAATCAAATTTATTTTCATAAATACATCAAAGCAGACATATGGAGAAAACAGGTGTCACAAAAGAAATGAATTACCAAAAAATCAACAAAAATCACAACAAAAAATACAATAATATAATAATAAATAAACAGCAATAAATTACAATAAAACCACAAAAACTACAATAATAAAACAATTCAAAATTTAACATTCAAAAATTCCACCAAACAATGAGGTTCGATCTGTATAATAAAACGATCGAGGTCTTTTTTGAATATCTTTAAATCATTTATTTCGCGTAGGCGCAAAGGTAAGGCGTTATAAAGTTTTAGGCACATATAATGCTGACTACTTTCCGTGTTAGTTAGAGAGTGTATGGGATACATGTAAAAATTATTCCTAGTAGGGTAAAACACCCTTTTTAACACAAGTAAAAAACTCCTTCTTATGCCTGTACAAGAAAAGTATACACTCCCTAATGTACATGCCCGGCAAAGCAAAGAAATTGTGCTTTCTAAACAAACCCCTACATGACGCATTGTGAAAGAGACCGAATAACACTCTAATAGCTAACTTCTGCAGGACAAAGATCTTGTTTGCTGGCGTGCTACCTGCCTAGCAAATAACCCCAAAACCCATCAAAGAATGAAAATTCGCATAATACAGAATTCTCAGAGTTTCGGCATTCAATTGTTGACTCAAAACACGGAGCGTATAAATTATACAATTCAGCTTACTGGCCAGTGCATTAATGTGATTACGCGAATTGAGAGTACTGTCCAAGTAAACTCCAAAACACCGACACGAGAGTTCGCAGTAACCAGAGGCAGATTTTTCATGTAGATTATGAACAGGAGAATGCTCCCCTGGGGTACACCAAGGCTCACAGCGCGAGTACTCGAAATAAAAGACTTTCCACGGCCAGTGATACGAGTCGATTGGGAACGGCCGGAAAGATAACTGACAAACCAAGATAAAGCAATACCTTTTATACCGTATCTGTGAAGCTTTTTAAAGAGAATTGAACGATCCACACAATCAAAAGCCTTAGATAAATTCAGAAAATCCCACAGGGGAATCTGCCCACTCTCCAATCCCAAACATATAGATCGAACGAGTTGGAAAAGGGCCGTATCCACCGATCTGTTCTTCAAAAATCCGTGCTGCGAGCTACTGAACAGCTCGAACTTGTCAAAAAACTGAACAATCTTTTCCAGCAGCTTAGAAAAGAGACTGAAAAGACTAATCGGTCGATAGTTGCCAAAGTCACCACAATCATCCTTTTTGAGTAGAGGTATAACCAATGCGACATTGCGATGCAGGAATACGAAGCATCTGAGCTGTATGGTCCGAAATATGCGACTCAAGTACACATGCATCAGAATAAGCTATGTTAATAAAAAAGTTATCAATGCATGATTTTGAAATACCAAAAATACGTATATAATCTTTGATACAAATATTTAAATTGAAGGTAGATAGAAGACTTACAAGAGTATCACTATAAAGTAAATGTTTGCTAAAATCAGTATTGAAATCACCTGCAATGATCAAGGATTTCCCTTCATTTATTGATCTATTTAAAAATATACTTAATCTATCAATAAAAATATTAAAGTCTCTATTCGGTCTGTATATTGACAAAATAATAAAACTGCTATTCATTATCTTGACTTCGGTGGCCGCACACTCAAAATTATAAGAAACGCTAAGCAATTCAATGTCTGCACGGCGAGTAAATTTACAGTCATTGCGGCAATAAATCGCAACACCTCCATGTTCACCTCTTCCACGGCAAAAATATGATGCAAGAGTAAAATTGGATATTACATAACTAGGCAACTCATCCTTGCTTTTCCAATGTTCGAACACACACAACACTGAACAATTATATGTAATTGCCAAATCTTCGAGAGCATTGCCACTCGAAACTATCGTCACAGTGTCTTCTGGGTACTCTTTAGATGGAATAAAAAATGATTCAAACGAACTCCCATTGGCAATAATTCCGGCTTCTTCAAGTCATTGAAGCGATCGCTAGGCACAGAAACTTTAAAAGAACTGTACTCCTGTGGTCGCCTCGCGACCAAACTCTCACACATTACATCAGTAAACTTGTTATCCAGGAGATTTTTCTTCAAGTCATCGAGAGTAACTTTAGGATCCAATTTGTAGACGTGCAAATGAGAAAATGACATAACTCCTTTCAGATCAAAACCAGAACCAAAACCCTCGATGTTAATTCTACGTTTTTGACGAACTCCTCGGTGTATTCACCACCATTAGAGTGCATGTGCATTACTGTTCTCTGATTGCACTACGTCAACTTTAAATTCACTCCTCTTCTTACTTGTGCTCAGCTTACTATTCTTCGGAATTGAAGATGACTGCAATCACACTGCCGACACAGAGGACCCAGAAGATTTGACGATCTTTGGAACCCCGGGAACTGCACTCCTATTTTTGCCAGCTTCAGAGGACCTGCCAATCTCCTGAAACTCGGGAACCTCTTCTGTACTTATGTTAGTTTCCGACACGCTTGCATAGCTCCTTGGTGGATCTTTATCACTACCTCAAGTTACACTAATCAACTGTTTCAAACTGACAAACTCGTTCTTCAAGGCATTATTCTGAGATTTGAGCTCATCAATTTGAGCCCTTAAAAGTTTAAATTCCGGTAAAACAATACTTTAAAATGTCTCCCTCATCACAGCTTCGATCAGTCTGGAGTCCAATTTGAACTGATCGTTGGAATCCTCGGCACAGTCGATACCACTTGCAGCAAACTTGGTGGCTCTGGTATTGAGATTTACATCAGGCGATTTGCACCCATCGCAATCGAAAAAGGTCAAGTCACCCTTCGAAAACCCTTCAAAGCTTAAATCGATATACATCTAGTAACTTTAGCACTCTACTAGAATATATTAATTTAAATGCTTATACCTATAGATCCATGACTGCCAAGTGTTTAATTGATGCATCGTGGTAATTATTAATAACAGGACGAAGTTCCTTATATAAGTTATAGTTTCTATAACTTAAGTTCTATAACTTAAGTTATAGTTTCTTAAGAGGAAAAAAAAGTACTATTTGTAGGCCAATTAGTTTTTACACTTTGACTTTACATTATTATAGTTGTCTCCCCCCCCCCTCTATTGTGGTAAGCCACGAGCCTGTATGGCTATTTAAAACCAAATTTATTTTAATAGATTTTAAAAATCGATTTATTTTTTCAATTTTTCTTTGAAACAATGTTCCAACCTAATAATAATCTTTTATTAATCAAAATTAAAAAGAAAAATCTGCAAATCCTAACCGACTTTCCAAATAATTCGAATATTTGATTGATATACGGTGATTAATAAGTTCCTACACAACTTATAACTAAATTCAATGTATAATGGAAACTATAATATTCAAGCAGTTTCAATAAAAAAATTTTTAATAGATACATACCAAGTACTTTAATACTATAAGTTCTAGTTTAACTTTACTAAGTTGAACGAGAGTTCAGTTGAACGTAAGTTCAGCATATCTTGAAAACGAATTTTAGAGGTTTTAATAACGAATCTGATATCATATCACGACACACGTGTACTAAATGTATTATTGGTTGGTACCATCGGCCCTTAAAGAATCTGATTCTGAGCAAAATATTACTTATTACAATTAATTAAGACAGTGGCTACCAACGGACATCCAGTTAAGTGGATGCACTACTTATTATTGAACGGAAAAATTTGTCAATTGTATTTATTGAAAACAAACAACAATTACCCACTTCAGTTTAATCAAATTATTTGTAATTACAGCCGTGGGCGCCGCCAGGAAATTTTTCTGAAGGAAACAAAAGTATTATTTTTCTTACTATACAATCTTACATTTTTCGTAAATAAGTTTGCACTCTTCGTGCTTAGTTTAGGATCTTGTCAAGCAGTTAGATTTTAATATTGGGCTTGAATTGTAGTTAGTTAAAACCATAAAAGTAGATGACAAAAAAGCTACACTGTAACTTCTATGAAGCTCAAATTTCTCGCCGAATTGAATTCAGAAAAAAAAATTAAAAAACTTAAAAAATTATTTCTCTTTGATATCAGATGAGGTTGAATATTTTATAGGGCTAATATCCGCTAATGTCAAAACTTAATTAAAGGCAATACATTTAATAAACAAATAGAACCACCCGTCAGTGCTATGATCCTGCAATTAAAGCACTTAAATAAATTTAAAAAAAAAATAGAACAAAATTTTACACGAAAGTTTTGAATTAATATTGTAATTTATTATTATTGAAATAAGAAATATGTTATCTAACTGCACTTCTAACGAGGACAAACCTATCAACCAGTAAAACTAAAATCATAAAACTCAGAAAATCGTAAACAGGAGATTAAGAAACCCCGCACGTGTTCACCCACACTCTTAATAGGAAAATGTTGAACTAAAATCAAAAAGGTATTATCTCGGTGAAGGTTGGAAAAATTGGAAATTTATATATTCTTAAACGAAATTAAAGACTTTAGGGAGAATCCATCCAATACAATCCCATATAAAAATATGGGGACCCGAAACTGAACGAATTGGCTAAATATTTAGACCATTCAATTTCAATATTTCTATTATAAAATATTGAACAATATACTTTATAAAATGTTTCAAGTGGTAATCCTTTTCAAAGATAACCAATAAACAAAAATAAAAAGAATAAATACAAAAATTTATTCCTTAAATAATATTAAATTCTTAAATATTTTAGGTAAATGACTTAGAACACCATAAAATTGAATCTAAATATACTTTTTTTTTTAAAACCATTCTCATTTCTTTATTTACTTATTTCCAAATGTAATTGGCAGCTAGATAAGAGATAACCTATAAAGACCACAAATAGCAAAGACTCATAATGTTACCTTGTGGTAAATCATTGTCACTGAGAGACATTGACAACATTTTAATGCCTATAACTTCAGAACTTGTCGGTTATTCATAGTTTGATTAGTATAATCCTCTCAGATGTACTGTTTTTAAATTATTAAATAAATAAAGACAATAATAAAAATACATAAAATTATGCAATAAAAACTTGATTGCGGATTTAGAAACTCATATTTATATAACTTTGTATAACATTAACATAATAAGATTATAATAAAAATAACAATTAACTAGATTTTAGTTGTAAAAAAATCGATAACTAGTTTTCATAGATAATAATCTTTTAATTGTCAATTTTTTCCGCTAATGATGTTTTTCATTGTTTTTTGATGCTTCCGTTTTAAGCTGTAAAGTTATTGGTAATTTTTTTTAAATTGCAACCCTTATTTTTCGTTACGCCACGTTTCTGTGGATACAAAAATGTTAAAAAATATTACTTTTAAAGCGAGAAGTTACCAATTAATTATTTCCAAAGTTTCAAAATGTGTTTATTTTTTTAGGGGGTGAGAAAAAAAAACAAAGTTTTGTTAGTCATTTAAATTTTGTACTTTTTTTCAAAAGTTGGTATTCATTTTGTCAATTAATTATTTCCTAAATTGTAGTGATTTAATCAGGAAGTGATTGGAGGTCACTTAAAACGTTTACTTCGATTTTCGTTTTTACCTACCACCAATTTTAATTATTTATTAGTTGTGCCGAAATCTTAATTATTGTTATTATTTATTGAAGTAGAAATTTTGCCGATTTTGAAATAATTTAAATAAATTGCCAATCAAAAAAAAGAAATACGATTAAAAAATACCAATGGCTGAAAAAAGTGAAAAACCCTTTCTAAAATGTATTAAATTTCCAAACTTTATGAAGTTACTGTATAATAGTTGTATACCAGTTATTTATTAATAGCTGTGTGAGCAATTAACTGAAAGTAAAGTATACATCAGCGAACTACTTGAACTTGACCGTTTAGACAGGTGCAATGTATGGTATTTATCAAAATATAGTTGTTTTAATGTTGTTCCTTGATGCATACAGAGTAAAAGTAGATTTACTGCAATTCAAAGAAAAAACCCAGATGTAAGAGATATAATCTGCAAAATATGAAGCAGGTTCCAAGCTATTTTTTACTGAAATATTATAATAATTGTTGAATAACCAAAGTCCATCGTCCAAACGTCAATACATGGATGGACAATAGCCAACTAATATAAAAAGACAGCAACCCAAAAAGACGTCAGTTTATATTAACATTAGGAAAATTTCTTGATGACATCATTCCAAGTTTTTAAGTTTAGGTAAGAATTATCATTATTATGATTTTTGTTATTTGTAGAAAAAAATTTAATTCTTTCAGTATTGAAAAGATGACTTCTTAAACATCGTTTGATTTTTTACGCAAATCCCAAATATACTTCCAACTATTTGATGATCGAAATTATCCATCTTAAATTTCTGGTAAAAATTATAAAACCCCTTCTCCTGAAGAGAAAAAGATGATTAAACTGTCTATCACACGTGGATAAAACTCTTTCAAAAACAACGGAAGCCTTCTAGGCTTGTCGCAAACTTTTTGGAAGGACATGGGGACTAAGACCAAAAATGATCCATTGGTCATATACATCAATAATAAGACCCATTGTCACATACGCATCGCCTTTGAAACACCGTTTGACGTTGTTATTCAGGACTGCAACACGGCTAGAAGTTAAATAATACAAATGGATACAAAATCATCCAACTGATAGATGAATCAAAAACTGAACAGGGGACTGGCATAGGCATATATGGCCCAAGATACGAGGCATCTATCCTACAATTATGCAAGCTGAAATACTTGCAATTGCATTATATGCCCATGAATGCTTGCTAAAGAATTTAAAAGGCAAGCAAGTCAATATAATGTCTGACAGCCAAGCTATGATAAAAGCACTCAAGGCCAACAGCTTTGAGTCTTTGTCCACATGGGAATGCAGACAATCTCTCAAAAAACTGACCAAGGGTAACAAAATTGCTCTTCACTGGATGCAAGGTCATGGAGGAATTGAGGGTAACAAAATAGTTGACAAACTGTCTATAACAGGCTCAAAAACGACCCCGACTGGACCTGAACCAGGGGCTTAGAAGTACAAAAGTGGGAAACGGAGAGCATAAAATCCTCTGGTACAATACACCAGGACAAAGACAGACGAAGAAATTTATAGAGTACTCGACTGCAAAGGCTAAAAAGCTTCTTATATTATAACAAACTGCCTATCTGCATTGCATTAAGACTCTCATTCTAGCCCTTATCTGGTTCACCACAAAAAAATTAATGGCACAATACCCTTCGTACGGTGGTGTACTGTAAATATTTTATCAACAGGCTAGACTTCCAATTTTTATCTTATTTTTAGAACTGGATAAGTTTAATAAATGCAAATTATATTCCATTGGTAATAAATTTTAATATATAAATATTGCAGAGTTCCCATTTTAATAATGTTTAAAAAAATTAGCAAAGAGCGATCATAAGCGAGAAAAGCGATGGTCTCCATCAAACCAATATCGCTATTAGATAATTTTACTTTTACA
This sequence comes from Cantharis rustica, assembly GCA_911387805.1. Taxonomy (NCBI): domain Eukaryota; kingdom Metazoa; phylum Arthropoda; class Insecta; order Coleoptera; family Cantharidae; genus Cantharis; species Cantharis rustica. The sequence continues at coordinate 39,768,680 of OU426879.1, forward strand.
TAATTTTCAGTATGTAAATTCCCCCCCCTTTCTAGCCGTTTCTGTTGGTTGAACCAACTAACACAAATTTAAGTTTTAGTTTAATGTTGAATAAATTCCAGAAGTTTTAATAATGAATCGGAAGTATTACGACACATAAAAGGTATTAAATGTGTTACAAATGAGTCGTTTATAAAAAATTGGCTACCATATTATTAAATGGACTGAGACCAAACACTTTTTAGTTCCTACCATATTATTGGATTCACAGAGAAAATTGTTAATCATATAATTTTCTTTTTAACTTATTGCATAATTTATTTAAATAAATAACTAATTTTTATAATTAATGAAATAATTATGGTTATAAAAAATATAGAATAAAACTAGGATCAAATTCCGGTATTCATCTCTCTCGTCGTCCAAAACTTTTTCTTTCTGGCTGTTTGATAGTCTTAGAGTCATTATTATTTCTGTGAGATGTAAATAGAAGTAGAATTATAAATATGAGCAAAATTACACTACATCATCAATATAGGTATAGAGCCTATGCAACACTCAAATCACGTTCCTAGACAACAGATAATAGTTATTAATTATATAAGGGGATTAAGAAGCCTCTAATCTACGAGAAAAATCTATTATATTATATCTATTATAATCTATTATATTTTTTCCAGAGTTTTCAATATTCTGACTTTTGCAGTTCTAAACCTTTCAGTTCGATTTTTTTTCTCTTTTTTGTTGTTTACTGGTTAATACGTTAGTTACTCTTGTAGGTAGAATACAAATAATATTCTTGTACACTTCTTACTGTTACAATGCCTCGTGTGATCCCAACTCTGCATTTGGACACTCCGTTTTCTCTATCTTTCTGTTGTATGCTTGAACCGTCATAACCAAAAGACTTTATTGCAAAAATACTGTGTCATTGTCTTCTCAAAAAACCTTTAAAAATAAAATATTTACTGTGCATTGGTTACAACCGAAGCCATAACCATCTTCTGGCCACCAGGATTTTTCTAAATATTTGTAATATGATTATTTGAAAGATAGTCGATTGAATTGCATAGAAATAAGTTTGTAGTAATTGAATTTTATTGCTTCATTAAAAAATAGTATTTTGGATGCTTCTACTGACATTAAAAAATTAAATTCTAAATTTTCTGCGGCGACGGCGAAACGGCGACGCGAAATCTCTCGCATGCATGTCGCTACGAGATGTGAAAGACTGAAGTTGTGCTAGAAGTATTTTAGTATTTTTCATGGGTTACTGCTAGTTAGTTTACATCTGAGAATTGGAAATAAATGCAGCTAAAAAATATGATATAACTATGAAAACAAGATGGTATTCAGAATTGACTAACTACGTTTGAACGTTCAACAAAAAAATTTCAGTTTATACGGATTCTAAGATGTCAGTAAAAAACTTATATGAAAATGAATAACGTAATAACGAAGTACTAAAGGTTTTCAAAGAACATTGGTCACCGGAACCAATGAGCCCGAAAAGTGTCTCCTAAATATTATGTTCTTACAATTTTTTAAAGCTCGCAGTAAAAGCGTTCAGAACGGAACATAATAATAACAGTTTATGTGATCAGTATAGAAAGTAAATCATAATTGCAAAACGAGGCGCCAGCTGAGTTTTACAAACACGCAAATACAATAATGATACGTTTCTACACGTGTATCTTACAAAATTTTTTTCTTCTACTGCATTTTTTTTAATACAATCAATTTTATCCAAATTGACGATTTCCATATTATATTTAGTTAGTAAAATAAGACGATAAAGCAATTTAAATTAATGGATTTACAATAATTAAAGTAGTAATAATTATATAATATTATATTATTATACTAATTTGTTCATTACCATGACAATCTGCCAACTAATATCAGCATTTCTTGTAACAAGTAATGTCGATTAACATTGAAATTTGTTCATTACTGTTATAAGTAAATCACTTTACACGCTAGTACGTAAAAGTGGCTCATTATGTAACTCAAACCAGTGTAGAAAGTGAGCTATTATGTAACGATTGTAGATATTCAAAATTTAAGACTCTTTAGTGATTTGTTTATTCATAAAATTTAAAGATGTCCACCCACTTATAACAGCTGTTCAATTTTTTCTTTTTAGTATTCCTCGAGTTTTTGGTTAATTATATAGGTAAAATGTATTTTTTTGAAAAACTTTAGATTCTTAATTTTATTTTTAAATAATATACCTACTATTATAAAATATTCTGAGTGTAAATACACTGGCGGTTTTCCACATGTGATAGGTGTGACTGTTGAAATGTAAACCTGGAAATTTTAGTACAAAATTAAAACTGAAGGCGTTCTTGCATTCACACGGTGAAAATCATTAGCTGGTTAAAATGATAACGAGAGATTTTAAAGTTAACCAGGAAAGATGGTTTCGTATTTCTTGCTTCAAAATTTACCATAAATTTAGCATTGTTTACAGCTTACATCTGGTGCTAGCTGGAATTCTAAGCATAATGTAAAACTGAATTCGTTGTTTTTTGTAAAATGTTCAACTTAGAGTTAACAATCGGTCAACTTTCGGCAGACCGGAAATTTTACTTTGACATTAAATGTCGTCCATCCGATTTTCTACAAATTTTAATTTTTTATTTATCTCTTAATTTAATTTATTACGATTAATCTGTACCAAGTTTACTCTTGGGGCTCATATGATTCATAACTACGTAAGCTTCACACCACACTGCTGGTTAGCTTTTATAAATTTTAAAATTAAATTTTTTGTATTGCTATGGGTATTACTCCGTCATCTATATTACACAATGCGCGAATAGATTAGCAAAATTCAAAAATTTTTAAAATATGAAATATAATAATCTATTAGTATTCAAAATATAACTTTCGAATTAATCTTTCAAAAATAACTTAAATAAAATAGCCTAAATTTATTTTTTTTATGTATGAAATCTTGCTAATCCATTCATGCGCGTTAGAGATACGCAATAAATTGTATTTATAAAGAAAAAACTCACAAAACAATCTTGTCTATTAAAAATAAAATATGCACGGTAAATTGACAGTGGTGGTGCTAGGTTTCTTTTTAGAGGCTGGGCAGATTGAGAATATAAATAACTTAAAACTTTTTTTTATTTGAAGGATAACCGCTAATCAACAATTACCTTATATTGATATCTGGGTTAAAATTAAACAACTCGATAGGATCTTAAATGTTAATTCAGTTGAACTAACTAGCAATTACTTATGAAAGCAATTACCAAATTAGATAAATTAGATTTTCCAATTTAAACGTTTAAACAGAAAACTTGGTAATATTTAAATTGATTGTAAAGTACCAGAAACTGATTAATTCCACGAGAAGGTAACTATACAATTAGATATGCTTCATAATTGAAGCATTAAAGGTTAACGTTGAAATAACAATTTTTTGATGGAATGTTCTAATAAAAATCAATTAAAAGTAAATATATTTTTAAATTGGACTCAGTATTATTTTAAAAAAATAATGGTTTTATGTTATTATAATACGATTGTGTAAGCAATAATTGTCGTATGTTCTAGGACAGGAAGTATTTATGATTCCAATTAATTAATAAAGCTGTCCGTCTTACTTTTTAATTACTTATGGAACTAAATACATAGTATGGCCTGTGATGTGTATAGCAGCCAATATTTTATTTTTTATATTAAGTTTCTTATGTAACTGGTTTTGTTACAATTTTAATTTTAATAAATGATCTGAATTTAAAAATGTTGAAAAAAAACCATGCTTATGGGGAGGGGACAATAAATCGCACTGCTGTTTCAAGAAAGCGTTTAAAAAAATTTAAATAATTTAGTGAGATTAATCGTGTTTTTTTTAATAATAATTATGGGGGTACTCCGCTTAAATTTAAATATTTAAAATTCGAAAATTAATACATAAAATTTAAAAAAATATTTAATTTGATACATATGCGACATCTGTTTAGATTTGTTTGCTACTGTAAACGCATAATTCTTGCTCTAAACAAATGTTTAGCCGACACAACGTGAAGCTATATTGATGAAAGTTGAATTAAAGTAGTATGAAAAATTGAAAATATAAGTACTGGGGCTGAAAAGGGGTGAAGTTAATGGCAATTGAACTAATGCAACTTGTTCAGAAAATTACGAAGAAGTGTCGACTAAACCCCATTTTTGTAAAAATGTGACTTAACCCCCTTTTCACCCCCAGAAGCAAACTGTTGTTCAAATACTTCATTTTCTAAATTTTGAGTCGGTATATGTTCCTCCAGAACGCGATATTCAAATTGCAAGTGCCATAACAGCTTCGCGAGTCTGTAAAATGTTTTAAACGTGAATGGGTAGTATATCATAAATATTATATTATTAAAAAAATGTGTTTAAATATTTTTTGTTGGCTACGTTAAATGAATCAATTCGAATGTGCATGTGAAAACTGCGAACGGATAATCAAAATGCACGCGTTATCATTACTATATTATCTAATTTGGATGTTACTATACCTCCTTTGTTGACACAAATTGTTGAACGAAATTCACTCCTTCACTCACATCAAGTTTAGTCTATTTGTTACTCGTCAAATGAATACATCCGTGTCGTTCATCAACTATAGCTTGACGTTTAGGTACCGTATCACTGTGTTACCACAAAATACATCAATTGTAACATAAATATGTATGAATTGCTTAATGAAGTTTCACGGTCTTAAAATTGCCTAATGAAAACTTCTTTAATTTACCAAAAATTAGCCTCGACTGTTGTGTGCGGAGGTGTGCGAATGCAAGTGCGTATGAGACAAAACTTAATATAATTTATTTAAATTTTAAATTCTATGCTATTTAAGTAAACCCTCCGTTATTACGTCACGGTTACCGAAAAAGAATTTTCAAAAAACATGTTTATGACCATTTGAAATTTCAGAACTGCAACCGCCACAAAATCGCCTGCCAGTGAAATTTTTAAATAAGTACCTCGAAAAATAACTTTTTAATTTAAAATTCCTGTTTACACTGTCGGTTTGTCCTATAAAACATTATTGGTGTAAACAAAAGAAGAATCTAGAAATTTATCTTAAGAATTGTGGATGTGGAGGAGAATGTTAACCTGGCCTACAAATTAAAAAATTTTCTTATGAAATTATAGCAGTTTATGGCGTAAATTACAAATATAAAAAGCACTCAAAATTTCTGGTAAAAATATCCAATATTTATGTTATATAAGTATATTCAGGTGTAAAATGCACTCCAAAATAGCAGATATGCTTAGACATTAAATCTTTGAGTAAAACATTAAAAACATCCCTGAAGTCATCAGAACTCAAATCTTGGTTTTTAAATAAATTTTTAATAAAATCAATATTAAAATTAATATTTTTACTATACAACAAAAATGTTCGTGATATTATAAAAAACAAAAAATTGTTTACTAATAATAATTAACGTTTTAATTTACATAATCGTCTTCTGAGTCATTAGCAAAGGGGTGTAGCACGTCAAGTTTTACACTAAAGACATTATTACGAAACGAATAAACTGAAAATCTACATACGTTTTTCCTTAAAATTAAAAAATAATCAAATTTTAAATACCTATCGATTTTTCAGATAAGAGTCGTATTAAGTAGACGGTCCGTGGACTCCACGTATATACGCACCGCGCTTGTTTTAGTGAGTGGGGTTACCAACAGTACTGTTAACATTGTGTTATAAATTTATTTAAAATAAGAATTCTTTAATTTTAGCCAACTTTAACTTAAAAACAAAGATCTGCGTCTTTGCTGAGTAGGACCATTCTAGGGGAATATTTTTAGTGAGTCCAGCTTTGGTCAAAACGGTCCGTAGTGGCCGAAGTCACTACTGGCTTAGACTGGAACGTAGGGTCCGTTTTGACAATCGCAACCACAGCAAATCTCGGATCCACCTTAAATCTAGTCAGAGGTAATTTTCGAGTGCAAATTATGCCCAAAAATAGTTTAACAAAATAAAAACATACCATGCGCGTGGCTAATCTTATGGAAACAGCCAATGAAATGTACTGTTGTACATTTTGGCACTTTGTACGAGTATCTAGAGTATCTCTCGCCTTCTCAGAGTATGGAAGCTTGTGAATAGTCACAACCCATTAAACTGTACCCTGATTCAAAATAAGTGTGGTCAATTTGTCCAATTTTTGGGTGCTTTTTAATGGCTTCCTAACACATAGATACAAAATTTGAATTTTTTATTGGCCGCCACAATCATCTCAAGCATTTTTCAAATTACGAGCAAGTTCTTTCCCTTCCAAATGATAATTATAATTTTCCATCTCGTTTTTAGTTAATTCTCCTATTTTTTTTTCTCTTTCACAAATTTAGAACATGTTTTACTATGACCTTTTCTAAGAACATGAAAAGTTAGCTTATAGTCACGAAACATCCTTCTGTACCTTCAAATCCTGCACATCTTCTTTCTAATACTTTTCGTGTCAAAATGGTGTCAAAATATTTTACATCAAACGAATCCGACACTTTCGTTAATTTTACCATAGTAAATATTAGTTGACTCTGGCTATGACGACCATGGTAAACTAACCAAAATGCAGATTCGCTACTTTTGCATAGTCAAATCTACTGATTACGCTTAGTAATCGATTACTTACTTACGATTACTTACAAAAAAGTACTAGTACTTTAGTAAGTATAGTATAGTAAAAAGTACTAGTACTAGATTGTAACAAAATTTTGAATTTTGTTATATTTCTTTTGGCAACATCTCGTATTTGTATTTTTAATAATACGAGAATATTGCGAGCCAAAACGATTTTGAGCGCATGACGGGAGATAGAAAGAAAAGGTGCGAGGTGATTAGAGAGGGGAAAGCCAGATTTTGGTCGGCGAAAAAGTTGGTTTTTACCTTTGATTTTGGAAAGTGATCGGTGATTTTTTGTGTACTGAGAACTAAAGGAGTTACCACCGCTCCTTTCTTGCGGATTTACACTAATTTGAAGGAAATTTTTTGGATTTTTTTTCGTCATTGGGTTTTTCTTGAAACCTGAAAGATCAAGCGATAGCGACACCACTCGACAGCAGCAATAAGATAAGTTTTTTTCCTTATTACTTTTTTTTCGTTTCTTTCATCTGCAGAGCTGTACAACACCGATAATATTTTTTGATAATCGTCAGCTGGGTTCGTCGATATAGCCGACGCTCGCTTTAAACATTTTTTGATTTTTTGATCTAATTTTGAGCTCAAACGCCGTTTTAAATATTCCAATTATTAGAAGTTTTCATTTAAGAATTGCTGGGTGAATGTTTAGAGCGTCGGTCGTAGCGAACGTCCCTTCCGGGTTCGCTCCCTATTGTAGGAACATTTTTTTGTTACGAAAGAGAGTGCAAACTTATTGCGGCTACGCCGAATTCATTCCTGGCTTCTGCAAAGAAAAAAGGTAGTTTTTTCCACCTTGGGTATCCTCACGAAATAAAAGATTGGAAATTTCGATTTTCAACCGTATGAGAAAGAAGAAATTGCTAGGCCTTCTCTAAAGAGTTCCAGCCATCCATTTTTTTCATAAGATATCAAGCGAATTACAACTTGCCTAGAGTGAGAAAGATAAAATCTATAACCTCAGTGCAGATTCGCTAGTTTACACTTTCGGAAGTTATACATAGTGAAGACAATTTGTTAGAAATACCACGGCTAAAAGTCAACTGCAGCCGACTTCATCCACATTACTGCCCCAATTTACGTCGAGTACTCATGAGCAAATTGAACAAAGCAAATAAACAAATATCTAATTTCTATACTTCATCGCAAATATGTGAAGCAACTATTGCAATTAATCCTCAAGTCTTTTGGCTAAAGAATTATTCTGCATCTATGTTTTTTAGTAGTAAATTCTACAATTCAGGTCAAGAATGGGTTGATCTGTTTACTAATTGATTTTGTTGACTTTGACATTGCGGTTGATGCAATAACCTGCAGCAGCTTTAACTTAACTGTTAGCGATGTCTTTTAAAACAATAATTGAAGTTTGTCTGACAGTTTTTGTGGTTGGTGGTAAGCTTGTAAAAGTCTTCCATGGTCCTCTACATACTACATTGCAAAACCATCAAAGTTCATTAGTTTTGTCTTAACTTCTTGTTAAAGTGAAGAGTTTCGTCGCAATATTGTCTCAATTGTTATAAATAATCCTACTACTATAATTTATCGTAAATTACTATGCAAATTAGTTAATTCGTTGATATAAATAAATAAATTATTCACTCTTTATAATATAACACTTGATGAAGTCGATTTTTGATTATCGAACGTCCTGAACGTCTATAAATTGCTAGTAACGTCAGTAACACGTGTTTTGGGCTCACTTTACTACCTAGATAATTGCAGTCACGTGAATTTCACGTTTTCTGACGTGCAGAAGTTATGCTTATGAAATAAATAGGATAATAAATAATTTCCTATATTCTAAACCTCAATGTATAGCTTTATTTTTAGCACACTTTTTTATTATTTAAATTATCAGTCACGCGAATTTCACGTTTTCTGACGTGCAAAAGTTATGTTTATGAAATAAATAGTTTTCTATATTCTAAACATCAATTTATAGCTTTGTTTTAACACACTTTTTTATTGACTATTTTATTTTGTTATTTTGTTTTTTTTTACTGGAATATTCGATATATTACTTGGTATGACTTCAATTTAAGATTTCCTTTAGCTTACAAAAAATAAATACATATATTATAAACCACTCTTTTGTAAGAAAATTAACTATTAACAATTTTGTTATAGTACTAACTATATTCTCTGCGTTATTGATTCAATTCAATGCCGTAATTTTTTTCTTATTTGTATTTATTTTTCGCAAATTTAAAATATAAATGATAAAAAATATTTTTATATTAACAAGTCGCATTAATAGATAATAATATATCCGCCGTTCACGTTAAGTTAAATAAAAGCTTTTAATTAAAGCTTAAATTATTTAATTAATTAAAAGAAAATTTGTGTTCTGCTGACAAAGTTCTGATCTGTTCAGAATTTGACTTTCAAAACATAATTGTAATAAAATAAGAAAGTAAACGCTTTTCGTTAACGCGGTACCCATATCTTTCAAAAATAAAACTTATGCGTAATACGACAGTAGGAATTTTTACAACTTTCTTAGTTTCCAAATTTGTTTACTTCATGTGCCATACTAAACATGTATCGTAAACAATAATAAAAATAATTATTACTTACATTCAAACGCTACGTAATTCCTACTTTTTAGCAAATTTAAAACATCCATTGTCCATCTAGACTACTGCACAGTTTCCAACACCAAAAAGTCTCCAAAATAAAACACTGTTTTTTTGCCGAATTTTTACATTTCACCACAACAAATATATTTGTTGAAACAAAAATGCATTTGTAAGTAGAACAAAGTTAATTAACAATACACCGTTATTTCACACAACGAATTTGCATTATTTGCCAATGTGGATTCCAAAAAAAAGATGAACTAAACTAAATATTTGTTACCGTAAATAATTTTTAAATAGCAAATTAAATTTAGTTCATTTCTCTCAGTGTATCGGTCATTTTTACTTCGAACTAAGTAGTACTTAACGAAATGCATATAATCAATGGTAACTGTTAGAAAGTTTACTAAACAAAACAAACAAATTTGGGAAAACATGTAATTTTTAAACTTTTTTCGATTTCAAAACTTAGTTTTTTCAATAATTGTTGATACGCCTCTCGGGTTTGGGCAATACCCCAAAATAATAAAATAAAGTTTGAGAATTACTTATGTAGGTATATAGTTATAGTTTTTCCGTTGTGTGGTTGTGATGTTCTTTAAAAAAATATTTAGAGAGCATTTGAAGGTAAAAAGCTATCTATCCAAAAATAGATCACATATAATTCGGCCGGAATGTGAATGTGTAGTTTTTTAACTTTTAATAATTTATATTAAATCAGAACAATTCGCGCAATATAGCGCACAGCGGCGTCGCGTGGATGGATCACCCTGAATTATATTATATTTTATTTTTATTTGTAGGTTTTAGAGATTAGAGAAATATAGAGGAAACTGGTGATATATAATCTTGGCCCACATTAAGGAAGTTGAGTCTACCCATAGCCTACCTAAAGAAAAAGTATGGCGACGCCGCTGGCAAAGCAGACCATGTACCACAGTCTAATAATAATTGTTGTTCAATTGTTTTCCAAGTGTATACGGTACTGCGGTAGGTAGTATAGTTAGTTCCGTGAAAGTCATAGTTACTATCCTGGATAGCTTCGGAACCTAATTATAACGTAACGTAACGTAACGTTGCGATATAGGTTCCAGAAACGTCTCCGAAACGTTTTTATCACCAAAAACGTGTTCGCCATTTTGGTAATAGGTAGGTGATAGGAACCTGCCTAAATCGTTCCCACCTCCAATACTAACGACTTTTCTTTACTTCATGGGAAAAAGTAAAAAATATTAATTGTGCAGGTTTTAAAGATAATAGCGATATCTTGACGGTATAAATAATGTAAGTAAGATGTAAGATTGAATTTTTATAAAATTTCTTTTTTAATTATTTACGATAGTTTCGAACGGTTTCAGCATTTCTTGTAATTGTAAATAAATCTAAAGACAAAGTTTTGATTATATAGGCAACGATAAAGCAAGATTAAATTGCTTTCATGTTAAATTAAAAATTAAAAATATAGTCATAACTTACTTATAAAGACAAACATTATTTAATTAAGTGATTACAGTTCGTTACATTGTATTTCGAATTTCGGACTCTCAAAAGACAAACCCGAAAATATTATGATAACAGATTGAAAAATTATTTTGAATTTTGTAAAAGTAAAATTCGACCTACTTGATGCCGAAATCAATAAATAAGATTATTTTGAAAACTACTACGTAAACCGATCAACTAAAAAACCTATTTTGAAACGTTAATTGTAATTTATTACAAATTATAATATTTGTAGATTGGCAACATTTTATGGGGTTTTTTGGTGAAATATGCAGAACCAATTTTTAATTTTTTAATTAAACATGAGTTAATAACTTTAATCAACAGTAATATCCAAAGTGCATGAATATAACCGATTAAAAAAACGTCAAAATTAAATCTGGTAATTCTCATACACGTGGGATATTCGGCTTGATTATTTCCTGATTAAATAGATCTTTAAACGATTGAATTATTTATTACAATCATTCATTGAAGTCCTAAAGAAGTTTTCTCGTCCCATAAATTTATCATTGCTTGATATTCACTGTTAGTGCAGTAGAACTCATTTTTCTTTTCTTGCAGTCAACCTGCAGTTCCTTCCGCTTAGTATTACACGCATCTAGAGATTTTTTAAAAATAACTTCATTAAATGGATCAATTATCCTACCATATTTAGTATAGTACAATTCTTGCATTTCTTTAGCTGTTACATTCCACATTGTTTTTATAACACCTTCTTTATAATTTTCTCCGTTAGTTTTTCTCATATTATTGTATGCCCAGTCAGCTAATATTCCGGAAAGTTCTTCTGTAGTAGTTGTTTCCAGTAACACATTTCCTTAATTTGCAGAACTCTTCAAATTAGAGACACTTTAATTTTCTTCATATTCTCAGGAATATATTTATTTACCGCTAATTGTATAGTTTTTTTCTGAATTTTCACCGAAACGGTTTATTCAAAATAAACAACTTATTATTTTTGTTATTATTCATTTGTTTTATACTATAAACAACGAGCAATGTTTGTTTTTCAAAGCAATAGGGATAAATGTGGAAAATTCCAAAGTGATTAAATTTTGACGTTTAAATAATCGCTGATATTTAAGGGAGGTGACTGAAATGAAGCTCTGCCATTGGTAGATATTACTATGAAAGAAATAATCATAGCGTTATAAGAGATGTCGATCAAAAACCGGTATAGAAATTCAAAGTTTCGAAAATATAATTAAAATGTTCCTTGGAAAAAGTATTATTAAAGTTTCTTTATTTAAAAAAAAATGTGTCACATTTTTAGATCAGGCCAGAAAGAGGTCAGGGGGGCGGGGCCCCCTCATATAATAGATACTATATTCAAGAAATTTTTTTTAAAGTAAGAGTATTTAATTTAATAATTTAAAAAAAACTTTTTGACGCTTTCAACTTATACCAGCAATTGTTATTGTTAATATTAATGAGATCCTTTTATATTTAAAGCTGTATTAGGTATGTTTAATCCAAATCATCTTGAATAGTGTTGTCCTGCAAGGGATAGGTTTAAATATGGAGAAGGACTCTTATGATATTTTGAAACTGCCATTGTTAGTATTAAAAATTTTGGGAAGACATCCAAGAATGAATCCAGTATTAGATAAAATAACTGCGACCTTTTATTTAGCAACTCTGGCGTATTTGTTCATCATTACTTTTCTTCAGTATCAGAACATGAATAACAACATATACATTTTTGCAAATAATTTTGAAGGTTCTACTGCTTATATTCAAGTAAGTTATATAAAATAGTATTCGTTGCAAACCAGAGGAAAATGGTTGAAATTTGTTGTGGGATTAATATTTATATGTACTCTAATTTCAGCTATTCGTTTTTAGATTGGTGGAAAGGTTCTCTTCACAATCATAAGCAAAGATAAATTTGTGGCACTGCTTGAAGAAACAGAATTATTCTGGAATATTAATAAATGTTCCGGATCTGAAAAGAAAAAATTGGAGAATGTTTTAAAATACACTGGATTAATACTAAAAATATTTGTCGTATGTGTAGTAGCGACGGAAGTGCTCATTGTAATTGCACCAATTTTTACCAAAGATTTAGCCGTCGGTGCATGGACTCGTAAAAATCAACCCTTTTTATTTCTGCTGACGATTATAATCCAGGAATGCTTTTTATTGTTTGTTTTTACAACTTTTACTTTTATTATAGATTGCATTTTCCTGGTTTTATTTATTTATACGATAGTGCAGTTTAGAATTTTAAATGATTGCATACGACAGTTAAAAGTATATGCCAATAGAAAAGATGAAAAAGAATATGCCCAATTATTGAAGACGTATATTAAACATCACATATTTTTATTAAAGTTAGTATTACCTTTTATATACAAGATCTAAGCTTATAAATTGCTGAAATTATATTTAAACATACTACAGGATTGAATAATTCGATTAGTTGTTTATCGGCATATTTGATAGTTTAAAGCTATCATTTGCGATTAATTAAAATGAAAATATTCAAATGTACCGAGATCTTTTTAAAAAAATCGTTTAAGAATATACACATTGGGAAGAATATTTCAATTGGTATTTAAAAAAATCATAAATTTCAACTTAATAAAAAAATTAATATATTTAAATAACTACGATATGATTAAATTTTTTTTAATTATAAGAAATAATATAAATGTAAATTGGTCCTGTATATTTCACTAAATTCAAAACCCATGAGATCTTGAAATAAGGTCAATCTACAAACATTGTAATTTTTACTACAATAATTAACGTTTCAAAATAGGTTTTTTGATTGATCGGTTTAGGAATGTTCAAAATAATTTTATTTATTGATTTTGAGATAAAGTAGGTATAATTTTATTTTTACAAAAGTCAAAATAATTTAACTTTTCAATATTTTACATAATATTTTCAGGTTTGCCTGATGAGAATCCGAAATTCGAAACATAATGTTAGTACTATCTAACAAATTATAATCATTCAATTAAATAGTTTTTGTCCTTATAAGTAAGTTATGACTTTAATTTTAATTTCAATTTTTATTTAACATGATATTATCATGATAAACATTAATCGTGTATTTAAATAACGTAATATTTATTATTTAAATACTACTCGTAAATACTTAAAATAAATGAATCCGATTTGATGCAATAGCAATGTACTTATACCGGAGTTTGTTTTGCATATTATTCAATTAATTATTTAATTCAAAAAAAATTATTCAATGCTAGAATTTAAATAAAATTTTGACAAATATGAAGGACTTCGACGATTGAATCTAACATTATTTAAATTCTTGTAAAAAATTTTAGTTATTCGAAGAAATTGACCAAAACCGCATCACCGCTAATGCTAATTGAGTACATGACCACTGCAGTTTTATTTTGTACGGAAATGTATATGTTTATTGAAAGGTAAGAATTCGTTAAACATTTTAAATGTTCAATTTATTCCTGTGTTTGTAAGGGGTCGTGAATAAACGAGGTGACAAAAGTGCGACTGCGGGTGGTTTACCAAATGTGACGTCCGCATAAAAATCCCATTTTAGATCAATTTTTAAATAGATTTTAGAAAAATATGAGGAGTCTTTGATATGTTTAATCGTCCATTTGCAATTAACTGCAGACTTATCTTTACTTTTAGTAACAACATACAAGAATCAATTCGACGGCCGGTATCATTTTGTGCTGTATTATTTCAACTTTCATTTTACTGCCTTCCAGCAGATTATGTTACCAGCGAAGTAAGTATTCATAATTCAATAGATTTTAAAAATAAATTAATAAAATTTAATGTGCCAATTAAGACTGCAGCTGTATCGGATGCTCTATTTGAAACTAATTGGATAAATATAGAAAATTCTGATACTAGAAAAACAATTTTGTTTGTTTTGCAAAGAGCTCAACAACCAATAACGTTCTCTGCAGGAGGACTTTTTAAAATTAGCTCAGAAACACTAATAAATGTAAGTATTAATTATTATTTTCAAAACAAGTTAAAACTTTTTTTTACATTAACCATCAACTTATTATTTTAAAACATATTTTTTTAGGTTGTAAAAATGTCGTGGTCTGTATGCACCATATTGGTAGGTTTAAAAAATAAACAAACTTAAAATATAAGAGATTTAAAATAAATTAAAAAGTTTTTAATAAATAATTAATAACAAATGTTTAATTAATAAAAAAATAATTATATTTGTATGTTCTAAAATTCTGATAAATGCAATAACCTTCGCTGAAAGCTCAATAATATTAGATGTCATTAATGTTTAATTCATTTGTTCTATTAAAAATCTTTTAATTTAATATATTTTACAAGTTAATAATTTATAGAATAAGAGCTTTAGTATTAGGCACACATTAGGAACTAACTGAAAATAAAATTGATTCAAGTTGATAAGGCAAGCATGGACAAAATGATATATTACTACCTACTGTTTACTTCTGCATTAATATATTTTTTATTAAACTTAAAATGTATTATCATATTATTATACTTAAGTATTTATTCTTTAAATTATCTTTTAAATTAAACCTATTTATTATTAGCCCTCCAGCTATATTTAGAAGTATAAATTATAGGCTGACGACTTTCGCCATTATATGCATATTATGTATAATATACTACATACGTATATATAAAGGGTGGTTTTTAGAGCGTCAGAACATAATTATATAACTGTTGCTTGACAGATAATATGTGACTTTTGTTTTGAGATTTCTCTTCGGTAATCATTGACAAATAATCATAAAAGACTTAAGCCGCAACGTTTACAAATTCTTGAAATTTACTATCAAAATTAGTATTCTGTTCGTCAAATTTATAGAGAGCTTTGTCATTTTATGGCGTATATAAATTGACCATTCGAACGAGTTATTTATAGAATTATTAATAAACTCGGCACTCAATTCACGCTTCTTAATGTTAAACCACAAACAAGACAAAGAACTGTGCGTACCAAAGAAAATATCATTACTGGAAAAATATCGTTTTAAAGAAGATCCAAATTTATCTATTCATCGACATGCCCAGGAGCTCGAACTTTGTGCGTCCAATACATGAAAAATTTTGACTAAAGATCTTGGTCTGGTGCCTTATAAAATCCAGGTTATCCAAGAACTAAAACCGCAAAACCATCGTTTGAGCCGTACGTTCGGTAATTGGACTGAAAATCAATTGTTTTACCATAAAATTTTGTTTAGTAAAGAAGCTCATTTTTGGCTCAATGGTTACGTCAGTAAGCAACATTGCCATATTTGGAGTGTGACAATCCGCAAATGATTGAACACCGACGAATCTAGAATAATGCATTGTATGGTGCACTGATGGCATTATTGGCATGTATGTACCTCTTCAAAATTAAAAATAAAGTGAGTGTTATCGTCAATGGCGAATGTTACAGATTTGCATGATCTTTATCTAGAGAAGATGTAAATCCAACAGGGCAGTATCACATGACATACAATCACTGCAACAATTGATTTATTAAAGGAACAATTCGGCGATAAAATTATATCGAGAAGTGGACCTTTCAAGATCATGTGATTTGACGGTTTTGTACTATTTTCTTTGGGGCTAAGTTAAATCCTTGGTCCAGCGACGATTGAAGCATTGAAACCCAACATAACTAAAGTTATTGCCGACATAAAGCCTCAAACGCTTGAAAAAGCGTTGTAAAGTAGCTTTAAAGTAGCTCTCTTATATTTGCCTGAAATTGTTTTCAAATAGTAAATGTCATCGAATGTTCTCTCATATAAAATAAACAGATCAGAAATATCTCAATTTATTAATGTCATCATCATCTACACGTTTAAGACCAGTGGTCCGTTACGTCACTCAATTTGATCTAGCCATTTTTTCTTTTTATTTTAATTTAAAGTTTTGACGATCTAAAAAAACCCTTTTATATAATATAATTATAAAAGTTACATAAGTATTATGTAATATATTGTAATGATATTATTTAACAAAAAATATCACACACTTGTTTATGCTCGGGTAAGCCCTGATGTGCGGGAGCTATTGGGAATTTTCAAGGGTTGAGGGTTCCTCTTTTCAAAATAAAAATTAATTCGTTTCAAAAAAATAAACCGTCTTAAAAAAAATTCAATCGCGAATAATTTATTAAAATATAAAACTTGATTACTTCGTCCAGGATCAAACTTACAATATTCATTTATCAAATCAAGTGTGATAACTTCGCGACCACACGTCGTCTTACTTTAATTTCCATTTTAATTTATCATCCAAATTAAATTAACTAACTTCCAAAAATCCAAATCAAAATCACTCTCAAATAAAATTTGGTCTTCAAAACCAAATTCTCTTTAATAATAATGCAAAAAAAAATCATTCCAATCAAATAAAAACAATATTCCACTCACAAAATTTCAACTATTTTACGGTCACTTTCAACCAAAACACTTTCAAACAAATTCAATTCAATACTCTAATACAAAATCGCAATCCAAAAAATTATTAACATAAAATAATCAAAAACTTCTCGGAGCCAAAATCAAATTGAAGTTATCAGAAGCACAAAATAAACATAAAACGCGACGGAAGAGAAAGTTCTGAACTTTTCATTCTCGTAGAGCTCAACAGATCTATGCAATTGTTCTAACCTCAGTCCACTTAATTATTTTGACACGTTATTTTTTTTACCTTCTCTTTGAAATAAATAAATCAATTCAAAAAATCGATTATCGTCCGAGTGTAGTCTGATTTGTGTTAATCTAGTTTTAAAATTGGAAATTTTTCATATCTGTAGTTTTACATACATTGTTATGTATTTTTTATATAGAGGATAGTAATATATTATATAGAGAACTGTAATAAATTAATAAAAATTATAATATTAATATAATAATTTATAATTTATAAATTAATTATAAATATAATAATGAAAATATTCATAATAAAATAAGTAAAGAGAACTTGTATAGGTACATATTCACTGACAACATTTTTCATAATTTTTTCACAGTAATTATAATTATGTAGTATTATATAATTATTATACAAACATTATGAAAAATGTTGTCTTGAGCCTCTTCTTAGCCTCAACTTTTCATTCTCATCTAAGAGAAAGGTTTCAGCATTTAAACCCCAACCGCTGCTTAAACCAACTGTGATTATGAACTTGTTATTCGTCAACCAATTCGCGAAATATTTCCAAAAGTACAAAATTGCGGTTTTTAGATAAGTTAAAACAAATTCAAAAACGTATGATTTCGATCAGATAGAATATTAACTGTCCCCAGTGATTTTTATAGTTACCACCAAAATTGTTGTAGAACTTCAAAGATGACATTAAAATTAAACAGAGGATCTACGCTAACTCTTCCTTTAAATAATCGAAATAAATTCGAAAAATCCCGTCTTTGTAGATTCGTAATTTTCGAGTTGGGGTCGCATCAGGATTGTTTTTAATGAGTGAAGCGATTGTGAGATTCACTGTCTAACTAAATCTGCCATATTCTAGTGCAATTTATATCAAAAAATATTCGTATAAAATAAAAACAAGTCACGAGCAGAGCAACCCTTATGGGAAAGTCCAATCGAATACACGAATTTATTTAGTTCTTGCCCTTTTTTATGCGTATTTTTGAATAATCCTAAAAATTTAATGTTTAAACTTTATAAATACTGTTATTAGAAATTTTTTAACTCATGAGGAACTTAACATACTTCTCCCGATCAGGGTTCCGCAAATTTTTTTTGGAAAGGACCAAATCGTAAAATTTTTAGGTTTGGCGGACCTAAAAACCTCGCAGCTACTGTGTCATATTATTAACTATGGCAAAATAATTGAATAACTCACAATAATTTATTTTTAATTTTTCATGTAAATAACAATATTAACCTGCAGGCTAGATTAAAAACAGAAGACCGGACGGATTTGACCCGCGGGCCTGTAGTTTGTCGACCCCCGATGTATTTTACGAAAGAATTGTAAAAAAGAATTGTAGAAAAAAGATTAAAATAAACAAACTAAACAAAATATTAAACATTTTTTTTTAATATTACGTTTAGTTTCTTTATTTTAGCATTACATACTACCAACTACCACACTATCCACTTAAAAAAATCATTTTTAGGTTCTTTTTCTATTAGAAAAAAATTGTTTAATTTTTTCGTAAAAATCTCCCAAAACATATTAAATTTTTAGAAGAAAAAATTGAGATTTTTGAGAAAAACTAAATTTAAATTTTTCAGAAAAATTGTATTATTTTTGATTTTCTTTAGAAATTTTTATTAAGTTTTTATATTTTTAAAAATCAAGTACGATATTCTACGTCAGACTAAAATAATCAATCCAAAAGCTACTTTACAAAAGCGATTTTACTTATGCTATACGCCAAACATTATTTATTTTGAAATCTTAAAATGTATTTTGTATTTTGACAAACATATAACAAATTTAAAAATATCCCTGTAGAATGACAAAACTTGCCAACAATGGAACTCAAAGCCAAAGAACTCGTCCGGGTGTCGACCGCAACTGACAGCAAACATTAAGAGTATAAGCACACGTACGGTGCAGCAAGGAGCTTAAAGTGCGAGTTACCGTCGCGCGACTCGTAGCATCGAGGTGTAACATATTACATCTTCCTGCTTTTCACATTTTTAAAACTCCGTTTCTTCGAAAACCAATGCATAATCCGCGAATATTTTTCATTTTATTTATTTCAGAAAATTGTCCTCTTTCCAACAGTGAATAGGAAAAAGTTCAAATCGAGGTGAAAATTAACTGATAGTAGCCCGATTTTAAACACATGACGTTGACTATAAACTAATTCAACAATTCATTGTAGAATTATAATTAATTAAGAAATTCCACAAAGTCAATGGCGTAATAACGAGCCCTCGGAATAGGTTCTGAAGAACCCCCTATTTCTATACGTTTTTTTAAATATATGTATTTTTTAATGAATGTAAATAATATAATTAAATTATTGCACATAGTTCAATTTCAGTGCATCTCGGGCGCATTATTAACATTATCTA
Source organism: Cantharis rustica (assembly GCA_911387805.1). Classification (NCBI taxonomy): domain Eukaryota; kingdom Metazoa; phylum Arthropoda; class Insecta; order Coleoptera; family Cantharidae; genus Cantharis; species Cantharis rustica. Next base: position 39,788,399 of record OU426879.1, read on the forward strand.
AAGTGTAGAAAACAAAACTTTATGTAGAGAAGAAAAATAGAGAAAATAGTAAATTAAATTTGCAATTTTGAATGAGGTTGCAAAATGAGTTCCATATCACGGTTAACTTGGAATCCGCGTACTTCAGCAGCTGTTTAATACGAGATCATCCCCTTTTACCAACATCTCTCTACCAACCGCCACATTTCAAATTTAATTAATTAATTATATGATAATTAAGCAAATTATTTTTTTGAGGTTTTCACCGGCTTTTCGATTGGAACCCTTGTCTAATTAAACTGAAATAACTTGAAAAAGTATAAATCTTTTTTTGTAAAACAACTAAAGCTATTAACTAATTTATTGTATTTTAAAAGTTTATTTGTAACTAAAAGTATCTAAATTTCTGGAAGCCTTTTCGAGGCGGAAGCTTCTTTAGCCCTGTCAAGTATAGAAAAAAATGTAAATCATATTATAGTATAAACCCGGCCCCGCAAAGTGAGGTTTTGGTTACGCTACTGCTCCCGAAAATATTAAAATAGAAGTTAAATTAAAAGAATTTATTAGTCATAATTGCGTGTTAAAATATACGGATATTAAAGCAACATAATATAATAATTTTTATAAACAAAAAGTGCTGATCTCAAAGGCAAGCGACAAAATTATTATCAACAATCTCGTAAAAGCTCATACGGTCTGACAAAGATAATCACATGTTTAATTTATTGTACTGCAAAGTTTAGAAATTCGCGTTTGTTGTTCTAATAAAATGTTATATTAGATACAGGGTGTCCCCGTGACCGTGGAGAACCTTAGAAGTGGTGAGGTACACCTTGTTCATTATTTTCAGAATTTCTATGAAAACGGTTGGTTTCCCAAAAATATTTATTTGGCCAAAGTTGTAGCCCGTTAAATTTCCTGTCCGGTTTGGGCCCTCAGTGTTATTCTAAGACGTTTCGGTTAAGAGATACGGGGTTTGCAAGAAAAGTAAAAAAAAAACCTGAATTTTTTAACATTTTTCCCTTAATTTAATTTATAACTCGAAATTCGTTTATTCGAGACGATAAGGGCATATAACCTAATTTGTAGAAAAGCGAATGATCTTCAAAAAAGGTCTAAATCATTAAATCTAAAAAATCAATATCGAAGCTATGGCCATTTAAAATTAAAAAAATTGCTTTAAAGGAAGGTATCCCCCAAGGGTTTGGACTTGGACAAAAAATTTATGTAAAAATTTGTCTTTATCACCACCTCAAAGATCCTCGACGATCACGGGGACACCCTGTATATAATCAAAATAAAGTTATTGTTATTACTTATTAATATCAAACGCGGCTCGTAGAGTAGTGCCACCGTGCCTGGTTACACAATGGAAAAATATTTTATTTTATTATTTAAATATTTTAATTTGAATTATTGAAAAATGCGCAGGGTCGAAAGATAGAGTAGGTTGATCCGAAGAAGTAATGTCAGTCCACCGCGATTTTGTGAGCTTATATGAAAATTTATAATCTAAATAGAAATAAATGGAAAATTATTTTTAAAGTTAGATTATATTAGTAAATATTTATTAGTAATGAAGTTTAAGAAGAATTGAAGTAAAATTTAGTTATTTAGACAGCAAATTTAATATTTGTAAGGTCGAAATTGATAGACAATAACGACAACGCAATAAAAGGGTGTCACATTTTTATTTGAATAAAAATGAGACTAAAGTTGAATTTATAGTTTGACGGACTGTAAACGTAGACGTACTGGATTCGTAACAAACGCACTGTAAAATATTATTCAATTTATAAATCAACATAACGGAACAAAAATAAATTTTAACTAAATATAACTATTGGAACACTTATTATCTTGCGATGAGATGATAACTTCTACAACCAACTGAATTACTTTATAATATTTATACACAAATTGTGCCACCTGTATAATTATAAATTAAAATTTAATTTAAATAATTCAAATTTAAATAAATGGCAGCAGACAGTTTCACTCAGAATTCTTTCTTTTGATTGGTCGGACATAAGAAACGCACTGCAAGAGATGAAAGTTGGCGATATCTGACGTTCCATTTCGTTTCACTTACGTTTTGACATGCGCTTCCGTTCATTTATAAACAACTACACGTAAATTCTATAGTTGATCTTTTTGCAGTGCGTCTACGTTTACAGTCCGTCAAATTATAAATCTAGCTTAACCCTAAATCTATTTTTAAATATCACAGCAATATATAAAAAAATAATTTTTCTGATTGTAAAGCTTAAATAGAACACAAACAATTTTTATTTCGTCCTTTCGCCATATCCCACGGATTTTAGGCCACAGCAATATATCAAATGCAACATACTGCTAGTTAGTGATGGTACATCCAAAAGAAATTAAAAGAGGTATGTGCTTGTCTGAAGTTCTTATACCATTAATGAACAAGAAGTCGACGTTAAAACAGATGATCTATGACACATCCCCGGTGTCCAATCTGTGGTAGCACATGCCGCACTTATCTAAGCAAGTTGCAAATCTACCAAAATACAATCTCAACAAAAACAGTTAATGCTACTTGGTAGTAAGAACGAATTAAAAACAAATTTATCAACTAAATAACTGCAAACTATACAATAATTCCAACTTGTGCTGAAGAAACTGAAAATAAAAAAATCACAAGACAAATAAATTGACATATGTCGAGACTATCAGAAAAAGTACCTCCTCAGTGATTGACCAGATGAAGTTATTTTAACCAACTTTCATCAAAATATGAACAAAATTCAACATCAATTTGCAATGGCAATTCTGCAATCAGAAAAAGCCAAAAATATCATCGGTAACAAAAATACAATAACTAATAAAATTACTTTCTGCATATTACGGATTTTTATCAAGATAAATAAGAGATAAAACACTAATTGTTTTTTGTAGCTTTATTAAGCATAGCACATTAAGCACATTTCACTCTCCATCAAGCAACCTATAATTTCAAACAATTTTGTAAATGGGAAAATTTATTACACAAATATGTGAAAGTAATGGTTAGCTGAAAATTGATACAATATACCAAGTGATTTTATCAAGTGAATTTTCCTGAAACTATCATTTTGAATTTGTAGTAAAAATCAATACCTTTCAATATTTTTTTTTCTCGCAAGTTTCTGTTAGGAAACTGGCCACAACAGATTACCTAAAGCGATGCATTTAAAACCATAATGCGATTACTTTTACAATTTTTATTTGGATGAGAATACAACTATTTTACACATTGTATACTTAAAAATCACCTGGTACATAATACTTATAACAAAAGTGTGAAATGCTCACGGTAGCTCAGTCATAAAAGAGTACAACAAACTTGTGTGCTACAGAAAAAATTTTAAATAAATAAATTTAACAATGGCAGTGTAAAAGATATATTTGGCAGTTTCAATGTTTGATATTTTACAGATTAAACAGACAAATAATTAAATAAAACTACATGATAAATAATTAATGGCCATAATATATAAAAATTATTATTCGTGCTTGATAACCGTAAAATATTCCAAAATTCTCAATTTTCATAATAACGAAAAAATCGTGTCATTAAATAAAATAACAATAAGAGCCATGATCAATCAGTTGTATAGAATTTTAGAACACATGAAATAATCAATTTTTGTACATAATAAAAAAATACAAACCATATTTACATTAAAACAACGTGCATAAATTTAAAAATTAATTAACGGACATATTGTGTAAGCAAATTGTACAAATTGCATTTGCTTACGCAATAAGCCTGTGAATGTATATATTACCTATAAAATTTTCTTATAAGAAATTATACATTATATTATGCAAAATTACATTCTGCATAATGCTTTACAGTTTGTCTTATTTCTTGTAGAATAATTTTTTGCTAGATAAAAAGCTAACCAAATATAATTGGTAATTATTTTATCATTTTAAGAACTAATCGTGCCCATACAAAATCACAAATGGCATTACATGAACACACAATTGGAATAACGGACTTACAACAATTTTGTAAATAATAAAAAATACCAACAATCAAGTCATTCCTGGATTTGCTCCCGGCCACTCTATTAAATATTGTAATTTCCCTGATGGATTAACACGTTTTGCACGTACTGTAAATTTTTCTCCGGTTGCAATACGATTTGCAGCTCCAAAGTAACTATTAACAGAACTTTTTAAATCGTCCAAGTCTATTTCAGGTTCTTGTTTAACTGGGCTATGTTTAGGGGTTGGAGGATTCGATATTGTTTTTTCCTTATCTTGAGTTTTTTCTTGTCGTTGCCTTAAACGTCTCCCGTTCAGTGCATAATTGACACAATTGCCAATTTGATTATTATTGGGAGACGTTTGAGACAAGCTGGAACGCATGGTCCTTTGACCCCATTCCCCTGCATTGGGCCTGGCAGGAACAACTGTTGCAGTCTTACTGGCAGTGGGCGAACAAACATGAGCGGGACGACCACGTCGTAATCGACGACGCTTCACCTCGCCGTTAGGTCCTATGCAAATATCCTTTTCACTTAATTGTCGCTTTGTTGGTCTAATTAACGGAGTACCTGGTATTACGGCAGTTAATGGCAATGGCAAAGTTATATTTTTTCTACGACGTTTTTTAGTATTCTCGTTTCCTCTTAAAAGTGTTAAAAACGGATTATTCTTTCCTTTAAAATCTTTTGGTGGGGGAATAATTAAATCGAGTGTGCTTTTCGAAGAAGTTTCGTCCCCAGATGTATCACAAGGGGTGTTCAATTCGACCGAATTTGAATCCAAACGAGAAGATAAATTATTTTTTGTTAAATTTGATTTGGTTAATTTAATTTTGGACGAATCTGTAAACATACTCGACGTTTCGCAAAAATCCATTGCCAAATCGGTACCGGACGTCGAGGTACTTGAAGCAGGTGGTGTAGGCGGTGCCGAAACCGAAGTTGGTGGTGTTAAGGGTAAGGATTCGGCGTTCTTACTGACTTTGGAATCCAAACTAGATCGTTTAGTTCCTCTGCCATCCGCGCCTTTTTTGTTTTTCGTCGCGATCTTTCCGCTCTTCTGTTTCTGTTTTTGCTTTTTCGTCAGTTTGTCGCGTTCGCGACTATTGAGATTTAAAGTTCGTTTTTTACGTTGCAAACTAAGTTTAGGAAAAGGTACACTTTTTTTAACACAGCCAGCGCCACGAAATTCGTTTTTGTACATATCGTATTTACAATTAACACTAAGATTTTCTCGATCCACTTCTGGGCTAGAACAAGGAGATTCGGATTCGGACTGAACATTTTCGAGATATGCAGTGCCCATCATTAAATTTAGCATATGATTATCAACCTGTATTATCATATCAGTGCTATTACTATTTTCAGTCTTTTCTAGGGGCAGAAAACGTATTTTACGACTAGTTAGACAAATTTGTGTCAACAGTTCCTCGTTTATTGGTCCTAACGGAGGTAAGTGAATACACGGAGCGGGCGGCGGTAAACGTACTCTCAAACCCCAAATTGCAGTTCTTTTTTTAATTTCGCGTCCGCATTTAAAACGATTGCGATTATTTGTCAACACAGAAAGAATGTTCTTCCTTCTATCGTAAGTTGAAATATTATATATCTGCAACAAAATCTCCATGCCTTACTTATTTTTCCTAATGCACAAAAACAAAACTTACCTTTGGTGGAAGCTGCAGTGCGTGCCAGTTGTCATTAATATATGGTATAATTACACTATCTAAATCGTAATACTTCATGACATTGTAAGCAGTCAAATTAAATAACATCAGATGAACCAATTCGACCCAATTTAACTCCAAACGTCTTAAAAATTCCGTGCCTTCGTTGCATATTGAGCACACAAACACGTAAAACCTTAAAAATACAACAAATAATTTAATATAATGCTTATAAATATATAATTAAGTCATGAAAAACATTTCAATAATTGTAAATTCATGTTTAAAAGCTAACACATTATTTCTAACAATTCCAAATTTTCCTAATTTGTCATAATTTATTCCGAAAAATAAATTGCAGCTGCGTTTATACACTATGTGTAAATGTGTACAGAAGTCGCAGAAGTCGAAATGGTAATTTAAACATGTTCAAAAAACGTGTAAACGCGGATTGACAATTGCTGGAATTGTAAATCATACAGTTAGGGAGTTAGGGTTAAGTTGGTAATGTCTAGTTATTTTTTTTGTGCAACCCCAAGCTTCAAGAAATGTTTTACAAAAAATTAGGTAGATACAAAATATAAAAAAATTATTTTTCTCCAAATGTCAAAACATACTGAATTTACATGATTCAATTGTCAAACAAAAAGATTCCCGCTTTTGTAAAAACAATAATTGTTTTACATTACTACCGATAACGAGCAGCACTGAACTACTGCAGTAGTTCCAATTTTTTGTTTAATACCTTTTGCAGTCAATGCATACTAAGGAACATCACATCAGAAATATCCGCAATCATGATGTTATTCTTTTTGGTTAATCTGTAGCTATGGATATGTGTATACTGCCCCTAATAAGGTATGAAGCAGGGACCATGACACAGAAAAATATTAATATTCTTAAAGTGTCACAACGCGCTATGAAGCGCACAATGTTGGGCATATCTCTGAAAGATAGAAAAACTAATATCTGGATAATGCAGAAAACGAAAGATACCGACATAATCGAAAGAGCAACAAAACTGAAATGGTTATACGCAGGATATGTATCAAGGCAAGATGTGGAACCATAGAGCAAAGCTATATTGATATGGAGACCATAATATGCGTTTACAAGACTGAGAGAAATGAGTTGGGTAAACGATATAAAACTTGTGACGGGACTCAACTGGATCAATTGGGCAAGAAACAGAGACAAATAAAGAGAAGTTGGAAAGGCATATATTCCAAAATTGATCTAAAAACACTAACAAAGAAGAAGAAGAGTGGCTAATGATGAGATATCTCTTCAAAGTAATCTCAAAACTTTCTGTATTTGCGGTAGCCTCACGTTGCTCTTTGAACATGTATTTTACAGGAAGAGTATTTATCTTTTGATAATTAGATCTCTCACAATCAAAATTCAATTTTTTATTTTTTTGTAATATTCAAGTTAAAAATATCTTAAATATTTAGCAAAAAAGCTGCTATGTTACTTATAGTTGGTAGAAAAAATTTTGTTTGTGAAAAAGAAATATTTTAAGGTAACTATTACTGGCCTAGTGACCATTACCGATACATTTATTCTACATTAATTACATCAAAGTGGATGATATTTTTTTTGTTCCTTTAAACCCCTTTAAATAAATTTCACATAACAAACCTTGAAACAATTTGAAAATATATTTTAGACTGTATGTGACAAATCAAATAGTTATTTATGTATCAATGTAGAAAGATGTTTATGTCGAAGGCAACCAGTCTAAAAGAACGAGGGCCGCCAGACCCGATAATTTTTAAGTTGCTCGAGAACATAAACATCGAGTAATGCTCATGATGCATACAACGTTTTATATTTCACTGCATTTGAATTTGTGAACATTTAAAATTTTTATAAATTTTGAATTTGATTTTGCTAAATTTTCTAGTTTGCGATAGCTTGTATCTATGACGCTTTTTGTTTGTTAAAGGCATAATAAGCAGGCATTATGATTTATACGCCCTAGAGTATTCTAGGATACTTAATATATCTCGTTATCAAAATATAAAAGACAAATAATGATTCAGTGCAATATAAAATATGTTATTATAATGTGATACAGAATATTAAATAGTAACCTATTGAATGGCATTTTCCATTGTCGTTTATGATTTTTATCATGAGATTCATCTCCTGAGATTCGTATTGATGTAGGAAAGTAAAGAAAAATTGAGTATCAGAAATTATGACAATAATCTGAAGAGAAATTTTACATTTTTTGAAGTCACAAAAATGTATCAAAATCACGTTGAGGTAATATACAATTAACTAATAATAATGACACTACATTTGAACTCAGAACAAATTCATTAAAAAAATGAATTGATAAGCTGTGGCATGTGACCCTTGGTACCCAAAACATACTGGCCCTTCAGGAATTTTCTTTTGACAGTTCCATGAAGCGAAATTTTAAGTTTTGAGATTTTTCTCAAGCATGAAATAGCCAAGCTATGTCTGTACAGAACTTCATCTTTGTAAAAAGTGGTCAAACATCTTTTCTTACTGTTCCGTTTACATTAAAATTATGGAGTTAATATCCATTATACAACAATTTCTGAACTTCTTTAATAATGAGTCACTTAGAACACAATTTTTGATAGCCAAAGACAGTTTTTTACACAAAATTAGATAAATATATTATGAATATATTGCTATGGTATTTACCCTCTCAATTGGGGGTAGCTGTACTTTATATTTTTTAAATTTAATCTCGAGATTGTTAAAGTATCTTAATTTGATATTAATTGTTCGTTTTGTTTCTGGCATCTCTAATCATCTCTAATGCCCCAACCCACGTTGGGAGGTAATTTAAGATATACATTTCTCAATAATTTATTTTCAAGTCCCTCTAGTCAAGCTGTCTTAACACGAGCCAATAGATTATACAGTGTATTGCAGCGTTCTGCACCCTTAAATGATTATTGTGATTGTTTCACAAATAATGTGTAAATAATATCAGCAAACAAAAGCATTTCAAAGCTTTCTTTATGTAGAAGTACCTAAGGTATTTCTGGTAAGGTATAATCTTTTGTAATTTTTAATACCATTATTTTTAACCGAAAAAAAATCGGCAGAAAAACAGATAACAAAAAAAGTGGAAATCTGAAATTTTCGCAGCAATGTTGTCAATAATTTTCTATGCATACGGTAGAATTCCGATTATCTGTGAAGCGGTTTAACCATGAGCACACAACTTCGATAGTGCTATACTATGTACTATGCCAGCAGCTATACTAGATGTAGAAGATCTAAACAGCAATGAATATGACAATCATTGTGTAACACATACACAAGCTACTGAAATTATTTTGAACAGATAAGTGACACTGAGATTCTAGATATTTTGCACCTCAAGAAATTGAAAGATTTGATTAAATACAATTTAAGTAAAAGTCAAAAACAAACAAAATTATCTGATTTTTTAAATAAAACTTATTAATTAATATGTTCTTTGTTTGTAATCTACTATATCGTCGTACTAGACGTGAAGAGAGCTATGCCACAAAATTGAAAAATATAGTTAACTACATTTCATCAATTAAAAAACAATGAAGAATATAGTGGTGAATACAGCTAAGTGTTTTTTTAGTTCTAACGTTGAATTCCGCTAACCTGTGAATGATATAAACATCACATTATTTTAGATAACATTTTAAAACTCTTTTTGCTAATTATTTCAAAATAGCAAATGTAAGGCTTAGCTCTCTTCATGTCTAGTATGACGATATAATAAGTATATTTTGTAATATTAACAACAAACATCAATTAGGGTGTAGGACGTTTAAGTGCACCACGAATTGTAAAATTTCAACTACACTATAGGATAGAGGACAATTTTCTGAGTATAATGCAACAAAAATTTTCGAGGATCGTCGATAAGTTTTCGAAAAAACGGAATTTGAAAATTACTGTAATATGAAAGTAATATGATACACCCCGATGCATAGGGTAGCACCATGCGAACTCACACGTTGAGCCCCCGCTCTTATTTCTGTTGACAGTATACAGTTGACATTTTTTCTCGTTGATTAGAGGCTTCTTAATCCCCTTATATAATTAATAACTATTATCCACAACCACTATATTAGGAAGGTTTAATACGTCCGTTTTCCGTGAATTGGAGACCCTTTAATACACTAGTGGATTATTTTTCAGCTTAAAATCAGTAGGTATTGATCAAAATAAATTTGTCAAACCTGACGTTTCTCAAAAACAAAATTATTAGTGGTTTTGACCATGGTCGTAGATAAAACGTTTAATTACATTCAGGAATTAACAATCCACTAATCTTCTCAAAAAAATGTGACTCTCGGCTGCTCCTCGAGTGCCCATTTTTTCTCGTGGGTGAGAGTCTCCTTAATCCCCTTATATAATTAATAACTTAAAAAAAAGTCCCAGTTATAAGGATGTCCCAATAAGAGTGCACGTTTCAAATTTTGCGCCATTTTTTTTCTGTGCAGGTGACAGTTCTAAAATTTAACAGCTGGCATCTACAATTGTTCCGATTATTAAAAATGGAGCGCTACACAATTAGCGCCCAGATTCATAGACAAGTAACAAGTACCAAGTATTGAGTAGTAAGTGTCGAATTTGTATTTCATAAACGCATATCTCATACTTACGAAGGCGGGAACATTTTAAATAATCCAAGTGAGCCAATTTGCTTACTTAGTACTTAAGTAATGGACACAGAAATGTTAAAAAATATATTATTTCTTTGAGCTGAATTGCTTTTTGTTTACTACTTGAATTATTACTAAAATTAATCTTAAATTTCTTGTAGAAAATGTTATTATCTCAAATAATAAATATGTCAGCACGATTTTCAAATATTAAAAGCTCCCTGAATTCGAGAAAAAATCTAAAAATCCAGAAAATAAAAGAAGGTATTGAAGAGCAAAGAAAACTAAATGAGTTGAAGGTAGAAGCGGTTATTGCAGACCGCGATGAAAAAGTTTATGAGGGTCCTCCAGAAAATATGAGTGTGAGTACTGGAAACAAAAATTAAAAACTTCATAAATTTTAAATAAATTAATACATATTTTTAAATTAATTCAATTACACCACAATTGAATTGCATATCAGTTGAGTTCTAGGTAGAAATAATCAATCTCAATCTTAAATCCTGAACTATTGGAAGTAAAATAATAGATATTATGTAAGGGCTACTGCAAAAGCCTATATAGCGATGAAGACAATGCAGATGACCAGACGGAGTTCTGTTTTGACCACGATGAGAAAAAAGCAACTATTATGAAGAATGAGGTTGAGGATATCATATATAACGTCTAAAAAATGACAAAGCCTGTTGAAATGACTAGATATCTGCTGAGATGCTGAAGACACTGGGAGATGATGAAGTTCAAATACTTCTAAACATCTGCAATAAAATCTGGAGAACAGGACAATGGCCAAATGACTGGACGAACTCAGTTTATATACCGCTTCATAAAAAAGGAAGTACAAGAAAATGTCAAAATTACAGAACAATTGCACTGGTATCTCATGCAAGCAAAATACTCCTAAAAATAATCGACCAAAGACTGAAAAAATATCTGGAATATCAAATAGCACCTGAACAACTCATAGAAAAATCACAGGAGTTCAATACTCCCATACTACTGTGTTTTATAGACTACATAAAAGCATTTGACTGTGTACGCTGGAACAAACTTTGGCGTGTACTGAAAGAAATGGGTATTTCGGATCATCTAACAGCAAAAATAAAAAGTTTGTATAGGAATATTAAAGCGATTATAAAACTGAACGACAAAAAATCAAAAACCATTTAAGGCCCAAAAAGGAGTTCGACAAGGATGCATTCTCTCCTCGAGGCTTTTCAACGCATATGGCGAATACATTATGAAAAGAGGTCTAGATGAATACAAGGGCGCCGTGTCAATCTTCGGAAGAAAAATTACAAATCTAAGGTATGCGGATGACACCACGATGCTGGCTAATAATAAAGAGGAACTCGCAGAAATGCTACAACTAGTCATCAAAGAAAGCAAAGCCTTGGGTTTAACAATGAACTTAGAAAAGACCAAATTAATGGTTATAGATAGAGGTGACACCTTAACAGCAGGTAACCAACTAACTCAAATTAAAAAAGTTAAAGAATTTGTATACCTTGGTTCACCGAAAAAGAAACCAAGAGACGTGCTGCAATGGCACGTGGCGCCATGACTAAATTAAAGAAGGTAAGAACCGACAAACAAATCACCACAAATACCAAGATCCATCTAGTTAAGTCCCTAATTTTCTCAACCTTCCTGTATGGCGTCGAGTCATGGACCATCAAGATGGCGGATGGACGCCGCATCGATGCTTTCGAGATGTAGTGCTGGAGATGTATGCTTAGAATTCCCTGGACGGCAAAAAGAACGAACGTGTCAATACTAAAGAAGCTGAAAATAAAAGACAGACTATCGACCATATGCCAACAACGCATCCTGAAATATTTTGGACACAATGCGCAGAGATGGGACAAGCCTAGAAAAGCTGGTGGTTCACGGAAAGGTAGAGGCAAGAGACCGAGGAGTAGATCGCCTAACAGATGGATTGCTCAAGTGAAAAAAATAACAGACTGACTCCTACGACAACAATAAGAAATGTAGAGGACCGACAAGAATGGAAGACCATAGTGAGCAACTGCGAGTGAGCTCTTTGGATCACGATTCCTCGCTCATGAAGATACGACTAGAGAGAGATGTAGGGAACCTATACCGAGCACAAAAATTAACTTTGGAAAATTATTCGATTGGGTTATTTCCATCACGTATCGCTTTGATAGCGGATCTGGACGTAATGGACGAGTTTCACTATCTTTTTTTATTTTTTTATTTGAAAGTAGAGGTCAAATTGAGCATTCACAATTTTTTTCAAAATTTTTTGAGTACGTCTAAGGTAAGAAAATAATTGTTAAAAATCCGGTCGCTGACGTCACGGGCCGGCTATTTCAAAAAATAGCGCGGCTTTAGAAGCCAAAAAAACAGCTCGGTTGCCAAGTCAAAACTGTTGAAAGTTGGTAAGGTAGATACCAATCGCAATTGTTACACTTGATATCTAGTAGTTGTTTGTCTTGTTTTGATATTCAAACAGCTGATCTTTAGTTTCAACAACAGCGCATAATCATGGTTAATTTTCATCGATCAATCATGGCGCTCAGTTTAAATACTTTTCTAGATTTCAAAAAATTTTTGAAAATCTTAAGCTGAGTTTTGATACCAACCAATTATAAAGATAAATAGCATTTTGATCAAATATTTATGTTCATATATTATTTTAAAAATCTGTGACTAGTGAAACTCGTCTATTCAAGTTCTTCTACCATTTCCACGTATTCATAAAAATCATTTGTTTGGATTAAAATATGAATTTTACTTTTGACATTGACATTAGACATTAAAATTTACATGAATTAGAGCCGGGATTATAAACAACAAAAACAACACGTTATCATTGTGAAAACCCATTACCAAAAAAAAAGACGGTATGGATCTGAACGACATGTGGTTTCAGCAGGACGGCATCACTTGCCACACCACGCATAGAACAATATTGATTTATTGGAACGATTTCCAGACTAAATCATCTCCTGAAATTCCAATGTCAACTGGACACAAGATCGTGCAATTTCTTTCTTTGGGGTTTTGTGAAATCTCAGGTCTATGTGAATAAACATAGTGAATAAAAATATCCAATGCGTCCATCTTTGATATCTGTCAAAATGTCATCAAAAATTTCATGAAAAGCAAGGACCCGTGTTCAGAGCCGCGGGGGCTATTTACTGGATATTTTATTACATATATAATCAGAACATGTCTACTTTATCTAATATCACCACTCGCTCAAAAAATATGCGTTATTTTTTTAAATTAAATCGTGCACTCTTATTGGGACACCCTATAGCATCCCAGAATTTTACAATATCCTTTACAAAAATTTTCCCGATTGCTTCAAGTTAGTTATCAAGTTATCGGAAAACTTATTTTAAGATTTTTTTTTAATTTTATTCTCTTATGAGCTTTACTGTTAGCAGTTATGATGGTCTCGAGTCTTTTCATATAACAAATTGTACAAAGTAAACGGTGAAATATTTGCTTGACAATTCGTAAGAAAAATCCTACGGTAAAACTCACATAAACTGTAATTATAATCCGCACTTCAAGCTTTTAGTTATCATATAAATTGCAATCTGCTTCTTTTAAAAACTTTTAAAGTGATAAGTTAACCTGTGTACCTCTTAATACCGATTTTTATCAAAATAAAGCTAAAGTTTTATAATAATTTTGATCATTTACTTTATAATCTTATAATTATTTGAATCCCTACCAAAGTTAATTAATAAGCTTTGCTTAATTTTAATTTAAAGTTGAAATAAAATTAAATGCTTACCTATCTCCACAGTACAACGGAAAACGTAAACAAGTCACACACTTTTCGTGAAACCACTGCTTACATCTACTGCACTGAAGCATTTGAGTGTACCATTCCCCGTGCCCTCCACAATAACAGTAAATTTTTTCTATATTAACCCTGTGATATTCATCCCACGACAATTCATCCATCTAGAATCAAACACAGCACGTGATAAAATATCTGTAAAAAGAAAAACCGAGAATGCTTACATTATATGGAAAGGAACGAGGAACTATCGATACAGATGAATTGATTGTGCAACTTTGGTAGTTTTTACGAACAAGTTCTCTCTTGGCGTTTTTGATTTCTGCATTTTTTTTATGTCTCAATGGTTCTAACTTCCAACATCTTTTACACATCCACAAGTTTCCTATTTAAATAAAAATTTTGTTTAAGTTTGTAAAATCTTGCAGATAAATCTTGCCATTCAGTAACAATTAAAAATGTCTCCTATCAGAAATATTTACACAAATATCTGATAGTAAGATGAGACTGAAAAACATAAAAATGACAAATTGAGTCAAGGTTTCATATTAGATTTAGGTAAATGGCGTAAATGCTCACCGTCTTTTTGACAATCGTTTGGTATTATCGGGCTGTGGCAATGCTGATGATAACCTCGACTGCAAGTATCACACACAACAATCTCATGACTATCTTTAGGTGAAGACTTCTTGCAAACAACACAAAGCAAGAGATCTTCTTGTTTTGGTTTAGGTTTTTGTAAATTCTTAATGCCGGACCAACTCTGAGTGTTGTCTCCAAATTTAACTAAATATTGTTCCCTAATACTATCGACAGCAACAACGGTGCCCAAATAATAACAACCATCTTTGTGTTTAAGCAAAACATCTTGTCCCGGACTAAAATCCACCCTTTCCTTTTCTACAGTTGTAGAATCGGGAACGGCGGATTGTTCGGTTTCGTTTTCAACGTCCACATTCGTCTTCTTCTTCCTTGCATTACCTCCAAGTTGTTCAGACACCGAATTCAGCATGGACGTCATTTTTACTGCAAAATTTACCATGAATGTAAACATCTAAATTATAAAAATCAACAGTGTTAACGACGTATTGCAAGAAAACAAGGAAGAACGTTAACAAATATCTATTGGTTTTAATGTCAACACAAACAAGAACGTTCCCGTTTATACCAAAATCGTCGTTAATTTTTACACAACCGAAACGATTAATAATACTCCCTCATTTCTAGACAAGTTGGATCATCTAGAAATCACCTAGATCTACATTTTGTACACAGTTTTTACCTTGTAAAGACGCCTCTCCTAACACGTACATCCATCCGATATCATTAACATTGCGGCCATTAACGCAACTGTTTACACGAAGCCCGCCAAAGAGACAACGTACCCACTTACACTAAAAACATTTAAGCTCGACAATTTCGTGCCCCAACTTTTTATCTAATTCGCCGTCTCGACACGGCGTTTACTTAATTAGCTGCTTTTGAATAATTAAAATTAACATAATTTTCTAGGTGGTTTAAAATACTAACGTATTTATTTAGTTTTAGAGGGCGGCACCGACTACGCGAAACGGTTGGCGCATGCTTACAACAAATTCATTTTCACCACTAAATTCATTCTACAAAAAAAATAATTTATTGTTGTTGTTAGTTGTCATTCGATCCGTATGTCCGTGCACCACAAGACGACGTTTAAATTTAAACTCTTCCTAATGGATCTAATTAAAATTTTATTAATACCGAGAGAAATACTCTCAAAATTAAACCGCCAATTTTTGACAGGTCTCTGTTTTGTTTTTCTAGTCTTCGGTAGCATTTGTTAAAAAATATTTTTTATCAAATCTAATAGGGGATTTAACAAAAATAACTTCCGTATTGTACAAAAATCCATGTTTTGACACTAGAATAAGAGTGGGCAAGCATTTGTTTTTAATTTTGAGTGTCACTCTACTTTTCTAAATTTACCAACGAAGAAGCGTCGAAGATGTAAGAAAAATCATCAAATTCAATTTCTTAACATCGTAATGGCCTAAGGCATCCTTCACACCAGCGGTCCGCTACAAAGTAATTTTGACCATTAATCGTAGTCCACGAGTAATTTCAACAAGGATAATTTATCTCTTATTTCTAAGAAGAATTTTTCGCGGGAGCAATCTCAGTTTGGCAATTTATTGTTGATCTTTTTTTGCTTCTCACCTCTTCTTTTCAAAAGGCTCCCACGATCTGGTACTAACGACCTTTTTTTGGGAATACCAATGATTTTCAAGATTTGTGAGAAATTACGGTTTTACTAACTTTTCGATACTATTGAGGGGAGTAGCTTTCCTTTATTCGCACTCCAATGGGTCGCGTCTCTGGGTTTGGAAGAAAACAGTAGTTATTTGTGTAACCGGCAGGAAGGTAGATTTTTACTGTGCGAGTGAATAGGTTGAGTTGCGGCAGAGAAATCTGAAACTTCATGAGTTTAGTAAAATCACTTTCCAGATGTTTTCTGCGGCATTTAAAAATCAAGTACCGGTCTTGAACTTACATATTATGTGATATTATTATAATGTCTCTCGAAAGATGAGAAAAAACAAATTAAATACGCATTAAGATAATATACTACTGTGTATTTTATTTGTGATAACAAAAACATTTTAGTTCAGAAGTGTATGCAATTTTTGGATTTTCTAAAATATTGAAATAGTCAAAATATCAAATTTTTATGTACGCCAAATGAAAAATAGAAAAAAAATAAACCCATAAATTAAAAAAAAATCCAGATGACCACTATTTCGAACTCATTCAAGGATTTTTACGTGCAGAAAAATAGAAAAAAAAACTAACAATGACATGAAAATATTTATTAGATGTTTATTTATGATTTATAAATTATTTATAAGCCTATTTTAGCTTAGCTTTTTCAATTGTAATTTTATTATTACACAAATTTATTTTATAAAAGCCCACTTTTCTAATTGTAATTTTTAAAACAATATATTATAATTACGACGCGCATGAATGAATTAACGAGATTCTCCGCAAATTATTTTTTTTAATTGAATCAAAATGGTGAATTTATTTTCTCCTGGATTGTATTAAAATTTTTTTTCAAAAAAGTAGAGAGCAAAAAAACTGATTTCGTTAAATTTCCCCAGTTTTTCTGATTTATACACCAGATTCCGTGTCGCGTACAGACTTCACTTCGCACATACTTGCACCAGTTAAAACATTTTGCCGTAGTTACTTTGTGGCGACAAGATGGACGGCGGTCCATTCATTTCACCGTCGGAAATTTAGTATTCAATTTTTTATTATTAACATGAACATCTTTAGGATTATTTAAGTAATTTTTTTAAACCCTAGAATTTAATTTGTTTTTTTTTATATTTTTTAGTAAAATTCAAAATTTTTATTAATTTAAAAATTAATTAAATTAAAAATAAATGCATTGCATTTTATACTACCACTATCTAGATATAATTAATAATTAATTTTTTTGATAAATTAAAAATTTAAAAATTTAATTTGATGATTTTCAAAAAAAAAAATAATAAATTTTGTTAAAAAAATTATTAAAAATAATAATCAATGCTATTCACCACGATCTTGATAATTGACAATTGACAAACGTAGTTAATATCTTTTTGTCAATATTTGTTAAAATTACAACAATTTAAAATTTAAAATTACGGTTAATTTGGAGGTTGTGAATGAGGCTTTAACAGCTCAACCTAATGGAAACAACCAATCGAATAATCGGATAATGTTTTTAAGCTTTTTTACCCGACGATACATAAATTTTAATTCTTATATTTGTAATTTCAGCTTATTTTTAATTATACAAAATTTATTAGTTTTATTTTTTAACCGACTTCAAAAAAGGAGGAGGTTATCAATTCGGTTGTATTTTTTTTTTATTTTTTTTATTTTTTTTTATGTTTGTTACCTCAGAACTCCGTCATTTATGAACCGATTTTCAAAATTCTTTCGGCGTTGAATCAAGTATAATTTCAAGTTGGTTTCATTTTCATTCGTATTGGACCTTGAACTTCGAAGATAAACCGGAAAAACCGTCAAAGTTCTCCTCAACTCTCCTCAAAATCGCATTAAGTTCTGAGTACCTGTACCTGTTTTATATTACCTGTCCTTGCCCGGTGGGTTACAATCTTTTCTTAAGTACCCTACTTTTATTAATCTTCTAAGTAGTACGTTAAGTATAAGGTAAATAGTAAATACATTTATATCAACTATGATCGGATTTTAAAAATTCTTTTTGCGTTTAGTAGGTCTACCCGTACTCGCTTTCGATAAATAGTTACGGAACGCAACATGCACTAAAAAGCATGAAATAAAAAATTTTATAAAAAATAAAACCGACTTCAAAAAAAACGGATATCTCCTCACAACGGATATCCTTAAAAGTAATAGTGATCTGCTATATAAGCTAATCTTTGCGTATTGCGAATTAAGAACGCGTTAAAATTGTTAAACCGACGAATAATTTAAAAAAATATAATTTAATAATTTTAAAAATTTTTAGCCGAAAATAAAACACCCAAAAATTAAAAAAAAGAATTGATTTTGAAAAATGCCACTCGGGTGTAAAAAATTATCTAAAGCCGAATGTGTAAAAAAAATTTTGAAAACTTTAAAGATGACCGCGATGATTGCGGATTTACATCGACTTTGACACATGCCGAAATCGCTATTTTGGCAATTTTGTAAACTAGTTTTTGATTTTTATCGATAAAAAACATAATAAACTATTTATATCCGAATAATTATTTAATTTTTACCTCGACTAGAACTTGAAATTAATATTTATGTAATAAGGCACTTCGTTCCTATCTGGTGTCCCACGACACATTTTATATTTTATTATCGCAGCACCAGCTTTGAAATCTCTACAAAAAGTCTTGAGATTTTGCCTTTCCCAAAAAGCAAAATATGTAGCGACGCGACGCCGCTGGCATACTTCCAAAATGGTGCTTTTGTTTTTATCGTTCATCACAAGTTGGTATTAGTTGAAGTGACATGTGTATATTCTGCATAGGCGTTAATAACTTAATTTTATTAAATTAATGCTAATTCGTTATTTTTAAAGCGATAATATCGGTTTTAATTGTATGAATAAATCCTTTTACAAGTGCATCGATCAATACGATTCTTTTTAGCAACATAAATCAATCGACAACTATCTAGTCGCCATATTGTGCTATAACCTCATTTAGTGATTGACTTAAGTAATTTTTTTTAATTGAATCTTTATGGGTTCTTCTCGTCATCGGGACAGAAGTCGAGATCGTGATCGCGATCGAGGACGTGATCGTGATCGAGATCGCGATCGAGATAGAGATCGCAAAAGACGCAGCAGCAGAGATCGCGACAGGCATCATCGTGATAGAGATCGTGATCGCGACAGAAGAGATAGAGATAAACGAAGCAGAAGTAGACATAGAGAAAGAACACCTGAAAAGGTTATTGAACAACCCGATGGTAGTAAATTACTGGCCGAAACATTGGCAACTATTGCCGCTAGTAGAAATTACGCTGCTTTGGTTGCTCAGAGGAATGGGGAGTTATCTAACGACAGTGCCGGTTCGCAAGGTAAAAATTTTGTGGTCTTACGTTTTTTTGTCTCACACATAAATTTCATTTTTAACATATCAAAAAATTGAGAAAATTGTATTTTCTTTTGTAGAACTCACTGCCGAAGAAGAAAGACGTAGACGTAGGAGATCGAGATGGGCAGGGGGCGAACACGAAAAGATTTTCATTCCTGGAATGCCAACTATCTTGCCCTGCAACCTGAGCAAGGAACAGGAAGAAGCATATCTACGTAAGTCTCATTTGTTTTGTAGTTTTCTTATAACTATCAACAAAATTTGTCATGTTAGGGTAGGATATCTATAAAATTGTTTGTTAGGTGTGCTTATATTTTTTGTTATAATGAAAAATATTTATTATGTACTGTTATTGTTAGTTATGTAGGTGAGTTTTGGGTGAGTATTATTAATCGATCACTTTAACAGGAAGCGTCGCCATTTGCTTTGTTTATTTTGCCATAAAATAGTTTATTCCAGTTTGTTGAAATGTTAATTTCGTAAGTATTTCTTCAAATACTTCACTAAAAACAAAAATTAGTTATTTCAGGACCGCAAGGATCTAGCAATTCTGAGTTGAACCCAGAGTTGAATTTTTTTGGAAGTAATACAAATATCAAAAAAATTATTTGTAAGAGTGTAGATGATGGCGTTCCATTTTTTAGAATTTCTTCTAATGTGTGGAGGGTCGTTAAAAGTCTTCTTAAAATGCTGCAGACGAAATTTATAAAATTAATTTGCTTTCATTATTTTTACATTACTTGATAAACTAAACTGCACTTGCATTTATTCTAGGGAACACAAGTTGTGTTCGTTCTCGTGTTATTCCTTTTAGCAATTGGATAAATTGCGCTCCAAATCAACTAATGAAATTTAATATTTTAGTGCATCGCTATTTAGATCTAATTTCTTAGTGACTCCAGTTCATTGTTTTAAATGCCCCATTTGTATCATTACCAGTTTGTTATTGAATTTAGGTACGTCGATGCTTAAACGAAAAGTAATAATTTATTATGAGCATCATTTTTCAGTGTTGCATATTAAAAGGTCATACAATTGAGGGTTCGACGTGTCCCAGCAAAATTTAAACCATATTTTTGAATATTGTAGGAGGTGAAGAATAACAAATAAATTGATCTTCAAAATTACTTTTTAATAGATAATTTCAAATTTTTCATTATACTTAATTATTATAGCACAAGTGCAGTCTTATTTGAAGATAATTTGTTTTTAGTAAGTGGCGATAATTGTAATGATAATAATAATGACAAATTTGTTTCAGTTAATTGATTAAAATGTATGAATAATAAATTATTTAGTTTGTATTGATAAATTTTGTTTCAAACGATTTCTAACACTTGGGCGTTTGCCCTCGCCTAACCCGTTTTATTTCAGTTCAACTCCAGATAGAGGAAGTGAGTCGAAAACTGCGTACCGGCGATCTCGGGATTCCTGCCAACCCAGAAGAAAGGTGCCGTAACCAATCATGTTCGACTGCCAGACAGCTGCTCATCATCAGTGGTTTGGCATCGAAACAAGTCACAATAATTTTAATTTTTTTTATTTTATCAGTAGGCTAATTAGGATGGGTTTTAGTTTAATTATTTGTTCTTTTTGTTTTTTTAACTAGATGATCAACCGTAGCAATTTTGAAACAATATTAGCATTAAAATTGCAACTGTTTGTCATTGTAAGAGCAATTAGGAAATCATTTGTACTAAATTAGCTGTTGGTAAAATTTTGTCTTGTTTTCATAAGGATTTATAAACAGATTATGTCAAATGGTTTTCTTTTTACTTCAAAAATTTATTTACAATACAAAGTTCCCATTAAACCAATTCTTTAAAATGTCACCTTCTAATCATAAATTATAAAAATTTAATAAGAATTAAGTAAATTAATTTTTTTCAATTTCACTTTATTTTTTATATTTCTTGAATTAATGTTAATACTTTGATAAAGCATCTATTGGTGCCAATTTAATTGGTCGTACATAAACTGAACTCGCAATATAAAAGATGCAAAGAACCAATCAATTTAAAGTATCTGTACTTTTTTGATTAATTCTCATATCTTAGCTTTTTTTTATCAATCTAGTGTTTGTATTTTAATATTTTTAAATCCAAATTTAGCCAAATTTTAATATTGCAATGATTTATTGAATTCCGTACAATGGTTGTATCTGCAGGATGAGTTACCTATGTAGAGGGGCTAGAACGGAAATGATTCAAGTTCATAAAATCTTAAACCTTATTTAGTAGGACATTAGGACATAATAGGGAAAATTTCAATATAGACTTGATTCAGTGCTGTTCTGTCGACTCCATTTATTACGTGGATGTTTGAAATCTTTGTTTATATAAAACCAAACTCATAAAAAGAAGGGAAGATGTAAGCAAGGGTTTAAAATTCTTTGTTGAAGATAATTTTCAAAGTTACTATAAAAGTTTCGTTTTTTTTTTATATTTTATTTATTAATCTCCCTCAATGAATACTATAATAATCTATAGGGTAATCTAACTTCTGGTACAAATTTGTTTTTTTAAATATATATAACACACTGTCAATGTTTATTTCAATCGATAATTTGGTCCTTGCAGTTAAACATGGAACACAATATAGTTCAAATGACCTCCTTGGAATTATGTTGCAGCTTACGATTCTCTTATGTTAATTTTTTCGCACATTTTGGGCTTAATCTCGGTCATAATGTTATCTTTAAGCATTTATTTTGTATAATTTTTTATTTGGATTACAAAATTCCACACTTGTAACTCATCCCGTATGTGATTTCAACAGTAAGTTTAGAATTGGTTTTAAGACAAATAAATTAGCTTGACTCTTAATATTATGCTAATGAAAAGTATCAGTTTCAGATGCATTCATTTCAGCCAGAAAGAACAAATTTATCTTGGAAATTAATTGACATTTTTATTGCAGCATTGAACAGCATAATAATAAAAATTTTTTTCCTTAGCTTAGAATTAAAATTCATTAACCATTAGCAAATTGTCCATTTTTAGAAAAACATGTAAATTGTTAATTTCTTTTCTACAAGTGGATAAAGTTGCTCCTTTATTTAAGTGACAGATTAGAATTGATAGATTTACGAAACAGGCTTCCTACTTTTGAATTGTTAAATTATTTTTTTTATTCGTAAATAATTTAGCACTTAAAATGTATGGAAGCAAACGCAATAGGTAGGTTTATGTTTCGCTTTATTTGTGTGCAGATCGCCATCTCCAGAACCGATTTATAGCAGCGATGGTAAACGCCTGAACACCAGAGATTTCAGAACTCGTCGTAAACTAGAAGAGGATCGACATGCCATGGTGCTTCGAATGCAAAGCATTAATCCAGAATTTAAACCTCCCGTAGATTACAAGTAAGTTTCTTTGCATTTTTTTTGCAATGTTGTTAAAAAAAATTATGTTTTAGGCCGCCCGTAATTCGTGTCAGTGATAAAGTTATGATTCCACAAGAAGAGCATCCGGAAATTAATTTTGTTGGTTTGTTAATTGGTCCCAGGGGAAATACATTAAAAAGTAAGTTTTTAGTATCTTATTGTATTGTTTTATATTTTATTGATTTGATTCAGCAATGGAAAAGGAAACTGGTGCAAAAATAATTATTCGTGGTAAAGGCAGTGTTAAGGAAGGAAAAGTTGGTCGTAAAGATGGACAGCCATTGCCGGGAGAAGATGAACCTTTGCATGCTTACATTACAGCTACAAATCCAGAAAATGTGAAGAAGGCAGTCGAAAAGGTAAATATAATTTTGAATCTAGCATGAAATTTAATTACCATTTTCTGCGTATTTTAGATTAAAGAAGTTATTCGTCAAGGGGTGGAAGTTCCAGAAAGTCAAAATGATTTGAGAAGAATGCAACTGCGTGAATTGGCACAGTTGAATGGTACATTACGTGAAAACGAAGGACTAAGGTGCAACAACTGCGGTGCAACTGATCACAAGTCATGGCTGGTAATAAATTATTTGATTGGAAAGAGTTTAAGTTTTATATAATTTTATAATTTTTTGTTTCAGTGCCCAGATAAGCCCAACGTGACTAATAACATTGTGTGCTCAAGTTGCGGAGCCGCAGGTCACATTGCACGTGATTGTAGGCAAAAGCGCCCTGGTCAAGGGGGTCCACCCCAACCTGGAGACAAAGCTAAAATCGATGAAGAGTATATGTCTTTAATGGCAGAATTAGGAGAAGGTCCTCCTCCTCCGGGTACAGCTGGAGCAAATGGTACTGTTTCAACAATGCCGAAGAAAACTGTTCCCAACATCAGCATGTTTGAACAACAAATGACGCCTCGATCTATTATGCCACCTCCTATGCCAACCCCTCCGATGCCCAATCCTATGCTTGCTATGAATCCCATGAACGGTATGGCTCCACCGCCTTGGGTCACTGCTGCTAATATGACATGGCAGCCAGGTCCTCCTGGTATTATGCCACCGCCACCTCCACCTGGCGCTTCTAGTCCACCACAAATGAGCATGCCATGGCTTAGTGCTAATACTCAACCTCCACCACCAGGAGCTGCTACCAACAGTACAGTAACACAACCATGGGCGGCAACTCAATTTACATGGCCTGCTGCAACTTCCGCTTGCGTTGCTCCACCGCCACCACCAGGAATTGATATGAGCAGCCTCTTATCTGCTCCTCCTCCTCCGCCACCTTCATAAGCAAATCAAAAAAATTTTCCTTTTTTTATTCTAATGGAACATAACATTTAATGAAGATTTAAATAATTTTTGAACTTTAGAGAGATATGGAAGTTAGAGCGTCACAATTTTGTGTGTAAATCCATATCATGGGTGAAATGAAGTGTATATTAAAAACTTTGGTAACTTCTCTTTAATATTATATATAAATTAAGTACAAAATTAATTTTGAAGCTTTTAATTTTAATGGATTGATTTAATGTACCTTATAAAACTTCAATGAATAATAAATAATATAATGCATCTCAGATAATTTTTTTTGTCTCTTAAGAATGTATGTATGTGTGTTCCGGCTGAATTTTTAAGATTTTTTCGAGAATTTTTTTTATCCAATTTTAAAATTTTTATATTATTGATATTAAATGTACATAAAAAAATTTTTTTGTTTATTTAAGAATGTTTTATTACTACTTTTTGCTGTCAAAGTAGAAGTCCAAAACAAAAGCAGGTGGCTGGCACGAGTGATTCCAGCACTGAAATAAAAATATTTCAAACCATAAAAATATTATTGTAAATAAAAATATACAATTCTATTGCCCGCAAGAGCCACTGATATGTAGAATAATATATTCAAATTTCAGCCCAATCGGTTCAGTAGAATTTTGTAAACCCCTCTGGCCGATTGAAAAAACGTTTCTCGCCGGTACATACGTTTTTCACGTGCAAAACACTTTTCAACCACAGGATTGACGTCATAGACATCGGCGTCCAATAAATTCTTGAAGGTCTTTGAATCACCATCACCTATACTATACTTCCTGTATTTGATACCAAACCATTCCATAGATCGCCGAAACATTTCTATGACTCCATCCACTTCCATTTTTCTTGAACTTCCCTTGTGATTTGCAATGCATTTTTCCGAATGAACCTCATCAGTTTCTTCTTTTCCAACCCACTGTTGACAGGCTTTCCTGGGATTCTACTATGACGCTTTTTTCCTTTGCAATCCCTGTTTACAAATTTTTACTCGATGCACACACTTTGAGTTTCAAACGTATACTATTTCTAGTACTAGAAACACATATGTTGTCGTGGTTCAAAACAATTTGGACCCACCCTGTACTCTTTTAGGAAAATTGTAATTTGATTTGTTAAATAGGAAAGGAGTGCAAGGTGGGGAACCAAGAGGAGGAAATAAGGGCTTTTTATCGAAAATGACCGCACGAGTCGGTTCTGCGAGTTTTTGGCTCTGTGAATTCTTATTGAAATTGTTGTGGGATTTTGTTGATGCAAGTATTATTTTACAGAAGTGAAATTTGTAAAGATTGCGATTTTGTAATATGGTTGGATGTGACCGCGGTTGAAGTTATTTTGAATTTTGTGAGCTTTTTAGAATATCTTTTAAATTAAAGTTGATTTTTTGGATGAGCGATTTTTGTTTAATTTGGACTGGATGTTAGTTAAAATTAGAAGTGTTTGAATTTTAATAAAATTATATTTAAAAGAGTAAAATTATATCGTAGTCGCGACGTTATCACACTTGATTTGGATAAAGAAAATCAAAAGTTCGATACTGGGAAGAAGTATAAAAATTTTATAATTAAAGTTTACTTTCAATTGGAAAATTTATTTTGGAAAGAACAAATTATTGCTAAAACTGGTAATTGTTTAGAAACTAAGAACCCTCGCCCTAAAATCATACCAACTAACCTGCACATCAGGGCTACCCGAGTAAAACCAGTGATGGTATTTTTTTTGATAAAAATATCATTTCAATATATACAAGACAGGTATAAAGCGAACAGAACAATAGCGTATACGATAGCTGTGCGGCTAGCGGTCTGCAACTACGAGGCACTCTCATAACTTTGTTAATATTTTCAATTTTGATCTGAAATTTTTACAGTAGAATCTCAATATATTTTACTTTCGAAATGTCAAACAAAAAAATTAAGTATTTCGAACCCGAACACGAGAATTTATCCTTAACTAAATTTTTAAACTGCTAATTATTTTCTATTCAAACTAGAAGTTAAGTCCGTTATTCAAACACTTTTCCAAATTTAATAGTTTACTATAGGAATTTTTTTAATCTATTCATGATTGGCACCGATAAGGATGAAATTATCTGCATTGTGGTAATTAAAACTTATGGAATTACCCTGTCGTGATCCTAAATAGGGATTTTTTATAATTTTATTTTAATCGTAAATAGAATTTTAAATTTCTTTTGTTTTTATTTGTTAAAAAAAATATTGATCAAATCTACGAAATAACTTTATTAAATATTATAATTATACATATCTATACAAATTGCACAGTAGCTAAATAATTTAAAAGGTTCGCTATTACAACTATTTTGAAAAAAAATTAATAAATAACACCAACTAAATCACAAACGTGCTATCTATCTTATATGTGCCACATATTTTATTATTACTATTATTGTAAATTTTCTAAAAATAAGTGTCGCTTTTCCTAATTATGTAGTTAAAAAGTTCAGTTCCGATTGTTACTTTTTGTTATTATAATACACGACTGAAAGTTAAGAAATTAAAATAAATACATAAAAATATCTATAATACATAAACAAAAATTTAAATAATTGGTAAAAAATGTTAAAATGTCCAAAACAATTTTTAGTATGCAAATTGTAAAGAAATACGACATACTTAACCATAAACCGAAAACTTAAAAAATACTTTGCAATTTAATGTAGTAATCGATACAGCCTTTTTATTATTATAAGTTGCTAAAGTACAATGTTTTACAAATTATAATTTTATATATTATCATAATTGCATTGCATCACTCACAAAGGCATTTGGGGTGTTAATGTGTGTATAATTAAATAATAAAAATGATCGCTTCCATATCGGTAACGAGGAGGCGTAATACAATTAAGCACAAAAATTATTTATAGTCGACGGCGGTCACGATAAATGCATACTTTAATAGAGAGGGATCGATAAGAAATAGCTTCATACTTTTGTTAATTGCTCATCGGGATTCTTTGGCTGTTAACTTGTCTATTAGTTCTTGTAGTGGTGCCAGTTCTCTTCTGTCTATTAAGCTAAATTCCTGCAAACAAAATTTACAAACATTAAATTAGCGACAAATCACTTTTTAAATATATTTAAATAAAAATACTTGTTGTGATACTCAGAACTAATTGTGCCAATTCTATGCTATTTTTAATTTAAAAAAATTAAATATAGAAATAATTTCGGTATTTTGATATGATAATAAATTAAATTGTCAAATCAAACATCAGGGATATTCAAATTTTTAGAGGCCGCCACTACGTGGAACATAAATTAAAATAATCGAAAATTTGATTTGATTATTTGAAGTTGGATTACTAGGAGAAAGTTCCATATTTATTTAATAAAGTATACAAAGTGATCTACCTTAAATTTCTCGTAAACTACATGAAATATCAAATAAATGTAAAAGAAGCTTTTCTCACCGTCAACTATATTAACTTGTAAAAACTTAATGACACCATATTCTTTGTTCTCATAGGATGTCCTTTAACATCCTTGACACCTCAAATTAAAGATCCTTTAAGATGCAAAAAATAAACTTTTGAAAAATGCAAGTCCATAAGATTTTAATTTTTTTTTAATGTAAGATCATTTTAAAGGATATTTAATTGGAAATGTCATAAAGACTATGGTGCCATTTAAGTTAGTTGAGTCCTAGTACAACACAGAAAACGAAATTTCGTGTAGTTTACCAGAAATTCAAGATCTGGGGGAGCGTTTTCAAATGTCCACCCTGTAAATATTATTTATTATAAGTTCAGAATTTAGTAAAAAAAATTATTACACAAGACACGTAAAGAAGATAATTTATTAGTTTCCTGGTGCTCCAAAATTTCTGCAAGCTAAAATGTCAGAATATTTACGCTACTACAAATCAAAAATTAAGTAAGCAATACTTGAAAAAAAGTGAGTTTTTCATTTTAAATTCTTATAGCTGTACAAAAAATAAGCTTCAAGATGTGTTTTTAGAAGAATATTTCTAATTTGCCCATATTTGAAGTTTAATAAATCTATGAATTGTACAAATTTTGCTGTAAAGAGTGCTGCCAATTTTATCATAAACAATATAATATTATGATCATTACGTTTGCATTTTTATGTCTACTATTTTTATTAAAGATATTTGTTATTTTTTAAAACGCTTTGTCCATTGTTTCGGCAGAAGTTATTACATTTCTCACAATAAAAATTAGCACTTAACATGTTTTAAGTTAAATTTAATGTTTGCATACTAAATTTATACATTTAAATTAACTTTAAATAATATGGATATATTATTTAAAACTCTTCTGTAAGGAGAATTTAATAAATTCACTTACAAAAAATTATATTATAATTTTAAGGCTGGTTTTGGAATAAAAAACTGGAACAGAGATTTCAATTATGTATTCCAGTCGTAATTGTAAATTATTTCAATAAACTGAAGTGAGCAAATTGTTTTCAATTTATGATGCATAAAAAAATTTATGCATACTTAGAAAAATACACATGCATAAAGTGTGGTAAAATCAGCGTTTAAAGATTTAAAATATTCCATGTTTTGCTGTGTAAATCTTAAAGTTGGTTTATGTAGAACGGCAACGTAAAACAACTGCAACGTTCCAATATTCTCATTGGTGTACGTTTCGTGCTAAGCCAATCAGTATTGTAAATTATTGGTGTTACGTCACACCAGCATTTTGCATAAACCAACTTTTTCTCTGATCTATAATTATTAATACACCTATTTATCATAGCTTCTAGCATTTTTTAGAATCTATTCCAGTTAATATTCATTGATTTTTAAAGTTTAATCATGAAAACAATGATGAAAAATCAAATTTTATGCCAAATTAATAATTGAATCAGTGAGAGTTAAAGGAAACTAAATCCACAAAAGTAAATTTTTACATTTATATATCTGATCATTTGGCGATGAAAGGGACCACGTAGGATTTTTCAGTACATTAGAAATCCTTACTAATCAAAATGAATTCCCGATTCGACGACATTCTTTTTTGGGTTGCGATAGGACTTTCAGTCTTTTAAACATAGTATTAAGAAAATATAAAATATGCAATCATATGGAGAATGTTGAATAGTAAATTCAAAATCCAATGTAACAGCACTAGTCGTGCAAACAGAAAACGTAAAAGATTTAAAAATAGTTGGATAAAAAAAACCACATTATCAATTAGGTCTTATGGCAGAAAGGTTCCGAAAAATATTAAGCAAACTTTCACTCCAGCATCATTTATTTACTTTATTAATTATCTTAACCTCAGGCAAATTAGAGGTATCCAAGTTTATCGAAAGACTTATTAAACATACATTCGATTTAAAACAGTCTGAACCAAGATCACAAGTATCAAATTTTTTTGATTCTCGGGGTCTATCGGTCTATTTCCAACACGAAACGCCAATTTTTCCTATTTGAAAGATAAACTATTGGAAACTATTGGAAAGAGAACACTTATATAAGCATATTATAACAAAAATTTTTGCGGATTATTCCTTAGTTTTCGAAAAAATCGAATTTAAAAATCAAAAATTTACATGTATTTTAGATATACGTTTTAACATGGGTGCATGAGTTGTCGTGGTTGAGTTAGTCAAAAAAACAGAGCCTCCTCCAGACCTGATTTTTTAACTAACACAACAATTTTAAAAATATCCCTATAGAATGACAGAACTCGCTAACGGTGGAACTCGAAGCCATAGAACTCGTCCGAGTGTCAACCGCAACTGACAGCGAACATTAAGAGTATCAAAGCTCATGTACCGTCAACAGAAATGAGAGCCGGGAGCTTAACGTGCGAGTTACCGTCGCGCGACTCGTGGCATCGGGGTGTATCGTATTACAACTCCCTGCTTTTATATACTTTAAAATGCCGTTTTTTCCTAAACTAATGCGTAATCCGCAAAATTTTTTGTTGCATTATGCTCAGAAAATTGTCCTCTTTCCAATAGTGTATAGGAAAAAATTCAAATCTAGGTGAAAATTATTAACCGACAGTAACCAGATTCTCTACTACCGCCTTATCCTAGAGGAAGAGTATCCATAAATAAACATATAGTAGATGTTCTAAGGAATCTACTGATATACATTCCAAACGTAAATAAAAGAAACTAGCAATTTTATGAAGCCTACTAAACGTGGCCCACTACCGACGTTTAAGACAGGGAAGAATTAATATAATTTATGTTTTTCATAATACTTATAATGTCTTTATAAGGTTTTCTAATGTGAAACTGGACAAACTTCTCCTATAAAGCTCAAAATTTCAGTGATTATTAAAAGGAACTAACTCCACAGCTTTTCTCTTTTAATTTCAAAGGTTCTAATAGTTATAAACAATAATTTTATTTGTGAACCTTAATTGTTATATGACTACGTTTTTATTACCCAAAAGGAATTTCTCTTAAATCCATTATTAACTTGTTGATACGTTTTTTGTAATTTCTGAACATTTTACTTTTCTGAAGTTAGTTCTCTTTAACGATCACCGATTCAATTGCATTTAAATAAAAATATCAAAATATAATAAAAACAATTCTTACCTGTACAAAAAAAATAAAATGTTTGAATGAAGTATTGAGATGTGCCTCTTCCCCCAATTGAACAACTTCACTAAAGTGTTGATGATAAATGTGTGCGTATACTCTAAACAATCGCTTCAGAATCGTTTTGGCAATGGATAAAAAGTTTTTAGGAAATGGAACGCCTATTTTAGAAGGAAAAAGTGTTTCGTCGTCTAACTGATCTTGCACCCAAGTCATGAGATAGTCAATATATTTTGGTGCAGAACATTTAATGGGTTTCTTAACGGTGTGGCCATCTGCCCAATGATATTCGTATTTCGGTCCAGCCGACATAATGGGACAACTGTCTTCTGTGCAAAATTCTGTTATGGTGCCGTATAACATGTTGATTTGATTAAAAAAATCAACGGCTAAAAAGTAACTTTGGTAAAAAAAAAGTTTACAATTTTTTGAATTAAACTTACTATTTACTGCAACCCATTCGTTTAAGTCTTCTCCCTCTGGAAGCATAACCGCTAAACGTAAATTTCCTGAGCCCAAAGTGGCCGCTGCATGTTTCATCAACTCATACTGATGAGTACCTTCGGGTATATTCTTCTTAGGTTTGAAAGTTTTCGAAGAGCGACTTCCACTGCAAAAAGTTTCGTATGAATTATGCAAGAAAAACGGCGCTTCTTTTCACAAATTTGGTATAAAAATAGATCACAAATAGTTTGTGTTTACAAAACAAATAATGGTAAATAAGTAGGTGTACTTACAAAAAGAAGCTCATTTTAGAAAAAACACTTTAACAGCAGCAACTAAAACTTCAAACACATTAAAATTATAATAATAATAACGAAATTAATTATTTGCTTTCTATTCTCTGTTATTACTCAATGACATTTACGGATGATTTCAGCCAGCCATCCGGAACCATTGCGCTACCAACTTTGTAAAACTTCCGCACGCGAAGTTTGAATTACAAATTTAAATTTATCTTTCGTGTACAATTAAAATAATAGAGCGCATAAAATAAATAGCAAATTCGTTGATTTATTCATTCTTTTTAAATTTTATATACAGTGTGACACATAATAATATGATGGTTTTGGTGAACCAACTAAAAAATTGAACGGTAGCGGAAACACTAAATTAATTAATTTAGTGATTTATTTCATTCACAGATTAAATGGGTGAAACCCACCCCCTATAAATATTTAATTTTTTTAACTCCTTTTGCAATCGCATCCTTAAAATTTTAGATTTTTAGAGCAATTTATTTTCAGTTCATCCCCTAAAAACTACCCTCTTTAAAGATTTTATTTTTTTAAACAATTTATTCAATAGTTCTAGATTGTTTAGTAAATTATATTCAAATTTTAATATTTTTCCAATGATTTTTTACCTTCGGCAAAGTTGAAAGTTTCAGATTTTTTGCTACTTGACGCGAATTCTGCAAAAAAATAAAACCAAAAATTTACTAGTTTGAAAATATTTTATTTTCCAATACAAAATTCTTTAAAAATAACATCTAACAATTGTTCGGTCGTGACAGTTCCAGTTATTTTTCCTAAATCAGCAACAGCTTTTCTCAACTCTTCAACCATCAAAACAATGTCTTGAGAATTATCACCACGATGTAAAAAGTTTTCTAAATTTTTCAAACATTTATGCAAGTGCTGACGGTGACGAATTTGACTCACACTTGGATGTTCTTCCGATGGTTCACCGCATCTTAAATCAAAATTAAATATGGTAATACTTCACGACAAAAATTGTTTAACTTACAAAAATTTTAATTTATCTATAATATCTTCCAATAAGATAGAAATACCGATGCTTAGATTGCAGGAAATTAAATTGGTACCTACATTTTTAAGTGCCAATAAATCGGCTTCTTTTATTAAATCAATTTTATTACAAATTAAAATTGTCGGTTTATTAAAAACTAATTTTTCATCTGAACTTTCTCTTATAAGGTCCTTCATATTTAACTTTTCTAAATACGAGAACACAAAATCATAAAATTTGAGTTGGGAATTACTCTTATGCCAATTTAAGTACTTAAAACTATCAATCACAAGTAAAACTAAATCGGCT
This sequence comes from Cantharis rustica, assembly GCA_911387805.1. Taxonomy (NCBI): domain Eukaryota; kingdom Metazoa; phylum Arthropoda; class Insecta; order Coleoptera; family Cantharidae; genus Cantharis; species Cantharis rustica. Next base: position 39,821,389 of record OU426879.1, read on the forward strand.
TCCTTGTAAGCAATTAGAGCCCTATTTATGCCTTCCATTTCAATAACGTCTGTTGTTTGAGATCTCAAACCAGCAGTATCGGATAATATCAACGGATAACCTCCAATATCTAATATCTTCTCTAAAACATCTCTAGTGGTTCCCGCTATTGGCGTTACAATTGCTGCTGGTTTTAAACCTGAAATGTATATATTAAGTTGGTAACAAAAAACCTTATTCGAGACTTACACAAAGAATTAAATAAGCTGCTTTTTCCAACGTTGGGTTCGCCTAAAATTACAGTTTTAACTCCACTTCGTAAAATTTCACCTTTACGGTTGTCATTTAAGTGTTGTGAAATTTCCTTCATCAATTTTTCTACATCTGGTCGAGTTTGTTTTACAATATCGTCTTCCAAACCCTCACTCTCGTGAAAATCGATGAAGGCTTCTAAGCTTGCTAAACACTTCACCAAATCTCCCTTCCACCTTAAATACAGTTTGCTTAAGGATCCTTGGGTTTGTAAAAACGCCTAAACATGTATAAAACCACATAACACTTTAATCAAGTAAAACATGGTTCTTACTTGCTTCCTTTGATATTCAGTTTCGGCTGCTATAAGATCCGAGATCCCTTCAACTTCGGTTAAGTCTAATTTGTTATTATAAAACGATCTCCTGGTAAATTCACCCGGTTCAGCCAACCGTAGTCCTTTGAGAGATTCCAGCATTTTCAAAATTGAGGAAATTACTGCAGTACCACCATGTACTTGCAACTCACAACTATCTTCACCGGTAAAACTTTTAGGACCTAAACAATCCTGTTAAAACCGGAAATGTCATTTTAAAATTATTCTCACCAGGAAACCAAAGAACCAAACCTCTATCTAAAACTTCACCAGTGGTCGGATTTTTTATATTTTTTAAATATGCATAACGAGGTTTCGGCAAGGTTTTCATTCCTGTTAGTTCTTGTAAAGCTGAACCGGCTTCTGGTCCAGATATTCTTATAACAGCAACACCACATTTTCCCTGTCCTTAAATTGTTAAATTAAAATGCTAAACAAAACTCGAGACGGCTTTACCTGATGAAACAGCAAAAATTGTATTTGAAAAGGTCGAACTAAATGCGTGGGTTGTAGAAATTCTTTTTAAATTTCGTAACTTAAACATATTTTTAATTTTAAACATAAGTAATCATTTAATAAAATTTAAAATAGTAAGGTTATGTTTTATACGTAAACATCAAAATAGGACATTGGTTCTAAAACTTTTTTTAACTGTTCTTGACAGTAACAGCCCCAAGCCGAGGGAAAAATTGGAAAATACAACTTTCCCGACGAAAAATTTTTCTATAATTTATAATATCCAATATGGCTACCACGAGGGTTGTAATTTCCAATTTTTCCCTCGGCTCCCAAATAACTATTCAAAGTTTAAAAGTGCCTCGTCGCACTCATACTCATCGAGGTTTTGTGTGTGTAGAAACACTGTTTTTATTTCTTTGTCGACGACATCTATTAAAGTCTGAAAGTACTCATTTGACATTAGTTTGAGTGTACGACTTATATGACTTTTACATTTTGGATATTTAAAAAAAAATTTTGTGATTAGAAATGGCTACAAAAGCAATAGGTACCGCAACTGTACGTGCTGTAAAGTTCAGAAAAATGCTACCCACGAGGGCTGCCCTAACTTTGGTAAGGATATATTCAACTGTTTTTAATCTAACCTAAAATAATCCGTTGCCAAAAGACTTTTGGCGTTTGAAATATTTTACTAAATTAGATTTTTAAATTTTTGTTTATTTTGTAGACACCAGCTGCTGTAAATAGGGTTAAGACTATTCTCGATGGAAAACCGGAATTCGTAAGTGGAAACTTTGTAGGTTTTTTCCCTTAAATTTGTTTAATCTAGTTTAAAATCTCGAAATCACCTTAACATCTTGTCGATATTGTTTAACAAGACTATCGTGAATAGCACTGAATATGTCTAATTTTTGTTTGTCAATCTAGCTGGGACTAAAAATTGGAGTGAGACAAAGAGGTTGCAATGGTTTATCTTACACATTAGATTATGCAACAGCAAAAGGTAAACAAGATTCAAGGTTTTTTAATATGCCTGTATTTAACTATTTTTTTATATTTCAGATAAAATGGACGAGGAAGTGGTGCAAGATGGTGTAAGAGTTTTCATTGATAAAAAAGCGCAACTCACATTGTTAGGTACTTATGAATATCCAACAATGATTTACGTAATAAAACATTGTGTTTTTTAGGCACCGAAATGGATTACGTCGAAATGAAGCTTAGTTCAGAATTTGTTTTCAATAATCCAAATATAAAAGGCACATGTGGTTGCGGAGAATCATTTAGTGTATGAGATCCTTAGCAAATTATTAGTAATATTTAAATTTATTTATGTAGTCTTGTTATGTTATTAATAAAAGTTGTTGTTTTATTAATATCATTTTGATATTGATCTCGAGTAGTATAATAGTAGATAACCAAAGTGTAAACATTGTCAATTTTATTACTAAGCAAGTCTCCTGCCTTGCCTCATTGTTAAATCTTCACTATTATTACGAGAAAATAAATTTAATTTGCAAATCATTTAATATATTTTAAAAAGTTAAACATCAAATTATTTTTTAAAGAAATAATTAAAACTTTAGGTAGACGTAGCTCTTTAAGAAGCAGGGATAAACTAGTATCTCTCACCAATTGAAATAATAAAACAAACCATAACTTAATATTAATTTTTTTTATTTACATTAATATAATTTCAACGTTCTTGGGCAATATTAAGTTGAAGTGACACTATTAAAAGATTTCGAATGTTGTGTTTAAGGTGCTAGATCAATAGGCGCTGAGCTGGTGTCAAGTTCAATTCAAAAACGAATAATCATAGAAAGTTGAAATTTTCAGTGCATACGTAAAATTTTGTTCTACATAACGCCTCCTATTTTTTATTTAAAAAAAATTTTTTTTCCCGAGATTTCAATAAAATACACTTTAGTTATAAATATAAAATAGGAGATGTTAAGTAATGTAATACCTACCATACTAATCAATCAAAAAAAAAAGTTAGATTATCTTTTTTGGTTTGACTTCCAAACTTGACACAAGAATTCAAGCAATCTAGGCGAAATTTTAAATTGGTGCCATGACATTAACCAATCAGAGAATACATGCAGTTCAAGCATTTTCAAAAAGATGTCGGCACTTAAATTTGAAGCAAAGACACAAACCTACCCATTGTATTGGTAAAATGGTTTACCTGGTAACCTGGTCATAATCCACCGCCCCGAGCTATCGTAATTTATAAGCTGTTCTCTACCTGGTTCTAATACTTTATCTAATTTTGTATACAGTTAAGTAATTGCATCAGGTATAATCTTTTAAAATTAAATTTGCAGATTTTTTTTTCTATATTATAAAGAGCGGTTTAAAAATTTGTTCATCAAAGAAATAACTAAGTCCCGTTAAATAAATAACGAAGAGACTTTAGATAAAGAAAGTAGTTCAAGAATTGTAAAAAGAAAATCGCGATTACCCAGAGTCTCTTTAAAAAGTAAAAGAATCTATCGTTCAGCTCAGAAAAATAAACCTTTATTAACATTTCAGCAGCCGCGCCACTATAAAGCAGGCGCGTGTTGTACCGCGTACGACACGATGTCTTTTTATAAATATTTTATTATTAAGACCGAGGGGGTTGAATCAAATCAGCGCGGCGCCAGGGGGGGGGGGCACGTACCCACCCAATTTGTAAGAATTTGATATCAATAATGTAATTTTTTTAGTTTATTTATAAATTTTATGTGCTCGTGCCCACCTTAAATATATGAGGCCCAATTTGTACCCATCCATCCATAATATTCAATTCATAAAAAGATAGGAAATTCATATATTAAAAATGACCCTGTAAATTATCCAAAAAATTCGGCTGTGAAAAGCGTACCTCCTGCTATGGCAAAAATTTATCAGTTTATTTTACTTGAGATCATAGTTTATTTTATTTTACCCCACTCGTACCCTTATATTGACATTAATGGTAAATGCATCTGCTATTTTGTATTGTTTTTTTTAAATTAAAATTAAAGTTAGGTATATTATTAATTTACAAAAAAAGGGGGGGGGGAGATATACCCTACTCTTAAATATCGGGAATTTTATCTTAGTATAAGTGTTAAGATTATCTATAACTGGGAGAGAAAAATGTTATTTCGTGGTCTATGTAACCGACGACGATACTTTTATAGAGGAAATCCCGATAGATCGGAAGCTGTGGAATGACGTCTTGCTTCCTAAGTTGACAATATTTTATAACGATTGTATATTGGAGGAAATAGCCAGGAGAAGATATCTCAGAAATATGAAGTGTTACAATCCGCCGTGCATTGAGCTAGCTATCTCAGAAAAATCAGAAAAAAAATCGCAAAAGTCTAGTACAAAAAAACAAAAACTTTAGCAAAATAAATTACACATACACATACCGTTGCTATTAACCAAAAGGGGGGGGGGATTAATTTATATTATATCTTTTAATAAGTAGGTGAGGGGAGCAACATGTGCTTTTTTATTGATATTATGTATTTATTATACTCATAAAAAAGATATGAAATATAATATATTAATAATAACCTTGTAAATTACCTAAAAAATCCGGCTTTCAAAAGTCCTACTCTGGCAAAAATGTATCAGTTTATTTTGCTTTAGGTAGATAAGATACTTATTTCATATTAATAAAAGCGTTATTTATAAAAATTTGTAATCACAGGTACTTTTCTAGCTATGTATACCTGCCAGATAGGTACCCTGGTCATAACAGGTATAGAAGTATAGAATTACTGTAGGTAAATTTATTTAAAATTATTTTTCAAATTTAAAATATATTACAATAATATACCTGTTTAAAAGATTTTAGATTTTATGAACTACTCCTATTTATCTAGCACCTTAAAATATATAAAAAGGATTTTTATGAACTTAAATTTAAATATTTTGTTAGTAAATAATTTTGTAAAATTATTTTACAATAAAATAAAATGAAATTTGTCATAACATAAAATGTAATTTATCATAACTCACCACATATGGGCGGATGATGGGAAAGGATGGTACGAGCAGTGAAAAAACATTACTACGATTAGTATCTTCGAAACTACCAGGCGATGAAGCGTTCCGTTGTTACTTAACGGAGACTGTTATGATTAGATCTAGTTATGATAAACTACAGACCGAAGATCAGGAGGCGTAAATTCCCAACGTCTACATTCCGATTACGAGCTATCAATTTTGAAGACGATGGATCAAGGATATCTTCCCACACTGACGAGAACGACAAAGTGGTTCAATAAAACTAAGTCCATCGAGATCTGCGATGTAGTAATCATAATGGATGACAAGCATAGTGACACCTGGAAGAATTGGAAGGTGATCGACGTCACGATGGGCAAAACGATAAAGTACGACGGGTCTTAGTTATGACGCCCAAAGGTATGTACACAAGACCCGCTGCCAAAATTGCCGTCCTGTATGTCAAGAGTAAACTATTTCTTTTCCGAAGAGAAAAGAATATAAGAATGTTAAATTTAAATTTGGTATTTGTAAACCTGACTTTACCGATGGTGTCAACCTTTTTTGAAAACTCATGGTAACTTGTGCACCATAGGATGTACAATAATTTTCTCGCTCCATAGATACCAAAAAAATTTGCGGAAGTTGAATCGGCGAGCGGGAATCTACAAAACAATTGAAATCAATGTTAATTCCCTATGTTCGACGTTGATAGTGGACACCCTGTATATATAATATTTAAACTCACCAATACAAAAATAATTTGTCTCGTTATTGGGATTTTACCTTACCGATGAGAGCGCCACCGTTTTGGCTAAATGACTTCGTTAGGCGGTATAACATGATTTGTTTTATATTAGAAACGTACACATATAACACATTATTCCTATGTAATTAATGTAATATACCAACAACAGCAAAAAACACATGTATATCTACCATAAAAAACTTATGTAAAGTATACTGAGTATACCGCCTAACTTAGTTAATATTTTAAACGTATGGTGGCGTTTTGAAAAATTTTGAAAAGCATAAATAAATATAAATCTTGTGTCTTTACTTTTGACACCGCGGCGCCACCTGTATTTCTGCAAGTCTATAAAGAGCGCGCACAAGATGGTTAAAGTTAAAGTAAAAAAGTAAGTTAAAATGGTTAAAAGTTAAAACAAGTTAAAATCAGTTTAAAGTGCAAACCGGTAAAGGCAGGATTTGTAAGTACTATTTTATTATTTCTTATAGGGCCAGTTTTTCAGTCGTGAGTTAACTTTTAGGTTAGCTAATTTGATAGAAAATAACTTAAAAAAGTTTTTAGAATTTTTTAAGTATTATGTGGTATTTAGTAGTATGTGATGTATAAATAATAAAACCTAACAAAATGTTAAAAAACCATAAATAAATCATAAAAAAATCATAATTTTTGTCAGATTTCTAATTTCTTGTTTATTCAAATATTTCTAAGTTCAACCCTGTTCAATGTGAATTATTGTCATTTTGGTTTCTTTAAATATTGTTTCTTTGTAGTATGTAATTATTTACTTAACAGTTAAAATTTATTATTTTAACATTTTGTTAGGTTTTATTATTTAGCTAATTTGGTTTAAAATGTAACTAAAATTTTAAACCATATTAAGCCGAATTTGAGTTTTTCAGTGATTAGACAATATTTTAGTTAACTAACCAAAATAACCCTATAAATAAATAAAACTGCTAACCCAAGACTGAAAAACTGCTAACTAAAAAATTTTGTAGTTAACTATTTTTATTTAGTTAAACCACGACTGAAAAACTGGGCCATAATATTCAATTTAATTATTTGTTATGATTATGACTTATGATTTATTATTATTACTATTTATTATTGTAAAAATTTTCAACCTCCCTTCGATTCGCTATCGAAAAATTAATAAAGGGCATTAAGGGCACTTTAGACGAGTCATTAGAAATCGCACAAAAAATAGCATGAAATTAGAATAAATCCTAATTAAAAAAATCGTACGTGCGCAAGGTTACAGGGACTAATCGCACGTGCGATTTTGCATTACACGTGGCGCTTAGTTGCGACAACGAGTCGCAGGATCGCATGAGAAATCCTCTTGTCCTTGTGTTCCTTTAGCTATCAGCCCTAACTTGTTTAATTTGATAAAATCGTAATATCTTTTCGAAATATTTCTGCCTTCCGACGCAATTGCAATTCTTTTTGGTAAACAAAAATTCGGTTCTGTCACGATTTTCTCCAAACTGAGAAAACATCTTTTTACCCCGGACTGTTTTTTCAAAAATACGGGTATATGAAGTTACTATGTACAATCTGTGTTTATTTATATATATATATGTATATGGAGCATTCCACGCCAAATCGGACACCATTTAGATTTTGCATCTCGGATTTTACTGAAAATTGTTTTTCTTTTAGTGCTAGTTGAGCCTAGTCTCCATTAATAGGTCTTTTCCAACAAGCAGTTCTCTCCAGTTCTAGAACTGTACGCATGCTCTTTAACCAAATTTCATGGTATTAAGGTGCAAGATAAATAGGAGTAGTTCATAAAATCTAGCAGATGTCACTAGTTGGTTTATGATATTTTATTTTATTCAAGATGCACACCTTTTAAACAGGTATATTATTGTAATATATTTTAAATTTGAAAAATAATTTTAAATAAATTTACCTACAGTAGTTCTATACCTGTTATGACCAGGGTATGACCTATCTGGCAGGTATACATAGCTAGAAAAGTACCTGTGATTACAAATTTTTATAAATAACGCTTTTACTAATATGAAATAAGTATCTTATCTACCTAAAGCAAAATAAACTGATACATTTTTGCCAAAGTAGGACTTTTGAAAGCCGGATTTTTTTAGGTAATTTACAAGGTTATTTTTAATATATTACATTTCATATCTTTTTTATGAGTATAATAAATACATAATACCAATAAAAAAGCGCATGTTGCTCCCCTCACCTACTTATTAAAAGATATAATATAAATTAATCCCCCCCCCTTTTGGTTAACAGCAACGGTATGTGTATGTGTAATTTATTTTGCTAAAGTTTTTGTTTTTTTGTACTAGACTTTTGCGATTTTTTTTCTGATTTTACTGATATAGCTAGCTCAATCCACGGCGGATCGTAACACTTCATATTTCTGAGATATCTTCTCCTGGCTATTTCCTCCAATATACAATCGTTATAAAATATTGTCAACTTAGGAAGTAAGACGTCATTCCACAGCTTCCGATCTATCGGGATTTCCTCTATAAAAGTATCGTCGTCGGTTACATAGACCACGAAATAACATTTTTCTCTCCCAGTTATATTAATCTGCCCTTGAACTTGATAATAATAAGCATGATCCCGATTTAATTCCATAAGACCATGTTCGTTTATTTTTAAACACGTAGAGTAAATCTTAGAGTAAGATTCTTTTTAATTAATTTTGGTATGCATTTTACCTCGACACAATGTGTATTACCAACTAGCCCATCTGGAGATGCACCTAGAAAACAATTATTTGTGTCAATATACAAACCAGCTTTTGTCACCTTTTCAATATTAAGCTTTTCTGCTAGTATAGTAAGAGCAACTGCTTCGTACCTCTTTCCAAATGATGTGGATTCTGATTGAAACTCGGATGGATAGAGTATTTCTTTTACAAGTCCATGACATCTGGTCGTATTTCTTCTAGCCATCACGGCGTCAAATTTTGATGCCTTAAGACGATTTTTCTTTTCTGCTCTGTAACGATCATTTTCAAATTGATTTATTGTTGACATAGCAATATCGTTGCAATAGTATTTTCATTACTTTCTTCTGTAAGTGGTAACGGTTCCGATTGGGATCTTTGAGATTTATTTTTCTGAACTGAACGTATAGATACTGCTCTTTTACTTTTTGAAGAAACTCTGGATAATCGCGATTTTCGTTTAACAGTTCTTGAACTACTTTTTTCATCTAAGATCTCTTCGCCGTTATCCATTATTATTTGCTGTAAGCTTAACTACTGTTTATTTTTACTGTGCTAATACTTTCTCACTCGCTGTTTTTTCAGTAGTTCATTAGTCTTCCACTTATTTTTTCCATTCTCTCCACTCTTCTACCTATATAGTGTACTTTAATTTTTATCCGATGATCCTTTAAGCAAATAATCTTAACACTTATGCTAATATAAAATTCCCGATATTTAAGAGTAGGGTATATCTCCCCCCCCCCTTTTTTGTAAATTAATAATATACCTAACTTTAATTTTAATTTAAAAAAAACAATACAAAATAGCAGATGCATTTACCATTAATGTCAATATAAGGGTACGAGTGGGGTAAAATAAAATAAACTGATAAATTTTTGCCATAGCAGGAGGTAGGCTTTTCACAGCCGAATTTTTTGGATAATTTACAGGGTCATTTTTAATATGTGAATTTCCTATCTTTTTATGAATTGAATATTATAGATGGATGGGTACAAATTGGGCTCCATATATTTAAGGTGGACACAGGCACATAAAATTTATAAATAAACTAAAAAAATTACATTATTGATATCAAATTCCTACAAATTGGGTGGGCACGTGCCCCCCCCCCCCCCTGGCGCCGCGCTGATTTGATTCAACCCCCTTGGCCTTAATAATAAAATATTTATAAAAAGACATCGTGTCGTACGCGGTACAACACGCGCCTGCTCTATAGTGGCGCGGCTGCTGAAAGGTTTATTTTTCTGAGCTGAACAATAGATTCTTTTACTTTTTGAAGAGACTCTGGGTAATCGCGATTTTCTTTTTACAATTCTTGAACTACTTTCTTTATCTAAAGTCTCTTCGTTATTTATTTAACGGGACTTAGTTATTTCTTTGATGAACAAAATTTTTAAACTGCTCTTTATAATATAGAAAAAAAAAATCTGAAATTGTTATATTAAATTTATTTTTAAAAGATTATACCTGATGCAATTACTTAACTGTATACAAAATTAGATAAAGTATTAGAACCAGGTAGAGAACAGCTTATAAATTACGATAGCTCCGGGCGGTGGATTATGACCAGGTTACCAGGTAACCATTTTACCAATACAATGGGTAGGTTTGTGTCTTTTCTTCAAATTTAAGTGCCGACATCTTTTTGAAAATGCTTGAACTGCGTTGAACTGGTTAATATCATGGCACCAATTTAAAATTTTGCCTAAATTGCTTGAATTCTTGTGTCAAGTTTGGAAGTCAAACCAAAAAAGATAATCTAACTTTTTTTTTTTGATTGATTAGTATGGTAGGTATTACTTAACATCTCCTATTTTATATTTATAACTAAAGTGTATTTTATTGAAATCTCGGGAAAAAAAATTTTTTTAATAATTTTTTTTAAATAAAAAATAGGAGGCGTTATGTAGAACAAAATTTTACGTATGCACTGAAAATTTCAACTTTCTATGATTATTCGTTTTTGAATTGAACTTGACACCAGCTCAGCGCCTATTGATCTAGCACCTTAAAGATCATTTTCATTCAAAAGTCATTCAAGTCATTCAAAAGAAATAAATTTTTGAAAAATTACGGAAAATTACATTACTTTTTTTTAAAATGCTCATAACTACGTCAATAATTGCGCAAATGACACTTTCTTTTTTTTTAAAACTTTTGTTTTTAAATCTACTTCCCATAAAAAATATCAAAAATTATTTTAAAACGGTATTATTAATAGATTTTCAAGTTTCAAAAATAAATAGTCATTTTTAACAATGTATGTGTAGTTTAATTTTTTTTTTGTAAAAAACTGTTACCAATTTAACAAATTTTAAGCGTAGTCCCATCGTGAGTAAATGATGGGATCTATACTTTTTCGAATTTTTAATTTTTTTAAAATAAAAAAAAGCTAAAAACAATAATGGAGACTAGGCTCAACTAGTACTAAAAGAAAAAAATTTTTCAGTAAAATCCGAGATGCAAAAGCTAAATGGTGTCCGATTTGGCGTGGAATGCTCCCTATATATATATATATATTGTCGTGAAACAAAATATTTCGACCCACCCTGTGCTAAATTGCAAAAATTTGCTAATTTGATTTTTAAACGTTTAAATTGGAAAAGTACAGAGTGGGGAGAAAAAGATCGAGATAGAGGCTTCTTGTGCCAACCATGGCAGACAGCGGGTGCGTGATTTTGCAGGCCCGCTGAATTTGATTTTTGATACGCTGAGTTTTGATAATTTTTGAAGAATTGTGAGTAATATTTGATTTTGATTTAAATAAAGTGAATTTTTGTGCGAATGCATTATTGCGCCACTTTGGATAATTATTTTTGATATTTTGGATGATTTGGATATTTTTTGATACGTTGCTACCGAACGGTAGTAGATTTGATTGATTTGGTTAGTTTGGAAAGAGCAGTTGAAATTATAAATTTCGATTTGGTTTAAAATTTGAAAAATTAAAATTGTATTTATGCGAACGAATGGTGCAATTGATAAACCGTCGATTTGGATAAAGGCAAATCAAACTTTGTTCCTTTCGAATAAAATTGAGATTTTATTTTATTTTGCATTGAATTAAATTGGATTTAATAATTATTTTTGGATCATTAATTTTTGAGACAAGACGAATATTTCGTTTATTTTTGAGAACGCTTAGAACCCTTCGACCCCTACAAAATTATCAATTGCTCCCGCACACCAGGGTTAATCCGAGGCAAACAATAGGTAGAAATTTTCTACGAAAATAATCCACAGCATCTTTTTGGCGTCACGGCGCAGGGACATTTAGGATGTTCTCTCTGTATAGTAATACTGCAAAGCTCGTGACATCTTAGCGTAATTCATAGACGGGATGTTTTTCTGAACGCCCCACAATTTGGCTAAACCTGGAGGATCTACAATTTTGAAAATACGCGTATCCCTATTTTTCCACGCGATGAAGGTGTCGTACTTTTTCGTCGGGTCATTTAAAAGCTGCTGAAGAAATACCCACAACAATCGACCATTGGGTAGTACCATATCATTTAAATAAGGCACTGATGCTGGTAAAGTGTAAGCTGACAGCGTGTTTGGCGCACTAGTATTTTGTTGCTCTTCGTTTTCCGAATAACTCTTCTTATAAATAGCTCTTCTTTGGATTCGGATTATAAAGATTACTGCTACCATTACTTCCGTTTAATATGTTTAATATCGTGTGCTCATAGCCTGATTGTTGACAATCGGCTTGTGAACTTCCTGTTTGACTGTCTAGCAAGGGTGCGGGGCCTAATGTTACGGAATTTGTTTGTACCCTCAAGTGGGCTTGCTGTTGTGTAAAATGGAAATATTCTGTAGCGTTCCGAACAATCGAGGTCCAGTCTGGAGATGGGTACGAAGGAATAAGCGACTCCGGAGAATGGTGCCGCGATGTAGGCGTGATGGGACTGGGTGGAAGGCACCGGTGTAAAAGGTCATGATCGCGCAGTAATAGTTTCCAAATGTTGTAAACAACGTCTCCAGAGCCCGGAGCTCTTTCCGATAAATCGAATCTTGTCAGCAAGTACATCGTCTTGCCCGAAAGTAAAAAAAAATGTTATTTTGAAGAGAGAATAAATTCGTAAAGACTTACCGTTCATTTGAAACTTGTCCAAATCGATAGATTGAAGATCGTACTGTCTTTCTGCCCACCTGAGGAAGGTTTTGACATCTTCGCGCGTCCAAAGTCTTGGGTTGGTCACAAAAGCTTGTGGTAGCTGGCTATTGTAATCCCATAACGGTGATAAAGGAGGTTGCGCTGGCGAACTGTATCTCCATGGGAAGCCCCAAGGGAAAGGTATCGGAATGGATACGCTTTCCATGGCTCTTGTTGGAAGGGAGGTAATTGGGCCAGCGTTACGTTCATATTATTCATTTTAGGAATACGATTGAACGTCTTGTTAATGTTGAGAACTTCAAAAAAACTTGCACTAACTAAAACCAAACACCTTTAACGAAGGTACAACCGTCCCCTCTACCAAACAATTGAGAATTTTCAAAAAGTTACGGTATTAAATTTTACATTAATTTAACACCTAAAACAACTATTTATACTATAATTAAATTCAATAATCTTGGATAGAACAAGTTAATTAAACAATTTATAATAATGTTTTTATTATTTTATTAAGCTTTCGACGTAGGTTAACGTCTTCGTCAGAAAATTAATAAAAAATTGTTAAATTAACTTCTATCCTAGATTATTGAATTTAATTATATATCACAAGTTAAAAAATTAATCTATTAAATATTTATACTATAACATAATATACATATTCTACTACTTTTACTTTTCTACTGCTACTTCTACTGCTACTTTTCTTTAATTAATTGATGTTTTATTATTCATCGAGACTTAACTCAGTATCACTGTAAAAAATTGAAAGAATATTGCCTATGTAAAATGTGAAATGTACTCTGATAATTGAATAAAGTTTACCTTATTTTTGGGGTAAATTTTTAAATACCTGAAATTTAAGGTATTTTTTTCTTGTAAATGGAACGTTGGGGTAATAGTTATTAAAAAATGTTTAAATATGCAAGTTATTTTGTAATTATACACGTTACCTTAAGAAAAAATTACCTTAAACATAGTAAAAATACAGAAGTGTGTGTAGGAAAATTACATCGCTAAGTAAATTTACACCTAACAGTGGTGGTAACCTAGTGGCCACCAATATTAGGTGTAATTTTACACAAAATTTTTTTACAGTGTAATTTTGAAAACTTAAAATTCAAAATTACATGAATTATAAATAAACTTTATTGTTAAAGATTTTATAAGTATTTTAAGATTTTGTTTTAAATTGTTATTTGCTTTTTAATTGATTTGCTATGGCAATTTGTTTTAGATTTTTTGTTAATTTTTTTTCGGTTACTCATTTGTCTTTCCAATAAAATAATTTTTTTGTGTGATTTAATAATTTTGAAAAATTTGATTAATTTTTAAATTTTGACTTTGAAGTTTCTATCTTGTTTGCTTTTACGCGGCGCGGCGGGGCGTTGCCAAATATAAATACTATGGAAGTCAAATAACACAGAGCACACATTTGAATCTTGTGGTAGTAAGTGTTAAAATTTATAAAAAATATAAAAAAAATTATTTTTTATTTTTAAATTAAATATTTATTTACATACAACACAGGTATCATATACATAATTTTTAAGCGATTAAACAAATTTTAATCCATGTTATAATTATAAGCTATACCGCGAAGATATTCTATAACATTATTAGAATTATAATTGGTTACCTTCGCCAAAATTCGAGAATCAGCCGCTTCATATCGCGTTCTTTTTTTAGGAGCTGCATGTCCGGCTAGGATACGTTCGTATTCTGTGTCGAAAGTTTTTTGAATACGTCTTAAATTATCCAAAAAGGTCCACAACGTTGGATGAAATATACCACTACCGAAACCTAATTGAATTTTTCGATGACAAGCTTCGGCGTAATTATTAGTTCTATCAATTCCATCCAACGTGCGTTGATACACAGACCAAATGTTTGAAGAAAACATGGTACCATTATTTCTAAAACTCCCAATATATGTATTTGTAAACCATTCTAAAATTGAATCTAATTCTCGTGGTAAATAATTTTCCAAACTTATAATCGCGTGAAAAATGTTATTCTCAGGAACAAACGCAATCGAAGTAACCATTTTTGCATGCAATGCAAAGTCTACATCGGCACTGTATATTTTTAAGAGATTACTTGACGATAAATGTTTTTTTAAATTTTTTACTAAGTGAAATAGGCAGCCATGTATATTAACGTCAGGAAATACTTCACGAATCGCTTGATGAATGGCAAGCTCAAAATCTACACTTATACTCAACGGATTTAGTTGAGGCCACAATTCACGGATCATATTAAACAATTTAACATAAGTTTCCGTCCTCTTATTGGGTAGTAAGCAAAACAAAACAGGAAACACTGCTATTCCATCTTTTCTAGCAAGTATAACGAATACTTGTGAAAAAAGCGACGGACAAATTGAAAAAGTGCCGTCCATAAACAATTCTAACATATTTGCACTCCAACTGGAATT
Source organism: Cantharis rustica (assembly GCA_911387805.1). Classification (NCBI taxonomy): domain Eukaryota; kingdom Metazoa; phylum Arthropoda; class Insecta; order Coleoptera; family Cantharidae; genus Cantharis; species Cantharis rustica. The sequence goes on from OU426879.1 coordinate 39,836,466, forward strand.
ATATTCTCTTCCAAATATCATAATACGTTTCGAGTCCAAATTCTCACTTCCTGAATCGGCAAGAAGAAATCTCTCAAAATGATCAGGGCTAAACTCATAAGTGGAATAACCATCCGGTATGATTATTAGTTCCCTAGATTCCGGATTTGCTGGTGCTTCAGAATTTTTGTGACGTTTCCGTTGTATCGTTCTACTCATGACGGAATTACTTGGAATATTGCCTTTTATGGCATCAGGAACATTTGCAATAGTCCGTGATCTTATTTGAGATGGATTATTCATTGTACTTTCTGCTAAAAGTTTTACAACAGTATGCAGTCTTTGAAGTTCGACGTTTTCTGCATTTCTTACCGTCCTGCAAGAATGCTCCCTTCGCTGGGAATTGAACGAACCGTCATGAATATTGATCCATATTCTACCATTGCAACCCTTGTTTTACTTTCACATCGCCAGAATTGAATAGTGCCATCTGTGTTAATTTTATCTTTAACATAGAGGTACCCATCATTTGCATATTTTTCGTTGCTTCGTTTGGTTAAAATCATTTGAGTTTCTTCCATTGTATTGCGAATTAAAAATTATTATAATAATTCCTAACACTACACTTGAGCACTTTTATTAAAATCTATACAGCAAAACCTATAACTGGAGATAAAATGTCAATTATTGCAATCTTATAAACTTTCTTACGTTACTTACCTTAATAGTGTGTTACGCTCAAACGTTTCCACTCACTAACCGGGTAACCGTTTATCTCCTTCAACTGATGTGGGCAGTGGGCCTTGGAGTTTATTGAAGTATGGTTCCTCATTTTGAAGCGCTAGGCTTGATCGCGTTGGGTTTTTGGTCCATGGGGATGTTTTTCCTTGATTTGCGAGGAGTTTCCTGGGGGCGTGGTTTGCGGTCAGAGGCGGCGGAGAGGAGTGCGTGTTTTGGTCCGTGGAATGAACTTGTCTCTTGGTGTCGTAGGGGCGGGACGAGTGTGCGATCCGTGGGTATGGGTCCCTATTGTTTGACGAACTTGGTCTCTTGGTGTCGATGGGGCGGGGCGAGTGTGCGGTCCGTGAATTGTGGTTCCTAGCATTCGATGAGCTTGGTCCCTTGGGGTCCATGGGGCGGGGCGAGTGATTTGGCGTGATTCCGGGCGTCTTTGCATGGTTTCTTGGCATCCGGGTGTTTTGATGAACCCGATGCTAAGGTATTTAAGAAAAACGGTATTATTTAATTGAAAAGAATGAATTGTATTGAAATAAGAAGGAAAACCAAGGAAAGATTAACACAATAAATATTATTGTAAAGAATCAAAAAAGTACTTAAGGTACTTAAGAGAGATAGGAAGAAAACCAACTTTTAACGACGGGTTTTTAAATACTAATTTAAAAAGCAATAGGCGTTCCTACTAAGGTTTCTTTATATATTTAGATTCTAAATTTAGTAGAAAATTGAATAAACTAAAAGTATATCTCCCAGCCAAAAACGTTATTATTTAATTGAAAAGGATGAATTGTATTGAAATGAGAAAAACTAAGAAAAGATTAATGGTCGATTTATACTCAACATTTAACATTTATCATTTAACACTTAACATTTAACATTTATCATTTAAGAAGATAAACAATAGAAATTGTGTATAAGCATTTATACTCCTCATTTATCACTTTTATCACTTATCATTTAAGAGATAACCAACTTTCATCTATCATTTAACATTTAAGAAATTTGGTCACACTGCGCAAGTCTAACTGCGCGCGAAAATTTATCGTGTATTTTTTAGTATTAATAGTAGTAATTCGTTACCACAGCAATATCTTCTATTTTTCTCATTACATAAAACAAACTGATATTCACACAAATAAAAATTTCACCAAGATTTACTGATGTCAAATATCGAAAAACTGTCAGCACGTGCTAAATGTTAAATGTTAAATGGGCTCAGTATGTACCGGGACTCTTAAATGTTAAATGTAAATGATAAATGTTAAGTGTTAAATGTTAAATGATAAATGTTAAATGTTGAGTATAAATCGACCATCACACAATAAATATTATTGAAAAGAAGCAAGAAAGTACTTAAAGTAATTAAGAGAGGTAGGAAAATAACCAACTTTTAACAAGGGCTTTTAAATACTAATTTAAAAAGCCATAGGCGTTCCTACTAAGGTTTTTCTGTACATTTAGATTTTAAATTTAGTAGAAAATTGAATAAACTAAAAGTATATCTCCCGTCGCCGAATCGACGTAGTCGAATTTACTGTCGCCGAATCGGAATCGCCGAAATGCCGGTGCCGAATTGGAATCGCCGAAACCGGCATAGCCGAATATCGGGTCGCCGAATTGACTGTCGCCGAAATGACGGTGCCGAATTGGAATTGCCGAAATGACGGTGTCCGGGGTAGGGATTTGGGCTTTTCGAATAAGCTTAAAAAAATGAATCTCCTTATGGGTTTAACGACGATGTAACGACACGAGTAAAATAATCCAAAATCACTTTAAAAAATTAAAAATTTTAAAAACCCCGGACTGTAAAAAAATTCTAAAAATAAAAATTAATAATAAAAGCACCTTACTTTAAAAACTACTGTTCCCTTTAAAAAGAAAAAATAATTTTTTCTTCTTCATTCAACAACAAATTCTCAGTTCTTTTACTCGAAAAATTAACTTATCATTCTCCGCCCCCCCCCTGCTACAAAATTTAAACATTAATTTTGAAGTCAGGGGAAACGGAGATTTGTTCCACTTACGAAACCTGTTTATACATTCCATATTAAACATTCTCCGTTTCCCCTGACTTCAAAATTAATGTTTAAATTTTGTAGCGGGTAGGGGGGGGAAGGCGGAGGATGATAAAAACTGAAATGATGAAATTCCAGCAAGTGTGTTTAACGATTTCTCATCACTTCAATAACTCATAAACGACACATATATATCTCCACTCATAACCTGTGTTGAAGTTGACATGGCAATTAAGTCATTGGAGAAAGTATATCTATAGTTAGAGGTTCTAATAACGATTCACTTGTTGGCTCTGCGGTTGAACTTTGGAGCGTAAGGAGAATGTTGGCCACTTCCACACGCGAGTCTTCGATTTCTTTTTTTCTTTCTTTAATCTGCTTTCTCCTTAAACTCCTATTTAATCGCATAGTTGAGGCGTTCGTCGGTGGACTTTTTATCGAGCCCCGTTTTTCAATCGTAGACAAATTAAACGAAGGTATCGCATCATTCTTCAATCTTCTTCGTTTCGAATCAATTGAATAATCTAAAAAAATACCTGAATTAATGGTAATCGCATTTTAAGTAGGAACATAACAATGTGCTTCTTGTATTCAAAAGTAATTTAAATTGATTACCTAATGTGTTTGTAGATGATCACACTCCATTAATATACAGCATTTACTACCACGCAAAGAAAAATCCTCAGGCTTGAAATGTTTACTACATACCTTCATGTACATCGATACGTTTTTCCCTATTTTTAGTTTCAGTATCCATGCCTTTCTTAAATCGATTACTTCATTTTCAAAAATGTTACTCCATTTACCTGTCTAACTCCTTTTTGTGGAAACCGGTGAAAACTTACATTTGTATCTCGCCATCGTGTTGAATTGCATCCATACACACAACAAAACTCTTTGCTACGTTTCTCGACGACTGTTGACATTTCAAAATTTATTTAAAAGATTTAATTACTTAAATAATTTCAACACGTTAACATGGAACTAAAGCATAAACCACGTTTACTACTCGCATCGAAGTGTTCTCAATTCTGCCACCAGACGTCGCATTCTTAATTTTATTCGCGAATAACATATTATTATAATAAAAATATATAATATTAACTAAAAACATACAAAAATGTTAAAAAAAAAATTAAAAATTAATCTAAAAATAATATAAGTAAAAATTATAGTTCTAATTAATTATTGCTATAACTTACATTATATTTTAAAACATAGGTGTAATTTTTATCTAATACTACCGAAATATTATTTCATATTCATAATCTTTCGTATACAACTTTATAATATATGCATTATACAAAATATATAAATTACTTTTTGAAAAACTTGGCTTGTCGGTTTGGTGAGGCACTGCTTACCCTGCAAACCACGACAAGCCGCCACTGCTACGAACCTATTGTTAGAGAATTTCTTCTGAATTTACAGCGGCCTTTTTTCTGGTGGTATTACCAGTACAAGTCGGTCGTTGATTTTTTCGAATAATAACTTATTTATAATGTCCGACCGAAACAGAAACCGAATATTCGGCTTCTCTTCTAGTTTCGGTCGAAACCGAAACCAGAGCCGTATTAAGCTTTTCTAGCACCCCAGGCAAATTCCTCCCCCCCCCTCAAAGTTCTTACCATTTTGAAAATTTTAAACTATTTAAGAGTATTATTTTTTATTTATTAGGATTTAATAATTTTACAACAAATCTTAATTCTGCAAATTAATTAATGGATTTAGCTAACTTAGCAGCTCTAATAATCATAATTAAAAAGTCTTATATTGTAAGCTAAGAAAAGAAGTTTCTCCGCATTTTCACCAAGTAAATTACTTCGACGATCTGCATAAATTTGTCCAGCGGCACTGAACATTTGTTCGCTAAGAACGCTAGTAGGTGGAACAGAAAGGTATTTCAACACTACTTTTCTTAGAGTAGGATATAGGCTAGAGTTCCAATATGAATATATATCAGCGTTGCGTTGTAACTGTGGCTCCGACAGATAACGTTGAATCGTCTCTTTATATATTAAAGTTTGGCCTTGCAATTGTATTGTATCTGTCTCCATCTGATTAGAGACGTGGTCGTGGGTATCCCATAAACTATAATTTTTCTGTTGAACATCGGTTAAAGGCTGAATTGTTTCTGTAGAAGATGAAGGTACACTGTCTACTACTTCACAATTGCTATGCAATTGTGATTGCGACATTTTATACATGTAAAAAATTTTTACTCGTTGAATTTCTAATCTTTTCTATCTTTCTTAATCTTCATTAATTACTATTTATAGTTTAGTTGTTCTTTCTACTTATATTCCTACTACTACTTTCTACTTATTCTACTTATATTCCGTTGATTACCAAGTTAAAAAAAATAGCAATACCAACCTTAAAAATTTAATATAATATACCAACTTTATAATTATCAATTTATTATTAAGCCCTAAATTTTAATTTAAAGACACACGAACACTAGTTTCGGCTAGTATTTTTTTAGTACATGTACATATCTTTGATTGGCCATAAAGTAGGGTCATAAACCATAGCGTTTCTATGAAGTTTAGAATGTTTATCGTCACACATATCGGAGTGTTTCATAGTAGTTGAGCTTGACTGAGGCATTGTATTAGAAAAAACTTCATTGCCGATAAGTTCAGCAAGGTTAAGCTTACGCTCAGTATTGGAATGATTAAAATCATCCTCTTGCTGTTCATTGACTGACATTTCAATGTTTTTTTTACAATTTCTACCTCATTAAGAGACGTTATAGTTGGGTGTAATTCTTTTGAAGGCAAGTCTTTTGCTAATTCACATTTTTGGATTTCCACGTTGGTTTTGCTATCAAATGACCAATTTCCAGTGTTGGGTTTCAAAAAATAATTCCGTTACTCATAGTTTATGATGTATAAATATTGATGTATTGATGTATTTGTGTCAGTCGTCCTTTTTCAATTCAATTATAAATTATATTTTCTAAGTTGTTATTAGTTTATTCTAATCAGAATAAATCAGTATTAACCGATTATAACTTAAAATAAGTTAACTTACAATTAACTTACGTACTTACAATTTTTGCTTTTAGTTTAGAATGAAGCTCCCGGATATTGACAATATTAGAACGACAAAAATGGAAAATTCGTATAATATAAAAACGTTTATAAATAGTTTATTTTATTTTAATCAATTAATTGAAATAGTACCTACTTATCCGTCTAATAAGTCTAATTATCCATTAGGTTTTTTCCACATGTGCTTTTGGTATTTTTGCAAAAATTTGCCGCCCTGGGCTATAGCCCCTATAGCCCTCCCCTAAATCCGCCACTGTTCACAGGATGTAATTCTTCCCTCCTTAAGATAAAACGGCCTCGTATTGTTGACTAAGATGATAATTGATTTCTTCTAACTTGTAGACTTCTTTTGTATTTTTCCTATAATTCTTAATAAATGATCTAATCCTATTTCTAAATATAAAACATACTATGATAATGATAATTACAATAATTAAAAATAACTTAATGACCCAATGAGTAACTTGTACTACCCGATGCACAAAAATTTCACTTTTTAAAGATCTGGCTTCGTATTTTAATTCTTGGAAATTTTCCAAATGTTTTAACTGCTGATTTAAGTTTGATTCCGCTTTGTATTCGTCTATCACTACTGGGTTTTCAAATGTGAAATTGCTATAAACGTTTACAGATGTTTGTTCATTTATGATGACCGTGCACTTTTGTTGCGAAGAAATCAAGACACTGTTTCAATTTCGTACTCATGTTTTCTATACACAATTGAAATGTGTATAGATTATTTTGCCAATTATTTTGCCAATCGGGTATGGGATAAATTTTGGTGATCTATATGTTCCTCTGAAAGGTCCGGTTGTGAGGCTCTTGGTTAATATTCGAAATTTTTATCGTCATTCCTACAAAATATATGTTACAATTTGAACACAACAATCGAAATTTGTAATTTTACTCTTTTGCATAATTCAGTTTCTTACGACTACTTCCTAATTTATTTTGAATTTTGTTCCGTTGTTGAACATTCATAAATTTTTTAAGGTTTTTTCCGGGACTTTGTTCTAAAGCCTTTTGTGGAATGCCACAGTGGCCCTTGTTGCTTGCTTCTTGGCTTATAATAAAACTTTCATTTTGGTTAACCAACTTTTAATTTAATTAATGAAAAACTAACAAATAATTCTATAACTGTACAAAAAATGCTTTGGAGATCTTGCTCCCACAATATTCTAATTACTAATGACGACCAGAACAGTAATTCATGAAAAGAAAATTCTACCTGTTGGGTAAAACCCAACTAGTTGAACGATAATAATGTTTTTAGGCGGCAAATATAAAAATTGCACTGAACAGCCCTAAATATGAAATTATTATAATAATTTTGATTATCATAAATGATATTTATGCACATAGGATAATATTTAATGATAATACTATAATCAAAAGATCCTCTCTGGATCAGATTCAATCGCTTTCCTGCGTTGAATCTCGCTATTACCGACATGAAGAGTTCTGTCCGATTACTTGTTTCGTTTTCTAACAATCTTGAAGAAAAGAAAAATGCAAAAACAGTCATTTTGCTTCTAATGAGGTGGCATTACCATTGATTTGTCCAAAATCACTGCACCGACATTCTTTACAGAGCCTGTGATCACCGAAAACATGCCTTGGATCATTTACTAGATCTCCACGTAATAAATCGAGATTCTTGTCATCTGTGTACTGTAATGGATTTTAAGCAGTCCTCCTCTGATGCCTTAATGGCATCTTTTGTAAGAGCTTTTTTAATAGCGGTAGACATGTTTTTCTCTCTATTTATGTTCCACAGAGCCTTTCCATAATTTTTTACTGTGTGGTTTACGCATTCTATTTTTACGACTTCTCTTTCATACGGCACCCTTTCGATAATCCTTTTGTATACACTGGAATCACCATCTGCTACAAAAGCCTTTTATCGCAAATTGTGGATTTCGATAGACTTGCAAAACCCTTCTACGATAGCGTCGGCTTCCATCGCTGAAGAGCTGCCACTTCAATTTTTAAAGCAAATATGTTTTGCTAGGGTTGTTTGACGGCTTTCCGCTCGGGCACAAATGCAACAATACTTATTTCTTACTCCAAAGAAAATTACTTTTTGGGTCTCCCGACCCAAAATATACTGTGCCTGAATTAGCAGTATACGAATGTCCTTACAACGCTTGCTCCATCCACCATCTACATATACATCGATATATGGAATTCCATCTTCATCAACGTGGCCTTTCTCGATTGCAATTTTATGCTCTTCAGCAACAGCTTTATCCATGTCTTTGATAACTGCATCCTTTGAGACCTGAATTACAACCTTCTGAATTTCAGGTAAAATACAGGTGTAGTTACTTACGTGACTTAGTTCTTTTTCAATTTTGTTAAAAGTATATTGAGACATCGATGGTACGTCCATTACTGAGAGCAATTCCTCAGAATTCTCAAATGTACTGCCTGTTGATAGCGTGATAGGGATTTTTAATTCAGGCAACTTTGAAAGTCTTGCAAAGTGCACCTGATTTTCCGATAATACCGACCCACTAGTAGAAACTGAAACACCTTGTTGTGGCTCTCAATTATTACAATTTAATATTTTATTCTTTTCCAATATATCTTTGGCAGTGGCTAATGCCTCATAATATCTACTTAGGAACTTTTCAAGATGTGCTAACTCGGCCGCTGGATCTTCCGCGGTTTCATCAATTTGAAGTTGTAAATCTTCGAATTGATTTACCAAAGATTCTAAAGAAGCTAGCCTTTCACGAATTTGAATTGCGTCTTTAGTATCGATCGCGTTATTTTCGACAAAGTAATTTTTTTGAGTATCTATAAATTTTTCAAATATAGTGAGTTTATACTTGGGTGATGCTCTTTTTTTTGTTAAATTTATAATGAAGCAGTAATACATACAAAGACATAACAAAGACCGTAAAAAATATTCACGTGGTCGGTGTACGCCACTGGTAAGGAATAGCTACAGCGTGGTTAAGAATAGCTTGACGCTATTGTGAAAAACTAATAAAGCAATAATAATGTAACGCTAGCAATGATTTCTAGTTACAAATTACAAGACAAAACATATCACATATATAAATCCTAGGTACAAAATGCAAGACCAATATTTGCTATGCTCGATATAGGGCGCTGGCTGGTACAAAAACACTTTTCTTCTTATATTCTATATTAATTTCAACAATTACAATTTTGAAATAGTGTGTTGCTTGTTGACCTTCCATAATTAAATATTGGGAAAATGGTTGAGATTGCGGTCAAATGAAACAATTTAATTGTCCGACGTTTCGGGATCTTTAACGTCCCAATGGGACATTACTCCTTCCTTTTCTTTTTCTCAAGAGGTGCACAGAGCAAGACATCTTTATTTTGCGGCCCAACGTGCAAGTTGATTTTCTTTGGTACACAAATTTGCCGAGTGGCAGGAAATTTGAACTAGTACATAAATTTGCCAAATGGCGGCAAATTTAAACTAGTGGGCTTCTAATGTTAGCTTTTCTTTGGATTTATATCTAATTCCTTCAACTTTGTTTTCTGTAATAGCCGTGACGGTTACTTTGTGGAGGTCTGTTTTTCTCATTCTTTGATGCGTGAAATACACCGTATGTTCGTTTATTTCGATTGCTGGTTCTTCACCTTTATTTCTAGCTTCTAAATTGCGTGTACCTCTTTCTAATTGTTTTTTGTACAGTTCATAAAAAGGTAGTAACTTGGATTTTCTATGGTATTCGTTATAGGTCTTGTCGCAACCTGGCTCGCTTTGAATTGAAGATGATTGATTTGATTAAATGATGATTCGTTAATAATAAAGGGGGCGAGTCAGACGCGGTTCTATTCTCTCTGGTTAATCCTCACAACTTGTTCTGTTATTTATGACTCTTACCTAAATGACCCTCGTTGAGCTTCAACAAGCCCAAATAAAAAAATAGATGGTTTGTGTGTAATAATATAATGAATGAAGGTCTCTTATTAAATATGGTTCACAACTATTAATTCTCAATATAATAAACTTATGATTTGAATACTCTTACCTTATGATATGTTATATAATTCTTCTATTATAAACTGAGTTGAACTCGTAGCTTTCCGTTAGTCGAGACAGAGTTATAGTAGCGTTAATTTGAATTTGAATGACTAACACTTCGTAAAAATAACAATAATTAAAAAAAAATAACACTTCGTAAATTGAATTATCTGAATACGCGAATCACGAACTAAACTACAAAATGAATGACTTAAAATTGAATATTGAATTCCAAAAATGAATGTTTAACTGTCTAAACGGAATGACTAACTGCAAGAATGAATTGAATCTTGAATGAATGAATGACGAACTGCCTTATAATTGAATGAATGTTTTTCGTTGCTCCCGGGTCTCCTGGGTCTTATAGGGGTAATTTTCCCTCTGTAAAATCTTCATACGCGGGATTCCTGGAACGACTTTCCAAAAGCCCTTCAGTGTTTTTGAAGGTCGGGTCAAGCTTTAATTTTGTCACATTAATAATGTGGGTAATTTTGGGACATTAATTTTGTCTAAACATTAATTATAATTAACACCAAGGTTACGGGCGTTCTTTAAATCCCTTGTGTGTTCTTTTATGCGGACACATAGCTTTCTGCCCGTTTCACCATGTAAATGTCGTCTGCTTTCTCCTTAATTGTGAATCCGGTCCTGTACGGAGCACTTTTACTTTCTATCTTATTTTCTTTGCTTACTGAATTTTCGATATGATTTATGAGCGGTCTACTTGGAACTTCTTTTGTTGATTCCTTTTCTTGATCCACCTTGCTTATCCTTTCTTTGTCCTCGATGGTTAGGTCACTCGTTGTCACTTTTACTTGCTCGGCTACCGTTTTTCTACTATCGCTTTCAATTCTATCTGTTACTTCGGTCTTGTTAAAATTTCTCTGGGGCTGTCCATTGTTGACTGGATTTTTAATAATTCTAATTTCATCGTAATTGTTAAGTTTATTGTCTTGGGTTTCGACATCATTTTCTTTATTTATTCTTACTTGATTAATTAACATCCCTTGTTCCATAATTTCGTCATTTTCATTACTCGCTTCTTTACTTTTCGATCCGTTCACATCTAATCTAACTTCATTATTAATATTCATTTCAATTTCTTCTTTTTCAATTTTCCAACCCTCATCTTTTACCTCACTTTCGATACTGTGACTTCAAGAAGTCACATTAGGTCAAGACCTAATTTCATTTAATCTTTCCGCTTTGCCTTCATTTACCTCCGCTAAAACTTTTACCGTTACGACTCTGTCCATTGTTTTCTCCGATACAAACAAATTCGTCTTCTCTTCATCATCATCCTCTTCCATATCGCTACCTTCGTCGGATAATTAACCATATTGGATTATTTCCACCTTCGGCTCTACATACAAATTCTTCTTCCTAGTTTCTATTCTTTCGTTTTCAATTAATCGGTGCCATTCTGATTTGACATAACAACCTTGTTATCATAACAATTTAGTTATTCTGTAACAATATGGTTATTTTAGCAAATTTGCTATTCTGATTTTGACGACATAACCATGGAGGCGTGGTTTGTGAACCATGAACAACTTCTATGAAGTTGTGTTCCATGAATTCATTTAAAGGCAAGTCTTTTGCTAATTCACATTTCTGGATTTTCACTTTGGTTTTGCTATCAAATGAGTGTTCTAGTGTTGGGTTTCAAAAAATAATTCCGTCACTCATAGTTTATGATGTAAGTATTGATGTAGTAATCTAGTAATTGATAGAAACAAAATTTGTGTCAGTCGTCTTTTTTCGATTCAATTGTAAATTATATTTTCTAAGTTGTTATTAGTTTATTCTAATTAGAATAAATCAGTATTAACCGATTATAACTTAAAATAAGTTAACTTACAATTAACTTACGTACTTACAATTTTTGCTTTTAGTTTAGAATGAAGCTCCCGGATACTGACAATATTAGAACGACAAAAATGGAAAAGACGTATAATATAAAAACGTTTATAAATAGTTTATTTTATTTTAATCAATTAATTGAAATAGTACCTACTTATTTGTCTAATAAGCCTAATTATCTATTAGGCTTTTTCCTGCTTTTTTATTTTTTGCTTTTGGTGCTTTTGGTATTTTTGTAAAAATTTGCCGCCCCTGAATTTAGCCGCCCTGGGCTATAGCCCCTATAGCCCTCCCCTAAATCCGCCACTGTGAACCATTATTGTTCAACCTAGTTCATCGCCTGATGATGCTATAGTATGGTGAAAACGTTTGCGATAATATACATACAATGTATTTATATATTGTGATAACTTAAACATTTTAGTTTTCGAAAAAGTGTTTTGTGCATTTTTTGGTTTATGCTAAAAATTTGATATGATTAATATCGAGTTACACTACTTAAACCACTTATCTATTGATTACATTATTGTTATAATTTCATGGTTATGATAACAACTGCATTTTAGTGCTTGTTATGCTCATTTTGACTATTGTTATACGTTCAGTTGCAAAATTTTTTATATAAATGAATCCAATTGGATGGTATAAACACAATACTTTTGGTGCTATTTGAAGTAATGATATTTTTTATAGATTATGATAACAACTTTTTAACGCAAGGACGCATGATCCGAAGGACTCTAATTAATTCATTAGAAGAATAATTTTTTAAATTTTATATTTATTAATAAACAAAATAAATAAATATTTTATAAATACAATTATAGCTGCCTAGTATTTAATACATCGGCAAACTTGCTGATGGCAGAAGCTAAACAATTAATGCTGCGATACAGCTGTACTTAATTGATTTGCAGAGTTGCTGTATAGCTCTGCGGATTTCTGCAGCTGCATCTTATTTGTCTCGTACCGCGCTCGTTTTATTCTTCTTGGTACTGTTCTTTGTGGTTCTAAATTTAACCTGTTGCTTAGTTCCTCCCATTATTGCTCCAACTCGTTTGGTTGGGATGGATGGCACTTACCCGTTGTAAATATTTTGTCAGTAGACAAATAGTCTACTATCAACTCCATTTGATTTAGAGTTGCTTTTTTTCTTCTTCTTTTATTTTCAATCATGTTGTAATTTTAGATGTTAGCTCTTCCAAGTTCCAAACAAATAAATCATAATAAAATTAAGGGCCAATACAGTGTGAGTTTAAACCAGAAAATTTGGATTAACCAATGTAATACGTCAAAAAGGTGTTTTTCAAGAAATATGATTCGTTAATTTTTTGGTTTCAACTCGCACTGTACAAGTGGTCCTAGTGTAGGTATGTAACACTAAAATAGTGTGTACCACTTTAAACATATTACATAGTGTGTAAACCGTACATTAATGTAATTAAAAATAATTTTGAATAAAAATTTAATTTGATATATTAAAAAATTCAGAATAATACTTATTGTATAATGCAAATACTCTATATTGACAAATTTTTTAACTACAATTATTACAATTTGTTATTGTTTGGCAGTGTTCATTGCACACTGGACGACTACAGATTTTACAGCATTTTATTGTATTTTGTTGTTTTTTACATCCTTGACACATATAACATTTTCCTGTAATAGAAAGACGTCCTGTTTTATATCGTGGCTGATTGAATTTGTCTTCAATGCTTTGTTGAAGAGAAACACCTAACATACACTCGATTCCTGTCCTCGTGTTGAAATGTTGTGTTACGTTTGATAACTTGGATCTGAGTTCTATATTTGGCATAGCAAGCTGCTTACCCAGCTCTTGGAGAAATTTTCTGGAGACTTCTGAACTCCAACGTTTCCAGAAGTGTTGGGTGATCTGTTGAATCCGCTGGTATTTTGATAGACGATTTTCTGTCAAGTTAGTGAGATCCTTTTCAGCAATGGCACTTAAAGGTCTTCCGATAAGAAAATGACCAGGAGTGAGCGAATTAAGGTCGTTAGGATCAGAGGATAGTGGTGATAGGGGACGAGAATTTAAAACTGACTCAATTTGCACTAAAACTGTCGAAAATTGCTTGTTACCTAAGACCTTCTTTAAATGTGCCTTAGTCGATTTTACGTTGCTTTCCCACATTCCACCTTCATGGGGATTACGTAGAATTATGAATTCCCATTTTATACCTATGAAGGCTAAGTAATTTTGTATATCATCCTGATTGGTTTTAATACGTAAAAAGTCATACAACTCTCTCAAATAATTAGAAGCGCCAACAAAGTTTTTGGCATTGTCACTGGACAGAGAATATGGCATGCCTCTTCTACTAATAAACCTTTTTAAAGCCGATAAGAAACATTCAGTAGTTAAATCAGTGACCAATTCTAAATGAACGGCTTTAGTTGGTCAAACATATAAACAGGCAAATATAACTTTTGATAGTTTTGTGGTTGCGAGTACTACGATCGCGTATTAGAATAGGTCCGGCATAATCAAGACCTGTATTGTAGAAGGCGGGTGACTCAGCCTTAAGACGTTTAGAGGGCAAGTTTCCCATAAGTGGGTTATAAGATAAAGGATTGGCTTTAAAGCATCGTAAACACTGTCGAATAATTTTTTTTGCAGTGTTTTTTCCCGAAATAAGCCAATAGTTTTCGCGGATACAATATAAAAGCTGTAAAGCACCACAATGTTGCAATTTTAAATGAAGCTCAAGTGATGCTGTTTCGGTAATAGTATGGGAAATTTTTTATCGTATGGAAAGTTCGAATTTTTTAATCTGCCTCCTACTCGTAGGAGGCCGTTGTCATCTAAGAATGGATTTAATGACATGATGGTAGATTTGCCGTGTATACATTGATGATGTTGCAACGACTGAATTTCTTTGTTAAAGAATTGCCTTTGACACCTTTTAATTAGAATTTGTAGTGAGTATTCTAATTCTTCCACAGTGAGTGGACCCACGTTTCTCATTGATTTAGAAATTTTACAATTACGTTTAAACCTAAGTAGCCACGCAGTTACTCGTTGTAATCTTGCCAGAGTAGAAAATTTTAATGTGATATCAAATTCTGAAGAGTTTAAGTCAGATTCCGTAGAATTAAACAAACATGTCGCGGGACAGGTGCACAATGATAATAAGCAACCTGACTTTATCTCGGTGGCTTCGACACTTGAGTTCAGAGAGGTTTTAGGCCACTCGGACTGAGGTTTATTTAAAAAGTCTGGACCATTTCACCAAAGTTCGTTTGTGACAATATTCTGAGTGCTGATACCGCGAGACACTAAATCGGCAGGATTGTTCTGCGAGCGGACGTGATACCAATCACGAGGATTTGATATTTCCTGAATTGTAGCAATTCGATTGGCCACAAAAACTTTATATTTATTTGGTGCGGAATTTATCCAATTTAGTACTATGGTCGAATCTGTCCATAAAAAGGTTTCCGAATAAGATCCGTTAAATACGACTTGAACCTTTTGCATAAGCTCAGATAAGAGAACGGCAGCTGATAGCTCTAACCTAGGTATAGTAGCTCCCTTCAAAGGAGCCACGCGAGACTTGGCGCATAGCAATTGCGAAATGATTTGGTTAGATGAGGTTTGCAATCTAAAATAAACACAGGCTCCATAAGCAATAGAGCTGCTGTCTGCAAACCCATGAAGTTGAACCGAGTGAGATTTTACTGGAATTACGCATCTTGGAATTTTTAGTAAAGATAGTGATTGAAGTTCCGATTTAAATGCTTCCCATTCTGAATGAAAGTTTTGATGTAAGCTTTCATCCCAGTCTAAATTGGCTTCCCATAGCCTTTGAATTAATATTTTTGCTCTTATCGTAATTGGAGCCAGTAAACCCAATGGGTCGAACAGCTGCGATGCTATCGAAAGGACCGATCTTTTTGTAATAGTTTTCAAAGTAGGGTTTGATTTGACTTCAAATTGCAATGTATCTGAGATGGCATTCCAAGAGACGCCTTTACACTTTCGCGTTCACCTAATGGAATGGTGTGATACGAATTATCGCCAATGTCACTTTCGAGAATGTCAGGGCAATTAGACAAAAATTTCCTAATTGGAAAACCTGCTGATAACAATATGTTTGAGATGTCAGTTTTGATCAGCCTCACTTCGTCGGAGCTCGGAAGAGAGACAAGCAAATCATCAACATAGAATTTTGATTGTAAGATTTTGGATGCCGTGGGAAATAGTTCGGCATTCAGTTCTGCTAAGTAGTTTAGACATTTGGTAGCTAAATAGCTGGCGGAAGCAGTTTCATAAGTTATGGTATTTAACTCATATGTATCTATGGGATCGTCGATATGGTCCCTCCACAGAATACATTGGAATTTCCTCTCATTAGGATCGATTTTTATTTGCCGATACATTTTTTCAATATCACCAGTTAGGGCAACATTGTATTGACGAAAGTCTAATAAAATTGAAAATAGATCGTTTTGGACAACAGGACCTACTAGCTGAGTATCATTTATAGATATTCCGGAATTTGATTTTGCGCTACCATCAAACACTACGCGAAGTTTAGTCGTTAATGAATTTGTTTTGAGTACTGAATGGTTTGGTAAAAAATAATGAGGTAAATTTGACGATGGAATTTCTAAGTTCATAGCCTTTATCATGTAATTGTTGTTTTGCAGGACGTTGTTTGGAATATTAATTTTAGACATGTGTCCCAACGAAATATATTCGTGAATGAATAAAGCATAATTTGATTTTAATTCTGCATTTTTTAACAATCTTTTCTCTAGTCTTAGAAATCGGTCGATCGCGTGAGATTTCGAATCACCCAGATTAGCTAACTGTGAATTAAATGGGATGCAAACAGAGAATCTCCCAGAGGCATTACGAGTTATTGTGTTTTTAAAATGCATTTCACAAAAACGTTCTTCCTTATATAACAGTGATAGGCTACTTTTAGGATTCACTTCTTCCAATTGCCAAAATTTAGTGAGGCCTTTGTTTAATTGCTCATTTGAAATTGATAAATTTGAAATAGAAATGTTTGGAATAATAGAATTATGATTGGAATTTTTTTATGATTTTATTCTTTTCTTGCTATCGCAAGGTGATTAAATTGTTAATAATCCTACGTCTCCGATCTTCAATTTAAAAGTTTGATCCTGGCTTATAAACAGGGTCTGGTGGCAGCTCTAAACGTTCGTTACCACACGACGGCCGCGATTATTTAATTAATCAAAGCCTACCCGTGTTACAAATGGTGGCAGCGGTGGGATATTCGATAAAGCAAGGAGTACTTTCACGTATTCCAATTATTAGCAAAATAATCTCCTAAAAATAGCACTAAAAAGAATAAAATCATTTTTAGTTATTCACAATATTTAAAAAATTTTTTTTTAGGTAAAGAAATTCTTTTTTTTCAATAATTTCTATTTTTAAACTATTTAATCAAATAAAACAATTTTGATGAAATAATTTAACTTTTTTTTAAATATATATAATTCAAAATAAATTCTTTTTTTAAATAATTCTAATTAAGTTGGTTTTAAATAATTCAAATTAACTTTTTTTTTTAGATAACTTAAACTAATTTTTTTCTTATTAAATAATTTCTTTCTTATTAACTTTAAAGAAATTTTTATTTAGATACATCCAACTGATTAATTTATCGTAACTAACAATTTTTTTTTATTATTCGTGTATTAATAACAGTTTATAAAAGTATTACGTAAAATTAGATTTTTCCATCCCTTGAATTTTAAAATAACAATTTAAAACTTAAATACACAAAAATGTCTACCTCGCGACCAGCAAGCCTAGCAAGCTCATTCGAAGGCACAGTAAGATGCTTTCTGGAGCTACAAATCCAGCGCACTATTTTGATAGATTGGAAGCCCTTAAATCATTAGAAGAATGGACCGACCTCACGACATTAAAAATCGTAAAATTCAAATTAAACGGCGCCGCGTTAAAATACTTTAAATCCGACCCTGAAATAAACGAATTAAACTATGAGCAATTTAAAGCACGGATGATAAAGCAGTTTAGCAAATTACGAATTCCAGGGGAAGCAGCCAGCAAATTGCACCAATGTTTCCAAAGACAAAATGAAACGGTATCACAATTCACGGTCAGATTGAAAGGGTTGGGCTCTAAAGTTTTGTTAGAAGACCTCGAAACCGCCGAAGATTACGAAAAACCGGGTATAAAATTCAAATGCGCGCAAACAATACTCACTCAATTCAAATTAGGGCTCAAAGAGGAAATATTAAAAGAAATAGGCGTCACTCTTATGAGGACGGCTAACCTCACAATCGACGAACCAGAGCGAATCGCGGAAATGCACGAAATAAACGAATCACTAATTAAAACGAGACTAGCACCAATCAACTTAACACAATTCGACTCGCAACAACCGCGACAATACAATTCAACTCATAATAACCCCAACAACTATCATCCCAATAATAGAAATTATAGGCAACCGCAACAATACGGTCCAATCACCAACAACTCTAACAATTATCGATCCAATAATGCAAACTACGATTATCAAAGAAATCACAGAAATTTTGAAGGCGATGGCCGCAGACACAACCCCAGAATATCAAATAATAATTATAACTATGGCAATAATTACCAATGTCCCAATTACAATAATCGCTACCCCTCACGAGATACCCCTATTAATTCCCCTATAAATAATGTGCGACCACGGCAATACGGCCCGAATTATAACGATTACGGCAATAATAGGCAAAGACCAAATTACAATTACCAACCCGCGCGCAATCAAGTAAACAACCCTGATACAACCATCGAGCCGCGAAACCAAAATCAAGATTTAAACTCCAAAAGCCCTGAGTCCTTTCCCCAGACCGCAGAGGCACAATAAACGAAGCAAACAAAAATATTCGCATCAATACACAACATAAATTCAAACCGCTTTATTCAATACCAAGCATAGATTCAAGTTATAATCAAACACCCTGTATAGTAGAAATGATATTAAATGGAACTCCGTGCAAGTTACTAGTAGACACAAGCTCATGCCTCAGCTTAATTAAGTCAGATATTTTGAACAACCGGATTTTTGATAAATTAAAACAACCGGAAGAAGAAATAATTTTAACAGGCATCTCAGGTCAAAAACATTCAATACAGGGTATCTTAAACGTTATAGGAGGCACGCCTCGAAACACAAATTTATTTCAATTTAATTTTGTAATTTGCGATATTAATTTAGACGCCGACGGTATAATAGGAAGAGACTTTTTAGCCACATTTAATGCAATTGTTGATTACCAATTTAACGAATTAAAATTTTTAAACGAAGCAATTTTAATAACAAAACAGTTACGCGAAGATTTTAAGAAGTATATAGATCCAAATAGGGGACAACCGGAAACAAATAAAAATTACGAAACGGCATTAACGGAAACGAATTATGAAAAGGTTATGAATCAAAAACGAAAAGTCACCTGCAATAAAAGTTCGAAAAACTTCAACCACCAGGTTGAACCAATAATAACCATCAATCGTTTTGGAACATTGTCAGAAGATGAAGACGATCGTATCGAGTCAATTGAAGCCATATCGAAACCAAGAAAGGAGATTTGCGAGACGTCGCGAATTAAACCAATCGAAAATCGAGTAAATGGTCCAAATAGTCACGATACCGAAAAAACTTCATCCTCAGGCAGGAAGATGAAAATTAGGTCACCAATTCCAGCCCAGGTGCTTGAAAATCATGAGTCAGGCACCCCTTCAGCTGAAATCGGTAACTTAATCGAATCGATCAAAAACGGGGGCGATAAAGGGGTTAATGCGCAAGAACTTCTTAATCGCGAAATGGCACAAGGTGCAAGAAGAAAGGAATATTCGAGTACCGATGTACACGGCGTTCGAACAAAGGTAGCAGAACCTTTTATAGCAGAGTATTTTAGATATGATTTCGGGAAAGTAAGCGAACAAACACGGGAACAAATGAGAGGTATTAGTAATGAAAAAGGAAATGATGTAATAGATACGGCCTTGACGGTAATAAAACCTAAGCAATTAGAGCCGATTAAATTAGAAAATTTTATACCCAGCAGAGGTAATGCGAGCAGTGCACTAAACGAAACGTTAGCGAACGAAAATATGAGGATTAATGGAAATTTAGAAAATTTTATACCCAACAGAGTTAGCATAGTAAACGAAAGTGATTATATTAAAAATAGAAAAGAAAATTTTACGCCTAGCAGTGGCAATTCAAGCAGTGAACCTAACAACGGAGTACGAATCAAAAGTACGAAAAATGAAGAAAGATTAGAAGATTTTATGCCTAGCAGTGGCAACGCAAGTAGCGAATGTAACAATGCAGTACAATCAAAAAGTACGAAATATTTAGAGAATTTAAGGAATTTAGAAAAGTCAAGAAATTTAGAAGATTTTACGCCTAGCAGTGGTAATTCAAGCAGTGAACCTAACAACGGAGTACGACTAAAAAGTACGAGAAACTCAAGAAATTTAGAAAATGTTATGTCTAGCGGAGGTAACGCGAGTAGCGAATGTAACAGTACGGTACTAAGGAAATGTACGGAAGGTTTAGAAAATTTTGAAAAACTAGAAAATTTAAAGAACTTAAAAACCTTAGAAAATTCAGAAAATAAGAGGAATGTGGAAAATGTCGAAAAATTTGAAAATTATCCAGTAGAGATAACGCGAGCAGTGAATGTAACAGTGCAGTACGAATCAAAGGTACGAGAAATCGAAGAAAATTTAGAAAAGCACCTAGTAATCAAAAGTGACAAGAGAGTACGAAATAAAAGTATGGAAAATGAAACAAATTTAAGAAAATTCACGGAAGTCAATTCAGAAGTAGTCAATTTAGAAGATGATCAAATCAATAAAGAAAAAGATTGCAGCATAATAAACGAGGCCAAAATAAATAAATATAACGAAATTTCAAATTTACCGCAAAAAGAAGAAACCATTAACGAATGTGTATTAAAAACAAAAATTAACGAAATAAATAATAACAAACTAATTAGCAATCCAATTGAATTAAGTAATAAACGCGTAGAAACAGCAGATACAAATTGTAAATTAAACCAAGGCTGTAAACGCAGCACAGCAGGAAGTAAAAATTTCGTAGGAACACTAACAGTGGTAAATGATGTGGTGATACCGCGACGCACAGAAAGCGAACAATCCTTCCAAATTAAATTTATGCGAGGAACCCCCTCGGGATCAAAAAGCAATAGCGAAAATTTATTGATTGAACAGGATGACAACAATCATCAAAACTTAATTTTAGCCAGCGCAGTCGTCACAAACGGGCCTAATGCAACCGTGATTACGAGGGTTATCAACCCAAACGAATATGACGTGACTTTAAGAACCAATGCCCAAATCGGCAAAGTATCAGGTGAAATAAAAATTCAAGAACGACTGGAAAATAGCAAACCGTCCAAAACAATTCATATGATAAATAGGTCAACAATCGACAGCGAAGACATCCTTTCGCAAATCAATTTAGATCACTTAAATAAAGACACAGCGCATTCCCTTCGAGAACTTATTGCATCGTATTCTCATATTTTTATTAACGATGATGAAATTTTGACCAGCGTACACAATGTAAAACATAGAATAATTACGGAGGACATACCTCCCATAGCAAAAAGACCTTACCGAGTGCCGTATCATCAAAGAGAAATTTTAGAAAACGAAATCAAAAAACTTTTAGACGCAAAAATCATTAGAAATTCCGCCAGTCCATGGTCAGCACCAGTGGTAATCGTAACCAAGCCACTACCAAATGGTGAGACAAAGGTCCGAGTATGCATCGACTATAGAGGTCTCAATAGTGTGACAAAAAAGGACTTTTTCCCTCTGCCTGATCTACACGAGACGATTGAACAGCATTTCGACGAATCTGCTTTATTCACCGTACTTGATATATCCCAGGCGTTTCATCAGATTGATGTGGAAGAAGCGGACAAAGAAAAAACAGCATTTACAACATTTGGTCATTATGAGTACAACAAATTACCTTTTGGCTTGTCGAATAGCCCCGCGACATTTCAGCGCTTTATGAATATAACCCTTGCCGGATTAACTGGAATTCTATGTCTAGTTTACTTAGATGACATCATAGTGTACAGCCCCAACGACGTAAACGAACATTTCCGAAGGTTGACACTGGTTTTCGAAAAGTTGGAGAAATCAAACGTAAAGCTTAAGCCCAGTAAATGTTCTTTCCTCGCAGAACAAGTAAAATACTTAGGACACATCATCACAAAGGAAGGCGTGAAACCTGACCCGGAAAAATTGAAAAGTTTAGAAACTTTCCCGATACCGCGGAACGTATCCGAAGTACGATCCTTTCTTGGATTAGTAGGATGGTACAGACGCTTCATAAAGAACTTCTCCGAATTAGCATTACCACTCACAAATTTAATAAAAAAAGAAACCAAGTTCATAATCACCCTGGAGGTGTTAGATTCAATAAATAATTTAAAAACAGCAGTGACCTCAGAAAATGTGTTAATTTTCCCAAATTTTAAAGAACTATTCATTATTATCAACAGACGCCAGCGGAACAGGAATAGGAGCCATATTAAGTCAAAAACGCGATGGCTACGAAAGACCAATCGCCTTTGCAAGCCGGAAGTTGCAAAAAGCAGAAAAAAATTACACAATAACCGAATTAGAATGCCTCGCAGTAGTTTACGGAGTTAAACAATTCAGATGTTTTCTATACGGCCGCAGATTTACAGTAATTACAGATCACCGAGCATTAAAGTGGATTATGAATCTGACTCAAGCAACGTCTAGACTCGCTAGATGGTCCCTATTATTGTCAGAGTATGATTTTGAAGTCACTTATAGACCAGGTGTAAAACATGGTAATGTGGACGCCCTCAGTAGAATCCACGCGTTCGAAAAACCTACATTGCAAGAATTTTACGTTTCATTTAAAAATAATAGTATACCAAATAATCAAATAATATCAAGAATTCAAGCCACCCTCACCACAATTTCGGAAGATTACTCCCTAGTTTTTCTATCATCGAAAGAAATAAATATCACTTCCGGAGTAGCAAAAGAATTTAAACAATTATACGATGGTACATCCGAACTGCGATCTCAAAATAAGGACATAGGTGAAGTAGCAACCCTTAAGCTACCGGAAGAAAACGTATATTATTTAATAATTAAAAATGGACTTTACAGAAAAACATCATATGAAACCATATTCGAAGCATTTAATAATTTATTCGACTCATGTATGCAAGATAAAATTTTCAAACTTGCTTTACCCGATTTAGAAAATGAAATCGACGATTTAGACCTTGAAACCGTAATCCACATGATCAAATTTATATTTAAAACCGCGTCAGTAGAAATAAAAATTTTCGAAAATAATAAACCTAAGTATCCGATATATTTAATCGAAGGAGAAGATTTACCAATGATACCCACCTGGGATAGAATTTACATAAAGAAGGCACAAGATGATGATGAATTTTGTAAGGCCATGATTAGAGAAATTAATCCAAGCGAAGAAGAAGAAGCCAATTTTCCATATTATTTAGATCAAGATGGTATACTCTACAAGCAAGATAACTCGACGGGTCAAGATTTGTTAGTCATCCCCAAAATTTTCATAAATAAGGCAATTCAAGATTTTCATAACGCCCCGTTTATAGGCCACCCAGGCCAAATCAAAACGTTTCAATTTATTCAAAGAAAATTATACTGGCCTAGTATGCGTAAAGATATTAATGATTACGTTTTAACTTGTAATATCTGCAACCAACGTAAGACTTCCCCACATTTCAAACCAGCTCCCTTACAAGAATTTCCGCGAATATATGAACCCTTCGAAAGAACCGCGATGGATATCGTAGGCTCCTTTGTCACCTCTGACAACGGAAACAAGTACTTATTGACGTTCCAGGATCATTTCACCAAGTATGCAGAAGCCATACCCTTACCGGATCAAAAGACCGACACAATTGCTAAAGCCTTTACAACTCAAATCATTTGTAGGCATGGTACACCCAAGCAGTTAATTACAGACCAAGGCGCAAATTTCGTGTCAAAACTTTTCAAAGAAACTTGTACCCTACTTCAAATTGAAAAAATCCAAACAACAGCATACCATCCACAGTCCAATGGGGTAATTGAACGCTCGCATCGCGTATTCAAAGACATATTAAGTTGCTACGTTTCTTCGACGCAGCGCGATTGGGACGAATGGATCCCTTACGTACTAATGGCATACAGATGCCACATTCACAGCTCAACCGGACATTCGCCGTTCTTTTTACTACACGGACGAGACATGATGTTACCCTACGATGAGATAATAAAGGCAAACAAAGTCAAATACGACGTCAGCACTAACTACCCTTCAGAAATGATGAGTAGGCTAAATAAAGCATACGCGGAAGTAAACAACATGATGGCGGAAAGTAGTAGAAGACGCGCGAAATATTTTAACCGAAAGTCAAAACTTCGCCTTTAATAGGAGATTTGATATACCTACACGAAGAAGCCACTAAAGTTGGCATATCGAAAAAACTAAGTAAGCCCTGGACAGGTCCATATAGAATAATGGAAGTAATTTCGACGGTTAATTATCGTATCAGGAAGGTAGGATCCAGAAAAGAGCAGGTTGTACACATAAATCGACTGAAGCCCTACCGATGCGAAATAAAGAAAAAAGACGACCGAGTCGGTAGAGTTGTAAAACGGAGTGTAATCCCAGATAACCCCGAGCAAAGTCTAGAATCTGGACCCGAGCCACAAATAAATCTGTTGCCATATGAATATTTAACTTCTGCACGTAAAGCCAATTACCAAAATAATCGACGGAAACCCGTTCGACCCGACAATCACAAGTCGACCACAGAAGACGAAGCCCAAGAAAACCCATCAGATGATGGCGAAGAGGTCTCATCAGATGAGATCGAAGAAGTCTCATCAGACGGAAAAACTCCCCCAACATCCCCAGTAGGAAGAGAAGTACCGCCAGGTTCCCCAACAAGAGCAGAAGTACCGCAAGAAGAGGTACCTCCAGGTTCCCCAGCAAGAGAAGGACCGCCACAAGAAGTAACCCCGAGTCCTCCAGCTAGAGAAGGACCGCCACAAGAAGAGGGAATACCCCAAGACCCCGAAGTAGACGTCACAGTACGCCGTTCAGAAAGAACAGCCAAACCCAAAGTAAACCCTGAATTTCTGTACTACTAACTACTAGACCTCCCGTATTTTTTTATTCGCCACTAGTACCATTTACATCTAGCTAGAACGGGAGAACAATTAAGTACATTCAGTTCCGGGATTCGGAGGGCCGAATCCGAGATAGCTTCCCGACGGCAATATCCGTTGGGTGGTGCGAGCACTGCCGGGGGCGACACGCGGTCGAGAAGTGCGCGTCGTTCAAGGCGCTCCCACCCGCCGATCGGAAAAGGATAATCGACGAGAACGGCATTTGCCTAAATTGCCTAAGACATCCGCGTAGCGAGAGGTGCCAGTCGCGATGGCGATGCAAGGTGTGCTTTGAGGAACACCACACCCTATTACATCAGGACCGAAGTAACAGGGGGACCCCAGCGACAGCTTCAACGAGTTACGCTAGGGAGACCGACTACACGCAAGAACTGGTAAAGTGCGATTACTGCACGGCGGTGTTGAAGCGCTCCTTGAAGGTTTCACACGTAGCGCGGGTGCACAGCGGTACCCCGGCGTACGAAGAAGCACAGGTGGACGTGCGAGCAATGGTGCGCGAGCGGGAGCGAATTTTTACCATAGGAGGCGAATTTTCCATACATTAGTTTAGTGTGCCAGCTCGCTAAAAAAAAAAAAACCGCTAAAATGGAAGTGCGTGGAAAAACAGTAAATCGAAATACGGGATGAACCAAAAGTGCGTTGAAAAACAGTAGGTCAAAATACGGGATGAACCAAAAGTGCGTGGAAAAACAGTAAATCGAAATACGGGATGAACCAAAAGTGCGTGGAAAAACGGTAAATCAAAATATGGAACGAACCAAAAGTGCGCGGAAAAGCAGTAAATCAAAATACGGGATAAACTGAAGTGCGCGGGTTAACAGTAAATCAAAGTGCGGGAAAACTTCTTTTTTTTACCAACAAACTTGTTAATAATTAATTTCTTTTAGGACAGTTTAAATTTTCTTAGTACTGAGCTAAGAAGTCAGATCAATGTCAATCTAACGATATCATACCAATAACCGCGTCTAAGTCAATATTTTGTTTGTTTTTTTTTAGAGCGACAAAGCCACAATGGACTACTTCTACTGGATAGTCTTTGCCGCCATCCAAGCGACCCTTGCTTACCAGCAACACGAAATCGACAGCCGATCGGGATTTTTCATCGAAAAAGAAGCGGACACCCGCTTAGTGAACTCCTATTGGAGAATACTCAAATACGTAGATATAGCCGAGTTAAGGAGATTCAACGCTCACAACGAAGACGTTATAAGACGCCTAAACGAGACGATAAGGTCGAAAATGAACACGCAATCAAAGGGCCACTTCTTCATACCACCTCTATTACGAGAAACGACCGCATCAAGTAACCTAAAGCAAAAGAGGTACTTGCTGAACTTCCTAGGGTCCGCGATAAAATATATCTCCGGTAATTTAGACGCAAAAGACGGGGAACGATACGACGAAAGCATCGACAAAATTAAAACCGATCAAAAAGTGATGACAGACTTACTCAAACAACAAGTCTCGGTAGTCACGAAAACAGTGGACACTTTCAATAAATCAATGACGCAATTACAAGTAAACGAAGAAATGCTCAGAGAAACCCAAGATAAAATAAGGACAGCTATAAACAAAGCCATACTAGATCAGGAACACACCAACAGTCAAATCGAGACGATAGACGTCATGATACAACTTCACGAATCTTTCACACTACTCCTACAGGAGATAAACGAATTGGCGGAAAGCATTAACTTCGCAAAGATCAACTTGCCCTCCTTGATCAAACCAGATACACTTCTAGAGGAACTACAAATTATTCCAAGACATTTAACTAAGTCCAAATTACCCTTAAAACCGACTCACGAAAATTTACCTTCTTACTATCACTTCATTCGTACTTCAGTATTCCAATCTCGAAACAAAATCATTTTCGCCATCGAGATACCTCTCGTCACACCAGCATATTACTCCTTATACCACATTTACTCTCTCCCCTCAAAAACCAACATACCTACCTTATTTCAAGTCAATATCCCAGTGTCGCCGCGCATAGCGATCGCGGAGGAAAATTCTCAATACTTTTTCCCCTCGGAATGTATTGACGCTACTACTAGCTTAAAATTGTGCAAGACGTCAACTACTTCGAACGTAGACGTAAACTCACCATGTGAAGTACAGCAGATATTACAAACTGGATCTTATGGAACATGTAACGATTCGCGAGCCCTGATCAAGCTACACCAAAATAAAGTGCAGAAATTATGCCACGGAGGCTGGCTGTTATTAATAACAACGCCAACGACCGTAACGGAGTCGTGCCCAGATTCCCCAAACACCTACACGGAAGTCACCAAAACTGTCCTTTTGTCTACGAATAAACACTGTAATTTGCGCATCGGCGAAATGAATCTACTGACGGAAGGAGACACCGAAGTGGACCAAGTCAACACCAAAGTTCAATTACCAGCGATAACGGTACAATGTTGCAAAAATATAACCCAGGACCATATCAAGAAAATCGAGCCGGTCGATCTGAAACACATAAACCTCGACTCGCTAGCCGATGTCAAGGACCATCTGAAGGAAATTAGATCCTCGCTGAATGACCCCGGAAAACCAATAGTAGAAAAACACATATCGTGGATAATTTATGCCATCATAGTGGTTCTGTGCGGAATAATAATATTAATGACCGCGAATTATTGGAACAAAATCCCAGGAGAATACAAAGCAAGAATCGGAGGATTCGTCCCCAGCTGTGGAAATTTCTGCGTCAGGAAAACTCCTGACCTCGCCGACAACGAACTCCAACCACCAATCGAACTGGCTGAATTCAAAAAGTAATAAAGGAAAAAGTGAAAAGTGAAAAGTTAAGTGCATAAACGGCAAAGTAGTGAATAAAACAACCAAAATTTTTTTTTTTAAATGGTTATGATATCGGTAGACGACAACGAAACGTTATTTTATTGAGTGTGTGCACATAGCACCCGTAAGCATTGTATGTTACAATTAATTGTGTATTTACTCACGTTTAATTTTTTTTTGGTATTTATAATTTAATTAGACATTCTTTTTTTTATTATCCAGGGGCGCTCAAACAAGTTCATTGAATAAATTTTTCTTTTTCATAAGATCAAAACGACAATTAGCTTGTTTCGGCATCGTAGTTCATTCTCTTTCACAAAATTTTTTTTTCACTATCATTATTATTACTATTATTATAAACTCTAGTACTACTATTATTATCGTTGCTATCGTTATTTTGCGATAACTCGAGGCTAATAAAGCCAATAGTCACTTGTGATTTGTGTACCTATAAATCGTGCATGCTATAATAAGCATTTCTATACTAATTTTTTTTTGTTAAAAAGGAACGCATGCTTTGATACATGCCTTCTTTTTCAAAGGGGGGGATATGTAACAAATCACCCTCAAATCTAAAGCTAAGACGAAGGTAATTTATGCGAAATCAACTCAAACATTTATATGCATAGCTAAAAGCGACTGATTAAAATTCCTTTTTTTTCGTAAATACGAATAAACTACCTTCCGCAAGCTAGGACTTAATTAAGTATGATGCAATTAAATTTGTGTGACAATAATTTGGAACATTCTGGAAATACACACTATACATGAACACATGCTGAAATCGGTCGGGGCCCGTCAGATCTTTATTACTAAGAAACTCATAAAATGGATAAGTTTTCGACTTTTTATGACAGGTCACATTAAACAATTTACACACTAATTGCCAGTAAATGCGAAACCCGCGACATTTCAGAGTCGAAATTTATATGAGCTTGGAGCTAATAAAATTTCAATCGGGAGTATATAAAATTAAAATAGCGGAATTGCGATTCAAATAAGTAATTATCAAATTATAAAGTTCCACTGAGAACATCTGGAGATCATAAAATCATTAAATACAAGTTCAGGGGAACTCCAACTGATAATTCTCGAGAATCTAAAGGTTCGAGCATCATAAACTTTCACTGACCGAAAATAACGGCTATAACCAGTGAACCCAAAACCATTTTTAAAATTACATGTTAAAATATGAATTGTGCATCAACTTTTGATACGCACTGGTTTTATTTCATCTTTTAATGATCACTTTGCCGGATTTGAATTAAATTTAGAATACATATCTCTTTATTCATAGACGATATAACAAAATTGTCATATTAGAGTTTTCACGATTTATTCAGTTTTCGGGAATAAAATTGTATCGGTTAAGCGACTTTAGCCCTTATCGGCAACCCTGGAATTTAACATAAATAGAGGTTCCCTTCCGGGCAGCATGACTTCATCTTCAAATTTTGTTAGTAGTATATCATTCAACTTTTCATTTTTTTCAAGTGCCTAGTTAAATTTTAATATTTTTTTTTCTTTGGTGACAATCGAACAGCCTAAAACTTAAATTCTTTTTTTTATATATATACATCCAAAGTGTAATTTTATTTTATTTTAAACTCGTGAATGTGTGTTTCCTGGTTCGCTAAATTCAACAAGAAGGTAAAATATAAATAATCTATGTACCGAAAATTGTTCTTTTTCAGATTTGTGTCGCAAACTAACTAAAATTGTTTTTATTAAATATTAGTTGTTACTTTCAACTAAATAATTTCTTTCTTTTGTATTTTTGTTTATGAATTTCAGTGTATTATTTCCTTTGCATTATATTGATTAAATAGATATAGATTTATATGATTTTATTCTTTTCTTGCTATCGCAAGGTGATTAAATTGTTAATAATCCTACGTCTCCGATCTTCAATTTAAAAGTTTGATCCTGGCTTATAAACAGGGTCTGGTGGCAGCTCTAAACATTCGTTACCACACGACGGCCGCGATTATTTAATTAATAAAAGCCTACCCGTGTTACAGCAATTCGTTTGTTTTGTGGTGACTTATTTGTGAATCTTGGCAGGTCTTCGTAATTATAGTTGGTTCGATCACGAACCTCCTTGTAATTTCTGTACTTCGTTTACACTTATTTCGATTCTCGATAGCGCATATGCTACTAAGTTTTCTTTACCTTTTTTATAATTAATCGTTGTTTGCGATTCTTGATGTAGGGCTCTGGTACAAAAACACCTTTCTTCTTATATTCTATATTAATTTCAACAATTACAATTTTGACTTGTACCTTTTCTCAAGAGGTGCATAGCGCAAGTCATCTTTATTTTAAGATGTCTTTATTGTATAAGGACATAATGTAATAATTCAAGATAAAAATTAAAAATTAAATAAATAAAAATTTACGAAATTTATCGTAGTTTGTTGATTAATGACAACAGTTTCATTTTCGAATTTTTTCTAGTATTTTTACTTCCTGCGTCAGGTTGAATTTTAAGAAAATATATTTGTATAAATTCCAATGTCAACGATAGACCAGCAGTGTGGCGCAATGCTTAAATCTTCATGCTAGGAAGCGGTAAACCCCGGTTCGCTACTCAATCATGTCCACGCCACACTGCTGTGATCTAAATAAAGCCCAATATCGATCTATGGGCTATGAGTAACGAGCGGGAGTTCTGGGTTCGAATAGCGAACACACGCAATATCTCAGCTATCTATAGCTCGGCCTTCCTGCGAGTATCAACACTCTGTGAAGGGGTGCACAATAAACTTAAGCTTAACCACTTACTCATATTTTTCTATAGAGTGAATTTAATTCTTCCTTAAAGAACATCGTTATTATGATTAATACATCTAAAAGTATTTCATCATCTGTATCGTGAATTTCTTTTATATACAATTTTTGAATCCCGAAAGTTAAAATCTTTTTTGAGTTAAGCATATTTTTACTTAAATCGTGTATATTAATTTGAATTTCGTCCGATTTTGACATCAATTTGCTGAAATGCCAATAAATACCTTGCTGGCAGGTACATGTCACTCCCCCCCCCCCAAATCGATTTTTAATAAAAAATTGATGTCAATCGTTAGTGCTTGTTTGTGCTTCCATTCCCGAAGTTTGTGTCTCCATGGTCGCGAAGTTATGGGCATTTGAAATTTTCGTGAACTCCGAGCAAGTTGCGCTCTAATGCATGGATCCACAGATATCATCTAAAACTGTAAGGCAGGCTACAAAAGATGTGAACTGTCAATTTCTTGCGTATAGTATATAAAAATCAAAATATCTTCAATTATTAATATATGTATTTTAAATACTTATAATAAAACATAATATATCTTTTATAAAAATAGTTTTACGTTTTATTATATTTTGGCTACATACATATTTATTATTTGTTAAGTTTTGCACATTTGAAATTCATGCATTTGAGCGCAACTTGCTCGGAGTTCACGAAAATTTCAAATGCCCATAACTTCGCGACCGTTGAGGCACAAACTTCGGGAATGGAAGCACAAATAAGCACTAACGAAGCACTAACAATTGACACCAATTTTTTGTCAAAAATCGATTTGGGAGGGGGCATCGTGTCTACAGCCCCTCCCAAAATATTTTGCGAATAGCTTCGCGACCTTTGAGGCACAAACTTCGGGAATGGAAGCACAAACAAGCACTAAGGAAGCACTAACGATTGACACAGATTTTTTATTAAAAATCGATTTGGGGGGGGGGCAGTTACATGTACCTCTTGCTGGCAGAGCAGGACCGGCCACGTTTCCCTAATTGCAACAACCGAAGGATGATCACTATTGTTTAAAAGCAAACGTTGATTTGAATATGTCATTTCCAACATCTATCGAGTTTCTTGATCACATTCTGAACAACCATCTATTAATTTTAAATGCATTTCAGCATTTTGAGATTCTTCCAATGTGATGGTGTCCGAGGTTGGTTCCCAATTGTTGCATCCGGTTTTCATAGCTAACATTTTTCTCCTTTTGTTGATTGGAATATTACGTTTTGTAGATATTTCATTACTCGATCTTTTATTCTGGCAACAACGGTTTAAATATTTGATCCGATCTTGTAATTTAAAAAATATACTATGGTATCCTTCCCCAATTACAATTTCATCATCATCCCTGTCTTCTAAAGATTGGGGATATTTTTTACAAATTTGTATTGCAATATTTTTTAATTGTTTTGCCGGTATATTGGATCCAATAGACCTAATTTCGTCAGCAACAGTATGTACTACTATTGATTTCCAAATTTCATTTGGTCTAACAAAATTAATGTTTCCTTAGCCATAACTCTAAGTATGTTGTCGTCATCCACGTAAGTGCCATCACCTTCTAACACTAATGAGGATCCGTTAATGTTCAATTTTTGCGAAGCTAAAAAATAAAAAGTATTCCATATTAGTTAAGGTACCTATATGCTGTGTAAAATTAATAATATTTCAGAAATTAAATTTCTGGTATTGATAACCCTTGTATATCTTGTTCAGGTACAATTATATCGCTGTTGGAGTAATTTACAGGTACTCGAAGGGCTAAAATTTCCTTTGCGTTTACGCTAATTGTGAACAGGTTATCGTACGGTTTTTTATATAACAATTTTATTTTAGTATGATTGTTAGCTAACAATCAGGGGCCGTAGTTAGACATTTGCCAGGGGGGGGGGTTAAAAATTAAAAGAAAAGGTTGGTATATGCTTGTATTTTAAATTAATTTTTGTAATCAGGAAATATCAAGCAAAAATTACAAATAAAATAATATTAATAATAAGTACCTACATAATAAAAATATTAAAAAAATATAAATATAAAATAATAATACATTAAAAAAAGAAACAATTTAAAATTACAAAACCATTTTTCTATTTTTAAGGCAAAACTTTTCGATTACTTCTTCAGGGTGAACTTGAATATCCCTATGCACAGATATTAGAGCAAGTCCATTTAAACGCTCGTTTGACATTGAATTTCTTACCCATGATTTTAGTCGTCGAAAGATCGAAAGAGTTCTCTCCGGAGTGGCTGTAGAACAGGGCAGAGTCGCTAAAATCTGCAATAAACTTTTAATAATTGGAAAAAAACTTTCATTGGTTGCTATAAACGTATCAATAGCAGTTTTTGGCAAATCTTTGCAATCCTGCCATTTGGTTTTCCATAGATCTAGCTCTGCGGAAAAGAAATTAAAATTCTTTTCGTATAATATGCATGTATCATTGAAAGCTTCTTTCTTGACTTCGAGACATTTTTCTGGAAAAAGAAACTGCAAATTCAAAATAGCTTTATGATATTCCGAGAAGCAATCTTGCAATTCTACCAGAAAGTGGTCGACAAAAGGTATGAAAATTTTCCTTAAATAATATTGTCGAAGTTTTCTTCGATTTTCATTTGCTTGCTTTATTCTCTCTGAACCCACCAAACTGGCAACGTCAGGTACTTTTCCACCCATAACCGATACAAAATTTTCTGCTTTCAAAGATGCATTCTTGTGGTAGTCTTTGTTTGATGCGCTTCAAAAGTTTCTTTGGAATTTTATTTCTTTTAAACCGGAGACTGAAACTATATTAAGAAACTATATTACTACAAATGTTAAAGTTTAAAAATAGTGCATGTGAAAGTTATAAAACCATAGGGGGTTAACCTTTAAACACCCTTTGCACTTGGTTACAAAAATGACCTGCCGCTTTTATTACTTCCTTTGTACATTTCTTTCAGTTGAAAGTTTAGAGATGAATTTATCTGTCGCATTAATTACTGTTTATTTATTTTGCTTTCACGTGCACATTGGAAACGTTTCTTAAATGTAGTAATTATTTAGAATTACTAAACCCATGTGGGGGGGGTGAACCCTCAAAACCACCCCCTTATATACGGCCATGAATATTAAAGTTCATTTTGCTGATGGCGTTCATTCTTATTATCCCGTCCAAAAAAACTATGGAAATCATATAAAAGGAATGTTGTTGTTTTGTTTGATTTGAATTCTGCGAATGCAGGAATATCGGCTTTATATCTGATTTCTTTTTCTTCGGTTGCCGTTCGAATTTTTGCTGAGTCGTGATAGATAGTATCACTGTAATGTTTTTCTGCAGTTGACCGTCTTATTAGCGATATGCTAGAACCTGTATCTATTAATAGTTTGAGGA
Organism: Cantharis rustica; assembly: GCA_911387805.1. Lineage (NCBI taxonomy): Eukaryota > Metazoa > Arthropoda > Insecta > Coleoptera > Cantharidae > Cantharis > Cantharis rustica. The sequence continues at coordinate 39,870,372 of OU426879.1, forward strand.
GTGAATTTTAAATAATTATATATGGTAATTCATTATGACAGTGTTCGATACTATAAACCTCGGTTTTTAAGTTGCGTTTTGGTCACGATCGCGTGTTCGAAAATCGTATTAGAAAATTATTTCTAGCGTTAAGGTTGTTTCTGTCGCTTTCAAAGTTGTCATTATTATGATAATGGTCATTTTCATTATCATAGTAATTATAATGGAAGTTGTTATCTACGGTCGGGGTTCGTTTGTAATCTTCGGCGTGATACAATTCTTCCAATATGAAATTCTGGGGTCCAGAAGTTCGAAATTGATTATTATATCGGTTAAGATTATTGTAATTGTTATTATGATTTTGGAATTGATTTTGACGGTTAGAATTATTAAATTAGTTTATTGATTTCCTTGCTGAGAAATTTCTAGAAGTGGTCGACATGGGTTCGGGCGGGTTCGTTGGAATTCTTCCTGTAGGTTTAAAAACGTTTCGCGGGGGTCCAAAAGTTTGCAAATTGGTAGGAAAATTGCGTTGAATGGGTCGCGATTGAATGTTTACCGATTGGTTGGGAAATCTGGAATTGCGATTAGGTTATAATCTAAGTTACTGTTACAATATTTATCAACTTGCTTAATATTAATTTTAACAATATGTTTCCTATTTCTAATTACCTCATTTCCATGTTCTGTTTAAATTTAAATTTTTTAACGTTCACGTTTTCTCCAACCCTTAATTTACAAAGCTCTTTTGCTGTTTGATTAAAGTATTGTTCAGCTTTTTGCTGTTTAACTTTGAAATTATCGCGCACTTCTTTGTAGTTATTGATTCTTGGTTTTAATAATTTTTTATTTATTGGCAACAGTGTTCTTTGCCTTCTGTTGTATAATAACTGTGCTGGACTAGGAATATTATTTGTCAGTGGTGTGTTCATTAGCTCCAAGATGGCCATATTATAATCTAGTCCTTGAGCTTCGGCTTTAATTATGGTTTTCTTCACCGTACCAATCGTTCGCTCTACTTGGCCATTTGATTGGGGGTGATAAGCGCTGGTTATTTTATGACCTCCATCTGAAATGACTGTAAATGGAATTCCGTGTCGACAGAAAACTTCTTTAAGGTATACTGATACCGTTGCAAAATTTGTTGAATTTATTTTACGAACTTCAACAAATTTTGTTAAATAATCGACCATTACGATGTGCATATCGTTTTTTGTTTGAAAAATATCTACTTCAACTTTTTCCCACACCAATTTTGGTGCTACTTCGTGTGATATTAGGGGTTGTTTTTGATTGTTGTTACTGTGTGCTAAACATAATTCACAGTTTTCTACTAAATTGTCGATTTCGTTATTCATTCCCGGCCAATAGAATAACTCTCTAGCTCTTAATTTCATTTTTTCTCTTCCAAGATGTGAAGAGTGTAATATTTTTAAAATTTCAGTTCTCATACTTTTTGGTATTACAATTCTGTCATTTTTGTATATTATACCATTATTAAATGTTAAATCTTCTTCAATGTTATAATAAATTTTTAAAAACTCCTGCATATTCTGTCTTTCTATTGGAAACCCTATTTTAATTATTTTCCCTAATTCATTTAATTGCTCATCTGCACGTGTTACAAGTTTTATTTGGTTCATTTTTTTATCAGATATTGGGAATCTGTCTACCATCATACAATATTGATGTTCAACTTGACCAATAGTTTCTTCAAAATCTCTATCCACATCTTTTCCATACGCTCTTGACAAGGTATCTGCCCATATTAATTAATTCATACTAATTCTAATCCTTACCATGGTTTGTAGGGTACCCGTTAACCCACGAATAAATGTTTTTAAGGCTACTTCGTCATATTGTTTTATATAAATTAATTTTGTTCATTTCCGTTATATTTGTGGACGATATTTTTTAAGCTAATTGGCTTCGCGCGATTTGAATCCTTTTACCAAATTCGATTGGCGTTTCGCCTTTAAATGGGCATAAGGTTAATAAATCCTGTTCCAGACATTCTAAATTTCTATGATCTCCGTTTACCGAGTACCGATCAAAATTTGGACTCTACCAGTTAATTTCGTAGTAACATATCTACGTAAAGTTTAAGCAATTCGTAGTTTGGTTTTAAATTTACCACATTTTCTCCAGTCCTTTTCGATTTTTTATCTGGAGTGTTAGTAATGGTAATAACATTTTTAAAATCACTCGTTAATTTTTCAATTTTTTTTGCATAATGTGAATTTAATTCGTTCGTTTATAGTTCTCGACGAACAATTTAAAAATAATTAAAGAAAGTTTTTCATTTATAATTTAATTGTTTTAAAAATTTTATTATTAATTAGTTTCTTATACAGAGAAAACTAATAATTTAATCTTAAAATAATAAAACCTAACAAAATGTTAAAATAATAAATTTTAACTGTTAAGTAAATAATTACATACTACAAAGAAACATAATATTTAAAGAAACCAAAATAAACAAATACTGTTATACATAACTGATGATCGCCAATAAACGTGAAATAAAAGCTTTTATATTATGTTACAGTATTTTTTAATTTTTTAGTAATTTTTATCATTTTCTATAGTATAATTTTTTCAGATTTTAATTTCTTGTTTATTCAAATTTTTCTAAGTTCAACCCTGTTCAATGTTAATATTTGTTTATTTTGGTTTCTTTAAATATTATGTTTCTTTGTAGTATGTAATTATTTACTTAACAGTTAAAATTTATTATTTTAACATTTTGTTAGGTTTCATTATTTTAACATCACCTACTACTAAATACCACATAAATACTTAAAAAAATTCTAACAACTTTTTTAAGTTATTTTCTATTTTAATAATTTAATCTTTTATTGAATTTATTATTTGATTGTTGAGTTATCTAGTACTCGTAAATTTTATCTATTAGTTTTCTAAACAGGGAAGACTAATTTATTTATTTAACATAAAATTCCAGGTCCAGAAAAGAACAGGTTGTACATATAAACCGATTGAAGCCTTGCCGATGCGAAATGAAAAAAAAAGGATGACCAAATCGGCAAAAGTTGTTAAACGGAGTGCAATCCCCGATTACTCCGAACAAAGTGTAGAATCTGAAACTGAGCGACAAAAACGGAAGGGTCATCAAGTACATCCGGTTCCTGGATTCGGAAGGCCGAATACAAGACAGCTTCCCGGTAGCAAGTTACCCGATCGTGTGGTGCGAACACTGCGGAAAACGACACGCAGGCGAGAACTGCGCGTCATTCAAGGCGCTTCCACCCGCGGACCAGCATCGAACCATAGAGGAGAAGGGCATTTGCCAAAACTGCTTGAGGCATCGAAGCAGCGAGCGGTGCCAATCAAAATGGAGATGCAGAGTTTGTTTCAATGAGTACCACACTCTGCTACACTAGGATCTAACCCCACGAGGATCCCCAGCAACGACCTCGACGTATTACTTTAGAGAGGCCGACTTACTAGCAGGAGTTGGTTCAGTGTGGGTACTGCCCGGCCGCTTTCATGCGGTTAAAAATGACTTGACACGTCGCGAGATTGCACAGCGGCACCCCAGCCTACGAGGAGGCGCAAGACGAACTCAGAGCGGCGACACGAGAGCGGGAGAGACTCCTGGCTCTCATCGACAGAAAGAAAGCTAATACAAGATCACATTAGAAATAAATAATAATACAAAAATATTTAAAAAAAAGTGTGGAAAAACAGTAATCGAGGCACGAAATCCGGTATATACAGTTGTGGGATTTGGAGGGCCGAATCTAGGACAGCTTTGAAGTTTCAAGACGGCCAATCCTGTGGTGCACCTTCTGCAGAAAGAGACACCACAACTACACCTGCACTACTTTCAAGGCGCTTCCACTAGCTGAGCGGTTAAACACTGTGGAGGCAAAGGGCCTCTCCGGGAACTGTCTAAACCATAAGGTAAAGATCCCATGTAGATCAACAAAGGGGTGCGAGGTGTGCCTGGAAGCACACCATACCCTGCTCCATAGAAGCGCGGCACTGCTGGCACTGGCCCAGATGAGCCAGTACTACTGACTACCAGCAGCAGTTGGTAAAATGTGAATACTGCCCGGCAATCCTGAAGAGGGGAAAAAAAATTTCTCACGTCGCACGGGTACACAGTGGTACCTCCAGCGGGGAGGCGCAGGAGAAAGCAATGGCGGTGATACGCAAGCGAGAAAGACTCCTGTCTCTCATCGACGAGAGGAAACGAAAGTGGTGATTAAAAAGAAGGGACTAATAAATCAAAAAAAAAAAAAAATGTAATAAAACAGTAAAACAAAAAAAATAAAACGTACTAAATCAAAAAAAAATTATTTATATTTTTTTTTTATCCAGGGGTGCTCAAACAAGTTCATTGGAAAATTTTTTTTACATTAATTCGACACGACGGACGATTAGGCTTGTTTTGGCATCATAATTCATTCTCTTTTATTAATTTGTTTTCTTATTATTATTTCTACAGCTCACGGCTAACAGGGCCAACAGCTATCATTCTTTTTCAAAGGGGGGGGGGGGATATGTAACAACCCGCCCTCCCCCAAATCCGAAGCTCATACGAAGGTAACTTATACGAGCCCAGTTCAAACACTTATATAAATCGCCACACGCGACTAATTAAAATTATTTTTATACAATAAGAAATAAACTACCTTCAACAAGCTTGCAAACATAAATAAGTGAAATTTAATTGATGCAATGCATCTAATTAGAACAATAATTTAACACATTTTGAGAAACACACATTCAAGTTGCAACAATTTGAATTTCAAGTTAACTTTTTATATGCACTGGTTTAAATTAAACTTTTCGCGATTAATTAAGATTTAGATTGGAATACCGTGTACACATTATTAAAGTTCATTTTTAAAGATACCGCGATAAAGATTAAAATTCAGAATTATAAACCCGGGACCCTACACGTACAGGCGATTAGTAAAAAAACCCCGTTCATACCTATTTGGGATAGAGAAGCGATTAAGACTGACCAACATAATGATGACTTTTGTAAAGCCATCGCCCTCGAATTAGAAAACAGTAGAGAAGAAGACCCTCATTATTACTTAGATACCGACTCCCTACTGTATAAGGTTGAAACCGCGACAGGACGCGACTTTATTAGTTATTCCCAGGTCATACGTTACTAAAGCTATACGAGCATTTCATAACATCCCGACGGAAGGTCATCGAGGGATGGCGAGAACCCTATCATTCATTCAGAGTTGACTATATTGGCCGAACATGAAAAGATACGTTAATAACTACATATCCTCATGTAACATATGCAACCAGCGAAAAACTTCTCCCCATTTCAGAGCAGCTCCCCTACAAGAATTTTCCAAACTCTCAGAACCCTTTGAACGCACTGCAATGGATATTGTAGGCTCTTTTGTCACTTCAAACGACGGAAATAAGTATTTATTAACTTTCCAAAACCATTTCACTAAATACCCCGAAGTCGTACCCATTCCTAATCAATCCGCGAAAACGGTTGCGCGAGATTTTGTCACACATATCATTGTTAGGCACGGAACTTCCAAACAATTAATAACAGATCAAGGCGCGAATTTCGTGTCTAAATTATTCAAGGAAGTTTGTAAATTACTGCAAATAGAAAAAGTGCAAACTACCGCGTACCATCCCCAAAGCAACGGCGTCTTGGAAAGATCTCATAGAGTTTTCAAGGACATGATATCCAGCTATATCGACAGTTCGCAACGCGACTGAAGTACTTGGATCCCATTATGTGTTATTATCGTATAAATCACACGTACATAGATCGACCGGTTATACACCCCATTTCCTCGTGCACAGTAGTGATATGGTCTGCCGCTAAACGACATCCTTAAATCGAAACGAATTAAAAACGACGTTTATATAAATTATGCTTCCGAGATGATGTTGCGATTTCATAAAGCTTTCACTCACGTATCTCAAACAATGCAAGATCGAAGTAAAGATCGCGCGCGAGATTTTAATAAGAAGTCAAAAGAACGTACATTCGAACTCGGTGATTTAACTTATATGATCCAGCTCATAAAATAGGAATTTCAAAGAAATTGACTCGACTCTGGTCGGGCCCCTTTAGAGTAGTAGAAATTTTAGGTCCCGTTACGTACAGAATACGGAAGCTAGGCACTAGGCAAGAACAGGTAGTACACATAAATATATTATAAGCTTTTCTTTCCAACGATCCCGAACCGGATGACGTAATCGATGACAACCCTTCAGGAAGTTTGAGAATGGAAGACCCCCACGATGAGTCGGATGACAGCGCAAATTTCGACTTACCCATTGCCTAATCAGACTGTAAACAGGAACTTACACCCTACCCCGGAAGTACGAGCCGAATTGGAAGGATTAGGGGCCGAACGACGAGATCAGACCCCTCCCGGCAGACATCCCGATCACGCGGATGAAGAAGTATCAATGTCCCCCTTACTCCCGGAACCACCAGATGAACCGCTTAGAAGATCCAATAGAACGAGGAGACCAAACCTTGTTCCCGAATTCTAGTATTAATGACACCCTTATAATTACATCAATCAATCATCTCCATTTTTTTTAACTATTCAAAAATTTCTTTTCTTCCTCTTATTCACATAAACCCCAAATCCCCCTCCAAGTTTTAATACAAAAAAAAATAAAATCCTTCCTTCGCCACAAAATAAACTGATTCCTCACGTAAATGATTTTAACCCGTAAAAAACTATCACCATATGAGACGATCTTCATTCAATGTAAAAAGCAACCGGAGGTAACCAACTACAGATAAGAGATCAGCGAGCGACCAAGGAGAATAAATATCAAGTGTTTCCATGATCAACGTGTGGAAACATAAACAATAGTGCATTAAGTGCGCGATTGAACGATTTTAAAACGTCGCGAGACTCATACCAAGTGAAGTTAGTGTACGTAGATAACGACGGACGTAATGTTAACGAACTTATTCGCGGACCGCGTAAATCATAAAGAAATGACTTTTTTTCTGTTGTTTTTTTTGTTAGATATAAAGAAACATTTTTTGTTGTTGTGTTAGATATTAAGAAGAAACTTCTTTTTGTTGTGTAGATATTAAGAGAAAGTTTTTTTTTGTTTTGTCGTAGGAAAATTAGTGTTAGGAAAATCTTTTATGTATTTGTTAACCATCAATCCTACCATGTTCATAATTATTCAATATTCACACCGCGAGTTTTCATTAATTTTAAAGTCCGGAATCATTGCAATTAGAAAATTCCCGAGGAAGTAAAATCGACCTATAGGAACAAAATCATTCATGATGAAGTACTGTATATGGCTCAGCTTGATAGTGCCAATTATAAGTTTTACGAGACAAAAGGCTGACCACTCGTCAGGATTGTTCATAGAGAAGGAAGCCGACGCTCACATCATAAGCTCACAATGGAAAATATTACGATACGTAGACATAAACGCGCTGACAGCATACAAGGATCAAAACGAAAACGTGTTGAGCAAATTAAACAGCACCATAAAGACTAATTAAAAAACCGAGGAAGTAGGAAACTTTTTTTCCACACCATTGTTGCCGAAGTTAACAACACTGAGATTATTAAATATATACTATACTATATACATACTAAGCGAGCTCTCTCAACTAACACCGGGAGAATTCAGAAAGAAGAAACGATACTTGATGAACTTCCTAGGAACGGCGATCAAATATCACCACAGGAAATCTGGATTCAGCAGACGGAAAAAGGTATGAAGAAAACATAAACGATCTAAGAAAAAACTCGAGTACAGTGAGGAATTTAATGGAACAAAGATAATGAACGAATGAACTTCAACAAAGTGAACGAAGATAATTTAAAGGTTACTCAAGATAGTAGAATACCAGCAATAAATCAGACAGTGATGAGCAATTAGTGACATCCAACGATCGACTTAAGTTTTCTTTTCGTTTTCTTTTTTTTTGTCAATTAATTTTTTTTTTATAATGAACACGGAAGGTGAGGTGAGAATTTTTATTTTTATTTAAATTTTGAATAGAATTTTAGTAGACAATTAAATTCATATTATGTATACCAGGTGTGTAAGTATGAAACCGGAATTTTTGTACAGAATATACACGTTTATTGTAATGATATGATACAAAGTAACTTATTCAAAGTATTGTTCGTCGCTATCTATACATTTTTCCCATCTTTCTGGCAATTTGTGGATTCTGAGCCAAAAGAACTGTTGCTCTTTTGAGGCAAACCAGTCATCGAGCCATTTTTGTACATCTTCATAAGAAGTAAAGCGCTGCTCAGCAAGTGCGTGTCCAATCGATGCAAACAAGTAGTAATCGGATGGGGCAAGGTCCGGTGAGTAAGGCGCGTGCTGAAGAATCTCCCAACGGAACGACCCTATCGTTTCCTGGACCTGTTTTGCTTTGTGTGCTGGTGCATTGTCATGCAGCAAAATCACCTTGTGTTGTCTTTGTTGGTATTCTGGTCGTTTTTCACGCAAAACTCGATCCAAATCGGTCATTTGTTGTCGGTAGCGTTGAGTATTGACAGTTTCCCCAGGTTTCAGCAGCTCGTAGTAGATTACGCCCTTCTGATCCCACCAAACACACAGCATTGTCTTTCGTCCCTAGCGGTTTGGTCTTGCCGTCAATGTTGATGGTTCACCCGGAGTAACCCATGACTTTTTGCGCTTAGGATTCTCGAAATATATCCACTTTTCATCGCCACTCAGAATTCGATGTAAAAATGACTTTCTTTTGAACCTGGCGAGCAGCATTTCGCATGATGTTTTGCAGTTTTTCTGCTGTCTTTCGTTGAGTTCATGTGGAACCCATTTCCCCACCTTTTGTATCTTTCCCATGGCTTTCAACCGAAGGGAGATGGCTTCTCGGGTCACCTTTAACTGATCCGCCAGTTGTTGTTGTGTTTGAGCGTCGTCTTCGTCCAACAAGGCTTGCAGGTCAGTGTCTTCAAACTTTTTCGGTGGTCTTCCACGTTCTTCGTTCCTCACGTCAAAATCGCCACTTTTGAACCGTTTGAACCACTCGAAACACTGTGTTTTACCGAGAGCATGCTCACCGAACGCCTCCACAAGCATTCGATGCGATTCGGCTGCGGTTTTCTTCAGATGAAAACAGAAAAGTAGTGCTGTCCGCAAATCGTAATTTGTTGGCACAAAACTCGACATGTTTATCTCTAATAAACTAATGCTACTGAATGAAACTCGTGTTATTGTGAGTTGGAAATCTTTGTCGGATATCAAAACAATAACAAGACACCGCTGACGTGATGTGTCGGTAACTGCATCGACATCTAGCACCACCTATAGGCAAATTCCGGTTTCATACTTACACACCTGGTAAACTGAACAATTGAACAGTAGACGGTCACAGCAACCACCCGGTGTATACTCAACAGATTGAGTATGGAAATTGATTCCGTTTTGGGTTTTGTTTTTTTTTTGTGTGTTAATTTTTTTTTGTCCAAAAGACAGTATCGGTAGATACTCCCTCTTTTAAAAAGTAGGGGCTAATGTAGTATCCCGGAATAATTAGAAGTTAGGTTAATTTATTTTAAACGAACGTTACGTATATGCATCTCGTTACAATGGAGAACGACCTTGCATTTTATAATTTCAATCGTCAAGGTGCACGTGCACAACTAAAATTTCACTCCGGTCCTTTATCAATTTTAGAGCAGTCATAAAAACTTTGAAACTTGAACAAGATGGCATCTACCTAACGGGCGTTTAGACATCTAATTGTCACATAATGTTATTGTAAAAACTGAGTTTGAATTACGTAGCAAGGACACTTTCTAAAAATTTGTAAAAGAGTTATAGTAAAGGATATAAAAGCACAGTATAACAAAAGGTTTTGAAAATCCTTAACAAAACATAGCACATGTCGTAAAAAGGGAAAGCTCGGCCCGACTTCCAAAAACTCCGAAAGACTTTTAGAAATCCGTTCCAAGAATCCCGCGTGTAAAGATTCTAGAGAGGGAACATTACCCTAACAATTTTTTATATAAGACCTGGGAGCAACGATAAAGAGGCCTTCAATTTTAAGACATTCATTCAATATTCAGTCATTCATTTTTGCAGTTAATTTCGGCATTCATTTTTTAGTTTATTTCGACGACTCATTCATGCAGTCAATTTTAAAAGTTCATTAGATTCATTTCATTTTTAGTTCGATTCGAGTATTCATTTTACGAAGTGTTATTATTTTTAAATCATTGTTACTTTTACCAAGTGTTAGTCACTCAATTCAAATTAACTTTACTATAACTCTGTCGCGAACAACGAGAAGCTGCGAGTTCAACTCAGTTTAGAACAGAAAAATTGTAACATATCATAAGGTAAATGTATTTAAATTATAAGTTTATTGTATTGAAAATTGATAGTTGTGAACCATACTTAAGAATAGACTTTCGTTCATTACATACAAACCATCTATTCTTTTATTTGATCATGATTAAACCTAACAAAATGTTAAAAAAAATAAAATTTTTAACTGTTAAGTACAGAATACATACTACAAAGAAAACAATATTTAAAAAACGCTAAAATGACAATAATTCACATTTAACAAGGTTGAACTTAGAATATTAGAATAAACAAGAAAATAGAATTCTGAAAAAATTACGCTATAAAATGATAAAAATTACTTAAAAATAAAACACTCTGTAACATAATATAAAGGCCCTTATTTCACGATTATTTTCGATCATCAGTCATGTATAACAGTGAAAATAACAAGTGAGAGCAAATATACCAAACAAAATTGAAAAAATTTTAAAAATCAAAAATTAACCAAACTAAAAGAATTCATGTATGTAAATGAAATTTTAGGTTAAGTAATTGAATATGAATCTTTTTTCCCCTACACTGTAGGAATATGAAATAGAGGCATACAATGCCATCTCACTTCTTTGTTATTTTTACTGTTATACATGACTGATGACTTTCCACAAGGGCTCTTACAAATTTCTTAAATTTCATTATCACAAAAAACCCCTGACTGTAAAAAAATTCTAAAAATAAAAATTAATAATAAAAGCACCTTACTTTAAAAACTGTTTCCTTTAAAAAAAAAATAACTTTTTCTTCTTCATTCAACTACAAATTCTCAGACCCCCCCCCCCCCCCGCTACAAAATTTAAACATTAATTTTGAAGTCGGGGGAAACGGAGATTTGTTCCACTTACGAAACCTGTTTATACATTCCATATTAAACATTCTCCGTTTCCCTTGACTTCAAAATTAATGTTTAAATTTTGTAACGGGAGGGGGGGGTCTGAGAATTTGTTGTTGAATAAAGAAAAAATTATTTTTTTCTTTTTAAAGGAAACAGTAGTTTTTAAAGTAAGGTGCTTTTATTATTAATTTTTGTTTTTAGAATTTTTTTACAGTCAGGGGTTTTTAAAATTTTTAATTTTTATTTTATTTCACTCTTTTTGGAGTATATTTTGTCAAAATGTATAGAGAAAGTAATATATGTTTTAAACCGCTTCGTGATCCAGTCAGCCGATATGGTAGCGCAAATAGTTAGCGAATGATATGAATTTAACAGCCATAAATGGTGGTGAATTTTCAGCCAAAATGGTAGTAAATTTATATTAATATTAGTTATTTAATACAGAGGATTGTGCAGGGGCGAGTGCATAAATTTTGGGGTTTGCGGGGGGGGGGGGGTAGAGATAGTTTTCTGAGATAGAATTTCTTCTCGTGGAACAATTGCTCGAAAAAAAATTCCTCAAATGAACAATTCCTCGAAAGCTAATTGCTCGAAAGCCAATTGCTCGAATTTATTAATCTTTTTGATTAAATTTTTAAAATTTTTAAATTTTTAAAATAAAAATTAAATTTTTAAAATTTAAATTGAAAAAATTAAAGTTACAAAATTTATAAAAATTTAAAATCATCAGTCAGTCAGTCAGAAAACCACCTTAGCTACTTGTTTTACCCAGTATATACAGGGTTCCTCAAAGTACAACTTCCCCAGCTTTATAGAAGATTTATTAAACAACCACTTCCACCTTCCAATAATTGAACTTATGTATACATTAGGGGCCGTTCATTAATTACGTAAGGACGATTTTTGTAATTTTTTGTAATTCAAAATTTATATCAAAATCAAATAATCGCCTCGAGTCAAAATCGCACAACAGGCTCCGGCGGTCGCTATCGGCGAAAGACCACGAATTCCCTGTGATCGGACCCCACCTCACAAATTTCTCAATCTTACCAATTCAATAATTAATACAATAATTTTACTACATTGTACAGGGTGGGTCCAAATCACTTTTGAAACATGACAATATATATGGATATAAATAAATAAACACAGATTGTACATAGTAACTTCATATACCCTGTGTTTTTGAAAAGCAGTCAGGGGTAAAAAGTAATTGCACAGTCATGATCAGAAGGTTTGAGGTTTCTTTGTATTTTCATAAAACTAGTACGGGTCTGACGATATCAGTTCCACGAGTAGAATCGTGAATGAGATTGAAACATGAAAAAAGTAAAAATTAATATTGACTTGTAATTTATGATTTAATTATTTATTTTATGTTGTTAGGTTTATTAAGATAGTAATACAATTTTATGATTAAAGTTGGAAATTTTATATAAAATAATAAAAATTTTAAAATCGTCGCTCTGGCTTCAACGTAAATGACTTTGAAAAATGTGGACGATATGATACTATAATACAATACTGAAATTTATAAGTGATAGCATACCGTGCACCTGTCTCTCCATAAACGTAGACAAAGAAATGACTATTTAAATTTCAAATTTAAAACAATTTTGTCGATAAATACGGAATTTTCTCGTTTCTCTTTCTAGTTCATCGCCTGATGATGCCATAGTATGGTGAAAACGTTTGCGATAATATACAGTGTATTTATATTGTGTTAACTTAAACATTTTAGATCTAAAAAGTGTTTGTGCATTTTTTGGTTTATTCTAAAAAAAAATTTGATATGATTAAAAATATCAGTATACAGATATGATTGTCAAGGTTATTAAGTTGTTTTAATATAGTATTTCAACAATTAATTGATTATAATAGATATCAAAAGTTTTGATTAACTAGATTGTTTAAGGATAATAAAATGAATAGATTTTAAACTACGAGAATCGACAATTTTTCATAATCTATTCCAGACCAAGAATAATTAGGTAAAAAATATTTGTCCTGTAATCAAATAATTTAAAACTTTATTCCTACTATAAACCGTGATAAAAGCTTAAAATTTATAACATATAATACACTACTTATATAATATAAAAAAATATTGTAAAATTTCGGATATTTAATTTTTGACATTTTCTAGTCCAAAGAATTTGTCAATGCAAACTGCTTTAATTAAAATAGATCGTTACTATTTCCCATTATTAATATTTTTGTAGAATCATTTATCCTTATCGGGTAGTTTCGAAAGTTGTCTTAATTCAGTCACATCTAAAAATTTTCCAGGTCCATGATCCTGTCGTTTTGGAGTCGATATTTGATTTTGTTTTGTAAATTTATGTCCACTTGAGTCTATAAACAAAATAATTAATATTTTATTTAATGTAAGTCGAGAATTTTTCACTACCAGTTAATAAATTATATTTTCGAAGATATTGCATTGAAGCTAATGAAAATTCAGGTCTTTGAATTAAATTATTTTGTTTACATTTTACGGGAGAAGTGACAGTTTGTGTGTGTTTATATGTCAATTTGGCTAAATGTTCATTTGGTAGCAACTTCATCAACAATTGTTCCACTATGAAGCTGACTTCTTTTTCGAATTCTTTACTCGATTCATTCGACCTAAAAATTAAATACATTGCTTATTTATTTATTAATTAAAGTGTTATTTTAGGATTTGTACAATTTTGGTTATAAATGTCATCAAGCATTGGACAACGCTTTATATTTATTTTTTGTTTACAGAAATGTAAATTTCTATCCGATATCTGATAGTATTACTCCATATCAAGTGGTCGAATCTGGTTGCTCGACCATTTAAAAAAAATTGTTTTTTGTGTGTAAGCTGTCTAATTTTGTTTTCATATGGTTGTCATATTTGTTTGTTAAGGTGCAGCATTCCTTGCATTTCAAACAACGGAAACTAACTGCACCTCATCAGAGAAATATGGCAACTGCACGAAAACAAAAAACAGTAAGATTTAATAAAAATTTTTTGAAATGGTCGAACCACTAGATTGAACCGCTTAATATGGAATGACCTAACAATGATAGGGTTTTGATGGTGAAATTGTAATAATTGTACAAGCGATGTACATGTGAACACTAGTAAGTAAATAGTAAAATTTAAAATTTTTGTCCTTGCTTACACCAAAAATTATTTTCAACCAATCAAATTATCTAATATTTTCATAAATAAAATAAATTCTTTTTATTATTATATTAGTATTACGAAATTTTCATAAAAGCAGTTAAAATTAAATTTCATTTTTTGATATTCTAATACCAAATTGTTATCAATCAGAAAAAAGTAAAATTCCTCGTTTAGACTACGATTCTTAATCAAGAGCAAAACTTTCCCAAGAAAAAAATAATTCTATTCCTGAGATACATTATGCTAATTTTTAACGTACTTGATTAGAACGAATAAAAACATTTTTAAGTATAAGTACATCTTTTAAACTTTTGTGAAATTCAAGGTGTTTTTATCAAATTTAATAAAAATCAAAACTTCCTTGACTCAAGATTTTGAAAACTATTTATGGTCAAATGGTTTATCTGCACTTTATGCAGAAATCGGTGGCATATTTTATCTGTAACTACAGTTATAAAAATCAACCAACTCTTGTTAGCAATGATACCGATGGCTCAAGATGCAGCCAGAAATTGTGATTGTAAGAAAATGTAAATTTTTGTAGAATGTCACTTTTATACGAAAACTAGTGGAACTGGAAGATTTGATACATTACTTGGTATTGTTTTAATCTCAGCTTTTCTTTACCTTACAGAAAATAAATAAATAAGAATTATACAGGGTGTCCCAAAACTCAACGTCATCCCTTGGAGGGCTGATAGGCCACCTCATGACCTTAGTAAAAAGTCGTTCGTTTTTGAGATATTAGCACTTTTATAAATATTGTGAAAATCGACACCTTAAATCAGTGTTTCGAGTGCCACAGATACGAAATTCCATATTTTAAGATTATAATGTTGGTTAAAAACTCCTGAGTAGTGCTACTATTGATCACAGACTAAAATAAAAGTAATAGTGCCATACTTTTAGAAAACAAAAATGTTTTTTCCCGGACTCATAAGTAATTTTTTTTTCATTCGCTGACTTTAACTCTTCATATTATAAAAAAAATATTACACACTAACTTGGCAAGTTACTTTAAAAAATTGCTCATCAAGTGTAGTTTACAAAATGGTATAAGGTTTGCTATATTTTACATTAGAAAAAAAATATTGCAAATTTACTGCAAAAGGAACTCATTGTAAAATTATTTCAATAACCAGGAATTCAAATGAAAATACTATAATAACTATTCCAAGTCGAATGCAAGTGCGCCATCTTTTTAAAAAAAATCTTTTAATTCGTCTTGCACTTCCAGCGACAATTATTTGTAGTACTGCTTCAGTAATATGTTATCTCAACTTGCTAACATTATTCATTGGTTAAATCCGGAGAGCGGCCACAAAATTGAACCAAGACGATCGATTCATCTCTGTAAATAAACTTCATTCAAATAATTCCTAACTCTTCGTCCGTAATGATCTGGACAGTCATCATTTTGAAGCCAAATTTCTCTGCGTGTGGCCAAAGGCACATCTTCCAAAAGATTTATCAGTTCATTTTCTAAAAAATTGTAGTAAATTTCCCCGTTAAATTTTGAGGTAATTCAAAAGGGCGTATTATTTGGCCGTTCAAAATGCCTGTCCACAGATTTACTTTGAAACGATACCGTGATTTATCTTCTTGCATTAAATGTGCGTTTTCAAATGCATAACTACTCAATTTCTTTTAAAACTCCTTCATTATAATCCAATAATCCATGATTCCGTATTATGCTTGGTGAACATTTATGAATGCACAATGATCAGAATTATTTCAACGCATTCGGGTATCTTTTGAAATACAGATTAGCTGCAGCAACACCATTGCCTCTGCATTCCCCATAGATGTAATACATGTTAGCGTATTTCTGAGCATTATACTGTTACGGCATAATAACTAGTATTAAACCTCAAATGCGTAACACAAACACAGAGTCCAGAAGAAGGCCTGATTAGTTTGTTATTATCTCCAATATAAGTCCAAATCACTAAACATTACACAAGTCCAAAAAACAAAGCTAAAACCATGAGTATGAGTAGAAAAACAATACAAATGCGAAACGATGGCAGTAAACACAAAAGGGCATTTTTTGATTTTTATTAATATTTTGTGTTGTTAGTGTTTTCTTTAGTTTTCAATATATGCCCCAATAAATCCCCAAAACACAAAAAAAGTGTTTTAATTTGAATTCTTGATTGATGAAATAATTTTACAATGAGCTCCTTTTGCAGTAAAGTAGCAATATATTTTTTTTCTAAAGTAAAACATAGAAAATTTTATACCGTTTTGTAAACTACACTAGATGAGCAATTTTTTAAAGTAACTTGCCAGGTTAGTGTATAATATTTTTTATACAGTATGAAGAGTCGAAGTCAGCGAATAAAAAATATTTTACTTATGAGTTCAGAAAAAACATTTTTTTTTCTAAAAGTAAGGCTTTTTACTAAGGTCATATTACATATTCTAGTCAGTCATGAGCTGGCCTATCAGCCCTCTAAGAGATGACGTTAAGTTTTGGGACACCCCGTATATGAAATCCGCGATCGAGTGACCAAAATTAACCTTCGTCATTTGTACATATTAGAATAAGGTAAATAATCATTATTAATTGGTTTAAGAAGAGTCATAAAGTTATTTTGATTGTGTGATTCTGCGCTCGTATACGTGCAGATTTTAAGCATAAATACGCCTATTTCAATTAATTAATTAAAAAAATTATTGCAAACCATACTTGATTTTGATGTTATCTTTGATTGGAACTTCAACTCCTAACTTGTGCAACTGTTTAAGTGTAGCATCAAGCACCCGTTTCTTTAATCTATCAACTTTACTGTGATCGGCCGAGTTCCTATGAAATTTTCTTGGATAACCATTGTCAGTGGGGTTAATTCCTGATTCTTTCAATATGTGATTTACTTGTCCCTTAAAAAATAAAATTATTGTAGAGGTAAACTATTTCAAAAAAACTTTCTTACCTCAATAAAAGATTTCTCTGTGTTGTGCTGCTCGTCTTCACTACTATAAAAAAAAACATTATAATGTATTAACCAAATTTAAAAAAGTCACTTACTCTTCACTGTACTCTTCTACAGAACCATAATCGATACTACATTCTGGACTAGGACAAGGTTGTGGAACGTGCACTGAACCATCAATGGTGCACAAACCATTTTCATAACTATCACCACAGAATTCATTATTTTTAGGAATACCACTCAAAATATTTCCGGGAGAATTCTCTTCAATCACTTCGCATATTTTTGGTGTATGACATGTTTCTTTTCCAATTTGATTCAATTTTTGTTGTCGTCTAATTGACACTTCTACAGAATATTGTTGCCGGCTTTGTAAACCCAATTGTGGTATGTTTTTGCATATATCAATCTTTTGAGATTCAACGTGGGTGCAATAATCGTTGGTAACGTTGCCGTTTTGAATTTGTTGCTCCTTGTTGTTCAATAACATAGAAATCTGTTTTTGTAAAATCAGCAGTTGGTTATTCTGTTGCTGAATTATTGTCAGTAAATCTTTAACCGTTGGTTCGTCTTCTTGTGTTCTTTTAATCTCGCACAAATTGTTTTCGGTTTGTGTTCCGATAGAACATTTATTTGGCTCACTTGAAAACAATTGATAATTTTCGTTTGATTTTATGTTATTCGAGGTGTGTCTAAATGTGTAAGGCAATCTGTGAGTTTCGATATCACGTTTGTAATTGTACATATCAATAATTTCATTTTTTGACAAAGGATCATCAGCAAATCTATCACGAATTTGCTTCACTTTATCTTCTTCGTTAATTTTTTTATTACGATGATTTGTAAAATTTTGTTGATATAAGGTCGACGTATGGAAACCTAAATTAACATTAGGACTCTGATTTTCTTTAGGGCGCAATTTTTTAGGTGATTCGATTACACTCAAATCTAAGTGCCTATCTGGAATATTAGCCATATAAATTTGCTCAAAAGGTTTCGTGTTAGGCCTAGAAAATCTCGATTCAACATCGCTGACCTGGGTAGTTGACACATCCACGGGAGTATTAAATATTTGCTTACGTTCGCCCTCAAATCTCACCTGTTTTGTGGTAAAACTGTCTGTATTAGATCGAAAAGGTGCTACACTCTTGACACTTTCTTTGGATACATTTTTAAGATTAACAGTATTTTGATTACGAGCCTTCCATGCATTATATGTCAGGTACATGCTATCGTTACCGTTTTGCATCGTAGTATTATTCTGAAAAATCATAGACACTTCTGGCACTAATGGAACAGGTAGTATCTAAAATTACTCTTTTATTATATGTAAAAGCTATAAATATGTAAAAATAAGTTCAAAATCATTCAAAATTGAATGATCAGTGACAGTTAGTTTTGTTTTTCAAGTTACCTCCTTTTTCGACAGCGGAATCGGCGTAACTCGAGGTTGTTCAAAAATTGAATCCATTTTCTATCGAAAATTTAGATTAATGTTCTAAATAAAAGTATATTAAACCACTAAACATTCATTTTAATACAAAAAAACGTTAACCTCAAAGAAATTTGAATTTTATGGATTACCAACCTCCACATCATTGATCATTGCATGTAAAGTCACCAAAATGTTTGGCGTCAGAAAAATTGCTGTCGCGCCAGCGCGGCGGTGTAATTTAAAATTCAAACCGCAATTTTTTATAAAATAGTAGTTATCTTCAATGAATTAGTGATTTTTAAGCATAATAGCAATAACAGCATAATTTCATATTTTACTGCGGTGTTTAGTCAATTTACTGCCATGAAATATGACCCGAGTGGGAGAAGAGACGTTGGACGTCCAAGGAAGAGATGGGCTGATTAGAAATCGGAACAGGCTTAGGCCTACACCGCGAAGCAGACGACGACAACTGTCAAAAACGTATGTACCTAGTTTGTAAAGAAATAAATATTGAATGACAAGAAAATCAATCGTGTATGTTTGCTTGCAAATCTAAGTATTCGGAACATTTTGCTACTAGAAGCAATTTTTGTCGATTCGTCAAGCCCTGTTTATAGAACACTTTCACTTACTCAATTGTAGGTATATATATTTTTTATTTTTATAATTTATAGATTTAATTGTTTGTACAATTGGTCTTGTTTTACGAGACAAAAATAGGTTTTACATTTTCATTCTAAAACTAAATGATCTGATTTATTATTTTGATTAATATCTGCATTATCTTTAGTATTTTCTTCAAATACCGTTGATCCTCGAAACAACTGTGAATTTTTTATAGCTGCATAGAGACTGAATAAAACGTGCAAAGAGTGAATTTTATTTTTGTACACCGGGATGTCAAAAATTGCGCATATTACGTCTACGTATTGAGATAACGAACCACAAAAATCGGAACTTGGAATCTCGTGCAACTTGATAGCATTTTCAAATTCTTCCGGCCACTCTTGCATTAATTCTTCCAACTCTGGCATTGCACTAAAAATATTTTAATTATGTAATTCGTTGTAAATAAATGCATATATTTATAATACTTTGGATATTTTACCGTCGCTGCGGCTTTATTTCGATGCAATTCTGCTACATCTTTTATCCACTTATCAACTACTTTGGAATTCTTTTCCAAGTCATCGACTTTCTTTACGACCTACATAAGCAAAAACGAATAGTTTATGTTCAAGCAAATATTTATAGCAGTTGTGAAAACTAACCATCACTTGATTGCTTTGACTGACATTAATTGACGAAGCCCTCAGTTGCAAATGCAACAAGGCAGGGTCACTTTGATTAGAAGCCGGCTCGTCTAGAACGGTTAACCCCAAGTTAAGATTTGCTGAATTAAACGATTCACCAGAAATAGTTTTTTCTGGCGGAACGATCTTAAGAAAAGCGTCTATATCTCCAACTGCTGGTATAAAATCCGGTACAAACGGTTTAAACTTGCAATCCAAATTTAGATGTTGTGGTGTGTACCTAAAAATATAAATATTGTAAAAGAATAAAAAAAAAATTATGCATCCCTTGTGGGGATCGAACCCACGACCTTTGGATTAGAAGTCCAACGCGCTATCCTCTGCGCCAAAGGGACGAAGTGATTGACTAGGTAACTAACCCCACCCCGTTCTTTACTTTTATTACTTTAGTCAAACAAATGAATAATTACTACTTTAAAAAAATAGTAACAATCCAAAATTTTTATCGCAAATCATTTATTTCTAAAGCTTACTTTGTAATGTATTGAAATATTTCTGTAATTTCGTCGTTAACCTCTAAGTTATCGTATTGTGATGCATCGTATTCACCAACAACAGCATTTTTCTTTTTTCTCGTAATTCCCATTTCATCGCTCTCGTCCGAATCGCTTAAATTTTGCATAGCATCTCTTTTGGAATCCCGAAAATTTGGAGATTTTAATCGTGCTATTACTTGACGGTTCGAAGGACCAGCACTCGGTAATTTTGCAATCCCTTCTTGTGCAACCGATTCATCATAGCTCTACAAATAATATAAACTTGATAAAAATATCAACAATCGAAAAGTAATTTTTCTAAAAAATAATCTGAGATTTTTTTAATTCAGCAAGATTCAAAAATACAGATTCGTCAAGATTCCTACCTCTCCGATAGATGTTTCTCCAAACCGTTGATTGAACAAAAAAGCAAAAATTGGAATACTCCATTCAATGGGTATACAAAAAATACAGATGACATGGTCTATGGTGATTTGGAAGTACGAGGCCCCATCGCCCTCCACATATCAACCGCCACTGGTATTAACTTTTGCTTTTTTGCTTTCAAAGAAATTTTGAAAAATCCTAAACTAAAGTAGTACTAACTAGGTATATTACGAAAAGTTACTTACGAACTGTTTCGTAATAAAACGATTTTCTTCAGTGTTAATACCCAACTGCCCTTCGTCATCTTCATCGGTATCGGTGTCAATTAAGCTATCAGATGTTTCCTTACGAGAAAATGGAAAATTTTTAATTGACGACGGTTCGGACATGTTTAAATAAAACTCGTTATCGTCAAATTGATCGTTCTGTTAAATAGCATTACGTTACACTTGACCAGCACTGCCGTTATTCTAAATTACTTACACTAAGCGATATCACACTTGCATTATCAGAGTATTCACTCATAATGGATCAAATATCGACTTTTCTTCTTGATATTTTTATATTTCAAATTTAGTTGTAATAACGCGTTGCTACGCAACGTAGTAAGTCAAGGATAGGGGGGCCTTGGCCGTGAACAATTTTTAGACCTGATGTTTAGTAGCGCAAATGAACGCCACTAGTTTGACGTAAAGGTGAAACCGTGATAACCTAAAAAATGCCAAGATAATACACAACATTGTATCAACTTCATCCTATTATTTAACAATTTATATTTATAGAACAAAAGCACAATGTTGTTTTTAACAATAATTACGTATGTTGCATTTATCGTTCAAGTTTTATTTGCCACTATTGGAATAGGTAGGAAATTTCCCTCATATTTTCCTGTTTTTTTTTGAATGACACTTTTGCAGCATCAGGATTGTATTATTTAGCCGAACTGGTGGAAGAGTATACAGTTTTAAGTAAAAAAATTATATGGTGGATGAATACAACGACTTTAATATTATTTATAAGTTTGTGGTTGTTTGAAGACTTTCCTAAATCGCTGATAATTTGTGGTATATTGGCGCAGTTATCGCATTTCTTGATTTTAAGCAATTTTCCTTACGTGTCCTTTTTATCACCTGGTTTTTTGACTGCGGTAGCTTTTATAATAATAAATCATTACTTGGCTTTTCAACATTTTGCCCAAGTATTTTATTCATTTTCAGAAGTAAGTATCTGCACATGTCAGCGTGGAATTGTATTAAAAGTTATTTTTAATTTCAGATAATTTCTTACTTCACTCTGTGCTTGTGGCTTGTCCCGTTTGCGCTATTTGTTTCGTTATCGGCCAACGAAAATATTTTACCAACGACAAGTGAACGTACAGGTAAGCACTGCATATAAAATTAAAAAACTTGATTAAGATCTATCCAATTTCAGATGGCGACGTTGTAAGTAATTATTTTTCAAAACGAAACAAAAAGTATGGATTACTTTCCTTATTTAATTATGCCAAGGAATCAATTTTGCCACAAAGAACAAAGAAAGGGTTTTGAAGTCTTGTGTTCTTATTTAGGTGAGTTTCACTCGTTAATTCTTTTTATTGTCACATGTTGAACCAATTTTTTTAGTAAATTATTGGATTCCTCTCTCGACACAAGTTTTTCAGCAATAAAAGCTAAACGAACAAAAAACCTCATAAAAAAGTTGTCATCTACTTATTTATATTGTATATAAGTATTTTAGTGTAATTAATTGTAAATAAAACTTTGATTATGACAATTATATTTTAATACTGCAAATTGTACAAAAAAATTTCCTGAGATTTATAAATTATTTTACAAATACAATACTCCTAATTACAATTTCATATCAAAAAACTTAACCTTCCTTATCTTTTTTCACATATGCATCGTGATTAAAAATATTAGTTAAAAACATTCTCATTCTGTTCTTATCACAGAGCTGTAGCGGCTCGGCCTGTTTAATTAAATGAGCACGGCCTAAAATTTCTCTATATTTAAGGAACACGTGCTCTTGTGTTACGTCATTGCATGCCAGAAAGGCAATAATGGTAGTGCAAATTTTTCGCATACATTCTTGAGTTACGACGCCTAAGAAAGGAATTTTATTTCTATAAAATAGATCATGCAAAATGAAAGCAATGTGGAAAGGACGATCCGATAAAGTAATATAACTGGTCGCTTCAAATTGTACTCCGCCGGTCATCTTGGAAAAGATGTTCATCAACATTTTTGTTGCCTCTTTTGCTATTGGATATATTTCTAAATTTAAATTTAAATCTCCTTCGTTGAACACCTAAAAATCATTTCGTTAACAAATTATTTTTTTGTAAATAAAATTAGGACCATTCACCAAACTGGTCTTTTATCCACCTGCATATGATCGGATAGCCAAGAAAGTTACTTTAAAATAAAGTAAATATTTTATATGAATTTTTAACAGACCAGTTTTGGTGAATCGTCCTGTATATAATTATTACATTGGTATTATTATAATTTGTTTTTTCTGCTGGCCTTAATATTAGATATACCAAAAGAGCAATCACACATTGAGTTGGCATGCAGCGGGGCATAAAGTGAATTATGTTTCTTCTAGCACTGGAAGGAATATGTGTTCCTATTACGGGACTAAAAAAGAGCAATTATTACAATTTTCCAGATTTGTATAAAATACTTACAGATAATATTTATCTTCGAATACACTTTGTACATCATAAAACGTTAATTGACTAATTATGTTACGAATTTCTTCTGTATCGTCTTCCAGAAGCACAAAGACCGTGGCCCATATTAAAATTAAATTTTCGTCTAAATGAGAAAATTTCATTTATTTTTAAAAAACAAATAGAATCAAAATCTACAACTTACAATTCAAAATCCAATCTTCCCGGTGAAAAATTATTCTATTATGAACTAAAAATTTGCTAACTCCATATCTAAGCGCAAATTCGTTAGACGGTAAACTCCATTTGTATAACAACTGGGCTACTTCCGATAAATCTAAAAATTTTAATTGTGTAATTTTTAAATTATGCACGAAATGATCTAGCCAAGTCATTGCTTGATATGCTATCCTCTTCTCGGAAACGTTACACAAACTTAAAATATGTGTCAGTACAAGTTTGTTGGTGTTTTTATAATGGCAGCTAAGAATGTATAAAGGATAATCGTAAAATGCTAACATTTCGTAAAAAACGGGTTTAGTATATTGAGCTACGACAGTTTTATCCCTCTTATCTGCAGACAGCTTCATTAAAGATTCATAGATTACAGTATGTAAATGCGTTCGTCGCTTTAGATCGATTTTACTCAACAAACGAAGTAATGGTTCTATGTACAAAATTTGCTCTTCTTCGTATTGTGCAATCCAATCATATTCGTCGATTGTTAGTTTAATAAAATGTAAATAACGAATACATTGGTCTTGAAGAAACATGTGATGCCTTAAATCTCTTTCGAATATTTTGTACTGTGAATACACATGTTTCCATTTTTTATCGCATTCCAGGCAATGTTCGACATGAAAATTCATGTATAATTTTAATTGAAACATTATTGTTCTAAATTTTTGATAACCAACCGAAACTAAATTATGTTTTTCGTCTAATTTGATGTGATAAAGTAGTAACATGGTGACATGATTAAAAATATCACAATTTTGAAATTCCGAATCGTACCTACAAAATGAGCATTAAAAAAATGTTTCAATAAACTGCAATTAAAATAATTTACCTCAGAATCAAGTGCATTAAGACGTCGATGTACACGCTGGCCGTTAAATGACTAATATACTTGGGACAACAGAGTAATATCCAACCAGTTCCGTCGATTATTTCGGCCACATTTAAGTTATTACTATTATATTTGTATTTATTAATTACTTCGTCTAAAATATTATCGACTCTCAAGTCTAACATGTATTGTAACTACAAAGAAAGAAGTAAATCGTAATTCATAAATTAGCACAAGAAAATAAATTTCACAAACCTGCAATAATGTACCATGACAATAACTATCTGATATCATTGGATTACTTAATCGAATAAAACAGCCTGCAATGTATTGGTCCAACTTAGAATGTCTCGTTAATTGAATATACACTTTTGCTGCTAAATCACGAATCTGATAGGACGTATGGTGTAAACAAACATCAACACATTTCATCAAATAGGTTCTCTACAAAGAAAAATTTAGTTCTAATCTATGACAAAAATTATTTCTGCTTACCCTCAGTGCATCGTTGGATTCCGAATAATAAGACAATTGACTAAACAAAAGCAAAACAGGATACAACGTATCGTCTTCTTTGTTAACCACTGCATTGCACAGTTCTGAATACATAAACAAATACAATTCCTTATAATTAGCTAAAAATAATTTTGCCGCCATTTTAGTTTGCAAACACGACGGAGAATTTTCTTTATCGTTCAGGATGCGTGGACCAAATATTCTTATCATAACTGCAGAACATAATAGCGTAGCTGAATTTCGAATCTAAAAATATTAAAACGTATTGGAATTGGAAAATAAACCAATGTTTTTTCAAGCAAAATTACTTACTCCCCACTTATCACTCTTAAAACCATTTACGGCTGCAATCATGCCATGCATACAGTAGGGAAGCACGGCCCTATTCAGTTTAGTATGCCGATATAGAGCTTTAAGAATATTAAATGCATGTATTCGCTGTTCTTCAGGTTTTGATACATCTTCTGCTGTCTCTAACATTAGTTGAATTGTGGTTCTAAATAGCTCATCACCATTTGGCTCCGTTATTAAAATCGCCTAAAATTTATATTAATTTAGAAATTGTCTTTTGATTGTGATTAATAGCTTTATTTGTGCAACAGTTTGAAGATGTCTGAAGCACAAGCTGGGTAATTTTAGCTGTTTCGGATAGTTTAAACAATCTTAAACTGTTAGAAAAACACTTAAATTTCATCACAAACTAAACTTTAAAATTTAAGATATATAATATCCCAAGTCTGTGTATCTTTCTTTCTTTCTTTCCCGTAACGCACCTGATTGGTTGGGTTTTTTTACCAACTTAAAAATTAATCCAGTAATCCGATAAGTACACAAACACTATCAAGTCGCTCCGGACAACATTAGGGACTTTAGGGTCGAACAATTATGGCTTTCAGGTATACTACCGATATTCCCCCTATGAAGCCGAATATTATGTTCCAAGTCTGTGTATCTTTCTTTCTTTCTTTCCCGTAACGCACCTTTGATTGGTCGTTTTTTTACTAACTTAAAAATTAATCCATTAATCCGATAAGTACACGAGCACTATCGAGTCGCTCCGGGTGTCTTTAGAGACTTAAGATCGGACAATTATGGCTATTGGGTATACTACCGATATTCCCCTTGTGAGGCCGAAGGCCGTACAACTATATCCGACACAGTCTAGATGGCTAAAGGCAGCCAAAGGACGCCTGTGCCAGCTTGTTTTATAACAACTAGTGTAATACGATGAGGCGCCGGTATATCAAAACAGAATATTTCCTATGTACAAGAATAACATAAAATAATAAAATTATTTTTATTATTAAATAATACAATGTAATTTATTTTGTTTTCTTCTGATTGAAACAATATAGAGCAATATCGCCTTAGTTACAATATGTCATAACACACTAATATTTCCCAAGGGAAATATGAAACGTCATCTCATATTGTCCCTAGGGAAATATGAAACGTCATTTTAAAGTATACTTTGCGCACGGTGATTGGACAATCAAACATGCAAAACAAAATACTAAAGCCATCCCTGTTAAAAAGTGACATTTAAGTGACGTTTAAAATAAAAAATGTGCCTACTTATTTTTATATTTTAAAAACCAACCTAACTTTTTCTGAATTATTTTGCGCGCATTCTGCGATCTATTGATCTAGAATTTTGCATAAGGCTTCCTTCGACAAATTGCTAGGAGGATTGAGAACGAGCGAAAGGGGGGTAAATTTTTTGCTCAGTTTTTCGATATCTAGCGCCGTTTTCGAGTTATTGCAAATTCAAAATCTCAAATTTTATTATTGATGAAATATTGATATATTTTTCAATCAAAAGCAAACTATTGATTACAACACGGGAAATATGAATACATTTCCCCTAGTTGTAATAATAGCTATTTATTTACTCTATAGAATAAGGAATTAAGTTATTTTAGTAATTTGCTGTAAAGTAGTAGGCCCTGGTACCAGTAATAGTGTTTACTGTTTACTGTGTTTACTGTTTCAGAAATAAAGATTATTAAAAAAAAAAAATGACTTTGGTTCAAGTCCCCTTTAAGCTTTGGTCGACAAACAAAAAGTGGCTGTTTTATTTTTGATAAAAAGAGTATAAATTTTGCAGAATTTACCCTTTACTGTTTTATTCATGCAATGCAATTACATTACGATCGCAATAAAAATTTAAAGTAAAATTGGGGCATAAATAAAACTTGCCTGAACCATGAACGGAATTCCAGCACTGCGACGGGTGGCACAAGTTTCCACATCTGTATCACTTGTCCCATCTATTATTTTACCTATTTCGTCCATCCATCGTATTGGCAAATGTCTTAAATGAGGTAACCTGAAAAGAAAAATAAAATTTTTTTACAAATTACAAAGAATTAATTTTTGAAATTACTCACTGCCATAATTTGGAACAAAATTTTGAAAACCCTACAGAAGCTTGTTCGAAAGCACCTTTATGCTTGGAACTAAGCAGTAAGTAGAAGAAGTACAGTCCAATTTCTTTTAATTGTGCTTCATCGATAAGTCCATCGTCATTAATTGTAGTTGCGATTGTAACAGCAGATGAAATCTCGCCAAATAGCATGGATATTTCTTTGACCGCTTTCCATCCGAATAAAGTTATCCTCTGTGATTTATAAATATCTTCACTTTCCTCATTTTCACAATCTTCTAGTGAAGCACCTTCCGGTGATGGATTGCAAACAATTGGAATAACTATCTCAGTTAATTTTAAACAACAAATAATCAAATCTTTAAATAATAATTTCCATTGATTGTCGGTGCCCTTTTTTCTGAAAGTTTAATATTTAAAAAATTGACTCTTAAATAATTATTAGTCCGTTACTTTAAATCCACATCTTGTAATAAATAACGTATACAGATAATAAATCCATGAATTGTCACTTTTAAAGTGATCTCTGCCAAATTATTTTTACATTCGACGTAAATTTTGTTCAAAATATTTATTAAATACGTTAGCAGTAAAAAGTGATTATCACTGAGATCAACTTCCTCGCTTTTTAAAATTGGTAAAACCTTTTCTCTTAAAGCAAGATTAAAGTTTACCGTTTTGAGATAAATTTTTAGAAGGAATGCTGCGGTAACAGAAGTGCCAGCTTTATAACTTTTAGCAATGGTAACACATTCATCGATTTGTTTCGACGCTTTTTCTGTGGTCTGTAAATACAATATTAACGTGTGACTTGTCTGTAATTTTTAAACTTACACTTAGTTGTGACGTCAAAGAAGGTGGATTCATTATACACAGCAAGTTAGCCGCCCAAATTTTATTCTGATCATAGGTGTCGAGAATTATAATTGTTCTAATATTACCTATGTCTTTAGGGGTGAATATTGAAATGTATTTTTCTTTATCCTCTCGACAAATTAAATAATGGAGAATTTCTAAACAAGCATTTCTTCGTGTGTGATTACAACTTCGATATAAACCAGCAAGTAATGTATCCTGCATAATACCTTTTCGAAATGCAAAATAGTTTGAGTTTAACGTGTTTAATTTTTCTGGTTTATGCTCGTAAGTTTTCCTACATGCTTCAAAACTGTGGTGCAATCTTTCAAACACTTGCTTAAGTACAGACACAAATTCGTTCCGTAGAGCTGGTCTCGTTGTGTTAATATTAAAATAAAAAAATTTCTCTATGAAAGTTAATTCTGCACTTTTGTACTCATCCGTAATTGCACCTGATGCGGCACAAAACTTTAATATCAATTTCCTCACCTACAAATTTTTTTTAAATTTAAGATTCTAAGACGAATGCTATTAGTTGGTTATCAACTTACCTCGTCGTTATTATAAATAATCAAGGAATCTATTAAGTTGTTTGCTTCCATCGTATTCATTATTGGAATTAATTCACGGCACTCGGGATATAATTTATTTTCTTTTACCATTTGTACGCATTCTAGAAATGCACATAATTCGTTATCGCTTTTAAAAAGATTTTCTTTTGATCTACAATTTCAATTACAACATTAACTTATTATAAATTCTTCAAAATTTTTAACTCACAGAGCAATCAAAGCCATTGGAGTTACCCTAAATGCAATTACAAATACTTTCCGATACATTTTCGCAAAGGGTGGTCTATTTTCGGTCCTCAGAAAACTTATAATTTCGTCGACACAATATTTTGTCCATTCTTTCAATCCATTTTCGTCACTCTCTATTTTTAATTCTGAGGCATAGCATTCCATTAATGTTGCTATGCACGAAACAATCTGTCATAAAAAAAAGGTTTAATTTTTAAACTTATCCCTTAAAATTCGCTTACCATAGTTGGAGTTGAGCAACATATTAAATCTAAAAGTAATTGTCTGAATAATTTGTTCCGTATGGTTACCAAATAAGTTACGCCTATAGTTTTGCACATTTCCGATATGGCGGTGTAACGAATTGTCACAATAGGAAGATCCGATACCCAATTAATAATACATGGAAAGTAGACTATCTTATCTAAAAGAGTTAATTTATAAATGGCCGATAAAAGAAATTCCAAAATTTACCGAGGCCAGTTTTAATTACATCAGCTAGAATTTTCCTAATAAGTTCGTTTACTATGCTATCCGACACATCCGCATAAATAGTCATCAGATTTAAACAATTCTTTATGTAGAGTGGTGCCTTATCGAAATCGTAAATTAATACTGATAAAGTATTGAATCCTACTAATAACGATTTAACAAAAAGCACCTTTTTACAGCCTCTAAAAATATAACCAAATTTAATAATAAAAAGAATTGAAAGAAAAAAATTTAATCACTTCTTAGCTATTTCGCTGTAGTTATCGAACAAGAAGTGAACAATGCTTTTTCCATCTATCTTTTCTTGTAGCATCTCTTTTACAGACTCCTGCATAAGCAATATACTTCCATAAACGCAAACTTGAAAGGAATCGTTCAAATGTTCAACTGACATAGACTTTATATTTGCACGTTCTAAAAACTTGGACGTTCCTTTATCGTATATCAGCAAGTCCAAATAGGGATAATTTTTATATACCTATTACAATGAAATAAAGACAAATCAAATATATAATATGTAAGTATATTATTAAATTCAATAATTTTAAAATGAACAAATTAATTAAACAATTTTTAATAATGTTTTTATTATTAAGCTTTCAACGTAGGTGAACTTGTTCATTCTAAAATTATTGAATTTAATTATATATCACAAGTTAAAAAATTAATTTATGTAAGTATATTAGTGGAATTTTGCCAAACTGGTTCATTAAAGTGTCAGTGCACGTAGTGCAAAGTGTAGTTGTTGCGGAACAATCAAATTTTCAGAAAAATATTGCATGTATTATACAAGCGAGCGCTTCGACACACTTGTTTCGAAAATAAAAATTTAGAATTTTACCACCATATCGCTTTAAATTACGACAGAACCAAGTGTGTCAAAGCACTTACTTGTATCATAAAATGCAATTGTTTTTGCGTACCATGACAACTAATATTAATTGTTTTCATATTTTCAGTTACTTAACTTGTTAATTTTAATATTATGTAGTTATTTTTATTGAGCATTTCAAAGAAATAAACTTTTTTTGTTTATTGTAGTAAAATTTGATGTATATACTAATTTATTATTTTACTCGAAAGAAATAATATGCAGTGTAGCATATTTTACTCTTTAACCATTTAACTGACCAGATCGGTGATTCATCCTATGTTTATTTTTTTAAATTAAACTTACACACTCCTGCCTGTAGTGATCTTGCAATTCGTTAAATACAAGAACCATGGTATATCCAAAATTGTTTTTAATGTGAATACTGACATCCAATATTCCCATCATTTGAAAGCAATAGGTTATTAACTTGACAATATCTTCGTCGTCAACAATTTCGTTAACTTTACCATCCGGAAGTAACAATATAAGAAATCTAGAGGCGGCATCTACAAAGTCTGCTATTTGATCTTTCCAAATTTGCTCTTTTATTTCTTCACTAAAATCACACTTGAATATATCGTAATAAATTTTGTAGTTAACACTTACAAGTTAATCTCGAGCAATTCTCTCATATAATTAAGAGTAAGTTTAAATAACGGTCTGGCATAGTGCTCGACAGATTTAGCAAATTCTTGTATCGAAATCAGTGCCTCCATAAACGTAAATGTCGTTAAAATTTTTTGATTTTCAACTACAACATTCAGAAGATTTCCGATTGTCGATAAAATTATTTGATCGCGATAATCTGGATTGCAACGTCTAAAAATTCGTCTCCTGATTGCCTTGTTGAGCTCATGATATGGAGTACAAGCAACACAAATTTCAGTTGCCAACCGGACAACTGAATCTTTATCTGCTTGTGTAACATTTGCATTCAAGATCAATTTTTCCAACTTAAATTATTAAAAAAATAATTAAAATTTATAAACAAAAAAGATATTTTTGAATACCAACCGAAACAACGCAATCATGCTGCTTTTTAAACTTATTAGACTCGATGAGAATTTTATAAATATCTAAAGCCTCTTTGTATATGCCATCCAAATTTGTAAATAGGGGTACAAAGATAGCACCATCTGCGTATTCTCTTCTGGGCTCCCCTTTAACCTTATACAGATCCTTCATGTCTGTTACTAAAAAGAATTAACACATGAGTAGAAATGCTAGACAAAAATCGAGTAATTTAGTACATTTTGGGGTATAAACATTAAATAAACTACACTAATTTCTTTCACAAAATTTGATTCTTATAGTGTTGTACACGTTTGCAGGTTAAATTTTATAACCAAATTGGAGGTTACGTATAAGCCGTATAATGTGTACAGTATATTGCATAAATAATGCAGACATCTCCCAGCAAGCGCGGATCCAGACCATGATTCTGGAGTGAAGGGGGAGAATTCGTTTATAAAATAATTTAAAAATAATATAAAAAGTTTAGCAATTTTATGTCAAAATTTCGAGATGGCGAGTACTAATGCTTAGGCGTTAAAGTACTAATGATGATTAATTTTAATAATTATTTTTTTTTTGTTAAAGAAAAAATAAAGTTTTATTCGGAGCAAATGAACTTTTCGTGACTCTTACTTTTTATATTTTAGAGAATAATAAGATATTTTTAGTGAGTACAGCGTTTGTCAAAACAGAGCGGAGGGGACGGATAAGAGTCGGTTTTGACAAACGCAAACACGGAAAATTTCGGATCCACCCTAACCGATAGACCGGCGCTAGTCGGTCTGACGGGATAGAAAAAAAACTGCCAACTAAAATAATACCAGTTTTCTATAGGTACAAAATTCTTCACTGTAGTATAGTAGTTTCATCATCACCCCATTAACGTCAATACCGTCAATACCCAGCTAAGCAGGGCATTGACGTCATTGTCCGGCCATTGACGTTAATGGCCGAATTGTCATCATTGACCGTGACATAGTATATAAGGTGTCCCCGTGACCGTGGAGAACCTTTGAGGTGGTGATAAAGGACACTTTCCTAAGACAAATTTTTAAATAAAATTTTTGTCCAAGTCTAAACCCTTGGGGAGTACCTCCCTTTAAAGCAATTTTTTGAATTTCTGATTTCAAACGGTCATAGCTCCAATATTATTGATTTTTTAGGCTCAGTGAATTAGAACTTTTTTAAAGATCATTGGCTTATCTACAAATTAGGTTATAACTCCTTATCGTCTAGAATCAACGGATTTCGAGTTATAAATTAAATTAAGGCAAACATGTTAAAAAAATTCAGGTTTTATTATTTTTACTTTTCTTGCGAACTCCATATTTTTTAAACGAAACATCTTAGAAAAAACTAACGGCCCAAACCGGATAGGGAATTTAACAGGCTACAACTTTGGTCAAATACATTTTTTTGAGAAACTAACCGTTTTCACGGAAATTCTGAAAATAATGAACAAGGTGCGGTTAAAAAAAATAAATAGCAAACTAATTAACAATACTAACAATAATAAATAAACAATATAAATTAATAAAGTAATTAACGATAATTTAATGCGCTTTATAACAATGTCACTCAAACGTCAAACGCTACAATGTTTTGAAATTAAAAGAAATTATAAATCAAATCAAGATTTTCAGCAATTTTGTAAATTGATCTTTTTTTACCTACACCTTCTTCATTATTTTCAGAATTTCTATGAAAACGGTTGATTTCCCAAAAAAATTTATTTAACTAAAGTTGTAGCCCGTTAAATTCTCTATCCGGTTTGAGCCATCAGTTTTTTTCTAAGACGTTTCGTTTAAAAGATACGGAATTTACAAAAAAAGTAAAAGAAATAAAACCTGAATTAATTTTACAATTTTTTTTCTTAATTTAATTTATAACTACAAATCCGTTGATTTTAGACGATAAGAGATTATAACCTAATTTGTAGATAAGCAAATGATGTTTAAAAAAGTTCTAATCCATTAAGCCTAAAAAATCAATAAAACCGGAGCTATGGCCGTTTGAAAACAGAAATTCAAAAAATTGCTTTAAGGGAGGTACCCCCCAAGGGTTTGGACTTGGACAAAAATTTTATTTGAAAATTTGTCTTAGAAAAGTGTCCTTTATCCCCACATCAAAGATTCTCCACGGTCACAGGGACACCCTGTATAATGTAGTCTTTTTTCTGATATTAAATTAAAAGTAAGATTTAATTTAAAATCTAAAAATTCTAAATAAATTTAACAAAAAATAATCAAAATTCGACTGCAATTATTGTAAATTGAAGTCTTGACGGAAGTTGGAACACTAACTGAAATTTTGCTACCACGGCAAAAATCAGAGTAAAATAGTCGGTTTTTAATTACGCTGGATGTAAAATATATTACCCTTTAAAAATAAAATAATTTTTTTAAAATTCTTAATTAATTGATTAAACAAATTTTACGCCTAGCTGGTATTCTGCTTGGATTTTAACTGTTTTTATTTCGTTGTTTTCTTTATGTATTCACTATGAACTTCCGTTAACTATTTAATTAACTGCAATCAGAGGATGACGTCTATTTCTATTGGTTGGTTTATATTTAGGGGTGGGTTGTCTATTGTTACTGAACAGGACAGGTATTGATCTAGATCCATTACTTCTGGACATACCTATATAATATTAAATATTTAAAATTAAAATAAAATAATATTTTTAATAATTTTTCAGAAACGTAGACGCAACTAAGCTTAATATTGGGGGGAGGGGGCTAAAAGTAGCTATCCCTTTTTTCAACTTTAACCCCCTATTTGCACCTATTATGTTAAGAAATAGCCGGCCTAGAAATTAGAGATGTGACCGCCCTAGAGTATGTCAATTCGCGATCATAGTAACATTAAATTTAATTGAATTGGAATTTATTGTTATTATTTAGTTAAAATAAAGTTTTGTTAATACATACTTTTAAGTTTTATCAGGTAATTTGCATGATTACCGCTAATCGTGCAAGTTACAAGATTAGCTCTATATAGCAAAAGCTGATTATAGTTGCATTTAAAAAATTTATGGTAGTTTGATTGGAGGACATTTCTCATCAAAAGTGTGATAGTCATAATAACATAAAAATTTATATAATCGCGTTTAGTGCATATACAAGGGGCGGACTAGCTATAAACAACTGGGGCTGGTTGTTCGGTCTCAAAAATTTGCTATTCATTTTTAATTTTTTTTATTAAGTGAAGATGGACAGAAAAATCATTTTTGAAAATGAGCATAAGATGAAAGAAATCCTAGTCCGTCCCCGGCATTAATATAAAAAATAGCAGGTATATGATATAGTATATAATTGAGGGATTCCCCAAATCCAAAATTTAATGTAGCATAACCTTTAAAACTTTTATGAAGATTTACTTAACAATCAAATATAAATTTATTCGTATTTTCTATTAATTTTAAAAATTTAAAATATTTTTGTTTTTTTTTAATTATGTTTTTTGATATAAAGGAATGGGTATGTATTTGTCAAAATTATATTATAGTATCTAAATAAATAATGATAAAAATAGGTAACTTACTACTATATCCTAAATTGCGCCAGCCCTTATATCCCCAAGGCGTCATATTATAAGGAAAAGATGACATTTTTCTTATCACAGATAACAAGAGAAAATTTTGAAACAACCGATTCCTTAATATAGTTACAAACTATAATTAATAATTGCAATATAAATAACAAATAATTTTAAACTACGTAAACACTCTCCGAAATTTAAGCAGTAAAATATAACATATATATTATATCTACAATTTTTGAATTAAAATGAAAAAAACGCGAAAATCAAACACGCACAATTTCGAACTGGTATAAAAATGCAAGTTCTTTGTTTGAGCACCAGAGAGCGATTTGCGATTTCAAAAAAATTTTGACGTTTCTTTGACATTTGCTATGAACATAACCTGAAAAATTTTAAGTTTTGTATTTTATTTTCTGAAACATGGAATTAGATAAATTAAAAAAATCAATACAGGAATATAAACAACAAGTACCTACACTTTTACTATTTCTAATTTGCCAACAATATACTCTTCTGTTAATATTTTTAGTTAGCTCAAGTAGAAACTGCCCTTGCTTCTTTGGGGGATGATGACCAAAATAAAGCCGAATTGGTCGATTTGAAGGATCAGCTTCAACAGCTTATTGACCTTAGTCAAGATAGTCTTAATCAGGTTAGCGAAAATTCAAATGAAGAAACCAATAATGGCTTGGATGCAGAATTTGCCTTATTTATGGTAAAACTTGGAAGTACCTTTCCGAGTAATTATGTAATCGTTCTAATTTGTTGTAGTCCGAAATGGAAAAAGATGGAGTTGTCCATAATAAAAGTACTAATTCAAATTCTACTATTGCAGACGATTTAAAAAATTTAGAAGGAATGAAGTGCCGTGCTCCCCATGTGCATCAATGGGGAGACACAATGTATCATAACGCTTTGGTGTGTTCTGTAATTCCTACCGAGGAGGACCAAAGTTTTGAAGAAATAATGGTAAGAAAATTATTGACGGCTGTAATTTTTGTATTATCTTCCGACAATTTTAAGGTAAAAGTAATGTTTATAAATCCAACACACGAAGAAATGTTACCATGTCCTTACCTTATGGAAAGTAGCTGCAAATTTGACGATGATAAATGCAAATTCTCTCATGGAAAAATTGTAACATTTTCAAGCCTTCAAGAATATATCCCACCAAATTTTGAGGCTGTCAGAGTTGACGGTAAAGTCTTGGCCAAACAAAAGAATAAGTTGTGGGGTAGAGCGACAATTAAGCGAATTCGTGGTGAAAAATATTTTGTTAAATTTGATTCCAATCCTGAACTAATTCAACTGGAATTGCAAGATGTTTTACCATTGAGCAGCAACGAAGAAGACAACGACGATGAAAATTTGTCTTCCGATAGTGATCGTGATAAAGAAGATATCATTAATATGAGTTTAATGACCACACCTGCATCTCAAGCTTTAGGAGATTGGGAAAAACACACCAAAGTATGTTACATTTTTATTATGTATAGGATTTTTTAATTCAAATTTTCCAGGGTTTTGGGTCTAAAATGATGCAGAAAATGGGTTATGTGGTAGGAACAGGTTTAGGACGTTTCAGTGATGGTAGAATAGAGCCGGTTCCTGCCGTATGTTTACCTCCTGGAAGATCTTTAGGTACAAAATTATTTTTTTATGCAATTCTATACACTGAAAAGACAAAAATATTTAAATGCTCAGTAAGATAAAATGTTTATAGAATTTAATTAAATTTTATTTATTTAGATCATTGCATGCATTTAAAAGAAAAAGCAGGAGGCGATAAAGATTTATTTAGTGTTGAAAAAAAATTGAAAAGACTGCAAAAGAAACAGGAACAACGGAATATAAAAGCATACGAAAAAGGGAAACAAGAAGTGGATGTGTTTAATTTTATTAATCATACAATTTCAAAACCTAAACAAGAAAATCCGGGCACATCAAAATGTAAACATAGGCAAGAAATTAAGAAAGAAACCTCCAGAAATTTGAACATTGCCAGTTTGCAAATAGAAGAAGACATTAAAAGAACAGAAAGAGATTTGTATAAAATTCGTGAATCTCTTACCAGACATTCTGATGCTAATTCGCAAGTACACAAAAGTTTGCAACAAAAATTGACTATTAAGTTAAACGAAATACAAAGACTGAAGGATAAAGCGGGTAACATCTCGAGTGAACAAAATGTTAGGACCTATAAGAAAAAATTAACAGTATTTTAATTAATTTAAATTTTAAAGTATTTTGTAATAGTTATTGCAAGTTCTCTTTTATATACCTCTTTAAATGAACTATATTGGTTGAATTTCGTGTTTGACCTGATTATTTGTTATTTAAGTAATTTATATATATTCACCAAACTGGTTCGTTAAATATTTAGAGAATTAAAAAA
Organism: Cantharis rustica; assembly: GCA_911387805.1. Taxonomy (NCBI): domain Eukaryota; kingdom Metazoa; phylum Arthropoda; class Insecta; order Coleoptera; family Cantharidae; genus Cantharis; species Cantharis rustica. The sequence continues at coordinate 39,907,864 of OU426879.1, forward strand.
GCATTTTTTTAATTTCTTTTCTTATTATGTTGTTGAATATTAAGCATTAAGTTTCGTATTCTTTTTTAATATGTTCTTAAACTAAATATTTTTAATAATTTACAACTTCCAGTTATATTATATAGAAATAAATGTAAATTTCTATCCATAAATTTTATAATAGTTGTGGCAAATTAAAATTCATTGCACATTGCCCAATATTTGTGACATCATATCTAAATTTACTGCGATTTTAGTTTTAATATCACTGCTGATGTGCAACAAATTTTAATTTATTACTGCTATATTTATATTATTTTCTTTTGAAGTAATGGTGAATTACGCCTTATTGCTTGAAATAAACTACCTTTTCCTGCCCGTGCAGACAAAAGTTTAAATTCAAAATTTAGAGCGGTTTTATTGATCGGTTGGTTTAGATACTGTCGCATTCATACCGACATCTTCAAAAAAAAAATCAAAATTGCTTATGGAAACCTCAAAACACTAAAGATGAATTTTCTTCCAATAAGTATTAATACTTTCTCGATACGAGGGGTTCAATTTAATATAATAGAGGAAGTTGGACTGAACATTTCTTCAAATTTAGTAAACGTTATATAAAACTTTTAGAACAGGTTGTACCAACAAAGTTCAATGGGAGTTTAGTTGAACTTAAGTTTAGCAAATTTTAAAATTTTTCTTCTAATATACCTAATTCATAGTTTTAATATCTGATACCGAAAAAAATAACTTTATAATATGAGATGTTAAAGTGAGGTTTACTCGACTTAAAATATTAGAACAAGAAACACTTTAACCGCAAGGATGGATAAAAAAGCACTTTAACAGCAAGTGTAGATAAAAAATACTTTATTTTTACTGAAATTACTATCAGGATAGCAAAGTATGTTTAATTTATTGTGAAATAAATATTGTCAAATAATAATTTAATTTGTAAATGTGTTTTCTTATATCCTTTCTCTTTAATATCGGCTATAAAAAAAAATTTAATTTTATATAACACAATAAAATTTAATCATTGATTCGCGAAAAATCACTCCGCTCTTGGAGGGGAGTGATCTAATCTTTTTTGTATAATGTATAATAAATTTTAATTAACATCATACATATTGACCAGAAATGAAAAACTAATCAAGATCAAAGAAGTCGTCCATATGTGCTTTCGTGGATATCAATCCCAGTACAGAAGCAGCATTTATATTTCTGGTGTTTTAAATCTTCAGCTTTCTTCGCCGCTGAATTAATCGTCTTACACAAAGTTCCCAAATGACTTGAAACCAGGTACGTCGCATTCCATATAATTGCTCTTCCTTGCCACCATTGCAACTAATAAATCTTCTGATGATCAAAGTGTTTGTGAAATTATAACTGCTTCCTTCAAAATCTGATAATATAGAGCCAACGAGAGATACGACTTGATTGTTGTATATTGATTTTCTTTGAAAACCCATTTAGAAAAATTATTAAATATTCATTTACCAATCGGCTTGAAGTTGTAGGCATCAGATAAAGTTTAGAAATCTTCTGACTGTGCTAAGTAATCAAAGGTTGAACTGTTTTTTATTAGGACGCCCAAAAGAATTCAATTTTTATTATTTAAAATTAAAACTTGAATTCTCAAAAACGTTTAAAATTTCTTGTTTTTTTTCCGATAAACAAAATTATATAATGTAAACAGCTTAAATATTTCCAAGCATAAACATATTTTAATAGCAGATCAGGAATGGAGCAAAAATGTTCTAGAACCCCCAAAATGAGTTGCCACGACTTTTAAAACAGCTGATAGTAGTTACAGAATTAAAATTTATAACATATATTCAAATAACCGCTTAGTCGGATATAAATAATATCAGAGCAAATCAGAGAATTTCCAACATTAGCAAACTGTTTGTCATTTATTTTTTCCATCAAAAAAATTCAAAAACTAGTTGACACGCGAACTGTACTTGGTTGAAAGTCATAGTAATATAAATTAATATTTTTCAATAAAAACTGATTTAAAAAATTATATTTTGACAGGGCCGTATTTACGGGGGGGGTTTTGGGGGTTACAACCCCTCCCGAAATTATTTATCAATAAATAAAGTACTAGAAGTCCGACTGAAATCCTAACAAAATCAGAAAAAAAAATCTTTAAAACTATAAAAAAAACATTAAACTTGAAGTGTTTAAATAAAAATTAAAACTAAAGAGATATTTCTAATAAATTAAATCAGGTATTTTATCTTAATTCTTACTATTATGGTAAAAATTTTAAATTGCTATAAATTGTTTGAACCAAAAATTTTAAAGCAAACAAATTTTATAACCATCATGGGCAGCATAGCTTAAAATAAGACTTCCGCAATAAATTAGAGTGGTTATTGTAAACCCATAAATTATTTTATATTTTGGGGTTCGTTTTTTACAACGGTTTTTTACAAGAGAGTTTAAAATAAAAATATGAATAAGGTTAAAGTTATTAAAAATATCGTGGTAAACAAAACTTTTAAAATGGCACAAACAAAATTTTATCCGCGATAACGCCCAAAAGTCAATCTGTAATCAAAATTTGTCGCTCCCTCGACAAATTATTTTCACCCTTTAAATAAAGTTCACAAAAATCAAAATTTTCTCTGAATATCGAACTCAAATAAAAAAAAATTGCTCAAAAAATATAATCACTTTAATTAAATAATCTTCTCACAAAATTTAAACTTTCTTGCGGTCACTTTCGACCAAAAGTTTGAAAGCATTCAAACAAAATTTTTCAATAACCATACTCAAAAATAAAATCTTAATTTCAAAAATACTACTTGCACAAAATTATACTCAAAAAATCGGCGGAGCAAAATCTAGGCTTTTGTCGTTTCCGTCATCTTCGCAAAAAAATCTCTTTCTACTCACCTTTCTGCAAATATTACATTTCAAAAATTAATATAACAAAATTTAAATTTAAAAAAATCACCAAGGTTCGGTTGTTCGGTTGCAGGCTAAACCAAAAAATTTAGATTAACTAATAATATTTTTTAAAAAACAGCTTTTCAACGTAATATTTCATTGATTAATCCAAATCTGTTGGTTTAAGTTACAACTGAGCCCAAAGGTTTCAAATCAATTCAAAAATTACAACTGAGGGACTGAGGCGTTCAAATCCTCCTTTCGTAACACGGCAATATATAAGCTTCTACAAATACTGTGTACCCTGCTAGTGACAACAGCCACCCCGGGAAGAAGTTTCTTTTTACTCAAAAAAGGGAAAGGCTATTTAAGAAATTCTACTGGATAAGAAAGGCTAACAAGACTAGCTCTTATTCTTATGTCCAGTCATAGAACTATGCCAATCCCTAGTGACCTGGTTTTAGGATAAATTTTCATTGTGCAAGATGATTTTAGTTGGTACTTTAAGTTTTTTTAAATTGCATTTATTTTGCCGATTTTAGCATGACTGACGGTTTAAGTTGCGACTTAATAAACTTTTTTATTTAGGTATTTACGTATTTATTGAGTTCCTTCTATTTTTAATTTTATATTTTATGTTTGTTTTTTATTGTAGTTTTTTTTTATTTTTTAAATATTTTTTATTTTTTGTTTTGAATATTTTTTATCCTTTGTATTTTAATAAATTAGATATTTATTTTTTAATTTTTTTAAAACCCCCCCCGAAAATCTAGTCTAAATACGGCTCTGTATTTTGATATAATTGAAAATAGTATTTAAAGTCTGTTAACAAACCAATTCAATGAATTCCTATCCTGCCAATATAAACCAATCCCGAAGGTCAAAATACAAAACATCATTTTTATTAGGTATATCTACAAATTTCTTGATCAGTATCTCAAAATTAGCAAAAAATTGTAGATACGACGTTTATGCTTAACAAGGCAGTATTTATACACGATTGTGTGAATATGTCTAGTAAAACAATGTTTTCAGCTTTATTGTCATGCATAGTCGGTCATGAATAAAAAATGCGACTTTGCTGAGGGAATGGTCATAAAATAAAATATTGTAAATGTTTACAATTAATTTATTCTCCACATAAAATTCAGAGAAATATCTAAAACTATAAAATAATCTATAATGATCCATGACCACAACATAAAACCTTAACATTTAAAACTTAAATATAACAGAACCAATTGGTCCAGTCAATTGCTGCACAGGCAGTCTGGTGTGGTGGGTTGGCGATAAACTGCGTTATCAAATTCGGTTCCTCGAGTTTCACATCCTCCTCCATCCGATTTTCTCGTCCTTCCACATTATGCTTTCGGTTTCGTTGTCGATTTCCATGGGTAATTGAATTTCTCATTCATTGCAATAAATAGACACCTTTCAGTTTTGTTAATGAGATTTCACACCAAACGACTTAATTTTTGACTGAACCAAATTGATGTCTTCTTATTCTATAATGCACGATACAATAAAAAAAAGATGTTTATGAATTATTAGTATACAATAGTAGAATGTTATAAGTTAAGTAGTATACTTATGTATTAAATTATTTCTTAAATCAAATTTAAGGTGATAGTTCTTGATGCATACCTGGATCATAACCGCAGCTGCTGGCATCATATGCCGAACTTTGATCGTAAGCCGATGCCATGGAATAGCCCATAGAATCTTGCGGTGGAGCGGGCGACATCATCGGTGTAGGGGTGCCACTGTAAGGAGACGCTCCTGCAGCTTTTTTAGCTGCATATAAATTAGCTTCTTCTTGAGCCTTACCAATGTTTTTCTTGTATCGAATCCGTTTGTTACCAAACCAATTTGACACTTGACTCACAGTTATGCTGCACTTACGAGCCAATTCTTCTTTTGCTTCTTCACTTGGATAGGGGTTAGATAAATGCGAATAAAAGTATTCGTTTAAAATTTCTGACGCTTGTTTACTAAAATTACGTCTTTTTCGACGCGCGTCCAAGAATCGGGAGCGTAAAATCATCACCGCTTCGCACGTCGACTGTTTTAGTTGCATTTGAATGGAACTGAATTTTTTATGTATAATTTGAACCATACGTTCAATCTCTTTAGGAGTGATTGGTCGCGTACGCGACTGTTCGCGCAAGAGGTTCATAACGTGAGTAGTAAATTCGTTGCAAGCCTGTTCGTATTTTTCGAGTTCTTGGTGATAGATTTGTCGAATTTGACCCAACTTGGCGCGATAATCAGAATGTTCAATTGCATTATCCGGCTGGCCTCCTTGTGCTGCGGCCGAAGCCGACGTAGCTGCACTAACACCGCCCCCCTTTTCCGGTCCAGCAACACCTTCCGCAATCAACATGTTATCCAACCTCATCAATTGAGGATCTGGTGGTTCTTCTTCTTGGGTATTGCGGAGCGAGAGAACGGTTTTTTCTTTAATTTCACACAGAACGGAGAACAAGGCTGGCTTCATTCGGTGACAATTTAATGTGTGCTTGCGCGCCTGAGCTTCGTCCAAACTTTGGTCGGTAATATTCATAATTTGTTGCAAAATCTCACCGATATCTTGCTTACGAGATTCATTATCACCACTAGGGGCATCGCCTTGAGGATTCATACCGTAAGCTTGTGGTGGCATTAAACCGCCACCTGCGTGTCCCATCATTCTTCCAGGATCATCCATCACTATCACGTCAACTGGTTATCGTTTTTCTATACTTTTTTCAATTCCAAACAATGCAATTAATAAAATGGTGGGTATAATAAAACTAACAACACCACAAAAATGTAGTAAACAAAGCTATAGTTTGTTCAACTTTTATAGCTTGGGTAGTACTTGCGCTTGCGTAATCGTGAATTATTTTATGGATTTGTTCAAGGTGAGCTTTGTTGTTCGATGTTCACACTTGTCGCGTTTCTTCTATATGTTCGCTTCTTTTGCAGGAACGGATTCATGGCTTAAGAGATGTAGTGGATAAGAGATTACAGAACGGATTTGCACTAGAATTTAAGTGAATGACATTTTGAGGTAGCCCTCACAACGACTGCATTTAGAAAATTAAATAATTGACAACAAGAAATGTAATTTGAAATTTAATAGAAAGCGCTGTAGTTGGTTTTTGCCAGTAAATCTTAAAAAAAAATAAACAAACAAAAACCCTCTGCCTTTGGAGAGCTAATTGACATTTAAATCTCAGTTTACTCATGGTAATATCAAGTAGACGACACTTGTACAAAGCTTGAAGAAAAAACAAAACAGCATCAAGTTTTGTGAACGATAACTCATGTGAACCGATCCTTAGAAATCGTTATGTTCTTTGTTTTGTGTTTTAATTAAAATCGAAAATGTGCAATACAAAAGTTAGCGTAAATTGGGTGCAGACAGTTTGGATAAATCAAAATTTTGTACTGTTTGCTTTGCAAAAAAAATTTTAATTTAAGGTTAGAACTTTTTTCAAAATGGAACAACAAATTAACGGCGACGTTTCGGAATTTAACGACAATCTTTTGCTAAATAAACTTATTTGTCGAACATGCCTTTGTGAACAACCTAATACCAGATCTTTGTTTGACGGTGATTTTTATAAACTGGTCATGGATTGCACGTCGATACAGGTGAAGAAACATAAGTTGCCGAAGTTTTCATTAAAATTGTAATTTGTAGATTCATAGAGAAGACAAACTGCCTTCCCAAATTTGCACAAATTGTGCGTTGCAAGTAAACGAAGCATATAATTTTAAGCAGCAAGCTGTGAATTGCGATACTATTTTGAGGCAATTAATTTTCAAAGAAAAAGATGATCAAGTCTTAGACAGCAACCTTATCGGAGAAAATAATGACCAACATTTTTTAGATAATGGTATGTTGGTGTTTTATTTTATGACGTAATAGTTAAAAAATTCACTTTTTTAATAATATAAATTGTGGAAATTAGCTTCAGATTCAGTTTGTACAGTATATTTTCAAAGAGTTTTGTATGTTTTCATTTTCGATTACATATTACTACTTTTATAGAACAATAATTGAAATTATACTGCAAATTCATTCCTTAAACCGCAAATTGTTATTTAGCTGATAAAGAATCAGATTTCGAACAAAAATTCTCTTGTTCTTCTTGCTTATGTTTGCAGTGTTTATGTAATACTTAGTGACTACAAACATGGGGGACTTATAGTTTAATGTGGGTTTCAAACTGCAGGAATTGGATACACTTCAGTTATTACAGAGAAGGTTAATAGCATTTAATATGTCAAAAATGTTACCAGAACTTTATGAGAGAGACACGGTTGGAAAAATGTGGTGTACTTGGCCGTGGATTGAACCCACAACTGCGCAGAGACGGATTATCGTTTAGGCTAGCTAGGCTTGTGCTTAGAGGCGCAATGTATCAAGCAAAATACATGACATTCTCAAAAATTAAATGTAGCAAAAAATACAATGATTATAGCAGTTTTTATTTACTGATTACAAAACATCTTTCTGTAGACCGTCAGTTTGTCTACCACACGATACACTTGACGGCGCAATAATATACATCGTACATAATATATAAATTACAATTTTTCTTTTGCTGACAAAGAATTATTTAATACTTATATTTTTTAAGAACTTATGAAAAGAAAAGAAGCTTATACGGTCTTCGCCGAAACATTTTTAACACATTTTTAAAACTTACACGTTCGGAAATTTATGAACGCGTCGCTAAATTACGACCAAGATTTTTTGAATATACTGTCATGTTACGAAGCGATTTAAACGCTCCTGATGATTTGTTAATATTTTCTGAATTCTAAAAATTTGAATTAGGTGGTACAATTTTAAAATGTAGAAGGTTGGCAGAAAGTTGAGTTCGAGTGGAGCTTTTTTTGCTAAGATGGCGAAAACGGCGGAGGCCTAGCATTTTACTTCGCCGATCTTGAGTTTTTATTGTGCGAATAGTTTTTACAATTGAATTTTTTTATACAAATATTGTTAATTCGAATTCCCTTCAGGACGCCTTCGGCGCTCTCCGAGCCTGTATTTTAACAAGCACATAACGGATTTGAAACTATCTCTGTAGAATGACAGAACTCGCCAACGGTGGAACTCGAAGACCAAGAACTCGTCTGGATGTTGACTACAACTGACAGCGAACAGTGAGAGTATATCACAGCACACATACCGTCAACAGAAATCCTGATCGCTTGGAGCGGGGAAGCTTACTAGTCGTTACCCTTAGCCTGATACGGTATCGCGTTGTACAAGTTCCTGCTTTTCAAATTTTCAAATGCCGGTTTTTTGACGACTAATTCCTAATCCTCAAAAAGATTTGTTGCAATATGCTTATTTGTATTCTTTCCTATAGTCAATAGGAAAAAGTTCAAATCGTCGGGTGGTTTGACTGACAGTAACCAATACATAAATGAGTTATCACTTTTATAAAAAAAATTTTAATAAATTTAGAAAAAGAAAATGTTGAAAAACTTTGTAATAATAAAAATTCCCGGAAGGGGAACCCTCAAAAATTTTACTTTTTACAAGTGCCCCCTTCGAAATGAAATCCTGGCTACGGGCCTGAAACATCTTAATTGAAAATTTTTACTACAAGTCAAGTTGATACAAGAAAACTAGACTACATAAATTATGTACGTTTAGAAGGCATTGGTTTAAAAATTATAAATTTTTGCTTTTTTTATAGTAGATGGGTTCGATTATTGACTCTTGAATCGTAAGCGCAGATAAAAACTGTTATACACTACGATAAAATTTAATAATCGTCTTGAAAAAAATATTTCTTTGTATGAAATTTTATCGTCTTGTATTATAAAAAATAAGTACTAGTATTTTAAGCAAAATCGAAAATTAATAATTAAATGTAAAAACGTACATTTTGAAAAAATTTTGATTTTGTGACAATCGTAAAACACAAACCTGAAATATAAATTTGAAGCTAACGTCCATGATGTTTATAGTATTCCACGATATTAAAAATTTATCATTTTTAAGCATTAATCATAAACGATGACTTAGGCGTAAGTTATATTAATATTACTGATTTAAAACGTATTCTATTATAGTAAATTTATTTAGGAAAGTTTGTCACTCGATACATGTGATGAAAACGCAGAAATAGCTGAAAGACACGAAGAAGATTTAACAAACGAAGCAAAGATCGGTAAAACTAGATTAAAACCTGAATCGTACAAGTGTTGCAGTTGCTTTAAAGAATTTAAAAGTAAATTTATTTCTTTGTTGCCATCGAAGAAAACATTTTGAAATTATTTTGTATTTTAGCTTTAAAGGGTTTCAGAAATCATGAAAAACAACACGATAATGGCTATAAGTGTTCAATATGTAACAAAATATTTTCTACAAACTGTTTACTTAAAACTCATCTACGACATCACGGACTTGCTGAGAAACAACACAAATGTGAACAATGTGATAAAAAATTTTATGCTCAAACCGAATTAATGGTATACCTATACAAGAAAGTCATGCTTCAAATATTTATTTTACTATGTTTAGATTCACATGCGAAAACATACAGGCGAAAGACCGCTGGTTTGTCTAACGTGTGGCAAAAGGTATGCCGATCCTAGAAGTTTAGCAAAACACAATAAAATTCATTCAGGTAACTAAGCAATTTTTACAAATTATTAGTTGCTTTCTCTTCTTAACATTGTTTGATTATTTTAGGCGAAAAGAAATTTGAGTGTGATGTTTGTAGAAAGAGATTTATTCACGCGTATACTTTAACGACACATAAAAGAATTCATACCGGGGAAAAACCATTTGTTTGTTCTGTATGTGGTCATGCATGTACCACATCGACACAATTAACCTTGCACACTCGAACACATACCCAAGAGCGACCCTATCAGTGTAATGCTTGTCCAAAGGTGAGTTTATAGATTTAATTTGATAAAATTTAACTTATTTTACTTTCAGACTTTTATTAGTGGAACCGCTTTAGCCTCCCATCAAGTTACTCATACAGGAGAAAAAAAATTTATGTGCACTTATTGTGGTCGAGGTGCAAGATCCACTACCGATTTAACAGCTCACATACGTACACATACAGGAGAAAAACCATTTGAATGTAAAATACCTAATTGTACCAAGCGATATAAAACTCATAGCCAACTTAGCGCACACACCAGAACTCATACGGGTAAGAGCGATGAAATAATTGTAAATTTGTTAATTAAAGTTTGTTTAATCAGGTGAAAAGCGTCACAAATGCGCCGTTTGTGGTAAAGCGTTTGGAGATACCACTCAACTTAAGGTCCACATGAATATTCACACTGGAGCAAGACCTTACGCTTGCACTGTATGTGGTTACAGATTTACTCAATCTGGATCTTTATACACGCACATGAAAACCCATAAGAATTTGTAAGAACTTTTTGCTACTTGAATGTATTTTTTTTATATTATAGATGTACGTAATAATAAAAAAATTAGTGTAACTCAATAAATTAAATTAATAAAATTTATAAAGTCATTTGATGTAGCTTGTTGAGCATTTCCGACGTCAACTGAAGCCAACTCAATATGTTCGAATCGGCTGGAAATTCATACTGCCAACTTGACTTCGAGTCGCACTTGAAAATGTTTGTCGTGAAACGATACATTATTAATAAGAGAAATATCTTTTTGTAATAATATAAAAATGTATATTATTATTGTAATAATAATAAGTTGGCTTATTTGTAATACAGTAACTTAATTATTAATCAATAATCCAGACTTTTCGTTACCTTGTTATGTTAGAGGTTTTCTCATTTTTTTGATTTTAATAATGACAATAAATTCTACGTTAGTTTAATTTATCTTAAAGTTTTGGTTGCGTAGCAAAGTTAATAATTTTTTATTTAATTTTACAAAAATAAATTAAACCGTCAAGTTTTATTGTCCTAAAATTAAGATACGTCGCTGTCGTCAATCATGCAATTTTTCAAATGTTTACAAAATTTTATTTGGTTTTAAGTACTTTTATATTGTTAAATTTCAAATAATTTAAATTTTTTTATGTAGTCAAAACAGGTCACAAAATACGTTCGAGTAGGTTGCAAATATCTCATTTTAATTTATTATTTTATTATCTTTGTATAATAATTCTCGATTTTTAATTTAATTTATAAATAAATAAATATTTTATTATTATAATTATACAAACATTTTCTGACCGAGCAATATATTTTGTTTATAATTTTTTCCTGTGTAGAACTAAAGATGAACTAGCTAATGTTCAAAGGGGGGGCAAAAGAAAACTACCCCCATTGTATCCAATTTTTGGAATCGATTTCCAAAATTTGATTAAAAGTTTTTAAAATATAAAACTATTGGTAATTAGAAAAAAATTGTATGTAGAAAAACCGTTATAAAATATATTTGTGGGTAGTTGTCGTTTTGCCGTTTTGCTTGTTTATTTAGGTGCCGATCTGTCAGATTAGTAGTGTGAACGTGATAAATGTTGCGACACTTATTTTAATTAAATGTATCGTTCAGTTATTAGGCTTTCTTCAACATTTTAGTTAAAATCAATTAGTAACCATCAATCATTAATATAATGGCATTACAGACCTTAACATCATAAAATTGAAGGTCAGTGTTAAAAATGTTGTAGACTTCTTTATGTTAAAAATTCTTGTTTTAGGTATTTCCGAGCAGGCATGGAGGATAATTTAAGTGCAAAATCGAGTGAGTCGATAGCTACAAGTGAAGAATTTGATTTTGTGAGCGATAAACCGGAAACAAGCAAAACCCCAACACTGGGCATTATGAGTGGAGATTTGAACGAATTGAAAAATGCTTTAACCGAAGTATTACAAGAACCTGGCAGCGGAATGTGCGATATTAATGACGGTAAAAAAGTGGGCCAATCTAAATTTTACAGTAGTTGTCCCGTTGAACCGGGAACGGATCCTTTAAGCGTTCCGCAGTGTACATCTCCAGTTGAAAAACAAGATGTAATGAAACCCGATTATAGTGATGAAGAATGTAAGTTTTTTTATGGAGTATTTTGAACTCGGGTTTTTGTAGTGAGATAATCACGCGATAGTTTCAGATGTGGATCAAGAGTGCACAATTTTTAGCGGAGTCACTTATTTAGGGGCGGCTGCTATTAATGCACCTAAATCCGAAAATGAAATTCAACGTAATATGGCAATTCTTAATGAACAAAGTTCTGATTTGGGTATTAAAGTGGCCGTTTCTGTCCCATGTTCGTCACAAGGCTTAGTTATGTAAGTGATGACCCTTTTATTTATTTATTGGTTTTTTATTTAAATACATATTGCTTTTCCTTGGTTTTTTATGTAAATTTAGACTTAAATTTTTCCGTAGAAAACAAACTTTTTCATTTAAATTCTTTGTTCTCAAAAATATTAAAGTAACAAACTAGAAGGAACAATTTGAAAAACTTATAACACTTTTGTTTGCTTTCTTGTTCAGTTAGATAGTTTTTGTTTCTGTTTTTGTGAACTGTTTTCAAACAGTTTTGCAATGTGTGTGTAGGTGGGTACACGCAGTATTTGTTTATTCCATTGTTATTCATAATAACAAATAATCAAAGGCAGAAAAGATAATTAATTGTTTATTGTGACAATACATTTTTATTTATTTATTGTTAAACTTTAAACTTTTCATATCAATATAATAATAAAAAATAAACTCAAAGAGAAGAAATGATTCAACCAACTGGTTTTCTATATTCTAATCTAAACCTCAATTCCGTTTTCACTTTATACAATACAAATACCTACTACTAGTCATGGTCATTTTTTAGGTTGAGGGATTTTTTAAATTTCTAATTTTATTTTATTTGGTAGATTTTTTGTATTATGTATAATTATTATACATATAAATACATAATAGTAATATTAAGTAAAGCAATAATACAAATTTGTATTATTTATAAGAATTTTATGCCACAGGTAAACAAATTACTGAATTACCAATAACTACTGCGACTTGGAATACCTCCTGCTTTTAAACTAATAAAGAATAAATATATTATGCTCTCATGGACATTTTTGTTGAAAATTTAACTTCCTATAATATTTTTCCTATGAACTTGATCGTATCTGTTATGGTTATCTCAGAGTTTCAAATATAATATCCTGTAATATTATTTTTAAAGGTTTTTTACATTTTTTAAAAAAAGCAGGAGGATTATCGCGACGATACATACCTAACAACCTTCTCGACAAACTGCTCTATAATTTAAAAAACTGTTTCAAAATTGGACCTTTCATCGAAGAGTTAAAAATTTTAATTGTTTTAGTTTTTAGATTTAAACAAGTTTTTGTTGACTAAAAATATTTTATTTAAATTAAACAAAATTTATTTACTTTAAGGCCTTACATACATTCAGAATTTTCAAAAACTTGATTTTATTTTTTAACAGATTGTTGTTCTCTATAGTTTTAGGCTTATTTCTGTGAAATCGATTTCAAAAATTTTCCATAGATCAAAAGTTATGGTAGAAAATGTGACCGCCCGACGAGCTTGGTGCGCGCAAGTAGCTGTTCTTGTTTGAGACGGCTGACCATTATTTTTGGTGCGGCTCCAGCCTATCAGTTTTTTGTTATTCGAAAATAAACCTGGAGGCGTTTGTAAAGCATAATGGGAATATATTTAGGGTCGACTGCTAAGGTTTTTGAAATTGAACCTTAGTTGTCTTTGATTGTTTAAAGGCGTTTTTCTCCAAACTACATTTTTCGCCACGGTCGCCATAATAACTCGTACAATTTTCAATATTTTTTTATGCGATTTTTTAAAAATTATTTGAAATAGTTTTCTCTATAGTATGTCTAGCCAGATTTTTGATATTTTAATTAAAAAGTTTTATAAAAATAATTAAAGTGTTAAATTTATGACGTAAAACTACTTTTTCTTTAAACTGTCGTAAATTGCTAAATTTTTCGAAATTTAAAATTCCGGCTCGACAGTTTATAACTACAATTTTTTTTTACAAGAATTTTTTTAAATTTTGCATATCGATCAACATTTACTGCAGATATCATGCCGACTGTGGAGCAACTTTTTTTTCTTAGTGTTCTGGATCACGTGATTTTTTACATAGTAATTTTTGTAAAAATAAAGTGGAATAAATTTTTCTATAAAGTTTAAATACCAATAAACAATGTATACTTTTCATCATTATTAATTTCTATTGTTATCCCTACTAAATAAAAATTTTTTTTTTAACGCAGCTAGACGTATGTAAGGCCTTAAAGTAAATTATTCAAATAAGATTTTTTTTCGGGTCTATCAGGCAAGTCATAGGCCGTGGTTGAGTTTGTCGAAACAGACTCTTCGGCGTCCTGCGGGCCTGTATTTCGACAAACACAACGAATTTAAAAATATCCCTGTAGAATGACAGAACTCGCCAACGGTGGAACTCGAAGCTCGAAGTCATAGAACCCGTCTGGGTGTCGACCGAAACTGATAGCGAACATTAAGAGTATATCAAAGCACATGTACTGTCAATAGAAATAAGAGCAGGGAGCTAAACGTGCGAGTTACCGTCGCGCGACTTCTGGCATCGGGGTCTTCTGGCAACTTAAGGATATTCCTTCGAAATTTTTGTTTTAATATACACAGAAAATTGTCCCCTTTCCTATAGTGTAATTTAAAAAGTTCAAATCGTAGGGATATTTAACTGACGAACATCTTTTTTTAATTCAAAGAAAAATGTTTTTACTGTGTAATTAGCAATGCTTATCATCACAAAATAGAATAAAGGGCAGTAATTGATAGATACAGTTACTCGAAAAAGTATTCAGACGCTCCTGTGTTAGCAATGTAAATTGTTTCTTTTTAACACTGTTTTTATCATATAAAATTGTTTTTACAGCAATATTTATTAGACATTTTTTGTCGAAAATTTCATTGTCTTCATTTTTGTTCCTATAAATTTTTTTATTTTATCGCCTCGTTTTCGGCCGAGAGTGACTTAAAGCAGACTCGGTAAAACTTTTTAATAAAATTAAAAATGCACAATGGAATTCTTATGGATTTCTTAGGGAATTCCTATGGGATTTTTACCGACACTGCTTCAAGTCACTCTCGGACGAAAACGAGGCGACAAATAAAAAAATGCATGCAAACAAAAATGAAGGGAATGAAATTATCTACAAAAAATGTCTGAAAAGTATTTTTGTAAAAGTGATTTTTATATACTAAAAAGAGTTTTCAAAAAGTACAATTTACATTCTTCTTCTTCAGGCTTTCCATTCCTGGTGGAATATCGCCACGTATTTCTATGTTTTTTTTCAAAATCCATTTTGTTGAGGTGGATTAATCCTCATTTTATTATTGTAGTTCTTCATTTTTTCTCATTCAATCCCTCGTTCTGGTACGTTCCTTTTTTCTTTCTGTTTTCTTTCACTTTCTACCTTAAATCTTACTGTTGGTCTTCGTATCTTCTACAACTTTTTTCCACATCACCTTATTCAGTGCCTTTGTCTTCCAGTCCATCACTCTCAAATCGCCAACAACATCATCCCTTCATCTCATCTTTGGTTTCCCTCTCGGCCTGTTCACATCCGACATCTATTTTATCAGTTCCGAGTTGACTCTTTCCTCTTGAGTTCTCATTACGTGGCCCATCCATCCCAATCTCAGCGCCTTTATATTATGTCTTACTATATTTGCTTGTTCCAGTTCTTTATCTATTTCCATATTTGTTCTTTTTCGATATTGGTTCTCATTTAGTTTTACGGGACCCAACGTATTACCTTTCTCTCAAATACTTTTAACTTTTCTTCCTCCATTTTTGTCAGACAGAGTACTTTCATGCCGTACGTCACTACAGGTCTTATTAGAGTTTTGTAAATTTTAATCTTTGTGTTTCTTTTCAAGTTATTGCTTTTCAAGAGATTTTGATTACTATAAAAAGCCTTATTTCCAGCCATCACTCTATCTTTTACGATTTCATCTCTTTCGTTGGTGTTATTGATCTGCATTCCGAGGTATTTAAACTCACCGACTTCTTCGAATGTATTGTTCTGGATTTGTGTCTCTTTCAGCTCTCTATTCATGTTTCTATTGCATCTCATAAATTTGGTCTTACTTTCGTTCACTTTCAATCCTGCCTTACTTGATTCTCTTTCTATGTTTTCGAAGGTTTTGATTAGGGCTTTGTGTCATCTCGATATTATTATCAGGTCGTCGGCGTAAGCTATAACTTGTGTTTCTCGATTGATTATTGTTCCATTGCATTTAGCTCATCTCATTATTCCTTTCAATACAATATTAAACAGGGTGGCAGACAGTTGATTGGAAATTCGTTAATATTTCTCTCTTTTGTTACTACTATTGCTGTTGCTCCATCAAGTATCATTTGTATCAATCGAATCAGTTTACCAGGGATATTTAAATTTTCCATTTCTATCACGAGTTGTTTTCTATTTACATGGTCAAATGCCTGTTTAAAATTCACGAAGAGCATTTCTATTCTTGTGTCAAATTCGTATGTCTTCTCCATGATTTGTGTTACCAATTTACATTGCTAACATAAAACATAGGAGCGTCTGAATACTTTTTCGAATAACTGTATGTGGTTAACCATATCAGTATTTTAGAAAAACCAAAAAATTATAATAGATTGTCTAACTAAATTGGAAGGCGTAATAAATTCATTATTATTGTAAATCGTGCATTGAACTTATCAGCATGTCTCTGAAATAGCAATTTGAACCCTTTCCCTTGTTGTAATAACACTGGAACTATGACATTGGATCTGTATCTATTATGATGCAAATTG
Source organism: Cantharis rustica (assembly GCA_911387805.1). Classification (NCBI taxonomy): domain Eukaryota; kingdom Metazoa; phylum Arthropoda; class Insecta; order Coleoptera; family Cantharidae; genus Cantharis; species Cantharis rustica. The sequence continues at coordinate 39,924,525 of OU426879.1, forward strand.
AGCTGGACTTACATTTCAAATGCAAACTAAAATTACTTTCTAAATTTTAGTTTATTTAAAATTATGCAAGTCAAGTCATGCTTTGATATAATTGTGTTGATATCTAGAACTACAAAATTCGAAAATAAAGATAAGATAAGAAAACTTTTTGGGGTTGGGTTTGAATCTCTTATCTTTGGTATTTGATAAATCAAATGCAAATTCATTAAAATATCTAATAGACTTCAAAATTAAAATAAGGTCATGATTAATTATTTGCGTTTGCTTTTATGCGTAATTATTTTATTTTTTAAAAAGCGTAATTTTGCATTTATTTTAATTTTATTTCAAAAGGTTTTACGACTTCAATTATTTTATTTACTAATATTCGTATTAATTAAAAATACCCAAACGGTAAAAGCAAAAATCATTGATAATTGCGCATTTTGTTTACTTTTTATGATGTAAATAAAAAATTGATACCTAGTACTTTATATCTAATAAATTCTATTTTTACTGTAATTTTATAAATATTTAGGAGTTTTATTCGTCAAATTTTTATTATACGTTTAACGAAATACGTTCTACAGAAGTTTTTGTCTTGAATTTTATCTACCTGTGAAATTTCTTTAGTTGCACTGGTGAATCAAATGGACAATTTTGAAATAAAACTTTTTAAATTAGACTTTGTGTTTTAAAAATACATTTTCTGCAGATTACACGATGCGAATAGTCATTCAGTGATAGCACGGTACGAAATTCACCGTATACTTTTTTATGCTCGAGGTGCCATCGACAGCCAAGAAGCAGGCTGTTTCGCATTTACATGGTCTCACGGCGATACACAAGAGTCTGCTATTTTTCAGTGTCACGTGTTTAGATGTGACATAGCAGAAGCCGTCAGTCGTGTTTCGAGTAAGTTTAAGTTTTTTTATTGAAATACGTCGAGAAATATGTCAACAGATGTTTTAGCTTGTTTTGCTAAGGCGTTTCAACGGGTACCGCGTTCTATGAGCAATTCGGTAACTTCTGCTGCAGATATGTCTGCATCGGTAACTACCATACCAGAAGCTAGAACTTTAATGTACGTATTTGAAGTTAATTTAGAAATCAAAGAAGATGACGGTAAAGTATGTCGTTTAATTGGTTCTGTTGGTTTGAATATTCTCATACGTTTTATTTTTGCAGGGCCAATTTTCAACTGTACCTAAAGATCGAGGCGGATTTAAATTACGCGTTAATTTGGAGAAGCAAATAAGTATTAGCATCAGTCAAGTGTCTGATAACGGACCTCAGTTGTATATTGAAAGGTGTTTTGGTGTTCTTGTAGCTCCAGGTCGTCACGTTCGACATTCCGATATGCAATTACTAGAAATGGTAAGTTTCTTTATTTGTTTCTTAACATTCATTATACAGGATAATCTGTTTCAATTAATTTTTGACGTGATAACGTCTTATAAATTGATATACCGACTGAACGCACGAAAAATTGTCACGTTCCGCAAGCGAGAGCGCGGAACAAGCGAGAGAGAGAGGCACGATCGGCTTTGCATCATACATAGACATCATTTGAATTATAAAATGCCATTAAAAAAAACTTGTCCGGCATGAGGTTCGATCTCGCAATCACCAAATGATGCAATTATGTTTCATGCATATAACGCACTAGCCTATTGAGGGTTAATGTAATAACATAGTTTTAATTCGTATTATCTGTTACATAAACATAATTCAATTCAATTCATAAAAGTATGCAATTTTTCATCAATGTTATCTTATGACGTTATCACGTAAAATTATCGTCTGTAAACCGACTTTACAGACAACCCGAGTACCACGTGTTTTTTTTGCAATATATTGTAAACAAAGTTAATCGAAGTACAGAAAGTTTTTAAATTTGTGTGGCATTTGCTCTGCGTAAAGGTTGACCTCTGCATCAATGCTTATGAGACATAACTGTATAAACTAAGGACATTTGTCTACGAATTGTTCAACCAAAAAAGTCAACAGCATTTTAATAACGAAATTTTAATTTTAACAACATAGAAGTAAACTTCTTTAGGATTATCATAAATCTATTAAACTATTGAAAACTTTTGCTTCTAAAAGTTTCAGTGAGCGATCACTCGGAAGCAATGATGGGGAAAATAATTATTACGTCAAGCAGAAATTCATATTAAGCAAAATTGTATTACCTTTCATAAAATTGAAATCGGGAAATTTTGTGTTGTAAATAGCTATATAACCTGAAGAATAAATTACAAACACGAGAATGACGAATTTAACCTTTGCTGATAATATGGAAAATAATATACTTTGGTGTGGTTATAAATAAGAAATTTAATTTTTTATCTATTTTTTCAAAAATATGAGCTGATAAACCACATGGAACTTTTTCATTTCTTTCTATCAGTCTACTGTTTTTTTTAAGTACAAAAAATTCGTTCTATTTAACTGAATTTGTATCTTATAAAATGTGAGATCTGGGCCTGGAATCTTTAAAATAGAACACCCTGTATTTAGACATGATAAATAATGAAGAGCTTTAATTGTTAATTAACCTCAACTTGGCCTTTGAGGTTTATATGACAAATATTTGTGGTTTTACAACAAATGATTTAATTTGTTCATATTTTTTGAAATTTTCTTTATGCTAGGTCCAAATGGGTAATAATTCACTGCCACCAACAAACGACCGAAACTTAACTGTAATATCTGCAACTTGGGATCCAACCGAATCTGCATTCGAATCACTAAACGTAGAAACAAAAGATAATAAGGTTCATATGACCATTGCCGTAGATTTAGTAATTCGTGGTATTCAAGAACCCGTCAGATTCCAAATTGAAACCCCTGTACGTGTTTTTGGTCAACATGATCGTTTTTGGTATTTCCAAAAGCGAACCATGGTGCAACAATTTTTTCTTAACTTAAAAGAGGTAAGTTCCAAATTGAATTAGTCAGCAAAATAGAATGTAATTAAAACTTATCACTTAATTAATTTTATCAGCTGATTTAATTGAAATTTTAATAATGCAAATGTAACGACCAGCACACACTCACAAATTGAATAATTTGCAAAAGAATAAAGAATAACGTCTATCATGTGATTATTAGATTAAATGTAAATTGTTGACTTGTTTATCCGTTTTATCAATGTATAAATTATTCAACTTGTTTATTACGTTTATCAGTAAGGTTTCAAATTTTTTTTTATCTTTATACAACAATCAATGTGTCGGTGAAAATACCAGTTTGTAATTACTTTTGTTGTAATCAATTGTGTAATTTTGTAAAGGTGTAATTCTTATCATCTACTTTCTTTTGTAACATTCTAAATTGTATGAGTGACTTGACAAATTAGTTAATGTCTTTCTTAGTTGATTTCTAAATTGAAGGTTATAATTTTTTGCCGATTTTAGACTGTTAGTGGTGATTTAGTGGACGTTAATTACGAAGTTTTGAGTATGGAAACTTCAGGGGAACTTGATAGAAATAGGTTAAATCTTACTTTAAACTTATCTAGTCTTATTCAATCTCCGAGTATTACCTCTGTCGAAAGTATAACTCCAAAGGAAGAATATCATTCTGGTACGTTTTTAAAAATCAATTATACTTTTTTTTAAATAAACTGTTTAGATGGAGACGAACCACTGCTAAGTGGAACCGGATTAGTCTCGAAAGATTGCAGCGAAGATGTGCTGGAAAATTGGGCCGATGTTTTAAATCGCTGGAAATCGACCAAACAAAAACCGAAACAATTGGCCGGATTAGTTAAACTTGGAATACCTGAAGCTTTAAGAGGAGAAGTGTGGCAGCGTCTTGCTGGCACGGAAGAAAATTTACAAGTGATGGACACATATCGTATTCTTATTACAAAGGTAATAATCAGAGCACCTTTCGAGTTTAAATGTAATTTTTGCGTTTAAGGATTGTGCGTGCGAAAATGTTATACAGAGGGATATAGCAAGAACGTTTCCTGCACACGATTTTTTTAAGGAAGCGGGTGGGTTAGGTCAGGATTCGCTTTATCGTGTCAGCAAAGCTTATGCAGTTTACGATTCAGAAGTAGGATACTGTCAAGGCCTTAGTTTTCTAGCAGCTACGTTATTATTGCACGTAAGTAAATTTTTTAAATTTAAATATTGATTATAAACTTGAAGAAAGATACATAACCGTATGGAAATTTTTCTACTACAATTTATTATGAAATCTAAATGTATAAAATGTTTATTTCGTAATAATTATTGGTTATAAATTGCAATTAATTGACTGATATATAATTGGGCGATGTAAAGTTTAAAATTGTTACCACCCTATTTATAATTATATTATATATAATTATAGTATAATAATTATACTTCGACCACAATCATAAAATGATATTTTAGGAATTACTGATTAATTATAAAGATGTTTATACGGATATATCTTATCTTTTGGGTTTGTTATTTCCTGTCAAGGGAAGAGTCAAAATAAAATTTTTACTTCACCCAGACTCAAACCAGGGATCTCGTTTTAGCAGTCAATGCACATACAAATCCAAACCAAACTTTGATATTTCTGTCTCTACTTTGACTAATAACAACTTCTCATAAGATTAATATTGGAACTTTAATATTGATTATTTCCGAAATTAATCTATATTTGAAGTTTATCCTCACTTTAATTACCTTAATTTTACTATCGAACAAATGGGTCAGGTTAGCATGTTACTATCAAAGAATGGATCCAATAAATTATTTAAACATTATCGTTTGATCTAAATTAAACTTTCTTAATAAAGCTTAATTTTATTTGTTTATTGGACTTTATTTATTGAATGTTTTCAAACATTAATAGAAAACAAAACTACAAATTTGTATTTATTTAAACAATTTTAAAATTTCTTTAATTTAACCTTTGTGTGGGCATATGAGATCTTTGCAACCTCAAACTCGAAATTAAAATACGATTTTTCTCTGAGGTGCTAAGGTATCTTCTTAAATAATTTTTTCTTAATTAAAATCATTGGAAATCCACTTTGGAAAGAACTACCACAGACTTTGTATTCAAACTGCTTACTTGAAGGTTAAATAAATGCTTTTTCACAACATTTTCTATGCGTTTACGTTTTTGTAATCCATTAACATTGATTTAAATTAAAAACTACAAAAATAAAATTGCAGATGCCCGAAGAACAAGCATTCTGCGTTTTGGTGAAGCTGATGTATGATTATGGATTGCGTGATCTTTATAAGGATGGATTCGATAATTTATATTTGCGTTTGTATCAATTGAATCGTTTAATGGAGGAACAACTAACTTCTTTATGGCAACATTTATCGGAACATTGCGTCGAAACGCACATGTTTGCATCACAATGGTTTTTGACGTTATTCACCGCACGTTTTCCTTTATACTTTGTTTTTCATGTGATAGACGTGTTTTTATTGCAAGGTATCGATACGTTGTTTCAAGTGTCGCTGGCTCTTCTTTTGGTAAGTTGCACTCACAGCAAGCTCAATTTGAAATTAAATAATTTTAATTTTTATAAAAAATGTTCTTTCTGTTTAGATGTGTAAGAAGGATCTGTTGCAATTAGATTTTGAAGGAATACTCAAATATTTTCGTGTGTCTTTACCTAAAAAGTGTCGCACCGAAGATGCTGCTAAACAACTCATGAAAACAGCTTGCAGTATAAAAGTGAAAAAGTTAAAGAAATATGAAACTGATTTTATCGGGTTGAAAGGTAAGTTTATTGATGCATATTTATGGGGCCAAGACAAGACTCAGTTGGTAGGAGAATTTATTCATCCCAGTGGAATTTTTTTATGGTAAAATTTGGTTGTGCTTGTCTTGACCTTCTAAGTGCACTGCACGTAGTAGTAGTATAAATGATTCTTAGACAGCTGGGAAATTATCATGTTGGATTCAGAGGCAGCAGACAATGCGGAGAGCGAGGCTAGCGAAGTGGAACAACTTCGAATGACCGTGGCCAGATTAGAGGAAGAACGTAAGCTGATGATGGACGAAAATGTTCAGTTGAAAGAGATGCTCAAAAGAGAAGTTTCCAAAGCAGAGGCGAATGATAAGCAGAATGCAAAAACGATAAACGAATATAAACTCGTGAGACAACGGTTGGACAGCCAATTAATGAGCACGAGAGCAGAGTTCGATACAATCAAAGTAAGTATATTGTTTTAAAAATTGATTAATTAGTTAATTCAAACATAAAAGTCCAAACATTTTTGTTAAGTCAGTCATACATTTTAAGTTTCAATGTTTTAGACCAAAATTGCTAGTTGCGAAAATTGTTGTAAATTAATTAGCAATTCGGATGGAAATAAAGCTGGTGGGGATCAAAAAGATTTTATTTCTACAGACGAACTTTCAATGGCATTAGAAAGAATCAAAGAACTTGAATTAGAATTAGCTCAAACCAAACTTGCTCAAGTGGAAGCGGAATGCAGAAATCAGGTTTGGCATTGAAAAATTATATTGTTTAAAAATAAAAGTATTTAATTTGTTTAGGATTTAACTCATCACCTTCGGTCGACAGAAATGGAACTAAATACGACCAAAAATAGTTGGTCGCCTTGGTTGAGCAAAACTTTAAGTTCGATTAAAGAAGCTGCAAACAAAAAGGATTTTGCCCATTTTACGTATCCACACTCAAACATCCCCAACACAACACCTTCGTTTATTTCTCACATAAGTACAGTGAGACGCGATAGTGTGCCACTTAAAAGTGACCAAATTGTAAATTGTGATATTCGAAGGGATTCTGCGCCAGTCATTAAAGATTCACAGAGCTGCAGTAGTCTAAGGACACACAATTGAAATATAAACCTTCGTCAAGGTTTGATTTGTTAATTTTTATTCGCATTTTATTTTTTAAAAGGATCGAATTTGTTGCATTGAACAAATATAATCAAGTAACAAAAGGGGGGTTTTTGTTGAATAATAATTTAGGTTCGTTAAGATGTGAAGAAGGGTGCTTATGTTTTGATTAAAATTTTTTTATTATTTGTCGGTTGGGACAACGTAAATTTTTTGAATTATAAATTTTATTTACTACGATGATGATATTTTATAGACATGACAGTCAAATTGAACAAAAAAAATTTATGTTAGATGTATGTTTAGTTTTAAGAATTTTATTATTGTTTAAATATTTTAGGCACTGATTTATCAATCGGGGTTGCACAAGTTTCGGTGTTTGTGTACCCCTGAGAGGTAATTATTGTTGGAAAGATACTCATCTTATCGAGAAAGCGACCACAAATATTCTCTCCATTGTTGGAATGCTCTGTTTGTTCTTTTTTAAATTTTACATGAAACTCATATACGTACTTTTAGATAAAATCTGTGTTCCTCGAGGCTACACAAACTAAATACTTTTCTAACAAGAACAAAAGATACTATTAGTTTTCATAATTTTGATAATAGCGACATAATAAGGGTCAAATTTATTTTACTAGATAATTTTCAAACATTAAATAACATAACTTATGTTATTATGTTCTAAAAATTATAATACATTGGGGTTTTCACAATTTTTTCTTCTTATAATGAAAGGCTCTATCATAATTTTGTACAAAATTTAAATTTTGTTTATTATCTTGGGAATGAAACTTGGGAATCTCCTCCGTTATCTGTTAATCACTGACAAAATGAATGGTTCAACAAGATTAAAGAATATAAGACTTAATTTTATTTTTAATAATATTACTTTCGTAACATTCGCAACCTACATTTTATATTTTGAACATGTATTTGGAATTTTGGTAATCCTAGATAACGGAGAAGATTAAAAATAATAAGATCCAAGTTAAACGTCGAAAGCTTACTGTTTTATGGGTATTTCAAAATAAGTTGGATTTTTATGGGCTGTATCTCGGATACTGTAGGGGCTAGAACAATATTTATTTTTTAGTTTTACGCAAAATTTTATCTAATCTTCCTCCATATCTGTTTAAACTGTTTAAAAGTTTTAAACAAAACATGTGAACTGAATTTTGTACAGAATCATGCAAGTTATACAGCCTTGTAAAAAAAACTCCAGCAAATGAAAGCCATATTTAATTAAACATTTACCCGTTTTAAAAATTTGCTTTTATGTTATTTTAAAAAAATATAAAAATACAATAACTACCGATATTATTATCATATAAATTGGTGTACTAAATACTTTATTATTCTTTGTGATATTTTACTTATTGTATAACATAATATTTAATCTTGATAATATATTACCTGACAATGTAGGATCACAAATAATTTTCAAATAATATTTTTCCGTCCGCTTAATTAACTGTACCATTAATTCACTCAAGTCATACCTGTTTTCTAATTATTTTAAGAAAAGACGTGGATTATTTTGCAGAGAATGATGAACTTAGTTTTTATACTTGTAATTTTTTGTTGTAGAAATTTTGGTTGCAAATACTTCACGTCTTCCTTTTCTACCTTTTTTGGTTGAATTTAATATCCACGAAAAGTAGTTATGACATTTTTGCCATAATCTTGTTTTTAGTGATATTAGAATAACTGGTTAGCTAATTTAGTTATAAAAATGTGCTTATTGTGTAATATTGTGTACAAGTATGTAACTGAAATATGCACTTCTTTAAAAAAAAACATTTTAAAGTAACATTTTATTTATTTATTTAATAAATTACAGTGTCGAGTGCCACTTAGAGCAAACCGTGCTTGAAATTAAACAATTTCAAATAAACTTTATTAAAAATAACAAACATTTTAAATATTATTGCCTGCAGTAGGATCATTACTGCAGACAAGTGCTACCGATAAGGTTGGGTAAGTTTTTATTTTTTACTGTTCCGTAGGTATTTACTTCTTTGGTTTATTAATTACGTATTTTTGTATTATAAAACCAAAACTTAAAGTTGAAATATCTAAATTTTATTTATTATAGAACTTTAAAAATTTTAGGCCCTTTTTTAACTTTTGGTGATCGTATTTCTTCAAAATTTACATAAAACTTTTTTTGAGTACCTTAAGTAGTTAAAAATTTGCTTGGAGAGGGGAAATGCCATAAAATTGGAGATTGTAATTTAAAAACATTGTTATAAAACGTTTAATTAACTTGTTTATTCAAAGATTATTTGATTGTAATTTTATTCAATGTTGTCCAAGCTTCTGACAAATTCAGTTGTGAAATTATAATTTAATTATTTCAAAATTTAAATTACATATTTCCACTTTCTTAGCATTCGGTAATGTGTTTTACCTATGTATCACACTAAAAAATGTTTTCTACCAATGAACTTATTAATTTATGTAACTTTTATAAATGCAGTGAATTTTTGTTCATCAGTTGAAAGTTTTCATTGAATATTAGTCTTGGGTGCAGTGCACACGGACCTAAAATATTTTAGAGCTCTAATTACATAATTTGCTATTTTTAAAATCGACTTGCAAGTCCTCCACCTCGACTATCGGAATGTGAATTTAAGTTATCTCCAGTCTTTTCAACAACATTGCAACTATTGTATGGTTCATTTACTATTACAACTTTTTTTACAGTTTTCAAATGTTTTATAACATCACTTTCGAGAGATGGTTTGTGGGTATCTGCAAAAATAACGAAAATATTGGGAAGAATTGAACAGAAGCATTTATCTACCTTCGATCCCAATTAATCCATCACTTAGGATATTAAATCTGGCATTTTCGACACTCGCTGCAGCACTTTCAGCTCCTATGAGCAAAGAAGCAATAATTTGCGATGCTGTGGCTACATCGCTCGCACCTAAAACGATTCGTCGACCACAAATAAAATCCTTCTCCGTAATAATCACGGGAATACGGGTTGTTGGTAAAAATTCGTTAAGATCCATCAGATAACCATCGGTGGTCATCTTTCGGGAACCAAAAGGAGAATACATACCCCTACGAAAATCAGATAAGTTTCAAATTAAACAATTTAAAACTAAACTTATTTACGTTATTAAAGAGACATATAAATCGTCCAAATCCATGACCGCAATGTTAGACGAAGTTCCTTCATAAAATTGTGTCGTAACGTTTACTTCGTCATAAATTGTTTCAATAATTTTGGCCAAGTTGTAGATGTATCTTGGTTTCGATACATCACCGCTTGTGAAGTTTTCATTTTCAATTTGATGTAAAGTATCCAATAAGATTAATCCTATAGGGGATGTTTTTGGAACGTAAATATTGTAATTGTTAAATTGTGCAATTCGGATTGTTACATCCATGGATCGAGTATCTTTTGGAATTAACGAGTACAATGCTGAAATAAAAAAAATTATAATATCGTAATTTTCAAAATTTCGTTTGCACCTTTTTCAGGAATATTTTCAATGTGTTGTAATGTTTTACTCAAAGTTTCCATATAAACTTTTTCGTCGTGCTGAATAAAATCAAAAAGTTTTTCGGCTTTGTAATTTTGAATTGCCTCTATCAGCGTTTTAGGTATCGTAAAGCCGTTCCTAAAAATAGGGTCTTCAATTTACGGTGTGCGTACGGGTAGTCAAAATACAAAACCTTGCCAAAAGTTTAGCGGGTTCTACAAGTTTCTTCCAGGGTAAGGAACCAAACTTTTTATGTATGTAAGCTAATCCGATCACTAGACGAGGCAGTTGTCTTGGTTTTAACTCTATGTTTGTGAAATCTATGCTTATGGGGTTTATGCGGGTTTGGTGACTGTAAAGTAGCATTTGTCCACCCCTAAATAGATATTTTCTTGTAAAATAACTTGAAATTTAATCGTTTCAAAAATTGGACTTACGCATCTAAACCGGTCGTATGTGGATTTACGACCGCCAAACAAAATGCCGCGGCGATTGCCGCATCAACGGAATTTCCACCGCTTTTTAGTATTGCCGTTCCAATTGTGGAACATTCTTTGCTATCCGAAGCCACACTACCATGCGGGGTTACCTACAAATGAAATACATAATCAAGTTTTTGGAAGAAGTTTGGTCAAATCCAAACCTGGTAATCTCCATAATATATCTGAATTAACAGAGCGATTGTAATAATTACACTGAGAACTGCAAAAGCAAAACTGATGAATTTGGGCCCGCTAAAAAATTCTTCATTGCAAGAACATAATCGACTAGATTTATTTCCTTCTTTCAATGGAATGTCCTCTCGTAATTCGCCTACAAAATGTTTCCAGTTTTTATTAATTTTTTTCAAAATTTTGGGCATCAAAAATGTTAGCTCCGCCTCTGTGCTTTTGCGTTTAATTTTCAATATTATCCTTGCGAGTTTACAGAATAAATGATTAAAAGATACACGAAATAACTTTTGAGAATGCGAAAATTTTGAGTTAATTTTTGTCTTCTAATGAATTGCTAATGTTAACACATAAGCAACGCAAAATTGGGGTTTTGCATTTTGCGGGTAAAATTCAAAAAATAAAGTAAAAAAATACCTGCTTCGCTCACAATAGTCATTTTTGTAATAAATTTAATATTTAATAAAAATCGGAAACTTATGTTTTGGTAAGCAGACTACCATTTTTGTTACTTAAAGTTTACGTAGGTAACTAACTGTATATCTACCTCGTACTTTCCTTTATTAATCGCAGTGACTCACGTCCGCCACTTAAAGCGTGCGAGCGACAAAGACAAGATGCGTTTCTTCAAACCGCACACATCCACCAATAAAAAAAGACGATCGGTCGATAGAATTGCATTTGTATTTTAAAAAAAACATCGACATACAAATAAAATCAAATTTGAACTAATCACAAGTCACATTATTCCCACTTAAAAATATTTTAACAAAACAAAATTCGAATAAAAGGAAGAAAATGTTATGCAAATTTTTTTCAAAATTTTCAGTTTGCGTAAAATATTTTCTTCCTTGTGCAGACCACTTCGCAAGAGAAATCGTGTATACAATAATTAAAACCTTAAATATTTTGAAATCGGCTCATCAATATAACATCAACTCAAAATTAATGAAAACGTCAAAACTTTTTTAATCTTGAACCAAACTGGTTTTCTTGGTTTGATGAGCTTGAAGAACGGCGATGGCTTCTTCGACTTTAGCTCTTAGCGATTCTTGATTGTCGATCATGTTCAGCAGTTCGGAATTGTCGATTTCCAATAACATGCCCGTTATTTTGCCAGCCCATTCCGGATACATCTTTCCCACGTAGTTGAAGAGTCTTTCGCCAATCATCTGTTTTTGGTCTTGGGGTGTTGCCGTGGCGAGAGCGTTGGTGTTGATGGGAATGCTATCGCCGCCGTTGTTTAAATTTATTGTTATGGGTCGGCTGATGCTGTTGGGACTGTTCGCCGTGTATTTGCTATTCGGTCTCGAATGGACGATCGCTGCTTGTTGTCCGGTAATTGGTCGGGCGATGGCAGAATTTCGAAGGTTATTATTTTGGATGGATTGCCTCGAAGTAACGCGGTACGGCGAGGAAGACACTGCAGAATAAGTACCGTTGGGACGGATCGGAGTTGGAGTTGTCCAACGCGTGGTGGGTCTCAAGTGATTCACGTGGTTGAAGAACCTGGGCCCGTGATTTATTGCCGGCAACATGTACGGGGTACTCGGAGGTCCGTACGGAATGTTATGTTGGATTCGATAACGATGAATGTATTGCGAAGCCAAATAGGCCTTCCTATCTTCTTTTCGTTGGGCCAAGGCAACGTACAAAGGCTTGCTGCCGACCATGCGTCCGTTCATTTCCGTCACCGCTTTGGTGGCCTCCTCCGGAGACGTATAGCAAACAAACCCGAACCCTTTACTGCGACCTTCTTCGATCATAACCTTCGCGGAAGTTATGGTTCCGTATTGCGCGAATTCTCGACGAAGCCTATCGTCGTCGATGGTGTCGTCCAAATTTTTAATGAACAAATTGACCCCTTGGTAGCGAGTGTATCTTTCTGTTCTTAATTGTTCGTACTGACGTCTAAGTTCGTGAATCCGTTCGGATTTCTTTTGAGCCCTGGCGACGTACAAAACTTGTCCGCTGGCTTCTTTGTTGTGCATCTCTTTGACCGCGGCTTCCGCCGAACGAGGATTGTCAAATGCAACAAAACCAAAACACTTGGACGTTCCGTCGGAATTTTTCATCACGACGCAACTGGTAATGTTGCCAAATTTGGAGAACATCTCTTGCATGCCCTCGTCGTTGACGTCCTTTTTAAAATTTTTCACGTAAACGTTGGTGAACAATTTGGCCTTTTCTCCAAGTTGCTTTTCGCGTTCCACGCGAGGAATGAATTTTCCCACGTACACTTTCTTTCCGTTAAGCAACATTCCGTTTACCTTCTCGATGGCCTTTTTGGCAGACTCTTCAGTTTCGAAATGCACGAAACCGTAACCCCTGGAAGATCCGCGATCGTCCATTGCCACCTTGCAGCTTAATATATTCCCGAATGCCGAAAACGTATCGTACAGGGCCTTGTTTTCAATATTTTTGTCTAAATTTTTAATGAAAATATTTCCCACGCCGGACTTTCTTAAGGAGGGGTCGCGTTGAGACCACATAATGCGAATGGGTTTACCTTTTAACAAATCAAAGTTGATGGTGTCCAGGGCGCGTTCGGCATCGGCTGGATGATGAAAGTTTACGTAGGCATATCCGAGAGATCTTCTGGTCACGATGTCACGGCAAACGCGTAGAGACATCAGCGGTCCGGCATTGGAAAATTTTTCGTACAGCAATGCCTCGGTGACGTCGGAATGCAGATCGCCGACGTACAGCGAAGCCATGGGGTAATTAGCTTGCTGAGTGTTATTCATTTTAAATTCCGTAATAAGTATTCTTTACAACGTGTGCGAAATTTTAACTGTCGCGTAACTTTATAAACACAAATTTAATATCACTTACTATAAATTACTTAAATGAACTTAGCTTTTTCTTTGTACTTTCACGTCAAAATTGTTTAGGCGCGTACCCTTAACAACACAAAACAAAATCGTAAATGCGGTAATAAAATAATTTTCGGAGCATGCCACTTGATTAATATTTTTCGCCGCCGGGGGCGCATTTCCTTTTGCCCTTCGCGACGATACGCCTATTGCGAAAAGATTGCGTACATCTTTGATAAAATACGAAGAAATTTTAGCGTTATATTTAATTGTTCGTGGATGGTTTGACATTGTCGACGATTCGCTTTGCATTGTTAAGTAAAAATAATAAGGTCGGCCGAGGGTATTTTCGAAATGTCCGCGTTTTATTAGTTGCGATTGCGGGGCGCGCTTGATTAGTTCGTTTATTTTCGTAGAATTTGTAGAAATGTCATGTTTACGTGTGTAAATATGAGGATAGGAGGGAGGCCCCACTTCGCAGAATTCTCCCACTATCGAATTTTTCAGGATTAAAATTTCACAAAATGTTGCAATAATCTGTATAAATTAATATGGTTGCTAAATTGATAAAATATTTGTTTGTATTTATAAATTACGAGTAGTTTCGCAAAAAATAGTAAATCAAAAATGAGGAGTTTTGAATAAAATTTGTTGAAAAGTAATTTGTATTTTGCATTTATTCGTCGTACCATATTTGAACAAAAATTGAATATAATTTGGTGACGAAGGAAGGTCCGAGGTTTGAGAAAAAGGTTTTTAAAATTTTTGAAAATGGTAATGTAAATAACACTTTTCGTATTAGTTTTAGGAAAAATTTAAGTGAAATTGTTATTTTGACTAAAACGTAATTACGTAGTAGCCATTTGTATGACCTCGTAGACACTTCCAGAAATCGCTGTTACTAATCGAATTTTTGTTGGGCGTTTAATGTGTAAAATTTCAATTCCAAATTATTGCTCGTTAAAAAATATGCGTTTTTGACGCGATTTCGAACAAAATCGTGTTGAATTTGATGGAAATGTCAAATTTAGAAATTAAAGATTGCAGTCGACCAACCACACGGCAGCCATCACAGCCGTAAAGTGCCAAGTTTGGCAGCGGGTTTGTGGTATGTGCTAAGTGTGTTACTTCGTATTTTGTAGGATTCTAATGCAATTAAGGCGATTAAAAACACAGGTAAAATTTAATGAGTATCACGAATATCTTATTTACGGATACAAATATAAATTTTTCATGGGGATATTTTATTATAATGTAAAAAAGTAAAATTGTAAGTCAGCTTTTGCCCCAAAGCATAGTGTTAACCCGCCATGTTGTTCCAATGCTTCGGTATCAAATTTGTGATATAATATTAAACCTTTTAGATTAAAAATTGTAAAATTTTAATATATTTATGTGCGTATTTTTTCTCTTGTTTAGGTTATTTTATAGTTTTCCCGCGTTCAAACGTCAAAACTATTCCAAGCGAACGTGTGTGTGTGTATGTATGCAGTAAAGCGACCGTTTTGTGTTTCCATATAAAATACAAGTCCTAAGCTTTAACGAATAGCCGCTTTTAGCGCGGCCCGTACTGCCTTCGCCTATTTTCAAACCAAAATTCGCACAAATTTTTATTACATTTTTCAACTTTATTTGAAATTTCTCTCTATGCCTTTTCCCCTCTCAAAGGACCTGTCCACCATGCAAATCTTACTCCTCCACATCAAGTTCGTAATTGCACATCATCTCTTGATCTTTTTTTTAAAGCCGATCTTGTCGTCTTGTCTTTTTGCTGATAATCGAGATACAAAAAGGGGGTGTGGTTATAGTTTACAATGCCACTCGATCGTAGATACCTATCGACAATCATCAATTTTTATTAGCCGATTTCACAATGGCATTTTACAACGTTTACACAAATCGAGTGTTCTTCGAACTTCGAATCGCATTGTTTTTGTAGTTGTTGATGTTGAAAATCAGATAATTGCATTTGTTTGTAAACCGATATGGTACGAAAAGCTTAGAGCTTTGGACTTATTTATAACGATGTGAAAACAAAATTGTTTATACTTTATTACTTTTGACCTTGAACCTATTATATGAAAATGTTGCCTAAGGTAAAAACTTCTTACTTTGTGGCTGTGCTCTTTACACTTTATATTTTATTTTCAATATATATTTAAAATAAATCTTTAAATCATACTCATTTTGTGTTCCGATGTCTCATATCGTCGATCAGGGCTTATCGAAACTTTTCTTCCTTCAAATTGAAAAAATGTTCTTTGTTTGTTATCGTGAATGAATTTAAATAGCTATTAAGGGTTATGCAATTAATGTCACATAATTATTCTTAGATCTTGATGTGTATAATAATTACGATAGTAACACCGACTCTGATAATGGAGAGGGGTTAATAAAACTGAACTAAAGGGAGTTATCGTGTAGGAACCTCGCCTCGGCAAGCAGGCATTCATTCTTTCTCGGTGCATTTCCATGTTTCATATTTATTTGAATAAATTTATGTATAGATATAAACAAATTTGATGTGAATTTTTAACAATAATATAGAATTACATTTTTGTTAATGTGCCAATATCCATCAAGTGATGGCCTATCACTTAGAGAGGGATCAGAGCCGACCTGATGAGCTCAGGTATTATTTAGGATTAGATTTCTTGATCCTCAATAATTGTCAATGTAAAAGATCGTTTCATTTTCATGTTTCCGAATCTCATCACAGAGAAGCTTGTTCGGCCTGAAGGCTGCCATGGGTACGTTATTATATGTACAGGAGAAAGAGATTCAGCTGTACAGTCAGATCTAGATGTTTATTAACCCGTAACCGGTATCCTGGGTCTGAGAGGCACACTCGAATGCCTAATTCTTTGTAGTACTTACGCTTTTTGTAATTATACTGTAATGTACTGATAACATTACAATTATATTACAAAAGGCGAATTTTCAATTCGTACTTAAATCCTGCATCGTGTATTTCAGTAGAAAATGCTCATTTTCAAAATAGATTCAAAATTTCCAAATTCTAGTCTTCAATCTATATGATGTTTACATACATAAATTATTATTGGGGAAAACCAGCGATTTTGTAACTTTTCTGCAATTCTGAAAGTTAATAATATAAAATATAGTTGTATTGTAAGAGCCTGGGGTATATAACTTTAAAAAAAATCAATATTTTCAGCAGTTTCTCATAAGACTACGAAAAATAAGAACACTCCCGATTATTCTTATTTTTCAAAGTCGTATAGGAAACCTCTGAAGATATTAATTTAAAATTTGGCAATGCCTAGTATTTTTAAAATAATTTGGAAATGCTCCTGATAATTTTTTAAATTGCAAGATATATACATATTAAATTCAAAAACCTTAAGGTACCCACACTATTGTATGGATACCCTTAAGAGGACTCGACAAAACAGTTACTATAAAATGTGCTCAGGTATCTTAATTTTTATGCACTAACTTAGTTATTTCATTAACAAATTTAAAAAAATTCGACAAATTGCTCTTTGGGGAGAAATTCTTAGTGGATGTTTTAATTGTCATTTCAATAATCATGTTTTAATAAAAAAAAATTCAGTGAACTTGACCAAGTCGTCGCCCAAAGAGCAATTATTAACTTTTATTTAATTTTGTTTATCTACAGTTGAATATACTATAAAAGATTTTTCAAAATTGAAAAATATAGCATAGAATTTCAAATAAATACTTCAAAATAATTATATTAAATCGAGATTGATTTGCAATTTTAAGACGAGTCAAATTTTTTATGATAAATATTTAAATTTTTGTCAATATCGCTCTGAGTGAATGAGAATAGGTCAAAATTTTTCAGGTTACTCGCGAAAATCTGCTTAATGTAAGGAGGGTGCAATAATTAACCAAATCTGCCATTATACCTAGTGTAATGAAAACATTGTCAACAACTTCAATCAAAATTCATAATTTACTATTCAATTCTCTCTCTACCCCCATCTATTTAGATGTTACCACTCCCTCAAAAAAATTTCTGAATCCATTACTGTAATTTGAAGATTAGTACTTCGTGTGATTCTTTGCTTCTATAAATGATTTTGCCATTAATGATTTTACATGTTCTTTTATTTTGTATTTGCTAGTTGCTTATATTTATGTTACTTTAATTTATCGTACAAAACTTGAATTTTAGGCTGGTTATTTGAAAATTCGTTACACCACTTGATGAAGTTTTGTGTTATGGTTTATTTTGTTTCACCAAGTTCAAGAGTAATGCAAAAGTCTTGCTCAAGATTCAAGGAGTAATTCATTTTTTGTGTTGTGTTTGAGCATTGAACGTGAAGAATGGTAATTTTGTAAATTATCTACTGATCTTGCGATTCTGCAAAGTTTTTAGCACGAGGTTATTCCTAATTGCAATAATAACGAAATTGCTGTGCTTCAAATTAACACATGAAATTGAGTTTAAAAAATTATTCGATTTTTTCTGATGATGAACGATGAACTTCTTGGCGATATGGAGTTCCACAGTGATCTGTATATCTCCTTCATCTGATGTGGGTGGCGGGCGTTGGGATTTACTGAGGTGTGATTCTTCATTTGAAGCGCCAAGCTTGATCGGGCTGGATTTTTGGTCCATGGGGATATTTTTCTGTGTTTTGCGGGATCCTAGGTGTTTCCAAGAACTTTCCTGGGGGGCGTGGTTACGTGTCCAGAGGGGCGGTGGTGAGATTTGCGTCTGGATTTTTTCTATTAGTTACTTCAAGTTTAAGTAATCAAGGTTACCATCTGGTGATACAAATTATCCCCAAATTACTGCTGCATTTACACATGCAGCATTAGGCAAATTGGGAAAATTATGTCTCATTTCATTCTGTTTAGTGGATGGTGTAAGAAACACGTGTTTATTGCAACATTAACATTATTGAATGATTGAAAAATATCAGGTAACTTCTTTAAAATAATTACAAATTGTTCAAAATGGCTATTTTACTTAGATATTTTCAAACTGTTTTACTAAAATTATCTAATATTTGATGAGATCTGAATGTGGAACAATTTAGAATTTATCAAACAACAAACATAATGTACAAATAAATTACTATATTATTTACTGGTCGTTTCAGGTTAATGTTAATGTAATTTTCAACGTGAAATATTTAAAAATTAGTTCAATTTGTTCTTGTAACTGTAAATTGCATATTTTTGTGATCAGGGGGTAAAAGTGCTTAATTCAGAATTGCTTGAATTGAGATATTTGCAAATGAAAGATTTACCCATTTTGAACGACTTATAACTTTTTTTAAATTCTTTTTATCTTAAATATCTCATTACAACTGAACTGTAACAAAATTACACAATTTTTTGATGTAAATTATCCTAAGTATTCTTGGAAGGTTTTACCCGAAACAAACCGAACTTGAGCAATTATGTTCAAGTAAAATATCTTTGTCATTTTTAAGCAAATGACTTTAGAAGTTTTATCCACTGAAAGAATGCTAACTTTTTAATATAAATTTGACATAATCCCATTTTCTCAAAAACTTGACCCTCTTTTTTACTTTTACCCCCTGACCTTTACTGGCAATTTACTGGCAATTGAAAGGGTTCTTTTTCTACCTGAATATAATGATTCCAAAAATTGTTTTACAAATGTTCATTGTTACTACGAAACTTATGGAAAAGTCGTCTTTGTGAGATAATGCTCTAGGTACTAAGGTTAGATACTTTATTATCATAATTCAATAAACCAATTAAGGGCTTTCTTAAATGATAAGAGAGTTGATTAGTTTAAATTGAACTTGATCCCTTTTAACCCCACAATTTGAGGGGCATTTGGAGTGAGAATTTGTGGTTGGTCGAATAAAAATCCTATTTTATCATTAAATTTTGTTTATTAATTTTTTTGATATTAGTAAATAAAAATTTATTGTTTCAGATGTATTGAAAAAATGCATAACTTTTCTTAGTATGCTTCTACATAGCAAGGAATGTGCAATGCAAAAAGTTTGTCAAATAAACAGCTGACTAACAGGCCAAACGACATTTGTTGTATCATCTTGATTAAATCGGTTAGTTTTCTAAAAATTTTTTTACCAAGTTAAGTTCTCACTTATTATTAAAGATACTAAATTGTCAAGCTCTTGTTTTATGCTTACGGAAAGGTGGGATACAAGTTCCTAATAAAACATAAAATTTAGCCCAATTTGTATCTCTAAGAATACGAGATAGTTGTTCTTCATGTTGGCTTAACTCATTATATCCCATAGTACTCATATAACCAACAGTGTGGTATAAGGCTTGAGTCGACATGCTACAGAGCGGGAGACCACGGTTCGATGCTTGATTGCACTGTTGTGATCTAAAGCCCAAGTTCAATCTATGGGCTATAAACTCGCCAACACGCTCGGTAGGCGCGGCGTTTTAACTGCCAAAACCTTTTTTAAAAACCCTTAATTGAAGGGAAAAAGGAGAGGCCTATATTCAGGAGTGGACGAATAACGGCTGAAGAAGAAGACTCATGAGTACAATGGGATATAATGGGTTATTATTATTATCTGTTATAAAACAGATAAAAATTATCTGTTATAAAACAGATAAAAGTTATCTGTTACAAAACAGATAAAAATTATCTGTTAAATATATTTTATATCATTAAGATTATCATTATATCCCATTAATGGGATATAATGGGTTAAAAGTAGACTTGAATGCCAAATTGACACATTAATGCTTCTTTTCGTATTGCAAAGAATTGCTGGTGTGTCGGTGTGGATGTGATCTGTGTGGGTGCATTTCTTTTTTAAATAAAGCAAATTTTTAGTCGATACAATTTTTAATACTTGTCTTTTCTTTTATAGGCGTGAAATTCTGTCAAAATGCAGCAACCCGAACAACCGACATTAAATAACACCGTAAGTTTTTGCAGTTTGAGCAAAATTTTATATTTTTGATATCTACGTATTTGTTATTATTATTATTATTATTAGTAGTTATAAGGTTGTGGGTCTTGTTTAATATTTATTTATAGATTTAGATTTTAACTTTTTTTGTATGTATTTGAAATTTAACAAACGCACACGCGTTATTAAGTTTTCAATAAAAACTTTTCAATTTTATTTAGTGTGTTTTAGTAAAAATTCTTCAAAGATACTTTTCTTTATTAAATAAAAATCACATCTTTATGCTGTTAAGTGAAATTTTAAAGAAAAAAGTAGACTTGGTTGAAGTTTGCTTGAAATTTAAAGAAATTGTTAATTAATGAGCAAATTTTTTTTTTATTATCATAAGTTGTTTTAATGGTAAGTATGTATACAAAAATTAAAACTTCAATACATTTTCTCCAGTTCAATTTGTATTATATATTTTACGAGTAAAAATCTAAACCTATATTTAAATTGTATCTTCTGCTTTTCAACATAGTAAAATCCTACCCAATATGGGGAAAATTTATATCTTTTAAAACAATAAATGCAGAATACAATGTTGGTGATTTTCAGTTTTTAAATACAGCTAAAAGTGGGTTTATACATTTACTGGAAAGAGATAATATATAATGTAAACTGGCTTGAAGAAACTATGATAGTAAAGAGAATGTAGACACTATTCATTACTTTGAATCACTAGAATATTCTAAAAATATGAATTCATATTTAAAACTATGCTATAGAATATGCTTTAGTATGTCTATTTTTAATAATTACTTAATACATTTTAATAAAACAAAAATTGTTCTTTGTGCTACGAGCGGCAAGCATTTCTTATTATAGACTTGACAACCTTCATTTTGATCGATTAAAATCTGGAAAAGTATTGCCATAGGTAGTCCACGCTTAAGAAAAAGTGGTGTTCTTGGCTATACATTGGCTAAAAATATAAGAGGCGCTGTTTTGACCGGTTTCCACTTGCTGCCAGCTCTCTACGTGAGAAATAAGTCAATCAGTAAAAAGTGTTTGTTTTTTAATAATAGTTTACATTTTAAATCCAAGTAAAATATCCAAATTTTCTATTGATGTTTTAATAAACTGAAATCTTTGGGGGAGCAGTCATTAAGTTTTATTAAAATTTGTTAATTATAGAATAATACATTTAAAATTAAGGATTTTAGAACACTGTTTACACCTATACTTTTGAATCAAGTCAAGTGTCTTGAATAAATTATATCAGAGTATATCTAAACAAAGTTACGATTGTATTAAAGCAATGTTTAGATACACTTAGGCGTCACATTAATTGCAAGCATATGCTTCAAAATTGTGAGTCTTATGCCTGTACCTATAGTCAATGCTTGGCTGGAGCAAAACTTGAGCCACGGCTTAAGTATGAAATTGTTGATCGTGATTGGTTGATTTCGTACTTAAACCGTGCTCAAGTTTTGCTCCAGCCAAGCATTGACTATAGGTACGGGCATTAGTCATCATGTTGACATGTTGCTGAGTATATTATGAATCAGTGGTCTCAAATTTAAAACGCCAAATATATCCATTTTTGAAAGCCACCTTAAAATATTCACATCAACCCATATAACTACAAATGGCCAATATTGATTACATGAGCTTGGATTGAATTTTCAAATTGGGGCAACTCTCCACAAGTTGAAGACCACTGTTTTAGACAGCCTAAGGGACAATATTGAAATGAATAAGATTTATATTCTTTTGTAAACAATAAAATGCTTTAAAATTTTAAAAGATAATTGAATTTGCTTACCACAATTTTGTCACGAAGAGATTCCAAATTTGTTAGAAGTTCTAGTAACGCCCTGATAGGAACACATTATTTTATTCACTCATAAATAAATATGAATACATATTTTGGAATGTTAACAATTTTAATGAAAAATTCAAAGTAACCATTCAATATTCTCTTCCAAGTTTACAATGAACTTTTTTTATCTATAATATTTTGCAATTTTATCGTTTTTAGAACACATTAACAATAATTTTGAACGCTTTTAACAATTTGCAGAACTACTTGGTTGAGTTATTTTTGCATTATTGATTTCATTGTATGTAATTATTATGTTGCAGACTCCTATGAGGATGCCGGATGACAGAGAACCTCCACCGAGGATTGAAATTCCGGTTGAACCTGTAAACGGAATGGTTCATCCACATACACATCCGCCACCTGAAAGACCGGGCCGACTAACAAATCAATTGCAATTTTTACAAAAGACCGTCATAAAAGCTGTATGGAAACATAATCATGCGTGGCCCTTTCACAAACCAGTTGATACCAAAGCACTTAATTTGCCCGTAAGTAACCACAAAATTTTTTTTTGTTGCAAATGTCTCAATTTCATACGTCAACAGGATTACCATAGGATTATCAAAACTCCCATGGATTTAGGTACTATTAAGAAAAGGTTAGAAAATAATTACTACTGGTCTGGAAAAGAATGTATTCAAGATATAAACACAATGTTTACAAATTGTTACGTTTATAATAAACCAGGCGAAGATGTGGTTATTATGGCACAAAGCATTGAGAAGGTGTTTCTTACTAAAGTTGCTGAAATGCCAAAAGATGAATATGTGATTGACTTACCGGCTAAAGGTGGGAAAGGTAAGAAAGGCAGAGGAGCTGGAGTTGCAGGAGGAAGTGGCGTCGGTCGTGGCAGACCTCCTGCTGTAACATCAACGGTGGCAACACCTGCTGCTTCAGTAACTGGTAAATACATTTTACTATTTTGAAAAATCTCGATCTATAATTTATTTTTTATTTCTATAGGTACGACAGGATTGCCATTGGGAATGCAAATCCCACCAATAATTCCTGGAAGTACAGCTACGACAACTATGGTGCCACCACCTGTAACACACAATAACCTTCCTCAACAATTGGTGCAGCCCAGCACAGGCTATCACGTAGCTCAGCCCTTATCAAACCCTATGGAACCACCTAATTTAACACCAAACGTATTACCTGGCAATGTAATGCCTTTATCACAGCCAGCAAAGGTAGGACATGTTTGAAATTTTTGCGGATTTCTTGCATTCGTGAATTCTTTTAGGTAAGAAAAGGCGTTAAAAGAAAAGCGGATACAACAACTCCGTCGGGGAATGCTTACGATTATAATGCTTCGTTGGATTCAAAGTCCGCCAAAATATCAACACGACGCGAATCGGGACGACAAATTAAAAAACCTATTAGACCTGAAATGGATAACCTCGTCCAATATAATCAATCGAATATTTCACCGATGAATAACATAAATGCCACTGTCCAACAACAACATAAACCCAAAGAAAAACTATCAGAAGCTCTCAAATCATGTAACGAAACCCTTAAGGAACTATTTTCTAAAAAACATTCGGTAAGACGTTATTTATTTAAATTTTTATTTTTTATGTACAATATTTAACTTTTCAGAGTTATGCTTGGCCATTTTACAAACCTGTTGATGCAGCACTTCTACACCTGCATGATTATCATCAAATAATTAAAAAACCAATGGACTTAGGCAGCGTAAAACAAAAAATGGACAACAGAGAATACAAAACACCTCAAGAGTTTGCTGCTGATGTGAGATTAATTTTTACAAACTGTTACAAATATAATCCATCAGATCACGACATTGTAGCTATGGCAAGAAAATTGCAGGATGTATTTGAAATGAAGTAGGTTTTTGCTTCTGTTTTGTAAAATTAATCTTGATTAATAAAATGCAACTTTTTTTTTATAGATTTGCAAAAATTCCCGACGAGCCGATGGCGCGGGTTGGTAGTGGCGGTGGTGGTGGTGGAAGTATGTCTGCAAAATCCGATAGCAGTTCGTCTGGCTCGAGTTCCGATTCGTCCAGTGAATCGGAAGATTCGGAAGAGGAGAAAAGAAATAAGCAACTGAAATTACTAGAAAAAGAATTAATTACAATGCAAGAGAAAATGAGAAAGTTGGTCGAGGAGAGTACTAAAAAGAAAAAGGCAAAGAAAAAAGCCAAGGATGCTGAAAAAGCAAATAAAAAAGCAATAACTAATAATAGTACTGGCCTCAGTGGTAAACCTGCATCTCATGCTCTAAACAAAGCTCTTTTAACAG
The DNA here is from genome assembly GCA_911387805.1 of Cantharis rustica. NCBI lineage: Eukaryota > Metazoa > Arthropoda > Insecta > Coleoptera > Cantharidae > Cantharis > Cantharis rustica. Next base: position 39,949,326 of record OU426879.1, read on the forward strand.
ATAGTGTCGATGACAGTATTGCGAGTGTTGTTTCGGGAGCAGACGGCAAACTACCAATGGGAGAGCTCCACCATCCTCCATCGGGTGGCAAATCGCTCAGTATGCATCATTCCATGCCAGGTACTAATGCAGCAGTCAAGCCACCCAAAAGTAAAGGTAATTTCTTTTTATTTTACGAAATTCTGATAATTATTGCATATTTATTATGATTAAAGGTGTAAGAGGTCCAAAACCATCTCAAGGTCAAAATGCCACCCAAAAGAGACCCAAAGCAAATAACAAAACGGGTCCTGGTAGAAAGAAATCGATAGGTCAAGCTCCTGCACTAGCATTTGATTCCGAAGATGAAGATAATGCAAAACCCATGTCATACGATGAAAAACGTCAGCTTTCCCTAGATATTAATAAATTACCAGGTAAGATAATTGACTTTTTCAAAATTGTTTTTTCATTTATTATACTTTATTTTGATTATCATTATAATGTATGAATGAAATTTATTACAGGTGATAAACTAGGTCGTGTCGTTCACATAATTCAATCTAGAGAACCATCTCTCCGTGATTCTAACCCGGATGAAATCGAAATTGACTTTGAGACTTTAAAACCATCGACATTACGCGAATTGGAAAGTTATGTCGCATCTTGCCTACGTAAAAAGCCACGTAAGCCTTACTGTAAGTTCCATTACTTAACGTCTATGGTAGCTATAGCACCAGACCAGCGGTCTCAGTACGCTTGGGTTTTAAACATAATTAAAAAACTCGAGTGTGCTGTAGGCGTACGTAATTGGAACTACACATTTTTAAGCATGGTAGACGTTGAGGTTTTTATTGTATTTTTATTATTAAGCTTGCTTATTCATTCACGCATGATAAACATCGAACGCTCTACAAGCCATGCTATAATTTTTAACTTCTAAGGTCTTTTAAGCAGTTTAAAAATTTAATTTTTTTTTAACGTAAATACTTGGCATAAAAAATAAGTTTTTAACTTGTTCCGGAAACTAGTGATAAAATATTAAACAGCTCTTCCTGCTGTTCAGAGATAATTTCCTATCACAAGTTAAAAGTAAGATTTTGCTTAAAGAAACATACAAATATGTACATAGGTGTCAAGTCCTATTATTTGTGCTATTAACTGTCGAAATTCCAAGTGCTTTTATTTTTATTTGTTTGTTCCTCTATTGGACAAAGTTTTAAGATTTACTGCATGTGCATGAATTTCATGAATTTTTACAAACTACTAACTTCTTTATGGAAAATTAAATTAAAAGAGTATAATGGTCGATTTATACTCAACATTTAACATTTATCATTTATATTTAACATTTAAGGGTCCTGATACATACTGAGCCCATTTAACATTTAGCACGACATCAGTAAATCTTTGTGAAATTTTTATTTGTGAGAATATTAGTTTGTTTCGTGTAATGAAAAAAATTAAAAAATATTGCTGTGGTAACGAATTACTACTATTAATACTAAAAAATACACGATAAATTTTTCGTGCGCAGTTGAACAAAATTTCTTAAATGTTAAATGATAGATGAAAGTTGGTTATCTCTTAAATGATAAGTGATAAATGTTAAATGAGTAGTATAAATACTTATACACAATTCCTATTGTTTATCTTCTTAAATGATAAATGTTAAGTGTTAAATGATAAATGTTGAGTATAAATCGACCATTACAATCGAAATAAGAAAAATTTGATACTCTGTGAAAACTAATTTTGTACTAACGGCAATACTTTTGCTGCTTCTTAGAAGCAAAATGCATTATAATTGTTAAACTTCATTTTTCTAGTGGATTACATATGATTACTGGTACTAAATTCGGGTACTGTCAGACAACCCTCATCACGAATTTCAAAATTTCAACTGCACTATAGGAAAGAGGACACTTTTCTAAGCATATTAGAACAAAAAATTTTGCGGTCCGTGCATTAGTTCTCAAAAAAGTCGAATTTGAAAAATTTAAATTTACATGTATTTTAGATACACCTTTTAACACGGCTGCACGATTAGCCGATTTTGTGTAAGGCAAAAAAAATTAAAAATATCCCTGAAAAATGACAGAACTCGCCAAGGGTGGAACTCGAAGCCATAGAACTCGTACGGGTGTCGATCCCAAATGACAACATTAAGAGTGTATTAAAGTACTCGTACCGTCAACAAAATGAAGAATAGGAACGGAACGTGCCAGTTGACCGTGGCTCGACACGTTGCAACGGGGTGTATCGGGTTACAAAACTACCTACTTTTAATAACTTTAAAATGCCGTTTTTTTCGAAAACTAATGCATGGACCGCAGATATTTTTGTTGCATTATACACAGAAAATTGTCCTCTTTCCTATAGTGCAGTTGAAATTTTGAAATTCGTGATGAGGGTTGTCTGACAGTAGCCCTAAATTCTTCTCTAAAGAGATCTTGTTTTTGTGGTTTAAACAGTTCTATGTCGAGAATTTTTTTCCGAGTTGATGTATGTTTTGTCTATAAAGCTTCTTTAAAAGTTTGTAAAATTCTTCATCTCTGCAGCATTTCATTCTAGACTAATATTGGTATCATTTATGAATATAATAATGTTTTCTTGGTCATTGACCGGATTATATTTTGGGGAAAGTCTAACTTTCTTATGGTAGTCTTCCTTCTTAGAAGGGTATATAAAATCTTTGCTTCTCCTGGACTAATAATTAGCATCATTAAGGGGTTACGCTCACCTAGACCGTCAAAAAAAATGGGTAATTTTTGCAATTTTTTTGTGGAGAATTGAATGGATATCTTTCTACAACAGTTTAAGTATTTAAAAGACCTTTATTTAGTGAGCGGTTGGTAATTTTTTAGTTACAAAATATTGATAAATAATAAAGTTAAAGTGAACGTTCGACAAGCATGTTTTAAAATCATGTTTTGCGGTGAGCAGTGTTATTCGAACCCAGGTTATTGAAAATCAAAAATTCAAAAAAAGTTTGAAATCTATTAGTTGATGCAGTCTTTAATCGAAGGATTTTCTAAAAAACTTAAATTTGACAATATGGCAGTTATTCAAAGTCAAAATTTTAATTTTTGTTAAAAAGAAAAACAACTTTTGGTTCATAAAATAGAAACTGCGCATTCTAAAACCAAAAGCTTCGATTAAAGACTAGTTTTGAGTGTTTAAAAAGAGCACACAAAATTTGAGATCGATTGGTCCACAGATTTTTGAAATATCTTGCTCACCGATTTGAAAATGTAGTTTCGAGATAAACGCGTTTTAACGTCTCTTGTACGTCTTTTTCTGCTACCTGTATGCGTTTAGCATCTTCTCTTTCATTGGTGGGCATTGATGTCACAGTTTACTCACATACCTTATAGGATCTGTAATAAAGCTGCAGGTATAATAAAAGAGCACGAAGGAATATACTGAGGTTCGCACTTATCACATAACAATACAATTTTAAATCTGAGACCGCGGGTACTTGCAGTTTGAAATGCTACGTTACCATCACACTGTTTGCACTTCACTAAAACTGAAATTGCCGAAAAACCGGTAAAAAAATCAAAATTCTTTATTCCACAATATTTTCTTGTGCCACATTGAATTTTTCGTGGTAATACCTGCTACACTTACCAGTATTTAAAGTCTTATAGCTTCTGTATAAAAAATCAGATTTTGTTAAAATCTTTGAGAGATATTTCTGACATTGTATACTTCACGAAAATGTGATTTTTGCAAAATCGATTTTTTGAAATTTCTAGGTGCGTAACCCCATAACTATTATTTTTACAGGCACACATTCCCCAATTCATTTTAAACAGCTTTAACAATTTTTTCTAGTTTATTTCCACTATTGTATCTTTTTAACCGACTTCAAAAAAAGAGGAGGTTATCAATTCGGTTGTTTTTTTTTTATGTTTGTTACCTCAGAACTCCGTCATTTATGAACCGATTTTCAAAATTCTTTTTGTGTTGAATCAAGTATAGTTCCAAGTCAGTCCCATTATAATTTCATTCGTATTCAAAACTCTCAAAACTATACTCGCTTTCTATAAATAGTTACGGAACACAACCTGCACTAAAAAGCACGAAATAAAAAATTTAAAAAAAATGAAACCGACTTCAAAAACAACTACTGTGAAGAAAATGCACTAAAAAGTAAAATATAATTACGTTATTTAGTTACTTCAACTAGCTGGCATAGGGCGGTCAATTATTGTAATCTTTGCAGTCAGTGCCGGCCAAGCTTATAAGAAATTTTTGGAAAATATACTGCACGTATAAACGTATACCGTACGTATAAATATTAAGTGTATTCTAAAAAGCTTGACTGGCACCGACTCCAAAGATAATAATTGGCCGCCTGTGCCAGCTAGTTGAAGTAACTAAATAACGCAATTATATTTTACTTTTTAGTGTATTTTTTTCACAGTAGTTTTTTTTTTAATCGGTTTTTTTTTTATTCTATGTAATCTTTCAATACTCGGACAAAATTATTATTAAACAATTATTAGGGCAATAATAATGCCCTAAATAAATGCTTTCCTGCTCTGGAATTGAGAGTTTGAAAATCATTTACTCTTGTAATTTGGACTTAGGATCTACGTTAAGCTGTAAGCTATTGAGATTAAAAATTAAGATTAACAAACGAACAGTTTTGAGCTAACACCAACTGTTGATAAGAGAGTTCACACAAATTTAGTCAGATTATTCATCAACATAGATTTGTAACTTGTACATATGTATTTGTTAACAACACATTTAAAGTCAATTAATGCTTTTGCTTACGATCTTGCTTTAGGTACCATTCTATTCACCCAAACACTTGCGATTTGCTTATGACTTGATGTACCACTCCACTTCCATTAAAAGTTGTATGGTGTCAACATTATACAAGTTATCATAAACAAATCACAAGAAAAATTGTATAGTTTAAACAGGGTTTTAGAATGGAATTATTCGCAACTGCTTGCGGTGCCAATGATATTTGTAGTATTGATTTATTATAATTATGTTACATATTATTATGATTATGTTACTCGGACGATGTTGATGAGTTCATAATTATTGATCAATATTGTTAGTTGTTTGGTTGGTATCAAAACTAATTGCTGGTTTATTTCATTATTTATACAAACTGACCGAGGTCTAAGTGCGCACCAAAAATGGCGTCAAGACATAGAATTATTAATTTTCAAATTGGTAAATATTTTGAAATTTTTTGGGTTATCAAAAGAATGATTGTTCTAAGTGAATATAGACATTTTTATTCTAGAATTTACAATCTATTTGAAGGGGAGGATTAAACTCCACATATTGAACAATTTTAACAATTATGTTTCTTTTCTACTTTTTTGGTTCCAATTTTTTTGTAAATTGCCGCATCCATAATATTTCCCTCTAGCATTGCCTATTGTTAACCTTGAGAATCCATTCTTTTCTCTTCAAAACCTTCAGGCGTTTACCACTTGATCCCACTATTTCACTTTTGGTCTTTTCTTTGCTCAGTTTATGTTTGGTTTTTACATCTTGATCATCTTCACCATGTTCTCATCTCTGCTTCTCATAATGTGTCCCAGTCAATGTTAATGTGTTAACTTATATTTCGTGGTTTATCACTAGGGAATTGTCAGTCAAACCTCATCACACTTTTCTAAGCATATTTAAACAAAAATTTTGCTGAATTATCCATTAGTTTTTGAAAAAATCGAATTTAAAAATCAAAAATTTACATGCATTTTAGATATTCGTTTTTACACGGTTTTGTGATTTTTCGTGGATGAGTTTGCCAAAACAGACTCTCCGGACGCCTTCGCCGCCCTCTGGGCCTGTATTTTGACAAATACATAACAAATTTAAAAATATTCCACTAAAATGACGGAACTCGCCAAAGGTGGAACTCAAAGACACACAACTCGTCCGTGTGTTGCATTATACTTGGAAAATTGCTCTCTTTCTTAGTGTGTAGATGAAATTTTTGAATTCGTGGTGGGGTTTAACTGACCGTAACCTATCGCTGGCTTGTGTTTGTCATTATCAACCTTTTTCGAATTCAGGATAGTGCAAAAGCTTTTCTTGGAAAGGTTCTCTATAGGTCTGTGCTACTTACTTTGAGACCAGCATGAAGTTTTCACTGCGTATGTTATTTTTACTGGTCTTCTCAAGGTTTTGTATCTTTTCATTTAGTATCTCTTTCTGTAGCAGTACTTGGTTTGAGTACTTCTGTTATTCATTATTATTTAATTAACTACTCAATTAAGAAAGTTATTTTTTGATATTTGTTTGGTGTCCCTTTAATGAATGTATTGGAGTTAAATATAAAAGGAAATATTTGTAAAAAAAATCCTTCACCTTCACAGTGGGCAAGTGTTGTATTATTATTTATTACATACCACAAATTTACAATGAGGTAGCTCGGGTGATCATTTATAAACAGCTATAGTTTTACGTCAACGAACAGGATTTTTTGTGTATAGTTCTACATTTTTTATAATATTAATTTTTTGTCTAGTGGTACAGTTGTGGAAATATAATTAGCACACCAATAAAATTAATCTGATAAAGATAATAATATTATAAATAATACAATAACTAATTCAAAATAATTTCTATAGAAATTAAAACAAGAAATTTAAAATTGAAAATTTCTCTGGTGAAAATATAATTCAACTTAATATTTGGTTGGATAACTTTTTTAAGCTGTTACAGCAGTACATCGCTGATCCATGGATTTCACCAGGATGGCATATTGCAATGGAGTGGATACTATAATTAGTATCTATAATAATTGCAATATAATAATTTAATGCAATAATTGCATTAAAATCTAATGAAATTATTATTCGATTGTGAGGTGTACTCGTATGCTCAATCGTTTGAGCCACTGTATTAACAATTATGGAATCACAAGGGTATATTTTGTACTGCAGTTTATGTGTAGGATTGTGTTCAATAGTCATGATTGAACTATAGTACATATCTTCAAACTGCAGTTTAATTCATCCATAAAAAGCAGCTAACATTCAGTTTATTCTCAATAAGTGCTTCTAAATATCATAAAATCCACGGTAATTGGATACACGATTTATTTATATACACTTAGACGTAATGATAATCCCAGAATCTTTTTCATTTTTACAAATATTATTTAAAGGAGTAATGTTTTAAATTCTAATTAAGGTGCTTCAATTACTTAATCATAGTAGGGTCATTCCATATAGAGTGATCCAAACTGATTGCTTGACCTTAAAAAAATGTATTTTTTGTATGTCTTTTGTATGTTTTTTGTAGTAGTTCAAAAATACTATTTAAATTTTATTTTCATGTGGGTACCATATTTATTTGACAAGGTGCATCATTTTTTTGCATTTCTTAGGGTTTGTGAGAATTGAAATATCTTGGCTACTATTTATCCCAACGTGAGACTAAACACCAATTTCTTTTACAAAGGAGCGAGCTATAAGATTGATTATTAACACATTTCATCTAAATATAATTTTAAAGGGTGAAAGTTTGCCCGAAATGTTTACTTATTTCTTTAAAAAGTGGCACCTTTTTTTTGGGAAACTTTTCATAGGAAGTCCACAAACTAATATTACATAATACCACCATATAGTACTATTATTGGTTAAAATTTTAGATTTTTATTTAGTCCCTCATCAGCGATATTTAGCGTTAAAAACTGTAGCTTTGTCAAGTTTCTAAACTTGGAGTATCTTTAATACTTGATAATTGGTGAAATTAAGCTAAGAAATTAAAACAGTTTTCCCAAGTCCATGATTAACTGTAATTTAATCAGTGGTCACATCAAATCGATGCTATAGATAAATCAATGTCTTATGTGTTTATATCAAAAGATTTGTTGTGGGAAATTTCTGGAAATGAATTGCAAAAGCTAATAATTATTCAATATAGCCACTGCACCATGAGGTTCTACAATTTAAAATTTTCCGAACGAATAGAAGTCATTTGACACAACTTGTTAATTTCTTAATTTTGTTTTGAAAATTTTACAAGATTATAATAATTTTATTTATTGATGGGTATAATTTATTCAGGTTTAGTACAACCTTAAAATTGATCTGATTTTAAAATTTTATTTTTGAAATAGTGTCAATCTTAATCGACATTCACGAATGGATTAACATTTCAAAATACTGAAATCGTGAAATCTAACTTAACAATAACAAATTGTTGGTTAGATTTCCTAAATTCTATTTCATCGTTTATGAAATTTTTGATTTTGTATTTTTAAATTTGTTTTGTTTATAAAGTTCATTGATTACGCTTGCCTGAGAAATATCTATTAAGATCAGTTCATTTATTTGCGTTTTTAATTTTAAAATACAAGTTCCATTAATTTTTTGAACTTCAATTTCAATTTTTACTTTATCAAATGCTTATTTGTATTTATGCTTACATTTGCTTGTATTTCAAGCTTTGAAACTTCAAAGATTAATTAATTCTTTCTTTTTTTTTTTCTAGAATTTTACAGAAATTTAAATAATTAGGCATTCTATTAGCACTAGCGAAAGCGAGTGAAGAGTGTAAACCAATGCCGAGTGAAATCTAAAGGAGTAGGATTGAAGAGATTTCTGTGCATCTGAGTGCGATTAATTTAATTTGACTTTAAATGAATTTATTTTTTGGAATCTACCTAAAGAGATCTAATAAGCTAGTGAAATGCCTGCCATTATTTAAATTTTTGAAAAATTCTGAACATATATGACATAGGACATTAATTTCTTAATGATAGTTAGCTATCCTATTAATACCTGCCCATATTTTTGCTAAAGAAAATTTCTTGGCAAGTACTTGAATTTTCTTTAAAAAAGTGTTTAACCTTCCAGCAGTTGTCTACGTTCACAGATCGAATGATTATATATTTTTGAATACCACGTTATTTTGCGAAGATATTTGAAGATTTTTATCAGTAAAAAAGTTAATTTCCAAAAAAATACCCTAAAAAATATGTATCAAAATAATTTTAAATTTTCGACTGACGATACTCCTTTGCGGATAAGTTAACTTATACAATCTGTGACACCGTACGCGACCACTCCTGATGTTACAAAATTTAATGAATTTCATTCTTAGAAAGTTGCATGAATCTGCTGTTATAATTTGTTTAAATATTCAATTTCTTAAAACTTATTTTTAAAAATCATTAAATTTAACTAGTTATAATCGAAACCTTTTAAAATAAAATAAATACAATAAAAAACGAAAATATTTAGGTACCTACTCAACTATCCCCATTCTCTACCTGCATTTTTACCATTATTTTCACTATTTAGTTAGCCATATTAGGTTTCCAAGATCAAACATAAACTTTTTGTTCACAGTTGGAAAAGCCTTTTTTTTTTAAATTAGAAAATTTTAAAGTTTACTATCACGTTAATTGACCTTAAAACGCCTATTTTTCTTTGCTTTTAATGCTCCAATATTTTTTCCACGATTATCTTATTTATTTTATTTTGAAACAGTAAGTGGGTATATGGCTAAAATCAACAGGCAATGGAGCGGGAAACCGTGGTGCAATGCCTGGTCGCGCCGACTACACGTTACAGCCTAAGTGTGGTCTACGGGCAATGCTTTTAGCAAGGTTATCACCCTACTAAAATATATTTGAGGGTTCAGCTAAGTGTGCTTGCTGCATTAATAGTAATTATAGGACAAAGTCATAAAAGGAATAAGAAGCAGATTGCTTCAGAATTTGATTCGGTCTTATATCGTTATTATTATTATTAGGTATTTTTTTTTAATATGAAAATCCTGTGCAAAATCAAACTTTTAAACTGCTTAAATAGATTTTGAATTAATTTTTACCTCGCAAGCATGTTCTACCAATGTATCTGGGTGTATTTTTGATTTACTTTTTATGTACTTACTGGTATCTGGTGATTTTTTGTAAAATTTTTTGTTTGCATAGTCACGAGCCAAATTTTTACAGTCTGTTACAAATTTCGCTCGAGGACTACAACTAACAATTCATTGTTACCATTTTATTTTTTAAATTTATTTTTTTACCTCTATTTAGATAAGAAAATGCCCGGTAAATCGAAAGATGAGCAAATGGCCGAAAAGAAACAAGAGTTAGAGAAACGATTATTGGATGTAAATGACAAAATAGGCAACACGAAGAAAACTGCCAAAAAAGGTTAGTTTTGATTTAATATTTCTTGAGACACAAATAACTCTTGGTTGTGCTTAATTTTCAGACGAAGCTAACAAAGTGGATCCAGCTGGAGCGGGTGGTCCGTCGGGACGCATGTCTTCTACCTCGACCAGTTCAGATTCAGACAGTAGCAGTTCGAGTATGTCAAGCAGTTCATCCGATTCTAGCGATAGCGAAGCAGGTTAGCTCTCACTCACACCATTCAACTTAAGTGATAATATTTCATACCTTAATGGTTAACTTTCTGTTTCTAATGCGCTGAATACTCTACACGTATAACGTAATCCATTAAGTTAATTTTATTCTATTTTTTTTATTAAAACGAATTAGTGCGGCGTTGTTTAATACATGAACAGTTCCATTAGAATAGAATTAAAGTGCCATGCACGCTAAACGAATTTTTTTATTTAAATCGAATATAAAAACAAAAAAAAACGTATACTTTTCACTTAAAGATTTTCATATAATTTATAGAATTATCCGACCCTTTGAATCTTTTCGCGAATCGTGCGCTTAAAATTGCGGAAGGAACAGCGGTAATCCAAGCGAGAAATCTTAAGTTAAAGAACACTTGATTTTTTATTATAAAATTGACACACAAACATTTCAATTCTTTTTGTAATTTCTCATTGACGGTCCAAATCTTTAGAACATACATCACGGTACTGTTGAAATTTGAATCCATCGTTCCAAGTTGGCTAAGAGACATCTTCCAACTTGCTGTAGTGAATCTATTTCTAGTCGATTAAATCAATTATGTAATTTATTGATGGATGCTTTTAACAGTAATTAGTAGGCCGCTCCACCTGAAATGAAAATCTTACTTTTAATGCAAACGTCGAGTTCAAAACACCACTTATATTTGGTAATTACAAATCAACAGTAGGAGTTTTTACTTTTTAATTTGATTGTTCCTTCCGAGATCTGAATTTTTCGACCAGTAGAATTGACAAAACAAATTTTATACCTGACGTTTTTTAAAACAACTTTTTTTATATTTGTTAACGTTAATTGAACAGTGAGTGTGTAAATGACTGTCATATTACAAAACAAAGTGTGTTCTATTTAAATAATCATCATTACGTAAATGCAAAACTTTGTGTTGAGAAAGAGACTCTTTTAATTGTAAATTAATATTTTTAAAATTGTACATAGTGAAATATCGTTTTACAAATTTTTGAATACTGTATGTGCTAAAGTGAGATGATATTTTAATGTAAAAAAATCGGTAATTGTGAACTCGGGACTATTTTTCTCTTTTCAGGTTAAAATTTATATTTTATAGTAATATCTCAATTTGGATTATCGTAACGATACAAGTTGAGAGAAAAATAGTAGCATTAAAAGAAAAACACACGAGTTAAAGTAATTACTTTGTCCGTTGAATTTTTATTTTATATATAATATATATATATTTATAGACCTAAAGAAACGCATGTTTATATTGCGATATTTATATTTTTGTGACAAAAACATGAAGAACAGATTTCTTTTATTGCTTTTATATTTTCACTTACACTTGATACCTACATTTCTTTTTGTGTGTAACATGAACTAATTAGAGAAATTAAAACTATTTGCACTCTTTATTAGAAAAATATTTTTCATTTTTTGTTCACCTCGTTTATTCGTAAATGAAATTAAAACTAAAAAATAATTTACATTTCATGCTACAATACGTAAAAAATATCTAATAACAAATTGAACTATCGATTGAAATATTATACATTTGTGTACCACTCTAAACTAGAAACAAAAATGTTAACCTTGTTTGTTTTTATTATTATTTCTTCATTTAAAAAAAAAGTTGTGTCGAAGTTTAGAGTGGGGTAATCATAGCCTTGAGTGCATTCATTGGTATGGGAGTCTGCCAACCGTGGATCTCGACTATACAGTGTACGGTCACTTACAATAACAACCATTTGTAATTTGTATATTTGACACACGAAACGAACTATATGCGTCCTACATTCTAATATGCAGACAATGTGTGTGGCGGCTAAAATATTTTGGTTAGTGTTAACTTGTTTTGGAGTAAATGTTTTTTTAGTGTTTGTAATTTGAAGAAACTGTGAAGACACCTCTGAAGGTCGAAAGAAAAATTTGAGCTTTTTGTTTGGATCTCAGTTTCTTTGATTGATGCGAAGAACTTTCTTTAATGTGCATGCAAAAATAATCTTGAGTTTTTTTAAAGTTTCGCTATTCTTTTTACGAAGGCTGAAGTTAGTTTTTATTCGTAGAGTAAAAATAATGTGAAATTTAAAGTTATCGTAGCTAATATTTTTATAGATATAATTAGATGTGAGGAAAAATTGAAACAAATGGGAAGTTTGGTGAAAGACCAAATTCTGTATGGTTCGAAAAAAAAATTTCAATCTAAATGAGGTATAAACTGCTGTGCAGGCCTCCATTCACATTGTTTGCACTCAGGCAGTGGTTTAAAAGTATTCTTTAAAGTTTTAATGTAGAGGCAAGTCTTGTGTTCAGAAAGTTTCATGCCGAGAAATTGGTATTGTTGTATAAAAAAGAGAAAAATATGTGTAAACAAACTTTTTTTAAAGGGTTCTAGTTAATACGATGAGTGTTGCATCACGGAATCTTACGATTGTTTTGTTTTATATATTTATAAAGATATGTAGTGTCGATATGTAAATTTATTCCTAAGTTTTAAATTGTCAGGTATGGGTTGTACATACTAAATTTTTAAGTTTTTATTTTTTTAAATTTGCACGAATATATTAAAGTACCTCTTCATTTTTTTACACTTTTGTTTCTTTGTACTTGCAAAAATTATAAATATATTTATATACACTTACCTGACTCGAATTTTTTTTGTTCTTTTGCCACACATTTTTCTGTTTTTGTTTTCCGTCTCTCTCTCTCTTTTTTCTTATCACTGTCTTTTCATTTTCAAGTTTTTGTAGGGCATTCTAAAAAAAATTTAACAAATTTATGGATTTGAATAGACGGTAGATTTATAATAATAGTAAGTTTCTGTAGTATTAAATTTTATCTGTTTGCCTGTATATAAAAAAATGCCACGTTTTAGGTGTGTAAATACATTAATAAAATATTTAATGTTTGCCTAGCAATTTCATATTGTACCTTTATTTATTGCGTCTGCCTCTATTATGTGTATCCCATATTGTTAAATTTTAAAAAGTTCTGTTCAATTTCATTTTTTTGTAATAATACACTTAATGGAAAAATGTGAAGAAATTTAATTTCTGTTAAATAAAAATGATATGGAATTAATTACAAATGGTTGTTATTGTATTTGCTTAGCTGGTAGACTGGCAAAATGCACCCAGGGCATTTAATTTTATAAGAGACACTATTTAATCGACACATTTTTGTAGGTAATCGGGCTCCAAAAGCAAAAAAAATGAGAAAGTCTCCAAATCCAACAATCAACAACAATCAATCGGTAAGTTATTTTTGTTTTTTAATATACTTTAGTATCGGATTTTGGTTATCTCTTCACCAAATTTTAGTTTCATTACATTTTTATTTCTTTCCAACAGTTCAAAATTTGCGCAGTAGTCGGGTATATGTCGACGAAATTATTACCAAATATAATTCACAAACTTTCTGTAAATTTTTTTTTCTTACAAGCAGCTGACCACAATTTAACCCGACAAATAATGTGCTTTATACTCGAATCGAAAAGAGACAAATTTTATCCTCGAACATTGTTCGTAATTTTTTTCTTACATTTTAATTTTCATCAAATTTGCTTTTAAAGTAGGTAATTTTCTATACTAGAATGTTTTTGTTCTCACCACAATCTTCCTCGAGGAAAGTTGAGAATGTTTGTTAGACCTGCTCCGTACAACGGTCTTCCTTATCAAAACTTTACCAATGCGCCTATGTCATATTTCTAAACGTAATTCCATCTTCGATTAAATTCAAAATTTAATTTAATCTATTTGAGCTAATGTAAATTGAGGAACCGAGTCTTAATGTGAAGTGGATTCTTGATTACTTTTTCTTTTCTAAAACTACCATTCCAGAAGTAACTTGCAGATGTTCTGTTTTTCTCGTTTTCTCTATAGTTCCTGCAAAACACAAAAACCTCAAATTATCAATTAATTCAAAAACAGGGAGTTATTTTGATTTTGTGTTTTTTTAATAATAGAAAAATCTTATTTAAAATAACAGGAAATGTATTCGATTTTAACAGTTTCATGAACTGTTCGTCTCAAGACCGGAGGAATTACCACAAATAATTTAAAAAAAGTTTATAAATTATCACATTTTTATGATATGAATAAAATTGATTCTCACGTGAAATTTTTTCTATTTTCCTTTCTATTACAGAGATCTTAAAACCGTTTCAAATATTGGGTCTAAAATATATATGTATAAAATAACCCGTTTGGATTTTTAAATTTTTTACGTGCCTTCACGTTCTTATTAAGGGAAAAGCGTGGGCAGCTGCCATGACTACCGTGAAGAATAGTAGATGCACATAAAATTATAAGTTACTGGCTGTAGATAAAGTTTATGAAACTATTAATTCATTCGTATGATAAAACGGAAAATTATAATCTGGATATTCGATCGAGTTTACGCGCCCTTATTTTATTTTTATCACGGGATTATAAGGGTAAGTAACTTGTGCAAAATAAATTTATTTCAAAATAATCTTGTTCGACTTAAAAGATACTGAAACTACAGGTTACAATTTTTCGAGTTTGTTCAGTTTTTATTACAGGGAAATAATACCTCTTTGCTTCTTTTAGAAAAATTGCAAGACAACGTAAGCTAAATTCTAATCCGTCGCGGAATTTTTTAAAGTTTTTTTTAAGTTACTTAGAAATGTCGATAACTAGCAGTAGTAAGCTCCAACCTCGTTATCGTCAGTGATTGGTGGTTATAAAAACTGTGTAACGCTGTAGTACAAAAGTTGTAAAATTTTTACAACCGCGATACAATGAATTTCGACGTCATTAGTCTTCTGTAAACGCTTCCGTCTGAAGCATTAAATTACTATTAAGAGATTCGTGTTCACTACTACGGATTGGAAGCAGGCATTTAGAAAGATTACTTCTAAACAATCTTATGAAAAAAAAATTAAGATATTTCTTTTTTGCAGTCTTATCGGTTTCATAACAACCGTGACTTTTATTTGTACGTATGTTTAAAAAATAACATTTTTGTAAGTGTTGTTTTTGTACGGACATAAAAATCAAAGTCATGGCTGTGGAGGAAATGATGAGACAAACAAAAAAGATATCTTAACTGTTTATCGTAACATAAACTAATCATTCAGAAGTAATCACGATTATATGGTCAAGTGCGGTCTGTTACTTCGCCTCACGTATGTCTGTAATTCCAAGCAAATATATTTTCCACATCGAAATAATACTACCTATGTACCTATAATGGCCATCTCTAGATGAAAATAGTTTCTCGAGTCATTTCTTTAACAGCAAAACCTCGAAAAGATGGATTTCTAATTACAGCAATAATTCAATTTTCTAGGGAATTTTCCTTATTAGTACACTAGCGGACCTCTTATGGGCCGATTCATTTATAAGCAATCGATCGGAGGTGCATTACAAACTATAAAAAGACGAGCATCTCATAGCGATCTTGGCTTATTGAGTAAAAAATTTGACATCGATATGGACCGTGATGGTTATATGTACATTTAAAAAGTGTACCGGTTAAACTGATAATTTGGGAAGAGAATTTGTTCACATTTAATTTGATACTAAATAATATATGATTTTTAAAAAGTCAAAACTGATAATTTATTGAAATATCAGTTGGGAATATTTAATTGTTTTTATTCATAAAAAAAAACACAAGCGACACATAACCATCAGCTGTTTTCGTAGATGTCAAATTTTCTGCTTAATTTCTGTTTTATCATTGGTGACTCAAAAGTGACAGTTTTCAAATTAGCATTATGACTAGATAACGGGAAAATTACTTGAATATTATTTATTTTTACGACTTCAGTAGAAATCTTTAGTAACCGAGTGTACAAAAAACAGAGTACATACACAATGTAAAAGAACATCGTAGAATAATGCTGCTTTTTTCTCAATCTGTATTATAATATACTATAAATAATGTCAATGTCTTAAGTAATTCATCAACGTTCAGCATAACTACAGCAAATTTGGGGAATATATTTCTTAACCTACCACTAAGGTGTCTAGGCTCATTAAACCTGTCATATCTCCTGCGTTTGTTATTAAAAAAGAAAAGAAAAAATATATTGTTATTTAAATTAAGAAATGATATTCAAAAATTAAACTCGGAATACTGCAGTTTTTAGTCACCAAGTGAAGAAACCTAATCACTATTGGCGAACCAATGACTGCATTTGTCGAGCTTTGGGCTTCGAGAGCCCTAGCTCCTTGATCAATTTATTGATTATTTATTATATTTATAAGTATTCTCCCGCGGCGCTGTTTTCATATTTTCGATCTAATCGTTTAAATCCACTGCATTACATTTTCGTTAGTAATTTTCTAAGCGTTAAGTTGGAAGGTGCTTAAGCGGATAAAACATAAGTTAGAAGAGAGAAGAACGAGCAGATAAACAAAGCAAATTATGGGAGTTGGAGCAGCAATAGTCGACAAGATATAAATTCCTTCTTTAATACTAGGAGTAATAGTGATATTAAAAAACATATTTTCAAAATATTGCATATACCTTTAGAAAAGTTTCTTTTTTTTATTAAAACGTTAAAATTTCGCACCGGAAGTGATAGGTTTTGACAAGCTGGTCGTCGGTTTTGCAACACTATATTGTTTTGAATTCCAATCTGCTTTGTTGAGAAGAAAAAGTCGATCTACTAAAAATAAGCGATGAAAACAAATCTAACAAATTAAAGTAAACGATTTCATTCTGCTGTGGTATTTTTTCTATATAATTCAATTTTGTATTATCAAATGCTTTCTAGAACTGCAAAACTAAAGGTTTTCTTTCAACATAGCTTCTAATTTGTTTCAGGTGGAACCTGAATAATACACATTTTTATAGTGCGTAATAATGATTTCAATTTTAACTGAAATTATCAAAAAATACACATCAATACAAAATGGCGGTTAGACACTAGATATCTGTTCTTTATGCATTCATTTTATAAGCATGCAATACAAAATTGACTAGAAAGTATAGCGGTGATACTGTTTAGAAGCTGGCCCTCTTGAGCTTTCCGAAATGAACTTCTTGTATGCTATAGTACTAGATATTAGCAACTAGAATTAGTTGGGCAATTATACTGTAGACTTCTCGAGAAGTGAACATTAAATTTCTTAATTACTTATTATTCACTTAATTATTAAGTATTAAAAAAAAAGATATATCGTCGGTTAAGAGTGTTAAACTGCTAACTTCATTTTTGCAAAAATATGTTTTATAATACTATTAAATACTAAACGGTTTTGTTGCATTGTTGGGTAAAATACAAATAAATGTGGCCAAAAGAAATGATTTGTATCATTTCAGAAATGGGAATTTCAATTTTGCTATACAACAAATTTTGGTCAATCTATACGGTTTTTCTTGCTTCCTTTAAAATTTTACTTTTATGAGTACCCTCTTAACCGACGATATGACATGTACAATGTATATATCGGCTGGATTTTATTGCATTACCTATATCTCGAGAGAGGGAATAATCCATTTAATTTTATAATGCATTTGATTTTATTAGGTAAGTACATAATATTTAAATTCTAAAACAACTGCAATAAAAAATGTTATCTTATGAGATAAAATTGAGTTTACGTCCTAGTAAAATTTTGCTTGTTTGGCTTCATAAAAATAATTCTGATAATCTGCTTCCAGAGAAACTAACAATCGCAATTAGAGAAAATTGAATGCGAGGTTTGTGTGGGTTATAAATTATTACAAATCGCGTTGTTGAAAGTGATTTAAAAAATAAGTTAAATTGGGTTACTTCCTTTTCTAGAAGGTTATTGATCTGAGCACAGTATTGATTGGGTATTTATATTGAGACACTTAAAATTCTTTCGACCACTTAATCCCTTCAAGTTATTATAACGCGACCCGAGCATCAAAAAATACTATTTCATATTTATTCTTATCGTTGTGCATTGCTGCGGACCAAGAGTCGAAGATTATGGGAGTTAAGCAATGCTAGTTCGAGAGCACTGCTTGTTGCTGATCGTCTCTGAGTTAAAGAGTAAAAAACGTGACCTATCGAAAGGGTTTAGAAATAGCCTTCGATGGCGTCAGGCAATGTCTCGAGAGGTTCAAATAATAAATTAAAAAGAACTAAGGAACTTCGAGAAGTTCAAGAGATTCGAACTCAGAATTTCCACCACCCCAAACGAATGTTAACACCAAGCTACTACGGTTTAAAAATTATTTTAATCATCCGGGTCATAAGGGAGTTATTATCGACGAAAAAAAACTAGAAACGTCAGTTGATTACCGTTTGTCTTAGTTTTTGTGAAATTAATATCATTTTGAGCTATGTGCAAAAATTTAATAAATGGCAAAAAAAGGTCAAACGGGATTTCATTTGAAAGCTTACAGCTATCTTATCTGTAGACCACTTTTGCCACAGATGAACAGAAAAAAAATATAGAAAACTGAAAATAACTTAAAATCAAAAATTTTCGGCAAACTCATTAATCACAGAGCCAAATATCAAAAGTACGATTGAAATTCGTTTTAAGAAACAAATTTTTTTTTGTGATTTTTTTAGTTCGAGTAAAATATTTTTTTTTTAAATTAAAAATAAAATTTTTGTTTTGTCACAGTGAGACATTTTTTGCCAAAACGGAAAGAGTCACACTTGAATGTTCTTTATACTTTTGCGCAGATTTTTTAATTTCGATATGACCTAATATGGGTATATAATGGACAGAAAACGGTCAATTGAAGATTTTGTAATTTTTGGAACTTTCCATATAAATTTATTTACCCCTGTTCCGGTTCGAATCTGTTGTAAAAAAAACTTAAGACCTTTTTTCTGATACTAAAGTCAAGGGCTTTACAAATTACAAATACAAACATAAAATTTTATGGATTATTCATAAATTTTGGTGGAGTTTTTAAGTTAAACTCTGAAACCAGTCCAGTTTAAAAAAAAACTTCTCTATATGTGACGGATTTCTCAAGGGCGCAGTTCTAGGTCAGGGAAATAGATGACAAAGTGTCCACACGAAATTTAAAATTTTCTAATGTAATTAGGGTATATTTGCAGATATGATAGATTACAAATATTAACATTAAAATTAAACAAACTAAACGAAAACGTTAAAATAATAAATTCTAACCGCAAAAGTAAAGAATAAATACTAAGTACTAATTACCACAAAAATCCACTAAAAAATTAAAAACATTAAAATTTATGGATTATTCAAAAATTCGGGTGAAAAAGCCCAAAAACCATAAAAAATAAGGTTAGCTACTCATGGCGTTTTTATTTTATAAAAGTGTAAATTGCACTAAAAAATATAAATCTAGAAGACAACTCGGAATACAAAAAAAAATTAAAAAAATTCTTCGAGCCCAACCGAACTCGAAAATTCTAGATCTACGAAGACGCAGATATTTGTTTTTAAGTTAAATTCGCCTATAATTAACGAAATCCAATGTAAAATAAATTTATTAAATGATGTTTGCAGCTACATAGTAAACATAATGACTATCTACGGGTTTTCAATGAAAACAATTGAAACTCGAAAATTATTATACATAAGCAAAATTAACATTTGATATTTTCTTTAGTATAGTTTTGACTTGGGGAGCGAAGGGTCAATTGACCCAATATTCGAGTGATTAAAAAAACAGCACACGCTACTGTTTTGTGGTTTCAGCATTCTCATCGATAAAAATAGCAGTTACGATCTTGGCTACGCAATTTACTGTTGTATTTTATGGCACTTTAGCAGTGGCCGGTTATGCATTTAAGGGGGCCGAGGTGCAAACAAAGTTTAAATATAATCGCGTTGTTTTCAAAAATTAAATAATAATTATACATATTTTGCCAATACCCAAACCTTTGGGTATGCGGGGGGGACCTAAAGGTTTTTTCGCTACTGGTTTAGAACTAATCAATTATTAAGAACATCGCTAGCGCACAATCGAAGAACCTAGCAAGTCGAATTATTATAAATCGCAAAAAGAGACGAAAATCAATTTTGTCAATGTTTCGGTTTCCATTGATCTGATAGAAAAAATATTTATTACCAATAATAATAGTATTATATTATCTACAAAAATGGTGCTTTTCATTTTTCGCGTAAGTCTAATGGCGTCGGAGGCATCTAACCTCGACGATCCCAACGCAAAAAGTTGATTCCCGACATATAAATGATACAAAATTTCGAATTATGTTAGTGTTGAATGGTCCAAAACATGGAAAGCGTTCGAATAACAGGCTTAACCTGTAGCATTTCGACTTGATTTCTTAAAATAAATAAAATAACTTATTTTGTTTGTTAAATATTACACAGGGCCGTCACAACATGTTGTGAATTTTTCATTTTTTCTTGTTAACGGTAGCTCAAATTGAAAAAATAAACAAAACAAAAATTAAAGAACGTGAAATTTTCTACAAATAATGTTCAATAACATTTTTTGATAGGACCACTCACTAATTTATGAGATTTATTCTATTAAAAAAATTGAATAAAATATTTATTCAAATATGCTATGTACGAAACATTCTTTTGTTTCCATAATTTTACAAATAATTTGAGGTTATTTACCGATAGCGGTGAAGATGAAATTATTCTAAACTTTTTAGTAAACTTCGAGCTTTACAATATTATTATTCTATTAAAATAAAAGAAACCGTTTACGAGATAATTACAAAAATAAAGTAATAAATTTGTGATCGATGGTGGCTATAAGTTACCCTAAATTTCAAATTTTCAGTTCATAAAATATTATGGAAAAATAAAAGAACCATTTTTGTAAAAGATTTTATAAGTATTATTGGTAATGCTAGTTTCGTTATAAAACCAAACAGAAACGAGATATTGGCGGAAAATTAATTTTTGTATCTTTTCATATAAAATGGCGGCGAAAGCTCAGCTACTAGATCAATTAAGATTTTTAGTATTTTATCCATTTCAGTAATTCTAAGCAAATCATTAATTTTATGTAATTGCGCTAGGACCTTTTTAAAATACCATTGGAAAAATAAAAGTTTGTAAATTATTTTAAAACTAAATGATAGAAATTTAAAAGCATATTTACCAGCGAAACTTCACACAACTTCTTCTGGTGTTGTTTATAAACTATTGATATGGTTTTATACGTGACTGAATGCGCTAAATATGCGTGGGCATAGTGTGCTTAAACCAAGACTGATATACCTATACTACTGCACAATCAACAATATTATTAAAATAATTTTGTTCAAGGCTTGCGCGTTCCAACTTCTTCGCCCATTCATGAAAAACTGAAAAATAAGTTTTAGCGCAAAGAATTCGCATACAAAACAATTATAAAATGAAAACGTTTTAAGTTTGATGATTATAAAATTTTTTGGGATTGGATACACAATATATTTTTGTACAGTAACTACAAGAATAGTTGTTACCATGAGGTATTCATGGAAGTTGTACTTACAGTGAATCAGGTTTAGGTGTTATCAAAAATGTTTTTATTGTAAACATTTTATTATCGTGTCATCATAATTTTTTACGATAGATCGTCTGCAAACAACCGACAGATAATTAATTCGATTTTAATATTAAAATAAATTTAAAATTAAAATTAACGATTTCGTACGTAGGCTTAATGTGTACCTATTGTTTTGTACTTATGATGTGTTGAAATAACATACAAAATATTGGAACGAATATTACCGTTGGTCATATCGATTTCTTTGGCATTTTATTTTATTGAAATAAAACTACAAAAACAAACGAAAACAATCACTTTAATTGTTATTATTTTCGTTTGTTTTTTTTTATTTATGGACGTGCATTAAATACCTATCGTAGTTATTTTCATTACCGCCAAGATATTTTTTGTTTAGTTTATTCTAGACTACAGCGATAACAGAAACTCGAAAAGAACCTACTCATGAAAGTAATTTGTTGACTTCGAGGTAACATACCAGCCAGATAGTATCAAATTTCATTGTAATTTAATTTTCTGTTCCCGCAAATTCGTCGTCAAAGTGCCAACGGTCTTTTAGTCTGACTCAAAAATTTAGTGATGCACAATTTGGACCGACATAATATTATCATCGAAAACATACTAAAAGCTTGTCGAATAATAAAATTTGGTCAAAAATTGATCGAGATATAATTTTTTCAACAGAAGTTAAGCCTTTTTGTAAATATTAAATTTTAATGCAGATTTTTTACGATTTGCTCGAAAAGTTTTTTTTAATCTCTATCGTAAGAATTGGCCATGTTATGGCTTAATAAAGTGCGTTTTCGTGAAAATCAAAATTATCAATAAATTTAGTTACTTTCAATTTCATTTTGAAAAAAAAAATCAGCAACCATATTTTGCATCTTTTGGAAAGATAAATAAAATGGCCATAATACACTTTTTTTATTTATTAAAAATAATTTATAACCTAAGAAAATCTGCTTTTTGTATGATACTAAGCGATTCATTTCGAATTTATTATAAACAAAAGATTTCAAACAATTTTTTTATTTAAACAAAAGAATTTGTAAAAGTTGGGTTGTGAAATTATGGTGAATCGAATATCTTTCAAATGCGACCTACTCCACTCATTTATCTTAATTACAAAATTCAAATGAAATACTAGCCATTTAAATTTTGGTTAAATCGTGACTAATTACGCAATTTTGTAAGCAACAAAAAAATTTAGATATTATCCCAAAAAAATTATTTAAACAAAATATTTTAAACTTTATTTTCAAAAAAAGTTCGATAAATTTTACAAATTTCGATATTTGGCATATATTTTAAAACTTATGGATTTTTCAATAAAAAATCTACAAGAGTTTTTTTATGATTGATAAAAAATTACAGGTGTTTAAATATGCGATAAATAACTTTTTAATGTTTCAAATAATAATAAATAAAATTGTGTATTTTTAGAAACAAATATTTATATTATGTTTTTTTTAATAATTTAAAAAATTATTATTTAAATAATTTTTAATAAGAAAAGATATGCCGCACTATTTATCTACCAAAAAGATGCAATTTAAGTTATTATTCTAATCTAGAGGAGTAAATTTCAAGACTTTTTTAGGACTGCATAAAAAAAGAAAAATTATTTTTCTTGCAGTTTTTTTATTATTAATATTTAAGGAACTTATAAAATAAATTAAAAAACTCCTGTTGTGGTTGATACAATTCAAAAACTCGCGTATATCAGAAAAAAAAATAATAAAAATTGTTTTTTATTCGGGAAAAATTGAAAAAAAATTACAGTTTTTTTATTTAAAAATGTTTGAAAAATGCGTTTCAAGGTTAGAGTAAAATTTTAAGCTGCAACTATCTAATAAGTGAAATAATGGCATTTTGTACTTACGTGATATCAATTAGCCTGAGTAGTTGAGAGAACCTTCAAATTTAAAATTCGTTATGTCAGGAGTTCGTTCTTCTCTACGAGCAGTTCTAGCATCAGGCGCAGCTGATTTTTTCCCATTTTCTACAAGTATAGAGTCTTAAAAATCAAAAAACATTTTTTTTTCAAAATTACATTTTTCATAGTGATTGGCCTAATATCTCAAGTTCTCTTTGACTGATTAACTTCAAATTTGGTGTGTACCTTCAGTATATGTTGATTTATGGTCCGTGCCTTGGATATTGCTAAATTATTATTATTCGGTGTTTTGGCGACCTCATGAAAGGAAAAATTAATTTTTCGTATTTTATTTTCAAGGTTTTTATAAAAAAAAAAAAAAAATAGTATTTACAATAATTTAGCAATTTCCACGATTCAGATACCAAATTTAAAGTTAATCAATCAAATAGAACTTGATATATTATGTCAACTACTTTGAAAAATGCGTTTCAAGTTTAGAATAAAATTTGAAATACCCGCCAACGATCTAAATAAAATAATGGTATTTTATACTTACGTCATATTAATCAGCCATTTTGGAGTCATAGAGAGATTCTTCTTCAATTTCGAAATTCTCATTGTCAGAAGCTCATTCTTCTCTACGAGCAGTTCTAGCTTCCATAGAAGCATCTTTGTGAATTTTGAAAATTTAAAAATTCCCTTTTCGGGGCATATTTTTAAGAGATACTTAAAAAAATCGTTTTTTGCCAAACTGCCACTGAAATAATATTATTATATTAATTAAAGAAGTAATTATATTAATTTCGGTTTTTACAAAAAGGCATTTTTTTTAACAAATAGTTATAATATGACAAATTTTTACGATAGAGGATAAAAACAACAACAAAATTACTGTAAATTAAATCATCTTTCATGTTGCTATTTACAATTTTTTGGGTGAAAAATATCTTTCTTAAAAAAATCAAATTTTAATCAGTTTTTGACCAAATTGGATAAATTTTATTATCCAGAAATCCTCAAAGTATCTGTGTAAATTTTCAATTTACAATATTTTAAGCTAGGTTTTACCAAAAGGCACACATGTGCCTTTGATGACGCCGAAGGTTGAGGTTATGGGAATTTATTAGTATGTCGTTGAGAATCATTTAATCCAATTTTGAAAATTAAATTTTTTTTTGTTATTGTCAAATTTTTGAGAAGGATGTTATTTTTTAAAAGTTGGTGTGGGCGCCGTACTGAGTGATTGAAATCGACGAGCTACAGTTACACGGAAAAGTATTCGGGCGCTCCTATGTTAGCAATGTAAATTGTACTTTTTGAAAACTCTTTTTAGCATATAAAAATCACTTTTTCAGACATTTTTTGTAGATAATTTCATTCTCTTTATTTTTGTTTCATATATTTTTTTTATTCGTCGCCTCGTGACGAAAATGAGGAGACAAAATAGAAAAATGTATAGGAACAAAAATGAAGACAATGAAATTTGCGACAAAAAATGTCTAATAAGTATTGCCGTAAAAACGATTTTTATATGATAAAAACAGTACACAAAAGGAACAATTTACGTTGCCAACATAGGAGCGTCCGAATACTTTTTCGAGTAACTGTATAGTATGTTATGCAATATTATTAACTAAAAACACCCATCCACAATATTCATAAAATGTATATTAAATTGTGTGTTTTGGTTAAGATGTTACAGAAAACACAACAAATACCACCGCAGCCACCACAAGCAATAACAACTCACAGCGATAATGCAACAGTGAACACAACTTTATTCAATCAACCACCACCTGCACCTAGCATAGAAAATAATATTGTAATAAAACAGCACGCACCGTCGATACAAAACGCAAGACCGCCGCCGCCGGCTGTAACGAACGACATTAAACCAATCAACGTCCCCGTACAGCCGGTAATTCCGACAACAATAGTTCAGACAGTGAAACCGCTGTTGATACCCATTTTGCCACCCGCAGAAAAAAAACACGTAGTTATATCGCCTTTAAATAGTACTTACACCGATCCATTAGAACAATCCCTCGCTAATTTAGAAAACGATACAATCAAAACTGAACCATTAGATAATACAAATACTATAGGATTAACGCAAATGCCTTCTATTCTTAATAATCCGATACAAAATTCTGTCGTACATCCTATTAACGTAATACCATCCGCTATGTTACAGCAACCAATTTTACCCATGGCCGATATTAAACCCCCAATCACTACGAATTCCAATAACATGATGCCCGTTGTAAATTCCATGCACAACCTTCATTCGATGCATGCCATTCACATGGGTCAAGAAATGTCCATGATACAACCAAACACGACAGTTTCCAATACCATAATGCATAGCACAAATAACGGATTCGCGCTAAAAACCGAATACGAATTAAACCAAAATAACAATGGAATGACGCCGTTAACGTCAGGCATACCCATGAACATGTCCATCCCGTCCATATTCGATCCACTACCCGTCACGCACCTCAATAACGCAATCATTAAGAAAGAAACAAAACCCACAATAGAGGAATTGCTAGAGCCCATGCCAAATTTAAACGTCACCGACAAAAAACAAACTCCGCCGGAACAAAAATATTCGCAGGGCTTCAATTTTAAAGCTAAACAACAAGTCGACCATAATAATATAAAAAACGCCAGCTCTTGGTCCAGTTTAGGTCAATCGAATAATTCTCCCCAAAATTCAAACAATTCCTTTTCCACCACTGCTACCACCACCACCGCGAACAACAATTACGGAAATAACCGACAGCAAGTGATGGACAGTTTTAAGGCGTTTCAAAAACAAGCGAAAGAAAAAGCCGATCGCGAGAAGCAGCGCTTGGAAAATTTAGAAATGAAACGACAACAGAAGGAGCAGGCCGAGCGAGAAAGAATCAGAATGGAAAACGAAAAACGAAGAGAAAAAGAAGAGGAGGATGCTCTAGAAAAAGCGAGGTACATATATTTTTTTATTTTTTCATTGCTTTATTCGTTATATTAACCTATAATAACAAAAGGTTCAATTAATTATTGCTTAATTCAATTTTTTAATTAATACCATGTTACCTGTTGGTATGGCAATTTGGAATAAGAAAAGTTGCGTTTTTTTATTATTATTATGTGTAAGTCACGTTCTAAGAATCAGCAAGCTATGAATTGTACAGTTTATACCTGATGACAATAAAATGCGGAGACTGTTTTTAAACTTTTTTTTTTCAAATAAAGTGTTTTCATTAAAAAATATCAGTTCTTTGTAAATTCGGTAAAAAAACATAATTCAAAGTCTTCGTCTTTCACATTTCACAGTCTTTAAAGCGATGCAACGATATCGGGAGTTAGGTAATTCTTTGGACTGTCCAGGAAGAGGTCTTCACAGATCCTCGATATCATCAAATGTCGGATTCACCGAAATCTGCAAAATAAAGATACGTCTTAGTCGGGAGTCTTCAAGTAAACCGCAAAACAGTTCGAAAAATAGCCAAAGAAGACCTTAACGACTATTCGTACAAGCTTCAAAAAGCTCTTCTTCGGGCAAACTGAAGCTCATAGGACTTAAAAAATGCAAAGTGTTATTGAAACAGTCCGGTGACTGAAACAGTTTACAATTGAACAAAGCTACAATCGTAAAAATTACTGTATTTGGTTAAAAACACCTGCCGAAGAAGCCATAACCCTAAATCTGCCATAGTTTGGGATATATTTACCACTGTGAGAAAGCTACTGTTCAAATTAATCAATGAAGGGTCAAAGTGAATCAAGAAATATATCACTGTGAAATTCTCGAGGAAGTAGTTCTTACCTGTTATGCAATGGCATATTCTCCGGATTTAAATCTTTTCGACGATTTTGTTTGGACATACTTAGAGCCTGCGCTATATCACATAAAAAGTTGGAGTCATTACGTGCTTCCGTTGTCAAGATCCAGGATGAAATGCCTTTAAAAATACTTCGAACTGCTGCCGATTATTTTAGTAAACAATTAAAGTTACCTATCGATGCCCATGGCGGCAAATTTGAAAATTTGTATTTTTTTATTAAAAGACATGTAGTTTACAATTCTATAAAATTTTCAAATGATTTGATTCAAATTCTTTAGAAATAATTGGAATTTAATCAGTCTCTGTATTTTATTGTCACCTGGTATAAGTTGTAAAGTATAAATAAGAACGGTCATAATAAAATTGTTACATTATGATTAATATTATGACATATTATAGTATGATTAATGACTTCTCATGAGGATGGTGGAAAAATTATTCCACCACAAGAAATTTAGTGTGTACAATTTATTAATAATTTGTTAATTTTAGAAAAGCGGTTGCCGAACAACAACCCATACCTACCAATCGTGTCGAAGAATTAAGACAATCTCCTGCTGAAGGAAGTATATCACCGGGATCCCAAAGCTCCGGATCAGAAAGGACGGAACGAGAAAGGCAACGTTTACGAGAACAAGAAAGAAGACGAAGGGAAGCGGTAAGTATCTAATTAGTTTTAAAATTTTTAATGTACTTTTTTCTTGAAGTGTTATAAACAAGAGTCCCATTAGTTTATTCTAAAATTTTTACATTTACCGTCTTGTTTCGGATGGGCACTGCACTTCCAAAACAAAATACCAAGTCATTATTGTTGATTATATTGTAAACTTGACGTCAAATGTTTTACTTTTTGTAGTGAGTTTGTAGAATTGACGGACGAGAAAAGTGTACCGAGTCTCACAAAAAGGACATTAGCTTAGAATAAAATATATTATTTTTTCTGAAAACGTATCAAAAAATTATTAAGTTTAATTAAAATTACCTTTTATTTTTACTGCCGGTGATCGGTGATTTACTAAAACAAACAAAACTATTGTATTCACAAAAAGTGACACTTTAAATTTGACAATTGATTGACATAAAGTGAGCTTTTTATATTGTTTTCAGAAAAAAAATTTATTACACATTCCATGGCATTCTATAATTTATTTTAGTTTCAAAAAATATGTACTACTTTATGGACTCTAACCATTTTTTAACGATCAGTTTTGTATTTTTCGGCACAAAATTTTTTATAAATTATTTCAAATTAAAACGAAGCTTGCTCTACAACTGTTAAAGTTAAAATTGCAAACAAAAGTCTTCCGATCTTTTTTCTTGATATACAAATCAGTGCTACAATGCTAAATCAGCTTACATTTTAATTTGCTTTTGGTGATGTCTAACCGAGTTCGTGTGATGAATATCGAGCCGATTTAAAAAAAATCGGCATCTGGTGGGACTTTTGTATTAGTTAGGTTTTAGAATCTTCTTCGTTAATTTATTGTTATGCAGATAAAGTTGTAAATAATATGATTTTAATTTATTTTTTTATTCCAGTTGGCAAACCAGATCGATATGAACATGCAAAGTGATTTAATGGCTGCATTTGAAGGTTCATTGTAAATTGTAAATTAATAGTGGTAGATATAAAATTATTTTATTTCTAATGCATCAAAAATCGATTTTCTTAAATAATTTCTTACAAGTTATACTTGCGAGTGTTGCGACTTGTGTAAACAAAAAAATATTTTTGAGGCTTCCATTCATGTTGTGCTTCGAGAATTGTGCATCAATTACTTTAAAAATACTGAATAATGTGGAAAGGCGTTTACTTTCTAACTTTCGTATAGAATTGAATTTTATAAAAGAAATTTTTTTTGAGAAATAAAAACATTCTATTCTTCATAATAAAATAATAATAATAATAATGTAAATATTAAATAGTTAAAAATGTTAATATTTATAATTTTAGGTATTATATATATTTGTGAATTGTACATAAAAGAAGGGTAGTTAGTTGTGTTTTTATCGTTGCAGCATTTTAGACGTAGCAAATGTTGATTTTCATTTTTCTTTTCAAATTGTTTCAAACTTATTTTAAGCCTCGTTGTAATTTTTCTTTTTTAATAATACAAATTTCTGAATCGACAAGTTTGCTATTTGGAAGCTAAAAGTGCTGCCATGTATATAATTAATTATATTAGCATTAACAATATCAATTAATGCAATGGGTAATAATTTTTCTTACATTATTATGTTTAAACAAATATAAAATTGAAGTAATATACCTAGCGTTATTTTGTAAATAGTATGTGATGTAGTTTTAACGTAAAACTTTTTATTTGTTTGTTTTTTTATGATGTATAAACAAGTTGTGAAGGCCTTCGGGAGGCGTAGTTAGATAAAATTACGAAGAAGACAAAAATAATAATTCAAATCACGTTTAACTATTTTATTACGACGGCCAAAATTATCATAAATCGAGTGTCATTTTTTCCTGAAGTTGTGCAAAATTCAATACATAGTACAATCTTTTTTTTTTTAATTATAAAATTATCGCCTATAACCACTAATAATATATTAAGTTTAATGGTAATGATAAAATTTATAAATAACAAAAGAATGCATTCTTTTTTAAATCGTCTTTATTGCTATTTCTTTTTTTAGACGTAAGTAGATAATTTGCAACAAAAAAAACAACAAAAAACTAAAAAATTTCGGCGAAGATAAGACAACAAATTCACATTTCTATTTTCTTTAGTGTAATCAAGTGCGGAGGACTTATAAAAATCGACACTCTTAATATATCCCTAGTTATATCTACCTATAATAATTTTTTAAAATATGCTAATAATAATAATGTGACTAGAATTCACTTTTAAGTTCCTATAAAGCAGGTGGAAAATTTATCACGGCTATTAGTTAGGATTTCTCGTTTATGTCGCGTTCCAAAAAACAGCTTTGGTTGCGCCCGACACTGTTTGGTCATTCGAAATTTTACTTTTTGGTAACGAAAGGCCTTTAACACTTTCAAATATGAAAACAACTTGCATAGTGTTATTTTATTTTTTAGTTTTATTATCTCTTTGGTTAAGTGTAAACCATTGAATAATTTTGTTACATGTTATTATTTTTATACCTATTCTCTCATTGTGTATTTCAGTTTTATTTTTTCTATATACTTCTTAGACAAATTTTAAAATTTTTAATTTGTTACTAGAAAATAATTTTATTATCAAATATGATGATCTAATTTAATTCTAAAATATTATACCTACGTTAGTTTGAAAATTGTGTCCGGATCTCAATTTCAATTAAAGAAATATCGTACGGCCGTTTAAATGCTTTTCTATTATTTAACAAAAGGCACGCAACGAAGCAGGACTACATTATTTCATTTAATTGATGAAAAAAATATTACAGGGATGCGATGAGGTATAACTTTGAATTTTGGAAATATTTGTGTACATTAGAAGGCAGCGTTTTTTTTAGAATTTTAATTTTTTATTTTTATTTGATTAATTATTGATTATATTTCACAATTTATTAGATTAATTTTTGACACCACTTGGTTTTGTTTTATAGTTGAATGCATGGTCGATTTTTGTGAATTACAGTATAAGCACGAATGAAAAAGAAGGTTAAACCAAATATAATATTGTATTGTACACAATAATACAAAAATATGATGGAAAACATTTGATTTTAAAATTATTTTAGTGAGTAAGATTTTTAAAATTTTTTGTAATAATAAGGCGATTATTTTGTAATGTTTTATGAATTTGTTATTTCTTTTTCCACAAAGATTGATGTGTTATTTATTGTATGATTAATTTAATAATCTTTAATAACAGTTTACCTGACCATTTTGTTAACCACTCAATATTAATGCGATTGAACAAATTTTTTTGTTATACTTTCTAATATTAAGTAGTATAATGTTCTTTCACTTTTATCTTCATGTGAACTTATGTACATGTTTCGATAAAATACATAAATCATAAATTATTTATGTTTGTTTATTTGAAGCAACTGTATTTTGTATCAAATAATTTATATAATGTATGGCTGTTATATATTTTTTCATTATTTTTAAATGAGTACTAAATAGTGATGTTTAGAATAAATATTGTGAAAAACTCATTTCTCGTTTTATTCCTTACTTACCGTTTGCACATTTTAAAAATGGCATTGAACCTCACAATATTTCTGGTCGAATTAATGTGCCAATAATTCATCGTATAGTGGTATAGTTTTACCATCGATCGATTGTCATTTTTCCGTTTGGTAACTAAGCGAATTTGCAAAATTTGAAAAACTACCACATTTTATTTTTAGTTTTCCGTTTATTCTTTCATTTTTTTTAATGGAAAGAGGAAAATGTTTCGAACGACATGATATAAATTTTAATATGATTTGATAATGTATATTTTATTACGTTAATAAACTTTTTACATCAAACCGCATAATTAGATTTCTTTCGTCAAAATTTATTTTAATACTTAATACTTTTTTTATTTATTTCTTCTATAATTCTATTAGAAAATTAAGGAGCTATGGTACATTATCAGTAGAAATTAAAATAAACGCACGTAAGTCGAAATAAAATAGCTAATAGTAGTATGTATTGCTATCATTAATCACGAAATGTTTAAGATATATACAAAGCGTGAGTTTTATTTCAGTATGGTTCGAAGTTTCTCGATATGTGTGTGGTAGAATTCCATTTTCGCTTTAATAATTTCTGGGGAGAGGTTATATGAGCGGAACAAGTCGATGAACGTAGTAGCATTAAGCTCAATGTTGTGTTATCCCAAAAAATATATCTGTGATCCCAATGTTGTATAATTACTACGCAGCAGCAGTAATAATCTCAGCAATGGTCGGGTTCTTGATACGACGTACTACGCTATCGTGTGGAAGACTACAGGCTCATAATATCGTAGAGACGACTTTGACCATACCTTTTATTTTTTTAATCTGTAGATTTCGAATTTTTTTATTTTCGTGTTTTCTTTTGTATAGTAGTAAATTAGACTATATAATCCGTTTTTTAACCCAGGGCCGTATTTACGGGGGGGGGGGGTTAGGGGTTACAACCCCTCCCGAAATTATTTATTAGTCCGACTGTAATCGTAAAAAAATCAGAAAAAACAAAAACAATCTTTACAACTAATAACAAAAAACACTTGAAGTGTTGAAATAAAAATTAAAACTAAAGAGATATTTCTAATAAATTAAATCCCAAATTAAAAAATCGGAAATTCGTATTAATATTCGGCGATTGGATTGAATACACCTACTACTAAATTGCAAAAATATAAAAACTGACGATGAAGAATATAAAAAAGCCCTAAATATTTACAGTACTGTGTAAAAGATTTTTTGAAAATTTTTTTCCTTTAAAAGGAAAATAAATTTTATGACCATCATCGGCAACATAGCTTAAAATAATACTTCCTCAATAAATTAGAGTGAGCATTGTAAACACATAAATTGTTTGTAAATAAATTGAAAATATGTACAGTTCTTCGTTTTGACAACATTATTTTACCATCGCCATCGGTAAAATATGAATTTAGTTTGTGATTTTTATTCAAATTTTAAAATTAAAAAATTGTATTTAAAGACTGTTTTTTATAAGAAAGTTTAAAATTAAAATATGAATAAGTTTAAACGTAAGTTTAAAATATCGTAGTAAACAAAACTTTTAAAATGGCACCAACAAAATTTTATCGGTGATAACGCGGGGGCGTTAATTCAAGAAGTCAACCTGTAGTCAAATTTTCTCTGAATATCGAATTCAAATAAAGAAAAATCGTCCAAAACATAATCACTATAATTAAATAAAAACAATCTCACAAAATTTCAACTTTTTTGCGGTCACTTTCGACCAAAATACTTTCAAACAAAATTTTTCAATAACAATACTCAAAAATAAAATCTTATTGCAAAAATACTTGCATAAAATTATACTCAAATAATCATCGGAGCAAAATCTAGGCTTTCGTCGTCTTGGCAAAAAAATCTCCCTCTACTCAGTTTTCCTTTGTATTTTAATAAATTAGCTATTTATTTTTTAATATTTTTAAAACCCCCCCTGAAAATCTATTCTAAATACGGCCCTGTTTTAACCTAATATTTAGCATGAATATTTTGTCAGTGCCGACGTGCTCGGCGTTTTATTTCTGAGCAGTACCGTAACAACGACAGAGTAAGCAGTAGCGTAATTAACTGTAACAAAACAACAGCGAAAATTGGTTGACATAATTATTATCAATAAAATTTTAAATAAAAACTAATGTGATTTAGAGGTAAATAAATTTTAATATAATATACAGGGTTAAAAATGTTCGTCGACCAAATTAAACGTATGACGTTATACTTTAGAGCAGCGTGGTTCTCAAAGTGGTCTATATTGACCCCCCAGGGGTCGACGACGACTTGCAAAGGTTCTATGTCACTAAAAAATGAAAAAATTGGTGGTCTATCGGCCGGTTTCACAAAGTCTGGTTAACCTGCAGTTTAGTGGTTACCGTTACTTAACCTATGAAAAAGTGTTTCACAATCGCTGGCCTGACGGCTAACCTTAGGTTAAGTGTTGGTATTTGTAACCCACAGAAGTTCCTCGAGTTAACTCGAGGTTTACATCAACTATCACTTTGTTTGCGGTTGGAACGCACAGAGGGCAGTGCTCTCATTGATTTCAAACGACTAGAGGTAAAATTTTGTCATTATTTGTGAAACTTTTAAGCTCGTGTCTCACTATAAAATTTTTATAAAAATTTTTATACAAACGATATGACGTAACGTGATATAAAAATAATTTAAGTAAGGTTTGAGTTGTGTTGTGTTATATGACATTATAATAACTTAATAATAACTTTAACTTAACTATAACCATAATTAATAATATTCATAATTAATAAATTAAACACAATCGGCTGTTATTATACCGAAAAGTAAGATAACAACCGTGATTATATATTTCATATTTTCCATGTTCATACCTAAATTTAAATTGAGATGGGTTTCAACAGCCAATGGGATGCCTCCTTTCATAAAATTTTTAGAAAATTTTCTAATATAAGAATTTTTATAAAAACGTTTTCGTGACGTCATGAAAATAGAAGTATCATAAAAATATTTTTTACAAATGTCATTTTTATAAAACTACTGCGCTGTCACACTATAAAAATTGTTTTTATAAAAATTTTATAGTAAAACACGGGCTTAAAAATTCATTCAAGACGTGAACCGCTCGGATTTTGATTTTGGTTATATTTTTGTGTACTTTAATTAACGGTATTGTATAATTGTGTTAAAAGATACAAAAAATGCGTATAGCAGCGATGTATAGACATCGGCCTAATTATTTTGAAGAATATGACGCTCACGATTTTTTTGTTAAAGAAAATCCCTTGCATCTAGTTTTATTTTCTATCTATAACAATAACCACCTGAGATTGCAATCATACCTAACTAAAGTATAAAAATATACCTAATATTTATAAAAAGTAATAAAATAAAACATAGAAATAAATTTATAAGTTATTATAATGTATAACAAGTAAATGACAAACGACAGACAAATAAGTAGGCTACCAACAGGGATTATAGAAAATCACTAGCTACAGAGCTGCCAACATTTCTTAACCTATGGTTAACTGCCGGTAAGCAGACCTAAGGTCGAAATTCGTTTGTGAAACAGTACCACCTCTCAAACTTCAGGTTAACCTTCAGGTGAAGGTTTGGTAACTTTAGGTTTTAACTATCGATTGTGAAACCGGCCGTATGAGATGTAAATGGGGGTCAACGATCTTTTATCTTGTGGTAACCGAGGTAAGACTTGATTGAAATAAGGTTCAAACTCAAGATATATTGAGATGTCCCCAGCTATACAAATTTGTAAAATTTCACTTAATCCAAAATATTCTTTGCTAGAGCTACATCTTACATCCATTATTAATTTTTAACATGAGACTCTTGCAGTTGTTTAATTTCAATCAAATTGTAAATTCCACATATGCTCGCCTGTCTAACAAATTTGTTGCGGTGTACCTTCATGAACGACTAAATTTTATTCATTAATTTTTTATTTTCTTTGTAAGATGCAACTTCTAAAATTGAATTTAGCGCCAATACCTACTCATCGATGTCAAGGAAAAATAGCCATGGACCACCACGTTGTGAAATTACCTACCGCACGCCATCTAGTAACCAGTTCTTTCTTCCGTTGTACAAAACAAAAGTGTTAACACAGCTGAAACAAAACAGAAGACCGCTCCAAAAAACGAGAGACGATCATGAACTCACAACGCAATAAAACTACTTATATTTGGGTTATGTCAAATCTTTTATTTCCTGTTTAAATCGTAGTTCAAGGATCACGTCTGAAGCAATGATAAAATCATAATTAATTTCCAATCGCCCTGAATTTGAATAACCCTGAATAATTACTTAATTTGGTGATCACGGCACTTATTTGTATATCGGAATCCTGTGTAACTTTAGTAATGTAAAATTGCATTCTTAGGGGTCAACAGTTTATTTGTTATATAATTTAATTGTGCACGGTTGAGTCAAGATTATATTTTGTATTGTATTTAATTATATTATTGTTTGTCGAAACTGTAAGTTCATTTGAGTTAAAATTACATCTGCAAATGTGACTCAATTGAACCAAGCAGAGATCGTAATTTAGATTTGAAACCTCACCGAGGGCAATGATGATTTCGACTAAAAGCTTTTTGGCTCTCGTCTAAGTAGGATTTGGGCATTCTTCTATAGATTTTTCTTCTAGACAATTTACTTTAATATTTCAAGGAGAGTCGGAGGGATTTGTGAATTTTCTTCTAGAGTTCTTCGAGAGTAACTGACAAATCTTTCAAATAGAAATTACAATTAAGCATAATTATTAATATGCATCTCAATTGTCATGGGCTTTAAAATCATTTTCAACTTGTGATCGTTAGAATAACTAGAAAAACCATTGCAATCAAATACATACAAATAAATGTCATCTGTAAAGTAATCACCCTGTATATGGAATTTCTTCGGTCGTTAAAATTATACTAAAATGCAATAATTAATACTTTGGATACACAGTTTTTTGTAATAAAAATATAAATCACCCAGTGCGGAATGTGGCAGCTGGTCAATAACCACCATAACTGGTGTCGATTTCGGGTGTTAACACAAAGACCTATTCATCGACAATCTCAATAAACTTCAATATACCGCCTACGGTAACCTTGAAATGCTCGTTAAAACAATATGGACTCCAAACTTAATTATTTAAAATTAATTAACCGTCACCAAATTACAACTAACGAACTAATAATTTAACCATCACCAATATACAACTAACAACTAATATTTTAAACAATTATCAACAAAATTACCCAATTATACCTATTTTAATTATACTGCATTCAACTTTTAATAATGCCATTACCGTTAATATAAAATTACTTCAATCTCTAGCGAAATATAACCCATCTAATAATTAAAACATTTTAATTCAATTGTTTAAATATAACCAATTCAACCCTTGATAACGTAATACGCAATAGTGCCTCTGTTTTAAACAATTGAAACTAACGAACAAAATTTATTACTAAAATTTACCAAAATAGAAAATAGAGTACGCGAAATATAAATATTATATTTAATTGAACATTTCTTAACCTACGTTTCAACTAACTATTAACCAACCAACTTTTAAACACGACTGTCTTGTTTTAATTCTAAAAACCGTAATCTTTTTTAAACTGCCCTAAAAGGAAACCACTTTTTTCCCTTCTTACTTTTAAAACACCCGGAAATTATCGGAACTGGTCGAAACGATAAAATAAGATATAGGCAACCCAACAAGCATTACAATTTGAATATTGTAATCTTACATCCTCAATTTTTACCTTTTTTTAAACACTTCACTTAATTAATTTAAACAACCCCCAATTCAAATTAAATTACTTTTTATTTTAAAATAATTAAAAAATCAAAATTACAACTTAGACGGGAATGAACACTCGTCCCGCCTTTAGCTAACGCACACCGCGTCTGCCATCATCACCTTCTCTCCTTTCAATCTCTTCAGCACAGTTACCAACACAACATTTTTTACAATTAAAATCTTATGTACAGCGTGTTTATAAATAAATAATTACAATCATAAAATCAAACAAACTTAAAAATAATAAATTAACGTTTTTATGGTTTCGAAACACGACAATATATTCGAGACGGTCATTAGCCTAGTTTGTTAGCTGAATAACTGCTGACATTAAGGTACTCGGTTCGAATCCGGAGAGAGTCTAAAATTTCTTATGATCGTCTCCGTGCTTCGGAGGGCACGTAAAGCCGGCGGTCCCCCTGAGTTCATGGTTGCCACCGTCAACTATTAAAAAAACAGGGTTCCTGGCATTCCTCACCAAAACAAGTCGCAGACCTAATTAAAGAAGAAAAAGAAGAAGACAATATATTCGAATATCAGAAATACAAAAATGATAATGTGTATAATGCTGCACACATTTACAATTTTAAATAAATAGCTGTGTGTCAATATTACCACAATATCCAGTCCGGGGAAACGCGACTGCCACGCACAAGTGATTCAGAATAGATGCCTTTGTCACGCTTTTGACTGCCCGTATTACGTCACCAACCGACGACTTCACGCCGATGCAAACATCGAAACCATCGACGAATATATCAGGAAACAAGCAGAGAACCTGTACAAATCCATACAATTCGCGGAAAATGCACTCATTGCTCAACTCGGCCAATACGATCCCGGCTTCAATATTGGACACCGCTGGCCTAAGGATCTCCTCACCGCTCCCGACCCGACGCCACGCTCCCTGCCACTCGGGAACCAATCATAAACATTGAATCGCAGTCATAAACGAGGCAACCACGAATCGCACAAGGACCCAAGACCAGCGGACGAAAACTCATCAAACACTTGAATCCCACCACAACGGACGCGCACAAGGATGAAGAATCATAGCATCGTTCTATACCTGCGTCATCCGAAGCGGGTTTCAATCATTATACACGCATGGTACGAACCCTCATCACCCTCCAGGACCTAGGGATTAACCCAGTTCAAGCCTAGCGCTAAATAAAAACGAAAGTCATCTAACAAACCCACCGACCGCCGCCAACATCAGTCTAAAGGAGATATAGGGTCTCGCCCTGGCAACTCCGTAAATCCAATATGTTAATCCTTCATCATCATTAATCCAAAAGATTTGAAATTAAAGCTAACTAAATTGATGCCAAATATTGAAAATTTGTTAGCAAAGCGCTTGGTTTATCCATCCCACTAAAAACATAATTTTTATCTTAGTTAGTTTTAATTTGAAAGAATCCATACCAGGTAATTTGGGGGCTACCCAAAACCGAGAAACATGGCAAGTGGTCTAAGAAAGAAAAAAAATTTGGGAACCACTGGTTTAGAGCGTCAAAAAGTACCATTTCAATGATAATTTTAATTCTCTACCCCTATTATTGGGAAAAATTATTAAGATTAAAGTAATAAAAATGCGTTTTTGTGAATTTTTTCACGATACACGTCGTTTCGGCGAAAGCGATTTGGCATCGTATATTCGATGACGGTCAATTCGGCGACCCGAAATTTGGCTATGCTAGTTTTGGCACCGGCATTTCGGCGATTCCCATTCGGCGACAGAAAATTCGACTACGTCGATTCGGCGACGAGAAATTTATTTAAGTGTTAAAATTTATTAAAAATATAAAAAAAATATTTAATTGAAAAGGCTGAATTGTATTGAAATGGGGAAAACCAAGGAAAGATTAATACAATAAAAATTATTGAAAAGGAGCAAAAAACAAAAGATGGGATCTACTTAAGGGACGTAGGGAGATATCCAACTTTTAACGACGGATTTTTATGTACAGGTTCAAAAAGCCATAGGCAACCGTACTAAGTTTTTTTTGTACATTTAGATTTTAAATTTAGAAGAATAAATTGAATAAACTAAAAGTATATCTCCCGTCGCCGAATCGACGTAGTCGAATTTACTGTCGTCGAATCGGAATCGCCGAAATGCCGGTGCCGAATATCGGGTCGCCGAATTAACAGTTACATAGTCTTTACTTCTTTATTTTTATTTTCTCATTGGTTCAAAATATTTTTTGACTTGTAATTGTTGGTTCTTCAATTTGAATTACCGCCTTCTCAAATCAAAGTTACAAACCAAACCAAAGCTGTGATCGTCAAACAAACCTCACACGTTGTGATCTCCCCTCGTAGTAACACTTACAAGTCCTTTTAAATTTGCGGATGGCTCTTTGAATGCTAACGTCGTTACCTTGCTTACTAACCTCAAACTTAACTTACATCTGTCCAGTGGCGTAACCACTGTTAGGACACCTGAAGGAATAATTAGTACACACAAATTAAATAAAATACAGGATTCGGTTTAACGATGAATATATATATTTAACCGAAAAGAAAAAGGTAGTCCGACAACCAATTTACCAGCAAAGTTAATCTTCTTGATATCATTTAATTCGGAATACTTTAGTTTGAAATTTGATTTAATAACTGTTCGATAGTTAATTCCTCTGATCGTAATGCTTTCTAATCGATTATTCATATTTAATGACCAACCACAACCTTTATAATAATTTGTAAGAAGCTCATGTATGTATTTCGATGTTCAACTCAATTGTTTTTATTTTATGTAAGATTTTAAATAATAACCCTTATATTCTAAATTATCCGCTCTTATATAACTAATACCTCGTCACTTAAACTAAGATCGTCACCTTTAATTAATATGTCGTCAGCTTAGAACTAGTACGTCCCTCTTATTGCTAATTGGTCATTTTCTTAAATCTAAATAAGTCGTATGTACTTTAAATAAATTCCTCATACTTAAACTAGCAAATAATCATAGCCGCAAATAATCATGACGAACTTTGTTAAAACAGTTCTTTAATATTATAATTTAATTGGTATTATTTTATATGTGGTCAATTGTTATTATCTTATATGTATTTAATTGTTATTATCTTATATGTATTCAATTGTTATTATCTTATATGTGGTCGCAAATAATCATAAGGAACATTGTTAAAATTTATTAACTGTCCTGAAATATCATAATTTTGTAGTATATCATTTAGATATTTGATAAAGAAAAAGAAACATCACGGCATTTGCTTTGTCATTTCCGGCCCTAGATAATTAGTTAACCTTTTCAATCATCAGCCATTACTGCAATATTGTCACGGCCATCTTATGATTTTAAGCGTCCATTCAACTTGTTGCGCAATTCATCTAAATTAAATTATCTAACGCTATATATATATTTTTCACCTCAAACAACCGCTTCTTATTTTAAATTATCTTTAAACAACTATTCTTATTTCTTATTTAGAACTAATCACCGCTAGGTACGCCATTGGTAACACATTATATGAATAATCAATCTCTTCCATTACATAATCCCACTCCCGTTTTAAAAGATAATAGTATTAAATCACAATCTCGAACAGTAATTAAATCTTAAAACTGAAGATGAAGTAAATAAAAACTTAGATTCAAACTCGTATGTAAAATTATCTAACCACGCGGCTGCGAACAATTATTACCTAAATTTTAACGTAATCCTGTATTAAATTCTTTTAGAAAAATAAATCAAATATTTAAACTTACGTATTTTAAATCTGTTGATAACTAAAATATATATGAAATAATTTTAAATTCAATTATTGAATATTCTTAAAACATTCCAAGTACCAAATTACCCACAACCTACAAAAATGTAAGGTCTTTTTTTCGATCTCCAACGGTAAAAATCCTAACGGAAACTCTTACTTCTTGCGTTTGAACCCCGCTGTTGCCAAATCGTTGTATTTTAAACATGAACTAAATTTAAAATTTTGCGCCCATTATATTCAAATTCAAATTTACAATATTACAGACTGAAAATTAAAAAATATTTAATTTATTTAGGTGATAAATTAATAAAAAAGTTAACCAAAAATAAAAATTTGTTTATATGTAGTTACTATTATAAAAAAATTAAAAAGAATGTTTGATAATATTAAGGTTTTATTTTTCGTATCACATTAGTTAAATACAGGTAGTCAAATGAATAGTAAGTACTTTCTTAAAATTAAAAAAACCGAAAAAATATAATTTTTGCATCAGTCATTTTGATAAAATAATTAACTATTATTAATATTAATTAAAACAAAGTAAATTATAAAAAAGACACAAAATTTTCTACAATTTAATATTTAAATTTAAACTTTTTATTAGCAGTCATCTTATGTATCAAACTTCATTGACAAACCCATTAGGTTCAGCGTAGTCATTATAGCTATGAAAAAAGGTTCATAATCATCTTTGGTGATATTTTTGAACTTTTCCAAATAATGTGCAAACGTTTGCACTTCATTAAATTCAGTTTTTGCTATTCGTGAATCTTTTCGAATAATTTTTAAGCCATCGAACAACAGTTGAAGAATATTATCGTGTAAATGGGTTATATTGTTTTCGATTGCTTTATGGATTTCTTCATCTTTAAACGTAATTTCTTTAAGTTTTATGCAAGCTTGATAACATAGTTTTAACGAATATCTGATATTCTCCATCTTCTTTTTTATAGGGGTCTTAAATTTATCTAATAAAAAATAAATATGTAAATGTATGTAATGTATTTTTTATTGGATTTTTAATTAATATTTTTTTCTTTACTTTACGGTTAAAATTCATTATTTAACGTTTTTGTTTAGTATGTTTATTTTTAGATATTTATTTACCTTGGTTTTGATAAAATATAAACTCATTATGGTTAAGTAAAGAAATGATATAAAACCACCATAGTTTTCTTTTGGAAAATATTTCAACAGCTGCGAGAAAATGTACGGACATAATACTAAAATTTGATTTAATTCCCATTTTAGCACAAATGAATAAAATAGTGGAAATAAGCAAATTTACTTTAGCGCATGCAAAATTGCTTTGATCATCATTACATCGTTGATTATGCAATTCGCATATTTTTAATACATCTTTCAAGTATGATGCTGAGCTTTCTAGAATCTTAAACAGAATAGATATAACAATGCTTATTTATAATTATTAGTCTTACCGAGTGACCTAGTTTTTGCACAATCTTATTGCCTGAATCACAGGTTACACGAGAAATTATACTATCAAGTATACCATCTGAACAAGTGAAATAAATTTTCCATCGTGTCTTATAATCTATGCCATTTCCATCGTATAAAGTTTGTAGTGAATATTTGACAGAATCCAAAAATACACCAAAAACTTCTAATGCATTTTTCTCCTCCCAAGAAGGTATAAACATCGTCAGAAAGCTATTAAATAAATTGATATGCAATTTTCCATAATAATATTTTGCCATAGCTTTGTGTAGTGGCGAATTAGCTAAACCGAATGCGTCGTTCAGATGTTTTTTACACTGTTCGAAATTTTCCATGTAGATAGATGAATCTTTTAATTTCTCTAACGTATCCAAATATGTAAGACCTAAGGCCAATTTGCAAACACACAATTTTTCCAAAATAAAATTCATATTTTCGTCTATTTCCGTTGCATTATTTTCAGAGCATATTTGAAACCATGAATCTCCATAGAAGGTAATAGCTATAAATTTAATATCATTCACATAAAACTTATAAAAAAACTGAAATTACGACAGATTATTTTCGAATCAAAATTTGTATTTAACTTTTTTTCAGAAAAAAGAAAAAACTATCTAATGTAATGTGTTGCCGACGCACAAGAGTGGATTTAGGAAAATATGCAATGGATAAATTATTTTTTGTTCAAGAATAATCTCACGCAATTTGTTTTATTAAATGTAAATGCTATTCAAAGAAACAATTACCCATTTTTAGTCTTTCGGCTTGGGAATAATCTGTTAGGTTTAGTTGTGCGTCAAAGTTATTTGAATTTATTTTATAATATTCTTCGTCTATTACCAAACTATTTTCAATTTTTTTCACATTGATATAAATAGTGTTTTTCAAGAATTTCGAAGAAGAAGCGAATTTATAACAGTCGCCCGCCAAAATCAACACTAAGTTGAACGGTATTGTATGTGAGGAAGGCTCAATTTTGGTTTTGACTTTATTACAGCGAACCATCATATCCAAACAGCCTAAACATTCGTCAAACATTTCGTAATAGAAATATTCTTGAACTAATATGCCGTAAATTAACTCGGCCTTTTGATAAAATAGGAATTTTAAATAATTTTTCCAATAGTCGCGATCTTCATTAATATTCTCCCAAGTAGGTAAAACTTCCGATGCTCGATGCTCTTTCTTAGGAAATAATAAACTTACGTTAATATAGAAATATTCGTCTCTTACTTGTTTTTTGTCTTTTTTAAATTTAAGATAGGCTTTCTGAAAATTATCAGAATTTACATTGTCTTCGAGGTACTCT
Source organism: Cantharis rustica (assembly GCA_911387805.1). Classification (NCBI taxonomy): domain Eukaryota; kingdom Metazoa; phylum Arthropoda; class Insecta; order Coleoptera; family Cantharidae; genus Cantharis; species Cantharis rustica. The sequence continues at coordinate 39,993,236 of OU426879.1, forward strand.
TCTGGTAAATTTTTAGACACACCAAAATATTGTAGACATTCTAAACCATAATTTATGTTGGTCAGAGCATCGAGGCAACGGTTTTTCACGGGTACTGGTTTTTTTTTACCTGTGGATTGCACATAAAATTTTTTCATTACGAATGGTAAAAAAGATACCACCAGTTCAGATGAATAAGTCGAGATTTCGTATTTTCCAACCAATGAGATGTTATAACGTCACAAAGGGAAATATCATATAAGACACCGTATTTCTAAATTACCATTGGTTAGAAAATAAAAATTCCCGACTTATCTACTGGCGATGAAATAAATTTAAATAAATAAATAAACGTAACTTACATTTTCGAAACTCAATTTTACTTAAGGTAAATAAAGACGATTTGAATATATTATAAGAAAATGTTAAATCGACGATTAAATAATTTGCCGAAGCAATAATTTCGGGATGAATCTTGCTATTTAAAGTTAAAATACTGACATTAAATAAAGGATTATTTTCCTTTCTATTCTTAAAGAAATAATACTGATTATGCCCAAATCTATACGATATTATTCCACATTCGTAAATAAATGGAGTTCTCATCATTTTTAGTTGACCATCAATTCTTTCCGTCATATTTGCATTGAAAAATTTAAAAACGTTTTGATTTTTGCATTTTATCAACCAGTAGATCTGACCTGGCTGATATTCTTGATTATGAAGAAATGAAAAAAATTTTTCAACCGAAGTTTTTATTTTGGTCACAGAAAATTGGGAACCCATCATGTACGGTATATCTTGCGTTGGAATGTATTCGTAATGTTTTACGATGCTATCAGAATGAAAACATATAACTGCTTCGGGTACATCGCACATAAGATTATCTAACCACATATCAATAGCATTCAATATTTTCAACGGTTTTTCTGCTGGGGCAATGTGCAAGGAAACATTGCGGCTCGTTCCATTTTCCGACAGATTTGTCTTATGGTTGTTTGTCCCCAATATCATTCTAATTTTCTCAAAGGACCAATAAATTATCCGATTAAATTTATGCACGGTAGAAGTTAAACGATCGTATGGTTCGAGATCATCTACAAAACTCTTGTATAAAAATTTTGAGTGCAAATTTTGTTGGCGCAATTTTTCATTTGAATTATTTGTTTTGAGGAGATCGCCGTAAACAATATTTAAATCGGCGAAATATTTTTTATATTCATTTATATCTTTCTTAGTGTTTGCAAAATGTCTTATATCGAAATTGTCAATCAGTAAAACGTTCCCAATTTTGCGCACTGTTACGCTGAAGTACTCTTTCTGATATGGAATTTTAAAAATTTCTTTAATAACGTCAGCGTCTGCTACTATGTCTGCTTTATAGTTGCATTCCGAAAACATGTTTGCGATAGAAAAACTGTAACAAAAATATAACTTAAGCTTTGATAGGCAGAACTCAAAAATAATAGTTATATTTAAAAAAATCTTATTATCCTATCATTTGTTTTAATAAAAAACGAGCGAGCGAGCCTTACAGTACTCGTATATGATGTGTAACACCTGATATTTCACCTTGGTAGTGAGCAACATTATTATTTCACATAATTAATAATAATTATAAATTATTTAAAATCGCGAAATAGTTGGAACGGCATTACGTTACCAGTAACCGTAACCCTAATCTGTAACAGATAATACGAATTAGAACAATATTATTAGATGAACCCTCACAGCGTTTTGCGTTATGTTCTTGCAACATAATTATATCATTCGGTGATTGCGAGTTCGAACCTCACGTCGGGCAGTTTTTTTTAATGGCATTTTATAATACAAATGATGTCCGATAAGTCATTTTGCTCATTAGTCAAATCAAATAGCGCGCGCTCTTCTGGCTTCCTGTTACGCATTTTCGTCCCATTTCACGAAATTACCCCCATAAGTGAGCGAAAATCATCAAAAATTTAATAAAATTTAATTAATGTTACACATTAAAAATAAAACTTCTGTTACATAAGTATTTTAAAAAGATTAAATTCGACCAACGATTTTGTTCTGGTAAATTTTAAAATTTACAAGGAGGATTATGCCATGTTTTATTTCCTCATATTTTAAGATTAAATTATGTTCTATTAGTAATCTAATTAGTAAGCACTAATTGTTTAAAATATACGGTTACTGAGAGATTAAAATTTTTTTTTTAAACATATAATTACTAAGTCAAGATGTATTGTATATCCACAGATCTCTCAGAAACCGAAAATGTGCGCACAAGTTTTGTGGTTGTAAACTTTACACTTTTTGAGAACAAATCTCAGAGTTTACTTTTTTTTAATGCTGACTTTTATACAGGGTGTCCTCGTGACCGTAGAGAATCTTTGAGGTGGTGATAAAGAACACTTTTCTAAGACTAATTTTCAAATAAAATTTTTGTTCAATTCCAAACCCTTGGGGGGTACCTCTCTTTAAAGCAATAATATACATGCGTGTAATACTTGTTGTGGTGTTTCAAAATGATTGCGACCCACCCTGTGCTAAATAGTAAAAATTTGTTAATTTCAGTTTTAAAACGTTTGACATGGAAAAGTACAGAGTGGGGAGAAAAGGATAGAGAGGGACGCTTGGTCTGCCAACAATGGCGGAGAGCGGATAGGATTTTTGAATGTCCGCTGAGTTTTTTGATATTATTGTGAGATATTGTGAGTAATATTTGATTTTGATTGATTAAATAAAGTGATTGTATGCGAATGCATTATTGCGCCTTTTCTGGAAGTGTTATTTAGAGATTTGAAGTTAATTTGGATGTTTTTGATGCGTTGTTACCGAGCGGTAATTGGTTTAATTGATTTGATAAGTTTGGAGAGATTGGTTGATTTGATAAAATTTGGAAGAGCAATTGAAGTTACAATTTTCGATTTGAGATTATAAAATTTGAAATTATTTTAAAATTAAAATTAGTTTAAAATTCGAAGAATTAAGGTTGCATTTGTTCGAGTGTGGCCAGGTGATAGATAAGCCGACGTTTTGAATACGCATAAGTTTCAAACAAGCGAACCCATTTTTAAAGTTGTACATTGAAATTGAATTTACAATTTGAAGAATTTGTTATTAAAGAAATTATTATTTATCAATTTAAAAGAGGACAAACACAGGAATTCACTACTGAGGTCGAATTGCTCCACCGCAGAAAAGAGCTAGTCGAGGTAATATTTTTTTGGTATGGTAAAGGGCTCAACAATAACTCACTCGAGTCAAAATTTAACGAGCCAAAAGTCGGCGCTGTCACTCGCGCGGCGACCTGTTGGCAAAAGCAAAAATTAACGAGCCAAAAGTCGGCACGACTTTCTCTCGCGGCGACTCATCGGCAAAAGCAAATCTCCTCGTCGGTTCGCTCCCCACCTGTCTAACTTTTACAGTCCTACAACTTAAATTATTCAAAACCAAATTTTCACCAAAATGTGTACAAGGTAGGTCGTAATCATTTTGAAACACCACAATATATTATATGTAAAAAATATACGTCTAAATATTGGTCTACCGCCGCGACATTCGCACGTATAACTTCACGGGTTTTCATACAATTTTTCGGACATCGTTTTTTGGCGCCATCTAGTATTATGAAGTATAAAATTTTGCACCAATTAGCTAATGCGCATTTAAACTAATATTTAAAAATAGTTTTCAGATTAGGACAGGTAAAGAAAAGATGTTCAAGATATTTATTAAAAATGCCGTTTTAATTGTGAGATATTTTTTTTAATTTTGTATTTTTATATAAATATTTATATTTACATTTATATTTATATTTACAAAATATATTTATATTTTATATAAATTATTATATATAAATATAATTTTATTATTTAAATTATATAAATATAATATTATTATATTAAATATATAATTATATAATTATATAAAATATATTTATATTTTATATAAATTATAGATAAAACTTTGATAAAACACAAAGATGTCAACACATGAAAACAACAATAACCAACATAACCAAATAAGCTTTAGATCAAATGCAATAACGTAGGTATCGTTTACACGTTACCTACACTTCAAGCCGCTAGAGGTCGGATTCCTATTTTTTCACGAAGTTGTACGTATTATAAGTCTATTGTATTTGGCTTCAATTATACGTTTTATATGCGTAAATAACGCTTAGAATGTTCGACTATTAGGGTAGGGATGTGTAGGAGTGCGCACTTTCACGATTTGATGTTATAGAAATAAAGTAAAATACATCAATTTAAAGTTATTATCATATATTAACTTCTTAGGTATCTGGCTACAGAAAAACTATTAAAAAATTAACGGACAATAGACGGTAAAGAAATAAATTAAAAAATTTCAAGGCATTCGATTGCGCACTCTTGCACTATGTAGTGGACAAGAATGCGCATGCAGGCGTGCAAGAATGCGCATTAAGCATCACTTACAATAATCACATTTAGGACCAGTTCTACAATGGAAGTATAAAGTCCCGAATAAGTATATTCTGTATAACTTATTCCATGATTTATTCCAAGTATAAAAGTTATCGCGTTCTGCAAAGCTCGTATACGTTTAGTATTACTATTCCTGAAAAGTAGTTCTTGCGCATCCCTTTTAGGTCGTTTGACATATTTATTTCCATCATTTGACGTTAATTTAACCATAAATTGAAATGTTACTTTAAAAAAGTGTTTTTGAAAAACACAAAATTAATTTTCTATGCCGATTCTGTATAGTTTAAATTAAAAAAAATTGAAATTTAAATTTGTAGTTGATTATTCTGGTCTTCAAATTATTGTATTCAACATATAATTGAGGATGTCGACGTAACATAACATCTTCAACAATTTCGTCGTCTTGCTCTGAGTCGAAAACATTCTAATTTAGTAAATACATTATATTAAGCACTTTGTATTATAATTTTAAAATCATAAATAATTCGTTGGTGCTTTTCATAAAATTTTATAAATAAAATTATAAACTCAGATATCTAACCTGAAAATAAATTATTGCTTACATTAGATTTGACCAATAGAAAACAAGAATAAACTTCTTTCAGGTACACTGTGCAAGAGTGCGCGCGTATTCTTGTTCGCATCGGTACTGAGCACTCTTGCACGCAGCGGACTAATTATTTTTCTGTCGATTACAACGCGAGAACCTCTTATTACGCGTTTCCGAAGATTGCCGAAGAGCATCGAAAAACTGAAAAATTAAATATGGCCGCCACGAGGGTTTTTTTCTTCAAGTTTTTCTTTTTGTTTTCTTATAAACCCTGTATCTTTTAAACGGAAAGTTTGGATATCAAATTTAAAGAGCTACAATTTATTTCGTTTCATAAATTTTTTTGAAAAACCAACCGATTTCACAAAAAATTCGAAAATATAATATAATATTGCTTTAAATCGCTGTAGAAATTATGCATAAAGCGAATGAAACAAACCAATTTATTCAAACGCGATTTGACATTAAAACAAATGAAGTCGATCAAATTCAGATTTTTGTAAAGGTGCTACTTTAAGTTTACTCGTTAAATTTGTTAGTCACTTACCTTGCCGATTTTTCAGTTTTTATTTTTATTTTTATTGGATTAGGTAAATCGACATTGGGATTTGACCAATTATCTGAGGGCACATTGAAATCTGTTTCTGGCGGTAGTTTGCGAAATGTTTTAGATTTTGATACGTCAAATACAACATCAGATTCAGAAAATACCTCTTTCTTTGTTAATATGTTACAAATATCTATCGTATCTATCAATTCAGGCCCAAGTACAACATTTTCGTTATTTACATAACTTAAATTTGGAGGTTCTAGAATTAGAGTTTCTTTGCTAGCTACGTTTTCATCTTCAACATCTATTTGTTCAGAAACGTTTTCTTCATCTTGTACATTTTGAATTAATTTTTCTTCCTCGCTTTTCATATTTTATAAATAAAAATACACGAGAGCTCTTAAGAAATTCGAAATTAGCGATTGAAATTAATAACCGATTATTTTAATCGAACACCGTAATTTCACAAAAAAAACTTACAAAACTTAAAAAACTAGAACAAATAATAAACAAGAAACGTTAACAAAATTTATTTATTTTGTTTATTTTAAAACAAATTTGAAACTGATAAAGATGTGCTAAACAAGCGAGTTCAAATCTTTAAAATTTCGTACAGCGTTGTCAATAATAATTGTCAAGTTTACATAACATAACCACAACATAGTACAAAATTTGAATCCTTTTGAAATGTGTTTTTTGTTTTGAAATCTACTTTGCCATTGTAATTTTACATTCGTATTATGATAAAATTTGGAAATAGTTTAAATTATTATGATGTGTGTGTTTTATTAATTTTAGTGTTTGGAACCCAGATAAAAATAGGATGTAAATATGAAAGAGTTTGTTGGTTTTATTATAAAAACTCAAATAAATTTCACTTTTTTATAGAAAACAATTTACATTATACATGATTCGGCGTATTCTGCCGATATTGTAGGGGGTGACAAATTTTCTGAAAAAATAAAACCATCGAAATTAGAATATACGTGTGTGATTCGTCCTGCTGAAGGTTTAGGTTTTCCGTTTTCAAGCAGCGAAAATAATCTACATACCTACGTTACATGGTAGTTACCTACTAGATATGAATATTTAATTTAGTAGAATTTGCAATATATTTACTTTCAAACTTAACAAAAATTAATTAAAACATATTATATTACACTGAATCATTATTTGTTTTTTCTTCTGATTGAAACAATATAGAGCAATATCGCCTTAGTTACAATATGTCATAACACACTAATACTTCCCAAGGGAAATATGAAACGTCATATCATATTGTCCCTAGGGAAATATGAAACGCCATTTTAAAGTATACTTTGCGCACGGTGATTGGACAATCAAACATACAAAACAAAATACTAAAGCCATCCCTGTTAAAAAGTGACATTTAAGTGACGTTTAAAATAAAAAATGTGCCTACTTATTTTTATATTTTAAAAACCAACCTAACTTCATCTGAATTATTGTGCGCGCTATTGATCTAGAATTTTGCATAAGGCTTCTTTCGACAAATTGCTAGGGGGGTTCAGAACGAGCAAAGGGGGGTAAATTTTTTGCTCAGTTTTTCAATATCTAGCGCCGTTTTCGAGTTATTGCAAATTCAAAATCTCAAATTTTATTATTGATGAAATATTGATATATTTAATAATATATTTTTCAATCAGAAGAAAACTATTAATTACAACACGGGAAATATGAATAAATTTCCTTTGGTTGTCTATACATCTCTCGGGCTTTGCCCTCGAGATGTAACTAGCCAACCTCGGAAAATATACTATTCATATTACCCTAGTTGTAATAATAGCTATTTTCTTCTGATTGCAACAATATAGAGCAATATCGCCTTAGTTACAATATGTCATAACACACTAATATTTCCCAAGGGAAATATGAAACGTCATATCATATTGTCCCAAGGGAAATATGAAACGCCATTTTAAAGTATACTTTGCGCACGGTGATTGGACAATCAAATACGTAAAGTAAATACTAAAGCCATCCCTGTTAAAAAGTGACATTTAAGTGACGTTTAAAATAAAAAATGTGCCTACTTATTTTTATATTTTAAAAACCAACCTAACTTTTTCTGAATTATTTTGCGCGCATTCTGCGCGCTATTGATCTAGAATTTTGCATAAGGCTTCCTTCGACAAATTGCTAGAGGGGGTTGAGGACGAGCAAAGGGGGGTAAATTTTTTGCTCAGTTTTTCGATATCTAGCGCCGTTTTCGAGTTATTGCAAATTCAAAATCTCAAATTTAATTTTGATGTAATATTAATATATTTAATAATATATTTTTCAATCAGAAGAAAACTATTGATTACAACACGGGAAATATGAATACATTTCCCTTGGTTGTCTATACATCTCTCGGGCTTTGCCCTCGAGATGTAACTAGCCAACCTCGGGAAATATACTATTCATATTACCCTAGTTGTAATAGATTATTACAAACCTTTACAAATATCCTTTTTTGAATAAGTTTTTTGGTTTTTCTAAAAAAGCCAAAAAATCATTGAATTTGAGATCTTCCGTTATTTTGTAAATCTCAATTTTTAGAAACTTTTGGCTTAGACAGAATTTTGATATCTTAATTAGGTTAAACGTGATTACGACCTAAAGTTCAAATTGCTTCACGTAATTACAATTGACGTGTAGAAAAAGTATATAAATTGCATGAATGTTTTGCATCTTTTACAATTATTCTTATCAAAAATAGTAAGCCAGCGTATAAAGCATAGTATAATGTTACATACTGCATAAATAAATTATGTACACTTTACTATTTAAAAATGTAGGTATGAATTAAAAATTCTTTTGAATAAAAGGTTTATTGGTTTGGTGTTATGAAAGTATGTTTAATTTAATTTGTTTAAAAGGGTGAGTATGTACGATGTAGTATGTACATACATACGGTAACAAACAAATATATTCTTTTAAGAATTTTAAAGGTGTACCATTATACGAATGCTATGACTACCTAAACACTTTATTTAACCAATATCAAATTTTTTTAAGGCAAACAGAATTATTTAAATGCAAGTATTACATGGGTAACATCCTAAGATTTTATCAAATTTTTTGTTTAGAACGAATTTTTTGAAAGATAGGTAAAATCACACAAATAAAATACCCCCCTAAACTAAATCCTGTATTTGCACTTAAGATCAAAGGATTTAATATCATCAAAACAAAAGAACACCAATATCAAAAATAGAAAATCAGTTTTATGATTTATGCTTAGCACGTTTTTGGAATGAAATTCAATAATTTCAACATAATTTTGAATTTTGCTGCACAGGAAATGTAATTGATTTCGAAAGTAACAGGAAACACGAACTTCAGGCGACACTCATTTTTTGATGCCGTATGTGTAAATTCAAAAAACAAGGGATTATTTTTAAATTACAAATTGATTTATATATACTTTATACAATTATAACCGACAGTCACTGTTATATAGTCAAATCATCGTAAGCTTTCATAAAATTATCGAAAAAAATAATTTTAAAAACATTACGAAAATTATTTCATTTATAATTAGAGCATAATTATAAAATAAATATAAATTTAAATACCTTCGTTAAAAACCATAGTAAGATAGTAGGGATATCAGGTTACCGTCTCTCCTTGATTCGTATTAATTTTTCTACACACGTTTACACTTTAAAAGCATTACAAAGTTTCTAAACGTCAAGTCTGCTGTCTTTGCACAACACGGAATCCTTTTTCATGCATTGGGATGGCTGGTCTTAGAGAACAGCCTTAATTAAAAAAATGTAATCATTTTGTTGTTTACAATTTTATTTAAAATTAAAAGTACAATTTTCAAATAAAGATCCACTAATTGAACAATTTCCTAAATCTCCTTCCTCAAAAATTTCCTAAAAAATTTCCAACTTCGACAACAAAAAATATATATGCAAAGGTTCCCCAAGACTCCGTACTTGGACCGAAGCTATTTAACTTATTTATCAATGACATACCGACATTTGCTAAAACCAACATGGCTCTGTACGTAGACGACACGGCAATATATGCTCATTCGTACTATGTACAGGTTGCAAATAAGCAAGGATGTTGGCAAACTTGAACCATTTTTTAAACATTGGAAAATTAAACTAAACTCAGAAAAGACGGAGGCCATAATTTTTACACGGTTATGGACAAACGACAAAATTTTTCAGCCTTTAATAGTTGACGGGCACAAAATTAAAACAAAAAATTAAAAATGCGTGTGACCGTCACACGCAATTGAAGTAAAATTTTTTTGGCATTATTACAGATGCCGATTAAGTTAAAAATAATAGTGTAACGAAAATTAAAACGTTTATTTAATTCTAAAGGGCTAAACAAAGGTTTACAGATACGGTTTATAACAATAAAACGATTACTACATTAAGATTAACACTAACAGTAATTTACACTATAATTTATTTAATACTAAGTCTATATTTATTTAAAAACTCGGTATATTGTTTATCACTTCACTTTATTTATTTTCACATATTTATGTTAACACTTGCTCGTTCAAACTGGAATTGATTTGTCACAGGAAAGCATTTGTATTTATAGGGGAATGTTGTCAAGGTTGGCCCGTCGTCTAGGTAGGCCCACTGCGATTTTTCAGTATAGATCACTGAAATCACTTATGTGCGAGTGTGGCAAAACATCCCTCAATGACAACGAACTTTTCGTGCCATTACTGATTTTGGAGTGTAATGTTGAAACGTGTTGTGCACTCATTCACTGAACCAAGACAAAAGAAGTTTTCCAGCAGCTGCAAATAGAGCATGAAAACTTGGATAAGCATCTAAAATGTGTTATGTGGATAGTCTTTAAAAATTATTCAAGGAAAACATTCATTTTCACTACCTGTTTGGATGTAGTGTGACGTGATGTGGTGATGGAATTTGTTGTCAATGTTGGACCGTTGCAAAAAGACCACGTTGGTAAATGCATCATCTGCTTGGAAGCGAATGCTTCGTCGCCTGAACCGCAACAACTCTATTGCATGCATTAAATGCAAGAAAAATGTGCATTTGAAATGTGCCAAAATGGCAAGAAACTATTTTATTTGCCAAAATGGTGATTCGGAATTATGTGTCATGTAAATCAGTTTTCTGCGATATTATTATATTGTAAAGTTTCACTCAATCGAATAAAAATAAAATGAATTTGGTTTATTATTTCATCCAGTCAATTTTTTTGCATGAATTTGGCAATTCTCAACGGTGGGCCAACCTAGACAGCATGGGCCAACCTTGACAGCATTTTTTTTTTAAATTCTTGCATAAGTTCTCTATTTTTTCCCAAACAATTTGCAATTGCCTCGAACGTAGCTTTATTTCTAGATCTTTCTGATCATGTGCTTAAATCAGCAAAATTCTTTCTTACACGGAAGTTATCGGCAAAAGTTAAAAGAGTGGTCAACCCTGACGACATTCCCCTACTTAAATGCTACCTTCCAGAAACTTCCATGCTTTTCTATTCATTTCCAGACTGCAATCTAGCAATATTTGATTGACTAATGATGTTATCATGCATGACTCATCACACATGACTCATCATACATGACGTCATACATTAGTTATCAAATATAATTACACATTCTTTCGTAACAATAGTTATTAATTATATGAGGGGATTAGAAGCTTGTTAATTTTCGAATATAATTCAACGTATTATCCACGATCATGGCCAAAACCACAAGAAAAAATTTTGGTTTTTTAGAAACGTCGTCGGATTTGACAAATTTATTTTTATCAAGAATACTGATTTTGAGATGAAAACGAATCCATTAGTGTATTATTAACTCTAAACCGCTAGTGTATTAAAAGGCCTTTAATCCACCGAAAACAAACGTATTAAATCTTATATAATGGTCGTGGATAAAAATATAAATACAAATTTAGGTGATTAACAATTTATTGTAGCAATTTACAGCGATTTTAGCATATAAACTACTGACTATTATTTCAATTGGCTATGCCGTTTTTATTATAAGAAAAATGCTTATTTCTAAATAGTATTATTGTACACATGCTTACAATGCACATACATCATCACTTAATCTAAGAAAGAATAATGCTTCCAAGCTTCAGGTGGATGCTTGGGAATGCTTTTGGTGGACTCATATTCGGTTCACATAACACTTTCCTACCGAAAACCAAAATTACGGTTCCGTTAATTGGGATTTCTATGATAAAATGTATTTTAGAATTTTGAATAAACATTTTAATTTGGATAAGTTTTTGGAATTCGGGATAATTTTCTTTTTCTAAAGGTACCGGAAATTTTGTGGCTGTTAACGTTGGCTTTATCTCTAGCAATTCTTTAATCAATTCTTCAGGTGATAGTATCGATTGGTGCATGACTTTCATTCCGCCAAAGGTTATTGTTTCTTCCAATTCTTCTAAGATGTCCTTGATATTATTAAGTGCTGTTATTAGTTGAAAATAAATTGAAATTATGATTAACTTATGTTCAGATTTTGTTTTGTAAACATTTGTCGCATTGATGACATATTCTACTTAGAAAATTCTTACTTGCAGGACCATCTGATTAATTGCCAATTTGCTGATACTACTGTTGAATTTGTCAATCGCCCTTGTAGTTAATTTGATTTGTTTTTTCATTAATAATCTTAAGCCATTTTGTTCATTCGACAACCTTTTGATTGCAGCATTGTATTTGGTTGCATCTTAGCTGTCTAGGTTTCCCGTTACAAATTTAATAAGCGACCCGAGTCTGTTAATTAGACCTTTTTTTTTTTTCGACGGCGCGGCGCTGAGTGCAAAGCGTCAAATTTTTTTCTTAATTTGCTTTATAATATATTCTAAAAGTTTATGAAAATTTTCCAGTTCTCTAAAATGGCTCTTGCCGTTTTCAAGCTTATTATATGCTGATGTCACTACGTTAAAGTTATTTACTAAATTATCATATTCTATTCTAATTGGTTCTAAATCTATTATCTTAATTAAAGTCCAGTAACTGATTTTGTTACCAGCAACTCCCAAAAATGCTGGAAGAATTTCGGAATTATCTGTTAGTTTCTTGATGTTGATGGTTGCGGAGCATCGTCCTGAACAGCATCTGTAACAACAGGTCTTCTTAATAACCTTAGATAAACCCTTTGTGTTTGATTATTTTTTTTTAATTTCTACGGTGTTATAATCAAAAATCTTTTGTATCATGTAAGGTCCTTCAAATTTCTCTTTTGTTTTTCCTCTGATGTTACTGGTCTTCTTCTTGTATACGGTTTGTCTAATTTTAAAGGAGTGTGACTCCGTGGGGTTTCGAGTTTCTGCATTTTTTTCTTTTGTAGTGTGTATTGTTTCCTTTACACTTTAATTTTTTAAAAAGTTTAAATTTAATTTACTCATGTGGTCATTGACGTATTCTTTGTAAAACCTAGTATCTAAATATAAATTGAACGTATGGTTTTATAATTTTTTATGTTTTATAATTAATTTAGGTATGACCTAAAATTAACTCGAGGGGGGTGTAGCTGGTGAATGCATGAATGGAGTTATTATATGCAATAAAGGCATACCTCATTAAAATTTTGATGTTTGTTTTTTTATCCTGTACTCTCAAAATTTTTAAATGTTCGATAAGAGTTGAATGCATTCTCTCGATAATTCCGTTTGAGGGTGGATTTTGAGGAGTAATAAAATGAACCTGAACTTTATGTAATTTCAACAATTCTTGCACTGTGTTGTTTTTTATTTCGGTACCGTTGTCGGTGACGAGTGATTCTGGTACTCCATAAAATGCAAAATATTCTACTAATGCATTGGCTACCTCTGTAGCGGATTTACTAGTTATGTGAATTGATTGTCTTAACTTTGAAAATGAATCAATAACAGTCAAAAAATTTTGTTCTTCGATAGAAAACGTATCGATATGCACACGTTGGAATGGTTTTTGTGGCGTGTCAGTGACTATAATAGGTATTTGGGTAGGGTGTCTTTCGTATTTGGTCTTTTTGCAAATTTCACATTGATTAATAAAGTTTTGTATGTCTTGATACATGGTTCCCTAATGATATTTTCGTTCAATTGCCGTTATTTTTTGAATAATACCCCGGTGATTTGTTTTTCTTTCATGATGTAATTTGATCACGTTTGTCTGTTCATCTTTATCTGAAATTATTTGTAATCTCTCTGTGTACCTGATCAATTTAAGTCCATTATTTGTGAAATATTTTGTATAAACTACACAAAAACGTTTATAAGTGTCTTCTTTATCAAACCAGAGATAATACCGTTGTTCCGCCATAGTATTTTCTTTGAGAAAATTTAAAATTTCATTTTTGTTGTTCGATTTGGGGATGTTCACGTATTTAATAATTTTATTATCTAATTTATTTGTTTTTACCGCGAGTTCACCTTGGTGGATAGTTTTAATTATAAATTGTTGTTTTTTGTCATCTATCGCTTCCTTGAAAATTGGTATAACCTCTCTTGGTTCGTCATTTAATCTAGAGTGAATTATTTGATTTTCGTTGTCATCTTGAGTTACATTATCAGTTAGGTCTACTTCACTTCGGTTGTTTACTGCTTCCAAAATTATTGACTGAATATTTTCAGGTGTAGGTGTAGGTACCTCTGATGCTTTGAGTTCTGAATAAAGATCGGGAACATTAACGATCATAGATACACTATCATTGTCACTATCATTTTCGTCACCTTCCATTGCGTTAATTTGGATTTGTGATAATGCGTTGGCGTTGGTGTTTAGTTTGCCCTTTTTGTAAATGATTTTGTAGTCGTACTCTTCTAATCGGAGTTTCCATCTTGCCAATTTTGAATTTGTTTTCTTTAAATTCATTAGCCATACCAACGGACGATGGTCGGTGTAGATTGAGAACTTCCTTCTGTATAAATATGGTCGAAAATATTTTGTTGCGTATACTATGCTCAAAAGTTCCTTTTCGATCGTGGAATACTTTTGTTCTGTTCTACATTAGATGCATCAGTTGTTAAAATAAATTTTTTGTCGAAATCATTAAAATTTGTTTGCTGTTCTCAAATGCTTTAATAAATTCTTGATCGTGTTTAATTTTTGCACCCTTCTTCAGACATTTTGTCAGTGGCTTAGTCAATTTTGCAAAATCCTTAATAAATTTCCTATAATACCCTATTAGTCCTAAGTAACTTTTCATTTCCTTTGTGGTTTTCGGTAATGGGAAATTTTTAACTGCCTTGACTTTATCTGGGTTAGGTTTTACTCCGTTCTGTGTAATTACGTGACCTAGATATGACACTTCTTTTTGTAAAAATATACATTTTGCTAATTGAACTTTGAAATTTGAATTTCTTAATCGGTCGAAAACGGCTTTTAATTTTTCGATATGTTCTTGTAAGGATGTTGAGAATACAATTATGTCATCCAGGTATACTAAACACATTTCATTTTGGATGCCCCTCATTATGTTATCCATAACGCGTTGAAATGTTGAAGGTGCATTCTTTAACCCAAAACTCATCCGTTTGAATTCGTAGTGTCCTCGTTGTGTACTGAAGGCTGCTTTAGGTGTATCTTGTGGGTTCATTTCAACCTGATGCCAAATCAAGAGTTGTAAAATATTGGCCGCGTGCCAACTTGTCTAGGATATCGTTAATATTAGGTATCGGATATCGATTTATCATTGATTTTGCGATAATAGATTACCATTCTTTACTGTATTTTTCTATTTGCGTCTCTTTTTTTTGCACTAAATGAACTGGTGAGCTCTATCGGGAGTTGGATTTTTGAATTATGTCTTGCCTTAACATTTCGTTAACTTGTCTATTTATTTCCTGCGTTTGAAAAGATGGTTGTCGATAAGATTTTGTATAAATCGGTACTTCATCGGTTAAATGAATTTGGTGTTTAATTTGGTTAGTGGAACTTAAAGGAATATCTTGGTGATGAAAAATATCTTTATATTGAAAGCAAAGTTGTTTGATTAAGCGTTGTTTTTTAGGGTTCATGTGGTTCATATTAATTTTTTTAAATTTTTCTTTAGTAGTTCTTCATAATTTTGAGTATGGTCAACTTTCATTGGTTCGATATTATTTACTTCGATCGGTTCGTTAGTTAACGGTTCGACATTCAATGGTGTTGTAAAAGTGATTTGCTAAATTTTCTCTGATGAATTTGTAACAGTTGTGTTTGCAAAATTATTTGTACACTTTACCAAAGCTTCAGGAAATTCAATACCATTTTTAAGTTTTCGATACCTAATTATTCCTTCTTCATTTTCTAAATTAACTGGGATTTTCACAACCTACTGTGTACGTGGTTCCACTGTAATTTGATAATTTTGATGTCGATTAATTTTCGAAATAAAGAGGAATATTACCAAATTTTGTTTTTAAGGTTTTGTTTTTGATATTGATCTCTGCATCAATTAATTCTAACAAGTCAATTCCTATTAGTCCATCATAATTTTTATTGAAATCAAAAATGTAAAATTTGTGTTTGAGGCTTGTTCCTAGAAGAGGTTTTAAATTTACCATAGCTAACTAGATCGTGTATTGATTTTTTATTTGAAAGGATTCATGAAATAATTCAGAAAAAAATGTTGTACTGCATTTTCTCTGTTCAACAATGATTTTGTCGATCCTATATCTATCATGAGCTTAAAATTAAATTTTGGAAATTTTATGTATGCTAATTTTGATTGTGATATGGAGTTAATATTTATTTTTGTTATAATCTCATTTACGTCTGGTTGTTCGTGATAGGATCCTTGTAAAAATTTTGGTTATCGATTGCGGAGTTTTCGAATTCTTCCACTGGGACTTGATCCAATTCGAGTTCGTAAAAATCGTAATTTCTGTACTCTTGAATGTAGTCACAAGATTCAAAATTACCAATATAATTTTCTTGAATTTGATTTCCATTACAGACATCCAAATTATTGCATTCTTTGTCAATATTTTGGTGGTATAATTCTTCTGATGTCCATTTGTGTGTAGGTTGACTTGTTCTCCTGGTATGTGCGGAAGACGTATCCATTGGTTCAGCTGCTGGAAGACTAGGTCGTTGAAACAGTCGTTCTCGGAAATTAGAGCCTTGCTGATAAGCATTACGTTGACTCGCAGGTAGAAAGAGACGTTGACCTGATGAAGTTGCTTTATGCGGAAATTGTTTATACGTCGAAAAGTTTTGTTGGGGAAACGGCGTAAAATTTCTATTTGGATTAAAAGTAACTGGTCTAATAAATTGTGGTTTTTGAAAATTTTGAAAATTTGGTCTATGAAGATTTGAAAAATTTTGGTTTGAATAATTTTGATTTGAATAATTGTTTCTGAACATTGGATTCACTATAGGTTTAAGTGAATTGGCCGGTTGCTTGATTTCTATTGAGCTATAGTGGCGTTGACCGTTATTAAATGAATTCGTTTTTGACTAAGCATACATGAAATGTTCTTCCGCAGTCAAATGTCCTAATGCCTCCTCCAATGTTGTAGAGTTTTTGATTCTTACTACTAAGCCAATTTGCCCATGCAAACCTTGCAGGAATGTTTGCAATGTTAAATCGTCATATAGTCGCGTTTTGATGGTTTTTACACTTTGGTCCGTTTCCTTTAGTTGCAATCTGGTTAATAGTAAACAACGTACATCCTGACATCGCATACCAAATTGATATGATGATTTATTTTTAAATGGTTTTAAGCTCATTAAATCCTCGAGTAGGCAATTTTCATCCCTTTGGTCCCTAAAATGTCCTATAAGTAGATCTTTAATATTACTTCAAGTTGTTGCATTTTTCTTACTTGCAATTAAGGTTAATGCACGACCTTCTAACTTGCTGAGTATAATTTTAATTAATTAACTGTTTATGTCCGATGGTGTCGTAGTACTATGTAGAGACAATAAATGCTCACATGCATTTGTAAAGATTGATAAAGTTGCTGCATTACCATCGTATTTTGGTATGACGTCGATGAGTAATTTTTCTAATTTTGCCATTGTACTTGTATTGCTTAGTTCGAGATATTGGTTTAATTGTTGACTTTGTTCTTGTATAATTTCGTTGTTTAAGGATAATTGTGATAATAGGTTTGAAATTTCGGATTCTGACATAGAAGATTATAAATATGAATTTGAGCAAAAACTTACGCAATAAATCCTTCGTCGTTGGGTTGAATTATTTTTTCGTTGTTCCTCCTTGATTCGGTAGGCTTTCTTCTTGTTACACTTGTTTTATGTTGATTATTTTATTATCACGAAACCGTGTTTCTTTTTATTTAAATTTTAAATGTCACTTAACACTAGGTTCGTCAGTTAATCGTTGATACGAAAAGGTGCCTTTTTAGAAATTTTATCTAATCCTCTTCTGACATCCGTCTCGACTGCGCCAGTTAAGTATTTCACCCGAAAGTTATTTAAAAAATAACAATTTAGGTGATTAACAATTTATTGTAGCAATTTACAGCAATTTTAGCATATAAACTACTGACTATTATTACAATTGGCTATGCCGTTTTTATTATAAGAAAAATGCTTATTTCTAAATATTATTGTACACATGTTTACAATGCACATACATCATCACTTAATCTAAAGAAGAATAATGTTTTCAAGCTTCAGGTGGATGCTTGGGAATGCTTTTGGTGGATTCATATTCGGTTCACATAACACACGCTAAGAGCTAATGTAATATTTTTTTAACGCATTATAGACTTGGAGCAGAGAGACGGAGTCGAGAAAAAATGTACTACTAGCGCTCGTAGTGGGCAAATCAAAAAATAAGTGTTGTATATTAATAATGAATAGTAATTAAAAATTTTGCATTTACCGAAATACATCAGAAAGTATTTGTAGTTATTGTAGACATTTTCAACCCGCTTTTTTATTTACAATTCGGAAAAATATAATTAATCCCGACATCGCATTTTACAATATTGAAAACATAATCGCAAACTAATTTTCACGGAGCTTTTGCCGTTCAGGAAATATTATTTATCAAATCTCTCTCAGCCTACGGCTTCGGGAAATTAATATTCCAAAATTTCCCTTATGAAGCTCCTGAAATTTGCCTCGTCCCAAGGCTGTTATCTCTAATAGAAGCTGCTAGCCACGGTTGGAATATAGGAACAAAGGCCCAATGCGATAAACCTTAACACCAAAAATGTCTTTATTTTTGGCAATCGCTGTCTGTCAAACCATACTCAAAGTTTTTTAAGTTTTTTTTATTTTTTTCTCAATTTTCTAAGTTTATTGACTCATTTGATGAGTTAATTTTTTTACATATACATTGTGTCTACTATCAACGTCGAACATAGGGAATTAACATTAATTTTAATTGTTTTGTAGATTTCTGCTCGCTAATTCGATCTCCGCCAATTTTTTTGGTATCTATGGAACGAGAAAATTATTGTGCATCCTGTGATACTAAAATTATTTTTTTTTCATTGATATTTATTAAAAAATATTAATTTAAAAATTAATGTCAACTTTAATCAACTGTTTTGAAAACATACTAACTTGTTTTTAAAAACATTAAATTTTTAAATGAAAATTTTATAATAACTAATATCGATGAAAAAAAATTAATTTTGGTATCATAGGATCCTCAATAATTTTCTCGTTCCATAGATACGAAAAAAATTTTCGGAGGTTGAATTGGCGAGCAGGAATCCACAAAACAATTGAAATCAATGTTAATTCCCTATGTTTAGCGTTGATATTGAACATCCTGTATATATATTTAAACTCCCCAATACAAAAATATCTTGTTCGTTGTTTTTAAAAGCATAAATAAATATAAATCTTGTATATCTGTATACAAACACTTACAATTCTATACAACAAGTTATTTTATTTTTCGACACCGCGGCGCCACCTGTAATTCTGCTCCAAGTCTATTGGGTATCATTATTATTTTTGTTGTACTGTATTTTTAAATTCACCCCCTTATGACAAATTTATTTTAAAATAGAAAATAACTTAAAAAAATTTTAGAATTTTTTAAGTATTTTTGTGGTATTTAGTAGTATGTGATGTTAAAATAATCAAACCTAACAAAATTTTAAAAAATAAAATTTTTAACTGTGAAGTAAATAATACATACTACAAAGAAACATAATATTTAAAAAAACTAAAATGACAATAATTCACATTTAACAGGTTGAACTTAGAATATTTGAATAAACCAGAAAATAGAATTCTGAAAAAATTACGCTAACAAAAATTTTTATCATTTTTATAGCGTAATTTTTTAATAATTTCTGGGGAGAGGTTATATGAGCGGAACAAGTTGATGAACGTAGTAGCATTAAACTCAATGTTGTGTTATCCCATATTATATTATATTCTGTAATTACTGCTGCGTAGCGTAGCAACTGCGTAGCATAAATAATAAGCTCAACAATCGGGTTCTTGATACAACTTACTACGACATCGTTAGGAAGACTACTGGCTCATAATTATCGTAGATACGACTTTGACTATACCTTTTATTTTTTTAATCTGTAGATTTCAAATTTTTTTATTTTCATATTTTGTTTTGTATGGCAGTAAATTAGACTATACAATCCATTTTTTACCCTGATATTTAGCATGAATGTATTGTCTGTGCCGGCGTACTCGGCGTTTTATTTCTGACCAGTGCCGTAACAACGAAAGAGTAAGCGATAGCGTAATTAACTGTAATAATACAACGACAAAAATTGGTTGACATAATTGTTAATAAAATTTTAAATAAAAACTAATGTGGTTTATAGGTAAATAAATTTTATTATATTATACAGGATGAAAAATTTTTGTCGACCAAATTAAACGTATGACGTCATACTTAAGAGTTTTGAACAGTGGTTCTGATGTTCCGCATTTTTAATTTCATCTTCTTATGTCATATTTATTTCAGTTCATCTTTGTTGCACCTATGTTACTAGTTACTAATTTCCAAATACCGCCTTATTGCCGTAACGCACTTCCGTTGCATTGTCGTATTTACACCTAAAGAAGTTTAATAAAATATCAAGTGTTGGGTATCTTTAGACGTGGAATAAAAATCTCTTTAATTTAATACTTTTTTCATTCTTATTCGTTATAATGGGAACCAGAAATTTAGAAAAATTAATATCCTATGTTATTTTCTTATGTTCAGTTCTTTGGCCGATCACTCGCTATAAACTTTTTAATATTTTTTGTAATATAAAACTGAAAAGTAAAAATTAAAAATAATTTAATTTATTTAGGTAATACGTTAATAAACAAAAATTAACCAAAAATAAAAATTTGTTTATATGTATAAAAAAATCAAAAAGAATGTTCGATAATATTAAGGTTTTATTTTTCGTATCACATTACTTAAATACAGGTAGTCAAATGAATAGTAAGTACTTTCTTAAAATTAAAAATTGAAAAAATATAATTTTTGCATCAGTCATTTTGATAAAATAATTAACTATTATAAATATTAATTAAAACAGAGCAATTTATAAATAAAGAAACAAAATCTTTTACAATTTAATATTTAATTTTAAACTTTTTATTAGCAGTCATCTTATGTATCAAACTTCATTGACAAACCCATTAGGTTCAGTGTAGTCATTATAGCTATGTAATAAGGTTCATAATCTTTTTTGGTGATTTTATTGAACTTTTCCAAATAATGTGTAAACGTTTGCACTTCATTAAATTCAGTTCTTGCTATTCGCGAATCTCTTCGAATAAATTGTAAGCCTTTGCACAACAGTTGAAGAATAACAACGTGTAAATAGGTTATACACTTATCGATTGCATTTTGGATATCTTCATCTATAAACGTAATTTCTTTAAGCTCTATGGAAGCTTGATAACATAGTTTTAACGAATGTCTGATATTCTCGATCTTTCTTTTTATAGGGGTGTTAAATTCATCTAATAAAAAATAAATAATATATAAATGTATATAGTAATGTATTTTGAAATGTAAATGTATTTTTTATTGTTTTTTTAATTAATTTTTTTCTGCGTGTTTATGTGTTCTTTACTTTACGGTTAAAATAAGTTATTTTAACGTTTTCGTTTAGTTTGTTTATTTTTAGATATTTATTTACCTTGGTTTTGATACAAAATAAACACATTATAGTTAACTAAAGTAGTGATATAATACCACCATAGTTTTTTTTTGGAAAACATTTCAAGAGCTACGAGGAAATGTACGGCAATAATACTAAAATTTGATTTAATTCCCATTTTAGCACCAACGAATAAAGTAGTGGCAATAAATAAATTCATTTTAGCACATGCTAAATAGGTTAGATTATCATTACATCGTTGATTATGCAATTCGCATATTTTTAATACTTCTTTCATGTATGATAGTGAAGTTTCAATAATCTTAAACAGAATAGATATAGCAATGCTACGTATTTATTTATAATTATTGGTCTTACCGAGTGACCTAGTGTTTTCACAATTTTAGTGTCTGAATCATAGGCAATGCGTATAATTGTATTATCAAGTAAATTATATGTATTAGTGAAACAATTTTTCCATTGTGACTCATAAACTATGTTATTTCCATCGTATAAAATTTGTAGTGAATATTTGACAGAATTCAAAAATACTCCGAAAACTTCTAATACATTTTTCTCCTCCCAAGAAGGTATAAACTTCGTCAGAAAGCTATTAAATAAATGGATATGCAATTTCCCATAATAATATTTTGACATAGCTTTGTGTAGTGGTGAACTAGCTGTATCGAATGCGCCGTTCAGATGTATTTTAGACTGTTCAAAATTTTCCATGTAGATGGATGGATCTTTTAATTTAGCCAACATATTGAAATATGTAATACCCAAGGCAAAATTGCAAAAGAACAATTTTTTCAAAATAAAATTCATATTTTCTTCTATTTCTGTTGCATTATTTTCAGAGCATATTTGACGCCATGATTTTCCATAGAAGGTAATAACTATAAATTTAAAAACATTCACATAAAACTTATAAAAAAACTGAAATTACGAGAGATTATTTTCGAATCAAAATTTGTATTTAATTTTTTTTCAGAAAAAAAAACCTATCTGACGCAATGTGTTGTAGACGCGCAAGAGTGGATTAGCAATTACTAATGTAATTTAGAAAAATATACAATAGATACATTATTTTTTGTTCAAGAATAACCTCACGTAATTTGTCTTCTTATTAAATGTAGATATTATTCAAAGAAACAATTACCCATTTTCATCATTTCGGAGCGGGAATAATCCGTTAGGTTTAGTTGTGCGTCAAAGTTATTTGAATTTATTTTATAATATTCTTCGTCTATTACCAAAATATCTTCAATTTCTGCCACATTGATATTAATTGAGTCTTTCCAGAATTTTGTTGAACAAGCTAATTTATAACAGTCGCCCGCCAAAATCAACACTAAGTTGAACGGTATTGTATGTGAGGAAGGCTCAATTTTGGTTTTGACTTTATTACAACGAACCATCATATCCAAACAGCGTAAACATTTGTCAAACATATCGTAATAAAAATATTCTTGAACTAATATGCCATAAATTAACTCGGCCTTTTGATAAAATAGGAATTTTAAATAATTTTTCCAATAGTCGCGATCTTCATTAATATTCTCCCAAGTAGGTAAAACTTCCGATGCTCGATGCTCTTTCTTAGGAAATAATAAACTTACGTTAATATAGAAATTTTCGTTCCTTACTTGTTTTTTGTCTTTTTTAAATTTAAGATAGGCTTTCTGAAAATTATCAGATTTTACATTGTCTTCGAGGTTCTCTTCTGGTAAATTTTTAGACACACCAAAATATTGTAGACATTCTAAACCATAATTTATGTTGGTCAGAGAATCGAGGCAACGGTTTTTCACGGGTACGGGTTTTTTTTTACCTGTGGATTGCACATAAAATATTTTCATTATGAATGGTAAAACAGATACCTCCAGCTCAGACGAATAAGTCGAGATTTCGTATTTTAAAACCAATGAGATGTTATAATGTCACAAAAGAGAAATATCCTATAAGACACCGTATTTCTAAATTACCATTGGTTGGAAATAAAAATTCCCGACTTATCCACTGGCGGTGAAATAAATTTAAATAAATCAATAAACGTAACTTACATTTTTCATACTCAATTTTACTTAAGGTAAATAAAGACGATTTGAATATATCATAAGAAAATGCTAAATCGACGATTAAATAATTTGCCGAAGCAATAATTTCAGGATGAATTTTGCTATTTAAAGTTAAAATACTGGGATTAAATAAAGGATTATTTTCCTTTCGATTCTTAAAGAAATAATACTGATTATGCCCAAATCTATACGATAATATACCACATTCGTAAGCAAATGGAGTTCTCGTCATTGTTAGTTGACCATCAGTTCTCTCCGTCATATTTGCATTGAAAAATTTAAAAACATTTTGATTTTTGCATTTTATCAACCAGTAGATCTGACCTGGATCATATTCTTGATTATGAAGAAATAAAAAAAATTTTTCAACCGAAGTTTTTATTTTGGTCACAGAAAATTGGGAACCCATCATGTACGGTATATCTTGCGTTTGAATGTATTTGTAATGTTTTACGATGCCATCAGAATGAAAACATATAACTGCTTCGGGTACATCGCACATAAGATTATCTAACCACATATCAATAGCATTCAATATTTTCAACGGTTTTTCTGCTGGGGCAATGTGCAAGGAAACATTGCGGCTCGTTCCAGTTTCCGACAGATTTGTCTTGAGGTTGTTTGTCCCCAATATCATGCGAATTTTCTCAAAGGACCAATAAATTATCCGACTAAATTTATGCACGGTAGTTGAACGATCGGATGGTTCGAGATCATCTACAAAACTCTTGAATAAAAATTTTGAGTGCAAATTTCGTTGGTGCAATTTTTTATGTGAATTATTTGTTTTGAGAAGATCGCCGTAGGCAATATTTAAATCGGCGAAATATTTTTTATATTCATTTATGTCTTCCTTGGTGTTCGCAAAATGTTTTATATCGAAATTGTCGATCAGTAAGACGTTTCCAATTTTGCGCACCATTACGCTGAAGTATTCTTTCTGATATGGAATTTTAAAAATTTCTTTAATAACGTCAGCGTCTGCTACTATATCTGTTTTATTGTTGCATTCCGGAAACATGTTTGCGATAGAAAAACTGTAACAAAAATATAACTTTAGCTTGGATAGGTAGAACTCAAAAATAATAATTATATTTAAAAAAATCTAATTATCTTATCATTTGTTTTAATAACAATAAAACGTCTGTTACATGAGTATTTTAAAAAGATTAAATTTGACCAACGATTTTGTTCTGGTAAATTTTAAAATTTACAAGGGGGATTATGTCATGTTTTATTTCCTCATATTTTAAGATTAAATTATGTTCTAATAGTAATCTAATTAGTAAGCACTAATTGTTAAAATATACGGTTACTTACAAAGATTAAAATTTTGTTTTTGACGTGATAACGTCTTATAAATTGATATACTGGCTGCACGCACAAAAAATTGTCACGTTCCGCAAACGAAAGCGCGGAACAAGTGAGAGAGAGGCACGATCGGCTTTACATCATACATAGACATCATTTGAATTATAAAATGCCATTAAAAAAAACTTGTCCGGCATGAGGTTCGATCTCGCGATCACCAAATGATGCAATTATGTTTCATGCAAATATCGCACTAACCTATTGAGGATTAATGTAATAACATAGTTTTAATTCGTATTATCTGTTACATAAACATAATTCAATTCAATTCATAAAAGTATGCAATTTTTCTATAACTAATTGTTCGTGATTATATTTAAACAAATTAATTAAATTAATTTTGCAAAAACTGTAAATAATATTTGAAAAGTAATGTTTTTAACCAGAGTTTTAGAAATATTTATGTTTTAATGACAAAGTTAACGCAGTGCAAAGGAATATATTATTATATCTAGCAGGTTTTGGCGGACTTTTCAAAAGCATCGGTTTCATGAATTCGATTTATTTGTCCAATTTCATCCTTTTCAAATTAACACTCGGTTTACGAACGATAATTTTACGTCATAAGAAAACATAATTCAATTCAATTCATAAAAGTAAGCAATTTTTCATCAATGTTTTCTTATGACGTTATCACGTAAAATTATCGTCCGTATACCGACTTTACAGACAACCCGAGTGCCACGTGTTTTTTAAACATAAATATAATAACTAAGGCAAGATGTATTGTATATCCACAGATTAAATTAAATTTTAAATGAAAAGTTCGGATATCAAATTTAAAGAGCTACAATTTATTTCGTTTTATAAATTTTTTTGAAAAACCAACCAATTTCACAGAAAATTCGAAAATATAATATAATATTGCTTTAAATCGCTGCAGAAATTATGCATAAAGCGAATGAAACAAACCAATTTATTCAAACGCGATTTGACATTAAAACAAATGAAGTCGATCAAATTCAGATTTTTGCAAAGGTGACACTTGACTTTAATTAGTTAAATTTGTTAGTCACTTACCTTGCCGATTCTTCAGTTTTTATTTTTATTGGATTAGGTAAATCGACATTGGGATTTGGCCAATTATCTGAGGGCACATTGAAATCTGTTTCTGGCGGTAGTTTGCGAAATGTTTTAGATTTTGATACGTCAAATACAACATCAGATTCAGAAAATACTTCTTTTGTTTTTAATATGTTACAAATATCTATCGTATCTATCAATTCAGGCCCAAGTACAACATTTTCGATATTTACATAACTTAAATTTGGAGGTTCTAGAATTAGAGTTTCTTTGCTAGCTACGTTTTCATCTTGAACATCTATTTGTTCAGAAACGTTTTCTTCATCTTGCACATCTTGAATTAATTTTTTTTTCTCGCTTTTCATATTTTATAAATAAAAATACACGAATGCTCTTAAAAAATTCGAAATTAGCAATTGAAATTAATAACCGATTATTTTAATCGAACACCGCAATTTCACAAAAAAACTTACAATACTTAAAAAACTAACAGAAATAATAAACAAGAAACGTTAACAAAATTTTATATTTTCTTTATTTTAAAACAAATTGGAAACTGATAAAGATGTGCTAAAAAAGCGAGTTCAAATCT
Organism: Cantharis rustica; assembly: GCA_911387805.1. Classification (NCBI taxonomy): domain Eukaryota; kingdom Metazoa; phylum Arthropoda; class Insecta; order Coleoptera; family Cantharidae; genus Cantharis; species Cantharis rustica. Next base: position 40,019,843 of record OU426879.1, read on the forward strand.
TTAAAATTTCGTACAGCGTTGTAAATTGTCAAGTTTATATAACATAACCACAACATAGTACAAAATTTGAATCCTATTGAAATGTGTTTTTGTTTTGAAATCTGCTTTGCCATTGTAATTTTACATTCGTATTATGATAAAATTTAGAAATAGTTTAAATTATTATGATGTGTGTTTTATTAATTTTAGTGTTTGGAACCCAAATAAAAATAGGATGTAAATATGAAAGAGTTTGTTGGTTTTATTATAAAAACTCAAATAAGTTTCACTTTTTTACAGAAAACAATTTACATTATACATGATTCGGCGTATTCTGCCGATATTGTAGGGGGTGACATATTTTGTGAAAAAATAAAACCATCGAAATTAGAATATACGTGTGTGATTCGTCTTGCTGAAGGTATTGGTTCTCCATTTTTAAGCAGCAAAAATAATATTTTACATGGTAGTTACCTACTAGATTTAGTAGAATTTGCAATAAATTTTCTTTCAAATTTAACAAAAAATAATTAAAATATTTTTTGGCACATTCAGGTTCTGCACAAAAAAGCATTTTTTTTTGATTTTTTTAACCGACTTTTCGAGTAAGATGAGTTGAAACAAAATGAAAACATTTTATGTTAATACTTATTGGCCTATTAAAATAAAAAATTTAAAAAATAAAAAAATTCATTTAAAACAAAAGTAAGAAAAGTGGGAAGGTGTCCAACAGAATAAAAGCGTTAGATGATAGAGTTCAATAACATCGTTGTAAAGGGAGTTTACCTAATTAAAGATAAGAATTAAAAAAATTAAAAAAAAAATAATTTACAAGTGGAGATAAAATTAATATAGAGACACTGGTGGTAGAATTAGAGACATGAAACAAGAACGAATGAAAAGAAAAGGTAAGCTGGGAAACTAAAAATTACGAGAACTGACCAAAAAAAAAGAGAAAAAGGCAATCGAGTAAAAGTAAGTGATCAAAGAATTATAAGAAACGGAGTTGAATTTGAATGGAATAAAATAAAACAAATAACGATAGAGGAAGAGAGAGGAAGAGAGAGGAAGACATGACTGAAAAAACTAGATTCTACGAACAAAAGACAACTTCGGCAGTAGATATGGAACAATAGTTATTATAGTTATTACCGTTATAGTTTGTTATAAAACTACAAGACAACTCTATATTACGACTGACAAAGGAACTTAAAAAAACAACAAATCTATTCCGGCCTTAAATTTGGACATTTGGAAATTTGGACACCATTTAGCTTTTGAATCTCGGATTTTACTGAAATTTTTTTTCTTTTAGTACCTACTAGTTGAGCCTAGTTCCCATTATTGTTTTTAGCTTTTTTAATCAAGTCATTGAAAAGAAATAAATTTTTGAAAAATTACGGAAAATTACATTACTTTTTTTTTAAATGTTTATAACTACGTCAATAATTGCGCAAACGACACTTTCTTTTTTTGAAAACTTTTGTTTTTAAATCTACTTTCCATAAAAAATATCAAAAATTATTTTAAAACGGTTTTACTAATAGATTTTCAAGTTTCAAAAATAAACAGTCATTTTTAACAATGTATGTGTAGTTTAATTTTTTTCAATTTTTTTGTAAAAAACTGTTACCAATTTAACAAATTTTAAGCCTAGTCTCATCGTGGTAAATGATGGGATCTATACTTTTTCGAATTTTTAATTTTAAAATATTGTGTGATTCCAGACGGAAAAGAAACTTTGAGATCTCTCAAGAATTCTCATCATCTATTGAATCTCATATCTGTAAAATTTTCAAACGTATAAGAAAATAAATGCTGTTCGCTGACAATAACTTTACGGAACATAATAATAGTACTTTATTTTGTCTATACCTTTTCCCTTAAATCAATCTGTAAAATACTTAATAACTAGGTCTCAAATAATTATTGATATGGTATAGCTCTTGAGTATAAGAATTTTTATTCAGATATTTTTCAACACGATTATAACTAAAAACATGAAAATTGAAAATGTTTAACTAGACATAAAATTTGTTAAATTAATAACAGTTTTTACAAAAAAAATTGAAGAAAATCAATCAATATACATCCACAGTTAAAAACGGTGTTTTATTTTTGAAACTTGAAAATTTAATAGTAACATCGCTTTTAAAGTGCTTTCGGTATTTTTGTATGAAAAATTTGTTTAAAAACAAAATAATTAAAAAAAATTTTTTTTTTAATTTAAAAAAAAATTTAATATTTTAAAATTAAAAAAGAAAATTAAAAATTTGAAAAAAATAAATCCCATCATTTACCCACGATGGGACTAGGCTTAAAATTTGTTTAATTTGGTAACAAAAAAAATTGAAAAAAATTAAACTGCACATACATTGATAAAAATGACTATTTATTTTTGAAATTTAAAAATCTATTAGTAATAGCGTTATAAAATAATTTTTGATATTTTTTATGGAAAGTAGATTTAAAAACAAAAGTTTTGAAAAAAAAAATGTCATTTGCCCAATTATTGACGTAGTTATGAGCATTTTAAAAGAAGTAATGTAATTTTCCGTAATTTTTTAAAAATTTATTTCTCTTGAATGACTTGATAAAAAAAAGCTAAAAACAGTAATAGAGACTAGGCTCAACTAGTACTAAAAGAAAATAATTTTCAGTAAAATCCGAGATGCAAAAGCTAAATGGTGTCCGATTTGACGTGGAATGCCCCATATATACTTGTTTTCGAAACACTATAAAAAAACCACAAATTAATTTATTTTGTAAATAATTTTTAAAATTCAATTTTGTTATTTATTTATTCAAAACATTAAAGTAGTAGTAGGGCTCAAAGGTGGGAGAAGTAAGAGCAGGAGTAGGACCAGTAGGTCGATAGAAGAAAGGAGACAGGCTGCGGCCGTGGCGTCGAATAGGTAGACGCCACCAATACCCGCAATTCTAATTAAGATTGTTTTTGAAAATAAATAATTAAATTACGGAGTATTTTTGTTTTAATTGGTAAAGTGAAGTGCAAAGAAATTAAAAACTGAAGCATTTGTGAAATTTTGGTCGATGCAAAAGTTGCATAGCAACGGATTTGTAAGGCCAGATGATAAAATACACGTGCACTACAATACCACACACAATAAGGTAAATTTGAACAAATTTACAATTTACAATTTAAATACGAATTGGGTCTCATGTTCTATAAAATTTTCCCTACGATTGCATGGAGGGTGGTTTGATATTTAATCGCACCACAAATAAAAAAAACAGCTACCTTTCATGACAATATAAATATATATATTATGGTGAAAAAGAGGATTCGCACCTACCCTGTACACTTTTTGATGAATATTTTGTTTTTAAATAATTTTAAGTTGTAAGACAGGTGGGGGCGAACCGACGAGGAGATTTGCTTTTTGCCGATGAGTCGCCGCGAGAGAAAGTCGTGCCGACTTTTGGCTCGTTAATTTTTGCTTTTGCCAACGGGTCGCCGCGCGAGAGACAGCGCCGACTTTTGGCTCGTTAAATTTTTGCTTTTTTGCCGATAACGCCCGCCCGAGCATCATGTTGAGCTCGAGGCAGTTTTTGAGATTATTGAATTTTTGATATAAGTTTGAATTTGTGTTATATAAAGTTATATTTGTGAGTACTGAATTTATTTTTGATTGAATAAAGTGATTTTGATGCGAATGCATTTATTGCGTAATATTTGGATAATTTTTGATATTTTGAATTTATTTTGGATAATTTTTGATGAGTTGCTGCCGAGCGGTAGTTGAATTAGTGGTTTGGATTGATTTGATGGTTTTGATTGCTTTTGAAAGAAAGAATTAAATTAAATCTCCGACTTGGAGGCCGTAAAAAGATTGATAGTGGTTTTTTTTGCAGTTTGCCACGCACTATAAAAAAATATCATTACAATATATATGTTTGTGTCACCATATCTCCCGAACGGTTACAGGTAGCGACGTACATTTTTGACAGCATTCTTGTAAAGACCAGGGGAGTGTTACTGGCTGGTCAAATTCTATCTCAGAAAACTATCTCTACACCTCCTCCCCAAACCCCAAAATTTATGCACTCGCCCCTGCACAATCCTCTGTATTAAATAACTAATATTAATATAAATTTACTACCATTTTGGCTGAAAATTTACCACCATTATGGCTGTTAATAATATCAAAATAATATCATTCGCTAACTATTCGCGCTACCATATCGGCTGACTGGACCACGAATCGGTTTAAAACATATATTACTTTCTCTATACATTTTGACAAAATATACTCTAAAAAGAGTGAAATAAAATAAAAATTAAAAATTTTAAAAACCCCTGACTGTAAAAAAATTCTAAAAATAAAAACTAATAATAAAAGCACCTTACTTTAAAAACTACTGTTCCCTTTAAAAAGAAAAAAATAATTTTTTCTTCTTCATTCAACAACAAATTCTCAGACCCCCCCCCTGCTACAAAATTTAAACATTAATTTTGAGGTCAGGGGGAACGGAGAATGTTTAATATGGAATGTATAAACAGGTTTCGTAAGTGGAACAAATCTCCGTTTCCCCTGGCTTCAAAATTAATGTTTAAATTTTGTAGCGGGGGCGGGGGGTTGTTGTTGAATGAAGAAGAAAAAAATATTTTTTTCTTTTTAAAGGGAACAGTAGTTTTTAAAGTAAGGTGCTTTTATTATTAATTTTTATTTTTAGAATTTTTTTACAGTCAAAGGTTTTTAAAATTTTTAATGATATTTTCTATAAACCTACTAAAGCAACTTCTTCAAATTTAGCAATAAATAATTATTTGTTTCAAATAAAAGCAAATTTAATAAAAGCATGATTAAAAATAGTGTTAACGTCAAAAAAAAAACGATTTACAATACTAAAATCATTTTCATATCAAATTTAAAAAAAAATAAAATAGTAATAAGTACAACGAAGTGGTAAGAAGTATAAAGTAAATGATAACGAAGTATTGGAAATGGCGTGCAAACTTTTTTTAAGCCAAAAGGGAAAAGAAAAACTTGCCTTGATTCAGTGCGTGCAATTCAAAAAAATTTGTAAAAAAAATATTGTAACTGCGGGATTTTAATGTGGCTGGATTTTTGTTCGGCGGAATTTTGGTTCGGCGAGATTGTGGTCCGGCGGGATTGTGTCCCATCCCGAAGTTGGTGTATTATATTTGTACAGTTTTGGGGGATATTGCTTCACTTCATAGGTCAATAGACGTAACCATCAATTTACATTTTTTCAGAAGGCAATAAAAATTAAATAGATTATTCAATTTTGCATTTATTATTCATTTTTATAGCGAAGTAATTAAGCAGAAACACTTATTTTTATTGCATGTACTATTTCCTTTTATAGTGTAGTAATTGGTAGCCGAAACATTTATTTTACTTTATTTTATTTTTATTGCATTTACTATTTGTTTTTATATCGCAAATATTTATTTTTATTTTATTGTTTAAGTGGCAATTATAAATTAAATCTATAGCATTTTTTATTTATTTTTATAGCTTATAAATTGCACCCCTTTCCTTAACGCGGGTATAAATTTTATTCTCGGTTACGTCTTGCGCCAATAAACTTTTAACTCGCGAAGAAAAGTGGAACTACTCTCCGGTAAATAAAATAATCAATATAGAACAAACCTAAAACAATCAGAACCTAGCAAAACAATTAAATGTTTTTCGGTATACATAGATGTATGGGAAGCTGGCTTAAAATTTGCTTTTTATCCCTTGTTGAAACTGTTATAATCAAAAACATATTAAAATAATTTTTTTATTATTTATTTAGTAAAAACATTCGCTCTAAACTACAGATTTAAGAAAATAACAAAAGTTGAAACTAATAATTGGTATTTGGGCCTACTTTTTTGGTAGAAACATTCCTGAAAGCCGCTCAAATTTTATCATTCAACGTTTCCGAGCCGCCTTCAATAACTTCGAGGTATACCGTACTTGGCGCATAGAGGTAAAGGTAAACTCTAAAAAAAATTCGGCAACGTAGGTACTTCTTGAGGTCTTTTAAATATTTAGAGTTGTGAAAACCTGCTACTGTTATTCCCAATAAGTTTCCTCGAGTTTTATTAGTCGATCTTCTTCTCTAGCGGTGTTCAAAAACCGCTATTTGTAACATACATTTTGCATGCTACAATTACGTCCTCCGCTCAATATGCTTACTCGGCTTTATTTAAGGTTAGGTATGAACTTCGCCTAACTAAACACATTTTTCACTTGGTGATAAGATAAGAATTCGAATATATTCACAGAGTCGAATAGTTGAACACGGTAAAATATCAAGAGCCCGTAAATTTGCAATTAAGAAATCCTTCCTGTGGATTCTTGAGGGTATTGAAATATTTTTTTAAGCCGATTAGTTCCCGTTATTTTGGAATCATCGTTTGGATGAATATTTGAATTATTGGGGTAGAGATAACATCCAGCTGTGGACGCCATTTTGGAGAGCAATTTTGAAATTCTAATTTTGGAAAATATTAATTCTTTTGGAGCTCGTTCCCGTATCACTGCAAATCCCTACTGATGACAATCTAGTATATGGAATAACATCGATTTGGTATCAGTATTATATATCGATCAGTGTGACTCAATCAGTAGCAAATATCATCTCGATTGCTTCCGTGAAGTCGGAGATAATATTAGTGGAGGTTGGCTCCTGTACCAATACTGTGTATCAGCTACTTCACATACACGCAGTGGACGATAATGTGCTTTAATGGTTATTTTGCAGCTATTTATTTTGTAGATTACCAACAGTTACCAATTTGAATACCAAGGAATCGAAGCAGATCTGTATCGAAAGAACCTTTTGTCACCTCTAAGGTAAACTGGGTAAGTGGCTTGCAAGATTCTATTTTAGCATATTTGTTGTCATTTATTTGCTGCGTTGCTTTAATTTTGTGCATATTGCACTGTTACACAAGTTGGTACTGTGAGTTGCTACTTCACTGGTCTCCATTTAGACTTTTTTTGTTACTTCTCTTTTATGTGCAACTGATTATCAGTTCACCTTCCTAATCGCTACTGGTAATTTTGTCACACTGCCCGCAACAATACTACCACCATCAAGAAGGGATACACGAGTGTGGATTGGAATTTTCCAATCATTATAAAATTGTTACGTCGACGAATACCAGTGCCAGTTATCCATCTTGTAACTATCTTTCAATTTCATTTAATAATACGAAAAATAAATCTCTTTTCCTGTTCTATTTGTTTCATTTTGAGTTTTGGCGCTGCAATTCTTCTAGGTGGATCGTCAACCATTTTAAACACAAGCAGAAGCCAAACAAATCTCACTCCCTGAGGTAATATCTCATAGCCACCGAATTTTCTGAATTAGCCGTTACGTAAAGTACACCCACGAACGCTAATAGGGCCGTGCTAGCGCAATTGGTGCTACATATTGCCTTCATCATTTAACGTGGTTACCTGCATGTTTTCCAGGTATCAATTGTTCCTGATTGTTTAAACAGCTATTGCATACCTCATTTAATGTGGTCACCTGCGGCTTTTGCAGGTAATTGCTTCGGATTCTTTGAAACCCTCGCTTTATTCTCTTTGCCACGGTTTTTATAATCACGTTTCATCTCTTCGCAAGTTTTCACTAACTGATAGCAATGATTTTCGCCTTGCACCTGCAGGATGTTCTCTCTGTAGTAATACCGCAAAGCTCGTGACATCTTAGCGTAATTCATATAGACGGGAGGTTTTTTTGAACGCTTCACAATTTGGCTAAACCTGGAGGATCTACAATTTTGAAAATACACGTATCCCTATTTTTCCACGCGATGAAGGTGTCGTACTTTTTCGTCGGGTCATTTAAAAGCTGCTGAAGAAAGACCCACTGTAACAATCAATTGTTACATTTTTTGTTTTTTTTTGAATTTGTTTAATTTTGGTTTGGTGATTATTTAGATTTCTGTAAATATTGTTTTATTTTAATTTAAAAGATGGCGTTGCTAACTTTTAAATTTTACAAATGCTACGGTTTTGTGTGATTAGTGGAGAAGGTCATCGACGACGATCCAAGATGGTCGTTTAAGAGCGTTAGACAATAAAACCACAAAAACAGTAATTGGTGATTTGAAAACATAATATTTAGTTTTGAAGTGAAATTTAGTGAATTAGGTGAGTCACATTTTAATTGATTCTACTATTGATTTACTTTTTGAATTCTCAAATGAGAAATTTTTGATTTTTGGTTAATATTAAAATTTACAAATGTCGATTTTTAATTCGCATCTGGCAAACAATTTTTGTACGATATAAATTCAGTTCACAAGTTACATTGAACGAATACTTGTGGTATTTCCTGATAACAGAAAGTTTGATTTCTTTTAAAACTATTTTTGCAAGTGACCAGAGTTACTTGGATTTGACTTGATTACTTTTCTATGTTTATCCTTAGGAAATACTAAAGTAATTTAAGTCATCCGCTTGCTTCGTATGCCGATCAGGACGGAGGAGTAATTTTTCTTTAGTGAACCGGCCTGTAGCGGTATCACGACAATTCTTTTCTTGCTGATAAATATTTCTTTTGAACAATAATTATTTTACATTTTGGAAATCTAGTCTTGTGCGAACTCTATTTTATTTATCATTTATTATTTTTTTGTTGAGATAGTGGAGCGACAAGAATTTTGTAAAGTCGTTTCATTCCTCAGCTGGCGCCCAAACACATTCTTCTTTTATTTTACGTACCCACCATCCTTTTAAAGGATTCACGAAGCTGTAAAGCTGCCCAGCTTCTTCGACAGTGGGTAAAAAACCCAAGAGCTAGCCTATCTACTATCGTCATCAGTAGAGACAAAAAGAGATTCTGTGACCAATAGGAGAATAACGTTACACCACAACAATCGACCATTGGGTAGTACCATATCGTTTAAATAAGGCAGGTAAAGTGTAAGCTGACGGCGTGTTTGGCGCACTAGTATTTTGTTGCTCTTCGTTTTCCGAATAAGAATTTTCTTTGGATTCGGATTTAACATTACTGCTATCATTACTTCCGTTTAATATGTTTAATATTGTGTGCTCATAGCCTGATTGTTGACAATCGGCTTGTGAACTTCCTGCTTGACTGTCTAAAGGGTGCGGGGCCTAATGTTACGGAATTTGTTTGTACCCTCAAGTGGGCTTGCTGTTGTGTAAAATGGAAATATTCTCTAGCGTTCCGAGCAATCGAGGTCCAGTCTGGAGATGGGTACGAAGGAATAAGCGACTCCGGAGAATGGTGCCGCGATGTAGGCGTGATGGGACTGGGTGAAAGGCACCGGTGTAAAAGGTCATGATCGCGTCAAGCGTTGTAAACAACGTCTCCAGAGCCCGGAGCTCTTTTCGAGAAATCGAATTACCGTTCATTTGAAACTTGTCCAAATCGATAGATTGAAGATCGTACTGTCTTTCTGCCCACCTGAGGAAAGTTTTGACATCTTCGCGCGTCTAAAGTCTTGGGTTGGTCATAAAAGCTTGTGGTAGCTGGCTATTGTAATCCCATAACGGTGATAAAGGAGGTTGCGCTGGCGAACTGTATCTCCATGGAAAGCTCCAAGAAAAAGGTATCGGAATGGATACGTTTTCCATGGCTCCCGTTGGAATGGAAGGTAATTGGGCCGGCGTTACGTTCATATTATTCATTTCAGGAATACGATTGAGCGTCTTGTTAATGTTGAGAACTTCAAAAAAACTTGCACTAACTAAAAGCAAACACCTTTAACGAAGATACAACTGAAAATTAGCCTTCTTAAAAGGCATCAACCCCTCTACCAAACAATTGAGAATTTTCAAAAAGTTACGGTACCAACTTAAAGCAGGTAGTAAGAGTAGGAATTTGGGCTTTTCGAATAAGCTTAAAAAAATTAATCACCTTATGGGTTTAACGACGATGTAACGACACGAGTAAAATAATCCAAAATCACTTTAAAAAATTAAAAATTTTAAAAACCCCTGACTGTAAAAAAATTCTAAAAATAAAAATTAATAATGAAAGCACCTTACTTTAAAAACTACTGTTCCCTTTCAAAAGAAAAAAATAATTTTTTCTTTTTCATCCAACAACAAATTCTCAGTCCCTTTAATCGAAAAATTAACTTATCATTCTCCGCCCCCCCCCAAAATTTAAACATTAATTTTGAAGTCAGGGAAAACGAAGATTTGTTCCACGAGAGCGGGCTTTCCTATCGTTTAAACTTTTGTAGTAATTAATAAATAAAGCAAAATAGTTTTCACAAAATATTATAACTTCAATGTATATTACAAAACTGAAACTTAAATATTTTCCCAGTGTATTTTACTATGTATTGCAGTTTTTTTGAGAATTTGAGATACTTTTGATAAATATTACTGTTACTTATTTAACAAAATAAAAAGTATTGCATTTGTCCGAAACTGCCCCAAAATGGGGCACTTACGGACTTACGAGGGGCACATGCGGACTACTATTTTAACACACAGATTAAGTTTCTCCCAAGGAAGGAAAACAACTGATTTCAAAAGGCATGATTAATTTATTGCATGTATATGTTACGAACAAAGTCCAAGATTGTACAAAATCGACATTGCACAAGAAAGCACATTGAAAAATAATGAACAAGGTGTAGGTAAAAAAGACATAAATTTCCTAAATTTATTTGAATCAAGTTGTAGCCCGTTAAATTCCCTATTTATTTTAATAGGGGTGAGTTATTTAAATCAGATTGACTATTTAGTAGTGAAGATGAATATTTTAATTTATTAATTTCCATAGCTTCCAAAAATTCCAGTTTTTTACTTTTTTGTTGAATGTGTAAAATTTTCGTACCCTTCTGTTTATGGTTTGTGTCTATTAGTTGTTTCGCGAAAGTTTATTTTCCATCTGTAAGTCTGTGAGATCGCGTGTGTTCATCAAATCGTCAAAATCAGACATTTTAACTAAATCAGAGGTTTAAATATGAGCTCACTTGTGAATTCTTTCAAAAATACATTGATTATACCAGTACATCTTTCAAAACACGATTTGATGAACACGTGCGATTTTGCAGACTTACTATGTATTGAAATACCCCCAGCATTTCATTTTTTAAATTCTTTTTCGAATTCTTCATTAAATATTTTCTTTAAAATTTAATTTTGGTTTGCAATAAAATTTTAAAATGGGCACGTTAAAAATTATTCGATACCGGTATCGCAGTCCGGCTTATCTATCACCAACAATTTGTTGTTCCTTGAACAAATTTTTAATTTATAAATGTAAAAATTTTACCAACTACTTCATTTTAAAATTATTATTTTCTTCTTTTTTCTTGCTTTATTATCTTTTTTATCTTATTACAATTATCTTCGATAGCTTCCGTTCCAATTATAATTCCAAATCACTCAACTTTTCTTCAAAGATTAATATACTCCAATTATAATTATTAATAAAACATTTTATCTTCAAAAACTTTTACTTGTATTCCAAAATTTATAAACTTATCAAAAATTATTCGGACATAAAATTTACACGTCCATCTCGTCGACCATTTTTTGGCAAAAGGCCACGATAAGAACCCCACCTCTACCAACCCCAATTTTCAAAGTTTTACCTCCCAAAATTCAAATTCAAATATTTCATAAACTTAACATCAAAATTTATGGCAAATTAACAGGGTAGGTAAAACTTTGGTTCGGAACATGACAGTATATATAAGAATTATAGGGATAAGAACCTAAAAAGCAGACTTATCAAATTCCAATATTTATTTAACTTTTGGAAAATATTGTAGATTGCAATTTGTTGTCAATTTTTTTTCTACGTTTAAAAGCGTTACGTAAAAGTTATAGAAGATTTTAATTCTAAACCGGAAAGTTATTCGAATATTAACAGAATATTTTTACAAACGTTAAGTAACATTTATTTTGTTAATTTGAATAAAGTAATGTAATAAAATAATAATTACAATAAAATGTATTAATTAAAATCTGAAAATCTCACAAGTTAAAAATTAATTTATTAAAATGTATTAATCGTCAACATCAGAATCACTACTAGTAGAAAAACCTTCGTCGAAGAAGAATAACCCCTTTGGTTTTTGCCTAGAAGAAGCTCGTTTTTTTTCATTGCTTTCCGCCTTAAAGCTTTCCGGAACTTTTCGGAAACCCAAAGGTTGACCCGTATTTTTATTATGCAATGCATCAAACCAGGTGGTATTAAATTTGTTATGCAAATATGTCTTATTTTCATGTTTGAATGGTTTCTTATCGTAATTAAATTTCCTATGATTTTTATGGTAATGGTTATGTGTGCGTTTGTAAGTACGATATTCGTTCCTCTTATCTTCTCGATTCCTTGTTTCATCGTCGTACAATCGCCTTTTCATAGGATCACTTAGTACACTGTAAGCTTTGTGTATCCGTCGAAACATTTTTGTACACAATTTCTCATTTTCAATATTTTTATCTGGATGCCACTTTAGTGCTAATGCTTTGTAGCTCTTCTTAATTTGAACTTCGTCTGCGTCTCTTGGTAATTGTAATATTTGATAGTAGTCAACTACTGACATTTTGATGTTTCCAATGTTGAATTTACTAAAACTAAAATATAAAATTGCTATAATTAAATTGTCTTATATACTACTTTTTTAAGTTAATAATTTTAACTTGGTACCTTATAATTTTACACAAAACAACGGATTAGCAAGATGCAGCCCGATTAGATGCGTTACAAGCAACAATTTGCCGTTATAAATACTCTTATTTAAAGTCTACTTAATTCGAAAAAATATATAAAATCTTGACGACTCAGAATTGCGATCGCGGCAATGTCATTCGAGTAGCATGAATAATTGAAACGAGATAGTTCAAGAAAATGTACAAAGACAAACGGTATGGTGGATAGTAAAATCAATTAGAAAAATCCGGGAAACGATCCCACCAATCCACGGCAACTAATGAATAGCTATTTATAACGACAAGTTAATACCATAACGTATCAAATAGTGATGCATTGAATATACAAATCCGTTTATGTGATGTTTTTTGTGTAAAATTATAGGGTACCAACTTAAAAATTTTATTGAAACAAACAAACTTAACAAAATGTTAAAATAACGAATTTAACTGTTAAGTAAAGAATCCATACTTACATACAAAAATAATATTTAAAAAAACAATAAAAAAGACAATGTACATTTAATAGGTTTGAACTTGGAATATTTGAATAAACAAGAAAAATAAAAATGAAAAATGAAAAAAAATCTTTAAATACTGTATAAGTTTTTTTTAAAATTACGTTAAAAAATATAATAAAAATTTAAAATAAAAACTATTATTTTCGATAATCCGTCGTATATAAAGCCTGTTTGACACGACGGACGTTAAATTTTATACAAAATTTACATGAAAATTTTTATGTAAATTTGCACATATTTTTGACACAATTTTATGTAGGTAAAAATAATTTTCTGTTTGCAACGATGTCAAATTTGATAAGAAATTTAACACGTGCGCTTGCGTATTAACAATCAGTTTAGGGAAATTTTTCAGATATTTAGTTTCATTTGATTTTTATGAAATTTCGGTGAAATGTTCGTGAACTTCAAAAACCAACTAACTAGGCGTGAAAATGTCTACTGCGCACATTTACACGCACTTTTACCACCAAATTTAGAACATGTTCTAAATATTTCAGATGAAAATTTTCTGATTGCTACAAACCTAACCTAATAATTGTTTTCGAGTTTGCGGTGCGTGGTTTTTATTTTATTGCTTGTTTGGTATTATTATTTGAGTGCTTTAGTTTCATTTAATTTTTATGAAATTTCGGTGAAATGTTCCTAAACTTTAAAAATCAAACTGGGCGGTCTCTAGGCGTGAAAATGTCTGCTGCGCACATTTACACGCACTTTTACCACCAAATTGTTCTAAATTTTTCTCATAAAAATTTAACACAAAATTTACATGTAAATTTTATGTAAAATTTAACGTCGTTTCAAACAGGCTTTACATAAGAAAAACGCAAAAGTAATGAGAAGCAAGAAAATATACGATTCTAGGTAAAATAGTCGAAGGGAAAAAGGTCTACGGTAAATTAGTCTAGGTAAAAGGGTCTACGGGTAAAAAGACGTAGGTAAAATGGTCTAGGTAAAAAAGTCTAAGTAAAATAATCTAAGTAAAATAGTCTAGGTAAAACAGTCTAGGTAAAAAAGTCTATAATCCCATCCAAACATCCAAAAACCGGTGTTGTGTATAGGGCTACTACGGCCCTGTGCAAATATGTACCTGTTACAGCCGTAGCTAGAGTTTTTGCCCAAAAAAAGCCGAAAAAGCTAAACAAAAAAAAACTAAAGCGTATGATTATGATGCGTGGGTTAGGTGTTGGCCCTTAAAATGTACTAAAAATGCCGCCCCTAAAGTGGGCACCTGGGGGCGGGCCAAATTTGAATTTGAATATTTAATAAAGTACTGGTACGGATTAGCGCTAATTCTAACTGTAAAATAAGTTTAAGACCTATATGATCTGGAAATATTGATTTCAGAAAATAGTAGACAAAGATTTTATTTATTTGTTGATTATATGATAATATAAATTTTAATGCATATTTAACTTATAGAATTTATAGAATTCGTATTAGTTTTGTCGTGTTTGATAATGGAAATAATTCAATCGAATAAAGTAAAAGAAAAGATATGTTTAAATGGCTACATGTATGTCATGAATGTTCAATGTAAGAATTTTCTTCGCTGGAAGTACGCGAAAGCTTCTTTGTTGAAGTGTGGAGCAATTTTAAAAACCACTTTAAATAAAACGGATCCAGATTTGGTAAAGCCTCATAACCATGCAGCAGATACGGAAGGTACAAAAGTGGTTCAATGCATACAAAGCATGAGTTAAACCTGTCCAGATATTTGCTGAAGGAGTTTCTACATTAGAGTCTCCCACAAAAGCCCGAATGCCCTCAGAAGAAGTGGTTAAACGTACTTTACGAAATCAACGATCAAAGAATAATCCAAAAGAGCCATATTTGCTCAGGGAATTAATAATTGAAGGTAATTCTGTTTTTTTATTTTTTGTAATGAATTCATACAGTGGCGGACTCTGCGTAGTTTCATGGAGGGAAGGGGTATTATAAGTTATTGTATCTATAACTTCTTTATATTTTTAAATATTATAATGCTACTTATATCTTTCATTACTATGATACATTTCATTGTTTTTGCAATGCACAAAGCTCTTTAAGGATTTTTTAGAATGTGCAATTCAGTGGTAAAATATGTTATTTAGTATAATGGAAAAAGAAAGGCTTAAACTTTGTTATTAACTTTATGTTATTATTTTAGGGGAATGGTGTACAACTGGAAAATCTCATTGTAATCGTTTTCTTTTGCACGATAATGGTCCAGATTCGGAGGAACGAATTGTAATTTTTGCCACTGAGGATAATCTTCGTCATCTTGCTGAGGCAACAGCTTGGTACGTGGACGGAAATTTTTTACTTGCTCCGCATCACTTTCAGCAATTATACGTTATAAGGGTGGCTATCCACGGAATATTTATCATTTAAACCAAAGTACATACCGTAAAATCCAGTCTTTAGGTTTACAAACTATGTATCGGGAAAATGAAGAATTTAATTTATTTTGTGGTATGCTAAACGGGTTAGCTTTCTTGCCGCTCGAAGATGTTTCAAGGGGATTAGAATATTTAAGAAGCATAATGCCCGAAGAAGCTACCAATTTGGTAGATTACTTTGATTGTACATACGTACATGAAAATTTCCGTCGAGTAGGTAACCCAAATGCAGCAGCACAACCAATCAGATTACGAAATATTGTTCCTATGTTCCCCCCAGAAACCTGGAATGTATATACAACCACCATTGCTAGAGAACAACGTACAAACAATCAAGTTGAAGGGTGGAATAATCGGTTTTCCAATCTCGTTGGTCATAATCACCCAACCGTATGGACATTAATTAAAAAGATGAGATTGGAGCTAGCATGTGATGAGACAAAATTAAATCGGCATAACATTGGAGCTCAAATAAAAAAAAAATCTGCTGTGTACGATAACATGCAACGAAAGCTGAAAGCACTTTGCGAGGAATATCGGGACGGTACTCGAACTATGATCGAATTTATTCGTGCTATTGGGCATACTATTAGATTTAATTAGTGTATTTTTAATAATAAACTATAATTCTTAATAATATTGTTTTTTGTTTTAAACGTGAAGACATGTATTTTCCCAAGTGCGAATTCACACCGGGAGGGGAGAATAAATTCATGAATAGATTAAGTAGATTCTAGAACTAACATTTTTGTGACAGAATCGTAACTTCATCATCGTTGCATAACTATATAATATAATAGATCTGAGCAATGTTAGCGCAACTTTTTATTAAAAATTTAATTCAAGGAATATTGAATTTCACCGTAGGCGAGCGCTCATTAATTACATAGGGACGATTTTTGTAATTTTTGACTCCCTTCCTACGTAAGATTTTGGCACCCCCCACATCTTACGTAAAGGTTATTAAACAAAATGTTAGTCCCCCCCTTTCCTTATAATAATATTATATACAACAAAATACAAAAATTTAAATTAAACTTTATGTATATAAATAAAAGTAAATAAAAATAATTAATTACATGAAAAAGTTAACACAAAATTTTTTTTAAATATTTTAAGAAACTTACGTAAGGAATACGTCGGACTTCCCCCCCCCCACGTATAAGGATCCGTAAGATTTCCGATACCCCCCCCCCCCCACAAACCCTTATGTAATTAAAGGACTATTTTACCTAGACCATTTTACCTAGACTATTTTACTTAGACTATTTTACCTAGACTTTTTTACCTAGACCATTTTACCTAGCCGTAGACTTTTTTTCCATAAATCTTTTTACCTAGACCAATTTACCGTAGACCTTTTTTCCTTAGACTATTTTACCGATTACCACCGTTTTATGTGTATTGTGGGTTGTACAAGGTTACAAATAATTTTTATTTATTCAACCTTTAAAAACGATTCATTTAGACAAACGTCATGATTAGTTTAAAATATTGTGATATTCATTGACCTTCCATTTTATGAAATTGAGTTTATAATAGTCATTAAAACAATTAAATTGTCTGACTTTTCGGGTTCTTTATTGACCCATTTGCAAAACTAATTATAAAATACAGACCTTTTACAAAGAAATTATGAAAAAGAAAAGAAAGATATGAAAAAAACATAAAACAAAAAATTGAAAATTTTTTGAATTAAAAAGAAATATTCCAAATAAAAATATTAAAAAAATAATTTGATAGAGTACTAACCTTTAAGGCGAAAAATGGAAGTTAACAAGCCACTATATTCCTCTTTCGAACTTGTATTTTTAAATCACCGATCCCAAAAACTCATGTGGTGTTCACAGTAACAATAAACTTAAATGAATAAAGCTCGACCAAAAGAAACCGACTTATATATTAAAAGGTACCATTAGTTGGTACCATTGTAGTCTGAAATTTAGAAAACCCCCCTCCACGTGGATTTGTACCGTTAATTTAAAATTAAAAGAAATTCCAGGTTTGTACTCCATCTCAGCCCAGAAAAAATTATGCTAATTCAACATGTTCACGATAACGCTTGTAGCCCCCATCAAAATATTCGACATCTTTTTTGTCGTTAATCGCCGTCATCTGTGATTAGATATGAATCAACTCTTTCTCTTCTTGTCTATCTATTCTTGTTTATATCGTCGCATTTCAGCTTTGAAAATTAAATAAATTTGTAATTTTTTTATTAAAACTTTTAACTTCAATGAACACCATTCACGGAAGTATGGGCCACTTACTGGTTTGCAATCTTATCAATGAAAGTTTAAAAATTACATATTGTATAAATATAATATTTTGAATTTTTAAAAATAATGAAGATGTACTTTACAACAGATGCTTTTAAACCCGTTGGGTAAAGATACTAAAGTAATAATAATAAAATTCTTGAAAATACACATTTTGAATTTTTTTTGCAGGGTTGAGTTGCCCGAATCCGTTATCAAATACCTTTTTTGCACAACAAAATATAGGCTATGATAATTTCCTAAAATATAGGAAATGATAGGCTAAGCAATTTAGCCATTTTAATGTAATATAAGTTTAAACTGATAATACATATGTAGTGTGAAGCATGCCTTAAGTATGTTGCAATTTATATTGATATCCGGAGTCAATGAAATGTAATTTGCTTGATGTGCAGCTCATTGCATATTTCGTTTCTGACGATCTTTTTAGTGACAACGACCGACAACTGCTGATCACAGTATTTGGTTGAGGTCAATAAATAGCAAGACATGTTATTATTAAAGTTAGTTATTATTTAGTTATTATGTAGTTATTGTTTGGAAGTAGATTAAATTTAAGCTGAAATTATGTAACATGTTACTTAAACTTATAAATAAAGAACGGCTGTTATCCACCTATTGCGTTTTCAATACGACGAATCTGGATCATCCAAAAGTGTCCAAATGATATAAAACCAATATTATTTCATGGCGATCTTGCCATCCAGATTACGCTAGAATAGGTTGGAAAACGAAAACGAAATCAAAATGGAAGGAAGTGAATCGAAAAAAGAAGAAGTCAAAATCACACAATCAGGACATAGTGGAAAACAAAAAAATAGTACAACATGGGTTTCGGAAAAGAATATTTTGTTTATAATCGGTTTCAAAATGGTGAAACTAATACTTTGAGTATTTTATGGGAACGATGCAACGATGTACACAAAAATTAAGCGCGACGATCAAGCAGCAGTTAAAAATGTGCAGTGAAATAGTGAAAAACAATAATAAGTGTTAAGTGAAATTAAATTTAAGTGAGTGAAATTCAACAATCTACGAACATTCCAAGAAATCATATGATGACTCCATGTCTACCGAAAAGCTGAAGGAAATCCTAGAAAAAGTACAAGTCTTCCAAGGAAACTTAACAAAAGACAATCGGGAAAGGCGTAAAACGCGAAAATTCGGTTAAAGCAAGATTATAATAATAACGAATTATTAGTGAACGACTTAAAGAAATTTTTCTTAACAAACAAATCGCCAACGGCATTATCAGTTCAGTTAAATAACGCTAAACAGGCAAATAAATCAATAGAGGAATTTGGTAAATTCGTCGAACAATTATTTGTTGACTTAACAATTACACAAACAGAAAGAAAAGAACAAAATTTTGAAATTCTTCAATCAGTAAACAAGAAAATTGCAATCAATTCATTTTCAAACGGTTTAAATAATCACGACTTACAAAATATTATAAAGGCTCGAAATTACTCAAAATTGAACAAAGTAATACGCGCAGCTAAAGATGAAAGTCAAACGAATTTCGACAAGTTTTTCATTTTCATAAAAATCAAAAATTCAGGCAAAATTTTGGAAATCATAAAACCAATTACCGAAATTTTAACAATCAAAAATCAAAAAATTTTAATTCACGTAACTTTGGTAAATATGGTTCATATAATCAAAATAATAATTACGGTAGAAATGTAAGCAATCCGAGACAATTTACAAATGACAATAATTATAGAAGTCAATGTTATAACTGAGGAAATAAGTCAAATCAGGTTAAAAACAATTATAATAAAACGTATTATATGTGTAACAAAAGTAGTGATGATAACTCAGCAAATGCATCTCAACAAAATGCAAGCACTGAAAAATTAGACTTTCAAAATTTAACAGAACCAAGTCAGTGTTTTCGTTCCTAAACATAAACAAATTAAAAATTTAGCAATTTTAAATTTAGATGGATTATTTTATGTAAAATTAAAGTATAAAAACGAACCATTATTTTTTCTTTTAGATTTAGGTGTTTCTATTAGTGTAATTTTCAAAAATTTTATATCAAATGACGAGATAATAAATAAAGCAAATCAAATAGAAATAAACGGTATATGCGGCTCAGTAAAATCAATCGGTACATCTCAAATTACGTTAAAAGTCAATGAGAATATAAATTTAAAACACGAGTTTTATGTACTTAACAAATTTCAAAACTGTAGTATGAACGGTGCAATAGGAACAGATTTTTTTTAAAAATACAGCGCAACTTTAAATTTTGAAAAATTAGATTTAAATTTTTTTATTAATAATAGAAAAATTTCATTTCCGATAAAAACTAAAGCAGATTGCTTTACTACAATACCGGCAAGATGCGAAATAATTAGGTATGTATGCGTAGAAAAAAATTAAGAGTGTATAGTTTTATCTGAAAAATTACCAGAAGACGTATTTGTCTCAAGAATGATGTCGCTAGATAACACTTACAAGAAACCACCTGTACTAAGTTTTTGTTATATAGAAAACCAGCGCCCTTATCCTTTTCGATTTACTTAGAATTCACAAGTGAAGTTTTGCTTAGAACGAAATCGTCCAAGTCTAAGTCATAAATGGACGGCTTTCTGCAGAAAGGAACCAACCCACAAAATCAAAAAAATGATTTTTTTTCAACCATTTGATCCTAAATGTAATAAAGTCTTTTGCAGAAAAGAACCAACCCACATATCAAAAAAATACTGCCTTTTGTATGTGAATGAACCAACTAACATTTGTTAATAAGGATGAACTATATTACAGAATATAGGGAACCAACCTACAAAATAATTTTTTACAAAGTAGCACAAAATTCTGTTAGCCAAGTTGGCACACAATTACATGCTTCTTAAAATTTCATAAGTTTAGTTTCACTGAAATCAATGGTTAATTTTAAATTAAGCTTAGACTTTAAATATCAATTACTCAAAACTAAAATATTGGAGTTGGTTCCTTTCTGCAGAAAGCCGTCCAAATAGCCTTTGTGGAATACCGGGGCGAGTGCCCATACTTCCTTCAAAATGACCGGTGTCTTGCACCTGAAGGCATCGGGTAGAAGAATTCGCACACTACCGTCCGCCGTGGGAGCCGCCGACTTGAGATACGATTAGAGCCGCATCAAGACTGGAAACTACGAACCCGGCTTTAATCACGGATACAGCCGGCCAAAGGACATCCTCCCCCCGACATCCGGGGTGTAATTAATCTCTCTGCTTATCTGTTTTAGGTTCCCACCAGGCACCAGGTTCATCAAACACCTGGTGGCCATAAACTACGCAAAGACGCCCGCAGTTGTGCCAATCGCTCGCCCCGCCCCATCGACTTCAAGGGACCAAAAGCTCATCGAACACTTTGGCACCCGCATTCCCGGACAGCCAACGTACCTTCAAGCGCCGCCCTGCTCAATTCGAAGCCACGCACCCAAGAAAGCCAAGGACCAATCGCAAGGACCAAATTCATCAAACACTTGGATCCCTACACTCCCGGACCTATGCAAAGCCTAAGGAAAATACGTCACTCACTCACTGGTAACGGACTACGTTCACACCATCGTCACAACCCCCCCCCCCTCTCAAGAATCTAAAACCTCAGCCCGATCAAGCCTAGCGCTAAAACGAGGAACACAAACCTCTCTAAATCCCAACGCCCGCCGCCCACATCAGATGAAGGAGATATACGGATCACCGTGGCACTCCATAACGCCAACAAGTTCATCGTTCATCACCGTTCTCAAGTTATGCCGTTTACAACAAACAGCATTTCATTTTTATTTATATAGATTTATTTATATAGATTACGTAGATATCAGACAGTTAAGACAACTCAGACATCTAATTTGAACGAATGTTTTTTTTAAATAAATGTAACAATAATTATTATATTGCAATATCAGTTTGTTATTATCGAAACCATTAATATAGTCAGACGCGAAGGATGATAAATAATGAAGAATTTATTCAATTTATTGCCGTTCTTACTGGTAAGATTTTTACAATTTTATGAATTTCAACACCGACCAAGTGATTGGTACCTCAACCTTCTCAGCATGCCGGTAACGTGCCATCGTCGTATCACGCGGCCGCACGTCCCACGAACCCGGCCATGGTCAAAGGAAACCCACAAGTTCCTCGGCCAATCGCCGGCAAACAACAAGTGCAGAACATGCAGCGTCGTGCAATGCCACCTCAAAACGTTTATGCTGGAAGTAATTCTCAATCCAACTACAATTATGCCACAAACATGAGAAACCAACATCAACAGATGCCCGTACAACAAATAGTAAATGTTCAAGGACAAGAACCATTAACAACTTCGTTATTGGCCACAGCAGCACCGCAAGAACAAAAGCAATTGCTGGGGGAACGCTTATTCTTCCAGATCCAGATGATGCAACCAGAATTGGCCGGAAAGATCACCGGCATGTTATTGGAATTGGACATCTCCGAATTACTTCACATGTTGGAACACGGTGAGTCACTCAAGAGTAAGGTGGAAGAAGCGGTTGCCGTGTTGCAAGACAAGCAAGACGTCGCCCAAATGAAGCGCAAGAATAAAATAGAAAATACCGAAAAAAGTAGTAAAACTACTAAAAAATAATGTAACTCTTTTGTTTTAAACGTTGTATTTGGTTTATTTAGTCTTTTTTGAAATTTTCACTGCTTTATATGTTTTATCGTCATAGTACTTCATTGATTCCTAGAGTCTTTTGTAATGTAAGTGTAATCAAATTTGTAACTTTTCATTTGATTTCATTTTGGGAATTGCTATAAATGTCAAAGTTGTGTTAATAAAGTTTTTTTATAAAAATTCGAAATATTTCTGTCTTTCGACGCCGCATTTTATTACAGTAGCGTTAATATGGAATTCCGCTGACAACTTCAACAAAAAAAGTAAATATTATCTACTTTTTAAATAAATTTACGGATCTGAAATATTTTAACAAAAAATGTACTAGATGCAGTATAATTAAATTGTAAAATACTTCAAAAATATTACCTAATGTTTATCCAGGTTACGTTAATGCAATTACTACAAATTCTGTTTTGAATCATAACAATTAATATTACAACTAAAAAATTCACAGTAATATTTAATCAATAGATAAGTGGTTTAAGTAGTGTAACTCGATATTAATCATATCAAATTTTTAGCATAAACCTAAAAATGCACAAAACACTTTTTCGAAAGTAAAATGTTTAAGTTATCACAATATAACTACCTACCTAGTTCTAGTTCTAACTACCTAGTTCATCGCCTGATGATGCCATAGTATGGTGAAAATGTTATTTATATATTGTGATAACTTAAACATTTTAGTTTCGAAAAAGTGTTTTGTGCATTTTTTGGTTTATGCTAAAAATTTGATATGAGTAATATTTATACCTGTAATATTATAAATTTGAATTTAAATATAATCGGTGCCAAATTTTAAATTTAGTTCATTTTTGTTTACTTTAACATAGAACGATTTGGCAACAGGGGTTTTAAAGTAACAGGATGTCGATATCCGTTAGAAAAAAGAACCGTTACGATTAAGAGTAGCTAGAGAGAGCCCTTACGTTTTTGACCACCCAGGAAAAAAGGTCGATTTTAGTGCAAACGAATGTTTTTAAAAGTTATTCAATAATTGAATTTAAAGTTGTTTAAATATAATTGTAGCCATCGACAAATTTAAAATACGTAAATTTTAATATTTGATTTATTTTTCTAAAAGAATATAATACAGGATTACGTTAGAAATTTATGTAATAATTTAACGACTACGCGGTCAAGTGAATTTACCACGAGTTTAAAACTATTTTAAACTTACTTCATCTTCAGTTTTAAGATTTAATTTATTTATATGATATTATGATTTATACATTATTATATTTAAACGGGATGGGGCTAATGTAATGAAAGGGACTGATTATTCATATGTGACCTAGAAGGTATCTTTATAATGCAAACTATCGGTGGTGATTATAGATTATTGTGGACAATACGAAGTAGGGGTATTTGTTTACGATAATTAATATGAAAGGCGGTTGTTTGCTGTAGAAAATTATATTGCATTAGATAATTTAATTTAGATGAATTATACAACAGGAAAGGAGACGCTGCCTATCTTAAGATGGCCGTCTCAAGATGTCGTCGAAATAGCTGGTCACATAGAAGTGGTAACCACAATCTAGGACCTTCTCATGTGCCAGCAAATTATGTGAACAAGTTGCTTTATTTTCTTTTTTTCAACCATCTCTCAATGAGATAATACCAATAATGATATTTAACAACTGTTAATAATATTATTGTTACGAAAGAACGTCTAATTATATTTGATGACTAATGTATGACGTCATGTGTGATGAGTCATATATGATAACGGCATTAGTCATTCAAATATAAATGAATGTACGATCTAGAAAATGCGTGGAAGCGCCTGGAAATTCCTGGATGGTTACGGAATATTCTGGAAGGCTGCATTTAAGTATAAATGCAGCGCGATTTCCTGTCACAATTAATTCCAGTTCGAACGCGCGTGTATTAACATAAATGAACAGTGAACATAAATAATAGTGAAGTGATAAACAGTATACAGAGTGTTATATAGAGTGTTAAATATAGACCTAGTGTTAAATATAAATTATAGTGTAAATAAATTATAGTGTAAATTAGTGTTAGTGTTAATTTTAGTTAGTAATCGTTTTATTGTTATTAATCGTATCTGTAAATATTTGTATTAGCCCTTTAGAAATAAATAAACGTTTTTAATTTTCGTTACATTATCTTTATGATTATTTGCAATTACATAATAATTTAGGATGATGACGCTAGGTTTAAGTATGAACAATTTATTTAAATTTAAGTATTGACCAGTTAGAAATTAAGTGGTGACGAACTTAGATTTAAGTACTGACGACATAATAATTAAGTGGTAACTATCTTAAATTTAAGTTTGACGAGTTAGTAGTTAAGAGCAGACAATTTAGCATTTAAGGGTTTATTATTTAAAAGGGAGAACATAATAATTGAAGGTGGTTTGAAAGATCTTACATGATCTAAAATAATTTAATTGATCATCGAAATACATATAGGCGCTTCTTTACAAAGTATTATAAAAATTGTGGTTGGTCATTACATATAAATAAACAATTACAAATGTTACAATTAGGGGGATTAATTATCGAACAGTTATTAAATCAAATTTCAAACTAAAATATTCTGAATTAAATGATATCAAGAAGATTAACTTTGCTGGTAAATTGGTTGTTGGACTATCTTTTTCTTTTCGGTTAAATAAATATTTATCGTTAAATCGAATCCCGTGTTTTATTTAATTTGTGTGTACTAATTATTCTTTCATGTATCACTCAGTGGTTACGCCACTGACACATATAAGTTTAGGTTAGAGGTGAGAATCCAAGGTAAACTAGGTAAAGACGTTAACATTTAAAGAGCCATCTGCAGATTTAAAAGAACTTGTAAGTGTTACTACGAGAGGAATCACAACGTGCGAGGTTTGTTTGACGATCACAGCTTTAGTTTGGTTTGGAACTTTGATTTGAGAAGGCGGTAATTCAAATTGAAGAACCAAATATTATACATACCTAAACTTAATTATTTAATTCTCAAGTTTAAAAATATTTAGTGAAAATAAAATTTATGTAGTTATATTTCCCAAATCTCATCAAATAAGAGTAGGAGAATTATGTAGTTTGAAAATGTTTTATCAAATAAGTTTAAAATTGAACAAGTTAAATAAACGTTAAAATATAAATTATTTGTTTTTTGAGCTTTCAGCCAGTTGTATCGCCTTCATCAGAATAATAATAAGAAATATACATGAAAACCGCGAAATAACGTATTGTCATCTGAACAATCTATGATCTAACTTGTTCAATTTTAAACTTATATAATATTATTTATCACATGTTAACAATTAATATATTTGAAAATGTTTTATCCGCTTGAAACGGTTAAGTACCCTAATGCGGGTGGCTCTAAATTGGGCACTAGTTGGTAATGAGTTCGTTACTTTGCGCCCCCCCCCCCCGGTTAATATTTTTATCTTAAAACCCAGCACTGGGATCTTCTAACTAGCACCCAAATATGAAAGCTAGCACCATTATAGTTTTTCTACAAATTCATTTTATTTATTTGCACCTAAACACTTCTTCTACTACGCACGCGTTGCTGATTTATCACCGCCAGTTTTCAAAATAACGACCGAAATATTATAAACAAACTTTGCTTATCCGCGGTTTTTTATATTTTTATAATATAACTTTACCAAATTTCAGATTAGTCTCCTGCATAGAAATACTCTAACCATTTTTTTGATCTTTTATAAACTATCATAAATCTATCAAAACTTTTTTTTTAATATTTTTCTATTTTATTACGAGTATTATTCTCCCATGTTTGTGTTGGGCGTTTGATGTATGATCACACTCATAGGGGACTTACTGCTTAACGCTGGCTCAGAACCGCGAGAAGTGTATACACTTCATCTTCTGAGAGGGTGTACCAAGCAGATTACATCGCGGTGGTTACGGTGATTGGTTACGGTGGTATGGTGATTACGGTAGCGGCGGAGAACGCTCTTAACGACTTTAGCTGACGACCGTCTTCGTTTAATCGTATATTAATATAGATGTTATTATGGGGTGGAGTGAGAGAATTATGAAGAGGTAATTGCTTTGTTCGTGTTTTATCGATATTCGTTAAAATAATTTTCATGTAATAATTCTAAGTAGAAGATAAAATATAAAACATGTTACTTCCCTCCCTCCCGATTTAATAATAAAGAACTTTATGACTGTTGAGAAAACGTAAAATTAAAGTAAACATATTTTTATAATAAAATATGTAGCAATTTTAGTTTGTTATAAACCGTTTTTTCTTTTAGTAAATTTACCTGGTGTAAAGTTTACACCACATTGGTGGTTATCATGTTTAAAAAAAATATTAAATTAATAATAAAATACAGAATTCAAAAATTGTTTGTAGTAGATTATGTAATTTATTAAAGATTAAGTTGATAGTCGTTTAGAAATTATGACGTGTAATTAATTATGCAGTGGCGAATATCACATCAAAGATGTGCAGGGTTTTTACCCTTTCCACCATCCGCTCCGGACGCTTCGGGCCGTTTGACAATCTCAACCACAGCAAATCTAGAATCCATCCTAAAATCAGTCATCTAATCATGATAAGGATTGACTGACAGCTCAAGGGTAATTAATTATCATTGTTACCAGAATAATCTTATTATAGCGTAATCTCTTTCTTAGTGCCGAATTTCAATAATCCTCTTCTACCATAATTCTTTCGTTGATACCCAATTAAGGGTAGGGTTTATGCACGCTCAAATGATCAAATTTAACAATACAAATTTTTGAATTCTGTGTATTTATATATATTTTCTTTTAAGGTAATTAGGATTTAGATTTAAACATTGTAGTTTCAAGATTTTAGATGTACTTGGATTTACATCTTAAAAGAATAGAAAAAGTTAGTTTTGCTATTTTTTCATATTTAAATAATTAATTTCAAGTATTAGGAACATATAAATAGGAAGATATTCCCTTCTTAATTTTTCTCATCATACTTGTGCGTTCCCCCTAAAAGAATAGAAAAAAGGTTTGTATTTATTTGGTCAGTATTTTAACCGGCGGCGGTGTGCATAAATAAGGCACTAATCCTTCAATCTTTTTTAAGGGTACCTTTAAATTACCTTTAAATTTAAAATTTAATTAAAAATATAATTTTAAACAAAACCCTAAAATTTTCGAACGTTTCGAATAATAATCAATTTAAGAAATGGTCGAAAATGCTATTAGTAAGACAAAACGATATCATATCCGACGTTTGAAATCTGAAAAACTAATAATTTCGAATAATTATTAAATATCTGTTAATTTACATATAAATTAAAAAGAAAATTAATTAAAAAAAAAAAGTACTGATGCTAGAATCGAACCTAGAATCCTTTGGTTATTAAACCTACCACTCAACTTCGTTGCCATGAAACCGTTGCTGCAAATTTTAGCTTTTATTACGTTAATTCGTGCAATAAAAAAAAATTTTTAAATTCGATTTTTTCAAAATTGGCTGAATATGGCGTGCTACTATTTCATTCACGTAATGTCTTAGGTGTAATATTTACGCAGTGTAAGTATAAACAAAAACAAAATTTCTCATACCTGGCACCCTCCTTGTTAGTAAATTTGTCGAAGGTTACGCTTTAGAAAATAAAGAATCTGTTACAGTTGCAAAATTATTTGTTGAAAATTTTATATTACGTTACGGAATTCCCCGTGAAATCGTTACAGATCAAGGAACAGAATTTTTAGCTTCAGTATTTAAAGAAATTTGTAATTTATTGAATATAATGAAACTAAATTCGACAGATTATCACCACCAAACATTAGGGTCACTCGAAAACTCGCATAAATGTTTAGGTGCGTACTTAAGGATTCAGATGGCTAAACACCCATCAGGTGCTTGGAGTTGTCGGATTTCTTATTGGTGTTTCGCGTATAATACGACAGTACACACGGAAACTCGTTATACTCCATATGAGTTAGTTTTCGGAAAAGTTTGTAAATTACCATCAAATTTGATTAATGATAACGATCTTTTATATAATTTCGATAGTTACCCGATTGAATTAAGATATCGCCTTCAACAAGCCTGTCAAGATGCTCAAAAGAATCTAATAAAATCAAAAATTAAAACAAAAGAAGTTTATGATATCGAAATGTTCAATTGGTAGATTATAAAATAGGTGAAAAAGTGATGTTAAGAAACGATGCTGGTAATAAAGTACAAGAAATATACAAATTTCTATATGAAATTGTAAAAATTTTTTTTTTTTTTTTAATTCATACATTATCCCGAAATCTGCTCGTGAGCAATAATCGGTTGGTTTATACATTTAAGTTACTACATTAACAGATATCATCAGTGATTAGTATCTTACATTAAAGATCTAATATATCTCGTTGCCAATCATGAATGCAACCAACATATACAAAGGAATACAAACAACATGTTGCTATCTGTGACTTATATTAAGTGGATTTAGTCTTTTCAGGCGTTTCACATTATCTTTATTAGTTAGTAGGTCCCCTGCCAGTGAGTTGGGATGTAGTACAAGCCGAGATAGGTACCTCTCACTCGCGCACTTAGCTTCTTGGCGCACTAAAGGAATATTTTGTAAAAATTGAATCTCCAAATATTATTGTAAATTTAGATAATAAATTAATAACTGTACATAAGAATAGGATAACATTGTACTACGATAAATAATTTTCGATAGGTATTCAATATATTCATAAATTTTTAGATAATTTAAATATTTAATTAATATAATAAAATTTGTATTGTAATTAAGGGTAGGTAATAACTATGAAAAAAAAAATTTAATTATGTAAAATGTAAATTTTTTTTGCGAAAAAGGAAAGGTGTAATATAAGTTTAAACTGATAATATGTAGTGTAAAGCATGCCTTAAGTATGTTGCAATTATTATTGATATCCGGAGTCAATGAAATGTAATTTTCTCGATGTGCAGCTCATTGCATATTTCGTTTCTGACAATCTTGTTAGTGACAACAACCGATAACTGCTGATCACAGTATTTGGTTGAGGTCAATAAATAGCCAGACATGTTATTATTAAAGTTAGTTATTATTTAGTTATTATGTAGTTATTGTTTGGAAGTAGATTAAATTTAAGCTGAAATTATGCAACTAAATAATCTTGGAATAAACAAGTTAATTAAAAGTTTTATAATAATAATGCAATAATTATTTTAATAATAATAATTTATATTAATAATTTTTATTAAGCTTTCGACGTTGGTAAACGGTTTCGTCAGAATATTTTAATATAATGTTTACAAGTTTATATGGAAATCGATTGAAAACAACAACGTATTGTCAAATACGTCAAATCTATTGTCATAGATTGTTCAAATGACAATACGTTATCATTCGGTTTCCATATTCATGGAAATTATATTTCACAAGTTAAAAAAATTAATTTATGAAATTATGTAACATATTACCTAAACTTATAAATAAAAAACGGCTGTTATCCACCTATTGCGTTTTCAATACGACGAATCTGGATCATCCAAAAGTGTCCAAATGATATAAAACCAATAATATTTAATTAAATATTAAAAAAAAATTACCAAAAATTTAGATTTCGATGCAATTATCACAGAATTTGTACAAAGACATCTTCGCAAATTACTTTTAAAATGAACTTTATACAATCACTCGAAAAAGTTATTAATTAGTTAATTAGTATTTAATTATAACTTTTTGTAAGTATATTGTTAATATTATTATAATCCCTTTTTTTTATAGAATATACGTTTCAAATTTTAGGTGTTTATTTCAATACTGCAATTTTTTAGTTCATTTATAAATTTTGTGTGCTCACCTTAAATTTATTGGGCCACTTTGTGCCCACCTATTTAAAAAATGCTGGCGCCGTCGCTAGTAGATATTTGGATATGTCGCAACTATTTTTAGTCTTTTTAAGTATTTTTAGAATTTTCTTTTCAATATTTAAAATGGCTAAATTGCTTAGCCTATCATTTTCTATATTTTAGGAAATGATAGGAAATAATCATAGCCTATATTTTGTTGTGCAAAAAAGGTATTTCATAACGGATTCGGGCAACTCGGGTATTTTCAAGAATTTTATTATTATTACTTTATTATCATAACCCATCGGGTTTAAAAGCAGCTGTTGTAAAGTACATCGTCATTATTTTTAAAAATTAACAAAAAAAAAACAAAAAAGTGTTATAATTATACAATATGTAATTTTTAAGCTTTCATTGATAAGATTGCGAACTAGTAAGTGGCCATACTTCCGTGAGCGGTGTTCATTGAAGTTAAAAGTTTTAATAAAAAAGTTACAGATTTATTTAATTTTCAATGCTTAAATGCGACCCCCCTCCTTCTACAGGGAGTTGGTGTAAAATTAAAGTATGGTCTTACGTAGAATTACTTGTTGCATCGATTGAGACTAATTTCAGCCTGTAGCAAACTCTAATAAAAACAGTTACAAATTTATATAATTTTCAAAGCAGAAATGCGACCCCCCCTACGAGGAGCTAGTGTAAAATTGAAGTATAGTCTTACGTAGAATTACTTGGTGCATCAATTGAGACTAATTTTAGCCTGTAGCAAACTCTAATAAAAATAGTTACAAATTTATTTAATTTTCAAAGCTGAAATGCGACAAGATAGACAAGAATAGATAGACAAGAAGAGAAAAATTAAGGAGTCGATTCATATCTACTCATAAATAACGGCAAAAAAGATGTCGAATATTTTGATGGGGGCTACAAGCGTATCCTGAACATGTTAAATCAGCATAATTTTTTCTGAGCTGAAATGGAGTACAAACCTGGAATTTCTTTTAATTTTAAATTAACGGTACCAATCCACGTGGCGGGGGGTTTCTAAATTTCGGACTACAATGGTACTAACTTTCTAATCTGTCAGTCGGTTTCTTTTGGTTGAGCTTTATTCATTTCAGTTTATTTTTACTGTGAACACAACGTGAGTTTTTGAAATCGGTGATTTAAAAATACAAGTTCAAAAAAAGAATATAGTGGCTGGTTAACCTCCATTTTTTACCTTAAAGGTTGGTACTCTATTAAATTATTTTTTCAATATTTTTATTTGTAATATTTCCTTTTAATTCAAAAAATTTTCGATTTTGTATTTTATGTTTTTTTCATATCTTTGTTTTCTTTTTCATAATTTCTTTGTAAAAGATCTGTATTTTATAATTAGTTTTGCAAATGGGCCAATAAAGAACCCGAAACGACAGACAATTTAATTGTTTCAATGACTATTACAAACTCAATTTTAAAAAATGAAAGGTCAACGAATATCGCAATATTTTAAACTAATTATGACACGTGTCTAAATGAACCATTTTTAAAGGTTGAATAAATAAAAATGATTCGTAACCTGATTATTGTCTTTTTTATTGTTTTTTAAATTCTTCTATTTAAGTAGTATGTATTCTCTACGTAACGCTTAAGATTCATTATACTCTACCACCCTATCCACTTTAAAAAATCATTTTTTATGAGCTTTTTCTATTATTATAGTAACATGCCTTTGGGTTCAAAAACGTGGTAAAAATTTAAAAATTCTTTTCAAATATACTTTTTAGAAGTGATGGTGCTGTGCGTTCTCAACTTCAAATACCGGTTGTACCGGGTTAAGAATCACTTTTATCTGTTTAACCTTAAAAAGTTTTTTAATTTTAATTTTTCAATTTGTTTAGTATACGAAAATAAAAGTTTTATTTTAAATTTCTATCATATTTTTTAAAGATTTTTTTGTCATTTTTCATTTTTATTGTTTATTCAAATATTCCAAGTCCAAACCTATTAAATGTACATTGTCTTTTTTATTGTTTTTTAAATATTAAGTATGGATTGTTTACTAAACAATTAAAATAGATTATTTTAACGTTTTGTTAAGTTTGTTTCAATAATTTTTAAATTGGTACCTTATAATTTTACACAAAAAACATCACATAAACGAATTTGCATATCCAATCATTATTTTTGTACACAAACAATTCATAACTTTAATTTTAATCTTTTAAATTTAATAGTATGAAACTAAATATTTAAACTTATTTAATTATATTTATATTATATTATTATTAAATTATATTTAAATTTAAAAATTAATGCAGGTAAAAGTACTGGAAAAGTTATGCCTCAAAAATAAAAAAATGGTTTTGTAATTTTAAATTGTTTCTTTTCCTAATGTACTATTATATTATATTTATATTTTATTATTTTTTTTTTTATTATGTAGGTACTTATTATTAATATTATTTTATTTGTGATTTTTGCTTGGTATTTCCTGATTACAAATATTAATTAAAAATACAAACATATGCCAAACTTTTCTTTTAATTTTTAAGCCCCCCCCCCTCACATGGCAAATGTCTAACTACGGCCCTGTATCCAATGCACACCATTAGATACCTTATAGCACAGATTAAATATACTACAGATAGCTCGCGTAATGTATTTTATTCATTTCTAGAAGGCTGCCTATCTTTATAATATATTGTTGGTGGGGTACTAGAAGGACAACTCCGTAAGTACCCGATCACCCCACGCTCTTTCTCTAAGACGCCTTATAGAAAATGTCTATGTATGATAATGAATAGCTGGCAGTACGATTATACCTCAACCGTGGCTAGAAGAGAAATGAAACGTACTAACCACGAATAGCCAGCGCCTCTACAATATATAGTGAATGGCTTCCATACTAAGGAATTGGCTTCC
This sequence comes from Cantharis rustica, assembly GCA_911387805.1. Lineage (NCBI taxonomy): Eukaryota > Metazoa > Arthropoda > Insecta > Coleoptera > Cantharidae > Cantharis > Cantharis rustica. Next base: position 40,052,983 of record OU426879.1, read on the forward strand.
AAATACATGAATAATGGACACCCGTTCTCCCATAAGCGCGAGCTATCTGTAGTATATTTAATCTGTGCTTATAGTATTAACTTGTTCTAAATACCTATTCATTGGCTGCCGTGAATTAGTGGGATCGTTTCCCGGATTTTTCTAATTGATTTTACTATCCATCATACAGAGTTGTCTTCGTACATTTTCTTGAACCATCTTGTTTTAATCATTCATACCACTCGAATGACATTGCTGCGATGGCAATTCTGATTGGTCAAGATTTTATATATTTTTTCGAATTAAAGTAGACTTTAAATAAGGGTATGTATAATTTGCAAATGGACGAGTTTCACTAGTTACAAATTTTTAAAATAATATATGAACATAAAACTTTAATCAAAATGCTATTTATCTGTATAATTGGTTGGTCTCAAAACTCAGCCTAAGATTTTAAAAAAATTTTTGAAATCTAGAAAAGTATTTAAACTGAGCGCCACGATTGACCAATGAAATTTAACCATGATTATGCGCTGTTGTTGAAACTTAAGATATCACGTGTAAGTGCTACATTACCAACTTTCAACAGTTTCTACTTGGCAACTGAGCTGTTTTTATTGGCTTCTAAAGCCGCGCTATTTTTTGAAATAGCCGGTCCGTGACGTCAGCGACCGGTCCTTTAACAATTATTTTCGTACCTTAGACGTACCCAAAAAATTTTGGAAAAAATTGTGAATGCTCAGTTTGACCTCTACTTTCAAATAAAAAAATAAAAAAAAATAGTGAAACTTGTCCATTGTTGCTTGTAACGCATCTAATCGGGTTGCATCTTGCTAATCCGTTTGTTTGTTTTTTCTTTTTTGTGTAAAGTTATAAGGTACCAAGTTAAAATTATTAACTTAAAAAAGTAGTATATAAGACAATGTAATTATAGCAATTTTATATTTTAGTTTTAGTAAATTCAACATTGGAAACATCAAAATGTCAGTAGTTGACTACTATCAAATATTACAATTACCAAGAGACGCAGACGAAGTTCAAATTAAGAAGAGCTACAAAGCATTAGCACTAAAGTGGCATCCAGATAAAAATATTAAAAATAAGGAATTGTGCACAAAAATATTTCTACAGATTCAGGAAGCTTACGATGTACTAAGTGATTCTATCAAAAGACGATTGTACGACGGTGAAATAAGAGATCAGGAAGATAAGAGGAACGTATATCGTCCTTACAAACACACACATAACCATTACCATGAAAATCATCAGAAATTTAATTACCATAAGAAACCTGAACCTCATAATCCATTCAAACATGAAAAAAAGATAGATTTGAGTAACAAATTAAATACCACCTGGTTTGATGGATATTCGGATAAACCTGATGGTTTTTACACCCTGTGTAGAAAACTTTTTGTGAAACTAGGCTTGGAACTTAATAAGCCTAAAGGCATTCCACCATTTGGTAATTCTAATAGTAAATATGCAACTACAGTTTCCAAGTTTTATAAGTACTGGACTACAGTTTGTATAGAACCACAAGACGACGATTATGAATGGGAGACAAATAAGAGATCAATAGAAATTCAAAGCTTTGTCGAATACATTAAAACTATAGATGAAAGGGTAACAAAAAAGATGGAATCACAAAGATTGAAAGCGGAATGGAGTGCTAAACACAATGGAAAAGGAGATTCTTCTATGCCAAAACCAACGTGGGGCAAAAACAGACGCAGAAGAGACGATTCTAGTGACGAAGGTTCTACTAATAGCGATTCTGATGATGACAATTAATACATTTTATTGCTACTATTATTTTATTTATATTACTTTATAAAAATTAATGAAATAAATGTTCTTTAACGTTTGTAAAAATATTATTAAAAACAGTTTTCTTTTACATTTTCAAAATTTTATAATTCCTGTTTAGAATTTGTTAATTTCTCTGTTTGCGTTGCTTGATTTGGGCGCTGCGCTGGTACAAAAACACTTTTCTTCTATATTCTGTATTAATTTCAACAATTACAATTTTGGCTTGTACCTTTTCCCACGAGGTGCACAGAGCAAGTCCCAATTTTGCGGCCCAACGTGCAAGTTGGTTATCTTTGGTACACAAATATGCCGAGTGGCGGCTAATTTGAACTAATACATAAATTTGCCAAGTGGCGGCAAATTTAAACTAGTGAGCTTCTAAACATGCCCCCACACATTGAAAGGCCCTGATGCCTTCAATACATAAACCAGATTAACAATTAAGATATAACATAATTTATATAATACACATAAAATAACAATAATATATACAATTATGATACAATACAGGTCGAATAATTCAGTCACAGTTCATTACAAAGTTTGATAAATCACTGAAGCCAGGGCCGTATTTAGACTAGATTTTCGGGGGGGGTTTTAAAAAAATTAAAAAATAAATAGCTAATTTATTAAAATACAAAGGAAACTAATATTCAAAACAAAAAATAAACAATATTTAAAAAATAAAAAAAAACTAAAATAAAAAACAAACATAAAATATAAAATTAAAAATAGACTAAAATCGGCAAAATAAATGCAATTTAAAAAAACTTAAAGTACCAACTAAAATCATCTTGCTCTATGAAAATTTATCCTAAAACCAGGTCACTGGAGATTGGCATAGTTCTATGACTGGACATAAGAATAAGAGCTAGTCTTGTTAGCCTTTCTTATCCAGTAGAATTTCTTAAATAGCTTTTCCTTTTTTTGAGTGAATAGAAACTTCTTCCCGGGGTGGTTGTTGTCACTAGCAGGGTACACAGTATTTGTAGAAGCTTATATATTGCCGTGTTACGAAAGGAGGATTTGAACGCCTCAGTCCCTCAGTTGTAATTTTTGAATTGATTTGAAACCTTTGGGCTCAGTTGTTCAGTTGTAAGTTAAACCAACAGATTTGGATTAATCAATGAAATATTACGTTGAAAAGCTGTTTTTTAAAAAATATTAGTTAATCTAAATTTTTTGGTTTAGCCTGCAACTGAACAACCGAACCTTGGTGATTTTTTTAAATTTAAATTTTGTTATATTAATTTTTGAAATGTAATATTTGCAGAAAGGTGAGTAGAAAGAGATTTTTTTGCCAAGATGACGGAAACGACGAAAGCCTAGATTTTGCTCCGCCGATTTTTTGAGTATAATTTTGTGCAAGTAGTATTTTTGAAATTAAGATTTTATTTTTGAGTATGGTTATTGAAAAATTTTGTTTGAATGCTTTCAAACTTTTAGTCGAAAGTGATCGCAAAAAAGTTTAAATTTTGTGAGAAGATTATTTAATTAAAGTGATTATATTTTTTGAGCAATTTTTTTTTATTTGAGTTCGATATTCAGAGAAAATTTCGATTTTTGTGAACTTTATTTAAAGAGTGAAAATAATTTGTCGAGGGAGCGACAAATTTTGATTACAGATTGACTTTTGGGCGTTATCGCGGATAAAATTTTGTTTGTGCCATTTTAAAAATTTTGTTTACCACGATATTTTTAATAACTTTAACCTTATTCATATTTTTATTTTAAACTCTCTTGTAAAAAACCGGCTTTAAATAAAATTATTTAATTTTAAAATTTGAATAAATAGCAAAATAATGTTGTCAAAACGAACCCCAAAATATAAAATAATTTATGGGTTTACAATAACCACTCTAATTTATTGCGGAAGTTTTATTTTAAGAGGGCCGTAATAGAGACAACACATCGATATCTATTTGCCTCTCACTTTGTTTTGATAGTTGTATAATTATCAGGTATTCAAAAACTGTATTTTATGTAGCCCTCTCTTGAGTAATAGAAATTATGTAATATTGGTTTATTTTTAGTATTCTATAAGTTACAAATAAGAGAATGGATCAGAAGTCACTATAATTGTAAATATTACTAACATAGAATGAAGTAGTGCGTCTAATAGAATACTCTGTTTCGTAGAAACCACCGTTATTATTACAATCAATTCATACCTTATTAAATTATACATATTATTATTTTATTCTCACAATTACGTGACAATAAATAAAAAATTTGTACAAAAAAATGTTTACACCGTACAATTTATGAATTCGCAGAACTCCATCTAAAAAATAAAATTTTGATTAGTTTTAGAAAAATCTTCGCCATAAGTACTAAAATAAAAATGTACTACTTTTTTTCTACTATCTTTGGTTAATAAGACGATAAGATTTATGTAACTTGGAAATCCATGAGAGCTTTGGCGACAAACTTTTTCCTTACTTATTCACTAATAATACCGTTAATACTTAGCTCGTATAAGAGCTAGGGCAATTTTGAATACGTACAAACCCACAGTTCCAGCTTCGCGCTAAAAATAAGAGGAAAAAATCACTTCCCAAAATCCCAACGCCCGCCGCCCACACCTGAAGAAGCAGATATACGCATTCACCGTGGAACTTCATATTGCCAAGAAGTTCATCGTTCATCAATACGTATGAATCTTTCTGGAGAGCTGCAAATCATAAACCGCATGCAAAATCCTTCAGTGGTTCTCGAAATTAACGCGGTAATACAGACCGCGATAGACGCTTGCTAGAGACTTCTTTTTATACCATGTAACAGGGGCGGTCGTACATCTAATTTCTGGGAGGAGCGGGGTGCACTTCTAAAAATATATTCAGATTTTAAGAACAATAAAAAATTACAAAACATTATAATATTACTTAAAGAGATTTTCTTTATTTATTTTTAAATTACAATTAATTTTTTAGACGATATTTCTATATAAATAATAAAGAAAAATAAATTTTAAAAAATAACAATTTTATATATTCTTTTATTATAATGTATTAACAAATGTATTAACATTCAATTTTTACGACTTCAGAACCGTATGTTACATGCTGTCTAATTCTAGTAATAACGGTAGAATCGCCATCAGCAATAAAAGTTTTATATCGAAGGTCATGCATGAACATACTTAAATTAAATCCTTCCACAACAATATCCCATTCCATAGATGAAGATGAACCCGAAATAATTTTTAAAACATTTATGTGCATATGCAACTTCTCCCAGATTTTCAGCTCGTGCACAAATAGCGCAATATTTATTTCGTACGCCTAGAAATAATATTTTACCAGTGCGTCTTCCAATAATAACTGCAACTCCGGAAGCAGCATTATAAGTATGTCCATAGCTTCGCTTGGACCATCCGCCATCTAAACAAACCGTTATGTAAGGCACGCCATCTAAATCTACATTTTGATTAGCAATGGCCAGTTGATGTTCTTCTTTTCCTGCTGCATGCATCTCTTCCCACAGGCTATTCTTATAATGACTCCCCAAATCTCTCTGAATATCATAATATAAAGTTCCTGATATAGTAGGAATACTTAAAATTGATAAAAACTCTGATAAATGAGTATAAGTACTTCCCGTTGAAAGAGTGGCCCAAACAGCTGCTTTATTCACTACACTCATTTGAGGATCTTCGGATGTAACAGATTCTTCACGGTCATAAGTATTGCATTTGAAAGTAAAAGTGCTTTGCAGTCTCTTTGTTTTTTCGGAAAAGAAAATCAGTGTCCCTGCGGTACAAAATCGGTTGTGCGATGATTGCAACGGAAGAATTTTTTTTAAAAAATAGTCTATTTGAATAATTCTATAACCGGCTATTACTTCGTTCTGTTTTTTATTTTCAATACAAAGTTTATGCGTAGCGATCGATTCGTACTCTTCAGGCGTTATAAAAGATGGAAAGTCATATTCGTCGTGACAGACGATGTCTAACGTATCATTAACAACGTTATCAACAATTTTTTTGCACAAATTTTTCGTTCGATGTGAAACAATTATGCTTACGTTATCAACAATTGTATCCAAAACTTGATTTATCACATTGTTTCGATCAATCACATTTCTTCGGGATTTAGAAGCCTTACTTCTTTTGACAATTGATTTTACTGCTCCCTTTTTCATTTTTATTTTAATATACTAAATCACTTCACAAATTACACTAGTAGTTATAACGAAAACTAAGAATGAACTGAAAATTATAATACAAACGGCATTTATATATTCAAAATTTCGAATCTACTAAATGTGCATCGGCTAAATATTTTTATAAGTAGGGTCATAAAATCAAAATAGCAAGAAGAGAGGTAATCTTACGGTTTTGTCACGTTTTTAAAAACTCAAAATGTGTATTTTTAAGAATTTTGTTATTATTTCCTTATAAATACTAACGTTTTCTAATAATTTTAATTATAAGTAAGGTAATTCATTCATATAACCAAAATAGCAAGAAGGCTAATCTCACAGTTTTGCCAAGTTTTCAAAAACTCTAAATGTGTATTTTACCCATTTACTACCCATTTATTCAAAAGATTATTTGTAAGTATGATACTTATAACTTATAGTATACCTAAGAAAACGTAAACATAAGCTACTTCATAATGTTACCCAAAGATTTTAAAACGGTCATAAAACCTCTGTTAGAAATTCAAAATACATACAATTTGTAGGTATAAAAATTATAACCGTAGCATTTACATTTTTTCTATTAGTTTTATAAATATTTGGGTTGACAAATGGTATTTTTTTTATATTTTTAATTCTATAAAATTTTAACTTGTTTAGGCATACTAAAATTAAACTAAACATTTTTATTTTACTAAAAGTGTTATTTTAATATTGCGGCAATAATTTTTTAATATATCAATATTTTGTTACACCTCTCTTTGATTTTATAACTGCGGCAATACGGTTTGGCATAGAATCTAAATTTTTATTTAAAAAAAAATCTTTTTTTCAATATCTGATGTTCAAGTCCTATTTGCCCGAATGAAATTAATTGAAAAATTTACACTTTAAAAAATAGATAAAATAGCATTTTAATAGCAAGGGTAGATAAAGTTTATGCCAACTATATAGCAACCGATGGAGATTCCAAAGTATGTTTGATGTAAAATAAAATAATTTAATGTTAATAATTTAATTTGAAATTGGGATTTCTAAAAAATATTTTCTTTAACATCTGATATAGAAAAAAATTAAATGCTATACACAATGATAAAATTTTATTATCAACTCTCGAAACAACAAATTCTGTTTCGTACTTATAGAAAATAATTATTAAAAAAAAATTTTAAAACTCATGAAAACAAATTTTGAATTGATCCATCTCTGTTACAATAGTCAAAGCTTTACCAACAATTTTGCGACTTCACTAACTGAAACATTCATTAAAATGAAGGATATTTTATTTTTTCACTTGTGGCGAAGATTTTTTTAAAACTAAACAAAAATTGATGTTTATTTTTTTTGGATTTGGTAGATATTGGTGAACTGTGCGCCGTAAACAATTTTCATAAACATTTATTGTAAAATGATTGTGAAAATAAATATAATATAGGTACAAATTCATTGTAATAATAATGGTGATTTATATTTCGCTATACATTCGTTAGTATTCAACAAAACCGCTTGAATTTTCTTTACCGCTAACGGGTATGTAGATTCGAAAAAATCAAAAAAAAAAGGGAAAATTCTTTATGGTTTACGAAATATCTTCGCCATCAGCAAAGGTTGGTTAGCCTATCTTGCGCTACGAGTGGGAATGAGTGAGCAATAGTATCATGCGTATTCTATTAGGCCCCTCTTAAGCTATGCTGCCCATGATGGTTATAAAATTTGTTTGCTTTAAAATTTTTGGTTCAAACAATTTATAGCAATTTAAAATTTTTACCATAATAGTAAGAATTAAGATAAAATACCTGATTTAATTTATTAGAAATATCTCTTTAGTTTTAATTTTTATTTAAACACTTCAAGTTTAATGTTTTTTTTTATAGTTTTAAAGATTTTTTTTTTCTGATTTTGTTACGATTTCAGTCGGACTTCTAGTACTTTATTTATTGATAAATAATTTCGGGAGGGGTTGTAACCCCTAACCCCCCCCCCCCCCCGTAAATACGGCCCTGATTGAAGCGGTAGCGGACACAGCTTGTTGAACGGTCGCTTATTGATGCCGTTATTGGTTTTAACAGTCGCGACTAGGTTGATTCTGTACCTGGATGCAGCAATAAGACACGACCCATTTTCCAACAAAGCGGTGGTATATTATCGGGCTTGATGAGGCTATGATGAAGAATGTAATAAGAGTCCTCGGTGGACTTGCTATCGACTAAAGACATGTGTCCCAATTGCTCATATTCTTTCATAAATTCCCGATAGGAGCTAGCTAGGGTTGCATTAGCTGCTAATTTACGCTCTAGATTTAAAAAACGCCTTTTAGCAATATGAAAGGATTCGCCTAGTTCCTGAACCGATCTTTTAAGAGGGGTAAAGACAATAAATCGATCAAACGCGTCCCTACGGTGTGTATCCACAAAGTATTTCTCGCAAGCGCTTTCTTCTGCCGAGAAGATTGTAACCTCCGTCATTTCTTAATGTTTAAGCTAACACAATATAAATACACCGTATCCATTGCTATGATAACTTTGAGAAAATTTTATCACAACACTTTGTTTGCTTCGGGTTATCTTTGGATTGCTGGAATTCCCGTTGGGAATTTTTTAAAAGCTAGAGTTCTTAGTTATTGATATTATATTAAATTTAAATATGTAGTATTTCCTATCATAAACCATACGTGCTATCTTCAATGCACTCGTTTATCTTTAAATTTTCATTCACTTCCCACGCAATTAAATTAATAGCCTCCAAAATGTAAAATACGGTTTCGTAAAAAAAACATAGCTTACAAAAAAAATAACTTTCGTTTAATAGCCAAATTCAAAAATATCCAATTTATCAATCAAAATTCAACTTTTTATCAAAATTTATTCTCAAATTAATCTCTTCAACAATAATTCAAAATAATGAATTGCAAAATTATTTGCAATTAATTTAAAAAAAAAACTACACTCAAAAGTCATAGCCACAAATCGCACAACGGCAAAAAGCCCTTATCTCCCCTTCTTGACACCCCACCTTGCACTCTTGCAAAACCACCAAATCAAATTACGATTTATCAAATTTTACTAAAAAAGTACAAGGTGGTTCCAAATACTTTGTAACATGACAGTATATTATCGCAAATGTTTTCACCATACTATGGTATCATCAGGCAATGAACTAGAAAAAGAAACAAGAAAATTTTCGTATTTATCGTCCAAAATGCAAGAGAAAAGGGGAAGGGTATGAGAGGGGTATTTAAAAAAAAAATGATATATTTTTGTGTAAATTTACTAGAGGGTAGAGATATAATTAATATATAAAAATTTTAAAAACCCTTACTGTAAAAAAATTCTAAAAATAAAAATTAATAATAAAAGCACCTTACTTTAAAAACTAATGTTCCCTTTAAAAAGAAAAAAATAATAATTTCTTTTTCATTCAACAACAAATTCTCAGTCCCTTTACTCGAAAAATTAACTTTACTTCTCCGCCCCCCCCCTCCTGCTACAGAATGTTTAATATGGAATGTATAAACAGGTTTCGTAAGTGGAACAAATCTCCGTTTCCTCTGACTTCAAAATTATTGTTTAAATTTTGTGGCGGGGGGGGGGCGGATAATTATGCACGCTAAGAGCTAATGTAATATTTTTTTTCCACTACTAGTCTTATAGGCTACCATTATAACGTAAGCTAATCGCTTGTGAAATGACTCATTTTCGACTAGTGGTTAATAATTTTTTCATTATTCACTAGTGGTTAATAATGAACATATTGATATTTTTCTATAGTTTGGCAATTATTTATAAGGAAAATTTTGTTAAAAAACGATTTTGTATAACCGGGAGATTCTATTTAATTGCATTTAAACTATTCAAAACGCTTTTTTAATAGATTAATTTCATTTTAAATATTTTTAGAAACTCGAAATAATTATGACAGCAAGCGAAAGCGCCGCCTCTTATTAATTTAAGAAACCACTATTTATACAAATTATTATAGAATCATTACAAATTCATTAAACGCGAAAATTCACAAGTTTATTGAAAAATTTCAGTATTTTAAGACGAAGAAGTGCTTAAAACAATGCTTTTGTATAATTTTGGTGATGTATTCAAACAAAGAATCTCTTAAAATAATATTTATTTATAAATTCTATTTTTTAGGTTACAAAAATAACAACGAACTAATTTTGTTTGAAATTAACGGAAATTATAAATTTTTGAATTCATGAATAATTGACAATTTATTTATAAAAATTGTAGTTAATTACACAATTATTACAATTCATAGTTATACCTGACGAAGCCAAATTTAACAATGTAGAGGTGGTCGAAGAACTTGTGGTGGGTATATTAATTTCAGTGTTGGTGAAAGTATTTGTTTCTTCAATTGTAGGACCATACGATGCAGATGTTGAAGGTATTTCAACATCGTTGGGAACATGGGATGTAGTTGCTGACGGTTTTTGCACCATAAGTGCGATACTTTTTTTAACTGCCAACGAATCTTCTATGTAACCTTCGGCGACAGTAGATGATTTCCAGCCTCCGTGCTGTTTGAGCTGGAGTGTATTACCACCGTTGGATGCCAATATAGTGGCTGACGTTCTGCGAAAGCTGTGACCCGTGTACAATTGAACATTTTCCAATTTTAAATACATTGCAATTCTTTTTGGCATTTGCCCTATTGTATTATGCCCAATATGTTGTCTTGTTGCTTTGCCATTTCTTATAGAAATAAACAATTTTTTCATATCTATGGCAGAACAGATTTTTAAATATTTTAAAATTGTTTGCACCCAGAGTGCCTCCATCACTACAAATTTTCTAGATGATCCATTTTTACTGTTTTGAATAGTTATAACTATCATATCATCTTTTATGACTACATCCGACAATAAAAAATTACAGAGTTCATCACTTCTGCATGCTCCTGCGACACCAATTACAAGGACTGCCTACAATGATAATTTATTGTTAGTTTTTTAAACATTAAATAAAATTTTTTTAACAACATTTTTTAAACAATTAATAAGAAAAACCTACCTTAGTTGCAATATAACATTCATCAGGTGCCTCTGTGAGAAATTTTGTTATTTCTTCGTGGGTAAAAACTAATGATTTCTTGGCTTGATAATGTTTATTTTGACATTTTAAAAATGCTATTAATTTAAAAAATTTTGCTATATCTATATTTTCTTTTAACGAAAGAGTTGATTTTAACATTGAATAGTGTGACCATAAAGTGGAAGCCTTTTTATCTTTTCCGTAGTCTTGAAAATATGCCAAAAGTACATTTTCAGAAATGCCAGTGACGTTTTTATCCTTGCACCAACTTTTGAATGAAATATACACTTTCATATAAAGATCTTTTGATTTCTCAGGTAGTAGATTTTCTGCTACTTGTTTAGCCATATTTCGAATTTCGGGCGGCGTACAACTTAAATTTTCACTATCCATTTTTTAAAGCAGAAAAAACTCAGCGATAATTTTCAAAAACTAAATTTGACAACAACTACTGTCACAAAATTTAAGTATAAAATACGAATTTCATTTTTATGAGTAAATTTTTTTGCGCGCGATCGATTTGAATTTTTGCTTATGTATTCCTAGTGATAATTCAGTAAGGGGGCTTGGTGGGGGGGGGGGGGATTTTTTGCTCAGTTTTTTGATATCTAGCACCGTTCTTGAGTTATTACGAATTCAAGAAATAAGTCAAATAAACAAAACTGTCATTTGAAATAAATATTTTAAATTTGAAAATTTTTTTATTCACAAGCATTTAAAATGATGCCAATAAACCTAGTAGTGGAAAAAATCGTATATAAACCACGGTTGTGAAGACCATTATAGCCTACGCGCCTTATATTCCTCGGTGCTTCGCACCTCGGAATATAATCTTGGCGCTATGGCTATAATGACAGTCTTCACAACCTTGGCCTATAATATACTATTAACGCATTATTGGGTATCATTATTATTTTCGATGTACCGTATTTTTAAATTCACCCCCTTTTGACAACTTTATTTTTAGTTTGTCTTTGGCACTTTTTTCGCTTGTAAGCTCCAACAAACACTTTTTACCCGTTCGATCATGGTACTATTACATGTTACATGTTAATACATGTAACTACATGTTTATGTGCGGACTATAAGATCAATGGTTGCGGTATTGAGAGGGTGTTTGAGTTCATCGATCTTGGTGTTGCATTCGTGCCTTCATTGGAATTCAAGCGCCATATTGATCTCACAATTATGAAGGCTAACAGAATGTTGGGATTTATTATGCGAATATGTAGGGAGTTTGACGACCAAACAGCTCTGACTCGTCTCTTTACAGCCTACGTGAGATCGACTCTGGAGTATGCTTCCCAGCTATGGAGTCCGTACTATGATATTCACAAAACGCGTATTGAACGGATCCAGGAGCGCTTTGTGAGATACATGATGAGACATAGTCCAGTATACGAGTATGAGTCAATATGTAACGCTGTCGGCTTGCAGCCACTCGCTACGAGGCGAGATAGGGCTCGCGTCTTGTTTGCCGCTCGATTGCTTTATGGAGAAATATATTGTCCTCAGATTCTTAATTGTTTCCAGCTGGGTGTGCCCTCAAAGAACCTCAGAGAAAATAGACTTTTTTATGAATTTTGGCATCGAAGATCTTATGGTGCGAATGAGCCGGTCAATGCAATGATGAGTATGTTGAACTCGGTGAAATGTTTCGATTTTCACTACTCCGCTATTGGGCTGGTGAATCTGACCAAGGGTTTGTTTTGAATTTGGTAAAATTACTCTGTTTTGTTAATATTTATTGTAAAAAAATGTTTCACTTTGATTTTTAATTATTCATATATATTTCTTTTCAATATATTCAATATGTATCAGTACACCTTTAAGGTAAAAACCTGTAGAGTGTTTAAATAAATAAATAAATAAATAAATAAATAATGCAGTGGCAGCTCGTGAAAAATATTTTTGGGTGTTCTACATTATAAAAATGGCAAGATATCAGTAAAATGACATTTTTAAATATTAAACGTACAACACTTATCTAGAATGTAGTACTTTATATGATTTTACATTTTTACAATAAATTGCAATCCTAACTAATTTTCGAAAAATTTTTATCAAGTACGGCTTATGAGAGAAGTTGTGTTAAAAATATTTGTAATATTTTTTATTCTTTCATTTTATTTTTTCTTCATTTAATTCATAAGCAATTATTTTATGTACTAGGCAAAAGCACCAAATAAGCATTTATGCTTAATTAGTTCGCATATAAAATATATAAATTCTCCAAGAAAGTGTCTTTTATTTCATATTTAGAAATATTTTATTTGTTAATAAACACAAATGATTTCAATTACGTTAAAAAAACATGAATTGAATAATTTTATTATAAGTAAAATGTGATAGTAAATGCGAATTTATTACTAGAAATAATTTATTTGTTATCTACATTTCTCACATTTGAATTGGGCGGCGAAATAAAACTAAGATGGCGTCGATTGGATATGTGCGTGAACTGAACCAAAACGCGTTTCAAAACGAACATACCTTCTCTTATAGTACCATGCGTTCGATTTGGAACTTTTTCGTGCTTTCAAATACTTAGGCTCCGCCCATTTTAAAAGCCTAGTTTGCTTTTTCATTTTAGGTGGGTCGGCGAAAGCGTGGCGCTGTGGTGTCAGAATTGCGAATAAATTTGAATTTGTTTGCTTTAATTATTTTAAACTTTTGTAGTACAACGCAACGTGACATAATATTTAGTTTATAAAGTGCATATTAATTATAATTTGTAAATTATAGTTGAGATAACTATAATTTACAAATTAAAGAAAGTCAACGATATTAATAATTTATTATAATTTATTGTTGAATAAAAAAATCAAAATATGGAGAACACTGTTAATATGATTTTAACCCTAATGATCGATGCTACAAAAAATCGTTAATTATTATAATTAATAATTATTTCACTGATTTCATTTACTTATTATACTAAAAAATTCAGTTAGGTTAAGTACCACCAAGTACTACATACTCTTTGGTACCACCCGTAAATTTTAAATTTTCACTAAAACCCCGTTTGGTTTGAAAGCACGTAGACACGCCCTTTTCCAAATTGAACGCATATTTCACATGCTTTTTTCGTAAAGCGAAAAAAGCGTTGTAAGTGCCAAATCAAACGCGTCCTTTGTTACACCTATGTTACTATAGTTCGTTTTTTAAAGAAAAATATTGAAATTTGTACTAAAGCAACGACATCTAAATGTTAACCAATGAAACTGCTTTGAAGTTAGACGGTGTTACAATAACGAAATTTTTTCGATCGAAGTACTACATGTGTTGCCTAAACTAAACCGGGCAAAGTCATAAATAAGATAGGTGTGGACAGAGTTAAATGAAATATCGAATAGACGTAGTTATTTGGTTTTAACATTTTGCTTTTTTGTAGTGAATATTTAATATTACTACAAGATTAAGTACTATTTATATTATCTGAAGTTTCTCGGTGTAAATTAGACTTTGCAAACGACGCGCCGCCTATATAATTCATATCTTGGATCGACTATAGTTATTAATTTAAAAATACCGCCATATTGCCGTGACGCATCTCCGTAACGCATATCCGTTGCATTATCAAATTTACCTCTAGTCGCACTTAAAGAAGTTTTACTTCAAAAAGAACGTTAAATATTTAGGCATTAACATGGACATTATATACTTAATTTTTGACAACATTTACAAAATAGAAAACAAATTGTTTATGGAAAAATGCACAAACTTTACTTACTTATGAAAGGACAAACGATGACCGACCAAAATAAATTATTACTACATAATACAAAACGTTACTGCGACCCGTACTGACATATATGCCTCTGCAGCCTGGTGTAATATTTCAAAAACAGCCTTCAAACAGCAACAAGTGTTTCAAAATAAAAACTTAAGATTAATAATAGGACTGAACCGCTATACGCATTACGACACTTCATGAATTGACTTTCAAGATTTACGGAACTTTCAAGATCACGTATACCAACTTGCTACTAAATTTTACGACACACAAATTTCCAAAAATCAACTTACTAAACACTTGACTAAAATTCAACACAACACCATTTAAAATTAAACACAAATTGTCATATCAAAATTTACCATTATTTACACAGACATTGACGACCGACAATGATGACAATGAAGACGACGACAACGATACCTAACTGCAACGTCACTGTGAGTGCCGTAACAACAACAGAGTAAGCGATAGCGTAATTAACTGTAACAAAACAACGACAAACTTTGGTTGACATAATTGTTAATAAAATTTTAAATAAAAACTAATTATGGTTTATAGGTAAATAAATTTTAATATATTATACAGGATGAAAAATGCTCGTCGACCAAATTAAACGTATGACGTCATACTTAAGAGTTTTGAACAGTGGTTCCGATGCTCCGCATTTTTAAATTCACCCTCTTAGGACATATTTATTTCAGATCGTCTTTGTTGTACCTATGTTACTAGTTACTAATTTCCAAATACCGCCTTATTGCCGTAACGCATTTTCGTTGCATTCTCGTATTTACACCTAAAGAAGTTTTACTTCAATAAAATATCAAGTTTTGGGTATCTTTAGACGCGGAATAAAAATCTCTTTAATTTAATACCTTTTTCATTCTTATTCGTTATAATGGAAAGCAGAAATTTATAAAAATCAATATCCCATGTTATTTCCCTATGTTCAGTTCTATGGCCGGTCACCCGGTATAAACCTTTAAATATTTTTTTAACTAAAAAGTAAAAATTAAAAATAATTTGATTTATCTAGGTAAAAAGTTACGATTAAGAAAAAACTAACCAAAAATAAAAATTTGTTTATATGTACTATATAAAAAAATCAAAAAGAATGTTCGATAATATTAAGGTTTTATTTTTCGAATCACATTAGTTAAATACAGGTAGTCAAATGAATAGTAAGTACTTTCTTAAAATTAAAAACCGAGAAAATATAATTTTTGCATTAGTCATTTTGATTAAATAATTAACGATTATTAATATTAATTAAAACAGAGCAAATTATATAAAAACCACGAAATCTTTTACAATTTAATATTTAAATTTAAACTTCATTGACAAACCCATTAGGTTCAGTGTAGTCATTATAGCTATGAAATAAGGTTCAAAATCTTCTTTGGCGATTTTATTGAACTCTTCCAAGTAATATGTAAACGTTTGCACTTCATTAATTTCAGTTCTTGCTATTTGCGAATCACTTCGAATGTATTGTAAGCCTTTGCACAACAGTTGAATCAGATCAAGGTGTAAATAGGTTATACATTTAGCGATTGCATTTTGGTTATTTTCATCTATAAACGTAATATCTTTAAGTTCTATGGAAGCTCGATAACATATTTGTAACGAATGTCTGATATTCTCCATCTTCTTTTTTATAGGGGTGTTAAATTCATCTAATAAAAAATAAATAATATATAAATGTATGTAATGTATTTTACATGTAAATGTAAATGTATTTTTTATTGTTTACGGTTAAAATAAATTATTTTAACGTTTTTGTTTAGTTTCTTTATTTTTAGATATTTATTTACCTTGGTTTTGATAAAATATAAACTCATTATAGTTAACTAAAGTAGTGATATAAAACCACCATAGTTTTTTTTGGGGAAACATTCCAAGAGCTACGAAGAAATGGAAGGCAATAGTACTAAAATTTGATTTAATTCCTATTTTAGCACCAATGAATAAAGTAGTGGCAATAAATAAATTCATTTTAGCACGTGCTATATAGGTTAGATCATCATTACCTCGTTGATTCTGCAAATCGCATATTTTTAATACTTCTTTCATGTATGATAGTGAAGTTTTAATAATCTTAAACAGAATAGATATAGCAATGCTACGTATTTATTTATAATTATTGGTCTTACCGAGTGACCTAGTTTTTTCACAATTTTATTCTCTAAATCATCGGCAATGCGTATCATTATATCATAAAGTAGATTATATGAATTATTGAAACAATTTTTCCATTGTGACTCATAATCTATGTTATTTCCATCATATAAAATTTGTAGTGAATATTTGACAGAATCCAAAAATACTCCAAAAACTTCTAATACATTTTTCTCCTCCCAAGAAGGTATCAACTTCGTCAGAAAGCAATTAAATAAATGGATATGCAATTTCCCATAATGATATTTTGCCACAGCTTTGTGAAGTGGTATAATAGCTGTACCGAATGCGTCGTTCAGATGTATTTTGGACTGTTCAAAATTTTCCATGTAGATGGATGGATCTTTTAATTTATCCAACGTATCGAAATATATAAGACCTAAGGTAAAATTGCAAACATGCAATTTTTTCAAAATAAAATTTTTATTTTCGTCCATTTTCGTTTCATTATTTTCAGAGCATATTTGAAACCATGAATCTCCATAGAAGGTAATAGCTATAAATTTAATATCATTCACATAAAACTTATAAAAAAACTGAAATTACGTGAGATTATTATCGATTCAAAATTTGTATTTAACTTTTTTTCAGAAAAAAGAAAAACCTATCCAACGCAATGTGTTGCGGACGCGCAAGAGAGGATTAACAATTAATATTGTAATTTAGGAAAATATACAATGGATAAATCATTTTTTGTTCAAGAATAATCTCACGAAATTTTTGTCTTATTAAATATAGATACTATTCAAAGAAACAATTACCCATTTTTATCATTTCGGGGCGGGAATAATCCGTTAGGTTTAGTTCTACGTCAAAGTTATTTGAATTTATTTTATAATATTCTTCGTCTATTACCAAATTATTTTCAATTCCTGCCGCATTGATATAAATAGTGTCTTTCGAGAATTTCGAAACAGAAGCTAATTTATAACAGTCACCGGCCAAAACCAACACAAAATTGAACGGTATTGTATGAGAGGAAGGCTCAATTTTGGTTTTGACTTTATTACAGCGAACCATCATATCCAAACAGCGTAAACATTCGTCAAACATATCGTAATAGAAATATTCTTGAACTAATATGCCGTAAATTAACTCGGCCTTTTGATAAAATAGGAATTTTAAATAATTTTTCCAATAATCGCGATCTTCATTAATGTTCTCCCAAGTCGGTAAAACTTCCGATGCTCGACGCTCTTTCTTAGGAAACAAAAAACTTACGTTAATATAGAAATTTTCGTCTCTTACTTGTTTTTTGTCATTTTTAAATTTAAGATAGGCTTTCTGAAAATTATCAGATTTTACATGGTCCTCGATGTTCACTTCTGGTAAATCTTTAGACACACCGAAATATTGTAGACATTCTAAACCATAATTTATGTTGGTCAGAGCATCGAGGCAACGGCTTTTCACGGGTACGGGTTTTTTTTTACCTGTGGATTGCACATAAAATATTTTCATTACGAATGGTAAAAAAGATACCACTAGTTCAGATGAATAAGTCGAGATTTCGTATTTTAAAACCAATGAGATGTTATAATGTCACAAAAGAGAAATATCCTATAAGACACCGTATTTCTAAATTACCATTGGTTAGAAAATAAAAACTCCCGACTTATCTACTGGCGGTGAAATAAATTTAAATAAATCAATGAACGTACTTACATTTTTCATACTCAATTTTACTTAAGGTAAATAAAGACGATTTGAATATATCATAAGAAAATGCTAAATCGACGATTAAATAATTTGCCGAAGCAATAATTTCGGGATGAATTTTGCTATTTAAAGTTAAAATACAGGCATTAAATAAAAGGATATTTTCTTTTCGATTCTTAAAGAAATAATACTGATTATGCCCCAATCTATACGATATTATTCCACATTCGTAAACAAATGGAGTTCTCGTCATTGTTAGTTGACCATCAGTTCTCTTCGTCATATTTAAATTGAAAAATTTAAAAACATTTTGATTTTTGCATTTTATCAACCAGTAGATCTGACCTGGCTGATATTCTTGATTACGAAGAAATGAAAAAAAATTTTCAACCGAAGTTTTTATTTTGGTCACAGAAAATTGGGAACCCGTCATGTACGGTATATCTTGCGTTTGAATGTATTCGTAATGTTTTACGATGCTATCAGAATGAAAACATATAACTGCTTCGGGTACATCGCACATAAGATTATCTAACCACATATCAATAGCATTCAATATTTTCAACGGTTTTTCTGCTAGGGCAATGTGTAAGGAAACATTGCGGCACGTTCTATTTTCAGACAAATTTGTCTTGAGGTTGTTTGTTCCCAGTATCATGCGAATTTTCTCAAAGGACCAATAAATTATCCGACTAAATTTATGCACGGTAGTTGAACGATCGGATGGTTCGAGATCATCTACAAAACTCTTGAATAAAAATTTTGATTGCAAATTTCGTTGGTGCAATTTTTTATTTGAATTATTTGTTTTGAGGAGATTGCCGTAGACAATATTTAAATCGGCGAAATATTTTTTATATTCATTTATGTCTTCCTTAGTGTTCGCAAAATGTCTTATATCGAAATTGTCAATCAGTAAGACGTTCCCAATTTTGCGCACCATTACGCTGAAGTATTCTTTCTGATATGGAATTTTAAAAATTTCTTTAATAACGTCAGCGCCTGCTACTATGTCTGCTTTATTGTTGCATTCTGGAAACATGTTTGCGATAGAAAAACTGTAACAAAAATATAACTTTAGCTTAGATAGGCAGAACTCAAAAATAATAATTATATTTAAAAAAATCTTATTTTTAATAGTCAAGCATTTGTTTTAATAAAAATAAAACTACTGTTTGCAAAATATTTTAAGAAGTTTAATTACGTCTAACGATTTAGCAACGATTTTGTTCTAGTAAATTTAAAACTTACAAGGGGGATTATGTCATGTTTTATTTCATCATATTTTTATTTCTTAGATTAAATTATGTTCTATTGTGCCTAGATTCAACTCTTAGTACTTATTAGTTATGTAAGCTCTAATACTTTAAAATATAATGTTACTTACTAAGATGAAAAATTTATCTTCTAAACATAATTACTAAGGCAAGATGTATTTTATATCCACAGATATAACCGAAAATGTGCGCACAAGTTTTGTGATTGTAAACTTTACACTTTTTCAGAACAAATCTCAGACAGTGCGCAATGAGGGCTGGGGGCCCGGGGGTTTGGAACCAATATTATAAAGTTATAAAATATTATAAAGTAAAAAAAACTAAAAAAGCTATGTAACTGGCAAGGTATAGCTGAAATGACCCCACCAGTTACCCCAAATATTACGGGTGAGGGAGAAGAACGTGAAGACAACTAGGCTTAGAAATGGGAAAAATGCAGATGATAGTGAAGACAAATGCGAGAAAATAAAGACAAGAAAAGCAGGTTAGATGAGATACAGAGCACAGATAAAGAGCAAAGAGAAATAATCGGAGAGAGTTTTTCGCTGCTGTACTCTGGTAAAAAAACGCAAGAAAGGAATGGAGTGGGATTTATGGTATCAAAGAAACTACGTGATAATATAATGCAATTTAAACTGGTGAGCAGAAGAGTGGTATACATGAGAGTAAAGGCAATACCAAAGTTATTAGCGCATATGTGCCTACAGAAGAAAGCAGTGATGCAGAGAAAGAAAACTTCTATAGTAAATTATAAGATATATGTGATGAAACCCCCAGAAGTGACACCTTAATAATACTAGGTGATTTTAATGCACAAATTGGAAAAGAAGAGTACATAAAAAAGCAGACAAAGCAGATAATACATGATAATTATAACGAATAATAACGGAAATAGATTATGCAACTTGGCGGCATCGACAGACATAGAGATCAGCAGTACCAGATTTGCACATAGGAAGATACATAAAATAACTTGGGTATGGCCAAAGTGTCGGAATATGAAGAGAAGAGAACGCGATCTGAGTGGTTTGGCGATAAATGTGTAATAGCAAATACAGTAAAAAAAGCAGCAATATTGAAATAGCTGAGTACGAAAACAGGAGATGACCTGAGAAGTTACAAGAAAAGTAGCGAAGACGCAAGGAAAATGTATAAGAAAAATAATTTATGGATTAAAGACACGATGGAGGAACTAGAAGTAAGCAACCGATTTAATAATGCTAGACAATTTTATGAATCGATTAAGAGACAAAAGAAAGAACACAAAATGAAAGTAAAGGAATAAAGAATGAAAAAGGAAAGTTAAAAAGCAATACTCAAGAAATAAAAAGATATGGGAATAACACTTCAGTAAGTTGCTAAATGTCCCACAAACAAGTAAAAAGAAAAACGAAATAGAGTCGAGCGAAGAAGAAAAAAAAGAAGATGGGCTTTGTTATAAAGAAGTGGTGGAAATAATAAGTAAACTAATAAATTGAAATACGCCAGGTAAAGGCGGAGTAAACGCGGAATTGCTAAAGGATGGCGGAAAAGAATTACATATAAGAATTTATGAATGTGGAGAAAGGAGAGGATGCCAAGGAGATGGAAGGAGGGAATCATAGTCGCGATAAAAAAGAAAGAAGATTCGGAGGTATGTAGCAACTATAGAGGAGTTACACTGTTGAATACAACTTACAAAGTACTATCCACACTAATAAATAAAAGGTTCAAAAGACATACAAAAAGCGAGATAGAAGAATATCAGTGTGGATTCACCAAAGGCAAGTCAACAGTAGATGCTATATTTATTCTGAAACAAATAATAAAACGAAGCTCCGAGTACAATATTAACATGCACATGTTGATCATATTAGATTACAAGCAAGCATTTGATAAGATAAATAGAGAAGAACTACTAAGAACGATAAACACATATCAAGAGCATCCAAAATAATCGTACACGTCAGAAGTAACAAGCTTAACAAAGAAAGAGCAGGAAGATATGAAATATGTATGGAAGATATGTCGAGTAAATTTTGCTTCGAGTTAAAACTATCTATCAGTTCACGAAAGGTTTAATTATTGATTTAAGATGTGATTTGTATAATATGTTAATTTTACGCGAGAATTAATGTTATGTAACAAAAGCATTGTTTATTCGAATTGTGGGATCATGAAAAAATCTTTGTAACGATGGTATGCGTAACAGAGGTGTTTGGTAAAATGGAGAATGGTGTTTTTGATTTTATAGGGGGGGAGGGAGTAGATTGCGTTGGTAAACAATGAAGAAGGTTGATTTAGTAATACGAAGTTCATTATTTGTTCTGAGATAAAATATAAAATAATAAGATATATAATAATTGACCGTCTGGGTATATTTAAAGAGGACGGGGTGCATTTTAAGATGGCCGTCTTAAGTTATAATTATTAGGGTATGTTGATTTCTTTATTATATTTGTACAGGGGTTGGTATGTCTGATAACGAAGAACAGTACCGCAACAAGACCTTTTACGTTTCAGTGAAATACTTCATAATTTCAAATATCTCTCTATGAGATATCAATAATAATTATTTAACAGGTTTAATATTATTTAACATTTTTTTGCAGGATTATTTTTAAAATTCCCACGATTTATTTAAGATATGACAATTTCTGACAATTCGCTTGGGAGAACAATTTCATATTAAAGATGTAACCTAATTAATTGGGGGCGTAATAATTTATTGATTTAGGTGTGACGATTTACAAAGGTGTGACAATGTGACATCATTAGTCATTCAAATATTGCTAGATTGCAGTCTGGAAATGAATAGAAATTCCTGAAAGTTTCTGGAAGCTAACATTTAAGTATAAATACAGATGCTTTCCTGTGACAAATCAATTCCAGTTTGAACTTGCAAGTGTTAACATAAATGAAGTAGTGAACATAAATAGTAAAGTGATAAACAATATACCGAGTGTTTAAATGTATAACGTGTAAATAAATAGTGAAGTAGTGTTACGAAAGAACGTATAATTATATTTGATGACTAATGTATGACGTCATCTATGATGAGTCAAACATGATCAGTCATATATATAATGAGTCATGTGTGATGAGTCATGCATGATAACATCATTAGTCATTAAATATAATTACACGTTCTTTCGTAACAATATCAAGGATAGATTAACTTTTTTCTTTTCGGTAAAATAAATATTCATTGTTAAACCGAATCCTGTGTTTTATTTAATTTATGTGTACTAATTATTTCTTCAGATATCTTTCAGTGGTTCCGCCACTGATACATATAAGCTTAGGGGAGACGTTAGCATTCAAAGAGCCATGTGTTACTACGAGGGAATCACAACGTGAGCAGTTTGTTTGACGATCACAGCTTTGGTTTGGTTTGGAACCTTGATTTGAGAAGGCGGTAATTCAAATTAAATAAAAACTCCAAGTTTTACTTTTTGTTTTCTTATAAACCCTGTATCTTTTAAATGAAAAGTTTTACAAAAAATTAACGACTCAAGTCGGATATCAAATTTAAAGAGCTACAACATAATATAATGTTGCTTTTAAATCTCTGTAGGAATTATGCATAAATCGAATAAAACAAACCAATTTATTCAAACGCGTTTTGACATTAAAACAAATAAAGTCTTTAAAATTCAGATTTTTGTAAAAGTGACACTTTACGCTCGCTCGCTAATTTGTTAATCACTTACCTTGCCGATTCTTCATTTTTTATATTTATTGAATTAGGTAAATCGACATTGAGATTTGGCCAATTATCTGGTGGCACATTTAAATCTGTTTCTGGCGGTAGTTTGCGAAATGTTTTTGGTTTTGTTACGTCAAATACAATATTAGATTCAGAAAATACCTCTTTCTTGTTTAATATGTTACAGATATCTAGCGTATCTATTAATTCAGGTCCAAGTACAACATTTTCGTTATTTACATAACTTAAATTTGGAGGTTCTGGAATTGGAGTTTCTTTGCTAGCTACTTTTTCATCTTCAACATCTCTTTGTTCAGAAACGTTTTCTTCGTCTTCTACATTTTGAATTAATTTTTCTTCTTCACTTTTCATATTTCGCAAATAAAAATACACGATAGCTCTTAAAAAATTCAAAATTAAGCGATTGAAATTAATAGCCGATTATTTTAATCGAACACCACAATTTCACAAAAAAATTTACCAAACTAACACATAAAATAAACAAAAAACGTTAACACAATAATTATATTTGGTTGGTTTTAAAACAAATTGGAAACTGATAAAAATGTGTCCAAACAAACGAGTTAAAATCTTTAAAATTTCGTACAGCGTTG
This sequence comes from Cantharis rustica, assembly GCA_911387805.1. Classification (NCBI taxonomy): domain Eukaryota; kingdom Metazoa; phylum Arthropoda; class Insecta; order Coleoptera; family Cantharidae; genus Cantharis; species Cantharis rustica. The sequence continues at coordinate 40,077,114 of OU426879.1, forward strand.
TCAATTGTAAAGTTTACATAACATAACCACAACATAGTACAAAATTTGAATCCTTTTGAAATGTGTTTTTTGTTTTGAAATCTGCTTTGCCATTGTAATTTTACATTCGTATTATGATAAAATTTGGAAATAGTTTAAATTATTATGATGTGTGCATTTTATTAATTTTAGTGTTTGGAACCCAAATAAAAATGGGATGTAAATAATGGAAGTGTTTGTTGGTTTTATTATAAACGCTCAATTAAATTTTATTTTTTTATAGAAAACAATTTACATTATACATGATTCGGTGTATTCTGTCGATATTGTAGGGGGTATTATATTTTTTGATTTACATATTTTTTCATTATTTTACATAGGTGTAACAAACCACCTATAGATTCGCAAGCCAAAACAAAGGTAATTTATGCTCACCAAGATGCCACAGAAGAATTAAAAGATGACTTTTATAATAAATTGTGAGAAGAAAAATGCGAAATGGACAAAACGAAATATAGCAACCTTATTACAATGGGCGACTTTAATGCAAGAATAGAAAACAATAATGGGATAAAATACAAGACTATTTTACTGGAATTAGCATGAAAAATCTGCGAAACAACAAAAATTGGAAACAAATTTAAGAAAGAACAATATGATAAACAGAAAAAATAAAGGAAATGTTAAAAGAGAACAAGAAAAAATGTTCAAAATATATTTGGAATTAAGAAATAGAACAAGTTACAAAGAATACAAAAAAAAAAGCAGAAGAAAAGTAATAAAGAGGATTAAAAAAACACTTGAGTTGGGAAGAGTTTTGACATAAAATGAAAGAAGCATATATAAAGGAAATCAAAAGCTATTCTATAAAACATAAGAAAGAAATGAGCCTGATTAATGTAAAATTTTAATTAAAAAATAAAAATTTCTTTTTTATTAAAACAAATAAAATATATAAGATAAAGATAAAAATAAAGATAAAACATTTCCGGCTTTGGAATCACTATGTAGCCTCCGGATGATTTCAACATATTATTCAATCTTGTTCTTAGCTTGTAATACTTTAATATCAAGTCGTTCAGTGCTTCCCCTATAGATTTATTGGGCATATTTCTGTACGAAATCAAAAAGTTCACTACCTGTTGTTTTATGTTTAGGTTTGATGTAGCTAGTAGTTAATTTTGGACATATCGCTCCGCCAATCCGTTAGACTGAGGATGATAGAGTGATGACTTCAATGTCTGAATACCATTTGCTTAGCAAAACTTGGTAAGTTCTATGGACTTAAATGGTGACTTACTGTCACTTGTGGAATTCTCATAATTGCAAATATTACTTTTAATTTTTCCATCGTTCTTATTATATTCATACCTTTGTTCATGTGATAAATATCTACACTCACTTTGATTTGCTATTCACTATTATTAAAAAGTTTTCCCACGACTATGAAAAAAATCGATGTATACTACACATTTTCTATTTTTAACCATGAAATTAACTGAGCTTTTCTTCTATCTTTTTCTTTCTCATCTTTGTCCTAAAGCGCGTAACGTATTGTAAGTCTTTCTAAGATCGGATTGCTTATTCTTGGTTTTACTTCAAAGTTATGTATGTCGTGGTAATTACCGAGACTTTATATTGATTTCTCCAATCTGGGAACATGGCATCTAACCAATTTATTCCCGATAATGATGTCGACCAGGTTTAAAAGAATAATACCGAGTTGTACAACAATAGATCAACCTCGGATTAAAGTTAACCTACGAAATTGTCATGAAACTGTCACCTACCAAGACTTCATCATTCAAAAATACATTAATTTTAGTTTGTCTTAAAAAGAGCATTTTTCTTTCAATCGACGCGACGGTAGAGTTTTGTCACGGGAACCGACTTCTGGAAAAGACCTCAATACTCTCCGATTTTAAAGCTAGCCGAGGTAAACTTTTAAGATAGCAAAGGGTTCTATCCTATAAATTAGAAGAATACCGCTACAGTATAGCACAAGTTATGTACTTGTACTTGGTTATCTGACAATTTATGCAAATTTTCTTTTTAAGTGATTAGTTGAGCATATGACTTTCCACTTGGCTTCTCTGATGCAATCAGACTTTGAGCAGTTTTATATACTGCCAACCCCGCCCGTGGTATAAATAACAAAATTCCTTGCCCTTCTTTGAGTGTATTTACCGTAAAAAAATGTTCTAACCGTTTGACGAAGGTTTCAAATTTTTTTGTGATGAGAGGAAACGTAAATAAAAGATTTAAAAAAATAGTTTTATATACTTGTATATTACCTATATGTTTATACACATTGAGATTTGATTATTCAGCAAGCCTTAAATGTATTTGAGCTAATTTTTGATTAACAATATTTTTGACCGGAATTTACCAAAATGTTGTTAACATTTGTGCGACTTGCGTCCTTATTACGATTGAAAGTAATGACGCTCTTGGTAGTGGTTTTGGAAGTTCTAGTATGTTTTTCAGTAATACTTCAGAATCATTTAAACCAATTTTCAGACTTCTTGGGCTAATAATCCTTCACAAAATTTTGTAATCATTAGCTTATATAACGAGAAAGTGCAATACACGATTTTGTTCATAATTATATTTCAAAATTTTCAAATTTCTTTAATTTTTGATCAGTTTAAGATAAAATATATAATAATACACTCATATTAAAGGAAATTTAATGATCTATAACTTCTTCGGAAAGAACTTTTGTCTCAAAATAAATTGTACACCAGTTAAGAGGTAAAACTGATCACAAAACTCGAGGTTTTTTTAAAACTTGCAAATTTATATACAAGATTAATATACTGCAGTGATATTCAAAAATTGTTTTTACCCTGCCCTGTTTAGCTCCTGTAAGCGGGAGATTTGTCGATCAGCCTCGGAATAATTCCAAAATTAAATTTTTCTTTTGTTTCCAGTATCGAACCTTCAATATTAACTTATCACCCAACGCGATATCTTCTAACGCACAAGTTGGTTATACAAATTTAATTTTAATTTTTCTTAATTAATTTAAAATCAACGTCCATCATCCAAAACTTTCTCCAATCAAATAAAATTCATCCAATCAGAAAATAAATCTTCTTTATTAAAAATGAAATCAATCTTCTACTCACACAATAAATTTCACTATGGCTACTTTAGATCAATACAATTCTCACTTTGGCAAAAAAACTCCCTCTTCCCCTTCGTGTTTCCCACCTTGAACTCTTTCAAAACTACTAAATCAAAATCATAATTTACAAAACTTTACCAAAAGAGTGCAGAGTAACACGACAATATATACATACAGGTACATCTTGTAATAAATTTTTTCAGCTTGCATTTTTGTACATAAACTCTTTTTGGTTAGAGCTAACCGTTTTCGAAAAATAAGCCCAAATGCAGCCTTGAACTCAAAAATTGAACATTTCCCCTTGGATCCCCTCGTTTTGAGTATTTTATTTTTTAAATAAATTAATAAAAAAAATATTTTTGTTTGTATAAAAAAATCAAAAAGAATATTCGATAATATTAAGGTTTTATTTTTCGAGTGTACATAATATCACATAAGTTAGATACAAGTAGTCAAATGAACATTGTAATCAACATTGTAGTCATTTTGGGTAAAACAATTAACTATTAATAATTAAAACAGAGCAAATTATAAACAACAATAAAAAAGGGTGACCCCACGAAATATTTCACAATTTAATATTTAAATTTTTAACACAGGTATTTCGTTCCAAAACATTTTATCAGCAGTCATGTAAAATATGAAAGGAGTTTTATTTAATACAATAATTTAGTTAGCAAACTTCATTGAAATACCCATTTGTTTAAGGGTATCAATTAGACCTGTGAGAAAAAGTTTACTATCTTCTGTAGTGAGTTTATCGAACTCTTCCAAATAACGTGTAAATGTTTCCAATTCGTTAAATGCAGTTTTTGTTACTCGCGGATCTTTTTTAATCAATTCTAAGCCTCTGGACAACGTTTGATGAACATTAAAGGGTACACTGGATATACCATCTATGATTGGCTTAGGGACATCTTCATCATTAGGAACTTCTTGAAGTTTTATGCCAGCTTCATAATATAGTTTTAAAGAATATCTGATATTCTCCATCTTTTTTTTCATCGGGAAATCAAATACATCTAATAAAAAATAAATATGTAATAATAATAATAACAAAATGTTAATTTTGGTAAAATAAAAAAATTAACAATTTCTAAAAATGCGGTTAAGTAATTTAAAATTGCGAAAATTTTTAAATTCATACAAAAATATTGTAAACCCAATAGTCAAACAGCATATTATATGGTATACCGTGGAATTTTAAATAATAAAATTAAATAACTAGTTAGCAGCGCCGTATCTACAAAATTTGGGCCCGTGTTCAAAGTTTGTCGTGGGGCCTCTTCCTAAGCGTTAAAAAAATTATTGCACAATCAACAGCGCTTATAATATATAATATTTATATTTTACTATACTGTACAAATTATTTAAACAAAATTTTGAATTAATTATATTAAAATATTAAATCATACAAATTATTCAAGTATTCAAATGACATTTCTGACGCAATTTCTGCGCAACTATTATCCTACAGGCAGTGGTTCAAGGATGATATTATAAATTTGAAGACTTCTGTTATGGAAATAATTGGATTTTATTTTAATCAACAATTTTTCATCATTTTTCAGTTCTACTGAAATAATCCCTACATGTTTCTTGTTTTTAACAATCTTAGTACGAATACACAATTTTGAATCATTAAATAAAATTAAGGCTTCTAGCTATAGTTTTTTCTTAAAATAATCAATAGATAAGTGGTTTAGGTAGTGTAACTCGATATTAATCATATCAAATTTTTAGAATATACCAAAAAATGCACAAATACTCTTTAGAACTAAAATGTTTAAGTTAATACAATATAAATATACCGTATGTATATTATCGCAAACGTTTTCACCATACAAAGGCGATGAACCCATTATTTTTTCCAAAAAATCTGCTTTTATTTGCCACCGGTTTGCCAAATCAATAGTTATCGCTTTAATTGAAAAAAACTTTTGATTCCAGTATAATTAAAAATTTGATTTTGCTTTAAAGTTTCATTTTTATCCAACGATGTTTAATAATAAATTAGTTAACATTTTTATTACATTTAAGTAAACTATGAAAAAACCCTATAAAATATGCACAAAGGAATTTTAAAATTTGGAAAATTACAGGCAGATAAGTTCAAAAGGATAAGCGGTGCCTAAGTTAGGTAATTATACCGGATACAGGCTACTTACATTGTTGCATTCTATCGACAATTTTGATAATTTATTTAACAATTCTTTCATATTGTATTCTTGTATTGAAAACTACTAGTATTTTCGTTTCTACGAAAATAATTATATCTAAGAAATGTGTTTTATTTACTATTTTACCAAATTTATCTTTTTTGACGTGGGTCCTGGAGGGTCTCTTTTTGCCGGTGGCCCGTGTTCCACCGAACACATAGAACACTGGTAGTTACGGCGCTGTTAGTTAGAATACATTCCTTATATTCTTTGCAATCATGTTTTACCTGGTGTTTTGTTTAATTTGTGGTAAAAGATCTATGTGACGTCATAAATTCAAAATGGCGCCAACATACTGAAATAATCGATCATAACTTCTTTCGGGGTTGTTTTATGAGAATTTTGTACTAGAGTTTTTTGTTCACAATCAAAATTTAAATAAAAAATATTATTATAAAATTTTTAATATCTTTTACCGTTTGTTTCTAAAAGCGACTACCAATGTTTTACGGTAGACTCGGAGAATAAAATTAAAAAAGTTGATCACGGACAATTGAAAATATACGCCAAGAAAAAAAACACTTTTCATATTAAATATTTTTAATCTTTGATTTAATGCTAAATAAATCATATTTAGGGAACCGTCAGACAACCCAGACACTTTTCTAAGCATATTAAAGATAATAATAATACAGCATTTAATTCCTGTCGGAATCTTTGCAATTTCTGCGGAGATTTTTACAAAACCGTTTTATTGAGGTGGCTTAGTCTCCATTTACTTTACATTTCATTTCATAATCTAACATATGATTTTGCTTCATTTGTTATTCTTTTTCATACCTTTTTATCTGTTACTTTTGTTTTCCAGTCTTCGACCCTCATAGTTCTTATGTCTTCCTTCACTTGATCCCACCATCAAGCTTTTGGTCTTCTCTCGTACGGTTCTCTATTGGTTTCCATTCTGTGATTTTTCTTGTAATTGTCCTTTCGTCGCTTCTCATCACGTACTTCGTCCATTTCATTTTCATGGATTTTATTACTCTCACGATATCCTCGTTTCCCATTTCTTGCAGCAACTCAAAGTTGTTGTTCAATTTTTTTTTGGTCCCAATATCTTTTTTAATATTTTTCTTTCGAAAACTCGCAATGTTTCTTCTTCCTTTTTAGATAGACACAAAGCTTTCCGTCGCAGTTCTTGTCACCCAGCAATTGTTTTTTTGCATAATATTCTTTGTTTCCCATCTGTGTTCTTCTCTTTATTCCTGATGTCTTTCGTTTTTGTTGTTCACTTGTGTTCCCAGATAATTAATTCATCTACTTTCTCGTACATATGATTATCTATCTTTAATCCGTTCTTTGTATTTTCTTTTGAACACTTCATGTATTTAGTCTTATCTCTGTTAATCAACAATCCTATAAGTCTCGCGGTTTCTTCTATTTTTTTGCATGTTGTAACTAGTTTTCTTTCGGTTCTTATTATGACTACTAAATCACCTACGTATGTGACCACCTGCACCTCGCTGTTTATTATTATTCCTCTAATTTCGAGTTCTTTGATGATTTTTTCGAGAATCAGGTTGAACAATGTTGACGACATTACATCTCCTTGCCTCACCCCGCTATTCACTATGAAGTTATTAGTTTCACCGTTGAAAGTTTTTGTGCAGGCTATGGCTTCCTCTAGAGTCATTTTTGTCATTCTTATCAGTTTGTTTGGAATATTAAATTCTTGCATGTTTCTCTCTCTCTCTCTCTCCATTGTTTGGACATTCTTTCTTGTAGCCATACTTGTTTTATTACTGTATAATATAATCTTTCGTAAAACGTTTCCGTCCCCATACTTGAATAATTCCGCATTCAGTCCATCTTTACCTGGAGTCTTTCCATTTTTGAGCTTTTTTATTATCTCTACCACTTCTTCATAAGTTGTTTCATCCACTTGCTGGTGTTCTTCATTTATTCCTTCACATTGTTCCTCTTCCCCAACTACAGTTAGCAGTCTCTGAAAGTGTTCCACCCATATTTGTTTTACTTTCACACGTCATCTTCCAATCTGTCGAATTTAAAATCAATCGAATTTAAAAATGTAAAATTTACATGTATTTTAGATATACGTTTTAACATGGATTTACGATAGGCCGTGGTTGAGTTAGTCAGAAAAACACTAACACATAACAATTTCAAAAATATTCTTATAGAATGACTCGCCAACGGTGGAACTCGAAACTATAGAACTTGTTCGGGTGTCGACCGCAACTGCGTAGCGCAGCGTAGCGGAATGGCAATGCGAAACATTTAACGCCGTAGGCGCTTTAATCTTTTTCATCTGGTGTGTGAATAATGGGCGTTGAAAATCTAGGATGAAAATATACGCTGATGCGGGTTTGATCGCGTCGGTCTGAGTGCTGATCGACCGCAACTGGAACGATGAACGATGAACTTCTTGGCAATACGGAGGTGCCACGGGGAATCCGTTTATCTCCTTCAACTGATGTGGGCAGCGGGCGTTGGAATTTATTGAGGTGTGATTCTTCATTTAAAGCGCCAAGCTTGATCGGGCTGGGTTTTTGGTCCATGTGGATAATTTTCCGTGATTTGCAGGGTCTTGGGAGTTGCGAGGAACTTTCATGGAAGCGTGGTTATGCGGTCAGAAAGGCGGCGGTGTGGAGTGCGTCTGCGATCCATAGATTTGGGTCCCTAGCATTTGATGAACTTGGTCCCTTGGTGTCGAAGAGGCAGTGCGAGTGTACGATCCGTAAGTTGGGGTCCCTAGTATTTGATGAACTTGGTCCCTTGGTGTCGATGGGGCGGGGCGAGTGTGCGATCCGTGAATTGGGGTCCCTAGCATTTGATGAATTTGGTCCCTTGGTGTCCATGGGGCGGGGCGAGCGATTTAGCGTAATTCCGGGCGTCTTTGCATGGTTTCTTGGCATCCGGGTGTTTGATAAACCCGATGCTTGGTGGGAACCTAAAACAAACATGTGAAGATTAGGTATTACTTACACCCCGGCTGACGAGCGGGTGAGGATGTCTTTTGGCCGGCTGTGTCCTAGATTGTAGCCTGGCTGGTACTGTCCTAGCTGCGAGATGAGAGGGTTGTCCGAGAAGCTCGCGGTCTTGTACAATTTTTCCGCCTGTCCTTTAATATGTACGTCGATGGTGTCCATCTTGGCGTGTACGTGCAGTCTTCGATTGGTGACATAGTACGGGCTGGAAAATGCGTGCCGAATGCATTTATTTTGTATTACTTGTATCTTCTTTATGTAGACTCAGGCTGCGGTCCCCCATACGGGTGCGGCGTAGGTTATGGTGGGTCTGATGATGGCCTTGTTCGACCGCAACCGACAGCGAACATTAAGTTTAAATCAAAGCACACGTACAGTCAACAGAAATAAGAGCGGCAAGTTCAACGTGCACGTTACCGTCGCGCGACTCGTTGCATCCTGCTTTTAATAACTTTAAAATGCCGTTTTCTCGAAAACTAATGCGTAAACCGCAAAAATTATTGTTGCATTATACTCAGCAAATTGTCCTCTTTCTTATAGGAATGTAGTGATAAGCAACACGGCACCTAGCGGAAATTTGGCGAACTAAGTTAAATGAGTAGTATTGTTAGTTTTGCGTATGCTGTAGTAGTAATTTTAAAAGTTTTCGGCGATAAATTAAATTTTGTTATATATAATTTAATATGAGTGCTAATCAGTATTGTTTAGTGCCTCAAAGTTCATCTTGGGCAAAGAAAAATTCGGAATTAAGTTTCCATTTATTCCCCACAGCTGAAAAATACAAAACACGCGTGGTAAATAAAATGGGAATTTAGGAATTGGTAGATGTGAAAAAATGTGGATTAAAAATTTAAAAATAGGAAAAACTGTGACAAAGTTTATGAAAGTGTGTTCACTACATTTTACAGAAGATGATTATTTTACACGAGGCCTTCATAAACACATCTAGATGTTTCAGATCCCTCTAAATATTTTAGATAGTCTTTTTCTTCGTGTGCCATATCCGGTTCCCCGGACGTTGGCGAACTCTTTCTTATGTCTGTGTTGTGCGTCTGAAGTATTATCACACACATAGGGGACCTACTACTTAACGCAGGCTCCGAACCGCGGGAAGTATATACACTTCATCTCCAGAGAGAATGTACCACGCATATTACACCTAGGTGGTTTGCCATTGCCTTCCAAGAGGAGACGGTCAGCATAAAGTTTTACTGAGCCCGGAGTCGAACCAGGCATTCAGCATTAGTAGCAACGCACTTAACAGCTCTAGCTGACGACCGTCTCTAGTCAAGATAGTCTTGAAGAGTCTTTAGATAGTCAAGAAGACTTAATCTTAATTCGTAAGATTCTGACATATCTGTAAATTTTTAAAATTAAACAAAAACACCCACGTTGAAATAAGCGATCTAAAACTCACCTAACCGTATATGTACTATGTAACTGCAGGAAGATGAACTACTTAACACTAACCGTAAATTGTCTTAGCACAAATAAAAACTAATTAACAAGTTTGCTTGGAAAAAGAAATGAAAACTCTCAAAAAACCATAAAACACAAGCACTGCCGTCACACGAATGTATTTTAAGTTAGTTCACGTTTCTACACGGTGGCGCTGCAATCTTAATCTTATATCCCTATAGTGCAGCTGAAATTTTTGAATTCGTGGTGAGGGTTAACTGACAGTACTTCATATTTGTTTTAAAATTCCGGCATTGTATCAAATTTTCAAACGCATTAATTTTGGTTAGCCATAACTCTTTAATGGTAAAAAATATCGAAAAATACATGGTAACCTTTTTTATTTAAATTTTTATTGTAACCAAAAATGATCTGAAGCACTATTCTCATAGGACAACTGCAAAAGCAGTTATGACCGATTATTTCCGTAAATACGCGCCATATTGAATTTATGCCGCCAGATAGGTCACCTGCCACAAATTCATACAAAACATTTGATAAGCTTTGATTGTAGGGCACATAAGAAATAAGTTCCTGGAATTAATTTAATTTTATCAATCAAAATCTCACGGAGCTCTATTTCATTGGATACATTTTTTGACTCCACTTTTACTATCGTTTACTTTTGCCGTAATTGTTTTTTTATAACTAATAGGTATTAATTTACCTTGGCTTTGATACCACACAAAATTATTAAAGTTAGCTAAAACATCGAAGTAAAATTTCCAAGTATTTTGTTGGGAACAGATTTTAATTGCTTTGTTAAAGTATTCGTGAATACTACTAAACTTTGCTTTAATTCCCACTTTAATTGCAGTGAATAAATTACCGGCGAGAAACCAATACATTTTACCACATGCCAAATGAGAAAAGTCATCTTTATTTCGTTGATATTGCAATTCACATAATTTTAATATTTCTTTCAAGCCTGATAGTGAACATTCCAAAACCTTAAACAGATAGAAATACAATGCTACGTTTAAAGTATGTAATATAATTATTAGTCTTACCGAAGTCCGTAGTTTTTCTACAATCTTACTGTCTAAATCAGTGTTGAAGCGTGCCATTATTTTATCATGTAAAGAAAAGAAATTATTGAAATAACGTTTCCATTCTTGCTCACACTTTGCGTCATTTCCATCGTATAAAATTTGTAGTGCATCTTTGGTACAATCCAAATAGGTTCTGAAATGTCCTAATAATTGTTTTTCTTCCGAAAGAGGAAGCACTTTGTTCAGAGAGGTACTAAATAGAACAAAATGCAATTTTCCACAATGAAATTTTGCCAAAGCTTTATCTATTGTTGAAATAGCTGCTTCGAATGCGCTATTTATATATTCTTTAGATATCTCAAAATGATCCATATAATCAGGTACATCTTCGGATGTATCTAAATCGGCGCAATGTGAAAGAGCTAATGACAAATTACAAAGGAACAATTTTCTGAAAATAAAATGCATATCTTCATCTACTTCCGTTTCACGATTTCCAGCGCACATTTGATACAAAGCTTCATCGTACAACTGAATAGCTATAAATTATAACATCATTAGCATAACATTTTTAAAGAAACCGAAATTACGTTAGATTTTTATCGAATCAAAATTTGTATTTAACTATTTTTTTCAAAAACAAGAAATACCTTTCCAATGCAACGTATTATGATGTGGACGCGCAAGAGTAGATTAGCAATTCTAAAACTTCTTACGAGAAATTTGTATATTTTAGGAAAATAGGCAATGAAAAAGTTATTTTTTGTTTAAGAATAACTTCACGCAATGTGTCATCTTGTTAAATGTAGATATTCAAAGTAATAGATACCTATTTCTAGCATTTCGTCTGGGAAGCACCCTGTTAGGTTTAGTTCTAAGTGAAAGTTATTTGATTCTAATTTATAATATTCCTCGTCGTTTTTCAAATTATTTTCAATTTCTTGCAGTTTGTTAAAATTCAAGTTTTTCGGTAACTTTATAGCAGAAGCTAATTCATAACAGTCAGCCAACATAATCATAACAAAGTGGAACGGTATTGTATGAGAAGAAGGCTCAATTTTGGTTTTGACTTGATTACAACGAACCATCATATCCAAACAGCGTAAACTTTTCTCATACATATTATAATAGAAATATTCTTGAAATAATATGGCATAAATTAACTCGGCCTTTTGATAAAATAGGAATTTTAAATAATTTTTCCAATAATCGCGATCTTCATTAATATTCTCCCAAGTCGGTAAAACTTCCAATGCTCGATGCTCTTTCTTGGGAAACAATAAACTTACGTTAATATAGTAATTTTCGTCCCTTACTTGCTTTTTGTCTTTTTTTAATTTAAACTTGCCTTTCTGAAAATTATCGGTTTTTACAACGTCGTCTACTTTCTTTTCTTGAGAATTGTTAGAAACTCGAAAGTATTGTAGACATTTTAAACCAGCATTTATGTTGACCAGGGCATCAAAGCAACGGCTTTTCACAGATTCGGGTTCCTTTTTACCTGTAAAGTTGTACATAATTATTATTACGAAAAATTTCCAGCAGCTCAGTTTGGTAAGTCGAGATTTCGTATTTTCCAACCAATTACGTTATGCCGTCACACAGGGAAAATCTCCCGTATGACACCGCGTTAATAAATTATCATTGTCTAGAAAATTAAGATCCTCGACTTATCCATTGACGGTAAAATAAATAAATGTAACTTACATTTTCTGAATTCAACTTTATTTAATGTGAATAAGGAGGTTTTGAATATTTCATAAGAAAATTTTAAATGGACTATTAAGTAACTCGCCGAAGCAATAATTTCGGGATGAATTTCGCTATTTAAAGTTAAAATACTGACATCCAATAGATGATTAATATCTTTTCGGTTGTTAAAAATATAATACTGATTATGCCCCAATCTATAAGAAAATATTCCACATTCGTAAGCAAATGGAGTTCTCATCATTTTTACTTGTCCATCAGTTTTTTCCGTCATATTTAAATTTATGAATTTAAAAACAGTTTGATTTTTGCATTTTATCAACCAGTAGACTTGACCTGGCTGATATTCTCGATTATGAAGAAATGAAAAAATGTTTTCGACTAACATTTTTATTTTGGTCACAGAAAATTGGGAACCCTCCATGTACGGTATATCTTGCGTTTGAATGTATTCGTAATGTTTTACGATGCTATCAGAATGAAAACATATAACTGCTTCGGGTACATCGCACATAAGATTATCTAACCACATATCAATAGCATTCAATATTTTCAACGGTTTTTCTGCTGGGGCAATGTGCAAGGAAACATTGCGGCTCGTTCCATTTTCCGACAGATTTGTCTTGAGGTTGTCTGTCCCCAATATCATTCTAATTTTCTCAAAGGACCAATAAATTATCCGATCAAATTTATGCACGGTAGAAGTTAAACGATCGTATGGTTCGAGATCATCTACAAAACTCTTGTATAAAAATTTTGAGTGCAAATTTCGTTGGCGCAATTTTTCATTTGAATTATTTGTTTTGAAGAGATCGCTGTGAATTTTTTTTAAATCGGCTAAATATTGCTTATATTCAGTTATGTCTTCTTTATCTTTCGAAAATATTTTTCTTTCGAAATTGTCGATCAGTAAGACGTTTCCAATTTTACGCACCGTGGCGCTGAAGTATTCTTTATTATATGGAATTTTAAAAATTTCTTTAATAACGTCAGCGTCTGCTACTATGTCTGTTTTATTATTACATTCCGGAAACATGTTTGCGATAGAAAAACTGTAACAAAAATATAACTTAAGCTTTGATTAAACAAATCTCAAACAAACAAATCTTATTTGTTTTAGTAAAAAATAATAATAATAATAATAATAATAGTCTTTATTTCATATGAGACAACAAACTACAAATAATAAATATCAATGTTGTTCATGAGGTACATGATTTACGTTAGTTGTGTCGCCCCACATGAAAAAGGCGAAGTTCAGAATGACTCTCAATGAGAACCGTCTGCTCTTCCACTCAACCCAATAATGTTTTTTAAAATATTATTATTAAAAAAATAACATTAAAAATAATGTTTTTGTTACGTAAATGTTTCAGGAAGATTAAATTCGACCAATGATTTAGCATTTGTTTTGTAAATTTGAAGATTTGCAGAGGGGATTGTGTCATGATTTATTTCCTTTTATTTTAAGATTATATTCTGTTTTGTTTAGTTTAAGTTGTTTTCCGTGCTAATTACTAATTTAATTTAAATGAAATTTTATTTCTATTTAGAATTAGAACAGAACATTATTATAACATAACAGCACAGCCGACATGCAGTAACATTGATTTAGAAAATAAAAATCTAGATCAAATTCAAAATAAAGGAATCGTGGGAGGACTAATGAAAAGGGATGATTCATCAGGAACGTTGGGGATATAGAAAATAATAACGGCCAGCATCATTAGTTATTATTAGATCGTCGTCGAAGACAGTTGATTTGAATTAAACGCCTGTCGATAGTTTTATTAATGTGTTCGTATTTTTTGGGAATAAAGCCAGAGACTACCGGGGTGCGGTAGGTGTTACGCACGCAGGCCCTTAGCTAAAAGAACTACGGTTCTGCTGTGACTACTCAATCTTCAAAAAAAAATTAATATTATTGAAAATATAATATGTTGTAGCCAGAAAAAGAGATTTCGATTAATAATTTTTTTTTAATGTTGATAATTTCTGTAATTTTTATTCTATAAATATAATTTATGTCCGACTGTATTATAATAACATGATTTCAATATCACTTAGCGACCATAAGAGAACATTTTATGGAACTAGTCCGTTTTACTTTATTAATAAAGTAAAACGGCCGCCTGTCAATGTCAATGAAATAAACGTCAAAATTAATATTTTATTTAATTTAATTTATAAACGATTACATTAATTATTATTACTTTGATTATAATAGTTGTTAATATTGAAAACACAATTCACATTATTACTAATTGAAACCGGTAATGCTGGTGCTTTATTTATTTGCTGAATTTCTTCGTTTTCGACTCTAGAAATACCTTCTTGCCCTAAAATTTTTGTAGCAACATTAATTTTTTTGCTTTCGGATTCTTCTACGTATCCTTCGGCAACACTAGCGGAGCGCCATCCTCCATGGCGCATGATTTCGCTCATACTTCCCCCAGAATTTGCCAAAAGGCTTGCAGACGTTCTCCGAAAACAATGGCCCGTGTAGGAGCTGGAGTTCGGTAAATTTAAAAATTTGGCTACAATGCTAGGTACACTACCAATTTTGTGGATTCCTACAGGCTGGACAGTACATTTTTCTTTAACATAATTTACGAAGAATCTGCTATGTACAATTATTTTTGGTCTAAGGTTAATATATTTTCTAATTACATCCAATAAATTCAAATTTTCACTCGGTAGTATGATAAAGGACCTATCTTTTTTGGTTTTTGTGTCGATCAACTTGACCAATATATGTTTTTGATAATCTTCAACATTTGTGGTTGATAGTGAAACTAATTCTTGTCGTCTGCAAGCTCCACAGACACCAAAAATAAGAATAACCTATAAATATACTTTCATTATTCATCATCGTAAGTCAAAGTAAATAAGTTAAGTATGTGTACCTTGTTTAACAGATGCTGTTCGTCATTGGCGTCAAATAAAAAAGAATTGACATGTTCTTTTGTTAAAATGAATGACTTTTTTGCTGCATACCCTTCTCTCTTTCTTTTCAGAAAAGGGATAATACTAGGAAACTTGCTTATATCGATTGCT
Organism: Cantharis rustica; assembly: GCA_911387805.1. NCBI lineage: Eukaryota > Metazoa > Arthropoda > Insecta > Coleoptera > Cantharidae > Cantharis > Cantharis rustica. The sequence goes on from OU426879.1 coordinate 40,092,604, forward strand.
TCATTTAAATTAATTGTAGTCCGCAGCATGGAATATTTGGTCCATAAGGTAGATATTTTATAAGACGCGAGATTAGTATTAAAATATGCCAATATACTATCCTCTGTAGTTTTCATAACTTGTTTTTCTAAACACCATTTTTTGTATGTGCCGTAAGTTTCTTCGTATAATTGCTTTGACTTTGTCGGAAGTAGCGATTCTTTAGCTTTTAGGGCTATTTCAACAATTTCTTCCATTATTTAACTTATTAAATAATTTCACACAATTTTAAATCAACTATTTAAAACAAATTAATAAACAACTTATTGTAACCAGGAGCAATAAAAAAAGCACTCTTCGAAATTATGCAATTTTCACTACCTAAATGTCAAAGTAGAAAAAAAAGAAAAGAAAATCCTCTACGGTGCAGTCGAACATAAAGCTATGTATGTCATTTGCACATAATTAGGCTTTTTGGACTCAGCCTATTTATTGGCCTCGCTCGCAAGCTCGCTCTGCCATAAACTTCGGCTTCGTCCGATAAAGACCTATATTATGTACTCATGACATAAATAGCTATTTTTTTTGTTTATTTTCAAATTATGTGTAATATACGTTTTTTATTTTTATTTGTTTTTATCTTGTTACAAAAACAGGGCTCCGGCCGCGGCCCCCAACTTCGCACACACAGGCCCCTCAACTGTTTGTTACGCCACTGAATAAAGTCAAAGAATAATTACTGTGGACTAGAGGTCCGATATTTTCCAATTTGAGAAATTATCTCGGCCACGCGTTCATCAAAGTATGAATCCCACGAGTCTATAGAAATATGAAAGCTGAATACAATTATTACGATTATCCAAAAAGTAGATACCTACGATCATTAAAGATAAGTTAATAAGAGATCCCGTGCAAGAAAAAGTTTATTAGTTCGTCAAATTCGTGCTGGCTTACAAGTTGCGTCCCATGTAGCATACAATCTTGACGCAATATTTGGGTTATATTGAACCAATATTGAATCTTGGCGCAATATTGCAAGCTTCGGCTAATATTGGTTCAATATTGTACCAATATAGGAAATCTATATTGAGTCAATATTAGCTAAAGCTTGGTGCAATATTAAACCAATATTGATAGCCAATATTGACTGTCACTCTTCATTCAATATAGGTTCTATATGGATTTCTAGTATTGCGCCAATATATGAAATAGATATTGCCCTATGTATTGTTACGAAAGAACGTTTAATTATACTTGATGACTAATGTATGACGTCATGTATGATGAATCAAAAATGATAAGTAATACATGATAACATCATTAGTCACTCAAATATTGCTTGGATTTCAATCTAGAAACGCACAGAAGTGTATAGGAAATTTCTGGACGTTGCATTTAGGTATAAATGCAGAGCGATTTCTAGTGGCGAATGAATTCCAGTTTGAACGTACAAGTATGAACATAAATAAAGTGTAAATAAATAGTGAAGTGATAAACAATATACCGAGTGTTTAAATAAATGCGGACTTAGTGTTAAATAATTTGTAGTGTAATTTAGTTTAGTGTTAATCTCAGTGTAATAATTGTTCTATTGTTATTAACCGTATCTGTATATATTTGTATTAGCCCTTCAGAAAATAAATAAACGTTTTAATTTTCTTTACAGTATATTGGAAGCAGGTTGATGTAATATTGGGCCAATATCGAAATCAATATTGCCTACCAATATCGACTTAATATTGTTTTTCCATATTGAGCCGATATAGGATTTCAATATTGCACCTATATTGGGTGTATATATAATTTGGTTATAAAACAAATCCGTAGGTCAAGGTATAATTGTGGTGATTTTCGTAAGATTCAATGTATCGGTCGTGGGGTTTGAATCTTGTGGTATGCGACAAGTAAAAAAAATGTTTAAATTTAATTTTCAGATTTACATGATGTTTGGTTTACAGTACTTCCAAAGGCTGTAAGTATAATTTTTTATTAAAATGATTTTCAAATACTCCTTAATTAGGAGGCTTATAAATAACATTCAACAGGCACTAAAAAAATAAAGAAGTAATTATGTAATATACCGATAGCAATATAGGAAATTATAGGTCGCAATAAATTAAATAATATAAAATAAAATAAATCCTAAACTACTAAAACACATAATAATATTCATAGAAAAATCAATTGCAAACTATAGATATAGATTAATACTATATATTAGTATTAGTATATATAGATTAATATAGATATAGATTAATAAATATAGATTAATACTGGAACATTGGAAATCAATATTGCACCAATATTGTTTTTCACAAATATTGGAAAATGTTCACATTTGAATATTGGCCCAATGTTGATTTTCAATATTGCACCAATATTGTTTTTCAATGTTGCACAAATATTGAAAATCAATATTGGACAATATGAATATTCAAATATATCAACAACAAAAAATTGGAAAATTTTCACATTTGAATATATTAGATCAATATTGATTTTTAATATCGGACCAATATTGCGCCAACATTTGTGTACATGGGGTGAGTCCTATTTGCTATTTATTGTTATTTTGCCCAGGTTGTAAAATAAACATCAATTTTATATCGTCAATTGTTTTATTGTCTTGGTGGTGATAGAAGATACTGGAAGACACTATAATATATGAATTTCTGTCTTCAAACGATCATAGCGCCGAAGCTATTGAGTTTTACTGTTAATGGAACAGTGATTTTCTAAAGAGCATTTGATTTTTTACAAACTAAATAATAAATCATTATTGTCTAAAATCAACAGATTTTGAGTTATGAATTACATTAATAGAAGAAATGATAAAAACTCCAAGTTTTACTTTTTGTCTTCTTATGAATCCTGTATCTTATAAACGAAACGTTTTATAAAAAGCTAAGAGTACAATTCGAATATCAAATTTAAAGGGCTACAACTTTCGTTTAATAAAATATTTTGGAAAACCAATCGATTATTAGAAAATTCAAAAATATAGTATATATTGTTTTTAAATCCTTACAGAAATTATGCTTAAAGCAAACGAAACAATAGTTTATTATTTAACGTCAATAATATAATGTAGGCAATTATAATTCATAAATCAATAGATAAGTGGTTTAAGTAGTGTAACTTGATATTAATCATATAAAAATTTTTAGAATAAACCAAAAAATTCGCAAACACTTTTTAGAACTAAAATGTTTAAATTAACACAATATAAATACCGTATGTATATTATCGCAAACGTTTTCACTATCTATAGCATCATCAGGCGATGAACTAGCAAGAGGAACGAGAAAAATCCGTATTTATCGACCAAATTGCAAGGGAAAGGGTAGGAGAGAGGTATTTTTTAAAAAATAATATATTTTTGTGTGAATTTATTAGAGGGTAGGGATATAATTAATTAATTCGCAAAACACCTACTAGACACAAACCATAACCAGGGGGGATCACCATCCACTTACATTATTCCTCTTTATATTAATTATATCCCTACCCTCTAATAAATTCACACAAAAATATACTATTTTTTGAAAATACCCCCCTCCTACACTTTCCCTTTTCTCTTGCAATTTGGTCGATAAATACGGAAATTTTTTCGTTTCTCTTTCTAATTCATCGCCTGATGATGCCATAGTATGGTAAAAACGTTTGCAATAATATGCATACGCTGTATTTACTATATTGTGTTAACTTAAACATTTTAGTTCTAAAAAGTGTTTGTGCATTTTTTAGTTTATTCTAAAAATTTGATATGAATTATAATTCACAAGAATGAAGTTTATACGCGAGCCGTAGGCGAGTGTATTATCATCTGACTAAATTATATCCATTATGAGTAAGTCCAATACAGCGTTTTACCTGCGACTCTGAATAAAAAATTTCATATTTACAAATTTTTATTTATCAATTTACAATCGAATTTTGACAGTCAAAATAGCGAATTCGGCATGTGTCAAAGTCGATGCAAATTTTTTCAAACATTCTTTTGCGCATTCGGCTTTAGATAATTTTTTGCATCTGGGTGGCATTTTTCCGTTATGAATAAATAGATAAGACTGCCTACCCACATCCTCGCACAGGGATTCGAATCCCGGTGCAATCGACTTTTTTTCTAGAAGATTTTGCAAACCGATGACTTATTGTTTCCGAGTATTATATTAAAACATTGATATGTCGCCAGTTCGGTGTTTTAAAATTATAATTCACGGGCAAGGATTCTTAATCCACGGGTGTGGATTGTGAAAGGTATTACATTACTGTGATTACGTACACAATGAATGTATTATGTGCCAGTTATAGATAATAGTTATTAATTATATAAGGGGATTAAGAAGCATCTAATCCACGAGAAAATATGGGCACTCGAGGCGCAGTCAAGAGTCACATCTTTTCGAGAGGATTATAGGCTTGTTAATTCCCAAATGTAATTCAATGTTTTATCCACAATCATAACCAAAACCACAAGTAAAAGTTTTGGTTTTGAGAAACGTCAGATTTGACAAATTGATTTTGACCAATACCTACTGATTTTGAGCTGAAAACTAATCCACTAGTGTATTAAAAGGCCTCTAATCCACGGAAAACGGACGTATTAAACCTTCCTAATATAGTGGTCGTGAATAAACCAATTTATTAATGCGTTTTACAACACTAACATTTAAATACGTTTCGACATTAAAACAAATAAAGTCGATCAAATTCAGATTTTTGTAAAAGTGACACTTTACGCTCGCTCGCTAATTTGTTAGCCACTTACCTTGCCGATTCTTCAGTTTTTATTTTTATTTGTATTGGATTAGGTAAATTGACATTGGGATTTGGCCAATTATCTGGTGGCACTTTCAAATTGGTTCCTGGTGGTAGTTTGTGAAATGTTTTAGTTTCTGTTACGTCAAATACAACATCAGATTTAGAAAACACCTCGTTCGTGTTTAATATGTTATAAATATCCAACGTATCTATCAATTCGGGCTTAATTTTAACATTTTCGTTCTTTACATAAGTCGAATTTGTAGTTTCGGGGATTGGAATATCTTCGCTAGCTACGTTTTCATCTTCAACATCTTTTTGTTCAAAATCGCTTTCTTCATCTTCTACATTTTGAATTAATTTTTCTTCCTCGCTTTCCATATTTTGCAAATAAAAAATGTACGAAAACTTTAAAAACTCGCAAGCTATGAAGTTAAAATTAATAATCGATTATTTTTTAATCGAACACCACAATTTTACAAAAAAGCTAAAATACAAACACGAATAATAAACAAACAACGTTTAACACAATTTTACATTTTGCTCATTTTAAAACTGATAAAATGTGCCAAAAAAGTACATTCAAATCTTTAAAATTTTGTACAGCGTTGTCAAGTTTTATACATAACATAACCCTAAAATAGTAAAAATTTTGAAGCCGTTTGAAATGTATTCTTTGTTTTTATGTGTTTTGTCATGTAATTTTACATTCGTTACAAAATTTGCAAATTGCTTAAATTTTTATGTGTGCTTTTTAATAATTTTAGGGTTTGCAAACCAGATAAAAATGGAACGTAGGTAATGCAAATGTTTGTTTATTTTATTTTAAATACTCATATACAATATCCCAAGTGCATTCAAATTGTCGACAATTTTTTTGAGCTCACGAATGCGTTTGTTGCTTTTGCAATTTTCCCGACTCGAAGAGGAGGGAAAATTGCCCTAAAGCAACAAACGCATAAGTGAAAAGCGAAAAAAAATTGTCTACTAATTTGAAATGCACGAGAGGATATTTATTTAGACTATTTCACGAATAAAATAGAAGGTTAATATAAATAATTAATTAAAAGTAAAAATCAATGTATCGTTGATTATGTTTGTCATGACAATATAAAACAATCTTAATTATAAAGATGTCGTACAGTAAACGTTTTGGTGCAAATAATTTGCAAAATACTAAGAACGAAATTGAGAATCTTGTGCTAACAAATACAAAAAATCAAAATCATCAGTTGGAAACAATTTAATAAGTTTTGCTTGGAGAAAAATTATAAATTGCAACAATGGAAAATCTGGTGCTTATATTGGTTGACTGGTGTTATAATAATATGCGCAAAACCGATGAAAATGATTACAAAGAACGAGTTGTAAAGCACACGTTGTAAAATTAATACAAGAAAAATATTTTTCTGGATATAATATAAATGTCAATCCGTTCAGTGATATTGTATTTAAGGCGCTCCAGATGCACGAGATGCAAAAAAAGCATTACAAATTCAATCAGAAAACGGAAAGTGAGTTCAGCGCCCATTGCATTTCAAGAAATATGACGAAATTAGAATTGTGCTTTCAAGAATAATTCAAATTGTAATTTTTCTTTAGTATTATTTGAATTTATAAATCTACAAATTAAGAAATTTTTAGATTTATAGAATGTACAAACTTATAATTTGAGTTAGTGCTGAAAGCACAATTTTTTTACGCTAATAAGTAGATCATAATATGTATTATTTAAATGTTGAAGTTAATAAAAAAAATTGTCGCTTATATTTGCTTTAAAATAAATTTGAAAAAATTGTCGCTGCAATTCGATTGCTATTGGTTGAATGTTTCGTTGTTTTTTCATTCTATTGGTCTAATGACAGCTGAGTGAAATAGTCGATTACATTTCACTTTTTTACAACAAATAATTTACACATTATGCATGCTGCGTTGCGTATTCTGCCGATATTATAGGGGGTGACATATTTTTTGAAATAATAGAACCATCGGAAATAGAATTCGTCCTGTTTTAAGATATTGGTGATCTATTTGTAAGTAGCTAAAATAATCTACCTACGTTACATAGTAATTACTAATTACTAAGCCTGGGAATAAAATTCGAATATTTGGATTACATGTTACTCTAAATATCGAGAAATATTTAGAGTTGGTAATAAAAAATTAAACAATCACGATTTTTTAATGAGTGAGCGAATTAGGACTACTTTTTTTATATACAGTGGAATCTCGATATATCGAATCTCAAGGGAAACGAGAAAACTTCGAATTATCGAAGATTACGATATACCGAGGTGAGATGATTTAAATAAAAAGTAATCTAATTAAAACTAATAAACCCTTCAATATATAGAGGTGCGATGCCAAACCAAGTAAACTAAAAATTCAAAATATCGAGATCTTCCAGACTAATCTTTTGATATATAAAAATAACATGGAAGTAATAGACAGGTGCAAGGGGAATGGAAAAACTTCGATATATCAACAAATTTCAGGTTCTACTGTATTTGCAATATTTACATAAGTCGATTATTTATTTGAATATAATTTGAATACATGTTCGAATAATTTTAATAATCGAATATTTTAAATATTTGAATTATTTGAATATTGGAATAATTTGATCAATAAGTTAGTATATTCGAATATCAAAAATGATAAAGATTCTTAGCCTTATTGACATATTAGATATAAATATTTTATTTTGTAGAATTTGCATTGTATTTGCTTTCAAGTTTAATAAAAAATATAATTAAAATATTTTTTAGTAGATTCAGATTCTGCATAAAAAAAACAATTTTTATTAGAATTTTGTTTATCCGACTTTTCGAGTAAGTAAATTTAATACATAAAAAAATTCATTTAAAAACAAAAGGAAGAAGAGTGGGAAAAGAAGAAAGAGAAAGTGTCCAATATAATAAAAGCGCCAGAAGATAGAATTCAAAGGAAAGAGAAATATAAAAAAAAATATCATGGTAAAGGAAGTTTAACTTACTAAAAATAAGAACAGAAAAAATGTAAAAAATATAATTTACAAGTAGAGATAAAATTGAAAGAAAAGAAAATAGTCTAAGATCCAAACTAGAAACGACCTTCACTCATCTGTTTAATGAATGAAAAGTCCTGGCCAAACTAATATAAATAAAAAATTGAAAAATGACTTTTTATTAAGCAGTGCACTCATGAGTTTAACGAATAAATTTTAATAGTTTATAATAATTTATAATAAAAAAAATAATAACTAAAATAAAAAATAATTTGAATATGTAAACGTTACGTTGTCTATTTTTTTCCTGGAATAAATACGGGGTTGGCAGGTATAAACAGCTATGTCGATTCTAGTTATTTTCACCCATTTGTTTAATAAATAAATTTTATATCAAAATAAGCGCTGATATATGATGATATAGGGTTGTCTGCAAAAAATCTTGCCTGAACGAGGGTTGTCGAGTTTAATTGAATAGAAACTTGCGACAAAAAGGTCCAAGCTAAGTATCCCGTGCGATTAAAGAGGGCGCAGCATTGTAGCTGCCGTCGGCGTAACCGTTGATCCCAATCTCATGGGAATCCTGTGTGAATACGATAAGAATCTCATAAATACATTTTCAATTTTATTAAAATGTTTTACGAAGTCTGCATTAAGTCACTCATGCGAGAGTGCGCCGAAATAAAAAAAAATGAAGAAGAAAAATGATAAATAGAACAAAAAAAATGAAATATATAAAAATGGAAACATGGGACAAAAGAAGCATAAAATAGAAAAAACTCGAACTAAAAAAGAAATGAAAAAAGTGAATTTAGACTCTCTAGGAATAACAGAAACAAATAAAAAATGCAAAAGTTGGATAAAATTATCTGGGTAGATACTAGACGGGTTGGGAAGAAAGAGTTAAGTGTAAAGTAAGATTGCTTATAAAAGAAGATAGAATAACTTAACAATAATAGTAATCTACACACCAAGTGCTACAGAAGAAATAAAATATTACTTTCATAATAAATAAAACCTTGTTACAATGAGAGACTTTAATGCAAGAATAGAAAACAATTACGAGATTAAAATGCAAGAGTATTTTAGTGGAATTAGCATGAAAAATCTGTAGAATAACAAAAATCGAAAACAAATTTTAAAAAAACGATATAGTAGTCAGAAGATATAAAAGAAATGATAAAAGAAAAGAAAAAGAAATGATCAAAATATATTTGCAATTAAGAAATTGAACAAGTTACGAAGAATACATAGAAAGCAGAAAAAAGTAACAAAGTTTGTAAATAAAATGAAAGAAGCATATTATAAAGAAAATTAAAAGTAATTTTACGGCATTCTAAAGCAAATGAAACATAAGAAAAAAATGAGCCTGATTAATGTAAAGAATAAATTTAAAAAAATTTTTAATTCAATATTATTTGAGCTTTCATCAAAAATTTATTTATTTAAATAATTTTAATTAAAAAATTTAAAAAATTATTTTTTTATATTTATTTTTTTAATAATAAGGTATAAAAAAGTCATCAGAAGAGCGGTTGTAACCACAAATATATTACATTTTTTTTTAATAATAACTACATTAAAATTAACTTGAAGAGATTGCATTATAATATAAACATAATTTAAATAGACAAAATTTATTATTTCATGAAAAAAATGACAACAGTGGATCCCTTCTTTTGCTTTTGCTCCTTTTCAATTCTATTTATTGTATTAATCTTTCCTTAGTTTCAATACAATTTAGTCTTTTCAATTAAATAATTTTTTTATATTTTTAATAAATTTTTACAAATAAATAAATTTCCCGTCGCGGAATTGACTTTTGCAATTTTTAGAAAATTTATGAAATTACGTTTTCAAAATGAGCTCCTGTTCCGCCAAAAAGAATTTCAAAATGGCGTAAAAATAAATTTTGTTGCTTAAAAAATATGGGAACCGCTGGGCTAGTATATTCTTAAATTAACCTAATTTTCAGTTTCTGAAGATTCTCGAGAGAAGAAGAAAAACACTAACGAAAGTGGGAATAGAACGGCGGACCTACTAGTTCCTAGCCTAGCTCGTTCTTACCTACGCTACGAAACTTATTGCTAATTATTTCACATCTTGTCTTCAAACTCTTTCAACAATATTTCAAAGTCGATTTTCTCGAAAATTTCTGGCCATCTGGCCCTACGGCTTTGGTGAGTTGTTATTGGAGGGCTAAACTTTCAGCACAATAAGTGGCAAAAATTATAAAAATGCGGAGATCATATAATCTCTTTGTTAGCAACTTTTCGAATGGAGATGCCAGAATTCGCAGCAAAATAACCTAGTACTTCAAACTATGAAACCTTATTCTTAATTGTTTATTAATTTTGTTGTACATGAGACAGATTTCTTAAAATTTTTGTACTAAATCTGTTACGTATTTATGGTTTACATTTTTTTCCAGGTGATTCTCGTTAAAAATACTAAAAGCTTTACAAGCACAGCGATTTTCAGCCCTGTAATATAAAAATTTTATTTTTTTTTGTGAAGTTTAAGTTTTCAAATAACTTTCATTCCAACATAACACACGACAATTCTCAATTGCTCAATTGCAAAAATCTCTTTTTTGTATAAAAAAAACTTTTTAATATGGATGAACGATGATTTTTTCTACCTTTAAAATGATAATTTATAAATTATAGTTGAGACAGGAGTCAGTAATAAACAATAAAATTGTCCGAATATATAAATAATTAAAATTTACATAAATTACAAAATTGAAAAAATAATACATAAAAACATACAAAAAATACATAAGTAGTAAAATATAAAAATACAGAATTAAAAAATTACAAATTTTAGATTTTTACAGAAAATGTAAAAGTGAAAAATGAAAAACTGAAAATACTTTCGGTTGTCTTTCAGTTCAGATGCGTCATCCCTTTTTAAAAATTGTTAAAAATATTGACTATCCTAAACGAGTGTTTAGTTCAAACTAAATAAATAATAATAATTTTTAAATAATAAGAAAAATAAATCTAAAATTTGTAATTTTATTCCACAAATTTACTACTTCGTACATTAGTTTATGGTTGTTTGTGTTGCAAAATTGAGTTGACATTATTTTGACTGATTATAACAATTTTGAATTCGAAAAATTTTATGATTAATTTTAAATTCAAGAAATTTAAAATTTTTCACGACATTTTTCTCTAGACCCCCGTTTTGAGTACGTGGACTATTGCATTAGTAAAATTTTTGTTATTAAATTATTTTTAAAATTAATTAGAATTATTTTTAGAACATAAATTGCAAACATTTTTTTAAATAAAAAATAATTTAATTTATTAAATAAATTAATAAAAAAATCAAAATGAATGTTTGATAATATTAAGGTTTTATTTTTCGAGTATACATTTATATCACATTATTTAGATACAGGTCGTCAAATGAACATTAAATACTTTCTTTAAATTAAAAATCGAAAAAGTATAATTTTTGCTTCGGCAACATCGTAGTCATTTTGGTAAAACTAACTATTAATAATTAAAACAGAGCAAATTACAAAAAAACAATAAAAAAGTGTCCTTTACAATTTAATATGTAGGTTTTTAACACAGCCATTTCGTTACAAAACATTTTATCGACAGTCTTCTTATGAAAGATATGAAAAGAGTTTCTTTTTAAATAAATAATTTATTTAGTAAACTTCATTGAAATACCCATTTGGTGAAGCAGAGCAATCAGATCTTTTAAATAAAGTTTATAATTTACGTTACCGGTATCCTGGAACTTTTGCAAATAACGTTGAAATGTTTGCAATTCGTTAAAATCAGTTCTTGCTATTCGCGAATCTCTTTCAATCAATTCTATGCCTCTGGCAATCAATTGATGAATATTAATATGTAAACGGGTTAAAGACTTTTCGATTTCCATATGGGTAGTATCATCGTCAGGAATTTCTTGAAATTTTATGGTAACTTCATAACATAGTTTTAAACTACACCTGATATTCTCCATCTTCTTTTTAATAGGGGTATGAAATTGATCTAATAAAAAATAAATACAAAATAAAAAATGTTAATTTTGGTAAAATGAAAAATTTAACAATTCCTAAAAATTGCGAAAATTTTTTAATTTCTACAAAAATATTGTAAAACCCAGGAGTCCAAGAGCTTAAATAATGATATTAAATGATTATTTAGAATACATTTCTTATATACTCTCCAATCATACCTTACCAGGTGTTTCGTATAATTTGTGACAAAAGACGTCTTTTATGACGGCATAAATCCAATATGACGCTCGCATACTGAAAGAATCGATCATAACTATTTTTGGGGTTGTTCTGTGAGAATTTTGTTCTAGACTTTTTATGTTTACAATAAAAATTTAAATAAAATAGTACATTATGCGCCGAGCGGTTAAAGCATTGAAATTCCAGATACTAAGTGCTTGTTCACAATGTACGTAAGACATAAGACAAACATAACACAAACATAAGACGTAAAGTTTAACCTTTGTTATAAAGTTTGAAAGGGATTTGAAAGTTTATTTGTATCTATCGTATATTAATATTATAATTCTATTTTATATTATATGTTATGAATAGTAATAGTAATTAAGCAACAGGTAAAATAAACTAATAACTGAGATTTGCCCTATAGAGAGCACAGGTAAGACAGCGACGCAGATACTACATTCTCAGGCCCTCAGTCTAAAGTGAGTACTTTACCTTCGCTATTGCAAAAAATGTTATTATATAATTTTTAATATCTTCTACCGTTTGTTTCTAAAAGCGACCACCAACATTTTACGGCAGACACAACAGAAAGAACAAAATTATAAAAGTTAATTATGGAAAACTGTGTAATTTTACAAAGTTTAGAATAAAGATTTATACGCCAGGGAAATAGCACTTTTTGCATTAAATATTTTTTAATCTTTGATTATATGCTAAATAAATCACATTTGTTTTAAAATTCCAGCATTGTATCAAATTTTCAAAAACAAGTTTGGTTATCCATAACTCTTTAATGGTAAAAGATATCAAAAAATACATGGTAACCTTTTTTATTTAAATTTTTATTGTGACCAAAATAAGTCTGAAGCACTATTCTCATAGGACAACTGCAAAAGTAGTTATGATCGGTTATTCCGGTAAATACGCGCTATATTGGATTTATGTCGTCACATAAGTTACTCACTACAAATTCATACAAAACACTTGGTCAGGTGTGATAAACATATCACAGATATCGCAGATAACGGAATATCTGGAAACAAAAGTGGTTAAATGTGAATGATTTGTCAAAGAATTCACGGTACACGTCGTTTCGGCGACCGCAGTTCGCCGAAGGCGATTCGGCTTCGTATATTGGGCGACGATTAATTCGACTACGTCAATTCGGCGATGGGAAATTTATTTAAGTGTTAAAATTTATTAAAAATATAAAAAAAATTATTTAATTGAAAAGGCTGAATTGTATTAAAATAGGGAAAACTAAGAAAAGATTAATACAATAAATAGTATTGAAAAGGAGCAGAAAACAAAAGAAGGGATCTACTTAAGGGAGGTAGAGAGATAACTAACTTTTAACGACGGGTTTTTAAGTATAATCGTTGATTGATTTTTTAGTTTAGATTTTAAATTTAGAAGAATAAATTGAATAAACCTAATAAATCTGCCGTCGCCGAATCGACGTAGTCGAATTGACTGTCGCCGAATCAGAATCGCCAAAATGACGTTGCCGAACTGGAATCGCCGAAATGACGGTGTCCGAAGAATTCATTAGATACATTGGCAAAATGTTTTGAAGAATTTTGTTGAATGGCAGAACCCTATTAAAAATATTTAAAAAATTTAAAAACTGCCAAGAAAAGTTTTTTTTTGGTTTGAAACGCATAAAAATTTATTTAAGAAATTCTACTGGTGAAGAAATGCTAAACGGTCTAGCGCTCATAAATATTCATAGAAATATAAATTTTGATTCCATTATTATATTAATAAATAATTTTGTGAATAAGAAAGAAGTTAACTTAACTTTTTATGTGATGTTTGTTTTAAATAAAAATAAATTAAATAATAAATAAATAATGAGTTAATTTTACAAAAAAAATTTTAATAAATTTAGAAAAATAAAATTGTCGGAAGAGAAACACCCGAAAATTTTACTTTTAAAAAGTGCCCCCCCCCCCCCCGAAATGAAATCTTGGCTACGGGCCTGGAGCCATGTTTCATTGCGTACTCTTGGAAAACAAAGTGTGGAGCAGAACAGAGATTACACTCATAAACGGAAAACGCCAATCGCAAAATTAAAATTTTTCTGTCATTTACCCGCATTTACTCTTATTTTCTTATATCCATAGCTTAATAATTAATTTAATAATTAATATACATTTTTTATAAATTAATAGATATTTATTTACCTTGGCATTGATAACACGTAAAATCGCAAAAGTTAACTAAAGCAGTGATGTAATTCCACCATAGATCTACTTTAGAAAACATTTGAATTGATGTGATGAAATGTTCGCGAATAACATCCAATTTACATTTCATTTCCATTTTAAATCCAAGGAATAAATTAGTGGCAATAAGCCAATTTAATTGACCACATGCAGCAAGGGAAGCATCATCATCACATCGTTTATTTTGCAATTGACTTATTTTTAATATTTCTTTCAAGCCTGATACTAAACCATCAATAACCTTAAACAGAATAGATATATAATCAATAGATAAGTGGTTTAGGTAGTGTAACTCGATATTAATCATATCAAATTATTTTAGAAAAATCTAAAAATGCACAAACACTTTTTAGAACTAAAATGTTTTAAGTTGACACAATATCAATACACCGTATGTATATTATCGCAAAACGTTTTCACCATACTATGGCATCATCAGGCGATGAACTAGAAAGAGGAACGAGAAAAATCCGTATTTATCGTCTAAATTGCAAGAGAAAAAGGGAAAGGGTGAGAGGGGGATATTTTTGAAAAATGGTAGGAATATAATTAATATAAAAAAGCAATAATGTAAGAGAATGTAGGGTAAGTTAGAAGGAGGGGAGGAGGTATTAATATTAAAAATTTTAGTAAGGGTGAGTTATTTAAATCAGATTAACTATTTAGTAGTGAAGATGAATATTTTAATTTATTAATTTCCATAGCTTCCAAAAATTCCAGTTTTTTACTTTTTTGTTCGATATGTAAAATTTCGTAGCCCTCTTGTTTATGGTTAATGTCTAGTAGGTGCTTCGCGAAAGCCGATTTTCCATCTGTAAGTCTGTGAGATCGCGTGTGTTCATCAAATCGTGTTTTGAAAGATCTACCGGTATGACCAATGTATTTTTGAGAGCATTTACAAGTGAGCTCATAACCCCCGATTTAGTTAAAATGTCTGATTTTGATTTTGCGTTATTAATAAATTTGTTAAATTTATTGTCTGTTTTAAAAACGATGTTGTAATTTCTATTTTTTAAATATTTAACAAGTTTGCTTGACTTGTTTCCGAAAAAAGTGATGACATTAAAGTTTGCGTTAGTTTTTTTAAACATATTTAGATATATTGAGTTCGATAGATTTCTTTTTGTTTAATTTGGCATAATAGGTATCAATTAGAGTGACTTGGTATCTATTAGAGATCGCGATATATTTAATTCTGTCTAATTCTTTCTTAAAATTTACTTTAATTAGTAGAATTTTAATTAATCGATTGAGAAAAGCGCGAAAAGAAGCAATTTTATGTGTAAAAGGATGCGCAGAATTATTATGAATTACTAGATCAGCTTCCGTAGGTTTATGAAAAATGTCAAAAGAGTACTTACTATTGTCTTTAATTATTGTGAGATCCAAGTAATTGATTCTGTTGTTCACTTTTATTTCTTTAGTAAATTTAATATTATTGTGTTGTTTGTTAATAAAGTTAAAAAGTTGATCCAATTGTCTGAAGGAACCATTGAAACAAATAATAATGTCATCGACGTATCTATACAAATAAATGATATGTTTTTTGAAATCTGAGCAAAGGATTTTTTGCAATAGCGAGGGTAAAGTGCCCAAGAAAACAAAAAACAAATAAGTTACTTTATTTTTACCTGCTGTAAAAATATCTTACCTGAATTCCTGAAGGTATTCGTGTATTCAGGTAACAACACCTCGTGGTGTTTTTAATTTTTAATGAAAAAATTAAAACTTTTGCTTTAAGTTTCGTAATTAGTGGAGTTCCTACTTTACCTCTCGCAATTGCAAAAAGCAGTATATGCAACTCTGGGATAAAGTGACTTTTGACCTGAGGGTAATTGCTACCGTCGACTGCGCCTATTGCAAACAAACCTTTATCTCAGGTCAAAAAGTTGTCACTTTATCCCCTTGTTGCATAATGTATTATTAGTTCTAAAATAATTTGATATGATAGAATAGATATAGCAATGATATGTATTTATTTATAATTATTAGTCTTACCGAATACCGCATTTTTCCCACTATCTGATTGTCTGTGTGGAAGACAAAGCTTGAATTTATTTCTTCAATTAAAGAAAATGATCTAAGGTAATAATCATTCCACTTTCGCTCACAATCTTCGTTATTTCCATCGTATAAAATTTGTAGTGTATCTTTGATACAATCCAAAAAGTTTCTAAACTGTACTAATAAAATTTTCTCGTCGAAAGAAGGTAGGGCTTTTTTCACAGAGATATTAAACAAAATGCCATCCAAATTCCCGTAAGTAAATTTCACCGTAGCTTTCTCTAGTGGTGAACTAGCTACCTCGAATGCTGCGTTCGTATATTTTTTACACTCTTCATAATGATCTATTATATAATTGAATGGTACATTTGGTTTTACTAACAAATCATAATGTGAAAGAGCTAATGTCAAATTACAAACGTACAATTTTCTCAAAATAAAATTCATATTTTCGTCTATTTCCTTTGCACAATTTCCACCGCTTATTTGAAACCAAAATTGCCCATAGCACTTAACAGCTATAAATTATAACATAATTCATATAAAATTTATAGAGACCGAAATTACGGGAAATTATTATCAAATCAAAATGTGTATTTAACTATTTTTTCGGAAACCAGAAAAACCTTTCCAATGCATCAATGTGTTATGATGCGGACGCGCAAGAGTGGATTAGCAATCTTTTTACAAGAATATAATTTGAAAATTAGGCAATGGAAAAATTATTTTTTGTTCAAGAATAATCTCACGCAATTGTTAAATGTAGATATTCAAAAAAACAATTACCCATTTGCAACATTTCGCTTGAGCTGCAATCGGTTAGATTTAGTTGTACTTCAAAAGTTTTTGGATTTATTTTATAATATTCTTCGTCTATTATCAAACTACTTTCAATTTTTGTCAAATCGTCACAAATCGAGTCTTTTGGGAAATTCTTAATAGAAGCTAAACTATAACTGTCGCCCGCCATAATCAACACAAAGTTGAACGGTATTGTATGAGAGGAAGGATCAATTTTGGTTTTGACTTTATTACAACGAACCATCATATCCAAACAGAGTAAACATTCCTCAAACATATCGTAATAGAAATATTCTTGAAATAATATGGCATAAATTAACTCGGCCTTTTGATAAAATAGGAATTTTAAATACATTTTCCAATAATCACGATCTTCATTAATATTTTCCCAAGTAGGTAAAACTTCCAATGCTCGATGCTCTTTCTTAGGAAACAACAAACTTACGTTAATATAGAAAGTTTCATCCCTTACTTGTTTTTTGTCTTTTTTAAATTTAAGATTGACTTTCTGAAAATTATCGGATTTTATATTATTCTCAAGCTTCTTTTTTTGAGAATTTTTAGACACACGAAAATATTGGAGACATTTTAAACCATCATTTATATTGGCCAGAGCATCATGGCAACGTTTTTGTACGGATTCCGGTTCCTTTTTGCCTGTAAAGTTGCACATATTACGTAAAACGCCAAAAAAGTTTCCACCAACTCAGCTGGCTAAGTCGAGATTTCGTATTTTCCAACTAATGATATCAGTCACAAAGGGAAAATTCCCGTATGACACCCTATTCCTAAATTAGCATTGGTTAGAAAATAATGATCCCTGACTTATTGGCTGGCAGTAAAATAAATTTGAGCAAATAAATAAACGTAACTTACATTTTCTGAATTCAACTCTACTTAATGTGAATAAGGAGGTTTTGAATATTTCATAAGAAAATTTTAAATGAACGATTAAGTAATTCGCCGAAGCAATAATTTCGGGATGAATTTCGCTATTTAAAGTTGAAACACTGACATAAAACAGAGGGTCCTTTTCCTTTTCATTGTTAGAGGAATAATACTGATAATGACTAAATCTATACGATATTATTCCACATTCGTAAATAAAAGAAGTACTCATCATTTTTTCTTGACCATCAGTACCCTCTGTCATATTTAAATTAAAAAATTTAAAAGCATTTTCCTTTCCGGATTTCATCAACCAATAAACCTGGCCTGGCCGATATTCTTTATCACGAAGAAATGAAAAAAATTTTTCAACTGAAATTTTTATTTTGGTCACAGAAAATTGGGAACCCACCATGGGCGGTATATCTTTCGTTTGAATGTATTCGTAATCTTTTACGAAGCTATCAGTATGGTAACATATAATTGCTTCGGGTACATCGCACATAAGATTATCTAACCACATATCAATAGCATTCAATATTTTCAACGGTTTTTCTGCTCGGGCAATGTGCAAGGAAACATTGCGGCTCGTTCCATTTTCAGACAAATTTGTCTTGAGGTTGTTTGTACCCAATATCATTCGAATTTTCTCAAACGACCAATAAATTATCCGATCAAAATTATGCACGGTAGAAGTTAAACGATCGGTAGGTTTGGGATCATCTACAAAACTCTTGCATAAAAATTTTGAGTGCAAATTTTGTTGGCGCAAGTTTTTAATTGAACGAATTGAATTACTCGGATCGCAGTCAACATCTTTTAAATCGGAGAAATATTTTTTATATTCATTTATTTCTTTCTTATCGCTCAAAAAATTCATTATATTAAAATTGTCGATCAGTAAGACGTTCCCAATTTTGCGCACCATTACGCTGAAGTCTTCTTTATTATATGGAATTTTAAAAATTTCTTTAATAACGTCAGCGTCTGCTACTATGTCTGCTTTATTGTTGCATTCCGGAAACATATTTGCGATAGAAAAACTGTAACAAAAATATAACTTAAGCTTTGATTGAAGAACTCAAAATGAATTAAATATATTAAAAAAATGTTGATTTTGTAATATTGTAAATTTGAATTTAAATATAATGGGCGCGAAATTTTAAATTTAGTTTATTTAAGGTTAGTTTAAAATACAGCGATTTGGCAACAGGGGTGTTTAAAGAAACACGGTGGTCATTTCCGTTAGAAATTTTTACCGTTAGATTTTTAAGAAAGTAGCCATTACAGATTCAGCATTAGAACCGGACAAACTTATTCAGTAATGTGAATTTAAATTTGTTTAAATAAAATCGTAGCCATCGACAAAATTAAAATACGTAAGTTTAAATATTTGATTTATTTTTCTAAAAGAATTCAAAACAGGATTACGTTAGAAATGTATGTAATAATTCCTCAGCGGTTGAATAATTTTAACACGAGTTTGAATCTATTTTTTTAATTACTTCATCTTCAGTTTTAAGGTTTAATGATTGGTTTGAGATTATGATTTATACATTATTATATTTAAACGGGATGGCGAAGGTAATGAAAGGGATTGATTACTCATATTTAACCTAGGCGGTATCTTTATAATACATTCGAGATCATTGCGGCAATAAGAAGTAGGAGTAGTTGTTTAAGATAATTAAAATGAAAGCGGTTGTTTGAAGTAAATATATACATATATTGCTGTGTACTTTCCGTGGAAATGTACAAATCTTGTTTACCTCGGGTTAACCCTGGTGTGCGGGAGCAATTGATAATTTTGTAGGGATCGAAGGGTTCTAAGCGTCTTCAAAAATAAACTAAAATTATTCGTCTTATTTCATAAATAAAACAAATTCGTTTTCCAAAAATTCTAAACAATCCAAATTCAAATTCAAATAAATGCAGAATAAAATTTTACTTCGTCTTTAAAAGGAACGAAGTTTGATTTCGAGCCTTATCCAAATCGTCGGCTTATCAATTGCACCATTCGTTCGAACAAATATAATTTTAAATTTTCTAATTTTAAACCAAATCGAAATTTATAATTTCAACTGCTCTTTCCAAATCAACCAAATTAATCAAATCTACCACCGCTCGATAGCAACTAATCAAAAAATACCAAAATAATTCCAAAATATCAAAAATTATCATCCAAAAAGGCGCACCCGCTGTCGGCCATAGTTGGCACAAGAAGCCTCTATCTCGATCTTTTTCTCCCCACTCTGTACTTTTCTAATTTCAACGTTTAAAAATCAAATTAACAAATTTTTACTATTTAGCACAGGGTGGATCGAAATATTTTGTTTCACGACATCTAAAAGCCCCCGTGCGAATTAGAGTTATTGGCGCAGCCTAGAACAAAAATTCGCAATACTCATGTCGTGCTACAAAACAAAAATATCAAAAATCATTTATAAAACTAAATAAAAAAAAAACAAAATAAATTAAATCAAATTGCGGGTAAGACGCTTCTTTCTTCCAAATTTTTCCATTTCCTTTTTTATTCAAATATCTTGTTCTTTTTTTTTTTCTTTTTGCTTTCCACTTAATTATTTTTACACGAGGCGTCCATTTTGTCGGCACCTTCCTCTGTTGCCCCCGACTCGTCCAAAACTTGCAATTTTTTTTCTTCCTTTTTCCATTAATTCGTCCTTTTCGTTAGTAACTTTTTTTCTCAAGGTTTCTTTTTCCAAAAATTCATTTTCTTTTTCATTGGGCTCTTTTTCTTCCAAAATTTTCCTTTCCACAAGTTCACTTACTTTTTCATCGAATTCTTCTTTTTTTTGCTATTCCATTACGAATAGTTCATGTTTTTCTTGTTTTTCCTTTTCCAAATGCACATCATTTCTTTGTTTTTCTTTTTCCAAAATTTCTTTTACCTCTTCACTGGACTCTTTTTGTTCTAAAATTTTCTTTTCCACAAGTTCATTTTTTTCTACATCTGTTTGTTCTAGTAGCTCTTTTTTTAAAATTTCTTTTTCTTCTTTATTGGACACTTTTTCTTCTAAAATTTCTTTTTTTGTACCCCTCAAAATTTCTTTTATGATTCTCTCTTCTCTCTCCTGGTCTCTTTTCTCTCTCTCCTGGTCTCTTTGCTCTCTATCCTGGTCTATTTTCTTTAATTCATGGCGGATTTCTTTAAGTTCTCTTATCATTTCTCTCATCATATCTCTAAAATTTTCCCGAACTAACGTTTCCATTGTGGACAATTTATAATATAATCAAAAAAACGAATAAAATTGTCCCTGCGCTGTGGCGCCAAAAGATGCTCTGGATTCTTCGGTAACCGTGTTGGACAGTCTCTTGATTACCTCGGATTAACCCTGGAGTGCGGGAGCAATTAATAATTTTGTAGGGGTTGAAGGGTTCTAAGCGTTCTCAAAAATAAACGAAATATTTGTCTTGTCTCTATAAATTAATGATCCAAAAATAATTATTAAATCTAATTTAATTCAATGCAAAATAAAATAAAATCTCAATTTTATTCGAAAGGAACAAAGTTTGATTTGCCTTATCCAAAACGTCGAGTTATCAGTCACTGGCCACACGCTCGCACTTACAAATATTATAATTTTTAATTTTCCAATATCAAAATGCAAATCCAAATTTATGATTTGAACTTCTTCTTTTCCAATCAACTAAATCAATCAAATCTACCACCGCTCGATAGCAACGTATTAAAAATTATCCAAATATCAAATTAATCATCCAAAAAAAGGCGTAATAATGCATTAGCATAAAATCACTTTATTTAAATCAAAATCAAAATTATTACTCACAAATTCAAAATTTATATCACAAACTCAGCGTATCAAAAATCAAATTCAGCGGGCATGCAAAATCACGCATCCGCTGTCGGCCATAGTTGGCACAAGAAGCCTCTATCTCGATCTTTTTCTCCCCACTCTGTACTTTTCCAATTTCAACGTTTAAAAATGAAATTAACAAATTTTTACAATTTAGCACAGGGTGGGTCGAAATATTTTGTTTCACGACAATATATAGCATTAGATAACTTAATTTAGATGAATTGCGCAACAAAGGAGAAGTGGACGCTTAAAATCATAAGATGGCCGTGGCAATATATCGCAGAAATGGCTGCTTATTGGAAAGAACAACCGCAACAAAGGAAGCGCCGAAAAAGATCAGGCAGATTCTGTGAACATGTTGCTTATTTTCTTTTTTTTTCAAATATCTCAATGAAATAATACAAATTCTGATATTTCAGGACAGTTATTAATAACTATTAACAAAGTTCCTTTATGATTATTTGCGGCTACATAATAGTTTAAGATGATGACGCTACTTTTAAATATGGGCGACGGTTTATTTAAATTTAAAGAAATGACTAATTAGAAATTTAAGGGGGACGAACTTAGATTAAGATGACGATCACGATAAGTGACGATCTTAGTTTTTAAGTTGACGAGGTAATAGTTATAAGAGCGGATAATTTTAGCATAGTATAAGGGTTTATTATTTAAAGATCTTACATAATATAAAAACAATTGAGTTGAACATCGAAATACATATATGCGCTTCTTTACAAAGTATTATAAAGATTGTGGTTGGTCATTAAATATGAATAAACAATTAGAAAACATTACAGTCAGAGGAATTAACTATCGAACAGTTATTAAATCAAATTTCAAGCTAAAGTATTCTGAATTAAATGATATCAAGGAGATTAACTTTGCTGGTAAATTGGTTGTTGGACTACCTTTTTCTTTTCGGTTAAATATATATTCATCGTTAAACCGAATCCTGTGTTTTATTTAATTTGTGTGTACTAATTCTTCCTTCAGGTGTCCTAGCAGTGGTTACGCTACTGGACATATAAGTTTAGGTGAAGTTTGAGGTTCGTAAACAAGGTAACGACGTTAACATTCCATCCGCAGATTTAAAAGGATCTGTTAGTACGAGGGGAATCACAACGTGCAGGGTTTGTTTGACGATCACAGCTTTGGTTTGGTTTCGAACTTTGATTTGAAAAGGCGGTAATTCAAATTGAAGAAATAAATATTACACTTTTAACGGCCAAATTATTTGGATTGGTACAAAAAATAACCCTGTATGTTTTACATAAAACTGACACTACAATTCGGATATCAAATTTAAAGGGGTACAACTTTCGTTTAATAAAATTTTTTGCAAAACCAACCGATTTCGCAGAAAATTCCAAAATATAATATAATATTGCTTTTAAATCGGTGCAGAAATTATGCATAAAGCGAACGAAACAAACCAATTTATTAATTTAGATTTTTGTAAAAGTGACACTTTACGCTTGCTCGCTAATTTGTTAGCCACTTACCTTGCCGATTCTTCAGTTTTTGTTTTTATTTGTATTGGATTAATTAAATCGACATTAGGATCTGGCCAATTATCTGATGGCAAATCGAAATTTATTCCTGGTGGTAGTTTCCGAAATGTTTTAGTTTCTGTTACGTCAAATACAACATCAGATTTAGAAAACACCTCGTTCGTGTTTAATATGTTAAAAATATCCAACGTATCTATCAATTCGGGCATAATTTCAACATTTTCATTATTTACATAAGTCGAATTTGTAGTTTCGGGGATTGGAATATCTTCGCTAGCTACGTTTACATCTTCAACATCTTTTTGTTCAGAAACGCTTTCTTCATCTTCTACACTTTGAATTAAATTTGTAACCTCGCTTTCCATATTTTGTAAATAAAAAATGTACGAAAACTGTTTTAAAAATTGCAAGCTGTGGCTAAAATTATTAATCGATTATTGTTAATCGAACACCACAATTTTACATAAAACTTACAAAACTTAAATACTAACACGAATAAAAACAAAAAATGTTTAACACAATTTTATGTTTTGCTCATTTTAAAACAAATTCGAAACTGATAAAAATGCGCCAAAAAAATACACATTCAAATCTTTAAAATTTCATACAGCGTTGTCAAGTTCTATCAACTGTCAAATTTACATAACATAACCATAAAATAGTAAAAGATTTGAAGCCGTTTGAAATGTATTCTTTGTTTTTCTCTGTTTTGCCATTGTAATTATTACTACATTTATATTATGATAAAAATTGCAAATTGTTTAAATTATTGTTATGTGTGCGTTTTATTAATTTTAGTGTTTGCGGCCCAGATAAAAACGGGACGTAAGTAATGGGAGTGTTTGTTGGTTTAATTTTAAATGTTTAATTAAATTTTACTTTCTTACAGCAAACAATTTACATATGCATGATTCGGCGTATTCTGCCGATATTATAGGTGGTGATATATTTTTTGAAATAATAGAACCATCGGAATTAGAATATACGTATAGAATTCGTCCTGCTAAAGATTTTGGTGCTCCGTTTGTAAGTAGCAAAAATAATTTACCTACGTTACATGCTAGTAACCTACTTTTGTAGAATTTGCATTGTATTTGCTTTCAAGTTTAACAATATTTTCAGAATTTTGGCAACTTGGAAATAAATTTTTGTTGACCTAATTTTTTATAAATATTCAAAGAAGTTACATATAATGGAAAATTGACAGGTCATAAGAGCAATTTTTGAAAACCGGTTATTTGAATAGATTTTTTCTAATTATAGCAACACAATCTTTATTTTTAAGTGACCCACTTGTAATCTGAATTTTAATGATCAATCTAATCTTAAGCTACGTTATTATAAATTACAATTGATTTGTTTTAGAATGACTCGTTCCGAATCGAAAAAGTCCGATTAGTTCCTGTAATCCCCAAATATTGTTGTTCTATCCCTGAAAACATCGAGGAAATTGCAGGACATGTAGCGCTAATAGAAAGAGGGTAAGATATGTAAAACAAAAGCTTGATTGTATCTTAAAAAGCTGATAATCATCAGGGAGTGTTCCTTTAAAAAGAAAACCATAATAGCAGAAAAATGTGGAGCTAAAGCTGTAATAATAACTGATCTTTCTAAAGTAGAGGAAGATTATTTTATAGAAATGGTAGATGATGAAACAAAAGAAGAAGCCAACATACCCGCTGGTTTCTTAATGGGTAAAAATGGTTTTATTATAAGAAAAATGCTGAGGAGGCTTAAAAGAAATTATGCACTAATTAATTTACCAGTTAATTTGACTTTTACAAATCTGTACGATTTTAATTTACCTCCTTGGTTGGAATGGTACTAAAAATTTTCATTTTTGTTACTCTAGTCAATAAAATGGCAATAACTTTCTTTGTTACCAATTAATGACTTAATCGCAATTATTATACATGTAGGACAATCTATTTACATCGAAATAAATTTTATATTACACTTTTTTAATCTAAACTATTAATTATTTCCTTTTTTCTAATCTTTGTCATATGAGAAACCCGTGAAGGTATCGCTTTGAAATTTAACTGAAACTTGTTAGGAAATGCATCTACTATTATTTTAAGGTTTAATATTGGGGGGGGGGGGGACTTTCAACTACAGTACAGTCTCGGTAATCCGAACTAATGGAAACCTGGCCTCTTCTCTTAATTGCCAGAATAATAAAATTTTATGAGATGGGACATCATTTTCACATGCCCATCTTAAATAAATGTTAAAGCTATCAGCAGCTTCTTTATTCTTTACGTTCAGATCTTCAATAAATTTCTCAATAATTTCTGGATCAGTTAAATTATTCTTTTCCTGATTTCCTCCATTTATCCACTCTTTACTTCAGCTTGTAAACACTATTTTTCATCCTATCCTTTTTTTCTCAATCCAAACATTTTCTATAATCCAAAAATTTTTTTAGTTGTCTTCGGATTATAAACTATTTGTGCAAACTACCGAGTTTTTCTTTTGTTTGGATTACCGAGACTGTACTGTACTGTGAATAGTCGTTTTCAAGCTGGTTTTTAGGAATTTGATTTGAAAAAGCTGTTAAAACTATCGAGTTGAAATTTCGGGTACTTATTATTTATTTAACGTGAAAGTTACACCTAAAATTTTTGAAAAGCATTTATTGAAAACTATGCAAGTAACAGATCGACGCATAACTCATGTTTTGGAATGCCTGTGCAATTGGGTACAATGTTTCTGACCGGCCTAGTTATCTAAAATAAACGAATTTTTTTCCATTTTGTTTTCTATGAATGTGGCAATCGTCGGAATTATGAAAAGTGACAAAATGACGATGACTGAAAAAAATCTGAATTTTTACTACAAAATATTTAGTTCGGAATATTCCGAACACAGCTCGGAAAATAGTAAAATTTAAATATATTTCGGATTTTGCTATCGAATATTATTCTAAATGTAGAAAAAAAAAATCAAATGAGTTCGCCAAGTAGTTTGTTCGGAAAATGTGGATCCATCTTGAAAAATGTAGTTTTGAGACATAATAAAAAAAAAAATAATAAACACCATTGTAAGAAATCTGCTATAACTTTATTATAAATTTGATGCACTTTACTTTAAAATATTTTTAACACATTTTCAAGACCCCAAACCAAGAATTTATCAAAACAAATTGAAAAATTTTATCAGTCACGGTAGTTGACTGCCTTAAGAAAACTATAACAGAGTAATTTTTAATTTATGTTGCTTTCCAAGTATTTTTACTGTTACCTATTAACTGCATTCAATTAAAAATGTATATTTTAATTTTGAGGCTGTGAATGCAAATTATGTTTGGAAAATTGTTGCTCCCCAACAGATATTTTAGCAATGGACCCAACTTTTATTTAACAAAATATATTGAATGGAGAGAATAAAAATTTCTTCTTTCAATGAAATAAACTTGAAGGGCTCAAAAATATTATGCTGAATATATAAGGGGCAATTATTGAGTATTCGAATAATTATTTGAATTTAGCTCTTGCATATAAATTAAAAGTTTCCATTTAGGGTTTACTGTTTCACCATTCTATTAATTTATTAGCGAACGCGAAGGTCAGATTATTCTTTATTGTCCTATGGAAAACATGATAGGTAAGTAGTAATTATTAATTGAACTGATATATTAAATCGTCTTTAATCAATACATCTAAGAATGTGCATAATTTAAGTTTATTTCAATGTTAAAACGTTGTTACATCATTCATTGTTGCAAGTGAAAGACATGATTATTATTTTAATTTATAATCGATAATATAAATTAGAGAAGGATATAGTAAGTACAACTTATATAAGGAAACGCTTTGGATTTTTTAAAATAGTTGTTGATTTGACGCTCATCGATTGTGTTTCAACAAAAACAATGAAGTTCTTATTTTATGTGAGTATACCATTTTCTAATCTACAGTGATGTTATTTTAAACTGTTTGTCAAATTTCAGCTTTTGATTATTGTTCTTATTGCTTCTTTGGGTGAGGCTATACCACTTCCCGATCCAGCACCACATGCAAAACCATCATCTATACTTGGATACGGTTATTGGCCCTACTATGCTTCACCATACTACGCTCTAGGTAAATATGCAACAAAATTAGTTTGAATAAGCATTCACTTCATTGATTACAGATATTTCGATTTTTATTAAATTTTGTAATGTTTTTTAACTTTTTCTAAAAAAAAAGTTTTTTCTTTTCTTTATAAAAGAATTATGATGCCTTTAATGCTAAATTAATGTAAAAATAAAAATTATATTTTACTTATGAAAATCTTCTCGATGTAGATTCAAGAGTTGCATTTGAAATAACTAAATTTCGATTGATCAATTTTAAAAATTTCAAAAATTGTTAACCTCTATTCAAATACTCGTAAGTAATGATTTGAAAATATTACAATCGGGAATATTTACTTTTCCATATTTTTTATTTAACTTTCGGGTTCTATTTAAACGATATCTTTTTATTTAATTTCAGGTTACGGATATGCTTCACCATACTACATAATTTAACTTAAAATTTAATAGAAAAAAAAATGTATCATCCATATTATTGTGACCGCATACTTATAGTTGAATAAATTAATATAGCAGCATATAAAATTTTTAAGTTTTCTTTATAAAATTAATCCTTAACTTTTATAAAAGTACGATTTATAAAATGTTTATGGGGAAATAGTGCAAACGAATAGGTCGAATCTTATTAGTCTAGAAAAATCTGTACTACCTCTATGTTTATATTCCACATAAACACAAGCAAGAATGCCAAAGAAAAGGAATTACTTCTGCCCGATTTTATAGAAGTGGTGGAGTTTATTCCAAAACCCTATAATTATGTATTTAAAGTATATCACACATCGAAGAAATATTATATATTCGAAACACCATATTTTATGTGGTATATTGTTTAAAAGTCTATTTTCTATGTTGCTGCAAATGCAATGATGTTTTTGTATGGAAATTATAGTGGATTGTTCGATTTCCGTACAAAAACATTTATTATCGTTACATTTTTTGTAGCCGCATCATTCAGTCTCGAACGTGCCAAATTATCCAGTATTTACTGTATAGGTAAAGGTAGGTATAATATTTTGATTACAAATAAAATTCTATTTTTAGTTAACGAACTAATCTTCTTCGACATACATCCAATATAATTGAGGAAAATGAATATGTTAATTTTTATTATATTAGTTTTATTTTAAATTCACTCCATCGAAATAATGCTAGTTTACAAAAAGTCAGGGAAGCAGAAGTGTGCTGTAAATATTGTATCAACAAGTTTGCAGTTTTGTCTTATTTTTAAAAGTAATTACTATTAACAAGTGCAATTAAAAATCTATATTGCGTAAAATTAACAAAAAAATTATTAAATACTATACAAAATTTTATAGATCACCAATATTGTTAAAATTTATTATTCTAGTTATAGATTTTTAGAAGTGATAATTTTAACAATAGTGCAGTCATTACGTGGTGAATCTGTTAATCCTGGTCATCACATTACCCCCCTTCTAGTGAGATGGTCCCAGGGATGTATTAGATCGAGTGATTTACTGGAAATGGAAATGCAGTTCTAGTTGACTGTGGCTCTTTCCACATATTGGTGAACATTGATGCCGGTACTTATATACTGCAACTTCTGCTGAAGTCGTTGCCTCTAAAGTATCAATTTGCAGTTGTCGAAGACGCATTCTTCTCTCCCGGCTACTATCTTGCAAATGTTGATCAGATATCGCGAGACGTTCAGAATCAGCTCTTTCGTATTGGTGGCATTAATGCTTCTGATTTGAAGTAATTGCGGTCTTTGACAAAATTATGTCAAAGAAATAAGTAAAATATCTAGGAGTAACTAGATTCCCGTTTAAATTTCAAAACCCATATCAAAAAAAAGAAAACAAATGGCATACGTCCAACTAAGATTATTGAATAGCTTACTAAACAATGTAAACTTGTCAAGCAGAAACAAACTGCTATTACGCAAAGCAATAATAAGGCTAACACTAACTTATACAGTTCCGACTCGATACTAAACCCAACGCAAATCCGTTAATGAAAGTGTTCCAGACCGGAAAACGATTTTGCTGTGGGTTCAAAAGATAAGGGCTAGTAATTTTATGAGATGGGACATCATTTTCACAAGCCCATCTTAAATAAATGTTAAAAACTTTCGGCAGTTTCTTTATTCTTCATAAAACGTATTTCGTCACTTTCTTCATCATCTTCTACGCTCGGTTCTTCAGTTAAATTATTCTTTTCCTGATTTCCTCCATTTACCCATTCTTTTACTTCAGCTTGTAAACATTATTTTTTATCCTATCCTTTTTTTTGCAATCAAAAATTTTATTAGTTGTGTTCGGATTATAACTATTAATGCAAACTACTGAATTTTTCTTCTGTTGTTCGGATTACTGGATGACCAGATTAGCATGTGTTCGAATTACCGAGATTGTACTGTAATTGATTTAACAATTTTGTGGAAGTGTCAGTCTACTCAGCACTTTGTACGGTCCTTGTTGACATATTATACTTGCACTTTCACTTTATTGTTGTTACACCGAGAATAGTAAAACGTGTTCGTTTGTAAACCGTAATTGTACCTGCACTAGGTTACACCAACTTACTCCGAGTAATTATACAAATCAATTAATTGATAATAACTTTTTGAGTTTTCTTAAAAAATACAAATGAGGCTTATTTTTATTTCCTCCACTATATTTTGCTAAGATAAAAAAAATTTCTAGAAACTATCAAAAAGCTTTTATTTTTGAAAACTTCAGCTATTTACAATTAACTTATTATTCTATAATAATATTATATACAAAAATTATTAAATTTTAATAAAAATTATTGTAACGGGCCAATTTGTCAACGTGGCCAAAAAAAAAAACATTATGACACACTACAATATTAAATAAAAATCAACAAAAATTTATAACTCAACAATTTTAATAATCTTCTGATTTTTTGGAAATTTTAGTATTTCTATTTGGTTCATAATCAGGATCATCCATTGAATCATCACTTCGAGGTCTTTTACCGGTTTCCACTCGAATCATATTTGAAGTTTTATCAAATTTGTCTCGATTGTTGGAATCATCTAATTGCGCTTTTAAATATTCCGGTTTCACTATCGTACTTGCCAATAACGTATTTTCAATATCGATATCAATACCATCGACAGCAGCAGAGGGTTGCTCCACCTTCCTTACTGATATTTCATTAGGCAAGCTACCAATTGTTGAAATAACATTTGAAGTAGTCGTTTGTGGTTCAAATTTTTTTGCAGATCCACGTGACAAAATTATTTTCGTATATTTTATAGGTTCCGAAGTAGTTCGCACAGGTACCGACAATGCAGGTCTTTTTGATGTGACCGAACCGGTACTCGTCATTTGAAATGGTTTATTAACATAGACATATTTACCCACAGGATTTGACATGTTAAATTTCGGTTGTACTATTTCGGGTATTTGTACTATATCAGATTGCTGTAGTTTGGAATTATCGGTTAACATTTGATTATCGTCAGCAAAAATTATAGGCAAGTCCATTATATCTTGAGAAGTTAAGTTTGTAGGTGGAGCTAAGTTGGACGAATACGTCATAATCGTAGGTTTTTG
Source organism: Cantharis rustica (assembly GCA_911387805.1). Taxonomy (NCBI): domain Eukaryota; kingdom Metazoa; phylum Arthropoda; class Insecta; order Coleoptera; family Cantharidae; genus Cantharis; species Cantharis rustica. The sequence goes on from OU426879.1 coordinate 40,123,443, forward strand.
CGATACATTAGGTGGTCTACGTCCCATCAACTGTTTTTTTGCCGTCACGTACTTTGCAATACCTGAACATTTCTGTATTACAGCCAATCTTATAAAAACAAAAAATAACTTACGTTGTGATGAAGGTCCCGTCAACTGTGACATTTTACTTTTGTTTGAAATTGGAAGTAAAATTGGAGTGCTACCTGTCCCTTTAATGGTCGCTCCTGACTTCAGTTTAGAATCAGATAAAACCATCATTCCTCCCATACCAGCCTGTCTTTGCGAATTAATTGAATTTAAAACTGTAATTTTTGACAAATCCACGGTTCTTCCACCAGGATTTGTTATAATTCTCCCTGATGCATTTGTGTTTAATGTTAAATTTTCCAAAACTAAAAAACAGATTTTTTAATAAGTCAAAAAATACTTATGAAAAGTCAAACCTTTTATGCCTGCATTTTGCCTAGGCGAAAATACATTTGGTCGTGAGACGCCTTGTAAGAGACTTGATAAGGTGGTACCTGAAGTCAAAACTGAACGATTCAAACCCATAAAATTCATTTTGGCTATAAATAATTCATTTCAACATTAAAATAATATTTTATAACTTAAAACTACACTACAAAAACTTTATGGCCTGTATATTACTGGGAATCCTTTCATAGCATCCTCGATAAAGAAATTATAGAAATTGCTTTAAAAATATTATGTCTAATTGCAAGTTGACTTTATATAATTTAAAGATAATCTTGACTATAGACAGTATGTTAGTTTAAACGTGGAAAAGGTAGTTACTTTCAGATAATGGCAAGAAAATAGCTTGTAAAATGTTTACAGCACACAACCCTTTTATTTTATTTGTCGGGAAAAAAATCATTAAGTTTTCTACATCGAAATCAAAATGAGGCCAAAAAATCTAGAATCGATTGAGAAATAAAGAAAGTTGACATACAATGTTGCCAAATGATATGCGAAAAGTATTTGGTGTTTTTACCCCCTAGTCAATGGTTTTTCATAGAATTTATAATCTCGACTTCTTTAGATTTCACATTATAAGACTTTGAAACAGACACTCTCATGGTAGATTGCTTTTGACTATTCCTTCGGGTATTTTTAATATTTCAAGTTGAGCAAATTTAGTTTCCGTAAATTTATTAAAAATAAAGAAAGGAAAATTAGGCTACTTTGAGATTATTAGAAAGACGGCTAAAAGCTGGGTCACATAAAATGTGAAACATATTTTATGCTATGAAAGATTTCGTCATCAGTGGGCCACCCTGTATAAAATAAGAATTTCAAACTAAGAAGTTAATTTTGAACAGATTGACAAATTAAAAATATGTTGTTATCTGTAAAATACAGTACAAAATAATTAATTTTACCTGTCTGTCTTTGAGCCTTTTGAGGACTATTTAATTTTGAAGGAATATCGGCTAAGTTATCGCTACCTTTAGCTAATTCATAATCTGGCAAGCTTTTAGACATTGTTAATGTATCGGAAGATGTGTCAGAAGAAGAAGGTAATTGTGATAAGGTGGTGTTTGAAAGTATAGGTGAAGATGGTGGACTATGTGAAGGAGATGATGGGATACCTTGAGCAACTTGTGCCGACCATTTTGTTTCAAATTTGATTTTTGATTTTGATCCTGGTGGTCTTCCTACTAAAATAAAAACAAAATTTACTTAGACACAGGCGTTGGTACTTGCAAAAACATCTTTAATACCTGGTCTTGTAAGTTTACGTGTGGGAGAAGGTGGTTCGCTATCCAAAGAACTGCAATTTGAATTTTGTCTCTTGCGTTCAACTTTTACTCTTTTCATTATGGCATTTGTATCGATAGACACATTTGTAGGTGAATGACGCACTTTTGGTGGAAAAGGTGATAGCAATAAACCACTGAGATATTCTCCAACATTTTCCTGAAATCCAAAAATTGAAATGGCAAAAAATGCATTAAAAAATTTTTACCATTATAATACGATCAACTGCGCTCTGTGTAATTCCTTCTTCCAATTTTTTCCTTTTATTAACACGCAAATAGTCATCTGCCGAACCAACGACAATCAAATTATTCTCAACGCGCATTCTCTCCCTAAAATCTTCCACATCTTCTTGGCTACAAAAATTTAAAATCAAATAATAAATATGTACGCTAAACAAATAATTCAACATACAGAGCAGTATTTGAACATTGTCCAATTACAAACAACACTGGACATTGAATTTCCAATAAATTATCATCAGGTTCCCCTCGTTTTCCTTCGGCAGTCAATAATGAGAATCCCAAACAAACCACCGACGTAACGTGCTCAATTTGAGCAACTTGTAATGCTATAGCAGAACCGGAATTCAAACCTACTAATATTATAGGTCGTGAAGGATAATCAGCTTTAACTTCTTGAATTTTTGCCCTCGTCGATGCTAACATTTGATCGACAATGTTTACCATAGTTGATCGATGCAAAGAACTACCTAAAGTGTACAAGCTAAATATTAACTCTTAACCCTAACTGCCTAAGCTATATTGATAGATACGATAGAAATTTTTAACGAATCTTTGGCTTATACAGTAGTGTGAAAATGAACCGCACCACTACCTGAATTTCTTTAAAATCAATTGTAGCTTACAAACAAAAGGTCAGAGGTTATTGTCAATTTAGGTACGTATACCTGTACCATTTTATGACCCTCTTAATGCAAAAGCAATGACAATAGTATTTTTTTAATATGTCTAATTCTGTAAAATTTGAAAATTACAAAAATTATTTATAATTAATTAATAAGTTAATTAAATTTAAAAAAATAAAAAAGATGGAATAAATTGATTTTAACTTGTTTGGGTACACTAAAAATAAACTAAGCATATTTATTTTACTAAAAATTTATTATATTAGTATTGTGGCACTATTTTTTAAATCTATTAATATTTTGTTGTACCTCCCCTTGATTTAATAACAGCGGCAATACGGTTTGGCATAGAATTAACTAAATTTTTTAAATAATCTATGCTTAAACCTTCTTTCCACACTTTAATTATGGTACTAATTAAGTCTTCTTTGTTTTTTGGCCTTTCCTTGGAAATTTGCTTCGCCATCATAAACCAGCAATTCTCAATGGGATTTAAATCTTGGCAATTCCCAGGCCATTCTAAGCGGATTATCTCATTTGCATCCAAAAAATTTTGTACCTGAAAAAACAAATCGTTTTAAATGCTTGCTTACTTATAAAAATACAATATGCAAATAATAAATTTCAAAATAACTAAAGTACTTACAATTTTTGCACGATGGCAGGGTGCAGAATCATCCTGAAAAATGCAATTACCCACATCGTGAAATTGCTCTTCAATTGTGGGCATTAAACATTCTTCAAGAATTTTAATATAGTCTTTTGCCTTGACAGTCCCGTCTATAATGTGCAAAAAACCCACACCTTTGCCTGAAAAACATCCCCAAACCATTACACTCGTCGGAAACTTGACAGTTGTTTTAAGAGTTTTAAGTTGTTTTAAGACAGTTGTTTTAGTTCATCGCCTGATGATGCCATAGTATGGTGAAAACGTTTGCGATAATATACATACAGTGTTTATATATTGTGATAACTTAAACATTTTAGTTTTCGAAAAAGTGTTTTGTGCATTTTTTGGTTTATGCTAAAAATTTGATATGTTTAAGACATTCGTCCTTAAAACGTTCGCCTTTTCTTCTTCTGACGTAGTTGATGCCGTCTGTTCCACGGAGGTTAAATTTGGACTCATCAGAATAAATCACTTTACCCCAATCTTCTACAGTCCAATTTTCGTGGTTTTTCGCCCATTTTAACCTTTTACTCCTCATGACTTTGGTTAAAAGTGGCTTTTTACAAGAGCGACGAGCTTGCAACCCCATGTCTTTCGTTCTCCGACGAACAGCTGATGAACATACGGCAACCTCCGTAGATTCTTTCCATTCTGCATTCAACTGTGTCGAAGTTCCGGCTCGATTTTTTAGACATAAATGCTCTAAAACCCGATCATCTCTCTGAGTAGTTTTTTTCTGTCGACCACCACGTTTTTTGTTTTTGACACTACCACATTCACTATATTTTTGCAAAAATCGTACAATTGTTGAGTGACTACATTTAACCCGACGACTTATAGCCCGCATAGAAAGATTTTCACGTTTTAAAGCAAGTATTACCGCCTTTTGTTCACTGGTTAATAATCTATATTTATTCATATTTAACAGATATTTCACTATGTCAATGCTAAAAATAGGCTGAACAAACTATTAAAATTTTTATTTTGTTCTGTAAGTGTCATAAATAAATACCAGTTTGAGTACCTAATTGGTCAACTACCCTCTTTCTTTTGTTTATATAATACCAATGATTTTAAAGCAATTCAGATAGTGGTGCGGTTCATTTTCACACTACTGTATAAAATACTCACCCACATTAGTTTGCACGACAACAACAGTGGCTAGATTAGAAAATAAAGTGGCCCATTTATTTTGCCTTTTGTAATTAATAATATTCGAGTTAATTGGTGATAGAGGTATAATAATTAACACTGGATTGCCTGGCAATTTTCTGGGTTTATTTTGGGTCAAATGTGATGCATAAGGATCCCACGATCGTTTTAAAAGATGAAACAAACTCTCGTTGCTGGTCACACCAATTCTACTGTGAGAATTTGGTCCATACATAATTTTGTCGACCAATGTTGGAACTTTACCTTTCAAGGTCTAGATAAAAAAATTTAATAAAATTATATTTTCCATCAAAACAAACAATTGAACGAACTGACCTGTAAAATGTCAAAATATGCACCCAAATAAGGGACACTTAAATTATCGATAAGTAACTGGTGCAGCCATTGTGTCATTCTTGGATCCCAAGCGGTTAGACAAAACAAACGTCTCACTCGTTTGACAGCCCTATCAATTGCAAGTCGTCTGGAAATTGGCTCGTGATGTGTTCCGGTGTACGCCAACTGAGCCAGGTGTAAGTTGTTCAAAATTTTGACCATACCATTAAATACTTTATTTTGAAGTGGTGTCCAATTTACTCTAATTTTAAAATTAAACTCAAATTAATTGAAATAATATCATATTATAGATGTTCAGGTAAACTTACTTGGAAATTGAATCCTCCCAATCGTCATTTCCTTGTTCGAGTCGTGCAAATGTAGCATGTCGTTCACATTCGCCCATTAAGTGCACGGCTCTAGGTTTATCATACAATTCGGTAGGTTCTGCAGGTACATTTTCGACGTCGATGACGTCCTCGACATCTTGTGAAGGAGCAAGAGGGTTACTAGATTTTCGTTTCGTCACTGGTGGTAGTATAAACAGCATTTTTGCCGGCTTAAAGTACGAGGATTCGGGTGTCCAATTATATGGCCTTGCGTAATTGTGATCCATCGACACAACTTCTTGATCTTGTTCCGACATATTACCAAAATGGTTATAATACAGAACTTTCGGCTTATCTTCTTGTGAATTTTGCCTCACTTGAATTGGTGGTATCATGTAGTGTACCGTGGAAGTATCAGTTCTTGATCCGGAATGACTGTTATTTGAAGCTACCTAAATTAATTGAATGTTTTATATATACACAACATAACCTCAAAAATTAATCACCAATTTGGACTTAAAATTCAAGAAGGGCGAATCAGATGTTAGCAAACTTTTCACAATGCTGTCCCGTGAGGATGCTAAATCCGACATTTCAACTTTTTTTGTACAATATTTTTATTACGCAATTTTACATGTGAATCAACTTTGTCGTTAACAATAAACAAACGCTACGACTACTGATAAAAAAAAATAAACATTTGACTTGTACGCATGCGCCTGTGTTCCGTTCGTGAAGATCTACCGGATTTACCCACTGTCTAGAAAAACGGAAAAATTATCAATGCAGAACCAATTTATTTGTTAATTTAACGCTAATTATTAATTATTTTTATTATTTAAATATGGAAAGCATGATGAATTAGGCCAGTGGCGTAACAACGTAGCTACGGCTCTACGAGCTTAATTACCCAAATAACCCCATCCTTATTTTTGCTTTTATGAGTTGAGGATTTGGTTGAGGGATAAAAGGTAAAGGTGTCACTTTATTTTATTTTTGAAACCCCTGAACCGGTCTAGGCATAGAGGTATATATAGTTCTAATATAGTTCTAATATATACCTCTATGGGTCTAGGAGATTCCACAGACAACATTTCGCCGTCGACACTTCGCCGTCGGAAATTTAGTATTTAATATTTTAATACCAACAACGAACAGATTAATAAAACAAAAAATTTAAATTATTACCCAAAATAGGTGCAATCGATCAAATTTTTTCAATTAAAAATTAGTAATTTTAATGTTTATCTTCCAAAATGACGATTTTAAAAATTCAAATTTTGTTGTTTTTTCTCGAGTTGTACAACATAGAACAGATGAACTTATTCTGGTTACAACAATCAAAATAATTCGAATTTTATTATTAAATTTTTAAATTTTGATATATTATTTTGTACTGTATATTATAAAAATCTTGCGTTTGCTTCTCATCTCTTGAAGAAATAAAAGTCAGGATGCTCATTTGACATTAAAAAATTAGATATTAAATTTCCGACTACGAAATGTCCCATATCCTGTGCAAGGGACACAAAAAAGTCCTGGTTTATGATTTTTTGCTTATTTCTCGAAAACGGTTAGCCTTAGGTAAAAAGCAGTTAAGTACAAAATTGAAGCTGAAAAATTTTATTACAAGAATGTTTCTATTTATTTTTTACGTATCTGTTAAAGTTTTCGAGGGATACAGGGTATCCCCTTGACCGTGGAGAACCTTTGAGGTGGTAAGAAAGAACACTTTTCTAAGACAAATTTTCAAATAAAATTTTTGTCCAAATTCAAACCCTTGGGGAATACCTCTCTTTAAAGCAATTTTTTGAATTTCTGATTTCAAACGGTCATAGCTCCGATATTATCGATTTTTTAGGTTTAATAGATTAAAACTTTTTTAAAGATCATTTGCTTATCTACAAATTAGGTTATAACCCCTTATTGTCTAGAATCAACTGATTTCGAGTTATAAATTAAATTAAGGAAAAACTTTTAAATAATTTAAGGTTTTATTTTTTTCACTTTTCTTGCGAACCCCGTATCTCTTAAACGAAACGTCTTAGAAAAAAACTTATGACTTAAACCGGATAGGGAATTTAACGGGCTACAACTTTGGTCAAATAAATTTTTTTGGGAAACCAATCGTTTTCACAGAAAATCTGAAAATAAAGAACAAGGTGTAAGTAAAAAAAAATAAATAACAAACTAATTAACAACAACAATAATAAATAAACAATATAAATTAGCGTAATTAACGATAAACTAATGCGCTTTATAACAATGTTGCTTAAACGTCAAACGCTAATACGTTTTGACATTAAAACAAATGCTATAAATCAAATTGAGATTTTTAGTAATTTTGTTAATTTATTTTTTTTACCTACACCTTGTTCATTATTTTCAGAATTTCTGTGAAAACGGTTGGTTTCCCAAAAAAATGTATTTGACCAAAATTGAAGCCCGTTAAATTCCCTATCCGGTTTGGACTTGGTATTGCTTACCACTTGGTTATTTTGCAATTTCAGTGCGATCAAAATAATAGCAGTGATAACTTGTTTTTGTATTTACAAGTTTTTTTTCTTTTTATGTCGTGGGTTTGCGGATCTTCAAAAAACATGCGGCGGACTCCCAGAGTTTTTTTAATTTTTTTTAACATGAGTAGATATATTATTCAATATTTTATCAAGAAATTATTAGACCAAGAAATCTGAAAATTAGCTTAAATGATTCTTAAACATCACTGAACAATATACTAAAACTCCCAAGACCACAACAGTCTTTGGAACCACTCATGGTTTTGTGATCACTTGTATAAAATTCTGATAAGATGCTAACTTTGCCAGAGACATAACCCATAGATCAAACTCGGACTTTAAATTATAACAGAGTGTAGTCGATGCTACCAAGCATTGAACCGTGGTCTCCCGCGTCACCGCATGTCGATTTAAGTCTTACACCACATTTACGGGTAAAAAAAATTAGAATTATAATTTTATTTATTAATCATCACCAATAAGAAAGTAATCAGATAGAATAACTGATCCATGATGGGATATATTGATAACTTTGTATCACAACAATAATTTTGATTTACTATAGTCAGAAGCGGATATAGAGCGGGGGACAATTTTACCCATTGCTTCCCCCCCCCCCAAGACTCACAACCGAAGCACTTTATTTTAACCAATTTGACCAAACAAACTAAAATTTTATAAAATTTTTGTTACAACAAATTTTTTGGAGATGGGTAAAATCACACAAAAATTGTACCCCCCTCCCCCCCAAATAAAATCCTCTATCCGCGCCTGACTATAGTAACTATTCTTTCCACTTCATTGTTGCACAATTAATTTTTTTATGATATTTTAAATATTGGTATTTAAAAAATATAAGAGTGGAAATCGTTACAATTTTACTTTTAATCGAATATTAATCATAATAATAACCATACATAATCTGGTTATTTATTATTGTGACCCCCCCCCTCCCCGGACATATTCTTAGCTACACATAACACTAACAGTTTCCCATAGAAAATGAAATCGTCCGAAGATTAAACGTCCGCTTGATCAATCGCTCGAAACCAACATCTATACCGATTAAATTTTGCCATGTTATCAGGGGCGGATTAAGGTACCTCTGCGCCCTTAGGCACACATGTACGGTGCCCCCCCCCCTTAATAGCAAATATAAACAGTTATTTTTTATTATTTTATACATATTGCTGTGTTCACTCCACAGCAAGCGGTAAGAGATTGATTGCGTATTTAGTGATATTGGTGTAAAGTTTCCGAAAATCAAACACTTTTTTGCTCGGTGAGCTCTGGTCTGCGGGAGCAGTCAGGCTTACTCAAGGTCGCTGATTCAAAAAATTTGTTTTTTCAATAATTTTAATCACTTCTTCTCGGAAATTATTAGCAAGTTTCGATTTTAAAAATTTTCGTTCCAATTCAATTTAAAATAGTATCGTTAAATTTTAAGACATCGGTCCGCAGCCCGGCTTATCAAACTGCGTTTCGTTCCTTTAATAAATTTTCATCCAATATTTAAAACATTTAATATAACTCCAAATTAATGATTCCAAATAAATAATCGTTCATCCAATAAAAATCTCCTTTAATAATCAAAAAAATTCGAAAAACTCACAAAATCAAAACCTTAGCTGCGGCCACTTTTGACCAAAAATACTCTCATAACAAAATTCGAATTAACAATATTCGTATAAAAAAATTAATTGTAAAAACTATTTGTAGAATAAGAACTCAAAATCGGCGGAGCAAAAATTTAGGCCTCCGCCGTTTTCGCCGTCGTGGCAAAAAAGCCCCATCCTAACTCAACTTTTTGCCAACCTTCTACATTTTAAAATTGTATCATCTAATTCAGATTTAGAATTGAGAAAATATTAATAAAGCATCAGGGGCGATTAAATCGCCGTAATTTTGCGATGCGCTCATAGATTTCAGAAGGTATAACTTTTAAAAATGTGCTAAAAATTGAAAAGTATTTTTGAAATCAGTAAAAAAAAAACTATAGGTAATCATTGTATCTTTTGATACATTTAATTTTTGAGAATGTGATGTATTTTGCTTGGACATTGCGCCCCTAGGCACGAGCCTAGCTAGCCTAAACGGTAATCCGTCTCTACATGTTATAGCTATCTGTTGCTGAAAAAGTGCGTTGCTAAAAATCGAAATTGTTAATTTAGCGACTTTTTTTTTATAAAAAAATAATTTATAACATAAGAAAATCTACTTCTTTATGAAAATATACAAATTTTTTAAAATTTGTATAAACAATGGTATTTAAACAAAAATAAATTATTCTTTATATGAAACCAACCTTGGTGATTTATCTGAATTACAGCTTTTGAAGTAGCCACTTGAATTTTAGTTAAATTATGAAAAATATTTGGAAATTTTAAAAGTAACATCAATTTTATTTGTTTAAAAAATTACATTATTTATTACACATTTAAATACTTATAATTTCTCCAAGAGGGATGATATACAGCCAAGAAAAAAATTAAAAAACATTTATGCATTTTTATGGATAATTAAATCCATCCTAAAATATTTGCAAAAAAAACAAAACTTCTACAAATTTATCAAAATTTTTTTGAGAAAAAGTGTTTTTAATTTTGTGTATCTAAGAAACTAAAAGAGCCGAAGTGAAAATCTGTTGGTGATTATAATAGTGTACTTTAACAAAATATATAAACTTGTTTTTATCAAAAGCTGTAATGAAATAAATGAGCGAATTCGATTTAATTGTTTCTAAAAAAAATCGTTTATTTTTATAAAAAAAAAAGAAGTAGATTTTCTCAGATTTTATAAACACATTTTAGAAAAAAAAATATACATAATAATTATGTCTATCTTCACAAAAGAAGCAAAAAATGATTCCCAAAATATTTTATCAAATTGTAATTTAATTTTTTTTGTGTCATAAAACAGTGGTTGGCAAACCACGATTTTTTGGCTTTTTAAATGTGGCTCTTCCCGATTTGGCAAAAAATGTTAAAAAAGATCTCGCTTTGACAAAGCAAAAACTTGACGTTTAATTTAAAAACAAATTACTCAGTCAGCTTAAAAATCGTTGTACTGTTGATATTTAGATTTGTTGATTTAAGAGTTTGCCGACCACTGACATAGGATATCTAGAATTATTATTAAAATTACTGCAAGTTTTAAAAGTTTAAAATATTGAATAATATACTCATTTTAAAGGAAATTTAATACGCTACAACTATTTTTCTGAAAAATTTCCTATTAGATAAAAGATAAAGAAGTTAAGTGCCAAAGTTTATCAGAAAGCCTGAAACAAAAATTTTTTTTAGAAATTTTGCGAATTTTACGAGGTAATACCTCGTATATCCCGAAAACTATAACAGATACGCAAAAAATGAGTCAGTACTTCTTGTAGGAAATTTGGTCAGATTCAATTTTGTATGTACCTACTTTTTGGCTAAAATTCATGGTTTTCGAGTTTTCGAGTTTTCGAGAGATAAAGTCAAAATTCGTGACCTCATTTGTGCTGCTTTAAACGTCCCCACATCTTCTAGGTCCGGCGACTTTTAGTATTGTGGTGATTCAAAGAGATTCGCACCCACCCTATACATTTTGGTAAAATTTTATAAATTGAGTGGTTGTGCGGATTTTTGGCTTCGCTTATTATTTTGAAATTTGATTGTTTTGATGTTGTGAGTAATAGTTTTTGATTTGAATAAAGCGAGTTTGGTGCGTCCGCATTATTGCGTAGTTATTTTTGATATTTTGGGTTTTTGGAATTTTTTATAAGTTGCTACCGAGCGGTAGTAAGCGGTAGTATAAGTTAAAATAATAAACTTTGATTTGGATTATATTCGAAATTGGAAAATTAAAATTACATTCGTAGGAACGAATGTACAAAATTGATAAGCAGGCGATTTGGATAACGGTAAAATCTAAACTTCGATCCCTTGAGGAAATATTTAATTTGAATTGAAATTACATAGGATTTTGGATTATTTATAATTTTTGAAAAACTATTAATTTTTTTTTGAGACGAAGAATTTTTTTATTTTATTTTGAAATCGCTAGAACCCTTCGCCTTAAAATTATACCAACTATCCGCAATCCAGGGCTGACCCGAGGTAAAATAAGTGGATTGAAAAATCTCTACGAGAAATATCATCTTTCAATGTTTTTTCTACAGTATCCATCATCATCATTGTATAAAAAATAGCTTATCAAGTTCCAAAATTTCCCAAATAGATCCTGTGTAATTTTTTAAAGAACATTCAAAGAAAAAACAAGTAGCAATAGAACAAAAAATTGAAAAACGAGTGATAATAATAACACAAAAAGAAAAAATTACACAGCATCTATTTGGGCATTTTTAGAACTTGATAAGTTATTTTTTTATACAATAATGATATGATGGATACAGTAGAAGTGGAATCGCCGAAGTTATACTAGAAGAGCAACGGAAGAAATGCAGATGCACTAATATAACATGTTACTGTTTATGAAATATGTAGAAGAGGAAAGAAACACAAGACTACGAGAAAAAAAAGAAGAAAAAAAAACAAGATTAGAAGAACTAACCACAATAATGGAACAAAATGCGCAGAAGATAAGACAAGAAATCGCAAATATTAAAAAAAAATTGGATATAATAAAGAGATGGAGAAAATGTACAATTGATAAAAGATGACAAACAGGAAAAAGAAACAGTTAAAAGAATAACAATAACACAACAGGGAACAAAAAGAAGAAAAAGCAGAATTATTCGAAGAAAAACAAATAATGGAATCAAAAAAAATTAGAAATTATGAAATTGGAAGCTGAAAAACAAGAAGCCGAAAGATTAGAATTGAAAAAATTAGAATTAGAAAAACAAGAAGCGGAAAAATTGGAAATGATAAAACTAGAGGTAGAAAAGTTTGAAGCTGAAAAATTAGTAATTGAAAAGCAAGAAGCAGCAAAAGGTTATTAACATGTGATAATATTTTTTTATAAAATTAATTTTTACATGTTACATGAAATTGAAGAATAATTTAATTCATAACTTACATAAAATTGTTCTAAAACAATCATTTCAATAATTTTTCCAGGTTTGCCTGACGAGATTCCAAAAATCGAAACATACGGTTATATAACAGGGTGTCGTAAACTATATCATTCATTTAAATAGTTTTTGAACAATTTTATGTAAGTTATGAATTAAATTATTCTTCAATTTCATGTAACATGTAAAAATGAATTTTATTAATTAATAATTTTATTAAAAATTAATTTTATTAATTTTAAATAAAGTGATTTTTATGCGTATGCATTACTGCGTATTATTTTTGATGTTTTGGATTTTTTGATATTTTTTAATAAGTTGCTACCGAGTGGTAGTGTATTGGATTTGGTTGATTGAGTTGGAAAAACAACAGTTCGATTAATAAGCTTCGATTTGCATTATTTGGAATTGAAAAATGAAAACTATATTAATAAGAGCGACGTGTGGTTAAATTGATAAAGCGACGATTTGAATAAGCTAAAATCAAAACTGAGATTCTTTGCGGAAATGTTAAACTTTTACATTGAATTTGAATTGGATTTGAATTATAATTATATTTGGAAAATTTATTTTTTTTTGGATTAGAAATTTTATAATTAATTTTGAAAACGCTAGAACCCTTCGCCCTAAAATTGTACCAACTATCCGCAATTCAGGGCTAACCCGAGGCAAAAACAAGGCAAAAGAACTTTTCTACAGAGATTCCACAGCAGCATATTTATTAACTAGTCCAAACGCAGTGCTCAAGTCAAAAATTTGAATCTCAACATTTTGCTCTAGACGTCCTTCGTTGCCTTCTTCTTCTAAAGAAATTCATTTTTATTTCAATTTTTCTTCAAACGCGCCTTTGCGTAAAGATGCCACGAGCCACCACTGTTTTAAATTAATGCCTATATAATAATAAGATATTATATCTAACATTATTGTTCACATACAATTGGAACAAAACTAGAGAAAATTGAAAAAAAAAATTCGAATTTGAAAAATTTCGATTATTCGTCATAGGAAGAGAAGGAATGATCAATAATAAATAAATAATAAAGATTGTGGTAGTCGTACTATATAATTCAGGTGGGATGTTCTTTTTCAAATAATTGCGTCGCGACGTTAGTTTTGGCGCAACGTGAGATTCTACGTCATTATCGATCGTTTTCACCCCGGGTGTATGATGTACAAATGAAAAGATGTAAACCTTCCCTATTTGGTACGTTTTATGTTTGATATACAATTATTCTTAATTGTATTGTTTGCGTGTCGACCAACAATATCGATGGAAAGTGCTTCAGAAAACCAACTCACTCCACAAACTCCAGTGTTAACTGTTGCATGTAAAATTTTACGTTCGCCTTCGCATGAATCGGTGACAACTGATTTGTCATTGTTTTCTGTATCGTCGGTCGCTTCTGACATTCATACCGGTCGACGACTTTTTAGTTTTAGCAAAAACGATGGAAGAGGACACAGTCCTAATCCCGACAGTAGAGGCCAATGCAACCGGTATGTTTACTTTTGTCTAATTGGTCCGCACGAATTAATTTTTCGATCATTTTTAGGCCTGCCGATATTCCCGAAATACTATGGTTCGAAGAAGAAACAGAACTAATTCGGAATTGTGCTGCTCTGTCTTCGGCGGTGGGACTTCAAAAAAGTTTTAGCACAAGTGACATTAGTCAATTACCTTCTCCCGAAGATTTGCCAATTGCTCCGGGTGCTCGAAGTGCAGTTTCCGAACTAGCTCTCAATTCTTTGCAAAGGTCAAGTTTCCTGCTCGAAAATGTTAGGCTCGATCACACATCGCGTTCATGTTCGACGTGGGTAGCCGTCGGCGACGTCGTCTCGACCTCGCAACTGCCTTCTCCACATGGTGGACATTCAAGCACGACGGTTCCTCCGGCCAACACACCCCCTCCGCCAACTTTTACCGCCGTAGATTTTATACGCTCTGTTAACAAAAAGGTAAAAAATATACATTATCCTATTGCTTCACCACCACAGTTTAATTTACTTATAGGTGCGTCAAAATTATATAAAACGAAGATTGTTAACGACTTACAAAGCACTAGAAAGATTATCCCAAAGTGAATTTAATTTAGATAGATTGGAAGTATCCTTATCGACAAATGTTACAAACTCTTCGGCCGAGTGTAATGTTGGCAAGGAGGCGGTGGCACGATTAACGGTACCTGGCACGACGCCCACCCCAAAGTCTCCTACGCCTAATAATACGAAAAATGCAGCGATCGCCAAACAATCGGCAAACAAAAATTTACCTTTGACGATTCGCGATGTGGAACGGGAACGTGGAAAGCCCTTGTCGAAATATGAAAGAAACATGATGATTTTTAATTGGTTGCATACATTAGACGATTCGGCTTTTATTGAAGGCGTCCAATAAATTGCTAAAGTAGTTAGGTACGTTATAGAAGATGTTTTAGAAAGAAGAAACTTTTCTGCTTTGAATAAATCCATGCCCAAGTCGTCTCAGAAAAAATATTTTTAGACTGAAAAAAAAGAATTGGTTACGCAGGCAGACAGACTACGGGGACGATTTGAGTTACCCAAACTAAAAAATACTACCCATTCTTGTTCTATAACCGTTGTTATTCTTTCTAAATCATCTTCTGTAATAAATACTATTTTAATTAATCACAATTAAATGTGTATTACAATATTATTATAACAGATTTTGCTTTGAGAGTTATTAAACTTTTACTTAAATGTACATTTTTCACTATAAGTAATTCATATCAATATCAAATAAAGAATATTTAAAAAAGAGATTTAACCTAATCCTTTTAATAAAGCAAGAATATTTAAATTTCAAAAAATATTTTTAATTCTTCTAAAATCGGAATTTTTAAAAGCCAAAGGGATTGACTACCTCGTTGCCTCACATTACGTACGCCCCTGCACAGGGCCGTCCTGAGATATACGACGCTTCTAAGTTACTATAATTAATGCAGTGGCGCAGCCAGAATTTTGTTATGGGGGGGGGCTAAAGGATGCGAGCAAAGCGAACTGTGCCAAAAACGCGCACTGGAGGCAAAAATTTTTCAAACAAGAGGCGTGGTCATCTTATTTTCGACTATAATTATTGTTTTACCACTGCTACCTACCTTAAATTGAAGTGCCCCCTAGCCCCCCTCCCCTATTAGCTGCGCCACTGAATTAATGCGCCCCTCTTAAAAAAAACACAAATACAAAATAGAAAAAGTCAATTTATTACTATTACCATAAACAAAAACAAAAAATGCATACAAAAATAGAAAATATATTGAGATGCACCCGTGTTCTTATTTTAATTTTTAATTAATTTTCAAAATTCATCCAATTCCAAAAGTAATTCTTCAAATTTTTAATTTCAATATCAAATAAAATGGTAAAGTTAATTTAATTTTTAATTATAATTCTTAAACTTTATCCATTTCCATCTCTAATTATGTAATTTGCTTCCGTTTAATTTTTACTTCTAAAATCTATTAAAAATTAACAGATCCAGGGCTGTATTTAGGCTAGATTTTCAGGGGTAAGTTTTAAAAATTTAAAAAAATAAATAATTAATTTATAAAAATACAAAGGAAACTAAAACTCAAAACAAAAAATAAAAGTATAAAGTACAACATATTAAAAAAAAAACTACAATAAAATTAAAAATAGAAGGAACTCGATAAATAAATAAATACCCAAATAAAAAAATTTAAGTCCCAACTTAAACCGTCAGCAAAGAGTATGAAGTATGAACAAAAATTTAAAAAACAAATTAAAAAATGAAATATTTAATCTTTGATATTTAATATTATTAAATAATTTATAGTATATTTTTAAATTATCGGATTTATCGGAAATTGATCGTATCATTTTAAAAAATTATCGTACGATAACATAATACTATCGTATAGACCAGGCCTGGTATATACTATAAAGCAGTGTTTTTTAACCTGTGGGTCACGATCCCCAAAGGGTCGCGATGTTTTGCTCGTGGGGTCGAAATTTTTTTTAATAAAATTAAATTATAAATTTACATAAATTATAATAACTATTTACGATATAGGTGTTAAAAGTGAGATTTTATTTTGTTAGTGGAGAATTTCGCGAAACGAGCGATAGCGAGTCCAAAAAATTATAAACTAATAACACTAGTGTTAAAAATCTTTTTCTTACTAGTGTTAAAATAATTATTAATTATATAAGGGGATTAAGAAGGCTCTATTATTCTCTATTCGATAAGGTTGAAAAACACTGCTATAGAGGATACAAATTATCGTATTGTATTATATACAATAACTACCGTATGGTGGTTACACTGATTGTAATGTTTACTGCCCTATTTAAAAATTTCTATGGAGACCACCTCCGTGAAGTTGGCCTCCCATCTGAAACATTTTGATATAAAAAAATATGGAATCGTTAGGTCATCGTTAGGTCTTGAAAGGTCACCCGGTTTTATCGTTAGGTCACTTTTAGTTTTATCAAAAAAAATTATTCAAGTTTTGAAAAATTTTCTTGGTAAGTTAGCATCCCCATTAAACGATTTCGACGAAATAAAAGTGGAAACCGGTACGAAATGCACTGATAAGGATTGGTCACGTATATTTATCGTTAGGTCATAATTAATTTGTTTGTAATAAATTAATTACAATTTTATATTTCTATTACGCTTGCGCTAAACAAAAATATTAGTGTGTGCAAAATTACATCTTGGGACGCGTTCTTGTCAACTCTTGACTTGGGGTGCGTTCTGTGCGTTCTCGCCAACACTTTTGTACATAACGTGCGCTCTAAATGGTTAGAAAAGTTTCGTAAGCGCGGAACTCGAAAGCAACTATAGAGCGTAATCAAAACGTTTATAGTGCGAAGATCTTCTATTTAAGTAGCATCTATTATTGATGTACTTGACGTTGACGGTGATCCACAATTACAATATTAGAATTCACTAATGCACTGGGTGTTGAAACAAAACACTTAATCCATACAGCAGCTGCACTGTCCCACATAGATATGTAGTATATGATAATGTGATATAGATATGTGGGATATGTAGTATACATTGTAGATACAGTGTATCTTCTTATTAGAAATAATAAAACACTTTATGAAAAATAATGATTTTAGTATTGTAACTCGTTCTTTTTTAACATTAACACTATTTTTAATAATGTTTTCAATAAATTTGCTTTTATTTGAAGCAAATAATTATTTATTGATAAATTTGAAAAAGTTGCTTCAGTAGGTTTATGGAAATAATCAAAAGAGTGCATGTTATTATTTTTAATTATTATGAGATCGAGGCAATTGATTCTATTGTTAACTTTTATTTCTTTTGTTAATTAAAATAAAATATGAGTTTTCTCATAATCCTTTTGAAGATAAAATTATTATGTTAAGAAGATGTCCCGGTCCCGGCTTATGCAATTTAAAAAGACCATAAAGCCTAGGAGCTTATGAATTCCTAATTAAAAAATATTTTTTAATTACAATTTCTTGAGTAGTTACCGAGTTGGTTTTATTTTTTATTATTTTCTAATAATTCCTAAACAGGATGTCCCGGCTTATGCAATTTAAAAAGACCATAAAGCCCAGGAGCTTATGAATTCTTACAACTAATTCCTAATTTAAAAATATTTTTCAATAATTAAAAAAGACTTTATGGTCTTATGAAACTGTTAGCCCTCCCCCTTAAAAAATGTAATTCTTCAAAAATATCTCTCCCCGCCCCATTTCCTGCGTTTTGAACGATAAAAGCAGAATTTTGCTCGCTTTTCTCTCTAGTTCATCTCTTGAAGTGAAAACGTTTGCTATACTTACTGCGAATTTTAATTGTGTTAAGTTAAAAATATTTTAATTCTAAAAAGTGTTTGTATAATATTCAAATCCACCGTAAAATGCTACAAAATAGAAGATTCTCACACTTCGAACGCATCGTTTGATATATATAAATTTTCTATGCTTTATAGCTGCTTTCAAGTTCCGCGCTTATGAAGCTTTTCTAACCATTTAGAGCGCACGTTATGTACAAAAGTGTTGGCGAGAACGCACCCCAAGTCAAGAGTTGACAAGAACGCGTCCCAAGATGTAATTTTGCACACACTAATATTTTTGTTTAGCGCAAGCGTAATAGAAATATAAAATTGTAATTAATTTATTACAAACAAATTAATTATGACCTAACGATAAACATACGTGACCAATCGTTATCAGTACATTTCCTAGCGGTTTCCACTTTTATTTCCTCCAAATCGTTTAATGGGGAGGCTAACTTACCAAGAAAATTTTTCAAAACTTGAATAATTTTTTTTGATAAAACTAAAGGTGGCCTAACGATAAAACCAAATGACCTTTCAAGACCTAACGACAACCTAACGATTCCATATTTTTTTATATCAAAATGTTATATTTTTCTTACTTTTGTAAGAAAATTTCATCACAACTATATTTTTGTTTAGCGCATGCGGAATAGGGACATAGAATTGAAATTAATTAATTTCAAAGAAATAAAAGATGACCTAACGATAAATATACGTGACCAAACCTTATCAGTGCATTTCCTACCGGTTTCCACTTTTATTTCGTCGAAATCGTTTAATGGGGAGGCTAACTTACCAAGAAAATTTTTCAAAACTTGAATAATTTTTTTTGATAAAACTAAAAGTGACCTAACGATAAAACCGGGTGACCTTTCAAGACCTAACGATGACCTAACGATTCCATATTTTTTTATATCAAAATGTTTCAGATGGGAGGCCAACTTCACGGAGGTATGGAGACCCCATGATAAAACCGTGTTAAAAAACCTTTTTTCTTACTTATCCACTTCAGGTACGAACAGTCGCCAAAAAGGTATATCTTCAATTATCGATATAGTAGCTAACTTTATATTTAGGTATTTAATATAAAAATGTTCCCGGCCGATAGATGTCTTTTGCTACGCCCTCTGGTAGACGGGATTGTCTCTACGTTTCAATTTTTAATACATGGCTGTTCCTCTATACACTACATACTCTTTGCCGTCAGTCATGTTAAATCGGCAAATTAAATGCAATTTAGGGCCACTTGCACAGTTGTAAGTTAAACCAGCAAATTTGGATTAACCAATGAAATACGTTGAAAAGCTGTTTTTTAAGAAATACTATTGGTTAATCTAAACTTTTTGATTTAACCTGCAACTGAACAAATGAACCTTGGTAATTTTTTTAAAATTTTGTTATATTAATTTTTGAAATGTAATGTTTCATTTTCATTTATTTATTCTATTTATCTATTTCATTTATTTCAATATAATTATTTTTCAAAAAATCGAAAATTAATTAATAGGAGTAATAACTAACAATTAATTAAGTGGCCGCAGACTTTTACACAGTACTGTAAATATATAGGGTCTTTTTTTAACTTCATCGTCAGTTTTTATATTTTTGCAATTTAGTAGTAGGTGTATTCAATCCAGTGTCGCCAATCGCCGGATATTAATAGGAATTTCTGATTTTTTAATTCGGGATTTAATTTATTAGAAATATCTCTTTAGTTTTAATTTTTATTTAAATACTTCAAGTTTAATGTTTTTATTATTAGTTGTAAAGATTGTTTTTGTTTTTTCTGATTTTTTTAACAATTGCAGTCAGACTTCCAGTACTTTATTAATTGATAAATAATTTCGGGGGGGGGGGGGGGGTTGTAACCCCCCCTCCCTTAAAAACGGCCCTGAACAAATCCAATTATAAATTTCAATAAAATATTTTTCGTTCAAAAAAATAAAAATTATTTTATTAATTAAGGTTAAGCTATTACATTATTAAGTAAATCTTCAAAATGACTATCCTCAATTTCAATACACAGTCGTGATTGTTTTATGGGAAGTATTAATAAAATGATTTTTCAATAAAATTAATTAATTTAATTTTTTGTTTTGTAACTGCCATGTTTACTGTTTTCTGCGAAAGGAATTGATTTTTCAAAAAATTTTACTAAACAGAAGTTGTAATCCGTTAAATTTCCTATCCAGAATAGAGGGTCAGAATTTTTGTAAAATGTTTCATTTAAAAGATACAGGGTTTTGAAAAAAACCAAAACAAAAAAAGCTCAAATTTTTCAACATTTTTTTATCTACTTTTATTCATGACTCGAAAACCATTAATTTTAGACAATAAAAAATTTAAATCTGGTTTGTAGATTATTTCACGCTCTTTAAAAAAGCACTAATCAATTTTTACCCAAAAATCAATATTTTTTGGGCTATGGCCACATGAAGGTGAAAATTTAAAAAAAAATACTTTAAAGAGGCCTACCTCTCGAAGGCTTGAATGTAGAAAAAAAATTTTGTTAAAAATGTTTCTTAGAAAAGTATTCTCTATCAGTACCCAAGTTATGTAAAGTGGATCCGGAGACACCCTGTATAAACAGAAACAAACTTTAAAGTAAACAAAAAACAAAAGTAATTTATATATTTATTTTCCTAGCGTTTTCTTTAACAAATTGATTAATATAATATCACTCGTATTTGTTGCTAAATAAGTTATTCTCTGTAATATATAAAATACTCATATTATTTAATTTGCTCTGTCTCAAAGAAGATCGTAAATAATTTTTTATCCTCTCTAGGGCTAAAAACGATCAAAATAAAAATTGCCGCCCCCAAAAAGCTTGCGCCCTGGGACTATAGCCCATTTAGCCCTGTGGTTAAAGTGATCCTGGTTATCACAAAAAAAAATGTTTTCTTGTACTTTTGATGTGCTACCATCAGAGATGGCGAGAAATTTGAAGTACACTTCGTTACAGCTGTACGAAAACTTTTAGACATTTTTTTCCAATCTAAATTACCAGTACATAGAATTATTTGCATATAACTTATCTGCGATTTTATCAAAACCCATCAGATGGGTTTAATAATTCTGGGAAATTAAACGTTCTCATTTTAAAAACATATTTTATTTTCAGTCAACTTGTAGAGCTAATATTATATAATAGGTGTGCATGTTATGTTAACCAATTCTTAATTTCCTTATCAAAAAACAAATCATTACCTATATTAAGCTTGAACCATATTATACTTTTCTCGTCTAATTTAATGCTAGATTATAAGTTTGAGTTTTTCCCCAATAGTACTGAACGATTTCTAGCGTAAATCTAGTGCTAAATTAGAATAGAAAAATATGAAAGGCAGTAACTTATCATTTAGTAATAAGTTAGTAGAAAACAATATAATATAATTCAAACTTTAACCACGTTGAACATTATTGTAACTTTAAAAATGATAATGATGATGATGATGATGATGTCCATGATGACCGTGATGTCCATGATGATCATAATGATGATGATGATGTCCAAATATTCTGGCACCAATGATATGATTGTCACTACTCTGATGATTGCTGCCACCACTGTGATGCTTATTCTCACCACCTTCGTAGCACATGACGGTTACCATTAAGATAGCAAAGATTACCAACTGCAAAGAAATATAAATTTAGTTGTGATTAAATCAGTGTTCTCTCTCGGAGTCCTTTATCCTACATTACTACTACTAAGCTAAACTAAAATGTATATCAAAACATAATAAGAAAATAATACTTACAGTACTAAGGCGCAACATTTTTTCGAATTCGTTTAGTTGTTCTGGTTAACTCAAGAATACAGCAGACACTGATAATTTGACAAAACTCGAGTGGCTTTTATATTCAAAATGTTAAAGACAGAAAACCGGCTATATTGCTTTTAAAATATTTTTATAAACAATAAATTTGTAGTTTAGATAAAAAAATTAATTACCGTTTAATGTAAAACTAATTACGTTAGAAAAATTAACCAAATTAAAATATTTTACTTATTAGTATAAGAAATTAAGTAAAAAATATACGCTTTGTTCAATTACTTATTCGACGTAAGGAATTTTTACCATCCACGAAAGACCCAAAAGTCATAAAGGTAAAAACAGAATTTTATCTTTTTTTTCTTCAAATGACTATTTCAGAGAACGTCAAGTTATCTACAAATTAAATCTAACACATTATTGCCTAATTCAACAATCTTTGAGTTATGAATTAAATTAAGTTCAAAACTGTTGAAAAATTATAACTTTTATTTATTATTTTTTTTCCTTTTTAAATTCAAGTTTTTTGAAAATCTAACCCATTTCGCACGAATATTAAAAATAATTAACAAAATAAAACAAAAAATTGTAGGTTCTTAATTTAATCTATAACTCGAAATTAATGTTCGGTTATATGTGAAAATAGAATCAAAAAATGCATTATCTTAAATTAGATCAATAAAATTTTGCATACTGCACGGTCCAAAATAATGATATTGATTTATACCCAATTATTTACCTCCATAGATTTGTCAATAATTACAATTTATTAAAAAACTACCCCTAAGAGGGACAAAGGTAGATGCAGCTTGTCTGCAAATTGTGCCAAATTTCATGTTTGTAACCAAAAATGTATTATAGCTATTCAAAATACCTATAACACGTTCGGAAGCTAGGATCTTTCTGCGTTAAAATCACCAAGTTTAGATGCTTCCATAGACCATGGTGATGTTTTTACAAACAAATAAAATAAAGAATATAATACTACTACTAAGCCACGAACAGGCACCCTTGACCATTTTACTGGCAAATTTATGCATTACAGACGTCAAACCATTTTGTATTGCGTGCACCTACTTCCTTTAACGAAAATATTACAATGATGATGAGCATTAAGCGTAGTGATATGAAACTACATCTCTAAGGATATCACCAAAAAATGAAACAAATTAAAATTATTTACATACATTTATTATGTAAACAAGAGTAATTATTAACAAAATTAATGTTTTTTGCCATTAACAGGTATGAAAATTTCGAAAATAATAATTTTTACATCAAATTTAGGCAACAAATAGCGAGCACCTTAATAATGATGTGGAGACAAAGTATTTAAAAATATGCTTTTACATCTATTGAATAACATGATATATAATTTTCTTAAACTAAAATTTACACATAAACAAATATCGAGATACTTCAGTCACACTTGTATCAAAGAAATGAAGACTAAATAAAAATTCTACAGATATTAAATCAATAATTAAGGTGGGCATTTCAATAGATAGTAAAAACTAATAAATACGCACCTCAATATATAAATTTAAATATGCAACAAAATGCAATCGAACCATCAACATGAAAACAACAAAGTCTATCACAACTTAATTCTTTTTCTCTTCTTTCTGCTCGGAGGTTTGCTCAGAGGTTTGTTCGGATGTACTACTGGCTCCACTACCGCTTTCTCTTTCTGCAGCCATCTACACATAAAAAAGTGTTTTAATTTAAGCATAATAATACAAAAACACAAACCTTCTTGTAAGCCATTTCAAATAATTTAAGCGATTGTTGTTGAAGGGTTGATGTTGCGGTACGAATTTCGTCGGCATTAACACTATCACCCTTTGAGAGCATTTCTCTAACCTTGACGGCTTCTTCTTTTAATTTATCGTACTAAAAATAATAGGTTACATAAAATGTTCAGTTACTAAATTCGTAAAACTTACTTCTTCAGATGGCAATTGCGACTTATATTCTTCCATTTTGTTTTCGGTATCATAAACAATTGCTTCAGCTTGATTCACAGCTTCGATTCGTTCTTTCTTGGCTTTATCTTCTTGTGCGTATTGTTCAGCTTTACGTACCATATTTTCTATTTCATCTTTGCTAAGACCTCCCGATGATTGAATCACAACTGTAACAAAGCCAACGTTAATTTTATTCCCTTAAACAGTAAAGTAATATTTACTTTGTTGTTCCTTTCCGGTACCCTTATCTTTGGCAGATACGTGGACAATACCATTCGCATCTATATCAAAAGTGACTTCAATTTGTGGAACACCACGGGGTGCAGGAGGGAGACCAATCAAAGTGAATTGACCCAAAAGTTTGTTATCTAATGCCATTTCTCGTTCTCCTTGATGTACTTTAATTTCGACTTGTGTTTGTCCATCAGCAGCTGTTGAAAACACTTGACTCTTTCTTGTTGGAATTGTAGTATTGCGACCAATTAACCGAGTGAAAACACCACCCAAAGTTTCAATACCGAGAGATAAGGGAGTAACGTCTAACAACAAAACATCCTTGACATCACCAGCCAACACGCCTCCCTGAATAGCAGCACCAACTGCAACAGCTTCATCGGGATTCACTGAACGACTGGGACGTTTACCAAAAATATCTTGAACTGTGCTCTGCACTTTGGGTACTCGGGTCATGCCACCTACTAAAATAACCTCACCAATGTCTGATTTGGCTATTTCCGCATCTTTCAAAGCTTTTTGGCATGGTTGGATTGTTCTTTTAATTAAATCGCCAACCAAACCTTCAAATTTGGAACGACTCAATTGCAAATTCAAATGTTTTGGGCCATTGGCATCACTGGATAAATAGGGTAAATTAATATCGGTATTAAGTACAGTAGACAACTCTATTTTAGCCTTCTCGGCGGCCTCTTTCAAGCGTTGCATTGCTGAAGAATCTTTTGAGATGTCCACACCTGTATCCTTTTTAAATTCAGATACAAAGTAGTTCACCAGGAGATTATCAAAATCTTCGCCGCCTAGGATGGTGTCGCCATTTGTGGATTTTACCTCAAATACTCCATCTTGGATTTCCAAAATCGAGATATCAAAAGTACCACCTCCTAAATCATAAACTGCAATTCTGAAATTGATTAAAAATTAATAAACAATAAGATGAGAAGATGGATTAAATGTACACTTTATTTTCGGTCTTGTCCATTCCATACGCCAAAGCAGCTGCCGTTGGTTCATTGATAACTCTCAGAACATTTAAACCGGCAATTTGTCCTGCATCTTTTGTGGCCTGACGTTGGGAATCATTAAAGTATGCCGGAACAGTGATAACTGCGTTCGTAACTTTGGTATTCAAGTAAGATTCGGCAGTTTCTTTCATCTTTACCAATACGAAGGCTCCAATTTGACTGGGAGAATACACCTTTCCGTCAGAGCCTTGAAGCCAAGCATCACCATTAGATGCTTTTACAACTTTAAATGGAAGTGTTTTCCTATTACAGATAAAAATCATTGCAACTTTGTTTACATACAAGGTAAATCAATAATGTGAACTTGTTCACAATAGTGCTTTTTTTCCAAATAATCAAAATTTATTTTTACTAATCAAGAGCGTTCCGTTTTCAAATAATTATAAATAATACAAATAATGCATATTATTTAAATAAAACACATCGTAAGAGTATTCAAGATTTTCATAAAATAAATATTTTTTAATAACTACTACATATCGTCAGCCTAATATAAAAACTGCAGAAGTCCAAAATCGAAAATTTTATAGGAGAAAAAAACTGGATTAAATACATAATGTGAGTATTAAAAATTTACAAAAAGGTCACTTTTTTAGAACCTCTTTTACGTTACAAGTCAATTTTAAGTAGGAATTTATATTTACTAAAATCAACAAAAAAAATAATTTATGGGGATTTCATATTAGGCAGATGACATTGGCACATTTCAATTAATTAAGATTCCCCAAGGTATTTTAATGTAAAAAAAGAAATTTTTTGGGCCCAACAGTGATAAAACAACCCTGTAAATAAAAGATTGGTTACGGTCAGTTAATAATCACGATTTGATCTTTTTCCTATTGACTATTGGAAAGAATACATTTTTATAAGCATAATGTAACAAAAATTTTGTAGAATTAGGCATTAGTTGTCAAAGAAACAGCATTTTAAAATTTGAAAAGCGGGAACTCATAAAACGCGACATAGTATTGGGATGGGTCGCGCACCGATAATCGACTCGTAAGCTTCCCCGGTCCGAGCAATCCGGTTTTCTATTGACGGTACATGTGCTTTGTTATACGCTGTCAGATGCACTCGACATCCGGACGAGTTCTGTGTCTTCGTAGATCTGTTATATCTATGAAGACACATGACATTGCTGCAGGTTATTTTCGAGCTCTGTCATTCTACAGAGATATTTTTAATTCGTTATGTGTTTGTCAAAATACAGGCCCGGAGAGCGCCAAAGGCGTCCGAAAAGTCTGTTTTGACAAACTCGACAAAAGCAAATCGCACATCCATGTAAAAACAAGTTCAAAATTTTAAATTCGATTTTTTCGAGAACTAATGCCTAATCCTACAAAATTTTTGTTGTATTATGCTGAAAAAAGTGTCCTCTTTCCTATAGTTAATAGGAAAAAGTTAAAATCATGATGATCATTTACTGACAGTTCCCAAAAGATTTTTATATATTATATTCAAATAAAAATCTCTGTTCATTATTTCGCTAATCAAAGATGTACTATAAATTAAAAAGTAATAATGTCAAATTAAAATCTAACAAGATCACAAGACAATGACGAAATAGCCACTAAACTAAATCAAATTATCAATTAAAATGTTTTTTTGAGAAATAAATTACAGCAGTATAGCGTAAAGCTTACACTGACAGATTGGGAAGTGGGAAACCATCTCGTCGCGTCAGATACATTGCTGCAATCTAAAATCTAATATTGATCTCTAGACTATGGAGAAGGCAAATGTCTTCCAAGTTGGGGGCTGAAGCGTCAGGCTAATACCCTGTCACTCATAGAAACATATTGGTCACGGATGTATAATTATTAAGGTGATCTGACGGCCTATGCTTCTATCACATAGTAGTGGGTCTCAAAAGTCCTCAGTGTGCGAGAGAGAGCCAGCGACAGAGATAGATAAATAGCTAGGTCAAATTTCACAGTGCATAAGCGATGCGCGCATTACAATACGCTTTTTAAACTAAAAGTCATTCATTATCGTTTAAATTTTGGCAATGGCACGAAGATACTGTTTCGCACCTAATTGCAACAGCGAGTATCGTAATAATAAAGACAAAGCTTCCCTGTTTAAAGTGCCTAAAAACAAATTAAAAGAGTGGAGTGCTTTGATTCCACGTGCGGACAAACAATTAGAAATAAATGACGTTTTAAGAGTCAAACAATATTACCGACAAGAACAAGGAAAATTTAAAAAACATTCAGCCGTCGATAAAAAAAAATCAAAATTGCATAAGTCGTAATTCAATATTATGTTTATCATTAGTTATCTAATTTCGTATTAATAATTTCAGCTTTTTAATAATTTGTTTCTCGCTTTTTATTTCTCAAAATTACATTAAATCTTGAAACTAATAATCGTTATAAGATTATAATATGCTATTAATTTAGTTATTTTGAATTTAATAAAATTATTACATTTCATATCTATTTATTGTTAGTTAATTAACTTGCTAGTTCAAAATATATACCTAATATTGTTTATATTTGTACCTAACACTATAATTAAATAAATAATTTGTTATTAAGTTGTTTATTTATTTCTTTTGGGGCTCTAAAATAATATTTCCGATATTACTCCACAAGACCACTAGTATTAACTATAGCGCGTTGTCTGTCTCTGTCTAGCATTGACGGGGACTTTCGTAGGCCATGAAATTTGCGTTGTAAGCTCACCTCTTATATTATACATCCGTGATATTGGTATCTGGACGATTCATCCCCGGACGATTCATCCCGCGGACAATTCATCCTTGAAAACTTAACTCGCTAACTTAATCATTTTTAATCAATCGATAAGTGGTTAAGGTCATTTTTATTAATGATTTATTATTA
Source organism: Cantharis rustica (assembly GCA_911387805.1). Taxonomy (NCBI): domain Eukaryota; kingdom Metazoa; phylum Arthropoda; class Insecta; order Coleoptera; family Cantharidae; genus Cantharis; species Cantharis rustica. The sequence goes on from OU426879.1 coordinate 40,151,729, forward strand.
TTATCAAGTTGAACTAAAAAGTGTTTTGTGCACTTTTTTGGTTTAACTAAAATAATTTTGATATGTTTAATCATTTTTATTAATGATTTATTATTATTATTTTTATCAAGTTAGTATCAAGCAAAGTTATTAACTTCGCTAAACGTTATTCTTATATCAATATTATTATTTTTATTATTACTAGTATTACTCGTATTATTAGTACTGGATTACTATAATAATAATAATACCTATTACTATAAATTTCTAGTAATTGCCATTTTAACTAAAACATCTAATTAATTAGCAATACAATTTTTAAAATATTTAAAAAAAAAAATTTTTAAATCCGCGGGATGAATCGTCTGCGAGATAAATCGTCCTAGAAATAATCTAAGCATCAGACAACCTCGCAAGACGTTCTAAAGCCGATTTATAGATAGAATTACTTCCTTTCCCCAACCAAGCGAAAATTCATGAAATTGCATGAAAATTCGCATGCATTGTTACCCATTTTTACCACTCTTTTTGACTTCTGACAAAATTTTAACAAAAGTGATTTTCGTTTTTAACATTCCTCCATCATTATAAGCAGCTGATTATTAAAACCTCAACTTTTACCTAGCTTCCTGAAAACCCCTTAGACTAATCCTCCCAAACTACAAACAATAGAGCTGAAAAAGTTCACACAATTGATTCACGTTGTTTGTTTGTTATGATGTTAATATTATTATCCGACTTACATATCTTTTTTCACCTCAGCATCACTAAATTTACGTCCTATTAAACGTTTTGTGGCATAGAAAGTATTGGCTGAATTAATAACAGCTTGTCGTCTAGCTGGCATCCCCACCGAGGTACCATCTTTAGTAAAAGCCACAATCGAAGGAGTTGTTCTGGATCCCTCGGCATTTTCAATAACCTTAGGTGTACCTCTTTCCAAAACAGCAACGCAGGAATTTGTAGTACCCAAATCAATTCCAATTACAGCACCCCTAACACCATCAGATCTAAAAATCTTTTTTATAAAACCAGAAAAGTCACAATTACTTTTGCAACTTACTTTTTCCGTATTTGTAAGTTATGGTAATTATTTAAGCTGTATCGCTGGGAAACCTAGAGAGGAAATTTAAATAAATTTCTATAAATTCTGGATTTGAGTTGTCAAATTGTGAAAATGAATTCACTTTTCATAGAATTTACAAGAATTTATTGGAAACCGATTCAGTCAAAATGAAATTTTTAAATTTTAAAAATGTGACATTTGTTATTCAGGAACACGTGCTACCAGCAAGGTCATTCCCAAAACGGTGATATTTTTCTGTAAGTGCTATAATTAACAAAACGGGAAGGCTATAAATATGTATAATATTTAATATTATTCACGATAAAAGGAAAAGTAAACACTGTAATGAGTTAACTTACGCATTTTGCAAGTTGTCGGTAATTACGTCTTGCCGTATTACCGCAATCCACTACATTACGACTTAATATTCTTGTAGTAAACATTTTTGCTGTTGAGATTTAAAAGTAGAAAGAGGAAAGGCGACGTCTCGTACTTGTATTAATATTTGCAATCACCAATCCAGAATAAACTGAACGTAAGGAATTAAAGATTTGTAGCTCGAATAAAAATCGTGACGCGAGATGTCATTACAACTTCGAGCAATCGACGCTAGGGGAATTTAGCGGTAGGTTTAAAAATTACCAAAGGCTACATTTAATTTATAAATAAATTTATTAAAATAAAAATTAACAATCTATACATCATTGGCAATAAATAGCAAACGCCTTGATTCTGATTTATACATGACATGAGATTTTAAAACATTTTTACTCTTATTATTGTTACATAATCCTATGTAAATTAATATTTGTACAGAATGAACACACATTTCGATCGCATCAACATAAAAACTGTAACGGTATTTAAAAAAGTTCGAGCACATAATTAAGGCGAGTATTTTAACAAAAATAATATAGACTGGTAAACGCTCGCCTTAATTGAAACATGCATACTACGAGACACAAATGCAGCATCATTATTTTCAATCATTCAATTACCTAAATACAATTTATCACAATTTAATTCTTTTTCTCTTCTTTTTCTTCGGTTGGTTGTTCGGATGATGCACTACTGCTTTCTCTTTCTGCAGCCATCTACACAGAAAAAAAACGACAAAGTTATCTTGATCAAATTATTCCTTAGCAAAAATTTACCTTTTTGTAAGCCATTTCGAATAATTTCAGTGATTGTTGTTGAAGAGCCGATGTTTCCTTACGAACTTCTTCAGGGTTAATATCTTCCTTTGTGATCATTTCTCTAACTTTAACACATTCTCCCTTCAATTTTTCATACTAAAAAAAATGAAACAAATTAAATAAAAACAAAAAAGAGATTTTCTTAGAATCTACCTCTTCCGTGGGTAATTGTGCTTTATATTCTTCCATTTTGCTTTCCGTGTCATAAATAATTGCTTCGGCTTGATTTAAAGCTTCAATTCGTTCTTTTTTAAGTTTATCTTCTTGTGCAAATTGTTCGGCATTACGAACCATATTTTCAATTTCATCCTTGCTGAGACCACCAGATGATTGAATTACAACTGTAAAAAATCACGATTAACTTCTTTTCAATTTGCCAAAAAAATTAACTTACTTTGATGTTCCTTTCCAGTACCCTTATCCTTAGCCGACACATTAACAATACCATTAGCGTCAATATCAAAGGTAACTTCGATTTGTGGAACACCACGTGGTGCTGGTGGAATACCAATAAGTGAGAACTGCCCCAAGAGTTTGTTGCTTGCTGCCATTTCTCGTTCTCCTTGATGTACTTTAATTTCAACTTGTGTTTGACCATCAGCTGCAGTTGAAAATACCTGACTCTTTCTTGTGGGAATTGTGGTATTGCGACCAATCAATCGAGTGAATACACCACCCAAAGTTTCAATACCAAGAGACAGAGGTGTAACATCCAATAACAAAACGTCCTTGACGTCACCAGCCAACACACCACCTTGAATAGCTGCACCGACAGCAACAGCTTCATCGGGGTTTACCGACCGACTGGGGCGTTTGCCAAAGATTTCTTCAACCGTACTTTGGACTTTTGGAATTCGAGTCATGCCACCTACAAGAAGAACTTCTCCAATATCAGTTCTCGATATTTCAGCATCCTTCAATGCTTTTTGACATGGCTGAATAGTTTTCTTAATCAATTCACCAACCAAGCTTTCAAATTTAGAACGATTCATTTGTAAGTTTAAATGTTTTGGTCCAGTAGCATCGCTGGATAAGTATGGCAAGTTGATATCAGTGTTTTGTACAGTAGATAATTCAATTTTAGCTTTTTCGGCGGCCTCCTTCAGACGTTGCATAGCTGAAGAATCCTTGGTGATGTCAACGCCAGTGTCTTTTTTAAATTCAGATACCAAGTAATTTACTAAAACGTTGTCAAAATCTTCTCCACCAAGAATGGTATCACCGTTTGTCGATTTCACTTCAAACACTCCGTCTTGGATTTCCAAAATTGAGATATCAAAGGTACCACCTCCTAAATCATAAACTGCAATTCTGAAATTGAATAAATATTAGCAAACAAACACACGAAAAAATATTCATCAAATGTACATTTTATTTTCGGTCTTGTCCATTCCGTAAGCCAAAGCAGCTGCAGTTGGTTCATTGATAACCCTTAACACATTCAAACCGGCAATTTGACCAGCATCTTTAGTGGCCTGACGTTGCGAATCGTTAAAGTAAGCCGGAACAGTAATAACAGCATTAGAAACTTTGGTATTTAAGTAGGATTCGGCAGTTTCTTTCATCTTCATCAAAACAAATGCGCCAATTTGACTAGGAGAATAGACTTTTCCATCGGATCCTTGAAGCCATGCATCTCCATTAGAAGCTTTGACAATTTTAAATGGAAGAGTTTTCCTAATAAATAAAAAACAAAGTTTAGTTGGTTTACAGGGTTGGCACTAGGGTTGCCAACTCTCGAAAGGACCAACCCGGGAGAATTTTAAGAAATCGAGAAGGGGGGGGGGATATCAATCATTTATTGATTTTTAAATTTATATTTACTGTGCGTTTCAAGCATCATCTAATATTTTACGGTTTTTTACCACAAAATCATAAAAGTTTTTACATGAAAAATCAAAGTTTGTTGTATTTGTAACTCTGCTTTTACTAAAGAAATATTCATTTGGTTTCTTTCCTTGCTTGATACTTGTTCCATCATACTGAATACGTGCTCGCAAAAAGCATTACAGACAGGACTTGTAAGAACAAATGTGACAAGTTTTTTCAATTCAGGGCAGGGATTTCTGTTTTTCGATTTCGTAAAGAAGTCAACCCAGCGTAAATCCACTCAATTTTCTTCAACGAGATGTGGCTGCATCTCACGCAAAAGTCCAACCTCATCGTACAGTTTGTCACTATTTAATAATTCCTGGAGTCCAGTAATGCATGTGATGTGATTGGTTCTTTCCGAGATAAAATTTTCATTGCTTGGTATTCCGGATCTTCAAAGTTATATCATTTTTGTAAATATTTCAAATAAGTCGTAAAAAAGAGCGACGAATTTTAGAAAAACCGGAGAAATGATTGCATCCCGGGAGTCTAACCATTATTACATGAGTCTTCCGAGCAATCCGGGAGGGTTGGGAACCCTAGTTTGCATATATAAATTTGATAAAAAAAATCTTTCAAATTGAATGTAGGAGGCAGGCTAATAGATTTTGAAAAAATAAAAGGTGTGAATTTACAGAAATTGTTTGCATTTGTTTCTTTGTGTTCCGGAATTAAACAGCTAGAAAACTTTTTATAAATTAATAAAAAAATAACATTTGAACAATCTATTAAAATAAAGTATGTTAATTGTCAACATACTTCGCTCTGCGATTTTTGACAAATTAGAGCGTCTTATAATTTCTGGTCAATGTAATAAATTTATGATTATTTTCCGAAGTAAAACTAAAGAGCATAAGTAAAGAATTCACATTTTGCGTAAAATACCCGATTGTTGAACTGAAAGGACAGACAACTTACATATCCTTTTTAACTTCAGCATCTTCAAACCTACGTCCAATTAACCGCTTGGTAGCATAAAAGGTGTTTCCAGAATTAATAACGGCTTGTCGCCTAGCTGGAATGCCCACCAATCTACCTTCTTTTGTGAAAGCCACAATCGAGGGTGTTGTTCTGGACCCTTCGGCATTTTCTATAACCTTCGGCGTGCCCCTTTCTAATACAGCGACGCAAGAATTTGTGGTACCCAAATCGATACCAATTACGGCTCCCTTAACCTGATCATTTCTAGAAAATATTTAAAATTAAAACATGTCGCAATATTGTGCAAGTAAGAACTTACAAATTGCGGACTTGTGAACTAGGGTAATTGTTTAAATTGTATCGATGGGTAACCTAAAAATAAGAAAATATCAGAAATGAAGCCCGGAAAGTTCTAGAACCATGTGATAACCCACGCGCTAGGTTGTGGTCGGCGTAGTGAAGATCTTAATAATTTTTTTATTTAAATTAAAGTAATAAGCTAATAAAAATGATAGCATTATACATTTATAATAAAAAATGTCATTTTATTACATAAAATAAGTTTCATTTTGATAACTTACATTTTTTGCTAGCTGTCTATAATTTCTGCGTGTCGTTGAATTGACTGCGAAATTACTACATTCGGAAATGTTTCGACTTAAAATTCTAGCAGCAGCCAACATTTTCACTTTGATTTAAAAAAATTCAGAGACCGGTTACGCTTCTTTTCAAAAAGAAACTCTTAAAATAATTGAACGTGCGAATGCGAAGCTGAGAACACAGAACATATATTTAGGAGAAGCGAACCTTACATGTTAAATCGTCGCAACACGACCCTCCTGCGGCCGTAAGGCAAACTAAAATTTAGCGCGACGTTTGAATAGCTCTTTGGAATTTCATAATTTTATATAAGATTTAAAATTTCAAATTCTTAAAAGATTTATTTATAAATTTTTTATAATAAACAGGTAATTATAGAAAATATATAAATAAATTTCTTGAAAATTTGAAACAATTATCTCGTAATGTGTGGCCAAGGTTGATTATCAATAAAAATTCAGTCAAACTAAAAATGCATACAAAATATATTAAACACATAATATAAAAACAATTCAATTATAATCGATATATATATATATATAATTTTTCAACATATATAAACATTTTCTATAAATTAATGTAAATTAGAAATTTAAAGAAAATAACAATATATACAACAAACGGTAAATAAAACAAATATGTTAACGTGAATACTTTGTGCAAAAAAGTAATAGTAATAAGTAAAATTGTAAACGATTAAACCTCGTTTACAAAATCGCGTTGATTAAAATGATCCTCACAAATTTGCCAATTTTTTGAATTTTGTGAACTATCTACATTACAAACATTTCTCCAAATTTTATGATCATCAACATTTTTAGGAAATCTAAAGAAATGCTTGTTTATATAATTGCCTTTGGTATTTAAATAATAGTGATTGATACAACCTGGATATTTACAGCTAAATTTTTTACGGCCAATATATTCCATTGTTTCAAAACCTGAAATTGAAAAAAACAAATGTTGAAATGGTGTAGTATCTGTACAACCTTATACTTAACTTTCATAACACAATAAACTTGCACTTTACTCCACTTTACTCGATTTTACAAAATGCGGTACAAGGAACGCCTCCTTTTCTTACGAAAAAATAACCTAAAATTACGTAATTACAAAACTTAACCAACTACGTAATTTAAAAAATTACTAGAAATCACTAAGAAGCCAACAACCGTGATGCTTTTAGTCGAGTGTAACCGAAAAATTACGATAAGGCACCCGAAGATTGTGTTGCGGTATTTCTAATCCTACTTTCACCCCCATGGCTGAGAATCTCGAAAATTCGGCACTTTGGAAGTTGCGGCGACTTGCCGGTAGGATCATTCAAATATGGCGGTATGTTTAAATTGAAAATGGTTTATAATTTTATATTTTAATTTAAATATTGCTTGTTTTAAATTACAATCGGGTCGATTTTTTATTTATGATAAAATTATAAAAATTGTGTTTTAAAAATTAATAAAAAGGAAAAGGAAAAAATTCTTTCTTTTTTGAAAAAGAATTTTCCACTAAGATCAAGATCCAACTTTCAAAGTCCAAGGTTAATTTTATTATCAAAATTTTTTTTTTCTGATGAACCCTAATGAGATTGAGTTTGCCTGGGTTTTACGTAAATACGTAAAACAACCCCACTTAAAAATCTTGAATTACGTGGGTCTGATGCACGTTGGACAGATGAGTCATAGCTGTCACAACTTCTCATAACAACTAACCTTTTAAATTAGGAAATAAACAAAGGTACATTAAAAGTTGGAATGATACGAGAAATGGGAAATTCGACATCTGCGTGGTTATCAATATTTAAGAAAATACAAAAATTTCACGATTCTGCATATAAAGCAATCGATGAAGCTATTACTTTGGAAGAACAAGAAAGACCGAATGATGTAAGTATTTGCAAACCTGTTTTTTTTTTTAATGACGTATAATTGATTTACATGTAGGCTGTTGAGAAGTATAAGGAGGGCATATTGTTGATAGACAGAGCATTAGACGTACGTGTCGTTTGTCCAGGCACACCGCAGCCGACATGGGAAGAAGCAGCCGGGATGATACAAAAAATGAAACAAACGAGAGCAGAATGTTTGACAAGGATAAATAGCATTACTTCTTCTCCTAGTTTTGTACCCACCATTCAGGCACCTGTGACGGAAGTTGAAATCACGTCAAAAGGTGTTCCACGAACTTACACCGATTTAGCAGTAGCACTTCAAGATTTACCTGATCAAAATATGGAATCTGCTTCTCAAGAAACTATTTATGCGTGTGACAATGTGTCGTTATATTTTATTTCTCCGGATGGTACAGTTTCTCAAGCACTAGAACCGCAAACTTTACATATTGCTGCCATTTCGGGTAGGTAATTTAGTTTGTAAAATTCCCAAAGTTTTATTACATACTTTGATTGAAATGTTTAAGGTGATTCGAATAGGACTGTATTTTTACAAATTGCTGATTGGGTTTATCCACTGGTTCCTGGTGTTTCGCCATGCTACAGAACAGATTACGGAGCTTTCATATTACCGGACGTACACTCGGAAGTTGAAGGTTAGTTAGCATGTTGTATCATATTTTTACAACCTATCTACATTAATTTATAAAACGTAATATTAGGTGTTTTAATTAAATTGCATGGGGCTCATGCTATTATTAATTGAAGTTAACAATGGAAAATGTTTTGCCAAGTAAATTTTATTATTTGATTTTTACATTACTCACCTACACAATTTATTAATTTTGCTGTTCTACAGTTTGCTCTATTGTCAACAACATTCTTTTGTTCTAAATTAATCATGAAGATCGTAGCTGGATAAGAATACTAAAAGATGAATAATAAAATAAAATTTTCTTAAATATTTGAATGACTCGTAGGCCAGTAAAATTTGGTTATCAAACTAACTAACGGAAATCTGATAAAAATGGCAATTTAGCGTAATAAAATAATATTAAATCAAAGTGGCAAATATTAATTTTTAATTAATAAAATATTAATAATTGCATGTCGAAGTGACGAAAACAATTTTTTTGAAATGCGGTTTGCTTGACTGAAAATAATAGAACAATTGACACTTTAACTGTAAGAGTAGATAAAGTATGCTTGTCTAGTATAAAAATTAACTATTTATAAACAAACAATTTAAAATGAGAAATAAAACTGCTGCATGCACTTGTCTCGGAAAAACTATTTAATATAACGCAAAATTGAAAATCGGCGATTATGTAAAATTTCCTACAAAAAGTTACTGATGGCATATTCTTATATTTAATACATGAGCTGTGAATTCATCTTTTATTGTAATTGCTGCGAATTTGATTATATGACTATAAAAAAATTCATAATTTATATCGACATCTTAAATAATTCTTAGATCTACTTAATTTTCTTTGATGTACTTCGAGCTTGTTTAGCCTATATTAAATTGCAATTATTTTGAAGTATTCCTTATCTTCCATTCTGTATAAAAAAAAGTTAAATTAAAATGTCTACACCTCGTCTTAGAATATTTTAGATCAAATGTCCGTCAATTACACCAAAATGATTGATTATAAAACCAGCGTACTTCAAACAATTTTTCAAATTCAAAATTTAACTATTACAGTGAATTTTTAAATATATTAACTCTTCACACTTCTATCAGGCCGAGACAAGCCTCATAGAAAACAGTAATATGTATATATTCAATATTTTAATCATAATTAATATTTCAACTTAAATACTAATGTATCTGGGTTGCTTCAAAGTACAACAATTAAAAACTAAACCAAAATATAAGAGTGAGGGTTGATACAAAAGTAATTTAAAATTTAATTCATGATTAAAATTATAACCATAGTTCTGGATTCTGGATTGGTTGTGGAGGGAAAACCAAGATTCGCTAGCACTCAGGCTACAATTTGGGCTCATTATGCTGCCTCCTGTTGCAGTAACGGCCCACCGTCCCTCCTATTTCTCGAGCCATCTCAAACTCAAGACGAACTCAAGTATTTTAGAGGGCAATGTGCCACTAATACTAGTCATGTCAGGCCAGAAGTTCTCTAACATGGATCTTCTCTTTGGCGCAAGCAATGGGCATTTGCAAAGCACATGCTCTATCATTTCGTCTGCTTCGTTGCACCCACAGCAAATCGTGCCCCATCAGAAAACCCGCGATAATTCGTAGGCAGTTGCAGATAATATTTTGCATGCTTACCAGATGGCTCACGTATTGTCGTCCTTGATTGTTGGCATCCAGTTACATTTGCCCATCTTTCTGCATGCAGACTTAGAGTTTCTTCTTGCATCTAAGGTTTTAAGGGTCAGCACAACAAAAGACTCAGTTGCCCATTACCCAAGGTCAGTCTCGTCAATTCATCAGTCCTTTCTTTGCCTTTATTTCCTTTGTGCTCTTTCATCCAGCTAAGAATTAGAACGTTATGTGTAGATACTGCGTCCAGTGCCCGAATGCATTAAAGCACCAGGCTCGAGATGATCTTCTATCGGTTAAGTACCGCAAGAGCAGCTCCACTGTCTGTAAGTATCTTAATCTTTTTGCCCCGGATATTTATTTTGTGAACTATTTCTGCGCCGTGAAGTATACCCATGAGTTCATACCATTCCAGCGATAAATTAATATCAAACTTCAGTTCAGAAGAGAAGATCCCCTCACCTGAGCCTGTATTATTCTTGGAACCATCCGTGTAGACATATATCAGACTTGTCGGTTCTTGTCGTATTCAGCAGAATTTTAAACTCTTTGTCAAATACACATTTAGGAGGTATCCTGTTGGTACCGAGACCCAGAGAGGCAGCCTTTTTAAGCAACCCTCCAGAACCCCATATACTGATTGATCCTCTGTCTATGAATCCAAAGGTCCTATGCCTGCATCCTAAGAGCAGCTCTCACTGCCTGTTCTTCCACATGGAGATCCAGTGAAAGGGGGCACAGTGGGTGCCGTTTGCATCACTCCCGTTATAGCCAAGCAGACAGCTCTCTGCAGCCGATGAAGGGAGGACGCTGTCATTACCAATTTAGTTCTGGGCCACCGAACTACTCTTATCACTTAACTAGCCAGTGGGCAAGCCTTTGGGGAAAAACCCTAGGATCTTCCCATTGCTCTACGACATAGGTCATGCCTACTTTTGTGGTTTTAAAACTAACATGTTTGCCCCAATTCAGCCCTTAGTCCAGTATTATTTCCAAATACTTGACTTCAGATGCTATTTTAAGAAGGGTTCCTTTTAAACTAGGCATTTTCATGTGCCATAGCTTTTTCAAGCTCGGTCTTGGTTGGGTTAACAGAAAGAGACTGCTCATCGTGAATTGAATTTTGAAATTTCTTTTGTGAAGCTCACCTTATCTGCGTGTATTTACTTTTATGTAAATTGGATTTAATTTTATGTGGAATAAGTATATTGTTGCCAAGTAAATAAAACTTTTAGGATTGATCGTTTTTGGTATTATTCACCATCAACAGGATAGGTACATTACCAGCGGGAGATCAGAATTGTTTTAAACTCTCGCTAACATATTGTATCCTGAAAATGGCGAATAAAACACTACCAAGATTTATATTAGTATTTATAAATATTAATTCGAAATCGTCTGCAAGAGCGCAATTCAAATTACGACTATTAAAGTTTGCATATGCAGACCGGTTCGCATAACCGAGTCAATTATAATTAGGTCGCATGGTGGAAAGAATTGCTAATTTTAAAATGCCCTTTTTTCGAAAAATAATGGATAATCCGCAAAAATTTTTGTTTTAATATGATCAGAAAATTGTCCTCTTTCCAATAGTGTATAGAAAAAAGTTCAAATCGTGGTGACAGTATTCTGACAGTTCCCGAACATACTTATTCTACACAATATTAATTTGTATAATTTATGAATTAACAATATAAAAGATGCATGCAAAATTAAATTCTCAGATAAAAATTATAATCAAATAATATTATTGAATATTATAATCAAGATTTATTGATTTTATAATACTAAGATACTTCAGAATACACTAAAATGCTCGAAGAAGTTTTTGGTAATACCTCAGCCACATATAAGATTGCATCGACTCTTATAAGGGTTTGCTCTACGACCTGGTGTGAGTATGTATATAAAAGTCACGGTTATGTTCCAATTATGAAGTAACCCAAGGTGGAAAACTTGGAATATTGTTCAACAGGCGTTTTCAAGGTAAATATTAAGTTTTTGTATAGAACGTGAGATTATTTTCATTCAAAAATTGTTCAGAAGAATTAGAATACAAAAAAATTATACATGAACAATTTTATAGAAATAAAATATTTGTAATGGTTTTTGCAACGTTGCAAATTTAAGATTCAATCATCTAATGAAATGAAATAAAAACCTTTTAAAAGAAATTGAAGATAAGAGTTACACTGGAAACAGCCCAACTTACTTAAACTGACCCTAAATCCTACTTAAACTGACTTCAATCGCTTGACTGATTTTACACCGGGTAAATTATATATCGTTGTATATTATAAAACATATGGATATTCAAGGAGCGGTTATAAATGTTATTTCAACGTCAAACAAAATTGTAAAATACATTCGATTCCTCGAAAGTTATGTTTTGTGCGAAATTCTCGCCCAGTTCCAACGTAAAATAAACTAGTCGCAAAATTAATTGCACAAAACTTATGAAATTCTATATCCTGAAATAACCAGATGGTTAATTTCATTTTAAAAATTTCGAAGTTTATTCTGGAAAAACATTTCTGTTGCCAACTGCAATGACTTTTAATATTAATTTTCAACCAAGAAACATACTTTTCTTTATAATGTGTATTTATTTGTTAACTTTTTTATTACTATTATACTTTAGGATCTTCGATTGGAATCATCTTACCTTCTGATGTAGATGCTTCAGTCTATGAAATTTTGGAAAGCATTTTATTAGGTGTAATTAGTCAATCATCACAAGTTCGCAAACCTCGAGAAATACCAGAACCCGTAACTTTTAGTGAAAAGATTTCAAACTCAATTATTACTGGTAGTTACTATCTTTCACAAGGGTTGATTTTTGGGGCTCAAAAGTTGGGTTCTCTTATAAATTATGGCACTCCAAAAATTATGAATATTATAACGCCTGAATCTCAAGCCACGGAAATCTCACCTACAGTAGTTAAGGGTTTTGAAATTGCATCAAGTGCTACCACAAAAGCTTCAGAGTTCACCGGATATGTTGGTAAACTGTAACGGAATAAATGAAATTTATTAACTAAAAATGTTATTATTTTAGCTGAGAAAGTGGGGTCTGCAACACAAGCCTTGGGACGATACCTTGCACCCCATATACAACAACAGGGAACGCGACTTTTAACCTCGGGATTCAATCTTAGCGAAGATGAAGCCCAGTCTAAAGTTAACGGTATTTTGACTGTTGCTGCAGGTGCAGTTGAAGGTTTTTCAACAGTTTATACAGGTTTGGAGACGTCTGCTTCAATTTTGGGCAAAAATCTTTCAAATAATACGGTTAAAATCGTTCAGTATAAGTACGTCATTGTAGAGGATGTATTTCAGGATAATTATTTTTTTTATATTTTAGATATGGGGGACCTGCCGGTCAAGTTGCAAGTAACACGCTTAATACCGTAGGAAATGTTATTACCATTGGTCACCATAGTCGCTTTTTTACTCCTAAAGGTATCGTGAAAGTTGCAGCCAAACAAACAGGAAAAGCAGTAACACAACATCATATGCATGGTGAAAGTAGCAGAAGTGGTTTATATCCTAGTTTAAGCAGCATTCAGAAAAGTGAAAATTCAATTAACTAATGCAAGGGTTTTAAAATAATTTAATCAAATAAAAAGATATTCTTAATGTGATAATTCAGCTAAGCACTAAATAAACTAATACTTATTTTTATATTATGTAAATTTTTGTTGATGTTATTAAAAGTGAAATATATTAAACTTAAAAATAAATAGAAAGAGCTTCGACTGTTTGAAGCTATTTTGGTGGGAGCATTTTTATAATTTTTTACCAAACAAACTTTAATAATTGACTGCAATCTGTTCTCAAACTAAGAATAATCAGGTACCTGTTTGTAATATAAAAGTAGCTGGAAATTTTAAAACTCTAAAAATTACACAAAATAGTACTTTTGTAAGTGACAGTTATTATTAAGGAATCTGTTATTTTAAAATTAAAAAAAGACAATTTACATTGGAATTTCATTTAATGTTGACCAATATTTAAATCCACCTATTTTGCTTTATAGTACAATTATACACAAAAACTATTTCGAATAATTAAAAACTATCACACGCATTTTATGTGTGTAACACAATACGTTAAAATTAATTAAATTGAGCTTCGTCATTACGCATACATTTTATCACAATTAAAAATAAATTATTCTAATTTATAATACTGCCAATAAGAAAAAGTAATGCTTCTCTTATGGAGGCACTTTCATGCATAGATTTTTACAAAAAATAGATAAACTAAAACGAAATTGATCGAGGAAGCACACGAGTATAAACATGCAATTTTCAATTAATTGTAATTTAACCCTGACATCCACATTTAGGTTTGGCTGGTACAAGGCAACGTAGCGCTTTACATACTACATTACACAAATGGTCTTTATAAGAACGGCGCGAGTCGATCACAAACCACCGTTCATTATAAAATCATCTAGCTTCCGTATCGGTACTGCTTGAGCAATCTTCAGGCTTAATTATTTGGTAAGTAATGAAATATTCGGGATAAGCTTGTTCTCCTCGATACACAACATATTCGGGAAAGTTGAGTCCTCCTGCCGAAGGTCGTCCCACCACCGAATGATGACCCGGAGGAGCGTGTGCCATTTTCATTGCGCTAAACTGAAGGAATGATTTTCCCAAGGTTACTCGACAAAGGAGTAAGTGCCTGAAAGAACAGAGTGCAAAAAATTGTAAAATAAAACAAACCGTTTCTTCTTACCTATGACAGATATAGCAAGATCTGTCCTTATGTAACGGACAACCGGTGCCTCCACCAATTCCGTACACATACTGATTACTCTTAGAAGAATGCTCAGCAAAATAAATGCCGGCACCAAACATGCCGCCGATATAAGCATGTCTTTCATCAAAACCTTTTTGAACGATGGCATTAATGAAAGGTGAACCATGAAACAGCATTCGTTCGTTACTTTGAATTGCATTTTCTTCTGCAACTTCTTGCCTCCGATGTGTATATCTTTCCCATAATTTTCTATTTTGTACTTTTTGAATCTAAAAATAAATTATTAGTAAAATACCAAAAAAGTGAAGCGCAGTCACTAATTACCCTAACAATATTGTAACGACAAAAAATTCCGCCGGCATGCCCGTTATCTCGATGCTCCCTTATGGTATTTTGCATTTCTTCCTCCACGGCTATAAATTCTTTATCGTCGCTTAGCAAGTCCACAAGTAACGTTCCAGGATTGGATACTGTGGACCACGGACTGCCACAACTCACCATTAATCGTTCGATACCTTTGATTAATTTATGACGAAAACCGTATGCAGAAATACCAATTTGTTTTAAATCTTCGTGTCCCATTTCGGCAAGAATGTCTAAACTAATTTGTTCACGCTCCAATAATTCGTATAAATGCTCCAATCCCAAACTAAAATAATTGATCATTTAAAAAAAGTACAATCGATTTACGATGGGATCATTTTATCCAAGCGTACACATACCTGCTTAAAAATGTAGCAATATTGGTAATGTTTCCAGCATCTTGCATTTCATTTTCACCTTTGCAAGAATCTGAACAACCTTCGGCAGCAGATAATGAAACACTTGATCTACTAGCAACAGGCACCGACAGTGTCATTGACGCACCAGACGGCATAATCACAGTTTCTGTATTTCCCGGCAAAACTGGCGAAGAGCATGATTGAGAAAGAGCAATAGATGGAGGTCGCGATGAAGAAGTTGCATCGGTGGTCGATACAATTTGTTGAGTGGCAGTTGCATCTTGAAGCAAACAACGAACGTCGTCTGCGGATGCGAGATCTACAGGCGCCTGACCCTCTTGATTTTTTAAATACGGATCAGCTCCGTGGGCAAGCTGCATAAAATAAATTCAAAACCCATATCATAAATAAAAATAATCCAAAATTACCAAAAGTGCACATAGTTGTGTTCGTCCCTTTTGTGCAGCTTCATGTAACGGCGTGAAACCCCACTTGTCGGTTGCATTTACTACAGTATTAAATTTAATCAAAAGTGCAGCAATATCCAGGTGCCCATAACTGGAAGCATTGTGCAAAGGAATCAAACCGCCTTTATCTTGTGCATTCACGTCTGCACCATGATCTAATAAAAACTCGGCGACTTCCACATTATTATAACCAGCTAAACAAAATTTACAATTAAAAATTAATATATTAAGGAATGATAAAAATAAATTATACTATTGCCTTTGTTCATAATTTGAAATTTCAAAAAAACTTTAGGTAACTAACTATTGACGTTTTAACATAATAATCAGCAATATAGAAAATTACATCCTATTGCATACCAGATAGATTATGACTTATCTTATCCTCACGTATTTTCTTTTCATTAATCAGATAGATTTTATATTAGCTCTCCAATTTTAATTTAATAACACCATAGTAGTGTAATCTGGTAAACAAATAGTATGTAATTTTCATTGAATATTCTATTGAATAATCAGCAATAGCAACGAATATACTCTTGTTTTATTGAAAACAAGATAAAATGAAATTTACCAGCTAAGTGTAATGGTGTCGAATTGCGTCCCTGAGAATCACGACAATTAATATTTTCGGGTGTAACCAGTCTTTGTACTCTAACTAAGTTTCCTTTTTTGGCAGCATCTAGAACGGCAGCATTGCCTCTAAGTAAATCGGCGACATCTTGATCGCCTTCCCGTACTAAATCTAAAGCGGTGGCTCCATCACGATTCTTTTTATGAGTATCGGCTCCATGCTGGAAGATATGATATGAAGTAAATAACTTTAAATTGTAAACTTTCAAATTCTTACTTTTAATAACAATTTGACTATTTCGTATTTTCCTTTAGCAGCTGCTTCGTGTAATGGCGTAAATTTCCACAAATCAGCGACATTAACACTAGCACCGTGTTTTACCAATAACTCCGTCACCTCGTAATGACCATAAGAACAAGCATTATGTAATGGAACCAAACCTCTGTAATATAAAAAAAATTAGTTTTGAGATATCATGCAGAGCAATTTTTTTACCCCTTATCTTTAGCGTGAACGTCGCCACCTAACTCTAATAAATACTCCACCACCGAAACTCGATTGTAACCTGATGCGAAGTGCAATGGAGTCGAATGTCTACCATCAATGTCTCGACAATTAACTACATGCGGGTAAGTACCTAATATTCTTTGTACTTGTTCTAAATTACCAGATTTTGAAGCTTCTAACAATTGGCACTCGATATCTGCACTTCCAGGAAGTGGATCTGCATAACAAAATCATTTTTAAGTTAAAAATTTAACAGGACAAGAACAACAAAATTACCTTGCAAAATTTTCAAAACATTTTCGCCTGCGACCTGAGCCGCAGTATAGCCTTGTAAAGAAACAATAGAAGAATCGACATTGTAAGAAAGTAAAATTCTACAGGCTTGAATGTTGTCTTCCCTTGCACATCGATGTAATGCGGTTTGTCCCAAGCCATCTAAAGCGTTAACTTTGGCTCCGTGTCGTAAGAGAACATCCATCAAATCATAATGTAACGAATCGGCTGCTATATGCAGTGGTGTAAAAAAGTCTTTGTTCTTTTCGTTTAAATGCGCTCCTTTTCTGATTAAGTTTTCTAAAATTTGTTTACGTTTAGGATAAATAGAACTGACGACTGCATGCAATGCAGTATCCCCTGTATACGGATGTTTAAAATTAATTATATCTGGTGTCATGTACTTTTTAATTTTTGTGGAATCAGATTGTCGAGCAGCTTCAAGAAGGCAGTGACCCTTGTATTCGTCTATAAATTTGAATAAAAGTATAGAATCGTGTATCATAAAAGGATGATTTACTTACAAGAGATTCTTTCTTGCAACTCTCTGGTAGGTGCAACATCGATAGCCGATTTGGAGTGGCAATTAAGTAATGTAGGATCTGCTCCTTCACTTAATAGTAATGAACACACTTCTACTCGTGATTTGGAGGCAGCTTCATGAAGAGGCGTAAATGCCCATAAATCGTTAGCGTTTACGTTGGCTCCGTGCTTTAGTAACATTTCGGTTACTTCAAAATGACCATAAGAGCAAGCATTGTGGAGGGGAACCAAACCACTAAAAAAAAAACTTAATTATAATTTTTTTAATGTGTATGATATAAAATCGTAAATTATTACAGATATAAAATCGAGAACCCTTTAAAACTTGCAAATGCGTTGATTTTCTTAACAAGTATTTGTGTGTTCTCTATGTTTTAGACTACCACCTGAATGGGAAACTACTTTAATGATCTCAAAAGGACTCGATGAAGGAAAAACACGTGTAAAGGTGAAAGTGGTTATAATAGAGAGGCCACAGAACACCTAAACCACTTTGTAGCAAAAAGTCTAAATTTAATTAAATTCTTGATTTTTACATTTTAAATTGATTCACAGTTTGAACCAACGAATTAGAGGTTTGACCTAATTAATTTCTAGAATTTAATTTCTAGAATTTAGGATTCACGGTATCACTTCAGCTATGAAGACTCCCTTGTCTGAAGGAGGGGGGGGGGGGGGCGTATTATAATACTTGGAGAGTCTGGATGTGATAAAAACTTATATAAACTAGAAAAAACTTATTTGATAACATCAAGATATGATTCATACAACTAAAAAGTTTGGTGTATGTTAGCCGTGTGATTTATGTGTATGTTAGCTGAATGACTGCTGACACTAAGGTATAAACTTTCCTACGATTGTTCCATGCTTTGGAGTGCACGTAAAGCCGACAGTCCCTCTGGGTTGATGATGTGTTCATCAACAATAAAAATTCAGAGTTACGAGTACATCTAAAATGAGCCTAGTAAGCTACCTTGGATTTAAAACAATATACTCACAGCACTGATATTGACTTTGGAACATCACTGAGTAGCAGTTAGTGAAAACACAGGTCGCAGACCTAACAAAAGAAGATTCCGAGAATATTCTGTATTCTCAAAATCGCCAATAGTCATGTAAACTTAACAAGATTTTAAATTAATTTAAATTCAACGATAACTATGATATTAAGATAAAAAATTTCCAAATGCAGTAGCCGATCTTTAAAAATTGTGTACATAAAATTTTAGAGTAAAAAAAATAATATAAAGAAATGATACAGTATATTCTCATCACCTGGTGCATCGTTAGTGATACAATGCATACTTGTCAGCACAGGCCACATGTATCGTAGATGATACATGTCTACATGAAATGTTTAAAGTTTACGATATGTTTTGATTCTCGTGCATAACATGCAATATCGTAAACACACGTTGACATAAACAAGGTTATAAAAATAAAAATTACTAATATAATCGTATTTCGCAAGCATTATGAATTGGGGTTAAATTTTTATGTGATGGTAATGATAGACGTAGTCAAATTTATACAGGAATAAGATTTACAAATACTATAACATATTATATTTATTATTAAATATAATATCGTGGAGAGATAAAAATGAAGAATTGCATGTTTTTGTACTCAGGAGAGAAGAGACAAAAACGGTGTAGCCTTTGTAGTAGAGAAGAATAAAATGAAAGATATAATAAGATTTCAAACCAATAAATGGAAGGCTAGATATTAGAATTAAGGGTATCATAGAGAACTTGTGAGTTATAAATGTATACGGACCAATGGAGGAAGCTCATAAAGAAGAAAAAATGAAAACATACAAAGCAATAAAGCTGCTATATGAATGCGTACCAAGAAAAGATGACCTGATGATATTAGGGAATTTAATGCACAAGTTGGGAAGGAGGAATACATCAAGAGCAGGTAAAAATACTATACATGAAAAAAAATGAAAACGGAGGTATGATGTGCATCCTAGCAGCTATGCTCAATATGAGAATAATAACTACAGATTTCAGGCATAAAATTATACACAAAGAGACCTGGATGTTACCAAGAAACAACAAGGAATACCAAATAGACCCCATACTGGTATCCAAGTGAAAAACATTTAAGGTATGCGATACAAGATCCTACAGAGGCACAAGCGTGAATACAGATTACAACTTAGTGATAACGGAAATAAAAACAACCAGAATGGAAAAGAACAAAACAAAAACGGTGCAATCTAATAGAACCGTAAGAATTGAGAAGCTGAAAACTGAAGAATACCAACAAAAATATGTCCGAGCAATGAGGGCACAGATAAACAACAAAGAACACAGCAGAGATATGAACAAAGAATGGATGAACATAAAAAAAGTAATAATGAAAGCAGCAAAAGAAACGATAGGAAAAAATGAAAGGCATAAGAGAAAAGAATAGTTTATTTATAAGAATATAAGGATTTATAAGAAAGGAGACAACAGAAACTGCCAAAACTACAGAGGAATATCGTTACTCAACAATACTTACAAACTACTGACCAAGCTAATACAAGTGAGACTACAGGAAGATCGACGACGGATGCCTTGTTTTTGGTAACACAAATCATAGAGAAGACATACAAATTTGACACACGAATAGAAATGCTCTTCGTGGATTTTAACCGTCCGATCAATAACCAAACTTTCACCATTCGTTCAATAACAGGGTACCCACCTACTGCGCACCACATAGCTAAGCGGTTAGTCAGCCGGCTTCATGAAATGTAGAATAATAATAGCAACCCCAACAGTCATCGGGTGCTCAGGTACCTGCCTACTACACAGTCACGTGAGTGGTGGATGCCCTTACCCATCCCTTGCCAAGAACAACAAAGAAGAACAATCGTCAGGTGTAAAATCGTGTTAGAGCTGTGCAGATGCTAAAGCAAGTTTTCTTATGCGTAGTGAAAAGAACAAAATTATAACGTACAAATTTATTGTAAAAGTGAGAATAAATATTATACAAAATTATTAATATTATAAATAAATAATCGTATTGAATATAAATACGATGGACAGTTCATCAAGTTTTTGATGGTAAGGCATGATTTCCTATTCTTTTATTTTCGAGTAAATTATTTTATATTTTCAATATTTTTTTAAAAAAATAATAAACTAAAAACTTTTTCCAATAGAAACATGCGTTCTCAGAGAAGAGAGCATTTATATGAAATATTTGAAGCAGAAGAATCTGATAATGACCACGTATTGGATAGTGACGTAGTGGATAGAGAGTGAGGTGGCTGCTTCGGATTGTGATAATGCTGGTAAGTTACATTTCTATTTTCTATTGTGTACAACAATAATTATGATATAATGATGTATTATGTTTTATATATGGGGTGGTCAGAATAGAAGTGAATCAAGTCCATAAATGTTTTTATGAATTATCGAAACTTAACAGTACAACACGGAAACATGTAATATTGTTGTCAGTAAAAAAGTAAACAACATACACAGAATACCAAAACAAACAAAATGTGACTTGATCTACTTTTGCACTGAAGTAAAATTATGAATTAGAACGCATTAGGAAGCATAACTCCAAAAATTTCTAATATGAACTTGATTCACTCCTGTTCTGACTACTCCATATGTATTATGTATATTTTTAGGAGAAGTTGATGAGAATGCATTCGACGAAGATGAAGAAAGTGAAATAGAAGCGATAGGTAGTGGGCCAGGAATGACAGCAAAAAATGGTACTCAGTGGGCTGAGATATCAACAAGTGAACATCAAGTTGGAAAGCGTAATTTTGTGCGACAGAGATGTCGCACAATATTACAACAGGAGTGTATGAAATAATTTGATTTACTTGTTTTTTTATATCGTACTGTGTTATTATAAATAAAAAAAAATAACTAAAATGAAAAAAAAAGCGGAATGATTTTTTTTACCTACTATTTTTATTATTGTTTATAATAAAAATTGTTTAAATAAGGAAAACGATATTGATGATTATTTATTCACAAGTCAAGATCCATAAATACTTTGATAAACAGCCTCTTCAGTGTGAATAAACCCAGCTTTCATACATAATAACATAGTGAGTACCCAGGTACCCGGTCGTTGAACGGAGGAGGTATCGAGTTTGATAGTTGATAATTATTATTGATTGATTGATTATAAAAATTTTAGGGATCCGAGCAGTCATAATATTTTTTTAAGGGGAAGTTAATAAATTCTAGCTTGGAAACTGAAATGGATACCCGGTTATTGACCGGACGGTTAAACAAGCATTTGACCGTGTAAATAAAAAACAACTCGTGATAGAAATGGAAAACTGATTCGATCGATACAAATGACACTTGATGACTTGATAAAGCGATAGCGGTAGTAGTAACAAAAGAGGGAAATATTGACAAATTTCCAATTAACTTGGGAGTAAGACAAGGTAATCAACTGTCAGCTACCCTGTTTAACATTGTATTAGAAGAAATAATGAGACTAGCCAGATGCAATTGAACGCTAATCAATCATGAAACACAAGTTATAGCTTATGCCGACGGCCTGATAATAATATCGAAATCACACAAGGCCCTAATCGAAACCTTCGAAAACATAAAGCAAGAATCAAGTAAGGCAGGATTGAGAATGAACGAAAGTAAGACCAAATTTATGAGATGCAACAGAAACATGAATAGAGAGCTGAAAGAGACACGAATCCAGAACTATACATTCGAAGAAGTCGGTGAGTTTAAATACCTCGGAATGCAGATCAACAACGCCAACGAAATAGATGAAATCGTAGAAGATAGTGATGGCTGCAAATAAAGATTTTTATAGTAATCAAAATCTCTTAAAATACAATAACTTGAAAAAAAAGCACAAAGATTAAAATATACAAAACGCTAATAAGACCTGTAATAAGACCTCTGTCTAACAAAAACGGAGAAAGAAAAGCTGAAGGTATTTGAAAGAAAGGTAATGCAAAGAATTTTGGGTCCCGTAAAACTAAATAAGGACCAAAATCGAAGAACAAATATGAAAATAGATAAAAAACTGGAACAAGCAAATCGACGGTGTCAATGCAATACCTCGTATCTACACTAACCGTAATGTGTAGATACAAGGTATTGCGTTGACACCGTCGAAATATAGTGAGACATAAAAGCGATGAGATTGAGATGGATAAGCCACGTAATGAGGGCTCAAGAGGGAAGAGCCATCTCAGAACTGATGAAATGGATGTCGGATGTGAACAGGCCGAGAGGGAGACCAAGGATGAGATGGAGGGATGATGTTGTTGAGGATTTGAGAGTGATAGGAGTGAGAAAGTTCTAACAGATACGAAGACCAACAGTAAGATTTGAGGTAGAAAACAAAAAGAAAAAAGAAATTTACCAGAACGAGAGATTGAATGAGAAAAAATAAAGAACTACAATAGTAAAATGGAGATTAGTCCACCTCAACGAAATGGATTTTAAAAAACATGTCAAAAGACGTGGCGATATTCCACTAGGAATGGAGAGCCTGAAGAATGGTATTTCATTTAAAACAAGTAAATGACATCAATATTCGCCGTAATCAAAAGTAGCAAATAATTGAAAGTTTAAAAAAAAATCTAAGTATTTTACCCAATAAATTTTTAATTTGCCAGTTCAGTGAATTACCCTGCATGTTGTTGAAATATTGTGCAGAAGTACTTTCTTAAGAATAATATGAATAACTTGATTGAAGTGAAAGCTGATTCATAAATTTAAATATTGTTTATATTTGCAATATCTGATTTCTATAGGCAATTGTTGTTATCTTAAAAAATATTAAAATCATAAAAGAATTACCCTTTATCCTTAGCATGAACATCGGCACCATGTTGAAGTAGCAATTGAACTACACGACTCCTATTGTATCCGGCAGCCAAGTGCAGTGGTGTCGAGCGTCTTCCATCACTTGCATGACAATTCACATTTAAAGGATTTAAAAGCATCAACAATCTATCCTCCGCTCCAGATCTCGCCGCTTCCAATAATTCATCTTTACGATAATCTCCCGTCAAAACTGGCTTAGCTGAAATGTCTGCAACATCTAACGCTGTTTTGCCTTCAGTGTTACGGATATTTGGGTCAGCTCCATGTTGTAGGAGTGCTGCAACCGATTTGAATGACACAATTTAGATAATTGAACAAAACAAAAGAAAACTGTAATAACCTATGCAAACATCAATTTTGCCTTTTATGGCTGCTTCGTGTAAAGGAGTATAATTCCAATTATCCCGTGTATTTGGATTTGCACCGGCCTCTAGTAAAAGTCTAACAACATCGGCGTGTCCAAAAGAACAAGCATTGTGAAGGGGGTGTAAACCACCGTCATCGCGTGCCTGAATAGAAGCTCCGGTAGATAACAAAAATTCGACTACATCTCGTCGTCCGTATCCTTCAAATAGAAATATAAAGTAAAATAAAAATTGAGCACTTAGGTATCACTTACCGGCTGCAAAGTGAAGGGGTGTAGATTTCCTTCCGGCTGTATCTCGAGCATTGACCGTTTGAGAAGTGACTAATTTCCTCACGCGAGCTATGTCGCCAGTTTTGCAAGCCTCGAATAATTCGCGTAAAGGATCCCCGGAACTGGTTAAAGGCTCGACAGATGCTGCCAAAATAGATCTACGAGTCGCCATTATTTTCAATGCAAGTTCATTCACCACCACACACGCACTCAAAATAAATAACACTGACGCCGTTAATCACAACACATTGTTTTGTAATTCCAAGTCCCATTTTCATTTACTGCGAGTATTAAATACTGCATGATCTTATAATATTTATTTTAGTTGAATCAGCTGGGTTATGATGCACATACGTCAAATCGTTGACAGCCATGACAACTTTTTACAGTTGGTAAAAAACACGGTAGGGATTTGTTTTTATCGTGTGATTGGTACTCGAAAGTTAAATAAAGCGTAAGCAGTGGCGGCTCCCATTTCTTTTTAAGATGGGGCAAAAAACAAACTAAAAAATTTTCGTTCTAATTAAATAAAAGTCAATGAATTATATTGTAAATAGTATTTTATTTTTTTAATCTACTCTACATTAGTATACGTAACACAATGAAGAATTAGAATGAAAATAATTTAACGATTGTATAAGTAGGTATATACATTTTTAGCATACAAATATCACAGAATAGTAAGTTTCTAAAGGACAGTAAATAATTTAATTCCACGCAATACCTAATAATTGTTCAGGTCACAAATTTTCTTTATAGTTTGGCACAGCTATTAGAAATAATATTATAAAATACATGTTAAAGATCACAGTAGAAGACTTTAATACTTATAATGCAACACATAGAAAATTTATTCATAATTTTTTTTTTATAATACCTACTTGTGGATGTTCCCAAAGATTTAGTGTACAATAGAGACAATAATTATTAGTATATGTTTGCTTAAACGGATAATATTATGTAGGCTAATACATGATACATAATTTATATTTTGAACACGACAAGGATATAATGTATGTATTTGTTGAATATCTTCACAAATAAGCCACCTCGATGGTGCATCTTAGTTGCCATTTAACGGTAGCCCGAATAATACAATTTAGCATAGCACACTATCATATTTGCATCATCGGAA
Organism: Cantharis rustica; assembly: GCA_911387805.1. Classification (NCBI taxonomy): domain Eukaryota; kingdom Metazoa; phylum Arthropoda; class Insecta; order Coleoptera; family Cantharidae; genus Cantharis; species Cantharis rustica. The sequence continues at coordinate 40,177,009 of OU426879.1, forward strand.
TGGCTCGATACGGTGCGAAGACATTCTAAAACTTTTGTTACTATAATATTATTATATGTATATTTATTTAATGTTTTAAAATACAATATTAAATAATCTTTCTTTAATATTTTAATTTATTAAATACCTACAGTAATTTGTGTACCTAATACCTACGTGTGGCACATACCTAGACATTTATAGCTTTCTTACTTCTGCGCTTCAAATCGTTCCGAAACTGCTTTTATTCAATCTGCGCTTGCGCCTGACGGTTTCAAAACGGTTTGGAGCCCTGAAGAAACAAAGCCCATAAAACAAGTTATCGTGATTAACAAATTCTGACTTTTTTCAAACACTCAATTTTTATTTTTTAGCTTTTTTTAGTGCTTTAAATGTCAGATTAAGTTTGGGTGAATTAAGTTAAATATATCATTTTGAAAACATTATAGGCCACAAAAACAGTCGTAAAATAGAATTCACCCTAAATTATGATAACAGTGTTTTCCATAAGAATGACTTCGCAATATTATTTTTTTTCAGATAAATACAAATTTGTCTGTACAATTGATTATCAAGTCGTAGCGTGAGTTTACTTTTATTTTTTTCACTTTCTTGAAAATGTTTTTACAGCCATTTTATTTGGTGACTTGGTATAGCCAAAATATTAGAATTTTGAAATTATCGAAAATCTGTTAATTCATTTTATGCTCTTTAAATTTCGTTAGCGCTCTTATGGTAACTCCTCTTTTGTATAAGGCATTAATACACGGGAGCAATACTGCATTAAAGAAATCCAACCACATCTGAGATTACTACTTTCCTTGTCTTAACATGGTTTGGCACTTCTATATTCTTATTATAGATAACATCACTAAAAGTTCTCAATAATTTTTTTACCTAACTATAAAATTCAGATTATAAGAATGAAAACTAAACCACGAATATCTAGATTGATCAAAATTTAAAGGGTTTGATCTGAAGTCAATTGTTTCATTTTGGTTTAAAAACAATATCCTAAGTTTTTCCCAAGTGTCAAAGTTCGACAAAATTTGTAAAAATTTTTCCCACAATCCGACAAAATTGAAACTGAGATTTATATTTGATCTTTGGGAACCAGCAGTGTGGCGTAAAATATACATGGCAGGCTATAAAGCGGGAAACCGCATTTCTATGGTCGCGCCGGCTACACTGCTGCGATCTAAAGTTCAAGATCGTTCTCTGAGCTATGGGAAGGCAACGGAAAACAACCTCATTAAGTTACATTTTCTTATGGAGTGATCTCAGTCTCGGCCAAGTAGATTAGTCGTTGTCATCCAGGAGGATAAGGCACCTCAAGACTCAGAAAGATGCACAACAGCCACAAAACTATCGGTGAAAGTTTATAGAGAATCTCTAATACATAGTCGTGATTATTTTGAGGTTTTCTTTTTGCCAAAATGATGTTTTTGTGTAAATTTACAAAGTATTAGCTTAAATCTATAGTTACCCTACGTACTTATTTTAGTAGAACAATATTTTTTTTTTGGAAACGATGTCCTTTGTCCTTTATAACAGGGCAAAGTAAGCCCTGATTTCCATTTTTTAGTTAGTAATCAGTAGCTCTATTAAATAATTAAAAAACATAAATAAATAATAAAAACAAAATTCTGAAGTTTCTTTATTTAGAAGACGGTCCTGTTCTGATAATTTAAAATTTTAAATTTTGGGGGGCAAATAAACTGTGATAGTAGTAACAAAAATACCAACTTAGAATTTAATTTTTAAATTTGTTTGAAAAATAAGGGAAATTTTAAATTCAAAAAAAAAAATTTAATATTTGTATTTATTTTTCCAAAAATAATAATTATATTCGCCAACTTATATCACATAATTATGAACTTTTATATTCCCGAAATTTGATTAACAGACATCTGAGAGCGTAAAAAAGTTGGCCACATTTGATATTTGCTTTGGCAAATATTAAGATTTACAAAGGGGATTATGTTATGTTTTGTTTAAAACTAAAAACAATTTTTTAGTACAATTTTAAATTTTCGGGTTCCGACGTAGAAGATGGCTAATCATTGGCTAAAATATTCTTTCCTGCCAACTGACGGTAAAATAAATTTGAATCGCGAATAAGAAATAGAAAATTTGCATCGCGAAAGAGCTAACCTAAGATTGTAACTAATATTTATCACATCACCCTAACACATCTCGCTGTCAAGAAAAGTGAAAAAACTGTTGAGCTGAAGGACCTTTGGAAAACCTTCGGAGTGGGAAAAACAACCTGGCATATTCCGTTTCACTTTTTCGCAGTTAAAAACAAAGTAAAACTTATTGTTTGAACAAAAAACAATTTTTTGAAAACAAACAAAAAAAAATACACTACAGAAATACGAGAAGCAAATAAAATAAATTAACGACAAAAAAAATTCTCTATCTCTCTATCCCATCTTATCGGGAGTAGCACCAAGTATCAGTTTGAGGCTACATAGTCTCTTTTATTCTAAGCTAGGTATTATACTGTAACACAATGATGGAAACAAAAGAAGAGTAACTCCCCCCCCCCCCCCCCGAGTCAATAAACACCAACAAAATCCGCTAAATTTTGTTAAAATGTAAAGATTATACCCAAATTTTTATCAGAATATTTTTATTAACTTTCTCTTCCCCCCCCCCCCCCCGAAAAAATAAAAAGTTTTATGACCGTTTATGAGAAGAAGAAAACTTTGGATATTGTTTTTTAACTAAATAAAATATTTACTTGCCCATTAGAGTAATTTTAAAGCAATTTTTAGCACAGATAGTTAATTTTAACTTTGAGTTAAACCATTGATTTTAAATTTGATAAAGTACAAAATTTATAAGCAATCATTAAAATAAATAAATGTTGAATATATCAATTAAAAAAAATCTATACAATAGTATAAAAATAATTTTGGCACATATTTTCTTAAAGCTAAAGCATAAATATTTTGGAGTACCCAATAGCGATATGATGATAAATAAAATTATCTGCAAAGATGAATTAAATTTTTTGTAAAAAAAATTTCGTTGTTTAAGATTAGTGCCGAAGAAGACGGTAGCGAACAAAAGAACAAAACTATAGTACAAAAGTACAATAGTTTAAATAATATCAAAGATATAATATATAGGTATATGTTCTATATCTTTGATAATATAACAGAATACATATTAAATAATAATATAATCAACTCTCTCATAAAAATTGAGATAGGGCATTTTGAAATAAAATTATTAATAATGTGATATAATATTGATATTTTCAAATGTTTTAATATAGCGGAAGTATGTAGATACTTTAATTGTATTTCTATATTGGAAGTATTTGGAATAGAAAAATATTTGACAAATTTTTCTTATTTTGACGTTCACATAGCTGATAGAGAGAGTTGAATATAAGATATAAATAAATATATTATATATAGATAAATAAGATATAATAATAGCTATTATTACAACTAGGGTAATATGAATAGTATATTTCCCGAGGTTGGCTAGTTACATCTCGAGGGCAAAGCCCGAGAGATGTATAGACAACCAAGGGAAATGTATTCATATTTCCCGTGTTGTAATCAATAGTTTTCTTCTGATTGAAAAATATATTATTAAATATATCAATATTTCATCAATAATAAAATTTGAGATTTTGAATTTGCAATAACTCGAAAACGGCGCTAGATATCGAAAAACTGAGCAAAAAATTTACCCCCCTTTGCTCGTTCTCAACCCCCCTAGCAATTTGTTGAAGGAAGCCTTATGCAAAATTCTAGATCAACAGCGCGCAGAATGCGCGCACAATAATTCAGAAAAAGTTAGGTTGGTTTTTAAAATATAAAAATAAGTAGGCACATTTTTTATTTTAAACGTCACTTAAATGTCACTTTTTAACAGGGATGGCTTTAGTATTTTGTTTTGTATGTTTGATTGTCCAATCACCGTGCGCAAAGTATACTTTAAAATGACGTTTCATATTTCCCTAGGGAAAATATGATATGACGTTTCATATTTCCCTTGGGAAATATTAGTGTGTTATGACATATTGTAACTAAGGCGATATTGCTCTATATTGTTTCAATCAGAAGAAAAATATATAATATGAAGATTACCAATAGAATGTGAATTATTGTAATAAAAAAAAATACAAAAAATTTTGCAAAATTTGGTAAGAGGTTGAAAATAAAGTAGTAGATAAGTAATATATAGTCGATGAATTTAGATAATTGTCTATAGTCGATTAAGTTTAGAAAAATAAAATTTAGTATCTAAGTGGGTTATGTACCTCGAATTCAATTAAGCGTATGCCAATTTGGTAATATTTGACTTATTCGATTAGTCGGATGCCTCAAGTTGTAAAAAATGGTTTCGCCTCCGGCTAGAATGGCACCCCACATGCTAAAAGTACCGTAATCTATTATGGAATGATTGCACGCCGCCAAAATAGCTAAATCTAGAGACGAAGGATTCACAGATTTGTGTTTGCTCATAAGAAATACGTTATTTTTCCTCCCAAATTTTTTCAAGCACCAAGCGGGATCGTCACTCGCCATAACAAATAATACATTACGATACTTTTTTTCGTAGTATCTAAAGGCGGAATAATAGAAACTGGAATTGGCTGGTAATATGGACAATTTTCTCTTTAAATAATCAATATAATCGGTTCTACGTACGTGTACACCTATAAACACACACTGAGTTTTATTTTTGGCAATAGATCTCAAAATACTTTGACTTTTGTTAATTAATTTTTTTTTAAATGTGAATTCCTGCGTTATATCTTGGACCCATGTTAATACTAAGTCTGGTAGTACAGAGTAACGTGGTAATACTATACTTTGATACGTATAATTCCATGCGTTTAACGACTTGACCACTTTGCTCATATCTATGGGGCAATGAGAGATCTCCTCGAATGTCGGCACCGTAAGTGAATCAAATATTGGCTCCAATTTTAGTTGCATACATCTGGGCATGTAAGGTTCTAATCCGGTGCGTCTTGCGATGGCCCAAACGGCGGCATATTCCCACATTTGATTTCCCAATCGGCCACCTTCCATAGTGGTCACCACTCCATAACGTGGACATTGCTGCTTGTGCCATACCTTTTTCGGCTTTATATAAGAACCCAAGCACAGTGATTTTTCAAAGTCCGCGTACGTTTTGAAAGCGATGTGATTAGGATTTACCGCGTACAACGGAAACAAAAACACATGAACAAATAATATCACACAAAGAGCTAAAACTGTCGCTGTAAATAAAATATTTTTATTTGAATTTATCATAGTACCGATTTTTCTACTACGTGCGTTAATTTAAATTATTTCTATCACTACATTTCTGAAGATACAAATTAGACTTTAGACGTCTACATGATTTTATTGATTTTTTGTGTATTCCCGTTTACGAGATGACGTCTGCTAGCTTGCGTTTACTTTATACAGGATGCTTTTAAAGAGATAAATTTTCCTCCAATTTATTAATTATACATAAATAATACAAATTATAAATTAAATAAGTAGGAAAAAAAGTTACACAATAATTTTGACAAAACTTTCAATTTTGTCAAACTCTTGATTTTAGATCTTTTGACATCACATCTTTTAAAAAAACAAATTTTTCCAATAAAAAGTTAACTAGTAATAAACAAAAGCTTGCAATTTAAAGAAAATATTAAATTTGTCGTAAAAGATTTCGTACATTTCTCGAATAAACAATTAAAAACAAAACAAAATTTTTTTAAATTTCTCGCGGGAAAACTACTACGAGTAGACAATTTTCTTCCTCTTTAACTTAATTTTAGAAATTTTCTTCTGTTTTTTTACCGTTAATTACCAAATTTTTACACTTGGCACTTATGATTCTGTGAGCACTTGCATAACATTCTGGTAGGGTGCTAACCTTGTCGGATGCATAAGCCATAGATCAAACTTGAACTTTAGATCACAACAGTGCAGTCAGCGCGACCAAGCATTGAATCACGGTCTCCCGCTCTGTAGCATATTTACACAGAGCAGTAATATATTTTATCTTAAATACATTCGAAAATTAGTTATTTTTTAGTCCATTTGCTGCAATGATTAATAATTTAATTTTTATATATTGCAATGACTCTCTGAGTTTCCCCTAAATATAGGAAATATAATATTCTGTTGAATCCAATAGAAACCTATGATTATGTGCAAAGACAGTTCAGGATAAGTGCATCTGTGCATTTGTGACACTCAGAAGTCACAAAATCAACTCTAGTTTGGTGCTGAAATGCATTCAGACATTGAATGAGATATGGCAAACTGGCAAGAAACAATTCTAACAGCTTTTCCTGGGACCCGAAATCGACGATTGTACCAACTGTTAGAACTGTCAACATTCTCTTAGAACAATACACCCTAAAACTGTGTTTTAGTAAATACAAGAAAACACCCTCCGGTAAACATTCAAAATATTATTTGAAGATGTTCAGAATCAATCTACGGGCAATTGTATGGATCTTAATTGACCACTGTAAATTGAACAAATATGTCAACATACTGAGATGTGTAGATGATTTCAAATAGCGAGAATCCAACAGAGCAGACGAAATAGTAGAGCATATGCTTTGACAATGTCCGTATCTTGCATCAAAGACGCTTCTGGTTTAACATGGCTAGAATCAGTGACACTTCACCTGCCAAATTACTTAAGTAATTTATCCTGTAATGTACGCTCCAGAACGGACGTGGATAAATTGGGCACTAATCTCTCAACCTGTTTTAATTCTACCCTTAAATTGGACACCGACGACGAGATTATGGTATAAGAGGAATATCGAAATTCGGCGCTATGAGGATCACGCTATAAGGAGATTATTCTGGTAACAATGATAATAATTAATTACCCGGTAACTGTCAGTCAATCCTTATCACGATTAGATAACTAAAATTTAGAGTGTATTCGAGATTATCCGCAGTGGCACTTGTCAAAACTGACCTTCCGCTCCGGTCTCCTCCACTCTGGACACTCTGAGCCGTTTTGACAAACGCTGTACTAACTGAAAATATTCCCATCGGCCGGTCCAACTCGGCAAAGTGTTTTTATTACACTTTATACACGCTATAATTTCTAAACAACTATTAACTTAATCATAAATAAATTTTTATTTAGTAACTCAGAATAGGTATTACTCATGCACAATTTAGCGCCGCCCAGCAGGACAAAGATACTGCATCAGCGGTAGTATAATAAACCCAGTTTCTATCCTTATTCCTGCCTTCCTCCCTAAAATCTAGAATCCAAAATGACTCTCTGAGCTTATACGGTATTACTTATTGAAAACTTAAGAACAAATTGTTTATAAAAAACTTACGATAAATTGACGATAAAAAAATTTGGACGTAAAATCCACAAAATTATAAGTTATTGTTATAACGTGAAGTGAATATTTAATGTGAATACTATTGTTGATGGAGCGCCAAAATTATTTTATCGGAATACATAGACATCATTTGAATTATAAAATGCCCTTAAAAAAGCTTTGTCCGGCGTGAGGTTCGAACTTGCGATCACCAAATCATGTAATTATGTTTCGAGCACATAAAGCACTAGGCTATTGAGAGTTAATTTAATAACATTGTTTTAATTCGTATTATCTCTGTTACATAAACATAATTCAATTCAATTCATAAAAGTATGCAATTTTTCAACAATGTTTTCTTATAACATTATCACGTAAAATTATCGTCCGTAAACCGACTTTTTTTTATTACGAGGCGTAATACTGTAGATATGGACATCACTGGCAACGTGGGTTTATGGACGATATTCTGGAAAGAGCAAAATGACAAACAGATAGAAAAATTTGAACAATACAGAAAAAAACAAAATGAAAAAATAGATGGTTTCAAAAAAATAAATGCTTGAAGAAATTAAAGAGATCATGAGCAATACGTGTAAAGAGATAAAGGAGGTTTTAAGTGACACAAAAGAAGAGCAAGAAGTAGAATTGTTTGTAAAGAAATAATAATAAAGAAAAAACAGAATTATTTAATTCTAGTTTTGCTCTATTAATAGAGCAAAACAATAAAAAAATAAAATTGGTGGAACAAATTGAATCGGTTTAAAAAGAACAGCTGGAAGAAAAAGAGTTCAATGAAAAAAAAAGAGTTTTTTGAATTTTTTGAATTTTTTGAAAGAGAAGAACAAGAAAATGAGTCTTTGGAAAAAGAAGAGCAAAGGATAAATTATTCAAGGAAACACAAATAATGGAACAAAATGAAGAAATAGCAGAATTATTTAAGATAAAAGAAATAAATAATGAAGAAATGGAAGTTATGGAGCAGGGCGAAAAAACAATATTTATTAAAAAGGTTCAAGAAAAAAATGAAATATTCATAATGGAAGAACAATAGAAGGATGTCAAAAATGTAATAGAAAATCTAATGGTGACAAATGAAACTGAAAACAACAAATGAAAATAAAATTGATAAAATTAAAAAAGATGAAGTTAATTTCGAAAAAGCAACAAGAGCTAAGAAAATCGAAGAGTCGATAAAATTACCGTCAGCAAGCAATACCAGGCCCGTATCCGTACCGTACCGTATTAAGGGGCACGTGCCCCTAGGTGCCCCCCCCCAAATGTTAAAAAAATTTCTTTGAAAGTAAAAAATTTGAATTTTGATAATAAAATAGGTATGCCCAGCAATTCTTGAAGAAGAATGCGATTTCTGGTAACAGAAATGGTTAAATGTGAACGATTTGTAAAAGAATTCATTATACAGGGTGACCCAGACCACCCGTATCAGTACATTTTTTCAAAAACGGTAAATCGTAGAGAGTTGGGCGAAAAAAATTTATTACAAAAGCCCTAATGACGAATCTGGTGATATTATTTCCGGAAAAAGTCGGCATCCAGAGTAGTTTGCTCCAGAAAGTCCAGAAATCAAGAATTTTAAATGGCACCATATGTCGAAAGTAGTATTGTTGGAAAGCTCTTTAAAAACTAAGCAAGTTTTGTAGGAAAAATTTTTTTATTACTCCCACTCCTTTTAAGTTATATCTGACTTAAGTTATTAAATTTCAATTTCTTATAACGAACTTAACTTTAAAAGTCAGTACTTGAAATCCAGCTACCGCGTTAGAAACGTTAGAAACGTTTTTGTTTACGACAGAGGGATAAAACAATTGCAATTATTAATTATTGTCTAACTCGATAGCTAGATTTTGAATGCCAATTTTTAAAATAAAGTCAAAATAATCAAAATAATCAAAATAATAACTTAATAACATAAGTCGAATATAACTTAAAAGGGGTGGGAGTAATAAAAAAATTTTTTCTACAAAACTTGCTTATTTTTTAAAGAGCTTTCCAACGATACCACTTTCGACATATGGTGCCATTTAAAATTCTGGATTTCTGGACTTTCTGGAGCAAACTACTCTGGATGCCGACTTTTCCCGGAAATAATAATATCACCATTAGATTCGTCATTAGGGCTTTTGTAATACATTTTTTTAGCCCAACTCTCTACGACTGACCGTTTTTGAAAAAAAGTACTGATACGGGTGGCTGGGTCACCCAGTATACATGGGCAAAATGTTCTGAAGAATTTTTTTCAATGTCGGAACCCTATTAAAAATATTTGCAATATTACTAGTGACTACAGCAGCTGCCGAGAGAAGTTTTTCTAGTTTAAAACGAATAAAAACTTATTTAAGGAGGGAAAAGGGTCTGAGAAACAAAAAAAACAACATATTTTTGTGATTTTTTTTTTCAGAGGATACATTATTTATTAAAATTTTTTAAATTATTTTCATTATTAAGCATTATTCTAAGAACATTCTGCTAAATTTTCATAAAAAAATACTAAAAAATAAGCCAGTGGTAGTAGTGAAAACCGAGTCACCACAAAAAAAAAGTTACTATGCGGTAGTCAGGATAACTCATGATTGCTTCATCTGAAATTAAGAAACCAAAAAGATTTCCTTAGTACATAAGTTTATCTTGGTTTTTAACGAAGGATTTTGTTTTTTTTTTCAATTACAACTTATTTTTTAATTAAACTAAAACAAAAATTTTGATTGCACTTTTACCAAAAATTCAAAAATAAATAATTTTATAAATTATTAATACGAAATAATACAAAAATAAATAAAAAGCTTGTTAATTCTTTCGTTCAAAATATATATAAACTACTTATCTATTAAAGAAATCTTTTGGTTTTTTAATTTCAGATGAAGAAATCATGAGCTATTCTGACCACAAAGATAACCTTTTTTTTTTAGGTCACTCGGTTTTCATCACTACCACTGGCTTATTTTTCAATATTTTTTTATAAAACTTTAGCAGAATGTTCTTTGAATAATGCTTAATAATGTAAATAATTTAAAAAATATTAATAAATAAGGTACACTCTGCAAAAAAAAATCACCAAAAGATGCTGTTTTTTTGTATCTCGGACACTTTTCCCCCCTTAAGAAATTCTACCGGTTAAGAAAGGCTAAAATTTTTAATAAATTTAGAAAAATAAAATATTGAAAAAATTTATCTGTAGTAATACAAATTTTCGGAAGGGAAACCACCGAAAATTTTATTTTTTACAAGTGCCCCCTCCGAAATGAAATCCTGGCTACGGACCTGAGCAATACTAACAATTTTTAAAAAATTCTAATAATTGTTATAATAACAAATGCTCCTGTTTATCCTGCTGACGATGTTATTAAAAATAAATCATTACAAAAGAAAAGAAAAAGAAAAGTTGGAAGATTTGGACGAATGAGGGCGACAGAAAAGGATGCCGGCAAAGTGGACGCCTGGTGCGGAGATAATTATATGGAAAGCAAGAAGAAAAAAATAAAGAAGGATAACGAGATATTTGGATGAAAGAAAAATAAAAAAATTTGAAAAAAATTAACGTTTCAACGGCAATTTGATTTGATTTATCTTGTTTGGTTTGTTTGATTTAGCTTTATAAAGGATCTTCGATATTTTTTTTGTAGCACGACATTGGAGTTGGACATTGAAGAAAACTAAAATTAAATGTCAGCAAGACTGATGTCATCATATTTACTGGCAGCAAAATTTTACAAATGTATGTAAAATATCTAACGACTAACGTCGTACGTGGAAAAAAAGACCAACTACGTACTACACTTGCTCTATTCTCTAATTAATCACAATTTGCAGTTACCAAGAGACTTAAAACTTCTATTCGTCCTTACCAGTGCAAGATCAATCCTGGTTCCAAACACAGCTATTTAATTTCCATACAACGGTAAACAATAATTACTTTTAAAAATCAAAAATAATTTGAAATTAAGTGCTACAAAAACTTCACTTACTTTCAACAAGAATATTTAGTTATTAATATTTTCAAATGGAAACAGGAAACACCGACTTGCAAATGCATAATCTATAAAGAAATTTTTTGGAGGATGATGTCCATATGCAATTCGAGCCTGTCGAGTTTTATTTTAACGGCGTTGCAATTCCACAGTTAAATGCATCCTGGTGGGAATTTCCATTTCTTGTTTGTGATAGAAATAAGAACATCTTCGTATTTTTTTGTATTGAATAAGATTGTTCAGTTTCGTTGCAGAATAAAATTTATGTTGCAAGTAATAATTATGGTATACGGTGAAGTTTCATTTCAAATTGGTTTTTGTATTTTTCTCTTAGGTAAGTCTAAAAAAAGTACTTTAAATCTATGATTTTGTACATTAAAGATCACTTCTGGAATTGATATTAATTTAAGTATCATTTAATAAATGAAATTGAAGTTTTTGTTAAATCAAAAATTTTGAAAAATTGTCCCTGTCTTCCTGATGGTGGTGCTTGAATCAGATATTAAAATTCCACCAATAAATCATAATATAAATTTTATTATAAACGAATAAAAGTAAACGTGAAGAAAACCAGTTTTAACTGATATAAAATGAAGTCGACCTTTACATTTTTTGATAAATCTTAGTAATATAAAATAATATGAATTTTAAAAATGGGAAATCCATAGCACTTGTAAATTTTTTGCTATTTTGTAATAATAATTATATTAATTAATATAAAAAATATTAATATATAAAATATTTTTTAATTAAATATATTTTTAAATATAAAAAAAATTATTTTTCAGATTTTTTTTTACTCTATCTCCAATTTGAATTTTACTTTATTAAAAACAAAACACTTCTTAATAGATCACATATTTTATTTTTGTTTTAACTTATTTTGTATTATTTGAAACGTTCTAGGTAAATAATACTGACGCTCAGATGAATTAACGAGATTCTTAGTGTACGTTTGATAGGCTAATATTAATTTCATCAAAAAAATTTCAATTTGCAGTCTTGTGAGTCTTAAATTTTTGTTATAGATTAAAAATCATTAATATTGACAAGGAAGGAATTGAGTATTGGAACTGCATACTTACATAAATACGAATTGATTCAACATGAGTCATGATCGATATTACCCATGCTTAGTCATTCCATACATTTTGTTATGATTGTAAAATATTAAAATCCATTTCTTTGTTTCAAACATAAATTGATCATCTCGTTAATTCATCTACGCACCAGTGTGTTTTTCTAGTGTATCACAAAAACAAAAGAAGTACAAATCTGTAACCTGGTTCTAAAAGAGCTAATCTTACTTTTTCGATTTTGAATAACGATGAACTACGATCATTTTCCTTTTATCGTAAATTTCGTAGCTTTTAGAACATAATTTTTTGTCGATTACCCACGCCGTTGAACTTTTTATATATTTGTTCACATAAATTTTGTAACATTTTTATCTAAAATTTTAAGTTACCATAATAATAACGGACAGTACGATAACTAGGACATTTTGCCGTCGCCACTTCGCCGTCGAAAATTTAGTACGTAATTTTTTTTAAGAGTTTAGAAGGAAACTCGACATATTGTAACATTTAAAAATATTTTTTTTTATTTTATTACAAATACAAAAATTGTCGTTATTCGTCTGATTTTTTACTTAATTTTTTAATTAATTGGTAATTTTAAAATTATATATTAATCTGATTGTAGTAATAATCTGGCTATCGTAGTATGCAATGGTACTAAAAATTATTTTGTTGAAAGGGATGAAAATATCTTGAGATAATATTTTTTAAATTTAAGTTAATTTTTCGACATAAAATTAAAAATTATTTTTAATGATTTGCTCGAATTTTATATTTTTAGGTTTACATTTTCAGCACACTAATGGCATTAGTTTAGATCATAACGATACTTTTCTAAATAGAAATCGACGACAAGCTCAAACTATTTGCCCGTAAGTTAAATTTTTATTTATACATTTTTAATAATAATAATAACTTTGCTAATTATTAAGGTGCATAAATTGCCAAGAAGTACCACATTGCTCCTCTTAACCCATATTTTTATTTTAGATCTAAATTAATTTAAATCATTACGATACCCTTTTATTTGTTCTATTTTTGAAGTAAAACATCTTTAGGCGCGACTAAGGGGTAACTGAACGACAATGCAACGGAAATGCGTTACGGCAATATGACGGTATTTTTAAATTAATAACTAGTAACATAGGTGCAATAAAGACGAACCAAGACAAACTGAAATAAAATTATCACAAGAGTGTGAATTTAAAAATACGAATATAGCTCTTAGCGTGCATAATAATTATAATGAAAATAGTTTCTATTGTGAATTTGTGACTGTTTGTCAAGTTTGTTTATAATTTAAGGTTATATTCAGATTTCATTCGAGTTCATACTTTGGTTTGCTAAATTTTCTATTGAATAAAAGGGCTCTATGATGATTATATAATATGGCAAAAAAGTTTTACTTCAATCGCGTGTGACGGTTACAGGCATTTTTTTTTTTTAATTTTTTATTACGTATGTATTAATATGCCGGGAATAATTTAAAAAATTAACAAAGCTACCAAATGTTTATTTGAGACCAGAAAAAAATCTTTAAGTGTCAGTTGTAGAATTTTGAAACAAAATTCAGAGTTCTACAATAAATAAAATATCTCTTAAGGAGAAAAGGATAATTATAAAATTTGCTTTCATTGATTAATTTAAAAGATATGCTCTAAAGCATAAAACAAAAAAATTAGTGGGGTTCACTCCTCTATTACTTTTTTTACTCTTGAGATATAGTTCACTCTATGACACCCACTATCTCAGATTTAAGTAATCATACCAAATTTGTTTGTTCTATCTCTTACGGTTTAGATTTTACAGCCTTTTAAAGTTTTTGAATTATTGCGATTTTTATCCTCTGTTAAATTTATTAAATAAATTATATCTTACCAACTAATCTACATGAAATTTTTTTACGTATACATTAATACATCAGGTATAATTAAAAAAATTAATTAAACTTCCAAGCGTTTATTTGAGACCAGAAAAAAATGTTATAACTTACACTTACAATTTTAGGTTTTGATGTGAAAAAAAAATTATAAGAGAGTAAAAAACTCACTAAGTTTTTTTAAATTTTATGTAGCATTTCATAGAGCATATCTCTAACAAACAATAATTTTCATGATTATCCTTTCCGTTTAGAAGATATTCCGTTTTTCGTAGAACTCTGAACAAATAAACACTTGATGGCTTTGTTCATTTCTTAAATTATTTGTGACATATTCCTGTATATGAAAACAAAAAATTTTTTTTAAATTGGTTTGTAACTAGAAAGATAATTTATTTTTCATAGAAGACAAAAAAACTTTAAGAGGCTGTAAAATCTAAACTGTTACAGATAGAGCAAGCAAATTTGGTACGATAACTTAAATCATTGAATAGAACAGCCGTGCCAAGTTTTGTCAAAATCTAAGATAGTGGGTGTCATGGTGTAGTTGAACATGGACATGGGATGACCGAGTAGCTTGGAATAGTTATACTACCCTTTAAAATTTAATACAATTTTTGACAATTATTTGGTTATTTTTTCTATTAGGCCTGAATCTTTTAAATGCCGTTCAGGTGATTGCATTTCCAAAGAAAATGTATGCGATGGAAGAGTGGAATGCAGAGACGGATCAGCTGAGCAAGATAATTGCCGCAATAAAATTGGGTGAGAAAAAGTTGCACGTACATGAAATTATTGTTATGCTAACATTTTGTAGGTGTAATACTTTATTTTTATTTCAATGCAACTATGGTGCTTGCATAGCTAAAAGAAAAACGTGCGATGGAAAACGGGACTGTAGAGACAATTCTGACGAAACTTTGCCGGAATGCAGAAGAACCATAAAAGAAACCTTTGTAAATGATTGTGGGTAAGCTATATTTGTAATAAATATAATTTTAACTTAACAAAATAACCTTATTTTAAAATAATTTTTTGTTATACGTAGATCCGCTAAATTTACATGCGATTCTGGTCAGTGTATAGATGTCATCGACTTATGCGATGGTATTGGAAATTGTGATGATAAATCGGACGAGACCAGTGAAGTTTGCAGATACTTTAATTGTCCATCCTCAACATATCGATGTAACTATGGAGCATGTGTAAGTGGAAATGCCAGATGAACGGTAGGCGGGATTGCTTGGATGGTTCTGATGAAAAATCTTGCCCGGGAACCCCTACATCCTCATCATTTAAGTAAGTTAATTACTGTAACAAAATATCCCCCCCCCCCCTGCATATATCCTAACTCCTTATTGCGGCGTTTTTGCGTCGATCAAAACAAAAAAAAGTTTAATTGTCTAAATTTGAACTTTTAGTTCAGAAAAATGTAGTTTTGTTGGCGTTTTAGACAAGGATGTCGGTTTCTCTATAATCCTCCAAATGGTAAATATATTGTAACTAACGATCCAGGAGCTGGATATAAACCAGGAGACGTTGTTCCAGTGTTAACTACAATGTCTTTCAATTGTAACGAAAGATATGTAGCTTATCCGCCATTAGACGAAGATAAAATAATGTTTTATTGTGTGAACTCAAGCAAATGGTTGCCACTTTTACAAGCATGTGAACGTAAGTATTATTTATTTAGTCACAATGATTGTTATAGATTTTCTATTCTTTAGTCGCATGTCCCTCCGAAAAATCAACAGAATCAACAACGATACAATGTAGTCTAAATGGCGAAAGTTTAAAGACGTGCATAAATCCAATAGAAAATACAATAACATATATATCATGTGAGGCAGCATACGAAGAACCTAGCCTATTGCATAAAGGAACACGAGTATGTAGAAATGGTAACTGGGACTCCTCAATACCTACTTGCACTCCAGGTGAGAAAAAACCAGTCTAGTGGGATATTTTTAGTGAGTACATCGATTGTCAAAACGACCCGGAGCGTCCGGAGCGAAGAGAATCAGAGCAGGGGGATTTGGAGACGCAGTTTTGACAAACGAAACAACGAAAAATCTAGGATTCACTTTAAAATCTAGTGATCTAGATCTACCATTGTTACCAGAATGATCTTCTCGTCGGTGGCTAATTTAAGGGTAGGATTAAAAAGGATTGAGGGATTAGCTTGGAGACCAATTAAACTTTTCTTAATTAATTTAAACAAAATAATTTAATTATTTCAGTTTGTGGTAAAAAACGAGCCAAAGGACGACCTCGTCTTATAGGAGGTAGAAATGCTACCCTAGGCGATTACCCCTGGCAAGTTGCTGTGTATAACGCTGATAAGATTCAAATCTGCGGAGGTTCTGTTTCTATGCATATAATTAAAAATAATTGTTTAATTATTTATAACTTTTAGCTGCTCATTGTTTTGCTGATAATAATAATGGTAGAAAGTATCCAAAAGAGAACTACGAAATTGCAGCTGGAAAGTATTACCGCCAATACCAACACCCAGAGGACTGTAATGCACAATATTCTAAGATATATAAAATGGTCATTCCTGAGAGATACAAAGGGGAAATTAATCAATATCAAGAAGATATTGCAATCATAATACTTTCGACACCGTTTAAGATATCCGTAAATGTTCAACCAGTTTGTATTGATTACCAAAATAAAGATGACACATACTCCGGTGATGGAATTGTAGGTAAGACAGTAGTGAAAATAAGCTAATACTAAAATTTGGATAGGTTACAGGATGGGGCTTCAACGAGCAAAACAAACCCACAGAAGTGTTATAAGAATTGCACACGTTCCATATATATCTTACGGAAATTGTTTTGAAAAAGTGCATAAGTTGTCTCGAAGTTACATAACCGCTGACAAAATATGTGCGGGATATTTGAATCAAAGTTAGGAAGAATTAATTCTATATAGCACAAATTAATCGTAGTTTTTTTTTAGCTAAATCGATATGTAACGGCGATAGTGGAGGTCCTTTAGTCTTTCCGAAAAGACTTGATGATAATGAACGATATTATTTAAGAGGAATCGTAAGTACATCTCCTATCAGCGACGAGCTTACTTGTGATTCAAACCAATATGGATTTTACACCTCCATAGCAAAGCACATTGATTATATAAATAAAATTGTAAATAAATATTTTATATTTCATAAATAAATAAAGCCCCGCCCATGGCGTGGTTATATTTTATACAAGTAGTTTTGAACATAAATTGCACTCGAAAATGACGGATCTACTTTTGGCCATGACAGATGAAAGACTTCCATGACCATGACTCCCCTGAAAGTTGCCATCAGGGGATACCCTTCCAAATACCACCAGAAGCCACCAATATTGTTGGTGAATATGACCATAAGATTAACTTTAGATACGATAAAGATACGGCAGCTCTAGGCCAAAATGCCTGAAGTGCGCAGGACAACCTCAACGTGCACAAAGACAAGGAAAGAACCGGCCAAGTACGCCAACTTTGAAGGTTCCATTCGGCCAGCTACCAGAGATGCACCTTCTTCTTCATGTGCCAAATCCGGTTTCTTGAAAGTTGGCTACCTTTCTCTCCTATGTTTGTGTTGTGAGTTTAAAGTATTATAACACACATAGGGGACCTACTGCTTAACGCGGGCTCCGAACCACGGGAAGTGTATACACTTAATCTTCAGAGAGGATGTACCAGGCAGATTATTTACACCTCGGTGGTTTGCCATTACCTTCTGAGGAGAGACGATCAGAATACTAAAGTTTTACTGAGCCCGGAGTCAAACCAGGCATTCAGCACTGACAACCGTCTCCCAGATATGCACCAGTTACCCTAAATTAAAACGGTACACACATTTCTTGGAAGACCTATGGTTCTCCAGTCAAGATTTCGATCTCATGAGTCCACGACAAATGAGTCCTATGTACGTTCAAAGAACAGCAAGAAAACCTCCTTTCCATGAAGAACCAATAGAGAGCGACATACATACGACATAAATTTTCTACAGATATTCTCAGTTTATAAACCTTCCCCCCACGACTTGAACGCCAAGCTCACCAACTGGCACTCGCGTTAAATTAACATTAAAAACAGAGCGTTCCCCAAGCTGGAGCATTGTTCTAAAGCAAAGTCCAGCGCTTCGTAATCAGTAGTTCTGTTAAAACGTTAACCTCCGGTACCAATTGGCTGTGAGCGTATATTCCATCGAGGCAAATAGACTCAACTTGATGTTGAACAACGCATTGCGAACAACACAGCATGATTTTACTTTCCGCTGGGTTAAGGGACACCAAGGCAACGAGGGTAACAAAAGAGCAGATTTGCTGGCGAAAAACGGTTCAAGCAGCCTTCTCTGCAGCCCCGAACCAATAATCGCGCCATCTGTAAAAAACCTTTAATACTCTCCTAAATCTACACTCCAGCAGATGGGAAAAAGGAACTGAATGCAGACAAGTGAAGGCGACCATAAAAGCACCCTCAAGTAAGCATTCCAAATACTATCTGAAGTTATCCAGAGTCAATCTACGGGCAATTGCAGGGATATTAACTGGTCACTGCAGATTAAGCAAACATCTAAACACAATGAGCGTCGTAGATAGCCCTATATGTCGAGGATGCAACGAAGCAGATAAACAGGTGAGCATGTGCTCTGTCACTGCCCAGCCTTATATCATCAAAAAGAGATTCCATGTTGAGGGAATTCTGGCCTAACATGACCAGAATCGGTGAAACCTCGCTCGCCAGGATTCTCGAGTTCATTCTCTGATTGGGATGGCTTGAGGAATGATGAGACGGGGTTGCTGCAAAGGAAGTAGTGCAATATTCCCGATTAAGCGGCCCGAGTACGTGCGAGGTTAAACCTAACCCTCTATCTAATAATCCAGAATCCAGAGCATGGGTGGTTTTGTAAGACAACCTCCTGCAGACCATGGACAATATCCTGATGATGAAACAAAGAAAAACTTGAAAAGTTATCTAAGTGCTTTCGAAAATCAGTTTTATTTCTTCTTGTAATCCCCCCCCCCCCCTATATTAGAAATTTAATATATCAAAAAAAGACATGACACTCAGATGGTTAAAATTGTGCTGACAAGTTAAAGAACCATAAGTGACAGATCCATTGAAAGATTTTGAAATGAAAGTTTTACTAAGGAATTAAACAGCCTATCGTGCAAAGATATTTAGATGTGGCGGATGGTGAAAGCAATATGAAAAACCCACGAGGCAATTCTACTAATCAACGGCATTCAAAGAATGATCCACTTAGACGCCCCAAATTTAAGCAAATTTAATCCTTCTAAGATGTGCAAAAAGCAATCAAAAGGACCAACAAGAGAAAAACCCTCGGACCACATAGAATTACCATGAAAGTACTGAATAAACCTCCCTAAGAAAGTCATTACAACAATAACAGGTATCACCAATACAGTCTTCAAATTTAACGTCTTCACAGAAATACCGACCAATCATAGTTTCCTCTTTATAATTGGGAAACTGGTCAAAAAAGTCATCTTCGTACGATTCAATTAAGCTCTCGAAGAACACAAAATCATCCAGGACGAACAATTTATATTCCACGACGGACACCCATCAGTAATTAAGAATCACCTTATCCAACAACAAAACGAAATTAATAGCTGCAATATTTCTAGAGATGCCAAAAAGACAAATGAATTTCTTTTCAAAATGTTTTAGGCTAAAATCCTACCTGATAAGTAGGAAACTCGAGATCAAGTTAGAAAGAATTGGTTACCCTACCCATCTAACCTCTTCAACATTTTCGTAAGCGACTTACTCAAGACAAAAAGAACAATAAGAGTACTCTGTGTTGACGACAATACCACTCTGGTTAGCTTTCTCAGGCGTCATTTCTGGGTTAAGTAATCCTTTCACAATTGCTTACTGTGATGTTTAATTAAACATCAGACGTAAGAGATTGAGACAGCTTCTCTGCCATATGCTCTACTTTGCCACTTATGCTTCGACTTTAGATCTACATAAACAGTGAATTGTTAAGTGTCTCGTGTCATTAAAAACATCCCTGAAGTTGTTCCAACTCAAAAATCACTAATCTAGAAAAGCGGGACCTTTGTTTTTAAATTAAATTTGATAGTAATTAACAAAATCCAATTTTAAATAATAGCTATAATAGCTATTCATCAAATTTTACGTGAAAAATTTAAAGAAAATATTGATGTAGATTAATGTTATCTTTCAAATTCTAGAAAAATTTTGGGAATATCTACAAAAATCTATGGGCTCAGTTAACGCATACTACACTCAATTGTTCTATCAAATGAACGAGGTTATGGGTTATGGCTAAAGCTGAAAGTAATTCAATTAAAAGGCTTGAATAAAGTAATTCAACGCTTGCTGTCATTAATGTTTTTATAAATTTTAAGCTTTTACAGAGTTTTCAAAAAATTAATAAAACTTAGAATTTTTCAACATTTTTTAATTTACTCGGAAATCATTAATTTAAGCAATGGGGGCCGTTTATAAAATACATCACTTAAAATTTTACCTTTTTAGATCCCCCCCCCCCACTACACACACATCCACGCAAATAATATAATGTCATAAAAGCTAGATCCCCTCTGTAAATAGTTTGTTAAAAACAATTTAAATAAAACTGACGAACTGCAAGAACGTTGATGTTTCTTTAACCCTCCCTCTCTTGTTAGGTTAAGAAATACTCCTCTCCCTTCCCGTTTGCGAATATATTTTATAAAAAGTTGATAAATTTATCTTCTTTAAAAAAGTTATTTTCAGTTGAACGGCATAAATTAAAAAATTTATTTTTTACTTTACTTTCATTTTTCCATAAACTACAACTTTTAGGTTAAGATCCTTCCTAGAGTCCATTATGTGTGAAATAAATTCTGTAACTCTAATAATAGATTAATTAAGGGAAACAAAATTTTTTTATAATTATAAGCTTTCTAAATAAACATCTGAAGATAGCAGAATAGCATTGTGAAAACTTATGTTATAAAAAATTTGTTTACACATAATTGTGTCAACATTAAACCAATAGATGACTCCGGCAGTGATATTATGTCGATATTATGTCTTACTAGTTCATACTTTCTACTGCTTACGCAATATTTTACTATTGCTTTAAGGGGGGAAGTCCATATAAATGCCTCAAAAAACAGTCATATTTTATAAATATTTTAGAAGGTGATAAAATAATTTTATAGTTTTAAATTTTTAATACAACTTTATTTAACTTTTCCACAATACAAAAAAAAATGTTTTATTTTATTTTTTTCCGAAATGGCGACTCAGGATAAATTTTCGTCTGTCGTCTCCGAGGCGAAGTCCAAAAGTGCTGCAACAAAAAAATCAAATTGTTTTCTTTTTATAACACATTAACGGGAAGGATAAACCTGTAAAACTGAAAAAAAGCATACAATTCAATATAAAATAAGCCTTTGAAAAATAAGTCAGAATTTGCAGCTGTTTTTTCAACATTGTTAACCCCCAAAAGGTATTTTATTAACGCGATATATATGAAATTTTAGGTTTATCTTTCCAATAATAATGTAGAAAAAAAAACCTTTCAAAATTTCAGACAAAGCGCTCAAGAAATTTTTGAGTTTTTAAAAATGCAGTTTCGAGATAATCGCCTTCAAAGTTTTAGTATAACGGTCAGTTTTAGTTACTTACCGATTAATCTGAAAAACACATTGTAAAACAAATTGAGATTATAAAGGAAAGAACCTTTTACCTGAAGCGTTCTGACTACTTGACTCGCACACACGACGCGCTCGGTTATATTACCTATAACTTCGTAAATATTCAAAAAAATTTTATTTTCTCTCGTCAGTACACGCTCAACATACTATATTTTCAGATTATAAAAATAAAAAAAAAATCGATTTTTTGAAATTTCTATATGGACTTCCCCCCTTAAGTAGCGATCTGTATAATTTTTGTAGCAGAAGATTACCTATTATTTAATTATAATAATACAATTATTACAATATACAATTACAAAAATTATACAGATTGTTACTTAAAGGTTCCTATGATGCAAAATATTAAAATATTATGTTTGCAGTACAAAAAGTATGAAATATAAGAAACAAAAATATCAAAACAGTCGCTGCCAGACCATCTACTGGCTTTATTTTAAAACAATTAGATATTACCTTAAGGGGTTACGTCACCTTGAGATTTTCAAAAAAACAAAATTTTTATTTTACCAGATAAATAATTTGTTATACTTTTAAGAATATTTTAAATGTTTGTCATATCAAAATTCAAATTATTTCTGAAGTTATAGCAATTAAAAGTTGAATATGAATACACTTAAAATAATAACAAAAGTTTAAACCAGTGGTTCCCAAACTTTTTTGTTTCGTAGACCACTTGCTATGTTTTGGGTTTTTTTTACTGACATAGACTCTTTACAGGTTGTCGTCGACCCTTGGAAGTCGATTAGACCACTTTGGGAACCACTAGTCTAAACCCTGTCTTTTGGTACTATGCGCTATGACTCCAAAATTGAATTACTAAAAGTGAAGATTAGAGAAGCTAGGAAATTAAAAAGAGCTGCTCAAAAGAAGTCGGAGGATATCGTGGCAACCAGGCCCGGACTGGGACCTAAAATCGGTCCGGGCATTTTAGAGACTGTCGGCCCTCTACTTCGTACAAAAACGTGTATTTCTCATAAAACGTGTAATGTTCCAAAATTAATGAAAAAAACATAGTTTTTTTGTTTGGCTTTTGTTTTTTAGTTCTAATAGTGAAAGACATTTTTTATTAGTATTATTTTTTGACTTTGCAATTTTACAATACATATAACAAAATGAAAAACAAATGCAATCACAAAAAGACTGAACTGAATTGCATGCAAAATAAAAAGAATTACATACTAACATGAAAAAAATATTACACTGTCATCACCACCTTGTATTTTGTTATTTATAAATTTATTGTGCTAAAATTTTAAGTTTTATTAACCATTTTGATACTGTTACATGATTTTGTTATGTTATATAAAATAGCATAATTTTTTTCGCGATATAATCAGCCAGCGCTACTGGTTACACGGCCCTTTGACTGCACCGGCCCATCGGGCATTTTCCCGATCTGTCCTATAGCCAGTCCAGGCCTGGTGGCAACAATGGAAAACCTCGTATACGGTCCAGGAATCGCAGATTAAAGGTAATTAAAAAATATTTGGTTTTAAGGCGCCGACGCCATATTGTTTTTCTTTGCATTTTTTTTTGAAACTACATTTTTCAAACTGGTGTACAAGATATCTCATGATCTACTTGACCAATATTGTTAAAACAGCTGCTATTTCTACAAAAAAAATTTTAAAAAATTTTTTCTTATACTACATCTTAGCCTTTACCTTTCTAAATAAGAAAACAATTATTTTTTATTTTTCAGACGATGTCTGACGGAGAAAATAAATACACCATTAGCAAGGATTTTCAAAATAAGGTCCTACTTGATGGCTTATATCTCCGTCATTTTTCAATTTTTTTTATTATTTACTACATTTTTCAAACTGGTGTATAAGATATCTCATGATCTACTTGACCAATATTGTTAAAACAGCTGCCATTTCTACAAAAAAAATTTAAAAAATTTTTTTCTTATACTACATCTTAGCCATTACCTTTCTAAATAAGAAAACAATTATTTTTTATTTTTCAGACGATGTCTGACGGCGAAAATAAATACACCATTAGCAAGGATTTTCAAAATAAGGTCCTACTTGATGGCTTATATCTTCGTCATTTTTCAATTTTTTTTTTATCGTTATTATTTCAAATTATTTATAAAACTACTATGTATATGTGTAAAATAAAAATTATTTTACAAATTTAATAGCTACGTCAAAATTTTTATTTTTATACCCATTTTTCCGAGCACCAAAGTGATGTAACCCCTTAACATGCATATATTTTGCAATAAAACATAGATAAACGGAAATAAATCGGAAAGTTTTGTTATTTGGTACAGACGTCCTATATTTGAACTTACTATTGAACCTGTAACAAGTCCTGGAGAGTTCAAGGTTGGGAAACTCTGTCATCTTAGAAAAACGGTGCACTTAACGGTTATTCACATATGTATTTTAATTAGTTACTTGTTCACTTTATGAGAAAAATAGTTGTTACATAAACTAAAGTACGTCGAATATTACATACAGGGTGTCCCCGTGACTGTGGAGAACCTTTGAGGTAGTGATAAAGAACACTTTTCTAAGACAAATTTTCAAGTAAAATTTTTGTCCAAGTCTAAACCCTTGGGAGGTACCTCCCTTTAAAGCAACTTTTTGAATTTCTGATTTCAAACGGCCATAGCTCCGATATTATTGATTTTTTAGTATATGTCTTATAACTTTTTTAAAGATCATTAACTTATCTACAAATTAGGTTATAACCTCTTATCGTCTAGAATCAACGGATTTCGAGTTATAAATTAAATTAAGAAAAAAAATGTTAAAAAATTCAGGTTTTACGCTTTTACTTTTCTTGAAAAGCCCGTATCTCTTAAACGAAACGTTTTAGAAAAAAACTCACGGCCCAAATCGGATAGGGAATTTAACGGGCTACAACTTTGGTCAAATAAATTTTTTTGGGAAACCAACCGTTTTCACAGAAATTCTGAAAATAATGAACAAGGTGTAGGTAAAAAAAAACAAACTACTTTTGAAGGATTAGAGCAATGTTAATTGTTATAAACAAATTCTAGTATACGAGGTTATCCTACTGTAAATGATTGTATCTGTATAGGTATCTCAGTGCATACTATTAGGAATTTCCAGTTAATTCGGTTAGTTTGTAAGTAGAGATTCTTCGTAAATATGTGACGACGTACATAAAATTTCATGTTTGTGATAAAGACAGAAACAACATCTTTCAATAATTCATGTTAGATAAGGTTGTCCAGTTTCGTCAGTCGTGCAGAAAAGTATTTTAATTTTCATTAATATTCAAACGTTTTTATGGCTAATAAGCAATTCTTCCAAAATTAACTGTGCGATTTATTTAATTCTAAAAGTTATTATGTTATACAGTGTAGTTTCGTTTCAAATTGGTTTTTGTGTTATTCTCCTAGGTAAGTCGAAAGAAAATACTTTAAATTTATAATTTCGGAAGTTAAAGGTCACTGATAGAATTGCTATTATTATAAACAACTTTTAATGAATGCTGCAACCGGTTACTCGTAATAATTAACACAAAAATTGGAATTTTTGTGTGCAAATCAAAAATTTGGAAAATCCTACTCCGGCCCAAACAAATTATTTTATAAAATAATATTATTACAATTCCACCAATAAATTATTTGCATTTACAGCCGACTGTAAACAAATAATGAACTTGAAATAAACCAGTTTTCATTTTTAACATTAATAAGAATAATTATAAAAACGGGAGATCCGCAACATCTTTCTACTACAACAAAAAATAATTATAAAATGCAACTTTTTACAAATATTTTTTTTATTATCTATATCAAATTAAAGCAAACTAAAAAAAAACAAAAATAATATCCACGATACCACGACCAATGGCTTGGTGTGAAATTTTTGATTTCCATAGGTAAATTCCGAACTTCGAGACATTTTTAAGGCTTTATTTTTTAAATTCTATAAGATTTATTATAATTTAAAAAAAGGCAACCAAGAAATTTTTGGGATAATTCATAGTTTCCCAGCTTTTAGCAGATCGTGCAAAAATTAAAAAGGTCGATAACCTAATCGTTATAATTGATTTTGGTTTTAATTTGTATCAAAACCTGTTTAATTTTTATTTATTGATTATTTTTTAAAAAACTAGTTTCTTTTTTACATTTCATATAATATTATCTGTAATTGTCTCCAAAAATTATAATATTAAAAATAAAGAGATACAGTTAGTCGCAAAAGAAGTGGGGCACCTAATAAAATTTTAATAATTTGCATGTAATTTAATTATTTGAAACAAAACCAGCGGTTTTAACTTATCATTTGTTAACACATTTCTTCAGGACACCGAAAACACAAAAAAAGTTTAAAAAATTTAACTAGGAATGAAAAAAAATAGCGTTTTAATAAAACAACACTGAAAATAATCGTTGCAAAAGAAGTGGGGCACTTCAAAATATAAGACTTACTTTAAGGAATTTAAACAATTTGGCACGATATTTAATATTTTGTTGGGTACCCCTTTCTTTTTAGAACATCACTAAAGCGTTTGAGCATGTTAGAAATTATTATTTTAAATAGTCTTTATCAATTGCAGCCCACTCCTCTTGTAATCTTTGAATTAACATCTGCTTTGTGTTTATAGGGGTAGTTCTTATCCTGCGGTCTAATTCGTCCCATAAATTTTCTATGGGATTAAGGTCGGGGGATTGGGGAAGCGGATGTAAAATTTTGGGACATTTATATAATCAATATTCTTGGACTAAATAGGATTTATGCTTAGGATCGTTGTCTTCGTAATATTTAAAATTGTTTTCAATGCCCATTCTGATAGCACTTTGCACCAAATTGTTTTGTAAAAGTTCCAAATATTTATATTTATTCATAATTCCGTCTATAACCACTAAATTTCCTACCCCCTTGGTCGAAATACACCCCCAAACAAGCACATTTCTACCACCGTGCTTAACTGTCCCACGTAAATTTTGCAAATCTAGCTCTGTATTTGGTTTGCGCCACACCATAGTTCGACCATCAGAACCAAAAATGTTGTATTTACTCTCGTCCGCAAATATAACATTGTCCCACCACGATACGTCCTTGTTATGAAACTCTTTGGCGTATCGAATACGTTTTAACTTATTCACTTCACTAATAAACGGCTTTTTTCTAGCTACTCGGCCGTTATAACCCTTTCTTTTTAAAACCCTTCCGATTGTAGCAGAATGAACATTCTTTCCTAGTTCATGTAACACTTCAGTTTGTAATTTTGGTGCACTAATTCTAGGATTTTTTTTAACTTTTCTCACAATATAATTTTCTTCTCGATTATTTAATTTACGTGGACGGCCAGTTTTCTCCTTAAAATCAATTCCGTCTTCTACGTTGAAACGTTTTATAATGCGCCCCACGGTACTCTTACTTATATTTAGCAATTTACCAATTTCGCGTTGCGATTTACCTTTGGCGTTATAAAATATCACGAGTTGCCTTAAATCAAAACTAGTATGTTTACAATTTTTGGGCTCTATTGTAATTGTTTAATGTTACAATACAAACTAATGTTAATACTAATTATTGTGACTTTGAAGAAGTGCAATAACTGCATTATATTATGTTTCGATAATTTGACGTCATTTTTACAAGGAATTAATAGATCATATTATGCAGTGTCCCACTTTTTTTGCAACCTTTATTTGCAGTGTTGATTTACTGCAACGTTAAAATTTTTATTTATAGTTTTATTTTTTCAAACTTTTTTTGTGTTTTCGGTGTCCTGAAGATATGCTTTATCAAATAATAAGTTAACACCGCTCTTTTTGTTTCAAATTATTAAATTACATACAAATTATTGCAATTTTATTAGGTGCCCCACTTCTTTTGCGACTAACTGTAGGTTATAAACAAACGCATCGCTCTCTTATTTTTCAAACCGCATACAGCTGTGTATACGGTTCCGAAGATACAGCGTTTTTAAGTCAGGAGTGACATCACACCGACTTCGCGTCAGACGCATAGCGGTGTGACGCGCTAGAGATTGCCGAAAACCTATCGGTCGAAGTTTAAAGGTTAATATTTATGCTTCTGATGAGAGGTGTTTATCATAGTTCTTAGATATTGCAAGAGTGACATAATCCAAATTTACAAAATTCATCTGCACGTTGTAATTCGGACTTTTCTGGACGATTTTTACGTTGTTATTCGATCAATGTGGCATACCAAAGTGTCTGCAATATGACTAAACAGTATTCTAGATTTAATCTCATGTTAGAGTGACACAATAAAAAAAATCTATTGTATGGATGTCTAAATGAAGGGGGGGGCAAAAGATGCAGTTGCTTCTCATGCATTCTGGGGTTTAAACTTTTTTTTTTTTAATTTAAAATCAAAATAATTATCACAATTCACCATCTGCCGTCATTTATAAATTCTACTTCATCTATGTGCCATGCTCGGTCCCTCGAAGGTTAGTCAATTGATCGATTATATTTTGTTTATTGTTTTGTTACCAATTCTCACATTAGCCTCCTGTCTCCAGTATATCTCTTTTATAATTTGGATATCTTGTTCGTCAACTCCGGACCATTGTAGTATCCATAAGTTTCGAATGACAAACTCGGTCAAAAGTTCGCGGCATTTTTTTAACAGGAAACAGGGCCCCAAGCTAAATTGGGTGTCTTCCAGATCTTCTTTGCATTGAATCTTAATTCTGTTGTAGACTATTCTAAGAAACACCAAGTATATAGTTTGTGAGACTTATCAATCTGTAATCGCTATATTTTTTGCTTTTTTCTTTTTGCTTTGTCCTCTTCAATTAATTCAACTCTAAAGGAATTTTGTCAGAATCAGGTGCTTTCCTATTTTTGCAGAAGATTTCAGGATCTCGAGAGCTCTTTCACAATTCTGGTGATGTGGCTAGGTACTTCTCGGTCCCCTACGCTCCAGGCACTACGGCCCGTTTTGACAAGCACTGTACTACTACAAACATCCCCCTAAATGGTCCAACTCGGCAAAGTGTAAATAATTGAATGATTTTTACCGCGGCACGGTCAATAGTGCTTCCCACCCTTGAAAAGTCGCTCCTGCTCATATATACGTAGAGCACATGGACCGCCAATATCGATATTTTAAATTCGATTATTTCTTAATTTTAAGAAAAAAATATAATAATATAGATCTTTAGTTTATTCGAAAACTTTCGAATTGAAAACTTCAATTCTGTAGTGCATTGTAGTGCACTTCAGGAGTGGTAGGAAAATGTCCTAGAATCATATTCTATCGTCTGCGTCCTTTATTTATTAATTGGTGATCTGTTTTTTGTTGCATTTCTTAGTACAAATTAATTTAAATTTTATTTTTGTATGTACTGCTTCTTTCTTTTTTGAGATAATTATATAAAAAAACACACTGACGCGCAGATGTATTAACGAGATTCCACTGTTTACTATTAAAGATAAAAATAATGTTTCCTACATTTCCTAGCTTTATACTTACATGAAGAATGATGTGGTTACATATCACCATAGCAACCATATTCACTTAGAACTGCTTACAGTTTAGCACAGCGGTTTCCAAGTAGGGTTCTGCAAAAAAAATCCAAAGGTTCCGCCAAAAAGAATTTCAAAATGGCGTAAAATTAAATTTGCCGCTTATAAAATTTTTTTAACCTTTTTATTTTTTGAATTTTGAGTACCCTGTATGCTTATATAATCCGATTAATAAAATGGATTAATTATCGAATTAATCAGCCACCAGGGGGGGGGGGTGCATACTCAAGAAACCTTTAAATGCAGAACTTGATTACCCTTTTTTTTAGCTAATAGTAAACAAATAGGCTTGGGGTTCCGCCAAATTTTTTACATCGCCCAAGGGTTCCGCGGCTCTAACTATTCGGAAACCGCTGGTTTAGCATACCACTCAGACCGATGCGGTTAAACCGCGTCAGCGTATATTTTGATCCTAGATATCCAACACCCGTTATCTCCACACACCAGATGAAGAAGATTAAAGCGCCGACAGCGCTAAATGCTTCGCATTGCCATCCTGCTACGCTACGCAATATAAGGAAAGCAAGCAATTTTAAAAAACTGATTAATTTCCTCCTGATTTGCCAGTAATAACCTCAAAATTATCAAAATGATGTTTAGAATTTTGTCCCCTCCCTTCCTCCCTGATGCTCCATAACAACTTTGTTATCCAAAATGTTTAAAATAATTTATATCTCCTTTACTTTGATTTGTCTCCAATTTTAATTCCAAAAAATTAAAAAAATTTATTAAGGTTCGAAAAATATTAGCCCCCCCCCCAAATTTTTAATTTTCTTTTATTTTTAATTAAAGATATATAATAATCTATCTATTTTTTGGCGAAAGAGTAATGTTAATTTTACTGAAAAATTTCCAATTGATTTTAAAATCCATTTATCTGATTCAAACATAAATTGAACATCTCGTTAATCCATCTGCGCGTCAGTGTGTTTTTGGGTATCTCCAAAACGAAAAAGATACAAATGTAGCGCAAACAATTCGGACTATTTTGGAACCGAAATGGGTAGGGGGATTTAAAAATGTTGAGCTGAAAATAATGCCCATTCGGGCTATGAATTTTACCACGTAAACAACTGGTAATAATCCGAGCCAAATTTTATTTTAAAACAAAAAATGTTATTGGCTTAATAATTCTAAAAAACAGTTCTCGATTTTACTGTTTAAGCTTTTAACATTTTCTAAGGAGCATTTAAAAAGAAAAAATTCATAGTTCTCAGGATACAACCAACAATTTGTTTTTCTTCTTACAGTTAATTAAAAAATTAAAAAATTGCATATGTATAAAAATATTTGCAAATAATCAATTCAAAAAATCTATCTTCATGCTATTTTTAATAATTTTCTTGATCTAAAAAACATAAATTATAATTTCTTACTTTTAGGTTTACATTGGCAACACACCGATGGCATCAGTTTAGATCACTACAATATTTATATAAACAGATATCGACGACAAACTCAAAATACTACGTGCCCGTAAGTTAAATTCTAATAATCATTTATTATCATCATAATTTAATATTAAGTAAAATTTATATTTAATAATTTTATTTTTAAAATATATAATAATAATAATATTATTAATTATTTTAAAATATTAATATAATAAGTATAAAATAATATAATATATAAAAATAATTAAATATTAATTATATTTTTATAATTTTATATTAATATTAATATAAATTTGTATTATGTTATACATAATGATAACTTTCCAAATTATTGAAGTGCATTTCACATGAGTTTCCCCTATTTTACTTAAATTGTCGAGATGTACTCCGTTACTCCTCTTAATCTATATTTAATTTTAGATCCAAAATAATCTAATTGTTTTGTTTTATTTTCCAATTTTTCGCTATTTCAATGTACAACAAAAAATTTAAATCACCTGCGGCGCAGATCCTTAGTTTTCAATAAAAAAAATTCTCTATTGTACTGCATAATTAGAACATAAGCCACATAATTAGTATTTACCCTTTGAGGAACTTGATTGGTAGCATGAAAGAATTATACTACTCTTTCGATATCCAACTATCGCAATGTGTTAAGAATCTGAAAATCATGACATTATACGGTTGTTTTTTGTATTAGGCTTCAATTTTTTAAGTGCGGTTCAGGTGAATGCATTCCCGAAGAAAATGTATGCGACGGAACAGTGGAATGTAAAGACGAATCAGATGAACAAGATAATTGTCGTGATAAAATTAAGTAAGAAAAAATTACACTTTACATGCATTACTTTCGTTAATGCTAAAATTTTGTAGATGTAATAATCCATTTTTATTTCAATGCAATTACGGTGCTTGCATAGCTAAAATCAAAAAGTGCAATAAAATACAGGACTGTAGAGATAATTCGGATGAAACTTTGCCGGAATGCGCAAATACCACAGA
Source organism: Cantharis rustica (assembly GCA_911387805.1). Lineage (NCBI taxonomy): Eukaryota > Metazoa > Arthropoda > Insecta > Coleoptera > Cantharidae > Cantharis > Cantharis rustica. The sequence goes on from OU426879.1 coordinate 40,208,871, forward strand.
ATTACCCGTTGTAAATAATTGTGGGTAAGATATATTTTAAATGAATATTTTTTTTATTTATTTAAATATTTAAATATTTTCTGTTATAGATTCGCTAACTATACATGTGATTCTGGTCAGTGTATAGATGAAATCGACTTATGCGATGGCATTGTAAATTGTGATGATAAATCGGATGAGACCATGAAAGCTTGCAGTAAGTTTAAATGCCCATTCTCGACATATCGATGTAACTATGGGGCATGTGTAAGTAGAAATGCAAGATGTAACGGTAGGCGGGATTGCTACGATGGTTCTGATGAAGAATCTTGTCCGGGAACACCTACGCCCACATCATTTGTTACACCAACAGTTCCAAATGTAACACCAACAGTTCCAAATGTAACACCAACAGTTCCGAATGTAACACCGTCAATTCAGTAAGTTAATTACTGTAACTAAATACATTGCACTTCTGCGGAGCACCTAAAATTCAAAGTTCGATATTACCTCGATCAAAACAAAAAAAGTTCAGTTCCCTGAACTGAAAATAAATTTGAAAAGAAGCTAGTTTCTTGGTTCAGAAAAATTTAGTTGTTGGTTTTTTAGACAAGGATGTCGGTTGCCCAATATTCTCTCACATGGTAAATATATTGTAAATAACAACGCAACAGCTGGATATAAACCAGGAGATATTGTTCCAATGTTTAGTCTAGTATCTCTGAATTGTAACAGAGGATATGTAGCTAATCCACCATCAGAAGAAGATAACAATCAATTCTATTGTTTAGATAAATGGATTCCTCCTTTAAAAACATGTGCACGTAAGTACTATTTATTTAGTCACAATGATCGTTATAGATTTTCTATCGTATTTTTAATAACTTTAGGTGCATGTCCCTCCCTAACGCCGAAAAAATCAACAAAGATACAATGTAGTCTAAATGGCGAACGTTTAAAGTCGTGCAAAAATCCAATAGAAAATACCATAGCATATATATCATGCGAGCCATTATATGAAGAACCGGGCCTATTACATAATCCGACACGATTATGTAAAGATGGTACTTGGGATTTTTCAATACCTACTTGCGCTGCAGGTGAGAACATTTCTTTGGCAAATTTTTTTCTTAAAAAAAACTAATATAATTATTTCAGTTTGTGGTGAAAAACGAGCCAAAGGAGTTGCCAATGTTATAGGTGGCCAAAATGCCACCCTAGGCGATTACCCCTGGCAAGTTGCTGTGTATGGCGCCGATAAGATTCATATTTGTGGAGGTTCCATTATTAACCAGCGCATTGTGTTATCTGGTATGTTACTTTTATGTGTTTAATTGAAAATAATTGTTTACTTATAACTTTCAGCCGCTCATTGTTTCGCCGATGGTGATGGTAATACCTTGCCAAAAGAGAACTATGAAATTGCAGCTGGAAAGTATTACCACCAGCACGACCATCCGAACGACTATAATGCACAATATTCTAATGTACATGCCATTCACATTCCTATCCGATACAAAGGGATAATTAATCATTTTGAAGCAGACATTGCAATCGTAATACTTTCCACACCATTTAAGTTATCCACAAATGTTCAACCAGTTTGTATTGATTTGGAAAATGACTATGACCAATCTTACGTCGCCTATGGAATTGTACGAAAGACCACGATAAAAATAAGCCGATACTAAAATTTGTCTAGGTTACAGGATGGGGTTTCATTAACGATCGAAATGATCGTACAGAAGTATTAAAAGAATTGTCCGTTCCATATATACCCTATGCTCAGTGTTTTGAAGAAGTTCCCAAGGCATTTAGAAGGTTCATAACCTATGATAAAATATGTGCAGGATATTTGGATCAAAGTTAGCAAGAATAAATCCTTTGTTAGAACAAATTAATCGTGGTAATTTTTCAGATACATCTGTATGTCAAGGCGATAGTGGGGGTCCTTTAGTCTTTCCAAAAACACTCGGTAATGATGAACGATATTACGTAAGAGGAATCGTAAGTACATCTCCTGCTACGAGCATGAGTACCTGTGATTCAAACCAATATGGAACTTACACCTCCGTAGCAAAGCACATTACTTTTATACGAGACCTTGTTACTTTGAATAGATTGACTTAGCATCATAAATATTTTATATTTGATAAATAAACAATATTTTCAGTTTGTTTTGTTTTGTGTAAAAAATAGTAAACTGTTAGCCTACGATAGCATTTCATAAAAATGTAAAATATTATAACAAATTTTATTCATCTATCTTTTTTTCGGCAACAAACAATTTTATTCTGCATCTTTCATATATTTAAAATTTCCAATTTTTCCTCTTTTTTCATCATGTAACAAATAAATGGCGAGTGGAAATTTTCTAATTGGACAACAAAAATGTGTGATGGTTGACATATAAATTACAATATTTACAATTAAAAAATCCGATAACTTATTAATTCAGTTTACTCAATTAAAAACACAAAAGCTTTTTCACTTTATCACCAATTCACTTTTTTTAAAAAGTCCAATAAATTAACACTGGACATTTATTTAAAAAAGAATTAAAAATTAACATAATTATTAATTTATTTTGTAAACATTTTTGCCATAAAAATAAATGTCCGGCATAAATTTAAAAATTCTTCTCCCTTTTATAAAATTTCACAATTCGTGCACATTATATTCAATAACCGTCCAAGTTGTGTCACTATGAAGTCATCATATCACTGACTACGGATGTATTTACGTTGGGTCCCTTAAGAGAATCATTTATATCCCTTCTAAACATAGAAAGATTTTGTGTAAACCTAAAACAATGCGAGATTAAAAAGATAATAACTTTCGTCAAACCGACAACTTTCTTACCTATCTCTATTTTTGGCAAGTAAATTTCTTTCGATACCAATCATCAAATTTTCGAACCACTGTGCCATCGGGACTTGCTTATCGTGAGGTTGACTTCGTATAATATTCTCTCGCAATTGATTAAAATAATCTTCGTTTAATAAAATTAGTCCCAACAATGGTCGCGACATGGACCACTGGTTTCTACAGTCTTCAAACATTATTATATTCAACACCGTACTTAGTATTTGCTGGAAAATTTCCGGATGCACTTCCATCACTTTAAGGAACATATCGCTAGAAGGTGCCATTCCTACGCGCGCTTTTTTACCAGGAAATACTAAAATTAGTTTCTTTAAATCAAGCTATTAAATTAAAAAATATTTTGTACCTTTTTGTGTTAGCTGTTTGAATAAATACGTTACAATGTGGTCTAACGTTGCACAACATCCTGTACAGACCATTGTATCTGCAAATTAAAATTGAAGAAGTTATACAAATATCTAAACTTTTCAAATTTAATACGCTAAAAGTGTAACATAATAGTTATTCAACTATCAAAGACGGTAAGTTCAAGTCCTAGTTACTTATTGTATTTTTACCCAATTCCACCGATAAAATAAATGTAAATAAAAATTTTTTTTATTAAAGAAAACCTCCCTATGCCCCCTAGTTACGACCTTGCTCGACGGTTACATCTTATGCAAATACCGGATATGACTTAAAATAAAGTATGGAGTAATTCGTTGGGAATTTACGCAAAACTCGAAATGAACGCAAGATTTTAATAGAGATTTTTTTAGCGATACGTTGAAGTTTCCTGACTTCCTAATGCCACGCTTTTATTTTTAGTCACATGAAGTATTTGCTCGAAGCATAACTATCAAAGAGGGGCGTAGAGGATAATTAACGTTATACCAGGTTTATCCGACCTTTAGAGCTTTTACAATAGTAAAATCAACTCTAATCTGATAAGTTATCCTTTGATTCTTTCATATGTTAATCATTTTTATTCTTGATTTTTAACGAAACAATTTCGTTTTTAAGTTAAACATATGCAAGCAGGATCAATCAAAATACAAACAATTAAACTATTTTGGATCGAAAATTTGTATAGAACATATTATTCGCCCTCTGCAAATTTTTAAAATATCATAGACAAATATTTAATTAATATTTTCTTCTTCTAGAAGAGAAGCCCTGTAGAAAAAGTCGTTATTTTAAAAAACAAGTAAATTTACCATAAGTAGACCATACCTTGTAAAAACCATAAGATGAAATGGATTTCGTTCCAATAGTAAGACATCATAATTTTTTCAAACATCATCTGTATTTAATGCTTGGTTTGGATAAATTATAATGTCACAACTAATGGCACATATCAGGGGGAAATTAAAATCTAACTCATATGCTCCTATCTCCTAAAATGTGAAATGCTGAGATAAAAAAATCCCTTTTTATGAAAATTAAAAAAAAAAAAAAATCGGGCCGGTTTTGAACACTCAACATTTCACATTTAAACAGTTAAATGAAAGCAAATTATGTACAGTTAAGAGACACGCTCAGCTACAAATCTAAAAATATTAAAAAGCTTAAATTTGATTTAATGAAAAAATGTCATGTCAACTATCTCAAAAGTTGATTGTTTAAAAATGCACAAAAAGTCTAAAATTGCATGATTTGCGAGTGATGCATGTCGCTTAAGTGTACAAACCTGAAAAGTGATTGATTTGCCCACCTAAGGCAATTAGACCCTCCGATATTGACGACAAAATATACAAAAATACGTTTGGCTCCAACGTCGCAAGGAAACCCATGTGATCTTGTGCTAAACACTCCAAGAGAACATAATAAGCTTGTGATAATTTTGGATAATCCTGAAATAAAACTTTTAGTAATTGTTTTGATTATAAAAACTAAATTTCGTACCAATAAATCGGACTGAGGTATCGATAAAAGCAATTTAACAAAAATGTTCAGAGCATTATCCAAAGCTTCATCTCCATACAATCTAAAGACTCCAAAATTAACATAACTACCACATAGGGCTGCCTTCAACATCGAAAAAGAAATAGCAATTCCTTTTAATTTTAATGGATAAGCCTGTTCTTTAGGAACTTCTACATTTAATATTCTGCTACCTGCAATCGTCAATTATAAAAATTAAACCTAAACTAAAAATATTAAATTTACCATAAGTACAAATAATTTTGCTAGCTTCACGAAATAATAAAATTCCATTGGGCGATGAAACATCAAATTGCAGTCGCTGGGATCTATTTTGAACCAATTCGGCGAATAATTTCAAAACGGGAGTAGTCACTTGAGGTTCATGATACCATAATTCGATTGCTCGTAACAATATTGGAGTGTAACTTGGATATCTAAATTTACTGTCAAGGAAAATCGCTAATAAATACAAAAATAAAAAAATAATTTAAAAAAGAATACATCCAATCAAATAGCATCATATAGGCAGTTTTGGTATTAAAAGCAAATGCTAATCCTCTTAAATCTCTCGATAATCCAATAATTGCTTTTTTAGCTTCATCGCTTGCAAACAATGGACTTTCTGCTGCACCCATCATGGTACCAATATTACTAAAGGAAGCTAAAACAACTATTATACCGAAAAATTTTTAATAAATATTTGTAATGGTTTACCAGTAAGTGGTAGCATAAAAGTGTGAAACCTATCCTCGTCTTCTCCTAAATCCACCATCAATAATCGCCCTAAAGAAGTATAAAACATGGATCGGCACCGCATTTCGGTAACCGCAATGGCGTTCCCTAAGAATGGAAAATGCTCGCTAGTGTGATTGTTCAACATAAATTGGACTTCTTCTAATTTGACCAACTTCCTCACGCAACTATAACCAACCGACAAATCGTTCAAAAGTTGAAGAGTTTTGCTTATGACATGCTCACTGTGACCCCAGTATTTTAAATTTGTAATTCTATAAACACGAAAAAATTATCACCAACACAAAGGGTTTCCAGATACCACCTACATTTTCCTAATAAACACACTTAAAACGGTGGCCTCTTCGTTCAAACCTAAAACTTCCGAAAGACGTCGGTAGACTTTAGAGTTTTTTTGAACCTGATCTCCCACATAAATTTTGCGAAATTGTTCAAAGAAACTAAGCATGGCAAGATCCAATTTTTCACAACCACCTTGAGGCAGTCGTGAATCCGTTAAATTCATAAGTTGCAACACCCGACAAACTAATTCTCCATCCATAGCATCATGATCTTCGTTGCTATTAAATGAAACTCGACCGCCAATAGCAGACCCAATTATATACACTAACCATGTTAGACGACCTAGAACAAACTTTAGATTTGTGCTAAAATATACAATAAATTTACTCGCCTTCCTGAATGGTTATTTCTATTTGTTGTGTACTCGGATTACTAATTAATTCTTGATACGTTCTAGCAGATGAATCAAATAATTGTACCAACAAAGCACAAGTTTTTTGATATTCACAACGACCGATCACAGATAATTGTTCCAACTGCTGTTGTACCATACCCAAATCGTCGATAGGATCTTCTAAACCTTCCCTAACCACAACTGCCACGGATTCCAGTCTGGATGTTACGTAAGCACTTGTAACTTCGGGAGTATAAGTTTCCAGTAAGTGAGGTTCGGTTGCCTTCACGTATGGAACCGAAGCTACCATTCTTTGCCATAAACTTAATAAATAATGGACACTATTGGGTGCAAACTGCCACATCTAAAGTAAAAGTAAATTATTTAAATTTAAAAGTTATTTCAATGAAAAAGTTATTTCATGTGTGATTTTTCATTTCACCCCAATTTACTTGAAGCACCCACTAGGTTGTAGTTATTTCTTTCTAATTGTTTTATTATGAATAGAATGTGAATCACAACAAATGTAATCTTTATAATTTTAATATTATTTTTAAATTTAATATTTTCATGCTTATTTTTTCACATCTTTTTCCTTTGATTAATTAGGCATAGTGCCTGTTTTTTTACCAACAGTGACCTCCGTGCTGTGTTCGGGGACCACAATTAATTAGTACTGTGAGCATATTATTTTACCTCTGAGGTGGCTTGATCTACTGATCTAGCACTCAGACCGACGCGATCAAACCTGCGTCAGTGTATATTTTGATCCTAGTTCTCCAACGCCAGTCATCCACACACCAGATGAATAATATACCATTCCGGTAAGCTACGCTATGCGCCTACCATTTTTGTTACATTTACCACATTTTGAGACAGAAAAAAATTAACAAAGAGTTTTGAAGTATGTTCAATAAAATCATGATAGAAATTTTTTTTATTTTGACATAGAGATCATTTTGATATATAAGTCTTTTCAAGGTAGAGTACAAGTAGTAATGTAGTTATAAAAATAAGATAAAACTGTGAAGTTATTGATAAAATATCGATTCATGTTAATCCAAATTTCGGTTACGGTCAGTTAAACCTCACCACGAATTCAAAAATTTCATCTACACTACGAAAAAGGACAATTTTCTGAGTATAACGCAACAAAAGTTTTTTGGATTATCCACTAGTTTTCGAATAAACGGCATTTTAAAAATGAGAAATAACAGGGAGTTGTAATACGATACATACCGATGCCACGAGTAGAGTCACGGGAACTCGCACGATACGCGACCCACTTTTATTCTGTTGACACTCGGACGAGTTTTATGTCTTCGAGATCCACCTTTGGCGAGTTCTGTCATTCTACAGGAATATTTTTAAATTCGTTGTGTTTGTCAAAATACGCTGAAGGCGTCCAGAAGGTTTGTTTTGACAAACTCAAGCACGACAATTCTCGAAACCGTGTAAAAACAGATATCTAAAATGCAAGTAAATTTTTGATTTTTAAATTTTATTTTGTCGAAAACTAATGGGCAATCCAGAAAATTTTTTGTTTTAATATGCTTAGAAAAGTGTCCTCTTTCGAATAGTGCATAGGAAAAAGTTAAAATCGTGGTGAAGTTTGACTGACAGTTCCCCAAATTTCAACTAGCTTTCTCAACCTTAAAATTTTCAATTTGTTTAAAAATTTGACGTTGAAATGGGATGAAGTGGGTGAATTAAAAAAATATTAGCAAAACGTAAACCCCTAGCTATTTTTTCCATTATTCCATCATTCGCCATTAAAGGTGGATCGCCTTTGTTAGTCTACCCGGTACAAACGTGAAAAATGAGTACTAATTGAAATTAGTACAATTTTAGGGATAAATCGAGCTAAAAATGTTGATGATGTTTATTTAAATGCTACTCCTAAAAAAAATTAATTCAATTTTGAAATGTCACATTTTGTAGAAAATAAAATAGTTCAATGCAAAAACTTGAGATCTCTTTTAATTTTTGCGGAAATATGCCTCCCAGACATTTGAAAACATTGCAAACGCCTTCTTACAGTATTCAAAAAAATTTAGCTTTTTAAAAATGTAAGTTCCGTTCGGGAAGTAGAAATAAGTTAATTTTTAGACATTTTAACCTATAATATAAAATAAATAAAATCATTACAACAGCACTCAAGAGAACTAGTCTGTGTGGAATGTCCACATTCCTCACATTTAACGGCTGCTCTTGTGAAGACCCTACATCTTCACACTAATAATAACTATATAGTTAATTAAATTGAATTTGAATGGCATCTTACTGGATAATTAAAGAGAACTGAAAATTTTTTATATTATGTAAAAAAAACTCTTTCTCGATATGTTCATTACCATTGAAAATAGAAGATAATTTCTTTTACCGTATAATTTTTAAGTGATTGAGAAAGATATTGGGTCAGTTTTGAACTTTAAACATTTGAGTATTAGCATGTTTCAAGTCAAAATTAATAATAAATAGCATCGTTAAAAAATTTAAAAATAAAATGTAACTCTCATAAATATTTATAATGTTTCAGTTATTCAACTGTTTTGATCCCCCTTAACCTTTTGCGAACCAAAATATATTTTAACATGCGAAAGATAAAACAAACAAACAAAAACTCACCTGCAAACTTTGTACTGTAAATTTTGCAATCAGTTGTATTGATTCTGGATAATTATCGACCATAACCAATTCGCCTAATTGATAATTTGACTTGAGCCTTGCCAACAATCGACAAAATTCGTGATAATTCGCCGAATCGCTTAACCCCTGTGGATTTTGTAAAATATGTTTAACGCCGTTGACTAAATGAGTTAAAAATTTCGCTCTCTCGGTGTTACTGAACAGTGATCTCCTAACAGAAGCAATTTGCACCAAGCAAGATAATGCAAGTGACGATAACGTACTAGGTAAGGAATGATATAAATCAAAAAATAAGTTCAAAGTAGTAAAATCTAAAAACGCAGGTCGCCAACTTGTGGGTATTTGAACTGTACATAAATCATCCGATGACTCGTCCGTCGATGTGCCAATAAAATCAAACGTTAAACAATTCTGAGCTAGACGTAATAAATGAGTCATTAAACCATGTTGGCTCTCATCATTGAAATTTAAATTTTTACAGTTTTCACTCGCTGTTCCCAATAGCGAATAAGATAATCTGAATATTTCAAATAATTGCGTATCTCTAAACGACGACGCTATTTTCCGATGCTTTGTTAGCGATCTATTTGCTTCTATTTCTGATATTTGATTCATTTCGCAAGTCAGTTGTGATAATAATTGTACGCCAATCATGCAATGGTCTACTGAACGCTGAAAATAAAAATTATATGCATTATTTATTTAATAATCATTTCCGAACTTTAAAGCCTGCTTAGACGATACAATTTGACCATACAATAAGACCATATGACTTTTCATAAAAGTGGGGTGTCACGTAAAGTTATAAGCAAATAGCAAAGGTTTGAGTGAATAAGATGGTACCTAAGAAAAGATCGTAATTCAAATAGTATAGTCTGAACAGGCTTTTAGTGGATTAGCAAAGCTGTAGAAAAAGAAAATAAATACTCTTCTGCTGGGAAAAATATGAGTTATTCAATTTTCAGTTGTTTATCTGACTCATAGTTATGGCAGACATTTTGTAAACATTCTGTAAACAAGGTTTACAGGTTGTTTTTATAAACTAGCTTGGTTGTTAGCAAACTTAGAAAAATAATTGATAAACATAATCTGAGTCAATTTTTTGATTTTGATAGGCTATACAAAAGATTGAGATTATCATTGTTTGTTATCAAGCTTTTATTATCAAGTTAGGTTATCACTATTTGCTAACAATAAGTTATGAGTTTTACTTTATTGCGAAATTTAAAAATATTAAAATAGTTGTTTATATCAAAAATTACAAATTAGTGTCTTTTTATAAAATTGTTAAAGAAGGGTGACGTGACAATTGCAATTTATGTCACCAATAATGAATAGTAGAATTTATCTGTACTACCCAATAAGAATCTAGAAAAATTTAGATTTTTGCTTGATTTTCATTGCTTAAAATCTTTTTACGCTCAGCGTTGGCGGAAAAGACTAACATTCTGCTTAAATCTGAATTCAAAAAGAAGCTGAGTACGGAAATAATTATTTATTAAACCTCCATTTTATGAAGAGTGTGTGTAATAACTCCGTTACTAAATGCTCCTTCGTTCTAGTAAATCACGAGCGAATTCCCCTTAGGTATGTGGGCAAAAAGGGAGATCCAAAAAATTCTTTTTAAAATTAGTTTATAAGTTTAAATAGAAAGTAATTTCGACTTTGAGAGACAGAAGCCTCTTTAGCTTCAAATCAGTGAGCAGGAAAACAATCAAAAAGAAAAATAGAGGTCGCATAAGATTTTCAGATAATACTATTTTAAATTTCTACCAAAAATTGAAAGAAACTTCGAGTACTTCGAAATTTTAAAAACTTTCAGAAAAAGAAAATTTTCATTATTATTATTATTATTATCAAATATTCTTTAGGTTATATTCGATTGTTTATCAAGGTATACAGCAATTTATACGAATCAAATTCTAGTTTCACAGTTAGGATGCATAGAAAATAGCTAACACACAATTTTCTTAATTTAGAGGCCTTCGTTAAATTTTACCATCTTCCAGTCTAAGACTAATCTAGAGAAATTAAAAGGTTTTAAGGATTTTACTCTCCAGTACTAACAATCGGTCTCACAGACCGACGACTTCTATTTTTAACTGTAAATTTAAATAAACAATAAAATTTTGTAAATAAAAATGACTTTTTTCTACTAAAATTGACATTATTATAAAGAAAAATACCTAGACATTTGATATTAATCCTTTTTCGGTAAAAAAATATGTAAACACTAAGTTAAAAAAAATTGAAAACGAGAATTGGTCTCACATACCGACGTTAGTACTTGTGTTATAAAAAACCAAGTTTGTACTGAAGGGTTAAGAAAAAAGTTTCATTAACCTAAACAAAGGCATATTAAGATGAACCCCCCCCCCCAGACTTATTCCAGAAATATTACCGAACTAGATCTTCTCAAAAAAATCTCGGGTTCAGAATTTAGTTACAAACAGTCTAATTCCTTCAGTTTATTAATATCTGTAAAAAAAGCGAGAGATAAACGCTTTCATCTTTCCCAATTTGTATGTTTTATTACTAGAATATCTTCATTTCCCTGAAACCTAAAAATCCTGCTCGAGAAGCCGTAGTCCTAACCACTGAACTAATAGCTCAAGGAAAGAGGAAATTACATAACTCCACTAAGTTTTGAAGCAAATACATCTGTAAAATTAGTAACATCTTCAAAAAAAAAAAAAAGTAAGCAAAACCTCAATGCAACAGTAACATGTTCAATTTTAATGAATGCCTTTCGGTGTTGAATGAATATTCGGTGTAATTTCCGAGTTGGGTCTTACGGTGGCCTCTCCGGGGATGATTTTTTTAATAATAATTTGATTTACTGAAGAAAACCTAAGTCGAGTCATTCTGGAGCTCACATACCTATTAGTGTACAATTAATATATAAATATATAAATCTTAGTCATAGCGCAAAAACTAAAAATATTAATAACTTTAAATGTTTTTATAATTTAAGCTACATATAAAATATTTTTAAATGTAACAAATACCCAATAATGGCACACAATTTAATAACAAAAAATGATAACCTAAATCTTGTTTACAGAGCCTACCAGATTAAAAAGTTGGCTAAAGGATTACAGCTTATTTTTATTATTTTTTCTCTAAACTAAAAATTAACCTGCAAAAACAACTAAAATTGCCCACCTTGTAAATTGGGAAATATTCTTTAATTGTGCTTGAAAAATATAAACTAAAAATTCTTACTTCCGTACTATTACAGAAAAATCATTGATGGATATTTACAAAAACATTTGTTATAAAAATATAAATATAAACAAATTTTTCTTAGAATTTAAAAATATAATAAAAAATAGCAGTTTAAACTATTTTTGCCAAGCTTCGATTAAATCATATCCTCAAAAATCAAGTAAAAAAATAATTAAAATTTATAACGTGAGTTTTAAATTTTTTTAAATATGAATATTATATTTAAAATCGGTATTATAATTATTAGCCTATTAATAGTACCAATTAATTCTACTTTTATATTAACGATTTGATTAATCGCATAAATTATCGAGATCTTTATTTAGTATTTTGAATTTTCAGATTCATATGGCAACTACCACAACCAACAAAAAAAAATAACAAAAGGGGCGACTTCCTTCATTTTAAAAACAAACACATTCACAATTTTATTTAAAAGTCAGATCATATCTTAAAATTTGCAAATAAAATTTTTAGTTTCACCTTGTGAACTTTTTATACAATAAATGTGCTCATTTTTTGCCAATTTTATGCAACAGCATAGCCAATAATTCATGTAACATGTTATTGACAAATGCTTAATTCTTTTTTTAACGGCAGAAAAGCAAAAGCACAATAGAACGTCGGTAAGAAAATTAGAAACAAAGAAAGGCATTAACAAATAAAATTAAAGAAGAAGCTGTTCAACTCACCTGAAGAAATTTACTAATATCATTAACAACGTCTCTAAATACAAATTCATCTTTGTGACTATCAAACCAACCGAGTTTAGTAATTCTTGCAAACAACGTAACTAATGCTTGAACCACAAAATTTGGTAACTTAGGTCTGGTGGCTAAATAATTTAAAACATAATTTCTAATGTCGACCCTCTGATGTAAACTTAAAGCTTGCGCATTACGTGATACCAATTTCGTAAGAGTAGTTGCGGCAAGCAATTGGGCATAACAAGAATCTCCACGTTCTAATAATAATTGGCATTTGGAAAGTGCTTCGGCTCCTTCTTGAAATACAACCAAAGCTTTTTCGGCATCAGCTCGTGCAGTCGTATCTTGAGATTCGTAGAGTTGTTTGCAAAGCAATTCTAACTGACAAATTTCCTATAAATTCAAATCAGCATTAGGAAAACTCTGCAGCACACATTTTTAAGTAAATTTGATTGAAGGAATTAAATCAATTGAGTCAATTTATTAGCGAGTAAATAAACTAATTAATGTGGCCAAATCATAATTGAATGAAAAACTTAATATATAAAAACTACAAAATTATAATGGACATGTTGAGTGAGTTTTGTAGTGTGTGAATGTTGAGTCAAAAGTTCGTGCAGATCTTAAAATTAAATTGAAACTAAACAACTGTCAACCGTTGGCATTTGATAGTTTAATGTTGAAACAACTTAACATACCTGTTCATCAGCCATTTTCACTGATATTCATTTGTATAATTTCCGTTTTGTTTTGAAAATGTAAAATCAACACACATCGAAGCCTCACTATTTACCTGTATTTACCATCGTTAAATTATCGCTTTATCGGCGCTGCCGTTTTTGCGCTGCTGTACAAACTCCCTCTGTAGATAAAAATGTAAACACGCAATGACACCTATCCGAAAATTTAAATATTAAATGTCATGTTTCAAATTATTGTAGCTTTTCGCGGTATAATTTTCCAAACCAATCAAGAAATTTTGAATATTGTTTTTAAGATAACGTAAGTAATAATTGAGTATTGTTATAAATTTTAGAATAATCAAAATTTACAACGACGAAGAAATATATACAGGGTGGCCAAAATTTTATTATATGGATGTGAATGCAGTGCTGCTTTTCTGCAATGGCAGAATTCCAACTTTAGAGGTGGACAAAATTCAATTTAATTTAATAAGAAATAACAAATTTTAAAAATAACCAAATTCCGTGTCTGTTTTTTAGGACTGCTTTTTTTGGATTGATAGCAGTGGCGTAACGTCACGGAGTCTATGAGAGGGATACTCACTTCCTTCGTTCTTAGAAGAAAGATGCTCTCCCTTCTTCAGATATTTTATTTTTAATATCTCACGTAAATATAGAACCAATTTTTAAATCCACATGTTGCTGTACATCGGAAGGCCGAGCTAAGAAATTCTGTCGAGTCCGAGCTTCACCGATCACACCAATCCACTGCGTTGTGGTTAAAAAAAAATAATTACAAGGTTAGTAATTACAATAATAAATAAAATATTTGCATTGTACTCCCATAAGCGTGGACTTACTTCAGGAATCAATTGGTATGTAATCCGCCCGTTTACTGATTTTTCCCATCTTGATTGCCAAGTGTTTCTTATAATAAATTAGCGTCATTTGAAGTATTCCAAAAATAGACTGTTTCCTTATTCTTGATCTTTCTCCATGCTAGATAATTTCTCATCCGAGGTTGAATTCGGGTTGTTTTTTCACGTGCTTGATTTTCTTCTCATTTAAGTATACTTTAACGTCGTAATTGGTCCTTCCTAGGTGGTGGCATATGATTTTGGTCTTTACTACTGATAGGCCAAGTTTCATGCGCCTACACCACTACTCCAGTTTGTCTACACTTGATTGTAGCTTTCTTATAAATTCCTTTCTTGAGTCTATTTTGATGATTTTGGCTATACCGTCCGCATAGATGTCGTCCAGATGTTCCATCAGATGAGATTGAATCTTGGAGCTTTTTTCGGTTTCATCTGTTTTATTGTCTCTATTATTTCTGTTATCTCCACTTCCTGAAAACACACGGAAAGCCTGAGATTTTGGTTCTCAGAGCCTCATTGTTTGGTGATCAACCTGTCATCATCAGGTAGCAGCTTCTCCGTTAGGAAATTTAGAGTTTTAGTCGAAGTGACCGTCTCCATTCCCCCTTCTTTTTGAAAGGACCAATAATATATTTTATTTTCTAAATTTCCCTATGGCCAACCTGTAGGTCAGACCCCAGACAATTTTTTCGGAAATTTTAGTTTCTAATTCCCAAGTGGATTTCTCTTTTTTCCTCTTTTGTTTGTCTCACCTTTGGTTCTCTTACCTTTTTCTTTTGTTTCGAAGTCATCAAGTTTGTGAGATTCCTGTTTCATCTTGATTGAGCGTTGTCATCCATAAATTTTTCAATTCCTTTGTTATATTTTTTTGGGTTTCTGTGTCTTATTTTGATTCCACTTGTGATTTGCGGTCATTTTTTTTGTTCCGTCGTAAACTATTGGTGTTAAGTGTGCTGGTATTGTTCCTGTTTTTTAGAATGAATTCGAAAGCTTTGCTGATTTGTTTGTCACTTTATTCACTGTCGTGTATAGATCATCCAAAAATTGATATAATAGATCCAAAAGTATTTTCCTGTCGTCTCCATACACACTACAATCCAGGATCCTATAAAAATGGATTCATCACTGATTAGACAAGCGAGACAGAGTTCATCGAGACTTCTTTAATCTTTGAGTTGCCTCCCAAATTTACCTTGCCCGATTAGGATCTGACTTGTTTCAAAACTGATTTTTTGATTTAAATTCTCCTCTTACCTTCAGTGTGAACTGGAAAGTTTTCCGTGTTTTCTCACCTGGTCTGCCATTCACCAATTATTATTTCCCTCATTAAATAATAATGAGGATTTCAGTTTTAAAACAGAAAATGCCATCTGGCAGCCATTCTAAAGCTGATACCATCTTATAGGTTTTCGCCATGATATGGCAGAAGAACCCATGGTCTGATAACAGCCCTGATATTGATGAGCTTACTTCCAATTTTTTTTTGCCCCGCTATAAATTTTGCAAGGACTATTACCTTGAGGTACTTCATCTCTTTTTTACCACTTGAATGTTTTTTCCATACAGTTTGATCTGGAGATCGTGGTTGTGAACCTTTGTTGGATCTTGGTTTTCGTTTCTAAAAGGATCAATTTCATGTGCCTGCATCAGTTGTTTAGGTTCTCAACATTATTTCGGAGTCTTTCCCTTAGTTCTGCCCTTGAAGATGCCGTCACTGTCACCCGAATGTCATCTTCATATACCAGATAATCCAGGTTCTTATTTCCTCACGTGTATTCTCATGGTAATGGTCAAGCAGGGTATTCCATAATTTTGATCCAAGGATCGACCCTTGAACATGCTTTCTTACTTGAAGTGAGTTGTAAAAAATTACAGCAACAAAGGCTTTCGTGGGTTTACTCATGAATATCTGTTTCATATCTAAACCCCCAAGATAAACCAGCCTTCGATAAAGCTGTGCTGTCTGTAGGAATAAACAAAAGTCGACTACTGATCATCTTTACTTTTATAAGCCCTTCAATAATCTTTTCGAATACGAAAAAAAGTGTGATGGCCTATAAATATTTTACACTTCCAATATCTTCATTCGTAGCTTTGAGGAGAACTGTAAAGATTCCATGCTGCCATTTCTAGGTGAAATAATGTTTTCCCGAAGCAGAAATTTTATAAACATTCAGGATGACAGTTTCAGATATATATAGATCAACTTGAGGAATCTTGCAGATTGTCGCACCTGGGTGCCTTGCGAGCCTGTGCTTTCCTTACCACTTCATCAACCTTCTTCAAGAGTGGGACAGGTGATTCCTCAGGGAGATTATCGAAGTTTAATCTCATAGTTTGGTGACCCACCAATAAGATCATCTTGACATTGAAAGTGGTAAGAGCATTTTGATACTGCGAGAAAGAAATTTTAATCCTACCTTAAATTTCTTGATGAAATTATTGTTAAAATCGTTATCGTTTTGTTGTTTTTCTATTGTCCTGCCACCAGATTAATAATTCATTATTATAATTTCACAAACAACTTTTTAGAAAGATAAAAGTTTGGTCCCAGAAGAAATGATTAGACAATAAATATAAACAACATTGCAATTTGTATATTTACACACGCACACACAAGAAAAAAGTTTATAAACAATTGCACCAAAAGAGAAAATGGAAAAATGCACACAATTATTATAAATAGTAAATAATTTGATTAGGTACATGGACAATATTTACAAAATAAAATAAAAATTCTAATTACACTCAAATACAAATTGAATAATTCTAATATGCACATAAAATTAACATAGCAGTTCACAATTAATAAATCTTAAAAAACATCTATACAAATTTTACTGTAGATTATAATATCACAAAAGCTTTTTAAATTCCTGTTTTTCATTTTTTAAACTTTAAAATTCAGTACTACTAAATATACAATACATATTTGTATAATAAAAGCGTTTCAATTAGCAAGCACTCATTAAATTAATCTACAGTCAAAATAAAATATAAAATCATTTCCTAATCAATTCTATCCTTTAATAATTGTAGGTATACATTTTTTTTACAAATTCATGTTGGCAGATAGAGAATATTATAAAGGCATTCTTTAAAATACTTAACACTAATTAACTTTGTTTTAAAACTATTAGGTTTGCAAAAAAAACAACCAAATGTTTACGTCTAACTTGTATTTATTAAAAAAAAAGTTTTTTTAATAATTTTCAAAATTAATGTTAAATATAAAAATATAACGTTCTAGTTTAGGTAATAAATAAACAATTCTATCACATTGTGGAATTTAAAACACTCATCGTACCTAATAAATATAAAAAATTTATGTGCACATTTCACTAGTAATTTGAATCAATAGAACATTACCGGTGGATGTAAATAACAAAAACGAAAAACTATTAAATTTGCCGTATTAGAATTATCAAAAAATGAGTGGAAGAAGTACAATTTTGTATTTGATATTTCTTTAATGCTAGCAATGTTTAATATTTTAAATTTTATTTTCACAATACCGCAAATTAAAACGTTTTTCCATTTTTTCATTCCTCAATCAATAAATTCTCTCGTTAAAATAAATGTAATCGAATTAAACCTAAAAGTTTTATGTTACATAAACAACAATTGTCTAAATAAATGCAATAACTAAAACTTATAATAAATCGCATCTTTGCTTTTTTAAGGTGTTAAAAAAATGTCAAGTAATAATTTATTAAAAATATAAATTTTTCATTTTTTTAACCTGCACGAAAAATTAATTCAACAGTCGTGATTCAACCGTGTCTTAAACTCTACATTTAACAACAAGTAGGTATAAATTAAAAAAGTGCTTTATACAAATTATTAAATTAATTTATAGTCAAATTTGCAAACCTGCGAAATTATTACTTAAAAAAAAATGTCTGTCCATCCACAGGATGCAATCAATTTGATTAAACTAAACAACTATGTATGAGACCAATTTATTAGAATATTTACAAAGAATTCGGTCCTGCTACGACTTTTAATCTGAGCGAAGGGAGTCACTCGAATGCTGTAAATCGAAAAAAGATTATTGCATTTTTATTGTAATAAATTTGTTGGGTGTGACTTACGAGAAGGAGAGCGTGTCGACATTTGTGTTGCACTGACTTGACTACTTCTTGGCGTGGAGTCACCTCCAGGATTTAAGAAATCCCATATCAAAATGGTGTCGTCGTGTGAACTGCTAACTATTTGAAATTCGTCAAATTGCAGCCTGAACACGCGTCCGGTGTGTTCCTAAAAGTGTAAAATTTTATATTAAGGTTACTCAAAAGGTTAGCAAAGTAGTAAAAAATTACCACCAGTGTCTTTAGGCAGAGAGAATTGGCAGGCATTCTATTATCTAAGGCGGCAACGAGATCCCACACTTTGATTTTACCATCGTAGGCACCGCTTACTATTCGTTTCGAATCAAATCGAATGCACCGAACTAATTCTTCGTGACCTTCCAATACACGTAGACATGTACCGCACTCAATATCCCATAGCCTATTACATAAATTTAAATTATTAAAGGTGAACTCCTTAAGTGTTTGGGTTAAATTATAATAAATCATTGGACAATCAATTTTGGCAAATTAACATTGCATTTCAATGATTGATTGAACATAATAGAGAATAGCAAGGATGGGTACGACAATTAATAATGCAGTAGTCCACCTTGAAACAAATATTTTAATCAGTGAGGCGTACAAGAAAAAATAAATATTCATTTAAATTTCAAGGAAAACTATAAACAAAATAAAAAATAATTTTAAATAGCTTTTATTTAAAAAAACGCACTAAAAGGTTTAAATTTGTTTTTCAAATTCCTGGAAACAATCAAATTGACAAAAAGCGTGAAACCTCCATTTTTCATAAATTAATAGTCCCATCAATCAATCTGCATGAATTAATAGCTGCATTTATGTGTTTATTTGAAATAAAAGCTTGTTTTAAATTTTTTTTATTGCATTTTACTTTTTTTAGCTTTATCAAAATTCTTTATTATTAAAATAGAAAACATTTATTGTAAATTTTGTCTAAAATTTCTTAATCGATTCCTTTTCATAAGAAATTATTTTACTTTGTCTGGAAGTAAAACAACCTACGTAGAAAACGCTGCAAAAACCATAAAAAATGTGACAAAATTATGCCTCCCCCATCTACTTTTAAAGGTAAATATATGCTATCGGGGACTTTTTTGTAGGAAATTTTGTATTCCTTATTATTTTTGCAATGTTTGTAACGTAACATAATAAACATCTACGCCAAATTTAAGTGCTACAATTAAATTAGAAATGATCGATTACAAAATTCTAGCACAAGCATTCAAAGCAAATTAAATAAAAGCTTTGAATAAAAACCAAAAATTTTAAAATATTTACCTAATGGTATTGTCAGAACTACCGCTAACCACTAATCGGTCTCGGTACTGCAGGCAAGCAATTCCCCTTTTATGGCCATTTAAAGTCCGCACAAATTCACATGTAAAAGTATTCCACACTTTTATAGTCCTATCTCCAGATGCAGACACTATATATTTTTCGTCAAAGTCCACAACGTTCACAGCCGCTCTATGACCTACTAATACTCTCCTCAGAGTGATTTCCGTTTGAGACGTCATATCCCAGACAGCAATTGAACGATCCTGTAATAATCACAATTTTTGAAATTCTCGTTATTCTTGTCTAATTCAACCCGGAGAGGTATGCCACTTTAAAAAAACGTACACATTATGAACAAAATAATACAATATTATTACAACTATTCTTGTAAGTTCGAAACAAACAAAAATTGTATGTAAATACAAAGCTGCAATAAAGGCGTTGTAAAAGTATAACATACTTTGTACTGGGTTGATTCTATGGAATTTGAAAGTAATATTTTATGAGTATACATTTTCAAAAATGCAAAAGTTTTTACCGAATTTAATAATTGTTTTGCCGTTAATTTTAATCTGGCCAATTGCCGAGACGAATTTTTCTTTTAAATAGAACTTACTTTTTTCAGAAAAAAAAATCGATTTTTAAAATTTATTAAAAGCTCGTCGCTTGAGAATTTATAAGTATGTAATATTCTAGAAGCATATTTTTGTGGCGGCGACAAGGAAAAAGGAAATGAGTCAATAAATTCAATTTTACAGGAGAGTAATATTTAAGTTTATTAATATCATTCAGATCACACATTCCAGGTATACGGTGAGCAGCACAAATGTTCATAAAAAATACATTTTGATTATTAATTGAAATATTATTCCAATTATTTCCAGAATCTACAACTATATTTATGAATGATGACGTTGATTAACTTGCACTATTTTGCAAGTGCTGAAAAAGTGATTTTTTTTAATTGTAAAAATAACTCGAAACGTTATTTTTGATTTGAATTTTTCTTAGTAAGTGCTTAACTTAATTATGTATAAATTATTTTCGGAAGAGGTGCATTGCTGCCCATTGAAAAAGGTAGTATGTCTGTTCGAAAAATCGCGAGTAAATATGCTTTTCCAATAAACCCTATTACGAATAGGGTCTAAATTAGTCAAGTAATTAACAAGAGGGGGCTGCCGCAGAAACTTTCACCCAAATCAAAAAGAATTATCTCCAGATTAACTGTGCCTGGAACTGTAGAAAATGCCGCGAAGGCCAATAATACCATTAGAAAGATTCTCCAGATACTTTGTTTAAAAGAAGTTGGCATTAAAGCTAAAACTAGAATAAAGAAAATAAAGAATAAAAGGGTCTAAAGTTTGTAGAAGACCATGTTAATTGGACTGTAGAGGAATGGAGGTCAGCTACATGGTCAGATGAAACAAAAATAAATTATATGGGATCAGATGGTTGCGTTTCATCATGATATGACAAGAACATAGAGTATACAGATAGAAACTTTCCGCAAACTTTAAAATTCGGTGGAGGATCCATCATGATTTGGGGTTGCTTTCAGGGAGATACACCAGGAATATTGAGAAAAATTAATGAAATTATGAAAGCAACAGACTATATTGATATTTAAGTGACTCATAGCTACCTAGCCTTGTGGAGTTTGGTTATGAACCAGGTAACACCCTATTCATGCAGGATAACGATCCCAAACATACGGCCAAAATTTGAAAAAAAATTGTTCGAACTAACGGAATTCGAGTTATGGCCATCCAGTCTCCCAACCCGAATACCATTGAAAATCTTTGGTGATTTTTTCATTTTATTTCATTTTTTTATAACAAATACCCAAAAATAAAATCGTATATCGTCGGTTTAAGTCGCAAATGGCGTAACTCCTAAAATAAAACTTTTACAGAGGAGGCGAAAAACAAATAATCAAAATTTTGTTGGTGGATCAATATTACTTTGTGAATTGTTTATTGTAACGGTACAGCTTTTTGATGATTTTCAGTTTACGAAGAAGAAAATGTGTCCTGACCTGGACTTTTTCGAACGGTGGTTCTTGTGGTTTTGCTGGAGTGTGCAGCTGCGACTCTCCGAGAGCAAGTTTCTTTCTCCAGCAGTTGACTTTCGATCCTCTGAACTCCCGCCTCGAGCGGAATGACTAAGTAAAATTTGGCGCATTATCACAGTATTTAATGTTTAAATAATTGCTCCGCAACCATTTTAGTTACCTTAAATATCAGTCAAGTAAAGGTTTTTTGTGGAATTAATGAGTTGGTGAAATTAAGGTGTAAGAACGTGCAGTCAATTGCACAACAACTTATTCCGTGGCCTCCATTGCGCTTCCGATATTTTATTACGTTTTCCGCGCCATTAATGGTCGCGTTGTTTACCCAATTGGGGATTAATTATTTGCGACGGCACTGTAGATTGGGGATAAGTGTTGTCCTGGAGAACGTTACGTTATTCCCCCTATCTTCTTAATGAAGGATTAAATACAATTTTATGAAGCATCGTTCAACCACCCATATCAAGCCGAATCATTAGAAGTTTCAAACCACTCCGGAGAGAGCGCATCAAAGCAGGTCCGGATCTGTCCACTTGAACTTATCTTGTGAGTAATTTTTGAATTTGGTGAAATCGGTGCCGTTTTTAAGTGACGCCGTAAATTACACATTTTGATTTATACCGTACAGTTTTAATTGTCAATTTAGTAAAACTTCGTTAAAAATCTAACATTTATGATTGTTATTTGATAATTTATAATTAAGTTTCTACGTACATTTTAGAATAATCACAGTAAAATTTTAAGACCTTTGTATTTTTCTTCTGTTATTATCACTAAGTTAAATTTTTAATGTTATTTTAATCATTCAGGTTAACTGCAGTTAAAAATTTCTTGATCCATTTACATGTTACCTCTACTTTTGATTGCTTCACCTGTTTATTAAGAATTTAATTAAATATCCAGTTTAAATTATTGCTGTTGTTTTCTTTTTGTTTGAATTGTAATTTCAGTGTAAGAACGGAGCTGCTTCGATCTCTCTCAGGAGCGGCGTATTTACGTTTAGGTAAGATTTGCGGGCTCCTTAGTTGTTCGCGATCTGCACACCTTGACTTTTACTGCGGTGGTGCCCTTAAATTACGAATTCAGTTTGACGAACACCGGAATTTAAGTAAGCCATCCTCCGATTTGGTTGAAGAACCCACCCCACTGAGTCTAGCCGGTAACTTTTATCCTGTGGAGGGTGTGTTTGTCAATTATGTGTATTTCAGAAAAAAACTCATTTTACCAAAAAGTGGAGTTCAATCATTTGCGACTTAAGCCGACGATATGTAGTTTTTCCGAAATTGATTCTCAAATTCCCACTGTTTGAGATTGATTGGTAACAATTGGGAAACCCCTTACACACTACTATGTTTAAATTCATGGTACTGTAGTCAGTTGTCATTATTATACACCAAATAGTGCAAATATTTTAGTCCCGCTTCTAAGACTGTTGATCTACTTTTAATGATAGTGCGAAATGCACTATTTGGTGTATTATGACGATAACTAATTAACTACAATTTGGAAAATTACAGGAAATTGAGTTTAGTTTCACCTGTTTTAAGTCCACATTAGAGTCAAATGAATAAAAATATAAATCTACGTGAAGAATTACGGTTTTTGTCAAAAAAATCGCATTTCTTTGGACGGCCGTGTTTCGGAAACCATAAAAGTGGTTCAACTCGGAATTGCATGTAATTAAATTTTGCCTATCAAATTGAATGCCAAAAGTCGAAATTTTTACTAAAAGCTTTGTAAATTATTTGAAGCCGAATTGAAGGGCGTACCAGTAATCAGGGCATATCTCAAACAAGGACCACCCTAGTATTGTTAGTTGCCTACAGTTTAACGCGGGCTACAAACCGCGAAATGTCGTTATATAAAATTGCATTTATTGACCGACTTCCGTTTTCCTGAAGACTACAGAAATAAATATTGATAAAGTGAACACGTGTACTTATCCTCTATTCTTATAATATCAATATAATATTATTAATAACTGGTGGGATTTTGATTTCACCTTTGTCGTATTATAATAAAAAGAAAAAAATCAGCATCGCGCCGAGTATTTCTATATTTTTATAAAATTATTCAGTAATTTTAAAACAATTATTATCAACTGAAAAACCGATGTCGAATTCTCCTGAATTTTTTTAGTTATTTCCTATTATCTTGTCGTCAGGTTATGTAATTGAATTCGCCTATAGGAAATTTTTAAAATAAATATTTTTAGCGAATTAATATCGATTCTGTCAATTTTAATTTGCCAATCGCAGAGATAAATTTTAACTCGTTTTCGAGATGGTTAGAAAATTACATTTAGAGACGGAAGAGTTAGATTGTTAGGACAAAAAAATAGTATTTAATTAAACGTAACATGAAGTATTAAAGCGTAATAATAAATAATTACGTTTAATTTTCGAGTAATTTTTCGTCAAGTGGCATACCCCCCGATTTGTACCTTACCTTCGAACAGGTCACCATCATTCCATTATTGAACCTAAGATGTAGGACGGCTTCGCAGTGATGAATTAATGTGTTGACCATTTCACCACTATTTACATTCCATACACGCACTGTCGAATCGCTAGACCCGCTAATAATAACTTTATCGTCGTATTGCAAACAAAGCACAGATCCTGTGTGCCCGGTTAAAACTTTGGTTGATTGTAATGAATTTCTATCCCATACCTTAATCGTGTTATCCCTAAGACCCGAAACAATTTTATGGTCATCATATTGCAAACAATAAACCCCTTTACTATTTTCAGATCTACAGTTTATTCTTTGTAAAATGTGTTGGCCCACTCGCCAATTGTGTTCTATGCCGACTATGTCTTTTATAATTGTGGGATATAATTCTCTATAAAACGAATGCGATCGATGATTTTCTCCAGGCTTCGGTTTAAATAAATACTGAATCCTAATGAAAACAAAGAAAAACACTTTATTTAGTGCACAAATTTTCTTTACAAAAGAAAAACTCACCACTGCCTTCTCTCCGCCAGACCTCTCCATAACGAGTCGGTTCTAACTTTTCTTTCTATGAGTTTCTTCCACAGCATTCCTTCGGAAATAACTCGCCGCCATTCTTTACAAACTAATTCCGCCGCACATAAACTTGGTGCGTCTAAATATGAAAGTATATTTTCTGCCACATGATCCAAACCTTTTTCTGTTGGAAAATGTTTTATTAATTAAAATTTTTGGCCCCAAAATGTTTCCCACTTACTTGGCAATAATGAAATAAAGTCACGTTGTAGCATGGGCTTTAAATAAGAATTTATGTGTCCGTGCTGATAATGACACATTCGGGCTAGTAAATTTTCTACAAATTCTACTTGATCCGTCTCGCTCCATCTTTCAAAATATTTTAAGCAATTGTCTCGTTCTTCGTTAAACGTCGACGAAGGATCTTTTTTTCTTGCAGGGTCATATTCGTATAATATTGTCATTGGATACTAAAAATAAAAAAAAAGTGTAAAACGTGTAGGTTATTTAACCATGTAAGGTGCAATTTCAACAAGTATCGATCTACTATTATGTTAAATCGAACAATTAACACTGAATTAATTACCAGTATAACAATTAAACAATACAAAAAAAAACGTTTCGATATAAAAATTTCCGCACTTCCTTGAATTGATTATCGAATTTTCATGATAGTCTTTAGTTCGCTTCCAAGGTTTCAATGCATCGTTAAACGATTGAAATTAAACACGATTTATTGATTAAACAAAAACAAATTGTTTTCGAGACTTATAAATTTTTTACGCTAGTCACTGTAGTAAAATTCCGAAATTTTTCCTAGGTTGCTGCAACAATTTCGTCAATTATACTACGTTATCCGGAAGATCCAGAAGATAAGATACCGAGATAAGAGATAATAAAAATCAATAGAAACTCGAAATATGAGAGCATGCAGCAATCGACGATAATGCAAAAACGGTCACGAGCTGGTACCTCCTTTGTTTTTGTCTAATTTTCCAATAATTGTTTCCCGAACCTTTCTAATTCCTAAACGCGAGACAAATCGAGTTCATTTCAAAGAAAATTCAAACTGCATTGGTTGAAAATCAAAAATCTCATATAATACATGCACAAAATACTAAATCGCTGAAGCGAACAACCTATAGATCGTGTTAACGTACTGCGAGACACTCCAAGATTTTGTGACGCTTAAAATTCAACGAAATATTAATTTGTGTAGGTAAATTCTGATAATTCAAATTAAAAATTAATTTTATAACCGTATTCGACGCCTTGACGAATTGCCTACTACGTCGACCAGTTTATTGTCAATCATTCGTTACCGTGCCCTACAACCCACGGAATGGAAAAACTCCAAACTAGTTCAGAATTACGGTTTATTAATCTCGATTTAGAAAACCTAAAACGTCAAAGGAACCCTAATACATCAATAAAATATAACGTCAATTAACGGATGGATCGTAAACCCGATGTAGGTTGAACAATTTGCAGAGAGATATAACAACTTGACAAAATGTATGTTTGGTGGTACATAAATCATTATGTAAATCACAATGGAGAAGCGACTTGCCAATAATTACCATACAATGCTATTAGATCAGCGTTAAACAAATAAAGTATCATCAAAGAAGGATCATTTCTTTTGTTTTCCCATCCGATCAATCTAATTTGATCCGGAGAGACTGGCACAAGCATTCTCAAACTTTTTTCTAATATATTTCACAGACAAATAAACGTCGGCGGTTCTTGATTGGGAATCTCTGCTATAAATCGTAAGCATCGGCCTAGTTAAAGAAGTAGAGCGTTGGAATAGCTCGCAATGGTTGCCATGGTAACTTCGCTTGGTGAAAACTGCGGTTAGTAAATTATTGCCGACGCTACATTTCTTTAAAGTTTTGTTTAACGCAGTTACATTGCGGGAGAATAACGTGCAATTTACCCAGCACTAACATGGCATTTTAATTTGAAGTTCAAAGGCAAAACACAATTTTGTTTACGAACACTTTGGCGGTTGCCGCGGTTACGTGGAAACTTTAGGGTGATTCCTAGTCATTTCGTTCAAAAAATTGATCAATGTTCCGCAAAATTATGTTTAGAGGTCGAGATAGACAACGTACAAAAATTATACGACAAAATAATAAAGTCAATGATAAAATTATTTTTAAACAGCAATAAATAATTGATTGTTGAATTATTAAGGAAATTAAATTGAATTTCCTACATATAAACTAGTATCATACAGACATTTATTGTATGTTACATTCATAACACGTAGATGACTTATAATATGATTCACCTTTCAAAACATTAATTTCAATACCATATAAAATTATTTACCTCCGATTGGAGACGTGGATTTTAAAAGTTTTTATAAGGTAAACCGTGCAGTTAGTTGTTTTTATATAACAATAATTGAGATTTTTTTTTCAAACAATAATTTTCATCTAAGCGTGAAATAGTATATTATTAGACGAGCGGATAATGGCTGCGATTACTCGCACGAATCTTTTTGCGACACGAGTAGTAAACGAATGTCGTAATTCATTAGAGTACGATCGATAGAGTACGATCGCTGTCCTACGCCAGTTGAATACCATAATATTTTTACATTTTACATTGCATAAAATTTAAATTTTATTAAATGGTTAATATCTCTCATTACTTCACAATGAACGCAAGTGTAATAAAAGTATTACTAAACAGGAGTTCAAAAAATGAATTCGAGTCTACTATTATACAATGCAACATTTAATCTTCGATTAAGGGATATAACTAATGTGAAATTTTTTAAAAATCAAAAAAAAATTTTTTTGCTTTAAAAAATTGTTCAAAAGCTTGAGAATATTGTGTAAAATTTTCATACCAATATTCACCTCCGTGAAGTTGGCCTCCCATCTGAAACATTTTGATATAAAAAAATATGGAATCGTTAGGTCATCGTTAGGTCTTGAAAGGTCACCTAGTTTTATCGTTAGGTCACTTTTAGTTTTATCAAAAAAAATTATTCAAGTTTTGAAAAATTTTCTTGGTAAGTTAGCCTCCCCATTAAACGATTTCGACGAAATAAAAGTGGAAACCGGTAGGAAATGCACTGATAAGGATTGGTCACGTATATTTATCGTTAGGTCACCTTTCATTTATTTGCAATTAATTAATTTCAATATCATGTCTCTATTACGCATGCGCTAAACAAAAATATAGTTGTGATGAAATTTTTCTTACAAAAGTAAGAAAAATATAACATTTTGATATAAAAAAATATGAAATCGTTAAGTCATCGTTAGGTCTTGAAAGGTCAATTGGTTTTATCGTTAGGTCACTTTTAGTTTTATCAAAAAAAATTATTCAAGTTTTAAAAATTTTCTTGGTAAGTTAGCCTCCCCATTAAACGATTTCGATGAAATAAAAATGGAAACAGGTAGGAAATGCACTGCTAACGATTGGTCACCTATGTTTATCGTTAGGTCATAATTAATTTGTTTGTAATAAATTAATTACAATTTTATATTTCTATTACGCTTGCGCTAAACAAAAATATTAGTGTGTGCAAAATTACATCTTGGGACGCGTTCTTGTCAACTCTTGACTTGGGGTGCGTTCTCGCCAACACTTTTGTACATAACGTGCGCTCTAAATGGTTAGAAAAGTTTCGTAAGCGCGGAACTCGAAAGCAACTATAGAGCGTAATCAAAACGTTTATAGTGCGAAGATCTTCTATTTAAGTAGCGTCTATTATTGATGTACTTGACGGTGATCCACAATTACAATATTATAATTCACTAATGCACTGGGTGTTGAAACAAAACACTTAATCCATACAGCAGCTGCACTTCCCACATAGATATGTAGTATATGATATGTGATATAGATATGTGGGATATGTAGTATACATTGTAGATACAGTGTATCTTCTTATTAGAAATAATAAAACACTTTATGAGAAATAATGATTTTAGTATTATAACTCGTTCTTTTTTAACATCAACACTATTTTTAATAATGATTTCAATAAATTTGCTTTTATTTGAAGCAAATAATTATTTATTGCTAAATTTGAAAAAGTTGCTTCAGTACGTTTATGGAAAAAATCAAAAGAGTGCATATTATTATTTTTAATTATTATGAGATCGAGGCAATTGATTCTATTTGTTAATTAAAATAAAATATGGGTTTTCTCATAATCCTTTTGAAGATAAAATTATTATGTTAAGAAGGTCCCGGCTTATGCAATTTAAAAAGACCATAAAACCCAGGAGCTTATGAATTCTTACAACTAATTCCTAATTTAAAAATATTTTTCAATAATTGAAAAAGACTTTATGGTCTTATGAAACTGTTAGCCCTCCCCCTTAAAAAAAGCAATTCTTCAAAAATATCTCTCCCCGCCCCATTTCCTGCGTTTTGAACGATAAAAGCAGAAATTTTCTCGCTTTTCTCTCTAGTTCATCTCTTGAAGTGAAAATGTTTGCTATACTTACTGCGATTTTTGATTGTGTTAAGTTAAAAATATTTTAATTCTAAAAAGTGTTTGTATAATATTCAAATCCACCGTAAAATGCTACAAAATAGAAGATTCTCACACTTCGAACGCATCGTTTGATATATATAAATTTTCTATGCTTTATAGCTGCTTTCAAGTTCCGCGATCACGAAGCTTTTCTAACCATTTAGAGCGCACGTTATGTACAAAAGTGTTGGCGAGAACGCACAGAACGCACCCCAAGTCAAGAGTTGACAAGAACGCGTCCCAAGATGTAATTTTGCACACACTAATATTTTTGTTTAGCGCAAGCGTAATAGAAATATAAAATTGTAATTAATTTATTACAAACAAATTAATTATGACCTAACGATAAACATAGGTGACCAATCGTTAGCAGTGCATTTCCTACCTGTTTCCATTTGTATTTCATCGAAATCGTTTAATGGGGAGGCTAACTTACCAAGAAAATTTTTAAAACTTGAATAATTTTTTTTGATAAAACTAAAAGTGACCTAACGATAAAACCAATTGACCTTTCAAGACCTAACGATGACTTAACGATTTCATATTTTTTTATATCAAAATGTTATATTTTTCTTACTTTTGTAAGAAAAATTTCATCACAACTATATTTTTGTTTAGCGCATGCGTAATAGAGACATGATATTGAAATTAATTAATTGCAAATAAATGAAAGGTGACCTAACGATAAATATACGTGACCAATCCTTATCAGTGCATTTCCTACCGGTTTCCACTTTTATTTCGTCGAAATCGTTTAATGGGGAGGCTAACTTACCAAGAAAATTTTTCAA
Source organism: Cantharis rustica (assembly GCA_911387805.1). NCBI lineage: Eukaryota > Metazoa > Arthropoda > Insecta > Coleoptera > Cantharidae > Cantharis > Cantharis rustica. The sequence continues at coordinate 40,238,944 of OU426879.1, forward strand.
AACTTGAATAATTTTTTTTGATAAAACTAAAAGTGACCTAACGATAAAACTAGGTGACCTTTCAAGACCTAACGATGACCTAACGATTCCATATTTTTTTATATCAAAATGTTTCAGATGGGAGGCCAACTTCACGGAGGTCCAATATTCGTAGTACTTTTTTAGTTATAGCGCCTTAATCTGGTAAGGATGTAAACCATAAATCATTCAATTGTAGGTAGCATTTAAATCTGTAGTATAAACCTCCGTGAAGTTGGCCTCCCATCTGAAACATTTTGATATAAAAAAATATGGAATCGTTAGGTCATCGTTAGGTCTCAAAAGGTCACCCGGTTTTATCGTTAGGTCACTTTTAGTTTTATCAAAAAAAATTATTCAAGTTTTGAAAAATTTTCTTGGTAAGTTAGCCTCCCCATTAATCGATTTCGACGAAATAAAAGTGGAAACCGGTAGGAAATGCACTGATAAGATTTGGTCACGTATATTTATCGTTAGGTCACCTTTCATTTATTTGCAATTAATTAATTTCAATATCATGTCTCTATTGCGCATGCGCTAAACAAAAATATAGTGGTGATGAAATTTTTCTTACAAAAGTAAGAAAAATATAACATTTTTATATAAAAAAATATGAAATCGTTAAGTCATCGTTAGGTCTTGAAAGGTCAATTGGTTTTATCGTTAGGTCACTTTTAGTTTTATCAAAAAAAATTATTCAAGTTTTAAAAATTTTCTTGGTAAGTTAGCCTCCCCATTAAACGATTTCGATGAAATAAAAATGGAAACAGGTAGGAAATGCACTGCTAACGATTGGTCACCTATGTTTATCGTTAGGCCATAATTAATTTGTTTGTAATAAATTAATTACAATTTTATATTTCTATTACGCTTGCGCTAAACAAAAATATTAGTGTGTGCAAAATTACATCTTGGGACGCGTTCTTGTCAACTCTTGACTTGGGGTGCGTTCTGTGCGTTCTCGCCAACACTTTTGGACATAACGTGCGCTCTAAATGGTTAGCAAAGTTTCGTAAGCGCGGAACTCGAAAGCAACTATAGAGCGTAATCAAAACGTTTATAATGCGAAAATCTTCTATTTAAGTAGCGTCTATTATTGATGTACTTGACGGTGATCCACAATTACAATATTATAATTCACTAATGCACTGGGTGTTGAAACAAAACACTTAATCCATACAGCAGCTGCACTGTCCCACATAGATATGTAGTATATGATATGTGATATAGATATGTCGGATATGTAGTATACATTGTAGATACAGTGTATCTTCTTATTAGAAATAATAAAACACTTTATGAGAAATAATAATTTTAGTATTGTAACTCGTTCCTTTTTAACATTAACACTATTTTTAATAATGTTTTCAATAAATTTGCTTTTATTTGAAGCAAATAATTATTTATTGCTAAATTTGAAAAAGTTGCTTCAGTATGTTTATGGAAAAAATCAAAAGAGTGCATGTTATTATTTTTAATTATTATGAGATCGAGGCAATTGATTCTATTGTTAACTTTTATTTCTTTTGTTAATTAAAATAAAATATGGGTTTTCTCATAATCCTTTTGAAGATAAAATTATTATGTTAAGAAGATGTCCCGGTCCCGGCTTATGCAATTTAAAAAGTCCATAAAGCCCAGGAGCTTATGAATTCCTACAACTAATTCTTAATTAAAAAATATTTTTTAATTACAATTTCTTGAGTAGTTACCGAGTTGGTTTTATTTTTTATTATTTTTTAATAATTCCTAAACAGGATGTCCCGGCTTATGCAATTTAAAAAGACCATAAAGCCCAGGAGCTTATGAATTCTTACAACTAATTCCTAATTTAAAAATATTTTTCAATAATTAAAAAAGACTTTATGGTCTTATTAAACTATTAGCCCTCCCCCTTAAAAAAAGCAATTCTTCAAAAATATCTCTCCCCGCCCCATTTCCTGCGTTTTGAACGATAAAAGCAGAATTTTGTTCGCTTCATCTCTTGAAGTGAAATCGTTTGCTATACTTACTGCGAATTTTAATTGTGTTAAGTTAAAAATATTTTAATTCTAAAAAGTGTTTGTAAATATTCAAATCTACCGTAAAATGCTACAAAATAGAAGATTCTCACACTTCGAACGCATCGTTTGATATATATAAATTTTCTATGCTTTATAGCTGCTTTCAAGTTCCGCGCTTACGAAGCTTTTCTAACCATTTAGAGCGCACGTTATGTACAAAAGTGTTGGCGAGAACGCACAGAACGCACCCTAAGTCAAGAGTTGACAAGAACGTGTCCCAAGATGTAATTTTGCACACACTAATATTTTTGTTTAGCGCAAGCGTAATAGAAATATAAAATTGTAATTAATTTATTACAAACAAATTAATTATGACCTAACGATAAACATAGATGACCAATCGTTAGCAGTGCATTTCCTACCTGTTTCCATTTTTATTTCATCGAAATCGTTTAATGGGGAGGCTAACTTACCAAGAAAATTTTTAAAACTTGAATAACTTTTTTGATAAAACTAAAAGTGACCTAACGATAAAACCAATTGACCTTTCAAGACCTAACGATGACTTAACGATTTCATATTTTTTTATATCAAAATGTTATATTTTTCTTACTTTTGTAAGAAAAATTTCATCACAACTATATTTTTGTTTAGCGCAAGCGTAATAGGAATATAAAATTGTAATTAATTTATTACAAACAAATTAATTATGACCTAACGATAAACATACGTGACCAATCGTTATCAGTACATTTCCTACCTGTTTCCACTTTTACTTCCTCAAAATCGTTTAATGGGGAGGCTAACTTACCAAGACAGTTTTCAAAACTTGAATAATTTTTTTTGATAAAACTAAAGGTGACCTAACGATAAAACCAAATGACCTTTCAAGACTTAACGACAACCTAACGATTCCATATTTTTTTATATCAAAATGTTATATTTTTCTTACTTTTGTAAGAAAAATTTCATCACCACTATATTTTTGTTTAGCGCATGCGCAATAGAGACATGATATTGAAATTAATTAATTGCAAATAAATGAAAGGTGACCTAACGATAAATATACGTGACCAAACCTTATCAGTGCATTTCCTACCGGTTTCCACTTTTATTTCGTCGAAATCGTTTAATGGGGAGGCTAACTTACCAAGAAAATTTTTCAAAACTTGAATAATTTTTTTTGATAAAACTAAAAGTGACCTAACGATAAAACCGGGTGACCTTTTGAGACCTAACGATGACCTAACGATTCCATATTTTTTTATATCAAAATGTTTCAGATGGGAGGCCAACTTCACAGAGGTGTAGTATAACCAATGTATTTACTTAAATTTTATTATTTATATTGCAGTTTCTGTAAACAATATCCCGTAAACACAATAAACCAAAGGGCTTACTTAAATTTCATTACTATTTAACATCTTGAAAACAAATTTTTTTAAATATTTATTATAGGTACGTATAATTGCGGGTTCGTTAAAATAACCAGTTTTCTGTTTTCTATGCCTTTGTAAACACCAATTTGTTCTAAAATTTTATTTCTGAATATTTTTGAATTATTTTAAAATGCCGCGCGTTGCTCGTGATAAAAAGGGTTCGCGTTGAATTACCGGACTGCCTTCTATGTAAAAAAAAGAGCAAAAATACCAAAATCTTACCAATATAAAGAGGCAAAAAAAATTAAAAGTGTTGCGGTAGAAGTGCCAAAAAATCCTAGATGGCTGCCGCGAGGGTTGTTATCAAAATAACAACGAAAGCCTGAACGCGCTCATATGGTCTTTTGCTTCAAAACGTGTCTTCAGTGACGCGAAGACAGTTGAAATCGCATCGTACATTGCAGCTGGAATTTTCAATAAAGGCTATAAAAGTGTTCTCTAAGTGATGAATAATCTAAAATTAATAATTGGACCCAATGCAGCTGCAATGTGCAAAGAACGAGACGAAAAGAGAATTGCAACTGCCGAGAATCCTGCACTTGAAGAGAGTCAACAAGGACGAATTAAGCGACGATAGGCGCAATCATCTCGGCAGAAAGATTTTCAGATAGAGGAAGGTCATTTGTATGGAGCAGCAATTGGAGATTAGCGGTAGGTTATGATTTTACAATAAAGTAATTATAGTAAACTTTTAAAACCGATTTGCTCGAAACTACATTTTTCAAAACGGTGTAAGTGATTTTTCAGTCTATACTGGATGAATTGACTTGAAATTTGGAACACATCTTTAAAGAATAAGTAGTTTCGGCGTGACAAAAGTTTTTCTTGAATTTCTTTTCCGTTAATTTTTTATTTAAGAAATAGAGTAGAAAATATTCATTTTTGTACAAAAATAAACTAAAAATTTTTTTTTATAGCAATTTAATAGAATATTGGGAAAACCCCTCGTCACGCCATAGCCAATACAATGGAATTAACAAAAAATTTTTTTCATTTTTTTCAGATCAACCCAATTGCCAAAATCACTTACACCATCCGACCATTGCCGACAAACAAGGTTACACGCAATGCCGCGTAGCTCATACAAATATGATTATTTTTTAATAAAATTTTATATTCAAACTCAGTAAGATAGTTATTAATACATACCTAAAAATTTCAAAAATCGCACTTGTAGTTTTTCCGGAATTAATTTTTAAAATTTACATTGATTTTTGCCTGCTCACATTAGTGTTACCCCTTAAACCAAAAACAAAATTACTTTCCATTAACTTATTTAAAAAAATGTACGTAAGAAAGTCTTTGGAGCCCATTCTTCCCCACAATTCGTAAGATTTTCCAGCCTCCCCCCTAAAATACCCATACGTAATTAATATATACGTGCGTTCAATGAAAAAAGGTTTTAGGATCATCTGGAAGAGTACGATAACCCAGACCTGGAAATTGCATTAAAAAAAGTTATGTTGGTTGAGAGCATAAATTACACATATTAACATAAAATTTTGTAAATCATTCGCAAATGTTTGAGGAAAAAGAGCCTAAAACCGAAAAAAGAAATGCGAATACTTTATTGGCTGCTTATATAGCTATTATTACAACAAACTAGGGTAATATGAATAGTATATTTCCCGAGGTTGGCTAGTTACATCTCGAGGGCAAAGCCCGAGAGATGTATAGACAACCAAGGGAAATGTAATCATATTTCCCGTGTTGTAATCAATAGTTTTCTTCTGATTGAAAAATATATCAATATTTCATCAATAATAAAATTTGAGATTTAGAATTTGTAATAACTCGAAAACGGCGCCAGATATCGAAAAACTGAGCAAAAAATTTACCCCCCTTTGCTCGTTCTCAACCCTTCTAGCAATTTGTCGAAGGAAGCTTTATGCAAAATTCTAGATCAATAGCGCGCAGAATAATTCAGAAAAAGGTCAAAAGGTCAAAGAAAAAGGTTTAAACGTCACTTTTTAGCAGGGATGGCTTTAGTATTTTGTTTTGCGTGTTTGATTGTCCAATCACCGTGCGCAAAGTATACTTTAAAATGACATTTCATATTTCCCTATGGACAATATGATATGACGTTTCATATTTCCCTTGGGAAATATTAGTGTGTTATGACATATTGTAACGATATTGCTCTATATTGTTTCAATCGGAAGAAAAATAATTATTTCTACCCATTTTAAAGAAGTACCTCGGCTTGCCCCTAAATGCGGGAGATTCAACGATGTGGGTTAGCAAAAAAATAATAAATTCCAATGCCAAAAAATTATTCGTCTTCAAAGAAATATCTTAAATCGAAAATAAATTTTAACTTTTAATTCTAAAATTTTTATATTTCTTAAAAGATCGAACTTGCGATTTTAATTAATCCAATTGACGTGTTATCAATCACGCCACACGTTGCTCTTTCAAATATAATTTTACTATCCAAACGAAATTATAATTCGACTTCCAACAATCCAAACTCAAAAAATATCGTTCAACAAAATCTTCTTTAATGATCAAATAAAAAAATATTTCACTTACAAATTCAAAAAAAATTAAATAGTAAATCTCCAATTAATAACGTTCAAAATATAAGTTTATACTGCCAAATAATTGCACAAAATCTTCACAAATATCAAAACTCAAGAGCCAAAATACGCACAATCGGTCGTGCGGCCATTTTGCCAAAAAGCCTCTATCCTCCTTCCTTGACTCCCCACCTTGCACTCTTCTACAATTTATCAAAACAAAATTATAATTGCAAAATTTTACTAAAAGAGTACACGGTGGGTCCAAACATTTTGTAACACGACAATATAATTATTATGTATACTTAGTTAGAAGTTTCTATTATTTTTAATAAAACAGTCACGAATCTTGATTCGCCATTTAATTTATTGAAAAATTCTCCCTAAAATGACATATCTAGGTGTACCCCACGGTTGTCTGTTTTTGGGTAAAATTCGACTATAATAAGAAAACGAAATACGATGTAGCGTTGAGTTACGCTTACTTTGACGTTTCGGATTGAAATTTGAATACCTATTATTTTCAAAATTAATTGAATGTTGAAGTTCGTCGATAGTTTAATCGCTTCAGTTTGTCGTCAGTCCGGGTTATCATTTTATCAATGTATTGTAGTCTTCGTGACGAATCGATACTGTCCAGCTGCATTGTTGAATTTAGAGCTTATTGGTGGCACCCAAATGATGCAACCCAAGAGCTTTCATTTGACATTTCGTAACATACTATGTAAACGTAAAGTTGAACTAGGCAAATAAAATAAGGCTATATTACGTTCGTGCGTAAGATTAAGTCAAGTTGGAATGGTTTTAAACAGTATCGGTTAGTATGGAAAGAGCGATAAAGAGCCCCCCCCCCCCCTAAAACAAAATTTTAAGGCAATGCAGATGGTAATGACAGTTCAATCACGATCGCTTGCTTTAAGAGTCGGTATTTCAATATCGGTTTAAACCTGAAATTAAGGCAGTCATCCCGTGTGATATGTCGAGAAAATCGATTTTTTTTTTCATAAATTGATTCCTAAACATATGTAGAATATGCTGTTGAAGTGATTTTCCAATTTTCTACACACATTTACACTTTAAAAACATTACAAAAATTCTACACGTCAAGCAATGCTGTTTTTGCACAACTATCGGTATTCCTTTTCATCCGTTGGGATTGAAGCAAGTTCGGAGCCCGCAGTTTTAAGGGACTTCTAAGATGAAGAAGAAGGAATTATCTATGAACCAAGCATAAGATACTAAAGATAATAAATAAAGAAACTAAACTATAAAATAGTTTAAATCGTATTTGATCTTCTTTTAAAACGCGATTTTCTTAAAACTACATTTTTCTAACTAGTCTCCACAATATCTCAAAAACCGTTTCACCCATTGCTTTGAAATTTGTAATACTAGATTAGGAACATGTATGGTCATCAATTCAACTAAAATAATTGAAAAATTCCAAGCCGTTTTTTTCGTAACAAAATAATCAAATTAAATCATGAAATTCGAAAATTAATTTTCAAAAACATGTCAATTATTCAATTATCAATATTTTTGAATGTTTCTAAAACATTCGATAGCCACAGCTTTACAGATTGGAATGCCGTTTGATTTTTTGATTTCAGATAAGCCAATAAGCCGGAATCAAGGCGACCGTCGACAAACTTGTTAACAAACAAACTTGGCTTTTGGAGTAATTGTGATGAAAATTTTAATCTGAAAATATTCCGTCTTACTGTTGAAATGCCAATAAATATATAGAAAAAAGTTCAAACCTCCATATTTTTATTTTTCGTAAAAAAATCCCAAAAAATGACCTAAAAAATAATCGTCACACAGGGTGACTATCTTAAGCTAAACAAAAAGAAGTGTTAATTATATGTATTTGCGACAATAGAAATAATTTCGGATTTAAATTGAGATCGAAATACTGGCCCAAGAGTATTCCTTTTGAACAATTTCACTAGTGTACTGAGGATTATTCCATCCCCCCCCCCCACATCGGATTCAGTGTTTGTTTTATTAAATAAAAGCTTTTCATGCTTTCAGAACAAATTACATTTATAGAATGCAAAAATACACTGAAGGGTATGAAATTGTTTGGACTGGATTAAAATTGCAGATTTTAAATAAACATCCAATAGCAGAATAAGCACCTAAAAACGTTAATTCTGTGTCGAATTAACGTCGCCCTCCTGAACTTCATGTAGTTTTTACAGAAAATCTAGCATTTTGAAAGTGCTAAGTTGCTCTCTTTTTGACATAAATCAATCCGAAATAAATAAATTATTTTAGTTTAATTTTAATATCGAATATTATTTATTTTTTTATACAGTGATAGTGGCTGCGCAGTTTGTTATATTCTTAAATTAATTGTGTAAAAGCACTAACTTTTTAAAAACTTTTATTTATACGACAAGCAAAAGAATCTGAAAAAAATAAAATAAGCGTGTAGCCCGCAAGAAATTTATTCTGCCCGTCTGAAAAGCCCAAATAATTAAACCAATAAACCAAGTAAATAAAAATCTAACAAATGTTGAAATTAGTAAAAAAAATCCTTTTCAATTTCTAGCGTGCCCACGAGAAGTAATTGAATAATTTAGACAAAATACTTTTTTAGAAATTTATCGATTGAAAATGTTATTTAAATATCACCAAGGGCAAGTGTACTTCGTAAATATGTAATAAATATGTACATTCTAAACTATTATTAGAGGCAACTTTCTTTACATGCACAACTGAGATTAACTTAAAAAATATTCAATATATTAAAATATGTAGTAATATAATAGAATAAAATATTTAAGAATGTTATTGTTGTTATGAAATTAAAATAATTTTAATGGAACTTGTAAAATTTAAGGAAAACTTAGAAATATTATTTTTAATTGCAAGATATAAAATTATAATAAAAAAAAAACGAGTAGGAAAAAATATAATTATTGTACCTTTAAAATGTTGTTTCAAGTTTGCCATTAATTTTGAGCCTTTAATAACGTTATCAATAATTATTATAATTTTCAGATTAGTCAATTACGTTCCATTATAATTATTGAGAAAGTGTCAATTGTAAATCGAAAAGCATTAACTGTTCGGATTAGCAACTTGCAAACAATAATTAAAATTTAGAACAAGTCTTGCGAAATTACATCCACATAACTTTATAATACTTTTACAAGAAATTGAAAAAATTTCTTTTAATCAATCAAAAACTGATCAGGCGTACAGACATTTTTTGAAAATGATCATTTTCAACTTCTACGACACCAAAATGTCTAAATTTACCAAAGCCTCACCATTTTTCTGCACGTTTACAATACTTTTTCTTTTAATTAAAAAAAAATAAAGAAATGGAAAAAAACGTGATAAACCCAAAAATAATTCGAATTATTTTATTCAAGTTAAAAACTCATCGATAATTTTTCTCCTGACATACCCACGCTTCACGTTTACAAACCAAGTTGGCGTTAACACACTTTTTTTATACACCGCTATCTTTACCTCTTTCGGCACTAATTAATTTCACTTACACTTATCTAACAGATAGAGTTATTTTAAACTAAATAACAAATAAGAATTGCCCAAAAAACGCACTTTTGAAAACTAAAATGCATAAAATTATTCGGTTTATGCCAAATTTGTAAAATCATTTCTAAAAAGTGTTTAGTGCATTTTTAGGCAATTCTAAAATATTGATTGTTTAATATCGAGTTTCACTATTATAAACCACGAATTCATCGACTATTAAAAAAATGTTTCCATTGTTTACTATAAATACAGTAGAGTCTCGAAATAGTGAACAGCAGAAATCATGTTTGTTTTTTAAATATTAATTCCCAATTTATTTTTTCCTGTCTTCTTTTTATGCTATAAAAAAGAATGAAGAAAACAGATTTTTATAGCATAAAAAGAAGACAGGAAAAAATAAATTGGGAATTAATATTTAAAAAACAAACATGATTTTTGCTGTTCACTATTTCGAGACTCTACTGTATATGTATTTTAGTGTGATATTTTCTACAGAAACTACAAAAAAATGTCCTAACTCAGAATATGGGTCAAAATTTACCACCACCAGTTTGAAAACCTGCATTGCAGGATATTTGAAATATGATGTATTTTGCAAATTTTCGAAGGTTCACCTCTAAAGGAAAATGTCTACTCTGCCAAGTTTTCCTTGAGAAAAAAAGAAAATCTTTTACGGAAAAAGAATACAAAATTAATAACGCTTCAAGCTGCTTGAAAATCATAAAAAAATAAGATTAACGGTATTGTCCAGATTCCTTCCAAATCTCACTTAATTGAGATAAATTAATGAAGTAATTCTTCTCAAAAAATCTTAATAAGATTTAGCGAATGCAGATTTAAATTATTTGCATATTAAATGTACGATTAGAAAATGAAATATATTAGCGAAAAATTTAGTTTCCTCCGTTATTCTGGCGTTATCTCATAAAACTTAAAAGATAGGTACAGGATGTGGTGAAAATAATATTTTCTAGTATGCGGTAGTCAACAAATTTCTTCTCCTCGCTCCGCACTCTACCGGCGCATAACACCAAATGCTATTAAGTCGTAATTTATTTACAAAATAATTAATAATTTAAATTGTGGCCAAATTCTTGCGCGTATCACAAATTTTTCAGTTAGTCATAATTATGCAAAAATTTCAAGTTGGGTTAGCATTAAATTTTAACGAAGTACGAACGAATATTATTTTGACATTGGAAGAATTGCGATATAAATCACGACGATCGATTCAAAAATGTGCAAGTAGGACAATTTTAATCACAGTTAGATAAATCATTTATAAAAAAATAATTGAGCTCATTCTAGAAAATTATAGCGAAATATGTGTACTTGGATTTATAAGCGCAAGTTGTATTACTTCTCATTTCTTTAAAATTATATTCGTTAATTATTTAAAAGTTACTGCTTAATGTAGCTGTAATTTGTAACAAGTTTTAGTCGATAAAATAAACGAAAAATGTAGGTAGAGGTATTAAGAACTCACAATAATAGCAACCAATTTATTTCTCTGTTTACCTTCAAATCGAAACATTTGTGTTGTTCCGAGATAAAATTTATCTATCGAAAACAGAAAAACTAAATTGATTGCACTATAAATTATTCACTTGCAAGTTAAAATAATCTAAACCATCAAATTCTGATTATATCACAAAAATCGGGTACCTACCTATCCATCCATCCCCTTTTATAACTGAAAATTGATTACTTTTTATTACAGGCACTCCGAATAATACATTTTCTCACACACAAAATGTTTCCAATAAAGTCAATTTACCAATTACCAAACTTTTTGATTTATGCAATTTAGTTTGATTTTTATTCCCTAAATTAATAATAACGTAAATAATTTCACAGAAGCCATTATGTGACCACAATGCTTTCAAGCTAAAAGAAAACAATTCTATTTAAAATTTACTAACTTAAAAATATCTGGAATGACGTCGAACATAGAAGTAGCGTAGGTACACAAAAATTTTATAATTTGAAATTGTATTCTGAAGATACCGGTTGATATTTTCCAAGACCGAAAAACTTTAAAATTGAATTATGTTGCAGTAGAGAAACTTGCGATGACGATAACATTGTTATTGAAATTTATTTTAATAATCGCAATAAAATTGAATTTCGTAAACGAAATATTTAACTTACAGGATTAATTACAATATGGCAGTAAACTTTCAATTTGAATAAGCGTCCTTCTTCCAAAAGGATCATTGGTTTATCTATTGTGCCAGAAAATAAAAAAAATAAGTATTATTGTAAATACAACTTGTTTGAGTGCAACTGCTTAAATTCAAGGATGCCTCAGTAATATTCGCAATGCAATTCATCAGTGTATTTTTGTTATTGTGATTGGTGAATTTCGCACACCGGGACTTCAAATGACCGAATTTAATTGGATTTCTGTTGGTGCAAAAAATGTTTACCTTAATTACCATGTTGCAACCTGCACATCAAAAATTAATTTTTAATTTAAAAATGTTACGAAATTATCTTCCTTGTGCTCGTTTACGCTTGATAAACTTCTAACAAACTACAATACAAAAATAAATTATTAATCAAGACGCGATTTCGATAATTAGACAAAATTATTTTTCAATTGGCATTCCAAGTTACATCCAAATGGTAATTTACTAAAAATAATTAGTAATTAGTGCAAAACGAACAACAAAAATAACAAACGGACTGTCGCCGAATTTTCTACCAAAACCAAATAGAGAATAATTCTTGGAGTTCTCAAATCCTCAATGAGCCACTGCAAATATAATGGACTGCAAATTAGTCAATGAGAAAATTGCAAAATCTAACCTTGAGCATTATTATTAATGATTGCAATCTGCATATTTTTCTAGACGTTTAGATTTAATATTTTTAAAGATTCTGTATTGTTACTACTTTTGAGGTTAATCATAATTATAAATTAGAATCACTGACGTTGCAATTACAAAATAATAAGATTGCATAAACGTTGTAACTTTTTATAATTTATTAATATTTTAATTTAAATTTATTCAAACGTAAAACGTTCACTTCGATTACGTTCAAAATACTATAACTGCATTCGTAAAACAATAACATTTAATTATGGAGGTGCAAGCAAGTGGTTTTTTATTTCAATACATTCAATAATTTTTCAGCTAGCATAACAAAATTATTTCCTGTTATGATTGGTTTGCAAATATTAGATTTAATCAGAGTTTCCCAAAAAGTTGGATCATTTTGCCATCTTTAAGGTGCAAAAACTATAAGTCTAAAATTTCGGAAGCGTATAAAATAGTATATATAGTTCGGCAGTAAACTGGTTATTAATACAATTAATAGTGGAATCAACTGAAAGTTTTGGGACTGCATAATTTTATTTCACAATATTTCGTACTATGTTCATTACTAAACTGAAATAAATGTGAGCTCGACAAAATATAAATTATTTTATATCGCATTTAGTTTTATACCGTAACCAGAGAACCTTGTAAAATGAAATTGCTTCAATCTATATACAAGACCGCCTGCATTGTTGTAAGCTTATAAAATAATTAAAACCGTGGATATCGACATAAATAGCATAGAAAACCGTTTCATTTCGGCATCTGATCCCCTCGTAATGCTTATCGAGGGATATACTCTAAAACGGTTTGCTCGCCTCGAAGAAAATAAATGAGAACTATCAAGTTTTCTCTGTACCAACTACGCCATAATAGAAAAAGAAAATTACGTTTTGCATTTTGAGCAGCAATAATTATTATTATTCATTTGTCAATAAAATAATGGTTAATCACGTTGAGCACCAGATAGCTCAATTGTTTTGTTGATTTTATTGGTAAGCGTACAATGTACTATGTACATGCATGTCATGCTTCAAATATTAGGTATTACAATATCAGCAATTTTATTAGAAAAGTGAAAAAACTAAAATGCAATTTACCTGTTGATTGCAATACGTAATATTATAAAATGTAATACGAAACATAAATACGTAATGCACGTATTTCAGTTTTATTCCAACTCGTCAGTTGGGCATAATCAGAATAGACTTAAAGATTCTCGTATGTTCGAACGATTTTTCATTGGTTTGGCGAAAAACATGATAAGATTCGAGATGTTTTATTCATAATATAATAAATTTTGTTATACCTATTTAAGAGTTTCACCTTCGTGATTTTTCTCGGTTACTTTTTTACAACATGTTCGATATCTGATTTTCAATTCTCTTTGTATATGTGAATTTAATCCCGTTGTATCTAATTGACGATTTCAAAAAGAAATGAAGCACGCGTAGTGTGGTATTACTTTTCTATATTCCGTAAAAATAATATTTCAACATTTTGTATGTTATGTATGTTCTAAACATTTATGAAATGATTCCGTGACCAAAATTAAATAATTGGTAATCTAGACAATCTTATCCAATCAATCAATCTCATTTCAATTTCCAAATTACGTTTCAGCAGAAAACCAAGCTAAAAGATCTCGGAACATATTAGATAAAAAAAAAAATTATTTCAAACAAGAATTATCTAGAAACCCCTTGATGCCCGCCCCTAACAAAGGTTTTAAACAATAAAATCAAATCTCAATTTTGGTGCGAGACGACAATGCATTAGTTATGTCAATAGAACCAATTACAATTTATTACAACCAACTACAGGAGCACAATGGCATAGGTAGGGGAAGCAACAAGTAAATTTGTTGCTCAGTTAGAGGTAGATTACGGCTATTTTTTTCCAAAAGTAACAGATTAATAGTCTTCCAAACCAAACAACCAAAGGGCTGGCTAAACAGAGGAAACTCGCAGCTTGAGCAATTGTTTGCTCTATAAGTGTGATAACCCAAAAACGTGAAAATTAAACAAAATTTATGACGTTGAGGTCAACTACCAAAATTTTATATTGTTGTAATATAGATAACTAATAACATCCTTCCAATTCGAGAAATTTCGGGGTATTTTTTATTTTGTTACAGATAAATATTTCTCAATAATAAATTATTGATAAGATATTTTCTAAAAAAATACCGAATCAATGCAAAAGTACTTTTCCCGAGCTACGAATCGATTGATTATACGTAGTAATACCGAAGGTAGAATAAAATTATAATTATTTTAGAATAATATACAATGCAGTATCGTTTTCTCAGCTTACGGAATGTAGTAATATCAGTTTGGAATATTTTTAATTGTATAATCAAAATCTTGTCAGTGGATTAACTTTCACGCACTATAAAATTTAAGCAATACTAAAGTAAGAACAAAAAAATGAGGAAGTAAAAAATAATATCTCCTGTTTTTTTTAATAAATTAAGACCGGATGCATCGCCGAACAATAAGAATATACCATTGCTTTTACTTACAAACATGCACCTAATAATTATTTATATTGTGTAACGAGTTGTAGAAATCGAAATTAAAATATTATCGTATGCTGATGATAAAACATCTTTTCCAAAATGACACTGAATCGAGAGAGCATGGTACTTTTTGCTGTATCTTTCAAAAAAAAGTTATAATTACAAGTTTGCCTTTACCTCTCTAAGAAACAGAGGCGCACTCGGACTTTGGCTCTAAGCGGGTGAATGGAAGATGTTGATAATGAACAATAAATAGTCTAGATAGTAAACAAATAAACTTAGTAGTCAATGTTCGAATTTTATCAATATGTGGTAAACATATTATTAACAGAACGGTTACAGCCTTGTATAAGATCCGTGGTTCGAGCCCGAGTTGAGCAAGAACGCTGTAATTAGTCGTGAATTTTTTAGATTAATCCAGCAATCGACTTGAAAGTTGTAAAAACACAATAAAACGAGAAGAGAAATTACAAGAAATTGTTACGAAAATAGACGTACAAATTACCAGGAAGTTTTCCTAATTACAAAAAACCCAGATATTTACGGAATACATTAGCAAATTCAGAAACCCAGCCGGTAAATCAATGTTCATTTAATTGCATCGAAACGGCAAATATGGCAAACAAATTAATTAAATCGTTTCGAGCACATTGTGGTGCGAATAGAATAATCAAAAATAATTGATCGGCTTGCGTGTGAATGGGTATATAAATGTGTACGATTTAAATAATTTTATTAATTTGATTTCGATGGTAAAAATAAACTATTCACACATCTGAAATACGTAGGATTCTTTCGAAATTGTCTTCCTTGGAAATATTATTTTATGTTCTATTTAGACCATGAGCAACGAACCAAGACCAAACCTTGACTAGTAGATTTTTAGATATTGATGTTGTTCCACCACTGTCCTGTTATCTTACAATGGTTTGAAACCAAAGTATTCGAAAGTCACAGGTGTTTTTTCTTCTGTAATAAATTATTTTTGTAATTTGTTTATAACTTTATTTCAACCGATCGAAGAGTTATAAGGACGCTTCTGACTAGAGAATCGAGCGCTAACTTAATTAAATTATATAATAGGGTTTATAAACATATGGCTAGAAGGCAAAAGGGGATAAGTGCAAAATTTCAATTTTTAAGCGGCACAAAAAACTGTTTTGTGTACAAATGAAAAACGTAATCCATTTATTCTGCTAAAAACGTATCCCCTTTTACCAGCAAGCCACAGAAATGATGCAAAACAATTCGTACTAAAAACAATGAATTATAGAAAATTACAAAAAAATCGGTTGATTTTTATAGAGCACAGAAAACGGTAGGTGTAGACGCCGCCCTTTCACCGTCTCGCACTTCCCGAGAGACCCAACAAATTAAGAAAAATTTATCGCAATTTTCAATAATATTTTTTAATACTTTAGTAATCGATTTTTTTGGTACCATTTATAAATCCCATATAATCGCCTACCGTGATTTAAATTTCAATCCTTTTAACTAAAGTTATCCATTGGGGTATCTTCCTATAGATTGCGATTCCCTCGTCAGAAAGCACCATTATTAAGGTATTATGACGCCTAAAATGTTTGGGTGTAGTACGATAACTGGGTCCACAGATTTTTATAGATATCGTCCAAATTCTTGTAAAGTTTTTCTTTAAAATTTCGAAATAATCGAATCTGCTCATTGTGTTGCCGGTGCGTGTGCTCGTTATAAACAAGTTTTACGCTTGTTTCGGTGGGCGGAGCCACCCATAGTTGGATTGCAGCAACGTTACTCTTAATATCACTATTTAATTATAGCCGAATTTAACTTAAAAACAAAGATTTATAGATCTGCCTTTATGAGTTCTGCGTACCCCTGGAATGTTTTTAAAATTTCTATTGTACTCGGAGATCTGCGCCTTCTGAGATCCGATTGATCACATACAAGATCTAACTCAGAGATTCACTGGCTAACTAGATCGGACATTTTTTAGTGCAATTCATGCTCAAAAATAGTTTTATAAAATAAATACACGCCAGAGTTTTTGTAGTTTTTGGCCATTTTTAAGTGTATTTTCGAATTATCTTCTAATCTTAATAAATCCAAATGTTTAAAGTCAAACTTTATGTTAGATCTGTGATAAACTGATAATTGATAAGAGCGAAGAAATTTATTGGCTCTTCATAAACAGTCACATCAACGTTTTGCTTTCCTCTGCTTGACTAGTATCGTTGCTTTTAGCGCTTATTACAGCTCCACCCTTGGACTATTAGAAAATCGGGTGGAATGCAGACGTTAATCACCCCGGATGGTGTAATATATTAGTCAAGTTATATCTTTTAAATTAACTTTGGAATGTCACCGGAACCGTTCAAGTTTGTGAGCTCTTATGCCCGGTTTCATAAAGCATATTATCTCTTGTTAAATTATGTAAAGAAATGTCACTAGATCTTTCGTTAACTTCATTTTTATTTCCAAATTTGGCATGTCGATTAAAATTGCGTTAATAGTTGTTCAGCATTACCGATAATAAACTATTTAAATAGTTTCCTTAGGCGCGACTAGGGGTAACTGCACGACAATGCAACGGAAATACGTTACGGCAATATGGCGTTATTTTTAAATTAATAACTAGTAACATAGGTGCAACAAAGACGAACTGAAATAAATTTGTCATAAAAGTGTGAATTTAAAAATATCATACGTCGAAAATAATGATACTAGATGTAAATATTATAAATCGAAAAATCATTTGTTATTTAAAACTAGTTTGTCATAGTATCAATTTATATTTTAGATTAGATATCTTTTGTTAAATATTTCAGTGGAAAAATTTGACCTGTTAAAATTTAAGAGCTCATTAGTGTCAACAAGCCTTTATGAAACTCAAATTTGCATTTAATGACTTGTTAAAGGTTTTATGAACTTTGTTTTTGCGCAAGTTAGAAACGTTTTGAAACAGTCAGGCCCATCCAACATTTTAAGGCTGATTGCGCCTGGCAGTTTCAAACAGCCGAAAAACAAATCTAATTAATTATCTCTTTTCCTCTTCTTCTGTTTTATTAATTTCTTCTCCAGTTAATTGCAAGACCACCACGTGAGCAGACTAGCTGTCTGCCTTGTTTTTTATTTCTACTGGCAATAAGAAACTCGGAGACAAAATTTCCTAATCGATTGATCCTTCGGTTTTTTTCTTTGACTGCCAGAAATCACTGTGCACGCTGGTAGTATATTCTCAATTTATTACCATATGTCAAACGAAGAATAGTTGGCGTTGTCGTTTTGTATTTTTGTGGCACTTGATATAACCTAGGAAAGTTTTGAAGAGCTCACTCTGCAGCTCTGTGATTGTCAATCAAGTTTTCAAGCAGTGCTTCTGCTGAAATTGACGTGCATTGTGTGACGTAATGGGTTATCCAAAAATTTATTTCAGTCATTTCCACTGTTGGTGTTATACTTTTAATAGTACTACTTCTGCAGATAAACGCTATCTACGAGATAGTCAAATATGGTCATAGTTCAACTAAAAATTAATGTTACTGCATAATTGGTAGGTACACGAAAGAGGCAGGTGGTTTCTTGTATCGATTATTTATTGTCGCATTAATTACAATTATTAGCCACAATCGAGCAACAGTTCGCGGTCCTATTGAATAAAGTCATCAGATGTTAACTTGGGCGACCTAACGTGAACTGGTTTATTCATCAAGTCACGAACATCATCATTTAACGATATTTTTCCAAACCAAAATAACTAAAAATCGAAGCAAATGTGTTTCTTCTTGCGCATTTCTGTATAAATTTTTTAATATCGTTGGAAAATATGGTCGATTGCTTGTGCGAGTGGATTTGCATCAAAATTTCGCCACTCTATCTCGCCTTATCAATTCGAATCTTTTGCAATCGTCAAAAAAAAGAGGAATAATCTCGGAATACTTGGTATCCGGTAAGTTGCGATAGTGTAGGTATATCCCACTATGACGCCGCTGTTATCTGTAAACTTTAAAATAACCTTATGACAATAAAAAAAGCGTCCAAGTAACAAATAGAGGTTGAACGAATCAGTGAAAGTTAGAAATTTCGTTTTATATTCTAGTAATTTTGCAGTTTCTATCAAATTAATCACCAAAGCATAAACTTTCTTTTTCTTTTGCAATTAAACCGCGCAAAACGTCAAGACGCAGAAGGAAGAAACTCGATCGTTCCCCGCAAGACGAGGAAAACGAATTTATATTTCAAAATTACGGAGTGCGTTATAACTGGTTTATTTCCTTGCAAATCATCAAAGTGTAATTTGGTTATTATTGAACATTGGCGAATGCACTAACGTGAATCATAACGCCAAAAGGTCAAGCACCCCAGATAGAACCTCCTTTTCTTGCGACTTTACGGTACGGTACTTGGGCACTCGCACGCACGAGCTTTCTTTTGCTCATGTTAACAACTCTTTGTGTCAATTTACTTGCGAAAAATGAGAAAAACTGACCTAAAAAATCTTCTTCCGTTATGTCCCACACAAAAATTCAGCAAGTCATTCGTTTTTCGATTTGTTAACCTAATTTAAATTTTTTTCTTCTTCATTGGCAATTGCCAAACCATAAACCGAAAGTTTGCTTGTAAAATAATTAAAAGCGGCACGAATTTGTCTAATTATTAACGGAAACGTATTGGTATTGGATTTAGAAGTTTTTGACAGTTGACAAACAAAATTGGTTAAATTTCTTTTTATAATATACAGAAAACGCGTTAATTGATTAATCGAATCCCAATTGGGAATTTAAACGAAAAATCGATTTTAATAAAGGTGAGATTGAATATTTTTCATACCTGTGAAATTGTGTTTGTGTCTTCTATCACTTTATCGTTATCCACAGTTTCCATATTTAACATTGTAACTTAACTTGTATAAAATTGTAAAAGCAGTAAATGAATTTAGTAAACTATTATTATAACTAATTAGGCACAATTACAACACGCTAAAAATTCACACAAACTCAAAAAGGAACGAATTTATGCTTCTTTTCTAGTTCGCCATTACGTGTACTCGTCGATGAACTACGTTACCGTCTGCAACAGCAACAAAAACTTTTATGCGTGCAGTTGGTTTGCTGTCACGTATTATGACGCAGAGGGCGCATTTGACAGCGATTTGATTGGAATTGTCAAAATGCTCTACCGATAAAATTTTTAAAAATATACGATTCGAAATTTGGAAATTCCAGCGGCACAAATCGACTAGATTATTGTTTATTTACTGGAAATATTATTTACTTCCAAAACGATTTTTCACCCAAGCCGATAAAACAGGAATGCTTGTTTTTTTAAAATAGACATTTCAAAATGAAATCCATCTCATGGATTATTTACAATTTAAGTCTTACATAATTTTTTAATGAACAATAATGGGCCTTCCTTTGCACGATTTTGTTAAAAACGGCAAAAAGATTGTTGCTGCTGCTGCAAACTACAAGTATTACAAATTCGTGGCATTCCATAAATTCGAAACTAAAACTTTATTTCTAGAGAATTATTAAAATTTTTGAATGTTTCCAAACCCGAAAAGCCTGGAATTTTTATAAAACCAACCACTTCGTATATTGTTGAAGGTCAGTGTATCGAGGTACGTTTCGGCTTTCTTCTGCCCAAAACGGATTTCGAATGAAACAAAAATTGTTTTTAGTTACCACCAAATTTTAAAGTGAATCAAGAAATTGAGCTAGGAGTAATAATAAATAAAAAATGTAAGAATGTATGTGAGAACCAAGTTATGGATTATATCGGCGGATATTGCGTTGCATTGGACATGACGGCAACTTGTCAAATGGTGAGAACTTCTCTTATAGTTTGTGCCAAATTTGTCTTGACTTTTTTAAAGAAAGAAGCCAGAAGTAAAGGTCTCTCTTGGACTATTGGAAAAGGTTTCGATACCTCTTGTCCTGTAAGTAAATTTATATGTAAAGAAAAAATAATTGATCCCAACGACGTGGACCTCTGGTGCACGGTCAACGGAGAAAAACGACAATGTGGCAACACAGGAGATTTTGTATTTTCAATACCCGAACTTGTTGCGTACATCTCAAAATACATGACATTAGAAGTTTACGATTTGGTACTTACCGGATCACCACCTGGAATGGGTCCCGTTGTCTCGGGCGACATAATCGAAGGTGGAATTAAAAATGTTTGTGATTTTAAGTTTCAAGTTAAATGAAATGATTTAGGCAAACATAAAAAGTACTTAACATTTTATTTCTTAAAAAACACAAAATTTCGTGGGAATCAAAAAATAAAATTTAGTGTATGAGTATAAAGATATAAATAAATAAAATTGATTCCCAACCTTATTTACCGATTAAGTTTTTGTTACAAGTTTGGGTTTGTCACCTAATTTTTCTGCTCTCGGCAACGAGAAGCTTAACAATGGAATGTTAAAATGATTTCTTGAATTTGACTAGCATAATTTTTCTCTTTTTCTTCTTGTTTGTAATATAAATCATTCACTTTGCATCTCAATATTTTGTAAAATATAAGGAATGTGAGAATAGGGGGAATGTAAACTGGGAAAATGTTGTCTGTAACAAATATAAGCAATAAGGCTTCCCAACAAACTTCCAACAAGGACATCTGAAAAATTTTTAAATTAAAAGTTTGCTTTGAAAACTTAAAGGGCGGACTGGGACTATTGTTTCGGTGCGGTAAATTATAAGCCGACGCCTAGCAAATTTAATCATTTTTTTACGTTAACCCATTTATGGCGAATAAAATAAGAAAAAATGTTTTATTCAAATGTAAATTTACTATATTCTAAAAATATTTTGAATTTATTTCTGCATATCTGCATTTTCCAACCAATGGTAAGCGAGTAAGCCAACTTGCCGTTACCTGGAAAATACCAACTGAATCGCAAATACAAAGTATTCGGTTAATATAAGATTAGTAATATGGTTTTTTTATTTTAAATGGATCACCCCACTGTCGATCAAATAGCAAAACTTTAAATTTCACTCAACAGAAGAAGTCATCGGCGTCTTTAAACGTAGATGAAGCTGTCAAATAAAAGATCGGCCATTTACAGACCACCTAGAAAGTTGAAATATTGCATAGATGTTGTTATAGATTTTAAATCACTGGCTTTTTGAGATCTAAATTTTCCTGGACGCATTAACTACTAAAGAACCGAAAACCAGAGATGATTCAAACCCTGAAGACAACATTTGAATATACAATCATAATAATTCTTTTTGTAGCATTAAAACCTTTTATCGACCGTTACATATCTGGGCATTTTATTTTTTCGTGGCACTATAGAAAGTTGTTCGTGAAATTTTTGAATCTGAAAAGTAATTCATGTATGTTTTCCAAGCCAAAACTCAGAAGTTTAGCAATCTAAAATGCCAGAGAAATGCAATTTACCTTACCTCCGTTATTATGACACCTACAAAGAAATATTTATACTTGGGCATATCTGACCCCCCCCCCCCCGTTAGGCAGTATGAATAAAAATTAGCAAATGCTCATGCTTCAAAAATAAAAGTTTAGTTTAAATCTCGTAGTTAAAAATCTAACATTGTCAATTTTATTATTGCTTTCCTCAAATTTACAATTTCAGATACTCGTAACCTCTTAATTCGGTTTATAACAAACGAAAGTTGCCCAGGAAAACGCTCAAAACACCTACATAAATAAAAAGAACCTAAAGAAGAAAAATTAGTATTTACAATTTTAATAATATTGCCAAACTTTCAAGCATCTTGGAACAGAATTTAATCTGTTCGCTACCACTCACATGAGCGAATGAACAACTACCCTCACCTCATTAACATGTGATTTTTTTTACATCATTTTTTATAAACTTGAGCCTATCTGTGGATTGTTTGGTTGGCTTTCCGGTATCTATCTCATTATGTTTCGGCTGAGTTATGCAACGTTCATAATGATAGATTTCAACGCACAAATGTTTCGTGCAAATTTTATATCCTCTACCAAATATTTACCGAAGATTTTCATATATAATTTTTTTAAATTTAAATAAAACAAATGACAATCATAGTTCGACTAAACGGCTTTCAAATGTTCGAACAATCTTTAATAATAAAAAATAATTTTTTGGGAGTAAAAGCTTCATAAAAATAAACTCCAAAGTGAAAAATTAATAATTTTTATATTTGAGTTCACTTTTATCAAGATTTTAACTGGGAAAATTGCTATTTATTTGTTTATTTTTTATTATTTGAATAAATAATTTGATTTGATGGCTTACCGCTTCTGTCCGTCATCTTGTTGAACAAGATTGCCATACTTTTTACGATATATTGCCCTTTTGGTTGGTTGAAAAATAAATGAATTTAATTTAGTTGAGTGCTGTTCCGTAATATACTAAATCAATTTTTAAGTCTCCAATTACAAACAGACAAATTATTTTCTACCAGTCCCATTACTGTAAGATCATTTTAAAATATACAATGCTGGTTGACCATTCAGCTTCAGTTTTGTATCTGTCTACTAAGCTTCGACCAATAACTTTGTGGTCAGTTCAACCCCGTTTTAAATTAAAATTTAAAAATCAACCATAGCAAACAAATTTTTTTAGAATACAATAGATTTGCATTTTGATAACCAAAAATTATAGTTTTTTTTTCAAATTGTAACAAGTTCACGTCATCTCTATATTGCCAATGTTAACAATTGTTTATATGAGTTGAATTTGGAAAATTGTATTCAACGAATAAGAATTCAAGTAATGAATAACTTATAAGATAAAGCAGCCTTATGTTATGTATCTATGAATTGCTAGGAGTTTGACTTAAAATTTTTACCCCGAGTGATTTTTACCCATATGCGTCTGCATTGTACACATTACCAGTCCGCCCTTGTAAAAAGCTTACCTTCCCAGTGATGATGATAATCGCAAGTTCGACTAACTGCAATACCGGCAGCTAATAAAAGAGGTAATATACAGGTGCATAAACGCCACGCAACGCCTCTACCGCCTTCGTTAAAAACCCTAAGTTTTCCGGCCAAGTATAAACTAAGGAATAACATACTAGAAAATGCAAATGAACTATGTCCACTAGGAAAGCTCTTCCTTCCGTCCATAATGCTCAGATGATTTCCAGTGCATTTGTCCAAATCTTCACCTTTACCTTCGGGAAAACATCTATTGTAAAAATTTGGCCTTGGTCGTCCAACGATTAATTTCAAAAACTGTGTAACACATCCTACTAATCCGTAATTCAATGTTAAACTAAGGAAAGCCTCCACCAATTCAACTTTGTTTTTATTTTGTGCGTACGTCACTAATATACATGTGGTTGGAAAGAAGAAAACTATGAACCATAAATTTGAAGAAGTTACATAGCTACCCATAGCGGGATATTGATATTTCCAAACCTCGTTAGGATGGATTTGTCTTATAAACGGTTCCAAGTGTTCCATACATCTAGAACCAACATTTCGTCATTGCCCTAATTTCATTATTTAAGAAAAAATTAACTCACAAAAAGGTCGTCCATAAGACCATTCTAATGCTGATGTCCAAAATAAATTTTTGGTTCAATTGAACGGATAACATTTTCGTTGTGCGATGCGTAATCATGAAATGAAATTAATGAACAATAACTAAAATTTAGAAAACTGAAAAAAATTAGGTTAGAGTAAGCACTTTTGACATTTGTTGGCATTTTGAACAAAGTTTCCTTATATACGAGGTGAGTTTCTAAATTATTGTACTTGCAGAGTACCAAAAATTCACCGTTGCTTACAATTGGTGTATGCTAGAATTTTCTATATTTTAATTCGTCCCTAAAGCTTGAACAATATCAAGAGTATTGTGGTATTGTAAATTATTTATTTTCGTAACCTTTTTTAATAGTCTTGCAAGTTTTGAAGGTTTGCCTTGAGCCTTTTGCGGAATCAAAAAATAAAATATTTTTTGCATTCTAAATTAGTTTTAAAAAACCTTCGACAATAAGGCTGCTCAAGAAAGCTTTCTGGTTTGCTTTTGTTCTTACTGGGCTAACGGAGAAGTAACAAAACACCATGTGGTTAATCGATCACTCTTTATTAAAATTAATGGTAATTTAAAAAAAATAAAATTATTTTCAGACATCTTAAAAATCAGAATAAAATAAAATGTACTTTAAAAACATTATCAAATTAATAATTTTCCTCAAATGGGACCCACATAATGCATTTGACTAATAATGTTTATTAAAATTTATTTAACCGAGTTAGGATTTTTAACCACGTAATCACAACCGTGATATTCTATTAAATCGTAGACATATTTGCGGTTACACCTGCACTCGATTCCACATTTTTGTGAATTACATTTAGGACAAGAAAAATGACAGCCCGAGCACAATTGCTGAAGACAATCACATAGATCGTAACCACTGGCTAAATGAACGCCATTTTCGTCGTACAATGCTCCAGGAACTTTACGAACAAGTGACACCGAATTCACCTTCCTGGTTAATTTTCGCCTTTCACGTACACTACTCTCGGGGTCGAAATTTTCCATAAATCTATCATAGGAGATACTGCTTTTTTGTTTATTTGCTAAAGCAACTTGTCTGCGAGTCGCTGCAGCAGGTGGTTGTCTGTAATCAATATTAACGGTTGATTTTTTTGCGATACGCTTCACCGTAACCTCGGTTGATAATTTAGGAGGCTTTTCCACCTGGTGATCATCGTCGTTGTCATCAGAATCTAAATTAATAAAACTTGTAACTAGTTTTGAACTATCGACAATTTTTAAATTGCTTGTATTTGAAGTTATTCCGTCCATGGTCAAGTTTTCTGTCATACAAATTTAACCTACAAAAATTTGAATTAACGAATCTTATTATTTACTAGGCACACTTTACCTTTGTTTATTATTAATCAAAAATTTAAAAAACAAAAACTAAATCTTTGACAATTTGACATTACTTTTAAATTGCAAACATACCAATACAAAATAGTTATTTATTGTTCTTATCAGAATTGCCAACCCGACAGCTTCATAATTTTGTCAACTCTTGGAACTAGATTTATTATAATATTCAGAACAAATTGATTTATAAAGGAATATTTTCTCATTTTTATGACAAAATTGACTGTTTAAAATTGACAGAAAAAAAGTAAAAAAATGTGGTCATAGTTGTTTCTACGGTAACTGTGAGCCTTCGGCTCTGTAGTAACCGGTCACCTGATTGTACGCCGAGCCTATTCTGCTGCTGCGTAATCTAGACCTGGTTTTTTACACTCGCTTGGTTGAGCATGATGCTCTTTTTCCACTTGCTTGGTTCGCTTATGGGAACCTGAACCCCGTCTGGGGGCGAGTAAAGTTCTGCCACACTTATTCCGAGAAACTGCGGACCACACTGAAAGATAACAGTTCATTCTTTGTATATATCTTTATACTTCGTACTCCACGGTAGCATTATGTACAACTTCGAGCTATTTTATTTCAACATATATTTATCAATTTCAATTTTTATTAATAATGTACCATAAACAATTCATTTTCAAATAATATTGTAGAATGTTTTAATAAAAAATTTTTTTTGGCATTTGACACGGTTTGATAGAAACCCCACACATTGCTGTTTTAACCCGACAAAAATTTTTTTTGCTACATGACTTTTTACTTTAGTATCACAAAAAATGCATTACATTTTTACAAAAATCTGTCATAAAGTATCAGAACTCGCAAATATCTTAAATTGGCCGTATTCTGTACACATCCATAGTAGGTTATATCAAAATAAAAGTAAGAAAAATAGTATTCCGTTAAAAATTTATGTTCTGAAAAAGATAGGGTAGTAAGTTTAACGGTTCCAAAATACCCTAATTTTTAGTGAAAATTATAAAATTAATTTTCTTGAAAATCGTTTTTTTTGTTAAAAATTTTTTTTACACTTTAGGTAAAGTTAAAATTGAATCAATAGCCAAAAAAAAAGAGAATAAGAGAATTTTTCCGTCAGATGAACAGAAAAAACTTTACATCGAAAACAATGTTTTTTGGGAAAAAAATCGGGATTCTATGAAAGGTTATAGCCCGGAAACTAGAAAAATTAGAATAATTTTTTTATACTTTTTACTAATTTCGATATGGCCTATTTTGGGTATAGGATGTACAGAAAACGAACAATAATTTAAAATTTTGTTATTTCTTGATAAAATTGTCCCGTTCTGGTTTGAATTTGATGTGAAAACTTAAAGCATTTCTTTTTTAGTTTTTTTTTCTATCTATTTATTGTATATATTAAATATAATATTTTAAATTAAAAAAATATATATAAATTAATTAAATTATAAAGTTTTTAATCGAACAAGTTAATTAAATATTAATAACAATTAATATTTTTTATTGTTGAGTTTTCAGCGAAGGTTATCGCTTTCATAATTTATTTCTTAAGAATTAACTTTGTTCAATAGAACAATTTAATTATATAAATTAATTGTTAAAAGTGAATTTTCAGTTTACGTTTAGTTATTTAAGTTAAAATTGGTTTCAAGTTGTAGTACCAATAATTATTCTAATTTCTTTTTTTGAGAGTTGACGGTTTTAAAAAAATTTATTTTGGATGTATGTTTTTACTTTTTCTTACAAAATTTTAAATGTTCAGAATGAGTCCGAAAACAAACAATTCTAATTCATCTTTCAAAAAGCAAAATTTCAGATGGAAATTGTTTGACGATGCTATCCCCTAATGTTTAGCTTCAGATATCGAGGATGTCGGGTACTGCAGTTGATGCATCCAACGACGTCACGTAGCCTAAAGTTTCCTTACTCACCATCAGACGCCATAAATTCTTTTCAAAATGGCACAGGAGAAACCGAAGAAGCCCTGCTTATTGATATTACTCGTTTGTGCAATTTAATCTTAAAAGGTAATGTCCCTTTTTTTATAAGAGATTGAAAGAAGACAAAAAATGTATGAATGCTTTATATGGAACTGCAGCTTTAATTTCGAGGGTCATGTCAATAAAATTTGTAGTGTCGGTTACTTCAAGCTTAAGTTTTTGTACAGATACAAACTCTAAACTCTTCTTTCGTTATCAAATTAAATGGAACCTGTTGTAAAGTTTGGTGTTGTATCATATTGACTACCAATGTACAGTTTACTATCATTTCCTCCGTCCTTCGATTTTATTTTGTCCATCTCTCTCAGAGTCCTTAGCCCTACGTAAGGGCATAGTGACCACTTCCTCTTCAGAAGAGCTCTCTTGGGAAATACCTCGGTAGTTTGCCATTGCTTGTCGAGGGAAGACGGCCAGAATAAAATTTTCTTCCTCTCGGGTTCGAACCGAGACTTACCAGTCAACGCACATAAGCATCAGGCTGTGACCGTCTTCTTGTACATATTGGTTAATAAAAAAATTATTATATTGTCGTGTTTCAAAGTGATTGGGGGACCCACCCTATGCATTTTAGTAAAATTTTGATATTAATTATTAAGTTGTAACATTGCAAAATTTGCTATGTGGGGACAAATCACAGAGAATTGAAGGTCTTTTGCCAAAAAATGGCCGACGCGATAGAAGAATAATTATATGGAGTCCGAATAGTTTTTGAAATAAAAATGATTTTTTTATCAAATGAAAGGTATTTGATTGAATTATATAATTATTGGATTATATTAAATTTGAAGAAAGTTTGAACGATTTTTGGAAATAAAAAAAATTAAACGGAAGCTAGTTAAATAATTAAAGATAAAAGAATTACAAAGAAATTGAAAGAATTTGGATTTGTTAATTGAAAAAATTGTTTAAATGGGTAAAATTTTATAAAATTAAAATTATTGAAGGTACTATAAATTTTGGATAAGAGCCCAGCTGCGATACGGCTATCGTAGAATTTTACATTACCATTTTTATATTTTATTAAATTAAAGTTTTACGAATTAATGGAATTGAATATTTTTGATTGGATTATTCTGAATATAAAAATAAAATTAATTTGAATAATATAACATCTCAACATATAACAACTTTGTCATCAGGAACATTGCAATATATATAATTAATATCCCTTTACCCCAATACTTTTACAATAGGTAAGCATACACAGGCGTTCATTCCTGCATGAAAGATTAATCCCGTTGAAAAGAATTCATGCTCGAAACAAATGAATGCTTGTGACTACCTAATCTCGATTATACTTATAAGTAAATAAAATAAAAATAAAAAGAAACAATATTATTCTGTTTGCAATAAAACCATAAAACTAATTTCAGTTTATTTAACAATTAAATTAAAATTTATCAATAATTTTACAATGGGGTACATATAAACAACAATATAACGAACACACAATTTATTAAAAAATTCCTTAAAATAAAATTATAAAAATTGCATTGATCTAACGTATTTTATAGGTTTTTTCGTAATAAATAAACACAGCATTAACAAACTCTAATATTTTAATGTAATAACAAGAATCTTTTAGGAGTATACAATTTCATATTTTGGCTAAACAGTATTTTAATATAAATCAAAAAGTAGTAATTATCTTTCCACATCAAATTGCTGTGTCTACCCTGTAAAGGTTATTAAATCGTTATTCAACAAATATTTATAAATTTCCATAATATAATATGCTTCCCCCGTATCTATTATGTTTTGCAGCAAAATGATTTAGAAAGATATTAAACAAAAAAAGTAATGCAGTGACGAGATTTCAAGTTAACACTAATGTAATAAATAGATCATAATAAATAAAAATAATTCACACTTTTTAAATACCTACCTACTTAAAATCTAAGAGCGCATCACATAATTTATTGAGAAATTAACCTTGTAAGCTTTTAAAGCGTCTTCTTTTTTAGAGGCTTCTTTGCTCGAGGAAGAGTCGCACTTGAAACTATCTGAAAATTCAACATATTTAAATTAGGAAATTTTTCATAGCATACAAATTTTAAACAATTCTAATCTAATTTAATAATTTAAAACAAACGCATTATTTGTTAAAATTGGGTACCGCCAAAAAATTTTTCTCTCGACAGCTTTTTGTCAAAGAAAAATTTTGAGCGATTGTTGCTAAAACATTCCGGTACCAATAGATTAATTACGTGGATAAAAATTCACAAAACTCGGTTAGTCAACACCCACAAAACAATTCATGCCTTTTAATCAGCAACGTCGAGTTCTAAATTCTTCAAGTGCTCAGATTTAGTGGAACGATTTGAATCTCTAAAATGAAAATTATCTGCGCTCTTGGAAAGAGATTTGGAGTTTACTAATAACACGTGCGCCGATTTTGGTAATTCGGCAAACCATGAAGAACGCTTCAAATCTGAAACCATTTTCAAATCGTTTGCATCTTGTTCCTCTCTATTCCAAAAGCTTAACTTCTTGGACATTGTCAAAAAACGAGTAAAGGGGGAGCCTTCTTTAAATTTTGTCAGGGTTTGATTTTTACTTTTCAATGGCAGTGATTTGGATTTATCTCTTTCAGATGACGTTGTATGTCCAGGTTTTAACACCAAAGTTGCTCGAATTGTGGAAACACTGTTGTCGGTTAAATCTCCTGAATATTTTTTAACGTCAGTTATTTTTGGCGGTAAAGGTGCAGCCCGTTTCTTATATTTTCCGCCTCGTTGGTTTACCTTTCTCGTATTGGCCACGGATTCGACCATCCCAATATTTAAGGAACCAACCGATTTACTTTTATACAAAGGCCCAATATTGTTTTCTACGTTTTGAGGTGGCATTAAACACGCAATTTCATTATTAGCAAGCGTACATATAACTTTTGAAGTTTCGTCGTCATTTTCGGCTGTATTTGCTATTGGAAGTACTTGGTCAGATAAGCTGCTGTCGCCATCATCTTCTTGTGACTCATATTCGCATTCCTTTAAAGTGAAACAACTTTTTAAAATATAAATTTTAGTAGTAACCAAGAAGCAACGTGTGGTACAGTTTACACGTGAAGTCTCCAATACAAATGCTGCACATATAATAATAGCACTTAATTCTAAACAATAAAGAGTAAGAAATAATATTACATTTTACTTACATCACTATCGGTAAGTGCGGACGACCTTTTAGGAACTACAGTGGATCGCGTCATTTTGACAGATTTTGATCGTGTCGAAACCATCGATCCACTTCTAACTAACCCTTCTCGTGATTGAAGTTTAGAGACTTCACCACTCGAATACCCTGAACTAATATCTTCGGTAGATTTAATATGTGAAATATCTTGCCTCACATCAACTTCAGCAAAATATAAGTTTGAAGAAGTAGAGGCAGCAAGTGCTCGTTTTTTCCTACTCGATTTTAATTCGCTTAAGCTGTCAGTTTCGGATTGTTCATCTCGTATTTGGCTATCCGAAGGTCCTGTTAAATCGCTAAGACTGTAACTTTTACGTAGCTGATTAACAATTCCTCCGCCTCCCTGTAATTCAATACACATAAAAAATTTAAAATTGGTATTGCTATACCTACTGCCGGAAAAGCGGCAGTTTCCTCGACGAAATAAAATTTTAAATTACACGAATTTTGCTGTTAATTTGTTACAAAAAGTAAATTAATCTTTGTTAAAGTTGTGGTTTAAAATAAATTAGTTTAATAATTATATTAAAATAAAATGCAATACCTATACTTATTCGTATTAAAAACCTGCTTGGAAGTTTTAATTTACTTCATCTTGTAAAACAATCCTACAATCTTTATAAAGCAAAGGTATCGTTTTTTCAGGTGCTTATCGAAACCAGAAAATCTTGAATTTTAAAAAAAGTAAAATTAAAGTTCCATTACTGAAGAAGCAAACATGAAAACAACTCCATAACAAAAAAATGAAATTCTTTTTTAAATTTTTGGTTAACTAAAAATACTGTTTTTTATTAAAATAAGGAAAAGGAAATTGTTACATTAGCGGTTCTCAACTTGTCAATATTGATGTCCATTCTTCCAAATCAACAAGTAAGTAAATTTTAGTTTTCAAATCTGCCCTAGAACTTTTAGAAGTATAAAAGTTTTCCATATTTTAACCATAAACTTTTTGAAAGTTTTTGAGTAATACAAAAGTACTATTATTAAATTTAACAATCAAAAAGTTTATTGGTCGTGGTCGTTAAAAATTAATTTCCAAACACGCGATTTTGGACTCCTCCCATGCTTGAACTATTTGAAATAATCATAGATATTCTTTGAAAAGTGTTTTCAGAAATTTGAATCACTATAAAATTGTTTACATACAATTTGTTTGAATTCTTTATGATTTTGAGTGAAAATTTGGGGCCTATTTTTTTATTTTTATTAACTAAGCCTAAATTTTATGCACCTTTTTATTATTATTGGTTTATAACAAATAGTCTAGGTTACATTGAAAAATTAGTTGCATTTCACGACCCTAACTTAAGGGTTAAATAATATAAAAATATAGAAACTGCTAAAAAAAAAGAACATGAATTTCGATCACGATTAAAAAGAAATAAATCCGTTTCTGGTATATTTAACACCTTTTTATAAAAATACATTAAAAAATGTTCAATCATATTAAATTAATCTAATTAAGTTAAAAGTTGAACTTCTTATAAAATGACTAAAACTTAATGTTATCGTTAATGAATTAAAATAAATGTATTGAAAAATCCAGTTTTCAACATTTAACAATAATTACATTAAGGTCACTTATAAAATCACAAGAGATTTTCAGTACAAATACAAAATACAAAAAATACACGCAAAAATGATAGGTAACTAACAGTAAAAACAAAAAGATAACAAATAGATACTGATAAATTTTATTCGCTCACTTCGTTGAGATCATTAGTCTTGATTTTTCTCGCACTTTTCCTGGTTCCTAATTTAGCTTTAGCTTTTATCTGTTTAGATTTAGATTTTACTTTTGGAGGAGGACTTTCATGATAATCCAAATCGCCATCATCACTAGATATTTCGATATCTCCAATAGAGTCTCCTTTGCCCGAATCGAGGTGGTCCAAATTTCTACCAGTTGGTGAATCAGATACCGAAGGCATTATAAAGGATTGAGGTACATTGAGGTTCTGTGCAGGTGTAAAAAATAATAAAGCGTGTTAAAAAATAAGTAACATAAATGTGCACAAGCTTGCTAGTACGTTAAAAATTAAATGAAAATGTAAAACTAAAAACAATTGTTACCTTGAGAGCAGTTTGCATTAAAACGTTGACTCCTTTTGATCCCAAATCTAATACTTGCTTGTAGCTTTGTTCTTTAGCTTTGAGAAGATATTCGTCTATTTCCTAAAAATTAAATATGTTAGCTCTCAATCCCATAATGAAATTTCTCTGTTTACACGATTTAGATTAGCGCGATTTCAGAATAGCGCGCAACTTCAAAATTACCATACCATATAATTTCGGTAGGCAAATTTATTTGAATTTAAACAGTGGGTAAACAAAGAACTTATTATACATAGTAAAAGGAGGAAGGCTGATTATTATGTGCGGCTTATAATAATATGTAGTGAATTAATCAATTTTCCATTGTTTCCAAAATTAACCTAATAAAATAACTACGTAAGCTTACTTGTTCTTTGCTGCTGAGCATAGGATGAACAAATTTGCGATATAAAATACTGGAACCTCTGGTGGCTGGCGATAAAAGCCATATAACTAAAATTATCTTAATTTCGTAATAAAACGGAAACCTAATAAAAACAAACCGAATTAAAACAAAATAATAACACAATAAAGTTCGTTATACTAACCAACTAAGAAAAACGTCTGTAAATGTTTCTGTACATGTAAAAAGAGCAAAAACTATCCAATACATCATCCATTTCACCTGCAAAAGAAAAACAAAATAGTAATCCGACATTAGAAGGAAGAAAATAAATTTCTAATTATAACTAGTTATAAGTATTTCAAAAAATCCAATGAGTTGCAATTGACTAATGGCTAGGAGATGCATGAGTAGTTTATTGACCTCGTGGAAAAACAAAAAATAGTTTTTACTCTTCGATTAACTGAATAAGTATTATTTTTAGGCTGAATAAAGCAATCCTTGTTGAAAAACATCGAGAGCTATATTTAACAAAACCATTTCTGTTTACCTAATAGAATATAATTGTTATGTAGGTTAAAAAATTGCGTTACTTACATATTCTTTGAGATTTTTCGTTTTCACAGCCTTATATGAAGCATAAGCAGGATACAAAGTTCCAAACAGCAATCTGAAATGAGACGAAAATATGCTACTTAATGATCCTTTTTGAACAATGCAATATAAAGTAAGCAAAATAATGCCAAAATTCTTCCAAGTCATTTTTTTCAACAAGTTAGACAACAATTTAATAAAGCATACGATAATTTCGCTCCTTCGGTTGTTGAATTCGAAATGCATCTTTATGAAATAAAATTATTTAGCGAGAACGAACAACAAAATTCTTCCTGAATGAAACACGACACTTCTATGGTTAGTCTAAATTTGTATGTTCCAGAATAGAACGCGCATTTTTGATACACCAACCAAAAGTACATAACAAAATTTTAGTTCGGGATACGAATTAACGATCTACCTGTTCTGTTAACTGTTTCGGGAACCATTGCCAAGGTGGATTTTTTGAACCCAATACAGCTTCGAGTCCTCAATGACATTTTAATTAAATATTTATCCCCTTGTAATCTGTAACTTTTCAACTGGAGATAACAATAAATTAACTTCAAAAGGAAGATTACTCCTAAATATAAACCACTCAAGTTGATTCAATTGCAGAAAATATGTGAACAAAACAATCTGGAACAAAACGATCTCTCCTCTTTCAACAATATGATAGTAAATCTCAGCCGTGCCCCCCGCAATTTTCTAAATCTTGGCCAAGTTTCATGAAATTTTTAACGGAGACTATTTCGATAGTGTCGGCATTTTAATTGTGTGTAATTATTAAGAAACTATTATGATTTTAATATATTTATGCAGAAACAAACTGGTACCAAATTTGTGTTGAAAATTTTTAAGCAATCTTTTATAGGGTGAAATAATAATATTTAAGTGGTTCCTTTAGCCCCCCCCCCCGCTTCTATTTTCCCCCTATTAAAAATTAATATAATTCCTATGTCTTTCAGTTTTAGGTACACATGGTTCATCGTAGTTACGCCTTTTATTGCAAATGACTCTCGGAAATAATAAAAATTTCTGACAATTTTTGATGAGTGGATTCACCACAATTCAGTTCAGTCTTAAAAATTGAGTTTTTCAACTTTTAACGTTGACATTGTGACCATGAACGGGAAATCATTAGAAAACTGATCAATAGTAATTTAATAAAACCTTATATTTTAATTGGAAATTTAAGATTGCATTTTTATTTAAAAACTAAAATTACCATGAGGAATACATGAAGTTATGTTATACTTAGTAGGATAATTGCGTCAAATAATAACACACATTACTGCCATGAACGCGTTGCTGTGCAATCAACAGGATAGCCACCTCCTTTCACAGAATGGGGCATTTTTTTCAACGTAATTAAAAAAAGGGCCCCCGGTTTCCTAGTTACGCTACTAATAATCATTAAATTAACCACATATTATATATTTTTTAAATAAATTTTTAAGTTTAATCGAAATAAGAATTATTTATTTATTTATGTACATCACAGTAATTCAACGGTTAAATAAACCATTTTACAGAATTGAGTTTACAGCGAATTTGCCAAGTCAATTTTTTGTACCAATACACCCTTAAATGCGGCAATATATGACGAAAAAAATCAAACTCGGCATTATTATCTAAATTAGCAAAGTTAGCCAAACGACACATTCTAGCCACAGCCGAATGCTGACCAGAATTGGATCTGTAAAATTCCTCTGCCAGTAAATTACTTGATCCCAGAGGTCTCGCGGGTACATGAAAGCTGAAATACTGTAGCAATTCTGGGTAATCTTGAACAAAAATACCAGATCGTTAATAGATCTCATAGATCTAACTAGATCTATAGATGTTATATGTAACTTATGAAATTAAATGTAATTATCCAATGGTATTTTCCTTATTATCATCAATATTTAATCAAACATAATAATGACTTAAGTGTAAGTAAAGTATGGTAATCAATCAAGTTTCACACCAATCGAATTGCACATCGATCGACTGTATTCACTTATTAGGTAATTAGGGCGCAATTACTTCCTGATTTTATAAGAATAGCGATGTAATGACCTTTGTGTTAATTAATAAAAACCGTTATATTATTTACTTCATTCTTAACCTCGAGTTACTACTTTTGAGTGAATCCAAAAGCCGCACTTCAATCTGTCCTATCGAGGATCGACTTTTCGAAGCCAAGGAAATCCATCACCGATCAAATCCAATCAATAATTCCTTAAGTTTTGTTTGGGTATTTTGCGCGTTTAAAAAAAAAAACTATCGTGTTTTGTATGAAATAAAAGTGCCATTTAATCCGTACGAAACAATATACTATTATCAACTAGGATTATAATTATAGCATTTGACGTAAATCTTCAATGAAAATCTAGCTGAAAAATTAAACTACAATTTCAAGTTTAATGTTACACACTTAATTATGAGTAATTTTATACAATTTCACCACACAAAAATGATAATATTACTTTTGCAACATAGTTTAAAATTATTCATAATGGGCTTAAAAATAATAATAGAAGCGCCACACGCCATGGATAATGATGGAAAGCTAAAAGTACAAAATTATCAAAATTGCTGTATTATATTTTTAGTGGGTAATGGCTAAAAGTACGTGTGCAGCTTTTCAACATACAAGGTTCCCCATAATAAGCTGACGGATTTCCAACTGCAATAACTTGTGAATTAAACAAGCAAACGATTTCTAATTTAATGAAATATCCTGGGTAAGCTTTGGGATTTATGCGACAATTACCCAAGGCGTGGGTAAAGTGACAGCATAATATTATAGAGAACCCCGTATAAAAAACGCAATATAAAAAACCTTCACGCTTAAAAATAGAAAACTCGCAACAAATAAAATTGTTCCAAGTCGCAGTCTTTTACCTACATCAAATTTTGTAATTTAAAATTTTGACCTTGAATTAAATAAGTGACACTTTATCGCCGCACAATTGAATTATACACGAAAACAATAAAAATAGTAATAATAATGTCCATCGGAACTCGAAACAGTTGCATTATTTCAAAGGTAGAGAATAATTTCTTGCCCGTTCCAATAAATGATAAATCTTATTTGTGGCTTTTCTTTTTGAGACATGTCGACGCCGTTTTATTGAATTTTAAAAATTTGATCAGATACTACCACGTAAGCGAGTGTTACTAAAATATCTACATCCACACCGCTGAAAATGACAATGGTGCCAACAAATTTATCACGATGATGATTCCTGTAGGATTTGCACTGCGCTGGCTCTAAAAAAATGATTGAACTGTGCAAACACATTATATAGGTACGGAGCCAACACTTGGAAATTATTTATAGAAAATATTTTATGCGGATGAAAACATGAGATACGAATAAAATATAGTAAAGTTCCAAGGCACAACTATGTATTTCCTACCAGTTTGCGTGATAATTTTTATATTTCAAAAATCATTTTGAGCATGCAAAATTTTAACAATTCAATTAACAAAGTGGATAGTAAACATACCACCTTAGAGTTTCATCATTATGCTAATAATAAACGGTTTTATGCAAGATACAATATTTTAAGCTCTACTAAAACAAACAAATAAAAAATTAACAATAGAGCGGTGAATTTGAAAATTAGCCACGCAGGAATTATTCATAATTTACATTTTAATGTAGGCAATTTAAAGTTCATCAACTGGATAGGTTTTGATGCTTACTCATTAAACTCATATAGTTCCACCTTTTCTAAAATTTCTTGCGATTTTCCAAATCAAAATTGCCAGACAAATATTTGAACAAAGCGTTCAATTTTATTCTGTGCATTCCCTTTTTCTATTCTTGCGTTAATTTTAAGCAAGATTTTCTTTTATGCACTTAATGAATAGTGTTGATGTATTTTTAAAAGCACACAATGTGAATTCCAAAATGGAATTTTTTAGAAAAAGACCTCAATATTGAATTGGCATATTTTCTTTTCGTAAATTTCTCTATTTTCCAAATTTAGTGTTTCGTATAAAATCACTTTTTAAAATTATTAATCAAGCATATGGACATCCAAAACTTGGATCGACTTTCAATACGATTGGCCAAAGTCTCTGTGGTATAGGTAACAAGAGCATAGGATTCGATTTACAAGGAGATAATTCCGTTTACTGGATTAATGTATCCACGGTACATAAAACATATATGGTAAGTTGAAATGTAT
The DNA here is from genome assembly GCA_911387805.1 of Cantharis rustica. NCBI lineage: Eukaryota > Metazoa > Arthropoda > Insecta > Coleoptera > Cantharidae > Cantharis > Cantharis rustica. The sequence goes on from OU426879.1 coordinate 40,277,026, forward strand.
GTCAAATTAAACACTAAACTGCATATTTATTCAAAAGTTCGCAATCAAGCCAACGATTTTTAATTTAAATTAATTTAAATATAAGTAATATAGAATTGCTTGGGTAATTAAAAAAAAAAAAATTTGAATTAATACATTTAAGTTTTATAAAACTGCAACTGAATTTGCTAGATCACACCAAGGTCACAAGTCAAAGAATTATCCATATTTGGATGTACAATCGTCGTATTCAGAAGGTTAACTTGCTGTATATTGGTCTCCGATTGGAAAAAGAATGTAGGTAACTTTTAATTTTATATGACATAAAAGAAATACAATTTCAATAACAATTTTCAAGGTACTAACCACTAGATATTTTATTATTCGAGTACTATCTACAGTTTTACGCAATTTTGTTTTGTTTAAAATTCGTACAATTGTTGTTAAATTACAGATAGGAAATCGTCACACTCTAACGACCTTAATGACCATCAATTACCAGAAGGTATTAATTTTGGTAATTGTATCTTTCAAGTTTACCGAGTTGAATTTAATGTATACAATTAAAATTTTAAATTTATTTCAGGCGGTTTAGTCAAATTCTATTGTTACAAAATAAAAAAATCGTTACGATTGGGTTCAGTTCTAAGATTTTATATATTTTTTATACTCTAAAAAAAAAGTTATAAATTACATGAAGTGATTCACTGGCTAATGCTTAAAAGGTCAATTGAAACAACTAATTTCTACCATTAGGTATCAAGTAATAATAAATTAATCTAAAAGTTAAAAGAAATTAAAAAAATAAATATTAAACTTTCAAGAGCAAGACTGCGAAATAGCGACGGCGAGATGTCCTAGACCGCTTTCCTCGTCATCTATGTTTGGTATTTTTTTGAGTTTCATTTATTTCCTTTCTATTTCTTGTCAGCAAAAGCAGAAAAGCAGGAATTCTTTTGTGTAAATTTTACTAAGGGCCGGTTGTACCAACCTCGTTCAAAGGTCGTTCAAGGTGAACTTCGGTTCAACGCAAAAATTCCGTTGTACCAACAAGCTCAGTTAAGCTTGAACTGCAGTTCAAATCGATGTTCACGAATACCGGGTAGAACGGCCGTTCAAGAGAATTGAACTAAGTTCAAACAATGACAAGCATTGCCCAAATGTCATTGTTATAAAATAGTGACAGTTTAGTAGTTTGAATTATTGCTATTTTCTATTCTGCAATAATAATTCATTATCAATATTAATATCTTTAAGAGATAATTTAAACAAATTAATGGACGACGAAGATTTTGTCGAATTAATTCGTTTTAATTCAAATAAAATACAAATATATATAAATACAGAAATGAATGAATGAAAATGGTTGTCGTTCCTGACGGAATATCACCGTACTTCTTATGAAATACTTCAGATTCAAATAATCACCTCTCATTGTTTCTGCTCGCTACAATCTTCTATGTGTCTTTGCTTCTTCAGTTATCTTTTTCCATGCGGTCCTGTTCTGACACTTATATCTTCAGTTCTGGATACCAATTTCCATCAGTTCTTCACTCACTTCGTTCCACCATCTCACTCTAAGTCTTCCTCTCTTTCTTTCATTTGTTGGTTTCCATTCAATTACTCTTCTTATGATTTCCTTCTCATCCTTTCTCATCATATGCCCCATCCATTTCATTCTGTGAGCCTTAATATTTCTTACCACATTTTCGTTTGCATTATTTCATTCAGCTCTACATTGGTTCTTATTCTAATTTCTTGTATATCCTTATCTTGGTTTTAAAAATTATTTGTTTCTTTTACTCGAGAGATTTTGGTTGGCATGATATGCAATTATTGGGTGATTGAACTTTTTTAATTATCTTCTCACTTCATTCATTTTTATTATTCATCACGGTTACAAAATATTTAAAACTTGATAATCTGTCACTTGATGACACTTAATAATGAATTTTAGAAATATTGGAAAGCAATTTAGAAGTATTGAGAACAAAGCAGGAGTACCACTACACCTGAATGTTGTGTAAACTGCGTTTAACTGAACGCCATCTGAACCTCTTTTGTACAACCCAAAAATCTCTGAACTTAGTTCAGGGTTGAACTGCAGTTCAGTTGAACCGGCGTTCAAACAAAGTTGGTACAACCGACCCTTAGTATTGATATCAGGCGGTCTATAAAATTTAGTATTTAATTTTTTAATCTCAACAGAATCATTCAAAGGATTTTTTTCGGCAAACCCATCGCAATATAATAGTTATATTAAAATGTAAAAATTAATGGATTAAAATTCGTATTAAATTTATTATTGCATTACTTAAGTTCATTTACGTCGTATTACAATCAAAAATTCAAACCTCTTTTCACCTTTTATTTATTGTTGTTTTGCATTATATTTATCGCCGAAGCAAAATCAATAGATATTTATTTCGTATATTACATATTTTTGTAAGCAAAACTACGTAATGTAAATTTAGTACTTCAATTTTAATAACCATTTCACAGATTAAAATTTTACTGATTTTACTTATCTTTGTAGAAAAACTGATAAAAGTTTAAACGTCCTGCTTTAAGTTTAAGATTTCGTTAATTTATATTGAAAAAATATGCGATGTAAGAAATAAATATCGACTCTACTTTGGATTTAAAGATAATACAAAATAACAATAAATAAAGCAGATAAAAGGCTAATGAACTTATTCTGAGTGCATCAAAAAGAAAAGTCGAATTTTACTGTTTAATTAATCTGTTAATTTTTAATATATTATACACTGTACATTTAAAGAAAAATAACGTTTTTTCCTTGTCATATCTTGAAAAAAGACCTATATAAAACAACGATGGCGAAATTGCAGACGGCGAACCCAGATAGAGATGATTAAGGAATAAAAAATGAACAATAGTATATTACGTGCCGAGGTGGATAATGCTTCATTACAGCTGAGCGCTAAGTTAGTTGACTGAGGCGCAAAGCGCCGAAGTCAACTCTATGCGCGAGGCTGGAATGAAGCTTGACACCGAGGTATGTATACAATTTTATTCAGAATCAGTTTGTAAATAATTAAAGATCATTAAATTTCATTTTATTAACGCACATTTTTTGTTAGTTCCATTTCTTGCCTACCGACAATGCGACATTGCAGGTCGACTAACTTGGAGCTCGGCTGTAATAAAGCATTTTCCACCTCGGCACGTAATATACTAAAACGAAGGAGTTATTCGCAAAACCTGAAAAAATGCAATCTAGCCATCAATTTTTGCATTCTGGATTTTCTGAAGCACTTAGGTCGCTAAACCGGGACCATTGTACTACTTCCGACACAGCGGACATTATGAAAAATAAAGTTTCACTGACTGACTCGGGTCAAGTTAGGTCAAAAGTCCTCCAACCCTCTTTTTGAGGCTCTCTGTTGCATACTTGAAAAGTATCATCTACAAATCCGAGTGTGTTGAACCGATTTCACTATTTTCGTAACTTTACAATTTACTGTCCAAAATGACTACCAATCGCCTGAGAAATTAACAAGACGAATTTATAACTAGTTAAGATCCCCGAAATGACAGAATTCTGGACAACGAAGAAAGCTCTACAAAATAGTAGGATAGATCGTCAATTATATCCAACTGATTGAAAACGTCTATGGTACAAGTACAACAGTAATTGGAATCCTTAGCATACAGATGATAATTACAAGAAATGGAATTTCTAAGAAGCACAGCTGGGTATAAACTAACAGATAGAAAAAGAAACGCAGATATAAGACAAGAGCTGGAGATTAAAGAACTTAACAAACAAATTGAAGAAAATCGATTGAAATGGAGCGACCATCATAGAGAGAATGAACTGCCGAAAGAATACCTCTAAAAGCATGGCGCTACAAACCGGAGGGAAGAAGAAACGTCGGGAGGCCGAGAAAACGATGGGCATCGGAACAGGTCATAAGACCTAATCCTTGAAGTGACGAAGAAGAAGCATACAGATTGGATTACAATTAAAAGAGGTTACTACGCAATGAAATACTTGTAATCAAAATTATTCAGATATTTTGAAATCAGCTGTTCTTTCAAGATTGCATTAATTACAATTGTTTGGAATCTAGATCTTGGTTAGCTGAAAGCCCGCGTATGTCAGTTACTCACAAACATATTCTGACGATTCTACATTATGTTAGCAATGTAAACTGTACCTTTTAAAGGTTTCCTTTTGCCATATAAAAATTGATTTTACAACAATGAACATTTTTTGTTACAAATTTCATTCCCTTAATTTTTGTTTATGTATATTTTTCTATTTCGTTGCACCGTTTCTGAGATACAGTGACTCTGTACTATACAATAAAAATAGCCATCTGTATCTTAGAATTAGTACAAGGTAGAAAAATGTATCTAAAGAAAAATGAAGACAATAAAATTTATAAAAAAATGTCTACAATTTTACATTTTTTTACCATTATATTTACTGTAAATATATTATGTCATACAAATCAGCTTTTTTTTTAGATCTTCCACCTCTTTTTAAAGAGATTCTATTGAATTCTAACGATATAAGTGATTTGTGAAAGGCGACAGTTTCAGCCAACTGCTGAAGATATTTGGAACCCCCCCCCCGTGGATCAGTAGTAATCGGGTTTTCACTTATATTTAAGTTGAGGTTATGCAGATGGCATAATGTGACGCAATGCCACGATTGCACTAAATATAAACCAATGAGAATCGTTGAGTGGCATTGCGTTACATCATCTGTATAAACCCAGCTCTACGTAGGTGTACTTTTAAAAATTAATTTTAGTAATTTGAAAATCTTTGAAATATATTAGGTGGCATTACTCCAGCCTCCCTAATATGAATTTTGAATCTACTTATAATAATTTACGTAGTTTATAATTAATTTTAATAGATGTTTTTTTGATTTGAATTATTTTTCCTATAATAATAATTGTGTAAAATACATAAAATTTTATAGTTCTCTTTAATTGCAATTGAATTTAGTAAACAATAGATTGAGCAGTTATTCTGATCATTGTATAGGGTGTATCACGTTATCCCGGCCCACAGGTTTTTATAGACGCAATAAAAATTGTTGTAGCACTTGAAAGGTAACATTAAAATTCTTGCTTTAAGTTTCGAAATAATCGATTTTAAAACTTCAATTTTTCACATAAAAGTCGGTGAATAGCTCACTCTGTTGACGGTACGTGCGCTCGATGTAAATAGATGCAAGAGTGTGTTTTAGTATGCGGATCTGTTTCATTGTAGATCTATAATTTTCGAGTTCGGTCCCACTCTAGGGATTTTCTTAATTTTTTAATAAACTCTGGAGTTCTCCTATTCTCCTGTTAGTCCTCTTTCAGTTCTTATGGATTACTCCTAGATCCGTAATTTTCGAATTTTGGGTATCCCAGATATTCTTTTAAATTTTTTGAAGTACTCAGTTATCTGTGTGTCTTTCTAGATCTACCATTTTCCAGTGCAATTTATGCCCAAAAATACACTTATATAAGATAAAAACACACCATGGGCGGTGCCAATCTTATAGAAACAGCCAATCGAATATTACTTTAGGTTTTTGGCTTTTTTACGCGAATTTTTAAATAATCTATAAAATTTAATCTTTATATTTGTAAATTTCACCACAAACTACCATAATTGCTTTTGAACATTTTTAAACTCGTAGGCTGGGTTAACGTGCTACTCCCCATTGTTATTCATTACATGATACCACACCACACTTACATTTTTAATAATAATTATTAAAAGCACCTACTTCGTGAAGCAATAATATCATAAAAACATCAACTGTTATTTAATTAGTTAGCATAGCACGGTAACACTCTCCATTAACTGTAACCGTTGCACTTCGATCGTTTTCCAAAAAATACGATCCTCTAACCATCAGCAACCCCAAAATAGCACAGAACTATCAGTGCTTTAAAAGGGAGAGATTTAACGACAATTCTTCTAGGATTTTCAGAGCCTCGAATGGCGCAATCAATTTGAAATGGTCCTTGTTGTTCATGATAATATATTTAAAAAAATCAGGATCACCTTCCGTCATTTCCAAAACCCATGACCCCAGTTGCAATTCTTGCGTTAGTTATACTTTGTAAGTTAGTAAGTAAACTAGTTGCACTTTAGTTCTGGTGATGTCCGATTGTTACGAACATCTCGCAATGAACAAATCTTGGTTTTCAGGCTAACAGCAATGTTTACGATTGACTAGTTTTTTTACTAAAAATGTTTTAATTAAATTCACAAGTGTTGTGTAAGTAAGTGTTACTTAAGAAGTAACCCTACAGTATTTACCGTCAAATTTAAAAATATTTTATTTGAAAATATTTTCTTGACAAAAATGTTTTTTCCCTGACATTGGGGCTAAAAATTTTAAATTCCTCGACTTTTCCATACAAGTGAGAACCCTGTTATATATAAAATTTATAATTTTTACTAAATTTTGTTTAAAATGTTAGGTTACTTCTAAGTTTGTAGCTTCTCGGGCGGGGACACCGGCCCACGCGGCGCCCGTGGCATTTGCCAGCCCTGCCACCCTATAGTTACGCCACTGCATTCAAGCTATAATCCGTCCTTGTGCTCTTCAGAGTCTGCTTCAGTTACTCCCAAATTATTGCTTCCTTCTCAGCAACTCCGTTTTGATGGAATGATATTAAGAATCGCATATTTGTCCTTTTTGTTTTCTTTCATGTAAAAATTAAAGTAGACAGTTAGGTTCCAATAGCACTATCGTGTGCTGCACGAGTGGATTCAGGAATTCTGAGAGTTACCGAAGAATTTCACTGTGTGAAAACTCGGAGCCAATCCCAGTCTGTAGTTGATCCTTTGAAATGAAGATGAAAATAATCTTTGTTGCTTTAGCTTGTAGTCTTCAGTTTCCAAAGCTTTTATAATATTTATGCTCTACTAACGTAGTTTCCAATTCCTTGGAAAAATGTTTTCGTTTAATCCAGGCCACAGGCCTTACTTCTCAACCGATTTCAAAAATATTTTTTTAATTGTAGATTATTAAATTTCAAAAAGATATTGAGTTCAAGTGCCCAAAGTTAATTAATCTATTTAGTTTCACCAATAATAATAATAAATATAATATATTAAATATGAAGTGATTTGCAAACACAATAGCCGGTGTGTGTCAATAAACTTATAACAGACCAACGCAGTTAAAAAGGTAATGAACAAAGGTGTTCGTTGTCAACCATCCGGTTACCCTACACAAATCGAAAATAATATGCTAATAACAAAAATGAGTTCCCAATCAGAGTATTAATTTATGATATTGAATTCGATTTTCTCAGTCATCCAACTGAAAAATCCCACACCAAAATCGAAATGAAATGAAATGTGATAGAAATGGAATTGCTTTAGTCAATGCAGTCCCAATGGGGTACCTCCCGAATATTTTCCCGCAAATGAAATTGTTTTATTTTTTGTTCGGTTGAAGATCTTTCTGCTTCGTAGTATTAAATAGTACTACCCCAACTTGGCACTAAAATGACCAAATAATCGATACTTTGTAACTGATGGAGGTTGGAGCATTGGCGAGCAGCTGATAAAAAAATTAAGTCTTTCGTAAGTGTGTAATTTGTTTTCACCAGACGTCTAACAACCCACTCCGTTTGGCAAGTTTTATCAATACAAAAAAATAATTTACATTAGGAACGTGCACATTAAATAATAAACATGAGAAGGTTACGCCACATTTAAGTGATAATAAATTCATGCTTCGTGGAACTTGAAGTCAATAATAATAAGCAGTCAAAAAATGTCTCCGAGACAAACGTTTCGATGTTATCAACTCATCTTCGCATTAAATGCATGGGGTCAAGTAACTCGTTTCCTTTGTCGTTACGTCTACCACTTGTACATAAAAGGAAAAGGAAAAATGACGCAAAATAATATTTTTCTTTGAATAAAATTATGATTTGAGGAAATTAATTTATCATTGAAGCTATCAAAATGTAAACTATGCAGAAAGTCACGAACAAACTGCAAGTCACATTAATTTGTGATAGCTCAAAATGATTTGTCTACAAAAAGTGTCGTGACATAAAGAAACTTCAAAATAAGTAATTATCAACAGCTGATGAACCCATGCAAGCATGCAGCAATAGATTCGTCACAAAGATATTTCAATACAAAAAAACTTACATTACTAATCTAGATAAAATGGATGATATCATTTTTCCTTGTAAAAGCACAATACACAAAACGTTAGTATAATTTTGACAGTTTACTAAAACGAACTAATCAACAGAGTTAATACACATTAAAAACAGTCGACTGCTATTTAGCAGCAAACCGAAACAACCATCTTCGATATTTTTGTTGTCAACCCCTCCACTTTGACCATGCGCTACCTCAACAAATGCGTACGCTCTTCGGTTGCGTTCGCTGCTGCATTCTAACAGCGAGTCTACGTGAAGTTTGTAAACTTCAAAAATGAAATGTTCGAAAATAAGCGTAAAATTGCAATGGCGCTTTAAATTTTCGATCGTTTCACTAATTGTAATTTAAAAATGATCGGGATGTTACGAAATTTAATTAAAATTAAAGTGATCTAATCAAATTTGAATCGTGGGGTTCCCACTTTTGTTGTACGAGTGCGTTGCTGACCGTGCCGGTAACTAGCGACATCATTGGCGAATGACGGTATTGTTGTAACAGAGAGGGAAGTGTTTGAATTTTGAATACTCCACCACTTACGGATGTATGGTACAAGCGGAAAAGTCCGAAAGCGAATCGAGCTCGAGCGAACGATTTTCACGAGCTTGCCTTTGACTTGGTTTGCCGCAACGAGATTGAAAATCTTTAGGTGCAAATGTACGTGCGGTGTGTTATTGTGAAAATTTCATGTGATGTAACATTTTTCAAATGTTATAAATAACTAAATTTAAACGCAAAGGATTATGTGCAATCTATCACAAAATGGCATATAAGTGTCGAGAAGAGATTGTTGGAAAACGTTTCTTATCAGTGAGTGGTTACACCAAATTAAAATTAGGGAAAATTAGTGAGTGGTGCTGGAGAGCTGGAGTGATACGTGCAGCTACTCATAAGGATAATGCAAATCAAGATCTGCAGGTAATTTTCATTCAATAATCACAGTTTAAAAAAGGGGGTGTGTACCCTAGAGAATACGTTAGGGTGAATCAAGTTCAATTCTCTATTCATTTACTTCCACCTGTTATCGGGATGTCAAGTGGTATCTCTTTCACGCTCTGCCGATGGATTCAAAAAGTCCAATTATTGCACCGATACGTAATTGGGATTTTCTTAAATGTTACACGCAGAGCAATCCGGAAAACAGGTGCAGCATAGCATTATTATTGCTATCTGTCGATTTATTTCAAAATGTGTTGACAAATGGAAAAACTAGTCGACCTGCATGCGTTTTAAATATTAGTAAAGGATATTCAATAGTATGAAGGTCGTTCAACCAAATATGGTAATAGAAATCTAAACGCTTTTATCTTTTTACCCCAATTTTACGTAAAACCAACGAATAACGGTTATTTTAGACAGAAAAAAAACTTGAGAAATTATGTTAAACCCGAAGAGCACCGTCATGTTGAAATTGGCAGTACGAAAGTAAAACTTCTGAAATTTATACATTTTTAATGTTCCTCGATGACGCAAATTTCACAAGCTGTCGATTGCGTTTGCATGTGTTACGATAACATTTTGAAAACACTGGATGGTTCAGTGTAAAAATGTCTCGCACGTGGTTCGGAATCCACGTTAAGTAATTCACAAAACCTTTTTTCTTGTATAAACCAGCCGAAAATAGCAAGCATTCCTGCATAATTTGAGCGAGAAATATTTTAAAAGTGCTTCTGTTGCGACCTGCGGTATACATATTTTTTTCACATATAAATTTTGTCCTCCCACGATTTGCGTTGAAACGACGAGTTTAAAATAGCTCCTTCTGAAAAATTCTTGTGGTAGGCAGTAATTTCGAATGTGTGATTTTTTCCCGACGTATTTGAATTGCCCTATCGGTTACATATCAAGAATAGTTTAATTTCGTCGGTCATCCAAATTTAGGTTCATTAAAATTTTTATATATTCAAAACATTTAATTTCCTGTTGAAGATTATTTCGAAAAATAATTTAAAAACGATCTACATTCTAACCAACATAAAGCTGATGTTTATCATCTCGAAATTTTTTTATGGATTTTTTTGTGTACCACAATACGATTTCCGCTCGGATTGAAAAATAATTTCATTTTTTTTTTTGGCGGTAATTAAATCGTGAATATCAGAGATTAATAAACAAATTATAAATGAAATTCTTATGTATTAAGTACATATCACGTGTGTCCAAAACTTCCATAAGGTTTGCCCATCTGATATATTAGTACTATTTACCTATGTTCGGACGAACGGCTGTCTGTTATCCAAAGGGGAAATACCGACAAATAATCCAAACTCATTGTGGTAAATTTTGAGTAAATTCGATTGTTCTAGATGATAATCTGCTTGTATGTAGATGATTCGAAAAATCAGCAATCGTCTAAAATAATTACATTATTTTATCTATTATTAGTGATGCGCGAATGGATTTACGAGATCTTATCCATTCCACCTCCGAAGTTTACACAAAATAGATCTAGTGATGAACTGCGAATATTTTATCAACGGGCTTCCTAGTATTGGTTTATTTTTAGATCATTTTTTTGAATTTGAAAGATGACATAGAAATGAAGCGATTAAACTGTGAATTAATCTAAATTTACGTTCAATTTGCGAAATAATCGAGTAAAAACGATTGTTTTAGTGGGTGGAGCCACCTATACAGTTGCATTGCACCATTCTACTGCTAACATCATATTATAAATTTATTTAAAATATGAATTCGTTAATTATAACCGTCTTTGTAGATCTGTAGTTTTCGAGTTTTGGGTATTTTACAAATTTTTTAAATAATTTGTTGTACTTAGAGATATGTCGTGTCTTTCTAGGCCCATAATTTTTAAGTTTGGTTGCAATATAAGGGTTTTTTTAAATTTTTTTATGTACTTCAAGATCTGTGTCTTCTAGATCTGAATTTTTGAATAAATTTTATGCCTAAAAACACTTATATAAAGTTAAAATACGCCGTGGGCGGAGCTAATCTTATGGAAACAGCAAATCGAATGTACGCTTGCAATTTTTGACTGTTTTTACGTGTATTTTTGAATAATCCGTAAAATTAATATCTTATATTTGTAAATTACATTATAAACTACCATAATTTCTTTTGGAAATTTTTAAATTTGTGGACCGAGTTATGATGAATATAAATTTTATTCTATAGGTAACGAATTTTAATATTAATTATTGCGTAAATTTAGAAAAATTATTCTCGAATAGAAATAACGAAATTCAGACACCACTTTTCTAAGAAAAATAAATTATGCAACACTAATGTATTGTATATAGACGGCGCTAAAGTATTACTTCGGTGCCGTCCGTAGCCGACAATAATGTTAACCCTTTAGACCCAGGGTACACTAATAGTGTACTCGCGTTTTATTAAATTATTTTGAAGTTTGTGACAAACTTATATGCTAGATAGCAATCATTTTTTGAAAGAAAGAATTATTGAATTCCTCGCGGTTCTTTCATTGAAAAATGATTGCTATCTACTAGCACTAACTTCAAAATTATTTAATAAAAGGTACACTATAGTGTACCCTGGATCTGAAAGGGTTAAAGTTTAATAAATTTAATAAATTATTTTTACATTTCCCCATTCATTGGAAAATTTCACCATTCAATTTTTTGACTTAAAAATTAGCTTTTTTACTTTAGTGCTTATTTTTTTCTTATAAGCATTTTTAACTGGCCAGCGAAATTCGCTCTCAGCGCATACTTGACTGCACTTGACTAATATATTGCTATTGGTCAAATAACAAAACTCAACTTATCAGCTAAAAACGTAATAACTTTTAGTACTGCACATATTCGGTCTGTAGTATCTCCCCCCCCCCCCCCCCAGTAATGGCCATTGCTCATTAGAGCGTGTAAGTAAGCTCAGTCAAAAACCGATCGATCGATGAGTTGACAGTTACAAGTCCCACTTTTGGTAAACTACGTAAGAACCAAGTATAATATAATGCTACAACTAGAGTTTTTACTACTATTGTATATCCAATTCTATTTCTATACTGAAAAAAATGATTCATTATATTGATGAACAAATACATAAATTCATCGATTTTTTTTCGTGAATACAATGAATATTTCGTCAATATTATGAATTTTGTTCATTAGCGCAAAAATGGTGATTTTTTCATCAACTATTTTTTTCGCTGTATTATAACTCAAAATGACGCCAAAATGTCATTTTCGCGTTTTGAAAATTACGTTTGATGCTTAATCGATTCGACCACTAATCGGAGATTCCGACTCAACAAGAGTTGATATTACGGATATAAACGAAAATTTCGTAAATAAAAATTTAAATAAAGATGTAAACTATAGCTTTAAAAGAAAACCCCCGTACGGAATTTTCCTCGTTCTAGGAAAAGCACCGAAACTGCTAGAAGATTCTAAAAATCCTACGAGTTCTTCATTTTTCTGGTATCCGAAATTTGGAAAGAAATCAAAGATACTAAACCCGTCTTACAGTTTTTGGATAAGTTTGCAATTGACTATATTAAAATAAACATTCATTAGAATAACGGAAAATCGTGAATTGGATTTTAAATCGTGCATTATAGTAAGCTTAATTACACTCAGCGACACCTTTGGTATATTATATGCGTTTTTATAACGATTGTATTTTTTTCTCGTTTTCTGTCATGTAATCGGTACATCCCACTGTATGTTGTTATTTATATTGTTGTTTTTGTACGACTTCCATTAATTTAACCTGTCGGATTTATAACAATTTTTATTTTATTTACCATTTCTAATTTGAACTTTCGGAGAGAAAACGGTAAAATTTATAATTTAAATTTCAAATTCTTAAAAATCTAATACCGGTTAGACAAATTTAGTATTAGAAGTTTCTACATATTTTTTTAAGGTGTCGTTTAAGGTTTCATGTTAGGAATAGTTTGGGGAATGCTGATTCCTCGATGGTTTATAAACTGGAGGTTCTAAACATTTATGTGTTATAATAATATACTATGTAAACAATTCTGATAATCAATGAAATCGTGAGATTTTTAGATTTCCTACTTTCAGTTTTCTTTTGTGTAAACATCTCTTGCACGCTAACAAACGATGGTGTTTGCGTTTTGCGCAGATTAATATTATTTGCACAAGATGACGTAACTCGAGTTTACATACAACTAATTTTTGCATGATAGGATTTACGAACTTTTTTTTCATAACACTAAAACTATTTCTACGGACAAAATATACATAATTCATGGCGTAAGCTCCACGTGAAAAGCCAACATCATGTAAATTACGCACATCCCAATCCACTAGCAGAAAATTTAAATAATAAAAGAATATTCCCTTATTTTGCTAAAAAAATTTCAAATTGTGAGTTTTAGAATTTCTCTAAAAATTTACTTTCGATGCTGTGTAATAACTATGCAAATCAGTTTTTATTATTGAGATTTATAAATGTTTTTATGGTTTTATGATCATTTTTGTTTGTTGGAAAGCAGTACGCACATTAGAGCATCCAGTAATATTATTTTCATGTTATAAAAAATAGATAAGAAGTGAATTTTGTAAACCCAAATGGAAACTCAAGAGAACTTTTTTAAATAAACAAAATATTTTTATCATTTTTGAATGTCATTACTTTATTAAATTTTTTTTGGCTTATCCTGTGTAATGAATTTTATGAACTGTTTATCTTCCATAATTAAACATTGAAATTTTTTCTTACAAAAGTTCCTGGAAAATATTATAGCCCAAGGAAAATCACTTAGATGGTTGGATGTTCTGAACTTGTTTGTTATTTTAAATAACAAGAGGAAAAATGAAAGAAAAACAGAGTGGATAATATTTTTTTAAATTGAAGATATGACTTAAATTAATTCAGATGTTGTTTTCAAATAATTATGTTTTTTGTGCAGGTCTGTAACGTAGAATTTCCAAGTTTCGGTCGCAAAGTTACTTGCGAAAATTTCTATTTTTTTTATCAATAAATGCAGTAAACTTTTGTTCAGAAAAAGTTCTCATGAATTTATCCCCACGTTAGGCGTTATTGTAGTTATTTATTAATTATCTTTCAGGGTAAGCGGGAATTTTTAATATGAATGCCATAACTTTGTAGAAATATTTATTATAGGTTTTAAAATATCAAAAATTTAGATTTTTTTTTTTTTGATTGTGTTTTATGTAAATTGGAAGTGATTAATTATTTTAATAATGTTGACCCTCACCTTGTCTTTAAATATTATGTACTTCACACCTGTGTCATCAAATGACTAATTTGTTGTATTATATTAACTTCCCACGCAATTCTAATCTATCACCACATCTCTAACTATTATTAAAGCCAACATTTCCGGGATACTAAATTATTAATTTACCTAATTATGATAACAAAGTATCACTTTATTATGACTTTACGTTAGACGACGTTGCACTTTGTGTAGGTAATTACGTAATATATTTCATTAATAACTAGTTAGGGAATGAAATTACATTAACAATCAGTTATGTATGTAAAAGAATTTCAATTACAACTGTAAATATAATAAATACAAATTGTTTATATGGAATTCAAAATCTACTAAATTTAAGTTTACTTTGTTTCAATACACGTCAATTTATAAAATTTTAAGAGTTTTTGAAGCTATAAGATATCTTTGGTATTATTTTAAACTTCACATATTTTTACATTATACTTAACTCGGAAGCTAAAAGGCTCTCTCGTTCTAGCAAATTATCTAAATGGTAATTGCAATGTGAAAATACTTACATAAAACGAATTTTTGGAACTATTGATTTTTGACTACCAGAAAGACGCATTTACGCAGTAATTTGCTACATGAAAATTGTTTAAAACTCGTGAAAGCAACGGAAAGAATTCCTTTATTCTAATGGACAGTTACAATGTTTTTGAACCCTTAATACACCTTTCGCGTGCCGCGTACAACATTTTTGTTGATTCACCGAACTTTTTTTTTTATTAAAAAGTAATTCTGAGAAAACAAATCGTTTAGTATGAATCGATTAAATAAAACTCCCAGTTAATGATTATGCAATTTTTGATATTACAAGTAAATTTAGTCTAAATAGAGCGTACAGTTTAAATAGGGCGTAACAAAATCGTTGCCAAATTTCATAAAAAATATTAATATATTTTAAATTTTACATAGATTGATCGTATATTATAATTTATTATATTTACGAAAGTGAGAGTTTGAATGGGTAATAAGACAAATTTTTTTATGACGTTTAATTGGAGTGCCGCAGGAAGTTTTCGAAGGTTCTCAACTGTTCAATTTCCGATACGATATAAAATTTTCGCTACGTTTGTAAATAACAATGTAATAATGGAAACGAATAGCGTTTTGTTTTAAATTGGTGAAATACCACGTCAAGTGTATAATTTTTAAGTATGCCCGGTGAAAATTCAAGTGTAAAAAATTTTAGGAAAGCATTGTGTGCTAATATATAATTATTTTTAAATTTCATAAAAATAAATTAAACGTTGAATACAATGCCCGGTGTGACCCGCCTGAATAACGAAAGAATTTTTAAATTTGACACGAGAATCTTCGCGATGGACTTGCAAAAATTACAAGAATATTTTTTGTATGATTCGGAAATGGCGGGCATTTGTCGAATTCATCTATGTATACATAATGAAATAGCGAACTAAAATTTTATCGATGGAGAAATTATGAAATTATTGAATTTTGATATCAAAAAGATTAGCGTTTTTGATTGATTACAGTTGTTCTCGGTCATTGACTCGGTTAAAATATGAGACCGGTCTGATAAATACGGAACACTCTAAAAAATCATTACGTGGTTATGTATAATTTTTCTATCAAACGAAATGGAAAAGAATGAGATGTAATTGGACGAAATTCAAGTTGTGACAAGTCGACGATTCGGTGTTGTCAAACTAACTGTAAGTTATGTAATTTGAATAAGCAAGGTCATTTTGTGTTTACTTATGTATTGAATATGTAACGAGCAGCCTTGATATTTGACGCAAAACCGAATCGACGGAAGATGATCAAATTGGTAGCCTTTGTTTGCAAAAACTGTGGGTCAAGTACGCAACTTTGTATGTGTAAAATTACAATATTTTAAATACAATTCGAAATTTACATACACATTTTCAAGTACACCTTAATGCGTAGCGCTCGAATTTTTCAAAACCCAAAAGGAAATGGGTAAACATCAGCTTCCGAGGGCGCCAGAGGTTAGTAATACACATAATCTGATTCTTTTTTGTTTCAAAAAAAATATTGGCTCTACACGCAATTAACTGTATTTTTGAGGTATTCCCAAATTGGTTAATTATTCACATGGCCGAACTTCTAATATGAGCCTGTCGAAATATTAATTACTCTTTATTTTTTGTGATAAGTAAATATTGGATGAGCGTATTCGGTATTAGCATAAAATGTTACTGTACATACATAGTTGATGAAGTGAAATACATTTTTGGATGGAGTTATAGGTAACTAATCAAACCATATCACGAAAGCCAATTTATTATTTACATGTATAGGTACTATCGAAATAAGTGGTCATAATTTGCATCGAATAACATACGGCATTTTATGCCGACGAAACCTGTATTTGGAAATTCTGAGTGGCACTTTATTGGGCATTGAACTCCGACTTGGCTATTATTATTCTAATATATAAATTTTAATTGTTGGAAGGATAAAAACGAAATCTGGGTTAACATTCTGTATTTTGGAATGCAGTGGTGGCGTTTAGTGACAGGTGCGCGTGGCTTTAACTTCGTCATAAAATCAGTTCATCGCGTTTAAAACGAGGTCATTACTATTAATACTCTTCGGTGGCAGGATGGTGCTCGTAACTGTGTTTTGCATGTCTTCGATGCTTTTACGGTCTTTTTAAGCATATTTCGCAATAAATCTCCAGAGATACTTATCGCCAGTCGAGTTAGCCGCTGGAGTGCATCTTCGGGAGATATAATCGAATTCGTTGTTTATTGCTTGCTTGCATTTGTTCGATTACCTAACTGTAAGCGGTTTACCTTCATTATTATCAATTGTTTCGACATTTTCCTTGTAATTAATGTTCTCGCCTTTTTTATATTCCCGTGGGAAGAACAGTTGTTCGGACCACGATTATGACATCACAACAATATACTTACCGTATACACGGAAATTAGCATTCGACGGTCGAACAAGTGAAAGTGTTAAAAACGGAATAGAAACCAATTAAAAACGAAAAGAAATTCGGACGTCGAGAAGCAAGTTCGGACCGTTTAGGGAAAGCTCATTTCTTTCGAATCCCAAAATTGCGAAAACCTAAATGTCGTTGACTTTATTTAGATGCAAGTTGAAAATTGAATTGCTCATATCGGTAGTGTATGTCGAGGTTATGCACAAGCCTTTCTCCATTTCGACTAGAATGGCAAGCTCTCAGTATTCATTCGTTGTATATTGTCCGCCTACGGATATCTGATGACCCATAAATAATCCTTAACGAAGCGAGTAAGCGACCACACTAGGTCAGCAAGTCAGTATTATTTATAATGCCAATACTCTATCTGATTTACTGGTAAGGAAAATGCAAATTAGAATGCTCGTTTCGTCCTTAAGCTGTGGCAAATTGCAAGACGGCATTGCTCAATTGCGAACAATTCGAAATATTACAGCATCGACGACCACTCGAGCATTAGAAAAACTATTTTTGTGCATGTTGATATATTGGAAGACCGCTTTTAGGCTTTTGTTCGTTCATTGAATTAATTTGTTTTTCCTTTTTTGTATTGTAGAAACCCGACTCGCGTACTTTATTTAGTATTCCGTTATGTAAATACGTAGCTGTAAAATTTGGACTTTTTATATCCCTGCACTGGACGCCGTAAACCGTTATTTGGTACTGTTAGGATTACCTTCGACGTACTTTGCGTCGAATTTGATACTTTTTTTTATGTTAATGGAATCAACAATAGGGACGCATAAAGTTACTATATACCCAACTAAAAGCTACGCCGCGAATTGTTAAAAAGTTTCCCAAACCACATTGTTTTTCTTATTATATTTTTTGTTTGCCATAAATATTTATTTAAATTCGAAAACAATTTTTAGCTAAAATTCTACCCACACAAAAGCCGATAAATTAATGCGGTGTAATCAAATATTGCTCAGCGCAATAATACAATACATTTTCTAAACATCGCCAAATAAATATTGGATTCGATGAACCACCTGACATTGCTTGTATTTGGTATTTTGCGATACCAGAATAAAAGACTCGAAAAAGCGGTATTATAATTATGTGGGACACAATGTGGCGCTAATGAAGAAAACTTATTAATTGACAGGATAATAACGTTCTTATATCTCGCATACCACATCGTTACAATAATTTCAATAAAATATGAAGTGAAAATAAAAATACAGACAGGACGTCAATCTTTCAATGGGTTAACATTGAAAAACTTTTTTTTCTCTTCGTGGTTGTCCTTCTTTACGAACTTACATTAAGAATGAATAAGAAAATTATAAAGTTTTTGTACCTTTTAATTTAATTTATTAAAATTTTTGATAAATTTAAGCTTTGTAATTTTCTTATTAATTTAAATGTTTCCATTGCAATCTTGTTTGAAAACTTAATTTTCTTCGGCAAATAGAAAGCTCTTTTAGGCTCACATACATTCGGGGTTAGTTAATGTCCACCAGTTTATTTGGTAGTCGCATTAGCACTATCGATTTACCCTTCCCAAAAAGAGAATGCAGGAACACTGTTCATACAATTGCGAGGGCGTTTTCTGCAAAATTTCCTCGTTTACTTAATTAAACACAAAAGAGTCGATTCTATTTCTAGGGGTAAAATTCTAACGCTAATTAGAGATTTTCCACGAAATGAGGTCAACTTATTCCGAACTACACTTTCATCTTGGAAGTTGTAAATATTTTTTCATCATTGTGTAGAAAATGCTTAATTTATTTATAATGCCGTTATCTCATGTTGAAAATTATTATCTTTTCAAAACTAACAGAAAATGTTCTAATGAAATTATGGTAATGTAGAGCGAAAATTACAAATATAAACATTAAATTTGTTCAAAATTAGGTCCAAAAATAGAAAAAAGTGTTTTGGCTGTTTTCAAGTGGTTAGCCCAGCCCAGCAGCCGCACGCAACAGTTTGTACATTACTACGGTCGTTGTTACGTTTAAAAATATCTTCAAATGAGAATTTTTATTACTTTTAGTAAACAAAAATTTAACTTTGACAACTAAAAGAAAATAACAAAAAACATCCATGTAGAACGACCAATTGGAAAGGCACGAGTCTAGGAAGACAGGAAAGCAGTTCAATTTAAAAAGAAAATCACTCTATATGCGGCAGATACCCTAAAGGCAAGGCTCCAAAAGTCTCTGTTTTTAAGTAAATTTCGACTACTTATAATAAAATTAACGAAATTCAATTTAAACTAAAATTATTGTATGAAGTTTACAGTTGTAAACCTTGACCACGAGTGTGGCCTTTAAGCTAAGCTTTGGTTAATTTTAAAGAGATGACATACCCGATGCAGCACGAAGCCAAGAAGTGAGATTGAGAAGAGAAGGATTGAGAAGAGAAGGTAATTGAAGGGGTGAGGGGGTGGTAATTTAATTTTTAATAATTTAGTACCCTCAACGGACGATTTTTAGTTCATAGCAGCGGCGATTCGATTAGTGTTCTTCGTCAGTGTGGTGTCGCTTATTCGGAAGGAGAGAAATTCAGAAAGAGGACAGTCGTTTTGAAGCTTTGAGTTTTGAAAGATAATACTGACGCTTGGGGTTTAATAGAACAGTTTGGAGATATGATCTTGACTGTTTTGATTTTGTGTACAGAATGACAAGTCGTTTGCTTTGTAGTGACAAATGGAGATTGGTTAGAATCAGAAAGAATGATCGTAAGATTTTAACTGATTTAGTTTCTAAAGGGCTTCGCACGTCGTTTACTTGGACCTGACCGTCACCAAGTTGGCACACTCTTCATATATAACAAATTTTAAGCTATCTTGTAGGCAGGGCCGTATTAGCTATATAGCTGATGTAGCAAATGCTACGCGCCCCTCGCTCTTAGGGGCTCACGACTACAGTAGAAAACATTTGAAACTGAAAAAAACAAAATAATCCACAATTTTGTCAAAAGTTTTCATATTGCCATGCCCCCAGCGATCCAAAATATAAAAAATTCACCTTCTCATTAAAAAGACACCTCAAGAACATGGCTCACCCGACACAACTGACCGAGTATCGAACCTGTATTGACCAAACACGGTGCCAACAGCAGTAGTCTCTAGTACTTCTCTAGCTTCCTCCTATACTGTAACTATTTTGGTAGATACACGCACCGTTAGTAGATGGAGCTAACCTCAATTCCACCAATCCGTGTTTCTTGCATGAAAAATCGAAACTTTAATATAGATTATTTTCTATATTATCTATATTAGAAGTTTATCCGTAGCTTAATTCATTTATTTTAGTGTTATCTATCATATTTCCTTAGTTTCCTAAGATTTCTGAAGACTTTCTGGGATTTTCTAAGATTTTTTCAAATTTCATAATTTAGTATTATTTGCTCTGGTATGTATAAATATGTATGTATTTCTAGTTTAATTTTTTAATATTTTTAATACCTTACCTGAGGGGTATTCCATACCCCCCAGACCCCCCGGTCAGGAATTCCATAGTTTAATATTATTAACTTGGTTATAGTGACTTCTCTGAAGAAAAATTTTGATATCAATTTTTTCACTTTGCCAGAATCTCGGTTGGGATTTTATAATTTAACATTTTTCGTCTACCTATTGTTTATTGTCGTGTTGGTAACTTAAAAAAAATTTGAATGTTTTTCTCTTTAAAAATTTTTTCATGTAAATTTGAGATCTCGCGATCCGAAATTGTTGTATATATAATAAACTAATATAAAAAGTGGAGACAAAAGAGGGGGTCTCGGGGGTATGGAATCCCCAATGCACTCTTTACTTTTCATTCACATGCCAAAACTGAAGATTTATTCAGTTATTAATGCTGGAGGGTATTCCAGACTCGGTGGCGAGAACTCGGTGAAAAAAACTTAGAAACATAGACGAAAAAATGAGGACGTAAGAAGTTTTTGAAAATTAATTAATAAAAATTGAATGTTCTAATATAATATATTGCTATGATCTCTTTTGTAAATTTGAGGTTGATATACCAATTTAAACCTTTACTTCTAAAATAATTTTTTTTATATATTCTGAAAATTCTGACTCGGGCCGGACAACCACCTCAATCGCCGATTATGAGAAGTAATACAGTAGAATTACTAATGTTAATTATTATATAAAGCAGTGGCGTACCCTCGGGGAGGGACGAGGAAGATAGATGCCCTAAAGATTCTTAGTTTAAAATATTATATAAGGTAAAAATATAAAAATTCGACTTTTGTTGTTTCTCCATTGCGATTTAAACATCGGAAGTATGAATAAATCAATAAATAAGAAGAAAATTTGTTATTTTGAAACAAAACCATTGTGATATTTTATTTAATTCTTTCATCTAGGTAAATACTAGTGGTAAGTCTTTTAATTAAGCCTTCATACAGTAATTACGACATATAATATAGTTTTGTTTGCGGCAAAGAGGAATTCGAGGTATTTGTTCTCATTTAGAAATGCGGGAAAGTGTAACGCCTATGTATTTGGTATATTTTTTTATGTTTAAGCTTGTATGAGTAAATGCAAAATAATGACCACGCCAGAGTTCCACATGATGATTTGTGGTGTAGTTAATGTGTGCAGCGCTCCGTTATTCTTCTGAACCGCAACCAAGTGTATGCTTCCGCCCATTGATCACACATTCCTGCAATAAGCGAAAGCGTTCTCTCTCTTACTTCATCTTCCAAACTGGGATAAATCATCCACGTGTAAAGAAACTTCGTCCACCTACTTGCTCGCTGTTGTGGGAGCTTTAAAATTTTGCATTACCAACTTTTAGATCTAACATAACATGAATAGACATCATTTCTATTCATAGACTAATGGTGACATCTTATAACTTGAATAGATGAACCATCTTTACAATTATTTGTAAAAGCTTCGATAACCATAGTTGACGGCAGTGTCACTTCAGCACATACGTACATAGTACATGCAGATTCTTTGCATACAAAGTAGAGCATCAGCAATTTTCGAGTGCATAACGGTGGCCGAGTCGAAACTAAAGAATGCTTGTACTCGATTCACTCATGTATAATTTTCTATAACTGTATTCTTTACAAATTGTTGTTGTATACCAAATCGACTTTACTTCTCCGTTTATAATTTTAAGCGCCTGCTGCAGCTGTACGGTGTACATTTTGGAAACCAAACGACCAATAGCCGTTTGACCAGAAAGATGAGAAAACGAGAGAGTTTTATGAAATAATGTAGAACATAAACGTTCCCGTAGGGAATAAAACCGGTAAAATTGATGCTAAAGAATATTTATACAGGTCACGCCGAACATCGATGATTGAATACCACTGCAGTCTAACACCAGGGGTGGCCAAACTATAATTACGTTTTCGATATAATCTATTTTTTTTTAATTGTAAAAACAAAGCTGATGTTTTCCAAAGTTGAATTTATTTGTTCGGGCGTCTGTACCGATTGCCCGGGAGCGGGTGCGCCTCTGATCTTGAAGTTTAGAATTATTCTAAAAAGGAAAGGACAAAAAAAATTGTAGACATATATTTTGCTCTCGTTATACATTCATCGTTAGTGTTCTGTTTTATTAAAAATAATTTAGGGATGTTGGTAGCAATTTGCAAATGAATTTCCTGTAATATTTCGACGTTACCGCACGAAAATTATACGATTCCTTCAAATTATATTTTTATATTATTCATAATAATCCTAAAATTTGCTTCTTCGAAATCCAAATATATTATTCATATTTCCTGCTCCCCAACTGGCGGGTTCTCACGAATTTGTCAACTTCTTATCAGAATATTGGCGTACAACAAAAATAAATTACGGTGCAATTTATTTTCCGCGTTTGCTAATCCAAGTAATGGAAATTTCTTGGTTTTCTTCTGTACCAGTAAAATTTAAATATTTTACTTTCCAACACATAAAGAATCGATTGCCGATTGAATATGTATGATTTTTATAAAATCCTTTCCCTGCAATGTTCAAATCAATTGCTTTGACTTGGCAGACTTCGATATCTCCGCCTCCGAATCTTCTTACCACGATAATGCATTAGACCGCCTGTGAACCTTACGGATTTAAAACAAACTGTGAAAATGATAAACGATGCACACATAAAATTGTCTAAAAAACGAAATATTTTACTTTTTATGTAATATGCAGTAATAATATTGTATGCATAATATAACTGTGCAAGTTGCCAATTTCATGGACCGTACATAATATGAACTCGTTCCCATAAACTGAATATCTTAATCGTGCGATGTTCCAAGTTTGTCATAATTTTCACACCAATTATTCCGCATTAGATTATACCTATTACAAAATGTTCGAGAGTATGTTAAATCAAGTCTACGTACTTAAAATTCTTGTTCAAAAATTAACGAATTAAATTAGTTGTTGCATAAACTTATTTCCAACCTGTTGCTTCTGAAAGTGTGCAAACGCATAACAATGTTTGTTTTGGTTTTTAAAATTACAGTAAAACATAATAATCGTAACAATCCGTAAAATTGATAAAATGCTAAGTGATTCGGAAGGCTTTACTGGCATTCCCCCCTCTTCCAAGGTGCAAAAATTGTATGAAAAAAAAATACAAGGCGTCAATCTATTTTCCGTCCTAAGACACAAATATATTTTATTGCCCTAGGGCGGAAAGTGACACTTTACGCTTGCTCGACCAAACAGTGATCTATAGAGACAGCGTTTACGAGACTAAGGTTTACAAAAAAGAATGGAAAATAAAACGTAAAAAACCCGAAAGCGCAATTTTGAGCATTTTCAAAAAATCAGTTGAAAAACATTTTGACTTGTTTTCATATTTTAAAATTAAATGATCTGATTTCTTTGACTAACGTGAAAGCTTCGAAAATCATTTTTTATGCCCGAGTCGAAAACAACTTTTTTGTTATTATTACTGAAACACCGGTCCAGGAGGCCTTCGGTCTAGAATAACTCGTAACCTCTTCTGGCATTTTCTTGGCTGAAAACATGGTTATTTTTAATGCACGAGGAATGCCGGAGGCGGGTTTACACATTTTTACCGACATCCTATTTTTAGTAGAAAATTGTACGTTTATTTCGAAAGCAATTTCAACGCAATTAGTGCCGAGTTTCTGTGTTACGGCCATTTAATTATTGGGCTATCCTTTGTTAACCATAAGGGTTTAACGTTATAAATTTTATTTTATCGGTTATTAACGAGAAATTAATGCAATAAAATTATGTACTACATATTTCGTAAGTTTATATTTCGTTCAAATTTGTTTAAAAAACTGAAGACCAGTTTATGAATTACATATTAGCATTTTATTTCGGATAAACTATAAAAATTTGTCGTTTCCTGCAAAGGAAGTTTAACCGTAGCTTTTAATGTAAAATAAAATTACATAAAAGGTAAAAACAAGAATAACAAAACGGTTTAATATCGTTTATTAAACGGAAAATAAAATAAAATTCAATATAATCGCATAATATCTTGTTTTATAGAGATTAAAAGTTGCTCTTTTTCGATGTGATATAATTTTGGGTTCAATTTCAAACTGTCATATTGAACAGTGTTGTCCTTGTCTAGTTGATATGTAAAAAAAAAACAACTGTAAAGTAATGGTTACAGAAAACGGATTGAATGTAGCAGTTTTTCCCTTTTGGATACATGACCCATTAAATTAACGATACAACAAGGCAGATATTAAGGCTATACTGGCAATGACAAGACAAGTTTTAAATATACTCACGATTGCCCAGTACCGAAAGGGCCAATATTTCAATGCCCATTTAAACCCGAAATTAAGCTAAACAAAGTTTAAACTATTTTGAAGAATTTTTGCGATTTTTTCAAGGCAGAAAAGATAACGTTAAAGTTATCGCAAAAGACTTGAAGCGAAAATTTAAACTTCATTTAGTTAATCTAGGATATCGTTATGTGGGTTTGAACTCATCAGCAATATTGGTTGAAGATAAGCAAGCAATAATGGTCATTTATATTGGCACAATATTGAACTAAGCTTCAATCAATATTGGTGCAGTATTGATTTGTTTTATTGCCGCAGTATGGGAAAATAATATTGCAACAATATTGGCTGAAAATCGGCCAGCAATATTGATAATTAATATTGGCGTAATATTGCACCAAACTTCAACTAATATTGATTTTCTATACTATCGTCGTATTGGAAAACAAATTTCAGTAATATTGGATGAAAATCGGCGGGCAATATTGCACCAAAATTTAACCAATATTTTATAGTTTTCATTGCCCTTAGCTGAAGTTTTCAGTCTTGCGCCAACACTTTAAGCCCAGGTTGTGCGATCTATAGATCACATTGACCCATCACTCTCTTACAACCTATGCAAAAACATTAATTTTGTTGTTTTGTAAAGTTACTTTAAAGTTTGGATTTTGTTTTGTTTATTTGTAAACACATTGTATAAAGTTGTTAAATTTTGATGTAAATAAAGGTAGGAGAAGTAAGTGGGAGTACGGCGAGGAGGTCGATGCAAGGAAGACGAGGTCTGGCCGTGGTGCCAGGCGGGTTAAAAAACCATCCCGCAATGATTGGAATTGTAATTAATTTTATAAATAAATTAAGTAAATTTGAGTTTTGTTTATTTTAATTTAATTAAAGTGAGGAATTTGTGACAATTTGGTCAATGCAGGGTTGCATCGCAAGAAAATTTGTGTTACCAGGCGTAATTAAGCCAGCTGCATAACACCACATTCGAGGAGCGCACGTGAAGCCAATACCAGATTACAAAAGTAACAAAAGTGAGCATTTTAATTTATATTTTACAATTTTTAATTTGGAGAGTCTCTTGTTAAAAAAAATGGATGCCCAGTTGTTAATTAATTAATTTATGGTATAAGAAAAGTTTTATAAGTATTGCATAACAACGCGGCATGACATTAATATTTGTTGACAGAGTTTTGTCTGTCTGTCGGTAAGTTCTGCTACACAATTATACACCCTAAGTCGTAGCGCTCTGAAAATTTACACAAGTATAGAGATCTTTAGTTATGTTTCAGATGAAAGCACTAAGAACGACAGGTTATAGGCCCAATGAGTTAACATATTGTCGTGTTTTGAAACGTTAAAACCATTATTTTTGTTATTTTGTAAATTATTTTGAAATTTGTTTTGTTTTTATTGTTTTAAATTATTTATTTGAACATATTGTACATAAATTTATTTATTTGTTTGTAAATGAAATTAGGTTGGCAATGTAAGTGGGAGAAGAGCTACAAGGCGACGTGCCGACGCGGCCGGTCGCAGAATTGTATCTGCTGCAAATTAATTTAATAAATTTTGATTTTTAATGTTTTAATAAAAAATGAAATTATTTTTAAGTTTGAAAAGTTGTTAATTTGTGAAGTGCTAATTGATGATTGTGAAATATTCACAGCGGATTTGTTTGACCGTCGCGGCCAGCTGCAGGACGCACGTGCAGTTATTAAACCACACGAGTTAAAAACTTTACAATACAATAAAATTGTGCACATTTTGAAATTAAAAATTTAAACGATTTAAACAAAGAATGCATTTACAAAATAATAAGAGTCTCAATGCTAATAATTAAGTGCCTGCTCTACCCTAACAACAAAACATAAATAAAAAGTAATTTTTTTGTATTTAAAAAATATACAGGGAAGCATTGCAATATATTAGGTTAAGAATTTTCTATAAAATTATGTAAAAATCTGAAGTAGTACCTACAAGATTTCATTAAATTTTTAACTGTTAAATTGCATTTTTTAACAATTTAATTTTACTCGCATTTATTGTTTTTTCTCTGGATTTTAAATAATAATAATAAATTCAAACTTTCCCTCCACTGATTTTGCCGCTCTGTATAATTGCCTGCTTACCCTCTCTTAGATCTGATCCTGTAGCCAATCTAACACAATATTATATGAGGGTCGAATTCTAGGATTCTTCTCAGTATTCAGAGCGTTATATTGTTTGGTAGGTCATTGCCTTTTTATACCCTAGGCCAGCGGTTCCCCATTATTTTTGGCCGCGGAACTTTTGGGAGATGTACAAAATTTGGCGGAACTCCAAGCTGATTTGTTTACTATTAGATAAGAAAAGAAAGTAATCAAGCTCTGCATTTAAAGGGTGCTTGTGTATGCACTCTTTTTACCTATTCTTTTTGATCCCCCCCCCCCCCCCCGGTGACCGATGAGGGATACAAGTTTTAAAAAAATACAGTTTACTTAAAAAAGTTTACTCGGCGCCCCCCGGGCTTGTTTTATTATTTGTCTAACTCAACAACGGCCTATCATACACCCGTATTAAATCGTGTATCTAAAAAGCATGTAAATTTTACATTTTTAAAATCGATTTTTTCGAAAACTTATGAATGATCTAGGAATTGTTTTGTTTTAAACTGTTTAAAAAATTGACCTCTTTCCTATGGTGTAGTTGAAATTTTGAAATTCATGATGGGATATGACTGACAGATCCCAAATAAATATTATTTATATAAATTTATTTTGAAATTTTTTTTGGCGGAACTTTTCAGTTTTTTCGCGGAACTCTTCAATTTTTTCGCGGAACTCTACTTGGGACCCGCTGTCTTCAGCAGTCATACTCAGCATATGTAAGTAGGGGGGCTATGAGGATTCTCGCACAAATTTCTCATAAGATTAACATATAGGAAGCGTTGTTGTTATATTAGGAATACCACGGCTGTGATTAATCAAGAAGCATAACCCAAGTGAAGATTAAATGACTTTTGCAGATCTGAAATGAAAGTGGGTGAGAGAAATGTTGCGTATGCCTATATGCAACAGAGTAATATTTAAACTTGTGAAAATGGTTATGGAAACAATCGTGGAAAATGTTATGGTGAAAAATATAAATCCTTTTTCCTACGATGGAATACTGCATTGAAAAATGTTTATAAGTAGTAACATTTGTTTATTTCTGAACTGTGTACGTAAAATGACTCCCTTTGGCCTCATTCTCGACAAGCCACTCTCCCTTCCAGAACCTCTACTTCCTCCTGCGGTAATCTCGAACAACGAACAACTGACAGATGAACTATGCTAAAAGAACCTCCAGCAAATTTCCAGCAATTTCCAGCAAACCAAGTACGACCAAAATTTGCCTTTTATTTTATGTTTTTTAATTTTTTTTGTTCTCTTTAAATTTTTTCCCCCGTTTAACCCTTTCTGGTTAAATAATCCCCTAAAAATTACCCAACGTCAGGTAATCTCAACATCAGACGAAGGAATTTTAAGGTAGCCTTCGGCTGCTACGTTCTCCACGCCATTTCATGCTTCTGCTTCTCTGTTATGGTAACATAGAACACTATTTTATTATTTTAATTTCAACTTCCTTCCTTCTTTCTGAGTTTTCTTAAGTTTATTGTACCTTTTAGATAATTTTCACTAGGTTGCATTTCTTTGAATTGAACTTCAGAAAGTTAAATTTAAAAATAGTAAGAATTTTTAATACACTACGCGTGTATGAAAATTTTCCCGTCTTTTCTACATTATTTAAATGGAAAAGTATTTCATAATTTAGCAATGGTTAAAGCTAAACTCGTTTGAAGCTTTAAAAAGCTCCAGATGGAACAATCAAAATGCTATTGTCAGCACTGCAATGCGATTCGAACTTCAGATCTTATTTTATGTTAAATTTTGTATAACTCAATTATTTCTCGCAATTTTAATTTAGGAAATTTATAATCTTCCAAGTAGGATGTCATCGAATTTATTAGTTTTTGTCTTCTGGTTTTCTCGCATTAAAGATTTTTTGATAAGAATCGTAGCTTAATTAATCTTTTGTTTCATATTTTCCGAACGTGGGTCATCTTGTTCTATTATACTTTGAAACCTTGGCACTTATTCGTTTTGTGGTAGCCTTGAATTAATTAACGATTTCTGCTGCACTCGAGAGCTGGAATACCTTTAATTTGGTAGTCACCGATGAATCATGCAGAAAATTAAGTTTTTTTTTGAAAGAGGAAACACATTAAAATGTTTGCTGTGAAATGGGATGTACTCGAGTTTGATGTTTGATAAGTGAAAATTTTGTTGACATTATAATTCAAGCACTATTTGAATAATAGAACAGCTTATCAGAAAAAGGCTTTGTCATGCTTAAGTTGTATAACAAAGGAAGTTTTAAATGTTAGCCTACGACATTTTGAAAATTTTGCATAATCGAAAGTCGATTCAATATTGCAAAATAAATTTTCCTTGACTGTGACATTTACTGTTAACTAAGAATTATTAAATTTGGAGTGAAGGAAGATATGGTCGATAAAAAAATAAACACCTTCCTATTTTTTTAATTGCAATGCTCTCTTTACCTACTCCTGCGGGGAATATCGACTTCAAAATTCAATGTTTTTTTGTGCTGCGTTTTTGAAAACTTTCTGGGCATTATAATTTTGTTAACTTCAATATTTTACGAAAATTTATTATTTTCGCTATCGCTTCCAGTATAATATACTATAACGGGTCCTTTATTGCTTAATTTAATTAAGTGGAGAGAAACGGGCGGAGAATAACGTAGCTTGCATTTATTAATTGCCTTCGTATAAAAACGGATCTAATTTTTTTATTGCTCAATTTTCAAGTTTCTTGGAGCGACAGTGAAAGTTACATGCTTTACGCTCTGATTGTTGTGTTTATAAGTACTGCGGTTCACTGACTTACCTTCAAGAAATGTAAATTTTCAGTTCGGTATTTTGTGCAATAAATTTTTAATTTGCAGCTAATACTGTTAAATTTATATTTTTTCTAGTATCAAAAGTTTTAATTTTCGAATTTTGACATACAATTGCAAAGGAAACGATTAAAGCACTTTTCTTTCGCAACACAAAGGTAACCATTCATACATTTCAAAGAGTAATCTCTGAAAATAAGAAAAACGTTGTTTTTACCTTTGATATTCAAGTTTATCTGGGTTTCAAGCTTTTGTATCAACCGCTTCGTTGTAAATGACTAAAGCTATAAAAGGAATTTTTTGATCTGCTTTACTCAGTTAATAATCTTAGTTAGAGCCAACCCCCCCCCCTCATTTGGAAAGAGTAGAAATAACAAAAAATAAAACATTATATCGATTCTTAAATTTATCATAATACTCTAGAATCACATTTTATCTTTGTACATAAATTTGTATAATTTAAATAAAACGACAATGAATTCGTATAAAAATGCGTAACTAGGCCATTAGGCATTTAGTGCTTCCATTATATTAGTCGTTGGAAATTTTGGACAGCCTAAAATTGTACGAGTATTATGCCACCAATCTATAATTTCAAGTAGAACTACTCGAAACATAACATGAGCGTGCTCGAAACTCCGAGATGTTGCTCTTTAATATTGGATAAACATTCCTGTAACCTTTTTTTTGTAATTTTGCCTACATGTAACGTATCTTACGGTTTTCATGTTTTACTGTGAAGTAAAATTGAAAATCAAACAATATTGCTAAAACAAAGCCGACAGATTGAATCTGCCAGTTGGGTATGAATTTTTAGGTATAGGATTGTTTGCTTTTTCAATTGTCGTAAGGGTGGAAAAGCAAAGAATTTCCAATTTCAAAGTTCAATTTTGTATAGTAAAGGTTTTGCTGTAAACTCGATAGGTTTATCTAAGACTTTTTTACTTACCCAATTTTCTAGCACCTACAACTTTATACAGTGAGGTCGTTTGAACTTTTGTTACGGCAAATACCTTCGAAATTTACAGGCAGACATTGTTTTGTTTTAATCGATTTCGGTAATGGATTTTCCTGAATTTTTATCCTAACAATAGCTAAACCTCATCAAAGGTGCCGACAGATGGTTTTTTTATTTTAACTCTGCAGGATTTTAAATCTAAGTAAATGCGTTTACGTCGTTTTGCTCTAAAATATGATAAATTAAAGTACAAAATGTTCTTTGAATCTGCCTCCCATACAAAGTAGTTTAAGCTTCTCGTCACCTTAAGAAGTTCAGTCGAAATTTAATGCTTAAGAAAACTAAATAAATCTGCCTATGTTCGGGGGATTCAATTTTCTTAGTGTGTCTTCGGATTGCTATAATCCGAAAACTTTCGAGAAATTTATACTATACGGATCTACCATTGAAAGAAGGGGAATATAAATTATTTTTGATTCAAATTATATACAGTCGAACGAGAATTTCTAAATTATATTTTTGTTGCAGGTAAATCTAAAATTTTCAAGATAACCTACACGTTTTTTCCGTACTTGTTGGGTTTGTATGTTAGATTAATTAATTATTTTATATTTATTTGACCGGAGGTCGTGATTTTGGAAAATTTTACATTGGAATTGGATTTGTTCTGTTGTAACACAAACAAAACATTTCTCTTTTCACAATAATAATAATTAACTAACTTTCATGTAAAATTTTCCAAATACACAAAGCATTCCTAAAATACCAGTATTAAAACTTGGTAGTTAATGGAAAATTTTCTTATAATTGTTGGAAATTTTTTATACTAGCCCATTTTTTTGTCGCCTCGTGCTATTTGGAAACGTTAAACTTTTATAATTAAAACTTAGATCATTGGCAAATTTTGTAGCAATCTTCGATGTCTTTAGAAGTTTTTAAATTAACGCGAGTGAGATAACTTGGGATGACGATCTGATTGGAGATTTTCATTCTAGGTTACCATTTCCGTTCTGATGACTTCACTTTTACTTGTTTACCTACTGTATTTATGTAATTATGTATTTCAACAAAATAATTCGCAAATGTAGAAAAAAGTTTCCTTAATGCGTTTTCGGTTTTTTTTTAATTTATGACTTGGTTTGAAATACCATAAAAAAGAATTCAAAAGGATGGAATATATTCTAAATTTCAAACCGAAAGTTTTCAAGTTTCCACGACAGGAAACTTACTTTGTAAATTATAGTTTAAGAACAGCCATATTTTGTTTCTTAGTTCGTAATAAAAGTTGGTCAAATGCAACTTCGTCTTATTGTCCTTTTTTCTTGCTACACTTTTGTCCTTTCACATCATATCCGAGGCTTTTTTATACTTCGGAATGTTTTTTCTTATTGTACAAAACAATTTCTATTTTTAAATTACCCAGGTTAAACTTTATTTCAGAAAGGTTCCACGATGGCGAGATACGAGATACCTACTTGTACCATTGTTGTTGTTAATTGCAAAATTGATGATATCTTGTGATAGAAAATAAAGCTAGGCGTTCGTTTAGCTCTCTGGGTGATCAATATCCTTTATAACTTGACTGCCATGGAAAGCCTCACTAATGATAGCCCACTGAAATCTGAATCATCATTTCGTGAGGGTAATTTCCGGACGAGTTAAAATAAAATCGTGAAGAGATCACAGGGACAGGGACCAGATTATCTATATTGAATAATAACAATCCTCTATGATAATAATGCTCCAATATCCTTAATATTATCCTTCCAATTATTTACCGACATTTTTTTTGTAATTGCAAATTAAAAAGCAGGTTAAATGGGCAAAAAGAGGGCGACGAAAACTATGAATTATTTGATTTCAGTAAAAAAAACTTGCTTCGGATGAAGAATTATCTTTGAACAAAGACTTTGAAAAAATGTTCTGGCAATATTACTGTACAATACCACGAACCAACAACCGTCACTGTCTGGAGGGTACTGCCGAGGGGTAAACCGCAGACCAAAAACTTGTGCACCAATTCCTTTTTTTGTTTCCATTTTTTTGATAATTGCGCTGCAATTCCTAGATTTTGAACACCGAAACTCTTCCTAGATTTACCTATGTACTATCTCACTTTATAGACAAATATATTCAACTTTTGTCTGTTAAATATGGAATTGAATTTCGTCTTATTCATTAAATAAATCTTAAACATGATTATACCAGAGGGTCTGGGGTAAATAATGCTCTTCAGAGCAGGATAATGAATTATTTGAACTTACTAAGATAATTATGGCTTTGGATGAAAAGTTGTTTTTGGCCAGACTCTAATAATGACTTACAATTTTTAAAAAGTGTTTGGCACCACCACTGATAAATACCACGAACATCCATGCGTCCAGACCCCCCAGTATTCTGCATCATTTCGTGTATTCTCATAATTCTCATTTTATTCATAAATATCAACGGGTAAATATCACAAAAATGTTGTGTACATTTTTTTTGACATTTCTGGAATTTCTTGGGAATTAAAAGAAAGGTATGAAAAAAAATTACTTATTGACAAATACAAATTCAATGCTTTCTATGGAATATCCCCCAGATAAAAAGATGCATAATTTGAATTCACTAAGATAAGTGTGGCTTCAGAAGAAAAATTTGCAATTTCAGACCTTTTGCAAGACAAAATCAGACCTAAAAATCAGGATCGATACCATTAACATCCAGATAATTAGAACTTTCTCTAAAAATATATCTGTTTTTTATTATCCCAATAAATTATAAAATGTCCGAATTAATCTTCATAAAATTTTTTTAGTTGAAAAGTTTTAAATTTTGTAACTGCTAATGCTTGAATAAACAAAGTAAACAAAATGTTAAAATAATGAAATTTAACTGTTAAATAAAGAATACATAGGTACTTACATAGATAAATAATATATAAAAAAAAACAATAAAAACAACAAATTAACATTTAACAGATTTAGACTAAGAATATTTGAATAAACAAGAAATGAATTTTGAAAAAATTACGTTATAAAAACGATGAAAATTTAAAATATAAAATAAAAAATTTGTAATACGGTATAAAGGCCCCTATTTCACAATTATTATTGATCATCAGTCGTATTTAACATGAGAAACCAAGAAATTTAAAAAAATTACTTAAATTGAATGTGACTTACCAAAAATAGAACCAAACTACCACATTATCGACTTAAAAATATAACTAAAAAAGTTAATTTTCTATTGCATGTGCTTGGTTATCAATAAAATTTTGTTTTTCGTTGAATTAATTTTAAATTAAGTACTTTTAAAACTTTTACCATTATCCAAATAAATTCCAAATATCTCTTAACTAAGTCGTTTATAACTTCTGTTTTAACCTTCTTCTTAAAATTACTAAATATCCTCAAAATTAGTAAATTTAATTTCTAATTGAAATTAAACACTTTTTTTCGAAGTTACGCTTTAATTTTATTAATTATTGTAATATAGTAAATCTTTATAATAAATTTTAAAGACTCCCGCAAAATCGGACTTCTCGTTTCTATGTACCTCCATCTTGGCAATAAACTATCTACAGTTTTTCTTTTACAAATCGCGGCAATTATAAAAAAATTTTCAAACATATTAAGCAAAATTTGCAAATTATCGACAGCTCTTTTATATAAAAAGTTACACAACAATATAGTACATATTATTATGATGTAGAGTGGTGGTTGACACGTGTGGATGGGGGGGGGGGTAAGCATCGTCTTCCTAAAACAATGTTAAATTTTAAAGACATTATTGCTAAATCTAAATAATATTTTTTATATTATTTAATAAATAAAAAGATAAATATTACCATGTTTATAACACATAAAATATCTTTGGTAACCCAATGGTCAAATTTTATTTCCAATAAAATTGTAAAAATGGAAATCCTAGATTAATTCGATAAATCCTGGCATATGCTTTTCTATCGCAATGATTTTCGTTCCTTCATAAATTAATTTAATAATTAATGAGTAATTTTGTTCTAATCCAATTTCTTTAATCTTCTCGAATACCTCTAATTTAACTCCTGCTACTTCGAATTTTAATTTTTTTTTAAATTCAAATCGACCACTTTTTCATCAAAATTTTGTTTTATTTTATTTTATTTTAATCTCAGGGACTTGAAAAATTACACTTCCGATGTGTCAGTAATTTTTGGCAAAAAGACCCTCTCTAACCTGATTGCTACTTTTTTTATTTTAAACAAATTTATTTTAAAACAAATTTCGACAAAGTCGAACATAAAATCCCTTACAGCAAAATCATTTTCAAAATACGACAATATGCACATTTATTCCATGAAAATTGGTTTAAAAAATAAAAAAGATGAAAACATTGAAAAATAAAATTTGGTTGCGGCTTTTCACTCAAGACTGTAACAACGGTAGAAAGTAACTACAATTTTGTGGAAAATTAAATATCTTCAAATTAACACCTTTGAGAGAGGAGAGTTTGACAATTTCTACCCGCTATTTAAAAAATTTTCATTGAAATTATGATAAATCACAAATATGAACATTAAATTTTACGTGTAAAAATATACTTAAATTGATAAAAGTATAACAAGAACGCCAGAATTCGAAAATCAGGGATTTAGATGACAGGGGTCTGCACACTTGGTAGAAGCATCCCCGAAGGACGCTAGAACTCGAAAATCATGGATCTAGAAAGATAGGGGTTTCTGGACCGAAGCACTGGGTAATAACATTCCCGAAGGACTCCCGAACGCAAAAATTACTGATATAGAAAGACAGGGGTCTCTGCGCCACCGTAGTTGCACTTGGTAAAAACATCCCCTAAGGCGAAAGTTACGGGTCTAAAATGAACGAATCTGTTTTTAATACTTTGCTGCAACTACTTATATCGTTGGTTACACGCAACCGTTAACAGAAGAATAAAGAAAAAAAATTTCATTGAAAATTGTTAATTGGACGCAGTTATCAAATTATTTTATAGCAAATTTTTTTTCTTCCAAAAATATACAAGAAAAAAAATTTTATAATCTCAAAATTTATCTAATATACCCTAGTATTTATATAAAATTCCAATAAAAAAAATTTTAATTATTTATAACAAAAACTAAAACAATAATTTAAAGGGCCGGTCTTTTCACTTCATAAACTAACAAACTTTTATAAAATAATATTATTAATAAAAAGTAGATGTAAAAAGTGAAATATGTTAGAAAATTATATTATTTTAATTATTTTTTATATTTATTTAAATTTTAATAAGAAATGATTATTTTTATAGCGTATTCTAGTCTTTGATTGTCTAAAGCCAACGGTTTTTGAGTTTTGGATTTAATTATAGCTAAAAAAAAATGTTGAAAAATTGAAAGTTTCATTTTTGTTTCTTGAAAATTCTGAAAAATAGAAAATTTAACGGAATACAAGTTTAGTTGAATAAACATGGAACGTAAAAAAATATAATAGGTTTACATAATCATAAGTCAAAAAAATTTCATGTAGGACGTAACATGGATAGGTACAAGTATTTGTGGGCATTACTGTATAGGGAATTTGTAAAATAGATTTACTAAAATTCTTCTATTATGTTCATTAAAATAAAATAGAAATTGCCTTCGTTTGTGTGTTTATAATGTAGTTAGGATTTCAGTCCCCCCCCCCCTCTGTATATTGTATATTCAGTAAAATTGATGAAATTAAACAAAGGAAATTTTGCATTATGTATTATTATTATAATGGGGATGAAAATCGTTAAAATGATTCTTGTAAAATATATTAATTTAAAGCAGTAAATTCATTTTAGCACGTAAACCCCTTGTTGAACATGTTTGCGAGATAAACTTGCATGAAATTGTTGCTGTTATTGACCCTATCGAAAAACCTGTCTTCCAGCAACACACCTATTTTGAATCATCCGTCTGGAGTTCAAATTTATGTGTTCGTTTTTACTTCATGCATTGGTTATACGCATTTTATGAAGCGGATTTCCTATACGTTGCACATCTCATATTCGTGTCTCGTGGAACTACCATGCACAGGATGAATTTCAAAATAATTGAATTTTTATATCCGCGTTTTATGAATATAAGAATACCAGCATTATACTGTGGGATAAATTAAAAAAAGTGAAAGTAAAATTTATTTTACTAGGATAATAAATTAAGGTTAACTTAAATAGGTGGAAAATTTGGTTTTTAATTCGTTCATGGACGTATACAAGGTTAATAGTTGAATTACAATCCATGATTCATGATGAATTTTCTTCCAAGTATAAATTTAGTTTTAACAATTTTATAGGGTAATTTTTTATTACCCCTATTATCAAAACACTTTTGAAATGGGATCATATGTTATTTTTTATACGACCAACCAGAATTTTTCATTTCATTTCAATTTGTAAAATTTATAACAAGCATACGTAAAATAAACATCATTTTATTATTTCTAACATTATTATTATTGAAAGAGTTCATTAAATTTAGCTTATACATCAACAGGTAGGTACGCAGAGGCGGCGGGTTTTAGATTTTTGATGGAGTGCAGAAACTCCAAGGGGTAAATTAATAATAAAAATTTATTAGTTGAAAAAGTTAGCTCCATGACTGAAATATCCTTTGAAAACTGACGTGACAGTTTCTGCCTTTCTAATGGCAAATCTAATCTATAAAACGTTTTTGTTTTTGTAAACATTTTGGG
Source organism: Cantharis rustica (assembly GCA_911387805.1). NCBI lineage: Eukaryota > Metazoa > Arthropoda > Insecta > Coleoptera > Cantharidae > Cantharis > Cantharis rustica. The sequence continues at coordinate 40,314,627 of OU426879.1, forward strand.
GAATAGCGCGCAAAATGAGTCTCAAATTTAAAAAATTTTGTAATGAAATTATGTAAACATTAAAATTTATGGATTAGACAAAAATTCGGGTATAAATCCCTAAAACCGTAAAAAAGTTGAAAGCGGCTACTGTATTAGTCCCGTATATAAATGTATTTTTGGCCATAAATTGCACTAAAAAATGTCAGATTTAGTTAGCCAGTGAACCTTTGAGTCGCTACAAACATTAAAAAAATCCCTACGGCGCGAAGGAACTCAAAAATTACAGATCTAGAAGACACAGATCTTGGAGTAACTGCCTTAAAAAATTTAAAACAATCCCTGAGATACCCAGAACTCGAAAATTAAGTAGTCGACACAGATCATTGTTTTTAAGTTAAATTCGACTATAAATATTAACGAAATCTTGTTTTATATAAATTTATAATTCGTAGTAGCATGGCTGGAAGTGAACTGATGGCGGCACCGCCTACAGAAACAAGTGCTGCAACTATTTACGTTGAGCACACGCACCGCCGCCCACGGAATGAGCTGTTCACCTATTTTTATGCGAAAAATCGAAACTTTAAATTCGATTATTTCGGAAGGTAAAGGAAAAATGTAGGTTGACCCAGGGTTTATTCGCTTCATTTTAATATGATTTTTTAAATTCTATAACATTTATAAGTGTTATTAAAACCGAGAGGGTCACTTAAGGGGGGAAAACACTGTACAGCTAAAAAAATAATGGTATTTTATCAAAAATTTTATAAAAAAAGTACACAACGGATCTTTTTCAAATCTTCAACATAGTTTATTGAATATAAGATACAATAGAAAAAGAAATCGGATCATTTATAGCCCATATACCGGGTGTACAAGACTCGAAAGACTGCCTGGTTCACAGCAATTCTGTCTTATGATTCGTCTGAAACAAAGATATCAAAAGTATATACCTATGATTAAAGTCCAACGGGGGAAAAATTGATAATATGTAGAAAAAGAGCAAAATGGCAGACCGCTATTTTTAAGCTCTTTATTGTGCATAAAAGCTAAAAGGAACCACCAATGATAAAAATCTCTCGTCAGACTATAAAGACGTATTTTACGAACAAAATTCCTCTTTGGTCGTAATACTCGGATATAGTTCAGCTTTCTTGATTTGCTGTTAAGCAGGTTAAAATTTGTCGTTGCTAGATATTTACGTTCGCAGTTACTATTTCTTATGCTTGCACCTACAATCCAGACGAAAGACGACGGTACAATTCAGCTAATTTTACGAATTTATTTCTGAAATTTTGAAAGAATATTCGTAAAATTTGTATCTTTTGAAATAATATGTAAAAAAAATCGGATTTTTGAAAATTTTACAGTTTTCCTCTTTACACGTGCTACACCTAAATATTGTGTGCAACCAAACATATTTTCAAATTTGTGAAAGATTTGTTCTACGATGTTAATTTAAAAAGGTTTAAAGTAAGAACGAAAGTTTGAAAAAGCACAGTTTAAACTGTAACAAACCGGGGGGGGGGGGGGGGGGGGGTTGGAGTATGCCATACTCCCAGTTGAACACTCAATTGATCGCTTACGTATAAAATTTACACAATTACATGTTGTACACTCTAAAAGATGATTTTTTTTTTCGTGGACTCAACTTGGCAATTAAAACACTATTAAATAAAGATATCAAGACAAGGCAAATTTGTAAAAACCTACTTTTCTATCCTTGGACGGAAAGGTACGTACATTCCTGTACGGTACACGTTCATCATAAACTACGACAAATTTTGAACATCGTTTAGAAAAAGCATAATTTGTAAGTTTGGCCGTATCAAAACTTACGGATAACGTTTTTTAATCAAATCAAATCACTTGTAAATTTTTATTTAGGCACGGAGTATAAAATAATGGAATCATTTAAAAATGTAATATCAAAAATTCAAAATGTTTCAAGTTTAATAATGTTAATCCTCATCGAATTCGCTATCATAGCCAATCACTTCAGTTATTTCTGAAAGATATGTTAGATTTTATGGGTAAATGGTAGGTAAATGGGTAATATATGAGATTTTGAGTGCCATGAAATCTTCCGACCTTCCTCGAAAGCTCGTTATTTGAAAAGCACGTTTTCAAATCATAGTTAAGGATTTGATAGCGGTTATTGATCCATAGGAATTCCGGTATAACTTAAAATTACTACATATTACCATAATTATACATTTCGTCACATGTCTCACTTCTGTATTTGGAAGATCTCATTCAAAGTCATTAATTTTGTTGGAAACAGTTCTCTCGTGATATTACGTAGGTTCATCAATATATTTTTGTTTATTTCGTGATAAATTTGTAAAACATAATAAATTTTGTTTGACATATCAAATATTATACATTAGTATCTAGTACATAATAATTTATGAAGTAAGCGCTTCCCTGTGGGGGAATTTTCCGAAAATAAAGAATTAATGTAATTACCTTAGACAAGCGACTTGGAATTCATGGGATGTATAATTTATTTTGACCTTCCCATTAAAAATTAGTACGTTGAATCGATTAATGTTTCATGGCGTATTAAAACTTTTTCGTGAGTGCGCTATTCATAAAGGTGAAATGAATTTTAAATTATGAAAGTTAAAGCGTTTTTACGCACCGACCGTAACAAACTTTTTGTTGTTTTCTTACATAATTAAGCCATTACGCGGACTCAATTATTACTACGCCAAATCAAATTAAATTGTCTGGCTTAAACACACCGGATGTTTGAAATTCTGGACTATTAAACTATTTAAATTTAAGTCAAATTTTGAGATCTATCATAAGATGGATACTCCTTCCACAATACATTACCAGGATGGTTTCGCGATTGTTCCGAAGAAATTTCTCATCATCAGGCATTATGATTGCGATATATCTAGCGCATAAGGAGACCGCAGTTCGTTAATGTATATAATTAATTTGAAAAAATTAACGATCTATTAAATGTATCGCAATTTATTGAACGAATTAAATTGGTCTTATCTATAATTTTTTGTTTAGAAAATTATGTATAAGCGTTTTGTCGAATTACTAGATCCTCTATTATTAGGAAAGTTAGATTAGAATTTGTTACTCAGTTCTCCATCCTAGTTTTATCGGTATAATTTCGGTAGATCGTTACGGAAGGTCGGTGTATTGAAATTAAAGTTGGATGGGATTGTCGGAATTTTAAATCTCGAATCAGTTTTAATTGTTTTATTTAGACGAAGCGTAACCTTTTTACAAAATTAAAGCATTGTTTGGAAGTCATGAAGTTTGATGCAAAGAGATTGCTTAACGATTATGGGTTTTCGTCTGATATCTTTTGTTTGCCGATATCTCCCGCATCGATAATAATAAATAAGGATATTATTTTGTTTTTGTGTTTTTGGAAAATAACTCGGTGGCATATAAAGGCAGTTCCGCAACATCTGATTATAAAAGGACCATAAAATAAACGATGATAGATATATCCTTTATTCTTAACAATCTCGAGTGAATTATGAGTTTTCTTAGCGAAGTTTAGTGGAAGATTGCCATTCCGACATTCTAAATTTTTCTACTTTCCATTCCCTCGACGTTTTATACGAATATATCTGAGTAATAAAACGGCAACTTCCTAGCGTGCGATGTGTTTTACTGTATTACGTTTCCTTGTTCTTTATTTTTGTGAGTCATTATGGGAAAATGTAAATAAACAAGTTTGGGATACGCGATATTTAACTCTTATCGTAGGTCACGTGATATCCACAACAGATGTTTAAACGGAAATTTGTACAATTAAATTTATAATATATATCGCATTTACTACTTTACCACACACGTGCTTCTAGAATGTAAACAAACATCATTTCGCTGTCATTATTTATATACTACGCTATACTACGAATACCACCTACCATAACAGAAAGACCTTGACATATAATTTTAACGGATATAACTCGTTACAACGAATTAGTCGCTACGCTTTTTTTCTCGATCATTTTATTAATACAATTGTTGCTAATTCGTGATGTATCCTAAATTCTGCTATTTATTGATTACACAATCTACTAACCCGACAGATACTTTTTCTCTTACTTTGCCATCAACCGAAAGATCAAATTACACCGCACATAAATATATTAATTGAAGCTCTGGACATTTTTAATGTTCTTAAGGGGTTACACAGGGCCACCCTAACGACAGGGCTAAATGGTCTATAGCCCCGGGCGCAAGCCTTTTGAGGCCCTAAAAATGATAAAAAATCATTTACGATTTTTTTTGAGACAGAACAAATTAAATATCATGAATATTTTATATATTACAGAGAATAACTTATTTAACAACTTAAATACGAGTTATATTATATTAATCAATGTGTTAAAGAAAAAGCTAGGAAAATAAATATATAGAAATTACTTTTGTTTTTTGTTTACTCTAAATTTTGTTTCTGTTTATACAGGGTATCCCCGGATACACTTTACAAACTTAGGTGCTGATAGAGGACACTTTTCTAAGAAACACTTAAAAAAATTTTTTTTTTCTAAATTCAAGAATTCGAGAGTTCATAAGCCTAGAAAATATTGATTTTTGGGTAAAAATTGATTAGTGCTTTTTTAAAGAGCGTGAAATAATCTACAAACTTGATTTAAACCTTTTATTGTTTAAAATTAACGGTTTTCGAGTTTTAAATTGAAGTAATTAAAAAAATGTTGAAAATTTTGAGTTTTTTTTTTCAAAACTATCTTTTAAACGAACATTTTATATTACAAAAATTCTGACGCTTCATTCTCGATAGGAAATTTAACGGACTACAACTTCTGTCTTGTAAAAATTTTGAAAAAACCAATCCATTTCACAGAAAATCAGAAAATAATAAATTCACAATAGAAACTATTTTCATTATAATTATTATGCACGCCAAGAGCTAATGTAGCTACCCTTTTTTAGCGCATACGTTGTATTTTTAAATTCACCCTCTTATGATAAATTTATTTTAGTTCGTCTTTGTTGCACCTATATTACTAGTTTTTAATTTAAAAATACCGCCATATTGCGGTGACGCATTTCCGTAACGCATTTACGTTGCATCGTCGAATTTACCTCTAGTCGCGCCTAAAGAAGTTTTACTTCAAAAAAAGCTTCATTCAAAATAAAACATTTTTTTTACCTACTTTTATTCATAACTCGAAAGCCGTAGATTTTATACAAAAAATGGATGAATCTACTTTGTAAGTTACTTCAGGCTATGTTCACAATCCATCTTTACTAAAAAATTAATATTTTCCGGGCGATGGCCACGTGAAAATAGAAATTTAAAAAAATGCTTCAAAGAGGCCTAACTCTCGAAGACTTGAATTTAGAAAAAAAATTTTGTTAAAGATGTTTCTTAGAAAAGTGTCCTCTATCACCACCTAAGTTATGTAAAGTGTATCCGGGGAGACCCTGTATTTTTTATTTTTGTATTAATTTTATGTTTTCGTTTAGAGTAATAGTAATAAATAGACTTCTTCTATTTTTTATTTGTGTGTTGTCTTTTGAAGAGGGGCGCATTAATTTTAGTAGCCCAGGGGTGTCGTATATCTTAAGACGGCCCTGGGGTTACATCACCTTGACGCTAGGAAAATTAGGTATAATAATTTGAAATAATAACAAATAAAAAAATTTAAAAATATCCATCATTAAAATATACTATCTGCAATATAAGATACAATTTCAACAATGTTTGCGCTACTGTAATGCACTTTTTGACATATCGTTTAGACCAGTGGTTCCCAAACTTTTTTTATCTTGTAGACTATTTGCCATGTTTTTCGGTTTTGGCTAAACCCCCTACTTACCTGGTATTAATTTTTTCAAATTAAAATTTATTATACGTTACATAAAATAACTAAGCAATAATTAATGTTTTTAGTGGAAGGAATGAACCTGATGCTTTGTTACCAAATTTTCAAATTGGGCATCAATTTAGTTAGGTTTAATCTCAAATCTCTTTGTTTAATGACGTACAGTTTCTTTTTTTTTATGAGATTGGCAACCGCGCTGAAACATCTTTCCACTAGGTATATGAGGAAAGGAGGTTAATTTAAATTTAACCCAGGGGCACTATTCACTATCGTTAACCCCCATTTACATTTCATGGACCCCCGATTTTTTTTTTGCTGACATAGACCTTTTGCAGGTCGTCGTCAACCGCTGCGCTAGGGGTCGATATAGATCATTTTGGGAACCACTAGTTTAGACGTTCGAAAGCTGTAAACAGCGTTCTAACAAATCGGTATCAGTTAATCTATCGCATACCGGTTTAATTACTTTTGGAAAATTACAGGAATGGAATTGTTATGCTCATAAGAATCTAAAGTTCAAAGAATTTTAAAATGGTTAAACGTTTAAAATTTTCTTAAAAGTATAAACAATTTATCTAGCAAAAAAATAAATTTGATTTTTTGAAAATCTTAAGGTGGTTAAATTAAATTAAAAAAATTTAACAAATTTTATTGATTGTTTTTGACTATATATCAAAATAGTCCTGATTTATGCAAAAACTATGAAAATTCACATCTTAATAGATATAAATTTTAACTGTTAAGTAAAGAATACATACTACACAGAAACATAATATTTAAAAAACACTTTTCACATTTAACAGGGTTGAACTTAGAATATTTGAATAAACAAGAAATTGAATTCTGAAAAATTACGCTATAGAAATAATAAAAATTACTTTAAAAATAAAAACTCTGTAATACAATATAAAGACCCTGTTTGTCATTTTAGTGTTTTTTAAATATTATGTTCCTGTGTAGTATGTATTCTTTACTTAACAGTTAAAATTTATTATTTTAATATTTGTTAGGTTTGATTACTTTAACATCACATACTACTAAATACCACAAATTACTTAAAAATTCATTTCTTAAATTATTTTCTATTTATAGATATGTCAATAATTATGATTTACTGAAAAACAACCATTAAATAAGTATGAGCAGTTTGCCCGTCCGTACAGTTGATATTGCAATAAAGTTTTTGATAAAAAAACTCCATAGAGGAATACGAGAGAAACAAAAAACGGTCAACATTCTTAAGACTTCGGTCTTTTTTGAGTGTTAAAAATTATTAGAAATAAAGTTATGAAAACTTTATATAAAAGCTTAGACACCAGGGAGGGGGAGGGTTAATAGGGTTAGTCAAACACTCATATTGTGTATCATACGGTGCTCTTTAATGACATAGTTAGATCAACCTTTTTTTGTTAATTTGAATATTTTAAAAATATAAAACTAAAGGCGCCTTGAAACTTCGAAAAAAAATTAGAACAATTTCGAGTTGGATGGAGTTAAACTAGACTCTGATAAATCTTTTCAAATGAAAAACCCACGCGTTACTACTGTACTCCGGAGTCCCTGAGGGCATAAATTACAAATATAAACATTAAATTTTATGGATCTTTTAAAATAAAGCTTAAATAAGGCAAAAAACTGAAAGTGTTATTCGATTGGCTGTTTCCATAAGAGTTGCTCCTCCCATGGCGTTATTTTATTTTATTCACGTATTTTTGGGCGTAAATTGCGCTAGAAAATAACGGCGGATCTTCGTAAGCTGTGAATCTTTCAACCGCTTTTGTTATTAAAAACATCCCTGAAGTGTTTTCAACTCGTAAATTACGGATCTAGAAAAACGGAATTTTTACTTTTCGACTGAAATTCGTCTGTAATTAACGTATAATGGTGTTTTAAATAAGTTTTTAATATGTTGTTAGCAGTACCACGGCTAGAACTCAACTGTAGACAGCCCCGCCCACTAAAACAAGTGCTGCAAGTATTTATGTTGAGCGGACGCACTGTCAATTGAATGAACTATTCACCGACTTGATATATTATTTTAATTATAAACTATTAACCCGTGCAATAAATATTAAATTGAAGTCAAAGTAAAAAGAAAATAAATAAAGATAAGGGGATATAATTTATTATTGAAAACTTATTTAAGTTGTTTGTTTTTAGAAATTTGATTTAATAATGTCAGATTTTTTATAAAGTGCATTTGTGTAAAGATAAATTTCAAAGTTCAGTATGGAAGCGACCATAATTCACAGCAAAAGCTTACTTGAAGTATAACAAAGTCACTTTGAAATCAATGTTATATAACTAGAAGACTTACCAGACACTTAACATTCTAGTAAGTAGAACTCGACTGTCCAGAATGTGCGGCCTAAAGGCTGCACAGATTTGTCACTCTTCTGTAACTTCCCAATATTTTTAGGTAAACAATTAAAATTGACCAATTGGAGAACTAATGGTTTTTTTATAATATAAAATTCTCCATGATGCTGCTATAGCATAATAATAATAATTTTTAGGCAATTTCCTTAATCGATGGTCCAAAAAACTAAAAAAATTATCCCAAAAATATTTCTTTCAGTTTTTATTCAAATAATTTCCCTACAATCACGTGCTGTTACAGATGATAAGGGGTGGGGACAAGGCAGTTGTTTCGCGGCGCGCTTGTTTCGTGAGACTTTCCCTGACAGTGAAACTTTTTCTGTCGACTTCAATGAATCCAAGAGCTCGTTATAATTGAAAATCTTTGGGCTGTTGTCGTAAGGAATAAGCCTCTATCTCTCTCTCCACCGATTCACCTACATGAATGTAGGTAATGTTCTCCTCCTCACCCACCGAGGAGGTGCAGGTTGTGTTTGGTAATGTTGTGGCGCTCTTTTTGGTAATTCAGTTTAATTACCTAACCTCAACATTATTGTTAGCTAATTGAATTTATTTTTTTGTTTTATTTGGCAAATTTGTTATATAAAGCAGCTGCGCTATATTTAGCCGCCGCAAATACCACAATACATTAAGAAATCTGTTATTGCATAGACAGTAGAGAATAAAAACATTGCCGATGTGTTATGGTTTTCTAATTGTTTCGAATTGCTATTCTGGTCGGCTGCATTGTATAAATCCGTACTTCGCCAAATCTACGATCGTCTGTTTGTCTATTGCTATTTTTAGTTTATCTTATCTCTTCGTATTTTATAAATAGGTTTTTATGACTCCATACATTTGAAATGATCAAATTTTCGTATAGAATAGGCTTTCGTTTTCGTACAAAACACGCGCGCTAGTTCGCTAATGTATACCAATTTAATTGGTTGCTAAATGTGTCACTAGGGGTAAGTTTACTACAAAAACTCTCACGGTTTCACACTTTAGGGACTCGTTTCATAGATATAATATAGTACTACGTTCCTAAATCCGAATGTTGAAATTTGTAATGGTGGGGGCATTGCTGCGATAAAGCCAAAGCGCAGCAATAAAATAAGAATAAGGTCACATTAAGCGTTGATTGTCTTGAGTTTTAAATTATAGTCCTCGTTATTCCAAAAAATCCAATAGGTCGTTATGGACTTTTATCACGTGACATAGTAACCAAGATACGTTATCGTTATGGTTGTTTTCTCTTTGCTGCGATATATCAATCAATAGTTTATTATACCCCAGTAATACGCACTATTCGTTATAAGAAAAAAAAAAAGAAAAGAAAATTTTTTTTTAATACTATTAGGAAGATTTAAATGTATTTGTCCAGTTTATATAAAAAATCTTTTAATCGATTCCGTTTTATGCAGACATCGTTCATTAATCAAATTGCATTGTATTATCAAAACTAGGTGATTAATCTTGGCTGGTTACGATTAATTATCGTGTAACGTTAATGGGGCACATTAATTAATTTATTATTGTTCAAACAATCGAATTTGCTTAATAAATTTTTTAATTGAAAATTTCAACTTCAATAACACCCAGTGTCATCAATGGGGAATGTCGTGTTTACAACCTGCTATTATTTATTCTGCTCGGATGTGCCTGCCTAGTAGAAAGTTAGGCAACCCGCTTTGCTCCAAGGTCGTAAGCAGCACGTGCTGATCGACCTTTAAAGGGAAAGGGACAGAATTACTCGCAAACGTAACATCGACATAACGTTTAAAGCGAATTTTAAACTTTCACAATCATCAAGGTTTCTGATAGCATTTGTTTATTATTTTTTAACCTAACATTTTCTAAACGATTACTATTTTTTAACCTAATTTTTCGTCTACGGCCGAGAGTGAGATATTATATTATTACCCAACCCGAAACGAATTTTTATAATGGAACGGGAGATTAGGGACGCGTAAATTTAAATTTTACATTATTTTTTCCTTTAAATTCATTTATACACAAAAAAATAATATCAAAAACGCAAGGTTCGGGTGTATAATCGCGTTTAAAAAAAAGTTAATTGTGTTTTCTTTATTGAACGGAAAATAAGCAAAAAAGGGAAAAATTAAAGACTTTCTCCTAAATGAAACATAACAACAACGTTGGGTGTTAAAAAAAGCGTACTATAAACACTTTACCAACAACATCAATTGTTTCGGTTATTTATGTGCCGACTTTCATTTGTTAACTTGTAAAGATTCGAAATCTTAATACCCATTTAGAGAATTAAAGTAATGTGGAGCTCACTCACGTACATAAAGCGCACTGTTTAGTTTTTCTCATAAGTAATGTTTGGTTCTTCAAATTGGCGGGCTAAGATGGCTACGTAATTACCATGGTAACTAAAACAAAGATGGAGACTGTTTAACTTCACGTGGATGGGATTTGGGGCGGAGTTACGCTCTGCAGGCGGAGCTTATCGTCGGAAGCCATCATGGCCGTTATATAACCGAGCGATGGCTGGATTGTAGCGTCCTCTGCAGGCTTATTTCAAAGCTCGGGGTTCGTAACCGCAATAGTTCAATGTCAATATTCGTAGATATGCTAATATTCTATTTTTTATCAGTTGGTTGTTTTTTATATGTTTTTATTATCGATCGTAAACGGTGGAATTTAACAATTTCGATAAAATCTTTATTAGTTAATTAATAATTACTACACGTCCGTTTTATATAACTTTTAATTATAACAAAAAGTAATTAATTGATGCAAATTTGAAATTAGCATCAAAATTGAAAGTTATTTATTGGATACTAAGTATTTTGGATTTCCGATAACGTAAACATAAATTTATTATTTTAGGACGGTGCAATGTGTTTTCGTTTATAACAAATTATAAATTTTTAAAAACGCGAATTTGTAATTTTCTACCGCCCACAATATATCCACCTACCTATCACGGTATTTTTAATTTTGGGAATTACCGTAAAGTATTTAGGTTGTTCTCCTCCGCAAAATTATTATAGATCTGACATTTAGAGGGCGTTTATCGCTCAATTCAGAAATTATTATGATTACCAAATTTTTGCATGCATTCATTTTTACTTTCTTCCTTATTCGTTGGAATTTAAATGTTTATAGTCGTAAAAAATGTCGTTATTCGGGTTATAAAAACAAATAACTCATGCCCATATAATGGCGGAGACACCGCCAAAGCGATGAAAACTAGTGGCGGTTTGTGTATTCATTTCGTTTATTTTTCTTGGCAAAGTCAGCTGGGCGTATGGTTATATTTTTAGTTTACAACTTTTCTCTTTATGCTCCCATGTAGTGATTCATTATATTAAAATCCTACGAAATTATTGGAGTCGTATTGTCTCATAGCTTGAAGGTCATCAAATAAATTCAACACCTCGGAAGAGATCGAAAACATTAGAAATTAGACAATAGAAAGCTCAATTTTTCTGCCGAAGCTCATATTTACTGATATACCTACTTATCTGAATTTTGTTTTTAAGTTTTGTTTGAATTAAGTTAGTATAATTTATTTAAATATTCATTGGGTTATCTGCCCACGTTATCGTCAATTAAATACTACTCGAGATTGTAAATAAGTGATCGATTAATCAATATTGCGTCTTTATTTATCTGAACGAAATATTTTGCAAAATCAGCATACATTCATATCAATATATATACCGTTAGAAATTTTTTAAATTCTAAGTAAAATGTTGCATGTCGAACAGAAATTTAAAAACGTGTATTGATGATTATGGTAAACTTGCGAATAAATTGGTTCGGAATGGTAATAAATTATTTATGAAACACAAAATTACATAAAACAAACCCAAAATGCTTGGTTTATAACCGCAATTTATTCTATTTGACCGTCACGCTAGCACAAGTTTTGTTGCGTTTAGACAGGTCGGGATTTATTAACTAGGAGATCCGTAATCCAAAATAAAAATTACTCGTTGTATTGTCTCATCACCATACCTAATATTTTACGCTCTGCAGCTGATTTATATTAATCGTCTCTAGCGCACTATTATGCTGTTATTTCATACAAAAGAAGAAAAACTGGCTCGAGGAGTTTGTTTGAAAGGCTACGTGTGCGTCGAAAACCAGCTTAAAGGACGTTGGTTGATTTTGTAACACCCCCCCCCCCCCCCCCCGTCATCTTCAGATGGATATTGTAATTTTTAAACTTAATTTTTGCATACTTACGTCATCGGACAGCTGGCAATTCGTGAAATATTACCATAATACATTATAATTATTATTATTTTACATGTTGTTCTAATTTGCGTCTGATTGACAGGTTTTGTTATTAAAATAAATTGAACCAAAAGATATCAGCTTTGTTTTCTGGTTTTTCGCGAGATTGATTTGCCTTTTTAAATGAGTACCTCTAATTGGGTAACCAATTTGTCACCAATTTGATTTTTATAATGAGTTAACCGTTTGGTGTTCGAGATGAAACGAAACTTCAAAATTTGGAGAAAGTGTATATTCTCACTTATCATGTGACCGCGTTTCTGTCATGCGATCAAGATTAAAAGTTTCTAGAACTTTGAAACTGAAAGTTATTGTACTTTGTAACAGCTATGCTCTAACAGCGACTCCTCTTCGTGAATATACTATGAAGAGTTTCTTAAGTTAATTAAAGTTGACACACAAGCAAACTCAGTAAAATTGGAACGTAATTTCTTTCCGGAAAAAATTGGTTAAAATCGGTGGTTAATAACATTTTAATAGAATAGAAGTGGTAATTGGTTCTGTCGACGTCCAGGACTGCGCGAAATTAACTCTTAAACTAAAGAATTACCTACATAAAATAATGTATTTTTTTATTATCTACCCACTATTTGCAATATTTGATGGCTGCACATTTTCTTTGGTTTTTTCTCTTCATACATTAATAATCTTTGACACTTCTACAGCTGTTAGCTCCGTGGTAGGCATTTATATACCCTCGGCGGCCTACTTCCATTTTTCAATTAGCTTGTTGTTTACGAAATTCAACTCTTTTGGAGCGAAGTTCTTGTCAAATTTATACTGTTTTGATAACTATAGCAAAATGAGTTTTAATTCGCCTATATTTTCAATTATGTTAAAGTTATTGAAATGATTGTTGGATCAATCTTCAAATATAGATTTTGTGATCCACGCTCTTTTATTTGCTTGCCACAATACTGGGAGATTGTTTTTGGACACTTTTAAGTACACGAGGATTCCCTGCACGATACGCAACGCACAAGGGCAGTTTCCACCGAATAACAGTATCAGACGGTCAGATTCGTCCATTCCCAAGTAGGTACTACCAATTATTGGAAAATTAATAATTACTAGTTAAACCGTACTATGCGAGATATTTATGTGGGTACATAACTGCAGGTGGTTGGTGCGGGGGTGCCATTGTCCCAAAACAATATTAAATTATTAAATTTTGAATAATATTTTTCTTTTATGCTGCGTTAATCAATGCCACCGAAGGAGTGATCCATCAAATTCTAAAAAACCTGATTTGAATGTGACGTATTGTTTGTTGATCGATGTAATTAAAATTGAGAGAATAAATAAATAAACACAATGCATAATATTCGATCCACAGTAAATGAAACTGGTACGAACATTACTTCATTCCCGAGGACAAATTTTAATTATACCAGAATTATTAATAACAAATAAGTTGACATCATCGGCACTTGTTGGCAGGATTCTTTCTTTAGCCAATCTCCAAATAATTCTGAAATGGAAAAATAGATTTGACGTACGTATGTGTGTCTTCGATAGTTTGATCAATGTACAGTATTTGAAAGTTTAATTGGCTTATTAAATTTTGATGTTTGCAGTCGTTGCAAGATCATGCCACCAAATCGTGGAGAGGTCATTGAACAAAATAGACACTAAAAAGCTGCAAGATATGACAAGTCGGATTAAAATAAAATGTTACACTTCGTGAAGGGGCTCCAATTTGCAAATTTGTATTAGTATTGGAGGAACCGCTCACATTAGAAGATTACAAAATTGCGACCTTGATCTGTACTTTGTGTTACCAGTCACGTATATTCAGTCTTCTCAACTAACCTAATCGATCCATTTTCAAATTACCAATTCAGATCTTGTATAATATCTAAATTTGCATTCCTTTCCCAACACTTCTTCACTACGATTATGCAAAATACTATAAGTAAATTTGAGCCAGTTTTTTTTTTATCTCCCTCTAACCTATTAATCATAACCGAAAATTTTGAATAAAATATTTTAGAAAACCTTGAATTACATTTTTAGTAGGTAGTTGAAAAGTTTTGCAATATAAACTCGTTTTTTTATGTTTACTACTTGTAACCTGCTATGAAGTTATTGAAGGTTATGGTTGCACCTCTTTACGTTCTCTCCTTTACGATCGTGACCATTAAAATATATCTATTGTGTTATTATTGTATACACTTTGAGTCTTTGAGTGAATGTAATTCATTCCGATTTTTAAACGAAATCTTTCACGCTCAAATCAGAGGTGGGATGTTTTCGCATTTATGCATTAGTTAAAAAAAATTAGAGAATTTTTAATTCTCGGCGTGGAGAAGCTTCAATCAAAAAAAAATTAATATTTATTACAGAATTAATTGAATAGACCCCGCAAAATTAGATTTCCTGATAACTTTCGCATACATATTTTAGTGTATATAATTAAACATAACCAGTTTTTTGCATTTTTATATTGAATTAGAATATACCCATCAAAAAGGGTAATTAAAGGCTTCTTTTTTGGCATGGATGTGCTGGAATTTGAAAATTATATACCTACGTGTTTTTGTTTTTTGCCATATTAAATAGCACTAAAATTATTTATTTCTAGTATAATAACCTCCACGATTAATATTATATTATCCCGTGGTAGGTGTAATATAATTAATAAAATAAAATAATCAATGAATAAAAACATTTTCCAGTCATCGACTTCAAAGCTGAAGTGTGGTCATTAATTAATTTATAAACCTTTTGTGCAAGGTTATATATTACGAATGTTATTAATATTTATGGTCGACAAAATAATTTTATTTGTTAATTTTATTACAGGTTTTAGTCGAATATGACGAAGTGGAATGGCACAGAAGAGAATGGATTAGTGTGTATAAGGATGGGCTTTTTCATTTATTTTTGGTAGAACAAGGATTATGCTGGGGCGAACGAACAGATCCTTTTACTTCTTCGCAGACCACGGTTCTCTGGCCTACACTTGTAAGTATTTTCTTACAATCATTATTTTTAGGGCTTCCTTCAATTGGAAAATGTAGTTGATGCCAACAATAACGATGCACTGCACAATTACGTATTTTATTCCAGTCGTTGATTTTATCTTTCTTTCATTTTTGACGTATGCTCGAACTTGATATTTCTAGAGCTTCTGCTATTACAGCGAAAATTAACAACCGAAGAGTTTATTCCATATTTAGAACCGAGTAGATTTTTTTTTTAATTTTCGTAATCATCATTTCATGTATCCATAAATATTCCATTCTTTCCTGTTTTTATTTATTTATTCCATCTATTTATATAAACCAATTATACGATTATGTCGTAAAGGTTAAATGTCAATTCGTGTTGGCCACTTATACCATAATTGCTATTAACGGTTTGCTCTAATAAATTTGTCGTAACATTGATTGTACTTCCGTATAACCTTTGCATTTTTCTAAAAGTACCCACCTACTACATTTTAAAATGTTTTTATCCAAAAAGAAAAAAGTCAAACGTCTGCACAAATTAAGATTTCGAATTATTTAAATCACTTTGCGCTAATATAATCCATTTGATTTACATTTTTGAAAGCTTCAAACGTTCGTGCGATATTTAAATAAAATATATTTGCATATACTGTAAATTCACCTATCGAGGATCCGATCAGAAGTTTTTAGACCCTAAGAATTTAATGACACGATCTTCTTTTTGTCCTCGATTGCAGGTTCAATCCGTGTCCGTTAATTGTAAACAATAAAGGGTTAGAATCTAGTTTGCAGATAAAAAGCATCAAAATATTTATACTAAAAAATTAGTAATTCCGGTGCTGTGGCCAACTGAAGGTGCAAATCGCTTTACAAAAAACGTAGAAATACAAAATAATTTTTTTAACCACTAACCTTCATCCGTCTTGTTACTTCAGTTGGGGAAAGTTTTTAAAAGTTTTTAAGTTTGTTTTCCAAATATAAATTTTCGTATTGTTTTATTTTTGTTTTTATTTTTAATTTTTATACGTTGGTTTGCATAAAATTTTATGTTACTTTATTGTATCGGGCTTGCACGAGCGACCCACAGCTGATCTCGCCGGTCAAACAAATTCGTTATGCTGTACTTTCACGTACGGTCAAACACATCAAATTTCTTCAAAATTTTTAATCAATTAGCACTTGCACTTTAATAAGCTTATTTTAATTGCTTTTTATTTGAAACAATCAAAAATCAAATTTATAACTTAGACGGGAATGAACACTCATCCCGCCTTTAGCCAACGCACACCGCGTCTGACCAAGGCTAACCTCGCTGAACACATGCTTTCCCACTTATTTCTATTGCCGACCTAATTATTTACAATTAAAACTTTACGTACAGTCTACTTACAAATAAATATTTACAATAAAAACTAAACAAACTTCAAAATAATTTACAAAATAATTAAATAAGGATTCTAAATGTTTCAAAACACTACAATATATTGCAGTGATCCTTTCAAAACGGGTTAATTTTTCACATGCACTATAAGTGCTCCAAGCTTGCTCTTAAATGCGGGAGTAGAGACGGTCGTATCTCAAGGTGGATTCTAATACGTTGAAACAAGTAATCAATAGATAAGTGGTTTAAGTAGTGTAACTCGATATTAATCATATCAAATTTTTAGCATAAACCAAAAAATGCACAAAACACTTTTTCGAAAACTAAAATGTTTAAGTTATCACAATATATAAATACACTGTATTATCGCAAACGTTTTCACCATACTATGGCATCATCAGGCGATGAACTAGGATTTCCTAGTTCATCGCCACCATACTATGGCATCATCAGGTGATGAATGAATAGAATGCGGTTTTGTTAATCAAATTATGTTCAATTAATTTAAAATTTTTTTTTTATCCAAAATATTTCTTCAAATTCCAATTATAATTTCAATGTAATATAAAATTTTAATTCTATTCGAAGGGAACGTAGTCTGCAAATTTAACTTATCTAAAACGTCGGCTTATCAATTGCATACTCTTTCCTTTAAATTTAATTTTATTTTCTAATTTTACCTTTATTATTCAAATCTAAACTAATAATTCTTCCTTCCAATGAATCATCCAAATCAATCAGTCTACTTCTATTCAGTTACTCACAAAAAAATATCCAAACTCCAAAATATCAAAACAATTCCAAAAAAATACGCAATAATGCGTTTGCATAAACTCACTTTATTCAATATCAGAATATAACTCACAAATTTAAACTTATGTACATATATCAAAAAAATTTCAATAATTGCCT
Organism: Cantharis rustica; assembly: GCA_911387805.1. NCBI lineage: Eukaryota > Metazoa > Arthropoda > Insecta > Coleoptera > Cantharidae > Cantharis > Cantharis rustica. The sequence continues at coordinate 40,332,326 of OU426879.1, forward strand.
CGAGCCAAAATTGCACAAGCTCGGGCGGTCGCTATCGGCAAAAAGCTTGGTATCTCTTTCGATTCGCCCCCACCTGTCAATTTTACAATCCTATAACTTCTAATTATTAAAATATAATTTTCTAACAAAATCCTATTTTATTTCTATTATTAATTTTTATTATTATTATTATTTCTATTATTAAATCCTATTATTTTATAATAGGAAATCCTATTTCCTATTTCAATCTGAAATAGAAAATCCAACAAATTCAATCTGAAATAGGAAATCTGCCAGATTAAGCAATCGCAAAAGATTGAACATAATTACTAGTGTCCTGGGGGGTATTCCATACCCCCCAGACCCCCGGTCTCACAGCTGGAAGCTTTTCGTGTAAACTTTATGATAGATTTTTATTAAATAGTAAACTTTTCTACGTTCAGAATAAAATCTATTAATGGGCTGTGATAGAACGCACGAGGGGTCTGGAGGTATTCCTTAACCCCAGTTACCAGTAGTGGTAGGGAATTCTACTTAACGTTTTTTTTTTATTTGGCTTAGACACACTCTAAACAGCCAGAAGCTAGTAATTACATAGAGTGTGTGTAACGTCAACGGGACCTACGTTACGTGGAATTCAAACCACGACGGAGGACAGACCAAGGACCAACTAAATTTTCAGTCCGGACTGAGGATAGAACTAGTGGTTTCCAAGCAAGGTCGTCCTAGGGGCTTACTAATGGTCGTAGTACACCATCATATTTTACATGTAAATATACATGTAGATGTTGAATGTAGCGTATACTACACTAAAATTGCACTTGTATTTATACATGTATTTCTACATGCAAAAATTGACGGAATAGAACAGGTCCTATTTTTGAAGGTCATACACGTGTATTTCTGGTGACTATTGGGGATTTTACACTTAGGAGTTGGCGTTTCACTTGTTGCACTTAAAATAAAATGGAAATGCAACTGAAATAAGAAATTGGTGACAGTTCTTTTAGTGATATTTTATTTTTCCAACTATAGCCAACATTACTATTTTAAAAACTATATCATTTTTAAGATGTAAATATGACAGTGTACTACAGTACAGCGTACATGTAAATTTACATGTATTTTATCATATATTTTTACATGTATAAATATAATGGTGTACAACCGCTTTAAGCTAACTTCCTCTGTCTGTTTTTTTTTATTTTTAATTTTACTAAAAGAGCAAAATCTACAGTTCGGAAAACGGGAGAATCTATGCCCCTCCCCCATTACCTTAGAACTTTGCGTTAAAAGTACCTAGGGAGGCATTTTTTATTTTGTTTAAAATGCGTTTTTGGCTGCCGAATTCCCACTTTGCTCCACATACCAATAATTGTATTGCTTACCCAATAAGCGAATAACATAAACGTTAACTCAATCTTAAAATGTCATCGAATTAATGTCGTTACTCTATCATGCTAACCAGTGGCGTAACAAGCAGTCGAGGGGCCCGTGTGCAAAGTTGGATGCCGGGGTCCTGTTTTTGCAACGAAATAAAAACAAACAAAAATAAAAAACGTATATTACACATAATTTGAAAATAAACAAAAAAAATTATATTAATAGAATAAAAAATACAGAAATTATCAACATTTTATAAACTACAACATATTATTTTTTTTAAAGATTGAGTAGTTGCAAAGACCTGGGGGCTCTTTTAGCAAGGGGCCCGCGTGCGGGGCACCCACCGCACCCCGGTAGTTTCGCCCCTGATGCTAACCAACGATTTGCTGTTAAATTCTTAGACTAGGACACACATTCTGGCCCGATGTGTGTATGTTTCATGGGTTCAAATTAAAAAAATAAGAAAAGGGACTCTTTTTCTTTTCCCAGTTGGTGAAATCTTTGCCTCCCCCCGTCCTGCACATCCAATTTTCACAAAACAAAAATTCCCCTTTTTCTCTAAAATCGGATTAAAAATTGATCTCAAATGAGAATTTTTATGCGGACGCCACATTTGAATAACTCCTCTCTCGCACCATCTCTGGTCACATTTAGTCACGTTATGCCTCCCCCCCCCATTTAAGCATACTTACTCCCTACTGGTGGTATTTCCACTTTAATGACGTTCCTTTCTGTTCCTTTCTGCAGAAAGCCGTCCAATTAAGGAAAAACTATTAATTATTGTATTTTCCTATACTTTCTTAACTTCTTCTCAACCTCTCTCAACACCAAGTAAAGTTATCGTTAGCGTTAGCAGCCAACCTAAGATTAGGTTGTTTGAAAATTTTGCTGAATGAAATCTACAGAAAATGATTGTCAATAGCAAACTGGAGAATGATTATGATCCATCTTTTCATATAGACATTTTTAGCTCTACCACATATTGTGCCTACCTCTAAGACTCTTTGACATTTTTAATGAACGGCTGACGATTGTGGAAATTAAAAGATAAAACGATGACGAAAGTAAAGTGGCGAAATCACCACACGAAATATTGAATATATTTCGAATATATTGAGATGACCCTAGCTATACAAATCTTTTAAAATTTGCTTAATTCCAAAATTACTCTAGCTGAGTATCCATTATTTCACATGCGACTCTTCAATGTTTTTCAAATCGCAAATTAAAATTAAAATTGTTCATTCCTTTTACCTTACATATGGTATTGGATTTTTGGCTTCATGTGTGCGCTCGCTACGCATGTGGTATTCCAGCTGGCCTTAGAACGCCTGGTTACACAAATTTGTTGCGACGTATTTTTGCACATCGACCAAAATTTTCCACTTTCTTCAAGTTTTGCAATTTATTGGCACTTCCCTTTATTAATTAAACAAAAACATCAAATCAACTTAACTTATTTTATTTTTTTTAAACAATTAACAATTTTAAATTTTCATTGCTGGAATGATGTTCATCTGCTCGACTACTCGACGTGAAGGCCTGAGCCCAGGTCTTCTTATTCAAGGCTCTCTCTTATCTACTTTTTCGTTCTTTCCACCTTTATTTACAGCTATCATTTAACTAACAATTTTATACAATATGATACAAATAAATACTAAACAAATTTAAACTTTTAAAATAATTAGAACAGAAGACTTAGAAGGCCATCGAAAATCAGCAAATGGAAATTATATCCAAAAGAAATCATGCAAATCGACACGAACATACAAAATACAAAATCAATTACGCTTTAATATTAATAATTACTACTGCGTACAATAAAGAAAGGAACGTTACAAAATGATCTTTGTAATGTTACACCGGATTTACATTCAGTATGATTAATATTAATTTTTGTTCGGTAGAGGTAGAAAATTAAATCAAACTGAGTGGTTCTTCGATCCATTGTTTTAAGGGTGAACAGTTAATTTTCCAATTGAAAGGAACTTTTCGTTTTTATTTGTATAAAACCTTTCGCGTTAATAAAAAGCTTCAAAATACAAATTTTTTGTTCGGTTGATCGTTTTAGAGGAATTAATTTGAAAGCTTACGACTTTGTATTTGAAGTGTAGGGCTCTTTCGGAATTGATTAAATCAATATTATTGTGCACGATATTCAAAAGAAAAGCACTCGAAGCTCACTCATATTTCATAAATCAAGAAGCACTCTGTTATTTTGCGTCATTATTACACGACAACATATAAATTTAAAAAAGAAATTTTTACTTTGGTAGAATGCAAAATGCGACGTACCAAAGGAAGGTTAAATGTATTATCCAATTTTTCAAAATTAGAAACACATTTAATTTTGCTTAATCTGGGTTACATAAGTACGTACTAATTTACATCACCAGCAATTGTGTGTTTAATTCACGTGTGGTTTACTTTTATCTTATCTCTCGCTATTGTATTTTCACCAAATATGCCTTTTTATCATTTTATTATGGGATTTGATAAATATTTGTTCAGCTACAAGTATTTTCGGGCTACGTTTACTTAATTCTTAATTAGCTGATGTAACATAAATTTCAATGGTATCGGCCAAATTATGTTGCTAGAAAAATATTTCTATACGAGTTTAGAATGTTGGTGGAGTTTGTTTGTTCAAAAAGCAAATGTTTCTCTAGAAAATCGTATCTGGTTTAATTTCGTTAGGTAAATATTTTGATAAATTCTAAAGCGTAGATTCGCTTTCGTTTTAGGGGTGTAACGACGTCGTAGATTATCTAACAAAAAGTTTCGTTAATTAAGCAATGACTCGATTATAAAATTAAAATCGTGTGCAAAGTGTGGACCACTGCCGGTCCGCTAATTGTTTGCAATGGATTGGAATTAAACAAGGCCCTTCGCTAACAATAGTTTGAGAAGCACTGGCGTGGTTGATATTTCTGGCGCTTATCTATTAATCTCTTCTTTGGGGTTTATCGAACCCCATTTAATCAAATAAATATTGAATAGATTGAATTGTTTGATGTTCCTCTGACTTGTTTATTTTCGATTCGAAACATGAAAGCATTGTAACCATTTGGTTTTCAAACGATATTAATTATTCATAAAGCAAAAATATTCTCAAATTTTTGTCGTATCCTGATATCTTAATCGACTGTAATTGTTTCAAATTAATGATAACATTCCAATTATTATTGTCAACTAAGCAAAAATAAATTTTGTTTGTGTGAAGTGATAAGAAAGCATGCTCGAAAATGATAAGAAAAATTTAGCATTTGTAGGTCATCTTTATCATTATTGTTGTATTGCATGCGTCTTAAAATTAAATTTTTAATGGCTACGCAGGATACACCCCAATATATGGTAATTCTGTTAGGTACCCCACTATCAAAATTTTTGAATACGATATTTTCACGATTACTAATAAACTTTCACGTTCCAATAATTATTATTCATTGCTTAAAAATTGCCCGATAATTTTTAATTCCAAATTAACCGTTATTTCAATTGAAAGATTTAGGACAGACATCTGGTTAGCATTTATGAATAATTCGAATTATCTAAATGTTATAATTTTACAATAATTAAATAAAACTAAATTAAGCCGTACCAACAGGTGTCGTTAGATATGTATGGCCAATAATGCCTCAAACTTTCAATGCAAATTATAAAAACGTTAATTTAAAATTATTCAACAAATTATTTCATAAGCTTTCAACAATAGATTATTCTTTTTTGTTCAAGCTGTTTTTAAATATTAATTTGGTTCAAAAATAGTATTGAATATTCAATTCCTCTTCATTGAACACCAAAAAGAACAGTTCTACACTGCCATCCCTTCTTTATCTCATCGCTCCAATCTTTCACCTATTCAACTTATTTAAAATATTCCAGTATTTAACAGAACAAATGCATCAGGGAAAATATGGTGTACAAGTGAAGGGAATTTTGAGAAAATTCAAGGAAATCTGGGGAATAGAATAGATAAGCTTTTTTTCTCTCCTTTTATGAAGGAAAATTTTTTCAAAAAGTTCTCATAAATGAAAATTTTAGGTACAAAAATTAATATTGTTATTCCCCCCCCCCCCCCCGTTGCCTCTCAATATTTCACTGATTGTATTATTATGCAGACTGTGAAAAGTAAAATTGCATTTATTTACTATTTTCTGTAGAATTTACTTTCTAGTGAAGGAGATCACAGTTTTGTGGACAGGGGAACCGATAGTTTAACACGGGGTCCAACTCGTGCAAATTAATATATTGCAATGTCCCCATCTATACAAATTTGTAAATTTTCACTTAATCCAAAACATTCTAGCTGGGATAGCATCCATTATTAATTTTAAACACGAGACTCTTGCAATTGTTCAATTTTTAATTAAAAATGTAAATTTTTGTATAGTAAATTTTTTGTTACCTTATGGCAACGGGCTTACACGTGCGATCCACATATGCTCGCCGGTCTAACAAATTCGTTGCGGCGTACCTTCATGCAACGACCAAAAATTATCACAAAATCTTTAAATTTTATTAGTTTTAAACACTTACTCTAATTAAAATAAAACAAAAACACAACCCTCTATTAATAATTATTATAATATAATAATTAATAATTCGCTGAAAGCTGAATAACAAATTCACTTGTTCTATTAAATTTTTTTGATTTATTATAGAGCATTTAATACCTCAAAGGTGTTGGCTAGCACCTTGTGAGAGAGACTAAGTCGGAAAATTTTAATGAACACTCTAATTGTCAGTCTACAACTGTGTTCTGGTTGTAATTACACTATAATTTTTCTAATTCTTTTGCTATTAGTGCTTTTTTTAACTCATGCAGAAGACCGGAAACAACAGTTCTTCTTTTGGCTTTCAAGTTAATCTTTAATTACTTTTATAATAAGATATTTAGAGACATCACTGTTGGCTATCTGTAATGAGTTATATTGCGATATGTCGTTTCATTCTTGCAATGAGTTTCTAGTTTTCCAAGTCTATAAAGATAAGGTGGACTTTTGCTTCTATAAGTTCGTCTTCGTAGAGTTGATATTGGCTATCAACTTGACCGAAGCCAAGATGACTTACCATGGATTAATGTTTGTATATCCTATTCAATCAGGAATACAGCTACGATTTTCCGCACCCTACTGTTGGTTTTTATTTTAAAAATAGATCACATGATATGATCTTCCAGAGAACATCTTCTAGTGAAACTAACGAAACAATAGTTTTAGGCCTCCGAGGTTATTTCTCGACCGTCGACACCACTTAAACAATTAATTTTTAAATGTCTCTTTACATACCCAAATTTTCGCGTATGTTTATAACTTTTTGGCAAGCCAGTTATTCCCTACTTATTCGCCTATTTCTAAATTTTCTCGCGGATTTTCGAGCTTTCACAACTGGACAACTCTGCAGTTTTGGTGCGTGAGTAAAGAGCAAAGAGTATACTGGTGGGTATTTTATTTCCCTCAGATTTTCCGGATTTACATCAAAGTTTTGTGTCCTTAAAGGTCAGTTTACTCCAAGTTCAGCTGTGCTGAGAATTTTAGAAGTTTTAATATTAAATTAACCTTTGATACCATTGTCTTGCGTACTTTTTAATGCGATAGTTGACTTCTCTACTTAACTGGTGGGCAGAGTACATCACATGGTGGGACTTGAGCTCACAATTTATTGTTATTTGGATTTCTATGTCTTTCCTGTCTGAATTTTTTTCAACCGGACTCTCAGAACGGCCCATTTTGATGGCTGTCCGGCCCTAATGTATAATAATTAAACAATAAAAATTAAAAGGATATTTATATTTTTAATGTATAGGTGCTCAAAAAGGTTACAAATTTTCTTATCTGGAGTGTATTCAAGTATGCAAACTAAATGTTATTGTATGCCCTTCCTATTCCGCGAACATTTGGATTTAATTACCCATTCGCTGTGTTATTCTCAATGCACCCCACAATCGCTTTTTCTTGTAGAGAAAATTTATTTAAAGACCAAGTAATTTTCTCAGAACGCTGGCTAAAACATTCTCGCTTCCATTTTTATTATTTGAATGTATCTCGCAATATTTTATTTTACGATCAAGACTTAATTATTTTCATTTTAATTTCTCTTTTATTTAACCGTTATGAATTTGGGTTATTTCTTGATAACGAAACGAGCGTTCCCATCGAGGAGTTATAAAATCAAAAAATTATTTATTGACTTTTTATTAACATGAAGATGTTAAAAAAAATTAACCGTTGTTTATTTATTACCTTTTTATTACTTTACTACAGTTTTTCTGTACAAAAAATTTTATAAAACCATTCATCGTTTGATTGTTCGATTTTATTTGAACTTCCATCCGAATAAACCTTGTACTTGTACTTTCCTTTCACAAATAATTTCAAAACGATTATTATTTTTCTTAACCCTTCACATGTTTATTTATAATTATGTTTATGTTTCAAGTTAAATGGGTGCAAAGTAGAAAGATTATTTTTGGTTAACTTTGATAAAGCTAGTTTTAATCTACGATTAAAAAGTGGAGTACACAGTAAAATGTTGAAATTTATTGAGTGTGTCAAGTAGATCCTTGGTAACTGGAACAGTCATTTGTCACAATATCTGTGTAGTATCTACAACGAATCATTCCATTTTCGACATAAATAATTGGTATCAGCGACCTCTCGGCTCAATAAGGAATTCTTTATTATCGCCAACAGTTTAAATAAATTTTATTAGGCGTCCTTGTCCTTAGTTTTTTTTTTATTGAAATCTTTGATCAGATATCGCAGTGCAGTTCTCAGATTTCATTGTTTTTATTGTTTTTGCTACAGATAAAACTTCCAATCGAACTTCCTGCTCGATCTGATAACCTCAACGAGGTTCGGAAGTTTTTCGACTACTTACACCTTTTTGGAATGATGTTTTATTTGGATCAAAATCCTTTATTTGTGTTTGAAAGTTTTAGCATAATAAACTTCATTTATAGGGGCGGGGGGGGGGCATGGCTTTCCCTTTAAGTTAGAGATATGCCTGGTTCTTGGTGCCTGGTTCAAGCGGAGAGTTTTCTATGCGTAGTCCTCAATGAAAAGAAATTGTGTCAAACACCCACGCATTCGTCCGAGAATAAATCCGAAAGATTTGTGAGCAGGACATGAAACTTTGCGGGATGCAATAATTCAAACGGCCAAACAGGTTAAATCGGTGATCGTACGTCTTCGAAGCTTTAATTTTATGGTTCAAATCTGGAATTTTCTCTTTTTGGCATACAGAACTAGACTAGACGATTTACGGTTGTGAATTTGATTCCCAAGCTTCCAAATTAAACGTTAAGCTATAGTTATCCACTTCTGACGTCTGATTTAACCCAGAATTATGAAGGCCGAAATCTTTCACATTACGAAAAAATTGTGAAGGTTTCTTGGAATCGGTCAAATTGTGTTGACAGTTTAATAATCGTGCTAAATAAATTCTTATTAGAAAGGATTAAGTAGTAAGTAGTGTAGTTATGTGGATTATGTCATGGATGAGTAAGGTTATGTGGTTATGCTTCCAATCTATAACGTCACGCCTGTACACCTGATCAGTTGTTTGGTTTTGCAAGTTTATCCCAAGTCGAATATCATCTTTTGTGGTTCGGAATGGTAGTTAGGAACACTGCACTTCAAGTGCAGTCAAGTGGATCGGATTACGTTGATTATATTATCGATAGGCCATTAATGTTGTAAAAAATTTGACAAGTAGCGTCGTCTTTAACTTTGCATGCTGAAAAATTAAATATACAAAGTTGTCTTCCGGGAGGATCGAACCCGGCTCTACCCAATGATGTATTAGCTACCTAAGTGATTTTGTCAAGCTAAGTATCTCTCTCGGAGTTCTTAGCCCTACGTAAGGGCATAGTGATCACTTCTACTTCAGAAGGGTTCTCTTGGCAGATGGCAATGGCAAACTACCCGGGATCTAACCTAGGATCTCTGCTTAGCAGTCGACGCACATAACTATCAGGTTGTGACCGTTTTCACGTTAAGTGTACCAGTTCGTAATAGCACTGTAACCATAGATACAATAAATATTGGCAATTTGACCAATCAGAGGTCCCTTACACAAGGAACAGTCGACAAACTTGGCTTTTTATATCGGTTTACATATTAATAATAAAAACTTAACCTAACCTAATCGTCACTAAATCTAATCTTTAATTTTTGTTATTTAAGGAGGACATCATGAGTGTTCTCTATAATCCTAAAAACAGTTGAATTCCTATCTATCCGCCACCAATACTCATCGGTTTTTTTCCGTCTGTAAATCGACACTCTTATCATTAGAAATTAAGTTAACAACAATAAAAATATTCAACATTGAAGAAAAACTCAAGAAAGTTGAGTTAGTCTAACACATAACAATTTTTAAAATATAACTCGCCAACGATGGAACTCAAAGCCATAGAACTCGTCCGGGTGTCGGCCGCAACTAGCGTAGCGTAGCGGAATGGCAATGCGAAGCATTTAGCGCCGTAGGCGCTTTAACATTTTTTATATGGTGTGAATTGGCGTTGGAGATCTAGGATCAAAATCGCGTCGGTCTGAGTGGCAAGTAATTAAAAGGAGAATTGAAAAATTTTGGATTTTGAACTTTGAAGAAGATGTCGACCGCTACTGACAACAACATTAAGAGTATATCAAAGCACACGTACCGTCAACAGAAACGAGAGTGGGAAGCTCAACGTGCTATTTACCGTCTCTCGACTCGAGGCATCGGGGTGTATCGTATTACTACCCGAATTTTGAAATTTTAAAATGCCGTTATTTCGACAACTAATGCATAATCCGCAAAAATTTTTGTGCTAATATGCTCAGAAAATAGTTTTCTTTCCAATGGTCAATAGGAAAAAGTTGAACTCTTGGGAAAGGTCAAGTGACAGTGACCGGGGGGGGGGGGGGGGGGGGGGGGTAAAAACCTTTTATTTATCTGTAAATGGCCATGCTTTTATTTAAACTGGTGGTTCTCAAAGTGCCCCCCCCCATGAGCACTAGAAAGTTTTAGGGGAGCGAAATAGGGGTGTGACAGAATTTGGGAGCGGTGGCTTTGAAGAAAAAATTATTAATATTTATTTAACATTTAATTTCTTTAAAGATAGAAAAATATTTAATTGCGTTTTCCGTTGTCGTATTTGATTGAGCGTGGGTTTAGCTCTGTAGCGACTTTTCTGTCCAAAACACGGAGCCGTTTGAACGTAATTACACCTGTATTTGACGAAAATTGAGCCAGACATTAAAAAACCGTTAAACGACATTAAATATAATATATGCACGTTCAAATTTTTAAAGAAAAAAATACTTTAAAAAAAACTGACATTTGATGAAAAATTTGACCGTGTAATTAGGATCGATGTAATTTTTACAAACGCAATGTAAACTGTAAAATTGGGGCGTTATAAAAATTTATTCTGAGCAAAGTGGCTCAAATCAATCAAATCAAACCAAAAAAGGTCATCAAAAAAATTTGACTTTTTGGCTCTGTTGACTAACGAGTTTGTCGACTACTAATCTAGACCATAGCTTTTTTAAAGCCATTAAATGAAATTATCTACAAACTAGATTCTAACCGTTTATTGTCTAAAATCAACAGCATCTTAGTCATAGATTGAATTACAGTAAAATAAGGTAATGTGAAGTAGTGTAACACAGAAACTTTTTTTAAAAGTGAAATGGTTAATGAGTTTTATCTTAGTTCCATGCCCTTAGATATCAGTCGTACAATGGGATTTTTTAAAATACGATAATTTGTTGACCTATTTACTTCAACTTTTGTTATTTTATTATAAAAATAATAAAATCTGTTATTTAAACATATTTTTAGACTTAATAACTACGCTAGAGACACTCAACTGTTTGTATGCATTATGGAAAACAATGGGCGGAGCTAATTAAATGAAAACAGCCAATACAGTATACGTATTACATTTTTATGGTTTTTAGCCTTTTTTATCCGAATTTCTGAACGATCCTCAAAATTTTATGTTTGTATTTGTAATTTACTACCTCAACTGCCATAATTTCTTTAGAAAATTTTGATGAATTTACGAAATTTCGATTAGCATTGAACTAAACGGAATAAAGTGTGATCAAATCACACTTTGACAATTTTTAAAACATTTTTTATACCACAGAATTCCATGCACGCTACGCTACTGGTAGATGTAAGCTACTTCAAATTCTTTAAAACAGCTTAATGTTTCCTTTATTGAATAGGTTGATGCAGATTATAATACTTGAATTTTAATTTAAAAATTGAATATTGATTGCGCTGATATCATTTCTTCGCGTTTGAGATTTGCATTTTGCTAAGAATTAATCAATCAGAGAACGTTAATTTTTGAATTTAGGAAAATATTTAATTGACCAACATAATTTGCTTAAATTCAAGAACCGACTTTCTCTGATTAGTTAACGCCGAAAAGAAAACCAATACGCTCTGCAAATTTCATCAACTTCTTTCATTAGTTAATGCTATGTCCTCTCTTCACCTGCAGTAAACATTCTGGATGCGAATAGAAGAGGAAGCAGTCGTTTGTCTCTATCACTTCCATTTGGCTCTCGCATTTGGAGGCTTTATTGACTAATTTTTTTTGTTAAAAAAAAGCTGTAATTATATAGGTCAATTAAAAAAAACCGCAGTCCACCAAACATCCAAAATTTGCAGAAGTAATTTCATATAATTGGACCGTAGGGGTTAAGCAAGCCAATCAAAATTTTATTTGTCGGACCGGAAATGGCCTAAACATTCCATCTGCGGTTGTAAAATTAAAAATCGAAAGTTAAATACATACAAAAAAAGCTTATCTCGCATAAAAGTTGTAAATTATCTTAGGTCAAGTTAAACATGTGCATAAAATTGCTCTGTTTGTTTATTCATATTTTGTTCGCCAAAAATTAAGCAATGTTGGCGTTGTGCTTGTTTTGACCTCGGATGTTGTCTGATTGTGATAATTATCATTAAACGGTTAAATATCAATTTTTTCACAAGTTGCTGTTTTTATTGTCATAATACCCCGTGTCTTTTCATTAGTGAGAGTACGCAAATTTTGTTGTCCCCAAGGTGAAATTGTTTTTCGATTGCAAATATTCGATGTTTATTAACACCCAGATATCACATACCAAACTACATATTCCATATTCTAATACAATTAAATAACTCATGATGTGGGCATTAATTGGAGAACTAATAAATTAGATTAATTTGAATTTTGTTTAAATAAGCGGTTTTGTATGGACCAATGCCGTAACTTTTGACATTTTAATCATACACCAATGCAGTTTTGTTAATGATGTTTCCCGATCATCATTTTTCTTTTTAAATTCAAACACTTGATTATTTTTGTTTTGACCTCAGATGTTCCTAACTATTGTTGGCATTTGATTGATAACCTCGTTCACCTTTACCTTACATCCTTCAGAAAACGGTTTTGAAGTCTGAAATTGCCGCCTTCACTCGGGAAATAATTCCAGCTTTATTAAAGCAATTTTCAGACCTTTTTTTTTTGATTTTCTACTCCATAAAATGAGAATACGAGCGATTTTATTAAATTTAGCAGACCAGTTTCTAATTTCACTTTATTAATTTTTGTCCCTATTTTAAATGCAGATTATCGTCAACTGCATTTTAATTTAATACAATCGTCTCGAGTTTCTCGAACTTTTTTTATTGGTGACCCACTTCGAAATTTCATGTTCCTCCGTGGTTCCTCCTCTTTAATTGTTGTACGGTTAATGTAATCTTTTATTCATGTGCATACCTTGCCCACGTTGAAAACCATTGAACCAGACCACTGCGGGCGGAAAGGACCCCCTGCAGTTGTAAACATTGTTACGATTTACACATGATTGGAGAATCGAGGAAAAGTCAAGGGCAAGAGTATTAATTTTGATAAGGATCATAATTTCTTATCAAAGTAACTGCTTCCCGTGGGCGGCGAGAGTAATTCAGAATAATAATGAATGGACTTGATTAGTGATGTATATGTTTGATTAAATTGTTACCGTAATTTTACTTAATTAGTTATTAATTTGTAATAAATTGTTCGAAGATCGTCGATTTGATAATCGTTTACAAATGAAGTATCTGATTAGCCTGAATCACGTAGTTGAACTTTCAATTTTTTTCACCTGTTCGTTTAAATTCTTTTCATTAAGATTAGCATGTAATGAATTAATAAATTGGCATAAAATACATAATCATCGGTTGCAGTTTAGCATTCTAACCGTAACTTTCACTGTTAATTTCAAGTTACTCTGCTCTCGTGGTGCTGATTATTTTAATTATTGCTAACGTTACGTGCTGTAACGATTCACGTTTATTATTTTGTGCTTCATGCTTGGTTTCATGACTCTTTCTACGCCAAATATTTACTCTTGATTAACTCAACTTCCACGGAAGTGTAAACCTATACTTTGCATCGACACTTTCGCTCGCAAAGGTGTTCCACGACATGCCCATATAACTTCTGATTAACGGTGAATTGTCAAATATATAACCACAAATATTTTATTTCCAATCCTAGCGGTTTGAATGACGCTGCGTTTTAAACCTCTTGTATCCTATAGGTTACCAATGATACAAAGTGATTTGACCACCCCTGTCGTTTTTTGTAAAATTTTGATGATTGTAAATTTGAATTTTGGGGGGCAAAGTTTTGTAAATGTGAGGTTGGCGGAGGTTTTACGAAAGTGGGGGCTTTTTTGTCAAGATGGCGAAAACGGTGGGGGCCTGACGCCTGAATTTTGCTCCGCTAAGATTTTTTTATTTAATTAAAATTAATTTATTTGGTGAGCAAATCGTTTGGTGTTTTGAGATTAAATTTGGATTAGGAAAAATTTATGAAGATAATTGGAATTAAATATTGGGTTGAAATTAAATATTAAATAATTAAACTAAACAAATGTTAAAATAATAAATTTTAACTGTTCATGAAAGAATACATACTTACATAGAAATATAATATTATTTAAAAAATACTAAAAATGACAATAATACATATTTAACAGGTTAGAACTTAGAATATTTGAATAAACAAGAAAAAGAATTCTGAAAAATTACGTTACTATAGAAATGATAAAAATTTTTAAAATAAAAAGTATGTAATACGATATACAGGTCTCTATTTCACAATTATTTTTGATCATCAGTCGTATATAACATAAGAAAAACGTAAAAATAATGAGAAGTAAGAAAAATATACCAAACAAAGAGTGACAAAATTAAAAATCAAAAATTCAAGAAATTTATTATACTTTAAAATGAATGTGTGTGCTTACCAAATAACCAAAAACTAAACACGTCACGTGTCTGACTGAAATATTTAGGTTAAATAAATGAAAATGAATCCTTAACCTATACTATAGGTTGTGAAGTGGAGGCGCACAGCGTCATCTATCACTTCAAAAACTAAAAATGAAATTTTTAAGTTATTTTTCTATTTAAATATTAAAATTTTAAAGACGACGTGTGGTTGTGAAGATACCGCATTTGATTTGATAAGTGAAAATTATAAGTTCAAACTTCGTAAGCATACAATTTTAGTAGTTTGAAATAAATTCGAATGCAAGTTTGTAAAATCGAACTTGAGTTTTTTTGCCGAGAAGACGAGCAAATAGAATAAGAGTAGATCAGTTACCCAGGTTAAAAAAGTATTTTGGTGTTTCCGGAATTTTTACCGGAATACCATTGTAATACATATAAGTGAAATATATCAATCAAAAGAGATTTTGTTCACTTCTAGAGATACTAGTTCACCTTCCTCTTCCTCTTAATTTAGAACTTCATTCTGTTATTACCATTAATATACCAATTTTATACTTGGTACTTAAGGTTCTCTGAGCACTTGCATAATATTGGTCACTAAATGACCCTCATTTATATCTCATAAGGCTCATAGGCTTACATCTCATTTTCGCTGGCACCCCTGGGGGTCGATATAGACCACTTTGGGAACCACTGTTCTAAACCATCCCTGGTACATACTGCTACGAAATCTAAAGATGCATCTGTTTTGAAATCTTCCGACTGTGACACCGGGAGTATGGGAGGTATGGCACACCCTCCAGTACACTTCTGATTTTATGGAATGATCTCCCTTTCGTAGTTACTTTCGATTAAAAGTACTAGGGTACTAACTTTGATCTGAAATATTTAAAATCTTTTATTTAATGAGGTTGATTGAAGAACTTGAAATTTAACTTACGAACTCATAAACCGGGGGGGGGGGAGGTATTCTATACACCCAGTACACTACTAATTATATGAAGTACTCTTTAGAGTGTTAAGATCCAAAAGTGTTATTTTAAAACAATACACACTTATTAATAACATAACACAAACATGAATTCAACGTCAAAATGTAACAATTTATGATGGCAATATTGAATATGCACAGTGGCGGCTGGTGCGGGAAGGGCGACGAGGCGTTTATTATTATTGCCAACTCCCGAATAAATTTTTTTAATATAGATAAAATTATACTCTGACCCTACATTCTGCATAATTGTTAATTATCAAGCTTGAAAAATATGAAAAATATTATTAATAAATAAAAGCAAAAATTGAAAATAGATTCTGTTCAAATCTGGAAGTAAAGGGTAAACATTAAAATTAAGAGCTTTTAAGAAAGAATCGATCAGGACAACCGGGTAGTTAAGTGCATAACTGCTAATTAATTTCCTTTCGGAAAACAATGCCTTCTATTCCACCTCGGATAAAACTTTCAATGATACTCCTGGGTGAGATTTAATTACATTAGATTAGGATGATTAGGTTCGGTTATGCGTTTCTAAAAGTGTCTTTGTGCCTTTGAAAAAATGCGCAGAATTCATTCGATATACGAGGTACTTGAAATGTAACTATTCTTCAGACCACTACAAATTGCGCTTGTTGACAATTTTAAATGGCCCCTGACTTAACTAATCCAGTTTCCCAATTGTTGCCAATTTAAACAATAGCAATAATACAATGCATAAAAGTAGTAGGTCCATAAGTTGTAAAATATCGTGTGCGGTGGGAAACAAAGCATTTTAATATTCTGATTTTATGAGGGTTGTAGATAGTGGGTTATTTTCGTCCTTAACCCTCTTTGTTTTAATATTAACAATATCATACATTGCTTTTATTGCTCTATGGTCTATACTATAGGTATAATTAAAAGTTGCTATATACATATTTAAAATGTAGAAAATGTTCACATAGCATTGGTTGAAGGTTGAATTTTTTAGGAAAATTGATTTGTTTCAAATTAGCTGTGTTCCATGTTTGTCAATTATCGATAATAAAGGTGGACGTAAATAAAAATACTTTTTACGACCTACATCGAAGCACAAATCAATGTACATAGATTAATTGTCTAATAATTAATTCAACTAATTAAATTTTTCTTTTTTTTCAGACGTTCTCCTCGCTCGTTTCAACTACAGAATTCACATCATCGCAATTACAACCGGTGGAATTTTTATTAGATAAGGAGTTATCTTTCAAGGATTACAAACAACTTAAACCATTTCAGGTAATTATTAATTATGTTGAAAATCATAACCGCTGTGCTGAAAAAATGAGCCGTTTTGCCAAGTGATAAATTGACCATGTCGAAACAAAAAGTTGATATTTTATTTGCTGCCCACATATAAAGGCCAGATTAAACACGAGATAAATAAATATTGTGCAAAGAAGAATAATGGGATAAATTTGGAGACAAATAATTTAATGGGGTTCTTATCTTAACTGTCTTAACGAATATCGAATTAAATTTATATGGAATGCAAACACCTTCGGTGTTGTTTGTTTAAAATAAGTCGAGCGTTTTTCTTGCAATACCCGAGGTTCTATTTTTTTATTATACGGCTCGTTTTCTTCTACCCCTATATCGGATGTTTCAAATTAAAAAAAAAATTATGTGCGTCGTTACCGAAAGGTTCACCTGAACTTAATTTTATATAAACCAGTAATCAATTTCCTAAAGTGTTTATAAAATTTGTACAACAAAAGGAAACCATTTTCACGGCGGCATTTGATTAAATATCCATTATGGGTGGGGGTTCGTTGACCCTAAAGAAACCTTTCTTTGCTTTTTTATCCGTTAAAGAAGTATTTTATAGCTTATTTGTGAAATACCACCTGTGTCTAACTTATTTTATGTAAAGACTACATTTTTCTATACTAAATGGATATTTAATGAATGCATAAATAGCTTTTGTAATTATTCTGCACCATAGAAAAACGTTTAAACTTGGACTTGATTAAGTCGAAAAGAAAAGGTGAATTTTAATTTAATTTTAATTTATTGAAATTTTTAATTTGAATTTCGAAACGACGAGGTGACTTAGTTCATTGCACCAAATGTTCATTATCGATCTCTATATTTTACTGCCACTATGGATTTAATTGCATTATTCCGTTGAACTTGTTTCTCAATTTAATTACGCCAGTTGACATAATTTTCCAAACCCGTTTTCCGAGCGCGATTCGAGACAGATACAGCTTTAACTTTCGTGAAAAAATTAAAATTTTCTGCCAAAACCCAATTGGAAACTTGCGTCAACACTACCTGCTATTTAATCGTGACGTTTGGCAAAGAATTTCCCAAGGATACAATTCTGTTATTTTTATTTTATTCTCTGCGAGATTTAAATTGTATTTATGCAAATGGAACAAATTTTTATAATGCACTTTCTTGTCAAGAATGATGAAGTTTAGAGATGCTGTAATAAGAAAATAATTTATTGTGACTCAACTAATGAATTCGTGTGAACGCACCTTACCGGCCAATAAATAAATTATTATTGTATTGTCCATTCATGTGTGCACTTAACGAAATACCGCAATTTTTATTGCATTTAATTGTATTTCAAATGCAAAATTTGTTTCCTTCGACCAATAACCTTTGTTTCTCACAAAAAAATACATTCAATAAATTTTTGTCGCGTAGTAGGAGAAACGGGGGAGGGAATAATTAATTCTTGAAATACAATCTATATTTTATCGTTTATATATTTAATTTATATGTTGGCGACCTTATGGTCGCCACGATCTAGCGAGTGGACATAGTGGAACTTTCCTTACGTGAAACTTGATTGATTGCCATATCTCCTTCTCGGTCTTTTTATCCTGATAAAGGCTTGGCAACAACTTTTTTTTTATTATTTTAGAAGGGTTCTCTTAGCAGATACCTCGGTGGTTTGCCATTGCCAGCCAGAATAAAGTTTTTACTCCGCCTGGGATCGAAACGAATAACAAAAGTTGACCCCAGTGAGAGCGTAATTAAGCCATTAAGAAATTAATTAAGCCACAGCTTCAGGACTTTAATTTAACTAGTAGAATCGCCCTGTTTTGCCCAGATGTTACTAAACATTTTCTGTGGAAAAAAATCCTCAAATCTGGGATTTATTATCTTATCTTATGTATATTATGCTATGCTATATGCTAAATTTCATTAAATTCTGAACGGTTGTAATGAGAATATTCTTTGCTAAAGCAATAAACTTCTCACCACGCCTGGAATAGATCTTTTCCAGTAATTGTGTGATGAAGCCCAGGATGAAAAAATTAACTAGCTCTGTTAAATACGGAAGCACAGAGCGTGAATCCTAAAAAAGAAGAATTTGCTTTCACTTTTTCAAAATAAAAAACACCGATAATTCTAATCGTATAATGAAAACTAAGTGTGTACAATCTACTATAAAACGTTATTACAACAATTTCCAATTTACAAATAATGAGGCGGCAGCAAAAATGTGGCGTACTGACACGTCGCACTACTAACCGGAACCAAATACGTTCCCAATGAACTACACACAGAAAGGAATCAGCAGTATAAAAAAATGACTTACCCAAGTGCTCAGGTACGGTTACAAGATGTAATACGACAATGGTTTCACCACCAAAACCTTCTGTGTTTCCTAATTGAAGACAATGCTGTCGGAGCTTCGTTTCGCCTCGCTGCTTGGAACACCCGTAGCTTGCAGAACTGCTTGGTTGGAGGATGTTGAATTCGATGCACCGAACAGAATTTGCTTCGTGCACAATCTCGAAGCACCTTGCACTGTTACACAACACAATAGATCGTAGATCTTGAATCAAGGATTGCAAGACAAACAAACACGACCCTCTCGTCGTTTTAAAGCTGAACACGCGTTCACTAATTTTACTTCTAATATCGGCGTTGACTTCGTTGGCTAACACTTTTATTTGACGCCTCAGGTTAAATCCCAACGCTGGACCGTTGCGCAATTGCAATTATCTTAAATATGATAATTTCACAGACTTCTGGCTGCACTTCTAAAAATGCCTCCGTCTTACTTGACGATTTAACATGAAGTCTTTTCACTTGCGCGCGAAGTTAGTCACGAGCCGTGGTTGCGGGCGGAGTGCGCGAAGAAGCGAAGAATGCCTACCATGGGCGTAGGGCGCGATCGATAATTAAGAGTCGCGAACAAATAATTGTTACACGGTAATTCTATAACCGATGGTACTACCGTAAATAAAAACTATAGATTTGAAAAAATTCAGCAAATACATAATTTTTTTTAAATACGAATATACAAAATGTACTTTCTACACTTATCACGTAAACTACTATTATAATATTGATTGATTGTGAAGAGAAAATTACAGAAGTTTACTGCAAAATAAATTTAAAGTTATAAAACGGATTGCGATAACCGGCTGTGTTTTTATTTTTCAGTTAAAAATATGTGACTACTCGAATTTTAAAGGTGGATTATTTCAATATACAGGGTGTTCCCGGATACACTGTACATAACTTACATTAGATGGTGATAGAGGACACTTTTCTAAGAAACATTTTATTAAACATTAAACATTAATTTTTTGTTTTATAGCTGCCTTGTTTATTATTTTCTGATTTTCTGTGGAAGGAATTCGTTTTTCAAAAATTTTTACTAAACAGAAGTTGTACTCCGTTAAATTTCCTATCCGGAATGGGGCGTTAGAATTTTTGTTAAATGTTTCGTTTAAGAGATACAGTGTTTCGAAAAAAAACCGAAAACCAACATTTTTTACTAACTTTAATTTATAACTCGAAAGTCGTTAATTTTAGACAATAAAAGGTTTAAATCTAGTTTGTAGATTATTTTACGCTCTTTAAAAAAGCACTAATTCATTTTTACCCAAAAATCAATATTTTCTAGGTTATGGCCACGTGAAGGTGGAAATTTAAATAAAGTACTTTACAGAGGCCTAACTCTCGAAGGCTTGAATTTAGAAAAAAATTTTTGTTAAAAATGTTTCCTAGAAAAATGTCCTCTATCTACCTAAGTTATGTAAAGTGTATCCGGGGTCACTTTTTATATTTAAGTATCGGCAAGTTACTTTGCTTTTATTCCATCTCTACTCCGGCCGTATTAATGCGTTAAAGTTGCCTACAGTTTGACGCGGGCTTCGTACCGCGGAAGTGTCTAATATTTTGCGCACTTGTTCAGTGCGATAGATAACTTTTGAACTTCTCTTTTACGAAATGCGGACAAAAAAGCAAAAAATAACTTTTCAAAGGATTAACTTGTTGCCTTGGTTTCCCCAGAGACGTAGAAAATTGACTTATCGCATTGAAAAGCACACCAATAACTTGACCTGGGCTCATAACCTGTTGTTATTTTTTATTCTGATTTGAATGCAAAACAATTGTAGATTATTTTAATTGTATTGTAAAAAGATAATTGCGTCAAGGGAAGAAACATAACGAGGTCAAACTTGTATATGGTCGATATATGAATATTGACCTTTAGGTAAAACGCTTCCATGATGGAGTTATCTAAGAATAACGAGTAAAGTAATTCTTCGTGATGTCAGTGGTAAGGTTAATCGGTCCATAAAAGGTATTATTTTCTGTCTTTCACGACTTTCAGATCGTTATATTACTTTGTATTGTAATTTTATGATGCGATCTCCGCTTCACACTTTCCTTAAATTTAGCAGTAACTCTAGAATTATGAACCGAAAGGCTTTCTCACTTGCGTTGATTATAATTGCGACTAGGATGGGAGTAGTTTTATTCGCAGACTCGCTTGGGTGAGAAACTTGATGGTTTAACCCTGACCTAGCTGTTTCTTTACCAAGGTGTCTCCGATTCTCATAGTTAAAAAGATTATCGATGGAATGCTACATTATTCTCTTCGCGGAAAGTGTAATAAGGGTTACGCTATGTGGGCAAACCATCACGAGAAGCATTCGTGGCAGGCTAATTGGTCTGAAATAAAAGAAGATTATAAGTAATAGCTCGGCTTGAACTATTTTAGGAATCATGAGCGGTCGGTCATATTCTCCTGTTCCATTCGTGGTTTACTGCTATACAATCAAGTGCCAACGAAGGCAATTTTAATTCCTTCGCCTTTCGAAGCTCCCCCACGTCGTTGTCACTCTGGGAGGGTAGTCAATTTTCCTAACGGAATTTATTGACATTATGTATATGTATCTGAAGTCGTTGATCCTTTCGGAAGGGGGGCGAAAATGTGAAAAGTCGAAACCCCGGCAGTCGGAGGTGTTTTTCTTTTCCAAGTTATGAAATTAAAATGTCTCAATTGAGGATAATGAAATAGGGGTTGTTGTACTGTATTTACCTTTTTATGCTATGCAGTTTTCCAAGTAAGTACTTATGTAATTCTCGTGTTTTATGTTACAACTTGAGAGTTGTATTTTGTTTTGCCATGAAAATTGCATAAATAACGTTGACGATGCTAGATTCTCGGTAATATTAAATTTATTATTACTATTATATAATATTTTGTAACTTTTTGTTTCTATTATTGCAGTTTAGAAATATTTATGTGTTTTATTTATTAAACTTGATCGGCAAAGCTTCCAAGTTTTTATTCAGACAAGTAAGTTTCTCGAGTCGAATCAAAATGCAATCAAAGCTTTCACGCTAAGGGTGAAGTTGAGGGTCGTGTGGAAAACTTAGTTTCCAAAGTTACTAAGTTGGTGTGTTATGATTACACGCCCCGAGTCAATTTGGTGATTTTTTTTTTATTTTTAAAGCACGTTAACTGGTAATTACGTCGGTTAAGCTGTTGTCGATTTGGCTGGAAAAATTGATTTTTATTTGATTGCTGATGATGACTCGACTCTTACGACCTGCAACATTAACTTTCGATTATGATGTTATTGTTTGCAAGAATTAAAGTGTAATTTAGTTTTATAATTGTAATTAATGTAGCTCAAAATACTGGGTGTTTAAGTTGGCCATAAAAAGTGTTTTTAGAAGATCCAGGTCGGCAATTTACGATTAACTTTCTCCGCTTGCCTAACGATTAAAGTTTTTATAAAGCGGATTTCCGCAAATTTTGGCCAACAATTTTCCAAGCGTGTATTTATTATTGTATACTCGGAATGAAATGACATAAATTGTTGATTAGATTTGGTGTGATTATTTATGAGCATAATAAACCGGTTGACCTTTCACTTTATCCGTAAGAATTCCAATCGTTCGTTAGATTGCATCGGCTGACCATCGGATCGTTGTCAAATCGAGGTATTAGTTTCCTGTTCATACATCTTATTCCAAAAAGAAGTTGTCGGTATCCGCAGACTGCAGTCACCGGTAATAAAGACTCGATGGAGCGTGATGGATGCGAATGCAGCACCGCCTTCTACAAGGGAATGGCCGCTCGATATGGCGCAGACCTGACCTCGTTCTAAGCTCAACTCTTGGTTTATCCTTGTTTGTTATCTGATCTGACTGAACACCTCACATACTTAACTAGCCAATAACCCCGTTAATAATAACAGCTGTGAACGATTTATGTCGGTCTACTTTAGGTAATATCTAAATTTTAATTTACCATTTAAATTCCACAATCATTTGCATTTAAAATTTTTATTTTTAAATATTCCACCTGCCCGCCGAATATTTTAGTATTTACTAAATCATTTTTTAATTAAACATTTCACTGGCTTGAGCAAACGGCAATGTTATTTGAAGGTCATTAAGATTTAATCTATTCCATATTCCAGATTATTTATTCCTTTTGAATGCTGCCCATTTTTTTTCTTTCCCAAATTCATAATATCATAAATTTGCACATTACGCAAACGGAAAATATTTACTTGGTGCTTTTCGTGAGCGAATCAAAAAGCCGAACCAAAGTTAGGTATTAGGGTGATTAAGCTTCATTAGGAGACGAAGGTTTGAATAATTTTATATAGGTGAAGTTTTAATCTTGAGTAATGCTTTGTTATTGAACGAAAAATTAATTTCAAAAGGAATTTTATCCGCCCTACTACTAAAATATAAATTTTGTTTCTTTGGGATAGTCCCAATTTTCATTTAAAATCGAACGAGTATTTGGAAAAAGCTTGCTCGAGATAATGTCAATAAAAGCTAAGCTTTCTGTCGAAGTTTTATTATTTTCGTCATTGTCTTTTCGCAGCTTTGTATTATTTGAACATCACAAATCAATGTTCAAATACTAATGACTTAAGCCAACACGAGTTTTTCAAACTTTAAATGTTTATTAGAGTTAATTTGGAAGATTAAACGCCTGTGATTCCCCGCGCGGTATATCTACACGCGGTAGTATAAATTATCGATTTCGTTTTATCTAAATTTGCCAAAGCTTGCAAGAGGTGAAATAGAGTTAGGATCACACACGCACACAAATATAGGGTCTCACCCCAACGTAAAAGTCATAAAAATATTTGAATAAAATCAATAAACCATATAAAAGTAGAAAATAGCGTTTATAGGTCTCTTCCTCGTTACCAGTGTCACTAGGAATTTATTTCGTCGATTCGTGCTTAAAATTCCTCACTTTTGCTTTTTGAATGTCAATGATTACAAAAGCATCATCGCAAAAGAAAGTTTTTACAACCGCTGCCTTATTTACAATAAATTACAACACAAGAATTTGTGTTAATTGCAAGGTAATTAAAAAATGTAACGTTTGTTTACCTCTGCTATAATTTTGCAATCCGGCTTTCGTCGCTAAATAATCCTGGGGGATGAAAAAATTGCGTTTCATGGCCCACAATGTAATAAAAATTTTTATGGCAAAACCGACGCCCCATTTTAGTATTCCAGAAATTCCTTTGATAGAAAAATAATAAATTTAAAATTTTTTTTCTGTGGCAAACAAGCGAACGTTACTGGAAATGTTTTATCTGTTGGAACAAAACATCATCTTTTATTCTTTTATTTATTGTTTAGCGAGCAACAATAAGCAGACGGACATCGTCTACACGGTGAAAATCAAAATACTGCTTCGTCATTATGAACGAATATAGCGTTATAGAAATTATATAAATGTAACAGTTAGTTCGGTTATAAGTGTACTAACTATAATACGGACTTTTTTTTTCTCGAGCAAGTTGAAGCTTTCAAATCGTCTTTTATGATTCGCATAAAGATTTTGAGTGCTTTATTACAATTTCAAATTTTTCAGTGTTGCAAAGTTAATAATGTAATATGATAATTGAGTCGGAGTTATTTTATCAAGTCAAAGTCTGCACGAGTCGTTTAAATTTATTTTCCAACACTCATCCCGACTAATGAAACCGAACAGTCTATTGTTACTACCAATTTGCTCGTACATTTCCCTATAATAAAATCCAAAAATTACACATAAAAACTTTTTTGAATGCTTTTGCAAGTCATTAATAAACTTGGATTACGCGCGTTAATTCGCCTCAATAATTTACAAGCTTGGCATTTAAATAATTTGTATGTTTCGAATAATAAACTTTAGACAGTCGTGGTCGTTGGAAAATGCATAGTACCTACCACCAATATAATTGCATATGTTTATTTTAACATTGTATGACTAATAACATCTCTTCTATGATGGTGCCTTTCTCTAGCACCCACAACCTTTTCTTATAGGTCAATGGCCATGCAGTAACCTGAACAGTTATTGAGGATAAATCTTTCCGAGTAACTGTTTGAACGAATCTCGATGCTTTGTTAAATTCTTCCTTATTGGGCCTTCAATGGCTGCATTGTTGTAAGCTAACTTACAATCGATCATACAAGATACTTGTTCTTATTTTAGTTGCACAAATCAATTGTCATCTTTTGTGCTCCGCCACGCCGGTAATGGACTTTTTGCCGACTCTCCAAATAAGCCCGAAAAAGGCCCGTACGCTACTGGCTACCGGGCTTTGTTCTCCTCGCTCGCACTTCATCTTTTATATCCGTCCCTTTATGTAAATCGCTTTTTATCTTCCGAACAACTGTAAAAATTCTCAACAAGTCGCCAAATCTTAACCTCGTTCAATTATTCACCATTGCTAAATGTGCAATAATTTAAGTGCTTATTAACTGTAAGCATCCATATCTTAAAAGTTTATAATTAATTAAAATTGACATTGAAAATTTATTCTTAGAATTGTAGCTATTAAAATAAAACTCATATTAATCATTAAAGCGACAAGCACCTACTGGTTGACTAAGCTATATCAACATGTCAAAATGTTGACCTATCGGTCAACGTTCTAGAATTTTATGAGTGTTTTAGACGACAATTTACATCCATTTATCTATGTACTTGTTCTGATAGTCCATAAAGATTGCATTTTTTTCCTCTCAATTTTGCATAAACGAAATACGGCAAGAATTAGTTTTAATTGGAGCATCACGTGTGCGATTGAAACCTGCTGTAAAAAGTAAAATTCTGTCGGAAGTGGAATCCACATCACCATAGCGTCCACTCGGTGAACTCGAAAAGGAAAAGGATGGACGAGACAAAATTAATCATCAATCTTACTGAAGATATAATGGAACGTATAAAGCAAAATCTGGGTTCGTAAAACAGATCAATTGACGTTTGTTGTGAACTTTGCTGCAGGATCTTATTAGCCAAGTGATCGGGGACATCATACGTGAACTTTGCTCCGAAAATCAATTACTTAGAATGCATTAAGTTCCTGTACAAAGTTTTGTAACAGTCAACCCCATAACACAATTCTTCGAATATATCGATTCTAGGCCGTTGACACTGTCAAGACTGGGTTTAAAACGAACTAAATTTTACTTGGTTTTCCTTCTTAGTCTCGTAAGCTTGATTGTAATCTTTTTTGTAACATCTTTTTTGAAGTTCTGATAGGCTTATTTCAACTCGGTGATTTACCATTGTCTTCCGAGGGGTAGCATCTTTCAAAATTAAATTTTAAATTATTTTTATGGGAACTGTCAGTTAATCGGTCCCACGAATTGAACTTTTTTCGATACGCTATTGGAAAGAGGATAATTTTCTGAGCAATTCATCCTGGATTATCCATTAATTTTCGAGAAAACGGCATTTAAAAATCAAAATTTTACATGCATTTTAGATAGGAATTTGATCATGTGTTACGTCACGCGCGTATTTTGTTGACAGTCCGTATGCTCACGCAGAACTAGTTTTTAGGGTGGATCTGTGGTTTGCCGTGCTTGCGTTTGTCAAAACGACGCGGAGCGGCCTATATGAATGTAGCGCTCGACCAAGTGTCGATCGCATCTGACAGCAATCAGTTACACTAGTTCGGAGCACACGGACTGTCAATAGTGTATAGGAAAAAGTTCGATGCATGGTGAGGATTGACTGAGAGTTCCCGAAAATTTTAAGGCACTCCGGTAGGAAATCCGAGAAATTTCTCTAGGTTGTCATAAATTAAAATCTTAGGTTTAAAAATTAATCTTGTTATACTCGCCCCCCCCCCCCCACCCCGTTTGATTTCAAAAGTTTCAAAATTCAATTCGTGGAACACCGATTAACTGACAGTAACTATTTTTATTATTATTTAAAGATTTGAGTAACATTTTTATATGAAGAACACAATAATTATTTTGGAACTGATTCCCCCCCCCCCCCTCTCTCCGGGTTTCAAAGACGGAAGGTTTGTGTGTATGTTCTGCGTGATTGATTGAATTCCATAGGAATTTTTCTTTCGGAATCTTTTGGAAGTGACTAAGTTCAGTGTAACATAGCTAAGATTGTCAGATACCACAGTAAGAGGATGGTAGAAAGTTTAATCCATTCAATCCATCTAGTAACATCTCATGATAGGAAAGGCAACGGGAAAGCCACTTTCCCAAAACAGAGCAATTTTACATTTCAAATAGCAAACCTGAACTTTTAGATTTAAACATCACCAAAGACCAGTGGTGCTTCCCACAACTGCTTTCAGCACAGCTAACGTCTCTGGACTTGGCGGTAGTAATCTGCAGAAAATGAAACAGATTACGTCACTGTTTCACCAAGCAATGTCAATACTCAAAACTAGTTAATGCAAGATTGGGTTGAAATAGCAAATTTTGTTACTAAAAGGAAAAACTCATATAATAATAAAAATTGATATCTAACAATGTTGATTACAATCAACGCGAAATTAACCCAAAAACAAAAATTGATTCGATTTATTTTTACAAGTACTTTTCGTAATGATCTTGTTTATTAAAAATATTGTTAATTGTTAAGGTAGAAATGACAGTGATAGTACGGTAGTAGTCACTGTCAAGATTTCAAGTGTTGATAACTTATCAAGCTTGACTAATAAAATTGATAAATATTTCAAGTATGTACATAGGTAGACAAATTTTACTATTCAAAAGTAATATTTCACTAGAAAACTCTGGCTGGATAGCAATTCAATACAGTTATATACATATTTGCTAAGATTGATAAAACTTCTTGACAGTAAACATAAATTTAAGACTGCCGCAATGTTGTTAGTAATCACAGTTAATTAAGATTAGTAATATTTAGAATACAAAACTAAAAATAAAATTGAGTAAACATTTTTAATATATTTTAAAAATTAATTTAAGAACAAAGATGTGATACCATGGCCGTCCATAGGATATTTTTCAAGGGAGAGTTTTTTTGAAAAATTTACCAATCAACTGAGCGACCGGCCAACTCGTCAACGGCGGCAATAAATTCGGGATTTTGTAAATTGCCTTTCAAGATTAATCATAAAATGTAAACTACCCTCCGAGCAAAAAACTTGTCACTATTCTCATATGTAAATTGCCATCCAAAACTAGCTACTTTTGTTATACGGTTTTTCTAGATCCATCATTTTCGAGTTCGGTCGTCCATCAGGGATGTTGCAAGTGCGTGGACGCAGAAACCCCTGTTTTTCTAGATGTTTTGCATAACTTTATTTCTAATACTGCATGAAAACGACATTTTGTTTTTGTCGTCCGCGTCGCTGAGTTGACCTTCACCAAGCTGCAGAGTGACGTCGCTCATTTGTCCGGTTTATCACGTACCGATTTTGACATTGAATCATCGTTGATATTATGTGTTTTTTCACATTCTGCATTTTAAATCTAAAATCAAGTCTACGAAAGTCCTGGGGGGGGGGATTATTCCCCCAAATCCTCCCCTGTGTACTGCCGCAACCTAGAAATATATTTTTTTCTGCAGTTGACACTTGACAGGAGACCACGTATGGTTGTCCTCAATTGTTCTCAGTGTATGTACAAGAAAGTCGGAGAGCGGATTCCAAAATGTCCACCGAAGATATTATAGATACGATTAAAATTCGTGCGGCATTTAATAGATAACATTAAAATTAAGCGAATAAACTGTGGACGAACTCCACATGTCGAATAATTTAGGAAATAATCGATTTTAAAGTTTAGAACTTTGCATAGAAAACCCGTAAAGAGTTCATTCTGTAGGTGGTACGTGTGCTCAACGTAAATAAGTTCTGCAGTGTGTTTAGTAGGAGGAGTCGACCTCAGTTAATCGTTAGCCGTTAATATGATTTATTTATTTAAAATATGAATTTGTTAATTTTAGCCGAATATAATTCAAAAATCATGATGTACGTCTTTGCATAGCAATATGACTGGTCTAGGGGGATGTTTTTAGTGAAAACAGCGTTTGTCAAAACAATCCGGAGTGCCCGGAGCGTAGGGGACCGAAGCGGAGGTTGCGGAGGCAAATCTCGGATCTACCTTAAAATCAAGTCGGGGAAATTATGTTCAAAAATACTTTAATAAAATAAAAACACACTATGAGGTGTGATTAATCTTATGGCAGCAGTCAATACGGTCGTTGCTTACTAATTTTACGGTTTTTTAGGCCTTATTGTCGGAATTTTTGACTGATCCATAAATTTTAATGTTTATATTAATAATTTACGCCTTATCTACCATAATTTCGGGTGGACACTTTAGCATCTATTTCCCGAAAGTTGAAAGAAGAGACTGGGAAAATAGCGTTACGAGGTATCAAGTGCATAGTTATATACTTCATATAATTATAAATAGGTAAAATTAGGTTGCTTTAAGTAATATCACTTTTCCTGATTGGTTGATCCCATGAAATATATTGAACAAAACTGTATGGTGCGAAAACGAAATATTAACTTGGGGCAATTTGCAGGAAAGGAAGATCGATGATTTATGTGTAATAATAATGATCTCTTTTATAGTAATTTAAAAAACAAGGAGCGTTTTTGGGTGAGGCTGAAGTTGAATTAAACAAAAAATGTAATAAATTACCGATTGTCTTTCGAAATGAGGTTATTGGAATAAGTGAAGACAATATCGTGTTGGCGAAGACATAAATAAACATTGTTTTATCTATCCAAAATCATTAATTTTCACGGGGCTTACACATTGTTCTTGCTTGTTTAAGAATTCGAAATACATTGGATCTAATGGATTTATGTAATAACTTCACTTTTTGTCAGTTGGCTAGACTGTAGTAACAACCAAATGACCTTTTCATTGGAAGAATGACTTCACTCAATCGCATTTTTCTGTTTTCACCACCATCGGCGAGCAATAATTAACTTCACCGCTGGATCTTTCATACTTGGCATATGCGTAATATCATAACAATCCTTCCAGTATACATATGTGCAGAAAAATTTACATAATTTTTCTTGTAGAAATCTCTTCGAGATTTGGTTGCTCTATTTATGCTGACGAGCTTTAAAAGATACTCCGAAAGTTTAGTTTTGAAATTCAGTTTCGAGTCATATGCTGATATGAATTTATCGTAACAAAAAAATGCATTACTCTACTATTCTTGTATATCATTGTTTTTGTGTAAATCCTTTCGGATTTTATTTTATAATTAATTTTCACTTAGAATTCCATTTCATCGTCATATTTTATTCGTTACTTTGTTTTTGCTATTTTGTACCTCGTTTTTATTCCGAAACAATGTCAGCTCATTAATCTCCATCTATGCGAAATAGTTTCAAAACAAAGAACGTTTGTCTGGAGATACTACATTTTAAAGTTGTAAAAATACTTCATAATTTGAACTCTAAATATTCTGCTGGTTATTATTCATCCGACATCAACATGCAAGACCTGTAATATTTCGTTTTGTTTTTATGCTCAACATTTACTTTTCCTCGTTCCTTCTTTTTTATTTTTATTAATTTTCAATTTTCCGACTGAACCATTTTGTCTTATATATTCGCAGGTGCATTGTTCTCAACTGATAATTTACCAAGTTTAAACGATACGTTAACGCCTAAACCTACTTATCAGTTGTTATCAAATTAGCAAACTTTGTGTAACTTATGTTTGTACACAGAACCAAAGTTGTTTCGTCGAAAATTATATCAATTACGAAATATTTTTTGTCATTTCAGATTTCTATGGTAGAAAAAATAAAAATCCAGTTGCAACCAAACTAGGTCGTGGTTTGGATTCCACGTCGAACCAGCTCGATCCGTTAATTAAAATTTAACTGATGTTCATGAGCTCTTTAAAAAGTTTAGTGTACCAAATTTGACTTTCACTCTTTCCCAAGTTGAAAAATAAAAAAATATTTTGTGTATGAAAATAAATTTATTCCGTCTGAGCTGAACAGCTATCGGCATCGGAATGCTAATACGATTGGCAAACTTTTAACCGGTAAAATGAAGTTTTCTCGTTACGAGTTTTAAAGTTGTTTTTCTTAAATTTGTTGGTAAAGTTTTAGCGGAATGGTAACTTCTGAGTGTTCGTTTTTTGACTTATTTTTACTCGAGAAAATGATTAACTTGCAAATACTTATTCCTATGTGGAATATTTATTAAACGAATAAACTTATTTTGTAAACCAATTACCCGAGAAAATTCGACGTGACCTAAATTGCGATAGGTACAGATTTTCCACTTTGATCTTATAAAATCCCTTAATTAGATCAAAATTAAAATACTTAGTTCATTTGCTGATTTAAAATTCGTAAAAGGTTTTTCGAGATGAAAACATCGCACAAGCAAATTGTATTTTTATAAAAAAATCGAAGCAGAAAATTTGTTGTTTCTTTATTTCTTAATGGGAAAATAAATTTGTCAACGTATAAATAGGATCCTGTACTATAATGAACATTTTTTGGAAGCAATTTTGAAATTCTTCCGGTTATTTTTAAACCTAAGTAAAATTTTGGCTCCTGAACTTGAACTTGATGAAATAATGCTCGAAATTAAAGTTTTGCATTTTTTTTTATTTTTTCCAAACGAAAGTCTCATTTTTGCGAAACGGAGGTGTGGTTTAACGTAGACACCGATTTACTAATGCCCGATAGTTATGTCGAATTAATGATGGCTGATATTTAGATGCTTCAAACCTGACCTAACCTATTAGTACCACCTTGACTATTAATAAGGTTAACCAACCGTTCCACGAGTTAGAATGGTAATTACGCTAATTGTCGATCACTCCGAGGCTTTTTAATAATTTATAAAAGAAAGTGAAATAAATCTTCCTATCATTATAATTGTATTGATTATACATTCAATTGTCACGAATATATAAATTAGTTTTTTAAAACCGGTTTCTCTGCTACTTCTTTAATTTGTACCGCCATTAATTTTGCGTTACGACATTTTTCATATGTAAAATACTTGCTGGTGTCTTCCGCATAAATTTACAGCTCTGTTAGTTAACATACTTTACGTTGTTAGAAGTTTTTCGCGTTGCTTTTTGTTTGTTTTATCCCTCATGGCGCCTAAAAACCCGGTTTTCTGGAATTCTCACGTCCAAGCTCGACACGATTCCGCACAGAAACCCCCTTTTCTGTTTAATATCGTCGAAAGTGACACCAAATTGTAACTAGGTTAAGTTTACCGAGTCGACCAATGGGGAACGCGCAATAAAAAATTCACGCCCACATACATTTTGCAAGCTTGCTCGAACTCTAACCCTTAAATATTTTTCATTAGCGCTCGCAAACTAATTAAAAGAATTTAATTTTTCGAGCCAGCGAATTAAAATTTAGACGAATCGAAATAAGCTCTTATCGTGAGAATTTAAATTTAAAACTTATAAATTACCGAAGTTGTGTAAAAAGTCGATGCGGAAGTTTAGATGTAAAGCGGAGAAGCTTTAAAAACATCATTAAAGAAATTGAACAAACTTATACACGAGATTAAAGTTATTTTGTCGTTACAAGTTAATCCACTTAAGTTTGTAATTTTGGAATATTAATTATTAAAAAGTTTTCTTTCAATTTTATGTTCATTAAAATTCCCGCGTGATTTATGGAGGAGGCCCATATTTTTCTTCGTTAAAAAATAATTCGATATAAAACAAAACCCTTGGACATTTTCGATATCTCGCTTCGTTTTCGAGTTATCGAAGAAAAGGGAATTCCTTCAAATTTTAACTGCGCTAGATGGCGTTAGCATTCGATCGACGCGCTACACCGGTAATTGAGAAACTGACGGTTCAAACCCCATGTAAACTCAATTAAGAATTTTCATTCTTATAATCCGAAACGGAAAACAGTTTTTTATGTTGAAATTAAGCCTTTGACGTAAGCTTAAATAAAGTAATTTTTAAAATTAGTTTAGAAGTTGGAAAGTTTTATTATGATTTCAATCGAAACTTCTTAGGTGCTTTAGTAATACGGCCAGAAACCATGAAAGTTTAAATTGGTTTTAAATAAAACTCATAATATATTGAGTTTGTATCTTGCAGTTATATCTAATTACATTGGACGTGGTATAAATAGAAGGAAATAATAATTTCGCTATTGATTTTGCAAATGTTTACCAATTAATCGGACAGGCGCGTGGCAGGCTACGGTGTATTTGAGTTCAATTGTTTTTTAAAAGTAAGTACGAAGGCCGTAATGCACGCCATTTATACGCCACTGCAGTTATGCTAATTTTTTTATAATCCTCATTAACGCAGCCCACATTTATATTTACCTCTTCCTGTGTTTATGATTGCACCGAGTCCGTAGACATAGAAGTTACAGCTAATGGTAACTTTGTCTCCGCGTTTCTGTTTCCTCGTCTTCGCGAAGGTTTAATATCCATCCACATGATTCCCACCGAACTGGTTCTTCGCACTCTTCATTAGAATAATTCAGCAAGGCGGAAATCCTGATAGGATTTCTATTGCCCGTCATTGTTTTTTTTTTCAAAAACCCTAACCTTTGAACGATACTTGGAAAGTATCGATTACAATTTTGAATTTATATACTAGACGGCTTGGAAGTTTTTTTGAATAATTAAGATTGATGGGCGCATTACATCATCTGGATGTGGTAATAGAAAATAACATATGCAAAATTTTATTATGAATGCGAATATTGATTGCGAGTTGGACGCGGGACCACCTAAGCTAAAAATTGCATGACCTTTTGACACGCCGAGATGTTACACAAACAATAATTTATTATCGCATTTGTTCGAGCAAACAAGCAACTTTCTATCTAATGTTATCAATCGTAGCCATCATAGGTGTGTCAACGTTTTCTCTTTCGGTGTTGTGGTTTGCATCCAAGATTTTTTGTAAGGAGATCTTGCCGCAGACCTGGCATATTGTTCGACCGCATTGTGACACGTAGTCTACGAACGCGGTTCATCTGTCGAGCCAACGAAACTGGAAACTTGCTACTTCCAATAATGGCATTTAAATCCATATAAGTAGGAGCATTCTTTTTTTCCTCCATCACTAAAGATAACCATCTTTACAACTTTTAATTCATCCTTTTTCCAAATTAAGTTTTATTTTTATCGTGAAAGAAGAGCGAACAACGGTTTCTTGATCAATTAATTTTGGTTGCAGGATTGGGATCCGACTCTCACAGGTGTGAAAGACTATCCGGATTTACGAATAGCCGCAAGACGTTGGCGAGAACAACAAGATGGTCAACAAATTTTGCTAACTACCCCGAGCGTTTTGGTTGGTTATCGGGTGGAAGTGTATCGTGCAGAGGGCACCACGCAGTGGTATACCGCCGTTATAATTGGATATAACGAAGCTACTAAGGTGAGTTGCCTTGATTTTAAATGGGGTAGGTACGAAATTAATTTACGTTAACTTCCGAACAAATCGTTTCGAGTTACGCGAATTTTCCAAAAATCACGCCACCAACGATTTTAACAATACAACAATAGCACTCGCAGAATGGAGTTAAGAGCCTCCATATATTATTTCGACCTTTTTTGGATGAAATATTTTATAAAGCTGTAGGCGTTTTTATTCGTTTGGATTCATAAATTGAGAATTTTTTTCAAATATGCTCCCGTTAATGTTATTTACTGCTACCGGGGGAAAACAAAGAATGTAGAAACTTTTTTAAACTAATTATCGTCTTACAACGCGATAATTATATTTCTTTTTCTTTTGTATTTTTTAAACCGATATAAAAAGATTTTTGAGCTAGATATTTTAAGAAATAGTCAGTCAGTTTGGGCTTCATCTCGAGGACGGTAGGAAGTGACCTAAAAAGAAGATCTTTTGTGTTATATAAAATACTCGTGACATAAATAGCAAAATTTAACCGAGCAAAAAATTAAGTAAAGCATCATTTTTTTTTAAATAACGAAGATTGTACTACGTAAAAAGTAAACTTATTTATTATTACATAATGGTTACGAGTAGTAGGTTTACAATCAGATATGAAAAACATTAAAATTGATTTCAAGGTCATCGTACTCACCAGCCTATTGTTTACTTTCCTTTTGTATTACTGTATTCTTCTACTATTATCTCCGTCACTACATTTGCATTTTAAATTCTTCTGCTTCTGGTTTTGAACTAAATATGGATTTCAATATTTTAAAAAGGCAGGATGACTTTTAAGCTTAAAACCTTTTCAAATCGCAGGCCACGCATCGTTAACAAAAGACGATGAAATTATTACCAGAAAGACAGCTTTACGAAGAGATGAAAAAGAAAATTAACCAAAAATTATCATTGATTCCAAGGATTCGAACGATTCTGATCTGGAAAACATCTTGCATAATTTTGAACGTATACGCTCACAAATGTATGATTCAAGAATCGTAAAGAAATAAGTCACTTTAAAATGTTTTTTATATAATTTATCGTAACAAAAAGACGTTTTTTAATTAGATTATCGTGGGAACGACAGTGTTTAGGTTCATATGACATCGGCAGGAATGTTTGGATGATTATGCCAAGCCATGACATGCCTATCATATTTCAAAGACACCGAAGGTATGAATCCAATAGGAATCCATCTATATCTTGGAGATCTGATAGAGCTTAAGACCGGGGTTTATGCAAGCAGCATAGAATCAAATTTATACTGATCGCATAGGAATCGGGAGACTTTCTCCAGTTGCTACGCATGAATGCAAAAGGAAGGGTGCACTGGGAGGTACTCCAAACCTCCCGGTTATACACCCACGTTTTGTATTTTAAGGAACAGTTTATAAATAGCAGCTTAAGCTAATCTGAACCTCAGAGAATTTTTACAACAAATTTTAACTAATTATATGCCTGGGTAGACCTGATTCGTTATTAGAACTCGAGAGGCGAATCGCAAGACAAATTTTGTACACCCGATTTTCATTTCATGAGATTCCCAAGAGATTTTCTCGGGTTTTATCCTGGATGGATAGAACGAGTACCAAAAAACTCATAAGATTTCGTGGGATTCACTTGTACACCAGATTTCCCTAGCGATTCCCCCCGCGTTAAAACTTCTATAATTCATTGAATTTTAGCCGAGCTGCCACTCGAGAATTCTCAATTTTTCGATAAAAAATTTTTGAAAATAAAACTTTGTGTTTTATTATTTTATTGACCAAACTTTTTATATTAACTTAGAGATAACTATGTTTCCCTAGGGATTTTGAAAATTACGCCAACTATTGTTTTTAATTTTTAATTTATTACTGACATGGGTCCATAACCTGTTATTATTTATCTGCCATTTGGTATAAAGTTTTAGTTTAAAGTTTTATCGAAAATATACTTAGGTCCTTTATATCAAATAGCAGAGATTTGGATTTCTATCCAGTATGTAAATAAAATTATATTCAGTGTATGTATCTTTAAGGCTTAGGATTGCCAAACAAATCACTTTTACAGAGAACATATTTTCATCTTTAATTAAAATCTTTGTTTTTCAGAACAATATAAAAACTTTGCTTTGATGTCGGTCAGTAATTGTCAAACTTACAGTTTTATTTTTTGTGAAAGCAATTGTTTTACTTTAGTGCCGATAGCTCTGCTATAATTGTCAGCTTTCATCTGCTCCACTCGACCTTCAATTGTACAAACTCACCACGAAAAGTGCAACATTTGTTTGTAAGTTCTAACAAAACAATGTATTATTAATACAGGGCGAAAATTCTTGAGTTTCGAGATTACATTTCACATTTGATTAGAAAATACATAATCTCGGGTTTCTTGGTCCTTGCGGGGGCCCGAAGCTTCAGAGATTAATTTGCCGCATCTTGGCAAATTAATGCTGTTTTTTTATACATTAGAATAAATTCTATGAATCACTTTAGATGGATTTTCATAGAAAATTAAAATATCATTTTTTTCTGGCATTGATAATTTTTGATCTGGATTTTTACTGAGCTGTAACTTCATCGAAATTATCAAAAACGTACAACCATGGTTTTTAAGAGGAAAATTTACAAGGTTATCAATCCTAAAGTTTTAAAAATTGTATTAAAATAGGTGCTGGTAAATTATCTGTTTAAAACATTGATAAAATTTGTTTTCGGGGGGGGGGGGGGGGTTGTTATTCTTGAATCCGTTGACTCCAAAAACTATTTTATAATACTGCCACTTTTCCCGTGAGTAAATAATTCAAAAATTATAAGTTTGGAAACGGCAATTCCGAGTGAATTTTGTGACTATGTTTATTCTAAAAATAACTTTCAAAGAAAACTGTAATAAATAATAATATATTATTGAATTTACAAAATTATCAAGTTGACAACTACTATAAAATTTAATTTGAATAATATGGCTAGAGCTCCGATAATATTTATGAATAGTTTATTCAATTACTGAAATTACAAATAAGTTTGATTTGTAATTATACGCTATCACCAGAAATAAAAGTTTGAAACTATAATTTAAATGTTTTTATCGGAAATAAATACAATAATAAATAAGTCGCTTTTACATTTACAATCCCAATGTGCTTGTTTACTTATTTTTTACTGCCAGTTTGCCGTTTCAAACTTAAAATAAATTAATTGTTGAATTATTAACATAAAAATTACTTTTTTGCTCAGCTTTGAGTTATCGTCGAATACGTACAAATAAACGAGGGGTTCAAGAATAACACCCCGGTCACTGGTAGCAAAAACTGCTCACGTTGCCGAACGGTAGATGTCATTACGCGCGTTAGCTAGCTAAGTTATTTAAAACACAGTCCTGAGAGCATATTAGTTAAATGTCTGTAGAGAAAATATAAAACTGGCAGAATTTTCGTTTTCTCTTTTAGTTTTATTATTTAGGTAAAAGCACTACTAAAATGTGAGATAATTAAAGTTCCAATCTATGTAATGTTTTGAAACTTCACTGCGTTACTGCGTTGCTGATAAAACGATCATTAACCTACCAATATCGAATTGTACTTGAAGTTAATTGTTGGAAAGAGTGAACCTGAATTTTATAAAATGTGTAATAAATATTTATGCCTCGTTTTGTTTGTTGATAGATCATCGCATGTTGGATTTGATAAGAACTCGGTTGTATCCAGCACGCAATATTAATATATCTTTTGGTTAATTTTCACACTGCGTGCAACTGGTAAATTACTTTATCAACTTATGTGCTTATAAGTCTAATTCTAATCTAATCTAATTTAGCATAACTGTTACTTTTCTCTTTTATTGTAATTTCGAAACAATAATAACCAGGTTAGTGAGCGCGCTACCGGCTAGATAATTGCAAAACTATGATTCAGATTCAGGATAGCACATCGGTGAGGTAATTTGTAGCTATAATTTTAATTAACTCATCGAGTAAGTAATTGGATTAAATGGTTCATTAGAAATGATACGATATACAATGGGTAGATAACGTAAATCTAATGGAGATTGGCACTCACATTATTACAAATGCTTTTGTTTTAACGGTATTAATTTTTGAATGCTCAATCACACTCGATCGATTTCATCGTAATATCAATGCACTCGTAAAATTTTGAAGAATCAATCTTACACTCGTTTTAAATTACTTTTACGAAAATTATGCCGTTCGCCATTGTGAATTTTGATTAATGCAATCCATTAAAAAATTTCAATGCTCGAAAACTAGAAACTGTTAAGCTCTTTCACTACTGCTCCAGTTCTGTATTTATGGCAAAACAAAAGGGAAATGTTCCATTAAGCTTTAGAAACCGACATTAATTAAATGCCATTGATGAATTTGAGAATTATGTATTACAATGTGTCGAAGACAAATCGATCGAGATAATTGAGAGATGGCGAGAGGGAGGAGAGAGAGAGAGAGAGAGATAGAAATGAAATTATTAACTTTTGGCGATCCAGCCAATAAAACGGCATTCCGCACGATGGATGACTTGTTTTTATTACATATTTTCTAGGTTTACTGTTAATAATC
Organism: Cantharis rustica; assembly: GCA_911387805.1. Taxonomy (NCBI): domain Eukaryota; kingdom Metazoa; phylum Arthropoda; class Insecta; order Coleoptera; family Cantharidae; genus Cantharis; species Cantharis rustica. Next base: position 40,371,453 of record OU426879.1, read on the forward strand.
TCGCTTTAAGCGATTATTATTTACCACAACGGATAAAATTTCATGAGGTCAAGTTGAGCAGACTATTGCACAGGTTTGCGTAGTATCTGGTAGTTGAAGATGGCCAACTAATATTACCACCGCGGATGGAATTCTCGACGCTGAACAGTTATGCAAGTTATTTCCAAGTCGTGTTTTGTTGGACATGAAATCTCAACTTCAACTGAACACCATTAAATTCTTTACCCCACATTCTCTCTCTCGCAATCTATAAGAATCTTTAATTAGTTCAATTTAATCCAATAATTCTCAAACGAGGCGAGTTTGTAGTTCAGAAATTCTTTTTCCAATTAAAATTTATTTTACTACGTAATACATAATCGATACATTCGGGTTAATTGACTAATAAATCACGAGGTGAGCTTAGGGCTTCCTTTTCCTTTTATTTCCAATGTTTACTTCGGTTAAGGACGCTTTCCCATTGGCATTTTTGATTAAATTGATTCTTCTCGATGTCGTAATATTACGGCTTTTCAAATGTGGAAAGCAATTTCCTTTCGTTTCTTTCAATTATGCCGTAAAACTTTTTAAATAAAATTTGTTAAATGTAAAGTAACATGACCAAACGAAGCAATAAAATGTTAAACTTTTTCCTCCCTTTACTTTTGTGTGCTCAGGATTCGGTCGTAAATTATCGAGAATGTGTTTCTTCAAGTTTTATTGTGAAAATTTGAGGATATACTTCGGTTCAACAGCGTCCCAGACCGTTCAAGGACAAGGTCGTTAAATTTCGGGTTTTCTTTTTCTGTAATTATTGCCTCTCGAAATTTATTTTTCTTTCAGCCAAAGGTAATGGATTAGGTGCTCGCTCGGATACTTTAATATTCCGTTCCGATAGCAAAAAGGTTTAAATGACGACCGAAGGTCGAGGTCGTTTTCTGCCACAAGTCTGACAATGGCTTTCATATTTTTCGTCTACAAAACCAGTCGAGTTTTTTACATTGTAATTTGGGGATTCCATAACGTCGATTGCCCAAAAAAAGCTGCACCTCGAAAGAAATCTTAAATGTTACTTCGTTTTAAATGTTGATTATGATTGATGAGCGCGATAATTGCATTTATAATCCCCCCAACATTAAGTTTTATTTATTTATTTTTATGTGCACTTAATTGCTTTAGTTACAGTTGTTTTTATTTTAAAAAATCGAACGACTCCATCGTTGCATCATCCGTGTGTCCAAAATGGTACTCACGTTTCACCATTATCGTCATCTCGTTTGGCTTATTTCAAAGACATTGTTTTTTATTTTTAAATCTCTTTGGTCATACCGTATTTTCCCATTACATGTTATTGGAAAATGAAGAATAAGTGCACACGTCCAGAAATAAAATGCAATTTTCATTTGTTTTACAATACATGATTGTGTATTTCTTTTATAAATTCAATTAAACTTTACACTTGAAAAATTATCTCCAATTCATTTATGAAGGTGAAACCTTGCGATATAATAATTATGTTTAATACAAACATTATAACGCGATATACTTTAATCGGTAGTTTTATAGTTATTACATATACAAATACTAGATAATTAAGCACTAATTTTATAAAGTCTTCTGACGTCTTTATAAGTAGTATCTGATCGAGTGGACAACAATGTAACAAAATAGTATCTACTAAAATATAAATATGTAGGTATATAAATAGTAGAAAGGTCGAGGAGTCGATAATAGTGTCTTACATATTTTAAGTAGTAAATTACGTGAGGTTTAATCGATTTAATTTTATAATACCAAATGTATTTCAAGTATTTATGATTAATCCAAAAATAGAAATTGGAGTAGTGTTGGCTTAGTTATCATTAATTGGAGTGTTTTATCTCGACGTGTTATTTCTAAATTTTTTATCCTTTGTTATTTATTTATAATAAACTTATATCTATTCAATATAATACTGAATTGTACGATTTAATACTGATTATTAATTTGTGAAATTGATCAAAGAGCAAATAAATTGCATTCAGGTTTCATGTGATTTCCATAGTCCATAAATTAATCTTAGACTTGAGATCGTAGCAGTAATTTTAGTAACCCGACCCCCCCCCCCCTGCCCACACAATTACTGAACTATAGTCACTTAATTTTTAACTAGGGGGTATTCGAGTATTCGAGAAATTATATTAAAATCGTTTATAAAAATATGAAACCTTTACAGCACACTACATGTCGGAATTGTTTACAAATAAACGTTTCAATAACTATATGTTCCGACGGTGAGCGAGAGTCGTGGTCCGCTTAGGAATCCAGTCACGCCATGATAATTAAAAACACAAACAAACAATGTGATACATATCATGTACTTAATTCGTCTTTAAATCAGAAGGTTGGCGTGTTATGTTTAACACAATTAAACATTAACATTAAACATAACATAGAATAAAAATAAAATGGAAAACTCGTGTTTCAATGCTAAAGAAATTCTCGTTACTCCCCGATGAAGATATAAAGCAACCCACCCAAAAAATAATTCCAGAATTCTTTAAAGAACAAATCTCAACTTAAAATTATCTGTACATCTAAATGGAGTTGCAACGGATAGTTCAACGATGTTCGTAATTGTAATGATTTATTCGCACAACTACATTCCAGCAGTAATCAAATGTCCTGTGCTCTTGTCAGCTTCATAATTATACATAACTTTTTAGACGCTTTTTAAGTTTGTCCGTAAAAAATTAGAACGGAAAGCTTGAAATTTAATCAAATTCATTACCCATGACTGGATCATCTCTTGATCTCGAGATCAAGGGTGCATACAACTTGGAGACAAGGAGGTAACTACTCCTCTCATAATTTTTCAAAAACTAAAAAACACTGATAAAATGTATTCAATTACTTATAATTTGAAAAATATACGCCCCCCCCTCTCTTCTTCAAAAGAATGGACTGGATCTGCTTTATTTAATTCTGATTTATTCAATCCTTGAAATTCTTTGATTGGTCAGCTTCAGCTCAACTCTAGACTACCTCCAAGACTTTCATGTTCAGCAGACCAGACTTTATATCTAGCCTCGAGAGTCAGGAACTTTGTTATGTTGAAATATATTATAAAAAAAACAAAATTGGTTTTGCTGGGTGCCAGGTGAAATTAATAAAACATAAAAAGAGGAAAGAAGTTTTGTTGTCAAGAGTAACAAATCTAAGGTACAAAATACCGAAAACGTATATGAAAAGTTAAATTGGGTAACAATGAAATAAAAAATAATAATAAAGCAAATCCATCAAACAAAAGAAATTAGTGTTGAGTGTCAACGAGTATTGACACGGAGTTCGTTTGACAATCCCATCTGACAGCAATCAGTAAGACTAGTTCGGAGCACACGTACCGGCAACAGATTACGCGTGTGACGTAACATGATCAAATTCCTGATTAAATGCCGTTTTCTCGAAAACTAATGGATAATCCGCCCCGATTTTTTTGTTAAATGCTCAGAAAATTGTCCTCTTCCCTATAGTATATCCTAAAGTTCAATTCGTGTGACAAGTTAAGTGACAGTAACTGTTTAATTAATTTCGGATTTAAGCTTTGAACACAAGTATTGGTGCATACCCACCAAACCTCCCAGTACAAAACTTGCTGTTTGTGTATGAAAAGAATTCAAAAAGATTTTTTTATTATTTTAATATAAAATATATTTATGGGTTGCGGCAGTAGGTATTCAAATTTTAAGTACTCACCCAATAACCACATAACATAAACGTTAATTTAATGTCAAAATGTCGTCACAGTTTGCTACGTTAGATTAGCTGAAGAATTATTACAATAGGTTAGGCGAAGTTCACAAACAGTAAATTTCACCAATCTTGTACCTTCTCGTTCCTCTTGGTGTTTGACGAAAAAAATTCAAACATAAGGAGGTATGATACCCGATTTTTTCAACTCGAAATATCTCTAGGGTACAAAGCTAAAATTAATTCAACGTCAAAATGTCGCCAAATTTAGGTCGTTCATCTATTTGACATTTCATTTGAAGGAATGAAACAATTTAAATTTATAGAAAAATTCTAAAGATATCGAATACAGCCTAAAATATATTAATTTTATTAATAATTAATATATTAATATATTAACTAATTAATATATTAAATTAGAGGGGCGGGCATACCCCCCGGTGCGTACTGCCGCAATATACAGATATATTATGAGTTCTGAAAGGATGAAAGATTATTTTTTACTAAAATCAAGCACAGAACATACACATAAACTTATAGTATATGATACCGGGGGGTCTGGGGGGTATGGAATACCCTCCAGTACCTCAACAATAAATTCATATCGCGGTAGATAACCGTTCACTTTATACCATCAATTGAAAGAGTAAAGTAGTTTTATGCCGTCATTTAAAATTTATTAGTGAATTAAAATCTGTTTCGGGAACCTGTGCCAGCCGCCCACGGGAGCTTACTAAATATTTCTATAGTTTATTTTATTATTCTCACTAAAATAAGGAGAGCTTTTAACAGATGAAATATTATAAATTATTATAACAGGTTGTCCAGAGGTTCAAATATTTAAAAGTTCCGACGGCAGCCGCCACAAAATGATTAGCACTTCTTCCCGTTTATAAAAATTTAGAAATTATACAAGGAAAAAAATTTAATTATATTAAAATTTTAAATAATTAATTTCGATGGCCTGAGTTATTTTGTTTGCCCCCGTTCTAAATATTTTACTCGAGGGCGGGGGCTTGCCTTAATACTTATTTAAACTTTTATACCAGATCCAGTATAATTTTTGCTATAATATTAAAATTATATTTATTATTGTTGAAGTTGTAAGGTAAGGTGTAACTCCACATGAATAAAATGACGCAAGATGAATCTCAAAATTTTTCTAACCACAAGTCCACCCACTCCTAATAATCGAGTATTTTTAGATTAATTAAATTTTATTTTGTTGTCGAGATTAAAGGCGAAACAAAAAATAACGAAGGTGTTTTAACGAATCAAAAGATGAATCGAATCGAAATAAAAAGAGTATTTTATTTAGTAATTACGATAATAATGATGACGAAAGTTGCATAAATTTTTTCACAAAGCGGATGCTGTGTGTAGTACAATTCTTCATGATTTATCGGTTAAATATTTAAATCGTTAATGCGTTTATGATTTACGAAGTTATTTTTGATGTTTACAATCAATAGACATGCAAAAAAATGAGAGTATGTTTATATCTTGTTTTTATATTATGTTGATTTTAAATAAATTAATAATTATTGTATGTTGAAATTGGTCGAGGTCATCAAGGATGACTTATTGAAGTATGCGATACCATTTAATACCTCATTTAAGTTTTTATGGGATTTTTCTAAAATTATTTTATTGATCGCTATGATATAAAACGTGTTTCTTTTTTTATTCGCGTAAAAATTAGCATAATTAAATTATTATCCTTGAAGGTTTGATCAACACTTTTGCACCTCCACTATTTATAGACGCTCGTAGCAACTACGCGGGGGACCACTCGAATAAACTTTTTTGTTTTACGATTTGATGATTATTATTAAAAAAAAGTTTATATTGCAGTTTTTCGTAAAAGCGTGATGTGGTGGTGAGAAAAATTCTAACGACTTCACGATTTGCATAAATTAAAAAATAACGCAGGGGCAGCACGCAAATTTTCCATTTTTCATGTTGATTAAAATTTTGAAAAATATGAAAAATGAATCAAATTATCATTCAACTTTTATAATAAATTTTTTGCCATTTCATGTTCGTCATTTCTGTTTTTCGAGCAGTAACTTTCCTAATTTTATGCAGCCTTGACGAGCGTTTAAAATCACACACAGTTGATGACCTGAATCTATTTTAAAGTTGTTTAAATGTTTTATACTTCAAACAAGAAGACGATAATTGTTTTATTTTAAGCAACGACGCTTTTTTAAAAATATTTTTTCTTTATAGCTTTGAAAATGCGACTAATAAAATATGTGCACGAACGAGCTTGTGTAGGTCGCATTTTATTAGGTGGTGTAGTACTTTAATTATCTATGACCCGAAAATTTATAGTTCAATGTGATGGTGTAATTGTATCAATCGGTAATCTTATCGTATATTACAGAGGTCACTGGATGTTGTTATATATTGGTATTCTGCAATATTTTAGTTTCTTGACTTCCACTTAATCGACAATATTTACTCAATAAAAATAAGATGAATTGATGCTGGTTGACCTTTAATTATTTACCAACTTACATTTTTTGGAGATTTTTCGTTGTAGCGGATATTACATAGATCCTCCGAATGTACCACAAAACCCCCGCCACTGGCAATCGAAATTGCCAAAATTTTGGCAAAATACTATCGAAAAAATGTTTGGTTTTTAAGTAACACTCGTGAACAGAATTTTTAAATATAATCATCAATCTTCGAGAAACTTGAACCGAACAGATAAAAACAATTTTCTCTTCAAGGAATTTTCTTTCACAATTTAAAAGATATAAATTCCGGTTTTGTTCTCTTTATATCAGTACAAGCTTTTATAATTAATCTTTTATGCTGTAAGCTTGTAAGTTTTACAAACTTTATACGAAAGTATTTAATTTGTCACTGTCAAAAACTCATTATCAACAATTCCCTAATAAGCCCGTGCTTTGCGTGTGCGGTATTCCACGACCTTAACCACTGATCGAGTTGGAGTTGTTTATTCTTTCTATATAATAAATATTATATATTTTGATTGATTGCAGTTTAGACAATCGATTTGTATCAAATTTTGCCTGTTGCTATCGAATTGATTTTATAATATATAAAAAATTGCGAGATTCCTTTATCGTTACATCGCCGACGGTATGCTGCTCGTTTAAATCGATCGCGACGATTGTATTACCGTCGAATAAAAATAGATTTCTTATAAAGTAATAAATTTTTTATTATCTACTTGACTTACAATAATTATAATTAATTTATTTATCTCTGGGTGCTAAAACTCTCGAGCTCGGTGCTTATTATTGTGGCATCATAGGAATTTTCCAGGAGTAATATTATGCCCATATCGGTGATATTTTATATTTACACCGACGTCGATTGTAATAAAACTGATCGAAAACACATATTGAGAAATAGTGATTTAAAAAATATGTACATAGTAGGTATACATTTATTATTCGGCAAGTGGGTAATAAATAAATGTGTTTACTCTCGATAATATATTTTCGGCACGAGTGGCCAACGACTGTCAACTAATTACACTATTCGAGAGATTAATCACTTTCATACCAGACTTCCAAATATTATTTCGAATGCACATCGTAGACCTACGAGAGAGTAATCAGTATGAACAATACATCTGAGAAGAAAGGGAACTGATTTAAGACATCGGCCTTAAGTGTGCATCTAAATTCTAGAATATGAGACAACATACAAACATTTAGTATATTGAAGAGGAAATCAACTCACCACAAACATTCGTCCGATAAGGGTGATGAAACTGCCTAAATAATGTAATAATGTATTTGCTTAGAAAAATATCAAAACATTTTCTTGCTCGGAGTAGCCCTGATATGTGGGAGCAGTCGGGATAAATTTTAGGGACGAGGGTTGTTAGTTCGTAAAACAAAATTTTTAATTAATTCCAATACCATATAATTTCTTTTTTAAAATTTCAATCGCAATTAATTAAATTTCGCTTATTATCAGCCAAACGCGATATCTTTCAATGTACACCAGTGGCGTAACTACCAGTGTTCGATGTGTTCAATCGAACAAGGGCTCGGCATTAAAAGGGCCCGTCTCTGCCACGATCAGAATAATAAAATAATTTAATGATTTAATGCGAATTCAAATTTTCGTGATTTTTAGCACTAAACAGTAAAAACATCGATAAAACCAGAAAATGTACGGCACATTTTCAAAATAAGGTGTCTGCCACATTTCTCATATATACCTACATATTTAATATACATATAAAGTATATTTACTGTCTGTTTGAACTTGAAGCCGGCATCGATAAAGATAAAGCGGACCGTAAAAGTAAAATTTCGCATCTGGTAGCAATACAGTAGGTAATAAAGAAATAAACTGTTATCCTTAGCACTTAGCAGATTCCGAAAAAATCCTTTAACAGTGTAGGGCATATTTTGATTTTTATTTATTTTATTTTATTTTTTATCATATTGCAGTTTGTTACAGTACATGATAAAAACCAGTTGTTTTGTTTTTATACATTATTTTAAGTTTTTAATAGTGGTGTTTAAGTTCAATTGTTTATTTTGGAGTATAATTTATTAAAACCGTCAGGTATGCTATAAAGTATTTTTTATTAATATTACAATTAAAAAATTTTTAATTGTAAAAAGCTTTACTTTATTTGTACCTAATTTTGTTTTGAATAAAATTCTTGATTTTTTGTTGACTGTTTTTTAACTGGTAGCTAATCCCTAGGGCTATTTAAATAAAACTAATTAACAATATTATTTTATTATATTATTTAAAAAAAATTTCACGTTAATTTAATATCCATTTAGGGGCCCGATTTGAGTCGAAAACACAGACCCGTAGCTGCCTTGTTACGCCACTGATGTACACGTTGGTCTTACAAATTTTAATATATAAATAAATTTTTGCTTCCAAATTAAGATTATTTTTACTCCAAAATCGAAATCGTATTCAAATAAAACTCGTTCATCAAAAAATATGAGTCACTTTAATTATCCAAAAAAATCTCCAACTTACAAAATAAATATCTTCACGATCAAATCTAAGCAAACACAATTCTACAAATCTCAAAAATCAAAATACTCAAAATTAAATCACAGTTGAAAATAATTACATCAAAATCTCAATCAAAACATCAGAGGCAAAACTCGCATAACCGGCTCATGCGGCCATTTTTGGCAAAAAGCTCTTATCTCCCTATTTTGCTTCCCCACCTTACACTCTTTCCAAAATATCCAAATTAAAATGAAATTTAGTAAAAGAGTACAGGGTGGCTCCAAATCGTTTGTAGCACGACAATATAATTACTATTATTATTGCCAACTGACAGTGTAGTTTACTTTCTTACTCTTTCATTTCGTGATATAAAGTGGACGGTTATTTACAACGCTAAAAGTCTTTTTAACACAGTTACTAATTACAGTTGCTTGGGGGGTATGGAATACCCCCCAAACCCCCCGGTTTGAAGGATCTAAAGTTTTCGTGCATGTTTGGTGATTTGTATTATTAAAAAGGAATCTTTCCACTTTGCTATACACCCAGGGGTTCACTTAGACAAAAAAGTTGGACCAATTACGAAAATCTTAAATTACAGTGATTATATTATGGCAAGAATCGCGGATATTTACTGGTGATTGCATAGATTTACAACCTCTCTCCTCACTATGATTACCAATTTTATCTGAAAATACTTCTATTATAGTTATATGCAGGCGCGGCCGTGCATAAGTTGGGCACCGACGAGGAGATAACTTTTAAAAGGATTATTAAGAATTGGTGCTAAGAAGGAGATTACGTTATAAGGAGATTATTTTGATAACAATAATTATCTGGGAGCTGTTAGTCAATTCTTAACCATAATTAGATTAATAAATTTTAGGGTAGATCCGAGATTTGCCGTGGTTGCGTTTGTTAAAACAGTCCGGAGCGTAGGGTGCGGACCTTACGCGGGTAATCGAAACTACAATGAAAAACGGGTTCCGCTATAGCCTACGGTCTATCGACCAGCGCCGGTCTACTGGTTAGGATGGATCCGAGATTTGCCGTGGTTGCGTTTGTCAAAACGGCACGGAGCGTCCGGAGCCGGTATATATACACGCTATGATTCCTAAACGATTATTAACTTAATCTTAAATAAATTACATAATTCTAAAGGATTATAAACTTAGAGTAGGTATTACTAGTGCCCAATCTATGGCACTATGAACAGGTACATCGAGTAGGATTAGGCTTAACGAAATTACTAGTGCCCAATTCAAGGCCGCCCATGGACGCAAGTGAATAGGATCACTAGATTAGCGCTAAAGATTGCCAAAAATTACTGAAAGATTACAGTTGAATACAGCTGATTACACAAACTACTCCGAGTTATTAATATTATACCAAAGTACAAACATTACTGGTGATATACTTTTCGAAGGATTACAGTTGAATACAGATGATTACATGAACTACTCCTGGATTACTGATATTACAGTAGAATGTAAAATTTACTGATGGCCACCAAATGATTACAGTTAAGATTACCAGTGTATGATTACAGGAATAGTCTACCTCTCGATGTAGATCGACATGTCGATGTGGTATACAACCCCCCCCCCGTTATCCTACTAATTGTAATTGAATATTCTTTTGTCTGAATATTGTTGTCAAAAATCTGAAAATGTATATTATGCATAGTGGCGGCTGATATGCCTTCCCAAAACACAATATTAAATTTTAGATGTTATCGTCATTTAACTACAATGATTTCAAAGCAACTTACCCTTACACTTCTCATCAACTCGAATCATGGTTGTTCTGTTCCACATTTGGCTTTTCATTGCACTTTGTCATTAAAAAATCAAATAAACAAAATGAAATTAACTAGATACACAATGACCATTTCTACTGCTGTCGATCAAGCCAACAACTGACTCCCATACCGAAATTCTTCAATCAGGCCATGACAAATCCCAAAGGCACTGCACAATGGTTATCCCCGTAATAGGGGCTTAAGGACATCCATGATGCAATGTATCATAATAACAGGGATTTCCAGATTCTTAAATCATGACTCATTGCTGACTGGTTACTTTTGTTGATAGTTTCGATTATTTTCCCTCGACTTCAGAAGCAGGTGAAAATATTTTGATCTCGTTTTGCGAATGAATCATTCGCCGTTCGGATGAATTAAAATGTGTTTAGGAATGGAATACATCCTCACTTCCGCATCGTTATGGCCATTCGGTTGTAAATAACTAAACAAAAATATTTTCGAAGCCAAATTCATACGGTTTGATAGAGCGACGCATGTTTACAACATAAACTTAAATTTAGCCAAAGTTTACTTTCACGAATCATGAAAAAATTAAATGAAAAAGATCTATAGTTAAGCGCTCTCTTGACGTTTTTATGGTTTGCGAATAAAAATAAATCTAAAACTTTTGAATAACACGAAAAGAAGAAAATAATTGCATCCTTTTTAAGTTTTGAATTGAAGTTTAACTTGGTGAATTCATTAAGGAGTTAAACTTAGAAAAGTTTGTTTTAAACGTAAAAGTTTCTTAGGAAAACTTTTATCTAATGGGGATAGTTGGAAAGTTGACGCGTGTGGTAAAGTTACATTGCAAATTTTGCACTTTAAAACTTTCTTATAAACACTATTACTTTTTACCTACCTATAACAAATCTAATTTATACGAAAACTTTTCTCAAATATTTCTTACAATGTTTTACTTGGGAATATCCATTAAAAACGAAATTTAGATCGAAGAGGAAGAAGGCAAATGAAGCGTTAACGAGAATAATCGCTATTGCTGCTAATCTACAACCAATGGCAGAATTTTTTTTGTATGTTTGCAAACCCTTCGGTTTGCTACTGACAAAAATGTTATAGTATTTTGTGTCGAGAGTTAACACATCACGTTTTTAATTTGCCACATGCAGCGTTCCAAACCGTATTTTTGGTAAACGTGAATTATCGAATGAGGTGGTTTTTACAATAAACGGGTCAAGATGGAACGTAATCCTAAAAGCCTATAAACTTAATTTAGTGTTCGGTGGGTTAATCTATGAAAAATTGCGGTATTTATCTCGAACAAGTAATTATTCTTATTTCGGCGGGGAATGTAGCTTACTGGAAAACGGAAAAGTCAAGGACTTGGTTAAAAATGCAACCAAAACATTATTTATAAATATCAACTCGAGTAGTATCTAGATTATTAAAAATAGGATTAAATTCGAGCCAAGAAAAAATAGAACGTTCATTTTTTATCTGAAAACACTTGGTTGAGGATGATGTCCTCAACCGACGACACAAAACAATATTTCTCTTGCTTTTCTTGTTATAATTTTGGCTCTAATAATATATTTTTAAGCAACACCAATTCATCAACGCCGATCAACACTAAATCCTTCTTGTTTCTCCCCCCCCCCCCCTCTCGCTCGTTTATAATATCTCGATGAAATTTTGGAATGACTGCCGCAAAATTGAAAACCGGTACAAAGGTTTACGCAAGGAAAACAGAATAGGGAGAGAAATCTTTTATTTCGCATTGAATTGAATTGCGAATGCTGTCAGGCTGAATCATATAATTTACGATGTGAATGGATTATTAAGGTGTTATAATTTGAAATAATATTCTAGTGTGAGTCAACCACGCTTAAACGATTGCTGACTTCTGTAAGATTAATAATTGAAATGTAGGTCAATCGATTTTTTCCCTGCTGATTGTTTGATTAAACTCTTGCTATTTTTTAGGTCGTCCGTCGACGAACGCTGGGTGGGATACGGGGGGGGGGGTTCTGCTTTCAATTATCTTTTGTCTGAAATAGTAATTACGGAATTAATAAAAGTCGAGTTTGAACGAATGGAAAAGTTGGTTAATTAATGTGTTTTCTTGTTTCAGGACCTGACATTAACTGATGATACCGTTTTAGAAGAGCATAATGAAGATCCTGCATTGGTGCAGATGCGCCTAATTGGTGATGGAGGTGAGTCGAGTCATTGACTTTAATGGCATCTATAATTCCGTTTTGATAATGTTTTCTGTTTTGTAATATAAGCAAACGATTTTAAACGAGACGCGGAAACGTTAAATATATGCTCGAAACTTATTTATTTAAAGAGAACTCGTCATGATTGCCTCCAGCACAGGACGTCGCACTCACAATGAATAGATACATAAATACACTCGTATTTACATTTCATAAATAATTCATTACATTATTCAAGTACGAAACAATGTTATGTAGTTTATTTCGTTTAATTTTGCATTAATTTATTTACTTATTAATTACATTTATTTTTTGGCAAATTTTTTAACTAGGTCACCGAGCACTCGAAAACCGTTTTATGTAGACGCGTCTATTCTTTTAAATTGATCAATCTGATTGATGATGGTTATTTCGTCCGTGATTGCTTTTATTTTATTTTTTTATTATGTCGTTACAGTTTTCAAGTCGTGACGATAATTAAAACTTCTTCTTTTTATATTTCGAGTTATTAAGTGCCGACCAGCGCCTTACAGTTCATTTCCGTAATTTACATCAATTAAATCCTTATTAACATTTTAAATATATTCTAAAATTTCTTATCCACTCGGGATAATGAAATAGAAACAAAGAAAAACGTATTTTTGAAAAATTGATGAATCATCGAAATTCTTGAGGTTTCTTTTAGACAATCTATATCCTAACTGATGCTGACAAAAAATTGAAGTGATTCACTTTTAGCATTCTTTTTACGTCATTAGGTCAGTGCTTCTAATATTTAAAAACACCATGGACTAAATTAACTGCGATATTTTTACTTTTAAAAAGGTTGAGAACGAGGTGTAATCAGTTAACCAATATTTGGAAAATCACTCTTCGCATGCTGTAGGTGTAGCTTGTAATTAACAAACAAAAATATCATCATTGCAACTTAAAATATTATTCAAACTGTTCTTTGCTTTTGGTGTCCTGTTCCATTTCATTTCTGCACTAATGGTTTAATTTCAAAACATCTATAGTTTGATGTAGGGCTGAGATCCAGACTGAATTGTCTTGGCTACTATCGGATTATTTTTCCTCGTTAAAAGGGACATCAGCATATAATTAGATTGTCCAAAGAAACCTATAAATCGGTGGTTGAGAGTCTGATAACCTGATAAACCAGCACTGACTTTCATAGCTTCTCAAAGGGTTTCAATGGTATGGAACTTGATTGCCCAGGCGCACTGACCCTTCATAACCTCTCGTTATTTAGGTTAGTAGCTTATTCTAAAGTCTCTTACATGCGCTCTCAAAATTTTAAGAAAATCCGACAAGCCGTTTTCTAGTGAAATACTTCAAAAGCCCACCCTTAAGACATAAAACTTTTTTTTTTCAGTTTTCAACGGCTATCAATTATTTAAGGCTTCGCGTGTTTAGGTACATTGAAAAAAATGGTTCATGTTGATGAAAACATTTATTATTTTTGTGCCGATGAACAAAATTCATAATATTGATTAATATAACTCATAAAATCAATTAATTTTTTCGTGGATACTACGAAATTTATCGTCAATATGATGAACCATTTTTTTGCAGAGTAAAAATTATGAATATCGGCAAAAAATTGGGAAAGCAATTTCCAAAGTGATAGCTGATAGCAGGGTTCTGTCACTATTTCTATCCCAAAATTTGAACTTTTTCTTATTGGCTATTGGAAAGATGACACTTTTCTAAGCATATTAGAACAAAAATTTTGTTGGATTATAAATTAGTTCTCGAAAAAATCGAATTTTAAAAATCAAAAATTTACATAATTATATTTTAGATACACGTTTTAACATGGGTGCATGATAGGCCGTGATTGAGTTAGACAAAAAATAAAACAGACCCTCCGGACGCCTTCGAATCAAAAGTATTATCGAAAAACCAAATGATTTTTAATATACAAGGTACATCAAAAGTCTGCAGACGGAATTTTTGAGTAGAGAGCTGAAATGTTGAGGAATCTAACCGAGATAGAAAATGGGCACCTCTCCGGTATCTAAAGGTGGACGAAAAAGCTTAAAAAGTTGAGATCGATCGAGATATCAAGATATTTCACTTTTTTAGAGTGTTTTAAACCACCTCGACCACCTTGCTCATTAAGATGGATGGGAGTTTTATATTTGGTGAATATTTTAAAATTATAAGGTGTGTCCAGATTTCTGAGTCCACGTCGAAGGTACTTTCCCCAATATTCGCATTTACCCAAATTTTTTCAGAAGCAGCAATGTGGTGTAAAGATTAAAGTGCCTCATAGTCTGCTCGCGCCGGATGCACTGTAATGATCTAAAGTCTAACTTCGATCTGATACTTACATTATTACAGTACTCACAGAACTAAAACCGTCAAGTATGAACCTGGTAAAGTAATGGTAATAACAGGAAAATCGGAAGGTTGTAATCTAACTTAAAATGTTAACAGAAAGCTAACAGAAAATGTTAATTAATTTTTCATACTGAATAGAACCATAAGCTCTTTCCTACTCGAGAAACTGGAGATAACATCCATAATCCTTAAGTTAAAGTGTGTAGTAACTGTACAAAAGACCTAACCAAATTAATGAATTGCAAAGGAATGTAAAACCAGGTAACAGAAATATCTGAAATTTTAAGGTTTTATTGTTTGTAGTGGCCGTCATTAAACTTAAACCACTTTTGACGTCCATTCTTATCCAATTGTCATAACATTTACATTAGCAGAAAAATGTTAGTCTTCCTCCTGCTCTTCAGACCATACCACGCCAAATCTTGTAGTTTAAGGAATTTGCGATGCATTTATATTAAATTATTAACAATTTATTTTTTTTTTCTTTATTAAATTTTATGTTGACTTGCCTACGCAAAAATTAGATACTAGCTATTTATGTATATGGGCCTATAAGCCGACTACTCCAATAAAGAAGCACTTCTCGCCTTGTTACATAAACTACTGTTGCCTATGAGTTAATATTTTATCACAGGGGCTCGAAGGGCGCTAACCCACTCCGCTCTTCTCCGGACTTCCCTTTCACTCTCGACGTTTCCTGGGACTTGCAGACTTACGTTCCTCGCTCTTAGCTCGTCTTGTAGGTACACCTGCTTTTACTCGTCGAGTAAACAACGCGAATTTTCAAACGCAAACTTAATATTTTTTTTATTCAGTTTACACTTTCCATTTCGAATATAATTTTCTTTGGGTAAAGTTTTTTGAATATTAATTACGTATTGATCTCAATTTTATATATTACCAGAATGTTTGGGTAGATAAGAATTTGCAAATAGGGTTTTTGCGAATTAATTTGTATTAATTATGGAAATATTTAGAATCAGTCAAAATAATAACATCGATAACAATTACGCAAACGAAAAATGTATTTACTCATAAATGTTGTACATGAAAACATAAATTACGTTTTTGCTTTGTAGTAATGGTCAGAAAATGTATGTATATGTGGTTCTGTCTGTCTCTGATAATACACATAACGATAATTTGGGACGTAGTTCGAAGGGGTCATTAAAGTTAATCGTTTAACCTTTCACGTACGATAACCTTTGGATCTTTGCAATTTTTTTCACGATGGAAGATGCGGTGTCAAAATTTAGGTTCTCCTATTTTGTTTACACTGGGTGTTTTGTTCTTATTAAAAAGTTATGGGTGGGCAGTTAGACATGTTTGTCGTTGCTGTTTCAGGAGTGGGTTAATGTGGGTTTGCCAGTTTCTTGGTTTATTTTAGAAACGCAGCTTGGTTCGAGTCATTGGACTTTCGAACTCATTACAGGTGCTTTATTTCTTCCTCATTTTTCCTCGCAAATATTCTAATTATTACACCTAGTCACCGTTTATAAAATTTATTTTTGTTTTGCAAAAGAAAGTTTCGACACCAAATTTGCAAAACCCACTCTACCGCAAGATAATTTAACGGACTTGTTTTATGTTAATAAACCGTGAACTTGAGTTTAACCTGAGAAAACCAGGCATTTATGTGAAGGTAATAGAGCTATTATATTTATATCTTCATGTACTAATGGTTGTTTATAATACACACTACGGTTTTTTGGTTTAACGAGTGAAATTCTAATTTAAGAGCAATAATGAATGCCTAATATTTGCCAATTCTCACATAAATTAGACACAATTTTTTAATTAGCGCGACCGCATCGCGTCGCAGCAAAAAGAGTGTTCGATAATTTTTGGAAAAAACAAACAACACGGATTAGCACAATACAATAGAAATTTCAACTTGCTCAAGCTTTTGCATCGATTATAAATTTTTTTCTAAAACCAGTTTAACCGCAACTACATAATAGATAACAAAGCAATGCATATTATAGTTTTTATGTAACAAATTGAAGAAAAACTAGTTTTAAGTAGGTATAAATATTTTTTTCAATTACGTAATGTCAACACGGCCCGATTACAATAATTCAATGTCTGTTTTCATTATTTTTATTGTCAACCATGATGATATGATGGATATACAATGGCATGGGAAAGCTTTCATTGTTCACTTTTTATTAATAATTAAAAAAGGTTATTATGAATTTACAATTTAAATAAAAGTCTCAGTTCTTTATGATTTCTTTTTGTTTTAATTCTGGTAATTTATATTTTGTTAAAAATGAGCTTCATACAGAATAAGGCATTTTCTGGGTAATTAGTTTTCCTGCCTACTCTCATTTGCAAATTAATTAATTTTAACAGTTTAAAATTTCGAGGTCGCTGTAATTATCTTGATAGCCATAATTTTAAAAACTTTGCTTTAGTAATTAACTCTTTGTTTGTTTCTCTTTTTCTATGATTTCGTTATTATTTAACACTTTTGATCGAATATCGCACTTCAATCTTCGATCACAAAATATGTGTGTTCGTAATTTCAAGGAAGTTTAAAAATATTGATTTATATATTTTTTCAACTCAGATATTAACTGCGCAAAAATATTTGATATAAGTAAACGGATTTTAGTTTATCTCGACGATAATTTAAAAAACTTCAAACAAATTTTTTACAAAAATGGTTCCATTTATTTTTTGCCAACAGCAAGTCAAGTTGCTTGATAACCAGGATATTCAAAAAGAACTCGCGATAGTCATGCCAAAATTTTACAAATGAGATAACAGGATAATAATTTACAACTAACGGTAAAAAGAGTGATGCTGCGGAAGTGTTACAAGATGTTGAAATAGATAAATGCAATAATTATACTTCCGAAGGACGAAGCTCTGCAATTTGAATTTATTTAGTTTTTTGTTGCATACCTATGTCAGATCCCACGACTAAAACCGACGAGACTTCAAAATTGGATAATCAAAAATCAATTGTGAAAGTTTTTTAACATAATTACAGGTGTACTGGGGGGTATTCCATACCCCCCAGACCCCCCGGTCTCGAAAGTAGAAGATTTACGTAGTGAATTTTAGTGAATCTATTTTTTTATGGAGCCGACGGTGTACATGAAACAAATCTCATTAATAATGAATGTGTTTTCCATAAATTGGAAGAGCTTGATGTCAAAAATCTCGTTAATCCATTCACGACTAGCGCTAATTGTGGTAATAAAAATTTTGAAATGCCTAAACTACTTTCAGGATCCAGGAAGAACTTTTTACGTTAAATGCCTCCAAGTTATAAGGCAAATTAGGAGTTTTAATATAATAAGATATCCCTTTTTTGTTCTCCAATTTTCATGTTTTGGTATATTTACGATCTTTGT
The DNA here is from genome assembly GCA_911387805.1 of Cantharis rustica. Classification (NCBI taxonomy): domain Eukaryota; kingdom Metazoa; phylum Arthropoda; class Insecta; order Coleoptera; family Cantharidae; genus Cantharis; species Cantharis rustica. The sequence goes on from OU426879.1 coordinate 40,389,833, forward strand.
TGTATTGGATATTGAAGCCTGCTATCGACAACACTCGCATTACGATCTCTATTTCAGCAACAAGCTAACAAAAAAAAATGCAGAACAATAGAATAATTGTTACCAGTGACACTGAAACTTGAGTGGAAGTATAAAATATCAATGACCCTTCCTGCTCTAAACCGGTAAATTTTGAAAACTTTGAAATCCCTGGTTTTAAAGACCGAAAGATTCCAGTCATTTTTTAATTTTTACCAACTCCTGTTAGACTTCGACCACTTTTTACTCTTTGATGATTTTGATGTGCTTCTCCAATTTTTCCATTTTAATAATTCTCGTTTTCATTTCAATAATTAATATAATTCCAGTATTCTCATTGGTGGACCTTTTCAGGTACAGTCTAGCACGAATGGTATACCAATGAGTATATCGGATCGTAGTGGTGCGTCACGTCGGCGTTCTACATAAACCAACCTTTAGCGATGATTGTGATAATATCTGTACTGCGGTGACGTCACTTCTGAGAGAAGTTGTGTTACCTACGGTAACCATGGCAACCAATGGTAACAGAAAATTTCACGTATATAATCATAATCAGCAGATGATTATGCATTATCGTGTTATTTACATAGCACATTATTATTACATTTACAATATTAACATGTTTGATTTTACTTTTTTTCACTAAAACCTTCAAAATTTGTCTTGTCAGTTTAGTTTGTAACTTTACTTCACTTGTTTTTGCACGAGTCAAAATTTTTATGAAAAATTAATTTGTTTGCCATTGGTGGTTTTAGTCTACACGTCGTAGTAATGGGGGGGGGGGGGGGGCATTGCCCTCTCTCGAACCAAGTATGTAGTGATAATATTTAGTTTTTCTATATAAAATTTATGATTTGCTGTCACTGCAGCATAGATGTGTCACCTCACTCACAGCCAAGGTTGATAATGTCGCGAGATTTCTCATGTTCGTGTCATTTTTTCGAATTACATCTTTTAAAATGAAATATGTTTTTATTGAAAATCAATAATTTTTTATTCCATTTATAAAAGTTTCATAAATTCTAAGATTCAACAGTGTCTGGAGGCTCAGTTTGTTAAGACAAATATTGTGTTTTTAAACGGTCACCCATCTAAATGCTAACCATACCTAATAACTGCATAGATATTTCCAAATTCCATGACGAGGGTAGTACCGGTGCTCTTGCTTATTCATGGAACAGTAATTTTGACGATGTAAAAGTAATCTAACCCATAATTTAAAAATCAGGTCGCCTCTACATGTTGAGAAAGTAAAAATCCAATACAGGAAATGCATATACGTAATATAAGATGTTGCCGGAACCTTGTAAGAGAGAGATGCATTTTATGAATTATAATCGATAAATGATGCTATTTCGCAATGGCTGCCTTGGAATATAAATTTAATGTGTCAAAAGTAATAACTTAAATTAATATATTCCGTCTTTTTGAAGACTTGAGTTTTAAAACGCGATCAAGTTCCTCAAGCTTGCCTTAATGAAAATTAGATAATAAGGGAATGAAATGGGGTGGTCTACGAACATCAAACGACATCAGACTAATCCTATTTGATGCAAGGGTTTTGCGAATATAATATCTTAATGCTAGGTTTATTCGATATATTGAGCTAACAATGGATAAAGTACTAGCGCTGTTTATAAAGAACTTCATTTTGTGCGTACTATACGTTTATTTTATGATGTAACGGACGGGTCGCATCCCGGTGGCGCGGTAATTAAATTTCCCGTCGAATGAAAAAATTAATTTCTCTGGTTTGGTATAAAACCGCGGAATGAATATGACAGAAATATGTATGGAAGGAACTATTAGTTGATTATTTTTGCTCCCCCTGAGCCCTGACGGCTAAAATTCATGATGGCGTATAGAAAGGTGGAATTCATTCATTAAAAGATTGAATTCAACTATTATTTGATAAACATTTTGATTCAAATAAAATGTGAAAGGATTTTTATCACATTTTTCCCTAACAATCCTGCCGAGTGTGTTGGAAACTGAGGGGTTATAAGATGGTATTATGTCATGTTACATTCCCCTTTGTAAGTGGAAATGGGCGCATTTCATTAAACACGTGTCGAATGAAATTGGAAGACCCTAAGAGAAATGACTGTATTGTTCGAATCGATTTTTTTTTTTTTTGATTTAATGAAGACTCAATTTTTTTTCTTGTTGACAGTTGTGGAATCGATAATGCGGGGCGAGAATGTCGGAATAACCCCTCGAAGGTCACGATCCGCAGTTTTGCAGACGCATCATCAACAGCTGGTAAGTTTTTGCATCCTTTTTGTTTACTGGTTGATAGACCTTCCGATGGCGGTCGGTCAATTGACAGTAACTTCTTGCATAACTTAAGCAACTATGTATTTGATAAACTCCACACGTAGTATGTAATTTGAATTTTTAAGAAAATGTTATTGTAATTCTTGGTCGGTAATTTATTTTTAATTAAACGTGCAAAAAATTCTTTCGCTATTTTGATATTTAATGCGCCAACGTGAAATTAAGGTATTCGTGTATCCTCGAGCACATTTGAATTGTAATGTGAGTGGCTAGAATTTACATATTATTATTATGGGAGAAAGTTGTTTTGCACTGACTAGGACTTTTTTTTTAATTCGCGATTTCAATAAATGCGTATTAATAGTTTCGTTAATTTGTCGAGGCAATATAAATAATATCCGGTTGATGACCTTTCTTTGTCCTTTCAATGGACGAATAGGTATTACCGTTACACCTGTTGGAAATAGTAGATTATTCAGGTTTATAATAAGAAGGTATTAGGTAACAGCAACTTCTTTCGACCGGTGCACGAAGGGCGAAGAGAAAGAGGGTGTCGACTGTCGGCTCTCATGTCAGGGTCCACATGTTCCACATTGGGTCCACCGAACTTGTTGAATTCGTTTTCGATTGGGTTTTTCATTTTCTCTTTCTTTTTACGGTCGATGCAAATGTCACTTTTCGGCCCAAGCATTCTCTCTCTTCCACGAACGGCTACAGCAACAGCAGATCGTTATTATTTATAAATTGCCACTTGAGTAACAAAATGCGGAAGATATAATTAATTATGAAACACGAAATCTCCGAAAGGGTAAAAAACTTTCCCCGAAGGAAGAAATTCGAAGGCCTCCAGGAACGTGGGTTTCGTAAATAAATGCTCGTTATTCTCGCTTTTATCAATTTGTCCATCGATCGAGCAAACGAAGTTGATGAGATTCTCGCAAAATTTTATAATCGATAGGCAATAAATTTCGCGCGAAAGAATTAACGAGTCGATTGTTTCGGTTGTCGGTGTTATGGAAGGTGAGGAGATCTTTTTGAAATTAATGACGGTTTGTTGTTTGAGTTTCCCCTTAGTAACGTAACGTGTCGTGTTTTTCCCAGTATTTGAAATTCTCAAATGGTGCAGCACTTAGTATTCGGCATTGAAATGAAAGCCGCATTCCACGTAACTTGAATGCGGAGCGAGGGAGCGCCCAACCGCCCATTATTCTCATACATATCGTCTCATTCACGTCGTCTCATTCGTTTCGCCCCGTACGGCAACAGAGACAAAGAACGCCAGCACGGGGTTGTTGGAATGCAATCAATACCTTGACTGGACGCCACCAAAACTCCGGCCTCGCTCGAAGCCTCGACGCTTGCGGGTCTTCCGAAAAAAATTAATTTTTTGAATTAAATTTCGCATAGCAATCCGTGTGACCAAGTGGAAGATTGCTAATAAATGTAAACAATTAAAATAAAATGATTTCACTTGCCGGTGCCTGCTGTAGCAGATGTTTGAAGCAACTCAGCGGCTGCGCCACTGGGTGCCTACTGCCCTGCCCAGCCGCGCTGCACTCCTTGCCAGACGAGTCTTATTGCTACATAGCCTAGTAACGAGTTTCTCAGAGCTCTTTTGTTCAACGGTGCATATTTTCCTCGAACTAATTTATAGGATTGATAAAATGGAATTGTGTGATTTTTTTTAGTGATAGTGAGTGACCAAACTCTAGGTGGATTTTTTTATATTGGGAAAAAAAGAAAATTGTGTTTTAGTGTTGCTGTGTGTTGGCAAACGTATAATTTCTCCTCGAGGATCTTTAATGTGTAAGTTGGCCTCTGTAGAAAAATTATAATCTCCATTGTTGCGCGATTTTCTTCCGAAAAGTAAAAATGTCTACCGTTGCGTTGAAAATTGCCGAAAGAGTGTAGTATGTAGTAATCGGTGTTTGATGACCATAAATGGGATAAAAATAATAAACGTTCTATTTCCTGTGAAGCAGTTTTTCGTTTTAATTCATGTTTATCTGGTTCTGCGGTTGGGTAGTTTTTATACTCGCTGGCGGAACCGGTTCATATATGCGAGAATTTTTTACGATTGAGGACTTGATTATACCACAGCAAGTGACCATTTTTGCAAAATCCTCCGTGTGTGTGTGTGTATGTGTGTTGATACACAAACAGGTTTTATTTAGATTTTGGTGTATTTAACCTTGATAAAATATAAAATACCATGCCGCAATAAATCGCTTGGTATAATTATGTAAACAATTCCTATCTAAAATTAGATATAATGGGTCGAAACGACTTTTCATTCCGGTGGGATAAAGCGGTTAACTAACAGACAAACTTTTATGTGAAGGGTGGAGGGAACGTCTACAATTTGGGAGGAGCCGCTCCCATAATTACTTTTTGGCAAACGCAGGGCGCTCGACCAAACTTTTCCGCAGACGACTAGGCGTTATTAATTATAATTATTATTGAAAAAACTTTTACAATCTTTCTTGCCACAAAAGTTTTTAATTCTTCTCCTGCAAAATTTCCTTCCGGTCTCTCTCCTCCGATTTACATATTATGCAGATACTGCTCCACCAGTTCCACTTGCAATTGTTTCCAAAAATACTCACAATGGAGTACTCGAAACGTCAGTGTCGCCGTAAATCTACGGGCCGCTATTTTTGATATTTGCCTAGTGCAACTGCCACTAAAAATAAACATATTTTACGCAATCCGTACAATTTATTTATCTGTTTAACGGTTTTTTTTGTTAACCATTACAATTTCTCAATAAAAGTCCAAAACACAGTTGATATCTTAAATTACGAACCAATTTATTTCAACTCGTTACATTTATAGGAAATTTACCAAAATAAATCCTAATCGAAAACAGTTATCGGCTTCCTTTCAGTATTTTTGTTTGGACACGGTCAATGCAAAGGAAGTCAACACCAAAATCGTAAGGAAGTATGCGGAATCTATGGCGGTTCAATCTCGCGATTACTCGAGCTTTTTATAATCTCGCCACATTGTCTGTTTATTAGAGCTGCTTTCCAAATATTATATTTCACGACGATGGATTTTTTATCGGTTTCTCTCGTCCAATACATGGTATAGTGCAACGGATCTCAAGGAGACTTGAAGGACAAACGACAGAAAGTATATTGCGGATGTGCAAAATTGTTAATTGGAAAATTAGTCACTTGGCTTTAAGATACACAATCGTAAAAGAGTCTCGATAGGTTTTCCTGACCCGGGCGCCCAACCCAAAAAACCTAACTTTGGAAGGAGTTTTTCCAGTTTGGTACATTTCATAACCAGATTGTTATTGATCACCTGCATATATAATGTGATAGGATCACGAAACCAATTTATTTTAAATTCCACGCCAAAATTATACCTTTCGTCATCCAGTGGTAGCATTGTTTCTAAATTTCTTGTCTAACAATGATTTTGACACTCATCCTCGATATGGAAGTGTCGAAAAGTTTAATTAAAAATATTTCGACAACTTCATAACAAGAATTTTTATTAGCTTTTAAAAAGCGATTAGTGAAAGTGGATAAAAAGTATTTGATGTAAAATTGGTGTATTTATTTAATTAAAAAATGCATAATCGTGACCCGAAAAAGAACGGTGGGAGAGATAAGTTGTTTTAACAAACGAAAAAAATTTATTCACGTTTACATAATTGATAGTCATTAATTGTCCCGTTAGGTCACAATGTAATCTGGTTTTACGCCTTGTAAAAAAGTGAACCTGTATATAACAATGATTAATTATTTCTTGCTTCGCGTAAGTACTAATTAAACAACAAGTAAGCAGAGTTATGAATATTTGGGTTCGACGCTAATAATTCATCGCTAATTTCGTTATTTAAAGTTATCGACGGCCAATTTTCGAATTTGAAACTTTTCAACGAAAACGATTAGAAAGTTTTTGGTTTTCTATAAGTAAATAAATAGAAAGGTAAAAAACTTGCAAGTCAGTTTTATTTTTACTGTTTGCACATTAAAATTTAATTGTATCAAATTACGAAACCAATTTATTTTTAAATTAATTCAAATCCTAAAGGAATTACTTTACAAAGTTGCTAAAATACGTGTAATTAATGATAATTTCGTATACCACCATTTACTTTCTTGCATATTACATACAGAAATACATAATATTGATCTTGAAAATTTCGCTGGCCGATCAAACCTGGAGCGACTTTCGTAGTCGCCCCGAAAAAAGGTATAAACTTTACTTTTTTTTTATTTGCCTTTTGTTTCTCTTTGAAATGTCGATGTAAAAAGATTATCTTTTTAGTTTGGCATCTCATTAAATTTGATTATGTTAAAACGAGTTCATTGCACCAAGTTGTAGTAAATAATAAAAGCAAATTTTAAGCATTTTATTTGTTATGAGTCAATAAAATTAAGCAATAATTTATAGGAGCAAATTGGTGTATGTAATACTTTTATTGGCTAAATGATTTTTCTTAATTAGTTTGATTATTTATTTTTATTAAATGCTTCTATTAAACTTTCAAATGTTTGTCACAGTATTTTGTAATCGATGTGTCAGTCATTTCCAGACAGGACACGCAACGAAAATTTTCTCGTTAATTTACTCATACGCATCACCGATAAGTGTTTGTCAACAAACAAGTACATGAAAACATTAATCAGTATTTTTTATCATTATTGAAAATAACCTTAACTTATTAAATAGAGTGCAAGAAATATAATGTAAATTATTGAAAATAAATATATGTCGTCACGAACTTATTTCAAGAAACCCAATTTTTTTTGTTTTTAAAAGGTTTTTAATGTCAAGTTTTATTAACTACATTTTCAAAATGATGAACTCGGGAATTTGGGACTCTAAATTTTTTTTTTTTCGTGTGCTCTATCTGTAAGATTAGGGTAATGGATGGTGCAGATTTGGTGCTCACAAGTCTGTTCTAGTACATTGAAACTAATGAAGCATAAACTTCACGTCGAGGGATTGACCAGATTACTAAGAAATTGTTATAAAATTATCAAAATTGCTTGATGATAAACTTTGAGGCGGCTGATGTGATAATGAATTTGGTGTGGTTATTCGAATTTGCCATCCTGGACTACTGGATTATTTTTTTAGGATGAAATATTTTCAAAGAGCGAACGGTTCTTATTTAATAAAATTAATAACCTATTGTGCACACAAACTCCCCCCCCCCCCCCCCCCCATGGTGGTTATATTTGGAAAGCAGTACCATCACTTGAACCACGGATTGATATAAGATATCTCAAAAAAAAGTTTGAAAGATTAAAATGAAACTTCATTGTTTGTCAACTTCACGGTTAACTTCTAGCCGTGGTACTGCAAACAATAACGTATTATAAATTTATTAAAAATAGGATTTCATTATTTACGGCCGAGTTTTAGATTCATAATTTTGGAATTCTAGCATTCTAACTGTCAATCGAATAATCGTGCATTTTGAATGGTCCATAAAATTTAATATTTATTTTTGTAATTTACTCTCAGCTAGCACAATTTATCACAAAATTTTTAAATTTGTAAGCCTGGTTATCATACTATTTACTATATTAATGCTCACATAAATCATCGGTTTTTCAACCCGGGATGACATAGTAAATTACCGTTCACTTTAAAGTATGAACTGAAAGAGTAAAGTTTACAGCAGTAACGTAGACCACTACATTTCTATGACTTCCCTTTCATAGACCTCTATAAAAATATGATTTTTTATACTTATTCAAACATTTCTTTTCATTTTGCACACAAGATTATTCTTTTTATACGCTTCTCAGGGGGGGGGGGGGTCGCTGGAGAAATTTAGTATATAAGTGAAAAGAAATGTCAAGAAATCTTGAGAAAACTTAGAAATACTATAAAGAATAAGCTCTTTCTGCCTTTACATTTTTTTAAAGGAAATCAATGGAAATGTTTAGTAAATCTCCGCACCTCGCTACTCTGCGTGCGCCATTGTTCTCAGATTTTCTGCTTTTTCGTGGACCATCGAGATTCTAAATTGATTTAATTTTTAAGATATTAATATGATGCAGAGCAAGCATATAAGAAATAATAGAATTTATATAGATAATATAAAATAATATATATTGTCATGTTTTTTATCTTGAGAGGGGAGTGTTGTTGCGAATTTTGTTTAAGAGAAATATTTAACTTGGTTAAATTTTTAAGTAATAACTAATTATCTATAGTCTTAATTCCGTTCTCATTTTATACAATACAAATACAATAAATTTGTCGTGGGAACTGCTATACTTCTACTTATGTAGATTCTGCTACAGCTCCCCGACTAGTATCTATTATTTATATTGTATAAAGTAGAAACAGAATTAAGGTTCAGAAAATCAGTTCAATTAGCATTATTGGAATTAATTTCACTTTAATAAGCATTTTTTGTTATTTTTCGAAGTTTAAAATTTGTAATTGCATTTTATTTTATTAACTTTTAAATGAACAATTGGTCTTTTCTCGGCGGGCAATGGCAAAGCACTAAGTTATTTTTTAATACCTTGGTGTGTTAATCTTTTTAAGGTAAGCAGAAAGGTCAGCGTGACGAAAATACAACTAAAATTCTTCTAGATAAACTGCTCTATCATCTAAAAAAACAAATCAAAATTTTACCATCCGTTGATTACAAAACTGAATTTCATAAAAATTAAATGCCAATTAATATGGGTGGGTCATAGCAATATAGAATAATTTTTTTCTTTTTTTTTTAGGCTGGCAGCAAAAATCTTTGATTTTGTTTATTGGCTCGCGTATTCAATATTTTGAATCTGGATTGAGAAATCAGCCATTTTGTGATAGCAAAACGTTGAAAAGTATATTGGGAGGTCTGGAAGTCCAAAATAGGCTGCTACTATAAAAATGTAGTATTGTATTTTTTTCGATCGTTTGTTGTTTGCTTTGCAAACGCCGTAGAGATATTTACCTTTTTATGTCTTCCATTCTTGGTTATTTCCTCATTAGTGTTCTCAAGACACGTTGTCACTGAGAAACTGACTGTTACAAAAAAACACCGTAGTATTGTTACAAACCACATCCATCGCAAATGGAACACATTATCTTCTGTTGTTGATCGACTTGATTTGTCGTTTGCTTAGCCTAAATGTAATTTATCTGTCTTAAGCAATGGCATTCTGGGTTGCAGTTCATAACCAGTTAAATTGTTTATTCGACACAGATTTTTGAGTTTATTTATCTTAACGTCTACTAGTATAATTGGCAAAAGTACGATCTTGAGCGTTTTTTAATGAGTCATCGTATTAGCTGCAGTAGCTGTATGTTGTTTTAACTCGAAGACACGTGTTACCGATCTATTTGGACAGCAACTGTTTTTACTTTATTTTTATATAAAACCACAATCTTATTTATCGGACAATTCCACGTTTTGTATTCATTATTGCCTGTGGTTCTCACTTCGTTGCCGGCGAAAAAACATACTAATATTTATTTTTTATTTGCGAATTACCGCATTCCTTCTTTACATATTTGAATTGGTTTACTTCCAAATGCTTTTCAACGCTGTTGTCGAGTATAGTTTTAAATATTTAATTCAAAAACTGGAATCGTATCGAGAAGCTTATTTCGAGCCCCGGGTTGGCTGGAACAATAAAGTAAATTGACACAACAAATTGTGCAGAAGATGGAAATTTGTGCTTTTATGGCTTTATTGCACCATTTTCCAATAGATTTAATAATTCGTAACCTTGGATTTGAACTTTTATTGACTCATTCGTTCATTATCACAATGATTAATTTGTGATTTGTAAATAAGCAATAAATAACTTAACTTTCCAATAGTTTAACTCTTGGGTAATGATGATTTCAGAAATGGAAGCCAAAGTTTTCTGTGCGCTTTTGAATTATTAACGAGGTTGATTTACCCGAAAGTTTTCTAGTTGGAAGAATCCACTTGATTTTTGTTATCTGGAAATTCGTGCAAGTTTGACCTAGTTGGTCGAAAGTTTTAAATTCGAAACGAATTGAACTGGGAAAAATTTGGATATTACGAAATTTTCATCGCAGTAATTACGGACTGGCGTTCGGCTTTTCTTTGTTTACTTTTTCGAAAGTAAAAGAAGGGGTGCTTAAAATAGAAACAAATTAATATGAAAGTTTGTCACGTCTTGATTGATTATACATTAACAGCAACCGGCTTTCATTTGCTCACGATATCCGCACGATTATTCATTTGTATTTCCACCGATGTTTTTAAATTAGTTTAAGCGGAAACTTTTTTTACCAAAAGTTTTTCTACCTGATTGATCATTGCCAGCTTTTCTAAAGTAATACAAATTTTTAAAGTCTGTGAGAAATATGTGGTAGTGTAAAAACGTATAATGCATAAATCAAATGTAAACTGGTTTTACCTACTACAAAGATTAATGGAGCATGGAGTCGTTCGTTACTTCCATAAACGAGAATGATTGTATATTAAAATGCGGTTGCTTGTGGCATTATACTACTTTTGAACGAGTATTAAAAATTCAATCGTTAGATTTCTGGAATACAATCCGTTCTTCTCGTCCTTCCACGATTATTGCATATTAATTACGCCGCCGTTCTCCTGCAACCGCCCACCGAACTAAGCTCACTCAAAAACTAAGAATCTGCATATTATTCGCGTGTTTTATTAAGACAAGACAATACACGAAGCCACGAAGGTATAATATGCTAAATTTAACGACCTGCCGACTTTTAAAACTCAAATTATGCATTTGAATTTTTGGGGGCTTCACCGACATTTGTTTAACTCTATAATTTGGAAATCCACCCGCGGCACCGAAATGAACTAAATTATAAAGCACGTACGATTGCACTTTGGCCAAATTGGAAAATCGATGACATGACTCGGAAGCCCCGATTGTTCCAGTTCTTCTATTTTCAAGTTGTTGGGTAAAAGATTTACCGGGGAAACCTTTCTTAATCTTCTTATTGTGTACAAATTATTTGTCGTAATTGGGTTACCGACGTTGCATCCTTCTAGCTAATTAAATCTCCCGATAATAATCCGTGGTCTTCTCGGCTCTCCGGCATTTTTGCCGTTTGAGGAGTTCGGTAAATTGGAGGTAGTACATGTAAATTGCCGGAAGGGTCGATAAGATTAATTAATTTAATCTGTTTGTTTTTGAATCACTACAAATAATGATCCGAAACTTTTGAGTTATTCTATTTACTTTGCAAAATTAATATTTCAATTGAATGGGATAATATCAAAGATATTTCGGCATTTGTAGTTAAATTTGATTCGAACGTTCGTCGTAAATCGATAATTTTAAATATTTGAAAATTTAATTAAACGATCCTACAACTTAACCGCCAAACTAATAGGGCATCTTCTACTGGGGTTTTAATCCATTATTCAGCGCGAGGGTTTCAAACTTTCGACTAACAACAGAGTTTTAACCCTTGCCTCTTGTTTCAATAACATGGAGTTGAAATTTTTATACTTTAATTGCCGAGGCCGAAGGTGCAAGTTTTATTTCCACCCTGAATTACGTAATGGATTGCTTCCCTGCGGGGAAAAAATCTATTTGTTCGAGTCGTCATCCTATTCACAAGTTCCATTGACCCTGTTATTCAATTACATTTCTCGAGGGCGTTTAGGAAACTAGTAATTTATGTTTAGTCGTGTGTACCAGTTTTGGATGTTTGTTTACTTTGAAAATGTAACATTAATTCTTGTAATTAAGTAATTGTAACCTTTTTTGCAGACCCGTGTTGTGAGAGGAATTGCCGGTGTTAATGCTCATTCTACGACTGGCGTAACAAATAATAGAAAAGGACGAAGTGTAAAACCGAGTTTACTTAACGATTCCACCCTAGATCGCACCTCTCCGGAACTAGCAGAAAAAGGTAAGTCTCGAGCATTTTTTATACCAAGATTTTTGGCGATGTGCATATAACCCGCCGATAAATAGATGCATTTCGTGATTGATAACTTCCTGAATGTACACCACGATGATGATCAAGTCTATTTGCTTTGATTCATTTGACCCTCGGTTTGACTTTATGAGTCCGGGTCACTAAGATATCGGAGTCTTCCGGTGGTGTATGTGCATAGTAAAGTTAACGTATTCGTTAGGTTTCAAAGAGTTACTTTTGAAGCAGTTCTAGGATTTCCTGCAAAGCTGGCACGATTAAATCTGTCGGGTTTTCAAGCGAAGCCCGGATTTGTGTTGGATAGAACAAGTTTGTAATGTTATGTGTCTGTGTGAATTCTCAGAAGAACATACCTTGTTTGTGTTTGTTCATCCAAGCGTGTTTTCATAGTTCTCACAGTTCTATCTATTTACTTGGGTATAATTTTTATTTGCGCATATGTTACCGCTTAGGCTGTTTAATAATAATTATATAATGAATTTTATAATTCCGACGCATAATTAACCGACCAACCAGTTTAACTTTCTATTTAGGTTAGAATTTACAGTTAGTTTTGCTCGCTCACGAGATATATGGTGCTCGGTCACTTTTAATTAAATTTTTCTTCACCTCGTAGAAAAATTTTCAAAACAAAGTTCACGCCATGTTTAAATTCCTGTAGTGTGAAATTAGCTCAATCACCCTTCGGTCGGCCGGAATAGTACGTCGTCTCAATGACAAGTCAAGGTCAAAGAATTTTAGATCGAGTAGTACCTAACCAACCTTTACGTGTAGGAAACTCGCTGAATTCTCTCGACAATAATTTTCGGTTCGCCTGCTGTCGACGTTGCCGCCAATTTGGCTTCCAGCCAAATTTTAACCACATATAAGTTAGTTGCTCTTTATTAATAAGGGAATTTCCTCTGAGAAGTTTTATTTACAACTGTATTATGTCAAAACTTATTTAATTTGCCAATTTATCATTTTACATTTAAACTTTGCCACTTTATATTATTTCGTATTTAACATTTTCTATTAAAAACTTGCCAGATTGAGCACTTTCATAACTCTGATTTATGTTTTTCCTTCCTCGAAATAAGAAAAAGTTCGGGTCAAGTGGTATTTTTGTCAATATTTTACAATGAATTTTTCGAGCGGAATTTAAATAATTTCTTCCAACAGCTGCGCGTTTTTTTTTGGCAAGCCAAGCATTGCCACTCGATATTTCCAAATTGCACCGAAAGATTTATTTTTATTGTTTCTTCTTGCCCGAACTACGGCAAGTGCACTGCCATAATTATACCGGGTCAATCAGAAAAGTGCGGAGTAAACAAAGGTTACCGATTTATTGCTAATGACCGCGTAAATCACATCGACCAGACATTTTTGATGTTTTTTATTTTTGCAGTTATTCTAAGTTATCTGTGGTTGTGCCATTAAATAAGGAGTTATTGCAATTTATAACTTTTTGTATTATTAAAAATTATCGTTTATATAACTTTCAAGGTTTTTGTGAGAGTAAAGTATGTCGAGCTCGTTAAGCGAACTCTTTCGATTTTATTACATACATACATGTTTTCTCAACTACTTCCATTATTTTCAATAAATTGTATAAATGATAAATTGTTAAAATTTTCCCGATACAACTTTTGACTGTATTATTTGTGTTTAATATGTAAATTATTTATGCATGCAAATATGTTTAGTATTGATATTTAAATATTTAAATTTTCAAACGTCTACCTACATATTAGGAGGTACTTTGTAAACCAGTTTTATTTTTTATTTGCTTCGGGGGATCATTAAATGAGACAAAAATTCATTATAAATACAAGTTTTTTTGTTTTGTAATTCTTATAACATAATGAAAGAAATTTGCGATTGTATTTATATTGAGTTATGGATGAAGAGCAGCTTTCAAAAGCGTAGACAATTAATTTTCGATTCAATTTTGAAAGTAAACAATAAGAAAGTGAAGGTAAAGCTGTTTTGTTATTTCTTTTATCTTTTTCACAAAAACGTACATACATATTTATTTTTTTAATTGGGGTGCTAATTCGGGCGCCGTGGATCAAATTCCCCTATTCCCCTTCCTCTCGCTCCTTCATTATTATCTTTTTTATTTTTAGAAAATTGCGAGATAGGAATTTGTATTTTGATCTTATCGGTAATTCAGTTATTTACGAGCATTTTATTATCTCGTATCAATCGTTGTTGGTACATCATAAAAATATAATGTAATATTACTTACTCTTGGTGCAATTGCCATGTTTGCAATGTTATGATAACCAATACGAACCGGTTATTTTATCAAAAAATAAATTATTGATAAGTTTTTTCTGCTTTTCCAATATTTACAAATCGAAATAATGTATGTTTTGCTGTCGGAGTGACCGAGTGTAGGAAGGTTACGGTGCAGCCCATACACAGCACTCGATTAATTCGAATTGTGAAATGTAAATTTTTCCATTTACGCACAATCGATTAATCGGGAATCTAATTAATTATTGTTTTCCTTCGTTTTGTAACTTTTCTACCTGAATTTTGGCATAATAATTATTTTTTGCTAAATTTTAATGTAACCCAGTTTGGGAAGGGTAAGAACGTGGACACCGAAAGGAAGTGGCTATGACGTGACTAAGCATTCTTCAACAATGGAATATAAGAACACGTTAAACACAAAATGTTATGCTTGTGTCCCGGGGCGGTCGGGATGGGCAAAGCTATTATTTGTCTACATCACGACCCAGACCATTACCTAGCAGATAGGATGCTCGAGCAAGTCAAGGTTATTTCTAAAAGCGATACCATCGCCGTTTCCAAATGAGCTTTACGACCTCCCTGCTTTGCTGCACAAGTTTTTGTTAGAAAAGCACCAAAACGGCCGGCCACCGAAGCTCTCCGTCCAAAGTTTATTCTGGGTTATTTACCTAAAATGGTTTATATTCAATATCAATGTAGGCTAATCAACGTGGGTTGCGTGATTACTTTCTTTATAAGTACGTGGGACAAACTAAAAAATTAAAAGCGTGACCTATGGTCTTTGTGGTTGAGTCACAGTTGCAAAATACAGTGGGATGCTCAATTATAAATTAGATTTGCAAATTTGACTTGCATTTAGGATGATTAATATTTTGTGTTAAGGTAGTGGTATCGCAGTCATAAAAATTTATGTCGATTTTTGCACGCACTATAATTTTCCTACTACGGCAATTTACATAGGTTCATACTTGATATGCTTCAAAGACTTTAATAAGTACCGTGTTTTGTTGTGTATACGTGAGACACTCAAGGTGACCTTCAAAGTTTTATGTAATATTTGGGTTCTCGACCATGATTGCCTTGCATTTCAATTTAAAATCTTTTATTATGATTTATTGAGAACCCACAGGTTTTTTATTCGCACTGCGCCAAGAAGTTACCTTTTCGATGTTTCATCACAAGGTTAGAAAACAAAACAAGAAAGTCATAAATTGGATTATTACTCATCTTGACTTGTATTTAAATGTTTCTTGATTTGTAAACAAATAAAAACTGACTAGCCTTCGGAATTTGCAACAATTCCAATCTTGTATTTCTTTCATAATCAAAAATTCCGTTCTTTTTGTTGTTCAAACAATTCAAAATATATCTGTCAAATATTCTTTTATCGCCCATTCAACGATCGATATATTATAACAATGTATGTATAGTATATTTATAATATAAAGTAAATTTCTGTTTTTTGACTTTTTTATATTAAATACCTATGTATAAAAAAATATAATGATATATATAAAAAAAATGTCAGTTCAAAATTGATATACTATAATAATGTAATATTAGTATATACTACAGTATACCTACATATACAATCATAATATGTATACTATGTATGCTTTATAATATAGTATCTATATAGTATATCGTCATTTTTGTTGTATTGAGTTAACGTGGAACCTAAATGTAAAAAAAAATAAATGCAAAACAGTTAAATTAATATAGCTCGAGAAGAATAAGACCCCACGGATTAACACAAAACTTGAAAAACCTGGATATATGAGGAAACCTAATTGTTTTGATTATATTAAGTTGGGAAATGTTATCTAAATTGGACAACAACCGGTTTGCATGAATAATGAAGGGCGATCGTTCGGCATGCATCACTTTGCAGTGGTACACGGAGGGTTAGTTATCCGAGGGTTGTTTTTTTATAATTGCTAGGAAGAGAAGCCTGTTACGTGTTTTGGGAGTTTATTTTGTAGCGGTCGGGCAGTCCAAAAAAATAAGCGCGATAAAATCACAGAATCGAGCACTCGGAAAGGTTAGCAAAGTAAGCAAAAAGTTTTTTCCTTTTCTTATCACATTATTTCTACACAAAACTTTGCCGTAGACGTAATTGCCATAACTTTCCAATACATTAAATTTCCTACAGGTTTGTTTCGTGATGTCTGCAAAGTGTAGTTTGTCTTACGTAACATGGTTTTAGTTTGTTTTTTATTTTTTTTCTGATAAGGTATTTTTATGATAAACGTAAAGCTTGATGGGAATTTAATAGCGAAATTAACGTAGTATATTACTCTTTTGTTCGTAGTCATTACACTTGTACTTATTTAGGATACGAGATGGGAATGAATTACACTAATTTAGGAGTAATTATAATATGTTTGAGGAACTCAATACGAATTTTTTATGATTTTCAAATAATGGAGTTAATTATAATTATTAGTTTGTAGCTCCCCGGAGGGTCAATGGTCGACAGTTACATTTAGGTGCTGTTGCTTTTATTTAGCAAGTAAAATAGTAGGTTCGTGGAAGGTGAAAAAACGTAATTACGATAAATGCAAATGGCTTCCTCGGCGTCTATTTTTAGATTTATCAACAATGCTCCTAATTAATCGAGCAATTCTGATATTATATATATGAAAATTTGCAAAGGTTCCTCCTATGTGGTGACGGGGAAAAATAGCCAATTGGAGGCTTAGAATTCGAAATTTTGTCGACTCGACATTTAAATATCAGCGACTTTTGTTTTGTCCCTTCTTTCGCATAGCAGATAATAACGGCTCCCTAATTTGGTTTATCGACGGCGTTACAGGTAGCTCGAGCTGTAAAACAACGCCAAAATAGAAGTTATTTATTTCGAAAACAAAACACTTGAGCACTAGTTTTTGTTTTGAACGTTTTGATGGTTGTGCATCGTTACGACGAGGGGAGGGGCGTTTTAACGATTTAACGACTTGGATGTGCTCCAATTAAATATAATTCCCGTACATACTTGAACCCGACCGTCGACCGACCATATTTGCTATGGAACGTGACCGCGATTATTACAGCTGCTCGGTGAGATGGAAAATAATCACGAGTTTCACGTTCATCTTTCGCGATTATTTAGAAAGTACTTATATTGGTAATAAAATAAAAATGTAACTGTTTATTGATTTTATGTAACTCGCATCGAAATACTTTCTTATTTTTAATTCGGAATGGAATGCTTTGAATTATTCGGGAACTGCAGGCAATTGCTCGGGCGAAGAGATTGCTTTCATAACGCAAAACCTTGATAATATTTTTTAATAAAATGCTTTATTATACGGCGGGCGGGTTGTTATTAAAACTGCCATTGTTATGGTTCACGGAGCACAATTGTGTTACATCCAGCAGGAAGCTAAATCACTCATCCAAACATTTTTCTGTAACATTTTCACAGGACCTTGAAGTTTCACATCAAATTCGTATAATTAAAACAACAATGCAATAGAATGGAGAATATGAAAAATTCCTAATTCCTACGTTTAATTTACCTGGCAAGAATTTTTATATGAATTATTAATTTCTGTGCTGTGTTTACTTCTTTTTATAATTAATTTTTTGTTTGTTTTGCATGTCGAGCTAAATATGGCCACGGTATTTTTATTGATTTACGTTATTATTGTTGTATTGAATGAAAAAGTCGGGAATGCACTATATTATATTGACCCAGTAATTCAGAAATCACCTCGTAGCTCATTATGAATCACGATTTTGTAAATAGTTTACTGTTTGTACTCATGCTTGTTTTTTCTACGTCAATATGATGATTATGGGTTTGCTTTTTATCGCATTAATTTCCTCTTTTTTGTGTGTGTGTGTAAATATGAGTTATGATTGATTTCATATCGGCAGGTGTGCTTGGTCATTACCCGATTTCAAAACGACTTAAGTTACTCGATATAATACGAATTTGATAGCTCATTTCCTTTCCAAAACTGCATCAAACGCTGTCATCGTAGTAGATAACGCGGATTGTTATGGCATAGGAAAATTCCACCGCAATAGAAATTAAGTGGTTATAATTTTAAATTTAAATGTTTTCGCCATTTTATACGTATACTTTCTAAGCACGCATCACGAACTGTAAAATATGCACGACGATTAATCACCAAGTGTACGCGAATACGTGTTTGCATGACAATGCGTCCTTTAGACTGGTTTCGACTGCAGTTAGTTGGCGCACAATAAAGGGGCTTGGGCTGGCAAAGCTGCTTTTCGTGGTACATACAAGTTAAATATTTATTGTGTTATGGTGCGATACACGAGATGATTTTAAGTGCCGGTACCAAAAATACATAAATATTTCATTTGTGTATTTATTTTTAACGCTTGTTAACGTTTTCACCGTTATAATGGCCGAACAATTTGTAATTCGAATTATTCAACAATGGTTTCACATTTTTTGTTCAAATTATGCGTACAATACACTAAATTACATTGTCGTCAACTTTCTGAACGTCTTGAAAATTTTCCGAAAGTTTAAAGCTCGTTTAAAAAGTAATTCCTATAATTTACCAGCATTCTCTAATTCTGTACCGAGTAACACATGTTTTATGTCGTTTACTTCCAGAATTGCAGAAAAAATTAAATAGTCGCTAGTTTTCTCTAATTTTGAGAAATTGAGGAATCCCCGAATGCCAATTTTGTTTTTGCCAATTCTGGAAGTAAATTATACATAACAAGTTCTTTTATATTATTTCTTCGTTTTTAGTTTTGGGTTAAATGTCGCGATTTCATTTATCTTGCACGGACTTCCTACTGTAAACAAATCTATATAATAACGAATTTATAAAATATAAATACATGCGTCATATCCTTTTCGTAATCAAATTATAGAGTAATATTTTCATTAATAAAATAATTAGTATTTACCTAGGACTAACATATGACTCACCAAAAGTCTACCTGCTGACCGTAGGTAACATTATGAAAAATTTCCTCAACATTAATTCTCGATTTTTGAATTATTAAGTGTCGGAAAACACCGTTAAATGAAAATGATTTATAGGTAATATTGGTTAGCTTTTATAATTATCACTCTCCAATAATTTATTATTTTGATTAGAACCTCTGTTCGGTGAGGTAAACTGCCCCCAAAAGTATCTGCCAACCCGGCAAAAATATAATTGATTAAATTTATTTATTATAAACATCCATGAAGAATGACCTAACTCGAAAGTCACGGATCTGGAAGGCCGGGGATCTCCAAACCCACGCACTTGGTAAAAACATCCCTGAAGGACGACGAAACTCGTAAATTACAGAAATAAAATTTGGAAGGCAATTGACCCTCCCCCCTTCGCTCTGCCAGTTGCATCTTTATATTTTAGAAATAAACAAAGCTCAGCGAATTACAAACCTCTAAAACGTACTTTTTAATCGTTGCCGGGACGTATAACTTAACGTGTAATCCAAACCACGCCACGGTACAATTACTATTGGTTTCTGCAGTAAAAATTTAAAGCCTTACAGATATACTTTGCCTTGCAGATATCTTACAGGTTCTCCATAACAGGAACGATCGAACTTTATACCGTGGAAAATGCCATAGAGCGCAGTGCATTCCCGTCTGCATTCTGGGAACTTCCCAACGTAGCATGGACCCGAAGATAGTACAGGCTGCACTGAGCTAACACTGGATCGTTATCCCAAAATTTTTTTTGGTAGTATTTATAAACGTTGGCGAACAGCGAAGATCTAGTGTGAATAGGAACGAATATTGCGGCCTTCAGGCCGCACAACCTATATTAAATAATATAGAAACACAGATCAGAGATAAGCACTTCATTGGTTAAACAGTTTCACTTACAATATATTACTTAATAATCGTCGGTCTGTGTTTCGCTTTATTTTTTATTACTAAATTGTACAGGTTGTGAAGCCTAGAGACTGCCGTACTGACTCAATACAAAGCGAACAATCACTTTGATTTTTGCGTTGTATCAACTTCAAAAAGAGGTTTTACTAAAAAATACTAAAAAAATATTAAAAGGTATCAGATAGAGAAACCTTATGGAAATTTTGCAAATACCTGTTGTACTTCAAAATCAACTGATTGCTTTAATGTAGCACTAATTATGAAATTAAACTACTGTTACTACCATAAGCATATCAAATGCTTTACATTTGAGGTACCTCGTTAGGCTGAATTTAGTTGTGCCCGTGACCCGGTTTTATTGTTAATAGTAGCAAATTGCAGTTTTCAACCCATCAACCGACGGCTTTATGTGATCATTGAAGCTCGGAGACGGTCATAAGAAAGTTGATCTAAGTGAGTAAAATGATGAGCGCTTTAACTTTACTCCGATGGCTTGATATTAAATTAACTCTCGGAGGAAGTTAATGTATCCACGCTTTACACTTGATACTTAAAATTTTATCTACATAATGTCTGTTGTCCTCGAAAATTTGTCTCGACTTCCCGTCGCTGTTACTTATTTTAATTAGGATGTTGCACTGTAAAATAAAATTTTCTACTTCGGAATTGATAAAGATAAACCGGATAGTTGATCGTGCTTACTACTAGACCAAATAGAACTTTATTTGAAAACAAAAGAAACTTGTTACTTATTTGTTTCGTATCGAAACATAAGGGAAGGGAATGAAGGGTTAACGCTGTGGTTATGGATACGTAATAAGTCCGATTGTGAACGCAAACTTACTAGAATATTGCGACTTCGAAGTGGCTTTTTTTTTAACAGGAAGCAGTTTATCTCGTTTTTTATATATTGTATTGATAGTCTTTAATCTTTGCCATGGAACATTAATTTTTATGTTGCTTTTACTATGCTTAAACTAACTCTTGCCGAATCCAGTGTCATTTGTTTAATAATTCAATAATTTTGCAAGTAATCTGTTGGAGAAACTCATTACGAAGAAATAATATAGTAACGCTGAGAAATGCAAATTTTCACATAATTCACCTGGTATTTAGTTTTAAATATGATGGCTTTGCATTTCATTAGGGCGCCGGCGTCGGTGAATATGGGGCATTTAAATTCAAAAACGATATTAATTTAATGGCCCCTAATGCACTAATTTGTTTGTGGAAGTCCGTTCAATTATTTTTTTCCTTTGTAACAAATTGAAGTTTCATAAATCTTTTCTCCCTTTTAACTGGGTGTCCAAGCAACTTGTGAAATTTTATCTCTTATGATCCCGGGTACTATTATTATTTAGGGAAAATAGGTTAGGTACCCAAATACACCTGATCAAAGAAGCCGGTTAACAACGTACAATTAATGGATTAATATGCAAAGTTTCTAACCCGTAACCACAGGATAACAAGTTCTGAATGCAAATTCCACATATTCATGTGTTGTCACGTATGAAGTTGGAACGTTCTCGAGTTTTGCGCAACATAATAACGAAGATATTAACTTTTGAACGCTTGTGCGATGTAAATTTAATTTTTTTCGACTTTCAATATTCTGTCTGTGGAGGAGTGTAGTGGCGCTGTGCGAGCCAAGTTATAATTAAATTAATAAATTACTAATTTATTGTACACGAAAATTTAATTATGAAGTTAGAATTAATCAGCAACACACGACCTTCTGTATTTCTATATTCGTCACCTTTCGTTATTGTACTTTTATTATTGCTTTTTTTTGTATGGCAAGTTTTTATTATTAAAGTTGGAAATTCAAGTTGGCGGCATTGTTCTGTAAATAATTAAAATATTATCGGCCGATTGTGTAGTCGAAATAACTCGTATACTATGGAATTGGATTTTCACAATGAAAAAAACTTAACCACAAATTAACCGATTCTCCGACGATATTGTGCTGAAGGAAAATTCAACACCCACTTTATCTAGTGTAAACAATGGGGATATCATTTTTGTCTGGTAATTTATCGTCTGCAAAAATTTGTAATTGCTTCAATCGGAATTTTTAATTGGACCTTCTCGATAACGGGCGAGCTTTGCCTTTTTACTTTTAATGGAAAAACGAAAATCTCCTTTACATAATTACCATATGCATCTGCTGAATACCAAGGCTCTCGGGTAATGCATGTATAATCTGCGGAAGATATTGGAAACTGTAAAGTTCACGTATATAATGGGCATAACTCCGCGCCCCGCCTTCCCCTCTCGCCTTGATGTACTAGTATGGACAGTACGGAAATTAAAAAAATATTGAATGTTAATCAAATTGCAGTAAATAATTGATCACCAGTAATTTCGCCTACGTCGAATTAATTTGAAGTTCGTATTTTCTCGTGTGGAATAGATTTATCGGTTTGACCTACATAGTAGGTAAGACAACTTGTACAATTTAATATACCTATACCTACATAGATTATTCTATTTTCAACTTTGTTGTAAATTTTGAACTTTCATATTAGAATCGACCTAACACGTTTTGTTCCAACAAATTACTTTGTTGTGATATATTCAAATTTTCACTCTTTGCTGTATTCAAAAATACGATAACTCGTGTCACAAGCTCATCTATTTTTGTCGAGTTTGCACAAATGTTGCAAAATCGGAATCTAATTATAAATATTTCATGGAATTTATCGACATTACTTGCAATTATATTTAACACGCTATGGTATTTCATGAAACGATCGTGGTTTGCAACCATGGATGGAATAACGAACGAAGATCGTCTGCTTGCGTGACCACACTTTTTATTCGACTTTATCATTAGCTGTTAGTTCAGTTCGTGCAGTTTTGCAAGTCTAGGATTTTTCATGCTCGGGAAAATGAGCATTCATATTTAACCTTCAGTCGATTAACTATTATCGAAAATGTCACCCATTATTTACAACAGGTGAAAACGATTTATTTTATACTTACATATTAGAGGGAAAAATTAATCGATGCCGCGACCCTTCCGCAGATATCGTTTAAAAAAGTATAAAAAGTTTGAAATCCTAGCGAAATAGTTTCGAAATAGTTTCGGTGGAAGTAATTTTTATGGTTCCTTTTTGTAGCATTCCTAGTCTCGTTCAATTACGGTGTGTCGGGTGAGTCAGCAACATAGGGGTCGTAACTATGGCAACACCGCCCTTGCTTCTGCATTGCCGCATCCCCTGCTGACGCGACGTTGCTGCAGAACTTCGATTCCATTGTTGAATATGTGGAGGAGATCCCTTTCCGTTTGCTGGTCTAGTAAATCAAGCGTACGCTGACAACATTCCATTTACCTGAGTTGGTATCTTGAATCAAAAATGGATCCCCAATTAGGCGCCACTGCGTTCTCGAAATATGCCATTATAAATAATTAGCAAACGAGGTCACGCTACTTTTTTAATCAATGTTTATGAACTTAATATTTATTTATTTTGTTTACATTTCCTAGTGACGCAATATCGGATAATTATAAACTCTCTTGATGATTGTGTTAACTGCTGCTTTGCTCGATTTCGGATAAGTTCTGCTTTATTTTTAAATTACTTTCGTTTTACTTCAAACGCAGTACCGATCGTTTTTATTTGGTCAATTATTGAGTCATCCATCCGACATAAATTTTTGGTTCGTTCACGTTATTATTTATAACGAACATAAATTAATATGTAAATCATCTCGGATAGTAAGTGAATTATCGTCGCCGATGATGCTCTTATTTATGTTTTACGACTTCCGCGACCTTGTACTTGAATACGACAAATTCCGACTTTGCATGTAGTATACCTACGGCATACACACGTACGTGGCAAAATTTCGTTCGAAATTGGAAATTCTATTTTGTCATTGCAATATTTTTAAAGGTCACAGCACCATTATATATTTACAATAAGTAAGTTCGTGCATGATATAACGTTAATTTAAATAACAAATAGCTTGTTTACGTAAGGATATTTAAACGCTAAGTAGTAAGTATTAGTGCAAACAATTGTCCTTGGATGAACTTGGTGAAAGCTGTTGAACTGATTGTGTTTACTGTTTGTTCAGGTGGGGAAAGAGGCTTTCAGTTTTTGCAGACAGCTTGGAACGTGGGAGGATGGCTACAGAATATCGAATGAATAATGCATCCACATTCGGGTCGAGATTATCGTTATTATTCATTTAATAGCTTCCATTTCCATGAATTCCATTATATCGCCCGTTCTGGCACAAGCAATAATTAAAATTTGACTCTTCCAATGGATTAAACATCAACTCCACTACCGTTGCAATTCGTAACGGTTTACATTAAAAATCGATCGGATTCCACACTTTGTCTAATTAAAATCATCTCACGTCCGAACAAAATAACAGCCATAATACCATAAAACTTGCTATTATGGTCTATTTTTTACTTTTGAAAATATGTACCTCGACGATTTCATTGGTACAACTCTTCTAGTTTGCATAACTAGTTAAATTATTAAATAATTTTGGAAACTTTATAACTTTGCCAAAGTTTCCTTTGTGAGAAGATAAATTGAAGGATTTAAACTTTTTCGAGGGTGTTGACTCGATCGCTAGAATTTCTCGATCTTGCTCCAATTCTATGCCGTACATCTCCGACTTGCTAACATAATCTCGAAATTTTTTACATTCTTTACGACGAAGTTTTTCCTGTTTCTCGAACACCTTGTCCTTTTTGGTTTCCGAAACAGGTTTTTTTATCGCGCAGTTTTGCTAATTTGGCGTGCAAGTTTTTCTATGTTCATAGTTTTTCTTTTTCCAAACCGCCTTCCTTTCTTTCTTAAATTGGCGAAACACAATTTACGCTATCCTCGATCTAAAGGTCATCTGGGTTTGCTGGCCAGTCATCCATGTCCTAAATTTTTATATAATTGCGAGCAATGCAAAAACATTGTCTCGCACATTTGTTTTATTTTGTTATTTTAATGACCAAGATAACGACACGTCATAATATCATAATTTAATATAAAGTGGTCGACCTTGCTGTAATCGAAAAATTTGTTCCAGTTTATGGTACCATGGTAGTTTCGGCTAAATTTCATCACGAATTATGTATTACGTTAATTGTAATCAAATCAAAAAGATATTGTAATTTTCAGATTGAAACCGTAATAATAATAAACTGGTTATATTTACAGATGATTACGCACTGGCGCCCAATGTTGGCGCTACCTGTGAATTTAATCGTGTCAAATGAAGAGAAGGTTGTTGACATAAGGTCTTATTCCCAGTGGAATTAATCCAATGTATTAACGGCTTTACTTAAAAATTTTTAACATTCCGTGTCGTTAAATCAACGTAGACCGGACCACGTTTGACTTTGAATATCCCCTCGACAATGTTAAACTACCTAATACTCTTTTTTTTAATCGTTTCCTGACTTCAAGGTGTACAAACAGCTGCTAACAATGTTATTGACATCATTTATCCGCATTTAAAAAATGCCCTCTCGTTTGACGCGCATTGCAAGCAGCGGCGCCCACCATAATCGATAGATAAAATTTACGTTTATTCTGTAATTTGCTTCGACAGTGGTCCATGTAAGTTTTGGGGAAGTTTCATAATCAAAAAAATTCTCATGGACCGTTTCGGGCTAACGTGCCCATTAATCGGCAGTCTACGCGAAGGAAGGGTCGAAGACTTCAACGGTCAACCTTTTCTTCTTCTCGGCATTTTTTTTCCTAAGACATTCTTACGGACTGAGTGTTCGAGTAAAAAATTGCATTTGCTTTTGTGATGAATTCCATAGCGGGATATCGGAGTAAGTAAGCATTCGATGAATCAAGCAGTTTATTGTTTTTTGCTTTACATGGGCATTTGTAATTTTACCTTATAAGTCGTTTTTAATGGCGCAACTTTTGGGACGAGGAGAAAGCAGCCACGATTGTCTAAATAAATCTATTACAAATTAACTTTTTTGTTTTGGTTATAATTTGCTCTGCCAAGTCGACGCAGACGAAGGAAGGAGCCAACTAATGTCTATCGATTGACTTGACCTTTTCCTTCAGCATTCGTTTAAATAAACGTCGCCGTCGTAATCTTCATTCGCTAATTACAAGTATAATATTTCTAGAGCGATTAATTAAAGGTAATAAAGATACCATCTGCTATTGAGGTCTGTTTATTTTTTGCCACGATAAAATGTGCGCTTTATCTCTCGTGACTAAGCGTTCGCGTAAAGGATGTGTAAAAAATAATCATCAAATTCCGAAAGAAAAGGAAGCGAATTTGTATATTATGTATAATATGTAAATAATATATTACTGTTTATTTTATCAGTATTGAACACTTCCGAGACACGTTTGAGTATTTCCTTCGTAAACTAAACGTTGCGATAATTCCACGGTCACGGACGGTACAGACATGGCTACGTAATTGATTAATAATTCTTTCGGCCAGAGGAGAAACCCCCCGATGATAACGTTGCATTGTCAAAAAATAAAAAAGGTCCGTGCAAATTTTACTTATATAACTGATGGAATGCTGTGTTGGCTGGAAGATATCTTGTCAGTTATATTTATGTTGGCGTGTTTCGACCCACTCGTTGCATACAAGGGCATGTGAGCCAAAGCTCAGCGTGTGGGCCGAGCATAAATACGAAACTTAAGTCGAGATAATTTTGAAACCATTTCCCACTTTTTTGTTTATTCGAAACGTTACGCTTCTTCAGTCCAAAACTAAAACGTCGGGTCGAGGAGTAATTTATTACCTGAATTTCTTCTAGAAATTCGGTCGACAAATGAATCGACTCGAGAAGGAGAAACTTATTTTGCGGTCTACCGAATTGGTTAGTTCGAAGCTAGGAACTTCGTCAACTTGTCTACATCGACAATGGCTTCTAATCTACTTCTAAAGTTACAAACTTTCTATCTATTGGCGTTTACTCGAAAAGTTAAATACGTTGCAAGCGTGAGATATTTTAGAACTATCGAAGCTCTTCTCAACTTACCACGGTAGACGTTTTAATTTTATTGGGTTAGAGAAGGCCCAACCGAAAAAGTTATAACCAGAAGTTAATCGTCAAGGTTACCTTGGAAACTTGGGATAATAACGACACGGATCGATGGCCGGCAAAAATTTATCAAACCATCTGCATTTTAAAGACTTACCTGTAGCCACCCAGATATCATCGGCAAGGTCGTGGCCACCAATATATCACAGATTTTTATTTCGACACATCGATTCATTTATTTGGGAACCAAATCCGGCATATAAAGTTTATCGAGTTTAGAGCAGCTGCAAAAGTTGGCAAATCGCGTATATGTTCGCGTCGTGTTAGTTTTTTGTTTGTCTCGAAATATTAATTGGGAAAAAGGGTGAAAAACAATGGAGAAGATGGGTAAGAAGTCACCTGTTTAGCGCAGTGGTTATTGAAGAGTTTTTAATGGGAATCTTGACATTCCCGACACCACATGTTACCCTTATGCCCCTAAACCGGATTGTCACATCACCTGCTGCCTCTCAAGCTGCACGACCTTTTGCGTATTTGGAATACTTTACAAACGACAGCTGCTTCCGTGCACCCTCGATATGTTTAGGATTCTTGACGTATTCTTACTTTCCGTTCCTTATTTACCGGGACAACTGCGAATTCCCATCAAAGGAAAGCCCCATCGTCGTTGGATCGCGACCCGTTTTGTCTTTTCTTAAATTTGCATGCTTAAAATGGATCCATCACGGTCCAGAGACAAACTCGTCCGACTGGTAAATTAGGAAACTTATCATTTTTTTTTGTTCCAGGTGAGTCCGAGAATACCCACATTAAATTTATCAAATCCGGTCCGGTCAGGTAAGTCCGATTGTTACGCCTCCCGAAAAACGTTAATTATATAGGTAACTAATTGACGATTTACATGTTAAAAACCGCACACACATCTTTCAACTCCGATACGCACATTTGTTTGGCATTTGAAATTCTAATTCGCGTTGAAAGGCGACCGTTAGTCAAATACATAGTTTTTCCGTGCAAATTTAATGTTTGAAATTTAATTTAAACAGCTTAATCGACTTTTTCAATATTTTAATAGCATCACTGCGAAAAACTTTTTAATTTAAACTTTTTCAATTTTGTTACGCCGAGACGTTTTAAAGATTGTTTGGTCATTTTTTAATTCATAATTAAAATTAATTATGTCGGAAAATGAGCGGTTTTTCTAAATATTGCGAAAACGCCATCATTATGCATCTCTTCACTTAATAATTTCGTGCACATTCCATTCCGAACAGAGAAACCATGTGTGTGTATCGTCCCATTAAATTAGCCAATTCTCTCTGGTTTGATTTCGATGAGCGCCGAAGTGGAACAAGGGCGAAAGATAGAAACGTTTGTATGTGACGGACGATTTTCGACTTGGGAAAAGTTTTTTCGAATACGAATCGGGTAAAAATTTTATCGGCTTGTTTTTTGTCGACAAATTATTTGTTTCGTTAATAATTAATAAACGACAGAAAGCTGCAATAAAAAAAGTTAATTCGATCCTGAGCGATCCGTAATTATTTTTAGTTTTCATTTTCCTGCATCATCGACATAATTAAATATCAAGGTTTTGAAAATAATTAAGAAATTTTGTGTTTAAATTGAGACTACGTTAATCAAATTGCTAGTCTTTGTTCTGCGCTTTGTTACTGTTGGAAGAAATAATTCAGTAAATTGGAGTCCCCAAGGTCAACAATATACTGGAATTCCAAACTTCCGTAACCGTGCGTTCCTTTCAAAAAGGAATTAAATATTTCATATTCCTTTTACGAGTGAGCTGGATTGTGTTTATTTGCCTCTGGAATTTTGGACGGTGCTTTTGGAAAATGGTAGATTTTAATCGTATTGTACAATTGTGTTGCGTCTGGTGTCGCGCGAAAATGTGAACATTAAAAAATGACATCAAAGGGCACGGCGAGGTCGTCTGATTTTCGCATCACATCACAAACAATCCAGGCGACGTCCCGCTTCTGTCGTCGCCATGGTTACGCGCGGTGTCATATATTGCTACCCACACATCCACTGCTGCCACGCGCTTCTTCCCCAGCTGAGCACAACGCCGGCGCCGCTATTCAGCCCCTATATCTGTCGCTTAGCAACTCCATCGCTATTGGGTGGCTCCATTTATTCCTTCTTTTTTGAACGCAATGTTGATGTTTCAAAACACTTTATTATTATTTGTAAATTTATGTTTTCGTTTTAATTTCTTTTCAAATGGTATTAGGTTTCTCTTCATTATTTTACGCATCGTCGTGGTAATTTAATATCACGACTCATCGCGTTCGCATCCAGATGAGTGGATGAATAATTTAAATAGTTCTGCATATTAAAAATGAGTGTGCAATTTATTAAGACGATGATGAAGTGCTTTATTTATAAAAAGATCCAACAATAAAATCAGGACGACAGACGGAGCGTCCGTCTTTTAAGTGATGAATTGGTTTGATTGTTGATCAAATGCGATAGTGGCAGACGAAATTGGTTTATTTTAAAGAGGAACTGCTCGTAGAAAGTCCAGCAGACGTTAGTTACTTGGTTGCTGTGTCAGTAACCTGGACGACCGGATACCGCCTTGCCTCTGACGCCTACGCCACTGGGCGTGTCTCGTGCATCGTTAATACCTGAAGTTATTATAGATTGCACATTTGTCCACCAAAGTGCATCCAAGTTGTATTTAAAATGGATAACGGTGCATGGTAAAACATGCAGCTTACCACGTTGTTTACTTTCTAACAGTTTTCCTAATAATTTTAATTTCTTTTTCCCGTTTATCGAGATTTAAGTGCTAGGAGCCGGCGGATTCTATGTCGCATAAAATTATTCGCTTCTTGTTAAAACTTAATTATTGTAGTGCTTCTCATATTTCTTATTTGTTCCATTATCTTTCGGTTCGTTGGCGAGAGGTTATATTGATCAACACACATTAAGATAAGCTTTGGGGGCGCACTTACCGCGATTTGCATTCGTCGGATTAATGTTTCATTTTCGATTTTCTACGTGCTCCACATTTGCGCTAACATTTTCGGGAGTTTATGAAACGAGGTCAGGCTTTTAGCCGCATTGTTTTTCTCCGTTCCGTTCATATCGGTTGCGCATTGATTTCGATTCGACCGCCAATAACTTACCGATTCTTAAACTTGATCACCGGCCACCTCGCATGCTGGAAACGTTTACTTTTTTTTCCCGTCCTTATTGATTGAGCATCATTTCGGTGTACGAGACGGAAACATTCTTTTCGATCGGAATTTATTCAAATTAACATTTACCTGCTCGATTTCGACAGGATAAACTCAAAATTCTCAAATTTAACCCCAGCGGTGCGGTAGACACAGCCATTGTTGCTTTCTAATAATTTGACCGTTCCCGATAGATTATACATTCTCAGGTGCAATGGTTACATTGGGTAGGAATTTATCTCGTCAGTGGGTCACCCGCATCCACTTTGAACTTATCGCACATTGCTTTCGACATCCAGAAATTGAATAATAAAGTTATAAATTGGGTTAAAAATGTAAAATATTTAGAATTTGCACTTGGCTTGAATTATATATTTACATAAATTTTAATACGTAGTAAACTTTTTTAAAAGCCACTTTAAAATGGCTTCATAATTGAAACTTTTAATTTAGTAACTTGTCTAACTAAAACTTGGCGAGAGCTTTAAAATGCCCTAGTGTTCGTCAAGCGAATACTAATTTAAGCATTTATTTAAACTTTGACATTTATGAGTTTATAAATTCACTTATCTCCGAACGACGCGACGGCGACGGCTTCTTTCCGAAACGAATTCGAAGCCATGGGATGCACCCATACATCTGACGGCTTTGATGTCTATTGTGGAGCGCCAATTAGGGGAAAGCCAATTTTGCATCGACTTGGCGATGGATATTTTTATTTTTTTGGTCGCGATAACAGGTGGTAGTTACGCCACTGGGTTAACTTTTAACAATAAATCGGCATCTGCGCTAACAACATTGAACTGAAAGTTTGAAATGAAATTATAATTGCGCCACGCCAAAGGATCGTATAACATTGCATTAACGTAATCAACATTGTAATAATAATAATTGTTATTAAGTTTAATATACCAGCAACTAACACAATTCGACCTAGTTTTTGCGTAAAACTCGCGACGATTAATTTTAATATCGAAAGCATTTTTGGAATCTTTTCGGAGATAAAAAGGTTTTTAAATTTGAACGTGAAAAAGACTGGAGGAGATAAGCGTCATTTCGAACGCGATTTGCATACAAAGGGTCCCCCTTTTGCTTCGCAACTCGGTGTTTGTTGCATACTTTTAGATTGCAAACTATCAAAAGGTTTTCGTCTTTCTGCATAGCAACCACTTCGTTAACCATTCAATTAAACTTCAAAGTTTAATTATTACTTGCCTTTTAACATTGCTCAACAAAATATAAACGGAATTACTGACATGCATTATAAATGTTTGTAGGTATAACATAGTATATAATATAATGGTAGTAGGTATACTATTTTCCACATCGATATCGAACGCCATTTTATGGTTTGTAATTAGAGAAATGTGAGCATACCACAAATTGTGTTTGTTCAAAAGTTAAACTATCCAAGTCGAGAAGCAATTTCAACTTAATCAATATTTACATAATCAAAATGGAAATTCTTATCTCTAATTCAATTTTTAATTCATAACCAAACACAGTTTGCTATTTCCACAACTTCTTCTTATCTAAACAAACATCTCCAGATCTCGGATCTTCGCAGCCTTGTACACTAATTAAAAGCGAGTAGACGGAAACTTGGAAACTGTTGATTTGACAGTTCAGGTGTAATCATTTCAATTAATTCTAAAATTATGATGTAATCTACTTTCTCATGCAAGAAATTACATATTAATACAATTAATTTTCCACAATGCCCTCCATACAAATCGTCGTCTTTTCAAGTTCTCCTTTTTCCAAACTTGCCTTTACGTAAACAATTTATTTGCCATGCCGGATTATTGTGTGACGAAATGTAGTATACAAATAGGAAACCAGACCCCCGGGGATTGTCAAACTCATCAAAAATTAATTCGAAAATTGCCAAGATTCACCTCGGTTAGATAACGACCGAAATTAAATTAAAATAATTTCGGTTTCCGTTTTAGTCCAGCAGTACCATTAATCCCATTAAAACCCCGTATTATTATTAATTACCTTGTTCATGCAGGTATGGCTATAATTTCACCCAATTAATCACCTTTTTTTTTAATTTCCACACATCCTTGTAATTTAGATAAAACGTAACGGAAATCGTTTATTTTGTAGTCCGCATAAAATATTTCTCGTGTCTTCCAAAAAGATAAAATAATTTACATTCAAGCTTATACAAACGTGTTTTGCAAAAGTTGTTTTGGTTAAATTGGACTTCCATTGACTTCATTCAATCTTATTTTTAATATTTTTTATCGTAATGGTCGCATTTAAATTCACCGCTCGTCGCCACTTCGTATATGTGAGTCTATCGTGGTGTGCTTAATACGGTAACTCTCCGGGGACGTTTTTCTTGCTTAGTTTTGACAAAACAACAAAATTGCCACCAAAGCTCTCCTCTCGTGCTGATATCTATCTCATCAATTCCAATTTTTCCAGTTGGCATAACCAAGATTTCAATAGCGACAATTATTTTCTCATCTTGGCTGATGAAGGAAAACGACATTTCGAAGAGGTTTCTCTTTTCAATCGATGCAGTTATAATTATTCTACAAGGTTGCTACGATAATGTGTGTCATCTCCTATAATTATCGATAATTACAATTTCTTCTAAAGGAAGTTAAAATTTTATGTTTTTCCAAACTAATCATCGCGCACACATAATTATTATTCCTCTCGAAAAATTAAAGGGCAAAAAATTTCGCCTACCTATCTGTTTTTCAGGCAAAAAATTTGAAACGATAAAAACAATTGCCAATTTAAAATTCCTTGAATATTAAACAATTCGATATGGATAAAGTTTTTGTATGTTAATTTTGTTTGGCAAAAAGTCAATGTCGTGTCGAGTTTATTTGTTTTTTCTTCCTATAATAGATATCGGAATGTTTGACCTCATAAATTCCGGCTATGATTTTCTTTTATTCGCTTCTATTTTTATTCGCACACATAATGGCGGTTTAAATTTAGGACAATATTATCCAAATAGGAGCGGATGCGCACGAATCGAGCAACTTATTTAATATTGGTGGATCTCTGTTTTGAACTACATGTCGGAATACCTAATCTTAATGCATACCTATTGTGTTCGGAGAAAAAGGGGATTAATGTAGTATTTTACGTCGTCGAGCAGCTGCTGCATTTGGCGGGTGCCACCCACCATGGCATTCGAACTGGTTCGGACTTTTTTTAACGGTTGCAAGTTGTTTCCCCAGACCTTTGATGTATATTGGAATATGGAATCGATTACTTCAACGACCGTAATTATAGGGACGCACTTGATGTTTTAATACAATGGAACGCTGATATTGCAATGCGCATGTAATCAAGACGTGTGTGTCTGGTTGTTTCGGTGTTATTGATTGCTTCAAAATGCAATTTCGCGAGTGTTGCTTATCCCGCTCGTTCGTTCGTTCACAAGGCTGACTGAATAAATTAAATTATATGGGTTACCTACGTAATTTAACTTTGCTTTTCTTCTTATGCCTACCCACGAAACCGCGCTTCCCTCCCCCCCCCTCCTCTCCCGCGCGACTAATTAAGCAGGAAGTAAAACGTTAATGTTTCACAATAACAGCATAACAGCATCGTTGCAGAATTTTAACTTTGACATTTTCTAACCTTCGCTTTGATCCGTCATTAAAAATTAAATTCGTGTCGAGCGATACAAACAAAAGTATAGAGAAGAAACTTTCAAACTTTTTACTAGAAAAATAAAACCCATTGTATGTCTGCTTGGTAATTTGAAGGCAAATGTTTTAGTTCGGTTGTCGTATGGCTCTTTGACTAACCGATGATTTAAATTTTAAATTAAGCCCATTATGGCACTCTATTTAACTGGAACGAAAGTAAAGTTCCGACTGGTTTGGGGAGGCAGCGTTAAAAACTGCCAAAAATGGCTACTAAATGGAAAAGTTTACGCGACGATAATTAGGGATCGGAATTCGTTTCAAGGTCGATAATTAGAAGCGCCGGACTTGGAACAATATTGGTTAATGCAGTGTTTGGTGTAATTTAATTTAAAAGTTGTCGGAAAGTTGGAAGAGTAACGAGAGTGTTTTTATTGGCGCCTCTCCAAATAACTCGCGTTCTGGGAAACGTTCATTAAAAGAAGAGTCACTTAGGGTCGAAGAATGCTGAACAGGTCTAACCAAAACCTGTCGTTTGATGGGATAACCTGAAGTCGTATAGTTTGCCAGTCGGCAGATGCCGGTCTACTGGTTGGTATATTGTTTTATTATCATAATGGTTAACTTACCGGGCCGTCGACCCCTATTCCTTTCGTCGTCGTCATTAAATCGGATTTTGTAATGGGTTAGCGTAACAAAAAACTTTAATTGATATTTTATTGGTGAGTCCGATGTAAATAGAAAGTTTCCAATTGTCCTTGGAAATAAGCCAAACGAGTGATGCATTATTAATTCCCATGGAGTGCTCATGGCTATATTCAACTTCTCGTGCGAAATTGCTAGAATAACATGAGGAGCAAATTTGAGGCCAATAATTAATTGCTTCTTATTTAATATTCATGTTATTATAGAATTATTACGTCTATACGATTTTCCATTAACATTTTAATAATAATGCATAGTAATTTGTACCACCTACCATTAATAATAATAAATAATAAGTGATAGCATTTAAATGTTAAAATATTCCATTATTTTGAAACATTTTCTTCGGTATTCTCAAAATTGACCCGATCGCCTTTACTTTCTTACGCAGTAATTATCGCGAAAATAACAATATTATAATAATTTATTTATTGAGCAATTTTGGTGTGAAAGTAGTAGGGGGGATATGCCTAGTCTGACACCTAACGGATGATACCGTTAACGGTTTTTTAATTAAACACAAACGAAATTGTTGGATAATTTTTGAACCGACTGTTGTGTCGAAGGCATTACGGTCGGTGCAGTTTTAAGACATAACGGACCATAAAGATGTGTTTTATTTTAATATGTGGAGGAGAAAGTGGCTTCCTAATGGTTGGTTGGCTTTGAGCATCGGTAATTTAATGAAAGTAAAAGGTGATGTGAAATTATTAATGAGGATATAAGATTTCTACTGGTTTTGTTTGATTTTCAAAATACTTAGTTGTGCAAAGCTATTAACCGAAACAGCTTTTTTGTTACACTAAAATATTCACCTTGAATGCATTAAGTGCAAAAATATCTATCGCTACGTAGAAAGTAGGACAAATAATGTTTTGTATCCGACAGATTTTTAAAAAATTGCTTTGAACTTGTATCGGAAAAAATTATTATTAATGACGTTAATTACGCAAGTTTCGAATTACCCATCTAAATTTTAGAAATTTTGTCTGGCTTATCGTTACGGCTGAAAAGGGTCGTTAAAGTTAAATTTATGCATCATTTCGAAATTTTCCATTGTGTTTACTCCGCGAAAATTACCGATACTTGCGTTACAATTAGATTCGCTTTATCGATAAGAGACCAACTTCTGCGGATTAGATAACGGCTATTAATTTTTTTTTTTTGAATCACAACAAAAGGTTGCTTCGCGATACTCCGTTATCGTTATCAGAGAACAAGTTTTTTTTTAATAAATCGTTATTAATTTTCTACACATTAAACTTTCTCTTATAAATAATTATGCTAACTACCTTCAGGTTTGTGGCGTTTTTATTTAATCCTAAACTATTATTATCTAAAATAAGCAACGTTTTCGAAAAGATATCGACACTTCTCCTTTAAAAGGACGATATTATGCAGGTGGAAGTTTAAAATTTGTTTTGGAAGGTTGCTTCTACCTGTTATCTATTGTATTGCATTCACAATAGAAATTCTATATTGAAATATATTGTATTTTTTACTTCCAAATACAGGGTTTTCCGTTATGTATTATTTCTTTGTTGTTGCATTTAACTTTCGAGTGCCATTATCCTGTTTTTTCGAAAGAGCTACAATTTCAATTACACCAGATACGATCTATCCAACATTAATCGATTCGCTCGCCACGCAAAACACCGTTAAAAACTGTTGCTCTGTTAACATTACGTACTTCCTACTTGGATGCACAAACTTACTGTTGGGTGAGAAATATCCGTCAGGCGCCATACTAATTATTATGACCCGAAGATGGCTTCATCTCCAATAGAAAAAGACTAAAACATGTATTCAATTAGTCGATGGTGATTCTACATAATTACAAGTTAAATTACATTTTACGGTTATCGCCATTTCAAATTGCACCAAAAAATGTGTAAAACTCGTTTGGAAATCTCTCTCAAATACAGTTACCGCATTTATAATACCTAACAAAAGTCGAAGTTACACAACAGACATTTTACTACTACTAATTCTTTAATTGTCCTAAAAATAGTAAACAGTAACAGACCGAACAATTTTGTTTGGCGAGCGAAGGAGTTTCGACAGCTTGTAACTTGCAAACCGTTAGATTTACAAAAAGAATCTACCAGATTAAAATTAAGCATATTTTTGTTCTGTCGATTTTTCGTTCGAAACTTTTTCGTCCATCTGGCACGGTTCGCGAGTTATACGCAAAAGTTACCTACTGTCTCTGCTCCACAATTAAAAATTTAAATCCCGAAAATAAATCAATCGGAATTAATCCATAAAATAGTATTCATTAGCCGTCACGTTATTAAATTTCACAGTCCCATACATGTGAAAACCTGTTCCATTATTATTTACCGTTACCTAGTGCCCAAATTTGTTTCAATTAATTTCTTCTCGATTTTTAAGCGGCTATTTATGTGCTTCGTTAGTTTATTAATTGAAATAAAACGAAAAGCCAATTTAATTTATTATAATTTTTTTACAAATCGGGAGCTGCTTTCTATTCTGGTTATATAATTGAAAAAATTAATAATAAAATGTGAACTTGTCGCGACCTCGAAAAGGCCTGTAACGATCTCTCGAGATTTCCTCCACTGACCTTAATTGAAGTAATGCTATCCCTGGCGGAATCTAGACTTGTAAATTACCTAGATGAAATGATAAATCCCTAAACTGTTTATTATATAAATAAAATTGTAATAACCTTCCGAGGGTTCGGGAAAACGCTTTCCGAATTATTGCTTTTACCTGCCGCGTATGCAGGGGGGACCCAAGGGATTATTGCAATAGTATTTTTGACCTTGTAGTAATGGAGTACATTATGGAACTAAACAATGGAAAGAATTTTTTAGACATAAAATCTGTAATGTAATATGCTAATATCGGGTGACTGACCTTCTGGGAAACTATAACTGTCCGCCCCCTTAATGGCTAATTTCAAAAATTTAATGAAAGCTCCGCCGAAAAAAGCAGCGCGATAATTTATTCCTTTGCATTGTCGCATTATTTGTTGGGACGAACCCAAAATCCGTTTTTGGTTTAAAAGTTTCCGACTGGTACCCGGCGTACGTAAATGTGTTTTGTTTTATTTTTAATTATTAAT
Organism: Cantharis rustica; assembly: GCA_911387805.1. Lineage (NCBI taxonomy): Eukaryota > Metazoa > Arthropoda > Insecta > Coleoptera > Cantharidae > Cantharis > Cantharis rustica. The sequence continues at coordinate 40,427,718 of OU426879.1, forward strand.
CTGGTAATTGTTTTCTAAATTTAAGTTATTTACTTTGTTGTTATCTGAATGCGATATGTACATGTTTACAAATCGTATCTGTATTTGTATAGTTTTTATGCAAAATTTTTGTTTAAAAGTGGAATTAGTATTTTTGATAAAAAAATTGTTGATATGCAGTGTAATGATATGAAATTGTTCCGTCATTTTGGTAAATTGTGTAAGTTGTTTACTTTTATTTGCCAATATAATATTATAATATGTGGAGTGTAGGTCTAATGTCGACGAATGTAATCGAGTGTTTTTTTCCCATTTTGGCTTTCATTTCTTATTTTTTTATCAATCAACTTAATTATACATTCAAGTAAGGTAAGGTTGTGCATCATTAAGTATGCCATCTGGCAAGTCGATTGTCGTTGGGATATTTCTGTTTGTAGAATTATAAAAAGGAGCAACCTCTCGTGGTATTTATTATTTATGTGTAGCTGTAATTTAATTCTAAAAATATTTTTGTGCCAACGGGATAGTTTAAAATAATTTGGTTCACTAAATATATGTATGAGCACGTGCGTAAATTCTCTTAGAAATTTAGTTTGGAAGGATGCCATATTTTTATTCCATTTTTTAGCCATATAGACTATAAAATGGCAGTTCGGCTTCCAAGCGCAATAAAAATCGCTGACAATGAGTCAGCTTGGCCGTCGTTAAATTTATAAACGTTACGCTTGTGTGACGAGGAGAATTTTTAGTCTGAAAACCACAAGTTGTATTTTTTGCAAAATTACTTCTTAAAAAGCAGTAGAACTGGTTCCTATTGCAGTAGTTTTTACCGTGACTTGCTCGCTCTAGCGTTCCCTTGAATATATCACTTGTTGCTGCTTTTAAGTTCGGCTAGAATCGGCCACCGGTTTGCCTATCTCACTCCCTCTTCGCGTTTACTGGTTTTATACCCGAGTCGTTTAGTCTTTTGTGTATATTGCTCTTAGAAGGACGTTACGTTATCCGTTCAATTTCAAGGACAAATTTCATCGATTTGTGCTTTAGTGTTTTATTTCTCCCCTTGGATTACGCTTTTAAGGATTACGTATATTTAGAAAATTGGTGAGTAAGTGATATTGGAAATTTTGGGGAGCTGGGCCGCGCACTTACCCTTCTTTGTGTTTTGTGCGTACCGTACCAATGGATTAAGTGTTTGCTTGTTGGATACGTGTCCACGTTCGAGCATATTGTTTTTAATGCGACCAGATAAAGTGGGTGTTTTTGAAAGTCCGATTGATCCGCCACATCATCCATCGTTCAAGTGTACGGCTGGCGATACAGCCGTATCGGCGAGGTCTGATTTGGGTGTTATTAATTTCGCCAACATCGACGCGCCGACGAACCCCTCGCACGACTAAACGCTCCACGAACCATCTGTCGTTTCAGTTCCCTCTCGGGGAATTGATATCTCAAATAACGATATGTTTATTGATTACCATTGGTCGAACCGTTGAACTCGCCCGTGTATCAAATTCGTTTAGGTTCATTGGAATGTCGCCACGCGACGCAAATAAAGCCCATTTTAGCTGCATCATATCCGTGTATGAAATTATAATGTGGTGTGCAGACAAAGCAGAACGTTTATCTTCCGCCTGTATTGCGTTGTCGGACGGACCCGCAAAAGGGACCGATACTTCTACCCGCATCCTATTAGGGCTCGAGCTTTTGGAATGCGGGGGTTTCCATCCAGCCTTTGTTCGTTTTATCCAAGCGACCCCGCCTGTTGTCGTTCTTACCGTTTACTTCTCTCTTTCATTCCAAAACCATTGTACCAAACAATTTCTTTTGCGACGCCATCAATCACCCCAAAAACCGGTGGTGGAAATCTTGCTCCAATTTGATAACGGGATTAAAATTTCGCCGAACCGCAAACCTAAAAACGGCGATAAACGTCTACGCGAAAACCTTCCGAGAAACCGCCGATAAACAATTTTTTTTCAACGCTCGAGAAGCGTACGGAATTTTAATTAATTCGTTATAATTTTTACATAAACATACCCATTCAATAAATTAATGTTCGTTTATAACCTTGGACGGTTATTTATTCTCACCTTTGGAGGAATCCTTGACGTATTTACAATCAATTGTGTCAGACCAAAAAGCAAATGGTAATTTTTATCTTCCTGCGGACGAGATTACCAGCTATCCAATAACGTTTTTAATTCGTCTAGATATTCAACAATGTCGTCGGTGTCGCATTGCAAATTTTTCTCCCCAAGGGCAAGGTCCCATGTTGTTACGCCAACCGGAAACAGAAACTTGAGAATTTATTCCATATCGCATTTTTATTTGTCAATATCGTTCCAGCAAAAGTTACAAAAAGATTGTTCAACTTTTTTTTCGAGTCGCTGGGACCGTGGGCGTCGATAAAAAACAAATTACAATTTTCGAGTTGATTATGATTCATTTATCTATTCATGTTCAAAATTGCTGACTAATAAAATTTTATCCGTGGCTTGTTATTTTTTTTTTTAATAAATTGTTCGTTACAAAGGAATAATGTAACGTCGCGTGCTTTTGAAGGTCGTCCGTATTTATTTCGTTACGGAATTATGCCTTCTCCATTGTTCTAACGTCTCAACTATCAATTTGATTTTGAAGAATCCGAATTTCTCACGAAGTTTTACAAATATTCGAATCAATCGGCTTGTGAGCGTGGCTATCACGCAATGTAGCCCAAGCAATGGAGGTCAGTGACTGCAGCTTTTCCTTCGGTCTTCCCTCACCATCATCCGTTTCGCTTCCATTACCATGACGCCGCGTTGAATCAGACTGCTGCAGTTGTCCGTTTCCTTGACTCTTATTTGTTCAACCGTGGCGCATTAATCATACCCGTTTTGCACGTTTTTTACGCATGTGTGTGCGTAATAAGTAATTCGTTTCGACTTGATAATAATTTACTCATCTCTTCCTGTTCGCGTATTCATTCTGGTTTTTTTTGCACTTGTTTCCGCTTCGCTGCGCTTCACCTTTTGGCAACCCAAACTGGCGATAAAAAGTTGCCTAATCAAATTTTTTTATTTTTGATAAGTTTGTTTCACGATAAAAACCGCCAAGGTCGATTGTTTTTTTTTTATCTATAAGTACTCCAAGAAGCCACGTCTGAATTATTTATATGCAGCAATTCAAATCGAATTATTTTTTTATCCCATCATCTCGATCATCTTGCGAAAGGTTAATTTCGTGGTTTACCCTTTCGCATAATTTACGATCGTCGTTGCCTTGAACCGGCTTCTCATATTCACCTGTTCGCCCCGAATTTGATTGTTTTTACCATAATTTGACCTCGACTCGGAAGATATTCGTCTGGTTTCCGCTATCACGCGGAAAATCTGGTCGTCAAAACTTATTTTTTATTTTTGTGCGAGATTAACTCGTTGGACAATCGACCATTGTTCCATTTTATCGATTTAATTGTTCATTGTAGTGCAAATATTGGAGGCCTCGTTGGTAGATTTATTGGCGTCTCAAATTAATTTTAATTAGCTGTTTGTATGTCGTATCGTTTAACTCGGGTAATTTCATTCCATTCAAAATGGCCGAACTAATTAAGCTATTTCAGTCGCGACGGTTTCACTTTTTTATTTTTCAAATCGCCTTCATGCATTATTCACATTCACGACGATGCGTCCTTTTGGTATTCGTCCAAACTTTTTTTGCCATTCATTCAGAAACTCGAACAAGTTATTTTAAATTTCGAATGCCCGCCGCGAAACCGGTTTAAAAAAGCGCGGACAAGAGAAACCGCACGGGTAAGTAACGATCCAATTTTTCATTTCGATGGAAAGCACACATCGTCGGCGTACGGCGCACTTTTGAGTTGGTCGGTTTATAATTGACAAGCTTTCGTTTATATTTTTAATTTATACATTTAATAAAATACGTTATGTCTGGCAAAGAATGTTTCATGAATAATTTATTTGAATAAATTTAGTTCTTTCCGAACACAAACTGATCAAAACAACATTTTTTAGATAGCTACTTATTGAGTTTCGTTTTCGTCTTTGAAAATGTGTAATTTCTTTCGGAAAAACTCATTTAAAAGTTATTTTTAACACAAAATCAATAGCGTTGATGTATTCAGGCAAACTCGACGTCACAAACTCCCGAATGTCACTTTCTTTCCATAATCGATTTGACGTTTCCACCGCCTTTCAGTCTCGGCCTTTTGTGTCATTGTTTTCCTTTCCTTTGTGTTTAAAAAGTTTTCTTCAAATGTAATTTTTTTGTCGGAGAAAATACTCGATTCGACGGTTTATGTTTTCATAAGCCGAAAGAATTATTTTACTGTTTTATTTTCGATACGCTTGTTGGTTTACGTTTTCTTTTCCAACAGATTTTTCTACGTCTCGTCCTCTCCTCCGTGCTGAATAGACACGAATCGTTTTTCCAAGACCACGCGAATTACCTTACTCCGCATTCTAGAGAATTTGCTCGGCTTGAATAACCGACTCTTCAAAATTTTCCGATCAGCATTTTTCTCCAACATTTATTCCTTTTTGTGCACGTGTTTCAAATTGGAATTTTCTTCCGTGCTGTTTTTCGCTACCCACCTTTCTCCTCCGGCCCGACGTCTTTGTTTTAATTAAAACCCTACGTACGGAGGGATCGCTGGCAAAATTGAAAAATTTTGGCATCGCAACGTGCATTACGGTAATTACGTTTTATTTCAGTCGCCCGAGTGCTTCGTATCAAAAATAGATAAACTTTATCTAAACTTTTGATGTAAACGCAATAAAAGTTTGCTGTGCCAAAACCACTTTTTGTAGGTTGCGATTAAAAATAAAACTTTACACTGCATTATCATTTTTAATTTGATGGAATCAAATTAAAATTAGATTAAGTAACTTTTACTTGTTTATACATTTTTATATCATCTAATAAATATTTATGTTTGGCTAAAATATCGGTTTCGAATTGTGCATAATTTAATTAACTACATAAATTTTCATATTTATGTTTTTGCTATGTGTTAATCAAGGTTTAATTTTATTTATGAGCATTTGTATTTAAAACATTTTCGAATTTAATTATCAAAGCTTTCTCCATTTAATGCATAATTTTAATACTATCAACTCATTGATTATTACCCAATTTCATTTTTTTGACAAAGTTCAACCTAGTTCCTTTTTGATAACTCCAAAACTCTCGACTATGTCGAAATAAATTTACCATAATTTAAATTCGCCTGTTTACGCTGAAAACACTTGATCTGATCGACATTTTTGATATCTCACACAGTTTTCGAATTAATAGCGAAAATTCGCCTAAAATCGCTTTCGAAATTTATTTTAAATAAATAAAAATTTTATACGTCCCCCTATGGTCTTAAATTTAGGAGTTACCGTTTATTATTTTATAAATTTTCGTGACATTTTTCATTGAGACCAAATAGAACTTATATTTAAAGGAACTGGACTTCTGTCAGAATATTTTGTGTATTGTTAAAAAATCTTCAAATCTCCTGCTGCACACGGGCCATATCCTGTTATTCTTTGGGCTTCTATCCGTGAGATCTCTTGTGTAAAATTTCAAGCAAAAGATTTGTATAGCCGAATCTACAACGTTTACAAAAAATATAATAGTAAGTTAGAAAATGATAGCGAAATTTTACGTAACATGTTAAATTTGTAATTACTACTACTTTACTCTTTCATTTCGTGGTATAAAGTGAACTGTTATCTACACGGTATTTTTTGTAAAAAAAAATTATATAGGCAGTCATAACTCAAAAATCATCGTTTTGGCTATAGACTTTTTTAAAAATTGGGTGTAACATTTTTTATATAGATAAAATTATACTTTGACCCCCTCCAATATTTCTAGTAGTTGTATCCATAATTATAAGAATATTTACAGAGGACGGCGGTATTAAATTGGAAGAATAAATTAATTAATATTTTCATTTTTGTTTTTTATATTTTGTTGGTTGGTCTTTAAAACTATGAAAACTCCCATAAGGTCTGTGATACTATATAATCAAGATTTTACTTGAATTTTTCTCTCGGAAGGAGAAGGACGGGATAATGGTGCAAGTTTTTGATAAGATCCGTTCTGAAAACTATGAATTTTATATGTCTAGGTTGACCTCAGTTCTATGACGGGGGGGGTTGCCTTAAATTTTATATAATATGAACAATACAGAAAATAATAAACTCCTAGATCCGCGCTTGGTTTCCATCAATTTTATATCTGTTTAGATCAGTGGTTCTTAACCTTTTTAGTGGTCGGATCCCCCCGAATCTGAAAATAAGCTCTTGTTCGTCCTTGGAAAATGTGTTTATATTTTTTATTTAGGAAAAGACATTGTTTAAACAAATGAATACATTAACAATATATATTAAGTACTAAAAAAAAAAAACAATAGTACTTATTTAAATTTTAATGGCCATATTGTTTATTTATTAATATTTTCTGGGGTGCACGAACCATTGGTTTAGATGTATCACGCGATGCTGAATTTTGGTATATTTTTAGTGAAATAAATCAGACGAGGGCGAGTCAAAAATATGTACTGTCGTGACGTCACAAGAGAGATTAATTTCTCCTGTGCGTTTTGTGACGTTATAACGGCAAATATTCTTGACTTACCGTTGCTGGAAAAGACTTTCTAGCTCTTGAGGAAAAAGTTAAAATAATACAGTCTTTTATCGTATTTACGAATTCGAAGGCTGTCATTGACGTCATTTGTCGTGGAAATATCGCCCAATGTTCAACGTACGAAGTTGAGAACTTTTTTTGTATTTATAACAGGATGTCTTTATGCCTTGCAGTGTATCTACGTTTTTACAGGATTTAAAACTGTATAAACTGCAATAATTATAGTAATGTTGGTTGGCCGTGGTTCGACTTGTATTTCCCATATCCCGGGAAATTTGCAAGCAAAAAAAATTAGACTGCGTCCTGATACGTAGCGTAATGTTTTTATTCGGTATCGACGTTGGGGAAATAGCGTGGATAAATTCATTAAAATTTTTTACAGAGACTTTAAATTCACTATATCTCGGAAACGGTGCGACGAAATAGAAAAATGTATACAAGCAAAAATAAACGGAATGAAATTTGCAACAAAAACTGTCTGGATACAGTAGTGCTGTAAAAGCTATATATAGATGTAAAAAGTATCCGTACGATACAATTTACATTGCTAATTTGCGATCGTACGGAGACTTTTGAGCTACTGTATATAAATAGCCGATTGTTTGTTCTAAGAACTGGAGCAAAAGTTTTACAATGAGTGTGTGATTAAACCTTTGCATCTTTTCGCAAAAATTTTTTTTCGTATCGCATCAAAACGAAACCTGGCGAACATGTCAGGAAATAACATATCGCACATAAAGTGTGATACTGCGGGTCAGTGCGGCCTTTAGGCCGCACAACCTGGGCAATCCATTGGGGTTAGGGAGATCGAATTAAATAAGTAGGAGCTTACGATGAAGTTAATCTTTGCCCTACTATTTCAACTGTTTACGTGATAATTGTTTTGGTTAAAATCAGAAACTGACCTGGCAGCTTATCTCACATTTATTTTACTGTTGGATTAGGATCGGCTTGTTTTCGAACGATTTAAGCCCTCGGAAGTCAAACGAAGAGTTGAAAACTACCTGGCTCCTGTTAGCCCGAGATAAATATTGGCAAATAGCTTTGAAAATGTTCTTTTTATCTCGAGTTTCGTATTTATTTTGCTGCCAGGGACCGAAGGCATTAAAAATATGCGACCATCATTGATTAGGTCTTGGTTTCGATGTGTGTTTGAATTTATTAAATTTGACCTAGGGCACAGTTCTTGTAGCTACACCGGAGTGCTACTTTTGAGCGTGCAATTTAATTTTTAGACTCGATAAATTAACCGCGGTCAAAAAGCGGATGGACCGTAATTGAATTTGCATTTTGGTATATAATTATCCATCTATATCGAGGAATTCAACAAAACGGAAATTTTATTGCTGTCGGAAACACAATGAAAGCGAAAATTAATGGAAAGGTATTCGGGCCATTGGAATTATTTATTCTTTCTTTTTTTATTTTAAATTAATAATTGCAATATCTTTTAATTTTAAGTCGGTTCATGTTGGAAACGAGTTTTTTAAACTCGTTAGAATATTCATTCGAATTAAGTGGTTGTTGCTCTAGTTATTGGAGAAATTTACACAACCATTAATTTTAATTACCTGGGTGTTTTAAGGGATTACGATTCGGGGTTTAAGAGAGGGAAGTTTTTCACGAAACGCTTACAAATTATTATTTAACGAAAAAGTAAACAGTTATTTAAAAGTTCATCCTGTCGGGGTAATAACGGTAATTTATGTTATCGGAGTTTAAATTGATAAACGAATAATAATTTTTCTTTTCAACTTGTGATATTTGAAAGTCACCATTCGATGATTTCTAAATTTAAGCGCTCATTTGAGCGTAAATACTCCATCGTCATTAAGTTAATATGTTGAACTTTTCTTCGTAATAAAGTTCTATTTAAGCGTAAATAATGGAACTTAATTGGAGGTGCTCCATTTTATTACAACATATTTGATCGATCCTTTTCTTCTTTTATCTAAAAATAGAAACTTACATTTCGGGGTGTAATGAATAAATCAGAACCTTTTAGCTTTCACGTAGTATCTATCGATTGGTTTTTTTCCTTTTTTCTATCGAGGGATTTTCATCTCCCAAAATAGTCCAGGTGAGAATTTTTGCACTACGTGGGATATCCTTTTCACTTACCTACCGCAAAAGTGAAATTCCATTACATAATTATTTCATTATCCATTTCATGGTTGTTTTAATTAAAAAAATTACTAATTTATTATCCGGCTTACAGTTATTTCTATTATCGTCGTTATTTGTTGTGTCGCTGGTTTGATGCGATTTTAATTTGCTTTTATCGACCCAACTTTCCTTTTAGAAACGACACTGCGAATAAAATAAATTGCTTTAATTAAACGAGACCCAAATCTCGCACATTTCTTCTTCTTTTTTTTCTATTTTTTTTATAATTTAGGATGTTGATTTCTAATTTTTTCCCAAGCAACGACGACGATTGTTACAGATATCAAAAAATGTCATTTTTTCGCTCACTTCTCAGATGTCGCAAGGAAGGAGTCGCCGAAAGTGAATGTAAAATATAGGATTGTTTCGCTACTTTCCTACCATAAATTGATTGACCTGTATTTTTAGAATGTTAATTGAGTGGGTTTTTTCATTGGCTTTACGCAACGAACATTAGGAAGTGAGACAGTAGTTGAGAAATTAGTCGTTTTGGCACGCAATCACTGATAATAAAAATTGTTTTGGCCTGTCTTGGTGTCAAGGTCAATCGTATTAATCCATATGACAGCTCCCAACTTACATCACCATTAATAATTCATTCGCAAATATAAAAGTTGAATGTGTGTAGGATGTTTGAATGTCAAAACTGATGTTAATTTTTTCGAATAAATCTTCTTGGAATTTTATTTATAAATTCGCCTGAATTTCTGTATAATTTTCTAATCAAAATACACTTTTATAATGGACGAGCTTTTGGTGTTTGTGTTTGCGGATAATAAGCTTGGAGGGTTTGTTTTATTCAAATAGAGCGGAGAGCGAACGCTCGCAGTAGGTAAAAAATTTCTTTGTTTTAATTAATTTTAAATAAAGGGGTGGATAGGTTTGTGCCTCCGGGCTACCAATTTCTGGTTAGATTTAATTTGATTTACAAATCTACCATTGACCCAAAACATTAACTTATAAATATGTATGACCCGATGCTTTTGCCTAGCGATTGCATTCGTCGTAACAATCATTACGTCCAACCGAGGTTTCGTTTCTTGGGGCGCTTTTTTTGCCAAGAAAATTTGAATATGAATAAACTCGACATATTTCAAATATGGCGTGCGAACTTTGCACTAATAATGTGGCAATTAAAATTCTCAAAGTCTCTCCGACTTTGACGTCGGTCGCTTTAAACACACGAAAGGCAATTAAGGGCTGCGACCCCCCCCCCTCCCCACCCTCCTCTCTTCAACCAACAAAAGAAAGGCATCGGTCAAACCGATGATAATGAAAAAGTGCGGATTCGATCTCGTGATCGCGGGGCCAATGACCCAATTCGTTTTATTTTAAACGAACCTTTACATTTCGAATGAAGTTTAAACGTTACGAGATTTTGATCGACTTATAATTACAATAAATTTACCACACCACCACTTCACAATGGTTTGGTTCTTTTTGTATCGAACGTTCTAAAGTTTCCTTTTCACGAGGCTTTCTTAACCCACACCATTGTTTTGCAAAGCGGGCTATATTTAAATTGCCCTAACAGGTAGTTGGCTTCCTGTCATGGTTTATTTTAAAAACAGGTACCCAAATCTTTTTTTCCCTACAGGTACTACCTCGATCGGTCGTAACGTTTGGAAACTTGAAAGACTTCAAGATCGCAACGACGAGATAGGTAAAATCAAATGGAAATTTATTGTGCGTCTGCCAAATTTATTTTATTTATTTCTCGCATTTTCGACGCCAACATTTGGCACTCGGCCCAAATTTCGAGTTTTTGTTGATATTTTAATTTGTTGATAGATTCCAATGTTTATTTTGAGATTTTTGTATCTATAAATAGGGCATCGAATATTTGCGGCATTTTTGTTTGTTGCTTCTCGGTTACGCGTTCGTACAAAAATAATAGTGCACCGAAATTCTTTCAACGAAAAAAGAAAAAAAAATAATAAAATTGTTTTTGCCTCGAAAACACCTTGCGTAATTTATTAATCCATTAATTTCATCTGCAAGTTTCAACGGTAGCAATTTATTGCCATAGCCGTTTGCATAATCGTCTTACGGTAATTGTGAAGTGGGGAAAACGTGTTGGTCGTTAACCTCTTACTACTTCGAATCGCGTGTTTAGTAAGAGAAATGTGAGTGTGATGATGATCATCTGCTGCAGTCTTCCAAGTTTTGAGCTTGCGACTGCGGCCCAGATTTGTTGGTGTCTTGTCAGACCGGTTAGTTTACGGTTTTCTTCAGTTCACTCGGTTTGAATAATAATTACGCTTAGGTACTTGTAGATCCTTATCCGAATCAAATTTTTTAATTTGAAATTATAATTCGATGTTAATTGTGGTTTTATTGTTGCAGGATCAATTTCAAAGGCTGTGAGAAAAAGAAAAGTAAATGAAAACGAAAGTGCATCGACGAGAACGCGCAACAATTGTTTTAGCAATAGCAAGGAAGATTTAGAAAACAAACAAGTGAGAAAGAGGAACACTTGCAATCGCAATGTAAGCAAGAAGAAGGTTTTAGAGGAGGCAAACAACAGTAAACTACGAGAGGTGGAAATTCGCATCGAAGATTGCCTTCAAAATTCTTCCCAGCAAAACGACGTTTTAGCCGCACTACGCAAACGGAGTTTTAAGGAGAACTCCTCCCAAGAGGCAGAAGATCTTCAGGAGAAAAGCGAGGTCGGTGTTTGTGCGGAAAAGTTAAGTTGTAAATCGGATGTGCGTGGCGATTGTGAGAATGATAGTACGTTAGATGATACGAGTAATAGTAGCAGTGTGCAGTTGGTACAGGAAGTGAAAAGTGGCGATAATGAACACGCGTGTGCTTCGTTACCGTTGTCTGAAGTGGTAGCCAGTGAAATCGCGAGTGAAGAAGACGATTGTGTGATAGTGGCGCAAAGGACATCTTCTAAAATCGACGAGCGGGACTGCTCGAGCCGCGGTGACGATGACGGACCGTTGTCCTCATCTTCTCCGTTCAACAGGATGGAACTTGCAGAATCCAGCAATGCCACCTTGCTTAGATTTCCAGACGATCGTTCGGACTCTGGCGTGAGCTCCTTACGGTCTGGAAGCGGCGATGAACGCTCTGGTTCACGTTCTAGCGCTTTAAGTTCTTCTGACGAACCACAATCGACTGCTCAAGTTTTACCTACAAATAGATCACCGCTGTTGGTTTCAGCGAGCCACTCTTATAATACGCCCGTTAGCGCTACATCAGAACCGGTGCGCGTGTGGAGAGACCACAGTCTGATACTGGAGTCTGAACCATACGTCCGCCACATACATAGCGTGCAGCATCAGTCTCTTCTCATGTCGCACCCATCTACACCGGCCGCTTCGGGCCCACCTCCTACATCTGCTGCTAATCATCCCGCATCCTTATATCCTTCCGTTGCACCGCCACCTAACCTAATGAGTCCTCATCCTTTACAACAGTTACCGTTACCGCCGTCGGCACTGTATCCTCATCACTTACCCGAGATGCTTTGGAAACAGCAGCGTTATCCCATGCCGGTGGGCACCCATCTTTTACCGCCACAAGCCACCGACGAATTAATGGAGAGAGAACGCGCCTACACCCAAGATAGACTACTGAGGTAAGCAATTTCCCAACGCAAATATTTCGTTCTCCTTAATAGCACTTCTTTTTTCAAAACAGGGAACGACAAAATAAAGAAGCCCGAGAAATGGAAAAGCAACACAAAGAGATGGAGCATAAAGAAAGATTAGAAAGGGAGAGACAAGAAAGGGACAAATTGGAACGCGAAAGGGACAAGCAAGAAAAGGAAAGAGAACAAGAAAGACAAGAGAAACAAAAGGCTGCCCAAGCTGTACACAAACACTTCGAAGAATCCCTTCGACGAGCGGGCCATCATCCTAAGGTAATTCGAATCTCATTCCATTTTTATGACGCCCAATTAAAACTTTTTTTCTCATAACAGGATCAAGGCACTTGGAATTTAATAAGCTTGCCTCCACCTCAACGAACGTCCAATAATTCGGAAGAAGAGAGAAAGAGAATGGATAAAGAACATCATCAAAGGCAGTTGAGCATGAGACCCGATTCTCGTGACCACCGATATTATCCATCGGTAAGTTCTCATTTTATTTCCTTATCTTACATTAGTGACACCTCATTTTCTCTTCCAAGTTCAAGGATATTTTGTACGCTTATCGTTAGCGCTCCGCTTAGAGCGCTAACCAATGCGTTCTAATGAGCGCTAACTTTTCAAGTAACTATAATTCAACTACAACTAGCGCAATTTAATCATTTGATTTATTTGATCGCTTACGTGATTTTTTAAAATTATTATCAAACCAATATTGATGTCATCGATCATGATACTTTTTTTCTCTTCGTTTCATATACTTGTACAATATTACCAACAAAATTACTTTCCGTCCAATTATAATTTAATCTCAAGTTTCACGATTAATTATTTTAAGCTGTCAGTTGCAAAGATTATTAGGTTAGTGTAGTTTTCTTTGGGATTTTATTTGCCTTGAAAAAAACCTCAATTAAAAGCAACTACAGTTACTTTTGCCCAGACCGAACAGAAACGCCCCGTGGGTTCTGTATGTTTTATCTAATTGCCTCGAAAAAATATAACATAATTTTTTTTTCCCAAAGTTATTTACGTAATTTTCTCTTTTTGTTTTATTAGAATCAACGTGCACCCAGTGGACCATCCAAACCTGAATACCCTCCACCTGCACATAGCCGAGTTAGTACAAATAAATTAACGGATAAATTAGTTCATTCTTCATCTTCCAAGGCCGAAGTCAATGCCTATGGGTATCCAGCTTATCAACCGCACAACGCTTTCTTTTCTCATGAACCAAAGAGTAAAAATGATCACCATAAGTCTTTACAGTCAGGTAGTTTAGTCGTAACGAAATCAAATATGATTGATCGAGAAAGAGAAGCGCTGCCTAATCCCCCGCCATTAATGAGTGAGTTAAAAAATTCTGTGATTGTTAAACATGATGGTAAAAATCAACATCATTTAGATCCCAAAGGATCCATGTCACATTCTCAAAGTCCAAAATCACGAACGGTAGATATGCTGGCCCATTACTTGCCACCCACGGCATCTCAACCACACAAATCTGGGATATACGATTATCGCAGTTCTAATCAATCTCCACACCATTTGTCTCATTCTGCTAGTCCTCATCATCATTTGGAACCTCAAAATTTGGGCAAAGGATCCCATCAACGGCCATCGCCCAATCAAATGTCGAGTCCGCACCATCAAAGACAGTCGCCGCATCCTCATATGCAGCCGCACCAGTCTCCAGAATTGCATTACAGAAACGTGAGTGTCAGTGATGCTCAGGCGATGATCTATCCTACAAGTAGTAAAGGACATATCGCGAGTGGTTTCTCTTATTTACCTCCGACAACCACATCTGCCCATCACAATATCGCCGCCGGTAATGGATCGTCGAACGCAAAATTAAAAGTCAGCAGTCCTGCCCCTCATCACATATATGGAAAGCCATCTGCGGGTATCTGTTCTCCGATGCCCGTCGTAAGAGCTCACGAAACTGCCACCCCAACTAATCCCATTCCATTAACATCTAAAACGTTATCGGCATCCGTATCACCGTCGCCATTCCAACAAATGTCACAGTACCATCCTCCACATCAGCAACAACCCACCTCTGTAACCAATTGCCTTCCTCCTCCTGCTCACAGTACTCGTACGACTATGGAATCCAGAACGCAAATGTACGACAGAATGTATCCCGTTGGAACCGTGGCAGGAGGTTTATCAGTTAAACCCTCTGTTTCTCATCACGGTACTTCGCCTCCTACTGCCGCATCGGCTCCTTCGCCTGTGTCGCGACCTCAAGTACAATACTGTATGCCAGGAGTGAACCACACGTCGCCCAACGTATTAGGCAATCTCGCGGTTCAAACGCAGCCTTTAGACTTGGGCGTCTCGTCCAGCAAATACGACATGGGAAATTCCCCCAAACGAAAATCAAGTAGTATGAATTCTGGCAACCCCATATGTTTGGAAGTGAAGAAACGGCGAGTGGAACCTGTCGGAATACAAACGCATAATCTTCCAGTTTATGTTGGCAACTCGCAACCTCAGTTGGCACGCGTTAGTGAACCTAGTCCTTTAATAGCAAGTGCTGCCACAACCATTACAACTGTAGTTAATACCGCTGCCTACAGGCCGCCACCGACGGTGGCGTTGTTAACTACACAAAGCCATTCAAATTTCACAGAATCTTTGTCGGACGTTAGCGTGACGGCAGTAACAGTTGCAAGTGAAAGTAAATCCAACAGCAGTTCAGACTCGCCGCTCTCGACTGTCACCAGTATTGCACCGACGGCGGGAAGTCCGGCACCGATGAATCCTCAACCTGCGGAGTCTCCAAATACGCCGATCAAATCGTCGACCATTACGCCCAGTGTGATCGATTCTGAAAAGTCAAATAGTCCAGGTCCACCTAAGCTTTCGAATTATCCAGTGAGACACTTGAAGAAGGCTTGGTTACAAAGGCACACCGGTGAAGATTCGGAAGATACCACTGGTGTTATAGGTAGTGGTAGTTGTGTCACTTTGCCATTAAACATAAATAGTAATCCAGCTAAAGAATCACCAATCACTTCCTTACACAATATTGGCTCGATGGCTGTTAATAGTATAAACAAAACAAAAAGTTTTTCTACGAAAACCAACAACCGAAAAGTGTCGCATAAAGATGCCACATCTTTAAATGGTCATCCAACCGACTCTAATAAAGGTGATGATTCTTCGAGTTCTGACCAAGATCGAGGTAGAAAATCGCCTCCAAAACGAAAACCTCCAAAAGTGAAGCGAAAAAAAGGTGGTGGAGCTCCAAAAAAAGCTCCAGATGAACACAAAAAACGAAAAACTAATCAATCTGTGACGGTGAGCGAAAGTGGTAGTGACAGTGATAAAGAAAGTGGTAGTGAAAAGGACTCCGATTCCGGGGCCAGTACGACACTTACCAACGCGAAAAAGCCTGCCAACAATTCGCTTGTGTCGAAAGACAAAGAACCACGTAAGAGAGGACGAAGACCTAAAACCTCAAAAAACGATAAAGGCGAGGAGCCGCGCCCCAAGAAATCTAAGGATGAGCCACTTGTGCCCCCGCGCGACCCCTTTCGCAAACCTCCTGTGGGGCAATTAAAAAAGACCGGCGAAAGTTTTTTACAAGACGGACCTTGTTTTGAAGTTGCGCCGAAATTGGCTAAATGTCGGGAGTGTAGATGGACGCCTAATCAACGTTCAAAAAACATGCCCAATATTTTTTGCCGATTTTACGCATTCCGTCGGTTAAGGTACACCAAGAATGGACAACTCGCCATTGCTGGTTTTTCCGATCCACATAAAGATGCTTCGGAGGTGAGTGGTCTTCTTCGAACAATACTTCAAAAATATTTATTTTTTTTTGTTGGTTTTAGGATGATTTGAAGTTATGGGTTCCATCTGCTGAAGTGCCTCCTACGGATCTGGATTTAGAAACCTCACGCTTTCTTTTGAAGCAAGTGGGTGATCATTTTTGTGACCTGTTGGTGCAAGAAAAGGAAGCTCATTCCGAACACATGTCAGATGGTGAGTTGTAATTAATTATTCACAAAAAAAGTGTTACGAAATTAAATTCACTTGCACACCTAAAAATCAATATAGTTTGACCTACTTAATGCAATTACTTATATTGCTATTAATTATTATTGTAGATAATGACCCTTATTTCTTAATACATAATGCGGTACCTGTACCAAGTGTGGTATTGTGGATATATTTGTTCTAAAAGAGTAAAAATAATACATATCTTCACATCCGAGGGGTTTCAGAAAAACTCTTATCATGGTAGATAGTGCCTCCACTTGACATCATGAACTGAAAGAGTAAAGTAATAATTTTTCATATAATTTAATAAACAAGTTTATTACCGGTGCTAACTTACGTACCTGGTTTTATAGCACTTGTTTGCAGGCATTGCTGCGAACAGATCCATATAATTTATGACTGCAACAATCTATTGCCCAAAGCTTATTAAAATATTTTTTTCTTGTTTAATTACATAGTTGATTTTTATTTTCTATATTGTTCATATTAAAAATAGCATTTTAAGAGGAATAATATGATGATAACAGATATACTATGTTCCAATTCAGGATTTTTTTAATGAAAACATGTTTATCGTATTATTGAGTAATTGCTGTTGTCGTCCATAATAATTTTCCTATCAAACATTTATTTACACTTTGCTTAATATTTTTAAACCTAAATAGGTCAAAACAAAATTTTGATATCAATTGTTTTCAAGTTCAAGTTGGAACAAAAAATTCCATAATTTTGTAAATATCAGGAAGAATTGGAAAATATCGTTGGAGAATATTCAATGGGTAAAACAATCAAGTATTTCTATTGAAAATATTTTGCATATTATAATTATTAATTTTTTCAATAGCAAACTTTTATTCCCACGTTCATAAATTTTTAATAAAATGATATACAAAATTTTGTAGTAAAATCTTTTCACGAACTAGACGTGGCCAACCCAGTGAAATACACTGCTGCGATCTAAAGTCTAATATTGATTTGAAGGTAAAGGTCCTCCAAGTTGGGGGTCGAGGCGTCAGCCTAGATAATCTAGGCATCGGATAACTTTGAAGACGTTCTAAAATTGATTTATAGATAGATGATTATGTAAATAAGGGTCAAGTTCTTCTGACAAAATCCTACTGCTTTAATCTTCTTTGCTCATTTACTCGTAATAAATTATTTTGTATTTTTCTATAGAAAACATTTTAATTTTGTTTTGTTTTAACAGATAAAATAATAGCCTGGAAGAGAGTGGTTCAAGGTGTTAGAGAAATGTGTGATGTATGTGAAACAACATTATTTAATTTTCACTGGGCTTGTGGGAAATGCGGTTTCGTAGTCTGTTTGGATTGTTACAAGGTAAGTCGCACGTCAACTTTCTCTCTTGTAGTTATTTATAATATTAATTGTTACAGGGTCGAAAAAATGGCACGGTAAAAATTTGGGGCGAACCATCGCAAAAGGATAGGGACGATTTTTCGTGGCTGTTGTGCACCAATCGTCAAGCACATGAACAAGAAAAACTAATGCTAACGCAAATCATAGCTGGCGATTCTTTGTTGAAATTGGGAAGATTGGTGCACGAAATGCGCGAGTTGTGGGGAATAGAACAATTTTGTGGTTGCGGAATGATTAAGGAAATTAGTCAGAAGTGCAATGGTGCTCGTAAAGAAATAATAAAAAGTATATTGATGAGCGAAACGAATGGTATTAAAAAGGAAATCAAAGAAGAATTTGATATTAAGAGTTTAGTTAATGGGACGTCCATTAAAGAAGAGAAGCAATCTTCATTAAATTGGTTAGCGGATCTTGCACTAACGGGCGAAGATGGAAAAGATATGGATAGCGATTCTGGAAATGAGGAGAAAACTTCTACTTTAAGGGACCTGTTGACGCAAAAAAATATTACTCAGTCCCCTCTGAGTAATAATACCATTAGTAAACCAACTAAGAAAACGGTGAGACTGGATACTTTAGATGATGTTATATCAAGTGTCATCGAAGACAGTGTTCATAAAAGCGATTTGGGTCTAGAAGCCAAATCTGAAATGAAGCACTTCATTCGAAGGCATAATTGGCAAACCAAGGGAAGGAGACCTTTACCCATTAGAATTATGACTCTTACTGATGGGAAAGAAATGTATCCCGACACTCCCCATAGTTGGTTATGTGATGGAAAACTGCTGCGGCTAAGCGATGCCATTCACAGCAGTAATTATAAAATATTCCAGGTAGGTTTGCTTTACTTTGTTTTATCTGTCACTTTTTCTTTTTAAATTTTTTTTATAATACATTATTGTTATTCAAAATTTGTTACATATCACAATAATTCACATAACTTTGCCTGTACTTCATTGTCTTTTGTTTATATGCATCAATTGAAAGTTTTCTGTTCGGTTGCATATTATGGAGATTTTGAAGTGCACAATCTATTATGGAATTGCTTTGTTATTCAAGCTATAATATATTGGCAAATGAATGGAATTAATAATAGTTCTTTGTGAAGTTCAAAAAAAGTACAGCCACTGTATAGTATTATTATTTACAGAATTTTTATTTCTCTATGGTTCACATCCATACCATTCACCTTTGCTTGAAAGGTTACTTTGTTACCCTTCAGAGATAAACGAATCGCCTTCTACGTTTTTTCATTTTTATGACAAATTAGAACCGTAATAATAAACACTTATTTTCTTTTCTAGGATCAATGGAAAAGAGGGCAACCTGTGTTGGTATCCGATTTGACCCGTCTTCTTGATAAAGATCTCTGGAATCCAGATGCGTTTGCACGTGACTTTGGTGACGAAAAGAACGACTTGGTGAATTGCATGAACGGAAACCTGGTACCAAATCAACCTATGAAGAAATTTTGGGAAGGATTTGAACATTTTTCCAAACGTTTAAAGGACGAGCGTGGCAATCCCATGTTATTAAAATTAAAAGACTGGCCTCCCGGCGAAGATTTTGCCGAAATTTTACCGACGAGGTTTAACGACCTGATGAAAGTTTTGCCCTTGTCGCAATATACTCATCGCACGGGTAAATTAAATCTGGCGAGTAGATTGCCAGATTGTTTTGTGCGACCTGATTTAGGACCAAAAATGTACAACGCTTATGGTTCGGCACTTCATCCAACCAAGGGAACCACAAATTTGCATTTAGATATTTCCGATGCCGTAAATGTGATGGTTTATGTAGGAATTCCCAAAGATAGTGATAGCGAGGAACACATTAAGGAGGCTTTTAGGGCTATCGACGAAGCGGGTTGTGATATTTTGACTCGCCGCCGAGTGCGTGATAAAGGTGAATTGCCGGGTGCATTGTGGCACATCTACAACGCTCGAGACGCCGACAAAATTAGAGACTTGTTAAACAAAATAGTTGTGGAGAAGGGCGGTCGGTTGGAGCCTCATCACGATCCGATTCACGATCAAAGTTGTTATCTGGACGAGACGTTGCGCAAACGATTGTATAAGGAGTACGGTGTGGAAGGCTACGCCATCGTGCAATGCTTAGGTGACGCGGTGTTTATTCCGGCCGGTGCGCCACATCAAGTGAGGAACTTGCACAATTGTATAAAAGTGGCGGAAGATTTTGTGTCGCCGGAAAACGTCGCGCATTGTTTTCACTTGACGCAAGAATTTCGCGATCTATCGGACACTCACTCGAACCACGAGGACAAATTACAAATAAAAAATATAATTTATCATGCAGTGAAGGATTCGTTGTCGTGCTTGATGTCGGTGTTGAACAAACATGTGGTGAAAAAGGAAAAGGATTGCAGTGAACATAACGGTGCGGGCGGTGCCGACGGTGTTACAAACTCAAACTTGGACTCCTCTTCGGAGCCTGCTTAAAAATAATCATGTGATAGTAATTGCTTATGTTTTAAAAAAGCCAGCAAGCAATTTTTGTAAATTTAATACTAAATAGTAAACTAGTGTGATAAGATAATGTGTTGTTTATGTAAAAAGTCAGCACATTACCTCTTTGTGAATAAATGAGATGCCCTATTATGCACAAGCGAGAGAGCGAGCGAGCGATGCGCGTAATTTAGTGAGCGAGCGAGCGAGAGTTAGTTGTTTTTTTGTGTACATAAGTGTACAATATGATATGATGATTATTAGTTGGATGAAAATGCTGAACATGCACGGTTTATCTTCCTGTTTAGTAGTGACTAAGTGACACACATGTGAGTCACCAGTTGTAATTTTAGCCTACTCTTACCTACTCACTTGTTGACTACTTTGGTGTCCAAGATTTCTATTTGTATAGGTTCGTATCTTGGATTTCTATAGGTACTTATACATAATTTAATATCAGTGTTGTATCAAAAAGTAAAAAAAAAGATATGTACTGGTGGTTATTTTCTCACACGTTGTAAGTAAATGTGCCTGTGAAATGGTATTAAAAAACTACCATCCGTTTATTCAGTATTCTGCGTGTGGAGTATGACGATGTAAAAAATTGTATCAACATGGACTTTGCTTATTTTTGAGTGACTAAGTATGTAATAAATAATAATAATTCAAACAAGGTTTCAGCATTATTTTAAAGAAAAAAAAGTAAAATTGACTACTAAAAAGTGCTATTTCATTCAAAGTGCCAATTTAAGATTGTTTTTAGGCAGTGACTGACTGATGATTGAGCACCGAGCGCAAAGAGCAATTAGTTAAATAATTGATTGCGCTCGATGCTCAACGTATATTTATAAATAATTCTTAATCGTGTTTTATGATCTCGACTTTATGTTTACAACGATTATAAAATAAATTTTAGGGTGTTTCACTTACTTCACTCTGTTATTGATTATACTATTAAAGAAAATCCACTAGGATTCCTCCGAATATTTTGTTTTCCTTTCTCTTAACATTGTATATTGATTGTTTTGAAATTATGTAAGAACGTAATTTATTTCGCTTTTTACAATATTATTATGTACAGTAGCATCGAGTCTTTTTGTACAGAATTTATTATTATGTATTTTGTTTCCTCATTCCCGAGGTATCGATAATTTTTTGTACTGTGTATATTATGTAAGTATAATAGGTTTGAATAAGAAAATGTTTATATTATGCATTTGTCTCATTTTATTTCCCTCCTTTTTCCTCCGCACATTTTGTCTGCTATTAATTTTTTAATTGACCAGAAACACCAATGCGGTGGAATTGCCAGCAGAACCCCACTATCCAGTTTTACAGTAAATTTCGGCAAATAATATATTGATTTGTCTGCTAGATTCTAGAAGTTCAGCAAAGATGAATTTGAAATTTCTGTAAATAAAAAATATTTTTTTACCTTATGGATATACAAGAAACGAAAAACCTTTTAATTTAAAAAAATATGCTATACTGGCAACCGGGAAGTTACAATTTTCTTATGGGTTTATAAAATTAAATTTCATAAGTATGAAAGGTGAAAAATAATTAAAATTAATTTTATGTTATTAAAAGAGCTGCGAAAATGCAGCGATAACAACTTTGATGATGATGAAGAATTGGAAAATAAAGATGATACAAATAAAAATTTTTTTACACAGTATTTTAAATGGATCCACTGTAAAATGGCCAATCACGATATCATATTTTCGATTTTGTTGCAATTCTTATTATTCACTTCACATTAATAATAATTCAATACGAGTAATAAAAAAACGAAGGCATTACTGTAATAATTAAAAGATATTGCGCACATATATAGTAAAATTGTAATGAAAATAAACTGAAGCTAAAATGAGTTATTATACTTATCATGAATTGATATATTTTAATCAAATAAAACGTATGTAGTTGATTATTATTTGATCTACCATCATAGACAGATATTACATCTTTCACAAACCATAGTCAATGTCCGTCATAGAGATGTGGTAGAAATATTGCCTTGTGCATAGGACATTAAAGAAAGTAAACGCACATTTGAGATAATTTCTTTCAAAATTTAAATATTAGGATCCCTTTTTCATTTAGAACAATTTTCAAAATGAGAACGATCTATATTTTTTCAATTTTGAATGTCTTTTCGATCATTAATATCAAATGGGTCTCACGTTTTGGATTGTATTAATATTAATTCTTGACTTTTCTTCTGAATAATCGATAATTTTAGCGCCCTATTTAAAAATTTTATAAATGACCGTTTGGACGTCTCTAGTTGCAGGTGTCTCTTATAAAAGGCATCTGTAATTTTACATAGAAATCGATGTCGTAATTTTTCTGTAAATATATAGAGTCCGCCACTAGCTTATGTTAAAAACGGAATGTTAAAATTGTGAAAATTCAAATTTTAACATATTATTAAAACGACCGTATTTGATAATCAAATAAATAAAAACCTTTCTCGGTCTGTGAATTATCATAGATAGAGATATCTTTTACAAACCATAGCCAATACTAGTCATGGAATAGTTTTTTCCACTTTGCCCAGGGCCGCTCTAAGATATACGACGCCCCTGGGCTACTCAAATTAATGCGCTCCTCTTCATAAGAAAACACACAACTACAAAATAGTAAAAGTCAATTTATTACTATTACACTAAACAAAAGATTAAATTCATACAAAATTAAAAAAAAGCTATATAAACACAAACAAACTTTAGAGTAAAATAGAAAATAACTTAAAAAAGTTATTAGAATTTTTTAAGTATTTTTGTGGTATTTAGTAGTATGTGAACTTTTTTAAGTTATTTTCTATTTTATAGTAAACGTGCTTCAGGTACAAAAACGTGGTAAAATTTGAAAAATTATTTTCAAATTTAGTTTTCGAAGTGATAGATGGCATTGTATGTCTCTACTTCAACCCTTTTGTATAGGGTCATTCATATCTATTTACTTAACCTAAAGTTTCATTTAGACACATGGCGTGGTTTAGTTTGTTTTTTTGGTAAGCGCAACATTTAAAGTTTAGTTAATTTCTTGATTTTTTAATTTTAATTTTTTTTTTCAATTTTGTTTGGTATATTTGCTCTTACTTCTTGTTATTTTTACTGTTATACATGACCGATGATCGGAAATAATTGTGAAATAAAGGCCTTTATATTATGTTACAGAGTTTTTTAATTTTCAGTAATTTGTATCATTTCTATAGCGTAATTTTTTCAGATTTCTATTTTCTTGTTTATTCAAATATTCTAAGTTCAACCCTGTTAAATGTGAATTATTGTCATTTTAGTTTCTTTAAATATTATGTTTCTTTGTATAGTATGTAATTAATTACTTATATTAAAATTGATTTTTACATGTTAGATGAAATTGAAAATAATTAAAATCCATAACTTACATAAAATTGTGCAAAAACTATTAAATGAATTAGTCTGCGACACCCTGTTATAACTTGGTGTTTCGATTTTCGGAATCTCATCAGGCAAACCTGGAAAAATGTAGAAATTATCGAATTTTGTTTTGTTTTGTTAGGTTTTTATTATTTAAACTTTAGAGTGAATAAAAAACAAAAGTTGTTAAATAAGTCATTCTCTACATACCTTTGTAGGACTCTTTTCTAAGACAAATTTTTAAATAAAATTTTTATCCAAGTCCAAACTCTTGGGGGGTACCTCCTGTTAAAGCATTTTTTTTTTATTTTTGATTTCAAACGGCCATAGCTTCGATTTTATTGATTTTTTAGGCTTTATGGATTAGAACTTTTTTAAAGATCTTTTGCTTATTTACAAATTAATTAATTAATTTAAAAATTAATCTTTTGCTTATTTATTAATTTTTGGAATGTAATGTTTGGAGAAAAGTGAGTAGAGGGAGGTTTTTTTGCCAAGATGGCGGAAACGACAGAGGCTTATATTTTGCTCGAAAGTTCGCAAAATCGAATTTTGTTTGAAAGTATTTTGTCGAAAGTTACCCCAAAAAAATTGAAATTTTGTGAAAAAATTGTTTTTATTTAATTAAAATAATTATTTTTTTTCGCGATTTTCTTTATTTGAGTTTGATATTCAGAGAAAATTTGAAAATAATTTGTCGAAGGAGCGACAAATTTTGATTACAGGTTGACTTCTGGGGGGGGGGGGGGCGTTATCGCGGATAAAATTTTGTTTATACCATTTTAAAAGTTTTGTTTACTATGATATTTTTAATAAGTTTAAACTTTATTTTACCGATGGCGATGGTAAAATAATGTTGCCAAAACGAAGAACTAAATTAAACTAAAAGAAAATTTCATAAATCTTAAGCAAATGTACATTTATACATAAAATTCACATCAAAATATAAAACAATTTATGGGTTTACAATGCCCACTCTAATTCATTGCGGAAGTGTTATTTTAAGCTATGCTGCTCATGATGGTCATAAAATTTATGTTCCCTTTAAAATTTGGTTCAAACAATTTATAACAATTTAATATTTTTTTATCATAATAGTAAGAATTAAGATAAAATACCTATTTCATTTATTTCAAAATAATTATTTTTCAAAAAATCAAAAATTAATTAAAAAAATATATAGGGCTTTTTTATATTCTTCATCGTCAGTTTTTATATTTTTGCAATTTAGTAGTAGGTGTATTCAATCCAGTGTCGCTAATCGCCAGATATTAATACAAATTTCCGATTTTGTAATATCGGATTTAATTTATTAGAAATATCTCTTTAGTTTTAATTTTTATTTAAACACTTCAAGTTTAATGTTTTTGTTATAGTTGTAAAGATTGTTTTTTTTTCTGTGTTTTTTACGATTGTAGTTGAACTTCCAGTACTTTATTAATTGATAAATAATTTCGGAGGGGGGGGGGGGTTGTAGCCCTTAACCCCCCCCCCCCCCATACGGCCTTGCACATCGAGGATGATCCACCTCCTAGTAGCACACTTTGCGTAGTAGGACCGGTCTAGGGGGATATTTTTAGTGAGTACACGGCAAATCTAGGATATACTCTAAAATCTAGTAATCTAATCGCTGTAAGGATTTCTTCTTAAGCTTCTAATTTTAATGATCCTTTTATATTATAATCCGTTCGTCGCGATGGTGCCCAATTTATGCACTAACCATTAAATACTAACCATTTATTTAAAATACAGACCATTTATTTAAAATACTGACCATTTCATTAAAATACTGACCAAATTCAAGTCTTTAGTTATATCACGCAATTTATTAAAATATTACTTTTCAGGCTTTTAGTTTTGATAATTGATCAATTAAATTATCATAATTTAATAATTATACTGTAATTTTCAATAAATATGAGAGATAAATCCGTTAAATGTAAATTACCCAAAGAATTACGTAAATAGTTTTTCACTCTCTTCAACACAGAAAAAGAACGTTGGGCTGTTGCATTGCATATGAGTATAGTAAGAAATATTTTTAAAATGGTTTCTACATTGAGAAAAGTAGATTGTAAACCGTTTAATATAATTCTATACATTTCCATGAGATTTGATTTCTCAATAAATTTTGAGGCCTCCCAAAATTTGGAGGCTCCAAGCGCGCGCTTCATGCGCCTGTGCGATAATCCGCTACTGATAAAACCATCGTTTGATTGTAACTTTCGATTCACTGTTGTCAAGAATTAAGTAGACATCATTTAAAATAAATATTTACTTTATGAGTTTTTATATTTTCTACCGAATTATATAAATTGAAAAGTCGAAAAATTCTGCGATTCTCGCTAGTCGTTACCGCAACAGTACGAGCAAGTATTAAATCAGAGCAGGCTTTACCATAAATTTAAGTCAAAGTAATTTGGTGTGAAGAGAAATTTGTTTCTCTTCCACAGGGAAATAAATATTTTAAATATTTTTTAATTAAATTTTTAAATAATTTAAAATTTTTTTTATATATTTTAAATATTTCAGCAATGGAATTTAGCTAACTGCAGTGGTTTTTATGAAACTTGATGTAATATTATTTTATTTTGAGGATCAGTAATTAAAATAATATTATAGATGTTGATTTTACATTTTACATATTTACATAAGGAATTTAAACAGATAGAACAAACCAGAGCTTACGAAAAGCTTCAACAATAATTACTACCTTTTTATGCTTTCAAATAATTTTACTTAATATTTTAAAAAATTTACTCTTTACAAAACGATTTTCTTGTTATTATTTGTAATAAAAAATTATGTTCGATTTTTTATGCTTTTCTCGCAGTTTATTATTTTTCAACTTCCGTTTAAACTTTTAATATTTTATCCCATTTTTTATATTTATAATATCTTACTTATATTATTATGATTTTATTTATTGTTTCATACAATTTTAAGTTTTTAATTGTTAAAAATTTAATTAACCCAGGGGAAATTCTGTAGATGGGAACCGCAGTTTAACGCAGATTCTAAACCATGGGATGCGTATACATTTTAATTACGAAGAAGTAGAGAAGGGACATGGGCGTTCAAAAATGTTGCGTGCACTTTTAGAGAAGAACACGATTGGAAAATCCGGTGTACTTTAGTCGATGATCGAACCTGTGATACTCTATTTTTAAGAGCGAACTGTACAATAATATCTTTTACATTCTTAGTCCACCCTGTTTTTTTTCAATTTATTCCCAAATCAGAAAGATGGCTGATAGAATTTATAAAATAATTTTTGATTAGATATTTTTAATTTACTCTATATAAGCAGATGACTTTTTCCTCATACATAGACTCATTCCATATATAGACCGAGATTACTACCTCTCTTAATTTACCTAGAAAAAATAATTTATTGGTATAGCAAAGATTTAGATATAACAGCAAAAATATGTTATTTATAATCGACTCAGCAATTATTTTTTGCTGCTAAGAAGCAGAAAGAAATTTAGACGAATTTGTTAGAAGAATAATAATATTTTTTTCAGTGTGTAAGAATTTCTTAACTCTGCTTAAGCATAACACTCCCATGTTAATGTATCTTACAGTCCTTCCACGATATTTCCTAACAGGCAAAAAAAAAACTACAAGCTAAACTAGGATTAATTAAGAAAATTTAGCACAGTAAGGTCATTAATCAAGTTTAGCTTAAACTCGTTTCGTTTCTGTCTGGTGAAACCAGCCGTGCATACAGGACTTTATTTAAGGGGGGGGGGGAGTTTACACAAACTTTACATGTTTGTGTAATTTTATTTTGAATTTTAGTTTGTTATCTATTTAATACTAGTACTTACATTTAGTGCTTTGGCTGTGAGTCGCGGGGGGGGGGGTGCCAATTTCAATTGGATCTATTGCTTCCCCCCGCCGTATCCGAGCCTGGGTTAAATTGGTTTTTAGTAATTACCGCATTGACGTGCCAGTCTGACAAAAATCTTATAAAAATGAATCTGTGGGTATCGCGAATTTAACACCATTTTATTTTATTTAAAAAACACTGGTCCAGCGAAAATTTGCCTCATTGTTCATTGGTCCAGTCCGGGTCTGATATATTAACAATGTTAATTAGGGTTGTCAACCGTCCTATTTTCGTTAGTGACAGCACCGAGCCGAGGTAAACATTGGAAAATACAACTTTCCCGTCAAAAAATTTTTTCTAGGGAAAGTTATTTTCTTAAATTTTCCGTCGGAATGGGGCTGTTTTTAGAATAACAACCCTTGTGGTAGCCATATTGGATATTTCTGTTGTTGGACGCTCTTCGGCAATCTTCGGAAACGCGTAATTGGAGATTCTCGCGTTGTTATTGACAGTAACAGCCCCGAGCCGAGGGAAAAATTAGAAAATACAACTTTCCCAACAAAAAATTTTTTCAAAACTTTCCGACGGCGAAGCCGAGGAAAGTTAAAAAAATTTTCCTAGGAAAGTTATTTTCTAAAATTTTCCGTCGGTATGGGGCTGTTTTTAGAATAACAACGCGAGAATTTCCAATTACGCGTTTCCGAAGATTGTTTCCGCCCACCGTAGACTGATATTACACTACTATTCATTTTTTATTATTTTAAGTTTCTTATAAATTTAATAATTGTGCTATTTATACAATGTACAATTATTTGTCAATTACGCCTTCAATAAATTGATAATCGCTTTTTATCAATGCTGAAACTTAATAATTATTTGTGTACCAGAGGCGTAAAGCGGTCCTAAATACAAGAACATGAGAGGCGTCAAAAAAATTCTACGCCCGATGGCACAAATATATTTTGTCTCCCTGAGGCGTAGAAAATATATTACAGTAAATTTTTATAAATTATGATTACCAAACGCACTTGTTTGCTCGGGGTAGCTCTGGTGGCCGAGAGCAGTCGGGCTTCCTCAGGATCGAAGGTTCGACTTTCATAAAACAAAATATTATTACCAAAATTCGATTTTAAAAACTTGCATTCGAATTATTTTAAACCTTTTAATTTTTATACTTCTCTCAAAGATTAAAATTACGATTTCAATTTATCAATTCAAAACAATATCAGCCACGCCACACGTTGGCTTTTTTATAACTAAGAATTTTTACTTGTTAAAATATCCAATTAAATTAATAAGTAAATTTAAAATTTTCATAAATTTTTATCGCAGCAATGAATCTTTTTCCAAAACGGCAATGGCGAAAATTTCTCCGTGGTATCGGATTGCAGCTGTCCGACTTTCTATCAATTTTGTCGTTTGTCCAATCAAATAATTTCTATTAAAAAAAATCATTCATCCAAATAAATTAATTTTAATAAATCCAAAAATTTCCAATACTTACAAAATCAAAAAATTCCTATCTACGGCCAATCTTGACCAAAATATTCTCAACTCAAACTCAAGTACAATACCCAAAAAAAATTCACAATTTCAAAATTATTCGCACAAAAAATACTCAAGATCGGCGGAGCAAAAATCTAGGCCCCCGCCGTTTTCGCCATCTTGGCAAAAAAGGTCTACTCTTCCGCTACTTTCTACCAACCTAACATTTTTAAAATTTTACCACCTTACAACTCATATTTAAAATTCAAAAATTACAACTCCGGCGTCCAAATCACATTGTAATACCACAATATAATTATTATTATAGCGAAAAAGTGACACTTTACGCTCGATCGGACAAAAATTAAATTAATCTGTCAAAATTTTGTACAAACCAAAAATGTTAACTTTTTTCAAAGCGCTTCTCTCTTCACAAAGATGAATAACTAAAAATCCAACACAATTAAGGTAAGAGCGGTAGACACATTGCCTGCTTTTTCGACCGTCTAGCCATCACACAATGTGTTTCTGACTCATTAGTCGTCATCAGTACCGCTTACTTGATGTTATCACTTAATTATGTGCACCAGTGGCGTAACAAGCAGTTGGGGGCCCGGTGCGAAGTTGGGGGCCGAGACCCCGTTTTTGTAACAAGATAAAAACAAACAAAAATAAGAAACGTATTGAAATGATAAATTCTCGTAAAGATTTTACAATTCACTTGTTTTTTCTCAGGTTTACCCTGGATTGCGGACACTTTGGATAATTTTAGGACGAGAGTTCTAGCGTTATCAAAATAAAAAAATAAAATATAAAAATTTTTTATACAAAAAAAAAAAATAAAGCTTTTCCAAAAATAATGAATAATCCAAATTCAAATTGTAAATCACAAATAATTTAAATTCAAATAATTTGTCCTTTGCTCGAGGTTCGAACTTATAAATTTCACTTATCAATTGACGCAATATCAAATTTGATTATTACAAATGTAATTTTAATTTTTTAATTTCAAATATAATTTAAATTCAATTATTTCAAACATCTAAAATCACCTTGGTACCGCTCAGGAGCAAATCGCAAAAAAAAATATCCAAAATAATTCCAAACTTCAAAAAACTACACAGTAATGCAGATGCATCAAATTCACTTTATTCAAAATAAATCCAAATTATTACCCACAATTTCTCATTAACAAAATCTCAAAAATATCTCACTGAGCCAAAAATCAACGACCGGCACGGGTGGCCATATTTGGCAAAAAGCCATCTATTTCCTCTCATTCGCCCTCACCGCTCAAATTTTACAATCTTACCATTTAAACTTCATAAAATAAAATTTTCTATCAAAATGTACCGGGTGGGCGCGAATCACTTATTATATTAATAGAATAAAAAATACAGAAATTATCAACATTTTATAAACTACAACATATTATATTTTCAATATTAAATTATTTTTAAAGATTGAGTAGTCACAGCAAAACCGGGGGCTTTTTTAGCCGGGGGCCAGCGTGCGTGGCACCCACCGCACCCCGGTAGTTCCGCCCCTGATGTGCACTATAATAGCTACTGGTTTTCATTTCATGTGGACTGCTAAACGCGAGTGATAACATCAAGTAAGCGGTACTGATGATGACTAATGAGTCAGAAACACAATGTGTGATGGCTAGACGGTCGAAAAAGCAGGCAATGTGTCTACCACTCTTACCTTAATTGTGTTGGATTTTTAGTTTTTTAAACTTTAATGCACGATGGGTGCAATATTTTTACTTTTCAAAGATGAATAATTTAAAATTTCAGTCAAAATATAAAACTAAACCATCGATTGCAACGATGTTGCAAGTTCCGCTTAAATTAATTATACTTATGTAATGTATTTTAATCACAGCTAATAGAGCGGTCAGATAGTCTTCTGTGCAAAGGCCGTCGGTTAATTAATTATTTGATTAAGACTACCTACAATTATTTAAAAACCTCATGTGAATAGTAGAACCATAATTTTGAATCTGTCTATAGGCAATGAGTATGTACTTATATTAAAATCATCACAAATTTATTACTAATTATTCGAAATGTAAAATATAACCGACCAAATAGACGACATTTTTTATAAAAATACTTATATTGGAATCTCGTTAATCCGTTCATGCGAGTCAGAGGTAAATATAGATAATGGAGGAAATTCGAAATGTGTTACTTTGTAATTTTAAAAAGTTGGCATTGTTGACAGTCTTAATTTAAATTAAAACTTAGTGTCGCATTCTTCCTATTCGTTTACTTCTTAACACTGTATTGTTACTGGAGCGAAATATTTTAATTCGTCTTTTTATCATTTACGACAATTTACCCCAGGCCTGGGGTTGAAGTTATTATTGTGTTTTAATTAGAGATATCACTTGAAGTTTCGGAATTAACTAATTACGCTTTCTCAAAGAAAGAAGAAAATTATCTGCACGAAGGCGTCAAATTTGTAATTGCGAATTGCTGTAATTTAACTGGAGATAAAGTGTGCTTCGTTTTCTTGACAAGCTGACAACTTCATGTACCATGTTACTAGCATTACATGCTAATGCAATATATAGTTAATTATGGATTTGTTGATTTGTAACAATAAAACTACTTTCCTAGTTGGATATAAATGGGTGGGCAACCCTTCAGGATACAAGAGTTATCGAGAAAAGCAATTCCAAACCCAACCTTAAAATGTTGGAAAATTTTAATGTTTACTTAAAAAATGTTCCTTAAGAAGTACCATTGTGAAGTATTAAAACCATGTCACGTATTAACAAATGCATGTCTTTTTATTTTGATCACAACCACAATAGTCTGAAAAACAAGTTTGAGTGGTCATTTCTTTAAATGAAAGCCAGCCATCTTTATGTAGTTACTACCTAACTGATACTTTTGCGTGGAACCGCGACCTAATTCAAAAATGATTTATGTATAAGAGTTGTTTAGAAAAAGCACGACGAGCAACTTGGAAGAATAGAAAACCAGCGTAAGATTTGTTTGTTCTTTTCAGATGCTTTTCCATTTTGCATTTCTAAATCCGATTGGTAATTTTGTGACGGATATTGGATTTTGAAGGCTCGCGATTTCCTACAACTAGGAAAAACGACGACGAAAAGCTTTTTCGAAACGACGAGTTACTACTTTATGAAAAGTACATAGGTACTTAAAAATTAAAATGGATTTTAAGTACCGGGTAAGCAATTTCTCTCATTTATCGATCCACCTATCGTATAGGTATAAGTTAGTTAACTAACAACGTTAACCAGAAGGTTAAGGAATTCGGTCTGCCGAATTAGCATGAGGCGTAATATTTTTGGAGATTCCCAAAAAGTCGTGAATGGGATTTCCGTGGGCGGAAAAATTGGAAGTGTAAGTGTATCGTAATTTATATTTCGACATTATGTTGTTTGTTTTTTGAAAAGTTGTAATAACATACGGGAGGTTTTATGCTTTGTTTATATCACGTAAGGATAATATTTACTTTTACCGTTATGCACTCTTGCTCATCCAGCATTATAAAATGTAAATGATTGTAACTAAAGATGGAAAAAGAGACGCAGCTTTTGATTGGTATTAATTCAAAGTGAGACGGCGCATTGTATTTAGTGGGAGTTGATACCTGTGGAGCTACTCAAACTGAAACGGCGGCCAGGTATCACGGACTAGTTGGTTCGTGCACAAAGAACGTTTGCTTCACGCTTTTAGTTACATTCGAATTAAACAAACGTGTGTATCAAAAGTTCATCAACACAAAAATAAAAAAAGTTATTCTTCCAGTGAAAAAAAAAAAAAAAAATAAATATATAAAAATCCCAGGGTGGTTCTTGGTGAATTTCTCGTGCAAACTCCGAAGTGATTAATATTGTGGACCGATCGGAAATTGTGCAAATTTTGGAAAAATGCAAAATTCGGTGTCGATTGATAACTTTTTTGTTGAACCGCAACAAAGCTCCAGCGTTTCGGTGTGAATTTGAGATAGAAAGGACGAATCTTAGCGTGTAATAAGAGAAAGGTAAATACAGAATAAAAAATAATTTGTATAAATTACCTATCCGGACTTGTTAAAATAGATAACTATAATTAAATTGATTCGTGTATTTATCGTGGAAGACAAAGCACTTGCGAGGCTTTTTTCCCGTCCGACACTTGGAAGGATTCTTGGGGTGATTTTTAAATTTTCGAAAATTAAATTGCGAGTATTCGCCGCCAATGCGCTATTGTTGTTACCAGATTCGCTCTCGCCAGTGTTTTATTACTTTTTTAATTTACTAGCTAATAAGAAAGTAAAAATTATATTTGGGAGATGTTTAATAATTAGCGAAATGACACACATAGTTTTAATTAGCGAAAACTATTTGCATAAAAGTAAAGGTGGTTTATGTTGCCGAAAATTTCGATCGTGTGAAAATACATCGGTTTTTAAATTTTGATGTCGACTCTCGACAATTATGTAAAGTATATTACCATTTTAATTATAATTGGCTAAAATTTTTATCTAGCTGTTATAGGAAACGGTACTTGGCACATTAAGATTTTATAATGGCCATAACCGTAAGTTGCCATATTGTGGATTTCAGTAACAAAGAAGTTGACTTTGCTAAACCGGAAAGTTATAAACAAGAAGACTCGCATATTTTAAACTTAAAAGTTTTATTTTGCGTAATTGCACAACGCGTTACATTTCGATTCGCCGGCAAAACGCTTTTTATGCAACAAGTCTAAGATAGGAAAATTAAATTTAAATTTTCTCCAACCTGGAGTGTTAAATTTCCTACATATTTTTACTTAAAAAGGGAAACTTTGATGCAATTACAACAGCCCTGACTTCACAACCTTATACACTTCCTGAGGGAAATTAAACGTCATATTGTGAAGAGCAAATTCTTGAGCACGTTTTCCCGCATACATAAACAGTACAAGGCGCACGTAACAAAAATTGGATCAAATAACCGTGCATGTAAATTTGACGAAATTTGGGTAAATACGATTTTGACATGGGGACGCTGCCGGATATGGCAAAAGGATCGTCGAGGATTTGCGAAAGCGTCCAGGGCCCTTCGCAAGCCAACATCTGCAACAAACGGAAGTTTTCTTTCCGTATCGATTCCGTCGACAACATACACAGTTACCTGAAGCCGCATCGTAAAGGAAAATCAGAAACAAAGGCAACCAAATTTAATTAATAATGTATTATGTGGAATAAGGTCTGAGATTGTGCGTCCGCCCGTCTTATGCATTTCCTTCGTTTCCTGAAAACTAAGAAAATTTTCCAAAATAATATTCCGAGTTTGATTTATTCCAATTTACTATTTGATTCAATTTTCTTATTGACATATTAAACTGTACGTTTAAATTGATTACCCTGCTCCGCGGGTTCAAAATTTAGCTACAACCAGCAGACACGTTCCTTTGCACGTTCCGCCGTTCGTATGATTTAGTTGCAAATATTTGATTGCTCTTATTGGATTTTTAATTAAATTTTAATTAAATGTGTAGACGCAAGTGCAAGAAACGGTACTAATTTTTTGTATCTTATTAAACCTTTCTGAAATTAATCAACGATAAATAAATCTTCCAAATTCGCATTTAACCCATCTTGCGATATAACGCCAACTGTTACATTTCAACTTTTTGTTGAAGGCAAAAAAAATTATATAATCCAATATTTGGAAATGGTTTTTACATTGCAGCAGAGAGATCATTCAGAAGGACGAAACTTTTCCATTACGTAATTTGAAAATTTTCGAGTACCTACACTCCAAAAATACTAAAGAAGAAGAAAGTTTGCATAGTATGTGACAAAGTTATGTCACCCGTGGATATTGGAACTCGGAAGCTATTTTGTGTTAGGAATTTGGATTAATATGTATCGTATATGATTAGAAACCATATACCAGCATACCAAATACGTAAGGTGACCATATATATTATTATTATTTAAAACACAAAACCAAAGAAATTATTATTGCATAATTCTAAATTACCATAAGTTCACTTACATTTTTATAAAAATTCTTAAATTTAATTGTTACAACCCTGCCTACCTTCACTCAGCTACTAGGTGTTAGGATCCGGAAGCTACCTACAATCTTACTTTTTAAATTTTTCTTACTTGGTTATTTACAGTTTCAAATTACCTGAATAGGCCAATAAATAAAGCGAAATTACCATAAGTTCACTGAAATTTTAATCGCCTTACATTGTGTGAACATTGTTAAAATTGCGTGAAAGTGTGTTACTCGGTAAGTTTAAAATTTTAGAAGAAAATTACTTTTTGCATGGAATCGGGAATGTCACACCGTCGAATTTGCCAAAAAAATTAAAAGTTTAAAAAGTGAGCTGCAGAAGCTAACCGAAATACAGCGTGCACCGATTTTTCGAACCGTTTCAACACAGCAGGGAAGCACCAGCAGAAGCATGGCGAAAATTACCACATTTGGCCCTTTTTAAATGGACGAAAAAAAGCAAAAAAACCGGGCTTAACAAAACAATTAGAATTTTCGAGAAATCGTCAAATCTGGGACTCAGGGTGACCCTAACCACAGGGCTAAATGGGCTATAGCTCCGGGACTCCTGCCTTTTTGTTTTTATAGGGTGTCGCCGGATACACTTTACAAACTTAGGTGCCGACAGAGGACACTTTTCTAAGTAACATATTTAACAAAATTTTTTTTCTAAGTTCAAGACTTCGAGAGTTAGGCCTCTTTAAAGCATTTTTTTTAAATTTCTATCTTCATGTGGCCACAGCCCAGAAAACATAAATTTTTGGGTAAAAATGGATTAGCGTTTTTTTAAAGAGCGTGAAATAATCTAAAAACTAGATTTAAACCTTTTATTGTCTAAAATGAACGGTTTTCGAGTTATAAATTAAAGTAAAAAAATTGTTAGTAAATTTGCGATTTTTTTATTTCTCTTTAGCTTTTAAATGAAACATTTTATATTACAAAAATTCTGACGCCTCATTCCAGATAGGAAATTTAACGGACTATCACTTCTGTCTAATAATGTCTAATGTTTCATTTAAAAGATACAGGGTTTGGAAAAAATCTAAAATACAAAAGGCTCCAATTTTTCAACATTTTTTTACCTACTTTTATTCATAACTCGAAAGTCGTTGATTTTAGACAAAAAATAATTTAATCTAGTTTGTAGATTACTTCCCGCTCTTTAAAAAAGCACTAATCAATTTTTACTAAAAAAATAATATTTTCAGGGCGATGGCCACGTGTAAGGGGGACGGCCTTGCTGCGACCAAGAATGGTATAATGTCATTTTCCTTTACTGGTTTAATGAAAAAAATCGAAAATTGTTGAAAATTCTCTTCTCGGATCCTTGCCGGAAAAAAAGATTTAAAACCGGTACTAATGTCACCTATCGCCAATTATTTAGATGTTTGTAACTTTTTAGACAAACAAAAAATGTCATTTAGGAATTTAACAAAAAAATTCTCTAAGTGTTCATTAGACAAGAAAATCGTGAAATGAGATCTAGAGAATAGTAAACTTTTTGACCTAGAAAATCATTGTCACTCTACCGCAACTGTTGCATTTGTGAAATCTTGTCACCTTTAGATATACAAGTTGCTGAAAAACATCGACTTTATTTTTCACGTAATAATATACCAACGTACATAATTACATAAATGTAGCTGTGTATATCAGTGAGGAATTTTAGAATTAAATGAAATTTTACATTTTCAATGTCTTTATATTCAATATATAAACCGGAGCGTAGCGAAAGTGGCTCTCGAATTGCATTCTTGCATCAAAATTCAAACAGTTTGGTTGAGTTTACGGTTTAGGGTTGTCAAATTGTATAAATAAAAAGAATACTTCACCTTCAGATATTGAAAGGTAAAACATGAACATAAAAAAATTTTACTAAAGATTCATTTTTTTTATGAAAGGATTTGGTTTACTTGCTCGTGGCCAGTTATTTTACTTTACTGTCAGCGAAGGTCGGCACTAAAGTACAAGTAAACGCAACGTTAATTAAATATATCTAGTAATTATTTTTAAGTTTCATTTAGAACAAAATTTACTTCTTGTACCTTGACTGTAATTGTCAACTCTACACGAAAAGTGTTTTCGTCACGAAAATTCCCACTTTTCCTACAAAAAAGCAATACACTTTTTATTTAAGTATTAAATTTGAAAAATGTAGTTTTCTAAAAAACAAGTATAAAATCGACGTTGTAAAAAACTGAGTATTTATGAAAAAACTCAGAGAATAATAGTATTTTGATTTATTAGAAGCAATTATTGAACTTTTTGCTATAAACTTTTCAAATACGGTGGTTTCATATTTTTCGTTTGTTTAATTTTTTTTTCAAAATTGGAAATGTAAAAAATCTAATTTAAAACATTAAAAAAGACACTTGGGGAAAAGTAAATTTAAATTTAGTTTAATAAAAAATGAACAGCAAGAGGCTGCAAAAAGCAGGGAGGGAAACAAAAAGCCAAAGAACCTTATGATAAGTCTCCGTGTCCGTCCTCATAATTCAAATTTGATTAAATTTAAAATTCACCAACCGTAAAATAGTTTTATTATTTATATTCGATTTAAATCAAAAATTTGCAAAATGAGAATTTTATTATTATTAAAACAAATTTTGTAGCCGAGGTACTTGGTTGCTCTCCCCCCCCCCCTCTGCTTGTAATTTTCAGATCAGAAGTACATTAGTAGTGTTACCAAACATTTTAGAAGGGTGGAACTGAATTACATGTTTTATATTTATTTTGAAACCTAACTTTATTATTATAGTGCTATAGTATTCCGCTCATAGAATTTTCTTTCTCAGTGAAGCTTGAGGTGAGCCCAAAGAGGCTTACGCCATGGAAAAGCCCTAAAAAATTTGGTTACTTTTAGTTATAGCATTAAAAGCACTCCGGTTGAAAGTAATTTACTGTTGTTGAAAGTAATTTATTACTTAGTGGTAAAAGTGATTTACTTTCGACATTAGTAAATTACGCACTCCTTATTGGTCAGTTGGATTCGAAGTGCTTATAAGTTATCGACGTTCTATTATTATTTAGTTCATCGAATACTTATGCTTTTTAAAACAATATGTAAAATTAAAATCTGACACGGTGAACGTTAAATTATCAATTCAACTGATTTTGAATCTAAAGAAACATATTTTTGAAAATCAAAATGCCAATTTAAATAATATTCTTTAATAGTTTCAAAAAAACAGAAAATAAAAGTAAAAGAAAAGTAAACGAATTTCGTTTCTTTAAAAATCAAACTGAAAACGCTGTAATTTTTAGTTGTTAGAGACAAACAGCTACAGTTAGAGTACTAAGTAATTAATACTACTCTAAAATCACTAGCGGTTTTCGCTCTTAAAAACAGGTGTGCAAAATTCCAAACTTAATTTTAGTAAGGGCTGATTTTTACTTGTAATGTTAGCATTAGTAAATTTAGAACTATCTTTTTTCTAATGCAATCCGACTATATTTTGGAATAATCACTTGACAGTGATTAGTAATGGTCAAAAATAACACAAAAATAAGAAGATATTTAAATCCAGCTTTATATTTCTATAGGTGTGCAATTGTTACACCTACCATACATGGAAAGCCGCCAGGTGTATACTCAGCGGCTGATCTACATTAAAATTAATGAAACAATAACTTGAGATCCTGACGTAATGGGGGCTCCATGATTTTTCGACCCCAGCTTTGCTGATTTCAAAGTCCGATCTTTTAAAAAGTATAGAAGTACAAAAGCTTAACAAACAAGAAAGAAAGAAAAAACGAAAAAGAAAAAATTAGAGGTACTCTCAGGTAATCTGAAGTATGAGATAGTTTTTTATTCTTTTAAATTTACCTAGTAAGATTTTCTAATTTTTCTTCAACAAAATTCTCGACCGGGAGGTATGGGGGTTATAAAATACCCCCAGTATTGGTAACGGAAAGAATTTTCAATTTTAGAGCTGAAAAATGTTCAAGTATCTACAGCTAATATTTTAGAGAGTGCACTCGCAGTATGCTGGAGGGTAGACAAGACTTCCAGACTTCCCGGATTGACGTCTATATTTTGTGTTTTTAAGGGCTACTTTAATACTTAGCAGCTGAACTGTAACTCAATGAAATTTTACAATCAATTTTAGAAGTTTTTTGGCATAATTTTTATAATTATATTTAATAGTATGTGCAATACTATACCCGATTCCGGAACAATTTCAAGGCCGGTCACAAGAGTGGGTGGGGGCATATCCATCTAGGTTAGCGTATTGTAACGTTTTAAACCAATGTTTATATTGGTTGTTGTATTTTCCGATATATATGAAATATAGGGAATCGGGTGAAACCGGGTACTACAACTAGTAGGTATACTATGTAGAATAATATAAAATAAAGAATATATTTTGACAAAATAATTGCAGTTTTTTACATGACATTTTTTTAAACCTGTGACGTATCATTCGTAGATAACTGGACTGGGTTTTAAAAATAGATGGAAAAGAAAATCATGGATTTAAAAAAAATTCCGTCTGTTAGCTTACTCGTCGCAAATATATTTCGATTTGCAAAATTTGGGCGTGGGAGTAGGTTTTTCGAGGGTTGTTAGTAAGTCGATATAATCAGGTTCGCCCTTGGATAAAGTAAGAACTTTCTTTTGACCGTTTCTTTTCGAAAAGCAATGCAAAGCCCACTGCATCACAGAATTTTATAGATAAACTAAAAATTATTGTAAAATTTGAAAAATGACATTATAATGAAGCGATTAAACAGAGGATCTGTATAAATGTTTTTCATTGTGTTGATCGTCCGTGTACTTTATGTAAATACGTACCGCACTTGTTTTAGTGGGCGGAGCTACCCACAGTTTGATTGCAGCATCGCTGCTGCTAACCGGATGTTATAAATTTATTTAAAATAGAATTCGTTAATTATATCCGTAATTTTCGAGTTGAGCCTCGCTCTGGGAAATTTTTTAATTTTTATTTGCACTCCGAGATCTGTGTCTTTAGATCTGTATTTATGAGTGAAATTTATGGTTAAAAATACATTTATGCGGGGTTAATCTTATAGAAATAGCCAATTAAACGTCCGCTTACAGTTTTTGGCCGTTTTTACATGTATCTTTAAAATTTAATTTTTATATTTGTAATTTAGGTCAAATCCTATCGTATCATTAAATTATTTAAAAATTAAGGTTTTTTTAACATGGAAGAAATTAAAAATCTCACTTCTCACGTACTTAAGATAACGGAAGTTCTTTTCCAGTGGTATACTGGTTTACACAAATTAATGTACTTGCTTAAACTTTAATCGTTAATATTAAAAGATTAAAAAATTTTTATCTATGAACTACCGGATTTGTTAACTTGCGCATTAATTTGTACATAAAAACTCGCGAAGAAGTAAAATAGTTGAATTATTAAAATTTTAAGCTGTTCCTGTTTCATATTAATTTTATTTTATTTTTGAGTTTTCCAGTCTTTTTATTGAAACTTTTACGTACTTTTATTTTTCTTTACTTAGATTTTTCTAAGCTTCTACTTAGATTAAATTAAATTGTTTGCTCTATGAACTACTGGGTTTGATTGGCCTCTGGAAAATTTTGTAGTAATTATTTTTCCGATTTTATTTCTATGTAAAAATTACATTAACCCCCGATGAAGTTGGTTAATAACCCAATAAATCGACCCCAAAAATTCTTCTTGGATGCTTGGATGCTACGGATGATACTAATCCGCCTCTGGATGTAAGTTGAATAATCCAAATTAAGTAATCCGAGTGCTGCTTTTGTTGTCGTTTCAAGTAGCAATCGATATTGCATTGTGCAAAATGTAAAACTCTTTTCGTGTTTTGTTCAATTTGTAAAATTGCAGCTGCATTCTCTTTTTAAAACTCTCAAGAAATAACTAAACTTTTATATTATGTAAATTGTCCACTTTATTTTGCAACGAAGCTGTTGTACATACGTTTTATAATAAAATTTTCCCAATAATTTGTAATATTACCTCTCGTGGAAGTTGACAAAAAATGTCTACGTTATCTCATCGTTTTTCTCGTTTGCTTTATCTAAAGTACATTTTGAAACGTATTGCAACCTTTTGATAAAATACCACTCTTAATTATAAATCAATCCTGGTGCATTGGGAGTATTGCAGAAAAGAGAAGCCAACGAAATGCGACCTTGTAAAATTTCGATTTTACTTGGCACCATAATCTTAAATAACGAAAGTTTCGTGGGCTTGCAATGACAATAATTCCAACAAAGTGCGCTATAAAATGAATATATTTTTGTACTTTAATTTTAATTAAAGTTTGTGCAAATTCGGTGCCCCAAGTTATTCAAGTTTTTTATTTTATTTTACATTTTAATGTTCAAATAATCGCGTGTTCTAAAATCATTATTTAGTAACTTCAGAAGCTTTATTTTTCGTGTGAAAATATAATATTGTGTAAATACAATGTGGCACATTATGAATACTAAGTTTGCTCACTAAATCGATTACATATAA
Organism: Cantharis rustica; assembly: GCA_911387805.1. Classification (NCBI taxonomy): domain Eukaryota; kingdom Metazoa; phylum Arthropoda; class Insecta; order Coleoptera; family Cantharidae; genus Cantharis; species Cantharis rustica. The sequence continues at coordinate 40,469,172 of OU426879.1, forward strand.
AATTTTAACCTACAACAATAGGTTGGCACAAAAAATTACAAATTTTAATTACGTGTGTCTTTAAAAGAACTACGTGAATATTGGATTGGTCAGGGACGATTCATAAATAATTTGACTTGGTTATTACAGTAATTCGAAATCAATTTTTATGTACCTGGAAAAAATGTTGGAGTCGTGCGCAGCCTAATGTTTAAAAAACACCCTGTAGCTACGCATTCGAAACTCTCTTGAGAAACTCTTTATTTTTGTGTGCAATTTTAGACGAATCATTAGAAATTAAAGTCACGCTTTCCCTGAAACATTTAAGATTTTGCCAAACTGTTTACAATTAAACGTTAAATTTAAATAATCAATTACTCGAAAGAAATTTAATAATTATAGTTTCTTCGGGAACGATCCAAGTATACAATCGAAAAGTGAATTAACCTTTGACTCGAAATTACCTGTATCTTGTTTTTTTCATCATCAACAAGAAGAGAGTGGTTCACTTAAAATGTAAAATTTAACTTTTAATTTTTTCCTAATTTACATTTAATTAAACCGGATAATTTAAATCATGGAAATTATGAATCTTCTAATGTTATTAATTTGTTTATCAAGTTTATGAATAATTTTAATTAGCTTAATTTGTGTAAAATGAATTCGTTAAATCGAAATATAGATAAAATTGTAATTAACGAAAATATTACTTAATCAGAATTTTGGATTATCTGACTTTACCGAAAAAAATATTGATTAATATAAGCGAAATATTTAAATAATAAATACGCGTGGTGTTTGAAATGTTATTGAACTAGAAGCCTTCGGGATTGGAAAGGATAGAAATGCGATTTGAAAAATTCAACTCGATAATTCATTCGCCGACATTTTTCAATCGAACTTTTAGGCATTTTTTGGTTGCTAAACAAATTACTATAAATATACGTATCAATGATGGATTTTTTAATTATAAGTTCGTGCGTAGTTTTAAGTCGCATAAGGGTGCGCGAAAATTAGATAAGTTAAATGATGTGGCGCGTTAGTGATTATATCAACCAACTAGGGATTAATGGAATTACAAGGGTGGAAAATTACAGATTACAACAAAGCAATCAACAAGTTTAAAAGTGAATGTTCACTTTTAATCAAGATTCGGGGATTCCCGAACTCTTAATTTAAAATGTTGTTTGTACATTTTTGTATGCCTAATTCTGGAAGTAAAAAATAGATTTTTGTTGGCAGGCTACTATTTATAGTCTCGGCTGAAGTATATCATCAAACGCAGTTTTGCTAATCTCCAGCCCCGCATTCAAGTATGTAATTAACGTTACCTGTTGCGTATATCAATTAGAAGCGTTTCAAGTTTTAACTTATCTAATTACTTCCATTAAATACAGTGGATGAAACGAATGAAAATGTGATTTGCAAATTCAAAGTTGTAAGCCGATCTGAAGAGATTTTGCATTATTTCAACTTGAAATTAGATTTCAATAGTTTCGGCTTACGGGATTTATTTAAATCCGAAAAGTAATAAATCCGGTTTTATATCAACAGAATTCTTCGTATATTCTATGCCGAACATAATATTTATTTATACGAGGGTCAGTCGATAAGTTCAAACAAAAAACTGCCGCTTAATTCTTTCGACCGGTTTGCGTTACGCTTATCGAACTCTAGTATGCAAAGCACAGAAGACATATTATTAGTTCTGGGAAATCATAAAAATGCTGTAGATTTTAAAGTTTCTACCGCGATGACCAAAATATGCATCACAAAGCACCAAGCCGGATTATTCACTTTGTGTTGTCTCGGTGTGTTTAGAAACTTTCACTCAAAAAAGCCAGACTAAATTACAATTTTTTTGTGCGTTTCGTCTCGTATTAAACATAATGAGACAAACGGAAGATAAACAGGGCAGCTACACTCTGATGAGTGTTAATGTATGTCACGGTGAGGTTATTTACTAACGGAATAGCCCAATTTATAGTTCAAAGATGATTAATTGTAATGCGCTTTGCATGGCGACATTTTCAATTTGATGAAATATTTCCGTGAAATTTGTAACCCCAAATGATGCAATATTCCGTTTTTCATTTAGTTGATCAACTGCAATAAATTTAAGAATACTTAGTTGCAACAGAAAAGTATCATGCAAAAATTTTATATAATTTTATTGGATATAAATCATATTTTATACTTTCTCTGAAACCGCACGACATACATGGGATTATTTTCACGTGGGGATTTTTATCTTACAATTTAAGTTATGCTAAACTGGGATTACGTCTACAATAAAATCTCATGAAAATATACCTTTTTGCACAATTTTTATTCAAATAATATATGAAATGCGGATCAAGGAGCGTAGCGCCGCAGACGATTTAAAGTCGACTACCCCGAGTGCGTGTATAGCAGGCTTTAGAAAGATAATTGCGAAAATGTATTGAAAGTCATTCTAAAGAGCGAAAAGCCATAAAACCGAAGTCAATTTTAGTTTAGTATCAATTGATGGATAATAATAATAAAGGAACAATATGGTGGAATGACAAAGTATGAGCGTTAATGTGGGCCATAAAAGTTCTTCCAACAACATGCAATCTGTCAAAAGTAACATCAAACACTTGATGCTATATTTAGGAGCATATTAGAAATTGAAAATTATAATACCTACATTTCGAACACGTTTTTGTATAAAATATAAATTTATCATGTTGACGTTGGACTAATTATTATTATTTATCAACAACTGCAGGATTATAAAATTAGTATTCAACGAGCCGAAAAAGTGAACCACATGAAAGCCTTTTTGTTGTGTTTTGTTACAATTTCTTACGATGTGAACACGCCTAAAATTCTATTCAATGTTCACTAACGACCTTCATAAGCTTGATCGACCTCGGATTATCCACTATTTATTCATGATTGAATTTTATATTACATGAAAGTAGTTTTATTTCTATTATTGCTCGACTTGCATGCAAAACTAAAAAAAAGTAAAAAAAAACAAAACTTTCTGTACATTTTACCGTTTTGTTATAAATGTTGGTTTGCAATTTAATTTTATATTTTTCTTTTACAGGTAAACACGTCGACATGGATTTTCTAAAGCTCTTTCAAACATTTCACCATTGCGCACGTAAGAATTATGACGATGAAACTTTTTATATTTCTGAAATACATTTCGTTAAATTTAATTTTTTGACATTTTTATAAAAGAATTTCTTATATTCGGTTGAAGGATTAAACATAAATAACAAAATTACCTTGTATATTACTTTTAGTTTTACGGTAAAATTGTCCGATATCAAGCGAAATTGTTTTTGCAGTAAAAAATTATTTCTGTAATAGTCCGCTTTCTTTCAATAAATTTTATTTTTTCTCGGGAAGATTAAAATTTTAACAGCAAGTTTAAATACGTGCAAAAACGCCATTATTTAAGGGAGATAGGCAGAAATCACTGAAAATTAAAAATACGATATAGTGGAGTACAATTAGATGAAAAACGGGTGTAAAAAGTAAGTAGGAAACCCATTCGATCTGAATGGATTTCGTTAAAAACTTTTTTAATGGCTTTCTGCAGGTATAAATGAAAAAGTTACACAATTTTTTTATATTGTAATTATTGTTTTAGTTTTTATAACAAATAAAAGATTTCTTAGAGAAAATGATTTTGAAAATGTAATAACTCTAAAACTTTCCGTAATTTTGTTCGACTTGAAAAAAATAATATAGCAGACACCGCATCTTCTAAAAAAATATAAATTAATAAGATAATCCAAGCGATGAAACAAGTGCTGCTCCAGACATTATCGGGAGTGGTGGGGATTCTTTTAATATTTTGTTTCGCTAAAAACTCTAGATCAGAGACTCAAAGAAGCTCTAGAGGTGTAATTATCCTCGTTACCTCTCTCCCTATGTAGTTCTACGCTTGTGATGAAATACAGTAGGTAGTAATAATAATTATTGAAGTAATGAAAAAATAATATACAACATAGAAATTTTATTCAAAAGTTTTTAAGAATGTATTATCGTGTATCTTTTCTGACAGGGCTGAAGGATTTGGTCTTCGAACCAATTCGTTGAAAAGCTGAATAAATGAACAAAGGGAAAGTGAAAGGGAAAAATAAACGAAAGGAGTCTGAATGTGAATTTTTTAAATATACTGGAATATAATTTAAAATTTATTCAAAAAGATTTGATAATGCAATATGAAGGTGTTTCATTATTTGCTTGATTCTCACATTCCATAATTATTATACTTTTCATAAATTTATGAATCAAGAGATTTCCTCAAGTCTTCAGATTTCCATTCAAAAAAGTAGGAAAAGAAAAAAAAATTCCTAAAAATGTTCTAAAATGTTCTTGGATTTTCTAAGATGTCCTGGAATTGCCTTAGATTTTCTAAGTTTTCATCGGATCTTTTCGGATTTCTTAAAATTTCCCAGTTTTTTTCTGGACTATTGGTAATTTTCCTGAAGTTGTACACCAGATTTCTTCGGGCAGAGGTAAACTCGGCCTCTTTAGATATTTTAATCATCGCAGATTAAGCTTAGTCTTATGCTGTATAGGTAAATTAAAATATTGTGATGTTTGTTGATCTTCCATATTTAAAATTAAGTGAATGGATAGTTGTGGAAGCGGTAATAAAAACAATTTATTAAATTGTCCCACGTTTCGGGTTCTTTATTGACCCGTTTTAAAGGAAAAATGGAGGTTAGCGAGCTACCATATATTTCAGTAAACTTTAATTTTCTCTTTAAATCCTTGAAAATGGGTCAATGAAGAACCCGAAACGTCGGACAATTTAATTGTATTTATGACCGCTTCCCCAACTATCCATTCACTTAATTTTATATAGGTAAACTCTGCCTGGTAGTCTAAAGCGGCTGAGTGCACATATTACCCGGGGTGAATGTCAGTTAACCCTTACCACCATGAGATAAATAGATTTTAGGGTGGATCCCAGATTTTCCGTGGTTGCGTTTGTTAAAACGGCTCGGAGTGTCCGGAGCGGAGGGTACACGTATTTACGTATTTACGCGGTATACACGGACCATCCACACAATGCGATTTTTAACGACTCTTATGTGCAAAATTGATATTTCAAATTCGATTATTTCGAAATTTTAAGGAAAAATGTATGTGGGTCCTCTTTCAAATTCTGCAAGAATTTTTATTGTATCTATAAAAACCTGTGGGCTCATTTAGCATTGTACACCCATTATTGGAACAACCCTGTAATGTCAAAAAAGCAGGTATGATGGCGTGTATCTACCGACTGACTTTACATATTATGAAGATTAAGGCAGAAAATTTTTTGTTTTGTTATGCGGTCGATTTTACCATCGCACATTTCCTCAGCGATTTCCCTGGTACTATAAGTAAACCACGCAATTTAAATTAATTTTTCGGTTAGCTGGTAGTTAAGGATCCGTATTTTCCAACTAATGGTAAGCTAGAGACATACTATGATGATGTCACTTGGAAGATTTCCCCTTTGTGACACTATGACAATTTATTTTTCTGGGCAAGAGGGGAATTGTTGGAAAAATTTGACAAACCTACGAGTTAAGGAAAATCTGAAAAAATCTTAGGAATACTATAGACGAGCTCATTTTTTGCTCCTTTATAGGGAGACGTTAAGGTAGTCCAGGAGGAAATCTCTTGTAAAAAAAAATCTGGCTTATAAAAATGCGATTCACCCTTTGTTGTTGACTTTGTTGGATGTAAATGTTTATAAAGTAGCTGAAAAATCACTATGAATCTGAAGGAAGTATTTTAAATTCAGTGGCGGCTTATATGGGGAAGACGGTGGAGCGCCGCTTCCCCAATATAAGATATTTAATAATTATTACATTTTAAATTATTGCTAAATGTAGATATACTGTTAGCAGCGTTAAATGAATTTTTTTAAAGGATTTTTGGGTGAATTCTGATTGGGAATCAGGAATCAAACTCTAGAAGGAATTTGGCTGTCTTTTCAGACTTTGTAATTCCGATTTTTAGGTGGATTAGTCCTCTTTTCGTACGCTTGATTTCTACAAATTACTATTTGTTTTTGCTTCCATTCCATTTCTGCCTCCTTTATAGGATTTATTCCTATATAGGAATTTATAGAATAAAACTTATAGAAGCCTATGGAGTTATTGCCTGGCGCTGCCCTCCTGAGTACAGTTGACAAATTTAAAATCTGGAAATGTTTCTTCTTTTTTTCTTCAAATAAGGATTTTAAAGGAGGTTTTGGGAATTAAAACGCCGGGCTTGCCGAGCGTGTTGGCGAGTTTATAGCCCATAGATCAAACTTGTGGGCTTTTAGATCACAACAGTGCAGTCCGCGCTATCAAACAGGAACCACGGTTTCCCACTCCGTAGCATGTCGATTCAAGTCTTATATCACACTGTTTATATAAACTATAAAGTATTATTAAAATAATAATAAAACAACAAATGTTAAATAAATTATTCCTTTCAGTATCATAGGCAAGAAAGGAGTTTGGTATCGAAAAACATGTTTCATGTTTAATACATCAGTCGGAGACTAAAAGAAGAGCAACCCAAGTGTTCAGAGGGAAAAGTCTTAGGCGATGCGCGAAGCGCCGAGTTTACTCTCTTTAATCCGCAGGTTTCATATCTTTTATCTTCCATAAACAAAAATATCAAATACGCACCGGGGGGTCTGGGAGGTATGAAATATCGCTTAGTATTCCAGTAATTGCATGTAGTACTCTTGAAAGTGTAAAGATTAAAATTGAAATTTCATTGGAAATTACCTGGATTTATCTTAATTTCTATGAACAGAAGAACAAACATAGAAAAGAAATAGTAAGACTAAGAAAAATTCATTAAGCAAATTATTTGAGCAATCCAAAGCGATCGTGTGATTTTAGTTGGTTAAACTAACTGTGGTTAGTTGAACACAAACTTTTTGTGCTCTAGGTTTCCTTTTAAGAGAGTTTTGAGAGACTAGTCCGAATTTCCTTCTGAATTTCCTTAAGATTTTCGTACAAAAAAGTTGGAAAAACAAAAAAAATCTCATTTGTAGTATTCTTAAAATTTTTTGGGTTTTCTTAAGATTTCCTGAATTTCTATATTTCTTTAGATTTCTTCAAATCTCCACAAAATTTTCTCGGCGATTCCTTCGTAGAGGAGCAAAAAAAGCTCATCAACTTCAAAAATAAATCGATAGTATTTCTCTGGATATTCTTTGATTCCTTTATATTTTGTAGATATGCTAGCGATTTCTTTTACTTGTACACCAGTTTTCTAAACGTTATGACGTCAATGTTGGTAAGATTTTAAAACTTAAAAAAATATGAACAAACGATCACTTAAAATCCAGTCACTACCGGTTACGTAAATAATTATTTTCCATTTCTATATTTTTGTATGTTGATTTCAAATTCATGACCGGAAGTGCAGAAAATAATATTATATTTCATAGGAAAATTTGGTATAATTACAACGGGATTAAGGAAGATACTTTAACCCTCTGTATATTATGTGTAATATACTATTGTTTTATAATATTGTTATAAGTTGCGAATTAAATTTTACCTTGACATTTAAACCATAGAACGGCAGTCAACTTCTCAAATAATTAATTAAAATTTGGTTTTGCTAATTTAGATTAATTAAGAATGTTATGTAAAAGTGATTGTATATTATAATATTTAAACTAGTTTTTGTATTGTATTTTATTATTACAAAACAAAATTTAAATAAGGTGAGTGAACCGAAAACAATAAGTCGAATGGAAAACCATTAAATCTGCAAATTCCTGTTTTAATTAACTAAATTCGTTTAAATTATCACACTAAACGGTGATTTGTTCAAATTAAATAGAAAAGAAATAATAATAGTCATAGTAATAATAATAAAGTGCCTTACAGAATTTATTATTAAATAGGCGTAATAAATCGTAAATCGTGTTTTCGTTAAAAGGAACCAAGAAAGTGAAAATAACGAAAGTAAAAATATTTCATTAATAAACAATCATGGTAAATATTACTTTTCAAAGATGCAATTGTTGTATTCCTATAATTTAAAATTTAAATTGAAACGGTTGTTGTTTTTTGTTATTTATGTTAGGTAGATAAAAAGTTAAATATACATGAGGTATTCATATTTATCTAGAATTTTAAATTTGGTTTACCACAACTGAATTGTTTTATTAAGCCCTATATATTATACAGGATAAATAACATCAAATTTTAGAATATCAGAAATTTTCGGATTTTTGGATTTAAAGTTTGCCTTATGTTTAAAAATATGTTTTACATTTTTAAAAAAAAAAAATTGAATAAGCTATGGATCACTTCACAATGTAACCTATATGTTGCTTCTATCAACAAGATTTTTGTTGTGCATATCGCACTTATGTAAAATAATAGTTGTTATGTGAATTTCCAATAAACGAACCCGAAATTAATTCTATCAATTTTATAGAATTATGACTAAATGGAAAATTAAAAACTAATTAACCATGCTGAATATACAGGGTGTTCCCGGATATACTTCACATAACTTGGGTATGGTGATAGAAATGTTTAACAATTTTTTATTTTTCTCGAGAATGAAGTCTCTTTAAAGCATTTTTGTAAATTTCCACCTTCACATCACAATGGTCCCGAAAATTTTGATTTTTCAGTAAAAATGATCTACAAAAATCTACAAATTCGATTTAAACCTTTTGTCGTCTAAAAGTCTAAAAGATTAGTAAAAAAATGTTGAAAAATTTGAGCTTTTTTTTGTTTTTTTTCAAAACCTTGTGTCTTTTTACAAAAAATCTGACTGCTCATTCCGGATAGGAAATTTAATGGCCTACAACTTTTGTCTAGTAAAATTTTTTTTAAAACCAATCCATTGCACAGAAAATCAGAAAATAATAAACAAGGCAGCTACAAAACAAAAAATTAAATTTTTTTATTTTTATTGAAAAATTAATTTATTAATTAATACATCTTTTAAAACGGTTAAGACTGTGTAATGAAAATGAAATGAATGATAATTTTGAACATTTACTTAAATAATGTAATAATTTAACCTTCATTAATAAAATAATTATTTTATGAATTTAATTTTTTGTTTTGTAGCTGCCTTGTTTATTATTTACTGATGGTTTTTGGTTTCTCCAAAAGTTTTTACTAGACCAAAATTGTAGTCCATAACATTTACTATGGAATAAATTTTTTGTAAAATGTTTTATTTAACAGGGCTTTAAAAGAAACTAAAAAAAGCTCGAATTTTTCAACATCTTTTTACTTATTATAATTCATAACTCGAAAGCAGTTGATTTTAGTCAATAAAAGGTTTAAATCTAGTTTGTAAATTATTTCACGCTCTTTAAAAAATTACTAAATAATTTTTACTAAAAAATCAATATTTTCGGGGCCATGGCCAAGTGAAGATGGAAAAAAGGCATAACTATCGAGGGTTTGAATTTAGAAAAAAATGTTTGTTAAATAGTTTTTTCTGTATATGTTGCAATGGTATTCCTTCAGTATTTGGGGGTAACGATATAATTTTTGTTACAAATAAATCTTAATTTGAGATGTTTTAAATTTTTACTATTAAATTTTTGAACGTTCGTAGTTTCTTTTTTTTCTTTATGTTTCGGTTTATCAATCTTAACATATTTTTCTGAATTTATAAGCATGCGATGCTGTTCGATGGAATTCCAATTGATTAGATGTAAATGATGTAGATTCTAGTTGCAGTTTTAATGTGAATTCTAGCGACATTCTCCCCCCCCCCCCCCGATGGGTAGTTTAACAAAAGCAAGTACACATTGTATACACAACACAATATTGTCATGAAACAAAACAATTTTGACCCATTCAGTGCTTAATTGTAAATTTTGTTAATTTCATTTTTGAAAGTATAAGATTGTAAAAGTACAAGGTGGGGAGAAAAAGGAAGAGATAATGGTTTTTTTGCCAAAAATAGCCGCACGAGCCGGTTGTGCGTGTTTTGGCTTTGTGAGTTTTTTTCTTTGATTAAGATTTTTGAGATCAATTTTGATGCGAGTCTTTAGTAATTGCGGTTAAAATTATAAACGTTTTGATTTTAAATTTTTGAAAATTATTTTGGTCAGAATTGAAAATACGAAGAAATGGTATTGCTGTAGTGAGTTGAAATTACTTTTTTTTATTAAATTGGGTGATTGATTTTTGGATAAATAGTTTTATTTTGTGTTGGAAGCTGTTGATTTAAGTGGAAAAATTGGAATTAAAATATTATAAAAGCGAACGTGTGGCGTGATTGATAAGCCGACGATTTGGATAAATAAAAATCGCAAGTTTGAACCTTGAAAAGAATAATTTTATTTTAAATTTGCGAAGTGAAATTTTAATTTTGCAAATAATAATTTTTGCATTAATAGTAAATAAATTTTAGAAGAAATTATCCTCTCAACGGTAATTGAGGACTACCACGGGAACCTACTCCTGAGAGAGCTCCATACTCTCCGACGATTAGAGCAAGCCGTGGTAAACTTCAAGTTTAGTAAAGAATTTGGTTAATTGAAAAATTAATCAAATACCACTAAAATATTTATGTTGCAACATACGATATAGTTTTTCTGAAAGAGTAGGAGATTCCCATTTAATTAAATCAAGAACAAAATATATACACAAACCCCTGGTCTTCGACACACGGGAGTCTGGGAGCAAAAATAGTGTTCTAAAGAAAAATTTCTGTTGTTGTAAATAATCATTCACTTGATAGCATGAACTGAAAAAGTAAGGTAGTATCTAATGATTTTTTATTCTGTTTTGGTGGCGGCTAATCGGCCTCTCTGTACTAGCCGCCACCAAAAAGCCAAAAAGAGTAAGAAGTTTGTTAAACAAAAACATTGTTTTTTGAAAATCGAAAAATGTTTGTAGAGCAAGTTTATTTAATAAAAATAAATGTTTTCATTTGTTTCTGTATGATAACCTAATTAGGTTACAAAACAAGTACACCAATTTTGTTTAATACCAACGCCTGCTTGTGAATGTTAAACTGTGGTTTTGCAACTTTTTGTATAGTCGAATAGGGAATGTTATATTAAATTTTTTCTGTAGTCCAAGCCTCTAAGCTAGCACTCTAAGAGCTCGGCCATTCACTCACCTCCTGCTTTTCATCACATATCGATGATTTGAAAGCTTTTTGGATTATAAATATTTCAGATAGTTGTCGATTATAGTACATTTAATTTTTAAAACTGAAAAAGTTTTAAAATTATCGAGATTTGGTAAATAATATAATTGAAATTAACTGATTTTTTTTTAACTTGGTCATCACATTTTTTGTTTTTATAACCGTAATTTTGCTGGAAAATTTAATAAATTAACGGTTAAAAAAACCGCCGAATTTTATGTAATATCATTTTTAAGTGTACTGGGTAGCACCCGTATAATAAAAGTATAGGTACCATAAAATAATGTAATGTTCTGGTTGGTATTTATATTAAATGTGCTTATGTTTAACGCATGTCACTTAATATTTTAAAAGATTTATGTTGAAATTAATAAATAAAATAATAACTTTAAAATTTATAGTCTTCGACAATATTTCTTTCTAAAATTCTAAATATCTAGATATGTCGTGTTAAAATTTCACTGTGGTATTACAAGATGTTAAAAATTAATCTTTAAAATAACATATAAAAAAAATCAGCATTAATACAGCATTAAGCCGTATAATCAAAACAGTTACGCATTTGCTGTATTTCCTGTAAAATATTTTATAAACAATAAAAATAAATCTAAATATTATTTTTGTTAATATAATATTAATTAATTTGCATGGCTTATTTGCAATTGCTCGAGTTGATCTAAATCGCATTATAAATAAATACCAATCAGAACATTTACTATTTAAGCTTATATGAAATTTTGTAATGCTAAAATTAAGGAAATGTACTAAAATTTCACTTACTGTAATTAATTTCGAGTAACAATTCTAAAGAATTCTCTACATTGATACAATGAAGCAAACAGTTTTTATAAAAGTATTTCTAAATTGTAGCATTTATAATAAATGCCACAATAATGGAAGCAAAAATATTCACAAAGTGCTTATTGGAGTTTTAATTTTTTTGCTATACTTGTTTAAAAAACTCTTACGTATATTTTATAAATGTAGTAGTAAAACTATACAGGAACTAGCGCACTAATTTTCTAAGTCAAAATGTTATTAATTGGTTAGGAAAATTGTTGAATTAGAAAAGATGTGCGCCAGTTCCTGTATAGTTTTACTACTAACTATCTTGTACAAACAAAATTATCAGAACGTAAACATTGGTATTATATAGGTAAATTCTTGTAGGTGCTAAAAATGGCAAACTCGATAGTTCTGGAAGTTGGAGGAAACACTATCATCGGAAACTTGACAACACACAGCTTCCGTAAATTTAATCATTTGTAAATTTAGTTTCAAACGCATTACACTGTTGTTTGAAATATTTATTCTGATATCGTTACTGTACTATTATTTATATTTTATATTATAAAATCGATCAAAAGACAAGTGCAGTTGATATTATTCGCTTGAACTGCAGCCTGCAATTTCATAATTGTATGCTTGGGCGGTGAAATGAAAAATTATAGTTTTTGTTATAGTTAACACAAATTAGAATTTATTCTAACATTTACATTTATACTCAATAATCTGTGTCTAAATGCTCTTAATGAGGCGAAAAACTTTTTAATTTATTTCAAAGAAAATTTGAATAACGGAAGTGTAAAAATTTTAATCTACATTTAACGGGGTCGAAGATAAGTGCGTAAACCTTCATTTTTATCGAAAAATTTGCCTATTTTTGCATTACTATTTTTTTTAATGATGATTATCACGATTAGTAGAGCTTAAAAGATCTCATAAATATTTAGACTACTACGTAAAAAGATTGTAAAAGCGTAGGTCGGGAAGCTGACAGTTTTGTATTGAAAATAGCGAAAAACTCTCTCCGACGTTTGCGCACGAAATAGTAGAACACTTTGTATTGTTGTAGTGTTAATGGAATACTGAACTAACATGCAAAAATGGATTTTTTCGTCCCGCAGTAACAAAAAACTGTTGGAAAAGTATCAAAGAGCCAATCAAAGCGGAACATCTGAATCCGCCACGACCACTTTATATAATTGGAGAGAACTCTTTGGAGAACTAAACGCTTTCGTTCTTTTCTAGCTTATTAAAATACCAACTGGAGGAAAATTACTGCTGGTAATAATGTCATTTACAAAAATTTGTTAATATAATTTTGTAATTGAAGAATATTTGAAATTTCGCTTAACTAATGTAGTTATTTAGGGTTCCCTGATGTTGGCTTTTGGTTAATTATGTACCGAGTAAATATTTTCAAGCATTTGAGCTGACTTGTAAATTTCTAATTTATGGTTATCGTAATATCTAAAGGATTAACTTTTGTCCGATTAAATATTTAAATTAGTAAATATAATCTGAAATTCACGCTGTTAGGTAGGATAGAGATAAAGCTGTAAACGAAGTACCCTCCAGAAGATTATCTGGAAACTTGGAGTTTGTTTTGCTTCCTTAATGTTTGCAGTTAATAGCAATAACATGTTTAAACATCCTGAATACGTTTATGAACCGCCGAATGAGAATTATTTAAGTAAACAATAACGAAAAAGAAAATTTCTAAGGATATCTTTTGAATTTCCCGTATCAATTTTTACCAAAATATTGAAAATAATTTTAATCGCAAATGAAAATCTTTGAAGCAGACAGAGTAATGAATGTTGTACATTCATCATGAAAACTATTGAAATTACCGGATATTGATTTGAGCTCATCCCATCATATTTATCTTCGGGGACATATAATTCAGACTTTGGAAATTAACCAAACGAACTTTATTTGTCCATAAGTTTAATTTGAGAACGAATTAAAATTGTTTACACTTTATATTGTGTTTGGGGATCGATCACGAAGTGTTGTTTGCTTTTCGATATTGGAATTTCATCTTTTTTTGAGTATATCATTTTTTCTTGTACATAATAATTGTTGAACATTCCTTTGTAATTTGCCTGTGCGCCAAAGGTTAATTGAACCAATATTTGAAACCGCTGTACCTTGTCCTTCACATTATAACTTCTAATGTAAATGGCAGGTTTGTGCTTAAGATGTTATCAAATAAATTGAATTAATACAACCTAGGAGGTATAACATAATTGAACTATTTTTAGCATTTCTACGATTCTGCGAACGTGAAAATGAAATCCAACTGAAGGAAATTTGGACATCTCGATTCCAATTTTAATTAAACCATTAAAAATCGATTCGAACGAAACGTACAATTAATTCATAATCGGTGATCGTAGATTCCAAACTATTTTTTTAAAAATCCATCGATATTTTTTTAATAAAAGTTAAGAACATTTTTATTTTCCTAAATATAATCGAAAAATTTTATTTCCTTGAATAGATATTGTTTTCTTAATCTGATATTCTTTATTGTCGATCAAAACATTTATTTGAAAACAAAAAATATTCTGATGTTATTAAATTTAATTTTGTCTAAATCAACGACTCGAATTAAATAAGCTGTGCTAAAGTTAAACGTAGTATTTAATTCCGCTTCGTTTCAGGCCAAGAATTTCTTCGGAGGAAATGATGAAAACTTGATTTTTTTTGCTTATTGAGAAAATATAACTGAGTTTACTATTATATTTAAAAATACTGTGTTCGGTGTTATTGTTGTTATTGTTACATATTATGTCCTTCAATAGCAGCTGCTTCCACTATCGGCAATGGAGAACTACTTCCTCATCTTACTTAATCTATAACTATATCTATATTTATTTTATTTTATTAAAATTGAAAAATTTATTTACTTTAGTCGATATTACCTTGTTTTGTATACAAATTACTTTATTTTAAAAAATTCTATATTATAAACAACTCAGATTACTTTGCCTTGCAGAGGTGGTATAATTTCTTTTTGAATATTTAATGATTTTTTTACTATCAAGTAACACAAGTTCTTGAATTGTATTGTTCCACTTGAGTCAACATATTATGCTATCTATAGATACTATTTGAAAAATATTAGTTTTTTTTGTAATTAATTAATAGAGTTTAATATGAACTAAATTGAACCGTCGGGAGTAGCACGTTCACCCGGCCCACGAATTTAAAATTTCTCTAATGCAATTATGATAGCTGAGAGTTTAATTTACAAATATAAAAATTAAATTTTATAAATTATACAAAATACGCGCAAAAACGTTCAAAAACTGCAAGCGTACATTTGATTGGCTGTTTCCATAAGATGTAAGGGTTCCCCCCCCCCCCAATGGGGCGTTGTTATTCTATAAAAATATGTTTGGGTATAAAATGCACTCAAAATTGCAAATTTAAAAGATATCGGAGTAAATGAAAATTTAAAGCGATCATACTAGAAATTATAGATCTGAGGCCGGCGCCGCCCACTACAAACAGCACACTGCAGCACCAGGGCCACCCTAACCACAAGGCTAAATGGACTATAGCTCCGGAGCGCAAGCCTTTAGAGGGCGGCAATTTTTAATTTGATTTTTTTCGGCCCTAAAAAAGATAAAACAATATTAACGATGTTCTTTGGGACAGAACAAATTAAATGATATGAGTATTTTATATACGGGGTGTTCCCGGATACACTTTACATAACTTAGATTTTTAACAAAATTTTTTTTCTAAATTGAAGCTTTCGAGAGTTAGGCTTCTTTAAAGCATTTTTTTTAAATTTCGACCTTCACGTGAGCCATAGCCTAGAAGATTTTTGGGTAAAAATGGGTTAGTGCTATTTTAAAGAGCGTGAAATAATAACTAGATTTAAACCTTTTATTGTCTAAAATTAACGGCTTTCGAGTTATAAATTAAAGTAAGTAAAAAAATGTTGAAAAATTCGAGAAGATTTTATTTTGGTTTTTTTTAAACTCTTAATTTTGTATGAATTTTATATTTTTGTTTAGTGTAATAATAATAATGATAAATTGATTTTTTCTATTTTGTATTTTAGCAGTCTAGGGGCGTCGTGTATTTTAGAACGGCCCTGTGCAGCACTTTTTTACGTGAAGCACACCAGTGGCGTAACTATCAGTGTTTGATGTGTTCGACCGAACAAGGGCCCGACTCTGCCACGATCGGAATTAAAATTTTTGTGTTTTTTAGCACTAAACAGGGAAAACATCGCTAAATTCAGAAAATATACTGCATGTTTTCAAAATAAGGTGTCTGCCACATTTCTCATGTATACCTATTTAAAATAATTTTAAAGTATATTTACTGTCTTTTTCGGCTTTCGTTAAATTGAACTTGAAGCCGGTATCGATAAAGATAAAACGGACCGTAAAAGTAAAATTTCGCATCAAGTAGCAATACAATAGGCAATAAAAAAATAAACTCTCATCCTTAGCTCTTAGCAGATTCCGAAAAAATTCTTTAACAGTTAGGGCATATTTTGATTTTTATTTACATCAAATTGCAGTTTGTTACAGTATTTATGATAAGAACCAGTTGTTTTGTTTTTATAAATTATTTTAAGTTTTAAATAGTGGTTAATAAGTTTAATAGTGGAGTATAATTTATTAAAACCGTCAGGTATGTTTTGAATAAAATTGTTGATTTTTTGTTTTTTAACTGGTAGTTAATCTCTAGGGTGATTTAAATATAATATAATAAATATTTTTTTTAATAAAAATTAGTTTAAAACAATTGTTCCGCTTATAAAAGCCTGTTTACATTATAAAATTTTCGTGAAAATTTTCATAAAATTTCTTAAAATTTATAGATTTTGCAGATTTGTGTTTACATCTTTATTACCAAACACACCTTAAAACTCACTATATTTTACGTAAAATTTTAAGAAAATATGTGCCGATCTATTCCTTAAAATTCGTTAAAATTTCTCTTAAAAGTTATTTCAATGAAAATTTTAAGGTGTAAACAGTGAAATTTATGTCTAATAATAAAAATTTTAAGCAAAATTTTATAATGTAAACAGGCTTTAAGATTATTTAAAAAATATTCCACGTTAATTTAATATCCATTTAGGGGCCCGATTTTAGGGCTCGACAGTCGGAAATACAGGTCCGTAACTGCCTTGACACGTACTGTCAACGCAATGACCTATTCACCAAATTATAGGTAAAAAATCGAAACTTTAAAATGGATTGTTTAGGAAATTAAAAGAAAGTTTTAGGTTTTTCCTTATTTTAATCGCTTCATTTTAATGTTATCCTTCAAATTCTGCAAGAATTTTTATTACACCTATAAAAAGCTGCGGACCCGGTTAACGTGCTACACCCTATAGTATTATAATATTAATAATACCGGTATTGATTTTATTCTGTTTAAATTTAAAAGTTTTCAAAACAAGTTCAATACAAACTTAAATGTTTATGTTTTACAAAGATTAACACAAAAAATTATTTGAATGTAGCACACGACAGCGTACGTTTTTATTCAAACTCATCAGATGGGTGTAATGATTTTTTAATATCAAACTTCCGGTTTTCAATTACAATTATTTTATTTTGTTTAAAATATGAGTTTCGAGATATGAGTTTGTTTTGTTATTACATTAACTACTGAACTATGGATAACAAGTATGTAGGTAGATAAATAATTTAGAGCAATCGTGTTTTTTTAAATTTAATTATATTTTGAGGCAATTTCCCATAAATACGGATTTTGTTGTTTCTCTTTTTATATTATCAATTCTAATGTTAATATAAACCATTCTTTTATTATAAAAGAGGATTTGAAAATAAACAACGTTAAAAATTTTTGCTTTGTAAAATATAATTTCTTTGATTATCCTAAAACTCGACTAGCGTGTAGTATATCAAGAATATAATTTTTCAAGATAAATTCTTTTTTCATATTTTATAACCGAAATTCACGGATGCTCTCAAATTAAAAAATTTTTATTTATAATATCAAATTATGAAAGTTATTTCTGCAACTTTTTATATGAATATGTGAAAAGTTACAGGTATACACCTCCATACGTTATTGAGTTTGTTTGTTGGCGTTGATTTATTTTTATTTGTCGGAAAATATCGAAATATTTTTATTAGACATCTCTGTTAAACTCAAGTTTCTCCTTGGCAACTTTTAATTCTTATTAGACAATTTTTTCGTTTACTCTAGATAAAAAAAATTGCAGACCATTAGCTCTTGTACTAATTAAGAAGAGTGTGGGAACGATTGTTTATACTCAAAGAAGGTAATCACTTTAAAATGATCTTATTATTAGAATGACAGCCATTAGCTGTACTTCTGGAAGTTATTCTTCTGGAAAATAATTTTTGCAGACAGCATTTATCTTTTTACACCGAACACAAGTAACGTTTTACTTTAAATATGATTATTACAAGCTTTCATGAGACTTTTGAATGTTAAATGCTTTTTTACTTTATTGAATGTTACAAATTAATTTATTTTTTAAATAAAAAAACGAAAAACAATAACATAATAATTACAGTAACATCATATCTATTCGTGGGTGAGATAAAAAAAAGTTCGATTGAACTGGAGATTATATCCAGGACCTTGAATTATTCCACAGTTCAAAACTTTTATTAATAAACCAGCAGGTTGATCACTGCAAACCTATCTGGGTTTTATCTAATAATGAGATAATTACGTTAGCGATGAGTCATAACTTTCTTTTTTGTAAACCAATAAAGGCATAATAAAAAAATGCCGTTGTTTGCAATTTTGATTTGTTCAAAAATACATAACATATTTGTTATATTCTCTGTTTGTTGAGCTGCAGAGAAGGCCTTTTTGTTTTTTGAATGGTTGGCCTGGAATAAAAACCTGAATGATATTTTGAACAGGACAAAAAGATATAGCTGTTTGTTCCTTCTATGAACTACTTTACAATGCTTGTTTTTTTGTATTTGTTTAATTTCAACTTAACTTTGGTAAGCGCAGCTTTGATCTATCTATTTATTTTGCATATCTTTCAATGATATTCTCACGGCCTCCATTTATCTGGTTATAAGCAGGATCTTTAATTTCATCTTTTCGACTATTCTCATCAGAAAAACTACATCTTACCCCCGCACTTAATAATGATTTCCTTTTTTGTACATATTTTTTCTTTTCTGAGTTAGCCAGAAGATTTATTTACAGATTTTTTTTAAACTTAAATTTTTTCAAAACATCAAAACTGTCTCTTCAAGATATCAAATTGACGAAAAACGTAAGCTGTTAATTTTATATAACCTTTGACAACAATCTCGTAAGTTCTTATACTGTAATTAAAAGTAAAAAACAATATACTTGTATTTAAAGCGCCAGGTGAAATTAATAAAACACAAAAAGGCGTTATTTATGCATCAAATGTGATTTAATTAAAAATCTGCAAGTTGTTCTTTCTATTTCGTCGTCTCACTAAAAACTTGAGAACGGAAATGCTCTAAGGAGATGAAATTTTTGAAGTAAAACTTTTTTAGTCGCGACTAAGGGATAACTGGGCGACAATGCAACGGAAATGCTTTACGACAATATGGCGTTTTTTTTCAAATTAATAACTAGTAACATAGGTGTAACAAAGACGAACTAAAATAAATTTGTCATAGGTGTCAAATTTGTCATAATAATTATAATGAAAGCAGTTTCTATTGTGAATTTGTGACTGTCTGTCAAGTTTGTTTATAATTTAAGGTTATATTCATTTTCTATTTAATAAAAAGGTTTTATGATGATTATATTGTGGTGTTTCAAAATGATTCGCACCTACCCTCTACATTTTAATGAAAATTTTGTTTTTGAATAGTTTTAAGTTGTAAGACTGTGGAAGTTAGACAGGTGGGGGCGAACCGACGAGGAGATTTGCTTTTGCCAACGGGTCGCCGCGCGAGAGACAGCGCCGACTTTTGGCTCGTTAAATTTTTGCTTTTTCGCCGACAGCGCCCGCTCGAGCATGTTGTTTCAGCTCGAGGCGATTATTGAAAATTTTGATATAAGTTTAAATTGTGAATAAAATTTGTGAGTACTGAATTTTTGATTTGAATAAATGAATTTGGTGCGAATGCATTAATTGTGTAATTTTTGGATTGATTTTGATAATTGAAATTGGATATTTTTGATGAGTTGCTACCGAGCGGTAGTTGAATTAGTGCTTTGGATAGATTTGATGGTTTTGATTGCTTTGGAAGTAAAGATTGAGATTATAAAATTTGAAATTATTTAAAAGTTAAAATTGGTTTAAAATTCGAAGGAATAAAATTTACATTTGTACGGGCGTGTGGCCAGATGGTAGATAAGCCGACGTTGTGGATACGCATAAGTTTAAACAAGCGAGCCCATTTTAAGTTTAACAATAAATTAAATTTACGATTTTTAATTTGGTTTTTGAAGAATTTATTAATTTGGATAAATTATTTTTGAAGAAGATTAATATCGTCACAGGAATTCACTCCTGAGGTCGAATTGCTCCACCGCAAAAGAAGAGCTAGTCGAGGTATTTTTAAAGTTTGGTAAAGGATTTGATTGTTACAAAAAGCAATTCAAAAACCACCACAATATGTTATGCCAAAAAAGTTTTACTTCAATCGCGTGTAACAGTTACACGCATTTTTTTAAAATTTTACACATGGTTTTTTTTCACTCTAATCAATACAATTACTACTGGGCGATATGAGATGCATTTGTTCTTGTTGATTAGAGATCATACATATAAACCTTTGCTTTATGAATCCGGGGGGTCTGGGGGGTATGGAATACCCCCCAGCACCTCAGAAATGTTGTTTAAAATAGTATTTAGTGAGTATTTTAAATCCACTAAGAAATCGGTGATACATTAATTAATTATTGTGAATAACCAACCACTTTACTTCATAAATTGAAAGAGTAACATATATTATTATCTTACGTCTATAGTATAAAAATACTATTTCGAGTTGGCAATTATAATAATATTATATTATTTACAATTTAATAATCGGATATATTTTGTTTAGAGAGGGTAGTGCTCTATCACTTTCTACATATCAGCTGCCACTGTCAACTGTCGGCAAAATGTTCAATTTATAATTGTGATGCCACTAACTCAATTTCGGTTTGCATAGTATTTCAAATTTTTATCTGTCCAATTAATTTATATTTTAATCTAACTAACCAAACAAGGACTCTCTTCAGGGGGGGGGGGAGATTTCTAGCATCTGTTATATCATATTTCTTGTTGACTTCAATAAAAAAATAATAATGATCTATTATTATTAAACAAAAATATTTTTGTTCTTGATGCTAATAAATTCTTCTTAATTAAATGTTCCGAAGAGCAAAATTTGTCAAGCTTGACTATTTTTGAGGTTTTTGAAAATTTTGTCAAGCTTGGTAAGTTATCAACCCATTAATATTAATTATAAAATCTTACAACTGATTTGGTAGGGTTTAAATAATTGTTAAGTAACAACATTATCGTAAATAGCAATGATTACAATAGCAAATCAATATAAATTATTACTTCTATTTTATAGTCAATATAAAAAATCTAAGAACAACAGAAATCAGTTTTTAGCCTTTAAAGTATGGATTATTTATAACACAAAGTAAAAATGACTTTTATTTTATCAACAAAAATTGGAAAGTTGTTAAATTTGCATGTGACATAATATGCAATACCAATTGGGAATTGTAAATTGTGCTGCTCACGGAGTACTGAGTGTTACAAAGCAATAAAACAATTTAAAACTGATGTTTGAAATATTGGAACGTAGTAACATTGACATTTCGCATGTTATCTTATTTTGTTGATTAGTTAATTATGGTTTTATAATGCTTTTGGTAAGGACGGTTCTTTTTTGATGGCCTTGTTAATGGTTTAATGAGTACCCGAAACGTCGGACAGACTTTGTTTTACTGACCATTTTGGTAAGCCAATTAATTTGAAAGCCGACTTAATTAATATGTAACTACATCCGTAATAATTTAGAAACTGCAATTTCAATAGAAAATTTTGAGAAGTAACAACTTCAATCGAAGTTAGTAAATCCCAAGAAACTTTTATTCAAACTCTTGACTAGCAGTGAAATAACGATGCCAGTTCTTTGTTAAACCATGCCCGATGTGGATCTTATAGTTTTGAATAGATAAGACGCTTTTTCTATCTTGTATAAAACATCAAAAGTTGAAAGTAAAAAAGTTGATGTAGCTCTTTCAGGAAATGTACACGAGCGTACTAAATTTTTAAAGTTTTTATTAGATTGGAACCTTGCCGTTGGGCTTAATATAAAGGTGATTGGCATTGATTGAAAATTACACGAAATGGCTAATTGCACTCGGGCAGACTTGCAATCTATATTTATAGTTAGTTCATCAGACAGAAAATCGAAAGGTATTACCGATGATGCGGTAATATTTGGCGAAGGAGTTTTCGTGGGACGTGCAACACGAGTTAAAGAGCGTGAAAAAGGGAATGATGCTGTCATACCAAACGATCAGAAGAATTATCAGTTCAAAGAAAGGAAAACACCATTACTGTCCTACGTGTGTGGAAAAACGTGTTTTTAACATTTAATTTCCGTTCTTTCCAAATAATTTTTATTACGTCGTGTCAAGCCTGGTAGGTGCCTTTAATTTCAGAATTTCTTCAATATTGCCGATGGATGCGGTTAAATTTTGAAATTGCTATATTTAAAATCTCAGCTTGTAGCCTTTTGAATTTATTTTTGAATCTTCGCGTATCGGCATGGAAATATCGTAGCTACGATTTATTATTATAGATTTTCGCTAAAATAAAAGGGCGCCGCAGGCTTTTGTTGGGAGAGGAATTTAATTAATATTTACTTTTACTGTGCCCACTGCAGGTAGTACATAAAATTTATTAAAGTATTTTGCATAACACAAAAAATTACATCTTACACAAATAAAAACTTGCAAAAATTGAAATTACGAAGTAAGTAGAAGGAAACGTAACGCCTTGGGTTAAAAGGTCTGCAGAATGTAATACAAAGAACAAGCAAACAAGGTTAACCTTTATTTCGAAGAGTACGAACACAAGAATTTATAAAATTCGTTTATATCACTTACAAATTTTTTTATACGATAATTGTATGTTCCAGTGGATCTCATTAAATGCAAATTAGTACCTACTTGAAAATTAATTTTTCAAACAACCTATGCACGATTTGCTTTCGATTCTTGCATCATAATCACTTCTAAAATGTGTGCAATTGATCCATATCGTTAAAAATCAAAAACTAGTTTACTATGCAAAAATTAATCTAGCATTTACATTGTTTCATACAGGTAGGTCCGAATTGTGTTGTTGTGTTGGCGACTTTCCAGTGCATTAATTTACGTAACTTATTATTTAAAAAAAAATCACTTTCTACAATCTAGATTGTTCACTAATCAGCATCCCACTTAATTAGAAAGATGTGGAACGAAGGCGACCATTGTTACATTCGTTACTTTACTTTACACTACATTGCATATTATAATTTTATATTATAAAAATTTAGGGTTGGTTTTTGTAAGGTGTACAGGAAATAGGAAACAGGTGATAAACTAACATTGTATAGCTTCCGTTAAATTTGTAATTCTTCTCTGTAAATTAAGCACGTCATTACATGGTAGAAACTTTTTAATTTAAAAAATAGCGAAAATTACTTTTCAAATATCATTTTAATATTCAAAATTTACTTCGGTTAAGTCATAAATCAAAAAGTTTTCAACTACCAATTCTAGTGTTTTAGCTTACCTTAACGATATGGCATCATCAGCTATTACTTTTGCTGCAATGTTTTAATGACATTTTCGCTATCTTCAGTCTATTTATGGCGAAAATCGTGAACGCTGCTTCGGCTTCATAACAAATAAAATTACTTTATTAAATACTTCCTGATTGGAATTGTTACAAACATCACCATTTACAATAGAAAGTTTCGATATGGTGCACATTCCATCACCAAAATTGTAGTTTTTCTACATACTTTCTCGTCACATGGATTAGGTACATATTTTAATATTTCATAAAGAAAACATACTTTGTTTTAAACAAGATTTAAAGTTTCATATCTTCGTAAGCCCTACATGTAGCTACAGAATGTCATAAAATATACAGTGTGTTCTTTTCGCATGAAGGTTTCATGAGAAAGAGGTAACAATGTTCAATTTAAATTTAAACTTTAATAATTCGAACATCAAATAACTTTACACAATGCAGTACAATTTAAGTGCTTTTGTAAGTTTTAAATTGCTTTTATCGTTTGAAAATTTTGCACGATTATTGGTATATTGTTCAGATAGTTTGCCCCAGACATAAAGATTTGGACTTAATAATAATATTTTCTATAATTTATTT
The DNA here is from genome assembly GCA_911387805.1 of Cantharis rustica. Classification (NCBI taxonomy): domain Eukaryota; kingdom Metazoa; phylum Arthropoda; class Insecta; order Coleoptera; family Cantharidae; genus Cantharis; species Cantharis rustica. The sequence continues at coordinate 40,493,458 of OU426879.1, forward strand.
TGTGCGACAGTTTGAAAATCAAACTGATTATCAAATTTTATAAAAAATTAGATTCTGTGTTTGATAAATCAAAAAAAAATCTATACTTCTCTCACAATACATAACAAAAGCTTAACATTAGATTGCTATAGAAAATGAGCTCTTATTCTACTGTTGCTCTAGTTCTAAACTAAGACAAAACAGATCAATTTTGAGATATCTACATAATAAAATCAAAATTGGGTGTATCTTACCAATTCCACATCTGGGAAAATTCACATATATTGCTATGCCCCCAGTTTTACAAATTTTTGTATTTTCACCTCTTGTGAAAATTGCTGAGGTTACACAGATTATTTAATAGCTATGAGCTCTTCTTCAATTTTTAACATCGTCAAATTAAATTAAAATGCTCAACTTTTCCTTACAATCCGTGGCCTTGCAAGCGCACATGTTATTCCAGCTGGCTTCAGAACGCCTGGTTAAACAAATTTGTTGCTATGTATTTTTACTGCATCGACTAAAATTTTCACTAAATTCTTCAATTCTTTCAATTTTATTGTTTTGTTTTCACTTCACTTTATTAATTAAATAAAAACATCAACTCAACTTAAGTTATTTTATTACTTTTTAAACAATTAACAATTTAAATTTGTATTGCGGGAATGATGTTCGTCCGCCCGTCTATTCGACGTGAAGGCCTCAGCCCAAGTCTTCTATTCAAGCCCCACTCTTTTCTACTTTTTCTTTTTCGTTCTTCCCCTCTTTATTTACAAGGCAAATAATTTAACCAACATTTTTATGTACAATGATAAATAAATAAATACTAAAACAAATTCAAACTTTAAAATTATTTTACAAAATAAATGAATTTAATGTTGTTTTGGTTTTCGAAACACGACAATATATAATAAATTGCATGCCATATTTTGCTATTCAGCATATTAAAGGTGCAGGAAAATGTTTGTTTCTTTAGATACGACAAAAATAGTTATATATACCTTGAAGCTAATAAAATTCTTTACATTAAAAATAATTATTAATTTTTTTTCCTGTGGTTCATGCCGCTCGAAATTGAGAGAATTGCATACTAGAAATAAAGACATTTTAAATTCATTAATTCCAACTCGAAAGGGACTTCCACAATCGATAAATTTTGCAATTATAAGTACATATATCTACCTGAATGTCCCCAAAAGTTTTGAAGATTTGAAAAAAAACATTCCAACTTTTAAAATAGACGTGCTAGAGGACGGCGAGAGAGGCCTGGTGAAATTTAGCAACCTTCTTGTTTCAAGCTTTTTTATTATTGCCATTATCTTAATAACAGCAAAAAAAAGCCAAAAAAGTTTATAATGAAAAAGTTGCCAAATTTTATTGCACCTCCAATGGACGTGTTAGAATTTTTTTTAAACCTTTAAAAAGAGTTCTTTATTTTGTTACTGGGAGTGACATCGCACTATACCTATTAATAGGTACTTTTGGACATCAGGTACATAGACAATTGAAGGAAATATTTGAATATATTGTCGTGTTTCGAAACCATAATTTATTTATAATTTATAATTTTAAAGTTTGAATTTTGTTTTGTTTATTTATAATCACATTGTATAAAGTTTGTTAAGTTTTGCTGTATAAAAGAAAGTGGGGAGCGTAGAAGGAGTACGGCTGGTAGGTTGTAGGACAGTTAGGCTACGGCCTTGACGTCGAATAGTCAAGCAGATGAAACACCATACCCGCAATTCTAATTGAAATTAAAATTGATTGAAAATAAATTAAGTTAATTTGAATTGTTGTTTTTTTTTAATTTAATAAATAAAGTGAAGTGAAAATAAAATAATAAAAGTGAAGTAGATATGAAATTTTAGTCGATGCTAAATTGCATAGCAACAAATTTGTTAGGCCAGCTGCAGGATACCATGTGCACTTCAAGACCACATTAAAAGTAACAAAAGTGAGCATTTTTAATTTAACTTACAATTTTTAAGCAATTAAAGGAGTCTCATTGTTAAAATTAATGGATGAAACCCAGCTAAAAGATTAATTTTTGGGATAAAGTAAATTTTTACAAGATTTGTATAGCTCGGGTCATCTCAATATTGTCGTGTAACAACATGAAATTTTAAAAATTTGTTTGCTTTTTCTCATTTATAGTCAACTGCTGCGGGTCGGAAAGTAAAAATAATGCCCATAACTTTTACTAAAGTTTTGGAAATCCTTAGGGGTGGATAAACTAAGAAAGTAAACAAAAATTAAACAATAATAACAAAATTTTGAGACAACAGCAAAATACTTAACAAACAGGTGAAATTTATAAAATAACTGAAACACGAACACTAAAAACACAAAATTTTGTTAACAATTTGAATAATTCAAAGTTTAAAAAGGTGCCCGAGTTTAAAAACAAAGTAAAATTGCAAATTGTAAATTTGATAATGCGCAAGTTCCAAAAAAGGCGAAAGATTGGAAAATTTTGGTGTGGTGTGTCGACGACCATCGTAGAGAGTGGTCAAGCGCTCTACGCCATCAACGTCTTTTTGAGTATTTTTTGATTTGTGTCGACGACCATCGTGGAAAGTGTCAAGCGTTCTACGCCATTGACGCATTTTTTTGAGTTTGATTTTGATTTGTGACGACGACAATCGTAGACTGGTCCAGCGTCTTACGTCATCGACGCCTTTTGTTTTCATTTTGAGAAGGCATTGTGGTCCACGATACGAGAAGAGAAGCCGACATTTGGGAGCTGAAGAAGAAAGAAGAAGATCTTCGCTACAAGCAGCTATGAGTAAGAATCATAAACTTTTGTACAATTAAACTTTGCGCGGGTATAAAATTAACAATTAAACTACAAAAAGACATTAAAATAATTAAAATTTTATAAATTGTAGACATATTTACACACGTAAGCATTAAGACACAACACCTGGCAGAAATTTGTCTGCTACAAAGTATTTTGTTGTTTATTACCACTTTATGATTTTGAAAATTAAACAAAACTTTTATTTTGAAATTTTGATTATTTCACCTGCATTAAGGAATAAAATTAAAATCCACTCCCCTGAGGAAATCATGTCGATTGGTAAAGTTAGCCGAGGTTTTTTTATAAAAGGTTTTGAAATTAAAATAAAATTTTATTACAATATATTTGATATTAACTTACGACGAAATTTCACTGCATTCTGGGGCTGTTTTCCCGAGTGCAACTCGCATCTGCCAAAATTCGCCAAGGGAAGATTCGGAACCTGTAATAATCCTCTATTATTTATCGGCACTGATTTCTCTACATGGGTGTTGTACCACCACCTCGGGGATGGGGAAATTTTCGGAGAATAGTCGTAAGGGAAATATTTGAACATTTTACGAGGCCGCAGGACGAGAAAAATTTGATAAAAATATTTTTGACTAAATTTTACTGCATTCTAAGGCTGTTTGCATGTGCAACAATGCGAATCTTCCAAAAATACGCATTCAACCCAGGGAAGATTCGGACCTGGGAATAAGTCTACCTGTCACCCCCGATTTATCTACACGAATGTTGTTTTTGCAATTACAACCTGTATCGATTGTGATAGTTCTTTGATAGTCGGAATTACCGTCTCGAAAATAATTTTATTTTCTGTATTATAAGTAAAAATTTTCTTAATTTCAATCAATCGTAGCTGTGAAAATATAGGTCATAGAGAAAAACATTTATATTTTTTTTACCTTTTTTGTAGAGAATTTTACTAGCTTTTGTTGTATCTTAAAAATAGAGAAAGTTATTGTCAAAAAAACAGTTTTATTGTACCTTTGATGTGCTATCATAGCTTAAGCGATCTTTGAAAGAGGAGGGAAACTTACAATATGATTGATTATACTCCAATGTATTCTTAAATATTAAAAAAAATGTTTTTATGTCCTACCGGCTGACCTATTATACTCTAGGGCAGTGATACATTCAGATGGCAGTCTAAACATAAATTAATTATATTGTTAATAATTTGACAAAATGACATAAAATTGTTCTAACACTGTAATTAATCTGTTATAGTAATAATAAAAGATTTAATCCAACCTAACCTTATAAATATAAGTACAGTACTTTTTGTACTGTTCTTTTTTAAGTAACCTAAACAAATTATGCATAAATACATTTAACAAAATTTTAAAATTTATAAATATTTAACTTATTTGCATTTTTTTTTATTTAGTAAAATTTTTTAACAACAAAACCGCTTGTATGCACAAATCCTCATTTACAAACAAAACTTAGATATCACTAACGAATTCAAATTTAAAATAAGATTTTTGAATTTTTGAAATTTTTGTCCACCCATACAATATGTGTTGCGATGACCTCCTGTATAAATTTTGTAAATATTTTTAATTTCAAAAACAATATTTTATTTTTTTTTTTTTAAATTACTTTCAAAATAATATTTTTATCGTGGGTTTGCAAGGAAGACATGCAAATATTTAGTGAGCATTAGACTCTTCTTAATTATTTTAAATGTTAATTCAATTTTTCGTATAAAACTTTGTTCCTATTTTGATTTAAATGTGGTGTTGAAATTTTATTGCTTTGTTAAATTTACCTCATGTGGTGTTGTTGTTCCTGCGCATGACACAGCCGTCTGGCTTATCTAACAACAAAAACACCAAATCTTCAAAAACTTTTAAACTTTATTTATCTTGACACTTTATTAAATAAAACAATTCTTTTTTACTAAATTAAACTCCTTTTTAATAATTAAAATCATAAAAATACCCAATTTCATGCAAGAGCAGGCAAAATGCACGCCCGCTCGTAAAGGCTAACCTGGCATGAAGCGCTCTCTCTCACCTAGTTTGTTACCAACATAATTATTTACAAATAAATTCTTATTTACAGTATGTTACAAAATTAAAATTAAAATAAAATAAACTTTAAAATAATATACAAAATAACTAAAATCAGGATTTTTCCGTTTCAAAACACGACAGTATATCTCATAAGTAGAGTGTGGAATTTATGCACTAAAAAGTACCCAATATATGCACATAGTACATATGCAGCAATAAATGCCCGAAATATGCACGTATATGCTTTAAAAATAAAAGATTATGTACTAAAAAACAAACAGCTTTAATTTTTTTAATTAATTTTATTGAGAGATTTAATTACAATTAACAATGATATTATACGCCAGTCGCATTTTTGTAATTTTTGTTACTTATTGTGCTGGAAGGTCAGTCCTCGAATAACAATTTTCCAAAGCTGTTGGGACAGATAGTAAGAAATTTTCGAGAAAATCGTCTTTGAAATATTGAAAATGGAACCGTTGAATGAAAAAAGTCCAAAAATACACTTACGAAAGTATCCACCGAATGTTAAAAATATGCAAAATATGTATTTTAAAAAGTATTTTATTGAATTCTGATTTGCCTAATTCGGCTTTATTCATATGGATTTTGGTGACATATCAATTTTAAGAAATATGCAAATTCATTAAATTCCGTGCTCTAATTATGACTCATAAAATAATCATAAGCTCCATTTCCATTATGACGGCACAATAAACGGCAATATTGATGTATGATGTTTATTGCGGATGCAACAATAAATAAACAAATTTCAAGCCGTGCATGGGAAGCTGTTCTATTCAAAGATATTTTTGCAAAGTTTATCTTTTTTTAATTTTATTTTCTTAAAAGTATGGAAATATGCACTTATATGTCTTAAAAATAAAAACATATGAAATATGCACTCTTAAATTTTGGTTGTAAACTCTAAAATTACAGAAACGCATAGATACAATTTTTTACGACTCTAGGAACAAGCAACAAAAATATGCATTTACATATAATTCCACACTCTACTCATAAGGTTAACATTGGAACTTTATTATCGATTATTTCTAAAATTAAACGATTTTTGAAATCTATCTGAACCTTAACCTTATTTTAATACCACCTAAAATTTTTTTTAGACGAAAATGGAAGCTCATTGAAACTCAAACGAAGCTCTAACGTTTGACACCAATTTTATCCAAAAATTCCAATTGGGGGGGGGGGGGCTATCATGTTTACAGCCCCCCCAAAAGTTTTCGCAAATAACTCCGCGACCGTTGAAGCTCAAACGACGGGAACGGAAGCTCATTGAGGCTCTAACGAAGCTCAAACGTTTGGCACCAATTTTAATAAAAAATTCGATTTGGGGGGGGGGGCAGCGACATGTACCTAAAAAAATTTGTTGTGTACAAGTGCACAAGAAATGATATATAGTGGTTCCTTCATTAGGGACAAGCTGATGAATGAACAAACGAATAAACAATGGGCCAACTCTAAACATCGATTAAATTTAGGAACTAATCGATTATAAAGTTTGAAGTTTTTACAAAAATATCGGCGAATAGCTTATTCTGTTGACGGTGCAGCACTTGTTTTAGTGAGTGGGGACGTCCACATTTGACTGTTAGCCGTGGTACTAGTAACATCACATTATAAATTTATTTAAAATATTATTTCGTTAATTATAATCAAAAGTAACTTAAAATCAAAAATCTGTGTTTTTCTAGATCTGTAATTTTTGAGTTCGAATCGCTTCTGGGATGTTTTTAGTGATCCATTGTTTAACTAGATCTGTTATTTTCGAGTGAAATTTATGCCTAAAAATGCTTATATAAGATAAACACATGGGACTAACCTTATGGAAACTTTTTTTTACAGTATACGGTTTTTGAGCATATTTTACCCAAATTTTTGGATGATCTATAAATTTTAATGTTTTAAAATATAGCTTTCAAACTGATGGTTATGGTCATTGTTGGGAGGTAAAGAATACCCTCCAGGTCAATACAGTGCAATTTTGTTAATACTGGAATTAAACTCAATCTAATTTTTCACATAAAAAGTTGTTGAACAAATAAGTTGACGGCGCTACGAAAGTATTGCAGTGCCGGCAGCAAAGTAAAACAAGTGATTTCACAAAAAAGTTCTTTTTGACGTTTGCAGAAAAAGTTTTATTTAAATTTGCAATATTTTTAATAAGGGAGAAAAAAGAATAATTTTGTTACATTAGAAGTGGACTATGTATGTATAATTGACTAAAAAATACAGGTGTTGGCATACAAATAAAATTGATTGTAAATGCCCTATTACAAAATTAAAAGGAATGTTATGGTAGGAGATGAGCAGTTTTTCTTATGTTCTCCATTAATGTTATGCATCTCATATGCATACCAACGTGCAATTAAAGTGCACGATATGAACACAAATTCACTACAAAGTAGCTAAACAAGACGAGTAATAAAAATTTTATAACCGAGTATAACGCTTATTATTATGACATGAAGGAAAATTATGAAGAAATAAATTATCGGTATGGCAAATTATGTCTAGGAATGCTAATCTTTGACTTCCATGCAAAATAAATCTTACTGGCTGGTTTTTAAAGACGTTAAATTAAACTCCGACAATTTCATAGTTGTAAAAACAACACACTTATTAGATATAGTAGGTACTCGGTTTGTTCTTGTCGAAACCCATCAGTAACTTATCGATTTTTCAAACAGAATAAAAGTTAAGAACTCGAAGAAGCAAGTTGTAATAGAAAATAATGGTTCATTAGCAAAAATAATATTTAAAAATTTCAGTTCTCTTACGGCAGCTAAAGATGAGTTAATTTAAAATAAACCCCATATTAGAACGTAATTTTAACGTATTTTAGACGTAACTGCTACTTGCATATATTATTTATAGAACTCGAGCGTACTTCGGTGTTTATTTTAAAGGAAGGATATTTGATTAAGGATAAAAAGTATTTTTACATACCAAAAAGCTGTAATTTCATGTTCAGTAATATAAAACTTGATTTAAAATCTATTTTAAGTTTCAAATAGGAAATAAGAAAAGAATCATGCTGTTATTTAGTATTTGTGTAATTACGGCTATTGCAAATCATCGAATCAGATAATTTGCCATGTAATTTAAACTGTCGCTAGGTAGGTAATAGAAAATGTATCAGGTCTATTTTTAAATTTATTGGTAAATATTTAAAGTTCTAAAAAACTGTAATGATTAGTTTTCATCAAATTTCATAAAGCACATCGGTGTCGATTAATTATTACGAGTTAATGGACTCATCGGGGCAGAATTTTTATCTAAAAGTTGTAATCAAAAACTTTTTTGATAAAGTGAAGACTTGCTTTATGGAAGTTTTTTCTTGTTGCTGTTCAACGTAGTTGACCCCATCAACTACAAAATTTTTTTAAATTACTTTTTATGTAGAACATTTTCCGTGATAAATAGAAGTTTTTTAATTTAATTTTCGTTGTATTTTGTAAAAATCAAATACATAATTAATTATGCTACTAATACAAAAACGATAAAAGCATACTTAAACCAAGATTAAACTTTTTATTGCATCAAATATTTTATTCCGAAACATTTCTGAATTATTAATTCCATGTTTCTCATGTTATTTGGATGTAGTGCAGTGTTTATTTATTTATTTGTGATTTGATTTTAACTAAATTGAAGGCATTATTAAATTACTTCTGGTTTTTATAAAATTCATTAAACTTACATTAAGAATTTTAAGATTCGTTAGACGTACTAAAAATTACTTTTCAAATTGAAGGAAACAGGTAAATAAATTACGTAAATTTGCTAATGAACATTTTTAGCCAAGGTTTGTCTATAGGAATAGACTTTTCCAATTCAATTAAGTAGTTTTGTGCTTGTTTATGTATAGCATGTACTAGGACCATTATTAAGGAATTACATGGACTCTAAGAACACAAAATTAAATCAACAATTTCAATTTCGCAAATTAGTGTTCCAAAAATTTCCGGAATTAAATTCATGATTTGAAGGGAAGCAAGGAAATTAAATTAAAATTGTTACGTAACGCGAAAACTAACTGAATACATTTTCTTTAATTTTTTTTGTCATCATCGGTCAACTTACGAAGTCAATTTTAATAAAGGTTTTCCACATCTTTTAAGTCATATATTTTTAGGGAATTTTACGTAATCACATTATTCGCTTTTGTAAACCCCCCAAAAAAATTAATTTGCATAATAATATGATGTAACGCTTGAAATCGTCCGGTTAATGCAACTATGCTATACCACAACTCGCTGGGTTCGATGATTGAGTATTGTTCTTTTGGGACAAAAGTTCTCTTTTTTAAAATCCGACGAAGAACAATTTTTCAGCTTACGAGGTATGCAACTTTAATTAGCAATGGTAATATAATCAGATCCAATTTTAATTGATAGGTTGCTTTGTGAATACGAATCCATTGTTAGGATGAATAATTGCAATTCATCAAATGGTGGTGGTCACCGGCATTAAAAGCACTATTTAGTGCCGTTAGAGAACTTGAGAGTGATGCTGAAATATCAAAAGAATATTTTTGAACTCTGGTTTTAGCCATGCTGATTGGATAAATAATATTATTTTTTATCTAAATTTGGGTGCAATTCAAGCTGTGTCTTATTGCAAACGTATTAGAAAAAAATCTATTAACGTTTTGAAAAATACTTTACCTAATTCATGAAAAGTATTTTATCTGAATTTTTCGCTTGTAATCAATCAAAATACATGGATATCTCGACGAGCTTCACAAATTTCTATAGAAATTATTCATTTATTCCTTATACAAAATTTAGAGAATAATGGAAATGTTTAGTAAACGTAAATAGGCAAACAAAAATATAGAAATTAACTGGGTCAGGTAAGCACTATCAAGTTCTGTTTTATTTTTTTGAACTTAGTTGCAGAAATGGAAACTACCGAAATTTTGTATAGTGTTCAGCTAATTTATTTAGTTGGATAACAATTATTTCCATGTGTTCGAAAAAGTAAACCCAAACTAAAACCAAACATTACCTTAGGTAAATTTACTTTACGCTATGTTTCAAAGTAAATCTCGAGGTATAATTCACAGACGATTTATTTCTTTACAACAACGGAAGATCAAAATTTATCGAAATACTCGTATAATTTCACTTAAAAGAAACATCTCGAAAAGTATTCGTATGCTGAGGTATTCCATTGATTTCTTTATATTAATAAATTGCGGAAAATTCAATTTGTTTCTTAAAATTTAAAATATAATTTTTCTCCATTGTGCCGCGTTTTCTTAAAATTTGAACCTGAAAAAAATCTTTTATTAAAAAATTTCATCAGCAGCAATTGCTACATTGTTGAGTTTGGATAGAAGCCTTAACTTCAAATTCTTTCTTATGTAGGAATTTAAATTTTCAAATATTTAAGGTATCGGATATTTTTTATATTGCTTTCATCACAATTACATTCGTGCATTCGAATATACATATCAGGCAAGAGCAGAGATTGCCAAAGTTGTGCGGCCTGAAGGCCGCACTATTCTATCATTTTACCAAATTGTAAATTAATTAATATTGAAATTACAGAAATAAGAGAATAACTAAAATAAAGTTTCTGAAAATTCTATTTTAGACTTCTGGCACTTTTGTAGCGAAAAACTAAACGAGTGATAAAATAAATCAATAGAGTTTCTCTGGATTAACATCAAATTTTTCTTTACTACAGGTACAGCGGATTTTTGTCACGGAAAAATAAACAAGCAAAAATAAAGCTCATTGATTTCTAAAATAAATCAATAGAATTTTTTGCGATTTCCGTATTTTAGGATTTCCTTTCACTTGTATACCGGATTTTACCAGCGAATTCCCTTCTCGATCATTTCATAATTAACCAACATTTAAAAAATTCTAAACTGAGCATAAGTTCTGCGTTTTAGAAGTAGGAAATAACTAAGAAAGGTTGAAAGTGGAAATCACTTTCACTTTTTTCCCAATTATGCTTATTGAATTATTTAATATTATCGAATTTTCTTGTCTAGAGAGTATCACATTCTACGATTTATTGACCTCTTCAGAGGAAATGCACTGAAATAAAAAGGTTAATTTTTATGAATATAATAACATTTTTACCCCGATGAACAAATTTTATTTTTGTCTTAGTTTTATTTTATTGGCTGATGCGCTTCGATCTCACAACTTCATTACACCTTACCATTAGACTATGAGATCACAGAACGAAACATTAAACAAATTTTATCTTCTTTGGCAGGCTTAATGCAGAATAATACTAAATCATGGGATTCCTGACAGGAGAGACGATGCCCGAAAGCTGCTCGGGCTTGTCGCTTTTGTATTCTTTTAGCTTTTTTAGGTTGCTAATTTAAAAGGACGGTTTTCTAATCGTCCTCTCTCGACTGGCAATGGCAAATCACCGAGATAATCTGTCTTGAAAAACTTTTCATAAATGAAGTAGTTAGCCAAAACTCACTGTTGGTTGTAGCACTACTGTATAATTTAAAATTAACTAGTTGGACAGACAAAAGACAAGATATAGATTTTTGTATATAGATATGTCGTAATTGGATAAATTACGGATAAACTCCCCCCCCCCCTCTTTGTACCGCGATGCCAATGGGATCTTAGCTACGGCGCTATATATTATATTGCTAAGAACCCTTTAAATTATTAGGTGTAGAGGGAGTTTAAATTTCTCTCGATTTGAAAATAGCTTCAGGTTCTCTGTCATTTTTAGAAAATTAAATCTATTGAAATTAATTCAAATTGTTTGTTTGGGTTGACTGGTTTTCTTATTAGTAGGGTTGTTAATCTATGATAAATGTAATGGAGTTAACTGGAAGAACGAACAATAAGTAATATAATTTTTGTAGTGAGGTAAAGATATTAGTGGACGGATGGGTGGGCTTTTAACATCAAGTGGTGCATTGAAATACGATAATGTTTATTTTCCACACGGTGTTTTACTTAACGGCGTTAAAATGTAGGTGCTTATTGTAGAAGTCGACAAGCACCAAAATAAGATCGCTTTCTTTTCCAATAAGAATAAGATAACGTGAACTGCTCTATAAATCTTCTGTCAACTTATTGGTAACTCTGTAATTCAACTTCCATATGTTTGCCAAAGAAGTGGCGAGTTACTCGATTTGAAATTTGCAATATGTAAAACAGAGGATAACTAATGCAGTAGTTTGTCGAAATCGAATTCCCGTGTGGCTATGCTATACAATAGTTCGAATCCAATGGGTATTAGAATATTACTGAATTCTTACACATCTAAAGTGCTTTAGAATGCAATATAATAATATAATATTGTTGATCAAACTTACTGTTTTCAGAATTCAGAGAAACGTCTTCTTTGTTTTCATTGCAATAGCCATATTAAAAAGTAAAATGTATTGTCATGTTATTTTTGCTTTGTATGGGGGGAAGGCGACGAGAGAGTGTTTTATTTAATGGCGAAGGAAAAGATGTTATTAGAAGTATTTTTATTTTTATCTTTCATATTTTTATTGCAAAGAAATTGGATTAAAAGTTTTTTTTTATTATTCGAGAGAAACCCAGATTGGATAAAATTGTATATAGACAAAACAAATCAAATCACGATGATGGTAGTCAAATTTCTTGTATTGAATTTAAAGTTTAAAAGTTTTCGCGCGTGTTTTTAAATTTAAAAATGTTAAAAAGGCTGGGAAGAAATGAAAATAATGTGGCAGCTTGAAAAAGAAAGGTGAAAATTTAATAAGAAAATTGTAGAAAGTTTCTGTTAACAATTAGTTTGAAAATTTTTAAAAAGTAGAGTATCGAATGATGCTGGATTGAGGAATATTGTTGAGATCGTTTCTAGAAGTCTGTAGTGATTAATTTTGATAGAAATACTTGGGATAATAATTTGGAGACCAAACGGAATCATTATTTTTGAATGTGGATAATTGTCAGCCAAGAGATAGTAAAAACGAGCAGCAGTTCAAATTTGATTATTGGATCGACTATCAATCAAGTAAAAATTTGGATAATCAAAATTTGTATGTTGGACGTGCGCGATAGTAAGAAGGTACTACAAGTAACAACAAGAACAAAAGAACAAAAAACAACAACAAATAAAAACAAAACCTTTGTAAACATAATTTATTTAAAACATTTATTTTAAACAATCTTAATTATAATATGACGACGTCGCTTTTAATAATGTGGTATGCGTCTGAAAAAATTCACAATTAATATATTAAAACCTATTTAAGCGACTATACACCACTGTGATTTAATTTTGTAAAACTGCATCTTTACAGATTGTTTTTTTTTTATCTGGGTCGTATAATGTTTATTTCTTTAATTTGAATTACCGCCTTCTCAAATCAAAGTTCCAAACCAAACCAAAGCTGTAATCGTCAAACAAACCCCGCACGTTGTGATCCCCCTCGTAGTAACACTTATAAGTTCTTTTAAATCTGCGGATGGCTCTTTGAATGTTAACGTCGTTACCTTGTTTACTAACCTCAAACCTAAACTTATATGTGCCAGTGGCGTAACCACTGACAGGACACCTGAAGGAATAATTAGTACACACAAATTAAATAAAACACAGGATTCGGTTTAACGATGAATATATATTTAACCAAAAAGAAAAAAAAAGGTAGTCCAACAACCAATTTACCAGCAAAGTTAATCTCCTTGATATCATTTAATTCAGAATACTTTAGTTTGAAATTTGATTTAATGACTGTTTGATAGTTAATTCCCTTGATCGTAATGTTTTCTAATTGTTTATTCATATTTAATGACCAACCACAATCTTTATAATACTTTGTAAAGAAGCGCCTATATTATGTAACATCTTTAAATAATAAACCATTATATTATGCTAAATTATCCGCTCCTATTACCTCGTCAACTTAAAACCAAGATCGTCACTTAATTAATACGTCGTCAGTTCTTAATCTAAGTTCGTCCCCCTTATTGCTAATTGGTCATTTCCTAAAATCTAAATAAATCGTCCATATTTAAAACTAGCGTCATCATCTTAAATTATTATGTAGCTGCAAATAATAAAATAATAAAAATAATAAAGAACTTTGTTAATATTCGTTATTAACAGTTCTTAAATATCGTAATTGGTATTATCTCATATGTGGTCGCAAATAATCATAAGGAACTTTGTTAATAACTGTCCTGAAATATCAAAATTGTCATTGAGAGATATTTGAAAAAAAGAAAAATAAGCAACATGTTCACCGAACTTGCCCGATCCTTTGGCACGTCCTAATTGCGGTTATACAATACCAATTAATTGTAATATACAATTACCAGTGATCAGCCATTTCTGCGACATATTGCCACGGCCATCTTATGATTTTAAGGGGCCATTCTCCTTTGTTGTGCAATTCATCCAAATTAAATTATCTAACGCTATATATATATTTTCCACTTCAAACAACCGCCTTCATTTTAATTATCTTAAACAACTACTCCGACTTCGTATTGCCGCAATCACCCCTAATGTATTATAAAGATACGTCGTAGGTCACATATGAATAATCAATTTCTTCCATTAAATTAGCACATCCCGTTTGAATATAATAATGTATAAATCATAATCTCAAACCAATATTTAAATCTTAAAACTGAAGATGAAGTAATTTTGAATTAGTTTTAAATTGATACCCACGTGGTCGATAACTTATTACATAAATTTCTAACACCTCATCCTATCCTTATTTAAAAAGATTATAATTAATAAATTTATTTAACTTACTTATTTTAAATTTGTTGATAACTAAAATATATTTGAAATAATTTTAAATTCAATTATTGAATAACTTTTTTAAAACATTCGCCGCACGAAAAAAACCACAACCTGCTCCCTCGATGTTCAAAAATATAAGGGCTTGTTTTTACCCTTTTAATCCTAACGGTAAAAATTTCTAACGAAAACTCGACTTCCTGTGTTTTAAAACCGCTGTTGCCAAATCGTATTTTAAAGTAACCAAAAATGAACTAAATTTAAAATTTCGCGCCCGTTACATTTAAATTCAAATTTACAATATTACAGTCGACACATTTTGTTTAATTTTTGTATGTTGCAATAAAAATATGCAAGAGCACTAAAGCGAGAATTATTGTGATTAGAGGAGGATATTTTAATGGAATTAAGAGTATTATGTTCACGAGTAGTCGGAAGAATTTAAGTTAAACCAAAATAAGAATAAAAAAAAAAAAATCAAATATAAGAATAATTATAAAAAAAATAACATAACAATCTTTTGGCAATCGTGGGGCGTAAAAAAATTAAAAATTTACGGCTCAGTATATCAGTATACCATAGATTTGAAATGAAAACACGTTCCAGAAATTATGCATAAAGCGAACGAAACAAACCAACTTATAAAACAAATGCAGTCGATCACATTCAGATTTTTTTTGTACTTACCTTGTTTATTATTTTCAGATTTTCTGAGAAATCGGTTGGTTTTCTAAAAAAATTTACTAGACCAAAGTTGTAGCCTGTTAAATTTGCTATCCAAATTGGGTCGTTAGTTTTTTGCAAGACGTTTTGTTTAAAAAATACAGAGTTTACAAGAAGAACAAAAACATTTTTTCTTTGAATAAGAAAATGCGTTAATTCTAGAATTTTCTAGACTATCAAGTGTTAGAATCTAGCTTGTAGATAAGTAAATTATTACTTAAGTAAATCAGTAGTCTTATTGTCGTTCATGTGACAAACTTGTCTTAAAAATATATAAAAATTTTCGATTTAGGTTTTCGTTTTGGAAATAAAGCAGTGTAAATCGAGAATGCCTACAAAAGTTAAAATAATTTGGAAGCAGCACCCTAGTAACCGCAATAGATTTTAAATGTATGTATGCAATGTATACTTCCTCATGAAGAATTTACCACAGCATTTTTGAAACACGTTAAGGTTGATTTATTTGTACGCTAATCTTGGATCATTTGAATTGAAAGCTATTACAGTTATAGATTTGTACCGACTTACGCCAACGGGTGTAATTTACCTGGAATTATATTTATTTATGGAAAAAACCTTTTCATACCATAAATATAAATTAAATACAGTAATTCTTCTATACAGACCGTTTTCACTTTAATGAGTTCATATTTTAAATATGTACATAAAATGATGTTTAGCTACGTAAATGACGGTATAAATCGAGCTAAAGGAGAATGAGCCAACTACAAATTTTATTCCGAGATATATCGGAGATTCCCTATTTAAGCTTAACCAGAACTCCACTAAATTATTTGGATATAACCCAAAAGTTCACCTTAGATCATTATTATGTCTGCATTACAGTAATTATTTCATTTCGTTGTTGGATTCCAGTGGCGTACCAATGTACACCTGCTACTCCCAGGTAGCTTTATTAAGTGATCTACATACATCCCTGTTCACGTTAAGCTGTAGGTCCCCCTGTCAGCCTTTAAACATTTTCACCAGCTGCGTCAACAGTTAAAACCGGAAATACGCGTTTTGTTTCGGGATTGCGGGATTACGAAAAAGATACTTTGAAATCCAGAGTTTATTTTGGTGTGGAATTGCAATCGATAGGCACTTAATCTACATATTTTTGAAGCTCCCATTAAAATTGTCGATCGTGCTGTTTTTAAATGCAGCAGATTTAATTCGATTCGATTCGGAAATATTATGTAATAATTTATTCAAATATAAAAAAATAAGACGGTTTCCTGCGGAAAAAACGAAATGTTTGGGAGTGGCAGAGATTATGTCTGTATCAACGGTGAATGTGTGGGTAAATCTTTGATACCATGAATTAATGGTTTACGTATTTAATACATTAAATCAGACTTACCCACTTATTCACTTCGTAGTGATGTGTATTTTAGCAGACGATTAATTAAATTATTCTTGCTTTAGTGCAAAATGATATAAAATATAACAAACTAATTGATCTTTGATACGCGATACACATAGATAAACACGAATACATAATCACGGAGTCGAATATTTGAGTACCCATGCAGGGTAAACAATTTAAATTAATTTGGCTTTATTGATTAATATATTATTTCGTAATTTATACGGTTGTGTTTTGCTTACGATACATGTTTCTATTTAACATTTTGTTGAACAAGCTTTGAGAACTCCTAATTCAGATTGTAACTTAATGTTATCTTTAACGTCTGCAATTCGAAGTAATTCAACATTCAATTTCAAAATTTATTCTTTATTATCGTCCTACAGGAAAAACAGAATTGATTGTAGGTAGTTTTATTATTTATTTTTCAAGGTTGTATTTTTGAAGTATGCAGTTTGTCAGAACCACCGTTCGTTGGGAAAAAACTGGTCACGAGTGAGTAGTGGTCAGGAACATCAACATACACCGCTATACATTGCATTGTTTCATATATAATACAGGATCGAGAAAATTTTACCGGTAGCGTGTATTGCTGTCGGCAGTTCCACACGTTATGGTAGCCAAAAAACCAGAAAAAAGTCTGATTGCCAGTGAGCTGCAGCAGTAATCTGGCTTTCAGGATAGCTTGCGTAATAAAGAAAAGTCGGCGATTTTTCCAATTTTTTTGAAATATTGTTGCATTTCATTAGCAATCTTGCTATATAATAGTCGTAGTAGCTGCTGGAATATTCGGTTACTTTTCTTTTTTATTATAAAAATTAATCAATATTTTTAGTACCTGTTGAAACAATTTTATTTAAAAATATCAAATTTAAGTAGCAAAATTATTACATTTATTTTATTACATATTTCACAAGTTAAAAAATTATTTTTTAAATTTATAACTAGATTGCCCATGTTGTGCGGCCTAAAGGCCGCACTAGCCCGTCATAGTCATCTAATATTTTTTAGGTTAGTTACTTAAAATAAACCAATCGAAGGTTGCTTATACGCCTCATACCTTATAATAACAAATTTTAATTTCTTTTAATATTTATTTGAGATGTAATTACGAAACTTTTATTTCCGCCGCGCAAACAACGATGCTAAATATATTGTCGTGTTACAAAATGACAGGCCGCCCCTGATGAAAATTGTAAATTAATTTCATAATTTTAAATTTAAATTTGCTGGGTAAATTTCATAAATGTAAGGTTAGGGTAAGTTTTGAAAGAGTGGGGGCTTTTTTGCCAAAGATGGTCGCCGAAGCGGTCGATTGATTTTTGGCTCCGTAAATTTTGAAAATGATTTAGAAGAAATAGTTTGTGAATTGAATTTGAATATTGTGATTTGAATTGTTTGAGAATATTTTTGGTCTGATTTGGGATTTTTTTTTGTAAGTTGGAGATTTTTGATTATTAAAAGTGATTTATTTTTGGATGAACTATTTTTTTTGAATAAAATTATAATTTTGAACTTTTTTGTTGGTTTAATTGGAAGAATTAATATTATAAAATTACTTTTAAAAGAGAAGAGAGAACGTGTGGCGTTGCTGATATCACATTGAGTTGATAATTTGAAATCGTAAGTTTCAACCTCAAAGTGTAAAATGTAAAAGAATTTTAATTACAAGTTTATAAAATCGAATTTGGTTTCCATTTGAAGAGGTGGCGAGTAACGAAACCACACTTTGAACCGCACCCCGAGAGGTTTCTCTGCTCCCACCCACCACGGCTACGCCGTGGTAGACAGAAGTGTTAAAATGTTATAACTTAGTTAAAGTTTCGGCCATTTCTAAATCACCTGGAAACCTGAAATTCTGCAGAGATGTAGGTTTGCTATTCTAGGAGCCGAGAAAATCTAATAGCTTCATAAATTTACTCTGTAAAGAAAGTTATCGGCTTATTAATTTCTTATGCACATCCTGTATGAGATCACCGTATGACCTCCAATATTAAGGATACATGGAGAAATAATTAAGCCAAGTATTGCTACCGCAAACCGCAGTCTCGCATAGAAGTTAATAAACTTATTGATTAACGGATGAATATTACTTGTAATTGGTATAAACAGAATACTAAACAAGCTAAGTAATTTTAAAAAAGTTGACCATTCAAAAAAATGTTGTTATCGGAAGATATCCAGTTATATGCATTTAATTTAAATTATAAATTTAATTTAAAATTAAGATCGGAGAGAGCGCACACGCAGCCTGGGCTTCCTTGCTTAAACGAAGAAGAGGAACTGTTATTCCATCGTTTAGCAGGGAAAAAATATAAAGCAAAATTCATTGTTTTACAACTTAAAAAATTATTGGTTAAAAAAAAAATAAGCAGAACAAAGTTGCGGCGTAGGTACCCTTAGGACGGTGGTAGAATATTATCATATACGAACTGAAATTATCAATGTTTTTATTTTATTGCCATGGCTTTTCAGTACTGTAAAAATCATCAAAAACAAATTTATACTGTTTTTTATATTATATAGTAGCGTAATACTAGCAGTATGGCGTAAAGTTTTACGCCAATTGGAAAGAGGGAAACTGTGGTTGAAATCCTGCTTGGATATACTGCTGCGATCTTAATTTATTCCCTAGTAGGTCATCTTGGCTTCTAGAAGCCTTAGAATTAAAATTTTTAGATACGTCCCTGCACCTAACTAAATTTAACATTTAGTCGGTTTTTCGCCAACTTGAGATGTTGGAACGGTGCGCTGTTAGAATTTTGTAGTTACTCGCCAGTTTGAATTATAAAAAAAATTAGATAGTTAGTAATTAAAAACCTAGGAAGCAAAAAGTTTAAATATTTCACTTTTGTACAAATTTATAATACAGAATACACAGAAAGCATGGATGAAATCAAAGTTTTGCTGTAATTACAAAGATCACAGTTTTGGACCTTACGGATTGACCACGATAGCCAATAAGCTACATTTATAAAATACAGAGGTCGCTGGTCGCCGATTATTGTTTTAAAAATCAAAATAGCAACTATTAACAACTATTCTTAAAAACCTAAAATGGATTAATAAAAGTGGAGTGTTATTAAAAGACGGTGATAAAAAAACTATAGAACTATCGAAGTAGTCTCTAGGTTTTACTAATTCAGTGGATAGAAAAGCAACGCTTACTCTTTTTGATCCAGAGGATTGCTTTTCATTTTGGTCCAAGACGAAATTGTGAATGTGTTTTTAAGTAGTGCCATGCTACCATAATAAGCTAACGAGAACACAATTTAAAATCGGTTGTTAACAAAATTGAAATTTTCTTACGAAATCAAGTGGAAATACATGATGGCTGCTTCGAGCAACGAAACTCTACAAATTACACATTCATGTAAAGTTTTATCGGTTTTGAAACGTTTTCGATATTAAAATTTGTAGAATTAGACCGAAGCATTTTTGTTCATTGCACGAACAAGATGAATTTGGGAGTTTAAGTTAATTTTATATTGTATTTTTTCACACATGCTGACAAATAAGTTTTCTGGGTAAACACATCTATTTTAAAAAGGTTTACTTTGTAAGAATTTGAAAATTAAAATTTAACTTACATTTATTATATTTTTAGTTTGCAATTGTTGAAAATTTACTATAATATAATCATAATATATGAGGTATATGTCTATATCCTTTCATGATGTATCTTTGATTGCTGGGAGACAATGAGTATCCAATGCGGCCTTCAGGCCGCACAATCTATTCAGTCGAATTCTATATTATATAAAAAGCTATGTCTTTTTGCCTGTCATTCTTTTCGAAACTCACATTTGATTAATTACTTAATCAATTTACACACCATTCAATTTTGTCTGTCTGTCTTTCCTTGCTTAACATATCTCCGATTGCTTCATTTTAAGTCATCAACGTAAAAAACTTTAATATTCAATACTGACGACCCTGTAACAAAACCTAATTTTATCTCTCTAAATGGAAGGTTAAAGTGCAGCCAGAGGTAGACTGAAAAGTCGCATATTTACTCGTTCAATATATTATTGCCAATTGCTTTCGTTGGGAGAGCTCACTAACTTGCAGAGAATTGACACAATACGAGAAATGTTGTCAGCATATTATAAAAGATCATCAACGAAAGAATAATTTGAATTATTATTCGGATCGCTGACTAGGTCAATCCGGTCCTGTACATATTCTACGATTTAACTACTTAAATTTTCAACTCCGTTAAATTATTTTTAATGAAAATTAATAATAGAAAATTAAAAATTAGCTATCAAAATTGTGCTATATATTTAAATTTTTCTAAACTTGTAAATTATGCAGGAAATTAGTTTTAATTTGCGGTATAAGTGGGCACTTTTAAATGTAGTGGTAAAATTTTGATAATGAAGTCACTTAATTTAAGTTCATTGTCTGATATTAACAAAGTTTTAAATATATCGCTGTAGCTTTACATTTTAAGTCCTAAACTAAAGTTACTTAAATACCTTCTCCTTAATAAAATTCTTCCATTTAATTAATTTTAATTTGATTTAAATAGGTGAAACTTAATTATCGTTACTTAATACGATTAATTTGTCAAATTTGTTTATTTATAAATAATTATTCGAGCAATTTAATTATTTATTAGCGTATTTCTAATAAATCATTAAGTATTAAATTTCTAATGATGCTAATTTCAACATTAATTTTATGTATATTAATTTTAATTAGTGTAATTTGCACCAACAGTCTAGAGAAGTTTGTTATTAATAAAATTCAACGGATCCATAAATGCTCCTACTGCTTGTTAAATTCATATTTCAATTTGAGTTGGTCAAAAAAAATTATTTTTGGTCTTGCGATCCGTCATAAATTACAGTTTTCTCGTAGACAAAGCAATTTATTTAGCTACATTAAGGTATTTACATAAATAAATGTTAAATAATACTCAATGGGGTTACACGGTAGAAATTTTGAAGATATATTATCATCAACTTTCTTTTTCTCGTCGTGAAAATTTCAATTTTTGTTATTACCCGCATGGTCAATTTACGTGGTGGAAATATATGGGCCAAAAATTGCAGTTTTATTTTTTATCTTCGTCATTTTAATAATTTATTCACGTACCTGAAAATAAATGTTTTAAGTTCAACGACGTGAACTACGTACAAATTCAAAGAAAGTTAAATGTTAAATGTCTTTCTCCACCAAAAAAATCGTTACGAACGTTATATCGTTTTTGTAACATTTAGTGTCGGTAATTTTTTATAGTGCAGGTTATTTATAACAAATTGATTTGTAATTATACGAAACTAGTACGTCAACTTTTGATGTAGAAAATCAATTGCTCGTTAATATTAAACATACACATACAAAGTTAACAAAACAAAACTCGATATGTGAAAATTGAAATTTATCGCTACAATGCTTTGGTGGGTTTGTAAAAATTATAAACCAATAAATATTTTGCGGATACTTTACATTTAGTACCAAAATATTTGGCAAATAGATGCCAAAGTGTCCACACGAAATTAAAAATGTTCTAACCAAGTTATGGTAGATTATGGCGTAAATTACAAATATAAACATTAAAATTTATGGACCATTCAAAATTTCGGGTAAAAAGACCCAACAAACCGTAAAAAATAGAGAGTTTCATTTAGATTGCTCCCCCCCCCCCTCATACTAGACTAGCTCATGCTCATGCTAGTCACAAAAATAAAAAGTCACTTTAGTCCCTCGGTGTGTATATTTACTATTATTTTGGTTTTGTTACGTAATATTTTTAAAATTATTTTTAACAGATATTTCATTTGCGGCGACATGAATTATGAAGTGAATACTTGGTTGTTAATTTTTACGAGGTAGTAGTAGTGAAAAGTTTATTTATTATTTAAATCGCGCCGACTCTGGTATTGACTACAGGTCGTCTGGAAAAATGTATGAGAAACCTTAGTGTTAGAAATAGTTCAGGTTTAAATAGTAGGCAGGTACAATTCGTCTTGAAAATATATTACATTGTTCTTTATTAATAATTTCGTTAAGTTTCGCACACACGCTTTTAAAATTTACCGCAATAATTTTTTATTGTTACGATTACAATAAATCCTTTTTGTTAATTTACCGAAGCTTACCATTCTATTCTGCTATTAAAAATAAAGTGGAACACAGTAGAATAGTAACGAAACTAATAAAGTTTGTTTGTATTTACATAGAATTTTTTTATTATCCTATTGTTGATATTTACATTACCGAAAGTCAACTATAATGTTTTTATTCGAAAATTGATCAAACGGTTTTACCAGTTCCACTAACGTACTCGAGTGTATATCATTTTTTACTTGGTATGTGTTTTATAACTCCTAAAAATAATTCGAAAACATTTGTCATTTTTATTAAAACTCGTTTTTGCAACGAACTGTTTTTCTACTAACAATTTATTTCTCCAAGAACATCTACGTACTTCTTCAAAATGTCGACTTTATTATTAACATTTTACTTATTTCTGTAAAAAGATATTTCTTAATTCCAATGTTTCCTTCAAGCGCCATTTCATTAACATTTTTCTTTTTTCTTAAAAATCGTGCTGTTAATTTTTCAGTAATATTATAACTAAGGATGTCTTTTCGTAGTGGCTTTTAAACCCAACCTAACCTAACTTACTCTAACGGTAATTTACCCTAAAATAATCGAAAGCTCAGGTATAATTTGAAATCCCGCGTCGGAAGTGGGGCGAGAGTAACAAGGACGAACAAGAATACGAAGAGTGGAAAGGCAAGGAAGATAACGACAATAAAGCGTCTGTAAAATAAAGAGTCTATAACATTTATTTTAGTGTTATCTTAACACTAAACTTAATTATAGCAAATTATATTTCTAACGATATTTGAAACTAAGGGTACGAATTCTCGTCTACTCGATTTAAATTATCATGGCTGCTGCATCTAATATGTTTTCCACAATTGATTAGAGCGAATGCAAACTTCTCCTTCCTAGAAAGGTGGAAACATGATGCGTAATTTTCCCAAGGATTTGATGCTAAAACCGTAAGCGTCACCGACCCAAATGATTTTAATTTCGAACGATATTTGGTGACCCTTTGGTGATTTTCAACTAGTTATACGAGTATGTATTTTTACCCCCCCCCAGACACTCTTCCTTCATTTTAATGACTATAGTTGCTTTTTTTACCGGTGCAATAACAAAAATTTTAAAACAAATAATTATTGTGTTTGACTGTTCGATATTATTGTAGTTAGGTACTGTTTTTAGTGTAGGTACTTGTTGCTTGTTGGTAGCTAATCAGCCAAGCCAGTTAATTTAGGTTTGACATCCTCGATTTGGCATCGGTATCGGTTTGGTTAGGTAACAGTGGTAACACAATAATTATATGCGAAAATAAGATGACCACGTCCCTTTTTCCAAAAAATTTTTGCTTGCGGCACGCGCCTTTGGCACAGTTCGCTTCGCTCGCATCCTTTAGCCCCTCTCATAGCAAAATCCTGGCTGCACCACTGTGTCAAACCAATACATAGCTTCGGTGTCTCTAGCACAGCTTTGGCACACCTACGGTTATTCCCAAAATCCCCGTTTGTGTCTTACAAGAGATAGGAAGGTTATAACTTATAAGTCTCCTGATGCCAGTCACTTTGAATTACATTTTTTTTCGACCAATATTGCATTAAAGTCGATTTGCACTTTTCCATCATTTTTGCCATATTTTTAATTGCTATTTTTGTGCTATTGACTTTTGAGAAAATAAATGAAATAACCTGGTTTGTCGACTTCGACTAGGTTGTCGTTTACCTGGGTCACTTTGGTCTTTTTAGGAACCTTCCAGCCATAGTCGTTTGTTCCTTTGCTTATCTTTTTTAAGATTTCTTTAAAGGAAAGCCAACGCATTAATGCAACGCTGGGGTTTATTTCCTATCTCATACAAACGCAGCTGTTTCGATATTATCCACCTGGTGTCTTAGTAAGATAGTTGTAAGAAACAGGAGATTTTTATTCGCCTTCTGTTCTTTGAGCACTGTTTTCCTTTTTGGGGTTTTCATGTCTTGACTGCTTTCCAAATTCTTTTTTTTTTACTTTTTACATAGTTACTGTCTGTGTTTCTTAAACTTGAAATATGCCCATATCATTTAGGCTAGCGCGTTTGTTAAATTCCTCATTGTTTCAATCAGTGGTATTTAGCACGGGGAGGTCGATGGGGTGCTGCTCGCGCCTTCTGAAAATAAAATAGTGCTTATTTTTAAATTTTAAATAATCCCTGGCTGCTTTTGATTACTATTACCGAAACAGTGAGAAATATTCAATACCCCGCAGGCTCCCTCGTCTTAAAAAGCGAAGATTTTCATGTATGATCTGTGTTCTATCTATGAATTTGAGAATTTTATTATTTTTGAATTTGAGAACCAGTATAGTGTGGTGTAAGGTTTAAAACGACATGCTGAGACGTGGGAAACTGCGGTTCGATGTATTGTCACGCCGGCTACACTGTTGTGATTTAAAGTCCAATATCAATCTGTGGGCTATGGAGGAGGCAACGGGAAACCACTCTATTAGTAATCCCCTGGTATGTTACCTTGGTGACATTTAATAGTGTATGAAACTCAAAGAAGGCTATAAGAAGTTAATACAACATTCAGATCCAGATAATTAAAACTCTATCTGAC
This sequence comes from Cantharis rustica, assembly GCA_911387805.1. NCBI lineage: Eukaryota > Metazoa > Arthropoda > Insecta > Coleoptera > Cantharidae > Cantharis > Cantharis rustica. The sequence continues at coordinate 40,518,748 of OU426879.1, forward strand.
ATTTCATGATGACAATACTGTTTAATATGCATAATGGAAGCACAAGAAGAAATAGAAATAGACGGCATTGTAATGGAAAAAGTCGATAAGTATACTTATTTAGACTATACAATCGCATGGGGAAAAGGAAACCAAGAGGTTGAGATCACAATAAGGAACACAGGAATTCCAATAAACCTAAGACGAAAAGTGTTCGATTCGTGCATAATACCGGTGATGACATATGGGCTGGAAGCAATGACTATTACCAACGAGAGGTCGATGCTGAATGTACTAAGTTTATGAGACAAAATAACAAATGGTGAGATAAGAAAAAGAACGGAAGTTAAGGATAATCAATTGAAAGCCAAGTACGACGAAAAGGAGGTAGGACCCCAGAAAAGATGGCTAGCAGACGATGTCAAGAAAGTGAGGGGTCGGGAGTGGTTAGAGAGGGCCATGTAAAGAGAGGTTTGGAGGAGATTGGGAGAGGCTTATGTCCAGGAGTGAACCATGACAGGCTGAAAAAAAGAAGAAGATGCATAATAGCGGCTATAGTGCGGGGTGAGAGACGAGTTAGCTATTAACAGTATTGTAGAATTATAGTCGAAAAATGAGTTTTCCTGTAACCGGAAAATTCAAAACACCATACTGCGCTTTAAAATATCGAAACTTCAAAGTTTAAATTTAGCTTGAATCTCTTATAAGATTAGATATTCTAATATTATATAGGACACCACAAAGGGATTTGGCGGTTTTAAACATGTTTACTTTAAAGTAGAATACAATTACCTATTCCTCAACAATTTTGTACTGCATGGTTGAAATTATATGTAAACAAAGCGTCAAATTTTAAATCGATTAAATATTTCAAGAATAGTTCGAATAGATAGGAAACACCCTTATTCTTTCGGAATCACCTTCCTGGATTATTTAAAAATCTGAAAGAAATGAATTCTAAAAAGAATTCTCTTTGAAAGCTAATAAAAACAGAGTTAATTATAATATCACAAAAGATATACCTATACAATTTTTAAAAGTAACTCAAGTACGATTTAATTCAAATAAAATTGTAAAAATAAAATTCCGCTTTCGTCGAACTGGAGGAATATAATATTTTCCAAATATAAAATGTTCACGTTTATAGTCAAAGAGATTAGGCATATTTTAAAAACAATGTATTTTTTTGAAATTTAATTGAGGACTAAGTATTAATTATTCTGCTCATCCAATATGAACACTGAAAATTTTTATCGGGTCAGAACACTTTCCAGTTTTGAAGGATCTACAAATTGGAACATTCTAGCTTTGGTAAAAATGAAGCGTTAAACGAATTATTCACAAAGAGATAAAATTCCATGCATACCAATAAATATATCAGGTCAATATTTTCTCTAGAATTTATAGATATCATTTATTTACCATGTAATTTCCATAAAATTTTTATTGAAATAGTCAAAACTGATTGCAGTAAAGCATTTTCGTATATTTTCAAATTGCAATGGAACTTCAGAATGCAAGGTGGCAGGTAAAATTAAAGCAATACTGGAAAATCAAAATCGAGGCTAAAGTAAACTTATAAGCAAAATTGTAGCGCAATACAAACACATTAGTGATTTGTTGAGACATTTACACTTCATTTGATAGCCGATGTTTGCTTTAGAGGTAATTGAGTTTTTTTTTTCGAGACGACAAAAAACTGAAACTGCGGTTGCTCAGTTATTCATCAGGTTATATCTATTACCACATTAAATTACAATAATTAATGGAATTTACATTAAAATGTAAACAAAACAAACTATTGTACTATTTATAGTAATGCGGATCCGGATCTTGCAACAACAACCTTCGATATGTTATATTTAATTTAAAAAGTCAAGCAATATTAAGATCCATTGAATAAATCAAAATATTTCAATCAACCAATTATATTTTACGTTTTCTGCAATCCCAAAGAAAAGCCAAACAAGAAAACAAATAGTTGCAATGGAAGCCAACTTAAGTGTGTTTATTGGTAAAAAAAATAAATTGCTTTTGCTGCTTGTTACTTTTCCTAATTTGTTTCTTTCGTTTGTCCCACACGATAACATAATAAAGACGTCGAAAGCCTAGCGTTCTGTTCGTATTAGTAATTGTGTTCTCAAATCGGTAATTTCAAGCATAAAGAAGTAGTGGAATACCAAGATCGAGCATTTTATTAATAGCTTTATGCCTTCCGAAAATTGCTGCTTTACTTATATGTGAAAACTTTTCGACGTTATGAGTTTCAAGCAAAATTTATCCTTTGTCTCCAACTGCTTCGCTGTACTATTTTGCTGATATTATGTAGACATCTTCAAGTTATAACATTTCAAATTTAAATAATTTCGTCCTTCTCTCTCTTAAACAGGAGTCTGAACGCCAAACACTGAACTAGATTACGACAAATGATTGTGTTCGACAAGGTTTTCTATTATACCCGAACTTTGAGAACCTCTCCAATTTTGAATAAGCATAATATAACTTTCCGAATAAAATAATATTTTGAAAATAAAAGCCAAAAATTCGACACACTGAACTAAAGTCACCTCTCGCTCCAAGCAAAGGCCTAACAGTCAACGTAATTGTGCATGTAACGTAACGAATCATTGAAAGCGACATTTTATTGTGTATGTCAACAATAAATTATGTAACTTAAATTAATTTCCGCCTAACAATGGTTATATTAAAAATTATTCTTATGCAGATACATACACAGTTAAACAATAACGATTGCTTCATGCAGTGGTAATGTTTTGTAAAGCAAAACGTTTTTAAATTTTTCATTACTATTTTGAAATAAAGTGGTTTTTGATGAAAAATAAAGTTGGCGATAGATGAATTTTTGTTCAAATACAAACTCTTGAAAGAAATTTTTCCCTTGAAACTGCCATAGCACCGAAATTATTCATTTCTAAGTGTTAATGAATTAGTGATATTTTGCTTATCTAAAAACTAGATTATAAGCCTTTACCGTCTAAGAACAACCTATTTTTAGTATTTATTGAGGATAAGACAATTTTTTTTAAACGGTGGAAAAATTACCAGCTTCTCTTTTGTGTATATGGCCTTAATCGTTGTTAAAACTAGCTGAATTTTCGAGGAAGCGAGACGATGTTCAAAAAATTCCAGACAAGTCCAGTTCCTCAGAAAGAAACACGCGTATAAAGAAAGATAATTATTTATTCAAATATCAGGGATCAAAAACTTTATACTAAAATGTCTTTACAGAGCATACACAATTAATCAAAAAACTTCGCCACGCCGTCGAAGGTGTTGAAGGTCACTCTTTAATGTGATTAAACAAAAATTAAGCTAATTGCTTTCTTCAAATAAAGACCTCTCAGATTAAAGGTAATAAAAAACTAATCATCCCGATAGATATCGATGAGCTTACATGATAATCTTTATAACTTATACAGAGTTACCTCTAACCTACGGATCCGACAGTATCGGGTTAAGCACACCAATAATCCTCGCTTCGCACCACGAACGATCGGAAATAAATGGTTCACAAAAAAAAACGTTCAGGAAACACTTTTTTATCAATTAATTATTGTTATAAGTTATAACTTTAAAACATTTTAGTTCCAAAGTGTTTGTGCTTTTTTTGCTTTTTCTAAAATTTTGATATGAAATTTCAGTTATTCACAACTTATGACTACCACGTTCAACTTAAACGCTCTCTTATCTCTTCCCCTCGCGTCAAACCTTTGAACAAAATCAACCATGGGTGCACCGCCGAGCCGGATCAGAGTGACTTTTGTAAATGTCTGTTGTAGGTGCATGGTTCAAGACTCGAACATTGGTTCAATTCTCGGTTTTTCTTATATAAAGATACTCGTAACAGTGTCACGCGCAAAAAGAAAACAAATTACTTAAATTTGTTACAAGTTATGAATAAAATTAAGAGGCAAAATGTTAAAAAAAATTCAAAGTTTTATATTTTTGATTTTTTTGAAAATCCTGTATCTATTAAGCAAAACGTCTTATAGAAATCTAACAGTCCAACTCGAATAGCAAATTTAACAGACTATACTGCGTAGTAATTTTTGTTTCGATAACAAACAGATTTCACCAAAAATTCGAAATTTTCAAAGTGACCACTCTCATTTTTAATAGAACGGTGTTGCACAGTATTAAAATATCCTTTCCATTTTGGGTTTTCTTCTATTGCTATAAATCATAGCTTTAAGAATTCTCAATAAAATATAATCAAGATGAGTTAAATACGGGCGCACCATGGAGCTGGAGCTCGATTTTTTGCCTTGAACAAAAATGGAACATTATCTAGCAACAATAGAAGTTAATCTTCTAAAAAATTTTAAATGTCCAGCACAAGGGGTAATCACTTTAAATTTTGCGTTCCACCGATTTTACTAAGAAAAAAGATTTCGTATGATTGCATGATTTTTCACAAATTCATAAGATTTTTTAAATCTGTTCTATAATTAAAACTGATTTAAACCCCATAGAAAGGTTTACCCTTTAGACGGATGTCTAAAGGCCTGGGTCTAGAACAGTGGTCGGAAAACCGCGGCTTGTCAGTCACATGGTTCTTTCGGTCCCTTGAGTGTGGCTCTACCACAAAGAGCTACACAAAGTTTTTGTTTAGCAGGGGAGGTCAGTTGTAAAAAATATCCCTATAGTACGACAGGAGTAGCACGTTAACTCGGCTCACAGGTTTTTATAGATACAATAAAAATTCTTGCAGAATTTGAAAGCCGATTAAAATAAATCAATTAAACTATGAATGAACCTAAATTTTTTCGTTCATTTCTGAAATAATTGAATTTGAAATAGTAGCACGTAATAGTAGTTGCATTGCTCATTGTGTTGACGGTGCGTGTGTACGACGTTAATAGGTATTGCATTTGTTTTAGTGGGCGGGGCTACCCACAGTTGATGTCATGTTATAAATTCTGTAGTGATAAGTAAAACGGGCTTAAGTCAAAAATTGGCAAATTTTGTTAGCTATTGAAAATCAGTCAATTTTGTATGCTTTTCCGGTTGGTACTAAGCACTTAAGTGTAATCCTTAACGTTAGCGAGATATAGAGTGGTCTCAACGTATCAAGTCAATAAAAGTTTTCTCTGATCAGTTTAAAAAGGGTAAATTGACTTAAGTCCTTTAGATATACGAAAAAATTTAAGCAGTTTAAGTTAAACATGAAGTATAATGAACTATTTCCAATATCTATCGAGAAAAAAAAAGATGTAATAACATCGCTAAATTTAGTTCTGTCAGTTTTTCATAATTTCTGTGAAAATTTAGTAATTTCAGAGTCTGCTTCTGCAATTAAGAACACAAGTAGCACAAAAACCCTAAAATATTGGGGTTCTAAGAGCTTAAGTCATTAAAATTTCAGTAAATATAGAGCATATTGTAAATTAATAATATAATATCTAAAATTAAACACCAAAAAAACTGAAAATATTATTATAACCTGATGTACCAATTGAATTGCAATATAAATTGTATTTTACTCAAAACTACGTTTTCTGACTTAAGCCCTTTTTTCTAACCACTGGAGAGTTTATTTAAAATAGGAATTCGTTAATTGTAAAAATAATGTTCTGCGCCTATGTAGATCTAATTTTCGAGTTCTGGATATTTCGAGATTTTTTTTAAATAATTTATTGTACTCAGAGATCGGTGTCTTTCTAGGTTCGTAATTTTCGAGTTCGGTCGCTTTATAAGATTTTTTTTAATATATTCCGAGCTCTGTGCTTTCTAAATCTGCATTTTATGCCTTAAAGTATTTTTATACAAGAAAAACACGCTATGGTGGGGGGGGGGGGCGCTACTCTTTAGAAACAGCCAATCAAATGTACGTATGCAGTTTTTGGCTGTTTTTGCGCGTAGTTTTGAATAATCTATAAAATTACATTTTTTATACCATAAACTACAATAATTACTTTTAGGAATTTTTAAATTCGTGGCGTATTATAAGTCAGAAAAACGTCTGCATGGGCCGACAGATGGCGCTATTTTGACAAATTATGCTATTTTGACATATGGCGTATTATAATGTAGGACTACAGGCAGGACATCGTCTGCCAGGCCAACTAGTACTATACTAGTAGTATAGTATAGTAGTATAGTATAGTAACTAGTAGAATATTATTTCGATTATTTCCTAAATTAATCGCTATTTAAAGTTTGTCCTTAATAAACATTTCACTCTAATGTTATTTACGTTACAAAAATTATGCATAAAGCGATTAAAACAAACCAATTTATTAATACTAAACTAATGCTTTTAACAATTAAATTGAAACAAATGCAAACGATCAAATTCAGATTTTTAACAATGTTGCAAATTTATTTATTTGCCTAGTTCATTATTTTCGGATTTTCTGTAAAATCGGTCGACTTTCATAAAATTTTTGCTAGACTAAAGTTGTAGCTCGTTAAATTCTTTATTCGGTTTGGGGTTAGATTTTTTATAAGACGTTTTGTTTAATAGATATAGCGCTTGCAAAAAAAATTAAAAAATAAAAGCATTAATTTTCGTAATTTAATTCATAACTCGAAATCTGTTGATTCTAGACGATAAAGAGTTATAATATAGTTTGTAGACAAGCGAATGCTCTTTAAATAATTACTAATGCATTATCTGTCAAAAATCAATAATTTTGATGCTATGACCGTTTGAAGGCAGAAATTAAAAAAATTACTTTCAAGAGGGATTCTCCACGTTTGTGGAGACGATCTTGTATAATTAAAAAGTGTTGATTTAAAAAATCTTATTATAATCTAAAATACCTAACTGGATATAGCATCAATAAACACACCATTTTTGTTGAACGATTGATATGGCGACGAGCTGCTCTGCTATGTTGAATTTGTCCGGAATAGGAATTCCGGAAAAAAATTACCGAGCGCATGCAGTTAATCAAAACTGTAAAGAACAGTAATGCTCTAACGTAATATGTATGTAAGTTAACAATTTGAAAAACTAATGGTCTATAGTGCAATTATGTAAATTCAAAGAAGAGAGAAAGATGACAAATAATAAACGGGATACGGAATAACAAAGATTTTGAATTAATTAAATTTGAGATTATGGCAAATTATTTAAGGATTAAAGACTTTTGTGGAAAAGCATTACGGTACCCTGGCCAGAGTCGTAAAGTCATTGATTGCTCTGCAAGCTATGTCTTTACCGGTTCTGTCGCAGTCTGGAGAGCATCCGCTTCATTCAATGAGCTTTTATCAAGCTCAATACTCGAAACTCTTCAACAGCATGTTTGCAAAACTCGGATTACTTCTAATGGTGTTTAGATTTAATGAAAAACTGAAAGTCAATTTTTTTGCAACATTCGTCAATCGGAAAATTATGAGTTAATCAAAATAAACTGTTCGAACATGAAAATGATCGGAAAATCGTAAATAAAATACACGGGGTTGTGGTTTTTATTGCATCTATGTTCATTTCGGTGAACATAAAGTACGCGCGCAAAAAAAATGAAAAACGACTTCTTTCCAAGTTAAAATCGAACGTGCAATTGTAAAATATGCGATTTAAATTTTTAATAATTCGAAAGTACATTTTATTGACAAATTTGATAATCGTTCAGGATGTAAATTCCACTTTTAATGCTTTCTGGAAATAATCAGGACAAGACAACTCAGAAATGCATAATTAATGTTGCAATATTGCACTATCAATATTAGTTAAATGATAAAATGAGAAAGGTTGTAGTCACATTTTACTTTCTAAAAGTTCAAAATTGGAGAAACAATAATTCCTACTTTTTGCACATCTAAAGTGGATTACGCATTTCAATTTTGCCTGCGCCTCTTCCCAAATATACAGTACAAGCATTGAAGATAGATAAGGGATGAAAACATTTTAATTTACCGTGGGCCATAATAAATCATGCAGCGGATTTGACCCACATTGTGTGTTCGCTTGCATCACCGTTAGAAATTAAATTATACATTAACTCGAACTGGAATGTTTGAGGTTTGCAACTGTCAAAACTGAATAAGTATTAGTTGCAATTATTGCTGCTATCATAATGATATATCCTTTTGGGTTCTGGGGATGAATCCGACATTCTCCGTGACTTTTCTTCGCGAAACAAAATTAATTTTTCCACTGGCGTTAAACTATATTTTTTAATTGTCTCCCAAACAAGGACGAGATTTAAATATTAAAAATTGAAAATTTAATTTTTCAGTTTGTGCAATAAAAATAAAACTGACGTTTCCTTTCTAAAGTTGTTCTGGGTGGACCGGTGAAGTAGTAAATAGATACAATTGTTCTCAAACAGAAGGAAGAGTGTTCTTCCACTTCAATTACTATTCTTTTATAACAATGGTCATATAATTAATATTTAATGTGTCGAGTATTAATTTTGGCTTCCTCTACATTAATAATATACTTTTTGCTAAGCTACAATAGATTCTTTTTCAAACAGTGTCGTACCCACCACCGCAATTAAAATGATAATGATAACCCAGTTCTCTTGCAACTAATCATACACAGTAACGCTACAACCTAAAGTGGGTTTTCGGAAATTACCTCGGTGGTTTGCCATTGCTTGCCGAAGGAGGACAGTTAGAATAAAGTTTTTGCTCCACTCGGGCTTGAACCAGAGATCTTTGCTAAGCAGGTGAAACACTTAAGCATCAGACCGTGATTGTCCTCTGCAACTAAATTATTATTCTGGTTATATAGGTTAAATGGCCCAGCTCTTCTATCCAGATATAGGGAAGCAGGGGCGGTTCTACCATAGGAACTGCAGAGCTGCAGAACCGCCAAATATCAGAATAAAGTGTACCAAATTAATTATTACTTATTAGTATAACCACCACATTTCAAATTATTTCAATAATTGAAGACTAATCAATTTTGGTTTCAAAGCGCGCTTCTTATATTGCCTTGAGTTATAAGTACTTTTATCAGTCAGTCAAATAAGTACTGTAATAATTAATACAAGTCCGTTACGCTTTCGAAATCACTGTTTAACTTCGATGTGCTGGAAATGATTCTGAACATGAAATGACGCGAGCTATCGGGTGGAATCGTATCCATACCAGTATACATCGTGGTGTTAGGACAATCCTAACACCACGGTATACACTACAAATTGAGCTGCATCTTATGCAGAATTACATGCCGTATTTTTGTAATATAATTTAAAATTTGACTTATGAAAACAACTAGTAAGTTAATTTTTGTTCATTAATTGTTCAACAACATGGTTAAACAATAAAATGCAATAGTTTAATACTCGTAATATAGTGTAATTTGAAAATTTAGTACAAATTTTAATTTTACCAAGTTTCTTATAAATACTATTATCAAAATAGAAGTAAAATTAAAATTATGTAGGTTTTTTCTACAATAATAATGTTTATTATTAAACTCGCAGATTACAAGATATAGGAACAACCCACCAAATGTACAACCGTTCTGCTCATATTTCAGCTCTGGTTTTACGAACATATATGTACGATTTTATTTTAAACACATCTTGCGTTATGAACTTTAATTGAAATTATGAATATCGAAGATAGTATCTTATACCTACTAGTACATAAAATAAATGCTTATGAATATTAAATGAAGAAAAAATAAAATGAAATATTACTAATATTTTTAACACAACTTCTCTCATGAGCTGTACTTAATAAAATTTTTTCGAAAATTAGTTAGGATTGCAATTTATTGTAAAAATGTAAAATCATATAAAGTAATACATTCTAGATAAGTGTTGTACGTTTAATATTTAAAAATGTGCAATATGTAAATTTATTTTTTGAGATTGCTATTTTCTGATATCTTGCCATTTTTATAATGCAGAACACCCAAGAATATTTTTCACGAGCCGCCACTGTAGGGAAGTAACAAATTTCACCGAAGAAAGTTTTGACTATGGTTTGATTTTGTTTACCACTAAATATTTTTTCTCCCCCCCACCCCGTACCAAAGTACGCCACTGTTTCTGAAAGGTAATATTTAAAATTTTGATTGTTCGATACATAAATTTAATAGTTACAACCGTCAACTTTTTATGGGTGGTGCATACTTTTCGTGCACAAAATCGATCAAATTTTTGACAGTATACACGAATATACCGTGCGTTAGAAACGATTATATAAATCGTTTAAATATTTAAATATTATTTTTTAAACCAAAGGAGATAATATCACCGTAATTAGGGAGGGGAGATAACAGTAGGTATATAATATTATGAATATTTTATAATATAATAAAATCTTAGTGTAGTAACATATCGTACGTTATTGCATTGAGTGTAACGTTGACACAAATCTTGATTCCGATCTATAGATTCATAGGGACGCCCAAATAGTAGTTGACGTTTGGGTGCGACATTTTTATTTTACCGTTTCAGAGATGATATCTTTATTAATATTAAATACCCATATTAATTTGGTACCTAATTAATTTTTATTTAAACTTAAAAAGGGTATTCCCGAGACAAATGGCCAAACTAAAAATATTACTTTCTAAGCAGGGCCGTATTTAGGGGGGGGGTGGACACCCCCCCCCCCCGAAATTATTTATCAATTAATAAAGTACTGAAAGTTCGACTGTAATCGTAAAAAAAAGAACAAACTAAAACAATTTTTACAACTATAACAAAAACATTAAACTTAAAGTGTTTAAATAACAATTAAAACTAAAGAGATATTTCTAATAAATTAAATCCCAAATTCGTATTATAATCCGGCGATTGGCGACACTGGAGTAAATACATCTATTACTAAATTGCAAAAATATAAAAACCGAAGATGAAGAATATAAAAATGCCCGAAATATTTACAGTACTGTGCAAAAGTCTGTGACCACTTAATTAATTGTTAGTTATTACTCCTATTCATTAATTTTCGATTTTTTGAAAAATAATTACATTGAAATAAATGAAATAGGTATTTTATCTTAATTCTTACTATTATGGTAAAAATTAACCAAAAATTTTAAAGGAAACATAAATTTTATGACCATCATGGACAGTATAGCTTAAAATAACACTTCTGCAATAAATTAGAGTCCGCATTGTAAACCCATAAATTGTTTTATATTTTGCACATTTGTACATAAGTGTACATTTGCTTAAGATTTGTAAAATTTTCTTTCAATCTAATTTAGTTCTTCGTTTTGACAACATTATTTTACTATCGCCATCGGTAAAATAAGAATTCAAATTTTAAAATTAAAAAATTTTATTTAAAAACGGTTTTTTACATGAGAGATTAAAATTAAAATATGAATAAGTTTAAACTTATTAAAAATTTCGTAGTAAACAAAAGTTTTAAAATGGTATAAACAAAATTTTATCCCAGAAGTCAACCTGTAATCAAAATTTGTCGCTCCTTCGACAAATTATTTTCAACCATTAAATAGTTTATAAAAATCGAAATTTTCTCTGAATATCAAACTCAAATAAAGAAAAATTGCGCAAAAAAATAATTATTTTAAATAAATAAAAACAATATTTTCATAAAATTTCAATTTTTTTGCGGTGACTTTCGACAAAATACTTTTAAACAAAATTTTCTAATAACAATACTCAAAAATACAAAACAAAACAAAATTATACTTAAAAAATCAGCGGAGCAAAATATAGGCCTCTGTCGCTTCCGCCATCTTGGCAAAAAAACCTCCCTCTACTCACTTTTCTCCAAACATTACATTTCAAAAATTAATATAACAAAATTTAAATTTAGAAAAACTTCTCTTGTATTTTAATAAATTAGCTATTTATTTTGTAATTTTTTTAAAGCCCCCCCCCCCCCCCCCCGAAAATTTAGTCTAAATGCGGCCATGTTTCTAAGTTTAACTTTAAAAATATAAGAACCTAACAAGTTAAAATTTATTAATACTAATAATAATAACAAAACCTGATTTTTCAATAAATTGGTAATTTAAGATTGTAAACAAAAATATATAAAAATAAAAAACTAAAATTAACAAACAAAATACGTGAGGTTATGTTATATTGCTAAGATAATTACGTCAAATAATCGCACATGTCACTGTCAGAATGCGTTGCTGTGTAACATACAGGATGGTGTCCTCTTTTCAAAGGACGGAGCTCTCTTTTCAACGTAAGTGCTACATATAATATTATAATTGCACGCAATTATCTTGAAAATAAAAACTTTAAATTATTATAAAATTCTAAATCTGAAGTTAACAAGTTGATATTTCGCTATGATGTTGAAGTAGTAAATTTGACGTTACCAAGGTAACGCTTATCTTAAATTTCAGTATTACAAAAATTATAAAGCTATGTTAGCTACGATGTTACAATTATAAATTTCAGGTTACCAAGTTAATGCTTAGCTTGAATTTCAATATCTACTTTAAATTATGAAACTTATAAATTTCAAGTCACCGTGTTATTTACCATTTCAAGGGGCGTATAAATTCAGCGATTTATCAAATATTTATTTATTCCATATATTAATAAATTGTAATATACGAAATACTGTTTGTTATATATTTATTTTATGGTTAATTAAATAAAAAATAATAATGTTATGTAAATATAATTGTTGATATATAGAACTAATTTATGTTATACGTAAATAACTTTTGTTCTATAGAAGCAAAAATAACAAAAAGTTAAAATAACATTTAAAAAATTTCCTGACGAATACTTTACTAGATTTAACGAGGTTATAATAAAATAATGTTTGTTTGTTTGATATTATACTTACTATATTTAGCATAAAATCATTAAAATGTTCAATATGACCTGGTCATATACAAAATATATCTGGAGCATTAATTATTACACTTCCAGATGAAAGCATTTGCATAAATTATATAATGTATATGCATGTATAATAAAGCTAATAAAACAGATCAATAAGTTACGAGTTATTAGCAGGCAAATGCATTTTCCATTGCAAGTTAATTTGAAAGAAACGTACCGTATTTTCTGCAAAAAGATAAAAATTATTATGACTTAAAATTTCATTTATTTAAAGACACTTAAATTTTTAATTGCTATAATTTTCTTTGCATTTAAAATTTAATACATCGACTTTTGAAACTTTTAGAGCTACTATTAAGAATTTTTTGTTGTAAAAATTAAAGATTTATCTTCTTTCCATGTTGAAGAGCAGTTTTGTTTATTTATATTATTTTTTTTAAACATCAAAGTGAAGCTGTAGCATATCCTGTAATCCTAATTTATCTAAATACGTAACTAATTACTTTAATGATATACCGGTAAATTTCTTCCTTACATGAGCGCCGAGTTTTAAAAATTTTAATGGGTTTTTATTAAATTTTATCATTAAATCCAATAAACTTTGTAAGCGTTTCAGATATTTTCTATGGGTGCACGCGCTCCAATGCACCCATGTAGTCGGCGCCTATGCTTTCGTACTGAATACAGGTGTCACTTTCATCTATTTTCCATAATATTTATATATTGTGTTGTTGTTGTTTTATTATAATTAAATATTTGAAAAATTAGTTTTATATTAGTCCAAATAATAATTCTTTACTTCTACCTTTGTTTAGTTTCAGAAAGCATCAATTGTAATTCCAATTAGACCATTATTTAGCTTCCTGCCGACAAGTGAATCACTCACACGTTAGTGAATATTTCACGTTGTGAAGGTTTAACAATGTTGTTCCTAGAATGGAATACTCCTTGAAAATTTACCATAGAATTTTAAGTTAAATCAAAATCAAAATAAAAAGTATCATCGGAGGCAAAAGCACATTTTGAGGTGTTGAATAATTGTTGGTCAGTCTGTCACACAGCCTTCTAATAACAAATATTTCCATATTAGTCGATAATTTTGTAATTTAACAACCGGTAATGGAATGTTTTATTCTATTATGGCAAGTCATTTTTCTTTCTATTATATCAAAATAACTTTATTCATTTTTTTTTTCTTTACCCACCGCATCGTCTAAGTAATTAATTATGTTTGACTTAATTGTTCGACAAAAAAAATATAATTTTAACATATTATTATAATATTAAATCGTTTTTTAAATGATGTCTACAACATCATGTTTACATAATATAATATGTATGTGGTACTTCAGAATTAAATTATTAAAATTTTACATGGGGCAGAATTGGCAAAACATTTATTACGACTATTAACATTTTAAATAGTTTATTATTACTACTCATAATTTTAAATAAATTAATTTAATATTTTCTAAAACTCATAAAGTTTAAAATCCACATTTGAGCAAATTAAAAAAAAATTTACGTAATAATAAAAATATTTTAGCACTTTAATTTATGTAGGTATTTTAAACATTAAACCATTATCGTAATGGTAATAATTAAAAAATTATTAAAATTACATTAACAGGTTTTTATAATTTATTAAATTATTGTGTAACAATAATTAATCATATAATAATTAAATTATTAATTTCAGTTCATTAAACTTCAAGTAAAATCGTAAAATATAAATAAAAACATTACCAACGCGATGTAAATGAGCGTAATTGCAATGTATGCTATTTATAATAGTACGGAGAGTGTCACGAGATTGCTCGGCCTTTGACCTCGAAATATTTTCATGAAGTTTTTCACGTAAATAATTTTAATAGATTTCTTCAATGTAATAAAACAACATTTAATGTTTAAGTGATATACAAAATATACAGGGTGCGTCTCTAAAAGCAAATATTTCACTATTTTCAGTCGCATATAAAATATAATTAGGAAATTAAATTCAATAATCTTACATTGAACAAGTTAATTAAACAATTTTTAATAATGTTTTTATTATTAAGCTTTCAGTGTAATTTAACGTTTTCATCCGAATATTTTTAATACAATTTAATTGTATATTTTTTCAATTTAATTTAATACAATTTAATTGTATTAAAAATATTTTGATGAAAACGTTAAATTACGTTGAAAGCTTAATAATAAAAACATTATTAAAAATTGTTTAATTAACTTGTTCAATCTAAGACTGAATTTAATTATATATCACAAGTTAAAAAATTAATTTATTATATAATTAGGAAAAACAAAATATTAATAAGAAACAAGAAATTATATTCAAAGAGTTGAAAATCGCTTTAGAGCTTTAAACTGCACTGCAATCTACAGTGACTTCGAAAGAGTAATTTGAAAACCCCTTATTTTTTTACTTATGTATTCTTCACTTTGCGATTAATATTCTAGTTAAATAGCTCATCTATAGTATTAGATTTCCTCAGGGATTTCATCCATCGGGAATATTTTAAGATTTTCTTTATTCGACCTAATTTTTAATTAACAAGTTTTTAATCTACCGACATTTGAAGAATTATTTAACCATCAAATTATCAATTATGAATTGCATAATTTTATTTCTGAATAATGATTAATAAATGGATTCATAATTAATTAGCTATTAATAATAAATTTGTATTATTTAAAATCAAAAATTATAAAAATTATTGGGTCAGTTAATTAAAAACTTTTAAAAATTATTTCCGAAGAAAAATAGAATTTTGCAAATTCTGAAACATGAGCTTCATTCACCCTGCATGATTTAAAATGGATTCAGTCAATATTAAATACATAAATGAAGATATAACTAGAACCAAAAGTAGTCATGAAGTGAGAGCACACAAGAGCGTTTAAAACCAATGTCGTTACTAAATACATAATATATATTTTTGATCAATTCCACAAATGAGTTCACTTAGAAATTGTAAATAATATGACTGCCTCTAATTAGAACAAAAACTACAGTGGCCATTTGAATAAAAATAATAAAACAATTCAAAAGTGGTTGAATATCAGACTAAGTTGAATTTTCTACATTAGCTTCCGTTCTCCAATCTACATTTTATTTAAATTAATCCTGTCACTATTTTTGAGACGATAGAAGTAAAAATTATTATTTTTTATACAAATAACGTTAATTTTATTTAATAAAATTTATATAAATACATACATTATAAAATAAATAAGAAATTCACAATCTTATTAAGATTTTCAAATAAAACTTCGATAACTTAAAAATTGAAATCATTTTAGTCCTTTTCGTAACACAAAATATCATAGTCGAGATCAAGTATAATTTTAAACTTTACTTTCTTAATGCTTCTTCTAAACGTTTGCGAGCTGCGGCTACTCGTTCCTCTTGTCGTTTTATATCTTCCTCTTGTATATTTACAGCTTGAACTAGCGGTTGTTTCGGATCCAAGTATACCCCTGGATTTTTTTCAAGTGTCGATTTTGGACCAGTTTGTCCAGTAACGGGTTGAGCACTAACATGCAGAGCCGTAGCAACACTTTGTATGATAGTCTCTTCGCTAACATTAGGACCAACTGATTTCAAACCTTTAGGTAATTCCATAGCTTCGAATTCCATTCCATCTAAATCGCACGCTCGAAGACCTTCTAATCGTTTTTCCCACATTAGTTGTTTCGGCTTTTCTTGTGTGCCATGTTTGAAATCCGTTTTTACTCTACCTTCTTGAGTTTTATACACCGTGACGGGTTGTTTGAATATCGAAGCAGTTTGACGAATTGGAGGCACCAACGAAGCGTCGTTTCTGACGCCCCGGCTATAATACATAACATCAACTTTGCCAACCGATATTCCGGTCTTTTTGAGTACATCGTCACGTTGAAAACGTTTAGGTAACGAAGCACATTCATATTTCGTCTTTTCAATCGTTCCACTCATTTTAATTATTTGATTATTAACAAAAATTCTACATTAAAAAACTTAACCTACACTGACACTAATCGCCAACAACTGCCATATTGTTACCAACTACAGAACATATATATAGAGATCTGTAATCGGGTTTACCAGCCGTCAGTTAAACAGGGATCTGTTACAGTTTGCGCATTTTCTTGCGTAACTTTAGTTTTAAAAATTTTATTTATTAAATACATTACATACATCAAATGTAATTTTTTAAAGTAACTTTATGAGAAGGTTAAAATTGAATTAGATTTTTTAAATTTACATAAAATTTAAATCCAAAAGTTAAACTTCATTTAAAATTTAAAAGTTTTCAATGCGCCATCAGCGGTCAACACCTAAATTAATTTGTTCTAAACCAGAGGCGTAACTACGGGTAATTTCAGATGACAAATAAATTATTATAAGTTCTTTTTTTTATTAAAATATCGGTGGTGTTCATAGTGAAGACATTAGAAAATTATGATTGTGTGGAGCGGTAAAAATATAATTTTTTTAAAGCTTGCAATAGTGCAGCGAGATGTAAATACCAGGATTGGTAAAATATTTTTGAAGGATTATTTTCGTGAATACAAAGCGTTAATAAAAATTCAATAGATCAGATTAGATTTATTTATTTTTATGTTTTGATATTATAATTTTGATTTTTGTGCCACAAAATTTAATTGAGCAGACCAAAATCAATAAAAAAAAAATTAAAAAAACTTTTTAAACAAAGCTTTTTCTAGATTTTTATTTTCAACTTTTTAGTCTTTAAATTTTGATAAGTAAAATATCAATTATGAAATTTTTCTTTAAGTAGGTTAATAAAAGTCTGCAATTTACAAGCTAAAAAGGATTTATATTATTTTTTATGTTGGTAATGACTTTGACGAAAAGTTTTTCTTTTAGTTGGATTTTTTTCTGAGAGTAAGTTAAGAAAAAGCTTTAAAAAAAACAAAATTTAATATTAAAACAAAATTTAACCTAATAATTTTGAAATTTTCTTAACTTTCACTGGTTAAAAGTTTGTTGCTTTACTTGTCATTCGTGCGTTAGTTTATTCGAGGTGCATTCTATCCTAAAACCAACATATGCCAAATTAATATCGCATAAAATAACAGGCCAGTGACAGAACAGTCACTCAAATAAATAAAATAAAATCATTAAAGTGGATAGAGCTTCCATATACAGAGACGAATCTATAGGATAGATTGAAAAGTTAGGAATAAAGAAACAAAATAACGTTGCCAATTTCATATTCTTTAAGGGGGGAAAACACTGTAATGGTTTGAAGAATAATGGTATCACAACGGATCTATTTCAAATTTTCAGCACATTTTATTAATTATTATAACTATAATACAATAGAAAATAATTTTTCTTAAAAGTATCAAAAATATTTTCAAAGTGTATACATGTGACTATAATCCTATAAGGAAAAATAATTGATATCTAGCAAAAAAGGAAAATGGCAGACCTCTGAAAAAATAAATTTCAAATCAAGTATTTCTAAACTCTTTTTAAAAGGAACCACCGACTGATTATAAAAGTCTCCCGTCGGACTATAAAGACATATTTTGTGATTAAATTCTTAATCGCATGTACTAATTTCATAATTTGGCGTCAATCAGGTTAAAATTTGACGACGTTACGACGGTCAATTTTGCTAATTTCTCTCTGAAATTTAGAAAGTTCTTAAAACGTGTAATTTTTGATACGTTAAAAAAACAAACGAATTTTTTAAAATTTTACAGTGCTTTCCTCCCTTAATGAGATGAGGTTATTGTCTTCTAGCCATCCGCTAATTACGACAAATTCTCATCGCATGAGAAAGCCTCCTCGACAGCTCAATTTAATCACGATTATAACAGCGTGAAAATTACATTTTAAAACTATGATTATAAATTATGAACTATCAATGTTTTTATAGCTTAGCAACGTAGTAATGATATAATAAATGATAACTATCCTGGAATCGTGTTTAGTGTAATGTTTTAGTAATTGCTTAATTTCGCGCACATGAAAATTTCAATTCTGTTTAAGTACTTCCAAATATGAGTTTTTATCTAAAATTTAATTAAATCTTAGTTGACACATCAATGAGTGAGATAAAATTTAAGCACGAGCCGTGAGGCGAGTATGAGGAATTCTGAGAGTACACTAATTTTTTTTTACGCATACTGTACGTTTACACAATAATTTATTATTAATATAAACAAATTATACCTATTTATAATTTTTCGATTATAAAATAAAATTAACTTTGCTCTGAAAATAATCTCTTTTTTTCTTTACAGATCAACGATAAAGCTATGACGAAAAATTTAACAAACGAAGATGCGGAAATGGATGTTGAAAATTTGGAAGAAGCGCGAAAAATTACCGAAAATCTCCGCCAGAAGATGCGAATCCAAGCGCAGCAATTGCTGACATGGAGAAGAGCATATAAAATTCAGGTACCGAATAATTTACTTCAAAAATTATCCCGACAGTTAACTGTTGAATTTTCAGGAAAATTTGGTGAACCGTCTTCAACGTGAAAAGGCAGATCAACTTAAAATGATTTCTTCAAAGCTTTTGTTGTTCGAGTCTCGGCTTATAAGAAAACAAAAAGATATTTCGATTTTATTAGCTCATCGAGAAAATATAATTTATCGTCAGCAAAGAGTAATCGAAAGTTTGACGAATCGTTTAATCGATAACGGATTGGAAACTCCAAACGTGGACTTAATTGAGCTGGATACGAATTTGTTGGATTTAGACTCTCTTAACGATTCCGACAGCGCCGTGGTAATGGAAGACGCCGATTTTGACTCAAATGTAGTTCAAATTCCGCGGTTTCGTTCGGGATCGTCTGACGGTATAACGATAATGAGATCAATTTCCGATGCCATCGATCCCAACTTGAAGTACGCAACGCGACGTTCCAACGGATTTTTAAGACGTCCCGAGGTTTTGGAAACAGTCTACAGTGTAGAAGAGGACGGCGACAACGAAAATCAAAGCGACGATAACAAAAGCGAAGCAAATAAAAAAAGAGATGCGTTTGCGTTGCAAAGAAACGATAAAGCCATTAATAATAACGAAGACCTAGACGATAAGGACAACACGAACAAAAAACCGAAAGACTCAGAAAAAACGGTTAGCGGTGGTGTTAATCAAGTAACGACCTATAATAGAGTCATGTCCAATCACAGATCCGTAACGAAACCGAAAGATGTTAAATATAAACGAATAAATAAAGCGAAATCAAAAAGTCTCGAAGAACTAAGAGGAAGATTAAAAAATTGGGTAGAACAAGGAAGTAAACTTACTGGCTTGGCTTTGGAGCATAGTCAAAGTTATGCCTGAATTTTTGTTTTTCTTGTTTTATTTATTGTTTTATTTATTAAACTATTTATATTCGAGTTACGAATACAATCCGGCCTAATCCAAGTATAAATTGTGCTTAAAAACTGTTTGATGTTTTTAAATAAGGATATCTCATATAATATGTGGCCTAGCTGTATTATTGTTCATACAGGGTGAGAATGATTTACGAAATAGACTTCTCGAATTCTCCCCGATCAACGGTGAATGCATAAAATGGATCGCGATATTGCAGTGCTTGCGCTCTTACAGTATCATAATCGCAATTGAAGTGAGATTTGCAATTTCCTTCAACTTTAATATCTTATTAAACTGCCAGGTTATAATAAATTGGAGACTGCAAACCAACGGCCAACGGTTTTTTATTCAATAAATTTAGCAGCGGCGTAGCGTAGCGCTTGCTCTTTCGTTATAGATTTTGACCACTCCTTCCTGTCCAATTGTGACAAAATTTACATTAAAAAAAAGATGCTGTTCCCGTTCTACAGACCGCGCTACGCCACTGGTCTATAGGGCCAATCTGATTTTCCTGCTAAACCCTCTTTTTTAAAAAAAACTTTGATGAAGACAGAGTGTGAGTGAAGTGAAGAGTGTGCACTTCACCACTTCAATATAATACGAAGTAGTTTATTTTTGTATTGATAGTTTTGTATGCAATGCGTGATGAGTTTTTCCTATTTGCACTTCCACATTTTGTAGTTACGTGAAATGTCAATTTAATAAACCAAGCCAATGATCTTTAAAATGCTATGCATAATATAAAACTGAACCAAGTGCCAATAAGGATTGCTATATTTTTGTGCTGCAAGCACCTTCTTAGCTCTGGAAGAGTATCAAGGGCGGACTGGTCATCTGAATTATTACATTGTCGGTGTGCTGTGGACCAGTTTTTCATTTATCCGAGTGTGGATTCTCATAAGGATATCACGTGAGAATGATGAGTTACTGTGGTGCACAAAGCACACACCGAATAAAAACAATTTCTGTAGCTTTAAGGTCTTGTAAACATACTGAACAAATATTTTCAGAACGACAGCGCTTTCAAATTAGTAATTTAAATGCTCCAGCATAATTATATTCTTCATTGTAATAATAATATTTAATTGTATAGTTTATCTTTAATTTTCAGAAATTATGCTTTAGTCGACATTTTTTCTTTAATAAACCTGTGTATATAATTACTATTAGATGTGATTGTTCCTTTTGTACATAATAAAGTAGTTGTTACTTAAATACATAATTATAGGTTTGCTTAACTCTGTAATTTTGTTATACAAAACATAAAAGGTAATCCAACTTTAACTAATGTGATTAAAATAATTAAATTATAAATAATATGATCGATACATTAATAAAGCTTATACATAATATATAAAAAAAATTGTTTTTATTTACTTCTCAACTTCGTAATACTCTAAAATACTTTAAAATTACCTCTAAAGGTTGATTTATTTTAATCGCCGACGTTCCTTTGAACGACGTTGGGGCAAGTTGAAATATTGAATTTGTACAGAAGCGTTTATGTACTTCATTGTACTTTACGAGTGGCGAAAAAAAACATTAGGTCAGGCAGTACCGTACTAAACCTAAATGTCAAGACTGTAGAACATCACACTAGACGGAACGCTGCAGGAGTAAATAGAAGACAATTAATAGGTTCAGAAACCTTCGAACCTTCGAAGACCTCAAAAAACTCGAATAAAAGCGGCGGAATGGCCTTGAAAAAAACCAGATTGCAAGCACTGTCTACAATATATTGTCGTGTTTCGAAACCGTAAAACCATTAATTCATTTATTTTGTAAATTATTTTAAAGTTTAATTTTGTTTTATTATTTATTTATTTATCATATTGTGTATAAAAATGTTCGAATAAGAATTTTAGCTGTAAATAAAGTGGGAACGTGAAGGTAAAGAGGGAGAAAGAAAGGTGTTCAGCAAAGCTGGCAGACGGCAATACACCGATTTATTCCGATATTTTAATTTTAAATTTTGATTGTGTAAAAATAAAGAAAAAAGTGATTTTATTTAAATTTATGATTGTTTTTTTGTTTTAATTAAGAAGTGTGGGTGTTTAGAACATAAAAAGTTGAAGAATTTGTCATAAATTTTGGTCGATGCGTAAAATTACGTCGCAACAAATTTGTTTGACCAGGCGTCCAGGTGAACAGCTGGCGGAGCAAGATCACATTGCAAGATTTAAAAAAATTAATTAATTGAAGAAGAGCTCATAGCTATTAAATAATGGATGTACACCCAGCTAGAATAAATTTTGGACTGAGCAAATTTTTATAAATTTGTATAGCTGGGGTCATTCCAATATATAGACAAGCCTTGTGCAACTTCCTACACGGGGCATGTTCAAAGCCAGCATGTCCAAAATAGCTACAAGAAAAAATATTGATCGAAAAGAGTGGTAGAGAATGACATATAAGATTGCCACTAACAAAACATCCAAATCGTGGACCGAGGGATTACTTTAATCAATATTCAAGAAATATTCAAACTGATTAAGAAACAATAAGGCTAGGAATTCCGACACAGTACCGGAATTCAGAGAATTGAAGAAATCGCTCTACAGAAATTAGTAGTGACCAAGAAATTGATTGAGTTGATAAGGATTAATGTTCTAGCTAATATTATAGAACCACCAGTTCCATACCACCAGAGATGAAAAAAAAAGATTCAGAGGCAGCGATTTGATGAGAACAAGGATTTCCCACACTTTCCTTTCATAAATACAAGCAGTCCCAATTATCAAATTTGATTATACCATTCACAGATTTTACAATGAAACTAGGAATAGATTTAGACAAGAAGCTGAGGAAGCTGTCGTAGATGCCGAGGTTCTGCTAGCAGCTTACAGGTTGACAATTAACGGCCATGATGTGATTAATATAAGAAGCGGATATTACACCATAATCTTAAACTCAATAAAGAGCTATAGCGTGCTTAGCAATCGGATAGAACCAGCACCGTGAAGAACTCCTGGAAACCTTTTAATGTCATAGTACCTGAAAGGAAAAAAGCAGAAACCTCACAAAATTTGGGTCTTCGATATGACACCATCTGGTACATAGATGGATCTGCGCGGTAAAAGAACAGATGATGCTTGTAGCATTAATTTGAGAACCCTCGCCATTATATTCCATGCAGAAATTATTGCGATATTGGTCTGTGATCAGAAATTGGTATGAAGGAACTATGAAAATAGGAGAATTTGTATCATGAAGGCATCCAGGCAGCTCTTAGAGCCTTGAAGAAGTTGAATCACACTCCAAGGTTATTAAACAATACAAGAATTCACTTGTAAGACTATCTATCTGCAACAGCGTTATGCTGATGTGGGTGTCGGGACACCACGAAATTAAGGAAAATAAAGAAGCGGACTTTCTTGCCAGGAAAGTCGCTAGTACACACCTAATAGGCCCTGAGCCTACCTATGGGATTTCATACACGACAGATAAAAAAGGATCAGCTACAAACTAAAAAAATTTGATATAATTAATATCGAGTTACACTACATAAACCTAAACATCTTGCTAACTGGACAGACTTCCCTGGAGAGGCAATCGCGGATGTTCATTTGAGTTCCTTCGAGTGAGTCCAAAAGATATAAAATACTCTTGCTGAGCAGAAATGAACAGAGAAAGACTTTTTAGGATTTTTTACAGGCCTCAAAATCATGAGGTTAACTGAAGATTCTACCCGTAGGATGTGTGGAGAAGAGCCTACTTCCTTGGCTAAGAGTAGGCTATACCACCTTGGTTTTTGATACCAAGGAGGTAGCGCAAGCTATACCTTCAACTGCATACTTTTTATCGAGGAGACGCGGTTGTTGGAGTAAAACTTGTCATCTAAGAAGAGTAGCTTTCAATTCTGTAAAACTGACGCAATCTCTGACACGTTTGCCATCGAACATACTACTATAAATCGGTTTTTAGAACGTCTAACTTTATCCGATACATACCTAGATTATTTGTAGGCTTTTTTATTAAGTATATGTTTATATGAGTGATAGGAAACTAGCCTGATGCCTCAACCTCCAACTTAAAAGATCCTTGCCTTCAGATCGATTTTAGACGTTAGATCACAGAAGTGCATCCGACATGACGAGAATTTGAACCGTGGTTTCTCATTTCCCGGTCGGTCGATGTAGGCTTTACTCTATACAGCTGGATTTGCCATCGAACATGTGTGGTTATAAATTCATTGTATTATATAGGATTCCAATCTGAGTTCATGTGAACTTATCTTGTATGGGATCCCAATCTGAGTTGTTGTGAAGAAAGTAAACAGACACAGAAACAGGGAAGTAAAGGTACAAAAAAAATTTCTATACAAACAAATACAAAACACCGATTACGGACAGATAACATTATTTAAAGTAGTCAATATTTTCCTGCTGATGACGGCACCATATTAATTTTTCAAACCGGATTAATTATTGACCCAAATAATAATTCACGTACTTTTTTAAAATTAAATTTTGATGATCAGTCGTTTGGTAGTTTTTTCTCCGGAAATCAAATCAAAAGGCCTTTTGCCCGTACCACCTTGACAGTTTACAAACACGCGTGTTTTATAGAAATCTTTTCTTCGAGTTTTAAATTTAAGTCGTGATTTAGAAGTTTCCATGCTAGCATAGCAATGAGATTTGCCGTGGTTGCGTTTGTCAAAACGGTCAGGAGCGTTCGGAGCGGAGAGTACTCTCTAAAAATATCTCGTTAGACCGGACCTACTCGGCAAAGACGTAGATTTTTGTTTTTAAGTTAAATTCAGTTAAAATAAACAAATTCCTATTTCAAATAAATTTATTAAATGATGTTACCAGATGCATCACCAACAGTCAACTGAAGCCGACTCCTCCCACGAAAACACGCTCCTGCTAGTATTTACGTGTAGCACACGCATTGCTCACAGAATGAGTTATTTGCAAACTCGAAATCGAAACTTTAAAATCGATTGTTTCCTAAATTATTCGGTATTTGGAGTTCATCCATAGTTTATTCGCTTCATTTTAACTATAATCTTCCCTATGCTTTGTTTTTAAAAGTCTTTTACAATCGGATCCAGAACAAAACACCACTGACACTAGCTTAAGTCAATTAATTTTGGAGAGAGCTGAGCACCCATAGCCCCCTAGTTGCGTCTGTGTTCTAATGTTTATTAATAATAAAAATTTATAAACAATCAAACTAAACATATATTTCAAATAATGAATTTTAACTGTTCAGTAAAGAATACATACTTACAACATAGAAACATAATATTTAAAATACACTAAAAAATGATAATAATTCACATTTAACAGGTTAGAATTTAGAATATTTGAGTAAACAAGAAATAGAATTCTGAAAATTACGTTACTATAGAAATAATAAAAATTTAAAATAAAAAGTTTGTAATACGATATAAAAGCCCTTATTTCACAATTATTATTGATCATCAGTCGTATTTAACATAAGAAAAACGTAAAAATAATGAGAAGCAAGAGAAAATATACCAAACAAAATTGAAAAAATTAAAATTAAAAAATCAATAAATTTATTTTACTTTAAAATGAATGTGTGTGCTTACCAAATAATCAAAACTAAACATGTCACGTGTCTGAATGAAATCTTTAGGTTAAATAAATGAAAATGAACCTTTAACACAGCGGTTCCCAAATAGGGTTCCGTGGAACCCTTGGGGTTCCGCGAATAAATCCAAGAGTTCCTCCCAAAATAATTGCAAAATGGCGTAAAAATAAATTTTGCCACTTAAAAAATATTTTTTAGCTTTTGTTTTTATTTTTTGAGTACCCTGCTGTATGCTTACATAATCCGTTTAATAAAATGGATTAATTATCGGATTATATTATTAAACAACAGTGAGAGAGTGCACACAAGCAACCTTTAAATGCAGAACTTGATGATCTTTTTTTTTCCTTTTTAGCTCATAGTAAACAAATCGGCTTGAGGTTCCAGAAAAGTTTTTACATTGCCCGAGGGTTCCGCGGCCAAAACTAATTGGGAACCGCTGCTTAACCTAATACTATTGGATGTGAAGTGGAGACGCACTGCGCCATCTAATCACTTTGAAAACTAAATGTGAAAAGAATTTTTCAAATTTTACCACGTTTTTGCCCCTAAATGTTTTTGTACATGTTTACTGTACATGGGTGTCCAATATAAATTTTTTGTTATTCAAAAATTAAATTACTTTGGGTAAATGAATTATTTTGAAATTAAAATATGTATTTTAATTAAAGTAATTTAACCCAAAAATCAAAAAAAAAAATCCAAAAAAATTACCCAAAGTAATTTAATTTTTGAATAACCAAAAATTGACTTGAACACCCATGTACAGTAAACATGTACAAAATTTTTTTAAAGAAAACAAATTTTGTTTGTTTGACTTAAAATAATCGAACAGTGTCACTTAAACTGCAGGAGTAGATATTCATTCTAACAACAAAGGTAGATAAAGTACTTTATGAAATGACTTTATGAAACTGAAATTACTACTGAAATTACAAAGTGTGTTTGATAAATATCTTTTATTTAAAAAATTAATTTATTAAAAATTAATAAATTTTTTAATTTAAAGAAAGACGTTTTTACTGTGTAGTATAATTGTAGCAAATTTCAATCAAGGGCAGAAAAAAAAGGGGAGGGGGGGAATTATTATAATGTAATAATCTACACTGTCAAAAATATTGGTTTCAACTTTTAATAAATTATTAATCGTTAAAACTACAATAAAAAAATAATTTACTTGCGATCAAATTATACAAAAATAAGATGTAAAAAAATACTGTACACTATTTTTACTTGAATACGTCTGAAAATTCAAAGAAATATTAAAAAATAATTTGTTTTGAAAATTATTACTGAAAAGTAATTCAATTGCGAAAAAAATATTTAAAACATACTTATTAGACCAACGAGTAGGGATGTGAAAAAATAATCGATTATTTCTTCTATAAAAATCGATTTTACTAATTTTTTTACTAATTGATTTTAATATTATAAAAAATCGATTAATTAAAAATCGATTTTTTTGTTCACTGTTGATTTTTATGTTTTACGATTACGATTTTTACATTGGTTGCGATAGCGATACCGATTGGTAATAAAAAAAACCTAACCAACTCATTCGATACTATCAATGGATATGAGCAGCACAAACGTTTTATTACTTCTACCGATAAGAGTGGTAAAAGTACTTAGTTTTTGTACGACTTTTGGTAATATTAATAATGATAAATAATTATTAATAACTAGCTGGCACAGGCGTCCTTTAGCCGCCTTTAGCCTTCGGCCTCACATGGGGAATATCGGTAGTATACCTGAAAACCATAATTGTTCGGCCCTCAAGTCGTACGGAGCGACTCGATTGTTGAATATAAACAATAATATAAAATATAAAATGTGCGCTATACCTATATTATATGCGTTGAGCAGTTATCCGTCGATGTGAATGTATGTACTTCTCAGATTAATGGAGTTAATAGATGACGTTAATGTTAATAATTAATGTCATACTAATGTTTGAAATGTCAAATTTTAGTATCGTATCGCAGCGTCATCTATCCGTGTGGGTGCATATTTTTTACCTAATAGTTTGGTTACTATAGAATAGATGGAGTAATAGATGGGAACCAATCAGAACGTGCGTTACGGTAAATTTTTGAAAACCGACCAATCAGAGGTGCGTTACGGGATAGATACACAGACAAGGGCTATTATAATTATGTAATTTTCAAATTATCACATTTACCGTAACATATACAGAAGAAAAAAAAGCAGGAATTCTTTCAAATAATAGGGAAAAAACCGATTTTTCCACAAAAACAGATAATTTTTTTTAATAAAAATCGATTTTTCCCAAATCAATTATTATTGAAAAGAGAAAAATTGATTTTTTTTCTCCTAAAATCTAAATTCTGAAAAGTATCATAAAATGATTGATAGCTTAACGTGAATTACGAATCACAGCTGATCTGATTTAATTCTGAACAATTTGTACAGGATAAGTTTTTCTACAAAAAATAAAAAGAAATATGTTTTTTTATACTTAACAGATTTTTATAAAAAATTGTAGACGATTTATGTATCTGGTATACTTCGTGTTAATTGCCGCTCTAACAAAATTCTCATAAACCTAAAGAATTTTGAAAGACGTTAGTAGGTTACTAATATAAAGAAAGAGCACTTGAAATGAATATAAAAAATAGGGAAATAAAGAAAAACAAAACAACAGAGATTATAATTTCAATTTATCATTGAAAAGGCAAATAGAATTTTACTGCTAAAACAATGTCAAAGAAATTCAATTCAAAGTTGCTACTTTTGCTTGAGATGCCGAGCAAAGAAAAATTATGTAGATAGTAATGTAAACCTGAAAGTTATTTCAGGTGAAAGTTTTCACTCTCTTAACCACGCTCAAAGCAAAAGAAGTCTTTAATCAATTTTGTGAAGTTTTTTTTAACTTCGTTATTTTAGTTCTTATAAGAGTTTTATAATTTGTAACTTGAATGAACCTGGATGTTGGAAAATTGGTAAAATAAATTTGGAGCAGCGCCAATGCATTTTTAAATTAGGTTAATTAACAAGAAAAGATTTTGCAGAAAATAGTTAGATCCTCGTTACTGTTCCGAAAATAATAATGCAATCTTTGCGATTTACATAAATTTTATAAAATTGCAAATTTTGTTTTCAAATGTATAATACTATAATTATTATATTTTATTTGCACTAATTACTATTTTAGAATAGTCTGGTTCCAACAATTTAAAAAATGTGTTCTTGCTTGGGTTCAAAAATAACTCTGGAACTCAGTTTAAAACAAGTTGAGAGAGGGAACGACAAAAACGTTTCTCTTTCTTGTGCGAATTGTACGTTTCTATAAAATTAATTAATTAATTAATTAAGCAAATGGGTTTATTTATTTACTTAATGTTAGTGTTAATTTTCAACAAAAATGCCTCGTTTCAATACAACGTGCCAGTAGGTAAGCTGTTTGCAATATTTGGAACACGTCCTCATTAGTTAAATTTTACGGTTTCAAAATATTTTTAAAAATTCTATCTATAATTTTTTTTTAAATTTTAAATAGGCGCAATATTTGAAGGCAATAATGAAGACGAAGAAATTGCTTTTCAAGTTGCTATCGATATGATAAACGCGTCGGGAAATTTATCTTACCACTTGGTGCCCATATGGAAGCGAATAGAAGTGGATACGGTGGTGGATGCAAGGCATGGATTTACCATCGATTATACGTGGGATAAGCCGTTTGCCGTAATCGAAAGTGTCTGTGGCATTTTAAGTTCCGGTGTGGTCGGCGTCCTTAATCCTTTAATTTCCTATAACTCAAATACAATTCAATCCGTTTGTGACGCAAAAGGAATTCCCGTAATACAAACTACTCTCAATACAGATCACGATCAAGATTGTTGTGCGTTCAATGTTTTTCCTCACGCCCCCGTTTTGGCAACAGCTTTTGCGGATGTTGTTAGAAGATGGAATTGGCGGAATTTTACTATTATATACGAAAATCAAAGCAGTCTCAAAAAAGTTACAGAAATGCTCAAAATTTATAACACCACCGGTCATAGCGTTTTACTTAGACAACTTTACACCACAGAACCTGGAAACTTCAGGTGATTTTTATTGCAGTGTGCTAGACTCTAATTATTTTCCAATTACTTCTTACAGGATGGCATTAAAAGACATTTGGAAATCTGGACAAATCAACTTTGTTTTGGATTGTTCCACAGAAAATTTAGCGGAGGTTTTAAAACAGGCCCAACAAATAGGACTCATGACTTTCAGATACAGCTACATCGTTATTAATATGAATATGCATACCGT
This sequence comes from Cantharis rustica, assembly GCA_911387805.1. Taxonomy (NCBI): domain Eukaryota; kingdom Metazoa; phylum Arthropoda; class Insecta; order Coleoptera; family Cantharidae; genus Cantharis; species Cantharis rustica. The sequence goes on from OU426879.1 coordinate 40,548,637, forward strand.
CGACCTGGAACCTTATCAATACAGCGAAACTAATATTACCGGAGTAAGAAATTTTCTAATTTTATCTAAATATTTTCACGCCGAAATTTTAGTTTAGACTTATCGATCCGCAAGATCCCAAAGTTGTCGAATTAGCCGTAGCCATTCAAGAAAAAAGAAAACAATTAGGATATCCCCACGACCCAACAGCGATTAGCCCTTCCAAAGCTGCCTGGAAGATTCGAATTCGTACCATTTTGATGGTGGATGCGGTTATGCTTCTTGCAAACGTCTTAACTAAGATGAAATATTTGCATGCCATGCCGGTTTTGTGCAATTCTACCAATAATTGGCCTCACGGAGAAACCATTTTCAATTACTTGAAATGGGTAACAAACTAAAAATGGAGCGAAAACAACTTTGCATTAAAATTTTCTAGGAAACTTGGAACGATGGCTTAACAGGAGTAATACAATTTGATAATCATGGAGTTCGTAGCGATTTCGGTTTGGAATTAATCGAGTTACAAGAAGATGGTATCACCAAAATTGGGACCTGGAGTAGAAAAGATGGCTTGAATATAACAAGAGTTGCTACCGAAATTATAGAGGATGGAGAAGATAGTTTAAGAAATAAATCCTTCCGAGTTGCAATTTGCAAAGTAAGCCATTAATTAAGTTGAAAAGATTTGGGTACACCGCCGTGTTACAGGTCGAACCTTACGCAATGTTGAAGGAAACCAGAGTAAAATTAGAGGGCAACGATCAGTACGAAGGATTTGCTATCGACTTGATTAAAAAATTGGCCGAATTGGAAGGATTCAATTATACTTTCATACTAGGAAGTAGCAATGGAGATTTTAACAAAAATACCAGTACTTGGTCGGGAATGATGGGTGACGTTTTAAATAATGTGTGTTTATAGTTTTTTCAAGTAACCATTAAATATTGGCTCTTTTTCTTTTAGAAAGCTGATTTAGCTATTGCAGATTTAACGATAACAAGATTGCGACAACAATATGTGGATTTCACCAATCCGTTCATGGCTTTAGGTTGTACTAAAGTAATTAAGTTGACGTTTAACGTTTTAAGTTTTGATTTGCAGGAATATTAATTTTATATGCAACACCGACGCCCGCACCACCGAGCTTCTTTACGTTTGCTTCTCCATTCCATTTAGAAGTGTGGGGTCTTCTGACGGTTTCCTACTTTGGGGTGTCGGTAGCATTATTTATTATGGCACGGCTTTGTCCTTCCGAATGGACAAACCCTTATCCGTGCATCGAGGAACCGGAATACCTAATTAATCAATTTAGTTTTAGAAATTCTTTGTGGTTTAATTTAGGCGGCCTTATGCAGCAAGGAGCTGACATAGCTCCATTGTAAGTAACGAAACTAAATTAAATTACTTGCTAAACGAGGTTGTATTGCAGTGGTTTACCCACTCGATTACTAGCTGGCTTTTGGTGGTTTTTTACTCTTATCATGGTATCTTCTTATACTGCAAATTTAGCCGCTTTTCTCACGTCCGAATTTCCAAATTGGCCTTTTACTAATGTCGATGAATTGTACAAAAGAGCCGATGCGTTAGGAATAAAATATGGAGCTTTAAAGGGGGGTTCGACGTACAGATTTTTCAAAGTAAGGTAAAACGTTTTTGGCGTACGATTAGTGTTTTATTGAAAATCTTTCAGGATTCGGAAAACGAAAATTATGCAAAAATGGGAGAGTACATGGACAGCCATCCAGATGTTATGGTTAGAAAAAACAATCTCGGAGTAAAAAAGGCGGAACAAGGAAAGTACGCATTTTTCATGGAATCATCCAGCGTTGAATACGCAATTAAAGGTAGCTGTAATTTGACCCAAGTTGGACATAATTTGGACGAAAAAAGTTACGGAATAGCAATGAGGAAAGGTTTGTTTCACGCAGTAAAATTATGAAATATTCAATTAATTAATAAATTTAGAACAACCTTACAGAGGCAGGCTCAGTGCAGCGGTATTAAAATTGAAAGAAATGGGAATCATCGACAATTTAAGGAGAAAATGGTGGGAAGAAGAACGTAAAAAGCCCCAATGCGAAGTTTGTTTGTCGAATATTAATCTTAATTTAATTTAATTTTTAATTTGTAGGAGGAAGAAGAGCTCGGCGAAGCACCCCCTTTGAATTTGAAGCACGTGGGAGGTATATTTTGGGTGTCAATTGGAGGTACAGTTTTGGCATTTTCATTAGTCTTTACGGAGCTAGCTTTGCACACCCTTAAAAAATATGGAAAAGATCGCAAATCGTGTTTCGCAGAATTTAAGGACGAATTACGATTTTATTTTGCTTGCAAAGGAATGGTGAAACCTGTCAAGAGCAGAAAAGCAGATTCGGAATCCAATAATAGTAGTAAGGATAATTCCGAAACCAGGGAACTCACGGTACCTGCTTATGGGTTTACTACTCAAATTTAACAAATTTATTAATAAAACTTTTGGTAGGCAGATCATACTTATACTTTTATTTTATTGTTATTTAATTATTATTTTTTAAATATATAAGTTTAGTTTCTTAAACCATCTGGCAGTATTTGTTTGCTTCGTAACTTCCAACCAACATCAGATTTCCTACGTTATTAATTAAATCTACTACTCCATAGGACATGTAAGCTTTTTCGTCGTCTTCCTCACAGACACACGCTTCCTTAGCTATCAGAGGAACCTCGTTCCAATACACAAAATTATTTGTTTCTTTTGATTTGCCTCTGACCAAACTGCTGGGTATGTGAACTTTTTCCGCTAAAGATTTAAAAAGTAAAGCTCTCTCGCAATAATTTCCGCAACGCAAGTAACCCAAAGGGATGATAAAGGTTCCCAGTTTATTTTTTAAATTTGCGATATGAAGTGGCATAGTTCCGATACTTTCAGGATCTTCTTCGTCCGGACCGGATAACAGGTCGCGTACAAAATTGGCAACAGTACACACCTGATGCCGAAAACATGGAGTTACACTCTTGCCAAATAATAAAACTTTTAATTTTTCCACATACTTGGGCAAATAGGGATCTTCCGAAATGCAACCGTAATTTATAGGAGGAGGAAAGGATTGCCAAACCAAATACATATTTTTTTGTTCTAGATTACTTTCGGAGGGTTGACAATCGCCGTTTAATTGAATGGAAACTTTTTGCGACTTAATACTGGAGCCACGCTTTAAGATACTCCTGCGTCTATCCGATTGAATCGAACCGAATCTATGTGTAGGAGGTGTTTTAGATATTATACCCAACTGAAGAATCGATGACGAAACTTGCGCAACTTTTTGCAGCAACTCGGTAACGTTTGCACTAAAATCCACGAGGTACAACGTGCAACGCAAACTAATCTTCTGCTTCATTAAAACTTCCAAAAATGGAAAATCGTGCTTCCATTCACCATTGATTAAATAAAATCGCCCGTTGAAATGGTCGGTGACGTCTAACCGTCCCAGTTCGTGGAATTTTAATGGCAAGTACAAATCGTACATCATGTTGATGGTATGATTAATTTGCGGAATTTCGCTGACGACTTCTTCGCAGATTTGTTGCAATATTTTCGGACAGTTGGACCAGAGGAAGGCCATGGCAATTCTTTTGTATATAAAAAGTCGTTGAATGAATACCAGGATATTTTTGAATAAGTCTTCGTTGGGAGTAGATTTTATTTTGACCAACACCTTTTGTGGACCATTCATTTCGACGAAAAATTGACGGCATTCGGCGTTATCGACAAACTGATTTAATATCAACAGACTTTTCTCGGACAACTCTTGCGGTTCTTCTTCAAATGTGTCGAGTAATAGTTTGTAAATTTGTCTATCCACGATTTGGTGTTGAGTTTGCGGGTGGTTGCTGAGAATATAAAGTATGTCCAATAAAGTGTTGAATCCGTCGTAGGTATATTCTTGTTTATCTATTAACAGACATTCCGTTATTTGGTCGACTTCTTTGTATTCCACCAGCATGCTTATGGTGGATTCATTGCGTTTCATAAAAACGTACAACGTGGTTAGTGCCATCTCATGAAAAGGTATTATCGGAACATTTTTTTGGCGTAACATATTCATTAAACATTTCAGTACGACAGGAGTCAAAATTTTCTTGCAGCAAAATCGATGAGTACTCATATTGATTACCGCTTCGCAAGTTTTGTAAAATACCATTTCGTTTTGTGTTCTGAAGAACGACAAAATGGTATTTTCGACAGCAAAATCAAACAACATTTGCCTGAGTTCCACTTTCTCGGTAAGCGATGTCGTAATAGTAGTGGAAGGAAGAATAAATTTGCCCGGGCAAAGTTTTGCCCATTCGCAAAATTGTATGAATTGCTCGGATTTCACAAAATACGACGACGTCTCTTCCGACTTTGTACAGGCAATGATAATTTTGAATGCCTTTTCGTGCATAGCTCGAAATTCCTTATTGAAAATTATTTCGAACATGGTTTCCACAACACGTTCGTCTTTAAGAATGTTTTGCATGTCGGGACTGTTCCACGACGTCATTTTATCAATTATATTTAGAGCAGCGTCGCGAATGTCTGCCAGTTTACTTTTCAAGAAACATAAAATTGTTTTAGTGGAAAATTCCAAATTCTTGGGAATTACGTGCTTTGCTTCGTGAGCTTCCAGTAAGTTCAATAGGTATTTCAAAGTGTTCAATTGGACGTCGGGATCTTCGGAGGTGTTTAAAATTTTAAATATGATTTGGATAACTCCGGTGTCTAAAAATATTCCTGCCGTATACGCATCGCTGACGGTGTGTGCCAATATTTGAGTGCAAAATTCTTGTACGATAACGTCGGGGGTCTTCATCAAAGTTGCATTAATTTCCAAATTTTTATTAATTGCTTGATCCATGCACATTTCTTCTCTGGCAGGTTTTATAATGGATACCAATTGACCTATGAGCTTGTACACAAACCGAACCACGACCAAATCTTCGCTTAGAACGTGGTTTAACAATTTTGGCAGTATATCATTTTTGTACAAGTACATCACGTTCACGTCGCTCTTGTCGGCATATTTTGCCAAAATATATAAAGCTCTTAGCAAAACTTCTGATTCTGGACTTGTAAGCAGCGATATGGACGTACAAACGTCGAGGGTTTCGTATGGAACGGGATCAAAAGGAGTCTCCACTTCGCTGGTATCTTTTTTTTTTGTACCATCGCCTTTCTTTTTTTTAGCTTTACCAGGCATTACTTCGGTGTTATAAAAAAACTATTATTAAAATTTTGACAAATTTGCACACAAAAAATATATTATTGTCATTTGGTATGGAAATACTAGATTTGTCAAGCAATTTTATTCGAATTTTAAATTTATATTGTTAAATCGATAACGCAGGTAGGCATATCAACGTCGACGTTTGATGACACTAACACATAAGTGACGTTTCAAATGAAATAATGGATTACTTGAACAGTAAAACAGAGTAAGTATATTTTCATTCTTTTGAATATAAAAACAACTAAATCTTGAATCTGTAGATGGGTAAAATTTGGAAAATTAAAGCAATTGGTGTTTGTTGGAAAAGAAGTGGTTTGCATTGGCAGTGGTTGTCACATGTTGTTTATCAATGTCGTAACAAAAGTGGAATCCTTATACCATGCAAACGGCAATGGCGATGTCGGAGAAGGTATCACTGCCATCGCAGGACACAGACTTCTGCCATTTTTCTCATTTTCCGAAAAGCGTCGCTTCCCCAAAACATACGTCAGAGCGTATCCGTCTTTTGAGATAGTTTGCGTGCTAGGTAACACAAGGTAAGAAAATTTGAAAAAACGCATTGTCTGAAAATAAACTCTTTAGATAAAAAATCCAACGAGGACTATATTACAATAGGATTTTCCGAAGGAGATTTGTTTGTCACCGTAAGCGACACTCCAGCATTCGACATAATTATTTGGAATTGGAGAAATGGTCAAAGAATTGCTTCCATGGAATCGGAAATTGTGGGAAGAAAGCAGATGATAAGGTAAACTTAAAATTGGATACTGGGTGTTATTAACCAAAACCGATTTGTTAGATGTAACTTAACTTCTCCTATATATTTCGCACAAATGGAACTCAATAAGAAGAGGCTCCACGTGTGGAATATTGCAATATGCGGCAATAAATGTGTTATGACACCGCATAAAATTTCACCGCATCCAGATTCGGGAAATTTTACCGACATTCTATGGACGTCGGAAGGAACCCTTTTTCTTTTAGATGCATTTGGAAACGTGTATGCTGTAAGTAATATTTTCAATTTGACCTTTATTTTATTGTTTTTTTTCTGTTTTCAGGTAACTGATTATAATTTGATAAAGGTAATAGCATGGGAGTCCGAATGTGAAGGAAATAATACACCAACTTTTGCTTGGTATAAAGGTGGAATCATAATTTCTGGCCCAGATGGTATCATAAAGGTATTGCATTTGGAATACGTTATTTTAACATTTGCCACATGTACAATTTGCAGCATTACAAGAAAATGGGAGAGTGGACTTGCGATTGGTTTGTCTCCACATTTGTATTCATGAAAAAGATTAGAACCAATTACAGAGATTTGTTGGTTTCAAATTCAATCGACGGAGAAATATTGATATACAATCAAAGTGAAAATAATTTCAATTATATCAAACAACACGAAGGTAACTTCGACAATCTGTGCATGATTTATCCAGTAGGGGAATACTTTGTAACGTTGCAACATAACAGAGAAGTAACTTCTTGGGAAATTTCAACCGGAGAAAAAGTACAAAAATTATATTTTAGTAATTTATGCTACATGTACATGTCGAAATTTTCAGTTAGACATAAAAGTGCTGAGAGGTAAAGCACTTGCAATAAAAGAAAATCCAGAATATCCCTACGTCGGTGTGAGTTACGAACATGGTGTACTCGAATTACTATCAATTTTTGATCCTAAAGCTATAACCACCATGACATACTTTAATCTTTCCAAATACAGTTTAAACAGCGTGTATTTTACCGAAATTGGAAAATTAATCGTTTGTGCAAATACAGATCTGGGTCACTTTTTTATTATAGAGGTATTTTGATTCTCCATTATTTTGAAAATTTAATAATGCAAAAATTTTCTTAAGGGCATTCCGGGCAGCACCATGAATATTATAGCAACTTTTGAAGCAGAGCAACAGATATGCGATTATATGTTGGTAGCTTCAAGAACTTGTATGCGCTTATTTGTAATTTACGTAACGTCGGATCTTTACATTTGTGGAAATAAAATTGCACGATATTGCATAATTAGAGATAAACCAGGCGTGGAGGTGAAAGTTTATCAATTGGAAAGCAATGCTCAGATGTATTCCAAAATTTACGTAACCACTAAACCAAATCGTGATCGAGTCTTCCTTGCGATGCCTATGACAACTAAATGTATACACGAATTAACAACTAAACGCGGGGTAAGTAAAATCTCCTGTACCGCAACATATTGATGCAATGTTAGTACAATATTGATGCAATATTGGTGCAATATTGATGCAATATTGGTGCAATATTGATGCAATATTGGTGCAATATTGATACAATATTGATACTAATAATATTGTCTACTGAAAGGGTTATTGTACCTCTGCACTCTTATCAATTTGTTTTGGTTTGTTGTCTTCTTTTGCAAAGTTTCTATTGGGGCTCTATCTAACATAGTCTTCACTTACTCTCTAAAGTCCTTCCATAATTTTGAAGAAGGCATGCTAAAGATTTTATTTAGTATTAGTATTGTTGCTTTAACTTCCACTCTGAATACGGTTCTCTCAAAGTTTAGGCTTATTTCGAGTCAGTGGAAGTTATTTTTCCTAGTAGATTTATATAAAGCATTCTGATGAAATTTGGCATGGTTGTTCTATTCATTGATGTAAGTAATCATACCAAATTTTTTGCTCCATCTTTAATGAATTAGGTTTTACAGCCGCTAAAAGTTTTGAGATTATTGCGTTTTTTATAGTTCCGCCGTAGAAGACTATATTTTGTTGTTGCCAAATTTTTTAAGTATACATCAATATGTTAGGAATATAGTTTTTAAACATGAACAAAGTTACCAAACGTTTATTTAGAGTTTATTTAGTGTTTGTTTATAAGAGTTTATTTATCTACGATAAATGGAATATCTCCTAAAGGGAAAAGGATAGTCATGAAGCTTTTTATTAGTTTTTGTTTTAAGAGATATGCTTTACTGCATGAAACAGAAAAATTGCTGTTTTTTTACTCTTTTATTATTTCTTCGTTCAGCAGTGTGGTGTAAGGCTTAAATAGAAATGCTGTGACGCGGGAGACCACGGTTCGATGCTTGGTCGCTCCGACTGCACTGTTGTGATCTAAACCCCAAAAAAGAAGAAGATTTTTTTTCTCCTTTTTTAGTAAATGTTATTTTATTGATTCATGGAACCGATATAGAGAAAGATTAGAAAAAACTGATATTGCACATAGTTTGTATAGGAGCAACAAAAGAATGTATGTTAAGGCATTGTGACAAATGTTCATCAAAAGATAACTTTGTTCACTTTTTACAGTCAAAGTTTGAAGACTATAATGCTGAAGATATTATTGAGTAGATCCAAAGTGTTTCCACAGATCGAACTGAAATGATGGGGTGTTCAAGCTCTGTTGATGATTTATTGAAACATTAGTTGAAAAACTAATCCAATTAATACACCATTATTACATTATCTAATTACAAACATCAATTTTTAAAAGTTTAAAGAAAACATCTTCTTTCAATACAGCTGTCATCTCAATGGATTTTTGCGAAACAAGAAGAAACCCAAGATTACCATTGGATCTCAGATTTATCTAAAGTTTATTTTCAGGCAATGCGTTTTTTCAAATTTTCTTACCCTGTGTTACCTAGCACGCAAACTATCTCAAAAGACGGATACGCTCTGACGTATGTTTTGGGGAAGCGGCACTTTTCGGAAAATGAGAAAAATGGCAGAAGTCTGTGTCCTGCGATGGCACTGATACCTTTTCCGACATCGCCACTGCCGTTTGCATGGTATAAGGATTCCACTTGTAATGGAATAGAATTGTTTGACTTTTGTAAGACCAGAATTTATTGAAAAAGTCAGTTTCCATTTTATTTCTAAAGAAACCGTTGAATTAACTCGTCTTGTTTTGCAAAGCCACTTCAAAGATGTTCAAACTCTTCCAGGAACAAGATCATTTCACAACTTTCAGCCATTTTATTTCATTCATTCCATTTTATTTCTAAAGAAACCGTTGAATGAACTCGTCTTGTTTTGCAAAGCCGCTTCAAAGATGTTCAAACTCTTCCAGGAACAAGATCATTTCACAACTTTCAGCCATTACATAATTCGCGAACAATTCAAGCTAGAAGAATTAGCCAGAACGAAAAAGCAGCCATTGATTTTAATTTATTTAAATGTTTTATTATAATTATAATTATAATTTATTATAATTTAAATGTTTTATTGCTTGTGTTTATGACAGCTTATGGTATTTTGGCATTGTGAGTGAGATCAATGCTGAAGAAAAAGATGCAACGGTACAGTTTCTACATCCTCACAGACCATCGCCATAATGTTTTTGGACCAAGAAGAAAGATACATGTGCTGTGCCTATTCCTCATATTATAGCTATAGAAACAAAAACAATGACTGCAAGAGGAAAAACCTATCAGTTTGCTCAAGAAGGGAGTAGATGCCAAAATATTCCCAGAAGATATTATGGATACGAATACAATTTTCGGGCATTTAATAGATAACATTAAAATGAAGCGAATAAACTATGAGCGAACTCATATATGAATATGTTGAATAATTTAGAAAATAATCGATTGTAAAGTTTCAATTTTTGCATAGAAAACTCGTAAAGAGCTCATTCTATGAGCGGTGCGTGTGCTCTATGTAAATATTCACCGCAATTAATTTAGTAAGCGGGGGGGGGGGGCATCCTTAATGCCGTACTGAGACTCAAGCATTTTCCATGTCGTTGGAAGATGGCCAATGTCACCATGCTACGTAAAGCTGGGCATAATCAGCGACTTCCTGTCCCCTACAGACCTATCAGCCTGTTAAAATTCTTTGGCAAGCTTGCTGAGAAAGTTATACATAAAAGACTCCTTACCGTCCTGGCAGAAAATCTTTCTATCCGAGACAAACAGTTTGGTTTTCGATCAGGGCTTTCCACCACACAACAGGTCTGAGGTTAGTGGAGCACATCACGTTCCACTGGAACAAAAAACAGGCAACGGAAGCCGTATTCCTCGATGACGCCAAAGCTTTCATCAAGAATTAATTCATAAATTAATCCACGGCGGCATCGACCCAGCACTTGTAAGGCTGATAGCGTCATACCTAACAGACCAGAAGTTCAACGTAAAAGTAAATGAATCTCACTCGTCGGAGAGATCCATAAGACCCAGTATCCAAACATGAGTTTCTGTTAACAACATCGGAACTGAGATTCCCTGGAATGACACCTCCAAATACCTGGGGATGACATTGGACAAGGGTCTTTGCTGGGGAAAACACATAAAACAGGTGACTAACAATGCAAGGGAGGTCATGACCGCACTGGAGCTCCTGCTAAACAGAAAATGCAAACTAAGCGTCAAAAACGGATTGACGCTAGTGAAAACGATAATCAGGCTGATCCTTACTTATGCGGCGTCAGCCTGAGCCTTTGCAACAGCAAATTAAATGGAAAAGCTTCAGGTTGTGCAAAACATAGCAACAGTGAAAAGGACCATGCAGGCAGAATGGTATCTGTTAAACAAAAGACTGCAGGAGGATACTCAAATTGAATCCATCCAAGAGTTTATTCAAGATATGGCGAATAAACTCTACGACGCAAACCCAACCTCTACCAACCCGAGGATTACCTGAGGTACAAGAGACCGAAACAAATCCTGCAGTCTCTACTAACATTACAAAATATAAACCACTTCAGAAAGCTGGACTAACGAGATCAGGTCTCTCGCGTCGCCGTTCTCTCGCCCAAGCCAACAGAAATCTCTTCCCGAGGTTCGAAAGTTGCTAGATTGCTTAAATGAGGTTGGAGACGATTCTCGTCTACGTGGTTAGACTATTCCGTTCGCGATTAAAACTTGGATGCTAGAAAACTACAAAAAGAGGGTTAAATGCGGCCGGTCCCTTGGCGTATCTATGACTAATAAAAGCGGTTCCGCGCAGAGTCAGCCCTACCACAAGCAGCAAATTCCAAGTCCGGTGTTTACGCAGAGCCAAGGCTCCTACCCTGAACGCCCAAAAAGGATTTGCGGCAAAAATTGTAGACTCCAAAGAGTTAGCTAAAAAGGCACATACGAGTACGATCCCGTAATAAAAAGCGACTAGAACGCACAAATACAATGACAGAGTATATGGCTACACCATGCAACCCGAAGAAGCTAACCGATTCGATTCGATTAGTGAGCAAGGTTAGCAACAGTTAGATTGTAGCATCCGTACTGTTAACATTATTTAAAATAGAAATTCGTTAATTTTAGCCGAATTTAACTTAAAAACAATAAATCTGTGTCTGTCGATATCTGTCGGACTTGGGGAAAGTGCATGTCAAATCCGGAATTTGACAAACACAACCATGTCAAATCTCAGATCCATCCTAAAATCTAGTCAGGGGTAATTTGCGTTTAATAAAATAAAAACACACAATGGGCTCATTTTTCTATATTCGTTATTTACACCATAATCTACCATAATTTTATTAGAAAATTTTTAATTTCATGGGGACACTTTGGCATCTATTCCCGCTCAAGAATGTACGAAAAGTGTCCAATTTTTGTTTTTTAAAGGAGTAAAAACAAAAAGTTTTGATTATTTTTTCCCTTTAGGAGATATTTCATTTATCGTAGAACTCGGCATTTTGTTTCGAAAATCCAACAAATGCAACTTTAAGATATTTTTCTGGTCCCAAATAAACGCTTGGTAGCTTCGTTCATTTTAAAAAAATACTCCTGACATATTGATGTATACTTAAAAAAATTTCATCCAGATTGGTTGGTTACTAAGAAAGATTGTAATAAGAATATTCTTTGCTAAAGCAATAAACTCCTCACCACACCTGGAATCGATCTTTTCCAGTAATTGTGCGATGAAGCCTAGGATGCAAAAAAACCAGCTCCTGTTAAATACGGAAGCACAGAGCGTGAATCCTAAAAAGAAGAATTTGCTTCCACTTTCGCAAACAAAAATACTGATAGTTAAAATCTTATAATAAAAAAATACGTAGGTACAATTTACTATAAACGTTATTGCAACAATTTCCAATATACAAATTTAATGCGGCAGCTAAAATGTGGCGTACGGACACGTCGCACTACTAATCGGAACCAAATACGTTCCCAATGAACCACACACAGAAAGGAATCGGCAGTATATAAAAAAGACTTACCCAAGCGCTCAGGTACGTTTACAAGATTACTTTCGACAGTGGTTACACTACCAAAACACTCTGTGTTTCCAAACTGAAGACAAATATGTGGACGCGTCGTTTCACCTCGCTGCTTGGAAAACCAGTAGCTTGCTGGACTGCTCGGTCGGAGGATGATGAGATCGATGAGAAAATCATTCTGTGCACCAATATCGAAGCATCTTGCACTATTACACAACACAGTAACTCGTCGATTCTGACTCAAAGATGGCAAGACAATCAAACACGACCCTCTCGTCGTTTTAAAGGTAGAACACGCGATCATTCAATTTACAACTAATGTCGACGTTAAATTTGCTGGCAATCACTTTTAATTCACGCCTCAGGTTAAAATCCCAAAACTGGACCCTTGCACAATTACAATTATCTCAAATATGATAATATAACTGACTTCTACTGCACTTCTAAAAATGCCTCCGTCTCACTTGACGATCCAACATGTAGTTCCTCGCTTACGTGCGCAGTTGGTGACGAGCCAAAACTGCGCGGAAGAGAGTGCGTGAAGAAGCTCAGAATACCCACCATGGGCGTAGGTGACAATCGATAGTTAAGGTTAACTTTAAGAGGCTATCGAATCTAAACCGTAAGAGACAAAACAAAAAATTTGGTATGGTTACTTACGTTAATGAATAAAATAACCATGCTAAGTTTCATCAAAATCTGAGATGGTGGTGTCATGGTGTGATTGAACTGACATGAAATTACTCTAAACGAAGCGGCACTTCCTTCTCCCAAACATCAATACTGCTTCGGTATTATTATTCTCCTCCTTCTCGCTCCGTTTTGGCACTATAGAAAACTTACTAATCTCCACTCTTGATGATATTGTAGAAAAAGGCCATTACTTTTACACAGCCTGGTGACAAATTAAACTTCCAGCTCCTATGGTAGATCTATCCTTTATCTTGAAGAGAGAGGACTCTGCCTTGTGTCAAAGGTTCCGCAGACCCTATGTTAGGTTTTGGAGTCCGAAGGATTACCACATTACCACTATCACTTGCTTCATTCAATTTACTTCTTTTGCTCAAGCTTAAATTATATGGTTTTAATTAGGATCCATTCGCAAGATTGACAAACGCAATTCACACCGAACACCAAATGAAAAAGATCTTATTACACACCGATAAACATCACGCTATCACTTATGCCTACGATGGCTTGGTAATAATCCGAAGCCCAGACTTTGAAACAAACTTCGGGGTTCTTATGATGCCTCATTACAGAAGTGCCGGGGGGGCTATAAAAGCTTACATAGATCCTCTGAGAAAGTATGTCGTATCGTTAGGAAGAGATAACACATTAGTCTGTACTTCCTTAACAGACACGGAAATAGATATAGACAAGCAGGAACAGCTACGTGAACAGCTAAATAATCCTCGATTAATATTAATGTTCACTAGACCAACCATTGGGTTCACCCCGAAAGGTATATAATATAAATCAATTTCGGTAAGAATACTAATAGTTTATAATTAATGTTAAGGTGAGTTGTCCAAAAAAACTTGGTCGGAGTACGTTGATTTGGAAACAACCAAAAGAGAAGAATTGGCTTGTAGAATAGAGAGAGACAACATTTTGGCAGAATTTAAATCAATTAAAACTGAACTTGGTCGTTTGTTAACCGCAAACATAGAAGGGCCGGATAACGAAAAGTTAGACCTACAAGAGTTTAACTTGGACGTAGACCTTAAAGAAGAACTAGTTAGGCAGTCCCAGGATGAGTGTCAACGGACGAAAGTTTATTTAGAATCTTTGATCGTCGCTCAAGATAAAGTAACGCAGTGGCTGAAAACTTTTTGTTGGGATTCTATGGCGATAATAGGACAGAGTATATGCGGAATCTTTTCAAACTTCCAAGTAGACAATTACGTGTTAGTGCCATTCGAACACATCATGCAACAAAATTTAAATCTCGTCGATGAATATCGTAAATTGGAAATTCAATTAGCAACAGATGATAGCTTTCAGCCGTGGATTCCTAAAACGACAAGGTGAGTTACGAATTTATGAAAGAATTATTGAATTAGACAATTTTGCTTTTAGCGAATTAAACTTACAATTGGGTGAAATTCCAAAAATAACTGAAATCGAAAAAGGGCCCAACATATTAGATTTAATGGAAGAAGAAGAAGAAATGGAAGAGGAACAAACGGACTTGGATCAAATAACGGCATTTAATGGTTCCGTTACACATTTATTTATTGAATTAGATGAATACCACTACACACAAGAACAAACTCAAAGTTTCTTACAAATAAAGTTTGAAACCATTCTATGTACAGTATGTTTCACTAATTTAATTTTTTGTAATAAAGTTAAAAAGTATGTTTTATATAATCGTTAGATCGAAAGTCACAAACTCAGATTGCATTTGAATAAAAAGTTTGGAGAGATGATGACCTCTAAAGAAAAAGAGATGGGCATGGTATTGGAAAGAAATGCAAGATTAAGGCACATTTTGTCGGAATTAAACTATTTTTCTGAAACTAAAATTGATATCTACGTAGAGGATCCTGTCTGGACTGCCACCGAGCATGCCGAAACAATTTTAGTAGTGGACAATAATGAAGTAAGTACGATAATTTCACGTTTTATTGGTTGATGCTCTTGTTCTTTCACTTAGGTTTGCATAACTCCATATGTTTCGCCAAGCGAGCAAGCTATATTAGATGCAATAGCAGCTGAAGAAGAGAGAATTCGCTTGCTTTTATTGGCGGACGATTTTCGAGAACGAGCTTTGATGTCAATGATGAATGGTGTTTTGGAAATTAGATGGGAAGACGAATTGAGAAAAGACGTACCGATTCCCAAATTTATGGTAAGCGATAATTTTGAATCGATTATTTAATTTTTAATTTCGCCGTTATTCTGCAGTTAGAAAAATCACCCGAAGAGTATAACGAAGAAGATTTGCGTGCAGAAATGGCTTACCAAGAAGAGGTAAAATTTTTGAACAGCGAAAGAGAAAGATATAAGAAGATGTTGGAGGCAGAATACGGACGAGTTAGTAACAGTTTAAGAGACGGAGTTAAAAAATTTAACAATCGTTTGGCCGACTTTTTGTTGTTAAAAATTCAAGTTGATTCGGGACTTAGACAGGAACATCTGAAGTTGAGTCGTTGGCAACTCAAAAACTTAATAACGAATAATATGAACAAAAAAGAAGCTAATACTTTGTACAGTTTTGGGCATTAATTCAAATAAAAAAATATAATATTTGCATCTTTTAGGCGGATGATTGAGAATATTACACATGAAATAGAAGCAATACATGCACTAATTATTTCGCTTAATGAAACTTTGCACGACTTGCGCAATTATAACGAGACTTTTGCAGCCAAAGAAAAATTATTGGACAAGGCGTTCAAAAAGGACTTCCTAGATGCGACGCCGGTGGTTCAAGAGCAATCGGTTAGATTATGCAAGTGAGTAATTTTATTTACAATTATAAAAAAAATGTTTATATTTATATTTCAGACGACGACCTAAAGTAACTATGCGGAGTGTAAATTCAATAGTTTTGACACTGGAGGTAGCAAAATCTGTAGTATCTCAAGAAAGATCGATTATATTGACGCCGGACTGTTTGGAGTTTTTAAAATCCTTAGATACTTTGGATCAATACGTGAATGTTCCTGCTGCCGTGGACGAAGCTACCTATTTGTTAGTTTGTAAACACAGAAGATTTAAAATTGAAAACGAGTTGAAAGTATGCATTGCAACGATGTAATATTTGTCGTTATTGCATTGTCGTTATATTTGTAGATGAAAGCGACCTCTATGGAAATAGCAGAAGCAGTAGAAACGATTTCCACCTTTAATAAATTGCTGCATCAGAAGAAAGAAAAGGAGCAAAAATTATTCGTGGAATTGGATCAAGTTAGAAACGATAAGCTAAATCATTTTCACGACATCGAAATTCAATTAGTTTTGCGAGGAGGAATCGTAGAAATACCTAAAAATGGAAAAATTTCCGATTATTATGACGCCGTTGTAATTAATAGAAAAGATGTTGAAATAATTAATAAAATTGTCATGGTATTGAAAAAAATGTTCTTAATTCTTTTGAACAACACTTCAGTACTCGATATTTTTTAGCGAGGAGGGCGAAGGAAAATTAAAGCGATGAAAGAGACCATGAGCTTTCGTAGGGGTATTCTAATTATGGAATGGCAGCATCGTCGCTTAAAAATGCAAATCGAAGATCTTAACAGTTATTTAGTGGATATAGATTCGATTAACGTATTTATCATTCTAAAGATATATTGCAAACAAAATTGAGTATAAAATTTCAGCTTACCAAAGATCTTCAAAGCTATCTCAAGTTTAAAGCTAGAGGTCAGTCGCCAGATAAAGGAACGTCTTTCGAAGAAGAAATTGAAATGATTAAAATGTCGTATCAAAGAATTATCGACGACAAGAAGAATAAGGTGAGAGAATTGCAACAAAAAATTAATGTTTTGAAGAAAGAAAATTGCAAATTCGACGAAGACATTGCAAGCGTGAATGTAGATGTTTGCGAGTATCAACTAGAGCGAGATTATGCTTTAGAGAAGAAAGAGAAAAATATGATCAAGATGAGGTATTACTTTTGTATTATTTTCTAAATATATGTTTTCAACCTGATATTTTTAGAATGCAAACTTTGTTGAAGAGGTCGAGACTCATTTCGCAAATACAGAAAAATCACAGCGACATTTTGCTGTTGCAAACAGAACTTGAAATAATGCGACTTAAAACATTTCCTACTCTATCTTACAAAATTTTACCATAATATTAAAATTATATTTACTAATAATTTCTATTGTGTAATATTGATAATGATTTATTAAAAAATAATAAAACAAAATCATTCTAGGGCATTTCGCCGTCGCCGTTTCGTCGCCGATTCATTCGTCGTCGGAAATTTAGTTTTCAGTTTTTTAATGTCTATTTAAATTTTTTTAAGAGACGAAAAGCAAACCAAAATATAAAATTTAATAACTACAAAATATTTTTATTGTTGCACCCAGAATAAGTTCACTTATTATATGCACTTTACCTGCTTTATTTAACCAACTATTAATTCTCAAGTTTTGAGAATTTTTTATACTTTTTCAATAAAAAATTCTTAATTTTAATTTTTTAACGATTAATTATCCAACGTGTTGAAGCGTGTCAAACAGTGTTCTTCGTTAATGTGATATTGCGTGAAAGAGAAAGAAAGAACGAAGAGAAACAAGAAGTTTTGAAGTCTTGAATTTTAGAATGACAGTAGTGACGATTGGGGTTTAGTTAAATCGGTTGATTTGATGGTATGATGACTATTGCTTGTTTGGATTTATCGAAGAGGCTAACAGATCAGTTATTTAGGCCTGGACAACCAGGGCTGTATTTAGACTACATTTTCGAAGGGGGTTTTAAAAAAATTGCAAAATAAATAGCTAATTTATTAAAATACAACAGAAGATTTTCTAAATTTAAATTTTGTTATATTAATTTTTGAAATGTAATGTTTGGAGAAAAGTGACTAGAGGGAGTTTTTTTTGCCAAGTGGCGGAAACGGCAGAGACCTATATTTTGCTCCGCTGATTTTTTGAGTATAATTTTGTACAAGTATTTTTGATTAAGATTTTATTTTTGAGTATTGTTGTTAGAAAATTTTGTTTGAAAGTATTTTGTGAAAAAATTGTTTTTATTTAATTAAAATAATTATGTTTTTGCGCAATTTTTCTTTATTTGAGTTCGATATTCAGAGAAAATTTTGATTTTTATGAACTCTATTTAATGGTTGAAAATAATTTGTCGAAGGAGCGACAAATTTTGATTACAGGTTGACTTCTAGGGGGGAGGGGCGTTATCGCGGATAAAATTTTGTTTATATAATTTTAAAAGTTTTGTTTACTACGATCTTTTTAATAAGTTTAAACTTATTCATATTTTAATTTTAAACTCTCATGTAAAAAACCGTTTTTAAATAAAATTTTTTAATTTTAATATTTGAATAAAAATCACAAACTAAATTCTTATTTTACCGATGGCGATAGTAAAATAATGTTGTCAAAACGAAGAACTATATTAGATTGAAAGAAAATTTCACAAATCTTAAGCAAATATACACTTATGTACAAAAATGTACAAAATATAAAACAATTTATGGGTTTACAATGCCCATTCTAATTTATTGCGGAAGTGTTATTTTAAGCTATTATGCTGCCCATGATAGTCATAAAATTTATGTTCCTTTTAAAATTTTTAGTTTAAACAATTTATTGCAATTTAAAATTTTTACCATAATAGTAAGAATTAAGATCAAATACCTATTTCATTCATTTCAATACAATTATTTTTCAAAAAATCGAAAATTAATTAATAGGAGTAATAACTAACAATTAATTAAGTGGTCGCAGACTTTTACACAGTACTGTAAATATTTAAGGCATTTTTATATTCTTCATCTTCGGTTTTTATATTTTTGCAATTTAGTAGTAGGTGTATTCAATCCAGTGTCCCCAATCGCCGGATTATAATACGAATTTCCGATTTTTT
Organism: Cantharis rustica; assembly: GCA_911387805.1. NCBI lineage: Eukaryota > Metazoa > Arthropoda > Insecta > Coleoptera > Cantharidae > Cantharis > Cantharis rustica. Next base: position 40,567,590 of record OU426879.1, read on the forward strand.
AATTTGGGATTTAATTTATTAGAAATATCTCTTTAGTTATAATTTTTATTTAAACACTTCAAGTTTAATGTTTTTGTTATAGTTGTAAAAATTGTTTTTGTTTTTTCTGATTTTTTTACGATTGCAGTCAAACTTCTAGTACTTTATTAATTAATAAATAATTTCGGGGGGGGGGGGGGTTGTAACCCCTAAAACCACCCCCTTAAATACGGCCCTGTGGACAACATCCAGTTTTTTTGCTCGTAATAAGAAAATAGAAATATAATTAAATATTTAAGAGGTATTGCACACAATTACACGTAATAATTTGTTTTGTATTTTTTTATTAATAAAATATTAAAAATGCACAAACCCCTTTTAATTGCTGGCGGCGAGTTGTCTGCGGCGAAATGTCCTTGCCCCGCATTTACCTGCTCGATTTTTGGTGCATTTGTAATAGAATCAGAAGTTAGTTATTGTCGTCAATGTGGGGTAATAATTAGAAGTTTCTTAGAGCTATAGGATCCTCATTAGTCCACCTCTTGCCATGAGGGGGTTTTCTGCGACTTAGCATGTCATTATAGTTTCTGCGTCAGTTTTTTTATGAATTCGTCAATGACTTTGAGATTAGCTTCAGTTAGCTTAGAGTGGAGGTATCTATTGGGTTCCATATAGTGAGTACTTCTTATTATGCGGAGGCAGATATTGTTAACGATTTGAGGACTGCGTAAATGAAAGTGAGTCGTAGTTTGAAGTCTGAGTTCATATTGCTGCGCTTCCTGATGAGGGGATCCAATACTTTCATGGTTCCCCTTGCTTTGTTGTTTGCACATATCGATGTGTTTTACCCAGGTGAGTTTGCTGTCTAGGATGACGACTAGATATTTCGGGATATTTCTTTTTTCCGATTATTGTGACGTCATTGTTAAACATGACTGCCGTACTTTTATCCGAGTTTACTTCGATGCACCAAGTGCGGTACCAAATTTCTAGAGAGTTTAGAGCTTCTTGAATAGGTTTGGAAGTTTATGAAGCTGGCTAGAGGATTGTGGTGTCCGCGTAGTGTAGTTTTCTTCCGTCTATGTATCCGTCTAAAGTATACGTTGAAGAGAGTAGGGGACAAAGGGTAGCTTGGTGAAACTTCGGCTCTGATCTACCGTACCGAACTTGATTCTAAATGTTCAGTTTTTTAGGTATGATGCTAATAGTTGCACCAGAGCGGGTTGAATGTTTGCATGAAACAATTGTCGAAAGATTTCATCACGTTTAAAAAGAGTGCGGCTGTTGATTCCTTCTTGTTAAAATTTCTTTTCCGATGAAAAGAGAAAGAGATTGAATTTCTTGAGATTGAAGGGCTTGAAATTTTGCGGGAAAGTTTTCGATATTCCGAGTTTATAGCATAAATCTGCTGACGCGTATTGCTCTTCGTGTTCCAACCTGTAAGACTAAGAGGAGGCTTGGTGCAAAGAGACCAGCAAAGGGTGCCGGAGAATCTAGAAAGGCCGGTATTCCAGGGAGACTACTGATAGCTCCAAGCCCGTACTTAACATTTTCACCAAGATAAGACTGATACAATGCGAAATTTGGACCTCAGGCCGTGTCTGAGGTCCTCAAAGAGAGTTAAGCATTTTTAACTAATACAAGGGCTTCACATAACCGAAAAAAGATATGACAGTCAGGGCTTCGGCTCCGACTGTTAGCACGACAGGTATAGCAATCTGCTCACACGTATTGCTTGAACTTCGTGGCAATATGCAAAACCTGTCAGAACGAAACTCGCAAGAAAAATTGTACGTAAAATCGTACAAAAAAACGTACGTAAAAAAAAGGGCCGACGAGGACGATTCCCCGAACCCAGTGTTGGATATATCAATCGGTGAAGGTGAAGAAGAAAGTCGGTTGAACTCAAGTAGCGTAGTGGAATGGCAATGTAAAGCATTTAGCGGCGCAGGCGCTTTAATCTTCTTCATCTGTTGTGTAAATAACGAGCGTTGAAGATCTAGGATCAAAATATACGCTGACGCGGGTTTGACCGCGTCGGTCTGACATGAGTGGTAAGAAATTAAATGAGAATTGAAAAATTTTGAATTTTAAACTTTGAGAAAGTTGAACCGAAGTTTGCCAAATGTGTTTCGAAAAGTGTCAAAAGGGGGTTTTTGTGGGCGACCAGCTATTTGAACCTGAGCTCAAATAATAGGCAAAAGTCCTGTTTATAGTGCGCAATCAAGCCCCCTCCTCCCCCAAAGAGAGTAAGAATTGTTTTGCCAACGCCTAAATCTAAGAGGGTTTTGATATGGTCGAAAAAGAAATGACGGTCGGGGGCCCCGGCCCTCTATTTCACAGACTGGGTAATAGGCCCGCGATTGTAATAAGCACTTGACGTTTAGTGGTTAACCGATATGACCACAAGGACCAACCCGGGAAACCAAGATCGGTGATCGCAAAACATCAGATACTACAGCGACTAGAGTCTAATACCCAAGATCTTTTTCACTTCTTCGTAGTTTGCGGGTTTATTTAGATCTTGGGGAGTCGAAGAAAGTCTTCACTTGCCTATTGATGCTCTTAGCGTGGTCGAGATGCACTTGCTCGTTGTTTGATCCAAATTGGGATTTGAGGGTGTCGGCGAAGGCTTCGGCTGTATCCTCATCAATCTTGGCCATTTTTTGGATGCCGTGATTTGTGACCGCCGTTCAATGCTTGGTAACGCCGACTACACTCTTGTGATCTAAAGCCGAGTTTGATCTATGGGTTATGCTGTGGAAACCTGGGTTTATTATCTCCAATAAATTTTCTTTAAGCCGAGGTTTTCCGCTGCCACCACACGTTATCGCAGTCAACGAGAACTGTATTGCTTAATGCTTACTTTTGGTAACGTAGCGTCAAGCAACTTTCGCTCAGAAACGTAGAAAAGAAACAAACTCGTGCAACAAATTAAGAAGAGAAAACGCAATTTCTAAACACTATAAATTTTAATCTCAAAAAAAGTATAGGGCGCATCTAGATTCACTAAATCAAAAAATCAAAGTACGTAAATACACAAAAACACAAAAAAATACAATAAAAGTAAATTAATAAAAAAACAGTAAATTAATCATAAAAAATTTGTTAAATTAGAAATAAAGAATTGAGGAATTTAAAAATAAAAGAGAGATAAAAAAAATACAATTTAAACTTATTAATTACATCTTTATAATCTTATGTTGAATTTTAACTATCACTTAACTTAACTACTAAATACTAACGTTCACATAGGCCCAGTTTTTCAGTCGTGGTTTAACTAAATAAAAATAGTTAACTACAAAATTTCTTAGTTAGCTGCAAATACTATAGACTTATAATACGTACAACTTCACGGGTTTTCATACAATTTTTCGGACATCGTTTTTTGGCGCCATCTAGTATTATGAAGTATAAAATTTTGCACCAATTAGCTAATGCGCATTTAAACTAATATTTAAAAATAGTTTTCAGATTAGGACAGGTAAAGAAAAGATGTTCAAGATATTTATTAAAAATGCCGTTTTAATTGTGAGATATTTTTTTTAATTTTGTATTTTTATATAAATATTTATATTTATATTTACATTTATATAAAATATATTTTTATATTTTATATAAATTATAGATAAAACGTTGATAAAACACAAAGATGTCAACACATGAAAACAACAATAACCAACATAACCAAATAAGCTTTAGATCAAATGCAATAACGTAGGTATCGTTTACACGTTACCTACACTTCAAGCCGCTAGAGGTCGCATTCCTATTTTTTCACGAAGTTGTACGTATTATAAGTCTATTGTATTTGTTAGCAGTTTTTCAGTCTTAGGTTAGCAGTTTTCTCTAACCAATTATTTAAACCAGCACATGTGGTGGTTTAACTAAATTATTTTAGTTAACTTTGCTAAGCAACTAAAAGTGACGCTGACCTGCATAACCTCTCAATATGTCATAAACACCAGAAATACGCACACGTTGTTTTCAAATTGTGAAATTTTACTGCGTTCCGATACCAACTTGGCAAATATTTTGGTTAGTTAACTAAAATATTGTCTAATCACTGAAAAACTCATATTCGGCTTAATATGGTTTAAAATTTTAGTTACATTTTAAACCAAATTAGCTAACCTAAAAGTTAACTCACGACTGAAAAACTGGCCCATAGTGAAACAACAACTGAAAATTCTGACTGATTTCTTTGAACTGAAATTTATGACTGACTTGACTATCTGACTACCGTGTATTTATATTGTTTTTAAATGTAACCGATAAGGAATGAAATGCTCTTATCGGTTTTTAATTGATAAGATAGTAAAACATTACATCCAAAACGATGACTTTCAATCGGTAGTTTTACACTTGAAATCAAAAGAAGTCGAGAGTCACTGTTTTGTAATTGTGATAAGTAAGGGGGTTACAAAAAAGTCCCATTATCCCTAATCAGCTATACTTTCTAAAGCTCGCCTCACACGATGCTTGTTTCCTTGCATGTTTCCTTGCTTGGTGCCGTGATGGTTGCGCTGATGGGTGCGCAGTTGTCGTGCAGGTTTGGCTGCATGTTTTCGTGCACGATTTCTCTGATAGAACCGGTGCTATTTTCTGTGATGGTTTACGTGCATGTTTTCAGCGCTAACCAATGATAAAGCCGCATCGTACGAGTACTACCGAGAAATGCCGAGTTTCAGTCAAGTTTGAATTGAAATGATGTAAACAAATAAGTTTATTAGGTTAAATAACCTAATTTATTTTAATATTAAAAATAATAAAATATTTTTATTATATTGGTTATTATTATTGATTCTTGTTGTTTTCTTTATTTTATAATTTTTTCGAAATTGTTGTTTTTTGGGTAACTATAATTGAAAGAGATTATCATTTTAAATTGGTAGTTCGATTTATGTATAATTGCAATTATATTGTTTTGTGTATTTTGCACAAAAATATGCTAACTTGAGACTGTCACTGCTGCTGCGTGCGCATTGAAGCTTGGAACCATGCTTGCAAACCATCATGCACAAAACCCGTGTGAAGCCAACCATGCACAGGAGCCAACATGCTAGGTACCATGCACAGAAACAAGCAAGGAAACCATTAGCAAAACAAGCATCGTGTGAGGCGAGCTTAAGATAACGCTGATAAATTTTAGGTTCATAGTTGAAAGTACCTTAAGATTCTAATTATACCATAGTACGTTATCAAATTACAGATCCGCATTTAAAATTTATTATTTTTATAATACATAAATTTGCCAAGTGGCGGCTAATTTAAACTAGTGGGCTTTTAAACACTGATTTATAAATAATTAATTTAAAGTCGCTCATTTGGTTGCCAATCACTAATTTTTAGTCGCATGGTCAAACCGACCATTTGGCGATATAGAACCTTGGACCTCAAAATGTTTTTAAATAACTCAAATTGCTACTCTTTTAAATTGTTTGTTTATCTATTAGCAGATGTCTTTTGAATTTTCTAAAGCTCGCCTCACACGATGCTTGTTTTGCTGATGGTTTCCTTGCTTGTTTCTGTGCATGGTACCTAGCATGATGGCTCCTGTGCATGGTTGGCTTCACACGGGTTTTGTGCATGATGGTTTGCAAGCATGGTTTCAAACTTCAATGCGCACGCAGTGACAGTGACAGTCTCAAGTTTGTAAAAATGAACGCCTTTTTAATAGAAATTTAACGTAGAATATTAGCTGTTAGCGCATTTTTGTGCAAAATACACAAAACAATATAATTGCAATTATACACAAATCGAACTACCAATTTAAAATGATAATCTTTTTCAAATATGATTAACCAAAAAACAACAATTTCGAAAAAATTATAAAATAAAGAAAACAAGAAGCAATAATAATAAACCAATATAATAAAAATATTTTCTTATTTTTAATATTAAAATAAATTAGGTTATTTAACCTAATAAAATTATTTGTTTACATCATTTCAATTCAAATTCGACTGAAACTCGGCATTTCTCGGTAGTACTCGCACGATGCGGCTTTATCATTGGTTAGCGCTGAAAACATGCACGTAAACCATCACAGAAAATAGCACCGGTTCTATCAGAGAAATCGTGCACGAAAACATGCAGCCAACTGCGCATCCATCAGCGCAAACATCACGGCTCCAAGCAAGGAAACAAGCATCGTGTGAGGCGAGCTTTATTTCGAATTAAGCAAGTACTCAAATGCTTGGTTTAACTCGATGTTCTTGAAGTTGTATCGCAAGAGATCGATTATAATCAAATTGCGAATACTACAGGATAATTTATTTCTCGATATCGATTTGGTTCAAGAAGTTAGTAGTTACACTATTGACACATGCGCGTTGACAAATTTTTGTGCTAGTGGTGCTATCTTGTTCAACTCGAAAGAATTAGTAGTAGACCTAATTAGTAGTTACTTACCCGACTTACCCTGTAGATGTAAGCATTATAATAACCACACAAAAACTGAGAAAATTAGCATTTATTAAATTAATTACTATACCTAGAAACGCAAGGAGTCTATGAGTTTTCCGGATAATTACAGTAGTTTGTTTTTAACGTGCTCGAACAAACAAGTGCAAGTTATTTTGTTTACAATTTGTTTAAAAGTGACAGTTAGCTGAATTAACGCAAGCGTAATAGGATATGCAAGTTTAGCTTGTTTCGTTGATTTGTCGTTCATGGTTTTCGCGTTCTTCCCGAGAAGCATACAATGCGTTTTCGTTTGTTTTTGATTCTACCTACTTAGTTTATATCCCACATTTACACGAGCGGATTCTTTTAAAATAATAAGTAATATAATATTAAATACATACAAAATGGAGTTTGGTTCTAAGAACATTGCTCGCCTTGTATTAGGTAAGTGAAAAATTTTGGCGCTAATTTTTTCCTCAAGAAGCTTTTGTATATAATTGTTAAGCTTCGATTCTTTTAATTCGAAATAATATTATTTATTTATTTCTTTTAGACGTCGGTCAACGATTGCACAGATAAATAATATTTTTTTGTTTTGTAGGTTATTTGAAGGAAGAAAAATTGAGAGGTGCTTACGACGAAATGTTAGTTCACAGTCCACATTTACAAGATATGAGAAGGAATGAAATGAAATTTTATACGAGAGTTAATGGAATGACTTTAATTGATTTTTTAATGGAATACGAAACTGTGTACACCATAAGTATGAAAAATGCCGTAGTGTTAATTCTAACGATTTGTTCAAATTATAATTTTTTAGTTCAAAAACATTTGGAAAACACAGACTACTTTAAAGAAAAAGGTACCAGGACTCCATTGACAAAACAGTTGCAGTATTTACTAACTGACGATAATTTGTCAAGTACCCTCAATAAAGATGGTGATAGGTAAGTCACTAACCCGATGCACCTTCAAATGTTTTGAAATTAAGTTTTAAAGGCCAGGGAACTGTCAGTTAATTTCTCTCACGATTTGAACTTTTTTCTATGCATTATTGGAAAGAAGACAATTTCCCGAGCATATTAAAACAAAAACTTCGGCTCCCTCCGGGCCTGTAATTAATTAAAAATATCCCTGTAGAACAGGGGTTCCCAATCTTTTCTTGATTAGGGACCAAAACAAACTGAAACTTTAATTAAAAACTCAATAGGAAATTACATAAAAGGAAATAATAATATTTTTAGGATAAACTTCTGTAATTTTGTATTAATGTGATTTCTGAGCTCACATCTTCTTCACTAGTTCGGCTATCCTAGGACTAATATTGTTACTCAAAGCTATATGCAAATCATTACTTACTTTAAACGATTCCTCGCCTTGTTTTTTATTACCAACAAAGCAGAAAATCTTTGTTCACATAAATAAGTTGTTGAGAAAACCATAAAATAGCGCAAGGCGATTTCTCGAAGTTTAGTATAAGAAATTGCTTTTTTGCACCAAAACGACTCAAGTGAATTTGATTCAAAAGCATCCTTGCAGTTTCTCTCATTTTGGAATTCAATGAGTTCTTCTTGGATTCCTTCAGTAATTTCACCAGCGTTCGTGCTAAAAGGGTTATGAATCAGTTTTTGATCAACTTAAGCTTCTTCGGTATATTCTAGGAAGTAACGATTGAATTCATCAATCAACATATGTAAATGAGTCTTGATGTTTTCTTGTATATTTGCTTTACTAGCGTCATACTTTTTATCTTTCAAAAGTGTTTTTTATGTCGCAAACGCAGAATAATTATTTTTTTCAATTTCACGTAACCACAAGTGAAGTTTGTAAATAAAAGCGCGAAGTTTATCTTCAAAAATGAATATATTTGCGACATTTTCGAATTGTTTATTTCTGGAACCTTGCAGTTGCATATTCAATTTATTTAAGTGTGTGAAAATATCCACAAGATAAACCAAATTCATCTGACATGCCGGATTAGTAAACTGTTTAACAAATCATTCATTTGTTTGTCAACCAGAAAAATCTCAACCTCTGCTCTCAGTTTATATAATCTTCCCAACATATTACCTTTCGGCAGCCATCGAACTTCTGTTCGAAAGAGAAGGCGATCAACGGCTCACCGCCTGCTAAATTTAAAATCATTCACGGACCATATTTTAGTATCTGCGGACCACTGGCTGGGAACTCGAAGTGGCATCGCTATGTCGCGTTTTACAAGTCCCTGCTTTTTCAAATTTCAAAATGCCGTTTTTTCGAAAACTAATGGATATTCCTCCGAAATTTTTTTTAATATGCCCAGAAAATTGTCCTCTTTCCAATAGTGTATAGGAAAAAGTTCAAATCATGGGGAAAATTAACTGACCGTAACCAAAAGTCAGTTTTACATTTTTATAGATAAAAATCAATTTCTACAACTTGTAAATAACTTAAAAAAATTTTTAGGATCAAGGACGCAAATATTTTTAACGAATTGGAACCTATTCCATCAAATAGTTGTAATATAGACCAAAATTATGCTACATCAAGTCCACATAAAACAAACAAATCTTCTGGTGTACATGAAGAAATTAATTTTGATGAAGTAGTAATCATTTACCGGTTTTTGAATACATAAAATAATTGTAATGAATTTGTGTTTTAGTTATTGGCTCAAACTTTCCTAAATAACAGCGGTTTGATTGAAAAGTTAACTGATAGTATTAACCAAGAAGTCACCGATAAGTCTGTAGAAGAAGTTCACAATACGACGATTGGAAATGAGTTGAATAAAAATAAAATTAATGCAATTGCACAAAGATTTGTGGAGAATCCAGCTATGGTAAAGGTGTTGAACGATATGACTAGACCAGCAAATGAAGGCGAAGTTGCAGATGTAAATGCATTGGAAGAGTTAGAGTAAGCTTTCTTATTTACTTTTTAAAAACAAACTTGACATGGCCGTTGTGTGTACATATTATAATGCTTGCTCACGTGGAATTCTTTGTATGCTTTTTTTTTTAATAAGAACATCCTTGATTTGAGAGAGCTGATGGATGGTCTTCTCCTTATATAGTCGACTGCTTCTAGTGGGGGTATTTATTCATTGGCTATTTAGGCAAGATTTTCCTGTTACCAAAGTTTGTTTTGCTTCACTGGATGTCCAATTCTGCCTGTGACCTTCGCAGGTCACAGGTTTTTCTTCAACAGCAGATATTCAAGAATCTTCCAACTTCGAACCCCCTTCACTTGCGTATGATTATGGTTTTTTGCTTATAATCAACTCTCAAATCATTAATTTTCTATTGGATGTTTATTTGACCTGTTGAATTCTGTGACTTGGTCTGGGGTATTTAACTATTTCTTTTCTGTTCTGGCATATCAGGTAAGGGAACAGCAACCCCATTTGTTGGCTTTTTTTATATTTCGGAGTTTGAATAAGTTGAATAAGAATAAGCATTTTGGTGATTTTCTTCAGAGGTTTCTACAAGACTCAAATAAGTCTGGTTACGCTTTCCAACGTTTACATTTTATCATCTAGTTTGAATAGGATCTTTTTTATTTAAGTTATATCCTTAATTTTAAGCTAGTGGGTTGGTTCTTTACTTGGTCAATTTCCGCAGTCTCTTTAAATGAAAACAGTGTCTTTTCCAAGCTTTTGCAGTATATTTTTAGTGTTCTTCTGGAATGGGTGTAAATAGGATTGGTGTACTTCATATTAACTAATCAATATTTTTACCACTGTTTAGTAAATAAAACATTTAATTTTGAAAAAGTCCCTCATTTGACACGACTTGGCTTTTTGACAAGTTTAGTCACTTTCTGGTTTGAACGTAATAATATATAAATTATTGGAAGAAGAGAACTGAGGAGCTCTTGTGGAATGCCAAGATTTAAAAATTTCTATGTAATAGTACGAAACAATTGGACCATGAAAGTTTTTTTTAGTAAATTGTTAAAATTAAAAAAAAATTAATTTCAATGACGTAAATTTTTTAGTCGACTTAATCCGGAACCAAAAGGACAAACAACACCAAAGAAAACTAAATCCACTCCATCAGAATCTATAAAAAGAAGGTTACGTAGTAACAAAAAAATTTCTTCTCCCCCAGTTGAAGATTGTGTAATAAATGAACAAAATGAAGATGCAATAAAATCGATTATAGCTGCTGCATCAACATCCGATCCTGTGCATCCTATACAACCAGAATTAGTTTCTAATGAAGTTAGCAATAATGTGGTATTAGAGAATTCCACCTTTGTTGCACAATCGTTAGTGAACCCTTTATATTTAAATACCATGATGTTGCAGTCAAATAATAGCTCGACTTCAAATTTTGTAACTTCCAATGTGCTCTATTTTGAGAGCAATCCTCAACAGCCCCAATTTAGTATAACTAATCAGGAGCTTGTGAACATACCTATGATAATTTGTGATAATCAAGAAGTAACAAATGTTCAATCGACTGCAGTTGTGCCATATGGTAAGTTTATTTCTAAATTTTTGTAGATTCTTTTAATTTTCTTCCACTCTTATACATTTTTAGAATATCTCTTTTGCTTCTTTCTGTTCTGTTTTACAATCAAAACTTCTTTTATTTACGTTTTTCTTCTTTATTTTAGTTCCAATGTTTTTGTTATCATACTTTTCATAAACATTGACGAGTGAATTCTTTTTTATTTGTCCTGGTTTTTGTTTTAAAAATTAATTTTTATTTGTATTTGCAGTCGATTCCAAACCTCAAAATCGTCTAGTCAAATTGGCACCTAAAGCAACTGATTCGCCTATGTCGATAGGTCAATTTGTAACCCTATACAAGAGTAGCGAAGATACTTGCGATTCAAAAGGCGTCAGGGTTTATTCAAACTTAAAATCAAAAGCAAAGCGAAAAAGTTCCATTTCAAAACAGACTCCAGCTTCTTCGATTGCAATACAAACTCCAACATTTTCAATTGCAAAACAGACCCCAGGATCTTCAATTACAAAAGAGACCTCAGCATCTTTAATTACAAAACAGGCTCCAGCATCTTCAATTACAAAACAGACACCAGCATCTTCAATTATGAAACAGATACCAGCATCTTCAATTACAAAACAGACACCAGGATCTGTCGAACCACCTAAAGCAAGTGTTAGTTTTGAACTGCCAACTTCTGCAGGACAATCATGTAAGACCTCATCGGAACCAAGTAATTCTTCAAAAACTCGGTCTTTACCTACTATATTGACTCCAAAATCAAATGCTGGAAACAGTATGGAGAAAAAAAATCGTACAACTCCTCGAAATGGTTCTCATGTTCGTCAGTTAAAATTTTCTAGTGAAGATATTGTGTACTCTCCTCGTCATTCTAATGTGTCTCCAAAATTAGTAAAACTGTTACCTAGTGAACAAAAAACTATTAAAACTAAACCACCTGTAATAACTACTCAAAGTGATAACGATAAACTTATTAAAATTCTTGAAGACAATGAAACTAGCAGTAAGACAAATTTGACTACATCCAATAAATTGCCTGAAAATGAGAACAATCCCACAGTTTCCCTACACCCTAGTTGGGATGCCGATTTAAGAAACATGATGAGCAACAATTCTGTAACAGAACCTCAAAAACCAGTTAGAAAGGCTCGACGTAGGAATTCGGTAAAACCAAATACTAAAAGAAAACGAAGTCGAGTCAATCTAAATTCTACAGAAGAAGATGCTGAAAAAATAGAGTTGGCTCTTGTCAATATTGGAACAAAACTAGATGATGAAGATTACGTTGCCAATTTAATCAAGTCTTCAAAGTCGCCTGTTGATAATATCAAAACAGAAGCAATCTTAAAAGAAGATGTAAAAGACCTTAGTGTGGCTGCAAATTCCAAAACTGATGACTTAGTGGTTGTAAAAGATGAGGTAGCTAATTCGACTTTTGAAAAATTAAGCAATTTGAGTGAAAGCACTAAAGTGGAACAACCGAGCAAAGGAGCAATTACTTCTAAAAGACGCGAACGAAGTACCAGCAAAAGTGGAAAGAAAGGAATTAATATTGAAGATAAGGCTGAAAATTTGTATTCTGAGAATGACACGATCAATAATTTAATTATGACGGAAAAAAGTAACTTAAAGCTAAGAACCAGTACCAAATCGAAAATCAAAAATAAGTGTAATATGCAAAACGCTCCTACAAACAATTTCAATTCGGAAGAAATTGTTTTGACAAGTATTACAAAAATTAAGTCCTGTAAAGTGATCGACGAAGGACATAAATTAATTCTGTCTCCATCTAAATTATGTCCAACTAAACGAAATTTGGAAAGCCGTTCATCTGAATATAAAGCTGAAGATTTGGGTAAGTTGATTAGTAAATCGAATTTAAAACTTTTATTGGGTATTAATTAATGATAGGTGAAAATTTAAATTATGGTTTATACTTAGGAGTATAAAACTGCTGTATGGCATATTTCATTGGTTAACCCAAAGTTTTTGTTTTAACCTGCAACCGAGTCTACGTCTTATAACGAAATGTAATTATGCACTTCTATTACTTGGAGCACAGTCATAGACTGGCAATTTTAGTTGTGGGTTTGATATTTGGCCAAATACACTGAATTTTCTCTGGCTGTGTCTCTCACAAGGTGCTGGCAACATCTTTTGTTGTGTTAAATTCTAATAACCTCATCTGTTCAAACATTTGTTTGGAGTCCACGTTAAACTGCCGGTCCCCTGTATATATCACACTTACTACGGACATAGGAGAAGAACAAAATATTAGTACAAGCTGTTCAAAAAACTCAAATAGACTGCATACGATATTACGAAACTTTATACAAAAATTTATTTACAAATTACAAATACGATAATTTTACATTTGCAATCCAGTTTATTTTTTGGTACTGAATAGTATTCTAATTTTTAGTTCAGAAGGTAACATTTGGTTTTGGATAAAGAAACTGAACAAATAATATTGGATTTCTACTAGATTTTGTATTGTATGTATAAATTTTATATATTGGAAACTAAAAACGTCCAAAAATAAACCTGTTCTATTAATTTTACAGCTGCATAATGGTAGTAAAATCACATTAGGTTTCACAAATCTTACATTTAGAAATCAATCAATATTATTATTTAGAACATTAGAATATTATTAGAACAAAATCATTTACTTCAAAGTTCACAATAATAAGTACGCAGATTCATTTCGCTAGTACGTGAATTATACAAACTTCTAGATTGTGAGTTAAATAATCCACTATTAACTCTAAATATTTCTACACGTCACTTACTGCCAGCATTTTCACCTTATGGAAGCACTTTCACATAAAGAATATTATTGTGAACATATTGCATTGTATATTTTATTATTTAATAATTAAACTTGTTTTAGATCCACTGATTACTCCAGAATTATCGCAAGGGTCTTCAAACATGCCTTTGTTGGGTGCAAAGCGTGACTTATTGCCATTATTAGAAACACCAATGAAATCACCACCTCGAAACTTCTGTCCTGTAACTCCAGGCACATATATTCCTCCTAATGATCAAACTCCGTTTACTAAAGCAGTTATAGATCAATGTAGCGAACTTGACTTAGGTGCCATTCCTACGCCAAAGTTTCCAATAACACCAAACTTCCCGTTTACTCCTGCACTGGAAAATCGTTCACCATTTCCTAATCGCCCTACCGATTATTCCACTTGCAGTTCTTATTATCAACCTTCAGATACAGAACAAAATAAATCAATAGAAAACCTAATTGAAGAATGCAAGAGATTAGAAGAGTGTAAGAGGTTGGAAAAAGGTGCAGAAATTTCAAAAGAAAAATTTGAGAAAAAACCAAATAAGGCTGATTTTACCGGTTAGTTAAATTTTTATTTTTTCATGTATTTCAAAATCACTTAAATAAATTTATTCTAGATTTAATTTTTTTTTCACTTTTACAGGAAAATTGGATAACGAGCAAGGTGTTTCCGCTTCGGCAACATCACTGGCAGTACCAAAATTGATAAGGGAAAAATCGTTAGAGTTTCGTAATAATTTAATTGCAAAGAAAGATTTGCAGTTAATAAAGCCATCCTTGCCGGAAGATAGTAGCAGTAGTAGTAGTAGTAGCAGCAGTAGCAGCAGCAGTAGTAGTTCAGATGATGACACTGAATATGATGAAGTAGTTCCGCCACCACACTCAAACCCATATTCTTTACGATCCAGGAAATCAGTTACTGCTAATGTTGAAGTTGTTAAAAGAGAAGTACGAAATAAAAATAAGGAAACTGATAAAGGTAATACTTCAAGCAGCAAACTGGCAAATCACAAAAATGAACTTGAAGCAAAACGTCAGCGAATTATTAACAGTATTAAAGAAGATAATGTTAAATCCAAATCCCAAGCTAACAAAAGTATGTTTGCAGCGGTCTTGAAAACTCGACGAATTTCTAATAAGAGTAATGCAACACCTAAAAGAAAGAAACCTGTGGTTCGCAAAAGCACATCAAATAGCAAAACAAAAAAAGTAAATGTAAGTGGTCGTAATAATAAATCAAATAGTGAAATAAATACAAAAAAAGTTGACAAAGAAGAGACAGTGCAACTTCATATTAGTTCCGATGAGGAGCATTTGGAAGATATCCCGATGGAAAAGACTGTATTGGAAAATAAACTTCCTCAAAATTTAACTTCTGCTGTAAATGAAAAGTTAGAAGAAGTGTTAGACAAGTCTAAGGTTGTGCTTGATATGAAAGATACTACGGCAACCAGCGAGGTTGACCTCAAAACTTCAATATCAAAATCGCCTACCGATACCTGCAGCGTTCCTACTATATCAGCAAATTCGGATATGACAACTTGTGAACAATTTGATTTGGAATCATTAGATCAAGTGATTCTGATGACTCACGATGAACAAAATAAAATTAAACCTAAATCTCCAAAAATTAATCAGGAAATTTTAAAGAAAAAATTTTCTGCAAATGTTTACATTGCCTCAATTGATGCTGATGTAGAAATTTTACTGTCTATTACTCCAATGGATTTTTTGTTTGAATTACCTTTTAAATGTGAAGCCAAGAGGAAATCTCCTCGTAAATCCTTAAATATTATTTCTAATCAGCTAATTAAACCAGCCACTAGTTTGCAAAATATCGAGAACGAAATACAAACTAAAAGTAATGAAAAACAGTCCTTACCGGTGAATGTGATTTTAGTTGAGAGTGATAAAAAAGAAGAATCAAAAGATAAAGAAATGGAATGTGAAAACAGTAGTGACAAAAGTGGGAAGTCTCCACTAGACGATGATTTGATGAACTATGCATTGGTTGGTAGTGAAAGAACTGTGGATAGTGATGAACCTGCTAGTAGTGACAACAGGTAAATGTTTATTTGTAAACTTAAAAGTAATTTTTAACATTTTAATTTAAGGAAAAGGAAGAGAAATGATCTTTCGGTTGAAAAAACCATAAAGAAGAAAAAGGCAGTGATTACAGACGAGTTACTAAAGCATGTAGATTTGGATAGTTTTCTGGAAAAGGTACATGGAAACACCTGATTTACTTTCGTTCAATTAGGTTATGCCTTGTAACGTGGAGGTGCTAGATTAAAGTCAACCTACCATATTAGGATGTAATGGCAAAAGTGATTGATTGAATGATAGTAAATGAATCATTTTATTGGAAAACATTTTTAATATTGTTTTTCTTTCTAAGTACTAGTATACAGTATTTTATGTGCAAATTGGAATTTTAAGCTTAATGTATTTTTAAAGAAGTTGGTGTATTTTAACGCCAATGAGGTGAATAATCTTAAAGATTCAGCCATTTTGCTGTTATCCACCCAAGGTATTTTTATCGTGCTGAAGAATTTGCATAGTTTTTATATTATAAGAGTTTATATTTTCTTTTTGTTGTGTAAAAATAATTTTAATGTGTCAAACACAAAAAACATTTTACGTTGTGAAGTATTAATGAAAACTGTATTTAGTACAAAAAATAATATAATAGAAAAAAACTTTGGATTGGTTTTAAAAACGATGTATATATTGTACAAATAAGTCAATACATATCTTTTTTTGTTTACTTCCCATGCACAGTTTTATATATCGGTTATTCCTTTTGTAATATATTGTATATTTTGTAAAATAGTATTTAATTATAAATAATTTTTTATTAAATTGTTAGAATAAAAGAAACAATATTTTCTTACTTGTATGTTTTTTAACGAAGAACTTCAAACAAAGAAACGTTTATTTATATACAACTTTCAATACACTTATTAATTTTTAATTTTTATTAACAATTGCTTTGAATTAAATAACAAAAATGAGATATGTGATTTCCGCTAAAATTTTATTTGTATTATTGGCCCAGTTGACAAGGTCGAACCCATTCTATGTCTGCGTAAAACCTTGGATCGCTTATCCTTAAAGATGCCCTTTTATAAAAATAGTAGTAGAGTGAGGCCACTAAAAATTAAAATAAAAGTTAATTTTGCTTAAGTTTTATATTATATTTTATTTTAAAATTATAATAGCTAATCAATAAGACTGGTTTAATAATTTAAATCTCAATTAATTTTATTTAGATTATAATAGCTATTTATACAACCAAATATAAAAATGATGTTTTTTATAATTAGGTATGAAGATTATATTCTTCGATTATTATTTACATTCATTTTCAAAATTAATGATAGCAGTTTGTTTAAATCAACAAGTGATTTAAACGTTTTTTTTTAAAGACCTGTGCTCTGAACAACATACGAAAACACTCTTCATGTGACCATGGACGGCCATATCTTGAATTTATAGGAGAAAAACCCTTTTTGGAAAATGACTTAAATAATTAAAAATATATGGGACACCGTTACTATAAAAAAGTGAGACCACTATCTTTTTAATAGCAAATGTTAAAGTGAGGTTGGTTTGGCTCAAAATAGTAGAGCAAGTGACACTTTAACCACAAGAATAGATAAAATACTTTATTTTTACCAAAATTACTATCGAGATTGCAAAATGTGTTTGACTTTTTGTTAAATAAATATTCAAATAATAATTTAATTTCTAATTGGATTTTATTATATCTTTTTCTTTTAATGACTGCTATAGTAAAATTAAATTTTATAATTATCGATTCTTGAAAAATAATTTAGTCGCGATTTCGTTGCTTATGAATTAATATTTTCCGCTTATCAGTATAAAAAATAATTGTTTATCTAAAGCAGGGGCGGAACTACCGGGGTGCGGTGGGTGCCACGCACGCAGGCTCCTGACTAAAAGGGTCTCCGGTTCTGCTGTGACTACTCAATCTTTAAAAAAAAATTAATATTATTGAAAATATTATATTTTGTAGCAAGAAAACAAGATTTTGATTAATAATTTCTTTAAAATGTTGATAATTTCTGTAGTTTTTATTTTATAAATACAATTTTTTTTTAAATAATCGAACCTAACAAAATGGTAAAAAAGATAAAATTTTTAACTGTTAAGTACAGAATACATACTACAAAGAAAACATAATATTTAAAAAACACTAAAATGACAATAATTCACATTTGACAGAGTTGAACTTAGAATATTAGAATAAACAAGAAAATAAAATTCTAAGTTAAACCCTGTCAAATGTGAATTTTTGTCATTTCAGTGTTTTTTAAATATTATGTTTTCTTTGAAGTATGTTATCTGTACTTAACAGTTAAAAATTTTATTTTTTTAACATTTTGTTAGGTTTGATTATTTTAACATCACATACTACTAAATACCACAAAAATACTTAAAAAATTCTAAAAGTTTTTTAAGTTATTTTCTACTTATAATTTTTTTTGTTTATTTTCAAATTATGTGTAAGGCACTTTTTTTTATTTTTGTTTGTTTTTATCTTGTTACAAAAAGAGGGCCTCGGGCCCCTAAAATGCTTGTTAAGACACTGATCTAAAGCCAATGCATTTGAAAACTTTGTGGAAAAAACTTATAAGTCAAAGATTATGAGAAGCGTAAGGCAAAATTTAGTATCAGAAAAAATACATAGACACAGTAGTGTGACCTGGATCTTACTTTAGGGGGAGGGTACTAAATTACATGACATATTTTTCCATATAAAAATAATAAAACCTAACAAAATGTTAAAATAATAAATTTTAACTGTTAAGAAAATAATTACATACTACAAAGAAACATAATATTTAAAGAAACTAAAATGACAAAAATTCACATTGAACAGGGTTGAACTTAGAAATATTTGAATAAACAAAAAATAAAATCTGAAAAAATTATACTATAAAAATTACTAAAAATTAAAAAAATATTAAAAAAACCTGTAACATAATATAAAAGCTTTTATTTCACGATTATTTGCGATCATCAGTTATGTATAACAGTAAAAATAAAAACAAAGGAATAAAATGTGAAATGAATGAAATCTAAATTTCATTTTCCTTAATTAATTAAAAAAATTATAGCTATTGCTTGGAAACTAGATAAATTAGAATAATAATTTTTTTACACTTTTACGCAGAATTTTATCTACTTTAATTTTGATATGACCTATTTTAAGTATATAATGTACAGGAAACGACCAATTTAAAATTTTGTGATTTCTGGGATGTTTTTTTTAACAAATTTGCTTCTGTTTCGGTTTGAATCAGTTGTAGAAAACTTAAGATCTTTTTTCTGATAGTAAAGTAATTTTGGAGTGTCGATATTAATAATATTTTTATTCAAGTGGATCAATATCAATTTTTTCAATATTATATTACGACGTCGAAGCCCACACACGTAAGATACCTACACACCTGCCTTTTGCCTTAACTATAGGAGAAAAAAGTTATTTTTAGTATTGTGGATATTACTTACAAAATCTTTGAAGAATGAAAAAAACATGGAGACCTGTTGACCAACTATGTTGCAACGGATCTTTCCATCGCATAGACAACGTCCATATGTGCAGTATTGTCGTAAAAATAAAGTAAACCATACACACTATAATTGTTAATCTAAATCTATCGTAAAGAATTTCTATTAAGCCCGTCTATAAAATAATTTAATAAATATTATTGTTTACTATAACCTACATCAATAATAACTTACTTGGAAGACATAAGTCGAAAAAAATGTTAATAGGAGGGCCGCTAAAGCCAAGATTAAACAAACATCTTGCGCTCTACAGAAAGATTTTTTAGCTACAATTTTTCTTTCAAAATTTAAAAAACTTACATGAATAATACTAACATAACGGCATTATGTCTTCTAACTAATCCCGAAAATGTGTTAATTCCGATATCCACTAGAATAAGTAAAATTTGAAGAGCCAAAATAGCACAGTAACGACCCACCGATAATGTCATCTTAATAATTATTTGGTATTATGAAAATTATAGTTTAAATTTCCATTGCAAATTGCTAATTTTGTAATATAACTTAAATGAAACGTTTTTTTGACATTTCCAAGTCAGTCAGTTTTCATAACAATACAAACAGTGCCAATGTACGGTATTATTGAATTCTCGTGACCCGATTTCGTTATTGGCGTCGCGATGCTTGTACCCTATTGGCTGTTGCACTGCGCGCCGTTTTGGTTCAAATAGAAGAGTCGATGGTGTTTTCTTTACGGTAAAAATCGGAAAAAAAATTTTTACATTTTGAAACATTAGAAGAAATATTTTTCGATTTTCACCTGTTTTTATTCATATTTTATTCCAATATTATTCCAATTTTGAAATATAGAATTCAAATTCTTTAAATACTATAATGAAGAATTATTAATAAAATGATGCAAATATGTTTCATGCACATAACGTACTAACCTATTGAGGGTTAATGTAATAACATAGTTTTAATTCGTATTATCTGTTACATAAACATAATTCAATTCAATTTTTAAATTAACACACGGTTTACGGACGATAATTTTACGTGATTTTACGTCATAAGAAAACATAATTCAATTTAATTAATAAAAGTATGCAATTTTTCATCAATGTTTTCTTATGACGTTATCACGTAAAATTATCGTCGGTAAACCGACTTTACAGACAACCCGAGTGCCACGTGTTTTTTAGGTTTCCATTTTTCAAGAGTACTTTGTTTGGATAATAAGCTTTATTACCTGTGTATATTATTTTTTTTATTTTCTACTGCCAACTACTGTTTCTGTCTTCCATTGGAAGAAAATGGCAAACCACCAACGTAATTTATTAAGAGAGTCTATAAAACTCATAACGCTACTATCTAGAAACATACGAAAAAAAAACAATAGCGGTCAAAAACAGATCATTTTTGTCTTTGCTTGGTCTGCGAGGTTTAGTACCCTAAAAAAAAAACTCGTCAATCTCAGTTTTGTAAACTCAGTCTCAAAGTACGTAAAATTTGCGATCAAAAAACATTTATTATTTCCGCGTGGTATTTAGATTATAATAGCACAAGCAAAATATTTGGCGCTGGAATATTTGACGCTCTAGGCAAAATTTTATTAGTGCCCCCCCCCCTCCTATTTATATAGCAGTGCTGAGCTGGGAAACGAAAATCCGCGTTATTTAAAAAAATACTTAGATTTAAATATTTTTATTAAAAAAATACCTTTTCTAACAAAAATAAAACTAAAAAAAATCAAATTTTAACTTTTCTAGCTAAATAAATTCTATTATTATACCACGAATACCTTAGATTTTTTGGAGTAAGTTTTGTAGAGGGAGCATCTGGGAAATCCTTCCGTTCCTTGGTTCCGCCTTTTGGTACTTTTTTTATAAAAAATAATCATAGTAAAATCAAATTCATATAATGGTAATAGAAGAATTAAATCGGTTGTGAAAATGTAATATTCATCTTAGAATAAATAATGCTTTCGTCGATTTTTTTAATAGAAAATTGAGTTTTTACTTTGGCTTATTAGTTTTTGCGGTAATAGTGATAAAAGGCGAATGTGCAATTCTTTCATGAGATTTAAATAAATATTTTTAATTTCATGAAGCAATGAAAGCCAGAAATCTGGAAGAAGATGCTTGCCAAGATCGAGCTGCATAAAGACTGGGAGCGGATAAACGGCGACAGCTGTAAAACATACCGCAAATATATTATATTGTCGTGTTTCGAAACACTAAAAACCATTAATTTATTTATTTTGTAAAATAATTTTAAAATTCAATTTTATTATTTATTTATTTATCACATTGTAATAACTAGTTGTTAAGCTTTGCTATGTTAAAATAAAAGAGTGGGAAGAGCGAAAAAGGAAAGACTAGAGGGAGTACGACTAGTAGGTTGATGCAAGGACTTGGGCTACGGCCTTGACGTCGAATGGTCAAGCGGATGAAACACCATTCCGCAATAATTAAAATTGTTAATTGTTTTTAAAAGTTAATAATTTAAGTTGATTTGATTTGTTGTTAAAGTGTTAAATAACTTGGAAAAGATAAAGAATATTAATAAATTTAAAAATATTAATAAATTTGTTAGGCCAGCTGCTGAGTACATGTCCGCTTCAACACCACATTCAAGAGTAACAAAAGTGAGCATTTTAATTTACAATTGACAATTTAAAACAATTAAAGGAGTCTCATTATTAAAAATAATGGATGAAACCGAGCTAGAGTGTAATCTTGGGATTAAGCAAATTTAAAAGTTTTGCATAGCTCGGGTCATCTCAATATATTTTTAATTTATCCACAAAACTGTCGGATATTTAGATTAATATCATGGTTGATTGCACAAAATAGATTTCAAATGCCATTCAGTATTATAAGAGTTATCAAATAATATTATTATGTGTTATGTAATTATAGTAAAATTTTAATTTTTGCTTTTTTAAATATAACATTTTATAACAGTATAATCCAAATCATTTTGAACAGTGATCTCAAGACATATTATTTTGTCGGATAACTGTAAAATAAAAGTGGGATCGAGTTTTATGCATATCTCTCTTGCAAGGTTAAATCCCAGTTGCATTGGGCTTAGTTTTATAGGATAACGAAAAATTTTATTAATGTTATATAGTCGAACAAGTGCAAAATTATAATATTATATCAAATTTATATGCATTTATACTTATATTTGTTTGTAATAAATTAATTACGATTTTATGTTTCTTTTGCGCTTACGCTAAACAAAAATATTAGTGTGTGCAAAATTACATGTTGGGGTGCGTTCTTGCCAACACTTGACTTGGGGTGCGTTCTGTGCGTTCTCGCCAACACTTTTGTACATAAAGTGCGCTCTAAGTCGTAAGAAAAATCTCGTAAGTGCGGAACTCGAAGGCAGCTATAGAGCGTAATCAAATGTCCATAGTGCGAGGATCTTCTATTTAGTAGCGTTTATTATTGGTGTACTGGATGGTGATCTACAATTACAATTATTGTAATAAATTCACTAATGCACTAGGTGCTGAAATGAAACATTTAATTCATACAGCAGCTACACTGTCCCACATATCTATAGTGTATGGCATCAAATCACAACGAGGTGTTTGCTCTTTATTAGAAAAAATGATCCTAGTTCATCGCCTGATGATGCCATAGTATGATGAAAACGTTTGCGATAATATACATTCGGTCAGGGCCGTATTTAGACTAGATTTTCGGAGAGGGGGGGGGGTTAAAAATATTAAAAAATAAATAGCTAATTTATTAAAATACAAAGGAAACTAAAATTCAAAACAAAAAATGAAAGTATAAAGTACAACATAATATTTAAAAATAAAGAAAAACTACAATAAAAAACAAATATAAAATAAAAAATAGAAGGAACTCAATAAATAAATAAATACCTAAATAAAAAAATTTAAGTCCCAATTTAAACCGTCAGTCATGATAAAATCGGCAAAATAAACGCAATTTTGGTAATTTATTTAAACTTAACGTTTGTTATATTAATTTTTGAAATGTAATGTTTGCAGAAAATGAGTAGAGGGAGGTTTTTTGCCAAGATGGCGGAAACGACGAAAGCCTAGATTTTGCTCCGCTGATTTTTTGAGTATAATTTTGTGCAAGTATTTTTGTAATTAAGATTTTATTTTTGAGTATTTTGGTTGAAAATGAAGATTGTTTTTATTTAATTAAAGTAATTATTTTTTTGAGCGATTTTTCTTTATTTAAGTTCGATATTCAAAGAAAATTTTGACTTTTGTGAACTTTATTTAATGGTTGAAAATAATTTGTCGAGGGAGCGACAAATTTTGATGACAGGTTGACTTCTGGGGAACTTTATCACGGATAAAATTTTGTTTGTGCCATTTTAAAAGTTTTGTTTACTACGATATTTTTAATAAGTTTAAACTTATTCATATTTTAATTTTAAACTCTTTTGTAAAAAACTGTCTTTAAATAAAATTTTTTAATTTTAAAATTTGAATAAAAATTACAAACTAAATTCTTATTTTACCAATGGCGATGGTAAATAATGTTGTCAAAACGAAGAACTAAATTACACCAAAATCTAAGACAATTTATGGGTTTGCAATGCCCACTTTAATTTATTGCGGAAGTGTTATTTTAAGCTATGCTGCCGATGATGGTCATAAAATTTATTTTTCTTTTACAATTTTTGGATTAAACATTTTATAGCAATTTAAAATTTTTACCATAATTGTAAGAATTAAGATAAAATATCTATTTCATTTATTTCAATATAATTATTTTTAAAAAAATCAAAAATTAATTAATAGGAGTAATAACTAACAATTTAAATTTAAAGTGGCCGCAGACTTTTACACAGTGCTGTAAATATATAGGGCGTTTTTATATTCTTCATCGTCAGTTGTACGTAGGTAGGTGTATTCAATCCAGTGTCGTCAATCGTCGGATATTAATACGAATTTCCGATTTTTTAATTTGGGATTTAGT
Source organism: Cantharis rustica (assembly GCA_911387805.1). Lineage (NCBI taxonomy): Eukaryota > Metazoa > Arthropoda > Insecta > Coleoptera > Cantharidae > Cantharis > Cantharis rustica. Next base: position 40,591,760 of record OU426879.1, read on the forward strand.
TTATTGGTTTTAATTTTTTTTTAATACTTCAAGTTTAGTGTTTTTGTTATTAGTTGTAAAGCTGTTTTTTTTTCTGATTTTTTTACGATTGCAGGCGGACTTCCAGTACTTTATAAATAATATCCGCGTGAAGGAAAGGGGTGCAATTTATAAGCTATAAAAATAAATAAAAAATGCTATAGATTTAATTTATAATTGCCATTTAAACAATAAAATAAAAATAAATATTTGCGATATAAAAACAAATAGTAAATGCAATAAAAATAAAATAAAGTAAAATAAAAATAAATGTTTCGGCTACCAATTACTACACTATAAAAGGAAATAATACATACACTAAAAATAAGTGTTTCTGCTACTAATTATTTTGCTATAAAAATTAATAATAAATGCAAAATTGAATAATTTATTTAATTTTTATTGCCTTCTGAAAAAATGTAAATTGATGGTTACGTCTATTTGACCTATTAAGTCGAGCAATATCCCCCAAAACTTTACACGTATAATACACCAACTTTGGGATGGGACAAAATCCCGTGGCCACAATTTCGCCGGACCACAATCCCCCCAAACCACAATCCCGCAGAGCCAAAATCCCGCCGAACCATACAATCCCACCAAACTAAAATCCCGCGGTTACAATTTTTTTACAAATTTTATTGAATTGCACGCACTGAATTTAAAAGACGCATAATAAACAAAATATTATTTTAAATGAATTTCTTATTTAAATAATAAATTTATTATTTAATTTTTTATGTTTCTAGCAAAAGCCGATACAACATCTAGTATATCAAATACGATGGACATTAATGTCCTTGATTTCCGTCACATTGACGATAACCATGATTGTCATGATGTCTATGATTATTTTGTCTGTGATTTTTATGAACCTGATTATTATGTCTATAATATTTACCATCGCAGTGATGATTAATTCTACCACCACCATAGCTCATAGAACTTACGAATGAGATAGCAAAATTAAACTCCTGTAACAAACAAATAAAAAATAATTTTAAATTTTAAGAGGTAAATCGCTGACTAATACTTTAGAAGAACTAGAACCAAACTGTACTATAAAAATTAAGGGGTTAGACTACAGTAAAATTTAAAAAAAGTCTAACGCAGATCTAGAAACGAAAGCAGTTCACTGTATGGAGCAGGAATTGCAGAGTATCGGTAAGACATTGAAATGTAATTTTATTATTGATAATTCCACACATATTGTCATGAATTTTTATTTAACAATTCACAGAATTATAGAAAAAGTATTAATAGAAAAAGTCTTCAGAGCGAAAGAATTACTTCTACGGAAATGAAAACCAAAAATTTTAGTTAATAATTGAATGATATGTTGATTGATTCAAACAATAAACAGATTTTAGTTACAAAAATTATTTTAAAATAAAAGTTTTACTTGCCTTGAAATTCGTTGAACTAACTACGTTTGATTAAAAAGAAAGATATTTTTAAACTAAAGATTCCTCAAATGAGAGGACAATAAAAGTTAATGACTAGCAAAGGTTGAAAATGATAAAACAATTGTTTGAAAATCATAATAAAACAGAAACTGCGGCGAACTACGTTAGATTGGTTTACTATTTGAACTTCGCGCTGCGAAATCGTCTCTAGGAGGGGACAAACTTGGAAAATTTGCAGCAATACGGCGTAAAGGAATTTGTTAAAACATTGCGGTACGATTCAGCAAACGAAAAACTTGTTTGGTAATTTATAGCTCCGATAAATTTCGGACATTGTGATAACAAAATTAAAATTTTGAAATGATAAATAAAACAGGCCGTAATCAATAAAAGTGAATATGATTTACATGGAATGGACAGTGAGTCAAAAGATGCTCCAGATCAATTACGAACAGTAGCAGAGATGATCAGCAAGGAAGACCAAATGCTCGTGACCAGTAAACCACAATCAACAATTAACAACATATGGTGAGAAAACTATAGTGTACGTATGTCATTAAAACTTTAATAACGAACACCGTAAAGTTTAAATGTTAAAATTTTTATGTCATTCAGTGATAATTTTTTTGAAAAAATTTTTTGAAAAACCAAGTCATTTTACAGAAAATTAGAAAATAATAATCAAAAAAGTTTTTCTTTAAAAAAACCCACAACATCTGAACCTTTAGTTTGCCACTAAGTTCCTTCTATATTTTACGACAAATTTTTAGAACAAAATTTTATCTTAGACCATAATGAAAAGCAATCCTTCTCCTTCAATCAAAGAGTCTGAATCAAAGAGAGCGAGCGTTACTATGATATTCACTGCTGCATTAGTCAATCCTAGAGACTACTCTCATATTTGGTATTAACATATAGGTTTTTAAATGTAGCTTATTAGCTATCGCGATCGATTCGTAAGGTTCGAAACTGTGCTTTTTGATTGACAACTAATTTTTGTTTTTATCAACGCTTTCTGTGCATTCTGGCACATTGAAAATTTGTACAAAAATTGCAAAATTATTAAGTCTTTTACTTTCTAGGTTTCAATTTAATGAACGTCGAATTATGCTTGAATTCGTACTAGAGTGTATAACTTTATAAATCCGCAACTACTGTTCTAACATCTCAACTTTGGAGAGAAACCTACCAAATTTCTTACCAATCAAAAACAAAAACCCATGACAATAATAATCACTAATTTTTTATTTTGCTAACAAAAGCTGATACAATGTCTAAATTCTTTTAACTGCAATGAAGATAAGTGATCTTAATGTTATCCTTGATTTCCATGACCATGACCATGTCCATTATTATGTCCATTATTATGCCCATTATTATGTCCATTATTATGCCCATTATTATGTCCATTATTATGCCCATTATTATTATTTCCGCGCCTTTCATGTAGAGAATTTTCTTTGCTGTCGCCATCGTGATCTTGGTTTCCATCACCATCACCACCATGACTCATAGCGGTTACGATTAATATTGTGAAAATAAATACCTGGAATAAAATACAAATTATATGAAAACTTACTATATTATAAAATATTAAAAAAAATTTAATTAAATTTTTAAATTTTAAAATTAAATTAAATCGCTTACCAATAGTTTAAAATAAAAGATGCATATCAACACACTATAAAAAATAAATAAATATACTTGATACATACCATAATACTTGAACGTAACATTTCTTCCAGTTATTTTTTTCTTCTTCTGATAAACTAAAGAATACAGTCGGTAGTATACTGATACTTTGGAAAAGCTGAAGTGGCTCTTATATTCAAAATGTTATCTAGTAGCAAAAGCCGAAGTTATTGCAAGTAATCTCTCAAAATTATGTATCGTATAAGTGAAGGTACAAGTAGATAAGTTATGTGTAAAAAAATAGGTCTTATCAACTTATTCACGCCGTCCACGGAAATGCACTTTGGATTATATAAAAATATATGTACATATTTTGAGATATTACTTCTAATAACTCAGACTTTTGGCAGATAACGTTTTGAATATAATATATAAGTTTCTTCAATTTTGTAAAATTTCCAGTTTACTACGGTCTTGATTAGCAAATATACCTACTCTTTTCTGAGCCTAATCAGAAGGTCGATTATATCGGCCATAAAATTGGCAAAATGCTCTATAAGTTTTGCGAACGGAACTCTGATTTTAAAAATAAATTTCCACAATTTGGAAGCGTTCTTCAACAGTTAATTTTTTCATGACTAAATGTTAAACTTTTCTAAACACAAATAACAAAAAACTGTCACTATGACAACCTTCGTTTAATTGTTATCGCTATTGAAAGATCTCATGCAGCTAAAAAAGCACCCTATTGTTACGAAACAATTGATGCCTGATGTATGACGTCATATATGATGAGTCAAATACGGTTTGTACTGTGACAAATAATTCCAGTTTGTACTTACAAGTGTTAACATAAATAAAGTGTAAATAAATAGTGAAGTGATAAACGATATACCGAGTGTTTAAATAAATCCAGACTTATTGTTAAAAATAATTGTATTGTAATTTTCTATTAGTGTTAATCTTAGTCTTAATGTAGTAATTATTTTATTGTTATTAACTTTATCGGTGTATAATTTTTAGCCATTTAGATATTATTACATAAACGTTTTAATTTTCGTTACACTATATTACAAAATTAACCTAGAACTATTCTTTGCGGAAAAAGGTGAAAAATTATTATGATTTCCAATTTTGATCATTGTTAGATGTTTTCTATTTCTCAGATGCAGAACTTACTATTATTATGAAATTAAATAAATTATTAGGTATGAATGAATCTCTTTTATAAGTTAAAGGTAAAAATTGAAAGATGATACAAAAAATAATTTTATTCGAAAATTATAAAAAAAATTTTAAAATTCATGAAATAACATTTTTATATTGTTTTTCATTATTGAACAAAAAATAGTATAACCTATTTTGGAACTCTTCTTTCCCTGCTAGTATTTAAAATTTCGAAGTAGGAATGGGGGAAGAAAATTACACTTAAAATTTAAACTGTCTCCTTTGTATTTTTTTTTTTAATTTAAACAATGTTATTTCGACTAGCAACTAGCTATACTTTTGAAATGAACACACAGCAACTAAATGAGTGCAAATTTATACAAAAGTGTAAGCATGGAGAGATTACAGCCCTCAAGCATTAGAAAGCTGCCTGCAAAAGTTTGTGATTAGTTGATTATTAGTATGAATTTGTGGCGGCGATGATAATATGCTAAAAATTCTGTTTTATTTATTTTGTAAATTATTTATTTGAGTTACGATGTTGGTAACGGACGAAGAGAGTAGAAGGCTTACGCCGAGTGGCGTAAAAGGAGACGGTCGAATGTTCGACCGGTTTTCGTATTAATTTGTTTAATTTAATTAAAAATAATAATTATTTGAGCTTTTTAAAATGTTTTGGATGCGATGTGAGCATTCTAGATACCCATCTTGCGTTGACCTTTGACATACCCAGATGATTTTTTATAATTTTCCAAGTTGTCAATTTGGATATATTTAATATTTTTAATGCTTATGTGCGTCAATTGCTAAGCCGAGATCCTCGGTTCGATCCCGAGCGAAGTTAAAACTTTATTCTAACCGTCTTAAACTTAAACCACCGAGGTATTTGCCAAGAGAATCCCTCTAAATAAGAAAGGGTAACCAAGCCCTCGTCCGGGTAAAAGGACTGAGGACGAAGAAAACTATTTTTCCGAATTACTTTAGTTTAAGGAGATCTTTTTCTCTCACTGCATCAACTTTTATGACCATTATATGTGTTATAACTTCACTTGGTTTACATCAATTTAATTTTCAATGGCTTTAAAATTTTTTCCATGTTTATTGTGGAGTTTAATAAGTGTACGTAACTCTATATTTAAAATTTTTACACATTCACTTACCATTTTATTGATTGGGGTTAATTATTTGATGTAATTGCATAAAATTTTTAGTGTAAACTTGCAGATAAAAAAGTACATGGAAAAAAATGACCACCCTCTTTTGTCCCATTCCGCTAACTTAAAAATCAACCTTTGCATGATTCTCGATTTTATTAAAAATTAATTGACAGTTATAATCATTCTAAAAAATTAAACACTTTTTGTTAAACATTAAACAAATTATAAGAAATTTTATAATAATATTATACAAATTGACTATGTAGTTATTTAAGATAAGCTTGAGTTACAATCTATTTTTCGTCTAGTTTGATGTTATAGTCCAAATTCAATTTTTTTCTAAAATGTGCTGACCAATTTTCACAAGAAACCTAGTACCAAATTGTAATAGAAAAATATGAATGAATTTATTTTGGCATTAGAACTTGGTACTAGAATTCTGCTATAAATTGCTCGGTACTTTTTAGGAAAAGCTCCAACTTGGAATTCAATATAATACCTAACTAGATGAAAAAAGTATTTAATATGAAATTTAAGCTTTAACTTTAATGATGACCATGATGATTTCCATGATTGTGATGACCGTGATTTCCAGAACCATGATGTCCATGATGTGCACGTTCATTGTTTCCAGAACTTCTCACTACAATGTGATGAGGGTGATGACTGCCGGTAGGACGATGATCGTGGTTATTATGATGATGATGATCTTTTCCATCAACACTATAGCACATGACTGTTACCATTAAGACAGCAAAAATGACCAGCTGTAATAAAATAGTTTTGCATGATTTAATTAAAACAAAGAATAGTACTTTATACTTACAGTACTTAAACGCAACATTTTTCTAATTGATTGGTTGTTCTGGTAACTCAAGAATACAGTAGACGGTAGTCAACTGACAATTTGACAAAACTGAAGTTGCATTTATACTCAAAATGTTATGTACAAAAAACCGGATTTATTACTTTCAAAATATTTATATACAAAATCATTTTGTAGTTTTGATAAAATAACAAATTGTTATATTAATGTAAAACTAATCATGTTACAAGAATTTACAATTAGATAGGTAATACTAATATTTTCTCAATATTTTCTGGAAAATTAGTTGCATTAAAAACCAATTAATACATATTGATGTACTTAAATTTTCATTTAATTTAGAATAATTGGTAGATAATTAGAATTTTTACATTTATGTATTTTTTTCACATAATTATCTTATTGTTTTAATTTTTAAGAAATAAACTAATTAATAATCAAAAAAGTAATTTACATAAATATGCATAGAGATTTTCAATAAAAACTTTGTTTTTTATTAGAGATAATTTTTGATCTAAGTATATTTTCAAGTAGTAGGTCTATTCAGAAATCGCACAAAATTAATTAAAATCCGCTACGAAAATAGTGAATCGGTGATAACTAAGTATTGCAAAATATTGGATATTTTCGGTCGTTATAATTGTTCTTCTGAGATATTTTTTGATTTGATTGTTAAATTTGCGTTAAGTGGTTTACATGACATACCAACAACAATACATGTTCATCTGGGTCGTTCAGCTGAAAATCTTATTACTATAAATGAAAATGTTGAGGAAGATTCAAATTTATCAATTCCACATTTATCGATCTAAAGATTTGGCTCTAAAATCTTATAATAAAGTTCAGTTAGAGCAAGAATTACATGAAGCCATTAGACTATGCTGTTCGTCGACAATCATTAAACAATGTGATGGTTTTGCTGAAAAAAATCATCTTCTCGGATGAAGCTAAAATAATGATAAAGTTAATAAATTAAATTGCCCCATTTCGTCCTTGAAAAAACCAAAAGTGATCGTTTGGTGCGCTTTTTGGTCTGGAGAAGTGATTGGACCGTATTCTATTGAAAATGAGGCTGAAAACGCTGTAACTGTCAACGAATTGTGTTATCGAAAAAAGTTGATAACATTTTCAGCCTATTATTAATGATATTCATGTGAGTGATATGTGGTTTCAGCAGCCACTGAAACAGTAAATAAACCCCTTACTTAAGCGTGGTAGATAAATTTGTAGAGAAGCTGTAAACTCTGCTAAAAAATAATAACTATTTATTTATAACTTATTTAGAAATTATTTATATTAAAATTGATTTTTACATGTTAGATGAAATTGAAAAATAATTAAATTCATAACTTACATAAAATTGTGCAAAAACTATTTAAATGAATTAGTCTGCGACACCCTGTTATAACTTGATGTTTCAATTTTCTGAATCTCATCAGGCAAACCTGGAAAAATGTTGAAATTATTGAAAAGTTATGCTTTTAAATTAAAAATTCAAATCTAACATGTAAAAATCAATTTTAATATAAATATTATCACATGTTAATAACTTTTACCATTTTATTTAGAAATTATTTTAGTAAGAAACGTTTTGGATATAACAGGAAAATTCTCAGCGCTTTTGCTAAAACTCCTAGCTGAAGTTAAAGCTAAAAAGGGGTTGCTAAAAATTTAATGCTGAAATTAGAAACTATTTGATTCGCATCTATACATAATATAGAACCCATCTTACCACGTCTCATGATGACATACAATACATAACAGTAATAATATATAATACATAAACATTTAAGAAAAATTAAAATTTTAACAATAATAATATGTTACAATAAATTAAAAGTTCAATTTACCCCCAGAGATAGAACCAGCACTGTAAGGAACTTCCAAAATCTTTTAGGGTTCTTATACCTGAAAGGGGAGAGGAAGGCACCAAGCAGGAGCTAGGAGCACGATATGATACAGTGGCGTAACAAGGCAGCTACGGGCCTGTGTTTCAGACTGTCGGGCCCCTAAATGGATAATAAATTAACGTGGAATTTTTCTTAAATAATCTTAAAGTCTGTTTACATTATAAAATTTTGCTTAAAATTTTTATAAGACTAAAAATTCACAGTTTACACATTAAAATTTTCGTTAAAATAACTTTTAAGAGAAATTTTAACAAATTTTAAGGAATAGATCAGCACCTATTTTCTTAAAATTTTATGTAAAATATAGTTTTAAGGTTTGTTTGGTGATAAAGGTGTAAACACAAATCTGCAAAATCTACAAATTTTAAGGAATTTTATGGAAATTTTAAAGGAAATATTAAGCGAAATTTTATAATGTAAACAGGCTTTTATAAGCGGAACGATTGTTTTAAATTAATTTTTATAAAAAAAAATATAATAAATATTATTAATTAGTTTTATTTAAATCACCCTAGAGATTAGCTACCAGTTAAAAAACAGTTAACAGAAAATCAAGAATTTTATTTAAAATATACTTGACGGTTTTGATAAATTATACTTCAAAATAAACAATTGAACTTAAACTTCACTATTTAAAACTTAAAATAATTTATAAAAATAAAACAATTGGTTCTTATCATAAATACTGTAACAAACTGCAATGTGATGTAAATAAAAATCAAAATATGACCTAACTGTTAAGGGATTGTTTCGGAATCTGCTAAGAGCGAAGGATGACAGTTGATATTTTTATTACCTATTGTAAAAATTTCTACCAGATGCGAAATTTTACTTGCCCATTTTATCTTTATCGATGCCGGCTTTAAGTTTACAAAAGCCGAAACAGACCGTAAATATACTTTATAATTATTTTAAATAGATATACATGAGAAATGTGGCAGACACCTTATTTTGAAAATGTGCCGTATATTTTCTGATTTTAGCGATGTTTTCACTGTTTAGAGCTAAAAATCACAGAAATTTGAATTTTGATGTGGCAGAGCCGGGCCCTTTTAATGCCGGGCCCTTGTTCAATCGAACACATCGAACACTGGTAGTTACGCCACTGATATGATACCATCTGGTACACAGATAGATTTCTTCCAGGAAGAAATAACTACAATAATGGCCTGCCCAGAAGAAATGGTACGAAGGGCTTACACAGACAAGCGGATCTGAATCATGACTGACAGCTAGGTAGCACTGATGGCCTAGGAAGAAGTAGAAATCCCTTGAAAGGAACAGAGGCAATTGGTGATGTTCAGGAGATCTCTCTAGTGATGTAAGAAGAAAAGTAATCCTTTCACAGTAGGATTATTTACGGTACATTGCTGTCCAAAGAAACACCTCCAAAAATATGGGGATAGCAGAAGGCCGTAAAACACTGCCTCAACTCACTTGTGATATTAGAACAACGTAACAGCGTAATGCTGAGGTGGGTGCCGGGACATACTGGCATAAAAGCCAATGAAAAAGCAGACTCTCTTGCTAAGGCAGCTGTAAAATCATATCTAGTAGATCCACAACCAACTTGCGGGATAGCATATTGACAGCAAAAGGGTAATCAAGGAACAACTAAGAAAATAACATCTTGAGTACTGGGAGGGTTTTGTAGGGCAGAACCAATTGCAGATATTCATGGGGGTCTCTCGTCTCTCTAGTGATGAAAGAAAAAAAGAAATTTTTTAGTTCAGCCGGAAACAGCTGAGGATAATAGTAAGATTCTTTAAATACTGCTGTTTAAACAAACAGTTTCAAAATATAGTGATAGCAGAAGATACAAAATGTAGAATGTATGGGGAAGAGCTTAAATGTAGAATGTATGGCGAAGAGCTCTAGCCACAAAAAGGCTAGAATGTCTCTGTTTTCCATATCCGATAACCGTGGAGATTACACAAGCACTCATTAGCTGCGTACTCAACTTTGTTGATGAAATAAAGCTCAATAAAGTTGAGGTATTGCAAGTTACGGCATTTCAAAGTCAGAAGTTGATACCAAAAATATAAAGACTTTTGTTTTTGAAAATTAATTGTATAAGTTAGCAAAATATTTTTGAGTTAGTTGAATGCGGAACTAAATACATTTTTTAATTATAAAATATTGTCGTGTTACAAATGATTTTGACTCACTCTGTAGTCATTTGTGAAATTTGCAAGTTTTGATTTTTATGAGTTTGCAATTTTAAAAAATAGAGGTTGCCGGTAGGGAGAGAAAATTAATAGCTTTTTGTCAAAAATAGCCGTCCGAGCGGTTTGATTGATTTTTGGCTCTGATTTTCTAGTGTAATTTTTGAGACGAGTAGTTTTGCAATTGTTATTTATTTTCAAATATTGCAATTTGAATTGATTGATATTGTAATTTGGAAATCTTACGTTCAAACCTCGAAGAAAGCAGAAAATTTCAAGGTTGGTATCCATTTCAAAAAGAAGGCAAGTAACAAAATCTTGAACCGCACCCTGAGATGTTTCTCTGCTCCCGCTCACCAGAGCTACGCCGTGGTAGAAAGAAGTGTTTGATAATTTTTTTATAAAACATCATTACAATATATTTTAATAAAATATTAACATAAACCATTAGTTTCTTGAGCTCAAAGTAAAAAAATGTTGTGTTAACCCAACACTATTTTTATTTTTATTATTTTAATTTATTTTTAACCAAAAAATGGATACCAAGTCACTTTTATTGATAAATTATTACGCCAAATTAAACAAAAAATTCTATCGAACTCAATATATCCGAATATTTAAAAAAAATAACTCGAACTTCAATGTCATTACTTTTCTCGGAAACAAATCAAACAAAATTGTGAAATATTTAAAAAATAACAATTATAACATCGCTTTTAAAACGGCCAATAAACTCAACAAATTTATTAATAACGCGAAATTAAAATCAGACATGTTAACTAAATCAGGGGTTTATGAGCTCACTTGTGAATGCTCTCAAAAATACATTGGCCATACCGGTAGATCTTTTAAAACACGATTTGATGAACACACTCGATCCCACAGACTTGCTGATAGAAAATCGACTTACTAGACACAAACCATAAACAAGGGAGGATACGAAATTTTGCACGTTGCACAAAAAAGTAAAAAACTGGAATTTTTGGAAGCTATGGAAATTAATAAATTAAAATATTCATCTTTATTACTAAATAGTCAATCTGATTTAAATAACTCACCCCTACTAAACATTTTTAATAAATAATACCTCCCCCGTCCTTCTAACTTATCTCACATCCACCTACATTATTTCTCTTTTGTATTAAATATACCCCTACCCTCTAGTAAATTCACACAAAATAATACTATTTTTTAAAATTACTCCCTTCTTACCCTCTCTCTTTTCTCTTGCAATTTTGTCGATAAATACGGAATTTTCTCGTTTCTCTTTCTAGTTCATCGCCTGATGCTGCCATAGTATGGTGAAAACGTTTGCGATAATATATGTACATACGGTGTATTTATATATTGTGATAACTTAAACATTTTAGTTTCGAAAAAGTGTTTGTGCATTTTTTGGTTTATGCTAAAAAATTTGATATGTCTCTTATACTCTTATACTCTTCCTACTTGCATCTCTTCGATGGTGGTCCCCGCTAACCTGCGGAGGACTCTCTGAGCTCGGGTAACAAATCTCAGTCGATAAGGGAAGTCCGTAGAGCTAGACGCAAGAAGTATTTATACGGTACGAATTTCTATGTCCTCCAAAACTAAGATGAGGGAATGGCGTCTGGGAGAATACGGACGGACCTAGCTATAACTAAGAGTGGGGATCCTGGATTCAAAACCACCGACTAGTAGTGAATATGTCAATGGTGCAAATGTTTTAATTCTCAGTACCGGTCGTGCATCACCAACTAACGATCATCAACTAACGACCGCTTAGTGGACGCCCAAGGCGGGTTTCTTCTCTATACTATTGGAAACATTGACAATATTTGCAGGAAATCGGACGAGAGTAGAGGACACAGTGCTATGGATGCAGAAACGATAGCGAAGTGCAGCGAAAACCTCTAAACAAAGCGAGGATGCTTTTTTCCGTAGGAGTACAAGACACTCAGAGAAAGCTTAAATAAAAAACTCTATAAAATCAAAGAAATATACAACAAAGAGAAGGCTCAGCAATCAGTTGGGCCTCAATACTCGTTAGAGAACATCAAGGCCCAACTGAAAACGGTGCAAGGTGCAACCATTTACAAAATTCTGGTTAATATCCAATCTGATGTACTGAAGGTCAAAACAAGTGAACAGCGAGAAGATGAACCAAGTAAAGGCTAAGAAAGTAAAGCTGCGCAGAGTGGCAGAAGAGGTATAGTTCATAATACGAGAGGATGCTTCTCTCAAAGCTAACAGAGAAGATCAAGAAAAATAGCGGATTGAGTCCCAACCAGTACGGATTTCATAAGGGGAAACCGACTATCGGCGCCCTTCGAAAGATGTAGTAAGTTGAAAGTTGAAAGATGAAAGTTGTAGGATTTGTGGAAAACCATATTTTCCAATTTGAAAGAAAAACTGAGAATTACGTGCAAATTTTTGCATGATGCTGTGCATTTTTTGAGAGAGCAAGAAGCAAAACGAGTTGTGTTGGTGGATTTAAAAAATCTCATCAAAAAAAATAATAGCATATCTAAGGTAGACTCCAGTATTTAATACGAAAGTTACATAAATATTTTAATTTTTACGTTAAAAATTACATTAAGAGTAAAGGTTGAAAAATGGCTAAAATGCCATTGAATACCCTTATCGCTTAGGTATCCTTGGATTTGGTGTTGGGGAATTAATTCCTTTAGCATGCGGTCAGATCCAATAAAATTCGTGCCGTTATCACTATAAATGTCGTGACATAAACCTCGTCGAGAAATAAAACGCCTCAACTCTGCCAAAAAACCTACAGATGTGAGGTTGGTGACCAATTCTAGGTGCACAGCCTTTGATGTAAGACAAATAAATATAGCAACATAAGCCTTCACAGATGCTCGGTTACGAAATTTCTTCTCTTTTAGGAGAAATGGTCCACAATAATCAACACCCACTTGATTGAAGGGGTTCGATACATTAACGCGAGCTTTTGGTAATTTACTCATAATATAATTGGTAGGTGAAGGGTTAGCTTTAAAGCAGGTACAACATTGTTTGACAATTTTATATACTTGACTGCGACCGTCAATAACCCCATATTTACGGCGGATTGAGTATAAAGTTTGCTGAACACCAGCGTGCAAATATTTTTTATGAAAATACTTTATAACTAAATTTGTCACGTGATTATTCTTCGGCAATATAATGGGGTGTTTAGCTTCAAACGGTAAATTAGACTAAACGTTATCCCCTCGTACCGTCGTTATCCCTTCTTTGTCTAGAAACTTGATTCAATGGATTTATGAGAGTCGGCCGAAAGTAAAATCTTCATACATGTAGGAAATGCTTGTACAATCAATTGTTACATTTTTTGTTTTTTTGAATTTGTTTAATTTTGGTTTGGTGATTATTTAGATTTCTGTAAATATTGTTTTATTTTAATTTAAAAGATGGCGTTGCTAACTTTTCAATTTTACAAATGCTACGGGTTTTGTGTGGTTGGTAGAGAAGGTCATCGAGTAGACGATCCAAGATGGTCGTTAAAGAGCGTCAGAAAATAAAACCACAAAAACAGTAATTGGCGATTTGAATATATAATATTTAGTTTTGAAGTAAAATTTAGTGAATTAGGTGAGTCACCTTTTTATTGATTCTACTATTGATTTATTTTTTGAATTCTCAAATGAGAAATATTTGTTTTTGGTTAATATTAAAATTTGTAATTGTCGATTGTTAATTCACATCTGGCAAACAATTTTTGTACGATATAAATTTAAGTTCACAAGTTACGTTGAACGAATATTTGTGGTATTTTCTGATAACAGAAAATTTGATTTCTTTTAAAACTATTTTTGCAAGTGACCAGAGTCGTTTGGATTTGACTTGATTACATTTATATGTTTATCCTTAGGAAATACTAAGGTAATTTAAGTCATCCGCTTGCTTCGTATGCAGATCAGGACTGAGGAGGAATTTTTCTTTAGTGAACCGGCCTGTAGCGGTATCACGACAATTCTTTTCTTGCTGATAAACCTTTCTTTTGAATAATAATTATTTTACATTTTGGAAATCTAATTTTGTGCGAATTCTATTTTATTTACCATTTATTATTTTTTTGTTGAGATAGTGGAGCGACAAGAATTTTGTAAAGTCGTTTCATTTCTCAGCTGGCGCCCAAAAACATTCTCCTTTTATTTTACGTAGCCACCATCTTTTTAAAGAACTCACGAAGCTGTAAAGCTGCCCAGCTTCTTCGACAGTGGGTAAAAACCCAAGAGCTAGCCTATCTACTATCGTCATCAGTAGACACAAAAAGGGTTTCTGTGACCAATAGGAGAATAAGGTTACATGCTTGCTTCTACATACATTGGATTATTCTGTTTTCTACTTGGTTCACTTCATCTACCGTAAAAGGGCTGGTATGTGGTGTTCGTCTTACGAAACGAAAACAATAAGCCAACGAACGTATAATTCGTTCTAGAGTAGAAAATCTGGTCAGTGTCGTAAAATGTCTAATGGATGTAATCAGGCACACTGGCCGGCGTTGTTCAGGTAGTTCTTCCTCTCTTGGTAGATCGAGGGTCGGCCAAAACGACATGCTTTGTTCTAACCATGTTGGCCCATCCCGCCATAAAGTTGCAGAGGAAAAATATGAAGGTAGTATTCCTCTTGATACGAGATCAGCTGGGTTGTCGTGTGTGGATACATGTCGCCAACGTTTTACTTGTGTCATTGTTTGTATTTCGGCTACACGATGCGCTACAAAGGTTTTTAATTGTTGGGGACAAGCTTGAAGCCAGCGTAATACAATTGTAGAATCAGTTCAATAAAAAGTTTCAACCTTTTCTCGAAGGGCGATATTCACCGTTTCCATCAATGTAGATAAGAGGTGTACCCCGCAGAGCTCTAATCTCGGTATTGTTAGGGTTTTGATAGGTGCAACACGAGATTTAGCACATAATAATTGCACTCTAATCTCTCCTGATTGATCAATCGTGCGTAAATAAACGCACGCTCCATATGCCTTTTCGCTTGCATCTGAAAATCCATGTAATTGAACTTCTTTAACATCGGCGGTAATTACGGTGCGTTGAAATTACAATAGATTAAGCGAAGGTAATTGTTGGCAATACGTTTGCCATTCACTATGCATGTTAGCAGGTAATGACTCATCCCATGACTCAGCCAATGGGGATTTGTTTGCGACCAGTAAGACGCATTGTGAATATTGACTTCACCAGTGCTTTTAAAAGTAGCCTCGTCAGTCCATAAAACCGTCTTAGGAAAATGGGGGCGTTTGATAATTAACAAATTACAAAAAATTACTCTACTTTGAAAATCACTCTCATTTAATTCTTGATGCATATGTATGTGGTATGGATGAAAATTATGATCCTTAAAGACTCTGCATACAGAGGATTGGCTAACTCCAGAATCTCTTTCAAGTCTTCTGGTTGAAATATTCGGATCAACAATTACTGCAGCAAGAATATAAGTTGCTCTTTCATCACGTACATGTCGCATAATCCGATTACCGCGATTGTTTGTTGGTTGCACCTGGCCTCTGGTACAAATACGTGCTGCCAATCTCCGAAAAACATTGAAAGATTGACGGGCACGTTGAGCATAAATACGCTCAGAAGCTCTGTAATTTTGTCCACATTCTCCCAAAATCATTAACATATCGAAAGCCTCTAAATTTGAAAACGGCATAATTTCACTAATTAAACTAATTAATAATATAAATTTTAACTAAAAGGCGTTTTAACAGCTAGCAACATATTTTCTGCTTTGTGACCAGTGTTTGGCAGAAAGCAAAGGAATCGTTCAACTGGTTCTGCATTATCTTGAACAAATCTCACAATTAAAGAAAGCTGATCTACGTTTGTTATATCGGGGGTTGAATCTACGCTGAACGAAAAGTATTTAGCCTATTGAAGTTGTTCCAATATTGTTGCTGTGATTTTATCTGCCATAATTTTTATTAATTTTTCATACGTTGCAAAAGACAAATATGACGTGTGGCCTTTCCCGGGATTTTCAAAACTTTGTATATGTTTTGCCAGGAACGGATCAAATTCGGAAATTGCTTCTAAAATCATCATAAAATTTCCGTTATTTGTAGATCCAAATTTATCTGTATGGCCACGGAACGAAAGACCACGTGTAGCTAGAGATTTTACAGCCACAACAACTCTAAGCAACACATTGCGCCAGTATTTTTTTTTTATCTTCTAATTGCTCAAATAATTTGGAATCAATTCTGGCTTCGGATTGCCTTCGATTTTTTATTTTCAGAACACAATTTTTGTGCCTCAAACTAGTTTCATGTACACGAAGTCTTTCATATGCATGTTTCCAATCGCTGAAGCCTTGACCCGAAGCAAGTGAACTTTTTCCGCTATCAAAAAGGCGACATGGTCCGCAAAATACAGACCCAAGTGACTTCGAGTAAATTAAGTAATTTATAAAAACCTTTTCCCCATTTATAAGATTTGCTTTAAAACAATCTTTGTGTAAATAGCGATATCGGTCATCAGCTCTTCGTTTAGATTTTGAAAAATTTTCGTCTTCAATATTTTGTTCAAAGCCATTTTTTGAAAAATAATCTATTAAGTTTTCATTTACTAACCACAGAGCTGGATCATTTTTGACAGAACATGAATTTGTACTTTGAGACTTATTGGTGGAAACAGAATCTTCATGCAAAGGTGCAGACAGCAAAGCGGTTGAGTTTAAATCACTTAAGGATGCGGATGACGTTACAGTATCAACATCGGTCTTAGAATTGTTAGCAATATTAGTAGCCACTTGATCTTGCTTAATTAAATTAGATTCTTTTAAATCGTTATTGTGTTTATTTTCACCTTCAAACACAGTCTGCAAGGATAAAGAAAACAATCGTTTATTTCTACACTTTATGAAATAAAGAAAAAGTGCAACATTACATAGACTGTGCGCAAGATTTCGTGTGAGAGAGGGTTACGAAAAAAAATTTATAAAATAAATACTAGTAAATAGTATTAATTTTTCAAATATATAAATAATAGCTATTTATGGTACAAGTGTACAAAAATCATCTTGCGCACAAGATAATGTACAATTAAACTAAAGAATAATTTACCTCTACTACGTCATCGAATCCAGTTGAACCTGAAGCTTTGTTATTATTTTTATTGAAAAAGCTATCAATTTTATGTGTTTGTGTCACAAGTTTTTCTTCTTTATATTTTTTTCCTAAAGCTTTTCTTCTGTATGCAGAGCCGCTTAGTCTTTTTTTAGTCGGATCCATGTGAGTAATAATAAATCAAAAGTCAAAACGTAATAATTTGTTACACACAATGCTGCACTAATTAGTATGAAGTATTCAAAAAGGCACAACAATAATTTATTATTAAAAACCAGGGCTAGGAAGCAAAAAAAGTAAACTTTTAGCGCTTTAATATGCACATAGAATACGGCGGAATACTAAAAGAAAATCATTGTACACCTTCATAATTAATTAACGCTGACACTGTGTCTCATATAAAGACGACAAATGCGATAATGATTTCAATTTGCTTTCAGTTACTTTATATGGCCATTTGGTGATTTGGTACAAAATCTTTTTTTTTCAATAACATTTTGTTTATTTCTTTTATTATAGTTTAATTTTAAAAAAGTTTTTTTTCTCTTCGTGTAGGTAACGATTATAAAAGGCGCCTCAAAACGAGCGCGAGGAACGGCTTGCGCCGCCGTTCGAATCCTTGCTCCCCGGGCCATAGCCCTCATGGCCCTATGGTAAATACACCACTAGTTGTGTTCACAAAAATATAAAAATTCAGGATTACTCTTTACAGTTGTTTTGATTGCGTCTAACATATTAAATTCGGTGTAAACATCTAAATAGGTTGTATTTACAATTGAGTTAATTGGCTTTGTGCTATTCTGGACTGCACCAGATATCATACTGTTGCCACTTTGATTTAATTGGTTCATTTCGAATTTTTTATAATAAAAAAAAATCGACTTAAAAATAACTACTGCAACAAAAGTGCACTAAAAAGTAAAGAATAATAAAAATCGGTGTCAGCCAAAGCTTTTTAAAAATTCTTGGCAATTTCCTAAATCTTACAAACAACTCACACTAATCACTATATCACTTTTAAAATGGTTAAAATGGTTAAGATTAAAAAAAATATATCACTTTTATTACACGCATTTTTTATACGAGTAGTTCAACCTACGGCCTTGGCCAAATGTATGAAGCACCTTAATGCCTTTCCTGTACCGTGAAGTACGTACCCAGAATTGCTTCTGGACTACTGTACGAAACGGGAACACGTATTTCTGCAAGAACTACAAGAAGAAGACACCTTCGGGCTTAAAGGATGCAAGGCCAAAAAATCCTATTTCTCTTTTAGCTAACATTAATTAGTTTTTAATACAACTGATTTTTGAAATGCATGTAGTATGACAAGAAATATCAAGAATATTATATTAGTATCTATCTAATAGTACATAAACTTTTTTTAAATTAGGTTTGTTCTTGTAATGTGATTAGTTTTACATTAATATGGTAATTTGTTATTTTATTTAAACTACGAAATGATTTTGTATATAAATATTTTGATAGCAACAAATCCGGTTTTTGTACATAACATTTTGAGTATAAAAGCCACTTCAGTTTAGTCAAATTGTCAGTTTACTACCGTCTCCTGTATTCTTCAGTTAGTTACCAGAACAACTATAAATCAATTAGAAAAAATGTTGCGTTTAAGTACTGTAAGTATAAAATATTATCTTTTTGTTTTAATTACATCATACAAAATTATTTTAAATTGAAAAGTTTTAAATTGAACAAGTTAATATGTAATTTTTTATTGAGCTTTCAACAAAGGTCTACATTACATTATTAGGATGTATTTATGCAATGTTTATATTTATATAACCTTCGATGAAAGTTCAATAAAAATATTAAATGTTAGTAATGTTTAATTAACTTGTTTAATTTAAAACTTTTTAATTTACAAGTTAATAATTTATATATCAAAATTATTTTATTGCAGTTGATGATTTTTGTTATCTTAATGGTAACCGTCATGTGCTATAGTGGTGATGAAAACAATCGTTATCATCATCATCATGATCATCGTCCCACCGGCAGTCATCATCCTCATCACATTGACCCTCATCACATTGTAGCCAGAAGTTCTGGAAACAATGAACGTGGACATCACGGTCATCACAATCATGGAAATCACGGTCATCACAATCATGGTCACCATTATTAAAGTTACCATAATATCCAACGCGGTTAGAGCTTGAATTTCATATTAAGTATTCTTTTTTCATCTGGTATTATATTAAATTCCAAGTTAGAGTTTCTTCCCAATAGTGCCGAGCAACTTCAAACAGAAGCAATTACCAGAACCACTTCATTAACAACTTCCTATTATTGCCACCTTGGCTTGCCAAGTTGATCGCCTATACGCAATGCATGGTGTATGACACTCATAGAAGTTCTAAATTTCTGCTGAACACCCCTGACACTTTTTGGGGGGATATTTGAACTTGGAATTTAATTTTAAACCATGAGAAAAAAATTAGAACGTAATTCAAGCTTAATATAATAATGTTTCGTCTTCCTATTATGCTATTAAGAATTAGTTGTATTACCACCTAACATTCACTATATTATTATACAAAATGACTGAAAATAAAATTTTTGATTAACACTGAATAAATATTATTTTCTATATAACGTATAAATTTAAAGCAAAAGTTGAATTTTACACTTTTGTTGAAAAAACTTGTTGAAAATTACATCACTGTGTAATTTACCCTCTAATTATTAATGAAAATCCAGTTGCCACCAATTTTTTAAAGTGTGATATTATACCTATTAAGGGTAGATTGTTTTGGCTGGGTCACTCTTATGATTTCGCTATCACCACAAAAATTTTGAAAATCAATCACACTGCTCAATGAAACCACTAAACTTAACCACTCTACTCATCATCTTGACCCTTCCCGCCAACCTTTTCTAACAAAATCTTTACATTTGTACTATTAGTGGATTTTACCGAACTAAATCAATATTAATTTTTCTTGAACTCACCTTCAATTTTTTTTAAATTTAGAGAAAAATTAGTTTCTGAATTAGCGTCAGGATCAGATAAACGCTCTAATATTGTTTTTTACTTTTAAACCATGAACCTGTAAAATTTTTAGTTTGTACAAATTCACTTTAATTTAGAAATATCTGCTACTAATTATTATATCGTCATTCATCTTGCGAAAACAAATACTAAGCAACTAATAAGAGTTTCTTAAAATAGTCGAAACAAGTCGACAAGGGTTAAACCCTTCTCGATAAAAAAGTTTCGACGGGACCTAAAAACAGTACAGCGGAGAACATTTTAACAACTTTCCAATGTAAGTAATTATTATTTCCTTAAAAATTCATTTACAGAAATTACTTCTATTCGGGCGTTAAATAAACCTCCGAATTCAAAAATTTACTAATGAAATTATTGTAGTTTATGGCATAAATTACAAATTTACACATTAAATTATAATTATGAACCATAAAAAATTTTCAAAAAATAAACCAAAACAAATTTTGAAAAGCGATTAAATCCATTCGATTGGCTCTATCTATAAAATTAGCCTCTCCCCATAGCGTGTTTTTATTTTATAAAAGAATTTTTGGTCTGCAGATCTGTAAGATACAGATCTCGGAGTACAACAAAAAATTTAAAAATATCCCTAAGCGTGACCGAACTCGAAAGTAACAGATCTAAAAGACGCATAATAAACGAAGTATTATTTTAAATGAATTTCTTATTTAAATAATAAATTTATTATTTAATTTTTTATGTTTCTAGCAAAAGCCGATATAACATCCAGTATATCAAATACGATGGACATTATAACGTCCTTAATGATGTCCTTGATTTCCGTGACCATTACGATAATCATGATTGTCATGATATCTATGATTATTTTGTCTGTGATTTTTATGAACCTGATTATTATGTCTATAATATTTACCATCGCAGTGATGATTAATTCTACCACCACCATAGCTCATAGAACTTACGAATGAGATAGCAAATTTAAACTCCTGTAACAAACAAATAAAAAATAATTTAAAATTTTAAAAGGTAAATCGCTGACTGATACTTTAGAAGAACTAAGAACCAAACTGCATTATAAAAATTAAGGGGTTAGACTACAGTAAAATTTAAAAAAAGTCTAACGCAGGTCTAGAAACGAAAGCAGTTCACTGTATGGAGCAGGAATTGCAGAGTATCGGTTAGACATTAAAATGTAATTTTATTATTAATAATTCTACACATATTATAAAACAATGCAGAAATGTCAAAATTGACAGTTTGCTAGCAGCTAAAAATTGTACTTATGAAGAAACAAATTTGCAAGTGGATAAATTTTGCAGATATTTTTATGTTTACCTTTGCCATGACAGCCAAAGCAAATCAACATTAATTAATGTGACGTTAAATAATATACGTACTATTGTTTTTAATTTATAAATATTAATACCTCCATAATCAATATCATCGTTTATACGCAGAATTATCTTACCAAATACAACACTAGCTTTGATATCTGTTACGATAATTTTTAATTTCAATACTCATACGTAATTTTAAAATTTCGCGCGAGAAAACTGTTGGTCAGACTAAAACATTCGAGCGATCGAGTGTGCTCGATCGCTCTTTGTTTTTGGTTTTATTTAAACACTGTATCTTTTTAACGAAACATTTTACAACAAATTTTAACGACCCATTTCGAATAGAAAATTTTACAGATTTTAACTTTTGTCTAGAAAAATTTTTTGAAAAACCAATCCATTTTACAGAAAATCAGAAAATAATAAGCAAAAAGGTTTTTCTTTACAAAAAACCCCACAACATCTGAACGTTTAGTTCGCCACTAGTTCCTTCTATATTTTACGACAAATTTTTAGAACAGAATTTTATCATATACCAAAATGAAAAGCAATCCTTCCTCTTCGGTGGTCTGAATCAAAGAGAGCGAGCGTTACTATGCTATTCACTGCTGCATAAGTCAATCCTAGAGACTACTCTCATATTTGGTATTAGAATAGGTTTTTAAATGTAGCTTATTAGCTATAGCGATCGATTCGTAAGGTTCGAAACTGTGCTTTTTGATTGATAACTAATTTTTGCTTTCATCAACGCTTTCTGTGCATTCTGGTACATTAAAAATTTGTACAAAAATTGTAAAATTATTAAGTTTTTTACTTTCAATTTAATTTCAATTATTTCAATTAATTTCAATTTAATGAATGTCGAATTATGCTTGAATTCGTACTAGAGAGTATAACTTTATAAATCCGCAACCACTGTTCTAACATCTCAACTTTGGAGAGAAACCTACCAAGTTTCCTACCAATCAAAACAAAAACCCATAACAATGATAATCACTAATTTTTTATTTTGCTAACAAAAGCTGATACAATGTTTAAATTCTTTTAACTGCAATGAAGATAAGTGATCTTAATGTTACCCTTGATTTCCATGCCCATGGCCATGTCCATTATTATGTCCATTATTATGTCCATTATTATGCCCATTATTATGTCCATTATTATGCCCATTATTATGTCCATTATTATTATTTCCGCGCCTTTCATGTAGAGAATTTCCTTTGCTGCCGCCATCGTGATCTTTGTTTCCATCACCGTCACCACCATGACTCATAGCGGTTACGATTAATATTGCGAAAATAAATACCTGAAATACAATACAAATTATATGAAAACTTACTATATTATAAAATACTAAAAAAAATGTAATTAAATTTTTAAATTTTAAAATTAAATTAAATCGCTTACCAATAGTTTAAAATAAAAGATGCATATCAACACACTATAAAAAATAAATAAATATACTTGATACATACCATAATACTTGAACGTAACATTTCTTCCAGTTATTTTTTTCTTCTTCTGATAAACTAAAGAATACTGTCGGTAGTATACTGATACTTTGGGAAAGCTGAAGTGGCTCTTATATTCAAAATGTTATCTAGTAGCAAAAGCCGAAGTTATTGCAAGTAATCTCTCAAAATTATGTATCGTATAAGTGAAGGTACAAGCAGATAAGTTATGTGTAAAAAAATAGGTCTTATCAACTTATTCGCGCCGTCCACGGAAATGCACTTTGGATTATATAAAAATATATGTACATATTTTGAGATATTACTTCTAATAACTCAGACTTTTGGCAGATAACGTTTTGAATATAATATATAAGTTTCTTCAATTTTGTAAAATTTCCAGTTTACTACGGTCTTGATTAGCAAATATACCTACTCTTTTCTGAGCCTAATCAGAAGGTCGATTATATCGGCCATAAAATTGGCAAAATGCTCTATAAGTTTTGCGAACGGAACCATGATTTTAAAAATAAATTTCCACAATTTGGAAGCGTTCTTCAACAGTTAATTTTTTCATGACTAAATGTTAAACTTTTCTAAACACAAATGACAAAAAACTGTCACTATGACAACCTTCGTTTAATTGTTATCGCTATTGAAAGATCTCATGCAGCTGAAAAAGCACCCTATTGTTACGAAACAATTGATGCCTGATGTATGACGTCATATATGATGAGTCAAATACGGTTTGTACTGTGACAAATAATTCCAGTTTGTACTTACAAGTGTTAACATAAATAAAGTGTAAATAAATAGTGAAGTGATAAACGATATACCGAGTGTTTAAATAAATCCAGACTTATTGTTAAAAATAATTGTATTGTAATTTTCTATTAGTGTTAATCTTAGTCTTAATGTAGTAATTATTTTATTGTTATTAACTTTATCGGTGTATAATTTTTAGCCATTTAGATATTATTACATAAACGTTTTAATTTTCGTTACACTATATTACAAAATTAACCTAGAACTATTCTTTGCGGAAAAAGGTGAAAAATTATTGTGATTTCCAATTTTGATCATTGTTAGATGTTTTCTATTTCTCAGATGCAGAACTTACAATTATTATGAAATTAAATAAATTATTAGGTATGAATGAATCTCTTTTATAAGTTAAAGGTCAAAATTGAAAGATGATACAAAAAATAATTTTATTCGAAAATTATAAAAAAAATTTTAAAATTCATGAAATAACATTTTTATAATGTTTTTCATTATTGAACAAAAAATAGTATATCCTATTTTGGAACTCTTCTTTCCCTGCTAGTATTTAAAATTTCGAAGTAGGAATGGGGGAAGAAAATTACACTTAATATTTAAACTGTCTCCTTTGTATTTTTTTTTTAATTTAAACAATGTTATTTCGACTAGCAACTAGCTATACTTTTGAAATGAACACACAGCAACTAAATGAGTGCAAATTTATACAAAAGTGTAAGCATAGAGAGATTACAGCCCTCAAGCATTAGAAAGCTGCCCGAAAAAGTTTGTGATTAGTTGATTATTAGTATGAATTTGTGGCGGCGATGATAATATGCTGCCATGGTTTCAAAACTAAAAATTCTGCGTTATTTATTTTGTAAATTATTTATTTGAGTTACGATGTTGGTAACGGACGAAGAGAGTAGAAGGCTTACGCCGAGTGGCGTAAAAGGAGACGGTCGAATGTTCGACCGGTTTTCGTATTAATTTGTTTAATTTAATTGATTTTGATATTAAAAATAATTTAATTAAATTAAATTAATTAAAAATAATAATTATTTGAGCTTTTTAAAATGTTTTGGATGCGATGTGAGCATTCTAGGTACCCATCTTGCGTTGACCTTTGACATACCCAGATGATTTTTTATAATCTTCCAAGTTGTCAATTTGGATATATTTAATATTTTTAATGCTTATGTGCGTCAATTGCTAAGCCGAGATCCTCGGTTCGATCCCGAGCGAAGTTAAAACTTTATTCTAACCGTCTTAAACTTAAACCACCGAGGTATTTGCCAAGAGAATCCCTCTAAATAAGAAAGGGTAACCAAGCCCTCGTCCGGGTAAACGGACTGAGGAAGAAGAAAATATTTTTCCGAATTACTTTACTTTAAGGAGATCTTTTTCTCTCACTGCATCAACTTTTATGACCATTATATGTGTTATAACGCCACTTGGTTTTTATCAATTTAATTTTCAATGGCTTTAACATTTTTTCCATGTTTTTTGTGGAATTTAATAAGCGTACGTAATTCTATATTTAAAATTTTTACACATTCACTTACCATTTTATTGATTGGTGTTAATTATTTGATGTAATTGCATAAAATTTTTAGTGTAAACTTGCAGATAAAAAAGTACATGGAAAAAAATGACCACCCTCTTCTGTCCCATTCCGCTAACTTAAAAATCAACCTTTTGCATGATTCTCGATTTTATTAAAAATTAATTGACAGTTATAATCATTCTAAAAAATTAAACACTTTTTGTTAAACATTAAACAAATTATAATAAATTTTATAATAATATTATAGAAATTGACTATGTAGTTATTTAAGATAAGCTTGAGTTACAATCTATTTTTCGTCTAGTTTGATGTTATAGTACAAATTAAATTTTTTTTTAAAATGTGCTGACCAATTTTCACAAGAAACCTAGTACCAAATTGTAATAGAAAAATATGAATGAATTTATTTTGGCATTAGAACTTGGTACTAGAATTCTGCTATAAATTGCTCGGTAGTTTTTAGGAAAAGCTCCAACTTGGAATTCAATATAATACCTAACTAGATGAAAAAAGTATTTAACATGAAATTTAAGCTTTAACTTTAATGATGACCATGATGATTTCCATGATTGTGATGACCGTGATTTCCAGAACCATGATGTCCATGATGTGCACGTTCATTGTTTCCAGAACTTCTCACTACAATGTGATGATGGTGATGACTGCCGGTAGGACGATGATCGTGGTTATTATGATGATGATGATCTTTTCCATCAACACTATAGCACATGACGGTTACCATTAAGACAGCAAAAATGGCCAACTGTAATAAAATAGTTTTGCATGATTTAATTAAAACAAAGAATAGTACTTTATACTTACAGTACTTAAACGCAACATTTTTCTAATTGATTGGTTGTTCTGGTAACTCAAGAATACAGTAGACGGTAGTAAACTGCCAATTGGACAAAACTGAAGTTGCTTTTATACTCAAAATGTTATGTACAAAAAACCGGATTTATTACTTTCAAAATATTTATATACAAAATTATTTTGTAGTTTTGATAAAATAACAAATTGTTATATTAATGTAAAACTAATCATGTTACAAGAATTTACAATTAGATAGGTAATACTAATATTTTCTCAATATTTTCTGGAAAATTAGTTGCATTAAAAACCAATTAATACATATTGATGTACTTAAATTTTCGTTTAATTTAGAATAATTGGTAGATAATTAGAATTTTTACATTTATACATTTTTTTCACATAATTATCTTATTGTTTTAATTTTTAAGAAATAAACTAATTAATAATCAAAAAAGTAATTTACATAAATATGTATAGGGATTTTCAATAAAAACTTTGTTTTTTATTAGAGATCATTTTTGATCTAATTATATTTTTTTCGAACACTAGTAGGTCTATCCAGAAATCGCACAAAATTAATTAAAATCCTCTACGAAAATAGTGAAATTGTGATAACTAAGTATTGCAAAATTTTGGATATTTTCGGTCGTTATAATCGTCTTTCTGAGACTTTTACTAAAAATTTGGTTTAGTGGTTTATATGACATACCAACAACGTGTTTGTCCGGGTCGTTCAGCTAAAAATATTTTTGCTGTAAATAAAAGTGTTGAAGAAGCTTCAAAGTTATCAATTCCATATTTATCATTCCAAAGATTTGGTTCTAAAATCTTACAATAAATGTTTCTGAAAAAATCATCTCCTCAGCTAATGCTGAAATATTGATTAAATTAATAAGTCATATTACCCAATATGGGATTTCGCAAATCTAAAAGTGATGATTTGGTAAGTATGCTTTTTGGTTTGGAGAAGTGATTGTGCCGTATTATATTGAAAATGTGGCTGAAAACGCTGTAACTGTCAACGAATTGTGTTATAGAAAAACGTTGATAACATTTTCAGCCTATTATTAATGATATCCATGTGAGTAATATGTGGTTTCAGCAGCCACTGAAGCAATTAATAAACCCCTTACTTAAGCCTTGTAGATAAATTTGTAGAGAAGCTGTAAACTCTGCTAAAAATAATAACTATTTATTTATAACTTATTTAGAAATTACTTTGGTAAAAAACGTTTTGAATATGACAGCAATATTCTCAGTTCTTTTGCTAAAACTCCTAACTGAAGTTAGAGCTAAAGAGGGGTTGCTAAAAATTTAATTCTAAAATTAGAAACTATTTGATTCACATCTATACATACCCATCTAACCCATATAACCCATCGAACCACGTCTCATGATGACAATAATACATAATACATAAAAATTTAAGAAATATTAAAATTTTAGGAATAATAATATGTTACAATAAATTAAAAGTTCAATTACCCCCAGAGATAGAACCAGCACTGTAAGGGACTTCCAAAATCGTTTAGGGTTCTTATACCTGAAAGAAGAGAGAGGAAGGCACCAAGCAGGAGCTAGGAGCACAATATGATACCATCTGGTACACAGATAGATTCAAAACGAAAATAAGTACTGAAGCAGAAATCAGCATTAACCTGTGCTTCTACGCTACTGTCTTCCAGGAAAAAATAACTACAATAATGGCCTGCACAGAGGAAATAGTACGAAGAGCTTACACGACAAGCGGATCTGAATCATGACTGACAGCTAGGCAGCACTGATGGCCTAGAAAGAAGTAGAAATCTCTTGAAAGGAACAGAGGCAATTGGTGATGTTCAGGGGGTCTCTCTAGTGATGTAAGAAGAAAAGTAATTCTTTCACAGTAGGATTATTTACGGTACACTGCTGTCCAAAGAAACACCTCCAAAAATATGGGGATAGCAGAAGGTTGTAAAACACTGCCTCAACGCACTTGTGATATTGGAACAATGCAACAGCGTAATGCTGAGGTGGGTGCCGAGACATACTGGCATAACAGCCAATGAAAAAGCAGACTCTCTTGCTAAGGCAGCTGTAAAATCATATCTAGTAGGTCCACAACCAACTTGCGGGATAGCATATTGACTGCAAAACGGTAAAAAAGGAACAACTAAGAAAATAACATCTTGTGTACTGGGAGGGTTTTGTAGGGCAGAGCCAATTGCAGATATTCATAGGGGTCTTTCCAGTGATGGAAGAAGAAAAGAAATCCTTTAGTTAAGCCGGAAACAGCTGAAGATGATAGTAGGATTCTTTAAACACTGCTGTTTAAACAAACAGTTTCAAAATATAGAGATAGCAGAAGATCTTAAATGTAGAATGTATGGGGAAGAGCTTAAATGTAGAATGTATGGGGAAGAGCTCTAGCCACAAAAAGGCTAGAATGTCTCTGTTTTCCATTTCCGATAACCGAAGAGATTACACAAGCACTCATAGCTGCGTACTCAACTTTGTTGATGAAATAAAGCTCAATAAAGTTGAGGTATTGCAAGTTACGGTATTTCAAAGTCAGAAGTTGATACCAAAAATGTAAAGACTTTTGCTTTTGAAAATTAATTGTATAAGTTAGCAAAATATTTTCGAGTTAGTTGAATGCGGAACTAAATAAGGTACACTTTTTAAATATAAAATATTGTCGTGTTACAAATGATTTTGACCCATCCTGTAGTCATTTGTGAAATTTGCAAGTTTTGACTTTCGTGAGTTTGCAATTTTAAAAAGTAGAGGTTGCCGGTAGGGAGAGAAAATTAATAGCTTTTTGCCAAAAATAGCCGTCCAAGCGGTTTGATTGATTTTTGGCTTTGATTTTTGGCTTTGATTTTTTAGTGTAATTTTGTGAAATTTTTGATACGAGTAGTTTTGCAATTGTGATTTATTTTCGAATATTGCAATTTGAATTGATTGATATTGTAATTTAGAAATCTTACGTTTAAACCTCGAAGAAAGCAGAAAATTTCAAGGTTGGTATCCATTTCAAAAAGAAGGCAAGTAACAAAATCTTGAACCGCACCCTGAGAGGTTTTTCTGCTCCCGCACACCAGAGCTACGCCGTGGTAGAAAGAAGTGTTTGATAATTTTTTTATAAAACATCATTTCAATATATTTTAATAAAATATTAACATAAACCATTAGTTTCTTGAGCTCAAAGTAAAAAAATGTTGTGTTAACCCAACACTTCAAATTTATTCTGTTTTCGTCCACTTTGTTTGTACAGTATACATATATTTTTTTAATACCAAATGGGTTTCTATTAAATTCTACCCTTAAATTTATATTTATACCTTGAGTTAAATTTTATTGGGGAAAAAAAATTAAACACAAAATAAAATTTATAATAAATTAAAAAAAAATAAAAAGATGTTTAGTATACATTATGATATATTGTAATAGTAATATAACGTTTTCCAAAATTAATTACTAAACCAAATGTAATTCAAATTCAATGTAAAATTCTTCAAAAATAAACTATCCAAATTTAAATTACATCCAATGTAAAATTTTATTAGGTTCGTACTTTTAAATTTATCCTTATTCAAAACGTCGGCTTATCTATCTGGCCACACGCTCGCATAATTTTAATTTCCAATTTTACAGTCCATATCCAAATTAATTTAATTTCAATTGCTTATTCCAAACTTTACCAAATCAATCAAAACCATTAAATCAACTACCGCTCGGCAGCAACGTATCAAAAAAACTTATTCCAATTTCAAACATCAAAACAATCATCCAAAAATTACGCAATAATGCATTCGCATCAAAATTCACTTTATTCAAATTAAAAATTACTCACAAATTTAAACTTATCTCAAAAAATTTCAATAATTGCATCGAGCCAACATGGCACAACAGGCTCGGGCAGTCGCTATCGGCGAAAAAGCAAATATCCTCGTCGGTTCGCCCCCACCTGTCTAATTCTACAATCTTACAACTTCAAATTATTTAAATAAAATTTTCATCAAATGTACAGGGTAGGTGCGAATCCCCT
Source organism: Cantharis rustica (assembly GCA_911387805.1). NCBI lineage: Eukaryota > Metazoa > Arthropoda > Insecta > Coleoptera > Cantharidae > Cantharis > Cantharis rustica. The sequence continues at coordinate 40,622,077 of OU426879.1, forward strand.
TTTTCACCATAATATATTTCGTATTACACCTACATAATTTTACAAAAATAAATAAACAAAAAGTCATAATTTACGAAATCAAAAATTAAAACAAGAAATCCTTCTCAATCTTCTCTTAATCTGGCATTAAAATTAAATTGTCTGGCACAATTAAATTAAAATCAAAGGATTAGTTTAGGATTTAGTTTGGTTATTTGGTAAGCACACCATTTATATTAAAGTTTAGTAAATTTCTTGATTTTTAAAAAATTTTTAGTTTTAAATTTTTTTTAATGAAAATGATGCCATAGTATGGTGAAAACGTTTGCGATAATATACTGTCATTAATTTTTATTTAACAGTTCACAGAGTTATTTTAATTTAATAGAAAAAGTCTTCAGAGTGCAAGATTACTTTTACGGGGATGAGAACTCAAAATTTTAATTAAAATTGAATGATATGTTGATTGATTCAAAAATAAACAGATTTTAATTACAAAAATTATTTCAAAATGAAAGTTTTACTTGCCTGAAAATTTGTTGAACTAACTACATTTGATCATATTAAATTTTTTAGCATAAACCAAAAAATGGATACCAAGTCACTCTTATTGATAAATTATTACGCCAAATTAAACAAAAAGTTCTATCGAACTCAATATATCGGAATATTTTTAAAAAAACTAACGCTAACTTCAATGTCATTACTTTTCTCGGTAACAAATCAAACAAAATTGTGAAATATTTAAAAAATATAACAAATATAAAAAATATAAAATTATAACATCGCTTTTAAAACAGATAATAAACTCAACAAATTTATTAATAACGCGAAACCAAAATCAGACATGTTAACTAAATCAGGGGTTTATGAGCTCACTTGTGAATGCTCTCAAAAATACATTGGCCATACCGGTAGATCTTTTAAAACACGATTTGATAAACACACTCTATCTCACAGACTTGCAGATGGAAAATCGACTTTCGCGAAACACCTACTAGACACAAAACATAAACAAGGGGGGATACGAAATTTTGCACGTTGCACAAAAAAGTAAAAAACTGGAATTTTTGGAAGCTGTGGAAATTAATAAATTAAAATATTCATCTTTATTACTAAATAGTCAATCTGATTTAAATAACTCACCCCTACTAAAAATTTTTAATAAATAATACCTCCCCTCCCGCTTCTAACTTACCTCACATTCACCTATATTATTTCTCTTTTGTATTAAATATACCACTACCCTCTAGTAAATTCACACAAAATTATACTATTTTTTAAAATTACTCCCCTCTTATCCTCTCCTTTTTCTCTTGCAATTTTGTCGATAAATACGGAATTTTTTCGTTTTCTCCTTCTAGTTCATCCCCTCATGATGCCACAGTATGGTGAAAACGTTTGCGATAATATACATACGTTGGGGGCATAGCAATACATACGGTGTATTTATATATTGTGATAACTTAAACATTTTAGTTTCTAAAAAGTGTTTGTGCATTTTTGGTTTATTTTAATAAATTTGATATGATTAAATTTTTTCAATTTTATTTGGTATATTTTCTCTCACTTTTGATGTTATATACGACTGATAAGCAAAAATGATTGTGAAATGATGGCCTCTATATCGTATTACAGAGTTTTATATTTTTAAAGTAATTTTTATCATTTCTATAGCGTAATTATTTCAGAATTCAATTTCTTGTTTATTCAAATATTCTAAGTTCAACCCTATTAAATGTGAATTATTGTCATATTATGTTTCTGTGTAGTATGTATTCTTTACTTAATAGTTAAAATTTATTATTTTAACATTTGTTAGGTTTGATTATTTTAACATCACATACTACTAAATACCACAAATTACTTAAAAATTCGTTTTTTAAGTTATTTTTTATTCAAAGGATTACATTGGTTTATTTAACGCTATAATTCTTCCAATAAAATTTTAATTAGAGTTACTCAATTTGGGTTTTCATGTGTTCTGTGCAAGATTTTTCTGTAAGCTGTAAAAACTAAATAGATTTTTCCTAAATTAAATAAAATTCTTCTGTATAAATTAAATAAATAATAAGTATCTATATTTAATTATTATAATGTGATTATATTTCTTCGTAATAACTTTCAAAGGTATAATTTTGAAAAAAAAATGTTAGGACTTTATTTATTCACTTTTTACCGTTATGGACTACCCGGAATGCGAGGTTCATCGTATGCAGTTCCACCACTGTGACATAATATCTATTCTATTAATCCCAATGAATATTATAGTGTCTTTAATGGCATTCATGATTTTCTTGATCACCACTGGTGGTTTTCCGTGTGTGATAGGTGTGACAATAATTAGGCTTTTGTTAAAATGTGAAGCTGGAAAATTTATTATAAAATTGAAGTAAGTATTGTTTAAGTATTGTTTAAGCATAAGTATTGTTTTTCTTTTTCTGAAAACCAATGAATAAATACCGTAGTAAACTAGTAATTTTACAAAGTTGAAGGAATTTTTATATTCAAAACGTTATCTGCAAAAAGCCTGAGTTATTGGAAGTAATTTCTCAAAATATGTACTACATATATTTTTATATAATCCAAAGTGCATTTCCGTGGACGGCGTGAATAAGTTGAAAAAACCTACTTTTTTTTACAAGTAACTCGTCTACTTGTACCTTGACTTATACGATACATAATTTTGAGATATTACTTGCAATAACTTCGGGTTTTGCTACTAGATAACATTTTGAATATATTTTTTAATAAAATTAATTTTTACATGTTAGATGAATTTGAAAAATAATTTAATTAGTTTTAGTTAGTTTTTGAACAATTTTATGTAAGTTATGAATTAAATTATTTTTCAATTTCATCTAACATGTAAAAATTAATTTTATTAAAAAATATTATCACATGTTAATAACATTTATCATTTTGAATATAAGAGCCACTTAGTTTTTCGAAAGTATCGGTTTACTACCGACTGTATTCTTTAGTTTACCAGAAGAAGAAAAACAAAATAACTGGAAAAAATGTTACGTTCAAGTAAGTAATATTTATTTATTGTTTATAGTGTGTTGATATGCATTTTATTTTTTAAACTATTGGTACGCGATTTTATTTAATTTTAAAATTTAAAAAAATTTTTTTTTATAACTATAACTATTTATTACTTAAAAGTAAGTTTTCATATAATTTGTATTTTATTCCAGGTGTTTATTTTGCACTATTAATCGTAACTGCTGTGAGTCATGGTGGTGATGGTGATGGAAACAAAGATCATGATGGCGGCAGCAAAGGAAATTCTTTACACGAAAGACGCGGAAATAATAATCATGGACAACATAACAATGGACATAATAATGGGCATAATAACGGACATAATAATCATGGACATAATAATAATGATCATGGAAATCAAGGATAACCTTAAGATCACTATTATTTTCACTGCAGTTAAAAGAATTTAGACATTGTATCAGATTTTGTTAGCAAAATAAAAAATTAGTTATTAGTATTGTCATAGTTTTTTTAATCAGATAAGATTTAATTTAAAAGTTTAAAAAGAATATTAAAATTTAGCACTTGGTAGGTTTCTCGCCAAAGTTGAGATGTTAAAACTGTGTTGGATTTATAAAGTTGCTCGCCAGTACGAATTCAAGCAAAGCATTCATTAAATTGTAACGTAGGAAGTATAAAGATTAATAATTTTACAAATTTTGTACAAATTTTTAATGTACCAAAATATACAGAAAGCGTTGATGAAAACAAAAATTAGTTTTCCTGCCCCATACAGTGAACTGCTTTCGTTTCTAGAACTGCGTTAGACTTTTTTTAAATTTTACTGTACTCTAATCTCTTAATTTCTATAATGCAGTTTGATTCTTAGTTCTTCTAAAGTATTAGTCAGCGATTTACCTTTTAAAATTCAATATTATTTTTTATTTGTTTGTTACAGGTGTTTATTTTTGCTATCTTATTCGTCAGTTCTTTGCGTTATGATGGTGGTAGAATTAATCATCACTGCGATTGTAAAGATTATAGACATAATAATCAGGTTCATAAAAATCACAGACAAAATCATCATAGACATCATGACAATCATGGTTATCGTAATGGCCACGGAAATCAAGGACATCAATAAGGACGTTATAATGTCCATCGTATTTGATATACTAGATGTTGTATCGGTTTTTTCTAGAAACATAAAAAAATAAATAATAAATTTATTATTTAAATAAGAAATTCATTTAAAATAATATTTCGTTTATAATATTTTTACATTTTTTGTTGTACTCCGAGATCTGTATCTTCCAGATCTGCACTCTTGGGCGCAATTTATGACCAAAAATACTTTTATAAAATAAAAACACGCCATGGAGCGGGGGGGGGGGCAATTTTACAGATAGAGTCAATCGAATGGATTTAATTTTTTTTAAAACTTCTTTTGGGTTTTTTTGGAAATTTTTTATTGTTCATATATTTTAATGTGTAAATTTGTAATTTATGCTACAAACTACAATAATTTTATTAGTATATTTTTGAATTCGAAGGTTCATTTAACATACTGTACTACTCCCGAATAGAAGTAATTTTTGTAAATGAATTTTTAAGGAAATAATAATTACTTACATTGGAAAAGTTGTTGAAATGTCCTTCGCTGTACTGTTTTTGGGTCCCCTTGAAACTTAGTTATCAAGAAAATTTTAACCCTTGTCGACTTGTTTCGACTATATGTTAAGAAACACTTAGTTGCTTAGTATTTGTTTTCGCAAGATGAATGACGATAAAATAATTAATAGCGAATATTTCCAAATTAAATTAAATTTGTACAAACTAAAAATTTGACAGGTTTATGGTTTAAAAGTGAAAAACAATATTAGAGCGTAACAATTGGAATGAAATCGTTTATCTGATCCTGACGCTAATTCAGAGACTAATTTTAAGAAAATAGACAGGTATTTAGATGGGAAGAAAATTTTTTTTAAATTTGAAAAAAAAAATTGAAGGTGATTTTAAGAAAAATTAATATTGATTTAGTTCGGCAAAATCCAGTAATAGTAACAAAAAGATTAAAAATAATATGACAATAAAAAAATATTTGATAAAGCAATCAGTTACGTGTTAGACAAACTATTATAATAATTTATGTTATTGCCGTTTGTCACAAAAATAATAAAAAATTTTTATTACATATTAAATTGCACATAATAAGTAGCTACAAAAAGCATTGAATTGCCTTAGTTGAAATTTGTACATGCATGTGCAAAATATGTACATGTGTGACATGCTTATTTATACATTTATAATGGTTACAATTTTGTTTGAAGATAATCATGTTTCCTTTATGGCCTAGTCAAAATAGACATAAAAATAGGATAAGCTTGTATAAATTACGATACAGCTGAAAATTGGTGGAGGTCTTTATTTCATTAATACAAATGAAATGTCAGAAGTCCCCATCGATCCCACATCTACTAAAAAAGTTATTCAAGGTTTTTCGCCTTTTTCTCGCAAACGGCAAGTGTTATAGTAAAAATAGCTTACACAAAAGTTGTAGATTATTAAATTCTCTACAGAAATTGTCTCTATGCTTTTTTTTCTACAAATCATCATTTCAGAGATATCGCAATTTCAAACATCGTCAATCTTGATAAAATTTTAATTAGACAGTGCAAATATTAAATGAAAATTAAAACTATTGCATTGAATTAAAAAAATTGAACTATTGCGAATGATTATAATGAAATTAATAATTGTATATTTATGGAAATTTCAATCTGATTGATAATCTTCAAGTGCTACTTCTACTATAATATCTTCGTCGCTTCCTTCTTCTTCTTCCTGTATCTGTATAGATTCTTCTAAGAGAAGAGACTCACGAGTCTCTTCATCAATATCATAAGAATCTTCATCTTCTGTATTTGATACATTAGAGCAAGATTGGCTTGAACAGTTAGTACACACCGGTGAACAAAACAATCCTACTTTTTTACAACCGTTTCATTACAGCCTTTCAGGTAATTGCAGAAAATGGTGTTGAGAAGTTTTTTTGGAACAGGTGGGAGTAAAGTTTTAATTGGCTCCAAACTATCATTGATATCCCTAAATTTTTAAACGATAAGGTCTGGCCCAAGGAGGCATCTGTCCCCGATTTTTATTATCGGAAACCGGCTGCTGGTGATCGCAGTGCCCATGTTAATGATGAAAATTTTTTAGCTCAGCGCTCGTTGGGGGAGACCACTACAGGGTAGTACGCGAGTCTTCTTCGCCAGCTGATCATGATCGTTATAATTGTGAGCCGGTTGCTCCGATTGGGAGGGGTGGGTTTTCGGTGGCCCACATTAACATTCGTTCTTTGCTCTCAGATTTCCACATGTTTTCTGATTTTGCTGCCAAAAGCAACTTCAGTATTATTGCTGTATCCGAAACATGGCTTACTCCTGATTTTCCGTCGCACCTTGTTGATTTGGAAAACTACGTAATCGTTAGAGCAGACAGAGCATCTCGAGGAGGAGGGGTCGCCCTTTACGTTCGTAAATCGTTGCATTTTTCACGCTTGCACGACGGTCATCGTTTTCCTAGTGGCCTTGAGCACCTTTGGATTCGACTAAAGATCAGCGGCCTAGCGATTGGGGTTGGCGTGGTTTACAGACCTTCCACTGCTACTCTTTCTTGTCTGGGAGAGTTTGAGGATTTTCTCTCCTTATTGAGTACGGAATGTGGAGAGCTGATTATTTTGGGTGATTGAAATATTAATTTCCTTATCTCATCGCCTCAGCTGAGACGATTTGAGGGAATTCTCGATTTGTTCGGACTTCGTCAGGTTATAACGGAACCCACTCGTGTCACCTCGACTTGTAGCACGCTACTTGATGTTGTTTGTATTAGCAGGCATCGAGTTTCCCCACGGAGCGGCGTGATCGATCTGCTTGCATCCACCGACCACTTCATGGTGTATTGTTACTTGGATTTGCGTGCCCCGTCAGCTGGACCTAGTGTTTTCACTTACCGCGATTTCCGAAACTTTGACCATGATGCCTTTTCTGCTGACGCAGCTCGGCTAACATAGGATGTTGTCGATGAGTTGCACCACTGCGATTCACGGGTGGAATGCTTAAATACTTTTATTCTAGCACTTTTTGACGTGCATGCTCCGGTACGGACCAGGGTTCTCAGGGAGAGAGACAGGCCGTGGATCACATGGACGATCAGACAGGTGGCTAAGTTGAAGGCGTCGGCGTACAATAAATACAGAAATTCGCGATCTGCAGTAGATTTTGAGTGCTATCGGCATCTCAGGAATTACTTGTCGGGCGCGGTTAAAAGGGAAAAGACAAGCTATATTAAATATCAGCTTTCTGTAAATCGCTCAAATCCCAAAAAACTATGGCGATACCTGTCATCTTGAAGCGTACATGCTCGCCCTAATGGTCAGATTTCTGGACATCTATGTGATGATCCTGACTATATAAATTCTTATTTTCTCAGCTCTGTGCCGAATGTTTCTGGTCAGGTACAGTTGGATTTCGATGACGATTTGTTTCCTGAAGTTGGATCACTCTCTATTCCGAGGGCTACGCCTGCGGCATTATATCAGATTGTCGCGACTCTGCGCTCCGATGCCGTTGGGCTGGATGGTATTAGTCTTCGGATGCTGAGGCTCGTTCTTCCATTCTGCAGTGAGGTGCTCTGTAACATTCTTAATTTCTCTTTCGAAACAGGCGAGGTGCCAGCCATTTGGAAGATGTCACGTGTGAGATCTCTTTCCAAAGTTCCGTTAGCTTTAGAGCCTGTCCATTTTCGTCCGATTAGTATATTGTCACCATTTGCAAAAATTGTTGAGTCGTTTATCAAAAATACGTTGGACGATCATTTGGCACTTTACAAAGTTCTGTCCCCGTCGCAGTGTGGTTTTAGGCCCCACCACAGTACTGTGACCTCCTTGTTGAAGCTCACATCGGATGTTGCATCAGCAACCGATCGTTCCGAGGTAACTTTATTGGTTCCTCTCGATTATTCCAAGGCTTTCGATTCCGTTTTGCACCAGCGCCTTTTGGCTAAGCTTTGTTACTATGGATGCAGTGAGTCACTGTGCAATTGGTTCGCGAGTTACCTGCGTGATAGGTCTCAGGTGGTTGATTTTTCTGGGAATGTATCTCAGCCATTAGTGGTTTCTCGGGGTGTTCCACAAGGAAGTATCCTTGCCCCGCTATTGTTTATATTATACACATCCGATCTGGAGAAAGCAGTGGATCCAGACTGCTCTTTGGATCTGTATGCGGACGATTCCCGAATACGTGTATCCTGCCCTCCCTCGGACTTGGATGCTGCAATAACTCGGTTAAATCGTAACCTTGAATCACTGCGTGTCTTTGGTAAATGGTCTGACATTGAACCCGGCGAAGTCGGAACTAATCATTTTGGGTAGTCCCCTGCTGGTACATAGAGCGCTCGATGGCTCAACTCTTCGAGTGAGGTTCGGTGATGGGATTGTGAGGATGGTCGACTCTGCACGTAGCCTGGGTTTTGTTCTGGATGGAGAACTTAATTTTCGTCTACATGTTAACCGCAAGATGATGGGATGTTACTATAAGCTGAGATCGCTGTACCAATTCAAGACCATATTGCCTGCTCATGTGAAGTGGTCGATTGTCAGCAGCACAGTTTTGTCCAAGATGGAATATGGTTCAGCGGTCTATTACGATTTCCTAACTCAGGAGTACAAACGCAAGCTCCAGCTCCTGCAGAATTCATGCCTACGTTATTCGTTCAACATATGCAGGTATGATCACATTACACCATATTATCGTGATCTGCATGTCCTAAAAATTGACCAGCGCTTTCTGTTACTTGCTGGAATTCTTCTTTTTAAAATATTCAGAAGTGGTGAACCGACACATCTTCGAGATATGATTAGGCCCCGCTCTACTTGTCATTCCCGGGCTCTGCGTGATCTGGAAAATTTTGACGTTCCTTCTCATTCTACAGCCAAGTTTGAGCACTGCTTTGCATGCTAGGCACCGAGACTTGTGGAAAAGCATCGACGACTATTTTTGGAATCTCCGAGTTTGACAGCTTTCCGCCGTGGTTTAACCGACGCACTGCAATTGGAGTAGTAGGTATCATGCTATTTGAATTTTGTGACATTTGTTATGCATTATATATCGTTGTAAATAATACATTGTTAAAAGGGGTGATTTGAAAATCTAAATTGTTAGAAATCATCCTTTTAAGAGCCATTTTTTTTGGTAAAGTAGCTCTCTTAATAAATGCCTATTATTATTATTATTATTATTATTAATTATTTCCCAACCTTAGTCTTCTGGATTCAGTGAGTTACCAAGCCACACTTGAACTTGATAATACACTCGATATAAATGTTGTTGAGCCGATGCAGATGTTGGAAGAAGATATGATAATTGCATTCTTTTATTCTTTCTTGTATTTTTTACTAAAGTTAAATACCTATACTTGTCTAGACTATCAATTTTTTTCGAAACTCCATAAATACCAAGCAGTAACTTGATCCCATTCGTCATAATATCATGCAAAGAAGAATCAGTTTTTTTGAATGCTTCTGCGCAATCGATTAGATCATTTTTCTTTTTAAACATTTTTAATATTGCTGTTTTACCTCTTTTGAAGAGGTAAAACTTCAGTAATCAGTTTAGATAGCACAGTATAGCATAAAAGGTTTAAAAGAGAAATTGCCTCAGTTTGGAGTGCCCCAGGGTTAATATTGGATTCTTTACTTTTTCTGGTGTATGCAAACCATTTGACATCAGACGTAGTAGTTGAGCGGGGAGAGTTTTGCGCTACTTTTTAAATTCCAAATTTAATTAATGAGATTATTTGATTCGCAGATTAATTTAATTAACATTTTAATTATCGGTTTTCTGAAAATATGCTTTTTAATTTGAGATAAATTAAAATTTAGTTTTTTTTTATTACGATATAATTAATTTCTATTCCATTTTAAACTTGGAACAAATATTATCTCAAAACTACATTTTTTAAACTAAATTGTAATCATTTTATGAAATTTTGAGTACTTTTTTTGTACTTAGAATTATCTCTAATGCTAGGATTGGATTATTAAAAAATCATTTATAATATAAAGTTTGATATTAGCTATTTATTAACTTAGCATTAATGTAAGGAGCCTCCATGTTGCGCTTCAGGCTTAAGCTCGCCTCACACGATGCTTGTTTTGCTGATGGTTTCCTTGCTTGTTTCTGTGCATGGTACCTAGCATGATGGCTCCTGTGCATGGTTGGCTTCACACGGGTTTTGTGCATGATGGTTTACAAGCATGGTTACAAGCTTCAATGCGCACGCAGTAACAGTGACAATCTCAAGTTAATAGAAATTTAACGTAGAATATTAGCTGTTAGCATATTTTTGTGCAAAATACACAAAACAATATAATTGCAATTATAAACAAATCGAACTACCAATTTAAAATGATAATCTCTTTCAAATATGGTTAACCAAAAAACAACAATTTCGAAAAAATTATAAAATAAAGAAAATAATAAGAAGCAATAATAATAACCAATATAATAAAACTATTTTATTATTTTTAATATTAAAATAAATTAGGTTATTTAACCTAATAAACTTATTTGTTTACATCATTTCAATTCAAACTCGACTGAAACTCGGCATTTCTCGGTAATACTCGCACGATGCGGCTTTATCATTGGTTAGCGCTGAAAACATGCACGTAAACCATCACAGAAAATAGCACCGGTTCTATCAGAGAAATCGTGCACGAAAACATGCAGCAAAGCATGCACGGCAACTGCGCACCCATCAGCGCACCCATCACGGCACCAAGCAAGGAAACATGCAGGAAAACAAGCATCGTGTGAGGCGAGCTTTATGCACTCTTAAAACTTAGTCAACCTAGGGCTGCGCACTCTCTTAACGTAGTGTCTTTAGGACTGCACCCCGCATGTAGTTTCATTTTTTATTTTTGTCGTTTATTTAATCGACAATTAATTTAATTTATTTAATCTATTAACATAACTTTCACTGTTTAATAATTTAAATATTATGTAAAATAAAAACATTTTAATTTTATAATAAAGAATTTTGCTATTGTAATTGGAGGGTGGTTACAATTTTATTTGAGAAGAAAAATTAAAAATATTGAAAGAACACCGTATACATTACAATATAATTATTATGTAATAATATAGAGTTAAGCAAAAAATTATTTATTTTCCGAATTACATCTACGTACAGGTGTCGAATAATTAGACAGAAATGTAATATTATATATTTTCAAAGACAACTCTGTGCCTATGGTGGCCCAGACAAGACAATCTACCCTTAATAGGTATAATACTACACTGTAAAAAATTGGTGGCAACTGGATTTTTATTAATTAGAGACATTGGTGTAATTTTCAACAACAGTGTAAAATTCAACTTTGTTTTAAATTTATACATTATATAGAAAATAATAATTTATTTAAATATAATATTCAGTGTTAATCAAAACTTTTATTTTCATTCATTTTGTATAATAATATAGTCAATGTTAGGTGGTAATACAATTAATTCTTAATAGCATAATAGGAAGACGAAATATGAAATTCAAGCTTTAACCGCGTTGGATATTGATATTATAGTAACTTTAATAATGGTGACCATGATTTCCATGATTGTGATGACCGTGATTTCCAGAACCATGATGTCCATGATGTCCACGTTCATTGTTTCCAGAACTTCTGACTACAATGTGATGAGGGTGATGACCGCGGGTGGGACGATGATCATGATGATGATCATGATGATGATGATAACGATTGTTTTCATCACCACCATAGCACATGACGGTTACCATTAAGATAGCAAAAATTACCAACTGCAATAAAATTATTATTATTCATTTATAAATTAAAAAGTTTTAAATTAAACAAATTAATTAAGCATTTAATATTTTTATTGAGTTTTCAGCAAAGGTTATATAAATAATAAACATTGCATAAATACATCCTAATGAAAGCGACAAACCTCGCTGAAAGCTCAATAAAAATATTAAAAATTAACTTTTTAATTTAAAATAATTTTGAAAAATTTAATGAAAACAAGAAAATAATATTTTATACTTACAGTACTTAAACGCATCATTTTTTCTAATTGATTTATGTTTTGGTAACTAACTCAAGAATACAGGAGACGGTAGTTAACTGACAATTTGACTAAACTGAAGTGGCTTTTATATTGAAAATGTTATAATCAAAAACCGGATTTGTTGCTTTTAAAATATTTATCAAAAATCATTTCGTAGTTGAAATAAAATAACAAATCACCATATTAATGTAAAACTAATCACTTTAAAAGAATGAACCTAATTAAAAAAAATTTATTTACTATTAGATAGATAATATAATATTAATTGTCTCGGTATTTCTTGAAATTCTACATGCATTTCGAAAATCAGTTGTATTAAAAACTAATTAATATTAATGTACTTGTAATATTAGCTAAAAGAGAAATCGGATAGGTAAATAATTTTTCAATAAAAATAAAAATTTTATGAATTTAATTTTTTGTTTTGTAGCGGTCTTGTTTATTATTTTCCGATTTTTTCTGAATGAATAACAAAACAGTATAAAGTGGCTACATTAGAATTTTCGATAAATCATCAAACCTGCGGGACCAAAAATTTCCGGCGAAAAAAAAAAATTATTTGGAAGGCCTTGATGATTTTAAATTCTATTGGTATGATTTAAACAAAAAAAAAGATGTCACAATGGCCATTTTCCTTTACTGGTATAACTCCCAGATCCTGGACAACCACTAAAATGAATAGCCAGAAATACAGGCTGTCCCCGTGACAGTGGAAAACCTTCGAGGTGGTGATAAAAGACACTTTTCTAAGATAAATTTTCAAATAAAATTTTTGTCCAATTCTAAACCCTTGGGGAGTACCTCTTTTTAAAGCAATTTTATGAATTTCTGATTTCAAACGATATTATTGATTTTTTAGACTTAATGGATTAGAACTTTTGAAGTAAAACTTCTTTGGGCGCGACTATAGGGGTGTAAATACGACAATGCAACAGAAATGCGTTACGGCAATATGGCGGTATTTTTAAATTAATAACTATAGTAACTTAGGTGCACCAAAGACAAACTGAAATAAATTTGTCATAAGTGGGTGTTTTTAAAAATACAGTACATCGAAAATAATAATGATAACCAATGTATGTGTTAAAAAGAGATAGATACATTAGTTCTTAGCGTGCATAATAAATATAATGAAAATAGTTTCTATTGTGAATTTGTGATTGTCTGTCAAGTTTGACTTAATATAATTTAAGATTATCTTCAGATTTCATTTGAGTTCATACTTTGGTTTGCTAGATTTTCTATTCAAAAAACGGCTCTATGATGATTATAATATTGAAAGCCCTTTGAATTTTCTGTTTTTATATTTTTACTGGCTGACTGAAAAAATGTGATTCTCGGTTGCGTTTCGAGTGCCCATTTCTTCTTGTAGATTGGTGGCTCCTTAATCTTCTTATATAATCAATAACTATTATTTTTAACTTAATCAGTATCAGTCATAATGCCAAAAAAATTTTACTTCGATTGCGTGATAGTTACACGCATTTTCATTTTTTTAAATATAATTCGCTTATCTACAAATTAGGTTATAACCCCTAATCGTCTAGAATCAACGGATTTCAAGTTATAAATTAAATTAAGGGAAAAAATGTTTAAAAATTCAGGTTTTATTTTTTTTACTTAAACCTAATAACCTAATTTGTAGATAAGGGAATGATCTTTAATGAAGTTCTAATCTATTAAGCTTAAAAAAATAAATTAAAAGGAAAACTTTTTCTAGAAATTTCACTAAAAAGTAACAAATAATTTTTCAAATAAGAACAAACAAATAAATTATACTATTAAATAAATTTAAAAAAAGTTTGTAAACAAAGCTTTTTCTAGAAGTTTCACTAAAAAGTAAAAAATAAGAACAAACAAAGCTCCCTGAAAACATTAATATGATGTTGAGAAGTTGATTGTTGATTGAGAAGCCCCATGCTTTTTACATTGATGTTTTCAAGGAGCTTTGTTTGTTCTTATTTGAAAAATTATATTTTACTTTTTAGTGCAATTTCTAGAAAAGCTTTGTTTAAAAAGTTTTCTTTTAATTTATTTTATTTTCAACTTTTTAGTCTTTAAATTTTAATTAGTAAAATATCAATTATGAAATTTTTCTTTAGGTCACTTAATAAAAACCTGTAATTTACAAGATAATCCTAAAAAGGATTTATATTATTTTTTATGTTGGTAATGACTTTGACGAAAAGTTTTTTTTTAGTTGAAGTTTTTTTAACAGTAAGTTAAGAAAAAGCTTTGAAAAATCAATAATATCGGAGCTATGGCCGTTTGAAATCAGAAATTCAAAAAATTACTTTAAAGGGAGGTACCCTCCAAGGGTTTGGACTTGGACAAAAATTTTATTTGAAAATTTGTTTTAGAAAAGTGTTGTTTATCAACACCTCAAAGGTTCTCAACGGTCACGGAACACCCTGTATATTAAACTATTAGAGAAAGTGTTGTTGAATTTTGGTGAATTATAACTTATAAGATACTGAAAATGTTACTTTCCATCAAGATAATGCTGTAATTCATGTTTCTCGTTATTCGAAAAAGTAGTTTTAATAAAAATAAATTTGAATTATTAAAGTGGCCAATTAAAACACCTGATCGTGGTTGGGGGGATACAAAAAATAATATATGTGGCTTTCGAGTCATAATATCCAGTGGATGAGTGAAAGTAAGCAGGGTTGTAACAGTAAGATTTACTGAATGTAGTTAGTATCGAATGGATTAACGAGATTTAAGAAAATTGTTTTTTATTTTCATTTTTAAATATATTTATATCTATTATATACATAATATTTTTGCGGACACACATTCAAACATTAATTGTATAAAACTACGACTATAAATCACCACATTTATAAGGCACATTACTGCTAGTTAATGTTGACAATAAAAAGTACTATACAAATACACCATACACGTTACAAAGTAAATATATGTATTTTTAAAACAATACATTTTATTATGCCTAACAATAAATTATTTAAAATTAAGTACAAAAAATACTTGCACAATCTAATTATAATAATATAATCATGAGTGATTAAAAAAACCACTTGGAGAAATTAATTTGTCCGAATTTAACTTTATATATTACAATATGATAGAATGTAGGTAAATGATTATAAATTCACAGATGGATGGGTAATGAAACTATACAGACAGATTGACTACTGCAATAATAAATTATTCTGTTGTATTTCAATCAGTACTATCTTTTTGCAATGATTAAATCACTACACAGCACAGCCTTTTTTAACACCATATATGACCTTAAGCTCGGGGAAAATAATTTTCTTTATCAACTGGTTCGTTTTTCCGGCCAACAACGCTCTCTTTGGATCCTTCTTGTAAATCTTAATTCCCGGTTTATGTACAAGAAAGGCGTTATCTAATATTAAGAAGTCGTAATCCATTACACACAAAGCGTAGCCCTAAAACAGTTAACACTTAATTGCTTGTACGCCGGCACATCGACGAGTCAACTCACCTGTGTCATTTTATCGCTCTTTCCTTCCCAACTTAATCTCTCGTCGTATAACGGATCCGAATGAGTTCCAATAAAAATAGGTTCCCAATGAACATAAAATCCTATTCGCTTTCCTATGTGAAAAACGTGAAGACCTTTCGTCTCGTTCGCCTTCTGCCACTCTTTCGATTTTGGAACGTTGTGACATCCGGCGCATAATTTTTTATGGAATGGTACAGCGGTGCCGTTGGCTAACATCTCTTTTAAAGCAGTCTTATTATCTGGAACTTGTTGATTTCCGCTAATTTCGAATAAATGCATCGGAAACACTTTTGGATTTTTTCGCAATAGTGCGCCAGAATTGTCGGCTATCATTTCTAGGAACTGAGATATAATATTAGGACTAGGATAAAGTTCGATATCGGAAGGTAAAATGAAGTGTGTTTGTGCAGTCTCTCTCGCTACATTGCGACCAACGTTTACTGGGTACAACAATTTTTTCTGAGCCTTGTACATTTGTTCATTGCTAACGTTGAAATAGGCTGGTACTTGTGAACAATTAAAAGCGTCTTGCAAAGCTTTGTCGTGACGTGGTACCTAAAATTAGAAAGAAAAAACTGGTGACCTTAATGATGTGAACAAATGATAATGTAAAAAAAAGTTTAATCAAAGCAACCCATCTAAAATGTGAGGGTGTAATACAAGCTAGGGGCGTAACAAAATTTAAATGTAAATAACCGCTAGTTTTTGTGTAGTCGCGCGATCGATTAATCGATAGTGCTGCTTTAATCAAGTTCAGAAAAACGGTAGCTATTATCGATTTTCAAAAATAATGAAGTGGCAGAAAATTAAAAGTAAAGGTCGAGCAATAAAATGTTTTACCTGCTTTGGTACGTGCTTGGTGCTGAAATATATGTGAAATGTGACAAATTCTCTAACGAGAGATGAAGTACAATCGCGCAAATATGCAATGGAATCTAGCGTTGCTGCAAAATCAGTTCCAGGTGCATGCAAAGCAATACTAACTGGACCTTTCCACCTTTCCAACAGTGGCACTAGATTGTCCAAAAAGGAGTAGTCTGCGTGAGTCGTATACGTAATGGTTTCGTGGCATTTGTGTTTGCGTTCGGCTCTCACGTAATTATATAGAACCCAATAATCTCCTCGTTGCTGAATTTTATTGAGCATAGGCTTATCTAAACACTTGGTCACTTCTCTAACTTTTCTTAAAATTTTCGCTTCGGGATCTTCGAAAGAATCGTTTGCGTTGGATAACTCTACGGACTTCTCGGTCGGATTAAGTTGCGGGGGTGCATCGCGAACACCTTCCAACAACTCGAGTTGGTCTAAAGCGTTTTGTTGCCGATCTAAAGCTGCTAGACTTCTTCCGGATTGTTGCAGTTCGCGTATTACGGCGGTTGTGCTATTGTTGGTAAATATATATGCAAATAAATACAATAACGCTACTAAACATACACACTTTATGTAGAAAACTCGACGATTAGTGAACATTTTAGTTTATTTCCGAGTTAACACACTTTCTGTATTTATTTACATTTCTTAAAACAAATTTGCGCTTTTAACATTTTCTTCGACGTCCCGGAGGTCCAACTTGAGGATAATAATACGCAACTTTCAACATCACCGACGATCATGAAAACCGAGAAGTCAAACAAAATTCTATTTCCTCAATACTGGCCGACATGGTATAATGGAGTTTGATTGAAAATCTGTAAACAAAAAATGTATTAACAATTATCTACGTTCTTGTTGGTTGTTTAATAATTAATTAAGTGTTCGTGGGATATAAATCTTAATCGATCTGATGTAATTCGTTGCATAAAAAAAGGATTGATTACTTTTGAATTTCGGCGATGACACATAATTACAATGTATATTTTTTTTCGGAGTGTGAGAATCATCAGAACACGAATTTTAATGTGTGCACATTTTTTAATGCCTAATAAATTTTAAAACTGCATTCAGAAACAGTAAAAATAATATTAATAAAGCTATAAAAATTAACTAATAATAAATTGTTTAAAAAATATAAATTTTTATGTGAAACAAAGGTTATTCGTTTTATTTTTTTGAATTTTAAATTTATTTGAAAACGAAATTGCTGGACATTTTCTGAAATCTGAAGCAAATAGAAGTATTTTATTGAATGTTCCATGTAAAAGTTTTGGAGAAACCTTAATTGCAACTGTCCATGAAGTGGTAGTTTATGATATCAATATTGAAAGGAAATCAATATCGAACGCATGTGATGCCTTGTACAACAAGGCGTTAACTGAGTTGTGTAATCACGCAAGATCTATCAAAATACACGTCAACAAGTGTTTTATAACAAATTATTATGATCGATGAATTTCATTTTTCAATAATAAACTACCTCTTTTTATTATTGGAGTGGTTATTCCGCCACCGTCCTGCCATCGGTCAGATTTTAAATTGATGTCTTATATGTACATAGTATTACTTTTTAAATTGTCTTAGGTCTTATCTTACAGAAGACAAAATGTATCATTGAAAATAAAAACATAAAATCACTAAACATCTGGTCCTGGGAAGAGGAGATTGTGACCTCCATAGCGCACCCCATGTGACAGCATTTGAGTTCAATTAATTAAATTTTTCTTAATTCGAGTATTGCATATTATATGAATTGCTATAAGTCGTCTATACATTACGTCATGCAATTTTTGGCACTTATTTGCCCTATAAAATATTTATTAAAAATACTTTTATTTTATTCCGTGTTAATTGAATCGGCAAATGAAAAAATATAATAACATGTCTTCGTAGCAAATTTGTTAAGGTTTAAATCATC
The DNA here is from genome assembly GCA_911387805.1 of Cantharis rustica. Lineage (NCBI taxonomy): Eukaryota > Metazoa > Arthropoda > Insecta > Coleoptera > Cantharidae > Cantharis > Cantharis rustica. The sequence continues at coordinate 40,640,480 of OU426879.1, forward strand.
TAAAATATTGTCAGAAGAAACTTCTTAATTTTGTATTTTGGTAATCAATATAAACAAAAAATGACGTAGTTGTGCTGTTTTTCCACTCAAGTTTATATAATGTCTAGATTATTGAATTTAACTGATACCTATCTTATAAGAGTAGTATAGAGGATATACAGTAGTATATACAAATAGAGTACATTTTTTTGCACTCAACGTTAAACTAGACAGCTATCTAGAAGTTTTTTTATTTCTATTATATTTTTCGATTCACTAGAAAGATCTACATTTTAAAATAATTCAGGACATCTCAGTTTGAAATGTAATTTTTTTCTATTGCCCGAACGCAATTATTATAAAGTGTATCTAATAATACACCCCCCCCCCTATCATAAATACTCATTTTAACATATATTTAAAATATTTAACATATTAAAAATGTTTAACATATATTTAAAATATTGTTAAAATTTATTATTGAATTATGTTTTTTCTAAATTGACAACAAATATAGCATGGACTGGGAGGAGGAGCTAATAAGTAAAAACTATTTAGTAAATTAGTAAATTTAGTAAAAGTAAAATATTTAGTAAATAAGCTATCTACCTAATTGTTATTTAATTAATATATTTACCAAATATTTAACTACATATTTATTTAATTATTTTAATCATTTGGTGACATCATAGAACCAGGAAATATTTGAAACAGATAACCAAAATAATAGAAAATGAAGGTTGGTACAATAAGATTCTCGCCAGACAAGACTTGCGAGGTTCTTGTCTCACGTCGGCCACCACACGCACGAGAGCGATGTTTTTACTAAAAAAATATATACTTTCACTAGACCAAGAATAATTTATGTCAGGTTTGAACAAATTTTATTTAAATGAGGTGCCAACATTCCAGAACTTAAGAGAAATTACAGGTGTGTTAGTAAAAGTGCTATGGCCAAGAGAATCACTAATCAAATATCAAAGAAAATGACAACCGATTAATTTGCAAAAAGCATACTTCAAATTATGAAATCACTAGAGCTCTTACAAGTAGCAATTTAAATTGACGACGATGATAATGATAATAATAATTATTATTTCAAATCGCCTAGGTAGCTCAATTATTGAAATTGTTAGTGTTATTATTGTTGGTAATATTTTATAATAATATAATGCACAATACATATCGTACATAGTTATTAAGTTTGTGGCAAATATGTGATAATATAATATTGGAGTAGTGCGAGAACCGGATCCATTATTTTAAAACTTTTTTAACGAAATTACGGTAGTTGAAGGTGTAAATTACAATATAAAATTATCGATTCTATTATATTATTAGTACAATAGAATTTATTAAAAACATCCCTGAAACCATCAGAGCTCAAAAAGTACGTATATAGAAAGATATGATGATGAGGAGAGAGTTCACAAAATCATTTAAAACATTCCTGAAACCACCCAATCTCGAAAATTACGGTTCTAGAATGGCAAGAATCTATGTATATTAAGTTAAATTCGGCTATAATTATTAACGAAATTCAATTTAAAATTAGTTTATAATATTATGTTGACAGTTACACGGCTAGAAGACAATTGTGGTCGGCTACGTCTACTACAGAAACACACTGCTGTACATACCGTCAATAAAATAAGCAAAATTACGACCTTACGTAATAATAAAATTACGTTCATAGTTTAATCTTTTCATTTTAATATAATCTTTCAAGTTTTAAGTCGCCTGGGGGGGGGGGTATAATTAATACACTAATTTTTATAATGAAAAAACACCGAACGTTAAAAACTAGAAATAAGCAATTCGATGAGGCCTGAAGGAAAGCGACGAAAAATTATTTCGGAAGATCGGAAGTAGAAAGGAAACAACGGAAAAATGTTTCTTTTTAAAGTAAAGAATAAAGTTTAGATGTCCTGCGGATGTTTATCCTCGTACAATTCAATTATATTATTGATATAACAACTTGCGCAGGCAACACGTACGAAGTGTTGGGATGTCTATGTACCTAAATCGTTCTTTTGTAATTTAAAAAGTCAAAAGCTGAATATTTTATTAAATTTATTACAAGCAGATACTATAAAATTTATTACGTAAAATAATAATTTAAATATTTGAATATTTAAATTCAAAATTACTGTACGTAAGGTAAACATAGTATTTTAAAAAAGGTTTTTTACGATTTTATATTTGAACTGACATTTCATCTTCCATCGGGAAGTTGTTTTTCTTTCAATTGAATTGTCAATCACTTTTTTGTCAAAGCAATTGCTTCACATTAGGTGGCTTTTCACTTTTTGTGAAAGCAATTATTTTTTTACGAAAGTACTTTAATGCCGCTGGTAAAAACAATATTAGTTAAATTCAATAATTATTTTTCGTTTGCAAAGAAATAACAAATTTTATTCAGATCAAAATTTAAGTCAACCGACGAAAAGTTCTACTTTTACTCCTCGGAAAACAATATTGTTGTATTTTAATTTAAAAAATTAGAATCACTAGGAGTAAGTAATTCTGTGAAAAGTGAGCGAAATATAATTGGAAAATACATATTATTGGTGAGAGGCCGAAGATGTTTAGAAACAGGAAATGTGAAAATAATTCAATTTAATGTGTCACGTGACCTGAAATCAATTCCCTCTTCTCCATTATTCTTTTAATTTTAATTTTCGTATATTTTTAGCTAGAGTGGCCCTGGATATAATACATTAGGGTGGATTACATAATAGAAAATCATTGTTGAGTATGTTGACAAAGAATAAAAATTTAATTATAGTTATAAACGTTATAAAATTGATTAAATAATTAACTCTAGATTTGTGACGACAGAAATTACTTTTGATTTTGATGTAAAGAAGATTGTCATTATACTTACATTTTACGATTGAAACTCAACCATAATACAAACAATAAAGGTCATTTTAAGCAACCTACTGGGCATTTTAATAATAAATGTTGGAATATTCATTGATTATTTATATTGTCAATGTAGCTTTGTTTACTAAAAAATGAGCACTATTTTTTTCAATTACCCCACATTATACTATTGTTGTTTATTTCGATATTTGGATTTCGAAATAAAATCAATAGCTACCACGAAAAATAACTTAAAGAGGCCTTTTCATTGTTTTCAGAGTCATTTCGTTAAATTCGGCTTTCTAAATACACAGACACAATAGAAACGTTATTTTTTTCAATTATCTGTTTGCTGTTCTTATATCAGATAGCAATTAAAATAAAATTTAGCAAATTATTCTTTTATTACTGTTTTAAACCACAATTTTCGAATTATTACAAGTACAAATTGAACTTAAATTTTTTATTTAGCAAGGACAAAACTGCCTGCAAATAAAGCAATTTGAAAATTGTCACGCAACATTGCGTAACATTTTGTATCAAAATTTTGAAAATTTAAATTAGAACTGTCTCGCCCAAGTGGATAATTTAAACATTATTCAAAATTTATGCAAAAATTTAGTAGTAATAAAAAATTTTATATCGACAAATTTTGATTAAATCAAATCTGTTTAAGTGTTCGTTTCAATTTGAATAAATGATCCGCAATTCTACTTAAGTTTAAGTTGATATTAAATTTTTTTCTTCGGCATATGGAACACCCAGAGCACGTATCTAAATAAATCTTAATCTATTTTCAAGGTGAAGCACTCCTAAGGATTTTAGCAAAATTTGAACAAGGAAGTCGGAAGAGAGTTGCCTGAAAACACTTCATTACCATAATAATGCCGATACCGAACTGTTCGCAATCTTGCCGATGATGTACTAAAATGGATTCGAAAATTTATTTGAAGCGAATAAAAAAAATAGTTTTTGTCGACGTTGCATCGATCCACCGAAAGGTCCCTATTTATGCAATGAAAACCATTTTAACTGTTAATACATACGTGATCGACTATGAATTGGCATTGACACACAAATTTATTCCAAGTATATCACCGCTTCGCAAAATTTAGAGCAAAAGTCCAAATAATTATATTATCACAACCGAAGAGCTTCGATTAGTAAGGTTACCTCTAGGCACTTATTTAAATTACAAACTTCATTAATTATTAATGCGAATACTTTTGAAGTTAATTTTCAAAACGTTCTTAAATGTATGCACAGCAGAATGAATGCTACTTACTTATCAAATGGCTTTTATAGTGCGCATTTTCAGACATCGCCTTAAAAATAATTTTATGATCTTACCTTCCTTTTTTTTATTTGAAAAGAAATTAAGCCGACTTAAAAATTATCACTAAGTAAATATGCTAAACTAAGAATTACGGACAATTAACCAGCATTGCTGCGCGTGAATTATCATCATCAATATAAAAATATAATATAATGCAAAAGCGTCACATTTTTAGATAAAACTATACAGATTATAAAGTCTGCTACTTGGTAAACAATGAAAATAGGTTACACTTCCCCAATTAATAGTTTACTCATATCAACAAACTATGATACTAAAATACTCTCAGATCGGGAGTACAAATTTTCAGATCGGTAAAACATAATTTCTCCTATTTCGCCATATTTTAAGAAAATTAATTAGACGAAACTCCGTTACATCAATGATAAAATTATTATTAACGCACGGTGTAATTACTGGAATTGCTAAATACCGTAAATATAACTTCAAGTAATTTAAAATTAAAATATACACTTTCGTTCAATTAAATTTAATTTATTATGCCTAATTTTGACTGTTTTTAGTTTTTAAATTTAAAAAATTTATATTTGGGGGCACAGAGGAGCCATTTATCACTATATGTTTGAGAAATTGCCCCACCTAGAAATGAACGTCCCTGTGGCATCAGTAGAAACTAGTTCATAATAAATTTAATTTTAAGGAAAGTGTATTTTAAATAATAATCCTCGAGGAATCTTAATAATATAAAGTAATTTAAACCAAATTAGACATGGCCATTGGTTGTAAAACAAGTCATCGTCCTCGAGAAATAATAATGCAGACTCGAAAGTCTTCTGGATAATGCATATACGCGTAGCATAGTAATTCAGTTTTTCAACTCTCCCAAACAAAAATTTAACTTTTGCAAGTCAGTCCAAGTTGTTTTATTTATTATTTTTTATCGATCATCTTGTAACTGCATAATAATCACCGTTTCGCGTCGTTGTTCTTTTTTATAAATACGAATTGATTCTTATATTTTGTTATATTTGACGAGAAAAAATTAACACTTGCAATGTTATTGGAAATGTCAAACGGATCTTCTTATGTTATTATAGGTATTCTCAATGCCACTTTCACTCTCTATAACCTGGTTGCAAGCATCTCGAATGAGAAAACAAGCATAAAATAAAATAAAAAAATATACGCAAAACCAAGGAACGATAAGAAAACGGAATACTTTAGAAAGATAAATCCCGAAATAATCTCCCAATGATTGATCGAACATGCGCTTCCACTTAAATTCATGAAAATTTTTTTATTAAATTGAAGTATTCTCAGTTCTTAGCTTTCCTTCCATAAGTTGTACATATTTTACGTTAGTTAAGTTGCCAGCGTTGCCAACAGTTGCTACTGTAGCTTGTACAGACAAATTTTCGTATTTTAATAATACGCAATTTTTTTGAGATCATTATATGGTTTGGTTTATATAAGTATAACTAGATTACTAATGAAGTGCGGCCTGAAGGCCGCATTATATTACAGTAGATAAAACATATTTTATTATATCATTGTGTTTACGTCAACTGCGGAAACAAATCTTAAATTCTAAGTACTACATAAATATTTATTGTTATTGCTAAAATTGAATAACATTTTTTTATACATTTCTGATGGTATAAGTTACTATTTTACTCTTGCAGTTCATGGTGTAAAATGAACGGTTGTTTATCAGGATAATATTTTTACTAATAAGTAACTGTTGACTTCTTTAGAACGTACACATCTTCATGTCGTGGCAGTACGCACCAGATAATCTTGAGATGTATGAGATATAAAATACTGCCCCCCCTCTCCTCCGCGGTATACCATTGTGAATTAACATGTGTTCTTTCAAAATAAACAAATTTTACACCTGAATATTTCAACAAATGCATGTTTAAGTTTTCGCAGGCGAGAAAACTTTTAGAAAAAAAATATTTACATTACATTTAGAAAATGAGAACTACATAGATGTAGTTAAATTAGAACTAGTTTGATAGTCTAGTTTGTTAGAACAAACACAAGATTTCATAACGACAATAATGTATTGCTGTGGGATTTTTATAGAAAATTCTCAAAACACTTTTGTTTGCCTGGGTAGCCCTGGATTGCGGGTAGTTGAGATCATTTTAGGGTCGAGGGTTCTAGCGTTACCAAAATAAAATTAAAACATTTCTTGTCTCAAAAAAATAAATTGTTTTCCAAAAATAATTCAAAATTCATAATTAAATGTAAAATTTTTCTACTTCTTCCAAGATTCGAACTTGCGATTTTAAATTTATCTAAATCGTCGGCTTATCAATCTCGCACGTTCGCACTTATAAACTTTTATTTTCAAATTGATTAAAATTAAAATAATTCTCACTTCAAAATTGAATTTCTTAATATCCAAAAAAAGAAACACCATTCATTCAAAAAAAATAAAATACTTTAATCAATCCAAGAGTAAAATCTCTAACTTACAAAATAAATATTTTTGCGGTCAAATCCGACCAAACACAATTCCACAAATCTCAAAAATTAAATCACAGTTGAAATCAATCGCATCAAATCTCACAAAATCTCATTTAATCAGAGCCAAAACACGCACAACCGGCTCGTGCGGCCATTCTTGGCAAAAAGCCTAGAATTTCCGGTCATCCGTCCCCACCTAGCAAAATCTACAATGTTACAACTCAATTATTAAAATAAAAATTCGACCAAAATGCATAGGGTGGGTCCGAATCACTTTGAAACACCACAATATATGCACAGTGGCAGCTGGTACTGGAAGAGCGATGAGTAGCCGCTTTTGAATAATATTGTTTAATATTAAACCGATACTTTTCCGCCACTCCTACTTTATTTTAACAAACTATCGTAGAAACATCACTAAAAAAAATATTCGTATTAAAAAAATTAATTCCTTACAAAATTGATTAGGTATAATCCGGCGCCATTAGATGAAAAAAGTAAATTATAAAAAATCCATTTAATCTGAATAAATTTACCTAAAGACTATTTAATGGCAAATGAAAAAGTTACACACTTTTTCTTGTACCTTAATTGTTTTCTTCTTTGTAAACTCAAAAAGTAGTATATTGTGTCATTAGGGTTAAAAGCAGATTCTTGTATTTGCGATGCGAAACTTAGGAAAAACACCGAGAAAAGCATTTGTATATTTTTAAGAAAATATATTAACTTTTTTCTATGTAATGTAATTTAGCAAAATCTGTAATTAAGATAAATAAATACATTTAGTCTGAATATGAAAGATATTTTAATACCTGCTAAACCTAATCTTAAATTCGAAAACAATTTAATTTAAAAAAATGCATTCCTTAGGTTAAAAATTATTTTTAATGAAAATAATATTATAACAAAAACTACTAAAAATAATGAAATACTTTTTTTAACAACGAATGATCATAGCTTGGCCGATTTTTGCCGTAGGTGAAAAAAAAATTAAATTATCTTCCAAGCAAGTTGAAAAAAAAACAATATTGAAATTAGACTTATACAAGGGTTTCCACCCTTAAAAATCATATTTCGGTCGATTTTGTAGCAAATTAGACAAAGATTATCAAAAATTAAAAATTAAAAAAGAGTTTCAAAAACATGTGCATTTTTATACTGGGGTTCCATAAACTTAATGGAATGTTGATTGCCAAAATTAAGCATAATCGCTTAATAAGCTGGTAGGAACGCCTCAATCAGACTAATTAGAGAAATGTCAATGTTAACAGGAATCACTCTCAATAACTGCAACTTAATTGTAACTTCCAAGTTGTTGTAGAGAAATCCGAACAATGTTTGACGAGATTACGAGATTAGTAGCACCCTTTCGTTAGCCAAAATACTCGAATTTGCATCACGACTTGAGAAATGACTGAACTGAAATGATTGATAGTTGAATTGCATGTTAGTAGTCTCACTTTAGAATTTAGAAAGTAGATCGAATATCACAAATATTTGGTCGCTAAAACTACCTACTTCAAACAGACTTCTGAGTGATGCAATTCATATTTTCAATTTGTTTAGTTAAAATTCACTTGCAGAGAAAGTAAAGAAATCCTTTAAAAGAAAAACATTTTTTTGATATAACACCTGGAGAAATGGGAACCTGAATTTATTCAACATTTTTTGGTACTCAGTACAGAACTTTTGGAATATTTCAGTCAATTTTAGCTTTTCGACAAAATATAAAAAAATTAAAAATATGTACATACCATCTATATCAGGTGCACTTGTTTAATTAAACAAAAAAATGTAAGGATTTAAAATTATGGTAGTTAACTATAAACTTGGAACGTAATGAAATTTTATTACTTTATAACAGAGCAAATCATCTGATAAGCAGTTAGAAGCTAAATATTATATTAAAAAAAGTTTTACTTCTTTAATGCAAAAATCCATTAAAAAAAACTTGCTTTGTTTATTTTTTCCTATTGTTTAACTAAATTTTAATTAAACATCACAATGGTCGAATAGTTTCGATTAAACTTCAAATTAAATTTATGGTATTTAAAGTGTAGAATTATACATAAAAAATATCTACTTTCATTATAGATTTCGTTTTTAGAAAGCACACTTTTAGATGATGAATAAAGGAAGTTTAGGAAACCAGATTGCTATAACATTTATGGTAAATGTTAAATGTGAAATACCCGCCTATTTTTAATCTCTTGAGGTAAATCCTAAATTGTGATAAAAATTTAAAAAGCTTACCGCAAAATTGTATTATCATTAAAATTGTCTGTTATTATAATTTCAATGTTAAATTTCTTTAATGCGGGCGATGCATATGGAATTTCCAATGCTGTGATGCTGATGCCCACATGGTCGCTCTATATTCGCTGTATTTGGCGTTAGCATAGGCATTCAAATTTTAGTCTCAACAAAAGTTTGAGTTTACATAACAGGTTTATGCAGAATATTTTTAGTGTAAAATATTACCCGATTTAAAAGAAAATAAAGTTTTTCGGTTGCCGAAAATTCTTAGTAGGTTTTACGAAATGTCAAGCGACTGTAACATACATTATAATATCACGAAGTCAATTCATTCAATTCGATTTACATAATAACAAACACTCTTTTACAATTACGAGTCGGTATAGTTGTTACTTAACGTGGAATCTTAACTACCAAATACCTAAAATAGGTATATGCGATAGAAAACTACAAATTACAAGTAGATTTTGTGGTACAATACATACTAAATTAATTTAGTATGTATTGTAAAATATAAAATTTAACATAAATTAAAATAAATTAAAAGTTATAAAATTTTATCAATTTTCAGATGTATTCTTTACTTTACGGTTAAAATTCTATTATTTTTTAAATCTATTATAAGTTCTAAATTCTGGCGGGAACTTCAAAAGTCAGTTGCAATATAACAATGGAAAACTAATTTATTCAAATAATTATCAAACAATAACTGTTTTTAATGCGGGCGATTTATTTTTCCAGCTCCCACTTAATGGAAATTACAGATATCTGTTCCGTTTAAACATACCGCTTTGGTTAGCTGATCTCAATCTCTCGAATCGTATGCACATGTGCTTATCTAAGTCGTACGGTTCGCTCTAACGCTTCGCATTTGATAAATAATGCCGCTATATGCTTTGTAGTTTACACGACTTTATTGTTCCGGATAGAAGTTCGGTAAGACCAGAAGTAGTATAAACTACAGCAACTTCTATACTCAATCACAGCCATTCACCCATATACGGATAAGAATGAACGAAAAAAACTGTTTTGTAGTTTGTCAATTGATAACTTCGAAATTGCTTTCGATTTGTAAAAATTGCATCAATCAATTAGCCAAATATTCAGCTTAACAAATTGTGTTAAAATTGCAGGAAAACAATCATTTAGCTACTAAATGTCAGGTACTCGATTATAAATTGGCTTTTTCCCGCTTCGTTAATTACATAATTTTTCAACCAAGTTGCACCATCTGAAACGTAGTTTTATCAAAAATAATAATTTTACTGCAATATGTTCAAGTACGAATTTCAGTCAATGATAAATTAAAAATAAAGCTCAAGGTGTAACTCTAGAATTGGGATAAGCTTTGGTAGGCTGAAAAAGGTCTAAAATTAAGCAAAAATAGCGTTTAAAGTTTGAATGCAATAATTCAGCTAGTTTATACAATAAAAATTCAAAAGTCTCCTAGCTGAGATAGTATTTTTTTTTCAGTGTACCATAAGGGTAGTAGAATCAAACCTTAGAACCTTTCCAATTTACTTGGAAATGCGTTACCACCTATCAGCTAAAAGACCTTTGATTATTGTTGCATAAACTAGCTGAAGTAATGTAATTAAAAACTTTTAAAAGCTCAGAAGCAATTGCTCATAATCCTAAAATTGCACTCGAAGGGTTCTCCTCGTAAGTGCAGTACAATGATGTTGAGATCAGTTACACTTAATCAGTAATATATTGAAATAATATTTTTATCTAAAAAAAAGTACCATCCACTTGTTTTACTCGGGTAGCCCTGATGTGCGGTTATTTGGTATGATTTTAGGGTCGAGGGTTCTAGAGTTTCAAAATAATAATTAATTCCATTAAAAAAAAATTGTTTTCCGAAAATAATTTATTCGTTAATAATCCAAAATTAAATGTAAAATTTTTATTACTTCTTCAAAGGTTCGATTTTGTGACTTCCTTTATCCAAACCAACGTGATATCAGCAACGCCACGTTTGCTCTTACAAATTTTAATTTTAAGTTTTCTGACATAAAACAAATTACACTTTCAATGATCCAGAAATTACCTCTAATTAAATAAAAATCGTTCATCCAAATAATCAACTTTAATCGAAAAAAATATCAAAAAAACTCACAAAATTCAGAATAACCTCAGCTACGGTCATATCCGACCAAAAATCATATAATCACAATCTTTACAAAATCTTCTGTTGTAAAATAATACTCGCATCAAAAATTTCACAAGAATTCACAGAACCAAAAATCGCACAACCGGCTCGTGCAGCCATTTAGGCAAAAAGCCTTTTTTCTCCCCTCTTTGTTCCCTACCTTGTACTCTTCCAAATTTACCAAAATAAAATACATTTCACTAAATTTTCCTAAACGAATACAGAATGGACAGACAATATTTAGTATAAAAAGAACAATAATTACCCTTACAACATTTATTATAACCCGAAAGCTGCTTGTTCGGTCGTTTCCGGTAATCTGAGCCATTGCCCCGTCTATTGGCTTTACGATCGAGAGCAAATCGAGTGAGGTAACCAAAAAAATCAAATTATAAAATAAAAAACAAAACCTAGTCATTAAATAAAATTATATCAATAATTAAGCTAAATGTTTATCGAATTTTTAAGTACATTGATGCAATCGGTTTTGAATCAAAAGTAACCTATAATAATTTAACTATAGAGACGATAACTAATTTTGCAAGCTATAATTTATGCGAAATTTTTGACGAATTGCTCTAATATGAATTATTATAGGATATCGACCTTCTAACGGATATTTTTTATTAAGATAAATTTGTATGACCTTCTTTGCATGCCATAGGTACATTAAATTACATGGCGAAACAAAAATGTAAAATAGTGCATAAATTTCAAAAAATTATGTTCTCGTTACATTTATATCACATGGGGTAATTGACATAGCCTTTAACATTTTAATTCGACACGAAGAAATATTTAAAAAAAAACTAATTATTATTCTTATGTGTACCTTTAACGGTTCTAATTACATCATTTAAAAACAAAAAACATAAAAATAATTTAAACGGAATTAATAATTCATTCAAACATATTTTTTTGTTATTTATCGTATAAGATTGATATCGATGGTGTTTAAGTTTCTTCACTTCATCTTAATAAAATAATAAGCTAATAAACATGATAATAAATAAAATTCTAGTCCCTGCAAATATTTCAACTTCCTTTTTAATTTATCAAATTTTTGGTTCATGACTAACCGGTTTCGCAAATTCAAGTTTTCTTATTATAAATTGTTTGCTCGGTCGAAATAGAGTAGGACGGAAACCCCTAACCCATTTGAGGTGAACGACAATATCTTTATAAAACCATAGCTTTCGATTTTCCACTTTACCTTGAAAATTAAATTTTATAATATTGCATATCGTATAATGTGTAAATGTTACAATTAAACAGATAGTAACGGTCTAAAAGGTTACTCTGAGGTACACCAAAAGTTTTAGTTTTCATTCATTAAATTAATTTCTAATATTAGTTTGTTTAGAAAAAAAACTATTTTTAAATATACTACATAGTAGATAACAGATAAATATTTAAAACTAAATTAAAAATAATAAATCGATATATTGAAAAAAAGTAAATATTGTGAGCCAGAAATAAATATGAGATGTCAGGACGATTATCAAGTTTATATTATCCAATTAAAATATATTAAATTTAATTATATAATAGAATTTAAATTAAATAAGCGCTCAAACAATACCCAAGATAGCTAGGTACAAGATAAGTTGTAATTAAAGCAATTAAATTATCTAACGCTCCTAATTCAGCAAAATAAGCCTAACTGTTAACTAAAACAAAAGTCTGCAGGGAGACGTATAGGTTGGGCATTATTTCACTTTCGGAAGCGTTCAACGTTTTGCATTTACATTTTACAAATATAACTCAGTTACGCGATTTTAATTTTGCTAGAATTCTAAATTTGTGAAAACGGAGAAAATTATTTTAGCACTTTTCTCCTGGGGCCAGTGCTATTGTAAATGTCCAGAAAATCAGATCGTGTAGACGTGAAAATCCCCATTGGTAAATAATAACTAACTCAAACTGCTACAGACTAAATCAAGCGAAACGTGCACGGAATTTGCCAAAATGGATTCTCGAGAAACATGCACTCGATGATCTAATAATTTTATCTAACCGAGAGATCGAGGGCTTACGGGAAGACAAAGACAATATAGCCTCTGACAATGTATGTCGTAATACTATTGGTAACTGTCAGTTCTGTATAGTGCAAATACCTTGGTAATCTGTTTCCTGCACTCGCTCTAAACCATAATCATCAACCGTATCCTTCAAATTATGTATACGCTAAGCACTCTAGAAGAAGATATGCGATTGGCTATTGTGTAATATAAATTCATCTAAACGTTTAATTTCTTATCTCCAATAGTTATCTTGCATAAACCGTTATACATGAAAGAGCGCATTTCATTGAGAAGCTTCTATCTACTTGCTCAAGTGGAGTAGAGCTGTTTTAAAAAGTAGAGTGGTGATTTAGATACCGCAACTAACGTTTTAAACAAAATTAGGTTTATGAAAACTACGACAATTATTGTAATTATCTTTTTATTATTTTTTAAACACTACGTCAAAAAGTTTCTGTTAATATTATAAACCAAATAGTGCACCTTCCATTAAAATACCATTAAATAATAGGGAGTAGTACGATAACTGGCCCGGTAAATTAAAAAATTTTGGCGTAAATTATAAATAATAAAGATTAATTATTCAAAATCGTTTAAAAATATGCGTAAAAACGATCAAAAACCGTAAGCGTGTATACGATTGGCTATTTCCATAAGATTAGCCACGCCCACGGCGGATATTTATTAGCGATCTAGGAATACCCGGAGACCACTAAAACGGTGCCTGCGAACAATTACCGGTACGGTCTCCCCCAAGATATCAAGATTTATACGAGACAATACCCGGGCTAGACGCCGAATATAGTTCCTTGAAACAGCAAGTTAGGACAGCCATTTCGGAGTTCAAAAAATACCAACTGAAGCAACATCATTTCAAAACTCATCAGCATGGAGGTTGGTAAAATTACTCCGAAACTAAAAACAGATCATCCCCCCCCCCCCAAACGGTCTGCACGGCATAGCCCTCAGCTCTGGCAAAAAGACTGAGGTACTAACCGACAGTCTGAAGACGCAGTTTGCACCAAACACTGACGTCTCGGAGGACCTGACGATGCGGAGGTCGAGGAATGGCTAGAGAAGAACTACAATACCGATTTTGACAACCCCGATTTAGACAAAATAGAAATCACCTCCTATCAGAAAGTGAAAAGCTTCATTAAAAATCTAATCAAGAAAAAGAGGCCCGATCCAGACGGAATCTCAAATAGGGTCGTCACAAAACTGCTCAGGGCGGTGGTGGCAGCAGTTACGAGCATCTTCAATGCCTTACTGAGACTCGAGCACTTTCCAAGTCGTTTGAAAGTGGCCGATGTCACCGTGATACGCAAACCTGTCTCATATAGACTTATCAGCCTGCTTCCTTCCCTGGGAAAAAATAATTCACAAAAGATTCATTACAGCGCTAGAAGAAAACAACTATCCAGGATGAACAGCTTGGTTTTTGTGCAGGGCACTCTACCACGCAACAAGTGCTGAGGCTAGCATATGTCACGCACCACTGGAGCAAAAAACAGGCAACGAGAACCGTGTTCCTCGATGTCGCCAAAGCCTTTAGGCTTTGCTATCAGCACTTGTAAGGCTGATAGCATCCAACCTGACGGACCGGAGGTTCAGCGTAAAAGCAAATGGATCTTACTCGTCGGAGAGATCCATAAGGGCTGGAGTTCCTCAGAAATCTAACATGGCTCCGACCTTATACATCTTTTAAGCTCGAGACCTGCCAAAAGGAATACCAGCACCCACGACTTCTTCTGCACAGCTCATGTTATATGCGGACGACACTGAGTACTTCGTGAGTTCACAGAAAAGAAAACAAATCATAATAAAACTGCAAGCAGCACTGGACGACATGAAGGTATGGTGCCGTGCTTGGTGTATCGGGGTTAACCCGCACAAGAGCACAGCAACATACTTCACAAGATCAATAGCACTCAACAATCCGTATGAATTTGCTATTTCATAAAGTGCAATTTTTCCTGAGAAAAAATTCCCCCAAGAAAAATCAACAATGTTCGATACCGAGAACAACAATGCGTCTAAATATTTAGGGATGGTATTGGACAGGGGTCTCCGCTGGGGGACAGATATAAAACAGATAATAGACAATGCAAGGAGCGCCATGGCCGCGCTGGAGTAAAACTCAGCGTCAAAAACGGTTTGATGCTAGTAAAAACAATAATAAGGCCCATCTTTACCTATGCGGCGCCAGCCTGGGGGTTTGTAACTGCTGACCAAATAAAAAAACTACAGGTTGTGCAAAAAAATAGCAGTGAGAAGAGCCACGAAGACAGATTGGTACCTGTCCAATAAAAACTACAGAAAGAAGCCGAATTTGAGTCCATCGAAGAGTTTATTCGAGGTATGACGAATAAACAAGGGCTAGATAACTCGAAGACTACCTGATATATAAGAGGCCGAAATCAGTCTCCAAAACCACCTCTGAAGGTTAAACTAAGAGGTTGGGTTAACTGGTTGGGTCACATGAACCGAGAGGGCTCTATTGCGCTCCTTCAGCACTCCAAAGCCAACTAAACCTCGCCGAGACTTTGCAAAAGTCGTTCTATTCGAGAGAGAGAGCTAAACACGTCCAGTCCCCCAGCGTGATTACGACTATAAATAGTTACGCGTCACCTCAGCTCCACCACAAGTCGCAAATTCCAAGTCCGGTGTCCACGGCAGAGCCAGGCTCCTACCCTGAAAGCCCAAAAGAGATTTGTGGCAAAATAACAAAATAGAGAGTATTATGGCAAAGCCATGGAATCTCACAAAGTATCTTGATTCGATTTGATTCAGATCTCTGAATACAACAAAAAATTAAAAATATTCCCCGGTGTACCCATAATCCGAAAGATCTCTGTTTTTACGTTAAATTTTGCTATAATTAATGAATTCCTGTTTATAACAAATTTATGACATGATTAAACCAATTCTGGATGAACCCCTAGATTTCAAATTTAATTATTTCGAAATTTTAAGGAAAAATTGTGTAATCACATCAAATTTTTTAGAATAAACCAAAATATGCACACTTTTTAGAAACTAAAATGTTTAAGTTAACACAATATATAAATACACCGTATGTATTGAGATAACCCGAGCTATTCAAATCTATAAAATTTTCTTAATTTCAAAAATTATTCTTTTTTGCTCGGTGTACATCTATTTTTTTTTATAGCTATGAACTCTTGTAGTTGAAGTTAAAATTGTAAATTAAAAATGCTCAAATTTGTTACCTTTCATGTGGTCTTGCAAGCGCACGTACACGCTCCGCATGTGGTATTGCAGCTGGTCTAACAAATTTGCTACGACGTAATTTTACACATCGACCAAAAATTTTCACTAATTCTTCAACTTTTCCAATTAATTTAACAATTTGCACTTTACCACGATTAATTCAAACAAAAACATCAACTCAACTTAAGTTATTTTATTAATTTTTAAACAATTAAAAATTAAAATTTTTATTGCGGGAATGATGTTCGTCCGCTAGTCTACTCGACGTCAAGGCGTCAGCCCAAGTCTCTTGTACAACCTTCAAATCCCACTCTCTTCACTTTATATTTCTCCCACCTTATTTACAGCTAAAATTCAACTATTTTACACAATATGATACAAATAAACAATAAAACAAATTCAAACTTTAAAATTATTTTACAAAACAATAAAATTAACGTTGTTATGGTTTTCGAAACACGACAGTATATTATCGCAAACGTTTTCACCATACTATGGCATCATCAGGCGATGCACGTGTTTGTGCATATTTTGGTTTATTCTAAAAAATTTGATATGATTAATATCGAGTTACACTACCTAAACCACTTATCTATTGATTAAAAATTGTGTAGATTCTCTGTTTAATCGTTTCATTTCAATGTATTCTATCAAATTTTACAAAAACTTTGGTGATACCTATAAAAACCTTTGGGGCTAGTTATCACACAACACTCAAATAATTTATTAATGAGAAACCCTCGTATGTGATAACGCGTGTTTAACATAGTATAAATTATGTACTTACATTACTTATTTTAATTATTCTTCCAATTGCGTAAACAAAATAGATTAAAATTGTCCTCGACAATTTTGGACGTTGACATGAATTTCAAAAACAGGCATCAATTTTATTTGCAAATGTAATACCACCTTGGAATACATTATACACAACTCATATATTATAAATTTTGCAAACCAGATTTTTTGCAAAGAACGCGTAACTTGTATCGACACAATTTATGTATAAATCATCCCAAAATGCTGTCTCTTTATCTTGAGAGAAAAACTATTCTCTTGCGTTCGGTTAATCTCAGACTGCGTTATATTTTATATTCGTTTCGAATCTTGATTTCTATTCTGCGGGCTCTCGAAATAAAAATGTTTGTGGTTTAAAATATTGGTAACGATAATATATTTTGCCCTCATACCACACATGAAGATTAGAAAGTACCTTTCCCAAATTAAAATAACCGAACCGATAATGAAAATTATAATAATATCTTTATTGAACAATTTAAATTATATGTCAATATTGGATTTCGAAGTAGATTTTGAAACAAAAATAAAAGGCACGATTTATATTATTTTTATTTGTTGCAAAAAATAATAAAATTTCGAGTTTCCTGTAATAGTTCTTGGTGTTATTTATGACTACGATATTTTTTAAATTGCCAAAAATCCTTTGCCAATCTTTGATCTATTGCACCATTTTGGCAAACAAATAATATGGAAGACAGTTACTTATAATATAAAAGAAAGGCATTCTTAGATTAAAACTATAAAGCAGCCTGAATTCCGAAGATAAAAGTTTGCGATAGGTAAACCACCCTAATATGTAGTAACTATGATAATTAGTTTGGCTGGGCACCAAAAGGTATTGATCAAATAAGATCGGAAAGAGGCATAGTTGGGGTCACAATTACTAATCTCATAAGTTCAGTTTGTTCAATAGAGCCGGTATGGTGCAATTTTACAATGTTCGGAAAAATCGAAATTGTCATTCCACTCATAAAATAAAGTAATTTTATTTTTTTCAGTATTGTAATCACATAATAAAACGAAATTGCAAAATAAATTATAATTTGGTTGTAGATTTAACGATTTTACTCATGTTCGAAGTTTATAGCTGTAATGAAAATGTTAAAGAGTTAAATAAAGAGAACAAATAATAAAACAAGCATTTGCTAAATTGTAAAAACCATACCACACAAAACGTAAACCCAGCATTTTTGCTTTTATGTAACAAAATGGTATTTGTATAAAATTTTTGTAACGAAAACTTTGCTATTGGAGAGTCTATCCATAAGTTGGAGTATTTGCAATCTGAGTGTATATCATGTATTTTTATTCTATTGGTCCCATATGCACCGTATTACAAAATAAATATACTTCTGCAAACTCTGAAACCACCTACTTCCAACAAAAACATATCTCGATGAAAAACACTTTGACAAAATCGATCTATAGACTTACTGCAGTCTGCATCTGCAATAGTTACGTAACATATCTCTATTTCTTTTCCGATACATAACTTAAACTTGGCATTAAAATTACATAAATTTCACTTTATTTGAATCAATAATTTACAGTTTCAGTAAAGCTTCTGCATTAAAGAACAAATTTAGAGTAAGCTCCCGAATTGTAACAAATCTGCCAAGTAAAAACAAACAATTTATTTTGACCACATCAAGAGACCTATAGAGAGTATATTTTTTACATTTTTTCAATTCACAATTTTTACAGTCTTTTTGTAAGTCACTCTAACTCGGAAACGGTGTGACGAAATAAAAAAATAATATGAAGGGAAAGAAATTTGCTGTAAAAGCGACAAAAAAATCTTCCTTACTACGCTAAGTTAGGAGCGTATACGAAAGTTTCCCGAGGCACTGTACATAGTTTCGACTTTCTACCGATATATTTATGTTAAAAAGTTTAAATTGAAAATGCAAGTAGGAAAGTATGAACTTGTAGTTTTATAGTACATAAAAGTAATTTATCCGACATCAAAAATAAGTTTGTACTATTCGTACAAAGAGTAAATGATTACGAGATTTTTCGTTGGCTTAGATCAGCATTTTTACCCAAAATAAAAAGGATTCACTCAAGTTTGAAAAGTAAAATTGTTCTGGGACTTTCTATTAGCTGAAATTTTATAGACCGCAGACCGTTGATTTGGAATATCAACAAATCATCACTTTCTGTATAAAAATAAAATTTTATAGTTTCTCCACCATTAACCCATGTGTTAGATGATGAAAAAGAAAACGTGCCTTTAGTGTAAGCAGTAGGCGAAAAATTAATTGTGGTATAAACAAATAAATTTTGGTGTTGTGTTGCATAACTAAATTGAAAAAAAGAACAATAAGTTACGTAAATACATAACTACGTCAGGCTCAACGTAAGACAGTCGTAAGAATTAAGTCGTAACGTAATATTAAAATTAAGATATTTTTTTGTACTTTAAAGGGTCCTTGCTTTAAAGAATCTTCTTATTATCATAATTTTCAAAAATATTCCACTAGTTTAGTTTTAATCCAAAAGTATCGAAAATCGGTGATAAAAAAACTCAGCATCAGGCAACAGCTATATTCGCTCAACCAAATATTAATATTGGGAATAGGTAAAATAGTTAAATATTTAACATCGATAATAATAATTATCGTACCTATTAATTATTAAAACCTGAAATAAATACATTTGAATTGAATTGAAGTTGTAATAAAGTAGTCATTCGTTTTTATTTAACCTTAATTTAAATACAAACACAACATTAAATTAAATTTGATATGTTTCCGTTTAAATTGTACTGTAATATAAAACTGTATTTTGTTTCAATAAAAATTAAAAATAATAAGTTTATTTGGGTATTTATTCAAACATGTAAAAGTTTTTTTCTATAACCACAGTTGCCGAAGTACCGGAAGGTATTCCATACCCCCCCCCCCCAGGCCTTCCGGTTTCAAACCGATAGTTTGAAGTCCTGTCCTGTAATTAATTTTATTAAATAAGTACCTTTTACTCTTTCAGAACAAATTCATCGATCACCATATGTCGCGACAAGAAAGACACCGGGAGGTCTGGGAGGTATCCCACTACTTGCATCTCTTTAAACTGTGAAGATTGCAATATTTGTGCTGATTATTTTGTTATTCAACTGTTTGTCAAAGATTTTTTTATTTTGTGTTTGAAATAATCAAAATTTTTTTAAATAATACAAATCTGCAATAGTTAAAAATAGTTTATGACTTCCTTTCGCAACCTTCTAGTTATTTGAATGTTTACCCTTGCGTGTAGAAGTTAAGTTCGCAGTTTGTCAAATTCGAAATGTCAATCTTATTACTAGTAGTTTTATAATTGTATCATATAATAATATTTCTCAGCAGCGTCAACGTGTGATATTTTCTAGATAGTATTGATTCTTTCATTGGTTATTTTTAGAAAAGAAATGCAATATCGTATATTTTTTGGTATTTTAACTTTTGAAATGTTTTATAAATGTCAGAATTTATAGCGTTACAGTGTCGTAATCAGGTTTGGAAAAATATTTTCTTTTAATCCTGTAGTCTCACATCTTAATTTTATTGCTGAAAAAGTAACGTAAAATTTCAGTTTGGTCGTTAGGAATGCATTTAAATCATATTAGGTTATAAATTATGTTGTTTCTTCCGTAAATTAAGTAGAAGAAAATTTCAAAAATGATTTATGAAAAATCTTAAAAATTGATTCTTGCCACAATTTTATAGATATCCACCCAAGAACTCAATATTGGATTTTTAAATTCTCTACAGTGGCAACGCCATAATGTTCCTCAGTGAACTAATTTAGTTGGTAAAAAGAACTTTTGTTTTTCGGTATATTTCAATTTACAATCATTATGGTCGATGTTTTTATATTAAAAAAATATATTTTATAAGTTTTTGATTTATTTAATTTCAAACTGTGCATAATTGTTTTAAATATTAACTTGAAGTTAATTATGTTTCTTTTTACTTTTTTATTATATATTTTTATTATCATAATGGTTAAGGTTATTAACATGTGTTTTTTTTTTTTTTTTCTATTTTTATTATCATATCAAATTTTTAGAATAAACCAAAAAATGCACAAACACTTTTTAGAACTAAAATGTTTAAGTTAACACAATGTAAATACACCGTATGTATATTATCGCAAACGTTTTCACCATACTATGGCATCATCAGGCGATGACTACCTAAACCACTTATCTATTGATTATTTTTATTATATATTTTATTATACTTTTTTATTTTATTAGTGGATACCTATACTGTGTAATATTTACAATGATTAATTTTTAATTATTGAAACCGAATTGACAAGTAATTAGGTAAGTCAATGTAATAGAGTGCAATAAAATGTGTCAACATCCGCGATTAAAAATGTGGTGTTGTTCACCGATAAATTCGATGTTATTCATATTTTATTTTAACAATTAACAACCGACAAAAGACGGTTTGTTGCAAATACGGTTAAGGGATCATAAAATTATATTTGCGATTAAGCTTGGTGCGGTGTTATTGATATTGTAACCATAAAATAAAATAAACGATCCACCTTAAATTTTTTATCAATATCGAAAAAATACACAAAGAACATTTAGTGGATAAGAAAAGGGAAACTAGACTGCGAAAATTTACCCCCTTGTCCTCACCTGGCCAATCACAAAAAATTTAAATGGTTAATGTCTTTTGTGACACTTCAAATTAAAGGTCGTTTAAAATGCTATCTTTTTACGTAAAGAAAATTAAAATTAAAGTTAAATCAAAAAACTTGCGCTATCGCTAATTCTGAGGAAAAGAATGCAAAGTATTTAAATTTTTAATAGGAAATATTAATTGTCAACTTTTAATTAACTTGTTAATGAATTCCCACAACATAGTATGTTGTACAAAGACTAACAAAGAAAATGTAATATTTTCGGTTGAAGTTAAGAAAAACGGAGATTTAAATTAAGAGATAAAAATTAATAATTTGAATCGAGCCATCCCGTATGTCAAACAGCTTTTGTGTTTTTAAATAGTGATTTTACAATTTATTTAAAAATGAAATTAGTCACGCCTATTTATGGATTCTTTGTGTTAGGATAAGCTACATTTAAAAGCTGAGCTTTTAAGCATTTAAGCAAAAATAATTCACGGATTGTGTCGGGGATTTTAGTAGTATAAATAAAAGAGAAAAAAGATATTATAGAATGTTGTAAATATTCCTGCAAAAAATTAACGTACTGCTACTGTGGTGTTTTAGCATCAAATCCAAGTATTTCAGTGATTACGAAAATTAAATAATTATCAAGGTTTGAACGTCAATGAGCTGAACAAGATAAACAAGAATAGGTAATTAGAAGTTGTGTACTTACTAGGAATATTATTTGCACATTTTGGCATTGAAGTTAGCATTTCTCTCGTAATCCTGCAATTGTCCTGCACTTCGTGAAATAGCAAATTCATCTATCATATACCATTAAGTATTATTAGTAATGATTTCATTTAGCACGCATAAAAGATTATCCAAGGTAATTAAAACTACTATTATAAAGAAGTTTATTAGTATTATTCCAAAATATTTTAACTGGTGGGAAAACCTTGTTCTTTTTATCCAAAATAAAATTTTTATAATTCCAAAGCTGGATTTCACGATTGAAAAACTGAACGCTTGTGCAAGCATGTAATTATGATGGCTGAAGCAATAATGTTATAGAAAATTGATTTAGTGCTCTAAATTTATTGACATTATAAATTTTTAAATCTAAGATGGGCTTCTAAAGAAAATTATTACATCTTTTCTAATATTAACAAAACGCTAGAAAGTTATTTGTATTGTTGCTTAAAATGATTACTCAAGGGTTCCGCATTCTACAACTTCAATATTTAATAATTAAATATTACAAATAAGTAAAAAAAAAATTAATTACTGCTTCGCCAAAAAAAGTATAAATTATAACGTGCTGATATTCGATGTAATTATAGAGGGATCTTTATTCCGACTTGAACTGCTGATGAGCAATTCTCTAAATTTATTGCCCCTGCGTGCTACTTGAAGCAGGAAAAATTTTAGTTTGAATTTCTCACAAGTACAATAAAATAAAATCAAAGTAGTAAAAAGTTGTCTCGTACAAGAAACTGATTATAATTTTACGGAATAATTAGCACCGAGGTTAACGTGGGTAACGGTAAAATACATACTTGAAAGAGTTAAGTAAATATTTCAAGTGCAAAATGCATGCAATTGTTCAAAATCTTACATAATAGTCGTATAAAGTACATGGTAGAAAATCCTAAATACCATCTTTAATATTAATGGAAAAATGCTCGGAGAAACTCTGAGCGCTGGGTGTATAACCTGTAGACAGGTAGCATTTATATTAATGCTACCAAATTAAATATCAAATGTGTCGCAAAACAGGGAGTGTCGTAATAATAATTAGAAATAATGTAAATTGAAAAATTTATTTATTCAACTATTTTGTATGGAAAACAACATTTTATCTTAAAAATAAAGAGCGTCGAGCTAGCTAGCCAGCATACCGCGCTATTGGGTGATAAGTTTATTAAAAAAAAAAATAAATAAATAAAATAAAATAATTCATGGAAGTTTTTCCAATTGTTTCTAATATATAATATCATGTAGTATACAAAATGTTATGAATTATTTACATTGCAGTCGATTTACTATTCAGAGCTTTGTTTGCATTTCTATATAACAAACGCAATAAAAAAAATTTATTATATTTGCATATATCTTATGAAAGACGTCATTGACAAAAATTTTTCAAATTTCTTCCATTTCTAATTTTTTAGTATTATATAAATTTACGATAACCCCAACCTTCTTAGCTTTTAAAATTGCTGAGATTCATGACTCACTAGCGAATGATAAAATTAAATTATTTATTCCTTTATGCAACACTATTTCCATTTGTTTAGGAAATGAACAGTCAGGAAATCGCTCCAACACTATATTGTTATTTTAAAATTTATGTATTTTTAAAAATACTTCTAAAATATTTTATCATGTAGCACTGCGCAATTTTAGATGAAAGCAAAATTCAATTTCTAGAAGAAATTCCAGTGATGCGTGAGTGATATAATTAACGTAATACATTCCCATGAATATACCTATTACAGCTTATTATTTTTTAAACGCACCTACATTTTCCGAGATCACGAATGAAAAAATATTTCGAATAATATATCACATATTACGGTTAAATTCCCAGAGTGTTTGTCCTCTCGGTTTTACAACATTATCTCCATCCTCACTTCCCTATTCACCATAATCCAGAAAATACCTTCCGCCTTAGGTTTACTGTTAAACTATCCGCAAACGATTTCCCAGTTCATAGCTCGCAACAAGCAAAACGGGGATCAGTACAACAGAAACCGATAATATGTCTTTCTCCGGCCCAATTCCATTTTTATAACAGCCTGAAATACTTCAAAGGCATCCACCAATAAATATTTTCTCTTTCAAAACCTCAATATAAAATTTGGTGTATTTGGTGTATTCGTATAAACCACTTTATAAATAACAGTTTTGGCGTTTTATGAAAATTGTAGACGACATTGGAATAACTTGATATGAAAATGACAACATTAGTACTTTAAAATTACATTCCAGATATTTAAATATTAGCAGTAAAATATTTATACAGAGATAAAAAATGTTTTACTAAGAGCAAAGTTAGGTAAATATGGAATCATTTTCAAAACTTACATTGCTTTTCCAATTTATTATTCAGATTTAAAATTAATTTGACAACCTTTTACGTTCCTATCGACATAAATCTTTCGATTTGTAGAATCTCGTCAGAAATAAAGCTTAAATAAAGAAATTTAAGTTTGGCAGCTTAAATTTGTCATTTTGACTACGATCTAATTCACAATTGAAAACAATATATTTAAATTCAATTGGATTGTTCGTAAATTCAGCTATTGACTCAACTTCAACTCTATGGTATGAACAATAAACCACCAGCAGAGCTGTTTCCTTCTGTTAACATTTTGATTTTTTATTTAAATTTTTTTGCGATTTTTCCAAAAGTAAATTCTTGACATATACCATACTTCTCAGGTTGTGCGGCCTTCAGGCCGCCCTGACTTCATAACTTTCCAATTGTAACCAATCAGAGTATGTTACATAAGAAAGGAAAAAAGCTTGACTCTTTATGTTTTATACAAAGCACATGTTCATAGGACACTGGTGGAACAGCCACTCAATAAATCAAATTAACTTATCAATAGAAATAACAACCATCGATTACAAAAAAATGTAGTAAAAACTAGAAACATTTAGAAATAATTATTTACTTTCAATCCTA
Source organism: Cantharis rustica (assembly GCA_911387805.1). Taxonomy (NCBI): domain Eukaryota; kingdom Metazoa; phylum Arthropoda; class Insecta; order Coleoptera; family Cantharidae; genus Cantharis; species Cantharis rustica. The sequence continues at coordinate 40,665,865 of OU426879.1, forward strand.
ATATTATAAATTACTATTATATGGTAATAATTTTTATTGTTATTATTCTTATTAAAAAAAGACCAAGAATCTATTTCCGTAATTTTCTCACCAACTTAAATTCAAGTGCGACCTTCGGGTTGTAAAACCTTGGCAATCTAGTTTTCTATTATATTTAGTGAAAAACAATTATCTTCAGACCATGAGGCTTAGGTTCGATTCCCAATTATGATGAAATTATTTGTGCCGGGATATTAATTCCACGTTAAGCTGTAAGACGTTGTTTACGTTGTCATTCAACGTCATTGAATAATCGTAATTCAATAAATTTAAATCTTTTTTATTAGCATGTAAATTAAAAAGTTTTTTGCAGAGACGGGGTGGCTCCTTGCAATTTTAATTCATAATCAAGTTTCTAAAATTACTGAGGTACTGGGAGGTATTCCATACCCCCCGGACTCTCAGTTGTCTTCTACCGCAACCCATACATTATTTTTTTTCTAAAAAAAGTGATAATTTTTTGTATAATTAAACCTATTGCAGAACATGCACAAAAGCCTTCCGTCTTTGAAATCGGGGGGTTTGGGAGGTATAGAATACTTTATGATTATAAATGGCGAATCGCGACTTAATCAGACAAAATTAAACTCAACTGAAGGGAGGGAGAACATTGCAGGATTTTGTCAGAAAATTATAACGTCTCACCCTTTTCATCGATAAACTTTTGTAGGTTATGAAATAATTGACGTCCAAGTTCGCAAATTTAATTAACACAAGTTGATTAGCACCGCCAACCACTAAATTTTGTACAAATTTAAAATTTTAAGCTGGTGGTTAACATTCGATGATAGTAGGTAGTCAGCAATATCGTAATATAACTAAAGCCATTTAATTTGGTATATATTCAAATTTTAATTTTTTGAAAGTGATGAGTGAGAATGAAGGTTCCTTCCGTCTTAAAATTAAAAACCCACGTTTAATGTTCAAAACTAAACCTCCATGAAGGAAATCATGGTTAAATTTTATTTTTTATCAGCATCCGCTTTGAACGGATTAGATGGATCACAAATAGAATGTTATGCTCTCATCTTGCAGGTTATTTTGTATGGATAAAAAAACACATATTGTCTAATCATAATTTCGGGTTTGTAAGAACGAAATAAAACCAAATGGGCACTCTTCTCGCAGTTTTTATTTTCTTGGGCGACGCGTTTCGGTCTTACATGACTTTATTAATATAAAATTTATATTATCGCAAGATGATAACGGGCAGTTCGATTGCGTTTATTTTATATTGACATTTTAATGTTCCATTGCTATTAATTAGTTTGTTAAACTATAAAAAATATTGTATTTGGTCTCATAAAATTTATATTACTTTGATAACTTGAAATATAATAGTAGGTACATAATATAATATAGTGAGCTCGAAAAGTTTGAAAGAAATTCCATAAAATATTTTTAGTGAAATTTTTTCAGAAAAGCTTCGAACATATCAACATTGTCAACGTCACATTAACATTTTTTATCGTATTTTGATTTTGAGCGGTGACGTCATCGGAAAGTATTTTAATTGGCAACCCTTATTTTTCTTTACGAAATTGTATAAACCACATTTTTCTGAATACAAACGTATAAATTCGTCAAGAAAAATAAGGGTTACCATTTAAAAAATTGTCGATGACGTCACAGCTCAAAAACGAAACACTTTTGAATTAGTTTCAAACTTTAAGAGCTCGCTGTATATAAATATTACTATCATCTGCCAATATTTCAGTTATCTTTATTGTAGCTCTTTAGAACAGATTAAACTACTATGGTGTTGCTAAATTCAAAAAAATCAATAATGAGCTTAGTAGAATCTAAACTACTGTATATAATAAAATCGAAGACAAAACTTCTCACAATTTATGTGACATTGTGTAATTTAGTAATACTATAGCTTTTATCTGCCCCGAAAAGCTTACAATAAAGATAGTGAGCAAAACGTCGTCAGATACACAACATTTTTACCGAAAAAATGTAAGTTTTATTCAATTTAAGAATCATGAATGAAAATATCGATTTGATTCTGTTAGTCTTTTACAATTAAATGCATAACTGTTTCAAATTTTTTATATTGATACGAGCCCCGATGAAGGTCGTAGAGGCCGAAACGTGTCACGTATAAAACTTGACCATTTGGTTTTATTTAAATATCTCAAGAGTCTAGAAAAGAGCAATTCATATCAAGTGGTCTAATCTAGTCTATTGACTAGTAAAACAAAAGTTATTTTTTGTGTATAATTCGTCTAACATATTGATAAATCTAAATTACCGATATTTATTTTATTTTGTTTTGTTTTTACGTAATTATTATATTTTTTGATAAAGTAGAGAATTTTTAACATATTAAAGAGTTTGCAAAAACTGAAATATCTTAGCTACTATTTATTCTATCAACGTAAACCTAAAAGCATTTTTTTTACAAAGAAACGAGCTACAAGATTTAATGGTAAAAGTTTTCATTAAATTATACACAAAGGAATCGGAGAATGAATTCGTTTTATTTCTTATAATTATTATATTTTAAATCACTAGAATTAATATTGAAATTAAAATTATGAATTTATAAATGAATTATAAAATTATAAATTATAATTTATGAGAGATTTTAAACTATATTTAAATTTTTGATTGTACTTATGTTGGGTGCAACAATAAAATTAAATCAAATATTTCTATTAGTCCTTTAATTTTTAAATTGTAATAAATTTAAAAATACCACAAAAATTTGAGAAAACCAAAAGCCAAATATTTATTCTATTATTATACCATGAGTCAAAAATTGTTTATTTTTGTATGTAATAAATAATTTAATAAAATATTAATTAAATTTCGGAACTAAATCATACTCTTAAGAAATAATATTATAATAAAACAATATTTTTTAATATTATTTATTACCAGCGCGTAACTTTTTGTCGCTTATTTGGCGTCGTCCAATTGTCACCCAGTTTACGGTCGGCCAAATATTATTTTTTTTTGTATCAACATATATAATTTTGTTTAGCATTGATTAATGTATTTAATGCAAAAATTGATCATTTCTTTGTACACGTCAAACGAGACAGAATTTTAACATATATCTATTTAATGTATCCGATTTTGCTCTAATTTTTTTACATACTCTATTTAACAAATAAACTAATCACATTAAATTTTTTCTTGTCCACGCCGTTTCCAAGTTACAGGGGGTTGAAATTTGGTAAAATGAACCAAATATCGAAAATATGCTACACGTAAATAAATCTTATCTTCGGTTCTATTTATCCTAGAGATTTAATTAAAAAATCATTTTGAAACTATTTAATGAAGCTTTTGTTGCATATTTATTAAATTTTACGAAAACAAATTTTTTTATTTTTTATGGACAATTTTATTCTTTAAGGATGATTTTCGGTATGAACTTCCCCTTGAAGAATTTCTAAAAAGATTGAGGTTATTCGTACCGTATAACATTGTAAATTTTCAAAATGTAGATAGATAGACACTATATCAAAACAGCGAATGATTTAGAAGAGACGGCGTCCTCGTGCGAAGTATGAAGTTCAATATTAAAAAAGTTAAACACAAACATGGCAAAACAATTTATTTTATGTTGCTGTTTTGATGTAGTGTCCATTAATTCACCATCTTGAAATTTCACAGTATTATAAAAAATTAAGTAACAAATAAGCTCATATTTTTTTCGATGTGTTCAAGGTCAAGGTCATTCCAAAAATCACCCTTAAATAATAAAATTGCTCAATACAAATAGAATTATTTGTCATTGTTGAACTCAATAAATATGCAACGACAGTCTCATTAAATAGCTTCAAAACGAATTTTTAATAAAGCCTGTAGGATAAATAGAACCGGAGATACAATTTATTTAAGTGGAACATATTTTCAATTTTCGGTTCATTTTACCAAACTTCAACCCCTTGTAACTTTCAAACGGAGAATTTTAAAGAAACATTTTTTTTGTGGTTAGTTTATTTGTTACGTAGAGTATGCAAAAAAAAATTCGCAAAATCAGAAAAATTAAAAATGTTTTTTCAAGTTTTCAAATTTTGTAAAATTCTGGCCCGTTGACATATCGTAGATACTATTACCTATTACTGACTAAAATTAAATTTTTATCTAGTCCTTCATCACCCACCAGAGATATTTGTATTAAGTTTGATTATTTTAACATCACATACTACTAAATACCACAAAAATACTTAAACAATTCTAAAACTTTTTTAAGTTATTTTCTATTTTATAGTAAACGTGCTTTAAATACAAAAACGTGGTCAAATTTAAAACTTATTTTCAAATTTAGATTTCGAAGTGATAGAGGGCATTGTATGTCTCTGCTTCAACCCACATTGTATGGGATTTAGAATTCATATTCATTTACTTAACCTAAAATTTCATTTAGACACATGACGCCGTTTAGTTTGGTTATTTGGCAAGCGCAACATTTAAAGTTTGGTTAATTTCTTGATTATTAAATTTTTAAATTTTTTGGTATATTTGTTCTCACTTCGTGTTATTTTTACTGTTATACATAACTGAGAATTGAAAATAATCGTGAAATAGGGGCCTTTATATTATGTTACAAATTTTTTTGTTTTTTATTTTTAAGTAATTTTTATCATTTCTATAGCGTAATTTTTCAGAATTCTATTTTCTTGTTTATTCAAATATTCTAAGTTCAACACTGTTAAATGTGAATTATTGTCTTTTTAGTTTCTGTAAATGTTATGTTTCTTTGTAGTATGTTATATTTAATTAACAGTTAAAAATTTTATTTTTTTAACATTTTGTTAAGTTTGATTATTTTAAAAATTGAACTTATTTTTTACAAGACGAAGTAAACATTTAAAATTAAATTTCACCCTTTGGGGTTGCATTTAGGTGAAAATGAGTAATGGGAAATTTTATAGCTTGTTTCTTTTTAAACAAACTGATTATAGTTCCATGTTGATAGAATAAATTGGGGCTAAGATATTGTAGTTTCTGCAAACCCATCAAAAAGCTAAAAATACTGCACCCTCGTCGACGAAATATAGTAACCATATAAAAACAAAAGACAGTAAAATTTAAATAATGGTAATTTTAAACTATCAACAAAAACTTAATTTTTTCAAAATGACCATCAAGAACCACTTGATTTAGAATGACCCAAAGGCTAAGTTGAGAAGCTTTTGTCTCTATACAAATTTTCATTTCTTTTTGAATTATCCGATTCTCCTGTCAAATTTTTGTCTGAAACTTTTGGGCTGTGATAATGGAATGTAACCTAGTCAATGCAATGTTGAACTGCGATAAACCGTTAAAAAGATTAAAAGAACAGATATAACGAAGGTTAATGGTAAGTACGATGTAATCGTTTAAAGGTCAAACGGGGGATTAAAACAAAACCACGCTGGGCGATCAAGATGAACATGACGAGGGTAGTTCGAGAGAAATACACCCTGAACGTGTATAATGTTGACGACGTTGTCTAGTGGTGTCGTTTATTGATTATGTGTTAATATTATCATATGAATAAGCAAAAATATGACGCAAGATCCTACGTTTAGCTAAATGAATTTATCAAATTTAAATAACGGTCGAGACCAAAATATCTTAATGAATATTTGAGGTTTCGTTATTACAATTTTAATTGTTGGCTTAGTATTTGATTGCAAGTACACAAATTTCTTGAGCATTTCATACGAATAGCTTTTATATTGTACGGAAATAAATAAGAGCTTCTGGTGCGCTAGTATTTCCGTGTTCAATATGCGGTCACTCCTCACTCGTTCAACCCCCGTGGATCATAAAACTTTATTTTGTAGGGCAGGGCAGTAGAATTTTTGTAATAATACAGAAGTAATTTATTGCCTTTTTGGGACTGACGGAATTTACGAGAGTCTAATTAAAAGAAAACTCTACCTTGAATAAATATAATGTTTGTTCATCAATTTTATCTGGTCTCAAACCAAAACCCCAAACAAATCACAGTCACACTGAATAAAAAATATTTTGTGAGAATTCAAAACTTTTTCAATTTGTAGTGAAATAAACAAAAAACTAAATTATGTATAAAATTATTATGTTCCGGACAAAAGTTTACTGAAACCCCTGTTGTTTTGTAAAACAGAAGATAAATCAAAATTTATAATACCAAGAGCCTCAATTTCCTGCAGGTAGCTCACCAGCATACTTCCGTCACTAACAGTTACCACCAAGGAGAGCACTCGATATGCTTTTGAAGACAAAATCAATATTCGTCAAGTTTTCAAAGCGTTATTATAATAACCATATTAAAATATGAATTGAAATACAAAATTGAATTACGTCATTTTAAAATCATTCCAGACAATCTAGGACACTGCACGGAGCATTCTGGATAATTAATTCTTTGAAAATTTCCTTTTTAAATTTGTATTTGGTCAGTGAAAAGTTCTTCTTACTGTATATCTTTAGCAGTCTATTGAATAATTTATTTTTCTCCGGCCAACTGGTAAATAAGTTTTACCGAGAGCGATTTATCTAATGTCAAATTCAATTTACTGAACTAGTTCGGTAAAAGTGTGACGTCATCCAACTTTTGTTTTTATCGTAGTCTATGATATACTTATTAATGTATGGTTTGAAAACAAAATCACTCACGCGGCCACGCGATATGTTTTCTTTAATATTAGTTCGAAATGTTTAAATTACAAATTCAACCAATGGGGTCACTTAACCATTTTGATTGTCGTAATTACTAAACTCGTGAAAAATGGTTACTATCTATGTAAAATACTATTACTGGATTCGTAGGTCACAGAATTTGCCGTTTCGGTTCGTTCTGTAAGTAGCCTACTCGTTCAGTAAAAGCGTCTCAAGATATTAAATTAGTAATATACTATTTCCTACAAATATTCAATTTTGTTTGTTTTTTTAGTTTTTAAATAACTTTTTTTTATGCACTTGTACCTAAGAATAAATTTATGGTTCAAGTATAGATGTCAATTTGCACGAAATATGTATAATATGAAGTCTTTTTCTGTTTAGAATTAAGTTGAAAATTAAACTAAATGTGACATTGCATCGGGATTGGTTGAAGTTTATATCCATTCACACAGCTAATATTTGTTTTTCGATTGACATTCATGAAATTTTTTTATTGCTATCTGTTCGGTGTAGGCAATTACAGTTATTCTATGTACTATAAGAAGTAATACACCACGACTTTCCCTTATTTAAATTTTTTTCTCCGGTATAGACCAGGTTACAGTAAAACCAATTCAACAATACCAAGTAGTCGACTTAACTTGGCTAAACTTGTCTGAAACAAGTACCTACCAACGGAAGTGAACGCACGGTTGCCTTGCAATACCTGTTACTTTAACCTTTCATTGTTTTTATTTTTAAATTTTTTATGTATTATTATTACTTGATTCGTAAGGTACAAGGTTGATTCAAATACCCAAAAATCTGAGTTAGATCGTATTTACTCCATACGTGCAAAAACAGCGCTGTACTCATAAACCAAATCGGATTTTAAAAATCAATAAGTACTAACGAAATTAAAAAATTAGCCTTCTGACCTTTAAACTTGCAAATTATATTAATTATAAATAATCTCAACGTCGCCGTCGTGCGATATCCCAATTAATATTTAATGTTCATTTATGTGATCTTTGCCTATCGTCCGATTATTTTTTAATGCCTCTGAAATCAGAAAACCACGTCAAAAGATCCTAGTACCCCTCTCCCACGTCGCCATATAATAATTACATATTCCATTTGGTCCAGGTGAACAAAAATACGATCAATAATAAACTAAAGTAAAAAATTACGATAACTCAGGTTCAAGTTGAGTTCATTCAAACTTAATTCAACGAATTATTGAGACTTTAACTCGCATCCCCCTATCATAAAAATCCTAGTTACGCCACTGATATCAACGAACACATATTATACTAACATTTAAGATTACCGTTTTCCTACAATTACAATTTTTTTAGAAAATAACAGCAACAGATAAAGTTGCCAAAGTTGTGCGGCCTGAAGGCCGCACTGACTCGTCAATTAGCTTAAATTACTAATTTAAAATAAACCAATCGGAGGTTCTTTACGGAAGAAATAGCAGACATATAAATAGTAAAGTTTGTTATAGTATAATTGGGGGAAGGGGGGAGGATAAAATTAGTCTATATTAAGAACCCCCAAATCAAAACGCCAAAAATAAAAATACTAAAGTCAAAACACTGTAAAACTGCCGTAATGCTACATAAATCTCTATTTTTAAGCTGATTATTTAAAAAAAATTTTCTTAACTTATAACTTACGTACAGCAGATCTCTCTTTTTGACAATTTTTTTAATAAAAACCCTTAATAGTCTAATTTACCTAACTTAACTAATAAGTACAGATCTGACTTTTTTTGAGATACACAGATATTTCTCTCTTTAAGTAAAAAATATTAATACAAAAATGTTTCGTAACATATAATCTAATCAGAGACTCCCCACAATATTGAGCGAAAGCTCTTCCTCTTTCCACCCTATGGGGCCGTCCCTGAATCTACGTAAAAATCTCTCTTTTTTGCAGGATTTATCATACGGTTCACAACTTATAACTTAATTTACCTCCACATAAATCTCTGTTTTCAAGTTGATTATTAAAAAAAGAAACCCGTTTCGGAGTTTTGACTTCTGCGTTTTATTTTCGATGTTTTTGTGTCGGTATTTTGACATGTTTTTTGATTTTTGTTTTTCCCTAAATTTTTAATTAAAACCTCGAAAGTTTTCATTATTCTTTAATTTCAAGATAATCCGCCGCTGGCTATCTCATCTACATTTTCTAAATATGTTTACTACAAGCTTTAAAAACGCCCATCACTGAAGCACATGAATAGATTAACGAGATTCTGTGTAACCATGATACGACATAGTTTGATATTTTTACAACTGCGTGGGCTCAGAATTTATTTCTCAGTCTTTCTAGATCCGTTTTTTAATAAAAATTTTCACATGAACCTTATTTTTAAATATCACTTTTTTTGCCGTTAATATTTTTCTATCGTGTTTTGTTTTTAAACGGCAACTTTTATTTTTCTTCCGGATTGGGTAAACCACATTTTTTTTGAATATGTATAGAAATGATTTTAAAGGGGAAAGTTTTCAATGTAATCAGCTCTAAACTTTCAAAAGAGCGAATTAAGATTATTACATTAACTAATAATTTATTAGGGAAGCGTTGAAGCTAACAGACGGTTTTGGCAGTTAACAAAATTTATGCAAATCAACAACTTTGGCAAATAAAAATTGAAAAAAATGTATTCTTTAGTTAGTCAAAAAGGTCATATTTTTACACAATCGTCTTAAAAACATGTGGTTTATCCAAATTCGTCAAGCAAAATAGGGGTTGCAGTCTAAAAAAGATTGCCGATGACGTCACAGATCAAAAACGAAACACGATAAAAAAATGTTAATGGCGAAGGAAAGTGAAAATTAAAGTTAATGAAGGTTTTCTGAAAACATCCTTCTAAATGTTTTTATCGAATAAGTTCCAAATTTGACGAGATTGCTGCATATAAAAAGTCATCTTTATCAGTCTTTTCTTCCGTATTGCACATTCATTTTTTTATCAACTTAAAAAAACTGGGAGGTTACGGAAGTATGAAAAATACAGAAAAAATTGGAATAAATAATTTTAGATTTCCGGAGACGATTGACGAGAAATTCAAGGTTAGCAGTGGTCGAGAAAATCTTTTTAAGTTTTTGTGTTCTCCGAGATCTGGGTCTTCTAGATCTGCATTTTTTATTGCAATTTCTGCCCAAAAATACATTTTTTATAAAATAAAAAACACGCGATGGGCGGAGCTAATCTTACGGAAATAGCCAATCGAACGTACGCTTGCAGTTTTTGGCCGTTTCTGCGCGTATTTTTGAATAATTTTCAAAATTTAATTTTTTTATTTGTAATTAACGCCAAATCCTACCATGATATTATTAAACTCGTGGTGCACTTTAACGTCCTACTCAACAGCAGCAGCAGAAAGGACTTATGAAGCTTTGAGAAGACTCAAAACTTACCTCCGAAGTACTATGGACGGAGACAAGTTGAATGGACTGGCTACCACTTATATTAATAAGTTCCTTGAAATAGACCTTGATGATTTTATCATTTTTTTAATAAAGCTTCACTTTTGGACGTATCAAACTCAAGTGAATCATTTTAATAACCCATCTTCTTTTTCTCTCGATTTCCAAGTAAAAATATATTAGTCGACTCGACTCGTAACCGACCCCCCCTCCCTTTATTTGTTCCAGTTATCCCTACTTATCCAAAGGAGACTTACATAAAGGAGCTAGCCTTAAAAAAACAACATACGATTGAGATAACAAGAAATAATAAGATTTTTAGATATGTATTTTTATTAATGAAAATGTCTTTTTTTTAACGCTTATTCGTTGACCTAACTAATTGGAAAAGTTAACGACCACACAATTCGATAAAATTAATCTTATGATTTCATATTTATAGTATAAATTCCAGTTGTGTGTGCATGTTTATGTGTCGGTTATCAAAATAATTTCGGAAGTCTTTTCAGTTTGGTTTGAAACTAAACCAGAAGTGGCAGTGAATTATAAATTAGACTTTCAAATTTGCAATCGAGAATTGGGTAAAAATCACATCGTAAATCAATAAAAGTGAATAGCAGTAGGTATAACGAAACGAGATTCGATTTCAAACAAAACATATAGGACAATTAATAATTAATTAATGGTAATTTAATTACGTTAATTAAAAATAATGTCACCGAGTTAACGAAACAATTTGTTAATTAAAATTGGTATAATTTTTAGGCTCATTAAATTAGGTAATCAGTTTGTCAATTTAAAATTACAATAGCAAAAATATTTTTCACTTCATGGACAATGAGCAACAAATTGTTTAAATCATATCAGAAAATTGTGGGCGATTTAAACATACACACTTTCTATTTATAGATAATTAACACTTTTAACGTCCATTTCCGTTTTTTTGTGACCGTGTGGACCGATTAAAATTTCAAAAATTGGCTACTCGAATTTGCACTTTACTTGGTGTTCGCTCAAAGTAGATCGCGTTTTCAATTTGTATGTTAATTATTAACATTAAAAAGAGAACAGAGAATTAAATAATAATTATCTCGGGCCGATTAAGCGCTCCAGTCCCGCAATTTATTTTTAACATTAAAAGATTACGCTATTAAATCATTTCCAATCAATTTCGTATTATTTTAATTAATCATCCGCATTTGAAAAGTATAATTTGAATTAAAATTTAAGGATTTTAAGGTGGAAGGTTCGTCGCGGGATTCTTTCCATAAATTAAAATTGAAAAATAAAACATTGCCCTGGTCTGCATTCAAAAAACGAGCGTATAATTCTTGTGTTTTTTGTAAAAAATCAATTCTTAAGTTGGTTACTGACCTTTCGATTTAGTTGTTCCAAGTCGGAAAAAATTGTACATAACACATTGCACTCACTGTACGCGAAGAAGGGTCGTGATTTCTTTAGAAAATTTATTACCTAAATGTAAATATTGCAACAGTAGCGTAGTGGCACAACAAACCACCAAATGTCGAGATACTACTAACATTGCCGACGCACCCCACCATTTGTAAAAGAAGAAGTAACAAATTTCATTGGCTATAAAAGCGTTATTGGCGTCGCGCACGAAAGAGACAGCGTACGACGTCGCGTCTAGATGCACACACGCAAAAGAAACGGAAAATGATCAGGGGGAGCATCGAACCAAATATTTGCGGTGGGGGCTTAACAGAACCTGTTCTTTTAGTAAGAGTAAAATCACCGCAACACATTGAGCAACTTAAAACATGCAGATATTGTTTTTTATTTTAAAAGAAGTTAACAGTTAATCGAAATTTTCGAAAATCAATAACAGTGAAAAAATAGTAAAATGTATTTCTCTTGCGGGTAAATTATGGAATTGAAGATGGCCAGCATTGATTTATAGACGATGTGAGTAAAATTACGGTAATTCTTTCTTCGAGCAAAACATGTGAAATACTAACTACTTCTAAATGCCGAGATTAAAGTTCATAGGTTTTATAATAATAACTGCGGCATTTTTGTTGCTCTTGTTATCATTAAACCAAAGACCAATTTATCACAAGTCCAACCATTCTTATTTAAATCCGATACAAGAAGAAGAAATACCTAACAACACTCACAAACCATCCATCAAAGAAATAATCGATCAACAATTTAACTTCATCCAGCAAGAAGCCTGGAACTATCAGTTTCCTCACAATACTAATTTGAATAATTTTACCATGACAAATGGTGGACAGCCACTAAGAAATATAATCATAACAACCTGGAGGTCGGGATCTACTTTTTTGGGAGACGTCCTAAATGCCGTTCCGGGCACTTTTTACCACTACGAACCCTTACTAGATTATGGAATCGTTCAAATTCGAGGACCACCTTATGGAAAATCAGCCGTAGAAAACTTAAAAAATTTATTAAACTGCAACTACAAGGAACTAGTCAATTATTTAGATTATGGACAATCGCACATTTATTTGTTCACTCACAACACCCGATTGTGGGAAGTCTGCGAGATGTATCCTCACTACTGTTGGAATTACGAATTTTTGACAGAATTTTGTAAATTGTTTCCATTTCAATCTATGAAGGTGGTCAGACTGAGATTGAAAATCGCCGAAAAATTACTGCAAGATGAATCGTAAGATGTGAATATTTTTACTTTCAAATTTTAATTTAATTTCGTTGCAGCTTAAATCTTAAAATACTCTTGCTGGTGAGAGATCCCAGAGGTATTCTACAGTCTCGGAAGCACAGGAACTGGTGTCCGGGCATATCGGATTGTGATCAAGCAAACTTATTGTGCGATGACATGGTTTCAGATTACAAGGCAGCTGCTAAATTGCAGAAGCTCTACCCTTCAAGGTTTAGGTAACTAAATTTTAATTTCATTCGAATTGCTAAAATATTTTCGGTCATCGAAATCATAGAAAAAACTAAAATGGAAAATAAAACGATTAATTTTATTTGTAAATGAAGGTAAAAATCGTTAAAGTGATAAATATAGGTAAATAGGTTAAACTAATTAATTAGTAATTTGTATAAAAAAAAATCAATTGCATAAAAAGATGAAGGAACTGACGTATATTACTCATCACCTTGGTTTTCCTAACGTTTAAATTATTAAAGGAAGAATTATTGAAGCTTCAAGGACTCATTAAAATTAAAAATTAGGAAGAAGATACAAAAAATCATAAATAGAAGGTCTTCTCTGATTAACAGTACTATAAATATCTAAAAAAAAATATGGTTAATTGTAGTACAATAAATTGCAAAACAATCATAAACAATTATTATAAGGAAATGTTAAGTCACGAAATTAACAATATAGGATGTAAAAATTTATTTAATTTTTATTGTTCATATTTTGATTTTTGATATAATAAAAAGTGTTAAATGTATTGTTACAGACACTGGCATTTGAAATTACTCCAATAATTTAAATTTACTACTTAACTAAAAAATGCACTCCGCACTCTTCGGAATTAAAAAAATTCAAATACTTAAGTATTATTTAATATATAATTTATTAATCTTCAAAGCTACAAAACAACCACAGTAAATTATGAATACATTATAATAATGCTGTAATAATTTAAATTATAAAACAAAAGATAATATATTATCATACTTCAAGTCTCACATTTATAGGTTGCTGAAGAAATTGTATGCGTGATGGTTTTCACAAACCTCACTGCAGTTATCTAACAAGGTCAGCATTCTCATATCTCTTGTTTTACAATCTTAACTCATAATTATTTATTGTCATAATTTCAAGCCTTCAAGAAAAATTAATGTCACATTACGTTACCACTCTGGTTGCAACGACCTGGAACTGCAGGTAATACTTTGGTAGTAATCGGAATATTCGTTTCACTGACCTATCCTTCAACTATTAAAATAGTAATTCGATTACCCATCTTATGCGGCCTGAACGAATCGGAGGTGCATTACGGAATTGAAAATAGTTTATTGCATTCCCTATTTAAAAACAGTTATAGCCTTCCATTTAATAAATATAATTCAATGTTTTGAGCCTTATAAAATTTATTTTCTGACTTCCCACTGGTAAATTCAATAATTTGATAAAACGCCACAAACGATTATTTTTAGCATCGAGGTCAATTCTTAGGCATACTCAACCTTGAAAATTAAAACCAAATCGTCCGTTGCGTTTTTATGCCCAAACTGTAAATTTTTTGAATAACTCCAAATTCTAAAGTAGTGAGGGAGAGTCGCCAACATTATTTAAAAGTTAATTTTTGAATTAATAGAAGTAACTTTCTCACTATCAAAAAGCATTAACAAAATTTTTACGATGAAATTTCCATAATCAAAAATAATCACGCTATTACTTTAATGTAAAATAATGTATTTTGAAATTACAAAAAATTGTATTGTATAAAAGAATACCGAAACAAAATATAAAAATTGAATTGGTAATTTTATTGCATAATGGATGTATTACGTTTATCTTTACATATGGATCTCCATTATTACCATTTTAATGACTTGTTTAATATATAATATGATAATGGAAACATGCCGTTAATAACAAGAATTTGATTTTATAAAAAATAATCCCAGGAGTTATATTTGATCGATACAGCTATAAATTGATATCGATTTTGACATTGAAAAACATTGTGTGTCGCACTAACATAATTATAATGCTTATTTAATTTCCAGAGCAATACGTTATGAAGATTTATCGGTGAAGCCTTACACGATTGTGGAAGATCTTTTCGATTTTTTCAATCTGCATTTTCATCCACAAGTAAAACAGTTTTTGGATTCGCACACTAAATTAAACGCTGGAGGTGTTTCGAGCACTTTTCGCGATTCCAAGAGCGCGCCATTTCATTGGAAAAATGACCTGAACTTCACCGAAGTGCAAAATATAGAAGAAAATTGTGATAAAGCTATGAAAGTGTGGGGTTACAGAAGGGCACACAACGAAAGTCACTTACGCGAATTTAATCCTTTAACATCCTACACCATTTCTTAATTAATAGTTCACAGCTTTTTATGCAATAATTTAGTGCAGCTAATAACGTTTTTATGTTCGTTTAAAACTCGAAACATAATTTGCTCAACAATACTTTAAAGGTTTGCAAAGGCAAAGTTTTTTTTATTCTGTATTTCGTCTCCCTATTATGGTCAATTGTTTGTTGAAGGGATAAGGATAAGCATAAAGGAGGGTTCCTTTAGACATATAAGACTAAAGTTTACATGACAAATTCATTTTTAGTTTGAATCAAGTAGTTCACTAAACGCATAGGCGTAATATCAAGTAGACGCATATCCAGCACACTCACACACCCACCTAGGTACACAAGGTATTTAATGATATTGTAGTAATAGCATAAGTTTGTGCCTTTTACACCTCTGGCCTATAATTCTTGTTGCGCATTCCACAATGTACTTACTCTAGCTATACATTTGTACATCGTACATCGACAATTTTGTGATTTTTAAATTGTAAGGCAACTCAATCAAATTGTGCACTTTTATATGCCCTGTGATATATTCAAAAATGGAATACAGTTCTCGTGATTATTTTAAATAATTTATCCAAACGGATAAAGCAGGAAGGAAAGCAGAAAGATTGTGTATTTTTTCGGTATTGGCAACTACAACAATTATTTTAAAATAATCAAAAGAGCCAACTTTTATCTGAATAGCCACAATATGGGCATAGAAAACCAATTACTTATTAGAAGATAGGAATAATTTATTTATAATTTAAATTAATATACGAGACGATTTGACAATTCCACTCGTCTCCTATATTTTTGTACAAATTACAAGTGTTACAAATAATTGGTTTAGTAATAATACTGCAATCGCATTCGGGGCTTCCAAAAGAGATTTTAAATAATTCAAGTTAGGCAGTGAATAAGTTTTAGCTTTTAAGAGCTTGTTATGTTTGTACGGCTCACACACACAAGGCATCTGAACTTAAAACGTATACTTTAAAAATATCGTAGTAAATTGCGCAACTAAAGGGCTGTATTAATTTATATCCAATTTGTATAACAATAATTTAATAAAAATTGTTGGATTTTATTTCTTGATTTTCTTATTTTGTGTCGATAATCGTCGTCGTTATTTCGATTCTTGTATTAGCAATTCACACCCATTTTAATAATTATACCGAAAAATGGTTATTTTTCCTTTTGTTTAAAAATATTTTAATTACACAACTTTAACAAAAACGTTCTTTATTTATCAAACTACGAAGGTTAAAATACTAACAAATTGTTGGGCTAATACAATTTCAAACAACGAAAACAACAATCACTTAAAATTTCAAATAATTTAAAAAAAAAGATAAATAAAGTATTAATACTGACAATTTACCATTAATGTAGCTTATAACTTGCTATGTTAATAAGATATAAACTGTCGCAAAGGATAAGCGTGAGAAGAGATCAAAGAATGAGAAGTCAAATTAGACATAAAAATAATTTGTAAGAAATTTGATATTCCTCTCGAAAACTTTGATAATTAAACAAGTTATAAGATATTCGACGATAAATGAGCCACAAATAAGTTAAAATTAATTTGAACAATAACAAACACACGACCAACAATAATTCTAAAAAATAAATATCAGTCGAATTGTAAACTCACATCAGTAATAAAACTTGGTGTCGCTTTACATTTTTCAGGAGTAAAAATTTTTATAAAATTTTTCAAAATTGAATCACTACTTACATCAGCTAAAAAAATAAATTTGAATAATCGAAACTCAAAGAAAAAATCAAATTTATGTCATTGCTTCATCAACTCGTTCTTCTTGCACCATTTTGTTGTATTTTTCTATTGTACTTGCTATAGTTTGCTCCGAATATTTACAATTGTCGCTTCTACAATCACATGTAAATGACTTATACTTAACAATCCAAAATCTTTCACCATAATCAAAACTAAAAAAAAAAAGAAAATCATTAATTTACATAGATTTATTAAAATTTAGGTACATTTTGGTGTTTTAAAGCATAAAACTGGATACATAATAGATATATTTAAATATATGAAACACAAAGTTTGTCCTTCTGTGTATATTTGTACCACTGAAAACTCAGCTAGTTGACAAACTAGCTAGAACAGGCTCAAAAACGACCCCGACTGAGCTTGAACCATTCTGCGGGCTATCCAAAGCACGCAGAGAGCTAGAGGCACAAAATTGGAAAACAGAGAGCATAAAACCCTCTGGTACAATGTACCAGGACAAAAACAGACGAAGAAATTTATAGAGTATTCGACCGTAAAGGCTAAAAAGCTTCTTACACTAACAAAGAATGAAATTAGACTCATTACAGGGATACTCACTGGATACTGCCAAGTAGGATTCACCTCAAAAAAATGGGACCGGTAGGCAATGACAGATGCAGACTCTGTGAATCAAAAATTGAATCGGCCGAATACATTATCTGCAGCTGCAATGCCGACTCGACTCAGGCTAAAACACTTGAGACAAGTACAACTGACACCCAAGGAGGTACTAACAAAACCTTTCAGGAGTATTATATGTTTTGCTAGCAAAATTGACTTCCTGAAAACCTAATTAATAAGGTTACAAACAAAAGATCAATACTGGTCACAGTTCTGTAAGGCTCTAGTAGCCAATCGACCCCTAAATACAATACAATACAAAATACCAATATGAAACTTTTTTAGAACATTCTACTGTAATTTCTAGATCAATCTATTTCCATACTTAATTTCGTGAAGGAAGTTATCGTTTCTAGAAGTTTTCTTTAAAAATCTTACATTTTAAAACGAGATGGCGTGATAATGTAAAAATTAGCAAAAAATATTCCAACACTTGTAACATCATCATTTTTAGTAGGCACAAAATTAAGTTACACCCTATATTTTAAACTTTTAAAATAATCTCAAAATTCTATGTAAAATGAGATATATAAAATTTGGCTTGGTTTTGAAAGAGTTATCAAAAGACAGTTGATAGTAGAACGCCATATTTTGTGGTTCGTAAAAATTAGTGCCCAGTAATTAATATTTAGTGATAGCAAATTCTACTTCTGAATCTTGTTCAAATTTGCACCTAGAAGAGTAAATATTTGACATACCCGTTACGGATTTCTTCAGTTGTGGAAGCGGAATTTTGTAATAAGCTCCTGTTGTGTGATTATCGCAAATAACGTCTTTGGCGGATCAAACCGACTATCCGATTATTAATCTGGATTCAAATAACCATCAATTTCAACATCAATTTTGATAATCAAGCAAAATTTACAACGCCTGATAACACCAGTTATATTTTGGAGTGTTATCCCTTCATTTTTTTTTAACCTTTGTGGGTTCCATCTGCCCCATCTGTGTTTACTACACCAGCCTTCGCCTATTTGATGATAATCATCTTGTATATCACCGACGATGATAATCATCTTGTATATCACCGACGATTAGTTGAGTCGACAACTAAGTTGCCACCAGCGTTTTGCGATTGCGTGAGCACTGATTATTTTATTTGATTACATCGATTTTGGAAGCAAAAGCTTCGATACGTTGTTTGCGCCTCTAATTTAATACGATTACTTCAAGAAAGAAGAATCAGCGTAATCATTTTCATGTTTGCTTTGAGTAGGGCATAAAGTCCTACTGTATTATTTTTTGGAAACCAACTCAGAATTCTGAATCGGTATAATTATTATTTGCTCAGCTGCGACTGGTTTTATTTTTTGATAACTTTGATTTATTATACAGTGTGTTGTTATCATTTTAATTTTGGCTTTATCAATTATTTTGTTCATAGTTCACCTTTTATATTAAACTTGATTTGCTTGCGTTTTTGGTGTATTATTTCCTTTAACTTTCTCGCTTTTAGCTTTAGATCTCATGGGCGGTAAAAAGCGAGTGGCGCCTTTTTTTTTTGTTGTAGATTTTTGGGGATCTTAGTTGATCCTAAATCAACCCCCCCAATTGCTCTGCACGAGTTAGACGAAGTGCCGCCAAATTTAACAAAGGCGCAGGTAAGTCAGCAAAGTTTATATAAGTAGGTTTTTGCACGTCTTCGCAGCAGGACAGAGCGTTGCACACTACTAAATTTCTTGGAAACCTGAGATTTGTACAATATTGGCAGACAAACGTGGTAATTTACTCTACGAGAATCAAAAATAAAATAAGATAGTAGTAAAGTAGTAAATCTTAGTCCCAAATATGCAAAAATTACATTTTTACTATTTTTCCTAAATGCTTTTAGTTGGTTGCCTAACAAGAGTTGCAATTAGAGAAGAGGTTTGTCGGTTATTTACCTGTAACCACAATGACTTTATAGGGACAATGGCAACACAATGGATGTTGCAAATCCAAACAAAAAATACAAAGATTTAGTTTGGCATATTCTTTAAATTAAAAGAATTTCCGTTTCTCATGTCAATAAAATCCACTAATAACGTAAAACAATTATTTGTATTCTATCTTAAATTATATAAACAAAAACATCGTAGCCATTTAAAGTCAATGTACCTGTAGCGAATAGTACATTATCAACATCTAAGACACAAGAGCAGATTCAACCCAAGTATTTGAACAAATGTGATTACATTTTTTACAATCAAATTTAGGGGAAATCCCTTAATTTATATATTTTTTAAATTTAATAGTAAACATTAAAATTTAATCTTGTGAATAGATTATGTAATTTTTTATACAATTTTAGAAATTCATACAAATAGAACACCTAGATATTAAAGATACTGCAAACTGATACTGAAATCAAATCTTTAATTCGAGTGTCTAATTTAAGCTACATTGGTGTAATTTGCCCCAAAGGTTCCTGTCAAGATGATCTAAATGCTCATATACATATGTGCAAAAAGTTCAAGAGTTTGTCTAAAATCGACGAAAAGAGTAAAGTCCAAAATGTTCATCACAAAAATTATTTCCGTTATTAATTTCAACAACATATTATACAAAATATAAAAAGATAATATAATACCTCAGTTCTTCGTAAGCCAGAATATCTTTCTTTGCAAAAAATGCAATTCTAGGAAATCTCAAATCGTGATGATCCACAAAAACTCGAATTGGCACCAAATTAGAATCACAACTATGATTGATAAACCGAGCAAAGTTACCGTATCTTTTTGCATCGATACAGTAGGACTGATTTTCCTGTAAAATAAGCAATCGAAGTTATATTTCATTATAACAAAATAGGCTTACTTACTCTAGCATCAAGATCAAACACGTAACAGTCATCTTCTCTCTGATCGGCTTCAAAATCGGTTATAATTTCACCCACATACTCACAAACAAAGGAACCCTTAACTATTTTACGCAAAGTACGTATGCCCCAGTCTTTGGATTTAGTTTTAAATAACTGAAATCTTTGAGTGATTCCATGTTGAACTATTCTATTATTGCACGTTATCGAATTGCAGGAACATAATTGATTACACTCAAATATCATAGGAGGATCTTTAAAAAATTAATAAAATAACTCTTTTTATAAATAATGTGATCGATAAACTTACCGAAATAATTAAAATTATCCAATAACCTTCCTTCTTCATTATACCAACACTTTAACGAATTATCACAGCAGACACAATCAAATGTTGAACATTTATATTCACAGTTACACGAATGCATAGAAGTAATTTTACGATCAATTTGTATTTCATCTACCGTTACACAATTTGAGTTAATATAAATAAAACCTTCAGGTAACTTTGTATCGTCCTCTTCGTTCACACACTGAATTGGATTTTGCTCCCTACCATTTGATATGTCACTAAAACATTAAATGTTTAAAGAGAAACAAAAGTTTTGTCAAAAACTTACTTTTCTAATAGAGTTACTTTTCTATCTACTGAAACTAAAGATTGTAAATGTAAGTTTAAACTAATAGCGGTGTAGCATTTATCGTAAGGTTTGCAACAATCTAAAGGAGTTTCTGAAACTTTATTTAATACATTTGTTAATGCACCTCGAGCCATTAACAATATTATACAATCATACATATTTTGTCGCGATGCAATGTGCCTAAAAAGTTTTTGTTAGAAAAGTTAATATTTGAAATAAAAATTATAATACAGTGGTGTATCTCCATGAGCATTGACAGCATTAACGTCGCTCTTATGATTTAGCAGTAGCTCTGCAGCTTCGGTACTTCCACTAAAAGCCGCCCAGTGCAATGCAAGATTTTGTTCCACATCTCTCAACAGAGGATCGGCTCCCTTTACAATTAAATACTTAGCAACCTCGGAATGACCATGTTCACATGCCCACACCAACGCCGTCCATCCGCCATCATCGGCAACATTAAGATAATCTTTTATGCCCACAGAAGCTTTCCATAACAACTTGCAAGCAACCAAATTACCAGACTTGGCTGCCAAATGCAACGCCGTCATTCCATCGGTTCCCTAAAAATTATAAAATTACCAAATTGAATAATTTCTTACAATTCTAACCTTCAATGTGATACTTGAACCAGCTTTTATTAAATATTTTACGGCATCGTTTTTAAAAGCTAAGATTGCACAAGAAAGTGGCGTATTTTGTTCCTTATCAAAAACGTCTAATTCAGCACCGGCAAGCACAAGCATGTGCAAAATTGATGGTAGTCCGTGTTTTGATGCAAAGTGAAGAACAGTGCCACCTTCGTACTGATCATTGGAAACAGTCAAAGAAATAATTCGAGAAGCTTTAAACAAATAAGTTTAACAAAGAATTATTTAATCAGTTCCGATTTACCCAAAATTGCAGCTATATTCTCGAGATTATTTTCTTTAATATTTTTACATAATACTTCGATATTAAATGCTTCGTCTTCGTTCAATAAACCGGGCTGTAAAACTAAATTTTCGCTATTCGGAATCACAATCGACAAAGAAAATTCGTCTTTGTCGTTATTTACGTCATTATTAATTACACTAGAAAAATTCATTTTGGCAGTGGGACTAAAAATAAAACAATAATAATTTTCAGATACCTAATAAATATTTAGTAAAAATTTACAAGTGTGGTTTTTGTAATGGCAAAAATACTGGCTTCTGAACGGTGTGCATATTTATAAAAACATCGTGTTTTGGTGTAGCTAATCCACAATGAGGGCAACGTTCCGATTCTCCAATTGATATTTGGCATTCTCTGTGGTACTGGTGTTTAGCATTGCATTGCACAAAACGTCCCTTGAAAACACAAACACAAAATAAAAAGGTAACAAGAATTATTTTTTCTAAATTACCCTGGTACAAAAAAGTCCACATTTTGGACAACAATTGTGCCGTAGCATCCTATGGTAATGTATATCACATAATAAAGCGTAAGGTACTCGACCAGAAGGACGTAACATAGCAACTTTATTAATATCGGCTACGTTATTACATCCGACTAACCTATCTCCAATACTATCAATTGCCATACAGTACACGTCTACAATGTTAGTAAACGTAGTAACATTATTTTGTATATAATAATTATTATCGTACCTTCTTCCTCTGCAGAAACATACAGTTGTGTTTTTTGAGTACACAAGCACAATTGAGAAGCTATAAGCTGAGCTTCCACAGATGAACATTCTGGATCGGCAGGAAATTGAGAATCTTGCTCCGCAGTGTTTGGTTCCAACAATTCACCTGACTCGTCCAAACTCATGTCGTCCTTTAATCTAAAAAGTGTTTATTTATAAAGTAAACCAAGTATACCATTCCTTTCTAAAATACTTTGCAAGTTTTAAAATGCGATAAGGATAATCAACAACCGCATATTTTCAAAATTCTTTGATACATTTTATATTTCTAGTTTATGACTAAGCAAATCTGAATGTACTAAATACATTTGCACAGAACATAATTAAAAAATAATAATAATTTTAATTATTGATTACTTTTCTTCTTGATTATGCAAGTTAATTCCAAATATAATTTTTACGAGAGTTTCTAAACATCACAATATTTACAATTATGACAAAATAATTATAAAGCTGTCAATAGTGGAAGCTATCTCTAAATAAGTCAACATACAATAATTGAGTTAACGAATACAAGATATTAGAAATAAGAAAAGTGCATTACGAAATTTATTTTAAGCAACTTTAAGAAAATTTCCGCATTTGTAACTATGACTGATAATAATGTGACACTTAAATGCTAAAATATTAAAGATAGTTCGGCATTTTTATTTCTGAAGCTACATATTTTCAGTAATCATTAAATAAACATTCACATTATCATTACATCAATATTCTTGGAGTAATTTGCCATAAAATATTAAATTTAAGATACTGAATAGATTGGTGGTTTAAGTCGATAATATTAACTTTAGCTAAATTCAGGAAAGAATACAATATCACTAGTCATTACCCATGATATTAATACTAGTATCTTGTGAGGCCCTCGAAAATAGATAAAATGACCTGTCGAATAAAAAGGTTCTGTATTATTATTAGCATGACATTTCTCATGAAATTTCGGCATTGCAAGACTTTTAAATTTGGATGGACATGAGGGGGGGGGCTCAACTTACCTAAGGTGGGCCAAGATTAGACATCACCAGTCTGCGTTATATCCCTCATATACAGTCAAACGAGAATTGGGTAAACGAGAAAACTGGATAAATGAGAATCATTAACAGGTCCCGACATTTTAACCCCCAAACACCTCTATAAGTGAGAAATAAAAACTTCTATAAGCGAGAGTCGAACGTATTTGCTTTTTCTTTTACTTATAAGAAGAGGAGCCGACTGTCTGAATTTCCTAACGTTGAAAAGTGTCTCTTAGAATGGATTAAAAATCTTTCCATAGATGAATCATGGATCATCAATCGCCTTGAACTGGGAATACAGAATTTTTCAGCTAGCAATGGCTGGTTAAGGTTTCAAAAATCGTGATGATATAGCTTCCAAGAAAGTAACTAGAAAAAATAAATCAGTAAATAGTTAATCTGCCAAGTCTTTTCGAAGGGTACGATCCTAATGACATTTATAATGCAGACGACACAGCTTTGTTTTTCAACTGCCTTCCAGATAAAACTTTTACATCTAAAGGCAAAAAAAACCATGGAGACAAATAAAGCAAAAAACGCCTCACTATTCTTCAATGTATAAACATCATGACTGGAAAGGAAAAACTCCCAATTTTCGTCATCGGAAAATCAAAGCGACCTAGATGTTTTAAATGTGTAAAAACTCTACCGGTTGAATACAATAGTAATAAGAATTAAATATCTGTCACTGTTTTCTATGTTTTTTTAATACCTCTGTAAGTGAGAAAAACCATTTCTGCACCTTCGTAAGTGAGAAACTCGGTCAAGTGAAAAACCTTTACAAGTGAGAAAAAAATTCCTGGTCCCCTGAACTCTTGCTTATCCACGTTCGACTGTATCAAACTAATCTATAAAATATGAAGTAGCACGCCCACTGTTTATCTGTTATTCTTAAGATTTGTAAGAGCTTACAACATAGATAACTTTAAAATATTCCAACTCTCACACCTTAATGCTTCGAAGAGCGTTAAAGTATGAGAGTCTTTCACCAAAGCCGGCGATCCCTCTGATTTGATTATCAAAAGCAGGTATATATAACCTGACTTAGATGGGTTCAATTCAGGTAACGTGGCTTGGAAGCACACGGTGGCTTTGATGGTTTTTGGTATTGGTGAAGTATGCATGAATTATAGGATTTCTTAGCCCGGCCCTATGGTAAATATCAACATATTACTAAATGCAGTTTACTGTGATCACTGGTTCAGTTATAAAGTGGAAGTTCTTGGTTTGTTATGCCTGCCACTGTTCAAAGGTGCAGGCCGAATGATTGAGCCAAGAAGCCGTATGGCTGTCGGTATGGTTACAAGTTAAATTTATCTAAGCCTAGATAAACCATTTTACAATGAGTACAAATTTGCAAGACAAAAATCAATCATTGTTTTTTATTAGGAGCCAATGGAGCTGACTTTTTGTGGTGAGTTTGTAG
Source organism: Cantharis rustica (assembly GCA_911387805.1). Taxonomy (NCBI): domain Eukaryota; kingdom Metazoa; phylum Arthropoda; class Insecta; order Coleoptera; family Cantharidae; genus Cantharis; species Cantharis rustica. The sequence continues at coordinate 40,690,903 of OU426879.1, forward strand.
GATTGGCAAACAATAGTATATTACATAACAGGCATCGAAGTGGTACTTTCCTATAAATTAGTGCAAGTGTAAGCAAATGAACAAAAGATACTTTTCAGCAGGTTTGTAAATCATCAATTTCACTTCAATGAATTAAAACAGTAAATTCGAGTGAACTCAAATAAATAATAAGGTATCAGGGTTGAGTTCAAAAAAACTTTAAACTTTTTTATAACTGTCCCGTACTACAGAAGGCGCATAAAGTTAACGATCGCTTAGATTGATGTTCGATATCATCGATAATAAAAAACCAGGGTTACAGGCATATCTGAAGTAAGCCTAACATTTTTATATAAAAGAATTTATTAATATGCTCAAAGAACTAACAGTAGTTTCGGACGAAGTTACTGTTGAAAGACAAATGGGAACTTTCCTAATCAAAAAAAGAATTTGGATGCAAAATCTTTCAGCCTTACATAGCAGGAGTCTTTGGTTCCTAAGAGAAATTTTCCTGGAACTTTTGGCATTTATTGGAATTTTGATGTACAGAGCTTTTCAGAATGACTTACCCCTTAATTGAATCGTAAGCTATAGAAGCTCTTCGATTTGTCAGATCTGTTAGCTAAACCTTTGGACTCGCTGAAGAATTCCAATCGATCCTGAATAATAACAATAATTCCCTTTCGATATAGGACTTTTAAATACTTTACAGTAAATTACTACCTACTTAAGTAATTGTTCAGTAAAAATTTAAAATTCAATTTGTTAAAAGTAAAAATTTTCATAAAGTTTTATCTATCTGATTTTTTTTATGACAGAGTGAAGACTCCAGCTTTATTTTCCTTTAATTTCATAACATTTTCATCCAAGAAATACATATTTTGTTAAAAAGTATTCTCCGAGACTATGAGCTATAGGTAGCATTTGAAACAAAAGTTACTTGAAAATAAACCATACAATTTGGTATGTAAAATCTTTGTTCTTCGAATTTAATGGTAGATAATACAGCATGGTCCATAGCTTCAAATTTATTAGTAAATTATGTAGATATTGGTTTATACCTTCTAATAATTAAATCTGGATCTTGCATTTAGTAAATGGTATGCGTTACAAAAGCTTGCGCTTAAAAACACCTTAAAAATGTAATTTATTGTCCTTCGATAAAATTTGTCTTTATCGTTACATTTAAATGCGTACAAAAAAGAAAGCAATATAAAATTTGTGATTGTCATTCAAAACACCTTGCTGAATCCACTAATTTTGTTATTTACCGGTCACCATTCAATCGAAAATCTATTTAAATTAATGCAGAAAGTTAACTTACCGAGATGACAATCTATGTGATCTCCTGCAAGCTTTATCTTCAACACGATTTTTTTTAACTTTATTATCGTTACACTTAGAATCGCTGTCCTGCACTGAACTATGATCTGAATCTGTATCTTTTGAACACGAATTAACTTTAGCTTTTTTAACTTTATGCTTAGTTTTACTATTTCTACGTTTCGTTTTTTTATTACCAAAATTCTTTTCTAATTCTCCATCCGATTCACTTAACATATTTTCTTCTGAATTCTCTTCGTTATCGGATTCTTCCTGCTTTTCGCCCTTGCTTCCTTTCCCTTTATCTACGCGTGTCTTTTCTAACTTTAGGGCAGCGTTAGCAATATTTTCCAATATTTTAGGAGTGGCTTTGAGTTGCTTGGTCAATCGTTGGGGTTTATTCGATTCGTTATAGGACTTTTCCTTTCGAGCAATTGCACTTTGTAAAACTGACTCGTTGCAATCCCTACTGCTGCGTCTGGGAGATCTTTTCAATATCATAGTATCCTCCACTATTCTCAATTTCGCACGCAAAGTCCTACGTCCTTCGTTTTTTGCTTTGGCTTTAAATGAATCGGTTGTTGGCTTACGAAAGGTTAAAACAATTCTTGGTTTTTCGTCCACACACTCAGAACTTTCGTCTTCTTCTTTAATGCTGTCGCTTTCGTCTACCTTGTTATTAATATCATTGACAGTACATTCGGCAATTTCTTGGCTGATTTGTTCTTCCTTAACTTCTGTCACTTGTTCCACCTCGTCGCCCTGAACAAAATTCGTATTATTTTCTTGTACTTCAACAATAGAAGGTGTCGTCGTGCCGTTGTCATGAGTGTCTAAGTTGTTGGCATTGTTTATAATTTCGTTTTTGTCGGCATTTAAATTATTACAGGACGTCGAAACTTGCATATTATTATCGGTCTTATTAAATTGATTTTTCATTTCACCCAATATTCTATTAATAAATGTTTTGTTATTATCCGTACTTTCCACATCTTTATCGACCGTTTCCATAATAATTAACTCCTACACTAATACCTTAACCTTATTAATACCTACAAATTTTCAATAAATTTTTACTATTAATCAACGAACGCGCATTAAGTTAGCGCCGAAAAGATAACATTTTTTATGCAGTCGACGTCCGATCGACGCTGACTCCGCCCATTTGTGATTCAAATTTCATTATTAAAAAAAATCGTTTTTGATAATTTTATAATTAGACTCAATCTCACCAGCGAATATTTTTAATCCTTACACTATATCAAACTGATATAAATATACAATAATAAAATTTAATTGGAGATGTAATTATAAAAAATATATAGCGACAATTTAATAATTTGATGTATAATTAGTAGTTACATGTTATAAAAATATGGTGGCAATTTATAGTAATTTGGTTAAATTCAAACAAATTAATAATAAAAAAAAATTAAATGATATTTGAACGGCCCACGTATAACTTATCGTACACCCGTTGGCTAAATTCAACGCAGTCGATCGTAGTCGATCTTTCAGTGCTTTTAGTCGGTGATTAGTGTTCCAGTGTGTGTAGTGTTTCGATTTTGTGATCCCGTTTTTCGGAAAAATTCTTTTCTAAAATGGCATTAAAAAATCAAGTCGGTCTAAGTAAGTAATCAAAAATGTGTGTGTCTATTGTAAAATGGCATGACATTTAATGAATGACAGCGGCGTCAATCTTTGATTTTCGAACCATTTGCGTTTGTGTGGGTTAATTATTATAAAAAAAATAATCATTATGTTTTTTGTGAGTTAATATAGTTAGAGAAGCTAAAATTATTAATTCTTTCATGAAAAATTGTTAATTTTTAACAATCATTGATTATTTACGTTTTCCTGAGCTGAAGTTAGGTGGGCACGATTTCCTAAATGTCAATAATCGCCAGTATGCGAATAAATAAAATTTTGAATCGGTGAATAACTGGTGTGCGTGTTCACGTTACCTACCGCGTTGCATGTCTAGAATTTTTTATTGCAATTTTAAAGCAATTTCGATTATATTACAAAATGTGTATAAATTATGCGAAATTATGTTTGTACTAATTAGGTTTCATTCGGTATCATCGTTTGTTGATAAACTTTCTTTCCATATTAATCATTTTTTATTGGTTTGAAAATAGTAATTTAAATGAGTATTAGAAGTTAATAAGCAAGAAGAAACTCAATAAAATTTAATTAAACGCACACATGTTATGTTGAAATATAGTACCTACGTATGTTATGTATAAATAATCGCACTTTTCTCAAGGTAGTTATATTAATTTGGTTAACGACCAGTTTCGACTTTACGTCATCGTCAGCACATACTGTAGATAATTTTTAACAAATAATAAACATATAACGTAAAAGATGTTTTCATCGAAAGTAGTCGAACAAATTAGAAAAACCGTGGTTGGAATATTTAATGTTCACATACTGGGTAAAAGATGAGCTAAATTCACACAATTAAAAAATTTTAAATTACTGTCATAAATCAAAATTGATAGCATGTATCATAAAATAACAAACAACTTGGTTCATTAACCAAATATATCTTAAAGCTAATGTTTATTATTTTTTTTTTATTTTAAATATCCTCGAGGGGAAATCCTAACATTAATGTTGCTATTTTTACTTCAAATGTAAAAAATAATTATATTATTTAAGTAACATTGACTTGACTTTTACGAAAGTATTTTATTGCACAATAGCAATTTATTGCTTTCACACAGAAGTGAATCTAAGCTTGACAATAATTCAACGACGTCATCGAGGTTTTATTACATTATACCTACGTTAAAACCGAAAAAAAAGTTTAGGGGTTACAATTATATGTTGTCGAATGAGATATTTTGCTTCGGTAGTAATTTTAAACGTAATACTTTAGATCTTACCAATTTATAACTAGTGACCGAGTTCAAATTTTGAAAATTAAATGCACTTTTTCAGCATATTAACAATCTCAATCTTAAGAGCCCTTGCAGACTGCAGACTTTCTATCTGCTGATAGTTTGATCAGTTTCTTAATCAGTATGAAAATATATGCAAGTGCGCAAATTATAACGATTTGGTATCGGCCGATAAAAAAGTTTGATGAGCTATACAATTGCCTTCAAACTGAACTGTCAGCGAGCTATCGACCAACTGCTAAATCAGTATGATGCTCTTCTACGCTCGCACACACGATGATTGTTTAGTCGGCTGACTTGGCCGATAGCTCAGTTCCCTCCAAGCAGTTCGCTCAATCTCTCCTCCACATGTATAGAAAGTCTAAATTTGTATTCTTTTTTGCTATTGCTGGTCCAATTAATTTAACAAGTTCATTGAAGCTGGTTATACTCATTCGATAAAAAGCGAAAAAATTTTTCGAGTAATCGAATAATTTGAAATGTATCGTGCAAAATTTTTCATTAAATAATTTATTATTGAGGATGGCATGCACCCAATACTCTCGGACGTTCTTCTTGGTTTTTCTCCTTTGTTGTCTGAGAGCAATAATAAAATTTCTGAACAATACTGTATTAATTTTTATGGTGCGACCACTTTCTTCAAAAGTGGGTTACAAACTAGCAAATTATTCGAGAATAATCGGACGACTTTTGGCTAGTTTATGCACTCCTCACCAACCAGACTGTTCTGTTGGCTCGGTGTGCGCACTAACAGCCCAACCAGACCAAACTTATCGGCCGATAGATAAGTTTGCAGTCTGCGAGGGCTCTAAAAGCTCAATTTATTTTAATTTTCACTATTGATAGAAGGCAATTGTATAGCCCATCAAACTTTTTTATCGACCGATACCAAACCGTTATAATTTGCGCACTTCATACTGATTAAGGAACCGATCAAACTATTGGCGGATAAACAGTCTGCCAGGGCTCTAAAGAAACTTAATTAAAATAGTATATTATACAACAAGGGATGCGATCATTGTCTTAATAGTTAGAACAAATATTAAGAAGGTATCCGGTTAGAGCCCGGAGAAGAATCTACATAAAAAAATTTCTTTTTGGCTTCCATTCTATGGATTCTATGGCCGCCTCCGTGTTTCTTATGGCATGTAAAGCTAGAGGTCCCTCTGATTAAAAATCCACCCTCATTGGCTAATGACATTTATCCCTCATAGGATAAAATTCAGTATTTTGAACTGTAATTATTTTTTATCATAAGTATCATTTACTCGACAGTAGTATTTCCAAATAATTTTTTTACGAATTTAACATTGGTTTATATGGAAAAAACATTTTCATTGTTTTTTCAAACATTAAAACTGAACATGTCGAAACTCCACAGCATGTTGAAAGAAGTTATTCTTCACACCGCAGAAAAAAAAACAATAAGGATCTTTGCGGTTGAGGTAAAAAATTGCATTCGAAATTCATCGTACCTACAAGATTATTTTTTTCATTTCCGATTCCGAATTTTTAGCACAATTTTTAAACATTTAAATAATCAAAACGTGTTTGGTTGTTTCTTATTTAAAAACTTTTAAAAGTTTTACTGGTTGCATTATATTTAATATGGCAAGTTTAAAGATTTGTTTATACCTATTATCTAAATGAGTTTAGTTTTCAAATTTGGCAATATGTGGTTGAAGTTTTAAACTTTTATCGTGCTGTTATTTCTATCTAAATAATAAATTATGTATTGTATAAATTTAGTCGAGTACATATTGAAAACTTTTATATTAATATTTACCGTTGCAATTATTTATACAAAACATATGAATGTTACTACAGGAAATTAAAAAAGTTATTTAGAATTATAATTTTAGAAATATGTCAGAATATTTAGTTTAATTGTAACTTTAATGAACTTTGTGCAATCAAATAAATTTCACCCTTTATCAAATTTTCAAACTTGAATTTTTTCTTCAGTTTATATTTTTAATTTGAAATTTTTTTCAATGGGTTTTTTTCAATCTCTAACTGTTGTATTTTCAAATACTAAAATTAGTTTTGTTTAACAGAAATAATGAACGAAGTCATCAAGTATAAGGGTCCAAAGAAAAACGGGCCTTCAAAACACGGAGCTGTAGAATGGAGGGTTTTAGTAGTGGATCAACTATCTATGCGAATGGTGTCGGCTTGCTGCAAAATGCACGACATATCCGCCGAAGGAATTACTTGTACGTCTAAAACTTGTGTACATTCAATTTTATGCTATGAAATTTTATAACTTACAGTGGTGGAAGATATTTCGAAAAAGAGAGAACCTTTATCGTCAATGGAAGCGGTATATTTGATAACGCCTTGCGAAAAATCCGTTCACTTGCTTATGAACGATTTCGATACACCACGTCCAATGTATCGTTCCGCTCATGTATTTTTTACTGAAGGTTAGAGAGGTTACTGTTTTTACAATTCATTTTATTTTTTTATTTGTGTAATTTTTCTGCAGCATGTCCCGAAACATTATTTAAAGAGTTATGTCACGCTCGTGTGTCAAAGTACATTAAAACTTTGAAAGAAATCAACATTGCATTTGTTCCTCAGGAACAACAGGTAGTGAATTTGTCGTTAAATTTAAGCTTACTAATTTAACGTGCAACTAACATTATAAAGCTTTGCCGTTAACTTTAACATTGATTAACATTTCTATTTAACAAATCGGGAAATGGTGCTATTGGTGGTGGAAATACTTTCCTAATTAAATATATTTTTTTTGTTTAATCTTGGTAGTAGTGCAATTTGATGATCAATTTGTAATTGTATTTGTCTTTGTTATCTCAGTATGTCCCGAAGAACTTTTCAATGAATTATGCAAATCTTGTGCAGCCAAGAAAATTAAAACACTAAAGGAGATCAACATTGCCTTCTTGCCATACGAATCGCAGGTGTGTGGTGGTGTTCGCTTTTTGTGTTTGCTTATTAACGCATATCTTGATAGTTTTTGTTGTTATTTCAATTATCTTTTATGCTTTTGTAATGGCGCACCATGTATTAACGTAATTATACATTATAGAATTATGTTTTTTGGTTTAGGTGTTTTCTTTAGATTCTCCAGAAACATTCCAGTGCTTTTATGATCCTTCACTTGCCGCCGCACGCAATGCGAATATGGAAAGAATGGCTGAGCAAATTGCAACTCTTTGTGCAACCTTAGGGGAATACCCGTCGGTTAGATATCGCAGGTACGCTTTAGGCTAATCTGTGCTATTTGAGGAAGGTCTACTTATTTTTTTAACAGTGATTGGGAAAGGAATGTAGAGCTAGCCCAACTCATTCAACAAAAACTTGATGCTTACAAGGCCGACGAACCTACCATGGGAGAAGGATCCGAAAAGATTCGTTCCCAACTTCTAATATTAGATCGAGGCTTTGATTGTGTTTCGCCTCTTCTTCACGAATTAACCTTTCAAGCAATGGCCTACGATTTATTACCAATCGAAAACGACGTTTATCGGTAGATACATTTTTACACAAAACAAATTTATCTAATATATTATATAATGTAATTTTTACAGCTATGAAGCTTCTGCTGGTTCTGCAGAAAAGAAAGAAGTTTTATTGGACGAAAACGACGAACTCTGGTTGGAGTTAAGGCATCAGCACATTGCGGTGGTTTCACAAAGTGTTACAAAAAATTTGAAGAAATTTACAGATTCAAAACGCATGACTCAAACGGACAAACAATCGATGAAAGATTTATCTCAGATGATCAAAAAAATGCCACAATACCAAAAAGAATTATCGAAATATTCTACTCATTTACACTTAGCAGAAGATTGTATGAAGTCCTATCAAGGATATGTGGATAAGTTGTGTAAAGTTGAGCAAGTAAGCATTTTCTTCAATTTTGGATTACAAATTTCTGTTAAAAAATTTATCTTTTATCTTGCAAAAGAATAAGATACTTTTTCAACTTTTATTTTTTATGTAGTAATATAATTATGGGTATATAATTTATAATAATATGGGTAATATAATTTTAGGATTTGGCCATGGGTACGGATGCCGAAGGAGAAAAAATAAAGGATCATATGCGTAATATTGTTCCAATTTTGTTAGATTCCAAAATAGATAGCGAATATGACAAGATGCGCATTATTGCATTATATGCTTTAGCTAAAAATGGAATAACGGAAGAAAATCTCTCAAAACTAGCCACTCACGCTCAGATTAAAGATAAACAAACTATTGCCAACCTCCAATATCTTGGCGTTAATGTTCTCACAGATGTAAGATATTTAGAATCTTAATATATTTGAATTAATTTATTTTTAACTTATTTTTTAGGCAAGCAATCGTAGAAAACATTATTCCGTTCCTCGTAAAGAACGTGTAACCGAGCAGACTTATCAGATGTCGCGTTGGTCACCCATAATTAAAGATATAATGGAAGATTGCATTGAAGACAAATTGGATCAAAAACATTTTCCATTCCTTGCTGGAAGAACACAAACTTCTGGTTACCATGCACCCACAAGGTGAGTGTACTTTAAATTTACTTGAAAAATAAAATTTCTGCATTATTTAAAAAAATGTGTTACAATAATAATTATTATGCAAGGTTGTTTGAATTAACAAATTAAATTAATTGCCAAAATTAAATTGAACACCTTCCTGTTGTGACTAACAATTTTGTATTATTTTTATATAGCGCTCGTTATGGTCACTGGCATAAAGACAAAGGTCAGCAAACAATTAAGAATCTTCCAAGATTATTGGTATTTGTTGTGGGAGGAATTTGCTTTTCGGAAATTCGTGCAGCATACGAAGTAACAAATAATGTGAAAAATTGGGAAGTCATAATTGGTTCCTCTCATATATTGACACCCGAAAAGTTTCTCAGTGGTCTGGCATCTTTAGGGCCATTAGGAGGCTAGAAGAAAGTTTCTTTTTATATACCTTAAAGCGAACCCTTGTATATTTTACGTATTTTAATGCTTATTTGTTACGAATATTAGGTGAAACGTTAAATTTTGTAGTATTATTAAAATTTAATTTTAGTTGAAAATTCCGTTTCATCTAATGACTGTATATTTTATTTTAATGAATTAGAATGGATATTTGAGTATACAAATTGAAAGTAGTTTGCTCTGTGTTTGCAATTCACTCGAGGAAGTACTTCTTTAGGCTAACGGTATTGTGTTTTACAAAAATAAAGCACAATTACTTAAAGATACGGATTTGCACTCTAATTTTGTTGGCATTTATTTTATGAATACTTTTTTAAAATCATTTAAATCGTGCTAGAACAGAACATTCATTCCATGTGTAGCGATCAACTATAAATAATAAATATTATAGTCGACATTTTTGAGAATTCATAAACACATTTTTCTATTGTGCACATATATATTTAACTGCTTCCAAAAGTATTCAATTGTTCTTGCTAAAATGACAATTATATGGAGTGCCTACAAACAAAGAGTAGAAAGTTGTCACTAAAGTTTATTATTTTGTAGCACTCTGTATAAATTTTAGAGTATTACTGTATTGTGTAAATAATTAAATTATTGTAAAGCAACAATTTCTATAGTAACCTTAGAATTGTTGTAAACAATAACTCCGCGATGGTCCTAAGTGTTAATCTAAAGTTTAGACGAGATATTTGTCACGTTAATTATTATTAAAAAAATTAAAATGTATTAGAAGAACAGTATAATGATATAAATATATGTATAAAAAAACATATTAGACCTATAAAATTCTATATTTTAGTTTGTTAATTATTATATTCCGCTTATATGATATTTATAAATGTGTATATTGTGTCGTTTAGAATAAAAAGCAGCATTGTACCAAGTTGTGTCTGTCTTACGTAATTACACCATTAAAATAAAATTTAATCCATTAGATAACATTTAACTGTTGACCTTTAACTTGTTAATAACTTATAAATTACGTGTAGCTCTTATCCGTATTCCTGGGTTTAACAATGTCCAAAGAAACGGTTGTTTTGGCATACTCGGGTGGTTTAGATACCAGTTGTATATTGAAATGGTTGTTAGATCAAAATTATAATGTTATTTGTTATATGGCCAATGTCGGACAAGAGGAAGATTTTGAATTGGCACACCAAAAGGCAATTAAAATTGGCGCTAGTAAAGTAAGAATATTTTTTAAATAATATAAAGCATTCGTTAATAAATTGGTCTTCCTAAATGTTTTGATCTCTTAAGGTTTTGTGGTTTTATAGTTACGTAAGTACCACAAGACACAATATGTGTCGATGTAATTTTATTTATCTAAACCTAGCATGAAAATGTAAAATGTTCTAACTGTACAATGAATAGAAAATAAAACTTACAATAACGTTTTCTTCTCTCAAATTTACATTTTTTGATATAGAAATTTTAATTGGCCACTATTTCTGTTTTTCACTTTTATTAAATTTATGCTAATCTTATTCACTGATAGCCGATTTAAGATAACTCATTTGTCTTGATTTACTAATTACGTGAATAATTCATCTCACGATAATTATTTTTAATGATCTTAACTTTCAGCTTATTATATCTATGAAAATAAAGTTTTGTATAAACGTTTTAAAAATGTTTACACTAAAAAATGGGTCATGGATTGCAAATGCAGATCAATTAAATAATTACATTTTGGTATAAAAAGGTTTAAATCTAAAGGTAAAATATTTAACTAAGCTCCGAGTTAATCAGTTCTTTTGTTTTAAATTTGTTGCTATTCTAGTTCATTTTATCGATGAACCGAGATGACTGAACAGTTGATAAGAACTTGAATATCATAGAAAATTAAACCAATAACAGTTCAATTATAAATAATAAAAATTCTACTTGGGTTTAATAATTATTTGCCACTTGAATTTAATATTTATCACATGGATTTAATATTTGCAATCTGAATTTATTATTTTTCAAACGAAATTAGTATTCCTTACTTTGTGACAATAGGGTACGTACACATTTGTGCGAAATATAAAGTTGTCATTTCTATTCATTAAACTAGCTGATGTACCCGGCGTTGCTCGGGTTTAGTTTGTTTAGCGTGCAATCTGATTGATGTGCTATGGAATGGAGGGGGGTGGGTAACTAAAATCTTATGTGTAAAAATATGGGTATTTTTTATTTGTTTATATTTAAAAATATTGAACTTGTCTTCTTCTTTCAGCTCGAAGTATTCTATCGCATTCAACTTCAGTTGCACACTCCCTTTGAGTAACCTGTCTTGAAGCTTGTATTTGGAGTCGTCTATTGTGTTATTCTTCACTTTCATGTTTCCTTTGAGTAGCTTGTTTGCTACACAGGATTTGCACAGGAACCTAACTCGAGTTAGGTTCCAAATTTGGTTCAAATCAGTGGACGGACTTAGAAGTGTACCGCGATCAAACAAACAAACTTTCCCATTTATTTATGTTACAATTTTCTTTTTGTAAGTTTTCTATTGTCGCCAACACAATTTTTGTTTATGCGAATCTCGTTAATTCTTTCATGCGCGTCACTAACTGTAACTAACTCTTTTGGATAAGATTTCCATAAATTTTATTCCATACAAACCTTGTCCGGACAATTACGAACACAACAAAACAAAAATTAGTCGACCCATTCTCAAGTGATGAACCAACATACGTGCGTCATTTTATTTTTATATACAGGGTGTTCCCGTGACCGTGGAGAACCTTTGAGGTGGTGATAAAGGACACTTTTTAAGGACCTCCCTTTAAAGCAATTTTTTGAATTTCTGATTTCAAACAGCCATAGCACCGATATTATTGATTTTTTAGGCTTAATGGATTAGAACTTTTTTAAAGATCATTCGCTTATCTACAAATTAGGTTATACTCCTTATCGTCTAGAATTTACGGATTTCGAGTTATAAATTAAATGAAGGAAGAAAATGTTAAAAAAATTCAGGTTTTATTTTTTTTACTTTTCTTACGAACCCCGTATCTCGTAAACGAAACGTATTAGAAAAAAACTAACGACTCAAATCTGATAGGAAATTTAACGGCCTACAATTTTGGTAAAATAAATTTTTTTGAGAAACTAACCGTTTTCACAGAAATTCTGAAAATAATGAGCAAGGTGTACGTAAAAAATAATAAATTTCAAACAAATTAACAATATTAAAAATAATAAACAAACAATATAAATTAATAAAGTAATTAACGAAAATTGAATGCGCTTCATAACAATGTCACTCGAGCGTCAAACGCTACAATATAAATCAAGTTGAGATTTTTAGCAATTTTATGAATTTATTTTTTTTACCTACACCTTGTTCATTATTTTTAGAGTTTCTGTGAAAACCGTTGGTTTCCCAAAAAAATTTATTTAAATAAAGTTGTAGCCCGTTAAATTCCCAATCCGGTTTGGGCCGTCAGTTTTTCTCTAATAAGACGTTTCGTTTAAGAGATACGGGGTTCGCAAGAAAAATAAAACCTGAATTTTTTAAACATTTTTTCTCTTAATTTAATTTATAACTCCAAATCTGTAGATTCTAGACGATAAGGGGTTATAACCTAATTTGTAGATAAGCGAATGATCTTTAAAAAAGTTCTAATATATTAAGCTTAAAAAATCAATAATATCGAAGCTATAGCCGTTTGAAATCGGAAATTCAACAAATTGCTCTAAAAGTAAGTACTCCCCAAGGGTTTGGACTTGGACAAAAATTTTATTTAAAAATTTATCTTAGAAGAGTGTCCTTTATCACCACCTCAAAGGTTCTCCACGGTCACGGGGACACCCTGTATATAGATTATTAAAAATTAAAATTATTGCGTTTTTCATTTATTTTTATAACATTTAAATAATACTCATTTATTTTTCTACTCCATTTGAACTTCGTATTTAACCTTTCGACCTTAAATGCAGGCTATTATCACGATAGTAACAAATTCTTTTTGTTATCTAACCTTTATTAGTTTAGTTTATATAAATACATCAAATTTAGGAAAATTTAAAAATAATGAAATTCTTATGGTGAGTTTATGCAAGCATAATGTTTATAGTTGCTGAATATGGGTTTGTTTAAAAAATTTCGGAAAATCAATTTTTTATTTAGTATTTAAATTTTTAAATACTACAGTATTTATTATCTGTAATCTAGTTTTATTTTCCAGTATTTAAAATATAGTTGAGTTGCTACCTATATTATGTTCAGAAGAAATGCATAAACTGCGGTGTCATCTGCGTATAGAGCTATATTCGACTTTTAAAATGACAGTACCACCTTTTCTCTTACTAAACTTTCTTTCGGTTAGTTTTGGAGATACGCCTGCTTATTTATAAAAAATGCATTTGAAAAACGGTAAAAAAAGTCAGTATTATGTAAACAATTTCTTTCTCCGTAAGAAGACATTAACATAGACTTGATTATTAATTTAATATTTTTATTAGGTTATAATAGATGACCTGAGAGAAACTTTTACCCAAGATTATGTTTGGCCAGCAATTCAAGCAGGATTACTTTATGAATCAAAATATCTTTTGGGCACATCTTTGGCACGTCCTTGCATCGCGGTGGGACTCGTGAGGTGTGCAAAATTAAATGGAGCCCAATATCTTTCTCATGGAGCTACGGGAAAAGGAAACGATCAAGTTCGTTTCGAACTATCCTGTTATTCGCTTTGGCCAGAAGCGAAAGTATGTATAGGTATTTGCTTCCGATATATAAAATTTAATTTATAAACTTTCAGATAATTGCGCCGTGGAGAATTCAAGAATTTATCGAACGATTTAGTGGTCGCCAAGATTTACTAAAATACGCTGCAGAAAATGCTATACCTGTTAGTGCTACGCCTAAGTCTCCGTGGAGCATGGACGCAAATTTAATGCACATCAGTTATGAATCTGGAGTTTTGGAAGATCCAAACAATGAACCTCCTGCCGATATGTATCTTTCTACGCTACATCCGAAGAATTCTTTGCAAGAACCAACCCGACTAGAAATTAGTTTTAAAAATGGTCTTCCAAATTTACTTGTAACTCAAGATAATAAAAATATTAGAAATCCCTTAGACATCATCAATGTGTTGAATTCCTTAGGAGGACAGCACGGAATTGGAAGAATCGATATAGTGGAAAACAGGTTTATTGGTTTAAAGGTAAATTAAATTACTTGCAATGTTTTGAACATGCAATCTATTCTCTTATTTCACAGTCTAGAGGCGTTTATGAAACACCGGGTGGTTACATTTTACACGAAGCTCACACCGATTTGGAAGTTTTTTGTTTGGATAAAGAAGTTTATCGCGTCAAACAAAGTCTTAATCGACGTTTATCTGATTTCGTGTACAACGGATTTTGGTTTTCTCCAGAAGGACAATACGTTAGAAATTGTATTGCATTAGCCGAAGAAAATGTTAACGGGACAGTTAAACTGGAACTTTATAAGGGAAACGGTATAAATATAAAAATATTATTCAACTGCTTGAAATTATTTTAATTTTTACAGTGTTTATTCTTGGTCGATCTTCCGACATTTGCCTGTACAATGAAGATTTAGTCTCGATGGACAAACATGCCGACTTTAGTCCCGCCGATGCGACTGGCTTTATTAATATACATGCCATACGTTTGAAAGAGTACAATCGATTTCAAATAATGAATCGTAAATAGCTTCGTTAGGAGGACTGTTATTATTTTATGTAAATAATTTTGATACCAAATTAAAATGTTTTAAAAATTTACCATTTATGTGGCATTCTTTCTGCAGCTATCTAAATAAAATTTTAAAACAAATCTTTTCCCCACTTTACTGTCATCCAGGCGGTAGAATTGTTTATCAAGTGGCATCGTTCAGGTTTTCGACATTTTTCTTGTCGTTCATAGAAGTACCTTGCCATTTTCGAACCGAAGCGTTTTCCTAACTTTTGACCTTTAAGGTCAAAGCAAGCTAAAGTGTAATAGAATAAAACCGCAAAATTCAAATTATTACATTTTTTTGTTATATTATTTTCTAATGCCGTATCCTGTATTCAATAGTATTCAAGTTTGAACTTTGCCATCTGACGATTACAGGACAAACTAATTTAAGGAGGGAACATTTTTTCGAATATATTAAGGTTAGGGTGATTAAAAAATGGATTCAACTAAATTGGATGTTAACTCTTTGGAAAATTTAAACAAATATTTGGAAAATCGTAATACTTCTCAAAATTCATTCTATTTATCAAAAATTCCAGAAATATGTAAAGAATCACCCTGTTTGTTAGGAATTGATGAAGCTGGACGGGGACCAGTATTAGGTTTGTTGTTGAACTATTCTTGAATGATTTAACAGTGATGAATTTTCTTCAGGGCCAATGGTTTATGGAACAGCATTTTGTCCTATAGATAAAGCACAACACTTAAAAACCCTTGAGTGTGCAGATTCAAAAACGTTAAACGAAGAAAAACGCGATGAAATATTTTCCAGTATTTGTAAATCGTCGGAGATTATGGGTTGGGCTGTCGATGTGATATCACCTAACCAAATTTGTAATGGTATGTTAAGTAGGACAAAACATTCGTTGAATGCAATCTCGATGGATGCCGCGGTGGGTTTAATTAATGCCGTTGTTAAAGCCGGAGTTAACTTGACTCATATTTATGTCGACACGGTAGGAACACCCGAAAAGTATCAAGATTATTTGTCTAGTTTATTTCCAAGTTATGATATAAAAGTTTCAAAAAAAGCCGATTCCATCTATCCAATTGTGTCTGCAGCTAGTATTTGTGCAAAAGTGACTCGAGATCATGCTCTACAAGTTTGGAAGTTTCCCGAAGGTATGACCACACCACACACCGAGTTTGGAAGTGGTTATCCTGGTGATCCGGTAACTAAGAAATATTTAACACAAAGTGATCCCGTCTTTGGTTATCCACAATTAGTGAGATTCAGCTGGTCAACTGCTGCTAAAGCTTTAGACAATAGTTCCTTCGAGGTGGAGTGGGAAGATTTGGAAGACGACCAAACTACTCCTGCAAATAATACTTCCATAACATCTTTTTTTACTATGGTTAAAAAAGATGGTATGAAAAAGAAAAAAAGTCATGACTTTTTTATTCAAAGAAATTTGACTAACAAAGTCGAGTTTTAATTTTACTTGTAACTTTATTTTGCTATCGTGTTTATTATAATTTTACTTAAATAAAAAATATTCTTTGCGGAACTATTTTTTCTTGCCTTCTTTAGGTGGTTCTAATTCAAACGTATAATGTGTTTCACCACTTCTTGGATATTGTTTTTCAGCGAGTGGTAGGAAAGGCTGTTTGTTCTCAAAAAATATAAACAAAGCAGCACAAAGAGCCAACCAGCCCACTAGTTGAGCAAATTGTACCTTTACAGAGTATCGAAGTTTTGCACTTACGTTAGCTCGATCCTCGCTTATAATTTGTTCCATGGCGTGCATCTATTGAAAAGTAATTGCTAGGTTACATCAAATTTTGAAAAAATCATACGTACAGGCTGCCGAAAGTTTCTTTTTAAAGCTGGATCATCCCACGGATAAAATGGATCTCTAGCATCTCCCGATATCATGGGAAGTTTAGGATAGTCGCCATGGCCAGTGCCATCCTCCGGATAGGGTTCATAATCGTCGGGGGTCAACTCGTACTTCTTGGCTGCAGCAAGACGTTCCTCTGGTGTAGTAGGATATTTAGCAGGTATATAATCCCTATTCCAATCTGCAATGTCCAATTATTAGTGTTATATAATTTAGATTTAACCCCTAAAATATTTTAAATCTTACGGTGTTTTACAGCGGTAACCGAAAGGGAACGATTTTGTATTATTCTTGAAGCAGTTATCGCTGACCTGAGGAGGGACATTTTCTTATTTTGTAAAATTCTTGCATGCAAAATAATTTTAATTCAATCTGACATCTGACGGATCTAATTTTCTGAAGTTTCGAGTAGTTCAAATGTATCAAATTTGTACCAGTTTACCAGTTGAAACGTCACTAGATCTGAGGTTAACATTACTTTCTATGGTTACTTCTTCAGAAACAAACAGATATGATCCACAGTTTATTTATTATCAACTCTTCGGGGTAATAAAGTAGTGACCTATTTTACTATGTTGGCTAATTGAAACAATTTATAGGGACGTATTTCTGGAGAAGCACTGGCGAAGTGTTGTATCCCGATCGGTGTGTGATTATTATTTAGAAGCACAACGAACCAATCCTCACGATGTTCCTCCTGTTATCGCCACACCACATCATTATTTATTATCGATCCAACGAGGTGGGATTAGTTTAGTTGCTGTATGTAATCAAGAAGTTCCTCCTTTATTTGTTATTGAATTTTTACATCGCGTAGTCGATACATTTCAGGTACCATTGCACTTCCTGTAATAAGAAATTCATTGACTAAATTACATTTTTTAGGATTATTTTTCTGATTGTACAGAAAGTATAATTAAAGAAAATTATGTTGTTGTATACGAGGTGAGATCAAATATGCCTACCCTATTTTTTTGAAGATTTACTTTTTTTTCGTTTTAAGCTTTTAGATGAAATGCTGGACAATGGATTTCCGTTGGCAACTGAAAGTAATATTCTTAAAGAGCTGATCAAACCGCCAACCATTTTAAGAACTATTGCCAATACGGTCACTGGAAAATCAAAGTAAATTTTATCCAAGCTGATTTTATTAAAGTTAACTTGAATATTTTTCAGTGTGAGTGAATCACTACCTAGTGGACAACTTTCAAGCATTCCCTGGAGAAGAACTGGAGTCAAGTACACCAGCAACGAGGCATATTTTGATGTAGTGGAAGAAGTTGATGCCATTATTGATAAATCGGGAGTTACAGTTTTTGCAGAAATTCAAGGCTATGTAAGATTCATATTAGATATCGAACACTCCATTAGTTTTCCAGGTTGCAAATGCTATAAGTCGCTATGTTTGAGGTGGATTTATTTGCTTTGCAAAATTATCTGTTACCAACAAAAGCACAACTTTTTTGGGACTTGATTCGTTATCATGCATGAATGAATTAATGAGAGATATTTTAATAAATATAATTCTCATGCTGCGCATTCGGGATATACTTGTTCAAATAGCCCTCCGAAGAGGTAAATTTACCAGAGCTTTTGGCGTTCGGTCTTCGGCTTCATGAAATTAATATTCCAATATTTCCCTCACGACGCTCCTGAAATATTGATCATCAAATTTTTAATATTTATTGATATAAAATTAATATTCCAATATTTCTCTCACGAAGCTCCTGAAATTTGCCTCGTCCGTCAGGGCTGTTATCTTCAAAAAAATCACTAGGTAACTTATAACCTAAAAACCTCGCAGGACTTGAAACTGGAAGTCTTCAAAGGCTGCCACAACTTGAAAATCATGGTAGCAGGAATCTCTTTAACTAAGTCATGCGCATCTGTGGTAGACGGATAAGATCCCTTTTTTCTGTTTTTTCTTCAAAATTAAAAGTATTAACTTTATAACAATTTATTTCAAAATTGTTTTGCGCAGCCCCAGATTCTCGGACGCACCGTACGCCTATGGAAGTCTTCACGCACAGCCGAACACGCATCCCGAGCTCGCTTGAAAACGAAGCGTTGCGGGGGACTCGAATTTTAAATTCGGGGGGGGGGGTCGTCCATTTTTGTAAGAGTGCTGAAGGTTTTTTTTGGGGTGATTTCGAGATCTTCTAAAGAAGATTTTCTGGGGAAGAAACGTGATATTCACGGATTTGTTGAAGACATCGATTTTAGCTTTTCGCAAGGATTATTTTTGGTGTGGTTAATATCTTCCTTGTTCCACCTTCCGACCGAGTTGATTGAAGCAATCATTGTCGCAACCGAGGAAATTTGGGTACAACTGTTTTTTTTTGTCAATATAATATTATTTAAAATTATTATTTGGTTTTTGAATTTTAAAATTGTTAAGACACAAAATTTTTGTGCACATAATTATATTGATATCGTATCAATACATTATTTACGAGCCATACTGATATATTTTATCGAAGTTGGCGTTGGTGTTGTTAATTAGTGATTTATTTTTTCGAATCTCCATCGAATTTCCAGTGGTTGTAGAAATCTTTAGTAGCGGTGATCTTTTGTGGAACACCACACAATAATTTCCTATTCGAGGAAGTAGTTAGAATCATTTATTACAACCTTGCTTCACTTTCCGCTAATTAAGAAAGCTAGCTGCTGTGTAACAACTGAGGCAATTTATGACGGCAGGTTGTTGCCTTTCAAGAAAATCGAAGTAAATTAATTTATAGGATCCGCGCCCTTGCCTCCGAATTTAATAAGGGCTGGTACCACAAATAATTATTACTGGAAAAGATCCATTCCAGGTGTGGTGAGAAGTTCCAATTGCTCCAGGGTGATTGAAATTTTCATTACAACTTTCAAAACCATAGCTTTAGTAGCAGAATTTGAAATTGATGTTATTTTTCAGATTGATTGTTGCATTAAGTTGAGTGGAATGCCCGATTTAACATTATCCTTTATTAACGCAAGACTATTTGACGATGTGAGCTTCCATCCGTGCATTAGATTTAAAAGATGGGAGGTACAAACTGTTTATAATTTAATTTGAATGAGAATTTCAAAAACATTATTTTATAGGCGGAGAAAGTTCTGTCTTTTATTCCACCAGATGGAAATTTTCGATTGATGTCGTATCATATTAACAGTCAAAGTGTTGTAGCCATTCCAATATATGTACGTCATAACTTTGCCGTTAAAGCTGGTGAACAGGGTCGTTTAGATCTCACGGTTGGTCCCAAGCAAACTTTAGGTAGAGCAATTGAAGGTTTGTATTATCATTGTCTGCTTTGCCGATGTAACTGTAAGTCAAAATTATTTTAAGGAGTTAAAGTGGAAGTGTTGATGCCTAAAACCATTCTTAATTGTTGTTTAACAACCAACCAAGGAAAGTACAATTACGATCCAGTTTCGAAGGTCCTGCACTGGGATATAGGTCGCATAGACGTGACAAAACTGCCAAATATTCGTGGTTCTGTAAGATTATAAAAATTTGTACTTTGATTGTTTATTTTTGAAATGATATTTTAGATTTCGGTTGCTGCTGGTGCAAACACGACCGAAATTAATCCTTCGATTAATGTTCAATTTACGATTAATCAACTTGCCGTTAGTGGATTAAAAGTTAATCGTTTGGACATGTACGGAGAAAAATTCAAACCCTTTAAAGGTGTCAAATATATTACCAAAGCTGGACGTTTTCAAGTTCGCATGTAAATATTTTTTATGGTATAAATTTTAACTAATTACAAAAATACCTTAGTGGGTGTACCCATCTCAATTTATTATTAGTATGTATTATTGTTTTTTTTTTAAATAAATTTATATTATTTTTAATCGCATTGCTTATTCAATTGGGCAAGGTTAGTAACCAGCCTGAATTAAAAAATACACTTACCTGCTTACAAAATCAACAATAAGCTTCGGAATAGGACAGAAAACGTTAACAGAAATTGACAAAATGGAAGTGATTAAATAGGTACATGGAACATCCGATTGTGGAATACAAGGAATCAGGAAATCAACATAGAGCTGGAAAAACACATAGATATATGAGCAAATGTCCGAAACTAAAAAGAAAAGAAACTACATCTTTATTTATAGCGGAGTGAAGAAAACAAAAGAGGGAGTAGGACTCCTGCTAAGTGACAAATACAAAAATTGCATAGAAGGTAAAAGAAAGAAGACACCTTGGTTATGTAAAGAAGTGGAACACTTAGCAGAGAAAAAGAGAATCACACAAAAAATACCCACAGAGGAAAACACCCAGTCATATTGGCAAACAAGACAACTTGGAACTTGGAACAAAGAACTATCGGGAAGAATTGCAGTCGAAAAACTAAACAACAACTGAAAACTCCAAGAAGAGCAACAGTAACATAACATTGCGATAAAGTAATATGAGCATTGACTGCTAAGTAAACATTCTTGGTTCGACATGCCTTTTCAGAACCCCTTTCTGCCCGAAAGGGGTATAAAAACAAATATTGTAGCATTGTTAGGTAAAAAATTACAGTTTTTGAAATTATATATCCGAAGTTTGAATAAATCATTTTTGTACTAGTAACCAAAAAGGTCGAACGATATGGGTGCTCTTATTCATTTTAAGTGGGCCCTAAATTCTTTAATTTCGAGTGTCACATAACCTAAAATCAGTTCACCTTGTCGATTTTCCTTTTAATTCTCCAGAGCTTTTACCTTAAGGGTGCGATTTTTTGACCTATTTCAAAACTATATTTACAGCTTAATTAAGCCAATTTTGCGCTGTAAATGAAGTATCTTAAGATATTACGATGATTTTTTTTTAATAGGGAGAGGATAATTCTTCGCGCGCTGTTATCAAAGCGCGCGTTTTCAAATCATTGAATATCATTGAATTTTTATGGCCGAAACAAAACTTCATTTACATCTCTCATAATACAAATTTTTTTAAAATTTTTAATGCAGATTACGTAAAATCTTTACATTAGCTACGGTATGACATATTTGAAAATGTTAATAATTCTTCCTATTTGATATAAAAGACTTATTAATTAAATAAAAATATATATTTTTTATCAAAACATCTTAAAAATTATATCAGGTTGTTCGAACAATTATCCTCTCTCTATTAAAAAAAAAATCATCGTAATATCTTAAGCCAATTTTTCGCTGTAAATGGTTTTGAAATAGGTCCAAAAATCGCACTCTTAAATGGGCCAATGCAAAACCAAATTCGGATAAAAAAAATTAAATCCGGTCCTGCTCGACAGTTCTTTTTTTTTCTGTTATCTGTAATTTCCTTGTGGGAACTTTCCGTAATAAGTTGTAAAAGTTGGATGGGTGAGATTTCGACCACACTTTAAAAACAAACGAAAAACGATTCTATCAGCTGTTCTGCTTTTTTCAAGTAGTGTTGGTAGCACGATTACTAATAATTCAGGTTAATAACTTTGACGTAGAAAGAATTTTTGTCAGCGTGTTAACAACAAAATAAAGGTTGGTGCAATATGTTTTAATGATTTTATGATCGAAATACATAAAAATGCGCCATATATTAACGTTTTCTTAATATCATTTATTTAAGTATTACTTGAAAATTTTTATTGGTATTCCAGGTTAACAACTTAAAACATGACGTCTCAGTTGTCTGCAGAAGAAAAATTGAAACGTTACTTGTACATAAGTAACGAAAATAATGTCTACATATGTGGTAATCTAGAACTCCACAATTGTTACAAACAAGAAAAGCTTACCGCAGTTGCAGAATTGATAGCGGCTAAAAAATTAGACAATTTGTTAGAGCTTATAGAAGATGTAAATAATCAAGATGCGCTAAATACCCGAAAAACTCTGTTTTTTGCGTTAGCATGTGCAGTTCATATCGAAACGGAACAAGAATCTAAACATAAAATTTATGCGATATTACAAAAAATAGCAAAAAGTGTTGAAGACTTGTTTGAATTTCTCAGATTCTATACATTATATAATAAAAAAATTACCTGTGCCTTATCGAAAGTTATAACAAGATATTATTTAAGAAAAGATCCTTACAACTTGGCAATAGAAATTACCAATCAGAATGGCTATCATTCTTGGACACATAAAGATATATTCAAGTTGGTTCATATCAAATCCAATCAAATTAGTAAGTTCGCTAATTTTATTTAAGAATCTTGCTCATTAGACCATTATTTTAGCTTCTCTGATAATTATAAATTATATTATGTTTAACCTTGAGAAAGCTTCTACAATAGCTGAAGGTAAGGGTGAAGTGGCAGACAAAATAATAAAAAGATTTCAACAAATTGACGAATTAAAACGAAGTGAAAGTGTCGAGCGCATTACCCAACTAGCTAATGAACTACGATGCAATAGTATAACTCGAATTCCCTCTTATTACCATAAAACAATGGCGGTAAGTAATTTCAATTATTAATTAAACTAACTCATTTTGAATTTACTAGGTCTGGGAAGTGTTGGTCCCTAATATGCCAATAAACGATGTTATTGCCGGGCTTCCTAAATTCTATAAAATGGAATTTTTTAAATCGCAATCGTTTATTCAAAAAGTTGTCGCGGCATTGACAAATGCTGATAGTATAGTCTCCTCGAAAATCCATCCCGTGGAAGTGTTCCTTGGTTTGAAAAACTTTAGCAAAGGGGGAAAGTAAGTTGGATGTTGATTTTATTTATTTAATGTTTTTAAGGAATTGTAAAATAAATTCTGTTTACTTACAATATTTCAAAATTATTTTGTCGGCGAAAAAACGATATTTTAAAAGCTTAATTCTTCCTCGTTCGTACCAGGCAAGACAACGCAGTCTTGTTTATAGCAAATTTTTATACTTTTTGAAAACTACTAAAATCGCTCAATTACTTTTGAAAATGCAATTGTTTGAATTCTATCAAAAAGTTTTTACACAATTGTAATTCATACTGTAAAAATTAAGTGCTACTTGAAAATATCCCAAGTAAAAAACTGATAATAGTGGTGGGAGGCAAAGGCCAAATTTTCTAAGCGTTTTTCTTAGTTTATGAATAATTTAAATTTTATTGTTTGTTTAGATTGTTAATTTATATTTTGTTAATGTAGGCCGAAAGATCCAAAATTAGTGGCTCACTTAGGAACATTACCTGATGACAAAAAAAAAGATCCTCCTGTTCCAACTGATCGCTTAATTACATGTGCTGCGGTAGAGAAAGCTTTGAATAAAACAATGCAGACATCTTATAAAAATTGCAAAGCAATAGGAAAATCTATTCTAGTAGCCATTGACATAACAGATAAGATGGATAAACCTTGTTTATTTTCAAAGAATATTACATGCTTGGAAGCTGCTACGATATTTACTGTGGGATTGTTGCAAGCCGACAGCAATGTTACTGTTGCAGTTTTTAATGGGAACAAGATATCGCTAGTACATTTAGATAAAAGTAAAAAATTTGTTTTTATAATTATTAGTATATTATTATTATTATAATAACTGACACACATCAACTTTGAAATGAAATTGTGGGCATGTTTGAGGTGGCAGAACTTTCATTCTTCCATGTTTGAGCTCTGTCATGACACCATTTAGTCATGGAAAAGTACACGCTTCTGCAACGCATACAAACAATGGAAATTTATTACAAAATTTCTCATTCTGTGAATCGTACATTGAGCGCATTTCGTGATTTTTTACGGTTGGAATGATCGTCCAAACAAGAGCACGATTGAACGATTAATGGCCAGATTCAAAGAAACTGGTTTGATTGGTGATCAACTAGTGACCGTACGTCACCGTTTTGGGCGTTCTATACCTCTTCATCCTAGAGAGATCAAGCGGAACTGTACAGAACGAAAATAACAGACTTTCTCTGGCCTGAATTATAACGTGTGGTTCTAGCAAGACAGTGTGACCTGCTACACAGCAGCTGAATCCAGGGATTTATTGCAGACCAAATTTTCTGGTTGCGTTATTTCATGATTTGTTGACATGAACTGGCTAGCAAAATCATGCAATTTAACACTGCTAGACTTTCTTGTTGGTGTTACGTTAAAACATTGGTCTACAGCAATAAGTCAACTATACTTGCCCAGCTGGAGACCAACATCAATCGAGCCATTGCGGAATTCAGCCCGATTTACTTCGAAAAGTCTCCAAAAATTGGGCTATACAGATCAACCAATGTAAGCGAAGCCATGGAGGACATTTACATGATATTATCTTTAAAACATAATGGTATCGAATGATCTTTATGACGCAATCAAGTTTTCCACCATATCTTACACACCATTCTTTTTATTTAATTTCAAAGTTGACGCGTGACCGTTAAAAGACTCTTTATATAAGATATAATTAGTTAAATGTTTTTTTATTATGTGTTTTAGATGTTTCACATAACCAAGCACTTACAAGATTGAAGCAAGCTCAAGGTGGACTAGTAAAACCAACTGCTCCTTTCGACTGGGCAATAAGCAAGAAAAAACAAATACAACTATTTATAAATTTTACTTATAGCTATAATGTTGTAATGAAAACTCGAATTGAAAATGGTGGTAATAGAAATAGAGTTGTTGAAGCGTTCAAGAAGTACAAACAAAAATTGAATTCGTCAAACAGCAAGTAAGTTGAATTTTAATTAATAATTTTTGAATACTTATTTATAAAATTGAGAGTTTCTTAAGTTTTCCTGGTAGCGTGCAATTTCTATATCTGCTGTAAAATATAGACATTCTTGCTAAAAGATTGATTTAGCAATAATAATAATAATATAAATTTATAATAGGCCAACAGGCCTAATTCTTGAAGCAGATGATGATGATGACGATATAAATTTATTTCTGAGAAAAATTACAAGAAATTATTGACATCGAAAAGGAAGATTGCCAAAAAGAGAAAATACAATTTCTCGTAGAAGATATAACAAGAATTCGTCATCATTGTATAGTTCCATTTTGATTAATAATAATTCTCGAAACGTCGAAACGTCGGACAATTTTATTGTTTTAATACTGACCCCTAACTCAACTATATTTTTACTAATTATTATGGAGGGTGAACGATATAAATACACTATACATTCCTGTATGTAGATTGCGTATACTGTGAGCAGCTTGTTTGAGTCGTTCTCTGCATGTTTCTTTAAATTTTAAATTAAAAATTTAATTGTTTTTGCATTTTAAAAGGATTCTCAATTTGTTCACTTTCATAAAAGTAATCTCATATCTTATTTTTGATCTAAACGTCACTCGACAAACTGTCTTTAATACTTTAAAGCTCATGTAGTTTGATGTCACCTTCAAATCATATACAGTTGTACATAAACTTGTTGCTACTTCTCGTATACGTTCTCCCCATATTAGTGCATTATTTATATGTATTCCCAAGAATTTCCTATTACTAAACTTATAGATCTTCACCTAATCTCACATTTTTCGGTGTCCCAATTCCGGAGTGTATTGTTCTAAAAGGTATCACTTTTGTTTTCCGTTTCTTCAGCTGCATCTCATTTGCAAAAAAACATTTTTCTGAAATATCTCATTTGAAAAATTGATTACTTGGAACCAACATTTTCCTCGTATCAGTTATCATCAGCATAATTGCATGTTTCAGATCATTCAGATAAATATTGTAAATAACAACAATTATGAAAGGCAAAATGGATATATAAAAGGAAGATCTACATAAACTGCAATATTTCAATTTGTTATAAATGTACTACAGGCATTTGAAGATGGCAAATGTGCTACTGAGAATATTTCTTGACGGTAACAAAGGCATAATGATTGTTTGGATTACGCCGTAATCATTACAGGATACTTTTTTGAAAAACTGAAGAAATATGGAGTAATTGGAACTACACTTAATTAGATTTAAAAAACAAATAGTTTCCATCACTAAAGATGAAGTGGAATATCACTATTTATCTCATATATAGCAAGACTATCTCTACACTTGGGAAACATGACTAATGATTTTTCCATTATAAGTCTATAAAATTTCAGTTCCAGGGTCTCGTGAGTTTTGTTGTCAATAGCATCAGCCACATTTGTTTTAATTAGTTCGGCGACTAGGCTTTCTTCAAAATTGTCTTGGTAACCACTAACAATATTCGGAATTTTCTTCTACTGTAAGATATTTTAACTGGAGAAGTATTCTGAATACACCAGTACTTGATGGTACGCTTCCATGCATTTATCTAGCGCAGACAGTATATTATCAATTATAACAATAAACACCACTTTAAAATTTTTTTTTAAATATCTGATTTTTGGGTGTAGGGCATTTAAGTGCACCATGAATTTCATCTACACAGTAAGAAAGAGGACAATTTTAGAGTATAATGCAACAAACATTTTTGAGGATCATCCGTAAGTTTTCGAAAAAACGTCATTTGAAAGTTATTAAAAGCAGGGAGTTGTAATATGATACACCCCGATGCCATGGCACGCGAACTCGCACGGTACGCGCCCTACTTGCATTTTGTTGACAGTCTGTATGCTTTGATATACACTTACTGTTTGCTGTTAGTTGCGGTCGACGAGTTCTATGGCTTCGAATTCCACCGTTGGCGAGTTCTGTCATTCTACAAGGATATTTTTAAATTCGTTATGTGTTTGTCAAACTCAACCACGACCTATCGTAAATCTATATTAAAACGTATATTATCTGAAAAAACTACATGTAAATTTTTGATTTTTAAATTCGATTTTTTCGAAAACTTATGGATCTTCAGAAATTTTTGTTGCATTATACTCAGAAAAGTGTCATCTTTCCTATAGTGTAGATGAAATTTTGAAATTCGTGGTGCACTTTAACGTCCTACTCTCTGATTTTCTACAACTAAATCAAGCATAGTAGAGCTACTAAAAAAGTTGTACTTAGTATTTCGCTGGGCCATCTTGAAGTTTGTTGCTGATATTTACCACAGTGAAAATATCTAAAATTGTAGAACACATTGCTTGAACGTACGCACTAAATAGTCATTATTTCTGTTTCCAACTTATTCATCTTCGAAACTAGTTTGTATGTCTGATTATGGTACTTTACCTTTTGATCTGAGAGTTACCATCAGAAACTTGTTTGATACTGGTAAATCAGCATAATATCAGTTCAGGCAAACCGCCTGGTGCTTGATAATTTTTTCGAAATCAGGTGTATTGAACCTGTGTCTTCCAAGGTTTTTGAAAGAAGGCCCCCATCGATAGATAGAAGCAGAAAAAATGAATAGGGGTTTTCAAAATCAAAGAAATAATTACTGGCATTGTCATAGCTTTGACCATGACGATCTTTGATATCAATTCCACTCTCCGTTAAAAAATCAAATAAATTTTGAGCGAGTTCAGCAATGCGACCTTCCATATCAAAAAACTTCACAAATCTTTCTACTGATCCAGATAGCAAGACATAGTGCACTATCAGAGTGAGTTGCTCCACATGCAAAATGTCTGGAGTACCTACTTGACTTGTATTTCTTAATTTCGCAAATGAAATGATCCAATATGCTTGATGCAATCATTTGGATGAAATCCTCGCATGTTGTTTTTGTAAAGTATGATGTATATATGTCTATATCCTTTATTTGCATAAATATTTATATGCTGAGCCAAAAAAATATCAAATTTGGCTATAAAATGCAAGACGTCATTCGGCTAAAAATTGAATAACTGAAATAGCTCTCAAAGTGTCTGCCAATACTTTTGTTTGGTTTCAATTTAGCTTACAAGTGAGAATTGATACGCGCATCTTCGTTTTTGCAAACTAATATCAAAATTATAGCTTGTTTACGTGAGGTGCTTTCTTCATGTCTTTTTAACAAATTATTCGAATTTTTCAAGTCAATGAATCCTACTTTCGTAAACCGTAACGAACAGCATAAATCTATAACTTTGCAAATAAAACAGAAAAGTTTCCCTTTAGTTTCTGAAAAACAACCAATTTTTCACGTGAGTTTTATTTGTTGGAGAGAAAATCATAGTTTATTTTCTTTATTGTATGTTGTTTTTTTGAAGAAAAGAAATTACTATTGATATATTACAATTCGCTACTTCCTTTCGAAATCCAATTATCTCGATCGAATTTGCTCGGCCATTCACTAATATAGTTGGAAAACATTTTACAAAAGTTTTGTTTTTGGCTTGTAGAAGATGTTTGCTACATCGGAAGCATGTGATGGGTCTTCAACCTCTCTTCACCGTAAAGACAATATTACTAGATCGGGAGGACTTGCTGTGCTTTTACTTTTTCTTTGACTTGAAGACAATATAACTAAATTGGAAGAACTTGCTGTACATTTAACTTCAGTTTGACTCATGGAAAATGTAGCTAAATCTTGAAGAGTTGCCGATAATAATGGAAATATTAAGAACAATGATTTTTCTATAAAACCTCATTCATCTATTCAATGAGACGCAATTTCTGTACTTTCAGCTTCGATTTTTTTTGGATTTAGCACCATCACTGCGAACATTAAAAAATTCAGACAAGGTTTATGTTTATGAGTTTGTATCGGAATTAGATAAAGTATCTTTATTTACATAAAAATAAACAAAATACAAGATGGTCACGGCCTGATGCTTATGTGCGTCGACTGCTAAGCTGAGATCCTCGGTTCGATCTCAAGCGGAGTAAAAATTTTATTCTGACCATCTTCCTTCAGAAAGCAATAGCAAATTCCGAGGTTTTCCGAAGAAAACCCTTCTGAAGAAGAAGTGGTCACTATGTCCAAGGACCTTAGGGTCAAGGACTGAGAAGAAGAAACAAAATACAAAATAATTACCACCTAACAAAATTGGCCTGGATTGACACTACTTGTTTCTTTTTGGATATATAAAGTACTATATCCAGATTTAATTTCTGCTGAGAATATTGTTAGACTGGGATGGTACTCAAGATTAGGAGAATGATTTCCAAATTTTTGATCTGATCAATGTTGGTTCGAATTTGTTTGCAAATGAAGGAATGGATAAAAGGGGGATTGAAACCGGTTTATACAGGGTTTCTTAGGGTATGAAGGGGGTACTAAACTATTCATTGACAAAGATTTCTTAATTTGTATGGAATATTTAAATTCTGGTTTTTATTCTACTTGGGCGCGAGGACCGTAGCATTTGATACTTCTGCTCGTGGTTAATCCGGCACTGACTACAGCTACCTTTAATTTATTTGAAAATATCCAATACCTCGTTGAATTATTTATAATGTAGCATTTCGTGTTCACTATTTTATTCATACTGTGTTTTATTATGCTAGCTGGATTTATTTTTAACCCTCTGGTAATTTCCAGGATTTCCTCTTTTGTTGTGTCTTGCGTTACTATTGTGCTGAAAAACTTCAAGTATATATTTAGGAAACATTCAAATTGTTCATTTACTTCCCGTTCTTCAATGGAAACACTTCAAAAAAATTTCCTTGTCCTCGAGAATTTTCTTCTTTCCATATTTTGATTCTCTTCCTCTTATCCATCTCAATTGCTAATTTTTGTGCATAATGGTCAGAAATATGCGTTTTTATTACTTGCACCTCATAGTCACCTTCACCGAAAAATACACTACACGCTTTATAGAACTAAACTATATAAATTTTCACAAATGAAATAGTGTATATTGTAAATATACAAAAAAGGATAAATTTTGCAAACGTTTTCACCATACTACGACATCAGCAACTGATGAATTAGACTGAAAATTCAGAGAGGATCTATTTAAATATCAATCAATAAGAAAAAGGGGACTGCATTTTCAGTTTAATTCGTCGCCCGATGATGCCCTAGTGTATTTGTACTTTTCTACTATTTTAAACGAATGGGGGTGAGGGTACAGCATATAGGTGCGCATTATTCTGCAAAAATGTACTTTATTTTAAAAATTACATCTTAGAGATATTTATTGTTTAACAATTTCAATACAAAACTTGATCAATATTTACAAAAGAAATGTAGATACACACTTCAGAGAACGTTTTGTGAACTTTACTAGTGAAGTTGTACACTGAACACTATAAATTAGAATCTACTACACACATTTCTTATGTTAAGTGCATCTCTTAAAAAGAATTTTTTTCATAAATACCGTAGCTTCTATTAAATAAGTAGTTTTTAGTTCCACAGTTCCTATTATACTTGCTAATCGGTTTTCATTCATTGTTTATTAAACTGTTAGTAAAATTGTCTAACCTAGTCTAAAATAAGTAGAATGTAGAAAATAGTCTAAACATTTATTTTTTTTATTTTCAAGGATGATCCTGTTTTCTTTGGGCTCTCCTAACACTGCCCTAGTGACTAACGATTTGGATGTTCTCAGTATATGCGGATTTTCCAAAGAAGTGCCGAAAATTGTGGACGCATTTAGTAAAGATTTATTTAATTAAATTTTACTGTAATACTTATTGTTTTGTATTTATTTTTTAATTTCAAAATCCACAACATTAATTAATTCATAAATAATTCATTAGGTTTAAATTTTTGATTATATTTTGATTATTTTGTTTTTTAAAGCTAAAATTTTGTTGAAATTGGAAAATTTGTTTCGACAAAAAAGATTGTTTAATTTCTGTGAAAATTGCTTTTTACGTTAAAGCGATGCTTTGTTAAAATAATTAGTATTATGAGATGTTTATATTTTAGAAATTCACCATTAATTTATTATTGTAACTTTAGTTGTACTAATTCTTTTCAATAAGTTGCTAGAATAAAACTAAGAAAAATATTAATTAATTTAAAGGCAAATTAAGTGAGATGGTTTTATTTATATTTGCAAGTTGATTCGTATATAAACACCACAATATATCTTGTTTCTTTTTTGTATTTTCATAAAAATGTTTTAACTTTGTTGTGTAGCAATGCTAACATTTGTAAACTAATAAATACAATTTTTTCTTATTATAGTGTAATTCTTATGTTTTGTATAATAGGTTTGTTGCAACACAAAATTCGATTATCGTCCACTAACTGTAACAGAACTACGTATTGCAACTGTGTCAGGAACATTAATAAATTTACTTGGAATAATAATGAAAAATGGTGTTGGAACGTTTTGAAAATTGTTTTCAAACCAAAATTAGCCTCGTATATTTAATAGGCGACAATCTAGTCTTGACATAATTAAATTATTTTATTTTTTTTTCCATAATATAGGGAAGTATGTACCCATAACGAATCTTGCAATTTATTTGAATTTATCTATAGATACTTTTAAATAGGTTACCAATTTACCACAAGAATGAACCAAGAGTATTTAAATTATTTGTACAATGATATTTTAGATAGCGAAGATAATTTAGACAACATAGGTGAGAAAAATAAGAAAAAATGAAGATAAATAATAATCAACTAACATTTGTGCATGCTTATCCACTTGCCGAACTCTTGGTTCTTGCTTCAAAGAAGGAATCGTTTGAACCGTAACTAAACGGTTCAACTTATTTTTTGGAACAGTGGATTGTTAGTAATATTGAAATCTGTACTTATAAATTGTGTCTGTTGGAATGACATTTTAACATTACGCTTGCGTTGTAATATTACTAAAATTATTCGTTGTTGGAACATACCTAAAATAGAATCACCATCACCTGACTTTCCCATTATTCCAAAATTACTAGTATTGGGCATCGTTATATGTGCAAAAAAATCGCTTTCGATTGATACCAATTTTATTACTATTCATAATTAACAGTTTTCCTTCTTTGAAAAAAATAGAGGGATTTCAACAAAAATCTAATCAGCTGTTTAGATAGCTGCCTCGAAGCAGTACATGAAATCGGTTCGTGCATTTCAAAACAAACCGCGGACAAATAATCGCACATAACACAGGAAATGCATAGGCCGACTAAGGAAGAGATGGGTGCCAGAACAGGCAACATAGCCTAATCCATGAAGAGAAGAATACAAACAAACATCCAACTAAAATTGATCAAAATGTTATCAAGGCATAATAACGAATATTTAATACCAAACTTTCAATTTTTAATTAAAAGTGTTTTAGCAAACCATAACTACTTGTAACGGGGCTGGGCAAAATACATTTTTTTTGTATTTGAAATACCAAATACTCGAAAATTGAGTATTTAAAATACAAATACAAAATACATTAGAAAAACTTACCAAAATACATTATTTGTATTTAAAATACATTATTATTTTATGTAATTGCTGTACAGCGATAAATTTATAAATAAAATAAAAAACTTAAAAATGAATTTTTACATAGTAATTTTTATTTTTCTTGTTTACCAATTCCATTAAATGTAAATTAGTGTATTTTTTTAATGTTTTTTAACATTATTTTTTATTACTTTTCTAAGTACGTATATATTCTTTACTTTACGGTTAAAATTCATTATTTTAACATTTTGTTTACTTTGTTTATTTAAATTTGAAATTAAAATTTTAATATAAATAAAAATAAAATATTTTTAAATTAAAATTTAAAATTAAAAAAATAATTAAAAATTAAATTCAATAAAAAAAATTTAGATAAAATTTAATTGAGTACATGATACAAAATACTAAAATATACAAACTAAAACATATTAAAAAATGAATTTTAACTATTTAGTAAAGAATACATACTTACATAAAAAAATAATATTTAAAAAACAATAAAAACGACAATAATTCACATTTAACAGATCAGGACTTAGAATATTTGAATGAACAAGAAAATGAATATTTAAAAAAATTTACGTTATAAAAACTGATAAAAACTTTTATAATTTTAAATTTTTTATCAGTTTTTATAAGATAATTTTTTTTAAATAGTTATTAAAATAAAAATATTTAATAAAAAATATAAATTGCTCATTCAAATATTCGAAGACCTGGCCTATTAATGCGAATTATATTATTTTAGGCTAATTTTCTATTATACAAAATACTGCCCAGTCCTGCCTGTAATAATACTTTCAACCATGTGGGTGTAACATCAACTAATTTCTTTTATTATAATTTTCTTATATTTTTTTAATCCAAAAATTTAAGATTAATTTTTCTGAACTTTAAATATGTAAGGAAATCAATAATGAACATTAGAATTAATGTTTTAAAGCAGGAGGAATTCCTCTGTACGAATGATTAATTGCCTCTTAGAGAGACGTCTATTAAGCTTGCTCTCTAGAAGAATAAAAATTCAATTATAACTGGACTGCAACTGCATTTTAACATTACGTGCAATGGTTTTTTGTTCTCGTAATTCAATCTATTCAGATAATTTAAAATTGTAAATATTCAGAAAAGAAAAATTCAAAGCTTCCGGGCCTTAATACCCAGTATTATTATATTATGTTATGTATCATATTATGTTGTATAATAATTATTATTTAGCGATTGACGAATAATTTAAAATTATTTATTAAGAAATAAAAAAAAAATAGGTACGTAGATTAAATAATAAATACTAGAAATGTAGGATATATAAATAGTGAAATTCTAGTTAAAACATAGGTTATTGTAATATACATAGATTGGAAAAAATCAGAAAAATTGCGGCAAAAAGCAACCAATTTTTTTTTTAATTTCTTACCCTTACATGAGTATCTCCAGGATATGCAAAATTCTTGGAAATTCTTAAGTTTCTATATTTATGTAGAATTACACATAACCTTACTATTAAATAGTAAGGTTAAGGTTAACCTTATGTAATTCTACATAAATATACAAACTTAAGAATTTCCAAAAATTATGCATATCGTGTAAGGGTAAAAAATTTAGACCAATTTTTGCCAATCCATGTTGAGGTCAATGTGTCAAAGTAATTAAAGCTCCCGTCTCTAGAGAAAGTCGCAGAAAAGATCATCGTCACTCGCCTCCAACAAGTCATTTTCGATAACGAAGTTCTTCAAGACGAACAATTTAGATTCCACATGATTAGTACTGCTCGATGTATCAAAAGCCTTCGACAAAGTATGGTACCAAGGTCTCCTCTTCGAGATTTTCCAGGCAAACATTCAACCAGCACTCATCCAACTGGTTAAGACCGACGTTTCCAGATCAAATTCGAAGGCACGCGCTCTTCCGTACGTTACATCGTAGTAGAAGTCCATCCTCACCCCACCCTCTTCAATATCTTCATAAATGACATTCCAACCCCATTCAACCCGAAGACGAAGATTTCACTTTATGCCGATGACACCGCCGTTGACACCTCCTCCATGAACTCAGATATTGCCACCTCCTCCATGAACTCAGATATTGCCACCTCCTGACTCCAGGAATAGTTCAAAACTTGGCACATAGGGGTAAATTTGAGCAAAAGTACCTCAACGATGTTTCTAAAATGAAGACGACGTGACCCCCACAAATCTAACGTCTTTATGTTCGAAGAGCAGATCCCCTGAAAACCAACTTCCAAGTATTTACGAATCACACTCGATTATCGCCTCAAATGAAACCATCACATAGATACCTTCACCAATCGGGAAAAAGCCATCTCCAGCAAACTCCATCTGATGAGCAATTTCAAAAGTACAATTTCAGCCGACAACAAACTCCGGATCTTCAAGGCATTCATCAGGTCAACCATGACCTACGCAGCCCCAGTCTGGGGGACGGAGTCCCCAATCTCATCAAGACAAATTGTTCAAAACACGCCTTCATCTGTCCATACGCCTTCCTGCCGACGCAAAACTAGTTTTCAGAAAACCTCATTAAATCAGGCATTACAAACCCGGATACAACTTAGATCACAGCCACCCCAAAAAAATTCTCATTTCGTCCATCCCCCCGCCAACTAGAGTCTAACGACTATTGTTTCAGGATCCAAGCATCCAGCCAGTTCCAGCCCAGCGCCAGCCACCAACTTCAAATAAAGGAGATATAGGGCCTCGCCCTGGCACTCCGTCAAACCAAGAAGTTTAACGTTAATCGGTAATTAAAGCTAAATAAAATGCCTCACTGCACTGTATCAAAACAAAAGTATTTTCAAATAAGGATACATCAAAATTTAAAACATGGTTATAATTTAAAATTCAAAGCATAACTTACTTACCAAAATATACTTTGAAAATAATCACCCATTCACTGGCTCACTTGTTTCTATCGCGAAAGCAGCGCGGATAAATAGGTTATAAAAAATCGCGCTATGCCACTCGTAATTATGCCAACTGATATTTTTGTTGCCAACTCTCACTTGCTTTTCAATCATAAAAACCCGAAACTGCTTCAAATTTTCCAATTTGTTCAACATTTTGTTCTTATTTACTCCACGTTATGTTTATTCTACGTACAATAAAGTAAAAGAATTAAATAAATAATATTTAAAGCATTTCATTGAAGTTAATTTACTTGAAGATGACTCATTGTCAAATTCATGGTAAAACCAATGTAAGTCGAGCTTCCTGTACCGCACTTTGTACTGCACGACGTATCTACTTTATAAGCACCCTGTATCTAGCGATTGTATTTCGAAGTTTATTGATCAGGACAATTAACCTAAAAATTAGAAAATGTACCAGATTGTAAAGAAAACGGATACGTAAATACTAAATGGGTGCTATATTTTACGGTTCAAAATACTTACCTGTACGGTTATCACATGCTGCCGTTTGACTTAAACAAAAATACTAACTAATAAAATTAGTAAATGTTTATATTTTATTCTCTTATAAGTTCAACAAATATTAAAATATGTTTTCTGCATTTAAACGTTTAACCGGAAAAGGCGATGGAAACCCAAATGTTGTTGGAGAACCCTCCAACTCTTCCAGACCTGCAGGTCATCACAGCATGTCGACGTCTTTACAACGAAAGTTTGCTCGAGGTGTTCAGTATAACAGTAAGTTGCCTGTTCCAGTTTTTCTATTTATTAACTGTAGCTCCATTTTAGTGAAGATCGTTATTAAGGGTGATCGTAATGTGGGAAAAACCTGTCTTTTTCATCGTTTGCAGGGACGCAGCTTTTTTGAAGAGTATTTACCTACCGAAGAAATCCAAGTCACTTCCATTAGTTGGAATTATAAAGCAGCAGATGATGTAGTTAAGGTAGAAGTCTGGGACGTTGTTGATAAGGGAAAGAAGAAGAAACGTTTTGATGGTCTCAAATTGGATAATACGCAAATGGAAATGCCCGAGGAACCGGCATTAGATGCGGAATTTCTAGATGTTTATAAAGGCACCAACGGTGTTATCATGATGATGGATTTGACTAAAACTTGGTAAGTTGCAACTTGGTAGTTAATAAATTTATTCGGGATCTCCAACTTGCAGGACTTTCGATTACGTTCAGAGGGAGTTGCCAAAGGTACCGCCTCACATTCCAGTTATAATTTTGGCGAATCATTGTGATATGTCTCATCATCGAACCGTGACAGCCGATCATGTACTTTACTTTATCGAATCGATTTCTAGTTCACGCTCGGCCGAAGTTCGTTATACCGAATCGTCGATGAGAAATGGATTTGGTTTGAAGTTGCTCTATAAATTTTTTAATCTTCCATTTCTGCAGTTGCGACGTGAGACTTTAATGAAACAGTTGGATCGTAATGAAGAAGAAACCAAAAGCACCATTGAAGAATTAGATCTGTACTTTGATTCGGATGAGGCTAATTATGCTAAATTTGTGGATCATCTTGTAAAGAAACGACGTGAGGTAGCAGATTTGAATGCAAATGTACCTGTACAATTGCCAGTTATACCTGACGAAAATCATGGGGACATAAAGCGTTCACGAAGTGGTCCAATAGTTATAGGTGCTGGAAAGCCTATTCCTTTTGATACTAATGTCTCGTCGGAAATGATGAGGAGTTCTAGAAGTTCGAATAAAAGTGTTATTGAGTCGGTTAAACCAATGAATAAAGAGTTCAGTCTTCCAGATTTAAAAAGATTAGAAATAGCTTCAGTAGACGAGTTTTGCCCTGATGGTGGACAATTGGATCGAAACTTTTTGGATGATGTTCATCAGGCAACGCCACGTGTTAATAATGCTAACGAAGCTTTAGATTCTGACAGGTAACTTTTTGTGATTTCTCTCTTCTTTTTTTAGATCTTGTACATCTAGTATTTTTTTCTTTTCTTAAAATTCTTTTGCTTTGTTCTCCTAGGCAGTCTGATAAGTCCTTGAATAATGAAACACGGAAACATTTTTTTGGCCAAATTCGGTATTACTTCTCAACATACTCTTTTTTTTAGGTCGATACACTAAGTCCAACGATTTTCTAACTTTTATATCGCTCAGAATAGGTCTCACTTTCAGCTATGAGCTCCTCATTTGAGTAAAAACGCTTACCAATGAGCAATCTCTTCAGGTTTGGAAACGGATAGAAATCGTTGCGGGCCAGGTCTGGGGAATTAGTTTAAACCCGATTTTGTGGAATTTTGCTTGTGTAACTAATGCTGAATAAGCAGGCGCATTGTCGTGATGATGAAGGATTTTTATTCTTTAAATGTGGTTGTGTTTTGGTGATATTATTATTGTAACAGCTGTGGTATTGATCACACTGCACCGAAGTTTAAACTTATTGTGCACCCCTTTACACAGTGTTGATCCTCGTAGGAAGGCCGAGCTGAGATATTTTGTGGGTTTGCCATTCGAACACAAAACTCCGGCTCGTTACTCAACTAGCGTTCATATCACACCACTACTGTGGACTTTCCATAGCCCATAGATTGATATTGGGCTTTTTTAGATCACAGCAGTGTAGCGTGGTCATGGTCGAATAGCGAACTGCGGTCCGCCACGTCCGAGCACGTTGATTTAAGCAAGTTGATTTTTTGTTGGTAATTTTACTTTTTAAGAGATCCAATAAAGATGCACTAGTTATGGTTTTATCTTTTTTAAGATAGTCAATAAATATTATTTTATGCGCATCCCAAAATACAGAGGCCATAACCTTTCCATCTCATTGTTGCGTTTTCTGACGCTCAGAAGCACTTTCACCAGGTGAAACTCAATGTTTTGAATCTGGAGTGTGCTAATGGATCTAGGTTTCATCCACGATTATGAATCAGTGCATAAAGTTTTTTAGATTACTCGTAAACATGCACAAATTCTGCTGGAAAGTTGTAACACGAATTCGTTATTGTTATTCGTTGGATCATTCAACATCATAATTATGTATGTTTTTGATGTTTTCTGGTGTAGTGACCTCATTCGGGCGTTTAGAAGGTTCAGCATCATTGGTACTCGTACGTTTATAACAAAAATTAGTAAACCACTTATGAATCGTTCCAATTGACGGTGCAGAGTTTGGGTAATACTTATCCAGCTTGGCCTTGGTTTTCCTTATTGTTTTTTTGCGTAAATAATAATGTTTAATCAAAACTCGAAACTAATTTTTTTCATATTAAAATATATTCGTTGGTTGGTTCACATATTTTATTATTGCTTTATAATATTATAAATTATAATATGCTTTATAACGAACGCACTGCGCTATGAGCGGCGCTAGCGATATTCTTGGATATTATGTAGTATTCTTATGAATGTATACACTAATAAAAATATATTTTTGGAGTCTTGACGCTTGACCGCTTGTTCCGCTTATAGGATAACTCGGCGCTGGGTTGGTTGCTTCTCAGTGCTCTAACTTGTAAATGCGTAATTATAAATTACTGTAATTTTGACATGGGTTATTTAAAGGATTAAGCTTATCAAAAATGGTTCGCATTAGTGCATACTTATCAGACTGCCTAGTAAAATTCAAATGATACTGATGTCTTGCAGCAGATCAGAATTTTTGGTCTGTTCTTCCACGAAAACAAAGAAAATCGCGATATACGTTTTATGTAATTTATTCTTTAACAGACATTGGATTGGATATGAAAACTGATGTTTTTTTGTTTTCAATCGTTTTGTATCGTCATAAAAAAAATTTACTTACTACATCTACCTATTAATATATTAGTAGGAGCATACTCGTGCTTATTTTTATAATTAATTTTATTAATATTACAGCGATCAAGATACTGGTAATCCTTTGGTTTCGGAATTACAAGAAGATTTTGAACCCGTAGAAGATGGTTCCTATAAAGTTAATGATGCTAGATTTTACAATATATCTGCCAAACGTATTCCAGACAAAACACCACTTGAAGATATGGAAGCAAAGCAAATGAACGATGAATTTGATTCCACTATTAATTCAGAAATTTCTGAAATAACTTCAGAAGCTTTTGATGCTTGCTGGATGGGAACGGATACTAAATGGAGGAGATCTCCAGAAGGTGAAGATGTATGTTTTTCATTTAAATCAAATTAAAAATATTTTTGTTTCAAGGAGGAGAAGATGTGTCTGCCACAAGCCAAACTTTAGATTATAGTGGCAGTGCAGTGTATGATGATAGTACAAGCGTAGCATCTTCTTCTAATATACAAATGGAATTGTTATCGTCCAATAAAGCTAGTCATAACTCATCTGCAAACAATGACGGTGCATATAACAGCGATGATGGGGACGCACGACATCAATCAAAAAAACCTGAAAAAAAAGAGCACGAAAAGGTTAGACAAGTATTTATTTTTATCTTTGTTTTTTTTTAAATTTGAATTTCAGTCTGAAAAAAAACGAAAAAGTAAAAAAGCAAAAGAAAAGGAAGAGAAATCAAGTAAAAGTGAGAAAAAGAAGCACGGCAAAAAACGATCGAAAGATGAAGGTAATTCATCTTATCGAGATGAATTGGAAGAATTTCTTAATGGATCTGTTAGTCCACCACTCGAGTCTGCTTATGAAGCTATTTAAACTCTGCTAACTGTTTTATCTAATTAACAAATAATTATTATAGATTATTTATTGTGGCTTAAATGTTATTTACTATGTAATGGTGCATTCATTATAGCATGCAGTAATACGAAATTTTGTTTATTTTTTTATATGTATGATTAATTTTTAATAAAATATTAATTATTATTTTTTGTTTGTAAATTTGTAGATAATCGTTAGTAAAATAGAAGGAGAGCGCGACTTCTGAAGTTGAGAAGGAGATTAGGGTTGCAAATCTCATTTACAAATTTTTTTGTAGAAAGAACAATGATGGAGGGGGGGATAATAGTATCATTATAAAACGTCAATTTCTTTCTGTCTGCATCATATTAATGGATATAATGTATACAGCACAGCTGAACCTCCGCAATGAAAATTTTGAAAATCGTAGTACAATTTTAAAATTTAACTAAACCTTGTTGCAAGTAAATAAAGTTTTTGTATCACCTTATTTAAAATTTTTAAATGATTATTTTACAATACTAATAATTCTCTCAATTTTATATTACCGATGTTAAATTAAAATGATGAAAAATAAGTGTAAATAAATAAAACAAAATTTGATCTTTGCAATTAACTCAAACGCATGACAATAATATTACCGTATACCTACAATCTCGAATATTATCACATAATATTACATTATCAATTTTTTTGTTTGATTAAATATGTTCCTATGAAAATATTTGAAACTTGTTCTAATCATAACAAATTATAAAGAAAGGAAAATATCACAGGAATTTTAAAAATGCAATGCCATGTAAATTTATTATCTTCAATTAGTTATAAATATCGATAATACATTTTTTAATATTTTGTTTATTTTTCAGAAATTCCCGCTCTTGTTTACTAGTGATTTATTTTTGAAAGTCACGTGAATAACACCAAGACAACTTTTAGATCTTTGAATCTATGGAGTGTCGTGATTTGGGGGTAGATATCTTAGAGTCTGGATCAAAAATTACCGGCATTTCAGGTAATTTTGAAATGCCCATAATTTGAATCTTGTTAATTTTTTTATCAGATTAAAGCATGACAGTACTCTTGTGCAGTGTTTTACAAATGTTTCGAAATAGAGGACCCTCAAAATTAGGGGTAAAAATAAAAAGTAAAGCAACTATTTCATTTTTTATATACAGGGTGTCCCCGTGACCGTGGAGAATCTTTGAGGTGGCGATAAAAAATATTTTTAAATACAATTTTTGTCTAAGTCTAAACCCTTGGGGGGTATCTCTCTTTAAAGCAATTTTTTAAATTTCTGATTTCAAGCGGCCATAGTTCCGATATTATTGATTTTTTAGGCTTTGGATTAGAACTTTTTTAAGATCATTAGCTTAACTACAAATTAGGTTATAAGCCCTTATCGTCTAGAATTAACGGATTTTGAATTATAAATTAAAGTAAGGGAATAGATATTTTCGATACAAGTTAGGAAAAGGTAGTTTTCCACGAGTATCGAACAATATTTTTTCTAAATATGTTTCAAAAAGAACCAATAACATTTCTCATTTCTCAAGAGAAAAGATAGTAGGCGTTTATACTATAAAATTTTTGTATTTTGCGGTTGGTAGCCCATTATAGACAGTAGGTAGGTCAGAGATAGAGAGATAGTAGCCATTACAACGTGAATAGGTAAGTGACCACGTTTTTTTTATGGTTATACCAGTTATACAATTTGTGTGGCGAATTTTAAGTGGCGGTGATGTTAATTTTGGAGTGTCCACGTCGAAAACTGATCCGGGCGCAGTTAACACTTTTAATAATTGTTCTAATGTAAACCGTTAATGTATATTATAAATAAAGTAGATTAGAACTTTTTCTTTCTTTCCCGCACACTTTCACAAGTGTGTGGAAAAGTATTACTTTTCCGCACTAGGGCGGAAAAGTAGTACTTTTCCGCACACTTTTGAGTGTCAAAAAGTGACACTTTTTGAAACATAATTAGAAAAAAAATGTTTAAAAAAATCAGGTTTTATTTTTTTTACTTTTCTTGCGAACCCCGTATCTTTTAAACAAAACGTTTTAGAAAAAAACTTATGACCCAAACCGGATGGGAAATTTAACGGGCTCCAACTTTAGTCAAATAAATTTTTTTGGGAAATCAACCGTTTCCACAGAAATTCTGAAAATAAAGAACAAGGTGAGGTAAAAAGAAATAAATAACTAATATTAACAACAATAATAAATTAACAAAGTAATTAACGATAAACTAATGCGCTTTATAACAATTTAGCTTAAACGTCAAACGCTACAATACGTTTTGACATTAAAACAAATGCTATAAATAAAATTGAGATTTTAAGCAATTTTGTGAATTTATTTTTTTTACCCACACCTTGTTCATTATTTTCAGAATTTCTGTGAAAACGGTTGGTTTCCGAAAAACATTTATTTGACCAAAGTTGTAGCCCATTAAATTTCCTATCCGGTTTGGACTTGGTATTGCTTACCACTTGGTTGTTATTTTGCAATTTCAGTGCAATCAAAATAATAGCAGTGGTAATTTACTCAGTAATCGACTACTAGGTTTTTTGATTGTACGCCAGTATGTTTGTGTTTTTTAAAACAGTATGCCCCGGTCCTGTACAAAAAAAACAATAAAAATATAACCAAACTAAGCAGCGAATACAGTAGAACTCGATTAATTGGAAACTCCATTGATGAATTTGTTTTTTTTTGTGTTTAAAACTCTTTATTTAACTTAATATTTACATGGTTTGTTACTAAAAGTAACAATTTGGTTAGTACATGAATTTATATTACATTTTATCTGCATCTATTGCACTAACTACAATTAATCAGATATGTGTGAATTACTGTGATTTTTAAATGATGAGATATTTACAATTTATGGATATAAATCTAAACATCTATTTTATTTGTTATAATAGCGATAGTGCTGACCTCCCAATGTAGGGATAGATGGTTCGATATAGTATTTTTCGGTTGGTAAAAGAAGTCGACCAATCAGAGTGTTTTTTTTCAGTTGGTAAAAAGTTACCGAGATTGTAATGTATATTTATTTTAAATATTCATCGCTGATTCATACCTCTAAACAGATAAAATCGAATTTCTTACTCTAATTGTTATCAATTGAAAAATAAAAGGCCTAAAGATCTTTGGTGCCATTAAGAGGTAAATAGGAAAATAAGTATAATTTTCAAATAATGATTAAAATTAACTTTGAAAAATATTAAACACTTGTTGCACTACGGTCGAAAATTACCTGCGGTCAGCTGCAATCGCTGCTTCCAGTCAGTTGTTGAAGTGCAGACGGAAGAGGCGGATGTATGTAGGTACATACGCCAGTTATTAATCTAATGGTTATAGAAATTTTTTGGTAATTATTTTATTTTTTAGGTTCAGTAACTTCCACCATGATGAAAGAAGCAGTTTATGTAAGTAAAGTCTTAATATTTTTAAATTTCCCTGTAAACATTTTCGGTTGCGTAGATTTTTAAATTCATTTTAGAAGTCTCAACAATTTTATTAAATCTTGATTTATATGTCTTTGTTCTTTTAAAAAATGTAACTGTAAAAGTTATCGTAGTTAAAATTAATTAAACCTAACAAAGAAAGTTCGAGCGGGGTAGATAGTTGCCATTTTAGGGGTAACCAAGTTTGTAATGCAATGAAACGTCAAATTTTTTGCACTAAAATCGATTTTTTCGTGACTGTTGATGTTCTCAATTATTTCAAATGTTTTTATCGCGTATTTTGATTTTGTTATACAATATCAACTCGCATAGCAGTCTTTGATATTTTTTCTCAGTTATAACGGTACATTTTCAGACAGAACGTTGAAAATTATTAAATCAAAAATGTAAATGTTTTTTTTTATTTTGCATATTTCGTAATAATAAGTAACTAAAACTTTTAAAAACCCGATTGTATAGGCTGCTGGATATTACATACCATTTTATAAGGGCTGTATCTAGTTTTTGTAATCGCAATAATTTCATGGTCAGAAGCAGCGCCGTACTTGTCGAGACAACCGTTTACATCGAGAGTTCAAGTTGCTACCTTCTTCC
Organism: Cantharis rustica; assembly: GCA_911387805.1. Classification (NCBI taxonomy): domain Eukaryota; kingdom Metazoa; phylum Arthropoda; class Insecta; order Coleoptera; family Cantharidae; genus Cantharis; species Cantharis rustica. Next base: position 40,735,307 of record OU426879.1, read on the forward strand.
CTTTTATAAATTTTACGGTAAATGTACACTTATGCCGGCGACTAAAAAAAGTTCCCGGTCCAAATATACTCCATTTTGTTCGGAAACTTTTTGTCATTTTTCGGACAAAACCATTATTCCATCATTGTAAAACTTCTGTGGTTTATCGGTAAAAAACTTAACTAAGAAGTGGTTTTCACAAGCTTTTTTTTGAAGCCAACTTTACATCATTAAGGGAATTCTGAAGAGACCGAAACAAATAATAATCTGATGGTGTAAGGTCTAGGCTATACGGTGGATTCATCAAAACTTTCCAGCCAAGCTCTTTCAGTTTTTCTCGGGTCACCAAAGATACGTCAGGTCTGGCGTTGTCATGATAGAACACAACATCTTTCCTATCGATCAATTCTGGCCGCCTATTTTTGAATCTCTTGCTGTAATTTAGTTAATTGTTGACAGTAGCGTGCAGAATCAATCGTTTGACCAGATGGTAACAGCTCATAATAGAGAATATCTTTTCAATCCACCAAGCAGACAGCATCACCTTTCGATTGGTGAGTCTGGGGAGCTTCACCTCGCTTCGACCACGATCTTGTGTATACCAAAATTCCATAATTTCAGAAAAATTTCAATTAATACCAAAACTTTTATAAAAATTTTGTACACTCATACATTAAGATTTTTTGGCGACTTCCCCTTGAGTGTTATAAAAGAACGTATTTCTAAATTTATTTAGTTAACTAGGGGGTTAGGCGGCCTGAACTTGAACGCCCTGGTTATGCGGCCTAATGGCCGCATTGACTAGTTTTTTATAATATATTGCAATGTTAATAAAAAAAAGTGAATCTTCACTGCTCTTTAAGTACTCAGTTTTTCCCTAAATGCGGGAGATAAGACAGTCAGTCTCAGGTTGGTCAGTTCAAAGTTCATATAAAAATAAATATTAATACTAAAATTAGTCTTCAAAAGTTTCCAATCGAATTATTTTAAACTTTAAAATTATTTATATTTGCTCAAGGTTTGAATTTAATTTTATATTTTCTTGTCTTTCAATTAAACGAACATCAAAACTCCAAAATTAAAATTGCATTAAAAGAAAATCGTTCATCTAAAAATCAGTTTTAATAAATCTTGGTTGCGGTTACTTTTCGACCAAAAATTACTTTTAAACAATATTCAAATCACAAAATTCAAAAATTCGCAATCTCAAAAAATTATTTCATAAAATGTTGATCTTCTTGGGCATTAGGGGATGCAGTATAAAGATGCGAAACTAGTAGACGTTTCCGTTTGTCTTTTATTTATACTGCATCCCCTAATGCCCAAGAAGATCAACATTTTATGAAATAATTTTGGGATGAGAATCAATCTTTTTCAAAAAATTATATTCAAAAATTTAATAGCCAAAATCACACGTCTGTCTTGGCGGATATCTTTGAAAGAAAAAGCCCCTACTCTGCTAAAACTTCCGCCAACCAAAACTTTACCAAAATTCAAAATTTACAAACTACTACAGGGGCAGTCAAAATTACTTCGCATCAAAAAATTAAGGATAGATTCAAATCTTCATAAGTCATAGTACGTCGATTTATAGTAAAGCAGAACTGAAATTAAATGACGGAAACATTCAAAGAGTTGTACGTCTCTTATCTTCAGATGATACTATAGCCCCGATAGTGACAAGATAATAGAATGTTTGAGATAAACACCTACTTTCATTACCGACTTTTGGCTTTATGTAAATATAACAGAAAATAATGTTTTGGAAGCCATTATGTCATTTCCTAATGGATCTGCTGCATGTATGAATCCCACAGCACCTAAAGGATATGCTTGCAACGAAACTGTCAAACTTAATACTTAATGCTTGATGGAAAAATAAATAAATAATTCATTCCATATTTAAACAGAACAATTTTTTTGCACTCAAGAAAAAAGGTGGCATTAGACCAATTACCATGGGATGTACTTTAGCTTGCTTCTCAATTTTAGATTCAGTTAAAACCGAAATTCTCTTTGCATTTCCTTATATTTAATAAAATTATTCAAAGGACTTTTAAAAGGAAATCATGTTATTTCATCTACAGTAGGTTGTCAGTAAAGCAACCCTATTGGTCCTGCTTTTCTTACTGTTAATTCTATAGTAAGGTTACTTACTAAGGTTTCGAATTAGTAATAACTTGTAAAGCATCATAATCTGCGTTTGAAAACCTACTACGCCTAAACTAAAATTTTCTACAACATTTTTCCAATTAATTTTATCGTAATTTGTTACGGTTTTTAAAATTCGATCTTTCATTGAAGAATTATGAAGTATCAAAGTTTTGTTTGGCCAACAATGTTGTATTTAAATTAAACAAAATTTGTTTTCTTAAAAAAAAGTACCTATTCAAAGAAAATGGTATTTTTATTCAAATAAACTGTGCACGCTTGCACAGTGTTTACGACAGTGCATTCGCCGTGACTATCACTAGAACTGCGGTTTCCTGCTTTTTAGCCTCCCGATGTATTCTTTACGTCACATTGCTGTTAAAAAATTCCATATTGAGTAAAGAAATTATTATTATATTAAGAAACGTTTAATTATCTAACACTATAGTCTGTCATACAGTCACGGCCTAATGCCAACTGCTAAGTCGAGACTTTGGATTCGGTCCTGGGCAATTTAAAAACTTTATTCTGACTGTCTTCTCTTGGCAGGCAATGGCAACTTTTCAATGTATCTGCTAAGAGAACCCTTCTAAAATAAAATAAAAAAAAAACACTAAAGGAAGATTTGTTCCTTATTATATACAACTTTAAATCTCATAGAATAATTTTCAAATTTAAATTAAGAAAAATCGTTCGGAAAACCAGCATAAGAGTTTATTTTTTTATAATATTAATTTTATCTTAACACAAATATTTCCACTTAAAAAAGATTTTGTTTTATTTTTACTCCTCTCGAGGAAGAGGCCCCAAAAATATTTAAAAATAATTATGAAACATTGTATATTTTGTAGGAACCGAATTTTAAATTACGTTATTGTCTAAGAGGACACAAAGATCCAATTACAGCTATCAAATTTAGCAAAAATGGGAAATGGTTGGCAAGTGCATGTAAGTTTAACAATTTGATTACTAGTTTATTAAAAATATTGTAATTATATATATTTTTTTTAATTAGCTGCCGATAAATCCATTAACTTGTGGAATTCACACAACGGTGAATATCTGAGGACAATGATAGGACATGTAGGTGAAGTTATGGACATTGACTTCTCGCCTGATTCCTTTCTGCTAGGTAAATTTTAAAGTTTTTTTAGTTTCAAATTGTTACTTTTTAATCTTTTTAGTGTCCATAAGTTCGGATAGTACCATTCGTTTGTGGGGCTTACCTTCTGCAAAGCAATTAAGGGTAATGAGACCTGACGGCCAGAAAACATTTACTCGTTGCATTTTTAATGTTCGAGGAGATTGCGTTTTTGCTGGTACATCATTTGGAGAAGTTTATGTATTTGATGTACGAAGTGGTACTGCTATAAGCGCATTCGATCGTCACAGACTTCCAATTTGTGGTTTAAGTGTAGATGAAAATAATAATATTCTTTCGAGTGGTTTGGAGGGAAAATGGTAAATTGTTATAGTACTTTTTGATTAAATTTGGTAAACAATTTTTTTATTACAGCTATTTATGGCATCCAGGAACAGGTACAACTGTAAATAACGTTGCAATTGCAGGAAGAGGACCTGTGTCGTATTCACATATCTTTCCAAACGATGATTACTTTTTAGTTTCCTTTTTAAACAGCGTTATTCGTTTATACGATTTAAAAACCGGTCAGAATTTACAAAATTATTCAGGGGGTCATAAATGCAAACAAGCTGCAAATAAAATTCGTGCTGTATTTTGTTCTACCGGAAAGAAGCGATTAATTGTAACAGGATCTGAAGATTCTTGTGTTTATTTATACGATATGGAAACTTCGGAATTGGTGCAAAAATTGGAAGGTCATGCGGGTAAGTGCAGTCGGTTATCTCAGTACTCGAAGATTAAATTTTTGTTTTAATTTTAGACATCGTTACAAATGTAGCTTGCCATCCTAAGGAACATATAATTGCATCGTCTTGTAAGGATAATAATATTTTATTATGGAAAGGTGATTTCTAAAAGACTTATTACACTTATTGTACAAAATAAATTTATTATTGCTATTGCAATTTTAAAATTGTGATAATTTGTACTTATTTTGTATCTATTAGTTACGTATTGTGTATAATGCGGTGATAGCATTAAAGCATTTCTACGTAACAATTTTGTGCTGTGGAATAATCAAAACACTGGGTATTTTTATACATTTATAAAGACGTACATTTTAGGTAGGATATTATAATATAATACATAGTAAGCTTTTCTTACCTATGAACTCATGCTCAATTATTTTTTTAACATAGTAATGAAACTAGCTTGCAAGAATTTCGTAATTTGTTCACTTTGTATTTATTGCTTTGTCAAAATTTGGAATGTTAATGGATAGGTTTGCAAACATTTTAGATTTGCCATTGTGATTTATAGTTTTAAAAATATTTGTAATGTATTTTATTTTTGTTTACTCATAATTAGACTGATCTCAGAGAGACTGATTAATATTAGTAATAATTCAAACACAATATATTTGATACCACTTGGAGTTCATATTAACAAAGTATAGAATAATTTTTATTATAGTGGTGAGGTTTTTATCAATTTACAAATGTAATTATTATATTAGTGTGTCATAGATTATTATTAACTAATAAATATTTTTATTAATATCAATAAATATTTTTACGTGCGTTATGTAGTAAATTATACACCCATATTAGGATAATATAAATAAACAATTAAATCTACTTATTTGTTTTTTTTTTTATTAATTAATAACAATAACAGAAATAACAAGTTATAATGGACAACATCAAACTATCCAGTAAGATAGTTACTGGAAAAAAAATGCTTGTAAACTGCAAACTAAGTCAATTTTCAGTGGGAGAAAACAATTTTAAGAAAAATACTTGATAACATACACCAAATTTTTGATTATAATGAACGATGCTTTTCGCGTGTAGTCATACTCGTTCGCCCGTTCTTCGCGAAAATTATAATAATACCCGAATGATAACATTAACCGTGATTACAATAAGCGGCATCCTTGTATAATAATTAATTAATGTTTATTAGTACAATTTTGAATATTTTTTACCTGTATATTAATGAATGGCCTCTAAAAAAATACAGAAATTTGTTCAAATTTCGTCACTGCAGCGCTCACAGGCACTTCGCTTTTTCTAGATGCAGCTTTGCGAACGCAGCCAAAATTTTATTAAATGACGTTTATTTAAAAAGAAGCTAGGTGTCGTTAAATGCGTTATTTGTATGGTTGTTAAATTTTTGCAGGCCGACTTTTCTAATGTTAAAAATTATAATATGAAAATTTGAAATTGCTAATGTATAATTCAACAATATTTTGAGTTTATTTAGTGATTTAACATAACAACTATTTGTCGTCGTGAATTCTGAACAGTAAGTTGCATTTTTACAGCAGACGCCACTTACCTCAGATTAATTTTAAGGTTAGATTTAGATTTTTAAGTTTTAACGTGCTAAGTTTTCAAATAAATTAGTAAAATTATTGAACTACAAACAGTGATATTATTGTAATATATTTTTTTGCATTGTTTTTATAGCCCAAAAGTATCTAAAATGCAGCAAAATACCACTCAGATCGCCGCTGCAGCCTCACCAGCGGGCAACAATAAGCCAACCAGTTCTACCGTAAGTTTAAAATTTTTAATTTTTTGTATTTTACATTAACCGCGGAATTATGGCTATTAAAATTTTTTAAATGTAGTGGTGGCTGGTTATAACGAATCTTAAGGATTTGTGTGTTATAGACAATTAATACATAATCAATTTTTATGAAACCCACAAAAACTGCATTAACGAATTAAATTTAAAGTACTTCAATATTCATAATATAGATGCTGATTTCTTATTTTGCCTATTCACAATATCACAATTCTTTCCTTTCGTGGTGGGAATGGGATATACGGGAAGTCAAATAAAAATATAAATTTGTGGATTGTAAAGTATTTCTGAGTTTTTCTTTAAAATCACAGTTTACCTTTGTCGTATTATTGTCTGGTATTTTTGGCGGGATTTTGACATTAGTTTTCTATAAAGGACCTTATAACTAAATCGGTTATAACTGCACACCACTGTACGTTGCAAGTAGCTAGTTTTTAATAATTATGAAATCTTGTTTTATAATAATAATTTATAATTTTTAGAAGCCCAATTATACATTAAAATTCACTCTCGCAGGACACACAAAAGCAGTTTCATCTGTAAAGTTTAGTCCCAATGGCGAATGGCTTGCTAGTTGTGGTAAGTTGGGAAACATTAATTATTTTACAGTTATAATTGAACCAAATTTTAGCCGCTGATAAATTAATTAAAATTTGGGGAGCCTACGATGGCAAGTTTGAAAAAACTATATCTGGTCATAAGCTTGGTATTAGTGATGTAGCGTGGTCAAGTGACAGTAGATTATTAGGTAAGTTTTGTACATTTTTTTATTACAGAAAACTTAATGATTTCTTGTTTTAAGTGTCGGCTAGTGATGACAAAACTTTAAAAATCTGGGAATTGTCTTCGGCTAAAAGTTTGAAAACCCTTAAAGGTCACAGTAATTACGTGTTTTGTTGTAACTTTAACCCTCAGTCTAATTTAATTGTGTCGGGTTCATTTGATGAATCTGTTCGAATCTGGGATGTTAGAACAGGTAAATGTTTAAAAACACTTCCTGCTCACTCCGATCCTGTCAGTGCTGTACATTTTAATAGAGACGGTTCTCTCATTGTTAGTAGTAGTTACGATGGTTTATGGTATGTATTTGAATTTTCTTGTGTTTAGCTTTTTTTATAAAATATAAATTGTAGCCGTATATGGGATACGTCGTCTGGTCAATGTTTAAAAACTTTAATTGATGACGATAATCCCCCGGTATCGTTTGTCAAGTTTTCACCAAATGGAAAATATATTTTAGCAGCTACTTTAGACAACACACTCAAGTTGTGGGACTATTCTAAAGGTAAATGCTTAAAGACCTATAACGGACATAAAAACGAGAAATATTGCATATTTGCAAATTTCTCAGTGACCGGAGGAAAGTGGATCGTGAGTGGTTCAGAAGATAATTTGGTTTATATATGGAACTTACAAACAAAAGAAGTAGTACAAAAGTTGCAGGGACACACGGGTGAGTGTTTTAACTTTCAAAAATTGTTTTGTAAACTAAAATACTTTTTACTGTAGATGTGGTATTATGTACGACGTGTCATCCGACGGAAAATATCATAGCTTCTGCAGCGTTAGAAAATGATAAAACAATTAAGTTATGGAAAAGTGACATTTGAGTTGATTTGATGGTTCGATGTTGATATCATGGTGTAAATTTTAAGAAATAATTTTTTATATCGATTTAAGTACCTACGTATTATGAAAGTGAAATTTTATTTCAGTTTTATAAACTGACAACTTTTTGTCAAATAAATAGATACAAATTAAAAAATAATGATTTGTTATTGTAGTCAATCTTGAACTATTTTTATTAGAAAAGTAAGATACTAATTTCATGAACTTATTGTTATCTAACCAGTACGAACTTGGGACTTGGTAAGTGAAGTGTAATTATTATTCTCTCTTAGAGCAATAATCATTTCTTGTGTGCATTAAGTAATTTTAGTGTCTAATTTTGAAAATGAGAGCTTCTGTTTTTAGTTCTAGGGTTGTTTCACTTCAAGTTTGAAGCGTAGTTTACGGAGGCCTTACCGTACTTTCTATTAATATTCTGATTTAAAGTAGTATTCCAGTCTAGAAATTGGATTTTTCCCATTTTCTTAAAGTACAGATTCTGAAGTAAAAAAATGCTGTTTTTTCAAAGCATTTGTTGATATATCTCAAGTTTTATTTGATCAATTAACTTCAAATTTGGTGTGTACCTTTAATATATTATGTTGCTTTATAGTCCGTACTTTAGGAATTGCTAAATTATTATTCGGTGTTCTTGACAGCTGCTTGAAACAAAATTTTTAGTTTTTCTTTCAAGTTTTTATTTTTAAAAAATAGTAATAACAATTTAGCAATTTCCAAAGTACGGTCTATAAAGCAACATATACCGAAGAACAAATTTAAAGTAATCGGTCAAATAAAACTTGGGATATTATTTTAGAAAACATGCGTTTTTCAACTTTTACGAGTGGGTACTTGTAGGAAATAAAAAAAAATTCATTTTTTTAAACGTTTAGACTAGAATACTGCCTTAACTCTCTGGTAGCGGCTAAGGCCTGTTTTTACAATTATCGTGGTTACAAACAGCCTTGGTATTGCTAAGGGCGGCAGATACAAGAGCACAGACTTTCATTTCGGAAGGGACACTTGTAAAAAGTAAAATTTTTATTATTACAAACAAATTATTATTTATTTTTCAAAATTTATTAAAAAATTTTTTTGTAAAATTTACTCATCATTTATTTATTATTTAATTTATTTTTATTTAAATCAAACATTACATAAAAAGTTAAGTGCCTTTCTTATTTGCAAAATTATTTATTATAATAACGGAAACAAAATTTATATTCCTATGAATATTCATGAGCGCTATACCGTTTAGCCTTTCTACACTAGTAGAATTTCTTAAATAAGTTTTTATTTGTTTTAAACTAGAAAAACTTCTCTCAGCAGTTGCTGTAGTCACTTGTAATATTGCAAATATTTTTAATAGGGTTCTGATATTGGAAAAAAATTCTTCAGAACATTTTGCCAATGTATCTAACGAATTCTTTGAAATCGTTCACATTTAACCTTTTTTGTTTCCAGAAATCGAATTTTTCTTCAAGAATTGCTCCGTATATACCTCTATATACCTATTTTATTTTCGGAATTCAAATTTTTGACTTTCAAAGAATTTTTTTCTTTTAAATATTTTGGGGGGGGGTACGTGCAGGAGTGCACCTCCTGGCTAATGATACCGCTTCAGAAAGACAGTTCGCTCCTGCGCGGGAATTGTCTGTTTCGTGATTGTTAGGTTGGCATCGGTTTTAAATATTCTTCAAGTATTATTTTGACCAGTTATTTATTTATGAAAAGAATTTTGAACTTTGAACTTATTTACTTTAACAAATTGAATGAATTCAAATCACGCGCGTTAGTTTAGTAATGTTTTTTTCATAACAGCTTAATGTTTTAGGGTTTTATTTAGTGGCGCAGCCAAGGGGGGGGGTTATAGTCCCCACTCAGACGCTTTTTCTTTTTTTTTAATAACCATAGTCGCTTTTTTACCGGTGCAATGAAAAACTTTTTAAAACAAAAAAATTATTGTGCTCAACTGTTCGATAAGATTGTAGTTATGTACTGTTTTTAGTGTAGGTACCTGTTGCTTGTTGGTAGCTAATCAGCCAAGCCAGTTAATTTAGGTCTGGCATCCTCGGGCCCCCAGGGGCGGATTTATCAAATTGTTGCCTATGGGCACTACTTTGAGATGCCGTCCCTGTTATACTTAAGGGCTAACAGGGGTTGTCCGGCGCAAGAGGGGGGAGCGCAGGTAGGGGCGTGGTCAACGGTTTTTTTAGTGTTTACTGAAATTTCAAATACAAAATAACTTCACTATGAATAATTAGCAATCAGTTTCAATTCTTAATCTTAATGACTGCTATTTGTGGAAAATAAGGGAAGGTATATTATAATAAGAAGATTGGTAACAAAAATCAATGATAAATCTTTCGCCCTTTCGTCGGGAAAGTTGTATTTTTCAATTTTTCTCTCGGCTCGGGGCTGTTACTGTCAATTACGCGTTTCCGAAGATTGCCGAAGAGCGTCCAACAACAGAAAATAAGATGACCACGCCTCTTTTTCCGAAAATTTTTTGCCTGCGGCGCGCGCCTTTGGCACGGTTCGTTTCGCTTACATTCTTTAGCCCCCCCCATAACAAAATCCAGGCTGCGCCACTGGTTTTAGTGTTTTTCTTGTAAAGGTAAACAAATAATATTCTGTATGTTGCCATGTGTTTTTATGTTTCACCTGATATTAATATTATGGTAAATGTTTAAGAAATGCATATTGCTATTTGGTAATGTACTTGCGGAGATTTTGTGATTTTAGTTGAATTTATTTTATCGTAAAATTTTAATAATATAAACTACAAGGTAAAAAGTTAGGTTAGGTTGCTTTTCTATAAAATTATAAAATATTGTTTTTAGTTATGGCAGAAATTGAAACCGCATTTATACCTACTCGGGCTTCACTAGCTAGAAAGAATTCAAATCCAGAAGCTGTTTTCGAATCACAAACATTTAAGGCATATAAGAAGAAAGTTCAGAATAAAGATGTTCGAACACTTCCCAAAAAAGATACTGAATTGGATGATTCAAACACATCCGTTTTTAAAATCAAAAGGGCGAAACATGAAGTCATGAAATTAGGTATTTCGGGGTTTGAAACATTGAAGAAAGATGAAGCTAAGGTACAATTAGCAATTAAATTAGGTATGAAGGTTATGCTTGAAATTTTTTACACAAATTTATTTTTTTTAATTATTATAGGAGCAAAACCACCAAAGAACAAGTATAAAAATTATAAAGAGCTCTTAGAAGAAAAGAAGAAAGAAAAGGAAGTTAAACAGACGGAAGTTGAATTGATGAAATTAGGCAAAGATTCTCTTGGTAATTGTAATGCTCAAAAAAAGCAGTACGGACAGAAAAGAAAAAAGCAGTCTATAATTGAATTGTACGGAACAACAAAGATAAAAAAATAAATTATTATTTGTAAGTTATTAGTGATTTATAATTATTTTAATAATCAGAGTAAAACGAATCGTCACTTCCTTTTTATGCATGATCTTTTACGCTACAGTATTTACATCAGAAACCGAAATAAAATTGATTCTGTCATTATGTGTGACCTGGTCTACGAAAAGGGGGCATACGGGCGAAAAACAATTTTCGAGAAAACAGCGGTTAAAGATAAATAATTCGTTTCATTAGTTTTTCTTGTTTCTCTGTGTTGACCGATGTTTCACTATTTTTAAGGAAGTCGAGTGTTGATTCTATTCAGAATATTATCATAGTTAATTGCGTAAGTTGCTAGTTTCAGATTTCTAAACGAGGAACACCGAAGAAATGAGTTTATGAATGTTATCACGTTTATACAATCATTTTTGTACTCTTCTTTCACCATGTGAAAGAGGATCTCAAACTCAATTATTCGAATTGGCAAAAAAGTGGAAAATGTTTTTTTGACACCTAAGCCCCCTTTTTGTAGACCAGGTCACATATTTCAATTTATTTATTAGTGCTTCTTTTATAAAATTATGTTGTGAGCCGCAGTCTAAGAGCGTTTTCACAGAGGGCAATAAATTGCCAACCATAAGACGTCGCGATATTGCTGTGTATCAAAAATACACGTATTTAAATTGATAGCTTTCACATGAATGCTGTGCGATATAATTATGGTATTGTGTCTGCAGTGCAAATATTGCAGATACATGCGATATGCTCTACTGTTATTGCACAATTTCTTATCGTTGCGTTTCCTGTCCAACAATGCAAGTATGAAAATGGTTTTTACATGAGTTGCTATAGACTGTCGCAATTTGGTTAGTATTAGTTAAACGGTGTTTCGAGATGGTTAAAAAGATGAAATATTTGTATGATCCCTTACATCTGATAGAATTAATTGAACAAAATTCCTGTATTTGGAATAAAGCTGGGGAAGATTACAAAGACAGGGCGAAGAAAGCAAAAGCATGGCTTGAAATTTACAATTACGTTATAGACGATTTTGAAATTTTAGAACAGTCATTAGTATGTCTTCCATCTCTGACGGTCCTACTTTTGAGTTCAATTTTGAAGTCGACTTTCTGTAGCTGTACTAACATACATGTCACTAGGGCGAAATCCATCTCTCACCCGAACCAAATTATGTAAAATTACAGCAACTTTTATAATATCCTTTGCAAATGGTTTGGAAACATTTAGAGCTCTATGAAAAACTCTCCATTTGTTGCTGAATATATCAAATGCACATTCAACAAACTTTTGTGCTTGCGTTAAACGATAATTGAAAACCCTTTTTGTCACACTAAGATTGTGTCCGCCAAAAGGTAGCAGCAAATTTTCACTTAATGCTAATGCTTTGTTTTCCACCAAAACAAATTGCAAGGTAATACCTGTCGGTTCTAAAACAGTTTTATGCGGAATATTTAACAAGTCATCTTTCATTGGTTTCCAAATTACAGTTTCTTAAAAAACTGACGAATCACAGTCTTTACCATACGATCCTATGTCTACATAATATACAAATTTATAATCAGAATCTGCTACTGCCATTAAAACTATAGAAAAATAATGTTTATAAATAAAGTTCATAGAGCCACTATGTCAAAATTTTTAAACTTGTGTATGTTTACCATCTACAGCTCCAATGCAATGTGGAAAATGTGACATGCTTTGAAAATTTTCAGAAATATTCAACCGATCTTCTTGAGAAGGTTTTCCAATACATACGTATTCTTCTCTTAAATTTTGCAAAATTTGCAAAATACTTCATCTATAGGTATAATGCAGATCCGTAAATGTATTTTCACTAGCGAGGTATCTGTAAATAATAACTATTCTTAGCTAATAATATGGCGATAATAAACTTGTTATATTATTATGAAATGTAAATTGATTTGTAAAATTCTATAGAATAAATAATATTCACAGGAAAAGCCGTTAATGAGAAATGGAAACATATTCAAGATGCTTTTACGTCTTGCAGTTTGCAGAATTGCAGTTCTTATTAATGGTTATTGAAAGATGAAACTGAAATCAAGTATGACTGATAATGTGAGGAGAGAGCAACATATTGAGGACAAAGAGACGTCTTCACTATCATATGAATTATTGCAACAAGTAAATACTGATCATGAACCGGGAACATTTGTTGCTGGTTTCCGAAAACGCTGAAGAAGAACCCATACGAAGAAACAGATAAGGCATTCTTAAAAGCTTTAGAAGCAACTTGCCAAACACAAGCATCTGCACAATTGGATGAAGACATGGCTTTCTTTACATCAGTAACACTTTTGGTAAAAAACTTCAGCGAAGATGATAAACTCGAGTTTCGCATGGGTGTACTGACTTTAATTCAAAAAATAAATGATAAAAAACCGGGACCACAGTTTAGGCCTATTTCGAGAGGTTTGTATTACGATTGTAGTTTCCCCTTTTCACCTCCACAAATGTACCAGTCTAATACGTATGGTAATCAAAATTCTAATGTTTATGAGAACTTGTGGATTTTGAAAAATTGTAGGTTTTAAAATTTAGAAATACTTTTTATTTTGTAGAAATATCAATTTTTTATTTCTATAATTTTTGTAATGAATTTTTTGTAATAAACTTGACTTATTTCCCAGTAACTGCTAACATTTCTATGAAAGGAATACTTAATCTCATTGTAGTATCTTTTTTACGAATGTATTCCGATAAACGATATAATAAAAAGTTGAATGTATCTGGGCACATCAGAAAGTAATTAAAGAATGTTTCCTTGTGTTGAAGTAATTTGTCAAATAGCGTAGAAAAAGCACCGTTTATGTATCTGACTCGTATTAAGGGACGAACCCAGAAACGTCTATTTTTGCTACGCTCCTCTCTTTAATTTTTCCATTACAAATTAGGCCAATATAATAGAGCACTTGACGTTTACTCTCCATGGTAGTTCATGACAAACTACGGCAACCTTACATAATTATGCTTAGTTTCATTTTATTTAGCTCAATTTATGGTAGCTGATTATCGTTCTGTGTGAAAGAATGTTTAAAACTCAACGCGATATTGCAGCATTTTATTGCTACGTGTGAAATCAGCCTGTAGTAATGTCTGGTGAGCGCGGAAATGCAGGAATTTGTTTCAACACTTCTTAATATAATAAAGGGTTACAATAAATTTTAAAAACACTGGTAATAAGGAATTACAGCATTATAGGACGTTTATTTTAAGAACAATATTGAAATTTGTATTAAAGCGACGACCTCTAAATGTTAACCAATGAAATTGCTTTGAAATTAGACGGTATTACGAAATTTTCGCGATTGAAGTGTTATGTGTGTTGCCTAAACTGAACCGGGCAAAGTCAAAAATAAGATTCGCGAATAAAATTAAGAATGCGACGTCTGGTGGCAGAATTGAGAACACTTCGATGCGAGTACTAAACGTGGTTCATTGTACTTAAATAAAGATTTTAGAGCAATTTGTTTCGTCATTTCACCTTTTTCTTTGATAATTCGAACATACAAAATGATTTACAAAGTTGACTCGATCACTGTAAACACAATTATAACCTCAAATTACTCGCATATGAGGGCCATTTTGACAATTTAGCAGCGCCCCCATTGTTAATTTTATTCGCGAATAGATGTGGAAAGAGTTAAATGTAATATCGAATAGACGTAGTTATTTGGTTATAACATTTTGCTTTTTCATGGTGAATATATAATATTACTACAAAATTAAGTGTTACTATTTAAATTATCTGAAGTTTCCCGATGTAAATTAGACTTAGCAAACGACGCGCCACCTATATTATTCATATAGGTTTTACCGTTTTCTTGTGCAATTTGAGATATATTTTATTGTACATTGCATAAGCTAAATTTATAGTGTTGGGGTTCCGTACTGAGGAAATGTAAGAATTGTTGAAGCAGGGCCGTATTTAGACTACAATTTCGGGAGGGGTTTTAAAAAAATTGCAAAATAAATAGCTAATTTATTAAAATAAAAAAGAAAGTTTTTTAAATTTAAATTTTGTTATATTAATTTTTTAAATGTAATGTTTGGAGAAAAGTGAGTAAAGGGAGGTTTCTTTTGCTAAGATGGCAGAAACGACGGAGGCCTTGATTTTGCTCCGCTGAATTTTTAAGTATAATTTTGTGCAAGTATTTTTGCAATTAAGATTTTACTTTTGAGTATTGTTATTGGAAAATTTTGTTTGAAAGTATTTTGTCCAAAGTTACCGCAAAAGAATTGAAATTTTGTGAAAAGCTTGTTTTTATTTAATTAAAATAATTATTTTTTCGTGCGATTTTTCTTTATTTAAGTTCGATATTCAGAGAAAATTTCGATTTTTGTGAACTTTATTTAATGGTTGAAAATAATTTGTCGAAGGAGCGACAAATTTTGATTACAGGTTGACTTCTGGGGGGGGGGGGCGTTATCGCGGATAAAATTTTGTTTGTACCATTTTAAAAGTTTGTTTACTACGATATTTTTAATAAGTTTAAACTTATTCATATTTTAATTTTAAACTCTCTTGTAAAAAACCGTTTTTAAATAAAATTTTTAAATTTTAAAATTCACAAATCTTTCTTCGTTCAACGTAATTAGCCTGGAAATTCAAAGGGGTAATGCGGCGAGCATTTTAGGAACGTTTGGTAATCCGGCCGAATTCGACGAAATTTTTTATTTGTAGTAAATAATTTGTATGTGTATTATTAATATTATTGAAATGTAGATTTTATTAATTACCTAAACAAACTAAATTCGTATTTTACCGATGGTGATGGTAAATAATGTTGTCAAAACGAAGAACTAAATTAAACTGAAAGAAAATTTCACAAATCTTAAGCAAATGTACATATTTTTAAATAAAATTCACACCAAAATATAAAACTATTTATGGATTTACAATGCCCACTCTAATTTATTGCGGAAGTGTTATTTTAGCTATGCTGCAGATGATGGTTATAAAATTTATTTTTCTTTTAAAATTTTTGGTTCAAATTTATAGCAATTTAAAATTTTTATCATAATAGAAAGAATTAAGATAAAATAGATATTTCATTTATTTCAATATAGTAATTATTTTTCAAAAAATCGAAAATTAATTAATAGGAGATTAACTAACAATTAATTAAGTGGCTGCAGACTTTTACACAGTACTGTAACTATATAGGGTCTTTTTATATTCTTCATCGTCAGTTTTTATATTTTTGCAATTCAGTAGTAGGTGTATTCAATCCAGTGTCGCTAATCGCCGGATATTAATACGAATTTCCGATTTTTTAATTTGGGATTTAATTTATTAGAAATATCTCTTTAGTTTTAATTTTTATTTACTGTACACTTCAAGTTTAATGTTTTTTCTGATTTTTTACGATTGCAGTCGGACTTCCAGTACTTTATTAATTTATAAATAATTTCCGGGGGGGGGGGGGGAATGTAACCCCTACCTCCCCCCCTTTGTAAATACGGTCGTGTTCACCACGATCAACGGCAAAGTAAGGGGAAGCATGAAATCACTGGATCCAATCATCGGGAGGCGCAGTAGCATGAACCCGAACCTCAAGCTGACAATTTACAAGGCAACTGTCAGACCACTCCTCACGTACGCGGACTCGGCGTGGGCCTTCGCATGAAACCACCAGATGAACCGGCTTCAAACGGTCCAAAACATCGCACTCCGAAGAGCACGAAAACACGAAACGCGTTTTACCCGGTTCCAAATCTCGCCATCCACCGAGAATTCCAAATCGAATCTGTCAGCGAATTCATCAAAAAGCTGACGGAAAAACTATACGATTGTTGTCAAGACGGACAATCCTCTCATCTCAGGACTCGGGAATTACAACGTCGAAGACTTCCTAAGACACAAACGACCCAAATCCATCCTGGCGTCAAGAAAATTCAAATTTGTTTCTGTTTGCTCATCAATCCAAACGGCCAGTTATCGCTCTTCTTATGTAACCCGCAGTAAGTCCCACCCTCCACCTCACAAATCTTTCTTCTCTCCTCTCACCATTCCGCCTTAAGACTCTGCTCAATGCACAAGGGTTCGAAAATTCTACAAATTTTCTTAAAGTCAAAGTTTCAATAACAGATGAAGGAGACAAGACAGCTTTGCTGCCACAGGCTCTAAGAATTTATATATGCTTGGGTAGTAGTAGGTTTTCTATTACATATTTTGCGATTTCCCTATTGAGGGTGGAAAATTGTCAAGCAACTGTCATAACAACACTCATTTGTTTTATAATTTATTTGAAATAAATACTTTAAATTAGAACGGTTATTTATTAACAATAATTAAAAGAATAAATTGTAATAAAATAGTGGTGGAAAAAATTGTATATAAACCATATAAACTACGGTTGGGGATTACGCGCCTTATATCCCTTTTTAGAATACAAGTGTTCATTTTAAAACTTTCAGCAATTAATATCTCAAAGACCAAAAGTCAGATGAAAAAATGTTTCGGACAAAAGTTGTATGATAGCGAGGGGGAAAGAATATGGCATACTTGATTTTTTAATTTATTGACCTTTTCAAGGTCATTTGAAGGTCAACTTTGGTGTTTTAAATGGCACCTTATATTTTTTTAGCAGATTCATATTTAGCATGAATAAATAAACAACTTTTGTTTAAAACATTTTTTTATTAGACGTAGGCTTTTCGAGTAAAATGCATTGAAACAAAATAAAAACATTTAAATAAACTACAGCTGATTATAATCGAAATTTAATTTTTTTAAAATTAGAAGGCTGGTATTGCTTTTGTTATTATTCAACTTATTAATTTTAGGGCGATCAAAACAAAATACTGTCACATAAAACAATTAAATTGACATTGGATACAATGACAAAATGAAAATGCTGCAAGAACTGCAGAATCTTATAACGCGAGACAGCCTGGTCGAAGTGCCTCTCATAGGTATGCTATAGACCTTGTTTCAAAATTTCGGGAAACAGGATCCGTCAAAAATAAAACACGCAAGAATTCTAGAATATTGGATGACTTAGCTCAAATTGAAGTTATAGGCTATTATGCTTCAAATCCTAATAGTTCGGTGCGTGAAGTTTATGCTATCAGTGGGTAGTACTGTTCATAAGGAGCTAAAATTGCATAAATTTCACCCATATAAAATGCAGATTCATCAAACTTTGACCGAGGATGATCCAGGCAGACGAGTGGAGTTTAGTGAAAAAATATGTAATATTGTAAATTTGAATTTGAATATATTGGACGCGAAATTTTAAATTTAGTTCATTTTGGTTACTTTAACATACAACGGTGGTAAAACGGAAGTGGTGGGAGTTTTTTCCGTTGGATTTTACCGTTAGGGATGGTAACAAAGTTTCTTACAATTTTGTACGTCAAGATAGTCAGATGTGTGTGATTTGGTACTTGGGATGTTTTGAGAATATCAAGTAATTGAAATTAAAGTTATTTCAAAATAATTAGTTATCAACAGAATTAAAATACGTAAGTTAAAATATTTGATTTATTTTGTTAAAAGAATTTAATACAGGATTACGTTAAAATTTCGAGTAATAATTGTTGTAACCACGCGGGTAGATAATTTCGTTTTACATACACGGTTGCATCTAAGTTTTTATTAATTTATCTTCAGTTATAAGATTTAATTACTGTTTGAGATTGTGATTTATATTATTATCATTTAAAACGGGCGTAAGATTATGTAATGGAAGAGATTGATTATTCATATAATGTTTTTCCAATGGCGTACTATTATTAGAGGTGGTTTGGTTTCGGACGTAAGAGGAGTTGTTGAAGGTAATTTAATGAAGGCGGGTGTTTGTAGTGGAAATATATTTATCGTGGGATAATTTAATTTAGATGATTAAGTAACGGATTGTGGACGCTTACAATCATAAGATGGCGGTCAAAATACGTCGCAGTAATAGGCTGGCCACTGAAAGGTGAACTGTAATGGAACCGGAAGTGACATAGCAAATGCTGTGATGTCGTTCCTTTCTTTTTTCATATATCTAAATGATGTACTACAGAATTATGATATTTCAGGACAGTTATTTATAATTTTAACAATGTTCCTTATGATTATTTGCAACCACTTATGAAATAGTAACAATTGAATACATTTAACTTAATTAAAATTGAATATAATTAAAATTACAACATTTAACCTAATAAAGGGTAATACCAATTAAAACGATATTAAAGAACTGTGTTAACAAAGTTCTTCATGGTTATTATTTGCGGCTATGATTATTTACTAGTTTAAGTATGGGGAATTTATTTAGTTAAGTACATACGACTTATTTAGATTTAAGAAAATGACCAATTAGCAATAAGAAGGACGTACTAGTTTAAGATGACGATATATTAATAAGATGACGATATATTAATAAGCTGACGATCTTAAGTTTAAGTGACGAGGTATTAGTTATATAAAAGCGGATAATTTAGAATATAAAGGTTATTATTTAAGGTCTTACATAATATAAAACCAATTGAGTCGATCATCGGTATGCATACATGAACTTCTTACAAATTACTATAGGTTGTGGTTGGTAATATAAATATGAATAATCAATTAGAAAACATTACGATCAGAGGGATTAACTATCGAACAGTTATTAAATCAAATTTCAAACTAAAGTATTCTGAATTACGTGATATCAAGGAGATTAACTTTGCTGGTAAATTGGTTGTCGGACTACCTTTTTTTTTCTCGGTTAAAATATATTCATCGTTAAACCGAATCCTGTGTTTTATTTAATTTGTATGTACTAATTATTCCTTCAGGTGTCCTAGCAGGGTTTACGCCACTGGGCAGATATAAGTTTGAAGTTAGTAAGTAAGGTAAACTACGTTAGCATTTAAAGAGCCATCCGCGAATTTAAAAGGACTTGTAAGTGTTACTACGAGGGGAGATCACAACGTGCGAGGTTTGTTTGACGATCACAGCTTTGGTTTGGTTTGTAACTTTGATTTGAGAAGGCGGTAATTCAAATTGAAGAACCAAATATTACAAATACTTGAATTATTAACCACACATCCACATTTATTGAAATCCACTTGTTTTTCGGATGAGTCAATCTTTTTTTTAAATGGATTTATCAATAAACACAACTGTCGACATTGGTGCGATGAAAATCCTCATGTGTTTATTGATGGACATACACAGTGGCCGCAGAAGGTAAATGTGTGGGCCGGTATACTTGGTGATACAATACAAACATTTTGAAAATTTGTTATGAAAACACTCGTTTACAAACATGTTTTCTACTGTTTATACTAATAAATAGCCTTCTAAAACTTGCAAATATTAAATTTTGATTAACAATGTCATTAAGTTTTTATTTTGTTTCAATGCATTTTACTCGAAAAGTCTACGTCTAATAAAAAATTTTTTTAAACAAAAGTTGTTTATTTATTCATGTTAAATATGAACCTGCTAAAAAAATATAAGGTGTTATTTAAAAAACCAAAGTTGACTTTTAAATGACTAAAAAGGTCAATAAATTAAAAAAACAATTATGCTAAATTCTTTCCTCCTCACTATCATACAACTTTTGTCCGAAACAGTTTTTCATCTGATTTTGGTCTTTGAGATATTAATTGCTGGAAGTTTTAAAATGAACACCCGGTATAATCTTGGCGATAGGACTATAATGATAGTAATCTTGGTGTATAATATAATATATAAACATATAAATTTTTATCTTGTAAAATAATAATAAAGTACAATATTTAAAGGAATAAGTTAATTTAACACTAATAAAATTAAATTTATTATGAGCTTTTTATGAAGGGTATCGCTATCGTCATCTACCGTCATCTGACGATATTTTGTAAATAATTACTTTTTAAAATTAAATAAATATCTGACGATAGAAATATCATGCGCCGAAAGTTAATAATAAATTCAATTTTTTTAATGAATGTCTAATAAACCCGTTCATTTAAATAATAAACTAATTAATGTGGTTCATCTGTTCATGTAAAACTTTCCTTTTTTCTTCTGCGTGGAATGTTTTCTTTTATAGCTTTGTAATTAATTAGAAAAACTGTTGGTGTGTAGAAGAACACCGACTTTCAATTTTTCCAAAAAAGTTACAATATTTGTTTATTCAAAACAAACGTTTAAAAACTAAAATTTGTTTCATATTTTTCTTTCGTTATAAATATGGATTTTATTACAGAGAGCTGAATGTACGTTCAGCTTAGGTTGGCAAATAATAAACTCATAAACCAGATGTCAATATTGCGATAACTTATAAACCATCTTAATTTTTTAGCCAATCAGTAGGCATTTAAACGTCTCCTAAATGTATATAAACTGAAGTTTTACAAGCGTTAAATTAGAAGTCTACTAAGTAACTATTTGTTCAATTGCCAATATGAAATTAGTGTGTTTTACAATTTTAGCAAGTATGTTAATAATATGCATGTTATACTTCCGTAAAACCAAATATTTCAGATTTATTCGTGTTCATACATTCGTTTAAAAATAAGGATGTATACAGAAATACCTTAACTCCGACTTCTTCACGCATCGTTGGCGGCTATCCAGCAGCACGGCGCCAATTTCCATACCAAGCTTCTGTCTTTTGGACTCCATCGAGTATTGAAGATCCTATATATTTCATTTGTGGTGGTACTTTAATTCATCGACGGTTTGTATTAACTGCCGCTCATTGTGAGCATTCATATGGAGTATATGGAGTGAAATTAGGATTACTTGTTAATGATGAAGATAATCCTGACAGCGTGTTAATAAAAGTTATGGAATTTATCAGACATCATAACTATTTAGGGTATATTTTTAAGTGACTATTGAAACCCAAGCTTCAGTTTTTTATTTTTAGAGGCGTTTCGAATGGCGATATCGCACTACTTAAACTGGAAAATTCTGTACAAATTACTCCAGCTATTCAACTTGCGCGTTTACCTACAAGAAAACAAAAATGTGATGAAATCGTCTTTGAAAATCTTTCGGGATGGGGATACACGTCGTCGATTCCAATTCCTTCATCTTATTTGCAATGGGCCAATCTTCCAAGAATAACAAACATCAGTAAATATTTAATTATTTTAATATCTAAGTTCACTAATAATTTTAATTCAGAATGTAAAAGAAACCTAGAGACGATATTTCAAACTTCCGAACCGTTAGATAATACGATGCTTTGTACTGGATCAAATGTTGGTAAATCACAGTCAGCGTGTTCGGGGGATAGTGGTGGTCCTCTAGTAAACAATGCCACTGGCAATATAATTATTGGTGTTGTATCTTGGGGTGTTTCGCCATGTGGAACTAAAGATGCCCCTACTGTTTACACCAACGTTTGTAGTTACTTGGATTGGATAAAAATTCGTATAAAAAATTTGTAATTTTAGTAATCTATTCCCCGATTTATACTTTTTTTATACGATTTATAAAACCGTGTAAATCGAAATCGTAGATACGGAAAACCGTGTAAATCGAACACAAACTAAAATGTGTATAATTTGGTCACCTTTTTCAACGTAAAATAAAACTCAATACTATGTATATCTTAAAAAAACATAAAAATAACGGTCTATTCATAAAATGACTAAAATATAAAGTTATTATGTAGGTAATTCATTTTACATAATATAGAAACAAGAAATATAAATTAAAAAATTTAACCAAAAATTTAAGTACAGTAAAACCTCGATATAACGGACTTCTATTTAACGGACTTTGCATATAACGGACAAAAAAGTGTCCGAAGAAGGTGTAAATATTTTTTCTATAACTTTACAAACAACCGATATAATCGGTATTTAACAAAAAGTCGAAAAAGCGAACTTTTGGCCATAACTCGAAAACGAAAAAAATATCGGATTCCGGTTTTCACCATTAAGTTTTTCTCAAAAAAAGAGATCGAAGATGCGCCATCCATTTTTTCATATCTCATATAGCTACCGAATTCCCCATAAGAACATTTGAATTTGAACCACCCTGTACAGTGTACTTACAAATAAATAATTAACATTTACAAACAAAACTTCAAATTAATTTACAAAATTATTAAAATATGATTCTTACGTTTTAAAACACGACAATACGTAGGAGTAACTGGGTGATTTATGTTGATAATTGTTTAAACATAATAATTTGCTAGCTGTATTTTAGTGACGGTTGATTTATTTTAAATAATTAAGTTTGGGGGTGCGTAGGTTTCGTAGGCGGTTTATAGGTGTTTATTGATGTTTTCGACGAATAGGTCTTTTGTTTTAACATCCGAAGTCGACACCAATAGCTAGGTGGTTATTGACCACAGCTGCACATTCCGGACTTGAGTTTAATATTTTTATTACAATACAAAGAACTGTGTATTCAAAAGTATCAAATGTTGCATTTTTAGTATAATTTTAACGACTGAAGAAATTCCATATAAAAGGAGATTACTTTGCAGATGACATTTATTTGTATGTAAATTGATTGCAATGGTTTTTCTAGTAGTTATTTTAACAATCACAAGTTGAAAAGGATTTTAAAGCCTATGACAATTGAAATGTATATTAATAATTATGATTAATTGAATTGAATGTGATTGTAATTTCGATTTAAAATATTTGTCTGTTACTCTCGAAGAAATCTAGAAGAGAATACACAAATCCCACCGAAGACGAGAACCAAAAAACTCTTAGTCGAATCATCAGTGCCTTCCTTGAAATATCAAATCTAAATTACTATCTCTGCTTGGTTTAATTAAGTCACATTTACAAGTGTAATTTTAACTAAATGATGAGTTTATAGTTTCGACAATCAATAATATAATTATATACAAAATATAATCTTGAACCAATCGTTCACAATTAAATTATAGATATAACAATAATAACCTTTTGAACCCTAAGAATGCAATTTTACATTACCGAAGTTACACAGGATTCCGATATACAAATAAGTGCTGTGATCACCAAATTAAGTAATTATTCAGGGTAATTATAATTCATTATAATTCAATATGTAGTTTTATTTGTGATGCGAGTTTACGATCGTCTCTTGTTTCGGAGCGGTTATCTGTTTGTTTCAGCTGTGTTAACAATTTTGTTTTGTACAACGGAAGAAAGAACTGGTTATTAGACGGCGTACGGTAGGTAATTTCACAACGTGGTGGTCTATGGCTATTTTTCCGTGTCATCGATGAGTAGGTGTTGGCGCTAAATTCAAATTTAGAAGTCGCATCTTACAAAGTAAATAAAAAAACTTATTTACCACGATAGCTATCGATGAATTTATACAATCCAACTTATACAATCAATACCCCTAAACCACGAGTCTGGCAGTAAAAATTGAGCACAATCAACAATCTTTGCTTCGTACCACGAATTAACGAAGCAACGGTATTAAAGGTGGTAAAAAAGTTGTAAAAAGTGCTTCCTAAAAATTGCAAATATTGAAGTTCGTGCAGATTAAATAAAAGATCATACCTAACGAAATTGAATTTCACCTGCACTTGCTGGTTGCAATATCAAAGTCAAAAATGTCACTTAATTATCTCTAGACCTTGCACAAATTCCGTGGGCATGCCTTGGGGGACAGGACCTTGTTCAAATCAAACAAAATAACAAAAATTTGTTACACGGTGCCTTAAAAGTGAAATTATTCTTTGATCTAACGGCTGCAATAAAGAAGTTGTAAAAATACAACTTGCACATTTTCGTGTTGTAAATCTTGATGATGGCCTGGTGCATTTCCAATTAAAAGAAGGGCCTTAAAAGGCAACGTTTGGGACAAAAAAGTTATGAACCCATTAGTTGAAAAGTGTGGCAGTAACACAGGCCTTCTTGCTGTTCATCAGCTCTACAGCCCTATAGCAGATCTTGAAGAAAAAGAATATAAGAATTTATTATTTAAGAATTATTATTTGACGGTTTTAAAGTGTCACTTGTCTTATTATTTTTTGGCAAACAAAACCGTACTTTAAAAACAACAACATAAAGAAATAAAAAGTTAATTACGAAAACATTTTACTTAACATTAAAGAAGGATGTTAAAAATTTTAACAATTGCACTGTATAGAAAATATGTAAATAATATTAAATATGTAAACATATGTATTATGTAAAGGAAAAAAATTTTTAATCAGCAATTAATATTAAAATTAAATTGAATTACTATATTAAAATTGATTGAAAAAATATCCAACGCGAGGAATAATAATAATTGTGAATTCTTGCGGCAGTAAATATAATGCAAAATA
This sequence comes from Cantharis rustica, assembly GCA_911387805.1. Lineage (NCBI taxonomy): Eukaryota > Metazoa > Arthropoda > Insecta > Coleoptera > Cantharidae > Cantharis > Cantharis rustica. The sequence goes on from OU426879.1 coordinate 40,760,347, forward strand.
ATAACAAAAGTCTACGTATAAAAAACATTTAATTACTCAGCAATTATAAAGCTGCTTAAAAAATAATCCTGTTTCAACTCACGAGTATAATGTTCATAATATTATATTAGACTTCTTTCAAAATTTTATATTTAATAATTTTATCGAAAATGATGTAAAAAATTGCATTTAAAAATTTATATTAGTTCAATTTGTGTGATTCTGGGTTCGTACAGTAGGTAATGAGATTATTAAGATATAAATTAATTTTATAAAATTAATAGCTTAAACTACGTTTCATTTTTTGAAAATATTACATTGTTTTGTAATTTTATTAAACATTTTTTACACATAAATTATAGCAATAACATAAAATAGTTGTGGAATTTAAATATTTTGTTGTTGCAAAATTATAAAATGATGCTTGAAATTCACAATTTTTATATCTAAATTTTATAAAAAATACAGAACAATAAATTGTTACAATTAAACAGTAAGCAATTCTACCAATACTTAGAAATATTAGAAAAGTTTAAAAATAGGGAGTTTAGCATTTTCAAAAATGCTGATAAAAGTTTTAAATAATAGCAATTATCGATTTCAACTTGACGTCATCTTCAACAAAACAATTAAAATATTAACAAAAATTTGCTGTAGATGCTGAAGATGACATAAAGTCAAAACCGGTTCGTTAACTAAAGTATAGATTAAAGATACCGTTTCATTATGCATTTGTTTATTCTACTACTTTGTTTATAATATCATCTTGAATCCATGTTCTGTACTTGCATACGTTGGTATAAACTGATGGAGCTTTTTCATTTTCACCACATGGCATTATGCCCCACGATACAACGCCTACGATAGTGTTTGTAGATGAATCAACTAAAGGACCTCCACTATCTCCAGAACATGCTGATTGCTTCTTACCTTTATTTGGCATTGTACACAACATTGTTTCGTCAAGTGGTTCTGAAGAATTATTAACTTCTATTAAGTTTTTCTTACATTCTGAAATGATAAATTTTAGTATAATTAAATTTCACTGGATTTTGTATAATTTCTTACGTTCGGTGGATATGCGTGGAAGAACTGCATATCTCAAAGCTACAGGCGCTATCGGCAGAATGTTTTGTGTTAATCCCCACCCCGAGAGGGTTCGAGGTTCCAAAATGTCGCATTCTTCTTCGGTTGGAGGTAATTGCGCAATGTTCACAGCTTTAGTAATGGTAACAGGTTCTTGAAGCTTTATCACCGCTATGTCGTATTTGGCAACACCCCTGACATAAAAATATTAATTAGCAAAAAATAATGATTTGGATTTGTGAAAATTGATGAAAATCTAAATTAAAAGATAGTGGAAGAAGATATTGGAAAGATCAAAACAAAAAAGTACGATTATGTTGCACTTGTCTAATTACCCTGGATATTGTGGGTGAACGATGAAATCTATAACTTTTTTGACTTGAACATCTTCGTTATACTCTATTCGGTAGAGTAGTCCTAATGCCACTTCATAGCTCCCCTTTTTTTGTTTGCAATGACCTGCAGTTAATACATATTGCGGATGTATTAAAGTTCCTCCACAAATATGAGTAAAATAAATTGATCGACTGGAATAACGTATAGATGCTTGATAAGGAAACTGATCTTTTTTTGCAAACTCTCCCCCTACAACACGCGTGGACGAACTTCTTAAGGTATTTTGGTAAAAGCTAACTCCATGCGAAACCGTTGCCCGAGTTATTGAATCTAATTAAATTAAGAAAGTGTTTAATGCAATAAATTTTAGCCAAAATTCTATTTACCTGTGATGGATGTCACAAAAACCAATGCAAATATGAAATTCATGGTAGAAGGATAGCAATGTTATTGACTTGATTGGTGTTGGGGTTCTATGTTTATATAGATTTTGAGTGTAGTTTACAAAATTACCAAGTCAAATTTTGTATATGTTTTTGAATATTAAATGAATTAAAATAAACTATTATCTATGAACTACTTTCAATATTTTAATTTTATTGTTTCAGATATTCAAACATTAATATTAAGTATTATTGGGTTTGATTGCAAACCCAACAAAATGTTAATCTGAAATTAACAACTTATTTTGAGATACGAGAGCTGCTTACATTAATTGAGATCTGTCAACCTCTATTATCGAGCTAAAATGAAAATTGTTAATTTTTAAGTGTATTATTTGCATAATTATCATATCTTTGTTTATAAAAAGCTTGAATGTACAAGTTTGGCTTGTATTTCTAATCATTTGATACATAAAAATTACAGTAATTTAAAAATTATTTATCAAACGATATAAAAATGTTGAAGTTGGTTGAACGAAGCATTTTATCTATAGATAATAAAAAGGTCATACAAACCTATTTTTATTTAATACAAAGGAATAAGAAGCAGAAAAAAAATTATAAGAAGAGTGAACGAAAACCAAATATTGGTTTTTCTAAATTTTCTACAAAGAAGAGCCAAATAATTTTGATTAATTAAATTTAATGGTATCATCGATCCACTTAAGGTAGCTCCAAATGTTAGTGTACACGGAGGGTGCATTTTTAATTTCTCATGCTGCAAGTCCCCATGATACAACTCCAACGACAGTTTTGTTATCTTTTACCAAAGAACCATCACTATCACCAGAATATTTGATCCAGTGCATATCTTTGTTAGATCTAAAGGTTTAGCATTGCCAATTAAATATCAAAACTCTCACTTTGGTTGGTAATACGTGGAAGACTTGCTCAGCATAAACATTTTGGAGGGAAAAGAATGATATTGAAAGTAACAAATGTAAGAATACTCTAAAATTTCTATACTCTGTTTAACGGAAGCTTATATGGAAACTGACTTTTGGCTGTTTCTTTGCCATCAATAATACGGGACGAGGCATGGACACAGTCAAAGTGTTTTTGTATAATTCAATTTCAAGTGATATCTCAGCTATAAGTAATACAGCTGCTTTATATATATTGAGATGACCCCAGCTATACAAATCTTCTAAATTTGCTTAATTCCAAAAATTACACTTTTAGCTGGGTTTCATCTATTAATTTTAACAATGAGACTCTTTTAATTACTTAAAAATTGTAAGTTAAATTAAAAATGCTCACTTTTGTTACTTTTAATGTGGTCTTGAAGCGCACATGGTATCCTGCAGCTGGCCTAACAAATTTGTTGCTATGCAATTTTGCATCGACTAAAATTTCATATCTTCTTCACTTTTATTATTTTATTTTCACTTCACTTTATTTATTAAATTAAAAAAAAACAACAATTCAAATTAACTTAATTTACTTTTAATCAATTTTAATTTCAATTAGAATTGCGGGTATGGTGTTTCATCCGCTTGACTATTCGACGTCAAGGCCGTGGCCTAACTGTCCTACCACCTACCAGCCGTACTCCTTCTACGCTCCCCACTCTTTTTATACAGCAAAACCCAACAAACCTTATACAATGTGATTATAAATGAACAAAACAAAATCCAAACTTTAAAATTATTTTACAAAATAAATAAATTATTTATGCCGTGTTTCATAAATGATCTTATAAAATTTGTGTTTCTTTAATTTCGAAAATGATTTGAAGAGATCTTATGTTTAAGATTTTGAATATTTGTTTAAAGAAGAAAATTGGATGGAGTTCTTGGGCACATGCATATGAGCCACATGCTCAAGAACTCTATTCAATTTCTATTAGTTGTTTTGGACAAAGAATTTTGAATTTCTTTTTCAAATGTTCAAAGAAGGTTAGCACTAGGGGCTGGAGAGTAATGACTTCTTGCCAAAAATGGCTAACGCAACGGACGTATAATTTTGTGAGTCCGCTGAATTTTATTTAGTAATTTTATAATTTGTGAAAGATAAATGATTTTTTGATGAGAGATTGATTGATAAACTCTTTGCCAAAAATGGCAAAAATTTTTGATTGATTTGATAAGTATGTAAAATTTTTGATAATTAAAAGTATTTTTGGTGAAATCGGTTGTTTGATCGAGGTAAATAATTGGAATTATGGTGAAGGATTTATGACATATTTGAAGATTGGTCGAGGGAAGGACAAAATTATCCATAGTTGGACACCTGAGTTGAAACAAAATGAATTTTAAATCACAATCGACGAAGAAAGAAATGTATAAAATCTATAATTAAGTAATTGAAAAGAATTTTTTATACGTTCATTTTTGACGTCTAACGTGGGGCATTTTGAAACTGGGAACTTACTTTTTGACCCCGAGAGCAAAATTTAAAATTTTTGTTGTTAAAAAGAAGAATAGAAAACATAAAAATGATTGGTAAGGAATATACAAGGCAGGTATTATCAGTTTAAAATATTGTTTGACATGTTATCGAAAATAAAAGAAGATAGGAAAGAATTAAGACAATATATAATGAAAGGCATTAAAACAAGATATGAAAAAAAGCATAAATGTAATAACGGAAAATACATATAGATAAAGTGTAAATAATTTGGAGTTTTAACTCTGTGAGAAGTTGGATCAATTAAAAAGGATTGAACAATCCTTATAATATATTATAAAAACAATGCAACAACATAGCAGAAAGAATACAAGAGTTACAGAAAGCTTTAACAAATAATTTTGCGAAAATAAGAAAAGAAAGTCAAGCTGAGTGTCAGTTTAGATTGTTGGAAAATCAAGAAAAACGGGATATTAAAACAGATAAGAAATTTAAGTTTAATAAAATATAATTTAAATTAAAAATAATTAAATTAAAATAATAAGCTTAAATAGGAACAATGGGAAGATCTAAAGGAAGTGTAAAATTTTGCCTGTTGGGATCCTTCCCATTCTCGTCACGCTGCACCATATTTGCTAGAACTCCCCTACAAATATTACGTCACAATTTAATAATAGCATAATTAATTATTAATAATATTAATAATAGCATAAAAATATTTATAATTTTAAATATGTACTTATTCGATAACATAAATTTTAATAAATAAATATATAAATCTAAAATAACAAACATCATAAAACTATCAATCGCAAATAATCAGTTTATTTCCTCAATTGGAAAAAAATCATTAAAAAATCAAATTGATGAACTGCGAACGTCACGTTTCTTTAAACGCCCCTCTTTCCTTGTCACATATCGTCACTTTAAGCAATAACTTCACTCCCTCATATGTGCAAATGTATTTTATCAATGGTCCCATAGAAAGTATGTGGTTGATGAAGATAATTATTAAGATGTGGACTCCCAGTACCAAGATATTTTTATGGAAATCCAAGCAATGGAAATATACCAAGAATTCCAATAAAAATTAGTCAATGAAATGTTTAAACACATTGTAAATTATGGTTTTATTATTTTATTATTTAGTTTAAAATTGTCAATAATATTGTATCGTGTCAAAGCACGACGAATCCTTTTGGAAATCTAAGAAATGGAAATATAACAAGAATTTCAATAAAAATTAGTCAATGACATGTTTAAACACATTATAAATTAGGGTTTTATTATTTAGTTTAAAATTGTCAATAATATTGTATCGTGTCAAAGTACGACGAATTTATAAATTTTATTATGAATTCATGATTCATTAATAAAATTTAGGGGGGTAATGTCGTGTTTTGAAAATAATTTCATAAAAAAATTTATATTTATTTAATTTTGAGAATAATTAAAATAAATCTAATGTGGCTGCTGAGTTTCGAATAATTTTGTGAGTTGGATTTTGGATATTTTGTTTGATTAAAGATTGTTTTTGATGACCGATTTTTTTTTGATTGCAAGTTTGATTTTATGAAAATTTTAGAAGTTTAATTTATTGCTTTTGTTTTGGACAATACAATAATATTTAAAAGAGCGCACAGTGTGGCGTGATTCATAACCGTCGAATTGTTAAAGTCGTAAAGTTAAAGAAAATAAAGTGAACTTTTAAAGTAATATTAAAATTTTACATTTAATATTAAATTTTTGCGATTGATTTTATTTAAAGATCATTTACTCTTTTTTTTAATAGGAATTAATCTATTTTGAAACAAAGAACTCTCGCCCTTACAATTGTACCAACTGCTCCCGCACACCAGGGTTACTCCAGACGAACAAGATGTGATAATTTATAGAAAAATTATTATAGAAATATATTGCAGTGATCTTTAATGTCTTAAGTTCAAAAGTTTTTAAACTGAACAAGTTAATTAAACAATAATATTTTATATTTTTATTGATATTTTAGCGAAAGTTATCGCTTTTATCAGAATTTATTTATACTCATATATACCAGCGATAACCTTCGCTGAAAGCTCAATAAAAATATAAAATATTATTGTTTAATTAACTTGTTCAGTTTAAAAACTTTTTAATTTAAAATATTTCACAAGATAATAATTTATATATTAAAGATAATATTTGATATCATATTTCATATCATAATTTAATATGAGAATAAGAAATAAATAGTTGAGATAGAGGTCGTTATAATCTACAAAGTAGATGAATTTCAAAATACAAATTTGTAGCAGGACATCGGTAGTCAGGACCGTATTAGGAATCAATAACGAATGAAACAAATAGAAAGAAAAAAATTATTAAATTCAAACGCCTTAACGAACGACATGTTTCGGACTTATTCGTGGTATTACCCAACGAAATTGACCTCATCGGGCTCATATTGACAAAGAACATATAAAATTAAACTTACCATTCCATTCAATCGTTCATGTAAACCTTCCACGTGCTCTACACTAACCGAATGCCATACTAAGAAAATGTATTTTGAAAGTTAGTAAGCGTCCACTAGGGATATCTAAACTTACAAGTCTGTTATCTCACCAAACTAAAAAATAACGGTAAATGAAATGAAATTTCAAAAATCCTAATTGTCGACCGTAAAAACTAAGAATAAGAAATAAATAGTTGAGATAGAGGTCGTTATAATCTACAAAGTAGATGAATTTCAAAATACAAATTTGTAGCAGGACATCGGTAGTCAGGACCGTATTAGGAATCAATAACGAATGAAACAAATAGAAAGAAAAAAATTATTAAATTCAAACGCCTTAACGAACGACATGTTTCGTTATTATTGATTCCTAATACGGTCCTGACTACCGATGTCCTGCTACAAATTTGTATTTTGAAATTCATCTACTTTGTAGATTATAACGACCTCTATCTCAACTATTTATTTCTTATTCTTAGTTTTTACGGTCGACAATTAGGATTTTTGAAATTTCATTTCATTTACCGTTATTTTTTAGTTTGGTGAGATAACAGACTTGTAAGTTTAGATATCCCTAGTGGACGCTTACTAACTTTCAAAATACATTTTCTTAGTATGGCATTCGGTTAGTGTAGAGCACGTGGAAGGTTTACATGAACGATTGAATGGAATGGTAAGTTTAATTTTATATGTTCTTTGTCAATATGAGCCCGATGAGGTCAATTTCGTTGGGTAATACCACGAATAAGTCCGAAACATGTCGTTCGTTAAGGCGTTTGAATTTAATAATTTTTTTCTTTCTATTTGTTTCATTCGTTATTGATTCCTAATACGGTCCTGACTACCGATGTCCTGCTACAAATTTGTATTTTGAAATTCATCTACTTTGTAGATTATAACGACCTCTATCTCAACTATTTATTTCTTATTCTTAGTTTTTACGGTCGACAATTAGGATTTTTGAAATTTCATTTCATTTACCGTTATTTTTTAGTTTGGTGAGATAACAGACTTGTAAGTTTAGATATCCCTAGTGGACGCTTACTAACTTTCAAAATACATTTTCTTAGTATGGCATTCGGTTAGTGTAGAGCACGTGGAAGGTTTACATGAACGATTGAATGGAATGGTAAGTTTAATTTTATATGTTCTTTGTCAATATGAGCCCGATGAGGTCAATTTCGTTGGGTAATACCACGAATAAGTCCGAAACATGTCGTTCGTTAAGGCGTTTGAATTTAATAATTTTTTTCTTTCTATTTGTTTCATTCGTTATTGATTCCTAATACGGTCCTGACTACCGATGTCCTGCTACAAATTTGTATTTTGAAATTCATCTACTTTGTAGATTATAACGACCTCTATCTCAACTATTTATTTCTTATTCTTAGTTTTTACGGTCGACAATTAGGATTTTTGAAATTTCATTTCATTTACCGTTATTTTTTATAATTTAATATTATCAATATATTTAATATCAATATAATAATATCTGAATCATCTGCCTTCAGTTGAGCGCGAATTTTGATACTTGAAATTTTGAGATATATATCTCGATAATTTCTAGATTTTAACTTTTTAACTTTAAACGTTAAACGATTTTAACTTTTTCCTATTGAAAATGGGTAAAAGGACACTTTTCTAAGCATACTAGAACAAAAATTTTGTTGGATTATAAATTACTTCTCGACAAAATCGAATTTGAAAAATTTAAATTTATATGTATTTTAGATAAACCTTTTAACACGGCTGCATGATTAGCCGATTTTGTATAAGGCAAAAAAATTTAAAAATATCCCTGAAAAATGACAGAACTCACCAAGGGTGGAACTCGAAGCCATAGAACTCGTTCGGGTGTCAACATCCACTAACACAACATTAAGAATATATTAAAGCACACGTACCGTCAACAAAATGAGACCGTCACCGACGAGACCGTACCTCAACATGAGACCGACCGTCACACATCGGGTATATCATATTACATTTGCCTGCTTTTCGTAATTTTAAAATGCCGTTATTTCGTCAACTATTGCATAATCCAAAAAAATGTTTGTGTTAATATACTCAGAAAATTGTCCTCTTTCCAATCGTCAGTAGGAAAAAGTTCAATTCTTGGGATAAAACACGTGACCCTGACCGTATCTAATATTATAACGTTTAAAATGTATTATTTTAACGTTTTTGTTTAATTTTATATAATATTATAGACAATACTGGTACATACTAATTACCAGAAAAATCTACTTGAAATTCATTTTTAGGTTCATTTCTATTATACATATTGTATTTTTTTAATAAAATTAATTTTTACATGTTACATGAAATTGAAGAATAATTTAATTGATAACTTACATAAAATTGTTCAAAAACTATTTAAATGAATGATATAGCTTGCTACACGCTATTATATAACCGTATGTTTCGATTTTCGGAATCTCATCAGGCAAACCTGGAAAAATTATTGAAATGATCGAAAAGTTATGCTATTAAATTCAAAATTCAAACTTAACTAAAAGTCAAATTTATTTGACTCATATTGTCGTGAAACAAAATATTTCGACCCACCCTGTGCTAAATTAAAAATTTTGTTAATTTCATTTTTGAAGGTTTAAGTTTGAAGAAGTACAAGGTGTGGTGAAAAAGAAAGGAAGATTGGAAATTTAAATTATAGACGATTTGGATAGAATTGTTTTGGAAAGAAACTTTTTTTTGAAACACTGACGACGAAGACAAAATTGTCACAGGAATCCACTCCTCAGGTCGAATTGTTCTACTGCGTTAAGAGCTAAGCCGAGGTAATTTTTTGAACAAGTATAGTAAAGGATTTGGATCATTAAAAATTGATTAAAAATCATTACATCTTTTATTGGCAACCATTGCTCGAGGCCCTCTTTTGATTACATAACTACATTGACATTCAATTTAAAGAACGTTTTTTTTCATTACCCCAACAAAAATTTAATTGTGGTTAAAATGGAAATAATCTTACGAGAAATAAGAAGAGATTCAGAAAGAAATAAAAAAGAAATAGATTAGAAATAAGAAGAAACGCAGAGAATAGAAATGAAAAATACAGAAAAGAACGGATGGAAACAATCAGAAATGCATTTTGGGGTGGATGTGAAGAAAAAGAAGAACGAAATAAGACAGAAGCAATGGAAGAAGATGAACCAGTGATGAAAGATGACGAACAAGAAAAAGAATTTGTTAAAAAATTAAAAATTGGAGAACAAAACGAAGAAAAAAACAGAATTATTGATAGAAGAGCTAAAAGAAAATGAAATGACGGAACAAGAAAAAACAGAATTATTCGAGGAAAATGAACTAATGAAAAAAAAAAATGAATCGGTTAAAAAAGAATTTATGGAAGAAGAAGAGTCCAAAGAAGAGGAAAAGGAATTTTTCGCACTTTTTGCTTTTTGCCAAAAATGGCCGCACAAGCGGTTGTGAAATTTTTGGCTCGTTGATTTTGTATGAATGATTTGAGAACTGTGAGTAATCTTTTTTTTGATTGATTAAATAAAGTGAATTTGAAGCGTATATGTCATTATTGCGTATTTTTGAAATTTTGATTTATTCGCAGTTTTTTTTGATATTTTACTACAGAACCGGGGTGATTAATTAAACATTGATTTGGAAGAAGAATAATTAATTGATTTAAATAAAAAATTATTAATTCGAATTTAGATATTTATAATATTGGAAAGTAAAGTTAAAATTTGTAAGAACCGAACGTGGCGTTACAGATAAGCCGTCGATTTGAATAAATTAAAATCACAAGTTCGAACCTTGGAAGAAGTATAAAAATTTTACATTTAATTTTAAAGTATTAGCAATTGAATATTATTTTGGAAAACGATTATTTTATTTTTTGGAACCGGAATAACTTTAGTTTGAAACTTCTTAGTTTCAAATCGAGGGTTCTTACCCTCGACTTTGAAAATTACCAACTGCTTCCGCACATCAGGGTTACCCGAATGTGTGGCAATTTTTCTTAAAATACCATTGCAATATGTATAGTTTACATTTTATTTAGAAACACTTTTCCAAACAAGGAATAAAATTTATTTATTAATCATATTATTTTGTACTGCATTGGTATTTATTTAAAAAATAATTTTTAATTTGTATTTTCTTCTAGCGTGTTTTGAATCCAGTCTCGGTAAGCACAAACATTGGTATAAACCGTTGGAGCATTCTCTGTGTCACAAGGTACAACAATCCGAGATACAATGCCAATAATTGTATTGTTCTTCAGGTCAGCCAATGGACCTCCGTCATCTCCCATACATGCAGATTGGGGCTTTTTAGTATCGTATAAAGTGCAAACCATTGTTTCGTCCAAAGAACCATCATTTCCCATAATGCTGGTTAATTTTTCTCTGCATTCTAAAATTTAAATTAATTTAGTTACGATGTTAAGTACTGAGTATCAAGTAGTACCATCTTCGGATATAATTGGAAGATCAGCCTTTTGTAGACGAATTGGTAAAGTTGATATACGTCCAGTTTGTCCCCACCCACTTAAGGTTCTCATAGTCAATATGTCACATTCTTCTGCTGATGATGGTATATTGATAAGTTTTACTGTGGCGGTAATTTGTGCAGGATTCATAAGTTTAACTAATCCAATGTCGTATTTATTATGACCACTGCAAATAAATTTTATATCAGTAATTTTGAATTATATAAAATGCGATAAAAATTACCCTACAAAATCGGGATGGGCAATAAATTTGCTAACATCTATCCATTGAACATCTGTTCGTCTTTCATCCCTATTTAGCAATCCTAAACCAACGTCGTATGTACCTGACTTTTGTTTACAATGTGCTGCTGTTAGAACCCAACTAGTATGAATTAAAATTCCACCACAAAGATGACGTCTGAGTCCAATAGTTAATAGCCTGTGACGGATGGAAACCTGATAGGGAAATTCTCCTCTGTCTGCTTTTAGACCATTGGCAATGCGGGTAGTAGATTCTTTGAATGTATTTTTGTACATATCAGTCCTAATTGATGCTATAAGAAAATGGATGAGAATAAATGTAATAAATTTTAGCCAAAATTTTACGTACCTGTGATTGACGTCGCAAACAAGAATACAAAAATATAGGAATTCATGGTAGATGGAAAGCAATATATAATTGACTTTATTGGTCTTTGAGTTTTATGCTTATATACATTTGAGTGTAGTCAAATTACAAAATTACCAAGTCAAATTTTGTTTATATTTTTGAATAATAAATGAACTACTTTTAGTATTTTAATTTTATTGCTTTAAAAATTAATATTAAATATTGTTGACGTTGGATTGCCTTTTGATAAGTTCGTAGTTAATACAAAATATTAATCTGTACAAAATTATCAACTTATTTTGAGATACAAGAGCTGCTTATATTAATTGAGAGCTGTCAACCTCTATTGTTGAACAAAAAAGAAAATTGTTAATTTATTATTTGCATAATTATCATATCTTTGTTTATAAAAAGCTTTAATATATAAGTTTTGCTTGTACTTTCAAGAATTTATTACATAAAATTATAGTAATTTAGAAATTATTCATAAAATGATATAAAATTGTTGGAGTTGAAGTAGGTTTAACGAAGCATTTTTATCTATAGATAACAAAAAAGGCCATACCAACTTATTTTTACTTAATATGCAAAATACTAAGAAACGGAAAAAAATAGCAAAGAGAAGAGTGAACAAAAACCAAATATCTATTTTTAAAAGTTTATTAATATAAAGACGGGTCAAATAATTTTGATTAATTAAATTTAATGGTATCATCAATCCACTTCAGATGGCTGCAAACATTGGTGTACACGGATGGTGCATCTTTAGTTCCGCATGGTACAAGACCCCACGATACAACTCCAACGACAGTGTTGTTATCTTTTACTAAGGGACCACCACTATCACCAGAACATGCTGATTGTGATTTTCCAATATTTGATCCAGTGCATATCATTGTTGCATCTAAAGGTCCAGCATTGCCTAATAAAGCTGTCAAAACTTCTTCACATTCTAAATTAAAAAACAATTAGATGAAATACAAAATCGCTGCATTTATTCTCACTTTGGTTGGAAATACGTGGAAGACTTGCCCAGCGTAAACGCTTTGGAGGGAATGGAATGATGTTGGAAGTTAATCCCCAACCAGAAAGAGTTTCAGGTTGGATAACATCGCATTCTTCTGCAGTTGGCAAGTTGGCAATTTGAACAGAGTCGGTAAGTTCAACCTCTTGTGACAATTTTAACAAAGCAATGTCGAATGCTGCAACACCTCTGTAAGTATAAGTTTTGTATTAAATTGGGAGTTATTTTCAAAAGAAGTTATATACCCTGGGTATTCGCGATGAGAAAATACTTTTTTGACTTTTATGTGCTGACTGTCTTCATCTTTCCCATTAAGTTCATGTAGTCCCAAACCAACTTCATACCATCCAAGTGCTTGTTTGCAATGACCAGCTGTAAGTACCCATTGTTTGCTTATCAGAGTACCACCACAAATGTGGGAATACCCTAAAATTCCTATACTCCATCTAACAGAAACTTGATATGGAAACTGACGTTTGGCTGCTTCTTCGCCACCAATAATACGGGACGAGTCATGGACCAAGGTGTTTTTGTATAAGTCAATTTCAAGTGATGACGCAGCTGTAATTAATTTAGTATCTATGTATTTAATAAGTTAAAATAAAAAAGTAAATTATTATAATTTAAACTGTCTGTATTGATTCTTCTGTGAAACATAATTTTTATATAGTAATTTTTACCTGTAGCATATGCTAATAAAACCGTTAGGCATATAACGAACTTCATTTTGTTGATAACTAATATGCACTAATAAAGTAAATTGTCTAATTTGATCTGATTTAAATACCTTAAATTAGTAAATAAGTGATTGAGTTAATGGTGAGATTAGATAAGTTATAGATAATATTTTGTTACTATGGAATAGAGGGAACAACAACATTTTTATTACTTTAAATCAAAACATTTTATCAATAAAATCGTGAATCGTAGATTAAATTTGATTTAAATATATTGCGATGTATATTGCGATGATATTGCGATTGTAATATATTATGTACCGTATGTATAGCATTTCGAAAATTAATATCGAAACGTGCTAACTACATATTTAACAAAATTTAAAATTATGTAAATTATTGGCGATTATGTTGCTCTAAAATATTGATTTCTATAGCAAAACTGTTATCGTTTTAGTTTTAATTTTGTTTTCTATTCCATAAAAATGTCACATTTTAATTGGCGCTGCTATAGTTTGCGGACCAACCAGTGTTGGTCTACCGGTTAGGGTAGGTCCGAGATTAGCTGTGCTCGTGATTATCAAAACGGCCCGGAGCTTCCGGAGCGGGGGTAGTTTGTTTTCTAAATAAAATTTATTTACAGTTTATCTCCAAAATGATTAGGAGAGGAAATAATAATTAAAAATTTATCATGGAAATTCATGTATATGGGTAATTTTACCCCTGGTAATTTGATCTCCTGGTAATGTTACTCCCGGTAATTTAATTCCCCAGTAATTTCACCCTCGGTAGTTTAAATTTTACGTAAAAGGTAGATGTACGCGAAGATATTGATCTGTCAATAGGTTAGTGCTAGTTTAAATTATTTATTTAGCGAAACTGTACGGTTTCCAAAAATCAATTTACCAGAAGATCTAATTACTAGGGGATAAAATTATCGGGGGCAAAATTACCAGGGGATCAAATAACCGAGAACTAAATTACCGGGGGTGAAATTACCTAACAAAGTGGAAAAACTATGATATCGTTGTTGACGTTAGTTAATATAAATAAAATAAATGAAAAATGAAAAATGCTTTAATATATCTAGGTACCAAAAATCTTAGAATGATATTTGGAGTTGACAATGTTGATGGAATTTACTAGTAAAAAAATGAACATAAGACATATAACAATGAAATGATGCTAGTGAGAAACTGAAGACTGTTAAGAAACGTTGAAGAAACGAAAAAAAAAGAATTAAAATAAAAAAAAAATTTATTTGAAAATGAATTTTCTGTTAATCTTAAAAATAGCTTAAAAATCAATTTTTTATTATTTTTAGTAAAAAAGAGAAATAACGGAAGTTGACGAGAATTGGTCTCTAAACCCACTATATTGAAAAAAACATTTCCGAAGATTGCACGAACTAAAAAATTACGGATCTACATAGACTGAATCTCTGAGTTCACAAAACTTTTTAAAAACATCCCTGAAGCCTAAAAATGAAGGGTTTAGGTGGAAGTATTGTGTTTTTCAGTTAAATTAAAAATAAATTTATGATATGATGTTAACGGTTGTACGGCTAATAGACAACTGCGACTAAAACACATTAGGTGCCTTACATAGAAATGTCTGATTCGTGAGCTAGCATGCGCGCTTCTATCTAACCAATAATCCAATATCCTTTTTCTTATTGTTTAGCTAGGTAGATCGCGTGCTAGTCTGCGCATCCTATGCACTACGTCAAGTACACGTACTGTCAACAGAATGGGTAAAACTCTGACTTTTATGTAAAAAGTCGAATTATTTCCTAAATAAATCGATATTTGAAGTTTAATCACTGCATTGTTTCAATTTTTATAATTTATTTAAAAAGTATGCAGATTAAACAGCATAGATGGTATAAAGATAAAAATCACATTAAAATATTACAATTTAATATACATAATATAGTAGGTAATTTGTACCAGAAGTACAAAATCACACTATGTAGGGGGATGTTTTTATGGAAACAACCAATGAAGTACAACCTAAATTTTTAAATTCATGGTGCACTTTTTCGTCCTACTCCCCAATAATTAAAAAATTATATAGATATATTATAGATTATGTATTAAAAATATAGAATTGCTGCGTTTTTGATTACATATTTTTTAAATAACAAGATCGTTAAAAATTATGGTAAAATCGGAATCGTACCATTTGTATACATAAGATTACAGGCTGTTGTTTATATGATATTCTATCCAATCTAAGTAACTGCAAACATTGGTGTACACGGTAGGCGCATCTTGAGTTCCACATGGCGAAATACCCCAAGATGTAATACCAACAAGTGTGTTGGTGGAATTGTTTACTAAAGGACCACCACTATCTCCTGAACATGCTGATTCCTTTTTACCGATATTTGATCCTGTACAAACCATCGTTTCATCTAAAGGGTTAGAACTTCCCAATAGTGCCTTTAGAACTTCTTTACATCCTAGATTAAACACAATAAAAACATATAATATTCAACTAATAAAATATATCATAAATGTTTACTATCATTATTTATTCTTGGAAGATTTGCCCATTGTAAACGACGTGGAGGAATTGGAATAACTGACGTCAAACCCCACCCTGATAGATTTTCTGGAACAATAACATTGCATTCTTCTCCCGATATGGGCAAACGTGCAAGTTGAACAGCTCTGGTGATTTGGGCAGGATATCTCAATTTAAGGATTGCAATATCGTATGGCGCAACACCACTAAAAATAAAAAAGTAAGACTAGAGCTTTAATGGACATCCAAAATATTACCCTGGATAGCTAACATGAGCGATAAATTTAGTAACTTTTATGTATTCGTTATCTGCATGATCATCGTCAATGTAATTGAGTAACCCCAAACCCACTTCGTAGGACCCAACCGATTGCTGACAATGAGCTGCAGTTAATACAAACGATTTATGAATTAAAGTACCACCACAAATGTGACTATACATTTCAATAAGGGGTAGACTCCAACGTACTGAAACGTGGTAAGGAAATTGTTGACGTTCTGCTGGTTTACCACCAATGATGCGCGAAGAAGTCTGAGTTATGGTATTTTTGTAAACATCCTTAATGCTCGACGAATGTCCGAACACGAATAAGCCTAAAACAATTCTTTTTATAAGAGTATATTACCGATATTACCACCATACACCATACTTGCTAAAATTGCAAAGAATATAAACTTCATATTGGTAATTATTACACAAATATGAAATGCTTATAATTTCATTCATTCAAAGTTTTCGTTTATATTCAATTAGGAGACTTTGAAGTACTGATTGGATATAAAGTTAAAGTTTTTGATAAGATATCGCATTATTTGCGTTTGACGGAATTCTGGTGTTTTTCCGTATATGTGTAATTATATTATTAAACTTGTAGGAAAATTAAAAAATGTTTTAACTTTGAAGCAGATCAAAATAAATATATTTGGAAACACTTCTCTAAAGAAATAGGATTTTGAAAATATTGGACGTTTCTTTTAAATTTAAAATTAATTTATTAATATTTTTGTACTACGTTGGTATTTACTTAAAAACTAATTTTTAATCTTCATTTTCTTCTATCGTTTCTGCAATCCAGTCTCGGTAAGTGCAAACATTGGTATAAACCGTTGGAGCATTCTTCGTGCCACAAGGTACGATACCCCAGGATACAATGCCAATAATAGTATTGTTCTTCAAGCCAGCCAATGGACCTCCACTATCTCCCATACATCCCGATTGGGGCTTTTTAGTATCGTATAAAGTGCAAACCATTGATTCGTCCAAAGGACCATGATTTCCAAGAATCTTTTTTAATTTCTCACTGCATTCTAAAATTTAAATTAATTTAGTTACGATGTTAAGTACTGAGTTTCAAGTAGTACCATCTTCGGGTATAATTGGAAGATCAGCCTTCTGTAGACGTTTTGAGAAAGTTGGTATAAGACCTCCAGTTTGTCCCCATCCAGTTAAGGTTCTCTTAGTCAATTCATCACATTCGTCTTCTGATGATGGTACATTGATGAGTTGTACTGTGGCAGTAATTTGTGCGTCTTTCTTAAGTTTAACTAATCCAATATCATATTTAGCAACACCACTGTAAATAAATATCATGTTAGTTCTTTCGAGTTATATAGAAAGCCACAAAATTACCCTGGAAATTCGGAATGGATAAGAAATTTGCTAACATCGATCCATTGAACATCTCTTCGTTTTTCATCTCTATTTAGCAATCCTAAACCAACGTCGTAAGTGCCTGTCTTTTGTCTACAATGTGCTGCTGTTAAAACCCATCTCTTATGAATCAGAATTCCACCACAAAGATGACTTCTGAACCCAATAGTTAATAGTCTGTGACGGATGGAAACCTGATAAGGAAATTCTCCTCTATCTGCCTTTTGACCATTGACAATGCGGGTTGTTGATTCTTTCAATGTGTTTTTGTACAAATCAATTCTAATTGACGCTAAATAGAATGGATGAGATAAATATAGAAACATTAACTTAATATAAAATCATACCTGTGGCATAAGCTACTAGAACTAACAAACAAAATATAACGCACTTCATCTTTATAAGAGAAAGCTATAGTTTGTTCCTTATTAAACTGTAAAGTTATATTTATAGTAATTGTAAGTAACAAAATTTAAAATTACTTAACAATGGTCTAATCTAATGAGTATCTTAAAAATTAGTATATAATAAAACTTTAAAAGTAGAAGATAAGCACACAGTATGGATTTTGCAATATCACGCAATAATTAAAAAAAATTAGATTTTTAATTTGAACTTAAAACCAATCTCCACTTGAAAATTAATAATAAATACAAAGCGATAAGATTCAAATTAAAATTTTCAAGTTGAAGGTAAATTATTTTTTTCATGTGTAACCTTGACATTTTGTCAATTGGCCAAACTTATCTGATTCAAATTCAATTGTTTGTTGTACATGGATGAAACAATGTGATAGATCTTTCGAGCAACATCAGGGGTTATATTCACGTAATTTGTTATGTCATTCCTATTGAAGATTATCTATTTTATTATTATCTATTATTATTATCTATTTTGTGTCTTTGCAATGCTATTAAAAAGCTATTATTATATTGCAGTTTCTTATCTATTTGCATTACTTTCAGTTTTGCTATGCTTTTCTTCTTCTTAAGTGGTCCGCATTAATTTAATTTTAATAGGTTTAGTTTGTAGCTGTACCAAAATGAGGGGTGAACCGCGATTAAAAAGACGTGTACAAAAAAGTTGAAATATATAATGGAAATAGGTATATAAATAGGTGAGGACGGTTACGGTTTAATGCTTAAGTGCTTTGACTACCAAGCAGAAATCCTTGGTTCGAGCCCGAGTAGAGCAAGAACTTTAATTTCTAGCCGTCCTCCGTCGGAGCACAATGGCAAACCACCGAGGTAATATGCCTTGAAAAACCCTTCATAAATTGAAGTGGTTAGCCAAAACTCATTGTGGGTTGTAGTGCTAGTTGTGTGTGAGGTATACAGAATTTTTGTTTTGATTTATCCTTTGGGGAAATAGATAGAAACTGTATATTTATAAAAGTAATAATAACCACTATGGTAGGTTGTTAGATCATCAAGAGTTGTAATCATATTATTCTCGATTTCTGCAAGAGTTCTTTCTTATATAGCCATTGCTGTATCGTCTGCGTATATATCAAGGTTTTCTACAAATTTGTTTAATATTTTATTATAATACAATAAATGTAATATTATGATACACGGAAATGTAATGTATAATATAATAAATTATATAATATGTACACTATAAGATAAAATATAAGATAAAACTCATTGAAGCTTATATTTTGTGCCAAACAACGCAGTCTGAAATTGAAAATCAACACTTTTCGTCCGTGTAGGTACTTGCAGTACCTATTACTTTATTGAGAAAATAATTAAAAACAAAACACTTAAAACTATTAATAAAATTTAAATTTTAAAGATTTACATCTGTAAATTACGAAAACAATTTGAAAATACCGTAGCCTGATAATAAAAGCTTTGTCATTATCAAAGATATGGAAGCAAACTTTTAAAATAACAATAATTATAGTGTACCTACTTATTTATGATTTTTGGTATCGTTGAGTTCTTGCACAGTCTATTTTTTAGCGGGATGGGACGTTTCGGCGCAGCCGGTTCGGCGCGAAGACGGTTCGGCGCAAAGACGGTTCGGCGCAAAGACGGTTCGGCGCGAGCCGATTCGGCGCGAAGACTTTTCGGCGCGAGAATAAAATATTTTAAAATTTTTAATCTACTTTAAATTGATACATTAATAGATAAGTAATACACATTTTACAAAGGATTACAGTTTAAAATTCCTCGGTTGGTACCGTTTAAGAATTAAATACATTATATCGTTGATTGATAAATAGTAAAGATACGCAATGCAATAGGAAATTGTTGCTTATCCTCCCATATCAGGTATTTCAACACCCCACTGCCTCTTAGCCAACAAACTCAGTGGTGAGGGTGGTGAGCAAGTTCCGCCACCAACAGGATTATAATTATAAGATTATACTGTATAATGATTATAATTAATACTAATTTAGTTATTTGGAATTTAATGAAATTATTACATTTTTTATCTTTTTATTGTACTATACAAACTTGTTAATTTAAATTATATTATCTAATATTGTTTATAATAATTGTACCTAACACTGTATTAAGTAAATAATTTGTTGTGAAGGTGTTTTATTCATTGTAGATTTCAAAAATAATATTTCCAATGTTACATTAAACCTCTAGTAATACTATACGGTAGGCATTGTCTGTCTCTGTCGAGCACTGCGTCTGACTTTCTACGACATAAGATTTGCTGTTGTAAGCTCACCTATTATATACATCCGTGGTTTATAATAATGCAAGTAGTATTTTTTTGTCGAGCTTTCGCATTAAATATTCATAATCCGAAGGTAATCAAAAATAAGAACGCGCAAAAGAGCGCTATTTAAAAAAAAAGAGATAACAGTATTAACAGAAAGCTAATAAAATGTGGAATATTTTAATATATGGTTTGAAATAATATTTGTACGAAATGCATGTTTTTTTTGTTTTTGAAAACTGTAAATTGTGAAGTCGCTTATGGAGAATCAAATCTTGAATTGCAATTATTTCGGTTCGAACTTTGTATGGATTTAATAATATTTTACAATTTTTATTTATAAACTCTGCTAATTTATTTTTGCTCTTTATTCTTGGTTTTATTTCTTATTTATTCTTTTTAAAATATTTTATTCTCGCGCCGAAAAGTCTTTGCGCCGAATCGGCTCGCGCCGAACTGGATTGCGCCGAATCGGCTCGCGCCGAACCGTTTTTGCGCCGAAACGTCGTAGACCGATTTTTTAGAGTGAGAAATGAAGGTGTGTCAACACCTAAGACTTTTGTTTTTGATAAAATAGTAGATAACTTCACTATGTTTAATTTGAAAAATACGTTGATGACTATATTTAAGCAGCCAATAATAATAAACTACTTGACATATGAATAGATGTTCAACATTATGATACATTTAAGGTATGTACCAAAAAGATAATTAAAGTAGTAAATAAACTACCCAGAAACGGTCTTCATATTTCAGAGCTCTTAGATGTATTTCAAATAAAGTGCTTCAATCCTTTATGATAAAGTATACATACTTTCAAATAATTAGTTTTTTAAACAGCTGTACCGTAATATAGTGACCGGTAGATGGCATAGATGTAACTAAGTCCAATATTTGGTGTTAGGCTGTAAAAACATCAAAAGTCCACTTTGAGAACTTGATAGGAAAATTAAAATTTTCTGGGAGGACACAAAAATACCAAAATCCATTTTATTGGTAAGAAAAGTTTATAAGTACTATGATTCAAATCTGAAAATTTAAAATTTATAAACTGGATTCAGTCAGGATCCACAAGTGCTTGAAAGGTCGAGTATTTTGGTTAATACTGCTGACATTATAAATACTTTTACAGACTTTCCTTTGATTAACTTTATGTAATCAAAGTTATTAATCTGATAGGCCAAACGTATCTAAACTTCGAGTATACTGAGTGCGAACACAAAACTCAATTTACCTGCTAAATATGCTAAAACTTTTAATCCCGCTTGATCGAAGTCACATTTTCGGTATTTTTTTCAAATGAATATAAAATAAAAATATAATAAATACTACAAAAATTCTATTGTGAGGAACTGCGGGTCTGGGGGGTATACAAAACATTGTTAAAGTCTACACTTTTAATATCAACAGAAATATCTCTCTCTATAATTTAAATATAACAATAAAAAAGTTCTGCCTATATAAACGATTTTACACTAACATATTAAATATTATTCTAGTCAGCTTACTCTTAGATATTAATATATAGAAGAAGTAACAGCAATATATAAATGGAAGTAGAAATTTTCTTTACACAAAACAAAATTTCGTTGAAGAAAATATTTTTTTGGTTTAAAAAAATTAGATTGTTTTCTATTGAAATCAATTTTTATTCTTCTAATTTTAAAACAATTTTATTTTTTAACCAAGTAAATATTTTCGGTTACTGTCACTTAACCTATTCCAAGAATTGAACTTTTTCCTATTGACTATTGGAAAGAGGACAATTTTCTAAGGATATTAGCACAACAATTTTGTAGGATTATGCATTAGTTGTCGACGGCATTTTAAAATTTCAAAAAGCGGGTAGTTGTAATACGATACACTCCGCTGCTAACGAGCCGCGTGACGGTAACTCGCACGTTGAGTTCCCCGCTTTCATTTCTGTTGACGATACGTATGCTTTGATATACTTTTACTGTTGTCAGTTGCGGTCGACATCCGGACGAGTTCTATGTCTTTGAGTTTAACCGTTGGCAAGTTTTGTTATTCTACAGGGATATTTTTAAAATTGTTTGGGACAACTAAACTAAATGTTTAAACATATTACAAGTATGTATTGCCGTGTTTTGAAATCGAAAAATCATTATTTTAGTTATTTTGTAAATTATTTTGAAGTTTTATTTAGTTTTTAAACATACTGTACATAAAATGTTATTTGTAAATATTGTCTTGGTAATGAACAAAGTGGGAGAATTGTCTTTTGCCAATGTAGGCGGACTAAGCCGAACGTGTCAATTTGTCCGTGCTGATATAATTTTAATTTTTTCTATATTTTGGTAATTAAAGTGAAATTTGTTAAGAATAAAAGTTGTGTAATTTGTGAAATGCAGCGAAGTGTAGAAAATTAAGATTTTTGAAGTTTTTTTCTGAAAATTTGGTTATTTGTGGTATTATTTCACGAGTTTGACCAGAGAACCAGGTGTGTACAGCCGGGCGGTACGATACCACAAGAGGTAGCGAAAATTTAACTTTATCAACAAAATTTATTCACCACGTTTAAAATTAAATTTGAAATGTTGAAGAAGAGTTTCTTGCTCAATTTAAAAATGAATGCGCTCCAGCGAGAATATTGCTATAGATAATTTTTTTTACATTTTTAATAGTTGGGGGCATTGCAGTATATTGTCGTGTTTCTAAATGCTATAAAAACATTAATTTTATTATTTTGTAGATTATATTTTAGAGTTTGGATTTTGTTTTATTATTTATTTATAACATTGTACATATTGTATAAAATAGTTTGTTAAGTTTGACTGTATAAAAGAAAGTGGGGAGTGTAGAAAGAGTGGGACTGGAAGATTGAGGACAGTTAGGCTGAAGCCTTGACGTCGAATAGTCGTGTGGACGAACATTTTCCGCAATGAAAATTAAATTATTAATTGATTGAATATAAATAAGTTAAATTAAGTTGTTGTTTTTTTTTAATTGTGACAAAGTGAAGTGCCAAAAATAAAAATTGAAGAATGAATGAAAATTTGATCGTTCAGAGCATTAAAATTGCATCGAAACAAATTTGTTTGACTAGGCGTACTGAAGCCAGCTGCATGATATCACATGTGGAGCGCGCACGTGAAGCCAATAAACAGACCACATTCAAGGTAACAAAATTTGAGCAATTTCTTTTTACGATTAAAAAAAAAAACATTCAAGAGCTCATGACTACAATTAATGGATGCCCAGCTAAGAGTGGTTTTAGAATTAAGCGAATTACATAAATTTGTATAGCTAAGGTCATCTCAATATACATACATACGTCTATTATTTTCAATTTTCTACACATTTCTTAGAACTAATGATAATAATAAATATACAATATTTTAATATCCCATGATATAAGAAAAAGTTTAACAACAATCATACAGAATAATCTGGATACTTGTAGTAGTACATGACATCCAATGAAAACGAAGAAGGATATTTGTTTCCTAATATTGACAATTTACGTGTTCAATTGAATTGTCAACCTTTTCAGGTCTTCTTATCTATTTCACACTAATATTGTCACTTATTTTATTTGATAAATTATCTTCATTTTTTGAACCTGATTGAATTTCGTGATCAGGATTGGTAGCAGATGCTTCAATCAAATCACTTAATTTCTTTGCAGTTTCTTGTTTTTTTCTATCGTGATCGATTGAAAGCTTTTTAGATTCAGTTTTGGAATAATTATTGGATACAAATGTTGCTGAAGTGTCTTGTCGATTAGTGACTCTCCTAAAATTTGCATTGCTTATGCCACTGCGACTATTTACTTTTGTTTTTCTGAATGTCTCTTTAACTTGATTTTGAACCTAAAATAAGGAAATCTTTAAGTTATACAGTATGGCGTTTATAGAACATTAAGTATACTTCAGCATTTAAATAGCAGAAGAGAATTGCTACCATGACACCCTGTAAGGAATGTATCAGGTAACTTGAGTAATAAAATATATCTCCTGATATGCAAGAATCTTGATCTATTAAATTTCTATTAGCAGTAAATATAAATGGTACGCCAAACAGAATTGCAAAGAAAATCATCACTCTGAAGGTAGTTCTGAAAGAGTAATTAAATCATAGTCAATGACGAAATGACAAAGTGCTTATTTACGTATCATGAATTACAATTCGATATATCAGTAAATAAAAAAACTTTTCAAGTATTATTTTAAAGAAAACAAAGATGAACGGTAGATAAACGAAAGAAAATAGAGTGGAAATCATTTATAAAAAAGCAGTATAGTTTGAAAAAGTTTACTTAAGAGCTCTTTTAAGTATCGAATTGTAAGATTTGTCATTAATTAAAATATATGTATACTTGGTATAATCTTTCGAACTATGTCGCTTCAGTCTCATACACAAAACACGTGCAATGTCAAAGAGTAGAAGTACATTTATTGCCAAAATCGCTATTCTAAATCCGTCTAAAATCCAATCGTACCCATTATTGTTCACCATCCAACAATTAGTATTATCTTCCAATCCCACTACGATTGCCCAAATTATAGTTGGAATAAATGTGATACCTAAATCATAAATCTTTGACATTATAGTAAAAAGTAAAATTTTCATTATATTACCTAATGTTATTGAATAGATCAATATTTGACTTGTCTCCCTGCTAAATACTCTTGCAATAAGTTTATGTAAATAATAACCATTCATTAACATACAAGCATAAACTGCATTAACAGAAGCACTGGTAAAAAATGCTAGAATTCGGCAAGGAATTTCATTCTTTTCCATAACTTTATTCGAATATTTACTAGATTTTAAAGCATCCAATATTACCAGTTCTTTCGATAAAACAGTAAAAATGTTTCTCAAAATGCATGCGATCAGCAAATTTCTATGTAAAGTTATTTTCGTAGTTCTCAATTTTTTAAAACTTAGAAATATTATTAGTGCTGGGAAGGACAGAACAATAGCCACATAACAGGCAATAACATTAAATTTATGACGCCTTCTGTAAACAGGCGCAGTGGCGCATCCATCATAGTTAGTTTTTTGATTCCATTTTCCATCGTTAAAGCACTCTTTTTGACTGTATACTAAATTTACAATTATTGATCTATCTAATAGTTTTCATTAGCACTATGAATTACTTACAAGTACATGGTGTAATACCCGATGAATATATGTACCCTGGACAGGGCTGTTTACTAATCGTGGCTTTTTCTGCTTGTGGATAGCACGACCAAATATCCCAAATATAAGGACACGAATATTCAGCAGCTAAAAAAGTATTTTGAATGATTCAACTAGCGTCAAGTACAAATTATTACAAGTACTCACTAGGATATATATTTTCATTAGTCATATGTTTGGTACAACACTCATCTGCAGCTACTGCACAGTCGAGCCATTTATTATAAAAGCCAGCTTTCATTAATTTTCTTTCAATTACGTCAACTGATGTGGCGTCTGTATAATCAAAATAAAATTCACTGCCATTTCTCTTCTAAAATAAATTCACATTTATTAAATGGTTATAATTCAAGCTAGGGGAATACTACGATACTAAGCCACAAATTAAAAAACGGAATAAAATTAGTTGACGTAAATTATATAAACATAAATATAAAAATATAAACATAAAATTTTTGTAAAAAAAACCAAATGCCATAAAAATTTAATACGAATATTGTATTAGCTGTTTTTATATGGTTACCCCGTCCATGTAGATAAATAAATAAACGTAAACCCATTATATCGCGTAAGTTCTTAGTTTGTACGTTACTATGGTAAATTAAAGCGTTTATTATAATTATGTAGTAAAATAAATTCTTCTAAATGCCAGATAGAGGAAATAATAAAAGTTGAGGTAAATAATGCGATCAGTTCATATGTAAAAAACATTCTTGTTAAATGACCGATGTGTAAAGTCACATGTGTAGAAAATCAGGAATCTCTGTTTTTAAGTAAAACTCGGAAATTAACTCACTTTGTAGAAAACATACTTAAAGTTCAATAGAATGATATTTAAAAACATAGATATCTCCATGGTACGATGGATCTTTAAAGACACATCTTTAAAGCCTAGAAGAGTACGAATCTACGTTTTTAAGTAAAAATCGGAAACCAGATCACTTAAAAAAAATTTCATTAGTGCAACACATAGTAAAACGTATAGGTCTAGGCTAGCGGTTCTTAAACTTATTTAGGCGCGGAGTCTTTGCGAAATTAAAGCTAATTTGACGGAGCCCCACTGTATTTTTTACATAAACGTTATCGAAATAAGATGCTCAATAATCTCATTTGATAGTTCTTTATGTAGTTTAGCTGTTTTCAGCTTTTCACGAAATTCTTTTAATGTTAGAAAGCAGTCCAAGTCTCTATTTTTTACGCTACTACGCCAAAATTCTAATTTCCTTTTAAAACTAATAATTGTCATTAGCTTTAAACACGGTGATATCTTTTCTTTGTAGAGACAGATTAACTTCATTCAGTTTATCACATTTTATCACTTAACCGAGTTTCTAAATTGAAGGGATGCTCAAAAAAAAAGAATGTACTTTATCTCGCAACTCAAATGAACTCAAATAACTCAAGTAAAATTTTAGCAAAAAAGTTTATAGTAAATAGTAAATAGTCGTAGAGCAAGAACTCTTCTCAGTAGTCGGTTCCTGTGGCAAGCCTCCATTGCCGGTGAAAGAAGAAACAAAATTCTTTCTAAGGCAAATTAAATCAAATTTATTGATGAAAAATGGAGTTTTAATAGGTGACAGTTTCACCTTTAGCAGATTAAAATTTGGGTGTATTGTGTAAATTCGTAAAATTGAATGCACATTCTTGTAATTGTTCTGGAATTTAAATAAAATGCACTTTATAAAAGTTGATAGTTTATCTACCTGTTGATGCTCTGCCGCTGGTGTCACAAGGTTGGCTTCCTATTCGCTGAAAAACAGTAGCTGTGGTTAGAAGTTGAGTGGTGACCACGAGCTTCCTTCCACGTTATCGTTGATAATTTTAATTTGGATTTGAAACCAATTTTAGTGTCGCTCAGTGCAATCTTCACAAATCATTATGTGTCTTGTGATAATCCACACGTAATATCAAAAGTAGTTAAGGTACGTTTTATAACTCATTAAAATCTTGACTTGCAATTTCCAATATGACGTTGCGTCTTAGCTGCAAAGATGTTTTTCTTCAAAACTTGACAAATGGTCTCCACCTCGAACATTACTTCACTATTCACAAAGCGAAATTCGCACAAGAAAAACTAATTTTCGCTGACCAGCCAAACTATTTGCAAGTCAACCGGCCTCACTGCTCTTCCGCCGACTTCACGAATCTCTCCAAAATTCTCTGTTTAAACTTGACAAAACAAAATCTTGAAAGTAAGTAAAATTTCCATACACCCACTAACAATTTTATTATCACTTTTGTTTTAGGTGACTGCATTTTATACAAATAAAATTGTGTTGATAGTTTTTGTGTTTTAAGTTTGGCATAAAATAACTCTACTTACATAATCTTTCAACAACGGTTGCTTTATACAAGCGAAGCGGTGATTAAACAATAAACCAAGAATAAAGGCGTGATGCAAAAATACACCACAATAAATACAACGTGGGGTTGAATTAGTTGTATAAATTTTACAGCCTTTCAACAGAATGATGTTAAATGCCATTTTAATGCCATCTATCAAATTCTGCAACATTTTTTTTATATCTACATACATAAAAACATTTAGTCCTGTTTAAAGTAGTAGTCTGCACGTTAGTAATTACTAGATATTGAAAGCTTCAATTTGTAACAATTTATTACATAGTGTTTTCCGCGACCTCGAACTATCGGTCGCACCGCACGCCCATGCGAATTATTCGCGCTGGATTGAGGCGCACCCGTGGCTTGCTTGCATTGGGGACTCGATTTGAGTCGTCGACGAGGACGGATGTTTGACCTATGTTAGTTCGAGATTTTGTAAAAATCTCTATATCTGCGAGTAACGCAAAGTGCTAGTAATTGGGATTTTCGACCTGAAGTGTGTGTAAAAGTAAATTGCCAACAACGTGAACGTCGACATAGATGTCATATTTGAGAACGGGTGTTCAACCATTTTGGAACGACGATTAAAGTCGTATTATGTTATCTTGTTCTTTCGTGCCAACATCGACGACCTACCGTGTTTTGCGTGTTAGTGATAAGTGCTTCGATAATAGTTGAACGAAGCGATTCCTGTTCGGCTCTTCGATTACATCATCCTTCAGCAGTGCAGTTCAGCAAGCTAGTGTTTCTTTAATCGCAGCGAGGAGGAAGGTCACGTCGAGAACCTTATCTTCAGAATTGGAAGCACAGAGGGTCTTGGCGGTGTAACCGCTGTCTTACTTAATCTTGTTAACGTACCTGAGCGCTTGGGTAAATTAATTTAACATTACTAATTTCTTACTGTGCTTGGTTTGATTGGGAACGCTGTTAGTTCCGAATTGTTGTTGCGACGTGGCTTGTAGGCCAAAAATTGTAGCTGACAATTCACATTTTTTTATATTGAAAATTGTTGTAGAACGTTAAATATATTGGGTAGATTGTATTTAATTACTACTCTAATTATACATTTTATCATTATGGGTGTTTTTATTTCGAAAAATTGGAAGCAAATTCTTTTTCAGGGTCTGCGCTTTTTGCCTCCGAATATAATACGAGCTGGTTTTCCATCTTGGCTTCATCACACATATTTTACTGGAAAAGATCAATTCTAGGTGTGGTGAGGAGTTTGCAATCCGAGCGATTGAAAGCATTTTCATTACAAATTCTCGTTAAGTTTAAAATTACTGCACTGTAAAGTAATACAAGAATGATACCGCGTATAGGCGTAATACAGTGCGGAATAATAACAAGAGACGGTGTTCAGTTGATTAAATTTTTACGCAATTCTGCGGGACTGAATAAAGTGGTGAGGCGTCTCTTATAGCGTTTCCGTCAATTCCTACTCGCATCTCTTCGATGGTGGTCCCCGGTAACCTACGGAAGACTCTCTAAGATCGGTTAACCAATCTCAGTCGATAAGGGAAGTCCGTAGGGCTGACGGAAGAAGTATTTATACGGTACGAATATTTATGTCCTCTAAAACTAAGACGAGGGAATGGCGTATGGGAGAATACGGACGGACCTAGCTATATCTAAGAGTGGGGATCCTGGATTCAAAACCACCAGACTAGTAGTTAATACGTCTATGGTGCAAAAGTTCGAATTCTCGGTACCGGTCGTGCATGGCGTCGGAGCAGGCGCCACGCGATCATCAACCAACGATCGCTTAGTGGACGCCCAGGGCGGGTTTCTTCTCTATACTATTGGAAACATTGACAATATTTGCAAGAAATTGGACGAGAGTAGAAAACACAGTGCTGTGGATGCACTCATAGCAGAAACGATAGCGGAGTGCAGCGGAAAACTCCAAACAAAGCAAAGATGCTTTTTTTCGTGGGAGTGAGAAAGCTTAAATAAGAAACTCTATAAAATCAAAGAAATATATAACAAAAAGAAGGCTCAGCAATCAGTTGGGCCTCAACACTCGTTAGAGAACATCAAGGCCCAACTGAAAACGGTGCAAGGTGCAACCATTTTACAAAATTCTGGCTAATATCCAATCTGATGTACTGAAGGTCAAAACAAGTGAACAGCGAGAAGATGAACCAAGAAAAGATTAAGAAAGTAAAGTTACGCAGAGCGGCGGAGGAGGTATAGCCCATAATACGACAGGATGCTTTTCTCAAAGCTAACAGAGAAGATCGTGAAAAATAGCGGATTGAGTCCCAATCAGTACGGCTTCCGTAAGGGGAAATCGACTATCGGCGTTTTTCGAAAGATCCAGGATGTGTCTAGCACGGCGCGTTCAGGTACATGGCACATCATGAACGCGCTCATAACGTTCGATGTCAGGAACGAGTTTAACTCTGCGAGCTGGAGGGACTAGAAATAAGTCAAGAACTGTTTCACCAAGAGAGTTTCTTGTAAACGAACATTTTTACAAGTATACCGTCCGCTTAACAAGTGGAGTCCTACAGCACTCCGTCATCGCCTCGAAGCTCTGAAACGTTAATTCCATTTACACCTGACAATTTTGTGGAATTCTTGCTTCAGAACCAGGAGAGCTGGAACGTGGTAGACAAACTGGTTACAACATCCTTCGAACCAAAGAACAAGACCAAACTGATAGGCAACGAGAACAATAGTCCAAGCAAAAAGGAAGCGGTCTAAAAAGAAGCAAAAAGTATTTAAAAAATAAAAAAACCGCTTCCACATATTCCAACATGAAGTAGGCTGAAGCTGGTCGAGTAGCTTAGTCCCATCCCGGTCAGCAAGGCAGAAGTAATGCAAATAGCCAATATTTCACTTATATCGTAAAGACCAGAAATCACACTTTTTCCAAAACTTTACGTTATTACGTTATATCAGAAACGAGTGTTTTAATACTTTTTATTTTTTTTTAAATTTGTTTTGAAAATTAGTATGGAAAGAGTATAAAATAATTCAAAGTATAATAATAATTACGGATTACGGATAAAGCTAGATTAGTAAGTCTCTAGGACGACTCTTACTTGGGAACCACGAGTTCCATCCTCAGTCCGGGCTGAAAATTTAGTTGGTCTGTATTCAGTTGTGGTTTGGATTCTACGTTAAGTCGTAGGTCTCGTTGCGTTACACACACTCTATGTAATTAGTTTCTGGCTGTTTAGAGTGTGTCTAAGCCAAATAAAAAAAGAAATTAAAATACTTACCAGACATTTATAGGAGTAATTTTTATTATTCATCCCAAAAGTGCAATCGTCAAGTGATTTAATATCTATTTTTTTCCAATTAGGTTGAGCATGTTGAAAACAGTCCCCACCAGTTGCTCTATTCCATAGCGTTTTTGGATATACTTTTGTTTGTGTTCTGCACAATTTCGGATTCTGTTAATTAAATAATAAATTGTTTAACGCAAATAAAATTTACAAATACATATAACTTTCTATGACTAATCCGGAAAACTTCGATCAAATTAGTTTCTGGTAAATCAACATTTCAACATATTATCGTAATAAATTTAAAAAGTTAATTTGTACCTCCAATGAAAGAACTGATGAAAACAACCAAAACAACACAATAATATACATTATTCT
This sequence comes from Cantharis rustica, assembly GCA_911387805.1. Taxonomy (NCBI): domain Eukaryota; kingdom Metazoa; phylum Arthropoda; class Insecta; order Coleoptera; family Cantharidae; genus Cantharis; species Cantharis rustica. The sequence continues at coordinate 40,791,804 of OU426879.1, forward strand.
CATAACTTTATTACACTCAAAGAGAAACGCGCAGTGTGAAAATCAAGACAACATTGCAAATTTATCATTCATAGATTACTGCCAACGTGAGATAAGGGCAATTAGCTAATTATCGTTATAATCAATTAACGGATGTTATTCAATTGATTATAGATAATTTAATTTTACCCCAATTATTACAAATATTTAAAAATTTAGAACTTGTCACAATTTATAGGTTGAAGAACCAATACCATACCTGAGGTAAATATTTTTACCATGAAATTCCTCGCAAACGAAGCCTGAAGTTTTGTAAAAATATTTTACGAGGGCAAAATTACCTTTGACTTTTGCATATTTTGATGCTGTTTGCTCGGTAACAGCCCGAAAATTTACAATTATAACACCATTATTTAATTAATTGCGCACTTTATTATGCATCGGCGATTATTTTGATGTTTACAAATAGTTAAGTTAACAAGAGGAATGAAAAATAAACAAGCCAAATGAAAGACAATGCGGAGGCGATAAAACAGATATGAGTAGAACACTTCCAAGAACTACTAATTGAACAACTAATAAATAAATCTCCCCTCATAACAAACGGAGATCAGACAACGGAAGACCCAACGTTCGAGGAAAGAGTTCAAATAATAAACAGATTAAAAAGTGGTAAATCACTTGGAAAGGATGGCATTAATGCAGAAGTAATAAAGCATGGGGAGAAGCTTAGCATAAAAGAATATTTGAACTTATAAAAACGATGTGGACAGAAGAAAAAATGCCAAAGCAATGGAGAGAAGGCGTTATAGTAACTATAAGAAGGGGGACGCCGACAGATGCGAGAAATATCGTGGAATCACATTATTGAGTGTCGCTTACAAGGTTTTGGCGATACTGATAAACAACAGGTTGAAAAAATACCGGTCGTATTTTGCAAACCGACGACTACTGAGAAGCGGAAATTTATCGAGAAGAACAAAATTGAAAATCTACCAGACCTTAATGCGTCTTGTAATTACATATGCAACAGAAACGGCATGTTTAAGCAAGAGATAGGAGAATGAAATGAGAATATTCGAAAGGAAGATATTGAGACAAATATTGGGTCCCGTACGAGGGAACGGTCAACAAAACAGACCAATGACTAACGATGAAATATTGACAACTATGGACAATCGAAAAGGATAAGTTGGTTTGGCCATATCATGAGGAGGAACAAGGAGGCGGTAATAAGAAAAATCGCAAAAGAGGAAGACCAAATCTGAGATGGTGGGACCAGGTGACTGAGGCTTTAAGAGCAATGAGCATCAGTGACTAGAAACAAAAAGCGGAAGACAGACGGTTCTGGAAGAAAATCGGGCTGGATGCAAAAACCGATGATAGATTATAGAATGAAATGTTAAGTTAACGAGGACTAATCCACCTCAAAATATGGATATGTAAAGTCTCATTAGAGACAGTCAAATTCTTATAAGAATAAAAGATTTATTATTATTGTTACAATAATACCTTACTTTACCTATTAATTAGTTTACTATTAATAGTTTACCTATTAATAGTGTATTTATATCGTTGACCCTTCATAATAATTAGTAAAAATATATTAGTTGAGTTAGGGGTTAGTATCTAGAATCACCTTAACAGCTGTAGGCATCCTTCTAAGAAAACATGATTTCCAGTATGAACTGGCTACGGTCTCAAAACAAACTGCCTTCTTTCTAAGAGAGCACAGAGACGATGTAATGATTACTAAGTCTGATAAAGGCAATACTACTGTCGTCATAAATAAGTCGGAATATGTTGAAAAACTAGAACGACTTTTTTCTGACCAAAGTACTTATAATGTAATCACTAAATGCCTTGTTGCTCTGCAAAAGAGTGCTAAAGAGATTTTATCAGATTTTGTTAAACTTGGTTTTATGAGTAAGTACAAATCTTGGTACTGGAAGAAAGAAATTGTAGTTTCTCTCAGAGCTTATGGGTTACCCAAGATTCATAAAGAAGGTCGACCTCTTAGTCCTATTGTTTCTGATCTTAATAGTTTCTTTCGCCCTCTTTCCAAATTCATTGCTCCGTATCTTAAATTTTTTTATAAAGACAACAATTACGATGTCAAAAACTCTTTGTAGCTTATTAATATACTCTCTAATTATTCGCTTCAGGAAAATTACATTTTGGTTTCTTTGGATGTTTCCTCTTTATTTACCAATGTTCCAGTCAAAATGGTTATCGATTACATTCAAGATCAAATCCCTAAGCTACAAGATCATTTGAACGTCCCTGATGATATCTTAATGAGGTCCTTAGGACCCATCACGGCAAAGAACTATTTTGTAGCCAAGAGAAAAACTTATTTGCAAAGGAAGGGTGTACCAATGGGGGGGGGGCAGCATATCTGTTGATCTTGCTACCATCTGTATGAACATCCTTCTTACATCAACTTTATAACAACAGTATTAGACTTATTAAAAAATCTGTCGATGATCTTTTTCTCGTAATCAATAGTGAATATGTTCCTTTCCTTCTAGATCACTTTAACGACTTTCATGTGGATCTTTAATTCACTATGGAATTAGAAAATAATAAGTTCTTTCCTTTCCTTGATTTACTCATAGTTAGGGATCCTAGTGGTTCTCTAATCACTGATTGGTACCATAAACCTATGTACTCAGGGAGACTTTTAAACTATTTTTCAAGTCACCCTAAATACCAGATCCTTAATGTTATAAAATCCTGACCATATCATATCCTTCTTTTATATCCAACAATATTTCTAGAATTACCCATATACTTGCCTGTAATAACTTTCCTAAGACAGTTGTTACTTTCTTTTTAAAACTAGCTCTACCAAACCTACTAAAAACAATAATGAGAGTATATTACCTAATACTGAAACGAGATTTTACAGTTTCACTTACGTTCGCGGTCTCACGGAGCAATTAATTGCTATTTTGAAATCTACCCCAAGGATTAAACTCGGTCTAAGTTGTTCCAACGAAAATCTCTCAGTTTTTCTCTAGGACCAAAGATCCGGTACCTGGGGACCACCATAGTGAAAACTTGTCTCTAAAATCCCGTGCATGGATTGCAAGGCAGTGTATGTTGGTGAGACAGACAGGAAACTATGTGTTCGCATAAAAGAGCATACTAGAAATCTTAAGAATGCCCGGTTTCTTGACAAGATTTTTAGTGAGTTAGTGAGTGAAATCGAAGGTATCCGGACGATTCATCCCCGGACGATTCATCCTCGAAAACTTAATTCGCCAACTTAATCATTTTTAATCAATCGATAAGTGGTTAAGGTCATTTTTATTAATGATTTATTATTATTATTTTTATCAAGTTGAACTAAAAAGTGTTTTGTGAACTTTTTTGGTTTAACTAAAATAATTTTAATATGTTGAATCATTTTTATTAAAAATTAGCTGTAGAACACCGATATTTTTGATAATTGTCAGCTGCGTTCGTTGATATAGCCGACGCTCGCTTCGAATATTTTTTTGATCTAGTTTTGAGCTCAAGCACTCTTTTAAATGTTCCAAATATTGGAAGTATTTCATTTGAGAATTATTGCTAGGTGAATGTTTAGAGCGTCGGTCGTTGCGAACGTCCCTTCTGGGTTCGCTTCCCCATAGTAGGAACATTTTTTTTTGTTTTGTTACGAAAGAGAGTGCAAACTTGTTGCGGCTACGCTGTATACATCCCTGGCTTCCTCTAAGAAAAGAGCTAGTTGTTTTAATCTTGGGTATCCTCACGAAATAAAAGGTTGAGAATTTTGATTTTTAACCGTGTGGGAAGAAAGAAATTGCTGGGCCTTCTCTAAAGAGTCCCAGCCATCCATTTTTTTTTATAAACTTACTCTTCTCTAATATCTAATATTATTAATCTTTATGGTGTAAATGTGTTAGCAAAATTTGTACAAAGTAATCAGTTTTCATAAAATAAAATTGCACTTTAAAATTCTAATTTTTTTTGTCGTCTAAGTTGTATTTTCAAATTTTTCCTCGGCTCGGGGCTGTTACTGAGGAAACAAATCGCATACTCTCCAGTGAATGGAAGTTAAACCGATCCAAGAGTTTATGATGATCACAACCCTGAACCGGGTAAACACCAACAAGTAGGAGTGACAATAACTTCAAAAATCGGCGCTGAATGGACTGAAGCTTATCAATGTGGCACACATGAATTGGATACCATATTAGTGCGGCATACTCCAATCTTGATCGGACGAAGCTGTTAAAAAGTAGCTTTAGACATTGGATGCTCTGGAGGTCTTGCGCATAACGATAAATGAACCCATACATTTGGAAGGCTCCGGCAAAGGCAATGCTAATATGGTCAGTGAAGGCCAGTCGGAAATCAAAGGTAACTCTCAAGTCTTTAACTGAGTTGCATATTACCAAGATTCTACCGTTACATGCATAGAAATAGTTAATAAAGGTCTTCTTGTTTGAATACGCGACTACCTTACATTTTGAAATTTGTAGTTGTTTACTCGAGTTCAATCATTATGATGATTTCTAATAATAAGTTTTAACGATTGATTATGGAATGGGAGTAGGATGCTTGTCTGGCTGGTCGATATGTGTAGACACATATCGCAGCACATTTAAGGACACTGGACATCGCAACTACTGACATAGCCAGATCCGATGATGTTAATGTTAAAACTTGACTAATCTAACTTAATAAGCGTAGGCTAATAGGTATAAAAGCCACACGAGAACTCGATTTACTATGTCTCAGCAGGATAAAAGTAGTTTTTGATGTCAGCAATCTTATATTCTGTATTATTATAAACTGGAATTATATTCCCGTTATGTGTAATATAATGCAAAAAATACAAACATTATACAATCAAATGAAGTGATTTAGTATAAATCTTGAACATTTATGTAAAATTTACCCACGTATTTAATTTAACGGTCCACGTGACGAATGACAAACAGAACCCATAGAGGCAACAAATAACAATATTATAAAACCTACAAGGTAATACATAACAAATCTACTAGTATGTTCAAATCGACAATGCAACAAACATAACCAACAAATTATAAAACCATCTTAATGTGTATTATTGTGTCAAAAATTCGATTTCTCTTCTGACTCAGTTACCTTCAGCTTTACTGCTTTGTACGAGACTCATTGACGGATTTGGTTTGTAGTAGTGACTTTTTTGTGTAAGTAGGGCTCCTGGTATTAGACGATACAATATGTTCTGATGTAGGAAAATGGGATAAATTTAATTTTGCGTTGTACTACTACAAGTTAAAGCAGACCTTATGGTACTCTTTAGCCATATGATTTTCTCGGGTCTTGTACTTGACTATTGAGACACTGAAAAATATAATGATTCAAAATGTTTTTTTCTGCTTGAGTGAATAAACGAAGGTATCGTCAGAAATAAAAAATTTTATGAATTATAATTTGCGGTTGTTCAACAAATCTACTAATAATTATTGTAGAGATGCTAACTTTGGCTTTTGTCATTAGTTGATTCATAGTCTTGTGACTTAAATAGTTAAGGTGTCACTAGACACCGCGGGTTCAATTCTCGTGGAAACAAAATTTTTTGTATTGAATTTTCCAGTGCATCCAGTTTGGGACAACTAAACTAAATGTTTCAATATGTTACGAGTACGTTTATTATTTTTAATCTTCTATACACTTTATAAAACTAACAATAATGGTAATTATACACTATTCTACATTTTAATATCACATGATAAAAGAAAAACTTTAACAACAATCATAAAAAATAATCCTGATACTTGAAATGAAATATGAAAATGAAAAACGATATTTTTAGCTAATACTGACACTTAGTTGTTTGAGTTGACATTTGAGTTGTTTCATGTTTTTCAAAGTTAATCTCTTTGGGTCTTCTTATCTATTTCACACTATTATTTTCATGAGTTTGGGAATCACTAACGCTGTCGTCAATAAATTTACTTATTTTATTTGATAAACTATCATCATTTTTTGTATCTGATTGAGTTTCGTGATCAAGATTTGTAGCAGATGCTTCAATCAAATCACTTAATTTCTTTGCAGTTTCTTGTTTTTTTCTATCGTGACCGATTGAAAGCTTCTTAGCTTCAGTTTTGGAATAATTATTGGATAAAAATGTTGCAGAAGTGTCTTGTCGATTAGTGACTCTCCTAAAATTTGCATTGCTTACGCGACTGCGAGTATTTACTTTTGTTTTTCTGAATGCCTCTTTAATTTGATTTTGAACCTAAAATAAGGAAATCTTTAAGTTATACAGTATGGCGTTTATAAAAAAAAAATATACTTCAGTATTGCAATAGCAGAAGAGAATTGCTACCATGACACCTTGTAGAGAATGTATCAGGTAACTTGAGTAATAAAATATATCTCCTGATATACAGGAATCTTTATCTATTATATTTCTATTAGCAGTAAATATAAATGGTACGCCAAACAGAATTGCCAAAAAAATCATCACTGTGAAGGTAGTTCTGAAAGAGTAATTAAATCATAGTCAATGACGAAATGACAAAGTGCTTATTTACGTATCATGAATTACAATTCGATATATCAGTAAATAAAAAAAGCGTTTAAAGTATTACGTTAAAGAAAAACAAAGGTGAACAAAAGATATACAAAAGCAAATGAGGAGAGTAGAGAACATTAATAAAAAAGCAGTGTAGTTTAAAAAAGCTTACTTAAAAGCTCTTTTAAGTATCGAATTGTAAGATTTGCCAGATATTAAAATATATGTATACTTGGTATGCTCTTTCAAATTATCTCTCTTCAGTTTCTTACACAAAACACGTGCAATGTCAAAGAGTAGAAGTACATTTATTGCCAAAATCGCTATTCTAAATCCGTCTAAAATCCAATCGTACCCAATATTGTCCACCATCCAACAATTAGTATTATCTTCCAATCCCACTACGATTGCCCAAATTATAGTTGGAATAAATGTGATACCTAAATCATAAATCTTTGACATTATAGTAAAAAGTAAAATTTTCATAATATTACCCAATGTTACTGAATAGATCAATATTTGGCTTGGCTCGCTGCTAAATACTCTTGCAATAAGTTTATGTAAGTAAACACCATCCATTAACATACAAGCGTAAACTGCATTAACAGAAGCACTGGTAAAAAATGCTAGAATTCGGCAAGGAATTCTATTCTCTTCCAGAACCTTATTTGAATATTTACTAGATTTTAAAGAATCCAATATTACCAGTTCTTTCGATAAAACAGTTAAAATATTTCTCAGTATGCATGCTATCAGCAAATTTCTATGTAAACTTATTCTTATAGTTCTCAATTTTTTAAAACTTAGAAATATTATTAGTGCTGGGAAGGATAGAGCAATTGCCACGTAACAAACAATAACATTAAATTTGTGACGCCTTCTGTAAACAGGGGCAGTGGCGCACACAGCATAATTAGTTGTCTGATTCCATTCTCCATGGCTAAAGCACTCCTTTTCACTGTATACTTAATTTACAATTAGGTATTAATCTTTAATATATTTAGTTATCTCAATGAATTACTTACAAATACATGGTGTAATACCCGACGAAGATATGTACCCTGGACAGGGCTGTTTACTAATCGTGGCTTTTTCTGCTTGTGGATAGCACGACCAAATATCCCAAATATAAGGACACGAATATTTAGCAGCTAAAAATGTATTGTGAATGGTGCACATTAGCCTAAAATAGAATTATAAGTACTCACTAGGATATATATTTTCATTAGTCATATGGTTGGTACAACACTCATCTGCAGCTACTGCACAGTTTAGCCATTTATTATAAAAGTCACCTTTCATTAATTCACCTTTAATTACATCAGTTGATGTGCTGTTTGTATAATCAAAATAAAATTCAGTGCCATTTTTGTACTAAAATAAAACATTTACATATATGTAAATAATTATAATTCAAACTAGGGGAATACTACGATACCAAGCCCATCAATTAAAACATGTTTTAATTAAACTCGTTGATAACGTAATTACAAATATAAATAAAAAAATTTTAAAAAGCATTCAATAGATTTAAAAAAAAGTAAAAGCGTAAAAAAGGAGCATAAAGGTGTAATACGAATATTGTACTGGCTGTCTTTATATGGTTAGCCCCGCCCATATTGCAATGCCCTAAGCTATACAAATTTATAAAAATTTGCTCAATCCAAAATATTTCGCTTGGGTTCATTCATTATTTAATAATTTTACGTGAGCCTCTTGTAGTTGATTAATTTTAATTATTAACGTTTTAATTTTTAATTTCATAAATGTAATAAAATCATTTCTTTCTTAAACATTTTTACCTTATGGTATTGCAATCGCATGTGGTCTTGCAGTTGACGTCAGCCCGTTGGCTAAACAAATTTGCTGCGCTGTATTTTTATGCAATTTAATCTAAATATTCATATAAATCGTCAAATTGTTAATTATCGAATACTTCCACTTCAATAAAACAAAAACCATCCATTTAAATTTAATTTACTTTTATTTTATTAACAATCAAAATTTAAACTTATCATTGCGGGAATAATGATCATCCGCTGGTCAAGTCAACGCCAAGGTCGTCTTTACCTAAGTGTCTATCCAAGCCCCTCTCTTACATGCCTTCCAACACGGATACCAATAACAAAAACAAACTTTAAAATAATTTCAAAAAATAAATAAATAATGTTTTTAGCATTTCAAAACACGAAAATATATTAAAAAAATGTACAAATGCAAACACTCGCACAAGTTCTCAGTTCGTACGTTATCGGAGGATTCCGTTTACTTGAAAAAATATCTTCGTTAAATAACTAATGTTTAAAAAATCATAGGTTCAGAAAAGTAGGAATGTCTGTTTTTAAGTAAAACTCGAAAACTAGCTCACTTGTAAAAATCATCGCTATAGTGTGACAGCTGTTTAAAGGTATGGATATATCTATGGTGCAATAGATCTCTAAAAGTCGGAAATTAGAGGTGCAATTCTTGAACTATTTGACTATAAGAATATACACACACGGTGATGACTCAGAACTGAGCCGAAAATATTTTATACTATTGCAATTTCTCCCTTGAGTAAGGCGATGACAAATAATACAGTAGTAATATGTTCATTTATTGAGTTTTTTTATTTAAAATTAATTCTTACGTTAAAAATTACTTAGTTTTATGGTTATGAACGTAACTTGTTTGAAGTATTATTTTCGTAAATTACAACGTTTGGTCATGACTAAATATTGTATTAATTTCGAATGATTTTTGTAAGAATTTATTCAAAAAAAACTTATAAATTTTGAATTTACAAAAAATATTTTAGTAAATACGCATTACATGTTCCCAAATTTATATAGAATTGACGTTGTGCGCCGATGATGGCTTAATAAAATTGAAACCGGTAGGCATAAAGTAATTTTATTTAAATATGTACCTTATACCTGGAGATATAAAGTAAAATCAGCATTTCTGTCGGCGGCAAAACAATAACATCAGTAATGCAATTTATAAGCCATCTTTTTGCATCTCACAGAAGTAGGTAACAAAATTTTTTTATATCAGTCCTTTGTTATCAGCTAATGTGCATATAGAGGTTATCGAAATATTTACATATTGTCGTGTTCTGAAACGTTAAAAACATTATTTTATTTATTTTGTAAATTATTTTGAAGTTTGTTTTATGTTAATTATTTATTTGTAAACATGTTGTACATAGAAAATTTATTTATTCACATTTGTAAATATTGTGTTGGTATTGAGCGAAGTGGGAGGATTTCTATTTGCCGATGTTTGGCAGATCAAGCCGGACGTGTCAATTTGTCCGTGCTGATGTAATTTTAATTTTGCTAAATTTTGGTGATTAAAGTGAATTTATTTGATTAAAGTTGTTTTGTGGAAGTGAAAAATAAAATTAAAAATTTAAAGATTTAGAAGTTAATTGGTGATTGTCGAAGTTAATTAACAGCGAATTTGTTTGAACGGCGTGATCAACTGTGGACGCACGTGCAAGCACGATACCACCATTAAGAGGTAACTAAATTAATTGAGTCTTGTTCTCTAATAAAATACATGTTTCTCAACCGGAGTAAATTAGAGGGAGGGAATTTGGTAATTATATAAGATTGGCGCATGGCAATATATTCAAGTGAATTCAAGCTTTTTATTACAACTTTTTTAGAAGAATTTAAAATGGTTAGAAGGTAATTAATTTCTAATTATTTTGCTAAAACTGTTAACATTTATTATCAAAATCAAGTACATATAAGTACCAATATGGCCAAATTTAAATATTTAACGTTAGAAGAACGTACATTAATACTGAAAATGCATGGATGTGGCAAAAAAATTCTCGAGAAAAACTTCGGTTTTCAAAGTTATACAGGCATTTAAAACCAAAAGTAAAGTAACGGCAATTAAGAGAGAAGAACGGCCAAGAATCAGGGCCGTCCTAAGATATACGACACTCCTGGGCTACTAAAATTAATGCGCCCCTCTTAAAGAGACAACACACACAATACAAAATAGAAGAAGTCAATTTAAAACTATTACCCTAAACGAAAACATAAAATTCATACAAAAATAAAAAATATAATTATACAGGGTCTCCCCGGATACACTTTATATAACTTAGGTGGTGATAGAGAACACTTTTCTAAGAAACATCTTTAACAAAATTTTTTTTTGAGAGTTGGGCCTCTTTAAAGCATTTTTTTTTTAATTTCCACTTTTACGTGGTCATTGCCCGGAAAATATTAATATTTTAATAAAGATGGATTAGTGATTTTTTAAAGAGCGTGAAGTAACCTACAAACTAGATTCATTCATATTTGTCTAAAATCTACGGCTTTCGAGTTATGAATAAACGTAGGTAAAAAATTTTGAAAAATTTGAGCTTTTTTTATTTTGGTTTTTTTCAAAACCCTGTATCTTTTAGATGAAATATTTTACAAAAATTTTGTCGCTCCATTCCGGATTAGAAAATTTAACGGACTACAACTTATGTCTAGTAAAAATTTCTAGTAAAAAAACTTTCACTCTTTTGCTGTATTTTTCACTATATTCCCGCACTTCTTGTCGTATTGAGGTTATTCTCAAGCCTTTTTGTATAATTTTGTTTGGCACATACCAGGGCGCATTCACTATTATTCAAAGCACCTTGTTTTGGAGCCGTTGCAAGATTTATATATTTCAATTACTGGCTGTACCCCAAAGCTGAATACCGTACGTCCAGATTGGTTTCAGGACGGTCTTATACAGGGTGTTAGGTAAACATGCGGCAAAAATTCAAAAGGTTACTCCTTGGCCTATTCTAAGAATATTTTGTTCTATGATGATTTCTGAAAAACCCCTTTGTTTCGAAGATACAGGGTTAACAAAATTGTAAACAATAAATGTTCGAAATGACTTCCTCCAGCCTGGATACAAGCATTCAATCTTCTCGTCATTGAGTGCCGAACTCTTTCAAACACACCAGGGTTGTTTTTAATTGAGTTACACCGAGCAATTATTCGATTTTTCGAATTTTCCATTGGAGTAGCGGAATTCTCCACTAGAGTAGCGTAAAGTAATGACTTCAGAGACCCCATAAGAATTCTTCCCTCTTAATCTGGGGATAGAGCAGGCCATGCGTGTGGCCTACCACGACCAATCTAGCGATCAGAGCAAGCTGCTTTTTTTTTGAAAATATATGTTTTTTCCAAGTTAATTTTCAATCCAGGTGTAAGGTGTAAGGTGCCAAGGTATTTTGCATTTTCCGAGTGTACGAGCTGTTTCCCGTTTAATGAAATCCCCGGGAAATCTTCTTTCATCATCGTAAATGTAACGTGAATAGACTTGCTTTAGTTAGCTTTAATTCTCTAAGTTGTTAGCCATTGTTGCATTTTATCGAGATTTGTTTGCAGATTTTTTGAAGCGGTTACAGGGTTAAGATGTGATGCCAAAACAACCGTATTATCCCCAAAAGTTGCAATTGTGGTTAATTTTGTCGTAGGCAAGTCTGCAGTATACAGTAGGTATAGTGTTGGCTCCAGCACGCTTTCTTGTGGTACGCCTGATGATATTAGTTGAAGGTCGGTGTACTCGTTTTAATGTTTAACCAGGAAATATCTTTCAGACAGGTACGATTTTAGTAATTCGTATAATATATCATATGGAAGGTATTTTTTCAGCTTATAGCATAGTCCAGTTTGCCAAACCTTGTCAAAAGCCTGAGTTATATCTAAGAAAGCGGCGGAGCAATACCTCTTTCTTCCCAGATTATTATTGATCGTATTGACAACACGGTGAACCTGTTCAACCGTTCCGTGGTTATTTCTAAAACCATATTGGTGATCTGAAATAAGTTCATTTTCATTAATAATAATTGGTTTTATTTTATTAATTAAAATTTTTTCAAAAACGTTAGACAAAACTGGCAACAGGCTATAATCGGTCTGTACGAACTGACGTCTTCTGATGGTTTTCCAAGCTTAGGTATCATTATAATTTGCGCGATCTTCCATTCATGTGGGAAGTGACTAATTCTTATAGCTGCATCGATGATTTGTGTGATAGCTTGAATGGATTTCGACGTTAATTCGTTTAGGATCCTAATTTTGTTCATTGGCAGACTCATTTGATAAGGAGTTTTAATATAATCACGAATTTCTTTTTCAATTTCTGCAGGTGATTCACTCTGGAAAAGTTTGAACACCCCTGCCAGGTGGTTGGAAAATTTAGCAGATTTTTCCTTATTATTATTGGGCCCAGTTTCCATCTTTATCTCTAATGGAAAGAATTTTTAGTTGAGGTCTCTTGAGTTTTTTGGTTGCCTTCTAAAGTGATTAATTATTTAATTCGTCAGCCTTTAAGTTTTCCAGGTAATTTTGAAGTTCTTGATTTTTTAGGCCCGACAATAATTTCTTTAGTTCTTTTGTAATTTTATTGAGAGCTCTTTTATTTTCATTTGTTTTCGTATTTTACCAACGTTTTCAGATTTATCGTTTTTCAGTAATCATTTCCTTAAGTACTATGGGACAGTTTTCTTTTTTAAGCTTTTTTTAAATTTCTGGGTTCGTTTCCCATGCAGCTTTTTGGATACTTTTGGTGAGAATATTCACTGCTTCATCGATATCTTGTGTGGTTTCCAGAGGTATTTTCAGATTTATTAGTTCATTGCCTACTTCTGGAAACTTCCCAGTTTGTATGCTTGTTGCTGAGCATTGGTTGGCCCGCTGTTAGTATTATTTGTGAAAACATAGTTACCATTATTGCTGAGTGGTCTGCTGCAGCATGATGTTGTTTCACACTGTCTGGTGTTTATATCTTTGGTTTTATATATCACGTTTTTTTCTGGCCAGTATGTGGGCTCTCCCAGTAGATAGGTAGTCTATATTATTTTCGTTCATAGCTGCTAGCATATGTCTTCCTTCAGGTCTAGTTATTCTTGATCCCCACTGCTGATGTTTTGAATTGAAATCTCTTCTGGCGATAAATCTGTTGCTTAATGTTTTGAAATAATCGAGATATACGTTTTTTTTCTTAGAAAAGGAAATACAAGGCTTATTATTATTATTAGGTTTAGGTTAGGCTCAGATTAGGCTCAGGTTAGGTTCAGGTTAGGTTCAAGTTAGATTCAGTTTAGGCTCGGATTAGGTTTAGGTTAGGTTTAGATTAGGAAAACTTTTCTTTATTTAAGATTTCGCTACTTTACGTTCTTTTTTCGACGTTATACATCGGAACCCTTCGGACTATAAATCACTACTAGGTTAATGGTTCGAATCTTTCTGACACTTAATATTTTTAATGCAATTTATCAAATTTATAATTATGTTAATACTATATAATATGAAAAGCCCTGCTTTCCTATTTACCATTCTATTTTTTTATTTGTCGACTTAAAAAATTGGGAAGTTTCGGGAAAGTCATGAGTTTTTGTAATCAAATATTATGTATAGAAATCTGTGTTTTTCTGTCTATCGGTTCTTCTGTAACTTACTTTCGATTGCTTTATGACGAGTCAGTGGAGCCTTAACATGGAAAATCGAGTTTCACACTATATTTTATCACCGACACCGACAGATCATGCGTCCTGTTAAAATGGTTATTAACAGATCTTCTAGTAAAGAGATATTCATCTTGTAACTGCCCGGTCGGTGTCCATTTGGACACTTATAAAAATTCTTATTAGAAAAAAACAATTTTTTAAACGGCATTAAGTGAAAATAACAAAATGTGCGATGATTGAAAATGAAAGTTGCCCAAAAGTCGTAAATTAAATTTAAAAATTTGGATAGAATGGATTGCTTAGATCAAATTATTTGATTGAACAGCAAGGTTAATTAACAAATTTAAAGTGGAGAAATTTGCATATCGCCGTAATAAACACTCTCATTGACAGTTGTGAATGTGAATGAAATATTCTAAACGTACTCATCAACATGTGCTCAATATAATTCTGGTTACATCCAGGTTTGGCGTGGCATATTGGAAATTAATTACGAAAAGATAATTTTTTTAAATTTTGGCATCTTCTTTATTTCAGGATTCGTAACGTTTTGCTACTTATCTTCCATTTCTTTACGTAAGAGTTTGGTGCTCACCCCAATTTTGTTTAAGAAGACGACACCATGATCGGTGCGAATAAAAATTAACAAACTATAAAATGGATGCGTTACGGAATGAGTAAGCGTATTTCAGAAAAGAGTATTTCAATATTTTTTAGTGAACTTAAATAAGAACATCGTCTTAAAAATTAGTATCGAAACAATACAACATAATTCAAAATATACTAATAATTGAAATACTTACCACTGCACATACAACCTTATAATTTTTATTATTCTCAGGTAACGTGCAAAAGCCAAGTGTAATATTTATTTTCTTCCAATTAGGTTTGACAAATTGAAAACAGTCCCCACCAGTTGCTATATTCCATAGCGTTTTTGGATATACTCTTGTTTGTGTTCTACACAATTTTGGATTCTGTTAAAAAATAAATTGTTTAACGCTAAATAAAATTCGTAAATACATGTAACTGTCTATGACTAATCCGGAAAACTTCGATCAAATTAGTTTTTCGTCGATCAGCATTTCAACATATTGTCGTAATAAATTTAAAAAGCCAATTCGTACCTCCAAAGAAAGAACTGATGAAAACAACAAAAACAACACAATAATGTACATTATTCTGATAACTTTATTACACTCAATTAAAAACACGCAGTGTGAAAATCAAGGCAACATTGCAAATTTGTCATTCATAGATTAACTGCCAACGCGAGATAAGAGCATTAAGCTACTTATCGTTATAATCAATTAACGGGAGGTAATCAATTGGTTCTAGATAATTTAATTTTAAGCCAAACATTGCAAATATTAATAGATAAATACTGTAATTTGTAATTAAATGCTAAATGGATGTAACGTAAAAGTGGCGCAAGCTCTACAGCAGAGTCGCTTGAAACTGCGTAACTTGCAATACTTTGATAGTGTCGGCAGAGAGCAATACTTTGATTTATCATCGTAGCAACGTTTCTTCTTCTTCCTTTTACATAAACGATTGTTACGTTGTGTGAACGGCCCTCTGCATACTTTTCGTTGTGTTGGTGGATGAGTACCACACGTAAAAAATGTTTCCCCTTCTGGAGGCGGACAGTGAGTGCTTCTGGTGGACATTCCCGATCCGCAGGAAGCGGAACACTGAAAAATCAATATTAGTTAATTAAAGAAAAATTTTGATTTGTAATCCTACTGGTGACCAATCGCCATATTCCCAATACGACAGACATGGTATTCTATAACATGGTCTAATGCTCATGGGTCGAAGTCCTGCACATTTATTTGGATTAACCATGTATTTCAAAGGTTTCTCTTTCAACGTTTCGTTATTGTTTTCACCTATTGCTCTTTCAATAGACTTTGGCACACAGTATAACTCTCTGGATTGAGTACCATATGATCCACAAGTAACACTACATGGCTCCCAATTTCCAGTAATCCAGTTAAAGTCGCAACTAAAATTCAAAACTTTAAAAACAAAGCAATTAGGTATATCATCAAATCACCTGTAGTTGTTACAAATTTCTGTTGGTAATGTTGGTTTTAGCACAAGCGAACAATATTTTCGCGGTATAATTTTATTATTAAGTTCGTCCCAACAAGCTATCGTTTTGTGCCGTCTACCTCCATCGCAACTTGCCGAACAAGGACCCCAACCGCCCAAAACCCAATTAAATCGATTAGATTCGTTTAGTGAACTTTTTTTAACGTAATATTCAGAATATAGAGAAATATTTAAATCCAGGTCAACTTCGCTATTCGGGGCGTACAACTAAAAATTTACAATTTTTTTTACCGTTTCAGGTCATGCATTCCTTCTTGATTACTCACCAAAACCACCATTTCTACCAACAGAGGTCCTCTTGCCCAAATTTTATGATGACTTTTAATTTTTTTGTAATAAAATTTAGTACCTTCGATGATTTCCCAATGAATTCCAGAACTGGGAATAGGAATCGAATACTTTCTTTTCAATCTATTTTTCAGTATGAACGCTGCTGTTGGATTATCAATGAACGACATTGTTAAATTTGCTTCTACAACTATGTGTCTCGCTAGTCGAGGTATAATTGCTATCCTAGTAACTTCTGCAAAGTAAAACTTTTCATCAATATTAATTTTATAAAGCACAAAAATCCAAACCTTTTTTAATTTTCTTCCGGTAAGCGGATATAACATTGGAACATTCGGAATTATTTCCCTCGCAAATTCCGCAGAAGTCTTCTCTTGTTGTCGAATATAATTCATCATTACAACCCAGCGGCTGGCAAATTCCCTAAGGAAAAAATCCATATTTAAATTATTTCAATAATTATTTTTAAATAATAAAATGCCAACCTGCACACAAATGTTATTTTCATTTTCGTAAGAACATGGAGTTCCATCTATTAAGTTTTCGCCGGTCACAAACAACTCTCGCGTTTCTTTACTCAAGCATATTAATTGGCATTTCATATCGGCTAAAATTTAAAAGATTAATTCATAATTTTTTGTACATATAATATTGTGTTTTCGGTCCTCTTACTATGCAGGCTTTCAAATTTATTAAACTTTAAATTGCTTTCTTTTTAATAAAAATATTTTCAAAATTGCTTAATAATTTCTTCGAGCTGACGCACAGATCTGCCTTCAATGAAAACAAAAATAGAAAATAGTTGTAATCGATACTTTTATATAAGAAACATAAAGAGCTTTTAGTTTTTATTCATAATATAAACTTGTCGACTTTATTAATAAAATTTCTGTTTAATAATATTATAATAATGTATTCTAATAATAGCTACAAAGAGACAGAAGTGGAAGTCTGTAGTTAAAATTTAAAATATTATTTGAAGAAAAGTCTACTTGAAGGCAGACAACTTTAAGGTAGTTAGGTACTATAAGTAGATACCCCCTTAAAAAGTTTTGCGCTCGCAGCTTTCATTTATATTATGATTTTATTTTAAAGAAAATTTTCTCTAGAGCTGATATAAGAACAATAAAATGCTCAGTATAACATGCAATAATAGAATTTTACTAGTTTTATTTCACATAAGGCATTTGTCAGTCCTACCGGCTTAATTTCTGAATGGATATACATACTATAGACATAAAAGCTTTCCTAGCTTTCCCATTTTTCATACTTGAAGGCGTCTATATCCTATTTTATTCTTTACGGAACGTGCGATTCAATTTAAAACTATCCGTAGTTTTTAGTGAGATTTTCGTAAGCTTTTATAAGTTACGACAGATTTACAGGGACAGCAAAGGTTAGATTGCTACAAATTTATGTACTTTACAGGCAAAATAAAAGCTTTTCTTAAAACTAATAGAATATTTTATTAATAACTAAAAGATTATTAAACAGTTGTAGTATTAATATTCATTTCAGTTTTTTCCGGAAAATTTGAACCTTTTCATAAATCAACCAAATCTGGATCACTTATTTGCAATAGTCCAGAACACCCGTTTGCTCATAAAATAGTTTTTCTTTGCATATTCTAAACAGTTTAATAAGAATTCTGTTAAGTTCAATTTTAAAAAGAAATTATATAGAATCAAATATACCGCGATTTCTAACAGAAGGAATGCAATAAGTTCGAATTTTTAAAAACTATGAAAACTAACCGATTGAAATATTCATTCTTCGTTTATTATTAAAATTTTATAAAACTACGCTTTCCTAACCAATAGAATAGAGAATAAAATCAATGAAAAAGATGCTTAGTTTTCCTTCGCTGTTCTAATAAATCCTACCTAAAATGCAAAATTTTAAACTAGCAACTTCATCCTCTTACTTATGAAATAATATTAAAATGATTTTTTTTATTTTGGTGTTTTTGGTGTAGTAGTGCATAGTTTGGTCATCACTAAAATATCGGATGGTGAATACCGAGTTTCGTTACTTACAACATTTATTTTATAAATTTTTATAATAGTAGAAATTTTTTGTTTTTCCTGCAACTTTCCAACAAACAGATTTCAAAATTAAACGAAAACGAGAAATAAAAAATGTTATCTTTATTAATTTAATAATTAAAAATGTTTTAGTACTAAAAGCTTTGACAAAGAGAATTTTGCCTCAAGTAAGTTCAAACTCACATCATTTCGCTTTTTGTTAAATTTAAATGTTTTCATTTTCTTGTAATTAGTTCAAAATAATGGTTTGTGTGTTTATGTTTTAATAAAAATTGTTATTTTTTCTGCAAAACCGTTTTAATAAGTAAACCGAATTTTGCCAACAGTTACAAGTAAAATTTTTAAGTTCTAAATGTTCACAACTTTTGTTTATTTTGTGCAAATTTGTTCATGAAATTTTGAAAAAAATTGTGGTTCTACTTACTTAACATGTAAAGTTAGCAGAACTAAAGTTTAGTTAAACTAAGCAAAACTTTCGCCGAGTTGTCAGTATGCTTCGCAAAATATAAGAAACTAGAGTAGATGGCTGGTTAGAGCGGTGAATTGCTATGTAAATTTTTCGGAAAGTGCTGAGAACCTCTTTGAGGTATTAAATGCCTAAATAACTTTTATGCAATTGAAGTGTATGAATTTTTTGTGGTTCCAAAATCGCGTTAAAGCGTAGGAAACGGAAGAAGAAATATTGCTTTAGATATTTTTGTCATAAGAGGAAATATAAAAAAATATTAAAGTATTTTTAAAATGTTTATTTGCGCCAAATATTTGGTTTGGCGCTACAATAAAGCGGGGGTTTTTATCTATTTAGTCTAAGGTCAAGAGTATTACTTTAAATGTCAAGAAAATTTATTTGGATTATTTATTTTATATTATATTTCAATGGTAGAACTTCATTTTGGTCACATTACCTTAAATTTCAGCAATTATTTAAATCTCAAAATTTAATCACTTGTTTTTAAATTTTTTTTGATTATTTGTCAAAATGTAAACAAAAAAATGTTGATGATTTTTGGCAAATTATTTTGTCAGAATATAATTTCAGGAAATTTTCCACTTAAAATTTTGTTGGGTAACAATTTTTCCTCAATATATTTCCTAGCAATAATACATTTTGATCAGAGACGTCAAAATTTAATCCTTTATTTTTATGGACTTAGGATTTTACTGTTGATAATATTATATTAAATTAATTAAATAAATCGATATTGATAAAAAGGTATTAAGGTATTAAAAAAGGTATTAACAAATCGAATTCAGATAATAAAATTTTAAATGATATTAATTGGGAAAGTAATATTTCACAAAAACGGTTATTTTTTTTAATTAATACAATTCACGTGTTTAAGGCATGGCATTGAAGGTAAATTTTACATTGTGATGTTGAGTTGAAAAGAAGAAATAATTTTTATAACTTTATAATTTATTTGTATATTAGAAGGATTCTAGGCTAGAACGCACTGCGCCATCGTATCATTTCTAAAATGGCGCAGTTCGTTCTCCACTTCACATACCGGCAGTGCTGCGTCAAAAATTATTTTTATTTATTTAACCTCAAAAATTTGATTTAAATATTGTTTAGTGTAGTTATTTGTTTTTATCTTGTAAAAGTCACATAAGGGCCTTTATATCGCATTACAACATTTTTTATTTTTAAATTTCTATAACGTAATTTTTTATTTCAAAAATTCTTAGTCAGTATTTAAAGATTTTTTTAAATTTAGATTTTTATTTTTCTTGCTTATTCAAATATTTTAAGTCCAAACCTGTTAAATGTTAATCAATGTCTTTTCTATTGTTTTTTAAATATTATTTTTCTATATAAATATGTATTTATTACGTACTTTATGTATTATTTATTACATATTACATATTTTAAATTTATTATTTTAACATTTTGCTTAGTTTTATTTTATATCTTTATGTTTAAAAATGATTAAGTTTGTTAATTTGTAATAAATATTGTTCTGTCTCATCAGAAACACATTTACTACAAAGAAAAATGTTTAAAATATATTTTTTAACATATTTTTTTTAGAAATCTGTACTATATTGTCGTGTTTCAAAAATAATTTATAAAAAGTGTTTTTATATTTGTTTAAGTTTGAAAATAATAATTAGTTTTAAAAATAATAAGGTTGGCAATAGAAGTTGTAGAGTACGGGCTTTTTGCCAAAAGATAGCTAACCCAGCGGATGAGTAATTTGGTCGTTTGATTAGACTTTATAATTAGATTTGGTTAATTTGAAATTTAATGAAATATAAAAAAATTTGTCGAAGTAACGACGAAATTGATTGATAAACCGACAGCTGCGTGCCGTTATCGTATAAATTTTAGCATTATCATTTTGAAAATATTATTGCAACAAAGTTTAAAAAATGAAAGAAAAATTGAATTTAAAGTTAATAATTACATAAAATTGAAAACTATTGTCGTGCTTCAAAGTGATTTGAACCTACCCTGTGCAATTTAGTAAAATTTTTGTATTGCAAGTTAAGTTGTAACTTTGTAGGATTTAGTAGGTGGGGGCCAATTACGGAAATTCAAGGCTTTTTGCCAAAAATGCCGCATGAGCAGATCGTGCGAGGTTTTGACTCATAAATTTTATAAGAGTTTTTTTTGAGATTGTGCGAAATAAATTGAAGAGTGATTCAAATATTGATTTGAATTGTTTGAGAAATCTTTTGGTCGGATGTGACCGCCGACAAAATTATTTTGAATTTTGTGAGTTGTTTTGGATTTTTTTAATTTTTGGATGAGCGGTTTTATTTGATTGGAGATAATTTTGATTTTGGACTTGATATTGATTTGACTGGAAGTAGTTGGAAGTTAAATTTAAAATTTATAAGACTAACGTGGCTAACGTGTGCCTTAGAAGATACCCCGTTTGGGTGATGATTACATTTTAAAGGTTCCATACAACAAGTAAAATTTTAATTTTAAATTTAAATTAATTTATGATTTTTAAATTTTCTTTGAAGACGATAATTATTTGTATTAGTGGTATTAATTTTGGAGAAAATATCATAGCATCTTTCGGTACCACGGCATTAGGATTTGTTGGTAATTTTTGTTTTACGAACTCCCAAACCCTCGACCTTAGAAATATTCCGACTGCTCCCGCACATCAAGGCTTACCCGAGCAAAACAAGTGCGTGATACATTTTTTTAGATAAAATATCATAGCAATATATTACTTTAATTGGCATACCATGAACCTGAACAATAGTAAACGATTTTACTAGAGCGTATTTATAGACAAATATAAAGCGTTTAGCCATAATTTTGTTGCACCTACTATACCCTGAGAATATAAAAGAAGTAACATGCAAAAAAAAATGTGGAAGAAAAAAAAGAACAAGACTCTGGAGTGGTGGAAATCACTGATGAATCATCATTTAAACTAGAGTACGAAAGTACAACAAAGAGCACCACAGACTTGGGGGTTCTAAAAAAAAAAAAGAAGAAGAAAATTTTGATTACTTCTAAAAATTGATTACTTCCAGATCTTAACGATCTGGGAAAAAATATAAGTCTAACGGAAGAAAAGGCAGAAGAAAACGGAAGGACAAAGAAAAACTGAAAAAAAATGAAAACATAAATAAAACAATGCAAGAGCTAGATACAAATTTAACAAAAAGTATAAGTAATATGGGGCTTGAACTATGTCAGAAGTTGGATCAACTAAGCAACTATTTGACAATAAGAATTAAAAAACAAAGCGACAACACAGCAGAGCCACAGAATTATGAAAACAGAACAAGTTTAAAAATAAGATAAATCAAAAATGCGAAAAGATTAATAAAATTTATCAAAATAAATTAATAGACGAGGAAGCCAAGAATAGAAACTTTAAAATCAAATTATAAGTGTAAAATAGTAAAAGATAGAATAAAGAAAAATTTGAATTTATGGTTAAAAGGTAGGTAGAGATATTTTAGGGGTTAACAGGTGTTGATTATTAATTTGGAGATTGGAAGATTATAGAAGATATGTAAATGAGAAATAAAATAAATATTGATTACTGGATTGAAACGTTGATTCGTTTGCAAAAATACTTTATAAATAGTTAAAAATTGTTGAAGGAATGACAATTTTATCGATAGCCGGACATCTGGTTGTAGGTATCAAATTTATTCATTTTTCCATTTTTGCGATTCACGACTAAATGAATTTGAAATTCCAAACGATAAATATAAAAATTTAAAGTTAATGATAATTAAATAATTTAATTGAAAACGTAGCTTAGATCCTCAATCATTTATATAAAAAGTTTAAAAGTTAATAATAATTGAATACAATTTGAAAATTAAATTACACTTCAATATAAGTATTCCGTAATTTAAAATGATATACATAAATGTAAATATGACTTAAAATGTTGTAAAACCATAAAGATTAATAATTTAAATTATTGCAAACTGGTAAGTATATACAATGACAAATCAATATACTTGTACAATTTGTAGATGAAATATGGAGCAAATTCAATATTTCCCCAAAATATTAATTTTTTACAAATTGTTCGAACCCGTCGATTTCCTTATTAATTACGCCATTTACAGTAATTTTGATTAATTTGAAATCGTTATTCAAAGCAGTGAGGTAATCGATTACATTTTTTAACGCGAGACAATAGGTACGTCGAGTGACGGTTCATTTGAAATCTCTCTTCAAGAGGAATTAAGAGTGATAGTCTTTATTAATTTATATTTTGACAAAAATTGATTGATAATAATTTGAACAACTGAAATATTTTTAATTTCAAATACACAGGAAAAAATGCAGCCGAGTCATTTAATTTCTGCTTCTAATTAAATATTTAGACATTAATTATTATTATAAATATTAATTCTAAAAATACTATAATAAATTTAATATTATTTGAATACTAGTAATGGTTCAAAAATACAGAACAGGTACAGTATAGAACGTTGAAAATTTTCATTCGCAAGTTGACGAAAATGCAAATTTTCCAGTATATTATGTTTTTTTTATTTCTATAGATTGTATTACAAACAAATAATTAAAAAAATTTATGGTAAAAACAGATATATAAATATTATTATTGATAGCGTCCAGACCAAAAAATAAATTTTTGTTTTGAAACTGTTCTTATTCATATAAAAATAAGTAAAGATCTTAATTTCTTTTGAGAGTTTCCTTGGGAAAGTTTTCAAATGAGACAAATTTGTCTCATTGAAAAAATTATCGTTGATGTCACTGCTCTGAGTTAGGTGATTTCAGATTGATAAAAATTACCTTAAAAAGTGTCTAGCTAAACAAAAAATCGACGGGTTTAAGCATTTTTAGAGAAAAATAATATTTCACGAGATATTAAATTTTTTCCACACTTTATTCATAATATAAAATTTTTAATCCGAGGCTCTGTGTTTTTGCAACGTTTGGCTTTATAATAGAAATCATTTAACTAATTCTAATTTTCTTAATAAAACCAACCCCGCAATTAAAAGTTGGTTGTTATTATTGACTTCTTGTAGTTTTTGTAATAAGGTAATAATAATCAGTCCCTTGTTATTTTGAAATTGTCTTTTGTTGTTTTTGTTTACTTGAAATATTGCACCTACTTTTTAATGTTTACAAAGCCACGAAGCTTATGAATACATTCAGAGGAATTGAAATTTATATTAGGTTTTCGGAGTAAAATTTCATTATTTTCTTTTAGAATTATTGTTTTCAATTTAAATTCAATTGAAAAATTCAATTTAATATGCCTATCAACTAAGAATTTTTAAATCACAACGTATGTATCTAAAACTAATATTTAGAAATCCATTTGTCTCCGAAATTTTGTATTGATTATGAAAGTTATTAAAAATATACAAATTATGTACGAACCATCGTCACTTTCGTAAGGCTGCCAGGTCAAATTTGCTCTTCTGTCCGTAATATTCAAATAACCAATTATGTTCAGACATTGTTGCGCCCTTAAATCTACCAACGGATCTGGACAAGGAACTACATCACACATTTTCCATTCTTCGCTCAATCCAATACATGGTTGACCTCCAAAATCAGGACTAAACATAAATTTAATTAAATTAACTTGGCAAAACAACTTACGTTGGATTGTTGCAAAATCGAGCTCTAAACATGACACTTTTTCCGCACGATCTTGAACAAGATCCCCACGGATTCCAGTCACTCCAACCTCCATCTTGTGGGTTATGTTGTACTGGTGGAACATTAAAAATTTGCTTATTTACAATTTCACAGTAACCATCTATGCACCACTAAATAACTTTAATTAGTAAGATAAGTACAGATAAATTAAAAAAAAATTACTTTATCGAAACCGCATTCTGTTCCTTCTAATGGTGGGCCCTTTTTTGTTTTACAAACTAAGGGTGATTTTATATGACCGCACCATAAGTGCGAACACGGCTCTATAATATCAAAAGCTCTGCACAACTGATACCTAAAAATATTATTACGTAATCGCTTGAGAATAAACAATTAATAAGAAGTAATTTAAAAAATCGTTTCGTTTTATATTCACCATACCTACCCTTCCCCAAACTCCATGCGACATTGTTCGTCCATGCTGAAAGCCGCTTCGATAGTAGCATTTAATAAAATTTCCCCCATCCCTGGAGGCTGATTATGTAAGCACGTCCATTTACTGGAAAGTCAATACAAAAATAAAAAAAAACGAAACTCGAAATATTCTACCTCGATTTTGTTTTAAATTCAGTTTTAGAACACTCCGACCAAGTAAATTTATGAAAAGTTGCCGATACCATAGGAGCCATTACGCTTCCTTCTTGAGCTTCATATCCGCAGTCGTTTCCAGCCCTCTGATCCCCATCGTGGCTTAATCCTAAACTACAGTTTATTGAATTAAAATTCAACACTTTCAAATTTCTACCTTACATATGAGCCATTTCATGAGCAATAATAAATGCGCTCGTTAATCCCTCATCTCTGTTCAAAGCACAGCTACGTTTAAAGTCACAAACACCACCAACAGGTGCATATCCCGAAGGGCCTCCAATGTCGGAACGAGTTAACCATACGGCGACATCGTGATGTGTTTCCCCAGGTGCAAGGGATATATGAAGTCTTCGGTTCCACGAGTTAACATTTTCCAACGATTTTTTTGCATTTCCCGGTCGCACGACTAGCGGTTTTTTATTTTCGTAAAACAGTAAACGCGTTATCACCATTTTCATGTTAGCTTCCAACGAAGAATCTTGATAAATTGCGCTAACCTTGGAAAAACAACGGTTGATTAAAGTTTTCAGAATAATTTCATAATTATTGATTTTTTAATTGAGTGTCGGTGAAATAATTATTAAGTTTTAAGAGGTAACGCAATACAGAAAGTTTATTGTTTTAGGATTATTAAATTCTAAAACTCATCTAAAGTTTGTGAAATTGTAAATTTTGTGTACGAAATTGAAATGCGATATTAAGTCTTATATAATAGTACTCGGAGTTTCTTAAGAATAGTATACACAAATAGAACGGATATTCTGACCTTTCCAAATAGTAATCGGTTAAAACTTATACGCTGAAATGTGCTTTTAACCCATCAACTCGGAATATTAATTACATTGATCCAGTAAAACTCATTCGGCAAGGGTATACTTTTCTTCAAAGGAGTTTTTAGAGCTTTGTTAGTTTTTACTTACTATATTCATTAAAGCGAGGACGTACTGTTCAACACGTTCTCGTCCATGGAATGCTATGAGTGTGTGATCTACTGCAATTGCGATTTTCAACCAGCGTGTTTCTATATTTCCTCTATGTTTTTTGTTTGCGTGGTTGTCTAGAACATTTTAATAAAGTTTTTTACTAGAACTTGTTAGATCTTCATTAATGATAGACATATTTCACAGTAGCATCTTATCAGAGGTCACAAAATCCAAAACTTTTACAAAAAGCAGTTTACTATTTTCCATAAATTAAAAAATCAACAAAGTAGTAAACATTTCCATAAAATTGAATTTTTGGTCCTAGCTAAAATTTTTTGAAAAGAACCAAACCACCATTTACCACGTGATAATCTTTTTTGAATAGATTTTTTAAATGCTGTTATGCAGATGCCCTAACACTCTCACTAAAAACTAACAACAGTGGGTTCATTGGGAAAAGATTTAATAAATGAGATTTGATTGCTGGTTAGTTTATTTAAATGTACAAATATTGAATAAGGATACAAATCTAAAAATTATCAAGCTGATTATATCGTTTAACAATTTTTGAACAACCATTCAGTTAATCTGAAAGAAAAGGCGAAAGTGTGTGGTAAATTAATCAAACCGTAATCCAATCAGTTGCCTTTATCGATGATTTACTAAGAAAATTGTAACCTGCCGTTGAATTAAGTCAACTTGGGCTAATTTTTGAGTACCGGCTTATTGAAAATCCCATCCGCTTAATAATTTATTGTACCGATTATTTATATTCATTTTTAACTTTTATGGAAGTGCCTTATTAACGCACATTGTATATATGATTTATATTTGTTTAACTTAGAAATTTCAAGAATTTTTCTCATAAATTAGGAAGTTAATAATTATTTTTGTAATAGCAAAAAAATGAATTTATTTTAATTCCAAAGATTTCCAAGGAATGACTAAGATTTACAAACAAATTCCGGAGATTTCCGAATTAATTAATTGAAAATATTTTTAAAAAATTTTAGTGATTTCCAAGGTGTTTCCAAAATTTTAGAAAGTTCCAATAATTTTTAATAAATTCCTGAAAATTTCAAATTGTAGAAAAAATTTAGGATATTTATTTACCCTTTACATTGTTCAATTTTGTTTAATGGTTTATCCTCATCTTATAAGCAATTTTAGCAGACAAATTTCATCATTATCATCTACTTCACAAAACAGAAGCTTAATGCGGAAGCTGTCAAGAGTATTTGTGCAAATAATTTGCTTCTTGCGGTTTTCCCAATTAACTTCTTTGACGTGGAAGCTGGTTCTCATTAATATATTGACGTGTTTCAACTGATAAGGGATCTGGGTTGTACTTTTATTATAAAAATTATTTTTGTTTGTTCATCCTTAACCAACAAAGAGTACAGACGTTTTAGTTGTAAATTGATTTGTTGACCGTTAATTAAGAATTAAACTGTAATAATTAGAGGAAAATTTGTTTATATAATATTTTCAAGCAAAAAGTGTGATTTTAAAAATATAAGCAATATGGTAACAGATAAGAGATTGGAATGTAAACAGAAGCTAAACAGAGAGATACGAGAAAGCAAACGAATAGTAAGTCAGATTATAATAATAAAAATTTAAAAATACGATATTAAATTAGAGTAAAATATAGTATCCCACGATCTAAAGCTCAATATTGATCTATGGGTTATGGGAAGGACAACGGGAAGCCACTATTTTAATAATTCCCTAGTAAGTCACCTTGGCGTCTGCCAAGCTCATCGCCCACGTACTGCATATTGTATTGTACTCAAAAACAAAAAAAATTACATTTAAAAAGAAAACACTATTTACTTAGCAAGTGAATGCAGTGAACTCTGTAAACCCGGATTAGTGTGGAATTCGATTGTTTGCGAGCTTACAGAGAAATTGACGAAGAAATTTTTTTCAATTTTTTTAAATCGTAGAAAAATGTTACTCAAGAATATGATTTTATTATAAAAATTGTCGGATTGTGGGTACTTTTCGCTCGATGGATAAAATAAAGGAAACTCGAGTTTTATTGCCATAATAATGCGGTTTAATTAATAGAAAATTGTAAACTAATGTTGCAAGCATTGTGTTTAATTTAAATTATGAAAATACAATAGAAATTCTGTAAATATGGGAAGAAAGATGTAAACTTAAATAAAGGTGGTATGCAGAAGCTGAGAAATGGAACAAAAGAAGAAAAAGTAAGTAAATAAAATTTAAATTTAATTCAGATATTCATACCGCGTCTTCTTAAACATTTTTTAATATTTTGTATAAAAATTAGCTTTGTGTGACTAGTAAAATAAACAATGACAAACGTAAAAAAAAATATTAAATTAAATAATGAAATTAAAAGTTACTATTTTGAAAATTTTAGCTTTGAATGAGTCAACAATAACCAGAAAATTTAAAATTTTTGCAACTATACAAAATATTATAAAATTACTTA
This sequence comes from Cantharis rustica, assembly GCA_911387805.1. Classification (NCBI taxonomy): domain Eukaryota; kingdom Metazoa; phylum Arthropoda; class Insecta; order Coleoptera; family Cantharidae; genus Cantharis; species Cantharis rustica. Next base: position 40,820,333 of record OU426879.1, read on the forward strand.
ACGTACAAAGAAAAATCATGTTTTGACATTTTAAAAATTCACACAAAAATTCATGACTTTATAAACGTTATTAGTATATTATGTGCCGAGGTGGAAAATGCTTCATTACAGCCGAGCGCTAAGTTAGTTGACTGAGGCGCAAAGCTTGACACCGAGGTATGTATACAATTTTATTCACAATTAGTTTATAAATAATTACAGATTATCAATCTTCCTTTTATTAACGCACATTTTTTGTTAGTTCCATTTTTTGCTTATCGACAATTCGATATTGCAGGTCGGGAAGTGACCACTTCCCTAAGGTTGGGAAGTAAATCAAAATAGCTTTTTGATTGGTTGTCAAGTGAAAGTAAATAATAAATTGCTTCCCAACTTTTTAAAAGTTAGGGATGTGTCGATTACTAACTGATTGCGAATAAACAATTTTGCCGCAGCTTATAACATACTATAATGTTGCCTTTTAAAACATTTTTAGAAATATTTGAAAAGGTGCAGGGTTGTGTAAATTTATTGAAACCGTCCTAACACGTAAGAATACGTGTATTATATATATTGCAATGTAAAATTATCCAAATTATTATTTTTATATTCAAAAATATTTCTTTAAATTCTAACTTCAATTTCAATATAATTTAAAATGGTAAAGTTAAATTTATACGATACTCGTATCGAAGCTGTCCTCTTAGTACAGCTTGTAGTACCTTCAATAATTTTTAATATAAAAATTTAAAATTTTTAACATTTACTTTATTTTTAATCATAATTCCTAAACTTTATCTATTTCCTTCTTTAATTATGTAATTTGCTTCCGTTTAATTTTTGCTTCCAAAATACATTCAAACTTTTTCATTATCAACTATATTCCATCCATTAATTTTAATAAAACACTATTTATCAAAAAAAATCACTTATATTTTTAAAAACTATAAACTTATCAAAAATTATGCGCCCATCATGTCGACCATTTTTTGGCAAAAGGCCTTGTGTTGTCCGTGATTTGTCCCCACCTAACAAATTCTGCAATCTTACAACTTAATAATTAATATCAAAATTTTACTAAATTATACAGGGTGGGTCCAAATCACTTTGAAACACGACAATATATTGAGATGAATTAAAAATCAAACCATATAAATTCCTAAATCCAAATTATAAGTTACAAATTTATTTCAAATTACAAAACAAAATTTCCTTTTACACATTTTACTTCAAAATTAAAAATATTTCGGTTTAAATAAACTGGATAAGTGTATTAACCACCGTAGCTTTGAACCGTACAAGTCTGTACACTCAAGAAGGTTCCATTTGTTAATTTTGTAATTTGTAGTTTATAGTTTTATTTTAGTTTATTGTACATTACTTTTAAAACGTTTAAAGAGTGCGCGAGGCGAATAAAAAAAAGTAATCAAGAAGGGGGAGTAAAATAAAAGGAGAGTAGTAAAGGAATAATAATAAACCAGGTTCCAGCTGGATTTTGGAGAGAAATTGATCTCTCGAAATTTAATTAAATAAAAAAAAAAGAAAAGGAAAAGTAAAAGTAAAAGGACGATTAATTTCGAGAAGAAGCTCTCGAAAGTATAAAAAATAGAATTGTTGAAGTGGTGTAGAAGTAAAGTTTGGAAAGAGGATTATGCTAGAGAAGAAATAACTGTGGCGGAGCAAAAAACGGCGACGATAGTACAAAAGAAGGGAAAATAGTGCAAAAAAAAGGTATTCCGTTAACGGTATATTTAAAGTTTAATTTCATTAGTTTAAGTTTCTGTTTATGTTCATGTTGTTTTATGTTTATAGAAAATAAAGGTACGGTGATTAACCACATTCAGTTTTATTTTCAAAATTACAAACGTTTAGATTGGTGACCAAACCTCCAAGTACCACCAGAGGATTTATCTGGTTGAAGTGTAAAAAAAACACGACAATATATAATAAAAAGCAAATAATAAAAAAATATAAATAATACACTAATTCAAAATTTACAGTTAGAAATTAACGACTAGGTACCCTAAATTATAAGGGTAAGTCATGGCAATATATAACTTCTTTCTTCTTCACATTTATTATTTGTATGTTGCTCAAACTTTTATATTATTGAAGTTTTGTTTTTCAGAATTTGGTTGGTGCCAAAAATCAACTTGGTAAAATTGCCAACTGATAAATAAATAACGGCTTAGTAATTTTTAAAAGTAGCATATTAAGTTTTATAGTGTAGTATAGTATAGTATAGTATAGTATAGTATAGTATAGTATAGTATAGTATAGTATAGTATAGTATAGTATAGTATAGTATAATTACGTTTTTAGTAGTTTATTTGTTATTTATTTTATGTTTTTTTGTCCCATTTTTGGAGTGACTTGGAATATTACTCTATAGAAAAAAAGATTGCTATAAATCGTGATTGCAAAGACGTGAGTTTGGTCCACTATTTAGTTTTTCTATAATGTCGATCTACCATTCCCGATTTTATTGCCAATTTGTTTATATGCCAATAGTAAACTTTATAACAAACCTAATTCCTCTCACAATGTCTTGAAAGTTGTTTAAATAAAGTAATACTGTGGTTCTCCCGGTAGATTCTCACGTAGAATCTTACGAAAAATCTTCAGTAAAGCTAAAATCATTTTTTTATATTATATTGTATAATATTGTCGTGAAACAAAATATTTTGACCCACCCTGTGCTTAATTGTAATTTTTGTGAATTTAATTTTTGAAGGTTGAAGTTTAAAAAGTGCAAGGTGGGGAGAAGAGAGAGAGAGACAGATTGCTTCTTGCAAAAAATGACTGCACGAGCGATTGTTTAAGTTTTTAGCTCTATGAATTTTTATTAAGATTTTTGTGAGATTTTTGATGCGAGCATTATTTTACAACAGCAAAATTTGTAAAGATTGTGATTTTGTAATTTTTGGTCTGATGTGACCGCAGCTGAAGTTATTTAAATTTTGTGAGTTTCTTTTTTTTATTTTTTTATTAAAATTGATTATTTGGATGAGCGATTTTTATTTAATTGGAGGTAAATTTTAGATGTTAGAAGTTGATATTGATTTAATTTAAATTGAAAAGTTAGAAATTAAAATTTGTAACGATCAAGTGTGGTGTGATGAATAAGCCGATTTTGATAAGTTAATATCAAAAGTTCAAAACTTAGGCAAAGTAGAAAAATAATTTTAATTTAAATTTTGCGAAGGGGATATCATTGTTCAACCGCATTAAAGAGCTAATCGAAGTAACTTCAAGTAAAGTAAAGGATTTGGTTAATTAAAAAATTAATCAAACACCACTATAATATAAATATTTTATATTATATGTTATTTTATATTATATTATATTTATATTTTTTTTATATTTGTACTTATGTTTTAATTTTGGTACACTATTGCGAATATAGTGTAAGACGATTGAAGATCAACTTGAATAGTGCGCAACTCGGTTGGTTTGCATCTCGATTGGTATGCATTTCAAATGATTTGCACCTCGATTGGTGTGGAATCCGATATTTGTTAGGTTGGTAAAAAACCTACCTTCTTTTTTCAGTTGATAACGTGGTTGCAAAAAGAAGAAGTAACCTAGTTTTGTGCGTAATTCTAATGGGGTACAGTCAGTTAACCCTCACCACGAATTTCAACTACATCAGAGGAAAGGACAATTTTCTGTGTATAATGCAATACAATTTTTAAAATTTTCTCCAGTTCAACTATCATTAATTATTGATTTTACTTATCAAATCTTATGGTAAGATCCAAGGGGTGGTATTTCTTCAATTTTCGAGTTGGTGTAGGGCTCTCAATGAGGGCGACGGCTAATTGGTTTAGATGTTGGCTCAACTTGGTCTGGTATTTTTCGCTCCAGGATTTTATTTCCTCTTTCACTGTTTTCACTTTGAGATCTTTATGGATAACTGCATTTGGGACATACCAATGTGCGTTGTGCGGAGTACTTTTAATTGAAATCTCTGCAATATTTCCAGGTTTGAATTGCTTGCCGTTCCCCATAGTTGGATGCCATAAGTCCATATCGGTTTCATAATAACTTTATATAATAGCAGCTTACTTTCTAGTGTAAGTTTTGATTTTCGGCCTAGTAGCCAGAACATTTCTCTAAATTTATGACCAAGCTGCTTTCTTTTAGTCCAGATATGTTTTTTGAATGTGAGGCGCCTATCCAAGTGTATACCTTGGTACTTTACTTCGTCCGTCTGTGGTAAGGGACGGCCGTTCAAAGTTACAGAGGGACAGTTTCCTTTTCTTGTCGTGAAAGTAAAATGTACCGATTTTGACTCGTTGGCTTTGATTCTCCATTTTTTTAACCATTTTTGTATCTCATTTAAGTGCGTTTGTAGGTCCATTGTGGCTTGAGTAGGATTAACGTGCGTAGCCATAATGTCAGTATCGTCCGCAAATGTAGCTGTGATTGTAAATTTTGTTGTTGGAAGATCCGACGTATAGATTAAATATAATAATGGTTCCAATATGCTACCCTGGGGCACACCTGATGTCATTGGATGGAATTTCGAGTAAGCTTCGCGATATTTCACTTGAAATATTCTTTCGTCAAGGTATGATCTTAGGAGCCGGTGAAAGTTGGGTAACGTCCCTTTGATTTTTATGAGCAGTCCGTTATGCCAAACCTTATCAAAGGTTTGGGATATATCAATAAATGCCGCTGAATAGCGTCCCTCCTCAAAGCTTCTCTTAATGACGTCAACCAAACGGTGCACCTGCTCTATTGTGGAGTGCTGTTTTCTAAAACCAAATTGATGTTGGGGAACTATCTTTTTTTGTTAACTCTGGTTGGATTCTCTGGAGTAGAAGTCTCTCAAATACCTTCGACAACACCGGCAATAGACTTATCGGTCTGTACGATGAGACGTCGTGGGGAGACTTACCAGGTTTAGGGACAAGGATGGTTTGAGCACATTTCCATTGAGCTGGAAAGGTATTTAATCTAAGCATATCGTTGTAGATATAAGTGATGGCCTTTAATCCTTGGTCGGGTAATTCTTTCAGAATTCTACCAGTAATAAGGTCATATTCTGGCGATTTATTAGGATTTAAACTTGTTTGAATTATTTTCTTCACTTCCTTGACTGTAAAAGGTTTGATAAGAGTTGTTAGCTTAGGAGGTGTTCTTATGAGTTCTTCTAGTTGTTTGTTTTCGTTTTCTGGTATTTCTGGAACGAAGGGCCTAAAGACACTTTCAAGGTGTTTCGCAAATATGCTCGCTTTTTCCTCATCTGTTCTTGCCCAATTTCCATCGGGTTTTCTAATTGGGGGAAAGAAAGGGATTGCTTTCCCAAGTCTTTTAGTAGCCTTCCACAACGAATAATCAGTCGCTTCAGTTGGTGTTAGATTTTCGAGATAATTTTGTAACGATGAATTTTTTAATTCTTGTAAATTTTTTTTGAGTTTTTCGTTGGCACAATTTAGGTTCTTCTTGTCGCTCGGATGTCTTGTATTCTGCCATATTCGACGAAGTTTGCGCTTATTGATGATTTCCTTTTTTATGTGATCTAGGCAGGACTGGGCGTAATTCTAATGGGGTACAGTCAGTTAACCCTCACCACGAATTTCAAAATTTGAACTACACCAGAGGAATGGGAACAATTTTCTGTGTATAATGCAATAAAATTTTTTTTGGATTAGGCATTGGTTTTCGAAAAAATGGCATTTTATAGTTTCTCAAAGCAGAGAGTTGTAATATGATACACCCCGATGCCACTGGTCTCGTCACGGTAACTCTCACGTTAACCACCCCGCTTTTCATTTTGTTGACAGTACGTATGCTTTGATATACTCTTAATCAGCCGTGTGCTGTATCATCGACGTTATTTATAACAGCAACGTTATGGTGTTATTTTAAAAAGTTGAGCTATTTGGTGTGCCATATCACGCTGCTGTTATATAACACCATGTTATAATTTTTGTTAGGTTATGTTTAATGCTGTTATATAACATTTAAAGGCACTAAAATAACAAGCAGGTTTTAGGTGGTGTTATCAATTTTAACAGTGCTGTTATCAAATATTTTCGATAAAAATCTAATAAAAATTGAGGGTTTCCACAAATACACTTTTTTTAAGGTTATTAATTTTTTGATAAAATTATTTTTTTACATCCTACATGAAATTAAAATTTAATTCATAACTAAGTATATACAAATAATAAAATAATAATTAAATTTTAATTTCAATTTCATGTAACATGTAAAAAAATTAATTTTATTAAAAAATTTATTCACTCACTCTCACTTATCTAGATCTCTGTGTGTGACAACCCTGAAAGTGCATTTTTGTTAAATTTATTTTTCTTGAACAACTAAAACAAGTACACAAAAGGTAAATTAAATACATTTTTGAATAATTTTAAAACTAAATTTTTATTATAATTTGCTACTTTTCTTAGAAATACAATAAATTAAGATTCAACGAAGACGATTGAGAGATGCAAGTGTTCCATTTAACGCACCAGATCGATTTTTTATTCGGAATTACAGGTTCAGTAAAGAATTGGTTAGAAATTTAATTTTAGAATAAATTATGTCCACAGATTAGAGATCGACAACGGATAAATGAATTTTTGAAATTAATTACAATAGAAATTCGTTCCTCTTGCTCCGTTAAAACAGTTTTTGTTAGAACTTCTCCTTCAGTGCCATTTATTTGCATTTGAATGGTCCGACTTTTTCGATGAACAATTGTTTTCTATTCTCGAAATATCTAGGATTAAGGAATAGTTATTTACGATATCTGTATCGTAATGTAGAATTTTACGATACGCGATGGAAAAATTCGCTACGATACATCAAGTATCGTAGAGACACATTACGATACTAATAATGTACAACGTTTTATCTACTTTGATAATAATTAGTACCTACACATATATTTTTTGTTTCTAGTTGAATTTTTATTAAAATTACGTTTATGAAAAAATAATAGGGCGGCTAGACGCATAGTTACGAAATTGTTTAATTGTTTCCAAAGCATATAGTGATACAAGTTTCAGTGTACTCGTAAGTGAAAAATGAGTGATTCAGACGAAAGTTTGCCTTTTGATGTAGAATTGGCTGCTCAATCTGCTATAGATATATTAATTCCTGCCAAATCTAAAAAGCGCTACGAGATAGTGTACAAATATTTTGAAGATTAGATGGAAGCGAAGAAAATTCGTAAGGTTTCTGAAAAGGTGGTTCTTGCTTATTTTTCGGAACAAGCAGGGAAGCTAAAACCATCTTCGTTATGGTGCCGGTATTCTATATTGCAAACGTTGGTCTCGATTAAGAACAAAATTGATATTAGTCAATATCATCAAGTTGTGGCTTTCTTGAAGAGGAAATCAGAAGGATACCCACCTAAAAAGTCATGTATTTTTCGCAAAGAAGAGATACATCAATTTCTTAAGGAAATGAACGATAAGGATTTCTTATTTATGAAGGTAAATTAAAGCTTAAATAATAAAAAACAATCTCAAACTTATAATGCTTTAAGGTCATTTTGATCATTGGAATTTTTGGTGCTTGCCGACGAGGAGATCACAAATTTGATGAGGCGAGACGTTCAAGACGAAGGAGAATTTATCAAGATCACCTTGCCTAATACAAAAACTAAAGTTATGAAAGAATTTGCCATAACAGAAGGAAATATTCCGGGAATAAGTTGTTTGGATTTATTTAGAAAATATATAGATTTACGTCTCAGCCATACAAAGCACGATCGTTTTTTTCTTACCTACAGGGAAGGTAAATGTACCCAGCAGCCTGTTTAAGTGAACACAATCGGAGGAATTCCAAAGAAAATCGCTACTGCATTAGGATTATCTGAATCGGTGAACTATACAGGACATTGTTTTCGGAGATCTTCAGCATCATTATTGGCCGATGCAGGGGCAGATATGCATACTCTTAAGCGTCATGGAGGCTAGAAGTCTAACAATGTTGCAGAAGGATATGTTGAAACATCAATAGAAAATAAAAAAATAATTGCAACGAAAATAATGGGTTCTTCAGTTACTGTGGGTTCAACAAGTAAAGTTACGGTGGAACAACCCAGCTTCAACTTGGGAACAACGTCTAGAGTTCATTTTACAAATATTTCCAACTGTGTAATTCATATTAATAAATAGTTGTAAGTATATCCGCATTTTCTTATGATTACAAAAATTCTACAGATACCCACTATGAAACTTTTTGGATTAGTCATAACTCGAGAACAGCGCTATAGATATTGAAAAACTGAGGAAAAAATCGCACCACTCGCCTTGCACTTATCCCCCGTGAATTAGCGGAAGGAAGGCATATGCAAAAATTCAGGTCGATCGCGCGCAAAAAAATTCGATTTTTCTGCCGATATTACCGCACTACTGCGTTATTACCGCACTAGTGCGGTAAAAACTATCATTACGGTACTAAAAAAAATTATGAAATATGACACATTAGATAATCAAAGTAGATAAAAATATTTCTATGATAGAAACAATTATATTTTTAAACTTTTAATAAACGAGTACTCACTTTTCGCCAATTGTCTACAATTTTAGGTGCCCCATAACCTAGTGCGTTCACTTTTTTAGTAAAAGTTTGTCAAAATCGTTTACAGTTATAATTTCGTGTGGTTTACTTTTGCCAGTAATTATTATTTTCTAAGTATTTCTCTAATTAAGTAGCATTTCATATTATTTTTTAGTTGTTTTAACTTGGCATTGCATTTTGTTTACTGTCGACAGCTATAATTTTTTAATTCTAACCTTGAAATATATTTAAAAATTCAAATATATTGATAATATAAAAACACAGTGTTACCATCCGTAACATAACATAACATTTAAATTATAACAGTACCAATAACACCAATGGAAAAATCGGTGATACAGCACACCAATTATGTGAGGAATGTTATCCGTGCTGTTAATCTGATAACGTTATGTTATATAACAGCATGCTGTTATAAAATAACATCGATGATACAGCACACGGCTGAATGTTGTTGTCGGTTGCGGTCGACGCCCGGACGAGTTCTATGGCTTCAAGTTACACTGTTGGCGAGTTCGGTCATTTTACAAAGATATTTTTTTGTCTAACTCAACCACGGCTTATCATAAATCCATGTTAAAACGTGTATCTAAAATACATGTAAATTTTTGATTTTTAAATTCGATTTTTTCGAAAACTAATGCATAATCCAACAAAATTTTTATTTTAATATGCTTAGAAAAGTGTCCTTTTTCCTATAGTGTAGTTGAAATTCGTGATGAGGGTTGTTTGACAGTCCCCTTCTAATGTTTTTCAAAAAATTTGATAAATAAACTTAATTTTTAATTCAAAAATCGTTCAAAGAACCTACTCAGTATACGATAATGCAAATAACGCAAACACCGAAGATTAAATAATAACGAAGAAAATTTATTATGTTTGCCAATAAACACTCTACAGAAATAACGTCAAATAATATTATTCAGACCTAAAAATACAAAATTTATGGTTTCGGTCGTTTATTTTACGCATTCGTATAATAGAATTCTCATAATTTTACTTATTATTCTACTCCTGGAAAATTCGTCCTTAACAAGTTAAAAATACAACATTTCTACTAAAAATTATTTTATGATGATGCTACACTCAAGTTTAGAGATTTATATTGTCTATAATATGAATTAGCTCTGAATCTAAAATTGTTTATCCGTAAATATCAAGCCTAAACTAAAATCAATTCATAAATGAAAGCGTGTGAGGACAATTAGCAACCAATGTTGTGAAGCGACACCCATTTATCACCAATTCTAATACAACGAACAAAATTGGAATTAATTAAATTAATTGGTGGTCACTTACGCACATCATCGTTTAAGGACGAACACGAGCCTTAATGAAGTTAAAGGATAAGGTGTCTATTATGTGGGTACCTGTATTAGATAATGACTTGAGAGAAATGTAGTTTGCAAATATTTATACAAAGCGATCAATTATTAATTTTATTCCTCAAAAATAATGTGGAATTAGCCGACATATACTTGTTGCGGTTTGCCTCTGCAATTGAATTTTGCTCTAATGTAATTTAAGACGGGTTATAATAAATTGAACGAATTTAATTAAATAGAAAGTACTTACTTATGTTTCACGCAAATTATTAATTTTGCAAATTTAATTAAAGAACCTACCTCGCATAAAACTGATATCCCATGCCGTATCATAAAAGTAGCCAAATTCTTCCGAGCTGGCTTGTTCGGGCCACCATGTATACGAGTTGTTGTTGGAAGTCGATTCATCAGGAAAGTCGTGGTTGTTAATTTCATTTTCGTCTTTATCTAAAGTAATTTCTGTTTCGGGATCATTAATTTCAATTACATCGCCAGTCAAATTAAAAAATTCCCACTGCTGGTAATTATCGATGTCATCTGGCAGCGCCGAACTGCGTTTAAGTCTTAGAACTTTATTGTTATTGTAAATAAGGTGGGAACCCGATGACCTGTCTAGGGGTTGAATAAAATAAATCGCTTCAGAAATTTGAACAAATCCAGTTATCTGAGATTCACATAGCACCATGGCAACGGTGGACGTTGTTTCCAAACCTTGTACAACCCCTCTCTTATAATCACATTGCTCAAGACGCTGATGTACAGTAGAAGAGTCGTTCGAAACCCATTCGCTAGCGAGTTGTGGGGTTAAAAGCAAATTATGGTTGATATTGAGTTCCAAGACCCAATCTCCTAGTTCAACGATTTTCAATTTGTTCTCTTCTTCGTAGTAAATATTACTATTTATATCACGCCGGTTTCGTTTGAAAAAGTCACGAATGCGTGGATAAACAACCTTCACGTCGAAAGCATGCGAAAGGTCGATTGCAGATTTAATATCTTCATTTTCACAAAAAATTATTGAAATATGCAGACATATTATTATTATTGCGACGGCAAAGCACTTCTTGTATAATCCACACATCCTCTACACATTCTCGAACACACTGAACTTAAGCTTTGTGATTACATTTTACGACTACTTATATGTAACACATGGCTAAGCATCAGACAGCTTATTAATACAATATTAATTAAAGATTTAAGTAGCTAACTGCTACTGTATGACAAACATTTAACGAAAAAACTTCCAATTAAAATTAATTTTTAGTTACTGAACAATAAAAAAAGAAGTTCTTGTGGTGTAATCAAACAATTTATTAAAAATATTACAGCAGTACCACAACAGTACCTATCAATTAATACAATAAAATATTGAAATAGAAAAGTGTAAAATGTGCGATTGGAAGATTTATTTGGCACAGTAAAATAAACTTTTTATCTTGTCTCGATCACGTCTTTATAAGGAATATTAAACAAAGGGTGTAAAAATATATTAAATCTAAGTATTGCAAACGCATTTTCAATTGTTCCGCACCGTTACCGTAGTTGCAGTAGGATTCTTCGCAACATGTAGTACAGGAGTACAGCTTTGTCCTTTCGCCAATTATGATACAGCCGGGATCGCACGTACCTGTGCAGTTCCTCTGGAGCAGCCAAAGTTTGGGCTTGCCGGACATGTCGCCGGTATTGCTGATCGTGGTCATCGATATCCTTTTCACCTAAACCAAAATTAATAACATTATGTTGCACAAAATTGTAGGTATAACTTAATAATAAATTAATTTCTAACCACGTTCGAATTTAATGGCGTTATGTATTTTAGTGCCATTAAGCTAGGTCAGCTAGCAATCAGTACAATCCCGTTTGGATTGGATATGTCTGCTTGAAGTGGTAACATTGATTACACTTCATATATATTCCGTTTTCTCATTAATGCTAAAATTGAATAAAGGATAACTCTAGCCAAATTTTGTTATTCAAATTCATTTCACTTCTTTGAATTTAAGGCAGTTTACGTAACACATAGTTTTATTTACAGAAATATTATAATTTTTACTGTAATATACAAACTGATAACGAAATCTGCATTAAACATAACTTATTGCTACCATGTAATATTACAAGTATCATTCACAAATTATAGCAAAACACGAAACAATTACAGGAAGCTCAGATTATAAATTTTATTTTTAATATTTCCTTAAGATAAGATTATATATTTTTTTATTGACTTTATATTATAATATGTATGTTGTATTGTTACTATTATTTAAAGCAAGTAAAGATAATCAATAGATAAGTGGTTTTGGTAGTGTAACTCGATATTAATCATATCAAATTTTTTTGAAAAACCAAAAAATGCACAAACACTTTTTAGAGCTAAAATGTTTTAAGTTAACACAGTATAAATACACCGTATGAATATTATCGCAAATGTTTTCACCATACTAACATAATCAGGTGATGAATTAGAAAGAGAAACAAAAAAAATCTGTATTTATCGTCCAAATTGCAAGAGAAAAGGGAAAGGGTAGGAAGGAGATATTTTTGAAAAAATAGTAGGGATATAATTTATATAAAAAAGAAATAATATAAGTGAAGAAGAAGGGGGGAGGGGTTTGTTTATTAAAAATGTTTAGTAAGGGTGGGGTATTTAAATCAGATTGACTATTTCGTAGTGAAAATGAATATTTTATTTTATTAATTTCCATATATAGCTTCCAAAAATTCCAGTATTTTACTTTTTTGTTCAATGTGTAAAATTTCGTACCTCCACAAGGATCGGTGGAATTTATGAGTGGGATTAAATTAAAAACTGACCATCAGTGAAAATTAAAAATCCCCGAATTTTTTACTATATTTAGCTTCAAAATTAATTGACACTACTAAATTCTACACGAAATTTGAACCCAAATATACAGTAAAAAATTCATTAGATTTAGTTAATAAATTAAATACAGTGGACGTTGCTTATTGGAATCACGGTTAATGTTGTCAATCGGGTATTATTATCACTTTCGCGAAGAACGGGCCGAATGAATATGAAAAACATCGTTTATTATAATCAAAAATTCGGTTTATGCTATCGATTATTTTTCTTATGATTGTTTTCTCCCACTGCAAATGAAGTTAATTTGCGATTTACAAGCATTTAAAAAACGTTTTATTCACAAACCGGGAACCACTCAGCCATATTCATTACCAAACACCTGACCCAGGTGTATTATGTAGCAGAAAGGTGCTGGTATATTGGTAATGTACGATTTAATTCAGTTCTATTTAAAATTTTAAAATTTCATTTTTAAATAAGTTGTCAAAAATTATCCAGCAAAATTCAGCACTACAATTAAGCATCTCGCAACTATTTTTGTGTAAAATTAAAAAAGAACCTTTTCGTGTATTGTTATCAATCGGTTATTGTTATCAAAACCCCTAAGTCCCAATGTGATCACATTAAGCGGCGTCTACTGTAATAGAATCATTAATAATTCCAATAAAGTAGTATCCTTTAACGTCACTAACTTTTTCCCAAGTGTATCCATTAAAGATACCGATAACATTATGCGAGAATTATTAGAAAATAATAAAACTAATCCGGTAGTTATTGAAAAAATTTTAATCGCCTTAAACATTTGCCTCAAATAGAATTATTTTAAATTTAATAAAAACTTTTATCTTCAAAAGGATGGTTTACCTATGGAAAAATTTTATCTTGCTTACTAGCCGATATATTTATGGATCATCTCAAAACAAAAATCCTTTGCTTAGATTTTAAAAAATATATAATTTATTGGTATAGATACGTTGATGACATTATTATTTGTTTCAATGGTTCTCTTAGACAATTAGATCAACACAATAATATTAAATTTACTAAAGATGGCGGGATGAACTGGCGAAGGATCTCACAAAAATGGGCATTGAAGACTGGAGAGTAAAATGTTACAATAGAGGCGAGTGGAAGAAGATCGTTAATACGGCAAAGACAAACAGATTACTGTAAAAGTAGGGACAAACGAGAAGTAATCCACCTCAAAACCGAGATTTGGATAACTTAAAAAAAAGTGATTATATTCCGTCAGGAATGGCACCTACATTCATTCATTCATTCAAAGAAATAGAAGTGAACAATAGAATCAATTACTTGGATCTCACAATAATTCAAGACAATAATAAGAACTCTTTTGATATTCTTCATAAACCTACGAAAGCTGATCTAGTAATTCATATTAATTCTGGGCATCTTTTTACACATAAAATTGCTTCTTTTCGCGCTTTTCTCAATCACTTAATTGGAATTCTCCTAAGTAAAGTTTGATAATACCTCAACAAAATCTATAAAAACAGCCGCCGTTTCTATAAAAACGACCTACTAAAGAAATTAACTGACGATGGATTCTGCGTATTAGGGTACGCGGACAACATTGTCGTTACAATCAAGGGCAAGCACGAAGGTATAATCTCAGACCTAATGGAAACTGTCCTAAATAAATTAAAAATCTGGGGAGGTAAAGTATTTGGAGGTAACTCTGGATGCTAAAGTCACTTAGAGATCACACGTGGATAAAACTCTTTCCAAAGCAACGGGAGTCTTCTGGACTTGCCGCAAAGAACATAGGGACTAAGACCAAAAATAATCAATTGATCATACACATCAATAATAAGACCCATTATCACATATGCATAGCTCGTATGGTGGACAAAAACTAACGAAAACACGACACAGAGCAAGATGCAAAAATTGCAGACATTAGCGTGTCTGGGTATAACAGGGGCTATGCGTACAACCCCAACTACGGCTATGAAGATACTCCTGGACCTACCACCTGGCGTTCTACAAGGCGCCACAAAAATGACTTAAATTAAAAAATTTAATACAGGAGACAAAACAAGTCACCTAAAGATACTGGATCTCTTACAAGCAGATCTGTTTGAAAAACTTTTGAACATCATTCCGAGAAGTTTTGACTTTGAAACACCGTTTGAGGTTGTTATTCGGAACCGTAATACGGCTAGAAGTCAAATAATACAAATGGGTACAAAAATTGAACAGGAAACAGGCATAGGCATATATGGCCCAAGATACAAAGCATCTATAGTCTTAGGAACCTATCCCACAGTTATGCAAGCTGAAATACTTGCAATTGCACTATGTGCCCATAAATGCCTACAAAGGAATTTAAAGGGCAAGCAAGTCAATATAATGTTTGACAGCCAAGCTGCGATAAAATCACTCAAGGTTAACAGCTTTGAGTCTTTGTTCACATAGGAATGCAGACAATCTCTCAAAAAACTGGCCAAGGGCAACAAAGTTGCTCTTCACTAGGTGCCAGGTCATGAGGGAATTGAGGGTAACGAAATAGCTGACAAAATAGCTAGAACGGGCTCAAAAACGACCCCGACTGGGCCTGAACCATTTTGCAGACTATCCAAAACACGCAGGAGGCTAGAGATACAAAAGTGGGAAACGGAGAGCATAAAAAAAAAAAGTTTTCTCGTTTCTCTTTCTAGTTTATCGCCTGATGCTGCCATAGTCTGGTGCAAATGTTTGCGATAATATACATATATACGGTGTATTTATATTGTGTTAACTTAAAACATTTTAGTTCCATAAAGTGTTTTTTCTAAAAAATTTGACATGAAATAAAGATAAGATTATTAAATTTCAATTATATAGCATAAATCATATTGGTAATCAAATAGAATATCCCAACATTTATAGAGTTTCCTATTTTCCTTTTACGCGATTTGTCTGAAAGCGTTCCAACAATATTGTTAGTTGAACTTACACATTTGAATTTAATTTTACACAAAGTAATAAAACGGTAAACTGAATTTCAACTTAAATTATTAAAAGTTGGAATATCTAACAAACTAGGTAATTTAATAATTTTATGCTTACGAACATTCAAACGCCATACGAGATTAAATTGAATAAAGCTATATGATTTTCAATTATCAATAAAACTCTCCGAAAATTTTGTAATCGAAATGTTTAATCGATTTTTGTTAGTTTTAAAGCATAATATTCAAAATGATTACAATTTAAGATAAAATTATATATTCAAACTAAGCAAGAATATTACTACCATCTGATGGGCTCAATTAAAAGCCAAACACGTGTCTCGGTTTTAAGAGCGTACTCTCTTTCTAAAATTTCATGTAGTTTTTCAATTTAATATCATGTCAAGTTAGATTCATGGTCACTTTTTTATACAATATCGAGTTCATGGAAACGCGAGCTGAAAGAAACCATAAGTTATGCGGTTTTAATTCTAAAACTTAGTTTTATTGAAGAATTCTCAGCTTAAGCTCGTCAGTTCTTATAGGTATACTATTTCGCAAATAACTTCTTTTTATTAGAAATAATATTTTTGTAAAAGGTAAGAGTCGACAATCTTTAAAATTTGGATATGAAAAACTTTTAAAAAAACACGAAAAATGTCAAGAATGTTGCAAGAAAGCCAACATTTGTTTTTGTTATCTATAAGAGTTTTTACCCATTGGCCTGAGGAATTGTCGTTTTTACGAGAAATTTTATGTTTTTCTTTTTTTTTATGCAGAACTTTGTGAATTAATTTTGAGAACTACAACAAAAATAATATAAAGTGGAATTTATTTTGTTGTAAACGGTGTACTTGTATGTAGTGGGATACAATACTCTTGTAAAAGCAATTTATTTGAAAATAAGAACTTTTAGTAAAACAGAAAGTACTACTTAGTATATTTTTAGTTTAGATAATATTGTAAGTAAAATATTTTTTAGGTTACTCCCAAAAGACAACAACGAGAAGACAGGGAGAATGGTGGACAGGGTAAAAAGAGACCAAGAGAATTGAAGACGATGATAAATTGTTAAGCCAGAGGTTTTACCGATAACAAAAAAAAATAACTAAGGAAAGAGTTACCCGATCGACAATGAAAGAATTACAAGGCAAGAAGAAAGAAACGATAATTAAACAGGGAAAAAGATGAAGAAATAAGAAAAAAGGCTTAAAACAAAAAAGTAACAATGCTAAAGTTTTGATCATGTGGTTCGGTATCCTAAATAATTTTTTTAATTTTTTGACCTCCACGGATCGCCATTTAAAGAAGGTTGTCACATTGCAAGATTTTCCATAAGATTTTGATTAAGCAAAACATAGAGACAGACATAACAAATTTTAGCAAATTATAGTAATAATTGTGATTGTTAAATCGAGAAGCTTTAGCTAGAAGACATAATGAAAATAAATATAAACTTTATTGAAAAAGACCTGAAAATTTGTTGTAATAAAATATGAATGGTTTTAAATTTAAAAAAATACATCTTCGCTAAATGTATTTTACTGCATTTAGCGCACAACGTGTGCCATCAAAGTTATAGCAGTAGATTGCAATATTAAAATCGTAAGTTCGATCCACAATCAAGTCTAAAAATTATAAAAATTAATTCGAATTTATTAATAATAAAACAATTCACTACAATATATTGCGGTGTCCCGAGCTCATAGAGTTCGAGCTCCACGTTCGGGCGACAATTTAATGCGATGTACACCCTGTGATAATTTTTATTAAATGTGTAAAATTTATTAAAATTTAATTTAATTTCTGTGGGTTGGAGATTGCATGCAAATTCTTAGAGCGTGAAACTCTTTCTTTTAATTTTGTTGAATATAATTTTTTATTATTTATTTTGGACAAAGAGTTTCCTTTTTCAAATTTTTGTACTATTTATTTTTTTTAATTTTATTTATTTAAAATGGTTATGTAAAATTTCTATGTTTTGTTAAAATATTATTTACCTTATGGCATCGTTAAATTTGCACGTATGCTGTTACGTGTGCTAAAAACAAAGATCCCGTCTTTCAAGATCCGTAATTTTTGAGTTGGGACCGTTTCAGGGATTTTTTTTATGATTAGAGAGAAAAATTCACTGTTTAGCTAGACCTGCCATTTTGAGTGCAATTTATGTCTAAAAATGTGCCAAAAAAAACTTTTATGATAATAGTCATTCAGTTTTTGGTTTTTTTTACGCCTATTTTCGAATGATCATCAAAATTGAATGCATAATTTTTAATTTACATCCTTAAATATTATAATGACATTAGAACATTTTTACAGTCATTGTAATATACTTAATTTATTTACTTAATTATTTAAGGCACTTAATTTATTACTCCTTATAGGGGAATGGAAAAATTATTTAACTAAATTTAGAAATAACCAAGTAAAATACGATTACTGCTAGACCAAAAAAGAAGTTTGACCAGGATCAAACAGGAAATTAAATTACCTTTCAGCTTGGTACTTTTTGGTAGAACCTCTAATTGTTAAGCAAATCTGAAAGTTTACTTTTACAGGGAGTTAAGAACAAAAAACTCTTTCTTGATTAATTTTTGACTAAATTAAACTTTTGTTTAAAGAAAAGGTAATGTTGTTAACTTAAAATTAACAAAAAAGCATAATTTTTGATTGCGCATGAGTGGATTACCGAGTTACAAAACTAAAAAAGATTATTTGACAAGAGAACTAAATTAAGCCGGGCAGTACTTGAAGTTGTCTTTTAGCGATGTCAAGAGTACGAAAGGGTTGACTACCCTAAATGTTGCTCGTTCGTGCTCAGGTTTTTGGTTTAAAGAGAAACAAATTTAAAACATTTACATTTTTGGAGAATTGACAGTTGAAATAATTGATTGACAATATTCCACAAACCTAGCAAATATTTCAATTAAAAAGTTAATTAAAAAATTTAACAAATTACTTTGAAAACCAAACCAACTTTTCCCATTAAGAAGAAAGACCAAATGTTAAATTTTCAATTCAAAATCATAACAGCACAGATTAACTAAACTTTAAAATTATAACTTTTATAACATTTTTATTCAAAAATATATTAAGAGTTAGCTTAAACATTCCAAGTTAACATTTATTGAAGAAGTTTACCTTTGTGTATTTGAACTGCGTACAAAATAAAGGAAACATTTTTTAGCAGTGTCTGCAACAGACAACTTTATTTAAATTTCTAAAACTGGTACGCCCGGAAAGGCGTTAAAGTGTTTGCTCAAAAGCAAAAGTAGCCTAAAATCACTCGAGCATAATATAGTAAAATGAAACCTTTGTAAAAGAAACTTTGCTAATTAAAAGTAAGTATACAGTAAGTAACTTTTATCAAATTAAATAAAGTATATTATATCAAATTAAATTAATTAAAATCGACATGATTTGTAGCAAAAGCTTTAAAATACATAAATCCTTTTTATTGTAATAGGAATAGCGTCTTTAACGACATAGGTTATAAGAGAAAATTTTTCGATGCAGTCCACTGTCCAAAACAAATTTTAAGATTCATTGGACTGCCTGCTCGGTGTCACTAAGGATGTTATTGATTGAGTTTCCAATTTCAGCTTGTTTACGATTTTCTTCATAGTTTCGGCATTCTGACAGTAGGCGTTTTATTGATAAATCCACTTGGCCATCACATATTACATGTGTTGATATTTAACCCTCTTCATGAACTTTTTTTTTCATTTTAATAATTACGTGTATCTGCTTTATTTTAATTAACAACTCGATTGGTTAAATTATAAATAAAAAACATGGATTGTATTGGCTTATTGCATGACTGGAATAATTATTGGAAAATGATTGCAATTACATGAATTTCGATAAGTTTGTTGTCCGATCTCTAACTCGTTCCAAATATGTTATATAACATTAATATCCGATGATTATGGAGGTGTTCGAATAACCTTGGAGTAGCGATACAATGCCTAAATATTTGCTATATAAAAATTATGCTTCGGATCATTGTCTGTATAAAGTTTAAAATTGTTTAAAATCTCAATTTTCTCGGCATTTGATTTTAAATTACTTTGTAATATTTCTAAATACAACTACTTATTTATTATGTCATCAATAAATAGAAAAATTTTCAATACCAAATGCTGATATGCAACCCCAAACTAATTGAAATCTACTGCCAAATTTCACTGTTGCTCGAAGATTTTTAATATCTAAAGCTGTATTTGGTTTCCTCCACACAAAGTTTGATCCACCCTAACTGACTTGTAAAAAAAAATCTTCTTTTCTATATTTTCTAGAAAATTTACGTCTTTTCATCCTCTTCCGTAAGCAAGCGTATAACTCGGCTATGATAATTTTGTTTTCTTAATACTCTGCTAATGGTTGAATCACATACTTTTTTATTTAGATATATTTAAACATCCGTTGCTAATTTGGGTTCACTAATCTTCGGATTATCTTGGATTTTACGGCAATCCATCGCTCATCTCTAATATTCAACTTCTTATCGCTTTTTATCTGTTTATTTAATATGCGATCTTGTTCTTTAAATATTTGTATTATAATTAAACAGTATCTACTTCTACTAAGATTAAGAATTTAACTAATTTCATTATAACTTTTTTGTTATTTTTATAATAAAAAAATAATTATTAACTTACCCTCTTTGATTTATTGTAGCTTGACATATTTTAACAGCTTTTTCCAGTTTTGCAGTAAAAAAAATATATGAAATAAATAAAATTACGCTGATTCAACTGTGTTTAATTATTGCATACATAATAGTACAACATAGTAAAAAAAGAAAATAAATTTGTAATTCCCCGGTTTTGCTTTAATAATTTAGAGTGTACGATTTTTACTGCAGGCAAAGTTTCATTATGTTATAAGCTTTATTTAATTTTGCTCTATTACTAAAAGTTTATTAAAATTATCTTGCACAATAAAATAGATATAATATTAAATTTTATGTCTGTAGTATATAAATTTTCATCATTTAGTACGATTTTCATATTTTAGAAGCAAAAATCGTTCGTACTTCTAGATGTATGATTTGAACTGATAGTCAACATTTTACTATTCGGTGTAGTTCTACAACTTGTGCATCTCAGAATTTATATTTGATTATGAAGATCTAACTATATTTTTGGTTCTTTAATTAGATAATACAGCTAAAAGTTTGACTTTGGAAAGCAAACATAAACAAAAAGTTTAAATTTAATTATGCAATGTTAGTATTCCGTAGTTGTATAATGTTAGGTCAACAAAATGTTGTGTCAGAATGTGTAAATGCAAACAATGCAATTCTAGTGGGAAAATTCATTTCGCTATTGGAGTAACCCTAGAATAGTTGTAAACTGTAACCTACATAAAATCAAATACATAAAGCAGTTGAAAATTGATTAAACTTAGCTATAACATCTATTACTACGTTTTACCAATAAACATTCAAATGGGTTCACATTAACACTATGCATCAGTACAGTCTTAAATTATGTATAATAGATGCGGTCATATCTTTCATTTTCAGGAGGGTTATTTCTGGAAAACAAGCAGAATATTCAAAAATATTCTAGAAACGTCAGTCACATCATGAGATTTTCTTCAGGGCGTCACTGAGAAAAAGAAAAGAAAAAGAAAATAATTGTCGCGCATTCTAGCTAGGATAGCACCCTACTAGAATAAATAATAAAGAAGACAATGTCAAGAGGTGAGATATTAATGATAATAATTAAACTGGAAATTAAAAAAATTGATAGTAGTTAAGAGTCATCTTTTGTGTCTTACACTGTATGTATCAGTATTAGTTATTCAATCCATCATCTGTGACAAACCCTATGTTGTTCCAACGATTCGTCAACAAATCAAACATGACGGCATTTCCTCATTTAACTTGGTTTTAATTGATTACTATTTGGTTCAAGGTTAGCAATAAAAAGCTGCAGTTTATGAAATTCCTAAGGAGCCATTAATCTAATTCCACAGCGCTGAAAATGGTATGGCGATTCATAAAAAGAACAGCTATTTGAGAAACAGTCAATTTAAGTTCGTCGTGAATATTATCAAAAATTAAACTCGAGTATATGTATTTATTTTGTGTTGCTAAATTAAGATAAATTACAGCTCTCTAATATATTTTAGACAGCAAGACATCTAAAAACCGTCAGTTACTCATATTCCTATTGTTTGCCGCGTTGCTAGAATAGTTTTCATTTTTCACCTAAAAACACAATATTGTATTTTGAAAATATTCTATTTCTTGCTATATCGGTGTCTAACACGTTGTTAATTTATTTTTGTCATGTGATATTAAGCTCCCGCTGTAACAATGTGAGCATAACACTGCATGATAAGTTGTTTTAATAAATTTTACGAAAAAGCGAAAAATTACTTCTAAAAAATTAATTATGGTAGTGCATTGCGACGCATTAAAGGAAAATCTCATTAATTATTTTAACAGCGTCACCGATGAAATAATTCACGAAATAAAATTTTTATAGTTTAATAAACTCTTCTAATTAATTATCTACTATCATAAAATCTTGTAAAACAAAAATTATGCGGCTAGTGGTCGTTGCAAAGTCTAAGATTTAACGCAGTAGATGTATTTATATAATTATTAGAAATTAATACAGCCGGTGGTGTCTTGATGTAGTTACAGAACGGAAACTTCGAATTCAAATTCAGAGCTTTGGTAGATTTGCTGATGGAGCGGAAAAGTTTTGTTAAGGGATTTGTTCCATATTGTCAGGGTAAGACAGCAAATCTTGGAAGTATCCAAATGGGTAATTTCATCGTCGAAAATTTAGTATTTAATTTTTTAATGGAAAATTTGAACAATTATTATTATTATTATTATTATTATTTAGAGTTTTGCTCAGAATAAGTGCATTTATGGTTATTACATATTTTTTTTAAACAAAAAATTAGTAATTTTAAATTAATATTTAAATCGAGATGGTACAAAGGTGTCCTGAGGCCACACATAAAAAAAAAATTTCTAATTGTCAATTATAACTTAATTGATACTTACAAGTCGCAATTTACACTTGACACTTACAATTGGCAATTATGACGTAAAATTTACGTCATATATACGTCATAATTGCCAATTGTAAGTGTCAATTAACTTTACTATCACTATCACTATCAGCCTGTTTCTTTCCATTGCTGGATAAAGGCCTTCCCCATAATTTTCCATCTGTCTCTATCTTCCGCCACGTTCAACCATCCGTTGCCTGCTGTTTTCCTTATTTCGTCTCTCCATCGTGTTTTCGGGCGTCCGGTGCTCCTTCTTCCACATCTCGGTCTCCATTGTAGCATCTTCCTTGTCTACCTATCATCTTTTATTCTGGCTACGTGTCCTGCTCAATTCCATTTAAGCTGGGATGCTCTTTCTACCACATCGTTTAGTCCTGTCTCTTGCCTGATCCAGTCATTTCTTTTATGATCTCTTAGAGTTATATTTAGCATCTGTCTTTCCATTTCTCTTTGGGTAACTCTAAGTTTCTTCGCATTGGACTTTGTTAAGCTCCAGGTCTCTGATCCGTATGTTAGGACAGGAAGGATGCATTGGTCGTATACACGTCGTCTAAGTGACATTGGTATTGTGGACTATAAGATATATTTTAATCCTCCGAATGCTCTCCATCCCATCTTGCATCTTCTGGTTATTTCGAATCAATTAACTTATAATTGCCAATTGTAAGTGTCATTGACAATTAAAAAAAAAAATTTATGTATGGCCTCAAGACGCCTTCGTAAGATGGTTTAGATAGTTGAGTATTCCTTACTTGTATTTTTGTTCTTTACCAGAATTACCTTTTTTTATTTCGTCCTCTTATTTTAGGTATCGGGCATATTTTTTTACCAACCGTTACCTATAGCGGAGTATAGGTAGCAAGCCTATTAGTAAATGTAAAAAAAAACAAAATTCATGAAGTGCTAGAGAAGAACCTCCAATATTAAAAATAGATCACTGCATTTTTGAACAAGTAGCTAACTTCAACTATTTCGGAGTGCAAATAAACAACAATAACAGTAGAACAATGGAAGTTAGAGCAGTTACTGTAAAACAAACAATTAACATTCCGAACGAAGATCCAATTATACTAGTCTTTGATCTGTACGTGACCTGTGGTGACGTATGCGTCGGAAGCAGTGTGCTTAACACAGAGGGAAGAAGAGAACTTTGAGGTTTTTGAGAGAAAAATAATGAGAACCTTACTAAGCCCAATGTATGTAGACGGTGTATAAGTACAGAGCAAAAATGAACCACGAAATACAGAGAGAGATGAACGATGAGAACCTGGTGAGATTCATAAAGACGCAACAAGCGAAATGGCTAGTCCACATCATGAGAAGTAGCAATGAGGAGGTGACAAAGAGAGTGTTGTTGTGGAAGCCGGATGGAGTCCGAGCCAGAAGAAGGCCAAGACAGAGTTGGTGAGACAATGTGATGAAAGACTTACGAGTGATTGGAGGATCAAACTGGAGACAGGCCTGTAGAGACCGAAAGTACTGGAGATCAATGGTAAATGAAATGAAATCAGTAAAAACAAAGAAAAAACACGACGTGAATATTTTGTAATTTATTGTAATTTGATGAGAACTAATTCCTCTCTTAAAAAAGATTTGTAAGATCCAAAAAGGCCAGGTCAATTCAGTGATGAATGTAATACTGATTAATAATAACTTTGGTGAGTTGTTGGGAATCCGACAATTATCACAATAATTATTAAAAAATACATAAACATTTAAATAACACTAATAAGATTAAAATAAAGAAATAATTAACTTTCACCTTATTAATTAACATTACTTTAACTGTCGGTGACGAGCGGAACTAAAAAAGTACTTTAATGCCGCCCGTCGACGTATTTTATTTGATCTTATAATTTCGAAGAACATGACATGTACAAATGTCGTATTGCGGTGTGATAAATTTTAATATTCTATCAAAAGCAAAGCTCAAATAAATAGTAATAAATTTCGCTAGGCTCTAGAGCGGTCATAATGAGAGCCATAGGGATCAAGGCTGTCGTAACTAAATACAAATTATATATTTTGATTATTATTGCCAAATTTGAAAAGTTTAAATTTATTGGTTTAAATAATATTCATAGGAGCGTTGACTTTGAATTTTGCTGATTATTTGAAAACAAATAATGTTTATAATTGAGTAACTACAGTTTGTGGCTTCTTTCTCGTTCCTTCCCTTGTTAGAGACACAGGAAACTTTCAATTCAATTTGGGCTTTTAACCCTGGAAAAGATATTGCCACTAAATCAACAATTTACGATTTAGGTATATGTAATAATCCAACGCTCTAACCGGCAGCCTACGACGATACTCTTAGTACCTAGTCGATATTAAGTTTGAGCAATACGCAACTTCAATTCTAGGGTGCACTTGAACAGTTTTGATTGGTCCTTTTAATAATTGAATCGTATTTAAGTCTCAGATCAGGCATTAATAATTCATGTTAAAAGTTCGAGACCGTAAAGTCGAGAAATTTTATCGAGAATTGAGATTATTCCACATTAAATCGTAAACTTTAGAGTTTCAGTTAGTTTTAAAGCAATAGAAAGCCTTCATTCTACTCTTTTAATCTAGCCATTGACTTTACTTAGCTTAAGAGTCAAAGATAGAGTTCAAAGAATAAATTGTGATGATGATGGCATTGTTTAGCTGGAAAAAAATATTTCTGTATCAAGATTTAGAGAAAATTTTTAAAGAAGCGAATGCGCCCTGCGAAGTTAAAAAACCACACTCTCGTAAGAAGTGCACCATTATAAATTTTTCTGAATAAACTATCTTTTAAAATAAACATAAAAGTAGACAGAATATTATTTATAAAATTAAACATAAACTAAACGGAAAACTTAAAATAATAAATTTTACCCGTAAAGTAAAGAATAACATGCGTAGAAAATTATTATTTACAAAACAATAAAGAAAACTATATTTAACAGTTTAGGATTAAGAATATTTGAATAAAAAATTACATTATAAAAATTTTTTTTTATTCAAATACATATTCTTAAGTCTATGTTTTTTCTAATTTATCAAATTCGTAGAATAATTTTAGTTTTTCCGTTCATTCAAATATTTGTAGTTCTAACCTGTTAAATGTAATAAATTAATGTCTTTTTATTGAATTTTAAATAATAATTTTCTATAAAATTAAACATAAACTAAACAGAAACGTTAAAATAATAAATTTTAACTGTAAAGTAAAGAATAAATAGGTAGAAAATTATTATTTAAAAAACAGTAAAAACATTTATTACATTTAACAGATTAGGACTTTAAAAAAAAGAAAAAAATTAAAATTTTGTTATGATTACTTTATTATAAATAATTATTTTTCTACATATGTATTCTTTACTTTATATTTAAAATTTATTATTTTAAGATTTTTGCTTAGTTCATGTTAAATTTTATATTTAACAATATACAAAAAAATATTAATATTACCAAAAAATCTACTTGAAATTCATTTTTAAGTTCATTTCTATTAAAGAATATTATTTTACTGATATTATACAGACAGGCTTTGTTTAATTATATAAACTACTTCACTTCGCTCATAGCTAAAATACAAAAAATTTAGTGAAAGTTTGTTTTCAACTTTTACTCTGAATATACAAATTTCTACCTTTTTTTTATTTCTGAAGTTGTAATCTTAACAGAGATATTGCCGGAGATATTAAAAGTTTTTAATTAAAAATGTATACATAGCTAAATTTCCATGGAAAGTAAAAGTCAAGGGCTTAAAAATGTAGTCGATTAAGGTGCTGATTCGCTTTTAATATTTTTGCTTTCATTTTAATATATTATTTCTCATTTTGTAGATTATAATATTTATTTATTATTTATTGATAAACCATTTTTACTCCAATTATAAAATAACTATTTGACCAGTTGAATACGAGAAAATTTGTTAAGAGGAGCGACCATTTAGTTCTTACAAACCGAGGTTGAAAGAACAATAAATTATATAAAAAATGTTCAATATAAGAAAAAAATATTAGATAAAATTAGTAATTTATGAAAAACACAGAATATTTAAAAATATTTGCAGTATCTATAAAATTTAAAATAATAAATAAAGATATTATAACTTCTGAAACTTTTTAAAATTTCAAAATTTAGTTTAGTTTAGTTTACTGAAATTTTCTTTACGTAATCATTTGCGTAATGTAATTTTACTACGCAAACGATTGTGTAATAGAATATGTTACGCAACTGCTACACAATGTGCAACGATGTTTAACGAAATTGTCATAATAAAGTGATACTTTGTTATCATAATTAGATCAAACACATTACATAGCTAGCAATGTTTTTTAAAGCATGCCAATGTTATAAACGAATATTATAAACATTGTACGGTGTTTACAACCTCTCTATAACGTAACATGGTTCCGTTGCGAAGCTTCGCGTTACCATAAACTAAACACCGAGACGGAGCCACGTTACGTTATTTTTTTTTTATTAATATAAAAAAGTGAAGTGGAGTCGATCGTGTATTTTATCAAAGATAGTTATTTCTATCAAAAACTTAAAAATTTCATATAAGCTCAGCATTGGATCGGTTTTGGGATTACCGAATAAAAAACTTGCTATAAACGTCAAATTCTGTTCAAAAAAATTACTATAGCCAGTACATCATTATGGTCTGTGCATTCTTCTACTTCAAAAAATTGTTTGCTTTATAAATTTGTTTTTAAATCTCATTGTTCCCGAGGCGAACCACTTCAGTTCTCAAAATCGAAATTTTCCTGAAATTCTCTGAAATTATCAATTAATTGGCTCAACTGTGTTTGTAATGAAGTAATAAGTATTTTTATTTTCACAATTTTTACAATAATGTAAGATGATTTTATTGTAATTTATTTTATGTTATATGAATTGGTAACCTACATAACACCACAAGCAATTTACTTTTTCGTCATGACGAATATGTTACGCGAAGGTTTTAAAGCAATGATTGCCGGTTTCATGTAAAAAATATTAAATTATAAACTGAAAAAAGTACAATTTTGATAAAAATTTAATATCTACAAAATAAAATGTAGCTGGTTTTGACATTTTTTAAATTATTAAAATATTATTTTGGCTCGATATTTTATAAACAGACAAGTTATTTTTTTGTTTATTTTGCGGTTTATATTACCTAAATAGCCCATACGCAGGAAGAAATGAATTAAATTGAATTTTTTTTAAACCGCCTATTGTCGTATGAATATGGCATCCTTCAATCAGCATGTGTATACTTACTGACCCCAGGTAACATTACAACGTCATGAAAACTGGCTTCTCGACAGATTTAATTTATAACGAAAATATTTGAATATAAATTTTGTTATGAATAAAAATTTCATAACTATAATTTTGTAAACGAAGCACCAACTTTATTAGTCAGATTGGTTCATAACGCTAGTACTAATTTAAGCTCGAAGGTATTTAAAACTTTAATTGGTTTTTGAAAACTGAAACTTGGTTATAATGTAGTTAAATGAAAATAAATTACTGTAATATTATTTTAAAGTGATCACATCGGTTAGATCGGAAGATACAACTTAATTGGACAGGTGTGAAAAAGCATTTCTCTAATTTCTACCTTAAGTGGAATTTAATTTATAAAACATTTCAAAAAGTTTTTTATTAAAACGAATAATTTGAGTAGGTTGGAAACTTTTTTTATTAATTTTATCTTTTAATCGTAAAATTTAATAAAATTTAATTGTATTGAATTAAACATCGACGATGAACATAGACGGTTTATATTATTTGCTTGTATTTTGTTGTAGTTATCAGGTAAGACGCATTAAAATCAATTATTCAGTTAATTATGAGAGTTTACTTTAAATTTAAGTTCTTGATAATAAATAATGAGTATTTTTGTTTTTGTCTATCTGTTTTAGACTTCATATCCTGGATGGCTATCTGAAACCTAATGAAAGAAAGGTAATTGACGAATCGCTAAAATAAGTTACCTTCAAAGTGAAATAAAGTTATAAATTCTTACATAGTTAAAATTACATATACTCTTTGATTAATGATATGGTAGGTCAGATGTAATTTTTTGTGCTAATATTTACCTAAGAATTAATTCGATGTGTCATTAGTCCTTACGATGGCATAATCATAAGTTGTTCACATTGTTAATTTATATTTTTGTTTACCAGGTTTTCCTACTAATTATTGTTATATATTATAAATGTATTTAAAGTAACCTAGGTCCTGTTTTATTACACTTTGTGATACTAAACGAAAATTCTACTTCTGACAACTGAAAATTTAAATACAAAGCCATTATACATAATTTAATTTTTTGTTACTTTATAGTGTTCTAACTTCTAACATAACACTAATAAATTTTAATATCAAGTCTGCACTGAACATAAAATCTCATTTTATAGCCGTTTTTTTACTTCTCATTAAAATGATAAAGCAGTTAAAGATGAGAAATAAGGTTTTTTTTCTTAATTGGAAAATTTATATTATAATACTCTTATTATACTTATCATAACATAAATTATAACTTTACTGCTGCACTTATAATTTTATTCTAATAATAAAATCAACTCATAGACAAAATATTTAAGAGTAAAACACAAAACTATGAGCTTTTTTTGCGAACAAACTTTAATATGGAAAAATTTACCTGGCAGATTCTTGAATCATCGCTGCAGTTAACTTGGACACTACTAGAGTTTTTCTCTTTTACATCTAAACATTTTTCTCCATCGATCATAGTATCGCACCGATAGCATACAAGTGCTGGTAATTTTTCGGTAGCAGCTTTTGTGCGATGTTCGCTATCGGTTATTTCGCCAGCGTAAGCTGCAATCAATAAAATGTTACTGTAGCACCTACAACTGCACCGAGGGAATTTTAATAACTCCTGTTTTAGAAAATATTTAATCAATTATATACAAATTAAAATTTTATAAAAAAAATTTAAATGTAAATTAAATATAACAAAATAGTTTACCTGTAACCAAATTTAAACAACTTAAAAATAAAATAACTATTTTTATATAACATTTAGAGCACATTGTAAGTATCAGAACATTTAACAATTTTTGTAGGATATTTAATTAACATAATTTTTTCTAATAGTGTTTTCATTGAACGTAAAAGGTTATCTTAATAAAAACACAATATATTGATGACGCCATTTTGATAACATAGCGCATGACTAAAGATGACGGCACGAAAAACAGCAACGGATTCAGTTTTCAGGAATAAATTTCTTTCTGAAAGGAAAAATTGCTTGTTTACAGGTCGACGTTCTTCGCAAGGTTGATCAAATTGAACCTGTGAAAATCGTCAAGAACATCTTTTACGATAGTTTTACGCCCTCATAAGCAAGTGTGCGCTATATACAAAAAATTTAAAATTAACTTTTCTGTGTATATTAGACCAGTATCCCGAGATGTGTTCTTTCAGTTTTAATAAAAAAACCTATATAGATGAAGTATTTCTGCTTACGAGGGAAGTACCGACATGTAAAATTAATGAAATTTTAGTAAAGCAGAGAATTGAATATAAAGAAGGCTCTAAGGGAAAAATGAAGAAGTACTATATCAAATTTTAAAAGTTAACAGGTTAAATTAACAATAAAGATAATAACATTTACAATGCTTGTTGATAAAAACACTTAAAGATAACAAGATACTGTTTTTATTGATTAAGACTTTATATATTTAAAGTTAATAAAATTGTTAACAAATGTTAAAACACTTAAAAATGAAAGTAATGCAACAACACTTAAAATTATTGATTTGTATGTTAAACTATTGACAAAGCATTGATAAAATAGCAAATTTAGCCTACCACGTTATCAATATGTTTAAACGACGGTATTGATAACAGGTTTAATTTATTGTTCCACTCCTGCCAATTACTTAGCTTAGCTTAGCTTAGTTCCGTCAAAGGACGGAGTGCAAAGTGTAACTGTGGCAATAGTACAATAACTTGGTTTACCAATTTAAAAATTTAAAACAATGTAAGTCTTGCCCAAGGTGTGTTTTTATTTTCTTAAGTATTTTTGTCTAAAAATTGCATTTGAAAATAGCGGATTTACATATTTGAGCCGCTTCATTTATTAAAAACATCCCCAAAGAGACTTCAAATCGAAAATTATGGATCTACAAAAACGGGGTCTTCGAATAGCGCAAATAATTAAAAAAATCCCTAAAGTCGCTCCAACTCGAAAGATGTGAATCTTAATTTTTAACTTAAATTTTACTATAAGAACAGCTTACTTCATCCATATTGTCGACTACTGCGGTCTTATTTGACAAACTGGCATTTTCTCGAGAAGTGCGGGAACATAATTATATTCTATTCTGGTTCCCATAGCATCTTGCAACCATTTATTTCATATTGTTTTCTGCGACCTTAAAGCGCATCTCTCGCTTGCTTTACTAATGTCGTCGTACGAAACGATAGGGGGACTTCAATTTGAAACGTCGAGAAAGTTTGCCCGAGTTTAGTAGAAAAACTCTTTATCAGCGAGTAACGCAAGGTGCCAGTAATTGGGATTTTCAACCTAAGCGTAGTGTAAAAAGTAAATTGTCAACAACGCGAGAGTAGACATTTGGTATCGCAATAATTGATGAACGGGTGTTCAACCATTTTCGAAAACGACGATTGAAGTCGTGTAATGTTATCTTGTTCCTTCGTACCAGCATCGACGACCTACAGTGTTTAATTGTTAGTGATAAGTGCTTCAGTGATAGTTGGACGAAGCTACTTCTGTTTTAGCATCGATTTCATCGTCCTTCTGTCATGCAGTTCAGCAAACTACTGTTCCTTCAACCGCAGCAAAGAGGAAGGTCATGTCGACAACCTTATTTTTATAATTGGAAGCACAGAGGGTCTTGGTGGTGTAACCGCTGTCTTACATAATCTTGTAAACATAACCGAGCGCTTGGGTAAGTCATTTATAACATTACTAATTCCCTACTGTGTTTGGTTTTTGAGAACGCTGTTAGTTCCAGATTGTTGTTTGCTACATTGCTTGTAGGTCAGATTTTAGCTGCTGATTCAGATGATCAAATTGGAAATTGTTGTAGCCACGTTAGTAATATTTGTCGTTTGTATTTTAATTACTACCATTATACGATTTTCAATTATTCGTGTTTTTATTTTGAGAAAGTGGAAGCAAATTCTTTTTCAGGATCCATGCTTTTCTTCCGAAATTAATAAGAGCTGGTTTTTCATCTCGGTTTCATCACACACATATTTTACTGAAAAAGATCAATTCCAGGTGTGGTGAGGAGTTTGCAATCCGAGCGATTATAATATTATCATTATAATCTGATGTATCACAAGGCAGTGTGCTTGACCCATTCTTGTATATTTTATATACTTTTGATCTGCCAACTAGCACCAACACCGAAATAGCCACTTTTAAGGATGACACTGCAATAATGGCTTCACATTAGGACCCAGGTATGGTCTCTAGATTCCTACAAGAAAACCTTGACAAAGTGAATAAATGGCTTAAGATGTGGTGAATCAATGCCAACGGCACAAAATCAGCCTATATCATGTTCACCTTGAAATGGGGGACATGTCCGGTGGTCTCATGAAACAATATTCCTCTTCCGCAAATTGAAGAAGTAAAATATCTCGGTCTTTATCTAGTCAGACGCCAGACATGAATAGAACACACTTGAAAAACGCGGTTTGCAATTATGTTTTATCTATCACAAGGTGGTTTGATTGATATAGGTAGAAACTCCAATATCAGCACGGAAAACTGTTAGTTCTGCTAATAAATCAAATATTTGGAGATTACAGCGCTTCCAGTCTAAAACACTGCGGGTAATTTGCAATACATCTTGGTACGTTCCAAACGAAGTCATACATCGTAACATGTGCATGGTCACGATCAAGGAGAAATCTGCAATCAGAACCCAAAAGTATCAACATCGATTCAGTGCTCATGAAAACGCGTTGGCTTTAGATCTTCTTATCGTTCTAATATTAGAAGATTAAAGTGGTTTGACCCTCTAGACTTGCCCCAGGAAACCTAGTAACTTCAATGACTTTATTCATGATCACAATGAAAACAATGTAAATGTTTTAGTAGTCATTATGAGGCTTACCGATAAGTCAGCTTCATGCATGTTATTGTCTTAATCAAATGGTTATGCTTATTGCTATTCGTGTTACAGATTGCATTAAAATCTTCTTCTTAGCCGTGTTGCTTCTGGTAATAAGCGTCGTGACAAACATGATGAACGTAGTTGTTCTCATATCATACTGATGTGATAAGTTAGCCCTTAAATCAAACTCGGGCATTTAGATCACAGCGGTATACTCGGCGCGACCAAGCATTGAACCTTAATTTTTTTCTTTGCAAGAAAGCTATAAATCTGTAGAAAGATGTAAAGCAAGTTTTACATTATATTACTGGGATGTGAAAATATAGGATGTTAAAAGCAAAAAAAATATTAATAAATTTATTATATGTGTTAGCAGTTCCACGGCCAGAAGTCAACTGTATGCGGCACCGCCCACTAAAACAAGAACTGCACTTATTTACTTAGAGCACACGCATCGTTAACAGAAAGACCAATTTACCTAATTTTGTGTGAAAAATTATTTCTGAAATTAAAGGAATAACTCAGATTGAAGTTATCGTATTACACACTGGAATTGCATACCATAAATTTATTAATTTTTTATTTTTTTTTAACTATAGCTTTTATTTTAAATACAATATAATTACTATTTTAATTATATATTATTATTTTGTTAATTATAGCCAAATGTGAACTTAAAAACAAATTTCTGCCATTCTAGATTTGCACCTTTTCAGTACAACCTCACCTTTTGAGATTTGCCCATCAGGAATGTTTTCGTCTAGTGCGTGGATTTCAAGATCTTGCCTCGATAAATTCGTGACTTTGGAGTACGGGCAATCTTGATGGATGTTTCCTATAAAATATTTATAAAAATATTCCATAAAATATTTTTGGATGTAATAGCTTTGGTAGTAGCGTGCAAATTAAGAATTTATGCCAAAAAAACACTTTTATAACCAGGGCCGTATTTAGACTAGATTTTCGATTTTAATGTTAAAAAAATTACAAAATAAATAGCTAATTTATAAAATATAAAGAAAATTTTTTTAATTTAAATTTTGTTATATTAATTTTTGAAATATAATGTTTGCGGAAAAGTGAGTAAAGCAAGATTTTCTTTGCCAAGATGGCGGAAACGACGAAGGCCTAGATTTTGCTCCGTTGATTTTTGAGTATAATTTTGTGCAAGTATTTTTGCAATTAAGATTTTATATTTGTATATTGCTATTGGAAAATTTTATTGAAAAGTATTTTGGTTGAAAGAAGATTGTTTTTATTTAATTAAATTCATTATTTTTTTGAGCAATTTTTTTTTATTTGAGTTTGATATTCAGAGAAAATTTCGATTTTTGTGAACTTTATTTAATGGTTGAAAATAATTTGTCCAGGGAGCGACAAATTTTGATTACAGGTTGACTTTTGGGGGGCATTTATCGCGGATAAAATTTTGTTTCTGCGTTGTGCCATTTTAAAAGTTTTGTTTACTACGATATTTTTAATAAGTTTAAACTTATTCATATTTTAATTTTAAACTCTCTTGTAAAAAGCAGTCTTTAAATAAAATTTTTTAATTTTAAAATTTGAATTAAAATCACAAACTAAATTCTTATTTTACTGATAGCGATGGTAAAATAATGTCAAAACGAAGAACTAAATTAACCTGAGAGAAAATTTCACAAATCTTAAGTAGATGTACACTTATACATAAAATTCACACCAAAATATAAAACAATTTATGGGTTTACCATGTCCACTCTAATTTATTGCGGAATTTAAGCTATGCTGCCAATGGTCATAAAATTCATGTTTCTTTTAAAATTTATGGTTCAAACAATTTATAGCAATTTAAAATTTTTACCATAATAGTATGAATTAACATAAAATATCTATTTCATTTATTTCAATATAATTATTTTTCAAAAAATCGAAAATTAATTAATAGGAGTAATAACTAACAATCAATTAAGTGACCGCAGAATTGTACACAGTAGTGTAAATTATATGTCTTTTTTATATTCTTCATCGTCAGTATTATATTTTTGCAATTTAGTAGCAAGTGTATTTAATCCGGTGTCGCTAATCGCCGGATATTAATACGAATTTCCGATATTTTAATTTGGGTTTTAATTTATTAGAAATACCTCTTTGGTTTTAATTTTTATTTAAGCACTTCAAGTTTAATGTTTTTGTTATAGTTGTAAAGATTGTTTTTGTTTTTTCTAATTTTTTTACGATTGCAGTCGAACTTCCAGTATTTTATTAGTTGATAAATAATTTCAAGGGGGGGGGGGTTGTAACCCCTAAAAGTCCCCTCCTTAAATACGGCCCTGTTTATAACATCTAGATACGCCATAGACAAAGCTAACCTTGTGGAAATAGTCAAATTACTTGGAGGGGGGCAATACTCAGTTTGCCAATTATTGTTGACTTGCTTTTTTTGATTTTCCATTTCGGTAGGAATGCCATTGATTTTCAACGATGATTGCGGAGTGAGGCTTTCCCCTATGAAGCCGTCTCTGATTAATATTTTGCTCTTATCTTAATTACAGAATTACTTGTTAACTTATTACATTAATATTGTAACGCAGTAATAAACGAAAAACTAAGCATTTTAGTTGAGCAAAGGTTCTAAAGAATAACGCACCTCAGGTATAATGGTGAAAGCTTCATGTGTTTATTTAGATATTTTAGCAACTTGATATTTACTTACTCTTTGAGATATAAACATTTACCTTTAGGTTATACCAGCGGGATCATTTTCAGTTTTCTACGAATCTGAAGTTGAACGGCAATGAAAAACAGTTTCGAAGGTATATAATAGAGAATAAAAATTTTGGCGTCTTATAACTCACAGTGTAATGACAAAATATAATAATTTAATGTTTTTGAACAAATTAATCTTTCGTCTTCTAGTACAAAACTTTCTTATACAACGAATAATTCTATTTTAAATTTTGTGGTTATCTAATATCTTTCTGTAACGTCTACATTTCAAATTTGTTTCTCTGGTTTCGTAAATTGTTCAAAAACATTAAACAAAACACTGTTCTAAATTTATTAAGTTTATAAAGACACAATTTTATTCTGCAGAAACTGTAATATCTACGAAAATGTAAAGAGACGCTTACAATCTAATATTTAAACTTTGTGTATGTGTGAAAAAATAGTTTTTATTAAGATGTACCCACCTGTACTGAAATTTAACCTCACTAGTGCTGGGTTAATTTTATAAAACTACGCAACAAAGTTTGTATAAACTTGTAAAAGTTTGTATTATTATATTATTAATAACCTCAAGCTTTCATTGTGTGTCAGTATTGTTTTTATTTATTTAAAACTTGTAAGAAGTAGAATAAAATTATAATCAATGATTCATTTATTTTCATTTCGTTCACTCAGCTCAGTGACAACACCTTTTACTTTTGGGTAACTTTAATTTAAATAAATTGTGGTAAGATTTCTTACTCGTTTTCTACTTACCATCTTATTGATAAATACTACTGCTCACCTTTCAGTTACCATCTTATTTTTCTCTTAGTACTTGACTTCTTACTTCTAGTTTACTCATTACTTCCTTTTCATAACATATCCAGTCCATCTTATTCTTTGTGTCTTTATGAATCTTACGATGTCGTTTTTATTTATATTTTGTTGTTCTTGTTGTTGCAATTTATTATCATTACAAAATTTTTAATTTATTAGTTTTCTCTTCTTATTCATTCCATGTCTGCAACCACTGCACGTCTATTTTTACGTTAAACTCGGTGTTGTGTTGCACTTCCACTTTTTTTTTTATTTATTTTATTATTTTATTATTATTTATTTTATTATTTTATTATTTTTTTTATTTTTGGTATTTTTTATTTCGTATATATAATTTCTTTTACAATTACACAATATGTTCAAAATTTGATTTATATAGATATTGCTGCTGATAAATTTTGATTAAAAATTGTAAATGCAATTGCGGACTTAAAATTAAACAAATGAGATTTTCTTTCATTATTATTTATCAAATAAATTTGCAATAAAGTGTTCTATTAAACAATAATAGTTCACTCACAAGATCGTGACGCACTGGCATCGTCGACTTAATAGTTTGATAGATCGTTCATGTAATAATTACTGCCAGTGTTCAAAAATAGGGACCACAAACAAAATGATTTGCTTGAGTTACTTAAATGAACATTATTTTAATTTTTGTAACAAAATATATGTTTTTTCGTTCTGCTTCAATAAGATCTGTTTTAATTCCTAAGTCAGTTTTACTAGTTACTGATTCTTAATACACTGGAAAATTATCTTTTTGATATTTTTCTATTAATTGCATTTTTAAGCTTGATAATCCTTATCGTCTTATAACAAAATATAAAAATATTCAAATAAAAAGTATACATCGAGTATTTATTTGGTTGGTTTTATGAATTGGTTTCTCAAATCCGAAACCGTTGCTGTCCTCCACCATGTTCAGAGATTAAAAAGATAAAAAGAAAAGTTTTCAAATGGTATTATAAGCAATAAAACTTTTCTAAAACTTTCATTTGTTTCCTATCGGAATATAAACAAATAATCTTGTTTTTCTATGTTTTAGAAAACTAGGTTATGTATACTTTAGAGAACTTTTGATTTATAGGTAAATATATTATTCACTGTAAAATTTATAGCATTGTGTTGAAAATATCACAAAAGCCTTCTTTAAAAATTTAAACTTTTGCTACATTATAAAATTTTAATAACTTTTGTTTTAAGAGTAACATTGAGATTTGGAATTCAATAGAACTGAGAAATTGCCTACATGCGATGGGAATTTTGGGGATGGAAGTTTGTTTATCAAAGTAGGTATGCAATATTGTATGAGATAAGTCGATATAATGTTTATTATTTTCAAAACTTTTAAAGATAAACTGTTTCAACAATAATATTGCTTCGCCCAATATGTTTTGCTATGTAATAATTTACAGCCAAAGTATTTTATCAACTTTCGATAATATCGTAGCGTTTCAATAAAAGTTTAATAATTTTTTAAACATAGTTTTATCGATATTGATAAATGAACTGTGCAATCCGAATACAACATTCTATTTAATTTTCAAACGATTAAAATACGAAAAATGAATTATAAATTTAATCTACACAGAAAGAAACACAATCGTGTTTTGCTAATATTAATACAAAATGTAATTATAAAAGAACCTTATGTTTTTTTTTTAGCAAAGTTATGACACGTAAGAGCAAGTTATGACTCATCGCTAACGTAATTACCAAAGAGAAAGTTCCCAATTGATGATCACCCAAAGAGTTCGTATCGACAGTAATTACTTTTATACTTTATAATTTATAGTTCTTGGTGGTGCACCTTTATGTTTTTCAATAATTTTTTATACAAACTTATCTGGTTTAAAACTAAGTAGTATAACTACGTTATTCTTTAAAACTCTAAATTAAACAAAATTATCAAAAAAGATTATTTCGAAAGTTATTCGTGTTTGAATTTTGAAGCTGGGTTATTAATGAAAACATATTTTTTTGCAGTTTAAGTTTTAGGGTTTACATCTAAATTAGATATTTATTATTTATAAGTGAAAGTTGTTTTACCAAAATTCCTTGAAGCGCTTAAAATTATAAAACTACAAGTAATCGCTTAGAAAAGTTTCTTTGCGCTACGCAAATGCTGTCAACATTGTAAAAATATAAATATTTTAATAGAAATATAAATTATAAATTAATATTTAAAAATTTCACTTTAAGGTAAACCCAACAATATTATATTATTATAAATTGTTGTGATTAACTAGCTTACTTATTGAATTAATGTTAATATATAAAGGAAATAAATAAAAGTTATTTGAGTTGAGGGTTGAGGGTTTAATATCATATCTGAATGCAATTTAAAATTTTCTATAACTCAATATTAAGTTTACTTATTGCAGCTATTCAGAATAAAAATACTTGATACCCTTCCGTCGATATAAGGACCTTTTTTAGTCAAGTAGACGGTTACCTATTATGCTGACTTAAATGTAGCAAAAACTCCCTAGTGAGATAAAAATGCTTACTCGTTTACTTTGTATATCTATTTTAACAAGCAGGTAACTAAGGAATAACGTTTTAGTTTAACCTATATTTTAATTTAATTAATTTTTTGGAAAAGTAGAACAGCTTATTTTTTTACTAATTTTTAAAAAGGCTTCAACTAGCTCATAAATGTCGCAAGCATAAGATCGTTCGTGAGAGTGAGTTCTGGTAATATTAGTGTACGTAAATAAAATGTAAAATTATTGTGTTGCTGCAAAAATTCTTAATTTTCAATTAGCACATAAAGAGATTATACTCGTTCGACAAATTTTGGATTTTTAGGGTTTGAGTGTAAAGGTGTTTTTTTGTCCAAAGTCAAACTTTTAAAAAAATTTGCAATTGTTTCTGGGAGCATGTCCACGTGTGTTCCCAATGGCAAGCAAATTCACAGTACTTTTCATTGTTTTCTTCTCTGATGATGCCGTTTGTACCAGCTTTCGTTGTTTTCTCTGTTCTGTGAATCTTCTCAATTACAAATACTGTCTTGTACTGGTCGCAATTCATCATCATCAAAGCATTCATTCCCTTCGGAATATAGCTACCGTTAAAGATCTCCTCAATCCTTTATGCGAGGTGGATTAATCCTCATTGCTGGTTTTTTTGCAGTTTACAGTTTTCTGTGTGTTTTCGCTTCGCTTACTATTTTTCGGCATACGGTTCTATTCTGACACTTTGTTTTCCACCCAATAACTCCCATTTTTATGAGATCCTCTCTTAAGCGTCATTCACATCCAAATAACGTACGTAGCGGACATACAAGACATAATGCGAGGAAAGTTGAAATGCATGGTTTCAAACGCTACCAGTGACATTCGTACAAAACATAGCCGACATGAAGTAACGTAACAAAGAGTTCGATCAACTTCAACTTCTCCGTTATGTTTTCTATGTTTGATCAATCAGATGCGTTTGACCAATGAGAAGGCAACACCTCCGTTTTAAAATTTTAAATTTAAAAGTGAGGTTTACACTTTCCACATTTAAACTTTTAGGTTAAATTACAGCGTGGCGCGTGTTTCTTGTGCGTGTGTTTTTTATTGATATTTGGTTAATTATGGTTGACGGAAAATTTATAGATCTGATACATTCGTATCCGTTCCTCTACGATCGTAGAGAAACCGATACCGTAATCAACTGATCGGGTGAAAATACATCGCGTTCTTCACGTTTCTATGTTTTCTATGTTGATGTGAATGACAAGTCATTTGCTATGTTTTGTATGTTATGTCTTGTATGTCCGCTACGTACGTTACTTGGATGCGAATGACGCTTTACTCCGTCCATCCATCTCATTTTTGGTCTCCTCTTCCCTCTACTCTCTCCGGGCTTCCATTCGGTAATCTCTCTTGTGAGTTCTGTTTCTTTCTTTCTCATTACGTGTCCTGTCTATCGCAATCTTTGAGCTTTTATCATTCTGACGATGTCCTCTCCCTCCATCTCTTCCAGGAGCTCAAAATTCATCATTAGTCTACTTTCTCCTTCGCTTGTTCTTTTCTGACCTAACACTTTTCTCAGAATGTTGCGTTCAAAAACTCTTAAGATTTCTTCCTCCCGCTTTGTCATGCACAGCACTTCTGCTGCGTACATCACAACAGGTTTATCAGGCTCTTGTAAATTTTCAGTTTTGTTTTCTTCAATATATTTCTACTCTTTAAAGCTTTACTATTAGCATAGTACGCTCTATATCCATTCTGTGTTTTTTGTTTGACATCAGCGTCTCTTGCGTTGTTATTTCCAATTTCTACTTCCAGGTACTTAAACCCATCAACTTCTTTGAAATTGTATTTATCTATCTTCAAATTTTGCTTTATAGTTTTTACACCCTCTCTTCCACACTTCATAAACTTTGTCTTCCCTTCGTTCACCTTCATACCCACTTCTGTTGCGTTCGCTTCGATTTTCTTGAATATTTCTATTAGTTTTCTCTTAGATCTTGCTATAATTGCTATAATTTTTCTAAACACATGCTCTAAAACAATATTGAATAAGGTCGCAGACAACGCGTCGCCTTGGCGTACTCCCCCATTAAACAGAAAAGCTTTTGTTTCATCTTCTAAAGCCTTCACCGTAGCCCTCGTTCTTGTTAGTGTCATCTTTACTAAACGTATCAACTTAGACGGCACTTTCATCTCTTCCATGGTTTGCATTAGTTCTCTTCTTTTGACCGAGTCGAAGGCCTGCTTGAAATCAATAAACAATATGTTCAGTTCTATCTTGTGCTCGTGACATTTCTCCATTATTTGCTTCATAATGTGCAGCGCGTCTACTGTAGTTCTTCCCTCTCTGAAGCCATATTGATAGTCTCCTAACTGATTTTCCGTTACTTTTGCAAGCCTGCTTTGAATCATAGTGGACAGTATTTTATATATAACCGGTAAAAGTGTTATTCCTCTATAATTTGCACATTCTTCTTTATCTATCCTTTCTTGTGCAGTGGGATTATTTGTCCTATCCTCCATTCATCTGGCATCTCTTCTGTATCTCATACTTTCCCCCATGAGTTCAAACAGTCTTACTCCCATTTCTTGCCCAACATTTTTTATTAGTTCGCCCATGATTCCATCTCTACCTGCTGCTTTTCCATTTTTCAGTTTGCGCACTATCTTTTTGAACTCGGTGTATGTAGGCGCTTCTATACTTTCTTCTTCTGTTTCGCTTTGAGTCCTTTCTTGGGATTGGGTCATTACTAAATGACCACAACTACTGGTCTGGACCACAACAGACTACTGGTCTGAGTCTATGTTTGCACCTCTATAAGTTCTGACGTCTCTTATGGATCTCTCTCTACGTTTCGTTATAAGTACGTGGTCTATTTGATTTCCATCTTCGGTATTCCCACCTGGTTTCTTCCATGTCATCTTGTGTATTGGCTTATGGTTAAATTTTGTACTACTGATTGTTAAATTGTGACACTCCGCCAGGCTTGCCAACCTATGTTCGTTGTCATTTGCATCCTCGTGCAACGTATATCTTCCGGCTACTTCCCTTAAGAAATCTTCTTTCCCAATTTTAGCATTAAAATCTCCGATTATCATAAGCGTGTCGTGCTTTGGTGTCTTCTCAATTATTTCCTCAATTTCGCTGTA
Organism: Cantharis rustica; assembly: GCA_911387805.1. Lineage (NCBI taxonomy): Eukaryota > Metazoa > Arthropoda > Insecta > Coleoptera > Cantharidae > Cantharis > Cantharis rustica. The sequence goes on from OU426879.1 coordinate 40,862,240, forward strand.
AAACCGGTTTTTTTCGATTTCTTCCTTTTCCTGTGTTGGAGCGTACACGCTTATTATTGAAAGGTTATTATTGAAACACAAGAGCCAACATACAAAGAAATACTTGATGTAATAAAAAATCTCAAGAATGGAAAATCTCCTGGTAAAGACGATATAAACGCGGAATTAATCAAGTGCGGTGGAGAAATGCTACATAAAGAAATATATGATCTCGTAAAGCAAGCATGGGAAGAAGAAGAAATGCCACAAAAGTGGAAAGAAGGGATCATTGTGACAATAAAGAAAAAGGAAAAGGCGGAAAAATGTGAGAACTACCGAGGGATTACGCTACTAAATGTTGCTCACAAAGTATTGTCTACAGTAATAAATAACAGATTACAAGAACTTACAAAAATTATTGGAAACTACCAATGTGGCTTCACCAAGGGTAAATCAACGGTGGATGCAATATATGTAATTAAGCAGATCCTAGAAAAAAGCCGAGAACATGACATTGATATATACATGATATTTATAGATTTTAAACAAGCATTTGATAAAATAAACAGTAACGAATTAGTAAAGACAATGCAAAAAATGAAAATACCAAGTAAACTAATAAGACTGACCTGTATGAAACTGAAAGAAATAACTGCATGTGTAAGAACAGCAAACGGAGAGACAAACGACTTTATAATAAATAATAGAGTGAGACAAGGAGATGCTTTGTCGGCAACCTTGTTTAATATGGTACTAGAAAAAATAATCAGAGAAGCAAAGATTGACGGCACAATAATAACTAAAGAAGCACAAGTTATAGCATATGCAGACGATGTGGTGGTAATATCGAGATCGGTAGGGAAATTGATGGAGGTAGTTAAGAAAATAAAAGATGCCGCAAAACCGATAGGACTAAAAATAAACCAAGGAAAGAAGAAATATATGAAAAGTCAGAGAAAAGAAGCAGAGAAGAAATTAAATTTAGAAATTGACAAGGAAGAATATGAAGAAGTGAATGATTTCAGTTATCTGGGAGTTCAGATAAATAACAAAAATAACAGACGTCAAGAAATAAAGAAGAAAATACAGCAAGGTAATAAGGCGTATTATGCAAATAAACATCTACTGAAAGATAAAACGCTATCAAGGTCGACAAAGATGAAAATATACAAGATCAGTGATTACCTACGCAGCGGAAACAATATGTCTTAGTAAGAGAGAAGAAGAAGATATGAGGGTTTTTGAGAGGAAAGTCTTGTGTACATTTCTGGGATCAGTAAAAGTTGAAGACCAAGAAAATAGACTATTAATGAATTTTGAGTTGCTGAGATATATGGACAATGAAGACGTGGTGAATGAGAATGAGATGGTTTGGTCACGTGATGAGGAGCGAGGAGGATTCTATGATAAGTGGAATTACGAAGTGGAGTTCAATGGAAGACCGAGCTAGAGGAAGACCTAATCTGAGATGGTTTGATCAGGTGATAGATGACCTGAGAATAATGGGAGTAAGATATTGGAGAGAAAAAGTTTAAAATAGACAGGTATGGAGAAGAATCACGGTGATGGCAAAAACAGACCTTAGACTGTAAAAAGTAAGAAAGAAAAGAAATGAAATAGCGAATAGGGACTAATCCACCCCAAAAAACGGATTTGTTAAGTCTCGAAAGAAACACCCAAATTCCTACTGGAATGTAAAGCTTATTTATGATTGTACGTATATAGATGATCTGATTAAAACCAGAAAAAAGACGGCTCCACAAGGAATACACCTTGGTTAGAACAAATACCACAACACAATATTATTTGCAGATGACCAAGCAATAATTACAGCTACAGAAAACGATTTGCAAAGAGCAGTACGCCAGCTAAATATTCTATCCAACAAATATAACTGCGAGATATCAACAAAAAAAAAGAACGATAAAGATAATAAAGATACAATAACAACAATAATGGCGTTTAAAGGAAAAAATCCGATTAGGTCTAAAATATACACAAATAACTCTTGCTTGGAACAGGACTCGCACTTCAAGTACTTGGGTTGCAATATATCCTACGAATGTGATTAAGACATCGCCAAAAAACTAAGTACTTTCCAGAGAATGTGCGGAATCATCAGACAAGCGCTGGGAAAACGATGTAGACGAGAAACGCAATTGCAGTTCTACAAGGTTATGGCAGTTCCCACCTTGCTGTATGGAAGCGAGCTTGGACAACAACAACCAGGTAAGAAGCTAAAATAACAGCAGCAGAGATGAAGTTGTTGCGATTAGTTAAAGGATGTCTATTGTTGAATATGAATTGACATGAGGATATCAGAGAAGAACTGCAGGTCTCTTCGGTGAAAGACTGGGGTCTACGACTGTAAACAACAATGGAAGAAACATGTGCGAAGGATGGAAGATCAGCAAGTGCCATGAAGTATGACCCGAGTGTTCAAGGAAGAGCTGGGTCGATTAGAACCGTGAAGCAGACGACGACGACGACTATGAGTTTGCAGAGCAGTATTTAAATAAACTTAAATGTAAGAAAATTAAATTTTCACCGCTGTCTATTTGGTAACACGGTAGTATATTACTCAGGAGTAATCTCATTTATTTCTTTGTATTGTAATATACTATTAAATATACACCTGTAGCATCTGCATCACCATTTTACAGCCTTTCTTACAAATCAGAGTGATTGCATAATTTTATTTGCATAATTTTAAATTCCCTTTTTGTCAAGTAAATTACGAAATTATAGAAAATCAAAAATTAATTTGAATTTCGTCTTTTTATGCTAAGCGGATTAATGTGATTTACATTAATCTTCTTGTAAAAATGAAACTAAAACTTCGTGATGTAGAGATACAAATTATTACGACCACAACGTGTCTCTGCACTAAGTCACGTGTAATTACCCGTAATTATGTTTGCATTATTTAATACCCCATAACAATTTTATTTATTTTTACATTTACGGCGACTGCTTTACAATTTAATATAGGTAATTTAACATTCAATATGCAAATTTTGTTCAAAATCGAAGTAGTTACTTAATGCGCTCACTCTAAACTGATTACCAATTGTAAAATAAAATGTAAATGAGATTTAGATTTTTTGTAATGATCCATGACAAGGTTTACTGAAAATACTTTGAATGTTACTAAATTGATATTAAATTTTATTGCTAAACAGCTATTAATTATTACTTGACTGAAATCAATACATTCGAAGTTGACAAAATTGATGCAGAAATCCCAATGAGTTAAAAAATATTAAACCAGGTTGAAATTTAAAATAAATAAATTCTTCCCTCTTCTTTCATTGCGAATTTTTATATTAAATTAGTGTTATCCTTTCCGTTAATTTCTTAAACGAATATGTTTATTTAAGTAATTATAAGATATCAATAAGAATTATTTTAACTTTAAAATTTTATATTGTGTAGTATTTGAAAATTTTCTGTTAATTTGATTTACAGGGAATTACTGCAACAGGACTAGCAAAAAAACTTTTTTAAATTCAATGAATAAGGCGACCGTTAGAATCCAGTTTGGGAATAAGAAAATCAGTTGTCCAAAATAACTGGTTCAACTTCCTTTTAGAATAATTTTATGAGTATAATGGAAAGACCATGTTAAAGCTTCAGTGGAAATGTAAGAGAAACGGTATTTATCATAGTTAGAAAAAGATGAAATAAAATATTGCATTTTCAGGGTTTTATAAGACCTCATCAATTATTTGCTACATTTTCCTTTATAAAAAAAATTATAGTGGCGAATGATGACGTACCTATTAATATTTTAGGTGCTTATTTTTAAAGCTACTCGAACAAGCAAATTTTTATAAAATTTTAATTGAAAATTTTTTTTGCATGGTAGAAATAATGAATCGGTTAGCAAAAATTACAATCTAATTTTAAAGATTAGTTTTGAAAAATTCGTAAGCGATTATAGAAAATTTACATTTTAAATGTTGATTTGGGGTCGGTTGGTATTTTAGTTATGATTAAATTAGCATTATTATACTAATAATGTGTATTATACATAGTACATTGCTTCAACGATATTACTGTGGTATTATTATAACAAAGAAAATCTGTTTCTTAGAAAAAATAATTAAACAAAATTAATATTCTTAAAAAATAGTTAATTGCCTAGTTGGAAGGGGGGGGGGGAAGTGCCAAATGCTCCCTGAATCTAAATTAGCCATTCTTAATCAAGTCGAATTTAATACCATTAGTTATACGAAAAGTTTATATCGCCAGTGGATAATTTCCTAAAGCTTATTTTTAATGAAACCAAGTATTTTATGAGTTTGAAAACTTTTTCATTACTGCATACGAATTTTTAAATGCAAAGATATTGGTTCTAAAGTAATATAAAAAAGAATTTTTAAATCTCAGATTTCGGTTCAGTTGTTAAGTGTAGGTTAAAATTTTGTAGTCAATAAAAACAGAAAACGATCTGCTAATGTACTTTAATTTAAAGTGCAAATCTATTAAATTTTTTTAAATAGATCAAATATTTGCGGCAACGTTACAATTACAATTATAAAATCCAATCCTCTCCTCACAATTATTACTCGCCATTGTATTCTTTTTTCCACGCTCCTTTTTATGAATTTTTTCTTTCTTAATTGAATTACGAACAGCATAATCTTCCTCTTCTTCTCCTCGGTTCTTTTATCCTGTTAAAGGCTTCGTGAGGCCTTTATATTATTTTAGATAGGTTATCACCATTGCCATCCGAGAGAAAACGGTCAAAATAAAGTTTTTATTCCGGTCGGGATCGAACTGAGTATGAAAAAAAATGGTTGGCTAGGACTCTTTAGAGAAGACCCAGCAATTTCTTTCTTCCCACACAGTTGAAAATCGAAATTCCCAACCTATTATTTGGTGAAGATACCAGGTAGAAAAAAACTAGCTCTTTTCTTTGCGGAAGCCAGAAATGAATCCGGCGTAACTCCAACAAGTTTGCACTCTCGCTCGTAACAAAAAAAAACGTACCTACTATGGGATACGAACCCAAAAGGGACGTCCGCAACGACCAACGCTCTAAACAATCAACCACCAACTTTTAATGAAGACTTCTAATAATTGGAATCTTTAAAACGGTGCTTGAGCTCAAAATTAGATCAAAAATTCAAAAAATATTCGAAGCGAGCGTCGGCTACATCGACGAACTCAGCTGACGATTATCAAAAAATATTATCGGCGTTGTACAACCTTGCAGATAAAAGAATGAAAAGAAAGTAATAAGGTAAAAACTTATCTTATTGCTGCTGTTGAGTGGTCGATATCGCTCGATATTTCAGGTGTTCAAGAAATCCAATGGCGAAAAAAATCCAAAGAACACAATTTTCTTGAAATTGGCGTAAATCAGCGTGGTAACTCCAGTAATTTTCACTACCCAAAAAATCACCAATAACTTCCCAAAATTAAAAGTAAAAACCAACCTTTTTGTCCACAAAATCTGGCTCTCCTTTGCTAATCACCCCGCACCTTTTCTTTTCTATCTCCCGTCATGCGCCTAAATCGTCTTGCCTCAAAAATATTCGCGTATCATTAAAAATACAAATACGAGGTGCAGCCAAAAGAATCTAACAAAATTCAAACTTTTGTTACATGAGATCGTTAACGAGTTTTCCTCTACATTATAGCAATTTATTATTTATTATTTAGACATTAGCTTCCTTTTAAGGCTTTTTCTAGATGGAACTAGATCTAAAATAATTATTATCGATTCATATAATCCTGACAGGCCAGTGGATGATAAATATGCACAAGAATAGTTTTCAATATAATTCATTTCAAGAAGATTTCCGCAGGTCGGTCTACCCAAAACTTCTTTTGTGTGTGAGGAGTTTTTTCAAGATATGCTTGGTCGGCCCCTTTTATGCTTTTCTGGAGGAGTTAAAATATGTCATCATTCTTAATATTTATCAGGCTCCTTTTATAAATTGTATTCATTATATTGTCTACTTACTCATATTATTTTCGTTTTTAACTTTAATTTCACCAGTATGATCTTCTCATTATCAATAATCATCATTGGCAATCCGGTTATACTATCTATAACTGGATATTCAGTTTTGTTTATATTTACACTTAATCCTCATTGTTGTTAAGTGTCACTAAACCTTTTAAGCATGAAATCCGATCGGATGCTTCTATGCGATTACCAAACTAGGTCGTCTGCATAAAAGTTAAATGTGAATAGATGGATATTGTTTATAGGTAAGCTCATACATTCGACACTTCTTTTTTAATTCTACAGAACTATCTCCAAAAATTTATAATTAAAGGATACAATATATCACCAAATAAAAATCTGCAAAAATGTACGTATGCTTTGTGAAAATGTTGTCATAGTAGGTAAGTGGTGTGTAATAATTAAAAATCGTTACTTATCGTAGTCTTTAAAAGAAATCTTTCAGTAAATATCGGCATAAAATATAGAGAGCATTAAATGGAACAACGATATTGTAAAGCTTGAAGTACAGTTTCCGAGGTATTTTAAGATTGGACAATGTAAATTACATGACTAACATTTATTTGTCTCCGAGTTTGAAACAAGGAACATTGTATTGCATTCATTTAAGCATTTCTGAACACAAAACGTGGTTTATTTTTAAAAGAAAATTATTCCTCTCTAACAAATATAATTATTAGGAAATTTTAATTTGCCAAAAATGTGTTATTATTAATTAAAATTAAGTTGTGAAAATAGATATTCATTATTTTTATATTCCAGGTAGACTTGTACATAATAATGGCACCTTGACACGTGATTATATAAATTTAATATATTTGTTTATACCAAGGATTGTAATCAATAGGTACAATCTACGAATGGTAGAAGCATAGCTGTCGAGTTGCAATTGTACTAAAATGTCTCAAGCGAGATTCTAAGTAGAGTGGATCTCTAAGGAAGCCTACAATCTAACCACACGACAATTTTGGCACTCTAATAATTTAATCACTTCCCCATTACACTAAATTGTATCAAGAACATTATTTATGTTTAAGAAAATTGCATCGGTGCCAAATACACGATCCCTGTTCGTTTCCATAACCAATAACATGAATATTATATTACGATATTGACTGTTTATCAAAATTTATTGCTTTCTGATGAACTGCGATACAATACTTTTATATACGCGTTAGCGAGGTGAAATATTTTATAACTTGAAAACACACGAAAATTTCAAAATTAATAATTCAGTAGCTAGCACATAGTTTATTGTTAATATACTTGTCACAATATTTTCTAGTACTAAAATAATGCAATTGATGTTTTTAATTTTCCACCACCTGAAGTTACTTTAATTCTGAACTGTAATAAAAAGTCAATAATTTTTACTCTTTTTGTAATTAACTTTGCATTTGAATAATTTACTTCCAATTTCTGCTTTTCATTTAATTGGTATTAGTGATAATTTATTTCTTTAAATTATTTAATCGATCCAGTACAACCTATAGAATTCCACATTCGTGTTTTTTTACCCAAAGATAGTACTTACACGATATTTTTGTAATATTAATCACGTTGCTATTATCGAAAAATCACGAATTTCATGAATAAATTTATTTGCCATTACCATGCATTTAATAACTTTAATGCAGAGACATAGTACTAAAATAAATTTGTTTGCACTAAATAAAATTTTAACTGCGAGAAGACGAAAGTAATCAAAATTTGCATATATTTTATTGAAACTCAGAAATATGAGGCGCACCAAATATTATGAATTTTATAAAATATTTTAATGGAGTATTCCTACAGGACAAACTCTGAATCGGGAATCATTTTATAGTAATCGATATTTATGTGGCTTTTAATATCCGTTTTGTTATTTAGTTAACAGATTTGTACTTTGCATGCAAATTTATTTTACTAGAAAATAAACGTTAATGAGCTACATAATATACTGATGCATTACAGCTTTTTCAAATATTAAATACCGAAAACTCGCCTTTGATTCAAACGAACAAGTTAAATTAATTTCAATCAAATCAAATTTAAATTAAAAACTAATTTAAAAAAATAAAATATTGAATAACAAATTGAATTAAATCTAAAAAAAAACAAAACTCGGATTCGTAATCTGAATTATTGTTAGACAATGGTTGACAGAAAACAATTTATTTTAAAGTAATAAAAAATGAGGACTAAAATGTATTATGTATGATTAATTATGTATATGTATAACTGATATTAAATTTACAGAATGTTAAAATTTTAATACGTATTTTTATAGTAAAACTTGCATCGATCTTTGCTTTTCTAACAAGCTTTTATTTAATTTTTTTTTAACTGTGAAACAAGAACTTTTATTGTGACAAATTACTCCCAGCCAAGCATTGTCAAAGCATTTCATTCTGATGTGCCAATTATTAACTGGCTAAATAAAATAATAACGATCGAAATTTATAGACGCTGAATAAACAGGCAGAGTGTTATATAATATGCTTCAAACATAAAGGTTTGAAAAAAATTTTTATTTAAAAAAGTGAAGATTCAGGAGCGAACAAGGTACATTTCTGAACACTAGATTTCTTTTTGCGAGATTTTTGAAAGATTTTGTCAAATTTCCTTCGAGATTATTCAAGAAAGGCTAGAATTTCCTAGAATTTTCTAAGATTCTTCTGAGAAGGTGAGATTATTTATTGTTAAGAGCATTAAATTTTTATACGATAACTTTAAAAACTAAAGTTTAAAATCAACTCAAATTTGTAGACTGGGGATTTCTATTAGATTTATGAACTTTCGAAGAATAATCGGCCAATCGCCTCGTGACATACAATCCATCCATTCATAAACAATTTAATAAACAAGCTCTAATTAAGTAATATGCTATTAATAAGCAAGAAAAACCTTGCCAAAAAATTTGATTTTCATGCCTAATAATACAATATTCTATTTTTATAGCAATATTTATGTATTATTTCGACAAAAACTGTACGTGGTGGTTTTACTGTGTAGGTATTATAAGATTACGTTTAACGACAAATGAAACTTTACATTTTAGCCAAATTGCTAAATTCAAAATAAAATATTTATACAATTGAATTTGTTGTCTTAAAAGCAGTCAAGCAAAGCTCTTTAATCGTTATGCAGCTTATCATATAAAACAAAGAGCATTAATAATTTATCTGATTTATTCAAAACTGTACGGATCTACTATTTTCTAAAAATAAAAAATTAACAAAAATAAATAATAAAATCAAAAATTGATTCATTTAAATCTTGATTGGTATGTCTTCCAAAAGATGGGAGAGAACATCTTTAGTTCTTAGTAGTAGAAATAGTTAGGGCATCAAATCATCTACAAACATTGTAGAGAAATAATTGTGAGTGTAAATTTGCAGATGTTCAAAAGAATTACGGTCAAATTGTTAAATTTGAAATTTGAGCGACGTGAAAAAAAATTTGAATTGATCAAGTTCAAATGCAAGCGTTGAAAATAATTATTTTGGCAAAATAAACCACGTTATATTCAAAGGTTATGCCAATATTTATGATGCTCCCTCTAGTTTTTGACGAGCGTAAATGTGACGGCGTACAAAAATTGACCTTTAAATAAATTATTCCGTTGTTTATGAAAACTTCAAGACGATGTTTCCACTGTGTATGTGTCTAGATCTAAAACAATAGAAAATCCTCTGGGGAATCCTAAAAAATCGCAGATTAATATGCTGCTTTAAAATTTTCTGTTTTATTTTAAGAAAAAATAAAGAAGTAAAAAAAAAGACAAAAAAAATGTCGTGTTTCGAAACCATAACAACATTAATTTCAATGAATTTGTAAATAATTTTAAAGTTTGAATTTGTTTTAGTATTAATTTATTTATCATTGTAGGGGACAGACGGGTAAAACAGGGTAGGCACCTAAAACGGGGTACTTGAATATTTTCTAAACTCTTTGTGCCATCTATGCACAAAGGTGAAAAATTACCTTATCACAGACGTTGCTACTCCTCGCAATTTAATTGATATCTGCAGTTTCCATGTAATCGTGATAAAAAGTGCATGTGCATATTTTTATACCACGCTATAACATTCATCTAAATTTAACTCGATGTAAGTAGTAGTAAATTAGTTTATTGTACAATATTATTTCTACGAACAGAAAGTGTACACTTTTAAGCATGTATTATCATAATTTTGATAAATAATAAGTAAATTTTAAATAAAAAAAATCGAGGTTGTTTAAAATATCTGCTGTTCGGGAAAAACGGGGTAGCGAAAGATAGGGTAAAATGGGGTACCCTATTTTGCCCTTTCTGTATAACATTTAATCTGAATTAAGATTAGTGTTGTTTTTAGATGGTGGGTAAATACATAAGAAAATCCAATAGACAAAATTGATCAATAGCTACCATGCAAGAGGCAGTAAATGCTGTAAAAAGTGGTGAAATGGGATATCGTCGAGCATCACTTTTTTTTGCTGTTCCTTCAAGTACCTTAGAACGTCACGTGAAAAAGCAACGAAATAATGAAACTTACGCTGTTACAAAAGTTTTGGGTAGCAGAAAGCCAGTGTCGAACAAGAGGAAGAATTGGCCACTTATCTGAAAGATATGGAGGCTAGATTATTTGGCGTGACCATGATTGAATGCAGACAAATTGCGTTTCAGCTAGCCCAATTAAATAAGCTTGACCATCCATTTAACAAAAAAAATAAAATGGCTGGAAAAGGATGGATGCAAGGTTTCTTAAACCAACATAAAGATCTGTCCATTAGAAAACCTGAAGCCACATCAGGTGCACGAGCTATGAGTTTCAATAAAGTGGCTGTGTCACAGTTTTTTAAGCTTTTAGAAGAAACCGTAGAAAAGTATTATTTAACAAGTGAAAATATTTATAATGTAGACGAAACTGGCATTTCGGTGATTCCAAAAGGAGTTTCGAAAATTCTAGCACGAAAAGGAAAACGCCAAGTTGGTGCACTTACATCGGGCGAAAGAGGTGAAAATGTCACTGCCGAAATTTGTTTTTCCGCTTCGAGTGCATATATGCCTCCTATGTTAATTTTCCCACGGAAAAGAATGCGTCAGGAGTTTCTAAATGGTATTGTGCCTGGAGGTTGGGTCGAATTAAATGATAAAGGGTGGATCGACAAGACGTTATTCTTTTCGTGGTTTAAGAAGTTTGTGAAATATTCAAAAGCTTCTAAAGATTTGCCGGTATTACTTTTGCTTGACGGGCACACGTCACATACAAAAAATCTAGAAGTTATTAATTATGTAAGAGATAATGGAGTTATCATACTATGCTTTCCTCCCCATTGCACTCACCGCATTCAGGCACTGGATGTTTCATTTATGAAGCCTCTTAGTGCTTATTATGATCACGAAGTAAGGAAATGGCTTCGAACACATCCAGGACGTGTTGTAACATTGCACAAAATTACTGCTTTATTTAGTGCTGCATATCTTAGAGCAGCTACAATGCTTACAGCAATAAATGGTTTTAAAAAAACAGGCGTGTGGCCCGTTGACATGAACGTTTTCTCTGACGCAGATTTCTTGCTTTCAGTCACAACTGATATAGAAATGGAATTCAGTAATTCAGCAGCAGAAACTTAACATCAAGAGAGAAGTGTTCATGTTAGTGATCATTCTGTAAAAGAGAAGACTCCCGAGAATGATCCCCAACCAGGAACGTCACGAGATAACGACACTATTTTTGAATTTGTTAGTCCTAAAGTTATCTTACCTATTCCTCAAATTAAACAAACCAAAAAAAAAGTTATGCGAAAGAGAGGCAAAACAACTATTCTAACATCGTCTCCTTATAAAACCGAACTAGAAGAAGCGCACGATAAAAATAAATCATCTAAAGTAAAAGTGGTGAAAAGAAAGCTATCATCGCATGTTAAAAGTCAAACAAGAAAGGCTAAAATCCAGAAAAAAGTTGAATCTGATACAGATAGTGATGTTAGTGACGCTGACTGCTTGTACTGTGGCGATTTTTATTCAACCTCGACGGAGGGATGGATCTGTTGTTCCGTCTGTCAGAAATGGGCACACAATTTGTATGCAGGTGTAGAAGAAGACGATGATGAAGCAGTATTCTTCTGCGAACATTGTCAGCAAAATAATTAAGACCCCGTTTTACCCTACCCGACGGGTAAAATAGGACAAATTTCAAATTTTAGTTTTTAGTTTTTTTTATGACATATTTGTATTTTTTCATCAATAAAATGTATTTTAATAAATAGTTAACACTATAATGATGACGTAATTTCATTTCCAAGACTTTAGGTCTTCAACTTTTTGTCATAGACTCTCTTAAACGTTAAGTACCCCATTTTGCCCGTCCGTCCCCTACATAAAACTGTTTGTTAAATTTGCTATGAAAATAAAGGTGGGAAGAACGAAAAAGTAAAAAAGAGTGGGGCTTGAATAGAAGACTTGGGCTCAGGCCTTGACGTCGAGTAGACGAACGGATGAACATCATTCCCGCATTGAAAACTTAAAATTGTTAATTGTTTAAAATTAATGAAATAAAAGTAAGTTGATTTGAAGTGAGGGTGTTTTTTTTGTTTTATTTTAACAAGTGCAATTGATCATTGATAGAAGAATTAAATAAATTGAAAAAGTTGAAGAAATAGTAATAATTTTAGTCGATGCGTAAAATTACATTGCAGAAAATTTGTTTAACCAGGCGTGGCTAGATGCAAAAGACCATATGCGATTACAAGACCACATTACAAGGTAAAAGGCTGCACACTTTGAAATTAAATATTTACGCGACAGAAATTTTCAATTTAATTTAAATTAATCAATTGAAGAAGAGCTCATAGCTATTAAATAATCTGTGTAACCTCAGCAATTTTCACAAGAGGGTGAAAATGCATGAACTTGAAAAATTGGGGGCATAGCAATATATTGTCGTGTTTCGAAAATCAAAACTACAATAATTTATTTATTTGTAAACAAATTTTGAAATTTAATTTTATTATTAATTATTTTTAATTGTACATAAAAATGTTAGTTGGATGTTAGATGTAAATAAAGGTGGGAGAAGTAAGACTGGAGGGAGTACGGCTGGTAGGTTGTAAGACAGTTAGGCTCAGGCCTTGGCGTAAAGCGGATGAAACGCCATGCCCGCAATTGTAATTAAAATTGTTTATTTTTTTAAATTAATAAATAAAGTTAAGTCGAGTTTTTGATTCATTTTAATTAATAAAGTGAAGTGTCAAGAATTTGGAATTGTTGAAAAAATAAAGAAAATGGTCAATGTGCATAAAGTTTCAACGCAACAAATTTGTTAGGCCAGCTGCAAAATATCATGTGCGCTCCAATACGATATACAACACCACACTCAAGGTAACAAAAGTGTGCATTTTATTAAAATTAGTAAGTTTTAATCAAGGAGTCTCTTGCTGGAATAAAAATCTGTGTAACCTCGACCAATTTCACAAGAGGGTGAAATTGCGTGAATTTGCAAAGTTGGGGGCATAGCAATATATGCAGGATAAGTTTTTTTTTCGATGGAATTGATCGAATCGGTAATAAAAAAAAAGTTTATCGGTTTAGGGGATTTATTGAATCTGGGGTTATTGTGATGGTGAAAATTTAGGAAAAAAAAGTAGAAAAACAACTAAAAAATTTCATCAAAGTTATTTAGTCTAAATACCAATTTTCCTCATATTACCCCGTTTTTTGATTATAAAGGCGTTCCTTACAATTAGTAAGGTACGGGGGGGGGGAGTATAGATACTAGTATGGGACATCAGAATTATTGTGACAGTAATTATTATTAAAAACTCTTATCATGGTAGATAACCATCAACTTTTTTCGATTGATTACTAATATATTAAAATTAATATTATCCTATCCATTAATATTATAATGTATACTAACAACCTCTACTGTGGAAAAATTTAATTTGAATTGGAAATAACTGCTTAATCCTTTCAATTCATGGTGTCAAGTGAACGGTTATTTACCACGATGAGACTTTTTTACACAAAACTTTAACATGTTTGTGTATATTCTTTAATTGATTTTATTAAATAAGAATCTGTTTACTATTTTAGAACAAATATATCAATATGTTGCAGCAGTAATTTCTACAGTATAGAATATCTCCCAGTAAGCCAGTAAATGTCTTAAAAGAAAGCTCTTATTATGGTAGAAAGCAATAACGTAGTTACATGTGCTCTCACAATCCAAAATATTCTGTTTTGAAAAAGACAACGCCCCATAGCCCTCTCACGTCAGCCGCCACTGGTATTATATATTTAAGTACATTCCTGATTTAATTATTTTCTTTTAAGCTGTTATGGCTTAGCCGAGCAAATAATATTATAATTAAAATATAATTATTGATAAAGTAATACAGAAAAGAGAGTCGGATAAAATAACAACTTTTTGCTCTATATTATATCAAAGATAAACAGAAAAATATAGTTCTCTAAAAGATTTTTCACCAGCACATGACTTTTATTCGGGTCGTCCCCTATTTCAATGATCCCTCTAACTTTAGTCGTACTCTGTCTTTCTAATCTCGTTTTTATATGAACACTGTAAAATACAATAAATTTTCTTTCTGTATTACGTGATCTTATTTTTTTCTCTTACTTTTTGCACGTTTCTAAAATCTGCTATTTTTTTTGTCTTTTGTACTCTTTACCAATCACATTATAATTTTAAATACTTTTACAGAGCGAGAAGCTACAGGTTCACTAGCGGCTTTCCATGTTTGGTAGATGTGACTATTTCACTCAACTGTCAATCCTGCCAGTGCTGTCAGTTCTGTCAATATCTTAAAGCATGTTTTACAATATTTCTTACAAGTTTAAAATCGACGTTAAATCTGCTAATTATAATTATCTGTTCATCGAGTTTTATTAATACTTGTCAATAAACTGCTAAAAATATCATACAAGTCCTGATGATTTTCTGTGGTAGAACTACTCACGAACACTTGTTGATCATTTAGTGTTACAACAAGGTAGCAAATCTAACCATGCATTTTTATATCTATCTGGAAAAGCGTTTACTTTATGTTCTTCAAACAATAGTGTTCGAAAATTATGAAAGTTCATTTTGTGTAAAAGCTATGATTCATAACAATAAGCTAAGTAGAAAATAAACTTAAAAAATGAAATTTTCAAGTATTTATTGTGGTATATTTTAGTAATATGCAATGTACTATAAATAATTAAACTGAACAAATGTTAAAATAATAAATTTTAACTGTTTAGTAAAAAATTCATATACTTATTTTTGATTTTTAATTTTGTCAATCTTTGTTTGGTATATTATTTTTACGTTTTTCTTATGTTATATACGACTGATGATCAAAAATAATTGTGAAATAGAGATCGTATTACATACTTTTTATTTTAAAATTTTTATCATTTCTATAGTAACGTAATTTTTCAGAATTCTTTTTTTTTATTTATTCAAATATTCTAAGTTCTAACCTGTAAAATATATGTATTATTGTTATTTTTAGTGTTTTTTAAATATTATGTTTCTATGTAAGTATGTATTCTTTACTGAACAGTTAAAATTGATTATTTTAACATTTTTTGTTTAGTTTAATTCAAGGATCATTGTTCTAATAGAGCAATCAACTGCTGATGTTAAGGTATCTGGTTTGAGTTGGTGAAGTAGGTTCTAATAGTATTCCTGTTTTCAACAAACAAAATTACTTACATTATTTACTTAAAATTACAGCAAAAAGTGTTACTTAAAATTGAGCCAACAAAGTTTTTTGTTGTTACAACAAAAAATTTTGGTGTTAGAAGCAACTAGTAAGATCAAAAACAGTTTTTTAGTATGTAACCAGATTTCATTTAAAAATTGGTGGTATTTTAAGTTTGTTAGCTAATAATTCAGCCGCAACGACGCGAAGTGAATTAAATCTAATGATGGAAAATTTTTTATTGTTTGTTCTTTTACGATTTGGAGAAACTTGATACTAAGTAAAAGACGTCGGTAATGCTTTTAGAAAATTTTTCAAATTGCTAAATATCTCATTTCAATATCAGCTTAAATTTAAATGTTAATATTTGTTTATGCAAAACGTCAAATTCAGCATGGTACATAATTGGGTAAGTTGTGATTAGTTCATAATTATGAAATATTTTTACAAACAAAATTTTGCAAAAATTAATTTGTTTATGTTAACGATAGCTGCGAGATTTATAATTATTTGAGAAGTATGCAAAATTTATTGGTGCGTTTAAAACTATCTAAAAATCTTAAATGAATTTTAGTTTCCGCACTATAAAAACAAATTTACCAGAGCTTCACATAAAATGTAGTATTGATTTTCTATAAACTGCTCAGGACATCTAATGAAACAGTTGCATACGTAAATCGGGTTTTTGTTAAGAAAATTTTGAGCCGTTGCAATGTTACTATTGTTAACAATTTTTTTTTAATTAGAGAAAAGCGTATTGATTAAAATTTTTCCAGCTTTAATAAAAATTTAATCAAGTTTTTACGAAATTAATTATCTTATTAAAGAAGATAAAATTTGAAGTCCGTGGAGCTAAATCATCTTAATATTCGTTACAGACAGATCGAGACCTGTTAAAAATCCGTTTAAAACGTAATCCATTCTACTCCATGTCAGGTGAAGAAAACTACGGAATACTCTCAAGTTATTGGTTACTGAACTTATTTAATTTCGAATTTGCAATCAAAATAAAGATTACAAAATCTTATTTTAATTTTGTAAAAATATTTTGATAACCTAATTTATTATTTCAGATGATTTAGAAAATATTGTATTTGTGCAAAAAAAAAGTTTAGGAAGTTAAAAATTGCACAAAAATTTATTACGCCCAATCGTGTTTATGTAAAATTTACGATTAAACTTTAACACTAAATAATTTTGAACCGAAATATAACAGTAGAATGTGACAATCTCGCGGAAGATCCTGCAGCAGCCGTGGGGAGGACCAATCCTGATCCTGGGCAGTAGAAACTCAACATCCGTGTGTGTTACAACGTTTCACCGCGGCGCTCCGTTTCGTTTTCTCGAAAATGAAAACTGTTGCGTAAAGAATTTTGAAAACAAATTTTGGCTTCTTATAAATTTTTAAATCGTTTCTTAAGGTAAGGTTAACAAACGTTAAGTGTTCTTTTTAAATTTTAGAGAAAGTTTTCCTGTGTTTTATTCCTGCAATGAAGGTGTTAATGAAGGTTAATTAGGTTTTCTATCTATTTCAACTTTTCCAGAGAATGTGGGATGAATTAATTTTGTGTTTGCTAAACAAATCAAAAAATCACGTTCTGCGTTAAAACTTTGGAAGATTAGTCCTCCAGGTTATCACTCAAAGCAACCCCTCAGGCTCTATTTATATAATATCTACCTTTTATGTAACTCTTCATTTGAACGATAATCGATTTTGTCGACATTATTATTAACATATTTTGAACATGCGCAAACATTGTTTTTTTAATAAAACTAATTAAAGTGTAGCTAAGGTAGACGTCAAATTAAATTGAGTTTTGATAAGTTCTAAAGGAAAAGTGGTAGATAATTTGAAATTGAAGTTTTGTACAATATTAAATATCTGGGATATTTCATTATTAAAATGAAAAGAAAAAAATATACAATCTACTTATTAGAAGACTTTTTTCAGTAAAAAGCTCACTTTTAAATAAAACCCAGTATATCACATTGAAAAGTTATGATTAATATCAGCAATTTACTTAAAAAGTTTCAGATTAGAAACATCTAAAGATGTTATAAAATTTCCTCTAGCATAATTTAATCCAAACGTTGAACGACGAAAAGAATTTTAGAGTTTCTTTTGTTATTGCTTTTTTCTTTAATACTACCTTCAAAATCACAGAAATGCAGATCTATTAAAAAGTGTCCACTTTAATAAATCGATTGATATCATTGGTATCGCGCTGACGATAGAAAGTCTTTCATTGGCTTGGCGGTAGAAAAATTAATCTTGCGGAAAATCTTAGTAGATTTCTGTTCAGATTACTTCCTCGAGCTGAGACTTTTTTATTGCGGTAGTAACAGTTGATAATTTGTTAATCCTATAGTTTACTCCATTAATTCTTCTATTTTAATTCACCCTTGTCGCTAAACTGTTCGATAGCAGAACAATAACAAATTAAATTTAATTTGTGGTAACATGCGTTGTATCGAAAATGTTTGAAATTGTTGAGCTACATTGTGCGGTCTAGATAATCTAATAAGTTCGAAACTTGATATCTCTTAATTATATTTCATAATTATTCGTCTACCACACCTACTAGATCCTAACCCACCCAAATATCCATAATTATTACAAGCCATTGCATTGCGTTAATTAAATTTATTACATTTCGTCCTTTGTCCCGTATCCCAAAATGTTGTCTCTTTATAAAATTGACGTTACAAATTATTTTTATTTTAAATGGCATTTTTTCATGCGACAAACAAAATTTATCTTGTTATCCCAAAAGTTTGTACTTATTTGGGATTCGTAAATGGCGTTTTATAGTCGGAATTGTGACGTTAACTAAGGAAGATGGAATTATTTGATATTTTCCTGTAAAAAGACATTTTAGTTCAAAGTTGAGTTTTAAATAAATCCGAACAAATTGGTAAGAAATGAAAGAAATGGAAAATTAAACAAAACAAGAATTCTTACCACAGAAAGTGACCTGAAATGAAGTAAGTATTGGGATCATGTTATGAAAAATATGGGTTTGGTTGTTGTAAAAGTCTTTTCTTAGCAGAAGCTACAATGAAATATATTATAGTATAATATAGTATATATATATTTCCAGTGCATACATTTTCTTCCAAGTTTGTATGATTTCAGCTTTCCAAACTTGAAGATTCCTATCTCAAACAGGTTTGCGATTATAAAATAAATAAAATTAAAAAACATTTTTGATATACATAGGTAAATTGGATTCGAGCAATTTTAATGTATACAAACATTAAAATTTGCCTACTCTGTACTATTTAGAAAAATCTTATGATACAAAAATTGCAAAAAATTTAATAGCAATAACTTTTTTTACCTATTTCGAAGTTATGATAGACTATCGCTCCAAGTAAACCTCCGGTGCCCTCTATAAAATTTCAATAATCTTAAATAGGCTTTGAGCCACGTTAAAAAATGGCAAATCAAGTATAATTTATATTTAGAGTATAATACTTTCCTTACTAAGGAGTTTGAAAATAATGAAAATATAAAACACTAATTAAAAAAATATTATAGTTCAGTTGGAAAACCAAGTAAAAGAAAAAACACATACTTTAGGGGTGACCAGATTTGTAAAGCAATTAGGAAGAACGGGGGGGGGGGATAAGTAATCAAAATTAATTACTTTTAATTTTTAAACTTAAAAGATTACAATTTTTTTTAAATTTTAATAAGATATTAGGGTATTTACACCTTAAAAGATGTTCGTTCAAATTAGTAGGAAGAATTACCAGTATTGAAAACTGACAATTTGTGTAAATATTCTATGATTGATTTTATTAAATAGAAATTTTGACTATTTCGGAACAAATAAATTCATATACCGCCCAGAGTCGGTCTGAGAGGAAATGCCCCCAGTATCTCAGTAAGTGCGCTCAAAAGAAAAATTCTTATCTATAGTAGATCCAAGATATCAATAATATAGGTAGCGCGTCGTTTGCAAAGTTTAATTTACATCGGGAAACTTCAGATAATTTAAATAGTACTTAATCTTGTAGTAATATTAAATATTCACCACAAAAAATCGAAATGTTATAACCAAATAACTACGTCTATTTGATATTACATTTAACTCTGTTCACATCTATCTTATTTATGACTTTACCCGGCTCAGTTTAGGCAACACGCATAGCACTTCAATCGCAAAAATTTCGTTATTGTAATACCGTCTAACTTCAAAGCAATTTCATTGGTTTATATTTCGAAGTCGTTGCTTTAGTACAAATTCCAATATTATTCTTTAAAAAAAAACGGACTATAGACAGTATACTTTTATAGTGTGCACTGAAAGAGTACACCATGAATATATATTATAATACATTTTTGGAAGTTCACAACAATAATAATATATTTAAAATTTTATGACTGTATATTTTGTTTTGAAAGGGGGGCGAAGCCTCATCGCTCTTCCATTTCAGCCGCTACTGCAAAAATTTAAATATTTCTATACTATCTTTAATTAATGTAGAATTTTCTTTTCATTTCGCAGTTAAGTTTATTTATGTGAAATTTAATAAAAACTACATTAATAAATTAATCAAATAATAAAAAAAAAAGAAAAACAAAAGAACAAAAATGACAGACAAATTGTCGTTGCTATAAAGTTATAAATTGTAACAACATTAAACTCAGTGTCATAGAAAAATAATTGTAAAATTATCTACTGTGGCACGGTTGTCTGATAAAGTAGCTGTTGGTGTCATTAAAAATGAAATTGATCGTAATATCATAAAAGTAAATTAATGGTAGATAGACTATAAATTCAAATAAACCCATTAATGCTGATACTAATCTATGCTAATACTGATAATCTAGTACTAATCTTATACCAATACAAGAAATTTTAATTACAGTGTAAAAATGTCACATAGGGAAAAACGCATAGATATATATTGCTATGGTTTAACCTTCTATTGAGGTGTTTAAGAAGGTTAATTTAATTTTTTTAATTTAATTTCCATGAAATATTCAATTTTTCAATCAAAAAATATTATTTTTAATATAATGATCAACAGATTTTTGAACATTTTAGTTTAATTTAAATTTAACAGATTACTTCAGGGTTTTTAATAAATTGTTGTAATTATAATTTTTTTATTGTTAAAACCTCACTAACACCTTGTTTTTTAGAATTCGCACAATTTTTTTTATGCACATCAAATTAAATTCACACTGAATTGCCTCTTTAAATTTAAAAATAGTATATAAAAATCTACAAATTATTTAATTATCTAACAAAAATTTAAATTTCTGCTTTCTACCCCAAATTTCTATTTGACTACATCCTCTCAAGGCGAAACAAATAACATAAATTTCTCTTCGAGATCATAAAATCGACCATATTTTAAATTAAATTATTTTTTGCGTAAATATAAATTATTTAAAAATTTTCTTTTTGACTAAAATTTACAGAAATTCTACTTATTTTTCATGACAAAAAATATGTCAATGTATTGCTATGCCCCCAACTTTGCCAATTTATGTATTTTCACCCTCTTGTGAAATTTGCTGAGGTAACACAGATTATTTTATTTAGCTATGAGCTCTTCAACAATTGATTATTTTTAATTAAATTGTCAATTTTTGTCGCGTAAATATTTAATTTCAAATGTGCAACTTTTACCTTGCAATGTTATCTTGTAATCACACATGGTCTTTTGCTACTGGCCACGCCTGTTTAAACAATTTTGTTGCGACGTATTTTTGCATCGACTAAAATTTTCCACTTTCCTCAAGTTTTCCAATTTATTGGCACTTCACTTTATTAAATTAAACAAAAACATCAAATCAACCTAAGTTATTTTATTGATTTTAAACAATTAACAATTTAATTTTCATTACGGATATGATGTTCTTCCGCTCGTCTATTCGACGTGAAGGCGTGAGCCCAACTCTTTCTATTCAAGCCTCACTCTTTTCTAGTTTATTTTTTTCGTTCTCCCTACCTTTATTTACAACTAAAACCTTATCTACATTACATTTTTAGAATAAATAATTTAATAATTTATAATAACAAAATTAAAACTTCAAAATAATTTTACAAAATAAATGAATTAATGGTTCTGTGGTTTTCGAAACACGACTGTGAACGTATAAAGGCAATTTTACAATTTTTTTGTATAACCAATTACATAGATGTTGTACAATGCGCGTAAACAGTAACTGTCATGTAGACCGCTACACGGTGTAAGTGAAAATCTTAGAAAATTTTTATTAAATTTCAAAAGCAACTAATTACTTATACCAAACTGAAGTATCTATTTGCAGTTGTAGATGATGCTTAAAGTTTAACAGAAATTTAAATTGAATTATAAGTAGTTAGAGAACTTGGAGGTGCAAATAAAGAATAATAAATTTAGTATATTGCATTAAATTAGAATGGGTAATAATACCATTACAGTTAATTGTTTCAGCTCCGATTTTTCTTTGATGATATTTAATTCTTGCTATAATAATTACCTTAAAGGTGTCTCGATTTGGTACATTGAAACTTCAAAATAGCAGTATTAAACAATAATTATAATGAAATATATTTGTAAGAACTAAAGGTTTCCATCTAAGAAAATTAAGTTGATTTTAATAATTAAATCGGATTATATTGATTATTATTATTTGAAAAATTTAATGAAATATAATAATTTTAATATAAATTGAAAATTATAAAACCACAATATTATCTGAAAAGCTTTATAGAAGCCTTTTTTATCCATAAACCAATTAGGGCTATATCGCTTAAAAACTCAAATACCTACTGCAAAATTGTAAGTAAAAATATTATACTTTCAACTTTTATAAAATAATATATAACTTTTATAAAATAAGCAATAAAAATTGGCTTGAAACCCAGCACGAATGCTGCAAATTACCTCTAAATTGTAATTACGGAAAAATACAAAAACAAAAAGTATCATATTTGAACCAAATGTTATTACATTCACTAGGAGTGAGTACATTAGATGCGGCGAAACAATCCGTAAGAATTAAGTAGTAACAACTAAAACTAAAGTGTTTATTTCATTTAATTAAAATTAAATGGTTTTGTAGATCACATAAGTCAAAGTGAATTCACTGCTTAGTAAATATTTATCTTACGAATACCTTATTTCTTATTTAAATTGCACTTTGAAAATCAAATACTCTTTTACTTTTCTATTTTATCCAGAGCTAAAAATTATTTAAAAACTAATTTAGAGTAACTTAGTAAAAATATACTTTCAAAAACAAAAGAACATTATGTTTGCAAATTTAGTCTATCGTCGAACAAAACCAAGTATAGTTAAACAATTTATTTTTTTTTTTATTGTTAGATTTAGTATTTGGAATAATTGCTAGTATATCTAGCGTATACGGAGTCGTAAAAATAATATGCAAAGTATTTTCAATTCCAAGTGCTTTAAATTTTATTTTAAAACGAGAATAATTTAACACTAGGATTAACTACCAAGCAATTTATAGAACAAGAAATCGTTAGAGAAGGATAAAAATATATAATCGATTAAAACTTTATTAACGTCGAAAATCTATTTGCTTTAGTTAATGAGAAATTGGCACACATTTTCTCGACAACTCATTATTTCGTAAATTATCAAATAGTTAAATTTTTTTGAGTTAACTTTACATAATACCACATAAACCAGACTATGTTGTAAAGTCAAAGATTGATCTATGAGAAAGGCAAAAGGGAAACTACCCCATTAATGAAGTTTTCTTAGTTAGTAGTACTATTAGTACATCTTGACTTCAGCGTAGTTGATTAGCTAACATCCAGTGTGGGGTGAAACTCCGGGGAAAAAGTAAAGAGACAACTTTATATTAAGAATATACTACGTATAAAGCTTTAATAACTACAGTCGTAGTTGTTACATAATGGAATATTATTTGGTTACTTCTTTATGTATTCTGTCTGTAGTAACAACGAAGTTGGATTTTATGTACCTACTATACTTAATAGTGT
This sequence comes from Cantharis rustica, assembly GCA_911387805.1. Taxonomy (NCBI): domain Eukaryota; kingdom Metazoa; phylum Arthropoda; class Insecta; order Coleoptera; family Cantharidae; genus Cantharis; species Cantharis rustica. The sequence goes on from OU426879.1 coordinate 40,885,856, forward strand.
GCTTGTGAAATATAAATAGAAACTTATATAGTTGGCTAGATATATACATAAATAAAAGATGAGCTGAGTACTTAAAGCAAAAGTTATTACTTTTAGGTACATTATTTAGTATGCGAATGAATTTCCTAATGCAATTTTTAAAATTACAAAAAATTCGTAAGTTTTCTAAAATAATATTAGAAAATGTACCTAGTTGTATTTTGATTAAAATGTTAATTTAAATCCTGGAGGGTTTATTAGACGGCAGAATAACAAGCAATACATAAGCTAATATGTTTCGCATTTTCTGGTTTACTTATTTAACGGTGTGTAAAATTTACAAATAATTTAGAACTAAAGGTTTCAGCAAATAACAAAATATTTTCACGAAGTTAAAAACTAAAAGGTTATACAGATATTTACAAGGGTCACAAGTATTTAAAGTTATTCAAACAGTTTCTGGCAATACACAAGCTTGGAAGTTGCCTCTATATTCTACAGCAGCTGAACTAATACATCATACAAAGTATGGTATGAGAATTTCACTGCAGACTCATTTTAAAGTTTACAACTTTTAGAAACTTAACGTCGGAATCATAATCATATTCAGCCAATCTCTATAATACCTATAACACGAAGGAAACCTACCGAATATCAGGTTTTAAACTACATTTTTTTAAATTAACACTACTACTTTAGTTTGTTTTCTATGGATTAATAATTAAAATTTTAATTAAAATAAATTAGGAGGTTATTAGAGAGTGACATAGACAACCGAGTTCCACACCATTCAGTAATCACGAGGTTATGGCGACCAACAGGTCGCCTAACATTTTAGTTAACTACTATTTATTAGTTAGTATTACAAAAAATTACCATTCTTTAACTTAAATTTTTATTAATAAAGCATAAAACAGCGTCGATGTAAGTACCTGTTGTCGTAATTACCTCTCGATGTACTTCCCGTCATGTCGAGTAAATGTAGAAATGTAGTTTCAAGTTTTCTTAATACAGCAGTTTTTTCGATTAAAAATACTGGATTTCTAAATTTTTTAATTAATTTATTTTAATTTGAAAATTTTGATTTCATTTAAATTAAACGCTAAATACAGCAAAAAGTTTTACACATTAAGCTAACACACAAAATCTTATTTCCTGCCTAAGACATTTAAAAAATTTTCAATTAAAAAATTAAATGAAGTTGTTTGATTACTTTCCGAAGTTAGTAATTAAAAAATTAATTTAAAGTTTTTCTAAAATAGTCATAAAATCTTAAAGAATTTGATGATTACCTACCTACATTTCCGTTTTTTAACAAGAAATTCTCTTTTATTTGAAAAACTAATATTGAAAACTTTTATACAAATAAAGATAAAAATAAAAGGACATAGTATAAATCCTCGAGAACTTTTGTAGCTTTTAGGCGAAGAAACCAGAACGAGCCGGGATTAGTAGTGAAAAAAATAAAATAGAAGTAAACAATAGGAGATAAAAATATTCAAGCCCAAGAAACATAAAAGAGTTACGTTAAAGCTCACGGAATATTAAAAAAATTCTTAATTAACGTAGCTTTTGTTAAAACTTTTAACTTTAATTATAGACATTCAACTTTTATTTGCAGCTTTAGCTTTAATGACACAATTTATTTATACGAAAGCTCTACCTTATCGATTTTTCTAAGGAAAATTGAATAAATTTTGATCGAATTTAAATATTATTCTAATACATTTTGTATATTTCAACAAATTCTACCATTGGTTGTTGACTGTAATTTAATTATTATGTAATGTTGACTTCGTTCTATGTTATAAATTAGTTTAGAGCAATTGATTACATAATATCATAATCTCAGCCTCAGAGCATTGACGTCATTAGAAACTGCTGGGGTTAACAATTTTATTAATGTACAATTTCAAAGTTGACCAATAATTTTCTAGCATGAGAAGTAATGAACCAAAACAATATTAACAATGGTATATTGAATTTTAGCAACTACAAAGTTTAAATAACATTAAATGTACCTAGAATATACAATTAAGTTTTGAAACTTGGCTAAATTTCACTTGGAAATCGAAAATGACAAATTAACAATTGAAAAATTAATTTATTCCTTCAGATATTCTGAAGCGTGATGAATTCTTGATCAAGTGCTCGATTTGCAATTTTTGCGTTTCGTATTAACTTTTATTATTTCAGGTGTAGTATTTTCATAAAAAGTACTTTGTGTAATTTAAACTTCATTATTATGACGTCAAAGAAGAAGCTAATATATCATGAAGTTTTCTCGACTAGAAAATCTTTAACAAAGCTTTTTACATTCTTTATATTATATCCAGTATATTTATAAAGCCATAGCCACGAGAGCTTAAGTATAACTCAACATAGCTTTTTTTAATAACTCGAAAACTGTGAAATACATAAAAAATTTAGACCATTTTAACATTTTTAATAACTGTTATTGTTTTGGAGTTATTAGAGAAAATTGACGATGAGTTTTTAAGTTGTTTGTTTTCTTCTTTTACGAGGAATATGAAAGCTTTTGTGTTTAAAAATTAAGTAATTGGAATGTAGACAATAGAGTTAAATAAATTTATTTATTTTGGTGGTTTAGTACAATGAAAGTACTTACTACACATCAACAAATAAAGTTAACATTCATACTTTGTCTCTGTAGAGCTTTTATAATACAATAATACCATTAAATAAATGAAACTACCGGCTTCACTGCAACGTTTTCGTTTAAAATTTTAGAAGTGCCCATTCATTCTATTAAATATTACATTGCCATTTGTAAATTATTTTCTAATAAAATTTTTTAATAAAACAACTTTGTTTTCTTAATTTGACCTGGCGTTCACGGATATCAAAATATCTCTTACGATTTTGCCGAATAGATAAATTAGCCTATTGTTGTGAAAAAATATGTTTAATTTGGATCACCTTGTAGATATACTCAAGGCAAAGAAATAATTTTATTAAAATAATTTTAATACTCCGCAAGCAGCGTAATTACTTTTAAAAGTAAACATTTACAGTAAAAATTTGAAATAGAAAAACATTGTACACCAAAACGAAATTAAAAAATTTAAATTTCCTTGTATTTTTCTGAAATGCTTTCCAACTGAATAAATATGACGTTCGTAATACAAATTTGATGTTTTCGTGCAAATAATTTCTATTTGTCACTTTTTGTGTTCGCTTATTACGCTGCTTCCAATAAGCTGGATATGATGCAATTTATTTATTTAAAAAAGGTCGAAAAAAGTAAAATTATCCTTATACTCCATTTCATAATGTCCTATCTCAGCTGCCTTCCACTCGAAGATACTTTTTAAAACTTTTTTATGCTCTAACATTCGTGCTTGATACGCTCTAACGTCTATTAGACTTGCTTTTTATGTATTTTTTGGTATTACTTGTTGCCGAAAGAGACAGTTAATGTCAAAGCTATACAACGAGCACTTTCATATACAACCAATATTATTTTTGTAGAATAAAAATTACCTCCATTATCTAAAATTACTATTATTTATTGAATATAAAATTAATATATTATACCGACCAGGATAACGGTATTTGTTATACAGTGCGTGCGTAACGGTTGGAATAAATTGGATAAAATCGTTACAAAGCGAATAACGCAAAATCGCTAGGACAGGTTGATTTTTAAATATAATTTTTTATTTCTTCGAGTATAAAATATTTATGTGCAACCTTTGAATTTTTGCAACTTGTTAATATCTTTTTTTTATAAATTTCTGCTCTGGTTCAATCCTACAGTCCTACCTACAAAATTTATTTAATATTAGATCTTTCTATCTATACTATAATTTCTGGTGCTTCAAATGAAGGAAAATATCCTGTATCTTACTGGTAAACTGGTGCTTACCATTTTAGATAATTTACCATTTAGATAACTCTTTACCGATAGGCCCACACAATAGATTTACCGAATGCTTCTTTTTGTGTTGTCTTTTTTGTAGTTACTAGTTATCTAATTATAATAATCTGTGATTGCTATTATTATGAAAACATAAAGTGATTTTATAAAATTTTCAGTTTTTAGAATAGAAAATAATATAATAATTATAATGTATTTGAATTTCTTTTGAATTTTGTATGAAATGAGTGGGGCGGGTTAATGTACAGTTTAACATTTAATAACTGTTACCAAAAAAGGAGTTTTTCTTTTCGACTCTCATGAACAGTTCTATAAACTTCCAGCCTTAAATTTTTAAAGATGGCTGCAGATCTACCTCCAATATTTTTGTATTATATTTAACCCGCGAAGACTCACTCTAAATTCGGTTAGCATCTGCTGGTGTCTGGTAACAAGTTTTACTCGAGGTTTTTATTTAACAACCCTCAAAAATCAAGTATGGCTGCAATTAAATTACTTCAACGAAAAACTCTGGACGGGAAAATATAATGAAAGAATCTTATAAAATCTCAGCATCATTGCATTTCTATTGAAATCAAATTAACTTACCCACTGTAATCTTCAAGTTTACTTACGTAAACTCTCGTCCGAATAAAGTTTGAAGTAAAAAACTATGAAACTTTATTTAAAAGCAAAAATTTATTTCGAATCTCTCTTTAATGTAGTACTATTCCCGTAACATTAGTATATTATTTAAAGTACTATATTCTCAATAAAAATTAATTTTAAAGTTATTCCAGAACATCCTTTATAAGTCAATTATATTAAAGATTTTAGTAGTTTTAATTAGCCAATTAAAACCAATAGTTTTATTTTAGCTGCGCCTTTAAAAGACAACTTTAAAGCTTTCTTTGGCTAGTTCAATTCAAATTAAAGTTTAAAAGCATTTAAGTATTTTCTTTTATTTAAAATTTTCAAGAAACATTAGCATCGAATAATTATTCAAAATATTTCACTGTAAATTAAACCATCAAGTCAAAAGCAATTATATTATTAATTTAATAGTGAGATATTTTTAAAAGCGTTATTTTCCACATACAAGGTTAAAACATTCAATTGAGTGTCAAGTTCGACAGTATTGATTTACTACTATATTAAGATAATTGAAGTGTACAGTTTTTTAAGTGATGTTTAAAATTTTTTAGTAATGTAGCTATTTTATATATAACATTAAATTATTTTTAAATAAAATTATATTATACATTATGTGATGTTAAATAAATTAATTTAAATTTTTTTTATATTATTAAGGGAATAAAAAAATTGAAAAACTTAAACCAGCCGGATTTATGCTTAACCAGTATATTGCTTTATTAGAAACTAATAATTGACTTTTTCTGAAAACATAAATATATATAATACCCTGTTTTTCAGCGCCCAGTTCTTTACTCTCTCCTAGACATCATTATATCTTTGCTTGATTAACAAAAAATAATATATTATAATTTATAAACAATTTTTTTATTTCTGAACTTCTTTTTAATATTTACCAAATTGTAACCATAACCGGATCAATAGCAGTATTACTAAAAATGTAGATTAGTATAGTGGGCGCTTGATAGGGCCTTGACCTTAAACTTTATAGATATGCTCCATTATATAATAATATAACATATTAGTGTGTCATTTCATTGTTATAAAAATAAGTTTATCTATTTATATAATAATTTATAGTTTATATAATAAACGATGAAATAATGTCCGCGACGAAATACAATTTTGATAATTATTACTAATCAATTTTATTTAACGCAATAGAGTATACTTGAATGAGATTTTCATTTAATTTAATTTAATTTAATTTAATTAATTTAATTAAATTTAAATAAAATAAAAATTTAATTAAAGTTAAATAGTAGATTAGAAGTGAAATAACTAATTTCTTATACTTCATAAATTAATTAAAAAGCGATTAATATTACGTTAAAATTTCAATTTTGTCACTTGTGTTCCGAAGCATTCCTGTTGGTTTGACGTCACAATATGCATTATTTACTATTTTTTTATAAATGCTTTATTCCACTTAGCTACTGTTATAAATATAATATAGTACTTTGCTGTAATACAATATTTTATAGTAAGATTTATTACATTTATATAGATAAAGACATTTTCAATGCAAGATAATTTTACAAATTACAGATTTATTTTGAGAATAACATGCGTTACGTCGTGACGCATTTTCAGCAATTTTCTGCAATAAACATAAACCGCCAGACAAATACGTAAAGTCTAAAACGACAGTATAATAACTTTCTTCACAAGTGGTGTACAACGTTTTATCTAATTTTACGCAGAAAAGTTTTATAGGTTTGGTAACATAAAAATAACATACATTTTGCATTATTTTTAAAACCTAAATTTTTTTATTTTATTATCCTTTCGGCTTTTTTTTAAGTTTACATAGATCATTCACAATATAAAATGGTTTTATATGAGTTGCAAAAAACAGAATGGAATATAACAGATAAAAAAGTTTACTTCCAGTACTGTTCGTAATTACATAAACTTTATCTTATATATTGTCGTATTTTAAAACGTTAGAATCATTATTTTATTTATTTTGTAAATTATTTTGAACTTTGTTTTGTTTGTAATGTTAATTATTTATTTGTAAACATATTGAACATAGAAAATTTATTTATTTATTTGTAAATAATTAGGTTGGTAACGATGTAAATAAGAAAGGACGCTTCATACCAAAATGGCCGTCGCAGCCAGTTGAGAATTTGTGTGCTCTACAAATTAGTTTAATTAGTTAATGATTTTATAATAAAAAAGTAATTTTTATTTGATTTGAATTGAGTTTTTATTAATGAGGAGGATAAAAGTGTGAAAATTTTGAATTATTTTTAAATGCGGAAGCTGAAGAGTTGTAAATTCGAAATTGAATGGTAAGCCAAAATTAAAAATAATAAAATTTAATTTATTCAATAATTAAAATTGGAATTGTTAAATTATAAAATTGGAAAATTTGCGAATATTCGAACCACGACGAGTTTTGTGTGATAAGGCGGATGGACAGCTGTTGCCAGGCCGAGCATAGTTTAAACAATATCGTATGGAAATCAAATTGGAACAAAGTTTTATGCGAATAGAACTTACATTTTTAAAAACATAAAAAAAGAGTCTCGTTGCGGAAAATTAATTGCATGTCTTCTCTGGACCCACGATAAAAATTATTAAAAGTTGAAATTACTTTGTAAAATTAAAATTTGTTATACAAAATATACAAGGAGACAGCGCAATATGTAACGGAAAAATTACTTAATGTATACATTTACCGGTAAATGTGTACATGTGAACAATTCCTTGGTATAAAAGTAAATCGACGAATACAAGATAATGTGAATATAAATAAATTAACTAACAATTTTATTTATATTTATAATTTAAATATTTTAGAAAATTAAATAATTTTTAAATTAATTTCTGAAATTAATGTTTTAACCGTCCGGTCAATAACCGGGTACCCGGGTATCCATTTTAGTTTCCAAGGTAGAATTTATAAACTTCCCCTTAAAAAAATGTTATGACCGCCCGGATCCCCAAAGTTGAAGTAGTTTGACACCAAGTTTTCGTAAAAAATTTTTGTAATCAATCAATCAATAACAGTTATTAATCATCAAACTCAATACCCCCTCCGTTCAACGACCGGTTACCCGGGTACCCAATATATTATTATGTATAAAAGCCGAGTTTATACACACTGAAAAACCGTTTATCAAAGTATTTATGTATCTTGACTTGTGAATAATTTACTTGTGAATAAATAATAAACAACCAAGTGGTAAGAAAAGAAACTAATCTTTACACAGATTCACAACGCGAACGAACTTAATCAGTGGCGTCTCATTTAATAAGGAAAACATAACTTTTAATACTTCATTTTATTTTAAATTAATTTTTATTTTACAATTTGTAAATCATAAAGACAACACATATTCACACTTAATTAAAGATAACGAGAAGGAGCTGCTACTATTTGCTTTTTCATTAACAGCACATCTCGTCATCGTTAATTTACACTTTCTACACCAAATTTTCCATGCGGAGTTATATATTCGTAAATTTACTAACAGATATTTTGCAACTGATTTTTAATGACAATTATTTTTATGTTGATAAATAAATTATCTTTCCTACATTTTTATGAATTTTATTGCTAAGGAAAAGGTTATTTGTTTCAAAGTATTAGAATCCACTCTGAGATACGACCGTCTCTACTCCCGCCTTCAAGAGCAAGCTTGGAGCACTTTGGAATACTTGGGAACCTAGCTATCTGCTAAAATACCATTGCAATATGTAAGACAAAATAAGCACTGATCGCTGCGCGTTTTCGACCTATGTATATAGTCATAGACCAGCAGTTTGGTGTAACGCTTAAATCGACATGCTACGGATTGGGAGACCACAGTTCAATGCTTGGTCGCGCCAACTGCACTGCTGTGATCTAAAGTCCGAATTTGATCTAAAGGCTATGCATTTGGCAAGGTTAGCACCACTCTACGAGAACATATGCAAATGCTCCAAGAACTAGGAATGCCAAGTGTAAATTTAGTATATCACGTGGTTAAAAAAACAGGACGTAGCCTTAGATTAAGAAGTATATAGTAATGAAGGGTATGATACCATCTGGTATACAGATGGATCAAAGACTGAGACGAGTACTGAAATAGATGTGCGAGGCAGAAGACTGGGGGATGCTTATAGCATCAACCTGGGACCTCTCGCAACTATATTTCAGGCAGAAGTAACTGCCATATTGGTCTGTGCTGAAGAGCTGGTATGGAGGAACCTTGTAGAGAGGAGAATCTGTATCATGACTGACAGCCAAGCAGCTCTAGGAGCCTTGGAAGGAGTTGAATTACACTCCAAGGTTGTCAAACAATGCAAAGATGCTCTGGTAAAACTTGCTCTCCGCAACAGCGTCACACTGGTGTGGGTGCCGGGACACCGGGGCATCAAAGGCAACGAAGAAGCGGATTCTCTAGCTAGGAAGGCCGCTTCCGCAAACCTAATGAGCCCGGAGCCTTCCTGCGGGATTGCTTACTCTACCGCAAAAGGAAGAATTAGGGATATACTAGCAGAACAACACCTTGCACACTGGGTAAACCTACCTGGACTGAGGCAATCGCGTACGTTCATAAAGGCACCGTCCAGTGAGGCCAAAAGGAACAAAATACTCATGTTGAGTAGGAAACAACTTCGAAGGTTAGTGGGTCTCTTCACAGGGCACTGCTGCCTCAAAAGGCACCTCAGCATTATGGGGCTGGCGGAGGATCCTATTTGCAGGATGTGTGGCGAGGAGGATAAAACCCCACTCCACATACTATGCCAATGCCCGGCCTTGGCCAGGAGCAGGCTGCGTCACCTCGGTTTGCCCTACCCAACAACCGAGGAGATAGAACAATCTCCCTTCAACTGTGTTCTCGACCTGGTCGAGGAGACGCAGTTGTTTGAGTAAAAACTCGGATGGGTGCACAATAAGCTTAAGCTTCAGTGCAGTGGGGATATGTACCACAGCCCGTTACTAATAATAATAATAATGAAGGGGAAACTATAAATATATTATATTACACATCATTAGAAAGATAATTTAATTTTCTACAAATCAGATTTCTTTATATTTTGCTTTAAAATTATGAAAAATTTGAAAAATTGCACCTTTAAGAGTGACGCACCTCTTCGATAAACGCTGAGTTTTCATAGCTTGTTAGTAACCAAAGAGTTGAAATCCTGCAAATTTTATCTTTATACTAATTTTTTCTGAGTAAAATATTGTAGTATTACTGGTCTAAAAGGACTTTTTGATACTATAATTTAGTTTTATCACCACAAAAATCCACTTAAAAAATTTAAATTTTTAAGTTCATTCCTATTTATTATTTCTGCTCCAAATGCACCCCAAACCATCAACCTGATTTTAGTTTTAGCCAATACATTCGTTGGGACTATCTAAATTAAACTTATTTTTGTTACTAAAAGCAACTTTTTCTCAGTTTGAAGTCATCACATAGCAACCAGTAATGACTCCAAGATATAGTGCTGTGAACTAAATAAATTATAAATGAACATCATTCAGAGTTGAACGAGTGTAAGAAAAGACATAATTTACCTTTTCTAGTCAGAAGAATAAATCGATAATTTATTTGTAATACATATTTACCTTGCCAAACAAGAATTCAATCTTATTTCTATGTGTGGGAGTATACATAGTTTAGTTACCAATTGCTTTCTAAAACGTTTCCACGTTTAACTTAATTAATTTTCACTTTCCTGTCTTTATTCAGAATTGATTGAAAATCGAAAACGAAAAACTAGGTTTATCAAAACCTAAGAGTGTCTTTATTTACAATTTAAAAACATAATTTTTAACCCTCCATGCATAAAGACATAAATGCGGATTTAGCAGCACAGACTAAAATTGGATACCAGCCAAAATTAAATTCAGATCATTATTTAATCAACTTGTTACTTTGTTAATTTTTCAAGTTAATAGATTTATATTAAGTCAAGTTTTAATAAATTCTGTAGTAAAATATAATTAGCTTAAGTAATTATCAGAACTACCCTACAAATTAAAAGATCACAATTTTTTAAACTGTGTTGAGACTTTAATCAATAAGAAAATTACTTGTTTTTAAGTAAAAATATAAAGGGGAGAGATTCCATAAAACAACGAGAAATATACTTCATTACAATTTCAACTGCGTACGATCATCCGAATCAAGAAGAGGGCACAAGAAAGTGTGCCATTATCTTCCCTATAGAACGCAAACCAAGTTTTCATATACTTTAAGGTTCCAATTTCTGAAATGTAATGCTGTTTCCTAATTTCAACGTTATCCTGTAAAATATTTGCATAAATGTGCGTCGAACAGAAAATAAACTTGAAACAAGTTTAACACTTTAACAGGACCCCAATCTCACCCTCCCTATAGTTTAGTTCCAGGTGGACATGTTGTACTAAATTCAACCTAAATTATGTGATGGTGAGAGGTAGAATAACGAATTTATTAAAAATTAAATATTCGACGCTCTAAACGTTTAATTATATTTCTTTCGCAATAATCCGACGTCCTACGTAGATTGACGTCATATCTTCTACTATGTTGAGTTGACGCGTATACTGTGGGAAAACAAACAACCCCGCTTTAAACTAATGTTTTTTCTACCCAGATCAGTTAATACCTATATATTGTGTTTCAAAAAATGCTTTTCAAAGATATCGATATTTCATATAATTCAATATATATACGAACAAGTAACTGGATATTTCTTTTTTCAATATTTCCTATTAATCCAGTATGAAAGAGGGTTAATTAGTAAATATGATTGTAATTTTGTATTCAGCACATCTAAGAGAATATAAACATTCACAATAATTAAAAACGAAAACACTAATTTACGTTTTACTTCCAGTTATAGCTTCTTTTACAGTTGGATAAATACCTAGCTTTGCAATATTTTATGGTAGAGAAAGTGGGTGTAAAAATTACGAAATTTAATAAAACTACATAAATATATTAAATAATATTTGTCTGTAATTTAATCATAATAACTAAAATCAGATTTAGTGGCAAATATGAAGCGTAACTTTAACGAAGTCAATAAGAAGTTTGAAAGCATAAGTTTACAAAAAAGTTAAACTTATAATAATAAATAGCAATTTATATTTTTTAACCAATTTTAACTAGGTATTTGTCGGCGTCCTGACGCCTGATGCTTTTAATGAATGTCATATTATATAATTTAGTTTTCATCTTAAAATGAGACTTGATAAATAATATTATTTTTTCAAGTTGAAGAAAAATTTTAAAATTTCAAGAAAAAAGAGCTGTTTTTGATTTCTGTAAATTTTTCTAGTATATTTCAGAATCTTTATTGCTATAGAAATCACTGCTAGTCGAGACGAATGGCATTTATTTATAGCAATAAAAAAGAAACATTTCGGAAGATACATTTCTATAGGAATGTAACGACAATTGGTTTCTCAATCCTACGCTTTGCCTCGAAGGTCTTTGATGTTAAGGACGGCTTGCTTTTATAACTTTTAACTAACGAATTGCCACTAACTGCAAAAAGAAAAACATTTTGCTCCGCCCTAAAGCTCATCAAATGAAGTAAAAAATTTACCAATTGGTATTTCTACTTGTGGTAAAAACTTAGTTTGTTTTCTTGCGTATATGTAGTGTAATAAATTTTTTCGAGTTTTAGTTTTACGGGAAATTTTCAAACAAGTTTCTGGAAGTTCATACAAATTTTACAGCTGTCACACTCTCGAGCCCCCCGCGGCTGAGAAATACAGCCCCAGGCCTGGTTGCCCATGGTACTTGTTTTTTACCTATAAGAAAATTGGTGGTATTTCAAAATCCCTATTAGTACTGTGAATATTATTAATTTGGGTATGCCTATAGATGTTTTATTGTTAATAATGGGGGGGGGGGAGCAATAATCAAGTTTAGGTTCTCCCTGAATTTAAACTAGTAACTTAATATCAGCATTAATTCTTAATAAATTAAACCATTATAACTACCTAAATATAATCAGATAAAGGCGCAAAATGCGACCATCTCCCCTAACTCGGATTACTCTCTCTCTCGTATTTTAATTATATCAATTAAAATTTAGATTAAAAATTTTCGGGTTAATCTACAAATTAAACTTTATCAAATTTGTGTAAAAGCTTTTTAAAAAATTAAAAATATTTTATGAGTGAACAAAGAACAAGATAGAACTTGAGAAGCCCCAAGTTAAAAGAGATTTTAGACCCTTACGTATTGCTTATTCCTGTTATTCGCATCATTGATCCTGATTCTAGAATTCTCTAAAAGAGAAATTCCACCCTAAATGATTAGTACATGCAAATGAAGTTACAACCGTCAGTTCAACGTTGAACTGATCAGCATTTTAGCACACGAGGATTTAAGTAAAAACCTGTTATTAGAAAATTAAAACATAAAACGTTCAATTAAATCATATTCATTATCCACGATTGCTTCATAATCTGTGATTTTCAGAATATAATGAAAACAAGTTACCATTTAAATATGTACAAGTATAAAATTATTTTCAAGCAGAATTTGATGTGCACACTAATATAATATAATTTTATGCACATTAGAATTACGTACATTATTCATTTACTCACTTCTTCACTTGGCAACCTTTTGGCAACCGAAAAAAACTCTGATTGATCATTTATTTTACCAACGGAAAAATATATCGCACCTCCAGTAAAATAATTCTGTCTTTTTATCTCTTTGTAACTACAGTAACCACGCTCTGATTGATCAACTTTTTTTACCTACCTAAAGAAAACTCTAATTGGTCGACTTTTTTTTATCAAGTTAGTATACCATTCAAATTGCATATCAGTCGAGTTATTTTCCACCAGTATAAGGTAATATTTGTAGTAAACAATTAAAAAACACAAAAGATAAATTGTGTAGATTTTTATTCCAAAATAAGATATAAAAAATATTCGTTTCGGAAAAGTATTTAAGTCATTCATAATGTTGCTCAAGAGCGAGAAGGTCGATAAATAGATATTTAATGAAAATTTTCACTCTATATGAGAGCGAAACTCGAAAATCTTGGTACAAGAACATAACTTACTAACTAATTTGCTATTCAATTGGTTAGATATTACCAAATAGATTTGATATTTATTTATATTTTAAAATTTAAACTCAGAAGATTTCAATTAAAAATATTGAAATTGACAATTTTTCTGAAGTGAACATATTTATTTATAACTCCAGAAGTAAATAATACGTAATAAATATACAATAAGCTTGACAGACATAATTTTAATTTCAGAAAAAAAAAAATTAAAAAACTACTTGGTCTGTCAACTACATACAATGTCTTCGAGTCGAGAAAAAGAACAAATATTTAGAATAATTATATATTTCACTGTAATTTATTTAATGGTTCAAGTTTTAATTACTCTATAAGTATTATAAACCGCTGTAATCGTAAGGTAGTATTTATTTACTGCGACTGTGTCTGCTCATCTCAAAATTGAGAAACTAAGAAAAGCCTCTATAATTGCACGATTTAATTTTAACTTTCTTGTTGCGATTGTTTACATTTACTGGGAGCTTTCGGTCTCAAGTTTTTCACTTGAAAAAACAATCGCTAAGCACTTAACTTTCCTAATCATTTTCACATTTTGCACAAATTTCAATTAAAAGGTTAACAACACTGTCGAAGCAATCCTAGCCGGAGCCTATCTTGGCTCTGCATAAAAGCATATCTTAGTTTGCTCTCTCTTTCTTTTAAACATAATATGCATCTTGACAAAAGTCCTTGAAAGTCTTAACTAGAAGATTCTTTGGTAAAACCTTGTTTTTAGAGAACAGATTGAATACGTCGAAAAAATTGACATACTACTGAGCCGGAGACCATGGTTCAAGAGTTGGTCACGCCGACCAAGCATTGGTGCGACTTTGCATCTAGCAACCCCACAAGATACATAATAATCAAGTGCTCCTTAAAGAACCATACATAAATGCCAAATGTAAATTTGGTAAATCACATGGTAATAACAAGATGTAGTTCTAAATTAAGACTAGGTCGTAACCATATTCTGATTAGTCTGTCTGTCCGTATTACTGTAGGTTGCTTTTCTAATAACTACTAAGCATCAGCTCGCATTTTTTCTTTCTTCTTTTGCTTATTTATGGATACCTCCTTCTTGCCAAATAAAACCTATCTGAGAAATAATCAGCTTTATAATGGTAATGCTCTGGTAAGTGCATAGTAAGTTGTTTTGTAAGTTAAACCGGAAATTTTTTCATAATCTGGATCTGGATTTCTTGTGGAGGGCAAATTGCTTCGCACGCACTTAGGCCGTACATCGGGTCCATTATGCTGCCTCCGGGTTTCATCAGCAGCCCACCGCCTCCCTCACTGTCCAAACCATCCCACATCGAGGATGAACTCGAGAACCTTGGAAGACAGAGTGCTACGGACACTGACCTTGGTGGGCCAGAAGTCCCCCAACATGGATCCTCTTTTGGACGCTAATGCCGGGCATCTGCAGAGCAGACGCTTCACAGTTTCCTCTGATGATTTACACCCTCGACAAGTAGGACTTTCTACCAGCCCCATTGTGTGCAGGTGTTTGTTTAATTTGCAGTGTCCCGTCAGGACTTCCGCTATTATGCGCAGCTTATCTCTTGATAGTTGCAAGAAGTATTTGGAATGTCTGCTTGAGGGCGCTTGTATTGCTGCCCTTGCTTGTCGGCATTTCTTTGTATTGATCCATCTGCTAGTGTGCATCTTATGGGTTAGTTCAGTCAAGAGAGCCTTGAAGGTCTCGATGACCGGCATAATGAATGGTCCACAAGGTAGCTTGCGCGACCCCATTCTTGCCAGCGCGTCGGCCTCTGCATTTTCCTTGTTTCCTTGATGCCCTTGAATCCATCGCAGAGTTAGGTCATTTCCATTTGTCGATATTTCGTTCAGCATCTGTATGTATTGAAGCACCAGATTTGAAGTGATCCTATGACATTTGAGTGCCATAAAGACTGTTTTGCTGTCAGTTAATATCTGTATTGTTTTCTGCCGGAGTTTCTTTTCCCGGATTAATTCCGCGCAGTGCAGTACGCCTATGAGTTCTGCTTGAAACACCAAGGCATACATTCCCAGCGGTAGACTCACGCTTAGCTCTAGTTGAAAAGAAAAAATGCCCGAGCCTGAGCCGGCGCTGGTTTTGGAGCTATCCCTATACAGAGATATATTTGTCTCGGGAATCTCTGTTGTGTTTAATAAAATTTTAAATTTTCTATTAAATAGATATTTAGGAGAGATGCCGTCGCTACCGAGGTCCAACAGAGGCAGTTTTTTGGTACAGTCATCTAGAATCCTTGAGTGTCTTACAGTATCCTGTCTGTAGATCCACAGACCCCAGGTCCGCATCCTAAGGGCAGCCCGCACCGCACACTTCTCCACGTGGATGTCTAGCGGAGAAAGGCAAAGCAGAGCTTCCAAGGCCGCAGTTGGAGTCGTTCGCATCACAACCCGTTACCGCTAAACAGACCGATCTTTGAAGCCAGCAAAGGGAGGATGCCACTATTGCCAATTTGGTTCTAGGCTACCACACAAGGGCACCGTAACATAGCATTGGTCTTATTATGACTGTGTAGAGCCAGAGAGCAATCTTTGGGGAAAAGCCCCAAGACTTTCCTATGGCCCTTCTACACTGCCAATAAGCAATGCACGCTTTCTCAGTTTTATGACTGATATGTTTTCTCCAATTGAGTTTTGCATCAAGCACCACTCCCAGGTACGTGACCTCTGGAGTGAGCTTGAGAAGGGTTCCCATTAGTCTTGGCATCTTTCATGCCTTGAAGTTTTTGTTTTCTGGTAAACAGGACCAGCCCGGTCTTAGCAGGGTTGACTGAGAGGGCATGCGCTGCGCACCGATAAAAATAAGAATTATGTACAAAATACCGTCGGTCGGATTGATTGAGTTCATACCAATCAAATTCCACCGTATTTATTTCCTAGAAAGTCATGGTTATAAATAAATAAAAATGTTTCTCGAGATATTATATTATTGGTTAATGAACCGGTTTCGACTTATATCCTTATCAGCATAAGGATAATGAGTTAAAATTTATTTAGAAATTTTAAAGTGTAATATTGCATTAAATGCGCAGAGAACAAAGTAAAAAATATCTTTGAAAAGTTGTTTTTATTCCATCATATTGAAAAGTGTGATTGATTTAGGAATTATTTATAGTGAAATTTACAATTTTATCAAATTATTTTTAAAATAATAATTTTTGATAAGATAAGAACGTTTGACGATAAAGGTATCAATCTGAATTTATTTATCATTAAATTTATTTTTGAAGAATGTACCGAAAGAATTTAATGTTGGATTTTGTTAAATAATTTGCTTTAAACAATTTTGGATTGGCGATATTTGCAATAAAATTATTACAAAAGGATCACGGCAATATTTATTGTAAGATACCGCGGTAGGAAATTCTAACATTATTTCTTCATATTTTGAATATACAATTTATGATTTCTAGTCTCTTAACTCTAAAATTACATTGATTTTTAAAAAATGATTAAAAATTAAAAAAACAAATTTATTTAGAAATTGAATTCGATCTTAAGTTAAATTTAAAGCTTAATTTTTATTCACTTTAAAAAAATTTCAAAATCACCAAATATAATTGGAAAATGAGTCAAAAATGCTCAAATAGGATTAATCTAAAAACACAATTTTATACTTTTATTTTGGTTTTTTCTTATAATAGTTTATCTAAAAATATTCTGTTCTTCTAGTTTAGTTTTATACTTAACAATTGTAGAACGTGTACGAAATTTCTCTGCCTGATTCGGTTTGATATTCGCTCACGTAATCAACTTGAACGCATGCAAACAGAATGTTAATCAAGTAAGATTAATTTTATTCCATTCAAAATTTTTATTAAGAATTTTCTAAAGAAGTAAGCTTATCTGAGGCAATTGCTAAAATTAATATAATATTTTCATAAAATGGTTAAAAAGTAATAAGGAAATCGAAAAACGATAACGATTCCCAAGATTTCGGATGAGTTTAAATTTTCAATTATTAACAATATTACATCCACTTAATATTTTAAATGACGTGTTCCTGAATTACTACCTTTTTGCCCACTGACCTCATACCGGAAAGTGGAAAATTTCAACCGGTTTTTTTAATATTCACATCAACTTTAAAATTAATTTAAAATCATTTATGTACTACATTTTTATCAAACTCGACTCCGTCATTTCGAGGAAAATAAATCTGAAATAAAATTCTTCGTGTCGACGGCAGATTTTTTCAGTTTATTTTACCTCTTTTCGTACATTTTTTAATGTGGTCGTAATTTTACTCGTTAGATGCTTTATTTATAATTTTTAATTATGTTTCATAAAATTATGTAAAAAGTAACGATTCGTTATTTAAAAACACGTAACGTCTATAATAACGGTTAAAAGAACATAAATTCGAAATCATAATTTTTCAAATATGTCGTTAACAGGTTAAATGCGTGAATTTTGTTAGTTGATGTTGATAAATTATTAGTTGAGATTATTTTAAAGCTTATATCAAAAATAATTTTAACTTACAAAATATTTCGTGTCTTGGGTTCAGTTTACAGATGCACCAAGTACTACAAATGACGTTAAATTAAAAAAAAAATTATAGAAAACGTGTTTCGCTATTAATATTATTAATATATAAAGGAAGTCCTGAAGTCTATTATTATATTTCTCCCAAAGGTCAATAAAGTAGCAGTTGGATGATCCTGCCTACTCACTCAAAAGCATTTAAATTTTTAATTTGACCACGCAGACGTTAATGACGTCTCTCCTCATTTTCAATTCGATTTTAGCACTAAAATCACACGTGGAATTAGAATTAAAACATAAATTCAGACAGCAGACAAAAGTACGGATCATAAAGACTTAATGCATGAGTGCGGTTTTGAGATTATTCTAAAGGGATTTACTATCTTTGGATGCACACTGACCTCCAATGACAATGATCAGGTTGAATCACTACAGACTGACGTTATTAATACGCATTTTTTACTTTTTAATGCAGTTGTAATTTTTGATAAATATTTATGATTTAATTTGCTTGTTTATTTAGACAAACTTTTGGGAATTACAGCGTTTAAACTGAATTTTTTTTGTAATTAAAATAATATATGGCGTAATTACAAACCCTCATTTTATCGGTGCTGTTTTAATTTTTCCACTATCATTTATATTTTCCAAACACACTTTTCGCCTTTTTTAAATGCGATAAAAAAATTATCTTGATTACAAATTCACCTTTTAATACTGAAATGTTTTTATGAAATTATTCTCTATAGAGAGAAAGTTCTAAATTTAGATAAATTTTCTGCTTTTTACGTTAAATTTTAGTGACGTCAATTTGTAAATTTAAATTTAAAAGTTCATGAAATATAAAATAACTTTTCTTGATTGTATCATCAAGCGGAAAGTTATTAAAATATCGAAAAAGTACCCTAAATTATAGGCGCTTTCAAAAATTTATGAATTCCTTTTTCGGAAAGATAAAAACAGATAAAATTCTCGTTGAAGAAGCGGAGTTAGTAAATGTCGAAGGTAAATTTATTTCAGATGTGGTTTGGTGGTTTCGCTATTTCCTCTGATAAAATATAATTTTTAAATATCAAGAAAGGTAATCTCTTTTTATCAATGGAGTTATTTAAATATGAATGAAATATTTTGAAACCAGAAAGATCGTGTGATCATTTAATTATTCTAAGTGCTACGTGGGTGGAACATACATTTATATTTCGAAGCTTCGAATCGAACATTTCAATAACATTACAATTTTTAAAATTCCATAACTTGCTTTCTTCTACTAACAACTGTAAAATCAAACCTTTTTAATTCTTTTGTAACCAGTGCTGCTTTTTGTCAACCAATAAAGTAGATGGATTGGAAAAATGGCTAACTCATTACTATTGAGAAAATAGTGTAGACAGATTATTATTCCTTTAGAAGTTTATGCGAGCATCTAATGTATTTTATCGGTGGGTGGATCTTGCTTTAAACGCACTAATTTAATTTGTTGTGTATCCTTTTAGTACGGAGAGAGTGTAAATAGTTTTTCATTTTAGAAAGGAACAGTTTTGATTTTGACAGATTAAAACTGAGATTACAACACAGAATTTCTGTTCTGTAATTCAACTAGCGATCACACCAATCTAGTACTGTGGTTAGAGAAACCTGTCATTTTTTGTTAATGTTGCTATTGTAACGAAAATTTAAACGTTTCATTTTATTCTTAAGGGCTAAAACAAATATATACAGATACGGTTAATAATAATACAACAATTACTACACTAATAAGATTAACACTAAACTAAATTACACTACAATTTATTTAATACTAAGTCCGGATTTATTTAAACACTCGGTATATTGTTTATCACTTCACTATTTATGTTAACACTTCATTTATCTTCACACTTGTAACTTCAAACTGTAACTGCTTTGTCACAAGAAAGCATCTGTATTTATACTTAAATGTTAGCTTCCAGAAACTTTCAGGAATTTCTATTCATTTCCAGACTGCAATCTAGCAATATTTGAATTACTAATGCTGTTATCATGGATCACTCATCACACATGACTCATCATATATGACTCATCATGTTTGACTCATAATACATGACGTCATACATTAGCCATTAAATATAATTACACGTTCTTTCGTAACACTATTTTACCACATAAATGTAAACTGGCAAACGAAGAGGCGAAAAGAGGAAGTTATTACAAATGACGA
Source organism: Cantharis rustica (assembly GCA_911387805.1). Lineage (NCBI taxonomy): Eukaryota > Metazoa > Arthropoda > Insecta > Coleoptera > Cantharidae > Cantharis > Cantharis rustica. The sequence goes on from OU426879.1 coordinate 40,906,102, forward strand.
GGGTTTTTATTAGAAGTTAAATTTTATAAAATTAACAAAAATTAAAATTAATTTAATAAAAAAAATGTTTTAATTAAGTCAAGACTATTTTCGAAAAGAAAGAATGGTTAACAGTCGAAAAAAGTGAATAGAAGTTGTGGAGTAAACTAGATGTGGACAGAAATATTAAACAAAATTAATACAAATAATTTTTAACATTGATTTAAAAGAAAAGGAGAAGGCAAATAAAATCGTATATAACCAAGCACTGTTAGATAGCACCAACAAATCATCAACTGGTAAATTTTCCAATTGGAAATTTTTATATAAAATTGATTACGATAATTTACATTTTGAAAAATTTTCAAAAGTAATATAAATTAAATATATTATTTTTATAGTAAATAATATATAAATGATTGAAAACTGATATAATATTATACTTTATTGTTAATTTTTAAACTTTCAAATTTTATTCTATTCTAATTATTATTTGCTTCTTTATATATTCACTGTTTCCTTTGTTAAAATTTCATTTTTAGTTCATCATTATAATATTTGCATTTCATTTATTATAAATTTACATTATAAATTTTCAAGATATGCTAACCTTAACTTGTACATTTACTTAATGTTTATTATTTACTTTATTTTAATTGAACTTGCTTACTTGATTCACCCCTTTGTATTTTACCCACCTTCTACATTTTTAATTTCACTATAATAATTCCATGCCGAGCTTCTTGAATGTGTTTTAATTTAAATCCATTTCTTCATTATTTCTTTTTCAGTGTTCAGCATTTTAATATGCATTTTACTCAAAAAAGCATCCGTCACATTTTATAATATTTAGTTTATGTAAACTTACAAATTTATTCATTACAAATAAAGTAGATACGTCCGTGCTTTTTAACCAACTAAGGACGAAAAAATTTCCATAAAAAGCGATGGACTACAAATTCGTGCATATCAATGTAAACAGTTTGCAGTATCGAGGCAAGTTCTGTAGATATATAAAAATTTATTCGTATTCCTCTGTGAATTATCTGAAACATGACAACATTACATATTTATAATATATATTGCAATGAACCACTCTTATCAAATTGGATTTATTTTTTAAATTTTAAAAATGTTTAAATCCTGCTCACACATAAATTTTGTTTTTACTACGTGCAATAAATTTGATCCCATTCGCTTACTAGCACACGTGCATTTGGATATTTTTGGATATTTTTATTGTAAAGTAAATTATATTTTATATTCATTTTCATACTTTCTAGTTGCGTTTTATTTTTAATTGTTTACTATACTTATCTTCTTAAAATTACACGTTTTATTTTTTTATTAAATCACTTTTAAGTAATACAAAATTCATTAAATTATTGGATAAAAAATATAAATGCGACTTTTTTAATTTTATCCACTAGACAAAGCTAAGCGAGAGCAGAAACATTTTTGGCGGTAAAAATACCGTAAATTTAAAGAAATTTAGAAAAATCTAGGAAATTGAGAGAAATCCGAGAAAAAATCCTAATCCAATGAGCTATTTTTTATGCTTATAGTTTTTTTTACAGAAATTTGTTGAAAAAGCAAAGAAAATCTCTTCCTAAAATTCCGGAAATTTTAGGAAATATAAAGAAATCTAATGAAATTCTAGAAAATATGAAAAATTCGGAATGATTAAATGAGCTTAGTTTTGCTTTTCTACTTTTTGCTGTAAATGCAAATTAGATCTCTTAAAAAACTCCTGCAATTTGAGAATATTATTAAAATTTAAAGAAACTAAAGAAATCCAAGGAAATGTGAGGAAATTCAAGGAAATCTCATAAATGAAATATATGTGCAAAAATTGATTTAATTTGATTGTTAAGCATTATTAAGTAAAATTGTTATTTAAATTATAAGAAATATTGACAAATACTACTAAATAATTTATATTATACGTAATCTAATAATTATACATTACTGTAACTTCACTCACCTCGTTGTATACGTATATACATTTTTTTCAGGAGTTATTACTTTTAGAAAACTGTTAAATATTTAAAATAGGGTTGAAATAAGGGTACCACGTGAAAATATATACAGTGGTGTGAAAGTAAGAAAAAAAAGGTAAAAAATAATAGTGAAACTGAAGTTCCACTTCAGTAACACGAAGTGACAATAAAAGTAAAGGAAAGCAATGATGCACGCGAATGGATTAACCGTGATACATAACGTAACGAAAATTAAAACGTTTATTTAATTTCTAAAGGGCTAATACAAATATTTACAGATACGGTTAATAACAATTACTAAACTAAGATTAACACTAACACTAATTACACTACAATTTATTTAACACTAAGTCCGGATTTATTTAAACACTTTGTATACTGTATATCACTTCACTATTTATTTATGTTCACTGTTCATTTATGTTAACACTTGCACGTTAAAACTGGAATTGATTCGTCACTAGAAATCGGGTTGCATTTATACTTAAATGCAGCCTTTCAGAAAATTCCATAACCTTCCAGGAATTTCTATTCGCTTCTGTGTATTTCTAGATTGAAATCGAAGAATTTTTTGAATGAGTAATGATGTTATCATGTATGACTCATCACATATGACTCATCATACATGACGTCATACATTAGTCATCAAATATAATTAGACGTTCTTTCGTAACAATAATTTAAAAAATCTTTGTAGGGTGAGATTAAACAAAAAAATGTATAAGATAAGAAAAATGATAACGTACATTAGATTTTTTATTAAGACTTCATAAAATCAATTTTTTACCAGGACTTTCTCTTAAAGGTTAGCAATTATAACTAAATTTGTCAAGAATTAGAAATATATATTATCTAAGTTAAAGTTAAAATAAAATTCTTCGCATTTTTTGCAAGGGAAAGGTAATTAAAATTACAAGGGACGGGGCAACTAACCAATGATTTTATGAGCCGAGGTAAGAATGTATATGTATAAACTGAAAACTGAAATATATTAAATAAAATGTTTAAATTACAAAATTTAATTCTTACTAACAATGAACGAAATCATATAAAAGGCAAGAAAAACAAAAAAAGCTTATAAATTGAAACAATTTTAAATATTTACATTAACATAGAATGGTGTTTGTGGTATACCAGAATAATTGTAATATTATTCGATATTTTATTAAGCTTCAATTAATATTTGTACTTCTTACGATTTCTTCCATTGTGAATAAGCACTTAGGACTAATTATTAAAATTTACTTCAGTAAAATAGGGTGCAAATAATCATAAGTTTTTACTTCGTACCCATATACTAAAAATATACTGAATGCTCTTCATTTCCTTAGTTTTCTTTTAAAATTCGAAATAGATTTTCTACGAAAATATTGCTTGGAGTGTTATCAACTTTTTTCACTGTATTGAAATTTTTGAACGGGTGTTGCCAGTAGTTATTTTCTCGACGATGGGTATTGAGTTTTCCTCTTGATTTAAGGGCGTATCTATAAAGTTTCATCTACATATAATGAAATTTACGAAAAAAACTGTAGTCTTGCAAAATTGATTTTTCATTGAATTTATATAAGGGCGCATCTTGGTGTATAATTTAGAGAATCATTTTACGTAACGTTGCTTCAATTTAGCTTTTTTTAAATTGATTAATAAACCAAGTACGGTTCGAAAAATTTTGTGGGCGTAATTGGTTGGCTGTAAGTAAATTAAATCAAAAAAAGATAGCCTAATCTGATCAATTTCTAAAATATAGATAGTTATCCGGTGTTTTATAACTGCAAAACTGAAATTTTGTAGTTAACATTATTTTATGTTGTTTTGTAACGATTGAACAAAGTAATTGATATTTGAAATTCTCTGTGGAGTTCTATTCCCTTTTCAATTCTCTCTATTATTTGTCTGAAATGCTGTGTTACAATAAAATAAAGTACCCAATGCTTTTTATTCGGAAAATTCGTAACAAAAATATTTGCCAGAAGATAATTAACTAGGTATTTATTTTGAATTTTGAAAATAGTCCTAGGTTGACTGATGGAAACTCGGTGATAAAGCTGAATCCTCGTTCACGTACAATGCAATGTTCATAATATAAATTGAAAATTGATCGTTTTCTAGTTTAGTACAGACATTTTTAAGTGCTCGGGAATTATTATCCTTAATGGTGATCAAACATATTAAGAAGTGTGACGTCTTTTAAGAAAATTTGCGTCAATTTTAAATTCTTTCAGGTAAATCAATTTTGCAAACGTGTATTTGAAACGACGTTAAGTAATGTCATTTCATATTCTCCGTTTTAAAATTCTTACATATGCATGAACCAACCGATTGATCAAGTTATCGAGTCCAATAAATGTAAGTTGCAGAAGTTTTATTTTCACACTTTTTTTGTTGCATTAATAGAAGGAAATCTCTTGCTTTCTAGGCGTTATTTGCATGAAATCGATAATATATTTTGATGTATAACATAGAACTTGTATTGCATTATGCATAATATGAAAAGTGAGATTTAAAGATAAGGAATGTCGAATACGTTCGAAGAATGTTTTTGAATGTTTACGGGAAAATGTATTTTCGAACTCTTGTTAAAGGAACTTGTAGTTTGATAGACGTTTACATTACCCTCTAAAAGTGAATTCTCTGGTAGAAGAAAAAAGGTTAATTGTTTAAGTATTAAACTGTTCAACTTAAAATAAAACAACGTAATCAATTTTAATTTATCGCGATTTTATATAAAAAAATTCTGACAATTAAGCATTAAGCTATAAAGTAACAACAGCCTGAAATTGTGTCACTATAATTCTAAAATTTCAAAATAAAAATTTTTAATTTTATCACTTTAATATATCTTCGATTTTGTTATATTTTACATTTTCTTTATGATTAATTGGAAGATATCGGAAGAAATCTCGACTGATCGAATCGGAACGGAATGAAATACTGATCGAATAAGCAATAATTTATGATGTAACTACAGAAAAAATTATTCTTGTTACAAATTCAGAATTTTTAACTCTGATAACTACAATTTGTATTTTTTTTTACACATTCATTATTTTAACTGCAGATTTACGCTGAGAATTTAAAACACGCTAATAATTTATGCGGCTTATACTGTAAGCAATTTGATAATCTACCACGTAAATGTTTATAAATATTCATTTTTTTGCTAACCGAACCTGTTTTTAAACAAAGGACCCAACTACATAAAATAAAATTTGAAAATTTGTTTGTTAATGTTGATTAAAATTGTAAAAGCTTTATTTAAACAAAATGTGCTACACCTATTGATAGGGCTTGCGGCTATTTGACATTAACAATAAAGTTTGAGCAATTTGGAAATTAAATTTTGGGTTCTAAAGTAATTATATTTCAGAGTGTCACTTCTGTTAGTAAATCCAAGTAGAACTTTGCTTGGAAGAGTATAATCAACTTATACTAATAAATTATAACGTATTCACTCAGCGACGATTTACTCAAAGGGCGGGCATATTAATAATTGGTTCATTTTCCAGATTAACTCTTTTTCAGTTTTTAAATAATAGTTTAAATATCTTTGACTCTATAGATTTACTAGGATATTTTAGATGAGAAGAGGTGAGCAATACAGCCATTGGCGTAATCAGGAGTTGGAAAGCTGGAAGCAGAAGTAGTACTGCAAACGTGACGCATAGATTAGATTAACGAGATGTAGAGGGTAAAGAGAAAGAGGAGATTTTTTAGTCGAAAAGATCCTCAAGTATGAAAATAAATATTAATCATATAATTGAGCTCACCGCCAAATTGAGATTCTGGTACTGGAAGGTATAACATACGATCAATACCATACCAATTACCATTGTTGTTAATCGATTGACAACGTTTTGTATAGCAAATGCAAATTAATTTTCTAATGACCAACATCGTTTAACAACACTTGGGATTGCTATCACGAACACAGCTACACCCACGAGCAGTGATCATTCCCAAAACGTTTGACTTGATTACCTTATCCAAACTACTTTTGCAATAAAAGTTTAGTATAGCGTCTTATTTATAGAATTTTTGAGAGATTAAACGATTCAAAAATACAAAACTTTAGAATCCTACAGTTTTATTTTACATTTAGAATTAATTCTAATTCCTTTTCAAAAGGCTAACAGCATAAGCTATATTAATTGATCTATGCTTGTTGTTCGTCATACTCAGTATATATTTTTTCGAAATTTTTGAGTCACTTCGTGAAAATACATAGTAACTTAAATAACAGTAAGCATAATAACAAAGTTAGTAACTGTAAATTATGTAAACTCGTATAAAGGTTTCTTAGAATAATTAATCGATCTGCTTGATATTATAACTACTACATTTTTGATAAAGTTAAAAAATAACGGGTTATATGCAAAAAAACTATTAAAGTGTACTTTTTCTACGAAAGGGCGGAGTTTCCTATTCTCGAATTTTTCGGGACTTTTTATAAGTTTAATAGTAAGTTCAAACAAATGTTCAAATTTCAAAACTTTCCTATTTATTTGCGTTTATTTATGTAGCTTCGTTGTGTGGGCTGTAGAAATTGACAACTGCTATAATTATTTCATGAATCGTCGAACTTATACGATCCTGATTCTACAAAAAATGAAAAATTTATTTAAGAGATTCTACATTATTTTAAAGTATTCGGAATGTATAAGGTAAAGGTAAAATAACTTCTATATTTCATATCTTCATGAACCATGTAATCCTAATCCTCTAAAATTAACAATTAAATTAGGAGAATCAATATTTTAAATTAATCAATAGATAAGTGGTTTAGTATTTTAAATGTTTTAAAATTTTGGAGTATGTAGGTAGTTATATAATATATTAAATAAGATAGAATAAGATTCTATTATTATATGTTTTCTCAAAGTTAAGCCATTCTGATTCTAATAATACACTGCTTTCATTCCTTAGGGAATATGCTAACTTCTTCTAAAGTTTTTTGATTATCTTCACTAGGTTAATCACTCTTCTTCTACATCTCTTCCATTTCACAGTTGCATGTGCGTTTTAGCTTCTTTACAATCATCCTTCAAGAATCTTTATTTTCACATTTCTTCTTTCAATTTATCACCTTCATCTTCCTAAAATCAGCCATTACTTCGTTTATCCACCTCGAATTTGTTCTTCCTCTACTATTTCCTCTTAGGTCTCCATTCTGTTATATTTCTTATCACACTTTCCTCAACTCTTCTCATTTCATGAAATGAGAATCATAGAATGAGAAGAGACTAATCCATTGTATTTGCTGAGATTTCATGAACTTTGCAATATCTTCATTTTCCATGTCTTTCAATATATCATGGTTTGTTCTTAAACTTCTACACTTCTTCAAATCTAAATTTATCTATTTTATTTTTTTTCGCTGACTTTCTTGTTTTTCCTCTTTATCTAATTTTAGATATTTTGTTCAATTCTGGTTAACCTTTAGTCTTATTATTGCCGTCTAGTTTTCTATTTCTTGAAAATTCTCCGTCACCTTTCTCTTTGTTCTAAATTATGATAAATATATTATCAGCGTATGCTAATATTTGATATTCCCCAGTTGCAATAATAATTTTCTGATTATTATTTCCTGCTGCTATTCTACAATTCTGTTATTTTAAATTTATTGTAATTAAATTAAAATAAATATAATTTTGACCATATAAAGAGAAAATTTCGAACAAATTTAAAGATTAGCTTTATTTTTAAGTTGAGTTTGAAATTGAATTTGAAGCTTATCTTGAAGCATAGTTTAAAGATTAGTTTATGGCTTAGCTCTTAAAGCTGAGTTAAAGCCTAATTGAGGCGTAGGAGTTTTTAAAACTTAGTTTGGTGTTTAACTTGAACCTAGCTTAAAGCTTAGTTTGAAGCTTACCTAGGGGCATAGCTTGACGTTTAGTTTGAACATTAGCCTTAATTAAGCCTCAAGCTAAGCTTCAAAGTAAGCCTCACATCTGCTTGTAAAACTTTAAATTATTCCTCAACTAATTCAATTTTAAAATTTGATTTTATTATAATTTGTGTTTTTTAAGTGCACCAATTTTCAATTATAGAGGGTTCAACCATTGTTATCACCTTTATTAATCAAAATTAATTTTTAGTTTGTTTGGCAAGTGATATCGTAAATAGCACACATTTTAAACTTGTGTCGTTTCTTTTTACTATTTTTTTATATTCATCATAGTAAAAACAACTATAAAAAATACAAAGTGTAAGTATAGTATTGTTTTTATTTGTTTAAAATTAATTTTATTTTTACTTCATTTTATGAAGATAAATTTCGAGATCTACTGTTTCATTTGTATAATAATTATGTAGTTTGTCTTTAATATTGATACTTTACCACTTACACGTGCTTTGTTTATATTATATTACGTTGATGTACTTGTATTCTAACAAGCAAATTATTCAATTCAGCTTGTACATAATTAAAATTTTAAGCTTCTATTATCATAGTTTTTGCAAATTCGTATAGATATATCTTGTTTAATTTTTCGAATGTACTATGAAATAGTACATAGCATAATATTCTACTATAGAGTAAACTGTTTATTAATCGCGGATGCGCTCTTCTTTTTGTTTTAATATACCATTAACTGATAATTCTGATGGTAATGATGAACTATATATTTAATAACACACGAAATGATACATTTTCTAATAAAAATAAAATTTTCAACCATCCATAATAGTTGATTTACTATTGCTATAAAATATAAAGTTTGGTTTGTAGTATTGCAGATAGTTTTTTAAAATAAAATTTGTTAAGTTTTGATTGATTTTGTAACAAATTTTTAAGTTGCTTTTTATTTTATAAATCCAAACATTTACTTGAAAAATAACCTTCGATGTAATTATTGGTAATTTAAAAATTCGTTACTAAAATTTTTCTATTAGTTCAGAAGTCATATTGTGACATTATTGAGAAAATCGAATATTACTTACTATCAAGAGTATATTTTTAACCAGGATTAGTATGAAGATTCAATCGTTGACATTTTTGATGTGGTAAACAAGGCGTTAAGAAGTTTGATATTCAAAAATATTCGAGAAAAACCAGATGATATATGTTGTAATACTAAATTGTTTAGATTGGATAACAGTGACAATGTCTTGGAGAATAAATGATAATCTCCTAAATCCTATAAGAGTAGGTATTCTTGTGTTTATTGATCATTTGATTTATTTCAAGTTTGTTGTGCTAATAACTCACGTCTTTGTTAATCTTGAGTACATAGTAGTATTTCGTAAGATCTTTCAATTTACCTGGTCATGAACAGATACCGTAAAATCATCATGGGATTATCTGTTTTGGGCTTTTAGTTCCATTATCAAACAGGAAAATATCGTGTATACTTTTTTCTGTGTTGACTTTCTAAGCGGTCAACTTAATTTTAATGATCGACTGAAATACATTCAATTGTACAATCAATTGATTTTTACTCTTCTGCAATTTTTTTTTTTTTATAAAAACTCTAGATAATTTTATTTCTGTTTTATTTTTCTAAGGTCTTGGCCATACTAAACTTAATCAATAAAGGAAGTTAAGGCTTCTTTCCTATTTTTACGGTATTATTTGCTTAAGAAGCTCTCACAATAAATGTTAAAAAAATAAGGAAAACATTCTAAACTCTAAAACATGTTGTTTGACCTTAAATTTTTTTTGATAACAGCTCTTTAATAATCAAATAACAGAAATACATATGTAGGGAAGAAAGAGTAAGGAATGACATTCATTATTTAGTTTGCATAAAATTTTTAAAAACTTTTTGGTTAGAAATAAACAAAAAAATTTTAAAATAATAAAAGCTATTTAAAACAAAATAAATATTTCTTTAAGAGATACTTCATAAATTTCGTAGGTAACAAATTTAAATCTTTACTTTATTTATTATGTTCACAACTAGGAATCGGAATATTTGAACAGTGGATTGAATAGTGGATTAGATAAACCCTGTTTATTATGGCAGTATTACTCGTTAGTACCCCAATTTATTGCAATATTAAAAGACTTTTTTTAAAGTAAAATTAAATAATATTGTTGATTCCATTCTTCAATGAACGATAATAGATTTCTTTGATTGAAGAGTAGAGGATATATAGTTTCTACTCATTTTTTATTTTAAATTAATAAGTAGTGTTATATCTCTCAATTTAACAATCAGTTTTTGAGGAGTCAATTCAAGAATTCTCAAAAATTCTTTAAAAATTCGCAAGAAATCTTTAGTTTAATAATTAAAAAAAAAAAAAAAAAACGTTGATTAATTTGAGAATTTTATTATATTTAAATATAACTATTAATTATACTTTAAATATACAATACAAAAAGCAAAATAAAATAAAACTAATTTTGAAGATAAAATGGAAACTAAAAAGCATTTGGTCATCAAAAGAGTGAAAGATAACAACAAAAAAGAAGATAATGAAGATGTATTTGTAAATACGACTACGATGAAAAGTATTAAAATACTATAAAAATATTATAAATAAATCAAAAATAGTTAAACATAGGTTCGGGGTAGATTTAGAAATAAAACGACAGTAATAAAAATTAAACTTGGAATTGAATATTCGATTAAAAAAACAAAATAAAAAAAATTAGAAAAACTTGCAAGGTTTTGTAAATTAAAGACGATGGGTAAACCTAGATAAATCGCAGACCAAAATCTTGTATACCATTTCCTCTTTTTGTTTTCATAATTTCTGCCCTTTTTTGCAATTCCTATAATTAATATCTTTGCAATTTCTATATCTTGTACACCAAAATTTCTCTACGGTTAAAAAAGTAAAAATTTTAGAAGTGGAAATGTTTTCAGTAAGAAGAATATTAATAAGAAAAATAATTAGATTTGTTAAAATAAAATAAAACTTTGAAAATTAAAAAAAAAGAAGAATCTAATAGGCTACTTTTTGAAAATTTGAAAGATGAGGATGAAGTTTGTAATTAAAAAATTTGATATAATATTAACAATGATATTTCAAAATAGACAAAAAATATATTCAGAAATATAAAATATGTTAAAATTGGAAAATTTGAACTTGATCGTCAAAGTGAGAGGATCTAAACATGGGGATTCGAAAAGAATTTTGCCAATAAAATGAATGTTTTCATTTAATAACATATATATTTGAACAATAATTTTGAATTAATTGTAAATTGTTTAAAATTGGGTCAATAAATGTTTTGGAATTTAGCATTAGCGGAAGGAAGATATTTGAATTTTATAAATAAGTAAATTAATATTATAATAAAAATTTCAAAATGTTGGTAGTTTAATTTTCGAAGTATTTTAATTATATGATATGAAGTTATTTTGTTTATAATAAAGAAGAATTTATGATGAAAGAGGAGAGTTGCATGAATGAAATTGAAAAAATATTGCAAATAATCTAAGTTTTTATTTAATAAAAAATGTATTTAAATTTTGTTGTAATGTTTTTGTAATGTGGAATGTAAGATCATAATTTGAATATTTTAGAAGAATTTCTAAAACAATTAACATAAACAAATTACATAAATGTCTTGAATTTAGCACATATGAATTCAAGGAGTAAAATGTTACGCTTTTTTTATCAGGACTATCTTAAAATAATTGTAGATTCGTGATTTAAGTTAAATTCGACATTAATCAAATCAGTTTTATAGAAGAATCTTAATCTGCACTTACGCTTTATAGAATTTAACTGCACAACGTTTTCATAAATAAAATACAGTGCAGGTATAAATTTTAAAAACGTTTTCACTATGCTATTGTCACAAAGGGGTTATTGGGATTGCAGAGGTATACATAATAAAATTAAATAAATAATTAATCGATTTTTGATCTTAATAAAAGTAGTAATTATTGATTTATCTCAAAATTACTACAAAACAAGAAGTATAAACTGTCCTGGTGATACAAAACGCCAAATATACATTATCGTGGCCAAAAATAATGAACTAGAATTTATTCTTATTGTTCAGGTCATCTTTTGCTTACAGTATCGTCTTTCTCTTTAGAATTTTAGGAAATGAAAAAATTTAAGAAATAAAATTAAATTTTCTACAATTTACAGAAATATCTTTTTATTTATTTAAAAAAACTATTTGCAAAAAATTAACTAACTTTTGGAAATCGTATTTAGAGAAATATTCGAATTTATACTTTATGCAAAATCAGATAGAACACTAAATTAGAATTTGTTAGTGATGACGTAGAAGTGTATAAAGTATAAACTGTACCGCTTGCTTCACAATAAATTGTATCCAAACAAAGCTATTTATATAGCTTTATACGGTTATAAATAATGCTGTTTAAAGTCAATTATAAAGCACAAGTAGTCTATATTTTAAGCTTTTATGTCGCACTAATAATTTTGTTTGACTTTCCCAAAAATTGTTAAAAATTAAATTAGGAGAATTAGGAACTTTTTCTGGTTCCACCTAACACTCTAAGGATTAATCTAAAAAATTGCATATCTAAACTACATATTTTCTTGCAAAAGTATCCGATGTCTAATAATTATTATAGAGACCGACTTCAAAAACTTTCACACTCAATAGTGCCAATCCGACACACTCAATAGAAGTTCGTCAAAAATTAAAGCTTACTTGAAGTGTATATAATCTGATAAGTTGTAGTGGGTTTGTGTTATCCAAGCAGGGGGGCCGAATATAAGGGTATGAGTAGTATTATCGATCGCTGTTAATATTATTTGAGTTAGAGAAATTACCGTTAATTTAATTATTGTTAATTATTTAAAGCAAGGAGGATCGTTTGCTTACAAATTAATTACACATTGCTCCTGTTACGGTTTGAAGAATTGGGGGTAATTTTAACACTTCACAAATGATATAGGTTCCATTATAGTAGATCTTTTTTTATTCATGGCTAAACATTTGGATTTTTGCTGTACCTTTTACCTGTGGCTTGAATTATCATTAATACATATTTATTATTAATCTAAATTTGAAATTTCTACGATATTATGAAATCACGATGCCAAAAATAGCATTGTTTCGTCTCTTTAACTAACAAGCAATGAGTTGATCACTTCGGATGTCTGCTTTAACTATAAGCAACGTCGACTAAAATTTGATTGTAGCTTGCTAATACGAAAGCCACATCACAAAGCGGAATTTACTCAAAAATATCGAAACCTAATCAACTCTAAATGAAATTTACCTTTGTAATGTAATGTTATAAACAGAAAGCAACAATAAGATAAAAATTCAGTTTAGTAGTTGAATAATCGATGTGCCCCAGTAATATTGCCAACTATTGTATATACAACAAACTAATATTAATTGATAATAAAATTCCTTACTTCTTAAAAAAATATTCCCAAGTTGAACTATTTGAACTATTTCATTAAAATGGAAGAGTTATTTGGCGGAGAAAATTTCCATTTTCAGTTAATATTTTATTACAAACATTAGAAGAATTCAGTCTAGAAAATTACGAAGCTTATTTAAACGGAGTAAAGGTAACTTAAAAGACTATTGGTTTTCCAAAGAAACACCGCCTTATTAAAAGCTTTGTGATTATTCTTGCCTAAAAGGTATAGTGCGGATAAGCTTTCGTTATTATAACTTTCGTTTTCATAATAATTAATAATTTATTTCTTTAGTACTGATGTAACTCTGTAAAAATAAGTTTTTTACTTTGCAATATTTGAACCTTGAGCATAACAGTCTAGACTCGAGGCAGAAAGCTATAAACTTTGATAAAAACGCCAATAAACTTAATTCGAAAATATCAATAAAAGTTCTCTGGTAATCGTATTCAAGCTGAGCACAAATAAGCAAAAACTTTTATTTTACTGAAACAAAATCAAGAATGCAGTTTGTAACAATCCAATGCTTAATCGAAATTATAAATTCCAATAATTTTGTATTTTCCTTGTGCTTATATCCGCAACAAAATGATATTTTTTATCTTTTAGTTTATTTTCATATTGTGTGGGCAACATAAAAAAGTAAAATTGGATTTCTGTTGAATTTCCAATACAAAAACAAAGACTTCAAAAATTATTGCACTTTATCGTGAATACAATTTTTGTGACCATAAATTGGGACCGTTTTCTAATAGAAAATCAAACAGTTGTTTTGAGTATATTCATACTGTTTTAGGTCTAGTTTTTTTTATATTTTTAAAATAATCAAGCTTTCGCGTCTAACAACATCAAAGAGAATAATATATTTTCTTAACCGTTCAATTCGTGCGTTTTTTGTTTATTTCAGTCAATAAAATAATTGAAAACATTCTTTTTTATCTGATACCGTTGAAATCGAGAAACTTTTGCAGCACTGAAATACTTTCTGCTGGCTGATATCATATAAAATTTTCAAAAAGCACATAAATAAACAACAGCGCAATATCACAATAGAATTTTTCAGTTACACTGCTTGAGTTCTGGGTTTAAATCCCAACGAGCAATACTTTTTACAACTTAAAAATTTATGTTTACGACAGACAAGCTAGTTTCAGCTTGTTTCAGACTAGTTTTAATTTAGTACATTTTAATGTAAAAAAACTTGAATAAAATATTTTAAAATTTTCAGAAAGAAAACAGGTATTAACAAAATTTATTGTAAAAGTTGTACTGTTTGCTTAAGAGGTACTGTAATTAATAATTACTATCGATTTGGTATAAAGTAGCACTTACTAACTTACAATAGAATAAAGAAGTGCTTAATAATAGCATTTACGAAATTTGTCACGGAAACACAAAATATCGTTCTTCTTCCAATAACTTCCATTGTCACTAACTTAATCAGAGCTTCAATGCTTTTAAAATTAAAAATATTTTGTCAACTGCTTTAATCGATTTACAATCAATACAATCTTTTATTTTATTTATTATATATTTTAAAATTTAAATGTTTTAAAAAATCGAGCCAATTGTATGCTTATCACCAAAGTGGAAACCTTCTAGCAAACTTTATATGTATGTGGAAAGAGCCATTTTCGAATGCACCGGGTTTGGTATATTTGAACATACATATTATGTGGCCCACGTACGTGGTCAGTACTTAATCTTTTTTATTTTTAGGTAGCGACTGAGTGAAAATTGTATTAACGGATTAGGGTTCTCAATTTATTACAGGCAATTTTAAATTAGATTATACGAGATTCTACTAATCTCCAAGAATTTTACAATTATCGCTTTGTCACGATTTTTTCGGTTCATAACTTTATTTTAAAAAATGAAGATTCCTGCCGTTATAGACCCGTCATATATAAAATTATATTTTATACCTTACGTTCCGATACTACCATCTCCTGTAAATGCTTTTCGCAAATCCATTTAAAAAGTTTTCAATATAAATTCTCTGAGAATTCTTTTTGTCCATTGTCAGGGTTTTCAGAATCCTGCATGTAACATGAAATAAAAGTTGGACTGTTTTATGTTTTTTTCTGTTCACTATTATATTATCCAGTTTCATAACAAGGTTAAGCACTACATCTTTATATAACTCAATTTAAATCTAATATAAAAAAATCTTTTAAAACCACCTGTTTTATAAACTGTTGATCACTGACTAACTTCATTTAAATAATCATTTGAAATGTAATTACACATTAACTTCCGTAGTGGTGGCTTGTACGGGAAGAACAATAGGGCGTCAGCAATCTATACACCCAAACCCTCTGGTTTTAAAGATGGAAGGCTTGTGTGAAAGTTCTGCGATAAAAACCTTTCCCTCAGACAAAATAAATTTATGGATTAGAACAAAGTGCACCAGAGTATGGAATACCTTCCAGTATATCAGTAATTATATGAACTGTATTAGAAGAATAAAAAGGATCTCAAATCGACTGCATATCAATATAATGCAAGAACTGTCAGAAGAAATAAATCTTTTACTATAAGAGATATTAAAGAAAGCGCAATAAGAAAAGAACTTGTACGGAATCTCCACAAAGTGGGATCTGAGAATAGAATCGTGCAGAAGAACCGCCGATTTAGCTTTTAGAGTTGATTATAGAACTACAAAATGAGATGAAAAACTATTTTCCTCTGGCAAGAAAGAACAATTTTTCCTCTACACGATGAATAATAAAAACTAATCAGCTTCTCTTTGGTGTTGAGATTCCTAAGTGATGTTACAACTAGCTGATCTGATGCGGAATCAAGAGCGAGGTTTGAAAAATAAATCTTTCTTGATAAGTCCAGCTCTTCGGAAAGAAACACGTATAAAAATAACAGATATTTATTTACAATAATATCAAATGATTAAAAAAATACAAGTGTGTATTGTGATTGCACTTGTACAATTATTGGTGAAGATTGCCTTATTGAGCATACTCAAAAAAAAATTATCAATATAACTCAAATACTTGTTTGGGCATGGTGTCTAACATACGTTGAAGGTCCCGTAAAATGTGACATACATAAAAAATGCCATCAACTGTTCTCTTAAAAATTTCAGACCCACAGATTAGAAGTAATAAAAAACTTACTCACCCCGATAGCTATCGACGAGCTTACAAAATCCAATCTTATACAATGTATACCCTTAACCACAAGACTGGCAGTAAAATTGAGCACCACAACAATCAATCACCAAACAAATAGTGATTGTAGCCAAGCACACAAACAAATTAATAGCAGGTGCTTACACGGTCTCGTAAAATTATCAAATTGTACTTCAAAAAGAATGATAAAAAGGTGAAAGGTGCTTCCTAACAAAATTGACTTTCACTGAGCACGAAAAATAATTACAACCTCATTAGTTCACAGAAATACCAAAATGTTCGTCTCTTGCTTGACCTTTGAGAACAAAATTCCCGTGCCTATGCCAAATAGAAAGCACCAAATAGTAAGACAGGACCGAGCTCAACCCAAACAAAACATCAAAATTTTGTTACAAAACAAAGAATTGTAACATCCCTTATTAAGAATTTTTTTTTCAAATGTCCCAGATGCCACTGCTCAGGTTAGTCGCTAGTGAGCTTGCTGCTTATGTTAAAAGTTGACTAGAACTTATTCGTGGGTGCAATGCAGTACTTCGGACAAATACGGCAAAATAAAAAATATAATTCTATATATTTAATCAAGTTAATATGTACAATATTGCTATATTAACCCTGGATTAGTTTCTCTATGCAAAAAAATTAAAGAAAATAATTTATTAAATATTATATACTATATTCTCGTGTGCAAAATCACTACACTAGCTTACCTCGCTCTGTTATGGGAGTAGAGAAACTTCTGAAGGTTCGTGAGTCCTAATTTCGCTCTTGACTTTCTCAACAAAAATATACCAAAATTTAATTTCAATAATGTTCAATTAAATAATATCAAACTTAAAAAATTTTATACTTGCTCGAGGATCGAACCTACAATTTCAATTTAACAATCCAATGCTATATCTTTTAAGCAACACGTTGTGTTCTTCTAATGCAATTTTATTTTGTTAATTATTTTAAACTATTCAATTATTATTAAATTTAAAAATTTTAATAACTTATGGCAGCAATAAATTTTTCAAAAATAATCACGCTAAATGCAACATGCAGCTGTCCACCTTGTCACACAATTTTGCCGTTTTTTTTTTTTAATATTTTCAAAAATTTTCAAAATATTAATCAATTAATCAATCTATCGTCAAAAATCACTTTTTAAATTCAACAACAAAAAAGAGTCAAAAACAAAAAATCAATTTTGGTGAAAAAAGCCCTTCTTCCGCAAACTTTATTGCCAACATATACAAAATATAATCCTCACAATAAAATTTCAAATTTAAATTAAAAAACAAACTTTTCTTGATTGTTACCTTGGTAACACAACAATATATTATACTAAAAAAATTTATAAAGTCTGATTCTGAATTGATTGGAAGCTATGTTATTCAATTTCAGATTCTTAATTTAATTAAAATTACTTACAGGACTCATACCTAAAAACACGTAACAATATCGTGGTTGGGTATCATTCTGGATTAGATTTATTAATTTTTACGTAAAGATCAAAATAATAAATATATTTGGTAATCACTCGTTGTTAAACGGAATAATTATTTTCGGTACTTAAACTGATAATATTAATAATAATTATTGACCTGTCATTGTCACAGTTTGTCTGAATTGTTTGCGCACACGTGATGACGTAACTGTTTATCTGGAATTTGTTTGTCATAATTTTCACTAAATTATTCTCTATTTGACTTAATGTTGGCGTAATTTACAAAAACATTCTAATAACATTAATAACTTTGTGTAAGCGGAAACAAATTATTATTTTTATATACACACTTCACTCAATAATGCGATTTATGCGCCGGTGTGATAGTACAAACAGTAGGTAATCTTCTGCAGAATAATAGATACAGGCAGCAAGATAAATATGAACAAAAAGAGAGAAGTAATAAGTACTTAAAATATAGGAAAGGGGTTTATTACGTCAGAGAGTAAAATATCATTTAAGTAACTTCGTAAACTTAGTATTTCTTTTTTCAAATCAATCAAAAAATTATACATTTTTATAATAATTATAATTTTTTGCAATTTTCATATTTACAGACGTATGTCATTTAAACTTCCCTGGACTGCCCGAACAACAAAAGAAAATTTTTTAGTTTTTTTTCCTGTTCACAACCTTGTGCAGGAAAACTGTGATATAACTCATTTCATTTTCATTTTATTAGTTCTCTACTCCTTTATTCTTAAAAATATGACTCTTTTGATCCGCTTTTTTCTATAATATAAAAATTATAATTTAAAATGTAAAATCTTCCAAATAAACTCATTATTTAAACCAAAGAATAGTTTTTCTAATAGTTTTAATTTGAACAAGAATCAATTAAAGTTGCGGCAGTTGAGTTGTAGCGACTGATAATGAGAAGGAAATATAAAACATCAATAATTATGCAACTTTTATATATTTTTTCCTTCAATTAGTGAACGTGTTTATCCTACATTAATATTTTTTTGGTTCAGAAAATATTTTGAATAGAACGTTTCAAAATAAACACCAGAACCCTTTATTAGCAAAAAACAATAATTGTGTTGCCAGTCACGCCCAACTGAACAATGTAAGCTAGGTCAACCGTGGAAAAAATTATACTTTTTTAAACAGTTATTAAGTTATCTTCTGTAGTAATTAATTCCAAGTAGAGAATATTACGAAGGGATATTTTTACTAAGTAAATAAAATAAATTGCACTCGACCATTCTTGATTAAAATGAAAAACATAATTTGAATAAGTAAGGTATTTTTAATAATAAGCGTCAGAAATTATTAAATTTTTATACAAAACGAGTGTAATTTATTTAATTAATTATCTTATGAAAATTTGAATTCATTAAATTGTTTAGGCATAAGTTGTTTATTAAAATAATAAATAACAATAAAATACAAAATACGTAAATTTGAATTATGTACGTTCATTAAATAACTCATAATTAAAACAAGGTACAATAATCAAACTAAAAATGGCTCTAATAATGTAAATAAATCTACGCATTATAATTTGTTCATTCTTTTGTAAACACCAATATTCTAGTAAATACAATACATTTAATTAAATTCCGACTGTACTGCTTAAATAATAAACTTGTTTTTACTGTTTTTTTTAGATGCCTGCCCTTTATTTTCTTCTCTTTACTGAAGCCTGTTACACCAAACCATACTAATAAACTGTTTTCCAGTAACTTTTTGAATAACATTGTAGTGTCGTAATGACTTTTATGCGCACTAGTGCTTAAAAGTAAATATTTGCAAGTATGCGTTGTTTTATTTTACTTTAATTCAAGAAGGCAGTATATTTAATTCACGTTAATTTATGAATATCCTGTATATGTAATAATGCTAATTTATAAACGCAACAATTCGTATTCTTACTAGATTAACAATTGTATTTATATTTTATAAAGACGTCGACATGATTGTACAAACTATGCAAAAATACCAACACTTTAGAATAATCAAAATTGCTTAAATATGTAAATAAACAATCAGCACACGTTATCAAAAAAAATTATTTTATATAGGTAAATAAGAGAATCGTTAACGAATAAATAAGTATTAAATTATGCTTGTATTATTTTTACTCCAACTGAAGAGACTATTACTATACATTTTTAAAATTCTGCAGGATTTTTTTATTTTATATTTTGTCTGATTTTTGTTCTATTCTTTAGTTCAAAATTTAGTCATGCAAATATTCATTTTAATTTAAATCCAAAGAAATATTATCTATAGTTGTTATTATAAACAATAACTTGCTTGCACTTGTACAAGACAAACTAACAACAGTCTTACCCTTCCTTATAAATTAAAACAAATATTTTGATACCCAAACTTGAATTAATTAAACAAAATAGCAAAAATAAAATACAATTAAACTATAACTGAATATTTAAAAGATTTAGCTATTTTTTTACTTTTCTATAATTTTTTGAATATTACA
The DNA here is from genome assembly GCA_911387805.1 of Cantharis rustica. Lineage (NCBI taxonomy): Eukaryota > Metazoa > Arthropoda > Insecta > Coleoptera > Cantharidae > Cantharis > Cantharis rustica. Next base: position 40,926,472 of record OU426879.1, read on the forward strand.
TTTTTATAAGAAACGTTCAAGTTATAAAAAGGAATATTTAGTACTTACTCATTATCATTAATTAATTTTGCCAAAAAGGATGCTGTGCTCTTGTCAGCTTATAGTAATTAATTGAAGATTTATTCGGTTCGAAACATTTTCTGATACTCTAAATTGATTATATGAATTATTGACTAAGTGCAGGATTGTTTCGATGTGATACGTTATTGATGAATATCGTGCACGCTTAAAGCGGAATAAGTTCGAAAAAAAACCTTATACATAAAACTTGTACGTTATCACGAAATTCGTCGGTAATAATAAAAAATCGAGCAGATAACCCCAATATCAACTTATTGCAAAAATGAAAAATTGTAGTAAAGGAAATTCGTAAAATAAATTATTTTGCCAAAAAAACTAAAAAATAAAAAAGTGCAGATGGCGGATATTTACAATTGTCATTATGGAAAGGATATAAGAACAATTCAAGAGCTATGCCATTTAATCAACACAATTTTCTCAATTAAGATTGAATAGCAGCAATTTCGTGTAATGAACCTTTTTTATGATTCAACAAAAGCATGCTTTGTGTAGAAATGGAATATTTGTTCTGCTTTTTTGTATTTTAATAGTATTTTATAATCGCAATGCATTTTGTAAATTGATGAAGTTAAAGTTTTAAAATATAAAATAACAAAAATCAGTAGAACAGCGACAACTTTGTATTGGTCAAAAAACCGCATTGTATTGTGTACTTGACAGTTTTTATTCATACCCTAACTCTAATTAATGTTGGTCTAAATGAATTTGAAATTTTTAAGCTTTCCTATGAACAATAATTTTAATTATTAAATTAATTGTTTAACATTTTTAATTCAATAGTAGTTTTAATCCAGTTTAATTGGAAGAAAACAACATAAATCACTGAAAAGTTTTAAAAATGATACTATACTATATTAATACTATATTGTATTAATATTATTGTACATATTATACTAATATTATATAAATTTTTAACTTGTGAAATATAATAAATTAAAAACTTTTAAACGAATAAGTTAATTAAATAAAAATAATTTCTCATAAAAGCGATAACCTTCACTGAAAGCTCAGTTATAAATTTTAAATGTTATTAATGTTGAATTAACTTGTTTATTTAAAAGTTTTTAATTTATTTTACCAATATTGATTGAAGCTAGGAAGTCAATGTTGCTAGTGAATATTGTAGGAACATTGCGCTAATAGCGGAGGTTTTTATATAATAGATATAGGAAAAAATGTGATAAAATTTATAAGAAAGTGAAAGAAATGTAATTAAAGGGTTGATAAACTTTATAAACCTAATTAGTTGAAGTAAGAATACCTTCATAAAAAGTAAATGTATTCTACTGCCAGTACGTGCATAATCGTAAAAACTTAAATTATGCCTACATTAATTGCAATAGTTTCTTAAAAATATAGATAAAAAAGATAAATTTTTATATTAGATACTCCCGGGAAATTTAAAAAAAAAATTATTATTTTGATATAATCAATTTCAATTTTCATTACCTTTTAAAAGACTTTAACTAGCTCAAAAATGTCCAAAACATAATATCGTTCAGGGGAGTAAGTTTGGTGATATTGATAATTTAAATAAAAAAGTTTGTTGATAATAAAGATTCATTTATTACCATATGGTAAGCAAATTCACAGTACTTTTCGTTCTCATAAATAAAATAAATCTTTCTAATTCTCTACAGAATCGACTGCTAGAAATAACTCATCCTCTCCAAAAGCAAATACAGGTGATCGCAAAATTACCTTGTCGGTTATCCAAAATTTCGCTTTATCGCAAAAAAATATCATTCAATTTTCACCTTTCACAAAAAAAACACTTATCTTCTATCTATATTTCAAAATTCAAGTCTTGTCAACTTTACAGAGTTTGGGCTTTGCACTTTACTAAATTTTCATGTTTCCGGTAATTTAAATTCACCACTTTATAAATTTTTACGTAGGAATTCAAACTTAAAGTTACAATTTCCTTTTAGTAAATCTTTCTTGTGCCAATTACATTAAATTAAACACTGTAAAATTCCTATTGCTTTGAATCTTATATTTTCAAAAGAACTCAACCGAATACCAGTGAATGTTAAAAATGTTTACCCATAACTAATAAAATTTGAATTTGAATGAAAAAAATATAACAGGAATATAATAAGAAGTTTGCAAAGCAGTATTTAAAAAAAATGAATATAATAAAATTAAAGTTTTACCGCTGTCCATTAGATAACACGACAATATATAACTTTTGTTGATGAGCAAACTAATTATATATAGAAACAGCCAATAGGCAATCGCATTATATTTTTTAATTTCAGAACCTCTTTTATGTACTTAACTTTTACGTTTACCTTATATGTAAATGTAATTTATGTATCCAACTACCATGATTTCTTAAAAGAATTTTTAATTTCAAGTTGAATTATTCTACTATTAAAAATCAACATTATAGCAATATTGCACCAATATTATTAGTAAAAATTGTTCCATTATAGGTAAAAGTTAGGAATTCAATATTTCAGCAATAATAATACTATGAAGGTATAACCAATATTATGTGCTACCTGGAGAAAAACATTAAATTGAACATTTAAAAGAAGTAAAAATTGAAAGTGAACTTAAAATAGCTTTCTGCGGTGCGATTCAAAAATTTAAAATATGAAAACTGCCAGAAACCGACAAAACAAAAATGAATAAAAAATCATCAAGCGAAAAAAAAATATGCAAATGCACTTAAAAATTTGGCCTCTATATGCATAAATAATGAATGTGGATTTGAAATCCACACGTACTTCTTAAAAGTTTATGAATTATTAATTTAAGCAATAAAATTGAATCAAAAGCACTTAAAACTATAGTAATCTTAAAATTGCATAAGAGTTAACATGCGATGGAAGTAGAGAAAGCTTCCATATAAAATATTAACAAGGACATCGATTAAATACACTGATAAGAGTATAAAATGCTTTTCAGTTAAATTTTAATCAGAAAAATAGAAAAAACGATACCTAATACTTTTCTGTTAATAATGAATAAAAACTGCCCATAAAGTTATCGTTCATTTTCACATTAAAGCTTTTTAATAAATTATTTATATCGATTAATTTGACTAAATTCAATTTAATTTATCAAATTATTCATTATACTTTAACAGAAATTATAATTGTCGGCTTTATCTAATTTCCAACCAGCTAACTTAATTGTATAAAATTACAGGAGTAATGATTTTTATTAGTTGAAAATTAATAGCACAAAATGTCTTTTATTTTAGTAATATTTGTATAAAAAATTTAACATTATTTTTAAATAATTATTTAAAATAAAAAAACAGATTTTTCAAAAACTATTATGTAATTTATGTACAAACAGGCTTTTTGTCAATTCAATTTTTTAAGGTTTTTCTAATTTTAAAAAACATTTACCTATATTATTAATGCAGATTTGCGGCTTTTGTGAATATACTGCTGATATTTCTACATAAATTTCTACATATTACTACATAAATTATCTACATTATCAAAAAATCTACATTTATTTCTACATAAATTAGTATGTACCTACATCAAAATTTTATATTTACCAAAGTTTATTTTACATACCACTGTTTCCAAAAAAATTGTTAAACAAAATTTTCGAGATAATATTTAATCAATTTTTGATTTATTTGAAAAAACAGAGATTACTTCGTGTCTCATAAATATTAAATTGATTTAAAGTACTTAGATTCAAGAATTTTATCTTAAAGCAATTTCATCTTTATCTTTTTCTCATTGTTTAAAAAAAATACAAAAAAACATTTTATAAGAACGATAAAAAATTTCATAAAAGCGATAAAATATTTTATGAAAAATTCGTCAGCATTTATTATATGAATATCGAATTATTATGATTATTGTTTTTAAGCAATAAGTTTATTCCGCCATCACAATTTCTGAAGTTATACATACTTTTACCTACAAAGGATTAAAAACTGAAAGTTTTATTATTTTCTTTTGTTATTAATTTATCGTGGAAAATCTGTTTTTCTTCAAACCTTAACAAAAATTAACTGTATGCCAATCAATAAACAAGGTTAAATAAAGTTTCATTTCTTTGTTTCTGCTCTAAAAAGTAAAGTTGGCAGTTGTTTTACTTTTTCTGCCGGCTTTGACGAAGCACAAAAAAGTATTTTACAGTCGGCGATTGTCTGCAGCAAAAGTTTATTCAGTAAATAAAATTCCTGTTTTTGAGAAGTTTTCTTCATATTTGATTAATATGTTTTAGATAAAACTTTGTAAAACAAGCAATAGTTTGTGTGAAATTTATTAAAGTGTTTATTAATTATTATAAGATTTTTAAACGCATTAATAATGTTTTTTTAGAAATGCGTTTTGATTTTGATGTTCAAAAATTTAAATTTGTTATTGGTTACTCAATCGTTTAAATTAGTCTTTCAGCACGGTAGTGTTACCCTTTTTACTTTTAGGTGAAAGCAACTATTATAGCTTTTCTAATTTATTTTTAAATCGAAAAGTGATTTAAAACTGTGCTTTGTACAATAAAATTCACAAAATTTTATTTACAAATATAAACGGACAAATATCAAAACGCAATTGTGGAATATCTTATTTAAAACATTGCAAACACTTATTATGTTATATACATTTACTAAATTTCAAGTTCACCGTATACCAATGACTTATTATATTATATATTATATATTATATATTATTATATTATAAGTGATATGATTAAAGGAAGGAAAACCAAATCCGCATAAAATTAATTTTATTAGATTATAGTTCTGACTATATTAGCATAATGATTTTGCCAGGTTTATTAAATACATATTAATGATTTTATTAGGTTAGAGTAGTTTTCAATTGTTTTTTGTTTCTGAGCCGAGGTTAAGTTCGCGCAAACGGCGTACATGACGTCATGCACGATTCCAAGCGCTGATTGGTCTAGCACGAAATATAAATCAACGAGAATTGTATTGTATAACAACCGCATAAACTAAGCTTTAGATATATTTTCTAAACTTGTGGCTGGCATTAAAAATTTTAATTTGATTTTTTGAGCAAGTTAACGGCCCTGCGGAAAATGTTAGTTGATTGTAACGTTTAATTTAATATTTCTTATGTTGGTCGTTAGTGGGTAGGTACCAGTGGCGGCTTTAAAGAACAGGCAAGGTAGGCCCGGCCTACCCAAAATTTAATGTACATAAATAACATTTTCTTTATGTACAATATAATTAATATTTTAATGTTATAGACAATTAATATTTGTTATTTTTCATTATGTGCACTTAAAATTGCAATAACAGCTCCAAAAATTAGCGTGTTTTATATTTTTATTTGTATCTGCTTCAAAGTATTATAGTGTAGGCACTGGCCTAGCTTGGTCCATATAGCGCAATGTAACAGTAGAACCATGACGCTAGATACAGCAATACTATAGCTTCAATAGCCAGCGCTTAGGCTCGTGCCTACCAAATACTTGCAGTTATATGATACCTCGCCATAAACAATTTTTTTTATCGGACACATGCAAGCGGCATTTTAAAGCTTTTCAGATGACAAAAAAGAATATTTATCTCAAATTAAATAAATTAATTAAATAAAAAAGAGATTTGCGAAGAGCAAAAATAAGAGAATCAATATTGTTTATAAATACTATAAACATAATGTACAGTTACTCGAAAAAGTATGTTACTGGTTTTATTATATAAAAATTGTTTTTACAGCAATACTTATTAGACATTTTTGTCACAAATTTCATTGTCTTTATTTTTGTTCTTATACATTTTTTTATTTTGTCGCCTCGTCTTCGACCGAGAGTGACCTAAAGCAGACTCGGTAAAACTTTTTAATAAAATTAAAAATGCACAATGGTTTTCTCGGGGGATTCCCATAGGATTTTTACCAAGACTGCTTTAAGTCACTCTAGGTCGAAACCGAGGCGACGAATAAAAAAATGTTTGAAAACAAAAATGAAAGGAATGAAATTATCTACAAAAATTGTCTGAAAAGTATTTTTGTAAAAGCGATTTTTATATGCTAAAAAGAGTTTTCAAAAAGTGCAATTTACATTGCTAAAATGACTTAATAAAGCATATCATTATAACTCAAGAAAATATTCACATCTTCCGCAGATTTTATCTATTTATAAAATATTGCTGGCCTACCCAAAATTTTTCCCCACCAGCCGCCACTGGTAGGTGCTTTTATATAACAAGACTTCGTGTTTGAATGGGTAATTTAAAGCTGTTAACAAAAATGTATTTGTTTGGGAAAATATTTATTTCGGGAAAGTATTATTACTGTACAAAATAGACGTATAATGTAATGTAATACAACAAGAGAATTGTTATCAGAGATGCGTTTGTATTCAATAACCGAATTCAATAAATTTAATATAATATAACTAATTAAATTATATTAATCAATAAGCAATAATATATCAGCATAGGTATTTTTAATAACTGGAAGATATTAAATATTAATATTTTAGATATTAACTGGAAAATTTTGTAGAAAAAACCAAAAAGTGATTACTTTTTAGAGTGGTTGTTTTGACCAAAACCAAAAAAATTTTTGATTTTTTCTAAAAAACTGTAATATTTGTAGGTCGCAAAGTAGACCGATTTAGGACATTACGCCGTCAGCAGTTTGTCGTCGCCACTTTGCCTTTACGGTTTTTATTTATGTTAACTGTTTTTATGTTTTTATGCTATGTAACATTTTTAATATAATGATACAATACAGTTATATTAAAATTTAAAAATTAACGGGTTAACTAAACACTAAAAGTTAAATTAATTTTATTGTTGCGTCTAGAATAAGTTTTGTTATGTTGTTCAATCAAGAATTTATATCTCTTTTAAAATCTCTTTTGATAATCTTCGAGCAAAACAAAAAAGAACATTTATTATAAGCAACTTGTTGCTGGTAAGTACCAGCAATGGGTAATTACCTATTCATTAATAAATTTCTCAAAAAATTAAAGAATATCGAAAAGCAGATGTCAAAATTTTGGATATAATTATGTAGTTTGCAATTTTCAGGTATACGATGATATAAAAGAATATCTTCGTGTATTTATGCATTTATGCACAGTTACCCTCTACGTGGCTTTCAGTGATACAATAAAAATAAACCTAATTGTTGGAATCTTTACCTGTATTTTTACAATTGGGCTATCGCAGTTTGCAACAGCTACAAAACATTTTTTATGTTGCTATTGTTTATTTAGGTTTGTTAGGTAGTTAGAAAATTTTACGAGAACATTTTCATTTAGTAAATATCAAAATTAAGGAATTTCAAATGAGGTTAAACTTTATATTCTACCTGTTTAAAGGTAAAGTGTAAAATGTAAGCAGGATGTTTAAGCTTTTATCAATTTACTAGTACAGACATGGAAAAGTAATAAATTGTTAATCTGCTAAATTTAAATTAAAATCAAATTACTACTCGTTAAATTAACATTATAAAATTTAATTCAAATTTTCTTGTTTAATTATTCCGTTAATTTTAAAATTTTAATGTTACGTTGTGCTGTACATTAAAAAAATTTTGTTTGCTTCTTATTTCTTAAAAAAATTACTAAATTTCAGACAATAAAGTATCATCCACAACCACCAAATTAACCGTAGAATTATAATTAGAATTAAGCAACAATTTACCAACCGAAATACTTAAGTTCCTAACATTGACACTAGATGGAGTCACACTAATTTGCGTATTAATTTAAGCATTGTGAATGCTACCAAAACATTAATTTATGTTCAAATTTCAAGTATTAATTTATGTACTAATTCTACGGTTAATTTGGAGGTTGTGGATGAGGCTTAAAATGAGTCGACGGCGAAACGGCGACGGCAAAATGTCCAATCCCCAAAGTGGGTAGCTTTATGATACATTTAATTCTGTATTTATTCACATAAATACATTTATTTTTTAAAACTAACAAAATGTTTTAAAGTTCAGAAAAAAGTTACGAGAGTACTTGAAATGTTTATATAGGTATAAAACTTGTGACATTTGCTTAACTTTTATCCTTTGGAATTGTATCTTTTTGTGTTTAAGTTAGTTACGTATTTGTTTAAAGTTTTGTAATCTTACAAAAGAGAACAAAAGAATTGCTTTGTAGCGCGCACATTAAAAATTTATTTAAGTTTTACAAAGTTTAATTTTTGTACCTACCCATTCTTCAAGTTTTCAACAAATTAGTTTGTATTTAGTAGGTATTTATCTATATTAAATTAATTTATTACTAGTGATCGCAAGCACATCGTGATCCGCCTAAATTGATTAACTTTGTATGGTAATAAACTTAGTATTAAAATTAAAAAACGCAAAAATAGGGCAGTATCAAAATGGTTCTAACCTCGCTAATCTAACTTTATGAAATTTTTCATTTTCATTTCAAGAATTATTATTTTCTTAAATAAAAAAATTTGATATTTTACCGAAAGTCCATGATTCAAAAGATCAGTGCTATGTATTGGAATGGTTGCAATTGTATAAGTTTTTCACGATATTTTTTATTATATTGATTAATTTATTACTTCTTTATTTAGAGCAGTGTTTCCCAACCGAAGGTACGCGAGAACATAACAAAATCGTAGATGTAACGTTGAAATTTAGTACCAATTGAAAATTTTAATAAAATATTATATAAAAATAATTCTTAATCAGAACAAATGATTAAGTGAATGTTATAAAACGGAAATGGAGAGGAACAACATCAATAAATAGCAATTATTTCAAGATTGCATTTAACGCAATTAAATACAAGGAAGAAATTCGCGAAAATAATATTTTGGGTTCATAAATTTTGGTTTGTAGAGAACTTTTAACGAATTAAAATTTTTATCTAAAGGTCCGCAGTCACCAAGCGGTTGAGAAACACTGATTTAGAGATAAACAATAGGTAATACTTTTTATACAGTAATTGATTTCATATTTCATTGTATCTAAATTACATACATTCAATGTTTCTTTTTTAATACAATTTACTGATAATAATTTATATACCTACAGTTTGAATCTTAAATGAAGACATTTACGTCACTAATGATTGATTTAATGATTAATTAATACAAACTGACGATGACATTTTAAACATGTAGCTCACTATTGTTTCAAGATTTGTAATTTTTATTATAGATTTTTATTTTCAAAATATTAAAAATAAAGAACAGATTATTATTAATAGTTAATTGAAATTCAAGAATCAATTCTTGAATATGTCACAAATATAATTTTTACCAACGAGAAGAGTGCTATCTTATTTTAATTCATTGATTGTGATAGAAATTACTTAATTTATAGAAAAGCATCAGCTGTTCAACTTGGCTTAAACTATGTAACTTGACAAATTTTCATAATTAAGTCTAAACGGTGTGCTGGTGAATCTGTAGGGAGTAAGATAGTAAGATGTGCACCACATAATTCAAGTTTTACACTAAAGATTCTTGTATAATATAAAAGAAGACATTTTTACAATGTATATAAACTGAGAATCTACCTACTTTTTTCCTTAAAATTAAGAAATAATTGAATCTGAAATGTCGATTTTTTACGTCAGAATCGTGCAAAGTCGAATTGAGTTGGCGGTCCGTGTTCTAGGGGAGGAAACTATGTTGACTATGCAGCTATTGACATAATTTAATAAAATAATCACAATTTACCGAATTGAACCGGCTTAGAGGGATATTTTTAATTAGTATAGCGCTTGTCGAGACGGTCCGGAACGGCCGAAGCGGAGGGAACCGAAGCGTTAGCTGCAAAAAGTCTTAGCTGATACCACAAAAATTAAAAAACTTATTTTAATAAATATTTGGTCCTGGTAAGGACAGGTGCACTAATCGAGTGCAAATTATGCCCAAATAAAAACACACTCCGTTGTACATTTTGGTTTTTTGTACGCGTATTTTTGAATGATTGCTGTTTCTACCATAATTTCATTCAAATTCGTGGTGTACTTTATCATTCTACTTCCGAATATGTAATCGTAAAATATTAATTAGTAATACAATATTGTTAATCTGAAGTACAGTTGATACTTCCTGAATTACTAACTGATGATACCTTATCCTGATGTAAATTATTCGATTAATTAATTAATGAAACATAATATTTTATTGTGTTATGTTTCAAAGGTGAAAATAGCACAATATCCGAAAGCCACAAATTTAACATTTTTGTAATGAAATTGTAGTAGTCGAGAACTTAAATTACAAATAAATATAAAATTTTATGGATCACTCGCAAATTCTACTAAAAAGAGCCAAAATTCGTAAAAATGATTACAACGCGAGAACCTCTAATTACGCGTTGCCGAAAATTGCCGAGAAGCGTCGAAGAACGGAAAAATCAAGATTACAACTCTCGTGGCGGTCATATTAAATTTTTCTGTTTTTCGACGCTCTTCGGCAATCTTCGCAAACGCGTAATTGCAGGTTCTCGCGTTGTAATCCTAAAAACAGCCCCATTCCGACGGAAAATTTTAGAAAATAACTTTCCCTAGAAAAAATTTTTTCAACTTCCCTCGGTTTCGCTGTCGGGAAGTTTTATTTAAATTTCATAAATTCACAGGTTGATAATAATAAATTAAAAAGTTTTAAATTGAACAAGTTAATTAAACATCAATAGCATGTAATATTTTTATTGAGCTTTCAGCAAAGTTATCGCTATCATCAGCGATATTCATTTATAACCTTTGCTGAAAGTTCAATAAAAATATTAAATGTTATTAATGTTTAATTAACTTATTAAATTTATAACTTTTTAATTAAAAATATTTCACTCGTTAATAATTTATAAAATATTAAAGTTCTTTATAATAGTACTTGCATAAAATTAAATTATGTATGAAACTTGCAAAACTACGATCTCTTATGATGTCATTATCTAGTAATTAATTATTAAATTAATAATTATAAAATATACTTGAAAATTATCATGAACTTAGTTCGCACGCAAACTTTAAATGTATTTCACTCCTAAACTACTGTAGATAAGTCAAATATGCGCAGGTTTTTTTATAAGAAGCTTTATTTTCAAAAAATTCTCTATATTTAATTTTTGTGTAGTAATTATCATGAATTTTTCAGCATTTTGAGCGTAAAATAAATCTTCGAATTATAGAATATATCTATGCGTATTTTAAAAATAATTATTTTAATTATTTTAAAATTAAGAAAAAATTTTAAATGGTTAATAAGATCATATTTTTTCAAATTTAGCAGATAATGCAGCTCCTCATTTATTGGTTGACGATCAAACAAATTTATTTTTTTAAATTAAATAAATACTTTCAGAACAAACAGTTTAATCTTTAAGTTTCTATAGCAAGTGATTACAAATTCAATTTAAATTTTTTACAATAAAACGAGTGATTGTACGATTGTCAAGTAGAAAAAGTATATCGTTCGGTTAACAAAAAGTTTTATCTCCAAATCATTTTATATATGAAATTTGAATTCTTATGGGCAGTGCCAAAGACGGCGCGGCGGCACAATGTCACCGGCCGCACCTGTGCAGTAGTATAATGTAGTACTTGTACATATTTTTATACATTACATCAAATTTACTATTATTATAAAGTTTCTTAATTGTAAAAATCCATTAATACCTATATAGGTACTGCGATCGTTTTAGTTTGAACAAATATGAAAAAACTTATTTATTTATTTCAGCATTAAGAATATTTAATGAAATTAGTTATCGATTGAACACTAACCACGTTAATTAAGTCGTTAAGCTTAGAGTAATTTTATTTAACTAAAATTAGTTAAACTGTAATTACTCATGTTACACTCAATTGGTTTCATTAATATGAAATTTAAAAGCAATAAAATTTAATTATGAAGTAATTTATTATAAAATGTAAGCGACCTTTTATTTCCACGATCTAAAAATAATTTTTATAATTAAATTCTTTCAATTTTAACATAATTCTTGTGCCATTAGCATGCAATATTGAATAATAAATAAAATTTTGCGAATTTAAAATTTTTAGAGTGTTAAATAAATTGTAGGGTTTTATTCTATCCTATTTTAGCAGCACAAACGCTGTTATATAATTTATGAATGTTCCTGAGGATTTTTTGGTATTTGCTTTTAGTATCTGCTATCCACCACGCTGAAAGCAAGGATAAATCGAATTATCTTTAAGATAGCTGTTTAATAATTTTAGGAGTTAATAAAAATTGATTTTTCTCTAACAATGTGGATATAATACAAAGTAAATTCCAGTTTTATTAATCATATTTTGTATTACAATTATATGGTTTATATTGATATAATATATTATGAGATTATATTGTTCGATAAGAATACCTACCGTGACGATTGCATGTTGACGTGTTTAATGAAGGCGTTAAAAATTATTGTTTTTACCTACTCGACGGATATCGTTTCCGTTAATATAGGTCACACTAGATATAGATTGATTTTAAAATGATAGTTGTTTACGTTGCAAAATCAAGAACTAATTATATTTATTTATTATACTGCGATTAATTACAGAGTATTATACATATTGTGGTGTTTCAAAATGATTGCGACTCACCCTATGCATTTTGGTGAAATTTTGGCTTTAATAATTAAGTTGTAGGATTGTAAGATTTGCTAGGTGGGGATCAATTACAGGAAATTCGTGGCTTCTTTGGCCAACTATGGCCGACGGCGGGTGCGTGACTTTGTATGCCCGCTGAGTTTTGATAATTTTGATATTTGTAAGTAATATTTTATTTTGATTTGATTTGAATAAAGTGGATTTGATGCGTGTGCATTATTTCGTTGTTATTTTGGAAGCATAATTTTGAGATTTGAAGTTAATTTGGATTGTTTGGTGGTTTGCTACCGAACGGTAGTGTATCGACTTGGCTTGATTTGGATGATTAAACTTTGGAAAAAAGAATATTTCGAATAATAAATTCGTTTTGCACATAAAAGTGGAAAATTAAATTATATTTGTACGAGCGAATGTGCGAGATGTTGATAACTCGTCGATTTGGATAAGGGAAATCAAACTTCGTTCCCTTTAAAGAAAATTAAAGTTTTATTTAAAATTTGCATGACATTTAATTTGAATTTGAGTCCGATTAATTAATTTTGGAAGAGCATTTGTTTATTTTTAATTTTTTTGGTTTGTGGTGAAATTAATATTTAGAAAATTTCACAACATTTCAATATATATAAACTGAGCGCGGTCGTGGGTTACCAGCCCAGCGCCAGTTACAGTCGTGGGTTCGATCTCTGACCAAGGGCATCTAGCTATTTTAATCATGGTTCCCTCACAAGATGTATTAAATGCGTAAATTTAATCGATTAATTTCCACTAAAACCTTAACAGAAAACCCTTTAAATCCACCGGGTTCGAACTTGGTATAATAATATACTAAGATCTCAACTTGACCGTTGAGCCACGGATGCATAAAATTAAAATTGTTTTTAAAAGCTTATACTATACGCTTCGTATCTTTAAGGATAAGATCAAACGTTGAGTCCCGCATCTCTTCATTTTCGCTCTACTTATTTAAAACAAAATATTCGTTTATTTTGTGATTAAAGTTAATCGTATAAGGTCTTCACAGCTTCCACCTGAAAAAGAAAGGTATGATCACATGTTTTTATAAAAAACTATAAGTCGCAATAAGCATTTATGAAAAATGTTTTATTACCCATATTATCCATTTTACTGTTAAAAATCCAATCCTCGCTTAAAGAAGACCCAGAGCAACAGCGGCAGACTGAATACGTTTATTTTGTAAATTCGCTTTGGCAAATGAAAAAGTTAGTATTGCTTCCGAACTTAATAATCGATTATGTGAATATTTTACTAATACCCGTCCAAAGCAAATACGCAATACGGAAAATTACTTCACCATAATTTTCTGAAATATACCCAAGTAAAACATCGTATTCACAATGTTATATTATGAAAAGTCGTTTACACAAAAAATATGGAATGCTATAATTTATTATGAATGAAATAATATATAAATGAACTAACAGATTAGTGAGCATGTGGGTTATAAGGATTACATTCGATATTGTACGGGATAAATCTCTCTGTAAGGAAAAAACATCCAACAATAAAAAAAACGAATTTATTTTCTGGTTTATTGTTTCACCTCTCGGAATGACCAATTTGACACACTTGTACGTACTTTAAAAATATAAAAATTTATAAAAAGAAATAAATAAATCATTTAGGTTCCAATTGTTTTTACTTATTCGTTTTACGAGTAGGTACCACGCGGATTTAAAAGGGGTTTATTTTATTGAACCCTAAAGCTGCTTTTTCACTCATTTTCATCCATAATTCATCTAAATTTGTTTGATTTATAGATGTATTTATATTTAAATATTAAGGTAACTGTTTAAAATGTTAAATTAATATTAATTGTTTTCTTTTATGTATTCATTTTTTTTGTAGCCATTAATAAACACGTTTATTTGCCAGTTAATCAATCACTTGAAATAATCCAATAATCGCAGAGTACACGTTAATAAATTAATTGAAAATCTACTTTTCAAAACAATTTTATTTTTAACGAATTGGTTAGTAATGCTAATTTAAATTTTTACGTAAAATTAGTGTATATTTCTTTATGGACAACTCGGTTCTAAGGACGATACTTTCCGATGTTACCTCATATATTAAATTTACACTCGTTATAAATTTAGATTAGATGAAAAAAATTCTTCAAACTTTATATTGGCCTGAGTAAGCATTAAAAACCCTTCAGAACTGATCACGAGTAAAGCTTTAAAAGCTTCGTATGATATCATGCGAATACACGATATTAAAGCTCTATCTCGTTTACTGACAAAAATGGTGTTACTTATTATTCAAATACTACAGCATTTAACAAGAAATTGCTTTTTGTGTCAACAGCTGACTACTTATTTCCGAAACAATTCAATTGTACGAAATCTCCATTTAACAAACTTTAATTTCTTTTAAGTGTTTTAATTACAGTTTAATGCGATAAAACGTTATTTAATTTGGTAAATAACTTGTATAAAATACAAAATAGAACTTAATTAACGAAACAGCTTACAACTCAATCGCCAAACGTCGTACTTCACAGTTAATTGATTTTCGTAAAAAGCTTAATTATTAAATTTTAAGTTAATCCTGATAAACTGTAAACTTTTATTTCCGTTTATTTCCAATTTTTATTTCACGATTATTTAAATGCCTCAAATTTGTTTATCTTAGATTTTTTCGTCCATTAAATCCACATCGATCGTATGGCAAATTAGGTTACATAAAATTTTATATTATCAGGAAATCTCTTTATTGTAAAAATTGGTTCTTTAAAAATGATGGAGCAATTTATTGCATGCAGTCAAAATCTAATTTTCTGATTTATTTCTACTGTATAATTTACAATAAGCTGTTAATTCTTCAAAATTGAAAAAAGTGTTTTTTGAAAAAAAAAAGCATTTGTATTTCTTTTTGCAACAAAAAAATATTAGAAATCCTGAAAAATTAGTTTTTGTTAGAAAATTTTTCTATATCTTCAAGGGATCACTCAAAATAAAGACAAAAAATGGTTGCTACTTAAAAGGAAAATATTCCATCAGTAATTTCCGTATTTCAATAAAATTCTACTCGACGGTATATTTTTATTTTTCACTTTACTGCCAGCAATTGTATTAGCAATACAATAAAACAGGGTGTAAATAATTTATTGTAATGTAGAATTTTAAGACACAATTATACAAAAAGTGGGTAGTTGTTTATGACGTCAGTACTCGTAATGTACGTCGTTACGATATTATATCCAGACGATAAAAAAAGCATTATATTTTTTAATATATTTTATTAACAACTCTTTTTTTATTTTTAGGTTATAAAAATGAGGAGAACATCCCAAAGTCGTTTGCAGACTCAAATGTCGGAACCCTTAATAGTGGTAGAGGAATCGGAAAACCAGGAATTCGATAATACGCAAGAGAGAAATCATTCACCCGACGGTAGTTCAAGCGAAGGATCGCCTACAAATCCTTATTTGTTATCACCATGGAGGCAAGAAAGTCGAAAACACTCTTTACCCACTCCCCAATGCAGTGGGATAACTGCAAGTCAAGTGCGTCGTTTATCCGAAAGAAGTGGTGAAAGTGCGGCTGCATCTGCACGCGAGGCAGCATTTTTGGCTACTTTATCTTCGAATCCGGTTCCTTCGCCAGGTGGTCGTAGACATTCGGTGGTTACAATTTCAAAAGTTCCCAGCTCACTTTTTAGTCGCAGCAGACGCGAATCCGTTGCTGCGTTCTCTAGTGGTACATTAGGAAGCCGAGTTTTACCAGGCAGAAGAGAGTCGTTCGCCGGACCGCCCTCTACAGAGCCCCGAGGAAGTTTACATAATTTGCATTTGGATATTATGGATGATATAGTAAGGGCTCGTAAAGTTCGCATGAAAATGTGGAATACAAGTAGCGAACGCGTTTGCGAAGTTCAACCTTTAGACGATACGGGTGGCGTTCAACGGTATACAAATTCTTCTGGAAGACGTTACTCGGACTTTGTAGGTACTACTCTCACACCAATTCCAAGCTCAAGTAAACGCAGGGCTTCCGAACTACCTCCTCCTGCAACAACAACACCATCAGCAACAACTGATGCAAGTAAGCAATCAATGGGAATAATTTGCTCTAATACTGACCTAATATCTATTTTGTCCTCTCTTACTTCGTCTGCCATGGAAATCAATCAGTGTGATGTTACGACGACGGAGAAAACTCAATTAAAGCCGTTCAATGCCGAGCAGAGACGCAGCAGCTTGAAGAGTAATAGGTCTAATAGTTTTGATATATCGACGTTATATGCCAACATTAGCACACAAGTTACAGACAACAAAATCACATCTCCGGTGCCATCCAATTGGTTCATAAAACGTCATCAACCAATATCAACTAAAACAGATCCTTCCAACTTACAGCCAGCATTGCACGTCAGTTTTGCCAACGAAAAGGCTGCTTTGATGAATAAACATTCCAAATCCATTAAAAAATCTTCACTTCCTGCTAAAGAAAGTGGTAAGGTTGTTTGGGACGAAAAAAGTGGCTCAGTGGTCGATCCCCACCTATTGGGTAGCGCAATAGAAGTATTTTTACGACGAAGTGGACCAGAAACTCCAGATAATTTAAACACCGCAACATTAACTGCTTCTTCGTCTAGTACCGGTGCGGTACCAAAAACTGCGGTCAAAAATGTACCGGCAGCTAAAGCTAAGTCGAGTTGGTTTTCTGGTAAAGGAGATGAGAGTGATTATTCTGAAACTTGTGACTCTTCATCTCTCTGCTCAACGTTAAAAGACTTATTTGTAAAATAAAATTTTTCCCATGCAAACTGCACAATTTATTAGTAATAGCACTTTTAGTTGTGGAAGATGTCGGAGTGGCAACTTAATTTAAATTTTGTACCCAAGATGTTGTAAGTAGTTAAAGTTTCAATGTCGTGTCAATTTTCAAAATTGTCCTTAATGTTTTGTTTTATAGAACAAATCATTACTTTTTTTGTTTCAATAAAAAATTTATTTTGATTGCTTCGGGTCTTTTATCTATTTTTAATAATAAAACTAATAATTTATTACAATTAACGATTAGTGAAATATATACTACCATGTTTTATTAATGGACATTCAATTGATATTTGAACTTCAAATACTAATCAATGCTTAATGATAAAAGCAATAACTGGCACAATGAAATGAACTTTTCGTGGGGAAAGAAAGAATTCTATTTACCTAAAAACCACCAAAAGTTTTAAAAATATTGTTCCGTATAATTTAACAACCATTCAACCATAATAATTAGGTAATTTTTTACTTTTACATAAACAAGGGTCGACCTGAAGTTTTCAAAAGCTCGAGAAAATTGCTTATAATTACTTGTTAATTGAGTACGTTGATATTGCACCACAACACAAAAAGTATGATAATGGCGAATACCACTTGACTGCTAATTGAGGAATGTGTGGTTCAACTACCACTTACGTCGAGTTCTTCACGTCTTATTTTCAAAACAACTTTAAAATGTAATATAAAATTTATAAAAGCATCTCAGTACAAATAAAATTTTAAATTTTTGCATAATTTCACAAATTTTGTTGAAAAAACTTTGCACAAACTATGTAAAATTGTAAACTTTTTGACAAGGATTTTAATTACTTCTGTAATAAATTTTCTTTAAAAATTAATCTTTAAGTAAAATTTGCACGCCGAAAAGAAAATACTGAAAGCAATTAAAATTTCAACTATGTATTAACAAAATTACTTTCTTTAAACTCGAGAACAGACATTACGAAATGTTTATATTATCACTAGAATGATTGTAAATAAATCATCCTGTTTACTGTTAGCTCCTTTTATGTCCTAAGCCTTAAAACTTTCTTGTATAAATAAAGAATTTTACAACAATACAATAATCTAAATTACAATTGATGCTTTTTGAATTAAGAACTGGGATTATATTATTTAAGTAGAATCTTAAGGCTTGAGACATGACAGTTTCAATTTCAACTCACTTTATGTCGACTTTAGATAACACCAGAATGGCTCGGCCCGGACTGAAGACTTAACTGCAGGCTTCAGAATTATTTTGTATTGAGTCTGGCCTAAACTAGTCTGTTTTAATAAAAAAATTTTTAATGAAATCATACCCGTAGATATAGCAAAGAGATTTTATGTCACACTCATTCAAAAAAAGTTCTAGAACAGTGGTCTCCAACTAGTGATTGTATTATCAGTACAGATTATTATTATTATTATTTTCCTATTGGTTATCATGATTATGGCAGCACTGACATTTAGGAAGCTTTAGTCAATTTAACTAGAAATTGAATAAAGCGCATTAAGTGAAAACGTTAATCGGAAAGTTTCTTGTTAATTGTTATTCCGTTTTAAAAAATTAAAATCATTATTTTGAATTAAATCGGCTCTCTAAAGTATTAATCTTACTTTTAGTACAATTTTAAGTGAAGCACTCATTAAAATTTATAAATATCTGTGAATAAATAAACGACAATTGCAATTTATAGATATTTCCAAAAATATCGAGAAGTGAACAAGGGAAACTTAATTAACAAATTCTGTTAATTATTGATTGTTTGTAAAGTAGGTTAGCAATTTAATAAATATTCATGTAAAAATATTTTCGTACATTTAAATGAATCTTCGCTGGCCGAAGAGATTTATTTACATTGCACATAAGACATTTCAATAATATATGGACCATTTTCGATGTTGTTTACAATCTTTAGACAATCCGTACTTATAAATAATTATATTTGTGGTTAAAACATTTAAAGCTAATATTCTAAATTACGTATATTTTCAAATCAAGTTGTAGATCAAGTGTTGTAGAAATTTTAAACACTTTTATTGTTGTATTGCAAGATTGTTGCACTTATTTATAATTCGTTTCAAAAATGTTTTTATAACGCAATTACAGTGGAACCTTTACCTGTTACCTATGGTTTTTGTACTGTAATATTACATGATTGTAAATTAACACATTAATATCGCTGGGATGCTATAAATGTCAGTTATTCTGTATTCAGCAGACCTCACCGGACTAATTTTTTTTTCATAAAATGGGGTGTAGCAGGAAATATTTTTTCAGGGATAGAAGAATAGCATCCAGATAAAGATCAAGTTTCTTTTCTTCTTCCCCTGATAGATAAGATTATCTCTAAATGAAATATTTGTAAATTATAACCATCACCAGTTGATGTAGAAGAACTATTGAAACCTGAATGGCCCAGGTGAACGAAATTAATAGAATAAATAATAAATATAAGAAAATAATTGAAATAGTAAGAAAAATCAATCTCCTAAGTGCCACCGAAGGCCAGACAACCACCTTAATCGCGGGTTAAAAGACGAGGGGGCTGGAGGTCGCCTGACCTTCTAGTTATAAAATATTCATTATTCATAATTCCTAATTGCTAATAAAAAAAAACAGATAAAGTTGGTTAGTTGGGCATTCAATTTATTAAATATTACTATTGCTTTGGCAGAAAAAATAGTTACTGTAATTTCTGTTAACGTTAAAATGTTTGTATTTTATTACCGATTGCATACTTTTTATATGACTTTAATTATAACTTTTCAGGTAAATACAGGTAAAAACTCTGTGGATATATTTTATTGTAAGGAAAAAATTCAATGTAATAACAAATAACATCTTTATGGTGAGTTTGCTTAAGCAATAAACTTAGCGTGAAACTTAGCATAGCAGTGTGTAGGCACCTTTACAGCGCGAAAACCTTAGGTTTAAATTAAATTCAAATCACTGCAGATCAGAAAATTGCTCCCAAATGAAACCAAAAAATTGTCTTGCACATTTGTTAATTTATTGTGCGTGCTTCTTTTCTCTTTCAACTTTTAGTCTTTAATTACTGGTTGTTAGTTAAATCCAGATTGTCTTCCATTACATAATTGTAATTTCCAAGTTTGTAATGATTTTTGTTTGAATATAGAGTTCGGGTTTGACTATCAATAATTCTCCCGAAATTGTTTAAAAGTTAATTTTTTGTGATTCACAATAATTTCTGTTTTGAAATGTAATAATTATTGGTGTCAAAACCTTGGTATTTTTTATAATAAATTTTTAATAATTTAATTAGGTTAAAAAATTGTATTAAATAGTTTCGGGTAACGAATATCTGAAAATATTGATCAAATGCGTAAAAATGATCATTAAATATTGTAAAAGTAAATGAAATATTTACTGGTATCGATGAAATGTTATTATTTTATGAAAATTGAAACTTTTTGACATAACATTGATCGTATCAAACCTTTCGCTATTTTTGTAAATTAAAGTAGAATTGTTTAACTAAAATTTTATTATATAAATTTAAATATATTTTTGAAAATATTTGTATTTTAATAAGCAAAATATTTTTTAAATGAGACACTTTTGAAACGAATTTAGAAGTAAATGACTGAAGATAACATTATTAATTATTAATAAATACTACCTACTTGTTGATTGTGAAATTATGTATATATTTATGTATTGACGTTCTGTATTAGGTTATTCAATGTTAAAATATACAAATACAAAAAGTAACAAAATACAATTTAATTTATGTATCCCTATAGTTTTCGGTAGATATACTAATAGGTTTGTGATTAGCACTAACCTTGACATTGTATTAACTAATTATTATTAATAAATAAATTGTCGATTCGATTTTTTCCTAATTACAATATGAAGCCAATGAAATTTCAAATCGTTAAATTTGGTAAATTAATATTGGTAAGTATTTTTATCGAGTTATTTCAGAGCAATATTGCTATTGTGTGCCTATTATATTATACCTATATAAGCAATGCATTTTATTTATTCAAGTAAATAATTTCAGATCAAAATCACCCTAATAATAAATTTCCTTTCATCTTATAAGCGTACTAAATTTTTTAGTAGAGTAATTTCAGATTTGTTCGATTTTTCTCATCAATAATAATATAAAAATGCAAAACTCTTTACTCACAATAAATATTAACCAGTAATATTTCATTTTTAATTTAAAATTGTTTAAGTAAATCAGTTTTAGTAAATAAAATGTTTAATTAAAATTTAAGTATGTAATATAATACGTATTAATTTCTAATAAAAATTACATGGATATAAAATTTTATAAATAATATATCAAAAACTGCTCTATCAATATTGACCTAATTTATTATTTAATAATTGGAAATAACAGATAGGAAAAGTAGGTATATAAAAAGAGAACTATAAAAATTATAATGAAAATTGTATGAAGGAAACAATTCCCCTAATTTTCACGGGTGAAAAATCAATTACCTCCTACCAGATTTATGTATACGTGTGTGATAATATGTATACCGTGTCGTCAATTCATATTTATTATTTACAATGTTAGGTACCTACATATTAAAATTACATTGTAATATAGTACCTATAAAACTATATTTGAAGTTATAAATGTGAAATCAATTTTATTTTAATTTTCAAATATTATAGACTATACATTTCATAATACATTTTTATTTAATGGGGAGTAATGGATATATTGATCAACAATTTTTTGCAGTTTAAATAGTTAAAATAAGTATAAAAAACTTATTTTGACTATATTTATTGCAGAACCATTTAGAGCACTTGTTCTTAACCTGGGATACGCGCGCCACTGGAAGTGGAGAAAATATTTTCAGGGGTGCGAAAAAAGTTTTAAAAATATTTTAAATTAATTAAGTTAATTAAACATTAATAACATTTAATATTTTTATTGAGCTATCAGCAAAGGTTATAAATAAATTCTGATGACTTTTTTCTTTTATTAATTTTGATAAATAAATAAATTTTGATTAAAGTGATAATCTTCACCGAAAGCGAATATTAATGTTTAATTAATTTGTACAATTTAAAACTTTTTAATTGTAAATGTATTCAGTTATTTATGAAATAAATTTCTTTTTCTAAATAAGAAATATAAACATATTTTTCAAGAAGGTGCGAGAGCTTATTTTGAGATTCAATGAGGTGCTGAACACTAAAAAGGTTAAAAACCACTGCTTTAGGGGATATTATTGTAAAACTTTTTGGTGAAGATAGTCCTGAATATATTTTTCAACGGAACGATGCTCTATGCCATTCTTAAAAATAGCAATGCGATGGTTTACCGAAAATAAAATTCTTCTCTTAGATTGACTGCCACAAAGTCCGGACTTATCCCCATTGAAAATATATAGGCAGTATTATAGAAAGGGATTGCCCATTGTAAAAATACTTCAAAAGAAGAATTAAAACAAATAATTTTTAAAGAGTGGGCAAAAATTCTTCAGACGTATGAAAAGCGTTCCTTGGAGCAAAAGACAATGCTACAAAAATACCAAATATTAAAACTTGTTATTAAAAGCATAGTTTTAATTTATATTTGTAATTTGTTTTATTTAAAATCCTTCAAAATTTATAAAACTTAAAAATCTACGAATGACTCACTAAATTTGAGCACAGCAAATACTTTAATATTTGGCATAATTGGGCATAATAAGTAATCAATTAGAATGACTTGGTATCCATTAGAGATTACGATATATTTAATTCTGTTTAGTTCTCTTTTAAAATTTATTTTACTTGGGGAAATTCTAATAAAGCAATTGAGAAAAGCGCGAAGAGAAGCAATTTTATGTCTAAAAGGATGCGCAGAATTATTATGAATTACTGAAGCTGCTTCCGAATTATATATAAAATTTATCAAAAGACTGTTTGTATTTGTCTTTAATTATTGTGAGATCCAAGTAAGTGATACTATTGTTCACTTCTATTTCTTTAGTAAATTTAATATTATTGTGTTGTTTGTTAATATTACAGATGAAAAGTTAATCCAATTGTCTTAGGAAAGCATTGAAGCAAATAATAATTTCATTGACATATCTATACCAATAAATTATGTTTTTTGAAATCTGAGCAAAAAATATTTTATTCGAGATGATCCATAAAAATATCCGCTAGTTTCCCATAGGTAAACCATCCTTTTGAAGATAAAATTTTTTATTAAATTTAAAATAATTTTGTTTGATGCTAATGTCTAAAGCGGTTAAAATTTCCGGGTTAGTTTTATTATCTTCTAATAATTCTCGGATTATGTTAACGGTTTCTTTAATGGGTATGCTTGGGAAAAGATTAGTGACGTCAATAATACTAGTTTATGGGAATTAATAATGATTCTATTATTTAATTTATTAACCAAATCTAATAAATTTTTTACTGTAATTTGGGTTTAAATTTTTTGTAAAATTTAATAATGTCAATTAATTTTAAAGCTAATTCTAATTTTAAACCTTATGGTAGTTACTTTCTTTCTCGATGCGGAATTGAGTGTTCTTTGTGCCTTTGAAATTTCTTCTTGAGTATTATAAATATATATTTCTTCTTTTTCCATCATAGAATAGTATAAAATATTGGTATAAATTTCGTTAATTTTTAACTTAATTAGTAACTCTTGATAACACTTTCCCGTGTGCTTAATTTCTACTAGTTTTAGATTTTTACAATTTATTTTGATTAGATCTTTTAGACTTTAGATTAACCATTACACTTCTAAAACAGCAGGTATTTTTATCAAAAGCTTTGTAGGCCTGGTAACTAGAATACGGTCTTTGTCTCTTTGCTCTACCATTAGTATTTTTTTTCTCTGTTACTTGGTCAGTACAAATAGACAATTTAATTCGGTACCACTTGGCACCGTCAACTCGGCGCCTAGCCAACTCGACACCCGCCAACTCGGCGTCAATACAACTTGTGGCCATCTATTACTTCAGACCAGGATTGGCAATTTTCGCTAATGTATGGATCTATCCTTTAGGTTTCTCATTATTGTTAGAGAAGTATCTCTTATTTTTCTACCCCCAAAAATTACTGAATATTTTTTAGAATTAAACTTCAATTGAAATTAATTGTTACAGGTAGTGACGGCGGCAGCATTTTTTAAATGGGTGGGCACAAAGTGGGCCCAATATATTTGAGGTGGGCACAAAAAATTTATAAATAAATTAAAAAATTACAGTATTGAAACAAAATTTAAAACGTAGTATATTCTAAAAAAAAGGAAAACTGTCAGTTAACTCTCACCACGAATTACAAAATTTTAACTACAATATAAGAAAGAAGACACTTTTCTAAGCATATTAAAACAAAAATGTTGTTGAATTATCTATTACTTTTCGAAAAAATGGAATTAAAAATCAAAAATTTACATGTATTTTAAATATACGTTTTAACATGGATCTACGATAGGCCGTGGTTGAGTTAGTAAAAAAAACAAAAAAACGAACATTACATAACAACATAACAATTTTAAAAATATCCTTGTAGAATGACAGAACTCGCCAACGGTGAAACTCGAAGCCATGGAACTCGTCCGGGTGTCGACCGCGACTGCGTAGCGCAGCGGAATGGCAATGCAAAACGTTTAGCGCCGTAGGCGCTTTAATATTTTTTATCTGGTAAGTGAATAACGAGCGTTGGAGATCTTGGATCAAAAGATAAGCTGACGCGGGTTTGACCGCGTCGATTTGAATAGTGAGTAATTTAAAAAGAGGAATTGAAAAATTTTGAATTTTGAACTTTGGAGAAGTTGAACCGAAGTTAGCCAAAAGTGTGTAGAAAAATATCAAAAAGGGGATTTTGTGGGCGATTATGCCGTGAGTGAACCGCCTCGGACGTCTCGTGGGTCGTGCAGGGATGACCGGAACGGGGGTTGAAAAGGGATGTCTCTAAAACGGGAAAAAAACAGTTGCGCGATTTGAAACACGATTGTCAATCGAGTTTAGGACGTCGCTGCTAAAGTTTTCCGTGTCAAGGAATTCCAATTCCGAAATCTTGTTATTTCATCGGTGGTAGTAATTAAATAGCAGACGCAGTAAAAAAATGAAATGAAATGAAATAAATTTACTTGAATTTAATTTATGTTGGTGGGAAGTGAACTTTATCGGTCTGTTGACTTAGGTCAGAAATGAAATAAACATCTGCCATGTTCACGGCGTTTAAGTCGAGCAAGAGCACACGTACCGTCAACAGAAATGAGAGCAGGGAGCTTAACTAGCGAGTTACCGTCGCGCGACTCGTGGCATCGGGGTGTAACCCATTACAACTACCTGCTTTTATTAACTTTAAAATGTCGTTTTTTCGAAAACTAATGCGTAATCAACAAAATTTTTTGTTGCATTATACCCAGAAAATGGTCCCCTTTCTTACTGTGTGGTTGAAATTTTTGAATACGTGGTGAGGGTTAACTGACAGTACATATTACTACAGATCAGATTACTACATATTAATTTTTTTTAATTTCCTACAATTTGGGTGGGCACTCGGGTGGGCACTTCAGTCAGCAGAGTGGGCACGTGCCCACCCTGGCCCACCCCTGGCACCGTCGCTGGTTACAGGTGACCCTCGTAACAAACATTTCACTTTATTTATAACCGAAAATATAAAAACAT
This sequence comes from Cantharis rustica, assembly GCA_911387805.1. NCBI lineage: Eukaryota > Metazoa > Arthropoda > Insecta > Coleoptera > Cantharidae > Cantharis > Cantharis rustica. The sequence continues at coordinate 40,952,477 of OU426879.1, forward strand.
AGAATATCCATTAAATAATATTAATTAGTAAATCATAATTAATGTATTCTTGCAAGTTTTCAAGCTTCTGTTTTATTTATAACAACGAAAGAGCTCCATACGTACTTGAATTTATTCTAAAAGTTTAAAATGCTTTCACTATCAACATCTTTAATATACATGTATAAGAAAAACAGTTTCCAATGTAAAAATATTTTTAAAAGTTTTCAAAATAAAAAAAAAGAAGTTCTTTCATCCTTTTATTGCGGGGTTTTTAAGAAATAAATTATATAGTATCTTTATTTAAAATTTGCACTGATGTTCTGTATGTGGAACAGACAGGATAGGAAAAGTGATATTCAAGAATAATGGAAAATAAAAAGCATCAAATTGGCATGACATTTTCCTGTCGTAAATTATACTAACAATGTATTGATTATACAAAAAGTAGAAAAAGTTTCTTTACGTGTATAACTCAGAATTTCTCTGAAAATATTTATAAACATATATTCTTAAAACAAGGGAAATGTCATCAACAGGTGTTGGCGTTTCTGATTGTAAGAAAGAAACTAAGCAAATATAAAATAAACGAAAACAACCAATAGTTTGTTTGTAAGGAGTCAATGATTTATAATAGAAAATTAACCTAAAAAATGAATTTTTAAGTTTGTTGTGTAATGTGTAATGTTAAAATAAACAAACTAAACATAATATTAAAATAATGAATTTTAACTATTAACCCTGGACAGTCGCACTGTAATTTCACTGCTTCCACGGTCGCACTGGGACGAAAATGTCCACGTACAGTTTTCAACATGTTCAACTACTTTAAAAAATCTAAAATAATTCATGAATACTCTTCAATCCTTCTAAAGTGTGAATTCATGATTATTTAAGTACAAAAGTTATAATTTTTTATACTATAAATTGGTATCTAACCATAAACGTTAAAAAAAAGTGTTTTAGCCTAAATTTAAACAATTAAAAAATGTACAATAGTAAAAATCAAATTATCATGGATTGTCGTCATGGATACTCTAACGTTCAAGAAAACCCGGGTTTTGATCGTTTCTGCCCAAAAAATTATAATTATTGGATCAATTGAAAATGCATAATTTCAAGGAGAGGAAAATCAAGAATTTTTATAAAAACTAAATCGAAAATCATTTTGAATGCACAAATAATATTGTTTTTATTCAAACAAAAAATTATAAATGGAAAAGATTATAAAAATTATAAAATATATTCAGAAAATTGTCCTCTTTCCTATAGAGCAATCGAAAATTTTGAAATCGTAGGGTGGATTAACTGACAGTAACCTAAACCGTTTATTTATTTTCTAAAGAGCTAAAAATATGTTCAGATAATTAAAATATTTATTTACAAACTTTAATGCGCTATTAGAAGCCTCCTGGATAAAAAAACAAAACTTTTAAACTGCAGTATAACTGACACGCTAGTCGCACTGGGATGTTTTTGTCCGGTTGACAAATTTATATCACTGTAACTCAAGAACTAACTGGCCGAAGGAGGCTAGATAACACTTGCAAGAAACCACCTCTACTAAGTTTTTTTTAGATAGAAAACTAGCGGCTTTATCCTTTTCGATTTACTTGGAATTCACAAGTGAAATTTCGCTTAGGACGAAATCGATCCAGTGCGACCGCGGAGGGTTAAGTAAAGAATACATACTTACATAGAAAAATAATATTTAAAAAACAATAAAAACGACAACAATTATTCACATTTAACAGGTTTGGACTTGCATAAACAAGAAATGAATTTTGAAAAAATTACGTAATAAAAAAAAAATTTTAAAATAAAAACTTTGTAATACGATATAAAAATCTTTATTTCACAATTATTAATGATCTTCCGTCGTATTTAACATAAGAAACAAATAAAAATAAAATAAAAGAAAGTAAGAAAACAATATACCAAACAAAATTGAAAAATTAAAATTGAAAAGCAGGAAATTAAAAAAATTACTTTTAATTAAATGTGACTTATACCAAATAAAGCCAAATAACTAAACAAAACAACGTCACCTGTCTAAATGAAATTTTTAAGGTTAAATAAATAGACATTGATACAATGTTTTATGTTTTAATACGCAATTATTTAATTACATTTTGTTATTTTATATAATTTTTTTGGAAACCTCTGCCAAGTAATAATTATAGTAATCTGTAAAAGAAATTTTAAAATCATTCTCGGGGATTTACAAACCACTCTCGGGGAATTACCGCGTCGCGTGATTAGCTATGACGTAGCGCAGCCAAATAGAAAATGTGTCTCGAACTGGACGTTTTCGAAACGGTGCATTGCTGGGATTGGTTGTTTCTTGTGATTTTGGTGAAGTGCGCAGCTGCGACTCTCTGAGCGCAAGTCGCAAGCATGCTGCTTTATCAGTTTGATTACGATCTTATCAACTCTCACCTCGAGCGGATTTACTAAAGTAAAATTTGGCGCATCACAATTAATTTTTATTAAATAATTGCTGCGCGACCAGTTTGGTTACATAAAATATAACTCAAGTGACGGTTGTTTGGTGGAAATTAATGATTTGGCGAATAATAAGGTGTTAAGAACGTGCAATCAATTGCACAATAACTTATTCCATTACCTCATTACGCTTCTGGTATCTTGTTACGTTTTCCGCGTCATTAGTGGTCGCGTTGTTTACCCAATTGAGGATTAATTATTTGGGAAGCCACTGTAGTTTGAAAATAAGTGTTGTTCCGGAGATTTAGTTAATATATTCCCCTAACTTCATATAAAGAATTATACAATCATTCAAAGCTGCAAGCTACCCCGGAGAGATCGTATCAAAGCAGGTCCGCATCAGTCCACTTTGACTTATCTTGTGAGTAATTTTAAGTATATTTCAAATTTGGTGAAATCTGTGCCGTTACTTAGTGGCGCCATAACTTGCACGTTGTAATTTGCCAGTTGCGATTATAAGCATAATATAATGTTACTACATAAATAAATTATGTACAGCGTTTACAATACTATTACAATTTAAAAATGTGAATTAAAAATTCTTTTTAATAATAGTAAAAGGTTTATTGGTTTGGTGTTATGAAGGTACAGTGGAATCCCGTTATAACGTTGTACTGACCGGAAGTCATACTAAACGAACTGACAATTTTAATTTAAATAATCAGCATACGTAATTTCACATAAACTTAGCCAAATGTACTTTATGTATGTACTTAAATGAATAACAAAGTAACTGTGCACATACATAATGTACCTCTCTATCTATATAACTAACAACGAAGTATCTAGTGCAAGAAGTCTGTAATTTTTTATTGTTTTTGGTTTGTATTTCTATAGCAAGAAGTACTAACTGCATTATGCAAACAAGACATGATACTTTTCATGTCATTATTTGTAGAAGCCATTTTTCTTTTTGACTCATGACTCGCAAATTGCTGCCTGTCGTCGTTGTAACCGGACAATTTTGTGTGAAATTCCGTCGTTAACCCTTAATAACTAACGTCAAATAATTGTCACATTGTAACTACTGTGCGGTCGCAGTGACCGCGCTTTATTTAACTTTTGGTCTTTTTTTTTGCAACAGATGCTTTATTTGGTATTCTATGAACCCAGAAAAAATTATTAGCATATTTGCACGATATATATATACGACAACTTAAATTTAATTATTTTTATCTTAATCTAAAACATGTTTAAGCAAACTAAATCGTAATTCTTTGAAGTACATACTTGAATAATAATTATAATTACAATACAAAAAAACAACTAGATCGCAAAAATTACAACATCTGAAAATCGCAGTTTTTTTTGCAATTCGTAGACAATTTCGCAATGCACTGCAAACGTATTGCTTTGTGGCACAGAAAACAAAGATAAAAAGTCTTTTTTTTTAATTTTGGAAGGACACACAAACATTTTCTACTTTTAAAAAACCAAACCAGCGTCTCTCCTTCGGTTTCAGTTGATCACCTTCATTTCAAATTGAAAATTAACGTTATTCAACTGAACCAAAATGTTCAAAATCTAGTTTCTGAAAAGAACTCCAAAAAAGGTTGGCCTTCACTGGTTTATAATCTTTAAATGTGACGTTTACTAGAAACATAAAAATTACAGTAACACTAACGTGCGGTCACAGTTAGCTAGCTTTTTTGTTTTTATTCTATAAATAAAACGACAATCACTGTTTGTCGACATATTAGAAGTGATGTAACTTGAAGGTACTAAAACCCATAATGACTAATTTTGAACGAGGCGTAAAATAAACACAAATTAAAACTTGAGGGAACTGTCAGAATTTCCTCATCACGAATTTCAAAATTTTAAATAGGAAAAAGGACACTTTTCTAAGCATATTAGAACAAAAATTTTCAAGGATTATGCAAAAGTTGTCGAAAAAAATCGATTTTAAAAATGTAAAATTTACATGTATTTTAGATACACCTTTTAACACGGCTGCATGATTAGCCGATTTTGTGTAAGGCAAAAAAATTTAAAAATATCCCTGAAAAAATGACAGCACTCGCCGAGGGTGGAACTCGAAGCCATAGAACTCGTCCGGGTGTCGACCGCGTCTGACAATAACATTAAGAGTATATCAAAGCACACGTACCGTCAACAAAATGAAGAGCAGGGAAATCAACGTGAGACCGATCGTCACGCATCGGGGTTTATCATATTACATCTCCGTGCTTTTCGTAATTTTAAAATGCCGTTTTTTCGGAAACTAATGCATAAACCTTCGAAATTTTTGTTGCATTATACTCAGAAAATTGTCCTCTTTCTAATAGTGCAGTTGAAATTCTGACAGTAACCAAACTTGATGCGGTCTCAGTGACCGCAAGATAGTGATTAAGGGTTAAAAGCGGTCGGTTGTTGTAAGCGGAGTCGTAATAAACTGATGTATAGTAGAAGCTCCATAATGTGAACATTAGAATTTATGAACATCTCGGTCCTGTGAACACCCAATGTTTTCTATTCGCATTTTACACTACCGATAGGTGGCGCTGTACTGAAGCAATATGTCTGACTTATGCCGTATTGGAAATCGTGTTTTTTAAATCAATTTGGTTTACATTAGTGAATTTTATAATTTATAAGATATTTAATGGTAAATACAGTCGAGTCGCGAAATAGTGAATACGGTATACACTGAACTACTGGAAATAGTGAACACAAAAATTTTAACATTGAGTGTATATGGGACTCCTATATAACGAACAGCGGTAACCCCGATACAGCGAACTGCGTACGAAATCGTGCAGTTTGAATGACACATTTATAGGGACTTCTCCCCAAGACTAAGAATTTACATTAGGTATAATATTTACACTTCATTTTACTCGTCAAGTTAGCATAGAACGCAATTTTTATACAGTGGCTCATAATGAAACCCGGACGCTGCTTTACTAGCAATGTAAATTGTACTTTTTGAAAACTCTTTTTGCATGTAAAAATTGCTTTTACAAAAATATTTTTCAGACACTTTTTGTAGATAATTTCATTCTCTTCATTTTTGTTTATATAGATTTTTTACTTGTCGCATCGTTTTCTAGTGAGAGTGACTTAAGCAGTCTCGGTAAAAATCCAATGGGGGATCCCCTAAAAATACCATAAGAATTCCATTGTGCATTTTTAATTTTATTAAAAAATTTTACCGAGTTTGCTTTAAGTCAAAAACGATGGGACAAAGTAAAAAAAATGTATATCAACAAAAATAAAGAGAATGAAACTATCTACAAAAAATGTCTGAAAAATATTTTTGTAAAAGCGATTTTTATATGATAAAAACCGGTCTAGGACGTTTTGGCGCAGCCGTTTTGGCGCGACCGTTTTGACGCAGCCGGTTTGGCGCAAAGACGGTTTGGCGCGAGCCGGTTTGGCGCAAGCCCGTTTTGGCGCAAGCCTGTTTTAGCGCGAGGGCGTTTTGGCGCAAACCAGTCTGGTGCAAGCCGTTTTGGCGCGAGGACGTTTTGGCGCGAAAATTATAAAATACTTTTTATAAGACGAAATCGTTATAGAAGTAGCTTAGTTTTATTAATTATGGTTAATTAATTATTAATTAATCAATGAACTTAATTAATAAAATAAATTTTCACAAAAAATAAAAATTTTCTGAATTTAATTTTTTGTTTTGTAGCTGCCTTGTTTATTATTTTCTGATTTTCTGTGAAATGTATAGGTTTTTCAAAAATTTTTACTAGAAAAAAGTTGTAGTCCGTTAAAGTCTCCTATCCGGAATAGAGAGTTAAGCCTGTTTGACAGGACGCTAAATTTTACATAAAATGTACATGTAAATTTTTATAAAAATATTTAACACCGTTGCATACAGAAAATTTATCAGCAAATGCAAGCGCAAAATTAAAATTTTACTTCAGGGGCGTCAGTAAAGTATAATCCATACTGTAACGAAAATTAAAACGTTTATTTAATTCTAAAAGGGCTAATACAAATATTTACAGATACAATTAATAACAATTACTAAACTAAGATTAATGCTAGGGCTACACCTGCGTCTAACGTTATGCTTAGCTTGGGATGTAGATGTAGATTAGCATGCAGATGTGGCTACGAATTAACGTGATAATCTGTTAATGATATTATTAATGACATTAGACTTTAGCGATAACTCGGGTAGCGGTCTCTTTTGGCACATCAAAGGGATTAATACGTTAGATATCGCGTTGTTGTGGCTACATTTATTCTATATCTCCCGCTATCGGCATACTTATAGTACTATACAGTAAGCTCTCGTTATAAAGATATACCTGTTTTATCAATTTTATAGCAATCATCATCAACATTTTTATGCAGCAATGTCTTAAATTGTAAAATAAACGCAAAAACTTATGGCAGTATACCTATAAATTTTGTTTTATATTAAACAACATAAAAATACACACAAATTTCACGAGAAATTAAAAATAAATATTTGTGTAAATTGCATTTTTTTTATACTAAATTAAATAATTTGAAGACCGCGTTTTGCAAATTTTGCAAAAAATTTATTCGTACGTTAAACCAAATTACAAGATAAATTTGTATATTAAAAACTTAAATAAAATGCAAAGATATGTGCAACTTGCAGAATCAGCGTCGGCTTAAATTTCAACGCTTAAGACAAGAGCTACACCTGCGTTTAACTTTAAGCTTAACGTATATTAATGCGCTAAAATGCAGATATGGCTACAAATTAAAGTGCTAATCTGTTGACAATATTAGTAATGGCATAAGACATTAGGCGATAGCTCGGGTAGCGGTCTCCTTTGGCACATCAAAGGGATAATGTGTTAAATATTGCGCTGTTGTGGCTACACTATTCATTCTACATATATCTCGCGCTATCAGCATTATCTCGACTGCACTTGATTCAGTTGCGCCTCATTTCTGCATAGTATGCTAATTAAATTAAGTTTACAGTTGAAGCAAATTAAGTTGTTTTTACCTATTAAAAAAGATAAATTTCGAATAACTTTTATTATATTTTCACTCTCACACTTTTATTTTTGCGATATGACTTGAGTTAAAGGGAAAAAGGGAAAAAATAGAATCGTACGATATACTGAAATAACCTAAAAACAGAAATTTTTGACTTAAGTTGTTTATACCAAACATCAAAGAAATGTTTTAATTTAAAATAAAAATAAAAATTTTACGGAAATATGAAAACAAATAATAGTTGTCTAAAATTAGTGTATTTTATATAATAGCTGTTCTATTAAATTATTTGAAAAACTCGTTTGCAAATTTTGAAGGTTAATTTTATTTGTGCTACGTTAGTAATTAAATAACGGACAAGAATATGTGCAATTTGCAGATTCAGGGTCGACTGAAATTTAAACGCGAGTAACAAGATACTATGTTTATATAATAAGTCCTGAGCGACACATTTTATATGCTTCTTTCGTGGTAGTGATGCTCGAAATCGAGAGTTTACTGTACATGAACAACGTTAAACATCACTTTAAACATTAACATAGATGTAGCCATTCAAAAATATATAATCTAGCGCGTAATTTTTTCTTCCGTTAAATAACGCATTTTCTCTCGCTAGACGTTAACGCAGATGTAGCCCTAGCATAACACTAACACTAATTACACTACAATTTATTTACACTATAATTTATATTTAATACTAGGTCTATATTTATTTAAACACTCGGTATAACGTTATCACTTCACTGTATTTATGTTCACTGTTCATTTATGTTAAAACTCGCGCGTTTGAACTGGAATTGATTCGTGACAGGAAATCGCGCTGCATTTATACTTAAATGCAGCCTTCCAGAATATTCCATAACCATCCAGGAATTTCCAGTCACTTCCTCGCATTTTCTAGATCTTACATTCATTTATATTTGAATGACTAATGCCGTTATCATGTATGACTCATCATACATGACGTCATACATTAGTCATCAAATATAATTAGACATTCATTCGTAACAATACATTATATAAAATAGTATTTATTAAAACCAATTATAAGTAGGTAAATCTGAGCCGTTCGTCGGATTTGGATTTCTGACCAGATGTTTGTGTTTTTTTTTTAATTTTGAAAGAGCTTAATTAAATACTTCTTTGAATCTTTTGAATTTTGAATTTAGAAATTTCAAATTTTTACTAACGACGGCATTATTTAAGTTGTACAGATAAATGTTTTAAATAAATTACTAAAAGCACGCATTTGTATTACAAAAATTATAATGCTTACGTTGGTACCAGCGCCGTAACTACAAAATTTGAGCCCGTGTTCAAAGTTCGTCGTGGGGACGTTAAATTACGTCGTTAAATTACGACACTTTTTATCCATCTGAGCAATTATTAATTATTATTAAAAACGTTCACTTTAAATTTTTGTTCATTACTTTTAATTTGAAAATGATTCTTTATCTCATCAAAAAATAGTTTTTGTCTTCCCATTCTTTTTTCTGAAAAATCTGCTTTTATTTGCCACCGGTTACCCAAATTATTGCTTTAGTTGAAAAGAATTTTTGATTCCAACACAATTAAAAGGTTACAAAGGTTTCTAAATAATTTTTTAATGATTTTGCTTTACTGATTTCATTTTTATCCAACGATGTTAATAATAAATTAGTTAACATTTTTATTACATCTAAGTAAACTATGAAAAATTCTTAAAATATATGCACAAAGGAATTTTAAAATTTGGAAAACTTTAGGCAGCTAATCTCAAAGGGATAAGCGTTGCCTAAGTTAGGTAATATCGGATACAGGGTACTTGCATTGTTGCATTCTATCGACAAATTTAATAATCTATTTAACAATTACGTCATATTGTATTATTTCATTGAAAATCATCTGTTATAATCATTTACGTTTCTACAATAAATTATTAATATAATTATAATATAATTGCTAATAAATAAATACATAATAAGCCAGTATAGTATCAACGTAGCGATTCCTAATGTGGACCTTACCAAAATTCAAGTTAGATTTTTAAAAATTAAATGTTTGTAATTATTATTTGCACCAAATCGTCTCTGCGCCAAACCGGCTCGCGCCAAAACGGTTTCGCGCCAAACCGGCCTCGCGCCAAAACAGTCTCGCACCAAACCGGCCTCGCGCCAAACTGGCCCGCGCCAAACCGGCTGCGCCAAAACGTACCATTCCGCATAAAAACAGTGTTCAAAAGGAACAATTTACATTGCTAGCATAGAAGCGTCCGGATTTCATTATGAGCCACTGTATGTTAAAACATTTTATAGGTTTTATATAAATATTAGGTGGACATTTTGATAACGATGAAGATAATAATCCACTAAGTATTTTGAGAACGCGCTTATTACTTAAAAATGAAGCCTGTAATGCAAGAAAAGTGTTTTTTTTGTATTTTATTGTAAATTTTGTAAATACCGAAATAGTGAACAACCCCGAAAAAGTGAAAGGTCTTTGCCATATTTAATTCACTATTTCGCGACTCGACTGTATATAAAGAAAAACTTAAAAAGAGATTGAAATTCACTTAACTGTTAACTGTTAAATTTTCTTTTAGAAAAAATGGCTACTGAAAATGCATCATTATTACTTTCATTAGCAAAAATATTTTATTATTTAGATGCTCTGCCGTCTTCTAGATGTATCAATGAGGGAGAAGCAGTTTTAAATGTCAAATACCTCATTGCTTGTGGAATTAAACACCAAAATGCCGATGCCATCAATATATCTGCTTTGTACTTGCAGACCACTGCTTTAATGGAAAAATCTTATGAAATTCTATGTGTTTTTTTAATAATGGAGGTAATTGAAATCAAAAGTGCAGTATGCACTTGCAAAGCTGGAAATTCTGGTCGCTGTAAGCACATTTCTGCAGTATTATACTAGCATCATACCTACTATTTTTGCGTGGAAAATTATGAAAACTTAAAATTTTTGTTTGGCCCGCCTAGCTTTGACATTAGTAAACATTACAATTCATATTATTAATTTTATTTTGCAGGATTTTATCCATATTACTTAAAAACACTCAAAGAGAAAAAGAAGTCGATTACTGCCTATGCTAGTTGCCGCTAAGGACACTACTTAGCGCTTCACATTTTGTAAAACGCGAATAGCTACTCGGTAACTTGATCATTATTATACTCAATAACGTGAACATTATTATACTCAATAACGTGAACAGCGAAAGCTAACAGTTGTTAATGTTGTGTATTAAATACCTTGATGTCTACCACCCACTTCTTATAGTAGAAGAGCTAGTGAACCATCCGACTAACCCGTTTCCCACAAAGCTAAAAATTTTTTATGTACATGATGTTTTATTATCAGTGAATTGAGAAAGTACTGTTCTGGCAGGCATCTTGCGGTTGCGTCATTATTCTTTAAATTTTTAAAAATGTAAAAAAAAATTTATTTTTAATCTATTCCCACAAGGCTACAATTTTAATATGTTGTAATTTACATATTTTTAAGTGTAAAACAAAATTGATAACCTATTTTGAGGGTTGCAAGTATATGCCAGACAATAGCAAAGTTGTCATCGGAATACTAATTCATAACCTGCTCCCACAAGGCTAAAATTTTGAGGGCATGTTCTTTTAATTGTATAAAAAGTATACGTAAGCAGCCAGAATATTTCAGCCGTTGCAGAAGTCTGCCAGAACAGTATATAATAGTATATTATACATAGACGCTCATGGGAGTGCGAGCGCAACAGACTTATACGGATTGCAATGTTAGCAAGAGAAAAATGAAAAAAAATTTTTATATTAATATTTATTTAACGAATATTGTTAATTAATTTATAGTTATTGTTAGTTACTATTGTTACAATATACAATATATAACAATATAGAATATTGTTAGTTAATTTTCAATCTTAAAAAGTAAATTTATTCGTTTTAATATTTTAATTTGCTCGTGGTTAAATTTTGTTCACTTCTTCACCTTATGGCATGCAATTTATGTTTCATTTTCGTTGAGAATACAAATTAATTTATGAATTAACAATACTCGTTAAATAAATATCAATATAAAAAAAAACTAGCATTTTCTATTTTTTTTAAATTTAATTTATTGAAATTACATTTTAATGCACAACACATAAGTACATAATTATTGTGAAATATATTTACCTTATAGTGGTATTTCCAAATACTTTTTCATTACCGCCACAAAATTTTTATAACATTGAACATGATATCCTACTATATCACTTACATTTGTTTATTTTAATTTATAAAATTTTTTAAGTTTTGAAATTTAATGACACTTCACCAAAGACTTAGATGTAAGATTTTTTTATGAATTTTATACGCGACTACTGAAAGTTAAAATTCCGTTAGTATCCCTGTACAGTTTCCAGTACAATAGATGTATATTCTCTTTCTAACATGGCAATCCGTTATAAGTCTGTTGCGCTCGCACTCATGAGTGTCTATGTATATACTATTATATACTGATCTGGCAGACTTCTGCAACCGCTGAAATATTCTGGCTGCTTACATATACTTTTTAAACAATTAAAAGAACATGCCCTCAAAATTTTAGCCTTGTGGGATGGGAGCAGGTTATGAATTACTATTCCAATGACAACTTTGCTATTGTCTGGCACATACTTGCAACCCTCGAAATAGGTTGTCAATTTTTTTTTTACACTTAAAAATATATAAATTATAATATATTAAAATTGTAGCCTTGTGGGAATAGATTAAAAATAAATTATTTTTTACATTTTCAAAAATTTAAGGAATAATGACGCAACCGCAAGATGTCTGCCAGAACGGTACTTTCTCAATTCACTGATAATAAAACATCATTTAAACATTTTTTAGCTTTGTGGGAAACGGGTTAGTTGGATGGTTCACTATCTCTTAGACTATTATCACTTGTACGTGATTAAATATAAAATAAAGGTACATGTGTTTAAATGAAAGAAATGCATATCTGCATAATTATAAGAAATTCGTCTAATTGTCGATAAAATACAGGGTGGTGACGACATTGTAATATTTTTATTTCTTGATGTTAGTATGTAATTCTTTTCATTACACAAAACACTAGTTTTTCTACACCCCCGTTAGTGTGAACACTTGCGCTAGTTTGAACATGCCTTTGGATTTTTGTGTTCACAGAATCGAGCTTCTACTGTACTTTCATAGTGGCTCATATTAAAACCAAATATAAATGCCTATACTTACGGTGCTAAAAACGGTTGGTCGTTATATGCGAAGTCATACTAAACGGACTACACTGTATGTTTAAATTAATTTGTTTAAAATGGTAACTACTATTATGTAGTACATACAGCAACTTAATAGTATATTATACACTTAGGTTGAGAAGTGAGCCATTATTTACCGAGCACGTTTATATAAGGATATAATGTGTGAGGTGTATAATGGCCTTCTCAACCGAAGTACATATAGAATTTTTTAACACTGATATATTACTATATTTGATTTGATTAGATGTTGATAAATATAGCTTTAGTTGCTTCCTACTTATTTTTCAAGTATTTTAAAATATCAAGTAGTGTGGGTGTTTAGTTGTCAAATTAACAAAATGAAACTAATGAAATGCAATTTTAAATTTAGTTAAATAATTTTTTCTTTATATAATATCTACTATAATAATTATTGTTATATCATTTTATAGTCGTGAATTTCAGAGTTTATTTGGTTCTTGCTTAGAATTAAGTTAATAATAATAGAGTTTCTGTTCATTTCATTAAAAATATTTTATTATTTACCTAGATATTTTTTTGTTATCGTTATTTACCTAGGGTGAGAAATTTTACTTCTCATTAGAGAAATGGGGTAGATAATGGTGATTTCTCATGTTAGTGGTAAAAAAAAATATATTTTTTAAATTTTTTTAAGGTGTCCATTATAATATGGCAAGTTGACATAGTACGTACAGTTACTCACAAAAATATTCGGATACTTTATAATATCGCACTAAAGCACTTTTGCAAACCTATGACTCGCGGTTTCCGAATATGTACTAATGCTGATCAAATGTAATTATCGAACGATATAAAAATCTTACGCATTTTCGTTACGGACGTTTTTTTCCGATTAGGGTACTCCTCCGCATCTTCCCATAAAGAACTTCGTTCCAAAAATTATTAGTAACATGCCCAAAGGTCAAAAAGGCTATGCCACTAAATATTAAAAAAAGTTATTTTTCTAGAAATATCTTTAATAATCGGCACTTTTCTATAAGGTGTCCGAATATTTTTGTTGCGTTCGTTTTACGTATTATTTTTTTAAAGCTTTATAAGTTTTGTATGCATATACTTTTTTTCAATTTTTTTTGTGTTTTAGACAACCTTAATAAATAACATTAAATTTTATTAAAACAATAAGTGGCATATTTTTAAATAATTAAAATATAACAAATTTCTTGCGACATTATGAAGTATCCGAATATTTTTGTGAGTATTACATGCATAAAATGTATATGCAATTTCAAAAATCAAAATTTCAAATTTAAAAACTCCCATTTTAAAAGTATTGATGTTTTAAAATAAAATTTTTTCATATTATGTTCAAGCATAAAATTTAAAAAATGCTTGATCAGCTTAGTAGAAGTAATATAATTATGTTATGGTGTAATCACTGTGTAACATTATACCTATTGCGATTCAAACACTTTATTTTGACTAATTTCACATTTTTTTTAAGACAAACAGAATTATTTAAATGCAAGTAGTACTTAAATTACATGGATAACAAACTACGATTTTATCAAATTTTTGTTTAGAACGAATTTTCTGGAAGATAAGGGTAAAATTACACAAATGAAACTACCCCCTCTTTAACGAAATCCTGTATTTGCACCTGAGATCAAAGAAATGTATATCTTCAAAATAAAACAACAACTGTTATCAAAAAACGAAATTTAGAAAGTAGAACAAATAATTTTAAAAACACTACAAATATTATTAAATTTATAATTAGAATAATTGTAAAATTTGATTGTACCATAACGAAAGATATTAAAATAATATAAATGTAAATGCCTTCAGTAAAACCACGATGCGTGATTAATAATCAAGTTACAAACACCTTGATTCGTATTAATTTTTCTACACACATTTAACTTGAAAAGCATTATAAAGATTCCACACGTCAAGCAATGCCGTCTTTTGCACAACATGGAATTCCTTTTCATACGTTGGGGATAACAGTTCTCAGAGAACAGCCTTAAGAATTTAATTAAATATTCAGTTTAAATTATTGCTGTTGTGCTTTCTTTTTTTTGTGTTTAATTAATAATTTCAGTGTAAGCGTGTAAGTGTTAGCTAAATAGTACCATTAACCATTCTTATGATCGTCTTCGTGCTTCGGAGGGCACGTAAAGCCCGTGGTCTCTCTGGGCAGATAACTTGCCTTCATCAACAACAAAACCTAGAGTTACTGCCACATCTGAGACAAGCCCAGCAAGCAACATTGGATGTAAAACAATATACTCACAACTAGTCCTGGGAAAAATATCGATATATCGATATTGATATCGATATATCGAAATATCGATAAACGATATTGATATTTTTTGATATCGATATATTGATATTTCGATAAATCGATATATCGATATTTCGATATATCGATATTTTGATATATCGATATTTCGATATATAGATATTTCGATATTTTGATATATCGATATTTCGATATTTTGATATATCAATATTTCGATACTTTTTTGATATTAATATTCGATATCGCTTAGCTCTAATACTGATACAATCAGTGCTAATCTGTAACTCGAAATAATTTTAGCAACTTGCTAAAAGTGAGCAATATTGCCAAATAATTAATTTTGTGTATTTTGAAGCCAAGTGATTGGTTCTATTGCTAATTGGCTTAGTGAATTTTAGCAAGTTGCTAAAATTATTTCTAATTACAGAATAGCCCCGATTAATTAAGATTTTTGTTTTACCTACATATCATGTATATTGAATATTAGTTTTGCTTTTTTTGTTGTTATTCTTATCATGTTTCACTACGAATATATTATTATAGTACACTTTATTTCATTTATACTGTTTAACTCGATCTTGAATCCTTTTTCAAAAAGCAGCCTACTTCTTCCTTGTCTTGGAAAAAATATCGATAAACGATATTGACATTTTTTGATATCGATATTTTGGATATATCGATATTTCCGATATATCGATATTTTTGATATATCGATATTTCGATATATCGATATATCGATATTTCGATATTTCGATATTTTGATATTTCGATATATCGATAATATCGATACTTTTTTGATATCGATCTTCGATAATGAAATTTCAATATCGCCCAGCACTACTCACAACTAATAGTAACTTCGGAACATCACTGAAATTTCTGTTAGTAAATACAAGTCGCAGACCTAATGAAAGAAGAAGTATAGGGATATAAGATTAAGATTGCAGCGCCACCGTGTAAAAATGTGAACTAACTTAAAACACATTCGTGTGACGGCAGTGTTTGTGTTTTATGGTGTTTTGAGAGTTTTTCATTCCTTTTTCCAAGCAAACTTGTTAATTAGTTTTTATTTGTGCTAAGATAATTTACGGTTAGTGTTAAGTAGTTCATCTTCCTGCAGTGACATAGTATATATACGGTTAGGTGAGTTTTAGATCACTTATTTCAACGTGGGTGTTTTTGTTTAATTTTAAAAATTTGCAGATATGTCAGAATCTTACGAATTAAGATTAAGTCTTCTTAACTATCTAAAGACTCTTCAAGGCTATCTTGACTAGAGACGGTCGTCAGCTAGAGCTGTTAAGTGCGTTGCTGCTAATGCTGAATGCCTGGTTCGACTCCGGGCTTAGTAAAACTTTATGCTGACCGTCTCCCCTTGGAAGGCAATGGCAAACCACCTAGGTGTAATATGCCTGGTACATTCTCTCTGGAGATGAAGTGTATACACTTCCCGCGGTTCGGAGCCCGCGTTAAGCAGTAGGTCCCCTATGTGTGTGATAATACTTCAGACGCACAACGCAGAAATAGGAGAGAGTTCGCCAACGTCCGGGGAACCGGATATGGCACATGAAGAAAAAGACTATCTAAAATATTTAGAGGGATCTGAAACATCTAGATGTGTTTATGAAGGCCTCGTGTAAAATAATCATCTTCTGTAAAATGTAGTGAACACATTTTCATAAACTTTGTCACAGTTTTTCCTATTTTTAAATTTTTAATCCACATTTTTTCACATCTACCAATTCCTGAATTAACATTTTATTTACCACGCGTGTTTTGTATTTTTCAGCTGTGGGGAATAAATGGAAACTTAATTCCGAATTTTTCTTTGCGGCACTTTGATGCACTGAACAATACTGATTAGCACTCATATTGAATTATATATAACAAAATTTAATTTATCGCCGAAAACTTTTAAAATTACTACTACAGCATACGCAAAACTAACAATACTACTCATTTAACTTAGTTCGCCAAATTTCCGCTAGGTGCCGTGTTGCTTATCACTACATCCCAATTTAAGTAAAACTATAGTGAATGACATAATAGGACGTTATAAAAATGAAGATCGCAGTGAGTCTAAGCTACAATGTGACCATTCAAGAAAATTAAGTATTCGAGAAGAAAGGCAAATTTTATGAAAAGTAACTAATATTCACCGAAATTCTGCAAGAAATGGGAAAAGCTATTCATGAACAAACTATTCAAATGATTCTCAAAGAAACTGACACAATGATCGAGTAGTTCACAAAAAAAAACTTTTATTGTTGAAATTAACGGAAGATGGTGGAATGACGTAATATTTACCGATGAGAGTAAATATAATATTTTTGGATCAGATGGACAAACTATGGTATTGCGCAGACCCAATACAGCATAAAATATACAAAATTTGTGTGGTTCAATTAAGCACAGTGGAGGAAGTTTAATGGTTTGGGGGATGTATTTTTTTGAAATATGTAGAAAAACTAGTGTTTATTGATCGAATTATGGACAACTACAAATATTTGGATATTTTACAAAATTAAAAACAGTTTTAAGTTTTTTCAAGACAATGATCAAAAGTCTCGTTTAGTGCAGGAATATTTACTTTATAAGTGTCCAAAAATTTTACATTCACCTCCCCAATTCTCGAACTTAAATCTCATTGTATGGGATTTAATCTATGGTATGAATTGGACCGTAAAATTTGTTTTGCTTCAATAACCATCAAAGAACAATATTCTTTTTATGAAATTCCCAAAAAGTGTAGGGTGCGAATATTATAAAAGTTTTCTAAACCAAATTTCGTGTTTTGTATTTTAATATTTAGACTTATGCTCGGTTGCACCAACCGACCGTAGAAACAGTCGATTGAACAACCGCCGATCGGCTATTAATCGATGATTCTCTGATTTTTCAAAACACTAGTTGCACCAGCAAAAAAAACAGTTGGTTCTTGAACCGACTCTTTATGCTAAAGTGAAGTTAGCACTGAATCTAAAAGTTAATATATGTAGTATTAATAATATTAATTAATAATATATATATTGTTAATAATGTATTGTCACCGTGGTTGTGACCTCGATGACAAAAAGTTAGCAGGTTTGTTGATAAAGAAAAGCTAAAAGTAAGTAGAAATTAATATTTTAAAATAGTTTTAAGCGTATTTCTCATTTAAATGATAAATCAACACAGCTTATGTAAATTTGTTATGTCATTCATTATTATTGCATAATTGTTATATTTCATTTTCAATTATAATAAATTTGTGAAAAATGGAAAATATTAATCATCACTTCACACAATTGGAGAAAGATTCCGTCATTGATGTGATCTTACGGTACAAAGGGATCATCGAAAATAAATAAACTGATGGAGTGACCAACAAGCAAAAAATGGAAGCATGAGAAAACGTTGTTAAAGAATATAATTCTTTCAACATTAACATGCCTCGGAGTGGTAAACAGTTGAAAAATTTATATACGAAAATATAAAGAGAAAACTGTAGAAACAAGTTTGTAATGAAAAAGTATGTATCCATATTTTTTTAAATAATTGTATCGGCTCTATTTAACAACCTTTTTTTATAGGTGGAAAGATATAAAACTGGTGGAGGTCCTGGGCCAAGTTCGGTTATGCAACCGAGTCAAGAAAAAATTTTGGCTACTATAAAGGGACAAATTACTCTATTATCAAATATCTACGATTCCAATATGCGGTCGAGTTCATCATCAGATGAAGAAGATGAAGACGTATCCATAGCTTATGGTCTATTATTAAAATTCACATTAAAATACAATAACATTGTAACAGATTAATATAGTCCAACTTACTAATATAAACAAATGTAAAAAAGATTTTATATTAATTTAGTAGTATTTAGTTAATACAATACAAATAATTAAAAAGATTTCAAAAAAACTTTAAACGTCACAAAAATAAATAAATAGTAATAAGCAATATAATGAGGTTACTGTTAAAAACGGTCCGTATTTGCAATTATCGCCCGAAAACGGTTGATTAATTCTGTCTGTAAAATCAATCGATTAACGGACCGATTTTAGGTGGTGCAACACGAAAGCTTCGATTTACGGTCGATCGGCCGATTTAACGGACTGTTTTTTGGCTGGTGCAACCGGGCATTAGAGTTGATTATGTTTCAAAATTACACATAAACTAAACAGAAATGTTAAAATAATACATTTTAACCGTATAAAGTAAAGAATATAGTACGTAGAAAATTATTATTTAAAAAAACAATAAAGACATTAACAAGTTAAGGTAATGAGAAACTAAAATTGTCTTATTAAAATTGATAAAAATATTTTTAAATAAAAATTAGACTAAGAATATTTGAATAAAGAAACTAAAATTACGCCATAAGAAATTGTTAAAATTTATAATAAAAATTAGTAATGATATAATGCTCTATTTTACGATTATTAGCGATCTTCGGTTGCATATAACTAGGAAGAAATGAAAATTAATAAAAAACGAGAAAATATAGTATTCAAAACAAATTGAAAAATTAAAAATAGTCAAATTATTTTGTTTTTATATTTTTTTAGTCGAAATGAATTTGAATAGAAAAATAACCTAAAAAACGAAGTTTTTAAGTATTTGTGTGGTATTTAGTAGTATGTAATGTTAAAATAATCAAACTAAACAAATGTTAAAATAATAAATTTTAACTGTTAAGTAAAGAATACATACTTCTGTTTATTTTTCTTATGATTATGTTTCACTATTGTGAAACATTGTTTTTTTAAATATTATGTTTCTATGTAAGTATGTATTCTTTACTTAAGACTGTTCTTTTAGTGCATTTTTATAAGTTCTAAACGGCTGGACTAATTGACTTGAAATTTTGACAGAGTGTGTATTAGATTATTATAAACCTTTACAAATATCCTTTTTTGAATAAGTTTTTTGGTTTTTCCAAAAAAGCCAAAAAACCATTGAATTTGAGATCTTCCGTTATTTTGTAAATCTCGATTTTTAGAAACTTTTGGCTCAGACAGAATTTTGATATCTTACTAATTAGTTTAAACGTTTTTAGGACCTAAAGTTCAAATTGCTTCACGTAATTACAATTGACGTGTAGAAAAAGTATATAAATTGAGAAGAAATGTTTTGCATCTCTCACAATTATTCTTATCGAAAGTAGTAAGTCAGTTTAAAGCATAGTATAATATTACATACTGCATAAATAAATTATGTACACTTTTAACTATTTAAAAATGTCGGTATGAATTAAAAATTCTTTTGAATAAAAGGTTTATTGGTTTGGTGTTATGAAAGTATGTTTAAATTAATTTGTCTAAAATAGTGAGTACCTATGTACTATGTACATACGGTAACAAACAAATATATTTTTTTAAGAATTTTAAAGGTGTACCATATAATATGGCAAGTTGACAGATTACGTATGTATGCAATTTCAAAAATCGAAACTTCAAATTTAAAAAACTCCTATTTATATTGATGTTTTAAAATAAAATTTTTTCATCTGTTCAACATAAAATTAAAAATTGCTTTGTCAACTTTTAGTAGTAAGATAAATGCTATAGTATTATATTATGATGTAACCACGGTGTAACATTATACGAATGCTTATGACTACCTAAGCACTTTATTTAACCAATTTCAAATTTTTTAAGGCAAATAGCATTATTTAAATGCAAGTATTACATGGGTAGCATCTAAGATTTTATCAAATTTTTTGTTTAGAACGAATTTTCTGAAAGATAGGTAAAATCACACAAATAAAATACTCCCCCTAAACGAAATCCTGTATTTGCACTTGAGATCAAAGGATTCAATATCATCAAAACAAAAGAACACCGATACCAAAAATAGAAAATCAGTTTTATGATTTATGCTTAGCATGTTTTTGGAAAGAAATTCAATAATTTCAACATAATTTTGAATTTTGCTGCACAGGAAATGTAATTGATTTCGAAAGTAACAGGAAATACGGACAAAAAACAAGGGATTATTTTTAAATTACAAATTGATTTATTTATACTTTACGCGATTATAACCGACAGTCACTGTATATAGACAAGTCATCGTAAGCTTTCATAAAATTGTCGAAAAAAATAATTTTAAAAACATTACGAAAATTATTTCATTTATAATTAGAGCATAATTATAAAATAAGTATATTTAAATACCTTCGGTAAAAATCATAGTAAGATAGTATCAGGCTACAATCTCTCTTTGATTCGTATTAATTTTTCTACACACGTTTTACGCTTTAAAAGCATTACAAAGTTTCTACACGTCAAGTTTGCTGTATTTGCACAACACGGAATTCCTTTTCTTACGTTGGGATGGCTAGTCTCGGAGAGTACTTTATAAGTAAAGAATATATACTTCTGTTTATTTTTCTTATGATTGTTTTACTATTGTGAAACGTTGTTTTTTTAAATATTATGTTTCTATGTAAGTATGTATTCTTTACTTAACAGTTAGAATTCATCATTTTAACATTTGTTTAGTTCGATTATTTTAAAATGAATTTGTTCTTCAAGTCCAGGTGAATCCCCCTTTTCGGAAATAATAACATTTTTATCCCAGAATTTTATTAAAATTCAACCTTCAAATTAAATTTTAAATGTTTTTAACCACGGTTGGTCCTATTTATTTATTAATTTTATAAAATTATTGCTATTTCCATGATGAACATAACCTTAATGAACCCCGTTCATAAATTACCTCACACCTGCGTAACTCTTTGGGACAATGAGGGGGGTCAATATTTTCAAATTGATTTTTTTCGAAATACGGTAATTTTTTTAATTAGTGCTTTAAATAGTTAGTATTTTATTTTAAGTCTTAAAAAGTTGGTTTTGTTTTTCTGTTTGGGTTTTATTAAATAACAAATTAAAAAAATAGGGGGGTGTAAGGATGTGTAACGTAATATTTGATAGCGATCTAGGGTTTCTGACGAAATGCGATAATGAAGGCGGAGAAAATAAATAAATGCTTAATATTGCGTGACACAAATTACGAACAACTCCACATCCCCAAAGGAAATTGGAAAATCAGTTGTGATATTAAAATATGTACAATCATATAAAAAGACTAAGAAAAATAATCGTAAATATCTGATTGTGGATCTCAAAACTGGAAGTTGAAACTTTAATATTTAAATCGTTACCCTTAAAATGTTTACATCGCCCTAACTATGGGTAAACGCAGGGATCTGGAAAAGCAGGTAAAAAATTTAGTTAGGTACCTAGTAAACTTTCCACAAAGATCAACTGAAGCGAGTGTTAACTCATAACACTCGAGTTGAAGGTGTTGCATAAATACCGTATTTTATTATCAAATTATTTAGAATAAATTAATAATATAAAACACCTCTATATTATTGACATAGCAACGTCCTTGACTTACGGTGTAGCACTTATTAAAAAAATTTCGATAATATAAAACTTTTGATCTATCTTGTTTATGCGAAATAATAAATAATTAACTTTGAATAACAAATGGGCTAATGGTTAATTTTCCAAACTTTCCATTCGTGGATCGGGGTAGTTGGTGAATAAATTTAAAAAAAATAGTATAATTTATTTAAAAAAATTAAAATTATATTTCAAAGGTAAAAATAATAACGAAATGGGTCATAAATAATAAATTTATGCAATAAATGCACCAGTAATCAAGTTAGAAACAAATTGAGAACCCCTGGAACATGGAATTTTCCATTAACTACCACCAAGGACACAACAAATTGCACTTAAATTTTGTTGTACAAAAAACTCATTGAATAATAAGACGTTTTTGTTCTAATGTTTTATTATTTGAATGAATTACCATTATTACAGTAAAAACATCATAAATGCAGTTCTTATCACTAAATACTAAATAGTGGCGTATGATTATTAGAAGAGTATCGGATCACAATGCTAATTAATGGAAAAAATTGTATTATTTTAAACATTGTAAAATCAATGATCTATTCAAATTCCTAAATACGGAATGATTTAGCAAAAGTTAAAAAAACTTTCATTTATTAAATTTAAAAGAAACTGAAATAAGTGTAATAATAAGGGGAGGAAATAATTTATCCTTAAATTTATAATTGGCCACAATCCGAAACGGTGATTTTCTTCGAAGTTTTGCCAGATTGGGAGCCTAAAGCTTCAAGCTTCTTGACAACATCCATACCTTCTACGACGGCTCCAAAAACGACGTGTCTGTTGTCCAACCAGGAGGTTTTTACGGTGGTGATGAAAAATTGAGATCCATTGGTGTCGGGACCTGCATTGGCCATGGACATAATTCCAGGTCCAGTGTGCTTTAGGGTGAAATTTTCGTCGCCGAATTTAGCACCATAGATGGACTTTCCCCCGGTACCGTTGTGGTTGGTGAAGTCGCCTCCTTGGCACATGAAGTTGGGGATTACTCTATGGAAGATGGAGCCTTTGTAACCGAATCCTTTTTCGCCGGTGCACAATGCTCGGAAGTTTTCACAGGTTTTGGGTGTGACGTCGGTACGCAACTAAAAAAAATTGAGAAAACTAAATTAAAATTTTTTTAAGACTAGCCGCCATTACGTGCAGCGTCCTTAAGCACATGTGCCTAATTTACAAATTATTGATTTTAAATTTCCGAAAACACAACAAGTTTCGTCGAGGAATAATAAACAAAGAATAAACAATAATAATATTTGGAAATGATTAGTGCTAATGTGCAAAACTTCGAGTCGGCCGGCATTTTTAATGACTTGCAAAAGCATGGAGGATGACAAAGATGTTAAACAGTAGGTACTATTTTAAGATTAAAGTATTTCAATTAGTTACCTCAATTACGATTCTTCCGACGGGCTGATTATCAGCAGACATATCAAAAAATACTCGTGGGAGACCCATTTTATTAGCTAACAACCGTACGCTATTATACACAACACTGGAAGTTTGATTAATCCGACCACCGAGTGGGCACTGGAAAGACAGAGAACTGGCGTGGCGGTAAAGCGAACCGAGTGCCATCTTAAAAGGAAATGACGTATCTCACGCCGAGATTTCAGATTCGGCGACGTTATGTAACTTCGTGTTTATTTTTAAATTATCATTTTTAACCCGAATCAAACTACCACGAACCTTCAAATCCCGTAAAATAACAAAATTTGAATACAAATAAATTTATTTAACTAATTGGCCGACTTTCGCCAATTTATTATGTTAAAAATTAGCGCGGATCTAAAGCGATTTAAAAATTAATCTCGCTGAAGTTTCGACTTTCCCGCCCAAACAATTCAATAGTTTCCGTTATTTCCTTATTTAGTGGTGGTAACGAGGGGGTATGTAAATTGATGTTTACCTTCCTTCCTTCCTTCGTGTTATTAGTTTTGTCGATATTAATTTAATTTATTGATATACGATTTAAGTGTGCAAAATGAGTAATCTCGGCGCTTTCGGTGGTTCGAAGAACACACCGTGGGCCCGTTCGGCTGTCGGTAACAATTCTAATAATTTGGTTAATCAAAATAATGCGTTACAGCAGCAACTATTAAATCAGGGGACGTTAAGTAACATGGGTGCAACTGGAATGGTACCATTTCAGCAGCACAATCAGCAAGTTTTTCAAAATGCCATTGGTTTACAGCAACAAAATTTGAGTTTAGGCTTACAACAAATGACCAACTCTCCCGTCTCCATGACAAGTTTAGGATCTCAAATTGCATCTAACCAATTATTTCAACAAGTTGGTACCGTAACGTATCCCAATCCAAGAGCACTAAATCCCAATGCTTTTCAAACACAAGCCGTGCAGGGGCAAGGAAATCCCACAACAAAACAACGCGTTTTCACCGGTACCGTAACAAAAGTACACGACAATTTTGGATTCATCGACGAGGATGTATTTTTTCAAACGTCGGCTTGTGTTAAAGGTTCGAACCCTGTTGTTGGTGATCGTGTGTTAGTCGAAGCCACTTATAATTCCAGTATGCCGTTTAAATGGAATGCAACCCGAATACAAGTTTTACCTATGCCAAATCAGTCCGGTAGAAATTCTAATAATCAGAAAGGACACATTTATAACTCTGTACCTCCACCTGACGGTAATAATGGGTTCGGTAAAAGACCTAAAGCTTCTTTGGGTGGACGTGGAAGAGAAAGATCACGAGATAGAGATCGTGAGGAGGAGGAAATGGAACGTAAAAAGAGGAGAGAGGAGCGGATGCGAGAAAGAGAGAAGGAAGAGAAGAAGTCTCCTTTACGTCGGAGGTCCAGATCTCCTAAATCCAGAAGGAGGTCGAGGATTGTTCCTAGATATATGGTGCAAATACCAAAAATTAATTTAGATTTGTAAGTATAATTTATATATGTTAATCAATGATTGTCACTTTGATATTTAATTTTATAGACGAAGTGCGGACGTTTTAGAAGTTAGGCGTCGTTATTCGAATTTGTACGTTCCGTCTGACTTCTTTTGTAGTTCATTTCGATGGGTGGATGCTTTCCCACCAGACAAACCATTTGCCTTGAGTAAACCTTCACTGTTCCACATAATGCATAAAGATGTGGATCCTGTGATCGAGAACACCGCTGTTTTAGAACCACCCGACGCTGATTATTTATATTCGGCAAAGGTTTGTATTATTTAAAATTACGTTTAAAGATTACAACAAAATTTTCTTGAAGGTTATGCTAATGAGTGTACCTGGAATGGAAGATATTTATACAAAGTGTTGTGCCATGGCTGAAGACAAAGATAAACGAGACAGAGAAAGCGAGGATAGGGACTTTGTTCATCCGACAAGATTAATTCAATTCTTGGTTGGGTTGCGTGGTAAAAATGAAACCATGGCAATTGGCGGAGCTTGGAGTCCTTCGTTAGATGGTGCTTCTCCCGAAAAAGATCCTTCGGTACTCATAAAAACGGCAATTAGAACTTGCAGGGCACTAACAGGAATAGATTTATCTCCTTGCACTCAGTGGTATGTAAAAATCAGTTTACTTCTTTTAAATTATTGGTTAGGTTAGTTGGTTTATTTTTTAAAAGAAATTCGACAAATTTACTTTTGTTATTTGTTTGTTGGAATTTGTTTTAAATTTTAAAGTTGTTTTATTTTGGCTGTTTGTAGTTTCAGATTTTTTCAGCTTTTTTATTTTTATGCTTCTACGTTTTTTTACATTACTGCTATGTTTTAGTTTTTAGGATACAGTTTTTTATAAGTTTTATTTTCTCCGCCCCATTTCATAAATTAATATTATAACATTCCAGCTGTGATTTTTTGAAATAACTTAATAATACCAAATAAGAATTAACTAAACTCATGCTTATTTCAATATTGATTAACAACGGTAGACCTAGCATGATGTAGTAGTTGTAATAATCGGAAGTCGTAGAAGTTAGCAATGATTTCATCTGGATAAATTTCAGTATTTTAACATAATTTGAATTAAAAAGTAATTCCTTAGTCATTCTTGCTTGTTAATAGACGGATGTTAATGTAACATATCAAATCATTTGTGTAGGTGATGAAAAAGTGCCGAAGTCAAGGTTAAATGACATAATATTATGTTGCCTTATGTAGATAAAAGTGCATTTACTGAAATTTGCATTTTTGTCAAAAATAAGTTCTGTATAACATTTTATATTGAAAATAATAATTGAATTTATTTTGATTAATAAACAAATTTATTGAAGTTGAAGAAAAGTATGTAGTTGCTCGAGTATGAATCATAAAAATTACATCACAATCATGATTTGTCTATATTGATCCACTGCTAAATCGCTGGATAAAATTAGAGCAAAATTTATAAAAAATTATTGTATTAATAAGAAATTAATTTCCAATGCTTTGCTGTTATAGTAGAGGAATAATCAAGTAACGTTAGCATATTTATTTCCCTGGAGAGTTTTAATATATTAAGTATCGCAATAAATAACAGTCCACTTGAGCATACAGGATTTTCACTGTCTATGTAATGGTAATGTAGCGCATGTTACGGTAAATTCAAGGAATTTTATTTGCAAGATAATGTGAAGTAAATCATTAACTTAATAGCACCCCTAGTTCATCAACACTTAAATATTTGAACTTGGTTTAAATTACCCTTTTCCAACTTCAATATTTCAACTAATTTAAACAAGTAAAGAAAATAAAATCTTTTGAGCAAAATTAATTATCAAAATAGTTGTTACATTAATCAATCAACGTGACATTTACCTTGAATATAATTATATAAAAATTCAGATAACTTCTTGCCTTTCTATCTAGTCCATAGTAATCATGATCGAAGTTCTTTGTTGCTTCGTAAAATGGCACAGAAGAAAAAAATTAGTTTAAAGTGAAACCGTCCATTGCTAACTTCAATGACATAACAATAATTTATTTTGTTTACTTATATTTGAATGCATAATCCACTAATATTTCCTCAAAATTGCTGCGCTGATCCAATTCCACAAAAAAATAATTTACAACATATAACGGTTAGCCGTATTTAGCACTTCGGTGTTTGTATTAACCAGAAAAATATCTGATTGTATTTAATTTGCGTGGGATTTTCACTTTTTCTTTAAATGGAGGAAGGTTTTAACCAGGAAAAATAGTTAATTATTTTAATTTGTAATTTTTGAATTATCTACTGTACAATCGAGGATAATTGCATGGAAGCTTCATCTCAAATCTTTATAGTATAGTAAGATTATAGCTTTCAGCAGAGAGGAGAGTAAGTCACGTGTGTTTAGAATGTTTTGTTAAGGTTCTGTATGATCTGCTGACCTGTGTGTTCCAATAGGTACCGCTTCCTGGAACTCTACTACCATCGCAACGAATCAACCCACAAGGGCAAAGTGATTCCTGCGAGGGTTGAAACCGTCGTGCTATTTCTGCCAGATGTTTGGAGCTGTCTTCCTACACGGCTGGAGTGGGATGGCCTACATCTTAATTACCGGAAACAGCTGGAAATCAAACTGAAAGCTGACCAAGAGACCGATGAACAGCCTACTACTGATGAAAAGGCATCTTATTTTATAACTTAGTGTACAAATAGGCTAGGTATATGCTGATGGCTGGGCCACTCTACGCTCCAGAGCAACATTACAGTGTGTAATGGCCTAAGCCCATTTGCGACTGTATAATGTATGAGGGAATGATTGGGAAGCATGATTGTGACATCATGGGATTGCAATTTTATGGATTTATAATTTTTTTTTATTTTAATTAGGAAGAAGAACCCACACCGGATAACAAGATCGAACCTACTCATTACACATTGTTGGATATAAAAACTATGAGTGTTACTTCTTTGAGACAAGAACTAAAAGCGCGCAATATCAATAACAAAGGACTTAAATCTCAATTAGCCGCTCGTTTAGGAAAGACTTTAAAAAGCGAAGCGGAAAAGGTGGATGATTCCAATAACAAAGAATCGGAACCCGAATCTGAAACGGTTGAAGAAAAGAAAACAGAAGTAATTATTTATTTATCGTAACAATAACATTACTTCTTATTTTATTTTATTAGTTGGAGGAGAAGAAATTGGACGAAAAAGAAAAAGCCCAATTAGAAAAACGTTATACTTTGCCGGAACCCCAACACATTCTAGTGCACCCATCTCGTACTGCAAAATCTGGAAAATTTGACTGCACCACCATGTCTTTATCCTTGCTCCTTGATTATCGTCCAGAAGACACCAAAGAACACTCGTTTGAAGTATCCCTGTTTGCTGAATTATTTAATGAAATGTTAATGAGAGATTTCGGTTTTAACATTTATCGGGCCCTGTATGAGCTTCCGGAGAAAGCCAAAGAAAAGGAAGATAAAAAGAGAAAAGAGGAAGACAAAAAATTGGAAGACGATCGGAAAAAAGAGGAAGAGAAAAAAAAAGACGAGGATAAGAAGAAGGAAGATCACGACAAAAAAGGCGATAAGGAAAAGGAGCGTAAGGAAGAAAAAAGAAAAGAGATCAAAAAGGACGAGAAGAAGGCGGATAGTTTGGATGATAGTGAAGACGACGATTTTGACGACGATGAAAATAAAGATAAGAAAAAGCCTGATAAAGATAAAAAAAAGAAAGAGAGACCGAAAATGTTTACCAAAGATCGACATTTGTTGTTGTCGTTTGTTTATTTTGATCAGACTCATTGTGGTTACATTTTTGAAAAGGATATGGAGGATCTTTTGTTTACTTTAGGTTTGCATTTGTCTCGTGCACAGGTAAGAAAACTGGTGGGTAAGGTGATTTCACGAGATTCGCTTCATTATCGCAAATTGACTGATAAAGTGAAAGAAGACGATTTTATTGTAATTGACGATTCCGAGAGAGATATTAATTTATCAGATTTAGCAGTAGGAAATAAAAAACTATTGCCCACTTCTAGTAATAATTCGTTTGAATTTAAAAACTCTAACTCAGGTGATTGCACAGATGGAACAAATTCTGCAACTAATGATGGTAATACAGGTTTTAGTGTAGTACAACATTGTTTATCTTTATGTTTTTAGGTTTGGTGATGTTTAGAGGAGCTGTGGTCGATATAGCCAAATTAATGGCTCAATTGGAACGCAGCGAAAATGCCAGGATTGAAACGGAAGTGCGAATGACTGATTTGAAGAGCGAAAATTCTAAAGTCACAGAAAAATATAATAAATCTAGTAGCAATGCTAGATCTTTGAATTCCGAATTGAAAGACAATAAAGAGAAACTGAAATCGTCGGAAGATTCATTAATGAGGATGACGGTATGAAAGTAATGATTTTGTAGAATTTATTTATAATTAATATTTTGTAGGCCTGCTATAAGTTGTTGCAAGTAACTCTGACAGATATCAGAGATAAAATTGATCCTGTTTTAAAAAGCACCATGTATACAAAAGAAGATGTTACAAATTCTAGAAGAGAAAAGGAAATTAATGATAAGGAGAAAAAGTATGATGAAAGTAAGACAAGATGGGAAAAGAATTCAGCAAGAGAAGTTGCTAAAGAAGAACACATGGACGTTGATTCATGTGAACTTGAAGATTTAAAATCTCACATTAAGGTTGAGCAAGAGTGAGCTTTGACGGTTTTGTGAGCAGTTAATTATTTATTGTAATAAAAGGAATATTACATATTTCTTCTTATTTTGATAGTTTTAGGCTAAACTGATTTTAATCGAAATTTTGTTGTTTTTTTTTTTTTGTTTTTAAGTAATAAAATTGAATCAGAAAATTAAAAAATTTTGTGATCACTAAATCAATTATTACATCTTACGAAGTAACTATACTTTTTAGTTTTTGAAACCGATAGGCCGGTACGCAATTGAAGACGGATGACCAGCTAGCATTTTATCTTATAATTGATCACACTGGTGACTTACCATGTGTGGTAAGTGGACAATTGCACACCATTTAATCATAGCATGTTAAACTGCAGGTTTAAATTTATCAATTTTTTTTCTAAATTTATCAATGCCAACTTACAGATACAAACTACAAAAAAGAACGATTTATTTTGATGTACTATATTATAATATTATTGAACCAATTTAATAATAATAACAATGGAGGTATTTAAACAGAAGATATATATTAAAAAAAAACATTTTTGTCCTTTTTTTGTAAGTTAAAAATTAATAATATTAATTAAGAACATAACGATAATGTGGAAGCTTGAAGCTTTCCTCAAGCAAGATTTGCGGATCTCATTGTCTCGTGGTACTTATCATCTTTCACTTGCAAAGATCAAGTTATATATATGCTTGAACCGTAGTTAGTCCAGGTTCAATTCCATCTTGTATCACTTTGTAAAACGGTGGATTAACCAACTAGACTTAAATACAACTGGCCTCAAATTTCAACCTGCTTGCCTTAAATATCATTACAAATGGCGCAAACACTTGCATTTCTTTTACAAGTTTATGTGAGAAGGCTAAATTTAGAAAGGTCTAAAGGAAGAAGAATGGTTAGAGCGAAAACGGTTTAAATTGTTGGCAACTGGGAAGCCTGGTAGGTGTGGAATAGATAGGGTTTGGATTTCTCAAAACCTGGGACCGCTCCAAGAAATTGATAACTAAATTAGTACCAATTCAACCTGTTCTGGTGCACTTGGCAATATTTAGTAGTTACTTTCTGGTAGTAAAAATTAAAACAAAGCAATATAAAAGAAATATCATTGCCTTGTGACAAATAATTGATTTAGGTGCTAACCGACTAAATTCGCAATTTTTTTACGTTGTGTAATATAATAATTCTTACGTTGATCGGCTCCAACAAAATCAAATTTTTTCATTTCTAAACATAAAAGCTTGTAGTCCACACATAGGGGAAACAACGGAATTAACTTATTAGATTAAATTTCCCAGTCTCTTTTTATTAAAGAAAATCAAAATATAATTCGAATTCTATAAACTTTCGTGTGTTTAAGTTCCAAAAGACCGAGGTAACTAGCCTATCTTTTCTCTTTCCCCTCATCTAATTGCAATCCACATGAACCTGCGTTTTCGTTCTAGTTGGTGCAAATCAAGGAGAATGTACCATGTAATTGAGAAAGAGTTTTATTTACTAGGTTTAACATATCCCAAAATTAATTGGACTGTTTAAAATTACTAGGCTCAATATAATTTACTAAATTTAAAATTAATTGATTCTTTTTTCACAAGGCGACTAAAATTATTTTAAACGCGTTTATTTTATATATGCTTTTCACCAATTTTTAATGGCGCTAAGTACACTGTTATGATCTAAAGCTCAAGTTTGATCAATGTGCTATGCATTTAGCAAAGTTATCACCAGCCGTGGCTTCTCCATGCTCTCAAGAGCTGCAGAACCATCAAAATTCATTTTTGAATTGTTAACATATTCAAATTTCATATATCGATTATTAAAATATTATGGTCATAAAGCCCACTTCTTGTTCTGGCTGGCGTACTTAGCCAATCAGTGGCGTCACAGTACCAAGTGTAAACTCAATACATTAAAAAGTCAACTAAAATTTAAATAAGATATTGAAATTAAAAATCTTTGATTTACACACCATAGCCCCTATTGTACGTAAACCAAGTGTATACCCAGGGCATTATGTTCTTCACTTGAACAATAATTTCACAAACAATTGAGATGTTAACTGTATTTTTCATTTTCACCAATGAATTTTTTTTATATCAACCATTTTTTAATAACGTGCAGAAATATATTGACTATTTTTTATCTGTATCTCTTACAATATAGAAACCAAAATTTGCACCACTCTATTCATTTAAAAAAAATGTATTTTTGTTTCAAAAATTGTAGTAATTTAATAATGATTATTTTTAGTTGTGTGAAATTCTTATTTATTTTATTCAAAATTATGAATTGTTACAATCCCCTCAAGCGAGCTAGGATTTCTGTGATTTTATATATTTTCAATAGGTTGCGTGCCATTCTAATTTAAAATTAGGAATAATTGTGGTTCTTTTGCCAAGATTCTATAAAATTCAGACATTTTCCAAAAATATTCAAAATGGAATTAGGGAAATATGTAAATTTGTCAAAAGAGGCGATTAAATTTTTTGAAAGAAAGAGGTTAAAATGATATCAAACTGAATTATGCTAATTAATCTCTATATGCACCTTCCTATCCGACATCTATTGTTTCCGAAATTTCTTTATTCCAAATGTTCATTTTTACAGATAAAATGCTGTTCATTAGATATTTTCACATTGCTCATGTAAAATGTTTTTATAGAAAGAAAAGTCGTTTTTAAAATTATAAACCAAATAATAAGATACTATTTATTACGAATTTAAATTGACAAATCTTTCTGTAAGTACAATATATAGTACAATTTGATCAACATTATTAGAGTGAACACTGTCCAATATCCAAATCTTGACATGCCACATTAACCAATGCATCTTCATTGCTTTCCAAGTTGTCCTATTATAAACAAAAGAAATTTAGAATTAATAAAAGTCCACATAAAATTCATTGAAATACTTTGAAAATTTTCGTCAGAAAATTTGTGTTATAAGTCAGGGGGCATCATTATAGCAAATACTCCAAGATAAATAAATCATCATAAAAAAAAGTTAATAAATGATTTCAATTGTCATATTGACGGTAGTAATTAAAAATATTTCGTTACCTGATTTCCAGTACCGGAATGATCTAGGTGCATCATCAAACAAATAAAACCTTCATTCTTCACAAATCAATCAAAATTAGATATCTATAACAAAAAGAAATTTTAATATTAAAACAAGAACAAGTGAAAAATTTTAGCAGACATGCAAAATTTATTCTCAGTAAAGGTGTAGTTATAAGTCAGTGACCATCATTATAGCAAATACTCCTAAATTAAATCATCATTACAGTAATTAATCTACATTATATTTTATTAAAAAATTATTTTCTTACCTATATTGACCGTAGAATGAAATCTTCACAAAAATGATCTCGGTAAAGAATTCTGAAACAGATTAATTACAATTAGATAATTAAAAAACGATAAATCTTTCTCAATAAGAAAATCAAATCAGATATAAAAGATAATCAAGAACCTTCATAAGTAGCAAATATAATGAGACATCATGAAAATTACTTTAACAAAATTACAATCAAATAAGATAAACAACTTACCCATGGTTTTTGAATCGATGCAGTTTTTCCTCAACATGAATGAAATATCTAACAAAAAACATTTAAAGCAAGACAAGAAAACAAAGACATCCATTGCTACGGATTTATTTCCAGCAAAAGTCTACAGCCTAATTTTATTAAACATTTTTTAGATTTAAAATGACAAAATAAGTCAATGAAACAGTGTTCAGACAGTAAGTTTACAATTACAGGTAAAACATGATTCACTACAATTAAAAACATATGCAATAATGTAATACAACTTTTTGTAGTAATAATTTACTATAGAACATTAAAACTTACATTTATTTATTAATTAGTCACTGTTCCTATCATTTTTTAAAATTTTTAATGCTAGTACGATAATAAAGTTGTTCATAATTATTGATAAAAAAATCGTAACATAAGAAAGAACCATTCTCGGATCAGCTTCTTTAAATTTAGTAATCATAATGAATAAAGGCGCTGATTTGTAAGACATTCGTCACCATCATAAAGAAAGATCATGTCGCCAATAATAGACCGGAGTGTTTTCGGAAATGCTCTTTTCCAATTAGATTTTTCTTCGTAAACACAACACAAGATGTCGAGTAGGCCACTAGATACGAAAACTAGTCTAGTAGAAACCAAACGTTTCACTCAACACAATATTGCAGCAGCTTTTTGCAAGGAAGTGCAAAAACCAACTGTGGTCCATTATATGGGCGTAGATACTCTCAGAAATGAAAAAATTTGAATCTGTTCGATACACAGCCAAAGGTTCAGGAGCACAGTCACAGAATTAACTACTAAACAAGGACAGCTAAAAACAAAGATTATTTATTATGTAGGATAGGAATTTAGGAATTAGGATTCTAAGAAACAAAAAAGACTGGTCAATCAAGACGTAGCACCTTTGGTTGTTCCCAGGTGAAACCATCTCTTCCAAAGTGTCCATATACACTTGTTTTTTGGTACATTGGTTGGCGAAGGTTTAATTCTCTGCAATAAATAAATAAATGTTATTCGCGTTCTAAATTATGACAAATACAAGTTTAAAGTTGTTTATTTTCAGTAAGGTATTTCTAAGTCATTATACTTCCTTGTAGCAAATACTCCCCATTAATATCATCACAACAGCATTCATCACAATTTCATTAAAAATTTCTTAAAATACTTACTTGACAATTTTACCGGGCCGTAAATCGAAATTGTTTTTAACAACGGCAAGCAATTCTTTTTGTGAGAGTTTTGATGTGCCATAGTCAAAGACTGTTATGGAAAGTGGTTCTGCAACGCCTATGGCATATGCAACTTGTACAAGGCAGCGCCTGCATAAACCAGCTTTGACTAGTGATTTGGCTACCCATCGTGCCGCATAGGCAGCCGATCTGTCTACTTTGGTGAAATCTTTTCCGGAAAATGCACCACCACCATGTGCTCCCCAACCGCCATATGTGTCCACTATAATTTTTCGACCCGTTAAACCAGCATCACTCTGAAAAACAAACCAAAATATTACAACCTAATAACAGGAAACTGTTTGAAAATACATTTTGAGATAAATCATAAAAATTGCTTAATCAAAGACCTTCAGAAGTAGCAAATATCAAATTATTAATCATGTTGAACAAAATTGAATAGTACAATTATTGAGGTTACTTACTTGTGGTCCGCCAATAATGAACAAGCCGCAAGGATTGATGTGTATAACAGTTTGGTCATCTAAATATTTTGCGGGGATGACAGCCTTGATTACATGGTTATGGACTGCTGTTCTCAAATCTTCTAAACTAATTTTTTCACTGTGCTGTAGTGAAACGACAACTGTGTGTACTCTAATAGGTACGCAAGCACCATGCTCAAAATTATACTCGCAAGTGACTTGTGTTTTGGAATCTGGTCTTGCCCAAAAAAATTCACCAGATCTTCTTAATTCCGCAATGCGATAATTTAGTTTGTGCGCTAATACAACTGTAAGTGGCATGCATTCTTCAGTTTCATCTGTTGCATAACCAAACATCAAACCCTAAATAATTCACAAAAATTAAATCAAGGTAATTTCAAGTCCTTAAAAATTAGTAAACCACATTCTATAAGGCTATAGCTACGCTTGCAATTCAAACAACACAATAAAATTCAAATTTGTTTGTTGTCTTATGTTTAAGCAAGACAATCTTCTTTTAAAATACGTATAACCTGTTGTCTGCATCGCAAACGTGGCTGTAACATTAGCGTTAGCCCGCATTGAGTGTTCAGGACCCGATAACCAAGTCGTGGCATCCTATGATAGCGCATAAACATGTATTATTTTCACAGAAGGCTACGATCTGGTTACTCAGTACGAGCTATTACTTCAAGTGACAAAATGAGCATGCATTGTCAATGTGAGCCAAAACATAAAATCAAAAATTTTATAAAAACATTTTCAGCTATAAAACTTTGGCTTGAATATTCATCTTTATGTTAATGGCTACCATTAGAAAAGTAAAAGAATGGAATAAAAAATTGATGATACGACTTAATAAATGAAATTAAAAAAAAATGAAATCTGTATGAAAGATGAATATTGCATCCCTTATTTTCTAATCCATTGACGCCACATGATTGTGATAAAAAGCAAATAAGGACAACACTTATTGAATTCACCTGATCGCCTGCACCAACTTCTTCAATGGGCCGATTTTCATGAACACCTGCAGCGATGTTTGGGGATTGCTGATCCAATGCCAACAAGACATTGCACGTCTTGTAATCAAACCCTGCACGAAATCATGCAAGCTATTGTGTAATTGTTACTTTTAACAAGTGCTTGTTAAACATAAATTTTTAAAAATCATAAACATTGCAAGATTTGTAACAAATTTAAGTGTTAGACAAATAATGCAAAGTTTTTGTAGCTTATCCAATGTTTTTATAAAATACACAACATGAAAATACTCTAATAGAATGGTTAAAAGCAAACAGAAAAAAGCAGAAAATAATCACCAATCAAGCAAGCTAAGCTAATATTATTTATGCCAGTATGTAGTAATTTCCCAATTATTAATAAATCCCATGTTGATTAAATCCAATACCTGATCCCCAGCACCAATATCTATTTCTGATCGATCCGCGTGAACTCCATTTGCAATGTTTGGCGACTGTTGTTCAATAGCCACAAGAAGATTCAAAGTTCGCCAGTCAAACCCTATGTGAAATTTAGTTTATAAAATTTAAATAAATTATTATACTATTAATTTTAAGAAATGATTACATGGTATTCTCCATTTACAATCATTTTCTTTAAACATGTAGGTAACTAGTAATTGTCACAAAATCGTAGAAATGCAAAACTGTTATTTTTGTACCCAATACCTTAATGCTGCAAATGAAGAGAAACAAAAAAAATCCATAACGACTAGAAAAAAATAGAAGACATTTCAACCCCCAATAAGTCATAATAATTACTATAGACAGATATAATAAAAGAATCAAATTTGATTTTAGGTAATCATTGGAAATTATCCAAAAGGAAAGAATCTTCCAATTCTTTCGTTACAATAATTCAAGATTTCGTTATGTAAAAAACTGTTTTGATTCAATAGATAAACAAATAATAAATTATCTAAATCTCAATTTTCTAAGATCATTTAGAAAACAATTTCAAATGTCCGATGTCATATGCCCTCATTTAATATAGTAATTAAATGGGAACGCCTAATGATTTCATTGTTTTATGCACACTTTTAGTACAATCATATAAAATTTTATTATAAGACTGTGGACATAGGTGCAATATCACATATACTTATCGGGGAGAAATACCATGCATATAAATTTGTATAGCATTTCCCATCTCTACAGTTTTTATATCTTTAGTTATAGAAATTGCATCTAGAATTAACAGACCTAAAAATGGATATTTCCAATGAAGTCTGGAAAAATAAAATATACTTGATGGAGCATTAATAAAAAATTTAGAGCAACCTTCCGGAATCAATATAACCACAAAAAAAATACGAAGCATTTCAGAAAGCAAACGTAGGGAAAAATAAGAATTTTTCTTGCTATATTGGTTATAAAAATTTTTTATATTAAAACCGTTAAATAACCAAACAAGCAATAATAGGTTCAGAAAGAAAATTACCTCCCCGTAAATTGCTTTTTTCTTTTAACAAAAAATATGGACAATTTATAATTCTCAACGGAATCAAATAACATGAAAATTCCTGACTTATACAAATGTCTGGTAGCCTTAACTGTATCTGATTTGTTAAATTAGCTAGTTATATAATGTTGTAATCTAATTTTAATGCTCTTGTGATGTTATAAGAAATTGAAGATATTAAGAATAAACAGAAAGAAAGTAAGTAAATGAAAATTTAAAACTGGTTAGTATTTACCAAAAAATAGTATGAGTGCAGTAACATAGAAGTGCTGATATTTAAGAGATTAGTGTTAGCGTCCAAGCGAAAAACCTAGCCAGTGGAATACTACAGTTAGGTTTATCGATGATTCTTGTATTATTCAAAGTAATCATGGTTGTTTAACTGAATATTCAAAATTTTTGAAGTTAATATCAACTAAGTTTGAAATGCAGTTTGATTCTAAAGTACAGAAGCCTGTTTCTAGAAGCTTTTCACTTTTAGCTCTTTACATTTTCATTTTTAAGGTGAAAATTTAGAAATAAAAAACTTCTAGAAACAGTTTACGCTCTAGTTGACTTTTTTTATAGGAAATTTAAACTTTTACAATGAGTATCACCCCAATGTTATGGATATTCCTTAATTAATCTACACAAGATCAAATTAATATTTGCAATTTAGGTAGAATGTCAGGATAGTCTCGATTTAAATATAATAGCAAGGTATAATTTAAAATACATAAGAAAGCTAAGTACAATTTCTAAAAAAAGATACACATGCTTACAACTTTGAGAAACATAAAATCAGCAATTCACATTCAAATTTGGTAGTAAAAACGTTTGCAAATGTCCGATGCCATATGCCCTCATTTATCATAATAAAGTAAACGGGAACGTCTAATGATTTCATTGCTATCTGCACATTTTTAGTACAATTATACAATTTTATATTATAAAACTGTGGACATAAGTGCAATATTTATTGAAGCAATCCACAATGGAGAAATCTATAATTTCAATCTGAGAGCCACGACAGTTTCTGAAGATGAAATATGCATTTGGTCACAATTGCGGAAACATAAAATCAACAGTTTTACATTAAATTTTGGAAGCAAAATAATTGCAAAATGTACGATGTCCTATGCCCTCATTTACCATAAGAAGTAAATGGGAACGCCTAAAGACTTCTTTGTTTTAGCACACTTTAAGTAGGTACATTCAAATAAATTAATTGTTATGAGAATGTGGACATAGGGTGCAACAATGAATGGGAGAGAAAATATTCTCTTTGGGGATTCCCAAACTTAGATTTTCTTGTATACAATATTTCTGAATAAATATGCGCATTAGCGTGACCTTAAATTTATCTCCCGTATTCAAATTTACGTCAAGGTTGATGCCATCGATTAGAATTTATTTTCATATTTGAATAAACAACGATTTAAAAAATGGCGCTAAAAGCGATTACTTTAATTTTAAAAATAATTATGAAAATAAATTAAATTATATAACTTGGAATAATTCAAATTAGAGCTCCATTAAAAATTAATATGAAAGTAAGGAAAATTAACAGATTAGAAGAACATGCAATAGTTTTTTGGTGAACTGTTAGGACAACATTATAGACAAATTACATAATTATGTACAACAAATTCTAATGCAACAAAGAATTTTACTAGGACAGAAAGCACAAGTTTCTTTTGCACGTGCAAGATGAAGACAATATCACATCAATTGTAATAAAGCACAAAGACTATTATAAAAAAGGCCGAGTGCAGAAAACATTACAAGAGGGAAAAACAGGTGGTAAGATAGTGCGACAAGGTGTTGATAAATTCGTAAAATTTCCTGTGTGTAACGTATTTCTTGAAAAAATGATGCAACCTCAAAAGCGATTGCTTCTAAAAATGACAATTTTCCAACACCTCGTAATATCAATTAGAACAAGAAGGTACAGTAAGAAAATGCATAAGAAAGTACAGACTAATAAACATTCTTACCTTTGGATGAATCGTCGTATCCTATGTGTTCTACCGTTTCACGAACAACTTTTTGGTAATCTACGACTGCTTTTGAAGTAATTTCACCGCATAATAAGATCATTCCGGTTTTGGTGACAGTTTCTGTTAAATAATATTGAGCTATATTGTGTAACAGAAAAAGCTATAAGTACTTACCGCAAGCAACTTTAGCATCGGGATCCTGTTGTAAATGTGCATCGAGAATAGCGTCGCTTATTTGATCGCACATTTTGTCTGAAAATCGAAAGTAACATTTTAAAAGTCTATAAATTGAATAAGATCGAGAGTCCGTCGACCACGTGAAGTTCAGTTTAAAACACGTGGTGCGGCATTTTTCTACGAAAATGAAAGTTTATGAATAGTCATAACCTTAAATTTGGTTTTCGAAATGTATTAAACGATAAGTTTGTTGATAGTTATCGAATAGATCGGTGACAAGTTAAAAATAAATCGAAAAGATAGTAAATTTGGTGCGTATTAAAATATCTGTAACCGGTAGCCATTTTTAAACAAGAATTAAATATTTGTAATAAAAAATTCACCTGGATGTCCCTCGCCAACGGATTCCGATGTAAATAAGAAATTCGATCCATCTTCCATATCATATGATGAATATCCATTTGTGTAGCCGTTAGTTAACGTGTTCTGTGGCATTCTGAACCTTGTACTGAGAGCTGATCACTAAATTTTGCAAACAACCTTCCCTCTCGACTGTAGTGGAAAAGAGACCTCTGTAGATGTTTTCGGAATTATATAAGCTAGGGTAGTTCACGTGACTTACACCTCTATCTCATATAAATTAAATTTCGATCGCTGATTGGCTATTCGTTTCCAGCTGAACAATGAGCATCAAATTTATAATTATTCAAAAACCGTTAAAAGATTCAAACGAAATTCTGGAACCAAACAAATTATTTCGGTTAATTTAAATAATTAAAACAATATGTAATTAAATTTTACTTTAAATAATTAAATAATAATTCAAATTTCTTTTAATCCAAATTGCGCATTAAAAATATCAAATACTGTAGATTAGAGATTGCAATCTTCGACCGATTTAAAACATTCTGCAATTTGCTAACAAAAATATCCAACTATTTTTAAAATGAGGCATAAATATAAAGATTATATAAATTGTTTAAAGCGGATATTTTAATAATTTTCAAATGATATAAGTTGGTTAAAATTTTATTACTTGGACATAAAAGTCGGCCGTAATTTTTAATGTATTTATTATTAAATAAATAAATAAATAAATATGTGTTCTGATATAGGAACAAGGAAGTCGCTACTCAAAATATATTGCTATTAATATACCCAGGACAGAGTACAGCAATCAAAACTATAGAAAAACTTAACATTTAGTTATACACAAATTTTACAAAATAATAGATAATATTTTTTAAATTATTTGATTTTAAAATTGAAGTAAACTTCGAGATTTTTACTACAATTAAACAAAGTACGATTGTAGTTTGTGACGCTCGGCAGCAGTGCCGTGCTATGATGCTCAGAGGCGCAGGCGGCGGTATAATTCATTGTACGTTCACGTAGTAAATAATTTAAAAAAAAAATTTTATATTTTTTTTTAGTATTTTCATATTATTTTAAAATATAAAACTTATATGTACTATGAAAATAGGCGGAAATAACGGGGGAGAGTTTTCTTAAAAAGAGTTTTCAGTTTTTTCAAAAAAAACGCATAGTTTTTTATATTATACTATATTTTTGTTCATTTATTTGTTTGAAAATTAATTTGAAATGCGCAGTCGCGAAGTTTTTGATTTTGAAAATTTTGATTTAAAATAAACAATAAATTTTGAAGATTGCTTTAAAAGTTAGTTTTATATAATTGCAAAAAATGCTAATTAAATTTAAGAAATCTTAAGCGGGAATTAGTAATAATTAGAAAAATCAAATTTTTATATTATTATTATTATAAATTGAATATTATAGACAGACTTCATCATTTTACTACTAATTGTGGGGTCATACACAATTTATTTGCACATTTTGCTCAATTGCCACGTTTTAATTAGAATAAACCTCTGGTCTCTGGTACTAATCTCGCAAGTTATTTTTGTTGAGATTTGGTGTTTTTAAATGAGTTATGTCAAAATTTTTTTCTCTTTTGATTGGTGCTAATACCATAAGTCTACCACGTTTCGTTACTTGATATACATTGGTTCAAAAGTTAATAAAT
Organism: Cantharis rustica; assembly: GCA_911387805.1. NCBI lineage: Eukaryota > Metazoa > Arthropoda > Insecta > Coleoptera > Cantharidae > Cantharis > Cantharis rustica. Next base: position 40,994,286 of record OU426879.1, read on the forward strand.
CATAAATATTTTAAATACTATTAACAACGTAAATTAATTTGATTACTGGCTTAACTAACAAGGGAGGGGGGGGGGGCTTAATATAACTGATTGCTATATTCGGAAACCGTAAGTATGAAAGGGGAGGATTAAAAATAACAATAATAATAAAACACTACAACTGCGAGACATCAATAAATATTAAATTTTCGATAAATTGCACTCCCTCCATTTTTTAAATAAGTGATATAGAGACAGTGGGCGACAAATGATGTTCGATTTTTGATTTGCTGTGGTGTTTTTGTTTATGTATTATAGTTTAATATTATTAGAATAAAATAGTTATTTATGTAGGTACTCAGGGCATAAAGTTATCATTTTCTGCCCGCGGCGACTCGAATAATCTTCCAAAAAATAGCTAAGTTACATTTTTTATTATTTAATATGTGGTACGAGCACGAGCGCTGACATAAAATTATCCAAAAGAGCAAAAATATAATTTAATTAAAAAATTAATAGTATTAAAAAAACGTTTATACTGTTGTATTATTTATTTTTATTTAAATAACTTATAATCAAAATATTTTTGTAAAACGGAAACAGATCTGAGTTGTTGAGGAGGGGGGGGGGCTAATATGAAGAAATATATAAATATAATAAAATATATATTTTATATATTATAGAAACATAAATTATGATTCCTTAGTGAAGGTGAATGTCGCATGATTATTTTTATGCTTGTATCTTTTTGTCAACAATGTAGTATAATACAATAAATATGTAGTGTATTATTTTGATTGAAACTGAAACTTTTTTGCAAAGGAATTTTAAAATTTGTAAAGTGAAACGAATAATTTCTACCGTATCTGGTGTAGCAAATTTTTTATAGATAAGACATTTGAAGTTAAAACCGCTTAGCAGTTAAAACATTTGACTTTTTGACAAAAAAAAATTAATTAAATGTACTAAATTTTTTTGGTTGCGTAACTAAATTTTTCTTTTTTAAATTTTCAGTTAACTAAATTTTTTTTAAATTTTCAGTTAACTGCAATAAAAAAATTAAGTTTGTTTTGATTTAAAGAAATTTTATGTTTGACTTAATATATTTTATTTAAATTAAACAAAATTTGTTTGGTTTAAAAACATTTAAAATAAAATAGTTTTTTTGATTCAAAGGAAACTGCTTTTACCGTGTAGTTACGCTAATTTTATTTGCAAAGTATATTATACAAACAAATTGGTGTTTGTTAAATGATACTCTCTTATAAAATTAAAAAAATATATTAATACATAAGTATTATACATAATATCATTATTTTAATAATTATATTGTTATTTGTGCTACAATTGTAGTAAAAATTAGGATAATTTTTTTAAAGTGTTGGGTCAAGTTTATGTTCCGAAGTGTTTTGCTTTGATTATTTACAATATTTTTTTTGTTTTATAATATTATAAATTATAATATTATGCTTTATAACGAACGCACTGCGCTATGATCGGCGCTAGCGATATTCCTGGATATTATGTAGTATTCTTATGAAAGTATAAACTAATAAAAATATTTTTTGGAGTCTCGATGCTCGACCGGGCCCGCTGGTTCGCGGGCCTCCAAGCGGCCGCTTGTTCCGCTTATAGGATAACCCGGCGCTGTATATTATTAATAGTGAAAAAACAGATCAAGAATTACAATTATGTATCAATTTCTAAACTGCAAAAATATATTTTTATTATATACTATATAATAGAATAGACCAAAATTTACAATAAATCAATTTATCTTTCCAAGTTTAAATAAAAAGCTGTTTCATGAATTTTTCTTTCGAATAGAATAAATAACATAAAACGCAAACTTCATCCGTAACTCTGAATTTTTAAATGTAACAATCATTACAGCGCATTTTTCCCCTTAACGGCATAGGAATCGAAACTTAAATATATTGGAACAATAGTCAGTTAAAAAATTAAAAAAAGTTTTTAACAAATACTGAAACTTTTGAAAAGCGTAAGGTTAAACTGTAAAACTACTATAGGCGAAAATAAGTAACTTAATATAATATTATGTAATTGTCGCATATTAGCTCCCGAACTCCGATTTATTTTCGCATATAAAAATTATGTATTATGTTTTTATGATTATTCAAAATATTTTTCATTACCTAATTTAAATATTTAATCAATATTTTGAAAATAAATACTAGGGTTTACTTAAAGATTTTGTAATTTATTATTATAGTTATTATATTATTGTCAACATCATAATTCCTGTATTAATTAGTAATATTTTACACTTGAGTGAAATTTTTTATTTGATAATAATAAAATTACAAGGCACTTATAGAAAGTTTCTGCTATGATTTCTAGTGAATTTTACACTATTATCAGGACTAATTTAAGCCTACACAGTAAAAAGCATTTTGTTAAATTAACAAAAAATGTTGTCCCAGCAGGTCCACTACAATTTTTTGTAATATTAACAAATTTTATTATTATAGTAACATAAATACTTACAAAATATAATAATTTGAATCATAGAAGTTGTTATTCTGCGTAATAAATTTGCTAATATAACAAAAAATTGTAGTAGACCTGCTGGGACAACATTTTTTGTTAATTTAACAAAATACTTTTTACTGTGTAATTTCTCAATCTTTAATTAATTTTAATAAAAAAATAATCAAATATATTATTTCTATAGATATTCTAGATAAGATTTCTTTGTTATTTATAACAATTACTTCTATTTCAGATTATTGAGACTATGAACAAGCATTGATTATTGAGACAAATAACTTCATATTACTCAGGCTTCATATTAATGGAAGCCTAAAACCAGAAAACATTGAATTAAGTTAAAATTATGCAATTACAAATTTCAATTACAAGTACAATTACAAATTTTTAATTGCATAATTTTAACTTAATTCAATGTTTTCTGGTTTTTGAGCAGTCGCGCTTTCTCAAAGCGCAATGGTCATTGGGTATTTCCAATAGTCAACTTAATTTGGTTACCAGCGATATTATATATTAATTATAAATTAGTGACCACCGGATTGGAGGTATAAAATGATCGATAATAAATTTTTAAATTAAATTTCCGGGCTGTACATATACATAACTCCAGTTGCAATTTACCCCTCGGATATGTATATTTTTAATAAAATTAAAAAGTCAATAAAAATTTTTCTTTTAAAATGATAATTAAGAAAATATTAATAATTAGTAAAAACAGTATGATTTAAATAAAATAATTTTATTAATTACCTGGTCCGAAGACACCCTACAATAAGTAAGCGAGACCTCAGGTATTGTAGATATTAATTAAACTCAAGTTACGAATTCTCTTAAAATTAAATGAAAATTTAGATATAAATTAATTAAATAAAAATAAAAAAGGTTAAAGCATCGTATGATAGCAGCAAATCAATGCTGAAAACTTATGAAAACAATTCACAACAAATAATTTTACTGATTAGTCTGGAATCTCCCAAATAATATTAATAATTATTATCTTTGCAAATTTACTAAAATTTTTCTTTTAATGCGCAATAAGTATATTTAAGAATAAAGTTATTAAACAATAACCAAAATTATCATCATCTCAGATTATTATTTCAGCATCCAGCATTTTTATCGTGCAAATTACTTTAATAATATTGTTATGAATATTGCGTTACTGGGTTAATTTATTGTGTTGCAATTGAAACTTAAGGATAACATACGAAAGTACATAGATTGCAATATTTGGCAATGTATCACAACCAATTTTTTGATAATACATATAATTCTTAACTTGATAATATAATTCTTTATTGATAACTAATATTAGATAATTTTAGTGCATATTTTGTAAACGACCTTAATCGTAATTATTATTTTATTGATTATTATATTAAAATATTGTAATAAATTAATGCAAATCAAACAAACTAAAAATATTTGTTATTCGAATAGAAGCTTATTGCTAGGTGCTATTTTATCAATATGAGATTTTACAGGAGTGTTTCAGAAAGTATCCTTTAGAAAATCCCCACATAATTAAGTAACGACATTTTTTCCGACATTGATAATTTGGGAGCAAATTTCACAATTTTATTTAAATAAATTAGGATAACAGTAATCTATAGATATTAAAATGAAAGCAAGTAATTTTTTTAAATTTATTTATAACTTTTTAGTTATAATTAAAATATAAAATAAGTTTTGTTTTATGTTACACAATGTAAAAAAAAACTATTTCTATAGTAATATTTAATTCACTACGTTCCTCTGTACTTATATGGGTACAGGTTATCGAGGTAAATAATAAAATTATTAAATAAATTTTTTTTAAGTTGGTTATTTTTATCAATATTTTACATTATTTTCAGAGCAAAGTTTTTATGACGTATTGTAAATATTGATAAAAGGGGTCCAATAATGCTGATATAAAATAACTCCAAATGAATTCATTTTGTAAATTATAAAAGAAATATTATGTGAAAATGCAGATTGATTTCATTGTTTACATTTATGCTAACATTATAGATTAACAAATATGCTGGTAATATATAGATAAAAAAATCAAGCAAATAGCGAGCAACATAATAATTATCTTTCACAACTAAATACAAATTTGAAAACTATTAAACTAAAAATTAATATTTTAAAATTGAAAGAAACTTAATGTAATATGAAATTTTCAAATATGATTCTCAATTATTGCAATATTATTATGAAACCAACTAGAATTTCTTAACTTTGGGGTCAAGAGTAAATCAAGATAATTCCAAACGAAACGAAAATAAATTTTCATATAATTTTCGAAATTTAAATTTCGTTTATGATTAAAAATTATTTTATTAACTTACCTTTGTAATTCAACTTGGTAAAACTCAATAAGTATTAAACACACACACTACGCACTCTGATTTCGAACTAATTACTCTCTGCTCTTGGAACTGGGGTAACTTATTGAATTAATAATATTATCAAGAATTACCCCCACTATTTTCATTCAATGATAGTAGACTTTAATATTATAATTGTTTATATTAATAGCTTGGCTTATTTTTCTGGTTTGCTTAAAGTTATATGATGCAATTTAATCAAAATTGGACAAATCTCCAGTTTTTGCTAACTCATGTTAGAGCGATGCAAATTTAAATTAGAAAACTTGCTCATCTATTATTACGTCATGTGAAAAAGCTTGTATGCTTAAGAATACTCTTCTCGCAACATGCAGCGCAAATTCTTGATGAATTGATAAATTTTCTTCGTGAATAGTTTTGTATTACGTATTTACTAAAATAAGACCAAATGTACGTAATTTCCAGTCTTTGTTAAAAAGATTGAAGACATTTGATAGAAAGGTTTTGCGTCTAAGTTATTTCAAATATAGAATACAGTAACCTGCAGGTTAAAAGTTCAAATTTTATTTTTAAATGATGAATTGTGAAAAACACGTGTATTTCCTATTTGCAATATTGAACTTGAATAATATTATAGCAACATTTTATATCATTTTAATTATTTATTACGTATTTACATGGTTTCGCAATTTGGTTTTAAAAAAGCGATTAGATGTAAATATGAAGCCCCAAAATTCTAAAACAAAATTTCCAATATATTATACTTTGAAATGTATTTAATTAGAATACCTCATAAAACACTATATTGGTATCCTTATAATAGTAGGGTCCTTAAATACCATTATGGGATTGCATTTACAATTTTACATAATTAATTAAGAGTCTACGATTAGGTAGACTTGTAAACGCACAGGTATGCGGGGTACGGGGAATTTTCTTTAAAAGGAGGTACAATTTTGTGATCTAAGGACTAGCCCCCAAACCCCTTCCAATAATTATTATTACGGAAATTCACAATCATGAATCGTGAATACCTACAAAAAGGGACAAATATAATTTATGGTTATTCTAGCAAATTTAAATATTTTAGTATTTTGCAATAATTGCTTGCTTTGCGATCGCTATAAAAAATTTTTAATCATTGCGCTATTTTGTGTATTTTATTTTTATTTATTGATTTTTTATTCATTCATTAATAGTAGTATATTGTTTATTGATAAGATTTTGACTTTTTTAATATACGATCATCCCTTGTTATGATATTTTTTTCAAATCAGTGAAAAGTAACTTCATAACGAAGAAAATAGGTATTTTTATATATTATATAAATTATTATTATATATTGTGGTGTTTCAAAATGATTCGCACCTACCCTGTACATTTTAATGAAAATTTTGTTTTTGAATAGTTTTAAGTTGTAAGACTGTGGAAGTTAGACAGGTGGGGGCGAACCGACGAGGAGATTTGCTTTTGCCAACGGGTCGCCGCGCGAGAGACAGCGCCGACTTTTGGCTTGTTAAACTTTTGCTTTTTCGCCGACAGCGCCCGCTCGAGCATGTTGTTTTAGCTCGAGGCGATTATTGAAATTTTGATATAAGTTTAAATTGTGAATAAAATTTGTGAGTACTGAATTTTGGATTTTGATTGAATAAAGTGAAATTTGATGCGAATGCACTAGTTGCGTAATTTTTGGATGATAATTTTTGATATTTGGATAATATTTGGATATTTTTGATACGTTGCTGCCGAGCGGTAGTTGATTGAGTGGTTTGGAAAGATTTGATGATTTGATTAATTTAATAAGAGCGATTAAGATTATAAAATTTGAAATTATTTAAAATTAAAATTGGTTTAAAATTCGAAGAATAAAATTTACATTTGTACGAGCGTGTGGCCACATGATAGATAAGCCGACGTTGTGGATACGCATAAGTTTGAACAAGCAAGCCCATTTAAAATTTAACAATAAATTAAATTCACGAGTTATAAATTTGGATAATTGATTTTGGAAGAAGAATTGTTTTGGAATATCGTCACAGGAATTCACTCCTGAGGTCGAATTGCTCCACCGCAAAAAAAGAGCTAGTCGAGGTATTTTTTTAGTATGGTAAAGGGTTTGATTGATTGTTTCAAAAACAAATCAAATACCACCGCAATATATAGGTATATAATTTTGCTGCACCTATAAAGGGGTATGGTAGACACCTTAAGCCTCTGAAAATGTGAACCGTTTAGGTTTAAATATAATAGAAATGAACCAGCGACGGCGCTAGCATTTCTTAAATGGGTGGGCACAAAGTGGCCCCTGTATATTTGACGTGGGTACACAAAATTTATAAATAAACTAAAGAATTGCAGTATTGAAATAAACATCTAAACTTTAAAACGTATATTCTAAAAAAAAAAAGATTATAATAACTTTCAAATCTAAACTTTCAACTGCAAAAAAATGTACAAAGAAAGTAATAAAAGCGGCAGTTTATTTTTGTAACCAAGTGCAAAGGGTGTTTAAAGGCTAACCCCCCTCATGATTTTATAACTTTCACATGCACTTTTTTTAAACTTTAACATTTGTAGTAATATAGTTGTTTTTAGTAAAGTTAGAAGCCCAACAAAATTTTGCAATGCGTAATTCATCCCTTAACTGTAAACTGGAAAAGTTTAATAGTATGAAACTAAATATTTAAATAACATTTTAAAATTTTTATTTTGTGGTGAAAAGGTCATAAAGAAATGCAGGTAGAAGTAGTCGAAAAGTTTTGTCTCAAAAATAGAAAAATGGTTTTGTAATTTTAAATTGTTCCTTTTTTTAATGTATTATTATTTTATATTTATATTTTATTTTTTTTTATTATGTAGGTACTTATTATTAATATTATTTTATTTGTAATTTTTGTTTGGTATTTCCTGATTACAAAAATTAATTTAAAATACAAGCATATGCCAACCTTTTTTTTTTAATTTTTAACTCCCCCCCCCCCCTATGGCAAATGTCTAACTAGGGCACTGGTGTCTATACTTCCGTGAGCGGTGTTCATTGAAGTTTTAAACTGCATTGAATTTTTAAAATAAAAATGATCAATTTCTTGGTCGTAAACTCTCACAAAGAGGATTAGGTTAGATTATGTAAGATTTATTTTCTCAATAACATGCGGTAGCATTTAATGCTACTTTAGTAAATAGGGATGACATTTTTATTTGGTGTTTATTACCGTAAACACTTTCATTTACGACTATATTTTAAAATTATCAAAATTGTTATGCCAACTGCATTATACATGTGTTAAAAAGTTGTATTTGAACCGTTTTTGTTATTTATCAATTTATTATGTATAACAAAACATACAACAATAATATTAATAATACACATACAAATTATTTACTATAAATAAAAAATTTCGTCGAATTTAGCCGGATTACCAAACGTTCCTAAAAAAATTTTAAGTTTTGAACTACTTTAGTAATATTGTTTATTAGTGTCCATACTTCCGTGAACGGCAGTGTAGGTATGAAAATTTAAAAGGATGGCATCATTTTCAGGATTATTTTTAATTTTTTAATTTCCTACAATTTGGGTGGGGACTTCAGGCAGTAGAGTGGGCACGTGCCCACCATGGGCCACCCCTGGCGCCGTCGCTGAAATGAACTTAAAAAATAAGAATTTTAAGTAAATTGTGGGGTATTTAGTATGTATACAGGGAACTGTCAGAGTAATCCCATCACGAATTTCAAAATTTCAACTGCATTATAGGAAAGAGGACACTTTTCTAAGCAGTTTAAAACAAAAAAATCTCTGGACTATCCATAAGTTTTCATGTAATTCGAATTTAAAGATGTAAAATTTACATGTATTTTAGATACACATTTTAACTCGGCTGTATGATTAGTCGTTGTTGTGTAAGGTAAAAAATATCCCTGAAGAATGACAGAACTCGTCCGGGTGTCGACCGCGACTGATGAAGATTATGAACTTCTTGGCAATATGGAGGTGCCACGGGGAAACCGTTTATCTCCTTCAACTGATGTGGGCGGCGGGCGTTGGAATTTATTGAGGTGTGGTTCTTAATTTAAAGCGCTAGGCTTGATCGAGCTGGGTTTTTGGTCCATGGGGATAATTTTCCGTGATTTGTGGGATCCTAGGTGTTATGAAGAACTTTCCTGGAAGCGTGGTTATGAGGTCAGAAGGGTGGCAGTGCGGTGTGCGTCTGCGGTCCGTGGATTGGAGTCCCTAGTCTTTGATGAACTTGGTCCCTTGGTGTCAATGGGGCGGGTCGGGCTTGTGATCCATGGTTTGGGGTCCCTAGCATTTGATGAACTTGGTCCTTTGGTGTCGATGGGGCGGTGCGAGCGATTTGGTGTAAATTCCGGGCATCTTTGCATAGTTTCTTGGCATCCGGGTGTTTGATGAACCCGGTGCTTGGTGGGAACCTAAAACAAACATGTGAAGATTAGAATTACTTACACCCCGGCTGACGGGCAGATGAGGATGTCCTTTGGCTGGCTGTGTCCTAGATTGTGGCCTGGTTGGTACTGTCCTAGCTGCGAGATTAGAGGGTTGTCCGAGAAGCTCGCGGTCTTGTACAATTTTTCCGTCTGACTTTTAATGTGCACGTCGATGGTGTCCATCTTGGTATCTGCGTGGAGTCTTTGATTGGTGACGTAGTACGGGCTGGAGAATGTGTGCCGAATGCATTTATTTTGTACTACTTGTATCTTCTTTATGTGTGTTCGAGCTGCCGTTCTCCACACGGGCATGGCGTAGGTCATGGTGGGCCCGATGATGGCCTTGTAGATGCGCAGCTTGTTTGCTGGTGACATCTTGCTGTTTGAAGCTAGGAGCGGGTAGAGCTTTGAGAAGACAGCATTTTCCCGGTTTGCGGCGGATTCGATGTGCTCTTTCTACAGCAGTCTGTAATCCAGCGTAACTCCCAGGTACTTTAAGGTCGACCGCGATTGACAACAACATTAAGAGTATATCAAAGCACATGTACCGTCAACAAAATAAAGAGCAGGGAAATCAACGTGAGACCGATCGTCATGCATCGGGGTATATCATATTACATCTCCTTGCTTTTCATAATTTTAAAATGCCATTTTCTCGAAATGTAATGGACGGTCCCGGGATTTTTCCTTTTCAAAATGCTCAGAAAATTGTTATCTCTCCTATTCGCGTTTTACAAAATGTGAAGCGCCACGTAGTGTCCTTAGCGGCAACTAGCATAGGCGGTAATCGACGGTCTTTTTCGCTTTGAGTGTTTTTAAGTAATATGGATAAAATCCTGAAAAATAAAATTAATAATATGAATTGCAGTGTTTACGAATGTCAAAGCTGGGCGGGCCAAACAAACATTTTAAGTTTTCATAAGTTTCCACGCAAAAATAGTAGGTAAGATGATAGTAATACTGCAGAAATGTGCTTACAGCGACCAGAATTTCCAGCTTTGCAAGTGCATAATGCACTTTTGATTTCAATTACCTCCATTATTAAAAAAGCACATCGAATTTTATGAGATTTTTCCATTAAAGCAGTGGTCTGCAAGCAAAAAGCAGTATATCGATAGCATCGGCATCTTGGTGTTTAATTCTATAAGTAATGAGTTGTTTGGCATTTAAAACTGCTTTTCCCTCATTGATACATCTAGAAGACGGCAGAACATCTAAATAATAAAATATTTTTGCTAATGAAAGTAATAATGATGCATTTTCAGTAGTCATTTTTTCTAAAAGAAAATTTAACAGTTAGTTACCTACATTGAATAAATTATGAATTAAGTGAATTTCAATCTTTTTTAAGTTTTTTTTTATATATATTTACTATTAAATATTTTATAAATTATAAAATTTACTAATGTAAAACAAATTAATTTAAAAAACGCGATTTTCAATACCGCATAAGTCAGACATATTGTTTTAGTACAGCGCCACTAATCGGTAGTGTAAAGTGCGAATAGTGCAGCTGAAATTTTGAAATTCGTGATGGGAGTTAACGGACAGTACCCATAAAACTTAATATTTAAGAAAATAATACTAAAAAGACATTGATTTAATACTTTTAACAGATTAGAACTAAAATATTTGGAATAGATTCCACAAGTGAAAAAACGAATAATTTGCATTGTAAAAAATAATAAAATACAAAAAATTGATTTAAGTCGAAAGTAATAAGAAACAATTTTTTTGAGTCTTTGGTGACCATCTTCCTTAATTTTTCATTTCTTCACTTTTAAGTTCTTTTATTTCATTTGTTTGTCCCTGACTTTTATCTTCATTATCTTTTTCGTTCTATTTTTCATTAGTTTCGAGTATGTGTTTATTGTTTCTTCTGATGTTTCTTTAACGAATGATCTAATTTTCCGTTAAGAAGTTTTTAAACCTTATACTAGGTAATTTTTTAAGATTTTATTTCTTATTTCTTTTTTTTCTACATTTTAGTAACATTGCTTTATTTTTTCAATTTTACAATTAGAATACAACTATATTCTATGCTTGGTATTTTGGAACGTAACCATTTGGAAATGCGCTGGTGATTTTAGATCACCTTCTTTTTGTCATCCTGTTATGTGTTTATCTAAATTTTTTAATTGTACCGATGATGCATTTTACCAAACCATTTGACTTTGAATAATTTGGGCTAGACGATTCTATATCAATATTATATTTTGTATAAAAAGTTCGATATTCTACGGAATTAAAAAGGAGCCTATTATTGGGTATTATTATTTGTAGAATATCATGTCTGGCAAATACCTTTTTAAACGTATGATTAACAATTTTGCAGTGTAATTTTTGAAAGTAATTATTTAGAGAAATCGCTAATAATAATATATTATTATCAAGTACGTATTCTGGTTATACTGAAATAAATCAATATTAATTTATAAATTGCAATTATAAATATAAATTACGGTTTTAATGGTTGTCTTTGGTTATTTTGTTACTAAAACGCGTCAGAGTGAAGTGGTTCACTGTTATGAAAGATTTGACTTTCAAAATTGTTTTAATTATAAAAATTTGTTTTATAAGTTTAAATTGTCATTAAGCCAATTTTTACCAATTTTCGAAATAATTACAATTATTGTAAGCATACTATTAATTTTTATATCTTCTACTGACTGGTTTATTATTGATTAGGATTACATTAATAACATAGTACTATTATAGTTTAAAAATAATTAAAATTATTACAACGACAAATTATTATTTGTGATAAGTAATATTATGTGACGTATTTAGACGTTATAGAGATATAAAATATTTTAAATTACATTACATTTTGAAAATTTATAAATTTTTATGGAAAAGTTGCATTCTTGAATTTAAAGAGGGTATATTATAGTAGTATATACAAAACTGCACTTTTTTGGATAATGCAACCCTTTTTGTAGAATTGTTCTTTTTAATTGTTATTAATATTATAACCGTTGTATTGTACATACAATCTCCAATTTTCAAACACGTATTATGTTAATGTAGCTATAAGTGGGGTTTTCCTATACAAAACAAAATTAATATATTCAAAATATATCAAGTAAGTTTAAAAGTGAACAAGTTAATTAAACGTAAAATATAAAATTTTTTATTTTATAAGCTTTCAGCGAGTTGTATCGCCTTCGGCAGAATAATAATTATTAATATTAATAATTATAATAATTATTGATAATTATTAATAATATTAATAATTATTCTGACGAAGGCGATACAACTCGTTTAATTTAATTAACTAACATTTACGTTTAATTAACTTGTTCACTTTTAAACTTACTTGATATATTTATTACAAGTTAAGAATTAATATATTTATAGATTCAAAATATTCTATCTCTCATAGGGGAAAATAGACGTTATTTTTTTTTGGAACTGAAATATATAAATATAATACAAAATCCGAGTTGTGCGGCCTGAAAGCCGCACTGACAGAAAAAATTAGATGGTTTTTTATATAATGTTAATAAAAATAATGTACTAAAATGTAATATTGTAATAAAAATATAATATATAATAATATATAGGGGAATGTTGTCAAGGTTGGCCCGTCGTCTAGGTCGGCCCACTGCAATTTTTCAGTATAGATCACTGAAACCACCTATGTGCGAGTGTGGCAAAACATCCCTCAATGACAACGAACTTTTCGTGCTATTACTGATTTTGGAGTGTAATGTTGAAACGTGTTGTGCACTCATTCACTGAACCAAGACAAAAAAAGTTTTCCACCAGCTGCAAATAGAGCATGAAAACTTGGAGGAAAAACATTTATTCGTTAAGATAAGCATCTAAACTGTGTTATGTGGATAGTCTTTAAAAATTATTCAAGGAAAACATTCAATTTCGCTACCTGTTTGGATGTAGTGTGACGCGATGTGGTGATGGAACTTGTTGTCAAGGTTGGACCGTTGCAAAAAAACCACGTTGGTAAATGCATCATCTGCTTGGATGCGAATGCTTCGTCGCCTGAACCGCAACAACTCTATTGCATGCATTAAATGCAAGAAAAATGTGCATCTGAAATGTGCCAAAATGGCAAGGAGCTATTTTATTTGCCAAAACGGTGATTCGGAATTATGTGTCATGTAAATCAGTTCTCTGCGATATTATATTGTAAAGTTTCACTCAATCGAATAAAAATAAAATAAATTTGGTTTATTATTTCATCCAGTCAATTTTTTTGCATGAATTTGGCAATTCTCAACGGTGGGCCAACTTAGACAGCATTGGGCCAACCTTGACAACTTCTTTTTTTTTTAATTCTTGCATAAGTTCTCTATTTTTTACCCAATCAATTTGCGATTGCCTTGAAAGTACCTTTATTCCTAGATCTTTCTGATCATGTGCTTAAATCAACAAAATTCTTTCTTACACGGAAGTTATGGGCAAAAGTTAAAAGGGTGGCCAACCCTGACGACATTCCCTTAATATAATTATATAATTATTATATATAATATATTAATTATATAATATAATATAATATATAATATATAACTTGCTTTTGAAGGGAGGAGGGTTAACCCTATTTTTCTTTATTTCGGATTATGTTCCCAAAGTTCTTTAATATCTACTACATATACATAACAAACTTATTTTTAATATAGGATGTGCAGGAAAGAGTCAATTTGAGATTTTGTGATTTTTTAAAGATCTTTCTTGACAAATTTGTTCATGTTCCGATTTAAAATTGATGTAGAACACGTAGGATCGTTGTTTTTGATAGTACAGTAAAATATTTAAACAGAAAATAATTCATTTCCTAATAATAATATATAAGGCAATTATTCAGTGCGATAATAATTTATTAGAGAGTTGTATCAATGCTCTGAGTTATCATGGTTACTATAAACAGTAGAAAATTGCTTTAGAAGCAAATCAGCACAACCTTGACCTGATAATAGAAACTATCATTATCTTTACCAAAAGGTGAACGATTTGACTAAATTTCAATTACAACATACATACGTATTATACCTAAAATTCTTATTATCATGAAACTTGGATGATACGTCACAAGTTTATGAATTTATAATAGATAACGTAATAAAATTTTTGTTGACCACAGTACTTGATGGCATGATTGGTCACACCAAACTTCCGTGGCAAGAATATTATATAATTAGTTTTATTTAATTATTTAGACTTTTATTACCATTAGTTTCGGAGGTATTTTCTGTTAAGAACTGTTTTTCATTTAAATTTTTAGTGTCAGTGTAGAACCATTTTCAAAAAAATATTGAAAACGAATATGGTTAAAATTAAATCATTATCTCCAAAGATGCTGTAACATTTTTTGAGATTCATTTAAAATGAGATTCACAAATGAGATTATAAACAATAATAATCAAATGACCTTATTTGATAATTTTGGACTTTTTTGCATTCAAAAGTCGATTATTAAAATCCGGTTAACTGGTTTAAGTCGGATGTGCAGATAAATAAAAAGAGCGACCTTAGATTAAGTTAATGGTTATAACACAGTGAAAGGCAAAATAACTGTTTTTGCGACAGTATTATTAAGAGTTTTTCGATGTTTGGATATTTAATTTTCCCGTTCTTTTCATTTACATTATCACATCAGTTAGTTAGTGAGAGAAACAAATGGATTGCAATGTTTTCGTTCAATGATTGTTTAGTTTAAAAATTAGAAAAAAATGATTGGAGATGCAATGATTAATTTCGACAAACTTTTAGGACTGTAAAACTGAAGGCAGATATATACTAAAATAATTCGGAAGATGAATTTTGATAAACTTGTGAACTGCTAAGTACATATGTAGTTTTGATACGAAAACACTTCTCGGCTAATGCTGAATATGAATTTTAAACAATTTCGAAAAAATTTCTTTTAGTAATGATAGGATAACTAAAAAAAATTGTAAGGTTTGCATAATTTGTTTTTATGTTAAAATATCAATATGTACACATGATTAAATTTTATAATCAATTAGAATATTATGTAGAAATGTTGTGAACAATTTTATTATGTTTCAGTTACTATCCGCAATTTTTGAAAAATGGTTATCTTTTTTACGTTGCTTAATAACAAATTGCGACTGTTGTAATAAGTTTTCGGAGAAATCGATTAAAAGCATTTAGCTTATTTTCATCCCATGACATAATTTAAGAAATTTTCACAGCATAGTAGGAAAGTAGGTAATTAAAAACTCGTCTCGTGTTGTGATAAAATACAATAAGCAAAATCAGTAGACAGACGGAATAAGATAAGTTTGAAAAGTACAATAAAATAATCTATCCATTATCTGCATGCTGGGTCTGCAGACACTGGAGAAGTAACAGTCTACTCCACACCTGTATTTATTAAGTTATCAAACGGGCGAGGAGATTAAAAATTTCCTTGAAAGTGAAATCTTAGTTTTGCTGCCTTTTATAAATTTTAAAAAAGCATACAAAAATGTTTTTGCGATTCAAAAAACTATGAAATTATGCAATCGGAAATTTTTATAACAAATATAGGTATTACGCAAATTAAGTAAATTAAAATTTATTATGGTAAAAAATATTTTTAAACTGATAAAAAAATAAACCAAAATATTAGTACGTTCATGGTTTGATTGACAACGAATATTTTACTTTGTAATCTTTGATTTATTTTTTGCTTGGGATTTCCTAAAGTATGTAATATGTAAGATTAATTGAAGACAAACAAATTTAAAATTTTCGAGAGGGAGAGTTCTTTCTGATTTAAATAAGGTATTTTGGTGTCGAGTATAATTTGAAGAATACTTGAAGGTATAATTTAAAACAATTTAAGAAATTTTTTACCAAAATTATTGATTTTTTTAGTGTTAATAGATTAGTGATTTTTTAAAGAGCATTCGCTTATCTACAAACTAAATTATAATCCTTGATCGTCTAAAACCAATAGATTTCGAGTTATGAATTGTATTAATATAAGTGAAGAAAGGTTACAGAAATGTAAGGTTTATTTTTTCTAATTTTCAGTATCTTTCAAACAAAATGTTTTTGAGCTGTAATTTTAGTTTAGTAAATTTTTTTTGATAATCAACCGATTCTATAGAAAATCGGCAAAAACAAGAAAAGTAAAAAAGTATATAAATATAAAAATAAATAATTTAAAATTTAAAAGCAGGAAAAATAATGATTTTGTTGGTTTTGATATGGTTTACCTTCAGTTCTGATCAATAAATTTTTTTAAAATGTATAGAAACAGTGTAAATTTTTTCGAGAAATTGATAATTTATTATTGCCTAGGATCATAAACCATATTAACTATTTATGACTGGTTAAAGTAAATTTTACAGCCTATTGTATAAAATCGCAATTAAAAAAAAATTTTTATAGCTAAGTTTTGCAATCACGCAAGTATAATAATGACACGTTTCTACCCGTGTATCATACAAAATTTTATTCTCTACCGCATTTTTTGAAAATCTATGATTTTTATTTGAATTAACGTTTTCCATATTGTATTTTAATTAATTAATGTGATCAAGTTATTTAAATATTTAGTTTTCTATTAGTTTACACTTGACAAACAATATCAACAAACATCAGTTTCTTCAAACTTTAATTTTAATTTCAACATAATTATTACAAAATTAAATCACTTTCCGCACTAGTGCGTGAAAGTAGCTTATTAATATAACTCAAATCGGTGTAGAAAGTGAGTTAAAATGTCGATAGCATATCGAAGGGGAGATCACTGGAGAAATTCGGTGTACAAGTGAAGGGCAATCTGAGAAAACCAAGAAAATCTGGAAAATTTTGTGGAAATTTTATGAAATTTTAGGTAATCTCTGGTAATCTTCTGAAATCTAAAGAAAAATTATGAATACAACAGACAAGTTTTCATTTTCTACTTTTTCGGAAGGAAATCTTAAGGTGATTCAGAAGGAAATCCGGACAAATTTCTCGAGAATTTCTAGCAAATCTAGTGCACGTATAAAAATTTGCCTTAATATAATTTGTCCTTTTTATTATTAAAAAATTATGCAATTTTGCGGTTGCTGGAGTCCCATCCCTGTGCGATAATCGGGAAATTCCTACAAGTACTAAGTTATTACTGATTTTAAAAATTTAAATATTTATTATTTTTGCTATTGTTTGCTATTTTTTGCACAATGTTTATGTCAAAAACATGGCCGTATCCTAATACTTAAACTTTTGAAAAATATCGTTACGGATATTTGGTAAGATTAACCATTTTGACGCTGTGGTAGATTTTCACCAGATAAATAATTATGAAAATTTTGTAGATTTTGCACGGTATCCGTTGATCATACAGGAAAATGATTCTTGAAAATTTGTGTTTTGAAAACGTGATAATATGATTTATGCATAATAGCATTTATTTCATTTTCATTGCAAACCACAAACCATAACGTTTTCAAAATGCAAATTTTTAAGAATTCACTCGCTGTAAAAAAATATTAGTTTTCTCTTTTTTTTAATTATTTGTTAAAATTTTGTATATGACCCGCCAAAA
Source organism: Cantharis rustica (assembly GCA_911387805.1). Lineage (NCBI taxonomy): Eukaryota > Metazoa > Arthropoda > Insecta > Coleoptera > Cantharidae > Cantharis > Cantharis rustica. The sequence continues at coordinate 41,012,064 of OU426879.1, forward strand.
GTGAGTTGACAAAATTTATTTTATATTTTTTTAATATAATTTATTGATAGATTGTATAATTTGTTTTTTTTTAATTAATAGTTATCGTAAGAACAATTTGGTTATTATATATTTTTCAAGAGTAGAAATATCAGTTTATCAGATAGTTATCATGATTATTTTTCAAGTTCATGATTAAATGGACAATATGAATCAACCAGAATCAACTGATTTTATCTTATCTACGATATAGATTTTGGAATCTCTTTGTTAAGTTTCTGAGAATTTTTGCCCCCCAAAAATTCTCAATCTCTTTATTTAATTAGGCAAAGTATGCTGTGCGGGAAGGGGGTGTTCAAATGTAATCTTTGCTTATTAAACGAAACTTTTAATTTTTTAACCCAATGAATCGATGGTAAAGTTTTTTTATAGCCTAATTAGCATGTCAGGCAGTCTTTTGGCTATAACAAAAATTTAGTATGCAAAGAAAATGTTCTGGATCATTTGTCAATGATCAATTTTGGTTTTATAAAAGTTCTCGAAATATTACCATCACCTAATTAGTTTTATATAACTTTTATAAATCAAAAATTATTCATTGGTCTTTTGCTTTAAAATTTATTTTTATCTATCTAAAGCAGGTTACGAAAATCAGATATCAGAATTTTCTTGCGTAATTTTTTTACGATATTATTCTTAAACTATACCAAAATCTTTACTTCCTCGAAGCACTGGATCTACATAGTAGTTTGTTGAACTTTTTCAGAGGTTGAATGAGCGGTCTTAATTTTTTTCAGCCGATTTTTCTAGATGTTTACCATTGTCTTTGTATTAAATTGCGATTAATTTAATAATTTTTGTGTGATGTAATGAAGCGATATAAAAGCGATTATAAAAATACGAAAAGTAATACAAATATTTGATTTAAAAAACTTAAATAATAATAATTGTTATACATTGTAATATTGATAAAAACTAGTGTTAAGATGACCTCCATTTTTTTTATAAATATTGTTTCAATCTTGAGGGCACAATATGCATTATAAGTTACGTAGTTTTTTCAATAGAATTTTATAGAGTAACCAAATTCTTAGATATTTTAAATGGTGTTTAAATCAACAGTTAACTTTACCTGTGCTTTATACAAATATACGGAAGTGGATCTGATTTGGCTTTTATTTATAAATATAGTTTTGGTTTAGATATAGATATCCCACCATTATCTGCTGTAAATACAGATCAAAGCAATTCCAATTTCCGTTTTATTGCATTGTTTAGGTCCGTAGAATTTCTTAAATTATGCAATGGCATGAACACAATAAACATCAGGCCAATGTAACCTTTTATACAAGTTGCATTCTGATAGGAAAAAACAACAATCCTCTCTTCATTGTATCCAAAAATCCTTTTTCAATTACTTTTTTGTGGTTCTACTTTTTTTGCAGTCTGAAATGTCCTAACCATTCAATTTTCACGGATGTGTTTCGATGTGCACATCAAGGAAACATAAAAAAAGCAGCCAGGATTTGTGCGGCACCGATCAGGCTGAAGAGACGGATCGTGATGTCGGTGGTATGGGGCGCCGGTGTGGGTCGAGGCAATGAGGGTGGCAGCATACTTCCAGCATTTCGAGAGGGTCCATAGGCAGATCTGCCTTAGAATTTTATTTAGATACTGCACTATATCTGGAGAGGAGGTAGTCGTGGTTGCAGCAATGCCCCTATTGATCTGGCGGCAATCGAGAGAGCTGAAAACTACGAGACAAAGGCTATAACGCCGGCACAGAAGAAAGCAAACAGGCTGATCATGCTCGGGAAGTGGCAAAACCGATAGTCAAGTGGCACAAAAGGAGCATGGACAATGAAGTTGATACCAACACTAATACAATGGATTGATTGGAAACACGTCAAAATCAACCACGACCTTACGCAGGCATTGACGCGTTCATGGTTGTTTCAACCACCACCTTCACAGGTTTCGAAGGGTAAACTCACCTGAATGCACTTATTACGAGAGGGTACTAGACGACGCACATCATACAATTTTTGTGTGCGCGAGATGGAATGCAATAAGAAATACGAATAATATGGAAGACCTAAATCCGGACAACCTGGTGGGCGAAATGCTTTCGAGCGAAGAAAAATGGAAAGCCATTACGAACAGTATCGGTGCAATACTTAAGACCAAGCACGAAGAGGAACTCGCACGTCAAACTTTCTGATAAGAAGAATATAGTCCTAAAAAGGCAGAAATATTGGAACATTGACCCCTGCAAGCGGACGGAATACCGTTATAGGTGAATTCCGCGAATATTCGGGAGGGGTTTTCAGTGGGCTGACCCCACACTACCACCCAGCATGGGCTGGTGGTGTTTTTTTTAAAGATTCTTTTTCTTCCGACACGCAATAAACAAAAAAAACATTTAATTTGTTGTGATAAGTCTGTTATTGGTGCTTTATCATACATTTGGTAAATTTTTACATTTATTCTTGTTCTGCACTCTTCCTCTACTGTCTTTGCCTTGCATATTATTCTTAGAACTTAAAACGCTGCGACAGAAACGCCGTGACAAAACTAACAATAAAAATTCTACACTGTCGCGTGTCCTAAATAATAAAGTAATATAATATCTTGTAAGAAATTTTCTAACATTGCAGGTATAAACTGTAAATGTGAGGTATTTTTATTCCACTAGCGGGTCTGTGATATATTAATTAATTTTACTAGATAACCGTTCACTTTAGCGTAAGATATGTAAGATTAAAGTAGCTACTTATGCTGACGGAAGAGTATACAATAATATGCGTTTCAACCTCCAATGGCTATAGTTGGACACACTGTTAAATAATAAATAAAATTGAAAATAAAAATTTAATAGAGTACAATATATTATATTATTTCTTCCTGTTAATTTAAGACGGCGTTCTTTTATTACCATTGCTTTTGAGGTTTGTGAGTACCTACTAAAATAAAATATTCTAGTAGGTTGCAAATCTTGCTACATGCATAGCCCATAGATTGAACTTGAGCTTTATCATCGATTTAAGCTTTACACCACACTGCTGGTCATATATTATATGTTATTTACAGAGACGACACGTAGTTTGCTATAATAGAGGAGCAACGACTATTAATGGGGGTTAAAGTGTAATTCTACCTTTGTCAAAAAATGTAATTTGAATATTCACATCCTAATGCGTACTGCTACAAAATATGATAGATTATATTGGTTCTGGAAGAGTTATATGTTTCTAATTAATAAAATCCATCACAGAAGAAGTACTACACAAACGTTTAATTTCTGAAACCAGGGGGTCTGGGGGGTATGGAATACCCTCCAGTATCTTAGTAATTCTGTTCAAAAAAGAATCTCTGAACCGTTCATCATGAACCCAAGGAATAAATTGTAAATTATGTATTTAAAACTTAATATTAATTTAACATCGGTTTAGGGAGAACGGCGTCTCATCGCCTTCTCCGTACCAACCGTCACTGATTATTGACTATTAAGTTGTGAAAATATCACTTTGTAATGTTCTCTTTTTTGAATAAAGTAAGATTTTTACTATCATAAGAAAATTATTTAATTAAATAAGAATTATAAAATATTATGTAAATCACTTTTAAATAAGTAACAAACCATTGCATTACCACGTTCTTAATGGGTAATTTGGGGGATTTGGCAATTGAACAAAATAAAAAATTATTTATACTTTACAGTAAAGCATTGCATAAAATATTGAAATCTAAAACTTCAAGGTCATATCCTTGTGATAGCGCATTGCTAGACTCATAACATAGGGGGTATCATAAAAATATGCACACTATCATATTATATTTAAGCAAACTGTCTAGACTTGAAAAATTATTCTCTTTATTAAAGAATTCAAAATAAAATTTCTGATATATCAGTCCTTTTATGATAAGGACGAGAAGGAATTTTCCTAATCGTAATGAAACAGGAACGTCATATTTTATGGCATTCTGATAGAAGTATAATATTAGATAACAATAATAAAATATGTAGAAAACGGATTAAAAAATTTTATTATAAAAAAGAAAAATAAAAAAAAGGATTAATTAAAGTGTCATTTATTGAAAAAACAATGTTATAAATAAATAAAACAAAAACATTATTTTAAACATTAAATATATGCAATGTATTTTATGAAGCTGTACGAGTATTTTCTCATCTAACTTTGATTAACTTAAACATTAATAATAAACAACAAGGTTACAGGTTTTGTATTCCAAAAAGGCACTCCTAATTCAAAAGTCTTATTATGTAAATTGGACTTACATAGACAGAGCAACACAATTATTGACTTGCCTTCTACATTACAAACTATTGTACAGATTAATTTTTTAATTACTACTGTCAATAAAATTATCGTTAGATGTTTAATTCGTGCTGACATTTTTTTCTAACAAATATTTTTGTACATAATTAATATAATATGGAAAATTATAGGTATAATTGTTAGGTATGTAGGTAAATATTTCAAGTGATTATCTACAAAATTTATAATAATATCTTAGGTCAAAGTTGCTAAATTTATAATTTGTACATTTATGCAAAAATGATTTATATTGATAATATTTGATAATTTTATTTGGAAGAACTTGCGTTTTATAATTGATATAGGTTTTTTTTTTCATATTAACGCCTCAATAACAATTTATTAATTTACATATTATAATATACATATCAATTTATAAGCAACATTTTTTGGTAAAATTATAAGTAAAACTACATTTATTTGGCTAATGACTAGATTTTTTGCCTAAATTTGTGATGAGTGTAATTTAACTAGAAGCAAGAGTTTTAAAAATTGTTACAACGATTTGAATAATTGGAAAACATACAAACTCTATCATGAGTGATTTGGTTATAAAAATCTTAATTATTATTGTAGAAACAGGCAACATTATACAGGCAATGAACGCATTGTTAGCTGAATTGCATGCAATTTGTTTAATTTGGACATTTACTATTAGGTAATTTATGTCGCTAAATATCGGCACTCTTATATATTTTTCGTATAACAATATTTGAATTTAAGAACAAAGTTCAACATAAAGAGCAACACTGAATAACTTTTGGCAAAAGTGGCAGTAATTCAACTCAAAGGCTTACACTCGATCATCCAATAATACATATTTGACAATAAATTTCAAATTATGTTGAACGAAATAATTTATAATTTTTTAATTTGTGAAAAATAGATTTTCCCCTTGTATGCTAAGCTCGTTCTACATAATTTCCTGGAAAAGTGCCAAAAGCTCCTGTTCTTTGGCTTGAACCTACATACCAACCGTCGTCACATTTTTCCAACACAAATACTAGATCACCTTCCATCAACTCCAGTTCATCATCATTTTGAGGTCTGTATTTATACAATGCTCGGTATCTGAAAACAAAAAATTCAATTACAGACTTTTAAATATTAATTATTTTAAATTACGTGCTAAGTAGAGTTGACATTATTATTTTTGGAAAATGATAATAAAAGATGACTTTGCTCTTTCGCATGTGAAAAAATTTTGATCGTAAAATTAATCTGACCTTTAGGATTCAATGCAGAACAACGATAAGATTTCATACTCATATTTCTGTCATAGTAAACGATCATTTCATCATCTCTCGTGGAAGTATTATATTTTTAAAATTATGCAACCAATTCCAAAATTATTTTTTACGATTATCACGGAACTTTGATTACATTTTTTATAATGTTTGTTATACAAAGATTAATCTTATTAGGATACTTTCGTTATATCTGTTAATTTTTGTTTTTAAATTGTTTAATTCATCTTTAGAGATAAATTATTCTAAATTAAAATTCATATCCAGAAAACGAACAATGCCATTTGAACCCGCGATCTCTGAAATTATTCGAAACTCAAACTTATAATAGTTTTAAATTTAATTTCAAAACTCTTTTTCTGCCACTTATTAGATTATGAAATGAGAACGTAAACATGATGGAAATGCTTCCGTAAAAACAATAACAAAGTAAAGAAAGTTATATGAGCCCGAAACTATTACCCTATTTACTTCTATTATAGTGACTTCCTAATGTCATTAAGTGAAACAGCACTCACTCAACTGTAAGGTTACAATGGTTGTAACAAAACTTACAAGATGGATTTTTATCATTTAGCAAGATTTATTATCCTTCGCCCCTAAAGTTTTTTTTTCCAGTCATCTTTCTTTCAAAAGTTACAAACAAAAATTATGTGGCAATAAAACTTACGGTATTGATTCCGAATTTGTATCGATGTGCAATATTTCATTGATTGGATTTTTGGAATTATTTAACGATTTGGTTAAGGAACCATAATTGGTTCCAGCAGGATGCGATGGTTTGGCACGGTAGCTTGACGTAAAATTGTGTTGATGAATTATTGGAGTGTAACTATGACTGCCCATGGATTCCTTTCCACCCGCCGAACCATTTAATAAAATTGAATGAGCTGCTGGTGAAGCTGCAGGTTTATGATTCGCCGACGGAGGCGGCGGCGGTGCCATCGGATCGATTAGTACTTCCACATAATTAAGCGGAAATATTCCTTTACGCGTGCCAATTCTTCCTTCAAACCAGTTATCGTCCACTCTTCTGGTGATGGCTACCAATTCGCCTTTTGCTAAGGATAATTCCAGGTGAGTTTGAGCTATGAAGTTAAATTTGGCTCTCGCTTGGCCTTCGTGTGGTTTTCTAGGCGTCGATTTAATGCCATCGTATGGCACTATCTAAAATATAAAAAAAAAAGATTTTATGTTCGAAGTTTCGAGTGTCTGCATATAAAATTTTATAATCAAGTGACTCTTCACCTGACAATTTAAGGAATTCGGATAAGAAAGCATCGTAAAAATAGCTAAGGGTTGAGTTTTCGCAATTCCAACCCCGGCGAAGCTCGATAAACTTGTTTGCTTTATTAGCTCAATTAATTTTACTAGTTGTATAAGTAAATTGATTCGATATAAGGTAAAATAACACAAAGTTTATTGTAATTTCGTGCGTGACTTACTTGTGACGTGATTTAATCGGATAAAATTAAATCTGTTGATTTAGTTGTATGTTTGATCGATAAAAGTAAAGAAATAAAATTTTTTATTAAATACCGAAAAAAATAAAGTGGTATCCGGACCGAAGTGGTTAATTTAGATTTCGTCGAGAAACACAATTTTTTGCAATATTATCGGGGAAAATTTAATATTTTTATTAAGCAAAATTAACTAAACTCGAGATTGTTGCGAACCCTCTGAAATTGTAATATAAATTTATGCGACCCTTGTCTTTTTAATAATAAGGATCATTTCAATGGGGTAAAATTTCAGAAGAAATATAAAAATATAAGGAAAAGCCAGTGAAAGTATAATTTACACTTTAAATTCAACAAATATCCGTCTCAGTTGCTCAAGGACAGTTTGTGAGTCCTTAAATCACAGTTTTTGTTTTTTTTGCTAAATAATTTTTCTCTAGAATAGTATTTCGTGGAGAGTCCGTAATTTGCAATTATAAACTTTTAAACCTACTAACCTCAACATAATTTGCTGGAAAAAGGCCAATTGCGGCATTGTGTTCGCCTTCGTACCAATTTTTATCCACTTGCCGCCTGATGTAGATAACATCTCCTTTACGAAAGGTTAGTTCTCTAGCCGACTGACCAATAAAATTATATAAAGCTTTTGCTACTAAACGAAAATCTGGTGAACGTGGTTGAGATTTTATGCTAGGTATATCTTCCACGGGAAAATCGTCGTACCTATTTAATGGAATTGGAGATTTTTGAGAGGGAATAAAATTATCTGTATGTCTTCTATTGTTCATATCTTGCAGTTCCTGCAATGTACAATTATTTGAATTAATATAATTATAATATATAATATGCATTATTTTCTCACATAAATTTTTAATAAAAATTAATTAGTACCAACAATACTACATCATTAATCACCTGGAGCTGCATCATTAAAGAGTAAAATTCAAATTTAATAGTCTCAAGCCCAAACCACACAAGAAGTTTAAATAAAGTATTAGTAAATTTATTATTTTTTTTAGCTTTCTACACGAGCTCGTCCATAACGCTTTGCAGAAATAATTTTTAGAGACAATAAAAGTAAAATCATAACGAAACACAATTACCTTATTAGTTGTTATTACAAAAATTAATTGTTTCCAATTCCAGCGCAATGAAATAAATTAACTAATCTACTTACATTCAGAGAATCGCTAACCTGAAGATATTTTCGTCGACGTTCTTCTTCGTATACTCGTTTCATGTGCTCCGCCTGCCTTCTGGATAACTCTTCCTCGCTCAGCGATTCCTTCACTTCTTGTCTGATGGGACTTTTGTAATGAATTGTTACTTCCTTTTCCACATACTTCCGGGGCGACTCTGCAAAAGGAACAAATGTTGAAATTTACAAAATAAATCTTTTACTTAGTGCAACGTACTCGTGTAAACTAATAAGAGAAAGAGCAAACGTAAAAGTAATGAAGTGAAAATATTTGATGCTAGATACGCATTTTGATTAGATGAAGTATCTTCATGATAATTTCAAACTTTTTTATGAAGACATTAGAAATTTGCTTTCGTTTGTTGCCTCGGGGCACCTCACGATGAAATAACGTTAAAAATTATTAGCATGTTGAATTTCACTTTTTCACATATCGATTTTACATTAAATGTTTTCTAATTTTTTATTGTTTTGCAGTCATGCATACAGTGATATTTTTTTACAACGAATCACAAATTAAGTTGGACTTATCTTCGGATTAATATTCCGTGTAACGTAAATCGAGATTACCGTAGCACAGAAGTTTCGAATAAATCATTTTTAAAAACTGAAAAAATTAATTATACATTTCTCACCTAAATAAAATACCTTTGTATTCTTAGTTAGGTTGACTTATTAATAATTTTATCGCTTTTGTCTTCTTATTAAAAGTCATAAATTAAATTTAAATTTCAATAAAGCAAATGATTCATGGCAAGATATATTATATTGTGCACGCAAATGTTGCAAATCAATGCCTTTTATGCGACATTTTAAACTAGGCTGTTCGCCCTCTTTGTGCTTCCGTGTGCTTTTAATGTCAGTAAAAGATATACAATAATTTTTATGGGAAATAATGTGGAACTAATTTATTGTTAGTATAATTTTTTTAATAAAAAAAATATGCAATATCTGACTCACCATTGCGCGTTATGCACACAAGCTTTCATCCGAAACGTTATATTTTGACCAAAAATTCATTCATTTTCATAATGAAGTTTAAATTAGTATGCAAGTGCTTGTGCCATTTGGGTCTCGAGTGTAAGAACCTTTAATTTTGCACAAGCTATGTAAGTTAGACGCGTATTAAAATAGAACAACTAAGTTATGCGATTAATAAAGTTATAATTTTATTAATTCTGTGCTTAAGTTTAACGGCATTAAGTAGTTTATATTCTAAAATATTTAGTATTTAGGGTTGAAGTACACCATATAATTTTTCTAAATTAACGTCGAATGCGTAATAGTTAAATTAACGTCAAATTTAATGAAAACTTAAGTATTCACTTACTAAAACAACACAGAGTTATACAGAATATGGAGCTATTAATAATAAATGTAGTTTTTAGAAAGCATAACTTATAATTAGTTTTCCACGAGACGAGACTTTTCAATGCTTCGCGAAATTTTAAAGTGACAGTGTGGCACTCGAAGATAATTTTTATTTAGATTATGTACGAACCATTAAAATTTTAATATACGACGCTGGTAATATTTTCCATTTAAACTTGAATGTGTCGCATACGAGATAAATTTTTTAAGATTTTTAGGTATGCAAAGAAGAAAAATGTCTCGAATAGTCAATTTTTCGATTAATAATTTTCAATCAACATTTTCTAGGGTTTTCAGAAAATCCCGCTGACAATTTTGTTGTCATTATATAATTTAGTCAACTGTAAGGTGTGACGTACGGTTTCCCCTTAATGATGTCACTTCTTGCAACTGTATTAATCAAAGCCTAATTAAATCACTCCAAATTGAATGAGCGAACAGGTAAAGTGCATTAAGTGCAAAATTAAACTGTAAGTTCATTCTTTAGTATACATATTAATATAATCGTTATTTACATAAAAGTATGTAGGCTGAACAAATTGAACAAGAAAAGATATTCTTAATTCTGTAGGCGAAGGTATAAGTCTATCGTGTTAAATAATTCAAGAACTAAATATTTCAAAATGAGGTGTTCAACCAATCCATTATAACATGGCGTTGTCGATCATTATGTCAATCACTATAAATTTAACACGATTTCTACTTGATATATATTGACAAACGTATCATTTCTTTCACAGAGAAAAGCTAGATAAAAAATGCGTCGATTTTCAAAAAGCGATTGATGAATTGACTTGTTAAATTGAAACGACAATAATTTTTTTCGAAAATAAATAATTTTGTGCCATAAGGTCTTCCCTTAATTATTACAAGTTGGTATACAATTAACACTAGATTACGTACATATGGGGTCAATAGACCCGGTTAACATAAATATTTTAAATTAGATATTTTGCGAGAAGAAAATTTGGTGAACTTCCTGTATTATCAGTTTTATGTTGAACGGTTTCGCAATATTCAAATATTTCCTATATGGGCATTTCAATTATGTGAAATACAGTCGAATTTTTATTGTGCAATAAAAAAGGTTTTCTTTACCTTATTATGATTGCCGTTTTATTCCAGAGACTCAAAACTATTGCAATTTTATTTCACCGTGTGAAACAATTTTAGTTTCACATATTATAAACTTCGAAAGTAATTCTCATTTTGTATGCTCTAAGCTAATCTGTTCGTTTTAAGAATTGCTATGTTTTAGGGTTAAAGCTAAATGTTATATTTTGATTCAATTAACAAGATTTAAATATAAAAAATTGAAAAATAAGATAACATTACTGTAAAATTAAATTACAAAAATATATCAAGGGTAAAACTTAAAAAATTGTTAAACAGCAACACCTTATTTAGTGTAATTTTCCAATCTAAGATTTGAAATATTCAATATTCAATGCAATAGTTTACTGATTTAGTAAGACTGGGGTGTTTTTTAATTAATTTTTATGTATAAATAAATTATTAACTAAATTTGTGCAGTTTATCTAATGTATTCTTATATGTTCTGGGGATTATTCCATACCCCCCAGTGCGTATTGCCGCAACCATAAATAATGATTATTATTCAGAAATATTAGTGCAAGGCTTCTATTTATTAGAAGCTATAACAGAACACCCACAAAAATATTTCGCGTTTCTGAAACTAGAGAGATCTTAGATGGTATGAATACCCCCCCCCCCCCGTCTAATATACCAGTATGGTATTTAATAATAACAATTTCTAAGGCTAGCATTTCAGTCTCATTTAATATTCTGTTTTAGGGAGGGTGGAGCCCCATCACCACTGCATTTAAATAACCAAAATAAACAGCTATAATATGACAGCTGTAAGAAACGCATAGTTATCACGTCGGAGTCACCAATGTAAAGAAACGAATAGCGTCGTTTATAACTTTGCTTATTACAATATTTAAGACTAGTTTTAAACGTTATTCCTAGTATAATCATTGTTGTCAACAATCGTAATACCGGGAATAATGTTATACCAAGTTTATTTGACTATTATAAAACTGCGACCTTAAATTTAATATAAAATATTATAGAAAATATCAGCAACTAGAAAATTTAAACATCGAATTCCGAAGATTATGTTAGGAGTTCTATGTTGTCGTGTTACAAAATAATTTTGCCCGCCCCTGTTGTAAATTTGCTTGTAAGTTTTAAATTTGAATTTCCTGCATGAATTTTGTGAATGTAAGGTTTGCAGGAGTTATAAGAGAGTGAAGGCTTTTTTGCCAAAGTGTCGGACGTGTCACGTCTGAATTTAGCTCCGTAAATTTTGAAAATGTAGTTAGATATTTGATTTTTATTTCTTATTAAAAAATATTTGTTTTTTGGATAAGCTATTTTTTTTGATAAATCGTTAAATAATTGGAATTTGAAATTAATTTATTTGGAAGATTTGGAAAATTAAGATTACATTTAAAAGAGCGACGTATGGCCTGGAAGATATTACATTTGGTTGATAACTTGAAAATATAAATTCGATCCTGGAGAAAATCATAAAATTTTGAAACAGTAAAATAATTTCGATTGCAAGTTTATAAAATCAAACTTAATTTTCTATTTGCAGAGAAGGCAAACAACAAAAAAAATAAGTAGATCCACTCTTTGAGGAAGCCCGACTGCTCTTGCACACCAGAGCTACCCAGAGCAAGCAAGTGTTTTGATGTTTGCGGATCTTTTACGTAAATATCATAGCAATATTTAATAAATTAATTTTTTAACTGGTGAAATATAATTAAATAATCTTTGAATAAACAAGTTAATTAAACGTTTTGATAATAATGTTTTTATTGAGCTTTCGACGTTGGTAAACGTCTTCGTCAGAATATTTTAATATAATGTTTACAAGTTTATATGAAAACCGTTTATTCAAAGTTTATTCAACTTCAAAATAACTTGTTTATTCAAAGATTATTTAATTATCATAGCAATATACACAAACCATTTAGCCACCGAGGACGAACTAGAACGTATGTTCTAGTAGTATAGTAGTAAAACTTCTTCTTTCTCCAGAACCAAATGCACAATTTTGTGTAGTTACTGATGATCTCGTATAATAAAGTGTATCGATTTGTGAGACAGGGTGATGCAAATAAATCAGCTAACTAGAGCTGATGTCAGGTATTGGTTTGAGCAGAAGAGCAGAAATGTAGCGCGATGAAAAAGATTCCGCGTTTTTTTAGGGTCAACAATGTATTATTTAATTATTATAACATTAAATGTAATACAAAATGGTATGTTATGGACCTCAGTGTACACAGACCATTTAGCCATCGAGAACAAGCTAGAGTGTATGTTCTTATCCGTCTTATCTGTTGGGATTTTTAAATTGAGCCGTTACAGATATTATAATACCCCTAGACGTTAATTCTTCTGCTAACCGTTACCCTAACTCTTTTGTTTCTATGGCTACACATCAAATTTTTAATTTATATAATTTTTAAATTTATTCATTATTTTTGTCATTAGCATAGTATGTTAGTAGAATAAGATTTTATGATCGTCTACGTGCCTCAGAGAGCACGTGAAGCCTTGGGTTAATAAATTAATCCACTTCCAGAGGAAGAAGAATTATTTTTGTTTTAGTCAAACTTGATTCGGGTAAACACATCAGACTTCTCAAATTAAACTTCATACTGACGAGAAACCAACCTAAGTATGTCATTATATTATGTTTTATAAAAATTTGTTTTTATATTATTAAACTACAATTTGTACCAGGCCTTATTTTTGGCACACAAATCCGTCGTAACTTTCCGTTTTTTAGGTTGTTAACTTAAAATAAACCAATCGAAGGTAGTACGTTACACAAGAAACAAGATAGAAATCTTGGAATTCCTACAAAATGATAACTTTTTGACACTTACAATTGATATTATTGAAATTAAGAATTATAATTTTTAAAGTATTCACAAATTGTAAAAATTACAAACAATTTGTTTTTTTAATCAATTGATTGTTCCAGAAGCAAAATTTAAATCAGTGGGTGTTTGAATATTCCACAATAATCAAAAAAATAACAACTTTTTTTTATTGATTTAACTTTAAGATTTTTTAATAAGATATTTTTTAGGAAGGCAGTTATAGTATTAAAACTGTTATATTAAATAATAATTATATATTGCTGTGTATTTTTTTTTATCCTTCACCTGAAGGAGACGTAAAAAGTACTAAATTTTAGAAGATGATGTTATTGGCTAAGGTTTGAATTTGCAATAATGTTTAATTTGGAAAATATTTATTTAGAGTTTTTGTGAAAAATTGAGGAAAAAAACTTGATTTGAAACGAAAAAGATGATTAAATCGGGTTTAAAAAGAGATTAGATAAAGTGATTCGAAGCGGAAAAATTAAACCACAAACAATAATTAATAATTAGTATTGAAAATTTCACAATAAATTAAAAAAATTGAGTCATCTACATAAAAAACGGCACAAGCTAGACTTACTTGAGGCACTAGAAATCTATCGATTTGATAATAATGGATTAAAAATGGTTTCGAAAATAAAACATTATTAAACTAACAGTTAATGTTATCATGACTACTGTTTGAATGTGTCGATATCGTGGTAGGTCAATAATATTGTTATCAATCTTCTGTTATTAGATATCAACTTTTTAAAAATATATTTTCAATTTATATTGGTAATAATCGACAGTATTTCTTACTATTTAAAGTACTATTTTAACCTATTTGTTTGTATTGTAATAATGTGTTAATTTTATATAGTATATCATAGTGTATCTGACGTTGGTTGTCTGTAGCCGAAACGCGTCGCAATTAATAAATTAAATAACATACAATATTTTATTTATTTTCTAAAATATAACCAAATCATTTTTCTCTATTTTGAATTAAAGATGTTTATCTTTTCTCCTCTGTTTGTCAGTATAGCCAACACGAGAGCTTTGAGAAATATAGTATAGAGCGAAGTTTTAAGTAAAAAATTATTTTTAAGGTTTAGTAGAATTGGTGAAATCGGGCGAGTTATAATCTTATAATTCTTAATCTGACAAAGTTTTAATAATGCTTTTAATAATAAGATTTTTTAAATAAAAAGCCCTAACCGGATAAAATCGATTTAGATGTTTTGAGGTATAGATCGAGATAGAGCATCATCTGCACCTGCTATATGCATATTATAACATTAATCGGATTAGTATTAAATTGCAATAATTTACATAATATATTCGTTAATATTTGAAGTGTTATAATATATTATGGTTTCAAAAGAAGCATTCTTGAAATATTAGGAATTTGTAAGGTAACTTATTTTGGAGAAACGCAAAATGTTTCTGTGCCGGAAGAAGTAATAGCTCGGCCAAAGTTTCAAGCAAAGATATGGTTTTGGTGTATTTAGAAATAGTTTAAACACAAAAAATAGTTTTAACGTTATGGACACCATACATTAATTGAATAACAAATTCTCGAATTTCAGCGACGAGAAAGCGCTTAACGCCCAAAAGTTTTTCTTTATAATTCATTATTTAAAAGCATTTTTTACACGACACCAATTTTTGCAAGAAATAGATTCAAAAATCCGATCAAATTTATAACTAAAAATTAACTGGCTTACCCATTTTGGTATCTCTCATTACGAATTTAAAAAGATACTATTCCAAATGTTGAATTATTTTGCACCACAAGTCACTGTGAAATTTTGTTAATGCTTTTCGATGTAAATTTGGTTAATAAATTTTGCACAATATAGCACTACAGCTCGCTTGGCTCTCTTCCTAATTAATCATTTAATTATTAAACTATGTTGTCGAGTTGCGGAATGTTTAAGTTATATGGTGAAAACGTTGTCCATTCATGGTTAATAATAAGTTTGTGCCAGTGACCGTTTTCGCTAACAAATATGTTGGTCGCGCTATGAGAGAGCTTAATGGTACTACTGTCCACTTGAATCACAACAGTTTGTGTGTTTCAATAATTTTGTTACTGCCGATGGAATAGTCGATGCGTATCGTAAAGAGAAAATTGTGCTAAAGTTAATAAAGCTATAATTACTGTAATAATCACAACGCATAGGATGTCAACTAAAACATTACTTTCTCTTTAATACCCGCATTTGTCTAAGTCAGTGGTTCTCAAATTCCATTATATAACTTTACGCCCAAATTATGCAATTATTGCATTGGAAAATTATAAGGTATTTACATAAATATAAAAATTATTACTTTCCAGACCAAATGACCTACAACCTAGATCAATGAGTTGGTTTAATAATTTATTATTAAATTGTATAATTCTTGCATGCTAATAACGGTTTAACGTTTTGGAAGAACAGACAGAATAAGCTTTAACATCAAAAATTTAAATTTTCAAATTGAAATGCATATATTATAAATTTGGCAACTACTCTGGAGGGAGTTTTGGAATCTCTGATTTTTAAACTTTCATTAAACAAGTTTTTTTAAGAAAAAGTTGTAAATTAACAAAACGAATGGGTTTTTGAAACTATCTATTCCACTTTTTAGGTAGTTGACTGTTCGTAAAAGTAAACAACGACTAAACAGCAAAAGTTCTAAGTAGCGACTAATTATGCATAATATAAATTACCCACAGTTAGCTAATAAAAGTGGGTTATGTTTTGTTTAATAACCAATTAGAAAACTTCCTCGAGGCTGTAAATAAAAACAAAAACTTTCAATTTTAAGTTATTGTTTTAGATGATGAAAATAATTGCTTATTAAGAATCATTTCTCTAATCTCAAGTTTAATGCACCCGATTCTGCGTTTGACCTACTCTTCATTGGGCAAAGCAAATGAGGTCTAGTTCATTAAAAATCTAGACAAACATTTAAACAAGCAACGACATAAAAGTAATAGTAAACTTTTTTACCGTATATTACAATTTAATTAATTTCTAAATGCATTTAAAAGAGAAATTTCGATTGTTGACACCGATTATTTAGCTTAATTAGATGTAATTGCTCGATGTTGAACTTTCTTCCTGACGATCTTATTTTTTATGTTTTCAGTTCGTTTCTTGGATAAAATTGTAGTAGATGCCGTTATGTAAATCAATTAGTGATGTAGTTTCATTCAGTATGACTAGATAATTTGGCGTTTTTGTGAACCCCCTACTGTTTCTTTACCTGAAAGCATGCAGCTATTCATTTGACGTTAGTTATTAACGCAGAGAACAAAACTCATCTTTCACGTCATTGTTCTATAGAATTTCTGACAATTTTCTATACAGTTTATAATTAGCAATTTTATTATAAAAAACCATTTGAATTCGAAGTGCGCGTTAGCAAAAAAATTAAACAAAAGTTGGATGAGGTAAACATTTTTTGAAATTGAAACATTTTCTGCTTTCTAGACCATTAAAAGTAATATTTCAAATATGAATACAAAATTAATTGGCTGTTTACATAGGAATATGATATCAATGAATCTCAAATAGTCAGCAAACACAGTGTAAAACATACAATCAACAAATGAATATGAATTTTCACCTTGGCATATCGGTTATGCTAACTTCTGCTAATCATCCGGCTTTCTAACCAGGTTAGCACCCTACTAAACCGAATCATTGATGCTTGCGAAAACAATAAGTGCAGTTGAAAATAACAAGAACGTAGAAAAATCTCAGGTATAAGCAGAAAAATAAACATGCCGTTGTTTTAAATGTATTTGTTTAAGATTGCCTTAAGTGTTCCTCTGGTTAATTGAGCTCTAAACTAAGTTACTAAACTGAAGCTGAACGTAGAATTAATAATTTAAAATAAACGAGATCAAACTAAACGATTGCATCACAAGCCTGATCATATCTGAATGTAATCAAGATTTTTGGCGCTCATCCAGTCAGGTAGATATCTTTTCTGGTAAGCATTTCATTATTTTTTAAATCAGCTGCAACATCGTTTGTCTGATGAAGTAATGAGGCTAATGAGTGCTACGATCCACGAGTTAATTTATTTGTATAATCTGTCTGGAATCACTAGAGATTTTATTTGTATTTACTTAATTTTTACTGTTTTTAGAGCTTCGCTTTTCGTGCATATTACAATTAAAAGCTTATATCGAAACAATAATATACACGGTATTTTTGCGACCGATAGACGCTAGGTGATAAGAAGAAAAACTTTTATCAAAAGTAAATTCGAAGCTCTGTGATCGTAGACTTCTTTAAAGCAATTCTTTTACCTTGAAAAGGTCATAACACCAAAAGTATTGATTTTATAGTATAAATAGTTTAGTATCTTTTTAAAAAGCATGAAATTATCTACAATTTATATTATAACCCTTTATTATCTAAAATCAACGGCTTTCAAGTTATGGATCAAACTATTTTAAGAAAGGTAGAAAAATTCAAAGTTTTATTATTACTACTTTTATTATTATTATTTAAAAAACGGCATTGTAAAACCTATCATTTAAAATCTATAGAGTTTTCAAAATAAAACTTTAAAAGATTCGACATTTATTTACTTAATTTAATTCATAACTTGAAAGCCGTTGATTTTAAACAGAGGATTAAAATAAAATTTGTAGATAATTTTACGCCATTTAAAAAAGTAGGTATTCAATTATTTGCAATGTAAAATCAATAATTTTTAAGCTACGGATATCTGAAGATAAAAATTAACAATTTGCTTTAAAGACGGTTATCCTGCGGGATTTGAATTTATATGATAATTTTAATTAAAATTTTTTCTTAAAAAAGTGTTTTTATTTAATTTTTTTCACATCCTATAGGTAGAAAGTAAATCGCGTAGGATAATACTCACAAATATAAACAAATAAATACCATACAAAAACCTTACTAATCTCCGTTTCCCTCCTCTCCCCAAATAGCTAAAAAAATTTCTGTTATCGTTTGGAAAAGCATACTTTGAACATTTATTTGCCGTGCAAGATGAGGTTGCTTAATGAGGATTCAAATTTGAAAAAAAGCAAGGCCGGATTCACTTTATATTTATTTAAGGAACCTTGTTAATCTTATCATAGTCACTTATTAATTTGGTGTTTATAGATAATATGCAGATAATGTCAATTAATTTATAATTAACGGCTCTGGTTAAAAATGATTTACTGCTGCTGAAAGTAATTTATCAGTTTTGAAAGTTTATCACTTATCATTTTATCATTTATCATTTATCAGTTATGAAAAAAAAATCTCATTGGAGCATTAGATGAGCAGTGGGAAACGAGTTATTCAAATAAATAAAATTAAATTTTGAATAAAAATAAAAATCTACGTTTATTTATTATTCAACCAATCGTAGATGATAATTTTAAATAAAATTTAAAATATATTTGTTTTAAATAAAAAACAATATATGTCAAATTTAAATCTGATAGGATGACAAAAGAGTGGTGGTTACCAATTCAATTGTTTTTCTTTTTTTAAATATTTAAATTTAACAAACAAGTAAAGTGCAAAAAAAATAAAATAAAAAAGAAAAAATTTTATTCAAAAATTTAAGGATGTTCAAAAAACAAAATTTTAAAAAAAGCAGTTTTAGTCACTAGATGAAATAATTCGGTCGCCACCAACGACCAAGCGACCGAATTTTCCAACCAATTAATTGGTTGTTAAAATAAGCGCTTGATATAATAATAATAATAATAATAAAATTCCCCAGATACGTAAAGAAATATTTTTAATTTTTTTATACTAAAATTAATAACTTAAAATACGATGAATGCGTTATTTTAACTCAATAAATAAAAGAAATTTTTGATTTTAATTAAATAATTTTTTTTTAAATTTTAAATTAATTATGGACCTGTTTATGCACCAAGAATAATTTTGTATATCCAATAACATTTGATGTTAATGAAAACAAAAATTAACGACTAAAATGTGTGATAACCATATCCGGTCTCCCCTACTGCTAGTTTTATACTTCATCGATCTACTATATTGTACATTTACTGATAATTTCAGGACTGCTGTTAAACCATTAGGTAAATTAAGATATAACAATGGAAAAGTATCGGTTTAATTAAATTATTGCAATATAATGTAAAAGAGAACAAACACTAATTATTGTTAGTAAGTAAACAATTTGAAATGGTTTGCTAGGATTTACTGAACAAACAAATTTATTTTTGCTAGTGTTGATTTTTCGAACGGAATCCAATTATTTTTAATAAATCAAAATATGAATTCAGACTTGATTTTGCTCAATACATATTTCTAGACAAAGGAATCAAATACAATAAATTATAATTGTAATTGCGATTTGCTTTATTGCTTGTGTACCAATTTTAGAAACTTGGTTCAATTTCCGAGATATCACAATTTAAAGAAAACTAAAATTCCTGCTGTAGGCTCTGGATATAACTTTTCAAAGAAGAATAATGATTTAATTTTCAAGGAGATGCTAATATCTGAAACTGTAAACTCAAAGCTCTTAATATCTTCCGTAAATAGGTCCTTAATCAATTTTGTTGTAACAATTTTGCTTTATGGATTAAGCCGAAATTGGCTAATCGCAGTTAGCAAGTTGTTCTATTATATTCAGTTGTGGATATTGGTAAATTATTATTGATCTTTTGATTTTATAAAAATCAAAATCAATTTATGTTTTAATTGTGGCATTAATATATTAAATTAAAGTAATTATCTACTTAACACTCGCGAGTAAACACTACAAGACAACGTTGATTTACAAACAGCAATTACCACAAACATATAATTTAAATTACTAATTAGTTAGTTGGTGGTATAGCAACATTAATTATTTGTCAGCAAATTAATTAAATGAATTATTTTAATGATAATTAACTTGCAATATTATAATATTATTGAACACCGTTAAATTTGTAAATGCAATTATTTTCGAATTAATCCAAAAGCACAAAACTGCAAATTGCCAATACCACATTCGATTTATTTTTTAACTGAAACGTTCATTTGAATTTAAACTGAATTGTCTCATTAGGAACGTGTTTATAATTTATGTGCATTTCAAAATAATATGCAATTTACACTTGATTTAAAATTAATAGAAAATTAGCAAAATTACTAATTATTCGTGGTCATTAAAACAATTTGAATCCCCGGACACGTTTTTTGTTTCATTATGTTAATATATGGAATAAAATTGGGCGATTCGGATGATTAAATTTTCATGTGTAAAATAAATAAACTGTGCCGAGATAAATAACTCCAAAAAATTCATTCAAACATAAAAATTCAATTTATTTTTCATATCAATTTCTCGATACGTTTCTGACATTTTAATAATGTAGTAAATATTCATTGGTTTTCTTTTAAATGCAAATGGATGAAAAACTCGATAACAACAAAGGGTGTGCTAGAAAGAATATTTTTGAATGTTTAACATGCATTTTGTTTTTGCTAAAGGTAACAACTTGACACCTAATAAAGATGTTTTACTAACTGTACGGCATGGGACTATAAACTAGCGGAATGTTTCCTCCGATGGAGTGTCTGTTAAACAACGTTTCCTGCATACGAGTGATTTGGCTAGGCGATTTCCTGCGGAGATTCGCTACTGTAGTTGTCATGATACATTCAGTTTCCTTCCCATTCACAATTTACACACTTGACTCAAAGTTACAAATTTACATGAACAATTACATGGTTTTAAACTTCACTTTGGGCAAACACTTTTGCGACATTTTTAAATGCGAAAGAACTGATTTCCGCCAAACCTTCCAGCACTAGTATTAAGAACTGGAGCACGTGCTTCGAACGTCGTCGTCTTACTAGGTTTGAGCAAAGATACGTTCACGACTAATGATTAAAGGTAAGTCGGCAGAAAACTAATTAATAAGCAATTGCATTAAAACAATGGAAATTAGTACCTGTGCTGTGTGCTCCATTAGCGTATGCGTTGGTGGAATAAGAACAATGCCAAGTAACGCGAGAAGAATAATAATTTTTAATGGAAGCATTTCAAATTATTATCATTAAAAAGATGAGCACAGATTTTGCATGAACTTCGCAGATTTTTAATTTTTTGTGGTTAATTTGGCACGATAGAAATGCACTAGTTATAATTATTACGTGGCGTGGGTTTGGACGTTCAAGAACCACTAGTCATGTTTATCTACAGGGTGGCTGGATTAAACTAACATCCTATTTTATATTTTCCGTATGAGCCATCGTTTGCATGGGTCACACAAACTTAAAAGTGTGCTTCCTCATTTTTGTAAAAATTTGATATTTAGACTGAAGTTTTAATCAAAAGTAGGGAGCTATCGTATAGCCCTTCTACTTGCTGTATAGTTTAAATGTGAATATAAGTTTTGATGGTGAAGGAATAACAAAATAAACGTAATAATGTATACTAAAGTGAAGAATTGTTTGAAACAATATTTATGTGGTAGATTTAATGAAATATTCTACGATTTTCCACAAGAGCGAATACAAGATAATGGGCCAAGGGAGTGATCACCCCCCCCCCTCAATAACTTTTAAAATAGTACAAAAAAACGGTTAAGTTTCTTTATGGTAAAATATTTGATAACTCACCCCCCCCCTTCCCTGAAACTTTCGCTCTTGAACGTCAAAGTAGGTGAAACAAAAAACATTTAGCATAATATATTGAAAATCAAGCTAAAGGTCTCTCTTTTGAAAATACATTTTTGTTGTTTGATGTAGAATTTACTTCAATTGATATAATTTACTTCAAAAAATATTTTTCTGCTTTTTTTAAATGGTATTTTAAAAGTTAAAAATTTATTTGCATGTAGAACAATTTTAGTTAGTTTAGCACAGTAATAATTTACATTTGCACTGGGTTACTAAATATGAATGTTATCTAAACTACAAAAAGAACTATTCGATAGTGCCACAATCATTCCGATAGTTTCAATTTCATAAAATAAATTTTTTAATTGACTAGTAAATTTCGTCTTTATGTACCTCTGTCTTAATTTTGTAAGCTACAGCGTCTCCGCAACATGAATTAAATGAATGTGAGAAATTTAAAAAAATGGGTGATTGGGTCAATAAATAAATAAAAATAATTATTAAAAACAAAATTCCAAATGTAGTTATTTGCAATGAATCGAAAATCACTATAAAATTCCCAACACATAAACTTTTAAGCTGTCTAATTTAGCGTTCGGTGTAAGAACGGCAAAAGTAAATAATATACAATAAATACCATTTACCGTTTTTCCACAACTTTTTAAATTTAATTGCGCTTTTAGGTGTTATGTCCTTCATGAAATTTAATATCAAGAGTCAATAATATGTGTCAATAATTTATCATGTAAATCCTACATATTATCCTACATTTAATTTTGACATAATATTAAACGAAACTGAGTGGAAGAAAAGCAGTATAACTCTACATTTTTTGATTATACCGATTTCTATGGTACACAATTAAAAAGTTTGAAATTTCTTCCACAAAACACTATTATTTTATTGCTTATCTCAAATTGACAATTTTGGAGTTATACTGTTCTTCCACCCATCCATTCAATTATAAACCTTTCGTTTTGAACGAAATTATTATTTTTTCTCCAATTATTAAATTTTCAACAATCAAAGCTATTTATTTTACCTTTTTTAAATATTAATTTAAAGTCATGTCCTAAAATCCCATGTGATGAACTGTGTTTTGAGGGCCGCGTTGCTTTCTGTTTTTTAACAACTAATAATTTTATTGAACCATCCGCGTCTAGGGAAAAAGTAATTTTATGGAAACTAAGTATTGTACTAGTATAAGCTTTTTTTTGAATGCGGTGTTTTATTTCCATAAACCGTCTGGATTGCAGTAAAAGTTTTAGTTTGTTGAGCTAGGTCAGATCAGATACTTGAGTTTAAGATTTCATGCGGTCTTGGCAATTCCTTTTGTCTTTTTAATTATCTTTCTGATAAACCTCACAAGTTTTATATTTTTAAGTAAAGTATAATTTGTATCCCTTCACCAATTAAAACGTCAGACACATCTGTGATAGAGTAATATCACTTATTGCTCACCAAAAAATTTTCAGCTGTTTCATTTGTTACATAATACCTTCAGTAGAACAGTTCAATTCTCTCAACATTTTAAGGCACAGATATTTACAATATAATTTTATCCAAAGAACTACTCCATGTTTGACTATGTATTCTACTTGAAAAATTAAAAATTAAAGTACCGTTTTAAATTACTATACGTAGTTATGTTATAAATGACATTAGATACTACATTACTGGATGTAAGTAATCCCCCAGACCTCCCGGTGCGTACTGCTACGATAAATAAATAATGTATTTATTCTTAAAGAGTAAAAAATTTCTATTTTATAAAGTCAACAACAGAACATTTACGTATTCTTCAGTTCTCAAACCGGGAGGTTTGGAGGGTATGGAATACCATCCAGGATGACTGCCATTGTGAAGGTTATTGGTGAATGGTGCTTTGTTTTTTCGACACGTTCATTTTGTTCAGAGTTATCTATAATATTAATTATGGATTTAAAATTAATAATACTGTAATATTCTGAATCGACATAATTGTTGTGATAATCTGAAGCGAAAGGCTTGTAATGCTACGAAATGGTAATGTGCTAAACTTGGTAAACTCCAAATAATTTTAAAAAATATGGATGTTTTTGGAATTTTGGATTTTTATTTTTTCATAGCTTTGGAAATAACTGAACTAAGTGTTCTTAAAACAATGTTTTAATTTAATTTCTTCAGCATTTGATCTTCGAGAAATCAATACTTAAAGACTGTCCCCGTGTAATTCTTGAATATAATTACATCCTTAGGGCTACTACTAACGATAACTGAATGTTGTTTCGTGATTATAAAACTTCTAGGGTAAGGATTCGTTATTAGTTCGCGTTTCTTTTTGAATACACAATTTCAGTCATAAATGCATGTTAAGTTGATAGTCGATAGTCTTCCGTGATAGACTGATGGACAGTTAGCAACTTCGTGGTTAAATAGTATACTTTAGTTTAGTGGTTTTATTGTTGATTAATTAAAACTTTTTGTTGGAAAACGAGACAGAATACATTCAATAGTTAATTATATCGCGACAATTTGCAATTTGAACAGATTTTGAAATATATTTCCCTTTTTAAATAATCGAAGTAGTTTAGTGAAAATACAGTTCGCTTTTATTTAGAATGTTTAATTTTAATTGCGATTTAGAACTTTTTGCGATATTTTAAATTGGCGCACATTGAAACACTACATCCAGGGAATCGCATGTTTTATAATTGTTGACCTTCAGGGTATCTACTAATTGCCCAGCTATCATCAACTAGAGTGTTTTAAATAAATAAAGAAGTAATAATAATTGATGTTGATATGGTCATTTTAAATATTCAAAGCACTCTGTTCTAGTTATGGATGTTATTCTTTGTTAATGGATGATGGATTAGCACTTGGGTTATTTAGAGTAGGTTTAGCTATCCTATAAAATAATGCATTCATATTTACTTTCACCGTTTGGTAAAAAAAATTAAAGTTAAATTCGATTTTAGTAAACAGCACCGTTAGCATTTTAAAATTTTCAATCAAAACTTGACATTTTAAAATTGAAACTCTTTTTGCACAAAAAGTAATTACAAAAAAGTAATGACCAAAATTGTACGACTCTTTCGAACAATCAATTAAATTGCAATTCAATACATGTAGGTCAAATACTACTGAAATTTATTGAAAAGTTCGGCGCGTCTAAAAATGTGACTATTGAAAAGATTATACGGTTTTTTTTATAATGCGTCGCGTCGACGTGATTGTTTTGACAAAAGGTTAATAAAGAGAAAAAATAAAAATTTCGTATTATTTAGTTATTTTTGTGATCTGTGATGAATTATCTCCAAGTTCAGTTTTTAGCTTTTATGTGGAAAATATGGTTTTTCACCACTTCAAAACTCAATTGTAAAGTGAAGTTTTTCCCGACAATAGAATTTAAAATTAATTGCACCAAGTGATAAAAGTTGTGCATGTTTCGCAACCATTAAAAATTTTTCGGTTTATTGCTTGAATGATTTGCGAGGAAATACAGAATTGTTAAAATATTTCGAAATTGTAGATAATTTTAACAGAATAATCATCGAGCGTGTTTAAAAAAATAAATTAAATTAGACTGCGGCTTTAAATATAAAATTTAAATTAGGGTGTTATCAATTTTTAAATTAAAAAAATTCAATTAACTTCGCGTTAAGCCCTGTACACACCTACCGGAATTAGCAAATATTTTGCGGAAGAAAATTGGAAGTTTTATGTAGTGACCTTATTGCGTCATTTGATTTAACGAACCTAAAGGAAATGTTTTATTCAACCAAAGAAAAACTGGGTATCAAAGACGTCTCCAATTAGACTTGACTATTATGCCCAATGAAACACAAATAATTGGAAAAAATGTATATTAACATTTTGTAAAACATCCTTTTTAAATAAAATTATCAATAAAAGGAAATGTGAAGTTTATTGGTGCATAGCTTGTGTCACTATTGTACCAGAAACTTTTTGTAAACATTTTTTGTTAAAGCACAATAAGTTAGGTATAGAAAAATAAAATTGAATTTTATTTTGAAATGAAAGTTAATTATATCGAACATGTATTCGGTGAACGTGTTTCAGTGTCGAAAAATTTTGTTACTCGATTAATACCCGTGAAAAACGGGTTGGGTGCGATCACGAATCAAACAAATCGACGTTTTAATAATACGTGCAAAAGGTGAATTCAATTTTAGATAAGTTTTATGTTTTGTAAAAGAAAAATTATCAGTTCGCTAAAGCAAATCAGTTTATAAAAAATAGCTGTTCTTTGTGCTGTTACAGCACAATTTTTTAAAGATTGAATATAGCAGTTAACTCATCTTGATGTATTCATGAAAGCATTGTTACAGCGTTAGTGACTTTTTCACTTGCGGTTATCTACCCTGTTTATTTCATTTTACATATCAAATTACTACATCTTTATTCAACTTGTTACATAATTGTAGCTGTGTGTCTAGGTAGGTAATTTACATTCTTCGCTTAAGCCGACATCAAAATTTGTGTTAGTTTCAACACACATGAATATGTAGAATACTAAAGTAAACGGACCGTTAAAACAACGTGTAAGCGATAAAATGAACCCTACGTGCGATAGTATGTTGGAGATTTAAGAAAAATTGGAATCCTCTACGTTTTAAGCTTCAGCACAAATATTCTACCCACATCATTTTCTTCCTAACCTAAAAAAAACACCGATATATAGATTATCAGATTAACATCGACGCCCGTAAACCGTTTCGGCATTTTAAAATATTACGATAACATTTTCTTTAAGCCCACGCTGTATAGCGAAATGCTCGCGGCCATCGGCAATGCATTTTTTTTTCTATATAAATTTAATAAAAGATTTAGCCGGTAAAAATAAATGCATTTTTTATGACGGATAATAATTTCGGCTGATCCTGTCCTAAATTTTTGCACTTAATTTAAATTAAAATTTCTTACTCGGTGTTTCTATTAAAGTACCACTTTCGAGTAACAATGTTTCATTAAAGTTAAACTTTTAATCCACCCAAAATGAGACGTTTGACGGAACTAATTTCCGCTTATTTTTAGCTAAATTAACCTTGATAACAATCGATAACCTTAATTTTGCAGAAATGTAAGTTTCATGTTATAAGTAAAAAATCAATTCCTCGTGAAATTCGCTTATTTAAATAAAGACAAGAAATAAAACCGTACCTGTTCCGAAAAATTCTAGTCCATGATGTCCTTTGGGCGGAGGCGTTGGAGGTTCTGGTTCTGCATTCAATATTGTAAAATTATGTGAATTTTTGCTTAACTAATGCATCTTTCACAAATTTCGAATGTTCAAATACATGCAATTATTAGTAAACAAATGGTGAGCTAAAGATAAAATAAAATTGAACTATTCTTAGTCATTTGCGAAAAAATGTTCTTACGAGGTGCAAATAAAAAAAAGGTGTTGTCTACGGGTGCAACTTTTCTTATTTTAAAATACAACACCTTTGAATGTAACTGTGGGTTTGGCTGTTTGTGACCACGAAGGTTTGTACCTTACTGGTTCAAAACTCGGACGTGAAACGTGTTGATGACATCCGTTCGAATTCTGCTTCCAAGTGCCATTTTTGTCACGCTTTTTTAAAATTGGCGACAGCTTTATTTTAGAGCGCACAGGAGACGTCGATTTCGGTCTCGGATATTGTTTTTTAACCAATTCGGTATTCCACGAAGAAGGAGAATGATCAGGGGATGATAAGGATCGAGTGTTGTCATCGATATTTGGATACTTGTGAGCGGTCCACGATGCAGTCAGATATGGAGATATGTCACGTAGTTCGTTTATACTAGGAGACGAAGTAAACATATGCCCGAGTAAGGAAACGCCGCGTTCGGGAGACTCGAATTTTTTTCGAATTCTTTCGACCTCTCCTATTGGGCAGCCTAAAATTTTCGCCAACTCTTCTACCGATTTTTTGCGCACGTCGGAAAGAAACACAGTCTTCTTAGGATACAAACTCGCAATCTTACTTATTATATTGATATGCGGCATATAACGATCGTCCATGGGAAAGCTTACTGGAGAAACGACACCACCTCGACGAATCCTACTGCGGCCTCTTCCAAATATCCACGGATATTCATATTTTCTTCTTAAATGATCGACTTCTCCCGTAAGTTGACCCGGAATTATAATTTGTTCTTTTCGAGTTAATTCCGGGTTACTCCTGCACCGCCTCGGCGATGCCGTCAATCGATGACTATAAAAATCTTCCATATTTTCAAATTTATTTTTCAAGTGTTCGACTTCGTTAAATTTCATCGAAATGCCATTAGCGGATTTTAAACTTGTAGTGCTTAAATAATGCGACGCTAGTTGAGTTGCGGCCAAGGCAGGCGTCGAAAATTTGTTTTGTTCTTGTTCACCAAACAGTTCTTTAAAATCTTGATAAGATTGTGACAAAATAAGTTTACGTGGCTGATTAAGGTCTTCAGATTGGGTAGCGCTCAAATCTAATACTGCGTTAGGTTCGATTTCTGCATCGCAACTGTAGTTTTCAGACGCTCGATAAATTATTGGCGTATAAGGCTGTTCCTCGGCTACGTGTTCAAAATATTCGACTTTCTTTAGAACGTCGTCTCTTTTATTTAAGTGAATAACAGTTTTTGTTGACTCATCAGTGCTTCCGCTTTCAGTTTCACTCATGGATGTTACACGATTTGTAGCGTCCGTTGAAACTAAAGCTTTCTTTGGTTGAGCCCAATTTTGCATCGTTTTATTTATATCGTTTTTATAAGCATCGCCATCTTCCTTCGTTAGCACTAACAAGAAATCGCTATCCCTTTGATTTTTATCTTTTTCATCCTCCGACACTTCCAAAGAATAACACGTTCGTGGCGACTCTAAATCAGGTGTAATCGATTTTAAACTTGCATCTGCTACCGCAACTGCTCCTCGCATTTCTTTGCCTACTACCAAAGAAACAGAAGAATTTTTACGTTTAGATGCTCTATTCAAAACTTCCCTACTTAAATCCTGCGACAATTTCTTTTTTTCGTTTTCAGTTAAAAGAGTAGAAGTGGGAGAATTAGCTTTTTTAAAATACTCTTCAGAATTCCGTCTAACGCTTAATTTGGGCACAAATTTTTTGTGAATAGGAACGTTCACATTGTAGTCGGTACTACCTTTCGCGTTTCCATTTTGACTATAAATTTCTGCGAGTTGTCCTTTTAAAAGATTAATTTGTTCAGAAGAGAGGCTGCTCCAAATTCGACTGCCAATTCCACGTGTTAGCAACTTTTCAGACACTTGAAACTTTTTAGTGTCAGACTTGACTCTTCCTTCAGACTGCGACCGTCGCCCCACAATATTCGAAGCTAAATCAACAACCGAATTTCCTCGCCATAACGGTTTATAAAGATCGCGTTCAAAAATTCGCTCGTTTTCATTTACTATTTCGCTTCGATATGAATTATCTTTCAATTTTTCAAAACTCTCTCTAATATTATTCACCGATTTATCTTTAATCCTCAAACCTCGATCCAACTCTTTCTTCCAACGATATCTTTCCACATCTTTCGGCTGAAATAAAAACCCCTTTTCTTGTTCAGCATATTTCAGTTTGCCGTATAACTTTTCTAATTCTTTTTCAGCTCTTTCACGGACGTGTACTTCCTTCCAACGTTCAAAATCTATAATTTCATCTTCAGTTTTTCGTCTAGGACGAAGTTCGTGAGACGAGGTGGTACGCTCTAACTCGTTCATTCTTTCAAGTGTCGAATAAAAATTATTTAATTCTTTGAATTTCGCACAACTTCCGGGCGAATGAAACGACTTAGTATATTGACAATTGCGGTTTTGTTCTTGCGAAAGATCAACAGAAGCCAAACTATCGACATCGTCCAGAGAAGTTAAATCTTTAACTGCATCAGCGCTCCGCGAACGGAAAATTTTTAATTCGCTCGGAAAACGTGAACTTTTTGTTTGACTTATTTTTCTATAAGACGGTGAACGAGAAGCGGATAAATTATCACAATGTTCTCTGTGAACGATTGGCGAAGTAGGACGTTTAACTTCAGAACTTATTTCTATTAAGTGAGAAAGTTTTCCACTGTTTTTGTCGTGCATTTCATTCGCATATTTTCTTTGAATTACGGGTGACACAGGTCGGCTTGTTTCGCTAAAGAATAATTTTGACGACGGACTGTACGATCTTTCGTATTCGTATTCTTTACCGACTTTATTTACTTTAAACTTTCTTTCAATTACGGGGGATACAGGCCGACTTGTTTCGCTGAATATTATTTTTTGGAGCGGACTTTCAGATCGATTTCGCGGCTTGTCGAATAGCGGTGACACGGAACGGACATGTTTAGAAAGAAATAATTTGGTCGATGGACTCGGCGATCTACATTTTTCAGTTTTTACTGGCGAAACGGGACGAGACGTTTCGGAAAAAAATAGTTTTGACGATGGACTGGAAGACCTGCAACGCTCAACTCTGATTGGCATAATTCGCCTTTCTAGTACAGGCGAAAACGAATACGTAGTTTCAGCTAGCTTTTCAGTAGAACAAAATTTCTTTTCGTCTTTTCGTCTTCTGTCCGTTACAGGTGACGTCGGACGACTTGTTTCAGAAAAGTAAATTTTTCTTACTGGATTGATACTTTTAACGATGTCTTCTCGACCAGGTTTTGGCATCGAACACGAGAACGATTTTTTAACTTTCGGTGTAACTACCGGAGAGACGGGTCTACTTGTTTCACTAAAAATCAACTTTGAAGTACTTCCACTTTTTTTTAACGCGTTATTCTGGGTTGCATTTTCATGATTTTGTTTTCTTTTTACTGTAGGCGAAACTGCGAATATTAATTTGGTTGAGCTGTCGGGTTTCGTTGGCGACTGCTTTCGGATGACGGTTGGAGAAATTGGACGACTAGTTTCGGAAAATATTATTTTTGGGGGTAAACTAAGGCTTCGGTATTTGTCGTCCATATATCCATCTATTTTCCAAGTGACTGATTTTGGGCTAGCAGACCTGGATCTCATAATGGCAGCATCGAGACTTTTAAATTTTGAATCGGAAACTGGCTTGGTGTGATTTAAATAAATTTTAAGTGCACCAATACTTGGTTCTGAGAGCGACGATGCGTTCCTCTGTAGCATTCGGGTTGTTTCGGTAATTCTTGAATGAGGATGCACAACTGAAACCGTTGGAGGTGGTATATCGTCTAGAAAGAGATGTTGGAAAAATGAATTCGATTGAATGGCTTCTTTTTGTTTTTGGATTACGTCTTGCGTTAAGTGGTATAATTGTTCATAAGAATCCTCGAGTTCGGCTCGGTTTAACTGTTTTATATTTTGGGCACTTGTAGAACGAGTGGCCGTTTTAGAAGACTTAGCTATCGGCTTTTCCATTGGTTTTACCGTGGCTTTTTTAACTCGTCTTGCAATTTCTCCATTTAGCTGATCCTTTCTTGATTTTCTTAATTTTTTATTCTCGACTTCATTTTGCGAAACTTTTGGCTTAGAATTCTTTGTTAGTGGTAATTTAGAATACAAGCTGCTTTGTGAGGAACTTTTCGATTTTTCCGACGGACAAGGCGACGATACAAATCTACGAGTCGATCGATTTACAACGGGAGTTGCAGGAAGAGAACTGTAAGGGCGTGTTGGTTTTAAAAGTTCTTTACCACGTTCACTGAAACCGACTTGTATGGGTAAAATTTTTTCTTTTGATAGTTTAGCTCCATTTTTCGCCGAAGAATACAAAGCACAGCTGTTCTTGTAGGTAGGTCCCGAATTTAATGAATTAATTTGGGATATAACGGCTTTCTTCACCTCAGTAGGTGACAGCAATTCCGTAGATTTGGATAAACTTTTACTTCGGTTTGGCAATTTTGGCAATGTTAAATCAGCTTTTCGTTTTTCAATACCAAACGTTCCAGGCTTGACTTTGGCAATTGTGGTCGAACTTCTGAGATTGGTTTGGGAACTTCCTTTGGTTATCTTTCTACAGGGACTTGCCGACAGTGATCGGAGGGAATTTAAACTCTTGGAAGTTGGTGTCGGCTTGCTGGCAAAACTGCTGGACTTAATACTGGGTGCAACGCTGGCGGTTTTTATATCTTTGGGTCGTAGTTTTGATTCGCCGTCAAAATTTTTTTTTGAAGCAGTGCTTAGTTTTGTGGTGATTTTATCTTTTAAATAGTTGACCTTATGTTTCTCCATTTTTGGATTGGAAGTAAAACACGTTTCGTGACGTTTACTGATGGGTGATTTCTCGGTGCGTTCTTTCATGTTGGAAATCAAACGGAGTGTGGTGCTGTTTTTCGACGACAGTCTTTTGGGCGGTGACGGTGGATTGGGAAAGGATTTAGGTAGTATAGGAAAGGAAGTGGGTGCTGTTCTTTTATAATCTGCAAAAACGTGACGAGGATGTGGAGGTACCGATAAAGGGTAGCAGTACACTTGGTTTTGTGGCTTTACGTATTGATTCCTAATTCGAACAGGAGTTGGCGATATCGAAATATATTCGACGTTTGTGCTTTCTGCGAAATAAATATTCTTTTAACAAATTTAGGTAATTAAGTTATCAGTAGACCATAGTTAATATAGATGGTGTGACGGAAGATTTAAATTTGCGTGTCGCCTTCATAATAAAATGTATATTGTATTTTTAAAAAAGGAGAAATAATAATGTGCAAGTTACCAAGAATAATTCAATTGTTAAGCAAAACTTCATGCGATATACTATATTAGAAAGGAGTTTGACAACAAACCTTTGTTAGGGTAGAAAAATCCTCGACCATTAAGATGTGTTACTACATTTAAAGCTGAACTAACTACATACATTTAAAAATAGTGACGCAATTAGTACCTTCACCTGGAAGACTTCCACACCGACATTTACATTGTTATTTATTTATGATTAATTTTGGCGTACCTTTAGGACGTTCCGGCGCTAGTTTTCTGAGACCATGTAATGGAACATCTCCTCCTTTTTGAATGGTTTTATAGGCTTCTTTCTGTTCTAAGGGGCTTAGATGTTGAGTAGCTTCCTCTCGTTTCCTAAAAAGCAGCGTAGAGTCGCTCTCGTATCCCGATTCTTTTAAAGCTCTGTAAATAGAAAATTGCGATAAATGTCAAGTATTCTGCCAGTAACAGCATTGGCTACGGACTTTCTCGGTAAAGTGTGCAAACTAGAAAATATCGGACTTATGTTGACACATCGTCTAATACTTCTGTCGCACTGACATGCACGTTCTTTATCCAGACTAGGGTATTTAAATGAACGACCTGTCTTGTGAGGTGTGGACAGTGTACGTGAACTGGTTGAAAACTTTCAGTTCAATAACGTCCGTAGGCAATGTGTTTAACTTTGAGCTAAACTTTAAATTGGACAACTTACTTGCTCATGTGACCTCTTGGTTGCGGAATATTCTTTTGTTGTTCTAAATGCTGAAAAACGTCAACACTTAAACATGGATGCAAAATTTGCATGTTCAAATAGAGAAATCAGTATACATCACAACATGCATGTACATTATTTAGGATTTGTTCAGCATGCTTTAGAAGTTGTGTGCGTTATGTGTATGAAGTGTGTAACAACATTCAATAGAGGTTTCCACAATATGCCTTAGATTAAACCGAATTGAAAATGGTACCAGACTTTCGCAATCTTTCGAATCATTTTCACTGCAGTTTAATTTTTATTAATTGAGTAACATAATTGTTCGTTTAATCTCCCTTACACTTTTACTGGTCGCCTTTGGTAGAAAAATATTGTAGTTAGGTAGAGCAGAATGGTCGTCCAGCCACTGTGCAATGAATAAGCAACACTTGGTTAGTCACACCACCAAAAACCCTTATCAAATATACATATGTGTCCAATAAATAAGTTAATGTGATAATGTATTAGTTTATTGCACACTCAACAATACAAAAATAATTAATTCAATGAATTACTGTTATAAAAATATTTGTCGTTATAAAAAAGATATAAAAAAAACCAATATTTGGTTAAAAAGATATCAAAAATATCGTACCCCGTCAAATATATCCATGACTTCGTCCCACCACTAAAAGAAAAAATACAGCGTTTAGTTATTTAAGCAACACTTAACACAGAGCTTAATATGTAAAATTATGTAACAAAAATTGTATTGGTAAATCCCCTAAAAGTGATAAAAAAAGCGAAACGTAATCACACATTTTGAATAGGTACTACCAACATAAATCGTTTGTTAAAACACATTTTTGGAAAGACGTTCAGCGTGCATTAAAGTTTACCTCTTTAGCTTCTTTTTCTGAAATTGAAGAATGTCCTGGAATATAGTTTTCGATACGTCCCGGTTGATTCCTGTACACATCCTCTGTTTGCCTGAAACGAGACTACCGTGAAATCTAAACTAGCATACATTTAATATATCTCAGTTTACCTTCTGGTTACGTTAACAGACTTTGGTAGGGTGCAAGAAATGTACTCGTTTTCTTTACCATTTATGGATTCCTGCAGTCGTCGACGATCCAAAGTTGCATATTTACTGTCCGAAACTGCCCCATCGCTGTCGTAATAATCGGCACTAAAAGCACTCTGTTCAGGTTCAGAAAAGTATCCCGATAAATATGGATATCGAGCTGTGAAAGAAAAATGATTCTATTATACAAATTTATGGAAAGTCTATGTGAAGCAACCACACCACTTTGCCTTAAGCTGGGACAAACGATAATGCGACATGTAAATAATAACAAGAGATAAGAGGACTACAAAATTCATCTTACTACACGGCGTTAAAAGATTATTTCATTTTATCTCTGTGCAGAAATAAATTTTCACCAACAATGAAACTAATAAACCTTAGAAAATAACTTACAGGCAATGTAACCGTTTTCCTGAATAGAACTTACTACTTCATTGTAAAGCAAAGTGCCTGGGGATGTCGTTAAATTCAAAAAAGATTGTCTAACAATTCGACAAGAATTTATATTTTGTTTTAATTTTTCATTTAAATTAATACTATTCATTTCCATCTGCGAATTTATTTTTAGAAGACTTTTGTCACAGTTACAATTTTATAGGATAACCTAATTCAAGCAGAAATGAGTTTTCATTGCCAAAAATAACAAAGATTCACGTAGAAACTTGTTTGAATAGAGTTTTGAAATTTTCAAACTCAAATGTTATGATTTTGCTATCAATTTAGATGCAAAGCACCTGAAAGATACAAATAATCAATCAAAACTTTTTAATTTATTCTTTTAACAGAAACTGTTGATTTTGCTAAACATTTCTGAAGACAACAATGGCAGGAAATGCTACATGGAAATGTTTGCTTTGTGATAATAAATAGTACTCTGTAGTGGCTACGTGCACTTCAGCGTTTACAGTGAAGTAAACGTAATTTAACAATTAGTGTTATCATTCATCATTTAAGCTAAAATTTGCAGTGAAAAATTACTCTAGTAAACAAAATTGAATTGATGCCCAGTGAAGGTGGTTAACGATCATTTCCTTCAGCATAAAATAATGATAAAAATTATTGTTCGTGATAGAAAATTTGAATTCAAAAAATTCAGTCAATAAAACGTGCCACCATAAAAGGATTTTCTGATACATAAAAATAAAAAACCTATCAAAGATGAACAACAAGAATAAAATTTACATAATTCATGGAAAAATAGCTTAAATTTTATTCAATAAAACGCAGTGATTAGAAAATTTTGTAATGGTTCAGCTCGCAAGAAGAACACCACTACTGCTGCTTTTAGAAATATTAAAAACTGCCGAAAATAATATTTTCATATATTTTATCAAAGCAAAATGATTAAAATTTAAATTTCAGTTTTGTATAATATATCCCGCTAATGTATTAATTTCGAAAAAAATTCCTTTACGAGGTCGTCGTATCGGAACGTTATTTCCAAATCAAATTTTTTCTGAAATTGGCGGAATTATCAAATCAAAATAACGAACTTTTGGAAAACTTCAAAGTCAAGAAGGTCATATAAATATTTTTAGGATCAAAGGGAAGTTTTAGAAGAAATTCAAGCAGTTGATGTCTCTGTGGAAAGTCCGGATATTTCGGCAAACACCAGAGTTTGAAACTTGGCCAGCTTAACCTGCTTGTGTTGTGGTTTACAAGCCAAACTAAGGAATTACTAATAATTAGCAAATCTCCGGCTCGGGGGGGTGGGCTGTAAATATATTAACAAAAGACTCGCAAGTCCTGCCATTGCTCAGAAATTTAATTAAACACAATCCCATTGGAATCTCTGCCGAAAACAATTTTCAAAAATTTTTACGATGAATATTTTCTATATTTTATTGCACGATTTATTGACTTCATTTAGAATTTTTTTGAGCAAATATAGATGGTACTCGACACTTTTTTGCGTCGATTATTTGATGTAAAAATACCAAAAAAAAATTATTTTTCTTTTAAAGAATTATTATAATATAAGATATAAATCAAATCCTTTATTCAAGTCGTTTTTTTTCAGTATAATAAGAATCATTTACTTCTATTTTTCAAATTTTTATTTTAATAATTATTATTATGCTCGTTTTTTTAATGGATATGTTTTTCTCGATTATCTTTAATGAATCTTGCTAATTTTTTTAAAATCAAAGACAATTCAAAGACAAAATGAAATAGCACCATATTGCATTATCAAATCATGTTTCAATTAATTTGATTATACATTTTAGTGTGTTTAAAATTTTTAACAGTTCCCTCTTGTCTTTATTTATCATCTCTTTATATAAATTTCGTATAAAATTTTTACATAAATATCTATAATATTAAACTTTAGACTTTTGATTTTACAGTGTATTAATGGTTTACGTTTAAGGTTATGTTTATCTTCTACTGATTTTTCGACTATCATGTATTATACTGTTTTTGAATAACAATAGGGTTTCAGAAAACAGTTTTAACTTACACAAAGAGAGATAAAGAGAACAACAGAGGTAACAAACAGAATGGTTTAGTGCGAGTTATGAACAATGAAATGTGGTAAAAAATAAGATATAAAGATGCTAATTATAAATGATTTATTTTATAGCATTCGACAACATTGACACTAGTGGGTATTTTCTTGGCAAGACCATAAATATTAAAACAAGAGATAGATAGGGCATCCGAGCAAATCAAACTCCATAAAAAATCCAAGATACCAAACAAAATCAATGTAGGGTTATTCTAATTCAAGTAATGTTCACTGTTGAATTTTAATTTAATTAATTTCTATGTCCAAACTGGCACCAAAGTATTAGTTTTAGCGATATTTTTACTGATTAACTTATATTACTTTTACTTTGACTACAATTACTGGTGTACTGGGGAGTATTCCATACCTCCCAGAGTACTACAGGCAGTATGAACTCCCGGTCTGGGCCGGTCTTTCGGCTAAAATTTACCAAATTTTACGCCATAGCCTAAGGCCACCTTCCTGAATTATTAAGTCTAAATAATGTTTTTTAATATGGCTAATTACGCGTCGCCGCTGTCCAATTCATAAATATGGAAAAAAATCTTGCGTTGACTTCTTATACCACAGTTACAATACTGGACACATATCCAGAGAATAAAATTGGCTCCGTAACATAATTTTATGTATTTTAAATTCAAAGTTAGCTTAGTTTATATTTTACATTTTAAATATTTTAGAATCTAGTCGGTTATCCATTTAGATCAGGTTAGGTTAGGTTAGACTCCGAATTATTCGAAATGTTAAGTCACTTGGCCTTGCGTATATATTGGGGTATATCAAAATACAGATATGAAAATCCAGAAGAGAGGGCTCTAGTGCTATGTGTATTCAATCACAAGTGGCTGGTTAAAAAAGTGGAGAAGTCAGATATTTTAATTTTTGTTTGCACGAAGACAGAATCTCGACAATAAAATTAAAAAAATAATAACAAACTGTTATGTATTACCAAAATATTTCTCGATTGAATGAACCACGAAGGTTTTAGGGATTAATATAAGGTATACTAAAAAACTCTCGAAATGTGGATGTCTCGTAGTATTATCAAATTTTCCTGCATTGAGTTGGTCACAAACGAGGAAATTCTTTGTGGTACACAATAATATAGAGAGATTTTATAACTATCGTTAAAAGAAGAAATTCGGCTTATTTCGGGCATATTTTAAGAAATAAAAAATATGCTCTTCTGCAATAAATTAATCACTTTTGGGAAAAGTAGAAGAAAGGAGAATCTCGGAAAAAAGATAATGCTGACGAAGATTCTAAGGCAACTGAGGCAATTATGTTAACCAGTGGTTGTTGTAGTTTACTATATTAGGGATGCAACGATTAGAAATAGGGGTCAAAGTGTGATTCTTGTATTGGAAATATAACTACCATGTTTATCTACTCAAGAAAACTTATAAAAAGTATTTTATACTATTATTAGTGAAATCCTGACCACCACCTTTCCATGCGTATTACCGTGACAAACATTTGTTCTAAAAAAATAAAAGGTTTCATTTATAAAAATGAATCACAGAATATAAACGTAAATAAACTGTTTCAAATAGCAATGATTGTGTTAAAAATAACATTTTTATCATTTTAATTGCACTAAGAAGTTTATTTGTCTACTATACATCATGAACTGAAAGAGTAAAGTAGTGACGTAATAAAAATGATTTAAATTATGATTTAGAAAAGTGGGCTCCCCATTGCCATCGATCTTCTCTTCTCCTAGTTTCATTCTGCTGAAGTTGTTTCACGATTATTAATTTTAAAACGTTATCAATACCGTTTCTTCTTATTCAGACCATGAACCTCCAAGTTTAAGAGATAAGGTCCTTCCAGGCCTTGAGAAACTTTTAAACTTAAATCTGTTATTGGATCGTTAATGTAGGCCTTTGGTAATGAGCTACTGTTACTTGCTGAATGTTGAAATATGTCTTCGTCTTTGTTTGTTTTATTAAGATCATCTGGCGCCCGTTATTTTCTTTCAAAGTTAGTTAAACTATACGAACACCTGAGTAAAGGCATCAACAAGTTCTTAATAATTAGCAGCCTTTAACATCAAAGAGATTTCGTTACAAAGTATAAGCTTCAGCATCAGCAGAGAATTCAGTTACTTCCAGAAATCTCCTTTGGTACATCTCAGCTGAGATCTAATAAAATCCAAACATGTATGTCGTTGTTGGAATCCGACAATTGTAACTTGATAAACTCATTAACGATTCTTAACACGAGGATCAATTCTCGACACATCTATCGTAATGAAGTCCTTCGTACAGCCCGTTTAGAAAGTCAATTCCACTGTACAGTCAATAACTTATGAAATCGTAGAATCCTTAAAGACAATCTATTTGTAGATACTATTCCAAATAATTCTCGGTTGTACTTGAAACATATTTAATGTTAATTAATAAGATTACAAAAGGATTGGCTACGATTACTCAATAGCTGTCTGTAATCCGAATAATCTCGGTTTTTGTGGTTTTTCTTACAATTTAATATGATTTAAAAAGAGTAAAATTCATGTACGTAGAAATGCTATGATTGTAAACATTTTTATTTTTAAATGTTGGTTACAACGTTGTTCATAGGTTCAAAATCTTGATAGGATAATGTTTCCTGTTATTAAAAATTCAAGGATAACGACTTTTTTAAAGGATTAACGTGCTTTTGGTATTGTTATTAGACATTTTGAGGTCCACAAAATAAATTTTGTTTATGTTGCTAAATTACAGCTTTCTTTGGTGCAAAGGACATTGATCCAATCATTAATACAACACAGACTCGCGTGTCGTTCTCGCGGTATATCAAACTAGATGTTTATCATGGAACCCTTGTAGTATCAAGATTATTCTTTAATTAAGTTCCCTATTCGAGAAACGTGATTGATAAAAATTTAAAGATATTGCGTGAAAAATAAAGAAGAAATAATAATGATAATATGATGTTCGGAAGGTGCAGAACAATTTTACGTCACCATCTAAAGTTTTATATTGGGGATATAAATTCGGCGAGAAAATCAATGAAAGTAAAGATTTGCATGGATTAAATTTAATCAAATAAAATTGTGGGCCATAAATTCAACAAATAACGTGAAAATCTTCTTCCACTAAGAAATTAAATATTGATTGATAGTCGTCAACAAAAAATTGAATTTGCATAAATGTAATTTATCGCCAACTTCTCGATTCATTTAAGGTAATCTACGTAAAGATAAATCTTTGAATATCAAACGACATGCTAACTGAATTAATAAAATTATTATTAAGGTATAACTAACTACGTTTTTTGATAATTTTATAATAAATTATTAATAACAAACATATTAGAAGCAAATTAGAAAATCTACGCAATTAAAAATTATTAATAATTAATTTTGCTACGTCAACAAAATTACCTTTTAAAATTTAGTGCAAAGCTGTAAAACTACGTCAAATGTTAAGTTTGCCGAAAGAAACGCTTTGTTACCGTTAATATTTTTGATAAAATTTGCATGAAAATAATTAATTTTCGGTAAAATTTACTCTCGACAAACTTGTAACTGAAATAGCTCAAGTGTTTATGTGAAGCTAAACCACACCAAAATCTGTAATTAATAAAATACCTCGACGTTGTTTATATCGGACTGTTACGTAATCTCCTGCAAATGTAAATATTAGGTGTAGTAAAATTGTAAAATCTATTAGTAGTGGTCGTTTAATATTTAAATCTCAATACTTACGTTCTGGTTTCTGCTTGTGGATTGTTTCGTACATCCTTTTGTACCACCGCGACTGATTTCCGTCCTTAACCTCCTGCAACACAACAATAACTAATCTCTGACGTTGGAATTATCGTTTATCAATTTATTACGTAGCTTATCGCTTATCGTTCGTTAATACGGAAAAGGAGAGAGAGAGATATTTATAGAAAGCAATTCTAACTTACAGATCTCAATACTAATGGCATTCCGTCTTTTGTTGTGGGTCCAATACCGACTTCATATTTTCGTGAACCCAAATCTGCCATTCTTCTAGGTATTTCGTTATCCGATTTGCTAGTATATTCCCTTCGAACTTGATACACTGAAAAGAAATTGATATAAAATAAAAATGCAACTCGATCGGATAAATCTTACAAATTTCTCCAGGTCCGCTATGGGGTGGTTTATCGCCCAAAGTTCTATGCGAATGTTCTGTATGTAAATAAGAAGCACCTCTTGGTAATTGTCCTTCTGTATGAAGAATATTCGTTACTGAACAATAACAAAAGCACTTATCACGTACCTCGAGCTTTCTGAAGTAATGTTATTGTAGGATTTTGCGCTTTTGGTAGTCGAGAGGCCGAAAATTCGGTAAACCCGGAAGCGGGTGCAGAATGGCTAGTGGGCAGTCGTCTTTCTAAAGACGAACTTAATGAAACACCTACTTTACCACTGCTTTCCGGAACTTGCCATGGGGGATGTGCAGACGGTGAATCGGGTGTTTCTGTAACCTGCACAAGAATTACAAGTAGTCCTCGTTCAATAATTTTAGTACACACACTAAAGTAACACTTACTTCCGATTTTGGTTTATTTTTTCTCTTCAA
Source organism: Cantharis rustica (assembly GCA_911387805.1). Lineage (NCBI taxonomy): Eukaryota > Metazoa > Arthropoda > Insecta > Coleoptera > Cantharidae > Cantharis > Cantharis rustica. The sequence goes on from OU426879.1 coordinate 41,053,679, forward strand.
AGTTGGCGATTCGAAATTAACTGGTCGAAATTCTTTTCGTTCGAGTGTCGGGCTAGATCCTGCACTACGTGGCGTCCATACGGGTATGATAGTTTCGTCATCTGATTTTTGTACTTCCGATAGTTTTATTGTTTCTCTATATTTGTCTTCGATTGATTTTTGACCTGGTGACCATATTCCTATAAGATAACCCACTTTAATGATCCAAGCTAACTGAATGTTGTATATTTTGTTAAACGTGAAATGTGGCGAAGGTTAAAACAACAGACTAATTGGACACTTTGCAAGCATAATTATAGTTTTCATTTACCATATTTGTGTCTAAAATCCTACCGATCAATTATGTCGTAAAATAATGTATCGGGAATAACGTAGGTGTTTAAGCAAATTTTAATGAACCGTAGTCTTGGCTACAACTACCTGTACTAATTATAAACATCTATTGACTCACGCAAACTTTACGCCTCCAATAAAAATAAGGCGCCATCGTCCATATAAATGCAACTTCCTATGAACGATTTAAAATAAAGCACAAATTAGAAACAACAAAAGTAATTAGAAGTTTTTATAAATAGCTAAGGTGCAAAAGTAAGTTTAATTTTAGAACGTTTTTTGCACCTGTTGACCCATTTTGCACTATTCGCTAAAATAATGTGTCACACGTCGGATAGTTGTGCAGTTTAAAGGAGCTTTTAATTTTTTTTCCGATAAAAGCTATAAATTTGATGCGACATCAGCCATAGGTAAGTCATGAAAAAAATATGGTCCAGTTATTATGACAAAAGTTGACAAAAAAGGAGCATTTTTTTACGTTATTAGACGCACGATCGTTTTCGATACCACAAAGAAAATTCGAAAATTTCACCGCCAGCGACAGTTTACTCAAACTTAGCGTTCCCTAGTCGCTACTCAAAATGATCCACGTTTCCTTGTTACTGCGAAATAAATTTAGATCGAATTTGAGATAATCCGAATACAAAAACATTTTTTTCCGCTTTAGTTTTTTTATAATAAAATAAATTTTAATACTACACAAAAATAATGCAAACAATACTGGCAGAAAAATGTTATTTTTATCCAATTCCCATCAGAAAAAAAAAACTAAAATTTTGATAAATCGTGAATTCTATTTTTATTTGGACTAATTATATAAGTAAAGTTTTCATCGAGTCGGTTGTGTGTAGGGGCACGTGGTTATTTTCATTCATACAAGTTTTAGCATTGAACAAAGACGGATATCCAATTTTCATAATTGAGTTATTTTTAACGCTAATGCTATCATCCATGTATTTTTTTCAATGAAAAAAATATTTTAATCGGTCATTAAGACCAACTGTTTGCTTGCACCGCTGTGAAGATATGCGATATAAATAGACACAAGTCAATTTATTCGCAATTAATACAGCGGAGCTTAAATGCTGGCTCTATAAATAGACTACTGTTTTAGAAAAGAAAATTTATTTTTAATTGATTGAAAATTTGTTAACATAAATTAAGCACTTGATGAAATTCTCGAGTGCTAAAAGTTTGCCATTTGACTATTATTTCAACAATCAAAATTTATTTTTTCCATCTTTATTATGTATAAATATAAAATATAATATCGACGAAATTGTCTTTTTGGTGCTTTTTGCAAACTGCCAGTTTTTGGACAAAATTTGAATTTTGCATATTTACGGTTTTATACCGGGTACAATTTCGCAAATATTTATTCAAACTCGGAAATTGATTGATGGAGATGCACAGAGGCATTCATTCGTTAAGCACTGACCCAGAAGTTCAAATTTTTACATTAAGTTTCGAATAGTTTGCTCGGTTGGCATATAATTACAGTCAAAGCACAAATTTTACAAATGGAATTCTTTTTATACACAATAAATTTTTTATTAGCCACAGTAAAAGAAAAAATATTTTGACTGACTAAAATAATTTTAATTTATTAAAACGAAATTTATTTCCTTTGAACAAAATTATTCAAACAAAACAGTTTTTTCATTAGCAAAAAGTTTTTACTGTGTAGATATAAACTAAACTGAACATGACAGTGATGATTCAAAAATTATTACCTACAGTTTTTGAAACAAAAAAACTTAAAATATAAGAATGTAAAAATTTTAAGAATTTTTTAATTTTGTAAACATTTCTTTATTTATCGGTTATTTTTGAAAAATATTGTTTTGTAAAGTTTTTAAAAATTGAATATACCTTAAATTTATAATATACCCATCAAACCCCGGTAGTTACGTTACTGATTGTGATTATACTATTATAATAATATAAAGATCTAGCATAATGTGATGAGCTTATTGAGTGATCACTTGTAGCCCTTTACAGCTTCATCAAGTCAACGAGGTTGTCAAATATCAATGTCACTGATCTTGATCAAATTGCCACTTACAAACTGCATAATCTAATATTATGTTACAAGTTGGTAGTATAATATGTAGACGCAAATTTCCATTTGACCAATACACAAATAACTAAATATTTCATTACAAATAATTTCTAAACAAAATTTTAAAATGGAATACGTATCAAAAATGAACAAAACATTTTATATGATTTATGATAAATAAATATTAAAGCTCTTGCATGAAAGAAAAATATAAACGTGTATAACATCAAACAGTACAAAGAACCACTATGTAGTTTTTTAGGTTAGGTAGATACTTAGGCAATGCCCACGATCAAACAGATTTTACAATAAAAAAAAACTTTCGTATTTTGTTACATTTCTAAAAAGTTTTAAGCCCTGTATACAAATTATTTTTACAATTTGTCAGAATAATAGTAACTTAAAAGTTGAATTACTTTACACGAAATGTAGATTTCAAAGAAAAGGAGAAGTTAAAAGATGTCGAAAGAAAAATGATGAGGAATACAGCTGCCGATGAGAAATACAGAAGAATAAATATTATGGCAATGGGTTTCAGGTGGTTTGGAAAACACAATAAAGCAGATTAAAAAAAAATGCTGAACTGGAAACTAGAAGTAAATATGCCGAAGGACAGACCAAGAGCAATATGACAGGAAGAGATTGTCGGCGACTTACACGAGATAAAAGTAGTTGACTATAGGAGAGAGCACTAAGCAGAAGGCAATAAAAAATTATCTTCAAGGATACACACACACACACACACAGTAGCACTACAACTCATAGTGAGTCTTGGCTAACCACTTCAATTTATAAAGAGTTTTTCAAGGCATATTACTTCGGTGGTTTGCCATTATCAGCTGATACAAGGGATATTAAGGATCTTAATAACACAAAAGCAAAATTTAGAAAAACAGGTACTAATCCACCTGACACAATGAACAACTAGCTAATCTTAGATCGGGGTTCTAAGCAATGTTGCAGTGGTAGACCTACGAGCAATCACACGAAAAGTCTTCTTAGCCAAAGATGAAGTGTGATGTTTATCTCTCTCAAAGTTATTGCCTTACATAAGATCATAGTGACTACTTATTCTTCGTTTAGAAAAATTCTGTTGGCAGACACCTCGGGGGTTTTCCATTACTTGCCAAGCTAAGACAGTCAGAATAAAGTTTTTACTTCTCCCGGGCTCGAATCCAGGATCTCGGCTTAGTAGTCGACATACATAAGCATCACATAATAGAGATAGAGAGGTGACGTTAATTACAGGACATTTTGATGTTGAAATAACGTTTATACTACGTAATTATCGAATTTCTATTTAAAACTAGCAATTTTTTCTTTACTAGTGAAAAGTTCCACATTAATAAAACCAATCACAAAAACTGAATACAAACCCTCCGTTTGTGCGTTGGGGGGGGGAGGGGGGGGGGAATCTGATAAGTATGAAATCTTTCGTTATCAAACGTGGTAATTTAATGCCTCTCCAGTGTTTTTTAAATAATAATTTTCTGTATTGTATTATGTATTCTTCACCTTACGGTTTAAATTAGGTTAAATTATAAAAACGCAAAGAAACAGCTTGTAGACTATTCGATAGTTTCTACTGGACGGTAGTAAGAAATTCGGAAAGTAAGAAATTTCATAATAAAAAATGTAAAAAAATTATATAGGTATCTAAGATTACCTATCAAATTTTTAACAAATTATGTTCTGTAGTTTATAAAAGACATTTTATTGCAAAAGGATCCAATATTAAAAACACGTTTGCCCAAAAGTCGTAGGTTTGAGTTGAACCCAATTTAGTAAAAATTAATAATAAATAAACAATTTTCGTTTAAAATGTTAAACTATAAAGTTGTCATTAAGATCACAGGTCAATATGTCATCAAACCGTCGAAAAAAATTACAACTTTCAAATAAAATTGATGTTTCAATCTTCATTTTGGCAGTTGAGGTGGTTATACCATAATACATAATTGAAAAAAGTAGAGAAGGTGACAGGGGAAGTTGTTAAAAAGTAAATTTTTTTTCTTAAAAAACGAAAAAGGTCGTAAGGTTTACTGTCAATGCAAGATAGACCAAAGTGAATATTGAGATGCATTGGAGCACATCATAATTGAAAAGCTGAGATGTGCACTTTAACAATACAGCGTTGACCTGTATCCACTCTATGGCTAAGAACTTCCTTGTAACTAAAAATAATTTTTTATGGAAAAATCTTCAATAGAAAGGTACCAACTATCTGGTTAGCCGGTTATCAGTAAATAATATAAATATGTAATGTTAACTATCACAAACAAAAAACAAAAAGTACACGGAAAACCAAAGAGAAGCAATTGGCCATGTCTCGAGCAGACTGTACGATTAATCTATTTCTTGATTGCTGATTAATTCAATGAAATTGGGAGTAGACTGAAGGTTTCCATCAATATGCAGCAACTCGGTTCACATAGATAAAATATATCAGAAACAGTTAGCTTCAACGATAACCAAAGTTTCCAAATTAAATTTAAATATTTCTTAAGAAATTTATTTAGGTAAACGTCTAAAACTGAACTATGCGACTTTACAGAATATATCGAGAGTGAATATCCGAATACCGATTAAAAATTTCGCTGTAGATTTAGAGCACCGTAAATTTCTGTGTATGACAATTTTTGTGAAAACTATACTCGTATAAGCAAATTTATATAAAACTTTTCAAGTGCATCGAATGCAAAATTTAAATCGGGCGACTGCGATAACTAAAAATGTAATATTAGAAAAATGGAAACCGAAAAACTCATATTGCATTTATATAGATCAGTGAAGCAGTGTAGTTCCATGCACATCGCACGTGAATTGAGTCTGGCAAAAAGAAGTAATACATACATACACAGATAAAATAACTTGTTTCCCACTGGATGTATAAAATTTATTATGACTTGAAAGTAGATTTATTACTATTAAAACAGAGCGTCTGTAATAAAAAAATAAATATTCTGCTTAGAAGTTAAAGTAAAACGAAAATTCTCATAAAAACCAGAAGGATTTTTAATAACATATCGGAAGTAATGTTTTGCAAATTTAACTGCAATGTGGAAAAATTTAAAATATTTTACTTTAAATCTCGACAATTTATATGAAATTCATACTCGTATGAGTGAGATGATGGACTGCATAGACAAATAGCTCGAAAGTAAAGAAGAAGTATGACTAATTCAAATCTTCCAACTCTAAGGCTGAAAAGTGGTTAAGGACTACAGATGTTAAATCTGCGGTTCGATTTGCACTAACACCTTTACATCCCAGCAGTCTTAGCGCTAATTTTTGGGTTGTCTGTCCGGGATAAATCTCTTCGGAATCCTCGAATTTATTTTATTAAACTGCATCATTATTGAAAGCGTTGTGTAGTATCTACAGTGCTTTGCAAAACAATAAATGTTAATATAAAGGGTCAGACCACTTATATGCGCGGACTTAAAGGGTTCTTCCACTAATACGTGCCTAATCTTATCAATTAATTCAGGGATGTACTTGATTACCTACTTTAAATTTACTGTTATTTATTGCAGGTGTAAGCACCAGAGAAAGGATTGCTCACACTGACACGGCAACATAATATAAAGTGGACTATGAAGACGCACGGAAAACTTTCTGGAAGCACAGTAATTATGTAATTGTCAACGAAAAGCTCAGAAATTAAATTTATTTCCCGTTTCAGCTTACTTCCGAATAGTTCGAATAGCAAAGTGGGTAGGTTTTGGCAAAACGAAACAACAAAAAATTTTAATCACCAATTTAAAAACCTAATTTACTTCCTTAAAAATTTATTGTTTAAAAATCAGTTAAAGTTTTTTAATTTAAAAGTGCTGGTAAAGTCCCGAAAACATTCTTTACTAAAAAGAAGTTTTAACTTTGTTTTATGTACTAAGGAAAATGTTTGGATCTTTTTGTTTATTGATTCAGGAAAGTTTAATTGACAGCATTTTTTAAATAGCTTCTTAAACTTTGTCAAAAAAATACTAAGATCAAAAGGCTAAATTAATTGCTTTATTTAATTAGCGAAGATAATTTTCCATACAATTTTTCTTTTCTGGTTCAAACGTAGAAATTAACAGGTTAATCATAAAATGTAATTTAAACTAAACGGCTTGGAATGCTCTAAATAGAGTGCAGAATCTATTAACATTTTAGCAAATTTCAAGGAAATTCATGCATGGAAAGGGTAAACAATTTTGTAATATACTTTCTATATTTATTTTGAAAACCATTCTCAACTTTTTTTCGAAAGAGTATAACATTTTTTTTAATATATTCTTGAGCACGTAACTAATATAAGAACGAAGAACTCTTTAGATGTATTTCGTTTTGGAAGGTACTTTAAAATTTCATTTACTTTTCAAGTATTTATTGAAAAAGCACCCCGTTTCTAGGTAAATATAATATAATATTCCTAAAAAAAAAATGCTGAAAATAAGGCAAAATTACAATATATTCTCATTTCTTTGCGATAACCACGAATTAAAGTGATTTCGTATTTATGAGATGCGAACAAGAAGTATCAAAACTTCGAGTTCCAACAGTTTTCCGGTTATACTATAACTTCGATCGGATGTACACTTTTTGTCTTTATTATTAACTTTCTAGAAAGGCGCCTTAATTGTAGTTTCAAGTTTATTAATCGCTTGGGATAAATCGATTATTAATGGATTATACGTCACGACAAATTTTGTTATGTGTGAACGTTTAAACTTATACAAATTGAAAATTAAATAGTGGAGCGTGCTGATGAAGTTTGCAATAATTCAAAAGTTTAAGTCATCGTAATTACTCAATTTGTATGCCATTTTAGCAGTAACATTTACTTTTATATAAATATTTCTGTGGTAAATTCCATTTATACATCATTTGCACGTTCAACAGTACTTTTTGGAAACATGAAGTATGGTACAAATTCACGCTCTTACATTTATAATATTTCCTTGAAAGCTTTTTCGTGTTTCTTTAAAAAATTGCAGTTATTCGAGTACCCAGTAGGAAATAGTTTTGTAAGTTCCAAATATGAACATTACTTAGGCACAACAAATTTTGTTAATAATTTCACGAAGAATATAATGGGATTTGTTTCTTCTTTGTGCGGTAGCTAACCGTTTTGTTAGATCATAATCAAAATTTCAAATGAGTAATTTGAATCAAAATCAAATATAATCTTTAACATATAACGTCAGTTGAAAATAATTAACATTTTAATATAATTGCGAAATTATAATTAAATTTTCGCCATTGTTATCGAACCGCAAAGTTGATTATTAATCAAATTTTCTTACATTAATTAAAATTCAGGATTATCTAATCCATTTGATGATAAAATCCTACAAGAATTTTTAGGGTGTTATAACCAAATTGAATTAATGGTAATTTATTTGGAGAGATTAGGACTGTTTTAGAAATTAATAAAGTAAATTCCAAGTTGATGTTTTTAAATTGCTTTGGGAGAATAATAATATAACAAATAATAATAATAGAAAAATATTGCAGTATCAATTTTATATGGATTTGTTATTGGATGTGAAAAAGTAATATAGCGCACGTTTAAGAAAAACTCAAATTAAATTTAGTAAGCACACAGACCGTAGACGTATAACGAGATTTTTAAAAATGAAAAAGAAATGGTAAACATTCAGTTTTAATTACAGTAAACATAATGTAAACAATAAGCTATTTTGCAAAAAACTTTTAAATTCAGAGCGTACTTGCGCGAGACGCTTAATGAGGCGTGGAGTAAATATCGTCTGGATTTCCTAAGTTGGAATGTTAATGTAAATGGTTTCGATTATAAAACATACCGCTCTTTTGTGACTTCCGAAGGGGGGTCTTTATGCAATAAAAACATTCGTTATTGAGTTCATAAAAGTGATCGAGTTGTCAATAAAAATACCTGAAGGAACGGCCGGTGCTTTGAAAGAGGGTGTAGGAGCACGGGCAATCATAATAACAAGTCCCAGTCACAAAATGAGAAAGCACTAAATTCAAACTACACTTTCACATCTGGAACAGCAAATCGTTCGAACGCGAACAGTCGACTGGCGTCGCAACCACCAGTCTGCACCGCGACGCTTAGAGACAGATTTAGCTCACACATTGCCAACTAATCGACTAAATTTGACGAACGTACTGTTTGTTTAGCAAGCTCGATTGACACATCCTGTCTAATTTTTGCAAAACACGCTAAAATCTTACTTACGGTATTTGATTTAATTTTTAATTGAAACTTTTAAAGTTACAGAATAAATTTTGTGTGACGGCACAAATGCGAAATGAATGAAGAACACGGTAATTTATTGTTCCTCTTTCGCAATCACAGTTCAAGAATAAAAATCTGGAAAACATCCAAATTATGTAACATATTAATAAACTTCTTAATTTGCAATTGTTACGCCGCAATGGTTTACCAAAAATATTATTTTTAAAATCATATAAAAAAATTGCGTACGTGTTCATTCCTGATATCTCCCATAAAAGCTTTTATGGCACATAACACCAGTCAATCAAATTGATGAGTGTTAAGATACTGAAACTGGGGTGAAATGGTAAATTTTTAGAATTGAAAAGATTATTTCGCTAAAATATTAGTTTTAACACCACTAATGTACACATACATTTTAAATCTCGGCCACTACAAAATTATTTGTGCCGTGGTTTGGTTTCCACGTTAAGCGGTACATCCAAGCTAATAATTATTAATTACATCAAGAGTGTTAAGAAAATAATCATAAAGATGCGAATGTTTTCTTGTCGTTAATTCAAATGTTGCTTAAGAATGATTCGAGTATCGATTAACAAAGGAGAAACCAATAAACGTACTTCAAATGTTTTTTTCTTTAACTGTTAATTAGCACTGTTAACTGGCAGTGCTTAAAAGTAACATTTAAATTAAGGACTAAAATAAAAACATCATATTGTGATTGTTATGTTTAAATGTAAAGTAATTCATTATTTGTAAATATTTTAGAATGTACATAAATAATGTATACTAATTAAGGTATGTTTAAAAGTTACGAACAGTTTTAATAATATTAAATAATATTAGTAACATACTTCAAAATTAATTAATAACTGCAATCATGTTCAATTTTACATAATACAAATGCAATATTAAAACTGGTAAGCACTAAAATTTGTTTTTTTAATTACTCAATCTAAAAAATGTTTTTGATATTGTAACAAAAGCCGACAATAGCGGTGAAAATATTTTTGTTAATTGTATATTAGCTAAAATATTTGTTGTTATAGATTGTAAATCAATCTCAAGTTTTGATTGGCGTACATAAAGTAAATAATCGAAATTGCCGTTGAAATCCCTCGGCGTGTGACCAAAATTAAACTACAGTATTGGTAATCGGTAATTTAGATACTCTTAATTTTTTTGAGGAAATTTACATAAATTTAATCAATTGCCATTTGACACTCGATATATATATATTACATAATATATTTTACATAACTCATTATTGAGTCCTTAATAATCATTGAGGATTAATTAAATTTTCATTTAAAAAAAATATATTTATAAGTATTATATTATATAGCAAAGTACGATTTCCAATTTAGTGGATACAAATAGTTTCTGTCATTTATTTCGCTTGTCAAAACAACAGAAGCTGTTTGTATGCACAAACTAGAACATAGGAACTTGTGATTTTTTTACATAAAATCTGTGCAACCACTACATCATCTTTTTTAATTAATTAATTAGATACCGTCAAGTACCGAAGTATTGAAAGATATTAAATTTTTATTAAACACGATTTGTACAGGGTGGCTCAATTTCGATCCCTCTTATGGGGAAATCGGTAACCATTGGAAATATCGAAAGATGGATGGCGCATCCTCAATCTCTTTTTTAGAGAAAAGCCCAATGGACAAAACCGGAGTTGGCTATCTTTTTTTTGTTTTCGAGTTATAGCCAAAAATTCGATTATTGGACTTTTTGATAAATGTTGATATCTCGGTTGTTTTTGAAGTTTGCAAAAAAGTGTTAACTCTTTCTTTAGGCACTTTTTTAAGGGCAACAAAATGGGCTAGAAAGATTTTAAATATCTAAGTTAGTTTCCGAGTTATAATATAAAGTTGTGTTTTTTTAAATGGAAACCATAGTTGAATGCAATATTTTTGAATAGCATTTTTTATTCTCTTTTCAATGATGTATAACATGTAAGGTCTATTATTACGGTTTCATCCCATTTTCTTAAAAAATGTAATAAAAATAAAAAATATCAAAAAAATTAAATATGATAATAACATTTTTAATAAAAAAAATCACTAAAAAAATTGAAGTAAGTTCCAGGTATCAGTAGTTATTGTGTTTTAGAGGAATACTCTTAACTTTCAACCGAAATTTTATTAACGAAATTTGAATTCCCGTTTCTAATTTTTGTGATCGCTCTATCTCAAAAATTGAATTGGAATCAAAACAAAACTGTATATTTAATACTTTAGAGGAGGGGATGCTAAAATGTTCACCAAAGATTAAAATTTTTGCGGCATTTGATAGATAACATTAAAATAAAACGAATAAACTAGGAGCAAAATCCATATGTTGAATAATTTTAGGAAATATTCGATTTAAAAGTTTCGATTTTTGCATAGAAAACCGGTAAAGAGGTTATTCTAAGGGCTGTGCGTGTGCACCAAACAAATGCGAGCTTACTTGACTCTTAGCGTTGTAGCTTAATATAATTTAAAAAATTTATTTAAAATAGGAATTTTTTAATTTTGGCTGAATTTAACTTAAAAACAATGATCTGCATCTTTGCCGAGTAGGATCGGTTTCGCACCGGTCCCCTCCGCTCCGGACGCTACGGAACGTTTTGACAAGCTCGGATTCACCTTAAAATCTAGTCATGGGGACTCAAATATACTATAATTTAATAAAATAAAAACAAACCATGGGCAGAGCTAATATTATGAAAATAGCTAATACAGTAGCAACTTTCTAAATTTACGGTTTTTTGAGCTTTATTGTTAGAAATTTTAAATGATCCATAAATAGTTACGTTTGTATTTGTTATTTACGTCTTAATTTATCATAATTTTATTAAAAAAATTTTAATTTTAGGTTGACACTTTGCCATCTATTCCCATATTGAATATCAAGACTAAGAATTGATTAGATTTTGGTTGAAATTGATTCACGAAAACATTTTTTTTTATACTTATATTTGGTAATAATCTTAGTATTTAAAGGATGTGTCAGTACTCGATCAAATGCTTTGGTTACGTGTACGAAGCACAGGAAGCGGGAATATCAAATTCAATTTCTTTCTTTGACATCTGACGCAGGTAGTATGTAGATTGATACTACGGTTTATTGATTTTTGTAAAAAAATTTTCTTGTTAATAGCTTTAATATTTACAAGTTTGATGTAATTTAATTAATCAAAAGCTGATGCTTATAATTAAGTTTACTTACATTCACAGGTATGTATCTAAACTACCTGCTTTGATTATTAAAATTGTATTGAGTTTTTGTTGAAATTTCACTTTTACTCTATATTTTATTTAACAATTTTGTAGTGAAGATGGTTTGATTAACCATTTTACCTACCCCTATTGGTATATTTTATATTTTTGTACTAGAAGAATTCTTATCGATATTTATATTATGTAAATTTTTTATATAAATTCGTGTTAGGTGTGTCTAAGTGATTTTATATTATGTTTTATATTTAATTTATTTGAAGTTAAATTTATTTAAAGTTAATTTTATTTGTTAAATTAATTTGTTTATTTAGCATAATTTCACAAGATTCGTACAATTTCTCTGTAAAATCCTGTAAATGATTTGTGCTGTGTTGGCAGACTCACAGACAGTTGAAGGAGGTGAAAGCCTTGGCCCCAGCTCAACGACTTTGAAGCTTAGGTAACAGTTAATTTTGAGTAAATTTGTGTTTTGGATTTACTAAAGATCTTGAACGTAGCAGGTTAAAATGTAAAGAAATTCGTTAATTTCAGCAGAATTTAACTTAAAAACAAAAATCTACGCCTTTGCCGAGTAGGACCGGACTAGGGGGATATTTTTAAATAGCACCTTATGCACCCTCTTCCCTGGTCTCCTCCGCTACGCCCGCTTCGGGCCGAATCTTATGGAAATAACTAATGAAATGTACTGATCTACATTTTAGCTCTTTGTACCCGTAATTTTAAACGATCCTCAAAATTTAATTTATATAATATTGCAATTCGATACGCCATTTTCTACCATAATTTCATTAAAATATTTTTAAATTAGTGGACAATTTTAATGTGCTACTCCCAAGATGTTTTCATACCATTTCTCGTTTTCTTTTAACAATTGGCATTAATTAATACTGCAGAAATTTCAGAACATTAACTTATTGAAATTTAATACTACATAAAAAATGAAATCTAATTCTAGTTAGCTCGGAGAGTGGTTATACTGATGTGTGCAAGTTAAAACTGTGGATTAGTAATTTGTTAGATGCCATGATTCTAAATAAAATGATTTATTAGTGAATGCGGTACAATACAATATGGTTTATGTGGTTTTGACGGCGATATTGTTATGTATTCTCTTTTTTGAAAAGCTGACTTATGTTTCTTTAAATCATTTTGAGTATAAAGTTACATTTTTTGCGAATTCTAAAAAGTAAAATAAATTCAGGACCTCTACATGTACACAAAATTACATTTTGTTTTGAACGTAAATGTGTTTGAAAAATGTAATCATTTAAATAAGCTTATTTCTTTTTTTATTTTGATCCTTTGTAGACGAGAAAACACGTTAAATTTAAATTTATATAAAGAATTTTTTAAATTGTTGGTGCTTTTTTGTTAATTACAGTCGTTAGGAAATAAATTAAAAGGAAATGTAATTATGACAACTTGTATTTAACTTACTTGGTTAAAATAGCAACAACTTTGCATGAGACAAAATTGGTCTAGAACTTTTAGTTTGTAGTTTTCCACTTTTGTGACAGTTCTATTACATTATGCATAAACAAAACAAGGAAACTTTTTTTATATGTGGGTTTTAATTTACCACTTGAATTTCCACTTAAATAATATTCAAATGTATGTGTGCCGGCCGTCACGATAGAAATATTTCACGTTGGTTTTCAAAATTCGACACACAATAAATTAATAAATTAAATTACGTCGGGGCACTACTTTGTCCACTATTGGAACGTAATCGAGTTTCTTCCGAAATTCACCTTTTTTGTTCACTGAAGTGTAAACAGTGCCCAGGAAACTTGGACAATGATAATGAAGCCGTTAAAAGGATCCGCAAAAGTAACAAAAACTGCATAGGTTTTCTTGAGGATATAAATTAAAATTTTAAAAACTACGCATTTCTTTTCCGATTAAATCGCTTAGCAGATATCAATGGGGAAAATATTAAATCTTCATGAGATATAAAATACAATAGGGAAGATGTGTGTAAACTATTGATTTATGTGTACTATAAAGTCCAAAGAAGTTTTCCTTTTATAGAAAAGACATGTTACGTTAATGGAAATCTACATTTCTTAAGGTTTAGATTATAGTCCTTTCGGCTGCTTTTCACTTCAAAGAACTTTTTACAAACATGTACTTTTGTTATGCGTACGAATCAATGAATGCGCATAAAGACTATGTTGCTTCCGTATTTATTTTCTAATTTAACTGACGCGGCGGTTTGAAATTAAGAACACACCGCGGTAATCGTTAATAAAATTTATGCTAATTAATTCCTAAAATAAGTTCAATAATTAAATTACCTTCTAAAATAAAATTGAAAGTTCCCTAACCGGCGTGTTTTATTTAAATTTATGCGTAACAATTTGTAAAGAATTTGTCTGCCATCAATTATTTAAACACATTTTCAATTTTCTTGTTTTGCAAGTTTTTCCATTAATAAGCAAATAAAAAGTTAGCGATGAAACGGTGCGCATTTAAAAATGCACTTCCAGCCTGCTTTTCCACATGGCGCTTTTATAATCGTGACTTCTCATCTATTTGTTTGTAAAAAGATAAAATGAACGATGATCTACATAAAGCACAACACAAACAAACCTCGACCAAGCAGAAAACCACGAGCTATTACAAGATCCGAGTCAATTTCATGTAGAAGACTAAAACTATCTCGTTGCCGATTCCTGCTAAGTGCTCGACTTATCCTTTTCGCCTCCTTTTTTATTCTCCTCCGACCTACATTCATGCAACAATATTGCACTTTTAAATTAAATTAAAGATTTAAATATAAAGTTTTTGGATTTAACATGAAATTTGAATTAGCAAAATTGTCAGATTAGCATAATACCGAGGTGGTTCAAATGAAAACAGTAAAATAAACTTAGCTTTAATGCGGTTTTAAAAGCTTAATTTCTCATTCGCATTTAATTTTTTGGCTCGAAGCCAAATATACAGGATGATTTCGTTTGTAATTGTATTATGAGAAAATATTTGTTTCTGAACAAAGATATAAGATTTTGTTTTCCGAACAAATGCATTCAAAACCTTCCATAAGTTGTCAAATTACCAAAATAAAAATTAGTAAAAATTAATAAAATTTATATATCCAGTTTATATTCTGTTACATTGAGATTAATGTATTTTACAAGCAATTACTTTTTAACTCTACCTTATTTTAATTTTTTCTTGTCACATTTTTTTTTAAACTTGTAACAATAAGATTTAAAAAGAGCTCAGAGAATTTTTCATTTCTGAGAAATTTCTAAATATCTGCGCTAAATCAACAGCTTGTTAGCAATTTAAACAAATGAGGAAAGTAATTTAGAAGAAAAGTTAAAAGTCAAAAGTATCATGAGTTGTTTTGAAAAATTTACAAGCTCGAATAAATGGGATTTCCGTGTAGCTCCCACAAAATATAAAAATAATATTAAATAAGAAAAATCAAGATATGGTAGCCTCAGGTAATTTTGAGAATTTTAAATTAAGCACATAAACAAATAAAATTTTGTATAAGCTCGAAAGTTTAAAGATACCTTACGGTTTGTAACTTGGATTAAAATATTATAATGAAAATATTGAGCCGATTTTATTATAAAAAACACCTAAAATGGCAATTAAAGATTTTAGGAATACATGAGTGTAAATAAAAAATAAAATAAACTGCAATATTTCAGTTTTCTGGAAACGTAAAAGCGTTTGACTATGTCATTTAATTACCAAACTTTAAAATTTACTTTTTTAGACGGCACTAAAAGCAATAGTAATTAAAATTACAAATTATTACTTTTTACATTTTAAATAAATAACATCTTTTATTCGGAGCAAATGTACTTTTTGCTGCTTTTGTCAGCTTTCCTCCGCCCGTCCGTCAATCTTATAAACTCGCTACGAGTAGTTTAATATTTTTGCAGGTTCCAACCAAATCTAGCTTTTCGTTCATTCAGTATACTCTGAATAACACTGAGTTATAAAATTTAATTTGGCTAATTAATTTTTGTTTCGTTAATTTTTAAACAACTGCGAGTTTATTAAACTATAAAATTGAAAATAAGAAGGCATGTTACGTTAATTTAAGTAATAATCTTGACATATACTCTCTGGAATTATAAATTGGACTAAAATATTAACAACAGGTACCTACAGTTAACAAAATTTTATTTTTTGTTATTTATTAAATTTGTTTATTTGAAGTCTTTATTGAATTAAGTATTAAAAGTCACAAAAAGGTGAATTTTAAAAAATACAGTTATTCAGGAAAATTAACTTTTCGGGAATAAAATTTATACAATAAAATAACAATAAAAAATAAATTTTATTAATTTTAATCTATTCTAATTATTATTTTAAGAATTTTTTTCTTTATTTTGATTGTTTTGTTTATTGTTTTCAGTATTTTTTTTAATGAACCATTTTTTAAAATAGTTTACTGAACTAAAAGTAGTTCGTGAAAAGAAACAAAATAATTTATTAAACTTCGCATGTTTTGATATTTTTTAACTTAAATTAATTCGTAACTCGAAAACTATTGACTTTAGATAATAAAAGGTTAGAATCAAGTTTTCCGATACTATAATAAAATGTTTTTTTTAATACTATAACATAGCGATACTGAAAATATTTCATACCCCCCCAGTTTTACAGAGGAAAGATTTGTGTGCATCTTCTGCGCTAGATTTTCTTAAATAGAAATATTTCATTTTTTCAAAATAAAATAAGCCATTATTTTTATTTTTTGTAGTCGTAGGGGAGGACTAGTAACATAAATTTTTGTCCAGATATACATTAAGGAAATTTTCTAAAATGTACTTGTATTTCTAAAGGTTTCTTTGGTTCACTTCGATTTTTCCGGATTTATTTAGATTTAGACACCGCGGAGATCTACCGCGAAAAACTATATGAGTAATAAAAGATTTCATGGCTTCTGAAAATTCCTTCAAATTTTCCTTAGTTTCTCTAAATTTTATTGGATTTGCCAAGATTTTCTTCAGTTTTACACCGAATTTACAGAATTTTGTTTATTCTCTCCGAGAATCGGATAGCGGACATCCGATAGCTTCATTTGAAGTAAAGGCTCAGCCCACAAACGAATTTTTTAATTCCTTCATTTTTATGTTTAAAATTTGTATAAACAGATCAAATTTACATCTTTTTGAAAGAATGACATACTACTACATAATTAAAAAATACTCGCAGTCGTATATAATTATTTCAAAAAGTCGCAAATTAGCTCGTAGTAAAGCAATAATATTACTGTCATGTTATTTCCCTATGTTCGGGTGTAAGACCGAAACAGGTGAAATAACGGAAATGCAAAATGCAACGGAAATGCATTCATAAAATGCATATTATAAAATAATTTTAATTTATTTATTACAATTTTACATTTATGCTAAAAATTATAATACTAGGTCGAATAACCGCAATACGAATTAATTTGAGTTGGATTTAGATTTTAGAAGTTTGCCAGATTTAATTTTTACTTTTAAGTATTAAAGTAGCCGGATTGAATTCTCTCGGGTCCGGTTATTTTAATTTTCGATCACTAGAGACGCATTTGTTAAGAAGCTTATTATGATTTTTATTACAAATGTATTTTATTTTCGACATCTTTTGAAATTTCAACACATATTTAAAACACCCTTGTTTTGTATGACTTTATCTTGTTGGGTAGGTACATATTTTGACCTAACATCATAATTTTCCAGTTGCTGTAATGTAGAATATGCTTTTGCAGTCGAACTTGGGGGCATAATATTGTACATGGCTTGGTAATAATTCAAAACCTATGAGATATAGTAGAGAAAATTTTAAATACAGATGTATGTATTTATAGTACATCAGTATTACAATAGTTAGAGGTAGTTAATATATGGGATAAAGGTTTTAAAAAAAAATGAAATTATGATGATATAAATTTTTATCTATTACGTTCGTAAAAGTGCACTTACAATATTTATTTGTGTTACAAAAGACCTACTTTATGAGCATTCATGTTAAAAGTGATGTACTGGTGTTGAAATGGATTTATTCCATCCATTAGTTTATTATTATTTAAACTAAAAACTACATAATATCAATATTATGTGAAATTAAAATCTGATAAGATTACTGATTGGTGGGTGAGACAATCACACGAGCAAATCAAATTAAATGGAAAATTTAATTTACCTTTCCAAAAAAAGTTTAATTCAAAACCGATGTCATAAACTACTATTGTGTGTTTTTAAAACGGCTGCTAGCCAGAAAAATAATATTTTCAAATTACTTGGAAATTGGTCAAATTTTCCGAGTAGACCGTAAAATTATTCAAGTTAGAATCAAATTGAAATGCAAGTGGAGTGGGGCAATGCTTCATAAATAGTTTTTTGTTTTTGTCCAGCTGGAACATTCTAGGAGTTTAAACTTTACGTACTGTAACCGACTGTAACGTTCTGCTTTCTAGCTGTTGAGCATTACAATATGCTTCAATTACGCCGATCGACTTAACCGCATTATAGGTGAGGGATATTTTCTAAAATATTTTATCATTTTCATTTGAACCTTCCTCGTAGTAAATGTACATAATTTAAAAAATATTGGCTTATTTAAACTTTCTTATCATTTGAAATTGTACAAAGTCAAAAGTTAAACTACGCTTAAATTAACAACCAAAAGTTAAACCAATATTTTGAAGAGAAATAAAAAGTTTAACAGGACTTGATTTGAAAAGTTAATTTGAAAAGACAATAAAGACAATTTATATTTTACGTAGTTACAATGTAATTGTTTAATAATATCGGCTTTGTTACAATTATTTAACACACCCACAGTCATAGAGCCGTAAATTTCCGGCCACACAATTGCTTCAGCATAATCCTAACATTGCAAGGTTGGTAATTTTCAATCATCAATAAAAATAAACAATTTTTTGTTAATAACATGAAATAGAACAAATAAAGCACATCCAAAAGTGACCTAATTTTAAAACACATATCTTCCGGTCAGTGTCGAAATATATACTTTCCGGTAATGCATCAATCGAAATCAACATCGAGCCAACTGTATATTTAGAACAAATGCATACGTCAATTGCATCTTACCGCATGCACCAAAGCGAACAATGTTAAATGCAAGCAAACGAAAAATTTTAAAAGTACGAAAAATAGAAAAACGACGACAGTTTTTTCAAATGCAAAAATTGTGAAATTTTGTGGTAGAATCTAAAACTATTCTTTGTAACCTAATTCTGAGCGTTATATTTAGCATTTTACTGTAATGCAGCGATAAAAATTCATGGACGCACTCGAACGTATTAGCCATGTTAAAAAATAAACTTCTTTCAAGTTTTAAAAGCATCTTTAAGATTAACTAATGCAAAATTTATTAGTCAAAACAAATTCACAATATTCCAGCTAAACCACTCACCCTCCTCTTTGATGTCGTCACTGGAATTGTCTGCGACTTGTCTGGTTAGATCAAGAAACTCTTGCAAGTGCTTAGGTAAAACTTTAACTTCTTTTAAAGAGTCACCATCGATAACCAAAATAGGTTCTTGGTTTTCATCTGCACTAACATCGTCATTTTTAACTTCATCACTGTTGTCTCTCTTTAATCCAAACTTCAGCATTCTTTCGTTAACTTTGTTCATGAACTCATCTTCAATGCCACTTATGTGAACCACCTCGCACATATTATTAGAATTTGTTGACTCTCCAACCTGTGAACTCGGGGAAGAAGTTATTTTTATCACTTTTTGCGACTTTCTCTCTTGACGTGCCGCAATTTTTAGCATATACTCGTCGTACATCTGTTGACGGAAAAATTCTGTGGGAGCTGCCGGTAGCGTTAAACTTTGTTTTTGCGATTCAATTTTCTGCGATCTTATTTCGTCATTATGTATAGCAATGTCTCCCTTTCTGGATATACAATATTTGTCCGCTTCGAAATACTTTAAAGGAGCTTCTTCGTCCATTTCTTGCATCATTTTCTTTTTTTCTTTTTCCAACTCTTCTATCTCGTTCTGTATTTCTTTTTCTTTTTCGCGTATATAATGCATTTGACGTTGATAAAACTCTTGCGGTAAAGAAAATCGGCGGTTAGGGATATTCGCAAAACTTGCTGTATTCCCACTGGAGTTCTGTACTCGCCTGCTATCATAAGATGCCGGTTCACTTTGATAACTTCCACTTGTTTCTGTATTAAATAAATTGTTCTTTCTCGCCTGATGTGTACTTTTTATTACGTTTTTATAATGTTCACTTAATTCTTCCTTATCAAAAGTAGTATTAATTAACTTCCTTTCCATATTCGATACGCCGTGGAGATTTTCTAGCGACTTGGATAAGTAAGGTTCGCGAGTGTGTATCACATTCTCGTTGTTTACATTCAGGTACGAAATTGGTTGCGCATCAGAAGACTCTCGGATGATTGCCAAAAGTCTGTTACTAAATTTCGACGCTTTACTCGCGTTATTAGCCTCGCTATCATTAGATAAAACGGTAATTTCCACATTTTCCGGCATTTTTCGATTATTACGAGTTCCTTCATTATATCCTCGTCTGTTAATAAATTTTTCGTGTAATTGTAATAATTTCCCTGCTTCGTCAAACTCTCTTTTAGTAGTTTCTAAATGTAATTTTTGAGTGGGCGATAAGCACATTAATACTCCCGGATCCTGTTCGCTGGGCAAAGATACCCATTTTGTGTAACTCTCGCGATCAATGTCTTCCTTCATAACTGGAACGTTAAAATTAATATCATTAACATTTTTAATTACCGTCGATTGTTTTTTAGTAGAAAATTGGTGAGATAAATTACTTAATCTTGGCGATATTTTCGATTC
The DNA here is from genome assembly GCA_911387805.1 of Cantharis rustica. NCBI lineage: Eukaryota > Metazoa > Arthropoda > Insecta > Coleoptera > Cantharidae > Cantharis > Cantharis rustica. The sequence goes on from OU426879.1 coordinate 41,074,333, forward strand.
CAATAATACAGTTAAATTTTCCATGCTTTTAGAAACGTCTGCCAGTTCCTCCAAAACGTCTGAACCAAATGGCAGCGATATCACTTTATTTAAACACATTTCCTTCAAAGTTTTGGGAGTAGATATCTTATGCGTGTCTTTAGCATACTCATAGTCTTTTAATAAATCGGCAACATCTGCGATTGACGAACACGTAGAATTGAGCCTGACTGTGCGTTGAGATTGAGTTCTACTTGACCCTTCGCTGCTAACAGACGACGATCTAGATATTGCTAACGGGCTCACGGCATTCAAATATTTACAAGGATATTGAACATTTAAGTCATCGCAAAAACCATGGAACTCTTTATTAAATTCGTCCTCGTAAGGTAAAGACACAACATCATTTTCTTTAGGTAACGCAGAATTTATTTCCATTTGTACGTCTTCCTGTAAAATGTTAGTATTTGATTTATGGTTTTCCGTTTCGATTAATTCTTTTTCTAAACAAACCGTTTCGTTTTTAGGTGTTAGTAAGTCGGGCGTAGGAGGTGGCGTTAACTGAGAGGACGGAATGACTACTTCCAAAATTTTTTGATCGGAATTATCCATTACCGAAGTACTACTGCTGACTTCAATTAAATTTTTACTTATGTCTTGATGAGAAGAATTTTGAGAAACGTTTTCACTTCTACTTTCTTCAGCATCAGCATCTTCGTTTTCTTCGTACTCTTCCATATCTGAATTATCACTTTCGGTTCCACTATTGGAGCTATCGTCTATGTAAACAATCTCTGCTTTTAAGTTACTACTTTCGGCCAAAGAAGTTTTCCAAGTTGCTTCTACATTTGACTCTTCGCTCAAACTTTCGTTTTTTAAAGTGCGAGACGACGTATTCGAATCGCTGTGGTCTTTATCGCTGGTGTCGTTGCTTTCTTCGCATATTACTTCCAAATATCGCGGTTGTTCCAAAATTGGTATAAAGTGTTCGGCAATGGCAGCTCTCTTTCTGGCTTTTCTCTCTTTATAGCTCTCTCTTTTCTGAGTCTGGCTCAATGCTTCCTCCGGAGATGATACAAGCTTTAAACCGTCTAAGAAGCTTCTTAAACTACGTTCCTCCTCGGCTGTAATAAGCGTTACCTGAACAGTTTCGAGTTGATTATCTGGCGCTATGGATGCAGTACTTTGGAAATCACTATTATTTTCTGTCGAATTTGATATATCTTCCGTTACCTCCCATTCCACATCTGACTCTGTTTCTGATACCACTGCATTACATTCGGTCATAGTTTTATCTTCACCTTCGCTGGCCTCGGAAGATAATTCGGTAATTTTGAGGTCATCATCGTTATCTAAACTCCTGCTTTTAACAATTCCATTTGAAGCTTTAGCAGTTGGTTTTATTACCACTTCGCTTGGTGATTCCACCCTATAATTTGTTTGCACACATTCAAATAATTTATTTTCGCAGATTGTTTGAATTTCGTCGTTATCGGTATCACTTTTTATGCTGTTATTACTCTCACATTTTTTAATGTCATTTTTATGTTCGGTAATATCACTGTTTGATGAGGATGACGGCACATTTACCATCATTTCGTTAACTACAATTGTGGAAGTCGTTACTATGTTCGAGTTTTTAGAATTTTTACGGTTTGTGCGCGATCGTTTTTTATTAGACCTTGAATTTCCCCCCATATCGCTATTGGCTATTAAAATATTTACTTCGTTATCAGCTGAGACAGGTTTAGTGCTTGTTAATTTTGTTGAATTCTCGGTTACGTTATATAGAGCTGCAGTCTCGCGTCCTTCTTGACGTATTCGTTTGCCTAAGTGCAAACCGTTTTGTTAGGCGGGCAGGTGAAAAATTAAGACATCAATATAGAGAAAACGACACTATCAGCAAAGATAAACTGGGGGGTTAAATAAATATAGGGGTTGTTATAGTAGTTTCCTCGATACTGCCTTCACAAACAAAACTCGCGCAACTTTTAATAATATTAGCTATTTTTTTGTCATTCGAAATCATGCCGGATTAATTTTTATAAATAGGCGAAGCGTGAAACGGAGTCATATTTCGAAACCAATAAAAATTTATCAATATTCATAATTTTTTATCTGCGACATATAAATTCAATTACGTTTGCTTTATTTTTATCTTCGTAATGTTTATTATAAGAATACACAATTTTTTAAATATTTACAAACTTGAGTTGCGCTATTATGAAACCGATTATCAAACACTGTTAAATTGATAAGGATATTAGCAAAATTCTACGCCTAGCAATAACTAATGGTGCAAGAATGTCAATATCAAGAATGTGGAATAATTGAATTTTTCCAATAAATTAACCATCCCTGCTGAATAAATTAATGTAGGTCTAATTGCTTAACAATAAGGTATTGTGGATTTAATTTAATTCATAATTCATGAAGTTAAATTACTTCATTGGTAAATAAGTGACTGTTTACCATTTTCTTTTATTTTATATGTAAATTATTGTATTTTAATAATTTTCTTATTTTAATGAATAAATTTTTGAAACAAAGAAGTTTAAGTTTTGAAATATAAACAAACAATTCAATTTTACGAATGAATTCAATATTAATCGAGAACTTTATTTTCTTATTCTCACGCTTTATGCTCTTTAACAGCCGCCCACTTGTTTGATCCTGTGATATTCCATTCATAAAGTTTGATTTTCCTCACAAGCATGTGGATCACATTTTTTGCTCTTAATGAAAAAATATGAAGTGCTTATTCTCCGTCATAATGTTTAAAGAGAATGAAAAGTTTTCCAAGTTGGGATCATCAAAATCTGTTTTCCAAACCCAGCTCGTACAGGATGATACTAATTAAAAGTTAATATTCGACGACAAAAATCGAGTAACTTAGAACTTTGCATATATTATTATTTTATATCTAAAGTTTGTAAGTTATGCAAAAATATATTTTTGAATAGTAACCTATAAGTACATCCTAATTGTGAAAATTTTACTTTGCAAAGTAAATGCGGCTGGGTGGATAGATTTTAAAGTGTGATCAAAGGAATTCAACAGTTACATCTCCTTTATAAAGTCTGTGTCGCCACTAATAAATGTATAAAATTTACATTTTTTCAAAATTTGCAAACTTTAAACTTTTATGTCATTTTTGCAACCATTATACATAAAATTTCCACCACGTTCAATTTTACGTCTCAAAATATGAACTCCGATGTTATTAAAAATGCAAAACTGCAACAAACATGCAAACTTTCAACTATCAACAGGGGTAGGTATCCTGTTCCAGGATTATTATGGTAATTTGAATTAATTAAGAAGGCACACCCACGCTAGCACAATACTTATAAAAATACGGTTTCTTACCTTGAGGGTCGGCAATTAGCGATCCAGCTGAAGAATTTGAGCTACAATTTGAAGATAAAGTAGATACTTGCGAAATTACACCATTTTCAGGAGCACCTGGAAAATAATTCCAAATTAATGATGGTTTCTCAGCTATCAACGTTTTTTACGTTAACCATACTAGTATAAACACAGAAGAAAAAGTAAATTGCAGTTCCAAATAGGATTTCAGAGAAAACTAAATAGATTTTAATGTTATTTACCAACTCTTGTAATCGAAACCGTTGATCGACGAATTTGCTTTAAATTTACATTCGTTCTTAATTATATATTTTTTATTTGAAAATCACAAATGAATTTTATAGTTTTAAAAATTGCTCATATAGGTAAGTTAATGATGCAAATATGTATATAAATTGTTTGTCCATTAAATAGTGAAGGTCAACTGCTTTATTATGTCACTAGGTTATGCAAATAGCTAATTAAATAAAAAAACATAAATAAAGTTTTTGTTTTTTAATAATAAATCTTGTGGGTGTTTAATGATTTTACTCTTTGAGACTGATGTTAATTGACCATCGCCTTTCTAATTTTTTTACTGTTGAACTAAGCACAATTTCTTTTTTATAAATATTCAACGATTATTTTAAGATTTCATTCCAAAAAGCGGAATAAAAAAGATGCAGAAAACATTGGAATGACAGATTGATGATATGGTCCTTATCCCCCTACCCACTTTCATAAAACTTTAACTGAAGGATTCAGCAACTAACGGTACCCAATAGAAAAGTGATACGCAACTCTTCGTTAAAGTTTTATGACATCAGGTATCAGTTTTTCAAGAGAATCTCTTCATCTGCACTTTGAAAATAAATAGAAAAAACGAATAAATGGACAGGAAAAAAATAATGACTTTTTTATAAAATTTTCAATGTTTTTCTTTAGTCAGTAGTTTGGTTGAGTTATAGAGCGGAAATATTTAGTTTGGTTCGTAATGGATCAATTTCAAAGCGCCAATTCTTTTTTAAGCTAAGGACATTGACGGTATCACCTTTAGAAATTTTTACTTAGCTTAAATCAGAAAGCTTAGACTAAAATGACCGTGAAGAAAGGAGAAAAAATAACAATATTTTTACGAAACTGGTATAATGTATTTCCCGTTTTCTTGTTATACTTCTGAAATCTGTTGCCTTGGAAACAACAAAGCCGCACTGTTAAACCATAAGCGAAGCAAGATTTTACACAAGTAGTAAAATAATTTCAAATTCGTAGGCCAACTCAACGTATTAGCTGTCAGCTACTTAAAAGCTAAAATTGTCACTTAGGAAGTTGAGATAAAATTTATTTAATAATTTTACCAGTGTCGTAACTAAGCATTCAGCAACGGGTGCAGATTAGGTACATATGGTGCCTTCTATACCAAAATAGCATAATAATGTAAGTGAAGTACTTTTGAATTTGAAAGCTTCAAGCTTCTTTTCAATGCGCAAAACAAATCATGTTTTCCAATCGCATTGGATACTATAGATTTCGCCAAGTAGAAATAGAACCGTCAATCATAATAGTTCGTAACATTATTTTTTAAAACTAAGAAAAGACATAGTATTGTATTTCTACGATGATTGACGGTTCTATTTCTACTTAGTAAGAGCCTTGCAATGTACCTCAGTATCCCAGCAATGATATTTAAAAAAAAGTGTATTATTATATTTCTGACGTTGAACACAGAATCTAATGAGGCTTTATTTCTTCTAAGTTCACATTTAACCCATACAAATTAGTAAAACGCAATCAAATGATTTACTTGTCAGATTGGTGTTATTGGTGCTTCTTCCAAACTGAGAGAAGTTTAAAGTTTATCCTAGTTTAGAATTTTTTAAACTGTATTTGTAAACTTTTATTGGTCTCTTCAACTTATCCAAATTGAATTTGGAATTTTGTTATAAGCAAAGAGCAAGAGTGGGTGTCAAAATGTCCACCAAAGATATTAAAGATGCGATTAAAATTCTTGCGGCATTTAATAGACAACATTAAAATGAAGGGAATAAACTCCATAATATTATGTCGAATAATTTAGAAAATAATGGATATTAAAGTTTTGCATAGAAAACACGTAAAGAGTTTATTCAGTGGGCGGTTCGTGTGCTCTACGTAATTATGCACAGCGTTTAATTTAGTGGGCGGGGCTACCCACAATTGGACTAAAGCATCGGTACATTTATTTAAAATAGGAATTTGTTAATTTTAGCCGAATTTAACTTAAAAACAAATATCTGCATTTTTGTCGAGTAGAACTGGCCTAAGAGTATATTTATAATTAGTATAGCGCTTGTCAAAACGGCCCAGAGCGGCCGGAGCGCACAGAACCAAAGTGTAGGCTGCGGAGAGTCTGTTTTGACGCAACCACGGAAAATCTCGGATTTACTCTAAAATCTACCTTATTTGTAGAAAGTGTAAATTTTGCTCTAAAAGTTCTTTAATAAAATACAAACATACTATAGGCGGGGATTAAATCTTTTTGAAACAGCCAATATATAGTAACCGCTTTCTGATTTTACGTGTTTTTGGGATTTAATGTCTGAATTTTTGAATGATTCATAAATTTTAATATTTATATTTGTAATTTACGCCATAATCTACTATAATTTCATTAAAAAAATTTTAATTTCCGGTGGACACTTTGGCATTTATTCCCGCAAAGAGCAATAGAGGTTTCTGTCTATGGAAAAATAACCTACTAATGAACAAGAATATTTTAGAGTTTTCAATAATGATGCATTTAAAATTGAATGATTTATTACTCTGTTATAGGAAGACAGCACGGCGTTGGCGTCCCACTCCCCCCCCCCACCTATATTATTTGCCACAAGATATCATTAAGATATCATAATGAACAACTCTTTAAAATAGCTCCAAACTTCAGGAAATTGGTAACAAAGGATTAGCTAGTTACAAAATATAAAAATTGACTTTTCCTAAAAGCAATATCAAGTTTACTAACTCTTATGTCAATTAGTCAAGTAAAATACTTTAGTACTAGTGGTACAACATTAATTAATTGAATAATTATTTTTTTTTACAAAATTACGCCCCTCTCTTTATAATTCTTTTAAAAACTAACAAATAACGGTTAAATTCATTAAATTATTTAAAACTTGAAAATATATTTTTTATTCAGAGCTAATGTATTTTTCGTGTGCTCTGTAATTGTCAAGTGACCTCCACTACGTTATTCGTACACTATGTTTATTCACAAACTCGCCACAAAAAATCGAACATTAGTTCTTCGTAGAATAATATGCTAGTTTTGTACTTAAGGCTCAAAATAACAGCTAACAACACTTTAACTTTTAAGTGCTGCCGGGTAGAGGCCACATTCTCAGTTAAATTTTTAAAGTATTTTCATTTTTAAAGTAAATTTAAAACTAAAGAAAATCACGTAAGTTATACAGTTCTAGACCGGTAGGTATGGAATACTTTCAAGTAATGGCCACAACCATCAGTTGACAGGTTAAATTTAAAAACTGTAGCAAACCGATAGATCTTGGTGCATTACCTAGACCTAGAATATCTATCAGCTCGATTTTCCTGACTCTATTCTAGTTAAACAGTAAATTTAATAAAAAACAACTATATAAAGGTATATTTTAATTGTCTATTGTATAACATAAATTAACTTATTCTGGGTGTTTTAATGAAGCTTAATTGAATTTTATTAATTTAGATAATTTATATATTTTTATTCAAATTTTAATGTAATATTATAATGCAATGTATATTTAAAAAATTTTAAGTTAGTTTTCACTTATAAAGAAAATCGTATGGATGCTCATACTAAAATTAAAAATTTAAATACTAAATTTTCCACGGCAAAACGGCGAACCGGCGACGGCGAAATATCTTATTTTGTCTTTCCGACATTTCGGTCTGGAATAATTTTAAATATTATTTGGAAATTTTTAAATAAACTTTACAAGTACAAAAGTTTTACAAATTCAAAAATATTATATCGGCTAATGTTCACAAAATTAAAATTTTATTATTTTATTTATATTTCAAATTTATTTATTTTATTTTATTTATTTTATTTATATTTCAAATAAATAATTTATATTTTAACGTTTATTTAACTTGTTTAATTTTAAACTTATTTGATATTATTTATCACAAGTTAACAATTAATATATTTAAATATTTTATTATTAGTTCAAAAAATTTTATTTTTAAAAATTTAAAAATTTTAGTGATTAGTTTCAACCTCAAACGGCCATCGTCAATAATAATTATTATCGTCATTTATATACAGGAAAATAAAATAAATATTTATTTACTTTAATACCTTTTTTTATTTATTTACTAATATCTTTTACTTTAAAATAGGCACCAGGTAAAGGCAAAAGCGATTTTTAATAACAACAAAACATTAAACGTGAAAGAGTAAATTTCTCAAAATTTTTAAAGAAAAACTCATTTAGAAATTTTGTACAGTATGTAGTGTTCTCGGTACGGTCCTCTTCAATAGGATCTGTAAACTCTGGAACAGGGTAGCTATATTCATTTGAATGTAAAGCTTTAAATAAAAATAAATGTAGTGTTTAAAGTAAATGAAGTAAAAAGTAATTTAAATAAAGTATAATATAAAATATTATACAAATAAAATATAAAAATCATTTATATTTCGTATTAAATTTAAATGTTATAAGAATGCTATTTATATATCAATATAATATATCTACTATGTATATTATGTAGATTGTAGAGCGGACAAATTTTCAAAAAAAAAATTCATATCAATTTGATTCTGATTATTACGTAAGTTGAATAAAGCAATCTGATTGGTTTATATTTTGTTAATATGATTTTTTGCTACAAGGGATCCTGGCATCCCTATCTAGTATTACCGGCAAGCCAATAGGCACTTAATATATTATTACTATTGAAAACTGATCTCTCTCTGCGATAAGAATGATTTTTATTGTTTTATTATATAGCAACGTGTTCGGGATAGTGACGTGTGTCAATGTCATGTTAATGTCAAACTGAAATTTTTATAACCTTATCGTACCTAAAACAAAGTAACTCACGTTTTTCCTCTTTAACCTTTAAACAAAAATAATATATGTAATATTGCGTTTAAACAAAAGTACTCAAGCGTTGCTAAGCGACAAAAAATATTTGTATAAGACCTTCATTTAACAATTCAAACATGACGTATTGATGTATTACTATTGACGTATTATCAAATTTGGATTTATTGCTTCCCAAGCTAATAATATGTTTACGTAAAACTTTTCAATATCTATACTGGTTTTTCAGCATTAAATGGATTTTTCAATTTTATTTTCTAATCTAATAAATTCGACTTTTATATCTCGAGTGAAAATGTCAGTTTGCTAACTTTGACATTTATGTTTAATAAACTAGTGCTTAAGTCTTCAACTTAGTACTAGCATTTTTAATAATTATGACTGTGTTTTATAATCAACATTCATTTTTATGTGTGTTAACTGACATCTACAATAACATACATCATTTTTTTCCATTCAGTTGAGATGAAAAATTTATTTATTCGAAACACTCATACGCTATCGGGTCTGACGGTTATATTGTCCACTTTGGTCAATAACCTGTGACACAGATATTACTAAATCTCCATTGGTTTTCAATTGACATTCCTGTATTATTTCATGTTAAATTATACTTTAATTGAATTCTTACAAACGCAAAAAAAAGAACAGCGCGAGGTTGTCCTTTAGGTTGATAGATTTTCCCAAATAATGATAATAAAAAAAATTAAATTAGAATACATAATTGGAGTTGTTTTTAATATTTTTTACGAGCTTAAGTTTCATGAAATATTATTACGATATTCATTTTGTACGGGAGGATTTAGAATAAAAACAACTATCAGAACTTTAAGAATAAACTCCAATTAATTCCGTAGCATACGTAATGATAATATAATTATTCTTGGCAGCGTTTCGTTTACCGTTGAAACAAAAGCACACTAAGTTAAGCTATAAAAAAAATAAACTTAACTTTTTGATGCTCCTTTAACCAGCACTTTAAAATTTAACCATTAGAATGCGCATTAGTTACAATACTGACACAACTTATAATATGAAGAAGCGAATGCAAGTGAGTTAAGCAAGTTTAACTTTTGAATCATTCATTTTTCAGTCTTTTTCATTGCAATAATTATTGTACGTTTCTATTGTACATTAAAAGTCTGCAAAACAACATCATAGGAGTTTGTTAGACGTGCGCTATGCCTTTTAGGTTGCAACTATAGGAAATGTTCTAATTTAATGGTAACGATTGTATTGGATACGAACCGAGTTTTAGTTCACGATATATTCGATTTGTAGTTTAATAAAAGACCACGTTTCCTCGTAATAAAAATTTTAACAGCAATGTTGTATTCGTGTATACGATAGTCTTTCAGACATTTTTACTGCTGTTATATACAGCAAAGAGGTATAGCCACGTTTCATTATTTTAGAAATAGTGACAATTTTAATTTGTCTTGGTGATTATATTTTCATTCAACAAGTTACTTAGTTATTCCAAAACTAGGCTGTACTACAAGCTGTGTTTTAAAGTGCTAAGCGCCCTTCATCTATTTTCATCTTCCTGAAAGCACCTGAATCCTACCGGATAAGATGGAACTTGATTGAAACAAAGATTGAAACTGAAAACTGAAAGCTCCAGTAAAGCCATGCTTATGTAATAGTAAACTGAACAGACGTTCAAATGTAATATGATTCAAAAACACCGAAATACAATTAGCATTTAAGAATGATTCGCAGTTCGACGTAACCGCGGTTGTAAAGATTTTAGTTTTCTTCCGATCACTGTTGTATTTCACTAAGTTGATTTTCGAATTCTTGCTCTGTTTTGAATTCCACGATTTATCAACTCATATAAACAATTTTGAAATCTACAGTGTTAAGTTCACACTTGGGGCTAAGCTAATATTTTCAACAAAATATAAACTTTCAAATTTTATTTTACGCTTTAAATTTTTAGTTTACGTTTTTAATTTTTTCTCGCAAGTTTTCACGTCCATCAATTGTAATTGGGTTATACCAAACATGACTTTGAGACCGGAAAGCGTACTGGAGGGTATTTCATACCCCCAGATCTTTTGGATTTACACCTGCGTTTTGAATTGATAAGGGTTAGTTTTAGCAGTTTAAATTTTGGTATTGGCTTTCATAAATATTTCTAGACTACTACTAAAACTTTAATAATTTATTCAACTTAAATTCAGCTTTGCAATTTTTCTCCTGTTTCCATTTATTAATAATCTTTTTTTCAAATTTTTTTACCCTAACTAAATAGAGAAACGGCACAATTAACGTAGAAAAGCGATTTATTGTGCTGGAAAGTACTACAATTTTTATTTATGAAAATGTTTTGTTACAATTTTGACGTAAATATTAAACCTCGCGTCTAGATGCTCTACAATATCTTAGTTTAAGGATATAAAAAAGTTGGATCAGCCACTGGTTATCACGTTTTAAGAAAAAATTACATGTTTTATTCGGAATAAATGTACTTTTAGTATTTCTGTAACTGACTGACTAGTCAGACCAGGACTGATCTGTTTGGCTGACCGGCGATCGAAGGTTAAGCGGAAGCCAAGACAAATTGAAAAAATTTGTTTTGTTTGAATATGTTTCAAATTTTCTCCAATTTTATAACAAAAAAATTGAATGAATTTTTCCGGCCTTCCATTATTAGCCTCGTGTTAAGTTTACCTTTAATAAATTGTAATTTTCTTTCCGTATTTTCCGTAAAATCTAAATCTTTAGAGTTGCATTATATCCAATAACGCTTGATATTCCAAAGAGAACAAAATTTTTCTGATTTGTTTTAAATTCTATATTTAAAGAAAACAAATACATTTCAATAAACCGAAACAGTAAAATCGTTTTCTTTAAATGAAAACCAATTTTGTTTGAATAAATACATTTTTTTTTATTTAATTGAAATTATTTTATTTGTCATTTTATATATTTTTTTATTGTGGTTAAGGCCTGTTTTACGAGGCGATATACCGGAATAGAGATGTTAAATATACTACATTCACCTATAATTATAAATAATTTCAATAAATTGAAGTACGTAAATTAATATAGTTTCACGGTTTAATAATTTATACATTTTTATATAAGAAATGAAATAGATTCTTATATATTATATATAATTAATTAATATCAATATCAAACTATCCAGTAAGACTGAAAAATTCGTTTATAAATGCTTTGTTGAACATCGATAATAACACCGAAGCGGAATTTCCTCATTGAATACGCACATTGATCCTTTGAATAAAGAAACTCTTTACGCGTCTATCTCCGAGTGTATTAATATATTTCTAATAAACGTATAAATTTTTTTTTTTAATTATAACAATGAAATAGGTAAAACTTTCAATAAATATAATTGTCAAATTTAAAATAATTGTTTGACATAAACAAAATTACTCAGGTTTATAGTAATAGGTTACACATTGGTATAAAGTGCCTGGAAAAGTCAGCCTTCAACAATAATTTTGTTTGTATATAATACTAGCTGACGTACCCGGCGGTGCTCGGGTTTAGTTTGTTTAGAGCGCAAACCGATTAATGTGCTATTCAATTAGTACTGTAAACACAGAACTAAAGCGGCTGCATGGGGGGGGGGGAGGTAACTAAAATCTTATGTGTAAGAATATGGGTATTTTTCTTGTCTTGTTCTTTCAACCCGAAGTTTTCTATCATGTTGAACTTCAGTTTCACATTCCATTTAAGTAGCCTGTCTTGAAGCTTTAGTTTGAAATCGTTTATTGTGTTCATTTTCAGTTTCACGTTCTCTTTGAGTAGCCTGTCTTATAGCTTGTTTGCTACAAACACAAAATTTGCTCCAAAACCTAACCCGAGTTCTAGTGAGCAAGTGTTTTAAATTTGGTTCAAATTGGTCGAAGGACTTAAAAGTATACCTACATATAGCGATCAAACAAACAAACTTTCTCATTTATTAATGTTACAATTTTCTTTTTGTAAGTTTTCTATTGTCGCGCCATCTGCCGCCTCCGCAATTTTAGTTTATACGAATCTCGTTAATACATTCATGCGCGTCACCAACTCTGAGTAAAATCTCTTTTGGATATGATTTCTATAAATTTTATTTCGTACAAATCTTGTTCTGACAAAAACAAAAATCAGTCAAATCAGTCGAGCCGTTCTCAAGTGATGAACCAACATATATGTACATAGTACGTCATTTCTTTTTTATATTAGGTAGGTCCGTAGCAACTCTGATGTGCGGAAGCAGTTGATAATTTTCAAAGATCGAGGAGTTCTGGCGTCTTCAAAAACAAAATAAAAATTTCTTCGTAATTTAAATTCAATGTCAAATTCTTGCAAGGGGTCGAAGTTTTTGGTTTTACCGTTATCCAAATCGCCTGCTTATCAATAGCACCATTTGTTCGATCAAATATTATTTTAATATTTCTAATTTTAACTTTAAATCAAATTTATAGTTCCAACTGCTCTTTCCAAATTAATCAACCAAATTCAATTTACTTCCAGTCAGTAGCGAAATAAAAAAAATTCTCAAATCCAATTTCAAATATCAAAAAAAAATAAGCAGTGATGTAAACGCATGAAATCTACTTTATTAAATTAAAAAAATCTACTTACAAACTTCAAATCAAAGCAAAATCAAAATATTTCACAGAGCCAAAAATCAACGACCAGCTTGGTCGGCCATCTTGGCAAAAAAGCCTCCATCTTCTTCTCTTGTTTCCCCACCTTGCACTCTTTCAAAACCACCAAATCAAAATTATAATTTACAAAATTTTACCAAAAGAGTACAGGGTGGATTCAAATATTTGGTAACACGACAATAGATATAAAAAGTTTCCGTTCGATTCAAATAATAATGATTTTTCACTTTGTAGAAAACATCCCTTAAAAAGGGTAAAAATGATCAATTTTGTGAAGACTTTTCTTTGCGGTTATATAAGAATTTTGCATAGGAAAATCTACTTCGACATTTACAAATTGTCTATTTTCTTTAGATAAAATTCGAAAAACTAGCTCGAAAACCATCTGAGTTAATACAAGTTTTTTTTTTTTTAGTTTTATTCAAATTTTTTTCTAATTTATCTCTTAATTGACAATAACAATAGCTCGGTGGTTTATTATTTCAGGCAAGTAGATCGGTGGTTGTGGCATGTTCGAGCGGAAGTGAGCTGGCGCCAACCAGGACAAAGTACTGGCTATTTCAACAATTTTCTAATTTATTTTTTTAAAAGAAATTTTGAATTTTTAACGCAATATTTAAAATCTGAGTGTCAAAAAATCAAGTTTCAAACTATGTTATAAAAATAGCTATTATAGTTTATTACTCAATTATACTACATACTTACGTAAAATAAACGTAAAACTTAAATAAAGATGCGTTATTATTCTCGGAAATTCCACAATCGATTATATTGGAATTATTTAGTTAAACATCAAGCAAAATGCCAATGCATAAATTGTAGAGATATTCAAAAAAGGTAAAAAAAGGTCAAGTATGCAGTCTACCAATTTGCTTTGATCAATAAATAAAGTTTTTATTGTTATGATTTACTTGCCAATGTTATCAGCTAGAATTCTTAATGATGTAATTAAGATTTCAAAATTTCGAAATTTTTATTATTTTATTAAAATTACAGTTTGTTTATGCAAATAACAATGATTGTGTATCATTATACCATCATAAACCAGATAATTTTTGAACCTACACGAAAATTAATTTTGTTGTGTTGTTTATTATTTCGCGTTTTAATTAATTAAATTTATCACAAAGTTGATAAAATCATGAGCAAACGTCACTAAAAGTTTGGCTTTATTTACCTAGTGGCAATAATTTTTGATTTACGATTATTCTAATTAATGGAACTTCATTCACATGCATATTTAGAATTACAAATGTTAGGTATATAATAAATTTGAAATGTACAATAATGCGACCTTCATGTTAGACAATGCCCTTGTTATACAATATAAAATGAAACAAAATAAAATAGACATGGATTTGATTTTAAACAATTTCTAGGTGTAATACCTCTTGCTTAACGTCTTCTCGATTTATTTTGTTTCGGATCTCATCAATTATTTGTACTGCACCGCGAGCAAGACTTTTTAAATCTTTACGAGAATGAATTCGCATTTCGTATTAGACAAATGGATTTAATGTTACTTATCAATTTTATTTTCAAGTATTTCTTAAAAGCCATCCTTACGAGGTTTCATTATTTTCACTGTCACGACGATACATAATTTAAATGGAAAGGTTTATTACTAAATATTGCGAAGGTAAGACTTATATTTAATGTGAATAAAACAGTTTTTGCTGATACTGACTTTCAAAATAAACACACGAAGGACACTTGTTCCCTTGAGATGACAAAGGTGCGTTCTCCAAAATTCACTGAAAACACTGATATCGAAACAAACACAAATACGTAAAAAAAAAGTTGTTTAATCGAAGCACAAAAATGTAATCCAACAAACAATCGCGAATTTTTCTATTAATTTTTAATCGTCAACCAAAATATACCACGGTAATAGGTAAACTATTTGCGGATCATACAGGATAAGATATAGACTCCGGGATATGCGGTGCATAATCACAAAGTTCCACTACTCTTCCGGGCATGAATACAAAACCGGAGGAAGGGAGTGCCATTTACCGGATTTTGCGAAGCGTGACAATCACACCTTAAATTGAATAATATGGGTTGTACTGTATTTACAAACGATAATGCCGTTGATATGTGTACCATTAATTTGTTTCTAAAATAACCTTCATTATTTCCACTTTAATTGAATTCTAGTATTTTTTCGTAATTTAATTTTTTAAATAATTCAAACGATTTGTTTAATTAAATAAATAACAATACTTAATTGACCATTAAATTTACAATCGTTGCTCAATCGTATTTAATCATTTTGCTCATTTAATTAACTCTCTTCAAAGCTTTCCAGTACAGATTAAGTCGATGTTTTTTAATATTCGCATTTGATCGATTAAACGTTGTTATTTGTACTGGAAAACAATAAATAATAAAAAAGCGTTAAACTTAGCACATTTTGCATGCAAAGTAAATAATTAATTTTGTAGTGTGCCCATGCTTTTACTGCTCTCTGATTATAACTTTGTACGTAAACACTTAATTACTTACACTCACTGGACGTTCCAGTAACTAGACTAATTATAAGTTGCTTCTTGTTCACCGTATCTCGTTACAGTTATGTCTAATGTTTATTCAAAAATAATAATAACACATTTTTATAACAAAATTGAATAAATTACCCTCCCAAAATAGATGTATATCTACTCAATAATTATTATTTTTCGGGAAAGCTTTTACCGATAAAGAGCTTTAACGTTTAATCACAATACAATAATTTTATCGACATTTTTGTTGTGCATTGGCCTTATAATTTCTCTCTAATAATAATAAATCTAATTACACGGTATCTTATTATAATTTACATAATTTAATTAATACGATATTTACATAATAGGATGTATGCAAATTAAGAACAATAGTTTGTTAGAATTTCAATTTTAATACAACGCTCACCATAAAATTCAGGAAGCTAGAGACAGGATTTGGTGCCATCATTCTTAATTTCCTTCACAAAAACTTTTTAGTCACAGTCAAAAGTAAAAGCATAACATTGTAATTATAAAATTTGACCTTGATTGTATGCTAAAATGTTAATAATTAACGTACTCATTGTTTATGGGACAGTTTTATTTATTTTATAGTTCCCAATACCTACGTGTATGCGATTTTATACAAAATTTCTACATTGTTAAGTTTGCTTGTTAATTTATTTATCGATTTTCAATTTTCTGTTAGGATGAGCTTATAGCAAAATACAAATGCGATTTTTGTAGCTACAAATACATTTTTAATATGCTTGCGGATTATAGCACCAATTGTTATTATTTCATTCGTGTGCTATCGAATATAATATAGTCCACAAATGAACTGCTACAATAAGTATTTCCATTTAATATTTTTTTTTCTTTTTTGCTTTAAAAGACTTTCTTTGTGATTAGTCAAGTTTTCACTCTTGGAGGAAACTTTCTATCTAAAATGGAAAACAGAAAAGAATGTACATAATTATCCGCTTATTATTCTAGACCAAATGATTATAAATGATTATGACTTCGTGGCTTATATACCGAGTATTAGCTAAGTGAGTGTACAAACTAAATGAGACAATTCGTTAGTATAGGTGCACCATGCAAATTGGTCGTCCGTGTGAGAAGATTCGGTCTTCATTTTTTTAATTACGTCAGATAGCTAAAAAATTCTGTAAAACCAACATTGTAATTTTGCAAATTACAAAATTAATTAAAAGATATACTACTATCATAAAAAAAATTTAACTTAATCTAACAGAAACTACATACTAAATTTAATCTGGCAATTAGAGTATTATTACTAACTTATACTAATAAAAAAAATTTAACGTAATCTAATCCAACCTTGTGAATATAAAACGATCTATCTGTATAACTAAAAGTTTTTAACAAATTTTTTTTAAACGGTAGTATAACATTTACAATAATAATAAAGTAAAACAATAATAATATTTTAGCTTGTAATTTTTTTGGAATAATTTTGAATTGAAACCAAAACAAACATGATAATAATGCAAATAGTTATGTAATTAAAAATTATTTAATATTTATGCAAAATAATTAAACAATTCAGTTTTATAAATTTTCATTTACATACAATAAAATTTTCCATTTTTATGACCTATTTGCATTAGAAAATTATAATTGTGTATTCAGCCTGGTCAATTTTGTTATAGGTAATAGCGTTGTTTTTGCAGTAGTTTGAAATGTTTTAAAATTGTCAGATATTACGTAACATCGTAGTTTAATATATAGCTTAATAATAAGAATTTGCGGTGATCTTTGGATTCCACCTTTGGTGTAGATGCTAAGGATTTATCCAAAGCATTTACATAATGTGAAAAATTTACAAGTATTAGAATATTTCCAGTTATATGTTTGAAATAAAATAACAGCCTTCTTTGCTCTTGAAGCAACTTGAAGATTGTTTTTTCGTGATATGCGTGATTCTACACTCGGCAGCGCCTCGTATCAAAAATGTGTTAATTTTCACGCTCGTTATGTATTATGCTATTTTGTATTTGCGTTATAATATTATGATATTTATTATGTCCCTATAAACATAAAAATTATATTCTCACTTTTATCTGGATAATTTTTTTTATATCTGTTTGGCCGTCCCGAAATTTATTCGCTCATGCGGCTGCTTTAACTATTTAAACTTTGTTTAATTTTTAAAACTTTTAAAAGGCTTCGAATAAAATTGAACAAAAAAAATTGTTGTTGTAATTCTGAAATTGTAGAACAAATTATATCGTATAAAATCTGTTAATTTTATTTATTTACTTGTTTTGTGTTTTCAAAAACATTCATTACTGAAAGCTCTGATTTCTTAAATTAATTATCACCAATTTATATGACCTCTACAAATTTTTTTTTGACAGAAATATTTTTATATATAAAAGTTGTTTGTTGTTTATTGTGACGTTACCTGTTGATGACAGTTTCAAAGCTACTAATATATTGTTTTACGTCTGAGCTAGCTTGCTAAATAAGTTTGATATGTGCCTGTAACCCTGTTTAATTTTTAATAAGGGTGATCATCAATCCAGAGGGACTAACACCGAGACGGTTATATAATTCTTTTTAGTGCGTTGATATTTGAGAACTACCGGATAACTTTAAGCATTTAGTTAATATTACTTTCTCGCTTTGTAAAATAATTTTACTTATTTTTTGGTTATTTTTGAGACTTTTTTAAAATTAATTCATTTATAACTTTAAAATCGAAATGTAATAACTGTAGATCTGGCAACTTATCTAGTTACTGGCTCTGTATACCTTGAAGATTTATTAAACCGAAACCGGTAGGTACAAAAAGTCATGGGCGATCGCCATCTTGGCCTACTGATTAGGAATTTTGCAAATTTTGAAATTGTGAAAAAAAAATTTTAATTGTAATATAACATTTGATATGATTGTAACATGTAATAATTTGCATAAATTTTCAATATTTTACATTTCTAGGTTTATCTGATGAGAATCCAAAATTCGAAACACAATCTTAACACAGTGTAATAAACAATAAATCATTCAATTAAAGATTGTTATGACTTTATTTTTAATTTTCAATTTTTAATTTAACGTAAAAACAACTTAATGTTACCATAAACATATTTTATACTACATCACTGGTAAACACATCAAATAATTATTATAGCAGCTTGCCCTTTAAAATATATTCAAATCCTCCTTTATCCCACTTTCTACTCAACGGAGGAAACTGTTAGTTTTTTTTGTAAGAAACTAAAGCAGCAAAACAAGTTTATTTTACCATTATTTGTTTTTATTAATTTCATTCGGTGCTCAGGAACATTAATTTTGTATGAATAATTATCTATAGGATAGCTATGGAGGCTGCTCCCTCATAGATCTCTATCCTTTATCTTCTCCTGCTTTACGAAATAATATTATCTTCTGGTTTTTTTTGCTATCTGTCCTATGCAGTATCTCATCCGCTGTTTTATAATTTTCTTATTCATTTTGGTGACTTTTTGTTTTAGCCTCATAGTCTAGCACTTTATTTCTTCTGAAAGTCTAGTTTTTAGAGGGGACTACAGCGTCTGCTCTCACGTCATAATTCTCTATCCTTCATCTCATTAATCCATTCATGGGCATTGGTTATTACTGACTTACGGTCAGATATACCATGTAGACTATATTTGATTTTAGATTTGCTTTTTATACAACTCAAAATTTTTATAAGACAAATTAAAAAAAAAACTCCAATACTGGTATGCTTGAGGAAGTTGTGATAAAATTAAGAGGTAAATTCTTTATTTTTATGTTTTTATATTATTTATACCCAAAGGATATTCGATTAGAAACCTTTTTGCAATTCTGTCGATCATTGTTTACATTACCAAACCGTGAAAGCGACATCTTAAAACAATGCTTATTAAATTATGAATTGTCAATGTACATTAACGAACGTTTAAAGCCAAATTTTTAATCAATGATTAACAATTTATTATGAACTGTCATTGTTTTTGTTACTTAGTAACCTCGTAATGACATAAGCAATAACTATTCAAGAGACGTTTTCGCTGTAATGTTATGGTGATTGGTTAATTTCGCACACGTGGCCATAAATGAGCAGATTTAATTAAATTTATGTTTTTCAAACAAAAGTTTTTTTGGGATTAATTATCTTTATGGTGGGCTTCGATGATTACCACAACTGTAATTGGCGAAAACGAAGTGATTATTTAAAAGAACTTGCTTTGTGTGGTTTCCAAAATCTACAACCAAATCATTACAATGAAAAGTGGAACATCCATCTTATTTGGCATATTTAATCAGTTAGAAAGCTATCCTAGCAAAACTAAAAAATGTGTATCCAATAGTGTTCCAAAGAATAGAAAATATGGTGTAACATGTCACAGTAAATTAGAATTACTGCAGAAGTGTCAAGGATAACTATTGAGATCTTGAATTTTTAAATAATAAATAAAATTTCCTCACAGCTTCAGTATTTTTTGTGTCAGTATAGTAATAATAAACTGGAAGAAATTATAGTTTCGATTTTGTTAGGGTTTTTAAACTCAGTGAATCTACTGGTGCTTTTCTATATTCACGTCGCATTTTGCTCGATTACGATTTGTCAATATTAAGGAACTATTTGTCAACCAGAAGTGTGGTGTACAAATGCAAACCAAACAGGCAAGGGTACAAATCCCACATTCGCTTAGTGCATGACTGCAATGGAATAACTTTATAAAGCAAATTTATAATTAATTTTGCGTTGAATGAAAATATATTAGATATCATTTATTTTAAGTTTTATTAAAATTATATACTGCTATGTAGTACAAGCAATCGTTAATAATATTTCTTCCGTTATCAAGCAATAACAATTAATCGTTTTCATGAAATTCAAAATAGCGAAAATTTTGAAATTAAAAATTATTTTATTTATTGCACCAGTTCGATTCGAAATTATTACAATGTTATTCACAGCATAATAAAAAGTCTCGAATGTATAAAAGCCAAACTGTCGAACATTTTCTGTGATTTAAACTTCGTTATGTGTAGGTAGGTACTTAGTTTGCCAAGCAAAATATGATATACTGCAAGGGAAGTTATTGTAACATTAGATATTTTTATTGAACCGTAATAAAATAAATTAGTTAATAAAAAAAAACAGAAATATAAAAAGTAACTTGGTGCACTGAAATATAAAATTATATTTTGTGATATCAATAAATTATTAGCGACTGGCTACTTTTGGATTTAAATAAATTACGGGAAAGCATTTTATAAACGATGGAATATAATATAATAATTTCGCGACGCCTTTTTATTGACTTTTTGTTAGGTCAGTGGCACACAATCCTCGGTAAGGATAATGTAAATCTAGTTATCGCTACCCCACAAAAGCATTAAATCTGGTTCTTGTTTAAAGGATTAAAATTACATTAACGATAGGGTTTTCAGTAAACTTTGAAATGTGTCTTAAGAGAATTTACTAGCAATTAGATTTTCGCTTCTAGAATTAAAGGTTTCAGTTTAAAATGTTTGTTTAAATGTCATACAAGAAGCAAAGTAAACTTATAAGCTTTCCAAATAAAACCTAACGATGAAGGAGAATCCTATAACAAAATACTTAGAATATCATTAACCTACTTTTAATTGATACCACTTTCAATGGGAATTAATGAACGCTTTGATTAATTTACAGAAGGCGCGGTTGAAAATTCAATTTGTAATCTATTGCATCAGCTTAACAATTTCCAAGTATATTTCTATAGACAATAATTACTCTACAACTCAAAATTTTCTCAAAATATTATTTATCATTCAAGCCGTTACCGCATTTTACTCGCATTTGGTTACTGAAATTACGCTTGCATGGAAAAGTTTGCCATAAATAATTAATCTACTAGAATTCATAAATATCTGATGCGGTTTAAGCTCGTTATTATTGTTATTAAAAAAGAAAATAACGCAATGCCTGATGTTATTCAAATCAATTTTCATTACCTGTATATGCGCACAATTTTAAAATCCGCGATTAAATTATTATAGTAATCTAGACAAAGAGGTTTAAATGTATTGTTAGCATTTTCTGTCAAATTTAAAGTGTCTAAGCAAGACATTAAAAAGTTCTTACCATCTGGATTAATCGCAATATTTCTAGTGGATCTCTGCTTATCTCTCCATTTAAACTTCCGCAATACAGAAAGAGTTCTTCTCCATGTTTTCTTTCTAGGTTTTCTTTTACGTTTACATGATGCAAGTACTTGACGAGGAAACGTTGCACGATATTTAAAACACATTAACCACGAAACTTTCATATTCAAAAGTTTATATTGAATTTTAAGTAAAACTTAGCAAGTTTACAAGATGCAAACAAGCCGCGCCGCGTCTTCATTGTTTGTTTTGATCAAACTTAATAAAGGCGATGATCGGCGTATAGATAATAAAAGTTGATGGAACTAATAAGTTTTTGACACACCTTCGAGAAATGTTTGCATTCGGAACAAATAAAAATGGTCTAACTTAGTTAAGGAACAAAGAACTACTAATTAAAATTACACGTAATTTAAGTTCATGGTAAAATTTAGCACAGGAAAATCGCACATTTTCATTTAATTAGTGACAAAGCGCTAAAATACTATAAATAAACTTGTTCCAAAATTTAATTAATTGTTTATTTAATTCGTAATTACTCTAACCTCAATAACTGGATAGGAAGACATATACAAACAATTTTATATTAAATTTCTTGCATTCCTTCATGAAAGCTCTGCTCAGATGTAATTGGAGGAAAACAATTACTTTTAGAAAGATCTTAAATTTACCACTTCAAAATGAGATTAAGTTTTCACTTTCTTTTCTAATTTTAGTATCCTAACTATACTTAAGAAATAATTTTTCAATTTAATTATATAAATTCGCGATAGTTTCCAATCTACAAAATCTAATACTATGTAACCAAGTTTTCTTCTGTTTATATATTGCAGTTTTGCGAATGTCAAGGAAACGTAGCCACCAGTGAAGATGCCCAAGGAATTTTTTGTTAAATTTAGTTATTTTCTACAGCACAATACCGAAGCTGAAGAAATAATAACTTACAAGTCCCTATTAATGTCACTGACGCACTTGAATAGATTAACGAATTTTTCCTATGACTAAACAATACCTTCAGTTCTCTTTACGATACGAAAGTTAAATAAGAGATTAGTGAGAATTTGAGATTTTGTAAATGTGAATGTCGAGAAAAAACACCTTGACGTTATAATACAGGTTATAAACCCAAATATTATTAATTAAGTTTAAACTTTCGTTTCAATTTTTTTGCGATCGCTAATCGCATCTTTATTATTTTGTTTAGTCTCGGATTTAAATTAACATCGAAACTAACTGGCGCTTAAGGCAGTATTCTAGTCTAGAAAGTTGAAAAAATAGAAAATTTTTGTTTTCATATTTCGATAGTTTAGATATTCAAGAACATATTCTTAAAAGGATTTTTTGAAATTTGAATTATTTTAAAAATTATTGCTATTTTAGTGTCGTGGCAACTCGATCGGTTTAGATGGAACGATTCTAAGAAAAGTATTAAAAAATACTCTTTATTGTTGTTTTTTCAAATTTATTTATTTAAATATTCAATTTGAGGTAGAAGAAGGCCCGATATATGGAGTCGGAATCGTTGATTGAAGAAATGTAAGTAATATGTATTGCTCTATCAGTTAGACTGCCTGAAACTTAACTTAAATTTTTAATCGTGTTTTCTTGAAACTACATTTTTCGAATCGGTTGACATAAAATTTTAAGTTCTAATTGACCGATTTTCTTGAAATTTGGCATGAAGTTTTTTTATATATCCCTTTATGGTTGGAACCAACAAAAAATTATAATTTTCAATGTTTACTATTTTTTAAAAATTTGGAAAGTTAAAAAATAACTGAAAAAAATCAACTTTTTTCCTGTGTAGCTCCTTTTTCGCGAGAAAATTTGTTTTTTTTCATTTTTTCTGGTTCCAACCAAAATGACATTTGTACTGCTTAAGAATCTATCTTTCTTTTTTTTTCAGATGATTAGAAGGGTTGGAATCGTGTCAACCATGAACACGCTCTTTTTTTTTTCCTCTCTACTTCAACAGCGTGTAACTTTGTGAAATTTATTTATTTCTTATTGAAAATTTTTTTGGGAATTCCTAAAATATATATAAATCGATGACAAGAGAATGTATAGTCAAAATATTAATTGCTTTTTTTATCGATCGTCAAAAAATGTCTGAAATTCGGGCGTCTAGACTAGAATACTGCCTTAAAGCAAGCCAAAGTGAGTATCATTGTCGTTGCCTGCATTCTTCTATTATTCTGTTTTTGGAGGGTGGCGGTCTATCACCCAACAGGCATCACCGATAATTTACAATAAGAAAATTTTGTTGTAATATGGAAATCTAACAAAAATAAAAGTTAATAAAACGAAGTTCTTCAATTTTTGTGTAAATATTAGATCTTTTACTTCTTTTAGTTTTACTTCGCTTTATTATTTTTACTTTTATTATTAAACAATTTCCATCTTGCATTTTTTTTCTTAAAAGTACAGTATTGTTTTATTTATAAATAAAGAAGGTTAAAAATCTTGCATTGTGCATAAAACTTTTATGCACAATGCAAGATTTTTAACTTTTATATTTGATTAGAGTATCACTCGAGAACGCACGTTGGCGCGGTTCCTATTTTTGTGTAGTGACGTCGCGTATAGCAGTCCACATAAAGTGTGAACCAGTAGCTGGTTTAGTGCACATAATTAAGTGATAACACCAAGTAAACGGTACTGATGACGACTAATGAGTCAGAAACACATCGTGGGATGGCTAGACGGTCGAAAAAGCAGGCAATGTGTCTACCGTTCTTACCTTAATTATGTTGGATTTTTAGTTTATAAATAAAGGTTTATAAATCAACTTTTTATCTTATTCGCAAAACTTAACTTTTCGCTCGAAGGAAACATGCATTTTTTTTAATGACAAAAAAGTATTTCAAAATTTTAATTGAACTTATAAACTTTTTTAAAAGTAAAGTAAAAGGTTTATAGATTGTGTCGATGTTTAGTATTGAGAAATATTTAAATTATGGATTACAGAATATATAAATTTAAAAGAAGTACCTATTAAAGTATCAAAATTTCTTGATTTTTTCGAAATAAGATCAAGAAACGTAAAACGACAACATCGGTGTAATTGGCTAGTTATAAGTTTAAAACGCATGGACTAACAGTCATATTATACAACATTTTAAGCTGATAAAAAATATAGTATTTATATTATGTTTCAAATCGTTAATAATAAGCAGACAGGTATTGTTGGTGATGTCCATTGCAGCAATTTTTAATTTTATTAATATTTTATATTTTAATACAAATTAGTTTTTGAATTTGTTCATTCTGAGCGTCTGCTCTCTTTATTATGTTTGTCGTGGTTTGAAAACCACGTTAAACAATATGAATGCATTATTACGTTTCGAACGATATGATTCAAATTCTTTAGAAATAATTAGAATTTAATCAGTCTCCGTATTTTATTGTCACTCGGTAGGTAATTCATTGTGGTTAATACTAGTATGGATTAATATTATAGTTAAGGTATACGCCAATCAAGGAATGGGCATACTTAATGATATATCCCTTTGAATTATTATATTCAGGGTTCATAAATATTAATATTATAACTAAAGTTTAATTAATTATTTATTAATTTATTCGTTATAACTGGATTTTTAATAGAACTGAATGAGTAGGAAGAAGAAAACCATTTTAATCGTATATTAAATTTCTTACATTCCTTTATAAAAGCAGCTTCAGATGTAATTGAAGAAAAACAATTACGTTTGGAAAGATCTTAAATTTACCGCTTCAGCTGAGATTATTTTTTACTTTCTCTTCTAATTTTTCACTTGAATTTGCAGAAATGTTTGATTGTAAACTACATTACAAAATAATCGTAATAGGTAATTACAAGTGCTTAAAAGTGTGTATTTTTTCAATTCTTACAAGATCGTAAATATAATTTGTGAAAACTTAATAGAGTTTCATAACTGTAAATGTTTTGGTAATACATTTAGAGTTTTCAAATATTGAATTTGGACTTGTGGGTAAATTGCCAAACCACTGAACGAGCGACACAATTTGGAATCTTACAGTTGTAGCCACAACCCTGTGTTATAGAGGAGCAAAATAATTTATCCAAGGAAATAAAATTTCAACTCGATGATTGGTGCTTCCTTATATCGAAAACGAAAAGCAATTATTTTAAATTTTTTTTTTTTAAATTTGAACTTACCTAATTAGTGAAACGTATTTTAAAAAGTTTGAAAGGAAAATTAATGGTTGCAATTATTAATCAATTTATGAAAAAAAAAACGCTGTCTCTTCATTTATTAGCTTTTCGTGATAAAAAGTCACCCTAATTATTTTTATTAAATGGAAACCCTTTGAAGTTTTCAAACAGAAGCTTTATAAAACGCGACAAATTAACAATAAAGCTTCTACTTTGTTACTTTCATTTCAACAAGTTGGCAACAAACGATGTAAATTGTGTAATTTTTAATTACACTTCCTAACGTTTATTAAAGATGTTCTTCATAAAATTAAAACTAATGATTAACTAAAATTTTCGCAATAACGACCCTTACTTTATTACCTCAACGTACCTACTCGAGGTAAGGGGGAACTTTTTCCCCAACGATCTCTGCTGGTGCGGAATTAATAACTGACTTGTGGCACTCAATCACCTCATAAGCCAATAAACATACCCGACTGCTTGCTGAAATATTTCAGGTAAATCCATATTTGAAATTCTTACTTGATTGATAATAATTCAACAATAAATTAATTGCTACATTAAATTGAATGTTGCTTTTAAAAGTAAAATGCGTGCCAGTAAGTTTTCAATTAAATTAATGTGGGGTAATTTTTCAAAATTTTAAACATTTTCGTTATGGGTCACAAAATATGATATCGGTTTCCGGAGCGTGCCACGAAAGCAGCAAGTAATTTTATAATTAAATTCTTGCCATTTAATTATGTTTCCGACAGGGCATAAATATACATATTATTATGACTTACCTATCGCATACATTATTTAGGCATTATATTTTATCAATTAAGATTTATGTTTTGCCTAATTTTTGTTTAATTAATGCATACATATACGTAGTATATCATAAAGAAGTGTGCCGTATTAATGATTTCCGTATAAGTCGAGGATGTTAACCTTCTGATTTGCAGTTAACTTTCTACATTCTTATGGACTCCTAATATAATAGTTAAATGTTAATCCATTTGTTGCTTCTAAAAGTTTATTTATATTTTGTTTAATTAAATAATAAGTTAATGTTAAATTTATCATTTATTAATTAATTTTAATTAATAAAATAATAATATAAGATGAGAGAAAATCTGATAGTTGTAAAATATTATGGATTAGTACGACTTGTTTTCGTTTCGTTTAATTTCGTATTCTGGCTTTCATTAGGTTATCGTCCTTGCGATAAAGCACGAATAACACCAGAATTATATTTACTCTCTTGTTTCTTCTTAACTTTCCCCAAGACAAATTTAAAGATAAGTTTTAATTTGATTGTTTTGGAGTACAAACAGAAAATTTGTGTTGAAGCCCCATTTAGCACAAATTTGGTAAAAACAAAAAATTCTATTTTCACAGATTTTGATCTTCCTGCATTTCAACGAGTAGGAAGAAGTTGGGAGTTTTGATTTAAATCTTTCAAGATTTATCTTTACAGATTTCAAGAAAAGTTGCCATTTGATGAATTAACTGTGTAAAATTGTTTACTTTAGTTAGAACTTGTGCAGTAAGTAACATAAAGAAAAACGTTTTCCAGTTTAATTAATCAAAATTATGCCACTTTAAACATATTGCGGAAACATTTTACCTCTTTAATAATAAATAACGCGATAATTTTATATTTTTAATAAATTATATTTTTTATAATTGGAATTGTATTTCAGTCTTAGATGCATATGGACACTTCTATGTATTCTCTTCCACGCTGACTGGACACATTGAAACTAATGAAGCAAAATCTTCAGGACTCTGATGTACAGAGGTTTCATTATTATAAATAACTAGAGTGTGATTGTGTAAACCCTCGAATATTCTAAAAATCCTCTTTGAAAAATTTCAGGTCGTTGCAACTTATGTGTTGAGTTGTGCAACAAAGAAACACAGTCTTCATTTTATTTTATATAAATAATATAGAATAAAAGAAAGATGGTATAGAATAACTTCTAGTATCGCCAACTCCAAATAATTCCGTAGTGTTACCCCCAAATTTACACCTTCAAGTCTACAATTCGTGTCTTTGTATCTTGGCAATAAAAAATTTCAGAGAAAACGGATTGGTATTATATTTTTAAAATTTTTCAATTTTAAATTAAAGATATGAATTTCCAAGATTTTATAGAACCGCAATTTATGAACCACTGTAGTAAGCAGCTTTTCAAAATTTTCAGCCGCAAAATTCAGTGTTTTTTTTGCTGTGAAGTGAAACCAAGAGTTCCACAATAAAAAAAAATTAATTTTTCCTCAGTCACACAATCGGCAGCCATTTTTTTAAAGATTAGCTTTACCTACACAGTACTAATAATAAATTATAGTAGTAATAATTAACAAGAGTGGCCATAAACAATAATTCATTGATTTTAAACCAATGCCATTATTCAGTACCTATATATTTCAGATATTATTCAAAAATGCCTCTTATAGAAATTACTGATGAGACCACCACTCAAACACGTTAAATTTTTTTAAATAAAAAATCATAACAGTGTATTTGTCAATAGTGGATGTAGCTTTTTTGTGTCTGACTAAAAATATATTAAGGGAGGGGGGGAGTTTCTCTTTATTCTGTAATATACGCTGCAAACTAAGCAAGAGACGGAAGTCATTGAAATTATAAAAAAAGCAAAAACATTTTACAATAGATTAGGTCAGATTGAACTTTATTCTATAAAAATGCATCTTCAAAGTTGTAATTTTGGATATCAATATTTTACTCTCACATTCGCATTTTGTATTAGCAAAACAACTATTTCTAGCTTCTCACATGTATCTGCCAACCTCAGTTTCGCGAGTTGTAGGCTGAACCCTTTTTATTATCTTTCTGCTACTGACGCGCATAATCAAATTTACGAAATTCTCATACAGTAGTTCTAATTATTACTCTAAATACCGGAATAAGTAGTATTTCGTTGAATTTTAAAAAATGTGGTAGTCCAAACAGAATTTGTATAGTTTATTATAAATTTATTGAAAACTTATTTTTATAAAAAAGTTATATTTTATACAAAAAGGTTCAAGTTTCAATGGCGTAATTTAACATCACAGTGCAAACATCACAACATTAACATCACAGTGCAAATTTAATGGGAAGATTGTGATAGCATGTTTTACGCTGATCACATGAAAAGCGATGCGATTTAATATAAGTAGTTATTATAGTCACCAAATTTTAAATTCAACCCCTAATTTAGAAAGATCATATGTGTTTAATATTTAATCTAGGAGCAAAATATTTACAATTAGAATCACGTAAATCCAGCCGTGCGCGTCGTCGCGGGCAAATATAAAAATTCTGATGTTGTCTTTATATTTTTCAGCTAACGAGAAAACGTGAATAAGAAAAAGAATAAATAAGATTAAAAATTGCAAGAAATCCGGTATTAAATTAAAAATTTGTCAAGTAAATTTAAAAGTAAACAAGTTAATTAAACGTTAAATATAATTTTATTTATATATATTTTATAAGCTTTCGATGAGTTGTGTCATCTTCGTTATTATTCTGACGAAGATGACACAACTCATCGAAAGCTTATAAAATATATATAAATAAAATTATATTTAACGTTTAATTAACTTGTTTACTTTTAAATTTACTTGATATAATTATCACAAGTTAAAAATTAATATATTTAAATTAAAAATTTGTTGTGCGAAATTTGAAAAAGTTCAAAAACTAAAAATGCAAAATATAAATAGTGTGTTGTTACGAACAGAAGCTTAAAATCACATATTATTTTAATTTAAATCAATTAATTATATATTGTACAACGAGTAGCCCCAGAACATCCCTAACCATATCACACGACAAAGGGCATTCTTATAATGTAATTTTCGGAAATTTCGTATAAAGAGTTTGTCTGATCTTCTGGAAAAGGTGAAATTTCGGATTTTTCGTCCGGATTCTTGCTCTAAATATTATTATTTTTGATTTTCTTTCACACATTGAAGTTTGCGGACCGTTTTTGTAAGCACAAAAAATACAGTATCTTAAAGTCAAGTTGAACTAAAAGCCTTCATGTCATTCCCATGAAGTATGACACTGCAGTGAGGAGACTGAATAATATCGCTTATAAAGATGATAAATAATAAGGAATTGATATGGAAACCCTGAGGCTCACCAGATGTGACCAAAAATGCTTCCGACCAAAAGTTCTTTGTCTGGGTTGACAAACGATCAATCAAATATGTACGAATATATTACGACGTCGCAAAGTGAAACGAACAAATTTAAATGTATGAGAGATGAATAATTCAAGATAAATATTATATTGTAAACACCAATTACTTAGAGATACTTGAATTAGCGAGGCATTGTAGTTTTGAGTTAGGAACAATAATAAGAACAAAAAAAGGCTCCTTTTAATTTATCAGCAAAATTGCATAAATAATTTCCAAATTACTGCAGGTAATGCAAATAATAATTCCCAGCTTTACTCTTGAGTTTTAACCAGGTATAACAAATGATTTATTACTACTTCAGCTGGAAAACTGTAGTCGTGCATGCAGTATAGATAATTCAGAAATACAAATAACTATGACATGAAGTTGTACATTCAGTTTTGATCATTCGTGCAATTTTAATCGACTCGCTTCATCATTTGGAATTATGTAGAATATTTTCGCGAACGTGTTCGTTTTATGCACAAACAATGTTATAATACTTTTTGCAAAAAAATATAATTGAAACAATAAATAAAATTGAACCCCTTTTCTAGAACTCGATTGTTAATTTAGAAAAAGAAAAATTGTCTCCGACTGACCAACAGGCTCTTCTGCGAATAAAAATACTTACAGAAACGGTTTTAACCTTTCGTGAAAAATACTTGAAATGCTGAGATTACAAGCTTAATTGAACTAACTGTTGCTTCAAATAGGGACAAGATTGTCAAAAGAACAAATATATTTATACATAATTTGATCAGAAAATTGGATCAATTTGTGAAGCACTTGATGACGAAAATGTTTTGAGCAAAAATCCAATTATGTTATGCAAACTACTTTCTGTCTCAGAAGTAAGCATATCATCAGCGTTTAGAATAATGGGCAAGAATGCTGATCTGTCTTGGCATGTTTAATTTAAATGCTTGAAATGCGATATTTACTTCAAAGATACAACTGACTCGAGACTATAAAATACCAACTTAATAAATCAACATTTACTATTAATGGTTTTAACGTTGCGCACTTGCTTTTTAATTAAACGACCTGGTCTTTTAATTTCTTTCGATAAGGGGGCTTAGTACTTAAAACATTTTTGCTCGCCACTTTTTATATAAAGTCGTTATTGCCAAAAGCGGTTTTTGAAAGTTTAATTAAAAAAATGCTGATTAATAACAGTGCACGTAATCTTTGAACCACCCTGTCTACCACCTGATCCTCGAAGTATTTATTGTGTTAAGAGTTTATCAGTTTATTGATTTTAATAAGGGAACGTACGTGCAATAATAACTTAATCGGATAAATACTTTACGTGCTCTAAATTCAAACTGGAACACAATAAACTAAAATTTGCAATTTTAAATTAAAAAAAGCAGGAAAATTTTAATATTTATAGCACAATGTCATATCTAATTTTTAAATTTTTACCATTTTTTAACGGAGAAAATAAAGAAACAGAACAAATTTTTATAAGGAATTTTAAGGAGTAAATTAATTATAAGCCTGAATGTTTAATGAAACACATTTTCATAGTGCAAGTTAAAGAATAATTGCTTTTTGATGTAGCTGTTTAAATCAAATAAATATTTAAATAGTCGAAAATAGAATAAAATTGCCATTTAAAAATTAGACCTAATACAATTTAACCCAGAATTACAGAGAACTAAACCAAAAATGTTATTTAACATGGGTTTAATTTCTGTCAGACGTTGAAAGTTCAATGTGCTTTAATAAATAAAGCTATCCATTAGATGTAGGTAAATTTTTTCTGACAATGATAAAGGAAAGTGTATCTAGCTATTAAGAATTAAATCGGAATTTCAACTTGATAATTTTCTTTGCCGGTGTATTCTCAAGATACATCAATTACTGATGAAGACGTAACTTTTTCTGATCGTTAATAAAAGTCAATTGGTCAATAATAGAGGAACGTATAACTTAATAAAATTTATAGTTTCACAAAGTTAATATTTTTTCTTCGTCAATTAAAATTCAATTAGTAAAACCTATTATTAAAATTATTAAAACTTACCATTAGTTTCATTTAGGCCATTAATATTTGTGAAATTCTGTTTCTGTAGATCGTTTAAATCGAATTGATTATGATTAATTGTCAAGGTGCTCGATGTATAATTCGATTTTGATGTACCTGAAGATAGAATTAGTAGATAACAGCTCAAATTTGCATGAATTAATTTTCTATTGTAAAATTTAATGCTAAAACTTAAAGCTATAACCACTAAATCGCTAAGAGGTTTAACAAATAGAATGATTTAGGTGAAAATGCAGATTTGCAGATTAATTATCAGATTTTAAAATATTAAATCATTTTAATGAGAAGTTAAAAATGATGCCTACATGAAATAAACACAGTTGAATAAGTATGGTGATTGACTAAAGTAATTTATAGAAAAAAATCAGCTGACCATGGTTCCTTCTGGCTATTAATCTTTAAATAATTATTTAAAATTATAAGCTTTACAAACTCGAATATTCTTGAGTTATTTAAAATTTGATTACACTTTTCATTATCATATTTAATTTGTTTTCAAATTATGAAACAGATATTTACTATTTAAACAAATATTTGTTAACTTTAAAGATACCAAATTTTTAAAATATCTTTGCTCGACAGTTAAAATTAAAAAATTGGAATATTAATAATTTTGTAATTAAATAATGTTTGGTATGTCTCTGTTGATATTTAAATTAAAATTTAATTTTGGTATTTATATAACTATTTCCAAAATTCTGCTTTGTATGCTGCTTGATCTAAAAATAATTAACTGAAATTTTTTTAATTTCTACAGAATTGCTTGAAATGACAGTGATAGCATTTTCTCCAGTTTTTGTATTTTAATTAATTCTACTACGAGAGAAATTGTTTTGTACTTCCCTGGTTCAACTATAAAAAGACGTCCACCTAAAAATACAATTTTAGATCTATTTTTAATTCCATTTTAGAGAAATAAGAAGATCTATGATTTGTGACCATCCAACGTTCTTAGGGCCGAGGGGGGTACTAAAAATTGTGTTCAACTGTGTTTCTTTCAAGAAAGGAAGAGAGGAATACTATTATCAATATGTAGATGTTTAAAAAGTGTAGACCTGGACCTACATACATATCAGAGACGATTAATAAATGTTGATTTTTGGGTTAGTATCAGTTAATCATAACCACAATGTTAATTTTTTCTTATTGACTATTGAAAAGAATACACTTTTATAAGCATATTGTAACAAAAATTTTGTAGAATTAAGATTTAGTTATCAAAAAAACGGAATTTTAAAATTTTAAATAGCAGGGATACAACCCGATGCCACGAGTCGCGCGACGGTAACTCGCACGTTAAGCTCCCTGATCTTATTTCTGTTGACGGTACGTGTGCTTTGATATACTCTTAATGTCTGCTGTTAGTTGCGGTCGATACCCGGACGAGTTCTATGGCTTCGAGTTCTACTTTGAAATTCGTTGTCAAAATACAAGCCTGGATGGCGGCAAATGTGTCCGGGAAGGTCTGTTTTGACAAACTCAACCACGGCCTATCACGCATTCATGTTAAAGCGAACATTTCTTTATCTAAATTTTTTTATTTTTAAATTCGATTTTTTTGAAAACTAATGCTAATCCTACAAAATTTTTGTTCCAGAATGCTTAGAAAAGTGTCCTCATTCCAATAGTAAATAGAAAAAAGTTAAAATTGTGGTGATGATTGACTGACAGATCCCGATTTTTGTATAGTATGCATTCAATTTTAACAAACAGTTGTAATTCTCTTAGACGATTATATTAGTTGATGATTGTTATACGTTAGAAATTCGTCCTCTGAAGTACACAAAAAAGCAGCCCATGTTGACGAAGGTTCTTCTACCTGGTTGATGATTTTTTGTTAACATGAACTTACAACATAACATTACTGTTAATATTTGTACAACAAATTTGAATTTAACCAAAGGCTACATTAATATTATATTACACAATAATATTATTATTGAATAATATGTATTTAAGTGTTTAGATAACATTGTGTAAAACATAGTTTTTTAAAACTTTGTATTATGTATGTGAAATCCTGAACAAAAATTAAATAGTTTTTAATTGAACAAGTGTTAACTAAACAATAATATTTATAAATAAATATTCTGATGAAAGCGATAAACTTCGCTGAAAGCTTAATACAAATATTAATAAAAATTATTGTTAACTTAGTTAAAATAACTTAGTTATTTAGTTAACTTGTTCTATTAAAAACTATTGAATTTATATAATATTTCACAAGTTAATAATTTATTAAAACTAATTATTACAATGAACCATATTATGTTATAATAATAAATTATAAAAATAAAAATTGAGTACATTATAAAATAATAACTTTGTGTTTGCTTGATGTATTTTAAGTATGTTTCGTTTCTTTCTTATTGACTCCATGATCGTATAGTGTTCGTTTCTGTATGAGAAAAAGTAGACATGTAAAACTGAATTTGGAAAAATATTTCCATCTAATTTGATCTTAGGAATTAAATTAAATTTAGTGTAGTTAATTAGGAAAGATTTTAAATTGAAGAACTCCGAAGCAGTTAATCTAACCAAAACCAAGAAACAAAACCAATAGTAACCAATGGTGGGTAATTGCAAAGTCAGTTTCTACAAATAAAATTTAACTATTTACATTTTATACAATCCGATGGAATTTAATATAATCCAAACTTCTATGTTTCATATTTCATAATAGCAAAAATTTGTTAATTACTTGTACGTAGAACTTGATACATAATTAAATAATCAGATAGAGCAATTAAACCGGAAATAACTCAAATACAAAAGAGATCAACAGTCTGAAAAGTACAAAATAGTGCAGCATTTCCTTTTATGTAAGTTTTGCGCAGACAGTAAATTTATGTAAATTTTGTGTAATGAAGGAACGGGGGCAGGTGCTTCCTAGGGGCCCTAAGGTTAGTACCTTAGGAGGGCACTATAAATACGATTACGATGACATGACAAGTAAATGAAATTTGAAAATAATTTATCTACACTTTAATTTAAGAAATTTCGCCAAATTATTAAAAATATTAGTGCTTGTGCATATATTAAGCAGACATCGACTTAAATCAATAAAGATTTAATACAAATTTATTGACCAATTGACCATTCTTTGATCAGATACAAATTTTACGTCATCGCATGTGCGCAAAAATAAGATTTAAAGATGGAAACAGCCAATTTTCAAATTTTAAAACAAAATCTTGATTAGATTTAACAAAACTTAAAATTTTGTTTCAATACTGTGTAAAAGTTGTGCTTTATTACTATAGTCGAATCTTTTTAACTATTAGAAAAGAGATAGAAAAAAAGAATACGTCGCCGTAACTTTGTAATGCAAATGAATTAAACGTACGTCGATTTTAATGATTTTAACTGTCATCTCGTTTAATTTTTGACGTATAATCTTGTCAAAGATTATGACATCTGACATCTCGTTTGATATAAAGAACCCTAAGACATACGTTTTGTAAATTTTGATTCATACAATTTTTTCGATACGTCATACGTGAGTTAAAAAAAATCCGACTATATATTATAATAACACTCTTTTAATTTTTTAAAAGTTTATTTACTGTTTTAAATATTAAAACAGCTTTTTTGATGCTCAAATTTTACATGCGGTATTAGTTGCCTATTTTACACGAATGCTTTTCGAAAAAGCTGTAATTAACGTGATTGTTCTACATGCACCTAATTGTAATTGTATTTCATTTTATTAAATGATTTGCCTACATTGCTATACAATTTCAGAGTGCAGCAACAATTTATAAAATAGCAGGTGTTAGTTACTATAATACTAGTTACCAATATTTAGTAGTAGTAGGAAATTAGTTTTTTGAGTGTAAGTTGTAGATTATTGAAACGTGAACCAAAATGTATAACTAGACGTCCTAAGTGTGAAATGGACCTAAGCCAGTAAAGCGTGAGTCTAATATAAATCATTCAGGAATCAAAGCATAAAACAATAACAAAGGATAAAATACACAGATGGAATAATAAATATAAAATAAAATTTTCCCTGAAGAAATTTAAGTTGAAATTCGAACTTGTCCGGTTTTTTACAATCTTATTAAAATTATTATTATTTTCTATAGAATATTAAGTTACTTACATTCAATTTTTTCTGTGGAGCCTTCTTGATTCAGAAATTTATTATATTGGCGTCGTTTTGGCGAGCCGCTGCAATCTCTGCAAAAGAATGAGATAATAAAAATTTTTCCTAAAATTTTTGATTTATCTATCAGAACTTAGATACTTTTTCCAATATCAATCTATTTGTTTTCGTGACGTGTATAATGAAAAAAGGTTGACGCCTCATATTATCGTAGCAAATCCACGGAATTACGCTTGGAAGCTTTGCAGTCATTTTAAATTAAACGACAACGTACAGGGTTAGGCTTCTGTGGGCAAATAAATTTTATACAACAGCATAAACTATTTCTTTTTTATTTTTGACGGGTAGGTTACGTCGAAAATAAAAATTTATCGCAATATTTTAACTGAATTGGTTGACTTTAGCACGTTTTCAGTCCCTTGGAAGAAGGACAAGTTTTCACGAATTTTTTCAGACTCCTAAAATTGTTTTTATTATAAAGGCGAACTCTGCTTTTGAATGTCGGTTGTAAATTTAATTGGATAAAGTTAAAAAATAAATTAATTAATAACATATTCGAAAATCTATAACCAATACAAGAGATACATATTATAATATTATAATAGTACTTTTTAAGTTCTTTGAAAATTTTCAAAATTAAAATTTGGTCATTAAAAATAAAAATTGCGGTTTTTATTATAAACATCAAATTTATTTTATTTGTTCAGCATAAAGAAGATAATTTTTAAGGT
Organism: Cantharis rustica; assembly: GCA_911387805.1. Lineage (NCBI taxonomy): Eukaryota > Metazoa > Arthropoda > Insecta > Coleoptera > Cantharidae > Cantharis > Cantharis rustica. The sequence goes on from OU426879.1 coordinate 41,111,226, forward strand.
AATTTAATAAAAACACTAATTTAAGTTCAGCAGAGCTTAAAAATATGTAAATCGCGAGAAAAATAAATTATTGTTATAATAAAAAGTGCATCGAGTTTGGTTTATTAACCTATTTCTGAGAACTTGAAAAAGTTCGAAATGTAATGCGCTCTAAATGTTTATCGATTTTTAAATGGCGTTGACCCTTTTCCTACCACGTAATTTACATCTTCGTTTTGGCCTTTTGTTATTCGTCAATTAAAACAACCTCACATTTCAAAATGAAACAATTTCTTAAATGTAAGTTAATTTAATGTAAATGGAAAACGTTCATTCTCTTTACTCAAAGCGTAATACCTTCTTTTCTCATTTTATTAAAACGTCTTTTAAGTTTATATTAAAAATAAAGCTTGTTTGAGCTTATATTGCGTAAAAGTGATTATGCTTTGATTAATACATTTTAAATTGACTAGCTTGGCAAAAACATAGACATTTAAATATTTTAACTGGAAAGAAATGAAAGCAGTTTGCGCTATAGCTTTCTGTACAGTAGTGGATTTCATTTCACAGGGGCATGTCCACCTCGTTTTCCTCCCCAAATTGAATTACGAAAATATTTTTGATAAATTTGTCTCTTTAAGAAATGGAAAAATTTCATTTAGATGCAGTGAAAATGCTTTTTAAATTTTCTTTTTCATTTTTATACTTTGAAAATGCACTCTATTCGTTGATTTGAGGGTGCGATACCGATGAACTCAATTAAATGTTTTCTTTTGTTTCAGTCGAAACGGGTTGGTCTGCGTGGTCTGCTTAGAAGATTTTTTAAGAATTTGAGTAGGAAGTTTATGTTTCATGTTTCACTCAGCTAGCAGTCAGGGGGTAATTAATTTGATTTAATTGTTTACTTATCCTTAACAAGGATAGATCATTGAAGTTTTTATGAAGTGTTCCATTAAATCGTGTGAGAAAAAGTGGGATATTTTGGTATATTTTTGAATTGAAGAATTTAGAATATGACTACTTAATTTGCATCATTTAGATGCATACAGGTTGAGCTGGGATTTATCCTTCAAAGAGTCTAGGTATTGCTTTTTGAGTTTAAGATCAAATCTTCAATTGCATTCTCTGTTGTGATTTTACTTATCTGGGTTACATTACTTTCATGAGAAAGAGTTTCACCTTGAAAGGGTAGAGAAATTGGTGTGTTTTCGAGTTTTTGAGTTACCACTATACATAATACAGTGACAAATTCATATTTTTCGGGGTTTAAACATTTTCTAGAACCCTTACACGATGCTTAATATTTTCTTTAAAGTTGTAACAAATTAATTTCTTCGCGATTAGAAACTCAAATATTAACAGGTTATGAGCCCGGGCTAGCAAGAATAATTTGCGTACTTTTCAATGCGATAAATTAGATTATAGATTAATAATAAACAAAAACGTAAAAAATGAAAGGATTAATTTTTATTTGAAATTTTAAAGTAAAGAGAATAAATAACCATAAGAATTCCAAGAGCAGGGTGTAGCTTTTTTTCAAAGCAATTAAAATTATTTTTAAAATTCAATAATTTTAGAAAGGTTTAACAGTATTTCGGGTATACCAATACCAATTATAACCAAATTGAGCCCCTTGTCGACTCAATACGTGGGTGTAAATCTCAACGTTTGGAATACACTCAAGCGCATCGTTTACTCATTATTCTAGAGATTTTTTCTAAATTTTGGGCAATATTAAAATTGCACCTGAAATGCACTGAAATTAAGCTATGTGTAAAAATTTAATAAATGGAAAAAAAAGATCAAAAGTTATTTTATACAGAGAAATAATGAAATAATCATTTGAAAAAACAGAAATCAACATTTTTTTGAGCAAAAATGAGTAAAAATCGTGCTTCTATAAAGAGTTATATATCAAAAATAAGATAAACTAAAACAATAATTTTTTTACAGTTTTAAGCAGAATTTTATCTAGTATCTACTTTAATTATCAATAGATAGGGAACAGTCAATTTAAAATTTAGTAATTAGTTCCGGTTTGAATTTAATGTAGAAAACTTAAAGCTTTTTTTTAAATTAAAAGTAAAGGAATTAAGTAAAAAAAATTATTTCTGAATTATCTCTACGCAGACCCTTTCTTCACTATTTAATAACTGGGCTAGGCTTTCCTAATTTAGTTTTCTGTGATTTATTTATAATAATTGTTATTACGAGTAATAGTTTTTACTACAATTAATATAGAATTGACCTCCCCCCCTCTTCTAGCTGGTTACCAAGGACATTTGATTATATTATAAAACCACTGTTATGAAAAATGAAAATATTTTGCAGTTATAAAACCTGATTCTTGATAAGACCGGTACGTACAAGATATTTAATTTAATTATGCGTATCTTGTGCGTTTTCTGTTTTCAGACTTCTATTCGAGTGTAGCTGAGCTGTAATCTCGATAAAGTATTCCGTATTATAAATTATCAGGAGGACTTCATATTACGAATGACATTTCAAATCTATGCAATTAGTGACCGGAAACTCGAGCCCCTAAACTGAGTACTCCGTCGCTAGTTCTCCTTTATCAAATAAGTATTGTGATGGTATTTTATAAAAAAAACCTTTTCCAACCTAATATTACCTCGACTAGCTTAGCGGTTTCGATAGAGCATGAAACACCCAGTAGCGAATTCCTGTAGGTCACACCGTCTTTCTTGCGAGCAAATAAAAACTCTTATTTTTGAATAACGAAAAATGTTGATTTATTCAAAGGAAAATTTTGATTGCAACAAATCTCGCTTTTAGGCTTTATAGTGTGTAATATGTTTGAACACTGACTTTAAAATTTTATTTACCTTATTCCAAACCTTGCTAAATTTCAAACTCATTTGCCGATATGTTTTAAATGTGTAGCGAACAATAAAGCTTTTTTAAGGTAATACAAGTTTTGGGTTTTTTATAATAAAATGTTTTTACTATGGAACTTTTTAATTTTCCAATACCTTGTATAAATCTCATGCGTGGTCGGGTACGCGCCTCGTTTCTTCGACCCCCATTTGCTTCTGTACCAGCGAGTATCACATGTGTTGTCAAGAACAAAATTCAGCAGACCATCTGGTGTAGTTTTTCTATTCGAATTCAATCAGATTAACACCGTTGATCCAGTTTTCAATAATATCCAATTTAACTAACTTTACATTCAACGTAGGTAAGTAAATTTGCATTAGCATCAAAAATTTTCAAAATGGTCACGGCTTCCAACTTTGACCTTTGTAATATTTCACTTACGATTTCTCCAATTTTTTTTATTTTTAGCACTTATCTACTGAAATTGACGATTCTTCACAAATATTCTCTTTTACGTATCCAAAACTAATTTTTACTTAGTTTATAAGTAAAAATTATACTATTCGCAAATTAAAAACGCTCTACGCAAATTTAAGCGTTCGTCTTCGCATCCAAGCGCTATGGAAGACGTAGGTTCAACCTTAAAAAAATATACCCCGTAAGTTCTTCAACTACGTACAGGATGTTGCACAAATTAATATTCTTTTCTTTTTTTGTAGATCGTTTTCGAAGCACAGCACAAATATCACTCGTTCCAACGTTTATAAAAATTATAATCAAAAATGTGTTGCGGATGTGTTTAAGTATAAAATTTAGCCTTTTTATTTTCCTCTGAATAAACTGTAACTTATTTGCAGTAATTAAAACAAATAAAATGACCACGATCTGGACTTGCGGGTTGACTGTACAAAAAATCACCACAGTATAATAAAGAAAAACAATAAATTTTCTTTTTTACAACTCGAATAAAAGTTTTGTTTACTATCACACTTCTTAACATAATTTTAGATTGTTGCGATTTTAATCTAGTGAGGATTTTGAAAACCTTACGAACATAGAACTTTTGCAATTTAAACTAAAATTTTATCATAAGCTTCAGTTATTATTATTTTGAAGTTTTGTGCTTCGTTTACTTTGCGCTAGGTAAACTACAAGTAAATCGTATGCTTATGGAAAGGTCGTTAACTGTCTATTCAAGACTTACAAATAATAGCTTGTTAAAATTTTAGAATCAAGTTTCTGAGTCTGTGACTACAATGCAAATGCCAACGCTGTGCGCTGGGTCTAAACGCCGTCGAGTACTCTTTGCTTATTTCTGGTGTACGGGCTGCTTTATTTTGTCGACCTTTTAAAGTATAATAAATAAAAATAAAGTTTAAAATGTTTCGAAAATTTACATTTTAGAAATAAGAAGCATTGTGCGACTAAATAAAATATATTGTATTCCCTTTAATTCCGCGTTATTCTTCGATAAAGGACTGCAGGTATCAGGTGTACAGTTTTAAAGCATTAAAGCCCGTTTAAGTAAATAAAGCAATTAAGTGTTTTGAGAAAAAAAAAACCGCAATAATTTGGATTAAACTTGTCTACCAATGTGATTTATATTTTTTTGTTAACAGTGGCAATTAAAAAAGTTTTCGAATTGCGTAAATATACTTACTCGTTAAGACCAAGTTTAAGGATATCTCCGGATTTTTTCAATAAGCTGTGAGCATCTGTGTTGTTAATATCGCGGGTAGATTGATTGTTGATTGATGTGATAATGTCACCTTCACGTATTCCTTTGATGGCTGCTTTGCTGCCTGGATTAACCTGCAACAAAAATGTGCTCGTGTATTGTAGGTTGTATGCTCTGTAATTTTCACGAAATTACAGGATGCTTATAGTAGCTTATTTATAAAACTAATTTTCACATTTCATGTCACCATAATTATTACCGTCATCACAATTTATTGTATTTATAGAAAAACAATTTCCAAAATTATGTATATTTTTTTTAGAAAACACTTAAAAAGCTATTACAATCGCTACGTAGGTACGTTTTGAGTTTTATAAAATTAGTTATGAAACGACACGTTTCTTGTTCATTAGAAAAGCACACCAAAGCTTATGTTTAATTACATTACAAAATGGAAAAATTAAAACGAAATGCATTTATTTACTTAAGTAAATTTAGTAAAATGAAAATGTAATTTTGTAAAATGTTTTAAAATAAATATTAGCATACTTAATGAACACGCGCTTATTTACATTTATTTGGAGTAACAAATAAATCCCAGCAAATTTTATTTATGTAAAAGTAAGCAGTGTACCACCCATGGGCATAGTATGTACAATATAATAACAAATTTTTAAAAGATGATTAAAACAAAATTTAAATTTTCTTTGCGATTAGTATAAAATTATATAAATTTCGTTTTTATATTATAAAATATCTAAAAGATCTTTTACGCAATTTTTTTTCGAACGTTTAATTAACTAGTTTTAATGCAAAGAAAATTCACGTCGTCGAGAAAACGACAAGACGCACAAAAAATTTAACTCTTGTCGTAGCATTAATAGTTTCCAAGTAATCGCGATATATACACATTATATTATTTATGCAAACAAAACTTGTAATTACCTTGTCAAAAAATTAATTAGAATTTATGACATTTTACATTCACAATTAAAACTGCGTGCATAAATGGCGCCCGCAAGTTTCGATTTCAGTTTGGCAGCTTTGCAATATTATTATAAATTTAAATTATTTTGCAATGTAAACAAGTTAAAATTAATGATTAGCGATTTGTTACGTTTTTTCAATATTATAAAATATAGTAATAATCTCTCTATTTATGACAAATGCTACTAACACAGCATTATCACCACATAGTATAATTACATCATCAATCAAATTCATAATCTACACACTCGTCATTCAAGACGTCATAATATTATGTATTATAATTATATTAATTATAATAAAATATAATACAATATTATATTGTGATTAAAACACGATTCGAAATCAAATTAACCCCTCAGGAACTCTGCGGCTCTACCGCTCGATTATTCTTGATGGCAAAATAAGAACTATAATTTTATTGCATTAACATAGTTTCCAATTTAATTAATCTGGAATTATTTTACCCTTTATTGATAAAGGACTTATACATCTAAATAACTTGTCCAGTTTTAAGCAGTGTTAGTGGTGGTTCAAAATTTAATGTAATAGAGCGAAGATGAAACGTGGGTTCAAAATATAATAATGATATTTTTTTTTCATAAAAAGAATAGAATTATTACTTTAATTTATAAAATATATTCTTGCGATAACTTAACTCCATATGATTAATTAGTATGGATAGCACAGTTAACCGGATAACATGCACAGAAACCTTTTGTTACTGAAAACAAAGGTTTGGGAGTCTGGGAGTATGGAGTATTTCTAAGTAAACCTGTAATAAATTGTTAAAAATTACTCTTATAAAAGTAGATGATCACGCATGAACTGGAAGAGTAAAGTAATAACGGCCAATGCCGTTACTAGCATATAAAAAATATTATTTATAGTTGGCAATAATGATAATAATAATTATGTAATAATCTGTTTTGCCCTATCAAATAAAGGAATAGAACATTTTAATAAAATATTAGAGCTACTTTCAACAATTATATTTTTTCAAAAATTTGGTTACTCAAGCTTTCCGATAGTTCCAGAATCGACTATCTACTAGATAAATAATTTGTCAAAAAAGTGTAATTAAAAAAATAATAGCTTTTCATTTATCGTTTAACAAGTTACATAAAATAATATCAATATATTGGTATTATTATTAGAAAATCAAATAATCTAATGTAAATTCAACATTGATGTATGACAACAAAGTATAAAACTATTGACAATACCTACATGAATATTTAACAAGAACAAAGTAAATTGATATGGAAAACAATGTAAACAAATTTTTTTAACATTTTAAAAATAATTTCACGTTCATTTACTAGCATAAAGCTAAATACTAAACGGTCAGCGTCATGAACACCTAACGTTTGAATGTTTTGGTAGTCCATGATAATATGCGGTCTAAAGGCCGCACTACCGATCCTAACCTACCAATTGTTTTAGGTTGGTGATCCAACCAGAAGTGTATTACGGAAGGTAGGTCAGACAATTTTTATAATTTTTATTTTATATTATAAAAGTTCTCTTAGTCTCGAAATAATTGACACAAAATATTTAATTTTGACATTTCTAAGAGACACCGTGTCTTTTTCTTAAAGTCCTTAAAATTGATTACTAGTAGAACGTTGTTATGAGATAAATTACAATAGTATATTACATACCAAGGGACTATAAGGCAGGTCATTAATTACAAGGATAAATAACGTTACAAGACGTTAAATAGGTTTGATTATATTTTACGTTCATGATACATATTTAATTTATTTAATTAGTCAATAATAATTGCTATTAAAAATATAAACTTTGTTGAGGTTTGTGAACAAAAAAGTTAGTTCTCATTTCGTTTTTTTTTTGAGAAAATATGGTAAAAGCAAGTTTTTTTTTAAAGCTATTTTTTTAAAGTTTAGAATACCATTTGTAAAGAAAAGCTGGCCTTTTAAGAAACCCAGCTTTTTTGTTCACAGAATAAGAAACTTACAAAAAAGTGACTTGCTGTTATTCTGTAAACTTGAAAATAAACTTTATTTAGTATCTTAAAACAAATCAAAAGGTTTTATTCAATTAACTCTCATAAAAATAATTGCTATCTTATCCAATTAGTTTTGTAATTTAACTTTTTTTTACGTTATTACTTTATTTATTTAGAAATATTACTTAGAATCATTTTTGCTTTTGATTTTGATTCTTTTCATCTGTTAGTTCACCACAATTTGTTAAAAAAATAACTTTTCTCTCTGCTCTAAAAATGTATTTCACTATAAGCTGAAGCAAAAGTGGTATATTTAAAACTACTAAAAATAAGCAATCTCCATAATCGCGTGTTAGTAGGGTTGCATAACTGAATGTTTTGTAAGAAAGTAAAAAAAGTAGGTAATTAAATTTTGAAAATTCTACAAAGAAACAGTCAAAATGTATAAGGTTAACTATTGGTCCTCCAATAATAATCAAACATTATATTCAAATTTTTCAAAAACATTCAGATTCAAAAACAGTTAGATAAATGCAAAGCTTAGAAAGTAAAAAGGCAATGGCGATCTAAGACCAAGATCTCAAATCGTTGTAGGAACTCAACTCGGAGTTACTAGTTTGGAGGAAAAAATAGTATATAAATGTTTAATGAACAATATAAAAAGCGCTTTCTTGTACTGCCAGTGGCCTAAAGCAAATTCCCAGTCTCCCAAAGAAAAAAATGGAGTCCCAAAGCTAAAGCTTCATTCACTTTTGTATTCGCTACTTATATCATCATTGATACATTAAAAATGCAACGTAATGTTTCTTCTAAATATGAGAGAATTAATAATAAAATACAAAGTTTAAAAAATAAAAAAAATTATTTATTTAAAAATTTATCAATTATTTGATATAAAATTCCATTTACTTTGTTTATTTTGTTTTCATAATGATATGTAGTATAATACAACGAAATCGGTAGAAGCGAAGTTTATTATTTTTTTATAATGTTTTTATTACTTCTTATATAAATAAGTTTTTATTGATGACCTATACCAAACATATCGACTGTGTTTGTCTATTAAGCAACCGAGGAAATTAAAAAATTTCATTTATTTTATGGTTTACTTACTTAATAATAATTTTGAGTGTATTTGTTGTGGTCCCGTGAATGCCATCAATTTTGGAATTCTAGTATCGATAATTGCGTTTCAAAAAACAGTTTTTTTAAATTGTCAAAGTATTCAAATTTGCTACAGGATTTAGAAATCTTCAACATGAGTGATGAATGCTTATGGGTATTTTTATTTTAAAATGTTGAAATTATTCTCGTAAATAGTTTTATCTTGGAGCAAAATCGAAAAGAATTTAATAAATGAAACGAAGGAGTTGAAAATAGTATTTTTGAAATAAATATCTTAATAATAGCGTTTTCCTGATTGAAAAAAACACGCAAGTTGAAAGTGTTGAGTAAGGAAATTGATTTAAAAATTTTCATACACAAATTTTTATTGCATGTTGGTTAAGAACATTCTTATCGATCACTGGTATATGAATAAGTTTAAATACCTCATAAAGTAAGTTGAGTTAATCGAGGGGATCACTCAAAACGTTAATCAATGTAATTAATTTCTTATGTAATGGATAGGTCTGATTTGAATTGAAAGAGATTAATTAAACTTTTCACGTTTCCACGATGGCATTGATCATTGAATAAAACGTTCGACTACACTAAAATATTCGCTGAATAAAAATTTGTTCATTAGCAATTCCACAACTCAACACCATTTTCAGTTAATTGCAAGTGATGTCTCAATTGAAACTTCCTTAAAACGTAAAAACCAATTAAAATACCTACCACATAATCTCTTCTTTTTCCTTGGGGCGTACAAAACTTGAGCATTTTAAGTTGAGCGTTAAAATTTGCACCTTCCACCAACATTTAACACGCCACGGTAATAAGCAGTCTGGCGTTTTTCTTCGATTTTTTTACATAAATATATTTTCTAATGTAACGTCTTAGGACACCACCTTGTCTAACACCTACTTCTCAATAGAGCTATCCTTTGGCTAACGTGTATAAAATGTGATTGATGGTTTCTGTTACGACATGCCAAGTAGCCACCCTGCACTTAAACGTTCATTAGTATTCTCAAAGGTTAGAGCCACTGCTATCTCTCAGAAAGGGTATTTACGTATTCCAATCAAACTTCGTCGTCTGAATTCTGCTTAAAAAGGATAGGTTAATGTAGTTAGAAAAAAATAAGTTTGAAATAATTTACATGCAATCAAGTGATTTTATTTTTGTTGTGCTCTAAATGGAAGCCCTTCGGAAACTCGTGTTACGAAACCACGGATTGATTATATTGCAAATAGAACTGGGCCAATCCCCTTAAGAAATGTAAAATGCAAATATGTAGTTTAATTTGTGTAAAAGGGTAGGCCAAATTAATCATTTGTTTATTAGATTTAAAATTTCAAATCTGATTCTTTGCCAGGTTTTTGCTATTTTGCAAAGTTCTACAATAGATTACACTACGATTATATTAAAAAAAACCTTTTTATGCATGAAAAATGTTACATGTTACGAGTTTTATCGTGCAATTCTGGTTTACAATGTAACACCACTTTATCTTTTACAAGCCAGCATAAGAATATTACAAATTACCTTAAGGACGATAAAGGTACAATAATTTGTAGATTATTTTACACACAAATACCCAACTTTAAATACACAATGAAAGCGAGCGAACAATAAAACCGTACACATAAAACCAATCCAGACAAAACGCATTTACATTCTGAAGACTTATGAAATCGCGTAGCAACCATAATTTCGATATTTGATACTTAAAACGCCCTACAGTTTCACTTTCACCACCAGAGCAACAATGGTGTTAGTTTTAAATATTTTGGGTTTTCAAAAAATTACTAAAATGATTGATTTTTCGCTTATTTTAACTTTTTATCTATAAATAATTCATCTCAAAGAAAAAAAACGGCTGGCAGGAAGCAAAAATCCAAGCTAAGTATAATGCTTTTGAGTTTAGGCATATAAATATTTAAGAATTTTAAAAAGTTTTTAATAATTTAGAAATGTCACTGTCGTCGCATAGAAACACGAAACTATTATAACATTCTGGGTATTATTAATTTGACAAATTTCAAAAAATATTAAACTGGTATTTCATAAATAATATCTCACCTAACTTTTCCAATAAACTTCTAGTATTACCTATTAACTGCCTAATAACTTTAAAAAAATGTAGCCGGGAAATTTGCCTATCTTAATAAAATCGAAGAAATTACAAGTTAAGTTTACTATTGCATGTAGGCTGCTAAATAATGTGCATATGAGGCAATTAGTATGCAAATTTGATAAAACAAATATCAATCCCGCACATGAATTTCACTCGAATTTTTACTTCATAAATATTTATGCATTAATATTACCACAAAAAAATTTTAGTGCTTTATTAATTCATTTCCCTTATAAAAAAAAACCTTTGCTCCAGTTGATATGACATTTAAATTCTATTACAAATAATTTGAAATGCATTTTAGTAATCGAGTTAACTTTTTGTGTATTCGACCTTTTGATGACAAAAGGTTAATCATGGATTTATATATTTGAAGTTCATAATTGAAGAGGTCAAATATTTCTAAATTCTTGATGTTGTAATAACTTTGATATAATATTTTTATTTTATGCACTTTATTACAAAGCACCCTATATATTAACATGCATATCGTTTTAGTATGCATAATTATTAATTATAAAAGCCTTTATTTAAGCAGAAATTCACCCACTAAACTCAATAGTGTCACAAATTTACGTTAACGACTTAAAGCCCTTATCCCCTAATAACGCTTTTATACAGCCAACAAGAGTAAATTATAAAAAGAGTTACAACTTACAACATTAATTAAGATTACAAGGCACAGGCTTACAAGAAGGCTTTAAGTAATTTTTTAAAGTAACATTGAACATATCCAGATTTTTTCATCGTCTGCTGAAATAAAACAACTATCGAATGTGCTATATAGCGTCACGATTTAATTTAAACCGAGTTATACTCTAGACATTTTTTTTCAAACCAACCCATTTTAGTTTTATTGCTTTACAAGTACTTTTTCTCACGAAAGTAATTATTCCTAATGGAATAAAATTCACACCCCAATGCAACCAGAAAATTGAAATGTAACAATTGCATTAGCTGCACCGTGTTCTTCTAATAGAGAGAAATTTAGTTAATCAAGTCTGGTTTCCATTACAGAAAAGGTAAAAAAATACACTGAAACTTTAATAAAATAAAAAACTTGAACAAACAGAAGCTTTAAAAATAAATGAATCGAGTATTTAAAAACATAAATGTTTTAATGATCTGTGGTGTGGATCTCACGTTAAGCTCCTTGTTAAGCTACAGGTTTACCTCTAACTTTTGTTGATTAAGTGCAGTATCCAGTGCAAATTGAGAATATAATTTGTATTTTATGTCATTTTAATAATCGTTAGCATTTCAAAATATTCTAGAAAAAATATTGATTTATAATACAAAAAAGGAAAAATATAAACACAATCTAAATGTCAGTTAAATTGGATTACTTAAAAATCTAGATTATTTAATAAATGTAAAATTTTACAGAAAAAGATAATTTTAACCTGAAACAGCCACTAATGGCTGGTAGTTTACTATAATAGAAGGGAGGGCCGACGACTAAAAATATGAGTAGTAATTCTACTTACATAATCTAAAAAAAATAATAAATTATTATTTATTATTACTATTATTTGTAGTTCATGTTCTGAAGTGAATTTTTATTTGCCACGATAAGAACATTTTTTAAAATGCAATTATCGAATTACTGAAAGTTTTTCCATGCTCTCCAGAGACCCCCGATTACAAAAACTGAAAGCTTATGTGCATGTTTTAACATGCATGTTTGTGAATATTCTTCAGAAAGATTTAAATTGCATTTTTTATAATTACAATATTGGGTACTACTACTCATTTATTGAAATTACTTACTATCTCTGGCACTATTGGCAGTAGTTGCCAATAAATTAAATTTACTGAAACCTTAAAAAGATCTAAGATCTATCAATTTTATCGATTCCTTTGAAAATTTTTAAAATTTCTTTGCAAATCATCAAAATTCCTTGAAAATTAATAAAAATCTTTGCAAATCTCGAAAATTATTTAGAAATTCCTATTTCTTTATTCTTTGATAATCACTGCAATTCCTTGGAAATAGATATAGGAATACCTCTAGTGCTCCCCCCCCTCCCCACGGTACGTACTACCAAAACAAATAAATGTATTGCTATGTAAAAATTCTTTAAAATGCAAATAAAGAATTTCTCTAAAAATAACCAATTCACAATGCAAAATTTAAATTCAATGTAATGTAAATGTTCAATAAAATTTTTAATTTTGTTTAAAGGGGGCGAAGTATCGATATTTAACCTTATCCAATTTGACTGCTTATCAATATCGACATTCGTTCCTACGAATGTAAATTTAATTTTCTAATTTTAAGTATCCAAATTTAATTTATTACTCAAAATATTCTTTTTCCAAAATTAATTAATCAAATCACCTTACTACCGCTTGGTAGCCAATTATTAAAAATATATCCAAAATCCAAAATATCAAAATTACCAGTAATGCAATCGCATAAAAATCACTTTATTCAAAATTAAATTCAAAAATCTACTCACAATTTCAAATCAAAAGAAAAATCAAAATATTTCACAGAGCCAAAAAGCCACGAACTTCCTGTCCTTGATCCCCACCTACTTAATTTTACAAAATTACAACTTAATTATCAATATTTAAAATTTTACCAAATTGTACAAGGTGGGTCCAAAGTTACTTTGCAACACGACAGGATATGTTCTAAAGAAGTGAAATGTTCGGTGCACAAATCTACAAGTCATTCGTTTCTAAAATCTGAGATTTGAGAGATGGAATCACCCGCAGTATTGTTAAGAATTGACGATAGTAATATAAGATTTTACATAAAAGCATAGGAATAAAAATTTGTAGTCCATCGAATTACACTTTAGTCAGTTTATTTAATTCTTCCCAGGTTTTCCCATTTTATTTTACCCCCAGAATATTTTACAATTCCATGAGATTTTATAATTTAAAATTTAACTAATTAATATTTAAAAGATTTACAATAATCGTCGATTTTTTTTGTAATTATTTTACAATAATTAAACGTATTATTACTTTTTGCTTCTGTTTGATTTTGATCACATTCATATTTTTAAAACCAAGTTATAAAATTATTGGAGAAACTTTTAAATACAAATTGACTATGTTAGCTTTTAGTTAATTATCCCCCCCCCCCCCGGTTTCTCCGAATCTATATAATGTTTAATACGTTACGTCATAAGTTTGTATGTAATACTCCTCCTACATTTCTCAACCGATGTTGATGTTTAAGCTTCCTATTTCTTCCACTATGCACGTAAATATTCAATAAAAAGTAATAATTTAAAAAATTGTGTTTAGGAGAAAGAAAACAGTATAATAGGTAAATCATTAATGCCATTATGCTTTCCATACGTCGTGGCTGTGTGAACTTTATAGGTAGCCGTCGTCACGATATAACCAGAACAAAGGTTCAAGCAACAGTCTTCCAGACACAAATTGAACGTTATTGTGTGCTTATATGTACAACCTAAACGCAACCGAAGATTTGCTAAATGGTACAAACATGCGTGTTGATCTTATGGCTAATAACATCAGTGACTTTGAAGTATTAGACCACGGTTCAACACTTAGTCACGCGAACTGCACTAATGTAATCTAAAGCCCAAGTTTAATCTATGGGCTATTTATCTGGCAAGGTTAGCACCCTACTAGAATATTATTCAAGTGCTCGCAGAACCATGAATACCAAGTGTAAAAGCTTGGCGCATTGGTTAAATAACAATAACATTGGTTAAATAAATTGGTTAAAAATAAAGTTCTAAAAATAAAAGATAAAGACTTTGGAATATTACGCGAAGTACGAGTACTTATTTTTAGAATTAAATTAACTTCTTCTGAAAACGTTTTTTCTTTTAAACTATAACGTAAGCAATTTTCCTTAACATAATAAATGGATAAAATCTAATAGTTTAAAATGACCAAGAATAAATTCGGCCGATAATCTGAGAAAAAAATTCATTCCGTCCTTGTTTACTTATATAATTATATACTTATATAATTCTTTAATTAAAATTTTCATATTTAATGATTTTGTTAAGCCTTCTCTACAACCTGCTCTATTTCAATTAAAGTAAGTTAGCATTTTGATTAAATTTTAAAACGTACAACGCTTCTGTAAAATACAATGTAAGTATTTATAAATTTGGACGTGGCTTGAATGCTTGAAATTAAAGCTGAGGTTATGGATTACAAAAGCGGAACCTTTCCTGCGGTTTTAAACGCTTGACAGGTTTTGAAATTAATCAAAATTTTATTTTTAAAAGTTTACTAAAAGAAAATTATAAAATTGTATAAACAAGGTTTAGCTCTTTCAGTAAAATAAAAGAAAAAAATTGATAACTGAAGCTTTGCATTTTAATTTGCCGAATAACTTAAATGCATTTTAATTTAAATTAAACTTGTAATGGAAACATAAAGGAAATACTTGAAATATTTTACTGCTGAAACTTTTTATCTAAATAACCATTGTACACAAACCTAACCTAGAATCGAGCGAAAAAGCTTTATTTAGATTCCCGAAGACTTAAAACGTCTGTAATTTGTGATACCGTAAATTCGGCCGCAAGAACTCCAGCCTAAGAACGTTGGTTTTGAGTGTGGTCAAATAAAATGAGCATTCGTGTTGTATTAACTTAGGGTTAACGAAGGTTGAGTGTTAAAGTTGTCAGCTAAATTTTAACGTGGCTCAGAGAACATAAAATTGTTAAAAGAGTTTTCTTTTCGGCATTTCAAAGAGATGGATTGATTTTTTTCAATAGAGAGCTGATAGTTAAGTCGCTACCTACTTTAGGTAGCATTTAAAACTATATATTTGGAAAACACTCGACTATAGAAAATGAAGTTTTTGTTTCATAATAAACGAGAGTAATAAAAAGTCAATTAAAAAATCAATAGAGCTATAACGTTAGCGCTAAAAGTTTTGGTCACGCACTTGGGTGATTTTACTTGGTATATGTTCTATTACATTTGTACATCCATAATTGAGGTACCTTATAAAATGTTGTTCTTCCTCCCATTTATCTCAAAAAATGATAAGACCTATAATTTTCCGTATTCGAGTTTAAATATACTATTCACATGTGTAAACATATACATTCTCATTTCTGTACATCACAGATTACAACATTTTGTTGACAGTAGTAACCCAAATAAATAAGTGTGAAGCTAAGAGTTGTTTGATATGAAAATGAGTTCCCACATAATCGTACAAATGTTTGTCTCTGGCAGGGCATAAAATTTATGAATTTGATGTTCCTAAAGTACCGGTTTTATGAAATAATTCTCAAAATGTAAATATTCTCATAGAATATTTTAATGTTTTAAATTTTCTTAATTTTTTTGCATAGTTCTGTAAAATTATTTACAAAACCATTCACATAAATTACACCCTGAAAATAAATTCAGTAGTAGTACATTCCACAGGTTTCATAAATAAATTTTAACATTTTTAATGCAATTACTGAATCAAAAAACAAACAATGCACCAGAATAATTTATCGTTACTGTATTACTTTTATTGCATTTCAAAATCATACATTTAATTTTTATTAAATGAATAATTTTAAACTGCTAGGGGAAAATGTAATTACATAGTACGTTAAAGCAGTTCTATATATGAATTAGAATAAGAGGTACAAGTGCCCTGTTATTTGCATTTTAAAAATTTTCCTTGTTGCATTTGAGTAATTATGTAATTATAAAATACATATTTTATAGGTTTAATAAACTAGTATATAATCTAGAAACTTTCAAGAAAGCGAATTAACAATTCAAAGGAAATTATAAGATTAATTTGAATTTAAGGTTATTCTGAGTCAAAAAGTAAAAAAATTTAAAAACAATAATTTTTTCAGTTCAGCCGCAAATTTGACTTGTTCGGAAAATTAAATCACGATTTGTCTGTTTTTCCAATTTTCTTGAGAGTGATTAATGGTAGTTGAAATTTATTTTAATGGTACATGCGTATTGAAATTAATAACCCCTTTTATAATAAATGAATCGTCCTGATTATTTTAAATTTATTAGACTAAGAATCAATTTATCATCCGGTATCGATGATGCTACTGTGAAATAATTATATAGTTAGTATTGCTAAATGGATTCATAGTCACTCAGTATTATAATGGCCTTACCAGTTTATTTACGTCGATCAAATGTTAACTTAAGACAGTAAATACATTGTTGCATAATTTTCTTAATAAATTTAAGACTGACAGTTTTTGTAGAAATTTAAATTTGTATGTGTAAAGCAATAATAATGGCCATTCTTGTACCAGCCAGTCAAAGATATATCTCAATTTTTTAAATTAAATTATGATTATCCTTTAATACTGTGAGTCAGTGAACATTTTTTTGTTTTGAATGTTTTGTTTTAATTAAAAAAACGTAATTTTTTTTCACGTGTCTTGCCTGATCTCCCTAACTAACGATGACAACCAATAGGTTGATCATTGGTAAAAATTGTGTACACTCGACAAACTTGTACATCGATTGACAACTCGGCGCTGGCTGACTTGGCGCTAGTCCGTCAAACCTCCACTGTCTATTGCATAATATATTATAAGCTTTTTTCCTAAGAAGTTTTACAAGGTTTACGTAAACAACACATAAATTAAAAGCGCTGGCATTTTTTATAATTTTAAAATATACAGTATTACACTTTAGCCCCCGCCCCCCTCTTTTTACCTTAGTGATATTAATTCTTTTAGCTCTGCTATATCATAAATAATTAAAAAAAAATTATAATGTAATATTTTTGCACCGAAATTTGCCAATAAAGATGGGCGCTATTCTTAGTCAAGAACGATGCACTAAAAATCACACTTAAAAATATTCCAGACTAGATTGTTTAAACAATAAGCATTAAGTTGCTCATTTAGAAGTTTTTAATTTCCATCTTGTTTATAATTATTAGTTTTTACTTATCTACTAATAAGGTAAAGCTGATGATGGTTACCACTTATCTAACTAATAATTTGTTCTATATTTTTAGTTGTTTTTAATTTTTTGTAAACTCAAGGAGTAAAATAAAACGTGTAATTACTCTTAACGAAAATACCCATTATAAAACTTAAGCGTTATCTGCAGAAAAATCTAGCAGATATTCTAATA
Organism: Cantharis rustica; assembly: GCA_911387805.1. Classification (NCBI taxonomy): domain Eukaryota; kingdom Metazoa; phylum Arthropoda; class Insecta; order Coleoptera; family Cantharidae; genus Cantharis; species Cantharis rustica. The sequence goes on from OU426879.1 coordinate 41,128,998, forward strand.
AACTTTGACCAAATCTGAAGAAAATTAAAAACATAATAAAATGCTTAATTGGCGTCAAATTGACCGGCGCCGTGTTGACCGGTACCGAGTTGACGTGGCGCCGAGATGACCTGGCGCCAAGTTGTCCTAGCGTCGTGTTAGCATTTTTTTGCTTCTATTCTATATGTACCAGGTGTGTAAGTATGAAACCGGAATTTTTGTACAGAAAATACACGTTTATTGTAATGATATGATACAAAGTAACTTATTCAAAGTATTGTCCGTCGCTATCTATACATTTTTCCCATCTTTCTGGCAATTTATGGATTCCGCGCCAAAAGAACTGTGGCTCTTTTGAGGCAAACCAGTCATCGAGTCATTTTTGTACATCTTCGTAAGAAGTAAAGCGCTGCTCAGCAAGTGCGTGTCCAATCGATGCAAACAAGTAGTAATCGGATGGGGCAAGCTTCGGTGAGTAAGGCGCGTGCTGAAGAATCTCCCAACGGAACGACTCGATCGTTTCCTGGATCTGTTTTGCTTTGTGTGCTGGTGCATTGTCATGCAGCAAAATCACCTTGTGTTGTCTTTGTTGGTATTCTGGTCGTTTTTCACGCAAAACTCGATCCAAATCGGTCATTTGTTGTCGGTAGCGTTGAGTATTGACAGTTTCCCCAGGTTTCAGCAGCTCGTAGTAGATTACGCCCTTCTGATCCCACCAAACACACAGCATTGTCTTTCGTCCGTAGCGGTTTGGTCTTGCCGTCGATGTTGATGGTTCACCCGGAGTAACCCATGACTTTTTGCGTTTAGGATTCTCGAAATATATCCACTTTTCATCGCCAGTCACAATTCGATGTAAAAATGACTTTCTTTTGAACCTGGCAAGCAGCATTTCGCATGATGTTTTGCGGTTTTTCTGCTGTCTTTCGTTGAGTTCATGTGGAACTCATTTCCCCACCTTTTGTATCTTTCCCATGGCTTTCAACCGAAGGGATATGGCTTCTCGGGTCACCTTTAACTGATCCGCCAGTTGTTGTTGTGTTTGAGCGTCGTCTTCGTCCAACAAGGCTTGCAGGTCAGTGTCTTCAAACTTTTTCGGTGGTCTTCCACGTTCTTCGTTCCTCACGTCAAAATCGCCACTTTTGAACCGTTTGAACCACTCGAAACACTGTGTTTTACCGAGAGCATGCTCACCGAACGCCTCGACAAGCATTCGATGCGATTCGGCTGCGGTTTTCTTCAGATGAAAACAGAAAAGTAGTGCTGTCCGCAAATCGTAATTTGTTGGCACAATCCTCGACATGTTTATCTCTAATAAACTAATGCTACTGAATGAAACTCGTGTTATTGTGAGTTGGAAATCTTTGTCGGATATCAAAACAATAACAAGACACTGCTGACGTGATGTGTCGGTAACTGCATCGACATCTAGCACCACCTATAGGCAAATTCCGGTTTCATACTTACACACCTGGTACGTAGTATGCGTCTCAATTGATCTATATTTAAAATCAGACTTGGATAGACTCAAAGCGAACAAATATAAACTGTGTACATTGCGATTGCACAATAAAAAAAATTATATTTTTTAGTGCTATAGTGAACCATGTTCACAATTTCATAGGTTTTGTCTATCCCATTTCTATAAGTTCCGGTGATGTCAAAATATTGAGAGAACTATTTACAATATCTAGAAATCGCTAAAATATTAAATATTTTATATTTTATGGTTTTTTATGGTTTTATGGTTTTTTAAATTTTATGGTTTTAATAGTTTTTTATATCTAAATAGTTCAATATCATAATTTTTTACCAATGTCGCATTCTTTAAACATAATAGTATTACCAGTAGGTAGTAGTACCAGATTTTTATAGCTTTCCTTAATTTTGAAACAGATATATTTAGCCTTTCGTAACGCATATTTAATAGGTTAATTTCAAGTTACCAAACTAAAAATTTTTGGAGATTAATGGACTAGTGCGGCCTTCAGGCCGCACAACCTAGGCAAATTAGTCCCATTATATAGAATATCAGGAGCGTTAAAATTAAAAACTTACGGCGTTTTTGTATCAATGCCTACTTTTTAGATCAACTCTAACTCGTAAAAGTGTAGCCATTGGTATAAAGGCGTCATAAAAAGCCGTATGTAACGCATCTCCGATTGTTTCACTTTAAGTTACAAACTTTATTAAATTGGGATGTTACCAAAGAGTGGGTATTTCTGGGCTATCTAATCTTATAATAATTAAATAACTTTATTACTTATATCATTTATCTTTTAATGATTGTGATATTAATTATTATGTTGTATAGCAATGAACAATACTATTATTGTCACCCTAATTAGTCAAGATCGGTCTTTATGGCACTTAAAGTACTAACTAGCAAATTAATGTAAATTTATTTTATGGGTTTAGTTCAGGAATTTCACAACTTTTTACTATACCATAATAACACTATTTATTTTTGTTTATTAGTGTGACGTTAAGTTTAATTTTTGTAATACTTTTTGGCTATTAATTGTGTTAGTTGGAGTTTAAAATGTTAAAATAGTCGCTAAGTTATTAAAAATCGATATCCTTATAATAATGTAGTCCTCCGATACCAGCCGCTAACGTGCTTAATATACTACATTATTGTTAGATGTAAAACATAAAATTTGGTTGTTTATCAAAGACCCCGAAAATTCATTTTGACGTTGAATTATTGTTTATAGTATGTTATTATTGGTGTTGAACCATACAAATAATAATGTACTGGACGGTATTATCTACCGCCTTGTTACTGGCGTCGCCGTCGCAGCCAAAAAATTAGACCGTTATGTTCTGCGATTGACTGTTTACATTTTTGTAATTGTTTACAAAATTTTTAGTATATATTGTCGTGCTTTGAAATGCTTTTAAACGTTAATGTTATTTAATTGTAAAATTATTTTGAAATTTTGTTTTAATTATTGTTGACTATAAATTTGTAAATACTCTGTACACTGGATTTTAAGTTTGAAGAGTAGGAGTGGCGTGAAGGAAGTCACTAATGTTATAAAAGTCAAAAAAGACAGACGCGTTTTGCGTTAGCTAAATGCGGGATAAATGTTCATTCCTGTTTGTTTTAAAATTTGATTTGTGATTGTTTTAAAAATAAAAAGTGATTTAATTTTAATTAAAGTTGTTTTTGTTTTAATTAATTAATACAAGAGATGATTGTTTGAAAATTACAAGTCATTTGGATAATTGTGTAATAAAAATAATACAATGAATTTGTTAACAAGTGCGTTTGCAATACCATAAAGTAAAAATTTTAACAAAGCAACGATTTTATTACAATTTCGAAATTAAAAATTGAAACTAAATGGAAATGTTAAAAAAATTAAAAACCAAACACAAGAGTCTCATAGCTTTTTTTTTTAAATAATGGATGTATCCCAACAAGGAGTGATTTTTGGATTGAGCGAATATAAATAAATTTGTATAGCTTGGGTCATCTCAATATATAATTATACAGTAGCACTACAACTCACAGTGTGTTTTGGCTAACCACTTCATTTTTTTTTAAGGGTTTTTTAAGGCATATTACTTCGGTGGTTTGCCATTACCCGCCGACGGAGGACGATTAGAATAAATTCTTGCTCCACTCGAACTTCAACCAAGGACCAAAGATATAACTTCAACTATATCGTTAGTGGATCCTATGTGTTCTGTAATCAAGACTCGTGTCGATATCTTTTCTTCTCTCGTTCTCTATAATTAACCTTTAATTTTTATTGAATATTTATTGAACAATAAACAGAATTAGTAAAATACTAAAGGAACATACAATTAATGAGCCCTCTTCCCTCCGGTGCATACTGCAGCTGTATATTGCAATGGTATTTTTAATTAGTTTACTAATTTCCCAAACATTTCTAAGTGCTCCGGACTAGCCCTCAATTGCGGGAGTTAAGTCGTATCTCAGGGTGGGTTCTCAAAAAAATATCACCAATTCCATTTACCAAAATTTTACTTGTACCCAAACTTTAAAATCGCAATAATTCCAAAATTTCAGCATCGAACCTTTAATATTCACTTATCCCCCAAACGCGGTATCTTCTAACGCACACGTTGGTTATACAAATTTTTAATTTTATTCTCCAAATTAATATTTAACTTCCAAAATTTTAAAATACAATTCCATCAAAAAAAAACAACTCATCAAAAAAATAAATATTTTTTAATAAAACAAAATCAATTTTTTACTCACGAAATAAATTACACTATGGCCACTTTAGACCAATACAATTTTCAAATCAAATTCAATATTTAAAAATTTCACAGTTGCAAAACACCCGCATAAACAAAATCTTTCACAAAAATCTCAATAAGAATTCACAAAGCCAAAAATCGCACGACCGGCTTGTGCAGCTATTTTGGCAAAAACCCCTTATTTCCTCTACTTGATTCCCCACCTTGCACTCTTTTTCTATTTAACAAATCAAATTAAAATTTACCAAATTTTCCTAAAAGAGTACAGGGTAGGTCCAAATCGTTTTGAACCACGACAAAATGCTTTGTAAATAGATGTATTTGTTTTGAAAGAACGAAAACTTTCTGTTTATTAAATATCAACTATCGGTCTGGAGTATCCCTCGTACCCCCCCCCCCCTGAAATAAAGTATAGATAACCATCTGTATTTTACACCACAAACTAAAGGAATAAAGTAGTAACTTATGCCATTAAAATCGTATAAATAATTTTGCATTTTATAGTTAAATTAAACATGAAACAACTAATTATACATATTTAAATATTTAGTGCTAATTATTATTGAGGATAATTTAAAATAAAATTATTTTTAGAAATAGGTGAGTACGAAGGTAGTATTTTTTATTTCAGAAATAAAATCCAAACGTATATATTATAAGAATAGAACAGCAAATTGTAACATCTTTTCAGATACCCTAAAATCTTTTAAACCTTTCTCATAAATTTAATTAAACGTCTTGAAACAATTTATTCTATTGAAATGTTACATGCAACAAGAGCAAGAAAAGGTATTTTTACGAATAATAAGTGAAGCAAGCTTCTTACTGAAAGATTTATACGGCAAGAGATTGATGTTCATATCAATGAACGATGTTCATAATAACAATGCTATTACGAACATATTAACAGAAAAACAAACTCATCAATAATTGCTTCAATAAAATTAATCCAGTAATATTCAAATATTTCATTGAACCATTCAAAAGTAATTTGCGTCACATTTGACGGAAATTTTTCACGGTGCACAATTTACGGAAATTGTGTGCATTTTTGATATGACAGAAGATACATTAAATTTTGTCAATATCATTTTCTAGCTGAATACCACCAATCCTCCTGCACTTGGAAATGTCCAGAAATTTATTGTTCGGCATTACTCATGCTTTATTTTTGCTTTTTGTTGCTTAAATTTACTTTTGGGGAATCCCGATCTCACATTGTTGCAAAATCACTGTAGGTGCAGAAATTTTTTAGGTGGAAATGCTTTCATTGTTTTTTGTACACACTTATTTTCACAAAAAAAATTTTTATTTTGAAAATGAAGCTCTGAACAAAATGTGCGCTCACATTTTAAATCCTGAAAGTTATGACTACTTCTTTCTTTATGTTTAAAGAAGTAAATATCTTTAAAGGATTATTTGCGCGCATTTATCGCAATTGTGTCAACGCTATTTGTTTACAAATTGAAATTTTCTGACTGTTTCTATACTTTTTATTTTATGGTTTCTTTATTTCACTTTCTTCTAGTGTCACATGCAGTATTCAGCTTTAAATGTAATTTTGCATATTGCACAGTGCAGTGCATAGGTCGCAGACTACACTATTTTACATTTTTTTTGTTTGTTTGAAAAGTTGGTAAATTGACTAATCACAATAATTAATTGCTCATTGGAACACGACTAAAACATCAAGAACGAAGATCTGATATTAGACATCAGTCTTTGACGACTTTTCGCAGTTGTTGCATACATGAAATTACAACCCGGTCATATCCAAAAATTACCATTACAGCGAGAAGCTTAAAAAAGCTACCTACATTCTTTAATATCCAATTCAATCACAGATATTTTTTAATGAAAATCAAAATAGCTTTTATTTGTGTTGTGGTTTTATAGCTATTCGAATAATAAGAGTAATAAGTTTTCAGCCTATACCCATGGCAATTTTTTGAAAGCACATGGTATACGGCAACCACAGTTAATAATCAAAAATAACTTTTGCGCTGTCTACGTGACAGGATTTTTACATAATACGAAACAAAATTTACTTTCCAGTATAATATGGCTAATGAGTCAAAGCACGTGTTTCTCGAAAGTGCAAAATTTTGTACATATTCAATAAGTGTAAATTTATATTACACAGCAATTTTTGTGAACATTGTTTGAAAAATCTCCGTTTCAGATTTAACAGTTCTAAGTTAATTAAGGTAACTGCTAGCGCCTAGATAAACAGCAGGCAATTTAAAACAACATCTTGTTGCCCTACAGTTATTATGTTACGTTTATTGAAAAATTAAATTTCAAAAAAGAAGTTTAAGCTATTTTTGCACAATGAAAGTTTTAAATTAAGTTTGAAGATTTTTCATTTCAAACATCTTTTTATGGAGGTAGTAGGTTTCATTAGTTAAAATTTTATCAAAAAGGCATATATACGCCCCCGTAGCCAAGGGAACACCAATTTCCTTCACTCCTCAGAAATCCAATGCTGTTTTTGAAATACGCCCATCAAATATTAGGTAGTTTTATATTTTTAAACAAATACTTTAAAAATATCTTTTCTTATTTTTATCTTGCCAGGGAATGGGTAAAAAAAGAATTCTTCCTATTCTAATAAATATTCTATCTTGGTTTAATTAAATAAAGGATAATTACGTACAGTAGTGCAAGTGGTTCGCCGTCGCCATTTCGTCGTCGGAAATTCAGTATTTAAATTTTTAATGTCAACATGAGCACCAACAGCATTTTTTAAAGAAGTGGGAAGTAAACTCAATTTTTTTTAAATTTAAATTTCAATATTAATATATTAAAATTTAAAAATTAACAGATTAATTAAACAAGAAAATTTGAAATAATTTTATTACTATACCCAAAATCTCGCTCACAATAAGTTCATTTATGTCGGGGATACAAAATCTACAGCTTTTAAAGTTTTTCCCCTAATTTATTTACTACTGTATTTATTATTAATTGAAGAATATTTAATGTATGAAATAAAATCGTTAGTTCTGGTTCAATGGTATATATATAATGTATAATACACTAAACAATAATAATTAAAGAAGATAAAGACTTTAAAAGTGATAAATTTTGAATTCTCCATTAAAGGTATAATATAAATGTTTTATTTTATATATTAAATACATTTTATAAATATTCTTTATACTTACTCTGAGCGAGATTCTCTAATAAAAATATTTAAATTTTACTGTTTAATTAAATTAATAATTTGTATATTGTACTGTAGATATATTAAAAAAATGTTAACTTTGTTTACCTCTTGTAAAAATCTTAAAGATGTTTATGTTGATATAAAAGATTTCTGACAGTGATATGGTTGACGACAAAACGGTGACGGCAAAATAAATGCCGAAAAAAATACCGCCTTTACGATATCTAATATTTGATTTAAAGGTTCCAAATTTGACTTTAATGCAAGACAGACAGAGATTAGTTTTATGGCGATATCATTATTCATTAAGTTAGTATACAATTTTATGTTTCTAAAAGACAATTAGATAGAAAAAGATAAAAATTAATATAATATATTGCCATGCCGTCAACTATATAAAATTCATAATTTTTCACCCTCCTGTGAAATTAGCTGGGTTATACAGATTATTTTTAGAGGATGAGAAGTAATTTTAATTAATTGCAATAAAATTCAATGATATCTATGCAATATTTAATACTTAAAAACACAATCATAAATTTTCAATATAAAGTTTTACCACAATTCAATATTTTATGAATTCAAATGTAGTCGATATTTTCAGACTTTTTCTTTCATAAGATCAGTTAATGGTTTACAAATGTGCCGTTAGTTTTGATTTTCTAATATTTAATTCGTAATTATTTCAACATGCTCTAGAAAATTATCACTGAATGACATTATAAAAATTTTAAAATTTTAATTTTACGGTGTTCGTTGTTAAAGTTTTTTATGACATACGTGCACTATAGTTTTCTCACCATATATTGTTAAATGCTGGTTGTGGTTTACTGGTTACTAGCATCTGGTCTTCCTTGCTGATCCTCTCTGCTACTGTTAGTAATAATTGATGAAGCATCTTTTGACTTACTGTCTATTCCATGTAAATTGTATTCATTTTTTTTTGATTGTGGCCTGTTTGTGCCGATAAAATGTCCAAATTTTATCGAAGCTACAAATTATCAAACGACTTTCTCGTTTGCTCAATCGTAGCGCAATGTTTTAACTAATTCTCCTTTACGCCGTATTGCTGCAAATCCCATCCTAGAAACGATTTCGCAGCGCGAAGTTCAAATGGTTTACCAATCTAATGTTGTTTGCCGCACTTTCTGCTTTATTATGATTTTCAAACACTTTAAAATTTTTCAACCTTTTAAGCCCTAATTAATTTATCATTTTTAGCCCTTGCTAGTCATTAACTTTTATTGTCGAAATTCAACGAATTTCCAGGTAAGTAAAACTTTTATTTTGAAATAAATTTTGTAACTAAAATCTGTTTTGTTTTAGAATTAATCAACATATCATTCAATTTTTAACTAAAATTTTTGGTTCTCATCCCCGTAGAAGTAAATCTTTCACTCTGAAGACCTTTTATTAAAATAAAATAATTCTGTGAATTGTTAAATAAAAATTCATGACAATTATATTTAGAATTAAAGAATAATTTATTAGTAGTTTTTTTCTTAAATATTGTCATGATTCTTTTTATTAGAAATTAATAATAGAAATTGAAAAACAATAAAATTAATAGAAAAATAAAAAAGTCAATTTATAATAATTCCTGCAGGCTAATTATTGCAGCACTGAATACTAGATTGGCTCAGGGTAATTCTAATGAGGCTTCACAGATCCAGAGCACGATCACCATGAAGAAAAATTTGGAGTTTCTAATTTACAAGTTATTTTTGATATAAAGTTCAAGAGTTCTCAACTAATGAATACCATGTCCAATATCACAACAGTCAACGTGAGTTAAGCTTGTAATTTGATAATTTAGAAGTCTCCTAAAAACAAAAAATTTAATTTCCATTATTATGTACAAAATTTTTAGGGTAAAAAAATTTTTATAAACGCGTTTCTAAAAAAATTAAATGCAATCAACAAATTAGAGTTTGACAAATAGATTCAAATAAATAAGATGCTTACCAGATGTCTACACAACGACTTTTATGAATTTATCTCGAACTAAACTTAACTTCTCGAAATTAACTTAACAGTGGCGTATCCAATAATATTTAATTTCACCATTTTACATTTATAATTACTTGTAAATTAATTTTAAGATTTACATTTTGTATTTAGAATCAAAATAAAACTTGGCTGCTGTAAATTAAAAATAATTAATTATAAGATCATAATAAATTAATTTACATTTCTTTACAACATATTTTAATTATTGTTTTATTTAAAAAAATAAAGAAAGTTTCTTGCAAATAAAATCTAAGACTGAGTATAAATATAGCTGGAAAGTAAGTGAATTTAATATTGATCCAAATATTACAAGTGGGTAAATTAATTAAAATTAAACTCAACAATCTCTAAAAAGTTTTTTTATTTTTTTTTATCTAACTAGTCGGTGGATTGACTTGCATGAAACCTCGGTTTAATACAAATAACGGTTAAATTTTGTATTAAAGAATATGTTATTATTTTATTAAATTAATTATTAATGTAAATTCAAATTCAAATCAAACAAAAAAAATTAAATTATAGCGTGACATCTTGACGAAAAATTATCAATTATAAAACCAATACAATCAACAATCAAGATACATATTTTAAAACCGCACAATTTCAGATTTGTTACAGATTTTTAATCACTTACTCTTCTTACCAATTCGAGAATATGAGTATAATTACAAACTTTAACTTTGGAATTACGAGTACAATGCTTTCAAAAATAACTCGAGAATAATATTTGTTCGTTGTCTGATGAAAATCTTTCGTTCTCCCAAATACGCATTTACAAAGTATTTGTATCAATCTTGGTAATTCCTGTCGACTAATTCAAAATCTACCAAGTTCTTCTGTTTCAAGTAGGTAAGGTCTCGTTACACTTTGTTTTAAATTAACTTTGATTTTAAAAGTTTTGAGCGTAACTTTATACGTACAACAAAAAGTTCACAAAAGTTTAACTATTTAAAATTATTTAAAAACTACATCATCAACGTCTGGTTTTGATTAATTTATTACTGTCTATTGTTCTGTAAATTCTTTAAGATTCAAATGTAAACCTAAGGTGAGTAACTTAGGCCGAAAATATTTAATTCACAATCAAATTTTACATTTTAAGTCGGAATTAGTTAATTCTAATAATTTTTATACATCTCAGATTCTCGACGTTAATTCAAGGAAGTGAAAAACCATACAAATTTATGCAAAATAAGTAAAACAAAATTTGAACTTTGAATTAAACTACAATCTCAAAAAGATATGAATATCAACGTAACATAATATGAACCATACCATAAGCTCGAGCTGCAAAGCAAGTATTGACCGAAAGAGTCTGAAAGGAAGTTCAGTAACGTTTTTCATGAGTGGTTTACTCGAAAAGTTATTGAAACATTGATGAAAAACTTGTTGAGTAATTATAATAAATTACATTATTAAAATTAAAAGTTAAATTAAAATCGAAATAACTCTTTATTAATTTGGCTGCCCTTCGCATTGCAATTTGACATTTGTTTTTCACTTTAATCTTATTGTTGCAAATGTGACACTTTTGTAGCCGAAAATAAATAAAATGTTTTATATAAGTATATGAATATAATATATTAGTGGCTTAATAACGAGCTGTGCCTGGAGCCATAACGTTAATAACAAAAAAAAATTTATGTTATTAAGGACATTTTGTTATAATAAAAATTTTAATGGTAATTAAACACACTTTTAGTTTGTTAATTTGGGAACGCTTATCAGGATACTTCAATTAAGACATTTCGAAAATTTGCTGTCTATAGACCACATCACATAATGTATGTTTTATAGATGGAGATAAAAATGGGTAATAAATTACATAGCTCAATGCTTATGGAGCAGTATTTTCAAATTTCTTTCATGATTGTAATTTCTTAGGAATAAATTGCATTTTAAATGTAGTCAAGATTTTCATACTATCCTACTTTTCCGTTATGTATGAAAACGGCGAACTGTATTACTTAAGAGATAATTTTCTCGTAAAATATGCAATTACGATGATATTTTGAACAATTTTATTGGTAGGTACCAATTTCACGATAAGTTTCGAAAATCTATTAGTCATGGCATAGAATAAGTAATTTCTAGAATTATTTACAATCAGATAAATTTCAGCAAATTGTTTTAAGTACACGCAGTTCGTGTACAAAGAATGTATTTGTATAGTGAAATTTAAAAAAAAGATCATTCGGGTTTAAGTAAAATAGTAAAAAAAACTATTTCAAGTTATAAAAAAAAATCGACTAATAGGTAATTGGTGCGGAACGTAATAATTTATACAACAATCTAACTGTTACTTTTTTCAATGTGCTTTTTATGTTAAGAATTTTTTAGATATTTGCGTGATGAAGTGGATAAGTAAATTATTTAAACACACGGAAGAAACGGCAACAAAAAAAGAAACAATTTTGAAATTTAATTAAACGGACTAATAAAAAATCAACCTAGGAGAAAATTAAAATCATTCTTTAGATAAAGCGATACCTATTTTTTAGCTTCCATTGAATTTGTTTTCGTATTTTTGTTGTAAATTTTTCAAAGAATATGATTTATTATATTCTTCACCGAGAACATTTTAGAATGAAATTCGTTGATTCATTTTCTGCATGCCCAGTCCAGTTATACTGGAGGTTATAAATGATATTCATAATTTAGGTCTTTTGAATAGGTAGGTACCTACTGAAATTTTTCAAGTAATCGATAATGATAAATTATATTTACTTCAGTTTCCGTAATTGTCTTCAGCTCCGAAAGTTAATTATTTACTCTTTTTCATTGTTTGTATTCGGAAAAAATAAATATTGGTAGGAAAGTGGTATTTATCGGACGGTTGCTTTGGCCTTCCGAACAACCACGTCTAACCGTTCCTTCTGTTTAAGAAGCAATTATTTACTTAAAATAGATGATCTAATGTAAATTTAAATTGCCCGTATTAGTTTAGGAAGTGACATAAAAGTAACTAACAAGCGTGATAGTTAAAGTTGCAAGAACCTTTGTCGTTTGTCTCGAAATTGCTAATGTATAAAAGACTTGGAGCGTGGAAATTCTCAAGTAGGGTCAAACCGCTTACAAGTGTCTGTAATTGACCGTTGCGTTGGGTACATCTTGTTGACTGTAATTGAAACGATATTAATAAAGCACCTAGAAATGAGTGGATGTAACGAATGTGCAATATAGTAGGAGTAACGAAGAAACCACGTGTCGAAAAACTTAATTGGTTCAAGTTGTTTATAGATTGGATTAATTTACTTTAGATTAATGACAGCAATTTAGTATCCCCAACAGCACAAAGAAAACTTTTTGTATCTCATAGATTTTTCGATTTAATGTTAGCTTTTAGTCCAAGTTAGTTCTTATTGGAATCTAATAAGATTGAAATGCACTCACCACTACCTTTTCCTTGAAAAAAAAAGGACAATAATTTTTACACACGACTAGTTTGTGTTATCGTAGATTTATTCCGGCTTTCTTACATAAACTACGTCGTTTCCTGTAAGAAAACCCTAGGCTGCATTTTTATGGCACTAAAGGTAATTTAGAAAATTGTTTAAAATATATTATTTTAAAATACAGTTCTTCGTTAAGACTTTTATTATCATGAAGTATTAACGATTAGTATTTCGCACGAAAGGGCACTATTATAAGCAACTTTTAAGACGCACGTAATAGCACACTTGAGATTTTTCTTTCATGAAAAGCTTTAAAACGTTCTTAACAAAAGGAAACCTTAATAATTGTACCATGGTTAAAACGTTGTGTAGAATAACTTTATAGGTGACTGGTAGAGGATACCTAATGGATAACTATAATTGTATCCGATATTGGTTCTGTAATTTATTTCTATTTTCCATTAGCTTGCATGTACATACGTTTTTATTTCGTTCATCTCGACAACAAAAAATGTATACATATTAAGAACATATTGACAATAAAACATAAAACCATTATAGTATTACTAATTAAATTTGATGGGTATTAACAGAAACGAGAAAGGATTTTCAATTAGTCCAAAGTCGATGAAGATAGTTGAAGTGTAAATAGAATTCGACGAGTTGAGTGTATAGCGTTTATATTAATGATTTTAAAATAAAATCCATCAACAGCTACCGATGATTCGTGATTGCTCAGTGTAAAAATAAAATTTTCTAAATAGTAATATATTTTTAATATTTTTTTAGTAAAAAAATAAGCACCGATAAGATGTAGTTTTGCGTCTGTATAACTTCTCGAAACATCTAAATTCTAAAATAAACTACAAAAACACGTGTGCGATTCGCTATCCGATAAATAACCCAATACAATGTACCCAAGCTATTGAACAAACTTATCTTGTAGACAAAGCTTATGTTCCTTTACAATGCAAATTTTTGTTTTCATAGGGATAACCTTTTGGCAACCATGTCCTAACATTGCATAATCGATGAAGTCTTTATAAGTCAAAAATAAATATAGTTTTACATAAAAAATAAATAAAATTATATTTTGTATGGGTTTTCTAAGTTTCCTTAAAGACATGCACAACTTTGTAATGCTCTATTCGCTTTAGTGAAATCGTCCTGTACACATAAATCACAATTTCGACTTGACCAAAATTTTAAACCGCATTAACCGCTCATCAAACTGATGACTCAAGTGCACAACTAACAGGCGGTTAAAATAGTTCTGTGATATAGCCGCATGAGAGAAACATAAACTTTATTCAGGATCCGAATATGCGATCTCCAATACTACCGAATGAATTACATTACAAGTTACATAATCAAATAACCTAAAAGATGTTGCTGGATTATGATTGGCTACTACAAATCTGTAGAACAGCATTTTAGCGTAATTTTGTTAGCCTCTTTAGTGCGGCAGGGTTTCGTATATTTAGCTTTCCTAATTCGGAAAAACGTTTAAATTCTTATGTGTAGGCATTATAACACCGATGATCCCTAAACTTTTCCCTCTTTTTATGTTTAGCCACCGAGAAAAACATGTAAATATGTAACATTTGAAACAACAATATTTTTTTAATTCCCTACCGATTTAAAACATGAACTGGTACATTTACTGTTACATATTCAAATTTTTTTCGGTTGTAAAATTTTATATTTGAGTCAAACTCTTATCTAAACTGACGTGACTAATTAGACAATTAACGAAAATTGTATGAATTTAATTGTTCGAATGAACATTTTTGAAAGACAGTTTATTAGTTACAGCTATTTGAATCTGTCTATTTCATGTCATTGCGGCTGCAAATTGCGAGATTATTTCTTTCGTTCCGGTATCATATTATTACGAGATTTTCATTTCGAGAGCAATATCCATCGTGTTTTATGACATTTATTTCTAGAATTCTATAAAAATTTAAATAATAAGTAGTATCGAGAGTGTTAAGAATATATTTATAAAGTTGCAAATATTTTTTTTGTTGAAAATTTAAATGTTATTTAGAAATGACAAGAGCGTCAATTTACTTTTATCAATCAATGATAGCATAATTTAGAATTCTCAATAATTCTGAAAAGCAAGAAATTTTAAATTTTGAATTATTTTTAACTTTAAAATATCTTAACAAATTAAGATAATTAAGTAGTTTTGTTCGTGCGATCTACTAAACTCTCACAATAATACAAAATATCAAAAGGATAACAAAAATCTACTTCATAAACATTGTCTGAAGTCAAAAATGTATGGATCGCATAGCATCAGGTTTTGGAAATAAGCAAAAGAGATTCCCCATTCTTAGATGAACAATAATATTATTGGATATGTATTGCGTGAGAAGTATAATATATATTTTGATAGAATATTACTACCAAAAATATTTTGAATTTATTTTAAAAAAGTGCTTCCGGACTTTAAATAAAGAAAACTATAGCAAACTATAGTATTGAAAGATATTAATAAAAAAGAGAAAAAAAATAAAAAAATTGGGTTTTTTAAAACGCAGTTAAAATGGTAAATAACAAAATTTTTTCATTTTCAAAGAATTTCCAAAGAATCTAGATGCCAAAAAATCCAAGAATTTCCGAGAGATTTCAATAGAATTCAAGAATACAAAATAAATATTTTGTAAGCGTATTACTATGGTAGTGATTCTCTTCCCGTTTGCAGAGATCTACAGTTTGTAGATGATTGATGAAACATCTAATATTGCAAGAGCAGGCACCGGAGGGTCTGGTAGAATAAAATATGATTAAAAATTTATTCTTACTTATTTCTCACAGTTATAAATTCTTTTTTAAAATTATATTAAGATATATTTCAATATTTTAAGTTTTTTTTTTGTAGGGGGGGGGCTAATAAAATTTGTTTATAACCTAAATAAGTATAAACTTTTTTATGTAGGTTTTGATTATTTGTTTTATGTTTGCTTATTAATATAAGATTTGTTCCAATATATGAAGCAACCTGTATTGAATAACAACATAGGCTGTTTCGGTAGTTTCCACCGTACGGAGCAGAGAAGTCCGAGAAGTTTTGGACACCAAGAATTTAAAACTTGAATCAAACTCAGTTCCATTCACGTTTACATAATTAAACCCATATCTAGCAAAATTTTATGGCGACAATAACGTTTATACACAGTAGCAAAGACAATATTATAATATTTTAGCTACCTTATTATTTTTTCCGACTGTAAATAATATGTTTGAGTATCTTGATGTGTATTCTGATAGCATACGAAAAGCATCCTTAATATTGTATTTTTATTAGTTTAAAAATTAATTTGGAATGAACAGAATAGAGAAGTTTTTAATTTTGATAAAAAAAATTTTTCTTTTCTTTCAACTTAGGGGTTGCTTATATTTTGTTCACAATGAACATAAAGAAATTTAATTTAAGCGATGTTGAATTTTGGTAGGTTCTTTAATAATAAATAGTCTATTTTTAAAATAAGTATAAAATTTCTACAAAATAATGAAATATTTTATTCAAATTTTGACTTCAAGATTAAGGTAGACTATTTTAGATTATTTTTCTGTGTAGCTTGTTAGCCCATCTCATCTCTAGTCTAGTAGTGTTGCAAATAGGCATTTATGATAGGCAAGAGAAATACCATAAGGGAGGTCTGCAATCTCAGATATCCCAGACACAATTATTCAGTGCAATATTACTATCATAAAAGTAGAAAATTCTATTAAGCATAAGAAATTTAAATACAAATTTGCCACTTGAGAAGTCTGATTGGATTAACCTAAAAGAATAAAAGCGTTGTAGTTTATTGCACAAATTAATTAATTACAGCTGCACATAATTATTTATACTTTAAGTTGATGAGTGTAACATATCCGAGCGACATTAACTTTTAGCCATTTGAAGTAATTGTTACATTTTTTGCTAATAACGAAGAGCTCATGTAGTCTGCCTTAGCATTATTAAAATTGAACCAGATAAATTTTTTATAATTTTCAAATTGTGTCTAGACTAAATCCACTGAGACATCTGCAAGTACATGAATTGGTTGCAAATTCGTTAGGAATAAAAACTAAAAAGTGTTAGTTTCAACACGTAGCGAGAAGTGATTATATCGATTTGAGTAAATTAATTACGTCTTAATACAATTGTTTGATTGATTATCTCTATGATCAAAATACAAACGACACTACAAGCATTTGTACTTCGTTAATTAGCTATTCCAATTAAAACAGCCCGTAGAAGTTTACTCTCTCTCAATAATTAGTCCAATTAACAAATTTAGCATTCTATTATCAAGTTAATTAACAGACTGTGAGTGATGAAATCAAATTTTAAATCGAGGTAAATAAATTTATTCTTACATGTACCTGCCTACTTCTAAAAACGTTTTGTTAAATTTGCAAAAATATTATTAAATTTTGTGCAAATTGCCAAAAAACAATTAAAAACTACTTCAATATTAATAGCGGCTTCATCTTTGAAATCTTATTTTTATTTACAATAATCAAAATTTTTGATGCGATAAAAAATATTTTATAAGCAGTTCCTTCGTTTGTAAAAACAAGCCGTATCAACTCTTAATGTCAAAAATAAATAAATTTAAGTATTTGTTGGCAAGAACCCAATTTTCAACTTTGTTAAGTTTACTGTTTACTGCAAAACTAACAAAAAAATTACCACAGCTTTTTCTATAAATTTATTAGTCGATAAGTTTTGTAATTAGTTTAAAATAATTTCTTACGTTGGTTCTTACATCGTAGTCATGTTATAAGTGAATTTAAGAAAGTTATTCCCTCATCGCCACCATCGTCACGCTTCATATAAAATTCGAGATAAATTTGCTAGTCATAGTAAATATTTTATGTTAGTATGACCAAGACATTTTTGTAGTAGGTTATATTATCATCATGGAACTGCTCATTTGATGCGTGAAAACTGACTGCGAAAACAAAATATGAAATCAATACAATTATTATTGTTGCGCACTCTAAATAATATATTTTTTTTGCGTGCTTCTAATACCATATACTTTACTCTTTTATTTCATAGTATAAAGTGAACTATGAACATCTGCTATGCTCAGTATTTTTTTTTAACACTAGGGTACTGGAGGATACCTCTCAGACTGCACGGTTTTCGGAGACCGTAGGTTTTTGTAGAAGTTCTGTGATGTATTTCAAAACAAATACAATCATACAAATCATTGCGCAATGGAGAGTCCGGGCGAAGTTGTAACCAATGATTGAAAAATTAACGTCAAATCAGAACTGTTTTACATTCAAACAAGAATGATTGACGAATACATGAATATGAATGATAATGATAATCTTTAATTTATCTTAATTAATATTTGTAAATCGAGTTTATCTGTAAGTTGGACTATTATAAATCTACACTCTAAGTAGTAACTAGAGAAACAAGACAGGAAAATCCCAAAGATTAATAGGTTGATGAGCCTATAGTTTGACTATGCGTTAGAAATAATTCACATTATACTTGGCGCAATATTCAATGAGATAAATCACTTTTCTACGATGCTGGGGAACTTATTCGTCTCTAAGTCAACGTTATGTTAATGTAAATTGCTACTATCGCATTGAAGAGTACGCAAAATTTTTGTAGCAAAGAGGTCTAACAAGCACGGTTTCTCTATGATATAATTCTATATCTCAGTTGGATCAGGTGCAAGATCTTGGACAAAAAATATAATTAAAATAGGCATTTCTTTTACATTTTTCTTACACGAGTTGGTTTTACAATAAAAGCTTGTTATGGTGCTTGTTGGTTCCTCTTTGGTTCCCGGTTGACTTCTAGTGTTGGGGCGGAACCAATTAATACTTGAGTTGATGAAACACAACTTTATTCGTCAAATAAATGAACAAATAATTAACGATAACAATAATACAATAAATAGCAATGAAATTAACGTATGAAAATAAATTAAGAACAAGTAAATTAGAACAGTAAATTTTGTTTGCGGTGCTCGTTACTAAAGAACGTGTCGTTCTTCCTGCTTACTCGTTGAGACTCTGCCTTCCAGCTAACAACAAAAAACCTTGACTACGCTCGGCGTGTTATTGTTAACCGGAAATATTATCTTTGTGTTCCTGGATTTCCAAATTAATTTACAATGGCCAAGTAATGTCATGGAATGTTACGGTGACATCGCCCTGAATGCATGTGCATGCATGACTGTGCCACCACAAGCTTAATCTGAGCTTAGTTGAAATTAAGTTCAATAAATTTTAGATGTTTTAATAGCACACCAGACCAATAGCAGACTTTGCTGCATTATAAATCTGACTCTTATGAACACAAATGGCAAATTTAAATCCGGTGGTCTGGGAGGTATAAAATACTCTCTTGTATACTGCTTGCTTTTGGTTTTGATAGGTATTTTAGACTTACTGGTTAATTATAACTGAAGAAAATTAGTAAGATAAGTTAAAACTTAAAATTGCAGAGAAAAACTAGGATATCCATTAAAAAGAAAAATATGGGTTATCTCTTGCTAGAATAAAAACTTAATCTGGAGGCCAGCTGAAATTCTATATGTTCAGAGTTAAAAGAATTGTTTTTGTAGTAGCTTCACGTTATGCTTTGGATATGTATTGTGAGTGAAGTATATAACTTTTTGATATAGTATGACCGAAAATTCACTTTTACTTTGTTTGCTCTTTAACTCTACGGGAGTATTAATTTTATATTTCTAAATTCCCGGTACTAAAGAAAAAATTGTGAGAGTAAAGATTGAAAGAAAAATTTGAAAATTAAAATTTTGTCTATTTCTTTGTTTGTTTCTCATCTTCCTTTAACCTTCTTATCTATTGTTATCAAGATTTAAATCTCACGGCTGCTTAAACCTCTGTTTTTATTGTTAATCATCAACTCTGGAGGACTGTCGCTTTTACGTGCCTTCCGAAGCACAAACACAATCATAAGAAATTTAGTCTTTCCCCAAATTGAACCGAGTAACTAAGCATTAGTAGTTCAACAGACTTACTACTAGGCCAATGACCTGATGCTCGAGTTTCATTAGTTTTAATGTGCAGATTAATATTGAAGGCTTATTTGCTCTTGCAATTTAGGATAAATTATACTTGATATCAAATTTCTAGTTGTCATGTCACTATTCTATTAGAACAAACTACGAATTGTTACAATAGATTGAGAGAATTCTAGAGATTTATTAAAGCAATGCAATGATTGTAACATTTCAATGTGTTAAACTTCAAGTAAATGAGATACAACTGGTTAGTTTATGGTTACCTTAATATCCTACTATGATCTAAAGCTTATGAGAAATCACACAACTGACTATATTTTCGGTTTAGTTAGGTTGATTGCCTATAGTCGGCCAGTATAGTCTTTACACCAAGCTGCTATGAGTTTCTTTTACAAGAAAATAAAACAGAACATCCCCAAAAGTGTTATTATTTTATTATATTATTTTAAAGATATTTTATACAATTTCTTTGTATTAAAATAAAAAAAAGGTATCAATCTCAAAGAAATAGTAAAATTAACAGGTTGCTCTTTGGTTAGCCTTATGACCAAAAGGAATGGTTGATTAATGTTTGGATTTGTATGCAGCCGATAGCATTTATTCGATTTTACCAGTGTGATAATTTGTATCAAATTGAGCGTAGTCGCGATTTGTCTGTATATTATGTAGTCGAATTCATGGCGATTTGAAGTTGAGCTTTGAAGATCAGTAAAAAATTTGTATTGTGCATTTAAATGAGAATTTGTTCTTAATAGCATTCGCTAGTTTAAAGATTAGGGATACAATCATGGGTAATGAATTTGATTTAATCACATTTTTTCTATTTTAAATTTTTTAGTGATAATTCTTTGCGCTGACATAAAAAGAAAAAGACCGTACTGTGAAAAGTATAATTTTGTATGCATACATTTAACAATGAACAGGATTCCATGAAAAACTACCCTTAGGTAGGCGAAAAGCAGAAGGAGGGGACTATCTCAAATTGAAGATTTAAATATCTACAATATCATCATTCATACTATGTTTTGCCTCCGTTTCAAAATGAATTACATATGAAAGAAGCCCCTTCACAGAGATAAGCTCTAACAACTAACCTGTCAAATTATAGGGAAAGATCTAACAGCGTTTACAAGACGTTGCACTCTCGCGAACTAGCAACTTAAGCATACACTGCATACATAGTTTTAGCAAGCAAATCACATTTTGCATCTTTACATGTTAAACTCATCATGAGCATACACAGCGTAGCATGCTCGCGATTACGGTTGAAGTCCATTTAAATAAACCAGTGGAGAGGTCACGAAAGTCATTCGTAATCATCTTATCGATTAAAAGAAGTTAGATTACAATACAGAATCGATTCTTTCGGATCAAACAATCGATCTTTTCGGATTAAACAGATCGGTTATGGTTTCGTCAGATATCTGCCAATAAATATTTTATAATACTGCTTCCATTTCTTTTATGGTGTATGGTAGAGAAGCCTATGTTAATTATTTTGTCCCAAAACTTTTTGGGGGTCAAGGATAATAAAAAGAGTTTAGAGGTCAGATTCGGGTCGTGCCTGGCGTAGAAGATAATTGCAATTAACATGAATACTAATTTTTTTTTATTTTATAGTATCAGTAAATCAATGTTGAAGACATTTAAATTTAATAGATTACCCAATTGTAAATTATGTAACAGTTTCAAGTTACACAGAGTTTGGCATGTTAATTAATACAATATTTGAAATAAATGGAATAATTAACAGTTAGTTAAATGTTTATTGTCAAATTAATAAAAATTACGTAATATTTTGAAAAGATCGCGAAATAAACAAGAAAAATGAAATTGCTCTCGATTTCACTGTAGTTTACATTAAGGACGCACGTTGATGAAGTCAAAATATGTAAAACTAGTTGGTGGTTATGTAAATTTGTTAGAAATCGGTATTCGTATCAGTTATATTGCATTCGTATATCGCAACTGCCTTTTTGTTTTGCTAAAACGCACGGTTAACATTAACTTCAAATTAGGGCTGTTTGATAGCGCTTTCCGCATCGTGAATAAAAACATTAAACGTTTACGGAAATAAATTTTAAAACGCGCTTAGTTTACCGTTTATTTAATCGTTTATGGATTCAGTATGGGTCGGTTTATCAAAAATTTAGTATGTATTTACTTAGAAGTCGCATTATCTTTCGTAGTTATCTAAAATATGGAGCACTACCACTTGGCCACGTATTTACCAAAATTTTAAGAACAAATTTGTGTGAACACAACTTTGCATTCACCAAAATATTAAATTTAAAATGTTACATAAATATGAATAATCTAAATCGAATATCTTACTTATTGAAGCCACATTATATGTGGTTCAAAAACTTTTGACCTGCTTTATAAGTTTCATGCTTGCATGTTTTATACAGAAACGTTCAAGTATTTACATTTTTATAATCTAACTTAGCAGGTACTTTTATTTATAGAAATTTTAACTAAAACCAACTATGTGTCAATGCTATTTTCAATTTAAAAATTACCTATAAAGTATAAAATTTTTCTTGTTCCGTTAATGAAAAATGTCAAACTATATTTAGGTGGATCAAATAAATGTCAATTATCAGACCGACAAACAAAAATCGGAAGGTTTCTAAATTTTTTATAAATCACATATAGATTTTAAAGCTACAATCAACTTTACTTCAAAATATTTTCTAAACAATGATTTGTTTCAATATAGAGAAAAGCTTGAAAATTAGCCATCCATTAGCATGAATAAAAATGATAATCAAAATAAAAATATCCTAAAATAATAAGTATAACCGGCAAAAATGAGTAAATTTTGTAATTTTTTAATAACTATAATAATTAAATAAAAGAAAAATATGAAAATTTAAGAAAATGTCGAGTAAAAAATCAAGATAACACAAAGAGATCAAAAAGAACTGTGGAAAGTACGAAAAAAGCTAAGAGAATTGGTAGTTTTTATGTACGTAAAATTAACGTACGTTAAATTAACGTATTTTACGTTACGTAAATTAAATTAACGTATGTTAATTTAATAGATAATATAAATTTTTTCTTAAACTAATTTTTTGCTTATTCTACTGATGAAAGGTGTACTCGACGTAAATCGATGCAGCAACGTGTTTTAGTGAGCGGAGACAGCCGCAGTTGACTTCTAGCCGTGCAATTGCTAACAACATTTTTTTAAAGTGCGTAGACTCCAAAGATTCGTACTTTTTACGACTTTAAAGATATTTTTTGCCAAAGAAATGAGTTCAGAGATTAATTCGTTTTACTTTTTATTTTTTGCTTAAATCTGTAGTTTATAGCGAATGTTTTTAGTAAAAATGATATAAATGTGATTTAGCCATAACAGCTTCAAATTGCTAAATTATACTAAAAAATACTTACGACTCTGACTAAAGGCATCGATATTTTTTATAATTTTTTTTATTATTATATATTTATACCATCATTATCACTATTTATATTATCAGAAATAAAGTAACTTCTTTATTCAGGTTAGTTTTTGAACCTTTATTCTCATGTTCTATATAAAATATACCACTTTACTAACAAACGTAAAAAAACTTTACTTTACGTTAATAATTAATTATCAAACTTAAAGATTCACAGTTTTGTCAAAAGAATTCTTTGAAATAAAACAGAAGGTGGGCGGCACTAGTGTACTTTATAGTATCGCTGATCACCGGAAGTAAAAGAAATATTATGTGAATTAAATTTTTTTTCTATGTTTGAACATTTTTTCCTCATCGAAAACGATGAGGAAAAACTATATAACTTTATTACTGTTAGAGAACATGTGGTACTCGGAATAAAAATTGTTCTGATAAGCAAGAACGAAGTAAACAATTGCCTAAGGTAAAAACATCAAGGAGATAAAGGTAATCAGTTAATCAAAGGATGAAAGCGATAACCTTCGCTGAAAGTTTAATAAAACATATTATTATATGTTATTAATGTTTAATAACATATTAATTTAAAAAAAAATTCTTTACCATAAACTATAACAATTGCTATGTATTCTAATAACCATATAAAAACCATAAATTCTAATTTATTTGAATTACAGACTTGCTTTAGAGACGAATCAACGTTCTACATCTTGAATGACAAATCACAGTATGTTAGGCGTCGACCAGATGAAAAATATAATCCTGATTCTGTTATGAAGACTGGCAAATCTCTTGTGTCAGTCATGGTATGGTCAGTGATTAGTGGGTCAGAAATGAGACGTTTATATGCAAAAGACCATACGGCAAGATCAATACCAGCAAGTGCTGCAGACAAGACTGCTTTCCCAAATAAAAAAATTGTTTGGAGATAACCCAAAAGTTTTTATGCGGGATGGAGCATCTTAGAATACTTCAAAATCTATAAAAAAATATTTGGAAAAAGAACAAATACCAATTTTGCCATGGGCAGAAAACTCTGCAGGCATGAACATAAAAAAACACCATTACCACAAAGGCGCAATTGATTTCCAGAAATATATACCACTGGAATCACAACGATTATTTAAAACAAATTACTCTAAACTGCATTAAAAGCATGTCACGTAGAGTAGCTGTTCTCCGTGTTGTGAAGGGTGGTTTAACAAATTCTGTACTTTTTTTGTGTAAGTTTAATAAATGTTATTTAGAAGCACTTGCATTGTTATTTTGGGTAAATTTACAACAATACTTAAAATTTGGTAAGTAGGCATAATAATTTGGTTCCTTACAGGCTTAAAGACTGTAAGTTTCGAACTACTTTAGTTTACGAACAACAACTTAATTATAAAGCAGATAAATTTATCCAGAACTCGTTCTGGGCATATTGCAAAATCCACAACGCGTTGTGGGTATTAATTCTGGTTAATGACTAAATTCGTCAATCGAGTAAAACAGATAGACAAAAAGATAAGAATTAAAAAGGAAACTGCTATGGCAGAAAGTTAAGGATACCAAGTCTTAAAATCTTTTTTTTAACTTGAAGCTGCCAAAGATACAGATTATAATGTTGATCGCTCACCTATGGTAGCAGAAACAATAAATAAATATTATTAAATGATAATTTATTTTTAAATATTTTCTGTTATGAGGCAATAAAATTTACTATTAGTCTTTAATCACTATTGAATTATTTCTTTTTAAATTTAAAACTGAATGCACCCGTAAGTGGTCGCTGTTGAAAAAATTATAGGACCTATAATATTATTAAATTACTTTTTATTGTTACTAATGGCTTTATTATAATTTCGTTATTATGTTCTTGGGGTTCTGGGATCAGCTCGGTTAACTATCACCGATGACCTCGAACGAGGTTATTCTTGATAGCGCATTATCATTTTAAAATAAATTGACTATATTAGGTTCTACATTTTACTTAATTACTACGGCTCTTGTAATAAACTTTGTTCGTAGTTGTAAAATATTAAGGATGCTTTAGAATGCATTATGTAACTCGATAATAACGACGCTATTGAAAGAAAGTTCAAAATTCTTGATCTCAAAATTCAAAATCTTAAACTGCTATGCAAGTTTAATAATGCACGGCTCAACCTGTCTCGATTACATAATTTTGAAGAGATTACGTTTCACCTGGTTTGAAAATTACAGAGGTAGATAATTAAATTATTTTTCGTAGATATTAGCATAAAATACTTCTTTTGTGTAGTAAGGATCAAAAATAAACATTTAGATGATCCTTTCGTTCGGTGAAAAATTTACATATAATTGTTAGGAATAAGTGGAAATTTATCCCCCTGTTCCATCTTCGCAAAACAAAAGTGTCCATCCCCGAGAACATTCTAACAAAGTAACAATGTTGGTAGAAAATAACTGAAAGAAATTTGTGGATGTCTTAGATAAAGTGGAAGTGAACAGGAAGCTATGAAAAGGTCGAAGTATTGTGCATATTGAATCCTCCAGGTAGAGAAACTCAAAGAAAACTTGGATGGCATACTCTATTAGATTTTCTCTCTTTGTTGTGTGAGAGATAGAGGCGAACTAAACAATTTCCTTTTTCAGATGAAACTTGTTTTCATTTAGATACGCAAAATGTGCCTACATGCCACGAAAAGTTAGAGCAAAATATTAAAGTATTCATGCGAACCTATTATGATTGTTTTTGCCGAACTGCAAACCCGATAAAAAAAATAATGAAAAGGGGTCGATACCCAGCACAAATTTTAATTAAAAATTATGGAAAGTAATTCAAAATAATCATGCAATTCCATCCAATAGAATAGACACCTTAAAAGTGTTTGGAATACTAAAAACTGCTTCTCGCCTTTTTAAAAACAACATTTTTGTGCTCTTCTAATAAAAAAACAAATCAAATATATTTACTTTTGCGATTCTTCTCGGCGCGTAATTTTTCAATAAAATATTTATATTGCATGGGAAAAATATACTTCAGCATCCTTACGTGAATTCAATTTTACAATTTTCATGAGTTTCCATAATAAATAACCTTAAAAATTTTAAACTTGCCCAAGTTTATGATTTGAAACATTTTTATCGACAATTTTATTTATATATGAACATAAAATTTACGATAATTTTTATGTCGTACACTTTTGCATTTGTCTAAATTACGGTCGTAAGATAACTTCATTGCAACACAGTTAGCATTTAAATCTGCGATGTTTGTTTACAAGAAATTAAAAAAACGAATAGCGGATTTGATAACAAAACTTTCACATTTTAAATTAAAAAATTGAGTTATGTAAACATTTAAAAGTGTGCAAAGTTTACAAAGTATTTTATAAAACCATGAATTTTGTAAAAGTGGAACATACGAATATTATTATCGAGAAATCTAAATTTATACCGCAGGCGTAGCAATCAAATGACACAACAATTATTTTTAAAAAACTCACCCTAGAAATTCGTAGTGGTTGCAGAACATCTATTCCACCGTGCATACGAAAACCCCACGGTGAGCCTCCATCCAAGATCACTTCACGTGTAGTC
This sequence comes from Cantharis rustica, assembly GCA_911387805.1. Taxonomy (NCBI): domain Eukaryota; kingdom Metazoa; phylum Arthropoda; class Insecta; order Coleoptera; family Cantharidae; genus Cantharis; species Cantharis rustica. The sequence continues at coordinate 41,155,783 of OU426879.1, forward strand.
ATAATTTCTGGATCTAAACCCAATTGGTCACAAGCCAAATGTTCAGTACACTCTTATTATTACTCGTCGATCTAAATAGATATTTGCATTTTTTCGATTGAAATATTTTGCGACTTGAGTTTAATAAAAATGTTCAAAAATTCAAAAATTCACAAATTTTCAGTTTAGTTTTTTAATTAAAAAAACGAAATCTATCAGGTTGTGGCTTAGTCTCTATTACAGTTGGCACAGATTGGATATATTTTATAAATTTCGTCAAACAATAATTTTAAATTATCAAAATGATCGCGTCGATAGATACGCACAAAAATAAAACTTCACCTAACTTTATATAGTATAAAATGGAATAATTTTAATTCACTAAAATTCCATTACCACTTAACTTAATTGACAACCTTGTTAATACATTCAATTTCTTTAATCAATATTTGGAGAGTAACGAGGGTAGAAATTGCGGTTAATTTTCAAATATATCTAATGTCATTTTGTCACGTGCTACGCACCCACGCTTTCAGCAGTCGGCGCCGATGGTGTTCTGAACGCGATACGCGGACAGACTGCACCATGACGCTCTTCCACCAACCCGGGTGCCCTGCTGAACATGTCTTTGCACTTGCGAGTATCTTCTTCCTCCTACTACGCTTATTGATATTGAACAGCACCCCCAGCTGTTTGTACTTTGACTGCAGCTGAAAACACCATTACAGGTTAATTAGTTGATTAACTAAAGTTAAAATATCTGATATCATGCAACCCATAAAATTAATTACAACCCCTTTGCGTGCATAACTAATGCGTGACTAATTTTTTAACGCTTTTAAAATGCTCAATTACACGTGTTTATCTTGCTGTTAATTAATTTCGCAAATCATTTTTACAATTGTTAAGAATTAAACTATAAAATTTCAATTTTGCACGTTATCCTTTTGCACCTCCACATTACAACAAAAATCAGCAGTACTAATAATTTTAAAATTTCTTTTTAATCAATAAGTAATTCCTTATGGCAGTTTATTGTTCAATACCTTAGAGTTTCATAACTTTCAAAATTTATTTACCACGAAAAGTTTAATTCTTTGTTGTTCAATTTGCGGTACCGCAAAATACAAAAGGTTTCACCATTAATAGTTCTCAGATAATAACATAAATGATAACTGAAACGTGAACCATTAGTTTACAAATTATTAACAATCTTGAGTAATATCAAACCCGCAACAAATCGCAACTTCACAATAAATTAATGTGGCAGTTGATATCTATAGGTCCGTTTAATATCGATAAATTTAATGTAAAAGGGGAACAATCTTTGGATGATATGTATGAAATTTATCCATGAGACTACTTGACGTTTTTCGGGGGGTTGTTTAACATACATTTGTGAACGAGTATGAAATGTAATCGAAATTTAAAGATCTCAGTTGAGATATTATGCAGTTATATAAAATAATAAGATTTAAATTTAAAGAACCTTTTTTTAGCGATAAATTGTTTTATTTTTCGTTAAATAAACTCGAAATCGATAATAATCGTGATATGGCACCCACGTGCATTATTAGTTTCTCTTTAAATTCTATTGATTGTATTTTTATCGTTTTTCACAAACAATTCACTATTTTCATATTTATCTCTCACCTTCATTTGTTTTTATCTTTTTCAAATATTTTTAGTTCCACCCTGTCAAAACTTGTGAATTAATGTCTTTCAGTATTTTTAAATAAAAATTTTATACGATGTCGTCTATAAATAACTCAGACATTTTTGATGAAATTTTGCTAATCAACATCGAAAATATTATAATTGAAAATAAACCTTAATACGCTGAAATATAAAATTTCTTCAATTTAGAAAAAATCTTCAGTTACTTTTTGCCTTTTTGTAAAAATTAATTTCAATGTGCATTTTTTACGACGTATACTCAAAAGGTAGGTCTTACAAAAAAATTGTTAATAGCCACATAAAAAATAATTTAATTCTGTGTAATTTTGTTTGATCTTGGTATCTCTATCGTAAAAATTAGCCATGTTAAGCCATTTTTTGTTAAAAAGACACGTTTTTGAAAAAAACTAAATTATCAATTTAGGCATTTAAATTGCATTTTGACAAAAAAATTCACCAACCATATTTAAAGAAACTAAAATGACAATAATTCACATTTAACAGGGTTGAACTTAGAATATTTGAATAAACAAGAAAATAGAATTCTGAAAAAATTACGCTATAGAATTGATAAAAATTTCTAAAAATAAAAAACTTTGTAACATAATATAAAGGCCCTTATTTCACGATTATTTTCAGTCATGTATAACAGTAAAAATAACAAGAAGTTGGATTATTTTAACATCACATACTACTAAATACCACAAAAATACTTAAAAAATTCTAAACCTTTTAAAGTTATTTTCTATTTATAGTAAACGTGCTTTAGGTACAAAAACGTGGTAAAATTTTAAACTTTTTTTCAAATTTAGTTTCGAAGTGATAGATGGCATTGTATGTCTCTACTTCAACCCCATTGTATGGGAATTTAGAATTCATATTCATTTACTTAACCTAAAATTTTATTTAGACACATGACGTTGTTTAGTTTGTTAATTTCTTGATCTTTTAATTTTTTTAAATTTTTTTAATTTTTTGGTATATTTGCTCTTACTCCTTGTTATTTTTACTGTTATACACAACATGACTGATGATCGAAAATAATCGTGAAATAAAAGCCTTTATATTATGTTACAGAGTTTTTTATTTTTAATAATTTTTATCATTTCTATAGCGTAATTTTTTCAGAATTCTATTTTTTTGTTTATTCAAATATTCTAAGTTCAACTCTGTTAAATGTGAATTATAAGCTGTATTCTTTTTACCTATTTTATTTCCATTTCAGTTGCTGAGATGAAGTGAGCTGAGACGAACTGAGATTAACTGAGTCAAAATGAGAAAAAGATAAGGTAAAAAGAACAACGAAAATTTACTACTTAGTGATTTTTGAATTTAATTATTTCGAAGTTTGGTAGTACTAACCAAATGTCAACATAAACTTCAAAAAGACGAATTAAAAATTTAAGGTGCAGTAGATATTATTGAAATGATTGTAATAAGTGACAAGTTTAATTCAAATCAACCAATCCGGACTATTTCCCAATTTGTCTCAGCTGTAACACTTCAAAACAGCAAGATCAGTTTGTGTATGGAAGGGGATAATTTTGTCACGTAAAACTCAGTTCGGCACGGCACAGTACTTATGTCAAAACTGTAAATAAAACAACCTTTCAACTGAGTAACTGAGTATCTCAGTACAATCTCACTTAAAATAGGTAAAAAGAATACATCTAATTGTCATTTTAGTTTTTTTAAATATTATGTTTCTTCATAGTATGTATTATTTACTTGACAGTTAAAAATTTTATAGTTTTAGCATTTTGTTAAGTTTGATTATTTTAACATTACATACTACTAAATACCACAAAAATACTTAAAAAATTCTAAACTTTTTTAAGTTATTTTCTAACCATATTTTGTATCTTGCAATTGCAATTTTTATATTAAAAAAATTTATAACTTAAGAAAATTTACTTTTTATATATATAAATAAGCGATTCCTTTCTTATAAACAATAAAATATAAAAATTAGATTTTGAAATTACGACTAAAAGCAATGGATTTAGAAATAAAAAAAAAATAACAAATGAAAGGATTATCATTTCGACCGTTTAGTCTTATAGATGGACATGTTAATATATTTTTTATTTAGAAAAATTTTGATTATTTTAAAAATGACGAATGTTTTGATAAAAAATGTACAAATGCTTTTTAAAGCAAAGCTAATAAAATGACTGACAATTTGTTTTATTTCTTGATTATATACCATCTAGCTGAACAAAATAACAGGTGTTTCCATGTTTGATAAATATTGTAATGATACAAATAAATAAATTTGTGTATTTGTAAAAACTAATATTTTTATGTTCAAAACCAGATATCAAATAAGAAATTAAGGAGATACATAGTAACTACAAAAGCGTACTTTAAGAAAATATATGAACTAAATTATAGATAATTTCGGTTTTCACAAAAATGTATTTTATTAACAAATATGCATAATATAATCAATTTTAAAATAAAAAAATGAAAATTTTATATTTTATTTCATGTTTCAATTTGCCATTGTTTTGTAAAACCCTTACCTCTTCCTTACCAGAAAAAAACTGGTTATAATTTGATTTTTACAAAAAGGCGGTAACTAACTCCATAAATCAATTTTTGGCCAGATTAAACAAATTTTATTATTCGGCAAGTCTTGGATGTATTTGAGCTAATTTTCACTTTACGAAATTTTTTTAGGTCAAACGCTGGACTAATGATTTGTTTAATTTTTGTTAAAATTTTATTTCATATATTTACTTGAATTTTTTTTATTAAGTTTATTTCTATTTAATTTTAAATCAATGTTCTCTCGTGCGATAATTGCCCATTTGTTCCTCTAGAGCAAATAAACTTCAAACTTTTCTTTGAAGAACTACTTTTCCTTGTATAATAATCCATTTAGAAAACCAAAAGAATATCGTTCGTTTTCTAGATGACTTGGATACCTACCTGACAAGTAATGACTGAATTTAACTTTTTAAAAGATTTAATTAACGCAAAAAAGTTTAAACCAAACTGAAAACTTATAATTATATTGAAAAAATGTTTGTTAAAATAAATAAGCACAAACGAACAAATTAAAACTTTTCTTTAAAGCGAATGTAAATTACCCCCATTTAAGAGTTTTAAGAGCTTCAAGTTTTAAAATTAGTTCAGTTTTTGTCTACATATTTATTTTGCACCCAAATACAAAATTTTAATATATTTACTAACGTTATTTTAAAAATTAAAAAAATTAGCAATGAAACAAACTAATGAACATTTTAAATCATTGAACTAAATAAGTTAAATTAAAATATAGAGTGAAGGCTATATACATTTTTAAAACTGTTTCATGATAATTAGTACTCGACAATTGAATTCAATTGCATTTCGTATTTCTTTCACCTCTTTGACAGGTGGTGACAATGACATAGCATTGACATGCTACAAATTACTGACCTAAAGTGTTCGTTTTGTTGCAAAAGTAATTTATGTTATATTATAGATTAACTTAAAATGTCAGAGTTCATAATTTATAAAGAGTCATACAGTTACAGATGAGCCACAAAAAGTTAGTTTTGCCCCAAATAAATTACGTTATTTTTATTTAATTTGTTAAAACACAGGGACATTTTGTTTGATTAAGCAAACTTCAAAATTCATTACTAGTTAAATTTGAAAATGATATATATTATTATGCAATAGCATTATAATAATTATTATTGCAAATAAGTTAAATAATAGTGAATTTATGTAAAAAGTAAGCCATATAAATAAGTCGAAACATATTGAAAACTGTTGGTATATGTTTTTTTTCAAATACAATTTAATTTAATGTGTTGATATTTAATCATATTATAATTTTTAAAAATTACCTATTCTGTAACAAAAATATGTAACAAAACACCTTTAATCTAAAAATATGTTAGCAAAACAAAAATCAAGCTAGCTTTTTCATTACACGAATATGTTTACCAATAAAATCGTTTACAAAATGCTCAAAGCATTTTAAATTTTAACATATTTCATACTTTTTACAATGTAGGGTAGGAATTTGATTTTTGATTTGAAAAAAATGGTATGTGTTATTTAGATTAAAAGTCTCTTTGTTTCGTATAAAAATTGCTTGTCAAACGAAATTCTATGTTTAATACGAATGACAAAATATACTTTTTTCTGCCGCTATCGCTAGCAGAAAAAGTAATACATAAGTAGCCGGCTTTACTTTTTAGAACCGAACATTAAAGTGAAACTTAACTTTGTATTATTAATACACGGTTGCATCGTTATCGTTTGTTGTATATTTAAGCTTAAAGTGTAGATCAGGTACACAATATTGTACTTTCGTTTATTAATTTGTTATTATTAATAAATAATATTCTTATTATAGGTACTTCAAAAATTAGAATTTTTAACAAAAATCAGATTGGCGTTTTTAATTACAAATAATTGTTAAATATTTTTTAATTGGCATAAGCTTAAATGTTTTTATTATTATAAAAGCTATTTAAATAAATTTAAAAAAGTTCTAAATCCAGATTCCACCGTAACATATTATGATCGCTATTCCGACTATTATTCGACTCAAGTAAGAGAATTGCACGATTACAGTACACACTGCAGTTCATTTTCATTCTATATCAATTTTTATGTAGATACTATTATTAAGTTAACTTAATAAATAAACCTTGAATAATATTTATTTTTTAACATCAGTAGAATTACACTTTAACCTCAGTATATTGTCGTCGCGTTGCCCCGCTATTAGAGTAATAATCTACGACCCGCCGCTGGTAAAAAGCAAAAATTGTCTATTACCAGGGATAAAAGACATTAAATAATTTTTATTCTTCACCAATAACAACAAACGATAATGAAATACGTGCAGGTGTCAAATTTCGAAATGTTTATCTAACTAATGCAAGGTACACATAGTTTGTTATTATAATACACAAACAACTAATTAACAAATCACTCTTGTCGGCTCCCAAACGCGAAGGAATCTTTGCATGTTGTTATAAGTAGAGTAAATGGTATTCGTAGCTTTTGCAGTTTTTTCTTTTAATTTATGTCCTTCGTAATTTTTTTAAATTAGGTTACTCTGCTTGCGGATGTTAATGGTATGCTTTAATAAGAACAAGTTAGCTGGACACTAATTCAGTTTCAAAACTTACATATCTTTTAAAATTTCGAAAAAATATTAATTTTGAAAATGATTTTATGTTAATTTAATTTTTCAATATAGTATATCAATTTTGTATCATCTGCATTTAATTTTCTTAATCTTTGTATTAAATAAAATAAATTTTTAATTTTCTTCCGGTTTACCCATATAAAATAAATTGCACTGTTTATATATTTATTTAATTATAAGTACGGGCAAGTAAATTGAAACCGATTTGCTATTCAAAAAACAGTCTTCTGTGCAAGTTTGCATTACGGGCAGTTCTGTTGATTGCCGAGTTCAACAAATACAGACTAAATATTTCTAGGATAAATACGAAAGAAAATCCGCACAAGCAACTATTAGGATCCTTCTCTCAGTAAGAAACCTGAGGTAAGGAGCTGAAGCAAACAATCATATCCTAATGAAAAATATTTATAAAATGGTAAATGTTATTAACATGTGATAATATTTTTTAATAAAATTAATTTTTACATGTTAGATGAAATTGAAAAATAATTTAATTCATAACTTACATAAAATTGTTCAAAAACTATTTAAATGAATGATATAGTTTGCGACACTATGTTATAACTGATGTTTCGATTTTCAGAATCTCATCAGGCAAACCTGGAAAAATTATTGAAATGATTGAAAAGTTATGCTATTAAATTCAAAATTCAAACTTGATTTAAAGTCAAATTCATTTGACTTTTGTAAAAACAAAAATTATACCTACTTGAAGCCAAATAAATAAATAAACTTATTTTGAAAAATTCTAAACCGGAAAACTAAAAAAAAAAATTGAACAATTTTATGTAAGTTATGAATTAAATTATTTTTCAATTTCATCTAACATGTAAAAATTAATTTTATTAAAAAAGAAAAATATTTATGGCTACAAGTAACTGCAAATGTTTATAAAAGTTTTATTAATGTTACCAGTTTATATTAGAGGTTTATAAGGTTACTAATGGGTTGCCAAGTAATAAAATATCTAAAAAGTTTAGGTTATATAATGAGTTTTTATAATAGTTCCAGTTACTAAGTTATAAAACCAATACTATTTGTTTACATATAGGTATTCCCTGTAATAAATATAAAACTTACTGCTTCCATAATAAATAAAATCTACAGATTATTAGTAGAGTCCGGATTTGTAGCTATAATGCTTTTTCTGGAAACACAAAGCAGCTCAAATTTTTTAAATAATCTAAGCGATTTATCACAAAAGAATTCTTTTGGCATCATTTTTTATATGCTTGTTTTGGATTTTTGTACTTTTTTTGATTTTTTAGGCTTTTTGTCCTTTTTTATGCTTTCCTGTGCGGTTTATGAATTTTTGAAGATTTAAAAAATTTTTTTTTTTTTAATTTAAATTTAAAAATTAAAGGAGGTTTTAGACAAAAATGTTGGTTTTAAAATAGTGGACGATGTATCCAAAACAATATCCGGAGAAACCATTGTAAATTTAGAAATGGATCCCTGTGTTTTAGCAGAATTCAAATTTGCACCAATCACTAGTGTCGACGTTGAAAGAAGCTTTTCAGTTTACAAAGAACTTGAAGCTATAGAATGAACTTTACTCTAGAACATTTGAAACTATTTTTAATAATCAATTGTTTTACAAATTAAAATTCAAGCTGTTAATAATGTAATTTTTTAATTTTTTTATAAAATAAACAAGTTAAAAGAACAATAAAATAAGATTTTTTAACATGTTTATTTTATAAAAAAAATACATTAATATTAACATTTAGGGTCAATAATTTACTATAATTATTATATTATCAATATTATTATTAATAAATTATTAATAATTAATATCAATAAATACTATTAATATTATTAATTATAATTATTATTAATAAATTTGCTGCTTTTTTTGATTAAATTGATGCTTTTTTTTATAAAATTGATGCTTTTTTTGGTAATATTTGATGCTTTTTTAAGCACTTTTTTTTTAAATTTTGATTCTTTTTTATCAGGACTCTAATTATTAGTGTTAAAAGAAACTGTTATAACAATTTATAATAAGTTTATAACTAGGATTCTTCTTAGAGCACCATTAGTAATTTTAAGTTTTTTCCGATTGTTATATTATATTCAGTGCCGTAACTATTTAGGTAGGTGCAACAGGTGCAGCTCCACAGACCCAAAAAAGAAGACATTAAACATACAGATAAAAATTTTTTTTTTTTTTTAATAGAAAGTTCAAAAAGAAAACTAAATTTTGAAATAGTTTATTAAATTAATTAATATAAACATGGATTAATTTTAAGGAAATATAATTATATTCAGTTTGGCAAAGTAAATGTGTTCATTCATATCAAGCAGTAATTATACGGAAAATTTTAAGCTTATGTTCTGTCAAAAAGATACAAGAAGCAGCCTGGGAAGCGACTCCAGTATACCAAAATCATCAGGTTGAAAACTTTTGTCCAAAATGTATTCAAAGCAAACTACAAGAAAAAAGAAAGTTTAGAAAAAAATGGCAAGAAACCCGGACCCCCAGTGATAAAACAAATTATAATAGAGCAATTAAAAATCTCAAAAAGCTGTTAAAAGACCATAAAAAATTCAAGAAATTCAAGAATACCTGAACGAACTGACAGCAACTGAAGCAACCGACTATTTTCTCTGGAAGGCAACTAGAAAGTTGAAAAGGCCAGAAACAGCAATTCCGCTCATAAAAACACCAACACTAGAATGGGCAAGAAGCAATAATGAAAAGGCAAATGTATTTGCAGATCATCTGGCCAAAGTTTTTAAACCGTTTTAAACAGTAGATCCAGAGAAAGATGTCGGAATTCAAGAATTCCTAGAAGCACCACTCCAAATGGAACTACCAATAAAAAAATTTAAGATAAGAGAGGTATCAACCTACATTAAAAAGCACTTAAACTTAAAGAAATCTCCCGGATTCGACCTAATAACTGCAAAAGTCCTACAAGAACTCCCAGATAAGGTAATCAAGTTTATAACTATGATCTTTAATTCCATCTTAAGATTAGGATATTTTCCTGTACAATGGAAGGTGGCTTAAATTATTTTAATACCCAAACCGGGAAAGCCAACAACGGAAACTGCCTCGTAAAGCAGCTTGCTTCCTATTTTATCTAAGATTTTTGAAAAGCTGCTTTTAAGAAGATTAATACCTATAATCGAGAAACGGCAAGTGATTCCTGAGTATCAGTTCGGATTCCGACATCAGCATTCCACGATTGAGCAAGTTCACAGAATTACTAATAAAATCAAAAAAGATTTAGAGACGGAAAGATATTGTTCAGCCGCATTTTTTGATATAACCCAGGCTTTCGACAAGGTCGACCATTCAGCTTTGGGGAGCAGCAAGAAACTCCAACATCGCCAAAATACAGAGGTTTCAATCAAAAACTCTAAGAATTATCGCAGACGCCTCCTGGTTTGTACTAAATCATGTGATTCATCGTGACCTCCAAGTGCCCATAGTTAAAGAATGTATTAAGTCGTTCAGCAGTTCTCTTACTTGCAAGAACTGTGAGGATTTTATTGGCTTAATCTTCTCCATCAATAATTTTGTAAGATTTGTAATTGACTGGTATAACTTTTCCTTATCTTACCCATCATTGTTTAGCTTATAACTTAAATTAATTATAACCACCAGTAAATCATTTTAATTGTTAAATCGGTACATGTTTTTAACATTTATTGTGGGGTAAAATATTTATTTGATTGTGACAGACTGACAAATGTTTACTTTACAAAAAATCCATTTAAAATTGTTTGCTCGGCGTAGGGATGAAATAACGTATGTAATTCAATTAAATGTACTTTTTTTAAATAACAGATAACCGCGATCGGTGTTAAAATTGCCTGGTAATTGCAGTTTTTAAAACTTTTTGTATTCAAGTTGTATCGATCTATTAAGCTTAACACACTAAAGTTTCAGTTTTTCTGTTTTAAATAACCTTCATTTTAAGTTAACCGCTAACCGGAATCTTCCTTAAAAAGATCGTCGATTGCCAAGCTTGCAAGCTGTAGACGTTTTTATTGCTTGCCATTACACTAATTTTTTGACTTCTGTTTTCAGCAATTTATTTTCTCGAAATTTTCAATTAATTATTTTTTATCTGATGTTTTTATTTTATGCAGTGCAAATTGCAAATACGTGTAAATGGAAATGCTCTACATGACATGTAGGTACCAATTTATTTGCTGTAAAGTGCAGTATGTTAATAAAACTATATGTCATACCAATATATGACGTACTTATTTCCTCTGAGACTCTCATTCCGCTATAACGTTATATCGTTAATAAATTGACTCTGTGTATGGAACAGAGCTTTTGATTATTCATAAAATCTTATGGGAATTATTGAATCATTACGATAATAATTTTGATTTACGTAAATTGTTGTAACTTATGTAAGTGTAGGCATTCATTAATGTAGCCCTATTATGTTTAGCTTAATCAAGTTTGACGATAATAGCGAAAATTGTGGTGTAACAGTTTGAAGAGCGTTAAATGTAAGATCTTTAGGAAGTATCTCCGGACTTAACAAATTTTGTAAAAATTCTTTTCATTGCAGATCTGTGTGAAAATATAAAAATGTTACACTAAAAACTTAAAAACGGGATCTGATCGTTTTTGTTTGTAATTTATCAATTTTTGAGAAGCAGATCTTTAAATTAAGATTATTAAAATATTTGTAGCTTTCTAGAAATAAATAACAAAAGGTTTGGATATTTTCTTTATTTTATTTTTTGAATTGTAAACAAAATTTTAATATTTGATATTCATTTTTGATATTAATAGATTGCTACGGTATTTCTATTTTAATATTAATTATTTTTAATAGATCACTTGAAATTCAAAACTATGTACGACTTTACGTTTTATTACATTATAATAATTATTATATAGTACATTACATTAGCTAGACAGCAAAGAGTGCTTGCTAAATAATATTTTAATTAATTCCTACACAAAATGCAAGCGAACTCTTGATTGTATTTTATGTGCTACATTATTAGTACATGAGTCATTTACTCTAAATACTTCAGCTTTGCAAAATTGAATTTTTTACACTTTTAAAATAAATCTTTTATAGTGTAGTTAATATATACTTTCTGTTTAAAGGGTATGAAGTGCGAAAGTTCATTCATTTGAAAATGTTAAAAAGATTATTTTCATAAAATATATTATATTAAATTTGTATGCCGTTCAACGAACATTTAAAATTAAAAAATATATTAGCAAAGTTAATTAATAGGTTATTTGTACGCATTTCAAAGACGGTTCAAATATTGCGTTAAATTAAAAATCTAACTAAGTAAAACGCATTTTTTTGTACGATTCTTATATTCTATTAACGTATTATTATTCCAGGAGGAAACTGATTAAATTAATGAAATGCAATTTAAGTGAAACAATGAAACGTAAAAGTCGGTCGTAATGTACAGAATATACCATCAGTTTGTCAAAAGTTGATTTACTTTGTTTCTCTGCTTTTTTGTAATGGTAGGAAGCCCATAGTGTTTTAACAGCTTTGTAATTTAGTCTAAGTGCTTTCTTTTAGTTTATTATTTTATATTAATCAAAGTGTTGTGCCTTGCCCGTTACCTTATCAGCAACATAAAATTTTTTTTATCGATAAATCGATAATATAGGTTTACGAATGCAAAAAAGAATTTACCGCCAAAGAATAAAAACCGCACATAAGAGATAAGATTTAAAGGTGTAATTTCAATTTGCAACTCTATGAGGCTTTTGGTTTTATTTACACATAATATTTGTAGATCAAGCATTGCAAAAAAACAAGAGAGATGGGAAAAATACTTTTATAGATATTTGAGACCAATATTTCAATAGGCAAGATTTGTTCAAAGGGATAAAGACCAGTTTTTCCATCTTACATTATAGGACACAAGAAAAAATGCTTTATTGTCAGAATGTTCAAGTGTAGAGAACTGTTTGGAGCAGTTTGCCAAAAATGAAAATATACCTCTGTTAATTAGAAACCTGCGTCAGAATGTGATGCAATTACAAAATGACTTGATTATGTAAAGTCCAGAAAGCTGATAAAGAAAACCTTCAAGATAAGCTCTAAGGTCAGGTGAGACAAACTAATGTAGGTTAAAATAACGTACTTTTCAATTCTTATTAGTTTTATTTGTACTATCTGGTGCCTACAACATTTTAAACCCCTTCAGTTCCCGAGACAGAAAGTTTTCTGATAGGATATTTTAAACAAAAATCTTTTTACAATTTGATTAAAACTGAACAGATCGATAAAATTCAAATTTTTTTCTTAAACTTATGCTTTTTGAATTTACATAAATTATCAATATACTATTTAGTTAACAGTTTCTCAAAATAATTTTATAAACCAAAGCGTTTCGAGACTACTATCCATATTTTTAAAATAAAAGTTTTGTTACATAGTTTTTATTTATGTTGTTATTCCCGCATCTCATATTACAAAATAGATTCTACAAATTTTGAAAACCACCGAATCCTAGCTTTATTACCTTACGCTTTCGAACCCAAAGTTTAGAGGTAACAATAAAACCCTTTACCATGTATAATATTCATTGAAGACAAGTTATATTTATACAAGTGCGTTAATATTTTAGATGCATTTCATTTAAATATACCGAGAAAGCCTTTCCTATTCATTTGAGGTAAATTTCGATTATTACATTTCTTGTTGATCTAATTTGATAATGTTTTATTACTTGGTTGCCAAGATAACAGGCTTTATGTTCATTGACTTTTAATCACTTTAAATTGGAATTTATATTGACAATAAAAGTAAAACCATTCTTAGTACTTCTGCCTTTGGTCTTTTAGCAATTAAAACGTAAAAAAGAAAAAGAAAAGACATGCATTTGAATCGATTATTTATATTGAGCACGAAGACCAATACAATACTAGATAATAATAATGTGTAGGTTGATATCAACTATGGATAGTGAAGGTGTTATAGTGATATAAAAATGCAATTTCAGTTTTATTTTCTGGTAGGTTAACAAATTTTAAAGTAACCCAGAAATACTAAAATCTAAAAATATAAATTTCCCGGAACACAGGTGCAGACATCTGAAAATTAACAGCAATATTCGATAACTTACAAACAAATTTTTTTACTTTACTTTTTTATTAAGGCTAACTTTTAAAAGGTTCTGATGTTTACTCGAAAACAGTCACCTACTTTTAGAAGAACTCTCTTCGAAAATTCACTGAATACTGTTTATTATTGTCTGCCGATTTTTTCGCACGGGATTGAACCGAGTACCTCGGGTGGATAGTCTGTACCCTACTTTGTATTATATGGATGTGTCCGTCCATAACATAATTAAAATGGAATCCCACCCCAACATACCTAAATCTAAAAGAGGCGAAAAGCTATCCTATTGAAAGTTTCATTAATTAAAAAATGCAAAAATGTATTTATTTTGTTTCATCCTCGCATAACAATTTAAGGTAAACCATTTTCAATTATACATCAACATAAAGTGAACGAAATCCGATCACGAAAAGACACTCGTAATAATTGAATAAAAATAGACTGTTTGACGTGGTATACTTTCTCAAGTAAAAATTGCAAGAATAATTTTGAATATTAATGAACATGAAAAAAATCTAAAAATTTTCTTTTTTCTTCCTTCTATCCAAATATAAATTGAAAACAACTGTTATTCTCTTTAACGACACTAATGAATTGAGGCAAGCAAATTTACAAAATTTATTCTGAAATTTGTTAATTAAACAAACCATCTGTTAGATTTGTAAGGTATAGGGTGAAAAGGAACAGACGTTTTACTTTGATTAATTTTGTTTACGATTCTTGTATATAGGGTGCCTTTAAAATGTTTCGCTAAATTTTTGAAATATTATAGGACTATTAATTTATATAATAAAAAACGGCCAGTTTGCAAGAATGCTTGGCCCTTGGCTTCTTAGCTCGACTTGCAAGATTGCTTTAAACATCTAGAGTAATATACAAAATTTTATAAAGCAACTTTTAAATTCTAATCAAATTTCCTTTTATTTTAATAAGCAGCAGCGAACATCGTAAAATTAAGATGAGGTGTGCACGGAGACATGTACAAATAATAACTTTTTTTGTAAAAAAATTCTTAAAAACTTTTAGAAAAGTTAAACGCAGTGTTTTGAAATTTACATGCTCACACGAGTTACAAAACAATATAACAAAAGTTAACGTTAAAAAAGTTTTTATTGCATAAAGCTATTTTGTGCAAATTGAACAACACTGTTAGGTTTTTAAAAACTTTTTAGTTATTTTTTGTTAGAAATAAAATTTATAGCATATTCAAGTTAAGTTTAGTCAGATTGTTTTATTGAATGAATAAAATTGACCTCATTGTTGGAAATTTGTCAAAGCATTTTTCAAAATTAAAATTTTTAATATACTGATTATAATATAAATTAAAATAGGATTATGGATTTAGCACAATCCCAATAAAGCAGTGCTTTAATAGGTATAATGTAAAACTTAAAAGATGTCAAAGAGTGTAATTTACATTAGCCTGCATTAAATGGTAAATTAATTTGAAAAATTAATCGTGACATTAATATTTATACTCCATTGAAAATTAATGAATACTAATGAAGTTTTCTAAGGCGGAAAACGTAAAATGATAATCTTTTTAAAATCGTTTTGATTCTCTTATTTTCATTTAGGCGATGTAATTCGAGAAAATATTAATTTTAAAACAAATTACGGAGATTACACTTTTAAAATTTAATATACCTACCTATATTATTCTAGTAAGACGATTATTTTATACAATTAAGAAAACTACAGAAAGAAAAGTTTTATTTTAATCGCGGTAGCGAACAGCAAAAAATTCTCGTTTGATGAGGGTGCGCACAGCTTGTAGAGCGATTTTAGGAAAGTGTACTTATTGCAGTTTTTCTTGAAATTATTTAAAATTTTTCAGAGTTATTGGAAGCAGGTTTACTGATAACCAACGGCGTATAAATATAATAGCTGATGAAGCAAAATCTTCAGGCTTTGCAGTGGCAGGGTTTCCATGCAGGACAGCGGACTCGTGGATCATAACATTAATTTCATCTGTGTTTTAGTTTGATTGTCAAATATAACTAATAAATGGGCTTTACAGAAAACATGATAAATTAATTGTGACCGCAAGAACATCTCAAATCAGAGAATCGCAGAGTCTAGCCAATCATAGATCATAAGCTCTAAGTTTAGAATGCGAAATTTTAATGCAAAATTTTTAATTTTTAATAATGTACCAAAATAATAATAATCAGTTAAATTTATTTAAAAAATATATAATTGTACTTTTTTGTATTATTATACAAAATCAGGCCCATATACAGTAAAACTCACGAGATCTTCATTACAACTCAACCAATGAAGGATTCGTAGTGTGCTCTAACGGTGGGAAAAAACCTAGAAATGTGCAGTAAAGGTGTAATTCCAGCTAAATTGTAATTTCAAAAAAATACTATTACTGAGATTTTGGGGGTTATTTCATACCTCTTAGATCAGCCGGTGCATGATTCATTAGATGAATCTGTTTTGAAATAATGAAGTAAACAGTTTGCAATCACAGAACTTGCACTAAATCTTCAGTTTTTAAAACCAGAAGATCGGAGAAATGATTAATATCAAATTATGTGACAAAGTAAGAAAACACTTTAGTTTAAATTTAAAAGATATTCCATACAAGTAGTGATGTACTAGGTGGGAAGAGGGGGGGGGTATTTAATAGTCTTTAGATTCCCTTGTGTATATATTGTAATGGTATTTTTGTAGAAAATTCCCACATACTTATACTTGCTCAGGTAACCCTGGATTGCGGAAGCAATTGGTAATTTTCAAGGGTCAAAAGGTTCCAAAATTATTTCTTCAAAATATAAAAACAAAAAAAAATTTTTCTTTTCCAAAAACAAATTAATTGTCCAAAAATTATTAATAATCAAAATTCAAATTAAATGAAATGTTTTAAATATTTCCTCAAGAAATCGTAGTTTTGATTCTCGCTTATCCAAATCGACGAGTTATCCATCTGGCCACACGCTCGCACTTACAAATAATTTTAATTTCCAATTTTACAATGCAAATTCAAATTTACAATTTGAATTTCTTCTTTTCCAAATCAAATTAATTATAGCTCAGTAGCCACTCATCAAAAAAATATCCAAATTAATTCCAAAATATCAAAAATTATCATCCAAAAAAGCACAATAATGCACTCGCACCAAATTCACTTTATTTAAATCAAAATCAAAATTATTACTCACAAATTCAAAATAATATCAAAACTCAGTGTATCAAAAATCAAATTCAGCGGGCATGCAACATCACGCACCCGCTGTCGGCCATAGTTGGCCAAAGAAGCCTATTTCTCTATTCTTTCTCTCTACTCTGTACTTTTTCAATTTAAACGTTTAAAAATAAAATTAACAAATTTTTACAATTTAGCACAGGGTGGGTCGAAATATTTTGTTTCACGACAATATAGATTTATTTTTTTCTAATAGGGTGAAAGATTTTTGTTTAATAAACCTTCAGTCTCTGAAATCGGAGATACTTGTTCAGATAATTGTCGCGTAGAGTACCCGAGAATACCCTGCAACCCCCGGTGCGTAATACCATGACATACAGATTTACTTTTTTCTAAAATAATAAAGGGTTTCCATTTAATAAAATACTGAAAAAAAATTCTTATCGGGGTAGATAAACGTTCATGTTAAACAATGAACAACGAGTCTTGCAGTACCTTAAATTATCAGAAATATTTAAATATTGTTCTTCAAAATTGGCACTAATAATAATTAATATTTAAAATATAATAATGATTAAATATTTAGTTTTGGATCAGCCACCATTGAGTTTTATTAAAATTTTCTCTAATATTGTTCAGTGCAATTTTATATTTGCCACCAAAACATGTTGTTATTGTTCAACGAATTGGGTTTACCTGGTTTTACCCAACAGGTAGAATTGTCCTTTTATGAACAATAATTGTTAACGACTGAAGGACCTTTCTTCTGGTCGAGCAGTATTATTAAGAATATTGTAGGAGTAAGACCTCCAAAACATTTTGTACAGTTTTGTTTTTTATTTGTTAGTTCTCATTTATTAAATTAAAGTTGGTTAACCGAAATAAAAGTTTTTTATATAAGCCAAGAAGCAAACAACAAATATCTAGATTAGATAGCTTTTCTCTAATAAGAAACTTGTGTTTTATTGTAATTGTATTGCTTTTTTTTCAGTTTAAATAGGGGTAGCTAGGAAAAAATTGTAAAATTATCTTTTTAGGTTTAGAATTTGTTGAATGCGCGGAATTCTGATGAGTTTTGTTAATAGAAAGACTACACCGAAATGGAAAATGCCGACTATTCGAGATTATCTAAGTTGTCAGCAAATTTTGGTTAAAGAAATAAAATGGTAAAATGATATATAAATACATTTATTTTAATTAGTAAAATAGATGCAATTTTATAAGTTTTATGGTGAATTATCGTTAATTGGAAGAACTAAAAAATTGTTATAAAATTGATATTTTACGAAGATGATAAAGTTTATCGAGAATAATTACAGAGTTGATTACAAAACTCTTCAATTTTATTCAAAAGAAATAAAAAATTCTAAAAAGTTTGCATATTTCATTTAAAGAGAGATCATTGCAATATATTAATAACATTAATTTACCTTTTTGGAAAACCAAATTAACTTGGGGGAAATACTATGTAATAAGTCTTACTTATTACTGAAGTCTTTCAGTAATACACATTTTCTGTAATACACACATACAGTAATACACAGCTCTTAATTTTTTATAATTCTCATGTATAATATTTTTTTATTATATATTATAATATTAATTAATATATTATAAATTATATTTTTCTACGTAGGTATGTATTCTGTACGTTACGGTTGAAATTCATTATTTTAACATTTTTGTTTAGTTTGTTTATTTTTAATATATCATGGTTTATAATTTCATCACGTAAAAAATTACTTAATTCTTGTGAACTTGATTTATGTAGATTTATTTTAAAATAATATTATCTTCTAAAACAATTCAAAATTCAAGTTGTTTTTAGCTTGTTAACTTTTAAAATATTTACTCAAAGAAGTTCCGTCTAATTATGATAATTATTCGTAAAAAAACTTGAAAGGAAAGGTTAAATATAATTTTTACTTTTTCGTACTTTTCGAAAAATAGTCAAGTTTGCATATTTAAACATAATAATTTTAAAATTAGATTATAAGTTCTTGACATTGACGTTAATAATAAGTATGCAAAGTTCCGTATTCTATTTAGAGAGATGATAATTGTCATGTCGAGTACCCGAGAAAAATAGACCAAAACCTTGACCTAATAAATTATTTTTATTCCATTAAGAGTTTTAGATCATCTAGTAATTTCGGTCAAAAACTCGAATCATATTTTTTTTAATAGAAACAATTTAAATACTTGAGCTTAATTCATTACAATACAAACATAATATTTTTACAGCGGCCATAATTTTGCAAAAGAATTTAAATTATATCCAGTTGATAAAATTTTAATTGCTGCTTTTATGTCATAACAATAAATGGAAGTTTCAAAAGAATTTGGAATCCTGCCAAATTGTTAGCGTTTATTGATTATTACCCGTATCCGCAAGTACATTTTTGGATTTAAAAATATTTTTTATATATTTTTTTTTCACTTTTATGCGTTTTAAATAAAAATTCAAATAGTTTCTTCTCTATGGAAATGAATCGTGCACATAGGAAATACGTATAGATATAAATTATAATATGCGTGTATGTGTATGTTATGTTAATATAATGATGTGCAAAAATATTAATAATATTGTTTTTTATGATTTCTGTGACTCCAACTCACCATTACATAATTTTGTGTTTTCAGATTTAGAAGTGCGTGTTTGCCAATTTTTTAAAGGCAATGCGCAAGCTGTGACACAAATTATTGCAATACATCAAAACTTAACAGTGTTATTATCAATTAAAAAAAAACTGACAAGTAAATAACCGTGTTTAGAAAAATTGAAATTGTTTTTTTTTTCACTACTCCTAAAGTGGCAAATATTAACAATAGACTGATAAGAAAAAACGTGAATTCAAAAGAAAAAACTTATTCTTAAACGAACGAGCGTTGAGAAGCCATGTCCAGAACATGCGCCCTTATTGTAATCAATAAACTTACTCACGTGGATTTGTTTATCATTTTTTTGAATAAACTGCTCGTAAGTTTTTCAAAGTTTAATTTTTGCATAGTTTACAATATTTAACTAATGACCAATTTACACCATCAATAATAAGTTTATATGCTGGTATCTACAGAATATTTTTTAAATGTTAAGAATATTCAAAACTATATTATACAGTTCAAATAAGTGCGATTTATAAAATAAAAGTCTATTTTTATTAATTTGATGAATTTTATATTTTTTGTGTATAAAATTATTATTTTTTCCCTCCCGGAAAATAATTGAAAGTCCCACATTTATAAAAATATTTAATTTTGTGTTCTCTAGCGGCATCTATATTGCTTAGCATTTTAATAGCAGGAACCGATTTTATTCTGATACTATAATGGCAGATTTCTCGAACTATTAGTTCGAGAAATGTCCGTTTGAAAGCGCATTCCCATAAATTTTGAATTTTTGAAATTCTTTAGTGCTTTCTGTAATCTTCTACAATCTTTTTACACAGCTAAAGATATAAATTTGTAAATGACTGGAACATTAAACTGTGTAGAAAATTGTTTCCCAATATTAGATTTCAGAATCATTTTGTACACTTTCATGTCGTTAAACCCTTTTATTAGAGTAATATTCCTTGAAATCAGCAACATAGTTGTAAAATGGTGCTTTTTTCGTAATTTTTATCTTAACTCTATAAAG
Organism: Cantharis rustica; assembly: GCA_911387805.1. Taxonomy (NCBI): domain Eukaryota; kingdom Metazoa; phylum Arthropoda; class Insecta; order Coleoptera; family Cantharidae; genus Cantharis; species Cantharis rustica. The sequence continues at coordinate 41,176,476 of OU426879.1, forward strand.
TGTAACGATCAGGAACGTAGACGTATATATAGTAGTTATTATTTAAGAACTATTAACCAAGTAATGCTTCAATTTAAATTGCATCTTATCGAATAAGTCTATGTTTCATGACTTGTAAAATATAGCTACTTAGGTTATACGCGTGTAATAAAAAAAATTATGACTTCTTAGCATTCTCTTTTTGTTAGAAGCTATACGTCTCTTAGGATACTAGTAATAATAAGAAAAGTACAAAAGTAACATAAAACAACAAAAGTGAGTATATTTTATTTAAAACAGAATAATAAAACATTTTTGCTAATATTTTTAATAAAAAGAAGTTGTTGTAAGTATAGTTTGTAGCGTTTTTGTAATTATATTTTATATCAATATCAAAAACAGCCGTTACTTTGATGTCAAGTATACTTAAAGGTTTTTAAAATTTAATTGAAAAGACTTACGACTAATTAAAAAGAAAATCTTGTATCTGAATATATGAAACTAAAAAAAAAAAATTTACTTTATTTACCAATTAATATAATTGAAAATTACCTTAACCTAAACCTACATAATATAAGAATTTTTTTACGTTTAGGTATTAGTTTATACAGTAATTTTTTCCAAAAATTCTAAAGAAAAACCATGTAGTATGTATGTACATAGGTATGTGTTTAATAACTATACTACCCAGGCATCACGATTATATCATAATCACATTACATTTACACATAAATGAGGTTTAATTAAAAAAATAAAGAACCCATATAAAATTATTTAATCTAAGAATTTTATTGAAAGATTAAAAATAAAGAGAATGACCGGTCAGTGTGGCTTTCAGGCCGCACATCCTCAGCAATCAAGTTGCAAATCAGTTCAATTCCACTGTATCAAATCTCTAAAAAATTAGAGCGGTCAGCATATTGTAATTTCTGCTATCAGTAATTAAGTTATAACAAATTAAAATTTTTTATTTTTAAGTGAAATGTACAATAACAAAAATATTTAAATTCTTGTTTTCGATCAGACGAATCGTTTAGTTCTTGATTGACCTAAAATTGCAAAAAAATTTCTTATCCCATTGAAAAATTTTATTGTTTAACAGTAATTTTATTTTTTAGAATTTATATTATACCTATTATTTATTATAATAATAATACAATATAATTTAATATAATATTAAAAAAAATTGCATCAACAGTGTAGTTATTAGCACTAACTAATAGTGAAATATTTCCTCAAAAATATTTAGGAAATACTAATTAATTATTGTCTTGATAATTCCATATATGTACTTAAATGATCCAACCTACTTGCTTGACAAAAAAAATTATTATTTTTGCAATTAGCCTAGTGATTTAAGAAGTCATCAACATAATATGACATGTTATTTTACCAAGAAAATTTAATTAAGTATAAAAGACTGGAATCCCATAAACAAGCCTCAAAATACAAAAAATAAATAATGTGATAAATCACAACAATAATTTACAGTAAACTTAAAAATATGCTGTCAGTTATTGTCAATACTGTAATCTTTCTAACAAAATTTGAACATTTGCTCCAAGAAAATAATATACTATTTCAGCTAATATTGAATGGTTTTTAAGTACTTTTTACTAATTTACTCTTTTAGTAATTTAATTCCGCTAAATTCTTGTGGTTATACAATTAACATTAAAATTACGTACAAAACTTATTCATTCACTCGGTAAAGTTTTTACCAATAAAAAAAAACAAAGGTGATCTTCCACTGTAAACACACATTGAGAGGTCTTGCGACTCACACAACAAATAAAGGTTTAAATTACATTGCGTACAAAACTATGTCTCTATATTTCTCTGTAAAAAGTTGCACATCAGTTGAGTTCAAGTGAGTTCCCAACTAATCGAGTTACACATCAATCGAGTTTCACTGTATTAATTGTAGTTAATAATAATAACCTTATGTAATAAAGAATATTTCCGATTACTTTATTGTTTATTTATTTATTTATTTATTTATTTAAACACTCTACAGGTTTTTACCTTAATGGTGTACTGATACATATTGAATATATTGAAAAGAAATATATATGAATAATTAAAGATCAAAGTGAAACATTTTTTTACAATAAATATTAACAAAACAGAGTAATTTTACCAAATTCAAAACAAACCCTTGGTCAGATTCACCAGCCCAATAGCGGAGTAGTGAAAATCGAAACATTTCACCGAGCTCAACATACTCATCATTGCATTGACCGGCTCATTCGCACCATAAGATCTTCGATGCCAAAATTCATAAAAAAGTCTATTTTCTCTGAGGTTCTTTGAGGGCACACCCAGCTGGAAACAATTAAGAATCTGAGAACAATATATTTCTCCATAAAGCAATCGAGCGGCAAACAAGACGCGAGCCCTATCTCGCCTCGTAGCGAGTGGCTGCAAGCCGACAGCGTTACATATTGACTCATACTCGTATACTGGACTATGTCTCATCATGTATCTCACAAAGCGCTCCTGGATCCGTTCAATACGCGTTTTGTGAATATCATAGTACGGACTCCATAGCTGGGAAGCATACTCCAGAGTCGATCTCACGTAGGCTGTAAAGAGACGAGTCAGAGCTGTTTGGTCGTCAAACTCCCTACATATTCGCATAATAAATCCCAACATTCTGTTAGCCTTCATAATTGTGAGATCAATATGGCGCTTGAATTCCAATGAAGGCACGAATGCAACACCAAGATCGATGAACTCAAACACCCTCTCAATACCGCAACCATTGATCTTATAGTCCGCACAGTATGGAATACGCTTTCGATGAAATGTCATGACTCTACACTTTTTTTCATTTAGAAACAGCTTATTCTGCTGACACCAAGTATTAATTGCGTCAATATCCAGTTGGATTAAATTTGTCTCAAAACAAGCGTTAAACTTTAGAAATAATTTCAAGTCATCCGCAAATAAGAGAAAACGACAAAACTTGATTACATATGTGATGTCATTCACGAAAATAAGAAAAAGCAATGGACCAATATGGCTACCTTGAGGCACTCCCGACAGAACATCTATCAATCTCGAACGCACTCCATCGATCTTTACAAATTGAGTTCTGTTTGTAAGATAGGAAGAGAGCCAATTTACCAGCGGCGTGGAAAAGCCGGTACTCACTAGTTTAGTCAGCAAAATGTCATGTTGAACCGAATCAAACGCCTTGCTGAAATCAGTGTAGACAACATCCACTTGACTACCGGATTCTATGGCATTAACTGTATAATTAACAAAACAAAGCAAATTTGTTACTGTTGATCTCTTAGACATAAAACCATGCTGCGCATCAGACACAAGAGAAGACATTTTAAATCTCAGATACTTCGCCACAATGCTCTCAAAGATCTTTGGGAAAACTGATAAAATTGAGATTCCACGATAATTTGAAACATCGTCGCGCCTTCCCTTTTTTGGTATTGGAGTAATACTGGAAAGCTTCCATATTGACGGAAAAACTTCCGATTGCAAAGAATTGTTAAATAGTAAAGTGAGAGGTGCTGCCAACTGCGTACTGTATTGTAAGTTATTAAGATAAGAAATGACAGGTAAGTGCGGCCTTAAGGCCGCACCATCTATGAAATCTAGTTATACTTGATTGTTTAGTAAGGTTCCAAAGTTAAACAATATACAATGCTTAAAATATTAAAATAAAATTTAGATTATAAAAAGGAAAGGGAAAAGTAGTAAAAAGCATTAACTGTAATTATTGATTTATGTAGATGCCATTTTTCACTACGAAAATGTCTACCTGCCAGTTTCTGGTAACATTATAAATATATTTTTTTATAAAATTAAATTTTTCATGTTACATTAAATTGAAATAAAATTTTATTCATAACTTACATAATTAATATTGTTCAAAAACTATTTAAATGAATGATATAGCTTGCTACATAATATATTATAACTTTATGTTTCGATTTTTAGAATCTCATCAGGCAAATCTGGAAACATTATTAAAATGATTAAGAAGTTATGCTATTAAATTCAAACTTGATTATCAGTCAAATTTATTTGACTTTTGTAAAAACAAAATTATACCTACTTGAAGTCAGAATGAATAAATAAACTTATTTTGAAAAATTCTAAAGCGGACAACTAAACAAACCCAAAAAAAACTATATTGAAACATAAAGTTATAACATATTATGCAGCAAGCTAAATCATTTATTTAAATAGTTTTTGGAGCAATATTAATTATGTAAGTTATGAATTAAATTTTATTTCAATTTCATGTAACATGTAAAAATTAATTTTATAAAAAAATTTTATCACATGTTAATAACCTTAACTATTTCATTATAAATATTAATATTTTCTTTTCTTTTTCGTAGGTAAGTGTAACAGAAGGCATAAAATGTTATATACACCATGTTCTATGTATATTATATGGATAGAGGTAGAAAATTATTAAATACAATACATTGTAATGGTACTGAATTTATTTGTTCTAATTATAAGTGCAATTAGTATTTGCGTAATACACAAATGAACTATTATTCATTAGTTGCTTTAGTAAAATACTAATATCTGGTATTGAATATGTAGAAACACCATATTCAATCACATATAACATGTATAATATTTTTTTGAGGGAATCTGCTAATATATTAAATAATTAATATTAAAATTAATTCAAAATAATGAATAATAAATTATAAAAGTTTTATTATTGAATTAAAAAATTAACGGCAAGATGTATTTACATAATATATTCACTAACAACATACTAAGAGTCTGTTTAGATACAAACTATAAAAGTTTTAAGAAATTCAAACTTCACTTTTTGAGTTGTATTATTAAAAACGTCGGATTTGTTTACGATTAGATATAGATTTTGCTTAGCTATTGCTTTTATATTATGGATCTTGTAAACTATTGAATTGCTATTGTAATATTGATGAAAATTTGAAATAGGAAAGCCGGAGACAAGTAAGCATTCATCCCATATTTGTTCTACAAACGTAAAAGTTATACGTACACATATTTATTTGTCATGATGGCAGTAAAAAATATTTGTGAAATTAATAATAAACAACGATGTGTAAATTAAAAATCAAATAGGTAGCTTTTTGGCCTCTTTTTGTTCCATCCAAGATGCTGTTGGCTGACAGGTAACAGTCAGGTGGGAAGTAAATCGCGAACGGAAATGGGTGTACAACCAAATGGCAATATTATGGAATTGTGATCGCGGTTCAGTCTTTATAGTCAGATATACGAGTGACTTTTTAAATTTTTTAAACCGGAAAATACTTATCGTACTTGTTCATTTATTTTAGTGAAAGATTTCTTCAATATTAGAACTAGAAAATTGATGCTCTCAATATGTTTGAAAGATTTTATTGTTTATACAAATCAGTAATACATATGTAATCTTATTATATAATATGTTATTACAAAAGTAAAAAACCAAACATTTGATAAGCAAAGTCAAAGAAACTAAGTTATAAAGGAAAGAGCAAAGTTTGTAAACCATAAACCACAAATTTTACTTCATACAGATCAAGGATTACAGTTTGAAAACTTTCGGTATTTTCACATGATTTAATGCAGTAACAAACGAAAAATTGAAATTGAATTTATAATATAATTATATCTTGATACATCTTTTTAAAGAAATAATTATAAAGTCCATCTAGAAATCATTCGAATAAACTGCTTCCATTGAGTACAAGAAATATCTATTTTAATACGTTAAATATTAAAACAGTATTTACATAAGAATAACTAAATGTACAAATTCGTTTACAAATAAATATTGGATTAGGGAAATGTTTGTTATCATTTAATCCAATGCTCTAACTGTGTCAACAAATTTTGAATTAAACAATAAGCAAGAAATCAAACTATTACCCGGAGTTGACAAAATTTTAAGTGAATATTTTAATACGTATTAAGATGAAAGTTGCATTAAAGAGACAAGTAGTAATTTTTCTCAAAAACAAAAAAGGTAATTTTGTTTAGTATATAATAGTTTTAAAATGTGATAGATATAAAATGTGGCACCATCTTCAGCACATCTGCAGAATTACAACAGTTCAACTGGACGAATGCTGGTGTGCTGAACTGTTGTCGCGCAGTTTCCTTCACTTTACTTCTTCAGTTCTATCTTGCGTTCTTATCGATTCGAGCAGCCGTGGTTAGCTGGGGTAATTACAACTAACCATTTTATAACGCCGATCTAGAATAATAATTACAGCGCCCTACTAAATAGATGATGCAAGCGGTCAGGTAAATTACATTTATAATTTTTCTTAAATATCGGCTACTTTACAGACACCTTCCTCAGATCAAGTGCTGTTCCATACCTCTAAAATATGCAATATCAGGAAAAATAGAGCTTATCACGTTTTTCCTGATTTTGCGTCTTCTTTCGCTACAAACTTTGAATCGCTACCCAAATGTTTAGAGATGTTCCGATATACATAAATACTCATTAAGGGCTGAATATAGAGCTTTACTCATTTTATGAATTAGAACCAACAATAGCAAACGATCATAAGACTAGACATAGTTTTATTTAATGACGATGGGACTGAATTACGCTTATATAATAATTAAAATTATTTATGCCGTGGTTTAGATTCCACGTTAAGTTGCACAGACTTGTAATTTCTAAGTGTAGTTCTTTATTTTATACCAAATACAAACTTAACCCCAAAATTATTCTAACAAAATAACCGATAGTTTTTCTTAAATCTTGTCGAAATATAGAATACGGAATTAGAGAATATGGTTATGCAATGGAGAGAGTAAAAATCAAAGAAAATTGCCTAATTAAGATAGCTAGCTATAACTTCAATTATCTAGACGCAAAGATTAAATTAGAAAATGGTTGTTGATTTGGTTTACAATTTTTTTCATAATATTATTTTTTATTGTCATTTTGGTTTTATAAAACGTTAATTTTTTCGATTCATTTTAAATATTTGATTTGTATGTGAATTAAATAAATTTATGTCCTACAAGTATGCTTTCTTTGTAGCTTTCCATAACAATTTCGTGTCAGCTTAACAGTCGGGTTCTGGCTACTGGTCGATTTTCCGCTTTCTTATTCTTAAACATTTCTAGTCGTCAAGAAAAACGGTAGTTTTTTAGAAAAAGTAGATGACGTTGGATGCACTACGCACTACCTTGAATGTTATACCCGTATCAGTAGAAGATCAATTACTAAATAATAGTACTATTAACTAGTTAGGGGAAGATGGTACAAATTTAGGCATGGGACACTTCCGGTCAAATCAAAATTGCCTTTTTAAAATACTTTAATACTATGTAAACGATGCCATTTGACAAAATTTATGAAATAAAAATGAAATTCACTATCTGGATAAATTTTTAGTTTTAATAATTTGTTAAAGTTCGTATACTTCTACCTTCAACATTGTTTTCATTTTAAATCTGTAGAAATTTTATTTTTAATATTTTTAACTCGAGTAGGTTTAAGATAATTAAAACTCATAAGTTTTTAATTTCCAAGATTTTTTGTTATCTGTTTTACATTTCCGTAAGTTTTCTAATCATAAAGAAACTTTGAACTTTTACAAATTTTAGTACTAAGTAATATTTTCCGCTTTACCTTTTACATTTATTAAAACATCGTTAACCTTTCGGGCTGCTTGCCTGTATTATGTAAATACCCAGAAACTTACTTTAAGTTATTTCATCTGAATAGCAACTGTATTACAACATTTGCTGTGACAGCTAAAAGTTGTATTATACCATATAACACAAATTTTAGTAATTAAAAGAAAATTTTAATTTAAACTGAATGTGGATAAATCTAGCAGGTAGTTAATTTAACTACCTCAATTTCACTAAAGTGGCTGAATATAATTAACGGATTTTAACAAAAATGGTCAATTGAGATTATTTTTTTAATCTACCTACTAAAGTTAATTATTTCCAGTAACTGAAGCGAAGATGAAAAATACTATTTATGTTATTATGTGTGTAATATCTAGTAAACTTTTAGTAGAACAACTATTGTACTATTCATTAGATTAGACATTTAAGATTTGAAATTGTATTGTATCGAATCATCACTACTCTGCAGTATATAATAGCTGATATTGCATTATGTCACTATTATCGGTGAATTTTGCAATGTTAGGAAATAGATACAATTGTAAGCAATTTGTAATTTGTCTCTACAATGAGAGTTGTTTTGAGCTATATCATTGTTAAGATCTTTAAACACTATTTGACGATATTTATATTTCGATTTGTTGAATCTGAGGATGTTTAATCAGCGAAACCGGTAATTCAAAATAAAACAAATTAATTTTTTTGCCTTAATTGTATAATATATATTTTTCCAATTATTCTTTAAGCAAAAAGATAATAAATAATATATAATATAATAAATTGTAATACAATAATAACTCTTCAATATTAGTTATTTTATTGTGTCACATTATTTGCAGTCAAACAAAACCAAAATATATTTTATATGTACCTTTCATTTAATTTCATCCTATCCAAACAATTAAATCTACTAAGTAGATACTTGAAAATAAGTTTTTCTTCTAATCTGACCCAGCCTCTGTGCCCAGAGGACATCTAGCCACTCAAACCGCCATCTTCCGTAACGAGATGAAAGAAACTATGAGGATCATCCAGACACAATTATTCTTCTTTAAAAAATAAATGAAAAATTGTACATTGTGCAATCAAAGCAAAAACAATTAAAATTTTGAGACATTATTGTATTAATTAAATAATACAGTTAAATATTTTTTTAATTTTACCTGAAAATAAGTTTTATTTTAAAGATATTCGTTCTATTGACAGTATACGTGCAATTTAAGCTATTTCAACTTTTTTTTTAAACTTTACAGTTGGGTGTTACAATTCGAACAGTTAATATAGTAGGGTAATTCTTTTAAAAAAGAACTTTGTTAATTATAGACAAATTTTACTTAAAAATAGAGATTCCCTCTTTTATGCCCGTGCTTGTAAACATCTGTTGTATTACAGAAATGTTTTTGACAAGTGAGTGGACCGGCCGAATTTTGCTTAAAAACAAAGATTCCTGCTGTTTAAATTTTTTTTAACAGTCGGGCTATTTACCTAAGTTTTGTTGTACTTTCATATTTGCCGTTTTGACTAAATATTTATTTTTACTAAAAATACTAAATATAATAAATAATAAATAATAAATAATAAATAATAAATAATAAATAATAAATAATAAATAATAAATAATAAATAATAAATAATAAATAATAAATAATAAATAACAAATAATAAATAATAAATAATAAATAATAAATAATAAATAATAAATAATAAATAATAAATAATAAATAATAAATAATAAATAATAAATAATAAATAATAAATAATAAATAATAAATAATAAATAATAAATAATAAATAATAAATAATAAATAAATAAATAAATACTCCAATTTACATAAATTTTTAAACGTAATAACAATATAAATTTTACAGTAATGTAAATTTTTTCTATGCTTACGGTTAACCATTATTTTAATGCTTTCTTAGCTCTTTTTTTAATTCATTTTTTCAAATGATTTATGAAATTTTATGTTTGTAATTTTACGTCTTTGGCTGCCACAATTTCCTGATTCTCCTACAGAAGCACTGCTAGTAGAAATTTACATATGAATAAATTGGAACGTAAACTCTGAGAAGATATTGATAAATTTAAAGAAAATGATAAATTGGAAATAAGTAATATGCGTTTGGGAAAGCACACAAGGAGGAAAAATAGATGAATTAAAACATACTGAAAAAAACAAATTTAAAATTCAGGCTAGAAATTTCTACAAAGAGTAAAACGGATGTACAATAAAAAATAGAATAAGAAATACCAACATAAGAAACGATTTAAATATCTATGGTATTAACGAGAAAATCCAAGCAGAATACAGAAGAAAATGAAAAGAACATGTAAACAAAATGAACGAGGGTAGAATACCAAAGTAAGCTTTGTGTTACGAACCACAAGGAACAAGAAATGAAGATGAAAAGATGTATGAAGTCGGAACAAGCTTTCTAAAACTTAGTGCACTTCTAAGTTCTTCTAACTTCTACACTTAGTGTAGAAGAAGAAGACATATTTAATTTACTGTAGAACATGAAAAAGATTGAAGAAAATTGAGCTTGCTGAAATTTGACATATTTAGAAAGCCTACAAGCACAGATTTAGTTATTCATAATTTAGCAGTCAGAAGCTACATCAAAATATTAGAAACTGTCTTTATAAACAATGTTCAAAACTATAAGGCGATTGACAATGAAGCATTCCACAGATGGGATAATTCGGTAGCAAGAGTAAAAACTACTTTGGTATGTATTGTGATGTTTCAAACACGAGGATGCGACAAGCAATATCTAGGTTAATTTAAACAAGTCATAAAAATTTGCAGTTACCCTGTAGGGATGAGAAATTTAAAAATGAGGAAAGAAAATTTAAATGAGTAATAAAATTTAAAAGGTTGCAAGGTAATCTAAATGAAAAACATTGCCACTTAAACACGAACTAAACACAAAGATTTTATATTCTGTATAAATTTGAATTTTACGCTACCGGAAGTGTACAAACGGGCGTTTTAGTTATTAACAATTTCTAAAGTGAACAAATATAGGAGAGTGCGCCCGACCATTGAGACATTAGGTCGATTTTTGATTTGAGGTTAGAGTCCTTGAGTTGTTTGGAAGGTCGGCGTATAATCGATTTAGTAAAATCGATTACCAATCGAATTTATAAGGTAGAAAAGAAGAACGAAAACGTTGATTGTAGTAGTGTAGTTCAGTTTTCGTCAATAAAATTTTTGTCAACGGTTGAAAACGAGAAAAGTTAAAAAGAGCGGCCATTTTTATAAGAGATAAAGATTGAGAACAAAGAAGCTTTAAATATTTTATGAACAAATTACTTACGTTCGAACACATTGTGTTGAATACAAAACGTTTACGAAAGATACACAGAAGGAAAATTAGTGCAAAATTTCACAATTACGGTAGCCAGCATATGCGTTACATTTAGAAGCCAACAACCAAGTGGTAAGAAATGAAACTAATGTTTACACACATCTTATTTAAACTTAATTAGTGGCGTCTCGTTTAAGAAGAAAAACGCAACATCAAATTTTTTATTTTTATTTTAAACAAAAATTAATTTTTATTTTTCAATTTGTAACATCTTTAAAACAACACATTTTATACTTGATTAAAGATAACGAGAAAGAGCTTGCAACCATTTACTTTTTCATTAACAGCACCTCTCGTCATCGTTAATTCACACTTTATACACCAAATTTTCCGTTTGTAAAGTTTGCGGAGTTGTATAACCGCAAATGTTTTAACAGATATTTTGCAACTGATCTTGAATAACAATTATTTTTATGTTGATAAATAAATTATCTTTTCTACATTTTACGAATTTCATTGCTAAAAAGAGGTTATTTGTTTCAAAATATTAGAATCCACCCTGGAGATACGATCGTCTTTACTCCCGCCTTCAAGAGCAAGCTTGGAGCACTTTGGAATGCTTGGGAACATATAGCTATTTGCTAAAAAATCATTGCAATATATAACTTTTGGTTTGCTTCATCAGATACTGGGAATCGCAGCATGGAAGAGGATATATAATACCCTACAAAACATAAAAATATAAACATCAAATATCTCATAAAATTATGGAAATCCTTAGAAGATATGGAATTGCAATGACAAAGAGCAACAACGCAAGGAAAATGAAAATAAATTTTTTGTTGGGTTTTTAATCTATAAACTGTTAGTTTATTATTTAATATTGCTCTGAATCAATATTTGTTTTTTATACATTGGCAACGAGAGATATTAAGTAACCTATAATGCCCTACGGCATATAAATCATAATGCCCGCTTATTATGCCCTCGCATTAATAAAACAAACAAATCGTCATAGATACAAGCTACCGCAAACTAGAAAATTTATCAAATTCATCAAATTTTAATCAAATTCAAAATTTATAAAAATTTTAAATGTTCACAAATTCAAATGCAGTGAAATATAAAACGTATGCATCATGAGCATTACTAGACGTTTATGCTCTCGAGCAACTTAAAAACTCTCGAGCCTGGCGCCCTCGTTATTTTAGACTGGTTGCCTTCGACATAAACAGCTTCATAATGCACTTGACACATAAATAACTATTAAAACTTTATTTAAAAAAAAAAAAATAAAAAAAAAAAGATTAGAGAATTAAAACTATAAAAAAATATTTTTCTTTTGTTTTAGTGATGCACAGAGCTGATGGGGCAAGAGTATTTTGGAAGGCTCCTATTTAAAGCGACTACATGGTAATTTTTAAAAAAATTGCTAGTAAATATTAATATTTATTTAATGGTAAGCAAACATATGAACACATTCTTTTATAAAATTATTATTGAATATTAAACCTACATCAAGTAAGTTTTGAAAGTGAACAAGTTAATTAAACGAAAATTATAAAAATTTTTATTTTATAAGCTTTCAGCGAGTTGTATCGCCTTCGTCAGAATAATATTAATAAGCAATATACATGGAAACCGCAAATAACGTATTGTCATCTGAACGATCTATGATCTAAAAATCTTGAAACCAAGTAGTATATGATCGTGGGTTAAGGAACAACTTAAAATAAGTTTCCGTCAAAGTAGGAAAAATTTAACCCCAATACGTGAACGTAATTAGACAAGTAGATGGCTGTAGATATTGCTCAAGCCATCTATATTGGTTTTTTTATTCATGGAGTTTTTTTCTTTCTTGATGCATATCATTTCGTGTAGAAGTCTATCTTGATAGTTGCTAACTGATTTTAAAGTTTTAGCATTTTTGAAGTCTGCATTATGTCCATCGACGAGTATATGCTTAGCTATAGCAGTTGATTCGGGTTTGTTACAACGGATACTAGAGATATGTCCACTCATTCTCTTCTGAAGCCGTTGGTTGGTTTGCCCAATATATACTTTTAAACTTACTTGATATATTTATCACAAGTTAATAATTAATATATTTATGAATAAATATTTATGATTATGAATAAATATATTATGAATAATTATTTATGAATAAATATTGGACTGCTTTCTTTTTTTTTTCCATATTTTTTTGCTTGTTTAATATTTTATATTATAAGAATAGAATAGTGACTTCTATTCGATTGCGATTTATTGAATTCTATCTCAAATTTTAATTTCCTTGGCAACTGAAAACTGAGTAAAATACCCATTTTACAATAATTATAACTATATATTATTTGCTTGTCAGTTAAACGAAAATTGCATCTGATGATAGAGTAATCGACGGAAGGAACGTCATTTCAGTTAATAGCTTTTCTCCATAATTTATAGCATTATAACATTTCAGTTACAGAAAATATTTTATGTTAGGGTTTGGTCATTTAAGTATTAATAGGTATATTTAATAGATTTGTATGGTATCGGCCATTCTCGATATCTTAGAGAAATAACTGGTACTTTTTATTGCAGTTTTTTTATGAATATTATATCAATCAAGCAATGGTTTATAATTTAGTAAGTCTACAGTGATCTTGAAAATTAATTGATCTCTAAATTGGTTTAATGTATTAGATCTCTGCTTTATTGTTCTTCAATGTAAGATGTATATAAACCGGACAACAGGTTGCAGACCCAACTGAGTAGGACTGTTTTTACAGAAAATAAAACTAAAATATCTAAAAAGAATTAATTTAAAATTATATTGTAACCGATAGATTCGTGGGTTATATAGTGCAACTCGATATTCACTTATTTTAGAACTAAGTCTTTATTTATGTGATTTATTTTAATTTATTAGTCGTCATCAGTACCGTAGACATAACCGTACACAATATAATATAATTACAAGAAAAATAATTTTAAAAAGCATGAAAATTGTATAAGAACTTTATTATAATGAGGTATATTAACTTTCCATTTAAATTTAATTGTAACTATTTTAATTTAATATTGTTAATTTTATAAATAAGTATACATTTTCTTGATATGGATCTACGGAACGTTAAGATTCTATTTTAGCTTTAACATGTTATGTCAACATGATGAATTAGAAACACTAAATTTACTGTACTCACTTGCCCAAAAGCCAAATACATTAAACAATGCAATACTTATGATTAAGTACATCTAAGAATATTCTACCATACATTTAAGTCCTTTGTTCTGAGAAAAATAAAGAGACTTTGTACAATGTGATTAATTAAATTGTGTTGAATTTGAATTCGTAGGATGTATGTTGTAGGTATTACTTGCATGTATATTAAATGAACAACCAGATACTGCTCGTACATAGTTCACATTGTTAACATCTGTTAGATCATGTTTGAATAATTAAGTGCTACATACCAAATTTAATTTTTACTTTAAAATTAAATTTGAGGTGATGTGGTTAATTTTATGTTACAGTATAACTAACAGCGGCAGTAAAGTATTATATGAAAAGTAAATCGCTAAACAAGTTTTTCTAAATTTTCTTGTTAAACGAAAGATTCGATGTACAGCTCGCTATTTCGTAAAAAGATAACATTATTGTTATCTAACGATAATAAATGAATAACTTGTTTCTGAACTTGTCTTGAAAGTATTTGTACAGTGCACTACATTACCATATATTATTTTACATGAGAGATGATGAAAAACAAATAGAAAAACCCACCATAGTTCAGTATAAATATTTATTTTTTGCAAAGCACACCACAAGTATTCTATTTACAAAGTATTTACATTATTTACAAAGATAATAACAAAACTTAAACTTAACACTATTTTACAAACTTAACAATAACAACAAAATAACAGCAACAATTTGTAATTTTATACTTCACATTAAAAGAAATCATTTGATATAAATTAAAGTTATTAAATGATACTGTTACATGCAATCCATATATTTGGTGTTACAATTTATGTATTATTACATTTTTACACTATTGAGTATTGTACTGAAATTCAAGTGTAGAGTCCCCTGAAGTATTTTATAAACTTAACAATTTTTAGTATTTACTTTTTTCGTCAAACATAAAAACTTATTGTTACCAAAAACGATTTGGTTACAACAAATAAAAACGTGAAATTTCAACCTTTTTAGATACTACGAACGAAGAAAAGTTTTAATCTTTGAACATCGTCTTCTTTGTTCGAAGTAGAAAAAGCTAACAAAAATTGAAACTTGTGTTTTCTTAAACTAACGAATAGCAGCAAAAAGCGCACACAAAAATTATTACAAAGTTAAGGCACACGGTAAACCAATTATAAAAACTTACACTAACTCTAGTTTAACTAAACTTAATAACTTGCAGGTGTATTAATATTTCATCTCAACCCTCGTCTGCAAGATATTAGAATTATAAAAGCTTACAAAACCTATTATTAATGAATGACACAAAAAATTTCTACATCTACATAAAACACACAATAATATAAATTACAAATAAAATTACGATCTCGTTTCGTAATTAAAATTATAATAAAAATTAAAATACGAATTAATAATACAAGAAAATGAGGTATTTTATAAATTTTCATTTTTGAGATACAAACAATAAAAACTAAAAATTGTTAATAAAGAATATCTACATAAGTACCTAGGTACTTAATCCATGATCATATTTTTTTTTGTAAAAACAAACTGAATTGAAAAAACTTAACCATTAAGGATAAAAACTTAACAATGAAAAACTGCGGTTGAACTAAAACGTTTTATCGATTTATCAAACTTTCATTCAATATTCATTATTTTTGGAGAATAGTCAAAATTGGTGAATTTGGATTTTTGAAACTTAACAGAAACTTAACAATTCAGATAACAATGTTATAACAATGTCGGGGTAATTAAATTTTGAAAAAAGTGATGCAATAAAACAAAATTGTGTAAACTTAACAAACGCGATCTGAAATTTTTGAGTGAGATTTTTAAATTGATAGCCTAACAATTTTTAAATGGCGTAAAACAAACAACAAAAAACGTAACAGTAACAGAATGTAACAACACAATGAACAAATTAAAAAGAATAAAAATAAAATAATAATAATAAAAAATTCGTAAACGTAAAACTTGCGAAATAAAAAAAATTAAAAGTGAAAGTAATAAAAAAATTGTGTAATGCTTATTAAAAATTTAAGTTTTTAGCAACTTTTCTAAATTTAGAAATTTTGGAGTGAGATTTTTAAATTGATAGCCTAACAATTTTTAAATGGCGTAAAACAAACAACAAAAAACGTAACAGTAACAGAATGTAACAACACAATGAACAAATTGAAAACAATAAAAATAAAATAATAATAAAAAATTTGTAAACGTAAAACTTGCGAAATAAAAGAAATTAAAAGTGAAAGTAATAAAAAAAATTGTGTAAAGCTTATTAAAATTGAAGTTTTAAGCAACTTTCTAAATTTTGAAATTTTTGAGTGAGATTTTTAAATTGATAGCCTAACAATTTTTAAATGACGTAAAACAAACAACGAAAACGTAACAGTAACAGAAAGTAACAACACAATGAACAAATTAAAAACAATAAAAATAAAATAATAATAAAAAATGCGTAAACGTAAAACTTGCAAAATAAAAAAAATTAAAAGTGAAAGTAATAAAAGAAATTGTGTAAAGCTTATTAAAATTGAAGTTTTAAGCGACTTTTCTAAATTTTGAAATTTTTGAGTGAGATTTTTAAATTGATAGCCTAACAATTTTTAAATGACGTAAAACAAACAACGAAAAACGTAACAGTAACAGAAAGTAACAACACAATGAACAAATTAAAAACGATAAAAATAAAATAATAATAAAAAATGCGTAAACATAAAACTTGAGAAATAAAAAAATTAAAAGTGAAAGTAATAAAAGAAATTATGTAATGCTTATTGAAGTTGAAGTTTTTAGCAACCATTCTAAATTTTGATTAAGAATCTGATTATAAAAATTTTGTTCTAATTTAATTTTAGCAAACTAACTGTTTAAAAAACAAAATAATAAAAATTAAAAAAAATAATAGAAAGTTAATTAGAAACAAAAAGTGAAGTACAAATAAAAATCGCTATATTTTGAAAAACTAGCATGCAATTGTTAAAACAAAACAATAAAACTTAACAAAAAC
This sequence comes from Cantharis rustica, assembly GCA_911387805.1. Classification (NCBI taxonomy): domain Eukaryota; kingdom Metazoa; phylum Arthropoda; class Insecta; order Coleoptera; family Cantharidae; genus Cantharis; species Cantharis rustica. Next base: position 41,193,596 of record OU426879.1, read on the forward strand.
TCAACTGGAAACTTAACAGAAAACATAACCTTAGATTTAACTGAACAAATTTTTAACGGAAACAGATCTTGTTGTGTTTGAGAAGAAAAATATTAAACTTAACAACTCGGGTAAAACAAAAACTTAACAGTTAAACTTAACCATTTCGTGTAACTGGAACAATTCGAATTTTAACATTTTTGTAACGTAAACTTAACAAAAACAGGATTTATTTTGCTATTATTTTAAATGCTGATGACGATTGTCAAAACAATATTTAACAAATGAAATTGTTAATAATTAATTATGCAAACTTAACAAAAACTTAACTAACGATTTAACTTCAACAACATTGAATTGAAACGAGGAAATGGGATTTAAATCGGAGAATGGTCGGTAATTTTGATTAAACTTAACAGAAACTTAACGAATGTAAGATTTAGTTACTAAAACATTTCTTACTCTGTCATAAAATATATCTGCATTAACCAGAAACTTAATAAAATATTGACGCTGTGGCTTTTCTATCCATCATGTCGTTTGTTGACAAATGCTTTTTTAATTTTCATTCCAAACCAATGATGTAGACAGACGTGACAAAATATAATATTTTATAGGCGACGTTTCAATTTTCGAATCTGTAACAATATTAAATTTATAATTTAGAAACTGTTTTAAAAATTATTTTTAAATTTTGAATACAAAGAATAAAATAAGCCGGAAAATGTAAATTTGAGTGGAATGAAAAAGTTTCAAACTTTAAATTTGTAATACTATTTCAGTAGTTATAAACAAAAAAGTTTTAAATTTGTTAAAATTAATTGAAAAATTACCTTATTTGTTGGTCTGGATGTAATAGTAGCACAAACAATTCTGGATGGATTCTTGCGACAAAATTGAATGAGGAAAACTTAACAAAAATTGAAGCCGCCATAAAGGCGCTTCAATTTCAAACCCTTCACAACCATACGACGATTACTGTTGGAATGGATTTTGAAAAAAGGCGAGCGTTTATATATGATTTGACGACCCTTCCTAATACATGAAGGGACGTAAGTTATTCATTTACCTTTCTCCCACCATTCCAGATTTAAAGCCTACCGGTTTGCTAAATAATAGAACAAAATAACCCCGTGTCTTGTTGACTTACCTTTTTAAATCCCAGTAGCTGTCCTCTTTCTTTAAATTGACATAGTTTGTGAACAGGTTACATTTAAATGCCACTTTTGCATTTTCACATATGCTTTTTTGGGAACATATGTCGCTGAATCTTTTTGTATTTTAATTTACAATGAGGTGTTAGTAATTTTGCATTCAATCTAGATTTGATAGAAATAATAGAGACAAAAATTTCTTAATGGGTATCAAATTTTCGAGATAACATTAACAAAAACCAGGAATCATTATGAAATTCTAAATTATTTGGGCAGAATACACAGTAAAATTTGAAGCGTTAACTGATAATTTTTTTTAAAATTTATCAACAGCTTTAACTTAAAATATCTTATCGCTGAAATTAATAAGCGGTCGTTTGAGGTAAGTATGCGATAAACTGAAACTTAATTTAAAAATAAGGCTACCATTAAAATTATCTAGTGATTAAGCATTATCTCTTTTCGAATTTTACGAACCATATCGACTTACATAATTGAATAATAAACTACCCGTAGCTTCGTCTAACTTGCTTTGTATTTTAAAAATCACACGGACCAAGTTATAGTGGACACGCTTTATCAATAATATTATGCTGGTTCGAAATTTACTGTTAATTAGAGCTTTATTTTGAAATTACGCATTTGTTATTAAGATTTGTGTATGTAGGTTCCACCCTAACAAGCTACCGTAAATCCCGTTTGGTAAATGCTGGTATACGTCGATAATTAATTTGAAAAGAAATGCTTTTTTAGAAATAACATAAAAGCTATTGAAAAGTTGCTTAAAGTTTCATTAATTTCATTAATTATTTTTATTTGTTTTGTAACTGTGAAGTAAAAGTCTGGAGTGATTAATCGCCAATAAGAATTGTTCTAATGGTCAAAGTTTTTAAATCAATTTATTTTTACCACTGGGTAGGTATAGGTATATCATTTTCAAAATTAATATAACTTTTTTCATTATTGCTGTTTTTCCTCTACATTTTTGGTTTGTATTAAAAGTTTATCGATTTATTAAATACGCAGGTGAGCACATATTCGTGATAATACATTTTAAATCGTATGTAAATTTTGCCAATCTTCGAGATACGAAAATAAATTCTCACACTCCTTTGGAAGGGTCTTCTCTCAAAGCAACCACCTGAATGAACACCCTTCGTACTGAAGTTCCCACGTTCAACAGAACATGCAACCAGAACCTTTAGTTGTATTGACCCTCAAAACATCCATACCTTTGCATAAGCAGCAATGCAATTTTCTCACACCTTTCCAAAAAAAATCAATATTAAATTTTTAGTAGGGTTATTTTCTTTAAGTATGAAAACGGATGTAAGATACTGCAAAGAACAGATAACTTGTAAGATAGCGTACTATAAAATGTACTTTTGTTACAGTAAATAATTCAATCGATACTTGCTGACAAAGCTCTTTTATTATACGTAAGGTTTTATTTCTTAGTATTCTTGTATGTTATAAATATTTGTCCACATATCCACCGACGTGAAATTTTGCTTCATGTGCTAGTTTTTCTACTTTTTCAATTTTTAATAAAGTTTTCACATCGAACTGTGTTAACTTCCAGAATTCATTTCAATTCGGCCTGCAGAATTTCTTCAAATTCATTTTTAATTGAATTCCTACATTAATATTTCATGACTTTTAATGGCCATTGTCCATCATTCTTACAAGCTTGTATGATTAATGCACTTTAATATTGCAGAATAGAATGGAAGACGTAACAGCAACAGCCAGCCAAAAGCTTCGCTACATTGCATTGTTACAAATTATTATTATTACTATACCGAGAAGGCAGAAGCCGGCGACTTATTATGCTCATTTTATTACCATGAAAAATTCATATTTAAATTTCTCGCGAGAGATTCTAAATTAGGTAAAAAAAACACAAATTATACGACCGGATATATACGAGGATATTTATCTAATTTAACATATGAGCCTGGTTAATTTTATTATATTTATTTAAGATTTTTACTGAAGAGTTTAATTATAATATAAAAATCAACTTAATACAGTTGATATTATTGGGCCATATTAAAAACCATATGGAATGCTAAAAGATCCCAATACATCAGAAAAAAAACTTGGTGAATTCTTTCTATAACTAATAAGTGGTATTTATATTATATTATAAGACAAATGACGAAGTTTTTGCTTAAAATTTCATTATTAATTTTGTTTTTGCAAAATTTTTTCCACGATAATAGTTCATCAATTTAAAAATTTTGTTAAAGCAAAATATGAATAATTTTTTTACGAGATATTTAAATTTTAAGTAAAATTAATATTGAAAAAGATTTAAAGTAGCAAGATCTGCTTGGAACAAGCTTAATCAATCATTTTAAAGCACCCTCTATGTAAACACTTATTAGCATGTAAAGTATTGTGAATGAAAATGACAACAGTAAACAAATAACCAAGATTAAAAGCATATTTCGTATTACATACTTAATTAACTTTTAATTAACGCTATGCTTAGAAAAGGTTTTTTTAATCTATGGTATTAGGAAAAAATCGACTTTTGAATTGAAATGGAAAATATTGGTCACGAAAGAAGTTTTCCTATATCGTTTATTGTATTTTACAAGAATATACATATAACATCACGTTTCAGTGTAATGTAAAGAAGTCGTAGTTATTTGAGTGTTTTCTCCTTTACGTTTTTCTATCCCGTACTATAAAAAAGTTCTGTTTTAGGATTCAATCACTTGAATCTACGGTTCGTTACCTTGTATTCATGCCTCAGTTTTATTATCGAACTTTTTAATAGAATTTGTGCAAGTTTATCTGCTACACACGATAAGAAAATTTTATATTGTATAAAAATTATTTAACTAAAAATATTACAATTTTTAGTCGAAGGCTGATGCACATCTTCTGGCATTATTAATTGATTATTATCAATCAGTAGACACCAATGTAAGAATAAAAATGTTTAAGCAAATGATGCAATTATTCTAATTTTATTTTTATAACTTAGGAATGCAACGTATGGAGAAGACTTCTAAATGTCGGTTCTAATAACAGTTCTAAATACTTGTACATTATTCTTTCAGAGCATGAGCATGCAAAAGTTATTTATCAAAAGTTTAAGGCAAAGTACTCCCCAATGATTACCTTGAGACACTCCATTAATAATATCACGTAAAAATACAGACAAAACACTTTTAAGCAGACAAAAATTCTGTCTTTAAAAATATTATCCCATCAGATATCTCACACTGCAAATTTGGTGTCACATTTTAAAACTTCTTGTATAATCTCAAAAGGAATTTTTTATAAACTTTTATTATTAAAGAGGATTAAATTTGTGTAAGGCAATTATATGAAGGTATACAATAAAATATTACGAAAAAGTTCATGCATTTTTTACATCGCGGATTACTAAATTATGAATATATTTTAAAAACGAAGTCCAAGCTATCACAGAAAGGTTGTTATGTGAATTGTCATCTTAAATATTTAAATTGCTAAAATAAACACGACAGTAGTTGACATTTGGATAACTTTTCGTAATACATACTCTTATATATTATTTAAAATAATTTTGCTTAACTTTTTCGGTGTTTTAGAAAAACAGTTAAATTTTTTTCAATTCAGTTTCTCCAATGATTTGATGTACATGTCCGTTAACGTTTTCTTTAATGTATAGATAGTATCCTTATTGTAATTTCAAAACGTTGTGCAACATCAACGGACCTTTAAATTTATGTTTGTGTTTGCTATATCCCAACAGAAATTCACCTGAGAAACTGGTTTACTCAGTTATTTTCCCTTGGGATAAATCAGCCTCTAGTATATACGAATCTCTCCTGTGCACAAACACATCCATCCACGTATACTTTCCAACAATCGCGGCAAACGGAATCCTAATCTTCCTGAATTTGCATATCATTTTTAAACGTAATTAAAATTACATTTTTATTTAACCTTTAATTAATAGCAGAAATTTTTGCATGCATAGATTAAATAAATTTCAAAGTTAAATTTTATTCAAAGGCTAATTAGAAAGAGTTAATTTTCAAAAGATTTCATGATCTCTTAAAGGTAGGACGTAGTAATTTATCTTTTCATGCTGAAAATCAGAGTAAAGAAATTTTACCTTTAGTACGGAGCACAAGTATGAAGAATTGGTTCTTTTCAGTACTCAAACTTGCAGCTGCTTGGCATTTAAGCAGGGCCGTTTACTATCAAAGACGTATAAGCAAGCACGGACCCCTCTTTCTTATTCTTCTGATTAACCTTCTTTTGATCTTTATACAGCTGTCGATTTGACACGTGCGTAAGATACGTTATTTGTAAAAAACAAACTTTACCACTAGAAATTACATATTATTGATTTTATGTACCTACCTTTAGAAATTCGTTTCTATATTTTGTGGAAATATAATATCATGATTAATGGGTTTTTAATAATTCTTTTAAAAAGCTTGGTTTAATTATCTGCCATAGGATGAAATCAAACAAACAGTTATTAATAATAAAATGCAAATAAATACATACTTAAAATTTATTTTTACCGGAATTGTCAGAAATTTCTTATAGTTAGATCGGTATACATAATAAATATTATATATTATTAATGCATAATAAACATTAGTTTCGACTTAACTTAAAGAAAACTGTCATATTTAGCATTTTCTATACAAATTTTGGCTGAATATTTGTTTTATAAAAATTTTATCAGAAGGTTTGATATACTAAAGCGCTCTTTCAAAGGTTCTCTATAAATAAGTAATTTTTATATATTGGAAACCGAAATAGAATTCTCAGTGAAAAATACTGAACTTATAATATGTAGGTAAATATGATGGTAAGGAGTTGGGAAACCCAATATATACCCTTACAATTTCAAATTGAAACTAATCAAAATCAAATTAAGACTAATCAATAGCAAATTGAGACCAACAACCAAAGAAATAATTTAGTTTGGTACTTTTGAGATGAAAATTGTTATGAAAATTACTACCAAAAAGTTACTACCAGTGTAATTTTTTTTATATAAATTTATTATATACTACTAAACATATGGCGAATACATAGATAAAAACAAAAAATTTTAAAGCAGGAAAAGAAGAAATTTTAAACACCAAGTATCTCTACCTTTTATAGATCATACAAGTAAATACTTCTTTCATTTTGATTTTATAAAAACATTTAAATAAAATATTGACCTGTATTATTTAATAAAACGTTTTTTTATTTTGTTATGAATGAAAGAATTATATTATGCTGATATTGTTGGTTCTGCCCTTTTAAGACTTTGCTCTGCCTCTTAAGGTCTTTTTTTTACTTCTCTATCTTTGTTATGTAGTATGATCCTGACATCTTTAGTTTTTTGATTGTTACTTTCTTGACTTCTACGTACGCACCTGACGCTTTCGAAAATTATGGAGTCATCTTCTCTATCACAATAATGACAGCTGCTTGAGCTGTGTAGATATTTTTTGTAGCATTTGTGATCTGCCAAATCTAATAAATTACTGAATAATTTATTATTATTACTTTTTTTTTTATTTAACTCCCAAGAGACGGTCATTAGCCTAGTTTGTTAGCTGAATAACTGCTGACATTAAGGTACCCGGTTCGAATCTGAGATGGGTCTAAACTTTCTTATAATTGTCTCCGTGCTTCGGAGGGCACGCAAAGCCGGTGGTCTCCCTGAAGTTAATGATTGCCACCATCAACTATTAAAAAACAGGATTACAGGCATTCCCCAATCCGACCTAAGCAACCGTGGGGTTTAAATGCTTTTTTCGATAGAGAAAGAGGCTTATGTCCAAAGTTGGACGGCAAGTGTCTAGAAAGAGAGATAACTTTACAATCTGTACAGGTACAATAAATAATTGGTATGAAAATTCAAAAAGAGAAAATGACAAATGACTCTATAACAATATTATAACGAATTGTTATTTAGGACTATAGTTTAACACATTTGCACAACTGTTGATCAACAATTTATTGCACTATGATTAAGTAAATCGAGTGGGTATGTCCATAAATATCAGTCTTTTTAACCGTCGCACATAACCGGTGTTACTCAACAAATCACTCACTAGTTTGTTTAGATGTACACTTAGCCTATCACAGTATTTCGCTTGATTTTTTTTTTAATTTCTTCTTGGACAGAAGCTACTTTAAGGTCCTTGACAATTGCACTGTTTAGCACATACCATGAAGCTTGGGCAATAGTTCTTAGTACTACGTTCTGGAATCTTTGCAGCATTTCTAAGTTTGAATTACTGGCTGTCCTCCAGAGTTAGATACCATATGTTCATGTAGGCTTCAAGATCTAATACATCTGTCTGAATTTCAATCAAACTTTCTTGTTTTTTATTGTTATGTGCTTTTTTTTAAGTAAGCCTCCTATCCAAGTGTTTGTTCAGATGTCTGGCATCATGGAATTGCGCTAGTTGACAGTTATTGAGTGCTACTTGTGGGCAGGTGATCTCCTTCATTGTAAAAGTTATGTGTGCTGACTTTGTTTGATTCACTTTAATCCTCCATTTTTGTAACCAACCTACCAACCTTGTAGTTTATTTAGTGTTGATTGTAGGTTTTGCAAGGCGTTTATTGCATTGGTATCTGAGACTAGTATAGCGGTGTCATCGGTAAATTTTGCTGTTGTTGTAACTTTAATTGTTAGTACATCAGCAGTGTAAAGCAATTACAAGACCAGACCTAATACGCTACGCTGTGGCACTCCCGAGTCGATGGGATACAGATCTTTGCATTCGTCGTTTTGATTTACTAGAAATGTCCTGCTTTACAGGTATGCTCTCAGAACTTGGTGGTAGAGTGTGGTAATTCTTTTTTTATCTTATAGTTTAGGCCGTCGTGCCACACTTTGTCAAATGCCTGACTAATATCAAGAAAAGCTGCGGAACAATATCTTTTACTCTCTAGGTCGTTGCTAATGTTTTTTACAATTTTGTAAATTTGTTCTATTGTTCCGTGATTGCTTCTAAAGTCAAATTGATGAATAGGTATAAGCTTCCTTTCTGTTAGGATTGGTAGTGATCTACTGAGTAACAATTTTTCAAACATCTTTAACAGGACTGGGAGAAGGCTTATAATATAGGTCAGTATGATGTTACTTCGTTCTTTCCTGGTTTAGGTAGTAAGAATTGGAAAATATGCCTTGAAAAATATTCCAATCTAATGATTGCATTGCATATTTGGATAATTGCCATTTGAATTATTGTAGTTAGTTCCTTTAGTACTCTTTTAGTACTACTAATTCTTTTAGTACCCCGTGACCAAGTCGAAACCTGGTGCTTTCTTTGGTTTAATTTCTCTCTGAATTATTTCTTTATTTCGTTTAATTTGAACTTTTTTATTGGCAGTTCCATTTAATACTGTGCCTGTAGATAAGTTTTTATTTCTTTGTCATCATTTTTTTGGTTGTCTGGTCAAAATGGTTTAAATACATTTGCCAGGTGTTCCGCAATAGTCGTGGCCTTTTCCCTATCATTTCTTATCCATTTTCCATTTTTAATAAGTGGATTTTCTTGTTGAGGTTGTTTGATTTGTTTGGTTGCCTTCCAAAGAGAATAATTATTTGCTTCTGTAGCTGTGAGATTTTTCAGATGTTTGCTGATTGTTTGATTTTTTAGATTGTATTCGCATTTAACGCTACTGATAGGTGGCGCTGTACTAAAACAATATGTCCGACTTATGCAGTATTGGAAATCATGTTTTTAAATCAATTTGGTTTACATTAGTTAATTTTATAATTTAAATGATATTTAATGGTAAATACTATATAAAAAAACACTTAAAAAAAGATTAAAATACAGTTAATTCATAATTTATTTAATGTAGGTAACTAACTGTTACTACTGAAAATGCATCATTATTATTTTCATTAGCAAAAATATTTTATCATTTAGATGCTCTGCTGTCTTCTAGATGTATCAATGAGGAAGAAACAGTTTTAAATGCCAAACACCTCATTACATGTGGAATTAAACACCAAGATGCAGATGCTATCGAGATATTTGCTTTGTGCTTGCAGACCACTGTTTTAATGAAAAAACCTCATGAAATTCAATGTGCTTTTTTAATAAAAGATGTAATTGAAATCAAAAGTGCATTATGCACTTGCAAAGTTGGAAATTCTGGTCGCTGTAAGCACATTTTTGCAGTAATACTAGCATCATACCTATTATTTTTGCGTGGAAACTTATGAAAACTTAAAATTTTTGTTTGAGCTGCCCTGCCATGACATCCGTATATACTAAAATTCATATTATTAATTTTATTTTGCAGGATTTTATCTATATTACTTAAAAACACTCGAAAAAGAAACAAGCAAAAAAGAGATCGATTACTGCCTATGCTAGTTACCGCTAAGAACACTACGTGGCGCTTCACATTTTGTAAAACGCGAATAGCAACTCCTTTAGCTCTTTGGTTACTCTGTTTAGTTTTATCTTGTTTTCATCTATTCTGTTTAGTTGCCATTGCTTTCTGAGTTTTCTTTTAAAAGCTAATTTCTCCTTTATTTCATTCGGACAAGTTTCTTTCTATTCCGGTTTCATTATAGTCCGGTGTTGCTTTCCACGCTGCTTTTTAATTGCTATAGTGAAGTCTTCTGTAGCTCTTTCAATATCTGCTTCTGTTTTCAACGCTATTTTTAAAGTAATTCATTTGTCTAGGTTGTCTCTGAAAGCCACCTAATCAGTTTTTCTGTTTATAAGTGATAGTTGTTTTTTTTTCCTTAATATTTTTGAATGCATGGTTATAAGCACGGACGAATGATCGGATGATAGGTCCAAACACGATTCAGATTTAATTTGTCTAACATTAATTCCGTTTGTGATACAAATTACAATCACATCCGAGATCTTTTTCCTATCTGTCGGCCAGTATGTTGGTTGTCCCGTTAAAACATAATTAAGGCTGTTCTTTTAGTGCCTTTTTATAAGTTCTAAACGGCTGGACCAATTGACTTTAAATTTTGACAGAATGTGTAGTAGATTATTACAAACCTTTACAAATATCCTTTTTTGAATAAGTTTTTTGGTTTTTCCAAAAAAGCCAAAAAACCATTAAATTTGAGTTCTTCCGATATTTTGTAAATCTCGATTTTTAGAAACTTTTGGCTCAGACAGAATTTTGATATCTTAATTGGTTTAAAAGTTTTTAGGGCCTAAAGTTCAAATTGCTTCACGTAATTATAATTGACGTGTAGGAAAAGTATATAAATTGAGAAAGAATGTCTTGCATCTTTTACAATTCTTATCGAAGATAGTAAGTCAGTCTTGCGATTATAAAGCATAGTATAATGTTACATACTACATAAAAAAATTATGTTAATTTTCTTTTAGGATTTTATATTACATAAGCTAATCACAAATAGGTACGCACTTTATAACTGTATCTATGAACACAAATTTTTTTTCTTTCTAGAAATAACTTTTGGAAGAAATTCATCATGTGGATTTCTTTTTTCAGTGTTCTATTGGCGCTATGTTTTTATCTCAATTTGTATAATTTGTAGTTAATTTATTAATATAATTATTTTAAACAAATTGATTTATTTAAACTTTATACTAATTTATTGTTTTAATATTATCTCAAAATTTTATAAATATATTTGCATTTTTATTATAATAAATAAAAAGTTGTTATTTCTATTGCTTTATTGTTGCGCCCTATTTTGTCTATAATTCCCAAGAATCTTGGAACACTAATCATGATGAAATACAAAAACAATTATAAATAATAATTTATCTTTTTGAGTAAGCGTCCAGTAAATGTTATATTTTATCAAAAAATTTTACCAAATATAAGGTACATGTCGCTGCTTGGCAAGAATAACGACAAAACTAAAAAAAGCACTTTTTTCAATAGAGCGTTCTTAAACTACTGATAAGTAGTAACTTTGCATTACATGCATAATGGCACTGCCGCTATAATAACAGCAGGTTATTAAAATTTTGCATTGTGACGTTATACATGATAAGATATAGCCAAATTCTGTCGATTTTAATACTTAACTCAATTTTGCCAAATTTTGAGTTGTGTCGTTATTCTTTCGAGGTAGCGATGTGTACGTGTTTGCATTAGGTAGGAACGACGGTCAAGTCATCGTAAGATTTAATGAAATTGTTGAAAAATATAATTTTAAAAACATTACGAATATTATTTTATAATTAGAGCACACAATTATAAAATTGTATTGCACTTCGGTAAAACTGCAACATCAGCTTATAGTAAGAATATCTGTTTACGTGCGTGGGTAGGCGATCCTTGATTCGTATTAATTTTTCTACACACGTTTACACTTTAAAAGCATTACAAAGTTTCTACACGTCAAGTTTGCTGTCTTTGCACAACACTGAATTTCCTTTTTTACGTTGGGATGGATAGGCTCAGAGAACAGCCTTAAGGTTGTTTGATCCCATAGTCGAATAAAGTTCGCTTCTTTTTGTGGTAGTCAACCTAGAACCTCAAAGAGGGTGATTAGCATTGTAATCGCCCCCTGCTATAAATTTGCTTCCCAAATTTTCAAAAAACTGTTGATATTACTGTTTTTGGATATTATGGTTTGGTGGGCAATACCCTGCTGATATTGTTAATTGTTGACCTCTGTGCATTCTTCAATAGTAATGCTATGTTACGGTATGATTTTATTTTTAAGTAAAATTCAATGGTTGTGAAAGATTTTCGAAAGGTGGCATCCTAATTCACTTTTGAATTCAAATTTAATGGAAATTAGTATCATAATTGATAATTCGCACGTTTTAATTTTAATTTTTAACTTTGCGATTTTAGAGAAAAGTTATAATTTGTAAGTCGATTAATTATATTTGCGTAATTATATTTATATTATAATTGCGTTATTTTCTCATCCAGATTTATTTGGGATTAGTATTGATTGCTACGATTTTTTGGATTTCTTCTCCTAATCTTTACGTTTACTTGGGAAGTTATCCGATCTTCATTTGAAGGATTAAATTCGTTCATGGACCAGTGCTTCGCTTATTTCACTAAAAAACCCTCACACAACATCTAGAGGTATGTTTGATAATTTTTATTCCACATTTGTTAAGTTGAATTTTTAGAGGGTGTTAATAGCGGTTTACCAGCTATTATTTCTTTTATTTGGATTACCGATATCAACCGGTGTATCATATCAATCGTGGCGTTACTCTTTTTTACTTCTTGGTTATCTGGTGTCGTATTTCTGGCTGCATGGTTATTGGGTAATCCACCTGTATAACAACACAACAGCTTGGATAATTCCGTCGAATATTGGTATCGCTATCCTAATCTAACCATCAAGAGAGAAGACAATGGAAAGCTAAGATTTTGTTTGTTTGTGCCGTCATTTATTATTGTTAATTATCGTTTTTTTGTGCGAAGAATTTTATTGGGCCGTACTTTTGATTATAATTTTATATTTAAAAACATCTAATCAACAAATCTGTAGAAATTATTACGGTATTTGTACGCCAAAGTATACGTATACGCGGTAACTATAACGCGAGTTTTTTTATTTTATATATATTGTAATGATATAATTGATAAAAAAAATGTCACTGATTCTTTTCCAAAAAAACTTTACAATTTTAAATTATTAAATTTCACCGTGCATGGGATTCTTTAATTTCTACCTTATCGATAACGTCGGCTTATCTTCGCACCATTTGTTCCTACGAATTTAACTTTTAATTTTACCAATTTTAAATGCAAATCGAATTTATATCTTCAAATGCTTCTTTTTCGGAATCAATCAACCAAATCAATCCACTACCGCTCGGTAGCAACTTATAAAAATCATCAAAATCCAAATATCAAAATTCCAAACAATACGCAATCATGCAAAACGCACAAAATTCACTTTATTAAATCAAATCAAAATCTTACTCAGAATTTCAAAAATGCGCAATAATGCATTCGCATAAATTCAAACTTTAAATCAAAAAAATCTCAAAATCTGCCTCGAGCCAAAATCGCACAACAGGCTCAGGCGGTCGCTACCGGCAAAAGGCTTTGTATTTCCGTCAATTCACCCCCACCTGTCTAATAATTTAATCAAAATTACAACTTCCAAAAATGAAATTTTTCTACAAAATGTACAGGATGGGTGTGAACCATTTTGTAACACCACAATATATTATCATTTTATTGTGAGCAATTGATAGCTTACTACGTATTCATTTTTTTTATATTAAAAAGGTAGCCCAATTTTGTGCATTATTGTATATATTTTTTTTTTTATTAAATCGGAAACAACAAACGTTATCTCTGTTACTCAGTCTTTTCTTCATCCGGTTACTTCTTTAGTGCAACAGCAAATATTTTTGGTTGTTTAACGTGGCTGTTGATTCGAATATACAGGGTGATTTTTTTTTTAAACTTTGTGGCGCTTAAAAATATCAACACTTCGGCTGGCTCGTAGAAGCGTTACTTTAGCGATTTTCCCCTGTGTATAAATCCTCCCGATCTGAAGAAGAATCAGCTCATTCTACTTTTTTTTTAGTTTTATTTGCCTTTACGAGCTAGCCAAGGGCACACGACCCAGCTACCGATAATATCACCATCAATAATTTATTATTATTTTTTTAATCCTATCTAATTTTAACGGTAGCAGCTAGTTACCTGCAAATATAAGTTGTGTTCGAATTTTTCTCGTAGATAATGTTTGATATTTTGTTTAATGAGAATTTTGTTCCACCATGTGCTTTCCTGTCGGAATGCTTTGTGCCATAAATGTCATTTTTGGATTTTTATGTAGTTTCTTTCGGTGAAGTGCGTCTCCGATATCAGCATAATGTCAATATCATGTAATTGTAGAAAAGTGCTTACTTTTTGGGCTTTACTTTTTTTTTACTTAAAAAATGATTTGTTATTAATAGTTAATAAACTTAAAATAGAAATTTCAATTCAAATTCTTCAATCAGGTTTAAGCAGTCGTTGAATGAAAATGTTAACTTTTCTCTAAGAGGAAAAGTCTTGAAGGGTCTTGAAGAAGACCCAAAAAATTAGAGTCTTTGAATTTAAACGACAAAGGTCATTGACCTAGTAGTTAGTAACTGTTAGCTAATGCTAAGGTACCCGGTTTAAGTTCGACGAAAATTTAACTTCGTTATGACTATTTCTGTGCTTTGCAGAACACTCAAATCAGTTTGCCTGGATTATTGAATTGTTGTACTTTGTATACTTTGTTGTATTTCAAAAACTTTCTGTTTACAATATAATCCCAGTTAACATAAAACGTGTGCGGTTAGATCAGTGGTCGAGCGATGTAGCTTAAAACTACGAGGATCTATTGTTGGTAAACTATGTAAAAAATCTACAACTCAAATCTAAAACAAACCACAGGAAATTCTCAAAGAAAAACTTAGTGTTCAGAAACAAAGTACAAATTCAAATTATTATTTTTGACAAATGTGATTATTACCTATAATAGTTAATATTTGTATTTTTAATTTATTATTAAAGGTTGAATTTATTTATCAAAGTGTTGACTAATAGCCGGTTCTAATCATAAAGTTTATAGTATTTCATTTCCATTATTGAGAATCGCCATTTACTTTCGAAAGTAACTTCTCACGAAATATTTTCAATTTTTTATTAGAAATAATATAGCAAAGTAATACGAAAAGCTTTAAGCCGAAACAAAACTCCGAAATGAAATCCTTCTCAAAAGCTGAAGGATTACTGTCTTTACAGCTATTCTGAAACTGGTACCGCAATAAAAAAAAAGGTCCCCTCCCTAAATTTATTTTAAAAGCTTCTTATTTACTTGAAGTTCACACCTCTTAGATAACTCGCATGTTCAATTTACGAACATCAAGAATTCTTGATTGGTTAAACAAGTTGATACTTTGGAACAAACGACGCTTGGACGTAAAAATTTAATTTAAACAAACTAAAACTCGATCGAAAACAAATAGAAACTTTTTACTTTACACTTTTTATAAGGATTAATTTAAAAATGTTTTTGGTAAAACTGCTTGAAAATAATTTATTAAAAGATAATTTAAAATTTTTTTAGTTGAGCTTTATTCAAATATACGTAAAAATGGTTTTGCCATTTTAAAATTTGATATAAATTACATGAAAGTATCTATATTTCCGATGAAATATGACCGAAATTTAGTTAATCTGAATGATTGCACATTTGATAAACGTTTAATGCAAGAATAAATTAGTTTTTGCTGGCTTGAATGTAGGAATGAAAAAAGTATACGGAAATCTCTAAACTTATTGTTAAATAAAATACGAATAATGTTTGGATTTCATATTCCGGATACTTCTAAATTGCATTACAAAATTTAAAATATGTTAAATTTGTACAAATTTCGTTAAATTTTATGTCTTAATGCATTGTGCTTATTTTTGATGAAAATTTTAAAGCTGGATTTAACTTTAATCGTCAATTAATTTTAGGTATTTGCATGATTCTCATGGCTTATAGTCAGGCTGCTGTTGATAAGCAAATATAAAGCGCAATGATATTTAATCCAGGGTTATGAAACTTTCCACAGTTGTAGCATAAATGTGGCGAGATAAAATTTAAACATATTTATAAATAAAATTATTATTATTAAAAAACAATCACACTTCATTTCATTTTAGTTTTTCATTGTAAATTGGAAAACGTATTTAAATTTTATTTCTAAATGCTAAAGTAAAGGTGACTTTTACAATAATTGCCTATTATTTGGAAGACGAACAACTTTCCCCGAAAATAAAAGGTATTATAATACTTAAGGGGGATGTAATTTGAACAATGCTCGCACAAGGATAATTTCTCTATGCGTATAGAGAATAAGAAAACCAAAATAACTACGCCCCATGTGGTGTTTAAATAAAAAGAAATTCAACAAATGGATCTATAATAGCTTTTTTATTTTAGAGCTTTTGATAGAAATGACTTTTTAAAATCCTTTTCTTGCTATGTGTTAACGCATTACTTTGGTATTGCGTTGCAATTATAGAACAACTGTCACATAGCGGAAATATTTATAGTGATTGGATTGCTAGCTGATACTTAACAATAAAGTCAAAATTTTATACTTAGAATGCCGACGTATGAAACTTTCAGTAAATTAAAAATTAATTTTTTAATATATTCTTTTGAAAATAAATTGATAGGTATTATAATGCATAAATTTGGAGGTGTGTTTTAGAAGTTTCTCACATCGTTGTAACTTAATAGTTATTAAAGTGAAATTTTGGTAACAGACCTAAACGTAAGAAGTCAATATATCAACTTTCCATAATTTGACGGGAAGAGAACACGTTTATTTGATAGTAAAACAATACAGTAGAAATTGTTTGACAAATGTTGATTTAGATCTGTAATTAAATTGTGCTTACTATTGATAAACTTGCATAATGTTATATATGGTAAATTAATATATATATATCTGATAAATTAAACAATGCAGAATTATTCAAATGTTTGTTCAATTGTGAAATTAGTAAATATTTTAAAATTTCGAAATGCACACGTATGCTAAATTATTTTGATATAACTTTCATTGTTCAAACACTCTAAAAAGAGCAGTTCAATTATTTGATGCACACCAAGAATACTAATGATTAAATATATTGTATCTGCTTTTTCTTAAGCGACACCCACAAACGCCGAAAATTTGTCTGCTTAATAGAGACCGTTCAAGAAAACTTTATTACATTTACAATGAATATAAAGCGTAAGAAATACTTAAAATATAAGAAATACTAAGAAAAACTATGAAAATCCTTAATCGAGTTCTGCATCACTTTTTTGCAAAACTTTTTTCAAACATTAAAAATATCTTAATTATGATAGTTTTTCATTTAAATGTACATAAATTCTTATTTAAATTTTTTTAGCTGTGCAGTATGGGTAAGTTTTTGAGATATCCTTATATCTAGGAATACTAGATAAAGTTCTAGATTATATTGTGATTATAAAGATTTAATTAGATTACAAAGATTTAAATTTAGATCAAGATTTCAGATATTTAAAGATTTAATTAAACTTTAATCCCACACTTTTGGTCGTCGCGTCGCCTTATTATACTAAGAAACTACGAGCTAGAAAGAAAATTATCATTTTTAGTAAAATACATTTTTTAAATTCTACAACAAAACTTTAAAAATATAAATTGTAAAATAAGCATTAAAGCACCGAATGTAGATAATTTTGGTGGGAAACTAGAAATTCAAATGTAAATATTAAATTATATATTTTTGTTTTAACAAAATCCGTGCTTTATTTACAATTCAATTTTATTAAAATATCTAGTAAAATATTATCAGATATTCATTTGTAATAATATTACAATAAAAATTGAAATTGAAATTTAATAAATAAAATTAAAATGAAATCAGTGAAGCAGTATTTATGATATAATTACTTAGAAATTAATAAATTATTTTCGTTTTTATTAATCCATTATGAATGGCTTGTGACTATAACGTACACAGCAGAACGCAAGTGATAAAGACTTACTGGCATGTATTAATTTTAATTTACCACAAAAACAATTTTAATATTTTGTAGTATCAACATTGTAAATTTGACATAATTTGAATTTAATTTTTCAACTTCATTAAATTTTCATGATGACAAAAAATAATTTTATAACCTCAATTGTAGATATAATATAACTTCAATTTTATTTATTTCCCAAAATTCACGATAAAACTAAATACTGTGAATTTCTCGTTCCAATTAATACCGAATCTAAATTATATCAAATATTTCAATTGTTCCTTATCATTCCATATCTAATGTGTTCATTAATAGCAAATGTAGTTATTAACATGAATAATTATAATTATGTTGTAATTATTCTATTAACCGTTCAGCTTAATTAAATTTTGAATACTTGGCAGTAATTTCGTCTAACATTGTTTAAATGACTGAGATTCAACAGAAATCTAAAGTAATTTTTCGTTACAGTTCTACTTATTAGATATCAAAAACCGAAAATACGAAAATACAAAATTTATCAATTTTGATTCAATTGCAAGGTTTAATCCATCATAACTTCATTATTATCATTATTCCTTTAATCAAAATTTTATTTCACCAAAATAAATTAACAAATATTTTTCTTATTATCATAAAATCTTTTATACATTTCTTCAAGATTTACTTTTTTCAGTTTTATTAATCTTTTATCGATAATTATGTTTGACAGTTACAAATAATAAAAAGTTACACAGAAAATTAAGTCTTTTCTTATCAACACAATTCTATGCTTCAAATCTAAGATTTAGTTTTATTGATTAAATTTTAAAGCTACTTGCAGCAGTATTATAACTTGATTTAGTCAAAAAATAAAGAGTTATGCGACGTATAACAACGTCCTTTTACATAAAGCTTCCAGCCTTGTGCGTAATTTAAAGTGGTAAGTGTGTAACTAATTGCGTCAC
The DNA here is from genome assembly GCA_911387805.1 of Cantharis rustica. NCBI lineage: Eukaryota > Metazoa > Arthropoda > Insecta > Coleoptera > Cantharidae > Cantharis > Cantharis rustica. The sequence goes on from OU426879.1 coordinate 41,212,138, forward strand.
AAATTTTATTTTAATACAGCAGCATTGTTTCTGTTTTTTAAGTTTTATTAACTTCTACTGGCGCTCAGCAAAACCATTTTTTTATGTGTGCGATGAATTTTTATTAGCTTTTTCAAAATTAATATTTTTTGAATACATTGCCAAAAGAAATCTAATAAAAGCCACTGTACAATAATATGATTTTATATAAAACAATAATACATAATTATATCAAAATTAAGAATTATTTAAATATACTTTTGCTAAGAGCGGCTTGCTTGGCCACCGCTTTGTCTACTAAATCCTACCGTAACACATCAATGTTAATAGATTGAGCAATATTCTTTGCTCTCCTCGTTTTCTCCCAGTAACGTAATGCCATCATTTTAGATTCCAATGCGTCTTAGAGCTCGAGGAGTGTAATTATTACATTATAGCAGAGAAAATTTATATTATTTTCAAGGTCTACCGATGTGAAATTCACAAACTAAAATTTGTTTATATTCGTAATCTTCTGTGTTCTTTGCAAATATCTCATATTAAATCACATAATTTTGTCTTTTGGTTGCTTGTAGTATTTATGTGAATCCCATACTTCGCACACACCATCAGGCAGACCTCATTATAAGCATCAGTTGTAGTCATTTACAATTTTTTATTTTCTGGTAGATATTGCAATGAAAGGCTAATACGTCTAACATCATTCTTAAGTTTTATTTAAAAGTTTTAGCTCTACTATTAATAAAAAATAAATAAAAGTAGTTTTAAAGTAAGCGGTTTCTAAAATAATTGAAATAAACATTAGAATTCTATAGTTAGGCAACACATCTCACAAATTAAGAAATACAGTATTATAGCCGTATTATAAAATTTAAATTTTCAGAACAGCACTATTCGCGAATAAAATTAACGATAGGGGCGCTGCTAAATTGTCAAAATGACCGTCATATGCGAGTAAATTGAGGTTATAGTTGTGTTTACAGTGATCGAATCAATCTTGTAAATCTTTTTGTATGTTCAAATTATCAAAGAAAACGGTGAAATGATGAAACAAATTGCTCTAAAATCTTTATTTAAGTACAATGAACCACGTTTAGTACTCGCATCGAAGTGTTCTCAATTCTGCCACCAGACGTCGCATTCTTAATTTTATTTGCGAATTGTAAAACCGGCCTTTATATATATTTTGCTTGTAAGTTTTTAAAACAGGCAGAATCTAGGTAGACGATACCGATAACAATGTTCAGAGCTGGTAGTCTCTTTCCATTGGTTAATATAATAAAAGAAAAACTACCGTCAACTTAACTAAATGCCAATAAGTGCATTCGTTATAAATTGATAATAAATTAAATACTGATTTTTTGGTCGATTGATTTAGTACTAATCTTCCAATCACACATAAATTAAATTAAATAATTTGTAAACTAATTAACTACAAATAGATGCCACTTAAATATTCATCTACATGGACGATAACAATTACTGAAAGAATTATATTATTATTTAATGTTTGATACAATCAACAATTAACAAATAAATTATTTATTTTTGTATTTTTGCTTTTTATGTTTAGCTGTGTCTGAAGTAATTCTATTCAATTAATAATCTTTTCTAAACTAAAAAAAATATTATTTAGATAATATTTTATAATAACCAATTAATAATATTGGAAACAAGAAGTGCAGAAATCAGAAACATACAAGAGCCCTTAGGTAGCTCAAGTTTGAATATCTATATCTTCAGGTAAGCCACAGACCAAGTGAGTAAACTTATAAATAAAAACCATCGCTAATGCCTTCTACTGACGTTGGAATCGGAAGTAGATTTTAAATATACAGAGTGTTTAACCGTATATAAAATATCGAAAAAGATAAAACAAGTTCAAAATGTTCTTAAATCCGTTAATAGTTTGAAATACGAAGGCTGTTTAGTATGCTGCCAACTTCCACGAGATGATTAGAACGATCTTGGACCATTGATGAAATACCTTACATATTTTTGTAGCTATATCGCTTTTCTTGCCTATGTAGCGCCGCAGGCGAAAATTTAAATTTAGATTAGTTGCTATATTTAGGTGGTGTTAGAATATATTATATTTCACAGAAGGGTAACATAATAGCAGTAGCAGATTTTTGGAGAATTCCTACTGCTATAATAATTAATTTGAGGTACTATTGTAAATGAAATTTAACATATACAAATTTTAATGAATATTTTATTTTATAATTTTTCAGTTTGAGTTTTTTTTAATAATTCCCAACCATAATATTGTATAAATTTATTAGTTTTTAATTATCTGTGCGCCTTGTAGAAATAACTCAATGTTTTAATATGAAAAGGCATTAAAACGTTTTATAATTAACCAACAGTATTGTAAAATATATGAAAATGAGTTTGTAGAAAAAAAATTTGTTTTTATAATATCGAACAATTTAAAAACCCTTGCTTTAGAAAAACGAGTAGTATGTAGTCTCTTAGTTTAAAATTATTTATTGTTCCTATATACTTTGAATATTTTTTCTCAAATTTAATGTCGTTTTTTATTCTTATTAGCATTAAGCAAGCTGGTTATTAAGTAAAAGTATTTGCATTATAAAATCTTTTAAACTTTTACGCATAATACGGTTCTTAATTATAATAAGCCAGAATAAGTAAGATCGTTAGGGATACTAAAAAGTGTTATTATCATTTTAATCACTGTTGCAAATGCTCAAGACTAAACTGGATAAGACATAAATGAGAGTGTTAATTATTTTATTTTTTATGGTGAAACGTCTCGCTTAATAAAAAATGCACGTTAAGAAATTACTCCAAAAACTTAAATTAAAAATTATTTATTTACTAATGGCTTATATAAATATTTTGTCAAGTTGAAAAAATAGGTTGAGATAAATGTTCAAAAATTTGTCGTAAAAGAACTTAGACGTTCGGATTCTGATAATATTTTAGTTACATAAAATGAATTTAAAATTTATTGTAAATCATATCAAAGAAAGTTTATTTAGTAAATTCTGGCACTGTAGCAGAATAGGAGTTGCAATTCTAAGTACCTACTAAATTTAGTTGAACTTTTTGACTTCTTTACTTTGATATTATTCAAAGATAAATGAAATAATTTTGTTAAATTACGGTCGTATGGAACAACATACACAGTAGGTAACATAATATTTATATTTAACCAAGTGAATTGTTATTATGATGTTCATTTGATGTTAAATTACTGTTTATTTAATCTGCATTTTCGTCATTCAAATGATGCGATAGGTATTTAATTAATGCTTATGATTTGAAATAAACGTTTTCACTAGTTATTACAGTTAAATAATTAACACGTATGAAAGGTCATGTATATAGTATTATTCCTTTTTAATATTCCATTTATTTCAAAATATTACAAGTACCTACATGAAAACTTTTGTTTAAATTATATTACTATGTATGTGTTTGGTCAAAATAATATAAAGGGCTTTTCTATACAAGGATCTTGTTTTCTAATATGGACAAATTTTGATCTAGTAACAGTTTTTTCATTTTTTTTCAAATATATTAAGAAGTAGGTCTACCATTTAGTATAATGTCTTTAATTTCAACCAAAAATCGCATAAAAGTAATTAAAACCACTACGAAAATTTTGAATCTGGGAAAATTACATATCGCAAAATTTTAGATATTTTCGATCGTTATAATCGTCCTTCTGACATCGCTATTAAAAATTTACTAGTTAAATTTGAATTTAGTGGTTCGGTAGGTGTTCGCTCGGATTGTTTAGCTAACAATATTGCTGCTGTAAGTGAAAGTGTTGAGAAAGATCAAAATTTATCAATTCCAAGACGATCTCAGCAATTGACCCTATTCACTACCATCATATATTACAATATTTGCATAAAGGATTAGATCTAAACCCTTACAAGGTTCAATCATTAGTGCAAGAATTGCTCCAATAGAACCACGCTTTTCCAGATGAAACTGAAAAGATATGCTCTACTATATGGAACAGAAAAATTAGTAGGCTTTCTATTCTTTTATTATTTCTTCTCATTTCAAAACCAAAAACTTTGATTGGGGTCATTCTATGTCAGTTCAACCACACAATGACACCCACCATATCAGATTTTGATGAAACTTGGCATGGTTATTTTGCTTATTGAGGTGAATAAGTACGCAAATTTTTTTTTGGTCTAATTGTAATTGTTTAGATTTTACAGTATTTTAAAGTTTTTGAATTATTGCAATTTTTGTCGTATTATTATGTAGATATTGTTTTTGGTAACCACCTCCGATTGGTTAATAAAGGAACGACTAGTCAGTGCGGCCTTTAGGCCGCACAAACTTGGGAAAATCAAGTTCTACACGATTTGAACACTTGGGACTTAAAAGTATTTTAGTAATATTATGTTATACTATGTAATAGTATGTTTCGAGAACCTTTATAAAACTAAAACTGTTTATTGCGATTGTAATTAGAGCAAAAACTCTATTCAAGCTGTGATTTGCAGGAAATCAAAATTTTATACTGGATATATTCTGTATGTTTTTCGTAACCACTTCCGATTGGTTTATTGTAATTTACTAACTTAAAAAATTAAGAAATAACAAGAAAACGACTAGTCAGTGCGGCCTTCAGGCCCCACAAACTTGGGAAATCAAGTTCCACGCGATTCAAACACTTGACTTTAACAGTACTTTATAATAATATAATATAAAAGGTATGTTATACAACAAGAGGAACAGGAAGTTACAGTGTGTGCTATTTTGTGCATTTTCTCATCTTTAATCATACAGATTAAATAACCACTAAAGACATCGTAATATGTATGTACTAAATTTCTTTTATCAATCAATCAAAAATAGCTGTTAACATTAATAATTTTATTATTAAATAATATAAGTTTGTGTATACATCAATAAAATTAATAAAAATTCTCAGTTAAGTGTCACGACATAAACATTTGCGTTCATCATTAATTAAGTATAATGTAGTTACAACTTATACTAAAGTGTAGACTTCAATTACAATTTTTGGTTTTGAAGTGAGAAAAAAATAATACAAGAATAAAAAAACCTACTAATTTTTCTGTTTTATGTAGTAGAGCAGTGTTTTTAAATAAAATTTTTGTCCAAATTGAAACTCTTGGAGGGGGGTACCATTCTTTAAACCAATTTTTTGAATTTCTGATTTCAAAAGGCCATAGCTCCAATTAATAAATTATTAAAATTTATTAAAAATACTATGCGTCGGTTCATCCCAAAGAGAAAAATCGAAATGAAATTCAAATTATTTTATTTTACAAATTTTTTCTTGTCGTAATATGACACTTGGCAACGTTTCACTGTAGTTCACTGCTATCACCAGCGCCACAACAAACTAGCGGTAGTAATAGTAAATACAGATGTAAATATATCCTCATTTGTGTATTTAAAAACAGATATAATAAAACCTAATAGTGAAATCAGCAGACTTTAGTATTTTCATATTAAATAAACCACATTTCAATAAATGAAAATTAAAAAAATAGCATGCATAAAAATTTCAAATGTCAGATGTCACCGACAGGAAATTAATCAAAAAAACTGTGTTGCCAAATGTAAATTATACGTCACGTGGTTATTTTTGTCATCTCACCCCGCAACAATACTAGCCTATTCCTACTCATCAAAATTTGCTATTCCTCCACGCCCTCGCTCATACATCCTTAAGGTAGGATATCATTAAATATTGCACTTTCATACAAGCATGTTTAAAAGGTTGCCTAATAAATATTGGATTTCCTTTACAACGTAGTAAAAAGTTTAATCTTTATGTAACTGGATGGGTACCCGGGTGCCTTTTGCAGTTTCAAGCATTCCTATATTTTGTGTACAAAGTTGTTGAAATTGGAAATTAAAAAAAAATATCGTCTTACCACTATCTTTGTTTTGGGCACGAATCGGTGCATGTAATGTGTAGAGGTACCCCGGTACCCATGCCGTCATTAGTAGGTGTTTTATTTCCCAGTTACATAAAGGTTAATAACGTAAAAAATCGTATAATAAACCAAGTTAATTTAAAAGATGTTCTAATTCCAAAAATGACAGACAATCTTTGTGATTTACAAAAAGTACCAAAAATCTAAAGTAGCTAAAAGATGTAATAATACAAAAATATTAATTAATTCTGTTGCGTATTTGATCAGCAGTCCACATGATAGCTTCAATTTGGTCCAATTTTAGATATAGTCTGTTTCTTTTAAGAAAAATATTGGAATTTGTACTAAAGTGACAACCTTGAAATGTAAACCAATGAAATTGCTTTGAAGTTAGACGCTATTACAATAACGAAATTTTTATTTGGTTGTAACATTTCGCTTTTTTGTGGTGAATGTTTAATATTATTACAAGATGAAGCACTATTTAAATTATCTGAAGTTTCCCGATGTAAATTAGACTTTGCAAACGACGCGCCACCTGTATTATTCATATCTTAGATTGACTATAGTTAAAAGTTGAGTTCGTTTTCTATGAGAGTTCATTCATTTCTCAAGATTTCCTTTAAATTATTTGAAATTTATAGAAATTTACTGACAATGTACTAGTTCGTTAATTCTTAAGTAGGTACTACCTAATATTATTTATTATTTAGTTTTTACTTTCAGTTTTAGATACAAGTTTATAAAGTGTAATTTCTAGGTTTAAAACTTGTCTAGTAATCAATTAATTTGATTTGTTTATTTTAGCTAACTTTAACTACGCAGTTCTAAACAACTGTGAAACAATTTACTTAAAAGCTTCAAAACCGATTTTATTGAATTTTATGTAGGTAATTTTATTGTGCTGTAATTCGTCTTATGATTGGATTTGCCTGTTGGAATAAACTTTATTCTTATAATTATTAAGGAAAATACTCAATTGTGTAACAAAGATGCAATTAAAACTTAACTGGAGGCACTTAAGTAACTGAATGAAATTGTAGAACATATGCGTTAAAATCAAATTCTTAAGAAATATAGTAAAACTAGAGAACTAAAGTGGTCTCCGAGAGCAATATTCAGTGTTAATTATAAATTTCTGTTTTACGTTTTTTCTTTTCAGAATGTCGTAGGTAATACTTGAAATAATTGCTGTAGTTCCGAGACGATCATTGGCCTAGTAGTTAGTGAGATCAATTGTTACTACTATTCCTCTATTTTTAAAATTTAAGCTCGTGTAATATTTTGCTTCCATTTTTAACCAACTTCTAACGTTTATGTTTTAGAAAATATAAGTAAAGATATTTTGAAATAAGTCTACTTTGCACTTGGCAAAATGTTATAATGTAGTCATAAAGTGAAAAGTTTCAAAGTTGTTTTATAAAATAGGCCCAAGGCCTTTCCATAATTTTTTAATTAATATGATAACAAAACATGATCACTGGACAAGTTTTAAATTCTTACTGTTCTTATATCACGAAAAAGTTCTGAAATTACCGAGTGACATAATAACAAACAAATGTCGGGTAAAAATTTAATAAACTTCCTAATGATATGATTTTAAAATTAAATTTATATTTTTAGTAACAGAAATCCCAGCGGTAAAAAGCTTTGTTTTTAATAAATAAATTAGTAATATTAACAAAATACACAAAAAATTCAAATATAATTAGTAGCTACATCTGCTTGAATCTAAAATTTACGAGACATTAAGTAAATAGGGGTTGCACGTGCTGCAGGCTATTTAAATGTTAAGTTTGCTAGAAAGGCAAAAGGACCAGTTTGGCTTTTCCATTTACCACATGGACTGGACGTTTTTAATTTTATTGCAATAGTAAACTATTATTAACGCTGCCTTACTTCTTCAATCTTAGTACATCAAAAACCAATTTATTTAATCCGATTTGGCGATTAAATTATTTAATATTGTTAAAAAAAAACCAGCGCACGTTGTGGTTAAGAAAGATTAATTCCTTGCCGTCTAAAATTTGAAACTGAAATTTTATTATCTACGAAATTTATATTAATATTTACATATTAAATAAGAAATTAGTTTTTGGAAATTATAATAAATTTCAGGCTAGGACCGTAATATTATTTTGGTTATGCTCGAATTTCTCGAATTTCTTCTCGTATTATCTGATAAGAAATTATTTCGTAAAGCTTGAGATTACCACGACAAGCTTTAGTAATAAATTAACTAACAAAGCATTGAAAGTACAAAATAATAGAGAAAATAGAGGCTACTATTTTGATGATTAGAGTTTCAAATAAAGCTTGCCAGCCGACAAGTTTACTGTCAGCTTCAGTTTATAGCAGCTTTCATTCAACTCATTTCTAGTTGGAAGTGGTAAAACAGACTCTATTTTATTATCGCGGTTGCAATAAATATAACCCATTGTCATCATGTCGTGTTATTACTATAACATGTCTGCCTTTATCCATAATTTGCGTGCCCACATATTTATTTGACAATTTAAATTGAATCAATTTGGTAACTACATTACATTAGGTGTCTGTTGTGAGTTCTATCTCAGATGTGCACTCCGGAAGAGCAAATTTTTCATTTTAGGAGCACTCATAGAATGGGTAATTAGCGTTACAGGATTGAAAGGATCGGCAGCAGCACATGCAACAAAGTGGGATCATATATTTAAAAAAAAAGTTATTAAAATAATTTTAACAAGATTCTTGTTTCTTTTAACATTTCTAAAGTAATTAAGTTGCTTCTGAGGGTCCGAGATGCTTAATTAGAGAAATTGTTCTGCATCGGACAGAAGTTTAATTAGAGCGGAATGGATTGAAGATACGGTGGGACCCTTCACACTTGTTGTTTACTTTACTCTAACTAGGAGTAGTAAATTTGTTTGTTTTCGTTTAGTGCAATAATATTTTCTCGATGAAAACCAGCAGGTTTAAATTTTAGTCGGGCTATCTAAAATGCAACGCTAACAAAGTGTCAAAGAGATGTGTGTGTTTTGCTTTAGCAAATAAGTATTTCTTGTCATTTTAGATAGTTAGAAGTCGACGTCTATTTCTGTTTTTGACATTCCAATCGCATTCTAATGTCACACTAGTTCGTGCGATTCTTTTTTAAATATACTGTAACATTTTTATATAGGAGGAAAACGTTCAATTTGGCGAAAAATAAAAGTTTTCATGTACTGATTTTATTAAGTTTTTGCAATAACTTCGTAACATCTGTTTTAATTTATTTAAGCTCTGCTGCTAACTAGGCTAACGATTATAGAGATTACGCAGTTTTAATGATATTTCACCAAATGAGTATCCTTGCAAATGAAAAAGCTTATTTGGCCGGCTGATGTGGTCACTAGACTGCGATGATATTATATCGAGTATGCAAGGCACATTTTGTAATACCCTGAAAATAATCTTATCGTGTGCCCCATTAGCCCCATTTAGATCATGTTAAAGCAATATAACGCGATCTTTTCTCAGGATATTATGAAAGAATCATGAGCTACACGTTCTAAAATGAAAAATTCTTGTCGTTTTTATGAGTAACTACCGACGAAAAGTACTGTGCATCAGTTCGCATTTCAGTTTTCGGTTACTGTCAGACAACCCTCATCACGAATTTCAAAATTTCAACTACACTATAGGAAAGAGGATAATTTTCTGTGTATAATGCAACAAAAATATCTGCGAACCATGCATTAGTTTTCGAAAAAACGGCATTTTAAAGTTATTAAAAGTAGGTAGTTGTAACCCGATACACCCCGTTGCAACGTGTCGAGCCACGGTCAACTGGCACGTTCCGTTCCTATTCTTCATTTTGTTGACGGTACGAGTGCTTTAATACACTCTTAATGTTGTTGTCATTTGGGATCGATACCCGTACGAGTTCTATGGCTTCGAGTTCCACCCTTGGCGAGTTCTGTCATTTTTCAGGGATATTTTTAATTTTTTTTGCGTAAGGTGAAAAAATAAAACAGGCCCGGAGGGCGCCGAAGGCGTCCGGAGGGTCTGTTTTATTTTTTTGCCTTACACAAAATCGGCTAATCATGCAGCCGTGTTAAAAGGTGTATTTAAAATACATGTAAATTTAACTTTTTCAAATTCGATTTTTTCGAGAACTAATGCATGGTTCGCAAAATTTTTTGTTCTAATATGCTTAGAAAAGTGTCCTCTTTCCTATAGTGCAGTTGAAATTTTGAAATTCGTGATGAGGGTTGTCTGACAGTTCCCCAGTTTTCTTCATTTATCAAAGTCAGTCCCAATATACTCGTATACCATATGTATTGAATTTGAAATATTTTTAGTGTTCTACGTTTTTATTATTATACAAAAATTGATATGCGTTTCATTATAGTCCAAATTTTAAGTTATGGTATTTTATAAAAAATAAAATAAAACAGAAGCTCTTGAAAGGTACTTTCAAATAATACTATGATGTAAGATTTATGCACCGCTCTTTTAAATTTAACTTTGTTAATTTTATTATTTCGTCTATCGAGTCAATCCCCAAAAAAATATTTTCACGCCGCTCATCGTCCTTTGGCGTTTAAGACAATTTCTTTCATAAAGACCCAAAAAGTCAAGTTTTTTTTAACCTTTAAAGAACAAAGTTATTAATATCGCGATGATTAATTCTTTTAAATGGGTACGTTGTTCGCAAAACAAAAGTTCGTATGCAAAAAAATTTCATTGAAATACAAATACTTGTGTAGAATAAACACTAAAAGCTTTTGAAGCAAGTCATTTATTCGTAGGTATTTTATTTAGCATTCAAATTAAAAAAAAAAGAAACAAATTGAAAAAGTGTTTGTTTTTAAAATCCAAATAAAACAAAAATTCAGCTGTGATTTTGTAGTCACACAGAGTTTGATTTCAAAGTATTTCAGTGCCTGGTGCAAATTAAGAAAATTACTCTGTTTATACTAGAATGGCATACAATATAAAAATAGTAATATAGTGATTTTAACAGACAATTTTTGCATTTGAATAGAATTGCGGCGACTATGCAATTTACTTTTTTTTATTTGTCTTGCCATATTTACTTTTATATACAATTTGCATAGTACTTCAAATATTAACATCATAATAATTAAAGAAAAAGTTATTACACAGAAAAAGGGTATGACTAACCGCTAACGTAAGTCATGACTATGACTAACAAATAAGTTGGTGATAAGTAAGTGATCAACGTGTAATTAGTGCAGTGGTAAGCATGCTGTACTTTAAATAATATAAAAGGGTTGGATTTCAAGTGCAAATAGACTTATTTTCTAACAAAACGAAATACTTAAAACAAAGAAAACTGCTCATGATCAAAACAAGATAATTAAATTCAATAATCTTAGATTGAATAAGTTAATTAAAAAAAATTCAATCTAAGATTATTGAATTTAATTATATATCACAAGTTAAAAAATTAATTTATTACAAAACAAGATATTTAATAAATTAATTTTTTAACTTGTGAAATATAATTAAATTAATATAATTAATATATAATAGAAATATAATAAATGTTTTATAATGTTTTTATAAAACATTATTATAAAACGTTTAATTAACTTGTTTATTCCAAGATTATTTAACAAAACAAGATAGTAAAAAAATCATACGCTAAATCACATGACTTATGCCAGCGGTGGCGAACCTTTTTGTGTCCGAGTGCCAAAAATTAAAAAAAAATTTTTTTGATTAGTTGCCGTGCCGAACACTTTTTAATAGGGGAAAATTAAAAAAAAAAATATTTCAGAATTGTATTTAGACAATTTCAAAAATAAATTGCAATAAAGATTAATTGCATTTCTATATCTTTCAAAGTCAGCCCATCAAAATTTCCCAAATTAAGTTTATGATGTTGTGTCTGGATATAAAATAAATTTGGAGGTTTCTGCAAATTCTTTGAATTGTTTAAATCTTGAAAAAAATTTGTTTATTATCGACTGAATAACTACAGAAAATTCTTCGGTCAATTTAACTTTATCTGGATTTTCATGAGATTCTAGCTATGCAAAGATTTTTTTTATATTTGGAAAATATTTGTAGGTGTTGAAAATAAGATCACGATTGAAAATCTGTAATTTAGCTTCAAATGCTTTGATTAAATCAAACATGACAATAACTGTCTTGTTAACACTTTGCAGTTTAACATTCAGTTTATTTAAATGCAATGGACGAGTTTCACTAGTCACAGATTTTTAAAATAATATATCAACATAAAACTGGTCAAAATGCTATTTATCTGTATAATTGGTTGGCCTCAAAAATCAGCCTAAGATTTTAAAAATGTTGAAATGTTGAAATTTGGAAAAGTATTTAAACTGAGCGCCATGATTGACCAGTGAAAATTAACCATGATTATGCGCTGTTGTCAAGTCATTTTGATGGTTGATCAAAATAAGACGAATAACTACTAGATATCACGTGTAACAAGTGAGATTGGTATCTATCTACCTTACCAACTTTCAACAGTTTTGACTTGGCAACTGCACTGCTTTTATTGGTTTTTAAAGCCACGCTATTTTTTGAAATAGCCGGCCCGTGACGTCAGCGGCCGGTCTTTTAACAATTATTTTCTAACCTAAGACGTACTCAAAAAACTTTGGAAAAAATTGCGAATGCTCAGTTTGACCTCTACTTTCAAATAAAAAAATGTAAAAAAATAGTGAAACTCGAACATTTTTGCTGTTTGTTCGGTGAACAGATAATTCACTTAATCTGTAGCTTTACACAGAAAACTCCTTCCACAAATTTTAATAGTGGTGAGCCATTTTTACATAGTTGCATTTAATTCGACTACTGAGATTATTTCACGGTACTTAATTTGTGGCTTGTATAAAATGATGTCACTTGTTAAATCATTCGCGTGCCATTGAAATTCTCATACGTGCCATCTCGGGCACGCGTGCCATAGGTTCGCCACCGCTGACTTATGCTATGATGGAGCTACGAACTGCGCCAGCGGTAAATATTTTGTCGTCTTTTTGTTTTTGGTAGCTTTAGGACAACTGGTAAATTGCGCCAGCGGTTACTGTAGGTAGCTTAAGTTGTAATACCCAAAGAGTGGTGTATTTAATATTATGTAATCCCAGTTTTATGAAGGTATCAAAATATGCTTACCGTATGGAACTCACTATGAAGGAGAGAAGGGGTAAATCACTATTAGTCATAAATCACAATAAAAGTGTTTTAGTATAATTTATAAAAAGGATTACTGTCAGTTAATTCTCATTACGAATTTCAAAATTTCAGCTGCACTACAGGAAAGAAGACAATTTTCTGAGCATTTTAAAAAGAAAAATTCCAGGACTGTCCATTACATTTCGAAAAAACGACATTTTAAAATTACGAAAAGCAAGAGTATGATAGGTATATGATATACCCCGATGCGTGACGGTCGGTCTCACGTTGAGGTCCATGCTCTTCATTTTGTTGACGGTACGTGTACTTTGATATACTTTTAATGTTCTATGGCTTCGAGTTCTATCCTTGACGATTTCTGCTATTCTACAGAGATATTTTTAAATGGTTATGTGTAAAGTGAAAAAATAAAACAGGCCCGAAAGGCGCCGGAAGGTTGCCTTACTCAACAACGACCTATCATGCAGCCGTGTTAAAACGTGTATCTAAAATACATGTAAATTTCATATCTTTAAATTCGAATTACTCGAAAACTTATGGATGGTCCGGGCATTTTTTTGTTTTAAACTGCTTAGAAGATGTCCTCTTTCCTATAGTGTGGTTGAATTTTGAATAATTTTGAAATTCGTGATGGGATTAGTATGACAGTTCCTATAAAAAGATATATAATACTAATTATAGAAAACTAACTAAACCTAACGTTTTCACGTCAGACAATAAACGAGTTTTACTATTTTTTTTATAATTTTATTTGAAAGTAGAGGTCAAACTAAGCATTCACAATGTTTTCCAACATTTTTTGAGTACAGTCGAGTCTCGAAATAGTGAATTAAATATGGCAAAGACCTTTTACTTTTTCGGGGTTGTTCACTATTTCGGTATTTACAAAATTTATAATAAAATCACATTTTGAAAATGAAACTTTGATTTGTTGAAAGTATAAGAAGCCATCTCATCCTCGTCTTCCTTTTCTGGATCAGAATCAATCCGAATTTTGTTCCCTGTATAATATTTAATATCCTTGTTCCACCTTGTTCGAACACTTTTTTTGCATACAGGCTTCATTTCTAAGTAATAAGCGCGTTCTCAAAATACTTACAAGGGAATTATATGACCTCCGCATTTTTGTAATTTTTGCCACTTATTCTACTAAAAGTTTAGCCCTTCAATAACAACTCCTCAAAGAAGTAGGGCCAGATGGCCCGAAATTTTCGAGAAAATCGACTTTGAAATATTGTCAAAGGAGTTTGAAGACAAGATGTGAAACAATTAGCAAATAGTTTCGTAGCACAGGGGCGAGCGAGTTGGACTACGAACCGAAAAATCTACTGTCTGATGAGGGGAGGGGGGCAGATGAGCTCTGAAAACAAGCGTACGTTATACAAAACCGTACTAAGACCGATCTTAACGTATGCTTGTCCCGTATGGGCGGGAGTGTCGAAGACGCGTTTTAGACCTTTGCAAGTATTTCAGAACCTAACGACAAACATCACACAAAACAATACACTACGCAAATACAAACTTCCTTTTCAATCCTTACCAAAATTTAACCATCCTCCTCCACACCCCGACGTCACCTAAAGAAAAAGAACTGCTACGTAACTGGAATACGTATACCTGGACATTGAAGTGACGCTTGTGAAAACCGTTTACTTTCCACAGATAGGTAGCTGTATAGTTTTCCTAATTACGAAAACTTTTCTTTTATTCTTGTATTTTTATTTTTCAGTTGTTTTTTGTTATCATTGTTATTGTATATTCTACGTTTGTTATAGCTATACATAATTGTAAATAACCGCATTTTTTTAAGTTGGTTTTTTATATCATTTTTCCAACAAATTAATCATGTTAACAGTATAAATACGAAACTCAAATTTATTAATTGTACAATCCATTTCCTTAAAAACTTTCAAAGTTTTATTTAATTATATCTGAAGTTATGTGTTATCACGAGGTACTTCAATAATGTATTATTAATATAAATGTAAGATCAACCGGCAATATTGGGCTGCTTGGTCTAACAAATTTGTAAACCGAAGATTAATAAAGACTTGTTAAATCGTAAAAATCGTAAAATCGGACTAGAAACCAGTGGGTCTACGGTTATATTCTCACCTTTACTAGTTTTTTCTTTAAATTTTTTTTCTCTAGTGCGTATTATTTTCCTTAAGTAAATGCTCGTAATACACAAGAGCATCTTTCATGCGTAATTTAGCAAATTCACTGTACAGACTATCTTCAATGGTGTCTTCAGCCCTCATCGAGGGGCCAGGCAAATTAACGGATAAATTCAGACATGATAACTTTTCAGTAACTACGCTAGATAAAAACTAAACTGTTGAAAATGTATTTTAGGATAAAAATATGTAGTTTTAGGATAATGTTGGTTTATTAACTTTTTATTTCTTATTAAAATCTAGTCAGTAGCATGGTTTTATTAGCCACATCATGTTTGCTATATCTACCAATCGTAAAATAAATAAATTAAATCAGATGATAAATTAAATATTAGGTAAATTATTTCCACCAGATGATATGTGCGATGACATATGAAACTAGTCTTGCTGAATAATAATAATTAAAACATTCGATTTTATATTTGTTAAAAAAAAATTGAATGTATTTAATAAATTAAATGTTGACACATTTTAGTCTACAAGTATAAATTTAATCAATTTTACAATAATTAAATGGCGTGAATAAGCACTAGAGAAAAAAAACTAGACAAAGTGGGAATAGAACCGTGGACCTACTGGTTCCTAGTCCAACTCGATCGCCCCTGTGCTACGAAACTATTTGCTAATTGTTTCACATCTTGTCTTCAAACTCCTTTGACAATATTTCAAAGTCGATTTTTTCGAAAATTTCTGGCCATCTGGCCCTACTGCTTTGAGGAGTTGTTATTGAAGGGCTAAACTTTCAGTAGAATAAGTGGCAAAAATTACAAAAATGCGGAGGTCATATAATTCCCTTGTTAGTGGAATATTATATTCATCGTTATCAAAATGTCCACCTAATATATTATATAAAAATATAAAACATATAAAATTTTTTAATATACAGTAGCTCGTAATGAAATCCGGACGCTTCTATGCAAGCAATGTAAATTGCACTTTTTGAAAACCCTTTTAATATGTAAAAATCGCTTTTACAAAAATATTTTTCAGACATTTTTTGTAGATAATTTCATTCTCTTCATTTTTGTTTATATATATTTTTTTACTTTGTTTCATCGTTTCCGACTGAAAATGACTTAAAGCAAACTCGGTAAAACTTTTTAGTAAAATTAAAAATGCACAATGGAATTTTTATGGTATTTTCGGGGGAATCCCATTGGATTTTTACCGTGACTGCTTTAAGTCACTCTCAGTCGAAAACGATGCAACACAATAAAAAAATGTATATAAACAAAAATGAAAAGAATGAAATTATCTACAAAAAATGTCTAAAAAATATTTTTGTAAAAGTGATTTTTACATACAAAAAGTTTTCAAAAAGTACAATTTACATTGCTAGTATAGGAGCGTCCGGATTTCATTATGAGCCACTGTATAAAAATTATGTAAAAAACTTTATCAGTAAAATTAAGTGTAAATATGATACCTAACGTAAATTCTTAGTCTTGGGGGGAAGTCCCTATAAATGTGTCCTTTTTAATTACCTTTTTAATTGTAATTGGATTCATTAAAGTTATTTTCAATTTTTCGTGAATAATATAAGTTGAGTCGTCAGTTTACTTCTAAAAATTTTGTATCTTACTCGAAAGCGATACAGGTAACGACCAATTTAGTGCGACGTATAGAGTCCCCAAGGTTCTGCGGTTTACCAGAGGTCTTCAGATTTTATTATTTTAAACTTTAAGGAATGGATGGCCAAAATGTACCCATAAAATTAAAAATTTTTTAAAGTATTGCGATGACCCTTAGCTATGCAAATCTATAAAATTTTCTTATTCCAAAATCACTCTAGCTGGGTATCCATTATTTATAGCTATGAACTCTTGTAATTTTTAAAATCGTCAAATTAAATTAAAATGCTCAATTTTTTCTTGCAATTCGTGGTCTTGCAAGCGCACGCTTGTACGCTTTTTCGCATGTGATTTCAACTCGTCGGTCTAATAAGTTTTCTTTGTGCATTTATTTTAACAAATAACCAAATAATATCACAATTTCTTCCAAATTTTAATGTTCTCAACACCCACTTTACCACAATTAAAAACAAAACATCAACTCAATTTAACTTATTTATAAATTTTTAAACAATTAACAGTTTTAAATTATTATTGCGGAAATGATGTTCTATTCAAGCCCCACTTTTTTCTAGTTTTTCGTTCTTCCCACCTTTATTTTCATAGCAAATTTAACAAACATTTTTATGTACAATGATAAATAAATAAATACTAAAACAAATTCAAACTTTAAAATTTATGGATCCTTCAAAAATTTGAGTGAAAAAGTCAGAAAACCGCAAAAACTAGAAAGTGGCTACTGTATTGGATATTTCTGTGAGATTATCCCTGCTACTAGCAAAGTTTTATTTTACAAACGTATATTTGGGATAAATTGCACTCAAAAGTGGCATATTATCTAGTTAGGTATTTAATCTTTGAGTTACTCTAAACATAATAAACATTCCAGCAGTAGCCAGAACTCAAAAATAACTCTAGAAAAACCCAGATCTCGGCGAACATTAAAAATTTAAAAAAATTATTGAAACGCAACCTAACACAAAAATTACAGATCTGCAAAAACGCAGGTTTTTGTTTTCAAGTTAAATTCGGAGATAATTAACGAAATCCAATGTAAAATAAATTTATTAAGTGATGTTTGCAGTATAGCGAATAGTAACTGAGGTCGGTTCAGATTGGAGCGGATGGTGAAGATCTGAATATCGAGGGTGATGTGATTTAATGCACACAGAATATGAATATATTTAAGTACAGTAATTAAAAACAGCTGTAAAAAGAAATAAAAGCAAAAATAGAGAAATGAAGAACAGCCATTAAAAAATTGCACTCGATAATCTGAAATTCTACACTAAGAGAAAAGGTTGGTGGTGATGGTGTATAGTTCAGAAGTCTGAGCAATAACAAAAAAAAAGAAGCTAAAAGCAGTAAAAATGGAATATTGCATGTGAAGCTGCAATCTGACTAAGTTGAATAGAGTGAGAAATGACGACATCGGCAGATAAATGAGGTGGATATAAACATTCTGGAAACCATAGAGCAAAGAAATAAATACCGTAAAAAACGGGAGTAGAAAAATTACTAAATAAAATATTAAATTGAGTACCCCCCTTTTCAAAGAAGACCTTTGTTGGGTTTTTGTTGGACAACACAGTTTGTGTTTTACTTACAAGCAGACTACAGCAATTAGTGCAATATTGCATAATTTAGAGTTTCATCTTGTATACGG
The DNA here is from genome assembly GCA_911387805.1 of Cantharis rustica. Taxonomy (NCBI): domain Eukaryota; kingdom Metazoa; phylum Arthropoda; class Insecta; order Coleoptera; family Cantharidae; genus Cantharis; species Cantharis rustica. Next base: position 41,230,592 of record OU426879.1, read on the forward strand.
CACTGAGAAAAACTAATAAGTTATAAACAATGTCTAATAAATATCGTATTAATAGTGTATTGATAAATAATCAATTCATAACAAACAGAAGTTATGGAATATTGTTGGTTTAATGCGGCCTTTAGGCCACACAATCTGGACAATCTAGTTTGCAGTAATACAAATACAAAAACGCGGCTATTTCTAAACTATATGTTATAAAATGTAAAAATTAACATAGGAATTTATGGGTATGTATTTTAAATTTATAAATAATCTTATTCATTATTTTTTTGCTAATAATAAATAAATTTGGTTACCTGTATTTGGTTACCCGTGAAACTCTTTTACATGATTAACTGTGCAAGTATACTTAAAAATCACGCATGAAAATATCTGAAGAAGTTATATCTACGCTATTTCTGAATGCCGATAAATTTTTTTATTTTTAAATATAATAATTATGTAATTTGATGAAATAAACATAATATTTTTACGATAGAGGCTAAATCATAAATTTAAGTTTAATCATAAATCTGGTTTTATAAATATGCATTACTATTAAGTAAGCGAGTATTCTGTATAATTTAATTTGTTTTATTTAGCATTGCATAAAGTTGTGTAAGTGCTTTGAAAACGATTCTGTTAATTATTATTTTATTCTTTTCTTAATTTTCACAGCACATTTAAAAATTAAAAAAATTTCTCATTAAAACGTATACAATTAATAGTATACATAATTTAGTATAGTATATAACGACGACATAAGCACCAAAATACAAAAATTGAGGTATTGGTATCATTTGAAAGCTAATTTTAAGGTGTATTTTTTAGTATAATTAATTTAAAAATAAAAATTTTCACATAAAGTTATTTTATGGTATAATGCATATGCCAAAGTGGAAAAAGTAGTTAGCATGAACGCCAGTTGTCCATTGCTTTAACACGGATATGTTTTGACTCTTTTTACACCTGAAAAAGCTTATGTAATTAAATAGCGAGTTTATCTTGATTCTTCTTGATAGAATTGAGAACTAAGTATTTTTGAAATGTATACATATTTTACTGCTAAATATAATAAATTAAATCAGTGCCGCTTATAGTTACCAGAATATCCTGTGTTACAATAAATCAACAAAAAATAACAATGTCCAAATCAAGTTAGCATAAGCGACATAATTTGGCTTTTAAATGCATGATGATGTAAAAACTCAAAATATTTCAATTTAATGGATATTATTAAAATACGAAAAAATAGTTCATTTGTATGAAATTAAATGTTGAAACATGTGAAAATTACTGAATAAGATAAAAGATTTTTTGTGTTTCTAGAAAATTTATAAAATGACATTAATGCTGTTATGCCTTTACCAGCATCGATTTAAAGTTTTCAATTTGATTTATTTCTTTGTGATGTTTCTTTTCATAATAAGATTTTTGCTTAATAATGTTGCACATTTATAAAGCAAAATAACTGGAAATCTACAAAAAAATTTATTTTGAAATATAAATAGAATTGAATAATATCAAAAAAATTTGTTGCTCTGTATACACTTTAAAATATTTTTTTTTACATTTTTGAAATTAGTAGCTAAATATGTATACGACGCGAGATTGACATGGAGCGTTCACGCATTTTTAATAAAAATGTCAAAAGCATAATATTATGCAATATTCACAGTTTACATAAAGTGTGCAAAATATAAGCAAATTAAACAGCCATTGCAGCAGTTGACTCTGACAAGTTGCAAAGTGCATTATATAAAAGCTTGGACAATGCAGATGCAATTTTGCTAAGATGTTTCTTACTAGTAATAGCAAGGATGCTATTGTATGCAGTCAATTGAAAAAGTTTTATTCGTAAAACGAAAAAGAATAATCATATAAAATCAAAATTTGGAATTTGAAAGTTTAGACGATCGCTAGACATTTTCCGTCGACTGATCGACATTAATTTTTAATTGAACCGTAATCGGGAAATGCTGTTAGTTGCTGGCGAAATTAGTATTTACATTTAAAATCGTTTCTGCTATTTGATTTCCTCGAAATAAACTGTTAAAAAAAAATTTTTTTTATAAAAAGTATAAAAATAAAATTCTGCCATAAATCAGATTACCAATATTAACTTTTGGGAGAAGAATGTAAGAACGGTGTAAGCTTTATTCATTTCCGATTCGTGGTATAGATACTAAATCTGTTAGAGAAACCAAATTGTATAAGATTTATCGGAAAACCTCAAGTTGGCTCGGTAAGTGGGGCGGTGATAATCGGTTTATTGAGCCAGTACCTCCCAGTTAACAGGAATGCCTAAAAGACTGATTAACAAAGGCTGCTGAACAACTAATTCAAAGATAATAGCTCTCCAAGACAGTTAGAATTGCTTTTGTCAATTTTATTCTCAACTATATCAATAATAAATTGATATGTTTAGCAGTCACCAAATTAAGCTTCTTTATTCGTTCAGAAAAATGTTTACCAGATTTTTACTACAAAAATTGTTAGGTAATTTCATTTTGCATTTACAGTAGGCGGGCGATTAATAAAATTACACAGTTTGTAGATTTAATTATAATTTTACATCAGAGACGTGAGATTCTATTGTAACAAAAATAATTACTAAATATTAAATTTATTATCTATAAACTTCTAATACAATTAAAAAGTACTTATAAAATTGATTATTTATTTGTTGATACATAATTAGACTTTTCTTAATAAATTACGTAATAATAAACTAAATTATTTGAAGTGGCCGTGATTGAGTTTGTTGAATATCTTTTGAAGTGGTGTTTCCTTTGTACAACGAACTAGAACAAAAATAAAAAAAAATATATCAATGAAATGCAATATACCATAGTACATGGACAAAGCTACAAATTTTTATATTGGTAAATAACTCGAAATTTGGTCTTTATATGTTGAATTGTGATGTATTTCTTTCAGCTTTTAGATATAAATTTGTCTCAATGTCTCATGTTTTGGGTTTCTTTGCGGTGTAAGTAGCGATCGTGATTTATAAATCCTAACTTTAGTGTATTATTTTTTGCAACGATAGTTAAAATATCTATGTAACTTTTTTTTTTTATTTTTTTGCAACTTTTATAAATTCATTCAAGAGACTACGGCGATGACGTTTTTGTAAAAGGTGCTGAAATTCAAGGTGTATGGAACTAGTTTAGCCCTTTAACTATTTAAATGTAACATATGCTTTAGTACCTAAAACTAGATTGCCACCTGATTGGTACGTACACATCATCTATTTACATCTTGTTGTATACTATTGTAAAACAAGTATGTATTACGCACTATTTTTTATGGAAGTTTGCTTCGGTGCACAGAAATCATTCAAATTCAATTTAGTGTAAACTATTTGAAACAAAGTAGCGAATAATATTTTATTGATATTTTCGAATCTATAGTTCGCATCTTAAAAGAATATGTTTAAGACACGAATGACTGAATCTAGTAACTACTTTTTATTCATTTTATGTCCCAATGGTTTCTTTGCGTTTTACGTCCAAAATATTCTCGTGAGAATTAGAAAAGAACTATCTACAAAATATTGCATTTTATAAAAACACACAAAAAAAATGTTTCTTGAAAACTATTCAAGTACAATTTGTATCTCAAATACACTGAAACTGAACTATTTGCAAAAATGTAAAAAAAGCAAAAATATTACATTCATACATAAATATTATGTACGTATGATGGAATATATCATGCAGAGGTGAAGGTTGTTAGAAACAATAAATCTGAAAATCATTTGCATGACTGAAAAATTTGTTTTCAATAAAACTAAAACCGTATGAAAATTGATCGAGAATTATTTCAGAAATATCGAACGAATAAAACTAAATTGTAAGGTTTCACATTTTATATATTCAATCAGCGATTTCGGTGTTACTTATTTTATGAAAAGTTTTACAGAATTTTTTTTGTTTTAAGAAAATCGACGCAATATAGATTTCGATAGAAAAAGACAAATTGTAGAAAATATGAGGCGAAGATGAAATTATAACCTGTACTACAAGTTTTTTTTAGCGTATTTTTGCTAAACTCGTAAATTGTGCTTAAACTTTGGAAAAATTACAAAGTAATAAGTTGCGATCAACTGTAAAACTTGCTGTATTTCAAAGAAAATTGCAATTTTATTAATATTTAGTTTTAACAAAAAATAAATATTTACTAAAATTGATTTTAAGAAGTAGATAATTGATTCTACCTTTTTAATATGGGACAAGCTATTTGACGTCCATTTTATTTTTTTCTTAACATTTTAAAAAGAAAAAATATACGAGTATTTAAATTTTTAAATTAAATATTACGTCGTTTATGTTAGTTATTACGTCACGGTTGTCGCAAAATTTGCATTGTAAAATTAACTTTTACGTCTGGTCACTGGCACTTGCTGAGCAGGATTTTCGATGATAATATAATCTTTTAGTTTCAAATCTTTAGTTTGTGTATGAGGATGTGTATTTAAAGCAGCCTATTATTTAAATCTACAAAAAGTTAATCATAGCTCCCGGACAAATTACAATAAATTATTTTAACGATTACAATTACCCTATGGACGAGCGAAAATTCGTTCTCATTAATGTCGGTCGGCAATGGATTAACGAGATTCCCACGTTAAACTTAGTTATAACATTGGCAAAAGTTTGAAAAAAGGTTTTAATTTTTGCCAGTTGTAAATGAGACAGATTAAATTATTCCGCTTTACAACCAGCACTTGCACGATAAAGAGATCATTTAATCCACTACTCCTATTCGAAGATATGCTAAATTCCAAAAAATTTCTCATCAAGCTAAGTTAACTAACTAGCTGAAAAGAAAAAAAACTTTTCATCAGAGTAACATAAAAGTTTTTTACCATATGAAGAAATGATAAAAGTTAAAAAATTTAACGTACCACAACGACGAGATACAAAAAAGCGACTCGGAAAGAAGATATCCTTGTGAAGGCAAAAAAAGCCCATGATACTATAAAGTTGCTTGCCAAGAAACAAGTTAAAAATCAACAGATCAGGTGCTGAAGTCAGAAATATATCAGGGATGACTACTATCTAAGTCAGAGATATAGATGAGATTTCTGATGAAGAAGAGGTTATGAGAGACATTCGAAAAGTTGTTGGGAGCGGAGAACGCATATATCTTCCGTCTCTTAAACCTAAATTTGGGAGAACTCAAACGGTAGTTATACAGATGGAACAGAGTGGTTTGAATTTTATTTTATGCATTGAACTTATAATAGGACTGACAAAGTACAAGTATTTCAGATCCTAGATTACGATACAAATTATTCAGTAAAATGATAAAACTGCTGCAAAGAAGAATATCAAGTAAAAGAACGCAGAAACCAACGCAGCATAAAGAAATCCCCTTGCCTTTTGGTAGAGGCGTTATAAAAAAAATTTTGGAAAGACTAGTACGAAATCTTCAAGAAGATCCAAGATCCAAATCTTCCAAGAAAAAGGTGAAACTGTGGTGGTAACATGTTTAACATTTTCCTTATTCCAACGTAAAAAAATATAGGTAAAAACCAGGCTAGCTAGAAAAACAGTTCTGTGAGATCAGAAATTAAGTTATTTTAATTCAGAAATGGTAAAAAGTGTGATCATAGTTGATTCTACGGGAACTGGGAGTTTTGCTATAAACTCTGTGCATGCTACACCTAAATTAACATACTCCGCCATTTTGAATTGTTGGCCAAAGGATTATATATTAATTTATGGAAATTTTGTGGGAAAGGTGAGTAATTTAGCGTTTGAGTTCTACCATACTCTTGCCCGAGAATCAGCGGACCACACAATAACAAAATGCTGGTGTCTTGTATATAACTTATGATTTGCAATTACTCGATAGCAGAATGTATAAATTTTGAGAATATAATCTCAAGATTTTGGCATCTATACATTTTTTAACAAAGAATTTGATTTATTATAGTAAAAATCTTATCAAGTTGTAGTAGCATTTTATTAAAAAAAAGTAAAATTTCTAAAGATTAGATGAGTCATTTTCGAATCAATTTCGGGTAAGAATAGTTCCAGTAGAGTGCGGCAGGCGTCGCTAGCGGTTGATAAATACACAGGTTATGCAGAGTTGTCATCAGTGTGCATTTTTTGCCTAATCAGTTTAATTTACAAGTGTCTGAAAAATAAAACAGTTTTTCGAACGACATTTGTCAATGTTAGTTTACTATTAGAATCTCGTTAATCCATTCGCAACCGGCATCGTTGCGAGTTGATTCTTTTACCCCATTTAAAACTTCTGAAATGCCTGTATTAATCCTACATGAAACCACAATCAACTTTTTATATAACGATTAAGATGTGCTTATTTAGAGTTTTCATATTTTTGTGTATTGTTTATCAGCAACTATTTAGTTTTATGAAAACATTTTAGTGGTCGCGACCTTTCACGTTTTTCAGTAAGATTCAGGTTATTTCTCACTATTTGCATTTGATACTGTAGACAAAGTTGTTCCATTAAGTTCTTTTCATCGATCTTTTCAACTAATATTTGTATTTCTTACAGAGATATAAACAAATATTATGTAACTCGTAACCAAGAAAAAAATTTTAATTTTAAACTTCAAATTACTAATTTATGTTAGTTTAGTTTCAAAACATGCAATAAATCTGACTATATTAAATTATGTTTTTGCGTGTTAGATTTTTGTATCGGTTTTCCTAGAGAATTTGCATATACACTAACAATGATTCTTAATCTTAACATAATGGGTAATCAGTGTAGTCCAGTGAAAGTTAATTTTTGGTTCGTAGGGTATAGGTTCGATATCCAGTTGCTGCTAAATTATTTTTGTATCACGGTCTTTGGCATGGCGGGTTTTCCAAATGTAAAATGGATTATTAGAAAATTATATATTACAACTATTTAGTTGATTAATTGATTGCTGTTGTAAACAGTGATCAGGAGCGCAGACAGAAAAATTTCTCGTAAATCTATTCAGACGCATCATTTCAAGGATTCTGGCGTTTTTGGACGTTTTCCTACCTTATCCTTGATCCCTGTAAAATTTAGTTTTCCCTACACTCCCTACTACATAATATTTTCATTAATTTTACAGAGTGAATTTATTTAAACAAACATAAAAGTTATCCGACAGTTACTTTGGGAGGTTTAGGTATTAATCTTTTTCCTACAGCTTTTACTATATTTCTCTTAATATCGCTGTTATGTTTTTAAATTTTTTTCAGCTGTATTTCTTCTTTTCATCCATGATACTTTTTTTTCGTAAGAAATGTAGTACATTTGAATAAGAATAAATATTAAAAGATTTGCTTTGAAAGTCGTCCATCATTAACCGATTAAGCGAATCTTAGGCAATTAAGATATAAATCGGTTATCATAGCTTTTAAATCCAAACAAACTCGTTAATATGGTTTTAGCTCGACGTGAAAGCCTACACGTGTAAGTAAAATAAAAAGCAAATAGGTTGGCAGCCATCTGCACCTGGTTAAACAAACTTCTAAAAAGTAACTTTCTAAATTAATAATTGGCAAAACTGCTGGATTTTGTATGTTAATATTAGATGTTAAATAATTTGCAAATGTTGAATATTTTAGAATTTCTCAGTGTCAAAAATCTACTCGAACGTTTACCTTTGTATATTTAAAGCATTTCACTGTTTTAATCGTTACTGTCAGTGTCACGTAAAATTTACTTAATTTAATTAAAACTGTCACAACTTCTATGTTTAAGATACATTGTACAAATTGTCATTGGGCTTTTTGGCTAAAGGGTAAACGAGCACATTAAAAGTTAAATGAAAGCTTTTAAGATTTATTTTTTGTTTAAGATTTATTTGGAACATAAAAACTAAAAGGTTTAATTTATTTACGTATTCTTATTGTTTAATTTTTGATAAGAAATAATGGCGCATTTAAATAATACGTTTTTGGAGTTATATAAATGCAGATATAAAATTTGATACGTTACACTCTGAGCTTAATAAATTTTGAAAAAAGTGCTTTATCGTATTCAACATAAACTTATCTATATTGATCTGGTAAAATTTTCATTGTCAGGAATAGCACTTCTTCTTAATGTAATCGCGATTAAGAAAGACACTTCTTGAGAACAAATTGTGTAGAAATAATAAAAGTCCATTTGCGTGCAAATTCTTTTGTTTACAAAGTCCTTGGCACACATTGGTGTCGAGACACGATCAACATAATATGAGAGAACCCCGCAGCTTGGATTTTTAAAACGCGAAACGTAGTGTAGCACCCCATGCAGCTTTGGTGATACATTTTATGATTATATTATGCTTTTTTATATAGAACATCTTATAAAAAATATGAAGTATAAAACATGGAAAGAAAATTGATGCCGTGAAATTTTATTTAAAAGTTTTTTCCATGAAACTCTAAAACAATTTCCGATGTTTGATTTTACCCGCTACCTACGTACCAAAGTCGATTACAAAATTAAACAAATTTTTAATAAAAACTGGCTTATGGAAGTAGCTCAAAAAAAAATTAGTAATAAATCGATAGTTTAGCTTTGCCAATAAATATTAGACAGATACTGCCTATAAGGGTTTTACAAATAAGACCGTAAAATAAAAATTTAAAATCTAATTAATTTTTAATTTACGCTAAAAGCATAAAATATCTATGTGAGCGACAATCTTGCACCATCCAAAATCCTGACTGGAAGATAAGCATAAGAATGAGGCTTTCGTAAGAAATGTCATTCCTAATTCAGTGTCGTGAGCGGCATCGTAAAGATTGAAAAGTTTTTATTATGATTTTTTGCGTTGCGATATTTCCTTCCACTGTACCATTTGTGTTTGCTAATGAAAATCAGAAAAAGTATTGAACGGAAAACTTTTTTTATTCACAGCACATTGTTAAATCAGCACTTTCATTCTGAGGGAAAAGAAAAATTAAAAATCGGAATACCTAACTTTTTGAATGTAAAAAACTTTGCAAACATTTAATTTATTGAAAAATTAACAGACTATAGATAAATCATTCGCCGATTGTAATAAAAATTTTAAAATTATATTAGCATTTGTTTTAATAAAATAAAGCTTAAGTTATTTCGCACTCACTCCAAATTAACCCGACGATGTGTTATCCTGGAGTTGTGAATTAGTTGTCACGGTGGTGTCCCCCGAAGGACTAGGAAGTTGGGTTGTGGTAGATGACGACGGTCGGCCGTAGAGGTAACTCGTTCCTCTGCTGTACCAAGGATCGGACGGGTCTCGGGGCCGATATGAACTGCTTGAAAAGCTGTCAGAGCAACGAGAGATCTAAATTAATGGTTAATTTCAAATAAAACCCTTAAATTTTCCTAACACTTTTTTAACATTCAAATTTGCAATTTTTCATTGTCATCTTTCTTAAAATAGTTAATTTTTAATTTATTATTTGTGAGAAAAATACCATAGAAAAAACAACTAATAAAATGAATTTCTTACTAATGAGCAATTTCTTTTCTTTCGCTCTCATATCACAAGTGACAGCATCAAGAGCTTTGAAAGTTTCTTTCCTTCTTGATATTATCGATTACAGTTTGCAACTTCTTATAATGGAATTAATTTTATTCTTGGCTACAACGTTTTATGTTTTGAATTTTCAATCGTATCTTTATATTATTTAATTATTATAAAGCGATTTTAATTTTATGCAGAATGCAATGTTAGTCCACTTCAAAAACTCCAATGCTATGTGAACTTTTTAAATAAATTAAAGCTATATCATAAATTCGCAAAATATGATAGGATAATCTAAAAATGTGATTAACATCTTTGAATTTAAATTATAGATTATGATTTAAAAATGTCGACCGATTCTAAAATTTCTGATGTTTAATTAACCGTACGTAAAATAATGGTTGGCATACTCGTATATGAAAATAATGGAAAGAATTTGAACTTTGTTCATAATAATATTATAATATTAGTTTATGCTCATGGCCATTTACAAATTTTGTAGTTTATCTACATTAAATGTGAATAGCAACATCTCTTAATTGTAACATTTTTGTACAAAAATTTTCAGATAAAAGCCATAAATAATAATCGATTAAATTCGATTTACAAGACTATACAAAGTTGTAATATTTAAATAACAATAATATTAAACCTGTAGAATTATATATCCAAAATATGCTAATTTTTGTGGTGTAATGTCATATTATTGCGTTGCAACACAATATGTAACAATCATAATTCTAAAATTGTTCTAGTATCTAATTATTTCCGAATTCAAAATTACGCTCTAAAATTGCAGTAAAATTAATTTATTGCAACAGCGCTAATGTGAATAAAGAACATTAAATAACCTTAGTTAAGTTTAGTTAAAAGTTGAAAAGAAAATATTTAAAAATGTTTGTAGATATTATAAGGTTTCATATTAGCTTACCGTTATTACCAAGAATATTATGAAAATGAAAACTACCTTGCATGGAGAGGTTAATTTATTTACCTTAAAATTACCTATTCTGCTTCGTACCGTCACAAATCTGTGATCTACATTATACCCAAATGTATTGCCAAATTATGGATTTTCTACTTAGAAATTCACACGTTAATTTGAAAATGTGACATATAGTTTGAATTTCGATAGGATTTCAAATTAATCTAATCGTACGTAACTGGCGGCTACAAATAAATAAGCAATATCTGTTTAAGTTTTGTTAGTTTGATTGCTTTCTACTGTAATTCACAATAGAGTTTTTAATTTTTTTAAAATAAAATTAATTTTTCATACATTTCAAATTAAAATAAAAATGATAGTTAGAACATTGCAATTATAAATTTAAAATACCTGACGTGGCCATCCATTAAATCTATCAAAATCTCAAGTTTTTTTCCACATGATTACAATACAGATATTAAAAAAAGTTTCAAACAAACAAAATTATGTTTGAAAAGAACGGCATTGCATTTTAATTTTAAGTATGTAATAAAATTTTCATAATAAATCAAACATTTGTTTTCGTTACTTTAGGAGCAAATAATGTAGGTAGTAAACATGGAAGATGCTTATACGCTAAAAATTTCTTCTTAGAAAAATTTAAGTCTGACTTAAAATGGTTTTGAGTTGACGCGTTTATTTTCACATGGATAAAGTCAGATGTACAAATTTTATTTTCATTTATTTAGGTTTTTGTTTTTCATTATAGAACAATTAAAAATTTTTATTTTTAAAAAAATAATAAAAATAACAGTAATTAAATTATATCTGTTAAGATTTGATAAATTTCACATTTAAATAATGTAGCTAATTAAATGAATTACAAAAATTTTTCTGAAAGTCAAAGCCATAAAATTCACATTACCTTCGATTTAAGTACGACAAAATCGTGAATTTGATATACTTAAAGTTTCTCAAATAAAGTACTAAAGGTTTTACAGTATGTTCGGAAAAACGTTGGGTATCCTTGAAGTGGTGAACCCTAATGTCAAATCGTCAATGACTTTAAAAAAAATGTTTAAACATTAACTACACCGATGAAAACAGTGACGACGCTAATATAAATTCTTTACCGAGGCAGAGTAAAATTAACAAGTTGGTACGGGGGGCGGAAAGGGGGCGCAGACCCAAGCGTCGCAGGCTAGTTTTTTGTAAAATTCAAAGTCAACAGCTCTTAGATTAACTTTAGGAATCATTAAACATATTTTGGTAATGTGAAATATATCAATTTTATATACGGGTAAAAAACTAAATTTGGTAATTTCATTTGATAATTATGTTACTTTTTAGTAAAAAATAATTGAATGAAAAACTAGCACATTATTAGGTAATATACATGAAAAAAAATGTAATTGAAAAATTTTGATTTTAGTGTTTTTACATAGCATTTAAGTTTAATAGACAAAAAATAAAAACTTTGTTTAAAATTTTTATTTCGAGAATTGAAAAACAATATTTTAAAAGTGATTTTTAAATTTTTTAAGTCATAATTAAAATAAAAAAACGAATAAAGCTTGATACTTCAGTGTATTAATTTAGCTATCGAAATACTTCTGATACTTGAGTGCAAATAAAAATTTCGAACTGATTGATTATTCAATTAAAACGTTATTTTTGTTCGCAATATTGTTAAATCCAATAAAACATTAACAATTCATTTTTATTTACAATATTGTTCAACTTACAAAAACAAGACAAGTTTTATTGAATAGGATAGCTTTGTGCTATCGGGTATCCTACCTACCTGTATACCAACCAACCAGATCAGGTAAATTCGAATTACGCAAGTACCCAACCGTGCTGTGTATTATTTTAATATATTCTCTGTTTAATTTTTGTAATTAAACATAATGTTTCTCGCTCTATCAAAAAACCATAATTATAGTCAAATTAATTATTAAAAATAAAGAAAAACTTGAGTAAAAAATTAAATAATTATGAAATAAACCATAATGATTTTTGTGATTTTATTAATATGAGCATTCTCTTATGTTTATTGTGGATGTTACACCTCAACTTTAAACGTGTTACTGATTGTATAAATGCAGTGTAGTAAGTTTTTTAAATTTTTAACTTATTTAAAATCAGTATACTAAGGTATTAACGCACCGGAGTGTTTGGGAGTATGGAATAACCTCCAATGTATTACTAATTGCAATACAGTTTTTTAAAATATCCTATTTCAATTTAAGTAGAATTAAATTGTGACCCTACATTTCTAGTCATTTCATCGCTATAATACCATAGTAGGAACCGTCGCGTCGCTGTTCAACACTTTGCTAGGTTCTAGGACATTTTACTTTTGAAAATTTTGCTGCCAGGATATTTTACTACAACTTTTGGTTTGTTACAAAACAAGCTTTAAAAACAATAGCTATCGACAAGCAGAACATTAATTAAAAAATACTAATTGCAGAAAATCTATAATAAAAAAATCATGTAAATGACATAAATTATTCAAAACCTAATGTGTCATTTTAATAACAATTCAGAAGTGGTATTCGGTGGTAAAATAATGACCTAATAGCGAAATGTCCGCTAACCGAGCAAATAAGTTATTTTATTTGTATTGAAAAGTTCGTTAGAATATATAGATACCTATCGATACCTATCGGTCTGTCACTAAAAATTCAGTTGATGTTTATAGAAACATATTGAAGGACTTGCTACTTGACTAAAGTTTTACAATCAACTACTATAAATAGATAATATAAATGAAATTTTCCAATTTTTAATTTTAAAGTCGTTAATACAATGTTTAGTAACTCGATTAATTGGTATTTCGATCGTACAGTAGACTTAATAGTCCAGTAAACATTTTTGTTTACTCAATGGTTAGTTTTAATCACGAAATCTAAATAAAAATTATACCAGTATGGTGACAATCATTAATTTTTAAAAAATTTAAAAAATTGTAAAATTATAAAAATAAAAGAACTACTTATAATTATTATATTATAAAATCTAACAAGATAATAGGACACTGACGGAAAAAGTACTCAAGAAATTAAATCATTAATGCAATTTTTTTCGCTTTTATTTTATACTTTTACTGCAAATGCCAAGAATAATATTATTAATATAGTAGTATTTAATTAACACTACTGCCGGCCAGGAGCGGCGTAAAATTAATTACAAAAGTAAATCATGAAGCTCTATATTGTCGTGTTTCAAAGAGATTCTCACCCACCCTGTGCATTTTAAAGAAAATTTTGTTTTAGTAAATTTGAGTTGTAGGATTGTAAATTTGAGAGGTGGGGGCGAATCTAGGGAGATACCAGGCTTTGTGCCACGAGTCGCCGCAAGAGTAGGCGGTGCGACTGTTGGCTTGTTAATTTTTGACTCCAGTGAGTTATTTTTGAGATTTGTTGTATTTTCGAAGTTGGGAGTTATTATTCTTTGATTAAATATAGTGATTTTTATGCAATTGCATTAAGGCGCAATTATTTTTGAAATTTGGAATTATTTTGAATATTTTTTGATAAGTTGCTACCGAGCAGTAGTTGATTGATTGGTTGATTGATTTGGAAAAACAATAGTTCGTTTGGATTATATTTCAAATTGAATAGCAACATTTATATTCGTAAGGAAAGAACGTGCGAGATAGATAACTCGTCGATTTGGATAAGCGAGAATCAAAACTACGATCCCTTGAGGCAATATTAAAACTTTTACATTGGAATTTGAATTACATGCGATTTATTAATAATTTTTGAACAATTAATTAATTTTTTTTAGATAAGAAATTTTTACTTTTATTAATTTTTAAAACGCTAGAACCCTCGCCTTAAAATCATCCATAGTGTGCGCAATCCAGGGCTAACCCGAGGCAATACAACAGGTTGTAGATTTTCTACGGAGATTTCACAGCAATATATTAATATACTTTAATATATTAATTATAAACTTGTGAATATAATAAATTAAAAAGTTTTTAATAGAACAAGTTAATTAATTTAGGTAATTAAACATCGATAACCTTCGCTGAAAGTTCAATAATTTTAAATGTTATTAATGCTTAATTATAACTTGTTCTATTAAAATTTTTTTACTTTACTATATTAATCATCATTATCATCATCGGGCTTCACATTCCTTGCGGAATATAGCCACATCGTTTGATGCTTACAAATTCGTTTTCTGGGGTGAATTAGTCCCCATAATTTCTTCTCTTTTCTTTCTTATAGTTTCTCGTGTGTTTTCGCTTCTTCCATCACCTTCCTCCATAGGTATCTATTCTGAGATCTTTCTTTCCAATCATATATCTCCATGTTCCTCAAATCATTTAGTACTTCGGTCTTCCATCTTGTTCTCGGTCTTCCTCTTGGTCTATCACTATTCGGGTACCAGTTCATAAGACATGAAATCACCCTTCCTTCGTGAGCTCTCTGCCCGTGTCCGAACCAGCCTATCCTCATCGCCTTAATGTGTTTCACTATATCTTCTCCGGCTAATTCGTTTTGTATTTCTCTATTAGTCCTTCTTCTGTATTGATCTTCTCCGATTTTAACTAAGCCGAGTATTCTTCTCATTATTCTTCGTTCAAAGACTTTTAATTTTTCCTCCTGTGTTTTTGTGAGGTACATTATTTTTGTTCCGTACTCCCCAACCGGCCTTATTAATGTTCTGTACATTTTCATTTTGATATTTTTACTAATTAACCGACTCTTCAGGAGCTCTTGAATGGCATAATAAGCTCTATTCCCAGCCATTATTCTCTCTTTAATAACATCTTCTCTATCGTTTGTGTTGTTCATTTGTAGACCCAGGTATTTAAATGTTCTAACTTCTTCAAATTTGTAACCTTCCAGTTGTTTTTCTGCTATCGGTTCGTTTTTGTTTCTATGACATTTTATGTATTTCGTTTTATCTTCATTTATGACAAGTCCAACTTTCTTAGCTTCGTTTTCTAGCTTCTTAAAAGTTTTCTTTAAAGCGTTATGTGATCTAGCGACGATTACGACATCATCGGCGTAAGCTATTAGTTGTGTTTCCTTATTCATGATCTTTTCTCCGCAGTTCGTTCTTCTCACTATTCCTTTTAGTACAATGAATAGTGTTGCCGACAGTGAATCACCTTGTCGCACTCCTGATTTTTGTTTCTCTTTGTTTTTCTTTTTCTTGTTATTATCTCTGATGTAGTTTGTTTTAGTGTCATGTGTGTCAATCGTATTAATTTTTTTGATATTCTCATATTTTCCATTTCTTTCAGTAGTTGATTTCTATTTATTTTATCGAACGCCTGTTTGAAATCTATAAAAAGCATTTCCAGACGCATATCATATTCGTATGATTTTTCTAAGATCTGTGTCACTATAAACAGAGCATCTATCGTCGATCTTCCGGGTCTAAAACCTTGCTGGTAATCACCTATTAATTTTTCGGTGCGTTCTTGCAGACGTGAATGTATCAATTTTGATAGTATTTTATATGTCACGTTTAGTAGGGATATGCCTCTGTAATTTTTACACTCCGTCGTACATCCCTTCTTGTGGATTGGTATTACACTTGCCACACTCCACTCTGCTGGCATTTCGTTCTTCCTCCATACATTCACTATCAACTCATATAATCTTTCGCATAGTAATTTATCCCCCATCTTTATGAGTTCACTATCTATATTGTCGGTTTCGGGAGTTTTGTTATTTTTCATTTTATTTACTGTTTTTTTTACATTTTCCTCTTCTCTCCATTCATTGTTATAATATCTGATTTCTTCTGTGTCATCGTTAAGGAGTATTTGAAAATATTTCATCCATATATCTTTTATTTCTTCTTCATTTTGTTTCATATTTCCTTCTTTATCTTTCATACCTCTTGGTTCTATTGCGTTCGTGTGATTTTGTCCACGTATTTTTCTGTAAAATTCTCTGGGATTCTTGTGATTTCTTTCTATGTCTTCAATCTCTTTATCAATGCTATTCTTTTTCTTTCTTTTGCATGTTTTTACAGTAGCTATTTTCATCTTCTTGTATTGTTCTTCATCTTCCATTGTTTTAGTTCTTAACCATTTTATTCTTGCTTCTCTCTTTGCCTGTACCATCTTTTCACATTCCAGATACCGTTTAACTTTTTTCTTTCTTTTTGTCCCAGTACCATTTCCGCAGTCTTCTTTATACTTGTTTTTATGTATTTCTACTCTTCGTCGTTACTTTCATTCTTATCTTCTTGGACGATTACTTAACGTATAGTTTGAGCGTATTGCTGTTATTTACTTTCACTTTTCAATTTTTCCACTGCAAATCTTTCAGTTGGGGATGTTTTCTTGTTTATTAAATTTTCCTGTTTTTATTTCCATTACTACAAGGTTATGATCCGTGTCTACACTTTCACCTCTGTACAATCTTGTATCGCATACTTTGAAGGGTTTTCTTGCTGATACCAGTATGTGGTCGATCTGGTTTCTCTTGTCGGAGCCATGTTTCATCCAGGTTGTTTATGTATTCTTTTGTGCTTATAATCAGTACTAACGATTCTCATATTGCACACTGTTGCCAAACTGCACAGCCTTTCTCCGTTGTTGTTTGTGGCTTCATGTAGCGTGTGCTTGCCCGCTATGTTTCTCAGGTACTCCTCTTTTCCCACCTGTGCATTGAAGTCCCTCATCATTATTATTGCGTCTGTTTTTGGTATTCGTTCATACATCTCTTCAATTTTATCGTACAGGTCTTCTTTCTCTTCTTCATCTGCGTCTTCTGTGGGGGCATAAACATTTATAACAGACAGATTTTCCTTTTCACCTCTTATTCTTAAATATGCTAGTCTTCCTCCTTTTGGGTTAAACTCTATTATCCTTTCTTTCATGTTTTGTGCTATCACAAAAGCAACCCCATTTCTGCCTTGTTTCTCTTCCCCAGAGTACAACAGCGTAAAGTTTCTTCCCTTTATTTCACTGCTCCCCCTCCATCTAACTTCTTGTAGCGCAGCCAAATCAATTCCGTATCTTTTAATTTCATTTACCACCTCGTTCATTCTTTCTGGTATCATCATCGTTCTCACATTCTATGTTGTAATTCTCTTAGTCTTCTTCGTTTTCTTTTTTCTCTTTTTTTCTGTTGTTATATGTATTTTGTTTGTACTTCTGTTTCCTGTTTTCTCAAGTTCCGTTATCATTGCAAGGGTCGGCATTATACGGCAGTCCTTCTTAATTTTTATTAGTTTTTTGGGAGTGCCACTTCATAATCAGTTTGTTGGTTTAGAGCTTCCTCTATCATGGTCCAGCTGTAGATCTTATTATTAACAGTTAGCTTTTGGTATCCTATTCTTACTCTGTTACCTTTTTCAGTTTCTTTCTTAGCTTGTTCTCTTATTCTACTCTGTATTTGTAACTCTTTCGCGGTCATATCGTTATCTATATAAACCTTGTCGCCTCTCAATTTACTTTTATTTTTCATTATCAGCATCTTTTCCTCCCAGCTTTGGATTTTTGCCACAATTGCTTTTTTATCTCTGCTCTTTCCAATTTAGAATACCTTGCTCAACTCAACATCTACACTCTTTCTTTGAGGAAAAGCTGTACTTTCTCTTTCAAGTTCGTGTGATTTGACGTATCGATTTCTTTTATCACTATATTATTTCGCTTTCTTGCTTTTTCTTGATTTTCAGTTGTATTTTCTAGTGCTTTAATTCTTTGCATTAGCTGTTGCCTCTCTCTATCCCAGCTTTCCTCTCTAGTCTTTGCATTCTTCCGTATTGCTTCTATATCCTGTTTCATTTTCATCATCTCGTTTTTGCTTTCCTTGAATCCTTCTCTCATCTCGGATTTCATATCCTCAATTGCTTGAAGCACCCGTTCCATTGCAATGCCTTCTTCTTTGTCACTCAAGGCTATTACTTCTGCTCCAGATTGCAATATTGCTTTTTTCTTACTTAATTGGCCAATACTTTCTGCCTTCTCTGGGTCTTCTTCCGGTTCCGCTCTTCTCTTCCGATTAAAGTAATATGTTATACGGCTGTCACTGTTTGCTCGTTCTCTTAGTTCGACTATTTTTGCTTTTCGGCTCTTTGCAATGCCTTTACTCATTAAATTAATACACTGTATTATTAGGAGAAAATGTTGATGTCGCTTGGTTTTTGTTTATTAGATTATCCTCAGGATACATCGTTAAATTATAATACTGTATTTCGTTGTGTCTATTTATGTAGAAATATATTTTTCAAAATTTATGATGATTGGAAGTTGTATTCTAATGATTATATGATAAACGGAAACCAGTCAAAATTTAGCTTGTGTTTTATTTTGCAAGGAAATCCATACATGCAAAATTTTTAATTTTGTAACTATTGCAATTAGATCCGAGTTCCTTTTTGTTTCAATATAATTTTTTTAAATTATCTTAATAAGATATATGACAAAATTATGTATGTCTGCAATTCAAAGTTTTATAAAAAAGTTTGCGAAAGCATATAATTATTTATCTTTCCTTCAATTGGGTCTTCAAATTCACAGATTTTGACCTTTCAGTTGTTATGCGCGCCTAAACTATTTTTAATTAAAAAGCTATTTTTTAAATCTTCTTCTTCTTCTTCTTCTTAGCCTGTATCTATCCACTCCTGAATGTTAGGCCTCTCTCATTTTTATTTGAGAGGTTTATTAGTAGGCTTTAAAACGCCACGCTTGCCAATGCGTGTTGGCGAGTATAGTTTCAAGACGTAAGTTAGACTTTTTTAGATCACAGCAGTGCAGTTGGCGCGACCAAGCATCGAACTGCGGTCTCTCGCTCCGTAGCATGTCGATTTAAACCTTACACCACACTGCTGGTATTTTTTATTTTTTAAATAAAGTTTTAAATTGAACAATTTTGAACAAATTGAAAATTTCAGCGAAGGTTATCGCTTTTATCAACTGAAAGTTTAATAAAAATATTAAATCTTATTAATGTTTAATTAACTTGTTCAATTTAAAAATTTTTAATTTAAAATATTTCACAAGTTAATAATTTAAAGTATTATTGTATTTTTACCGAAGGAAATTTAATTCTGTTCAAAATTGTCTATATAGTAGGTATATAATTTCGTTGTATTCTTTGTTGCATACTTTTTTCGGTGATGCATTATTTTGATTTGCCATCGAAACAGTTGAGTACATTTTTGCAATAATGTGGAAATATATATTTATTGTTTGTATTTAAAAAATCTTTCATCTTTTATTCTTATAATTAATAATGTATAATACCTACATTGCTACGGATTTACACAGATACATTTAGCGCAATTTTTATTTTTTACCCTTATTTACTGTACGGGTTTGTAAAAGAGTTTTTTTAAAAACTACGCGAAAAATATTAAAATAAATTAAGTGAAAACTCTTTTGTGAATCTTCTTTTGATCTCGGTAAATGTATTATTTAATATATTTACATATAGGCAACAAAAGGCGATATAGGGTACTTAGTAAATATCTCTCAATTTTAAACGACGAAATCGAATAACAAACGCGGAATTGAAATAAAATTGCAAACAATTTATTGAATTGTATATTGTAAACATAAAAATGTGTTTCACAAAGAGTACAACCAAATAGTAATTTAATTATTTACCAGTACGCATTGAACAGACGATAGAAAAATGTAATAAAAAGTAATTTCTAACAAATATACTTTACGAATGAATAATGAATTATGTTTTGAATTATTGAGTTATGGCAATGAAACTAATAGTTGAACTAATGAAACTAATAAAATTGCTATTTACTATTTTTGTGTATAAAGTTGTCAAACATCTGATGACCTAGTATAATATGATGTTTTAAATTATTTTTTTTTTAAATCTCCACGATAACGATAAACATTTCAATTCGAAAGGAGTAAGTATATAACGATAAAGTGCACCACGAATTTAAAAATATTTTAATGACATTGTAGTAAGAAATGGCTTATATTTTAATATTATATAAATTAAATTTTGGGGATTTTTTAAAAATACGCGCACAAAGGGCTAAAATGTACAACAGTAAATTTCATTGCCTGTTACTATAAGATTATCCTCACCAACTATTTTTGAGCATAATTTGCCCTCGATTAGCGCACCGGTCCTTGTGAGGACCAAAAATTTATTGTATTCAGATTTTAAATATTTGTAGTAGTAATGACTAAAACTGCAGATCCAACATTTTCCGTGGTTTTTCTTGTTAAAATTCATTCTCTGCAGCCTGCGCTCCCGTCGCGGTCGCTTTGGCCACTTCGAGCCCTTTAGACAAGCGCTATACTATTGAATATAGATTCTCCTAGATGGATCAACTCGGCAGTTTAATTTTCGAACAAATCTTACTTGAAAATCAATATTTCAAATTCGATTATTTGTTAATTAAAAAAAAAAAAAATCCTCAATTTATTCACTTGGTAATAACGTATTCTTTCTTATTACATAAGCATCTTTAGTGTGAACCTTAGAATCTATTATGCACTTTATCGTCCTAAACCTCAATCCGAGTACTATACCACAAAACGGTAGGTTCCTGTATTTAAACAAATTAAGGTAAATATTAATGATTACTTTAACTACTTTGTTTTTCTTAAACATTTGAATATGATAAATACATAATATTATATTGTTGACATTTTAGCGGTAATTGCTATTATGACGAACGTCTATGAAGTTTTAAATACAGTTTCCTCGGATAAAACAATGTAAATCACAGTCGATGCTGTTTGGATATCTTACTAACTAAAAGCAATTTTTGAATTTCGCTATGCTAATTAAGTTTAAAGCTGCCATTCTTAATTCCCGCTATTTGATTTTCTTTTCTTTTATTGTTTTATTTTAGTATTGTTTTATACATTTTTTACTGCTTCGAAATTGTTTTTCTGATGAAGCAATTTGCCTTTCAAAAGACACATTAAATAGAACTATTTTCCTCATTGAGAATACTAACTGATTTAGTTAATCAAGTGAAATTGGTAACACCTGGGGTCATCTGATGAGTGTTTTAATTGAACTTCGAATTTCAAGCGTGATGTTTCAATGAAGAAATTATCAATTATTATTTGTCGAGTTCTGAAAATTAATGCAATTTCAGGAAAACTTTTGTGTATTTTGTTTTACATTTCAGTTATAATTTTATCGAGCTACTTGTACAGTACTTGTCTACGGTTAACCATTATTACAAACAGGTTTATATGATGTTAAAGTTTTTGACTATTGATCAATTATAAGACTTAACTTACCTACACTAATTATAATATCATAATATAATTTGAAAATAAATCGATTGTCCAGGTGTGGGTCGAAGGCGGCAATGATTTTAGGTTGGCAAAATACCGAGTTATTCGTGTCGCTTTTCCAAAATTGCACAAAAATTAATATAATCGCCAGTGTTCGTAAAATAGAAAAAAAAAAGTTTATATACTAGTTTTAGATTTTCCAATTTAAAATCGATGGTTTTCAAAATTATTGACGCGTTTGTGCAATGTTTTGGTTCATTTTGTCTAATTCAAATTGCATCGGCGTTCTTTGCTACGGGTCCGAACGGTTCAAGTTCATGGTTATTCATTCCTCTGTCTTTTAGTACTATATTATAGAGACTAATTGACTAAATGTGTTTTAACTTGCTTCCTTTCGCAATCATTCAAGACCATAGCTGAAGCTTCCAGCTGGTTTATTTTGCAAATATGTCATGCTTTCATAAATAAATTCAGTTTCGTAATCACAAAACTTCACGAAAATTTTCATAGTCAGTTACTTATCATTTTTGGTTGCATTCTTTAGTTAAGATCATCTTTTAAGTTGCTATCATAAATATGCAGTTCTTGCTGTAAAGGGATCTCTTGGCTGAGAAACACTGCTCTTACTAATACGCTCTATTATGGCGTTTGACGCATCTTTGTAAACACACCTAATGCTTTTTTAGTCAGTAGACGTACTTTTTTATCTACTCCTGCGTGCTTCATAAACCTCGTTGTCAAAGTGTTCGAGCGCATGATTCTGACCAGACTACTGGCCGAGATAGAGTCGGGAAGAGGCTGGCGACAAATCAATATGGCTTTAGAAAGAAGAAGTCAGACTGAGAATAGGTGGTACACGGAGTACCAGATGGTATGATCTGGTGACAACCCTGGACGTCAGAAATGCATTTAATTCTGTCGTCTGGGAGAATATTCTACTGGATCTGGGGGAGCTAAAAAGTAATCGCGAATGATTACCTCACTACCAGATGTGTTAAAACGAAAGAGGCTAATACGATATGGTGTAGCTCAACATGGTTGAGCGGTGGTGTTCTCGGGGTTTCATGCTGAGACCTGCGCTGTGGAACGCCATCTACGACAAGGTCCTAGAGCTGCCTAATCCGTGTGGAGTAAAGAATATTGGGGAAGTAGTCATGAATAACACAAATCAGATAATCGCGTCTATCTGAGAATGGATGAGAACGAAGGGGCTGCATATCGTATTCGGAAGAACAGAAGCAGTGCTGGTTTGCGGATGCAGAAAACACCAACTCATCAATATCGAGGTGGAGGGCACTATAGTAATCTCATCGGAACATAAGAATTCTAGGTGTTCGTATAGACCGGGACTCTCTTTTGGACCGCATATTGGCCTAGCGGCGAAGAGGACCTAGAAAGTGGTGACTGGAAGGGTACTGTCGGCTGTAGCAGAATCCGTTCTGCTCTACCGGAACGCCAAACTACTCTAGAGCGTCCAGATCAAGATGGTACTAAGAATAGTTGGAGCGTACAGAACTGTGTTGACAGACTCCTTGCCCGTGGTGACGATGCAGGTTTCTATGGACCTCCTTGCCGCGGAGCGCAAGACAAAGTTTGACAAATTGCCTCTAACCCCAGTTGAGTTGTGCAGAGATTTGATTAAATTGTGGCAATTGTGGCAGAG
Source organism: Cantharis rustica (assembly GCA_911387805.1). NCBI lineage: Eukaryota > Metazoa > Arthropoda > Insecta > Coleoptera > Cantharidae > Cantharis > Cantharis rustica. The sequence goes on from OU426879.1 coordinate 41,253,849, forward strand.
AAGGTGAGATGTCAGCACATAGGGCCGATGGGCGTACCGGCTGATCGAGAAAATACAGGAATGGCAGGAAAAAGCTAACACAGCTCTTCACATGGCTCTTCACATGGTAGAAAACTACAAACCCGAAAATTTCCCACAAGAGCAAAACAAAAAAAAAGAAAAGTACCACTAAGTTTACTTCGCATTTTCCCACAATACCGGTGTTTTAATTATTATCCATATCCAGCTTACCGTTTCCGGACCTTCGCTGTTTTATAAAAGTTTTTTTGGTTTATTATTAGTTTTGGGCTGTGATATAATTAACCTATTATTCGAATAGCAATTATTTGGTCATAGCTACCTACATACTACTAAGAGCAAGAAATTAAATATAGTACCACATTTTAGCACCTGAACCACTATTAGACTGAAACTTGAATCTGAAAGAGAGAAGCGCATGTCTTTTACCAATGAAAAGGTTGTGGAGAATAAAGTTGAATTCGAAATTGAAAATCGCTGCCGCTGAGAGGTCAGCAGTAAAATTACCGTTTTAGAAGAAATTTAACAGGTTGGGAACCCAGACATAACCGTACGATAAATATGAGTGCTGTGTGAAACATATAAACTCCAATAGCAGAGATAAGCATTTTCAATTTGAAAGTGATATAATATTTACATTAATATTAGCACTGAAAAAAATTATATGTAAAATTCTCACAAAGACAAGTGTTAATAACCCGGAAAATTATATTTTCATTTTTGTACATACCTTTGTTCTTATAATTTGCAAATATTACAAATATTTTTGTAAAAATATTTAGCAGTCCATATTAGTAATCTTTAATACTATACAAATGATGTAAATTTGTAATATTTATTACTTTTGGTAGTTAACATCTGATAGTAACCACCGTCAATATTGATTGGTTAATGGTATAATTATTATAAATGATTAATCTTTGTTTAAAACTATTTATTTACTTATACCATCTCGCTTTCAGTTAGTTTGACTCAAGAATAATTATGGTGTTTAGTGTCGACACAATTGTTAAAAAAGCAATTTGCATAGGCCAACACTAAAAAATTGATAAACAATTTAATAAATTCTGTATTAAATAATTTTAGTGTAAATTTATGATAAGTTTTCCTGGCTTCCTTTTATAAAATTAACCAATTACGAGAAAGGCCAAATCTTAACACAAAATTTCCTAGAGTGAACTTAACTGAAGAAAACTATAGATAGTTGGAAATTCACCATGCATGTAATGAACTTAACAGCGTTATATTAGTAACGGTACAGTTAACGCTATATTAACTAAATGAGATATGACGGGTCGAAAAATAGTTTACTTACAACCTGATTAAGAATCGATCAATTTTATATCGGGATGCACCACAGGTTGGTTATCTTGTTAGAAAAGTAGGACACAACTAGCAACTGCTATTGTAAATGGAAAACAAAAATCTTCTAATAAAATAAAATTAATTCCCGGTTGTCCGAATTGTCTAGCGAGAGCTAAAATTGTCAAGTCGCTAAAACTTCTACGACACTAATTTTGTACTAGAAAAATGTATAAAACATCTTTTAGGTTTTTAATTATTTTGTGGCATACGAGTAGATTTTCGTTCCGTCGCATATTGGTTTTTTAATAATTTTTATTACATCGAGTTTTCTTTAAATTTTCTAGATGCTCAACGAGTTTGAGATAGATTTTATAAGAAATATACCTCAACATTATATCCACACAGATAAATAATTTTTAATTTTAATTTTTGCAAGGTAGAAGTCTTTTATTTAATAGTTTCTAACTTATTACAATATTATGATGTTTATTTTATTTCGCGTATTTATTTTTAGTTTATTGTTTGTCGTAAACAAATTTAATATAAAAGGAAAAATATTATTCGATAAAAAGATGCTATTCAAGCAAACATTTTAAGGATCGATTAAATTTTTATGCATCACCGTTATCAAAGCAAACTTTGCCCAAAATCCATAAATTCCAATATAAAATTTTTTAAATAACGTTTGTCAAATATTACACATTTTTCTATCACAGCAACCCTAATTGAACCTTTTAATACAAAATAAAGCTCAGGGTTCCGTGGTTTCGGCCAGCAACTATATATCACCAATAAAGCTTCGTGTGGCTGAGTATTAAGGATGGCTTTTCTGAGTTTGTTACATTTAATTTATAATTGCTGCTTTAAATTTGCGAAAAGCTAGTTAAGCAAAATGAATTTGTAATTATATCTTGGAAGACTTAAAAAATTCATCTCAAACTTGGTCGTAATTAAATTTAGTATGTAAAATTAATTAAGTCGTAACGTCGATTAAAAGGGTTAAAAAGTTTAATTTTTATATAATCGCTTCGGAGGAGCCGATGAAATAATGCTTTGTTTAATTATAAGTTTTGCACTTATTACTTGTTAAGTGGTTTGGTAATTTAGAAATAGTTTGTAAACTGTAAAGCGTTTCAGTACTCTTCTAGAAATTCTCTGCCGAAACAGTTTTAACTTTCCTAGTTGAACGCTGCGAGTAAGAAGAGACGATCGTTCGTTGTTTAAATTCGGATATGAATAAAACAAGCAAAACGAATTTATGACAAAGAAATCAATCATACTGCGGTATTTATCTAGGTCAAAAGTTCACTATCTGTTCTTATAAAGAAATACTTGATAATGGAATTGTAAGCAGAATTTGCGACACTTCGAATGGAGCAATAAATTTTATAAAATAAAACGGTGGTAAAATGAAAGCTTCCAGCTTAAGGTAAGTAAGTATAATGAGCCAACTTATTCTGTTAGTCGCATTAAACTTTTATGATCGGCCAAATGGGGTATAATTTATGATATTTCGCTCGAATATAATGGCATAGCCCGGTTAAAACTGACCACTTATGGATCTAAACTGTTTTACATTACGGCACTGTTAAATCACCAAGTTTATAAACTCGATAATGCAATTCCCTAACTTTATAATCTTTACAACATTGTTCTTGCTTAAGTTTGCAACCATGTTACCCGACCCTTTCAAATAATAATATTTTGATATACATGTTACATCTCAATTATCCTTTTTAATTTGCATTTGCATCACTTGCTATAAATATAATATCGTCGGAATTGTATTTAAATACTTATTTATATAGAAATTAAAATATATCTTACCCTTGATCTCTCCAGTTTCGGTCACTGTCTCGGTTGTACGTATCTCTTCTTCCTCCACCTCCTCCACCTCCTCCACCGTATTGCCAACCGCTTGCATATCCTGATCCCGAAGTGCCGTAGTCTGGCCGTCCGACTGCAAAGTAGTATCCTCTTCCGGTGCTATCAAATCCTGATGTACCCCTGGTGGTTTCGTCCCATGGTCTGTAACCCCTGTCGTATCTGTCATAATTTCTGTCGTAATACCTTGTCCTATCGTCTTTGTCGTATCGATCTCGGTTGTATCTATCGTCAGTTTCATACCTTCTGTCGTAACGATCTCTGTCGTATCTAGTATCGTACCGATCTCTATCGTCATATCTACGATCAGGATCGTATTTCCTATCGCCGTCATATTGTCGTCTATCGTAATCCTCGTAATATCTGGGCCTTTCATATTTATCATCGCGATATCTGTCCCTGGAGTATCTATCGTCGTACCTATCGTCGTAAGGCGCTCTCGACTCGTAAGGATACTTGTAATCTCTGTTGGTATAATAATCACAACGGGTGCATCGCTTTTCGACGTTTGGATTTTCTTTGTCATTTTCTCTGGCTTCGGCAGATTCTTCGGGTTTTAAAGCCCGAGATAAACCACCTTGTCCCCCCGTTGCGGATCCGTATCGATTGTGATACTGGGCATCTCTTTGAACTCGACTACTATCAGGAGAATTTAATTTTAAAATGTCTTTTATAGTGGCACTATTTGTTTCTACGATTGCCAAAAGTAACAAAAGAACTGAAATCTTGCAAACATTCATATTCAATATCTGAAATAAAATATCTTTTATAATACAGTATAATTTTTCATTATTTTAGTAATAATAAGCGATGGTTCGGAAATTTATAAAGAATAAATTATCTTTTTGTTTCACGAAAAACTATTCGGAATAATTATTAGGATGGCTTTGTTAACGAGGTATGTGATCAACACGAAAGGCAAATTTCTAAAAATTTGTTTGTTCTAGTTGTATGTGTATTCCAGTTTGTGCTAACATTTTAATTTGAAAATATATATATTTTTGTATCAACGTTCGTAATTAAGGGAAGCCTTTGTTTCAACTTTATACTGTTTTATTATTCACAAAAACAATAATCCTTTGAAACGTAAATTTTTGATTAATGAGACAATTTAATGAAAACTAGCAAATAGAAATATTTTTTGTTGATGAAATGTACAAGGTTTGCCAAAACTATTAAAACATTTAAATGTTGTTTTCTAATTTGGTAATGTTTGTTTGCATGAAAAGTTTAAATGTAACAAAACAATTTTGCGTTTCCAAAATATGTAAAATCGGAAATAAATAATTAATCAAATAAATAGAGTTTACTTCTGGGTATTTTATAGCAGAATCGAACCATGAAGATTGAATTGATAGTTGAGTTCGTTAACATTTAATTGACAAAAAAATTTTGCACTATAAAATTTACAACTTTTAATTTATTTTTCCCACAGTTTTTTTTACTCAAATTAGGAGTAATTTAATTTCAATTTCATTGACGGTTTCATTATTTTTGTGCGTTTATGTGTGCAATTTAAATAAAAAAGGGCTTGGTGCGTTTTCAATAAATTGTCATTACATCACAACAAAGCATGCTTTATATTTTTTGTTAAAACTGCAAACTTGATAAAACGCATTCCAAAAAATTTAAAAGCACTTCGAGACAATTTACTTTGTTTTCGAAAGCAAGTTGAATTTACCTTGGAGCAACTAAGAAGCTCTCGAGATCTTTCCTTCTATGATCTCTATAAGTTCATATTTTTCATTTTTCAAAATGCCTTAAGGAATCTGTGTCTGCTACATAACTTTTAAATTAAATAAGTTCTGTCTTTTAACAAAAGTGTCTTTTAGATTTAAAAACATTTCAATGTACTAATAGAACTATTTTAAAAATTCAAATATTCTTATTTACTCGTAATGCCATTCGGCAAATGCATTCAAAAAAGGCACTTACTGGTGCTTACTTACTTCAAAAAGAAAGCCGCTGGCAATTTTTTGAACAATTTTAAATACAAACAAATCGTAATGGGTCTTATATTTTTATGTAATATAAAACTAAAATTCAATTTCTAACATAGTAAACTCTTGTTAATGAGCTTAAAACTTCATTTTAATATTTAAAGTTATAAAAGTCTTATAATTAAAATATTAAAAATTATTGAGATAAGCAAACACAATAAAGCATTAATATTATTATTACAAAATTATATTCACAAGGTAATAATTCCCATAATTAATTATTTTGAATACACATTTTTGATTTTAAATTTATTTTTAGTAAAGCAATAATTTAAAAATATTTTCGATAGATACGTAAAAATATTAAACGCGAATATTTTTGGAAAGCAAAAAGGTAAATTTCGTTAGGTATAAAAGTAATAATATGGTATTTTGAATGCGAAACATAACAACCCAATTATTTCGGTTAAGCTCTTTTTTTCAATAATTCTATAATAATTGCTATTTTGTATGGTAATTTGCTATTAATCGATATAAAAGTTGAAAAATCTAAAAATTTTAATTAATGCATATTATTTTTTGTAACTGAATTGGAAATTAGTATTTTGAATAAAATACACAATTACTTTTTTGTTTTAGTTTAAATCATTAAAGTTATATAATCTTATATCTTGATTATAAAAATTAGTGGTTTTTTACATAAATATATAAATATATGAATTCAAAATTTTATTAAACTGGAAAACTTGAATATATGTATTTAAAAAATTAAAGCTATACTCACTTTTGTTTTCTCCATAATTAATAATTGAAAGATCAAGTGTCTGCAATGAGGTTCATGGGTAAAACTGTCACTTTTTTAAAGCACTGAATTTTTGTTCACAATTCACTTTTTAATGATATGCGTGATACTCTGTGGTTTAAAAATGGATAGTAAACAAGTGGATGTGTTCATCACCTTTGTCTCAGTTTTATACAGCGTATCGCCGCAAGCTTCACACTCTGTAACCTTGCCATCGGTGGGAGTTAAAATTTTTCATATTTATCATTATTTTTATTATTTACAAATTAAGTTTTACTTTGTCACAGTTAATAGAATTAGCTTTCTGTTTATACTGTAGTAGTTTTTTTTTTTATAAAAGAGCGAAGAAAGTTTACTAAGTATACTATGCGAAAAGGTGCAAGAGCTTTTTCAATACCTAAAGTTTTTCAGGATATTTCACCAGTTATAATAATTTTCCAATTTAAATGCTAACATAAATTTTAATAGATACACAAAGTAGAGGAGTTACGATAAAAAGAAAGTCATGGTAATGACCCATGGTAAGCTTTGGATATTTTATATCAATCCTGTATTTTCAATCGAAATTCTTTAAAATCCATTATCAATTTATGCCATTAACTGAGGTTAGATAATGGAAGAAGAATATAATAATGTTTAACTGTCAAATTGGTTTCGACTTTTAAAGTAATTACAATAGAGAAAAGCCTAATATAATTTTTGAGCGTTGAAATGTTGATAACTGAAAATTATACAGTTTTTCTATTCTATATAAAAATATGAAATCTTCGGCAATGACCTCGAAATTAAATTAAGCATTGTTTACGTGCAAGCATTGGCATGTATTGTCATGTCAACTGATTTAACAAACAATTTTATTCAAAATATAAATTAAATTTGTATAATTTTTTGTAATAATAAAAGTGAAAATATTTTATGATAATTAACTTAGGCCTAGATTTTCAATTTTTGATTATTTCTAATAAATAAATATCTCTGACCATAGAAATAAGCCTTTAGGATAACTAAAGATTGAAAACCTGGATCTTGATGATTTAAGATTTAGAGGTTTTTTAAATTTCAATGGATTTCGTTACTTCAGAAAACATTCAGCAATAAATACTAATTTATTATATCGAAACTCATGGCTAACATCAGTCTAATTGTTTAATGCTAATACCATTATTCAAATTTGTAGAGGAGCTAGGTCGTACCCAGATCACTTTCTTGTGTGTCCGAATGTAATTAATTAAAATTTTAATCTATTGAATTACTTTAATTAATCCAATTCAAATAAAAAAGGAAAAATAACTTAAAAAATGAAATTTTTAAGTATTTATTTGTGGCAAATAGTAGTATGTAAAGTATAAATAATTAAACTAAACAAATGTTAAATATGTTTAGTTTAATTATTTTAAAAATTTTCGTTCAAATTTTCGGTTTGATCTAATTATTTCTGAATTCCACATGCGATTGGGAGATTGAAATAAGTTTTATTAATTATATTTAACTTTATTAGTTTATATTATATTATTCAACGATGTTTGATTTTAATTTAAAATTAAATTTCCAAAAGGTGTACTGTTTCAGAATTATTTAAAGTATTTTCATTTTTACGCAATTTCTTTAAGAATCAGAATATTATGTTAGCTTTTTATTTGGTAATTCGATTTATTCAATAATGTTGTCTTTTTTACATTTTTTTAACTTATCAGCTTATTGTTTACATGAATGTAAAAACATTTTTATTTATCTTTTATTTATATTTTTTTAGATTACTGTTTTAGTCCTCACCTTTTTCTACCTCAATTTTTTATTCGTTATTTTCGTAGTTATTAATTTTGTTTATATCTTCTTCATATTTTTTCACAGCTTCTTTCCTAACTAACCAAACAATATTGATATCAAAAATTATAACATAAACATTTTTATTATATTATGTTTAGTCACTTTATGATTTATTGTCATGATACTTTTCTGCAAATTCCTATACAGAATACCCAATTAATATTTTATTTTTCTTGTTTATTATTTTTTAATGAATGTGCATACGCTTTGCGTATCTTGTAGAATTATTTACCCACGTTGTGTTTTGCCGTACAATCAAAGAATCTATTAAGTCGAGCTACCAAAAATACACTTTTTAGCGCCGGTCAAACAAATTTGTTTGTGAATACTTTACAATCACCCTAAAATCTTCAATTTTCTTCAAGAAAATTTTTTTAAACTTGTACCGGTTTGCCGGCTTATCGCCGTCTATCCAATTCTAACCTCGCTGATGTCATTTTCCCACTTATTTACATTGCATGTTTACAAATAAATAATTTAAAACAATAAAAATAAAACAAACTTTAAAATAATTTACAAAATTATAAAACAATGTTTTTAACGTTTCAAAAGACGACAGTATATGATATCAGCTCTATGTCAAAAAGACTCTCTTTCGGGTCAGATATACTGCTATGATCTAAAACCAAATATCGAATTGTAAGCTATGGGGAAAGCAATGGGAAACCACCCAATTAATTACATTTTTTAGTAGGTCAACTTGGTATCGGCGAAGTTGATTGCTTACCCACTGAATATCTAAAATGCATATAAATATCAATATTTGCTAGATCATTTGTGTTTGTCTCTTCTTATAGATGAAATTTTGAGATTGAGATTAGATTCCTGAGGTAAACATAAAAAATTTTATATTACAACTAATCATTTATTAATTATTATTTATTGATTTTATTATTATTTAATTTAAAATTAATTCTTATATCAAAAATAAAAAGTAAAAATAAAAAAAGAAATCTGTTTTCTGTAAACAATATAGAAAGTTTATTTTATCTCAATAAATTTTCAATCAAAGTTGATGTCACTTTTCGTGAGTGCAATTGTTTTTAAAGGAAAGAGATGGCAGGCGGCACTAAAGTACTTTACAGCCTAATCGTTAAAATAAAGGTAATATTACTTAAATAAATTTAATATTTAATTAGTTACGTTTTAAAAAAAATAATATGTATGTTTTATTTGGAGCTACTTAGACTTTACCGTTAATTTTATACAAAAATTGAAATATTAACTCCCGATAAAACAATATACTATTTTTAATAATATTATGTTTTGTTTATACTTCTGTTCTACTTTATTATTTACATAATTATATTTTGATACAATTTGCATATTATTATTATTATGTAAACCAAATTAAAATTTGATTATGTTTCTCAGAAGAAAATTAATTAAATAATTTTTATACCTATATTAAAATACAGGTTAGTTTCTTTTTTCTTATTAGGTTTGGAGAAACTAAATTAATTTGTAGCATGCAATTTTTATAAAAAACGTTTTTTAAATTGGTGAAGATGTATACTATAAATAATTGGTTAATATAAAATTATATCGTTTAAAACTTAATGTAACAAATTGTTAGACCATGTAAATTGAACATAAAATATGTCAATTACTTGACAAATTACAGGCCGTTGTAATTTTAGATTTATTGTTTACAAGTACAATAATACTTTTAATAGGGAAAAGTTTTTAAGTGTGATCTTACATTATTAATAAAAACGTCGACAATTTTTTAATTTGCTATAATTTTTATTACTTCTCATCGGCAGCGTAATGAATTTTTAAAGTGGGTATCTACCGACAAGCACTTAAAATAAAGCAAATGACAATAAATCCATTGTTATTTCTAATTTTTTTAAACTTGATCTTGATTCAAGATTCGTAATCTTTACGCTGCGTTCACAAGATAATACAGAAAAACCTAAACTGTAAATATTGAATTTAGTATTTAAATTTATTTTATTTATATGAATATTTTATTTTAAAGTAACTTAAAATGGAATTCCATTTTTAGTATTGTGTAAGTTGCGTTGGTTAAATTTATAAAAATGTTCTGGAATGTATTCTTAAGCGTCTTAGTAGCTGTAGCTTTAATTCTAATTGCATTATAAAGGTTTAAATACCAACAGTTTTTTATTACTTATTAACAGCTTAGTTAAAGTAAGTACAAACATTTAAAAAACACTTTTTATAAAAAAATACATTAAAAAAACAATTCGTGAGTAAAAGTATAATGCGTTTATTGTTTACCTATTGAAGAAAGCTCAAGAATGTAGTTTAATATTGTCAAGGTTGAGGCGTTTTAATTGAAAAATGTAAATTGTTTGCATTGTTACTTGCTTTCTTAACGATGATGCAAATATTTAGACAGCTTCTTATTATACTTTGCTACACGAAAAAGTAGCAAGCACGAATAAGTCTACCGTATCTAATTAGCAATTTAATAAAACCGATAGACAACAAATTTAAACCAAAAAGCATATTATAACGTAACATCCTTCAAACGTGACATTTAATATACGAATTTACGTTTTTGTAACATTTTTTTGTTAATGTAAGAATTGGTCATTATTGCTATTACGATTGATTGCGTTTTTTTATTTCTTGAACATGTATATTAAAGTCAGGATATGGTTGTTCGGTAAACCGTGTTTTTGCCGCAAGTCTTTGTTTTTGTATCCCGGAAGGATATGACGAAACTTTAGGTACATAGGCCATAATTTACGTTTCAACCACCTCTACTATAACTTGTGATCGGTAAATCGCCACCGTGACGAGTATAATGACAAACAACAAACTTTTTTTCATTTATTTATGTGTATTACTACCAAACAGTTGTAATACTAGGTACATGAAAAAAAAAACATTTATAATTTGCTTCAATTCTTTTTTGTAACTTATCTAAAATAATCTTATCTGCTAGTTACTACTAGTTCGGTAAGTAACTGTGAGTTTTTATTATTGCAATCCTATGTTAAGTGAAAAACTTTATAGCTAAACGAATAAAAATAAGATAGATTTGCAGGCTATACAGAGTTTGCTTTCGGGTACTTCTGGAAGCGATCTTCCCAGCTTGATACATAATACACTATTTAAATAAGGCTATTATACAAATAGGTACATCCGCTTTATTAAAATTTAAACTTAGATCTGTCTATCGGGAAGGAACGATTCGATTACATTGGCTTATATAAATCGACTTTAATAGTTCATTTATTAAAGGTGAGACAGATTGAAAATTTAAAACTAGACATGTGGTACGTCTTCGATTATTCAATTTTAAAGTTAAACAAGTTTTCCAAGTTAGTAATTCGAATACTGACTGGGTCATAGGTGCAAAATCAATGATCTGCGCTGGAATTATATAACCAGGTTACAATAATTTCTCGTTAGAATTATTTATTTGCAAAAGAATAAGAAGGATCAAGTTTATATATAAGAAAATTGTTTGTCAACAAATTTTAACTTCAAAATTTCATCCACATTATCATAGATGATCCTGTTTACCTTAGAGCATGGAGTATAGAAGTTGTTATTTATGCTAAAATTGATGTTTCTTACAATTTCAGTTTCTAATCATCTCATAGAATTTTGTCTCGAGTAGTTTTTGGAAAAAATGTATAAATTTAATTTTTAGTTAGAGTAGCTTTAAAGTCAGTGAAGTTTTCTGGGGTTTATTAAAAATATAACTATATATAATTATTGTAGTTGCTAAAATAAATGCATTTATCGTATTAATTTTGAATTGTTTCAGAATTTAGTACGTACAACGGAATACGTTTTTTTGTTTAAATTCAAATGTAGAAAATAGTTTCTCAAACTTTAAGTAACAAAATCAAAAGCACAAAACATTCATCAGCTGATATAGTACATACATATAAAATTCATGGTCGTTTTATTAAAATTTTGTCCTTAAACTTAAAAATTAAAAAGACAAGACAAAAAAAGTTGTAAAATTTCGCTGTCACAAATTATAGTTCTCAAACCTGACTACAATAATTAAAGAGCTAAGTAAGAGAATTTTAATTTTGAACTATCTAACAATCAAACATTAGTAATACAAAGCCTGTGTACTTGGCCTCCTTATTGTGAAGTTGGTGTAGACGTGATTGCGTCTTTGTGAGGTTTTGCACGCAATTGGTTTCACAGACAGCTTCCCCAGTACTTCCGCCTGTATCTGTTGCATTGCTATGGCTTAGGGTGACCTGATAGAACAGAACATGAAAGAACAGAACACGAAAAAACAGAACACGAAAAAACAGAACACAAAAAAACAGAACACGAAAAAAGAGGAAATGAAAGAAGAGGACATGAAAGAAGAAAACATGAAAAAACAGAACAATGAAAAAACACAATAATGAAATAAAAGAACATTGATAAAAGAGAACTACGAAAAATGAACTACATAAAAATTTTTTAAATTTATTAATTTCCAAAATTTCTTTAGCTATTAGTACAAACACAACAGCTTTGTCAAATGTTCCGTCTTCATATATTATTAGCTTTTCTAGTTCTAGTCCGCTCCTGTGTCATGCAAAATGAAGTCAGCGTAATTTTTCGGAATTGCAAAATTTGTTGTGATTGGATTCGGAATATGAGCTTTTTTCTTGTGGTTGAAAGATTTTGAGTCATTGAAAATTGCTTTGGTAAATGTTCCAATACATCGGATCCAACGTCAATAGAAAATTAAAATAAAATAAAATAAATTGAAATAATTCACTCAAAATAATCAAAAAAAAAACATTTCTTGGAGTTGCTCTAACTGCTTTCATATCATTCTTCGTCTTGGCTTTAATAATATTAGCCTGCGTCACTTACGGGTTGAAATCATGAGAATGTTGTGGAACCTTACCAATTATTTCGTCTTCCAGGGATCTTAAAAAAGCATTACATGTGGTCGAAAAGTAAACTCTGCATCTCCACGTGATTACTTTACTTACGTTTTCTCTGTATTTGGTATATTCATACCCCTGTACTAGCACACGAAGTGCGGTCTGTATTTGATGATATAGCTGCAACATTTCCTGATGATGATCGCTACAACGATGTGTTGACGTATTTCTTCTCTACATATATATCAAGTGTTGCAGGACGATCACAGCAATTTTCTATCGCGTTGTGGAACCAATTCGAAGTAGATCCAGAGAACAGCCCGAAAACAACAAATTGTTGTAAAGGTTTCCACAACGCTTTGAACTCCATCTTCCACTGCAGTCATCACAGTATAAAGAATTTCTTAGATGGATTAAGGGGAGACATTGCTTATCAACATTTATTGCTAGCCAATCTACGAACTGGACGTCTAGAAGTGAGAAAGAATCTCGGCAATCAAGTGGCATCCGTTGTTGCCGAGTATGAAAATTATGATGATAAGCTGAGGTTTGTGCGGCGGATGGCAAACTTGCAGTGGTGCAACTGCTTTTATGTATTTTTATTTTTGTTGTATAAATATATAAATTATTAAGTTGTAAAAATATATATTAAATTAAAAAAAATTTTAATTGAACAAGTTAATTTTATTGTGATTTTTTCGAAAATTAATAAATTTTAAAAGTTTTTATGTTCTCATTTTTCGTAGTTCTTTTTTGTCAATGGGTTCTGTTCTTTCATGGAACCATGGCTTAGTAGTCAACTAAGTAAATTGGTGAATGTGTTGGTTTTTCACATAGATTTTGAATAAGATTAGGTCTAGGACACTTCCTTAGGAAGTTCATTCGTCTACCTGCACCACCGGCTTGTTGTGTTGTTCACCTGTATACTTATCTGGAAATTCTGAATTCGTTAATATGCCATCTAGTTTGCATTAATATTAGCATTTCAACTTGGAGCACCTTAAAAATCTTCTGAAAAACAGCTCCTTTTGATTCCAAGAATATAAGATGTGCGTCGATGCTTCAGCTTATATCAATTTCATCAGTTTCTTGTTTTTGACTCTATCAGCATTCTTCTAGCTGGTTGCATAGATATACTGTTACAAATCAGGAAAAAGATCCGCATTCCGGAAGCTATAGCAGTTTACTCGAAACAATGTTCGGTGTGATTCCAATAAAATAAGTTTGGGCAAATAATATTGTAACGAAAATTAAAACGTTTATTTAATTTTCAAAGGGCTAATACAAATATATACAGATACGGTTTATAACAATAAAATAATTACTACACTAAGATTAACACTAAACTAAATTACACTACAATTTATTTAACACTAAGTCCGGATTTATTTAAACACTTTGTATACTGTTTATCACTGCACTATTTATCTAAACTTTATTTATCTTCACACTTGTAACTTCGAACTAGAACTAACTCGTCACAGGAAAACATCTGTATTTATACGTAAATGTTAGCTTCCAGAAACTTCCATGAGTTTCTATACACTTCTGGAGTGTAAATTCAGCGATATTTGAATGACTAATGCTGTTATCATGTATGACTCATCACACATGACTAATCATATATGACTCATCATGTTTGACTCATCATACATGATGTCATACATTAGTTATCAAATATAATTAGACGTTTTTTCGTAACAATATTGTATCTTCCAAATCAATTCGACTGTAGTGCTCACAGTAAAACCAATAAAGCCGTTCTAGCAATATTTAGTAAAGTTAGCATCCTACTAAAATATATTAAAGTGGTTATAAAATCATAAATCCTAAGTGTAAAATTGATCACAAAGCCGTAAAGTAAGAGAAAAAAAAACTATTTTAAGAAATTACAAATAATGTAACAAAATTTTAAAGAAATCTACTATTATTATTGCTTAAACTAAATTTATTATTTTTTCTAATTAAAGTTTAGTAGATGATGGTGGAGTGACTCTACTGAAACTATGCTCTCATACGATAAAAACGTAGTTTAGACAATAAAACTTTTTTTATAGTGAAAATTTTTCACAAGTAAAATAAACTGTATGGCAGAAGTTTAAATATGATTCAAATTAAAAGAATTTTAAAACATTTACGAAAAATTATAGATTTACTTAAAGCTTACTTGTGAATGTTCTTAAAAATATCACACATTGTCCATACAGGCGAATCTTTCCAAACACGATTTAATGACCACATGCGATCTCAGACGAAAAATCTTCATTCGCGAAACATTTATGGAAATTTATTGGTTACTTTTATAATAAATTATGTAAATAAAAAATAAATAATATTAAAAGGCATAAAAATATTCGAAATATTTTGTTACTTCCTGAGCGTGTTAAAGCGAGTAATATTATAACTTAAAAAATGTAAATATTGAAATAATTCACTAATAAGGTTTAAAATATTTTATAAAAATTTATATTATACAGTATATAAAACAACTAAATGTAAGTTGTAAATGAGGCTACTTTATTCAAATTAAATTAAGTACTTGGCATAAAAATTTCGGGAGACTGTTATCGGAAATTTTTTCTTTAAAGTTTTCATACCTACGAAGATAGGTATTATATAAAATATTACTCCTATATTATTTATACATAAGTAGCAAATATATTTGTGACATTTATTTAATATTTACATGACATTAATTTAATGTGAAATAAAACACATTTTTTAAGTTTTCTCGCAATTGTATAACTATTGTTTACAAATAATTGCAATAAATTCATAATGGAAATTACTTGATTAAAGTCTAATTACTAAAATAAAATAAAACATTACAACTGTCAAAATTTTGTAAATGAGATTTTCTTATTGAACACCATTCCTGCATTTGAAAATATCAAGATATTTATTGTTCGACATCATTTATACTAAATATTGTAGACATTGTAAATAAATATGTTAGATAAAATAATATTCAATAACAGGAATAATCAAGTCGCGTTTAATGGGTTGCTTTCAAAGAGACATGACAGTACATTTATATTTAAATTATTCCAAATAAACTATAAATTCTTAAAAAGTTATAATAAAAATTAAGAAATGCAAATTTCAATTAAACTAAGAATGAACGTGAAGATTTTAAGAAGAAATTAATTATTTATAGTTTTAAAAAGGATTAAAAGAGGTTAGAGCTATTTCAGAAGTAAAGAGACTATGAAGCAGTTCTGAAGTTACAAAATTTGTTGAAATGATAAATTATTATTTATTTATATAAAAAATTATGTCTTTATTTATTTAAACCGTTCAATAATTTTTTTCGAAATGAGTAATGAAAAATGATTTTTCTTTTGTTAAAGAAGCTTTCGTTCGATGTTGTTTAAAACGTTGCAAGTTATAGGTATATTAATCATAATCAGTTATATCCTGAAAACATTTTTTAGAACGTACTCTACTTTTTAATGATAGTAAATGGTTGGCTAGAATAAGTAATGTAACAAATGCCCATAATAATAATGTTATAACAATTATATCGGTTATAATGATCAATAATCCGATAAATTCTTGATTACTCGCTTTATATTCCTTATATCATTATTATTATTTGTAATAATATATTATTTCAAAAGCAAACGTTATGTTACAAAAATTCTTAATTTTGTTTCATATGGTGCATTATTTTCACCGTTATATGCATTCTTATAAAAAGTAAAACAATAAAAAAACTCCCAATAAAGAGTTTGCAAACAAATAAAGTTTGCAACAAATTTGTCGAATTGTTTGAAAAGATAAATTTAAAATAAACAAACTAAAGAAAATATTAAAATATTAAAAAATTTTAGTAAAGAATACATACTTACATAGAAAAATAATATTTAAAAAACAATAAAAACGACAATAAATTACATTTAATACGTTTGGACTTAGAATATTTGTATAAACAAGAAAACTAAAAATAAAAAATGACAAAAAATCTTTAAATACTGACTATGAATTTAAAACAATTACGTTATAAAAATATTATAAAAATTTTTTTAAATAAAAACTATGTAATACGATATAAAGGACCATATTTCATAATTATTTTTGATCATCACATTGTTTAGTTTAATTATTTGATTTTATTTGGTAAAGTCACATTCAATTTAAAGTAAATTTTTTTAATTTCTTGGTTTTTTAATTTTAATTTTTTCAATTTTGTTTGATATATTTTTACTTTCTTCTCATTATTTTTACGTTTTTCTTATGTTATATATGACTGAAGATCAAAAATAATTGTGAAATAAGGGTCTTTATATTGTATTACATAGTTCTTATTTTTAGTCAGTATTTTAAGATAATTGTCATTTTTCATTTTTCATTTTTATTTTTCTTGTTTATTAAAATATTCTAGTTCAAACCTGTTAAATTTAAATTATTGTCGTTTTTATTGCTTTTTAAATATTTTTTTTCTATGTAAGTATGTATTCTTTACTTAACAGTTAAAATTCATTACTTTAATATTTCGATTAGTTTTTTTTTTATTTATAATTTTATAATAAGTTACCAAATGAAATTAAAATAATGAACACTCTTAAAGATTATAAAAAGGCGGTACATACAGTTTTAATTGAAAAAGAACCCTATGATGATGTGAGCGATTTTCTGTAATTGGTTGTAAATTAATTGATTTTTGTTCAGGATATTTGTGACATTTTTTTTTCTGATGTGCACTTTATAATGTACATTTTCTTAGAAAAATAAACCTATATTATTATTATTATTATTATTATTTTGTTTATTTTCACTTAAAAAATTTATTGTGTAGATTATTTTTCTAAAGCTAAATTTGTTTTGCAGGTAAAATTATTTATTCTAACGCCCTTGAATATGTTACAAAGTATTCCATTTCGTTTTTTTGACTATTAGATAAGCTTTGCTTTTTTATCTATGTAGTATTTGTGTATTCTTTTTTGACAATCAACTGTTTGACATTTTATGAGCTCATCTCAGGTGTGGATTATCAATGGCAAACCACCGAGGTAATCTGCTTTAAGAAACCCTTCATAAAATGAGCTGGTTAGCCAAAATCCACTATGAGTTATAGCGCACTGTAGATCTATTACCACAGAAGTTAAACCAGTAAAAAATATTGCTAAAAGCAGCTGATACGTCAACCACTCAGCTTTTGATTCACTGAAACAAAAATATTGAATAATAGTAATAAATAATAAATAGAACTATTATAGTAAATTTCTTGATTTATTTAATTTTTAATTTTAAAGTTAAAAACCAACTTTAAATAATACTGCAGTGGTTTCAAATGATTACTGGTTAAGTTACAAGGTGGAAATTGTTAGTTCGAACCAGAACCTTTATGGAATATGTTATCACAACCTCGTCGACAAACTGTGGATTTAAAAATTGGTTTTAATATTTAAGCTTGACTAATTGACAAAACGTTAGGATAAAAAATAAATAGAAGAAAAACCTTCATAAATACATTTTTGAAATCGTACAAATTTAATCCGGTTATAACGATGCTACAACTTACGCTGTAACTGAAGCAGCTTTTATTCAAGTGAGAAACTCAAATGAACGGTAAAGAGTATATTTGTAATGTCCCTTAAATTTAATTTTTAATTTTTGATACTTTTTTATTTATTAATAATTTAATATTGTTATTAAACATTAATAAAAAATGTAAAATAAAAATTCCTGAACATTGGAGCGAGGCACTGTGCATCACCATCAGCAGTCCGAAACGAATAATTACTTTTATTTTTTATCAAAAACTGATCGTTTTAGTAAACAAAAATAATAACAGTCCATGAACCTTACACTCGTGTGTCTGGGAATCACTGATCTTATTGTTAGTCACTTCCTAAAGTTTAATACTGCAAAGCAAATATGTATTTTAGAATTTGCACAATAAATTCATAATTAACTGATTTAAATAATTTCTATTAACAAGTATAATTTTTGCTTAAGTGTGTGATGTAATATATTAATTTAAGCTCAAGTAATAATGAAAGTTTACCGAAAATTGTGCATTAGCATCATAAAGTACATACAGTGCAACCTCGTAAATTAGAACTAATTAATTTTATATTTCATTTATTAAGTTTTGGTTTAGCAATTCGATTTTGCAAATTAGAAAAACTATGTAGTACATCCGATGATTTGTATACTTTTTATTTCATTTTTTCCAAATAAAGTGATAAATTATTAGCAGCGAAATTCGATGTCTATCACAACTATAGATATACTAACAAAGAAAAATCAATTTGAGTATGTTGTAGAATACAAAAAATAAGAGAACTCTATTTTTAGCTACTAATAAACGGATTTATGAGATGATTTTCAAAATTTTATGTAAGAGTTTGATTTGAATAAAACCAACGTCAAAACACTTCATTTTATAGCTAATAATTTGAAAAATTTTTATATACTAAACTCTTCCTACATGAGAATTCAAAACTTCGATTTTTCATCTTATTTTTGGAAAGGGATTACAACTACTAAAACCGTTTAATAGCAACTAGAAAAACATTAGGGGTCTTTTTATTTTTCGATGCTCGACCACAGATCTAAAATTAATCCAAATCAGCAAGGGATACAGGAGATCCCTTCCCTGCATGTAAATTATAATTTTTAAATCTTAATAAGTTAATTTTACAACTTTCAAATTCAGTTAAAAAATAAATTTTAAATTTATTTCTTGAAATTAAAAATTTAATTTGGTTTTCTCGGTAAAAGAAGATTTTTTAAATACTATATTTTTAGTAATTACTTTATGATTGCTAATTAGTTACAATTTTAATTTAATATAAACTGGGTCGTGATGTATATTTTCTTTTAAGTTCTACCTATGTACACTTTTAACGCAAGACACTCGAGAATTTTATAAATATGTTGAATAAAATTGAACAAGAAACGTGTAAACTTTTATTTTATGCAGCTTTAGTTGATGATGTAATAAATAAAAAAGTTCACAGTTTACAAAATAAGTTATACACAAGTTGATATCATTAATATATTTTTTGAATTACCCGTGTAGCAATGACTAACGAAGGACAGTGTTTATTATAAATTTTAATAACATCTTTATAGTATAATATTGTGAAGTAGGAAACATTAGCTTGGCTAATTAATTTTTTATTATCATTGTAATATTTGGTAAAATCTAGTTTTTAACAAGTTTATTGTTCTATAATTCAAATAATTGTCAAAATTGATTGGAAAATTGGTGGGAATTGTAATCATTATGATAATAATTGCCCTGCGTAACGGATTTGCTTAGTGAATCCAAATAAAAAAATTAGCCAAATTAAGTTACGTAATGAACAGTTAAGATAACAAAGGGAGCGCCTCTAGATGTGTCAAAAACCGATATTGCAATCAAACAATGTGATACACATTTTTAACTACTATTTGCATGTTATATTTGCTTTATATTTTCATAGGCCATCGCCATTATAAAATAAAACAATTTTATTTTGAATTTATATTGAATATACGTATGGCACTGTTATAAATCTTTATAGCATTCAAAAATAATATACAAAGCATGAAAATACGTTGAATCATGCACATTTTGCTAAAATTTGATTGAAAAATGTTATAATGGATACTTTTGCGGAATTTCATATTCAGCAAAATGCTTGCAAGAATAATTTTATGAACCCTATTTTCACATTACGGATTGCAGTGTGCAGTGTAAGCTTTAAGACGTTATAGTTTTCTTAGCGTTTTTGCAGTAAAACGAATACATGAATATTCATGAAAATTCAACTACCCGGAAAATATTTAACGGTTTTTTTTACTTCATAATATCTTTTCTCACTTTTAATTTTTGTACTAAATATTAGTTAACATTTAACTTAATAAAAAATTTAAATAGTGTAAAAATCACACATTTAAATAAAGAATTTTATCTAATTTCGTGGGCAAAGTCGTCTGTTCAGGTTTCAAAAATTATTTTCAAACTGTCTTATCGTCAAAATAGGAAAACTTTGTATAATATCCATTACAAAACTATTTCTATGAAAATTTAACATTATTATGTAATAGATCCATATAGTAGGTATGTAGGTAATATTCTGCGTATATTGTTACTAAACTAACCCCAGTAATCTTTTGTTTAACTTCAGATTAACTTAATTAATCAAAAGAACATGAAAAGGCTGCTTTATTATGATACAAAAAATAACTAATTAACCAATTGCATCTACAAATTTTTTTGTTTAAATCAAATAATAGTTTACAACGACTATGCAGTTTGCAGTTTTAAAAAGTATGCAGCAAAAACTGTTTCATCTGCTACAAATTTTTTTTATAAGTTCTAAACAATTAATAAATTATAATATAATATAATATACGCATTAATATAATATATTGTAATGATATTTTATTTTACAAACTTTTTTATTAGACCTCGGCTAACCTTAACAACAAGTGGATTTTGTTCTTATTTATGCAGGTGAAATAATGAAAAAATTCAAATATAAGTTAAGTTAAATTTTAAACTCAAATGTTTAATAATATCAACAAACTACTTTGTATAGCAGACAAATTTCTGCCAGGTGTGGTGCTTTATGTGTACAATTTATGAATTTAAACAAATATTTTCAATGTCTTTTTAAAACAATTGGAAAATGTATTGACCGATTAGTTTAAATATTAAAAATAGATTAAAACTGATGAGTTTGGTGAAAAATATTTGAATCAAAATCTAGATTGTCATACATATACACGATCCTATTTTTAAAATGTAAAAATTTAAAACAAAAAATTAAAATAAAAAATCGGGTATACTATGATACGTTTAATACTATTTATGTGTTGTGAATGTACCAATTTTTCATATCAAATTTTTAGAATAAACCAAAAAATGCACAAACACTTTTTAGAACTAAAATGTTTAAGTTAATACAATATAAATACACTGTAAGTGTATAAATTATAAATTAGTTATAAAAATTCGTAGATTTTAAAGTATAACTAAACTTCCATTGAACTGAGTTGGTAACTTTATATTTTTATGAGACAAAAATTGTTTTATTACATTCAATTTAGTTTTTAATAATTCTAGTGGACTCGATTTCGTATCTATTAATATAAAACACGTATTTAATTTTAAACAATTCCTCTTTTGTAATTTTTTATAAAGAAATAAAAATAAATACCGATATTGCATAGTTCTTTTGCCTTATATTTATTTGGTGACCAGATAGAACAGAACACGAAAATACAGTATATGGAAAAAGAGAACATGAAAAAACAGAATAATAAAAAAAAAAGAACAATGAAATAAAGAAAAACGACCGAGCGAGCCTTACAGTACACGTATATGATGTGTAACATCCGACATTTCACCTTGGTAGTAAGCAACATTATTATTTAAAAAAAATTAATAATTATAAATTATTTAATAATCGCAAAGTAGGTGAAACGGCATTACGATACCAGCAACCCCAATTTGTAACAGATAATACAAATTAAAATAATATTATTAGATGGACAAAGTTTTTTTAATGGCATTTTATAATACAAATGATGTCTATGTATTCTGATAAAATAATTTTGGCGCTCATTAGTCAAATCAAATAGCGCGCGCTTTTCTGACTTCCTGTTACACATTTCCATCCCATTTCGCGAAATTACTCCCATAAGAGAGTGAAAAGATGTTACACATCAAAAAACATTGACAAAAGAGAACTATGAAAAATGACAACATAAAATTTTTTTAAATTTATTAATTTCTAAAGAAATAAGGGCAATAGATTGAATTAAATTTGTTTAGTTATTATTAAATTAAATTTGTTTTGTGGAACCATTTCGAAGCAGCTGCAGAGAACATCTCAAAAACAACAAATTGTTGTGAAGGTTTCCACAACGCTTTGAACTCTTTCTCCCACTGCAGCCGTCTCAGTATATGGAATTTCTTGGATGGATTAAAGCGAGATATTGCTTACCAACGTTTATTGCTAGCCAATGCACGAACTAGTCGTCTAGAAGTAAGAAAAAAAAAGTACGAGAACCTCGGCATCAAATAGCAGCCGTTCTTGCCGAGTATGAAAATTATTATGATAAGCTAAACCTGGCAAACTTGTAGTGATGCAACTGCTTTTATCTATTCTTATTTTTATTATTTTATTTTATTTTATTTATTGTCGAAATATGTAAATTATTAAGTTATAAAAAATACTACATTAAATTAAAAAGGTTAATTTTTATTGTTGTGAATTTTTCGGAAATTAATAAATTTAAAAAAATTTTATGTTTTTATTTTTCGTGGTTCTTTTTTGTCAATGTTCTTTTTATTTAATTGTTTTGTTTCTTTATGTCCTCTTTTTTTACGTTCTTTTTTTTTCATATTCTGTTTTTCGTGTTCTGTTTTTTTGTGTTCTGCTCTTTCTTGTTCTGTTCTTTCATAGAACCGAAAAAATGCCACACCGCAAACGCAGTGATTTGTCAACCAGAAAACAGTCCGCAAAGCGGAGAAATATGTCTATCTCGGCAGCACAATTAATGACCAGTGAGATCACGGATTAGAAATCAAATGCCGGATTGAAAACGCAAAATGCGCTTTTGTCAAAATGTCCAAACTGTTAAAGAGCCGAGAATTAAATTTTAAAACAAGAATCAGACTTCTCCGCTATTATGTTTTTTTAGTACTCCTCTATGGCGTGGAATCCTGGACAGTGACAGAGGCATCCAGTAAAAAATTGAAAGCATTTGAAATGTGGCTATACAGGCGAACGTTAAGAATCCTGTGGACTGCACAGATGACGAACAGTGAAGTGCTGGAACGAATGGACAAGAAAAAAGAGATAATGAACAACGTCAAAAAAAGAAATTTAGAGTATTTGGGCCATTATATCATGAGAAATAAGAAACGTTATGGATTATTATAGCTGATACTTCAGGGCAAGATGTACGGAAAGAGGGGACCTGGGAGAAGATGAATATCATGGTTAAAAAACCTAAGAACGCGGTTTTCGACAACCACAACAGGACTCTTCCGGGCCACAGCAAACAAAATAATAATAGCCAGAATGATCGCCAACATCTGGTAACGGATATGCACGTAAAGAAAAAAAAAAGAATTTTTCAAAAACACACTTACAGGCATTTTCCAATCGGAATTCAGCAGCTGTGGGGGCTTAATTGCTGAAACCTTTCTCTATAAAGAGGCTAAGAATAAGAAGAAAAAAAACAAGAAATATTTCAGTTATGTGTTTATTACTGTGATTTTTTTTTTAATTTGTAATTGATTAGTTACTGCAGTGACATAAAAAAACCTTTTATCACTTTGTATCACCCCTGGATATCCAGTTCGGCTTTTTTTTGCTTTTATCGTCTCTCCTAAAGAAGTTGACAAACCCCACAAAAATTGAATCCCTCAATCTGGTTAAACCTGTAACAAAATTTTGAATTTTGTTAAATTCTTTTGGCTATACCTTATATTTGTATTTTTAATAATACGATAATTTTGCGAGCTAAGACGTTGAGGCGCATGACAGGAGAAAAGAGAAAGAGGTGCGGTGAGATTGAAAACAAAAGGCAGATTTTGTGGGCGAAAGAAGTTGGTTTCTACCTTTGATTTTGGGTAGTTATTGGTGATTTTTTGTGTAGTGAGAATTACTGGAGTTACCACCGCCCCTTCTTGCGGATTTACGCCAATTTCAAGGAAATTGTGTTCTTTTGATTTTTTCATCATTGGATTTCTTGAACACCCGAAGGATCGAGGGATAGCAACCACTCAACAGCAGCAATAAGATAAGTGTTTTTACCTTATTGCTTCTTTTCGTTTCTTTCATCTGCAAAGCTGTACAACACCGATAATATATTTTTGATAATTGCCAGCTGCGTTCATCGATATAGCCGACGCTCGTTTCAAATATTTTTTGATTTTTTGGATCTAATTTTGAGCTCAAACACCGTTTTAAAGATTCCAATTATTGGAAGTCTTCATTAAGAGTTGGTGGTTATTTGTTTAGAGCGTCGGTCGTTGTAAACGTCCTTTCTGAGTTTGTACCCCGTAGTATAGGTACGTTTTTTTTGTTACGAGAGAGAGTGCAAACTTGTTGCAGTTACGCCGGATTTATCCCTGGCTTCCGCAAAGAAAAGAGCTAGTTTTTTTCTACTGGGTATCCTCACCAAATAAAAGGTTGGGGATTTCGATTTTCAACTGTGTGGGAAGGAAGAAATTGCTGGGCCATTTCTAAAGAGTCCCAGCTATTTATTTTTTTCATAAACCTCATCAAAACCCCTCTTTAATAGGAAACGCCATAATAATACTTCCTTATCCTGGGTAACTCTGATGTGCGGGAGCAGTCGAGTTTTTTTAAGGATCGGGTTTCCTTTAACTTTATTTGATCGTCTTCTCGGTAAAAGGAAAATCAAGTTTGATTTTACAAACTTGAAATCAAAAATTTAAAATTTAAAAATTTTATGCTTTACTCGAGGTTCGAGCTTATAATTTTCATTTATCAAATCAAGTACGAAATCTTCGGGACCACACGTCGATGTTCTTAAAATTAAAAATGTACTTTTTCAATTATCTAATAATTAATTTCACTATCCAAAATTATTCGCATAAAATTATCGCAACAACAAACTTTTTCTAAAATGACAATGGCGATAACAGTCTGCAGATATTGGCTTCACTATAACCGCTACGTCGTAATTTCTTTGACAAAATTTCTTCCATTTATTTATAAAAATTTTACTAATTCCAAACTTTAAGGTAATTACCAAATTCATTTAATAATCCAAAAAATAATCAATCATAAAAAAAACTCATAATAAATCTTGGCTGCGGTCACTTTCGACCAAAAGTTACTCTCAAACAATAATCAAATCACAGCATTCAAAAAATTCGCAATTAGAAAAGAAAACATTATTCAAAAATTTATTGAATCAAAAATTTACACAGCCGACCATTTTGGCAAAAAAGCTATTAATTTTCTCTCTTCACCGGCAACCCTTACTTTTCAAAATTGCAAACTCACAAAATCAGAACTTGCAAATTTTACAAGCAAAATCAATATGTAACACGCCAGTATATTTAGTAATCTTTTATTTAATTAAGAGATTTGAAAGAAAAAACTTGTCAAATTCTCTTATAAAACCTCTTATTTCGTATAAAAATAAATACATTTTTTAAACAGCTTAGTAAATAAAAATCACAAAGTTAATTTACAAGTAATGCGTTCGATTAGCTTATTAACAAATGGGTACAATTGTTTAGATTAAAAAATCATTAGAAGTTGTTAAAACTTTTAAAATTAACCAATAAATAATATGTTAGTCAACAGACCCTACTATCCAAGTTAATCACAATACAACCCCCTTATTAAACTGATAGTTAATTACAGTAGTGTTTACTTAATTAAGGTATTGTTATCGTTGAGTAACTGTTGTTGACTGAAGATAATTATAAGGTTGAATGATTTACAATAATTGTGAGGTTACAATTAAATTCCTACTTGATGGTTATGCTCTTTATATCTTGCATCCGTGTTTTCGTCTCCAAAATATTTGAAGGAGTAGGTAGTTCTTAGCGTTTGGTAAACTTATCCGTACATTTTACTATTAGCAATTAGGTAAGTCGGTTGCCCAAAATCAACTATCAAACTGTGTAAACTAACACGATCGTTGTTTAAGAGATTATGCATATTCTAATGCTTTACTGAAGTAACGTTAGGGTTTCAGTTTGCAAACACTTCTGTGTACGTAAACTTCCAAATTGCCTGTTTAACTTGATGTCTGCATGTATGTGATAGATCAAAGATACTTCTAATATCAGATTTTAGCAGGTGGTTTAGATTCAATATTTTTGCAAGTTAGCAACGTAATCGCAACGAAAAATCTGCTTTATGGATGTCCGGAAGCAGTACTCGAGTGTGAACCATTAGAAGTGAGACGAAAATGTAAAGGTTGTACAAGAAGCCTGCATAAACCATCCCGTGCGGGGTTCATTTATATGCCCACAAGTACATTGCGGATATTGCTAATGTAATTGCTTTTCCACTTATTGAGATATTACATATTAATTACTCACTCAATAATGTCGTGTCGACTTGATGTTTAGATGAAATATTTAACATTGCCAACAAAATTATTATTATTATTTCTTCCGTTGTGCGTATTATTTTATATCCCACGGGATCAAAACTGCTAGTAACATATTCGGCCGTTAAGCAAAGCAGAATTTGTAAATGTTTTGTTTTATTTAGTAATAAATCGTTGATTGCTTCCGACTTTGTTTTTGTTAAAACGCTTGTAAAATTAGTTTAGTTCTCTTGAGTACAGTAGACTTGATAACCTAGGAAATGCTTGATATCAGATATTTGGCAGCCGAGATTTTTCAGCTTAATGAACGAAGGCCCGGACCGGACACGTTACGGTTTTGGATTTGTTTCCGGTATTTCTAACTGCCATTTGCAGGCACACATTGTTCAAATGAAGCGGCCTCATTATTTGGCATTTAATTGCAAATCAGAAACAAAAACTTGAATAAAATTTCGTCACTAATTTGATAAAATTATCCCTTAATAAGTTGATTTAAATGGTAAAGAATTTTAATTTATTCGATTACTTAAAAACTTTCGAATAAAATTGTTTTTCTTACAAAAACATTGTGCGTTGTTCTCACGCGTTGGGTTGCAATTTTAATTTAAATTAGATCTAAACTTTGTTTACATTTTCATCCTTGTGTCGAAATTTGCTCACGCTATTGTAACATTTAACGGTATCTCCTTTAAAAATCTGGGTGAAACATTGTAACCTTAATTATTACACATTTCGGAATAAATTTTAATTTTTACAGATTGTAATGTAAAGCGATCGCTTAAAAATTCTATTTTATTTTTTTCTCACGTTATTTGGATAAATATTTCACAAGGTCGAAAAAATAAGGTTAATTGTATTTGTGGTTGCACGAAATTAATCAATTTATTATTTTGATGGAAATTGCGTTTTGTTTCAGTTTCATGAATCCAGTGATATTTACACCGATCTTCTTTTACAAATTCCGTCTGAAAGACAGCGAATTAATAAATTTATGATTGATGATCTTTATTACCGGTTTTATTTGATGTCAATTTAGATAAAATAACATAATATTTTGTGTACTTCCGTTTTGATAAATATGTAGAACAGGATATTAGAAATAAAATCGTCATGTTTACTCAAAACGCTTTTGTCATAATACACGAATAATATAATTCCAATTGCTCTACTTTTGGAATAACGGAAAATATAACAAATATTTTTTTTGTAAAAATTCCAGCTTCTGTGTTTATTCATTACATTTTTCATCATACAATAATTTTTCTATTACAAAAGGAAATGTTTTTGCTAGCATGTGTTTTATCAGATTTTATAGGTACACCACCAACAAAATTAGTTAACCTACTTTTGTTAATAAAAAAATTTACAATATTTAACGAATTTTCTTTTATTTCCGCATTTTGAAATTAATAGATACTACATTAGAAGTTTTTAAAATAAAATCAATTAACTAGATTTTTGCACTTTTCAATTTCTAATAATGTGTTTGACATTTTTAAATAATGTATGTATAAACTACAGAATTGTAAACTAAAATAGGTATATTATACAATTTTTATTTACGAAGTTTACTCAATGCGATTTTCTGGAAATAGAACGTTTTCCCTTCGAGATCTAATTGTAGTTTCTCAAGTCGTCTAGCTCATGTTTGCAGTGTTCCTGTATTCGACACCAAATAATTTTTTGAAAGTTTCAAAAACACCGAAAACAGCTTAAGATTTTACGCCATTTAATCAACAATAACAATTGATAATATTTCAAAAATTTTCAGATCATTTTCAGAATTTCAGATACCACAAAGTTTGTAAATTTGTACCAATAAAAATATTTATAACTATCTTTTGTGATTTGTAAAGCTTATTTTGTAAATATTTTGGATTTTTCGAGTTGTGTTTAAAGGAATCCTATTATAATTTAACGCAAATTATGTAAGTATTGATCCATTACATTATACTATCAATAAAAATATTTTAGTTTTGCCTGGACAAATCACATATCAGGTTTTTTGCGCTGTCGATTTATGATTCATTGAATATAATCGAACAGTGTATCGACCGTTTCCTTCAAAAAAAAAATTTAGGAAAGCTAAAAAAATCATAGAAAGATAGAATTCGACATTTAATGTTAATTAACCTCGTTCTCAATACGTAATAATCTATAATTTTCTGCTCTTCTTAGATAATCCATTTCCACAGAGCGGCGTTCAGTATTTTCATCATTACTTTACTACCCAAGCATAAAATCACCTGTTCCAAAATGTTTTGGTTTCATCACAGATGTGCAAGCAAAGTAGAATTTTTCGACCATCGCGAAAATGTCGCAAAAAATCGCATTAGATTCAAATAAAATACCTGAAAAATTTTTTTTGCTATACATATAATAGAGCAAGAGCCCGTGGCCGCCAGACCTTCGTTATTTTATAAAAGCTGAAAGTTTCTCAGGGCATGCTTTCAACACAGTTAGGAATGATGACCAACTATGTACTTATAGTCATCGTGGCTTTGGCAGGTAACAGGTAGCAAAGGTGAATAAAATACCGACTTACTTTCGTCAAATCATAAAGCGTAATTTTCTTATATTTTTTTTCGGAATAATATTAGAAATCATTTCTTCCATTGCCAGACACTTAACATCGTGGCAACCCTTTGCCAGACACCCTTAAACTTCAATAAATTGTAACTGTACTTTCGTTATAGTATAAAAGCTGAATTTTATACATGTTATTTGGGTAACGATTAGAAGATGTTTTCTCAGTAGCCAGACAGTTTCGACAGTTCTAGCCCCTAGCCAGACAAAAATAAGATAGCTATAGGTGCGAGCGCGAAGTAATATACATTCGAGTAGGTGCGAGTTAGATAGTGATAGATCTTTTCCGACCCTTCACTGCGCATGTTCCGATTATGTATTAATCTAAATTTTTTTTTTTAATAAAATAAAAACGTTTATTTATATTTAAGTTAAAATAGCAATAGAACAATTTAAACAATAACTGTATTTTATATAATACACCTTGTTTATATGTCACACTATGTTTTTTACATTGCACGTACTGCTGCTGACAACTCACATCAACATCTAATGCGTCGTCAAAATGCGTTTACCAAAATGTGTTAAACAATACAGAATTGAGATCAAATTTTGCTTTAAGTGTCACTGCAGATTTGTAAGCGATATTATAAAGTGGTTGGAGAAAAATTTAAAAACGCTACTTTTAACATGCTAGGACTGGTTGGGATTACTATTTAAAAAAATTGAAAGAGATTTTAGACCAATCACTAGCGTCGAAGTTGAAAAAAGCTTTCAGTTTATGAAGAACTTTTAAGCGATAAAGAGATGAACTTTACTCCAGAAAGAACAATTAAAACAATTTTTAATAATCAATTGTTTTACAAATTAAATTCAAGCCGTTAATAATAAATGTTTTATATTTTTTTATATAAAATTAATTTTTACATGTTACATGAAATTGAAATAAAATTTAATTCATAACTTACATAATATTGTTCAAAAACTATTTAAATGAATAGCTTGCTGTATAATATGTTATAACTTTATGTTTCAAATTTCGGATTCTTATCAGGCAACCTGGTAAAATATTAAAATGATTGAAAAGTTATCAATTAAATTTAAACTTGATTAAAAGTCAAATTTATTTTGACTTTTGTGAAAACAAAATTATACCCACTTGAAGACAAATTGAATAAATAAACTTATTTTGAAAAATTCTAAACCAGACAACTAAACAAACCCAAAAAAAAATTTCAACTTCATGTAACATGTAAAAATTAATTTTATATAAAAAAAATATTATTACATATTAATAACCGTGACATAACAGTGACACTTAATGAAAGCAAAATTTGATCTCAATTCTGTATTGTTTAACACATTTTGGTAAACGCATTTTGACGACGCATAGATGTTGATGTGAGTTGTCAGCAGCAGTACGTGCAATGTAAAAAACATAGTGTGACATATAAACAAGGTGTATTATATAAAATACAGTTATTGTTTAAATTGTTCTATTGCTATTTTAACTTAAATATAAATAAACGTTTTTATTTTATTTAAAAAAAAAATTTAGATTAATACATAATCGGAACATGCGCAGTGAAGGGTCGGAAAAGATCTATCACTATCTAACTCGCACCTACTCGAATGTATATTACTTCGCGCTCGCACCTATAGCTATCTGTATATCCTACAGCACCTATGCTATCCTATAGCACCTATGTCTGGCTAGGGGCTAGAACTGTCGAAACTGTCTGGCTACTGAGAAAACATCTTCTAATCGTTACCCAAATAACATGTATAAAATTCAGCTTTTATACTATAACGAAAGTACAGTTACAATTTATTGAAGTTTAAGGGTGTCTGGCAAAGGGTTGCCACGATGTTAAGTGTCTGGCAATGGAAGAAATGATTTCTAATATTATTCCGAAAAAAAATATAAGAAAATTACGCTTTATGATTTGACGAAAGTAAGTCGGTATTTTATTCACCTTTGCTACCTGTTATCTGCCAAAGCCACGATGACTATAAGTACATAGTTAGTCATCGTTCCTAACTGTGTTGAAAGCATGCCCTGAGAAACTTTCAGCTTTTATAAAATAACGAAGGTCTGGCGGCCACGGGCTCTTGGACTATAAACTTATGAGTGTAAATAAATGTTATTCGGATATATAAATAAGTTTTATTAAAAGTTAGAACTTTCTCAATGTTGAGAATGTAGAAAAAAATAAAAAATTAATGAGTTTTTAATACCTACTGTTTTTATAGGCAAAATAAATCAAAATACAAAAATAAAATAAAAACATGAAATAATACCATTCATTTTCTTCATCAAAAAATGAAATATCTGGAAACTCAGTTTGATCTTTGGTATATTATTAAACTTCTATAAAATTCTCAATTTCCTTCCAAAATATCCTTCAATCCAATTTTACATAAGTGTCAATAAAATAAATCTTTATTCTTCAGTTTAAGAAATTAAGTTTAGAAAATTTTTTTTTAAGAAAAAAAGTTTAGAAATTATTTTGTTTTAAATATTAACTTACAGTAATTAGAAGTAGATATAATTAATGTTGCTCCAAGTTATTCAAACAAACAAAATATATTTAAATTAAAATTTTTCAACTTATTTGATTTATCATTATTATTATTATTTTATTTTTTAATCCAATTTTTGTAAATCGTAATAATTTTTGCTTCCATTATTTCTCTAAACTAAATTAACCTGCATACGCATCAAATTAAATTCAAAAATACTAATTTGAAAAATTAAAACCGCATAATTGAGTTTTAAATAAATAAAAATCTAGCTTTGAATTTTCTAAAAATATTAAATTTTTACAACTCATAATTTTGTTTACAATTATAATCAAATTCGTTTGACTTTTTCCAAAACTTTAAGTAGATCCTTATTAAGGCTCATTCTACAAATATTTTATATTAAAAATTAAATATTAAAAAAAATTTTAAAAGTTTGGCTTGTTTTTCATTGAAATACATAATATAATATGAAAAATATTGGAAGGAAATATTGAAGCAACTGGATCAGGCAGTTTGCATCAGATGTTTATATTTTTATGTTAGTGTTCCGTCTTTGGAATTCAAAAACTCTTAAAGGAAGAATTTCACTTAAACACATATGAAATGGACCTCGATGTTTATGGTATATAGGTCATGCGGAAATCAATATAAGAATATCACAAAACCGAAACAAAAAATGTTTTCAGTCTTCACAATGTTAGTATTACCTATAAGTATGTCAACTTTTCCTCGTCGTGATTTTTAAATTTTTAAAGTTTCTTTTAAAAATAAACGTAAGTTTTGAGACAAAGTATTACTATTTATTTATTCAATAGTTAATTAAGTAACAATACACTTACAATATAGTAATAACAAGTTAATTATTATCAGCAAACTGAATGGATATTCAATAATGTCACAAAAACGATGTTAACAAAAAGTAGCCTTGATATGATAAAATAGCGGCATTGTTTATTATAAATTATTATGATACCAAATAATAAAGTTGATGACTCAATTCACATCCAAATTTCATTGCTATAATAAAATTTTTGCTGAAATACTTGACAATAACCGAAGTTTCAAATGCAGTGTGTAACAAAACCCATTTTGCTATCATGTTTACGAGGTTATTAGGAAACCAATATCGAATCATATAAAATTGCAAACAATTTAATTTGCTTATTTAAAATTCATACCCCATTATATAACAAATAATAACACGATGAAGTAGGTGTACGATAATAAACGTATAATCATATTATAATAATAAAAACACAAGTTCAATATTATTTAATGAAAGGGTTTCGCATACGCAAAACAAAAATAGT
This sequence comes from Cantharis rustica, assembly GCA_911387805.1. NCBI lineage: Eukaryota > Metazoa > Arthropoda > Insecta > Coleoptera > Cantharidae > Cantharis > Cantharis rustica. Next base: position 41,286,868 of record OU426879.1, read on the forward strand.
GCAAAGTTAATTAATTTTTGCACTATTGCACTTTTATACTAATTAGTACAAATACTTTTCGGGTGGAATGCGCAATTAACTATCCATCAAATTTGTTGAAAAAACATTACAGAAAAAAGTTGTAATGTTTTTAAAATTTTTACAGGATTAAAAAATCTGCGTTTTATGCTGTATTAACGTTCTACGAAAACTATGGAAACTATATTATTATAAAGGATACAAAAAATATTTAGCTATGTGTCATATTATTATTATTAAATACTTAAGTATAAATTTATACCATTGCCCCACGTCTTACTTTCGTAAGTGCTGACGTCACAGCGTCTTTAAAAGTTTATCTTTACGCTTAATATTTGAATATCCTGAAAATTTCATGCATGCATGATAGTTGTGGGAAAAGTCAAGTCACTTCCTAAATTATGCACACCTGGTATTAAGATTTTCTTATAGAAAGTAAGAGATGGAAATGAAAGAGTAGGATGAGGGTCAATAGCAACTAACATAGATCGTAAACACATAACTGGATTATGAGTGGTTTTCATAAATTGAGTTTTGTAAATATTTCATTTAAATAAATAATTCCGATAAAATATAAAATATATTATATTATAATGATTTAAATATTTATAAGTAATAAGTTAGATATTTATTGTATATGATTAGTAATTTATTTGCAAATAGTGTTTTTATTGAATGTTTTAAATAATGATTTTAGTTATTGATGACATTTCAATAATAATAATAAAATTGAATTTCAATATGAATTATTAAAAAGTTTATTTAGTAATGGCTTTAAAATTTTAATGATAATTTGAATATAAAAGATTTTATTATTACTAGCCTAATGGAATTTTAAAATGATTTATAAATATTTGAATTTTTAAAATAAATTTGTGGATAGGATGATGAGAGTTAGATGTATAATATGTAATGATAAATTTGTTATGGATTAGTATGATTAAAATTGTACTTTATAAGTCCTTAAAAAGTTAGCAAATTTTAATTTTGATTAATTAAGTTAGCTGCTATGGATTAAATACATACGTATAACAATAATTGCACTTAGTTATCATTTTTGAATTATTGCTAATTTTTCCTTCTATGTATTTCATTACTTCGCAATGAATTTAATTTTTTGTACTTCAAGGGTGTTCTTTAAATTTAGACTGATTATATTTTACATGCACACAACTAGGAGTTAAACTGATAGGTATTATTTTAACATTTTAGTTGTTATTTTTGCAAATTTAGAAAATACGTAAGTTGGGCTTATTTTACTTAAAAGATTAGGGGAAAGTAAACAAAGCCATGTTTAAATTAATGCTTTTAATTTTATTTAAAAATAAACGACCTCACAAAAAGTCCAATTTATTATGCGAACCCTTAATTTATCTATAGTGAGACTTCACGTTAAAACTTTTCAACCACAATTTAATTTATTGTTATAGAGCATAGTTTTGTATAACTAAAAGTAAATTACTAATGTAAAAACAATTTGCTATTGTAAACTGGAACTAAAACTTTCATTAAGTTATGTTTTAACTACTATTTTATACGCGAATTTTGGCAGTTTTAACGATTTTGCTTAAAAATTATTCGACTTGAAGTTTTATGCTACACTTATTTATTACAAATTTTATAAAACCATTTGTTTAAGTTTGAATATTGATATTTTTAATAAAACTTCCTGAGAGTGATATTAATATTCACGAACTCGATCCTCGTATTAGTATAGCAACATGCGCTCTTTAAAGAAAATAAATTATTTTAATAATAAAAGGAAGAAATTTTTCTCCGTATCTCCGCATATGGTGAAAAAACTCGACTTTTCAAAGAAATTCGTATTTCAATTTCATGTTTCTTAGTGAAGCCGGAAATTACATATAAATTACTTTTAATATGAAAAATAAACTATATTGTAACTCCATGTTTTAATTATTATTAACAGTCTGAATACTAATGAAAGTTTATTATGCATTTTGAAGTAAAATATTTGTCACTATTCAATCATCTCTGAACACCATATCAACTGAAAATGTCAAGCGTTCATTCTACTGAATAAATTTTATGTAAATGAAGTGTTTGTCCTGTCGTCTATTCATCGTCAAACACAACCAGTGATGGTAGTCCAAGGTTTCCTGTCATTATCCTAGATTATATGAACTTACAGCGCAAATCTCCTATAAAAATAATTAATTGCTGCTGAAGCTATCTCACTAAAAAAATAACTATAAACCTTATATAATTGTTGCAAATAAAATTTAGTTACGAGGGATATTCAACGCAAGTAAATTATTGTGGCTATTCAACCAAACATGTTCTAATGTAACATACACGTAAACCAAAATGATACCAATCTCTAAAATATAACGAGTCGAGTCAAAGTAGTTAGTTCTGTTGGAAGAGTATGTAACTACACATTTTATTGTAGATAGTACTACAATTGTTTCTTTTTATTATTATTTTTATTATGTAGGGTGTACATTTGCGACCGATCCAACTTATATTTCTCGTGGATAAATTAAAATTTTTTTTGCGTAAAAAGGTAACATTTTAAAAGACCTTTGGTATGGTGCCATTTAAATTTTTTATGTTGGTATAGCTGAAGGTAAGAAGGCGAGTCTTAGCACAACATAGAGTACGCAGTCTAATATCCTTTTCCTATCTAGAAAAAATCCTTTTATAGGATTCCATATTTGAAATATTAGTTCACGAGAAATTTAAGGTGAATCGTTTTTAAATGTACACCCTGTATAAAATAATTAAGAATAATATATAAAGCTTTGTATAATCTCTGTAATGTACTTCTGATTTGTAAATTTTTTGCAAATTAAAAAAAATAGAGTTCCAAAACATTATCCTTTAAGTATGCCACATTGAAAGTAGTTTCCAAAAAGAAGGTTAAGGACACTGAATATCCTGTAAACTTATAGTAATAATTACTAATGGAAAAAATTTAAAAATATAAAATTAGTAAATCGATTAAACCCTATCCCGCTCAGCTCAGAGTGTAAAAATTTGGTCTGCAACAGAACTTGTGTACTACGAAGTTCCTAGTTCCATTAGAATTAGGACCCTAACTTGTCCAACCCTATAAATTTTATCAAATAATTAGTGAATTGACTTTCTATTCAATCAAAATAATTTTCTGATCGATAAAATATCAAATTAATACCGTAATAAATAATAAATCAAGAATTAATGACAATAATTAATTCTATCCAAATAACAAATTAGTAAATTTTACGTGGCAATATAATTTCTACTTGAATATTATGACATAATCAACAGAGTAAACTCATTGTTTTTATTACTAATAGATGACAATACAACACTGTTACATTGTCACTGGGCTACACGATTTTTACATTATAAAAACGTATAAATAATAAATCATTATAATATTTTATTTGCCGATATAATACACCGTGCGTACTCATTACGTATATCTGTTTTCTTTTTTTTAATATAAATATAGGTAATATAATCTATACTACACTTTTTATTTATAAAAAGCTAACTCATGATAATCTACAATTTTGTGCTTCGCACTTCTCTCATAGATTGTGTCTTTAAGTTTGTTCCAATTTTCGATGAAAATAATATAAAATAATTTTTATATTTTTCATATATTTTCATTATCAATCCTTCATTTATTCATTTATGTCACTGAGAAGGACTTGAAATTGTAATAATGATTTTTGTATTTTTGTCTATTGTAAAATAGTTAACAAAGAAAAACATGTATAAAAAACTTATTTACAATTTATCTGTGAAACGATTAGAGGAGGAAGCAATTAAACATTAACAATTTATTATTGAAATCCCTACGGTATGTGATCAAGTATACACCCGGTAGATAAAATAACGTTAAATAGCTTGTACACGAAATAAAAATAAAAAGTTATCTTCGGTGTTTGCGGTGTATTATCGACATAATTATCGAACATTTTTATTACTTATGTAGTTCATTTGATTCGAATCTAAACAATTATTTATTCTATTATTTACAATTGCATCAGAGCGCAACGACCTGACAAGAACAGGCTAAACTACAACAGTTTTTATAATAAGGGTATCTCCTATATGATTGTGACGCAATGGTATCGGCGATCAAAGTCATAGTTAATTGTTATCATAACCACATTTCTTTAACTTGATTAGGATACGCTGGTAAAAAAATTATTGCGTTTTTTGAAAGGAAATGAGATTAATCAATCTAATTCCATATCTGTCTGAAATTATAAACCGCCTTCAAATACCACCAGAAGCTCATTTTTGAGTTCCCAAATATAGGACTACCAAGATGCTGTAAATAAAATTGTATTCGAAAAAATGCAGTTAATGCATTAGAAGTCTAGCAGAGATTCGAATAGTAGTTGGCTTTATCAGTATTAAGGCGGAATGTAAACCATGGCACACATCTACCGGAAAGAACTTTTATTGAGATTCAAACGTGGAACTCCTTGGTTAACGTTTCACTCAGCATTTTTGATTTAACCAATGTGTGCAGACTAAGAAACTTGTAGTCTACACCGTAAAGTTAACTACACAGAGCGTTTCAATTTATTTCGCTGGACACTTACGATAGATGGTTCGTAAATCGATCGTCGATTACTGCATGGTCTCATCGTACCGATTCTTGTACACTAGAAGCCCACATAAACAGTAGTTAGTGCTATTATTGTTAACGTAGAATTTGAACCGCGACAGTTGCTTGACGAAAACAGTTTCAACAAGTACGACTAACAAACTATCGCAACAGAATGCCAATGCAAACTATTAAAATCCACAATGTTTATTTGTCTAGTGATACGAAATTTTCGTATTGAAAATACTAAACTTTGCGCCGACGAAGCATTTTTGTTTCATAGATTTGAAGGGCATAAAGTTTAAAACTATAACTTTGCCTCTTGTGTGAACGGCGTTGTGGATGGAGTCTAAGGCAAATGAACGCGGTCGAAAGAACGTGAGCGTTAGAACGCAAACCCACAAGAACGCAGACCCAAAAGAACGCAGACTCATAAAGACGCAGACCCAAAAGAACACAGATCACAAGAACGTAGAACCAAAAAGATGTACACCCAAAATAAAAACGCGGATTATACTGACGCAAACCAACGCCTGCAGTTAACTGTTCGATAAAAACGTTTCTACCCCGTTGAATTTGTTTTAAATAATGTATAAATTTCCATATTATAGAATAATCCATCGATAGTTCACTTTAAAAACGTCTGTGAGCTGCTTCAGCATAATTGTTGGTTCTGTCCCTATATCTGTTAATATTCTTCTATAAACAGACCTTGTTTCAAGAGGAAAAATTGAGTAATTTCTTCCATTGCCTCTGTTATTTGGTCGTCTTAAATATAAATCTTTAAACCATTATAGTAAGAGTTGCAATTCAAGCGGAAGTGTTGTAGTGGCTAATTTATCAACAACAGTGTCTAAATCATCTATGGGTACAAATGCCAACGTCACCATCGCACATGTAGAGCTAAATCAGCATCGTTATTATAGCGCTCCAGTAGGGGAAGATCGTCTAAATGCTTTCTCATATTTTGTACTAAGTGGAAAAACCATCCTAAAATTTCACAAGTTAAAAATGCTTCTTGAAACCATTTGATAGCTGCCAACTTATAATCGCATAAAATTTTCTTAGGATTTAAATTTTGGCTTAACTTCTTTGAGAAGTTCTGTCGTCTTCTATGAGTGTTCGTTTGCTTATTTGGCAATAAAGCGTAAAGTACGGGATGTACAGCGCTAAATTTTGTATTTATTATCACATTATATTTGATAAAATAGTTGCTGCGGTGCTGTTGGAAACGTCTCATCAACGAATCAGTGTTTTTTGGGTCTGCGCATTTATAGCCTGTGTTATTTTGGGTTTGCGTCTTTGTAGTCTGCGTCCTTTTGTGTTTGTGTCTTAACGGTCTTTCGGTAACGTTTATTTGTCCGGCTCCCTCGCAGATGATTTTAGAATGTATCAGGTAGCACCCTGAAGTTCACCTTCAAGAAGTTGTGTTGCAGAACCGTGGTAGTTGGATCAGAAATTTTTACAGACGTAGGCATCTTTTTCTATTCTTTTGATCTAGACAAATTTTATGCGGTTTTGCTTGATGATCTGTCGATAGCCATTCAATTGCTAGTCTTAAAGACTATGGATAAGATGCGAAAAGTATACATTGGGAAGTTTCCATCAGAGAAAGAAAATTCTGGTATCCCCACCTTGTTGATTGTCTCTTGTACAATTTTTCCTCCATATGCTTTACTTCAAACTGAATAACACCGCTATTTTTGAAGATTGTCGTATCATTGTTTTTATTAAAAAATATTAGTTATTTTGTAGCAAGAATCATCTTTCGGATTGGTAGAGAAAAATGTTACAAACCTTAGTTTTCCTCTTTCTGAAATTGGAAGGTTGATGGTGGTTTTGATAATAGTTATATTAGATAGTCGACCAATTCGCTAACTCGCGCTAACTCTTCTTCTTCTTCTTCTTCTTCTTTAATTAGGTCTGCAACCTGTTTTTACCTTTTACCATCATCAATACAAAAAAACTATTGATGAAAGCGCTGGTCTTCCCCATAGTACTTTACGGCGCAGAATCATGGACTCTAAAGACGCAAGATAGGAGAAAAATTGACGCACTTGAGATGTGGTGCTGGAGAAAAATGTTGCGGATATCATGGACCGAGAGAAGAACCAATGTGTCCATAGTTAGAGATATTGAGGAGCCCCAAAGGCTGTCTCGGATTGTGTACCAGCGCGTCTTGAGATACTTTGGACACATAACGCGGGAATGTGATGACGGACTGGAGAAATTGATAATCCAGGGCAAGGTGAAGGAACCACCAAGGGGTCGCTCTCCGAGGCGTTGGTCGGACCAGGTAAAAGAGATCACCAATAGCTCTTTACACCATCTTTTAAGAGTGGCCAGCAGTAGAGAGAGATGGCGTGATGTGGTGCGAAGAGTCGGGAATGAACGGAACGGTTGAAAGTAATGAAGCTGAGATTACGACTTCTCTGTCAAAAGGATAACAAAGAAGAAGAAGAAGAAGGCAAGTCATCAACCCAGAGGGACCGCCGGCTTTACGTGTCCTTTAGACTCTCCCCGGATTCGAACCGAGTACCTTAATGTCAGCAGTTATTCAGCTAACAAACTAGGCTAATGACCATCTCGCTCGCTAACTCAAGTTTGTAAAACTCTTGATTTTCTTTAGTGTTTTTTTGCTGTTGTTGCAAAGGCCTCCTATCATGGTGCAGGAGATAGTCATAGTGGTGTGAGAAGTGATGGTAAGTTTCTGTCCAATGCCTCCTTAATTATCGTCTTTTCTTTTTCTTCCGTTTTTATAATTTCTTTAATTGTTTACCAATCTGCCATAGACAGACTGTCATCCAAAGTACTATAAACTTCTACATACACCATTGCTTCATCATTAACGTCATCGTTTAATTTAAGTCCAGCTAATGTGTAGTCGGGAAGTCGTGAGTTTTGCTAGCTTTCACCGAATCTTCAAATTTATTCCTATTTTTTTAAACCAATTTTTTTACCAAATCTATTTTGAATTTGAATTTCTAGTAATATACTAAATACACTATAAATATAAACTAAATATTATGATGGTATTATGCATAAAAATTTGAAAGTTGAAATTCAATTAAGTATAAACACAGATCTTGAAAAAAATTTGGTAAAAATGTTAAAATGCAAAAATGTTTTCAAAATATTTAAGCAGATTTTGAGTAGCAAGCATTCATGCAAGTGAAAATTTTATAAAAAAATATCTGTTTAAAAGTTGATCTCTCAAAATTTACCGTAGGGTTTCTTATTATTCACAACATAAAGCTTCTCGAAATAATTTTTGCTGGAAATTGGAAAAAACTTAAATAAAAGCAGATTAAGAAGTTCTAAGTTGAAAGCTTTCCAATACCGTAGCTAACTTTTTCAATAAAATTTAAACGATAGAATTAAAAAAATAAAAATAATTACTTCGATCTGAAATCGTTGAATAAATTATGCAAAATATTCAACTCTTACGGAAATTATACCACTTGAAAATTTTTGTTAAGAAATCCAAAGTTTCAAAAATTAGCAGAGATATTTTTCTAGTTATGCGACTAATACCTTTTTAAAATTAGCTGGTTGAATCATAAGATTTTTATTATACGCTTGAAAATTTCATCAAGATTTAATTACTTCTTGTTCAATAAAACTTAATTAATTCTCTGAACTTTTTCATTTGGTGATTACTTTAACTTTCAGTTCATAAAGTAACCATAAATCTGTCTTTATAAAAATAAAGCAAAAAAGTAAAGAAAGGTGAAATATATATTTTTTTTAATTATCAACATGTGTTTCAGATGGTTGCATTATTTTCCTTAATTGAACCTGAAAACTTCAAAATTTCTAAACTTGCTAAATGGGATATTATTTTAGGAACAAATGGATGGTATTATGTATATTAGTCCGGCATATAAAATATTATAATATCAAGTTAGTATAATCTGGAAACCGATGGGATACGGAAGTACAAGCTAGCTTTTCAATATATACATAAAGCAGGACAAGGGAAGGATGACAATTTGGATACAGCTGACGACCAAACCCCTGGTGGCCTGATGGGTATCGAAGTGTTTTATCACCTAAACAACATCTACTCTAAATTGAAAATCAGTCATCTACAATCAAAATTTTTAAAGGAAATAATCTAGCTGTATATTTGTTGGTATTACAGGTTTAGAGTAAAAAGAACTAGTTCGTTTGTCTGCACGTTATGTGAAAAGAATCACTTCAAGTTTTAAATAAAAATATATTGGCATCTTATTGTCAGGATGTAAAATCTGAATGGTTATATCGTTATATCTCTATTCCAGAAAGGTAAATAACATTCTAACTTTGATTATATTCTACATGATCTAGCAATGGAAGTTTATATTACAAAAGCTCTCCAAGTTGTTATCTTTGTATGCAATACGAGTCGAGCTGGATGTAAATACATGTGTACCTTGTAGTTTATAATCTTAAAATAAAAATATGAAAAATGTGAGACGAAAACTTTTAAAGTGCTTACTTTTATCGTACAATAAAATGTATCGGTATATTTTTAGTTGCCTTATTGATTACTCAATCAATATTACGCTTTAAAGTAACCATCAAAAAAAGAATTCTTGCTAGATCGCTTGTTATCTTGTGTTCTACAACGGTTCAATAAGCCGACATCAAAAGCTCACACTACGAACCAGATATAAAATAAATTCGTTGGAGCGCGAAAAATCGTTTTTTTTAACGAAGCCGCTGTGGAATAAAATAAGTTCAAACTTTATCAGGCTCATTCTTCAGGCCGCAATAAAGAACAGTGCTGGCTAAGCGCTTTGTTTCATCAAAGTGTAAAATTTAATAAAAAGTAGACGACACCGACACCGTAATTTTGAATTATGGTTAAAAATTTTAGTTGAAATAAAGTTTTAATTAAAAATTTTTCTATTTTCTTTTCATTCACTTACGAATTTCGGTTTATAATTTATTTCAGCTTTTTTCAAAATATATTTGAATTCATGGAAGATTATTTCTTTTAATAAATTTAATAAATTTCTCAATAAAAAATTCTAAAGTAAAAAATCTAATAAATTTTAATAATATAAGTATCAAATTGTAAACAAAATGTTAAACTTTTTACTTTTATTTTAAGAAAATGCTTTATTAATAATATTTTTAACAAGGCTATTAAAGAAATATTTGAGAAAAATGAAATAGGTATTTGTTTTATAATTCTGCCTAATCAAAAAAATTACCTCAAATTTTTACATTTGCTTGAAGACATTAAAATTAAAACCGCTAGGGCCATCTATGAATTTCTCTAACGTCTTATAAAAAAAGCAAGAGTGAATTTATTGACTAAGTTCCGAAATTCTACTATTTTTCTGCTATTTATCAATTATTTATACTAGTATATAGATAATTTTATTAAATGCCTTTTATTGTAAGTCAAAATTTTATTAATTTGTATGTTAATAATTTCTAGTTTCAGCGACTTTAATATTTTATTTTCATATAATATTACATAGTACAAAAACAAAACATTTTGTTTATAACTTGAATTTTAATTAAAATCTACACAAATACTGTAACCAAAAACAGTTTCATCTACTATTGTCTACTGTAAACTACAGTCGGACTACAGTAAGACTACTGCAGTCCTACTGCTGTAGATTACGAATAACGATGAACTTCTTGATTTGACGGAGTTCCAAAGCGGACCATATATCTTCTTTGTTTGAGAGATGATATTCTCTTTGGTTAACGCTGGGCTAGAACTATCTGGATCTATAAATCCTGAAAAGGTAAGGGAATATCAATACTTTAAGTGTTTAATAAAAAAAACCTGATTTTGGAGATAGTGCGGAAAAAAGTGAGTCAAATCTTTCTTGTGCGAGTTCAAGGTGGTTGGAACCTAAGTGTTAAGTGAACTTGGTGTCAAAAAACAAAAATTTAATTAGGCTCTGATTGACGAAAAGAGAAGCGGAAGGTAAGGCTAGATAAGAATGTCCTTGAAGTGGCTGTATCTTATTTATGCTGTCACCAGGTTTTTGTTGTCCAAGTTGAGCGATGAGGTATAATCTTCTTAATTCAAAAAAAGAACTGTCCGGTTAACAACGGCTGCCGGTAGCTCTGATGGATAGGGAGAGAGCTAGTCGCAGGTTCTTTTATATATTAGAAAAGAAATTATGAATATTTTTGGTTGCCTAAAAATTTATAAATATTGGCGCCACTGACTTTATTAAGCAACCTGTAAAAATAATTGTGGTATCAAGAAAACCCAAAGTCAGACAGGTTTCAATTATATTGAACAAACACATTATAAATTCGCATCTACAGTAATTGACGATAGAACAAGAAAACTTTATAATAATTTAATACGTATACCCCGCGCGCAGAATAGCTATTTTGCCTGCCGGTTTCCAATTAATTTCTACTACTTTCTGTATCACAAATTCAAAATATATTGTTGAAATAAAAAAATAATTTAATCGTTCCGGATGATTGTTGACATTGACTTCGTTGGCACAACATAAAATTTTATTATACGACCTGATATGTTTCTCTTCTCTTTCTTGTTTATTGAAAGGCGGCAAGAATTTCTAATTGTCCTTTGACTCTTTTTTCTTTTGATATTGACATTCGACAAGGCGATATAATAGTTCTCAGACAGGAAGGCTTCCCAAAAGCAACTTGTAATTTGGACTTCCAAGTTCATAGATCAAATTCGAATCCTCCAGCAAAATAAATAAACCAAAATGAAGATCAAAGAAGAACCTATTCAAAAAATTGACAATAACTTCCTGGTCAACTATCACAATTTAGCTAAATTATTACCTGTTGTTCGGTTCTTATGGAAATTCAATTATTTGAGTTAAACAAAGTTTCCAACATTTGTGATGTTAACTCTATCAATTATGGCTTGAAAGTGAAATATGTGGTTAAATCGTGTACGCATAAATTCCGCGTTTCCTATCTAAATTCGAAAAGGGGGGAATTTGTTTCTAATAAACTTCAATATACAGGGCCGCACCAAACTGAATGTTACAGAGGGAGGTTTTTGAAAACTGGGTGGAGTGGTCAAGTTTTTTTTGTCTGCTTTCGGATGTGATTAACAATAATTTTCAATTTTGCGTTGTCGTAAAGGCGTCTATTTATGACGCAGTATGGGCAGACGAAAGTGTGCTGAAGCATATGATTTAAACAACTTGGATCATATTGATGAGATTGTTTGACGTTGCTCACCATTTGGGCTTCCTATGTAATGGTCGACCTGATTATTGCCTTGAAGTTCCGGAGTTTGTTGTCGGGTAACATGGTACTTTTGAAAGTGATCATCGGATAGAGCTTGCTAAATATGACTTTTGTCGATGTCGTAGTTTTATTTGAGGCGGTAGTCCAGTGTGACTTCTAAGAACTTAGAGTTGGTTGACAAGGAATCTGCTCTTAGAACATTAAGAGAGTCGATTTGTGGGAGCCTTGTCGTTTCTGTTTTAGAAACATCGTTGCGGTACTCTTGCTCGAGTTTACTTCAATACGCCAAGCTTTTTAGAGTCGGGCGGTGGCAATGTCTATGTCCACGGATGAGGAGAGTCCACGATGACGGCGGTGTCTTCGTTATCTTCGTTATCGGGTTGAGTAGAGTTGGAATGTCACTTATGAAGATGTTGAGAGGGTGAGACTCCTGCGGTGATAAAACGCACAAAGGAGCAAGTGTCTTTAAATTTGACCCTGAAAAGCTGGTTTTTCAGGTAGGAGGAAACCAGTAAGATGAATGCTGGTTGAATGTTAGTCTGAAACATCTTGAAAAGGAGATATCGGTGCCATACTCCAAGACTTTTGATACATCGAGCAGTACTAATCCTGTTTGTTAAATTCTAGGGTGTTCTGTCGACCAAGCGGAGGATTTGTTGAATCATGCTGTGGTTTTATCGGAATCCGAATTGTTCATCTTGGAGGACTTTGTTGTCGAAAATAGCTTGTTTGAGGCGGTTGGCGATGATTGTTTCTGCATTCTGCGACTCTTCTTACCGACGGGAGTAGGCTAGTTGAGCGGTAACTCTGGGGTTTCCTGCCATCTTGTCTTAGTTTACTGTAGATTATGGTTACTAGATAACCTTTTACGATGCTTCGATAAACATTTTCAACCTTTTAAACAATTTTTATATTTTGTTTTAGAGTTACAGAAAAACTGAGCTCTAAAATTATCGAATTTTTGTGTTTAATCATGAATAATGTGTTTGCTGATAGGATTATGACGCAGTTAGAAGTGATTCAAATTTCTCCAAAAAATCATCTTTAGAATCTATCGACGAGATCGTTCGATTTAGCGCCTTGAGACTTCTTTCTTTAGGGCTATCTTAAATTGCAAGTCTATGCGTATAAAATGCGTCGGCAAAAATCTACGATCGGGCAGTTTGGCATGAATAGATGGATTCTTTCTTCTAAAGTTCTCTTTTGGCTCTGGTTTGCTATTTTTAGATGCAACAATGAAGTTTTTTATGCTTTGCCACGGTACATTTGTTTGGTGGATTAGAAGCAAACGGGTAAATTCAAGTTCAGAGATTTCCGTGTGTCATTGTAACAGGAATGATGTGAACAGCTCCCACTCACAATACTTAAGACATTTCTGCTTCCGATCACTTGATCTTCACGGGAAGAAGCTGGTGGTTAAAACTGATTTTTTCAGAATTAAAAATTCTTCGCTACAAGAGTACTTTTCTTACATATATTAGGAAATACAACATTCTGTTAAGTCGAACAGAAATCCGCAATTATAAGAATTACCAGAATACTTCTGGTCCTGGAATACATTCAAACACTGAATGAGATATCAAATTAAAATAATTTTTTTCCCCAGGCTCAAAAGACACTTTGGTAAGAAAGGTAACGAAACAGCGACAAGCTAGAAAGAAATAGGTTTAACAGTCATTATTGTAGCCGACGTGGCTCCGAGCTGATAATCGTATCAGTCATTAAAACTGCTGGCACTCTTAAAACAGCATATATTAAAGCTGCATTCTGCTAGATGAGCAAAAAAAATGTTGAAAATGCAACAAAGCAGATGAACAGTGCAGCATGTGCTCCGTTACTGCACGGCTTTAGCGTCAAAGAAAAATATTACGTTGAAGATTTTTGGCTTGACATAGCCCAAATCATAATTAATGTTTTCAAATTATAGAAACATTAATTTATTTTTAAAATTATTAACTTGTTAAATAGTATTTTAAATTAAAAAATTTTAAATTAAACAAGTTAATTAAATATTATTAATGTTCAATTAATTTGTACAGTTTAAAACTTTATAATTTATTTTTATTGTTTAGAATTGAATTAATTTTGAAATTATAATAATTTTTATATTGGTTAATATTATAATTTACTTATTCATATTTAATTTTTATAATTTTGATTAATAAATGGTTATAGTTATCACTTTTTGGATAATGAATATATCTCAAAGGCGCACGATGCGATTTAAAATTAATTTGAAAATTTTAAGTGCAATCGATAAAATTCATCCAAACTTGGAAAAATAAAAAAGTGAAATAGTTATATTCGGTGAAAATTCAATCTTAATTTACATAGTCTATTGTTAGAGATTTCGACTGTATAAAGCGTAACTACCTACTAGGTGGTTTTGTCGTACCTTATTATTTGTTTTTATTTACTTAAAACTATTACAAGCAAGCTTTCAATAATTTCTAAGCATAATTGATTAGAAAAAGTTTTAAGCTTCTATAAATAACTTTAGTATGGTAATACGTAAAGCGCATAAATGTTGTATACAAATTGCATGAGTAAAGTAGATAAGTTACCATTTTATTAGACATGATTTAAACTTATGTAAGTACTTAAATTTTTTATTATATTTTACTCCAGAGTCTTTTGTGTCTTATTTAGGAAAAAATAAATTTAAAAAACGTTTAATATCAATAAACAGTATTTTGTTGCTAGCAGAAATTCTATGCCGATAGATATGATTAGTATACAATAAGAAAATTAGCCGAATAATGATTTCGTTCAAAAAAGTTATAATGAGCTACCACTAGACAACTTAAGTGGCTTTCAGTAAATGATCTAATTTAATTAATTTTGAAATTTAATAAAGTTTCTGCTTTCTTTTATTTTTATAAATTTACTGGGTAATATGCAAGTATACTGCTGAAATACTTGTTATAAATTGTTCGTCTTTGAGATTAATAAAATTTTATATTCGCTATAAGTTTATTGCTTCAAATACAACAATTTATTAAGAAATTTATTACAGTAAGGAAATTTATTTTTAATTTTATTTTCGTTGCCTAAATTATTATACTAAATTATGTTGTAGCGCACACATTATGTAGCTTTATGCATTGTTATATTTAAGCTGAAAGTTAACGGGTTTAGAAGACGTTAATTTTTATTTAAATTAAAGTTAAGCAGTTATCAAGCGTACGTGCTACCTACCCCAATGGTCTATCATGCGTAGACCCCGATGGTTACGTTAACTTATTAACCAATTAGTTTAACTTAAACTGAGCGTAAAATAATTTGATTTTTGCAATTAGAATGATTAAATAGCAATTTTTAAATTTAATCAACTCATCAATCTACATTAGCTACTTCTGAAATAAAAAAATATTACGATTTCACAGTTGTATTGATCAGTGTGGTTGCAGATGAAATGAGCAATTTTCAATCCAGAACTTGGTTTTCATATTTTTCGAATGAATGATCCGAGATATATAAACTGAATGTAATTTTAATTTATTTCAAAAATAATCTTCCACGAAAATTAATCTTATATCGTCTTAATTTTCTGTATTTCTTCAGCATTTATTTGAAATTCTAAGGGATACATTTGAATCAAATTAGCGATGCATAAATTCTTCACGAAGTATACACGAATGAAATTCTGCAATGCATGTTATATTCAGTTTTGATAAATTTCAATTGCACGAGATTCTAGTACTTACCTATTACTGAAATTAAATCGTCGTTTATTTTGTGCTTAGCATTTCCAAACAAGCAACAACTATGAAACAATAAATTAAACTAAAAATCTAGCATTCCAAATTTAATTTAAAATAAGTAACTATTTATTTTCGAGAAAAGTTTATTATAGTTTGTGAGGGAAAAGGTTATTTAATACACTAAAAGTTTTTACGCCTGCAAATGCTTAAATGTACCCAAAACAAGTCATGATATTAAACTTTTAGGGTAATCGAAATTTACCAAAGGGAAGCTGAAAGTTCTTCTCTTTTAACTTCTTCGAGAAGTGTTGATCTGTTCTATGCCATTAATGTATCAAGTTTTACACTTGGTACTCATGGTTCCCTGAGTACTTGAGTAATATGTATTTCAGCAGGGTATTAACCTTGCCTGTAAATAGCATATCGAACTTGGGCTTTTAGATCACAGCAGTATAATCGGCGCAACCAGACGTTAAATCGCAGTTTTCGCTTTTATATCATCTACAATTAAGCAGCTGTTCACTAAATCCATAAGTAACTATTAATTTGAGTGGCTTAGTTATACTTGATGATTGGAAACCAAGAATTAAATTTTTTGCATTCTAAAACTGAAGCTTTTAGACCAGAAGATGTTTTACTAATTTAGTAAAATTTTGTGTTTTAAACTGTTTGTCAATTTGGATTCTAACTCTATCGATCTAGCCGTGAATAAAGGCGACCACTTAGTTTTATTTAATTATATTACTGTTACTATTCAATTTAATATTACACTACTCTTTCAGAGGAATTTTTTTAAGAAAAATTTCAACAGATGAAATTAAAAGTCAACTACAAATCTAACAAAATGCTTTTTATTTTTTGTTTATTTTTTGCCGGGACAGAAGTCCGCTTTACAAATTAAGAGAAATTCAAGAAAAGTATGTATTAGTAATTATTAGTAACCCAATGTGATTAAGGCATCAAATTTTTTTATCTTATAGGGCTTAAACTTGTTAAAACAATCTGGGTTGAGAGGTACTTTAAACCTTCAAAACCCCTTAATTTTAGACATTAAAGATTTGTGTGTATGTTTTTTTTATTTAATTTTATTCAACAAGAAATTTTAATTTTCTCAGAACAAATACCAACTCCATCTCAATTTGAGACAGCTCAGAGATCTTTTTCCAACTGAATCTCCTCTCATGACATCTTGATAGGTCGTGAATTCGGCTGCCTCTGTACATGCGTTATTCACCTTAGCCGCCGCGCTTTAATCTCATTTACTATATTTATCTGATAATCTGAAAGTAGAATGAAAAACGTGATTTTCGCTAAAAAGAAATCGACAAATTTGTTATCGTAAAATAAAAAATAATTATAAAAAAGCTCGGCAGTGTTATTTCGAAAAACATCTCACCTAATAAACGAATTTTGATTTTTTGTTTCAGAAGATCTACTGACGAGTTATAGCGTACACTGCAAAAACAACATTTTTTCGTAAGCGCTTGCGGAGATTTGCTGCCAACGGCTTATTTATCATTATTTTGCAATAAAAATATAAGAAAGTATGGTTCAGATGCTGTATTATCATATGGAACTTAAGTAACTAAACCAGCATTACATGTGTCGTCTAAAAAAATTCTTGAAAATATGCTATTTTTTTCACCTAATAAACCTGGCCCTCCCATTAAAATATTTTCACAATAACTTTTTTGGTGAAAGGTGGAAAGGTACAATTCACATTGGTAAACAAACTTTGGTAAACAAAGTGAATGGATTGTACATAATGAATATTTAAAAACCATCTTTAGTATAGTAGGCGGATCAATTACCAATCTTATTACATTCTACTGTTGACACTTATGTCCACATGGGACATAAGTGTCCCATAAGTGTCCCACACTGGACATTATGTCCAGTGGGTTACTGTCAGTTAATTTCCATCACGAATTTCAAAATTTGAACTACACTATAGAAAAGAGGACAATTTTCTGAGCATTTTAAAAAAGAAAAATTCTTGGATCGTCCATTACCTTTCGAGAAAACAGCATTTTAAAATTACGAAAAGCAGCAAGATGTAATATGATATACCCCGATGCGTGACGGTAACTAGCACGTTTAGTCCCTACTCTTCATTTTGTTGACGGTACGTGTACTTTGATATACTCTTAATGTTATTGTCAGTCGCGGTCGACGAAACTGTTTTTTCCCGTTTTAGAGACATCCTTTCTCAACCTCTTTTTCTGGTCATCACTGCACAACCCGCGAGACATCCGAGACGGTACACCAAAATATAAACGCGTACGCTTTTTGAGGTTTAAATAGCTGTTCGCCCACAAAATCTCATTTTGTTAGTTTTCGACGCACTTTGGCAAACTTCGGTTAAACTTCTTCAAAGTTCAAAATTCAAAATTTTTTAATTCCTCTTGTTCAAGTTTATTCACCACTCAGATCGATGCGGCCTAACCCACGTCAGCGTATTGCGTTTGATCCAAGATCTCCAACGCCCATTACTTACTCACCAGATGAAGAAGATTAAAGCGCCTACGGCGCTAAACGCTTTGCATTGACATTCCGCTACGCTAGTTGCGGTTGACTTACCACTCTGATCGACGCGTCAGCGTATATTTTGATCCAAGATCTCCAACGCCCGTTACTCACTCACCAGATAAAAGAAACTAAAGTGCCTACGGCGCTAAACGCTTCACATTGACATTCCGCTACGCTACGCGTCGCGGTCGACACCCGGACAAGTTATATGGATTCGAGTTTCACTCTTGGCGAGTTCTGTCATTCTTCAGGGATATTTTTAAATAGTTATGTGTAAGGTGAAAAAATAAAACAAACCCAGAGGGTGCCGAAGGGATTCGGGGCGTCTGTTTTATTTTTTTGCCTTACTCAACAACGACCGTTGACTCGTGCACTCGTGTATCTAAAATACATGTAAATTTTACATCTTTAAATTCGAATTACTCTAAAACTTATGGATAGTCCAGGGATTTTTATTGTTCTAAACTGCTTAGAAAATTGTCTATAGTGTTGTTGAAATTTTGAAATTTGTGATGGGATTAGTGTGACAGATCTCCTGCTTTTTAATGTGGATATTTATTAACTAAAATAACAAGTTTTATTAAATTTAATATATTATACATTTATTATAATTATCTAAAAACAAATTTACAGTTTTACTCTTCTTTTTTTGGCAAACTCATGCAGTGGCGCAGCCAGGATTTTGTTATGGGGGGGGCTAAAAGATGCGAGCGAACCGAGCTGTACCGAAGGCAAGCGCCGCAGGCAAACATTTTTTGGAAAAAGGGGCGTGATCATCTTATTTTCGAGTATAATTATTGTGTTACCACTGTTACCTACCTTAAATTAAAGTGAGAATTAAAGTACGGCATTTCCGAAATAACTCAGTGCGAAAGATTTATCCTTGATTTTTGTTGCCAATCTTTTTATTGTAATATACTATCGTGTTATCAAATATTTGGACCCACCTTGTACTCTTTTGGTAAAATTTTGTAAATTATGATTTTGATTTGGTAGTTTTGAAAGAGTGCAAGGTGGGGAAACAAGAGAGAACGAGAGGGGCTTTTTTGCCAAGATGGCCGATCGAGCTGGTCGATGATTTTGGCTTTGTGATTAATTTTGAGATTTGTGATTTTTGAATTTGTAAGCAATAATTTAAATATTTAAATAAAGTGATTTTATGCGTATGATATAAAATATTTTGATATTTGAATTTTGGAAATTTTTTTGAGTGGCTACTGAACAATAGTTGATTTGATTGGTTTGATGGAATTGGAAAGAGAACAGTGAAAATAAAAATTGAGTTTGAATTATTAAAAATTGGAAAATTAAAAATTATTGCATTCGTAGGAACGAATGGTGCTATTGATAATCAGGCGATTTGGATAACGCTAACAACAAAACTTCGTTCTCTTCGAAGATTATTGAAATTTCAGTTAACATTTGCTTTGCATTGGCTTTTGGATTGATAATTATTTATGGAGAAGCATTTTTTTTTATTGGAAATATTTTGTTGAAATACGGTTTATTGAGTTTTTTTGACAAGAAGAAATTTTTTTTTATTTAATTATATTTGGTAAACAAATTCATTTAATTTGGACAAGAGCAATTCAAATCAACGAAAGAACCCAACCTGAGATACAACCGTCTCTACTCCCGCCTTCAAGAGCAAGCTTGGATCACTTAGGACTGCTTGGGAACATAGCTTTTTGCTAAAATACCATTGCAATACTGATTTAAAACTGATTGCTAATTATCCATACTAAAGTTATTTTGTATTTGAAATTTCAGTAAACACTAAAAATCCGTTGACCACGCCCCTACCTGCACCCCCCTCTTTTTGCGCCGAACTACTCCTGTTAGCCTTTAAGTATAACAGGAGCGGCATCTCAAAGTAGTGCCCATAGGCAACAATTTGGTAAATCCGCCCTTGGGGGCCCGAAGATGCCAGACCTAAATAACTGGCTTGGCTGATTAGCTACCAACAAGCACAACTACAATCATATCGAACAGTTGAACTCAATCATTTTTTTGTTATTTTTTTTGCACCGGTAAAAAAGCGGCTATGGTCATTAAAAAAAGGAAGAGTGTCTGGGAGGGGCTACAGCCCCCTAGCCCCCCCCTCCCTTGGCTGCACCACTGAACTCATGTATTAATTTAAATTACATCGACGTTTGTTTTTATTTAATGGAAAGTCGTATTTTTTAACTTGTACTGACTCTTTTCAACAAGTAATTGACGAAATTTATTGTTCATGATATTTTTCCACAAAGAAGGATATGTAGGAATTTCTAATATTATTTTTTCTTCGTATGACTGAGATTGAGATGTGATTTCTAAGTTCTGTTGATTATGTTCCTCGAGAGGTTTTTCTTTATTGGTGGACATACTAATATCATCTGGAAGATCAATTTCGGTAGGTATCTCGGTATCATTTTTAAATGTTACAGGAGTTGCAGGTACTTCAGACGTCGAAGGCTTTAAACATTTTTGTAAAAAATTGCCCATTTTCTGATTTTTAGCTGGTTTTTGTATTCGTTTATGTTTATTTTGACTTCCTGATAGCCTATTACTTTTTTGTTCCATTATAGGACAAGCTACTATTATAATACTTTAAATTAGTTTTAAAAGTAAAATGTATAACGTTTTCTTACGCTTCAGCAAACAGAAGTTATTTAAAATATTTAAATATTATTCTCTTGTTTAGTTCACTTTCAATATTACAGTACTGCGCAAAATTTTGAATTCGTATTGCTATGCCTCCAGCACTTTAATTTTTTAATCTCATATTAAATACTTCTTCAAATTTTAATTTCGTTCTCAATATAATTCTCAAAATGGTCACGTTAAAATTATTCGATACCGGTATCGCAGTCCGGCTTATCAAAACAATTTATTGTTCTTGTAAATTTTTAAATTAAATAGAAAAATTTTTACCAATTTTAATTATAATTTTTAAATTTTATTCATTTTTATTGCCATCTGTAAGCATTCGACCATAGCTTCCGTTTTAATCTTACTTTCAAAACTATCCAAACATTGTTTCTTCAAAATCAAATTCAATCCAATTTTAATTATCAATAAAACACTCTTTATTCAAAAAAAATCACTTATATTTTCAAAAATTAATAACTCTTTTAATTAAATTTTTCGAACATAACATTACAAGTCCATCACGTTGACAATTTTCGATAAGAAGCCATGATAAAAATTTCGCTTTTACTAACATTTTTATATTCAAAGTTTTACCTCCCAAAATTCAAATATTGAAATATTTCATAAAATTAAATTCAAAATTAATAATAAATTAACAGGGTAGGTAAAACAGGTTCGGAACATGACAGTATACACAATATTAATTGAATTCGCAAAATAATCCGTACACCGTGCACTTAGTACATAGACTACCGCTTATAGAAGTTCGGACACCTAATAAAAATTTATTACTAATAATAAAATTTCGTAAACATATGTCAAATTAGAAGGATATTCACTCATAATAGGAAATAAGTACTATTCTAATATTTTAAAAAGTTTATACTGGGGTTGTTTCCTGTAACACTTTAGAAAATAAATTTAAACCTCACTAATCTTTTTTAATATTTTATTACCATCGTTTTTGTTATTTTTACACTTACTGAAATATTTACTGTAATATTCCTCAATCAGTTTTATCAACATTGAAAGTGGTACAACCAAATTTTGTTTTTACCAAGCGTTTTACAAAAAGTCAAAAATGCCGCTCTTTCTCTGTGCCGCCTGAGGCAACCGCCTCATAGCACCACACGGTCCTGACAGTCCTGAGATGTGATTCATTTCCATAGGTGAGTTCAATAATTTACAAACAAATGGGTATTAAAATACTCATTGAAAATATTCAAATAGGTATCAAGGTGGAGTTTTAGGAAAGCAAATTGAATTAGAATTGTTTAAACTATAAACAGCAATTTTAGTTAATCCCTGAAATTCAGAATTTTAATAGATTCGTTGGTGTTGTGTTAGATGCCACAAATAAAATTATACTAAGAGGTTACAAAGAAAACTACATTGCTAACTGGTCGGTAAAGTGTGAAATAATTTGATAGCAATATCTGGTTACTAGTTTGCCTAAATTTGCTACATAACTTTTAAAAGCTGTGCGCCCTTAATATTACTTGCAATAAAGGCCGGAAAATGGGGTTGGAAACATGGATTTCTCACATTCTTCTAGAAAAACAGTTTGGAATTTACAAAGAAAGCTAGGTGCTGCCTTACCTATACAATAACTAGTATGCTCTATAGTTCTAAATTGATTTCAGTGCGTTTCCTTAAGATGTTTCAGGTTCCAATTTTAAAAGCTACTATTTCAAAAATACGAGAAACCTGAAGAATAAAAGAAAACAATGTAAAAATTTAATTTATGTGTATGATGATACGATTGCCTAAATTAATGTAGCTCTTCGTCATTTGAAAAATGAGAAGGTATGCGGAATGTATGGTCTATTCCAAAAATTTTTTACTCAATGTAAGGAAGTAAAGGAAAAAGAATATTTTCTTTAAATGTTTTTTAAGTTTTTCTACCACTTCAAATATATATTTTTTAAACCGAATTTAAAATTTAATAGATACAAACATTGACATTGATATAACCTACAAATAAACCTATAAATATTTAGAAGAGTACATTTACATAAAATGCTTGCAATAAAACAAAAAGAAGAAATTATACCCTTCTAAATATTTAATTGAATTATTAAAACTTGGACAAAAAATAATTCACAGTTGAGAAGTTGACAATTTTTTTATTAAACTAAACTATTACTAACTTAACGTTATATTAAAAAAAAATTTCGATTAAATTAAAATTTTTAAATTACTTTTTGAATATTTTTGGTTTTTGGAATGATTTATTCAGATTTTTTGCGAGTTTTCCATCCACTTGGTTTCGCCTCGCATATGTATGTAAAACTTGTATGTTAATAAAAATTTGATTTCTGTCATCAAAAATTTGTTTACACTTTGATTCCACATTTCTAGCTATCGTCGTTCCCCTTTATAGCAAACTACGACAAAAATCATGAGAGATGAGAGAGATGAAATTTTGTGCACAGCTTCCACCGCAGTACGATATATTAATATGGTAATTTTTTTTCTGATCTTGTTCCAAACTGAGTATTTTTGAATGTCTTTTGTCAATAGTAATTTGAATAGAAAATTAAAACCCGCTTTTATAGCAAACCACTATGTTTGACGAATTGCTAATTTAATAATTATTACCTATAGACGCCAATAAATTATAAAATATTTTGCAATTAAGTAATTATAATCTTTCATTCCTCTTTTTACTAGTAATTTTGCATTTTTAGCAATTCGAGTAAAAATGTTCCACTTACCTGTATTAAAAAAACATTTTTCAATTTGCCTTCTGTTCTTTCTCTTTTAAAAATATAACTTTTTATTATTTATACAATTTACTACTATGTACTTTAAATTGTACTTCGCTTTTTTGTTCTGTAAAGATCATTAAACATTTTACCTTTATAATCTCATGAAAATGTAAACACTTTTCCAATTTATTTTTCTTACCAAAATTTCACTTTCTGTTTTATTATTTTTAAACTTTGCAGAACACAAAAAATATTACCTAGATAAATTCGCTATTTTAATATTCAACTCGAGATATTATATTAAATATTTTACAAAAAAAATACGAGAAAGCGATAGAGAACATTTAATTTTAATACTTTAGGCATACAAAACTTTTGTAATCATTTCATACGGTTGAGTAAAAAAAAAGCGTTATTGCAATTAAAAATAAATTGTTAATTACATTTCCTTAAAATATTTTTGTTTAAAAGTCGAGCATTATTTAAACATTTAGAATAATTTTTTGATATTGAAAATGATCAGCTTCATTTTTAAAAAATTATTTCCTTATTTATTATTTTTGTTCTGAAACTTTTTTCAGAAAAAGAACTTATAAGTTAGAAAACAATAAAAAGTTTTGTCCAATCAAATCTATTGGATAAAGAGTCTCGTTTCATTCTTAGTCGAAAACTCTTGTTCAGTTCGTACATTCTCTAATTTTTAAAATTATCTACGACACTTTCCCTAATGCTTTCCTTAATAATTTTCTGTTGATTATTTTGATCTGAAGAGTTATAAAAGGATTAAGTTGAGGAAAGGATTTGATAATAAAAGTCAAAATTTGTAATTTGTTCTCTTCTACTGTATTTATGTTTCTGACTGAGATATTCGATGTGATGGACAGTCTTACAACAACCTACATAAAAATTTAAATAAACTAAAGCGTAAAATATAACGTTAAAAGTTTAAAATACTTCGGCTTTAGTATTATCACATAAAAAAGAAATTGTCTTGTTATTAGTATAGCACCTGCACCTTTGATATAAATCCTAGTTTGAATTCACTAAAACTCCATCTTATTCACGTGACTTCAGGTAGATGATTTAGTTTTCTTTTGAAAATGCAGAGGAGCACCCGGAGCGGGAGGATATTTAGCTGGACTACTGTTTGCTGCGATATCATCACGAAATGCAAGAAAACCTAACTGTGCATGTGACGCTTCGTTGAGAGCTCTCGATCGAATGCACGCTCTATATTGGTCCGCTGTAAGCTTTTGTCCCCCAGGACCTCCAGAACAAACCTTTAATAAAAACAATGCATTAGTATTATTAGAAAATATTTCTCAAAAAATCTTATAAATGACAATAGGCAAAAGCGGTTGAAATTACTTTATACCACGCTAAGAAGCAATCAAGAAGCGTGGAACGTTATCATTTCTTATTTTTCTTTTGTGTTTTGTTCGAATGCTTCAAATGAATATAAGAAATTGATTTTTATTATTGCTTTTTATATGAAACTGTAATAAGCTGTGGGTCATTAGTGCTTAGTAATTTTCAGTTATTTATCTTTATTATTGCGTTGATCCAATGGGAGAACAACATTTTTGTAGGATTGAATATTTTAAATTACTTCACAATCAAATATATCCAATATTGTCAAATTAGCCTCAAATAAATTTTCAATTGCTTATTATTCTACAAAGCAAACTAAAATATTTTATCCCAAGTTTCTAATACGTATTTCTGTGATAAGATACATATGGTATAAGTCGTGAGTTATGACCGAAAAATTGTTTAAAATAAATCAGAAAGAATAAATTTGATATTGTGTCGGATAAGGGATAAAGCTCATCGAATATTCCAGACGTGGTTACTAAATTTGTCAGGTAACATCTCGTAAGCGACCATAGGATAAATAACTGACCTTAGGGTGCCAGATGTGAAAGATGCCAGGATCAGTGGCGCGAATCACCTTCATATGACTGCGCACGTATTTGCGGTACAGCATAACGTCTTCTCCACCCCATCCAACGATTTCTTCGTCAAACCCTCGGACGCGTAAGAAGTCAGATCTAAAATAAAATAAGAAATATTGCAACAAAGTATAACTTAATTTCAACTACAATAAATCATAATAAATAAAGCACAAAATTGAGACTTTATTATTATTTATGCTACACGTTATTATACATATTTTTTGTACCCCACAAAATTCCTTTTAATTTTGTTCTTTATTTATTAAATTATGATACATCCACCGTTTGTTTAATTTTCATTAATTTTTTTAATTTAAAAATCTAAGTTATAAAAAGTAGGATGTAGAAAAATAAAAATATTGCGTGATCAACAACGAAACAAAATAGGTCCTACTATATTTTCCTGTGGAGAGCTAAATTAAAAATAGATTTGTATTTTTTAAATATGCCAAGTGTGCACTACACTGAAAGAAGCAATTTGTAATTTAACATTAATTACATGTAATATTCATGAACATGCTAAATTTAGAATTAGTTTTTCAGTGTACACCTAGTGAAATATTGCAAACAACTGTGTACAAATAATTTTTATATGAATTTTAATAACATATTATTATGTATGAGACTAATTTTTACATATCGTGGGCATACAGGTAAAAGTGACCAAGTCAAAAAATAGAATTTCGAGATAAATCAAATTGAATGTTTCGCATTTTGCGAAAAATCAGTTTTATAATATTTTTAATTCATTTTTTCGAATAATGAAACATGCTCAATACGTTATTAGAACATAGACGTTTTTTTCAGACCTGTGTCTTACATTTTTACGGACTTAATCATTTTAACTCATTTCCACAATTTTTTGACTTAGTCACTTTTACCTGTATGCCCACGATATTTTAATTACTTGACTAATTGTTTTTTTTTTAAACAAATTTGTACTAGTTACAACAAGAATGTTACAATAACATTAGTAAAACCATAAAATGTTGTAACTATCACTAATTAAGTGTAATATTTCGAGATTAAGCTTGTGTTCGTACATTAGAATCTGTAATGAGACTTCTGTGGTTGTTTCAACATGTAATTGAATTAGTTAATTAATTCAAAATTATATCCTCCACGTCACAGTAATTATAATAATTCGATTTTAATTAAAATTAGTCAACCAAGAGGTAATTATAATTATCGAGTTTTGGTTTTTAAGCTGAACGCTAACAATATAAGTGAACTACGCCCCGAGTCTTTTTTTATTTTAAATCAAACGTTTCGGTTTGAGAATAGCTTTTTTGTTTATAAATTGTATTGTCTTTAAAACACTAATGAAAACTTTAACATTTTTAATTTAAAATATTCTACATAAAAAAATTCTAGTGAGATTAATTAATTTTCATCTTTCTGGGCTATTTAAAATGTTGTATTTAATTTTGCTTAATTTTTTTAAATTTTATTTTTTGTACTAAAACTTTCCTGTAAATTGAAAACCTAAAGCTAAACAGAAGATATTTTACAGTAAATTAATAAATTGAAAGCATGTTATTCTTTTATTTACATTCTATTGTTTACCCTGATTGAAAATTATTTAGAATATAGACAAGCTTGTGAAAAAGGTTGATAAAAACTTGGTTAATGAAATATTACTAATATTTACAACGCCTATTTTTGATTTTATTAATATAATCAAATTTAAATCTATTAAACTTATCTATCCTAACTTAAACAGAATCATCCTTGAACAGAATTGTAGATAACTTGATTTGCTATGTTTTTCGATTGTACGGTAGTTGTATTCTATCTCAACATGGTAAAATTTAAAAAAGGATATCTGTCGTTCTACAGGTGTACCGAATAACTTTATTCCCACTACAACTCTTGTAGATTTTATAATAGTCGACAACCACACTTATTAATAAATTTTACTAAAATTAAAGCTATTTTGATAAATTTTTATATTTTTTACATATAATTACGTAAAAAACTTTTTATAATCTCACTCTAATTAATAATTTTCTTTTATCTTTCCGAAATATTAAGACAACCGAGCGAATTTTATATCAATCCGTTAAAAGTGCAATAAATTGTTTGAAAAATAATTAATTGATAAAATTGGAAGGAATTAATTATTTCAAAAAGGAAAATGATATACGTAAAAGTTAATAGTGAGATGTGAGTAGAAAATTATAAGAGAAGCTCGATAAAGATTAAAATTATAATTAATTAATCGCAATTTGGTGAAAGTAAGAGTTTTCAAATTATTATATACGAGAAAATAATTTAAGAGACCGAATTTAAGTCGATAGCCGAGTACATGCCTGCATTTTATTACATATTATTTTAATGAGGTCATTTTTAAGAGTTGAATTTAAAACTTTTACAGTTTACCGTTTACTTAATATTGAATACTGTAGAACTTGATCGATAGCTTTAATTTATCTATCTGTCTGTAATAAAATACTCAATTCAGATTGGTTAATTTTTTTACCAACCTAAACAAAAAAAATACTATCCAAGTGCTATCAGCAAAATGTACATCATTTGAGGTGCACACCAATCAAGTTGTACCTACTTTATTCGAGTTGTAAGGTACATCAATCAAGTTCTACCATATTCACTCAATGGAAGATATCAGATAAACCAACAGTATGTTGACAATGAAATTATCTGGAAAAAAACAAGCTAGGTAAATCCGATATATCTCGAATCAAAGAAGTGAGATATGTGATAAGAAACTGCGATGTAGATGAAGATAAGGCACACAATCGAAAAGCTTGGCAATTGTCAATAAACAAAACAAATAAGAATTCAGTTATAAAATCGATTACCTACCTACATAAGTTCTAATTTATTATAAATCAAAATCTTAAAATCTTTTTCGTTTTTGAAAGGCGTTCACGAGCTTGCTACTTGTCAATGTAACGGAAAGGTTTTATTCGTCTGAATCTAAATTATTAAATATTCAATATCAAACATTATATCACACTAGATGATTTACCAATGTTATTTTTCTTATTAGCGGTAATTTTCAAACACTATCTCAAAACTGAACTTCTAAACTCCCATTCTAAAATGTTCAGTGGCGAAGTGATCTTCTCACAACAGAATATTAAATTATTTTTAATTAAAATGCATAATTTACTATTATTGTTGCTAACTCTGCATAGTTACCGTCAGAAGATCCTATTTTACTCTCTCTGTTCAAGGTTTCAGTTTTAGAAGCAAAAGGTCTTGTTCTGTCTTTGATTATAGCTCACCTGTAACTTTCAAACAATAGATGCATTTATGTGTAACCGAAATACGGATCTAGTCTGGGGGTATGTATGGAATACCTACACTATACTTACACTACCGATGGTAGCGCTAGCGATAACTTCAATATGCGAATATCAAGAACTCCTAGAAGTTCATGCGGCTTATAGGTTAAATCAGTTGTTTGTAAACAAAGAGCAAATATATTTAACATTTGTAGTTTTTCAAAAATCTCACAAGTTATCACGTGATTGGTATTAGCAACAAATTCACCTTCCGTAATACATCTGGAAGTTGGTTTTGGTTCTAAGTAATTAAATAGATCCTTAAATGGAAGCGAACATAATTTATCTGGATGATTCATTTCGACACGAAGTAAAAGATTCTGATAAAATATTAATAATTACAATAGGTTGTATTTATTGATAATAGGTTATATAATAATAACCTACCACTGCAAATAACTAACTATAATAATAATAATAATTATTATAACCAGTTATTAACAAATAACTACTTATCTAAAACAAAAACTGGTTGTTTTTTTAAATTAATCAATGCACTGAAATAAAAATTCCCAGAAAAACAAAGTCAAACAGTATTAACACACGTTAAAAGACAATTTGGTATACTGGTTCGAGTAGTTACAATTGCTGTGGTATGGTGGCGTTTGGTTAATGTTAAATCCCTATCGTATAGAAAACCTTTTAAAGTAGGAAGATTAAAATTACAGTTTTCAAATAGCTTTAAAAAAAGCATACAAAATTACATTGCATTTTTAATATTATGATATTAATTGGGCCGTATTTAGACTAGATTTTCGGAAGGGGAGTTTAAAAAAATTTAAAGATAAATATCTAATTTATTTTTCTAAATTTAATTTTTAAAGAATTTTTTTTTTAATTTTTTTAAATTTTAATTTTGTTATATTAATTTTTGAAATGTAATGTTTGCAGTAAATTGAGTAGAGAAAGGTTTTTTTTGTCAAGATGGCAGAAACGACGAAGGCCTAGATTTTGTTTCGCTGATTTTTTGAGTATAATTTTGTGCAAGTATTTTTGCAATTAAACTTTATTTTTGAGTATTGTTATTGGAAAATTTTGTTTGAAAGTATTTTGGTCGAAAGTGACTGCAAAAAGGTTGAAATTTTGCGAGAAGATTGTTTTTATTTAATTTTCATTTATTTCAATATAATTATTTTTCAAAAGATCGAAAATTAATTAATAGGAGTAATAACTAACAATTAATTAAGTAGACGCAGACTTCTAGACAGTACTGTAAATATATAGGGCTTTTTTATATTCTTCATCGTCAGTTTTTATATTTTTGCAATTTAATAGTAGGTGTATTCAATCCAGTGTCGCCAATCGCCGGATATTAATAAGAATTTCCAATTTTTTAATATGGGATTTAATTTATTAGAAATATCTCTTTAGTTTTAATTTTTATTTAAGCACTTCAAGTTTAATGTTATTGTTATAGTTGTAAAGATTGTTTTTGTTTTCTTCTGATTTTTTACGATTTTAGTCGAACTTCCAGTACTTTATTACTTGATAAATAATTTCAGAGAGGGGGGGGGGGGTTGTAACCCCTAAAACCCCCTCCTTAAATACGGCCCTGAGTCCTATACCAAATGTACCCACTAACCGAAGCTGGGTCAGTTAACACGCATTTGCTCATAAAAACCTTTTTTTCGCGCCTTTTACAATATTTCAAAGAAAATTTCCCTAATCAAGATGAATTTTAAAAAGAAATTTAATATGATCCAATATACCACAATTTTCAACATAGTATAAGGAAGGAAAGATAGCTGTGAAGAATTTGGAAGTGAATTCCTGTCGGAAGGTGAATACTACTTTTCTTGGCACTGGAAAACTTTAAGGATAATAAACTCGCTAAATATAATAATTATATTGAAATGTTTTTTTCTAAACTCAACTTTTATTCCCCCCTACCCCCCGTGTACGACAATACATATTTAAATTGTTTTAAATTTTAATTGTTTTTAAATTAACAATGAAGTTCTTTTTAACCTTTGTTTATTGTTAATTAGAAAAAAGTAGAAATTAAAAAAAAAGTTTATGATTTATAAGAATTTCCCCATTTTACTTAAAGATGTTTTAAAATAGGCTATTTTATTATAAGTAAAACAATTTAAAAACATTGATATTTAAATTGTAACAAATTGATTACACGTTTGCTAGGTATATTGTATTGTATTTTGCTTTGTTAATTGGTGTCAATTTGTAAATTTATTTGCTTATTTAAAATTCATTTGCATGTTTATTTGTCGGAATTTGTCTGAGAATGGTGTTAAAGCCGATACCGGCCGACAATATTAAAACTTTTTAACTTTTACCATATTATATAATTAATATAAATTTATTTTTGTTGTTCAATGTCTATATTTTTATAAAAATAAAATCAATTATCACATTATGATAATGCTTTGCTGTCTTTCTTAATTGATATATTTTGGAATGTGCGTTCAACTTTTGGTTGTGTTTTTACGTCAACTTCCTATGTTGTTGTAGAAACAAATTTGTATTCCACCGTCAAAGTTTTGTTCAACTTAATTTGTTTTAGTTTTTCGTTATTTTGTGTTTGGCATAATATAAAATGAATTACAAATTCAAATTTTTATGAGTGCAATAATAATTTAATACCCATACAAATATTTTATCTGACTTCGTGAATGGAGATTAAATCTAATCTTTCAAGTTGCGATGGTGGTGTAATGGTCAGCATAGTTGCCTTCCAAGCAGTTGATCCGGGTTCGATTCCCGGCCATCGCACTTTTTTTTATTGCATTGCATGTGTATGTATTTACTAAAGGTCCCATTCAACAATTTATATTTTAATTTTTTAAGGAAACATTTTGTATGAAACTGACTACAAAACTAAATTTAAAGAATTTAAACTTTTACAATAATAACTTTCGAAATCCTTGAGAAACTTTTCACATGCTTATTCAGAAATTGGATTTATTTGATTAAAAATTACGAGAAATGGGTAGTAATATGAAAATGTCGATAATAAATTGAAAGGTTGGAAATGTAAATAAAAATTATCAAGATTAAACTACACGTAGTTCTGGTTACATAACTTTTACGTTTCTTCGATTTATCGGAGTACTCAATAGAACGTTCAAATATTGACTTTGCATTTGGTAAATCACTACTATAGCATGCCGATCGAATTCTTTCTAATTAAAGTTCTACAGATTCGTTTATAATTTTTGAAAATACTCAATTTTCAAATAGAATCCTAATATGTATCATAATTTTTAGAACGCTAAATTGTATATTCGTTAAGCATGAAATACAAAAAAATAAGAAGATTAAGAATAAATTACTTTATTGCAATAGAATTATCAAGATAAATTGTATTAGATTTTAGAAATTAAAAGTAAATTAAACGGAATAAAAATAAATACTATCAGTCTAAAGCAGACTGCTTTCCAATCAAGTTGTTACATTCAGCCGATCAAGTTTGAAATTTTTTTTTAATTTTTCAAAAGCTAATTACACGAAAAACTTAAAACTAATTAAATGTAAATTTTACTGTAATCGACACTTAATAATAGTTTACATATAACATTAATATTCCAATTACCAGTAAATGTTAACAAAAACTTACCAAGCACTAAAGTATTTTAATTTTAACTGTGAGAAAATAATAAATTATTAACGCATTCCTATCTCTTTTTCTTTGTTACAGATAATGATATTTTTAATTTTTTACTCTAAAAACTTATTTCACCAATTTTAAACCAAACTAATGATTGATAATATGTGTCTATCCTTACTTACAATTAATTAAGATTCAAATAAAATTTATTTAAAATTTACAATTTTTCAAAGTATAAATATAATTTTTACGTCTCCATCAGGCAAGTGTTCAATTGCATATTTCAAATGCGGCTTGAAAAGCTGGTTTTCTCGCCTAGCGTTTGAAAAAAACAGTGATTATTTTATAAGATGTTGGTATTCTTGGTTATATTTTGTACGTCAAATTGAATTAAATAGGTATTACCAATTTTTGGGATAAAAAGCACTCTTTAATGCAATTTATTATAATACAACTAAATTATATTATAATTTTATGTAAGTATACTTACTAAATCTGTGTTATAAAAAATTAATATAACAAATACCTATATTTTTTAGGTTAGTTAAATTAAATCGTCAAATTTTGAATTCAAATATTTTACTACCAACAACAAAAATCTCTAATATACCAAATATTTCAAAAAATAATTAAATTTTATATAACTAATTATAGAAGTCGGCGTAAAAAATTACGTTTATCATGCGGCAGGAAACTGTTTTCTGAGTACTCGTAAATACAAGACTCGGCTAATCCGCCTCGGCCTGTAAAAGAACTCGTACTAGGAAAAATTCAGTTTCCAGCCTAAGGATAAAAATAACTATTTCACACCTCTACTTGAAAATATTTTTAAATTAATTTCTATTCTAATAGTATAAAAAAGCAATTTGTCTTTTTGTGCCTTTTTTATTTTCACTTCACCTTATTTCAAGTTGTTTAATTTTTTATAATAATTATTTAAAACTTTATTTCATTAAAGAATATTTTTGTCATTAATGATTTTGAATTTAAAATAAAATTACATAATTAATTAATAATTAAATTAAGGATACATTATTACTTTGCACTTTTTGGTAACTGAAATTTATTTGTGCTAACTAGACGAAACCTAACATTATCTTATAATAATGTTAAAATAATGATAATAATATAAATCTTACAGAAAATAAAAATTTATGAACTCATGCGAGTTAAATATACTTAGAGAGGTTAAATTTAATAAATAGTATAAAGCAGAAAGGCTGTCTCTTCGTCGTCGGTTTGTTTGTTGTATAGATCTACACCGTAAGTCAGAGACCTAAAATTTTGTAAGATTGATTACTTTTTTAGTAACTGCTAATGATATACTACTGTGACTGTGCTAGTGGTAGTACAAAATTTTCCAAAATATAATAATCAGTTTGCTCGAAATCTTTCTGTTATATTGAAGTCTTAATCAGTTTCAATGTAGATCATCCGTTGAATTGAATATTGGATTAAATTTGTTTTTGTATCATTCGTAAATACTGAATTGATTTGACGACTAAAGCTATGCATTTTTTTAGTTTGAGGTAAGGAAAGGTGAGAATCTCTTACTAGATTGTTGTTCATTGATTTAGTAAACGTTTTCCTAAAAGTAAGAAATGTAACAATTGTTTAGGTGTTATTTCTAATTAGTTTAATAAATTTGTTGTAGGTCGTCTATTAAAGAAGGTCGCGCGGTACCTTTGGTAGCTACTTTTGTTGATAAATCTATTCTACTATGTGTTATAACGAAGATTGTTAATGTATGATAAAATCCAAAAAAGAGATATAAAGTAAATTACCACTCTCAGGTGAACGCCGTAGAAGGTGTAAATTGCTTACGATCGTTTTTAAAAATAATCATTAAATTGACGATTAAAGGCTTTAGGGTTATAAGTATGGTGAATTTGCTCTTGGAAGATATTCAAACAATTCTGAGAGGATTTTTGGGTACTATTAAAATAATAAGATCCTGAAAGTTTCAGATCCCTATTTCAACTGGTTTTAGAGAAAAATGAAAGTATGTCAAATTCAAAAAAGTAATTGTTGTTATGAATATGAAATGAGTATTTTGAATAAATTAAAATTAAAAACACATAAATAAAGTCAATATTTGGGTAAAGATGAGTGGTTTTTATTTTTTCTGCTATGGCGTATCTTTTTTTGAGATTTCAAAAACTCATGATTTTATAGAAAAATGAACGAGGATTCAAAAAAAATAGTTTTCGTAATTGTGCCAAAATTGTGTCATGGTTGAAAATTAAAATTAAAACAAAAATCGACCGATAGAGCCAAAAACTACCGCCAACCCCGAAAACATATCCAAAAACAATTCACGTGTTTCTGAGAACATTTTTTTTCTGATTTTTATATTATTTTACTTTTTCTCAAAAATCAGTTGAGATAGAGAACTAAAACTTTCAGGATCTTATTATTTCATTAGTCGTCCCAAAAGTCGTCCTAAAAGTCGTTCCAATATTGTTTGAATATCTTCCAAGGACAAATTCACCATACTTATATATCTAGAGCCTTTAGATAAAATTATTGGAAATTATTATAAAAGACTGAATCAGTTACAATCCGACGAAATCTTCATTGCCCTAGATAAATAAGGCTTGATTGATAATGGTGTGTATAAAACTAGACAAGTATAATTTTGTATAAAGTTATTTTTATGCCAATTAATTTCACAATGAAGCTAGAAAATAGTTTAAATATTAAAAAGTGTGTTCGCGATTTTGACACATTAGTTGCGCGACTGCTCTGACAGTTTTGTCATTTGTATCAATTTATTCAAATAGTATTACTAGCTACCAGCCGTATATAATATTTATTATTCGCTAATCGATCATAGCGTCACATCTATTTCAGCGATGCTATAATTTGTTAAATTTAGAAAATCATTTTAAAACCCAAGGTTTACGATCGGAATGCAAAACTGTGTAAGAATGGGGTTAAACATGAGTGATTATTTGAAAACGCAGTGTAGAATGAAATTTTTTTAACTTTGTGAAAAATAAAAAAGCTTTCTTACGCTGTTTGACTATAGGTTGAATAATAATAACTAATGGTTATTCACTAGCGATAACGAACAAGACATTTGAAATATCATAGAAATGCATGAAAAACGCTTTCCAAAAAGATATGTAGACTATTTTTTCTACGGCTTTTTAAGTGACGGTACCCAGAATTTGATCCACTTGCATGTTGAGTCTGTGCGTTATAATACACAATGAACTACAAATCTAAACAGTGAATCCCAGTCTGTAAACTGTGAGTTATTATAACGCACGGTCTTAACACACAAGTGGATACAATTGATGACTTTTGCGCTTACTAAATTGTACGTTATGTGTCTTTTTCTTAGAGGATCCAGCACGATTTATAAAATTATAGACATCAGACTACTATAAATTACATTTTTTATTTCTAAATCTCTACATGTCGTTAACGATTAGTGGTGTAAATTATAAGTGAAGTTTATAAGAAACTTAAATAAAAAAGTAAAAATTTTATCGCAGTATTAACTATACGTCCAGTTTCCAGTGCTATAACAAAGGCCCGAATTTTATTGTCCTTACAAATCCTAAAAAGAATACAATATAAAATTATAGAAAATTCTTTGCTGCAATTTAATCAAAAAAGTAAATAAAACTACTTGTATATAACTCAAACAATGGGAACAAATCAGTAACAATTTGATCAATCAGTGAATTTACTATTTAGATATATCTAAAGAATCTCTACCCATAAAATTGCATTTTATCAGAACGCTACAGGAACTAACCAGAGTATAGAAACCTCAACTACGCTATCGATCGATTGGAATAAATTATTAAATAAAATTTATCGTAAGATTTTGAACTTATCGTAAATTAACAACAATCAATAAATTACTCTTAATTAAGAAACGAAACAAACATTGAAATATTATTATTAACTAGAATACGTATTTGGCATTTCAAATAATTTTGTTAACTTGAATATTACTTTTCAAATTTTAATTTATAATCAGTAAACACAGGTTTACCATTGGTGTATGCTTTGATTCATAGAAATTTAAAAATTTTCCAGCGTTTCTTACCTCAAACATACCCCTTCCCTCTCGAGATATTTTGGTGATCCTATGTTTACTCAAATCGGTATATTTTGTCTTATGTTTGCAGGTAAAATTGTTTACTTTCTAATAGAAAATAACTTAAAAAAGTTTTAGAATTTTTTAAATATTTTTGTGGTATTTCACGACAGTGTACGTCGTTTAGTTTGGTTATTTGGTAAGCACAACATTTATTTTAAAGTTTGGTTAATTTCTTAATTTTTAAAATTTTTTAATTTTGTTTGGTATATTTGCTCTCACGTCTTGTTATTTTTACTGTTATACATGACTGATAATCGAAAATAATCGTGAAATAGGGGCCTTTATATTATGTTACAGAGTTTTTTTATTTTTAAAGTAATTTTTATCATTTTTATAGCGTAATTTTTTCAGAATTCTATTTCTTGTTTATTCAAATATTCTAAGTTCAACCCTGTTAAATGTGAATTATTATCATTTTAGTGTTCTTTAAATATTATGTTTTCTGTGCAGTATGTATTCTTTACTTAACAGTTAAAATTTTATTATTTTAACATTTGTTAAGTTTGATTATATTTACTTTCCTTTCCTTTAAAGAGTCTAGCTACCCTGATCTATCGGAAAGAATTATTTTAAAATTTTTAGCATAAACCAAAAAATGCACAAAACACTTTTTCGAAAACTAAAATGTTTAAGTTATCACAATATATAAATACACTGTATGTATATTATCGCAAACGTTTTCACCATACTATGGCATCATCAGGCGATGATGATAATCCATCGCCTGATGATGCCTGATTTATGATGCCATAGTATGGTGAAAACGTTTGCGATAATATACATACAGTGTATTTATACATTGTGATAACTTAAACATTTTAGTTTTTGAAAAAGTGTTTTGTGCATTTTTTGGTTTATGCTAAAAATTTGATATGATTAATATCGAGTTACACTACTTAAACCACTTATCTATTGATTATCTCAGAAAGAAGATATATTATTTTTTTTTAAATGTTTAATCTCATAAGTATGAAACGAAATCTTTTTATTTTTTCACACAAAGTAAGAAACAACTATAAGAATGCCTAAAATATATTTTAGTTTAAAATATTAAAAAATGGCGCTAATGCAGAAATTTCCGCGAAGGCTCTCTGCGCGGCACCCACCTATGCGGCTGCAGATGTATCATCATCATCTAGCATCAGAAAAAAAAAATCTTGCTTATTCGTGAATAGTATCCTAGCAATATTTGTTTTCAACCATTAGAGAAATTTTGGTGAGCTGAAGAACAAAAATTGTACTTTTCTAGGAAATTTCACAAGATAAAACGCAAATAAAAATAAACAATCGAGTAATCGCAAAAATCCTGCGTTACGTTTTAGATAGTGTATCTAAAAGTGTTTTGTACAATTTTCACAGTAATCGGACCAATAGTTTACGAGATTTAGATTTCGCCAGTTCAAACCATGTAGTTTCGAGATAATCGCAAAGAAAATAAATGTGTGGTTATTCGGCTGACGGTGTAGTTTTTGTTAGTCTTACATTCAATCAGCGATTTCTGGTTCATACATGATCCCTATATACATCATCCCGGAATGATGTTTTTTTGTGCCACCCTGTATTCTTAAGCATAAGGTAACAGTTCAATTAGAAATATAAATATGTCCTTCTCTGTTGCTTGCCGATAACTGGTCACGCGGTTAATAAATACATCTATACGTTGCTACAGCGACGTACGCACTGGGAAGTCTGGAGATATAAATTAGCTCCGAGTATATCACTGTGTAGACATCCACATCCTAGTGTGGAGTATGGAATTTCCAATATAAAATCACGTCCTATCTGTTATCTGTTGTAAAAATTTAAGTAAAATACAAATAAATTAGAGAGGTTAATAAATTTTCATATTCTCTTGAGATAAAATGTATGCACTTTTCGCGGTTCGGAGCACAAGTTAAACAGTAGGTCCCCTATGTGTGTAATAATACTTCAAACAAAGAACACAAAACATGGAAAAGAGGTCGCCAACGTCCGGGGAACCGGATATGGCACATGAAGAAAAAAAATGAATTTTCCATAAATAATTGTTCAGAAAGCATCTGAACCTTTATAATTTTTTGTGTGCATTTTGTATGTGTGAAGTTTGTTGTTTGGGACACACTCAGAGTGCGCAACCCCTACTTTATTTTGCCGATTCCTGCAGGCGACGCACCACAGGAACTCAGTATCTTGTCAAGGCTCGAGCAGCAAACGCTGGCTTATACTCAATTTATGTTTTGTGACATTCTATTTACTTTAATAAATACTTTCACGTTTCATTACTTTTTTATTGATGACGCTGAATTAAAGCTCCATAATCTTCGTAACCGTCGAGTGCGAGAAAAATTTGGTTGTCAACACCGTATGAACTGGGAAACTTCTCAAACACCTCATTTACAGTCCACTGCTACTTGTCTTTCAAACTGGGGAAACGAACAATTCTCCATTTGGTCCTCCGACACGGATGCTTATCAGCAAAGTCCACTACAGTACGACCGTTCAAGCACGGAGCGTATGAACCACGTGTGAACGAAGCGCTACAAGAGAGAGTAAGAAACATCCTTTCCTACCATTTTTATCTATATACATGTGTTCGACGACATAGCAAAGTACGAAGGGTTTTCTTATCTTTAATTTATTCAGACCGATTTTTACCTGCAAACCATTTGCGCGGAAATATTTTTAAATACATTTATCAATTTATTGCTTACGAATTTAATATTTACAATGAATTCTTTAACATTAGAAAGAGGTCAATTAAAAAGTCAACTCACACGTTTTGGAAATTATTTAAGTACTATCAATGCCGTTGATAGTGCAATTATGCAACAAAAAATTGATCAATTAGAAACACGCATGGAAGATGCAAAGTCACTGTTAGAAAAATTCCAAAATATACATGGTAAAATTATTTTGCAATCTGAAAATAACGCAGATGACGAAACGCAATTAATCATATTCGAAGACTCGTACTATGAAAAAATTACACTAGCAAAATGTTTATTGAAACAATACGCACCAGGTGAAGTTCAAGGTCGAACTTCACCCACTCTGAGTAACGTTAGCTCAAATTCAAATGAAATTATTTCAAACCATCCTACAACGGGATACAGCAAAATTAGTTTACCAAAGATTAACTTAATTAAATTCA
Organism: Cantharis rustica; assembly: GCA_911387805.1. Classification (NCBI taxonomy): domain Eukaryota; kingdom Metazoa; phylum Arthropoda; class Insecta; order Coleoptera; family Cantharidae; genus Cantharis; species Cantharis rustica. The sequence continues at coordinate 41,326,318 of OU426879.1, forward strand.
ACGGCCAGATGGATGATTGGTTACATTTCAAGGCAATTTTTCAAAGTCTAGTACATAACAACACGGATTTAAACGAGATAAGCAAGCTGCATTATCTCAAAGCTTCACTTTCAAACGAGCCAGCCGAGATTGTCAAATCCTTGGAATTCTCGGTCGGAAGTTACGATGTAGCTTGGGCTACATTAGAAGAAAGATACGATCAGCCAAAGCTCATTATAAAAAATCATTTAGCGGCCATAACAAATCTAAAAACTCAAAAGCAAGAATCTTCACGGGAAATTCGCAAAATTAATGACACGATATCTAAGCACGTAGCGTCAACCCTAGCCTTAGCTACAACGGAGCAATTATTTGAGGCTCTAATTATTCACATAGTAACTCAAAAACTCGACAGCTCTACCTTTAGAGAATGGGAATTAGTTGCAAACAAAAGTTCTAACAATTTACCTACGTTAAAAGAGTTCAAAGAATTTTTATTAATGCATGCTAACCTTTTAGAAAGTTTAGAAAAACGAACTCAAAAGGTACAAATAGAAAAACCCAAATTCAATTCAAGGTCACTGGTAGTAAAAAACCAAGCATGTTCTTATTGCAAGAAAGATCATTTTATTTCTATGTGCCCTGAATTCCTTAAGCTAACTACACAAGCACGCACAAACAAAGTGCAAGAGCTAAAAATTTGTTTTAATTGTTTATCGAACAATCACTTCAAAAATGAATGTCCCTCTAAATACACATGCCGGACGTGTAAAGAAAAACATCATTCGTTATTGCACGCAAATTCACAGACTGCGATTCTGGTCCAATCCGAAATCAGCACGGCGACTGCGGAAGCTCCTGATGGGCCTAACCAAATCATTTCAACGTTTTGCTCAAACACGGTTCAAGTTCTACTACCTACCGCTTCTGCCAAGGTACGAGATTCAAGGGGAATCAAAAGGACAGTTCGAATTTTGCTAGATTCGGGATCGCAGTCCAATTTTATAAGTTCAAAATTTTATAAATCATTAAATTTACCTGCAAAACCTGCTGATGTCACCGTTTGTGGAATTAACAATTCCAACTCAATGGTAAAAATGCAATGCGATTTGGAAGTAAGTGCGCATTACTCATCATTCAAAATTGCTTTAACTTGTTTGGTAATCAATAACATCACCGGTAGTATACCTAGCTTTAAGGTAAATCGCGAACACTTAAAAATACCCGACGATATCATTCTATCTGATCCGTCATTCGACAAACCCGATGACATTGATTTACTAATAGGTTCACCAGCATTCTTCAAACTTCTATGTATAGGGCAAAGGAGTTTAGGGCCTAATCTCCCTATGCTACAGAAAACTCACTTTGGTTGGGTTGTGTCTGGGCCCACCACAACGGCATTAGCTACACAAGTACGATGCCACATTAACACTGTCGATGTACAAGATCAACTTTGCAAGTTCTGGGAGTTGGAAAGTTATCCTGCAGAAAAGGTACTTTCTAGCGAGGAAAACGCTTGTGAAGCACATTATGTAAAAAATACGCGAAGGGACGCAGAGGGACGATTTATAGTCAAAATTCCTTTTAAACAATCTCCCGAACTTCTAGGTGATTCCTTATTTGTTGCTAAGAAACGGTTTTTGTCACTTGAAAGACGTTTAAATGTAAACGTGGAACTCCAAGAGATGTATACTGCATTCATACGAGAATATATTGAACTAAATCACATGACTCTAGTTAACCCTTCACACGAACTAGCGTATTATCTACCTCACCATGGCGTCTTAAAAGAGACTAGCCTTACCACGAAACTCAGAGTTGTATTCAATGGTTCAGATGCGACCACCTCAGGTCATTCGTTGAATAGTTTGCAAATGATTGGACCAACCATACAACAAAGTCTTTTTACAATTTTACTGCGATTCAGGCAACATCTTTACGCCATTTCAGCCGACATAGAGAAGATGTATCGGCAAGTGCTCATTGATCCTGATCAATGGCACTTGCAGCGAATTTTATGGCGCTCTTCGGCTGAACAGCCAATACAAACCTCATCTTTGTGGTGGAACGGGCCCTCTTGGCTTCTCCAAGAAGAAAATTCTTGGCCAGTTTCAAAATGTAAATCTGCCGAGCTTCCAGAATTTAAAGAAATTGTACATACTCTTATTATTAGCAACGAGCAATCCTTTCCCTTTGAAAATTACTCAAATTTGAACAAACTCGAGAGAACAATTGCATATTGCTTACGTTTTCGTAATAATTGTTCACTCACAAGGGGCCATAGAGCAACTGGACCTATAACATGTAACGAACTTTTAAATTCATTAAAAATTCTAATTAAACTCTCACAGCTAGAATCATTTCCAGATGAGCATAGACAACTTTGTAAGGGAAAACCTTTAAAATCCACATCATCCGTACTTTCTTTAAATCCGTTCTTAGATTCCGATAAATTGATACGGGTGGGTGGCAGATTAGTTAATTCTCATTTTTCTTACAATAAGAAACATCCATTTCTTATATCTGGAAAACATTACTTAACCAAGCTCATTGTAAGACGAGAGCATTTGCGACTGTTACACGCCGGCCCACAATTGCTGTTATGTTCATTGCGTGACAAAATTTGGATTACCTCCGGCAGAAATTTGATCAAACAAATTGTTCACAATTGCGTGACGTGTTTTAGAGCATCACCATCCATTACGCGACCTATCATGGGTAATTTGCCGTCAGCCAGAGTAACTCCTTCCAACCCATTTAACGTTACGGGTGTTGACTACGCTGGTCCTATCCCATATAAACTTAACAAAGGCCGAGGTTCAAGGATTGACAAATCTTATCTGTGTATCTTTATATGTTTTGCCACCAAGGCTGTGCACCTTGAACTGGTGACCAATTTATCTACCGACGCTTTTATACTATCTTTAAGAAGATTCATTGCACGGCGTGGTAAGCCTGCTCACATCCACTCGGATAATGGTACTAATTTTGTTGGAGCCAACTCAAAATTGCGTGATTTGGGAAGGTTTTTGAAAGAGCACGAGTCTCCCATTACTGAATTTTCTTCCAATGAAGGAATAACTTGGCATTTTATTCCTGCCCACAGTCCCCACTTTGGTGGTCTCTGGGAATCGGGCGTTAAATCAAGCAAGGCTCATTTAAAAAGAATTTTAGGTGCTTCACTATTAAATTTTGAAGAACTTTCTACTTTGCTATGTCAAATTGAAGCAGTACTTAATTCCCGTCCTATTGCTCCACTATCTTCCGATCCAAACGACCTGCAACCTCTGACTCCTGGACACTTCCTCATTGGTCGTTCTCTTACTTCTCTACCGGACGCAGATGTCGCAGATATTCCTGACAATCGGCTCAATTATTTTCAACGTATCCAAAGCCTGCACCAACATTTTTGGAATCGTTGGAGTAAAGAGTACATCTCTGAGCTGCAACAACGAACCAAATGGAAGTTGCACTACTCCGATTTGACTGATGGCTCTTTAGTCATAGTGAAGGATGACAACTTGCCGCCATTAAAATGGAAATTAGCCCGAGTGTTAAATCTACATCCCAGTTCCGATGGCCACAACCGGGTAGCAACTCTCCAAACTTCTGGTGGTGTAATACGCAGATCTTTTGCTAAGATTTGTCCTCTACCCATCACATAACATCATCATCGCGTGTTTTGTGTTACCGACGCCATTTACGCGCGTGTTTCGGTTTTGTTTCAAGGATTTTACATTCTCAATTTTTATTCCGTTGCAGTTATTTGGATTATTGTGTTTATTTGTGTTAGACATTATTAATGTATTACTATTCTCACCTATTTATGTATTCAACGAATTTGTATTTCTTTTTGTTCAAATTGCATTATCATTATGTATAAGCATTTCAATTTTCTAGAAATAACTTCCTGATTTCTACGGGGGCGGCATGTTCAGAAAGCATCTGAACCTTTATAATTTTTTGTGTGCATTTTGTATGTGTGAAGTTTGTTGTTTGGGACACACTCAGAGTGCGCAACCCCTACTTTATTTTGCCGATTCCTGCAGGCGACGCACCACAGGAACTCAGTATCTTGTCAAGGCTCGAGCAGCAAACGCTGGCTTATACTCAATTTATGTTTTGTGACATTCTATTTACTTTAATAAATACTTTCACGTTTCATTACTTTTTTATTGATGACGCTGAATTAAAGCTCCATAATCTTCGTAACCGTCGAGTGCGAGAAAAATTTGGTTGTCAACACCGTATGAACTGGGAAACTTCTCAAACACCTCATTTACAGTCCACTGCTACTTGTCTTTCAAACTGGGGAAACGAACAATTCTCCAATAATCTCTCTCTCTCTCTCTCTCTCTCTATCTCTGTCTCTCTCAGAGTTCTTAGTTCTAAGTAAGAGCATAGTGACTACTTCTTCTTCAGAAGGGTTCTCTTGGCAGATACTTCGGTAGTTTGCCATTCCTTGCCGGGAGAAGACAATCAGAATAAAGTTTTTACTGTTAGGGATTAAACCGAGAATCTCGGTTTAGACGACTCACATAAGTATCAGGTTATGACCGTCTTTAAATAAATAATAATAATATATTAATAATATAATAGAACAGCAGTGAGGTATAAACTTTAAATCGACAAACTTGAAAAAAGAAAATTGCGGTTGAATTCCTAGTCGAACCAACTTCATTGTTGTGATCTAAAGCTTAAGTTTGATCTATGGGTTTTGCATCTAGCAAGGTTTAGCACCCTAGTTATTTTTTAAATGCTCATAGAACATTTAACATAGAACATAGAACATAGAACATAGAAAAAATAAGAAGAAAATAAATTAATACAACTTAGATTGAAGCAGGGTCAAATTTTTTAGAATAAAAATCTCAATTGTTCTTTGAGAAAAACATAATGGTATAAGACTCTGCTATTCTTTTTTGCTGAAATAGTATTTCAAAGTTTTCAAAACCAAGTTATGAGAATAATTGAAGGATCAAATGTTAAATAATGCTTTATTACAATTTTGTAATATAAATTTCATTATACATTTATCTACTTTTTGAATACAAAATGATGTAACAAGGCGCATTAATCTATTTGAAAATCTATGAAACATTCTTGACATCTTTATGAAAGTAGGTTACATGGTACAATGGTACATTATATCTTCTTCCAGTTTGTTACACCGTGTTAACATTGTGTTTTCAAATTTCGAATTCTCATCAGACAAACCTGGAAATTTTATGTAGAAGATTGAAAAGTTATGCAATTAAATTCAGTTGTATTATTTGAAAAGTCATTTAAATAGTTTTTGTCTTTATAAGTTATGACTTTATTTTTAATTTTAATTTTTAATTTAAAATGAAACAAATTTAATTATTTGTGGAATAATATTTCTCAAATGCAAGTTAACTTTTGCAGTAATTAATTTATTACTCTTTGACCTATACTGAGCTTATACCACAACACTGGTAATGGTTTAATTGCGCATAAATATAAAGAAGATTGTAAGGGAATATAACGTCTAATATAACGGCGCTCTACCAGCAGAAGAGTTATGAAAAATATAAATAACTGTAGATCTTAACAATGGCGGGAGATATAAATTTTATTTTATAACAATTTTTTAATTAAAACTATTAAATTTTAGGAATTTGTTTATTAATTTAATTCCGGAACAATTTGTGAAAAGCAATTACGTTCTGTTTCGATTATATTTTACTTATTATTCTGCCAACGCTTTTATGTACCTATAAAAGCAAGACGTTTGATAGATAAACGCTCTACGTGTCTTGCTTGTAAACATTCACATACTAAGCTGTACAATGCATTCCTGATGCAGACAACTCTGGATGTATACATACCATACTTGCAGCAATAATATTGTGAATATCCACCACAGCATTTTTATAATACTATTTATATATTGTATTTTCACTTTTTGCTACTAAACAGTACAATAGAGCGCAATCTGCAATGTTAAAAAAATCTGTAAGGTATTTCAAAAAAATAAAATTGGTTTCGGTTCTTGGTTAGTAGAATATCCGAAAATTTTATTTGAAAACAATTTTAGTTTCTCAATAAAACGAGCAGAATAGCGTAACTATAGTAAGTTTTCGTTTGTCTTGAATTCTCAATACAAAGCAAATCAAAACTACAAAAAATATAAACGCGATATTTCTTTTCAACAATATCCGAAACGGTGGTACCGCAGATAGTACCGGACACAATATATTCCTCTTGATAAACAATTTCGTAATTTAATAAATAAATTTCAACTGATATATTTTCAATTCTAAAGTTAAATCATTGAAAAATGAAAACGGATTGAGTATTATTACTGCGAGCTACCAAATTTCCCGACAACCTTTTGTTAAGTGACAGTTTTCACAAAATATTTAAATTTCTTTGATGTAGTAAAAGGTTTTCTTAAAGTAAATAAAGTTAACTCTCGATGCTTTCAGAAAAAAAATATTTTTCTGAAATAAAATAGTTTACAAATCTAACAAAATTTTATTTTCCCAACAAATTTGAATACCTACTACTAAGTTAATAAAAAAATAAAAATGATAAAGTACAAAAATTACAACGTCAATTTAAATTAATAATAATTTTATTATACGACGGCGACGGTTCGAGAATATAAATTTTTTAAATTATCTCTTCAGAGATACGCAAACATTAAAATAAATAACTTAAATTAAATACGAAGTACCTAAGATATAAATTAAAAAGCTCTTTATGTCTACAAACACAACAAATGCATTTCGCAGCTTAATTATATTTGGGTGAATTAATTCGTGTTTAGCAAACTTCGAGTATGTTTTTAACTAAATTTGAAATTGAGTTAAAATGTTATAATGTGTATATAAAGTTTCTTACCTATATTGACACGTCATGCCATATCCAAAGTCTCTCCAAAATCCCGTGTCTCTGGAAATTACCAACTGATCTGTTTCGGGCGGAACTTCCCGTCCTTGTAGTGTGTATACCACATGAGGATTGTAGAGGCTGAACACCACCGGATAGTATACTTTTTTTCCATGCGATGTGTTCCAACGGCAACGATCCAAGAAACGCGCACTAAAAACCACATCTACATCGCACATAAACAGGAGCACATCCTTAGACTCAGAATTACTGTCGGGACCCCACGCTCTCTCAGCACCGACGCGTAATCCTTTGCCTCTCGAGAAAGTTTCGTTAAGTGCTAGTAATCGTAAGTTGTTAGCATTTCCACCACTATTTTTTGTCATAAGCACACGCGACATTATTGTTCGTGCTTCCGATAAACCTTCTTCACCAAAATAAACTACAGTTAAATGCACTCGCCTGTCATTTTTTAAAGCAATTTTTACAAATTTGTCCATAAAGCTTTGAAACGTAGTCGTGCGGCCCGACAAAGGCAGAATTATATGGATTAATTCTTTCTCTCGCGGCGGAGCTAACGTTTGGGTGTTTATTGTTTGTAAAGGAGCAAATGGTCTCATTAACACTACTTTAGTAAAACCACTACCGTGAGAATGATGGTTTGCATTGCTTTTATTTAAACTTTTAGTCCTAAAATACAATTCGTACTGTGTTCCTGTAGTAGGTTCAGTCCTATATAATCCTTCGAAAAAGTCGTCAAGGGTGTATTTAACGTTCCTTCGGGATCCGTTGTCGGAAGAACTTAGCGTCATGTTCTTATTTAGCGCTTCCACTGCTTTCATAAGTGCATCCAGCAGATCTTTCCGTTTAAAACCTATTGGTTTTTCCACTACCCGTTTACCTAAACCTAAATCTATGGGATAAACCCGACTGAATGTAAAATGATTGAAAGAAATTAATTCGTATTCATTGTTCAGTGGAACTCCTCGAAAAACTTCTGCTGACATTACTTGCTTACGTATATAATTGGCACATTCTGTATTCGTAAAGGTCGGTACGAGCGGAGACGCTGACGTATTAGAATTTACGTTGATGTTAAGGGTTGGAGTCTCTTGTTGAAGTCGAGCATTGCCTGCAACAATATTTCACCTAATTATCTTGACAAGACTATAAATAAAGTTAAATTAACAAAATTTGCTTTACGTTTGTTTTAAATTTTAACCAAATTTTTGACCTAATTTTATGTGGTACCATTTGGTACAACCATCTAACTAAATTATAATATACTTTCACAAGAGTCTTTACTAATAATAATAATACTTGCTACCTATATAGTATAAACATTTCATGACAAAATTTTAAATTTTTTACCATGCCGACATCAAATAATGAAATTATTAATTTTCAAAGCTTATTCGGTACGTGATCGTACGGTTCGTTTAGCTATACGAAAAATTTAATTAAACAAAGCCATATAAAAGCTGCTTGTACACGTGATCTTCTTAAAATGGCATTTTCTAAATATAACTAAATTTCCCTACAACACAGGCCAAAACGTGTTTTAATTACCACTGTTTTCATAACTGGTCATAAGTTTTCGAATTAAATGTCTCATTTCGATAAACGATAACTTTTGCTTTCCCTGTGGGTAAGTTGGTTCGATTATTACCTATAAATTTTCAACGGCTCGTTTGCACAGAAGACTTGCAAAACTAGAGTCATTTACAAGAAATGTTTGCACTAAAACGTTATTCTGCATAAGTTACTTTAAATAACTTCATTTTCATAAAATTAATTTTCGAGCTTTAAGCGGAAGATCACAAAGTATTAAAATTATTACACTTAACGGTTAATTAATTTTCAAAGCCTTAAAGTAAAATTGAATATTTTTTCTAAAAACATTCTAAAATGGTAAATAATTATCAAACCAAAAAATTATTTTAAATACAACACGCTAGAAACCACTGCGTATCTGATGTGCATACTAAAAACCTGAAAACTGATGTAGGCAATAAACGTTAATATTATGTAAAATAAGGTAAAATGTTGAGCTAATTTAAACGTTTAATTTATACGGATTTCATTTTCTTTTTAGTGCTATTTAAAGAAAAGCACAAAGTGTTAACTAACCGTATACAATTGTAATTAAGATATTACGATATTTCCCAACGAAGTCAACCTTAACAAACATTTTTTATAATTACGATTATGCTCGAAGAATAAACTAATTGACAACTTTCTATTTTTTCAATTAAACACTTTTAAGTGCAAAGTGCTAATCAATAATTAATGCTACGTAAATTAGCACCAAAACATAATTAAAGAAAGTTAAAGTACATTGTAACTGATATATGAGTTTAGAATGATAAGTAACCAAAAACTTAATTTAAAACCTACACATAAGTTTCAATGTACTTTAACATTTCTTAATTATGTTATGCTAATTTACGTAGCGTTGATTAGATGAGAATGACACTTTAGTTAGGAAGATAAACCTAAATCCTTCTAAAAATTGAAAACATTTGATATTTATTTCCTGGTTTAGTCAAAATTTTGTTAATTAAATTAAATTATTAATTTACAGTTCAAGTTGAATTCATCTTCCAACTTATTTAATCCTGAACTTAAATATTTTTAATTGATTGGATTCTGATTAAAATTTAAATTTAAATCCTGTACATAATTTATAGTTAATTAATAATTAAATGCAGATTATTTAAAATTAATCTCGGTATCTCCGATTTTACTATAATACCTTTTACGTTTTTTATAATAATAAACTAACCACATAACATTTGTATTCTTTATCCTCCCTTGTTTTGAAGTTACAAAGGGTTAAAGTTGGGTAAAATAAACCGAAAATCGAAAATATGCTATACTTAAATAAATTGTATCTCCCGTTAAATTTATTCTACAGAGATCATTAAAAAATCATTTTGAAGTTAATGAATGTGGTTTTCGTTACATGTTTATTAAATTTAATGATAACAAAAAATTCTAATTGTTATAAACAATTTTATTATTTAGTGAGAATTTTCCGAGTGACAGCTTTCAAAAAGGTTCGTAAAATAAAAAAGCTGATTGGTAAAACAATTCTTTAAAATACCTTAAAATTTCAGAATGAAAAAAATAATTTAGAACAAGCGGCGCTCTCTAACATACTTCAGTGTTAGTGTATATTAAAAATGGTATCATTTAATTTTTAAATAACTCCATAAAATGAAGTATATTTTTATCTGTCAAAATACGATAAATAAATAATAAATAACCCAGAATAATTGTTTTTCCTTATTTTACGTTTTAAAACACTCGATTTTATAATAGCTTTTGCTTGTGAAAACATACACGGGCATTAATCCTACCTAATCGGAACATACTTTAAACCTACTTAGGTATAACTCTTAGAAGAGACGTCCAAGTCGCGGGGATAGGCCCAGTTCCACAAATCGGTGGCTAAATTCTGCTGAGGACCAAGTATTGCGAGAACATGGATACGGACCAAGACCACAACGATACTGAAGGCGGAGATAAACGTTAACGTTCTAAGGTTAAGTTTTTCAGTTCAGATCAGTAGCAACTATGTTATTACTGTGTCAAGGCAACCAAAAATTTGTCAAGGCTTGATAACAAATAATCACAGGCAAAAATCACATAATGATTTTACTGCCGGTAATACTGCAATGAAGAAGACAATATAAAACCACTTTATTAATTTCCCAAGAATAATCAAAATGGCTATACATGACAAAATAAAGAAGATTACTGATCATGGAACTTGGATACCAGAATCCGGCAGGGGAAGATATGGAAGAGCTTCTCAGGTTGTCATCAAGCGAAAACTCTCTCCATAGACAACGACAAAAACAACAACAAGGAAGACTTTTTGCAGAAGCTCTGCAAAAACATCTGACAATAAGTACCTGGAATGTTCATATAAACAATGTATTAACCTGGAAAAACCCATAATGCGATAAAAAATATGATGAGATAAAGAATGGGCATCGTGAAAACCACAGAGTATATTACTCTGACGGAGATAAAAACAAACATCAGCATGGAGTGGGAATTATATTAAATAGAAACTACTCTAGATGTGTAAACAATTATGTGCCAATATCAGAAAATATGCTATAGTAGAAATGAACACCAGCACCATCAAACTAGAGGTGTATGCGCCAACGACAGACAAAGAAGAGAAAGAAGTGAAAAAGTTCGATGACAAAATAACCAAAACAATAAAGACAATAAATAAAAAAGAAACCTTCATAGTAATGAGTGACTTCAACGTCAAAATAAAAAAAAGAAGTGAGAGAGAAAACGTGGGACCTCATGAACTGGGAACAAAAAATGAACTGAACTTGAACGTAATCAAATAGATTACACATTGATAAGTAAAAGATTCCGAAACAGCTTCCTTTTCGTGAAAGCTTACCCGGGGGCAGACATAAACTTCGATCACAACCCACTAATGGGAAAATTCAAATTAGAGCTATAAATAATAACAAAAAAGAATTACCCAATGTAAAACATAGAAAAACTGAAAAAGGAAAGCACTAAGGCAAAAGTCACGCAATGCCTGAATGAAGAACGATAATAATTGAGGAATGGGGATTTAAGGTAACGGTGATCGCGATGACAACAACAAGAAAGCTATATTTAAATTAAAAAAAAATAGTGGATAACTAACTACATACATAGTAGGGTTAATAGAGAGAATAAGAATGACAAAACAAACAAATGATAGCGAATATAGAAAGATCTAGTATCAGATACGAAAGGAGATTAACAAAGTGAAGAAAATATGGTTAAACAAAAAGTGCAAGAATATAGAAAGATTAGAGAAAAAATACTACAACTTTAATCTGCACAAGAAAGTCAAGAAAGGAGCAGAACTCTACAAAACTCTTTACTTATTCCAAGACGAGTGGTCAAACATTCAAATATGAGAATGTGCTACTGGTCAAGAAAATACAACAAAAGAGAAAAAAAGCTATATCTGGAATCAAAGAGCTGATATAAAACATAACAGTGGGATATTGAAAGAGATACAAATTCAACGAGGTATTTGACAGAGATGCATTTCATCGCCGTTGTTGTTCAACATAATTATAGTCGGAAGAAATGTTTAGTCAAGCTCTGGAAAATTTAGCAGTAGAAATACAAATAAACGGAGAACGAATCAACAACATCCGATTTACCAACGACACCGTAATGATTGCGGAGAATCTTGAAGACTTGCAAGAGTTGATAGACAGAGTGACAAATAAGAGCGAAGAATTTGGCATTGGCAAATTGGCAAAATCTACTACCATAAGTACAAGAGTAATTTTATGTTAATCAAAGGACAATTCCAATGTTTAAAAATTTATTTTCCTTGGTCGTACAATCAATAGGATCATGCATTGAGATCAGCTGCAGAACCGAAAAGGCAAGATATGGATTTATAAAGATGGTTTAATTGTTCAAAAACCGGAATTTTAACATACAGAATGACTGGAATCAGACTTCTCCGTTGCTATGTATATTTCCAATGCTCGTGGAAGCATGGACACTGACATATGCAGCAAGTAAGAAACTAGAGGCATTTTAAACGTAGCTGTATCGACTTGTCTTAAGAATTCTATAGACTGCGAATGTCACAAACAAGAAGGTGCTAGAGCCAATGGAGAAAAAAGCAGAAGTCATGAACCAAAGTCAGGAGAAGAAAACTTAAATATTTGAGCCACATTATGAGGAATGAACACCGTTATGGGTTCTTCGGTTGTTACTCCAGAGTAACCGATAGGAACGTGAAGAAGAAGAAAAGAGATTTTAATAGCAGTGGTTGTCTTCTATTTTTTAAGTAGTTTTCCACTTTTTTCGCTTTCTTTAATTGGAATTGGGAGGCACGAATCATGATGTCAATACCAGAGGTCTGGAGAATCTGGAATATCTCCCAGCGTTAGAACTGTATACATTTTCAGGTTTAACGTGTAAATAAGAAGTAAGGGATGCGCTGAATTTTGTAGAATGAGATTATATTTTTCTGTGGAATTCTGTAGAATTTTATAGATGTTCAGAATTGATTACGTTAGAGTAAACAATAATTTACAATGATCGCCCAATATTTGCAAAAATAAATTATGTGCGGAATTATTTCAAACTGTAAAAGTAAAATTTAAAAAAATAGTGGAATATTATTTTAAAATCTTATGGTTGAAACAAATTTCTTTTGAAAGCTAAACCTGCTTTAGATCAAGTTGCTTTAGATCGTATTCGTACTAATTACAGTTGAAACATTAAACCTCAGGTAAAACTATTAAGTTAAAACTTTTTTAAATGATTTTTAACTTATATAAGACAATTGAAATTTTTTTATGTTAGAATAAGTAACAGCTTATTAACACAAGAACATTAATTACAACTGAAATAAGTTATAATAAGATGGTGTTTTGAAATTTTAATAATTTAATCTGTATTCGATGTTTTTTTTGTCATTATTGTTTCATACACAATTTTTTTATTAAATTTATTGTTTGTAACTTAGTTTTGACGTAAATATTTTTCTTTTAGAAACATATTTCGCTCGACGTCGGAGTAATTTATAAATATTTTAATAAAACAAAGCATCTAAAATTTTTACTAAGTGATTTTACTACAATGAATGGTGAATTTTGAAAGTATCAAATGGTAATTATACATTGCTGTTGAAAAATCGTGTTGAAAATTACACTATAAAAAATCCGCATGCTTAAAATATTCATCGATATTTTGTTTTTAAAAAAAATGTCTCATATATTTGAATATACCTAAAATAAAGTGCTATTAATTTTCAGCCGAAAATCTAATAACCGGAAGTAAAAACTTTTCTTACTAGTTTTGAAACATAAAAAGTATAATTTTCTCATGTTGAGATGCTGAAGATCTCAATTTAAAAAAAGTGCGGATTTAAATTTTTACAATCCCTTTATGTAACTAGTTTTATTTTTATTTCCCTTTCTTGTCGAAGTTAAATATATTTTTCATATAGGTATATATGGGATACTAAATTTTTATAGATGCAGAAAGTTTTACAACAGATACGAAATTGTATCAAAAGAATTTCTATTTTGATATCGTTTAACAACTTGTTCATACAAAACCTTTTACAATTCGATTGTCCTTTTTACAAAACGATAAAAATTAAATAAATTTTCACCCATATCTACAAAATTTTATAGAAAATTTACTTTTAAAACTTTTCTCGGTTGAGCGTATAACATAAAAGATTTTCATTTAAAAGAAAATATACTAAATATACCGCGTGAAATATGTTGACTTCTGATATAAATTTGTAGAATGTCTTGTAAAATAATACAAATGCACGTTTGTATGTATAGTGTTGCTCAAGACGAGGTTGTTAATTTGTATAAAAGCCTACTAAATCTCCAAGTTTTATCTATGCAAAAGCTCGCTGTTGCATTAGTTTGCCCCGTTCTTACGTATGTATGTTGCCTCTTAATTACAGTTCCTGTATGTATTCATGTTTCATTTGTTCAATTTAATTAAGTACCCGGTGTTTGTCTTGATTTTCTAACTTGCTTGTAAATTATTGTTTTGAAATAATTCCTAAATAGGTACAAACTAATATTGATAAATGGAAGAAACAGCAAACTTTTATTTTATCCATGCTTGTATTTACAAATAAAATTTCAGCTGAAAGTACGATGTACTTGCTAGAATGAAAAATAGTACAAAAGTAAACGACTGTTTAATACTCCATATTTTAAATTTATTTAGATAGCTTCGCAGAAAATTGCTTACAAAATTAATCAAGACTTTACTATGCGATGCTTATTAGTCTTCAGCGCTTTTAAGTTCTTTAATCTTTAGTTTTTCATTTCATCATCTTAATTACAGTTTTATGTGTATTTAAGTAACTTGAGCTAATACCCTTACAAAATGTTTTAAATTTACTCATTTTGGATAATTAAGTATTTCATAAAAGTGTTTTTGATTGAAAATTCTCGATTTTCTGATAGGAAACGAGTTTTAATAACCGCGTCAAAAATTACTAACATTCCTTGTCGCATTCCTAAAAGAAACTTACAATTTTATTTAATCAAAATCCTTGACCAACACGCTAAATCCTTTCCACCATTGGATTATTTGAGGTCGTCTCAAGCTTACACTAATTGAATTTTCTCTGAAATACCAAGTTACAACGAATATTATTAAAGAAATTTATTTTAAACATTCCTAAATATTGCATATTGTTTTAATAAAAGAATATTAGAAATTTTACTTTCGTTTTGTCTGAATTATAACGAATAATTTTATTTCTTGTTTTTTCAATTTTAATCATGATGAAAGTAGAAAAACGGTTTAACCGAAAAGGAACAGAACTTTAAAGTTAAAAGCAAATGAACAAATTATTCTTTTTGAATTACAAATTTATCACGTCTCTGCCATGAGTCATACTTGGTGGCAGTAAACGTGATAAAAAAATTAGCAACTTCCATACAATCCTCTTAATATATTTATCTTATCGTCGTTTTCGAGAATTATTTATAATTTAGTTTACATAGGTATCCTGTAATAGTATATTACATTATAAGGTTGTAACATACCATCCACATACTTACTAGTAGTATCCACTTGGGCGATTAATTGAATGAAAAATATGTAAAGAAATTAAAGGTTTTCGTACAAAAAAACCTTTTTGTGACTTGCTCTATTCGTCCGTCAACCCATTCGTCCAGATGCTCCACGAAAAGTCACACTTTGCTGCTATTTTTTAAAATTATCCTTTACATAAATAATAAAATACAGATAGTTTTTCATAACGTATACTCGCTATAACTTAGTTTCCTTTAACGCCTGGGAAAATATATCAGATTTCGAGAGTGCACGTACTTGAATAAAATTGTAAAGGCAATGCGAGATGAAATTTGATACTTCAAGTTATACAAAATAGAATCATCTAAAATTAATTCAATTTATTTAAATTTCCGCTAGGTTTCAGAAATTTTTCTATATTTATATATCAACCTGAATTAATTTCAAATAAAATTATTTTATTTTCGCATAAATTTCTAATATAAATACATAAATTCGGGTAGTTAATGTAATATTAAGAAAATGTATTGGTAACACGAAGAACCTACACAGGGTGTCGCCGTAGATCGATCCTTTCCCGATCAACTTATTTGTAATTTCTTGAATAAATTTGTCTCTCAATTCTGCTACCGATTATGCTATGCAACGAGAAACTGCAGTAGAATTGCTCATAAAGTTATTATTTTTATATTCTCGACCAGAAACATTAACATAATCTTCTGTCAACATATTACATTTTTCAAAGAATACTCTTTATTTAAGTTTTTAACTTATGATAATGATGATGACTATTTAAGGATAAAACGCGCCATATTCTAATATAGCTGCAATTTATTGTTTTACGTTATAGGCTACATTTTTTTCAAAGTTATCTATCAATAAGTAGACCTAACACTAAGTAATTGATTGTTATTCAGAATGAGTTTTTCACAGAAGTACCTGTAGATCATTGATAATATTGTTTATCAATATTTTTTGTAATGTGAATAATTTTTTACATGTAAAAGTATTGATAGAATAGTGCTGCACGGGAACGTAAACCTAAAGAAAGACATAATTACCCCCCTCCCCTCAACTGAGATTTGAATTCACATTTGAATATTTCTCAAAAAAGTGAAAAGAAATGAAAAGCTCAGATAATTCAAAGAAACAAAAACATCAATGTTGCTGCGCTCTAATATCATATAATATATTACTTTATTTAGAATTTTGTACTGCTTTAATCTTTCTTTTCATACTTTTATACGTCACCGAACCACCCACTCCCTTTAATAATGCTATACAAGTACAATTACTGTAAGTAATTAAAATCGTAACAAAGCAGAGAAAAAGAGAATAATTCATACAGAGTTCTCTCCAGTTATAAATAGGTTAAGTATACTCTCTTTTGAGTGCCACAAACTATGCGGATCTTTTCTCCAATGCATTCAAAATTTTGAACTGATTTGACCTAAGGGCGTTTTGGTACAAAGATATTTCGGCGCAAAGAATTTACGCGTTTTAGAATTATGGATTCTAAATCTCAAGCTCTGTCAATAGTTTAAAAAATAAACTTTTAAACTAGAATGTTTTTGAACCTTTTCAGTGATTTGTCTGAATTTAATTCAGTAATTGAAGAATCTTTATTACGGATTACACGAACTTTATTACGAATTAAAATTCCAAGTTTAAATTACACATCTAACGAACACATAATAATTCGACGTCAAAATGCCGTATAATTAACGTCGCCCGTTAAATTTAGAATACCATTTTACAGTTATTTTATTCGTCAAAAATCTTGATGTAATATTAATGCAAATTAACTAGATTGTTATATCTTTTAAAGAGAGAAATATTCGATTGTGTGCATTTTTACATTTTAGAGCAATTTGACATTAATATTAACAGCAGCGACGGCGCCTGCAGTTTTTAAATGGGTGAGCACAAAGTGGGTCCAATATATTGTGGTGGTATTTGATTGATTTCTCTTTCTTTTTTTATCAATCAAACCCTTTACCAAACTCAAAAAAAAATACCTCGACTAGCTCTTATCGCGGTGGAGCAATTCGACCTCAGGAGCGAATTCCTGTGACGATATTGTCTTCGTTTTCAAAATAAAATAAAATTCTTCCAATGCAAAAAATAAATTGTCCAAAAATAAATCTTCAATTCAAGTTTTTAATAATTTAATGTAATGTAAAATTTTATTGGGCTCGTACTCTTAAATTTATCCTTATCCAAAACGTCGGCTTATCTATCCGGCCACACGCTCGCACTTTTAAATTTTTAATTTCCAATTTCACGATGCAAATTCAAATTTACAATTTGAACTTCTTCTATTCCAAATCAATCAAATCAAATTATTTATAGCTCAGCAGCCACTCATCAAAAAATATCCAAATGAATTCCAAAATGTCAAAAATTATCATCCAGAAAAAAGCGCAACAATGCAAACGCATCCAATTCACTTTATTTAAATCAAAATCAAAACTATTACTCACAAATTCAAATAAATATCAAAACTCAGCATATCAAAAATCAAATTCAGCGGGCATGCAAAATCACGCACCCGCTGACGGCCATAGTTGGCCAAAAAAGCCCTTATCTCTATCTTTTCTCCCCACTCTGTACTTTTCCAATTTAAACGTTTAAAAATAAAATTAACAAATTTTTACAATTTAGCACAGGGTGGGTCGGAATATTTTGTTTCACGACAATATTTAAGGTAGACACAAAAAAATTTATAAATAAACTAAAAAATTACAGTATTGAAATAAACACCTAAAATTTAAAACGTATATTCTAAGAAAAAAGGAAGCTGTCAGTTAATTCTCACCACAAATTTCAAAATTTTAACTACACTGTAGGAAAGAAGACACTTTTCTAAGCATATTAAAACAAAAATTTTGTTGGATTATCCATTAGTTTTCGAAAAAATCGAATTTAAAAATCAAAAATTTACATGTATTTTAAATATACGTTTTAATATGGATCTACGATAGGCCGTGGTTGAGTTAGTCAAAAGAACAAAAAAACTAACATTACATAACAACATAACAATTTTAAAAATATCCCTGTAGAATGACAGAACTCGCCTCCAACGCGCATAGAGGCTCCACCCACAGGCCTCAAAACGCGCAAGTTAACCACGCCCCTACCACAAGAAGCAGCGAGCCAAGAAGCACCCGGCCGACCGCCCAGCCCCAAAACGACGACATCCAAGGGTTCGCACGCGAACTTTCCAACGCGTTCGCCAGCATCCTCAGGGACGCAAACGTCGGAAAAGCGACGCTTGAAAAACTACAAACGGTAACAGACGACATCATCACAAAATACCCGATCGTGAATGCCTAGACACCGACAGCAACCGTTATCCCTACAGATTGCATTCTGGATTGCAACCGGACTCCTCGCGAAAAAATTGTTGCTGCTAGAGTTCGCCCACGCCCACGACCTAGACGTCATCATGGTCAACGAGACTCACCTAAGAAAAGATGACAACGCCAAGCTGCCAGGGTACATCCTATACCGCACCGACCGACAGCACGCCCGAGGTGGAGGCATCGCCATTTACGTCAAGACCTCCATCGAGCATTACAAAGGACACCCACTGGAGTTAAACCACCTGGAGGCCACCACAATCGACGTCCTTACGAAGAACCATGGATGGCTCCAGAACTCATCAATCTACAACGCCCCCAACAGAGAAATACTCCGAGAAGATATCGCCGCCCTCCTCGACGGACCCGGAGGGAAAATCATCGCGGGCGACTTCAACGCCAAACACTCGACCTGGGCCTTCAGGCACACCAATCAAGCAGGAAGAAACCTCTCCAGGATCGCAATGGATCTCGACCTCGTCATCGCCGCTCCGACAGCCCCAACCCACTACTCCCCGGCAGGCACGCCAAGCATCATCGACCTAGCCCTCATCAAGGACACCCAAATGCAGTTTCATCTAACAACTGCACAGGAACTCACCTCGGACCACTACCCAGTGCTACTCTACCTGGGAGACGACATCAGGTCAAGATTACAACCGACGAGATCAAAAATTTCATGGCCCTCCTTCCACGACCACCTCTTACAAAACATGGACGCCATTCCGATCATTTCCACCGAAGACGACTTGGAAAAATACGTCGAAGTCCTTCAGGACAACATTTCGCGATCCATCCAGCACGCAACGAGGCAAATTGACGTCGCTGACATCAGAGATCGCCTCCTTCCAGAACTGAAGGCACTCATCCGGGAGAAACGCAGAGCTAGAAAACGCGCACAACGCATCTGGCACCCGGACGACAAACGACGATACAACCGCCTCAAAGAGCAAGTTTCCGAAGAAGTTAAAGCGCATCACGATCTGGAATGGGCAAACAAGATCGAATCGCTCAACTTTGAGAACCAATCCGCCTGGAAAATGGCCAACGCCCTAATACGCCTCAAAAACCGCCAGACGCCCGCCATTACCCGCCCCGACAATACGCAAGCGAAAAGCGATCAGGAAAAAGCCGACACCTTCGCCGACAATCTGGAAATCCAGTGCAGCCCCCTCGAAGAGCGACTCAACCAAGACCATATCGAAATGGTCGAGGATTTCGTCAAGAGGACCCTCCCAATCAAAAACCCCACGCCGATCGACCCGGCTTCGACAAAGGAAGTCACCTAAATTATTCGATCCCTGAAGAACAGGAAAGCACCTGGATCCTACGCGATCACAAATCGATCCCTCAAGGCGATGCCGCGCAAGGCAATCGCAGCACTCACCGGCATCATCAACGCCTCACTCCGCCTCCGCCACTTCCCGCAGAAATGGAAAACTGCCGACGTAGTGGTCATCCCCAAGGCAGGTCAAGACTCCCGGAAGCCCCAAAGCTATCGCCCCATCAGCCTCCTCCCGTCGCTAGAAAAGATCGCAGAAAGAGTCATCTCCACCCGGATTAAGAAAACCATGTTCGATCAAAGTATCCTGCAAGACGAGCAGTTCGGTTTCCGTCCAGGACACGGCACGGTTCGGCAAGTCCTCCGCCTGGTCAAACACATCTCCCTGGGTTTCAACAAAAAAGAGGTAACCGCACTCGTTCTACTCGACGTGTCGAAGGCTTTCGACAAAGTGTGGCACCAAGGCCTTCTTTACAAGATGTTAAACGCCAACATCCAACCAGCACTCGTCAAGCTGGTGGCGTCATACCTTGAAAATCGAAAATTCAAGGTGAAATTCGAAGGCACCCGATCATCCGAGCGCTTCATCACTGCCGGAGTACCCTAAGGATCCATCCTCGCCCCGACCCTCTTCAACATCTTCGTGAGCGACATGCCAGCTCCAACCGACCCGAGGACGAAGATCTCTACGCGGATGACACGGCCGTCTACACTTCCTCCAAGTGTCAAGATCTCGCCACCGATCGCCTGCAAGATACTGTGAACAACCTGGAAAAATGGTTCGCAACATGGCGCATCGGTGTAAACTCGACGAAAAGTACCGCGACCATGTTCAAGAAGAAGCGATACAAGATCCGTCCTCGAACCAACATCTTCATGTTCGAGACCCCAATCCCATGGACAAACACTTCGAAGTACCTGGGAGTCACGTTGGACTACAGACTGCTGTGGAAGGAACACATCGAAGCCGCCGCAAGCAGGGGAAGAGCTGTCTTCGCAAAGCTCTATCCGCTCCTAGCTTCAAACAGCAAGATGTCACCGGCAAACAAGCTGCGCATCTACAAGGCCATCATCAGGCCCACCATGACCTACGCCGCGCCCGTGTGGGGGACGGTTGCCCGCACACACATAAAGAAAATCCAGGTGGTGCAAAATAAATCCATCCGGCACGCATTCTCAAGCCCGTACTATGTCACCAATAGAAGACTCCACGCCGACGCGAAGATGGAAACCAACGACGTGCACATCAAAAACCAGGCGGAAAAACTATACAAAACCGCGACAATCCCCTCATCTCGCAGCTAGGACAATACCAACCAGGCTACAACCTAGGACACAGCAGGCCAAAGGACATCCTCATCTGCCCGTCAGCCGGGGTGTAAGTAACCGTAATCTTTACATGTTCGTTTCAGGTTCTCACCAAGCATCGGGTTCATCAAAACACCCGGATGCCAAGAAACCATGCAAAGACGATCGGAATCACGCCAAATCACTCGCCACGACTCATGGACGGAAAGGGACCAAGCTCATCGAATGCAAGGAACCACAATTCACGGACACTCGCCACGACCCATGGACGGAAAGGGACCAAGCTCATCCAATGCAAGGAACCACAATTCACGGACACTCGCCCCGCCCCATCGACATCAAGGGACCAAGCTCATCCAATGCAAGGAACCACAATTCACGGACACTCGCCCCGCCCCATCGACACCAAGAAACCAAGTTTGTCAAATACTAGGGACCCAAATCCACGAATCGCACACTCGCTCCGCCCGCAGAAACCAAGAGACAAGTTCACACCACGGACCAAAAACACGCACTCCTCACCGCCGCCTCTGACCCCAAACCACGCCACAGGAGCTCCCCGCAAACATCTGGACATCGAAAAATCAAGGAAAATATCCCCAGGGACCAATAACCCAGCCAGATCAAGCCTAGCGCTTTAAAAAAGAGGAAAGATACCTCAATAAACTCTAACGCCCGCTGCCCACATGAGTTGAAGGAGATAAACGGTAACACGTGGTACCTCTATATAGCCAATAAGTTCATCGTTCATCGTCGTGTCAAGGAATTCCAAAATCTTGTTATTTCATAGGTAGTGATAATTAAATAGCAGACGGAGTAAAAAAATTAAATGAAATGAAATAAGTTTACTAGAATTAAATTACGTTGAAGGGTAGTGAACTTGATCGGTTGGTTGACTTAGATCAGGAATGAAAATAAACATCTGCCGAGTTCACGACGTGTAATTCGACCGCGACTGCGTAGCGAAATGGCAATGCAAAGCGTTTAGCACCGTAGGCGCTTTAATCTTCTTCATCTGGTGAGTGAATAACGGGCGTTGGAAATCTTGGATCAAAATATACGCTGACGCGGGTTTGACCGCGTCGATCTGAGTGGTGAGTAATTTAAAAGGAGGAATTGAAAAATTTTGAATTTTGAACCAAAGTTTGCCAAATGTGTATCGAAAAATATCAAAAAGGGGATCGACCGCAACTGACAGCAAACATTAAAAGTATATCAAAGCACACGTACCGTCAACAGAAATGAGAGCGGGGAGCTTCACTAGCGAGTTACCGTCGCACGACTCGTGGTATCGGGGTGTATCGTATTACAACTACCTGCTTTTATTAACTTTAAAATAACGTTTTTTTGAAAACTAATGCGTAATCCGCAAAAATTTTTGTTGCATTATACTCAGAAAATTGTTCTTTTTCTTACTGTGTAGTTGAAATTTTTGAATACGTGGTGAGGGTTGACTGACAGTACACGTAATAGTATATTACGTGCCGAGGTGGAAAATGCTTCATTACAGCCGAGCGCTAAGTTAGTTGACTGAGGCGCAAAGCGCCGAAGTCAACTCTATGCGCGAGGCTGGAATGAAGCTTGACACCGAGGTAAGTATTTTCAGATATTAATTACATATCACATATATTAATTTTTTTAAATTTTCTACAATTTGGGTGGGCCAGGATGATCACGTGCTCACCCAAATTGTAGAAAATTTACACCGCCAAAATTTGGCACCGTCGCTGGTTAACAGACAAATTAAATAAACTATTTTGCTATCACTTTTGTTTGATAAAAATAAAAAACTATTTTATATCGAATTTTTGCTTATTTAATTTATTAATTTATACTTTATTTGATTTACTAGATAAATTTACTTAGGGTAGTACTACTAACTAAGAACTGCAGTAAGTAGCAACATTCTTTCACAAGTAGCTGTGCTATAACAATTTATTTTCTTCTTATTATTTAGATAACACTCTATATCTTAAAATTGCCAAAGATATTTTTAAAATGGTTTTTATTTATATTTGATAGAGTGCTTTACGTTGTTATAAATACTCATGTATTTACTTTTACTTTTCTTTTCTTTATTTTATGTACTTTTAACATTATCTCAAGTATAAAAATAATATTTGTTTTAATAAAATCCGACTCGTACTTTTATTTCCAAGATGGCGACTTGCTACCACATCGAGAGGTCTGGGGAACCACTACTTATTTGCCGAAACCTCAAATTGATTAAAAATTACTTTTTTTTCCTAAAATATTCAAAAACTCATAATTCTTAATTATTTATAATTTTTAATTATAATCTAAAATTTAAGTATTAAACTGTAGAGTAAATACAGTAGAATTTGATTGGTGTGTACCTCGATTGGTGTGGAACTCAATTGAATAAAGTTTAGTTTAAACAGTATATTATGTATAACAAAAGTCAAAGCTTAACTATTGGAAATGAAGAAAAATTTAAAAAACGTATATTATGAAAGTGGTTGAAATTTGATAAGGTTAACTTAACTTAAGGTAAGCCTTAACTAATGATATAGAACTATGTCAGAGTATTTGAGAATAATAATTTATTTTACAAGTTAAAAAGAACGAAAATGACTTCCTGGGATTACAGAATTACAGTGTTAAGCCATTGTTTTGCTATGAAGCTTTTGTATGGTTATATTTTATTTCATCGCAATTTGGTACCAACTGTAGCTTCAGCATTTGTAATTTATAACCCTTAAGGTACATCGATCAAAAATTCTTAAGAAGGTAGTTCCAACATAAATCAGAAAATACTAAAAGGTTAATCAAAATAATCACTTGACTCTTTAATTTCCGTTATAAATTGCTTGGATTTTCGTGGAGTGGAAGATCGCCTTCGTCGAATTTCGCCTATTTGTACAGTTGTGCAATAATTTGTTGAAGTTCATCGTTCGCTTAGCAATCTTGAGAAGTCGATTTAGTTTCAAGTATCTTCGAAAAACGTTTAATGAAAATAGTATATTTAATTAAATACAAAAATAAAACAAACTTTTTTAAATTTTTGTTATAAATAACCTTTTAACAAAATATAAAGCATTCAGTTCTAAATTTTTTCGTATTAGTGATTCTATCCATATTTCTTTGTGGATATTTTCAATTTTTCCATTTTGGCCAACATAACTTTGTCAGAATAAAATGTCCTCGCTTCTCTTTATTTGCTTCAGAATCATAACTGTTGCTCTACGCAATCTTATACTAACTTCTTCTGTATAATATTTCCATATATCAATATTTACATCATTTATATTGGTTTAAAAAAACTTCCAAAATAAACAACCCAACATCAGAGATTTCACGACCCTGCTACTTGCATACCGAATGGCGTAGTAGAGTAGGTAATTTGAGTTTCTGTTTGAGTCCTGTAATAATTTTAAAATAAAAATTGTAGATTCCTTTCGAAAATGACCATTTCTTAAGTTAATATGTAAATTTCAGAGAAAGAACCTTACAAAACTAGAACGCCGACACGAAGCAATTTACTTATCACGTAATTTTGCCGTTAACACTTCCTTTATGTGCATCGATTTCTTTAGCTATCAACAGAACTGCACGGAAAGTTATATTGAAAGTAATAAAACATTGAATTACATTCAATAAAGAATTCAATACATGTTCATTAAGATCTAATCGGTGTAATTGATTATTGTGCCGGTTTCAACTTTACTATCACCATAATCTTCAATAATGTCGACTTTAAATGCTGAATTGGTTGCTGGAACTTATTGTAGGTACCTACCCCAGTTCCTTAGAGGAAAACCTTTTCTTGATAACATCGTACTTCTGTAAACTGTAAGTAACTAATCATGATTAATGAGCTTTAGCTCCACTTTATTATTATGGAAATAAAATCTATATTGTTTACTCTATAATAAAATAAAATTTTGACTTACAATGGCTTAATCATCAATAACCTTTCTGTAGTGGAAACAAAGTTAACAAAGCACTGTCGATAGCTGAAAATTTGCCAACTAAATCTATCACGAGAATATCTTGTATTACTGCTAGGTACCAAGTGAGTAGTGAAAAATATCTAAAAATGTTCACATACATCAAAAATTTGTCGCAGTCGTTTTAACTTTTTACGATTTATCTGCAATTTTGGCAATTTATATTTTTCACCTCTACCAGATCTGAATTTTAACTAAAATTTTCATACTTTCTTGTTCTTCACATTTCTTTAAATATTATTATTTCTCGCCCTGCTGATGCATACAATATATTTCATAATCTTTTAATTAAACATAATATCACACAAAGCAATTTTAAAAAGTTTTCCTTCATTTACCTCATAAATATGCAAATTTTATTTAAGATTTTGATCTTTTTATATTTCAAGACAATTTAAGAAATAATAAAAGAAATGCAATTCAAAAATCTTATTGTTTCATAAATGCTGCTGCGAATATTCAAAAGGAATATTTATGGAAATAATGATAAATAATTAATGTTAAGATGAGATTAAAAAGAGACAACATTTTTAATTAAATCTCTTTTATTTGGTAAACGTAGTTTTTAGGTTTTGTTTGCTTGTAGATTGCATTTTACTATTTATTTGAAAAAACACTATTAATTAAACATTTCAGTAATTAATAGTTTTGCACAAATAATAAAAACTCAAAATAAAAGTAAAATTAAAGCTTACATTATTAATCCAGCGCAAATCTCTTCTATTTGCATGTCTGTTATACTACATATTACATTACAAAAAGAAATACCAAAAGTGATGTTGAACGTTGCTTTTAAGGAGAGTAAATTTTTAAATTAAAAGAAAAGTAAAGGAAGTGCATGCTTTTTAGTTTCTATTACAGTTTCTGTTAATTCCAGATTAATATACCTACTGGAATTCTTAAATAAGGCTTAAATATTTAACAAAATACAGTGAATGATGATGATAAGCGGAAATCTGAAGATTTTAATTAAAGTTTTCGTAGGGCTTTAGTCTCTCTGCTTCATCTCGTACCACTTAGATCTGCTATTTCTAATGGCTTTCATTAACTTGGCATTATCGTGTCCTTTTGTGTCCGATTCATTAAAGTTCTTTTATGTTATAATTTCCTTACTCTACTAGCAGTATTAAGGGTTTCATTCTTTGTGAACTGGGCTTTTACTGAAACCGATTTGTCTTTGATTACAAACTTAGAAAACATTTTTTAACACGGATTTGGGTCAAATCACTAACTGTAAATTAACTTTCTCGGCAAGTCGAATAAGGGTCTTTGAGAACCCTATTGTAAAACTTGAGAAAAAAAAACTTTTAATATTCAGTTGAGAATAATTTATTTCAATTAAATTTTATGATGGTCAATATTTATAGTTTAAAAAAACTACGAAAGTTCGAGTAGAGCAATCGTTTAAATACGTTAATGCGTTTTTCTTATTAATGGAGATTGTAACACAAGTTCAAAAAATCTCCCGAGTACATAGAACAAATGGCTGTGCAATTAAAGCAATCCCAAACTGCTGAAAATGTAGTAAAATAGCTTTGTTTAAGAAAAAGAAATCTGAACAAAAACCGCCACGTTACCGGAATAACATAAATTTCTTTCTTTCAGGATGCTCTTATAAATTGGTTCCGATTTCATTTTATTTGCTTTAATTTGCAACGAAAATAGTCAACCAAATGGTACCACGTTACATTTCCTTTATATTTGTTTTATAACCCTTAAATAAGTTCCGAATATCTCAAATGTTTAGTCGTAAAGAAAATTATTTTTTTGTGAAGCATTAAATTTATTGCAAAATTTTCATTACGTTATTTAAACAATTACTCAAGTATCAGAATAATTTAATACACCATTACTTCTTCATTAATTATGGACGAGGTTATGGGTAAATGCAGCCATAAAATTCCAACGTTCAAATTGTAAAACAATTTAATTATAAGCGATAGCACAAACGTGACCACCATTAAAATTAAACCTTCCTAAATATTATATGAAGTAATGCTCCTCTTAACTTACATAAAATCTCTTTGTTAATGGATAAGTAACAACGTAGAGCTTTTAAGTTGTTTCATGATTGCATCTTGCAATAATTAAACTGACTTCAACAACTAAAATAAAGTAATCTAAAATGTCTGCTTTTATTTCTTGCATTGTTATCGTAAGTAGAAAAACTCAATTGAATTAATGTGTGGTGTAAAGCATCGCGTGATTTTATTTTTGGTCGCGACAAATTTTACTACTGTGATCTCAAGTCTAACTTAATCTGTGAGTTACAGGGAAAGGCAACAGGAAACCATCCAGTTAATTACGTTTCCCTACTAAGTTGTCTTGTTTTCTCCCAACGATTACTTTGCTGATATGACACTCAAAGAAAAAGAACGATATTGCATAATAATTAGTTGACTTGACTTGTAATTATTGCATGGTTTAAAAAATGCTCCTTATTAATAAGTACCTATGCAACTTCTTTTCAACCGTGTATATTACGGTTGAACATAATTAGTTTGTGAAAAGAAGTCAAATTTCTTATAAAAAAAAAAAATTAAATCTTATAAAAAGACGTACGTAATTTCTTGTTATCCACTCCTGATTATGATTTTTAAGTGACCATCAAATATTGGTTATTATTGGATATTTTCCGAATAGATTTAAGTGGTAATATAATGTATATTGCTCAAAGGTGATTTAAAATCCTACATAAGTAATCAAAAATAATAATAGCCAGAATAATTATATTTTTTAATATTAAAACTATGTATGTCGGTTTGCAGAATAGAATATTGACCAAATTCATCCTGCATTTTGTTTGATTGATATATTTACTATTCTATACCTTGGTTTAACACAAACAGTTTTTGTAATAGATCGCAATAATAAAAAATTAAATATAGTAAACAGACTATGACAAAATCACCATGTGTCATATTGTAAAAATAAAACAATAAGAATGATCAGATTTATGGTTTTCAATACAAATAGTAAATGATAGATTCGAGTTCATCTTGATTGAAAAATTTACCACATACATACAGGAATCGATTGTTTTGATTCAAGTTTTTGTTAGCTGTTCCACATCAACAAAAATTTTTAGTTGCTATTTGATAACGGATATTAGATAAAGATTGATAAAACAAATGTTATTTTAAAAAATCATAGAACGCAGAAATTATTATTGTTAATTATTGGTTTAAATTATTAATAAAAATAGAAAATTTTGAGTTTTAAGAGAGAAAAGTGAATTAATGCATTTAAATACACAGTTATGTATCACAGAGAGGATTAAAAATAATCCAATACTCACATCAATTTATATTTCGGAGTTTTAAATTTGTTAAATTTATTTACAAAATAACGAAAACTGTTGCGACTTTGAAATTAAGTAAAACCCAAACTTTGCAAGATAAACTCATAAAAGTTGCTCTATATATAAAATTTTGCTGGTTTTTATGATATAAAATGAATAAACGATTTTTGGAAATAAGTTCGACTTTAATGATTCATTGTATAGTTGTAGTTGTAGTTTTATATACTGCAGAATTTTTAAGGATTTTAGGTTGGTATGATAAAATTTGTATAACCATATTAAAATTAATATTTTATTACGATTTGGATAGCTTGAATTAAATTTTCTATGAAGGTACTGATTTTGGACATCGTAATTTAATAATTTGATAAAAGTTGTATTACAATTCGTCTATATTTAAAACAATACTTCTGAAGTAACAGTGAAAGTTGTCATCTGGCGAAAAGATCACAATAATAAACCAATGCTTGTTAAACTTTTACTGTGTGGAATAAAGAAAACATTATTTAGGATTTACTAATAAATAATTTATACAATTTCGAAAATAATATGCAATACAGTAACCTGCAGAAATTGATGTTTAAATTAGTTATCGCATTTGTTTATAATTAAAATTGAGTAATTAAAATTAAACTTAAAATGGCTTTCAATATCTGTTTTCAAAAGTAGTAAGAATAAAAAATTAAAACTTAATCATATTATTTAATAAATTTGATCTTCATTTTCACATAAAATTTAAATTTTTACTTAATTTCAAGAGCTAAAAATTAGGGCTTCCAAAAAAACACTACATTTTGATGACATAAAATCGGGTTTATTTTGCTTGGTTACAGCAAACTTGAGACATCAAAAATAACACTATAATATACTTATTACTGATTCTTATTTGTAATTATTAATGATTATTACTAATTATTATTATATAAATTGAGCTATGAATATTGTTACGAAAATCTGTGTATATAACTGTTAACAAAAATACATTAAAAAATTAGTTAAAGTTGTCGACCCACCGTCTCGTGATTTTAACATGAATTATTAAATGTCGTGCAATTCCAAATTAAACATTTGCGAAAGAAAAACAGTAGGTAGTAGTAGCTCGACAAAGTTTATAGCTCTAAGGTAAAAAACTTATGAAAATTTAAAAGATATCTCTCAGAATTATTGTGTAATGAATACATAATTAATGCGTCTTCCTATTTTTTTGTAATAAATAAATATACCTATATTTTATTAGCCAAATTAATTTAAGTAAATTTATAATAATAGTAAACCTAGATGAATTCATAATAGCTATAGTTATTAAATTCTATTTGATCATTAAAGTTATTAGCATGTGTGTTAATATTTAAGTCAATCTTTTCATAAATTCAATAACTTCAATAACTTTTTGATCATAAATTTGATCTGTGTAATGGTGGCTTATAATTTACTATAATGGTTACTATGAGAGTGTAATTCTATCTAAAATGCAATTTTAAAATAAATTGCAGTTGTAATCGTCATGCTCTAAGGAGTATTTTATATTATTACTAAGATATTGTGGGGGTATAGAACAACTTCCCAGACCTCCCGGTGCGCACTGCTGCAATATGTAGATGAAAGAATGAAAAGTTTATATTTCATAAAATTCATCACAGAACATGCTCAAAAACTTTAGGTATCTGAAACTAGTGGGTCTGGGAGGTACGAAATATTTTCCATACCCCAATAATTGTGTTCACAAATGAAAAGTAACCATACACTATTACACATGAAATGAAATAGTAAATTAGTAATGTAAGCCGTCGGAAGTGTATAAAAAATATTATTCAAAATCAATAACAATAATTCATTTATTTACAACAGGTTGAAACCAATTTTACATACCAAACAGAAGAAGAATTATCTAGACTATAAATATGACTTATAACTTAATATCTGTTGCACTGTAACCCAAGAATAAACAGAGAAATTTTGATGTACACGTTTTGGGAATCAAAAAAAAAATTTCCAAGAATGTGAAATAAAAAGAAAAATTGGTGTACAAAATTTTGGTTTGCGGTAATCGTAAGTATACTTGGCTTGAGCAATACTTGAGAACGAGTCAAGTATGAAATCAAACAATATAGTCGATTTTGTACTCGAGTCATATTCAAGTATTCCTCGAACGAAAATCGACTATATAAGTATTGGCAGATGTAATTTCGAGCTCAAAATATAGTCAGATTACTAATGGTTGTTGTTAATTATTATGGTCAAAATAATAAAAGTTTAAAACGTGACATTAATTTTAGAGTTGCCCAAATACACCAGAGAATCATATGGCAGTACCCGATATCTAATATACAGATGATTAAGGTCGTGATATATTCCAAGAGAGGCACATGTCGTCAACAGGTGGCGTGCATTTATAAAAGTCATAAAAATATTCAATATTATCGTTCAAATGATCCCAGTAATTTGTAAATGAATTATGGATTATTTATATGATTTCTATAAATTCATACAAATTTTTTTGTCATGACACCACCTATTTAAAAGATTACCCTTTCTTAAAATATGCCCCTCTAGTAAATATAAGAATGGGTTAACTTTAAACTATAATAATTATAAAACAAACTGAAACTCTTTAGCGATACGAAATATTCACAGAACATTTTCTTACAAATTTCGAAGTATCTAGGCCAACACAACTATTTTCAATTAAAAATGGTGTTCAATAAATTTTAATCAAAGTAAATGTTTTAATTTTGAGAAATTTACAGAAGTATACAAATTCAAATTTAATCAATAAAACCACTTCTCACAATAATTAATTTATGTAAACCACTAAGTGGCTTCGTGTATAATATTCGCATCGTCAGAGTGTTATGCCAATATATTATGTACTTACTAGTATATTATAATATATTAATATATTAATTATTAACTTGTGATATAAGTATTATAGAGTATTAAATAAGTTTAAAAAATAAACAAGTTAAATAAACGTAAAATTATAAATTATTTATTGATTGAGCTTTCGGCGAGATGTATCACCTTCGTCAGAATTATAATAATGAATTATCATACAAAAATTGTTAATATTTATAAATTTTTAATTCTGACGTATTATTTATTTGCACTTGCAAGCAAAATAAAAATATAATATAATACTATAATATATTTTGTTTAGATCCTGCACGAAGGACTTGAACTAGTCAACAGACTTATTTATAATTAATTTACAGTTATAATTAAGCATTATTGATTTATAAATTTAATATTATTTTTTATAGTTTTGCGTTTTAAATTTTTGCCAAAAGTTTATACTTCGATACAACGGCAAATTTCAGATACATATACCTGAAATTTAGATCTGTCACGTAGTATGAAAAAATTACATGTTTCGTTGCTTGTGACATAAATACCCATTTAGTAAATTAATAATTTCCTAGAATCGAAGAACTAAACTTTTTCTATTATATTATATTAAGGGAAAGATTTAGGGTAGTGACATGTGAAAATTCAAATATTATTTGAGAAATAATATAATTGGCGTATGACCGCATTGCTGTTAAATAAACAATTTCAAAGCATTTTTTTTCAGAATATAAAGCTGAACGCAGCAGCATAATACCACAATTAATATTAGCTTTGTTTCTTCAGAACTTCAAACCGTGCTTCAAACTGTCAGGCACAAGCGTAAATTAAAATTCACAAGATAAATGATAAAATTCACAACTATTGACTCACAGTGTGTTTTGTAATTTGTGTATAGTATAATAATTATATTAACCTATTTTTGTAAACAAAATTCTATAATGGATTAACGGATTTAGATTCTTTTTTAAACTAGCTAGCAATATAACGGAAGGAGTACACGTTAACCAGGCCTACATATTTTAGTAAATATAGGTATAAGAAAAATTCTAATAGAATTTTATTAATGATATTAAAATGAAGCAGTTAAACTGAGGATTAACTTCAAATATCGATTATTTAGAAAATAATCTATGTTAAAGTTCCGATTTTTTGTGCAAGAAACACCTACTTGTTCGAAGTGGGCAGGATTAATCTCCATTCTATTAACAGTACATGTAGCCTACGTAAATAATTAAATCACAGTTTTTTAAAAGCCGCAGTTAAGGTAAGCAATTAAAACAGTTAACATCCTAGCATAATTTTATATAAAATTGTATTTTTTTATTTATAGCCGATTTTTACTTATAAACAGAGATTCTTGTCTGTCTAAACCCGTGTCTTTTCAATTTAAGGGTTTTACAAGGATATTTTATAAGTGGAATGATTTCTTCACCGATTTGTCTCAACTTTTGTTATTTTTTTATATTTAGGGAGAATGTTTTTACTAGAAAAATTAAAAAATAATTTCAGGTAAAGAATAATTATGCTATACCCAAATATTGCATTTATCCACTCTTATGTAAAAAAAGATGGGGTGCAGCTAAACTTATGGAAAACCTAAATTTTTTAATACATTTTTACAGTTTTTAGCCTGTTTTATCCCAATTTGTAAATTCGCGGGCATGATAATTATGTTATACTCCAATATAATTAAATTGAAGAATAAAGCTAAACGTTTTATTACAAGTGGAACATTGGGTTTTAAAATCTGCAAATCTCAGTTTAGTAAGTTAAATCTGTGATAGTTCAAGTAATTACCATAATTAAAACATTAATAATTTTATTAGTTCATAAAATTAAATTACTAATGCATAAGTCTAATAATAAACTCATAAATTTTGATATATCAATAAAGTTTATTTGTCAGAAATGACTTATCTTTCCACTAGAATTGTTATAAGAACACATTGAGTTCTAAATCAAACGCAATATAAATAATAAAAGCAAATAAAAAAATTTATGTGTCACGTAATATTATAACGCATTGTTGTTTGTAATATTAGCTGACAATATCACATTGGATTTGGAGCTGTGTCAAAAATTACTGACTGAATTAAAAGTATAAAATACAACAGACACCTTTCAACTTTTAAGCGATTTTAAGATTAGAACGTTTTTATTCCTGGAGGCGTAAAAGGCTTAAGAAGGAAGTGTACTTACTGGTAAATTGCAAAAGCTGAAGTTTAAGCGCTCGTATTTCTGTAGTAAGTCGTTCCACCTCCTGCCTGTTCTCTTCCTCCCGTTGCTGGAGAAGTTGTTGATATCCTTGTCCGCTTTCTTGCTGGTTTGACTCTTGCTGTGTAGCTGTTGAACCCGAAAACAATAAAACTCATCAATTGCGAATTGTTTGTTATCGATTTGCATATAATTAAGAAATCCAAAATTAGACGACATATTTATTTAATTCCAAAAGTATTTGGGTGATAATTTAAAATTACGCTCGGATGCAGTAACGCAGCCCTTTTTCCGGCACTATTTAATACTAAATTACCAGGTACTTTAAGATAACGTGAATTAGTGGGCTATTATCTAAAGATAACGAGTGACACATGCTGTGACAAAGGGGTGCTAAATGTTGAAAACGGACACAATCAAACAATTGGAGATTGCATACTTCCTGGTACGGCGCGACGCGACGCCGCTGCAGTTTCACAACTGCAATGCAGGAACATGGAACAATATTCCGAATATCGATAACCGAAACTGATTGGTTATTGCACATAATGACTAACTAGCTTGGTATTCTATTGTATATAAACAGTCGTTTTGCTTAGTTTTCGGTTAACGCTATTTATACCGACCCAATTAGTTATACAATAAATAAAAGTTCGACGTCACTGAAAATTAACCAAACGCTTTTGAAAATGCAAGAAGTTTATAATTTATTAACCTTAGCACTTCACTTATACGTAGTTGGAGCATATTTATTTTATTTTATGTTCGTCGGCGTGATATAATATATTCTACCCGTCAAAACTTTTTGAATGTTTTGGATGGATCTCTTTAATCTTGAAAAATATTTTAAAGTCTTTAAAGTATTTTCGTGACTACGTTCGTTAAGGAGCCCTTAATGCACTACTTCATTTTATTATTACCTACCTACTTTGTTATTTTAAATTATTAGCAATCAATATTTTGAGGTTCGAACCTCGGCGCTCCGCATAAAAAATTTACCTTTAAATCGTTTTATTTTCATTTACTAGCTATAATGGCTTTTACGTGTCCAACATTTCATTGTTAGCTTAATCGGATTACCTTGTTTTAACAGTCGCGCTTCTTTGATAAATTAAATATAAAGCTTTCATTTTGTTCCGGTCCTTAATCCAAAACGATTTATATTGCCTGACTTTTCTTAAATATTTTAAAATAAGTAAATGTTTAACGTTTCAGTAATGGAACTAATTTCTTGAAATGACAAATCCTGACATTTTGTTAACAAACTTTAAGCGAATCGCAATAAATTGATGCTTAACAAAAATTCCCTACTAAGATGATTCAGAAACGATAAAATAGATTTGCTACTCACAATGTTTACATGGAAGAAGGAAACTACAATAAAACAAAAAGTATTAAGAAGCAAACAGCGTTTCATGCCTTTTAGCAAAATTTAAAGCAAATGCAAAGCACCAACTCTTCAGAACTTTATTGTTATGCTTTAAAGATAAAAAACTATAAACTCGCTTTTATAAAATTCATAGTTTTCAAAAACAAACTTTCAATATTTTATTAGGTTACCTTCTAAGTTGTACATTGCACAAACTATCTATTTAAATGAAAAATATAACTTCACAAAAATAATAAGTATCGCTTCGGTATACGGCAGCGATGACGGAAAAACTCTTCGATAATTTTTTTTTGTATAATGAATTGTTTGCATGATTTAATATAAACTCTAAGAGGATTCTGACAAATTAATTATTGTAATGGGATACCCATACTTATTTCTATCCTAAACGGGTAAAAATAATAAACGTAATGGTGAAGATTTAATTTCCGAACGGAAGGATCTACATAAAGATCCTTAAATATTGTCTATAGAATGCAAAACTAAATGAAACTTGCGACTAATTCATGTCATCTCCAGTTTCGTGTTGACTTTACAGTTTTTTAGTAGTTTCAGCTTTGTTCTGCCAACTTCTATCCAATCAGCGTTGATTACCTTATCAAGCTCATTCAGCTTTAAGACGCTACCCTTGTAATTAGCACGAAACAAAGCCTATTTTAAGCGCCTACATTATGCAAACGAGTCTTTAAATGCTGTACGCTTATAGCTTGACAATACTTTGCTTCAGGTGAGTTAAGCTAATATAATATTTAAACAAAAAAATAAATTTGTTTAGCTATATTATATAACTAAAAGTACTTGGCAGAATAATAACAGTCTTTTGCAGAGTTTCCGCAAATTTCAAGTAAAATAAAATTACTGTTCACTTACGTAATTGGAATTTTTACAATGCAGGTTGCAGAGGAAGCTTGAGAAATTTATTTGACATTAAAACATTAGCAAAACTTGTTCAACATAAACAGCTGTATAAAGGTGGTCTAGAAAAGCATGTTCAATTTTGTAGACAGTTCCTACTGCCTTGTCATAGTAGTGTTAATGTTTTACGTAATGTTAATGTCAATGTTGATGTGGAGTAAATATCGTAGCTCCAATTCCGTGTTTAAATGTAGAGCAAAATACACTATTAGTTGGAGTACAGTTTGCAGGCCGTTACTGACTCGGTACAATTTTATTCACAAAATATTGGGCAATACAGTCTCCATTTTAAGTGCCAAAAAGTGTTGCTTAATAATAAATAATGAAGTAATTTTGGTTGGCTCACAAAATCATTCAAAATAATTTATTATACTTGTAGTTATACCATGAAAAACTTGGTTATCAAAATAAATCGCAGATCCAAAGTGTTTATCTTATAAAGTTAACAAAATGTGAATTTAAATACCAAATATTGTGAAGGTTTCTACAACGAAATTTAAAATTAGATTTTATTGTAATATTTTAGAATTGGATGGAAATTTTGAAAATTTGGATTGCAACTACTTTTTCTACATTATAAAATTGTCATCACAACGTGGGGCAGTAACTATATCTTTTTTGGAACAAATTGGAAGCATAATAAGTTAGAGCAAATTATTAGAACCTACGAACACTGAGCAACTTTTTCAGTTTCCGCCAAGTCAGTGTGAAACCGTGGTAAGCAAGTGTGGTGATTATAATCGGCTCGATTTTACCATAATATAATATGATATTCTATTTATACTGCAATACGTGGCTTCCCGGTTCTAAAACGCCAAATATCTCTGTTAA
Organism: Cantharis rustica; assembly: GCA_911387805.1. Classification (NCBI taxonomy): domain Eukaryota; kingdom Metazoa; phylum Arthropoda; class Insecta; order Coleoptera; family Cantharidae; genus Cantharis; species Cantharis rustica. Next base: position 41,363,153 of record OU426879.1, read on the forward strand.
GTGCATTATTAACCACTTGGTATGTTTCCATCCCCTTCCTTATGCCATCATTCCATGATCTTCTTGGCTTACCTCTTTTTTGCCTTCCGGGGACTTTCATTTTCAAATCCTTTTGGTCTTTCTAGTTCTTCCATTCTGAGTACGTAGCTGAACCATTTCAAATTTCTGCGATCTATTATATCCTTTATTGCGTTTTGAGACCCTATCTTCTTCAAATTTTGTCATTTGTTATAATGTTTTATTTTTAATATTTTAGAACTTCGTCACAAGTAATCGATCTCGGCAGCTTAAATCTTTTTTCTCATCTCTTCTCCTATAATCCATACTTCACTTTCATAACATAGCACTGATAATACACTGACCATTGTTCTACCTATGTATTTTTGGTTTTTAATAAGATATATCTATCCCACCAAACTGAGTTTAATGCTGGTTTCTATTCTAGATTATATAAAATCCAGAAGTACCGATACCATCTGTTGTTACGATCGTACCTAGATACTTAAACTGCTGCACTTGATTTATCCCCTATTTATCATTCTTTAATATTTAGAAGCGATTCTGTTATTGCTAGACTCCATTCTTGGTAGCAGTTGCTTCATTCATTATTGTAACGGGCTGTGGTACTGACCCCACTGCACTGAAGCTTAAGCTTATTGTGCACCCCTTCACAGAGTGTTGATACTCGCAGGAAGGCCAAGCTGAGATATTCCGTGGGTTAGCCATTCGAACACGGAACTCCCGCTCGTTACTCAACCAGCGATCGTATCAAACCACTACCATGGACTTTCCATAGCCCATAGATCGATATTGGGCTTATTTAGATCACAGCAGTGTGGCGTGGACATGATCAAGTAGCGAACCGCGGTTTACCGCGTCCTAGCCTGATGATTTAAGAATTGCGCCACACTGCTGGTCTTAGCAGTTGCTTAGTTTTCTCATCATAAATTCCAGATCGTATGCATCTTGTGCTATTATTACCTGATCATCGGCAAAATTTAGTGTAAAATGGTATTCAAATCTGATGGATAAACATGGGTTTAACCTGTTTTTTCTATTCAATCAGTACTATCTCTAAATAAGCATTAAAAAGTAGTGGGTAGAGACTATATCCTTGTTTCAAACAAATCTTTGGTTAGAGTAAACGCCTGCGACAAATTTTATCCATTTTATTTCCCGAAATATATCAATCATCTAAGGTTTGAAGTTTAGCTTCTTCAGAGCCTTCCAAATACCTTTCTTTAAAAAGGCTCTTGTTCTACCTATAATCGTTTTTCTATTAGTTGTTGAATCACAAAAATATTATTCATTCAACACTCGCGTGAAACCACTCTGCTCCTCGCTGATTTTATTTTACAGTTCTTTGGTTAGTAAGGCTAATAGAACTTTACCATATAGTCTGCTAAAGGTGCTATTAATGCTAAGGCCATGATAGTTGCTGAAGTTCTTTCTCGATTCTTTTTTGTAAATAGAACTTATGTAATGTAACTGGAATGTATTTTATATAGTACATTATTATCCACTCATCATAAATAATATTTTGTGTTTACTTCGATAAAACAATAGCTCTTTCGTAATATTACATTTTCTTAATATTTTTAAATTTTTTGTTTCAACTGTTTTGCTTCAACTTCTATTACATATTACCAGGGCTCGGAAGTTCTAGCAAATGCATATATTTTCTGGTAAGTCCTAGAATATTGAAAGTAAGATACAAATTTGTTTCACACTTCCCAGATATTATATACAAAACTTTATAATGCTAATTTTTTCATATTTACGGTTTTTAGTGCTATTTTGCTATTTTAGAGTTTTAAGTGCTATTTACAGGCATATTTTTATATAATAAATGAAGTAAACAAAATTCTATCGAAATAAACAAACGAAACAAAATGTAAATAATAAATTTAAACTGTTTAGTAAAGAATACGTACTTACTACATAGAGAAATAATATTTAAAAAACAATAAAAAATACATAAATTAACATTTAACAGGTTTGGACTTTAAAATTTGAATAAGAAAAAAAATATAAAAATAAAAATTGATAACAAATCTTTAAATGTTGACTAACAATTTTTTAAATAATAAATTACGTTATAAAAAATATTTAAATATATAAATATAAAAAATAAAATAAAAATTTAAAATAAATAATTTTGTAATACGATATAAAGGCCCTTATTTCACGATTATTTCACGATCATTATATAACAAAATAAAAACATAAAAATAATGAAAAGCAAGAAAAGATTATATACCAAACAAATTGAAAATTTAATATTAAAAAACCAAGATATTAAAAAAAAATGTTATGGGAAACAAATAAATTTTGTACCAAATAGCCGCATACGAATAAGCGAACGAAAGCAAACATATATTTTAATATCACTTTAATATTAAGTTCAGGTTTGAAATAATAGGAATTTGATTATTTTTAAAATTATGTCAGACGCATCTCAATGTAATTAGCAGGTTCGCAGTATTTAGTTCATTTATAAAATAAAAAATAAAAAAAATGGATAGCAATTATTTTATTTTGCATATTTTCAATTTTTTAATGCTATTTATAGCGCTAATTTTTGTGTTTTTAAGTGCATATTAAAGCGCTAAAAGTTTACTTTTTTAGTGCTATAACTTCCGAGCCCTGCATATTACATTATGTGCTGCGTTTTCAAATACTAAGGGTTAAGTTGAAGTCTTCAACTGTAATTTCAGCTACATAAAATTGTCACAAACACAAAATCTTAACGATGTGCTTTCGATTCAGTTTATTAAATGTATTAATTGTAAGAACACACTGGATTGCACTTAAAAGTCCTGTTTTATATGCGACATTTAGAATAGACTTGCATATGACAAGAATATTTGAAATAGATTTTTAGACACTTAGACACTTCAACCCAAGTGAATTAACCCTTAGCGGCCACACAGGATAACTAGTTTCACATTTATGATCAGTGTTTAGAACGCCATCTATAAATTGGCCAATAAAAATCATTAGAAATGTTAAAGAACTTTTCAACAAACATAAAACAATCGGTTAGAAGTCTTAAAATACTCAAATGTCTTGTACAACAAGGTTTTTCAGCCATGTGACCGCTATGTGGCCTGGCTGAGGTGTGGCCGCTAAAGGATAAGATTAATTTCGGTAATAATCAATAGATTGGTTTAGTAGAGTGGTGGAGTGGTTTAGGTAATGTAATTCGATATTATTATTATTATTATTATGTGATTTCCATTCCTTGCGGAATATACCAGCTTCTTCCGAAGCTCTTCCGATTCATTTCACAAGATGAATCACTCCTTATTTGCCTCTGTTTCTTCTCACAACTGCGAGTGCGTTTTAGCTCTCTCTACGATCTCTCTCCAAGCTTTCCTATTCTCACATTTCTTTTTCCAGTTCATAACCTTCATCTTCTTAAGGTCCTCCGTTACTTCATCCATCCATCTCGACTTCGTTCTTCCTCTACTTCTCTTCTCCATCAGTCTCCATTCTGTTATTTCTCTTATCACACTTTCTTCGCTTCTTCTCATCACATGACCAATCCAACGTATTCGCTGCGCTTTCACAAATTTCACAACATCCTCATCTTCCATGTCTTTCAATATTTCATGGTTCATTCTCATTCTATGTTCATTCTCATTTATTTTTTTCATACCTAGTATAGCTCTTAGGATTTTTCTCTCAAAAACTCTCAATTTTTCACTTTCCTTTTCTGTCAAGCTCATTACTTCCGCCGCATATGTCACTATTGGCCTTATAAGTGTTCTATACATCTTTATCTTCGTTTTTCTTGTAACATTTTTGCTTTTTAGTATTTTACGGTATCCGTAGTAAGCTCTCCATCCTTTGACTCGATATTAATCATATCAAATTTTTAGAATAAACCAAAATATGCACAAACACTTTTTAGAACTAAAATGTTTAAGTTAACACAATATAAATATACCGTATATATTGAGATGACCCGAGCTATACAAATCTCCAACATTTGCTTAATCTCAAAATTACTTTTATCTAGGCATCCATTATTTGTAGCTATGAGCTCTTGTAGTTCTTTTTTAATAAAAATTGAAAATTTTTGTTGTATAATTCGATATTGGATTGCGATTGCGTTGATAGAGTGTGGTTTGCGTCTCCGAGTTAGTAGGCAAAAAAAGTGTGTTTATAGAGCTGAGAGTTGATTAAAGTGACAGTACAAGTTATATAGAAGTGATAGAGAATAGGAAAACCTGTGAACAGGGGCAGGAGGTGATAAAAAACAACAGTAGAAGGTGAGAATTTCTCGTATCAGAAAAGTAAGGTTAGAGGGCACGAACGTCTCCGAGGTGTCGAACCGGACAGAAGTGCTAAACGCGGTAAGGCATAGAAGGTAGGCAACACATTAGACATATTAAAATTAGAAAGGCGAAAAGACAAAAGCTATTAAAAGTTGAAAATCAACTACTCGTATGAGTGAAAAACCGAAAAAAAAAACAAGAGAGGAGGAAGAAAAACAATTGGAAGAGACTGAAGATACGATATTCGGAAGAAATAAGAAAACAGTAAGAACACCGGAACAAAAAAGAGCGGAAATTGAAAGAAAGATAGCTAAAACTAATAACATGGATTCGAACGAAATTAAAGAAATGCTACAAACTATAATGTCGGAGATGAATAGAAATACAACAGAGATTAAAGAAGAAATGAAGGCGCTGAAGGCTGCTTTTAAGGAAAAAGAACAAAAATGGGAAAAAGAGAAGGAACAACTAAAGGCAAGAATTGATATATTGGAGGACAAAATTGAGAGAGAGGAAAGAGCAAAAAGAAGAAATAATATTATAATTAAGGGTCTAAATACATCGAAGGATGATGTGGCTAGTGAGGTGGAGAAATTTATAGAAAAAAACCTTAAGGTAGAAGCGAAAATGATTAAAGCGTATAAAATAGGAGCTAACAAGATGAATACAATAGTGGCAGAAGTAGAGACATGGGCTATGAAGATGGAAATTATGAACAATAAAAAGAGGTTAGGTGGAAGAGACATTTTTATAGATAACGATCTTACCATAGATGAGCGAAAGATACAAGAAGAAATTAGAGCAATAGCGAGAAAAGAGAGAGAGAGTGGGAAAAAGGTAACTATGGGATACCAAAAAGCGATAATAGATGGCAAGTTGTTTAGATGGAACAAAAGAGAAGGAGAGCTAAAGGAAAGTACGGAGGGAGGTAATTGGACAAAAAACTAACAGTAAAAAAAAACAAAAAGGACGGAAATATGGAAACGAAAATAGCAATGGAAATGGAAAAGAATGATGAGATACAATGGATGGATCATGACGTGAAACAGTATGATAACAAAAATATGAAAAGAAGGAAAAGAAAGAAGAAAAAAACTATAAATATCGGAACTTGGAATGTGAGAACGTTATTAAGAGTGGGTGGAATTTTTGAAATAGAAAAAGAACTAATGAGATACAAAATTAAGATAGCCGCAGTGCAGGAAACAAGATGGGGTGGTAAGGGTGAAGTGGAAACAAAGAATTACATGTTTCTGTACTCCGGTGATGAAAAACAGGGAAGAAATGGAGTGGGATTCTATATTGATAAAAAGATACGAAACAATATAATGCAATTTAAAGCAGTAAATGGAAGAATAGCCTATGTGAGATTAAGGAATGGGAAGGTAAACATGAGTATTATAAACGTCTACGCACCAACAGAAGAAAAAAACGACTATGAAAAAGAGCAATTCTATAATGAAGTGGAAAACGTGACAAAAGACGTACCAAAACATGATATGATGATTATTTTAGGGGACTTCAATGCTCAGGTGGGTAAGGAAGAGTACCTGAAAGAGGTTGCGGGAAGATATACAATACATGAGAGAACTAATGATAATGGTCAAAGGATGTGCAATTTAGCGGCACTCATGAATCTGTCAATTTCCAGCACCAAATTTAAGCATAAACCAATACATAAAATAACATGGAAGCTACCGGGAGCGAAAGATCAAATAGGAAATCAAATAGATCATATTTGTGTATCGAAGAACAGAAGTAAAAATATTTGTGATGTCAGATCATATCGAGGGGCAAATGTGGATTCGGATCATTTTCTGGTTATTGCAAAGATAAAACAAAAAATAATAACGGTGTGGGAAAACCGAGAGGAAACAAAAAGGATAAATATAGAAAAGTTTAACAACCACAGCATAAAACAGAAATATGGAGTGAAAACAAATGAGGAAATCAATGCAAAGAAAAAAGAGACAAATATGAATAGAGAATGGGAAAACATAAAATTAACTATGACGACATGTGCGGAAAAAATCCTGGGTTTAAAAAATAGAAGTAAAAATAAAAGATGGTTTGATGAGGAATGCGAAAAGAATGCTGAGAATAAAAGAGAAGCAAGAAAAAAATGGATACAGACGGGAAGGGAAGAAGATAGAGAGTTATATAAAGTAAAAAGAAGAGAAGCATATAAGAAGTACAAGGAAAAGAAAGAGAAATGGTGGAATTACCTCATGAATGACATTGAAAATGACTGCAGGGGAAATAACATGAAGAAGTTTTACATGGCAATTAAAAATCAAAAGGGAAGAGGCAATGTTAAAATTAGAAGTATGAAAGATAGAAACGGAAGACTAGCAGATAATGATGACGAGAACGGAGAAATATGGAAGGAATATTTCAGAAATTTGCTCAGTAGTGAAAGCGAAGAGCTGGAAGACCAGAACAATGAGGAAGAAGATAATAGTGACGATGAAAAAAACATACAAGAACCAACGTACAGTGAGGTGAATGCGATTTTGAATAGTATCAAAAACGGAAAAGCGGCGGGTAAAGACAATGTATGCGGGGAATTAATCAAGAACGCGGGAGGAGATGTATATATGAGAATACACGAATTACTGCTTGATATATGGAGAAAAGAGGAGATGCCAGAAGAGTGGAAGATTGGCAGAATGGTGCCAATATACAAGACGGGAAATGCGGAGGAATGTAAGAATTATAGAGGAATTACTTTGTTGCCAATAATATACAAGGTGATTTCAACGATAATTCACAGGAGACTCAGAGCCGCCACAGAGGGGATGATTGGCGACTACCAGTATGGTTTCAGAGAGGGGAGGTCGACAATAGATGCACTCCACATCATGAAGCAAATTGCCGAAAAATCGTACGAGCACAATATACAGATGCACCTGCTGTTTGTTGATTTTCAGCAAGCGTTCGACACGGTGAAAAGAAAACAATTATTTGAAACATTGAAAGAAATGAAGATCCCAGTAAAACTAAGAGAACTTATAAAAATGACTATGAAAAACTCAAGTACCACAGTTAAATGGGGAGAAAAAGAGACAGATAAATTCGAGATCACTGAAGGAGTCAGACAGGGTGATGCGTTGTCGGCAACATTGTTCCTATTAGTGCTGGAAAAAATAATTAGGAGAGTCCGGTGCGAGGGCACTATTGTAACTAAGGAGTGTCAAATATTGGCATACGCTGACGATATAGTTATCATGGCTAGAACAGGGAAGAAAATGAGAGAAGTCTTACAAGAGTTAGGCAGCCAGGCAGAAATAATGGGTCTGAAAATTAACCAAGGCAAAACAAAATATTTAAGACTAGATAAAGAAGAAAATAAAGAAGGTCAACGAAAAGAAATCCAAATAGGACAATATATATTTGAAGAAGTGGAGAAGTTTAAGTATCTGGGAGTACAGATAAACAAAAAAAATGACAGAAGTGAAGAAATAGAAGAAAAGATACAGAAAGGATGGAGAGCTTACTACGGATACAGTAAAATACTAAAAAGCAAAAATGTTACAAGAAAAACGAAGATAAAGATATATAGAACACTTATAAGGCCAATAGCGACATATGCGGTGGAAGTAATGAGCTTGACAGAAAAGGAAAGTGAAAAATTGAGAGTTTTTGAGAGAAAAATTCTAAGAGCTATACTAGGCATGAAAAAAATAAATGAGAATGAACATAGAATGAGAATGAACCATGAAATATTGAAAGACATGGGAGATGAGGATGTTGTGAAATTTGTGAAAGCGCAGCGAATACGTTGGATTGGTCATGTGATGAGAAGAAGCGAAGGAAGTGTAATAAGAAGAATAACAGAATGGAGACCGATGGAGAAGAGAAGTAGAGGAAGAACGAAATCGAGATGGATGGATGAAGTAACGGAGGACCTTAAGAAGATGAAGGTTATGAACTGGAAAAAGAAATGTGAGGATAGGAAAGCTTGGAGACAGATCGTAGAGAGGGCTAAAACGCACTCGCAGTTGTGAGAAGAAACAGAGGCAAATAGGGAGTGATTCACCTTGTGAAATGAATCGGAAGAGCTTCGGAAGAAGCTGGTATATTCCGCAAGGAATGGAAACCTCATAATAATAATAATAATAATAATAATAATTTTGTTACCTTGCAATCTGGCAGTGGTCATTGGTTCCACGTAGTGCGCGCTTCACATGTGCTATTATGCAGCTGGCCACGCCGGTCTAATAAGTTTGTTGGTGCATTTGTTTTACAAATAACCAAAATTTATTACAAACTCCTCAGTGTCCTTAATTTTTTTGCACTTCACTTTATCAATTAATTAAAATAAAACGTCAACTCAATTTAAGTTATTTAATTTTTAAAAACAATTAACAATTTAAACCTTTAGCGGGAATGTTCGTCCGCTAATCTATTTGACGTGAAGGCCTCAGCCCAACTGTTCTCCATTAACCTTCAAGTCCCACTCCTTCTAGTTTTTAGTTTCTCCCTACCTTTATTTATATCTGACATTTAACCAACATTTTTATGTACAATTATAATACAAATAAATAAATACTACAAATTCAAATTTTAAAATAATTTACAAAATAATAAAATTAATGTTTTTATAGCATTTCGAAACACGACATTTTATTATTCCAAACGTTTTCACCATACTATGGCATTATCAGGCGATGAACTAGAAAGAGAAACGAGAAAATTTCTGTATTTATCGACCAAATTGCAAGAGAAAAGGGAGAGGGTAGGAGGGGGGTATTTTTAAAAAATGGTATATTTTTGGGTGAATGGAATTGTGTGAATAGGAAACTAGAGGGTAGGGATATAATTAATATAAAAAAAATAATGTAAGTGGATGTAGGGTAAGCTAAAAGGGGGGGGGTATTATTTATTAATAATATACATACGGTGTATTTATATTGTGTTAACTTAAACATTTTAGTTCTAAAAAGTGTTTGTGCATTTTTTGGTTTATTCTAAAAATTTTATATAATTTCAGTAATTGTCATCCCCACCTCTACCTTTAAATTTTCTTGGTGGTTTTAATATATTGGATCATACTCTTTTTTGGTGAGCTAATTGAGAGCATTCCCATAGTAATGTTTGCTTAGAGACAAAAACCAAATTAAGAAAAACGATATACATAGTCGAGCTAACTAGAAAGAGAAGCGGCGGACACCGTAATAAGAAATAGAACAAGTAAAAGTTAACAAAACATGTAATATTTGATTTTAAACCGACGCTACGGTACTTTTGTAAAAGATCCTGTATAACAAATAAATTAAAAAATTAAATTAAATTAACTGAAATAATTTATATAAATTGAGCTTTCGATAACTTTTGTGCCTTGTCAAAGTTAGAACTTTGTACATTTTAATTTGTAATAAACCAATAGCTTTTTAAGAAAATAACTTTTCATATTTTAACGATTACATGTAATACACCAGACGCCTCTGACGCCTATTAATTGATGAACACAATCCTGATATCAAAAACGTCAACATAAGCTCAATATTTTATTGAAAATCATTTAATTTACTAGGTATTAAATTAAAATATTCACTATTTAACCCTAAATTTATTCAAACTTTTTTCTAACTAACCTATCGCTTTTGCATATCCGAGAGACGACTAATTTTATTAATTAAATTTGTAGCCAGTTTTATTCATCAGCTCGTAGTATAAAATATAGCTGCCAGTTAAATCTTGGATTAGATATCTGGCTAGAATATAATTGACTCTTTAAGCTTCCAGTACTGTAATCTTAATTTTTGCTGTCTAATAATTAATTAGATTCTGCATTTACCCTTCTAGCTAATTTGAATTTATTTTTTACAATTTTTAAGTACATTATTAAATAAGAACTAAGCTACCACATACATTGGTACTTGAAACTAGCTTCAGAACTTCTAAACACCTTCAAATGAGAAATAATAAACAATTTAATATCAAACACTATCGTACTCAGTTAGATTAATTTCAGAATACAAACAGTAAATTTGCATTTCTCTCGTGACGTTGATAAAACTCTGGCACTGTTATTCAAACTTTAACTTTTACGATAAGTCAAATAAACTTGTCTTAAAATTTAGTTAGTAATTTTGTATGTAGGCAATTAAATAATAAATCGATGTTATGGTATGTATGTAAGTGCCCGAATTTCATCCAAATAAATTATTTCAATTTACAACACCTAAATAACGTAATTAGATTACTTTCGTTATTGACTTAAAGTACCTTCTCTAAAGGTTATATTTTATAGAATAATTGCAAAAACGTTGTTTGTAGGGCTTAATCAACGATTAGTTTTACCGATACCTTAATGTATGTTTAGTTTGTGGTTAACACAAGCACGACTCATTCACCAAAATGCGCCATTATACTAAGCCGTCCGTTAAATTAAGCTCAAACTTTTACCGTAGATCGAATCCCCACAACCATATAACCAATTCCAGTCACAAAAGCTTTAGCAATCAATGTGCTATCAAGTCCATTTACTCAAATAGACTATGGCGGTTTCAAAATTTACGCAGTTATTTTTTATTCCAATATCGCAATTGGGTTAAATTGGCAATTTAAATATTTGGACTAATGAATGAACATTTTTAACTGCCAGTCATTTAACAGCTAAAAATGTTATTTGGGAAATTTCATATTCATCAATCTTTGCATTAAATGAATCATTAATTAATATGTTTCTGCTTAAACAAAATTAATCATAAACTAAATTGTTTGTTATACGCAAAAATTTAGCATCGTTAAGAATAATTAACTATTTTTCACGTTAATTTCGAACAGAAAGTTAATTAAACTCTTCGTTTTTGCAAGTTAATAACTAAATTATTGAGAAATATTCGCATTTCAAAATCATGTATCCTGTACTCATTTAATAATTTAATTATTTCCGTATCAGCTTTTACATATAAAATAAGATGAATGTGGTTAATAAGTATCATTTAATTGCATTATTTAATATAATGCAAGTAATATTTAATAAACTTCAACACTGGTTTAAGTTAAATGAGTTAAGATTTAAGTTAAGTGCGTAGTTAAGTTTTCATTTTCAATTGCTGACATTCTATAAGTTTAATTTTTCATCTAAATAAAAGTACAACACAACAGACTACATTTTATACCACTTTGTTACGTAAACAGTGGAAATGTTATAAAGTTTCACACGACAGAATTTATAATGGAGTTCTATTGTAAAATTATCGCTATTTATAAATCCTTTTAAACAAAGAAAATAAGTTTTAAGATCATGAATATTCAAGAAAACATTCAGTGAAATTCGTGGATTACAGTTTACTCGTGTGAAGTTCAAGCCTTAAAGGTCAATAATATTTTAAAATATAATACGTTTTAGAATATCGTTGATTTTAAATAATAAAAATGCAATATGTAATATATAATATAAAAAAAAGCTTGTGGTCGTGTTAAAGCTGTTAAAGTGCTAAAATGTCGTGGGTTTGATCATCGACTAAGTACATCCGGCTATTTGAATCCTGTTTCCTTTGCAAGATGCTGGCATATCTTTAAGGTATTTAATGCCTAAATACTACTCAATCCTGAGCCTATGAAAATAGAAATAATTTAATAATAAACCTGATAAGTATAATCACTTCACATCACTTTGTGATGACAAAATTTATCATTTCAAGAAAATCAACGGCTTTATGTGCCCTTTCAAGTACGAAAACAGAGAAAAGAGTTGATTTCTCACAAGATTTAAATTAATTATCTCAAGCATTAGCGATTGATCGCGCTAACTACTAGGATCGGCTCTTATGTGTATTTTATAATAAGTAAATTTTAATTAAGTAATTAAATAATAAACAATAATTATAATTATTGTTGTGTATTCTGAATAATACTTTTTATGTGCTCCTGATGGCATGAATTACTAATGGACTAATTGAGTCTGTAGTTAAATGAAGACGATCACGGCCTGATGCTTATGTGCGTCGACTGCTAATCTGAAATCCTCGGTTCAAGTCCGAGCAGAGTAAAAACTTTATTCTGGCTTCCTCCTTTGGAAAGGAGGATCTTCCTTTGGAAAGCAATGGCAAACTACCGAGGTATCTGTCACGAAACCCTTCTGAAGAAGTACTTGAAGCCCTTCTGAAGAAGCCCTTTATATAGGGTCAAAGACTGAGAAATACAGACTCTCTGTAATTAGTTCTTAAGCTGTTTAGAATGTGTCTAAGTTCATAAAAATAAAAATAAACAGTTATCTATCATAATTAGAGGGTATTCTATACCCCCAGATCCCTGGTTTTAAAAACTAAAGGTTTTCGTACTAGTTCTGTGATTACAAACTTTTTATTCTTTCAAAAGTATCCAATGCAGTTCACATAAATGATTTCTCATGGAATACCCCACAGCATCTCTAATTGTATGAATTAAGTTACCCTTAGAATTAGGTTTGGCCAATTTATTTGGCAAATAAATTGTCATATATATAAACCTAAACCTACACTAACCAGTATCTAACCCTATCTAAATAGAACTTTACTTTATTTTGTAAGTGAAAGATCTTGACTTAACCCATTAAATATAAAGAACTACTCCAAAGTCGATGAGCATGATAGGTTCTTGGCAGACATTTGTGACAAGCCAACTCTGACAGGTCTCTGGCAGCATTCCTACAGGCTTGTTACACAGTCATGCATTATACATGGGCATAATTCCTTTACCATAAAGTTGGGTAAAGCTTGCTACAAGTACAGAAAAATATGAAATTTTTGTTGCTAAATATCTGACAGGTATTTCTTAGGTTAAAAATATTACTGAACAATACTTCACATGTCGGTCATCTTCTTTTTTTCGGAATTCTTTATTCATGTTAATAAGTGTCTTTATACCCTTTGTTAACTTGAAGTGGTAATTATGGTCATTTAATTCTTATCAATTATATGCAATTCAGGTATTCGTCATTTATCATCTTATATACGCCAGTTTTCGAGAATTTAAAAAAAAAACTGCAGGATTAAGCTGCTCTTAATATTTGGTTGAAAATCAGTATTAAATAGGTAATAAGCCTAGAAACAAAACGTCGCTTTTTAATATTGCAAATAAGTATGGGAACTTTTTTAAATTATTACGCCTTTTCTTACACAATCTTAAAGCCGTGTCTATGAGGGTTTTATTTCAATTTTGCAGGAAGTTTAAGTTGGTAGTGCTACAACTGCATTCAAATCAAGAAACTAGTAACTTGCCTTATACTATTTTGAATTACTTCAAACATTACTTGCAAATTACAAAAAAATTGTGAAATATTACTTGAAATACGAATATGAAATATAAAAATAATTTGACAACGGTTAACCCTTCAAAATTTGACTGCAGCTGTTTTAGTTAATAACGCTTCAGATACCGGAACGATAAACGTTGTTAAAATTTAAAAAAGCATTCAATTTTTAAATTAAAGTTAAATTAGAAATAAACTGTGTTAAGCTTTCAGAAATGTTTAATTTGAAAAAAAGAAACAAAGAACTTTTTAAGTTATAATTTGGTTAAGGAATTTAAATAAGTTTATTTTTTGATGTTCATAATCCTCTTTCGTTTAACTTTTATATCACGAGACATTTTTAAATGGTACGGTAATTTTTTCGGCATTATGAAAACGAACTGGTATACTGTTAATAAAGTTTATCAATTAGGACTTACTAATTTTAATTATCGATAGCTTTAAACATACGGTAGGTAACATGTGAAGCTAATGGAACTCGATACTATTCGATTTACTCCTGTTTGATTAGTGCCATTTATATGCAAACATGACATGTATTTTAACTGTAATTTGCTTTAAATTAAAAAATATTATCATGCGGGAAATGTTTGGTACTTCATTAATTTAACCAAATAAAATTTACATTTTACGATAATAGAATTACTTCCAATGGAATTGATACTTAGAACCGCAACAAATTACATTTCGTTTGATATATTATCACATATTCAAATATGACAAAAATAACAAAGTGTCGTTTCAAGAAGATTGGAGGTAATTTTTATCAAAAAGGAAACCTATAAAAATTTTGAATTCAATTTATTTTTCCATAACCGTAAAATTATTGAACTAGAAATACTTACATTAGACCATAATAAAATCTCGAAAACTTTCCAAAATCTTGCTGCCATCAGCATATTGTGAAAACCGCCCTCACATTATTATAAAATTAAACTCAAAAATAATTAATAAATCAATGTGTTACAAGCAGAAATTTGATAAGTAATTTTGTTTCATTGCTTCCAACTTCAATTACTATTATTACTTCTTAAATAAATTAAAATGTTGAAGTGCAACTCAACTTGCAGTTTATTTAATAAGAACGATTATCACGGAAGTATATTCGTTCAACATTGCTTTTATACTTAATTATTAACAGAGAAACATCTAGTTTATAATCATGATGAAGATGAAATTTATACAGCTATTCCATCATTTTATTTCTTTTAATAATTAAGTAAATAATTTTTTTGTTTTACAAAAAATATTTTGCAACAAAATTGTTACATTTTTACTGCTGATATTGGCAGATGTAAATACTACCCTCATTATATTTGCTGACAATACAGTCATAATAGCATCCAATACATACATTAGAGTAACCTTTTGAAATATATCAAATACACTTAAACAAAATCAACAAATAGTTTGAGTTGTGAAGAATTGGTGTAAATGGAGATAAGTCAGCTCATATCAACTTCACTCTGCGAAGAGGAACTTGTCGAACAATTGCATGTAATAATCAAACAATTCTTCAGTCTGAATAGGTAAATTATCTGAACATTCTTCTTAATCATAGACTAATATGAACGCAACACATAAAGACCAATCGATAACAACTTAAATAAAAATTATCCAAGATGTATTAGTTCATAGGTAGATACTCCGAACTCTCACTCCTAAGCAATCTTTTGATACATAAGATAATTTTGAAGCCAATACCCAATAAAGTAATCTATGACCAACTCAAAATTTCAGTTCAGGCACATAACAGTCCAGTGACAATGTTAAGCAAAAACTGCAAGTATTGCTAGATTCGATGATATACATACAGACTAACCTATAAGGTAAAAAATAACAAATTTACAATAATCTACAAGGCAACAAAATTATAAAACCATCTAAACCATCTTAATGTGTATAATTGTTTTTAATTTCGCTTTCTCTCTTGACTCATCAGGTACTTTCTGGTTTACTGCTTTGTACGAGGCTCACCACGAGTTGGATTTGTAGTATTTCAGTTATTTTAGTTGTGCACAACCTGGAGCCGTGGTATTAGACGATACGGTATTTTTTTTAGATATTTTGTAAGCAGAACAAAACATTAATACCAAAATTTAATTTGTAAACTTTCAATCAAAATTATTTTACACTGTAAAAATTTTTATACTTGGTCGAGAATCGAACTTATAATTTCAAGTTATCAACTAAATGTAATATCAGCCACGCCACACGTTCGGCTCTTTTTAAATACTAATTTTAATTTTCGAAATCACTTTTAATAATCAAAAAATCAAAATTATAAAATTTTACACTCTTTGCGATCACTTACAACCAAAATATTCTCAAACAATTATTTAAAAAATTCACAATTTTAAAATAAATATTCAAAATTTACGTAGTCATTCACCCAACCACTTTGGCGGCCATCTTTGGCAAAAAAGCCCCTACTGTTCTCTGTTTTCTACCAACCTCTCCTTTACAAATCTTTCCCACAACAAATTCAAATTTAAAATTATTACAATAAATTTACACATAACTACAGGGGCGGTCAAAATTACTTTGTAACACGACAATGTATTTAAGTCATAATGTATTGCTTACTGTTGTATTTTACAGATTAAAACTTTACAGGAAACCAATAAAAGAAAAGATTATCTTTTATCTATAGCCACTATCTACGTAAGTGATTCCAAGTTGTGCTTTCTGAAAAAACTTAAAACTAAATTGAAATATACTAATTAATTACCTACAAAGGTTTACTTAGAAATATTTACATCAATTATGCAATTTTTATATAAATATTATTATGTCAATGCAACTGCTATTTGCTCTTGTAAAATACGTGTTAACTGCACAAAAGACCAATCTAAAATAAATGGTTTTAAAGAATACGAAAAAAAGTGAAAATGCTTTAATGTCAAACTGTTTTAAAAAAAGCTCGGTTCACTTAGGGTCAGCTGTACAATGTGAGTTTAAACCAAAAAATTTAGATTAACTAATAATATTTCTTAAAAAACAGCTTTTCGACGTATTTCATTGGTTAACTCAAATTTTCTGTATTAAACTCACATTGTACAACTGGCCCTTAATGTGTAACATTACTAATTCATTTTAATACTCTCTATAAGTAGGTAACTGCAAAGTTTGCATCCAATGTAGTCCGATATTGGCATTTTATATTTTTTAAGTTCAAACTGTAAACCGTAAAATTTTATGTAAAAGACGTTTATTTATCTAAAATATTAATTATTTAGAGTTTTTACTTTGGAAATTTTACATCTTAAATTATAATAAGTATACCTAGTTACTATTGGTTTTGCAATTTTAATAATTGCTCTCTTCAAGCAAGTTTTAATTCTAGGATGTATATAGATACATAATACACTATATATTAAAACTCCTTTTCCCAATTTTAGAGTGTTCAAATAATGATTAAAATGTTATTTGATATTTGTTCATTTGTTAACTTTGCTATAGCTTCTAAGACTGACGATGAGAATATTATAAAAATTCTCTAAAAGCGTCTTTATTAAATTAAAAAAAAAGCTTGGAAAAAGGATTTGTTTATTTAGACACAAGATCTTACAATTTTGCTCAGGGACTAAACCGCAAAAACTATATACATTCAATTAGCGAGATTGTTATTGGCATTTAGCCAGAAAGAAGTTGCTGGTTGCATGTGGGATTTTCTCCCTTCTTCTTCTTCATGTGCCATATCCGGTTCCCCGAACGTTAGCGACCTCTTTCCTATATCTGTGTTGTGCGTTTAAAGTATTATCATACACATAGGGGACCTACTGCTTAACGCGGGCTCCGAACCGTGGGAAGTGTATACACTTCATCTCCAGAGAGGATGTACCAGGCAGATTACACCTCGGTGGTTTGCCATTGCCTTCCAAGGGGAGACGATCAGAATAAAGTTTTAGTGAGCCTGGAGTCAAATCAGGCATTCAGCATTAACAGCAACGCACTTAACCGCTCTAGTCTGACTGACTTTTCTCTCACTGCTCATTATTAGATCATTTTTAATAGCGCATAAATTCAAAATAGCAGGAGTAGTAATCTCACGATTTTGTCACATTTTTAAAAACTCAAAATGTGAATTTTACGCACTTACTACCCATATTTGTCACCTTAAAACTTTATAATTTGTAAACTATGTAAACTTTTGCAGTTAAAGAAATAAAATTTTGGTGAGAGAAAATCTCATATAGCGACGACTCCCGGGTTAATACCATAAAGATGTGGTAAGTATTTTGTGCCGGAAACAGTCGTAAAAATCCGGTACACTTGATCGAAAATCGAACCATCGACTGAGGCATAGTAAACCTATACAACCGTGCTTATTCCTGAAAATTTCGTGAAGCAATCTTGACAATAAAACATTTGGCTTCTAGAAAAGCTTGATATATTTCTATTTTATGAAAATAATACCCGGAATAAAAATCAGCTTTTTTTAATTTTTTTATTCAAAACTGTTTTAACTACCTGTCAACCACCATGACCTCTTAGTGCTTGAACGGTGCACAACTTGTTTGCACAGACTGTGCGGTTTTAAGGCCGCACGAATTTAGTTCATTACATGGACACCGACTCACAAAATCCCACTCTTTAATTAAACAGATCGTCTATTCCGATGTCAGAGTGTCAACGTAAAGAACTTCAAACAAGCGCTAGTAAAGTTTTCCAAGAGGGAGTCACAGCATCCAACTGTACTCTATGCCTTATAGTCTTGAACGAAGAACACTAGAATGCAAAACTTTTCATTTGTTTAGAGTTTTTCTACCTGATCCAAGCGATATTTCATTGATTGAATGTCTGAGATATTAATATATTTTTTTAGATCCGTCAGTTGATGAAATGCTTCGAATTTTTACAACGAGTAAAGAGCAGAGGCCCACAGTCAGGATTATGCCACGCTAATCATTAAAACTGATAGAAGAATGACGATCGATCCTTTCCACCCATAGAGTTTCTGCACAGTTAAATCCAGATTATGTTACTATCATCGTTAAGTTACAGAAAGAGGCTCATACAAACAGATCTATGTGCAATCGCAACAAAGAAGAAAGCTTCTAAAGAAAATAGAAATCTACACTCTATTATTATTTCAGAATACCTATCGAATGACTCGGCAAAAATTTATGTTTTAAATTTACATAGGTACATAAAATAATATTGTTAAATACTTTAAATATTCATGTAGTTTTCATTTACATGTTGTACTGGAGGATATTTTCAAATATATTTGATGAATTAACGCTTCTACAATTTCGACCACAGAACAAAGGTGACTTTGCAGTAATTAGTGGTTTAGAAATTCAGAGTTCAAAGAACAGGTTTTCTAAAACCAAGTTTTCCAGTAAACGAATCAACGTGAAGTCAATATCAAAATAAAAAGAGTTAAGTCTTAACAAAAAATTTTTTTACGTATACTTCGCATATGTGCTTGTTCTTGCATGCAATCTTTGATGTACAGATGTACCTTTTGAGGCAATACATTAATTATTCAGTTAGTTCAAAGGCATCGATATTAAAATTCAAAGTTATGTTTTTAATATTATTATTAACTCAATATTAGCTATACTGAAAGAACTATATACATAATATTTGTTTAATATTTTTATTTTTTATAATAAAATTTTAATAATTATTTTAAACTTTAATAATAAAACTTATTACGGTGTTAAAAAATCTATACTTTTATTTAAATTATTTCAATCAAGCAAATTCAAGCAATAAACTGCAATACTCTAAAACTATACAACTATTGGGCACATGAGCACTACCTTCTGCGCAGAAATTGTACGAATTGTGATACGGCTTTAACAGGAGTCAAATAAAAAAAATTCAAACTTTTTTTATCACTTATTTTTTATAAGGAAAAATTTTTATCGCTTATATGTACCATATCATTATCAGACTTTAAATGTCTGAAACTTCGTTCAAAGATTGTCACTAAATAAATGTAAATAAACTGAAATTAATGCAAAGAAAATAAAGCACGTAAACTGAAGCTTCAATTTAACATCCAATTGAATTGCCAATCGGAAAGAACTTCCTGGACAGTCAAATATACTTTTCATTTTGATACCGAGTAAGAAAAGCGATTTTCTGTTCTCAATTCAATTATTTTCATTATTTGTTATAACTAAATTTAACATGTTTTGTAGGTTTTTAAATACTTTTGTTCACTATGTTTTCTGCGTAGAAGCTAGCCATAGTATAAAAACTGGGGTCGTCGGCTTAGCAGGTCAAAATGATCGGTATACCTTATTCGAATAAATAAATATTTATAAAAAAGAAATTTTATTTATTAATTTCAAGTTCTTTCGTAAAAAATATAGAAGCGTTTCAAATTGTAACAAACTCTCCAAGGTAAGATTAAGCCGATACCTATTTATTAATATTTATAATTAGTAAAATTACAGAATCGGAAAGGATGAATACCTAATATTAAAATATTTATTTATAACCCTATTGGAAAATTTGTAATTAATATTATTCAAATGCAAACTCACAGATAATTAAATGTTGTTTCTTACGGAAATTCATTGTCGATGTCTACGCTAACCGATATTAAATAAGTTAATGAAATGTAAGAAATTTGTACATCCGTCACGTCGCCATCGCGTCAGTACTTCAGCAATAAAAACTTATTTAAATACTATTTAATCACATATTATTGTGAAGTGTATTTTTCTAGCTTCAATAATAATTTTAGAAAGAATATTTTTAAAACCTTAATTTACGCTAATATTTTTATCTAGCACAATTATCTTGCACGAGACTCCGATTTAAAATAAATTAAGAATTAATTTTGTGTCAAAAACAAATTTTTTATAAAAAGAATTATAAATGTGAATCCTAAATCAGTTATAACAATAAAAAAATACAGTATTCCTTATCAGTGGCTTTGTAAGAGCTTTACAAAAGATAATTAAATTTAAATGATTACTTTATGTCAGACAACTGAATTATATTTTGTAATGTAGCTATAAAAAAAATACAATAAAAATTTTAATTTGGTACACTTTAGTTTTTTGTTTATGAATAAAATGCTTATTAGCACTGAATTTTTCATTAGTTTGGATTTGATTTACTAGATGGTAGTAGATAGAAGTAACTTATTCAAAGTTTTTTTTGTTTAAGATCATACTGCATCTTTGATATGGAGTGAATATAATATGTTTTCTAAACCAATCTTTGAAATTAATAACTTTTCAGTATTCCAATCAACATATAAATTATTAATTACTGAAATATTTTTAAATTAAAAAGTTTTAAATTGAACGAGTTAATTAAACATTAATAACATTTAATATTTTCATTGAGCTTTCATCAGAATTTATTTCTAGAACCTTCGCTGAAAGCTTAATAACAATATTAAAGGTTATTAATGTTTAATTAACTTGTTGAATTTAAAACTATTTAGCTTAGTTTATTATATTATAATATATTCCTATGCCCCCAGCATTTTATTTTAAATTAATTTTCAAAATCAAATTTTCTTCCTTAAGTATTTTTTTAAATTTAATTTGTATTTTAATATTATTTTAAAAATAGTAAAGTTAAATTTTACGATACCCGTATCGCAGCTGTCTTCTTATCAAATCCAATTTTCAGTTCCTTGAATAAATTTTTAATACAAAATAGAAAACTTTCTTAATTATTTCAATTGTAATTGTTGATCCCATCCAATTCCACCTTTTTATCCTTTTATCTTTAATTAACTTCTGTTTAAATTTTATTTTCAAAACTACTAAAAAATCTTTCAAAATTGATACATCTAATTATAAACATCAAATAAAATACTTTTCATCAAAAAAATCACTCATATTTCCAAAAACTATAAACTTATCAAACATTTTTCGAACTCCATAATAATTATTCAGTCGGCCAGTTTTGGTAAAGGGCCCCGATAAAAATTTCACTTTTATCAACTTTAATTTTCAAAGTTTTACCTCCCAAATTCAAATTCAAATATTTAATAAAATGAAACATCAAGATTCATAGCAAATTAACAGGGTAGATAAAACTTTGATTCGGAAAAGTAAAAGTAACTCAAAAACAATATTTATTTCTGAATATTCTTATCGCCAGACGTTCTTTAAATCTTTTTTAAGTCTTTAACATACGCATTCGCCAAAGTATTTATATGTAATTTTAGTGTTTTATTATGTTTCTGTGTAGTATGTATTCTTTACTTAAAAGTTAAAATTTATTATTTTAACATTTGTTAGGTTTGATTACTTATTACATTAATTTATATCAATGTTGATATTTTCTGTTTATTAATTCAAAATCTACAAGGTCCTTTGTTTCAGGTAAGTAAGATCTTCATAATCCTTCATTTTAATTTAACTTTGATTTTAAAAGTTTTCTGCGTACTTAAATGTATCACAAAAAATTTGCAAAAATTCAACCATCTAAAATTACGTAGAACTACACCATCAACGATTGAATTCAAATGCAAACCAAAGATGACCGAAGTCAATCTAATCAATAATTAAATTTTATATTTGAAGTAAGTTGGAACCTCTCATATTATGTAATTCTAATAATTTTCAATTAAAATTATGCAAATTAGTAAAACAAAACTTGATGTTTGTAATCATCAATTAATTGTAATATTTTTCTTTTTCATTTGGGGTGAATAACAAATTTTCACAAAAATTATTTTTTAAAATGATGTTATTTTGGCCAGTTTTGAAGAAGTGTTAGCAAACCCTACACAGCATAAATAAAAACTCTCGACAAAATTTCACTATTCAATTTCAAAACTATAAAAAATATTTTAAAAATTAAAACTTTTTAATTTTTAGCCAAGGCAGGGTAAGTTTACAAAGGAAACATGTTCGTAAGCTAATTTATAAATTAGGTGCATGTAGTATATCAGAAAATTTCTGTAAAACACTTTAAATCTTTACAAGGGAATAAGCCAAGTTAAGCTGCATATAAGTATACTGTGTACGCATATTCCTTTGAGAATTTATATTTAGTGATTCTATATAATCAAAGGCAGAACGTCAATTTCTATTATTTATTTGCTAATAAATTTATCACAATCGTATCTATGAGGGTGAGTAATTTACCTTTGATTTCTAAAAACTTTTGCCGCTTTTAATTATTTTTAAATTAGCTTATACACATCTACATCATATAATACTTATTATGGTATGGTGTAATATGCTTTATTAATAAGAGTTCAGAAATTACATAATGAGTTTCCAGCAATAAATTTTCAGGGAAAAAATATATCTATCATTTTTGAATGATAGCGCAATTTATACAAAAGCACTTTCTGTGCCTTACATTTTTTCAAGAATTAATAAATTATTTACCACGCAAAATTTCTGAACCCAAAAAATTAAATTAGAAGAGCTTTTATCGTTGCATGACGCAACACTGATTGTATCGTATTCTTTATTTGAAATGAAAATTTACTAAGTACACCTATATATACATTAATTTTATTTTATTATTACTTTTGACATTAACTCCGTTAAAATTATTCAACAACAGGCAACATATTGAATTTGTAATAAATTTGCTTTAATTAATATATTGAAAATGTAATTATAAGGAAAATTAATTTTAAAACGTAAGTTGAAATTTTCTCATGTACGACATTAATTGAAACGAGCTGACTTATAGGATTGATTGTATTCTGCCATCTGAGAAGTAGTTTAGACTATCAGGAGGTCCTTGGTTTAGTGATTGATGACCCTCTTGACAGTTATATTGAAATATTTGAATACTAAGTCTAGATAAATGCGAATGGGTGCGAAATTCGCCATCTAACTTATGAATTCTTGCAAATCTTAATGGAAATATGGATTCTATTTCAGCACGAGAGAAATGAATAGAATTTGCGAAGAAAAATGTCTTGTGTGGATTAATAATGAATAAAATACGTTTATTTTATGAAAATTTAATTTAACTGCGAGGATTCCTATTTAATGTAATATTTCAAGAAATATGGGTACGTGGATGCTGTAAGTTTTAAACAAATATCATAAAAGTTGATTATATGAATGGATCTAAAAAGTTGATTTTCAAAAAAGTTAAATTTGACAAAGCCACAAAGAAGATGTAAAGCTTTCTCCAACTATAGTATTCTTTAATTTCAAACTTTATCTTTTACAATCTGTAAACGTACCGTTGCCACAACAAGACCGTCAAAACGTGTTCAATGTAGTGCTCCTGAACATGTAACTTGGTAAGTTTTCTCGCTTCTTTTCTCTAAATTTCTTATGTTTTTAGTTGCACAACAGGCGGCCCTTCCAATATTAGAAACGATCTTTTTATTGTTGTCAAAGTTTATTATTCAACTACGTACGATTATCGTTTTTGCATGTCATGACTGGGGTTATTTAGAATTCCTACTATAACTGTTTTTATAAATATGTAAATTCACATGGATTTATATGGCCTCGCTTTCTACAGGTTGATTCTAAATAACTGCCAATTTGGAATGCAAATTTCGGTTTAAAATTTCTCGTTCGATAAATCGCTTACCTTGTAAAGCAGCTTGAGTATCCTGTTCTTCAGTTTCGGGCTCCAAATTGTTAAGACCACAACGGCTTAGAAATAAGAGGCTGATTAGACTAAGTGAACATATCAGTAGTAGGAGTCGTGTCAATAAACGCATTCCCAATAATCGAACCATTCCTAAACGACGTTTCCTGGAACAAAACAGAATAAACAAAATTAGATGTTGTCCTCCTAGCAAAAAAACTTAATTTTTTAAAGTGAGCAACTTTTTTTTTATAAAAAATTAGAAGTTAATGAGGATGGAATTAATGCAATATAAAATATTGAAATATTCCATGTTGGCAATACCAGCAAAGAGATATAAATAAAATGAATCGATCATGCCATCATCGTCGGCTATAATATAACAATTTGTAACCTAACTATGTGCCAGTATAACAAAAGTGTCGAGTCTGCAATGCAAGTAGGATTGATATTTTTCTGTTCTGTGGGAAATAAACTTGCCATTGCAAAATTCCAAGCTTTGAGGTTTGAAAATATATTATATGCCTTTGACAGCATAATAAAGTGAAAAAATTGACATCTATAACAATTATTATTATAGAAGAGTGACCGAACTGCAATAAAAAGTTAAAAATTACGTCATGTCAAATGGATTTATAACCCTAAAGTAATCAAAAATTAGGGCAAGCAAAAAAGGACTATTATTAATAAAACATGATAACGTCATCCATATAACGTTTCCATATAAAATTTATAATTAATTTTCTTTCAATGCACTTTTCTCGGTTTGAATCTAGTAGAAATTTAATTAAAAGTATCATACTGCTTTATTTTCTGAACGAAAGCCTAAATAACAAATTTTAAAACTTAAGATAAGTTTTCCACATGTCCATTTAAAAATATTAATTTTTACAGTTGAATTTGTAGTTTTTAAAACTAATTTTAAATTTTAGGTGAAAACATTCTATATTTTCTAAGATGTCTAATGGATGACATTATCTGTTTTTTAATAATATTGCAATTTTTCCGTTCTAATCATTTGCAACTTTTGAACACAAGCTTAATTTTGTGTAATTTTCTTAACTTGCAGCATCTATAAAAGTCACAGTTCTGCCACGAGTATTAACAAAAGTTGTGGAAAATAATTCACCAAAGAACACCGTGCTCCAGAATACTTCAAAAAGCGATTAAACAAATATGCATTTATTGTCTTTCACTAAGTATATTCAACACTATAACTTTGAAGAATATTCAAACTCACGTTTCTTATATGCAAATTTTAAAAAGTAGTACACACATCATATATCTGCAGATAAGGCTCTTCGTTATAATTTTAAAATTTATTCCGTTTGAATTTTAGTACGTAGCTTTTCCTTAAGTTACTGTTAAGTGCCCAATAAACTGGCACCAATAATAATGTCATCGTTTTGGGTCATAAAATAAGAAAGATCTTGTGTAGACGTAAAAAAAAATTCACTATTATAAAATTCCTCGCAAGAGATATGAAACCATCTTAAAAATTTGCTGATATTTTAAAAATATTTAAAAAAATTTAATAGAACTTTTATCGATATATTGAGAAAAAAATTACTACATAGAGTTAAAATAATTTGAAGGTTACGCTAAAACTTTATAATAATAGAGCTGGAGTAAGTGGAATAGCAAATTGATAAAGACAAACATAATTTAACTTGTGATAATATAATATAATGTACTCGTAAGTGTATTTTCAATTTTCATATTTTTCAATCTTTATGTTACTATTATAATGTACAAGCAGTTTTAGAAATAATAAATTAAACATAATGATCTCTTATGTACAATAACTTGTCACATACTGGCGCATGCAGTAGTAATAAAATAAAGGATAAGGTGACCAATAAGATCAGAATAATTTTAATTTGAGAGCGTTAAATCATGCTATAAAGAGTATTTTATGCATTATTAAGAATAAATTGTACAAAAATTACAATTCTCTATTTTATATTATGAGAAATTCGTTTTCATCAATGCGAGTCATGAATGGATTAACGAGATTTTCACAATAAACTTTGGATTAGGTCATACACACTTACGATAGTTATCACACAGCCAGCATACTTATTAGCCGCTAGCAACATCTGTTGTAGGGCTTTAATTGATTGATAATTTTTTTGCTGTTTTAATTATTAATATTGCTTGGCAATTACAAGAGTGTCAATTGACAGGCAGAAGAAAAATTTGAAAAAAAGAACTTCCCGAAAAAAATAACAATGGCATATAGCATTTTTATAAGTTGTTTTGACGATATATAAAACTAATAAATCTATTTACATATATATAAAATAATAATTAAAATAAATTCTAATATTATATAATTTAAAGAAGTAAATAAGAGTTTAAGAAAATATAAAAAAACGTTAAAGAGATTGGAAATTAAACATAAACTACAAAGAAGGAAAATGCGAGAAAGGAATAAAGAAAGTTAAATTTTGATTATAAAATAAATTGAAATAAAATTATTCAATATTAATTAAAATTTAAAATAATAAAATAAAATGGTAAAATTTTAAAGGTAGGACAGCATACGTGGAAATGATAAGCATGTGGATTTCAATTTATTGCTCTAAGTTAAAATTAAAAAATGTTTATGATATTTGAAATATTTTAATTCAATTGCGTTTGTTGCGCTCGTGTTTGTCTTTTTAATTAAATTGGTAACTAGTTTCCTCTTGAAGCTTTCTCAGACCAACAAGTCAGTTCTATTAAAAAAAATTTTAATAGTTTTTCGTTGCATTATAATAGTATACTATAGTTAGATGTAGGTAAGTAACATTTCACTTAGAAAAAAATTTTTTTGTTTCCGTTCTTGTTTTTGACTAAAAATGAACAACTACAGAAAAACAAGAAATTTGATAATTTTATAAAGTTAAAAATGTATTCTAATTTATAGCGAAAAAACATTAAAATATAGTTTAACAGCAGATACTATATAACATTACTATATTATGGTGTTTCAAAATGGTTCGCACCCACCCTATACATTTTGATGAACATTTTATTTTAATAATTTTAAGTTGTAACATTGTAAATTGGAGAGGAAATTAGAACCCACCCTGAGATACGACAATCTCATCTCCCGCATTTAAGAGCAAGCTTGGAGCACTTATAGTGCATGTGAAAAATCAACCTTTTTAAAAGGACCACTGCATCTATTTTTAAGGCGCCCAACGTGGAGTTGAATTTGACTGAATTGCAACTTTTATTTGACAAACAAAGGTGAAACAAGTATGAATTTAACGGAGTTCAATAGAGAGGAGAAACAGAGTGAAGTTGTAGGGGACTCTCCACAATACTCCAGTACAAGAATTTGAAAAACAAGCCAGAAAATTGGAAGCTGCAAGATTAGAAGAAAAATTGAAAATTATAAAATTAGAATCAGAAAAACAAGAAGCTATAAAAATGGAATCTGGAAAATTGGAAATTATAAAATTGTAATCAGAAAAACAAGAAGTTGTAAAATAGGAAGCAGAAAAATCGGTAATTATAAAACAAAAAGCAGCAAAACTAGAAGCTGAAAAATTAGAAACAGCAAAAGAAAAAGCTATAAAATTGGAAATTACAATACGAGATAACGCAAAACAAGAAGCTACAAGAGTGGAAGCGGAAAAAAAAGTGAAGATAATAATACAAGAAAAAATAATTTCAAACTTAAAAAGGCAAGATCACATGAAACAGGAAGCCATAAAGAAAATAAAGAAGAACCGGAAGTTTTGGATGAGTCGGGAGTTGAAGAGAAGAGGCAAGATTCCGGTGAAGTGGACACCTCAAACGAAAATTAATCTGTGGAAGATCTATAAAGAAAAATAAAGGAAACTGAAAGAGATAGATTATGACGCATGGAAATGTTTTGAAATAGATAAGCTTTTTTTTATTTTATTTGATTTGATGAATTTTGAAATTAAATTTAATAAATTAAATTTTAATGTTATAAATATTGTAATGTTATGTAAAAAATTTTTTTTACAGGTCTTGAGGTTTTGCTAATTTTGTTTTGAGCTGTGCTTAAAACTGCAATAAGCAACGGGGGTAGAAGATGTCGTGTTTTAAAGGGATTCGCACCCACCCGGTACATTTTGATAGAAAATTTGATTTTATGAAGTTTAAATGGTAAAATTGTAAATTGGAGAGGTGGGGACGAATTGAGGGAGAGACAAGGCTTTTTACCACGAGTCACCGCAAGTAGGCGGTGCGACTTTTAGCTCGTTAATTTTTGGCTTTGTGAAATTTATTTTTGAAGTTGTAAGTAATAACTTTGAATATTTGAATAAAGTGATTTTATGCGTGTGCATTACGGCGCAGTTTTTTTTTTATATTTGGATTTTGAATATTTTTTCATGAGTGGCTATTAAGCGGTAGCAAATTGATTTGGTTGTAACTTAAAAGAAAAGCAATGAAATTAAAAATTGAATTTGAATTATTTAAAATTGGAAAATTTAAATTACATTCATAGGAACGAATGGTGCTATTGATAAGCGGGCGATTTAGATAACGAAAATCGAAACTTCGTTTCCATTTAAGAAGTAATAGAATTTTACATTTATTTTACATTGAATTTAATTTGGATTTGGAATATTAAAAATAATTATTTTTGATGATCATATGCGAGTGAATATTTTTGAAGAATTTATTTATTTTTGTAAAGAAATTTTTTTTGTTTAAATTTTGAAAAGCATTGAAATTTTAATTTGGATTTGATATTAGTTTAATTTTTTGGATTAGAATTTTATTTTGAGAACCCACCCTGAGATACGACAATCTCATCTCCCGCACTTTGAGCAAGCTAGGAGCACTTTGGAATGCTTGGGAATATAGCTTTTTGCTAAGAAACCATTGCAATATACTAAATATGACATTGCTAAGTGTTTTGAAGTGTGAATTCCTGATTGAAGAAAATGAACTAGTAATATCGAACTTACAAAGACGTTGATGTAACAAATGCGAAAAATTAAGTATATCAGCAGTCTGGCGTAAAGCCTACACCGACCGATCATCGCGTCGGATGCACTACTGCGATCTAAAGTCTAATATCGATCTGAAGATTAACGTGTCAGGCTGGTTTCTTATCACTCGTAAAAAACATACTATATTTACTAAAAAAAGCCTAGAAATAATCTAAGTATCGGAAAGCGTCGAAGACGTTCTAAAACCCGATTTATAGATAGATAGTGTATCCAATGTCATTGCATACAAATAATGTTTAGATATACCGTGACGTCATATTAATAGCTTGTATTGGGAAAATTTAAAAACAAAGGAGCCACGTGGGTTTGGTTAGACTGGATGTTTAAGAAAAAATATTTATTTTGTATAGAGGAGTAATAATTTTCGCACTATATGACAGTGTCAAATATTTATAATATTTTTTCTAATATTAAGAAATAAAGGATTACTAGGGGAACCCCAAGAAATACACTAAATTCTTCTACTTTTTAACTCATTTATGTAGTCCCTAAAAAACAACTTTAGCGTAAGAATCCTTTTAATCATCATTTTCTATATGACTTGGTAACAAATTACCACTAATAATTATGATTGCATCAAGCAAGGTTAGCATCCCACTAGATTATATGCAAATGCTCAAAGAACAGTAAATGCTAAGTGTAAATTTGGTATACTATTACTTGGTTAATCAACAGAGCGTAGTCGTAAATTAAGAAGAAGAAGAACAACAACAATAATTAAATTAATACAATAAAACCGTACTAAGATTTTCACTGACTTGCAAGAAATTACCAATTATATTTAATGCATCAAGAATATTATTTATGAATATTTCTATGTTTGTTGGTGTTTTGAGGTATTTTATTTATCTTTAATTTCACTTTAAAAAAAATTTTCTTAAAATTAACTATTATTTCATAATATTAATTCAAAGTAAAGCGCAATGCACAATATTTATTTTAAACTTTAAAAAGAAAGTAGTGCAAATTTGAAACCACTAAAACCAACGCAACGGCTCTAGAAAATAAATTATTATTATTAAAACGTAAATTGTTATTGTTATAGCTTGTATCAAATGCATTATGAATTTCTCGTTTATCTATTTTTCTTTCATAAACCGCTTAAGCGCTTCTATTTTATACTGAAAATTTTATTATCGAGGACAATCGTTCGGTTTACGTATTTTATATGTACATATGTAATTGCATACAATAAATGGTAATAATAATTAATATCTTAATTAATTCGCAAAAAACTATAAAATAAAAATTAACTTGAAATTTTTATTTTAACAGTTCAAATATTTAAAAAACGTTACAAATTTTTATCGTGGTTGGTTACTATGAAGTTAATTACAGAAAAAATATAAAAAAAATTTAAATTATCCTTCACTTTATGACGGAATGAAAGAAAAAATGTAAAACTGTAGCGCCACATACACAATTTTAATTTTAAACTTTAATCAAACAGGCTCGAAATTTTAATTGACATTTCGTTCAATTTACTGATGTCCACAGCACCGTGACAGGATCAACGTCAGCAATTTGAAAATTTTCAGTAACGTCAGTTCCAGCTCGAAAATTGACGTTCTACTTAATAAACCTGTATTTTTTGACAAGCAACCAACTGGTTTGTTTTAAAAAACAAAATCGTACATAGAGAACTAAATTCATTTATTCTAAATGTAAATGAGTATAAGTGACTGTTGATTAGCTGAATGATTTTAGAGGAAAAATTTCAATTATTCCATTCAACAAAACCGACACTATCGACACTGACAGCTAATGAATTGCGATTGTTCAACCACAGCTATTAATCTATATGCGAGTCCACCATGTCCACGCTCTGGAATTATTGGAACATTTCCTGAATTTGTGAGCATCAAATTTAATTTTGTAACCAAAATTATCATTTCACAAACACAGAAACATTGGAGGCAATAAAAGAGACTTACTTATATTATTAAAATGAAAAGTATGTTGTTGGGGTTATTCCATCAAATCTTACTTCTTTACTGTCATCTCTTAAATGGGTCCCTTCAATTGTCGAACCTTCTATCCACAATCTCATTTTGTTATGCAAGCTTTTCGTATTGGTTCAGTCACTTCGATATGCTATTTATCAATCTTTTTAACACCAATCTTGAACTGGTAAGAAATACCCTTACTTTATAATAGATCTGAGAAGCAAGGATGAAATATTTCTTATATAAATCTTAAAATAGCGACGTAACCGATAATCGATGTTTTCAACTTTAACAAGTTTTACAATTTAAGAAAACTTTTTTTAAGTACTTATGAAAACTTATTAAAAGCTTTCACTATATTTCACAAACTTTATCCGAAAACTACTTACTTATTGAATAATTTTTGACTAAAAAAACTTTTACGAATTACCTAATTACACGCTTAGAGAGCATTTTTGATTTCTTATTGGCAAAGAACTTTTCACAAAAATAAAATAGTTTTCTACGTTGTACTAGTCTGTACGTGAAAGGAAAAT
The DNA here is from genome assembly GCA_911387805.1 of Cantharis rustica. Lineage (NCBI taxonomy): Eukaryota > Metazoa > Arthropoda > Insecta > Coleoptera > Cantharidae > Cantharis > Cantharis rustica. The sequence goes on from OU426879.1 coordinate 41,394,650, forward strand.
TGCAGAAATACTCTAAAAATTTTTGAAAAATTAAATTTCTCTTGCATAAACACTTTTCTTATTTCAAAGAACACTTCATATTCAATTATAAATTTTGGTGTAAAGAATCTTACAATAATATTGTAATTTGTGTAGGTTAGTTGTTTATCGTTTGCTCTTTATTTTTTAACGCTTGACCTAAAACCCTGGGTTTTATAAGTTTTACACGTACATAGTTAGTTTATGTGTCGGTCTGCCAGTGCCAGTGTGTCTGTCTATAACTTCGTAACTTGTCAACGAAAGTTACGACGGTCGGACTTTGATACGGTTTTTTTTTAAATGATCGGAAATTTTGCTGAGAAGGTTTTAAACTATTTGTAATAACTGATATTGCACATCCTTCCTAACTTAAATCATCTAATCTGTAGCGCGCATGAATAGACTAACGAAACTTTCATTTAAGATAACAGGCATGGTTAAAAAAATAAATAACAAAAATAAATGGATAACTGGGTTTAATATCAGCTATGAAATAAAATCTCTGTTAATGTTTTAATAAACAATTTAAATCTAATTATAAATAAAATACATTGTCTAAATGCAGATAACCATATACAAAATTAAATTTAAACATCGTATCAACTTAAGAAAAGCAAGGCAATATTTAATTTAAAATAATTCAATTTTAACTGCAAGATTACAAGCATGAATAATTCTTTTTATTTACACTTGCGAACTAAATACTATGGTGCTCAAAAATTATTTTTGAATAAATTTGAAATATTTTATTTAACCTCCAACTTCTGTTACTTCCTTAGAAAAAATTTTCGTTTCGACGGATATTGCGAATTTTCTTGAAACGTGCTTATTTGAAACTTGATTGCTTCACGACATCTAATTGTAATTAATTAATTATTGTGTATTAAGCTGTTTTAAACATTAATTAATATTTTGTAAATTGTAAATTTACAACTTGTAGAAGTTGTAAATTCTTATTATTATTAAAATTATAATGCTTAACTGGAAATACAGGAAGATTATTTTTCTCAGCTTAAATTGTATGCTAAACCAATTTATTGAAATGTAAAATGTAAAATTTTATTCCCTAAAAAAAATAAAATTAACATAAATATAATTTTATATATTTTCAAGTGTTAAATGAATATCACTACAAAACATACAAGCAACTCTAGTTAACACTTATGATTTATTTTCAATTCATTATCTAAATGCACTGCCCAATTGTATGCTCATAACGCATTGTGTATTTTGTAATTAATCAAAACGCATTTGGGCAAATTACGTTCTAATATTTTTCTACAATAATCTAATTTAAACTTGGAAGCAGTTCAGAGGGTTTCTTATAGATACCGTTAAAAAGAAAAAAATGTGAAACTAAGTAAATATGACTGAGCATTAAATTAATCTATATTTTTAAATGGTCTAATTTTTTTAATAAAAGCCATAATTTTTGTTTGGCGGATACTAAATTTGTTTTAGATCCTTATAAAAAGTATTAAGTTTGTTAAGACATGCCAATAAATCACATAGGTATGTAGGACTAAAGAAGAGACAAACTTTATTTTTAAATTCGTTCTCTAAAGAAACAATCACAGAAACATTTCAAAAAGAATGAAAAGCTTCTTTATTGAAAATCGCCGACTCCATACAAATTACATTCATAGTCTTTTCCACGAAATTTATTTTTTAATTGCATAATTCATTTTTGTACATTTCTACTCTTCTAATGTAAAATTTATATTTTGATTACAGAAATATAAAAGATAATCATACCTATAAGGTGTTTCACATAGACGTTCCGTCATAGGAAGTTCTTTGTTTAGAAGTGGTCCCCTCCTGAAATAATAGTTTAACCATGAGCAAAAGTGAGATCAATTTTATGTATAGGTATGCAAATGTTCCCAATTTCACAATATATTTCTTGAGCTTAACAATTTCTATTCACAAACAAATTGTGCTAAACTAAAGTAGAAAACAGGAATTAAAAAGCCGAGGCTAAATTAGATAATAAATTATACAGAATGAAATGTGAGATGTACTTGGTTGTGGTGAAACGACAGTGTTGCAGGTGCTGTAATATTCAACTTGAAAACGATTTTCTGATCCAAGTTCAAATGTATACGCTTCGAACTTGGCTCTACAGCTAAATCGTAAACTTTATTTACAATTCTTAATTAACTAACGATTTCATTCCTTTAAAATAATTTTTGTTCCTATTTCGAACAAGTAAAATTTTATTGTTTCATAATTTCAGTTTAAAAATTTATACATTTCTTACTAATTAAATAATGAGAAAATTATTTCTGTTTCTTTATAATATATAGGTATAACATTTGCCTTAATTTCTTTGAAAACTTTCGTAACCGTTTTTGAATCTGATAAAATAGCGAAAGCTAAAAATTCTAACCACGTACTTTAAGCTTCTAGCATTCTTCCCTACAGCAGGAGCTTTTGTGGATTCAACTGTCAGATGTCACATTTACCTTTACTGTACTTTCATTATTTATATAACCATTTTAACATTGAATTCTACTATATACAACTGATTTAAATTACAAAGAAAATTATTCTCATCTGCTTGAGTTCAAATTTATGTTGGCAAAAAAGTAGTTGTATAGTAATTGGATCGGTATTGTCTTTGTATAATTACAACGAGGCACCTGGTCAAGATGAATTGCACAAAAACAATAATTATATTCTGTATTCGGTTTGAAAAAACGCTTTTACTGGACGAGTAGGCCACTACTGCGAATCAAGTAAAGTGACTTTTTAAGTGTAATGCGTATGCTGTATTTTCTCCAACTAAAAATATTTATTCGAAAATAAAATAATTATAAACCCCGGCTTACATTTTTGTTTTCAATAAAAACTAACAATCTGACTTTGATTTATTTATTGAGCTAGTTCGATAAATATTTAACATTCAATTGTATCATTATAAAATATAAATTGGAAAGAAAAGCTTACGTTTAGATTAGTTAGAGAAAAAATATTTAGTTTAAGAAATATCAAGGTAACAAAATATTATATTTTCATTTAAATCAAAAATTCTATTGATGTCGTTTAGATCTTATAGGAAGCTTATTGTGATCTCTGGAGCTCAATAACCATATAAATAGTAAAACTGTCTACCGCTGAAGTTTATATAAAATTTATAAAGTAATTCTGTAGATTATATCATACAGGTATCGAAAATCAAAGATTCATTTTCTGATAGTTGATTAACTTTTCCATTACACAACCTAATAATATTATGAAACGTATAATAGGTAATGAAAATCAAAAATTCATTTTCTAGTGGTTGATTAAATTTTGTATTGCAGAATCTAATAATTGTATTAAATGTATTCTCAAATGCTAATGAAATTACATTAAATTTTATCAGAAGCTAAAAGTGTAATAGAATTTTTCGACACATTTAATCGTGTTAACACATACGCTAATTTATTATTAACCTATAATGTAGCACGTGAGCAATCCCTGGCCCGCGTCAATATTTTATCTAGCCCGTGTTTGAAATAAATGATTGTTCTGTTGCTATTTGCCCCATATGCTAAATATCATTCGTCAACTACTGAAACATCCCACAGCATAATATTTTTATGAAAATTTATTGTTTTTTTTATAAACTTTAGAATCGTGCAGCTAATAGATAGCGAAATTGTTTTAGTTAATAGATTCATTCTTTTATTGAAATTTACTTTTAAAAAAAATGGGGGTATATTTTCTCTCCAGTTTCAAACCGGGTACCTAATATTATAGTAGTTGATCACGCTAATCTCTATGCAAGATACAATTGACGCTTTCTAACTTGCAAACAGAAAAAGTGTAGTGTATAGGTCAGGTTTATAATAAATATATAGCACAATCGTAAGCTAGCAGGATTTTTTCGATTGCTCCTCCCTCACAAGGTTCTGGCAACATCTTTAGTTATTAAACACCAATGATTTTCTCTGTAATTAAAGTGCGACGTATAAAGTTGGAGATACAATATTGTAAAATTGAAACTCGTGTTTGTAGGGATTGGGGTTGTAGCAAAGTTGTTAATTCAAGAATTACCAGAAGCTGAAAATAAACATAAAACACGAATAGAAACTTATGAACTTATTATTGTCATCTTTTAGTCGCGCATTCCATAAAACAATGAAGTTGATTGTTTCAACCCCGCTCCACTTAATTATTTTGTCACGCTACTTTTTTTACTGCTATTTTCCGCTATATTTAATTAATTTAAATTTTTAATTTTATTTTTAATTAAATTAAATTTTTTTACTTTAGTCATAATTGCATTTTATTTCCTTATTTTTCGAATTCCCTAAGGTAATTTTAATTTATGTTTATGTTTGTTTTTCTTATATTTAATTAAACTTCCTTTGAAACTTTTGACCACTTTAATTTATTTTATTTTGGGGGAAGTCTCCTAAACACTCTTGTGGGCTCCAGATTCATATATAACTTCAATTTAAGAAAAGTTAAAAGGAAAATTTCAGCTTGGAGTCAAAATCGTTAAGTAGATATTACTATTTATACGCATTCGTTACTGTTACTAATTTTCATATCAAAATATGGCACACAATTTGCATATCTTTTTTTTTTCCTTGTAGACTTTTATACACTTTTGTTCTTATTGTCTGTATATTATTCTTTAACTTCTTCATTTACACTTTCATTAAAGTGATGTCTTTATTTATAACTCTCACAAAAATTTATTTTAATTAAACTAATAGAAATTTAAAAAAAACAGGAATTTTTTACTTTAAGAATTTTTGTTTGGAGTATACAAGATTTTTTAAAGTAAAGAATTTCTAATGAATTTCTGTCAACCCTAAATTCTCCAGTTCCTCGTAGATTCCACGTAATTTATTTAATTACATTGATCTGTGGATAAAACTGTGAATCAAAATACCATTAATTAATTTCTAACTTCTTTGTTTAAAAATGAACCAGAGCTCTCTTATATTATTTCTACTACGGACATTTTAAATAAATGATAATTTGAAAGTAATGATAAATGATTGCTTACGCTATTTTATCAGAATCTTTTCAGGCAAGCAAATGGATAAAGGACAGTTAAAATTGTTTCTAATTTTTGATTTTATTAAATAGACTTAAATGAATTAAAATTTTTAAAATTGAATTATTTCGAAATTCAGGTATTTTATTGAAAACAAATTTATTTTATTTTAACATTGTAAAATAATATTTACAAAATACATGTGAAATTTAATAAAATTTTAGTATATTTTTAATACTACATGCATTGAAGTAATCTCTTTTGCATACATTTTTGATATTATTGAAATTTATTATGATTTAAATAATTCGCCAATGGCTAACTGCATGGTGAATGTTGGAATTGATATTAATTTAAAGTATAATGATTATTCAAAAACATTGAAATAGAATGCAAACAATGTTGATAAACACTTTATATTAATGCAGAACGTGAATAGTTGTACAACTAAAAAAAGAGAAGTTAAGTGCTAAATTATGTTTATAGATATCATCTAATAAACTGCTTTAGTAATTTGAATATTAATTTAGCTTAGTCTCATACTTGCAATGCCGAATGAAGATGTTCCGATAGAACAAAATCAAATTTCATATCAAATTTTTTAGAAAAAACAAAAAATGCACATCGCTTGATTATGCCATGGTATGGTAAAAACGTTTGCAATAATAGATGTGTATTATATAAAAACAGTGTATTTATACTGTGTTAACTTAAAACATTTTAGTTCTAAAAAGTGTTTGTGCATTGTTTAATTTTTCTAAAAAAAAATGTATATGATTAATATGCACTACCTAAACCACTTATCTATTGATTAAAAACAGATTTATTCTAAAAACGAATTTAAAGATCTTACTCTGAAAAGTACGAAAATATTGCTTTGGATGTGGATGCTACAAAGTTATCGAAAGATGCCCAGAATGTTAATGAGATATTATTAATCTGTTAGTGTGGATGTGTGATAAAGCAATGTGTTAAACGCAATCCAAAATGGTAACAGATGTCGATGAAAAATTCTACAAAGTAAAACAAAACGAAAAGTTTAATTGAAAACAAGATCAAACTAAAATATTATAAAGACCCTAATCTACTAGAATATTCAACAGGTTGACGATTATCTAAAACGACAATTAAGAAAAATGAAAAAAATTCAGATACCTGAATCAAAAATCCTAATTTCATTCAGGTTTACAGTACAGTAACCAAAAAATAAAGAAAATCAATAACTTTATTTATTTTAAAACAATTTGAAATAATCAATGAAATATTAAGAAACATCGCAAAGGAGAAACGTCCACACATTGCTAACAAATATTCAGTCTTCACGAACGTAGCGCTTCAAGCATCCGTGATTGGGATTATAAACCTAGTCGTAAAATTTGGCAAAATGTAAACCAAGATGGCATAAATTTGAAAATAAAATCACAGAGTACAAGACTTTAAAAATCCTTTTAAACATAAGGCTAATTAAGTAGTAAATTAAATGTAAAAAATTTGAGATAACTAATTAATAATAATAAAATCAGTGAAACGTTTAAATTTTAAACCACAAAATCGTCAATTCGTATAAATAACCAAATACGTATCTTAAAAAAGGTTTAAAGATATCCCTGTTAGGAACAGGCAGTGAGATATGTTTGACATTTGATAAGAAAAGGATCGTTTGAAAAATTGAGTGTGATGAAAGGAAATGTATAAGAGATCTTTATGTCGAAAATTTAAGTACAGGCATCGATTTCTAAAGTAACTATTTTTACAATTGTGGATTTTCTATAAAAAAGCATTTTTTATAAGCTAAAACCAGATTATCGATTGATAATATGCACAAAATGTTCAATTTAATACCGTAATTTCAACAAGAGATTTATTTGCAAGTTTGTTTCGTCAAGTTAAAGTGTATGGAATTAAATAAATATTAATTTTATTTCATTTTAATCTTATTAAAAAAGTTTGTCATAATGAACAAACATAAAGATCAAGTAAAGCGAATTTGTTTCATCTGCGAAATATTTTCAAGGCGTATTTAAATTTCAAGTTAAATAATAAATTAATATAGATATTATTTTTTAGGTATTATGTACATGAATATGAATAAGTACAATCAGTCAGTGCTTTAAAATTTAATTTAAAAAAATATATTATAGATCTGCTAATTACAAAATAAATCAAATGTATAAACTAAACTGCGGTCTACGACGTTTCAGCATGAAAATGTATATACATTTTCTAAATTTTTCTTTCACGTTTTTATTATTATCCGCAGATTTGTCTTTTACAGAATATTATTTAAAAGAAAAACAATTTCTAACGTCTTAACTGAAACACAAAGATCTTTCTTTTTAAGTGAAATACTTTAATAAAAAATTTTGCACGGAACATTGGAACATTAATATAAAACATTTCAAAAATTAATCAACATTTGAAGTTTAACTGTAATCTTAACCGCTTAATTATTTTAATCTCTTATTTTAGGAATAATCCCTGGTTATTATTATATAAATTATTATAATTTGTGTGTCATGCGCTGAATCATCAAATTTTGTAACAAGAGAAGAAAAGAATAATGAAGAATGGTAACACCAACTATTGTAAATCAGCACTTCTGCATTCGCAAATTGAAGCTTTTAATGACCTAAATGAGTTTTGAAAAATGTAAATATTTATAAGTTTTCTATTTTTCTGTTAATTTGTCGCTAAGCAAACTTTGATGAAAAAAGCCTGTATTTTGCTCTGAGAGGCCACATCTGGTTTTCGAAGAAGCTATCAATAGAACTAACTATTTTCAATGAGCTATTCTGTTTCAACGACTTGCAACAGTAGGATAAAATCTATGTATAAGATGGAATAATGTAATTACTACCATTGTACATCGAGACGAAATACGATTTTTAATTATATCTGTTGTTGTCTTACTGCAAAGACAGTTTGATTGAAAGTGAGAGTCATTTACAAATTGTTCGACATGTGTCATTAAATTCAAAATGATTGCTTCCAATCTTAAATGCTTTTTTCGTGCAATGTTTTTAGCCTAATTATTATCTTTTTATTCTAAGTAATTTTAAAGAACGTTTAAGTCGACCCGCGGCTCTTTCTCGTCGCATAAGAGTTAGTTTTATTCGTACACTTATTAACATATTTTGTAAGCTAGTGAAAATACCACTTCGTTTAGTTATTTGTTCAATTGGAGCAAAACTACTGTAACCTATGACCTGTAAAATTCAACAGCTGCCTCATATACAAAATACAAAGATATAGCACCACAAAAAGTTAACTCGAATACAAACTGAGGCAGATAATAGCTCATCAGGCGGAATACAGAAAAAAGTAATATATTACAAAGTTTTTGTTTACAAAGCCAATATACATACATAGATGTATAAAAATCGATTATTCTAACATTTATTTCCAATAGCTCGTCCCTTAAAAATTAATGTGAGAATATTTCAATATAAAAGTTGCAAAATTACTTGACAAAAATTTTCCGTTTAAGTTATAAGAATTCTATAATTTTGTTTTCAATTGAATAAATTATTAAACACTGAAATTTTTTAAAAGAAATAATTCGTAAATTTTAACATATGCGATGCTGGTCGTAGAGCAGTTTCTCTGAGAAGGCATGCGTTACTGATGCAAATATGGAACACTGCTGAACATACTGAAAATACTGAACAAATACTAGAACTATTTACATGCGGTGGTACGTACCAGTGAGCTAAGTAATTGTATGGAATACTCTTTAAGGTGTAAAATTTAAAATCTCAATTTCATTTTCAATTGCAATTTAGGTAAAATTACATCTTACCCCACAGTTCTAGTCGTCGTCTTTCTATTATTGTAACAATCTCTCTACAAACCGGCATTGGTAGGGGAAATCTTCAGGTTTACCTTATGCTGCTTTTGACTTCATCAAGTAAAATAGGAAGTTAAAAGTGCAAAAAGAAGTGTAAAATTTGCTTTTGACTCGCAGTGTTTACATTATCTGTTCTTAATCTTCACGTCTTGCTCTTTAAGTCTTAACACATATATTTTATGTAGTAGATGTTACGGATCTGCACAAGAGGGAAGAAACACGGGTTCCAATCAGGGTTGGTGACTGCGTTTTAAAGATTTGGGAGTCCAACTCTTCTTCAGCTTGAACAAAAAGTATGTCTGATCCTGACAATGTTTAATTTTTGTTGGAGTTGACCGAGCAACAAGTGAAAAAAACTTTATTAGAAAACTTTTATTGGGAATAGAAAATTAACTTAAAAAGTTAATTTTTTAAGTTTATAGTGTGGTAGTTAGTAGTATGTAATACTACATACATTTTTTATTGGGAAACTTAATCAAGAGAGAGAGAGAGCCACAAAAACCTAAAGCACTCAGTACTCCAGATTAGAAGTAACTTAATTTGTGGAGACTTTTACAGAGCAAAAGCTTCTTTATTAACTTCTTTATTTTTCTACATATGTAAATATATCACCATCATCATCAATCTCTTTTCCCATTAGATGGTATCCCAAAATTATGGTTGCTTCGGAATCCAGACTGCCTTTAATGAAAATATAATATAAATCATATAATTCTACTTTTCCCAAAAATGAAATACTGGTTACGCTACTGGTATTTTGTCTGGTGGCAAACACCCAGTGGTACGAGTAAGCAATTCTAACGTCTCATACGTACAGAAGATCTAATATCTGGAGATTAGAGCAAATGTTTGAATTTCCAACATTACTTGCTATTCTTCGAATAATTCACGATATCTGGTATTGCTTTTCTAAGGCGTGGCTGGAGTAGCAATTTGAAATCGTCGACAAGTGCGGTTAAGATTTTTTGTTAAATTAAAAACAGAGGCGTACAGGTTACGTATACATTAAAATTACAGTTTATGTTACCTCCTAGCAGTGTGGAGAAGTAAACACCTACAAAAACGATGCAAATTTCAAAACGTTTTCTTTCTTGGGATCTTAAAAAGGGATACAAGCTGTTTAAGGTTAGAAAAATAATCCTTACGACCTGATGGCTTCCGGCGATAGAATACTGTTACAAATTCGTTTAATTCAAAGCTGAAAAATTCACATTGCTCGTAGCTGGCTGACCTTTGCCGGGATGTAACTACGAAATTTGGTAGATTCGTAAGGATGCCATAAAGATGTGCGCAATATGCGGCATTTAGTAAGTCGGCATAATAAACAGAATCGGCACAAATTTGGAACTTGATTTATTTTTCAGATTAGTCAAGACTAATAAACTTTTGCTGAAATAAACTGATATAAAAAAATAAGTTGTCAAATACAAAATATTATTTAAAAAATTTCAGTTGGTTGTTATACCAGGTGATCTAGTAAATACATTGAAGTGATATTGTATGTCAAAATTCCGAATATCAAAACACTTGCTTGCTCGAGGATCAAACTTATGATTTTAAATTAATAATTCTGTGTGGTATCTTCTAATCTACATGTTGCTCTCTTAAATGTAATTTTATTTTCCAACTATGCAAACAAATCAATCAAGTGGCGTAGTTAGGAATTTAGTTCAGGGGGGGGGGGGGGGGCCTGCAAGCGCAGCAAGCCGTTTTTTAATAGCGCCGCAAGCAAAAATTTTTCAAATTTTCAAGGTTCAAGCAAGGCTCAATAGAAAGTTAAAAAATTGCAATAAAAAATAATTTCTCCTAAAAAAGAGTTTCGTCAGACATTTTTTACGTTAACGACAATAATATAATAGTTTCCAACCACATAAATAAACACTAAAAATTAAGTCATATAAATTATTATTATTATAATATAATTATTATAATATAATTATAATATTGTAAAATCATTATACCTATACCAACCGCTTAACCTATTCTCGCCCGTACTATTTCTCAAATTTGGCTTCATTCGTTTTAAGCTGAAAAATGTTCTTTCTACAGAGGCTGTAGTAACCGCTAATGTTCTTAAAATAATATACTATATATTCGAAAACATCAATATTGAAGTAATTAAGAGCTTCCATTGCATATTTTGCTTCAGCCATTTGCTTTCAAATATAGTATCATTATTGTCTTGAAAATCATTTATATAGAAATCTATACATGATTTGAAGTCCTTGTAAAATTACGAATTAATAATTTCGGAGGGAGGCCTGGGCCTCTCAGCCCCACCCCCTTTGCCGTTGAAATCAATTATAAATTTCAATTATTAACGTTGCAATAAATTTTCCAAAACGGCACCAACAAAATTTTATCCGCAACAACGCTCTGCAGATGTCGACCTCTAATCGAAATTTGTTGCTTCCTTTGATATAAATTTTCTTTCAAAATTCAAATAAATTTAATATCTTCAAAAAAATAATGTCCATTCAAAAAAATCGAACGATCGTCCAAAAATAAATTAATTTTAAATATCCAAATATATTCCAACTGTTACTTACTCTTTAAGAAACTTATTGCCGGCGTTGCTCAGTCGTTGATAAAAAATTAACAAAGAGAATTTCGGGGGGGTTGTAAATTGCTTATTGTTTTAGGAATTCCTCAAGAAAAAAAACACAATAAAATTCAAGTTTATAATAGGTAAATTAAAATTCATTATATAAAAAATTAAAGTCTTTGGTTCAATAACCTAATAATATTACACACACAAAAAAATATACCTAAATCTAACAAATTGCTTACCAGCTAGTTATTTACACAAAAAACATAAATGGTAGTAAACATCTATTGCAGCCGTTGACCCAAGTAGAAACTACCACAATAATGCAGGTTGCACTAAGATTGACACTCGTACATTTATGAATGACACCAAGATAATATTTAGTTTTTTGTAGTCACCCCGGATCGGTATTAAATTGGATAACACAAAATTGTTTTTAGACACTTTATATGAAGATAATTTATGCCAATAATGTTCAATATTGTTTTTGCAATGCACTTTGCAATTTTTTAAGACACAAATGTTTTTAATTGTAATCACCCCGGATCGGTATTAAATTGGATAACACAAAATTATTTTCAGTCACTGATAAGTTAAGATAATTTATATCAATAATGTTTTATATTGTTTTTGCAATGCACTTTGCAATTTTTTAAGGTACAAATGTTTTTAATTGTAATCACCCCGGATCGGTATTAAATTGGATGACACAAAATTGTTTTTAATCACTTTAATATGAAAATAATTTATATCAATAATGTTTAATATTGTTTTTGCAATGCACTTTGCAATTTTTTAAGGCACAAATGTTTTTAATTGTAATCACCCGGGATCGATATTAAATTGGATAACACAAAATTATTTTTAGTCACTGTTAAGTTAAGATAATTTATTTAAATGATTTTTGTTTGCAAAAAAGACTTGTCCGAAAATCGATAAGAAAAGATAAAAAGGTAAAGTTGTTTCGAACGGTAGTGATTTTTGAAAAAAAAGCCCCGGCTCCTCTCGATCATTCCTTATATAACAATTTTCTCCTTCCATCAAATGTTACCCAGGGCCGTGAGAAAAGAAAATTGTAAGAATCTCAAAAAAATAAATCTATTAACACAAGAGTAAATGGTATTTAAGCAAAATACTAGAAAATTATTATTGACTTCGAGATTATTAGGAACGGAAATTCACACGATCTGTAAGCTAAACAAAAATATTGGAACGAAATTTACGAGATATTTTTATAAACATAGAAGGTACCTTAAGCTAATTGATCACAAAATAAGTTACAAAATAATATTTTCCCACGGACCACTAGAAAATCGCGTTATAACAAAGAATTTGATTTTGAAAAATTTTTATTAATTATTGGGAATCTTTTTCGTGCAAAAGGATGTACGAGGTTGATACAACAACGTAACACTCCCCGCAAAGCACCAATAAAAAAATAAAAAGAAATTTGCACATGAAAAAATAAGAAATGAGAAGACATAAACTACACGAAGATGTCCGGGTACAATACAATAAAATTAGGTTTTATTTGAGAATAAGTAAAAGAATTCACGGGTATGCGAGCCATCAAAAAAATAAAAATTCTACGAGGAACAAGAATTTTCCGGCTTACCAAGTGAAATAGAGAGAACTAAGTTCTTTATCACAAAGAAAATTTTTACACAGAAAACTTGAGCTAAAAAATACGATAGAAAAAATTTAAAATTGAATTATAACCAAATAGTTGAACCAAACTCGAAAAGTAGTTAATTGGTTCACTTTCGGCTATCATAAGTTGGGCACCACCTAATTTTTATCCTAATGATTTTGAGCAAAAAATTGGAAAACCCTTAAATCATAAACTAAGTAGAACACAATAATCCAAAATTGGATGAAGGACGACACATTGGTTTTCACGGAGGGAATGTATATTAGATGACGGCCACTATTCTGAATTTAAATATATTCAATAGGCTTACACGGAGGAATAAACTATATGTTAATCTACACAGTAGTTTTTACCAACTCATCAGGATGAAAAAATGCTTTTCGAGAACTAAGAAATCATTGATCCGCGTCACAATGCCTTCTGGAAAAGTACAGGAATACACATCAAATCATTACGAATGAGTTAGAATTCAAAACGTAGATTTTTGAAGAAAGAATCATATTTACAATTTAAAATTAACTTAAAAATAAATTTTATTCCTAATCTCAATTGAAATTTACAATAAACATTCGACAGGGCTCCGTTTAATCGATCAAATTTATCAATACAGTAGAAGACAATGCAGATATTATAATGGACAACAAGATTGAAGAGGAATAAACAAAAAATCAAATATACATAAGGTATTTCAGCGTATACTTTCTGAAAAACACGAAGAAAGACGATGATCAATTCAAATTATACTAATCACACCTTGTAATATAAAAAATAAAATGATTTCGTGGAATTTTAATTACTTAAAACTACGTGTTAACTTACATAGCTGTAAGGAAATATACTAATTCATTATTCTGGGTTTGTCACATTTCGAATTGTGTGTCCAGAAGACAAGACTGTCACTCTTAAAATCAAATAAAAGATATTAATTCCCTGATAATAATAAAAATTATTCAGGTAATTTTAACAGAAATTTGGTTTTTTTTTTTTAATAGATACCTAACGAGAGAAAATTAAAATTGTAACGGGCGTTCTCCCTCAAATTTTAAAGTTGGACCCATTCAAGTTCATCGAACTATGTTTACCAAAGATATTGTAAAAATAAAAAAACTTAAATTATGCGTTTTTTTCACAGACAAGTGAAAAAATAATATTTACTGAATAGGGCATTACTCGAATTTTTAAAGTTGACCTACTTATATGGCTTACTGATCTAGAAACGGCATTTCGGTAGTCATAAATTAGACTTAACTGTAAATATACTATAAACCCTTAACAAAAGATATAGTGAAAATAGTTTCAGACAGGGCGGTATCGAGGAATATTTTATTCTAAATATGAGCCTTGATTATTGATTTATAAAAAAAATTTTCAACATTAGATCGAAAATGTTAATTAAACAGGAGATCAATGGAGAAGAAGATAATTTGTAAGAATTGGAGGAATTGTGAACAAAAAATTAAAATAGTGGGATTATAATTAATTGATAGACGCAGTTTAAGGCCATACCCGGGGCCGTGAGAAAAGAAAATGTTAGATACGGGATAAAAAAAAGATATCAAGTTACCTGAGGTTAGTTCACAAAACTTTGTAACTGACTTCATTAAACTTTTACTTTGCAAACCGTCGACTGTCTACAAAGGAAAAATTCAACATTTAGCCATCAACTCGGAAAAGCATAAGAAACTCGAAGTAATTTGATTTAAGTAAAAAAAATACAGTTAAAAATTTGATTAGAAACGGAAAACAGAAAGAAAAAATAAGTTTAAATTTCAATTTCATCATTCTCAGGGTCGCTATTATCACCTTTATATAATTTTAGATCCTTCACGTGCCACCGTCCTATATTTTGATTGTTTGAATTTATTAATTCGTAAGTTAATTGCCCAATTTTCTTGATTACTGTACATAAGATGTATTTAGGTGCTAGTTTTGCAGCGAAATTTCGGGTTTTATCTGAAAGTACCATATTGCGTTTCCACACTTTCTGATTTACTTCAAAAGTTAAGGGACGTTTGCGTAAGTCGTAACGTTTTTTACTGTTATCGTAAGAAGTTTTAAGATTACGACGAACTCTGTTATATAAATCTGGAATGGCCTGGTGGTCTTCATCAGTTAATATTTTTTGTTCAATATTAATAACGTCATTATCATTCGGGGCGGTACCAAAAAAATCTCCGGAAATAGGGATAAAACGTTTAAAGACGAGATAGGATGGGGTGAACTTAGTCACATCATGTTTCGCAGTTCGAATGGCCTGTGCGATTTTATGGATATTTTCGTCCCAACGATTGTGCTCTGATTTTATATATGATGATATAGCTGTTACCAATACACGATTAACTCGTTCAGTCGGATTAACTTGAGGATGATATTTGGCATTAAACCAAATTTTCTGTACACCATATGAATCAGTAAGTGCTTTGAATTCTTTAGATATAAATTGCACACCGTTGTCACATAATATTATTTGCGGAATTCCAAAAATTAGAAAAACTTGATTTTCTATAAATTTTACCACGCCAGCTGCAGTGGCCTTCGCCATGGGGTGTACTAAAACAAATTTGGAAAACCAATCCGTGACGACCAATAAATGTTGATTTCCTCGTTTTGATCGAGGTAATGGCCCTAAAAGATCAACGGACAGAAGTTGAAAAGGGAACGAAATGTTTTTATATTGACCCATGAGACCTGGTCGAGCTAAGTTTGTACTCTTCTGCGCTCCGCAAATAAGACAATTATCAACATAATTTTTAATGTCGCGATACATTTTAGGCCAATAATATAATTCACTTATACGAGACATTGTTTTTGCAATTCCAAAATGTGCAGAGGTTGGTTCATCATGACACCGTTTTAAAATTTCTACTCGATTTGCAGTGGGAACGACCAATTTCCAATCTGGAATATTCGATTTTACTGGAAGAGAGTTAGAGATATATTTGTACAAACGATCATCTTGTATTTTAAAGTAGGGGTAATTGTCGGGTTCTCTTCGAACGTGGTCAACCATTTGGCTATACCATTCATCTGGGATTAAATTTTCGATATGAAGAGAAGCGACATCCCGAGATAAAATATCAGGGACGATATTTAATTTGCCCGGACGATGACGAACTTGGAAGGTATGTTGAGCAAGTGAAAGAGCCCAACGAGATAAACGCCCACTAGGGTTCTGAATTCGATGCAAAAATTGCAATGCGGCACAGTCGGTAATAACAACAAATTCAGTCCCCTCTATATAACCTCGAAATTTATTTATCGCAAACATGACCGCTATTAATTCACGCTCTGTGGCCGAATATTTTTGCTCTGCGGAAGTTAAAGCGCGACTAGCATAGGCAACGGGATGCTCTAATCCACCTTGATCTTGAAAAAGAATTGCTCCAACTCCTACCAAACTAGCATCGGTCTGAATATAAAATTGTTTACTAAAATCGGGACTTATTAATATAGGAGCGCAAGTAATAAGTTTTTTAATTTCACAAAAGGCCAGTTCGGCTTCGGGACTCCATTGAATGATTTGACCTTTTTTTTTATTCTTAATTAATGCCGTAATCGGTGACGATACAGAAGACAAATTAGGAAGAAAGATACGATAGTAACTAATGAGTCCGATTAACCGTTTTACTTCAGTGGTAGTTCGCGGAGTTTTAAATTTATTAATGGCCGATACTTTCTCTGGGTCAGGACGTAGACCGAATTCGTCCACAATAAATCCTAAAAATGTAAGAGACTTACAACAAAATTCGCATTTATCGAAATTGACCTTGAAACCTGCTGCACCTAATCGTTCATAAATTGTAGTTAGAGTGGCAATATGTTCCTCAAAAGTAGAAGAGGCAATGATAATGTCGTCAAGGTACACGAATGCTTCCTCCTTGTGTAAAACGGAACCTAACGTGCGTTCCATAGCGCGTTGTAAACATTGAGGTGAATTTGACAAACCAAATGGCATTCTCTTAAATTCAAAAAGCCCTCTCCCCGGAACGCAAAAAGCTGTCTTAGGTCGAGATGACGGTTCTAAAGGGATTTGCCAAAACGCTTTTCGTAAGTCGATAGATGAGAGAAACTTGGCATTGCGTAATCGATTTAAGATACTGTCAGTACGCGGAATGGGGTAACTGTCCTTAATCGTGAGGGCGTTCAACCGTCTTCCGTCAAAACAAGTACGTACTTCACCGTTTTTCTTTTTAATTAAGAGCAGAGGGCTACACCACGAAGAAAATGATTCCTGAATAACGTCATCTTTAAGCATTTGATCAATTTCGGCATGCATTTTTGATTGCATACAGGGACTTAGAGGATATTGTTTTTGTTTAAAAGGTAGCGCGGTTCCTGTATCGATAAAATGTGAAACAGTCTTAACGTAACCTAGTTCTCCAGTAGCCAAAGATTTAAATTTCCCCATTATGATATTTAATTCCTCTTGTTGAGCAGGATTTAAGTTAGTTGATTTTGCAACATTTTCAAGGAAAGAAATCTCGTTTTGAACTTGAGATTCGAAAGTAAAATTATCAAAATGTAATGATAATTGAAATATTTTACAAAAGTCTGCACCAAGTAGAAAACCATAAGATAATTGGGGTACTATAAGAAAATTTACTACTTTTTCTAACCCGTGTAATCGAATCCGTAATGGTAATGTACCCGACACTTTACTTGTACCACCGTTGGCAACTTTGATTTCATTAATCGAAGATGGTTGAATTTTAGTCACTGTTTGTTTACTTAATAAATTAAAACCGTTTTTGCCAATTAGCGAAGACATTGCGCCAGTGTCCAATAACGCGGTTACTTTAATATTTCCGATATTTAGTTCTAGATGAGGTCTATTATCACAAGGTTTTTTTACCATGACCGGTGATACGTCACTTAAAGGTTCATGAAAAATCCGCACTTGATTCAGCCATTTTTTCCAGTCTTTAGAATCGTGAAATTGTCTAAGTATTTTTCTTTCGCGGCACTTTGAAGATATTAATTTTGAAGCGGCAGTATCTCTTCGGTAGGACGATTTTGTAGGGTCAAGTTGCTGACGTCCGGGATTGAAGCAACTTGCATTTCGTTTCCCACACGATTATTCCGCACAAAATTTGTTGAACACATTGGACAGTTTGTTTTAGTCACATTTTGGAGGCCACACCCGAAACAAAATTTTCTTTTATATTTTGTACAATTGTTGTAACTGTGTCCTAGATTTTGGCAATTCCAACATTTGTAATTATTACTTGGAACGTGGATTAATTCATTAGACAATTTTTCTTGAACGTTGGAAACATTTTGGTGTTGTACGGTAGAAATATTTTTAGCCGGTCTCTGCTGACGAAATGAGACAAAATTTGAGTTATTATTCTTAAATGCTGGGGTTGGTTTATTATTGGCCGACACATTATGATTAATGAAGGTACGTTGTTGAGGTACAAAAGGGGTTTTATACCGTTCATGTAATTGCTGCAACTCTTGTACTTTTTTACATCGCTCTCTTAATAGAGTCAAATTAGGGTAATCATCTAATGCTATATGTGAAGCAAAGAATGGATTCAAATTTCTTAGAATTTGATTAATTATGTCTCTTTCCGAAACATTCACATCGATACGTCGATACATGAACTCTATATCCATAATAAAGGAAGAGATATCTTCATTTACACCTTGCTTTCGATTTCGCAATTGTTGCGTCATTTGATATTCAAAATCGCTTGGTAAAAATTCTTTTTTTAATTTTAAAACTAATTCATCCCAAGTAAAAATTGTTTTCTTAATGGCTCTAAGCCATTTAGATGCTTCGTTCGAAAAGAGATCGTGAGCTGAGGTAAACAATTCTTCGGAAGTGACACCACGGGATTCTCGCAAGTCGTCCACTTTATCTAAAAAATCCAAAATATTTTGCGGATCGTTATGTCCACCAAAGTTTATATTCCATTTGTAAATCGCTGGAAGTTTTTTAGCAGCTCCTTGGTATATAATTGGATCGTTATTATTTAAGTTAATATTATTTTGAACTTTTACATCTACTTGTTTAACAGGAATTTCATCTAATGCACCTATCATTACTGCTAACTCCGCTTCTAACATGGTGATGAGAAACAACAAATCTTCTTGGTTTGTATATTGACGTAATAAACTCAAACGATTTTCAACATGTTTGATTTGTGAAGATACTTCTGTTCGTTTATTATCGGAAATTTCATTGAGGTTGTCTTCAATTAATTGTGCAATTCCATGTAATGATACATTTAATTGTTCTTCACTTGTTTTCCAATCTATATTTGTTAAAGATTGTTCAATAGAGGCATCTTTTAATACTTTTCGAAGTTGCGCTACTTTTTGTAATTTTGAACTTTTTGGAATTTGGCCTCTACTTGTGAGTTCAAAAACCAGCTGTTCTTCAGTTAAATAGATAATTTCCATATTCCCAAATTGTCAAAAACCGAAACAAAATTTAATTATATTTTTAACACAATTATTATAGATTAATTCGCACTATCAATGTTTAAATTTATTGTTTAGTTTGTCTTTTATTAATTCACAAAAATATTTTACACGACGTTACGTTACGTAGTAAATGTTTAATAAACGAAAATATATGAATTATTTACCGAAATTGATTTAAATAACGCATTACTTTGAACTTGGATCAACTTACAAAAATTAATAAAGAGAGACATTTAAAAAAAAACACCTAAATAAATTAACTCTAAATATACGAACTGTCTTAAGTTATTCCTAAAACACATCAAGCTTTTACAAATTCTTGCCACACGTTGGTTAAGCCAATTGTTACTTACTCTTTAAGAAACTTATTGCCGGCGTTGCTCAGTCGTTGATAAAAAATTAACAAAGAGAATTTCGGGGGGGTTGTAAATTGCTTATTGTTTTAGGAATTCCTCAAGAAAAAAAACACAATAAAATTCAAGTTTATAATAGGTAAATTAAAATTCATTATATAAAAAATTAAAGTCTTTGGTTCAATAACCTAATAATATTACACACACAAAAAAATATACCTAAATCTAACAAATTGCTTACCAGCTAGTTATTTACACAAAAAACATAAATGGTAGTAAACATCTATTGCAGCCGTTGACCCAAGTAGAAACTACCACAATAATGCAGGTTGCACTAAGATTGACACTCGTACATTTATGAATGACACCAAGATAATATTTAGTTTTTTGTAGTCACCCCGGATCGGTATTAAATTGGATAACACAAAATTGTTTTTAGACACTTTATATGAAGATAATTTATGCCAATAATGTTCAATATTGTTTTTGCAATGCACTTTGCAATTTTTTAAGACACAAATGTTTTTAATTGTAATCACCCCGGATCGGTATTAAATTGGATAACACAAAATTATTTTCAGTCACTGATAAGTTAAGATAATTTATATCAATAATGTTTTATATTGTTTTTGCAATGCACTTTGCAATTTTTTAAGGTACAAATGTTTTTAATTGTAATCACCCCGGATCGGTATTAAATTGGATGACACAAAATTGTTTTTAATCACTTTAATATGAAAATAATTTATATCAATAATGTTTAATATTGTTTTTGCAATGCACTTTGCAATTTTTTAAGGCACAAATGTTTTTAATTGTAATCACCCGGGATCGATATTAAATTGGATAACACAAAATTATTTTTAGTCACTGTTAAGTTAAGATAATTTATTTAAATGATTTTTGTTTGCAAAAAAGACTTGTCCGAAAATCGATAAGAAAAGATAAAAAGGTAAAGTTGTTTCGAACGGTAGTGATTTTTGAAAAAAAAGCCCCGGCTCCTCTCGATCATTCCTTATATAACAATTTTCTCCTTCCATCAAATGTTACCCAGGGCCGTGAGAAAAGAAAATTGTAAGAATCTCAAAAAAATAAATCTATTAACACAAGAGTAAATGGTATTTAAGCAAAATACTAGAAAATTATTATTGACTTCGAGATTATTAGGAACGGAAATTCACACGATCTGTAAGCTAAACAAAAATATTGGAACGAAATTTACGAGATATTTTTATAAACATAGAAGGTACCTTAAGCTAATTGATCACAAAATAAGTTACAAAATAATATTTTCCCACGGACCACTAGAAAATCGCGTTATAACAAAGAATTTGATTTTGAAAAATTTTTATTAATTATTGGGAATCTTTTTCGTGCAAAAGGATGTACGAGGTTGATACAACAACGTAACACAACTTACAAATCAAAAGTAAATCTCTTGTCTGCGGTCACTCTAGACCAAAACAATATTTTCAAATAAATCAAATTTTAATATTCAAATATAAGATCATAATTTCAAAACTCTTATTTGCACCAAAAAATTACTTAAAATTTATAGACCAAAATTCGGACGTCTGCTCGTTCCGACATTTTGGCAAAAGAGCCTCTATTCTCATCACTTTCTTGCCAACCTCTACCTTTCTAGAACTTCAACCGCTATAAAATTCAAATTCAAATTCAAAAAATATTAACAAAAGCATCAGGGGCGGTTAAATCACTTTGCAACACGACAATATGTTTATATTTTTGTCATAACCAGTAATGAATATTTTCGAAAATACTAAGTACTAGTAGATATAAAAAAACATGTATTTATGTCCTCTTTTTTATTTGTAACACACATCAGATTGATTTATTTTAATTTACTAACCCAAAAGCATTGGGTGATTGTGACAGGTCAGTGCGGCCTTCATGCCGCACAGCTCGAACATTGAAGTTGCACACCAATCAAGTACCACAACATTTAGCAGTGGTTAACCAACACATACAGTTCTCTGCAATACTCGTACGTAACTAGTTAAGCGATATTATTTTATACCAAGAACTTATTTACTGGAACAATTATTTTTATTTATCAAAAATAAACGTTTGTGTAAAATACTTAGATCAAAAAGGTTTTTAATAAAAAACAACTAGCGACGGAGATGTCTTTGAGGATATACTTTGTCAATATTAACTATATTAAAGTGTCTTTTTTAACTTAGTAAGTTCGGAAACTAGTTTATATTTTGACCCATTGTTGCCAATAGGTTTCTATTGTTAGATACATCACACCACTACTTGGGATTTACACTTGCAACAATAAGATAGTTTGTCATCGCTTTTTTTGTAAAATGTCCTCTAAGTACAAAGTGAGGTTCTCTATGTCCCATCGTCTTATCAAACTTATACATTTCCGTGATGAAACTACACGGATTGTTTATTACACCATTTCAGTTACGGAGTTGTAGATTATCATTTGTTGGTTGAGTATGAAACATGAAGTACTAGTTTTCCACTTATCTCAACCTATCAATTCAACCTAAAGCAGTGGTATCCTTACGGTGTCCTTTATTTAATATTAATAAATTGCATAATTTTAATTTAATAAACAAACTTCAAATTCGTGATTTATTCCTCGTTGATACGGTTTACAAAATCTTTGTCTAACTTTGTTTTTCGTGAAAAGTTTTGACCAACCCCGGTATATGAAACTAACGATGGAAAAACTTTCTATATTGTAAGAATAATGACAAAACATAAATTTTTATGCTTTTAGAACGAGTTTTATAGCCATGTTAGAACGTAAAGAGAAAAGTTGTATTCTTCCTCAGACACACTATACAGTTGATTAAAAATGGTGTGCCCAAGTAAACCAAAACTTTCTGTATACCTAGTATTTCGTTTTGTCAATTGTCCAAATATAAATTAATACAACCGTAAGTTTTCGTTGCATACAAATTTACACTTTGCAATAATAAAATTTATAAACTTAAGACAATGAAAAGTTGGATTTTCCATTTACTTTAGAAGTTTCTTTTAATAACTCAAGTTTCAAGGTACGGCTGGAATTAAATGAAATGAAAACCGAAATTTAACGCCAATAGTTACTACTTTTTACTTTTTTAAATTGAAAAAGCTCGAAACTGTTATAAATTTTAAAGCTTCCTATAGCTTATTATAAATTCCTGCCAGCTTTACGATATTTACGTTATTGAACAGTGTCTTTCTAATATTTTCTTTAATAAAAAAGCAAATAATTTTTTCAACTATTAAAAGGCAGTACAAGTAAGTCGGGCATTACGGCATAGAGACTATAAAACCCTTGAAGGGTTTGCATAATTTCCCGCTACAATAAAGCATAAGGAAAACCGTACATTGTATAGTTGTCACAGTAAAATACTTTGTGTATAATAAACGCATTTCTTTCTTTTACTGTTTAAATGTATTTGTTTCCTTTTTGTGAATTGATAAAAATTATAATTTTTAAGAAACAAACAAACAAAATTTGAATGGCACTTTATAAAACGCTTTATATATAATATAAAGCGCCATATAAATAAGAAAATAAATAAGAAAAGCGATTTGTTTGTTTTCAGAAATATAAAAGAACACATAATGCTTTTCAAAAAATATTGTTTTCGAAAAGTGGTTAGCAATTTACATATGCTTTTTAAGTTCACTTTTACAAATGTTATGTTTGTTTTTGAGCGTTATTCATTTTCTCATGACGAAAATAGCATTACTTGAAGGCAGCACCTCCAAAGTACATTTGCAGTTTATTTGTTTGTACACTTCGTTGATTAAAAAAATGAAAAGAAATGAAAGAACGGTTAACGACTTAAAAATATAAATATTGTATTCCCTTACTTAATTAAAATTGTAAGGAAAAGACGCTCAATAAAAAAAATTGCGGCAAAACCTTCACCCTCACATTTTACAAAAAAGTTTCATCTACCATATAAACTTTTACAGCCACATAAAAAGAAACAAATCTTCTATTTAATGGTGCTTTGAATAGTGAGACCGCAGTTCAAAAAACATGCTAATGATATCACGGCTAAAAAAAGTTGTTCTCAAAAACATCAAGTTTTTGTCTTGTGTATATGCGCTTTCGGTATTTTTCTTTGTTACTTGGTTGTATTAGTAAAATATTCAACCAGTTCGATTATGTTTTTGCTTTTGAAGAGTTCATCCAATTTGAAATAATTAAATTACTTCATTAACAAAGAGGCGAGTTTTTATAGATTATGAAACAATAATCAAAGCAAAATCACAAAGGTCAATAATCCATGCACGTTTCGAAATTTCTAAACGGAAATTGAAACTGTCAAAAGCAATATTATTTTATGTATATCAAATTGTAGACTACAATGGATAACTTTCCGATTCGTGTATAAATAGCTACATCAATTTTAAAAATGATGTTGTTCTCGTAACACGTTCGTATAAATGTATCAAAATTTTGAAATATCAGCTGGCTTGTGCGAAGAATAATGAAATGTTTCGGGAAAGAAAATTCTTAATAACAATTTGTATTTCTAGCATTCCAAATTTGTTTGTTAATGTCGCCTAAGAACTCGAGAACTATGCAAAAGCCTTGCCAAGATATGCAATACATACTTGGTTTGTTATTATTTAATAACCAAACCTAAGGAGTGCGTTGGCTGAATCCTTGGAATGTTATTATTGTACTGGAGAATACAATTTTTGTGGTAGAATAATTCACAAACGTTAGAATTTATCTCTTACTACACTAATAACATTAATATTCCACACAAATATCTGCAATTTAATATCGTATGGCCCCAATATGAGATAAAGCAATTTTTCAAATTATATCAAGAAAATTGCAACATTTATATCAAGAAAATTGATTGCCACAAAAAAATCCAAAAATATTTCCTAAATTAAGAAACCGTCAAACTAAACTCATAAATATAAAACAACATATAAATTGAAACTCGTCTTAAAACAATAAATTTCGATACTCCCTAAAAAATTATACATAAATGCTGGCGATCTTAATGGCAAAGAGTATAATAAAAATATGTTAATTAAGCTTGATATTGTTAAATTTATAATATATAATTTTGTGCTAATTAATTTTACGTAGGTGTAAATTGAGCTTGATTTATTTTTGATCACGCAAAGCTTGCTATAAGCTTACGGAACGACATTTTTTTATGTTCCACCGCTGTACATAGTGTTCTCTGTTTTCCTTTGACAAACACGAACACGCAACTGGGTAGTTTACATAAATTTTGTTCGAGAAAAAAGCTAGAATATTAAATTTATTTCCATAAAAATGTCAACATTTAAACAGAACTCCTACAAAAATTTGAACTTTTATGTTCAAATAACTGATATAATTAAGATTAATGAGAAAATAATTGAATTTGATAATCTAAACCACTAAGAAATTTAAAATTTATTTATTTGACTGGCAAATTGAAAATTTAAGCCAGAATTTCTTGTTTTGAATTGACAAAATTTTAATGCTTTTTAATTTCAATAGAAGTTTGTACGTTAAGTTGATGGAACCCATTAAGAAATTGCTGGGTTAGCTAAATGTTAAATTCATCAAAGAAAGTGCTTTATGCTTTATCTACAAAATTAAATTTAGTATGTACTCAAAAAATATACAATAGCAACATATAACATTATCGACCTATTTGAATTAAGATTTATCGCATTTATAACAATGCATTAATTAGAAATAATAGAAAACTTTTAATTGTTTTATTTTAAACAAAAATCAATATCTTACCTTCCTTCGGCAAGATTAGCTTTTTAGTTATTATTATAAAACTGATTTTTAAAATAATTATTATTTTCAAAAATTACGAAGCTTTTTAATTTTAAAATTCTGTTAACGTTTTTGCGTATATTTTTGAATATATACGAGAAAGGTTTCGTTTTTAAATTGAGAACCTTTTTTAAAACTCGATAGCTACAATTTCGATGAAATTAAAATGTACATACATGGTAAACTCAAAACAAAACTAAGTTGAATAAGAATCATGTAAATATTAAATTAAAATTTATTTTTTCGTAACATACAAGTAAGAAATAATAAACAATTATGAAATAATACAATCCTGAAAAGTTTTTAAAAAACGGTCCTCAATTAAGTATATGCTCAATAAATTTGGGTCTTTTGAATATTTTTAGATAGACTCATTTTATTTGATCGATTTTAAATAAAGTATAATTGTAAAGAGAAATGGCATGTCCTGATATGCTGCTATTGCGAAATTCTGTTAACATCGTCGTTATCGCGTTCCGTACTATTATTTTCAGTCCAAAAATTTATTTTTGTTATTTTGTAGCTTTGATTGTTTTAAAATTATCTTTTACGATTTTAAACGTGTTTAAACTTAGATATTAAGATTTAGATATATTGCTGTCGATTATTTTCGAAGAAAATTAACAGTCTCTTGTTTACCTCGGGTTAACCCTAGAGTGCGGGAGCAGTTGATAATTTTGTAGGGGTCGGAGGGTTCTTGCGTTTTCAACAGCAAAAAGTTGCTGTGGTAATTTTGTATCAAAATAAAATAAAATAAAAATTTTCTTCTTGTCTAAAAAAAAAATAAGTGTTCCAAAAATTTATAACTAATCCAAAATTCAAATTAATTTAAAGTAAATGTAAAATTTTACTTTTATTCGATGGGAACGAAGTTTGATTTGCCTTTATCCAAATCGACGGCTTATCAATTGCACCATTCGTTCGCACAAATATAATTTTAAATTTTCTCATTTTTACACCAAATCGAAATTTATAATTTCAACTGCTCTTTCCAAATTAACCAAATCAATCAAATCTACTACCGTTCGGTAGCAACGTATCAAATGATCCAAATTAACTTTAAATCTCAAAATAACACTTCCAAAATAGCGCAATAATGCATTCGCATCAAATCACTTTATTTAAATCAAAATCAAAATTATTACTCACAAATTCAAACTTATATCAAAAACTCAGCGTATCAAAAATCAAATTCAGCGGGCATACAAAATCTCACACCCGCTGTCGGCCATAGTTGGCCAAAAAAAGCCTCTATCTCTGAATATTTTTCTCCCGACTCTATACTTTTCCAATTTCAACGTTTAAAAATGAAATTAACAAATTTTTACTATTTAGCACAGGGTAGGTCGAAATATTTTGTTTCACGACAATATATAGAATATTTAGATATTATTTAGAACATCACAATGGTGATAAAATAAACAAAAATTAGAATGAAAACGATTTTCTAAGAAACAGGGGACAAAAATTTACAAAATCCAGTTAAATCGTCTGTTAACGCCTTATCAAGATAAAGAATTATTTTTTAAGAAAACTATAAGCAAAATAGAGAATTGCCAGCGAAAGTATTCCCGGTATGATGAAAATTCTCCAAAAGTAAAAAATATTGTCAACAAAGTAGGAATTGCCAAAGCAAAGTTTCAAAGCAAAATCGACGATTGATCTGATTAAAAAATCATTGCTACTGCTTTGATTAATTAATATATTTTTCGGTTCATTACAAATAATAATTACAGAAGCCTTGAACCAGAAAAGCATTAATTTATAGGAGATTAAATAAAGCACAATTAACTTTCTGATGGCAAGCTAAAAAATCAAGATTAACAAAAAAAGGTGATGAAGCAGTGTGTCTATTATGACGCTGTCCATATAACTAAAACTATGTATAGTATGAGATGAGAAAATATCATCAGTAAATAATGAGCAAATGTCAAGAAACTTATATATTAGGTTATATCGCTTTGATTGGATCGCAATTGTTTGTTTGGAACGCCGACGCGGCTCTGAACGGCGTTAAATCAAGTTAAAATATTAAATTTACATGAAAGTTTTTATGTGCTTCATCGATGCTGGTAAATTTTGATGGCGTAAATAAATAATCTTAAAATATCTCTGTCGTTTACTAAATTATCGTATATATTCAACTTCAACGACTTTCAACACCGAAAATTACAAAGTAATTTAAAAAATTTAAAAAAGTATATTTCTATAACTGCTACATAATACGTATAAGTACTAATTCTTCTTCAATTATATAAATGTGCTTTTCTTATAATTTAATTAAATTGCTGATTCAAAATTGTAATACAATACAATAATGCTATGTTTAATGATAATGAATATAATAAAAATAATCAAAAATAATGAGATCTAAAGACAAATCGTCAAATAATATTTATAAGGAAATATTTAATTTAATAATTTACATTAAAATAAATAAGACAGTTCTCCCCTCTGCTGTAATTCAAAAATGTAGCATGCAAAAATGTTGTCGTTTGTATATTTATTGACAAATTATTTGATTGACAAATTATTTGTATATTGACAAATAAAAATATCGGAAAAATAAATTAAATTTTTGCAACACAATGTATTGTGTTTAATACTTGATTTTCAATTTAATAATACAATAATAAAATTAAACTAATTGAACTAAAAGTAACTAACAGATCCTAGGCTTTTGAAAAAATTACAACTGTAAATATGTAAATATTACAATGTACATATTATTTACATTAAAATTTCTAATATTTATTATTTATATTATAAATATTTGTATGATATAAAGTCCGAAACATTACAAATCTATAAAGTAATAATCGGACCCTTCAGAAACAGGCAGAATGTCAGAACTCAAGTAAATCCTCAAAACAGTTCTAGAGGGAATTGTAAGTTTTAATGTAGGTAGATCCTTAGATCTCACCCGAAAGGTTCCTAATGAATTTCTAGATGTAAACTCATATTAACAATAATGAATAGCATTTGAAATTTTAGCTCACGTAACCACTCCAATACTAAAATTATTTTATAGACTAGTACGCTGGTTTCAAAGAAAAATTTTCAACTTGTTTTACCATACAAAACAATACGTTAAAGTTATTTATAGAGGACTTTCTGCTTTAAATAATTAATTTATTAAAGCAATATTTACTACACACTGTAAAAATTTTATTTAATATAATACAATTGTGGTTGAATATTATATTACCTGTAACTAATGAACTAATAAGTAACTCGGTTGTGTATACGCGCCAATTGATTTGGATCCTTGAAACCTTTGTTAATTTAATAAACATTGTATAAAGGTCACATTCAAAGCTTAGAAAATAATATTGAAGTTTAAAAATTGCAAAAAATTTAGTATCCGAAACAATTCTTTTGTCAATATACTAGAAGCTCACCCCTGACCAAACAAATAGTATCTACATTATTGTACAGTATAAAAGTTGTATGTAGATATATGTATACGATTATTATGCATCTAAAGACAATTTATATATATTATAATAATATAAAATATTTAATAGCACAGTTATACTATAATAATAGATACAATGTAATAAATACGTTAAATCTTATAATATAAACTATAATGATCGATGTATCAATATAAATAAAGTATAAAATACACACTAATAGAATATAATCAATCAGCGTAAGTAATAAAATATACAACAGGTAGTTATTTTAATGTAATAAACTGCTTTATATCAAACACAATCGAGTTTTTTTTTGCAGTGTAAGCTAAACGGTGAAATATGAACCAAAGTGTGATTGTTTTACGTAGACTTTCTGTAAACTTCGGATATAGTTGTTTGTACCAATAATTAATAATAATAGTAAATTAATTAATTTTTTAATATTATAATTATAACGATGTATTTATTAAAGCTCGTTATTAATAGTTTTGCTTATTCGGGTTTCCCACGACAAAACCTAATACTCCAAATAGTCTTAATTTGGTTGTTCACATTTCTATAGAATATTTAAACATTTGCCAAACCACTTTAATACAAATTATGTTAGCAACACATTGGAAATTGATTAGTGAATTAAACGTAATGAGCTTGTGTTCTACCTTTCCTGATTGCTTCATGTAAATTTCATAATCTTGAATGTGTAGGCGTAAGTATGTACTCCAAAAAGCCCGCTATCAAAATCTCAATACATTTAGCAATGTTTAACAATTTCAGTTTTTTCGGTCAATTTTGTTTCAAATTTTCCATTAAAATTCACGCAGCCATAATTGAAATTGACGTATTTTTAAGTGGAAATTTATAAAACGACGAGAATTATCTGTAGCCTCATCCATTTGTAACTTCAATTTCTCTAACATTACAACAGCTAGAATAATTAATTTTACGTCTGTTCCAATTTTGGTTTAACAATTTTGTCGATTAACAAAGCTGAGCAAGTAACACTCAACATGTTCATTCAATAAATGCTGCAGGGTTGACTAATTTTATGCAATTATTGCCGTTACGTTTTCTAACTTGAGAACACAACAACTTTTTATTGTCGGAAAAATAAATTTTTAGCTTGATTCGAAATCTTAATTAAAGCATTACTTTTTTCTACCAAACTTTCGAAATTAATTAAACTTGAAACTAAGTTACTAATTCCTTTGTTTGCAAATCTGTTACTCATCAAATTATAAATAATTAAATTTTTACAGAAATCATTTCACCGTAGCTTAAAGAAGTTACTTGTGGCAAAAATCATGATAATGCGTTTTAAAATATTACAGCTGTTCCAACTTTCAGTATAAATTTCAATGTTTTTTTTCAATTTCACCACCTGCATCAATAATTTATTGCAAGATTAAAATTGAGTTTTCTTTGTCATTATTTATAACTTAGAATTAAATTGGTTTCAAGCATAACATAGAGGAAATCAAAAACAGTTTTGAAACCACTTTTTAATTTTAACTAAAAATATCGGCTTCGACGTTATTTTGACTTTTCCGAAACACTTTAACAAAATTTGCTTACCTAATGATGTGAGAAGCCACAATTTGTAATTTTAACTTATCCAGTTTTGATCATGATGCTGTTTAGAAAACCTCTTCATTTTGTAGGGGCTCTGCAACAAACAAACAAGAATATTAAATCTGCTTTTAATCAAAATTAAGTGTTTCATAATTTTACAAACTAAACCGCCGAGCTCGCACGTAAAATTCACATAACTTAGCAGAATTTTTGCATCATACCGACTATAAATTCGTCAAGCTGAACTACTGAAGAGAAAAATATTGCAACCTTAAATTATTAAATGAAATGAAGTCCGTTTAACCAATAAAATCCTTCCTCCTCGGGATAATATAATATTTGCCTAACTACTTTATTGTTTTTATTTCTTAGAAAACCTTTAAAAATAGTTGATTCTTTGAAACCGAAGTTGCATAAATTTGAATAGAAAATGTGTATATTAAATAACTTGGAAAATTTTGAAAATGCTCTACACGTATGGTGTCACTGGAGATGTAATAGATACCGTTTTCCTTCTTCCTGCTACTTTAAACTGAAAAGGATTTAAGAAAACCGACACCGTCGTTTGCTATTTTCTATCTTAAGGGGCACATAAGAAAGTGCAATTCATTAAATTTTCGAGCTCAATGTAGTGCTGAAATTTCTCGTAAAATAACAATGTTACAAAGCCGCAAAATTTAGAATTTAGTTTATGATGCCGAACAACTAATCGTTTAGGATAATCTAAAATCTAACCCAAGTTATGAAGCGTAACTTTACCGCCGCGCTCCGTAATCAAAACTTTTAAAATCAAAATTGTCTGATTTCTATACTTAATAACTTTTTTCAACTTCCATTTTTTTCAGGTCAAAAAACATTTCGGGATTAATTCGACATGTTGCAGAACTCTCATAAATTGAGTTAGCTAAGTTTGTAAATTGACCTTAAAGTTTATTATATTGCATGACAAATTAACCAAGTTATGGTAGCTTTGTGCATCAAAGAGCTTTGGGAAAGCTCACATATAGAGTTGAGTTGAATTAAAAATTTAAATTAATCTTAAAATTAAACAGTTAAATAGTTGCAAAGTTAACTTTTGTTTTACGATTTTCTCTTGATTAAATCTCCTATTTGAACTCGTTTAAAACTTTGAAATAGTTGATAATAAAACTAAAATTCTGCTGTAACGAAATAAATGGTACAAAAGTACCCCAGTACTTAATATTTTCAATTACACCATAACGCTGTTACATACAATTAAACTTTCCTCGTTACAAACTCCAAAGAGAAATTGCATTATTTGATCTCTCTATAAGCCGATTTAATATCATACACTAGGTTTACAAAATGTTAAAGTAGAAAAGAATCTTGCAATGTGTTTTAATAAACTGAACTAACAATCCAATTGAACTACCTATCAAGTCAATGAGGTAATTTTAGAAATTGCCATAGAACTAGCATCGTTACTAATACGTGACCAGGTTATTTACAATGGGAATCAACAATTTAAGTCCTATTATGTGCAAAAAATGTATAAAACAATCGATTCCGGACTTATTTTTTGTATTACCTCCCTAATTCGCTTGTTAGTCTTTTTGTATATTATTTGTCGGTCCTGATAATATAATATAATATAACATAATTTTTGTATAGAAAGTTTTAAAAATTTTTAAGTCAACACAACAACTATACATAATGTATATTTAACCTCAAACAGTGGAATCGGGCGAAGCCGGGTACGAAATTTTAACGTGTTTCCAGAAAAACCAATTATTTTAAATAGTTATCTTTACTTTTTTCACATCAAAAGAAAACATGGAGTTGTTATAATAATATGTATTATGTTATCGACAAGTTAGAGAATTGGTTGATATCTCGAAAAAATTGAACGTGTAGAATAAAAAATACCATAAACATTGTAAACGATTCTCGCCTTTCAAATTTTTTTTATTGTTATTTTAAAAGCAATTAAAGTGTTATGAGTTTGTTTTAAATAATTTTTTATTATGTGTAATATAGAAATATAAGATCCCTTAAATTACCTTTAGTTTTAATTTATTATTTATCATTCTGAACAAACACGTAAATGAAAATTGAAACATACATTATATAATACATATGCATAATTTAAAACTATCTCGTAGTGAAAATCTGAAAACACATTTTGTGTTCAATACTAGAATTAATTTTAAGTACCCAGCACTAAAATTTGTACTGATGTATGAAATGCTCTAATTCACTTTATGTGTTAATAAATAAATGAAAATAAATCAAAGCAGCACTTGTTTTTATTACTTATAAATAGACAAATATATTATATTATGTAGATATAACATTTATTAGTAAATTAAATTAAAACAATTCATTACGAACATCGTAATTTTGTAACCTATAAAGCCGTTTATGACAATTGCCTAAGCTGAAACTATAGGTAGCCTAATCAATAGATAAGTGGTTTAAGTAGTGTAACTCGATATTAATCATATCAAATTTTTAGCATAAACTAAAAAATGCACAAAACACTTTTTCGAAAACTAAAATGTTTAAGTTATCACAATATATAAATACACTGTATTATCGCAAACGTTTTCACCATACTATGGCATCATCAGTTCATCGCCTGATGATGCCATAGTATGGTGAAAACGTTTGCGATAATACTAATACTATGGCATCATCAGTTCATCGCCTGATGATGCCATAGTATGGTGAAAACGTTTGCGATAATACAGTGTATTTATATATTGTGATAACTTAAACATTTTAGTTTTCGAAAAAGTGTTTTGTGCATTTTTTAGTTTATGCTAAAAATTTGATATGATTATAGGTAGCCTATTTAGCACAATTACAAACAAATCTGAATAATTTCCACTTAAAATTTGATATGTACGAGGGTCGATCAATAAGTACCCGTGTGTGTAGACAGGTGGCGTTGCCGAGGGATGTTGGCATTACCGTCGCGTCGTGTATTGGCATTTGTGACACGACACAGTTGACTTCTAGTCATGATACTGTTAACAAGGTATTATAAATTTATTTAAAATAAAATTATTTATAGCGAAATTTAACTTAAAAACAAATATACCGTCTATGTAAATCCGCAATTTTTGAGCTCTAGTGACTTCAATGATGTTTTTAATTAGTTGATCAGAGCCTTTTCAGATATAAATAATATAATTCTCAAGTTGGAGCTACTCTATCTAAATATAAAAAATGTACAATTTGCTATTACATC
Source organism: Cantharis rustica (assembly GCA_911387805.1). Lineage (NCBI taxonomy): Eukaryota > Metazoa > Arthropoda > Insecta > Coleoptera > Cantharidae > Cantharis > Cantharis rustica. Next base: position 41,428,485 of record OU426879.1, read on the forward strand.
TGTCATTTTCAAATGCAATTTATGTTTAAAAATACTTGTATAACATAAAAAAGCGTCAAAGGGGTCAACCTTTATGGAAACTCCCAATACAATAGCTACTTTTAATTTTTTAGAACTTTCTAGCTTGGTTCTTTAATCTTAAGTTTTCTTATCGAAAAAGCATTACAAAAGACTGCAGTTGACTAATAGTATCGACTGGTAAAGTTAACATCAGATGAAAGGTAAAAATTTTTAGCACCATTAAATGAATGTGTTGAATTTTTTTTTTTTTTTATTATTATTCAATTTTATCTATATTATATTATTATTTTGAGTGGCGCTTAAGTTGCTTATATCTGGAGTATAAAAATTAATAACATTTTACCTTTCAGAACATTTATCTTAATGATCAAAGCTTAACCGATACATACACTTCTCACAATTTGAGCAATTGTAGCTAAAACAAATTTATTAACACATCTGTTCATCAAGAAACTAGGAACGTTTAGGTTTTGTGTTGCTTTTTTCTTTCTTCTCATCTAGAGCTAAAATATGGAAAATGCAGCTGGGTTTGAAATATGGAATTTTGCTATCGACTTCGCCGAAGCATGACATATTCAAACTGTATCATTTGCATTTGTAAAAGATTTAAAATTACTAATATTTTAAATGCATGTAATAAAGATAATTATCGTATCCTTTTCAAAAGATGTAATATTAGAATTACAGTGTGTCGAAAATTGTATTGTACAACTTGACAATACTAAACCAGAAGAAGGTTTTGGGATTTCCGCTTAAAAATAAAGTTAAAGATATTTGATATCCAACTCTTTATCTGGTTATAATAATCACAATTTATTTTAAAATGTTTTAAAGAAGCGAATTTCCCTCCTTGATGTCTACCATCGGGCTTATCTGGTTTAGTTCAAACTGGGCAATCTTTGCTTCAATCGGTTCTTTCTTTAATACCGATATTTCGCCATGTGATCTCATAGTATAATTTAGTTTTACATAAAAACTACGTTTAATATGTTGTCAACTTAAATTAAACGCAATTTAAATGTATATTTAAATATAATTAAGTAAGCCGAATCGCAGTCATATTATTTTACCATTTGAAAAGAATATTATTTTAACCAAAACTTTGTTCGGAAAATTTTAACAATTATTCATTAAACTTTCAAGATAAATTTACAATTATTTATTACTTTAAAAAATTATAAATCAACGCGAATAATTTTTATATTTTATATTTATATATTTAAGAGCTTTCTAAAGTTTGAACTTCTATTTTTTTATTTATAAATAACAAATAGAATAAAACTATTATTTTTAAGTTAAATTAAATAATTCGAATAGAAAAATTTTAGATTGCGTAAGCTCCACATATTTTATTCGGGTTTAGTTTTGGTTTCACGCATATTTATACACGGCAGCCCAACGTAGTTTCACAATCCCTTTCAATACATTTTAACACACCTGCTTTTATCAGATCGGAACTTTGTCGATTAAATTATACTTTTAAATTATAGGTATTCGACCGATATTTTACTGTACAAGTGTGTTCGTTCGGAATTCATTTTCCGGAGTTTTTGCTTCCTCCGTTGCTATAGAAGTTGGCTTAGCAAAATGAGTTATAGATTCAACTTTTAATATCCGGAAATTGACCAAAATGAAACAACTGCATCCATTTCAATTTTTTGTATCGTTTATTTCGCATATATTTGTATAAAAAGCACTGCCTATGTTTCTAAAGAAAATATGTTAAATTTTGCACAAGGAATATTCGAGTTTCAGACTTTTTATAAAACGGTTATTACTTTTAACTTTAAAAACAAATTTACATACTTCCTCCATATTTTCTTTGCAACGGCATTATTGTATATATTTTTTCTAATTAGATGAAAGCTTCTGCGATGAGTGGAAAATAATTTTGTGTTAATGTAAATTTCCGAGGAAAAAATTTACTTCAGTTTTTGGCAAGGGTTCTTAAAATTATTTTGTCCTTTCTTCCTAAGTATAATAGAAAGTACAAATTTAACACTTTATAAGTCTCAAAACGCAAGTGGGTTACGTAATCAAATTCGAGAAATCTTCAAATTTTATTGATGCTTTAAACGCATAACAATTTTAAATTAGATAAACACGCGTTTGACAAAATTGCTCGAGCTTTTGCTGTCACGATTTTTTCCATATTCTCGATTCTTGAATTACTTATTACCGAGATAACAAAACCTTTGAGCAAAAGCGAACTGATCTGATAAAAATTCTACTGCTAATATATTTGCCTCGATAAAAGCTTATAAATTAACTAAAATAATTCCTTATAAAACTTTTAATTAAAAAGAATCAAAAGCAACAAACCCGCTGTAAAAAATTCGCTTAAATTTATGATTCAATGAGCAACTGTTAAAATGGAAAATAAATATCAAAAACCAGCAATTAAATTAATTTTGTGCACTGCATAGTCAAGTTGAAAACTTTTCAAAATTATTAGAATAGCAAAGAAATTAAGTTTTCAACTGTTTCAAAATTAACATTTACAAAACACAAATTCTAAAAATAAAACTTTACTATATTTACCTTAAAAATTCAAAAACTTTCTTAAAATATAAATTTTTATAACAAAAGTTTTTCACCTATAAATAACAATTTTTTAGCAAACGTAGGCAGTAACCAGTAACGCTATTCGACATGTAGATAAACTATCAAAAAAACGAATAAAATTTACTTTTTGCATCAGAAATTACATCATAAGCAATTAAACTAATTAAACAGACATCGCTGTAAACTATGTCTCATAAGATATAAAATAATTTTGTTTTATATAAATAATAATTTTTGTAAATATTTGTATTTGAAATTATTTAAAAAGATTACTTTAGATACCTTAGTAAAGGCAACTGTGTATCTTTAACAACTGTAAAATTAATGTAAGAACATGACGTCGTCTAATGTTGTACAAATACGTTAACGAAAACTGCGATTTTATCATAAAATTCATTAATTTTTTTAAATATTTACTTTTAAAAATGTAATAAGAACTGCTTTTGTAAAATTTTTACAATTTATCATATTATTCAAAGTTTTTTAAAAATAGATTTATATTTTCAGTTGTTGTGACGTAACATAAATATTTTAGTGTTTCTAAAACAATTTTGCATACACATTTTGCGAGATAATAAAGTAACTTGACAAATCATGCCCAGTTTTTTCAGTTAGCAAAGACATATTTTAAATTACTTTAAAAGCACAAATTTAATAAAAAGAGAAGTGGGAAATGATAAAATATTATGTTGTACGTTTTAGTCTCAAATTTATGAATCGTTCAAAATAACAGGTACAATTTACTCTCTAAGTGAAATTAATGCTACAGAAATTATATGAAAAGCAAACTTAAAGAGAAAAACTCAAAACCTTATTTTGAAAAAAATAGTTTTTGCAATTTGATTTTTAAAACAATTTGTTGATTAAGTACCTACACAATCCTGATAAATTTATTTTTGACTGGGTATATCTATTGTAATTATAATTTTAATCTCGGAAGCTGCTTCTACAGTTGTGTGGTTTTCTGTCGGCTTGTCAAGAGGTAGATAGGATTTTGAATTTGGTCTAATTAGAGCACTAATTTATATAAATTTACTAGCAATGTTTAGAAACACGAGTTAAAATCATGAAATGTAGGTAAAAATATTTATAATTTTATGAAAAAACATACACTCTTGCTCTATTCAAATTAGAGTTTAGAACTTCTGAATCCGCTTAATGAGTATAAAGGGTAAATGTAAACTGCTTGTTTGGAGTGACGCTAGAAATCTACAAATTATTTCAGTCGTATCGCATTTATATATGTAATTGATTTTTAAACCAAATCCACTCTCTCGCTCATCGCAACGTCATCCTATTAGTTTTTTTTAGAAAATCTTCAATTCTGTAGTTCTCTTTAGATTCATTCGCATCTCCGAATTTTTTCGAATTCAATTTCTATGAAGGATAAATCTTGTCAGTTACCTCAAATTTTAATATACTCACCATACATGCCGACTGTCAAAACCTATTGCTATTGTATCTCTTGATTTCATTTTTACAGTCAATAAAATACAAAATAAAATTTTACTTTTTTACCCGATAAAGCAAATATTACCCATTCAATATTTTTATATTAAATTTTTTACGATGAAAAGTTCTCTCGTTATTTTCAAGTTGTACGCTTTCATAATTAAATTATTTTTGTAATATTATAAGAAAATATCTTTAATATTATATTCGGTAAATAATTTAATGCTCAAGATGCCTATATATTGCCGAATATATTGAAAATTTCAGATTTAAAATATCCAGATTAAAAGCACTCGATATATTATAAAAGGCGAGATAAATTACTTTCGGGAAACCGAACTGCACTTTCCCGCTATTAAATAATTGGAATTTTGCATTATAATAATAAATTGATAACATTATGTTAAGTTTTGAAATAAAAATATTTGTTTTAAGAAGAGCTTTGTAATGATAAAAATAGAAATAAACATGTAACGGAAGAGTAGAATTATTTGCTATTTTAAACAAAAATCTAAAACAGTTCATTGTTTCTACTTTTACAACTTTTATTTAAGTCGATGGTAATATAAAGCTAACTTTGCTTTGTATTGTACAGAAAGTACAAAGAGCATCGCAAATTTACTTAGATGTAATGGGGTATTCTCTAATTTTAGCAAAGTACGGATTCATTTGCTACCACAAATAAAATAAGAGTTTTTTAAATAATGTCTTTGGATATTAAAATTACTTTTGAAAATACAATTTAAAAATATCAAGAGTATATTATTGTATATTAAATACAATTCAATTTCTATAAATCATTTTATAATCCAGATAAATCTACGTGGCATTCAGATTAACGAGAAATTCGAACCACGGCAGAAATAACTTGGTAGAATCGAACCTGTGGCCTTAATAGTCTAAAGCAAATCTAAAATCTAACTATCAATGCAATAATTTATTCAATAATTATTTCCTTTCCTCTTTGGAAGATTAAGAAATTCATTCAAAATCATAATCACACTCCAGTGATTTCAAATATTTCAACTTCTCGATTTTGAATAAAATAAATATCATATTTTGATATAAATATTACTCCTATTTCTTTAATAATTGTGATTTACCAAAAATACTGAGTTTAAAAATCTTTTCAACGCTGAAAATACATATAAATTCAGACGTGCCGATGATTGCTGTGTATGAAAATTGTAAACAAAATTGCTTTTCTGTTTTATAGTTTATCTTTTATTAGATTTATGTTTATTTTGCAATTTTACTTTAAAATTGTTTATTTTAAAACCCTCAGTTGTATTTGAATTCATGTTGATTTATTACTGCAGATAATTCTAAACTACGGCAATTTTTTTAACTTCATTTGGTGTGCTATGTATTTATCGCTTCCGTATAAATCGGAAATAAATTAACGAGTGTAAAATATTTTTTTCTAAATCAGTTGTTTAAAATTATATTGCTTTAGGAATCAAAAGAAAAAACTAATAATGCAATAACAAAGTTAACAATTTTCGCAATGATAGCGCATAAATATATTTTATTATAGAAAAAAAATGGCAAATATGTCTTAAAAAAGTACTAAAAGAGCTATAACCATAAAGATGAACCTAAAAACCATATATTTTATCAGATCAGTAATTGAAAGACCATAAAACAATGCAACAGTTAATTGAACGGATCGGCCTCAAGTTGGGGTCGAAGTAGATAAAATTTGTGAGACTTTGGTGTTTACTTTAAAATTTCGATAAGTTTACACTAAGTATCTGATTTATCCATTCGCGATGTGCAAAAAACAAAATTCCTTATAAAATAAATATTATGTGTATCCTTGTGTAATACCTACTCGTGGTTGTAAATTACTTGAAATGTTTGTAAATTACTCAAAGTCGCAATTGACAAAATCAGGTTAATATAACGTGTTATTTTCGTAATTGTACTCAATTATTCTACTGTACACGTTATTGTTACGTTATTTCAACGGGAAATTAATTACTTCATAAAATTTATTTGTTAAAATATATCTAAATATAAATAATTCAAAATTGTGATGTCAAATTGCTTATATCAAGTGATTTATAATCATTCATAATTGTAATCAATTATAAACAAGTAAAAAATTTTGACTTCCGAAAGATAAACGTTCGGGCGTTCGACAATCTTGGAACCCAAACAGCCAGCGCCCAAATGCCGGTGCCCAAATATCGCTTACCAAAATTATACAATTATATACAACATTTTAAACAAATTGGTTTAATGTTTTAACAATGTAAACCTTACTTTTAATTTATTTTAATTAATGTAATAATAACCTTTAAATACTTATAATAAAGCGTTTTAACGATTACACGTTAAATTAATAAACTTCATAACATACATTGTTTAATATTAATTATTATATTATTATTATCATGTTAATAAACAAAAAATATTCATAACTTTGAAATATTAAGTATGATATTGCAAAAATTTTAAATAGATTACGAGTAAACAATAAATTGGAAATTTCCTGAAAAGAATCAACAAGGAAGTAAACAAAGAATGTAATTCAACTAAAAGCAACTAAGTGAACTAGTTTGAACTAAAACTGCACAGGATTTTTGTTACAAAACAGAAAATTTTTATGATTTAAATGTTTAATTAATAAAAAGTCAATAATGTAAATCTCTATATCATTTTTTATATCTGTACTTATATAAATATTTAAGTAATTAAACCTGTACGTATTAAGTTAAATAAAATTAGTACTTTAGTGCTAATTGTTCTTAAGAAAATAAAAATATTTAAATCAGACCAATTAATTTATTCTGTTTAATTACTACTTAGAGGTTTTTAATAATATTAATTTTATTTTAAATAGTTTTTGACTTCAACCAGCAGTGTGGTATAAAACTTAAATCAACGAAGCGAAAAACCCAAGTTTAATGCTTGTTCGCAGGAAACTACACTATTGTCATCTAAAGCATAAGTTCCACTTATGGGCTATATATGCACTTAGCAAGGTTAGCACCCAACTAGAACATACTGTCGCATTACAAAATGATTTAGGCCGCCCCTGAGTATTGAAAAATTGTGATTTATTTTAAATATTGTACTTGAATTGTTTGAGAGTTATTTTTGGTCGGATTTGACCGCAGTCAAGATGAATTGTCAAGAGTTTTTGTAAGTTACATACGATTTTTTTATTGGAAATTATTTATTTAGAATTAGTGAAGTTATATTGAATATCAAAACGAATATTTTTGAGACTAAATCTTGGTAATAATTTCCCGAGAAGAAGTAATCGCAGTAATTAAAATTATAGAAGAAACAAATTTTTAAAGGCCGTGGTAAAAAAAAAGTGTTTGTTATTTTTTTCACAAAAATATCACTACAATACATATTATACAAGTGCTTGAAAAACCATGAATTTCAAGTGTACTAAATTTGGCACATCACATGGTAAAAACAAGATGTAGTCCTAAGGAGAGTTTTCTTCCATCCAAATGAGCTTCTCCATCTGTTTTACCATCTTCTGATGTTGAGTGTAAGTCTAGTAACCAAAAGGTGCCAAACACGATTTGCTTATTTTAATATTTAACAAGTGCATTAAAAATTTATATTTAGTCATTAATAACTTATATTGAAAATCCGCATTCGGAAATCTAAAATAAAATAATATAGCAATTAAATTCGTAGGTAAATATCACATTAAGCAATTGATTTTAATTACACTGATTAACACTTTTCAAATGAATAAAATTTTGGATTTGTTGTGCCAAATGCAAGATGAAAACCCATAATGAATGTACGGAAGTGTCGCGCAAACAAAAAGTTTTTATATGGTGTATAGAAATGTAGTGTGCTATTTTATATCAACCGTGTTGGCAAAATAGCATATTTTGTTGATAATAATTTTTTTACAAATAATTATAATGGCGTGCATTTTTAATATTTCGAAATTCAATAAGAAAGAAATAATATGATCGTTTTAAAAAATGTATGTCACTTTAGAACACTATTCCCTAACTCAAAATTTAATTGAGTTATTTTGTTTACGTCTGGAAACATTTTGATTCGAAATGCATAAATGAAATTACATAATATTAAAATTTACAAATTATTTTTTACGGTTTATATTTTGACTGAAGTATTTTATTTTTAAATGATTTCAGATTATCGTTTTTAATATCTGTACAGTAAAGTAATTCAATTTTATACATTCTGGTTGTTTTTGACGAAAATGTACATCAAACATCGATGTTCTAAGTATTTCGCCAATTTTAAAACCGAAAAACATGGAATGTAAAATATGAAAACACCAGTTCAAGAAATGTTAAATAAATATTAAAATGAAGTTTAAAATTTAAATATTGAATAGATATTTTTGTATATCGTCCTTCTTTAGTAATAAAATTACTTAATCAATAAGATGTAAATTTTATTAATCGTTTAGTGTATTATTAATCACAAATTTATAATCATACACGAAATTTGTACTACCAAAATATTTTTATTATTCAAAAAAAGTTTTATTCCAAAGTGGTGTTTTTCAAATGATTTTCTTGCTGCCTGGTGAAATTTGAAACCAAAAAAACATACGTTCACAAAATTTATGTATACATAATATAATTTTTCAAAATGTCACGAAAGAAAACATAAGTCAAGATAAAAAGAATTCATTTAAAATGTAAACGGTATGTGGAATGAAACAATTACGTTCCATTTGAAATAGTAATGTTGGCTTAGCATACTTTTATACACATTTTTAATTCACACTTATTAAAGTTTTAGACCGGCAAAATGAATGTAATATTACACGATAATACAAAATTTATCTTTTGTGATCCTAAATAGGTCAAATTTTGAATAAAATATTTCAAATTAAATTGAAAATAAAACGTCGTCATTTTATTTACCTTAAGGCCAATGATAAATCTGAAAGAAAAGCCATCAGTCACTACTATTTCAAGATTCGAATATGCATTACAGTTAACATATTTTTTTAAATATTTAAATTAATAGCTCAAAGAAATAAAACAAAAATTTTTAATCCGTGTGTAAAAAAATCGCATGATTTCGTTATTGCATGAATTTATAAAATATAATTTAATTCTATAGTATTCGAGCGGAGTGGCATAGTGGAAAACGTAAGCAGCTATAAATAAGTAGTTGTGGGTTAATTCCACGGCCCCGACGACGGTCAGTTGGTTGTTAAAAAACCTTAATTAAATAATAAAAAAATTCTGTAGTAAACAATTTCGTTTCAAGTTATGAAGGATAATTTTTCTTTTTTGTTGCAAAACGCAGTTTTTTCTCGTTTCTTTTTATTTGTCTATCATTAAAAGAAGAAATCCTACCCAGGTGTATACTTAATCTACAATTTCAACAGTTCATTAATTGTAACATGCCACACGCTATTGTTTATTTAAAAAATTTCCTTAAAATACGAAGATGTTACACAGAGAAATTTTATGCCTACAACATACATTACCATTGTATTAAAAATTTATACGTCGTTTTTGCAATCAAAACATACGAATTAGGTTTATTTAGTGGAGTGTTACGTTGTTGTATCAACCTCGTACATCCTTTTGCACGAAAAAGATTCTCAATAATTAATAAAAATTTTTCAAAATCAAATTCTTTGTTATAACGCGATTTTCTAGTGGTCCGTGGGAAAATATTATTTTGTAACTTATTTTGTGATCAATTAGCTTAAGGTACCTTCTATGTTTATAAAAATATCTCGTAAATTTCGTTCCAATATTTTTGTTTAGCTTACAGATCGTGTGAATTTCCGTTCCTAATAATCTCGAAGTCAATAATAATTTTCTAGTATTTTGCTTAAATACCATTTACTCTTGTGTTAATAGATTTATTTTTTTGAGATTCTTACAATTTTCTTTTCTCACGGCCCTGGGTAACATTTGATGGAAGGAGAAAATTGTTATATAAGGAATGATCGAGAGGAGCCGGGGCTTTTTTTTTCAAAAATCACTACCGTTCGAAACAACTTTACCTTTTTATCTCTTCTTATCGATTTTCGGACAAGTCTTTTTTGCAAACAAAAATCATTTAAATAAATTATCTTAACTTAACAGTGACTAAAAATAATTTTGTGTTATCCAATTTAATATCGATCCCGGGTGATTACAATTAAAAACATTTGTGCCTTAAAAAATTGCAAAGTGCATTGCAAAAACAATATTAAACATTATTGATATAAATTATCTTAACTTATCAGTGACTGTAAATAATTTTGTGTTATCCAATTTAATACCGATCCGGAGTGATTACAATTAAAAACATTTGTGCCTTAAAAAATTGCAAAGTGCATTGCAAAAACAATATAAAACATTATTGATATAAATTATCTTAACTTATCAGTGACTGTAAATAATTTTGTGTTATCCAATTTAATACCGATCCGGGGTGATTACAATTAAAAACATTTGTGCCTTAAAAAATTGCAAAGTGCATTGCAAAAACAATATTAAACATTATTGATATAAATTATCTTAACTTATCAGTGACTGTAAATAATTTTGTGTTATCCAATTTAATACCGATCCGGAGTGATTACAATTAAAAACATTTGTGCCTTAAAAAATTGCAAAGTGCATTGCAAAAACAATATAAAACATTATTGATATAAATTATCTTAACTTATCAGTGACTGTAAATAATTTTGTGTTATCCAATTTAATACCGATCCGGGGTGATTACAATTAAAAACATTTGTGTCTTAAAAAATTGCAAAGTGCATTGCAAAAACAATATTGAACATTATTGGCATAAATTATCTTCATATAAAGTGTCTAAAAACAATTTTGTGTTATCCAATTTAATACCGATCCGGGGTGACTACAAAAAAACTAAATATTATCTTGGTGTCATTCATAAATGTACGAGTGTCAATCTTAGTGCAACCTGCATTATTGTGGTAGTTTCTACTTGGGTCAACGGCTGCAATAGATGTTTACTACCATTTATGTTTTTTGTGTAAATAACTAGCTGGTAAGCAATTTGTTAGATTTAGGTATATTTTTTTGTGTGTGTAATATTATTAGGTTATTGAACCAAAGACTTTAATTTTTTATATAATGAATTTTAATTTACCTATTATAAACTTGAATTTTATTGTGTTTTTTTTCTTGAGGAATTCCTAAAACAATAAGCAATTTACAACCCCCCCGAAATTCTCTTTGTTAATTTTTTATCAACGACTGAGCAACGCCGGCAATAAGTTTCTTAAAGAGTAAGTAACAATTGGCGCCCAACGTGGGGCAAGAATTTGTAAAAGCTTGATGTGTTTTAGGAATAACTTAAGACAGTTCGTATATTTAGAGTTAATTTATTTAGGTGTTTTTTTTTTTTAAATGTCTCTCTTTATTAATTTTTGTAAGTTGATCCAAGTTCAAAGTAATGCGTTATTTAAATCAATTTCGGTAAATAATTCATATATTTTCGTTTATTAAACATTTACTACGTAACGTAACGTCGTGTAAAATATTTTTGTGAATTAATAAAAGACAAACTAAACAATAAATTTAAACATTGATAGTGCGAATTAATCTATAATAATTGTGTTAAAAATATAATTAAATTTTGTTTCGGTTTTTGACAATTTGGGAATATGGAAATTATCTATTTAACTGAAGAACAGCTGGTTTTTGAACTCACAAGTAGAGGCCAAATTCCAAAAAGTTCAAAATTACAAAAAGTAGCGCAACTTCGAAAAGTATTAAAAGATGCCTCTATTGAACAATCTTTAACAAATATAGATTGGAAAACAAGTGAAGAACAATTAAATGTATCATTACATGGAATTGCACAATTAATTGAAGACAACCTCAATGAAATTTCCGATAATAAACGAACAGAAGTATCTTCACAAATCAAACATGTTGAAAATCGTTTGAGTTTATTACGTCAATATACAAACCAAGAAGATTTGTTGTTTCTCATCACCATGTTAGAAGCGGAGTTAGCAGTAATGATAGGTGCATTAGATGAAATTCCTGTTAAACAAGTAGATGTAAAAGTTCAAAATAATATTAACTTAAATAATAACGATCCAATTATATACCAAGGAGCTGCTAAAAAACTTCCAGCGATTTACAAATGGAATATAAACTTTGGTGGACATAACGATCCGCAAAATATTTTGGATTTTTTAGATAAAGTGGACGACTTGCGAGAATCCCGTGGTGTCACTTCCGAAGAATTGTTTACCTCAGCTCACGATCTCTTTTCGAACGAAGCATCTAAATGGCTTAGAGCCATTAAGAAAACAATTTTTACTTGGGATGAATTAGTTTTAAAATTAAAAAAAGAATTTTTACCAAGCGATTTTGAATATCAAATGACGCAACAATTGCGAAATCGAAAGCAAGGTGTAAATGAAGATATCTCTTCCTTTATTATGGATATAGAGTTCATGTATCGACGTATCGATGTGAATGTTTCGGAAAGAGACATAATTAATCAAATTCTAAGAAATTTGAATCCATTCTTTGCTTCACATATAGCATTAGATGATTACCCTAATTTGACTCTATTAAGAGAGCGATGTAAAAAAGTACAAGAGTTGCAGCAATTACATGAACGGTATAAAACCCCTTTTGTACCTCAACAACGTACCTTCATTAATCATAATGTGTCGGCCAATAATAAACCAACCCCAGCATTTAAGAATAATAACTCAAATTTTGTCTCATTTCGTCAGCAGAGACCGGCTAAAAATATTTCTACCGTACAACACCAAAATGTTTCCAACGTTCAAGAAAAAGTGTCTAATGAATTAATCCACGTTCCAAGTAATAATTACAAATGTTGGAATTGCCAAAATCTAGGACACAGTTACAACAATTGTACAAAATATAAAAGAAAATTTTGTTTCGGGTGTGGCCTCCAAAATGTGACTAAAACAAACTGTCCAATGTGTTCAACAAATTTTGTGCGGAATAATCGTGTGGGAAACGAAATGCAAGTTGCTTCAATCCCGGACGTCAGCAACTTGACCCTACAAAATCGTCCTACCGAAGAGATACTGCCGCTTCAAAATTAATATCTTCAAAGTGCCGCGAAAGAAAAATACTTAGACAATTTCACGATTCTAAAGACTGGAAAAAATGGCTGAATCAAGTGCGGATTTTTCATGAACCTTTAAGTGACGTATCACCGGTCATGGTAAAAAAACCTTGTGATAATAGACCTCATCTAGAACTAAATATCGGAAATATTAAAGTAACCGCGTTATTGGACACTGGCGCAATGTCTTCGCTAATTGGCAAAAACGGTTTTAATTTATTAAGTAAACAAACAGTGACTAAAATTCAACCATCTTCGATTAATGAAATCAAAGTTGCCAACGGTGGTACAAGTAAAGTGTCGGGTACATTACCATTACGGATTCGATTACACGGGTTAGAAAAAGTAGTAAATTTTCTTATAGTACCCCAATTATCTTATGGTTTTCTACTTGGTGCAGACTTTTGTAAAATATTTCAATTATCATTACATTTTGATAATTTTACTTTCGAATCTCAAGTTCAAAACGAGATTTCTTTCCTTGAAAATGTTGCAAAATCAACTAACTTAAATCCTGCTCAACAAGAGGAATTAAATATCATAATGGGGAAATTTAAATCTTTGGCTACTGGAGAACTAGGTTACGTTAAGACTGTTTCACATTTTATCGATACAGGAACCGCGCTACCTTTTAAACAAAAACAATATCCTCTAAGTCCCTGTATGCAATCAAAAATGCATGCCGAAATTGATCAAATGCTTAAAGATGACGTTATTCAGGAATCATTTTCTTCGTGGTGTAGCCCTCTGCTCTTAATTAAAAAGAAAAACGGTGAAGTACGTACTTGTTTTGACGGAAGACGGTTGAACGCCCTCACGATTAAGGACAGTTACCCCATTCCGCGTACTGACAGTATCTTAAATCGATTACGCAATGCCAAGTTTCTCTCATCTATCGACTTACGAAAAGCGTTTTGGCAAATCCCTTTAGAACCGTCATCTCGACCTAAGACAGCTTTTTGCGTTCCGGGGAGAGGGCTTTTTGAATTTAAGAGAATGCCATTTGGTTTGTCAAATTCACCTCAATGTTTACAACGCGCTATGGAACGCACGTTAGGTTCCGTTTTACACAAGGAGGAAGCATTCGTGTACCTTGACGACATTATCATTGCCTCTTCTACTTTTGAGGAACATATTGCCACTCTAACTACAATTTATGAACGCTTAGGTGCAGCAGGTTTCAAGGTCAATTTCGATAAATGCGAATTTTGTTGTAAGTCTCTTACATTTTTAGGATTTATTGTGGACGAATTCGGTCTACGTCCTGACCCAGAGAAAGTATCGGCCATTAATAAATTTAAAACTCCCCGAACTACCACTGAAGTAAAACGGTTAATCGGACTCATTAGTTACTATCGTATCTTTCTTCCTAATTTGTCTTCTGTATCGTCACCGATTACGGCATTAATTAAGAATAAGAAAAAAGGTCAAATCATTCAATGGAGTCCCGAAGCCGAACTGGCCTTTTGTGAAATTAAAAAACTTATTACTTGCGCTCCTATATTAATAAGTCCCGATTTTAGTAAACAATTTTATATTCAGACCGATGCTAGTTTGGTAGGAGTTGGAGCAATTCTTTTTCAAGATCAAGGTGGATTAGAGCATCCCGTTGCCTATGCTAGTCGCGCTTTAACTTCCGCAGAGCAAAAATATTCGGCCACAGAGCGTGAATTAATAGCGGTCATGTTTGCGATAAATAAATTTCGAGGTTATATAGAGGGGACTGAATTTGTTGTTATTACCGACTGTGCCGCATTGCAATTTTTGCATCGAATTCAGAACCCTAGTGGGCGTTTATCTCGTTGGGCTCTTTCACTTGCTCAACATACCTTCCAAGTTCGTCATCGTCCGGGCAAATTAAATATCGTCCCTGATATTTTATCTCGGGATGTCGCTTCTCTTCATATCGAAAATTTAATCCCAGATGAATGGTATAGCCAAATGGTTGACCACGTTCGAAGAGAACCCGACAATTACCCCTACTTTAAAATACAAGATGATCGTTTGTACAAATATATCTCTAACTCTCTTCCAGTAAAATCGAATATTCCAGATTGGAAATTGGTCGTTCCCACTGCAAATCGAGTAGAAATTTTAAAACGGTGTCATGATGAACCAACCTCCGCACATTTTGGAATTGCAAAAACAATGTCTCGTATAAGTGAATTATATTATTGGCCTAAAATGTATCGCGACATTAAAAATTATGTTGATAATTGTCTTATTTGCGGAGCGCAGAAGAGTACAAACTTAGCTCGACCAGGTCTCATGGGTCAATATAAAAACATTTCGTTCCCTTTTCAACTTCTGTCCGTTGATCTTTTAGGGCCATTACCTCGATCAAAACGAGGAAATCAACATTTATTGGTCGTCACGGATTGGTTTTCCAAATTTGTTTTAGTACACCCCATGGCGAAGGCCACTGCAGCTGGCGTGGTAAAATTTATAGAAAATCAAGTTTTTCTAATTTTTGGAATTCCGCAAATAATATTATGTGACAACGGTGTGCAATTTATATCTAAAGAATTCAAAGCACTTACTGATTCATATGGTGTACAGAAAATTTGGTTTAATGCCAAATATCATCCTCAAGTTAATCCGACTGAACGAGTTAATCGTGTATTGGTAACAGCTATATCATCATATATAAAATCAGAGCACAATCGTTGGGACGAAAATATCCATAAAATCGCACAGGCCATTCGAACTGCGAAACATGATGTGACTAAGTTCACCCCATCCTATCTCGTCTTTAAACGGTTTATCCCTATTTCCGGAGATTTTTTTGGTACCGCCCCGAATGATAATGACGTTATTAATATTGAACAAAAAATATTAACTGATGAAGACCACCAGGCCATTCCAGATTTATATAACAGAGTTCGTCGTAATCTTAAAACTTCTTACGATAACAGTAAAAAACGTTACGACTTACGCAAACGTCCCTTAACTTTTGAAGTAAATCAGAAAGTGTGGAAACGCAATATGGTACTTTCAGATAAAACCCGAAATTTCGCTGCAAAACTAGCACCTAAATACATCTTATGTACAGTAATCAAGAAAATTGGGCAATTAACTTACGAATTAATAAATTCAAACAATCAAAATATAGGACGGTGGCACGTGAAGGATCTAAAATTATATAAAGGTGATAATAGCGACCCTGAGAATGATGAAATTGAAATTTAAACTTATTTTTTCTTTCTGTTTTCCGTTTCTATTCAAATTTTTAACTGTATTTTTTTTTTGACTTAAATCAAATTACTTCGAGTTTCTTATGCTTTTCCGAGTTGATGGCTAAATGTTGAATTTTTCCTTTGTAGACAGTCGACGGTTTGCAAAGTAAAAGTTTAATGAAGTCAGTTACAAAGTTTTGTGAACTAACCTCAGGTAACTTGATATCTTTTTTTTATCCCGTATCTAACATTTTCTTTTCTCACGGCCCCGGGTATGGCCTTAAACTGCGTCTATCAATTAATTATAATCCCATTATTTTAATTTTTTGTTCACAATTCCTCCAATTCTTACAAATTATCTTCTTCTTCATTGATCTCCTGTTTAATTAACATTTTCGATCTAATGTTGAAAATTTTTTTTATAAATCAATAATCAAGGCTCATATTTAGAATAAAATATTCCTCGATACCGCCCTGTCTGAAACTATTTTCACTATATCTTTTGTTTATAGGGTTTATAGTATATTTACAGTTAAGTCTAATTTATGACTACCGAAATGCCGTTTCTAGATCAGTAAGCCATATAAGTAGGTCAACTTTAAAAATTCGAGTAATGCCCTATTCAGTAAATATTATTTTTTCACTTGTCTGTAAAAAAAAACGCATAATTTAAGTTTTTTTATTTTTACAATATCTTTGGTAAACATAGTTCGATGAACTTGAATGGGTCCAACTTTAAAATTTGAGGGTGAACGCCCGTTACAATTTTAATTTTCTCTCGTTAGGTATCTATTAAAAAAAAAACCAAATTTCTGTTAAAATTACCTGAATAATTTTTATTATTATCAGGGAATTAATATCTTTTATCTGATTTTAAGAGTGACAGTCTTGTCTTCTGGACACACAATTCGAAATGTGACAAACTCAGAATAATGAATTAGTATATTTCCTTACAGCTATGTAAGTTAACACATAGCTTTAAGTAATTAAAATTCCACGAAATCATTTTATTTTTTATATTACAAGGTGTGATTAGTATAATTTGAATTGATCATCGTCTTTCTTCGTGTTTTTCAGAAAGTATACGCTGAAATACCTTATGTACATTTGATTTTTGTTTATTCCTCTTCAATCTTGTTGTCTATTATAATATCTGCATTGTCTTCTACTGTATTGATAAATTTGATCGATTAAACGGAGCCCTGTCGAATGTTTATTGTGAATTTCAATTGAGATTAGGAATAAAATTTATTTTTAAGTTAATTTTAAATTGTAAATATGATTCTTTCTTCAAAAATCTACTTTTTGAATTCTAACTCATTCGTAATGATTTGATGTGTATTCCTGTACTTTTCCAGAAGGCATTGTGACGCGGATCAATGATTTCTTAGTTCTCGAAAAGCATTTTTTCATCCTGATGAGTTGGTAAAAACTACTGTGTAGATTAACATATAGTTTATTCCTCCGTGTAAGCCTATTGAATATATTTAAATTCAGAATAGTGGCCGTCATCTAATATACATTCCCTCCGTGAAAACCAATGTGTCGTCCTTCATCCAATTTCGGATTATTGTGTTCTACTTAGTTTATGATTTAAGGGTTTTCCAATTTTTTGCTCAAAATCATTAGGATAAAAATTAGGTGGTGCCCAACTTATGATAGCCGAAAGTGAACCAATTAACTACTTTTCGAGTTTGGTTCAACTATTTGGTTATAATTCAATTTTAAATTTTTTCTATCGTATTTTTTAGCTCAAGTTTTCTGTGTAAAAATTTTCTTTGTGATAAAGAACTTAGTTCTCTCTATTTCACTTGGTAAGCCGGAAAATTCTTGTTCCTCGTAGAATTTTTATTTTTTTGATGGCTCGCATACCCGTGAATTCTTTTACTTATTCTCCAATAAAACCTAATTTTATTGTATTGTACCCGGACATCTTCGTGTAGTTTATATGTCTTCTCATTTCTTATTTTTTCATGTGCAAATTTCTTTTTATTTTTTTATTGGTGCTTTGCGGGGAGTGTTACGTTGTTGTATCAACCTCGTACATCCTTTTGCACGAAAAAGATTCTCAATAATTAATAAAAATTTTTCAAAATCAAATTCTTTGTTATAACGCGATTTTCTAGTGGTCCGTGGGAAAATATTATTTTGTAACTTATTTTGTGATCAATTAGCTTAAGGTACCTTCTATGTTTATAAAAATATCTCGTAAATTTCGTTCCAATATTTTTGTTTAGCTTACAGATCGTGTGAATTTCCGTTCCTAATAATCTCGAAGTCAATAATAATTTTCTAGTATTTTGCTTAAATACCATTTACTCTTGTGTTAATAGATTTATTTTTTTGAGATTCTTACAATTTTCTTTTCTCACGGCCCTGGGTAACATTTGATGGAAGGAGAAAATTGTTATATAAGGAATGATCGAGAGGAGCCGGGGCTTTTTTTTTCAAAAATCACTACCGTTCGAAACAACTTTACCTTTTTATCTCTTCTTATCGATTTTCGGACAAGTCTTTTTTGCAAACAAAAATCATTTAAATAAATTATCTTAACTTAACAGTGACTAAAAATAATTTTGTGTTATCCAATTTAATATCGATCCCGGGTGATTACAATTAAAAACATTTGTGCCTTAAAAAATTGCAAAGTGCATTGCAAAAACAATATTAAACATTATTGATATAAATTATCTTAACTTATCAGTGACTGTAAATAATTTTGTGTTATCCAATTTAATACCGATCCGGAGTGATTACAATTAAAAACATTTGTGCCTTAAAAAATTGCAAAGTGCATTGCAAAAACAATATAAAACATTATTGATATAAATTATCTTAACTTATCAGTGACTGTAAATAATTTTGTGTTATCCAATTTAATACCGATCCGGGGTGATTACAATTAAAAACATTTGTGCCTTAAAAAATTGCAAAGTGCATTGCAAAAACAATATTAAACATTATTGATATAAATTATCTTAACTTATCAGTGACTGTAAATAATTTTGTGTTATCCAATTTAATACCGATCCGGAGTGATTACAATTAAAAACATTTGTGCCTTAAAAAATTGCAAAGTGCATTGCAAAAACAATATAAAACATTATTGATATAAATTATCTTAACTTATCAGTGACTGTAAATAATTTTGTGTTATCCAATTTAATACCGATCCGGGGTGATTACAATTAAAAACATTTGTGTCTTAAAAAATTGCAAAGTGCATTGCAAAAACAATATTGAACATTATTGGCATAAATTATCTTCATATAAAGTGTCTAAAAACAATTTTGTGTTATCCAATTTAATACCGATCCGGGGTGACTACAAAAAAACTAAATATTATCTTGGTGTCATTCATAAATGTACGAGTGTCAATCTTAGTGCAACCTGCATTATTGTGGTAGTTTCTACTTGGGTCAACGGCTGCAATAGATGTTTACTACCATTTATGTTTTTTGTGTAAATAACTAGCTGGTAAGCAATTTGTTAGATTTAGGTATATTTTTTTGTGTGTGTAATATTATTAGGTTATTGAACCAAAGACTTTAATTTTTTATATAATGAATTTTAATTTACCTATTATAAACTTGAATTTTATTGTGTTTTTTTTCTTGAGGAATTCCTAAAACAATAAGCAATTTACAACCCCCCCGAAATTCTCTTTGTTAATTTTTTATCAACGACTGAGCAACGCCGGCAATAAGTTTCTTAAAGAGTAAGTAACAGGAGGTTAATACGATTTTCCATGTAATTAAATTAATTTATTATTAAATTTGAAGTGATCTCTCTAATTTTTTATTTGTAATTTTTACACGTAAGTTTGCAGACAAATAGGTATTCTTTTTAAAAGTTTGCACAGAATTTATATTCACAAACCCACAGTGTTTACAAGTACGTGGACAATAATAAATCAGCTATTATTAAGCCAGTTTCAACCGTAAAAATCGACGTTGAAAAGTAAAGTGGAATTTCTACTCGTTGCTATTGCGCAGAGATCCAATGTAAAATAGTTTGATTGCACCACTCGCAACTGAATAAAATCTTGCTAGTACTAACACAGTGTGAATATTTTCAAGTGGTAACATAGAAGAAAACGACGATTAATGCGTTATAATATTATAATGATTATACATATATTTAATTAAAATAGAATATTTTTTGTTCTAATTTTTGCAGGTTGCGAGAAAACCTGCAAACTATAGCACGAGACGCTACTGGATTTGTTATAAATTGTACAGGGTGAACCCATAAATTCATTAAATTTTGTAATTCTGTGAACTGACTACAATTGGTTGATTTGACATTATTTGTCTTGGTAGAATTTAATATTTTAATTTTTACAATGTAAATTTTCTGATAAAGTAAATTTATTAATAATTTCCAGCAGTGAATGTTTATTAAAATACTAACTTCATAGTATAGTTTATTTTGTGTTTAGTTTGTTAATTACTAATTTAGCTATTATGTAGCCTAACTAACCTGTGTATGTAGTATAGTGTTATAGATGATAAAATGAAAGTCGTATCACTAAACTAGGTGTTATCATAATAAATGAACAATGCTTCTGGAATACTTCAAAGCCCAAGGAAACCCACTAGGAGTAGGTACATTATACGTAATTGAGTCTTGTTATGTATAAATTATTAAACTTTATAGAAACTTCTGAATTATCTTCCTTGGTCCGGTCCAACCTGTATACTAAATTTTATACTACTTAGGTATTCCCTAGTCTAAACAACACAATATTGTTTGCAAACACCCATAATAATTATGTATAACATTAATCGTCCTTAAATTAAAAATAAATAAAGATTTAGCTATAGTTATATGATCACATACATAAAATGCATAATTATGTTTGATTCCACGTCAAACTATGATTGGATGCGACATGACATTTTCAGAGATTTATTTCGGTCGTTTAACTGAATGACACACTTTGAAGTTTAAGATTCTCACCCTCTTAAAAACGGATATAAAATCTAGTTTTCAAAAAATCAAAATGACATGAAAGGCATAACATGTACGCCGTAGTTGTCGGCACAACAATTTCTACTAGAAAAAGTCTACTCAGAAAATCGATATCTTGAATGTTTGAAACGCTATAGATCCTTACGTGCTCACGTGTCGTTAAAATTTTAATAAAGTCATATTGTGAATTTTTAAATGCTTTTATTTTAACCTGGACTTGACCTTTGTCCATTTGTTTACATTGTAAACTTCTAAGTTATTTTTTAATCAACCTCATCACAGAGGGTTAAAATTAGCTTCTAACTTCAACACTTTTTATAATTTCTCCTAGTCTAGAATAATTAATTGCGGGCGGAATATCGTTTTATGCTGCTAAAAAACACCCTATAGCCTATACATTAATTGATTAGTGTAAACCAATTTTCAATTTTTTATAAGCGAATGAGTTATTCACAATAATAACTCTTAACTTTATGTATTTAGTATTTACCAAATTAGTATAAAAAAAATTTTTTTAAATATACAAACATGAAATAATATATTGTTTTATTAGAAGTAATAGTGTCAACAACAATATAAGAATGATTACAATAAATTATATTATAAGTAATAATAAAATAAATTACGAAACTACCGGTATACTTGGTAGTTATATCCCAAATGCACGGCAAATGTTCTAATATGGCATGCAAGAAGGATATATTAGACTATTTCTATGAGAAAATTTCTAAACCTATTTATTTTCATCCGTTATTATTTATTACTATAGAAGAAAAGTATCTGCATTCTCAATACCTTTCTTATGAGACACCTAGAATTTTATTATGAATAAAATCGTTATAACTAGCCTCGTCTAGTTATAACAAGTATCTATTGCAAGTATCTTTTTTTTAACAAGCACTTTTTATGTAATCTTTTCTGATTATATTTCAAATTTTTTAAATTGAATAAAATAGTATATACCTATTACTCATGTGTAAAGAACTTGTTTATTATAACTCTAATATTATAATATTCTATTATATTATGAAATAAACTAACACCAGTGTTCAAGTTTTAAGCTCAACCCAAATTTCAAAAATTTTCTAATGATATTATGGGACTTGGAGGCGTAAAATATAAATAAATGTAAATATAAAATTTTATAGATCATTTAGAAATTTTGATAAAAAAAGATCAAAAATTAAAGTTTTTATTATAAACCAACTTTAAACCGCCCAAGCATAACCATAAGATGAGCCTGAAGATCCCATGTTTCATCACCAACGCGAGACTGAAGGAAGATTTTAAGATAGAAATTTTATCCGCAAATTAGCGGTGGAAATTCTAAGACAGCCCAGAAATCTTTCACTGTGCATAAATCCGAAAATATCGTAATTACCAGTTTGAAAACTCTTTGCAAAGAAATGATCTTACAGTCTTCTACATAAAACCCCACCATTACTATACCACTTCTATTCCGACGCTTTCTCCATAAAGCATAAAAACACTCCACAGATCCAGAAAAAGGAAACAATAGAGTAGCCAAGTTCCCAATTTTTACATTACAACTGTAGTTGTTACGTTCAGCAATTTATGTAAAATAAAATTTTTATTATTTTAAGTAAAAACGTTGAGATAAATAAGTCATGAAACCAGTTGACCGGTTAAAAACATCTCTATATATTGTCGTGTTTTGAAACGTTAAAATCAATGTTTTAATTATTTTGTAAATTATTTTAAAGTTTGTTTTGCTTTAATTTGTAAATTTGTAACATAACTGTACATAAAATGTATTTATTTATTTGTAAAAACATTATGTTGGTAATGAACGAAGTGGGAGAATTACCTTTTGCCGATGTGGGCGGATCCAGCCGGTCGCAAAATTATGTCTGCCGCAAATTAGTTCGATTTATTGCTGATTTTAATTATTAAAATCAGTTTAATTTAAGATAAAAATTGTTTTTAGTAATGTAAAGTGTTGTTGTTTTTTTTTGTAAAATTATACGACGAAGGTCGTATAAGGTAATATTTAAAGCAAATAAATTATTGCACATTTAAATTCTAATTGGAATAAAGTTTTATACGGCTGAAGATATTTTAAATAATTCAAAATTTTGAAAAAGAGTCTCATGCAAAAATAAAAATGAATGTATTCTAGAGAGATGTTTTTTGTTGAAAAGATAGAAATTTTATGTTAATTTTGATAGCTGGGGACATTGCAATATATTATACGAGTACGCAGATGTTTAAAATGCACTGGTCTAGAAAAGCAGAAATCTCTGTTTTTAAACAAACTTGGATACCAGTTTACTTGTAAAAAACTTTCATATTGTGCGACAGGTATCTTAAAAGTACAGTTCTATAGTCAATCCAAGATATGAATAATATAGGTGGCGCGTCGTTTGCAAAGTCTAATATTATAACCAAATAACTACGTCTATTCGATATTACATTTAACTCTGTTCAAATCTATCTTATTTATGACTTTAACCGTTTTAGTTTAGGCAACACGCATAGCACTTCAATCGCAATAATGTTGTTATTGTAATAGCGCCTAACTTCAAAGCAATTTCATTGGTTTACATTTCGAGGTCGTCGCTTTAGTACAAATTCCAATATTTTTCTTAAAAAAAACAGACTATAAAAGAGAGATACTCTAATTAAAACAACAAATTTAAAAATGTAAGAGTTATAATTAGATACATAATTATATATATAATAAAAAATATCAATATAAATTTTTCTTGTACGTTTACTGCAATATACCAAGTTACGATCATTTTATCTTCACATTTCCACTGATTTACTTCTTTTTTTTAATACTAAGGATTTTCTTTATTTAATTACATTTTTCATTTTAAAATAAAAAATGTGATATGCGATTATATGCAATGCATGGAAACTCGAAAATATTAAGTTATATATTATACATATTAATATGTAAATACATATAAATCCGCCTTCCAATTTAAAATAAAATTACGCTCGAGTTTTAACTATTCAAATCGCAGCACCCAAAATTCTCAACAGAATGAAGTAAATAAGTATATTTCTTTTTTCTTACATGAAAAATCAAAACTACCCTATTCCGTCTCATTTTTTTTAAAACATCTATAATTTTTCCGATCCAGATTATTGTTCTCTAGTCTTATACTTAATAATTTTGTACTGGAAAATTATTTTAACTTCTAATGTCTGTATTATTGTATCTGATGTAAATTAAGTTAACAATGAAGTTATGCGTATTATGTCATTCAAATACCATACTTGAATTTCCAAATACCTACTCGTATATCACGCACATGTGCGTAAACCACATTAAATTTTTATAAAAGAATGATAGAAACTCGTAATTACAGTAAGTAAGCAAAATTAAGTAATTTTGTATTTTTTACCATTTACCGCTTAGACTTTATAAATTTATCTTCATACATATTGGAACAATTTTGAAAAATACTGAAGCAGTTAGGAGTAGTTTTTTGATAAGATCCTAAAATGCGCAAATCTTTATACATATTTCTACTGGTCATCCAATAGCAATTTACTTTTTCTATCTGCAATTTACAAAAAACTTGAAAGTTAAAATAGTATTTCCTACTCGTGTGAAAAACCTATAAGTCGGAGATTTAAAATTGTATTATAATTTGATCAGCGAAAGTGGGGAAAATTAAAATTTTAGATCAGGGAATTTTTTTTTAAATTAGAAAAATAAATAAATAACGTTCTTAGTTTATTTCAATAATATTTTAAAACAATATTGTTGGAAAACTGTGTTAATATTTTTTGGTTGATAATTTATATCCAATAAGGCTCTGTGACCTACATATTACGTTTTGACATAAATTGAAAGAAAAAGAAAATATTTAAATCATACTCGTACCTACTATAATTATGTAAATTAAATTTTGAGTTGATGGAAAATAAGACAAGGTTTGAGTTAATGGAATGGATTAAGATACGTTAACGATGACATAATATAGAATATACTAGAGTAACGCGAGACCATACCTTCTCCGCAATAGTTAGCAGTTTCTAAGTGAATATAGTAGTCCCAGATGATGAAAATCCTGTAGTTTTGGAATTATTCAAAATAATTACAAAGTAACTCAAAATTATAATTTATAGATCTTTTTATAAAACTTTGCATTTTAGTTACTTAAACAATAGTTCTTGTTCATCTGCTATAATTATTTGATTTTATTTTTTTGGGATATTTGATATTCTTTTAAATAAGCAAAAGATTAATGTGTCTAATGGTTTAATATAATTTTAAATTGTTATATTAATTCATCTTCTTCTATTCACAACGAATCACAACGAATAATACAGTATTATTTAATACTGTATTATCATGTAATTAAAATCCTTCACATATTTATAATAGCAACTAATTTCATTAAATTTTATATGCTAAAGTTGCAGTCATCGATCTAATACAACTCGAAATGTATCAAATTCAATTTATACATAAACGGAGCAGATTGCGAATGCATGTTGTACATTAGCAATAATTTTATATCAAACTTTTGTGCACCAGATTATATTTTTATAGAAAACAATTTTTATGCAAACCACTATTCGATTATCACTTCACTTGCTAAGGAGTTTCCGAGATGTTCCTGGAAACCCAATACAAATTTAACTCAATCTATTAATTGGATTTCTACTAAGAAATATTTAGAATACAATATTAGAAGTAATACCGGGTCAATTTCCTACTAACGTGATTATATTAGAGTTGAAATGATCATGTATAAAAAATTTATTGTTGCTCTGTAAAATTTTAAATTTTGAAAAATATTGTGTTTCTGTAAACACTTTGTGTTTTTTGTTTTCTTAAACATTTTATTCTAGATTGCTTAAAAATTCTTTCTTTATGCTTTTAAAATTAGAATCTTTCATTATGTAATGGTAAATACATTTTCAAATGTTGGAATTTTTAATTTTAATTTTTACTTAATTTTAGAATTCATTGTTTTAAATTTAGAACGCAGACATCAAACTCGATTAAAATAAGACAAAAATGCATTCGCGTTCATTTTAACGTCTACAAAAACAGTATTTTTATAATTTGAATAATAATAATTTGTAAGCATTTTATATCAAGTATTGGATCGAATTCAAACCTCCAAAAAATATATTTCGATTGATTTCGATTCCTATCAGTTGCAATAGTTGCAACTGCAAGTTGCATTTCTATCAGTTGTAAAACATAAATTAAAGAAAAACAGTCATTAGCCATTAACTATGCAGAAATTTTATGTTTGCTTTTCATTCTTTGGTTGAATTTAAATTTTTTCCCACGTTTCGTGATTTCAGAATCATTGTCAAGGTTATTCTTTTGTTGGAATTATAGACCAATAATGGTCAATCCCAGATTACTAAGTTCTTAGAGTAGCTACAAATCTAAATTATTACGTTTGAAATTGCAGCTGTCAACAAATTTAAAAAACTTTTCAAGATTAAATGTAACCACAGAAAAACTAAACGCTAATAGCACATTTGAAGACTATGTTGCAAAGATTGAAAAAGTTTTTAACGAGTTTAAAAATCGCTTTCAGGATATTAAAAAATTAGAACCAATTATAATGTTCATGTCATTTCCTTACAGAAATCCGAACGTGGAAGAAATGTCTTCAGAAATACCGACTAGTTTAAATACTGTGGCTAGAGAATTTGGTTTTGTGGAAAAGATAATTTTAATCAAGAAAATTTAAAAAAATTCTTTAGGGAAATTCTATCGCGTATTGTAATATTACGTATAAAATTAATACTTTCTGATTATAATTTTTATATTACACATAATATAACATAATTATTATGATTTTAAAATGAGCTATGCTAGACGCAGTTGCATTTAACACAATCATACATTCAATTGATTTCGCTTTCCATCTCGGAAAGAAATGGAAGTTGCCCTACACGAGACTCGCTAACTGCATACTTAAGCTCTACCTCTCTACATATTGTATGTCAGCGGTTTTTTACATAAAAATTATTAAATTCTACTCTCTTTCTCTAAAAGGAAACTACGTAATATACCTACAGGTTATAGAGCGATGGCTTCGACTCTCTGTCATTGAACTTTAACAACTAATATTATCCTTTCGTAATTTCCTACTTCACTAATTATTTTAGAGAAAATATCTTACAATATAATAAAAAACTTTGAGTAAAAATTTAACTTTTAAAGCCAGGTTTTGTTATATTGTGATAGCTGGCATGTAAAAGCAGTTTTTCCTTAAATATTCATATTTCCGTTTAATAACTTCTAATTTATGAATAAATTATTTTCTAAAAAGAATTTTAATATAAATACCAATTAAGCATCTCTTCAAATTCTTATAATTTTGATTAAGAAAATAAGAACATATCAAGTAACGGCATTTTACAAAGTTGTTTGTGAAAGAGAAGGTAAAGACAATAAATCTAAATTAAAATTCGAAAATAAAGCAGATTATTTCATTAATACAAAATTGCTCCAAACTGTTAAGTACCTAGTCAATTGTCGTCAAATTTATTTTTCTTAAATGTAGAAGCAAGTTAGTTTTATTGAAAAACTAATGTTTGATTCCGGCTACCAGTTCAATTCATTTCATTAGTTAATCAAAATTCGAAAGCACAAACAAGTTTTCCAATCAGTAAATTAAATTACGATTCGTCGGACAGGGGTTGACGGCAAAAGACTAACAACAATAGTAAAACGAATAAGCAAGCAAACTGGGAAGATTCAGCAATCAGTGCAATCCACGTAGGGCGAACAAAATGAACGAGTGTTTGCAGAGTTGAAGCCCGGAAGCACTTTCAATATCCTGTGCCTATCGGAAGGAAACTTCAAGAGATTTTTAACGGTACAAAGACGCTAGGCATGCGTTCCGTTTCTGCACACTTGATCGACTTTTTGTTTAAGTCAAATCTTGGCCGAAAATCGTTAAATAATATCTACGACATTCAAGTAGGTATACGTACTCTCCGGCCAACATCTTTCTTATAGCTGGAAGCACTCCAGATTTTGTCTGTAAATATTTGTCAAACATTGAACCTTAACTTGAATTAAATCAATATATGACTTTCTTCAATTTAAAACTTATATTCTTATTCTTATATTTTTAACTAAATAATTAAATATTTTAAAACTTCGTTAATAAACAAACATACTCGTAAAATTTATACTCTTTTTCGCTAATATTTTGTTAATGAGACCCATTAATTAAAGTACCTTATGTTTCGAATTTAAAAGCAAATATAATAAATTAATTTTACCCGACCTTAACCATAGTATATTGTAAATTTTATATATAACATATTTTGGACTATCCTTACAGATAAATATTATACAAAATTGAATCCAGTTCTTCGACACCAAATCGCAATACATCACAAATAAAAGCAACAATGGTCATTGTAAATTTCAAATGTATATTATATTTCAAATTTATTTACATTTCAACAAATAAAAATTGACCGACTTCAGCCACTTGATTTTATTTTCTTCAAATTGCGCAATGTCAATTATTTACCTATTAGCATATTCTAAATATTAATTAATTGTGTATATTTTTTTATTATTAATTTTTCGTTATTTTGTAAAAAAAAGTTAATTGAAAACTTGGCTACACAAAAGAATGAAATTAAATTTTGCTACGATGTATTTAAACTTAGTTTAAAACTGTGTTGGGTATTGCTTAATGAAAATTAAATTTGTATTGTATTTGTTTGGGTAGGTAAAACTTTAAGGTCCTAATTAACTTTATTTTGCTAAATGAGGTAGTAACTGAACATTAATTTTGTTTTATTTTATTTCATGTCGGAAGTATTTTTACACGTTAAAATAAAATTACAATTTTAACTGGAGTTTTAATGAAAGCATCAAAATATTTATTTTTATATCCTTGTATTCACCAAATAATTCCTATTGGCTCCGATATTTAATTGTTTTTATAAAAACACATTGAAAACGCATTTAAAATTCCAAAACAAACAATTATTATTATTATTATTATTCATAGTGTAATGACTAGTATGCATTATCTTTAACCTTGACATTTTGTCAACTGGCTAGACTTAACTAAATATAGAAGCAATTCTTAAATTTACAAATTAAAATAGTAGTTTATGATATCAGTTTTCAAAGTAGGTACATCCTTATGCAATGCGTGTGATATTTTGTATAACGAAGTGTAGGCCGAGTTAAAAAATTTTATTGAATTAATACTTAATTTTTCAAAACTTTTTATATTTAATTAAAACGAAGGAAAAGCATGCCTATTTAAATTAAATTAATTGTATTTATAATTTATATGACTATACTATCACAATTTTTCATCTAGTCAGATTTTAACTTGACATATAGCATTGCATCTCTGATTTATTCAATAAAAAAGTAACAAACTAATAAAAACTATGCAATTTATCGGTGTTGAAAATCATTTTAATAAGTAAAAGATTTTATTAATTTTCCTGCAAAAAAGTGTGCTTTATAATATGCAAATTTACTTTTTGTCAAATTAACCTTTTTGATTTCTATACCTATGTATATCCTAAAACCCTTGCTTTTTTTTAAAGAACCTATCGTTTACTTAGTTTTACCCAACTAACTCAACCGACCGACGCGACGTCTAGTATTTCTGCAAGTAATGAAAATGTAACAAGATTATGGACTTACTTACAAATGCACTTCCAAAAGTGTATCCTAGAGTACCACGCTGTTTTCCTAACAGTTTTTTTTAAAGCACTTCGAATAATAATTAATTACATTAACAATAAACTTTAATATAAAGAAATGTTTAAATTGTACTGAAAATAAACATTTATGTAATTGAAATAATTTTAATATCACATATTTTAATTTATTTTTTTAATTTTAAAAGACGAAGATAAAATTTTTAACAATGCATTAGATGACAAGCAAACACCTACAAGTTTGAATTCACCTCGTTATAATAATATAAGGTAAAATTTTATTCGTTCACTAATAAATAATTTAAGGCAGTAAAATTGCATTATATGGTTAAGGTTATTAACATGTGATAATATTTGTTATAAAATTAATTTTTACATGTTACATAAAATTAAAATTAAATTTAATTCAAAACTTACATTTGTTCAAAAACTATTTAATTTATGTAAAAATTAATTTTATAAAAAAATTAAATTACATTAAGTTACTTGGAAATAAAGCAAAATTTGAAAAATCAACGTACGTAATTACAAAAACATACATAAATACACAAAATATTGTTATCGTGATATACCAAAGGTTCTCACTTGTCTGGAATAACTGGATAGGTCAGAGAATTTAAATGTTTATAATTTTTACGTGAAAGTCAAGAAAAAATTGATTTTATAAAACAAAACAAATTATAAAAATTACCATTTTTGTTTCCGTAAATTTTAAAAAATTGCAATATCTAAAATTTATCAAATTTATCAAATATCTGGAAAACTGCATACGTATTAATAGCGGCCTAATTTCTGACTATTTTCATTTGCATGTTTTGCAAAATGCAAAATGCATTTTTCTATATTACAATTTAGGTGAAATTATACGTCGACCCCACATTATAGCACAATACAAACTACCGCTGATTTTTATCACATGTCCATTTCATTATCTGACTACGCTAATTACTGTTTTATATCTTTAAGGGAGGTTTCAGTTTTTATAGCTTAAAATTGCTTGCATTTTGCCAATTTTTTTTTAAGTAGAAACAGATATTAAAATTTCTTGATATTTGACCTACATTTTAAGACTAAAACTATATATAAATAATTCGTTAGAAGAGTTCGGATAAAATATGTCTGCACTGTCTACACGATAAGTATTCAAGTTATGATCCGAATCAAACGAATCAGAAATAATTATTAATAAAATTAAATTACTAGTAGATGAACCTAACTCCGATACAAAATTTTAAAAATTAACAAAAATTTAAAACATACCATACCAAACATACCAAAATTTAAATCATACCATACTGCTTTTTTGACTTTTCTGTCACTTTCCTTTTTTTAATTTTGTGTTGGAGGTTCTTTATAATGCGAGTATAGTTTAAAGAAAATAAAAGTTCTAAGCAATCAATTAATTGGTTCAAGCGTGATCGTGTACACAAAACTTAAAAACGTAATTTTAAGAAAAGCAAGTTTTAAATTTAACTTTATTTGAAAAAATAGTACGTTTTGATTTCTTATGGGGGTTAGGTTTGTTCTAGAACTAAAAATATTTACTTTAAGACAATAAAAGTTCAAATCGTTCGATACATTGGTTCTAGAGTAATCGTATATACATAAAGTAGTTATATAAAGGTGAAAAACTTATATTGTAAAATTTAACTTTTCAATTATCTGTTTATTAAAATAGTGTGATGATTGTTGACCTTCCATAAATATATATTGGGAAAAATTGTTGAGAATTGCGGTCAAATAAAACAATATAATGTCCGACGTTTCGGAATCTTAGCCTTATTGAAAATGGGACAGTAAAGATCCCGAAACGTCGGACAATTATATTGTTTTATTTGACCGCAATTCTAAACAATTTTTCCCAATATAAATCTGTTTATTACTGCAAATTATTTTAAATAATAACCGATAAACTTTTCGAAGACCATAAAAAATTCTTTTTGTCTTTTTGTATCAATACTGGAGATTAGGCTCAGCTTTTTGATTGCTTTTATTACCTCTTTTGAAGAAATTAACACTTTTAACCCTGTGACCTTGTTAAAAAATTTGATTTGCTTTATAACTGGAGATATTATTAGATATTATTACGATATTACTAGAGTAATTTTGGAATTTCGAGAAATCCTTTAATAGATACATTTAGGACAATTGAAAGATGCAAAACAAAGAATATTTTAAAATATCGAATTTTCCAACTCGGAAAGCGAAAATGCTACTCTTAAGTAGCAAATAATTACGAAGTCATTTTGTATTTATTGTTTCTATGAAGTCGATGTTCATTATATGCATATTTAGGATAACTTTATTTCTTAATCTATTCATTCTGGTTACTCAACGGATTTACATATTGTTTAAAAACGTACTGACTTGATAAAATGGTATTCAGTTATATAATAGCGATTTTTCATTGAGCTATTAAATTTCCTATTATAGCGGTTTGAACAATGTCTGCGTTTCAAGCACCTTGTGCTTGTTGTCACTGTAGTAAAACGTATTAACGCGATAAGACATTGTCAAATACACATGATATGTGTTTTTTTTTCAAACACAATTACGACGGTTTTAGAGATAGGAGTATGCCGCTCTTTCAAATCAAATACAGTAATATTACGTACCCGAGGGTCTGAGTACCTCGTCCTCATCCCAGCACCCTAGCAACTTAATGAAATACTGTTTTTCGAAATGAAAATTAAAATTGAAGTTTTAAAATACATAGGTAGACGTAAATTCAACGTTGAAATGTCGCTAGCATTAACTTGATTTTTGTTAAATATTTGAACGAATACACAAGTGGCATGTGAACAACACCTGAGCTAAAACAAATTTTTAGGATCTAAAATCTATAATAATTAGTTTTACATTATTTACATTCAGACAAGTAGAACTCCTTCTAACAACATTCTTAAATATAATTTTTTAATACACATCGAATTACACTTTGACACTACTTTTAGTATCGTAAACTATAAGTAATTAACTACATATTCAACTCTGTTTAAATTTATTCATTTCTACGAACATTTTAGAGGCATTCAAAAATGTTAGTTAGTTGTTTGATTGATATAATAAAAAATTAATTAAAGTATATTTTATATGTAAAACAAAAATAAAACGTTCGTATAATAATTTTAAATTAAGGGAATAAGTACTAATTTGGGAGAAAGCGTACTAATTGAAAAGAGGAAAACAAAACATGCAATGATGCGAAACAATACAGCCTAATTAGATCTCAAAATTATTTTTGTGATGGTAATTTGAGAAATTGATATAAATTTGAAATGCATAACGAGTTGCTAACGTGCAAGTATTATAATGATCCATAAAAATATCAATTAGGTGGTTTATAACCCACGATAAATTATAATATAATTATTAAAACACAACTGGCCTAAGTGAGAATCACAATTATTTGCTTCCTTATAGCAAAATTTGCTTTTATGTGTTTGATGATAAAATCTAAATGAGTAGTTTAAGGGTCTCACGCAGGCTCCTCAAACTCACGCATTGCATTAATAAACCTCGTATACTTTGAATACGAGAATATGGTGCCCTAAGGAACTTTTCAAATGAATTACAGGGGTTGCTGAAGCGAAACGTTTCTTCCCACAATGACACTAAAGGATTGCATACTCCAAGTAAACTATCACATAAGAAGTAGCAATACTCTTACCATCTACCTGAATAAATCAAGCAACAATAAAAAAATTTATAAAAAATAATCGATAATTGGATTTAACGTCAACTTTGAAGAATGAGCGTGCAAAATACATCTAAATTGTGGAATCTCTTTTGTGCGTAAGCAAATATACAACATAAAATTGCTAATAAAAACTTCTCATAACTGCGATTAACATGATTAATGATTTCAATGCCATATGGATTATGGGTTACAATTTGTTTAACTTACATTTAGCATCTTTTTTGTAGAATTACGTTTGTCATCTTTATCAAAGTCTTTTGTGGTTTCCATGCTATAATTCTCTGACAAGAGTTTAGATTTATGAACATCAATTTTTGGTTACGCACAGAACTTAAATTAAAGTATTCGAATATTACTACAAATCCATATGAAATAATGTAACGTAATAGAATTTTACAGCGAAGAAAAATTGTCTTTAAAAGTTTACTGCGGTAGATTATTTTATTATTTTATTCCACAATATTATCTTGCCGTAGCATATACCTACTCGAAGCGTATAAATAATTCGAGAAAAACTTCTGATCAAAAAATATAAAATTTTTATTGTATGTAGGCGGTTGGCTTGGTATTATCAATGATATTATATTGATATATTAACAAAACATGCTATGTTGGCAGAAATAAAAAATATTATTACGAATAGTTACTGTATTTCCAATACTACCAAATAGTAACCACACATTCAATAATTTATAACATGGGCGTTCTACGTATGAAATAATAACAATCGCTCCATATCATTTTTGTTCAATGAGTTGAAGCGATTTCAGCCATCCCATCAAAAAGCACACAGACAAAATGTTTGCTTCGTTTCCTAAAAGGTTTTTCAATAGTAGAAATGACGAAAAAAAACTATTTGCTTTAAACTCTCGTTTAACACCTATCTGAAAACATTAGTTGAACCTCCTATAATAAAGTTTTAATTTCAAATTCTAATTTTTAAAATTATGGATATTAAAAAGATAAAAAATATATACATTTTGTTTAACAGAACAAACGCTGTCTATTTAAATAAATTTTTAAATTTAAATTTTTCCGAATAATTTAAAATTCAAAATGCATTTTATTAAAATTTTAAACTCAACAAAATAGTTTTAATGATATTTTTTGATAAAGCGAACGATAGCGGAGAAAGTGATTATAGTTAAGTACTCTTGAAGTAAGTATACAATATCGAAGTCTGTCTGCACCGTTTAATTATATGAAGCTTTGCAACTTCTTTACTCTTGGAGATATATATTTTGAAAACGAAAAAGTTCAGAATTTAAAATTCTATACAATCGTTCTTTTGACGTTTTTTGATAAAGTGATCGTCAAAACATCATTTTATTGCATTATAATAGAAAGCTTCATAACTTTCTTACTTTTCACTGCATTTCAAATAGAAAAAGAGTTTTGTAAAGAATTTCAGCCTCAATAAAATTGAACTTATGACATTTTTTAGAATGTAGAGTAACAAAAAAATGTTTTCCTCGTTAAGTTTCTTAAGTAAGATTTTTTCTAATAATCTCGACACAAAATTTATGCTTTCGGTAAAGGTTGCCGCATGAATTTTCAAATAAAAAGTTGAGTTTTATAAAAAGGCGTTAGAAACTTGATATAAATTTAAGATGATATAACAATTTGTTTTATTATAATAATTGTATAACCTTAACCTTTCTTTTTTTCTTTTAAATTCTTCAAAATCTTTTAAATTTTAATTATTTTTTAAATAAAAACAAAAAATTTAACAATTTTAAAAATCATTCAGATTGCAGACCCCTTTCTAAAAACTTAAAATTTTGAACGTATTTAATCAATTTCTACTGGAGGCGGCAATATACTTGATGAGCAACATGAGAAAGTACTAACTATGTACATATTGAATAACGACGTCATGATCAACAAACGCACGAGATAGAACATATTAAAAGTCTTACAAACAGAATAATTACGAATCGTACAGTACTAAATAAAATCAAAGACAAATGCAATACTGCAACAGTGCAAAATTATAAGTAGTAGAATTTTTATTGGGTGAAAAATGATAAATTATGCTCAAAATAGTAAAGAAGATTATTTAACAAATAAATTTTCTACCTTTTTTGCGTATTTACATGTATGTACATTGATGTAAGTTAAAAACAACTTTACCTACCATATTTTAGTGAAATTTTCTACAGATGGCAGCACATACCAAGAAAATAAAAAGTATTTTTTGTAGGTAATAATTATGTATCATATTACTTGCAAATCCACCTACATTTTTATTATCCGTTTTCGATTCTATAAAATTAGTTTGTATAAGATGTCTGTCATCACTTATGCAGAAGCGATTGAATGTAACTTATATAAATTGGAAAATATATTGCAGATACCAACCTAGTGGTTCTAGTGGAGGTGCTTCACAAAATCCCTTTGAAGTTTTAAATTATTATTATCAATACATCAACTACTAGAAGTTGTGTGCAACAGAGATAAGATTGTTTCACAATTCACAAACAAACTTTGCACGAAATGAAAAATTTCGTGGATTAAATTAAAATTTTTTTAGTAAATTAGAAACAAACGGTTTCTAAAAAAATAAGTAGATAGAACATAGGTTATTTTCTAAGTGATATAATTATTATTGTCAATTAATATCCAGCTTTTGTATAATTAAGAATTCGGTACTCTTTGAGACCCAATTATTTCATTGAACACTCAAATGATTTGACAATATAACGAAACGATTTCCCATTTTAGTACTAAACCCGCTAAGTTTAGCTTCAGCATTGCTCCTATAAAATTGAAAAATATAATAGAGATATATCCTTAAAGATCCTTGAATACTTAAATGATTTGATAATATAACAAAAATATCGCTCATTCAAATACTAAGCCTAAGCCCGCTAGACATCAAGTGTATTCCATGTTTGGCTTCGGCATTGCTCTTTTAAATTTGATGAACTAAAACTTGAAAAATTAAATGAAAATATGTCTTTAAATGTTCTTGAATACTTAAATGATTTGACAATATAACAAAGCGGTCGCTCATTCAAGTACTAAGCCCGCTAGACTTGAATGTGTTCAATGTTCGGCTTCAGCATTGATCTTTTAAATTTGATGAACTAAAAATTGAAAAATCCAATAGGGTTATATCCTAATAACTAAAAAGAAAAGTATTAGGATATCATTTGCTAATAAAGAGCACGCATTCGGATTGAAGTAAAACGCTAGGCAAAGCAGAAGATTTATATCTAGTACTAATCAAATCGTTTCGTAATGTATAGAACTAATAAAGGCATAAATTCTGTAAAAGCGTGGGGGGTAAAAAGCTTTCACCAGAATTCATGCAATAAAGAGATCTAAAACATTTAAAAACTTAAGAGAAGATAAGCGGAACAGCAAATTCATTTAGAACTAGCGTCCAGTGCGATTCAATATTTTGTACAAAAAATTTAATTTAAATGGTTAATATAGAAATTTATTTATTATTTATATCGTACAAAATTAAATCAAATATAAGCAATAATTTATTAACTATTAATAATGCGGTATTGAAATTCATAATAAAACCAACCTGGTGTGGTAAATGAAAATACATAAATATCATTTGACTTTTACCTTTGGCTGAATTTTATTTTGCTACATTTTCATTACTAAGCTTTTAAATCTACCAAAGGACTGTAATCATCGAATATTTTAGAGTTTCTTTGAAGAATCTAATCCACTACAAGCGTGGTTTACATTTTAATCAACATTTCTTGCTTTCGCATTATCAATTTTAATATAAAAACGTGACGTTGAAAGAACTTCGAATTTAATTCGAATTTATTGAAAAAATAAAATTTCAATTAATGAACTATTTGATCAATGTAGCTTGTATTCAATAACTGCACGTATAACGTGCGAAGAAGTTTCCAGAACATTTTCAGTACTAAATCCTGTTTATCTGCTCTTGGGCATTAGAAACCACAACAGCTAAGAAATCGTATTAGCAATGATTTTCCAGTAACACGTTTATATTATAGATGGTATCGAAACCTCAGGGTTAAGCTAATAGCTCTGAGCAAATTGTGCGCAAAACCTTTTATTTTTTCATTAACTTATTTACAAATTTAATCGTTGGTCTTAATCGTTAACATTGACCTTTCAAAAATCATATTTTTAAAAATTACACTCGGTGGTGGTCGGCAATTTGGTATTGTAATGATTCTAAAAAAATTCGAAATATGAATAAATAACCCAGCTAGAAGTTAATGTTATGAGAAAATTGATAACGATCTCGAGGTCTTTGCATTGTTTCGATTATATAATAACAGACAATTTTATTCGGAAAACTTGCGGTTAGCTAATAAAAAATGTATGCATAAATTTGGAATGATTGTATAGTGCAAATTTTATGTGATAATAGATTGAATCCAATTTATTACACCTTATACACCTATGGAAAGCAAGTGGTTATGAAATCGATATAGAGAATTTGCTATTACGAACTCAGCAGTATTTCACTAAAATGAATGTCCGATCATTAAATAACATTTGGTGCCCATTTTGAATCCAATTAGTATATGATCATAATTACCATCTTTTAATAAATATTAAACTGAACGACAGCGATAATAAATTTTCAAATAATATGCATTGAATTTTTCCCAAAATCAATAAAACCAGTTATCGTTAAGTGCAATTTTTGAATACGCTCGAAGAAATCATTCCGTAATGATAAAAACTTGTCACATGACTATTGATGCGCGAATAAAGTAGACGGACTGCCGAACGGGGCAATGGACCAATCATCCACCTCAAATTGTCTGTCAAGCCACGTGACAGGTTTCTCTCACTTAAATCGAAGTATACATATGATATGATATTAGTTTTATGTAAGACATAAATAAGCTTCAAGATATCGGTTACAAATTTTTTAATTATTAGAATAAAGTAGAATAAACAACCGAAATATAGAAAAGAAATATGACAGAAAGAAAATTTTTGTAAGAAAAATGAAAATCGAATGATGGCCCATTGCTCATCTTCACAGTAATTTACTGTGGTTTCAAAAATCCGCTTTTCTAATTCTACCTAAAATTGTTCACATACAATGGCTAAGAATAATTAAAAGGGTAATCAATTTGCCACTTAAATTCTCTCTATTAATATTTATGTGTTCACATTGTAAGAAATTAACGTAATTTAAAGACATAATGAAAATGAGCTTATCTTCAAAATACAATTTCTTATGGCAGTATTTATTTTGAAACAGCGCTAGACTAACTTTGAGTTATTTGCAATATAAAACCACAAAAAAGCTACATAGACAGTTCTACAACACCCCCAGGATTTATTACCAACACGAAAACAATCTTAAGACTACAAAGTTTTTCTATTTAGTTAAGCTTCAATACCATCGAATATCCAATTGTCTCGACTTGTTGAGACTTAAATTTGCTCCCAAATTGGAGTCGCTTAATTTATTCCCAAAAATTAGCATTTAATTTATCTTAAACATGGACTAAATCTGTAAACTTACCTACTTCCAAAACGACAAGCGAACGTGAATTTTTGATTGGAACAACACAACATAAGTATAAGTAAGTGTCGAGCATTTGCACAGTTTATAATTAAAAAGTTAAAAAAAGTTTACCGCTAATATAAAACACATTTTGACAGTCGGAGAAACATATTCGACTGTTCACATGCTTCAAGCACATGTTAAATATATAAATTTTGTATGTTGTAAAAATACATACATTGTTAAGTAAGAAGCTTATTAATGAAAAAGTACGTGGCTTTAAATTATTAGCATTGTGTTGATGTTTACAAGTGCTGTCAAGTTAGTAAGCGATCGTTTACTGCACTATATTAGCGTCGGAGACGACCTCGCAATATCGTATCCACGTAGATAAATACTGAAGGAACTAAAAGTTTTGGTTGATACCAGCGTCGAAAAGCGTCATTAGAGCTTGCGCCAAATCACCTCGAGCAATTTCGCTGTATATCGGAATTCGGCGTCGCGACGCCCAACGCTATTATCAGATGTCCAGGCAGTTCACTCATATAACAGATTATCTTGGTGCGAAAGATTGCCCACCTCTTTTCGCATTACATCCATCGATAAGAATTTGTTCAAGGTCAAACGTAAATTTTTATATGGAGTGACAACTTCTAATGATAAATACTTTCTCCTTTGCAAATTTATTCGACAGCACGTCAGAAATAAATCTAATTATATCCAACTTCCAATAAAATTTTTATCACAAATTTGATTAATATTTTGTAAATACGCCATCGTAATTTTATTAGCTTAAATTTTGAATATAATATGGAAATTATATGCAAATTGGAATCTTGATATGACATATTTGTTAAAGACGAAGTTTAATTTGATTTACGACGTTTCGGTTAATGTCTTTTGCTATGCATTTTCTAAGTGCATTTCAAAAAGGACTTAATAAATAATTCAATTATGTTAGGCTTGCACGAATTTCTTCAATAAAAGTTCGATTTGGTAATAGGAAATTTGAAATTTTGATTTGAATTAAATATAGAATAATTTAAGGGGGTTGATACCGTCTTAAAGGTATTATTGCTTATCCTAAGGGTTTAAGGTAGAAGTTTCACCTTCGTTCGCTTTACGTTTGGCTAGGATTAACATAGGGAGGTTATATTAGATACAAGCTTTATTAGCTATACTCACGGGGGAGTACGATGTAATTCATGTAATTACTTGGTTTACACAACAGATACGCTTTATATGCTTTATAAGTACCTATGAATAACAATTTGTTGATTATTAAACAGTTAAACCGCATCCCCACTGTTTTGTTTTATTAAGTTACCAACCAGTTTCTCTCATTTTACTGCCTCTAATACGTGCTATATTTGAATATAAATTCAAAGCCCGAATTTAAAATTACTTTTATTTAAATTATTTTAGCCTACATTAATTACCTTAATGTATTTATTGCAACAAAGTAGCAATATCCATCGATTAATTTCGTTACATTATATCGTATTGAAACATCGTACAGCACGAAGATTGCACTTAGATCTACTATGCTATGTTTATTTCCAGAAATTATTAATAGTATACTAAAATAATAAATACTGTTGTGCCACTGTCCTGTCATCTCGTTAAGTAACAATTTGACATTTACTTTTGTTAAAATAAGCAAACTAAACATAATATTAAAATAATAATTCTAACTGTTAAGTAAAGAATACATATACTTACATAGAAAAATAATATTTAAAAATACAATAAAAATGACAATAATTAACAATCAATATTTATTGAAAATTGAAAAATTTGTAAACTCTAATTGAAAAACCAAGAAATTTGAAAAAAATTACTTCAAATTGAATGTGACTTACCAAATAAAACCAAATAACTAAACTAATCAATGTCACGTGTCTAAATGAAAATTGTTAAGGTTAAATAAATAAATGATTCTTTTGAATGAAATTTTTCAATTTTGTTTGGTATATTTTTTCTTGTTTCTCATTATTTTTACGTTTCCCTTATGTTATATACGACATGTGATCGCAAATAATCGTGACATAAGAGCCTTTATATCGTATTGCAAATTTTTTATTTAAAATTCATTATTTTAATATTTTGTTTAATTTGTTTATTTTAACATTACATACTACTAACTACCACACGATCCATATAAAAAATCATTTTTTAGGTTATTTTCCATTACTTTTGTTAAGATATAATCAAAAAAGTAAACAATCAAAAACAAACTTTAGAATAATATGAACTACTTTCTATAACAATCCACTATTGTGAATAATAATTATTACTAACAAGGGAAACGTCAGGTATGCGAAATTTTGTTTTGGTTTATACTTATACTACGTAAAGATTATACCTAAGACATTACGTGAATGAAATAGTAGCGCGCCATATTCAGCCAATTTTGAGAAAATTGAATTTAAAAATTTCATCTTTTTGCCTGAAATACCGTGATAAAAGTTAAAACAAAGGTTCCGTGGTAACGTGGTAGAGTGATGGCTTTAATAAGCGAGGGTTCTAGGTTCAATTCTAGCATCGGTACATTTTTTTTTCAAATATTTTTTTTTTAATTAATTTTCTTTTTAAGTAATATGTAAATTAACATATATTTAATAATTATTCGAAATTATTAATTTTTCAGATCTCAACATTCGGACGATATCGTTTTGTCTTACTAACAGTATTTTCAAACATTTCTTAAATTGATTATTATTCGAAACGTTCAAAAATTTTTGGAATTTGTTAAAAATTATATTTTTTAATTAAATAAGTATTTATTTATATATTTTTCGTATTTTATTTATATATTTAATAAGAAATGAAAAGTTACATAATTGAATAAGTATTTACATATTATATGAAGTATATTATTATTATACATATTAATTATTTTCTGATCATTTTACATTGTATAATTTTTTACACCGACGTTTCGCACGATCCCGGTTGGTATTCATCGTAAAAACAGGGAAAACAGTAAGTTTTACGGGATCTAGTAATTAATAATTAATTAAAAATTAATAATTTCGAATAATTATTAAATATCTGTTAATTTACATATTACTTAAAAAGAAAATTAATTAAAAAAAAATATTTGAAAAAAAAAGTACGGATGCTGGAATCGAACCTAGAACCCTTGCTTATTAAAGCCACCACTCTACCTCGTTACCACGGAACCTTTGTTGCAAGTTTTATCTTTTATTATATAGTTATTTCGTGTAATAAGAAGAAATTTTCAAATTCGATTTTCTCAAAATTGGCTGAATATGGCGCGCTACTATTTCGTTCACGTAATGCTTTAGGTGTAATCTTTACGTAATGTAAGTATAAACCAAAACAAAATTTCGCATACCTGACGTTTCCCTTGTAAGCACGTTAATTGAGAAAGCGTGGATATAATAGGGAAACCAAAATAGAGTTGCCTGGAAGGTCATATCAAATCCTAGGAAAAACACGAAGAAAAGCAGATCTGTCTCTCATAAAAATTGACGAATGGGAATAATTCTTTCAGAAATTGCTGCTAGAAGAAAGAGGTGCATATAAAAAAAATGAATAAATAATTAGAAGACGGTATAGAAGTAATGTTACTGTAGAAGAAATTAGAAAAAATAGAAGAAATGTACAGCTTAGGGTCCTGGGTACATCTTGATTGAATTGCTAAAGTATTGCGCTAATCAAGCTAAAGAATGAGGAAGAGAGTCACAGCAAAAGTGTGGTGTGGAAATAAAATCCTGCAAGAAGACCAAGAATGGGACGACCGCAAAGGACGTCGGCACAAGGTGTGCAAAAAACCGTGTAAAGTCGACGGTTGGATCTAGAAGACATCTAAGATCCATCCAAAAAGAAAGTAGCGTATGGGATGCGGGAAACGACAATACTAAATAATAAACACGTTAGTAATAATAATAATAATAACATAGCATTACATTCCTAATAGGAATCTAGCTGTCCTTTCAGACATACAAAATCCATTTCTTGAGGTAGATTAA
This sequence comes from Cantharis rustica, assembly GCA_911387805.1. NCBI lineage: Eukaryota > Metazoa > Arthropoda > Insecta > Coleoptera > Cantharidae > Cantharis > Cantharis rustica. Next base: position 41,471,571 of record OU426879.1, read on the forward strand.
TCCTCGTATTTACCTTTAATTAATTACAGGTCTTGGTGTGTTCTGACGCTTCTTACGATCTCTCTTCAGGTCTCTCCTTTCGTGACCTTCTGTCTCCATCTCTCTCTCTTTCCCCCATTCTTTCCAGGTCTTCCGTCACCTCATCGCTCCATCTTAGTTTAGGTCTTCCTCTGCATCGCTCGTTACCCGGTTTCCATGTCATTCTAGTTCTTGTTGCATTACGTGTCTCTACCATCTCAACCTCTGCTCCTTGATACACGTCTTCTCTATTCATTACCTATAGTATTTCTGTGTTTGTTCTAACTCGGTATTCCCCATTATCTCTTTTAAAGCCTAGTATCGTTCTTAATACTTTTCTCTCGAATACACGGAATTCTTCTTCTTCTCTTGTCATGGATATATCTTCAGCTGCTTAAGTAATTACCGGCCTTATCAGTGTCTTATAAATCTTTAATTTGTTTTTTTTTATATTTGTCTATCTCTCAATATGTGTTTATTCGCGAAATATGTTAATACAAACTAAAATTAAACAATAATATTCAGTTAGTATTTTATCCAAGATCTGCTACTCTACATGAATCCTTCGAGACCATTTTGCTTTCTCATTAATGTATCGTAAGCAAGTACAGTATTATTGGAATTGAGTTAGAGTACTCTATCCCAGTAAATGTAAAACCCTTTAGAATGTAAATACCTAATACTATTTTAGTATATACTAATTCACTTTCTACAGACTTAATTTTACAAATGTCATAGCAATAGAAAGTAAGAGAAAGAGGCTTTTTGTTAAAAACTGGCCGACGCAGCGGACGTGTAATTTTGTGAGTTCGCTGATTTTGTTAGAAATATTAGTATTTAAAAATAAAAAGTGATTTTAGTGCAACAGGTTACTTTATTAGAATTTATAATCGGATTTAAGAAATTTTATGAAATATTTGAATAATTTTGTCGAAGGAACGACGAAGTTGATTGATAAGCCGACAGCTGCAGACCGGCATTGTATAAATTTAGCGATATAATTTTGAAAGTTTATTGTAAGACTTAAATAACGAATAAATAATAATAATAAATAAACTTTAAATAACGAAAATTTTAAATTAAAATAATTTACCAGAGCGGATAGTATTTGAGAAGATAACGACAAAGCGATAAAAAGATAACAGATTTTAATTAAAAGTTTAATTTTTTTTATAAACCATGCAGCCACATTTTCACACAGTTTGATGAAACACAAAAAATTTACTTGGTTAACTACAATCAATGGTAGTTTTTTTTACAAAACTTGTCTAAATAAGCTATTATAAGGCATCATCGAATTAAGCAATTAACATAGTACGTAGCATAATAATAATTAACATAATTAACATTTGCTGAAAAAGTTTCGACGTTTACATGAAATAGATCAACAATTACTTAAAATAGCTGAAAATAGCAGGTAATCCTTGTAATAGCTAGGCAATCCCGAATGTCAGTCTTTGTCGTCGACATATACACCTTCCGTGGTTTGATGCCCACGTTAAACTGTACGTCCCCTGTGCCTGTAGACAGCGCTATAATTCTATACATATTGCTAAGTTATTAATTTTTATAATATGGTTAAGGTTATTAACATGATGTGATAATATTTTTTATAAAATTAATTTTTACATGTTAATTATTTTTTTTACATATTATGTAAGTTATGAATTAAATTTTATTTTAATTTTATGTAATATGTAAAAATTAATTTTATAAAAAATAAAATAAAAAATTAATAAAATGGTGAAGGTTATAACCTTCTTGATTCAAAAAAAAGAACAGTCCGGTTAACAACGGGTGCCGGTAGCTCTGATGGATAGGGGGAGAGCGAGTCGCAGGTTCTTTTATTATATTAGAAAAGAAATTATGAATATATTGGGTTGCCTAAAAATTTATAAATATTGGCGCCACTGACTTTATTAAGCAACCTGTAAAAATAATTGTTGTATCAAGAAAACCCAAAGTCAGACAGGTTTCAAATTATATTGAACAAAAAACATAATAAATTCGCATCTACAGTAATTGACGATAGAACAAGAAAATTTTATAATAATTTAATACGTATACCCCGCGCGCAGAATAGCTATTTTGCCTGCCGGTTTCCAATTAATTTCTACTACTTTACTGTATTACAAATTCAAAATATATTGTTGAAATAAAAAAATAAATTAATCGTTCCGGATGATTGTTGACATTGACTTCGTTGGCGCAACATAAAATTTTATTATACGACCTGATATGTTTCTATTTTCTTTCTTGTTTATTGAAAGGCGGCAAGAATTTCTAATTGTCCTTTGACTCTTTTTGATATTGACATTCGACAAGGCGATATAATAGTTCACAGACAGGAAGGCTTTCCAAAAGCAACTTGTAATTTTGACTTCCAAGTTCATAGATCAAATTCGAATCCTCCAGCAAAATAATTAAACCAAAATGAAGATCAAAGAAGAACCTATTCAAAAAATTGACAATAACTTCCTGGTCAACTATCACAATTTAGCTAAATTATTACCTGTTGTTCGGTTCTTATGGAAATTCAATTATTTGAGTTAAACAAAGTTTCCAACATTTGTGATGTTAACTCTATCAAATATGGCTTGAAAGTGAAATATCTGATTAAATCGAGTACGCATAATTTCCGCGTTTCCTATCTAAATTCGAAAAGGGGGGAATTTGTTTCTAATAAACTACAATATACAAGGCCGTACCAAACTGAATGTTACACTATCCTCCTCCAAAAAAATTGAAGGCAAAGACGAAAATTTACTGCATAAGCGAAATTCATATAATTGCCAAATATTAAAATAAGATTTGCATCTTAAAAAAACAACAATCGTCAAAAATGAACTCATAAAATAAAACTTAATAAATTCTTAACATGAAGGATGTTAGACCCAAATAAAAATAATATCACAATAGAAAGCCTTTTCAAAATTCTTGAAGTAGTGTTATATCTTACGCGTATAAAACGGCTTTAAAGCTAGTCAAGTTTGGGATGTCAAAATTCGAGAAAAATGTCCATATAAGGTAGTGTCTCCTACTCTCACGAAACCAGCTCTTAATTCTATTGCGTATATCAAAAATAAAATAATAAATGAACAATAATCAAAAATTTTTAATTACTCACTAATTCTTAAGGACAGATCGTCACGTCTGACGAAAAGTCATGAAAATAAAAATGAAAATAAATATGAAATATAAATTTCCTACACCAAATCATAGTAAATAAAATGCTCAAAAAAATTATAGGTAATTATATACAGGATGCACCACTATCTACATAATACTAAAGTACAATTAATTTCAAAATAAAAGGTTAGCGCTAACTTACTGATATATCTGAATTGGATCCAAAGTACTGTTTTAGATCACTTACATGCCAATCTCCTATCGCATTCCCGTTTTTGTCGTTCAGCACATATACTAATCTACCCTTCTTCCCTACCACGGTACACAAAACATACTTGGGCGCTAATTTGGCCGAAAAATAACTTGCCGCGTTAGACAACACTTTGTTAGCCTTCCACACGCGATCGCCAATTTCAAACTGCACCTCTCTTCTTCGCAAATTGTAACGTGATGCGTTACGTTGATGTGCGTTTGAAATACGCTTTTCGACATCTTTAAATATGTCCTCAAAACCTTTAAATCCACTAACTATGTCTTCTGCTTTTACAGGATTAAGCAAAAGATTTTTAGTGTTGGATACTCTACCATAATAATCTCCCGAAGCTGGTACTTTGCGAGCAAAATTCAAAAACGCGGGACTATAACCTGTACTCTCATGAACAGCCGTTCTCAACGCAAAACCTATCTTATAAATATTACCATCCCAGTGTCGATGATTATCTTTAAGATAACTACGAACAGCGGCCCCTATAGTTCTATTTACACGCTCTGTAAAATTGCACTGTGGATGATATCGCGCATTAAACCATATTTTCTGGACATGATAATCATCACATAATTTTTTAAACACGGAGCCTGCATATTGGCTTCCGTTATCACATATAATAAATTGTGGCACTCCATATACTAAAAATATTTGTTGTTCTATAAATCTCGCAATACTGCTAGCAGTCGCCTGCCTTAAAGGATGTAATACAACATATTTGGTTAACCAATCTGTAACCACTAATAAATAACAATTTCCTTTGCTTGTTTTTGGCAAGGGACCCATGATATCTGTAGAAATTATTTGCCATGGGAATTTAACGTTTTTTTCATTACCCATCAACCCGGATGGTAGTTGATTCGAAACTTTTTGCTCATTGCACACAACACAGCGCTTAACATATTTAATAATATCTTGACGCATTTTAGGCCAATAATATTCTTCCGATATCCGCTTAAAAGTTTTGTAAAATCCCAAATGCGCGGAAGTAGGGTCGTCATGACATGTCTGAAGGACCTTATCACGATACTGTTTTGGCACTAAAAGCTTCCATTCTGAGATGTTAGTCCGCAACGCAATTTTATCTCCTATATGTTTATATATGTAATTACCTTCAACTTTCCATTGAGGGTACTTTTCCGGATTATTGAGAATGTTTTCCTTTAATTGTTTATAATAGGGTTCTAAATTATCTATTTGAAAATCAATTACATCTATCTCAGGATGGATACGAGACAGAGCATCTGGCACCACATTTTGCTTACCCTTCCTATGAACCAACTCAAAATCATGTTGTTGCAACTTTAAACTCCACCTACATAACCTACCAGTTGGCTCTTTCATACGTTTTAGCCACAACAAACTATTATCTACATTTCTAAATCTATTAGCATAAAACAATTTTGAATTATTGGTCTTAATTTTATTTGGAAATGAACTTCGACCAAGAAAGTTCATTTTCTTTGCCCGTTTTTTGAACATTTACTGCAAGTGATTGACGTATAATTAGGATTTCCGCATTTGAAACAAAACTTTCGCAATTTGCTTGGGCATTTAGGAAATGTATGCCCAAACCCTTGGCAATTCCAACAATTAAATGTATTTGTTCGATCTTTATTTACCTCACCCGCAGTTATATTCTGATCTGATCTAGCTCTATTGATATTAAAATTAGAACGCGGTTTATTTTCTAAATAATTTTTTGTATTCGCCTCTAATGAAGAAGTTGATGACGTTTCTACATACGCTAAATTAGATTCTAACGAAACACAATCAAATTTTGCTCTTAACCGGGCATTTTTACGTCTCGCTTCTTCCTCATCGATAGTACGGCAATATTCAAGTAACTGAGAAATGGTCGTAATTTCAGTCAAAGCTAAAGGTTGCCAATATTTTTCAAGCAAATTACATCTAATTTGTTTAATTTTAGTTGCCACATTAGGCATAATAGATAACCTACTAAAAAGAGTTTCCATTATCGCAACATAAACATGAGTAGGTTCTCGTGTCCCTTGCATACGAGCCTTAATCTGGATCCATAATTGTTCATTAGGATCTTTCGGTAAATAAAAGTGTTTTAATAAATTAACAAATGAACCCCAATCTGTACAACTTGCTTTATTTTGCCGTACCCAATTCTTTGCCGAACCTTCAAATAATTCATGAACCGATTGAAACAACTCCGCCTCACTAACACGACGAGAAATCCTTAGTTCCTCTATTTCTTCCAAAAAGGAATACAAATTTGATGGATTACCGTCATACTTAATATTCCATTTATGCACTGGATAGCATTTTGAATTTAAATTTGTAATAACATTATTAACCGAAGCTACTGGCATGCTTGGATCTAAACTTAATGATTCGTTTGCGGTTAAAGATGGAATTTCGCGAACAATTTTTGCCTCTAAATCTCCCTCTAATTCTAAACATGTTGCGTATGATTCGTTCTTAAAATTTCTAAGTTCTTCTTCTATATCTGCTTTTGAATGCAGTACCAAACGTCTTGTCCTATTTGTAATATGTATCAAGCGTGATTGAATTCGTTTATACATCGAATCATTTGGCGAACCTCCCTCAAATTCTACAATTAATGTACATAGCGACACTAACGTTTTATTTATTATTTCTTTCTCAACTTCAAAATCAAAATTTGGTTGTTCATAAATAAATATATTGTATCTAGGATCACGTTGCTCTTTCTGAAGGAAATTATGTAAAATCTTACGTTTCGAGTTAATAGTTTTGCGTCCTGTAATTACCTCACGGATATTTAATTCATATTCTAGCTCTCCGGCTTCTAAATGAATCGGTTGCATCGATTCCATCGTGCTAATATTTAATCAAAAAAAAAACAACAAGGAAGTCTCCACCTTTTAGTATTAAACCAGAAGATTAATACCAAAATTCTGTAACAACTATTTGCAACTACCTTCACGTGTTTATTTTTCCAAATAAACTAAGAAATCAAAATACTATTTTTCTATAATCTATCAATTTAAACGCACAATTTATAAATTGTCGCTATCTCAAAGAATTAATAAAAACATGTAATGTTCAATGACACTTAGATCAACAATTGCTCTGAAACCAGTAGCAAAAACAAAGCATACAATAATTGATTTTGCAGCTACTCAACTGAGATAATAAAATCTCTTACTCAATTAATATTGGGCACGCCAATTACTCAAAGAAACTTCTTCTTACTCATCAATTTTGTATCAAATTAAAAAGAAATATAATTTTGTATTAAATCTATCGCAAATAAACTACGACTTGTCAATATCAAGAGTTCTAATCGCTCAATGTGCTGCACTATCAGCACTTGTTATTAACATACAAACATTCGCGAAGAAACCTACTGTGGTCGGTATAATAAAATTGTAAAAATATAAAAGTTGATTTTTAATTAAATATTCAATAAAAAAATATTATAACTACTTCACGCCTTCAACAACTGTCAATTGCAATAACAATATTCTAACTTCTTTCCTTATCAAAAATTTAACAAAAATGAATTTAAAAGTACTCAAAAAATCTGGCCCCCACGTCACGGCGTCATTTGTATAACCTTCTTGATTCAAAAAAAAGAACAGTCCGGTTAACAACGGGTGCCGGTAGCTCTGATGGATAGGGGGAGAGCGAGTCGCAGGTTCTTTTATTATATTAGAAAAGAAATTATGAATATATTGGGTTGCCTAAAAATTTATAAATATTGGCGCCACTGACTTTATTAAGCAACCTGTAAAAATAATTGTTGTATCAAGAAAACCCAAAGTCAGACAGGTTTCAAATTATATTGAACAAAAAACATAATAAATTCGCATCTACAGTAATTGACGATAGAACAAGAAAATTTTATAATAATTTAATACGTATACCCCGCGCGCAGAATAGCTATTTTGCCTGCCGGTTTCCAATTAATTTCTACTACTTTACTGTATTACAAATTCAAAATATATTGTTGAAATAAAAAAATAAATTAATCGTTCCGGATGATTGTTGACATTGACTTCGTTGGCGCAACATAAAATTTTATTATACGACCTGATATGTTTCTATTTTCTTTCTTGTTTATTGAAAGGCGGCAAGAATTTCTAATTGTCCTTTGACTCTTTTTGATATTGACATTCGACAAGGCGATATAATAGTTCACAGACAGGAAGGCTTTCCAAAAGCAACTTGTAATTTTGACTTCCAAGTTCATAGATCAAATTCGAATCCTCCAGCAAAATAATTAAACCAAAATGAAGATCAAAGAAGAACCTATTCAAAAAATTGACAATAACTTCCTGGTCAACTATCACAATTTAGCTAAATTATTACCTGTTGTTCGGTTCTTATGGAAATTCAATTATTTGAGTTAAACAAAGTTTCCAACATTTGTGATGTTAACTCTATCAAATATGGCTTGAAAGTGAAATATCTGATTAAATCGAGTACGCATAATTTCCGCGTTTCCTATCTAAATTCGAAAAGGGGGGAATTTGTTTCTAATAAACTACAATATACAAGGCCGTACCAAACTGAATGTTACAAGGTTACATGTGATCATATTTTTTTTTTAATAAAAAAAATTAAAAATTAATATTAAAATTTTATAAAAAATTAATTTCTATCATATCAAATTTTTTGATTACTCTAAAAACTTTGATATGATTATTATCGAGTTACAATAATACCTTAACCACACTTATCTATTGATTATATTAATTTTTAAGTGCTGTGATTACTTGGACTAATTTATCATCATCATCGGCACTCCATTTCTTGAGAAATATTGCCACGTCGTTAGACGTTTTTTAATCCATTTTCTAGGGTGGATTAATCCCTATTTTTCTTCTGTGTGTCGTATACCTTTTCCTTTTCTTTTCACAACTCTTTATGTGTCTTCGACTCTTCTACAGAATCTTCCTCATTATTTTTCTCTCGAAAATTCGTAGTTTATTTTCCTCGCTCTTTATCAGACTCGTTACTTCTGTTCCATAAGTCACTACGGGTCTTATCAGGGTTTTATATATTCTTATCTTCGTCTTTTTTTATATATATTTGCTCATCAATAAATTCTTGTTTCCATAAAATGCCTTGTTTCCGGCTTATATTATGTTCTTCATTACCTCTTCTCTCTCATTATTATTGCTTATTCGCATTTCGAGATAATTGAAAGTTTTCACTTTTTCAAAGGTAAAGTCTTGTATTTTTATTTCTTCTCTTGGTCCATTTCTTTCTCTGTAACACCTCATGAATTTAGTTTTCGATTCGTTTACCTGAAGTTCTGCTTTTTCTGCTTCTCTTACCAACCTTATAAATGTTTCAACTAGTGCCTTATGTGTTCTTGCCATTATTACAATGTCATCGGCGTATGCTACCAACTGTACTTCTCTATTTATTAGTGTTCCGTTACATTCGACTCTTCCCACAATACCTTCTAATATAATGTTGAACAGAGTGGCCGATAAAGCGTCTCATTGTCTTACTCCTGTATTTATGTCGAATTCTTCTGTTACTCCTTCCTTGGTTATAACTACCGCTGCTGTTTTTTTGAGCGTCATCTGAGTTAGCCGTATAAGTTTTGCAGGTACTTTTATGTCTTTAATTTCTTTTATTAAATTATTTATTCTAATTTGATCAAAAGCTTGTCTGAAGTCTATAAACAGCATCTCCAATCGAATGTCATGTTCATAGCACTTTTCTATTATTTGGGTTACCACAAACAATGCATCTACAGTAGATCTACGAGGACGAAATCCTTGTTGATAATCACCTATCCTGTTATTTACATATTCCTGAAGTCTCGTGTGTATCATTATTGATAGGATTTTATAGCTATTGTTGAGCAACGATATTCCTCTATAGTTACTGCACTCTGTCAAGTCTTCTTTCTTGTATATTGAAATGATTTGTGCTATATTCCACTCAGTTGGCATTTTCTCTTCTCTCCATACTACCATTATCAGTTCGTATAGTCTGGTCAACATTACTTTTTCTCCCATTTTTATTAGTTCAGTGTTTATGCAGTCTGATCCTGGAGCTTTCCTATTTTTCATAGCTGTTAATGTTCTGCAGAATTCTTCGAAAGTCGGTTCCTCCGTTATTTCTTCTTCCACTGCTGGTGCTGTATCATCCATGGTTTCCTTCTTCGAGTCTTCGTTGAGCAGTTCTTCGAAGTATTCTCTCCATATGTTTTTAATTTCCTTCTCTTCATATCTTATGGTTCTATTTTTGTCTTTCATTGCTGCTCTTGCTGCAGCTTTTTTTGTTGTTTTTCTGTTCTTTTATTTTTTTGTAAAATTCTCTTGGATTTTTTTGTGTTTTTTCTATGTCTGCCATCATTCCTTCAATCCAATGTTGTTTCTTATGTCTACACAGATTCACAACTTGCATTCTCCTTTCTTTGTATATTTTATTGTCTTCTGTTGTTTGAGAAGTCATTCATTTTAATCTGGCTTCTCTTTTTATTTCAATCAGTGTTTTGCATTATACAATTATAAATATGCAAAGTTAAATTAAAAAGTAAATAAATTGTCATTTTCATAATTATATAATATTGTTCACTAGTAGTTCTAGAATTTGTTAAAAACAATAATAATTAATGTTTAATGTGTTTTAATATGTAACTAAACTGTTTAAACGTGACTCTTAATATTTAATTGATTAGCAGTCTAAACATACAGAATTAAAATTAATGAAAGTCCACCTACCTTTACCAATGAAGCGAATTGTGCAATTGTGGTTTCTTAAAACAATTATTTATTGGTCGAATGTACAAAAATACAAAAATAACATTAACCACTTGTAATTTAAATTATCGGAAACAGCACTTATGACACTGTTGATGATTTCAGTATATTATCTTAGATACTAAATGAACAGGTAAGTATACTAAGATGAGTGACTATTTTTTAGCATAGTGATAAATACTTTTGATCTCATTACAAGCTGCTATAAAATTTCAAAATTGTCTCTATAACAATTGCTTTTTTAGATCTGTTAACTGTCAGAGATCTTAAATTTACTCAAAAACTTCAACAAAATTACACGTTTTCTTTAATTAAAGTGTAACACTGCATCACCTTGATATCTTTTAGAATGTCTTTACACTAATATGTCTGTCTGTCCGTTTCTTACTCTATTATGTCATTTTATCCCAAGTTAGGTAACCATTACCTATATTGTCCTTAATTTCTTAACTTTTCCCAGTGGCTTTTCCATGTAACTTTTCTTATTTCTTATTTATAAGCTAAACCTGCTTAAAATAATAATTACAAAATTATAATAATCTCAAGTGGCGTTTTGATTAACTTAAGGTTTCTTCTTTCATTAATTTAGGAATGTTTCGACTTTAAATTTTAATTAATAGAAACTCGTCGAATAATTTTCTGATTCAGCCACAAAAGTAAAATATTGTTACGAAAGAACGTTTAATTATATTTGATGACTAATGTATGACGTCATGTATGATAAGTCAAACATGATGAGTCATATATAATGAGTCATGTGTGATGAGTCATGCATGATAACATCATTAGTCATTGAAATGTTGCTAGCTTGCACTCTCTAGACACTACTCGAAACTTATAGAATGTACAGGACTTCTATGGAAATTTCTGGAAGGCGCATTTAGGCAGAGCGATTTCTAGTGGCGAATTAATTCCAGTTTAAACGTACAAGTGTGAACATAAATAAAGTGTAAATAAATAGTGACGTGATAAACAATATACCGAGTGTTTAAATAAATCCGGACTTAGTGTTAAATAAAGTGTGGTGTAGTATTAGTGTAGTAATTATTTTATTGTTATAAACCGTATCTGTATAATTTGTATTGGCCCTTTAGAATAAAATAAACGTTTTAATTTTCGTTACAATATTCTACCAATTGACACAATTTGAAAAGATTGTTCAAATAACGTAATTATTTGAATAATAAAAGATGTAATCTTTATAAAAATTGTAGACTTCTTTATAAGGAGTGTAGTACGCTGTTTCTCGTACGAAAGCATAGATAGACTTGACTCGCCTGTTATTATACAAATATCAGAATGTTCAATAAAAAGTTTTTTATAGACTAATAATGTTTCATGAAATTCTAAGTATAGCATAACAGTTGATAAATAATTTTAATGTAAACTCAATAATATTGCAACGGTTATTAATTTACCTATACGTAATATTTATATAATTCGGTATGTGGAATGTATACTGTATGTTTTAATTAATGTTTTATTAAAGACAAGAGCAAATATGATGTATAATATGTTATTTGCTCTTGTATAATTTTGCTAGATTACATAGTTATTTAATGATTCTAATTTTTAACGTTGAAAATTTGTATTTAACATAATTATTATTGTCTTCTTAATAAATGTATCAAATACAATATCGTTGATTTTTACTTTTATTTCAACGACGAATAATATTCGTTAATAATATTCACTCGAGAAACCAAATACAGTTTTAACTGAAAATTTTTAGTGTTTTATTTTAAAACTAAAAAAATAAAACTATTACATTATATTTGCTTCCACTCAAGAGCATAAAATAATTATCTTTGCACCACCTCGCCAAACAACATAAGTTATCTAGAAAGACAGCTCCATCCCTAGTTATACCCACCATCAGTGTAAGTAAAACTGTGAGTATTCGGCTAAAAACTAAATTCATTATTTACGACCATAATAAGATTTAAAAACACTAAACCAGTTTCTGCAATTGTTCTAAAATGCTATTAAAAAGATTAATCATGATAAATAAACAAATGTATGGAATTTTATATGATAATATAGCTAGAAAATACTCACCAACTTTTGAAGTTGGAGCTCACCGCCCGAAGGATATGGAAAATCAGAAGAAAATCAAAAATAATTTTAAATAAGATAAAAAGAGACAAATCCAAACATCTCTTCTATATCAATAGTAATCGATAGTACATAAAAATACCATTAAGTAACAGTAGAAAAAAAAATTTTTTCAATGGAATTATTGTACAAACTGCTCTTTTTATAATATAATATAAAATAGACAAATTAAGAATGGATTTCCAATCGTTTTCATAGTTTTTGAACAATTAATTTTAAGAAATCTGTTCAAAATAGAACTTACAAGATCAAAATATATCAAGCCATAAAAAGTTCTAAGTTTTTTTATATATTTTTTGTTAAAATTTTCCTAGCAAGTTTCGTCTTAACATATTCAGCAGGTTTGCGTAGCTCTAGTGAATTAAATTTTTAACCAACTTTTTTGAATCCTAGAAAGCTAAAATTTGATGCACAGTTTCCAACAGTGCTTGGAATATTTTAATACATTAAATTTAACTAACGATTAAAAAGTGTCTGTGGTTAGTTTTAACGGTTTGTTAAAAGTTTCATAAAACCGCGCGTGCATAAATTTTATTTATTACAGGAAAGTTTGTTTGTAGAAGGTTAAGATCTGCTCACTCGCATTACCTATAAACAAGAAAAACAGCGAAGATATAGGGAAAGTATATTTTTAAGATGCGCTACAAATCTGAAAACAAAAATGGGATATAAATAAATTTTAAGGTCGAGTTGGTAAGATATATTGAGATGATTGTTTTATATCTTTGGTTCCTTCCTCTTTAAGCTCAAATCACATGATAATAGCAATTTTAACATTACATAAGGCAGTTAAAGCACTTACATTAAGTGCATGCTGCAATTTATTTGTTACATTCGAGCGTTACCTACCCACCAGTTAGAGAAATAACATTTCGCTAGTGTTGTATAACAATAAAATGCCACAAAACTTAGTACATTCTCCGATTTGTTTTTTACCTTTTAAGGTTTATTGGCTACAATTTATAGCTTCACAACTGTTGACATTCCTATTATTAATCTTAAAGATTTTATTACCACTACAGACAAAGCGTATAAAAATTACAATGTTAAGTTCATAAAAAATGTATGAAAGGGAAAAGTTCCACAGCTTACAAAGTTAAGATGAGCGTGGTTAGTGACACCACAATCTTTTGACTTGCCAATCATTTTACTTCAAAGATTATTGTGTCGCTTCTGATAGCACAACTTGGTAAACTTGCTGTATTCCTTTTAAGATAGCACAGTTATTTTGTTCTTCAGCATGTACTTTGTTAATATTGTTTGGAAAGATAGACATTCAATTTTGATTCGTTCTGTTGAGGACGAATTCCAGCAAAATTTAACCTCTCCAAGGTAGTTAAACGTTAAACCTTCATGCATTTGTTCTATCATCAATAACAATATTTTATAAACCGCAATATTCTAGTTTATGCTTTCGTAACTGATAAGTACGTTCGTTATAAGGAATTACAATTTCCTCAATTTTACGTTTATACTATTACATTAACGCGGAAGGGTTTATATTTGACGTTAACTTATAGTTGACAATTTTCGATTGACACAAACAAAGGATATAAAGCAAAATTAACGTCTGCGAGCTAATTTGACTGTGAATATTTGATTAATCTGCGGCGAACCAACCTCCGATCATTTTAAAACATCCTAAATTAGGCCACTCTATTTCTGTTAGGAGGGCATAAAATAATAAAATTATTACAAACTTTTTACAAAACAAACACGTTTCGGGAGTCTTATAATTAAATAAGTTACAGGGTAGGTACATGACAAGATAAAATTTTTATTTTATTCTCACTTATTTTCATTATTTTTATTCTAAATAAATAATACGAAAAAATTGTTCTGCCTTCCTTTACGAACTTATACGTATAATAACATCAATATTTAATAAAGATATAACACAAACTTATATGTAGTTAAACTAAAAGTTGATTAATAATTTAAAATATGTTTCCTAGGACATGTTTACCTGGCAGATTCAAGAATCCAGGAAGCTCTCGAGAGACATTCAGGATCTCACCACACATTCGTTTCGAGTGACTGCGTCCAATTTGTCCCATCAACTCAGACACCGCGATGCTGGAGATAGTAGACACCAGAACACGTTTATTTTGCCTTAACGACGACGACGCCCTAGCACCTCGAGCTACCGTTGACGCTTTCATCGAATTTTAGTCCCTCTATGTCAATTTATTAACTCCGTTCTTTTTACTTCTTTAAATGAAGCATATTTGTATCAACTCATGTACGCATCACTTGCCATACAAATTTACAACAAAATTTGATCTAACTAAGCTTCTTTTTTATAATTCCATTTTGAAATGTAACATTCTTTTACATCCTTCTTTTTTATACTTTATATATTACTTTTAAACCAACTTTCCAATTAATAATTTTAATTGTTTTTAAACAGTTTTACTTCACTTTTATATATGCAGGATCTTTCACAGATAGATTTAACCATATTATAATACTATACAAGAGTTCAATCTTGAAGGTAAAGTAATTAAAAATAAAATATTATTTAAAAATTTAGACAAAATTTTCTACGTCTACGGACGACGTCTGACAATAATAAGTTGATGTGTAGGGTGATATCCCTGTCAAAAGTTTTTTAAAACAAATAATAAGCTTGTACATCCAAAGAATCATTACTGCTTCGGTGCTAGGATCGATACCCGCAGAAACTCATATGGATGAATAACTATTTTTGTCTTTTTGATCAAAATTTTTGATCAAGATTAATAAGAATTTTACAAAATATTATAACAAATAAATAAAAGATTAAATTTTTGTAACAATAGTGTTGAATTTGTATGATTTTTTTTATTTTATAGTATTTTTAATTAATTTTTGTTTTTATTCTGTTTCCCAATTTTATTTTAATTTCTACCATTGCACTAACAATTTTTGCGTGAATTCCTTGCCGGCAGAAACTTCATGAATTCATTGACGATAAAATTGTTGGTGTAAGGCACCGTTAATTACTATGACCAAGAAATTCACACAATTTCATCGTACAAATATAATTGTCGAAATAAGAACATTTCTTATTTTCGTCAGGGTTTGCCTGAATTTTAAAAGGTAAGTACCAGCAAAACTGTTCATAAAAATCTATAGCTTACTAAATTTTTTTTAAACTCAACAATAAAATAATAAAATTAATTAAAATTTTAGAACAAATGTAGTTCTCTGTATTGATAGTCATGTCATAAGTATACAACTTGTCCATATTTTTAGATTCTTCTTTTAACCGCAAAAATTTGCTGTTTTAAATGCACTCAAGATTTTTAGTAGGATCCAGATCGGAAGACTAAGCTGGCAATTTCATAACTCAAATCCCGTTATTCTTGAACAAGTTTTTTGTAATTTTGACCGTATGTTTGGGATCATTATCCTGCAAGAATAGAGTGTTACCTGGTTTACAACCAAACTTAACAAGGCTGGGTAGATATAAGTCACATAAATATTAATATATTAGTAAAAATATAGTTGAGTTAGAGGTCAGTATTAAAACAATAAAATTGTCCGACGTTTCGAGTCTTTATTGACCCATTATCGATGCTTTATAAGAGATAAATAGAGGTAAGAAGACCACCATATTTCAAGATGAGATATCGTACGGGTTGTGAAAAAATAAAGTAATTTTTTGAAATATGATGGTCTTCTTACCTCCGTTTATCTCTTATAAAGCCTTGATAATGGGTTAATAAAGACTTGAAACGTCGAACAATTTTATTGTTTTAATACTGACCCCTAACTCAACTATATTTTTACTAATTATTATGGAGGGTCAACGATATAAACACACTATTAATATCAATATAATCTATAGCTTTCATAATTCCATTTATATTCCTAATGTATCTCCCTGAAAGTAACTCCAAATCATTATAAAGCCTCAAAATTTCAAAGTTTGCTGAAAGTTCATATCTGTATAATTTACATTCTTTTCATACCATGACCAAAGACCACCATCTGATCCTACACGATTTATTTTTGTTTCGTCTGACCATGTAACCAACTGCCATTCCTCTACAGTCAAATTATTAACAAGATCTTTTGCAAACTTTAGTTGCTTTCTTTCGTGTAATATGTCTATTAACAACGGTTTATTTATTTTAATTTTAGTTTTCATACCAACTTTCTTTTTCTAATGGTATTACTGACCTTTACAGCTCTAGACACATTTAATGTACAGATAACTTTACTTTTAGTAAAGCTTATGTAGTCGCCCCCTCTCGTTGATCATTTGACTAATTATAATTTTTTTTATTTTCGTAAAAAGGTTATTGAAACAGCATATTTACTCGCAATGTTTCGAACAGACATGTCTTTTTCAATAGTTGCAGCAATGCAGCTTTTTAAATCTTCTTGAATTAATTCAGGCATTTTTATTTTTTATTAATAAAATTGATGCAAAAATAATTCAGTATACATAATTAAGTTAGCATTTACTGAGAAAATTAAAACCGAAAATACAGTTTAGAGTTACACATTCTGAGAATAATTGGAATATTTCAATTAATATTGAAAATATATTAATTATGAACAGTTATGCTGGTCATTATACATTAATAGTTTACAATAAAAAACACAAGTACAGATAAATAAAAATAGAATAATGTAGAATAATTTTCAGTAAAATTATTCACAAATTTATTGTCTCAAAAACTGTTGGTGTAATATTAACTTTGCCGTTGTTATAATTACGTATGCGACCGATCGCATTTTTTTATCGAATGGTTCAGGTTTCATCGACTATGGAATTTGTTCCACTTAAAATTCCAATTTGATTGGCCATAAGATAATAATTATACCCGAATAACTGAACCTGAAATTCGCGTTGATTTTTTTAGTATTATCGAGGTAAATTGAATTATTACTAATTAAGTTCTTCTATTTAACTCGTCAGTAAATTTTCTATAAATTTTATATTTCGTTCGTTGAAAATCACGATATATTTTATTATATCTAATTATTTTTGAGAATTGGCCTGACATATGGGAATTATTATAAAACAATCGAGAAAATTTTACTTTACATTTACTTTTTCAATAGAAATTTTTACTTACAGTGTGTGTATATTATTTGTGAAAACATTATGGGTTTCAGTTCTAAAAAGTATTCTAAAATGCGAAACCCACGAAATTAAAAATTTTCTAATGAAATTAGATTACTGTCACGTATGTGATCACAAGAATTGAGATTTTTCCTATTGAGCATTGGAAAGAGGACAATTTTCTGAGTATATTATGTAATAGTTGTCGAAATAACGGCATTTTAAAATTACGAAAAGTAGGAAAATGTAATATGATACACCCGATGTGTGACGGTCGGTCTCACATTGAGGTAGGGTCTCGTCGGTGGCGATCTCATTTTGATGACGGTACGTGTGCTTTAATATACTCTTAATGTTGTTGTCAGTCGCGGTCGACACCCGCACAAGTTGTATGGCTTCTAATTCCATCCTTGACGAGTTCTGTCATTCTTCAGAGATATTTTTAAATTAAACAAAAACGGCTAATCATGCAGTAGTGTTAAAAGGTGTATTTAAAATACATGTAAATTTAAATTTTTCAAATTTGATTTTTTCGAGAACTAATTTATAATTCAACAAAATTTTCGTTCTAGTATGCTTAGAAAAGTATGTCTTTTTAACAATAATCAATAGAAATAAGTTAAAATCGTGTGATCACATACGTGACAGTTCCCTGAAATTATTATGGGAGATTATGACGTAAATTATAAATATAAACATTAAAATTTATGGATCATTCAAAAATTCGGGTAAAAATGCTCAAAAACCATAAAAACTAAAAAGCGGTTAATGTATTAGCTGTTTTCAATTTCCATAAAATTATCCCTACTCATAGAGTGTTTTTATTTTATAAAAGTATTTTTAGACATAAATTGCACTCAAAAATGGCAGATCTAATAAATTAAACATTGAATCTTTGAGTCGCTACAAACATAAAAAAATACCAACAATACACAAAACTCGAAAACTTAAAACTTAATATAACTACCGGTACCGGCTAAACAGGTATTTTTTCAAATTTTAAGAAAAATACTAATGGATAAAAAGAGGAAAATTCTTTATATTATTAATGCGGTAGTATTTCAATTACGTCGTGAAAAAGATATAC
Source organism: Cantharis rustica (assembly GCA_911387805.1). NCBI lineage: Eukaryota > Metazoa > Arthropoda > Insecta > Coleoptera > Cantharidae > Cantharis > Cantharis rustica. The sequence goes on from OU426879.1 coordinate 41,489,984, forward strand.
TATGTATGTATAGTGGAAATAATTTGAAAATGCAATAATTTTGGCATTGTAACAACCTTTAAGTTTCCTACATTAGACTCGAACTGAAAGATGGCCAAATTTATTGCAGAAGATCCCTAAAATCAAAAATTCATAGGTTGGCCATCTCACATGCATGCATTTTATGTCTATTATTTTTTTTTTCTTTTCAAAGCAAGTTTTTAAAATACATCGTTTTTTAATAAAAAAAAATTATATAATCTAATAATAAATTCAAAATGTCGTCGAATTATTATTGCAAACTACGAGTCGCCGCTGCTACTAATCCTTGACTTTGTTAATTTAGAGACCTTCTTCGCCAAATTTTGCTATCTTTCGATCTGAGACTGTATGGAAAAATGAAGGGCTTTTATCTGATGATAGCCTAAAGAGTTTGAGTAAAAAAATTGTATTTTCCGGTTATTTTGAAAAGTATGAAATTGCACAAAAATGTGCGGTAGTTTGGATTTACATTAGCCTGTAGGTTAAAGATCTATAGTAAGATTTGTAACCATACCATTAAGTAAAAATACAATATTCCCAGATTTAATTTTCTGTGTTTATTAAATTTGCCCGTTGGAAATTAAACGTATTATTAATTAAAGTAATTAATAAAGTAATCAAAGATACCTTGTGAAATTTGTGGTTATTTTACTCCAATATAACTAATGTAATATGTAAATTTTTTTGGCTACGATTAATATACAAGAAACTTTAATTTTTAAATTTAAATAATAGGAGTACAAAATAGCATTTTCATTCTTACAACAATCAGCAAACAAACTTATTTTCTTCTTGTATTTCTTTTGTGAGTAACATTAAATTTATAATAGAAGTGCTTCATTTTATAATGATTAATTAATTTCATAAACCTAACACCATTATAATGCAATATAAATTAATTACATATTGTTTGAAGTAGGTAGGTGATTAAAAATTACAAAAAGAGAAAACATTGTTTCTATAGCAAATGTTAAAGAGACGTTAGCTCGATTCAAAATAAAGAAAAACTGACACTTAATAGTTATTATTTAATAATTTAGTAATAAATTATATCATTTAATTGTTGTACAGAACAATAAAAAATAATTCAATCGCAACGTCGTTGCTCCTGAATTATCATTTTCTATTTGTCGATAAAATAGAATTTTATTGTTATTGTATACATTTATAATTTATTTGTAATAATTCTAAACATTAATTTTTAGTTCAGATATTTACTAAAAAAAGCACTAAATATTTTGAAAAATTGAGACTTTTCATTTCAATTAACCTTTAATAAACTCAAAATATTCTATATAATATGAAAAATTCGACTTTGGTCATCAGCATTTTATCAGATGACTTTCTACAAAGTAAAAATAAAATAAAAATATTTGCGTTTTTCGAGCGGTTCAATTTGCAAACCTGGTCATCTAAATAATTTATTTCATTCTTGATTGCTATAGATACATTTGTTTATTTTTAACTTACGTGGGGATGCTTTGACACTCTTTGAAAAATTAATGACACTGGTGTTAGCACTAGGCATACAAATTTTAATAAAATCGTTCGTTCGGTTGGTCACTTTTAACTTGCATTTGATCCCTTATGCAAATGCGTGATATAAAAGACTCTTTACATAGCCTGGTAAAAAATTTAAATCGAAGCTATTGGAGTCATTTTCAAATGTTCTCTAACCCTCATGTGAAGGATTGTAGAAAAAAAATTAGAAAATCCTGCTAGGACAAGCTATAAAGGATACTTTACATAAAATAGTGAAAATCGTTAAACAATTTTTGAGAGAATCACACTTTTTCATTTTATTTTTTGCTGACAGCGGTGCAATGAATGTATACAAATTTAAGAAGCACGAACAAATTTTTGTTAATTTAGTCTAAATTAATCTATAGTAGTTGCAATAGTAAATTGTGTCATCTGGCAAACTGCATTGCTGAGGATGTCGTAATTTTAATTAGTCGTAATAAATAAAACTCCATTAGAATTTTAAAAAAATTGTTATTAATGCATTATCACCGTTTTTTAATTTGAAACGGGTGAGTAGTGTGGGAGATTTTGTGATTAACGCGAAAATTCATATTTCACTCTAAAAAGCTTTTAGGTTTCTGAAATTTTCAATTTCAAGACATTTTATTACTGTCGCATGCGGAAATAGCTACCTTTTATGACAGTATTAAATAGATTTTCGTAAAATGAATGCTAACCGCTCATTTACTTCTGGATGGTTTCATTTCCCTAGTAGTGATTACATATGCAAACAGTGCAGTCATTTCGAATGGATATACAAAGCATTTAATCTTCCCTTGGACATTGTCATTTTTCATAAAAAAAAACAAATTACAAGATGAAAAGAACATTGAATGATATGAATAGGAGATGTACGTTATTGATGTATCTCAGTGTTAATATGTTTCGATATAAACGACCGTAGTCATTAATCTACATAGGGTTGAATATATTTATCGCGTCAATATTTGAGGCATGTTCACGTAATTATTTGAGAATGTATGAGCTTTTGTAGCATCAATTAATGTCAATAATAGCGCTCCGCCATGAACAAATTTCATAATAATTATCAGACGCATGACTTTCAAAAATAAAATTTCACTTCAAATTTTTAGGGTTCTAACTTTTACTATAACGAAAATGATTGTAATGGCTCCTAAAAGCACGCTTCGTAAACTTTTTTAGCAATTTGAACCTTTGTAGGTCAATAAAGACTTTCAGTTCATAAAGCTAGCTACCTTTTATATTTATTTAAAGAATATAAACCTAAATTGTTACCTTTTAAAAAACATTAACAGAAAACTATTAGCGAATTATATATATTTTATTGAATTCGACAATTCTTCAGAAGAATAAATATTGGAAGTCAAAAATCTAAAGAAAAAATTAGTCCAAAATTATGATTGAAGAAGTACTAAAGTTGAAACTTTGTTTAAATATTTCTGACAAATCTGAGTAATTTGTTTTTTATATCAATTATTTTGAAAATGTTTAAAAAATGTAAATATTCGCTGGAATCCACAATGTGATGTATTACATTATATCTTTATGCAAACACGAAATAATAAATTGATTTACTCATTTGAATATCGCCTAAAATAAAAACTAAGATTTAAAGAAACCAATTTCTTATTTGCTAAAGATTTGTTTCAAAATTGTAGAAAACTTACGATTATTTAAATTTTTGTAACATTCTAGAAATCAATGACATAGAACACGAATTGATCAATTATCACTGATGTGAATGACTCGAGTGTTATCTGATAGCGAAAATTGTCACTTCAGTAAGTACTCGTTCGTACATGACGTTTTGGCAGCTACATCTTGGCGAGAAGACTGTCTAATCTGTAATCTACCACAGATTTACAATGTGTTGTGGTCTTCTCGCCAAGCGCTCCAGCCAAAACGCATTGTATAAACGATCACAATTCTACACAGCATTAAGTGGTGTATAATTATAAGATTATCAGATTTAAAAAATAATTAACAAGTAGAAAAAGTTATTAAGTAGAAATTATAGTGTTAGCCAGACCCAGATTGGGGCTGCGAGTCACCGAGTAAAATTAGGTGGGCCGCTCCAAACAGATCGGATGCATCAAATGATATTTTTAATCCATATGAAAGTAGTAAATAATAGAGCGGATACCCAATCGTGTAATCAAACAAATTTAGTAATGATAATAATAAGTGTTTTATACGAAATCTTATCTTCTACCGAATATTTTAAGAAGTCAATATAATTTATATTTGAATTGATATTTTAGAAATATGTTTTTTTTAAATTAAATTAAAATTTAATTGCTAAACTTCAAGTTTTATTTTTTCGTCAAAGTAATTGTTACAGTTTGCTGCCGAGTAAGGTCGGCTCAAAGTATTACTTTAACGCTGTCCGTCACCGATAGTTAAAGTACTGTTAATTAAATTTAATAATTACATTTACAAATAATAATAACTCTCATGCAAATTAAAAAATTGCATATATAGTCGATCCAAGATATGAATAATATAGGTGGCGTGTCGTTTGCAAAGTCTAATTTACACCAGGAAACTTCGGATAATTCAAATAGTACTTAATCTTGTAGTAATATTAAATATTTACCACAAAAAAGCAAAATGTTATAACCAAGTAACTATGGCTATTCAATATTACATTTAACTCTGTCTATATCTATCTTATTTATGACTTTGCTCGGTTTAGTTTAGGCAACACACATAACAATTAAATCGTAAAAATTTCGTTATTGTAAGACGGCAAACCCAAATATAGCTAAACCTAAAAGCTGCTATAGTGGTAGTCAAAGATATTTTCTTGTTAAGTAAAACACCAGCTGACTGATTTACTTAATTTATTCACTATACAACAGGATACAATTTTAAATTATAAAATTATAGATATATTTCTCTTTCTCGCTCTCTCTCTCTCTTGTTATTCCGCGATGTTCGCACAGTGGCGGTCAAGCTTATTTATGCGTTTAAATACTGAGAATAAATAACAACACGTTTTCCAAATATTTACAATTTACTAAATTCACTATATGATACACAATATTTTCTACTATAATAAGTTGCTTCGTTACCTAACCATTACTCCTTGACTTGTTCTTCCTCGCTTGCACTATTGGAACTCTCGCTTTACATCTCTCTCTGCTCCCTTTTATACTCCCGTTTATGCTTGTTTTATTTTTTCTTATCGTTACCAACTGCTGCTCCCTACTAGCGACCTCTACCGATAATCTCTTCAACTTACTAAACCCGCAAAGTCCCAATTTTCCATAACATCTCTCTCTCTCTCTCTCACTCACTTCGGTAATTTACCATTACCTGTCGAGGGAAGATTTTCAGAATAAAGTACAATTTTTTAGACCAACAAATAATCAGTCTGTTAATTTTATACAATGCTTTAAGAATGGTCCTTTTTTTGTGTTGGATGAGGTAAAATCTTCAAAAAGACAACACCAGTCCGTGCTGGGTGGTAGTGTGAGGTTCTTATCTACTACAAACACACGCGTTTTCTTCTACTTGTTCAAAACTTTTTCTTATTTGTAGTATTCGGTTTTGTCTACGTATGCGCTAAGAGTTTTCGTTTATTTTCTGGTTTTTCTTTTTGTTCTTTTTCCTTAATGGCTATGATCTTCTTTGTCATATATTTTATCATAAATAGAAGAATAACCTAAAAAATGAATTTTTTAAGTATTTATGTGGTATTTAGTAGTATGTAATGTTAAAATAATCAAACTAAACAAATGTTAAAATAATGCATTTTAACTGTTGAGTAAAAAATACATACTTACATAGAAACGTAATATTTAAAAAACACTAAAAAATGATAATAATTCACATTTAACAAGTTTGAACTTAGAATATTTGAAAAAACAGGAAATTGATTTATGAAAAATTACGTTATAAAATGATAAAAATTTATTAAAAAATATTTTATCTTTTTCCATGCCTACTTAGAGGAAAGTATTTAGTTAACCAAAAGAACTGTCTTAGTCTAGACTCTGTTTAGTGCCGTTGGTGGTAAAATTTATGTTCTACTGAGTCAGTCTCTTTGCAGTAAGAGCCTTTATCGCTGAAGGATTTTTTGAATCTGCTAGATATGCCTCAAAGCACCCATTCCGGAAAAAAACCGGAGTCAACTCGTAAATCATCTCTCCAAGGGGTCTGTTGTACCATGCGTTTACCGATGGTATAAGGTGGTGTGTCCATATGGCCTACTGCTGTAGACCTACTTTTTCTTCTTAGACATTTAGTGATCTTGTTCTACTTTCTGTTTTTGACTGATTTAGATGTGACCTTTCTCTCTTCAGCTTTGATATCTATATGGAGGGGGGATGCCAACACAGTTACTGTTTCAGTTGAAACAGTTCTGTAAACTCTAATGATTCTGCGTGTCATCTTCTTTTGGTCCCTTACAAGTTTAGCTGCATAATTTTGGAATTTAACGAAGTCGAACCATATTGGAGCCGCATAGAGCATTATAGAATCTGCCACAAACGTTATCATCCTCCTCTTCTTTTCTGAAAGCCTCTAATACCTAAATATAAGGTCCAGGGAAGAGGTTTTTGTCCAGTTGTACTCCAAGTAATATAATTGTTTTCTCTTCCGGGATACTAGCACAGCCTCAGTCTTCTCTGATACAACGATTTTTACTGATAAGGTTTATTGTTTTTCTGCTATTCTGTTTGATGTCATCTTCCATTTTGACAACGGCTATTGCGCTGTTGTCATCTGCAAAACCCATAAACGTTACTCCTTGAGTCACCGGTAATGCGAGGACTTTATCATAACTGATGTTTCAAAATAGGGGTGTCAGAACTCAGTAGCGAGCCCTGTGCCACTCCAGCCAAGACTGTGTAGATTTTGGAACTATTGTTATGTTCTAATGTAATGTTTCTGTGGTTGAGATATTTTGAAATTATTGAGTATAGCTCTCTGCTTATCTCTCTGGCTTCCTGCTCCGAAAAGATCTACTTTCAGTTGGCGGAGTTAAAGGCGTTTTTGTTTCACAACATTAGTCAAAAACTCCAGTGCCTGTGTGGAATGCCAAACTAGTTTTGTGCCAGTCCTTCATTGTTATAAAGTTCCCTTTAAAGTCTTTCCAGGATGAGCCTCTCATAAACCTTGCTAGGGTCGCTTGGCAAGCAGTTTGGTTTGTATGAAGAAGGAGCGTTTGCCGGTTTGTTTCCCTGTTTTATTAAGATCAACGTAGCATTTTTTCAATTAGTTGAAAATCTTTCTAGAACCGTTAAAAAATATTAAGTATTATCAAATTAAATATTAAATATATCAGTTTGGTCTAAAAGTTGTTGTAAAAATATTTTTACATTAACAACTAAATTATTAAAATTTTAGATGGTGTTTGTGACGTCACAAACACCACATGTAGATTCAGTGCCGGATTAGCCATATAGCAGATGTAGCAAATAATGCTACGGGCTTTAGCAAAAGCTAAACCTGAAAAAAAGAAATTTATAAAGCCTATTGAAGATAAAGAAGAAGGAAACTCTGCTTACTTTTTTTTTAACTGTATTTTTTGTGTAGTTTATTTTATACTATATAAGTAAAATACTAAGGTAAAATACTTTAATCTACCCAGTAACGCAGGTTAAGATAGTCAACATGGGCAGCAGAGCCAGAGATACGGGTCGACATTACTCTTCTGGAAGTGCAAAGCATAAAGCAAAAGATTAAAAAGACAAAAAAAAACAAAATGTTATATCGAAAGTGCTCAAGCTGTCTGACTTTTTTAATGTTGTCAGAAGTTAAACTGAAGTCGAATATACAGTAAATCTCCTAATTTAACCATATAATCTTCAAGCCAAAAAGAGACAGAAAGAATAGCACATGATTCCAATGTAACAACATCTTCTACAAGCCAAAATCAAAACGAAACTAAAATACACTTCAACGATATTGGTGAATTACCTAGCAACTTTGATCGAAACTTTAACGTAGGTTAAAAATAATAATCCACGATTTTGTCAATGGTTGTTTTTTATATATACCCATAAACCAACAAATAACACTCACGTAGGAGATTGGTTGTGTTATTCAAAAACTAAAGAACAACTTTTCTGTTTTGTTTGCAAAATTCCCGATTCAAGCTATTCGTCACGGTTTACGAAAGAAGGATTTGACGACTGGAAAAACGCACATAATATGTTGAAATTATACTGTATATTTTATGTATATACGAAACCTAGGGATCCCTTGCTAATATTTGCTACGGGTCTCGCGCTGACTTAATCCGGCACTGTGTATATCTACCAATACGGTTTAAGTGTAAGAAGCTAACAATATTACAGACATAAAAACCAATTTAATTAAGTACTACTTAATATTATTATTTAAGCATCCATTTAAAATATAATTTTTAAAAGGACCCCGCTAGGATTTGTGGTGTTTTATAATGTTGTGCAACCTTTCTTATCTAAGTTACACTTCTCGAAAATTTGATCTAGAATTATTTTATTGTAAACTGCAAGTTGCAACGTGACAATTTATTATTTTTACATTATTTTAATCGCTATAAAAATGTTACGAAAACGAATTTTTTAAAAGTAAAAACCATACTGGCAATTTGCCATTATCCTCTTTTAAATAAGATTGGGTCATTTTATGAGTTTTGTGCTGCTTTAATAAAATTACAAACTTAACTATTAATTATTCGGGCGACAGAACCGATGTGTTAAATTGACCCTGATCATAAAACTTGGCCAGATAAGGGAGTAGAAACTCTTTTCAATATGAAAAGTGATTAAATTTCTGAACAAAAGTCTATTTAGCCCATCCAATACGTACCGAAATGTAGTTCAACTCCGTCAAAGTGAAGTTTTAGTTTCGCTACTAGACATGATCAGTGTAACCTAGCCTTTACTTACATTTTTAAAATACAACAGCAGAAAAAAAAATTAAACTGGTACCACAGATACATGGTAACTAAGGTTTCGACTATACCTAAAAGCTCTTTTACGTGGAACAGATGCGGACATAGGCCCGCAGGAAGCTGTAATCATACAATTAAATTGAAATTGAATTGTGAAATTAAGTGAATTTTGAACACTAGTTATTGAAAACCGTTAAGCACTTCTGTTGTAATATTTAAGTTGCTATTCTGAAAACTTTTAATTTTTCTTTTAAAAAAAAGTTAAGGTAAATTACTTAAATAATTTTATGTATATCTAATGATTTTTTGACAATATTACAATATAATAGTAATATAATAATAACTATATTATTAAAAAACGAAAATTAAAAGTTATTAAAAATGATGGATTTTCTAAAAATTGTTTTTACAGCAGAAACTACTATGTACTTAATAGTTATTTTGTGTATGAGTTTTGCATATAAAATTCAAGTGTGGTCATGTGCCACCATCTAATGGTCATTATCGTATCACCAGAAACCGTTTAGAAAGTCCACACAAAAAATAAAATTTACATAACTTTTTACCAAAATAGCCCTATCATACTTGAGTTTTTCTCATCTTGTTTACAACATGTCATTTAACATTTATGTCCAATCTCTCGAGAAGCATTTGTTATACCACAATTTTAATTATAATTTGCATCTTACTCTTAATTAAGTTATAATTTATGGACTTATATAACAACTAACTCAAACTTGTAAGCTGTTAAGCACAGAAGAAAATGTTCACATTTGATTTTCAATTTGAATTATTAGAAATTCTTCTTGCGCTAACGACGTCATCAATCTTAGGTGATTTTTTATAAAAATTTATTTTAGTTCTTAATCACACATAATTTAATTAGTTTTAAAGTATCTGCAAAAATGCGTGCGTGTGTGACATAAAAAATAGCTTTTTTCGTCCTTATATCAGATTAAACCTTGATTAGGATTCGGAGCGCGTAAAATCAAGGTAATTTATCTTCATCTCGTGTCCAAAAATTATTCTTTAGATGCATGCGTTATAGATTTTTAAATTATTAAATTAATTGTCGACTTCATGTGTGAAAATAAATTACTCTTGCTTAATCCGCATTTTTGGTAAAGCAATTAAAGAAATAATATATCATTCTAAATTTTAACAATAATAAAAATTGATTATTTTGTTACTCTCGATAATTATTTAATAGTATCTATATATTTTTTATGTTAATTTAAAAATAATTTTGATATAAACAAATTTTTTGCTTAAGAAGTTTACTTTGAAGATAATAAAAGTTAATTAATTAAAATAGCAATAATGCATTAGGTATATAAAATTTTTTTATAATTTACATTAAATTACAATAATACCTTATACATTGAATTAAAAAGTTATTATTAAACAAAACTCCCTTTGATGTTATTAAATTTATTAAAATATTAAATTTTACTGAATTCGTTTAGTTTTCAAAATGTTGAATGAACTTTTAAAATGTAATAATCTGCAATAATAATTTAACTAAATGCATAGTGGTAAGTATAAATTAAATTTGAAACTCGACTCGTAAATTATACATGTAAGTACAATAATGCAGCTAATCTGTAATTTTCAACTTGGTAAAGCTAAAAAAGAAAATTTGCTAACCATATGGCAACAAATGAAGGAAACTAATTATGAGTAATGATCTCATAAATTTTACTTGTTAGTAAGTAAAATCTATAACGATTGGTTTGAAGTCAGCATTGTCTCGAACACATAGGGTGTATAGACCAGAGGCTACATTCAGCATTTATCGTGTAACCATCAGCATCACCGCAGTATTTCTGTGTTTATCCTAACTGAATATGCGACCGCATATACGCAAATGACATTAATGACTTAATCTGACTTTAAATCATATATGTCCAATTAATAATAAAAATCTAATATAAATCATTATTTTACAAGTGTGCAATTGCATTATGTACCATATGAAATAGGGCGAAGTTGACTTTGGGTGCTAATATCTGTGTGGAGAAAATAAAAAATAAAATTGCAGTGTACATAATATTATTACATTATGGATACAGATCTGCATTGAATTTATCTATAGGCAATTTTGATAAAATTGATATAATAATATACTACATAATATGCCCAGTAACTTATTGCAAATTTACAATATTTTTACAAAACAATAAAAAATTATTATAAAAGTAGATACTAAATAACAAAATAATAATTAAATCAAAATATAATAAATATAATTTATACATTTTTACGTTCAACTTGAAAAACTTTTATTATATTTTTGATATGAGGAATCACCAATACTCAATACATCCTCATTTTATGTTAGCATTATATACCTACCTACCATAAAGAAAAAGCACATAAGGCAAACTTGTTTTTGCTTATCAGCGCAAACATGGGTTATGGGGAAGTGGTCTAGGTTCTGTATAGCCTCACTACTTTAATAAATTTTATAATTGTATAAATAGTTGCACGTTTATCGCCAATATTATAAAAAGTTATTTCTATTTATATAGAGTATTCTAAAACCTCAACTGATTAGCGTTTCAGATATATAAAATGTCTGTTATTTTAATCCTAAAAACTAGCCAACAAAAATTCAATATTTACTTCAAATAAAAACATACACCATTTTTTTAAATCATCAAAAAATACTTGAGTTAATATCATATAATTATCAAACTTTTAAATTCACCTTTTTTATGAAAGCAAAAAGCTGTAAAATTTAATTTTACTGCCATGCCGGTCACGAGCGGCACTAAAGTACCTAAAGTAGTAAATATCTCTTAGTACATTATATTATAAAATACCTATTTAGTCTGTAAGTCAGAGATCATAGTCTTCAGATGCAATTCATCCTAAATATTCGACGTATTATAATTAATTTATATTAAATTCATTAATGATATTTTTATCAAAAATATTTTTAAAAATATTATAATAGATTTGTTTTGTTGCAATAGGTTACAATAACTTTTTTGAAATTTTTAATGTTAAATGTTGTAAAACAAACAATTTGTAGTTTAAGTTAATTTTATGTTTAAAATAAATAATATATAGAAGTTTGACTTGTATAAATATTAACTTTAAAAATTTTCAGAAAACTGTGAAAAATATTCACTTTTCAAAGCGAAATAAATATTATATTATATGTAATATAATATTCAGTATAAGTTGCTAGATTCTGTAATATCATACCATCCTGCCTATTATACAATGTTAATGTTAAAAACAGATAAAAGATTGGAAACACTGACGTTTAACAAAAATACCAATACATTAATAATTTGTAATTGTTTTTCATTCTGTCTGCAATTTTAGAAAAAATTTATTACATTGACCTAAATACGTAATATATTTGTAATCGTCTTTCTGAAAAGCCTTTCATCTTCCAGTTAATATTTTTATTGTCGGTTTACCTTCAGTGGCGTAGCTTTACGGGCTTGAGAAAATGGAGCTTAAACGCCTCCGCCTTTGACCACTACCATGCACAAAGAGAACTTGCTGTTTAACGTAAGCTCCGAACGACAGAAACGAAATATATTTCACTTTGATACACAAAGTAGATTACACCTCGGTGGTTTGCCATTACCTTTCAAGAATAAACAGTCAGAAATAAAGTTCTTACTTTGTCAGGAGTAAAATCCAATGCTCGGCAACAGTAGTCACCTAATTAACCGCCATACTATTAATCGTCCTTGGAAATGAGCACCTAATTTTAAAAAAGTGAAAATAGTGACCAAGACTGAAGGTTCTACACTACAAGCTGGCAAGTACAACAATTGATAAATTAAAGAAATAACACAAGAAATATTAAAAATAATAGTAAAAAAGTCTTTTAAACTTTTTAAATTGCTTATCTATTGTATTTTTATTTTAAAATTTTAAATATCTGTAAGTACTATTATAATAATACTTTTAATTCAACTAAATTAAACTAAACAATAATATTTATTAATATTTGTTCTTTCAGTGAAGTTTGTTACTTACTCTTTAAGAAACTTATTGCCGGCGTTGCTCAGTCGTTGATAAAAAATTAACAAAGAGAATTTCGGGGGGGTTGTAAATTGCTTATTGTTTTAGGAATTCCTCAAGAAAAAAAACACAATAAAATTCAAGTTTATAATAGGTAAATTAAAATTCATTATATAAAAAATTAAAGTCTTTGGTTCAATAACCTAATAATATTACACACACAAAAAAAATATACCTAAATCTAACAAATTGCTTACCAGCTAGTTATTTACACAAAAAACATAAATGGTAGTAAACATCTATTGCAGCCGTTGACCCAAGTAGAAACTACCACAATAATGCAGGTTGCACTAAGATTGACACTCGTACATTTATGAATGACACCAAGATAATATTTAGTTTTTTTGTAGTCACCCCGGATCGGTATTAAATTGGATAACACAAAATTGTTTTTAGACACTTTATATGAAGAGAATTTATGCCAATAATGTTCAATATTGTTTTTGCAATGCACTTTGCAATTTTTTAAGACACAAATGTTTTTAATTGTAATCACCCGGGATCGGTATTAAATTGGATAACACAAAATTATTTTCAGTCACTGATAAGTTAAGATAATTTATATCAATAATGTTTTATATTGTTTTTGCAATGCACTTTGCAATTTTTTAAGGTACAAATGTTTTTAATTGTAATCACCCCGGATCGGTATTAAATTGGATGACACAAAATTGTTTTTAATCACTTTAATATGAAGATAATTTATATCAAAAATGTTTAATATTGTTTTTGCAATGCACTTTGCAATTTTTTTAAGGCACAAATGTTTTTAATTGTAATCACCCGGGATCGATATTAAATTGGATAACACAAAATTATTTTTAGTCACTGTTAAGTTAAGATAATTTATTTAAATGATTTTTGTTTGCAAAAAAGACTTGTCCGAAAATCGATAAGAAAAGATAAAAAGGTAAAGTTGTTTCGAACGGTAGTGATTTTTGAAAAAAAAAGCCCCGGCTCCTCTCGATCATTCCTTATATAACAATTTTCTCCTTCCATCAAATGTTACCCAGGGCCGTGAGAAAAGAAAATTGTAAGAATCTCAAAAAAATAAATCTATTAACACAAGAGTAAATGGTATTTAAGCAAAATACTAGAAAATTATTATTGACTTCGAGATTATTAGGAACGGAAATTCACACGATCTGTAAGCTAAACAAAAATATTGGAACGAAATTTACGAGATATTTTTATAAACATAGAAGGTACCTTAAGCTAATTGATCACAAAATAAGTTACAAAATAATATTTTCCCACGGACCACTAGAAAATCGCGTTATAACAAAGAATTTGATTTTGAAAAATTTTTATTAATTATTGAGAATCTTTTTCGTGCAAAAGGATGTACGAGGTTGATACAACAACGTAACACTCCCCGCAAAGCACCAATAAAAAAATAAAAAGAAATTTGCACATGAAAAAATAAGAAATGAGAAGACATAAACTACACGAAGATGTCCGGGTACAATACAATAAAATTAGGTTTTATTTGAGAATAAGTAAAAGAATTCACGGGTATGCGAGCCATCAAAAAAATAAAAATTCTACGAGGAACAAGAATTTTCCGGCTTACCAAGTGAAATAGAGAGAACTAAGTTCTTTATCACAAAGAAAATTTTTACACAGAAAACTTGAGCTAAAAAATACGATAGAAAAAATTTAAAATTGAATTATAACCAAATAGTTAAACCAAACTCGAAAAGTAGTTAATTGGTTCACTTTCGGCTATCATAAGTTGGGCACCACCTAATTTTTATCCTAATGATTTTGAGCAAAAAATTGGAAAACCCTTAAATCATAAACTAAGTAGAACACAATAATCCGAAATTGGATGAAGGACGACACATTGGTTTTCACGGAGGGAATGTATATTAGATGACGGCCACTATTCTGAATTTAAATATATTCAATAGGCTTACACGGAGGAATAAACTATATGTTAATCTACACAGTAGTTTTTACCAACTCATCAGGATGAAAAAATGCTTTTCGAGAACTAAGAAATCATTGATCCGCGTCACAATGCCTTCTGGAAAAGTACAGGAATACACATCAAATCATTACGAATGAGTTAGAATTCAAAAAGTAGATTTTTGAAGAAAGAATCATATTTACAATTTAAAATTAACTTAAAAATAAATTTTATTCCTAATCTCAATTGAAATTCACAATAAACATTCGACAGGGCTCCGTTTAATCGATCAAATTTATCAATACAGTAGAAGACAATGCAGATATTATAATAGACAACAAGATTGAAGAGGAATAAACAAAAATCAAATGTACATAAGGTATTTCAGCGTATACTTTCTGAAAAACACGAAGAAAGACGATGATCAATTCAAATTATACTAATCACACCTTGTAATATAAAAAATAAAATGATTTCGTGGAATTTTAATTACTTAAAGCTATGTGTTAACTTACATAGCTGTAAGGAAATATACTAATTCATTATTCTGAGTTTGTCACATTTCGAATTGTGTGTCCAGAAGACAAGACTGTCACTCTTAAAATCAGATAAAAGATATTAATTCCCTGATAATAATAAAAATTATTCAGGTAATTTTAACAGAAATTTGGTTTTTTTTTTAATAGATACCTAACGAGAGAAAATTAAAATTGTAACGGGCGTTCACCCTCAAATTTTAAAGTTGGACCCATTCAAGTTCATCGAACTATGTTTACCAAAGATATTGTAAAAATAAAAAAACTTAAATTATGCGTTTTTTTTTTTACAGACAAGTGAAAAAATAATATTTACTGAATAGGGCATTACTCGAATTTTTAAAGTTGACCTACTTATATGGCTTACTGATCTAGAAACGGCATTTCGGTAGTCATAAATTAGACTTAACTGTAAATATACTATAAACCCTTAACAAAAGATATAGTGAAAATAGTTTCAGACAGGGCGGTATCGAGGAATATTTTATTCTAAATATGAGCCTTGATTATTGATTTATAAAAAAAATTTTCAACATTAGATCGAAAATGTTAATTAAACAGGAGATCAATGGAGAAGAAGATAATTTGTAAGAATTGGAGGAATTGTGAACAAAAAATTAAAATAATGGGATTATAATTAATTGATAGACGCAGTTTAAGGCCATACCCGGGGCCGTGAGAAAAGAAAATGTTAGATACGGGATAAAAAAAAGATATCAAGTTACCTGAGGTTAGTTCACAAAACTTTGTAACTGACTTCATTAAACTTTTACTTTGCAAACCGTCGACTGTCTACAAAGGAAAAATTCAACATTTAGCCATCAACTCGGAAAAGCATAAGAAACTCGAAGTAATTTGATTTAAGTCAAAAAAAATACAGTTAAAAATTTGAATAGAAACGGAAAACAGAAAGAAAAAATAAGTTTAAATTTCAATTTCATCATTCTCAGGGTCGCTATTATCACCTTTATATAATTTTAGATCCTTCACGTGCCACCGTCCTATATTTTGATTGTTTGAATTTATTAATTCGTAAGTTAATTGCCCAATTTTCTTGATTACTGTACATAAGATGTATTTAGGTGCTAGTTTTGCAGCGAAATTTCGGGTTTTATCTGAAAGTACCATATTGCGTTTCCACACTTTCTGATTTACTTCAAAAGTTAAGGGACGTTTGCGTAAGTCGTAACGTTTTTTACTGTTATCGTAAGAAGTTTTAAGATTACGACGAACTCTGTTATATAAATCTGGAATGGCCTGGTGGTCTTCATCAGTTAATATTTTTTGTTCAATATTAATAACGTCATTATCATTCGGGCGGTACCAAAAAAATCTCCGGAAATAGGGATAAAACGTTTAAAGACGAGATAGGATGGGGTGAACTTAGTCACATCATGTTTCGCAGTTCGAATGGCCTGTGCGATTTTATGGATATTTACGTCCCAACGATTGTGCTCTGATTTTATATATGATGATATAGCTGTTACCAATACACGATTAACTCGTTCAGTCGGATTAACTTAAGGATGATATTTGGCATTAAACCAAATTTTCTGTACACCATATGAATCAGTAAGTGCTTTGAATTCTTTAGATATAAATTGCACACCGTTGTCACATAATATTATTTGCGGAATTCCAAAAATTAGAAAAACTTGATTTTCTATAAATTTTACCACGCCAGCTGCCGTGGCCTTCGCCATGGGGTGTACTAAAACAAATTTGGAAAACCAATCCGTGACGACCAATAAATGTTGATTTCCTCGTTTTGATCGAGGTAATGGCCCTAAAAGATCAACGGACAGAAGTTGAAAAGGGAACAAAATGTTTTTATATTGACCCATGAGACCTGGTCGAGCTAAGTTTGTACTCTTCTGCGCTCCGCAAATAAGACAATTATCAACATAATTTTTAATGTCGCGATACATTTTAGGCCAATAATATAATTCACTTATACGAGACATTGTTTTTGCAATTCCAAAATGTGCGGAGGTTGGTTCATCATGACACCGTTTTAAAATTTCTACTCGATTTGCAGTGGGAACGACCAATTTCCAATCTGGAATATTCGATTTTACTGGAAGAGAGTTAGAGATATATTTGTACAAACGATCATCTTGTATTTTAAAGTAGGGGTAATTGTCGGGTTCTCTTCGAACGTGGTCAACCATTTGGCTATACCATTCATCTGGGATTAAATTTTCGATATGAAGAGAAGCGACATCCCGAGATAAAATATCAGGGACGATATTTAATTTGCCCGGACGATGACGAACTTGGAAGGTATGTTGAGCAAGTGAAAGAGCCCAACGAGATAAACGCCCACTAGGGTTCTGAATTCGATGCAAAAATTGCAATGCGGCACAGTCGGTAATAACAACAAATTCAGTCCCCTCTATATAACCTCGAAATTTATTTATCGCAAACATGACCGCTATTAATTCACGCTCTGTGGCCGAATATTTTTGCTCTGCGGAAGTTAAAGCGCGACTAGCATAGGCAACGGGATGCTCTAATCCACCTTGATCTTGAAAAAGAATTGCTCCAACTCCTACCAAACTAGCATCGGTCTGAATATAAAATTGTTTACTAAAATCGGGACTTATTAATATAGGAGCGCAAGTAATAAGTTTTTTAATTTCACAAAAGGCCAGTTCGGCTTCGGGACTCCATTGAATGATTTGACCTTTTTTCTTATTCTTAATTAATGCCGTAATCGGTGACGATACAGAAGACAAATTAGGAAGAAAGATACGATAGTAACTAATGAGTCCGATTAACCGTTTTACTTCAGTGGTAGTTCGGGGAGTTTTAAATTTATTAATGGCCGATACTTTCTCTGGGTCAGGACGTAGACCGAATTCGTCCACAATAAATCCTAAAAATGTAAGAGACTTACAACAAAATTCGCATTTATCGAAATTGACCTTGAAACCTGCTGCACCTAAGCGTTCATAAATTGTAGTTAGAGTGGCAATATGTTCCTCAAAAGTAGAAGAGGCAATGATAATGTCGTCAAGGTACACGAATGCTTCCTCCTTGTGTAAAACGGAACCTAACGTGCGTTCCATAGCGCGTTGTAAACATTGAGGTGAATTTGACAAACCAAATGGCATTCTCTTAAATTCAAAAAGCCCTCTCCCCGGAACGCAAAAAGCTGTCTTAGGTCGAGATGACGGTTCTAAAGGGATTTGCCAAAACGCTTTTCGTAAGTCGATAGATGAGAGAAACTTGGCATTGCGTAATCGATTTAAGATACTGTCAGTACGCGGAATGGGGTAACTGTCCTTAATCGTGAGGGCGTTCAACCGTCTTCCGTCAAAACAAGTACGTACTTCACCGTTTTTCTTTTTAATTAAGAGCAGAGGGCTACACCACGAAGAAAATGATTCCTGAATAACGTCATCTTTAAGCATTTGATCAATTTCGGCATGCATTTTTGATTGCATACAGGGACTCAGAGGATATTGTTTTTGTTTAAAAGGTAGCGCGGTTCCTGTATCGATAAAGTGTGAAACAGTCTTAACGTAACCTAGTTCTCCGGTAGCCAAAGATTTAAATTTCCCCATTATGATATTTAATTCCTCTTGTTGAGCAGGATTTAAGTTAGTTGATTTTGCAACATTTTCAAGGAAAGAAATCTCGTTTTGAACTTGAGATTCGAAAGTAAAATTATCAAAATGTAATGATAATTGAAATATTTTACAAAAGTCTGCACCAAGTAGAAAACCATAAGATAATTGGGGTACTATAAGAAAATTTACTACTTTTTCTAACCCGTGTAATCGAATCCGTAATGGTAATGTACCCGACACTTTACTTGTACCACCGTTGGCAACTTTGATTTCATTAATCGAAGATGGTTGAATTTTAGTCACTGTTTGTTTACTTAATAAATTAAAACCGTTTTTGCCAATTAGCGAAGACATTGCGCCAGTGTCCAATAACGCGGTTACTTTAATATTTCCGATATTTAGTTCTAGATGAGGTCTATTATCACAAGGTTTTTTTACCATGACCGGTGATACGTCACTTAAAGGTTCATGAAAAATCCGCACTTGATTCAGCCATTTTTTCCAGTCTTTAGAATCGTGAAATTGTCTAAGTATTTTTCTTTCGCGGCACTTTGAAGATATTAATTTTGAAGCGGCAGTATCTCTTCGGTAGGACGATTTTGTAGGGTCAAGTTGCTGACGTCCGGGATTGAAGCAACTTGCATTTCGTTTCCCACACGATTATTCCGCACAAAATTTGTTGAACACATTGGACAGTTTGTTTTAGTCACATTTTGGAGGCCACACCCGAAACAAAATTTTCTTTTATATTTTGTACAATTGTTGTAACTGTGTCCTAGATTTTGGCAATTCCAACATTTGTAATTATTACTTGGAACGTGGATTAATTCATTAGACAATTTTTCTTGAACGTTGGAAACATTTTGGTGTTGTACGGTAGAAATATTTTTAGCCGGTCTCTGCTGACGAAATGAGACAAAATTTGAGTTATTATTCTTAAATGCTGGGGTTGGTTTATTATTGGCCGACACATTATGATTAATGAAGGTACGTTGTTGAGGTACAAAAGGGGTTTTATACCGTTCATGTAATTGCTGCAACTCTTGTACTTTTTTACATCGCTCTCTTAATAGAGTCAAATTAGGGTAATCATCTAATGCTATATGTGAAGCAAAGAATGGATTCAAATTTCTTAGAATTTGATTAATTATGTCTCTTTCCGAAACATTCACATCGATACGTCGATACATGAACTCTATATCCATAATAAAGGAAGAGATATCTTCATTTACACCTTGCTTTCGATTTCGCAATTGTTGCGTCATTTGATATTCAAAATCGCTTGGTAAAAATTCTTTTTTTAATTTTAAAACTAATTCATCCCAAGTAAAAATTGTTTTCTTAATGGCTCTAAGCCATTTAGATGCTTCGTTCGAAAAGAGATCGTGAGCTGAGGTAAACAATTCTTCGGAAGTGACACCACGGGATTCTCGCAAGTCGTCCACTTTATCTAAAAAATCCAAAATATTTTGCGGATCGTTATGTCCACCAAAGTTTATATTCCACTTGTAAATCGCTGGAAGTTTTTTAGCAGCTGCTTGGTATATAATTGGATCGTTATTATTTAAGTTAATATTATTTTGAACTTTTACATCTACTTGTTTAACAGGAATTTCATCTAATGCACCTATCATTACTGCTAACTCTGCTTCTAACATGGTGATGAGAAACAACAAATCTTCTTGGTTTGTATATTGACGTAATAAACTCAAACGATTTTCAACATGTTTGATTTGTGAAGATACTTCTGTTCGTTTATTATCGGAAATTTCATTGAGGTTGTCTTCAATTAATTGTGCAATTCCATGTAATGATACATTTAATTGTTCTTCACTTGTTTTCCAATCTATATTTGTTAAAGATTGTTCAATAGAGGCATCTTTTAATACTTTTCGAAGTTGCGCTACTTTTTGTAATTTTGAACTTTTTGGAATTTGGCCTCTACTTGTGAGTTCAAAAACCAGCTGTTCTTCAGTTAAATAGATAATTTCCATATTCCCAAATTGTCAAAAACCGAAACAAAATTTAATTATATTTTTAACACAATTATTATAGATTAATTCGCACTATCAATGTTTAAATTTATTGTTTAGTTTGTCTTTTATTAATTCACAAAAATATTTTACACGACGTTACGTTACGTAGTAAATGTTTAATAAACGAAAATATATGAATTATTTACCGAAATTGATTTAAATAACGCATTACTTTGAACTTGGATCAACTTACAAAAATTAATAAAGAGAGACATTTAAAAAAAAAAACACCTAAATAAATTAACTCTAAATATACGAACTGTCTTAAGTTATTCCTAAAACACATCAAGCTTTTACAAATTCTTGCCACACGTTGGTTAAGCCAATTGTTACTTACTCTTTAAGAAACTTATTGCCGGCGTTGCTCAGTCGTTGATAAAAAATTAACAAAGAGAATTTCGGGGGGGTTGTAAATTGCTTATTGTTTTAGGAATTCCTCAAGAAAAAAAACACAATAAAATTCAAGTTTATAATAGGTAAATTAAAATTCATTATATAAAAAATTAAAGTCTTTGGTTCAATAACCTAATAATATTACACACACAAAAAAAATATACCTAAATCTAACAAATTGCTTACCAGCTAGTTATTTACACAAAAAACATAAATGGTAGTAAACATCTATTGCAGCCGTTGACCCAAGTAGAAACTACCACAATAATGCAGGTTGCACTAAGATTGACACTCGTACATTTATGAATGACACCAAGATAATATTTAGTTTTTTTGTAGTCACCCCGGATCGGTATTAAATTGGATAACACAAAATTGTTTTTAGACACTTTATATGAAGAGAATTTATGCCAATAATGTTCAATATTGTTTTTGCAATGCACTTTGCAATTTTTTAAGACACAAATGTTTTTAATTGTAATCACCCGGGATCGGTATTAAATTGGATAACACAAAATTATTTTCAGTCACTGATAAGTTAAGATAATTTATATCAATAATGTTTTATATTGTTTTTGCAATGCACTTTGCAATTTTTTAAGGTACAAATGTTTTTAATTGTAATCACCCCGGATCGGTATTAAATTGGATGACACAAAATTGTTTTTAATCACTTTAATATGAAGATAATTTATATCAAAAATGTTTAATATTGTTTTTGCAATGCACTTTGCAATTTTTTTAAGGCACAAATGTTTTTAATTGTAATCACCCGGGATCGATATTAAATTGGATAACACAAAATTATTTTTAGTCACTGTTAAGTTAAGATAATTTATTTAAATGATTTTTGTTTGCAAAAAAGACTTGTCCGAAAATCGATAAGAAAAGATAAAAAGGTAAAGTTGTTTCGAACGGTAGTGATTTTTGAAAAAAAAAGCCCCGGCTCCTCTCGATCATTCCTTATATAACAATTTTCTCCTTCCATCAAATGTTACCCAGGGCCGTGAGAAAAGAAAATTGTAAGAATCTCAAAAAAATAAATCTATTAACACAAGAGTAAATGGTATTTAAGCAAAATACTAGAAAATTATTATTGACTTCGAGATTATTAGGAACGGAAATTCACACGATCTGTAAGCTAAACAAAAATATTGGAACGAAATTTACGAGATATTTTTATAAACATAGAAGGTACCTTAAGCTAATTGATCACAAAATAAGTTACAAAATAATATTTTCCCACGGACCACTAGAAAATCGCGTTATAACAAAGAATTTGATTTTGAAAAATTTTTATTAATTATTGAGAATCTTTTTCGTGCAAAAGGATGTACGAGGTTGATACAACAACGTAACAAGTTTATTGCTTTCTTCAGAATATTTAATTATAAAAATATTAAATAATATTATTGTTTAGTTAACTTGTTTAGTTAAAAACTATCGAATTAAAAATATTTCACAAGTTAATAATTTATATATTAAAATATTATAATAATGTCTCTTCTCGAATATGTACACTTACAAATAAATCTAGGTAAAATAACGTGCAAATTTCAACCATTATTATGTAGAAAATACAATGCAGTATTTCATCATTTGGTACATTTAACTTGTACATTTTCTTAAATGACGTCGAAGTTCCTATGTCTTAATCAACAAAGCAAGAGTTTGCTAAACTCAGAAGCAGCCTAAAGTTTCCTATTTGAATAATCTTAACTGACACAACATATGCAACTTTTCACATTTATTTACAAAAAAAGATATACCTAATATAGAAGTTCAGAAGAACTGAATTTGTTTATCATGTAAACATTTTATGGTAATTTGGATTAAACAGTCGCCACCCTTGAAAAGATGAACGTAGCAAAAATACCACTGAAAAGAAAATGTGAAATAAAATATTATTGCAATATTATTTATACCTATATACAAGGAAAAGATCTACACAAGAACTATTATTCTCTAATATTTCATTAATGCAGTAAAAATTTCTCTTGTGATTTCACATACAGCTGAAACACTCTTAACTTTTCTCTACAACTTATTCTCATTCAGTTGTCGTTATATAATAGCTTCTATTACTCTTTTCAGTCAGTTCTTTGGTAATTACCCTTTCATAAAGACCTTTCTTACATTATCTGAAGTTTTTACACATTTGTTTCTACACTTTTTTTCTGCAATGTTTTTACACCAGGTACAATTTTTTCTACTATTAATTTAAAAAGCTTGCCTCACGTAAAACAAACAAACATGCGAAATTAACATGGTCACCTGACAGTTCATAAAGTTTTCTTTGCTGAAAATATGATTAAGTTACAACAATAGGGTCCTAAATTATCTCCAATTAAACTCCAATTTAAATTTAAATTATTTTACTTTTATATTTAATTAAATTATATTCTCAATTTAACTTTTAAATAGCTTTCAATGCATAATTATTAAAACAATTACATAAAATGGAGTTTTCATCAAAATTTAATAGCAGTTGTATTGTCATTAAACTAAAAGAAATTTACATTTCAGTTCTAGATTATAATACAGCTGTTATTTTCTACAAGAGTATAAGATTAAAACAATTTTTAATAATTTTGAAGGATTATAAAGAAAACGTTCCTAAAGCTTAACATAACATAGATCAGAATTTGACATTTTTTCAGCAAGAGTTAAGTTTTGTAATATAGAACACTTCAGGTTAAATTTATAAATTAAAATTACATGGAAAATAAGGTAAGCATGTTACACTTTGATTACAAGAAATACAAGAAATTATAATATTTAAAATACTTACAATCTTTAAATTTTAAGATCCAAAGTCCAAAGCTGTTAAATGTAAACTAATGTATTTTTTTATTGTTTTTTAAATATTATTTTTCTAAGTACGTATGTATTCTTTACTTTACGGTTAAAATTTATTATTTTAACATTTTATTTAGTTTGTTTATTTTTAACATTACATACATTACATACTACTAATTACCACAAAAATCCACTTAAAAAATTCATTTCTTAAAGTTCTTTTTCCTTTAAATTTTAACTAATCAATGAAAATTAAGAATTTTTTTAATTTTTTATATTTCTCATTGATGGTTCAAAAGGTACATGTATTTTTAATTTTAAAATAGATGTGTACGTAAAATCCATGTATTTCAATGTATTTTGAAAAAAGAAAACATTAAAAATTTATTATTTAACGTACAAAACTGAAACTTTTTACACAAAACACAAAGTACATTATAAAATTCAAAATACAAATTACAAAGTACAGGAAAAGTTTATATTTAAAATAGAGAATACAAGATGCATTGAAAATGCTGCCCACTCCTGCTTAGTGCGCGGCCTACACCCGCTTGAATAAGCGAAACAAAAACACCTACCATTTAAAAATGATTTATTCGCAAAATATTTTTTAACAAATATAAAAATTTGCATACTTTTCTTATTATTAAATCAACGTGTAGAAAACTGGCTTAAAATTTCTCCTAAAATAAGAAAGAGTAAATACATATTTTATATTGTTAAAACTACATTTCTTGTTTGACTTGATTTAAGGGAACATCTTTGAGCAGTAGTGGGAACACTTCGTGTAAAAAATGCAAGCAATGCTCAGCGCTAGATGGAAATTTAAGAAGTACCTACTGCTTCTTCTAGTAAGTTGTCAATTTATTGTGCCTAAACATACAAAAACTACAAAATGCTTTTCAAAAATGTTCTGAAACTTATCTTTTCGCAAAAGTAAAATATTATGTAAATTACGCCAATTGAAAATTGCATATCTAATGAAACTATAGCTTCATCGCTGAATGAAATTTTTGTCAAGCTGTCGATTTTATAAAAACCAATAATAAAAATCGGTGCATGTAAAATCTTCATTCGGATATA
Organism: Cantharis rustica; assembly: GCA_911387805.1. Lineage (NCBI taxonomy): Eukaryota > Metazoa > Arthropoda > Insecta > Coleoptera > Cantharidae > Cantharis > Cantharis rustica. Next base: position 41,514,781 of record OU426879.1, read on the forward strand.
GAACTAGCACGGTTAAAATTCAATATTACTCTTTCTCGGCGCAGGCGTTATAATTTCAAACTACGTATAAGAAATTAATAACCCAATTACTTGTGTACTCATATTTAATAGTTGTATATAAATATTATCCATGCTCTTTTTGTAATAATTATATATGTGCCCACCAGTATTTACATTTAAAATTTTGCATTGAACAAATTACAAGCATGGTTATGGATATGAAAAACAGAGAAAAACTACCTTTGACTGTTTCTCCGATTTGAAAAACTTTAATTTAGCACATTTTTCAAATATACCTAAGTATTTTCACTATCTATCAAAATAGTTTAGTATATTAACATCTTTTCAAGTCGGAAAATACATAGAAAGCAACATAGTTATTTACTTAGTTTTAAAAAATAATTTTAATAATTTTTTGTTAGTTTTATTTCAGGATCTTATACTGGCCCAGTTACGGTGCTGAATTAATACTGAATTTATTGTTATTTTATTAATTTAAATCAATCTCCAATATAATTATTATTGCAATATAATTTTAAATGTAATAAATAAAATAATATCCAGTAATAAAAAATAGTTTTACATAATTTCAAATATAACTTAATATTTAATTCTTTATTGGGTTATTATTCGACTAAAATAACAATTTATTGTATTATAATACAATGTACTATACTGTACCTACCTATATAATTTATAATATATGTATGTTAATTCTATATTATTTATAGTAGAAGTATAAAATATTAATGCTATTTTTATACTTATCCTTTGTAATCCATTATACTGACCTATGCGTAAAATAAAATAGATATGAACTAATTTTTGAGAAAAAAACTATTTTACAAACGTTATAGTTATAACTTAATAGTTTTAATATTATAAACATCAATACCTCAATCATTATTATTTCAAAACTATATTTGTGTAATTTGTTCGGATAAATGTGTCTTTTATTTATTTACTCAAATATGTATTTAGATACACAGTAGATTAGTATATCTATTCAAATTAGTATATTAACGATAGCTATTGTTCCAAGTATATATAGAATAAATTTATTGCGATTAAATAATATAAGAACTTTTGCTTTTGCTTTAAAATACATAGCTAATAAATAGTTCTATTTTATTGGATCATTTTTTTGGATTTGTTCTTGAAACAATCGTGAATCGAGTGTACTTTATGTGGTCAATGAATTTACATTTACGTAAATTACGAGCAACAATGTATCCTAATGGTTTTTCTTTCTGTTCTTTACAGTTGGACCACTTTATGAGATTAATATCGGGCAAAGGAATGGACAGTGCATTTGGCGTCACTTCTAAAACTTCCACTTATCTCAAGAGTCGTAATCTATCAAACTTGTAATGAAAGATACTCCAAAACATTGACCTTAAAGTTGCTTGCCATCAAAAGCATAAGTCACAGTTGGAAACACTTCTATCTATAGTCATCATAAATTATCTTTTGTCAATTTTTTAACCATTTTGGAGTAACCACTTTTTTATTATTGCATTAATCAAAATAAACGAAAAATATATATGACTTCATTCATCTTAAAGTTTGTAAACAGAAAAAAGTTAAAAAATTGCTCAACAGTTATTTTTTTAATTCGATGAACAAAATATAGGGTTATCGAACCAATACACATGACAATAACAAATCATTATTGTTTGATTGTTTATTATATTGTTTGGTGGGCAATTATACATTTCCCAAACACAACCAGCGACATCTGGATTATTAAATAAAAAATAATTCGAAAAAATAAAGTAGGTGAAGGACATTGGTTAAATAGGTTTTAATATCAATTCGTATTTCAATCTGTCGGAATATTTTTTAAAATTCTGAATAAACCAAATCATAATAATTTATTAATAATCATGTTTTACGTATTAGAAAGAAATAAATTTTTATAGTATAATTTTGCATTCGACAAATTAAAATAATGATTAATAGTTGTATACTACATTAATTGTTCTCATTAATATGCAGAAATTATAAACGCAACTAATTTTAACTACGTACGTTGCTCTTGATTAACGATACAGTGTATAACTCGGGAAATAATTTGTTGTGTGATTTGGCTAATTAAAATTAACTAGATCGCCATTTCAGGGTAACCTGTAACTTTCTTCGTGATTGTTCACTAGTTTCGTACAGCGAAACAGTGATACCACACTTATCTGTCTTTACTTTGTTGATACAGACTCGCCTACGATACCCAACATACAGTACGCCTTGATTGGTGGAGCTCCCTAGCGGATTCTTTAAACTACATTTTCTCAAATAGATTTCTTCGCAAAACGTGAATTTTAATATCAAAAATTCTTTACCATAATCAGATGTTTTTATATTTTCAAAATCTATATGTGTGTATATGAAAATCGTAATCTGAAATAATTACGACTATAATAATAATTTATTAATAATCACAATTTCTAAATTTCTTAAATAAATTACTTGATACAATTTTATATATGTAGATAAGTATTCCCCTTTTTAAAAAAAATGTTTGTATTTCAATTGTAGTTTTTATCTAATTTTCGTCTACAATTATTTTTATTAAACACTATTTTGTACTAAAAGTAATTTTAAAGCATTATTTATAAAAGTAATTTTAAAGCATTATTTATAAAAGTTATGATAATAATAAAAACCTCTTATCGTTTGTCTACCAGGTACATACATATTATTTGTCATACGTTACATGATATTTACGATTTTTGAGTTTCCAAAAATTAAAATTAAAAATGCAATGATGTTAATGATTTGTATAGCAATCTAATATTTATGATTTTAATATAAATTTGAAAGTTATCAACATACGGGTGTCCTCTCTGTGTCCTGTTAACAACTTTTCCGCCCATGCTTGCACAACGGTTCCACGCTCGCTTTACTTTCGAAAGATCTCTTCTATATATTTTCATTTGTATATTTTTATTTATTTATATATTTTTGAAATAATATATCACAATTAAATATTACCCGCAAAAAATATTATTCATAAAGTATTATGTAATTTTGTATGTATACTTATGGTTTTAACCAGTATTTTATTATAATTACTACTATGTTGTCATTCCTAAATATATCCGAGTAAATGCATGCTTTAGTAAGATACCTATGATATACTTATTCAGTAATCATATTAAATAAAACGAATATTTTTAGCTTCGATATAAAAGCGTCAAGATAATAAAAATATCTCGGTATCATACAAATAAAATAAGATATTAGTTGATATTTGATGATCTTCAAAACATAACTAAACAAATTTTTTTTTTATCTGTTGATATTTAAAATTTTTCTTTTGTTACAACCAGTTAATCTGTTTAAATTGCGAATATTAAAAAAGAAAACAGAAAAACCTTGTAATATTATTTCTTGTAAATAATATAACTTACTTATCTATTGATTATATTTCATAAATATATTATTTATTTAAAAAGTTATAGATACGAAAATGGTTTCAATACGCATTGATAAATTTTGAACTTCGTCTTCTTTCGCACGACCCGAATGAAATTGAAAAGGTTAAGGAAAGCAATTTTTCTTTTAGGAGCTCAATAATCTTCATTGGGTTAGTTTCCTACCATATTTACGTTGTAAGACAATTGCGTTGTTATGGTATTACAATCATTATGGTAATCTAATTCCAAACGTTAAGTTAGCTTTTTGCCCTCCATTTATACTAATGCATGGAATAATAAATCAATTGAAAAGATTCTGAAAGCTTGCACCAAAATTGCTATGCAGACCACTGTCTTAAAATTCATATTGGAACATAAATTAATAATGAAATTGCTCTTTGTGAGAGGCTATTTAAATTTGCCAAAGAGAGGGATCGATCAATAATCGTGCAGTACAATGTATGAAAGTTTGGTATTACATTATATCCTCAACTCTAGGAATACAAACAGATTTACCTCGTGGAACAAAAATTATAGATTATGTACTATTTCAAATATAATATTAGAAAGTTCTCTTTTTGCAACTTGTAGTGTAAAAAACAGAATTGTTTTCTATATAACTTTTTATATTAGGTTCTTAAAATTTATAAATTAATTAAAACATTTTTATTGGCAAATAATATAGTACTAACAAAGATCCTGAATGTAAACCATAAGGAACTCCACTCCAGTCATGGTTTTTTATTGGTTTATGAACTATATATTTTAAGAAACGAAGCTATTAAATTTGCTAGACCTACGGTAACCGAGCATTTGTATTGTTGAAACGGCGCTTATTCACTGTGCAAGAAGAATATTATTGAAAATATACATGTTCTACGTTATTAATGATATTTGCTAATGCGGTATTGTTTTTGTATAATATTCATAATTTTTGTTTAACTTTTTTCAATATATAAATAAATTTTGTGTTTCAAAAGAAATTAATCAATACATCCTTTCCGCGATAGCCGCTGTTCTACTATACATCCCCCATACAATTCAGACAGGTATCCCAAATGTTCCTCGTTTACATTTTTTTATTATTTTTAAAATCAAAATAAATTTAGATATTAAAGTATAAACAGCAATAGAGTAAAAATATGATTGTTGCATTGCATTACTAGAATTTTAATGTCAAACGGTTTTGTACTGGTTTTGCCTAAGAAAATTATGCACGATATCCAATGCAAGGCAAAAATATTGTTTTTCAGATTTTTTTCGAGCTAGATTAAGAACTTTTCAGAGTACTGGTCCAATAACTGAGAGTCGACAAAAATCAATACAAAATGTGGAATACGCAAGTACAGGAAAGAAAACGCAGTAATTTTTTTCTCCAACACATTCACACTTTTCTTCAAATAATTAAATAAATCTTATAATATAAGTTTCGTAAGAATCATGATCTATACAGTTATAATACATTAAGAAAATTTGAATTTTCAATCTGAAAAACTGAAATTATAATTTTTCACAATCTCTGTAATAAAAATTTAGAAAGCAATTACTATTTTAAGTAAATAATTTGAGTAAAATATTCTTTATATAACAATAATTAATGTATGATATTATACAATTGGTATTCCATTTAACATATCAACAAATATATATGCTAACATTTAAATTTTTTTTTGTTGTATTAGATATTGCAAGTAATATTAAAATTTTATTGTAAATTAAATATAATTTTATAAATGAAATTAAAATATAGTTTCGAAATATAATAAGTAAATTTAGTGTAAAATGGTATGTTTGTATTGATTCATAATACAACCACGGTCAAGTTAAATTTCCCGCCCTTAAAATTGTTTAGCTCATGTCATGAGAACTATCGAACGGCACCGAACGTCGTCGTAGCTTAGTGGCAATTGTGTTGGAGTGAAGCCATTCTATACAACAAAAACAATTTAATGTTATTATTTTTTAATGTTGTATCGTCAAATGTGAAAGTGAAATTATTAATTAATCAAAATGTATCATCGACCGAGAATGTGTCGTACATGTTTGCAAATGTCAAGAGGTGATTTTAAGTTTGTTAGTCTCGATGCAGGCGATCCACTTTGGGAGTCAAATTCGCCTAACCTAAAAGAGCAGCTTTTAACATTAGTCCCCGAAATGGTAAAAATTTATTATTGTTAATAGAATTTGTACATGAAGTTTCGTTACATTTTTATATTTTATAGGTTAATTTGTATATCTCGTTTGTGGGGGTTGTATGTTAAATTGTATTTCTTTCATGTTATGTCAATGTATTTCAATGTATTTTCTACTTCCTTTTTTGACATTCTTACTGGTTTCTCTTAATAATTTCTTTTTGGTTTTACATTATCTTTTACTAGTGATTGGGTTACGAGACTTCTTTTCGCATAGTTAAATTGTTGCATTCATTACTATCGAAGAATGCAGGTAGTATTTAGATTGTATTCTAATTGTGGTGTAATAGAACTAAATTGATTGGAATAGTTATTTAAAATTTTATAACGGTATCAACTAACACTATCGAACATTAATTTATATCACCCAACCGAGTCAAATAATATGGTTTCGTAGTTGAAAAGTTAGTGCAGGTTCTTTTATGCTGATCTTTACATTCAAATCTATTATCGACAGTATTTTTATACATATATTTTAAAAATTATATTAATGTATGTTGCTATTGCATGATGTTTTCTCTAATATTATCTGTTTTCTGATTAAGATCAATTTTTCTATGAATTTTTTGTTATATAACATTTATACCAGGAGAAGCCTTCAGTTTTTGAAATATTTTTTAAAAATTTAAAAATAAAATACATAGTTTAACAACTGTTACATAATACCAATATAAAAAGTAATCGTGGAAATTATACAAATTAAATACCGTTATTTATTTTTTTTAAGGTTTTTCTTAGCTTTTGCTCAAAATTAAACGTTTCAAACCGAAAAATTCCTGAATATTTTTATCGTCGATAATGGAATAGGCCGGCAGCCATTTTGATGACTCTGTACAGCACCAACGAAACGCCTCGCTGATCTATAAACAGATTGCATTAGTTTTTCCAAAAACCTATACGTTTCTAATTTTTCTCGCAACCTTTCGAAAATATTGCATTATTTTTAAGTATTGCGTTTATAATATTTTCGCAATATCCCAATTACAATTTTTGCATTACGAAACAATACGAAGCGAAAATATTTATTTTTTTATCTTTCAAAAAGTATTTAAAATTATTTGATTTTTCCGAACATCTAACGGAAGAAGATAATACATAATTGCTTGCATACTTGTCAATAATAGAACGGTAGGCCGCCATGTTGATGACTAGCCTGCCGCACGACCACATTCTCTTGTGGGTAAACTAAGCTTTCTAAATGGAATTCAATTTCCTTCATTTTTTGACATGCAAAATTATTTTTATTCGATTACCCTATAATATGCATTTATTTTCTTGACAAATTATTTTTCTATAATATTTAAATTGTTTTTTACTACCCCATATTTCGTTAAAGAAATCAAAATATTTAAAGAAAATGTTTATTTTCTTTACTTGAACAGTTTCAATAATAAATATACGACAAGATATGTATTCGTTTAACATTACAGTTGTAAACCTGAAATATATTATCAATAAGATCATGACCTTGGATATTCGTTTTGTAATATTTATAACTATGGTCTACAACTATTATATACATTATATCATGTTCGTACAACTACTTATAAATCAACATAGAGGTATCTATAGTATAATTAATAGTTTCTGCAATTACGGAAAAGTAAAAAAGAAAATGGTTTGCATTTAAACTTTTGCCCTATTTACGTATTAACGATAAACATTAATATTTTTATAATAACCAAAAATATGTATTAACGGCATTAATATTAGTAAACCCAAAATCAATGTTTAAAAAATTTCGATGTTCTCTCGCGTTGAGCGGTAATAACTTGGGAACTGAGGTTTTTGACCTCGAAAGTCACGTAGAACTGCACTGCTTAGATTATGTCTAAATAGGCATTATTATAGTAGTTTTCCTAAGATAACTTTGAAGATACAATACGTAATTATTTCTATATATATGTATGCAATATATTGCTCAATTCTAAAAGAGTTTAATTACAAAATATAAAACAATATATTACACGAAACTTGCCATTGCGCGAAAACGGTTTAATTGAAAAAAATATATTGAAAAATATATGTACTTAATATAAAATCGACGATTTTTACTATTTTACGATAATTCGTATTATCGACAAACAATACTAATAAACATAATACAATAACAATATAATTGTATTTATTGACTTATTAAAGCTCAAATGTATGCATTTAAATATAGTTTATTTATTATAAAAATATTCTACTAATGTATCATAGTATTTATTTTAACACCGAAAGGTATTTGCGAAAATCGCGTAATATCATAATTAGACAAATGTCGATAGCTATAGATACTTTTATAGTATAATACACAATAGCAGACGTAATATTATTATTGTATCGGATGCCTCGAAAATAGTTACTATTTTAAATTTCCATTATTTTAATATTGTTAAATTAATTCCGTCTATTGACGAAACAACCATTGCTACTAAATTGATTATCGTGTTACTTTTTCTGACGTCACCATCGCTGTTGCCTTCATTAAATCATTTCAAATACTTTCAAGATATAAAATATTACTTGGATAATTTTTATTTAATCACAAAATCCCAATTAACAATGTAATAAAAATAATATAATATATTTATAACTATTGTATATACAGGGTATTTCAAAATAATATCGCATTATTATTTTTTAATAATTATACATACATTATGTTCAAAGCTTGAAATTCTAATACTGAGGCAATTTTATTACTTTTTTATTTTAAATAATATAATTTGTTATCTACAGATAATTTGTTATTGGAGTTCAACCTTTCCACTTTGGTTTTGTTTAATAAAACTGTTATTTATATATTATAATACCGGATATAAATGACTGTCTTAGAAAGTTAATAATTTATGTTACTATAATTTTAACGCATTTAATACAATGTAAGATTTATAAGAACCAGTAATTCCAAAATAAATGTTATCTTATTTACTAGCAAAATTTTAATATACAAATAGATTATTATACATTAAAGGTTCCCTAATTTCAGAATAAAGAATTTTAATTTGGTATTTAAAAAATGTTTAATCTTTTTTCCTGTATCCTTTTTCATAAATCTTCTAACGAATTATTTCTTCTCTAGTTTTGGATACAAATTGCCAAAAATATACTACCACTACGCCTATTACCACACAATTACAATTTATATTCGTTTTTAGAATTTTTATCGTTTTCTGCAATCTTCATATTTCAGTAAAATTTTCAAACCATTTTTTGGTTGAATTAACTGGAGTTAATTGGGTTTTGATTCGAAGAACCTCTTTAGTGCATTTTTAACATTACCATTTCCTAATTTAAATCGTTCAGCTTTTGCAATATAATACTCGAAATAAATACTTTCCTTCTAAGGGTAACCTTCACATATTTCAATTGCTATGAGGGGGAGGGGAGATAGTGGTCTTAATTAACACTTACATACAAGACTTGGAATTCTAGATTTTTAAGAAATTCTACAAGATTTTTGAATCCGAATTCCTATCCTAAAGTTTCACGACTTTATTTTTTTCGTTTGTTCTTCAAACTTTTTTCATTCCAATGATTTCCAAAGGACTTCAAAAATTTCCAGAGTTTTCCAAAGGAATTCTGTAGAATTTCAATGAATTCCAGTGATTTCCAACAGAATTTCAAGAAGTGTTTACAAAATGTTAGAAAAATTTACCTCTTATTCCCGACCTATAGAACTGATGTCTAGATCAGAACTTGCAGATAGTATATTCTTTAATGATAATTTAGTTTGCTGGATCACTTCCAATTGAATGAAAATACTAATTTTAAGAATATTTTTTACTATGGCCTAATGTTAAAAATTCCACTCACTACCACTGGTAAATTTTTAGAAGTGGGATGACCAAAACATACGCCTTATTCTTACTTTTTAAACTCCTACAGTAAGCGAAGTATTTCTATCGGAAAATTTTTGCCCCCCCCCTTCGTCTCTATCCGAATCACGTTAAACAACAAAATGTTAATAGCAATAGCTAATAAATTGGTTTAAATTTTTTCTTTTCCAATCTTATCTTTAAACTTCAGTTCGCATTATTAAACACTAAATGCAAATAAAAAATGATATCAAAATGTAACGATATCATATTCTATGATTAGTACCTACCGGATTTCATGGCACGAACTTATCAAGTCAACAGTAAAGTATCAATATAAAAAAATATTTTTTGGCAAAAGGTAATTTTCTTCCTTCTGTGTTGCCAGCCTTCTCATTTCAACAAAATATTCATAATTCAAATACAAAATTTTCATAAAATCATTTTCAAAACACGACAATATATTTCAAATAAAGAAAGCAAAATTACCAGATCTTTTTAAGTTTGTTCTGCATATGAATTGTATTTACAATTTCTTAATTTTAATTTTTTGAATGTAGTATAGTTTGGTACCCCCCAAAGGCATCATTGACTGGATTGCTTTGTTCTGACAATGCTTTTGACATTGTAGTTTCCATATTGGAACTTTTGGAACCAGTATTGACTTGGGCTTGCACTCCTTGTTGCTTTACCATAAAGTATGAATAACATAATTATGTCTTATTTGTTTTTTGGTCATTTTCAATATCAATAAATCTAATTTTCCACATGAATATTAAATTTAAAAAAGTTAATAAATCTCCGTAAACCAACTTTATACATACATACAAATATATACATACTATAGTCGATCCAAGATATGAATAATATAGGTGGCGCGTCGTTTACAAAGTCTAATTTACACTGGGAAACTTCAGATAATTTAAATAGTACTTAATCTTGAAGTAATATTAAATATTCACCACAAAAAAGCGAAATGTTACAACCAAATAACTACGTCTATTCGATATTACATTTAACTCTGTTCACATTTATCTTATTTATGACTTTATCCGGTTCAGTTTAGGCAACACGCATAGCACTTCAATCGTAAAAATTTCGTTATTTTAATAGGGCCTAACTTCAAAGCAATTTCATTGGTTTACATTTCGAGGTCGTCGCCTTAGTACAAATTCCAATATTTTTCTTAAAAAAAACAGACTATAAATACGAAATTTTGTTTTAGAAACTATTATTTTTTGGAAATGCTCATTTTCAGGGATCTCATGACATCGATATTCATAAAAATGTTTACTTTTTTTTGTTTGCACAATTCAGGTTTAGGCTTCTGGAGGTGGGGGGGGGGTACACTAACAATATTACTATGATGGCTTTTTTATTTTCTTCGGGCTACATGTGGACACCTCAATATAAAAACATCCAACATTTCCTATATTCTTTATAGAACAGTGATCTTCTAGATCCGTTGGTTCTTTAGATTTGTCGTTTTCGGTTTTTTTAACAAGTGAGCAGTAATCAAAGATTTGTGCGCTTCTAGCTCTTTCGATTTCTTACTTACTTACTTTTATTACTTTGTATTACTTTTTTACAGTTTTTGATCTTTTTTCAAAATTCACTGATTATTCACAAAATTTTATATTTATACAGTGAGCTTGTTTTGAAAGAGAAAAATTTTGAAAGAGTTCCTGGATACGTCAACCTTAGTCTTTTAAGTGTCACTTTTCTGCCACTGGCATATTTTATAGCGTTTTGTTTTTGACCTGTGACGTCATTGTAAACTTACTTTAAATGGCAACCTTTCTTTTTCTTCATGGAATTGAATAGAAAATGTAAAAACACTTCGTTCTTCGAGCAAAAGTTTTTCAAAATAATCGCATCTGAATCAAATTAGTGATTCGAACCGGATATTTTAATATGGAAATAGTTGATCGCGTTAACTACTAAGCCAATGACGGACTGTTTTGATACTACTTATATGCTAACAAAATAAAAAGTTTTTTTAGAGGTAAAATAATAATTAATCTGTTTGCTATAAACTACCTGCTTAATGTTATTAAACATAAAATAGATTGAAATAAAAGTAATCTATTAATTACTCAACTATAAAAATAAATGTCTTTGTTACTAATTACTGCGTCATAACAATAAATGATAACTACAATAAAAATAAAGTTAAATAAACTTAACCTAGGAGCTAGTTATCAGCAGCAAAAAATATACTTACATTTAAAGAAAACTCAGAAGACTTTCAAAAGCAAAAAGAGGGTACAATATCTAATAAATTTTTTCCACTACTAGTCATATAGGCTATCATTATAACCTAGCCAAGTCGCATCTGAAGTGACGTTTTTCAGGCTACTGGTGTATAATTTTTTCATTATACACTACTAGTTATAAGCTGTATTCTTTTTACCTATTTTATTTCCATCTCAGTTGCACAATTGAGATGAAGTGAACTGAGACGAACTAAGATTAACTGAGTCAAAGTGAAGAAAAAAACAACGAAAATTTACTACTTAGTGATTTTTGAATTTAATTATTTTGAAGTTTGGTAGTACTAACCAAATGTCAACATAAACTTCAAAAAGACGAATTAAAAATTTAAGGTGCAGTAGATATTATTGAAATGATTGTAATAAGTGACAAGTTTAATTCAAATCAACCAATCCGGACTATTTCCCAATTTGTCTCAGTTGTAACACTTCAAAACAGCAAGATCAGTTTGGGTATGGAAGGGGATAATTTTGTCACGTAAAACTCAGTTCGGCACGGCACAGTACTTATGTCAAAACGGTAAGAAAAAGAACCTTTCAACTGAGTATCTCAGTACAATCTTACTTAAAATAGGTAAAAAGAATACAGCTAATAATGAACATATTGATATTTTTCAATAGTTTGGCGAATGTTTATGAAAGAAATGTTGTTAAAAAACGATTTTGTATAACCAAGAGATGCTATTTAAATGCATTTAAACTATTCAAAACGCTTTTTTAATAGAATAATTTCGTTTCAAATATTTTTAAAAAACTGGAATTTAATTATGACAGCTAACCTAAACTTGCCAACACCTGTCAAATCAACAAAACAAAATAAAGTTGTCATTTGATTTAATATTTTAAAGAAATTTTTTTATTAAGGAGACTTCTTAGACGCACCTTGGAATATAATCTTGGCGCTAAGTCAATAATGACAGTCTTCACGACCTTGGCCTATAATATACTATTATTGTGAACATTTTTTCACAAAAAATTATGGAAAATTTGTATGATATGTAATCCTTAGGGTGTCCTTTGCCATTTATGACATTTTTTTAAATATTTTGCACAACTGTTTTTCTGTGCATAAAAATAAAACCTGAAATATACTTTTTGCTTTATTTTGGTATTCATCAACCTATTTTTGATATTTTCTTTTGAAGTTTTGAGTAAATTTTGGATTTATTAGATTGAATAAAATAATTTTATGCGAATGCATTATTGCGCTTTTTGGGAAGTATTATTTTGATATTTGGAATTGATTTGGATTATTTTTTATAAGTTGCTTCCGAGCGGTAGTGGATTGATCGGTTTCGCTGATTTCGAAAAGGAACAATTGAAGTTAAAAATTGAAATTTGAATTATTTAAAATTGGAAAATTTAAATTGCATTCGTAGGAACGAATGGTGCTGTTGTCAATTTGGATAAGGTTAAAATCAAGACTTCGATCCCTTTGAAGAAAGTTAAAATTTTTCATTTAATGATATTTGGTAACTATTTTTGGACAACAATTTATTTATTTGGATGGATAATTATTAATAGAGAAGATTTTTTTTTATGATCAATTTTTTTAAATGCAAAATTGAATGTTTGGAAATTAATTATATTTGGAATTTTACATTGGATTTGAATTACGTTTGATTTAGTAATTATTTTTGGAATTATTGCATCTATCTTTTGGCACCCAGGCAATGGGGCAGAATTTTATTAGCTCGATTTTAGTGGAACGCAGTTGTTTTTAGAATTTATTATTAATTTGCATTACATTGGATTTTGTTAATTGGTAATTATTTTTAAAAAACATTTTATTCTTTTGGCGTTGGAATTGAATTGGATTATTAATTATTTTGAAGAAGATTTATTTTGGAGAATTTATTTTTTTTTGCATTAGAAGAATTTTATTTTTATTTTTGAGAACGATAGAACCCAACCTGAGATACGACCGTCTCGTCTCCCGCATTTAGGAGCAAGCTTGGAGCACTTATAGTGTATGTGAAGAGTCAACCTTTTTTTGAAAGGATCACTGCAATATATTTTTTAGATAACAAAAGTTGCGATTTAAACATTTTGTGATTCGAATAGAGCAAGTAAGAGAAAGCAATTTATATTATACATTATGAAAGGTAAAATAAGTTTTCTCTCTATCTCTTAATGTGTTCTGATCACGGAATTGATCAAAGACAAGGCATTGATAACATAAAAAAATTCTGTATTTATTTATGTAAAAATATAGCTAATCTATGTAGTATATTACAAACATTTTTAGAATTGCTGTTCAAGTTAATTCCTCTGTTTTCCGGTATTGCTTATCTTATAATAAAATACTGTACAACTTGATCTAAATACTCAGATGTTTTAGATTAAATTAGAACAGTAAACATAATATAAAAGTGCATTTTAAAACTAACAGAATTATTACAGCATTTTTAAATTCAACAATAATTAAAATGAATAATTAAAGGAACAGGACTAAAGCGGAACCCTGTGGCACTCCAGCTGAAATAGATTTTGGGTTTGGTTTGGAATCAAATCCAGATTTAGACCTCAGTTATATATCATGAATATCAAAACAATATACTGGCGAACCTGGAATCTTCCGATATTGGTCTTCAATTTATGTGGTGAACTTTCAGAATACTATTACAAAAATTAAAACATTCACTTTTTAATGCTAATATTTATTTATGCAAATATGAAAAATTATCTGATTTATTCATATGATCAAGTAAAAATAAACTCAAGAAAACATTACAATTGGTATCTCCAAGTCTCAAATTTAAATTTTATCTTTGCAAGGGTTTTTAAACAATTACTTAAAAGGGACTATTTAAATTTTTATTCTTGGAAATAAAGGACATTTAAGATTGCATTCTATATAAAGAATCCTATCTACTTGGGTAATTCATTAATAAATAAAAAATTTATTTTTAATTTAATAGTAAATTTTATATTTTCTTTTTCAGAAACTCGATGGTAGTGGAACGGTGATGTGCACTTCTTGTTTTATTGCACTTCGTACAGCTTACGAATTTAAGAAGATGTGTCAATACACCGAACAAAGATTTCAAAATTATAACTACAAATACCGCAGACCTTTTGGCGTTGGTCCTGGTAGCGCACAATTTCATGTAACACTGAACGAAACACGTAAATCTCTCAATAACAAAAATGGTTATTACGGTTGCCAAAACATTAACTTTTTACAAGCAGACACAAGTATTGATATAACGGAACATCACTTATACGATGCCAGCAAACCACCACCTCGAAAAGACTTTTTAAAAGATCCCATCATAGATCAAGTTATAAAAACTCCTATCGAATCTCTTCCATCTAGTAAAGTAGAAGATAAACCTGTCGAAGTGAAACCTGTTGAAATAAAGTCAGTTGAGGTCAAACCGATAATCGAATCGAAGCAAATTGAAATTAAACCATTCATTTCAGAAAAGCCAGTTGAATTGAAACCAGCAGTTCAAATAAAACTCTCCGAAGTGATCAAAGAAATAAAAGTTCCTGAAATAAAAAGACAGCAAGTTGCTAGGAAAAAAATAACTGCCTCTTTACATATAAGAAAAAAATATAAAATTGGTAGCGAAATATCCATTTTGAAATCTGAAAATAGAAGTGTAAGCAAAGTTGATACAACTTCTGAAAATAAAAACGTAAACAAATTAGATTTGCTTATTAAAAGAGCTTGCGATGAAATTGAATATCTTAAAGAAAATTATATTACGCCAAAGTCTTTATGCTGCTACTCCAAGATTACCAGGCTCTCTAAGCCCGATAACTTGGAACAATTGAGTAAAGAAGCAAATTCTTATTACTTTGATGCACTGGAAGCAGAGGTTTCTTGCCAACATTGTTCGAAGACTTTCGATACAAAGTACAAGTTGAATATGCATGACATCGAAACTCATCCCGATAAGCAAGTATTTAAATGTACTGAATGTGTTCAAGAATTCGTTCACGAAATCAACCTAAAACAACACATAGATGATGATCATACTAAACCGGTAACACCAAATTTGGACGAAGATAAAGTACCACTGGAGAACTTTGTTGAAGAGACTAAAGAATATAATACTACAGATGTGGAAATGATAGATACTGAAGAGAAATTAGAGGACGATCCATTAATTGAAGTTCAATCCAGAGTTTTAGAAGATTCAAATGCTAAATCAAAAGGAAATAAAGAATCAAATATTGAACTTGAAAAGGATGCGTTATTAGTTGTATCAAAAGTGGTGGAAGATAAACTGAAATTGGATGAGAGCAAGAAATACAAACCTTCTTATGAAGATGACGATGAAGATTTCATTCTCGAAGATAATGCTTTTAATATTTCTGACAGCGAAGATGAAAGCATTGATATAGAAATCAATGAATCCGAAATTAATCAGTTACTTCAAGATGATTACGAGGGTAAAATTATTAAAAATATTACAAGCAAAACAAGCGAAGCGAACAAAAAGGTTAAAGAAGAAAAGGTGTTGTCAAAATCTCCATATATTATGATTTTGCCTAAACCTGTGGTTCTTGAAAGTGTAAAAATTGAAAAAACGTTCTCTAAATTTGTTGCTGAAAATCAAGTTGAAAAATTATTGTCTAAGAAGCAAATTGAAGAAAAGGTGAATAAATTAGCTGAAATTCAATTTGTTGAAGTGAAACGTGTACTGCCTAACAGACAAGCTAATACATCAACTACTGAAGAAAAAGTATTATCGAAAAATTTAAATTCTGGTAGAGAGAGTAAGGAATTGTCTAAAACGAATTTGAACTCCAAAATTCTTGAAAATAAAATTGAGAAGGAAGAAGTTCAAAGAGGTAGTCAAAAATCTCGTTTAGATGTTTCAAATCCTAAAGATAATGTTAGAAAAGATTTACCTAAAATGACCCCGATTTCTCAAGGTAATGAAATTGTAACAAAGAAAGAAGTATCCAAAGCATCAATAGAAAAACTTCAAAAAGAACCGCCCAAATCAGCTGCATTAACTATAACTAGAGTTGAAAAAGAAGTATCCAAAAATCAATCTGTTGTTGAAAAACTTGAAAAGTTATCACCTAAGAAACTTGCAGATGCGCCATCCATTGCAAGTAAACCTAAAGAATCACCTAAAGCGAAAGTAAATGTTCAAAATGAGAAAAATAAAGCTCAAAAGGAATCGCCTAAAAAGCAAGATAAACCAATTCTTGAAAAGGTGCATAAAGTGAAAGAACCAAGTGAAGTTAAGAAGGATTCACCCAAAAAGCAAGATAAACCAACTGTTGAGAAAGGAAATAAACTGAAAGAATCGTCTGAAGTGAAAACTGACGTACAAAGTGAATCAGATGAAGTAAAACTTACAGTTCAAAAGGAATCATCTCAACACCAAGATGAAGTGCAAATTGAGATTCGACAAGAATCTTCCAAAATCCAAGATGAATTGATCCTTGATAATGAAATTGATTTGCAAGAATTAGCTGAAATGGAAACTGACGTTCAGGAACAATCACTTAAAGAGCAAGAATCTGATGAAATAAAAATGGTAATTGATAAGGCATCGCCCAAAAAACAAGATAAGTCAACCCCTGAAAAAGGAAATAAAGTGAAAGATTCACCTGAAGTGCAACCTGAGGTTCAAAAAGAATCTCCAAAAACTCTCGATAAATCGACCCCCAAAGAGAAAACTAAATTGAAAGAATTAACTGAAGATGAAAATGAATTATCCAAAAAGCAAGATAAGTTGACTACCGAAAAAGGAAATAAAGAAATGCAAGCTGAGGTTCAAACGGAATCTCGGAGAATCCCAGATAGATCGCCCCTTAAAAGAGGAAGTAAACCAAAAGAATCTTCTGAAGTTGAAAAGGAATTGCCCATAAAGCAAAATAAGTCGACTCCTGAAAAGAGAAACAAACTTAAAGAAGTGCAAGCTGAGATTCCAACGGAATCTCGGACAAACCCAAGTAAATCGCCTCTTAAAAGGGGAAGTAAACTAAAAGAATCTGGTGAAGTTGAAAAGGAAATGAGCAAAAAGCAAGATAAATCAACTCCTGAAAAGAAAAATAAACTTAAAGAATCGCCTAAAGTGCAAGCCGAGGTTCAAAGGGAATCACCAAAAAATCAAGATAAATTGACTCCCGAAAAGAGAAATAAACTGAAAGAATCTGTTTCGGTCAAAAAGGAATTGTTCAAAAAGCAAGATAAGTCAACTTCTGAGAAAAAAAATAAACTTAAAGAATCGTCCGAAGTGCAAAGTGAAATTCAAAAGAAATCTTCGAGAAACCAAGATAAATCAATCTCTGAAAAGATAAATAAACCGAAAGAATCTACTGCAGTTAAAAAGGAATTGTTTAAAAAACAAGATAAGCCATCCATTAAAAAAGAATCGCCTGTGGCTCAAAAAATATTGCCCAAGAAACAGGATCAAGCGACTCCTGAAAAAGAAAGTATCTTAAAAGAATCGCCTGAAACAAAAGTTGATTCTATACCTACGATTCAAAAAGATTTATCTGGAAGTCAAGAAGAAATCGAACCAAAAGCAAAAACGTCAGAAGTGAAGATAGATGATCATAATGAAAATATTTCAAGTCTTCAAACAATAAACAAAGAAGAAGAATTATCTGAAATGAAAACAGACACTCAGGCAGAAGTACCTGTAGAGTCGCCGAGGAAACAAAATATAGCAATTATTGAAACGGAGACGAAAATGAACGCTCAAACTGAGGTGGTGGAAAAGACCTCGATGCAGCAAGATGTTACAACTATTGAAAAAATAGAATCTGTTGAAATGGAAGTAGTGCAGAAAAAATCTCCTCAAAAGCCAGTTATGCCAATTCTTGAAAAAGAAAATGTACCAATCGAATCACCTAAAATTATAACAAATGCCCTAAGTGAAGTGCAAATGGAGTCTCATAAGCAAGACATGCCGACACTTGTAAACGTTAACAAAGAATTAAATGAAGAGCCAAAAATGCATTTAGATCCACCCGTTCTCCAAAATGAAATCAACATAGAATTACCACAAGTGCAGTTAAATTCTGAAAATAAAGTTATTGAAATGGACGTTGATATTCCGATTCTTGAAAATAGTATTGAGCTACTTAATGTGCAATCAGGTACTCCTGAAAAGTTGGCGAAAATAAATAAGGAAAATAAGGAAATTGAAGGTACGTACGTCAAACCTTACTGGTACAAGTACATAAATTATGTTAAGTGTTTTATCTGTCAAAAATTATGTCGTAACAAGTTACAATTATTACAACATTGTAAATTTGTTCACGTTCCAACGACCAACACTCCACCAAAGATAGTTCAAGATGAAGAAGTAATGAAAGTTACTGAAAATTCAGCAGCAACCACTGAAATGGAAGCTATAAAACTTTACAAAAAAGATGATACACCTTATAAGTGTAATATTTGTGACAAACAAGTTTTGGCAAAAGAATACTTAGATATTCATATGCACATTCACATTCCGTATAGTTTTGTCTATGACAATGATAGAGTCGACAATTTCATATGTTACATCTGCAATAAGACGTTTCCAAAGGATAGGTTTATGAAATTGCACAATTTGCAGGTACATCAAACAAAACATACAGTTTGTAAGATATGCAATAGGTTATTTAAGAGTGAATTTTGGTACAGCAGGCACAAGTGTCTTATACCTCAGGCTCTTCCTGCCGCTGTTGAAGAAAAACCAGAAGTAGAAGATGAGACCCAGATTAATCCTCATATATGTAATGTTTGCGATCGAAGATTTGGAAGATTACGTTTTTTAAAGTCACATCAACATCGTATGCATCCCGAGGCCTATAAAATAAATTTTGGTGATCTTAACGCAAGCACTTCCGGCACATTGTCGGAAAGTGTAATCGGAGCAAGTCCAAATGTTAGTTCGAAAGATGTAAAAGAAGGTAATGCAAAAGAAGGAAGTGCGGAACCAGTCGCGAACATAATCGACGATGAAGTTAAATTTCTAAAATCTAGTGAAAGTAACTATAAGAGAAAAAGTACCGACAGGATGCCGAAGCTTCAGTGCGATTTTTGTGGTACGATGATTTGTGAAAATTTGTATGACAGTCACATTTATGAGCACAATAAAAAACGAATGCAAAAAGGACGCAAATCTGATGAAAAATTGCCCGATAGCACTACTACTAATTATGGTGCTGGTGAAACTCCAACAAATGTTACACCAGCAGTGGTCAGTTCGGAGGAAACGGCAACTACTGAGACCACACCAAATCCAACTGCAGTCACTGAAAAATTGTTCATGAAATGTGACTTTTGTTTCAGAATTTTTCAACGCAAATATCATCTTGCCAATCATATTAAAAAACATCACGGAGATTTGTCGCAAAGTACTGAAGTGCAATCGGGTAATGAAGAAAGCGAAGCCGCCGAAGAATGTGAAGAAAGTGAAACATCCAGAAATGAGTCTATGGAAATGTTGGAATGTTGTGGGCGGCAGTTCAAACTTAAAGCCCACTATGCAAGACATTGCAGCACAAAACATCCAGACATATTCTACAAAACCACTCCATCGAAACCTGCATCTCCAATTCCAACTGCCGACCTATTAGCAGTCGTATCAACCAGGCGGTCTAACACATACAAAGCAAAAGAAAATGACAACGAAAGTGTTCCACCAACCGAAGAGCCCGTGAAAGAGAAGCGCATCATTAAACGTAAAACCTTGGATTTGATCGAACCTACCGAATCTGTTAAAAAACCAAAAGTTATCAGTAGTGAAAGTGTAAGTACACCCGAAAGTTTGAAACGAAAGAAATCGTCGGAATCGGACGGTGAATCGGCGCGTAAAAAGAAAGTGCCTCCTCCGGTTGAAGTCGACGATCAAGATACTTCGCTTTACAAATACCAATGCTCCACATGTGCGAGAAAATTCAAACAATACAACCAATTGCGCGATCACAACAACGTCCACACCGGGGATCGTCCCTACAAGTGCTTCTTTTGTGAGCCGGTACGAGGGTTCACGCAAACGTCTTCGCTTTATGTGCATTTTCGACGCGTGCACGTCTCGATCGTTAACAACGTTGAATGGGAACCCTATTCCAAAAACGGCGTCTGTTTAATATGTTCCAGTGTGTTCGAAAAGCATACAGAGATGTTCCAGCACGCCAAAGACTTTTATGTGGATGAAGGTTTCAAATGCGACGTTTGCGAACAACATTATACAATGTCGTGTCACCACCGTGTACATTCTCCTATTCCTCTCCAACAGAAGGAAGAAACGGTTTCGAGTAATACCATAGAATCACCGACTAGATGCGATCCTTGCGATAAAGTCTTTGCTACACAGCATATGTTCCGATTTCATAAAAAAAGTTTGGCGCACGTTCAACAGGTGCAAACATTAAAGAAGCAATCAGGTCGCAAGAAGAACGACGACAGCACAACTATCGAGGGACTGGCAAATAGCGTAGGTGATATTTTAAAAACATTGAGTGGAATGAAGAAGCACAAACATTACAAACACAAATGTTACGCTTGCGGTAAGACGTTCAATAAAAGAGTGAATTTGAAGATACACAGGCGGCAAAACCACAGAAAAAGAAGTAGAGATACAGTCGAAGAAAATGAAGATGAACACAAAGCGTCTTCTAGTACCGACGTTCCGATTTTAGATGAAAATGAAATATTGAAAAGTATTACCGCCAAGAGAAGACCCAGTGTGTTATCAGAAAATAGCGATGATAAAATTGACAATCAAACCGATTTGGAAGAGTGCGATGATAATGTGGATCAGTCTAGTCAGAGCAGTTGTAGTCAAGATGACGAATTTGAGAGTATTAAAACTCCTTTTGACGACTCGGCAGATTTTGATGCCATGAAACTAGTCGAATCTTTACAATTACCTGACGATGTAATTGACGAGGTTATAGCCAATGAAACTAGCAGCGAAATTTTATGTAGTCAAATGAAATCGGCCGTCGAAGAAATAGCTTTTAATGTAGGATATCCCAGCTCGAGTGACGATTTTCCTCAAGATATAATCGAGAGTGACGGTGTCACTTATACAAAGATGCGTGGAGTGCCGATCGACAGCCTCGAATAAACGGATTTATTTAAACAACAATTTAGTCGAAATAAAAGTTAAGTGTTGACTGAAAACTATTAGTATTTGTGATTTTTTATTTATTTTCTATTTTTGAAACTAAAAGGTGTTAATTACGAAATATTAAAACAGTTAGCGTAGATTCCTCGAAATACTATCTATTGTGTTATATTATGTTATATAGTCATGTTTATGTTTAATTTGAATTGGTATTTTATTTTCTCACAAAAGTAAATCGTGGCCGCTAAATTAATGTTGATACATTTGTGCAATTTGTTGACTCTACTCCAGTAATCAAATATTACCAAAATCGGTAAATGATATGCAAATCGAATTAGTTTTGTATTTTTTTATTTTATTGTGTAAATGCTGACCACATAATTGAAAATGCTCACTCTGTTTTGTATTCATGTAACTTTTGAACAAATGTTTTTAAACTGTTATTCATCTCGTCTCATGTTTACTTTAAGATACAAAAGGCTATTTTAATGGTAATTTTTTTATGTATTTGTATTAATTGTATAAGCTGTTTTTCAATTTAGTCTGTACATAAAATAATAATAGTTAGAAAAATTTTCGTTTTGTTGCTTTATTTCAAAATTTACACAGAAATGTACAAAAAGAACATTTTCATAGAAAATATAATAATATATAAGTGTTTTAAGTAAACTTTAAATAGTGACCTAGAGTTAAGTTGTTCATGTTTAATGGTATGTATTCTAGGATACCATAAACTTCATGATTATAAATAAATCATTTAAATCGACTTAATTATTTCTTTTGCTTCACACTCGATGCTTATTGGCTTTTTGCTAGTAACATCAGTTCTTTGCAAAATTTGAGTGTTTTCTTCGACTTCAAACAAAACTCGATTCAATACTTCGACAACTTCGTCGACATTTTTCTTAGAAAATACCATTGGAGGTTTTATTTTTATAACGTTGCAGTGTGGTCCATCTATGGTCAACAAAATGTGTTCGTCTTTCATTCGAGACACCACATAGCTGGTGACTTCCTTAGCTGGAGCTCTTGTTTCCCTGTTGGTTACTAAATCTATTCCTACAAACAATCCTATACCTCTTACGTCACCAATTACTTGATGCTTCTTTTGTAAAGCTTTCAACGAATTTAATAAGTAATCTCCTACTTCTAAAGCATGTTGAGCCAAATTTTCATTTACAACAACGTCGATTACTGCATTTGCGATGGCACAGGAAACTGGGTTGCCTCCATACTAAAAGAAAGTAAATAATTATTGGTGATAATAGAATAAAACGTTTAATAACGAAATAAACAAATTTACATGTATTTAAATGAACAAGCATTAGTTAAAGCTAAAATTAAAATCTATTCATGTCCTGACAATTAGAAATCCATCTCATGGTGAGGATGAGTTATAATTTGTATAAAAAAATTGCCCCTAAGTAAACTTTTATTAATTAGGTACATAACGATTTCAAGGGAGGAGGAATTGTAAAATCTCTCCATTTCATTACGTAATTTTTTTAAATATATAAAAAGCAATTTCGGCTTTAATTTCATCAAACATGGACGTACTCACGGGGTCGAGGAAGTTAAAGCCACCAACCCCCCAAAGATGCCAGTAGCGTAAATACGGAGGGTTAAAGCCACCAAGGTAAATTCTGAAATTGGAATTTACATACGCTTGAATGGTTTAACAAAATGCAGACTTTAAAATAAGATCATTTAAAGTTAAAACCGAATGAAGTTTTTTAGACCAACGGGGAGAGGTCGTAAGATGAATGGAGTAAAGTGATTAAAAATTTGAAAAATTATTTTTACTGAATTAAAGGACGCTCCCTAATTGTAATTGGAATTCAATTTTAAAGGTTTTAAAATTTGTTAATTACTCATATTTAAAATAAAATATATAAAAAATGAACTTTTATTTGAAAAATTTTTTTCTGGAAACAATTTAAAAATTTCAATTGTTTGAAAGCAAAGGGTACTAAAAAAGGTACTTTGGTGCCGTTCGGCAACTTTTACTTAATTTTAACGTTTTTAGAAAAATAAAATGTTCTATTAGGAAAGGAAGAGCTTTTTTCCCACTACCACAAAAAGTCAAACATTTGCATGAGTGGGAAGCAGGAACCATAGCCATGATATAAATAAGCATAAAATTGTTGTGCTGAAAACAATCTTTGCGCTAACCAAACTTGATGCGGAGTAAATTTTCCCATATTGTGAGAAATTAAAAATAACATTTTTAACTCTATTTAGAAAACAACTTAAAATAAGTTTTATTAAGGAAATATGAACGTCTAAAAGAAGTGTAGTAAAACAAATATTTTGCGTACTTTTCACTGCAACAGAGATGGCTTTTCCAATGTGCGCAAAATACATAATAAGGAAACACGTAACGAATAAAAAAATATTCATTGTATTTTTTGCCTCAAATATGTTTTCAGTTTCGGATCTTGTCTTTTAAAAATTAATGTGTTTATTTACTTTAGCATATTAAAACATCTATGCATTGCAACGTTCTCATGCCATTCTAAACCGAATTAATAATAATTTACTTACCGTGTTAAAGTATCCCACACCAGTTTCTTTAAAACTGTCGGCGATTGCTTTTGTTGTTACTACAGCAGCAACTGGGTGCCCGTTTCCCATTGGTTTACCAACAGTAACAATATCTGGAACCGCATCGATACCCTGCAATTGGAACGCCCACCAGTGTTTTCCAACACGTCCAAAACCAACTTGCACTTCATCCGCTATGCAAACGCCTCCGGCAGCTCGCACATGCTTATAGACATTTTTAAGATAACCAGGAGGTAAAATAATTTGACCTCCACAACTAACAAGACTTTCTGCTATGTAAGCACAAACGCCTTTCTCTTCTTTCTGTATTGAATCACATATTTTTTTTACATCTTGAGCATATAATTCACCCAATTCTTCGGGACTGTATTTCGTATCGCGATATTTTCCCCTATACGAATCGGGAATGGAAGCCTGCGAAAAGAACGTCAGCTTATTTGCTGCTGTTAAAGAAATCCGCAATACTTACAACATGAACGTGATCTTTCTTGCCAGTTCCGCCTGGAAGGTCAAACTTGTAATGAGAAATGTCAATCAAAGATGTCAAATGACCATGGTACGCACTAAAACAATGCTAGGTTATATACACAAACGCAATAAAACCAATCCCACAAAGAATGAAAAGGTGATCATGATTGTAAAAAGGTTAGCAAAACGCATTATGATACATTTGCATAGAAAGAAGTAGATGAAGATCAAAGAAGAGCAGTCGTACTGAAAAGGTAAATGATGTTTATTAATTTTGGCTTTTAGTAGACTAGACTTGGACCAAACCCACTAGTTAGTTCCATGTGAATTCCTCAAGTCCAATAGCTAATTCTAATTCAATAGCTGCAATATAGAAATAAAAAAAAATGTGTTAGTGAATGTTGCCTATAAAAAAAAATAAAATAAAAAAATTCAAGATAATATACTAAGGGCCAATTTCATAATAAAATCGTTAACGTTCCGTTAACTAAAAGATCTTTTTAGCTAACGAGACACTTAAATGCTCTGTTAAGATATTGCATTTCATAATAAATTTAAAACTATAGTTAACTAATTGAGCACTTAAATTGCAATGTGCTATTAGAACTACAAAAAATGGTGTATTTGAACTTAAAAATATAACCTTAATTTATGCACCAGTCTCGTATTGGTTGGCAGTAAAATTACTTTGAAATTTTATTATTTTATTGCTATTATAATTGTAAATATTTAATAACAATAAAAAGTGAAATTAAAGACACCGATCTCTAAGAAATTGCAAATCCAATAAAAGAGGAATATTATAAAAAAAAAAGATTGTATATGTATATGAAAGAAGTAACAAAAATAAATATTCAAAAATTCAAAAATATATAAAAAATAAATAAATAAATAGATTTAGAAATAAAATTAAAAGAAAAAGAATTGTTAAAATGAAAATGTAAAACCTAATAATATACCTTAACAGTTACAATATTCCATATGATAATTAATAATGTTCCGTCTAGACAATTGACTTAAAGGTTCTAAAATATGGGTTTCTTCCTCTATTTCGTCCACATTTTCCTTTTCTTGCGGCACTTGGCATTCCTCTATAATTTTTTTTCCCTCTGGTTTTAGAGCTAAACCCTTTTGCAATACTGGAAAGCAACGTTTCCAAACCCTACACTGCCTCTCGACGATATTTCTTGTTGTGATGTTTTAATATTTAACAGCTTCGTCATAAATTAAGATTTTAATTGATACCCTACTTGATACTACTTGATCACCTACTAGTAAATATTTTCCGAAGTGTTTTATTGCAAAAAATATCTTTTAACTGGAATTGTTAAATATAGTCTGATCATAGTTACAGTCAGGCCACCTTGTAAAATATTTCTAATGTAGAATTTACTATCAGAGATAGTTTAAATATTAATCTCAAAAAAATTCTTCCTTGTCTTGAATATTTCTGCATCGTTTACTGCAGGCGACAGAATTTTTAACAATGTTTAATCTATTGCATCTATAGCCCTTGGAAATCGAGAAATTTGGTGAAACTCTTCAGCAATTTTTGCCATTTTTTCTTGGGTTTCGGACGTTTTTATGTAGAGCGGAGCTAACAAAGTAATAGAATCAGACACTGTAATAGATCTGAAATAGATGCAGAAGATGTAGATACCCTACAAAAGTCTGCTACTGATTTTTACATATATCCTGTTACAAAGGATGTAAACTATAATAATAATTAATTTACAAAATTAATAGCTGTTTATGAAAAGTATTTAATTGAATGCGCGCGGTAGTATGTTTAAGTTCAAACTTATTTTTTGAGTTACTTTCTTTTCAAAATTTACTAATACGAATTACAAATAAAGTTTCTTTCGTTAAATGAAACCGTTAAAAAAATCTACATCGTCCAAGAGTTTAACATAATTTTGTCTTCTACTGTACCATTTTTTACGCCTAACATAATTATAATTCTTTTTCTGAAGAACTACAACTACTAAAATCTACATCTACTAAAATGTTCATTTTAATTCACAACAACTTGTCAATATGTCAACTAAATATTTGTAGGTTACATTTAACATAACTTTTAAATATTAACAAGCTAAAATCGACTACTTAAGTTAAGGTTTCGTTAAATATTAACAGGTCGTTAAAAGTGATTATGAAATTCATTTTTGT
The DNA here is from genome assembly GCA_911387805.1 of Cantharis rustica. Lineage (NCBI taxonomy): Eukaryota > Metazoa > Arthropoda > Insecta > Coleoptera > Cantharidae > Cantharis > Cantharis rustica. The sequence goes on from OU426879.1 coordinate 41,541,713, forward strand.
TTTAAGTCGTCTTTTAAATTTTAATGCCATGTTAACTTTTGTTATGAAATTGGCCCTAAGTGATTTGATAAAAATTTGTAATCGTTTGAAAAATAGATATAATTAAATTATATATAGCAGGTTTATCGTGTGTTATTTTATTTTACTTTGTACACTTTCATTTAATCAAATTTTTTGAATTGTGTAACTGCAATTAATGGTTTGATCTTGGATAATATTCATGTATTAATAAATAGATTTTTTTTCACAATCAAGACAAATGCATTTGCTTATCAGACCGTGGCTAATACTTTAAAATATTTAATTTTTTGTATCTATTTACATAATATCAACGAAGTGAGCTTATATACTTTTACAAGGATAAGTTAGTTATCTAAATGACTGATTCATTAATCGTTAATAAATATTCATTACGTAAACACGAAATAAATTATTCTACTTACTGTTCCAAAGCGATAACGTCCTTGTTTCCTGTATGTATCTGGGCTAAGCGCAATGCTAAATCGTTAGCTTCTGAACCGGAATTGACAAAAAAGCAAACCGATAATTCTTCGGGCATAGTATTAACCAACTTTTCAGCATATGTTCCAATATTATCGTGCAGGAAACGATTGTTTGTGGACAAAAGACTCATTTGCTCGACTCCAGCTTTTACAACATTGGGATGGCAATGGCCAACTGAAATAATAAATTTTGAGTAAATAAAAATATAATATTGAAGTTTTTCGGAACAGGCTTAAGAGCCGCCCCTGAAGTTTCTCTCTAAAAAAATATAAATTTTAATAATAATTTGCTAAATACTTAATTCATTAACATTATCAGTCTATTCGTAATTGCAGATTACTCTTATCATTTCATTTATGTAAATATATTTATTATTAAAATACTAAAATAAGAACAAATTGTGAAATAGTTTATTAAATTAGTTAAATATTTGATTTTAACTTTTCATAAATTAAATTATTTATATATATCGTACCATAATTGATAAAGAAGTTAAATCACGTAAATACTATGCTGTTCTGGTTTACCTTCGCCATTTTTCTTATAAAATCTTAACAATAATAAATTGGCATTCGATATTGATACTTTTAAACTTTTAAATCAATTGCAATCTATTTTATTGTTTATAATTTAATTGCAATCTAAACAAAATCCACTTGACAATTAATTCTATTGCGTTGGTTAGGTTTGGTTTATTTTTAAAAGTGTTTAATAATAGAAATTAGAGAGAGAAAAAAGAAAATTTGTATTTTGCGTGTATTTGGGGTTTCGTTGTTTAAAAACTATAATACTATAACATTTATTCATATTTACCATGTGCTACATTATTAATGCAATCCAAATAAGCAACTCCTCTTTCATCGTACATGTATTGATCCTTAGCTTTCACAATTTTGAGTGGATTTTGGGCAAAAAATAATTGGCAAGGTGATCTAAAAGACATTTAAATAAAAAAGTTTAATTGGTATGTATGTCGAAATGTATTGAACTTATAAACTTACCCAACATATTTTTGGCGAAGTGCGATAGTTTTTTCTTTCGGAAGCATTTCCATTGTATTTTTTATCAAAAAGTTTTCGAACTAAACTTAACAGATATACAAAATCACAACTTACTTGTTCGATACTTTTTACTATAATGTAGAAGCTCGTTTATAAACGTTGCTTATAATCACTCGAAAAATTACGTCACAAACTGACGATGGTGAAGAGAAACTGAAAGTTATATACCCAATCTTAAAAATATTGTTGCTGTTGGTATAAAATGTATTAACCAATAGAATTTTTCATTTCATCAAATAAACAAGTACCAATAATAAAATAATACTTAATTATATGTACTTACCCAATTTTAAGGACCGCTGGTGATAATATTCTTACCTGAACGCAAATATCTACTTAAATCTAAAGATTTAAAAGACTATTTAATTATGGTTAATATTTCTGTAGATTATGAATTAACGGTATTGTACAGGGTTGGTCTAATATCGGTCACTTACCTACTGGGTTCAAATGTAACGACAGACTGACACCAAAATTACCTATATATTGACGACCATATAGCAGAATTTAACAAAATTACGCCAATATTTTAATTAAAATTAATTTAAAAAATTATAATAGAATTTGATCATGAAGTTAAATATTTATAGAGCAGTAGCATAATCATACTAAGATCTTAAACTTTTTGACAAGATAACGTAACGTAGCGTAACTTAATGTAATATCATTTTTACCCACCAACTACAAATTGCATCCCAAACTATTGAAACACAATTTTCATAATTATTCGTTTTCCTTCTTAATATTCATATAAAAACGAATTTATAAATACGAAAAATTTAAGTATCACTTAAATTGGCATAAATAATTCCCCCCCCCCCCCCACCTTTCTCCATGAAGAACAGTTTTTGATTTCCGTTGAATTTGACTTTATCAACCCTAACTCTTCACCAAATGAAAAAGCTAAAAAACTTTAACGAATTTAAAATCGTCAGACAGATAACTATATTTATATTTATTATAATTATTATTTAAAAATAAAAATTTATCACTCTGTTTTTTTTTATCTGGTCCTCCTTTTTAAAAAACATCCCAACATCTGAAAGTCGGTTCTGCGCTGTTTTTCATTGTTGACGGTAGTAATCACCAATCCGGCGAGATCGACAGTTTTACGCACGTTTTACGTGTCCTCCGAACTTAAAGTTCTTTACATTAGACTAGTGCTAAAAACATCTGTTTAACTGTTAGTTTACTTTTTTTATCGAACTGATAAATATATAATCTAAATACCTTTCAGTCCCAAGATAAATATTAAATAATTATTCTATTTACCTCGTTTGAAAACACCTGCCGTAGTTAACAAGATTATCAACAGATGACACTAACAATTGAAAAGAGTTACAAAGATAATGACGACATCGGCCTTTAATGAGACAAAATACATCTTATTCGGTCAGCGTTAAGGTTAATTTGATCAAAAATATATTAAGATTTCATTTGATATTTTCTTTAAATTAACAATATTGTTTGAAGTGCATTAAATATTTCTAAAAAATGTTTTTCGAAAGTATTTCTAATTCTAGTATAAACGGGGGGGGGGACTAACGTGATTAATATAAAATAAAATAAATTTTAAAAAAACTTTTTTAACAAAGCTTTTTCTAGAAATTGCACTAAAAAATAAAAAATAATTTTTCAAATAAGAACAAACAAAAGCTTCCTGAAAACATCAATATAAAAAGTGTATAAAAAATATAATTAAATTCAATAATCTTAGATCTTAGATTAATACAATGTTTATATATTGTTGTGTTCACATAAAGGCATAAGAGGTGTGTTGCACATTTGAGCAATTAAAGGATTAGCGATGCAACCTGATAAAAATATATAAAGCAGGATTTTTTTATTTATATTCCTCGTATGTTAACCAGTGACGCGCTACTAATATTGTGTTTCGTTATGTTAAGATTTTGTTAGTTTAATTTGTTTAATTGTTATCTTTTGTATTTAATTTAAGTTTTTGTGTATTTTTATTATATTATTTATTTGAATTTGGGCACACACGCAATTAAAACCAGCAGGTCACATTTGATCTAAATTTTCAGCAGAAAGAACCTTGATTAAAATCAAAAAAACCAAGAACCAATGAAAACATTGCAAGTAATAAATAACTTAGTAATGAAGAATAATAAACAACGGTCAATGGAGAGTCATTTTTGAAGAGCATTTGAGAACAGTCGTGTTCGAGTAATATTTGGAGAGCAATCCAATACGGTCGTGCGGATTAAAAATAATTCAGAGCGTGTCGATAGTTAGTGAAGATTGATTGATTTGTTTGGGAAGTTTACCCAAGGGGCTTGAGGCCATAGTTTTTCCATGTGTGGAAATTAATATCGGCACGCGGCTGAATAAGAGTTCGACTGCATTGTATTGGATACAAAGAATAAGAAGGAGGTGTACGAGCAAGTGAAAATAGTTCCTAGTTGAAGTAGGTGCTAAATAAAGAAGAAGAAGAATTAAGTTGTGAAGAAGAGTTGTTTATGTTCAACGGTATTAGCTGGTCGACAAATCGTGTGAGTCCTGCTTTTGTATTATTGTTATTAATTATCAGGTTGCAAATAAATATTAATAATTATATCGTCAATTGTATGATTGCCTTAATTGTAACCATTATTCGAAGAACCTGCAGATCCGTGAGATTTCATAAACATGAATGAATAAACATAAACATGTACTTTTGTCGTAAACGTTGTAGATTTGAGTTTCGTAGAATTTTTAATACAAATTTAGTTTACGAACTTTACGCAGGTAGAAACCGTCGTACTCTATGTAGATGTCGTTGTTTCGTAAACTTAACCTATAAATTAACCTACAAATTTAAATGTATATTATTTATAGTTTGTGATTTATAGGTTGCTAACACGAGGTTGCTAATACTAATAATTATTATTAAATAGCATTTTAAAAGCATAAACACAACAAAAATATCAAATAAATATAACCTACAAATACAAGTACGAAAGAATTACGAAACATTCAGGGAGTGTGTTCATGTCATACAATTCTACGAAGTTTACAAAGTACGACATTTACGAACTTACGAAGTGAAATGAATACCCTTATAAAGTTCGTAGATGTCGTACTTTGTAAACTTCGTAGAATTGTATGACATGAACACACTCTCTTAAATGTTTCATAATTCTTTCGTACTTGTATTTGTAGGTTATAATTATTTGAGATTATATTCATTTGAGGTTATATTTACTTGACATTTTTGTTGTTTATGCTTTTAAAATGCTAAATAAAAGTGAAAAACAGAAATTATTAGATTTTCTTGTGGAAAAGGCTATTCTTGATTTAATAATTTTAGAGGTTAAATTATTAAATAATTTATAGGTTTTGTTTACGAAACTACGACATCTACATAAAGTACGACGGTTTCTACCTGCGTAAACTTCGTAAACTAAATTTGTATTAAAAATTCTACGAAACTCAAATCTACAATGTTTACGACAAAAGTACAACGTGACATGAATACCCTTTATGTTTATATGGAAACCGAATAAAAATAACGTATTGTCATTTGAACAATGTATGATCTAAAATATGTGATTGTGTGATAAGAAACAACCTGCAGTGAGTTTCCTTTTTTAAAATATAAAAAATATAAAATATATATATAAACTATAATATAATATAGTCATATTAAAATAAACAAACTAAAACATATTATTAAAATAATGAATTTTAACTATTTAGTAAAGAATACTTATAGAAAAATAATATTTAAAAAACAATAAAAATGACAATAATTCACATTTAACACAAGTCAGAATTTAGAATATTTGAATGAACAAGAAAATGAATTTTAAAAAAATTTACGTTATAAAAACTGATAAAAGTTTAAAATAAAAACTTTGTAATACGATAAAAAGGCCATTATTTCATAAGTATTATTGATCTTCAGTCGTATTTAACATAATAAAACCGTAAAAATAAAATAAAAAGAAGCAAGAAAACATTATACCATTGATTATACCAAACAAAATTGAAAAACAAGAAATTTAGAAAAATTACTTTAAATTTAATGTGACATACCGAATAACTAAACTGAACAACGTCACGTGTTTAAATGAAATTTTTTTTTGCTATTTGGGTACAAAAACGTAAAATTTGAAAACTTTTTTCAAATTTAGTTTTTAGAAGTGATTAGATGGCACTGTGTGTCTCTATTTCAAAATATACGACTGTATCGTTAAGGATCAATATCTATTTATTTAATCTTAAAAATTTAAACATTAAAAAAAATTTAAATTTGATTTAAAAAATAAACATTACATACTACTAACTACCACGCTATAGACTTAAAAAAATCATTTTTTAGGTTAATTTTCCATATATATATAATATAATATTGATGTTTTAAGGGAGCTTTGTTCTTATTTGAAAAATAATTTTTTACTTTTTAGTGCAATTTCTAGAAAAACTTTGTTTAAAAAGTTTTTTTTTATTTTATTTTATTTTTAACTTTTTAGTCTTTAAATTTTGATTAGTAAAATATCGATTATGAAATTTGTCTTTAAACCGCTGAATAAAAGCCTGCAATTTACAAGTTAATCCTAAAAAAGACTTATATTATTTTTTATATAGGTAATAACTTTGACAAAAAGTTTTTTTTTAGTTCGTTTTTTTTTCTGAGAGTAAGTTAAAAAAAAGCTTTGAAAAACTGTAATAAACGCTTTTCTAGATACAAATGAGGAGACGACTCGCCAACTTTGCGGAAAGACTCACCTCCTCACCCTTAGCTATCCAAAATTAATAACATTTAAATTAAAATTTATTAACTTGAATATTTCTCAAATTTATTTGTTTTAATATTAGAACAATTTTTATCTTTCTTTCTTTGCATAAAATATTTTGTTGTATGTAATAAATTTATCTTAATTATCCCTATGAGATCAGATCCGACCAAGAATGACAAACAGATCAGCTTAGAATTTGAAATCAATAATAAGATCAATTATATTGACTTCGTCATTTTCAAAGACAATAACTATCAATCATTCGACATTTTCGAGATACCATCCGAAGCTGGATCAGTAATTCATAATAGCTCTGACATCCTCTTGCTCATAAAATTGCTTTTTTTGCGCGTTTCTCAATTGTTATATTAAAGTTATCCTAAATAGTTAATTTAAAAAGAAAAATTAGACACAATCAAATAGGTGCTACGTTAAATTGATATAAAAAATAATCGAAAAACTCTAGTAAATTCTGTGTAATTCAATATTTATAAAAAAAACAATAACCGTAAAGATAAATAGTTTTAAAAAAATTTAAAAATGCATAAATGCCGCTATTCCTTCGTTTTTAATTTTTTGACGACATTTTGCCATCGATCGTCGCAATGCCGCGCAGTCTAACTGCTAGACCTGTATTTTATTACAAGATATTATTTTATTAATTTGATCAAATATAGTAATTATAAACATCAAGCGATATAAAATCATTTACTAGTTTCTAAACTACTAGAAGATTGCAATAATATTTTTCGTAATACTTCTTGTTGCGAGGAAATTTAATTGATAATAGATTTAGCACTTTGCTGATTAAGATAATCATAAAATATAATTTGTTTATCCATGTATTCATAATATTATATTATATGCCTGTATAGATTAAGTTTTTTAAACAATTTTTCGTTCGTGGTGTTATCAGTTTTTTTATTGTCAACATAACTTTTTATTAATGTGCTTTATTTGAATTTTAAAGCGGTTGTATAATAATTACTTTACTTGTTTATAAAAGATTAAAACACGTAGGTATGTATATTCATTTTTAAAATAAAATTTTTAAGTTGCAAAAATTAAATTATAATTTTTTATTCTAGTTATATTCGAGTTCAAGAAAATGTAATAAATTTATCAAAATTATATTCAGTGTCGGAAAGCTCCATTTTTCTGGCTAAATGATAAATGGTTGCTATAACCAACATATTACCAAACTGCATCGATTAAAATCAAGCTAAACTAATATCTCAAGAAAGAGAGATCAAGAAGAAACAAAACACTGCGATATACTTGCAAAACGAAGCGTCAATCAAGTTTTACAGTTACGTAATGCCGTTAATGAGGAGTGTCGGTGTGCATAAATTGGGCACTAATCCTTAAATCTTTTTTAATCATACCCTTAAATTATGGTATAAGAAGATTATTGAAATTCGGCGCTAAGGAGGGGATTACCCTATAATCCCACCACTAACTTTGAACAATAAAAAATAATCTAACTTAAATCAAATACTATAGATAAGATCTTTTCTATAGTATTTGCTTAAATGTTGAGCTATTTGCAAGTTTATTCTTTTGGTACTTGAACAACTTACTATCAGTGACATAAACTGTCACAGTTGATAGTATTACTAATTTAAACAACTAAAATTTGAATGAAACTATGTAATTAATTGAGTATCACTATATGAAGAGAACTTTGTTACTCCACTTCACCGTACATTAATTTTTCCGACTGCCCCCCTCCTCCATCCCGTTTGGTAATATTTTCTTTTAGGATTGTTTTTGCAGTAATTTTTTCTTCCTGGTTACGTCACTAATTTAAACCAAGAATATAATTTTCAACGTATTTGTTATTGGTTCATTCAATTAATTACCCGAGAGCTGTCAGTCAATCTTTATCACGATTAGATGACTAGATTTTAGAGTGGATCCTGGTTTTCCCGTAATCTGTAGATTTAATGTACTCACTAAAACATCTCCCTAGACCCGTCCTACTCGGCAAAGTATGCTACTAGAGCTCTTGACAAGTATTAGAATCGTCAATCATCGTAAAAATGCAATACTATGTTGTGTTCTTGCCCTATATATTGTAGTGTTACAAAATGGTTCGCACCCACCCTGTACATTTTTGTAGAAAATTTCATTTTTGTAATTTTGATTAAATTATTAGACAGGTGGGGGCGAATCGACGAAGATACAAGGTCTTTTGCCGATAGCGACCGCCGGAGCCTGTTGTGCGATTTTGGCTCGAAGCAATTATTTGAGATTTTTTTGATTTAAAGTTTGAATTTATGCGAATGCATTATTGCGTTTTTTTTTGAAATTGTGAGTAATAATTTAATATTAAATAAAGTGAGTTTTATGCGATTGCATTACTGCGTATTTGTGAAATTGAATTATTTTGGATATTTATGATAATTTGCTACCGAGCAGTAGTGAGAAGATTTGCTCGATTGATTTCAAAGAAGAGTATTTGGAATCATAATTTTGATTTGGATTGTCGTAAATTTGAAAATTAAAAATTGCATTTGAAGGAACAAATGGTTCAAAAGATAAACACGTCGATTTGGATATGGTAGACATTAAAGAGTCCCATGCACGACGAAATTTAACAATTTAAATTTCATAGTTTTTTGAAACGAATCTGTGATATTTTTTCTATCGATTATATCACTACAATATTTATGTTCTGTGTTCTTACCTTTCAAAAATAATGTTACCAACTATGTATTATGATATTTAAGGCTGAGACTTATATGCATAAAAAATTTGAAAATATGCGCATATTTATGCTCGAATTTTCATACAAATATACAAATTAAAATACAAAATATGCCGTGAAAAATTCAGAATTCAAGTTCAAAATATGCAATAAAAAGCTAATATATTTTCCATTTCTTTTATGCAAACGATTCTCTTAAAATGATTTGAAATTTAGATGATGATTTAAATTTTTCGCAGTTAGCGAAGACCAATTAGACCAAGCCAGCAAATTTTTTTTTTTTAAATCTATATTTCTTAATTTTACAATTGAGTTTTTAACAATAATTAAAGAATAAAATATTAAGCGTTAGGCATCTTTAGACGCGGAATAAAAATCTCTGTAATTTGATACCTTTTTCATTCTTATCCGTTATAAATAACCGTAATAACCGTTCATAAATATCCGTATTTTCCTATGTTCAGTTCTTTGGCCGGTCACCCGGTATAGTAATTTTATGAGTTAAAAATTTCACTAATATATGAACCAATCGTGGAGAATATGCAAAATATGCGAAAAAAATGTTGGCTCTAATTACTCTAATTTATGTGTTTCGCAAAGATATTCAAAAATCGATGCATTTGCTTATAATCCCAGCCCTAATGATATTATAATTGACGATTCTATTTCTCCTTGGCAAAAGTTTTAGTGCCCATTATATGACACCACAATCAGGTACGTCGAGTAGGATCAGTCTTAACAAAATTACTAGTGCCCAATTTAGGGCCGCCCGTAATGAGACATTTCTACATGTATATCTTGCAAAATTTTATCTTCTACCTGTCTTTATCTTCTTCTGTATTTTTTTAATAATTAATTTTTATTTGAAGTGACGTTTCTCATAATATTATATTTAATTAATATAATAAAGATGAACAAGCTATTTTAAACTAGGGAATTCATACTCAAAGTTGCAAATTTGCTTATTACCATACACCAAGACCTCGCTTTGCGTCGTTTCGTTTTGCGTTTTTTTGAAGTTGCGTCGCTGCTGAATTAGTACTAATTTTCACTCTGCGTAGTTAGATTTTCGAAGTTGCGTTGTTTTGGGTTCGAGTCTTTAATTATTTTTTTTAATTTTCTTTTTTGTTCTAAAAGATGGCACGACTTTTGTTTCTAATTGCGCTATGCCATCAAAACTCGGGGATTCCCTTTCTAACTGAAAATCTACTCAATTTTAATACAGTTTTATAATCACTTTGTTTTGCTAATTTTAGAGTTCAGTTTCAATTAGTGTGTTCTGCTTTTTTAACGTTTCAATTAGTGTGTTGTGCTTTTTTTTAAAAGAGAATAATAAACTTTTATTTAATAAAGTTCATAGGGGTGGGGGGGAATTCAATATTTTACGATAAAAAACTCAACATATAATAGGATAATAAAAGAAATTATTACAGAGTCAAATCAACAATTAGGATTACAGATTACCTACCGAATCTTAATTGATAATAGGGTTATTATGTTTTACATAATATTTATTTCGGAATTTTACGTTTATAAGATCATTCAACTCTCGTTTAATCTTATCGGAACTTGTACCTTTCCATATATAGTATGTTAAATTATTGTATTCCTATCTTTTATACTCGCGTTGTTCAAATATATGTATTGATGAAATTATAAAATGTGAACGATTTTGATACATGACTCTTACTTAAAATACTTGATATTATGTCAAATTAAATTAAAAAGTATTTTCATAGAAGAAAATTCAAGTGTATCCTTTATAACCAAGATGTTACAAACTTCATTTTTGTAATTTCACGTTACAAAATGTAAAGATAGAGAAACCAACACGACTTTTTGTCTCTCTAGATAGTATCTGCAGGTTGATCTCATCAACCATCGTGCATCTTACCCGGAGAAAAAATTATTTTTTATTTTTAAATTAAATATTTTATACTACATACATCACAGGTATCATATATTACATACTTTTCAAGCAATTAAACAAATTGGGGAAAGATTAATAATACAATAAATATTATTGAAAAGAAGCAAAAAAACAAAAGAAGGGATTACTTAAAGGAGGTAGGGAGATAACTAACGGGTTTTTAAGTACAAATTCGAAAAGCCATAGGCGTCCGTACTAAGGTTTTTTTTGTAAATTTAAATTTTAAATTTAGAAGATTGAATAAACTAAAAGTATTATGTTACGGAAAAAGTACGTAGCTGGAAAATGTATACATTTACCGGTAAATGTGTACATATTCTAAGAAAGTTGTTAGGAGTGTGTAGAGTAATTTAAAAAACATGGTTATTTTTACAATTACTGGTAAATGTACACATGTGAACAAATACCTTGGTAAAAGAGAATCGACGAATACAGAATAATGTGAATATAAATAAATTAACTAACAATAAATCAGACGAATATTGGGTGTAAAGGGGAAGCAAATCAAACAAATTAACTGCTGACCAACGTTTCGGACTATATATTAATCCATCCTCCGGTCTAAAATATAAAAACAGAGGTGCTACAATGTTTTAAAATAAGAGTGTCCATGGGGACGCAAACATACCTAACAGTTGGTGATGGTAAATTTAAGATGTTAGGTAAGATGGTAAGATGTTAGGTGTGTTTGCGTCCCCCTGGACACTCTTATTTTAAAACATTGTAGCACTTCTGTTTTTATATTTTAGCCCTGAGGATGGATTAATATATAGTCCGAAACGTTGGCCAGCAGTTAATTTGTTTGATTTGCTTCCCCTTTACACCCAATATTCGTCTAATTTATTAAAAATAATCAAGGGAAAAATTTTGTTTACATTACAAATTAACTAACGTACCATACAATTTTATAATATTTTTAAATAAATAAGTTGTTAATTTAGTTTCTAATTAGTTAAATAAAAATTAATTTAAAACATTAATATTTATTTCTTCAAATTTTAATTTAATTAAAAAATATATTTAAGTGGGTATTGTGGAATTATAATTGAATATTGAATTATAAGTAAGTTTATAAATTACGTAATGAGTGAAAGGGAGGAGGGAGTTAGACCTGCGTGAAGATAGAAAGAAATAATGGGGTTTTATAGTTATTAATTATATAAGAGGATTAAATAGCCTCTAATCCACGAGAAAAAATGGGCACTCAAGGCGCAGCCGAGAGTCGCATTGTTTCGAGAGGATTACAGGCTTGTAAATTCCCGAATGTAATTCAACGTTTTATTCACGACCATGGCCAAAACCACAAGTAAAAATTTTAGTTTTGAGAAACGTCAGATTTGACAAATTGATTTTGACCAATACCTACTGATTTTGAGCTGAAAACTAATCCACTAGTGTATTATGAATTCTAATCTACTAGTGTATTAAAAGGCTTCTAATCCACGGAAAACGGACGTATTAAACCTTCCTAATATAGTGGTCGTGAATAAAAGTTATAATGTTACCATCGTTAATTTTTCGAATTTTATTTATATTTAGAAATTAAAATTTTTTTTTAAATTAAATATTTTGAAATATAAACTTTGAATAAATTTTTGAAAGTAATGTTTTAAATTACCTTGTAGTTGGTATTTTGTTGTTTTGTTTGAGTTATACTTAATAGTAAATAATAAATGATGAAAGATAAAAAATATACTTTTCCCAACAATGCTTGGTATATGTGCAGATATAGAAATAAGAATTTCTATTGGGAAAAGTACATTGTATGTACATTTACCATAGGCACCGGCATATGTGTACATTTACCGGTAAATGTGCACTTTTACCGATAACATACTTTTACATACTTTTCCCGTAACATATATCCCGTCGCCGAATAGACGTAGTCGAATTTACAGTCGCCGAATCGGAATCGCCGAAATGCCAGTGCCGAATTGGAATCGCCGAAACTGGCATAGCCGAATATCGGGTCGCCGAAACGACGGTGCCAAACTGGAATCTCCGAAATGACGGTGTCCGAGAAAAATCACCAACAAGAACAACGATTAGCCATAATCTTATAGGCAATCGTAAGATGTCTTTGTGTAGAAACAGTTCTAAAATATTCAAAAGAAAGGAAATTAAAAAAATATGCGACGTGCATGAATAGATTAACAAAATTTCGTCTAAAAGGTAATGAAATTAAAGGCCAACAAATACCAATACAATAATGGTGTAAATTGTCATACTAAAAAACAGACAAAGCGAACAGCCAGCGTGCTTGCAATTTCCTTGAGTGAGGCCAAAAGCCGAACAACTACATCTAACACAGTATAGATGCTATAGATGGCTAAAGGCGGCTGAAGGACGCTGTGCCAGCTAGTACCTACTAAATAAAGAATATATTTTCCAACGCATCTGTTATTGGTTCATTCATCCGGAGGGTACGGATTTATATTATGCTTATTAGAATATTAGAATTAGAATAACTACATTTTTAATATAATGTTATTTATTTTTTTGTGTATCAAAAAATAATACTCCTATAATTATGGTAATGTGCATGTATATACCTACTCGTGTATTGTTTAATAGATTTATCAATTTGATAAGTTCGTGAGTATACATACCTAAATAAAGACATTAATTAATACAATAACATAATAACAAATTATAAATGTATTTACATTCATAAAAACATAATTCCTAAAATATGATTCCTGTGTACCATTGGCCATCAGAATTTTTCTTATCGAGTAATAAACTAATTAATGAAGTTGCAAATATAAGATATTATAAACAAAATAAAATAATATAAAAAGTTTTCTACCGTACACTCGAAAACCCAATAATAAGTTGAGTTACTAAAAATTGAATAACTAGACTTACTAGGTCTTTCAATTGTACATTACATAGTTTTTTTTTGTTAATAACAATTGCTGTTTTTCGTACAATTTATTATATATGTAATTTTTACAAAATATATCCATTAGAATAAAAGTTACGATTACAAAACTAAAAAAATCTTCTTAGGGCAAACAAGTCAAAAGTCTAGCGAATATATTATATTAGCTTTATATTATCTATTTTATTTGAAATATAATATTATGTATGTACTAGTTTATTGTCTCGACTAAGGCTAAAGGTTGGTTCATCTAGAACGCTAACGTGACGTAAGGCCACATGCAACTATTCTCATTGGTTTATATTTCGTATTGGACCAATAGTAACGTAGCATCATGTCTTAATAAATCATGCCATGGTCGGATGAATTTATTTTGAAAACTAAACAAATGATCATAAAAATATTTCAGTGAAATTTTGGGAGAGAGGGGGAGCTGAATAGACTTCCGTCCCGCAAAAGTTCCCACAACTTCAGTAATTTACTCAAGTAAATCTTGAGAGAATGCTCCAGCCATCATATTTAGAGGTATCTTCATGGTTACTTCACTGGTAGCCCAATTTATAAACTTGAAATAATATATAAAAAATGTGGCCAATATTAATAATATGCAGCTACTACATGAATTTTTTCAAACTTAAGAGATTTTTTTTTCTACTTAAATCAATAGTTGCTAATGTAATCTTTTATTACCAGAATGTATTGTTTATTTTTACTTTCGAGCACATCAAGCAATATATTACCAAAATATATACATTTTTTTTGGTAACCAAATTGACCGAATAATCGAATCCAAATATACAAATTAACGAATAAAAAAAGATTTTTCTACAAAAAATTCTTAATCGGTGCATTGTTCATTCATTTATTACTCACCTAAACGCATATACATATAAGATCGAACAACGACCTAAATTGCTGACTAGAAAATCCAATATTAGAGAAAGGGCGCATAAATATTAATAATGTAATAATAAGTAAATAACAAACTAAGTTTTAATTTTTATTATAACTTACTTGCACAAATAAAATAATTACATCAATGTAGCTATACAATTGTTATTACTTGAAAGTATCTTAATTTGCCTATTAGTATTACCGAGATGGATGTAATATAATTTTATGATAAAGTATTCAATAAATAAAAACATTTTCCTATTGTATGAATTTTTATACAAATTTTGATAAAGGATTGTGTAAAAATATGTTATAAATGTACAATCAATGTCTTTTTAAACATATTATTATTATGATACAATGTTTAATAATAAATAGTCAATTCGCTTTAATAATATAATAATTATGTATGTAAATAGATTATATTATATATATATAATATATATTATTATGTCTGTATTAAATTGCTAAAGTGATACATATGGGATTGTGCTTATACTTTTTAAACCTTCTCGTGACACAATATATAATAAATTGTGCTAATTCTGTATTATACCTAGCACTCAGTAAATAAGTATTTAAAATAGAACAGAGTTAATATTTAATTTTCTTTATTAATAAGTTCTATTAACATAAACTACCACTAGGTATACACATACATACGTACGTACACGACATAATACAACGACAAAGTACAAAAACGATGGCGATGCTATGTTGATTCAGGCACTATTAAACTTTTAATATTATGTCATGAATAATATCAACTTTTACATAAAACCTTACATCAAAAAATCTGAATTAATTTGATTGATATGTTAGTCCAACAAAAATTTCTTGCCGTTAAGACATCTCGCGTAGTATCATCTATTGGGTTACATTAAAAACAAATAACATTGATTGGGTATTCCATTCAAAATTTTACACAACATAATTTTAAAAGCAAAATATAAGTTGCCTCAAATATCTTTTAAAAATAGCTTATTTTATAATATATACAAAGTGTTTTTTAAGATGGAAACAAAATATATTTCAAGATGATATATTACAGTCAACCTCGTCGTTTATATTTCAAAATTAATAAAATAAACACAGAAAAATTAAACTAAATCGTATTTAGTAGACTACATAATTATTAGGTTTAAAAGGGCTTCACTGAAATATATCGATTACATCGATTTTATCTTTGTTTCCAAAGCTTTGGAGCTAAATATTGAACTCGAAGCAGTAGAATCTGTATCAATAATTATTATTTGACAAGACTAAATTAAGAAAGGTTCACTGTCGTCAGGACGTCAGCACTAACTGAACTGACAAATAAAAATCGTCAGTCAGTACTAACGCTTTGTTAGAGGTTTTATGAAACCACACCATTAGTTTTCTTTTTTCTGACCAAACCTCCAAATCGAGAAGGATATGGCGGTGTGGTTTGTAAATGTACTTACTCCAAAGCTTTGACTGTATTTTTTACATTTACAATAAAATTTAAATATAATACACAAGTTTTATTTGGTACAAGTAAATTTTCTTTTTCTAATGCTACTTTTTATAATATTCATGCACTTATGTTCCTGAGACAAAATTGTAAATAATTATAAATATTCCAAGAGAGACCAATATAATCTATCGCTAGCAAATCCCATCATCATGGTTGAGCTACAATCGTTTGTTTTTTAATTTTTAACTGTTTTCCGAACATATAATTTTTTAATATTTTCATCGAATTAGGTGGAGCTTATATTATAGTAAACTATAAAAGATGGATACATTGAATATCAGCCCCAAATGCATGTCATTTTATACATAGAATCAATAACATTTTACGTCCTACTTAGATCAGCGCCAGCGCTGAATCCTTAAATTATGTTTTTTGTCATACTTATAACTTCCCTACTAATAAACCTGCAAAATTATTTATGTGCGATCAACAAGCGCATTTAGAACTAAATTTTTTCCAATTTTAGCTCCCCAATGAATTATTATTATTTTATTCCAATAAATATTGGAAAATTAAATCTAGCCTCCGAAAATATACGTTTAATATAATTTTTTCATCAACTTTGTCACAGGATGTATCATAAACAATAATGACAAAATACTTCAAGTGAAATCTTGTAACCAAGTTAAAACTACACTAAATTATAAATTTAGTTGAAGCAGTTAGATTTTCAAAGCTACATTGATTTATTAAATTTCAATAAATCTAAAGATTATTATAACCAATAATCAACCCACACTTGCAATTCTTGTAATGGCATCCCAATGTCCTCGTTCAGAAGTGAATTTTTTAATGTTATCATAATCTTGATGTATTCAGAATGCTATGTTTTAGTGATTCAAACTGGGAATCCAGCTTATTATAAGAGGTACAGATATAGTTAAGTGGGATGAATTTTCTGCAGTAAAATATAAATTTGTCGGGTTCAAGAATTAAGCAAAAACAAATTATTTATTTCTCTCCAAGTCAGAAAAACTTGATTTTATGTCATTCTGTAAGAAAATTCAAAGATTCCTTCTTTTTATGAAAGCAATTTTTATTTTACTCTGCATAAAAGTAATGTTTAATAAATATAATTATTTTCTACATTTGAAAAAAATAGTATATTTTAATCCTAGCGACCCGTCCTATATTTCCTCTTTATAAAATAATATTCTATTTTTGCTCACGACTTTTTAATTTAATATCTTAATTAAAATATTCCATGTTTTGCTTTTTCAGCATCATCACGAAGTCAACTTTTCATCTAATTAAAATATTAAAATAATACACTTTATTTCTTCTTCCGTTCTTCTGTTCTCACTTCTAAATTACTGCTTCTAAAAACTTGCACTGCTTGATACTGCGTCTTTCGTTTTAATGCAATGTTTGATGTTCTGTCTAGTGATCATCGTGATTTCTTAATTTTATCGTATTACCTGCATAGCAGGTTTGCTTGTTCACTCTATTCTATTCAATGGCCTGTATCTAACTCATGTACAATTTAGCTTTTTCTTGAATGTTTTTGCTACATTATCAAAAAATGAAAGAAAGTTCAAGTTATTACGTTGTCGTAGAGATTTGAATACAAGGTTGTGACGAAATGTTTGTTTTGCATATCACCTGCACTCGAATTTCATGTATTTAATTTTTTCTATCAAATGGTTTGGTAGAATTAGTTTCATTTAAAAATTTAATTTCTCGCAAATTTTTTTCGCTCAAATACCGCATAGAACTACTCGCTTTTATTGCAAAAATTAGTCCCACTTCACCATCTCTTATAAAAAGCAAAACGTCCACTTAAATAGAGCACCTGAATCTACCAATATTTATATAAAGCAACACTTTTTAAACTTTCTTTTGGGGCCCTTAGACACAAGCATGGGTCTGTTTAATCCAACACTTCACTGCAAGATAAAATTTTTCTTAAGTCATATTTTACCTTAAGATACATTTCAAAATTTGTCAAATATACTTTTCCTGGAAAGTTGGGGCTAAAAATAAATTTTTATTCTTAAATTTAGCATATAATTTCATTCAAGTGAACTTTCCAATTATCAAACTATTTCACCATTTTGTAATAAAATATAAAATTGTTAGTTAAAAAGAATGGTTAAAATAAAAAAAATATATGTTGAAATTAAACGTTTAATTGTTAGCTAACTGTAATGTTCATTTTTTTTATATATTTTACAAATCAGCCCTTATTCTCTCGTATCTTTACACCTAATTGAAATGTGATTTGCACATAACGTTCTTCAGATAAAATCAAAACTTTAATACAAAACAAATTTTTAGTCATGTTCAGAACACAACTTTTGAGTTCCACTCATTAAAAATAACAAGAATTTTTCATACAACCAAAAATTGAATTAAATCACATTTCGCACAAATCGAAATAGTTTTAATTTATTATTACGCTACTTAACTTAAAAAAATATTAAAAATGTATATGAAAAAATTATTTAACAAAAATGCTACTTAAAAAATTAAATTATAAAAAAACGAGACCATCGGGACAATTGGACAAATTAAGTTTAGTTATTTTATGTATTCGAAAGAAAGTCTGCAGAATCCAAATAAAATGTTTACTTTGTTATCCAAGGCACAGATTTAATTTCCCAAATGTAAATTTTATATAACTAAACTTAATTCGATTCATGATTGTAAACAAAAATGAGTCGATTGAGATCACTTTTCGGTTGGGGGCCATTTTTTAATGTACACTTAATTCTACGAACATTAAATTACTGTAAGAAAAGTAGTTAATATATATTTTACAAATACATCTGTCAAAAATACATTTACACTGATGCTTTCGAGATGATTACAAAAACTAAACAATCATTTTAAAAAATAGAGAATAAAAACGATAACTACGTTTTAAGCCACTCGAATAAGTTCTTTTCTAATTAGTCACCTTTTTTTTCCATTTGTACTCGAAAGGCAAAACAGTATTCGTAAATAATAATCCACACTGTATTTATTTAAATTTACATTTTACGTACAGAAAATATACATTTGAATTAAATCTTTTACTTGCACCTGCGTATCAAGTGACTTAAACATATTAAACCAACTTTTAAATTAAATTTAATAACTCGCTATGGAATAAATACCAACAAATAAACGATTCGTGTGCACCGAAACAATGAATTGAAAACAAATGTGATGTGTTTATGAAATCGGGCATTCAAACCATGCGCACGCTTGAAAGACCACCTACACAAACGTACCTATATTAGTTAATAAAATAACAAGTTTGTGGATAAATTAACTACTAATTGCTATAAATATTTTGAGTATAATAAAAAGGCAGATGATTGAAACCTGAGCTTGCCAACTTGGGCTTGCGTGAGCTATATGATTTTTTTACAGACAAATTAACAAAATCAAATTAATTTAAAATGTGTGCTACTTGCACTCAACTATTGTGTTCGAAATGTTGTTGTTCGTTGATGTGGGAATAAATCCTGGCATCTACATTAATGCTAGCTGTAACACGCACCTCAAAATTGTGTTCCTGTTGAACCGAAAACTGTCCTGCGTAATTCAAATTCCTATCTAATTGTTCCGAATTTACAACAGCAACTGTAGCTGGAAGACCTGTATTAATAAATATTGGGTATGGACAAACGTTTGACGGCGGTACGGAAATCTGATAACCTTCAGAAGGTAACTGCAAATCTGATTCCTCCACTTGATCTTGAAAAACTCTGTGAAAACTTGTACTACACTGACCACCTACAACTGACCTTTGTCATTTGCTGTTGGCCTGTAGAGCGGTGTTTATTTGCGTCCACAAATCTTTCTTACACGATTTTGACCTACAACAAAAATTTCTCATTAATTACAAATAGTCAATTCTTTTTAAGAATACAGAAAGAAATTGTACTAAACCAATAGCTTATGTTTTTAAACATTTTTTGAATTCTAGATTGTAAAAATTTAATATATTTTAAGTTTACCTGTATAAATCTCACATTTTTAAATAACTCCATTTATTGTTGAAATTAAATAAATAAAAAGAGCATATTTTTAAAAGTCAACTTAAAAATTTTTTTTTTTTTTTTATTGCTTTTGCATAAACTTGTAATGTTCGTGCATATTCTTTTTAGCCGAATTGCTACATTTTTTGTTGAAAACACTACTCCACCAATTTTTATTTTAAATCTCTAATTTTTAACCTAATTACTGTAGTATAAAATAAATTAAATTTAAATTTTTTTTTATTTCACATGTTATTTGAAATTTGCTGGTCTTTCAGGATTGCTTGAATTGATAATTGTTTTGGATTCATACCCATCGAAAAGATCGCTATTGTATGGCAAGCTTTTAAATAGATTACCATACCAATATTTTAGAAATAACTATAAATAATTTAGAACATTTTACTTTTTAAAAGTGTATGTGCATTTTTTGCTTTTTCTAAAATATTGATATAGTTAATATCGAGTTACACTACTAAACCATGTATCTATTGATTATGAATACCTGTATAGATTGTCTATGTCTGATCATTTTCGCCTTTATTCACATTTGCTCTAAAATAATTATGAGAAATAAAACCTAAGTGGTTTAACAAGTTAGGAGACCACCAAAATGTTTTCCGCATTCTCCACATAGCCTATTAGATTACAGTTTTCCTTGTAAAACATCGCATTTTTTAAATAAAAATTTGTAGATCACTCACCTTCTAATCGACTGCAACCATTCCTTAAACTGACCACTACCTTCAGGCGTTATATGAAATGCGGCCCTAGCTGTACACACAATACTAACAAAGTCTTCGTAATCTGCCGGCGTCAAATGGTACAATTTCTGATGCATGCACTGAATATACATTTGCTGACATTTCGCAACCAACGATCCTAAATTCGCTCGCAAATGTTGCATAACCAAAGCGGGATTATTGCGAGCAAGAAATTGAGCAGCTTCGATTGCTACATCGTGCAAGACAAACGGACTCACGATAGAACCAACCACACATACGCAAAATTGATGAAGATATTGACTACCTATAAAAAATATTCAGTTACTTCATAAACTTAACACTAAATTAAAAGATGTTTACCTAAATGTTTTGAGATGCGTAACAGCCACTTGACATCTTCTCCATATGGAGGATTACGAGCATATTTTGCTTGGGGCCGATCATCGTGCACTCTTCTTGCCAAAGTTTCTAAAGCCAACATTCCTACCCGATAAGCTGCTAAAAGATATTTAAGCTGCGCTTGACTGAACTCGTGAGATTGTTGTCTGTGAGGTGGAGGTCTTGCTGAGATTGTTTGAGGTCCATTATTACCAGGCACATTTGTAGCGATTGCGATGGGAAATATGTGACCAGAAGGTACTGGACCGGGGCGAAGATTTGTAGGCTGGGCAATTGTAACAGCTGTTCCATAATATTGAATGTTGGATTGCATTTGAGTTGCGGCATTAGGTGACATATTGGTGTAAGATGAAGCTTGATTTGCAGCATAAGTTGCTTGAACTGGAGGAGGAAGTTGATATTGTGAGGGGGCACTTGACTGAACGGGATAACCACCCTGCTGTGGAGGTGTCATGTTGGGATACGGAGGTTGCTGCCCGGGGGGGAATTGTTGATTGTTAGTATGAGGTGGATATTGAAACTGTGGGGGTGGCAAGTACATTTGCATATGAGGAGGAGATGGCTGATGTAATTGTACAGCATGGGGGTGTATAGGGCCCCCATAACTTATTTGCCGATGTGGATGAATGCCTTGAACTGCAAAACTATACGGTGAAACGGCATACGGCACTGTCATCCCTAATGGGGCCAAAGTTGTAATGTTAGAAGGATGTTGAAAATGTGGTGGTGGAGCTGTTGTAACCACAACAGGTCCAGTATTACTCATAACTGGCCCTTGATTTGGTGGTGGCAATCCTGGAGGTCCTTGTGGTTGATGATCGACTCCAGAATTTGGATCCACAAGTCCAACTAAAGGATCAGTCAAAGGATCTTGTGAAACCACATCGTTTTCTATAACTAATAATTCTCCCGGAGGCGTATGTCTAACATACAATTCGTACCAATACTTTGCAACTTGAAAGAGAACTTCTGGATATACGCCACCTCCTTTGGCTGCCGATTCTACTGTGTGACACGCATGCTCCAACATTGCATCACTTTGTTCTTTGCATTGCAATATTGCCCTTTGTATCTCATTTGGATTAAGAGCATGCGAGTACGGTAAGCACGAAAGAGCCAACTCGGCTGCGGAACGTACTAAATTGGGATCACATCCTCTCGATGCACGATCTGCTATACTTGCAGCTTCTGGAGGCGTTAAATGACCTTCCCATGTTTCAATGAGAAATGAAATCGCCGAAACTCCAATTTCCATTGCTTGACCTAAAACAAAAGACCACAAAATGTTATTACTTCAGTTGAACAAATAAATTAGAAATGTTTCTGTTTTTTAATTGAAAATTTTATTCCATTTATAAACATGAACTTAGGTTGGAAGTATGCAAGAAAGCTATAACATGACTTTATTGAAACATTGCAATGAGCCAAAATAAATGAAAAAAAAGACTCAAAAAATCAAAAGAACCAACAAGTCCAAAATAAATAAAAATTCTAAACTATTTCACACTTATAGTCGAATTCATTTTAACTCGCGTACGAATCATCGAAAAAATTGTATGAATCAAAATTTACAAAACGTATGTCTTAGGGTTTTTTATGTCTGCAATACAAAACTAAAAGATTAGAAAATCAAACGAGATGACAGATGACAGTTAAAATCGATGTACGTTTAATTAATTTTCATTACAAAGTGGCCGCGACGTATTCTTTTTTTCTGTCTCTATTCTAATAGTTACTTTTTTTTAAATATGACAAAGATAACCAAATATTACGCGTTAAATCTCACTGCATTCAGCGATTAGTCATACGTGAGTTAAAATAAATTCTACTATAACTAGCTATTATTAGTTCATTATAAAAGTCAAACTACTTTACCTGTAATCCATGATACATGTGAAGAGTATGTCCTACTTAACCAATTTGGACTAACACAATTATGCAATCCTAAAGCATAAAGTCCCAATTGGAAGGCGCATATATGTAATGCTCGATTAGGACCGTGATGGTTTTGGCTAGTAGAAGCTTGAGTAAATAACGATGTACTAGTATTTCCACCAGCTTTAACCAAAACTGTCTTCGCCAATTCAAACATAAAATGTGCTCCTGCTTCAGACGGTTGATTAGGAATGGATGGATATGCTCTCTTTTTATATCGAAACTCCTTTGTTCTGGTTGTTGTCTGAGAAGATGAACCTTGAGATGGTACTACCGATAACGTAGGTCCCAATATTAAATTTGATATACCAGATTCAATTTCTGCACTTGTGGTGCTGTGAGGCCGACTATTGGGATCTAAAAAATGTTCATTGGTAAAATTGAATATAATTATTTCATAAAACTTACTCATATCACAAGGTAGCATTTCAGAAGGTGGCATAAAAGCTAACGAAGAATTCATTTTTTCAGCTTCCTCTCGCTTAAACATAGAAAATCCTTTGATGGGTGGGTTGTTGGAGTAATATGAACTGACTATTGGAGATTTGAGAAGTAAATGAATATCTCTATCCAACAATCGATCCATAATTCTTGCCACTTTCCAAGTGTCGTCTTTATAGAATACCAATAAACTAATTGCAAGATCTCCTCGTTGCCTTCGAGTGCCTTCACACAAAAGCGGGTGATCTGCTTCCGATACATTAGCTTTCAATCCCAAAGCAGCCACTGCAGCTTCAAAACCTAGCACTTCATCTGAAGGTAATCTAACCATAAAAACTTTTCCACGATCTCGCCCCACCACGTTTGGCATTACCAAAGCATCGAATACAAAACTAGCTAACATAATCGGTAACAACGCCTCACCTCTAGATTTTAAAGTTCCTTCTTTTAGTTGTTCCGCTTTTTCTCTAAGAATTTTTAATTCCTTGTGGCTTAGTGGTATCTTCTTTAAAAGATTCACCAGATCAGATTCCTGATTAGCAAGTTTTACTTCCAATGGTTTAGTACTTGCTGGGGGTCTCGCCATTTCCAAACCAAACATACCAACTTTAAACGCTAAATGAAAATATTCTTGATTTTCGGCTAAAACGCTACACAAAAATGCGCACTTGGCAAGAGTAGCAGACGCCAAACAACTAAGTTGGTGAGAGGCGGGATTAACTTGCTGCTTTTTGCCTTTACGTTTCGGAAGTGGTGGTATATCTATCATAAGATTAGGTGGATTTGCCAATAATTCCTCGGCCAACTTTACTCCCAGCATGCAAGTCTCTCTAATGTGACCGTGGGCGTGTAATCCTTCAGCTCGTGCAAATAAGACATCCCATGGATCATCGGCGGGTTTAATATTGGCAAACACCGATGTTTTGTTATCAACATCTTCGCCACATGCTTTGGACGAATCTTTATTTGCATCATTTCCAGAAGTCGATGGATCTTTTGTGTTGTAAAAATAAACATTGTAATCGTCGGCGGATGGAGGAGAATCTGAATTTGATGACAATGAAGATGATGAATCACCTTTGGATGGTCTTCTAGTAGACGAATTTTCGCTGTGAATTGGCCAATCTAAATCAGACTTCTTTGAAGTCGATTGTAAATTTGCGTTGTTGTCTTGCACGGCTTTTTTATTTAAATCGCCTTCGTCGCTACTTGCCGATTGTCGAGTTGATGGGGCTGTTAATTCGGCACTGCTACTGTTACTGGAAGAATCGCTACCGCCCCCTTCTTGAGAATCCGAATCCAGTGACTTAAATGTAACTGGCATTAGTCTTCTGTTTTCTTTTATTATACTAACGTCGTCGTCGCAAAATCCTTCACTACTAATGCTCGATCTCGTACCATCTCTCGAGTATTCAAGTTGCGGATGCGCGATGTATTCCAGAGGATTAACACCCATAACGGTGATATGAAATCTTGTGATTCTACAGCGAGGACCGTGGTGAGCGGGATGATGATGCTGATGATGATGGCCATGTAAATGGTGACTGCTTGCATGAGGATGTTCATTATTTAAAACAGCTTGACTCGAATTTACTTGAGCAACAATTTCGGAACGATTATCACTTCCATGTCGAAATCCAGCAAAAGGACAATGATACATTGGATTTGCATCGTGGGTGAAGGTAATTCCTGGCATCGGATAATCGTCCCAATCCAAGTAACAAGCCTCGATTGCCGGTTTAAACCCAGTGAAAACTTCTAAATCCAATTTAAATCCGCCGCTTTTATTTAAATTAGATTGATTGGACGAACCCAATCTGCTCTTGCTAACCTTTTCCATTATTTTCATGTGCCAAGTAGTGAACTGATTATGTAACATATCGCGTTCTTGAGGAGCTAAGGCTGGATTTAGAGCAGCCAATCTCCAAAGAATCACAATTTCGTCGCATAATGAAGAACATGCATGTTGGGACGCGTGACTGTTGCTATTTACATTGTTGTGTTTACCACCGCCACTTCCGCCATGACCGGAACCGCCATTCAAAAGGGCAACTTTAGTGTTAAACCACCATACCAAAATCTAAAAGCAATTATAAAAATGAAGTTATGGAAGGTTGTCTTCAAAAATTGCTAAGCACCTGTTCGCAAGCCAAACACTCTTCTGTAATTATTTCTAAAAGCGGAATTGCATTTCGATCGTTCCTCTTAAACATCTCCCTAACTATACTCAGCAAATTCCACATGCCTTCTGGTTCTCTTCCTCTTAATGGTCGTAATAAAGAGGTCCATTCTGCAGCAGCTGGAGGTGCAGTTGTACTCAAATAATTAACATCGCTAAAATGATCACGATTTAGTTAAAACATCGACCCCTGGGAAAAAATTTTAAACCTGAAGACTATCGGTGCTGGTACACAAAATTTGATCAAAATTTTTTTAATGTTATCGTGCAAAGCCTTTTCATCTAAACACCACGATGTTTGCTCGCTTAGAGATGCTCCAGCTGTTGGATCGGGCGCACCTGATAAATTGTTGATGTCATTTGAATGGCAACTCAACAGTTCATCGAGAATTCTTTGAGCAGTTGGTAAGATTTGTTGAGGTAATTCGCTGATTAAATATTGAGCAAACTTTTGAAGCTGATCTCGTTGTAAACGAGCCAAAGATTCCGATACCGGTGCTCTTAACGTTACAAGATGTGACTAAAAATAAAAAATTACGTAAGGTTTTGGAAGATCTGTTTGTCTTGTTTTTTCCTAGGGATAAAACGAGGCGATGTGTGTACGAAGCTAAAAATAAATAATACAACCAATATTAAGTTGACTGACCCAATGAATCCGCGTAAGGCAGACGGCGACGACGTGCGAACACCAGTAGGCGGTGGAGTTGCAGGTGCAATTACAGGACGAGATGCGACGACGGTCGAAGGTCACGGCTACGTTATGGATACCTCGCGGTGACTGGTGCACGCTGGCAGACAAATGGAATCCTGAAAATAAACAAAATATTGACTCCCGCTGTATAGCAACCCCAAAAAGTCGAAGACTTGCGGCAAACGAGTTTACAAAATGAAACATCATTTTTGTACCTGGCTTGTTTACAAAACAAAGCATCCGCCAGTATCATTAATGTAGGATTATAAAGTACAAAATACATTTTTGCTTTTTGAATCTCTCCCATCGCCCATGATAATGTAATAATAAACCAATGATGTAACTAATGAACTAAATTAGAATTAATCCAGAAAATAAATTTAGTAACATTGCATGCTAATGCGTTGCAAATAGATTTATGGTCAGTTCAAATTTGTATCGTTAGCAATCAATGACTAACGAAATTATTTTGGTTCGGTGCGTGACTAAAATTTAAATTAAAACTCACCTATTTGTAAAGGATCTTTGACACTGTGAGATCGGTACAAGCTTTCTCCGCGGGCAAATTCGTCCGCCGATCCATTTGCCAGACAAGAATAAAGTCGTATGTCTTCTTCGTTGTCCGGAAAACTCCAAAATGCAATTCTTAATTGTAATTCCTCTGGCATTGGAGGAAACACTCGTTCCACCAATTCGAAAGGAATATGAGACGCGACACATCTTGCTGATAGCTCCAATAACGATAGCACGTCTACCGACTTTTCTGCAAATAGAGAAAATTTGACTATTAATTAGGATTCTTGTTGTTTTACAAGTCGAGAAACTTGATTAGGCGACATGCATGCATTATATTGTGAATTGAAACGCTGTTGTGTTGACGGTAATCGATTTAATGAAGACATGCACTCGTAGTTAGTAACAATGTTAATGGCTGAATAATTAATAGTAAGTTAAAATCGGAAATAATTACAAGAAGAGAAAAGGGTTCGTCGACGTGACTGCATGGTATGTGGATGTAATTGCTAATTAATAGACAAGCGCTAGATGCAACTTCAATTACGATACAAAATTAGATGATCGAAACCTTCGGTGTTGAGAAAAAATATAAAATCTTTGCCAAGGCAAAACATTTTACTGTTACATTTTACATTCGTAACTCATAAAAGATATAGTAAAATTAAGACTAAATTACTTACAACCCGTTAAACGCTTCCGTCGAAATTTAAGTATGGAAAATGATGATAAAAGGTTTTAAAATAAGACACCGTGTTAAATACCTAATGAAAAATGCATTAGAACCAAGGTTACGTTAAATAGATTAATATGGCTTAAAGTTATCAACCTCCGAAATACCTGAAATATTAATTCTCCCAACAAAATCAATACACCAACATATAATGTTCAGTTTCCATCACAAAAAAAATGAAATTGGAAAATCGAAATAAAAACCAAAATACGCAATATCACAAATTTTGCAATAAAAAGATCCGTTACGTGACCTTGTTAAAATTTAAATTAAAATCTATGACTTCTTAATTGGACACGATATGAAAAAAAAAGAGGAAAAAACTCGACGAATTAAGACTAAGCATAATCTAGTGCATAGAAACGTTGAATGTACCCTAATAATACAAAACATCAGCGATAACCAATATATTAATCGCACACCCTTCACATACTAGCAACCCCCATGTAGGAACTGCCGCCGCTTTCAACCATGAGGGAAAGAAAACCTTTGCAATATTTTATAATTAAATTTCTACTAATTCTTAAATAAAAGAAGTTCTTATATATTCAAATTGGCAAATCAACGCATTCAGAAGTAAACTTCATTATCAATACGAGAAAACTTCAAAATATTTTCAGACCCTGACATACAAATTGATGAGAAAGCTGTTTTACACATAAAAAATAAAACGAAAACCAACTGTAACGTAAATAATTATGGTTTTATTTGCCTGCAATTTACTGCTTTCCAACCCTTCTTCTGATATGTAATTAGAATACACGAAATATTCTAATATATCATTACAACGTAAAAACGAACTGCTGGTATTTTGCACAACTTATGTCCAAACAAAGAAGAGACTATCAATATGCCTATAAATGATGCACATGCATTTTTGCAGCTGTTGATTTTTAAATTTTTATATTTCGACATTATTTGTATATAATGTCCTACCACCCGTTCATATGGCACCCTTAATTAATTTCACCACAACTCCTTCACAAATTCCAATATAGGAACGCTGGTACCAGCACAATTTACATTTCAATAAGCGTACTTTAAAATTTAAAAGCAAATTAATTATGCATTAGTAAATTAATAATTCAAAACTCAAAAGTTGTCCCAATATAATTACAGGAAAGAATCGTTCTAGTGAGTAAAGCATTTTTACGGGTAGGTATTGTAAAAATTATTTAAGTTGTTAACTCTTGCGTGAAATAATTAAACCCACCATTAACATTTAAAAAATAATATTTTACCAAACAATTAGGTATCTGACAAGCAATGGAGTAATAATTTTTCCAACAAAAGTAATGACGATTAAATCACTTTTTCATTGAAACGGCAAAGGAAATGATAATAAACAATGGATGAAACCTGTTGATAAAATATAATTTTACCGTCGATTTAAGTAACCAAAAAGACATCATGTGAAAAATAAAATAATATAAGCAACGAACTTGAAAACATTTTCAACAAAATAGTAGTTTATGTTATCAGTGTAGAAAAAAGTCTTTATCGAACGCGAGCGAAAACGAGGCGCATTTTCTACCGGGTTTTTTTTAAACTGATTTTTATTTGAAATGACGTTTTACATTTTAAATTATTAATGAATTGATAATCAAAATTGCAATATACAAATTTGTTTATTAGCGTGATAATCTGTCAACATTTGTAACATCTGTAACATTTTATTTGACAAGTAATATTAACAAATGTCGATGAAAAACCTTAGCAAATTTACCATCAACACCGGTGTTGAAAGTAAATCACTTTCCGCTCTAGTGTGCGAAAGTGACTCATTACGTAACTAAAAGCAGTGTAGAAAGTGAACTATTTTAAAACCGCAGTAGATAAAGTTAATTGTATCTTACTAGACTAGAGAATAGTCTTTGAAATTACATATATTGAACTGAAACTATTAGCAATCTGCAACAATCATTAAATGCTAAAAAATCACTGCGGGAGTTTCCAAAACGTATGTCATGGTTCAAATATTAAAATTCCTCCTATAAGTTTTCAAGGGTAAATTACACGACCTCGCAGTCTTCATATCTTTTTATATTGAATTCTATAATGATGTAAAAAATTTGCTAAAGAATTTTGTACCAAATACATCACTTTTATTAAATAAAAAAAATATTTACACGTTATCGATTATGAATCTATCACTCAATAATTTGGCAGCTACAGCTAGTTTTTAGGTTACTTAATATTTTCTTGTTGCTCTTTGGAAACAAAAATGTACTGTAACGACATACACGTTCGTTTTAAGATCTTACTTCGGTATGTATTATTTAATTGAATATTAAAAAATTTTCTACCACAATACCACATTACGTTAAAGCTCTTTCAGACGGAACGAGTGCTGTTCGCATGTAAGTGCGGACTCCTGAGACTTGACTTTCACACAAGGGACCCGCAACAAGGTTCTACCCGCATACGGAAAGAATATTTTGCCCATATACCTAATATGATTTTTTCTGAAAACATCAAAAAAACTTGACTTTGTCATTCAATAAATTGTCCAACTTAAGTTTTGCTTAAGAGTTGTTCATCATCATAATAGGATATTCTGTATCACGCTTGGGTTAACATAACCAGATGTTAAATGGTTTCTCGCCAGTTCGGTATTTAAACTTGTGCGATCTGCTGAATTTATCTCGATCGACCACATCTGCATAAAATAAAGCCTGCAATAAATACAAATACAGGAGATAAATCATTTAACACCTCGTTAAATAATCAAAGTTTTAAATGTACAATTACGATATTCACACCTTAAGCTAATAAACGGAATATTTTACTTTAGTGCCTAGTCTGCGACCTTTCTGGTCGCAGAAACCTTGGGCACCAGACGCACCTCGTTGTATTAATGCCTTCTATCGTGCAAGCGGCTCTGTACGATGGTGACAGTCTTACCCCAATACTCGTGGGAACAATTATGGAACCACCTAATAAAAACGTTAACACGGGGAGCGCTTCCAAAAGGAAGGAACCACCCAGACCTTCGGGGGCTGCAAGGAGGCGCTATATGCGACTCCAAACAGCAAAAAAAAAGATAAGGAGGCAGAGACGGCAACGAAACCTACTCCTGAACCAACACAAGGCATCTCGACCGGGGGGCAAAAGCGGAACCGGTCAGATGCGAGTACACCCGCAAGCGCGGGTGGACCAAAGAAGAGAGGCAAGGGAGCAAAACCTGCCATCTCTTACAAGTCTGTGTTGACAGACATAAGAGTATCCATCGTTCCAGAGGATTATCCAACAAACCACCTTAGTAGGGAGCAGCAGGAACTAGTGAAGGAACTGCTGCTCAGTGCTATTAACACTATCAAGGAAGGGGGACCCCCACCCAAGTTTACTGAGGTAAAATCAAAGGGGGGCTGAGAAGAGAAAAAAAAATTAAAAAAAAAAACTAGCGAGGGTGGGAATAGAACCGTGGACCCACTGGTTCCTAGTCCAACTCGCTCGTCCCTGTGCTACGAAACTATTTGTTAATTATTTCACATTTTGTCTTCAAACTCCCTCGACTATATTTCAAAGTCGATTTTCTCGAAAATTTCTGGCCATCTGGCCCTACTGCTTTGAGAAGTTCTTATTGGAGGGCTAAACTTTCAGTAGAATAAGTGGCAACAATTACAAAAATGCGGAGGTCATATAATTCCCTTGTAAGAGAACAGGAGACTGGGAAGCTTACAAAAGCTCCCGTCTGAAATATACGTACGCCATACGAAAGGCAAAGTAAGGCTTATCGAGGAAGTACTGCGGGGAGATCGAAAGAACTCCCAAATGTGCAAGACTCCAAAGAGCTTTTCTTAAAAGTGGCCACGGAAAGGTGGGCATAATAGAAAAACCACAGGGAGGGTTCACATCATCGGGGGAGGAGACTTTGGGGCTATTGCTCCGGACACACTTCCCGGGATGTGTTCCCAAACCTGATGATGGCTCTAATGTCCAGGGGCATCAAGCCGTTCCGACTAGTCGGGCGAGCAGGAGGAACTAGAAATTAGCAGATAGCATAATTAACAAAGCGAGAGTTGAATGGGCGATTAACACTTTCAAACCATATAAATCTCAAGGCGAGGACGGAATTTTCCCCGCATTATTACAACAAGGGATGGAAACACTAGCCACCCCTCTATGTACAATGTTCAGAGCCAGTCTGGCGCTCAACTATGTACCTCAAAGCTGGCGAATGGCAAGAGTGGTATTTATACCCAAGCCAGGGCGTGCATCATATGACCAGGGAAAGTCATTTCGTCCAATTAGCCTAATGTCTTTTTTGTTGAAGACACTGGAGAAACTGATAGATAGGCACATAAGGGATAGTGTATTGGTGAATTCACCTCTACACAGACACCAGTTTACACGTTTACAGTTACAGTTTACAGTTAGTTTACACGAACTAACTCACAGGATAGCAGGGGCTCTTGGAAGTCAAGAAATTGCTCTGGGAGCCTTTCTAGACATAGAGGAGGCGTTTGATAGCGCCTCCTTTGACTATATAGTGAGAGCTGTCGGAAGTCGTGGAGTCGACCCAGCCATAATGGGTTGGATTGGTTCCACCCTCAGACAGGAAAATCAGAGCTAGTCTGGGATAGACGACTGTGGAGGTTTCTGCCGCACGTGGGTGTCCCCAGGGGGGGGGGGTCCTTTAGCCCCTGCTGTGATGCCTGATGGTGGATAATCTTCTGCGGGAGCTAGAACAGGCATGGGTACATGAACAGGGATTTGCTGAAGATATTACAATTCTTGTTATTAGGAAATTCGGAGGAGTCGTGTCATCGTTGATGCAAAACGCACTCAGAATCGTCGAAAGATGGTGAAATATACAACGCTGCCTCTACAGAGGGAGGTCAAATACCTGGGTCTAATTCTGAACAACAGGCTGACCTTCACACCTCACATCCGTCACATTACGAACAACCTCTGTTGTGGCGTTTACACAACGCACAAAACTTCAGGATGTGAAGACTCTGAGGTTGCGGGGAAAGGAATTGCCTCGGCAGAGGGAAGTCAAATACCTGGGTCTAATTCTGGACAACAGGCTGACCTTCACACCTCACATCCGTCACATTACAAACAACCTCTGTGGTGGGGTTTACACAACGCACAAAACTTCAGGATGTGAGGACTCTGAGGTTGCGGGGGGAAGAGCTGCCTCTGCAGAGCGAGGTCAAATACCTGGGTCTAATTCTGGACAACAGGCTGACCTACACACCTCATATCCGTCGCATTACGAACAAAGAGACTAGGGCTCTCTGGGCCTGTAGGAGTATGATCGTTAAAACGTGGGGATTAAAACCTAAACTGGTACTTTGGTTGTATACCAAAGTGGTGATACCCACGATCACATACTCAGCCCTGATCTGGTGGCACAAAGCCAGTAAAAGGAAAAGCATAAACCGACTCAACAGGCTGCAAAGACTGGCGTGCTTGGGTATTACGGAGGCAATGGCATCAACGCCCACCGCTTCCATGGAGGCTCTCCTAGGTCTTCGGCCTCTACACCTAGTTGTGGGGGCCCAGGCTCTACTTGCAGCCTACAGGTTGAAAATTAACGGTCATGGTGAGATCAATCCTAGAAGGGGACACCACATCATGATCTTAAACTCAATTAAGAGTAATGGCTTGCTTAGCTTGCACCCTGATAAAACTAGCACCGTGAGGGACTTTAGAAAGCCCTATAAGGTGATCAAAGACTGAGACAAGTACTGGAGTAGGTGTGCGAGGCAAGAGACCGGGGGATGCTTATAGCATTAACCTGGGACCTCTCGCAACTGTATTTCAGGCAGAAATAACTACTATATTTGTCTGTGCTGAAGAGTTGGTATGGAGGAACCTCGCAGAGAGGAGAATCTGTATCATGACTGACAGCCAGGCAGCTCTAAGACCACTAGAAGGAGTTAAATCACACTCCAAGGTTGTCAAACAATGCAAAGATGCTCTGGTAAGACTTGCTCTCCGCAACAGTGTCACACCGATGTGGGTGCTGGGACACCAGGGTATCAAGGACAATAAAGAAGCGGACTCTATAGCTAGGAAGGCCGCTTGTACAAACCTAATGGGTCCAGAGCCTTCCTGCGGGATCGCATACTCTACCGCTAAGGGAAGGATTAGAAACATACTTGCAGAACAACACCTTGCTCACTGGGTTGACCTACCTGGACTGAGGCAATCGCGGATGTTCATAAGGGCACCGTCCAGTGACTCCAAAAGGAACAAAATACTCATGTTGAGTAGGAAACAACTTAGAAGGTTAGTGGGTCTCTTTACAAGGCACTGCTGCCTCAAAAGACACCTCAGCATTATGGGACTGGCGGAAGATGCTAATTGCAGGATGTGTGGCGAGGAGGACCCCACACCACATACTATGCGAATGCCCGGCCTTGGCTAGGAGCAGGCTGCGTCACCTCGGTTTACCTTACCCAACAACCGAGGAGATAGCACAATCACCCTTCAACTGCGTTCTCGACCTGGTCGAAGAGACGCAGTTGTTGGAGTAAAAACTCGGAATGGGTGCACAATAAGCTTAA
Source organism: Cantharis rustica (assembly GCA_911387805.1). NCBI lineage: Eukaryota > Metazoa > Arthropoda > Insecta > Coleoptera > Cantharidae > Cantharis > Cantharis rustica. The sequence continues at coordinate 41,576,041 of OU426879.1, forward strand.
GCTTCAGTGCAGTGAGGACATGTACCACAGCCCGTTAACTAATAATAATAATAACACAACTTTTTTTTACGATTAAATTTTTTGAAAATATTTTTAAACAATATGCTGACCGTTCATCATCAAGGTTTTGAAAATTAGTGTTATTGCACTTACAACGCGCGATATAATTCATTTATTGGAGATTTCCTCGATTTCCCTAAATCCATGCAACATCGCCCTGAACAATCATTCAAAATTTCCACCTCTGGAACTACGTCAAGTCATTGCCAAAACCAAAAAGTTGTCATAGAGATAACTTACAGAGAAGCCCAATTTCCTTACAAAAATTATAAGCCCCAATAATAATATAAAATAATAAAATTAACGTGTTTTCATTCGTGCAACCCTGTATATTTGGAAATAAATATTTATTGTAGATATTAAAAAAAAAAAAAATTGACATGAATATGTTACGTGAATTCGTTTTAAGATTCTACTTTGGGAATATTTAATTAATTAAATATTAAAAATGTCTTCCACTGGAATACCCCATTGAGTTGGTCCCACAAATCTTGAGATGTTTAATCTCATCTATTCTTATTTGTGTTGTAACGTGCGAATTTAACTGCTTAAAAGCGTCTTGCAAAATATACAAAGTAAGTATAATTTCCTCGTTTTCTTTCCCCCTCTTTTTCGTCCCTCATTAAGCTCATTTCTCCCAAGATTTGGCGGTTTTATGTTACTTTTCGATGTACAAGAAATATTATTTTACTTAGCGCAAATTAACAACACACAAGGAAACTGTTCCTTGGTTTTCACTTTGTCCTATTAAACGGTTGAGTAATTTTTCTCTTGCGCTTTGCTAAACTGCATAGCATGAAAAATAAACGAGAAAAAAATTAAAGACGTGGTATTATTTAATTTAAAAGATTTTAACGTTCAGCGGAGGTAAAATTCGTAAATGCTCTTTTGAATGCATTAATTATTACTGTCTACATATTATATACTTAAAATTTAGCCCATCTTCATTTTGCAAGCTTTTCGTAACTAAGGAAACGTTAGCGAAAGCAAGTGCCTACATATTAAAGGAAATTCATTTGTAAAAAATACCGATAGCAAAGTAAATCAACTCGACATTACATTTTTTACGCAATTGATGGCGTTAAGATTCTTAAGTAAGTCAATACATCACTTTGAAAGAAGATCAATAATAATTAAGGTATTTTTTCTACTTGATGGTTCAACAGATATTCTAATGTAATTTTTAATGGATTAACGACGACGATTTTGTGTTAAATCTATAGGGCGTTTTAAATGAAAACATCAGAATCGTTTCAGAGCCGTAGAAAAAATAATTTGCAATATCTTTCTAAAAAGCTCATCCAAAAAGACGCCCTTCCCCTGAAGTTTTTTACAAACATTTAGGGTCCGGTTTTAGATTCTAAAAATGATTTCCATAATTTTTCAATCTCTAGAGAATACCATTTATTCGAATTGAAAATTTAAAAATATGGCACTCTTTGGACAAAATAAGCATAGAAGTATCTAAAGAGAATTTACGTGTTTGTTTTTTGCAATAAATTGCAGCTGGTATCGGTTATTCGATTAATTTTTAATACCTCGTATATGTAGTCAGCGTTCACCTGTGAATTTACGAACGATTTGAATCATGAAGATGACTCAAATTTTTACGCCAAAGTTTAATTCTATGATTAATTGTAATTGGAGATTAAAGCTTATTAAATTCGTGAGTAGGTAAATTGATGAATAATGAAGTTTCACGACCATTCCTGTCGGTCATCCTTCATTAAAGAAGCAAAACTGCTATAATATCATAATTTATGACGTTGCTTGCTCCAACTTTTTTCTTGTTGCAACTAATTTTCCAGATTTATTAAGGTTTAAGCTGTAAAAATGGTTGCTTGATTAAACATTTTTTCAGCGAATAGAAAAAAAGTAATTTCCTTTTTATTTCGAATATCTCACATTCAGAACTTTTGTTCATTATAATATCGTTACAAAAAAAACGCGACCTTCCACAATTACATTAAAACTCAATAATTATTATCATTACCGTAAATGCTACTTTATACACATAAAAGAAACGTTAATGATGGCTGTGAAATTGAAATGAAATACTTATGTTAATAAAATTCCTACGAACAATTTTTACGCAAGGATTATTAGAAACAAAGAAATTACATATTCTACCATTGAAATGTAAGCAAGCTCAATATAGCTATCACGATTCAATGTTGGTTTTATGAGTGTATGTGCAATGAATGTGTATGCAAATATACTTGAGTCAATAACACAGCCAACGTATCCAATGCATCGAGTATCGAAATTAAATTTCCTGAATAATTGCAAAAATTCTTTAACCTAAATGCATACCAAGTGTTGCAATAATTGTTAAGAAACACATACACACACGCACACGTTATTTTTATGCAACAGTTGTGTAAGGGAAAATGTATGGTCATAAAGAAACATCCTCCCTTGTTTTCTAGCATTCGGTGAAGCAATATAAAGAGCAAAGAAATAAAACTTATAATAAACATACAACAGCTGATGCAGTAAAGGCCAGTACTTCTTGGAGCAGCGGATTTGCAAGAGCAGTTTCAGTTCGCCCTCAGCAATGCAGACGAAGAAAGCAGTAAAAAACAAAATAACCAGAAGAATCACGTCTACCTTGCATCGAAGGTGAACAGGGATCGAGTCGATTTCGCTATAAGCTTCAACATAAATTAAACCCCCATAGAAACAAAGAAGAAAACCAAATAAATGCAGTCTGACCCATTCTGTGATGGCTTAGAACAAAGAATTATTTTTTAGCCGAATACAAAGCGCATTAGTCACGCAAACAGTTATTTTTGCCGCAACATGAACAAAAAATAACGTAAGCTGCAATTTAGAAAAATTTTATTCGACGCTTCATCCAACGCAGAGGTCTCAAACTCGCGGTCCTTTGGTATGCATTTCGTGCGATCCGCAAATTGATTTTATATTGCACATAAAGTTCGACCAGCCTCATAAGTTTTCAACTGCTAAATTTTGCGTTACGAAAAGATATAAAAGTATTAATGGTCACAAAATAAAAATCTTCCTGAATTGAATTATAGCGCTTTTCCTGCTTTCTCGATATTCCACAGTACTATCTATGGACCTGGAAAGAGTTGCTCTAGAATATTATGAACATCGGAGATTGTATTTTCATTCATTTTTCGTTCGCCGTTTTTCATTAGAAGAACGCTATATTATAATAATATGGTTCGCGTGCAATCAAAGTTTGAGACCGCTGATCTAAATATGATCGATTAATCGTGCAACATCACATATGTACTATACACTAAACCTAAGACAAACAGGTTGTTTTGAGTTGCTGAACTTGAAGTATCCCAAGGCGATGCTACAAAATTTGCAAATAGTAAATTTGTCCGCAATATAAGAAGATGTAGTAGAATTAGAATTTCCTGTTTATTAAAAATTCAAAATAATAGTAAGCATCACGCAATTGCATGTCGAAATTGCAACATCGCACTAAATTGACTAAAATTATATTCAAATGTATGTAGTATACTATTTTCCCCTTTTAGTTTTAGCTACACCGCATGTGGGTGGTGCAAAAATACGTATAATCTGTCATGATAAACTAACCTAAATTAAAATAGTGCATTTATTTTCATCAAGTGTAAGGCAACAAAAAAAACTAGATTTCCTAAGAGAAGACTAAAATATTGAAATCGACGTGTGTACGATATTAATATCGATTTCCCTTTTCTACACGTCATAATGAAAATTATGATTATTTATGAAATCTAAGCAATTCAAATACTGAATTTTATCGCTAATCAATAACAAAGTTATAAAATAAACAAAAGTAACACCAACAGAACAAATAAACAAATTACAATGTCTAAAATATGCAACTTCTTTATGAAAACTTAACACAAAATTGTCTCTAATATCAAAAAATATGAGGAAAGTTAAGCAAAAGAAAAATGAAAAAAGTTGAGAAAATTAAACTTTGTAAAAGAAATCTCTCAACTACATAATTTTAATATGATTTACCCATCGCTTTGCTATAATACAGGGTGTTAAAAAACGTAATTATTAAATTTGTTCATTGAAACTTTAATATTGAACGAAAATTAAGATTTTTCTTGCTGACCCGGAAAATTGAAAACGTCATTTGCAAAGTTTAAATTATTCTTAAACCTCCAGCTATATGTGTACGTTATGAATTTTTAAATGTTTTCTTTTTATTAAAGTTATATCGAGCGCCTATCGATAAAACTTAACAACTACTGTTGATTGTTTTCCTAAAAAAAATTTTTAATCGCAAAGCGAAACAAAAACGAAGGAAATAGTTTTTAAATTTAATAATAAAAGCAATTTTATAAAAAAAACCGAACATAATAAAAGCTTTATGTATTACGATTTATTATTATATCAACATTATCGAGTACCTATTTCGGATAGTTAGTAATATGTTTTGAATTACAATTGAATTTAAATTTTTGTTGTAGAATGCGTTGAACCCAATAATAGTATATTAGATACCGTAGTGTTAAAGGAAGTCATTAATCGCGACTGAGGATGTCGCGAGACGTTAAGTCGGATAATGATCAGTCTACTCCCGAGTTATATATTATATTATTTTATATGCTTCCAAAAAAAGAAAAATGGATCCGTCACTGTTTGTACTATGTAATTATATAAGTTAGAAAATACCAACCACCATTAAAACCATTGAACATGATAAGAAAACCGAAATTAATACCATAAATATCTTGGCTTCCAAAAACAGCTGATTTGATCAGAAAGATTGATAAAAGGTACACCGAGAAAAGCAACACATCTCTCTCATCCCCATACCAGAGCAACAAAAACAGAAGAAATACATCAGCATACCATGTTATGGTAGGTTATCTGAAAAAATTGGTAAACTTTTGCGGGGTGACTCTAGGCTTCATAACATTCTGAAAATAAATGACAAAACAATTAAGAATTTCATCTTATAAAACAAAAATGGGCTAGTTTAAAGTTAGATAACTAAAAAGTCCAAAACATATCGGTTGCAAGCTTGTAGAAATTGAACTAAAATTCGCTTTCGAAATTAGCACTCTAAATCCTGATTAACATAGGCACAAGCCAGCAGATTTCCATGTTATCCCGAACGAAAAAGATTTAAATGTTTTTTTATTTGATTCCTCTAATCCAGCAGATTTTTTTCGCTATAATTTACTCTATAACTAATCCTAATAAGTATTTTAACAACTTCTATTTCGTTCGCTTTTTATAAAAACCATTCAACTCTTCCTACATGACCTACCTCGCCTACTCTAATCTAAATTTTGATGTATTGACATTCAAGATGGTTTGCAGAGTTTCAATTAACCTTATTCGTTCATTGCAGATGAAAGGTGGAGTTTATAAGAATGTGATATGAAATGAAGCCTGTTTTTACCATGGGAAAACTCCATTAACTTCAAAACAGGTGTTCATCGGAAAAAGGTTATGCTAGGTTGTTGATAGAACCGCAAGAACGTTGTGTACTATGAACTGCTGAAACAAAATAAAACTGTTAATGCTGATCATCACTGTATGCAACTTGGCATTTTTTTGCCCAACAGAATAGGTGTAATCTTTTAACACGAGAACGCTAAAAACTGGGTGCGATAAATTAGAAAATTCTACCTCGGATTCCAAATCGTTCTAACCAATTAAACCCTCAAACTATCATCTATTAAGCTTACTGTAAACATTTTTAATAAAACGGAATAAAAAAATTTGAAAAATATCAAAACGGCAATAGATATACATTTTTCACCTCCAACCACAAGATGATTTTATCCAATGCATTAAATAATCTACCAGACAGTTCTATTAAATGAAGGAAATTATATTTTGAACAAAATTTTAAATTGACTACAATAGAACATTGTTTTGTAATGGAAGTTATAATCAGGAAATCTATAATTTGTTCTCGATTTAAAAATTTAGTTTCAGAAATTATATTTCAATTTGCAGGATGGAATGATTCCTTGAGTGATTTCCCTAACAATAGCGTAGAAATGATGATCTATTTTAGTCAAGTCATTACAAAAGTCTCTTTTGTTCCGAATCAAATATTCAATTTTCCTTTTGCTAAAACTACTTTAATGCCGCCCATCACCGACTGTAAAGTAAAACAATTTTGTTTTTACAAGAAAATGAATCTTGAAGTTTATCTTTAAATAGTATATTGTTTTGTTGGGAACCAATCTTCGACTTCTCTCGGCAAGTTCATAAGATTTTTTATAATTACCATAAAAAATAATCATTAAATTTAATTAGTATTATTTTAACTTCCGGCAACGACCTGAGTATTAAAGTAGTAAGTACTTCGATGCTACCCATCGCCAGAACCCAAGTAAAATAATTGTTTTTACAAAAAATCAAATAATTAAATGACAAAGTTATAGTTTTCTGACGTTTTCAGAAAAAGCAATTTTTGTGGTTTCGCAACGCAACGCGATAACATAGACGTCATCTTACAATTATATATTTGGTGACCTTCAGAATAGAATAAATCTGGAGCTGCAATATGGCTCCCAACAGGTACAAATATACTGTAGATAATCCAATCACAACTATATGTAACTTGATCTCAAAATTTTCGACACCGTATTTTTTTTTTAATTTAGTGACGTCTATCAGCACTACATAAAAATTAAATTACAATTTATGGTATATGATTATTATTAGTGATTTTAATTATTAATATAACTTTTAATTTGTTCTGATAACAGTTCAGTATGTTGAACCATTATTATAGACGCACGGTGTTCCAATGTGACGTCGCCAATGTTGATGACGTGTATTGGAATATGATTTAAAACTACAATATTTAGATAAAACACAAACTCGTAACATTCGTAAGTACCAACTCCATTCCGTCCAACTTGATGAAGTCAGCACCTCTATCTTCCTCGCCCACCACCCATGTTGATCCTTTCAATTTTTCGTGCAATACAACTAACAAGAAAAAACAGAAATGTAGAATTTCTATTTTTCGCTGGCGATTTTTCTAATATGATGCCGTGGTTATAGAGAGATTGTTTTTGTTATGTAACTATTTCTGTACAAGGCAAGCTTTCGATTCCGGAGTTAGGAAAAATTTCAAGCTTTTCACAGGTTTATTATTCACTTTTTAAATGAAGACGTTCGCCTAATTAAGAGAAAAGGTCAACTATTCGTGTTTTCTATAAAAACTTAAGGTCAGCCAGCAAATAAAAATAATAACATGAAAGCTATTCCGATCCTATTACTTTATTTATTTCTATATCAAGCATTTCAATATTATTATTATTCTTTGTGGTGAGCGTTTTGAATAAAATTTCAACTGCCACAATGCAATTAATTGAGATTGTCAAATTCTAGTTTCCGCACGGATACAGCACAATGTTATCAGTTGACTTGGTAAGTTCAAAACTACATAATGTTATTAATGTTTAAACCGTGGTTCTGTATTATTCCAACATGAATATTACGTCATTAAAACTTTCACGACTTAATTAAATGTAATTTAATTTAACATTATCGATATTATTAAATCTATCATCGTTCGAGTTAAAATCATCAACGTAGCCTACTAAAAAAATCGTTTCGGTAAAACATACACAACATTATTTTATTTGTATCCTACTACGAATTGATAACCTTGTAAACGAAGTACTATCTCGCTTTCCATTACAATGAAGAATAATGCTATCCAAATATTGATCGATTATTTTTCAATTTACGCACCTTGAAAACTACCGGGCTGCAATAAGCATGATAAGAAAAATGGCACGAAGGATTATCAGTTTTTAATATCAGTGGCATTTTTTAAATTAATTAGAACCAGATGGGGCAATTTATAGAAGCAGATGATTACGAAAAAATATTGTTTAATAAAAGCTAGCACTAGAAAATTCGGCGGAAGCGGATTGAAAATTTTGTTCGCTGCATGTGCGAATCCATTCAACAAGCGCTGAATATAATATAATTTATAGGAATCGGATTCTAAGATTACTGTTTGATTTCATATTTATACAGTAAGCTCGTCAAGTTTGAAACAAATTACTTAAATTTTTTAGAAAACCCTTTGACACGTCAACGTTATTTTTTTAAATATCACTTTTTTGTACTATTTTGAGCTGTGACATCGTAATTTTTTTTAAATGGCAACCCTTATTTTTCTTTACCGATTTTGATAGAGCACAATTTTCACTTTTTTACAATTATCAAACATTGATAATTTTTACCGTGGTTTTTTATTTTTACCGTGTTTGAGCAATGATTAGAACTTTGTAAGCTGTGGTCTGTGGTTTATTGCAGTCGTTGAGATTAAATGCATTTTTAAAACTTCAGAGCTGAAACAAAGTGTGGGGGTAACTAATTTAATTTCTGTGTGGTACGGCGCTGCCAAGGAAGTACTTTAGATTACAGTAAGAAATTATTTGTTTATGACACTATGTAATTTTTTTGCTTAATTAAAAGGAGTTGTGTAGTACCAAGCTACCAAGTAGAACAGGTATTAAGTATTTACGTACCTGCTACAATTTTTTTAATTAAATCAGATGAAGTACAGAAAACAGAATCAAACACTTTCAGCATATTTTATTCTACAGTAGGTACCTTTATTGTGAAAGTTTTCAGAGTATCTCATGGTATTATGCGAATTAGCATATTTCTTAAGAAATTTATTCTACTTCTAGGTTCTAAATACAATTTCTTATTTATAAAAAATGTTTCACACCTCAATCTTGTACTAAACTAAAGCGTAGCAAAGCTCTCTCTCTAGTTAGTCCTAATTCCCCCTCTCGTACTCATAACATTCGAAATAGACACAAAAGTTATACTTCAACTATTTTTCCAGGGAGAGGGGGGGGTCAAAAATTGACCGAATTAATGGAATTATCAAAATTTTCATAATAATATAGAGATATCAAAATATATATGAGTAGTTCTACAAAACTCGGGTAACTTAATAGCTGGATTTGAATTACATGTTTTTTATCTCAAATTATGTTCTTTTATAACGTTTTTGATGGACCATGGGTTGGTTATACTGTGTGTAAAATGAACAATCACTTTATAAAGTATTTTAGAAGAAATTGCGGTTTTTGTCAAACTTGGCTCGAAGGGACTGACGAGTATATCAAGGAACTGACGAAACACAACAATTTTATCAAAAAAATGAAAATTTTTGCAGTTTTACCAAGTGGTTTTATTAAATATAAAATTAAAACAACAAACCTATAACAATACCTATATCATATATCAAAATCTCCATATATGATAGAGATTTTAATCAATAGTCATAAAGGTAAAATAAGATCGAATATATATCGATCTTTATCATCTATGTACTCTTTGAATTTTTTTTTAATAACTCCAACCTTCAACATTCGTAAGACTTGATTTAGAACCAACATTTTATCAAGGGAATTCTCTGCCTAACATAGGAAGTATCTTCCATATAAATTTCATAACAGCAATAATTATCAGGACAATCAACTTTTCATTTGGAAAATACAATTATTAGTACTTTTTGGCGGTCTTTGTATAAACAAATAAAAACCTACATAAAAGAACATTTCTAAAATTTACATCTGCAGCCCTTTTGCGATTATAAAAACGCCTATAAAGCCAGAACATAATTTGAATTTTGTGATCCCTGCTTTAAACAAAATTTGCAAACTTTTTTCAATTTGAATTACTTATGCTCTTTGCTTCTCATTTAAAACAAAATAAAGTACAATAATAAACTCAAATATTATAATACTGCAATGTTATGGATAATTTGGAAGATAAAAAATATCTGGATATGATAAACAACTTCTTGCTTCATAAATTATTATATTATTGTATGTAATATGCAAGTACATGTGTGTATTTTGCTTTGTCTATTTTAGGTGTTACAACAGGAACTTGATAATGAAGTTATTTTTGTTCCAAACTCTTATCTACCTTTGATTTAAAAACAGTCACTCATTAACATTTTGCATAATATACTTGGCTATAAATAACAAAATGAAAGAACTGAATTAACCAGACACGACCTCAAATTTTAAATAAACAGCACCAAAGCAAGAAAATCGATATTAAAATTTCTACCATTTCGCATTTACAATTAAGCAATCCGTGTAAGTAATGCATGGTAAAAAAAAAGCCAAATTGTCAAGAGAAAAATTCTTCAAAATTGTATTCCCATACTTGTATATCGAATTAAATATAAAGTGTCGATCGATGTTTGTTTTTATCTTGAGGCTAAATATTAGATAAAAAATCTTCGTCACAACTGTAATCGTGTCAGAAAAAGTTAGGCTTTATCAATTTTTTAGAACATCAGATTAACTAGATAGGAAAGAGTGCGTATTAGCGGTCATAGTGCGGGCAGACGAGCCCAGAGGCGAGAGGCTAATGGCCTCTAATGCAGGCAGCATCATAACAAAACATCGTCCTCTGAACACTTGGGAAACAATCACTAAAAATAATTTTAAAAAAAATCTTGTAAGCCTAAATCAAGAAAGTATAAGACTTAACTAGAACTGCTTTCTCCTATGACAAATGACTTTCTAAATCCTCTTCAATTGGCGTAAAGTAGGTCTTGAAAGCAAATACATTTCACTTAAAAAGATTTATTAAAATTGTATAATTTTGCACACGTCAACAATTTCAATAAACATAAAAAGCACAAATTAAAGTGACAATAATTGAAAATATAACAAAGTATCAAACCAGAAACGTTTTGTCAGGTACACGTAGGTATCGATTTTTGCCTTTAAACTACACTATGTAGGTATTTATTACTAGTTTTATTTATAAAATATGTATTTTTAATTCGTGTTCCACTTTTCGTTATTTTAATACAAACAGATTTTAAATTAAACAGGAAAATCGAAACTCTTTTTATTAAACTGCCGATTGCATGGAAAAAATATGAAATTTTTTTGTCGTCAAGAAAAACTATAGGTAAGCAAGACTATCGTCAAGTTGTAAATAAAATGAGATAAAAAAATTTCCAACTATCTTACTTATAAACTACTTCACTGGTTATTTAAAATTTTCCTTTATCTCAAAACTGTCGGAGACAATTTTAGTGTTCTTGTCAAATATTTTAACATAGCCGTTGTTACTATGGAGGAGAGGGTTAGGGTTATTATTTTTTATTTTAAAACAGGGGTAGATCTCAATAGATATTTCAAATTAGATAGAGCTCTCGCAAGTTGCCTTGGTCCTTGAGACGAAAATACACTAATAATGTTGCATAATAAATGCTCCCGCAAGAGTTAATATATTGTTTAATAATGTATAAACACTTTTTCAATTTTGCCTACCCCCCCCCCCCCCACCAACTGGAATCAATTTAAGTAGAATTCTTTAATTGTAATAAAAAATTCTGAAAATTCACATCCAATATTTATATAAGATAATCGTTAATATCAACTTACAATCAGACAAGTGTTAAAAACACTGAACATCAATTTATTACGAATCCATTAAAAAATAAACATTGTATATTTCTGGGCTATCGATTTTGTTTTGCCATAAAAGTAGCGTGGCTTATAACTTAAACGACAAATAAATAGTATTCCATATTTATTTATTGATTACAATTACATATTAATCCTCACTTATCTTGAACATTATCATTATCGATAAATATTTCAACCGTAATGAACGAAACCGCAATACATATTAAAGATTTTCAACTTAGCAATTTTCTTGCTATATTACTAGCAGCCTGGTGGAATCGAGATTTGTTCCCCAGTATCGTGTAAATGTGAAGATGATAAATCAAAACAAATGTCTTTTTATTTGTATGCAACGACTTTGTACACAGTTCTTTTGAAGTGAAACTAGAATTTACAATTGTTTTGTTCTCACGATTCCCTTCAACGCGAGAAATAATCTAAAATTTTAGAATAATATACTACAAAGACTCCATAACACTTCCAATACTTGATGAAAAAAAGTCAGACCATATAAATGTTTAAAGTGGTTTTTTACAATGTTAAATACATATTTAGCATGCAGTCCTGTTTCATAAATTTAAAATCAAGATATCTTTGATGTTGAGATATTTAGATATAGATTTTTACTTTACTACATACTTTTTATTCTAAAAAAAATGCAATACCATTTATATTATGTTCGAGTCGATTTCAACCTTGTAAACCTTAATTGTAATTTAATTCTTGATTCTGATAAACTTCAAGATAACAACCAAACAAGCGCGTATCTAAATATGGAATTAATAAATTACATCAACAAAAGAAGTTAAAAATGGTATATTCCATTCTCAATTTCTTGACATGGATAGGGATACCTAGGTATGAAACGATCTCCAAAGTACAAAGCCAATTTATTTTTACGATGAACGTCAACATAATTATCATCCAAGATAGTCTATTGTTAATTATTTCATTGAGTATCCTCGTCTTTCCAGCATCCAGATTTCTGTCGCAATTTATTTCGAGTGTTCATTCTTTTCAAACTCCTCGACGATAACATCGATCTAATTCAGAAGATCGACTGGACTCACGCGAAATTAAACCAAACGCACTATTTAGAAACGGTCACAAATTAGACTGCTAATTTCGAGGTACCCAGTTCGAGTCCTGGTAAAATAGAAACTTGATTTTGACTGTATCTTCTCGTTTGCAGAAACAACATAAATACATAATAATATATGTTCAGTTTTATCAGTATAGGCTGTCTTAAGTTTCTGCTCAGGAAATATAAAATTTTGCTGTAATTTAGGAAAACTTCCAACAGAAACTTAAGAAACGGTGAATTAAAATGATAACGTCGTTAGTACATAGGTATTCATGTGTTCAAGTCGAAGGGTAAGTTGCGGTGTAGATGTGGTGTGCACGAAGCAATAAATATCTAAAATATCTAAGAAAATGTTTGCAAGATGTGAGAGAAATATGGTGTAGATGTTGGAAAACATGAGTAAGATGTGGTAGGATGTACGGAATATAAGGAAATATAACAAAATCTGGTGAGATTCTTAGAAAAAATATGTTGTGTGCTTATTTTTGCCTCGTGTTTATCCCTCAGTTTAAATAATTTAAACGTTCTCAAGATGGACCTCCTTTTGGGTTACGAAACAATAAGGTCACAACAGATCTTAAATAAATATGGGAATAAATCAAGATTTAGACGTATTAGGCACCAACAGACTTCTTTTCTTTTCTAAAGTAAAAAATATTCTTGGAAAACCAAATTTCAGACGTAGAACATAAAAAACTTCGGGAACAGTCACTTAACCCTCATCACGATTTTCAAAATTTCAACTGCACTATAGGAAAGAGGACACTTTTATAGGTAGAATAAAAAAAAATGGGAGGATGTGGCATTAATTTTCGAAAAAATCGATTTTAAAGATGTAAAATTTACATGTATTTTAGATACACCTTTTAACACGGCTGCATGATTAGACATATTTGTGTAAGGCAAAATAATTAAAAAAAATCCCTGAAGAATGACAGAACTCGCCAAGGGTGGAACTCGTTCGGGTGTCGACCGCAAATGACAACAACATTAAGAGTATGTTAAAGCACTTGTACCGTCAACAAAATGAAGAATAGGAACGGAACGTGCAAGTTGACCGTGGCTCGACACGTTGCAACAGGGTGTATCGGGTTACAACTACCTACTTTTAATAACTTTAAAATGCCGTTTTTTCGAAAATTAATGCCACATCCTCCCATTTTTTTTATGTATTCTACCCATAAAAGTGTTCTTTTTCCTATACTGCAGTTGAAATTTTGAAAATCGTGATGAGGGTTAAGTGACTGTACCCAAAACTTCTTTTATTCGGCCTTAATTATCATCTCTTTTTCGTCCACATCCCACATTGGTTGAGTAGAAAGCAGAGCCTTGTGGTGAAATTTTTAAGAGTGCGGCAAATCTTTAAAATGCCGCCTTTTAACATGACGAGTTCTATGGCTTCGATTTTTGCCATTTTACAGGGATATTTTTAAATTGTTATTTTTTTGTCTAACTCAACCACGGTCTATCATAAATGCATGTTAAAACGTGTATCTAAAATACATGTGAATTTTACATTTTTAAATTCGAATTTTTCGAAAACTTTTGCATAATCCGCAAAAATGTTCGTCTTTTTTCCTATAGTGCAGTTGAAATTTTGAAATTCGTGGTGAGGGTTTCCTGACAGTTCCCGTAAAATGTATAACGTTTACTTACGCTTCAGCAAAAAAAAGGTATTTAAAATATTTAAATATTATCTTGTTTAGTTCACTTTCAATATTACAGTACCGTGCAAAAGTTTGAAAACATACGTATACACAATATTAATTGAATTCGCAAAATCATCGGTACCCCGTGCACTTAGTACATAGACTACCGCTTATAGAAGCTCGGACACCTAATAAAAATTTATAACTAGTAATAAAATTTCGTAAACATTATTTGTCAAATTAGAGGGATATTTACTCATAATAGGAAATAAGTACCTACTATTCTAATATTTTAAGAAGTTTATATTGGGGTTGTTTCCTGTAACACTTGGGAAAATAAATTTAAACCGTAGGTACTAATTCTATTAATATTTTATTACCATTTTTTTGTATACCTTTACTTACTGAAATATTTACTGTAATATTTCTCAATCAGTTTTACATTTTTTTTTACAACACTAAAAGTGGTACAACCAAATTGTGTTTTTAGCAAGCGTTTTACAAAAAGTAAAAAATGCCGCCTTTTCTCTGTGCCGCCTCTTCGCCTCATAGCACCACACGGCCCTGGTAGAAAGATTTAAACCTTCCGGTTGCTTACACCAGTTTGGGGAGCCCCCTTTTTGTTCAATAGTTTTACCAAGAATTAAGCTTTGTGCTGCCACAAGCTTAAGACCAACTAGACGATCACAATACTTCGTGCACGACAAATAGTTAATTTCAGGCAATATTTGGTCAACACTACTGGCTACAAGCAGTAGGCATAATCTATCTATCTAAATATCTACTTATGTATATATTTTTGCTCCTTAGTGCTAAGATTCAGTATGTAGGATATACATTTTATGATCGATTCCAAACGACAATATCCGAACAAGAAGTTTCAACATTTAAACCCCTAAGATGTCTTCTGTCTTCTATATTAGGTTAACAAAATCTGCGTGGTTGTTGCAGCATTAGTTTTTAATTTAGCTACAAAGTCTTACTAAAAAGAAAATAACACGAGTTTTGAACTCCGGACAAATAGAATGAACCGACGGTAGTTTGACGGCTAACTCATATACTTTGATATTAAACTTGGTGAGTTTTTGTAGACCTTTCGTCCAGTGAAAGCCTGTCCCGATCTTGGGTAAAATCCACAAACTATCGATTGTAAATTACAGGTTTATTTTTACAAAAAGTTAAAATGCAGAAAGATACTGGCGAACAACCATAGATGAATTTGTCAATTCTGACCATCTTCCAGTTATCTTGATAACAAGATAGCATGGTGAAATTGGAAACTTGACGATTTATGAGATTTAAAGTTTGGCTTTAAAAGTTAGTCACTGATAAATCGGCTCTAAAGAAAAATAGATTGTTAAAACGTTAAAATGTAAAATAACTCTTGTCGGGAGCGAACTTACCACCCCCTATCAAGTTTTATTTTTTTTCAAAGAATCACCTGTGGAGCTTTGACCAGCAGACTTGTTTTATAAATATCGCACTGGAATTAACTTTCGAGTCGGTTATAAAATGAATTCACCCTCTCGTGTAACTTAATTTTAGCACTTTGTCCTATTCTAGTATTAATTCTAAGCGGATTAGCAAATAATAGAAATTTAGAAAAGATCCTACCATAAAAATATTACCTGCTGTCAAACTGTATTATACCTACATAAACAAAAAATACAGCTAATGTTAGGTAAACTTAAGTATATTTTAACAAATCCGACTGTTAAGGTCGTTGACTTCTGCAAAAAGTCGAGATACGTATTAATTTATTATTTATGTATGTACCCAAGGAAATGTCGAAAATGTAAGATCACAAAAGGTGGAAATAAACAATTTATTTGTGTATTATCTCCAACCTGCCATCAAAAGACATGTGATTGAAAATAACATTTTTCATGGGTTGTGTGTTAATTATCGTGAAATTTTCAAACGAGGTCCAACGTTAATTTATTAACAAAAATTGCAATAAATTAATTGTAACGTAAAAAAATACTTTAAACAATGAAACTTTTCGAGTAGATAATGTAAAACCACTAGAAAATATAAAAATAGAAATACCTCGCACACAGGGAAAACAAAAAAAAATTTAATTGCATTAGAAACAAAGACAAATTCAAAACAAAGACTTTTGTAACAAGTCGACTTACCATCTGGTGATTTTTTACTAGCCCCATAGGAATAAGCAGCCGATCCTGGCGGTGGTCTCTTCCATCCTCTCCAGTTGTTGCAAACGCTTTCCGGTTCCGAACTCCAACTGCATAAGGAGTCTTCCTCGAAACGATCGGAGTCCTCAAAGCTATATCGGTCACCTTCCTCCCAATCCAGCATTGCGGCCACGACATCGCCACCCCCGTCGCCCCCAGATAGGTTCCCAGCACCCGCCACTTTCAAACAAAGAAAAGACGTCGGGCAATAAAACCCTACCTTGACCCACAGCCCCTGGGGTCACTCGCCTCTATGGATATCTTCACCCCCTTAAATTACTAAACTTTTTTTGACACAAAACTATTTCGCCCCTACTTCCACATATCAAACAAATTATTATCGACACATTTTAATTCACCACCAACACTGACATTAACCTATTTTATGACAAATTCAAAAACAAAAGAAGATATCCACCCGTGTCGCGGCCTCCCCCATCAACGACAACAACAAATATGGCGAGCGGATGGTAATGCACTGGGCCTTGCGCGATTCAGAAAAATTTCACTCGCGAATAGTTTAATTATCCACACTAGATGACACCACACATATGATTAACTTCTGCTTTAGATGACGCCACGAAATGTAAACATTTCAATTATTAGATAGATTTCTGTATTCACACTATTGACCCGCATTTTTATACTTTATTATTAATCAAACAAACTAATTTATTATGATTTAAGAGCGTAGGAACCCAATTTATATCAAAGACGCGTATATTTAATACTTTAATGTCAAAGATTACAACTAACCATAATAACTTTTGACAGTTGTTCGCTGTGCGGTTCGATGTTCGATCCATCAGGACCGTACCTCGTTAATTTTAAGGTCAAGAAACTTTGCAGGAAATTTTAGAATGTAAATTAAAATTTTTATATTTCCTTCCCGCTCGTCAGAAAAAATGTTCTGTTTGAATAATTCGATAATAAGAAATTATGTGAAAATACGATCTTCCATTAGTCTTTTAAGTAATTTGTTCTTCGTAATAGAAATATTTTAAAAAAAATTTATCAATTTTAATAAAATGTAATTTTATTTCTTTCGTTTATTTAAATATTCTAGTCCTACATTTTCAAAATTCTTCAGAAATTGATTTTAAAATTGTGGAAATGCGTTAATAAACTTTCTACTGGGAATTTTTGGAATGTAATAACATGGTATGGATAAATAAGAATTTAAGATTGAAATTTCAGAGTAAAAACTATTTTTTTATCAAAAATAGTGTCTGAAAGCAATCAAGTATTTCTCTATGTATATGTTCTCATCCAAAAATGAAAAAAAAGAAATAACCTACTTTTTCAACTATGCACTTCAATTAATTATTAATAAAGTTGCAAAATTATAAAATATACTAAAAATATAGTATGACGTCATCGCTAATAACAAACCAGGTTGAAAAAGAGTATATTTTTAACCTCTGATCTAAAAATTTTGTATAAAAACTTTGTATAAAAAATATTATATAAAAACAATGTTATGAGAAATTTAATATTCTACAAAAAAGTCCGCGACGGCATATATTTATCTTTAATAATTTAGACGGTTTAATAATTTAAACTATCTTTTCAACAATTTCTTACAAAAAAGTATTTAAAACAGATTAAAACAAATGTTTCTACACAAGGTAGTATGTATTTAAAATTAGTTTCAATCAAACAAGTAAAAATATGAATATGGACACCCTTGAAAATCTGCCAAAGTGGCAGATTTAACAGCCGGTGCACTAGGCTCCCAAATCTGAAGAAAACCCCGTAATAAGCAAGAAAACGTTTGAAAACCCAACGTTAGAAGGTAAAAAAAGTCCAATATTTTTTTTGCGCTTTGAAAAAATGTTTATTCACTTTAGAAGTCCCACGCCTTTAGTTAATTTAATGTTTTGCCAGCAGTGTAGTGTAAGCCCCGTTGCACAGTAACACGCGCTTCGCGATACGCGCTACGCGACGCGTTTTCCCGTTTCACACTAATCAGTACGCGTACGAGTATACTTCGAGCGTTGTTGCCATAGATGCATACATAAATTTTGTTTGTGGTGGCTTTAAATTTGAAGATATTCTTTAACTATTAATGAATTTGAAGATTTTCCACAATCATTAAATTCTCAGAATTTAACTACAAACGCAACAAGAGATATATTGGATAATTATTTTACAGATGAAAGAAAAGTTTTTTGGCAAGACAGTAAAATATAATAAGATTTTTAAGTATAAATATAAAAATATAATAAGATATTTAGTATTCACACAGTTGGAAATCACACTACAGCAACAAGTACTTTAATGAACTGGCAACCTCATACATCTACGCGCGCGTATCAGGCGCGTTTAGTGTAAAAGACTCCATAAGATACAATGCCAATACGCCTCGCAGGCTTACGTGGGTCGCGCGTTTGCCCTGGGAATAAAATAACACGCGCGCGTAGCGCGTTCTCAACGCGTGCTTATGTGAAAGCTATCATAATGTACAATGCTATTATCTATGCGCGCCGCGTAGCGCGTGTTACTGTACAACAGAGCTTAAAACGACATGCTTAAGACGCGAAAGACTGCGGACTACAGTGTTGTGATCTAAAGCCCAATATCGATCTGTGGGCTACGAAGAAGGAAACGGGAAACCACTTCATTAGTAATATAAGGGATATATAAAAGTTATTTTGTACATTTATTAAATTTTTTTTATTTATTTTTATTTTCAAGTTTTTGGAAGTTGAAATAAAAAATACTCAGAGAACAGTAAAATATACAACAAGAATGTAGTGATAATTTTATAGAGAATTACATTTTCTACAAAAAAACAAAGAATAGCATTACTTCTTAACAATTTAGACACAAAAAGTATTCAAAGTCGCGCATAAACAACGAAAGAGCACTTTACACGAGGGGATTTTTTCATACGATCGATCGCTGCGCAACTAAGCGCCTCGTATAATGCAAAATCGCACGTGCGATTATTCCCTGCAAGCTGCAACCTTGCGCACATGCGATTTTTTGAATTGGAACTTATGTTCTAATTTCATGCAATTTTTTCGTGAAATTTCTTGCTGCCAACTTAAAAATGTTTAAAAAAAAACTAGAAAAGACAACATTTTGTTGTTATTTCACAGTTTGTTTACCTTTAAAGTAACAAACTTTAAAAGAAAGTTTTATTTTATTTTTGAACATTTTTTTATAACATTTATAAAAAAAATAATGAAGAATTTAGGTGGAGCAAACATTCATTAGAAATATTCATCGACCTGATATTATATACTCTTATTAATAAATTATTATATTATAATAAATTATAACTTTGTGCATGCCAAAAACTCCCTGCAACTAATCGCAGCCATCGATTGCATGAAAAAATCCCCTCGTGTAAAGTGCTCTTAAAAAGTCAAAATATGCCCTTCGAAATTGGAATACTTTTCACGCTTAAACCATAAAAGATAAATAATATGTATATATGCTATTGATATTTGATAATATTTTTGTAAGAAATTTAATTTTTTACAAATTGTCAATAGACAATTTTTCGTATTTTTTGCGGTTTTTATTCAAAATTGTACAATTCCTTTTATTCATAATCAGTTAGTAATCGACACATCCCTGACACAGTTTATTATTTACTTTCACTTGACAACTAATCAGAAAGCTATTTTGTTTTACTTCCCAACCTTAGAGTGGGAAGTGGTCACTTCCCGACCTGCAATGTCGCATTGTCGGTAGGCAAGAAATGTAACTAACAAAAAATGTGCGTTAATAAAATGAAATTTGACGAAATTTAATTATTTACAAACTGATTGTGAATAAAATTGTATACATACCTCGATGTCAAGCTTCATTCTAGGATTCCAGCTTCGTGCTTATAGTTAACTTCGGCGCTTTGTACATCTAACTTAACTAACTTAACGCTCGGCTGTAATGCACCATTTTTTACCTCGGCACGTAATATACTATTATTTCTCAGATTAAGAGCCAGTTCCACCAACTCTGATTAAATGGTTGGTTAACTAATCATGGTTAGAAAAATTTAACCGACATTAACTTGAAAGCGTTTCACCAAACGTTTTGTAGCTATGATTACAGCTATGATTAGTAAATTGGCAGTGAATTGGGCGAACTTCGTGTATATTCGATTTAAGCTCGTAGCAGCTATTCTGATTGGTTGATAGATATTTGAATATTGTAAATGTGTAGGCTACCAACCGTGCAAGTAAACATTCGTCTGTGACATTCGTAGTATCAAATACTATGGATAGGATAATACGCACAGCTTAGGCCCATTACAATAGAATTTTCGTAGCCCGAAATTTTTGCGCCATCTGTCTGATTGAGTTGGAACCTTCAAACTTTTGGTGTAATCAAATACTATGTGTTATTTTTTAAAATTATAATTTTTATTAATATTATAAGTAGTTACATGAAATAAAACTGCGTATGTTAATTGTGAGAAATTTTTTAAAATTTATTTTTAGTTTTTGAATTATTTTTTTACTTTTTACACTTTTAAACAATTTTGATTTATTGTCTTCATTCAATTTATTAACATAAGCTTTTATTAAAACATTAAAATATTTATCTAAAAATAAATTTATACAAGAATCGCATACTATATTACAAATATTTTTCTTAATAAGATCACAATTTTTTAATTTTGTTTTTACATTACTCGCATTTTCTTCTAAAAATACAGTAAACATGCTTTTAAAAGTCTGATTTATGTAATTAGATGCTGTTTTAGCAATTTACAGATTTTTGTTCTTTGGCATCCTGAAAAACGATTTCGAGTCTTTCTGTTGTTTGTAATTTCCGCATGAAAATATTGAACATGTAGAACCAATTCAGGACATGTTGATGAAAATTCACTCAAATATTCAATTCACGACACTATTTTGAATTAAATATATCTTGATTTATTTATTTTTGTATTATATCTTGATAATACAAAAGATTTACTTTTATACTACCATAAGCAAACATAACCAAGATCACATTTACAAACATAAACAAACTTAAAATTAACTGTCAAACTGATTTAGTTCCAACTTAATTCGTTAGAGGCGCTCAAGTACTGGGCTACAAATTTTCGTCGAAGCTGTACGTATTATCCTATCCATAGTATTTGATACTACCAAATACTATGGATAGTATTTGATACTACCAAATACTATGGATAGGATATTTTCCTATCCATATTATCCGTATTATCCTATCCATAGTATTTGGTAGTATCAAATACTAAGTGCTGCAACGAATTGAGTTGGAACTAAATTAGTTTGACAGTTAATTTTAAGTTTGTTTATGTTTGTAAATGTGATCTTGGTTATGTTTGCTTATGGTAGCATAAAAGTAAATGTTTTGTATTATTTATTTATAAATCAAGATATAATTCGAAATAGTGTCGTGAATTGAATATTTGAGTGAATTTTCATCAACATGTCCGGAATTGGTTCTACATGTTCAATATTTTCATGCGGAAATTACAAACAACAGAAAGACTCGAAATCGTTTTTCAGGATTTTTTCAGGAAATTGCTAAAACAGCATCTAATTATATACATCAGACTTTTAAAAGCATATATTGGGAAAAAATTGTCGAGATATGCGGTCAATAAAACAATACGATTGTCCGACGTATCGGGATCTTTTATTCTCCCATTTTCAAGGCTATAATACAAAGACAAAGTAAAATAAAATACAATAAAATAAAATAAAATTAAAATACAGATCACATTAAAGTTAAAGAGAGGAATTATACAAAAACAAAATATAAAAGCAAAAATAAAGATAATTAACAATGACAAAATGAAATGAGGGAATGAAAAGGAAAAATAATAATTATATAAAAATGAAAAATATTTAAATGAAAGTAAAAGAAAAAGAAAATATTGAAAAACTATAGTTTTTCAATATTTGTGATCTGTATTTTAATTTTATTTTATTTTATTGTATTTTATTTTATTTTGTCTTTGTATTATAGCCTTGAAAATGGGACAATAAAAGATCCCGAAACGTCGGACAATCGTATTGTTTTATTGACCGCATATCTCGACAATTTTTTCCCAATATATATTTATGGAAGGTCAACAATTATCACACTATTTTTAAAAGCATGTTTACTGTATCTTTAGAAGAAAATGCGAGTAATGTGAAAACAAAATTAAAAAATCGGATGTGGCCATTCCCATAACTTTATCATACTTTTAAATAATAATAAATTTAAAAGAATTTAAAAAAAATATTATTTTGGAGAATATATTAAAAAGTTAAAATTTAAAAAAAAATAGAATATTTACACGATTATTGATTAATACTTTTTTATTATTATTTTTGAGGAGAATATGATTAAAAAATAAAATTTTAAAAATAAGAAAAAAAATTTTTTTTTTATTTACAAAATATTGTTTTATTTTGCTTTTCCGTGTATCGATTTTAACCAAAATCTAATCAGCTCTAAGTCTCAATATTTATGTACTAAATACAAAATTTTGTTAAAAAATTTCTATTACTTTTTGAGGTAGAGCGCACATAAAATTTAACCACATACATACATACATACAGACATTTTTTGGAAATGACGATTTTCCGCTTCTGGGACCTCAAAATGTATAAATTCATCAAAATCTCAATTTTTTTTTCTGCACGATTACAATACTTTCTCAAACTTCGTATGATAAAGTAATATTTGTAATATAGTATGCCATTCTTGTATAAATTTATTTTTAGATAAATATTTTAATGTTTTAATAAAAGCTTATGTTAATAAATTGAATGAAGACAATAAATCAAAATTGTTTAAAAGAGTAAAAAATAAAAAAAAATCATTCAAAAACTAAAAATAAATTTAAAACATTTTCTCACTATTTAACATACGCAGTTTTATTTTATGTAACTACTTATATATTAATAAAAAATATAATTTAAAAAAATAACACATTGATTTGATTAAATTGATAACATTTGATTACACCAAAAGTTCCAAGGTTCCAACTCAAACAGACAGGTGGCGCAAAAATTTCGGGCTACGAAAATTCTATTGTAATATGCCTAAGCTGTACGTATTATCTTATCCATAGTATTTGGTAGTATTATATTTAAATAAACAGAATATAGATAATAGTATGTTATTTAAGGAGCATTTAATGTAGGCTATAATTCTCGAGGATAAAGTTTATACGTGAGCCGTGGGCAAGTGTATAAGCATCCGACTAAATTATTCCCATTATGTACGAGTTAAATACGATGTTTTATCTACGAATCTGAATAAAAAATTTCATGTTGACAAATTTTTAAATTTAATAAATTGGAATGAAATTTAATAAATTACTAATTATTGTTAATTTTGAAAATGGGGTTCAAAAACAATGAAGCGGTAAACAACTTTTGGCGGTGATCTTAGCAACCGCGTATAATGATGATTTGATCTAATAACTTTTACAAAAATTCAATTATTCAAAAAATTTTAAAACAAATAACACCTAAATAAATTGTCCAAATATTTTTATATAAAAAATCAAAAAATATAAAATTAATTTATATTATCGATACCACGTGTATGTATTACATTTCGCTTTTGAGGTTACTTTTATTGAAACTGTCAATATTATCTTTACTTGTTTGTACGAGATGCGCATGAATCTTGCTTTAATCCTGGTTAAACTCATCTAATCAGCCAAAATTGGTCGATTAGTTTGAGGGCTGGTTAACCATGGTTAACTTGCTTTAACCGAACACGGTTATTTAACCGTGATTAACTACAACTAAATAACTAACCGACATTAAAGTATTTAACCAGAGTTGGTGGAACCGGCGATGAACGATGAACTTATTGGCTATATGGAGGTACCACGTGTTACCGTTTATCTCCTTCAACTCATGTGGGCAGCGGGCGTTGGAGTTTATTGAGGTATCTTTCCTCATTTTAAAGCGCTAGGCTTGATCTGGCTGGGTTATTGGTCCCTGGGGAGTGGAACCGGCCCTTAATATATCAAAATATATACAAAACATAAAAAAATATTATTATATTAAAGTGGTACCATTTAGGGTATTCACACTCTCTGGTATATTTAACACGTGGTAAATTTACCACACATTTATACCATATCTGTGAACACACCTCGTGGTATTGAGTGTTGGTATTTTAACTTTAACCCTACTTTCGGCACAATCAGCTGTTATTATTTTTGTAAGTAGTAGTTACTTTAAATCAGCTGTGTGCACTTCGCCATATTAGAAGTAAAAATACAACAACGCAGAAAAGTGGCGCACTGGTTTAACTTTACCATACTAAAAATATACGGTCGAGGACTATTTACGAATACCACGAGGTATGGTATTTGCTCTTATGGGAGATTACTACACAGTCAAATAATACCCTGGTAAGCGTGGTATATTCACCACGTGGTAAATTTACCACGGGATATACCAGAGAGTGTGAATACCCTTATTGTTTATAGAATTACCGTTTAGAATTTAATGAAATTTGGCAGTACAGAGTACATTATAATAAGATAATGAACCTGGAAAAAGATATGAATATAAAAAAAATTTTACCTTTAGCTTTGATCCTTATGAGAAATCTTATGAGAATAATTAACAAATACTAATTACGAAAAATCTACAATGTTAAGTACATAAGTACATGTGGCAACGCCGTCAAATATTATTTTGTAGGTTATGACTTATGATACGCGCGAAATTTAAACCTGTCTGTAAGATTTAATAATTTTGAAAAATTTTCTTCTTCTTCTTCTTCTTCTTTAATTAGGTCTGCGACCTGTTTTTACTTAACAGCAACCTCGGTGATGTTCCGAAGTTACTATTAGTGCTATGAGCATATTTATTGTTTTACATCCAAGGTAGCTTGCTAGGCTTATCTCAGATGTGCCAGTAACTCTGGTTTTTGTTGTTGATGAAGGCAAGTCTTCAACCCAGAGGGACCGCGGGCTTTACGTGCCCTCCGAAGCACGGAGACGATCATAATAAATTTTAAACTCTCCCCGGATTCGAACCGAACCGAGTACCTTAATGTCAGCAGTTATTCAGCTAACAGACTAGGCTAATGACCGTCTTATTTTTATCAAAATTTTGAAAAATAAAAACGGTGAAAACGATTGGTTTCCCAAAAAAATTTATTTTACCAAAGTTGTAGCCCGTTAAATTTCCTATCCGGTTTAGGTCGTTAATTTTTTTCTAAAACGTTTTGTTTAACAGATACAGAGTTCACAAGACAAGTAAAAAAATAAAATCAGAATTATTTAACATATTTTCTCTTAATTTAATTTATAACTCAAAAACCGTTTATTCTAGAAGACGATAAGGGAATATAATCTAATTTGTAGATAAATAAATGATCTTTAAAAAAGGTTTAATCCATTAAGTCTAAAATATCAATAATATCGGAGCTATGGCCATTTGAAACCAGAAATTCAAAATATTGCTTTAAAGGAAGGTACCCCCCAAGAGTTTAGACTTGGACAAAAATTTGTCTTAGAAAAGTGTTCTTTATCAACACCTCAAAAGTTCTCTACGGTCACGGGGACACTCTGTATATTTAATATTATTATATTTTCTTCTGATTGAAACAATATAGAGCAATACCGCCTTAGTTACAATATGTCATAACACACTAATATTTCCCAAGGGAAATATAAAACGTCATATCATATTGTCCCTAGGGAAATGTGAAACGTCATATTTAAAGTATAATTTGCGCACGGTGATTGAACAATCAAACACGCAAAACAAAATACTAACGCCATCCTGTTAAAAAGTGACATTTAAGTGACGTTTAAAATGAAAAATGTGCCTACTTATTTTTATATTTTGAAAACCAACCTAACTTTTTCTGAATTATTTTGCGCGCTATTGATCTAGAATTTTACATAAAGCTTCCTTTGACAAATTGCTAGAAGGGTTGAAAACGAGCAGGGGGGGGGAGTAAATTTTTTGCTCAGTTTTTCGATATCTAGTGTCGTTTTCGAGTTATTGCAAATTTAAAATCTCAAATTTGATTATTGATGAAATATTGATATATTTAATAATATATTTTTCAATTAGAAAAAAACTATTGATTACAACACGGGAAATATGAATACATTTTCCTTGGTTGTCTATACATCTCTCGGGTTTTGCCTTCGAGATGTAACTTGCCAACCTCGGGAAATATACTATTCATATTGCCTTAGTTGTAATAATAGTTATATATTATAAATATAAAATAGAAATAAAAGATATCTATTATATTAACTTGTTAATAAAAATTAAGAGGGGCAAGAAATTGTTTGAGGGGTGACCTAAATTTTAAAGTCACGCCACTGGAAAGTTGGTTAAAAAGCATTTTAAAAAAGTCCATGTATGTAAATATAAATAAAAGTAGAACAGGTTTGAAAATAATTTAATAACAAAGCAAAAATAATACTGATGTTCAAAATAAGTAAATAATTAAATAGTAAATAAGTAAATTATCTATGCATAGATAAATTACTTATTTTATCTATGGTTTCAGCCAAATAAATATCCGATGCGAATCAGAAAAAATATAATTATTTAAAATTTTATATTTTATAAGTTTATTATTTCATTTGAAAATAAATTATCAAGTTAAATTATTGTTTCTTGTAGTTTAAATAATAAATAAAATTATTTTGTTATCAATAGTAATTTAAATTTAGTTACTGTTACATGTAGTTACATGCGGTTACAGCGCCCTCTTTCAACAAGTACAACTCTGTTGGCAACCACGTCTTTCTTTATCGTACAGTTGACGCTGGATTGTATGTTGAAAGGTGAGTTATTTTATAATATTTTCAAACACGTGGTTAATAATTATTAAAAATAATTGTAAGTATGCTTTCATCTAATAATTTTGTATTATATAAAAGTAAGCGAATTTTGTTTAAGTAAAGTAGCTTCACGATGTTTTTGGATAAAAATTCGTGTTTCATACGTTAACCTCAAATTATCATAACATTTTAATTTTTTTAGAACACAATGGCTCCTCGTAAAGGAAAAACTCAAAAAGAAGAAGTCCAAGTTTCTCTTGGTCCACAAGTGCGTGAAGGAGAAGTAGTTTTTGGTGTTGCTCACATCTTCGCCAGTTTCAATGACACTTTCGTACATGTTACGGATTTATCAGGACGCGAAACCATTTCCCGTGTAACCGGTGGTATGAAAGTTAAAGCTGACAGAGATGAAGCTTCACCGTACGCTGCTATGTTGGCTGCTCAAGTAAGTTTTGAAATTTTTTTAGTTGTACAATTTCTGTAACCAACAAATTTTAGGATGTTGCCGAGAAATGCAAATCTTTGGGTATCACTGCGTTACACATTAAATTGAGAGCTACTGGTGGAAACAAAACCAAAACTCCAGGTCCAGGTGCTCAAAGTGCACTCCGTGCTTTGGCTCGTTCGAACATGAAAATTGGTCGTATTGAAGATGTTACTCCAATTCCATCAGATTCTACTCGTAGGAAGGGAGGTAGACGTGGTCGCAGATTGTAAACATTTTGTCTGAGTATGAGTTTTTTGTCATATGTAAGTTAAAAAATAAAAAAAATTCAATACAAATTATGTTTTGTTACCTTTATTTAGTAAATAAATAAATTAAATAATTTTATTTTAAATATTACAAAAAATTTAGTTTAATAACTCCAACTGAGCTTATTTGAATAACGCTAGAGTTTCAACAATACTGCCTTGTCAAGGCTGGGTCTTTTCGCCAAAAGTTATGCCAACTATAACTTTTAATTACGTAGCAGTTTGTGATTTTTTTATTGTTCGGTTATAATAAATTAAAACTTCAATATTTTTAGTAATTGCAATTAAATTTAACGTTGGTTTAATTTAGTTTTGTAAAATTACATAAAGAAATTACTGACGTTACCACGCAACTAAAATCTGGTTAATTTCTTAGTTAACTGGCAGTGAAAAGACCGGACCTAAGAAAATGGACAAATTTTAAGATCACATTCGGTTCTCGTATACTAAGGAATTATTGCAGATAGAACCTTAATTTATGTCGAACCATATTGATTTGACAAAAACAGATGCAAGCATTACATAACGTCGCCCCCATGCCAAAGTTACCAATGTGCAAATTTGTAAATTTTGAGTGATACACATCATCAATTCAAAATTTTATCAAACTATTTATTGGTGAAACAGCATACTATTATAATATAAACTCCATACTATAAGTAGGCAAAAAATTGTTTTCATAACTTTAAATTCTGATTTTTCATGAAGACTTAAACAATTCAAGTCTCTTTATCTCAAAATTTCAAATTTGCACATTGGTAATTTTGGCATTGTTTGGCATGGGGGCGACGATAAGATCAGCAAAATTCAATAATGTAGATCTGATTTTTTTTCATTGACAGGGCAGAATAGTAAAAATTTCAATTCCATCTGTTATACATTTCATGTCCATGATTTTAATTTAAATTGAATTATATGCAAATGTTTTTATTTGATAAGCACGAAGCATACCTAAACAGTTTGTTTACGAATTACATTTTCCATATTAAAAATTACTCTGATCCAACAAGCTTTCCTAAAGTTAGGAAAACCTTAACCTTATGTTCACATTGCTGCGGCTCTTTGTTGTCTACTGTTGTAATTGTATTGACGTATATATGCTGCATTATAAAACTAATTACGACATCATCTCCAATTTTTAAGTCCGCCTGTGGTGTAACGGGCAACTTGATTATTGCTTTGTTAGATTTTCTCCAAACTACAAGCCTAAAAATTAAATTAGTGGTTAACATAATATAAACACGAATTCAAGCATTTTCTCAGTTAAATAAGAAAAAATAGCGGGCATTCTGAAATTTAGTATACACTTTCTAATTAAATTGAAATAGGAAAAAGTTAAAGCATACCTGTTGGGCTTATTTATTTTTCTTTTATCTAACCTCTGTATGGATAATGTTAACCATAAAAATTACCTCTTTTGCAAGATGGTGGCGTTAATTCAATAGGTACAGGTATCGACTTTTACCTATTTCAATGTAATGACAAAATGTACATGTATACAAAGTTTCAGAACTTACGTTTGATATCTACTTTATCAATTCCATAGTCCACTCCTGAACCATCAGTTTCTTTCTCTTTCGAAAAAGGTTACAGCATTTAGACTCCACGGCTGCTTAAACTAGATTGGGAATTGTGTTCAGTTAATTATAGCATTAGATTTTAATTTGCTGTTATGACATTTTACCAGGAGTCGGTCAAATGTGAATCTCTACTACTGGATTGATCACACACCAATGTCTGTAATTTGGCCAACTAAAATCTTTTTTGACTGAGCTAAGAGTAGTAGTTTTAATTATCAGATAGATAAGTCCATTGTTGTTTTTGGACACATCTATACCCGTACCAATAGTGGAAGTTTGAAGTCTGATCTAAGATTAATTTCTAAATTACTGACTATTGTTATGATACAGTTTAAATTGAAGTAATATGATTGGCATACCCTAGGATTGATTAATCTTGAACTTTGATCTCTGACTATTAGTACAAACGTTAGTGTAGTTGAAATAGTTTTCAACAGATAATTGTACTAAATTGGAAGGCTAAATAGATTGTGTAGATCAACAATAGTGTGGTAGTAAGCTTTTTAACAAAATTTGACAGATCATAGATCGGGAAACCACAGCTCAATGTTTGGCTGTGTCGACTACACTTCTGGGATCTAAATCTCAAGTTTAAACTGTGCTATGTACCTAAACAATATTAGCATCATACCAGAATGTATTATGCTGTTACTGTCAGATAAACCTCACCACGATTTAAAATTTTTGCTATACACTATTGAAAAGAGGACAATTTTCTGAGTATAATGCAACAAAATTTTTGTAGGATTATCCATTAGTTTTCGAAAAAACTATCGTATAAAAACTAACATCGTATAGCGCTAGGAGTAATGACTAGTAAGCTTCCCCGGTTTTCTGTTGACGGTCCGTGTGCTTTGATATACTCTTTTTGTTCGCTGTCAGTTGCGGTCAACACCCGGACGAGTTCTATGTCTTCGAATTCCACCATTGACGAGTTCTGTCATTCTACAGGGATATTTTTATTCATGTTAAAGCAAACATTTCCCTATCTAAAATTTTTGATTTTTAAATTCGATTTTTTTCAAAACTAATGCCTATCCTACAAAATTTTTGTTCTAGTAAAGTGTTCTCTTTCCAATAGTGGAAAAGGAAAAGAAAAAAAGAACTTTTTCCAATAGGAAAAACTTAAATTCGTGGTGAAGTTTTTCTCACGGTTCCCTGTTATGCAAGTGCTCACAGAACAATAATTTTTGTATTATTTTAAACGTTATTGTTCACAATCCAAACACCAATTAGATACACACGGTTACACAAAACAACATAAAAGACAATAATATGTAAGAGACAAGCTATACCAAGTGAACACACCGTGAACGTTTGAGATTGCTGAATTGCAATTGGAAATAGTTCTCGATGCGCCGATAGACTTTTCCACCAGAAACGAAAAGAATACTCAGTACAATTTAATAACAGAGGGTAAAACGCGGCCGGTTCTTTTGCGTGACTACGACAAAAACGTTTCCGCGCTGTGTAAACCCCACAAGCCGCAAATCCCAATCCGGTGTCCACGGCAACGCCAAGGCTCCTATCCTGAACGCCCAAAAAGGATTCGTGGCAAAAATTGTGGAATTTCAAAGATCGCCGGTAAGGTAAATAGGGTACGGTCCCAAATTAAAAAACGACAACAAAGTTTAAAAAATAAGACAGGGAGTACACTGCAAATGCAGTGGTATTCCAATTAAGTACCTCAATTCGATTCGGATAAGCTATACCATGCACAAGGATAAACTGAGACAAATTAAATGAAAATAAAGCAATGTTGGAGAACTCAACATTGTATGAGCTTATCAGCTGGTTAATTACGGAAGATCTGTAACTATTGGTGCAAGCGGCATTTAAATAAAACAATTCACTCAATCTGGTGGGCCGAGAGGAAGCCCTAAAGCAAATACAATGAATAAACATTATACTATCGATAATACCATTCAAAGACTTACAAATCAATAGCATCACATTCTAAGTTCTTGTATTCTCAAGCGTCTTCATGCCAAAACGGCCAAGAGTTTCTAAATAGCTAATTTGGGGAGAATTCAAGTCAGCATAGAAATTAATTTTTTCGTGCATAACAGAGGTTCCATAATAGTAGTACAGATTTCAATCTGATTTCTAACAAGCATATTATTATGTAATGTACATACAGATTTCCGATCTGTAAAACAGGTGAGTGGTCTTGTATATAAAATCTAACATTTTAAGCACCTTACTGACAATGGCTTCAATGTGCTTGTTAAACAGCAGCAACTTACTGTTAAACAATATATCCAGATTTCTGACGGTGGATAGACGAGAAAACTACCATTTAAGTGGGTTTTTTCTTAATTCTTGATGGTTAAAAAAATTTTAAGTGAAAATTCATACATACAGATACAGTCTATAATGGATATATATCCATTATAGGCTCTATAGTCTGCTTAGCGCTGGCAGAAAACGTCAAAATTCTGCTAGGACCTTTAAATAGAACAGTTTATGAAAGCAGGAAACTAAGAAAAATGTGGTTTCAAACTACCGCATGAAGTGGATTATGAAGATTTCAAAGAAGTGGTTAACTACTACTAGTAATTTCGTTTTGTAGGATAGAAGAACCAGAAAGATTTTAGATTTCCAAAATAACATTGTGCTATATACCAAGTGTCGATTTTCAAATTCGTACATAGACATATAACATTCTTGTGGACTTTTTTTATTAAACATGAGATACATCCTTGTTTTTAGGGCTGATATCACAGCAATATTTTTGATAAATATACTGGAGCAACCCTGCAAACCATTTAAAATGTATGACTTACTTTGTATCATCCTGTATGTTATGAGTGTCCCCCGAATCATCATATTCAGCTGCATCATCACGTGGAGGTAAAATAAAAGTACTGGTGGGTATAGCAACATCGGCAGTTGCCTCTACAGATATTGATCGAGATTTTACAACTGTAAATGGTTGTTTCGATAAAGAAGTTTGTAACAGACTATTGGGTTGACTTCCACTTGTGGTAGAAAGTTGAGATTTCTAAAATAAAATTTTAACTATGTCATGTTTTCTTGTACAGCATGTATACCACCACAAACCTCAGATTGCACTTCCTCAATTGATTCGTCTCCAGTTTCATCTACAGCCTCTGAAGTTTGATCCACAACTAAAGGTAGTAGAGTAATGGTAGTTTGATGTTGAGTGGGATTTGAAAACTTGAGAAGTAATTCAGAACTTCTGCCAGCTCTTAAAGGTTCCACTGTTACAATGCGTATTTCTGGAACATAATAACTAAAATCGCATTATATGTGGCCGAACAAAAAAGTTATTAAACTTACTAAGCAAACAATTGAATCTTAAATTTAATCGAAACCGGATTAAATTCAGGCTTACTGACATTATGTTCACAGTTTCTACAACGTTGAGATCTCTTAACTGATAATTGTTTATGAATTGGAAATAACTTATCAATAGTCATCGGTTGCCATTCTGGTTGTACCAGACGTTGCTCGATAGTTGTAACTGTATTAAAAAGAAATAAATTACTTCTTATTAGAAGACCTATATTTTTATTAACTTACTTTCACATAAATTCACTTCTTTTGTGAATAAATCTTTGGGAAGAACTTCAATGTCTTCTTTAGCTATAGAACTCTCAAGTTCTTTAGCTTTCATGTTTAAAAGCGGATGCGATACGTCCCGCAATCCAACACGTTTACGTAACATTGATGCAGTTATTCCAGTTCGGTCCTGTAATAACAAAAATAACAAATTTCTGGATTAATCTAAAAACTTACAGTAAAACTCATGTATCTACGTTGTTTTTTCTTTTCTTTCTCTATCTTTTGTTGTTTATCTAGCAAAACCATCCCTTTGTACATGTCTTGTATTTCTTGTAAACGGTTAGCATAAACATTTTCTCGCTCTGGCCAACCTCCACTGACTGAAGTAATATCAAATTAATAAAATAATAATAACCCACATTTTAGTCAATTTACCAGCTGCTTGATCAGGTATTCCTACATCTCTAGTACTCCAACGACATAACAAGCATAATAAATAGAACACCTTACGTGGAGTGGCCTTCGGATCTTCTGGATTTTTAGGCGCTACAGTTGCAGCCCGAGTGGTTAATTGTTGATGACAGCCAGGACAATCGTAACAATTGCCACACCTATTCTTTTTCAGTCGCGCTTCAGAAGATGGCAAATTTTCGGCACACTTACCACAAAAATGTGAGTCGACCTAAAGAACAACAATGTAAGTTAAAATCATCAAGAATATGTGAGAAAATTTACCTCATGACAAACGCAAAATCCACAACGTAACTCTAAACAGTGGCGACAAAAATATAATTTTGAAATCGGTTTTAATAACCCACAAGTACAACCATATTTAACTACATCAGGATGTATAATATAAGACATTTTTGTGCCTTTATTTAGGCGATACCTCTAATAACTCTAAAACGTCACTGACAAGTAGGGTTAACCATTTTGACAGTAGTTGTTGGTAGAATAGTTGTCGAAACGTCAAAATATTTGAATATTAGAATTTTAAAGTTATAATATGGTTTTTATGTTTTGAAATGGACGAATTGAACGATTCTATATTAAAATCAGCTTTTGATGAAGAGTTTGTATCCGATTCTTCCGGTTCTTCTAATTTAAATGTGCAAGGTTATTTACACTCACCTTGATGTATACAAATCATTAACGTTTTTTTTTAAATTTAGGTGCCACAAAAGAAGCTTCTACCTCTTCTAAAGGTGCTTCGCAACATAGTCTTTTGGTGAATCCTAAACAAAAAGGAAATCCTTTATTAAAATCTATTAGAAACATTACGTGGGAGTTTGCAGATATTGTACCGGATTACCAAATGGGAAAGACAGTGTGCGCTTTGTTTTTATCTTTACGGTATCACAACCTAAATCCAGATTACATACATAATAGATTGAAACAATTAGAAAAAATGTACGAATTAAGAGTCCTATTAGTGGAGGTTTGTTTTTAATTTAATAAATTGTTTAGTACCTAGAATATTTACGGTAATTTTAGGTGGACATTAATGAACCTCATCATTTGTTAAAAAATTTAACTCGAATTTGTATTCTGGCAGATCTAACTTTGATATTGGCTTGGAGCTCTGAAGAAGCTGGTCGAATATTGGAAACTTATAAGATTTACGAGAATAAACCAGCCGACAAAATTATGGAGAAGAGTGAGACTTCGCCACATTTACAAGTGAGTTAGTAAATATTTTGTTATTGTTTTACAATAAACTTTTTTTAGTTGGTTCAAGCTCTAACATCTATTAAGCCTATAAATAAAACAGATGCACTTACATTAATAACAAGGTTTAAGACACTGGAAGGTATTGTTCGTGCCTCCGAATATCAACTATCAGAGTGTCCGGGATTTGGTGCCAGAAAAGCTAAAAAATTGTATTCGGTTTTGCATCAAAGTTTTCTTAGATAGTAAATTTTTTTTAGTGTTTTTAATGTTTTTAATTTGATATTTTTGTCAAATATGTATTATACAAGAGGTATTGAATAAATTCAATTATATATTTTTTAATTTACGTTTTAAAAGTATCAAATTAATAAAATTAAGAAACTAGGGGCTGGAATAATCAGTATTTTGCAAAGATTGTGTTTGATTGTGAGTAGAACTCATGATGTTTTCGAAGTAATTTGAGGCACATTTGAATTTTGAAATAAGTATTATAATATCTAAAAAAATAAAAAAATTTATTTGTACAGAACTATTAGAAGTATGACACCTCGATAACATACGGTTTTGTTATCTCTGACTCTCCGAGGAATTCTACACTAGTACTTGATGTACTTACTCATAGACGGAATGGAAATTTAACTCTTTGATTGTTTTCGCTAACGCGTACGAGAGATGTAACAGAGGTAATATTGTTTACTTTTACTTGATTTGAGTCCATGCATGTTTATAATTCTAAGCCGCACATGCTTACTTTGTTTGGATACCTTTTGTATCGGACAAATTTTGTTTTTTATATGTTTTGTTTTTTTGGGCCCCTTTTCTCTTCGTTTAGCAGACGATTAATATTACACGATTTTCTAAATGACCGTAGAATAATATCATACACAAGACACAACCAGATTTGTACATATTTTATTATTGCTTTATAATATTATAAATTATAATATGCTTTATAACGAACGCACTGCACTATGGTGAAATAATAATGTAAAATGCTGCATTGACCGCAGGGTGTATGCTGTCGGCTGAGGATTCCGCTTATAGGATAACCCAGCGCTGCCAAGTGCCCACCCAAATTGTAGGAAATTAAAAAAAAATTAATATGTAGTCTTGACTTAGTAGTCTTGGCGAGCAATTTTTAGATGTAACAAACGCTGATAATTTAGTTTCAATAGTACTTATATGCAGATGCTGAATCAGTTTCTGTAGAAAATAGTATTGAAATTGGTTTTAAACCTAAAAGAAATACAAAAATACCCAAAAAGTTTCAGCAGTTTACTATTAGTGAACAATTAAATTTAGAAAGTCAGGAATTTAATGACTGGAAAAAGTTTCTAACCATCCATCTTGACTCCACAAACAACAGCAGAAACGCATCAAGAGACTAATGAGTTTTTCCCAAATGTAAAAATTCTTTTACAAATTCCCGCTACATTACCAGTATCTGCTTGTAGGGTGGAGCGCAGCTTCTCTTCGCTTAAACTGATAAAATCGTACCTTCGTACAACAATGACGGAAAACAGATTGAACGGTTATCTGCCATGTATATTCACCGAGATATATCTGGCAGCTCACAACCTGTAGAAGTTATTGAAGAATTTGCAAAATGTTATCCGAGGAGACTCATCGCTATGCATTAAATAAGAAAAATAAAATTTTATGTGCTATTTTATCATTGAATATTTACCTTGATAAAGCCTACCTTCAGCTAGGTCAAGCCCTTCCCAAACCAAAATCCTGCATCCGCCACTGTGTACTTTGTTTGCAAGTACAGTCACAGTCAGAGACGGATTACCGTTTAGGCTAGCTAGGCTCGTGCCTAGGGGCGCACGAAAAAAGGGGCGCAATGTACCAAGCAAAATACATCACATTCTCAAAAATTAAATGTATAAAAAAATACAATGATTACCTATAGTTTTTTTTACTGAGTTTTTATTTACTGATTACAAAAATACTTTTCAATTTTTAGCACATTTTTAAAACTTACACTTTTGGAAATCTATGAGCGCATCGCTAAATTACGGCGATTTTATCGCCCCTGATGCTTTGTTAATATTTTCTGAATTTTAAATCTGAATTATATGGTACAATTTTAAAATGTAGAAGGTTGGCAAAAAGTTGAGTTTGGGTGAGGCTTTTTTGCCATGATGGCGAAAACGGCGGAGGCCTAGATTTTTGCTCCGCCGATCTTGAGTTCTTATTGTACAAATAGTTTTTACAATTGATTTTTTTTATACGAATATTGTTAATTCGAATTTTGTTATGAGAGTATTTTTGGTCAAAATTGGCCACAGCTAAGGTTTTGATTTAACCTTTCGAATTTTTTTTTGATTATTGAAGGAGATTTTTATTGGATGAGCTATTTTTTTATTGAATTAACGATTATTTATTTGGAATCATTAATTTAGAGTTATATTAAATGTTTTAAATATTGAATGAAAATTTATTAAAGGAACGAAACGTAGTAAAATTTAACGATATAATTTTAAATTGAATTGGAACGAATATTTTTAAAATCGAAACTTGCTAATAATTTTCCGAGAAGAAGTAATTAAAATTATTGAAGAAACAAATTTTTTGAATCGGCGACCTTGAGAAAGCCTGACTGCTCCTGCAGACTAGAGCTCATCGAGCGAAAAAGTGTTTGATTTTCAGAAATTTTACACCAATATCACTAAATACGCAACCAATCTCTTACCGCTTGGTGTGGAGTGGACACAGCAATATGTATAAAATAATAAAAAATAACTGTTTATATTTTCTATTAAGGGAGAGGGCGCACCATACATGTGTGCCTAAGGGCGCAGAGGTACCTTAATCCGCCTCTGGCTCACAGTCACATAAAACACAGTCTTATAAACCAGACGGTGTTTGATTTTAATTTCAATGAATAATGCTGTCGTTAAAAAACCACGAGAAGAGAAAATAAAATGAAAATTGTTCATAATTATGATAGTGTGGTTTGCGGTAGGAGCTGTTGCTGTTTAGGTGTGGTATAGTTAGAATACGTGTAAAAAAACGTGATGATAATTTTT
Organism: Cantharis rustica; assembly: GCA_911387805.1. NCBI lineage: Eukaryota > Metazoa > Arthropoda > Insecta > Coleoptera > Cantharidae > Cantharis > Cantharis rustica. The sequence continues at coordinate 41,613,784 of OU426879.1, forward strand.
TATATAAAGTAATATAAATAGAAACAGAAATTTATACGAAACAAAGAAACATCATATAAAAGTTATTTGATATTATTTATCACTAACAATAATTGTTAGTTTTATATACATTAATTATACATTAATTATTAATGTATATAAAAGTAAACGTAATTAAATAGGTTAAGAGTAAAAAAAAAAATTAAGAAATCATAAATTAGACTCGATAGATAGAATATAACTACAGGCGATGGCAAGATGGCACAATAAATTTCTAATTATTTCGGCAAAAGAATTATTATGACAATTTAACAATCGTAGCAGTAAACATAAAAATACATTTGAAAATTCAAGCACGATTCTTCAGTGGCCGTTTTTACCTCCAAAAATAAGTGTGCAAAATTGCTTATTTAGTTTTATACTACGTGCTGGATTTATTATTTATTTATTTCATCAAACTACTTGCAGTCAATTACATGATGAGTACATATTGTCGTGAAACAAAATATTTCGACCCACCCTGTGCTAAATTGTAAAATTTGTTAATTTCATTTTTAAACGTTTAAATTGGAAAAGTACAGAGGGGGGAGAAAAGATAGAGATATAGGCTTTCTTGTGCCAACTATGGCCGACAGCGGGTGCGAGATTTTGTATGCCCGCTGAGTTTTGATATTTTTTGAGAATTTGTAAGTAATATTTTAATTTGATTGATTAAATAAAGTGATTTTTATGCGAATGCATTATTGCGCCTTTTTTGGATGATTATTTTGATATTTTGATAATTTGGATATTTTTGTTAAGTTGCTACCGAGCGGTAGTTGATTGATTGATGTGATTGAATTGAAAAAAGCTGGTGAAATTATAAATTAAGTTGGATAGTTAAAATTGGAAAATTAAATTTACATTCGTAGGAACGAATGTCGATATTGATAAGCATAAAATTAAAAGTGCAAGCCCAATAAAATTTTACATTACATTGAATATAATTAAATTTTGATAATTTATTTTTGAAGAAGATTTATTTTGGAGTATTTATTTTTTTGCATTAGAAAAATTGTTTTTAGTTGATTTTTGAAAACGCAAGAATCCTTTGACCCTTGAAAATTACCAACTGCTCCCGCAATCCAAGGTTACCTGAGCAAATATAAGTGTGTGAATATTTTCTAAGAAAATAACATTAAAATATATACAAAAACGTATTGGATGAATTGAATTGAGCAAGCAGAAAAAACTCAGAATCTGAGAAAAAGCTCATCCAATTCTGATCCCAGTGACAAAGCTTGGTCATGCTCAAAAATATAAATTAACAACAACTATTAATTGCAATAATAACAATATATAAAAATATACACAATTCATTGCAAAAAAAAACAAATACGAGCCATTCTGTTGACTGCCGTGAACATCAAATACAGCCTTGAAGAGAGCTCAATAGTTATAAAATGTCGGTGAGCTTCTTAGTGCCCTAAGAGAGACGTAAAAATTTACTCTAGACCAGCGGTTCCCAATTAGTTTTGGTCGCGGAACCCTTGGGTGATGTAAACAATTTGGCGGAACCCCAAGCCCATTTGTTTAATGCATACAAGGTTGTGTACGTACACTACCCCCCCCCCCCTCCCCAGTGACCAAGTAAATACAAGTATAACAATTATTTATTATAGAATTACAAATTATTACAATTATTATTAGTGAGAAGTATGACATTTTGTTTTCTTCTAATAAATTCTTTTAATATTTGGTTTGATTTCTGGGTTACTGCCAGAAATTCTCACCCACGATTTCAACTTTTTTCTATTGACCATTGGAAAGACGACAATTTTCTGAGTATATTCACATAAAAATTTTTTAGGATTATGCAATAGTTGTCGAAATAACGGCATTTTAAAATTACGATAAGCAGGGAAATGTAACATGATATACCCCGATGCGTAACGGTAACTATCACGTTCGAGTCCCTGCTTTTCATTTTGTTGACGGTACGTGTGCTTTGATATACTCTTAATATTGTTGTATTATTGGCGAGTTCTGTCATTTTTCAGGAATATTTTTAAATTTTTTTGCCTTACTCAACAACGGCTAATCATGCAGCCGTGTTAAAAGGTGTATCTAAAATACATGTAAAATTTATATTTTTAATTCGATTTTTTTCGAAAACTTTTGCATTATTCTACAAAATTTTTGTTCTAGTATGCTTAGAAAAGTGCCTTTTTACCTATTTTCAATAGGAAAAAGTTAAAATCGTGGATGAGAATTTCTGACAGATCCCGATTTCTGAAAGCTGGATTCTCATGTCAGGAACTGCGTCAAGTCGATTTCGGTACTTTGTTTTTATTCCTGAATATAATGAGAATCTAGTCTCACACTTGTATGTGCTAGCAAATGGTAGCAAAATACGGTTTGCACGTTTGGACAACTTCGGATATTCCTCGCGCAATTCATTTCAAGATACACCAAGCGGAACCTCTTTAAATTTACTTTCCAATTGGAAATCGCATCTAATTTCAATTGAATTTTCAAAATCTACAGCAGAAAATTCGACTGGACGTTAGCATTTCATGAATGAATTGCCATTGAATGGAATAGAAAAAAGTTAAAAAATATATTATTTTAAGCGGCAAAATTTATTTTTACGCCATATTGAAATTCTTTTTGGCGGAACCCTTAGATTTTTTTGCGGAACCCCAAGGGTTCCGCGGAACCCCATTTGGGAACCGCTGCTCTAGACAATAGCTCAGAGCAGTTCACAGAACTATTGACCAGTCCATACATAAACTTGGCATCGATGACTTTTCTTCTCTCAGTCAGTGTAGAGAGGCTACAAGCCTCAGCAACAAACTATCGTATCCGATATCGCGATGTGAGACACCCAATTTGAAGGCAGCGTATCAAAGAAATCTTCTCTGCACTCTCTCCAATCTATCGATTTCAGACTGGTAGTAAGGCGACCACACACAGGAGGCGTAATCCAATCGAGATCTAACATAAGAAACATATAACCTCTTTAGAGCAAAGAGATCGTAGAAATCACCAGTATTTCTCTTAATAAAGCCAAGAGTTTTTAGAGCTTCACTACAGGATGCTGCAATCTGCTAGTTGAAGTTTAGCTTTGAATCGAATATGACGCCCAGATTTTTAATGCTAGAAACAGACTCCAGTGTAATATTATGAATCTTATATCTACAAGGAGCGTCACACTGATGGCAAGAGAAACGAATGTGCTTGCATTTCTTGATGTTAAGACCGAGTTTGTTAATATTGCACCAAATAACTATTCGATCCAAATCCGATTGTATAATCTAGAGATCGATTTGTTGTTCAAAAGTTCAATGAAGATCTTTACGTCGTCAGCATATAGCAAAACTTTAGCATATAAAAAGCACAAAACTATGTCGTTTATAAAAACATTGAAAAGCAAAGAACCAATGTGTGAACCCTGGGGAACTCCGGAGGTCGCTAAAAAGGATACTGAGTAAAAATTTTTGATTTTAATGATTAGGGATCGATCCTTCAGGTACGATTGAATCTAGAGCCACAAGGCACGCATTTACAACGAATTACACTTAATTGTATTATCTGTTTTGTTAACGATTCAAAAATGATCGTGCTAAGAAAACGTATTGTTAAAATTTAAAAAAATTAATAAGTTCCTTTTATCTTTTGTAAAACAGATATCGGATACTAATTATTTCGTAGACTTACAAGAAAAAGGCACTAAGTCAAAAATAATAGTTTTGAGTAATCTGAATTTTAAAGCTTGCATTCATTTTAAAATAACAATAACATTGCTATATCACACAAAATACATTAGATTATGCTACTATACGTTCTTGCAGTAGGAAGATCATTAAAGTTTAGATCTATAAATGCACTAAAAAAAAGTAAAATTTTAACTTAGTCGGTGCCCTTTTTTTGTAAGCCCACGATTTGGTCTACTCGCATACCTATTTAATAAGAACTACAAGTGTTAGTATAATCGTAACTCGATAATCTTTGTTTGAGAACAATCAATCAGTTTATATATTTTTAAAAATTAATTTTTTAAAATTACTTTAAGTAATATATGGGGCATTCCACGCCAAATCGGACACCATTTAGCTTTTGCATCTCGGATTTTACTGAAAAATTTTTTTCTTTTAGTACTAGTTGAGCCTAGTCTCCATTATTGTTTTAAGCTTTTTTTATCAAGTCATTCAAGAGAAATAAATTTTTGAAAAATTACGGAAAATTACATTACTTTTTTTTAAAATGCTCATAACTACGTCAATAATTGAGCAAATGACACTTTATTTTTTTCAAAACTTTTGTTTTTAAATCTACTTTCCATAAAAAATATCAAAAATTGTTTTATAACGGTATTACTAATAGATTTTTAAGTTTCAAAAATAAATAGTCATTTTTAACAATGTATGTGCAGTTTAATTTTTTTCATTTTTTTTGTAAAAAACTGTTACCAAATTAGACAAATTTTAAGCCTAGTCCCATCGTGGGTAAATGATGGGATTTATATTTTTTCAAATTTTTAATTTTTTTTTTAAATTTTAAAATATAAAATTTTTTTTTAAAATTAAAAAAAAAAATTTTTTTAATTATTTTGTTTTTAAACTAATTTTTCATTAAAAGATATCGAAAGCATTTTAAAAACGATATTACTATTAGATTTTCAAGTTTCAAAAATAAAACACCATTTTTAACAGTGTATGTACTGATTGATTTTCTTCAAAATTTTTTGTAAAAACTGTTATTAATTTAACAAATTTTAAGTCTAGTCTAGCATTTTCAATTTTTATGTTTTTAGTTATAATCGTGTTGAAAAATATCTGAATAAAAATTCTTATACTCAAGAGCTACCATATCAATAATTATTTGAGACCTAGTTATTAAGTATTTTACAGATTGATTTAAGGGAAAAGGTATAGACAAAATAAAGTACTATATATTATGCTCGGTAAAGTTATTGTCAGTAAACAGCATTTATTTTCTTGCACGTTTGAAAATGTTACAGATATGAGATTCGATAGATGATGAGAATTCTTGAGAGATCTCAAAGTTTCTTTTCCGTCTGGAATCACACAATGGTATTTTTGCGTCCTTGATTCTCCCTGAATTTTTTTTTTAATTTAAAAAAAAATTTTAATATTTTAAAATTAAAAAAAAAAATTAAAAATTTGAAAAAGTATAGATCCCATCATTTACCCACGATGGGACTAGGCTTAAAATTTGTTAAATTGGTAACAGTTTTTTACAAAAAAAATTGAAAAAAATTAAACTGCACATACATTGTTAAAAATGACTATTTATTTTTGAAACTTGAAAATCTATTAGTAATACCGTTTTAAAATAATTTTTGATATTTTTTATGGAAAGTAGATTTAAAAACAAAAGTTTTGAAAAAAAAAGTGTCATTTAATTAATTATTGACGTAGTTATGAGCATTTTAAAAAAAAAGTAATGTAATTTTCCGTAATTTTTCAAAAATTTATTTCTTTTGAATGACTTGATTAAAAAAGCTAAAAACAATAATGGAGACTAGGCTCAACTAGTACTAAAAGAAAAAAAATTTTCAGTAAAATCCGAGATGCAAAAGCTAAATGGTGTCCGATTTGGCGTGGAATGCCCCATATATTGCTATGATATTTTATCAAAAAAATACCACACACTTGTTTTGCGCTGGTAAGTTCTGATGTGCGGGAGCAGTCGGAATATTTCTAGGGTTAAAAGGTTGAACAAAATTTACCAACAAATCCTAATGCCGTGGTACCAAAAGATGCTATTAAATTTTGCCTCACGTTCAGGTTTTCAAATAAAAATCAAGTTCTTTTTTACTTGGTTGTAATTGCAATTATTAAAAATTTGAAACTTTAAGTTCAGCTGGAAGTTCAAACCTATTATTTTTATTTATCAAGTCGAATGTGACATCAGCACACCATACGCGTCTCTTTCAAATATTATTCCACCTTCCAAACCAAATCAAACTAAACTTCCAATATTTCATAAAATCAAAATTTATGATTGTTGTTCTTGCTTAAAAATACTAATCAAATTACTTCACTACCGTTCGGCAGCAAAATATCAAAAAACTCCAAAATAATTCAAATCTCAAAATACGCAATAATGCGTATAATCAATTAAATCGCAATAATCAAAATCACTTTATTCCAATCAAATCAAAATATTACTCACAATTTTAAAAATCATTAGTACAAAATTAACGAGCCAAAAATTTCACAACCGCTCATACGGCCATTTTTGGCGAAAAGCCTCGAGTTTCCTGTGATTGGTCCCCACCTAGCAAATCCTACAAAGTTACAACTTAATAATTAATACAAAAATTCCACCAAAATGCATAGGGTATATAAATATAAATTATTTATTTCTGAGATATTTTAAATAGAACAAGTTAATTAAACAATAATATTTTTATTAAACACAGCGAAATAAATTAATAATAAATAAATTCTGATGAAAGCGATAACCTTTAAGTTTAATAAAAATATTAAATATTATTAATATAATTTTTAAAATTAATTTTACTTTTGAGTTTCTTCTTTTCCTAAAAAAAAATCATATAAAAGCACGTAAAGTATGCACACTAAGCAAATTATTATTAACAGTTTCTAATTTTTTCGAACTCGATTAAATCATCTTAAGCTGCATATGGTGAATGAGCCATTGAATTCAACAAATAACTTAAGTACTTATTATTATTGTTACTCGAAGAACTAAGTATTTAATGTTAAAGTTGTCTTTGTTATTAATGCAGCAACGACAATCGCTTGGCAATAACTTTCAATATTTATTTCTGGTTTTGCAATTTTTAATTTTAATCCATAGACTAACACAAACCGGTTAGTCGTGTGCTCAAGATAAAATAGAAAAAGGTATAACAAAGGCAGTTTATTTGCAATTCTTTGTTTGAATGTTCAAGTTGAACTTAAACTTTAAACGTCGGAAACTCATTTTGAAAATAAAGGTTTAAACAATTGTTTAAAAAATTTACTCAGTTGCTTTTCTCGATTTATTTTTATCAATCAGATCGCGATTAATAAAATTAAATAATAATTTTCAAAATCGTTTTTGAAAAAAAAACATAGAAGACATTTTGGCAATTTTTATACTCGGAATGATCGATATTTTTCTAAATTCTATAAAAAGTGTAAAATAAATTTTTATCAAAAAAACAACTAACATGTAATTTTTAAAATAAGAAGTTTGTAATGTCTTTATTATGACTTCCTGTATAATGCATTATTACATCCCATACTTTTTTTCATATAATATACATAAGTTTACTGTCATGTTTACTTGAATTTAATAACAACTTTAAAAATGTAGCAATTATCAATACTAATCACAATATTTAAGATAATAAGAACTGTAATTATTGTAAAGTATCAACTCAACTCTAGTTGAGTTTAAATTGCGATAAATATACATAGTATATTATGTAAATTAATTTTTATAAAGGTGCAAATACCGGAAGAATTATCTTCGGTATGTAAATGATTCAATTATGGAATTATAGAAGTTTTATCTTCCACCTTCTATCATCAAGATATTTAATAAATCATAAACACTTTCAGCTGGTATTATCCAAAAGTAATAGATGCCTTTTGTCTTGTCCAGATCTTGGATCCTTTCAATTGTTAATGGAGTCAATTTTCAAACCAAAAATTGGTACTTATTTCCTGTAAAACGTGGGTTTAAAAAATAGGTACATTGTTAGTCTACTTCATGACTAGCCAATTTCTAATCTAGTTTAGCAGTCGTGACTAAAACGAAAACGTGATTTACAAACAAAGAAGTTGTCAAGTATTTTTCTGGTTATCAAAACATTAAATTCGTAATTTTTACTAATGGAAAAAATAAGTACCTACCTAGTGGTTACAATATTAATTCAAATGACGAAGCTTAGACCAAACACATATAAACAAAACAAAAATAAGTTTATTCAAATTTAAAAAAATAACAACCTTGACATTTTGAGCTTAAAGATTAATTAACTATAAGCTTTAATAACCACAAGATTACTTTTTTCTTACAATTCATCACCGTAAGTGATGATGCATGACAGATTTGAAAATGTTTTCAGTATATTAACATTTAAAAGGCACATTAAATAATTATTCTTGAAATTCGAAATTATTTTTAAATTTGATACATCGTCTTTTCTATACCACTTTTCTAAGAAATATTTTTCTAAATTACATTTTTATATTTGGCATAAGTACTTTTTTTAATGAATACCTGGTAGGTAAGTCAATTAAAGTTTAAAAATTTTAAAGTATTATAGCTATTATTTGAAGTACAACTAAAATGTATCAAATTAGTAGTATAATAATATAATAAAAGAATTATTATTTGCTTCCTCTTGGGGTATCAAATGTTTTACAATGCGTGGGTGATACTAAGATGACTTACTAGGAATTATAATTATTCTAAAGCTCATAAATCAATTTTCTACTTTGATGATCTTCAATCTTATATTCTTCTTATTATACATACTTACAGTACATTTTATTTGTGAAAATTTTGTACATCTTAGTTCTAAAATATGTGAATACATTTTTTAATTTTTCTAATATACTGACATAGTTAATATTGAGTTTCACTGTCTAAACCACGTACATTAGATTATTATATTTTTAATTTTGTACGTAATATTTTAGCTATTAGTTCAGGAAACGAAGTGATTTGATTTTAATTAATTATTATTAGGTTAGAAATTTTCACCACAGATCAAGCTAGTACAAATAAGAATATACATAAAGTCCCCAAAGATATGTTTCATAGAACACTAAAAAAAGTCTTAGCGAAGTTTTACTGGAAAACCTATTTTTACAAAATTTCGTACTATTAGAGGATTTTTGTAGTTAATTGTGATTATTATCAAATTTATGGAGACAGGCTAGGTTTATAAAATTTTAAGTAAATCGGTACCATTTTAATATTAAAGGTTCAAGAGTATGCAAAATAGCACCAAACCTATTAATTTTTCAGCGTCAATGGTTCAGTGGTTTTTTAAAAAGTGTGAAATTATCTAAAAATTAGTTATTAACTTTTTATTGTCCAAATTGAACGGCTTTCGAGTTATGATTTAAAGTAAACAATCTTGAAAAATGTAAATTTTTTTTTGAAAACTGCATCATTTAAACAAAATACTTTAATGTATAATATTTATAACAAATTAAAAAGTCTTAAAAAATTTATAAAAGTCTTTTATAAAAGTTTATAAAAGTATTTATAAAAGTCTATTATAAATTTTGATAATATTTGGAATTTATTTTTTTTATATTTTGTTAAATGCGCTTTGAGCATTTGCAAAACGTTTTCTTTATAAGTTACAGAATTTTTAAAAAATAAATAAAACTTAGAATTATTCTACATTTTTGTACTTAATTTACCTAATTCGTAATTCGAAAACTCTGTTGATTTTAGACAATAAGGTATTAGAATCTATAAATAGAAATTAACTTAAAAAAATAAATTTTTTAAGTAATTTGTGGTATTTAGTAGTATGTGATGTTAAAATAATCAAACCTAACAAAAAATGTTAAAATAATAAATAATAATACTTTACTTAACAGTTAAAATTTATTATTTTAACATTTGTTAGGTTTGATTATTTTATTAGAATCTAGTTTGTAGAAAATATTAGTTTTAAAAATGCAGGAATATAAAAAAAAATTAGAAAACATATTTAATTCTGTACTTACGAACAAAACAATGATAATACTAGCGCATTATTTTTTCCAAGTTAAATATGCGATGCTTAGAGATTTGGGTATATCAAAGATCTTGAAGATCCTGGAAGACTGCTTGAAGCGGTTGCTTCTTTTGGGTGTTGATGCTAACAGGATTTGTCCTAAATATGTATTTAACAAGATGTTTGATATTCTACTGAACATAACAGGAACCAACTAGTCTGAATTATGTCTGTGCAAAGACGATTTCCAAAGCAATAGTGGCTCAGGTGCAGAGATATTTTCTTCTGAACTGCAGCTGGATATAAGTTTAGCTTTAGATAGATATGCCTTTGTCTTCCAAACAGAATCCATGGGCATCCTACACTGCACGGGAAATAGAAATAATCAAAGAAAATAATATCCGGTGAAAAATGATTCAAATACTTATAGACAGCAGAACTGCTCTTATGTCATCATAAAATAATCTGGGGTCTAGGATTGCAATACATCCTTTAGCGTTAAGACCACACGGCTGCTTAAATTGAATTGGGAAATGTCTGTAACCCAGTTTTTAATTAGTCGATAGTGACAATCATCAATCCTGAGAAACCTCCGGCTTTAAATGCCCTTTGAAGCACGCAGACTCTTGCCGATTCGATCCGGGTACCTTAGGTCAGGAGTTTTTGGATTAACTTTTAAGTTAGTGCATTGCTATGAAAATCTAAAAATCGATTTCAAAACATTTTTAAACCTCTTGCACAAAGCACAAGGCTAGCTACAAAAAGAAGTTTGATATAATGGATGCAACGCAAACTAACTGTACGAGATTTTTTTGGCCAAATTTTCATATAATAGCAATATTCGAATTGCTGCTGATGGAAGATCCGGTCTTCTATAGTACTTTCTTGCCAGTGTAAAATTGACTTTCGTTGAGAACTGTAAAAAATACTTAAATCAGTTTTTTCTCAAGAAACCATAGAATTTCTGCAGTTAGAAGAATGGCTCTATCAGAAAAATGACAAAAGATTGTTGATCAAAATGGCATATCTTTGGTTTAATGACAGGTTTATAAATTATTGAAAAAGTGTGTTTAAATTTTGTTCAAATTTACAACCGTATTTTTTCTCGTTAGTTGATCAAACTCGACCAGACTATACAAACTTTAAAGTATTTATGATTATAGTACATATTTTCACTTTTCGGTTTTTTTCGTCTATGTCTATTGCGTGTTAAAAATATGTTATAAACACGGAAGAACTAAAGCATAACGTGGATTCCAAAACATGAAAATACACAAATTTTACACCGTCTATTCCGGACCAGCGGAGCATCTAGGACAAATTTAATGGGCTGAAATTATTTATTATCTGGGGCCAGCAAAAATATTGTGACCCAGAGCTTTTAAAATCTAAAATAAGCAAGAGAGTATGCTTGGTGAAAAAATGGTGATCAAGTCTCTTGTTTATTCTGCCTGTGCCAGTTGTGTGTTGAAATAAGTGTGAAAATTCATTTTCACGTTTTTGTGGGCCCCGCAATCACGAAAAGCTCAAAAATGCATACATAATTTTTCTATAAAAAATTATCGGCGGCAACTTTAATAGTTGTAAAAGACATTATATGTTTTTAATATATGGTACAATGTAATATAACAAAATTTAAAAATTAGCGAATTAATTAGACAATAAAATTCTAATTATTTTTATTATCGCACCCACAATAATTTTATTTATGTTGTACAATCGAGAATTCGTATCTCCTTAAAAGTAATCCAATGTTAAGTTTAGCAATAGTTTAGTAAATTAAGCATTTACTAGTTTGGAATAATTTTTCTTAATTCGGGGATTTTCTAAATGAAAATATTTATAAACGATACCAATACTAAATTAATATAAATATAAAAATTAAATTTACAGATTAATTACCTAAATAATAAAATTTGAATTATTTTTATTATTGCGCTCAGAATAGCTTCATTTATGTCTCTTTCAAAGCATTTTACTTGCTTTATTTATTGATGTTTTGTATTACATTTACAGTTGAACTGTGTAGAACTAACAATTATTATTATTTCTTACATCGGAAATTTTTTCAATCAAAATTTCATAATTTTAATTTAGTAATTCAGTTTTAATTTTAATCTATTATCCATATAGTACAAATGTTAAAACTTTCAACATCTTGCTTTAATTTTGATTTACATTTTAAACTTGATCATTACAGGTAAAATAAAACATTTTACACTTTACAAGTTTTACATTTGAACTTCTTAATTTAGGGATTTTCTAACCTATGCGAATATGGAATTGTTAGGTCGCTGTTAGGTTTGGAAAGGTCGCCCGGTTTTATTGTTAAAAAAACATTTAGTTAAAAAAAATTATTTAATTTTTGAAAAAGTTTCATGGTAGTTAGCGTGTCGCATTTTTTTATATCCTTTCGATGAAATAAAAATAGTAACCGGTAGGAAATCGACTGCTGAGGTTTGGTCGCGTATATTTATCGTTAGGTTGTCATTAATTCGTTTATAGTAAACTAGCTGGCCCAGCAGACGTTGTCCTACCCTGTAGTCCTGCCTTATAATCCACCATCTTCTGGCCACCAAAATCGTCTGCATACGAATTTTAATTCCGAATTTTCCGGGCAACTTCTTCAAGTTTTCTTTATCTATAACCTTACTCGGACTATTACGAACATTAAAAAAAAATTATCCAAATCGGTCCGGCCGTTCAGCAGTAAAATGAAAACATACAAACGCACGAAATATCATAAATTATAATATGTATAATAAAGATTAATTAAAATTTGGTGACCCTATTACGTTTGCTATTAAATATTTTTGTGTTGAAAATCAGCTGTTGAAATTGGTGTTGGGGTGCATTCTTGTTCACACTTTTGTACACAAAGTTTGATTGCAAGAAAAATGTAACATTTTGATATAAAATCGTTAGCTACCTGATTTTAAACGAAAAATTGCTTAAATATATCGGTAGTAACGACCTAACGATTAAAATACGCGACTTATTATAGGCCAGTCACTAGAGACTTCAAAAATGCAAAGTTATACAAAAAGTGCCATAGTTTTCAAATTTTGGGGAAACATTGGAAGAAGTATAAAAATACTAAATTTGAATTTGCACCCTTTTCACCCCCCCGGAACATTGTTGAATTAACAAATAAACGAAAATATCAAATAAATTCTACAAAAAAATTCACATAGTTATGCAAACTTCAAAGATCATTTTAATCATTATCATACATCTTCTATTAAATTTGCACCCTGCTAGGATAAACGGAACACTGCAAATAATTGTTTATTAACTTTATTTTGATATATCTTATAGAAAAAAAAATGCAAAAGTTATGCAAATAATTGTTTATGTAGCAGAGAAGGGTCGCAAACCCGCGTGCAATTTTGCATAACTTTTTTTAACCCGGAAGATTTCTTTTACAATTTTTTTATCTGAGACGGCAGAAATTTTGACGATATAAACAATGAGTGGGTCTCCATATAAATGCAAAAGTTTTAAAATCTGGTTGCAAATGATTGTTACACAAATAGATGACAAAATCTGAATTTGCACCCTCGTAAATGTACCGCAACTTAATTAAATTACCAATTATTTAAATAAAAGTTAGTCTCGATATACTGTCGAGCATGTATGGCTTGTTCTTGCTGTATATTAAGAAGACATTGATAAGAAGTTTGTTGCATTATCGTTGCATACAACTGCAAATCACCGTTAGAACTTTTATAAGCCGATTCGAAGATCGGTACCATAGAAGTAAGTACCTAACCGCTGAAATAATACAATAGGTATAATAATAAAACTATTTTATTATGAAAAAATGTAAGTTTTCAATGGCGGACAAACAATTAGAAATAAATGACATTTTGAGAGTCAAACAATATTACCGAAAAGAACAAGAGTTGGTAAGATTTTGGTATTTTTGCTCTTTTTTTCTCCATAGAAAGCAGTCCGGTAATTCAACGCGAACCCTGTTTATCACGAGCAACGCGCGGCATTTTAAAATAATTCAGAAATAAAATTTTAGAACAAATTGGTGTTTACAAAGGCATAGAAAACAGAAACCTGGCTATTTTAACGAACCCACAATTATACATACATATAATAAAGATTCAAAAAAAAATTGTTTTCAAGATATTAAATAGTAATGAAATTTAAGTAAGCCCTTTGCTTTATTGTGTTTACGGGATATTGTTTACAGAAACTGCAACATAAATAATAAAATTTAAGTAAACACATTGGGTATACTACAGATTTCAATAATACCTACAATTGAATGATTTATAGCTTACTAAAAAAGTACTACGAGTATTGGTATGAAAATTTTACACAATATTCTCAAGATGTTGACCAATTTTTTAAAGCAAAATAATGGTAATAATAATTTTAGCTTTTTAATAATTTGTTTCTCGTTTTTATTTCTCAAAATTACATTAAATCTTGAAACTAATAATCGTTATATGATTATAATATGCTACTAATTTAGTTATTCTGAATTGAATAAAATTATTATATTTCATATATTTTTATTGTACAATTTTATTAACTTGCTAGTTCAAAATATATACCTAATATTGTTTATAATTGTACCCAACACTATAATTAAATAAATAATTTGTTATGAAGTTGTTTATTTATTTCTTGTGGGTCTATAAAATAATATTTCCGATATTACTCCACCAGACCACTAATATTAACTGCAGCGCTTTGTCTGTCTCTGTCTAGCATTGATGGAGACGCTCCTAGATCATGAAATTTGCGTTGGTATAGATATCGCATTCGTTCTGAGTAACTTGTAGATCGTACCTACAGTCAAATTTTTTTAGTATAGTTACAGCATAACGGCATTAAGTTATGGAGGGCATTATTAATCGATGTTTTATTTGTAAACAAAAGTTCTTACCGGGCAGTGAAACAGATATAGTTAGAAAGAGAGGTATCGCAACTTTTATCAATGCAAGTGAAAGGAGAGATGATGGACAAGTGGACTTATTACGGGAATTAAACGAAGTCAAAGTTCACCAAAAGTGTCGCAAACTACATAAGTGAAAAAGCTATTAAAGCAGCTATTAACAAACAAAAAGCAGTTGCTATTGCTGACGCTGATTTACCTGTCTCTGAAAGTGTTTTTGATTTTGAAAGCAAGTGTTTTTTTTGCGACGAAAAGATAACTGCCGAATTTTTGGAAAGAGAAGCAAAAAAGCCTCGCGACAAACGAAATATGGTTTATAAAATCCGAAATGCAAATAGGGGGAAAGGAATCATCGAAGCTTGTAAAAATAATTCAGAAGAAGCTTGGGCTCAAACGGTAAGTTGGATAAGCAATGTGGTTGTAGTAAAGCCGGATTGAAGTGCTCATCAATTTGTTATTTTTGCCAAGGACAATCTTGCAATAATGTTCCGGAGATGGAGGATGAAGATAATGCTGAAGAGGAAGATAGTGAATTGACGAAGTTCCTAACACAATCCGATATTGTTGGTAATCCCATTGATCCAAATCTGACTTCTGACCTCGAAGCCGTCAATGAAAATGAAATGGAGGAATCCGAAGTTGAGAAACTTCTCGAAATGAACATCGCCGGAGCGGGTAAAGAGATGGGTCCGCAGGGGTCTACAATGCAATTTGATGAAATCAGTAGCATTCCGGGAACTTCTTATACAACCGACAATTCGGAATCAGATGAGTCACCGAAATATCAAACACGAAAAAAAGCTAAATTATCATAGATAATATTTTATTTATTTTTCTAGTTTTCGGGTGGTGGACTATCAATTACTTAATTATAAAACTCAACGTTTCGGTAATTTATTTACAGCTTCGTCAGCAAATAGAAAGTATTTTATTTAATTTTATTTCATCTAGTATATTAATTTTATCATTCAAATAAATTTTATCAAGTAATTAAGAGTTCACCATCCGAAAAATAGAAAAATAAATTAATAAAAAATGAACGAAAACTTATCCTTAATATAATATTTTAAGTAAAACTATTGTTTTTTGATGTAATTAAAAATACTAGTTAATAATTGCAATTCCATTATATTACAGTAAAGCATAAAAAATTGGATCCGCCGTTGGTCCTGACTTTTCCTAATTTTTCATGTACCATTGAAAACTTACATTTTTTCATAATAAAATAGTTTTATTATTATACCTATTGTATTATTTCAGCGGTTACTTCTATGGTACCGACCTTCGAGTCGGCTTATAAAAGTTCTAACGGTGATTTGCAGTTGTATGCAACGATAATGCAACAAACTTCTTATCAATGTAGCTTCTTATTATACAGCAAGAACAAGCCATACATGCTCGACAGTATGTCGAGACTAACTTTTATTTAAATAATTGGTAATTTAATTAAGTTGCGGTACATTTACGAGGGTGCAAATTCAGATTTTGTCATCTATTCGTGTAACAATCATTTGCAACCAGATTTTAAAACTTTTGCATTTATATGGAGACCCACTCATTGTTTATATCGTCAAAATTTCTGCCGTCTCAGATAAAAAAATTGTAAAAGAAATCTTCCGGGTTAAAAAAAGTTATGCAAAATTGCACGCGGGTTTGCGACCCTTCTCTGCTACATAAACAATTATTTGCATAACTTTTGCATTTTTTTTTCGATAAGATATAGCAAAATAAAGTTAATAAACAACAAATAATTATTATTTGCCGTGTTCCGTTCATCCTAGCAGGGTGCAAATTTAATAGAAGGTGTATAATAATTATTAAAGTGTTCTCTAAAGTTTGCATAACTATGTGAATTTTTTTGTAAAAGTTATTTGAAATAAACGTTTTTTGTTAATTTAACAATGTTCCGGGGGGGTGAAAAAGGTGCAAATTCGGATTTATTATTGTTTTACCTTCTCCAATATTTCCCCAAAATTTAAAAACTATGGCACTTTTTCATACCTTGTTTTACTATAATGACTGGCCTATTATCGACGGTCGATTTTCTATACATTTTAATTTTTAAACATTGAAAAAGTGTAAACGGAAGGCTAATTTAGACAGTGAATTTTTAAAAAATTGAATAATTCTTATTGAAAAAGCTAGAAGCGACCTAACGTTAAAACCAAGTGACCTTTCAAGACCTAACGATTCCATATTTTTTATATCAAAACTTAACTTCTTAACTTATCAAAATCAACTTAACAAAGGTGATTTTTTTATAAATGAAAATATTTTCTTAAAAGTTACATGATGTAATAATATTATATATCAATACCAAATTATTATATTAAAAGTTAAAACGTAACTGATTTATAATAAATAATACATTTCAAATTAGTTTCATTACTAACCCAGAATAAATGCTTTTATAGTATATAAACGATATAAAGTAGTATAAACGAGCGTGTAATTTTTTGGCACATGGTATATTATATGTAAAAGTAGTAAATTTTTAATGTGCAAAATTAAAATTAAAACTAAACTACAATTATAAATTTTTGATTGAAAAATCATGCAATGTAAGGAATAAATATTAGTAAATTTTTAGTTAAAAAAAATTATTCAATTTTTGAAAATTTTCAAGGTAGTTAGCCTCTCATTTACGTATATCCTTTCCATGAAATAAAAATAGAAACCGGTAGGAAATAAATAATTTTTTTTTTTTTCGATTATTCCGAGTTCGACGGTAAATATTAATACAAAATAATAATAAATAAAGCACACGAGAGGCATTAAAGCAGATTTGAATTTTCGATTGTACAACACAAATAAACTGATTCTAGGTGCAACAATAAAATAATTCAAAATTACCGAATTGGCAACGATTTTTCTTATGACATACACTGAATTTTTGAGAATAATATTATATTATTTCGAAGTGTTAAAATTCCGCTGTCGGGCATCAAGACTTTCTGAGTTAAAAAAAATTTCGGAATTCCTTATTTTGGATAAACAATATATTTCAGCGAAAACGAAATCTGGATCATGAGCTTCACCCAGCCTGCATAATTTTCAATGAATTCAGTCTATATTTAACAATAATATTGTAATTTTTTATTATCTTTTGTTGATATTTATATTTATTTTTTATTTCATATTAGTTTCTTGTCGTATTTTTGATTTTTAAGTTAAATTTTTATTTTTTGGAATTTTATCGTAAATTATTTAAAAATAACTTCCCGATAACTTAGCTTTGTAGCGCAGCCCTCAGATACTTACAGCTGGTTCATTAGGGTTCGAATCTAAATTGAAAAACACTTTGTATAATATAATATTTTCTTTTTAAAAATTTAAAGGCTATGTGGAGTTTAATAACCACTTCTTTAAATTGAATCTTGAGGATTACATGTAGGTGTAGGTAATAAAATGCTACATTTGGAGTGTTTGCATTAAAATTACAATATTAACCACTATATATGTATAGCAGCAGTCCCAATACTATTAGTTAGTCATTTTTAATTTGTGAATATCTAAAAAAAGATTTTGAAATACAAAGTGATCCCGTTTCTACAAACTTCCTGTTTTTCCATTCGATTATTAT
Source organism: Cantharis rustica (assembly GCA_911387805.1). Taxonomy (NCBI): domain Eukaryota; kingdom Metazoa; phylum Arthropoda; class Insecta; order Coleoptera; family Cantharidae; genus Cantharis; species Cantharis rustica. The sequence continues at coordinate 41,631,964 of OU426879.1, forward strand.
CCTTCAAAGAGTTTTCAAGCTGCATTATTCCTCAATTAAGATTTATCATCTTTTATGGTTTGCACTGTAGAATGAGTTCGCTTTTTGTCTACTAGTATTAAATTTACTAATTGCAACAAAATTGGGTTTTGCAGCTGCTATATTTTTAGAATTCGCAGGTGTTTTTCTATCATCGGTTTATTAAAGAAGTCTCATCCGTATCTTTGGAATATCTCCCATAAATTTATTATCGTTTAAATTTTGATAATATTTTTCCTGTTATTTCTTTTTAGAAAATTGAGAAACTTTCATGTTTAGTAGAGTGTATTTTATTATTCACCAAAATGTTTGATATAAACTTAATGCATTATTTCACAATATGCTTTTATTGGTTTTAAATGTCGGTATACTTACATATATATAATTTTTATTTTATGAGACACTTCTCTATTAAAATGATTGTAAATTGCTTTTATTGTCATTTTAAATTATCAGGCGTCGAAATTCACAGATAGATTGATTATTATTAAAAACGGCTTCTTTATTGTTATTCTTAATGGCTCTTGCAAAATAGGCTGAAATGTTTTTATTATTTCAACTTTTATCCGAGATTTTGGATCAAGGCAATTAATAGTGCAGTCTAAACCGGTCAATACGATCAATTACATTATTTATTCTTCCTTTACAATTTGAAAATTTTAATTGCAGAACTACACACATTACTTTCCACCATAATTATTTTTAAAAGTCTCGTGTGAAATAGGAAGAACTTTGAAAAAGTGTAAATAAAATATGTATCGATATCTAATTTCCGTTCTACTTTGCTATTATGCCGGTGATATTGGCAAGGTTTTTTATTGAAGTATTCAAAAAAATTAATATTCCCACTAAGTATTACGACCGAAAGTGTTCTACAATGTAAACACCGTATTTTTACAACTATAAATTGTTAAAAAATTTAATAATTTAACTTAATTGCCGCTAATAAAATTTGCAACAGCCAGATAATTCTAATAATTAATAAACAATATTGTAAGAAAATTAAAATTTAAACCAGTGGTTATCACGACACACACACGCAACAAGTTTGTGAAGTGTGCGTTTACCTGTGGAACGTAAGGGGACGCGGTGGGAGTGATACCAACTGGCATCTTCTAGCATAGTCCAAGTCTTGGTGGTTCTTGTACGAACTCGGTTGTTCTTATATTTTCTCGGCGTTTGTTTACATTTTTACGCTTTTGGTTATTTTAAATCGAACTTTTATTTTCTTCGCGGGTGAAGTTTCAAAAAAATTTTGGATTAATTTTGTGATTATTCTAATTTATAATTGAAGGATTACCTTACTAATTATTTCTCACAAGACTTAAAAGTAAGTGCGTTTTTTTAAAGACGGTTGATATTTTGAGCAATTTTTTTTCAAATTTTTTTTAATTTATGTTAAAAAAATTAATGGAAACATTGTAAACTTTAGGATATTAATGTTAGCATTGAATTTATAATTTATTCAAATTTAAGTCTGCAAAAACTATGACTATACTGATAAATTAATATTAGTAATGATTAAGGATTTGCTCTTCGTAACCTGTTTACATAGATAATCATTGCAATATTATAATCGGTCGGCATGGTTGCTTTCGTAAATTCATATTAACTTCATGAATGATATGCTTCAACATCATTCACGATATTCTCCGTGAAATGCTATTTCTCATATGAAAATATTAAAAAAAAATTTTTTTCTATGTAAATAGGTTACAATAACCGAATCTTTAATATCTACCAACTAGACTGTGCGGCCTGAAGGCCGCACTGACTCGCCACTTTTCAAAACTTTTCCAATTTTTTTTAGGTTGGCAATTAAAAGTGACCAATCGGAAGTGCGTGATAGACTGAAAGACATGACATTTTATAAATAACTTATTGATTTCTAATCTATACGACGCGACGTTTAATATAATTTGAAGATGATATTTCTTGATATATTTTTTCTAATTTGTCCATAGAATATAGGCAACGCACCAGAATGAATTTCCACAGTAATATTGGATTATCTGTTTGTTGTTACTTTTTCTCTCCTAGTGCTGGTGTTCTCTTTAGGATGCTGATTTAATTATAACATTGGCTTGAATTATATAATTCTTTTTCAAGATAACTACTTTTTCTCACCTTGTATATGGCTATTTGTGTAAAAACAAAGACAGGTAAAATCCCTGTTTGAACAAACCAGGTGTTAATGTTGCTTTTACCTTTGCTAATAATAATCTTATTATTATTCAAACCAAGAACTGGTCTAAGGTTGTTCCAAAGTAAACAATAAGATTAGGAAAAATTTCGTGCTAAAACGAGGATTTGCTGAGAGTAAAAATTCTTTTAGGTTGGATTAACTTTTTCTTTCAACTGTTGCCTTGCTTTTTGATTTTCATATCCGTATATTTGTATTGTCAACTAAAGTTCGAAATATTTCTGTTATCATTTAGCTTCTGGATATGAAAGAATGCAGATAACAAAATTATTTAACCGTGATGTTAAAGAATGTTTAAATATTTATTGGTATTTTAAACTCTTCTAATTACTATATATTTAAAATATAAATGCACTTTCCATTTGGGTACCGCATTTTTCAGGAAACAAAATGAAGGTAAAACTCAAAAGCAGTAAAAAGATTAAATATTTATATGATCTATTGTAAATAAATCCTAAAAGTCATGTCAGCTCTTTGCTATTTCTCGGAAATGAGGTAAAATATTTTTATTTGCATATTGTTAAACCAATTTGGCCTTGGTCCTTAGTTGTTGATTTCTTGATTATATAAACATGAATGTTTGGAATTCTTTTCTAAAATATTACCCGAGATATTTTTGACAACACCAATAAATAAATTGGAACGTCTAATTCCAAATACGTGCCGAAGAAAACACTCGCACAACTTTCGGAGTATTGAAAATCTTCCATCAGATTTTTTTGTAAATGCATGAACTGGCTCCTGTTTAAAATTCAGGAGATCATTTTGTATTGTTTTAAAATAAAAACAGTGGATTTATGTTTTTTTACGCGTAGAATAGCAATTTTACTATATTAATTCTTCTAGACAGTACTGGTTAAGAATTTAAGGTATGGAACGAATTTATAAATTTGCAACCATGCTAAATGCCTCCGAAGAAGTGTGGGCTTGAAAAATTTTAAAAATTGTAGGCGTGCACACACAATTGCCCGAGGTAAATCTTATGAAGCTTGAGGTGAGACAACCGCATACCAATAGAATAAAATTAATTATCTTCCTCGTGTAGATAATTTTTAAAATTACATAGTGCTGCTGTTGTGTTACATATAGAATAAAATCTAGGTCTGACAAGACAATTAAATTTTCAATAATATAACGTAAAATTTTTTTTTGGTTTTTTTTAAAATTAACTTTTACGTTTATAATTTGTATAGTAGTATCCAATTATTGACAGACATGCGGATGCATGGACCAATAAAAATTTAAATTAGTGCGCATTTCTTTGATATTGTAATTTTTTTGCTAAAATATACGAAACCGTCCAAACTACAAGAAATGTTCAATAAGTAAACGAAATCGATATTCAAAAATAATTTCGATGTTCTATAAATAAATAAGTATTCCTTACATGGATACGTTTTTTTATTAACAATTAAATTGTCTGTCAGGTTTATAGTTAAATAACGGTATGAACTTGTGTGTTACTTTTAAAAAACTCAAGTGTTACGTGAATGATGTTTATTTTTCTTAATTGATAGTATAGTATATTTAACATTTGATAATCAATTTCAGACACAAATTAATCACAACAGAATTAGGTCTAACAATATTTAAATAATTTGCATTTTTAAACTGTGAGAAAAAAATTTAACAAATGGCAGATGTGTTGACTGCTTTTATTTGTTCATTTTCTATTTTATAGTATTAACTATTATTATCTGCTTGTTTTGATTGTTTTATTACATTTTTATTATACTGCAAGCAAACTTGACTATTAAAAAACAAAAAAAATAAGGTAATAAATAATTATAAATTACGTAATAACAACCCCACACTAAAATTACACGGTCCGAATAATATCATTACAAAAACCGGTGGGGGGCATCCACAACAAAATAAAATCTACCGGTTAACAAAATCTATAATTAGCAGATATATTTGCAACGCCTAGATGGCTGTGATTATTATAAATCAAAATTTAACCTTCAGCATACACACTGGGGTCTTAACGACGCCAACGGGGTTTCTTTATATTGACTACTTCAAATTACTTTGTTGGATGTTATGGAAATGTGCCTATTATATTTGGTTTATTCACTTTTAAAACCATTCAAGGTTTTAAGCTTCTAAATCGCAGTATGTCGTTCTCGCCAAAAATTATTAAGTCTAAACTACGAAGCAATGAAAAAGTAAAAAGATTGTAGTGTTATACTATATTCCAATTTAATTTTCGCATTTAGTAAGTTTTTTGCAGCGAGTTTTAATTGCCTTAATGACGGTTTTCCCAGGCGACGTTAGATTAAACGTTGTACGTAACTTGTGTGAAAAAATTATTTAACTGTCTAGACCAATAGATTTAAGTCCATGCCACTCGTTCAGTAATCTAAACTTTTTAAGTGATTAGGTAAATTACTATTAAGGATATTCTCAGACTATTTTTAGTGTAATCGTTCTTATTAAATACGAATTTTATATTGAGATTAATAATTATTATTTTTAAGGCTTGGGTTTTGATGCGGTTCAAAAGAAATAAGTTATCTTAAAAAGTGCTCGGCGGATTGACTTGAAATTTTGAGAACATGTATAAAAATATATGCTATATTCTATAACTGAAAACCTAGTTTCTAGGAACTTTTGTGTAAAAACTAGGTATTTAACATAAAATTCTTATTTTTTTTTAAATACAAAAATATAAAATAGGAAATTCGGTGAATCGTTTTTAAGATGACTTATTTTTTGTAAAACAAAACAAAACCTCAGCCTTAATCACAGAAGACATTCACGGTCTGACAACTAAGTACGTTGTATACAAAGAGGAGAATTTACGGTTTAAGCCCGGATGGAGTAAGAACTTTAATGACAATCCACCGATTTAATTTACCTTAAAAACCCTTCTAGAAATAAAGTATATTCATCACTCAGATTCATATGAACTCATGGGTGTCAAGGGGCGACCGTCGCATTAAAAATTAACTGTTTTTATTATTAGATTGATATTATAGGGAACGACGATAAAACTATGAGATCAAAGTGTAATCCTAGCTAAATTGAAATTGCAAAAAAATTCTACAATAATCTTCATACCCTTAAGTGTATTCTGTAAACTTTTTGAGATCCTGGGGGTGTTAGGAATATATAAAAGTATTATTTACAGGGGAAAAAATAATAACTTATATTTAAATTGTACGGTGACAATTAACCGTAAAACCAAGTAATAATAGTTGAATCAAAATTTTTAATTTATTTTATTTCAATCGGCAATTAATTCAATCGCCGACTCAATTTTTTTTGATAGTAGCGCCTGAAGTTCAGGATAGACTAAAGTCCAGGGTAATTCAGTGTCTTAGAACGGCTCGAAGAAAAAATTTCTTGTCAAATAAAATCCCACTTTTAATTCAAAAAATCACGAAAAATATTCTATTTTTAGTGTAGTGCACAAAAATCGAGTAAATTTAGGAAACTAAAAAGAAACATTGAAAAACTCTTACAAAATGCTCGACTTTGAAAACTCATAGGTAGACACTCATCTCATCATAAGGTTAGAAAATTCCTACCCGAAGATTTACAAATAATCTAATCTAAATAGAATTTCATTTATTTGATTTTGGGCGTAGGATGTGTAGGAAATGGCAAACCCAATATGATTTTAGGGACTATCGATAAATTTGCCTATTATCCGAGCCTGATGTGGATCAAAAAATTGCATTTTGAAGTTACTTCTGATTTTTATTTTTAATGTTTTAGGGTGGATGGGGTCGAAAGTAACAACCTGAAAATCTAAAAATATTGGAGTTTAGTGACCCCCATGTGTTTTCAATGTTTTGAAGTTATTTTGCTTTTAAAGTGGTTACGAATATGTTTCAAATATTCTTAATTGGTCATGAACGATAGAAATCAATTAGAGTGTGGGGGATTTATTAAAATTATATATTCAAAATATGTCACAAAATATTTTTAGAAAGAGAAATCGTTTTAAATTTTTATTGCACTTTCTTTTAATATTTCAAATGTAATAAATTATTTAAATTCGAGAAAAATGTAACAATTTTGTAACACACAAGGATACAGTGAAAGTTGCAAATTTTTTACATTGTTAATTCTGTAGACATTTAAAATTTTGTAATGCATCAGGCAAGTAAATGCAGTTCAAAAGTATAATATGACCTCGTCGTTTTAAAAACAATTTGGTTGTACATTTTTACCAATAATATTGCTACTAGCATTTTTACGATTTTTTCTTATAATTAAATTTTAAAACTGTTAAGTAATGGTCAAAGTTTGTTAACCTTCTGGTGTAAGCATGCCAAAAGTTTTTTTTACTTGATTACAATTAATTTGAAGGTTGTTAAAATTAATAGGAGATATTTTGATTAAAGCATCATGATATGTAAAAATTATAAATTAATTATAAATTTAATACTGCCATTAGTTATTGCAATTTTGATATGTAACTACATTATATAAAATTTATATAATAACCATAATAGCTGAAAATCAATTCTGATTTCGTAGAACTGGAAAAAATTATAGTTGTTATACCTCAATTTGTTTTTTATATAATAGAGCTTAAATTAAATTCAAAATTTTGGTATAGAAAATTAAGGGGTTCCTATTAGAATATGATTTATCATCAATTTTAAAAATAATAAAAATTAATTATTTTAATGTGACAGGATTTAAAAAAATGTAGGTTTATTTATATTAAAAGGCTCTTGAAGTGGTGTACCTGAAATAATTTTTTACGCCATTAAATTCCATAATGTTCACACTTGGGGCAATTCTGTTGAAAGATAAATGTTTTGTCTTGGGAAATAACTTCAGGCTTTTACTCAAAACTAAATTAATTGTTTACGTTACGATATGGGTGCTAGATTTTAAGACCATGCTTGAATTATTAAACTATTCGGTATTTTTGTTGTAAAAAAGTTGTAGCTTTCAGTTTTTTTTTTGAATAATGTGTTTTTCAATATTTTAAATGTTTAAGAGGATTTGCCGATTGAAATATCTTGAACCATTGAACCCGGTAATGTGTTTCAATAAAATCAAATGGTTCATAAACTAAAAGTAAACTCAGATGTGCATTAATCTGATCCGACTACTCCAGTCAATTAGTTAAAATTAGCTGCTACATTATTCTACTTTCTTTTATATGTTTATTATTGAAAGCCAACATTAATTTATAAACTGCAGAACCTCTATTTTTAATTTTGTTCTGTTCATTGGATCGTATTTAATACATTTACGTAGGTAATCCGAATTGAAAATGCATCCAAATTTGTTGAAATTGGAAGTTTATATAGAATTCTTTTTAACATAGTGGCAATTGGAGTTACATTGCTGAATGTGCACAATTAGCCTTTTAATTATTTGTAATGGAACGAAACAATGAAAGCCACAGCAATAAAATTGCTCTTAACGACAATTCGTAGAAATTCTTCTGTTATTTATTAATAATAAAAATTAATATCGTTTTCTGTGAATTATAGCTGCTTATTTGTAAATGCTTCATTTAAACACAAGAAATGGATAGTATCGTGAACTGCAAACATGTAATTTCTCTCAATTGGAGCTTCAATTAGGTAGTGATAAAAAATGTGGTGTATTTAAGTAGACCGCAAGCTGAAAAACATGAAGGAATATTTCTAATACAAGCTGAACTATTTTCTCATCTCGTATGTCTTACATTCTACATATTATTCTATTTAAAAGGCAGGTATACAAAAACCAAGCTTTACAATTTTATAGCTTACTCTTTGTTCGCTTTTGAAGACAACCTGAGGCACACCTGCACCAGGAATGAAAAAGTAATGGACTTAGATTACACTTCCATTATTGAAGCACGTTTGGTAATGGCGATTTAATTGTTTGCCTCACAAAAATCGAAATTTGGCTGCAAGATGTATGTACGTTATAAATCCAAATTTAAAATATGCAAAGGATTTAACTGAGGTTTACGATGACAATTTAAAAAGAAGTTAATCTGTTTTCAAAATATTCTCTCATAAATTTTTGTGATAAATATTTGCTAATATCCAAAATTGTATTTTACGACCATGGTTGTCTGGTAGAAGTATTTAAATTGACTTGTTGAACTTGCGCTTCACGTTATAGCTGGCAGCATAAAATGGATCACCTTGTTTAACATTCTATCAACTTTTTTTCGAACTACTCTAAATATTTTTGTAGACCAAAATATTTTAATTAATTTGAACTTTGTTTATCACAACTGAATTTTGTTAAATATTGCAAGTTTTGTCACGAGTTTTGCTTTCGCATGCTCTACAAGGCGTAGCAAATTAATAAAGCCCGAGACATTTTTATAGTGTTGATAATATTTAGTGGAGATATTTAATTAGAAATCAGGTAGCGTTTACAAACTATTATTGAATTAATCCAACCTTGACTCTATGAAGTATAACATGAAAACTGTTTTGTTGTACTTGCATTTTTATAGTTTTCTTGTAACGAATGTTTTAATAACATTCTTTAACCTATAATATATTACTCAAGAGTGGACAGGGGCTTACCGTCTAATTTTTTCTTTATAATTAACTTACATTACTTTGCAAAATATAGCCTTTTGATGTAATTTTTGTCCTTCATGCGTTGAAAACTGCATTTATAAACTTTTTCTTTAATTTATTATGATATTAACAGAGCTGAACACAAAAAGGGCTTATTGTCCTTTTCCTGTTAGTATATCAACTTTTTTCAACCTCAAATCCTCATAATTCAGTCAATGTGCGAATGATTATTTGGTAAAATTATTTTCAGCTTCTGTGCTTTTAAATCATTGTTTTATTTACCACAAGTAAGCACTTTCCTGGTTATTTGTTACTCATTTTATTGTACTTATTAAGACCGATAGTTTCATTGTTATATACACATAATTTTCTGACCTAATGAGGCATTGTTCAAAAATAATTTTATTGTGTAATCGTATAACAGCACTAATTTGACATTTGGCACGAGGCAAAAGAACTTGAGTAACACCATATGATACTCCAGCCTTCTTGGTTACACAAAAACGTTTTCTCCAAAAAAATATCAAATAACATATACAGGTAAAAGGGACCATTTCGACTTTATTAAAAATGGTATTTTGAAAACCTTAGGATTACGGTCTCGGTTTTAAATTACTCATTTATAGCGTTGAAAACCCAAATTGGAGCTCATATAATTTTTCCCCCGAGTTAAGTCATAAAATTTCTATAATTATTTGTATTTTGTTACAGGTATCATGTAGCAAAGAGAAACTAACTTTTTGAGCAAAATGGCGTCTGTTAGTGTGCAGGCCCATCATGCTCGTATATCAACGATGTCACCTTCGAGAGATTCAATGATATGTACCGTTACCAAAGGACTGTTAAATGCACCAGGACAAAACAATTGCTTTTTGAATAGTGCTGTCCAGGTAAGAGTTAATCTTAGTTAATTATAGGTACTTGTCAACTTTGCCAATTTTGGCTTTGCAATACTGATGACTCTCCAAACAATAATTAATAGTCTGCTTTTATATTGTGAATATATCAGGATCAGGAAGTAATCAATATTTAAAATTAATTTAACATACGAAATTTCAAAGACGTTAATTAGTTTTCTTCATGTTACTCGCACACAATCGCAACTGTAATACAATAAAACAATTATTCACGTGATGCTTTTAAAATCCCGTTTTGACTCAATCTAAACAGATCTTTCGTTCTGAAAATGTTAAAGTAGAAGCAGACACCACGCATTAATTATTTACCAAGGAGAATTTTCCTTGGTCAGTTCAATTGACAATTTGATCTTGGCAATAGATTTAACGACTAACTTTTTATTTGTCGTTATTTTTTAAATTAAATAGCGCAACTGTTACAAATTTAAATGAAACACGGTGGGCATTTATAACGTAATAAAGATGTGGAGCGATAAATTAGAGACGCTATTAATTATAACAGTCTATGACTGATTTGAGAAACGTTTCAATTTTCAGTTTTGAAATTTTGCCAGAGTTGAAACTGTTAATCTACATATAACTACATGTCTCCGAGACGCACTGTCTGACTCAGTTATTCATTTGTCATAAATTATTCTCATCCCAAAATTGCACGGACGTAGGTATTGCAAATTTGATTGGATAGAAGTGGAAAAAAATTATTAAAATTTCAAATATATTTTTATTATGTTATCAAATTTTTAGACTAGAAAATACATATTATGTACATTCGTTACAAAAGCAAAGTTTTTGTTTTATTTAAATTTTTATTTTCTATTATTAATAGCCGAGATAATTATTTTTCCCTGTCCTGGATATTCCCGCTTGCTTTTCGCAAAAAATTTTGAGTTTTTAATTGATAATTCGTCATCTGCTTATTCTCAGTCGCCAAAAAGGCGGGAGAAATAACTCTAAAATATTATTTCGTTAAACCTTTTAGTTTAGCAACATAAAAAAGCCATTAAGTTATCTACATCAGGCTCGAAACAAAACAGAAAAGATTTGTCAAAATTTAACTATGTAGTTAAAATTTTGAATAGAAAAAAAAAACAATGACATTTATTACCTATGACATATTTTTTGACCTTCTTTAATTTTCAAAATAATTAATAGGATTGTGTTCACAAAGACTGGTTGTCAAAACTAGTGCATAAAAATATAATAATTAACTTAAGAAAAGTATATGTTATATATTCTATAAAATACAACTTATTTCGTCTCCTTTTAGGATTCTGCAAAACTTTAAAATACAATTTTGAGCTGCGTTTTCTGTTTTGTTGATCCTATCGTTGATCTGTTATTTATAATTATTGTAACCCAATACTTTAAATTTGGCTTCATGGCGGCGACAGAACCTATGTGGTTTCCGAAATTCATATATTTACGATTTTGTGATCCCAAAATGCTCCCTCAATGTATTTCCATGGGTACTATATGGCTTGTGATTCCTGTCTAGTTTTTCCTTTCCCCATATTCCTAAAAAATGTGGCGACTTTATTTTGAAATCTTTTAAAACTTCGTAAGATATTTCTAATTTTTCAGTATTCCTAACTTTTGTTGTGTGTTTTTGAAAACTTGTGTTTTCTTATTTCTACGCCTTTTATCACTGCATTCAATCCCACGCTTCGATTACATACTTTTTTTAAATCTGCATTTCGTTAATCTATTCATGCGCATATCATTACTTTCTCTACCTTTCCCTAACACTAACATTCGGAATTCCGGGCGGAATCTTTTCCTTTTTCTTTCATTTTTTTTTAAACGTCTGGCAACGCTGTCAGGGTTATAAGAGAGAGTTTCAACGTTTCAACCCTCTGTATTCACGCTACTCTTAACGTTTTCACTCATTTTGCATTTTAATACAAGAAAGTGATAAGTGAATTCAGCAGTGGATTGTGATTAGTTATAATAGGAAAGCGATGACTAGAAATATCCATATTAAAAAATAATAATATATTTAACATTTCATATTCTGTTTTGAGAAAGCGGAGTGTTGTCGTCCTTCCCATACCAGTCGCCATTGTGCGTATATATTATTGTCATCTTAAAACATTGTTAAATGTAATTATATATTACGTACATTTTGATTGTATATTTAAAAATTACAAATTTAATTTTCAAGTTTTGAAGAGTATTTCACACATTACTATTATCGCGATAGATAGAAGTATTTGTTCTGAAAGAGGGAAATGTTTCACTTTCATAGTCAATCACTAAGCATTTATATAAACTTCTTTGTTTCTGAGACTGGGGGTCTGGGGGATATGAAATACCCTCCAGTATCATCTTAGTAATTGTGTTCAAAATAGACATTTTTTTTGTGCTCTTCCTCACAAACACGGGTAAAACTACCAGCCTGACTCTTAAGTGAGGTTTCAGCATATTTTAAGTCATGACTGTGCGTGAGTACGATTACTACGATTATAATAATTTTTCGAGATGTTTGTATTCGTTTCGATGCATCGGACGGCAAAAATAAAAATATTTTACCAGGTGCTGAGTTTTAAACTCAAACGAAGGTAAATAATATGCAAAGGTGAATTGATTCAAAGTTCTTGGGGGGGGGGGGGGGGTAATAAAAATGAACTAAATTTTAACAAATTTTATATTTTATGATAAAAAGTAAGATAATTGTTTTATTTCTAATCAATTATTGCATTTTACTGGATTTTTTCAGTTTTTGAATTCATGTTTTTATCTATACAGTAGCGGTCATGAAAATTTTTATATTTTATGGTTATGCTAATAATTTTCATTATTTATAATGCCAAAAAATGAAAAAATAATTCACAATACAATTTCTATGATTGTAATATTCTGAAAAGTAATATCTCGAAGGCTATTGGAGTTAGAACAATATTTTTTTTTATTTTTACGTAGAATTTTATCTAATTTCATTTTGCTCAGATTTATTTTGAGCATAAGATAGATAGGAACTGTATAATCTATGTATGACGATGAAAAAACGCATTAGAAGATGACATAAGAAACGCATTAGAAGATAACATGAAGATACTCAAATCTTTTAATTTGTTTGATAAAACCAAAATTTTAAGAATATTGAGCGAAATATTACTAACCATATAAGCGAGATTATTTCTCAGCTTTATACAATATAATCTAAACTGATTACTTAACAATGGAATATAAATTTAAGATTGCATAACTGGTGTTATGATTAATCTTATTACGGTGTGTCACTCTTATATAGGCGCCTATGTATTGCATATTACATGGTATAGGTATAATTTTTGTGGATACTTAGTATAAGGCATTTGTATTATTTATTATCCGCCTACAAGTTTGCGCCATATTTGCATGCTAGAAAATAATAATTGTCTGCTACTATTATCTTGCGTCTATACAAACTTTTATTAAATCATTTTAAAGGTTAAATTTGTATAACAATGAATTATGTATGGTTTGTATGCCATAGCCAACATTTTAACTTTTCACAATTAACCGAAATACATAATCCATATTTTAAATTTTTCTAACTTATTTAACCAACACTAAATTTAAATTTCGCACTTTTATAAACCGTTAAACCTTGTTATAGAATCTAGTCAAAACGATTATAAATATGTATTTGCATTAAATAACTAAAAATTTTAAACTGGTATTTTTTATTTAATTTTTAATCTGTACGAGAACTACAAAATAAATAAAAATTTGCCTACGCATCTTCGTTGACAATTTAAAAAAAAGTGTATGTCGAAATTTGAATTTGAAAGCATCCATTTGTGCTGTAGGCAGGTTTTTCATTGATAAAGGCCAGAAATAAATAACTCGTAAATAATGGAATTGCTGTTGTTATAATTTATTTTATTTTGTTATTTGTTCATACTATGTACAGTTTTTCTTACGATGTTCTTCATTACACCACAAGTTGTAGTTAAAGAATATTAATCTTATACATTTTACATTTAGGAAGTATAAATTATCAATTTGAGGATTTATTTTATTCACCTGGCGTAATCAAGTTTCTGTTCAAAGTTTACCGTTAGAGAACGAGATGGTCCATGTTATTGGGAAAAAAGTCCCATTTAGATTATTTTAACTTTCCGGAAGATTTTGATTTAAGTTTTCCGGCAATGCCAAAATTCTTTGAGATTATTTTTTCTTAACCTATACAATCATTTTATATTGACACTACAATACCGTTGATTTCCTTTATATTATTTTGCAAATGGGAAATGGGTGACTAACCAAACTGAATCAATCTTTTTACTTCACTGAGTAAATCTTTTGGTATTACTATATAGTAGGTACATCCATAAGATTTCTCTCTCCGATAAAGTGCAGCCATTGAAGGTTGAAGTGCACAATGTATTTTTCCCAGTAAAGCTAATTTTAGTTAATAATTAAGTAAAAGAAACCGTAGTGAACTAATTAATTACAAAGCCTTTTCTTTAGTAAAAAATCGGTGTAAATTCGAAATAATTAAAGCAGCTCACACCATCGCACAATCCATTCTCAATTTAACTTTCTAATAATATGTCTTTCTTTAATTGGCTTAAAAAATTCACGTTAGTAAAATTGTGTCAACCTTTAAGATACATCTGTGTCTAGTGTCACATTTAAACATTAATTGTGTGTTTCGTCTCATAAACTTTAATTATTTTATAAAAAGTAAAAAAAGATGTAGTAATTCATTAAAAACGCGCTGCTTTGTAATTAAACGTCTTGTTAACAGGAGTTAAAAAATTACACTTTTATCTTAAAGTATAATTTATTTGTTAAACTTTCTACTTAAAACATTGTCGTCATGCTAAATCCTTAATTCATACAAAATTTAAATTTTGTGTGTTAAAATTAGCACGTGTCTAATTGTTCAACCGAGTACTGTTTTGTTTAAAGGCTTATTAACAAACAATAAGTACATACACTAGTATATAGTGCAAAAAAATGTTTATTATTAATTTATTCCGGTTCACTTAAACATGGAACAATAACCAATTTGAGAATAGACAGGACGAATTTTTAGGTTGTGTCCTGATAAAGCATTTATTGTAATTTCCTGTACATTACAACATGTATATGTTAATTGTGAGTCAGCGACTTTAATTTAATTAATTCCGTATCAAACAAATCGACGTTATAAGGAGTTTCCAAAATCTTTCCACACGATATAATCAAATTTACCGAAAAAAAGTATAAGATAATTGCTCAACGTCTGCCTTATCATAATGAGGATATCCTACTGATCGTATGAGTGATCAAGCACAAACTTTATAACCGCCACTTTTTTGTTAAATCGGTGTCGAAAATTAAGAAAAACAGTATTTATTCTCAGTACTGGGGACGGTTAAGTTGTAGACTTTGCAAGTTGATGCTTCTTTTGCTATTAGATAGCACGTGCTCATGCGTTTTTTATTCTTCCTTCCTACAGTGATTCAGGTTATTTGGTTATTATAATGACTTTTTTTGTATGCAGATAATTTACTGCACGAATGCACATTTTGGATGAGTTGGCTTTTAAAATAATGATGGTTTTTACAAAAGCAATCGTCTATCTGCAATTCTTGGAAACGTTTAATCGAAAGTTTACCTTTTTATTTTCCAAATCAATGCTGATGAGTTGATCCATCGAACTACCCATTTTTATAAAAATGTAATATGGGTGGAATAATTAATCGTATTTAAACATGACGTGTTTGCAATAATTTAAAAAGCCAGCTTTATGAATGAAACCTTTTGTGAAAATTTCTATATAATCCAATTATGTGTTTGTACAACAGACAGCTACCTTCCACAATTGCTTCGTGTACTAATAATGTACCTATTATTAGTTGGATGATAAACTAACTGCACATGTGAGAAGTAACTGTAAATTAATGAAGATTTATCTAATAATTGTACATTAGGTACTTAATTTTAAAGTAACTAGAAAAGTTACGCAGTAGACTCGATTTTCTTGCCTTGGTTACAGATTCCTAAATTTTTACAAAAGTATTATTGAAAGTCCCATAAGCAGACCACAAGTAAACATAACATTCTATTAGCATTTTAATGAACTTCAACTTTAATAAATTTCTTGATATTAAAAAATAAATGCCAAGGTTTAAATAATAAATTAGTATTTTTATTAGATTAGTATATTACATTAGTGACCTTTAGAACACTTCAATCAAGATATATAGTATGACAATAATAATTGCTACGTGAATTTCTATAAATTAACTTAGTTACATAAGGTATTCTATTAAGTAGAGGGTGAACGTGGTTTTGTTCCGATTATTGATTTATTAAAGAAAATATCGTAAGAAAATTTCCACCTTTGATACTATTTACCCACCAAAATAAACTTTAAAAAGGCTTATATCGAAAAATAAAATTATTTTCTACCCGTTTTAATACATAAACTGAAAGATTTTTATTTATGTGACAGCAATTGTTTTACTTTAGTGCCGGCGATGAGCGCCGGAGCAAAAGTGCTTTTTGTATCTCGTCGATATGCTCGACTGCCATTCCTATAGACTAATAATAATAATATTACTCCATTTGTTTCTGATAAAACAATTTACTATTATGCTGGTAGTTATAAAACTTGGTTTAATCTTAATCAACAATCACAGGATGTATAATTATGATGATCTACGAATATTACCACAGAACAAACAATTTCATTATTTAGTAATTTCATTTCATTTTTAATTTCATTACTAGAAATAGTAAATGTTATATAGGCACAATAATTTTTATACAAAAAATACTGCTTATTCTACAGAAATAATCAAGCGTATTCCGAATTTCTTTTAAATTGTGATAACCATGTGTTAAATGGTTTTTCGCTAGTGTGAATTTTGAACTTGATATTTTAAATCTCAAGTTGGATCAAATTCAACTAAAACGACTACCATACTCATAAGAAATTAAAATTTGTTTTATAAATCGAAAAATAGATGTGTGTAGGAACAAAAGATTTAGATTAATAAAGTAAAGGTTGAGTAAAGGTTAGGTAAATGACTAATGACATAACACATTCGAGTAACAAAGATAGCGAGGTCACCATTTAAGTGCTGTACGGTAATTCTTCTGTTTTAAATAATTTCATTTTATGCAGACGTGGTTGTAGTTTCAGTAGAACTTTATTAGGTTCACCACATAACACATGTCAAGTTTAAAATTTATAATAGCGAAAAATCATTTAACAACTGGTAACCAATACCAATATCTTAACCAATAATATTGACCAAATGTATTATTGCATCTGATAAAAAAATGGCGATTGCTATTATTTGCTGTTGACAACTGCGCATTTTTGGATGTTAACAGAAGAAAACACTTTAACATGGTGGTAGTAATTCCTAAAATTAGGAAAAACATTTTATTTGGGTAACCGATCTCATTTGTATCCATGAGATTTAGGAAAAAAGATAAGACTGTTTTAGACATTTTCGGTAAACGATGTTAAGTTATGTAGAAATTTGCATATGCTTACATCCGATCAGATATGCAGACTTCGGATATGCGGCTTGAAGGCCGCACTGATCCGTCATTCTCGTGACTTATCAATTTGTTTAATTTAGTAACTTAAAACAAACAAACTGTAGGTTTGTTACGTAAGAAAAGGCAGGCAAAAATGGCTCTTTATGTGTTACTGCTTTTAGTGTTTGCCGCGCTGGTTTGTCACTTTCTTGTAACCTTTTAAACTTAATTTATTTTAAATTCGCAAGGAAAATTCATGAATTGAAGGTGCGTATATAAGGAATAACAGTTAAACAGAAGGAATAACAATGATAAAAATGATAAAATAAATACTGTAATGATATTTTATTAAAAAATTATCAAACACTTTTTTCTACCACGGCGCCGCTCTGGGATGCGGGAGCAGAGAAACCTCTCAGGTTGCGGTTCAAAGTTTTATTACTGGCCTTTTTTTCAAATAGAAACCAAGCTCGATTTTAAAAACTTGTAATCGAATTTATTTTAAACATCCAAAAATGTTATGCTTTGTTCAAGGATCGAACTTACGATTTCAAATTATCAACTCGAAGCGATAAATTTAATTTTATAATCCAAATTAAATTTATTAAATATCTAATTAATGTAATTATTTTATTAATTCTTGCCAGAATCCAACTTTAATAACTTCATGAAAGAAACTAACTCTCAGCTGCGATCAAATTCGACCAAAAATATTCTCCAACAATTCGACTTAAAATACTCAAAATTTCACTATTTGAAAAACTATTGTTCAAAAATTTTACGGAGCCAAAACTTAATCGACCGCTTCAGCGACCATCTTTGGTAAAAAAACCCCACTCTTCTAAAACTTTCGCTAACATTGAAATTATAAAATTTTCCCTCCAAAATTCAAATTCAAAATTACAAAAACTTTACAAAATTTGTAACACGACAATATATAATATGATAAAGTTATTCTATTGTGTGATTAGTGTTCAAAAAGAAATAGGAACTTGTCTTTTTATAATAATGATGGTAGGTATCTAGTATTTTATAAAAAGTCACGTCTTTTCTTTTGTAACTCACCTACGATCGGTTTATTATTATTTAAAAATCTAAAAGAATTAGAATGTTTCGGGATTGTGACGGTCAGCGCGGTCTTCAGACCGCACAGCTTGGAATGTAATAATACATCGATTTAAACAGCAATGTTGCTCTATAAAACTGATTGCATTATTTTACTAAGTTAATTATAGAATTAATACTTTTATGAGGGCGATTGGTCTCGAATCTTGATGGTGAACGATTGTCAATAGAATTAAATTAAAAAAATTACGTGTTTAAAATTTTATGTATTTTGAATCTGATCGGATATTAATGAGTTTATAATTATGATTTGTAAATAAATTATAATACTTAAGCACTAGATGTAATAAAATTATTATAACAATAGTTTGTTATTAATTCGTTTTGTAGTTTTTCTTTAATGTAATTTTTTAATTTCTCAATTAAATAAGAATAAAACGTAACTTAAATTAGAAGATTAGGTAACTTGATAATACCTATTAAAATTATAGTTATTTATTCTCTGTTGATTTTAGTACTAACGATAAGAAGGAATTGAATGGTCCTCGCCAGTTTAATTTATTTCCTTATTCTCATTATTCTATCATCTTTTTAAATTTATTGTAAATATTTATTTATATTTTTTCTTTCTTCGGATCAATCGGTCGCTATTTTTAATAAATGTTTCTGTATAAATGATAAATTTTGTTATTAACATGGAAAAAATTATGTATAATAATAAATAAAAGAAATAAGAGGCTGTTTGGTGATAAAGAATTGTAAAGCAAAAAGAAAAAAAAAGCATTATTAAAAAACGGTTGCGTTGCAAAATACCTTTTTTACAAAATATTTTAATACCTTACTGGATATTGCAATTACCATATTATTTCTTCTGGAAGATTGATAGGCTTCTATTTTATGAAATCAAACACAAAAGTGTTTTGGGGTATTTATACTCGAGGAAGATTACAAATTTTGTCACCACACACAACAGAAAATATTGGAAAGCATTCTAGTTCAAATTTCATTTAAAACCTGAATTTATCTTCGATAAGAATGAACATATTCAGATTTTTACATTAATTTACAGTTTCTTTTTAATTATAATATGTATAAAAGTTTTTTTATTAACAAGAAAAAGTTATACCTACCTGTCTAAATTAAAAATTTAGATATTCATTTTACGAAACTGAAACGAAAACCAGTACGAGGCTGATGTAGTTTTGGATGCACCTGCTCTAATTAAATGCACCATCGTCATGCTATATGAACATGAAATAAAACAGGTAGACTTTTATTTCTAGGGGTTCTTTATTTAACAATCCCTCTTTAACATAAAGTCGAAAAAAGCTTTCTTATTCTGAGTTTTTTAACCTTGCAAGTTAACTTGTTGCATGGCCGGTATTTTTGCATTTTGAACGCATGCCCTCGTTATTCTGCTGACCTCACAATCATAATATCTTATTGTTTTATAAATACTGGTTATTTAAATATCTCACATACTCGCTGACAACTTTTCAAATATGAAATGCTTTGTGGTTGAGTTACGGACGTACTACAAAATTCAAAACTGTATTTTTGCTGAAGAGCATATTACTTTCTCATCATACGTTGACGTAAATAAAGTCATAGCGATTTAAATTACAAACTTAATTTAAAATTATTACTAGGTATACCTACATGAATGAAATTTAAAACACTTCTCACAGTAAGTTGTAGCCTGGTAACCCAGTCTATGGTTTTTAATATTTTGCTTTAATTCTATTAACAATTAAATGGTTTACGCGCTGCTAATCACGATGAAGATTGTATAATATACACATACGGAACAATAAAAAACAAATTCTCACAGAACTTCTTAGTGTTTAATTAATTTTTAATCAGCAACTATCAAGAAAACTATACACCTTATTTGTTTAATTACGTTACAGATCTAATTTGCCAAGAAAGGTTACTAACAGGCATGTATTTTTAGATTTTAATTTGAATTGCTAACCAAATGTGTCTAATAATTTAAATCCAATATAGACAGGATTTAAGTCATGCTCCCTACATGGGCTTTTTAATTATTGTCATTGAAATTAATCGTAAGTGCTTCTGCACTCTTTTGTAGGTACATCAAATCAAAATTGGTAAAGGCTACCAATTCATAGGGAAAAATTCTAAATGGAATAACATTTTTGAGATATAAGTAGTAACAATAAATACTAAATTTTATGGTTTGATATAAAAATGAAATTATCCATCTGGAGTTTTGCTTGAATAAGTAAATTAATTGATAATCTCGTAATGGTTGATTAACATTAAAAATATGAGCGATTCCGATTCCACGTTGAGTGTTAAGTAACCGAGGTGCATGGCTATCATTATCAGTAATTACTACTTATTTTACATTTTGTAAAAGTATATGAAGAAATTACATGAGGGTATCCGGAATGCGGATAAACAAGAAGTTGAGACAAATTAAGTTTATGTATATGGATTACTTTGAGGAAGGAAAACTTGAGTCGATATTTTGATACAGCGTAAAAAGTAATTTGGAAAACTTTGGTTGGCATCGAAGATTTGTTTCTTGTTGTTGTTTAACTTAGAACTTCATAATTATTAAAATAAAATATAACACAACGCTGATTACAGCTTCCCTTTGAAAACAAAAAACTTACATAATGATAGATAAGTGGAATCGGCTCAGACCCTCAAAGAATAATCACAGGGTTATCATTTACAGTAGTTAAAAAATTTTTTGTTGCTCAAATCAGTAATTATTTAATAAAAATAGAAAAAGTTGTTTATGGCTTCTCGAGAAGTAAATTTATGTGGTGTACAAAATCTCACCACTTCAGTTGTCTAAAACTAGAAGAAAAACTATTAAAAAGATATTATAGCACTTATAGTTGTTAAACAAAGAAAAGGTTAAATGTGTTTTACTAGCAAATAATTTGCATGTTAATTTGGGTTATTTATTTTTTTAATTGCTAAGTATTGTTAAAATTTCGGAATTAACTGTTTTTTTGAAAACCTCGATTAGGCGTTTCATTCTCCATAAAAGCAACCTACCATTTGGAAATAAATGAATTATAAATCTTTAGATGCGAATATGGTGAAGTTTAATTTATAAAGTCTGATCAGACCGAAGTGGCTTCTGAACTAATGGGTATACCTACTTATAATTATATAGAAAGGTCAGAAAATAACATGTCGAGTATAAAAACGGTGGTAACAGGACAACAATTTGATCGGAAGGAGATCTCCGAGAAGAAAAAATTTTTGTTTGTTCGTTGGAACCAATTGAAAACATCAATGTCCACGAGCTAGAGAACCTCTTGTAACCACTCAAAAAATGCTTGGTAACGAAATTAACTCAAGTAAATCGCGATAATTAAAACGTTGTCGTCAAATCGGAAGACGAAAACGTTAGGATGACTCATTTTAAAATTAAGTCAAGAATAAGACAGGTGAACAATGAGTACCTATTACGACGATAGTCACAGTTGGTTAATATCACCATATGTACACTTCTTCGTCCAATTATTGTGTCTGGAAGAACGTCTCCGATTTACGTTCATTGTTGTGAATTCCCAAATACGTTTTTTAATTAGTATGTTTATTATTATTGTAATAATAATGTTATTGTTGTCATTAATTAATTAATTGTAACCGTGTTACGCATATTAAAAAAACCTATGATGTAATTTACATAAAATTTCATTGACCACGCTGATTTAATTATTCCAAAAAGAAGATGCATAATTTATAAATTAATTTATCCAAGAGATGTGTATTAAGTAGTGTAGCATTGTTTTATATTTTTATTTCAGTAATCACGTAAGGGAAGTTCCCAGGAGGCGCTAGTTCACATGGACAAACCGATATGCTTTGATGCACTTTCCCACAAAGTTTCTACTAATCTTATTCTTTTACATCTATATTTTCTTAAATTATAATATTAATCATATATAAACATAAATTTGGTATAACTTTGTAGTATAAAATGGTGCATTCAATTGTTATTATAAATTGTATCTTTAAATATTACATAACAAGCATAAGCTTCTAATACTTTCGTTCGTTCCCCCCGACATCTCAAATTATTATAACTTTGCCAACTTATTTTAATGAAGCTTACATTTTGTAGTATAATGTATAGTTTTGGTTTATGCAAATCGTGAGTTAAAAGTCCAAAACGGAAGTAACAAACTTTCCCGCACAAAGTTCCTGTCTCCTGCAGCTATTATTATGTCTTCCATTGACCCGTAAATGTACCTGTTGTTTGCTTGAGTGATTATCATGTAAATGGTAGAAAACTCGTTACAATCTCTATGATGTACCTGATGGTAAGACACCGATGCTTAAAACCTTAGAGCGAAGCAAATAAATCTTGCTGAATGGAGAGCTCTTTAAAATTAGTATAATTTATTTTTTTATAATTACGACGCAGTAGGGTCTTCTAAGGTAATTAGTATAACAATAGAGATATAAATCTTTATTTTAACCGATCAGAAGCAGAACTTCTGGTACAGTAAAATTTATGGAATATATCAGCGGTTCCAATTAAATTTTCGGGTTCCATTCTTCTTTTTCCCATATAACTCCATCTTCGGTACAAATCGCAAAAGTCAAATGAAATAAATTTCTTCATCCATCCGATATTATTTTGCCAAGTGCTAGAGTTGTATTTCCAGTTGTTGAACTTTGTCAGGTGTGCTGCCTATATAAACGGTACGAGATATACTGCTTTTTATATTTACAGGCCATTGTATTTGGATAGGGGATATAATAATCATTATATCACTTTCAACGTCAATAACTGGTTGATAAGATTGTGCAAAAGTTGAAATGATTTTCAATCAATTAAAGTATAATTTTTTCTTGCATTGTCCAAACACCCACTCCCCACACAGAAGTCCATAAATTTTATTATTTTTTACGGTAGTACTATAGATACTGGTGGGTGTTCACCTCCTATTTTATGCTCGACCAATTTCTTTGGTTTATACTCTTTCAAGTTTAACTCATATATTATGTTGTTAATCTAATCCTTTGGTTTATTGCACCCTGAATAATTTCACAATTTTTTAATCCATACTTACGTGAAAAGATATCATAAATCACACGTGCGTGAATATTTTGATTTCGTTTACTGTTAGCAAAAGTATGACCTTTAACACTGACGAAGTCTTCGAGATGTGACCTCAGCACATACGAAGGATAATATACTTCAATGATCAATAAATCACATACCACATGTAAAACTATATTTCGATCTAAAAATTATTTTCGTTATCAACTTAGCCTTCGAAACCAGTAAATAATAATTTACTTTACTTAATTATTTTTTTATAGCGACACGTTCGTATTGTTTAATAAATTATTTGAATGCAAATTTTGAATAATACTCGGAGTGAATTGCATTTTAATGTATAATTTGTACTATTGTTAAGATCGAAAAATATGAAGGTTTGACAGATTCAAATACATGACGTAATTAATACAAGGACTTTAAATGCCAAACCCATATGGTGTTGAACACTTTCACTTTTAAGCGTTGTTAATAAAGTAATTATCAGATCAGCCAATTTAAACAATAATTAGCCAATTAAAACACGAATTATACAGATTTGCACTTATTTCCGTTCGCATTGCAATGTCCTTTCTAAACTTGCCTAGAAAAAAATATTGTGTGCACTACTGTAACCAATATACTTCACCTTTGCTTGGATGAAAATAAGAAATAAGGATATCTACTTACAAACTTGCATGCATAAAACATAAACCGTTAGTTTATAATCGCGATATCATGCAAATCGTGGTAACTTCGAACATGCTGTCTGTTTTTCAAGTTTGCTGCATCTTTTGTGTAGCAATTACCTGCAAACGCTTTTGTTACCAAGATTTGGATTTTGGAAAGAAACGAAAAGGTGTACGAATAATGGAAAATAAATTTTCTCACAGTTAGCGAACATTTGCTTATAAAGTTTTTTTCAAAACCATCCAGTTGGTTTTGGACATCTCTTATCTTTTAGACGGGCTGACATTCATATTCTTTCTTCAATAAAAACTTTAGGCAGGTGATATAATATAATCTTGCCCGAATTAAAGATGCATAAGGTGATTTAAAAATTAATATTCGTCACTACTTCCGCTTGACTAAAATTTTATTACCGCCCGAAGAATTACAATTAAAGAAATGGATGTTCCTGTAAGGAAGTCAATTTTCTAATAATTGGAAGGAAGTAAATAAATTATTATTGTTGTAGGTATATGTCTTCTACCTTTTCAGGTTCTCAATTTTAATATATTCAAATTGCTAGCTATTTTACTATAACGTTGAATAGGACAGTACCCGCAGTGATAAAAGCCAATATTTCTTTACATCAAATAATAGGTGTTCGATAAAAGTGTGTTGTGCGCCAAGAGAAATCAAGATTTGAAAACCTGTTTTAATTTAAAAATCAGGAGTGTGCCAGAGTAGTAACGGCAACATTGAGCACGTTATCTTTAGAAGAGTCCAATCCAACAGGTAAATTAAGGTGAAGAAGGTAGCTCTTGGTACCTATTCTTCTGAATACACCTGGGATACAAATTTGATGCAAGTTGTTTCAAAGATATAGTAAAGCGTTAGCGTATCCAATATTTGTGATATTAATCACGCGAGGACTATAGTAAATGCTTCACATTCCATTTCACCTAATAATTTGAACCACTTACCAATTTCCATAATTGGATTTTGTAATAAGTTTTAAGGCAGAAATGAAAAATGAAATCTAATTTCTTTTAAACGGTCTTAGTAATTATAGTGTAATCATGAAGAACCAAAATTTAAATATACTATATAATATGTATTTTACCCAAAACAAAAGTTTTTTTACTGTTTAAAAACTTGTGTTAAAAATAGAGAAATATACTAGATATGCAAATTAAGTTGATTTAATGTTTTTACCGTAATAAAGTTTTGTAAATTTGAAAATGCAAATTTTACAACATTTTATTTGAATAACGTGCATCCATATGTTAAAACATATTTTTGGACTTCATCAATTAATAAATCTTCACATTAAAAAATATTCTAAAATTTTCGCCTGATGGCTTCTGTTATAAACAAAATAGATCGAGAAGATTCTTGCTCTAATACATTCAGAAAAGACAAAAATACAAATTGCTGAAAAACTTAGTTTTTCTTTAGATCTGACTCGACCGAAACAGTAGATAAACTAACATAATAATGAGTTGATTTTGGAATATGCAATTACCGGCCGAATCCCACCAGTCGTTCATTTTGGTAAAATATAATATATCTTACTGCGTTCCCTAATGTTTTTCATCTATACTCTCAAAATCTGGGGTTATAGAATGGAGATACAATTTTGTCACTGTTTATTGACGCTTATAATAGATTAATGAGATTCTCGGAAGTATTTTTTTATAATTATGGGTTGCTTCTATTTGTTCTGTCATTGCATATTTCGAAAGAAAGTTAACTATAGTATGCGCAAAAAATTATTTTTGCATTGTGGTATATACTAATTATTGTTTTAGAACAGCAATTTCAATAGTATATTATATTAAAGTTAAAGTTTACCAAAACGTGAGTAATCGTTAAAACGAACAGGTCTATATTATTATTTAATTTCTTCCTGTCGTATTTTTATTCTTTGTTATAAACGTTGAATCAAAATAACGTTTGTTACGCGCTACAGATTTTGAACATGGGGTGAAGTCTTGATTCTTTGAATCCCTTTAGGAAAATTACCCATGCATATAAAGTATATTATAATAACTCTAAACTAAAGTAAGAATTTTTTTAAGTATTCGGTTCTTGATAACGCTACCCAAGTTTCCTTTCTGTTGCGCTAGTAGGTACGACCATTATAAATATTACAATTACTAACGCCATCTTCGTTTCGGAACATGTACAGGCCGAATTGCCCCTCTTAATAAACAATTGCAGGTCACAATAATTATTATTTAATAATTGCATAAAAACTACAATTGATTTCTTATTTAATGTTGCATTCAATTTTTACTTTCTAATATTTATCTCATTGGATTTTTATGTTTCTGCATCTTTATAATTTAGTTATTCACTTGCACTAAAATACTTAAACTGAAGCTCTAATGAATTACAAATTAATTGGAATTAAAACGTTGTATATAATTACGCATTTTCTTCAATGTATCTTCCTAATTCTGTATGTAAATTTAAACTATCAAATTTTTAATTTCTAGATCTAAATTCAAACACCAAATCTACGATTGTAAAAAAGTACAAAAGATTTTGTTCCCAGGAGCATTATTTCCTTTTTTAAAACGTGATAATTAGTGTTGGGATAATTACAATTTTCAAAGTTTATGAACCCTATAGAGTTTTAAATTTTCTTCGATGCCCTTGAAATTAAATTTATTTGGTTTAATATTCTAAATTGCGTACCACAATACTATAAGTTTGTAAGCTTACAACACCAATTTTAAAACCTGCACCGCCTGAAGCCCATCACGATCTCGGCTTGTTCCGCAGCCATTTTGAATTTACTTTTCCCGCTATTGAAGTAGGTTTGTTTTGATCATTTTACGATTACAAAGTTACGATGATCCTGCATCAGAGCATATTTATACTATTTCCGAAAACGAATTAATCTAACATATGGTCAATAGTGATCTAGTATAGTAGAAAAATACAAATGAGTCACTAAAGGCACCTGTCTAATTTAACCTTCCCACCTGGATAATCATGTTCATGTGTATCATATTATAAATTTGCGAGGCGGTAATAAATTTACTCAAATTAAATTTGTACCTCAATTAAAAAAATCAAATTAGCATTGTTCCTATTGTTAACTAAAGACACTTTTGCTTAATACAACATGTAAGTTGCACGTCTCTCAGTGGTTCCTCGTTCTCTTGGTTACGCTTGGTTTCGGTTCCCACCCCCCTCGATCTTTTGTTGAAGCAATGGCCGCGGTTTACTTCCCGTCCTCCGCAGCGCTTCTAGCACTCACCTGTACAGGTAACTCGCTATCGAAGCAACTGTGTACATAACAAGATTTAAATGGCAAAATATACAAATTTTTTATGAAAAAAGTGGTCAAACATGTGCGTGTAAGTGACTTACCAAAGGATTTATCATGACTAAAGGAAAAACTCGTGCCGGAAAAGCTATTCTACAAGTTTCCAAGGTAAAAATTGTTTTCAAATTTCATTTTCTTCGATGTTTCGAGCCAGGTTATGCCACTCGGACGCGTCTTGATTCTTAATTTATTATGGAAATTGCTTTTAGGAGACTTGCTCGTCTGAAATTATTAAATTTTTGCTGGTCAATTTTTTAATGATTCGGATTGGTAATATGTGTACTTATACAATGTAAATTAAAAGTAAATTCAAGGATAACAATATGTTTTAGTAACCTTCAGCATCTTAAGATGTTATTATAAAGTTATGGTTTACATATATAATAAGCAGATATAAAGTTAAAGTATGTGGTTATGCATTTATATTGTTTATTAATATTGCAAGTAATTAAAACCTAAAAACACGATTTATAAAGTTGTATTTTAAGTATTTATTGATGCTGTTTGGTTATTTTTCTATAATATGTTAGTGTAATATAAGCATTGCAATATGCTAATGTATAGTATAGCTATTTCAATATGTGGATATTATATAATATTAGTATATGAATCACGTAAAGTAAATAGAGGATATTGATTTGATAACAAACATTTTTAAATCTGTTAGATTACAAAATTTTATAAATGTACAACTAATACACATATAGTCGCAAAGTATAAAATATATATATTTTTAATGTGGTGATGCTTTTTTTATTAGCATACCATACATAGCTATAGGCTAGCTAGATTAGGATTTTTTAATATGAGATACTTTGGCCCCAACCGTCCCGCCAAAAACTCACTTAAGTGTAGATTGATTAAAAAACAAGGCAACATTGTATTTCTACCTGCTGCTAACAAATATACCAAATATATGTTAAGAAATTCAATAGAACATACAGTTTTTACTTTTGGTATAGTAGAATAATTGTGTATTTATTTTAAATACTTAATTGATGGTTTTATTATGAGGCCCCCTTGGGAGGGGGGGGGGGTATTTCGGAAACTATAACACGCAAAAATCTATCTAAAAAATATATGTATACTTTTAGGTACACATGTACATAATCAACAAGTGGCTTCAACTTCTGGCATAATTAGAATAATTCAGAATGCAATTTGTTGTATTCATTGCGTATTCAATATTGTATATCCTGCATTTTTTATCGTACTATGAAATTATTATGAATCAAAAACACTCTCATTAACAACGCACTTCATTAATAGAAAAATATGGTGCAAAAATTTATGAATGGTAAATACGAGTGCAAATTATTTGTTTAACAAAATCAGAGGGCGTATAAAGACCAACTTCCCAGAGTAAATCAACCTGTAACAGTAGCACGTGCGTAATGAATATGTATTTGATTCAACCCTTTTCAATTCATACAACACGTAACATTTGTTTGATGTAAGCGTTTTTTTACAGGTGTTATGGCATCTGGATATCTTCAGACGAAGTTTTCGAGACCTTTCGGGACACGCTTGTATGGCGGAATCTTGCATCTTTTGTGCTCTCAAGGTAAGTTAGTGCCGATTTCCTTATAAATATTATTACAATGGGTGATTAATTTAGTATTTTCTGGGTTAATCCAAATTGGTTATTTATGCAGAAAATAGTTTCCTCATTTAAGGTGGTCGGAAATTTCGACGCTCGAATAAGTAACCAGCCCCAATTTATCTCGAACCCGATAATACAAAAAGTGAAATGATCTACAATAAAATAAAAAATATTATTTTGAGATGGCAATTAACTTTTTCCTCGGTTGTGATTGGCTAACGATCCATATTACGGTATCTAAATCTAAACTATCCATAAAAAGTTGCTTGATGCAACTTATATTATTATCTATCACACGTGCAAAAGTGGACTTTAAATGGATGGACCATCTAAACATAGCATTCAACTGTATAGATGAGAAAGTTAAGGTCGCAAGCATTAGATTGTTGGTCCACAAGCAATCAAACGCGATTCGAACGTAGTTTTTAACTTAACAAAACTTGATTTGAAAGCAAAATGTATGCTGGTCGCTGGACGCGCATTATTTTCAATATTAAACATTTATTTACGACGCATTGCCTTTTTATGCATGTAAATTGCAAAAATAAGATTCCAAACATGTTCGATAGAAGTTTATGTCGAACATCGTAATAGGTAAATATTAAAAAAGAACAACTAGAAATTATGTAATCTACACGTACTTTACGAACGTGGTCAGGGATAAACATTGCCCATGGCAGTTTTAAAATTCTCCTAATACTATTTCAATATCGTTTTACACATATTAACAATGACTATAATAAAAATAACATACGTGTACTGTTTAACACAATCGAATATTACTTGGATTATATTATTCAAATTTGATTTGGTCATTTGATGTCAAACAACGGCACCGAATTCATGTTTATAGCAAAATGGAAGAATTAATGCTTCGAGAATTATAAAAAAGTCCAACTGCTTACTTTGCCTTTCAGAAATATGACTATTGCATTGCATGCTCTAATAATTGGCAGCTTACACAAAACATTATTCGATGTTAAACTTTTGCTCAGTTCAATCCTTTATTTATTTTACAATTTAAAATTTAAAATGTGTAAATATTTTGAATCCTTGAAGTGTTCGTAACTTCCACGTTTCATATTCCACTTCATTATGCTTTTTATATTAATTATAAATGCAATACTTAAAACTTAAAAATTCAAAAAAATAAATTTGTTTTTAATTGACCACTTACACATTAATTTAAAAATGTTGCACCTACCTAATTACATTTTATTTACAAAGTGCTCTCAGCGATATTGAGTTTTATATAATGGTATAATAAAGATAAGTTCGAGTAATATTTGAAGAAATAATGTAAGAAAAATGGGTTTGTGGGTTTTCGTTACACTTATTACCTATGTATACGCCTAACACTGACTTTGTTATAATAATATATTATGGTAATTTGCAATCATTCTCGCAGAAAATTTTCGTTTTAACAATTTCATTAATTTCTTCATTCAAAAAACTTTGCAACTGCATGTGCAAATAAATCTTATGGAAGTACAAACTAAATTGTTGAATAAAATACATCTTTGTAGGGTCGTTAATTTTTGACAATTCTTATGAATGGCGATATACCGCAAGTTTCTTACACCGCAATTCATTGTAATAAAAACTGCGAAACTTCGAGTATGACTCAACCCGAGTTTTCTCTAATATCTAAAAAGTTAAGAACAACGTTTCACACAAAAAAAACTATATTTTAACACTTTCAATGTCATAATAAAATTTAAAATTGAAACATTTCAACCCCACGTTTAATACTCGATAATGTACATATGGATTTTGATTATAATAATTAAAATATACTAAAATTAAATACATTGAAAAATATATAACCAACTACAATTTACAAATTAAATTTGTTTCTTTTGATTATAATCAAAATAATGTTTATGCAATTATGTTTTCAAAACGAGCCAAACTTAAAAGCTTTTGTATTATTTTATATTGTATTATTTTGTATCTTTACCCTCCAAACACTATTTGTTCAATTTTAGCATATTGACGATACACATTTGTAATATAGGACAAACATAAATTTATTTTAAAATGAATAATAAAACAAAATTATATTTACATACATTAAAATTACTACAAAATTATTACAATTAATTGTATTATGTCGTCAATATGTTAAAATTTAACAATAAACAAACTAAACATAATATTAAAATAATGATTTTTAACTGTTAAGTAAAGAATACATACTTACATAGAAAAATAATATTTAAAAAACATTAATAAAGGGCAATAATTTACATTTAACTGGTTTGGACTTAGAATATTTGAATAAACAAGAAAAATAAAATTGAAAATTGGCAAAAATCTATAAGTACTGAGTAAGAATTTTGCAAAAATTCTTAGTCAGTATTAAAAAGATTTTGTTATTTTTATTTTTCTTGTTTATTCAAATATTTTAAGTCCAAACCTGTTATATGTAAATTATTGTCGGTTCTATTATGTTTCTATGTAAGTAAAAAATTTATTTTTTAAGTTAATTTTCTATTAAAATTTAACTGCTTTCTCAATGCAATAATAACGTTTTCATTATTAAATCAATTATCTAAACAAATATAACATATTATTCCCTCAGGTTTTTCTAGGCCGCCATAATTTCTAAACAAAAAATGAATTGCAGTTTTTAAGCAAGAACACGTTTTTATTTACAATTTCAAATTTCCAATTTATGAAGCTTTGTTTATTATTATTATTACTGAAAAGGGTGCGTTTCCCCGCCAAAAGAGTGCTCATGGTGTTAATTCACACGCCCCTTTGTTTATACAATTTAGAAGTTTTGAATACTGTAGAAAATATAACACGGCAATCATTATTTATAAATCGATAAGTTACATTTGAATTTTTACATCTTTGCATTTAAGCAATTACACTCAAACAAGCTGTTGTAAAACAAAAATCAAGGCCTAGTACTGGTCATTCAACAACGTCTTATCAATTTATTGATTTAAAAAGGACAACGAAGTCTTATTAAATCACTATTGATAATTTTATATAATCTTGCTAGGATAAGAATTACTTTTCCAGTTTTCCTGTAGTATGGCATAGTGACGTGAGTCATATTAACGTCAAACTCAAATGTAAGTACACTGAAATTATTATTTTACGAAATTATCTTATCAAATAAGATAACATATCTCACGTTTTTCTCTAGGTAATTTTAGCTTTTAGGATAGTAATAAAGACCAACTAGCTCAATCATTTGAGACTAACGAGAGCTGACGCTCTCATGCGTTGCTAAGCAACATATATTATACTTTTGTTTACAATGATAACTGACCAATTAAAAACTGAGATATTGAATGTACGTTGATGAACAAAAACAACAACAATAATAGAACCGAAAGCTCGAAAAATTACAGAAATATATTTATAAGATGTTGCCATTCAAAACATTTGAAATGGATCCTTGTGTACTACATAAAATTTGTTTAAATGCTTGGTTCAACGTTTAATTGGCAATTTTTCTGCAGAGATAGTGTTAATAGAGCTATAATTTTATCTTGATGTGGAAAATGCCACGAGCAGCGGTCAAGGGCACCAAGAAAACTTATTTTACAATTTAATTAAGCGGGTAGACCACCAAGGAACGTATTCAATACCTACAATATATTATATTCGAAATATATAAAAAGTATATTCCAATTAGAAAGCATAACGACGACACGAACCGTTGACCTTTTTAGTTTTTATAATATCAAGTTGTAGGTGCGTGTTTAAGGTTCAGATTGTATTTTCGACACGCATTATTAGTTGTTTGTGTAATAAAATCAAGCCAAAATTTTCTAATTTAGAAAACTCTTACTTTTTAACGATTCTTAAGTGGAAATTTCTAAATTTGGGTAAGGTAGAAGACCTTATCTTTATGGAATAGTGGGATCTGAAAAATAAAAACAGTGAGTCATTTTGATTTCTTCATTTGGAAAATATCGATCATAGCTTCATTATAAAATAATCAAACGACACAAATTATATATAGCTCGATTTTTTTAATACGATGAGTGTATACTTTTACAATTTTAGATTCGCTCCGTAAAGAGACGACATAATTGAATTTACTGTGAATATTTTGTATTTAAACATTCATAACGTAAATAATTGATCGACTAAACAATTTCGAGGTATGCGGTGTAATTCCGTTTAATTGAATATTTGCAGTAGGAAGTTTATTGGTGCACAATAATAATTTTTACCAAACAATGAAAAGCAGGAAACGAGAATCCCGTACTGTATTTATTGTAACATGATTTATAAAATAATTTATTCTACCATTATTTGTCTAGTATAGGAACTTTTTCGTGTTTTTGCGGATTATTTAAATTCTGTTTTAATCTATAAGTCAACATCCGGCTATTTCAAGAGATGCTTTTAAGGCGTTTAGGAAAATTTGTACGTTGCAGGAAGTATCTACTTTAAAAGGAAATCGATGTAAAGTACTCATCAGGTATACCCCAAGTGGACTATATTTATTACTTACAGAATAAAATGTCTATAAATTAGTGTCACTCTGTATTTATACACCCACTGATCGTCTGACAAGATAAAATTATTTTAAACGACATTTTAAAGTATTTAGGCTGGGTTAAACGACTTCCACAACTTGAAGTTTTAAAATTTGAAACTTATATTTATTTTTCTGTTAATTATTAAGAGTTAAAACAACAAATTACGTAACTGTGCAATAATTGATTACGCAGTCACGTTAAATTGACAATCCACTTTTTAATAAGGTTTTGAGTAACGAGATAATCAGTTATTAATTAATTTTCAGGCCAACATGTAAAATTTAATTAATTTCTGTTTATTTTCGAAGTCATGAAAAATTTTGTAATTAAGTTTTAATCGGTTTTTCAATATTTGTTGAAAACTTCCCAAGTTTCAAATTTACACGTCTTTGCGTTCATATCATATTTATTTTGACTTTTTTCAAAAGCGAACAAAAATTAAAATTGTTAGTAGTTATAATTAAGAAGAAAATCTCCCATGTGTGAAATGCCAACAGGTGTTCAAAATATTGATTAGAGTGAGCAATTATAGTAAAATTGGTTAAATTACAGGTTACCATTACGTAATAATTAACAGAATAACTAAACGAGAGAGAAATTAAATTCATCTTACTACTAATATGTACATTTTCTAGTTCTTCATTAGTTTACAATGAAATAAAATAAATAAAACATTAATTATATAAATATGAATTGATCGATAACAGATTTTAATTAACTTTTATCATCTTAAGAAAAACAACTACCCGCAGGTAATTTATTTTATAAATAAATATCAATATATACATACATAATAATTAATAAGAATTATAATATTATACTAATATGTAGGTATAGGTAAAAATAAAGTAAAATATAGCATAAATTGTTGCTTTCTTGAACTTCAAAAATAACATAAATTATGATTACACAATTGCAATTAATTTAAATTTTAAATAGTAACATAGATTAATAGTAAATTGTACGAAATATATCATGTAATATAATAAAGCGTTTTTTTAATCAGGAAGAATTTGTCTCATGCAAACTGGATCGTAATGTTATAAAATAATTCAAAAGTTACGAGATTAATTAGTAAGTTATTGGATAACTTACAAGCAACTCGCATATTAATTAAATTATTTTTTTATTTTTTTCGTTTACTTTATCCTCTGTTATATGCTATAGCTATTTTATTATTACAGCAAATGGCAAGGCTGAAGTTACATCATCATTATTAAAGAGACATCATTTAAATTTTTAACACCAGAAAATTACATTGGAAATAATATTATAGTGTTAGAATTCGATTGCAGAGATGCATCTCGAGGTTTGGCTGCCTGGCAAACTGAAAAACGGGTGCTTCCCCTTTTAAAAAAAATCTAAATTTAATTAAATAAATTATTGGGTTCTTTTCTGCATAAACGAACAAATAAGTTCATCATAGATTTAATAATTATTTATGTCGTGATATATGGATATTAATGCCAAACCATTAAGCCGTTCTTAGGCAATTACTCAACCGCATATATTTTTTAATTATTTTTAATTTCTAAAGCTTCTTCATCCGGATGGTAGCGTTTTCGCCGTTAGAACAAATAGGTTATGTCTACAGGCCATAGCAATGACAGATCAAAATATTAATTTAATTTATTAAGATGAGTGCAGTTTAGAAAAAATTACCTTTGCATTATTAGATATTAATAAAAATAATAATAAGAATTAATTGAAAATGTAGTGAGTATTCTGTTTTGGGGAAGCAGTGTTTCATTGCCCTTGGCGTATCAGCCACCTCTATGTACATGTTATACATTATTTCTGTATATTTTATGCATTTCTTCTCCAAGAGTGAAAGGTACCCATTTAATGAGATCAATCACATAACGTGAACACATACTTTTGATTTCTAAAACCGGGGGTCTGGGGAACATCCGCAGTAACCCAGTAATTTGAAAACTATCCATTTTACACCATAAACTCAAAGAGTAAAGTTAGTAACTTGGGCAACAGTCCCATTACAACCACCCACCGCCATGTAGTAAAATTCAACTAATATAATTAGAGAAAATAGTAAATAAACAACTTTTATTTGTTGAATTTTTAGTCAGGAACAAATAAATAGGCTTATTTTAAGTGGCAATTATTTTTTTATAATTTACGGCGCCTAATTTGCTCATCCCAAAAAAGAGCCACCTGGACGTCCGGAGTCTTCAAATGGCCCTACTGAAAATAACTGAAAGGAAAATTAAATCAAGTCAAAGTATCGGAGTGTTCACAACATATAGGTTGGTTGCATTGTATTGTAAGAGCTTGCAAGAACCAATGAAATCCTATCATTCATACTCTGTTTCTTATGCTTTAATTTGATTGGTCCTTGTCAACTTTTAATAATAGAATCTGTACGTGAAAGATACTGTGGGTTTTAGATTTTCTGTACATTTGATTGAGTTTTTATCATATTGTGGTTTTGACAAGCGCAATAATAAAGTTTTTCCTATGAACTTTTGCAAAGATAATAAATTATAACAATTATTTAGGGAAACGAATATAAAATATTCAAAGTTTTTGTAATTGTTCTAAAGTTAATTCCCATGAACTGTAAATTCCCATCAACTACTTTTTTATCCAACGATGAAGATAGTGCGGTGAACATTCACGTGTTAACTTTATTGTAAAGTGAAGAGCAGAAATATTGAAATCATTCAACCAATTATGATTATGAAAAGAATTAGTGCATTTAGTAGTTCTCGATCGGGGTTGATTAGGTTACAGACGAAGAACTGTGACTCACTTATGATCCATTGCTTAAAAGGCTTGAAAACCATTTGACTTAGACTAATGACGCCAGATTTTGATCTTCCTACAAACTTTTCAAGTTGAATGACACTTCCTTTGTTTTATCATTTTAATTTACGTAGTTTAACTTTTTTTGTGGGAAAGTTTAAAAAGCACTTCGGTAATCGATAAGGCTTTTTCCATTTTTTTTGTCAGCGGATTTCGAATTTTTTTCCTATGCTTTCATAATTTATATATTCATCTAAAAACTTTATGGCACAATGGAAGGCGATTACCACCCGATTCATATTCAAAATGAATCATTAAAGAGAGATTGTTAATGTAATGGGCTTTTAATAATTTCTTCATAGGTCATACACAATTAATAATTAAGTAACATTTCGAAGACATAAAATTTTTATTGATTTAGTCAACTAATAAAATTTGTATGACGATTTTTGAACGATTTCTAAAGCTTTTTATGATTCATCTCGCAGCTAATAGTTCTTTATGTAGAAGTTTCAAAAAATTATATATAATTTGAAGCAATGTCAAGATGGTTATCCATTATTGCCACGAACTTCCGTTGAAAATAAAAAAATATGAATTTTTATTGACTGACAAAGCTTTAATGCAAAGTCTCACGCTAGTATTTCAGTCATAAAGGCACTTGCTTCTCTGGAAGTCGAATGAACTTCTTTCACATTCGATTGATTTTCTCCTAAATAAATCAATTTTAAAGTTTTCTTTGTGGTTTGTTACACTTGGACTGTTGGTCAGCGTTCATCGTGGTTTTTGCAATAAGGCAAACTAGAACTAGACATTAATAATCAATGTTTGGAAAAGTCAGCTCTTAGTAATTTCCAATTTTCAATAACCAAAAATTGATAAAACAAAATTCCAATTTAATGAAAAAAAATTGTTCAAAAAAGGTATAGTAACGTGAACATATAAGAAAAATTAAGTGTTACCGTTCATATTACGTTTACCTGCATTTAAACTTATGGGTTCGTAGGAAGTAGTTTACCTGTTGTTTTGCAAAGCCCCCACGTTCAGGTGCCTTGACTTGTCTATTGAAAGTCAGTTCTCGCGGAGCTATAGTGAAAGGTGGCATGGAAACACCAAGTTACCTCGCTTTAAATAAAATAAGTTGTGTTTGGGGTCAACATGATTAACAAATTTAGGTATAAAAAACCACCAGTGGTCCAGGATAATAAGGATACAGTGTTAGTGAATAAGGATAACGTTGAATTATGTAAAAATAGTGAGACAGAAAACAAAAATGTTACCATTTTGGATGCGGAGACAAAGAAGAAACTTAAAGTAAGTTTTTGGATAAATTTGGCGCCATAACGGTTTCAAGTGCCCTCTTTGTTGCTCGTCTCTCGTCAATGCGATTTTTGCGTGTCGTGTGGAAGATAATAATCGTCTCCGTGTTTTGGTTTAAATTTTAACGACATTAAAATTGCTGACAATGGCATGAAATGTACAAAGACCTTAGTTCGGTACATTATGTTGATGTACCTTTAAATTTAGACTTCCTCCAAATCGTACAATTTCATCCTATGTTGAACTTTGATGCTATCTTCTTCATAAAGTTAAAATCGATATTTCATTTTAATTAAACCGAGCGAACTGTAATTTTAATTAACAATTCATTATTTCGTTTCCACTTGGTTTAATATTTTTCAATTGTTAATTGCAGGCACCGGCATCAAAATAATTGCATTTACAGCGATTTTTCGGAATCTTAATGCAACTTTCGATTGCACGCATCTTACCTGATAAGGCTACGCAATCGCATCCGAATGGGACTCGATTTTCGTATTTTTTAACATATTTTATTTTACAATTCCAACGAATTTACATTTTTTAATCACGATTTATTTAAATAAATTTGCAGATGTAATCTCGGTGGAAATGTCATTACCCGCAATTTCGAGTTAATCCAAGCCCACATTATATAATCAATTTTATTCATTTGCTTGATGAATATTTCATAATTTCTTCTAATCGACTTTTTTTAAACAACTTTAAAATAAAATTAAGTCGAGAGAAAACGTTATTAAAACTCTTCGGCAAACAGGTTGTTAATCCGAAAATAAACTGATGTGCCCTAGAACGCATATGACTTATTACTAATTCTTAAAATCGCCTCTGGCATATTACCATTGCATCTGAGAATTAAAACCTACTAACAAAACTTGTCTTGTTACTTGGGGCTATTTATTATTTCTTTAAAGATGAGTATGCAATTGATGGAGAAGAAGTAGGTTGCACGTAACGGGGATAATCTTTGAACTTTTAATGATGACAATTTTAATTTATTTGTGATCCTCGCCATCATAGTTTTTAAAACTTGCTGCTTAATATGCAAAGAAATGCAACAACGTTTTCGTCATGCCATGACATCATCGGGCGATTAATTGCAAATATCCTTCCTGTTTATTTTATATTCTCCCAAAAACATTGATTTGCCAATATCCAGTTTTGGGATACTCCTGTATAGATGCCAATTGCTTAATTGGAGAAGCTAAAGTCTCGAAATCATTGAATCAGCAATGACTAAGTAATTGTTCCAGTTTTTCTTATTTATTTATTTATTTATCTCCTGCCAAGATTTATGCAACACGATTGTGTGATATCTAAATCAATTAGAATGAACTCATAATCTTTTGCTGTGCTAATACTAAAAGAGAACGTTACGATCGTGACCCGAATTAAAATCGCTACTCAAGTTAATCAGCTTAATGATGTATCAATACAAATACAATTTTTTCAAGTTTGACGATAATAAATTAAGGATTTAAGTTTTAAACGTGAACTAAGCTTCGGTTTGATAGATTTGTGTAAAAGTTTTAACAGAAAGTCACGATTTAACTAACCATAAACTGCCCATGCTCTCCTCATACCATTTCGTGGAATCGTTAAATATTTACGGACCTGATTCACAAAGGTATTTCCTGTAGCCGATATATTCTTCGAGATTACTGAAAGAGTTCGCAGAATTGCAAAAATTCTTTGTTCCAACTCGAGAAGGTTAAGAACTGAAGGCTACAAGGTGACATAATGGCAGGCATATACCATTGGCAATAAATATTTAATCGATGACGGCTACCAGCGCATACCTCACAGTCTTGCAATTTAATTTTTATATTAATTAATTGGGTAAGTTACGGTGTATGATATTAAAAGAAAAATGATTTAAAAAACATTCAGGCAATTATCTTCTCTTAAAATTCACTTTTTGTATTATACGTTGGTACCGTTAAGCTTAGCCTACTTTGCTAACCACCGACATGCTTCGTTTATACATAAATCCATCCAAATGTGTGTCGCCGTTTGAACTTATAACTGAAGATTACGTAAAATTACTTATTCAAGTGATTACTAAATTTGTACGAATTTAATTATCTTCATCCAGACATACCTTAATATTTTCGTTCTTCCTTGCAGGAATTGTTTTCCCAATTGCAATTCTCCAATGAGACTGCCTTGCCTCCAGATGCTCTCAGACGAGCCCTGGCCGAAAGTTTTTACGATCAGCAGCGTTTTCAGCTGGGTTTCATGGATGACGCGGCCGAATGCTTCGAAAACATGCTTCTTAGGATCCACATGCACATAGCACATGGAGAAGCCGAAGACATGTGCAATGCGAAACACTGCATACCACATCAAAAATTTGCAATGACTTTGGTAGAACAAAGTGTATGCGGAGCCTGTGGTGCAACTTCGGAACCACTACCATTCACTCAGGTATGGCTGTAGTTACTTCTTCCAAATCATCAAATTAATATTATTTTTATTATGCAGATGGTACATTATGTTTCTGCATCGGCTCTAACCTCGCAAGCTCGTCAAACCGCTTCCAATACTTTTCAAACAAATTTAGATCCATTTGGTCAACTTTTGCGGAAAGCTGGTGGAATGGGAGACATCAGAGATTGTCCCGTAAGTAATAATATAGTTAAACTGCTACTCTATTCTACAACACTTTTTTAAAAATTTTTACAGAGTTCTTGCGGGAGCAAAATTCAAATTCGTCGATCCCTGATGAATCGACCCGAAATAGTATCCGTTGGCGTTGTTTGGGATTCCGAACGACCAACTTTGGAACACATTATGGACGTTTTTGGCACAATCGGCACAACTCTTCGACTAGCAGATGTATTTTACAGCGTAGTCGATAATCGTTGGGGAAATTCGACACTACATACGTTAGTAGGCGTGGTAACATATTATGGAAAACACTATTCCACATTTTTCTTTCACTCAAAACTACGCGTCTGGATTTATTTTGACGACGCCACGGTTCGAGAAGTTGGTCCAAAATGGGAACAAGTAGTAGAAAAATGTCGTAGAGGGCGATATCAGCCATTATTACTTTTATATGCTGTTCCTAATGGTACGCCGGTAAGTACTGAAAATGCACCAAAACAGTCGACTCCATTTTATAACGGAAAAGTATTGAAGACACCTTCCCAATCGCTCTTGCGCCGATCGGTAACTCCAAGTCCGGAGAAACCCAATGTTGGTAATACCCGACGCGCAATTACTCCAAATCCGGAAGGTAGCTTTGTTCAAAAACAGCCATTGTCATGTGCCAATAACGAATATCAAAATTTATCGGTAATTCAAGATAATTTATATGGAAGTAAGAGTGTACGCGATATAGACGTAGTAGATGGAGAAATTACAAAAGAGCCCGAATATATCACCAGAAGAAAGGTGGAAAACTTGATGTGTGCTCAACAAAATTCCAAAAACCAAATACATCGAACGCTCAGTAATGGTTCGTCGTCTGGTTTGGAAGGTATTTGTGTGCCAGAACATTTAAATATACCGCGACGAAGAGATTCCGGAAATTGGAGCGGCGATCGTAATAGTGCATCGTCTTCGTCGTCAACAACAATGGAAAATCCATATTCGTACTTGTTGGGTAAACTTCCTCATACTAACGGCGGCAGCTTACCTGGAAGTCCTACTCGCGGCAAAAGTGACTCCTTGAGTGGAAGTAGTGGCGTATTTGATGCTGGCTATGATTCTTATTCTATATCATCAAACGATAGTTCCGCTATGGCAACCGTCCAGCATCTTATGAAACAAGGACACCTAGCAAAAATTCCAGAAGATTATGGTAATCAAACTACACAACAATTTTCTGTTAGTTGTGACGTCCTTTGCGACGAAGCTGACGAATTATTAAATAAATCACGCCAAATGGAAGACGAACATGATTTAGTTTTGGCTCTTGCGTTATGCAACGCAGCGGCTACAAAAGCTAGAGCAGCCATGAATGCGCCATATAATAATCCACAAACGCTCACTCTTGCACGAATGAAGCACAACACGTGTATTATGAGAGCGAGAAGTCTACACAGGCGTATAACGCAAACACAAACGCCGACGTCAAATGATCTTCATCCCGAAATTAGACACACGCGCGAAGGCAGCAGTGGAAGTGGACGGCATTCAAGGCAAAGTTCGCGGGATAAAGGCCAACATTCTAGGCAAAGTAGCAAAGAATTGTTAGTAATTCCCGCACAAGAAAAACCACCCGTTCAAACAAAAAACATCGAAATTTACGCAACTTTACCGAAAAAGAAAGGTTTACTAAAAAGCAAATCGAGTTCCATAAATATTGACGACGACGAGGACTACATTATGCGCGATAAACCGGTAGAAAGGGAATCGCGTAGTTTATTGTCACGAGTTCGAGGTAAAGACGATTCGAAAGTAAAAGAAAAAAGATCGCG
The DNA here is from genome assembly GCA_911387805.1 of Cantharis rustica. Taxonomy (NCBI): domain Eukaryota; kingdom Metazoa; phylum Arthropoda; class Insecta; order Coleoptera; family Cantharidae; genus Cantharis; species Cantharis rustica. The sequence continues at coordinate 41,673,808 of OU426879.1, forward strand.
CAGTGAAGATAGAAATAAAATCTTCCGCGATTTTTCCATCGCACCTGGTAACATATTTTCAAACGTCAAGGATACACTAAAAAAAGATAAGTCTAAAGAGGAGGACGATAAAAAAGAAAAAGATAAGTCTGGCAAAAAGCAGCACAAAATTAGAAGGAAACTTTTAATGGGAGGTTTGATTCGCCGTAAAAACAGAAGTATGCCTGATTTGACTGAAGGTAATCCAGAAACGAAACCACCAAATGAGAAGGAAAAGCGAGTTTTGTCGGTCGATGATAGCAGTGTCGGAATAAAAGGCGGTGAAAAGATTGGTGCCATGAGTGGTTATTTATCGGAAGGCCATTTAGAATTCACCGGAAATTGTGCCAATCCTAATTTGGAACGGAGTCGTCTCATGAGAAAAAGTTTTCACGGCAGTGCCGGTAAAGTTTTGACTGCCGCCAAAGTTCCGCCTCCTCCACCTATACGAACGACATCGCAACTTACAAATAATAAAGGAGAAGAAAATATAGAAGTCAAGATGGATTCGACAATGTATAGCTCTTCAAATGAAATTCAGTATTATCAAAATCATATTGATCAAAATGTACAATACCTACATCCAAATTATGACGGAAATCATAACATTTACGACTCGTACAAACGAAATATGGCTCAGCAAAACATGGTGGTAACTCATGCCGATGTACACCAAGAACAAAGTCCGTTAAAATTAAATCAATGTTTAGTTAAACCAGTATGTAACCAAGTGGATAGTGGAATTGACGAAGTCGATTGTCTGCCTCGTTTTCTAAAACAAAATATGGATTTACCTCCATATCCAAGTCCGGCTGGTTCGATTATTCATTCTCGACAAGGAAGTGCTGAATTTCCTGCACCACCTCCACCTTTAGACCTTTCGGCTTTAGACGAACATTTACCTGCCGAAACGAGAACAACAACTCCTCCACCCCCGCCTCCAGAAGGTTTACTGGCACAATTACAAAATAAAAGGTTAGAAATATTATCTCACGATCATCAATTGAAATACCTGCCAGAAACTAAATCTTCCGGAGATACATGGCTGAAAGAACTGCAAGCAAAACAAGAGGCTCTTAAAATGAAAAAGACTAATGACGTTGCTCCTAGTGTAGGTGTAGATGTAGTTAATACTCAAAGGTATACTCCCGGCGAATTGGTGCGTATGTATTCTACTGATTCCATAAAAAGTGAAAACTCGAAAATTTCGACGGTTAAAGATTTGGCGTCCAAATTTGAAAGCAGTCAAGTTCCTACGAATAATATAAATACTGTTCAAGCCAATCACTTAAAATTGGCCACTTCCGTACAACAAGAACAACACTTTCCACCGCAATTTTCGCAGAGCTTCAGAAATAAATGCGAAAGTCCGATAAATACGGGTGTGTTGTCCTTGAAGAAGCGTGATGATAAAGATGCCATAACAGCCAATCAAATAGCTGCCGAAATTGATGAAGTAGAAAAACTAAGTGCTGCAGTTCATAATACATTGAACTGTGGCGGAAATGACGAGATTGCCAAACGGAATAAACCTATGAAAAAGAAAAGCGTTTCCTTTTGCGATCAAGTCATTTTAGTGGCCACTGCCGACGAGCAAGAAGATGATGCATACATACCAAATCCAATTTTAGAACGTGTTTTGCGTACAGCATTTACAAAATCCGACGACGAATCCGAAATTTCCGAAAAGAGTAGTAATAATATGGTACAACAGAACGAGAATAAAATGCAACATCAAATTCTTCCAGCGCAAGATATACAAATTAGACCGGTCGATAATAGGCTTCCATATGGTCATCAGGAAAATGGATACGTCAGAAGAAATTCTGTAGAAAATTTGCTTTCTCCTTCTATCAATGTTCCTAGTGTTCCACACTATAACAACTTGATCGAAAAAGATTTAGAATTATCTCAATCGTATGGCAATAACTCTCAAATGGGCATTCCAAATCAGCAATATGTTTCGCCATGTGATCCAAGTAAACCTCAATATTTGCAACAACCTCCTTTACAGCACACGATTTCTAATAAACCTCCCCTATATCCTCATCATCAGCAGCAACAACAACAGCCAGAATATCAATATCAAAGAGAGCAACGAGATTATTCCCACTTGCCCAGGAATAATTATAATGTTAATCCTCAACATGTAAGAAGTTCGCCAGTTCCCCAATCTTATCATCAAGGATATCCGCAAAATCCACAATATCAATCCCCTTTGCCTCAACAACACATAAATCAATCTGTTTATCAGCATCCGCCCGCTCCTTTACAAGTAAATCAACAAAACCAAAATCCCATGTATTCTCATCAGATGCGTCCATTACCAAACACTCAGCAGCAGTATTATCAACCCCCGGCTCAACAATATTCTCCCTATCAAAGGATACCTCCTCCATGTCACGAAAATTACAACAATCAATCAAATGCTCCTGTTTATCAGAGAGTTCCAAACTGTGATAATCAACAATGTAATCCTCCTAATGGTGCATATCCCGTTTATCAAAGAGTGCCAAATATGCATCAAAATAATTCACCTTACCAGCCTGTACCGCACTACCCGCCATATCAAAGTGTACCAAGCACAAATCAAGCAATTGGAGGAGAAAGTCAACGTCCACGACTGGAAGAGCCGAATCAAAGGCAGCAGCAATCGGTCCCCTACCAACTTTCCCCATATCAACACGCATTGCCTCCAAAAGTGCCTTTACAAAAAAAGACTGTTAGTTTCGAACCGGGTACAAAAGGGGGATCAGAATCTCCCACTCCTAAAGCCGTAGTTACACCAATTATTGTGAATCCTAACATGAATAATAATAAGAGTGCAAATATGAACAAAATAAAGTGTAATTTGTGCAGAAAAAAATACGTCGTTTCCGCAACTTTGTATTGCACAGATTGTGAATTTTATATGTCTAGGTTTAAGCCCAAAAGTTAGTACTTACTATTTAGAATAAAATATTTTTTTACAAAGAATTGTGATATAAAATAATGTTCAAATTAGCTTGTAAATTTTTTTTGTAAAATTTTAATACTGTGTATTTTTGTAAGATCTCAACATTTTTATAAGATGTTTGTTATATAGAGCTTTTATTAATGTAAAAATAAATTTAAATTATTTTTAAATTTTTATAATTAAAATATAAATTCACTTTTAGTAAATTGTGGTTTGTTTTATTATTTAGTTTTAAATTTTACATTAAAAAGACCCTTCTAGGTAAGTTACTGCTAATTTAGGTTAATAAGTTCAACTTAAATTTGTTTAAATGCGTCCTCTGAGAAAAGTACAAGCGCGCCGCCTATGAACATGAATTAGTTAGTTAACCTCACTTTGCAACTGTCACAGTATGAATTTTTTAAGTTTAAATTGTAAATTAAAACGAATTTGGACAATAATATTCAAAATTAAAAGAATCAAATAACGAATTACCTTTTGAATGAAAAATTAACTTAAATTAGTGCTATTAAATTAAACCAAAACCAAGTAATTAACAGCTTTGCGATTTGGAAAGTCAACTCGTTAACTTTTCTGTGATACAAAAATCAATATCAAGTTTAAAAATATCAGCATTTTAACAGCTACGAACTAAACGAAATCTACCGATTGTTTCAAATAAAAATCTTAGAGGGCAGCATACGTTTAGAATCTCTAAAATGTTGTTGATGGTACCAAAACAGAATTCTCTCTTATCACTGTCAGTATGACGTTAATGGCGTAAGCGTGTTGGTGTTGGTCACGTTCTTCCGACTAAAAACAGTTTATATTTGTTAAAAATGACTGCGACTGGTGTTTTACCATCTTACCAAAGATTTGTGAATGGTGTGCCCGTGCCGTTTTCTAGAAAGTCGTTTAGACCGCGTGAAAAATATGTAATAATCTTAGTTTTTTTAACATTTGGGTTAGTGTGTTTTGGTACATTCTTTTTTCTTCCCGAATTTAAAGGTTCTAAAAGTACAGCGGATAGTGTATATAAAGTGTACGATAAGATAAAAAGAGCTGGACCGGAATTGTTAATTCCACCTCCTCCACACCTGGAGGACGACAAAGACACTGCCAAAATGTTAAGGCACGATGATGATGGTTTCGATCCCCACGTCATCGACGATAGAGCCAAACTCAAAGCTAAAATTGAACAGGACGATCAGCTGAAGGTCCTCGAAAGACCCGACATGGGTCTAAATAAGAAGACGTCCTCGACAACCCCTAAGGGCGGTAAGGGTAGAAGGAGTAATTCTGTAGATGAGTCGGTGGTTAGAAGAAATGTAGAAGGAAACTCAGTGATTGCAGCTGGCAGTATCGTCACTGTTCCTCCAGCTTATAGGGACCGTTATCCAAAAACCACGGGGGGCGAAGACGAAGATCCCGACGTAAGAGAAAGGCGCGACAAAGTTAAAGAGGTAAGTTGTAAGATTTATGAATGTTTATAATGCACTTAATGGTTATTTACTTATGTTTTGATTACATTAATAAATTCCTTCGAGTGCATTCATGTCGAGGTGTCTGTGACACGACGGACGGCCTTGTGCCTCCCTTCTTTCGGTGACAACTACGTGGAGTTTTAAAAATTTTAAATGTAGGTAATTCCACCATATTTTGTATCGAAAACTTTCCGCGATTGGAATGGTAAATTGGAAGGAGTGCTAGTAACAGTTACGTAATTTGTTTACTTTAATAACAACAAACTGTTATTTGGACGAGTATCCAATGATCATGATCATGTACACGGAGATACACATGGTTGCATATTTTTCGGAGATATGCAATTAAATTTGCAATATTTGGGAAACAGGTTTTTATAATATTTAAGTTTAAAATTACACGTGGGACCAATTTCGGGACCTTTGCTTTGCAAAAATAATTGAATTTTGTGGAAACGGAAACGTTTATAATATTTGGAAAACTGCTTTCGTGTTTTATTCGAGTTACCCTTGGTAAAAAATTAAAACCACGTCCGCAATGACTTTTGCTATTATGCACCTTGTAGACTTTTTCATTTATCTACCTGGAATGCCGTTTATCTCGTCTCGTCATAAACGAATGCAGAACCGACCTATTTTTTGTTAATAGTACTTCAACGAGGTAGAAGTACCCAAAGTACCACATTACAGGCGATGAAATCAAATATAATTACAGTGGGCAAGTAACTATTCAACCAGATCCTCCTTTGAATATACGAAATCTCGAAAGTTTGAGATCGGCGAAGTTTCTGAAATTTAGGTTAAAAAATAATTACTTTGAATTTCACTGTACAAAGTATCAAAGTTTACTTGATAAACTTGAAGATAAGGTTTTGCATAAGTATTAAGGGAAATTATAAATTAAACAAAACTAATTGTTCACGAATATTCATAGGTATAATTTAGTCCTATGAGTTTGATTATTCCTAGACACCGGTTGTATGTATTGTAGTCGGCATATTGTATTGTACTCTCTCTTAATTATTCGAAACCATTATCATATCACATAGAGATAACCTTGTGGAGTGGGCTTATAAGATAAACTAAAACCACCAAAATAGATAACACGTGTAGTATTTTTTTAAATTCTATTTTAGTGCTCTTGAGCGCTTCATCGTGGTCAGCCATCCTTCCGTCCTCTAAAAGACTGGCAGTAATTTCAAAAACGTCCTTTCGAAAATTTATCAAATTTATGTTGATCGTTTCGTGAAAAAAACATTCAAATCCATTATCTATAAGAAAGCAACCGTAATAAGGTTACACTCAATAAATTTTTAATTTTTCTAATATTGACACACTCGGTATACGTGCCTAATCGGTGCTCACACTTATTTGAAATTCATTTTCTTAAATCAAAAATATGAGTAACAAAACTCCGAGGATACGTGAGAATCTTTATTACGTTTTCTCGTTACTTTTACACCTACGAATTGAGGTACTTCGTTTATTTTAAAAATCAAATACCTCTCGCTACGCGTAAATAAAGTATACCTTAAGTATCCTCTAATAATAAAATATAACGGGTTTCGGCGAGGACATTCTTTCGCCAACTCGTTTATTACAAATCCGGTCAATTTGTTTCGTTCCCCTTAAATTTTTATGTGGTTTACCGCTGAAATAAATTTGCCGGTAAAAAGTAAAGAGAGCTACTTGATTTAAATTGCAGCAAATTTTTTTCGGAATAAAAAACGAAAATTGCAATTACGTGAAAATCTATTCACAAGCTGGCGCTTTTTATTTTGGCATTACAAAATGCAAATTTTTATTGTACGAAAACCATACATACCAATTTTCAATTATTTTAGAATTATAAAAAACGCGGAAGGTAATTTATGTATCGAAATTATAATTCGATTTTCGAGGCAATCGATTACCTCTTCAATAAATGATTCCATTTTTCAAATTGTGTTATTTCTTGGCCATAAATCAATTTGTACACATTTTCAAGTTAGAAGGGTCACTGCGTTCTAGATTGGAAAAAAACACAATTGATTAAGATTATCGTAATCAATCGATATTATTGACCCCTTAGTGGAAACTATGCAATATAGAATGCTCACGATGGCGATGTATTAAATTTGATTACGTGTTTTTGAACACAAATCGTATAATGGCCATTTAGGTATAAATTATTTTCGCATGTGTGTGGGTATCAATTAAACCTTAAAAAGATCATTTGTTTTATTGATTGTTCAACTCTCAAAGTAGACTCTAGTCCATTAGGCGATAATCTAAGCTGATTTTATCCTTGAAATAAACAAATCTTACAAAAAATCAAGACTCGACGATATACATAAAATAAGAATAACGCCTGTAAAATGCCAAGTTTTGTTCACACAATGCGTTTACCCAATGAGTAGCCCATTATTTTACGTATTCGTGGAGTTCTTAATTTCTATTTTAAAAAGTTAATCATTTTAACTTAAATCGCTTTTCAACTTTAGTAATGCAATAATGCACGCGAATATTAAATTTATGAAATAAATTGAAATTAATAATACTTAGAATCTCTTATCTTGATCTTCTCATTTTCATAAATAATAACTGAACCTCATTCCACATTTTCCATAAACTAACCGAAGCTACACATAGGTCAGTCATTCGCAATACTTTAATATACTCGTTTACTTATAAAATGGCTCTATACGAGCAAATTTATTTCGAAAATATAATCAATTATGTATATTGCAATTTTAAACGGAGGATGTAGCATGTTAATCCGGTCCACAGGTTTCTGTAGATACGAGGGTGGGTCAATAAGTCCGTGATTTTTTGAACACTGCCCCTGTCAACAGGTATATTTCAAATGACTTGCCAAAATTTCAACAAGCTGCGTCATTTAGTTTGTGTTTGATTTATCGAGGTGAATCGCCGCCAAAAAAGGCCAAGGTGGTTTGTCAGCCAATAAAGTCATGGCGACTGGTTTTTGGAATTCACGCGGTATAATCCACATTGACTAACTTCAAAAGGATAAAACAATCGATAGCCAATATTTTTCCAGCTTATAGGGTTGATTTAATGAGGATTTATGATCTCAACATCTTATTTTTTGGAAGCGATAAAAAAATTGGAGAAACGTTAGGCAAAGTGTATAGAGCTCAAAGAAGATTATGTCGAAAAATAAAATGATTTTTTATCTAAAAACCCGTGTTTCGTTCAAAAAGTCACGGACTTATTGATCCGCCCCCGTACAATAAAAATTCTTGAAAGATGTCCTAAATTTAGAAAACCTAAATTTTTTCTTTAATTTTTGAAATATCGATTTTTCACATAAGAGTTTTTGAAATTCCTATTGTGTTGATCGTCCGTATACTCCATATAAATACGTACCGCGCTTGTTTAAGTGGGCGGAGCCACCCACATCGCTACTGCAAACATCAGGTTTTATGTGTTTAAAATAGGAATTCGTTAATTACATCCGAATTTAGCTTTAAAACAAAGATGTTAGATCCTTTGTAGATCCGTAATTTTCGAGTTTTGTCGCGTTAGAGGAAATTTTTTAGTTTTTCTGTATTTTTGAGTGCATTCATTATATGCCATGAGTGGGTATAATCTTATGGAAACAGCCAATCGAATATACTGTTGCAGTTTTTGGCCGTTTTGAATAAACCTTAAAATTTTATTGGTATATTTGTAAATTACACCATAAACTACCATAATTTATTGCTTTCGAAAATTTTTTAATTTGTTGGTCGCGTTAACGTGCTACTCCCCTACACAGACCAAATAAAAATTATTAAATGTAAAAACTAATGCCGATTTTATAAAATATTAATGTTGAAGCATTTCCTATGCAAGAGAAAGAGAAATCTTCAAAAGACACCACCAGCTCGCACTGGGTGTTAGTGAAGATCTACTCAAAGGGTAACTATCTCGAAAATTTTGTGTTTGGAACTTCTTTGGAAAAAATGTCAAAATGCTGAAACCTTTCTTGATAGAGAAAAAGGCTGATAGTCCAGCAGTGGACTGAAGAAGCTGATAATGATAATGATCTCTTGTTTTTACTCACTAAAATCATTTCCTATCTTTTCTCTTCTTTGCTCCATATTTGAAAGCCTTCTGACACTTTCGAGTTTTTATTTTTTTATTTTCTTTTAAAAAAATACTTTTATCTTTTATAAGGGAATAATATTGCTTATCTTCAATTTTTATAATCATCTTTGCTGCATTGTTACTGTGCCTTCCGATACAGTTTAATGTCCAATCTATGGTCACATTTGACGCATAAAGTCTCTACTCCACACTTGTTCGCAAATTCACTAAACTTCCAACATTTGTCGAAAATTTGTAAATCAAACCTTTGCAAAGCACCTGAAAGACCTTTTACACACTGCTTACTGTGCAACCACTGATTATATGAATAATTACGTCTTGGATAATCGCTGATGGTTTTTACGCTGTTTTCATATACCAATCTAACGCCTTTCAGCATCTCATTTTTGCTTACGATACCATTTAGTAAATCACATATTTGTACTGTGATTTTCTTTTCTAAATTTATTAATGGAATCGATTCAGTAAATTTGTTAGTAAATATTTTTAGGTCTACTTTTTCCAAAAATAATCGGTTTTAATACACCAATCAAGTTTTAAGCGCGTAAGTTAATGCAAATAAATTCGTCATCGTTATTATTATATTGCACATGCATAAAAAGATTTAAATCGGAGGGACCAATTCAGCCATACGATTATTTTAATTAATCAATTTTTTGATCTATAAAATAATCATAGCAAAATAACTTAAGAAATGAAATTTTTAAGTATTTATTGTGGTATATTTTAGTATTATGCAATGTATAAATAATCAAACTAAAAAATGTTAAAATAATGAATTTTAACTGTTCAGTAAAGAATACATACTTACATAGAAACATAATATTTAAAAAACAGTAAAAAATGACAATAATTCACATTTAACAGGTTAGAACTTAGAAGATTTGAATAAACAAGAAATAGAATTCTAATTTATTTTATAGTTTCTCTTTATTCTAGTTTCTCTTTATTTTCATTCTAGTTTAAATAATTTATTCAAATATTCTAAGTTCTTACCTGTTAAATGTGAATTATTGTCATATTTTAGTGTTTTTTAAATATTATGTAAGTATGTATTCTTTACTGAACAGTTAAAATTTATTATTTTAACATTTGTTTAGTTTGATTATTTATAAAATAATCGATTCGAATCAATTTTTAACGCAGTCCTAATCATAACCTACGGAAACATCTTATTTTTGTTTCTTAGATTTATTAATTGAATTAAGCTTTTATTACAGTACATTTTAGATTATTCAATAAGTTGACACAATACTTGGTTATAAAAGAATTAAATTTTCTGATATTAAAGTGCAAATATAGTGCACAAGATCTCCAAATATTTCTTTCTGGATTGCCTTGCGTTTTCCAATCGAGAAAGTAAAGAGAGCAAAAGAAAGCTGTTCTATGTATTCCTAAGATTTCTCGAATTTCCTAAGATTTTCTCAAATTTCCGATCAAATTCCCTTCACGTCTTACGAAAGGTTAATAAAATCTTACAACATTTAAATTCTATTTGTAAGTGTACATAGGTACGTAAAAGTTTTAATATAAACACTTCAAAACATTAATACTTGTTTTTCACTATATGACAGGGCCGGACTAGAAATTATTTGAAAAAAACTATGATTATGAAGTCGTGAAATATTTTTGAAAACAAAATTAACTGAATCAAGTACCGTAATAATAATCCAAAAGAGCGCTATTTAATTTGTGTAACTGTTCATAATTCCTACCAATCATCCTTAGATACAATTTACAAAAAAAGAAGAAGAAATTTTGAATTTGGAAAGGTTTTTTGCCTACCTATACCATTATATTAAGTATTCCAATGTTTGATTTATTTATCATAGGGATGTTAACATAATACGTACCACTAAATTTCTTTCACACAGATAGGAGGCTTTTTGTTTCATGTAGGTTCCGAACTACGAAAGTGGACTACACTACCGTGTAGTAGCTGAACCAGGTGAAATCGTTTCAATATAATATACAGTTTCTACATATACCTCTATGTAATTGTTTTCAGCGCTTATCCACAGTATAGCTAACCAATTAAAAATACCGGAAGACGAAATCCATATTATGTGTTACCTATTGATTCTGAAGAATATCGAAAGATTATACTAGTTGGATACTTATTGCACGCGATTGTCAGCGCATGAGTGATGATGATTGGCGTTTTAATATTTTCAGCAACAATAATAAAAGCAAAAGCAGTGAATTTTCAAAGGAACATGCAGATTAAGAAGGTGAAAACGTGTCATCTGTAGTGATTTTCAACTAATATATTCTCGATTTATCAAATCGTTTATAAATACAAATATAAAATATTCATTAACCACATCCACATGGGCCATATCTACGTGGTTTATTTTGATAATCAAAAGCGATATTTATTAGAACTTAAAAGTTAAACCACACTCTACACGTTGCTCTACTGAATATGTCACAAATTCGTAATTATTTGGAGTGGCATGAAAGCATTGCATCAATTAACCGAGAATAATTAAAATCGCAATTATAAAGTATGTCATGATTTACATAGGTCACAAAATTATCTATTTTTTAACAAGCCGAGTTTCACGAAAATATGCGAGTTTTTTTTTACGAGAAACTTAGAATAAATATTTGAATATTTTAAGTTCTTTCATTATTAAAGACATCCGTTTGTTTTATTTTAAGATTGATTGATCGCATATAAATTTTCTTATTTCAAGTTTAGCAGCGATTTAGAAGATTGGGAAAACCGAAGACTTTGAATTCTGGGTGATACATATTTCAAGTTTTATCTTTCGCGTATACTATAATTATGCGAATTTTTCAATAAAAATAATTTTGAATAAAAAAACATTGCCAAGTTTTTTGCTTTACTTGACGAAGCTGATTTTCTTAAAACTTATCCAATTGTAATTTTTTTGAGCGTACATTATTTCTTCGATAACTGAATATTTTAAAATTTTTCTGATTGCGTGTTAACTAAAGGAATTAAACTGATTTATCGGTTACTTTAACCTATAATTTCCGGTTCAATTATGTAACAAATGGAAAGCTAAAATTGTTAAAGGATCAAAATAGCATGCTTATATAAAAAAAATATGGTTATAATAGTTAAATAATGTAAAAAAATAGTAATTTTTCTTTAGGGACTCATGGCAAGCTCCAATAAGGTTGATAGATTTATTGTCTTTGTTTCAGACAACTTTACCTGTGCAATTGCAATTCACACGATTTAGGTAAAAATATTTTTGCTGATATAATGAATCGAGAACTCGGGTGGAAAAATAGCCCACGCATTTACACTTTCGTACCTGAAATTTTAGTAAATTTGTCATATACATGTTTACAATCCCCTTAACCCTTTCAGGCCTAGGGTACATTATAGTGTACCTTTTATTAAATAATTTTGAAGTTGGTGACCAACTTATATGCTAGATAGTTATCATTTTTCAATGAAAGAACCACGAGGAATTCAATACTTCTTTCTTTCAAAAAATGATTGCTATCTAACATATAAGTTTGTCACAAACTTCAAAATAATTTAATAAAACGCGAGTACACTATAGTGTTACCTGGGTCTGAAAGGGTTAATTTTTCTTCACATAGCTTTATCAATTTTTCGGAAACCTTTAAAATAGTATAGGTACAAAACTCGGGGGTAAACTAACACTGACAATTTACTCTCTTGGTATAGGTAATTATTTATTTAGTAATTATTCCAAGTTTGGAGACGGTTACAATTTATCAATAATTTTTTTAATGTTACATGTTAAATTTTCATAAATACCTCGAGGGAGATAAAAATACATACCTATATATCGTGGCTTGGGTAGTGAAACGTCGAAAGTTATATAAATCTGAGGACTGAGGTGTAAATAACGTATTAACTAAATAAAGTTCATCTGAAGAGGTATGTAGGTGTACGCATTTTTAAACAAAATATTCTGGGCTATCTCAAATTAGGTCTAACAAAAAAATTAATTAAAATAATGGGTAGTGAATACTCGACGCAGTATGAAAATGTATTAATTCAATCGTTATTGCCCGGTTTTAACGTCGGCGTTTAAAAATATTTTCCTTTACAAAATAATGCTCCAAATAACAGAGAAGTAATTTGGGATAAAAGCTAAGAACATTTTAAATTTTCTTTCCTTCTAGACATGTACTTGACGCACAAAGTAAAACTTTTTATAAGCACATCTTGAGTATTTTATCCTACCACGCAGTTAAGCAGTTCCAATTTGATCACTTTTCATTACTAATTGCTTTAGAATGGAAGAAATTAATTAAGAAGCATTATATTGTATTAATCGCTAATTATCTAAGCATTTATAACTCTTTTATAAAACCGAAGTTTTAAAATTATGAATACTAAAAGTTTTTGAGGTCTTTATGAGCTCTCTCCTTAAACTAGTTGCAAGGTAAATTTATCTGGGTATTTGAAAAGATTTTCTACATACCTACTTGTATTTACGTTAAAGTGATTTTGAAAGTTTTAAATTTTCAAACACAAAATAAACTTGTTTGAAAAGTTTAACTGCGAGCTTTCAAATGAATTAACGAACTATGTGGTACCTACTGGGGAGGTTTCTAAGTTTGTCTTTAGTATTACTTTTTTTTATAGGCTTCTGATTTTCTATTAAAATGTTCGGACTTTTTATATTGGCAGTTGATATGTGCTTTCTTTGGGGTTTTGCATTAGCCTTCTTCAAAGTTTGAAATTGATAGAGCGATTTCTAAATATTTGAACACCTTTTTCCCTAACAGCTTTTAAGAAAAATGTATTCAAGAATAATAAAAATTGGAAACGTATAATAGTTTATACTATTAATTTATTTATTTTGCTTCAAGTTAATTGTTAACATAATGTTTTCGTTTGGCTGATATAAACAATGATGTTTTTAATACTAGGTTTCAAAGAAAAATCCATCACTACGCATAACTGCATTTTCCGTTTGCTTCTCATGTGTCAAATTAATTTGTTCTCGTTAATCATATAATTATTATATGGCACAGTTTGCCAAGTGTCAAATGCACAAAATGAAATTTCGCGATCAGAACAAATAACTTAATTACGGCATTACCTTACTGTTGTGATAATTCGGTTTGTTTTATTGACGTGTACCTACAGAGTAAAACTGGAGTCGCTGTAATAACAGGACGGAACCCTATAGGTTTTCACCAAAACTAAGTTTTTAGACAGGAAATTGCGAAAGTATTTTTCGTGTTCAACTTCTCTGATTGAGAGTCGCGGTGTATAGTTAAAAGAATATCTAATGCTAGTTTATGCAAGAATTTGATGTAACGTAAGGATTCCATTGGTATGTTTAAGACAAGACCCACCACCCAATAGAATCCTTATATTTCTTTAAATTGAATTATATTATATTATATTACTTGTATAATAAACTAAGGTATTAAAAATTTATTGTTGCATGACATATATATCGTAATGCAACATTCAGCATATTATAGCGGAAGTAACGGATCTAGAAGTTGCAAAAATCGTAAACGAGTTTATACTTTTGATAAATTATAATATATCATAAATAATACAAACTGTATTGATTCTGAGGTAGGTAGGTACTTAAATTGTTTTTATGTTAAATTAAAAATTAAAATGAAGTTATAACTTACTTATAATGATAAAAACTATTTAATTGAATGATTATAGTTTGTTACACCGTGTTAACATTGTGTTTCGAATTTAATCTTATCATAAATAAGATTAGATGTTAATAACATTAATCATATAAATTTGTTTGTTATCAACTACCTGAGGAATAGTTTTTAAATATAATTAATTCAAATAATAAAATTGATAGGGCAATCGAAATCAAATTTATGAAGTGTAAGATCAATAATTGTTTTTTTCGCATTTTGACTAATAATGTGCTGTTTTATTAAATTCAAAATTATTTAATAAAGTGGCACTTTAGCACATAGATATGTCACTTTACTACATAGTAATGTCACTGTCAATAAAAAAACTATTGGATAGAAGATTGTTTATTTAAATATTGGAATCGTTGTTATACATTTATGTACATTAAAAGTACAAAATTATTATTCAAACTAGAAAACTTAACAATCTCACTTTTATAATTAATATTATGTAACTTACACAAAATTCGAATCAAAAAATAAAAATTAACTGTTATGTAAATAAATAAAGCTGTGTCTGGTTACTAGATTACGAAAAATTTACACAAATATCTATTTAGAAACTTTTTGAATTAGCAATAACTCAAGAACGGCGCTAGATATCGAAAAACTGAGTAAAAAATTGCCCCCCCTCGCCTCGTACTCACCCCCCGTGAATTATCGGTAGGAAGGCATACGAAAAAATTTAGATCGATCGCGCACAAAAAAAATTTACTCATAAACGTCTAAATTCATATTTTAGATTAGATTTTCACAAAATACGAAAAAATTGTATAAACAAACCTCGTAAGAAAAGTAGTTTTACTAAACTCATATAGCTTTTAAGTTACTCGCTCGCTGTGCTCGCTCATACTTAAAAGCTATATTCGTTTAGTAAAACTTTACTTTTCTAAACTTGTTGTTTAATATACTATTAAAAGCGCTTTGATATTTTAAAAAATTTATAATTCAAAAACTACGGAATATTCGGAATATACGGAATATAATTGGCATTCGGGAAAATGCCGAGACATGATATTATAATTTTTTAGGCTCCTAGAATCACCAAAAAAATCGGGATATCGATTGCCGATATACTCACTTCTTGTTAGTTCCAATCTTTTTAACCACCTCGTCATTTTTTTTTTGAAATTTGAGTTCATCTTTTGGCAGTAAATTGTAAGTAAATACAGATAACATACTACAAAATCAATTAAATAATATCAAATCGCATCGCAGGCCGCAGAAAATGACGTCGGGACTACATGCGGTCTACGGGCTGTCCAAAGCCTGATTTAGATACACTTGACGTACCTATGACCTATTTGATAACCTTGTTATATTTTGTACTTTTTTTAAAATCTAATTATAAATTGATTTAGATTTTTCAAAAATGATTGACATCCAGAAGTACTTATCAAGTTTTGATGCTTATTTTAATTGGAAATAATCGATAATCGGCGAGGAAACATACAATTTACAATAATTGCTCAATTACTTTGACAACTTGAATGCATTTTTATGCTAAATAATGTTTATGTAGTTATGTAAATAACTAAAGGTTTTAACAGTTTAATAGCCTATAAATATATGATTAAATTTGTTGGGATATATACCTACAAGTATATAATATTATTCTCCACAATTTGTTCAACATTGTTTATTACTTTTGTAATTATTTACGTTTTAAATCATTGTTCTTTTGGAGCAGTTGTAAATTCATAATTGTAAATTTGTCTGCCAGTAGGTAGCTAATTTTTTTTCATTTATTAATTTTGAAATGCGAATAACCAAGTAGGCATGTTCGGATATACTGAATCTAGAAATAAATTAGTAACATTTGATGAAATGTGAGTGACAAAAATTGTATTAGTGTTTTATTGGCAATTATTTTACACACATACAATGGTTCTTTAGACTCCACCTACCGGTAGATAATTAGTTGATATACTATAATTAAATTGCAATTTAATTGATTTCAGGTTACCCTTTTAATTTGAATATATTATAAAATTTAAATTGGCTAAACCTAACAATGACGGTAACTAAATTGAAAGTCTTTAAATGAGTAAATTGGAAATTAAATCATACAACCACATTTTCATGTTGTTCATTTAGCCATAAATGTTCAATAGATGAGCTTTAATTTAAACCAAAACCTACATCATCTGTGTCAATTTCCATCTACCCATTTACGACGACGAAATAAAATAAAAAGAGTGGAGAGTTGAAATTTTGTTAAATCTACAATGCATCGAAAATTGTGGAGTGGAAATTCTTTATTTGGGAAGAAAATGTAATTTTTTTAAATAAATAAATAACATTAATTGCATGCTTGAATGCTTGAATGGACCAAATTAATTCAGAATTATATGGAGATTTATAACAACGTAGCATAAATTGGACTTATTAACAAAATATATTAATTTAAACAACCCTTGGTTTTTGTCAAGCTAATAACGAGGGTGAAAACTGATATTGGAGTCTTCAATTTCAGTTAAATTTGTACTACATCATTATTATTAAAGATTTGTGTTTTAATCAAGCCTGGTCTTAAATTGGCATATTTCATTATGATTATTATTATCAATTTAATGTGGTGTTTCTAGATTATAATTGAATATCATGTTCAACTAATTGCACTTGATCCAGAGAGATTTTTGGATCGTAGGGTTGAGCAATGGCGCTAATTAATTAACGTAACTCTCTTATCCTTATTTACAGCTAGGATGGTGTTCTTCGATGCCACTAAATTGCATTTCTAAGTTCCAATTGAGTTCTATGTTTCACCAAAAGATTTACTTTTTTTAGTTTAAAATTTATATCCATTGCCAATTATCATTACAGTACACACTGCGTGTGATATTAAAACTTTAAATTATTTTGAGACATTAATAATACGTAGTAGAAAGCTCAAGTTATTTTACACGAGCAGATGTTTTATGTTGAAACATTAATTTTAGTTTTAATGTAAAAAATATGTTTTTACTCGGTTTTTATAAAGACTCTTAAAGTATTTGTTGTCATAAAGCCGCTTCCGTTCGACTTTGTAAGGGACTTCCGTCTAAGCTCCCGTCCAAAAAATTATCGAAATTATATTGCTTCATTTTCTTGATGGTGGACCTCAAATTTATTTGGATCGCTTGTTTGTATTTCCGATTTGAAATCAATTGCAAAACTCTGAACTACTATAATAATTATTATATAAAATGATTATGTGCAAACTTAACTTTTTCTTAATTAATAAGAAACTGAAGTTATACCTAAGTGAATTGCGTTTTTCTGTTGATTACCAATAATTATCGTAAATATATGTATGTTTGAATCTATGGAACGTTTTAATTATTATGGTTACGTGTAATGCAAGGTTGTATCAATTATAGAGTTCTATTTTTGCCTTACAACTGCTTATTTAATGTGCTAATGAAGAAGTTAAATTATCTTTCTCAAAGTATTTTAAAAATTCCCGCTTTCATATTATTTGCACTCGTAAAAAAATCCTGGAATTATGATATTTTTAGCTAAATTAATCTTCGTTAAGAAACTAGAACACCTAGAGTGTCTAGCTCTAGGTACCTAGAAATTGTCAGCTATTTGTAAGTTATAAGGAAGACGTTCTAATTTGGGTGTATGATAAATAATAAAATTTCTATTTTTATTTTCAAGAGTCAATATATTTAGAAACTATTGAACTCGTAAGGAATTGGGTTCAATAACCAATGTTATGGTTTATTAATTTAAATCAACTATCAATAAAAAGCGGTATGTACATACAAGTAGCGCACTTTGGATTGGTAAAAACTTAGTTTTAATCAAAATTTGCGTGTCGTAATGCGATCTATAATTTTATTATTTTGAAGGCTTTTAAATGAATCGAATCGAAAGTTAGAATGCTAATTGATTTTTTAAGAGAACGAAAACGTTATCTTTTCCAGTTTTGTCTTCTACTTTTTAAGCTGTTAAAATTGCATTAAGCAATTATACTCTGCAAAAAATATTTTTTGGAAGTAGAACTGCACAAAGAAAATTTCAAAGGAAAACATTTTGTCACATTGAGGAAAAGCTTAACGGAAAACGCAACTTTGCCGAGTTTTGCAAGAATTCATATTTTATTTCCGTTTTAATATGAGTAGTAAATTTATTTTGTGGTGAAATAAAAGGGCCAAGAGGATAATAAAAATAAAATATGTTACTTAATTCAGACAGTGTGTGCGACACCTGAAATCGACTAGAAAGTTTTGTTTTGGATGTGAATCGTGCAAGTGTTTTTCTTTTCGTTTCTACTAATGGACCAGAATGCTTTGAAGTGCTTTGAAAATTTATTTTCCAATTTAACAAGAATTTTTCTTTGTAGAAAACAGTTATTTATCCCTTATTGCAGGTCATGGAGACTTATACAACATGTAGTATATTATGTACTTTATATACTCTAAATTTATACTTATATAGTAGGTACATGAAACACCTATTCTGTTTGTAGATCGTTATCTTTCATCGAATTGGTGTAAGTGTAAATTTTCATCATTGAACAAAAGGTAGATAAATACGGGTAGGTAGAAAGAAATTTTTTAAACTTTCAAGTCTGTGACTTGAATTGTAAGCAATTGTATTTCTGATCGCTTTGAGGTAAATAAATTGATCTAGAAAATTCTATTTGAAATCAGGAAGGTGAAATTCAATTACTAGGTACTTCAGTTCAACTGAAATGTACATTTTTGTATTTTCTATGATATTTATTGTTCTAAAATTTTTCATTCTAAAATTAGATTTTTTTATTCAGATAAAGGTAAAATTCAAGACTATACTGAAATCATTTTGCATGATATTTTTGCTTTTAAACTAATGTTAACCATGTCTATATTTTATTAAATTCCAAATGCATTTTCTATGTTTTCTGTAACTTAAATAATTAACTTAAATAAAGGAAAACAAAAGTTATCGGCCTTCATAAACTGAAAGATGTATTGAAATCCCCAATATTTCATTTTAAAAATTTGTTGAAAGCTTTTGCACTTGTTTCTGCAGTAGTCGTTATTTACTTACTAACTAAACATAAATAAAGACCTACAGCTCAACGCGGAATCCGAACCACGGCACGATAAATTTTTTTATTTATTTTCTGTAATAGACATGCATTTTTTAAAACTTGGTAATTTTTTTTTTAAATTACAAACGTACAACCGTATTTTGAAAAATTCCATTTTATTATCCAATCAGTCGACAAAGAGTTCACGAATGCTATTCGATGCATTTGTTTTCTGTTTACATTTAATAATTCATTGGCTTTTAAAATTAAAGTATGTAATTTATTGTGTTCTTGCTGTATTTCGTTAAATATAATCACGTAGTTCTTATACAAAGAGGAAACCTTATTATCGACGCAAAGCACTGTATTCTAGAAATCGAATTTAGCGGGTCAAAATTATTTATAGTATATTGAATGGATAAAATTTATTCTGTACGTTTAATGCGGCGAATTTTGTAAACTAGTTTACACAGAACATTATATTTTATTTCACCTTTACTAAATTCAAATATGAAATCAATTTTTTACATTGAATTTGAAACGTTTAGAAGCTCTTGGTTGGGGGGGGGGGGCTTCAACCTGTTATTGAAATAAAATTAAGATACCGAATTCATTTTTATATTGAACGAACCAAACCGTCTAGCGCTCTGATTGGAGAAGTTATACAAAAACCTACATATTTAAGAAATACACGATCTTAAATAAAACTAAAATTTTATATTCTTAGGAAATTGTAAGTTTTACTGATTTTCAAAGGCTGTTGTATCTACCGATATAAAATTTGTATTGAATATTGTGCTAATTTAATTAAAAATCGTAGTTACAATTAGAGAATTATTCTTGGGGGGGGGGGGGGTAAAACACGTGTTCTCACAGAAACATTTGTATGTCCGTGATACTCCCATATAAAATTAATATTGCAACTATTTTTCAATTTTTAACTTAAATTTTCAATGTATCACAATACAAAAATTTATTGTTGACAGATAAAAATAACATTTAAAAAAATAAGGTTGACGTGTCTAAGGATTAAGGATTTTCAGAAAATCCTTTCTGAAATGTTTTAGCGAATTTATTCTAAATATAAAATACACACAAAATAGTAGGATTATCAGATGGTATTGTAAAGTTTAGAAATTTAAGATATTAAAAATGAAATATGAAGATTATTATTAAATTTTAAAAGTTATAATTGAAATACTGCAAAAGCATATGTTATTTTTTGAAAGTGTGCAATTAATACTTTACAATTATAATAATTAGTTGAAATATTATTTGGATTTTCCAATATTTGCATAATATGTATATTGCGGTGAAATATTTGAAATTTATAGCTATACCTATATTGAAAGATATACCTATTAAATAAATTATTGTTTAATTTGGCAAGTCCGCCAACCGATATTTTCAGGATCAAACAATTCAAATTTAAAACTTCACCAATACAATTATGCGAATAAAATTAGTCCAATGATTTGTCTAATGAAAAACAATTTTAAATTGTCCGACGTTTCGAACCGTTTATCGGTTAATTTTCAAGGATCGATAATTAAATACTATTGACATAATGGTATTGTCAAATATATTATTTGAATTTAGTATGGGGAATAGATTATGATCTATATCTTTTTATACAGATGAGACGGGTGAAAATATTTTTCTATAATAATAATAAATGTATCAAATAAAAATATTTGTCATTTATGCACATTAAAACTATTTGTCAATATACTTAAGTCTTGAAAATGGATACGAAACGTCGGACAGTTATATAACTGTTTTTATTAGACCTATCACAAAGCTAATTTTATTCACACATTAAAAAGGTTAACTATACGTAAGGTAGGTGTGACAAATAAGACCCGGCTAAGAGAAAATAATGTTTATTTTTGTGCAAGCATAGAAAATAAACAAAAATTTAATAGAGTAAAGTGCATTATGGTCTTGACTAATAATACAATAAAATTTAGATAAAAAAAAATAATAAGCGTTGAAAAAAATGTTTTTTATATCGTTGTAGATGGGCCTTATTTCTACCGCTGGTTATTTTAAGACCCGGCTATCCGATATGCACCGTTCCGGTGTGAAGCCCAAACATTTATCATGTGCTCAGGTTGAACACTTAATACACCTTTCCATATCTTTTTTCGATAATTATGGTTTCTGACATGGAGATCAATACCAATCGGTTCCTTCAGAAGGAATGGCACGAAGTCTTATTTTTGATTGCAATAGCATCTTTAGATTTTTAAACAACTTTTTATGTGTATTCATCAGATAAGAAAGAATCAAATTTCAAAAAAAGGCTTTCTTGCATGCGGCAATTAACACAACATAAACACTGTACTTACAATTTACATAAAACTCAGTTTTGCAAAATATTTGTAACTATTGAAAATAAACAATCTTTTCCTTAATTTTACAAATAATACTCATCGAACTCAATCTCAAAATTACGGGTATCTCCAAATTTGTATATGGGCCTTATTACATTCCGGGCCTTATTTGTCGCATCTACGTTATACATATATTGTGATGTTTCAAACACGGGGATGCGACGAGCGATCTCTAGGTTAATTTAAAGAAGTCAAAAAAATTTGCAGTTATCCTGTAGACATGAGAAATTTAAAATCATGAGGAAAGAAAGTTTAAATCAGTAATAATTTTAAAAGGTTGCAAGATAATCTAAATGGAAAACATGGTCACTTAAACACGAACTGTACACAAAGATTTTATATTCTGTTTAAATTTAATTTTGCGCCACCGGAAGTGTACAAACGGGCGTTTTAGCAAGTTGTAGTTATTAACAATTTCCAAAGTGAACAAATGTAAGAAGTGTGCGTTCGACCATGGGGACATGAGGTCGAAGTTTGATTTTTGTGCGTATTTTTCGGAGAGTGCGTCCGACCATTGAGACATCAGGTCGATTTTTGATTTTTGTGCGGATTTTTCAAGGTTAACGTCCTTGAGTTGTTTGGAAGATCTGCGTACGATCGATTTAGTAAAATCGATTACCAATCGAAGTTAAATGGTAGAAAGAAGATCGAAAACGTTGATTGTAGTAGTGTGGTTCAGTTTTCGCCAATAAAATTTTTGTCAACGGCTGAAAACGAGAAAAGTTGAAAAGGGCGGCCATCTTTATAAGAAATAAAGATTGAGAACAAAGAAGCTTTAAATATTTTATGAACAAATTACTTACGTTCGAAGATTATTTTAACTACACATCGTGTTGGATACAAAACGTTTACGAAAGATACACAGAAGGAAAATTATTGCAAAATTTTACAATTACGGTAGCCAGCACATGCGTTACATTTAGAAGCCAACCACCAAGTGGTAAGAGATGAAACTAATGTTTACACACATCTTACTTAAACTTAATCAGTGGCGTCTCGTTTAAAAAGGAAAACGTATAAAATTTTTCATTTTTATTTTAAAAAAAATTTATTTTTATTTTACAATTTGTAACATCTTGAAAACAACACATTTCACACTTGATTAAAGATAACAAGAAAGAGCTTGCAACCATTTGCTTTTTCATTAACAGCACATCTCGTCATCGTTAATTCACACTTCATACACCAAATTTTCCATGCGGAGTTGTATAACCGCAAATGTTTTAACAGATATTTTGCAACTGATCTTGAACGATAATTATTTGTATGTCGATCAATAAATTCTTTCCTACGTTTTATGAATTTCATTGCTAAGAAAGAGAATATTTGTTTCAAAGTATTAGAATCCACCCCGGAGATACGATCGGCTTTACTCCCGCCTTCAAGACCAAGCTTGGAGCACTTATAGTGCATGTGAAAAATCAACCTGTTTTGAAAGGATCACTGCAATATATTTCTGATGCAAAAATTCTCTAAATGAAATGTTTTTTTTTAATTTTCACAGCCCAAGGCTGGCCTATAAAATAAAATACGTTCTGCTATTATTAACTATGAAGATCAATTGATCTCATATGAAATTTGACTAATGCCCGTATGCACCAACTACAAATAGCACTAACTGTCGAATAAAATCACTATTTTGTATTCACCAACATAAAATAAGGTTTATTCATTGAATAAACTCCCAATAACTTATTAGCTCAAAATTGGTCAAATAAGTCCTTATTTGTCGATTTATAACCTTAAAACTTGAAAGTTTTTTGAATTTTATGAGTACTTGTATATTCGGATTTGCGTAAAATTAAAAGTATTACAGAAAGAGTAATAGATGATTTAAATTTAATGTAAGTACATAATTAAAAATTAAGTATTATAAAGTATGTTGTATTATAGTGCAATTTTACTTTGTTTTTAGAAACAATTTATTGCTGCTTTTAAATTTTTTACCAGTTCCAACAGACGAAAATGAAAATAGAAATTGCCGACGCTCCCGAAATGTTCGTCTTAGAACTAATTTTATAGAAAATTTTGACGATATAGATTTCAAGATGCGATTTCGTTTTTCAAAGGTAACCGTGGAAGATATTTTAAATTTAATTGGGGAGAATTTAAAAGTTACAAGTATGAGAAATGATCCTATATCGCCAATTAATCAAGTGCTGATAACCCTACGATTTTATGCTACCGGGTCATTTCAACTGTGTACGGCTGATAATTTTTTAGTATCGCAAAGTAGTGTGAGCAGAATTTTTGCAAAAATATCACACTATATTGCATTAAAAGGCAATATTTATATAAAAATGCCACAAACTCAATTTGCAATAAATAAAATTAATAGCAATTTTTATAAAATTGCAAACTTTCCTCGAGTACTAGGTACGATTGATGGTACTCATATAAAAATTCAATCACCAGGAGGAGATACTGCTGAATTGTACCGGAATAGAAAGGGATGGTTTTCCATAAATGTTCAAATGGTCGCAAATGGAAACCTTAAAATTATGGATATAGTAACTTCCTATCCCGGTAGTGCTCACGATTCTACAATTTTCAATGAATCTAGATTAAGAGCTCGGTTAGAAGAAGATACTTTTGGAGATTGCTATTTGCTAGGCGACAGTGCTTATCCCTGTAGGAAGTACTTATTAACACCATTATATATTCCTAGTACTCCTGCTGAAAAGCGATACAACAGAAGCCATTTTCATACTAGAAACACGGTGGAAAGAGCTTTCGGTGTTCTCAAAAGAAGATTTCCGTGTCTGTCTCTTGGGCTTCGTGTTGCTCTTGATCGAGTGGACTCAATATTTGTAGCAACAACAGTTTTACATAGCATTGCCATAGATAGAAGAGATGAAATACCACCCAATGAAAACATCGTTCACAATGAAATTCAAGATATTAACATTGGAAACGAAAATATTGTTAATCAAAATTTTGCAATTAGAAATGCTGTAATCAATACTTTTTTTAATAGATAGTTTAATTTAAAAAAATATATACAAAATATTTGGATTATTGGTTTTTTATTTTTTTTAAATTTAATTCTGCCAACTCCTTCTCGATTTCTGCCTTTTCCTTCAAAATTTTAAGAATTATCAATTGAATGGCATTTTCTGATTTAATTTTTGCAGTTTCGACTTCGTATTTCTTTTGTTCATTTGTAAACACAACATACGAAAGTGAAAAGTGTCAACTTTTATAGGTTAAGATTTTAAATTTACTTAGTAATTTTATTATCTACCAACCTAATTTGTATTTATTCTACAAATAGTTATTTATTCATGTCCAGTGGTTGGTGAATACCAATATAAGTTATTCATTGAATAAACTTTATTTGACGAATACTTATTTGTAGATTTATTTGTTGTTGGTGCATACGGGCATAAAAGATATACAATACATATTGTAAACAAACCTGCTATTTTAACGTTTGCCTTCTATACTAGCTTATGCGTAAACTTGAATTTGTAATTCAATACGTTTATTTAGTTGTGGCTTCTACATTATCGGATTAAAAAGTTTTATAGTTGTTATGTTTGGCAAAGTTTTAAGTAGTATTCGTATTTCCTATAGTGATTAGAGTTGTATAAATTGTATCGTAAGAGCTAGAAGGAACGAACCAAATTATACCAGAACATAAATTGCTACTTGCAGTACAATACAACTCCACGCGAATTTATTTTTGTCTTTTAGTAATTATTTAAACTAAATATTTTTTAATATTACACATAAAATACGAATTGTTCATGAAAATCATGAAGTTTCATAATGATAGTACGACTTGTTTGTAAAAATATTAGTAACATTTTTCAGCGCGACTACCTTGGTACTGATACCTACTGAACTTCAGTTTCCAAGTTTGTGACCGCACCTTGCAATTTACTTGAAACTTGTTAGTTACTCCAAAACTTGTTAGTATATTTAGTCATTACCGCCAAGTTGGTAGTTAGATATTGATTTATCGATTTCAATTTTTCTTAAACTTGCTACTTATAGGTTTTTTTATACTTTTGTTTATATACCTACACACATATTTTGAAGGGTTTGTGAAATTCTTCAGCGAGTTTTTTTTAAAGAACCACTTGAAGTATTGCGCGTGAATATGTTTTTTCAGTTAATATTGAAAGAAACACGAAGTTAAACGCTTTTTATCAGAAAATACTGAAGCTCTAGGTTCTAAATTCTAAAGTTCTGACAATTCATCAGATATGGAACAAGTCTGAGGACACTTACGTATGCCAAGTATTTGCTTGGATGTCACATATCTCGACGATACTCGCTTTTGTAAAAGGCACTTTCGATTTAAGTACCTCTTTACCGAACTACAATAAGGGCGTTTTTATGGTTTGATCGTAATTTGCATTTTCTTTGCAAATGACATAATCAGTTTGTGCAATCTAATAATATTTAGCTGATTTTCTCATTTTTGTATCATTCGAGATGACTGAGATAGCTTATAATGTCAAATTTAGATGCGCGTAGTATATTTTTGGCTTGATGATATTCTCACTGGTGTTTTGAAATTTATATTTAGAATCGTTTTTTGAAGATTTTTTTAGTTAAAAATTACGATGTTGCAGTTAATATATATAAACATCTGTTTCACAACAGAAGTGTTTTAGTGGTAACTTGTTATTTATAAATAAATCAAGGTACCGGATTCTTGACCTTAGTTACTTTGATATCACATTAGCTTACGTAAATTTTCAAGAGTTGCGAAGGTTGTTAAAAGATTCATGCTAAATTTATTGTTATGTGGGAAAACTTTTGAATATCCCGTGCTTTCTCAAAGAAAAAACTTTGCGTGGTCTGATATTTTATATGATAATGTAACTACTGTGTTACAATTTATCTTGAGCATTAGCATCGCCATTATAATATTTAACAACACTCTTCGTATCTGCGAGATAAAGAAAGAAAAAAATAGGGAGTAGTTTGTTCGTACTCATGGTGTAATATAGTAAGTATGATACACCACAAAGACCAAAACACATTAAGTGTGTATGGTATGCTACACTAGTCCACCGTGTTTTGCAAAGCTGTTTTCCTTCATTAACAATATTGTGATACAAATACGATGTGAAAACGTTATACAATATTTGTACCAAGATTTAATGAGCGAAAGAAAAAAGTCTAATGTGCACTAGTGTACACTAGTTCAATATACCGAACACCTATTGTCAAATCTGTGATAGAATATCCTGCTCTGTCACATTGTGTAAACAGTGTTAAAAATAAAGGAGCTTTTTTAACACAAAGATAAAAAATATATTGTGAGAGAGAACCTTCATTAAGTTGTATTTTGTGACATAGGGTGCAAACGCGTGATATAAACTCAAGAACAAAGATGAAATTAATTTAATAAATGTTTTTTATTAATACTATTTATTTTATTAATATAAAATACAACAAAATATACCGGTAGTTGAAGTGAAAATCTCAAAATAAAATCAGGTAAAACTTCGTTAGAAATAATATTAATAAATTACCAACTCGATCTTTAGCAATTTGACTTACTAGGTTCTTTGATTGTATACTTACTCTAGGCGTTTATTTAGATCCATCACTGCGCATAAAATTTTAGTTTGATACCAGAAGGCTGTATGGTCTGGCACTTAAGAGGGTCAAATGCTTTTATGTTTTCCTTGGAAGGCAATGGCAAATCACAAAGATAATTTTTTGCCAAAAAAGTCTTTATTGAGGATACAACTTAGTAAACATATAATTAATAATGACTGCTGACAACTTGTTAAGAAAACCAAAGATTTTCAAGAAGATCTGAAAAGATTCTTAATATTACGATGGATCTTTTACGTTATAGGTAACGGGATCGGATTAAAGATTCAAAGCTGAGAAAGCTCTGATTGTTAGAATTGTTTTTACCAACCAATGAATAAATATTGTCGAGAATTTTTTAATTAATATGGGGAGTGCCCATAATTTGTGTAATATTTTGTAAAGAAAGGTTTTGTTAATTTTATATAGAATTAATAGATTACTAGATCTACATTGATCTTGTAGTTATGGCGGCGATTAAGGTAGTTATTCGGTTTTCGGCAGCATTTAAACAATCGATTACCAAATTTTTTTTTACTCCCCAATTTTTGCTAGTGTTATTAAGTTCTCAAGTTTAATGGTGGTGACATCAACCATGATTTTGAAATTGAGAGGTCTGGGGGTTATTTCGCAGCATAAAGAACAAAAGGTGTCCTGAAGGGACATAGTATTCTCCAGGCTCTCGGTTTTTCACCTGAATTTGATGTCGCTTAAGGTCTTTTTCTGGGATTTTGAAAAATGTTAAACTGACTATAACGACAAGTTAGTATATCTTTTTATTTGCCAAGAAGCATCGTTTACTAAGATTTTTAATCTACCAGTGCTTAGTAGATCCTAGCAAATAATTTTTGGCTTGGGTGGATATCCGTCCACCTGGTACATTTTCCCGCTATGACGACTTTTGCGGTTGTCTTATTATGTCGCTTTCTTAGGAGTTTGTAAGAAAAATAGCAAAATGCATTACTCGGAATGTATCTTTCGTGCATTAATGTGATTACTGCAGTCGACTGCGCTTCGTGCAATAACCTCCATACTCATGCGAAATGTGTCACTTTTCACTCTTGTTATGTTAACGTGTGAAGCGGTGCAAAGGAAAGATTGGAAAGGAAATCTGGAACCTAAATCAGGTGTAGAATTATCCGAGTCAAATGAAAAACTAGACATGATTGTTTTGGTTTTATACTTCAGTTACGGTTTTTCATACATTGTGACATCTAATATTTTATTTATCTAAATAAATTTTACACAACTAAAATAAATCGATTTATTATTTGTACACTGCTACGACGAAACATTAATTGAAAGCCATTTTTTCGTTTTAATGGCGAAGCTTTTCTAGAGCGTTAAACACAAATTGATTTGGACTTTTTGGCCAAACACGCTTATGGAGCTAAAAAAAATTTGTCACGCGTAAACGCTTATGCAGCTTAAAACGTTTTCCGTGCGGCCGTACACTTAGAAGGGCATGGGCAATATTTCAAGCTTTACTATGTTACTCGAGTTAAAATTAGTCAAAAGACATAGAAATGTTGTACCTTATTATTAACAGCGTGCGTAAACAGTGTTCTACTATTATTAATTAGGTTAGTTTAATTTAGGATCTGTAGAATAGTAAAATGTATAAGAATAAATCGCATATAATGGTTTGCTTTGCGTATGTGGAATTTTTGCTAACGCGTGCCCCGTCTAATTAATTATTTTAATTATGTTGGCAACATGTGTTACTCTAATCAGGAACGGAAAACAAATTCGAAATTATTCTCTCGCAATATGGTAAGATAATATTCTGTAAACGCGGGGCAGACTTCTAAAGAAGTGACCCAACAGAGCAATTATTGACCCTTCCATTCCATATTTACACGCTGTTATCCTGTTATTGTCACTTTTGTTGCAAAATATTTTTTCACCACGGGATTCTTTCCTTCAATCTTCTAAATTATTGTATTCGTCTTTTAAATTCGCTACAATAATGTAATCGTGGCATTTCAAAAATCGAGTACTGTTTGAGTTATTTCATTTAGCTTTCATTATGCTTTCTAAAACAATTACTAATTATGGCAAAAGAGCATAAATATTGCCGCAAGCGAACATTTTCTCAATAAACGACTAGGAAGATGTTTGTTTTGTGTTTTAGTAAAGTTTAATTATAGTAATTACGTTCTTCATTAATTTTATTAAAAGTTTCTTGTTGTAACGACAAATTTTCTAGTGGATGAGCAGAAATTTACAGTTGCTATTCATCCGCTGTATTTCGATAGTAGCGACTTTTCCGCTTTTTATAAAATTATTTTGTTTTTATTTGTGTACAATTTTCTTCCCGACAAACTTTTAATTTAAAATTGAATTTTTGTAATGTATTATATTTCATGAATTCTTTTTCTGGAACTTCTTTTAACTTTTAATAAGAAGAGATGTAAATGTATTTAAAGCGTACTATTGGAATTTATTACATAACGAGCAAGCTAGTATGCAGTAAGGTTGCGGAATATTAAATAAAATTCATATATGGAAAAAAAACCTTTGTTGATAAAATGCCCTTAAATAAGAACATTTATTAATTATTATCACCATTAAATATGTTTTATTTTATAGTGGGTACTATAAAATGTTTTATTAGGAGACAAAGTAGAACTTCTGTGGCGAATTTATGGGTTCGGTTTATGACAATTACAAACGAGCCACAAAAAGTTATCGTTTTCCGAATAAAACACGATATTTTTCCAAACTTTAGAGGAAAACATGTTTATTGTTTAAATTGTTTTTATTGTTTAAAACAAGTGTTATATTAGATTTTAAAATTGGAAATTGAAATTTGTGCAGTAATTATCATAATTGCTTTTTGATAAGCACATCCCCTGCATAATCTACAACTCTTATGCATAGTCGGATAGAAAAACTAATAAACTTATTTTATAAGCGCAGAGGAAGTTGATTTCGTTAAGCTGTTTTATTAGCACTAATAATTAATTATAATATGTTATAATTGTGTAATTATCTAACTAGTGGAATTGCTTTTACATTATTGCATTGCCTCGGTAGTTTTTCTTTTTTCTAATTTTACTTTTGTTTCGCATAATAAAATTTTAGAATTTTTTTGCGATAGGAAGGTACTTAAATTGAACTTTGAACACGAGAATGTCTTTCATGCAATATGTATTATCAAAGGGAATTTTCAAATATAGCCTTGAACGCGATAAGATGAAATAGCAAAGACGACAGATAACTGAAGCATAAATTATGATTTACTGCTATTTTTCAAAAAAGTTGACGATTTATTTGATTTTGATTTCCACGTTTCAAAAAGCTAAAGGAAGCATTCGCCTTTTGCTTAAATTATAATATTTTAATGTTATTTACCTTGCAGGAAAATTTTATACATTTTTAAATCAATAGAAGCTGAAAAGCAAATATTTAGTAAATAAAACCTCGCCTGTAATTTAATTCAACTTGTATTACATATTATTACATTTTTTAATTCTGTCAAGGTTTGAATTGCATATACCGCGACCGTTCAGCAAGTTCACGGCTTAACCGCAAGGCTACGCACTACAGAGATTTAATACATATTAAATTACTTGTAAGTTTCTCATAAACATAAATCCAGTTGCAAACTCGTTTCGATACTTGGTGTTCGGTGAGAATTTTCAAATAGGTACTAATTAAAAAGATTTCTCAATTCTTTTTAATGCAATTCCGATTTTTCTTGTAGAAAACGCAAGATAATCTTTATATTTGCTTTGCAATTCGTAAGCCTTCAAATAATAATAGAACGAAGGTTTCAAAGTTTTGCTAAAGAAAAAATATTACTTATCAATTATTTACGCGATGCGGATTTATAATCTACATTCGATCAACATGACCAATTTTGGAAATGGCTATCAATCATAATAACGTCTAGGTAATAGAAATTAGCCCGCATAAATCATCTTCGTGTTGGTTTTTTGTTCTCAGCTAATAAATTAATTAAATGCAATAGTAATAGATAATAAAATACTTTTAACATATTTGTTGCTATTGTAAAAAAATATTTAAAATTTTAAAAATTAATCGACTCGTAACAATGGAGTGTTAAACCCACTAGTTTCGTCATTTTACACGAAGTGATTGTTCTCGCATATTATTTGGTATTTATTTCTTGTGTTACCTTGAGGAATTGTGTAATCAATAATGTTTATATTTGGTAAGACAAATTTGGCATTCGCGCATTCTTCTACCTCCTCAAGTTTTGATGTTATTACTCTCTTTTGTGTAGCAAAAATAAGAAAAATACCTCCTTTTTGCAAGTAAAGAGAATAATCGAGTCTAAATTTATAGAACGCGCCACGGTTCAAATTCACTACAACTAATCCGTATAAAAACGAGTGGAAATGTACATGAAATTCGCTCCATAAATTTCAACGAGTTATCGTATCCACAACGTGTTCCGTTTTATTGTACGATTTTTTTCTTTATGCGCCAATCAAAAATAAAATTTGTTTTCATCTCGTAGTGGAGGAGTTTCCTCTAATCTGCTTCCCTTTAAATTTTTAATACGATACCTAAATATTGTGACAATTTTGTCTACAAAATTATCGTGAGATGCCATTGAAAGGATTTGAACGCACGGAGAGAGCTTTGAGATCTTGCAAGTATGTACTTGTAATATAAAAGCAACTTGAAAGGCAAATACATAGTGTAAATGGTATCGAACTTTTATTTCTTTTTGTTTAGATGTTCGCGCTTGGAAAAAGTATAACAATATCGTCTCGTACATTTTGAGAATTCCGTTGTTATGTTATATTATCAACTTGCACCTTGCACGGTTTGCAAATTATTTTGAGTAAAAATTTTTTATCGCGCTTTATAACAGTGGACATACTGAAATAAAGACCACTCACACAAAAAAGGTTTAACACTGTAAGTACTACTTGGACATGTTGGCGTTAATTATAAATTTTCATCCCTTTTCCGATCCTAATTCATTATTTATACTTCTTTAATTCCGTTTTGTTACACTAGTTAATAATGAAGGTAATCGTAAAAAGGTTTCCTTGATATTTTCACTTAAAGTTTTGTTGTCTTTTACAAAAAATAAATTATCATAAAAACGGTCCCAGCGGATTGACTTAACATTTTTTATAAAACACATTAACGCGCAATATCTGTTATTTTACATTTTTTTATTTTAAAAAATACGAATTTAATGTCAAAATATCTAATTTTTATATAGAGTTCCTAAAAACTAGATTTGAAGTCGCGTCAAACTACTCGCGACTTTCGTCGAACTGTTAGGCCCCAATAATAAACGGGAAATTGGTGAAAAACTAGTATATTTATTTT
Organism: Cantharis rustica; assembly: GCA_911387805.1. Lineage (NCBI taxonomy): Eukaryota > Metazoa > Arthropoda > Insecta > Coleoptera > Cantharidae > Cantharis > Cantharis rustica. The sequence goes on from OU426879.1 coordinate 41,706,259, forward strand.
TGTTCAAAAATTTTGGAATGATTAAAAAGAAATAAGAACTTGCAGAGAACAATAAAAGCTTAATCTGAGCTCAGCTGAAATTAAGTTCAATATATTTTAAAAGTTTTAAGGCCGAACTTTATCCGCTAGTATAAAACTGCTCATTATCGTCACCAATCATAGGAGTAAATCCGGGGTGTGGAGAGGGGAGGGTATAGAATACTCTTTCATTTATTCTAGGAAGTATTCCGTACTCCGCAGATCCCTTACCATAAGTTAAAAATTAGAAACTTAAAGTTAAAATTGGAAATCAATTGTTTAAAAGTAGGGGTAGTAGTACCCGAACGTCGCGTTATCAAAAATAACAATGAAAATCGTAGACTGTAGTATGTCGCAGCGTTCGGTTTGCAAGTATGATTCTGGCCTAAATAATACCAAGACCTGACGACCACTTTATATTAACAACTACAAGGTCAAGGCGGCCGGAGGTTCTCTAGTAATCTAATTTTACTGATTTTAGTAATCAGATAAAGCAGAAAATTTGTTTGTATATGTACAAATCTTGACCGTAAGTTATAGAAACTGGATATTTTTTAAGCTGCATTATTTTTGTATGAAGTAGAGTTTAGGCACATTTTAAAGGGTTGGGCTCTAGAATCGAGAACCTGAGGTCGAGGTTTAAAATTTTTTTCTACGAGGAAACATTAAATTGCAGCCCAGCGAAATCGGACACTTCGATTAGTTATGTATAATAATTGTCAGGGGAGCTGTTATATCGGGGATAGCAGCTTTAGCTTCATTAGTTTCAATGTAGATTCACTCCTGGCTATAGTTTAGTTAGATTCAAGTCCGGCTAGTATGGGGTAGGTTAACTTAAATTTTTAGTTTTCAACTTTAAAGATTGGGTTGCGTTAAGTTTATTCTTTTACATAATGCTTCATGTTATTTTATTTTGTGAAATACAAAATATTTTAAATAAATAGGGTCAGTCTACAAGTGGAACACGATAATGTGTATATAAAAAATCCAAAAAGAAATGCTTATGGTTTTATGCCAATGCTGAACATAAATTTCATGATGGATGGTTTCAGGGAGCCAAAAAGTTGCTATTCTAAGATTTTAAATTCTTGGCAATATTACCGTTTCTAATATCGCCAAACTTAAATTAGGATACCTAATTTGGATAGTACCGTTTGAAGATGGAAGATGGATTGAACCGTGGAAGATGGTTTGCAGAACGCAGTAGCGTACAAAAAGTAACACTTTGGTGATATTTGCGGTTTACTTTATCGATTATTTCTGATATTTTAAAGACTATTTTAGAAGAAAAATTTACGTAGTATGGAGGAACCAAACTCTTAACGAACACCGTAGCTATTAGATTTTTGCCGTGATAATCACAAAATAATTGTTTTGATAAAAAGTACTAAAAGCCCGTTTACTAATTTGCTTTTACTTTTAATTTCCTTGCATTCATTATACCCCTGCGCGTTGTTGCGAAACTTTGTTATTGAAGCTAATGCTTGCAGTCCTTTTAGTTTTTACGCAGTTTGCTTGTGCATACTATTTGAAACAGTCCAATTTCGTTTAATTTAAAATATTTTTTATTTTAGGTCTTGAAGTATCATTTAATACATAATCGGATAATCAAAATTTGTAGTTCGACGATTTGATATTTTTGATATAGTAGAGTATTATGTTTTTTGACCTTTGCTCAATAATAATTAAGCGAAGCGTTTGTTATTGTGATGGTATGGCAAAGATGATGGATACTGTCAGCATCCATCAGTTTTTGCAATAACTTGTCCTATATCCTCTAAATTAATACAGTGTCGAGGGGAGTCGCATTTTAGCACGGTATTGTCACTAACTTTTTCGGTAAAATGTATTCTCTTCTTAAGCTGAAAAAAGATTGGAAATGAAAAGCAGCTTATCACATTTATAAACGCGATAATTTTCGTCGATAAAGTTTTTCTTCTCTGAATTTAGAAAAAAATAATACTGCTCAAAAATTTATATTCGCTTTCAAATAAAAAGGGTTTTAAATTTTATTATTCACTGTAAGCAATAATGAGCTTTCCAAGTTAAATTTTAGTATATAATCTTTATATTGTTGTTCATTTTCTCAACTTATTTATTCATTCGGGCTATAATAATGAATACGTTTTTGGGTCTCTTTAATTATAAGCTTTAAAAAATCATAAAGGTACCTTCTTGATGTTCAATTAAGATGACGTTTATGAATAGATTTTATTTTTATAATTATTTTTTAATATAATTAAAACCCTCGTTGTGAATATTGCTATACTGAAAAATTGTCCAAACTAATATTGGATGATAAATATCGATACCTAGGGCGCTCAATGCAATCGTTTCTGTCGTAACTCTCGGCACGATCTTCAAAACGATTTACATTATCCTTCCCGGAACACTTATCGCGTGCATCGATAAAATTTGCAATTTTTAAAACGATAATTATTAATAATCACAATCATACAATCTCTTATGAATGCGCCGTGGTTCTGATTGCGATAATCCGAACGAGACTTTAACAAATTATTCGCATCCAATATTAAGAGTCAAGACTTTTGCTTTTTGTAAAGAAGTTGAGTATAATTATTATTAATGCTTGTCGTAATAAAGAATAAATTTGCATATTTAACAATAATTTTATATAAAAAAGTGTTCCGAAATGTTGGTTGTTCTCGAGGGGTTGCAGTTTCAGTAAGTTTAAGTATGTGGGGTTGCAGTAGACACACGGTTATAACTAACGTTAGAGTACAATTCCGAGGAAGGAAAGTAAAGATTGGGAGAACTGTAAATTTGCTGAATAGACGCTAGAAATAAGAGGAAAAAATTGCTATTTTTATGGTCTAAAAAGGAAAATCCATTTTCTTCTAAAAATCTCTCCGAACGTAAATTTACGAAATTATGTTCATGTATAAAAAACTGTTCATTTTTAAATCTTTTGTACGAAAAACTAATATTTCCTGAACGCCATATCCATTTCATGAAATACGACTTTTCGTCTGTTTTTTTCCCTTTTTAATTTTAAATCTGTCCGTACCGTTTGTAATCTACACCTTCTGGTAAACTGAGATTCGATATTTGTTTATTTTCGCGAATTGTGTCACTAATTGCATTTTCAGACATTTCTTAAATAATCACCGGTTGTCATAATAATATACCAACAAAATTGATAATATGTTCGGGATCCCAGTTTGAGTTAGTTTTTGTCTTACATTTTATTCATATTTATGTCGCTTTGTTCAATTTATTTTATTTCATAAGCGCTAAATTTCGAATTCTGGGTAAACAAAAGCAAATTTACTTACATTTTTCTGTATTTTCCTTTCCATTGTAGAAAGAAATAAAAATTAATACGTGTAATTTGTGTGCGAAATGTAATTTTCAAGCTTTAGGAAAATTAAATTCGATTTTCGTGTTTTGCAAAGCTTTTAATAAGCTCGGTTTAAATGTATATATAGCTCTTTTTTCTCGAGGTTTAAAAGAAAATTCACTACAATGCAGACGTTTTTCCAATTTTAATTAAATTTATTTTGATAACAATCTAAAATTTAAATAAAGTCATTAACATATATTTTGGGCGTATTTTGAATATCCTATCGCAATTAACGAACTGAAATAATTTTGAACTTCAAAGCAGGTAAAATTAATATTCAATAATTCAAATTACGTGCTGTTGTGCGTTAATTCAATTCCATGCATTGTATTTTATGCACATTAAGTTTACGAGACTAATTAAATAATTTAACAGGCAGCGGTTATTTATTAAACGTCAAGTTTTATTAGCTTCTAAAAGTTTAAGTATAAAACCGCGAAAAATGAGTCTGCAGAGATAAAGTGTAACTTAAAATTTTGACTTGTTCACCTTGATAGTATCACCGACTTTGAAGTTATGAACACAATAAACAAAAAAATGTTAATAATGCCTTTATTGCTTTATAAATAAATTAAATTTCGACTTAGGGCTATTAAAGGATCAGATAAGTATCTCCAGTTTATCCATTTCATTTCGAACCTACCCTCGCAAAAATGAAATGAAATTAATAACCGTAATAATAAGAAATAACGTCTTATCGATAACACAAATTTGCTCATATGTCAAGAGCTATGGTGCTAATTAAGGAAAACGAAGAAAAACATTTTAGCAGTTAATCTTTTTTCATTTTTATAATGCGTTACACAGAACAAAAAAATTTAATAATTCACGATAATTACATTAAACGTGATCCACGCTAATTTTTCCACAATACCAAACGCTTTTGTTTCTGAAATCGCTAACTTCTATATCGACACGAATTATCCCAAAAGGTATTGATTGCACGGGCAAAGCATCAAAATTAAGTCTATAATTTGTGAGATAATAAATTCCCTGAAATGAGAATGATCATTAACACGAATTTTGAAAATTTATCTTACCTTAGGAATTGGACACTTCTTGGGTGGACATTTAGCTGCTCTCGCTACATCGTACCAGAATTCTCCAAAATATTTATTTAAAGCCTTGCAAGTGTTATCTTCTTTAACACCACCGATCTTTAAACCACGTCCTTTGGCGACATAAAAGAATCCAATTTTTACCTAAAATAATTGTACCTGTTGTAAAAGAAATTGAAATGTTAAAAAGTTTACTCCAATTTTATCTCCAACTGGATCTGGTATTGTAATATTAACGTCAACTCTTTGATATCCTTCTGGATCGGTTTTGAAGATGATGTCAAATTTCATAGGATATTCGGCGGTAAGCGAACATAATTCCACTTTATCGATAACGAATTTTGTAACGACACTTATCTTGAACACTCAAAATTAGAAAAAGCATTTACAAACTTTAAAACACTTACAAAAAATATCGGTAGTAGCAATAAGAGCTTAGGCGAAAACATGTTTACCATATTTGCGAGCACTTCGAATAAAGATCTAAAGGAAAATAAAAGTTATGATTAAACCCTCGGTAATAAATATGGGGCTCATTATTTCGCTAAAAACAGCGGAAAGATGTCTGGATAAGGTTTATTGTTATTAATTATCCGATCGAAAATGTAACAAATGGAACTTGTACTTGATGTAGGTATATAATTAAAAACAAATTTTGTTATTCCATATTTAAAAATAAATACATGCTATATAGTTAACTCGACTCTGTCACCGAAACATTGAAACAATTTGGATTCCGGGAATAAAAATTCGTAGCGACCTCATAGATTATAAGGATCTTACAGTATTAGAGAAAGCCTTTTCGTATCTCATTTTTCCCCCCTACGAGTCATCTGCGTGAACAGCTTACTACTGTTCGTATTTCGCAAGTCGCTATGTTGTTAAAATAATAAGACGAAGAGTTTTGATGTGACAAAGAACCTTGAGGAACGCCTGTTAACTGTCTTGTCATTGAGACCGCCTTGTTAATTTTTAGACATAGCTCGCGAAAGATGAAAAGTTTTAATGTATTCATTTGTATGTGACTCCGTCGATCCAAACTTATCGAAAGCCTCTTCGATGTAGAATAGTAATTTATGAGAAATGTGAATGGCCAATCAGCAAATGCGCAAAAATTTTGAAATAGTTAAAAATGTGATAGATGTAGTTTGTTACCTAATTGTATCGAGTTTTATTTTGGAATAACTTGTCACTACGAAATTTATTTTTTTGATTGCAATATAATTAAATTCAAATTCTCGGCTTGACTTTGAAATATTCAAAAAAGTTGCTGTTGATGTATTTTTTTCGCTCTCAGTATTTCATTTTATAAAAGTCATTACACGCCAACTCAAACATAATTATTAATCATTCAAACAAACCGTTCGATTTCTCATGTAATAAACCAAAATCGGAGCCTTTATTTTTCGGGCCCAGAGCCTCGCATCCGCTGGCCTACCCTGGTTAGTGCAATGTTAGTTCATTATTTGATGGTATTTGTGTGAAAATTTATTTGATTTTCGTGTGTAGATACCACGTTTTGAAGTTCTTTTTAGGAAAACATTTTCAGCTTACTAATATCACATTTTTGTAACATACAAGACTGTTATTTTTATATATTGAATGATTTTGTTCACTTTAAAAATGAACATATTCTCGTATAGAATTCTATCGAATACCTAAGTAAATATTTTCGAATACTTATTACTACTACCTTATAAAAATTTAGGTTTATCACGACTACACATTGATAGCAATAAAAGCAATCGAATTTGCAAAGTTTACCTTGTGGTTTATCTTAGATATTTTAGGAAATTGAGATGTTTCTTAGAACTCTTGCCAAGTAGAAATAGAATCGACAATCATAATATTTGGTAATATTATTTTTAAAAGGTAAGAGGTTGTATTTCTACGACGATTGACGGTTCTATTTCTACTTGGCAAGAGCTCTAGGGTGAAATTTTAAATTGAAAATATCATAAACTGATTATATCGCTTTATTAGGTAAACAATTTATTTATTTATATACAAAGAGATTATTTGTTGCAGATTATATAGATAACTTAATATTACTATAAAATGCATATCATATCTACATGCATCAATAAACGAACTATATTTTGCACATTCAATAATCACGAATGATGAATTGATATTGATAGATTGCACATTGCTGTTTTACCTTAATGATACATTTACTGAGATTAAAAATATAATCACAGCGTGTCGCACTTGTAAAGAAATGGTGATTATGTGCATAATATACATTATAGAACACTGAAAACGACTAATGAGCCTGAAACACGTAACTATTGTGTATTCTTGATGATACAAAATATATCATTTTATTAAATTTTATTTTATTATATTTTATTAAAACTCGTAGTAATTAAAAAAAATCTGATAAAAAGTAATAACCTCTGTCGCTGAAAGTTAATGAAACAATTTAAATTGTATTGTGTATATTCAGTATCCAGTAACAATTTTCACAAACTGATTATTTATTTAAAATTTTTTTTTTAGTGTTTCTTGACATTTACGCCACTTGAATTTAGAATACAATACAAATAATATATTAATGTAATATCGTGCCGGTTAACTTAGAGAGCAAAAATTGTTAATAGGTATATAGTAATAATTACTGAAGTAAATTGACTTATGAAATGTGCACAAACTCACGCTTATTAGCCCAATCATAAAAGGATAATGATGCTACGCATAGTTTAAAAGTTTCAAGTGGCAACATGCGATATTAATAAAATGCAATTTATCGTAATCAAAGCATAAAGATTTTATTCAGATAAACTGTTGATGATCAGTGACAGCGACTAAAAGGAATATTCACGGTTCGAGTATTAGTTAAACATTGGCGGTATGCGATTAGGTGAGCTTGCAGGACTACGCAATAACAAAATTTTCAGCAGTCTAGTTATTTTTTGTTAAATTTATATTACAGAATTTTACGATTATTTTTTTGCGTACTTCGCTATGAAACAATAAAGTATGTTCTTAATCATTTTTCTTTTATTCTGTAATATTAATGACATTCTTTTGTTTCAGGTGAGGTTTTTTCGTCTCCGCCACTTGAGTTATGAAATCGTACAAAATGCGTCGAATGCAAATAAGACAGGGTAACACTAAGCGAATTGATTTTATGTTTTGCGTGTAACTATAATTTTATTAACGAGGTTAGTTTTTTTCACTTATGGTTATACGCACTGCACTACATATTTCTTACGTAGAAACGTAAATTCACAAATACTACAAGCTATATATCTTTTAATTAAGATAAATTATGTCCGCTAGCTTTTGTTTAACAAACTAGGGCCTAAAACAAGACGGTTAGGATAATACGTTTTAAATTCGTGGGTACGCCAGCAGCTCGCAAATTTATTAATGAAAGGGGCTTTGTTTTCCGATGCCAGATTTTATTCTGGTCGATGTTGCTTTAATTATTAATGTAATTTTCTTGTTTAAGCTTCATTTATTGTTCCAAGTTTTCGTTTTCTTACACTTTCCTTACTTGACTCTGATATTGCTATTGTTTAGCTAATTATTTTTTATAGCCCCAATAATCTAATAATGGAGAGAGTGATTATCTTGTTGCTTTTAATAAATTTATTCTCCAATGAAATTTATCTAAGCTTTGAAATGGAATGGGAACCAACAACTTCTTCTGTATACCTGCACGCTGTACAAATAAAAAAATTTGATTTGTTTTACCGGGTGTAAATTTTCAAAACTTTTAGTGAATTAACTTTTTTGTTATATCAAAGTGGTGTTTTAGCTTCTCGGTTTTATTTCAACTTTAACCAGAATATAAATACTTGAAGTAAGTTATAAAAGTTTAAATTTTAAAATGTTTTATGTTTCTACTCCTGAAAAGGCGCGATGAACAATGCTGCATTTTTCACGAAGCACCGTATGGAGACTGTTTTACTGCACGGAATATAGCACTACATGCTAATTTATTATTCCAAACATTTTGTCTATTATAGTTCTGATACTCTTTAATTCAATATTCAACAAACATAAGACAAAAAAAAGTCTTCATTTTCAATTCTGTCAATACAGGTTATGTGTTTCGGGTTGGTATGTGTTTTATTTTACAACCCTAATTTGCATTTAATGGAAGAATAATAATTGTTTTTGTAAAAAAAAATATTTTACAATGTCACGTAGTAGAGATAAAGTGACATAACTTCGGGTCAGTTTATTGCAGTTTAAAAATTTTTTGTTAACTTTTAATTTCTTTAAATTGACGAAATAATGGTTTAATTACAAATGTACTTTCTTAATTATCTAATTATATTCGAGGCTGGAAACATTACAAAAAGGAAGAAAAATTTTTGTTCATCAGTTTTAAATATTTTATTATTATTATTATTATACATAATAGTATATTACAAATGAAGCGAGTTAAGAAAGTAACTAATTACATTAGTTATACTACATTTTACAACCAACGGTTGCGTTTTTGATAATTTTTAATGCATTGTAATACAGTTGTTATGGTTTACCTAGCTTACTTCGTTGTTTAAATTTTTAAATATAATATATTTTGTAAAATCCTTCAATTTAATTAAACAAATATGCTTGCCTCGGTCGGTTGACGTTCATCAGAATGAGAGAAACCTTAAATTTTAATTATTTCAATAAAGGTAGAATTAGTCAAGTTGAAAAGTAAAGCAGTATATTTGTTTAACTTTTTATCAATTTACATTATAGCTATAGGTAGAAAAATTAAATTTTAACTACTAAATTAAAAGGTAATATAAATGAACTTAAACTTAAGTACTATTGTAAGTATAGATGAGTGTGAAATTAATTATGTACTGTGAAATAGAGTATAAAATTTATCAACAACAAAATTAATGTTTATTTTAGTGCTTTTAAATAATAATTTTATACGTATGTACTTTTCACTTGACACTTAAAATTTTATTATTTTAACGTTCTGTTTAGTTTTCGTTAAATTTTGTACTAAATTAAAGTTTCTAATTTTTGATTGAAGAAATATCACCGCGATTCAAATCCTGTTTAAATCAGATACACCGTTGTGATCTAAAGCCCAATGGCGATCTGTGGGCTATGGGGAAAACAACAGAAAACCACCTTATTAATTATATTTTCTAGTCAGTCATCTTGGCTCTGACTAAGTTGATTGCTCATGCATTGTATGGTGTATGGCATTCTAAGAAGAAGGAATAAATGTTGGTTCTTACTTCGATAAATATAATACAAACTAATCGTTAATTGTACAATAAAAATTCACTTACTTTGGGTAACAAATTTGTTAATTTTTAAATTGTAACGTATTGTTTTGTAAAAAAAAAACATCTTATGCTCTGCGTTTGTTGTTGTTGCTAGATAGTACAGCCCTCACGATAGGCTTTTGTGCTGTACTTGATAGTAACAGCCCCACGAAAAGGCAAATTTACACGAAATATTGTTCAACAAATTTCCCTCAGCCTACGGCTTCGTGAAATTAATATTCCAATATTTCCCTCACGAAGCTCCTGAAATTTGCCTCGTCCCATGGCTGTTATCCCTAAGTCTAGAATTTTAAACATCCGAAATTTAGTACTGGCATCGATTACTAGGTAGTAAAAAGTGTTAAGCCTGCTACACATACTTAAGCGAGTTGACAGACCTGGTTTAAAAGTAAGTCGGATGAAAAGATCTGGTCCTTGCTGGTGTCACACGTACAAACTTGGTTGATAGTCTTCGAGTCCAACTCGACTACACACACTCAAGCAATTTTGACGATCTATTCTGAACAAGCCAAGTTAGCCAACTCGCGTGAGTGTTTGTAGCAGGCTATAGGCTAAACGCTAGGAAGCTTGATACTGTTGATTTTTCTTGACCAGAACTTCTATTAAGCGATATTACATTTTACTCGAGTCTAGTTAATTTATGATTAATATTTTTTTATTAATAGTCGAAGTACAATTTCTCTTAAAATAAGAACGAAATATTGAGCAAAAGTTGAAAGACAGGCAAATTTTATTCACTTTATCAACTTATGAAGTTTGTTAGGAAGTTTTCATGACTAAAATCCTTGTATAGATGAACTTACACGAATAGCGCATTACAATTTATCTTATAAATAATGTTCTACAAAGGTTTTGTTACGGTGTCTTAAAAAGTATGTGTCTTTCTTCTTTTTTTAAGCTATAACTATTTTTAACATCTCGACTATTTTGTAATTTTTATTTGTATACTGCAATTTTAGTCTCTCAGTTACAGCAGGCTACTCTGCCAACTTCTGTCAGCTCAATCTTGATGTGAAAACTATATAGGAAAGTCTCATATTTATCAATAGACGAAATTGTTCAAGATGAATAGTCCAATTTCTGTTTGAGCAGAAATAAATGTTTGAATATCTAAAAGATGAAAGCGGCAATATGTCATTTCGCAAGCTATATTTGGTTCAATATTGTAGATGTGCATGTAAAACACGGGTTCATTGTAATTCAGATGTCACTTGGACAGTAACAAAGCATATTTTGTCAAAATATTTAAGGTGGGTGGACAAGTTCTTCTGTTTCGTTTCGTATTATTTGTCGTTATCCTGCTACAATATTAATCAGAAGATATACCGGACGTAACTGGGTGCTATCAGACGGAGTTTCTTTTGATTTATGTTTGTACCGTTCAGTGTTTCATTTCCGATGGTTTATTTTATTGATTTCAAATTTCCGATATGACTATAATATAAATGTACCTATATTTTCGCAAATTTTAAATTCATTTGTTAGACTATTATTGTGGTGTATAAATTCTGCTCATATAGGGATCAGTAAAATTTTTATTGTAATATATTTATTATGTAGGTGTGTCCATAAATTTTTTATTTTTAGATGGCCATCATATTTAAATTGGTCTTAAATCTTCGTAAACAGTTGAGGAATTCTTAAGTAACTTATTAGTGTGACTCAAACGGTACCCTGTTTATATAATTTGAATTTGTAATTGAATTTGCATTAATTCATAGATCAAAATGATGACTTGATATAGGAACGTTCACGTTAGGCGAATTACTTTGCATAAATCAAGCAAGAATAACAACATCATTTCAGTGTCGTATAAATTTACTGCACATAAAGTGGAAAAGTAATCCAATGTTGATGAAGTATGAATATGGATTGTGATGCTATTTTTTTTTAAGTTCTTTGACATGGCAATTATTTTATTTTAATTCTTGTATAACAAATTGTTTTGCTTCTTTTTGCTGTTTGGGCAAACATTTTAGTAGGTCACATCTAGCAGCTAAGGCACAAATTTTAAATGTTTATTTTCATATTTTCGCTGAAACCAAAATGTAATTTTCTATGCAACTCCACCTTGAACTGAGAATGCTTGGTTAGTAGAGTTTTTAAAAATTATGTCAGACGCCCACAACAATTATGATTTTTTGCAGTCTCTATTTACACAATAAATTTAAAGTGGATGTATAAATTGTTGAATAGCACATAAGGGTGTGCATTAAATTATTAACCTACACTAAAATTATAGTTCAAATGTACTTGTAATGTCAATTATACGATTTACAGTGCGTGTGGGTGGTAAATACTGATGTACCAGAAGATTCACAGTCCATCAATCCTAAGTACTCGACCAAACAAATTCGTAATTTGATTGTGTGTCATAAATGTCAGTCTGCCTATGTGATTACAAATTCTCCCATCAAATAGTAATGAAATGCCATTGAAATTATAGGTGAATATGGATCTATCACTAGAATGAAGTTTAATGTGAAACATAACCAACGTAACGTTTTTGGCTTGAATAACCAAGTTATTAAAATGATAATTTTGTACAATAAATAGGACGGCGAACGTTTACGCTGGAAAGAGGTTTTTCCTTTTTTTGGGGTGCCTTTAAAAGTGCGAACTAATCATATTGATTAGATTGCACAATTTTTCCTAAACAACTACAAAATGTTACTTGAGGAGCCGGCTGTCTGTAATCGTTCTCTTCCATTTAGATTTTGATGAAGGTTACGTTTTTCGGGATTTCAATGGTTTGGATTAGGTTCTTGATGACTTTCTTTACGCAGTTCTTCCTTTGTCAATTTAAAGATACGATAAGGGGTCAATTTCATCTATTTAACGATCCTCTGTATAGGCATCCAACTCTTCAGACTGATTACTATTTTTTGGTACGTCTTCCATTTGAGTTTATTATTCGACTCGATGATAAACATTCACTGAAGTTATAAAAGTAGCGCTAACTTGTACAGTTAAACAAATACTGAAAAAGGGTAACAAAATTTATTTTAGCACAATGAAGGGTTTTCTTTGACAAACGCGTTGTTAAATAAAAGAATGGAAACAAAGGCGTAACACACAACTTAATTTAATCCGCGAGTAAGAGCACTTAATTATGCAAAACCTATTTCACAGTTAATCTTTACGCATTTCTAAATTCTGCAGATGAAGCTCATTAATTCATATCAAGAGAATTAAGAGCAATAATTTATATTATAAATTTTATGAGCTTGAAATTTTAAATTTTCGTTTACCTACTACAATTTGATAACAGCGAAGCACTTTTGCATTGTGATAAATCTTTAATTACATTATTTAGGAATTCTATAATTGAATATGCCATTTACAAGCTGCGAATTACATAGATAGGTAGGTAGACATCAAAATTTGACAGGGGCCTTATTTCTGACACGGTTTCAGTTTTAATATTTCAGACTTCTAAATATTGTCAACTTAAATTAAATCCCAGGTTTAATTTATTATTACCTACAGTGCAATTAAAATTCCATTAATTTTAAAAATAAGACAGCGATTGAAAAATGTGCGGGTAGGAGGATTTAACATACTTTTTTGAGTGGGCACGTTGTTTACAACGAAAATTCTTCATATAAACTGTCACTGTTAACCGGTTTTCACGCGAAGGGTGGTAGGTCTTCACATGTTTGTTTAATTATTATATCAAACCAACAGCGTTTTTTATATCCAAATGTTACTCTACAGGTGTTAATTTTTTTTAGAAATAAATATAATTTTAATTAGGCAGTTTTTAAATTTTAATTTTTAGTTCAATTTTGAGTTTCTCGATGGTGTGATTAATTTCAAAGGATGGTAATTAAAGTACTAAATAGTATAATATTACTTGTCAGGGAAACATGATTATAATGTTTAACCATAGTATACTGATTATAACATCATAAAGTGTTAATTTAGTGAACAGAAATTATAAAAATGCTGGTCCTTTGAAGTCCTTGTCTTGTTAACTCGTCAATTTTTTTTTTATACTGTAAAATATTTACGTTATCGAGTCCGAAATAAGTTTTTCTAAACACTCGAAATTTCATGAATTTTACTGAAATTGTAAATTAATAATTGCGTTTCCATTATTGTCTTTGTTTGGCCACTTCTGTAATGTTTCTTAATTAAGTGTAGAGAAACTTGTGTCCTTTAAAAGTTTCATCGTTCTTTGAAGCTGTTCAATTCTGTGTCAATTGTGGAACGAACTTAACACAATAATGACTATTATTCTCAGTTGGGAAGGAACAATTAGTATATTATATGGCTTATCTGCATCCTACATAAAATAATTGTTTGTCAGGCTCGTCAGAAAACTTGACACTTCTTAGCACAATTTCGTACCGCCTCAAATTTTACTCTTTTAAGTTCTTGGATATATGCATTTAATCGCTCTGTACCTGAATGAAAGTAATCTAGCGCTCGTGAGCGGTCGCTAACTATAAGTAAGCGATGTAACACCCGATACCCTTATTATCACTTCACTACCCTTGTATAGTAGACTAATTAAATGTCAGTTCACATCTTCTGTGAACATCATTGTATATTACAATTAAAACGTAATGTAGCAAATGGAGATAAAATTAATTTAGCGTTTATGTAATTATAAATGCCTTATCATTAAAGGAAGCGACTAATTGAACTAAGGTTGTTTTATGTTGTACCTAATTTAATTTTATTCCCTTTATATTATCTTTGATGGGACAAGAATATTGGCAGCACTTATTTAAATAATTATTTCTTCAGATAATAAATTTTGCTTCAATCTAGGACAGCTTTTATATGCTACATTATTTGTAAATTACGTACATCAGCTTGAAGTTGTTTAAATTGAATGAAATTTGTTTTGCGGAAGGTGGGCTGCACGTAATTGTATCAAATATCTCAAATATACAGTTAGAGAGTATTAAAAATTAATTTGAGCTAAATTCTCTGAAGAAATATTTTTATTCGAAGTTGAGCAAAATAGTTTCATGGCAGGTTTTATAATAGTCGGGTAAACCTGGTATAACATTTTACTGATTATAATGTTACACCAGGTTTATCCGACTATTGTAAAATAGGTCCTTAAGCATTTTAAAAAATTGAGGTTAATAGCAAATATAATATAGAACGAGTATTATAATCCGCGCTTCTTTAAAATAAATCCCAGTTGAAAATTTAAAAAATTGAAAGACGAATTTTCTTTAACCAGGAAAAATAAAATATTGTTTTTTACTTGAAATATGAAAATGTAATGTATTTATGGAATATGAAGGAGAAGAATTACTTTGTGGATGAATTTAAAATAAGAATTGTGGTTCTAATGCACCGTAACCTGAAATATTTTAAGTGTCTACTTGCGAGACTAAAATTAATTTTACGAAGGTAAAATCTTGGGTTAAACAAGCAAGCACTTCTTGAAATTAAATTTAAAACCAGCCTAAAACAATGGTTAAAGATCAAGAAACCACGGAGGTCTTGGCGAGACTACGAAGACAAGAGCATTGACAGCTCAATGCTGTTTAACTTTTTTTTTTAATAAAACTTGAAATTTAATTTTATTTTTAGAAAAAATAAGATCGATGATAAATTTAAATTTGAAAGTTTACAGCAAATCGAAAAATTTCTTGGATTTAAACTTAAAATAACAGCTTAATTACCGGCATTATTAAGATCGATCATAAATTAACATGAACGAAAAGTTGAAGATTAATATCGAAGTAATTGGACATTGAGTTGAGTAATAATTTTTTAAAGATATTTACGAGCTCATCAATTAGCGGCAGGAAAATTTTCAAAATGTTTGGTATTTTTTATATTTAATTTAACGACTGTTTTTAACATGTCTTACCATATTATGTCTCTATAAAATTTCATTCAACTTTCAAAATAAATTTCAGTAAAAGCTTCTAAAGCTTAATCAGGTTTATGTTCTGCAATAATTAATTTTTGTGTTAATTTTTTGTTTACAATGCAAAATACAGAGTAAAAAGTTTAAAAAGTTTTTTAATTTGTCAGGTGTCAATTTTACACGCCGATGTTTCGTTACGCTCTCGTTATGATTTTAACTTTTAATTTTGTTGTATTTTTAGAGTGAATTTTAATTAGTTTACTTCAAATATACCGCGTTATGTATATTCGCTGCCTCCTAGCATATTATTCAATATTGACTGAAGAAAACGATAACATATTTTTTTGAAAATGAAAATATTTTGCAAGAAGTAATACAAAGTTTTTATTTAGTTATATAATTGAAAGAGTAAAATTTAATTTCAAACGGGAATTTTAATACGTATTTTTACTTTTTATTTTACACTTGATGGAAAGAAGTGGGGCTATACTTTTAGGGTGTAATCTTGTTTGTTTGTCTTATGGATGATTGTTCCTCACCCCTCGTAACTTCAAAAAGAATTTTACCAATTTTGAGATGGTTTTCTGTAAACATTAGATAATTCTCAAAGCAGGTTGTAAAGGCTGCTCACCATACTGTATCACAAGGGGGCGCTGCGGTTCCACCACAGTGTTATAATGTTATAAAGAATATACCAATTTTAATGAAGTTTTTTAGAGCAATATTTACTGTAGATTTTAGATATTGAATAAAAAAAGTTAACAGTGCCCACGTTGTTGGTACTATCGTTCAGAAAATTTGCGAAAATATAGACTTTTGGGTTTCTTCCTTCTCTCTTACATGGGAATTTAAAGTAATGTAGAGAGGCAAATGCCACTTCAAAAATTTCTCACTTCACGGAGCTCATATATCTTATATACTAGCTGAGATATTCTATATTATCTAACCAAAAGTAATATTTTCATTAGTAAACATTAAACAGAAGTAAAAAATTAGAACGAGTATTTTTCAGTTGCTTAACCAATCATTCATATCGGCTATACACATATTCAAGTAAACCACGGTCAAGCTGGAATTGAGGGCTAAATTAATAGCATCCTTGAATTGTACTGAGGAGACAGTCTAGCGAGTTATAAAATTTGTTTTGGACAGTGGGCAGTATTGTCAGGTTTAGTGTAAAATGAAAAAGTGTAATGGCTCTGCTGTTATAAAAGTTATATTGTAAGATTGAAAAAAAAATGAAGAGTGATTGTATCCACCACCTAAACCTTTAGCTTTTTGAGCATTCAGCATGTATTTCATCAAAATGCCGTGCATGAAATATATCACTTTTTGAATGATGTTAATTTTAAAAAATCATATTTCTAAACTTTTAATTTAATTTTTGTTTTTAAATATTCTGTTCAAATTTGTGTATAACGTCGTTTATAATTTTGCCTAGCGGTAATTAAGAAATGTCGGTTACATTATAAATTTGATTTTTTAATTTTAAATTATTTTGTCAATTATAAATTTTTCTTAGTTCTGCAATAAATTTTAGTTAAATTTTGTTGTAATCTAATTGAGTTCAATTATATATTAAATTGTCTTTTTTTTAATTTTATATCACTTTGATTTATTTTTCAAATTTATTTGTTTTAATTATTACAAATTATTAATATCAAACAACTTTGACGTTTATATTACTACCATTGAAAATATAAAATGAAGCATTCCAAGGAAAAACTTGACATCTTTCTCAAAATTATAAAGCAAAATACAATTTTTAATTTTAATTAAGGCATGGTATTCTTAAATAAAGAAACATCGTAATATTTTATATGTATTGGCGTGTTTTTTTATTTGAGTTAAAACTTGTCTCACTTTCTTTCTGTGTAAAATTGAAAGGTTGAATACTTGACCTGCAGTGATAAATAGTGATAGCAGAAAATCATATTGATAAATAACTCTGATGTTTGAGAGATAGTGTAGTAAATTGTAATTAATTAATTAAGAATAAAGAAAGGTGCGATATATTTGTGAAACTGTTAAGTTCAAAAGTTGATAGAAATTGTAGCAGAAGCTGTGGAAACTAAAAAAACAAGATGAAGAATTTTATGTACGTGTGTATTTTCTTTTATATCAAAATGTACAATCAAATGTATATATAAAATGACTTCATTATTTAAACATAGAATTGAAAATCGTAATTAAAGCACTTTTAATTGAATTTTTTCTGATGTTGAATGTTTTAACACAGCTTGAATGTTTTTAAATTTACCATACATTATTAATGAACAACATCTAAATCTTGCGTAATAAAATTTGGATTACCCATCACGATGGTTATTTAATGATGTTTTCGAGGTTTTCATTTCCTGTTTTAGATTGCACGATAAGTTACTGGTTTTTGTTCATTATTTTCGTTAACATGGTGGTGTATAAGGACATTTTCGAGAATAAACCTAATTGCAAAATCAAAATTTGAGGTTTTATTTTTAAACATCAACTTGATCACGATCAAACTTCGGAGATCGAACTTTGCGAAGTTGATTGGCTTATCTGGTGGACAGGAACACCCTGGGGCTGCACTAATCTGTATATATTTATTTCAATTATATATAAGGGAGAAGAATCGTTTAATAACTTAAAAAAAATTACTTTCGGTAACTATGAACGACAGATACCTGATTTGCGTTTTAAAATTTTTAGTAAAATTTTAATAATTTACGGTCAGCTCGGAATTACATTTTCACAATATTCATCTTCACCATTTTTCATATCATTGCTGTATGATTTCCAGATGGCTTGTTTTAGAATTTAGATGGCATTAGTTACAACAGCTGACCATACTAACTAAGATTTGGCTGTAATGAAATTGTAAGTTTGATTGATGGAAATTTTGAACAAACATTTTATGTTTATGTCATGCATCAATGTTTAAATTGCTTTTGGTTATATCTTATTTGTAATATTTTTCGATCGATTTAAGACACGGAGATTTCTTTCAAACATATTATAGGTGTACACGTGAAACTTGATTAATAATATTAATAATATCATCGACAATTTGAGCAACTTAAATTTTTATGGTATCTTGAAGCATGTGATTAATATAAGTTGTCATTAACCAAAGTGCAAATTATTCGTCATATAACTCAATTTTATGGCATCTAATGAAAGCTTGGACTTTTCAATGAAGGTGCCGCAAAATGCTTTTTAAAATAATTCACTTCACTGCATTTTATACAACATTACCTCGAAAATCCTGTTATTATTTTTATATTCGCAGTTTAGTCAAGTAGAAAATATTTTGTTAACGAATGTAGGAATATTTTTCATAGTTTAGTCATTATAGGCAAAACTGCGTTTGCAATAAACTACAAATGTTTATGCAAGGTACCAAATTTTAATATAGCTCTTCTTGGCGACAGGCCGGTAGATATTAGATTCCAAATTCAATTTTATGGTTTGGAATTTTTATAATTCAAACAAAATTGGTAGATTTTTAAAAAAGTGCCTGGTTTTGAAAGAATAGTAAATTATTTTTACACGGAATAAAAACGAATTAGCAAATTCAGCTTGTGGTTTTTTGCTCAGTTGCCCTAGACCGCTTCGAACTGAAAATATTCATTTCCCAGCTTGCTCCAAGCTTGCGGGCTTCTAAGATGTTACTCACATTTTGTGAAAATCTGTATAAAAGTTTTCCAATTTTTAATTTTTGAGCAGTTACCTTGTTTACTGGCTATTGAACTTCCATTAAAAATTTATACCAACTTAAAAATTTAGTTCGGAGAAATTTCATTCGATTGGTTTATTTTCGTGATAGTTCAAACACTAAACTATCATATTAATTTGTACTTTAATTACTGGATTTATGAAGTAATTCGGAAGTATGACCTATTGCATCAATTTCCTATGAGCTATCCGATATATTCTAACCAATAATGTTTTGTACATTTCTTTTGCTGAGAAATGCGAGAAAATATTTGGAACTAAAATAACGCGGTGGTGCGGTGGTGCTTGTTGGCGTTCGACAAAAATTTGAATTTCAAACAAGCATCGATTTCCCAAGAGTCTAATGACCTAGTAACCAGACTAAATAAGTTTTTTGTTGTGGGTGGAATCCATCAATATGTAAAAGATGAAATATTTGTTACATAAAAATTACTGGTTTCCTATAGTAATTTGGTCAAAGAGAATTAGTCACACAAGTTTTATGCATTTTGCACACCCAGTCGTTTATGCTATTACGGATAGATAATATGTGTTTGAAACAAATAGATTTGAAAAATTGCTTTTTATGTAAATGCAGCAAGAAAATATTTTATGCATACTATTAAATTGAACAAAAGAAAGCAAAAGATGCTGCTAAATTATGCATATTTCTTACAAATAATAATGGTTTTTCAGATCAGCCCCTAAGCTCGGTCATTAAAATTCGATCCTGTGTAGATGCTATTTAAAGATTATTAAAGGGAAATGATAATATTGGTGTACGAACAAAATAAAATTTGTAATTCTGATTTTCTACTCGAAGAGCTGTTTTCTTATTTTTTTTACGATATAAGTTGATTTCATATTATTTTGACTTCTTTTTTCCTTTTTTATTTTATAAATATCGGGACCATCGTGACTGTATTCTATACTGACGCAACGTGCCCTTTTTATTAAGTTGGGAAAATTTAATTTTCCGAACTGTTTTTTAAATAATGGAGTCTTGAAAATGTCTTTATAGTTTGACAATGTAATCAATATAGTACGTATTGAGTTTTCATTATGTCTTTAAAATACAAAATAAGAAATTTTAAATTCAATTTTCATTTTTGACATTTGATTATTTAAATAACATTTCAGTATAATACGCCAACGGTGTTATGAAAAAGAAAAACTCTTCATGAAATCTATTACGGGATTCAAAAAAAGTGAAACATCTTATGACAAAAATCTACGATGGTATCAAAATGATTGTCGAATGTGATGCAACTATAAGAGTATAGTGTCATTATTTAACCAGGTTAGATTCATTCATAAGGCATGTACGGAAAATTAGAGAATGCGGTTTTATTTCGTATACATTGCTGCGATGATCTCAAGTCTTCAGACATAGGAAACACACCTAATTAATTACATTTCTTTATAGATTATCTATTGCTATTTCAACGCCATTTTATGTTGGGAACCTCATTTATTTTGCGGGGTTTTTAATCGCCGCCACTGTTTATATGTTAAATCTTCAATTATCATATCAATAAAGCTACTCGATAAAACATTTACATGTTATAGTCAGTCTTTGATAAATCGTCACTGCTTATCTTGATGTATCTTATAGCTTGTGTTGTATTTCTCTTATAATAAATTGCATTCTCTTAGTGCTGTATGACACTAAATATTCTTGAATTATACGAAACCTATTATCCTTTGATGATTGAGTTAAATAAGCGCGACTCATAAAGTTACTGCATAGACTTCTGAATTACATTTTTGTAATTATTAATAATTTCTTCTCATACCTGACGAATCTTTCTTATGAAATCCTGCATTCGTAGTTATGAATTTATATTTATGTCATAGTGCTACAGCAAAACCTAATTGGTCATGGATAGTTGTCCCATCTATTAATTAAAATTTCCATCAAATAATAATTATAATAAAACTATTAGGTATCTAACACATCATCGTATCATGAATGTTTTTTGATATAATGAAGTTTTATTATCATTTCAAAATATTTATGTATTAGTTTTCAACGCAAACACATCTACGATGATAACATTCATGTGGTTACTTTTACCTATTGTAATAGTCCTAGTAAGTGTTTTAATTTTAAATAATTTTTCGATTTTATCAATTATCAAAATTTTAGCTTAGCACAGATTCCAAAATTATTGTTGATAAAGTGGAGTTGTGTTCACCTAAAGCTAACTACCCCATGAAATTTGATATAGTTTTTAAAACTGACTCGGAGAATTACCAAAGACTGGATGTAAATATTACCATTCCAGCTCCGGTGGGAGATAAAATCGGCGTAAGTGTTTTTTAAAAAGTTTTTGCATCGATAATGCTACTCGGAATTCAATATTTTAGGTTAAAATTGGAGGTTATTTTGTAGCAGGAGGGCACAGTATAAAATTAGGTGGCATTAAAGAGGATAATACTTGCCGTGCTTTAAATAGATATTTTGGAGAATTTTGGTATGACGTTGCAAGAGCAGCTAAGTGTGAGCCTAAAAAGTGCCCAATTGAGAAAGTAAAGAAATTCTTTATAATAGTTTACACATTCAGCAAAATTATCTTTCGTGTTATTGTTTTAGGGAATCTACTACTTAAGAGATTATAAACTTAATTTTGATGGGTTGCCGATTCAATTGCCTATTGGAATAATTCGTGTTTTGATTGAAGTGTCTGATTTTAGAAATAAAAGTATTTGGTATTGCGCAAACGTATTTGTGACTCATGATTAACATAAATCTAAGAGCTATTGCAAATTTTTGGATCGTCACTACACCAAAATGAATAAATTTACCTTCTGGCAACTTTAGGTTTTACCGGAGAATGAAAAATTAAATTTATTAGTACTATCTACCAAAGAACCAGCTTATAATTTTCTTGGTGCAATGACGACGTACCAAAAATGTAACTAGCTCTCCGACCAAAACTTTCACAATTTGAAATTTTACGAAAGTTGTAATGCCGAATAAAATTTTTTTCTGCAATGTTTTTTTCTGCTTTAATTTTTGCTAAAAAAGTTGTCAGGTCAATCAGTTACATGAATTTTTTATGAAAAAGAAAAACATAAAATTATTGAAAACCATTAAAATATAATTAAATTGGAGCACTGTGAAGCAAATGCAATGCAAAATCAATTTTGTGAATTACATATACCGTTCCGTAATAAACGTAACTATGTTTTGTCTGTCAGTGCATAACAAACTGAACTTGATTAATTTGTAAGCGCGATTATGTATAACAAAGTGTCGCCAACATTGTAGGGTTAATATCTCATCCAAGACTAATGTGGTTCGTTTGTTGCTTGTAGACTTATGTGATGTAATCTTTGGGGGATGTAGGTAGTATCACGATAAAGCACTTTGTTTCATCAACACTATCTCTTCCTTTGCAAATAAATTTTAATTTAGTTAAGATTTTGAAGTGTATGTAGCTTAGATATACAATACCTCAATAGTAAGAAACTTTTTACATTTTTATTATTTATTTTTATTATAAAGGGGCACATTCACACATTGTAAGAACTTCTAAGGCAGTCAAAACAGTTCGCGAACGAATTCGCAGAAATTCTTTCGCAAGTTTATCTTTGTCGATGGGATCGTGTCCTTAAAGTGTAAAAACGTTTACACCTTGTCAAGCGAATATTGGCCACCATTCGAAAACAAAAAATCAATACAATTTTTTTAACAGGTTAGGATAATTACACACAAAAAATTAGAATTGTTTATGTCAAGAAAAACTTCTAGTAGTTGCAGAATTCTTTCAAAAATAGCAGTTTTGTAAACATTTTCTGTATTTTGGTCATCAATTATTTTAAACTAATTTTATCTTGGAATTAATTACCTAGGACTTTTCGAGGTCACTGATTACGAATTTGAAGTTTTAAAAATGAAAATTTTTGGTCACTAGCAAAAATTGTTGAGAACTACTGCTTTAAGTCAAGAAATATTTTAAAGATAATTGAAGGGGCAAGTGGATAAAGGGGCTATGTGACATTTTTTAATGACCTGATATTTGATGATATTTTGTCCAGAATGAAAGGGCTATGTGTAAAAACAACTCATACACTCTTTTACCATGTGTAATGTGCATTGTTTATCTATATTTTAACTTGAAAAAGGGGCTATGTGCAACAGAAAAAAAAACTAAATGGCTCTTTACTCAATAAACAGTTTTTGTCACTTAGCCCCTTTATCCACTGGCCTCTTCAATTGTTTTAAGTATTGTGTTAATTATTTTTTTTGATATCTAAACTGGAAAAAATAAATACATATTTACAGATAAAAATATTAAAAGATATTTTAATCAAGTTAATTTCATAACACAAATTTAACATGTTTTATTCGTTTACATATCATTGTTTATAACAATTTAAAAGAAAACATTAATTTTCATGCAAAATTTAGATTTTTTTAGGTATTGTAAATTATTTTTAATAAAACTAATATCAGCCATTACATTATTTATACTACTAATCTTTTCTAAATCCACAAAAAATTGCTGATGGATTTTTCTCAGGATGTAATTTAAATAACCAATTTAATAATTTTTATTTCTACATAAATATATTTTTAAACAACAAATAGTCATAACTTGATCATTTTTTTTTCTGTTGGTCGATAAAAAACCAAAAATAGGCAATTAAATTGCCTTTCGATCAAATTACGAAAAGTACGCGTTTAAATTTGACCTTTAAGAAGGTGAAAAAAAAACAACATTTAGAAGAACGTAATTTTTCAACTAATTTATTTAATAATCTTGGGCAACTGTTTTGTACACGTTAGTAGAACCCCAAGAAATAGTTCCATGTAAAAGGTCGGATGAGATTTGAAGCCAAAATCTAACTGCACTCCACTAAAAGGTCAATCCACGTCAATTGTGAAGTTTGGGACTTTTCTATTTTGCTGATATTCTTATCCGAGCCATCATAAATATGTGTGTCGAGAACTTTTTTCTGATAGGAGTGCTTTTTTTGTGACCTAATGTGCTTAGGATATGTTAGTACTTAACGATGCAATTATTCAAATACTAAATATATAAACTGATGGTTAAACTTGAATTTAAATACTAAATACAAATAATAGAAATTTCACCGGTAATGTATTTTCTTGTTTTATTATGTAACATTAAATAATATTATTTTTTATGTTAGAAAAAATGACTATAAATTGTCGAATGTTTTTCTTTTTCCGTAGAAAATTTAACTTGAAATATTTTAGTCTTTATTTTGCCATATAAAGTTATTATGTCAGAATTATTCAAGTTTTTTTGTGTAATAGCTAAAAATGGTTTTATTGTTAACAGAATAAGCAAATTGTGATTGATGGTGTAAGATTAGGAGGAATTATATTGTATTATTTTCCTGTATTCAAGTACTGAATGCATTTACAATTTTTACTCATTTAAAATCAATTTAAATAATATATAACATATTGTAGAAATTAATTTTTATGAAGTTAATGTTTTTATAACGATTTGAATTTTCTGTCGGAATGACTTTTGAATTTACGAGGAAGTCTCCAGTTAATTTTTAATGTAGAAAGTAATCGAAAACTTTTGTTTGTCGTGTATATTATCCCATAACCTTGTTCAATTTTAAACATTAGTGGTATTTTGCCGCCAGTCTACTTGCGATATAAAATTCATAAGGCATACTGTTAATTATTCAAACTACGCCAAAAAATGTCTTTGGAATCAAACAATAATTGTGTATGTACATGGTGATTGCTTTTAATTAAATTTAAAGTGTAGGTGCTTGAGGTAAACAATAATTTTCCATTTATATTACAAAGGAGTTAGCTGTTTAGATTTCTGTTTTCAATAACTTTTGAGTCTTTTGTTGATCTGATTCTGATTAAAGTACAAAATTATTTAGTAATTTACAATTTTTTTCTAATTGTGGAAGTTTGAAATTTTAGTTAAAATAATTTTAGCTACATAATAATGCTATGAAATATGCAGAGACTAACTTATAAAAAGGATTTTTATGAAAATCAAAATAGGTTGCTTGTAGTTATAATTATGTAGTTACCTAAAGAATTTCCGAATTAAAATTTGATCTCACTGGGGATTGGTTTATTTTATAAGATGGCCGTGATAAACTTTATTAAAACTTATAATGTAACTAATTAAAATTTAATGAAAATATACTAATTACTTAACCTCAACCTGCCAGTGTGTATTAGTAGCTATTTATTTGTTTCTCCAAACTTATAAAAAGTAATATAACATTATGAATGAATAATTTATTCACGTTTGCTTGTGTAATTTGGTATTTTAACATGGTGGCTTTTCTGCATCAGTATGGGACATGCATCTAGAAGAAGAGCACTGTATATCTCCTAAAATGAATTGATTGGCTGTTATTTAGGTTATTATTAAATTTTATACCAATTGAAAAACGTCGCTTAGAGAAATTAAAGAATCGTTAATTAAACATAAGAAAAGTCAACTGTATATTATGAGGATCTCATAGAAGATTTAATGGAAAACATGCAATTTATTTCCATGTCAATTGCATAAAAATATAACATTAGATTGTGTTTGGTATGCTGCACTAGTGACACTAGCTGCTTGTTTTTTTATTTTGAAAAATTGCTTTGTTCTGCTAGCCAAATCTTGATATAAATATTATACATATTATAAAGCTTTTAAATCACATTTGTATCAAAATTTTGTTAGCGAAAGAAAGAAAATTATAAAATACCTTGGACGAGTGTACACTAGTGCAGCATACCAAACAAACTTACCGTTTTATGTCTTACATTATTATATTAAAATGAGATTGAGACAGTATACTCGTCAAAAGTAAGTAAAAAGCAAATTGTCGATACTTAATTTTTATTAAATAAAAATTTATTTAATGTTTTAAATATTTTTTATTTCATGACACATGCTGACATTTTCCTATTGTCATGCCTCGTAATTGTTCAATTTCACTAGTTACATATTATAATAATAATTTTATTACCAGTGTCCCAGTCCATGGTATGGAATAATTTGAATCGAAAGCAACTGTAGTTCCATTTTTAATTGAAAAGGATGTGCGATGTTTATTAGTATTAATTAGATTACCATCAACCCTTATTTTGGCTTTATCTTCTAAATTTTCAATTAAAAGTTGTCTGTAAAATACAAATTATTCCGAAAATTAATTTGAACTTCATTTACATATCATTTAAATTTAAGAGATTTGGAAGCTGAAAACCAGTGTTTTTGTTAATCTATAGTTTGTTGCTAATCTTTCACTTTTAGTTATTTCTAATATAAATTTTTATGAGGTTATCGAAATTTCTTATTATTTTATATCGGATGTTCGGAGGACACGCGCGGGTCATTTATAAATATAATGGATATTAAAATTTCCTTGAAATTATCTTATCGTTTTGAATATTTCATAACTAAGAATACGGTTACTTTTTGGTATGTTTAAAAATTGATTGCTAAATCGATGACGATTGGGTTTGCTTCGTCTAATTAATTTAAAGAATGGACATTTTTATTTATAGTGGGCATGTTTAAATTTAAAATATTTAGAAATTACATGCGTTGCTTACTTCGTAATTACTTCACCTGGTTCACAATGATTATAGACAAAGTTGTTACTTGACCGTGTGCCTGGAGGTTAGCACCCTTATCTAGCTTATCTATCTTTTTATTTTATAATTTTTTTCATAAAAAAATCCTTTGTACGTGATCAAAATTGCCAAAATAACTAACAAAAACAGTAAGTAATGAAAAGTTGTTTAATAAAAATACAAACCGAATAAAAAATTCATTACATTGTCTCTCGTCGCAATTTCTTTATAGTTACAACATATTAAGGAGGATTTACTGTAGTTACCTGTATAAACAACAAGCTGTATAAAACTGTCGCTTTGTAAAATGGGCTCTAGTATAGCACGATAATGAATAAGGTTCATGTGTGCGAAAAGCACAATTAATAATAATAATGACAGACGATGTGGATAAGCTTATTATGAAAAAAATGCCCACAACAGAGTAAAATGTATTTTAATGTATGCGGATATGAATTAGGGATGCCCAAAAGGAAGTGTTTTGCAAACATGTTAAAATACAGTGTTCATTTAATTTAATTGCTGCTTTTATCAATAACTGCAAATTTGAATGTAGTAATTTGCTGCCTAAGGGTAATTACAACATTTTGATTTAATAATTTAACTATATTTAAATTGAACGAAGAATTCGTGTACAACTGCATATGTGGCATAAATCTCAAAGTAATAGCGGTTTAGCATGCAACACACTTGCATCAACCGAGCTCACCTCATTAACAGTAATCGCTTAATTACAAAACGATTTGATTAAAATTATCCTCGGGAATAACTTCTAATAGTAATAATAATATAAATACGATTTACGATATTACGTAGCTATAAAGTGACCAGAAATGTATCGAAAATTTTGTAGCATGAAATTTGGGTAGGTTGTGATTATAAATTCAGATAATTTGTATTAGTTATACATGTAACAGTAAAAAACAACGATGGTTCAATAGACAAGAAATAAAAGAGATTACCATCACGATTGGCTAATTAATGCCGCTATTCAACTGATACCAATCAACATTTTAATATAACAATATTAATTTCTAATATCTCGTATATTATTAGAGATAGTAATTATTCAACCAACCCAAACGCAAAATGTTTTGTTCATTTTTACATGTACACAAATCAAAATGCAGCTTTAACAAAAAGTATTTTATTGCACCTACCGGTCATTTTAGTCGATAAATTTAACCGGGTTGCTATTGTGATACAAATTTGAGAATTGTTTTTCCACTTTACGACCCTATCAGTAATTTTTTCTCGCTGTTTTGGTCGATTGAGTGATATTTAATGTCTCCTCTTTTTGTTTTGGGCATTATTTCTGGTAGCGTGTTTATTGTGATAAACGGTTACTCTTTGTCTTTTGCATTATTTGTTGTCATGATAAACTTGAAATCGTCAAGTT
This sequence comes from Cantharis rustica, assembly GCA_911387805.1. NCBI lineage: Eukaryota > Metazoa > Arthropoda > Insecta > Coleoptera > Cantharidae > Cantharis > Cantharis rustica. The sequence goes on from OU426879.1 coordinate 41,734,479, forward strand.
GCGGTTCGTAAGGAATGTTAAGGTTCTACAAATTAACTTAAAATAATTTATATTATAATTTACTAATTACTTTGATCGATTTTGTTGTTCTTTTCGTTGGTGAAAAGATCCTGTCTCAATATATTTGATTATATTTTATTATTTTTTAATAAAGATTTTTATTTGTATTATAAATACTTTTGAAATTATTATACTTTTAAAATTAAATCTGAAATATTATTCAGAGTTGGTTATAACAACTTTACACTTTCAGTTTGTGGTGTAAAATGAATTATTATTTATCAATTATCACGACAAGAGCTTTCTTCTAAATATAATTACTAGGGTTTATTTTATAGTCTTAGGCTTTCCGGATTTAAATTACTGTTTATTTTTATTAATATTAATAAATTACTTATTTTATTAATTAGGAAGATCCTCCGATGTGTACTGTCAAGACTGCTGAAATCAAGGGGCCTGGAATGTCATTCAGTATCTCAGTAATAATACTAAAAAATAAACTCTTGTACAACCAAGTACAGTTTACTTTACATTTTTAAGTTTTTATTTATTATTATTTTAAGTTTAGCACTTATTTAATATTGAAGAGTGGAACTTCCTCGCCTACTACGCAATAGCTGCACCGCTTCTTTATTTTTTTATAAAATTAATTCTATGATAAAATAATGAGATCAGATTGCTATAGACGAGATCAGATTAAATTAATTTGATACAAATTAAAATTAAATGAATCAAGTTTAGACATGGAAAAGTTTTGATGTGAAGTGAGCCAGGATTCCCGTACACCTTTTACTAATAATTAAAAAACAAAAGTTATACAATAATTATAAAAAACAAGGTCAGGTGGACATGATCTTCTAGTTATTGAATGGTGTGGACTCGATTACTCAGGTTGTGCGGCCTGAAGGCCGCACTGACTGATCACTTTCTTGTAACTTTCCCATTTTTTTAAAGTTGTCAATAAAATTTACCAATATGTGTGATGTGTTACAGAAGGTATGGCAGACTGATTTGGCTTTTTACAATGGTTGTAAAAAATCATTGAACTTCAGTTAAATTGAACTTAGCTTAAACTTCTATTATAAAACTGGCAATTAATCAAAGACAGAATAAGTGCAAATTTGGGGGAGGGGGAGTTTGGGGGTCCCGTTTGCTTTTTATTTACGTGTCAAAACTGAGCAGTTGCTAAAATTGGAATACTTCCTGCTTCTAAACCTCTGATCGCTCCCGAGAAAAGATTAACAATATAAGCAAAAAATTGGGATAATTTTTTTTCTCACTTTTTGTAATTGTACCAAGCAGAAAGTCTGTTTCTTTATTTGTTATATAAATCTACATCGTAAGTTGCAGCCACCTGAAATTTTGCAAGGAGTCTGCAAAGGGTGCCAATTTTGTTATAGAGATTGCGCTCCGAATTGGAAAGATCCGGAGAGGGTTTACAAATTTTTACCATGGTGATATTTTAATTTCCATTCAAATAAAACCAGGCACTTCAATTAGTTATTTATAATACTATGATTTCGATTACGTAAGGGGCCTGAACTATTCGCTTGATTAGTTACATTGTAGATCTGTCGGTCTCAATGCAAATGTCATAATATTGCGCTTTGGATATTATATAATATAAACAAGGCCGTCTAACAAGGACCGATTGGGCGATCTGGACTAAAAACTACTTGGAAAAAAAGGATTTCTTTAGATTTCCTAAGATTTATTTTCATATAACGAACTTCTGTTCTGGGAAAACTAAATCTATAATATTCCTATGGATATCTCTAAATTTCCTCACATTTTCTTCACTTGTACCCTGGATTTCGTCGACAAATTCTCTCTCGTTTGGTTTCTAAGCATCATTAGATCCATGGCACCTCCGGGTTAAAGCCCAATGGATAGGAAGGATTCAATTGTAAAGAAATTATAACTTTGATAGTTCACATGAGCAAATCCACTTATACCTACAAGTAAATGTAACGAAATTGTATACAATTGTAATTTCATTTTATATGGAAATTTATCTTCAAGACTGTCTCGTTCTTAGTTGCTGCTAAGAAACACAGGTAGTCTAACATGAGCAGTAAATAAGTAATATTTATAATAATTATTAATAGCAAAACAGTAATTTTCATAACAAATAAAGAACTCGGCAGTTCAGATGAAAATTATGAAAATTAAAACTAGGACAATATTGCTTGTTGGGATGTGCAATTTAAAATATCAATGTTACCAAATTTCCGTACCCTTTTATTAGAGTGTTTAATTGACTTATTGACATGTGAATAATTTTGATTTTATTATTATCCTACCGTATGTATACTCAGCTTAATTTTTTCTAATTTTTTAAATGAAAATAAATAATTAATAGCTATAATTTCGTTTTCGTCACTTAATAGACAATTTGTTACCAAATGGAAAATAAATGACAGAAAAAAGTAGGCGAGTTTATAATATTATAAAGGAAACAATACCGATAAACTGTATTGAATCCTGAAATACATTAGACAATCTATCGATTTTATATCATCCTTGTTTTGTCGATTTTGTTCAATTACCAAAGTTAACTCAATAAAATTGGATTATATTATGTATAAGTTTTTATTAGTTAAAAATAAATTAAAACAAGAATTTTTTTTCGAGCCATCGAACTTATATAAGATGTGAGATATGGGCAAGGTGGTATGGCTCTTGAGCTTTCGGTTAAGCTTGGCGATCATTCTGTTAGTTATCTTTTACGTACGGTGCCATCGAGATGCATCCGGTTTTATGCATTTCATGGGCAACATAGTGTAATCCGATATTAAATACTTTATTATTGTGGTGTTTGTGCATTAATCCATTTCCGCTTTTAAATTTTATGGTTTTCATTTAATTTAACATTTTTGAGTGTAATTAATTATTACTGTCAATTCGTCCTAGTACAAATAGATTATTTTTTAATTGAAAAATTAATTATAGAAATATTTTATATTGCTTTTAATAATATTAGCAACTATTTAAATTTACTAGTTAAATTTTTTTTGTTAATGTTTGTGGGAAACTATTAAGAGCATTACAAAAGAGTCTCACAAGAAATATTTTTTTTATGATAATTTATAATGTAGCCTTATAAGTTATGTTATCAGTTAACTATCATGTAATCATTTACAGTTAAGTGCCTAATTATGACCACATACTATTAAAATTACTTCAACATATGTTACTAAGTTGTATTGTAGGCAATACAAAGTACAGACATATAAGGTTGAAAATAACAGTGATAATTATCTTATGCAGAATTTTGTATCTAAGTGCAGGAAGGAAGGAATATTTAGGAAGGCTACAAATAATCGGTTAAGTTTAAACAAAAGGAACGTAGAAAAGATCATTGTTCGCATTCCGCGGTCATTGTGTTTGAACCTCAAACATAGTTCAAAAGAGATCTCTAAAGTTTCCCATTTGATGTTTTTGTGCGATTGTAATTCCGTTACACCGCTTCTGCAATTTCAGCTAGATACGGTGCGATTTTATTACCGAACTTTTCGAATACTTTCTTAATTGACAAACTGATTATAGAGATCCTTGCGATAAGAATATCCACAGTTGAAATATTTGTAATAGAAAATTAAATTATCTAACGATTAATTAAACCCCCGACATAGTTAATGTTAAATTGAAGTTGGGTTCGAATCTTGTGGATCGGTAGAATTAGTTTAAATGACATTCTCTGTAACCCTCATGAACCAAAATCTTAATTAAATCTACAAAGTTTTATCTGGAATAGCTTTCAGAAAATCATTATAAGATTTACGCGAAATTCTGCATTAAAACTTTTCAATTTTAACCAATGTATATATTAAAAATTTAACAGATTTTCCTACACCAAACATCCTCTCAGTTAAGATGACAGGTTTATATCAATTGGACGTGTTTCTTTTGACAATGAAAATTACAAACTAATTATAAATTTTAATTCAGCCAGGTAAGGATTCGAAGCTATGTACGTTGAACACTGCTCGATAGGGAATTCCCGAATTAACTCATATGTGACTGGATTTTAAATTTAATTACTACATTTTAAATTACTTTTATATCACTAAAGAATAATAAGGTATTAAACATAATTTTTTATTCATATTATGCACATATTTTAGCAGTTGTTATATAAAGTATAATAAATATTTGTTACTTGGCAATCTTGAATAATTCCCATATAAATTTTCTCGGGCAGATGCACAAATACCTTCGTGCAGGCTGCATATATTATAAAAGTTACAAATCTAAATACCTGACCTGTATGCATTTGTTTCTCAAGGGTACTTCAAAAAATGTTATAGCAAAACCACCACATAAAATAGTGAAAAACTGTATTATTCCCATTTAAGATTTGGATTGAAATGGTACACATATAGGTATTAGGTTAAAATATCCATGTTGTGGTTGTTAGACTATTATTTTAAAGCAATTTAAAATATTACGCTGTAAGTTAATGTCAACAGAGTAACTTAATTAAAACTTATCAAAATTACATGCAGTTAGTTAACGACGGCTACAACTGACTAATTAGATTTTCACATCTAAACTATCTATTTGCTCCAATTTTCAACCAAGTTCGTGAAATAGATATAAAAATTTCCGCTGTTCTTTCAATTTGGCTCTAATTAATTTTTTACAGTGTTGTAAGATGGGCGATAAAGTTCATTCATCTGCTGAGTGGAAAATTACTTTTTAATAATTTAGTGAAGGAAAACTTGATACCTTCACTTGGGAACATAATTGACAAAAGAAATTAGAATTATACGTATGGAAAATCAATGTTTTCGATATTTTCGACTATTTCAGTTTTTATGATAAAATTATTAATACTTATAATTGTATATGATAAATTGTCTTATCAGGAGCAAATGTGCTCTTTTATAATATAAAAGAAAAATTTTTAAATTTTTTTATAATTGGTTTCCATAAATATTAATTTTACTGCCGGAGACGAGTAGATAGCTATTTTTTTCTGATTTTCTCTCGGTTTTTCTTTATTCTATAATTATCCTTTTTTTTAATAAAAATAAGTAATAAGAAAAAAGTTTTCTCATTCTTTGCACTTTGCAAATTTTTATGAATATGTTAAAAGTTAGTTCGATGCACTTTAATTAATTCACGAAGGTTTTGATTGTAATTTGCAAAGTAATTATAAGTTCTTTAGAATAATTTCAAGTTTTGGCGTGAACGAGTTTTCGTGCCAGGGTTATAACATGAGTACAGGGGTTTACTACATGCATTCTGCAGCATTATTTGCTAATAAATTCGACCAAAGACCCGTGTCTTCCTGATAGATTGTAAATTATGCAAGCACATTGCATCCCCTGTTGTGTATTTGCATTTAGCAAAGACAAGTTAGTATATTCATATTTATTGCGTACTCATTGCAACTACAAATTAAAGTTCGTTCAGCTTGAAATTTCTCGTAATTTATATTCATTTCGATGTGTTATTAATAACAATAATAATTCATAAATAACGATCGCTATTAACGAGACAAATTGGCAAAAACGTTAAAATTGAATTCGAATTACATTCACTGTCAGCATCAAACACTTGTATTTATTTCTTGATTGAATTTTAATTCATAATTTTCTTTCATTTTAAGCTTTTAACTTTTTATCGTTTCGGTGATTTTGTTGTAACGAATGATTTTTTTATGTTAAGTTCTTAAAATAGTAATTTACCTGATGGGTTTGAAAAGTAATGTTTTATGAAAGAGTAAACAACATCAAAGTAAAATCATGCGGAGTGATATAATTGTATAAGAAATTCTATAAATTCTGCACAGTAATGAATCTTTTTGTAAAACTTGTAAAAAACGAATGAAAATTTTCATCGAATCAATAAAATTTTAACCGTTGGGAAAAAATTAGAATGCCACTAATATATTATTAATAAATAAAAACATTTGTATTTCTAATGTGTACTTACGCTTTGAAGGATTGACATAGTACACCTTGTAATATATTAAATCAATAAATTATTGTTATTAACAAACCTTAAAAACAGTTTACAATAATTAATACATCACGGTCGTTGATTAATTAAAATTTAGAATAATAAATCAAAACCCAATCAATATTTTTTTATAAGATCATTAAAAAAATGCTCTCAACGCTTTTTAGAACTAAAACGTATAATTTTCTCGTATATGAAAAATATATGTATTAATTATTGTTATGTATTTAGAAAACGTTTTCAACATACCATTATTTAATCATCAGGGAATAAATCAATAACCATTTAAACACAATAATAAATAAATAAACATACTCATGTATGTTACTCTTTTGTTAATAAGCCTAGATTTCCATTATTGGCATTTAGTATTTCAGATTATTTTTTCATGTATATTTATATAATGTTAGTAATTTTTAAACAAAAGATATTATTTTTAAATAAAATTCAAATGCTGTTTTGAATAATAAAAAATAACGAATGATGCTGAAAAGTATCTGAATATTAAATGATAAAAATATAATTTATGGAAGTAGTACGCAAAGTGTCTCTACGATTTTAAAAGTTTTCCTAATGAAATTATGGTAGTCAAGGACATACATTACAAATGTCGATATTAAATTTTGAGGAACATCCAAAATTAAGTGTAAAAAGGCCAAAACTGAATGTTGGCTGTTTCCAAAAAAGTAACCCTACCAATGGCGGTGTTTTTGGGTAGAAATTGCACTTGAAAATGGAGGATGTAGAAAGACGTAGATCTCAGAGTAGCTGAACTCATTAAAAACATCCCCGAAGTCGGTTCAATTCGAAGATAACGGAATTAAAAGGCGTGGATTGTTTTTTTAAAGTAAAATTTGCTCATAATTAACGAAACAACCAATCGAATAATCGCAATTGGTTTTTTGGTCTTTTTTACGCGAAAGTTTAAGTGATTCATAAAATATTATGTTTATGTTTGTATATTAAAGCCATAAACTACCATAATTTCATTAGAAATTTTTTAAAATTATTGTGCATTTTGTATCTATAAAATTTTTAAAATGTTGTTAGCAGAGAATGCCTAGAAGTCAATTGCAGGCGATTCCGCCCATTAAAATAACCGCAACTATTTATTTTGAGTACATGTACCTTCAAAAAAACGAGTAAAACACCGATTACTATATGAAAAATCGATATTTCAAATTCGATTATATTGAAATTTAAAGGAATAATTGATGTACTCATAGATTCTCTATTTAATTGCTCCATTTTAATGAGATCTTTAAAATTCCACAGCAATTTTAGTGGTAACTATAAAACCAGTGGGGGTAGTTAACATTACTGCACTCAAAATTTAATTTTACTGATATTACATATTTAAAAAATATTTCGATAATAAATAATTCGTAACTTGAGTGTTCTAGCCTCGAATCGCTTATGTTTTTGAATTATATTAATTCGCCGGATGTTATAACGAAAAAGTTACAAAAGTGCAATAGTATAGCTTGAACCTTAATAACGATAAAAGTTACCCATGAATCTTTTCCTTTTAGAATCGATTTTCTTCAATATTTAATCTATTTCTGTTTTATTTGATTATTTTGAAAATAACGTGTCGTAATGTTTCCTATTTTTATCTCAAAACTTTTGCTTTATTCGTGTATTTTGTAACTTTCGACAGTAACTACTTATAAAATTGGAAAAATTTTGCTAAAATAATTTAATTTGAACTGAAATAAAAACGAACATAAATTTTGTTCGTCGTATAAAAAGCATTCAAATTGCATTTTATGTTCAATACTTTTTAGTACATTTGTTGGACAAGGGCAAGACGTTTAATTAACACAACGAAATAGCAAACTCCTAACTCCTGTAATTAAGTCATTTTGTTTTATATTTACGATGTCTTTTACAAAATTAGACATTTAATTTAGAATTGATTTAAGGTTTTCTATTTTATGAACGACATCAGTAAACCGATGAAAAATTAGCTTTTAATATAATTATTTACCTTATCTTTTCATAAGCGCAATCATAAACTGAGATGCTATTGCAATGACCCATAATGGGAAATTAACATGCTCTTCTTTTTTTATTACTTTTTCACCGAGAACATTTTTGTTTTATAGAAAAATATAATATAAGCTGTAACTTGTATATAGATTTCTTAGAAGTTAAACATAAACCATATTAATATCAGCTAAAAATGTGTACCAAACTTTAATGTATTTTGGATAAGAAATCTAGCACGGAACTTCGTCGAAAGTCCAGTTCAAGTATATTTGCCTATACGTATCAGACACATCTAAGTAAATAGTTTTGAATTTTTATTATTACATCTATTTTATGGTAAACCGAATTTTCCAATATTTGCTCTTGAACCAACTTCTTCATAACTGTACGTACTTATATTTGAAAATTAACATAAAATATACTGCTTCTGGAGAGAAAATAGAAAATGCAATAATGTTAAGGGTGAATTAATTATTGTATTTTGAAATTTCATTGTTCGGATTTAAATTTAGAGGAGAAAATGTATCTACGAAATAATAGGTACGTCACAAGTCATCGATCATTTATTTGCAAAAAATTTGCATTGGAGACAATTAGAAATGATATCCAATTTAAACTGTTATTATTGATGATATTTCTCCAGTTTAGTTACAAACAAAACTCGCCTGATGTTCTTATCAGAATTTATTATAAATTTAATGATTGTGCTAGTAATATGTAAACTAAAATATTTCTATAATTAATTCATTGATGAGTCGTAAACTCATCGTGTTCAGAGCTTTATTTAGGTGTTAACATCGTTGAATTTTCTATTGTATTTATAAAAATTATAAAACATCGTGCGCTATAAATTTGTGAAAATGTCTAAGGCCGGTGCTTCGGGTATATTGTCGGCTATTATTGTTGTTGCTTGGACTGGTATTTATATTACAAAACATCCAGAAACTGTAACGAATAATAATATTAACTCGACCACCGAAATTGAAAACATGGATGGTAATGTGGATTATGACATTATATTTTATCAAATGGATGAGTCTAACGATACACTTGTGGATCGAAGAGACTACATAAAAGAGGTATTTCACATTAAAATAGTCGATAGTATGAAAATTTTAAATTAAAAAAAGTTTTCCATAGTCATAAAAATTTTGAATTGAAAATATGAGGATAAATTATTATTTATACAGGCTGTAATAAATTTCGTGATGTTCTCTATATTTTTACTTTCGTAATCATTAGATGTATACAAAACAAATTAATTGTTCTTACCAAAGCGTACGAAAAAAGTAATCAGGTTTTGGTTAAAAACATAAGAATGGTATACTCCGAATATTATTTATTGTATTTATATAATATTAATTATATATTTTATATTACATACATTATTATGAAAGTAGGATACGCTGAAATTTTAAATAATACACTGAAAGCTTAAAATTTGTTTCGGCAACGAATGGTATTCTTCAGCAACTGATAACTTTTATAAAATTATATTAATCGATATTAGTTTATAATTAAAATCATATCGTTAAGGTTATTAATATGTGATAATATTTTTTTATAAAATTAATTTTTACATGTTACATGAAATTGAAATAATTTAAATTAAAATTTTTTTTTTAATTTTAATTTTGTATGTAACAAACTATATCATACAATTAAATAGTTTTTGATCTAATATGTAAGTTACGAATTAAATTTTATTTCAATTTCATGCAACATGTAATAATTAATTTTATATAAAAATATAATTCAAATCAAATATAAAGAAAGTAAAAATTTTGACTAAAACCGAATTATTTTAATTATTGAGTTTACTTACCAGCGACTTTTCATTAATCCCAATCGCAAGCGAAATTCCTTGTCTGCGTTAAAAAATTATACATCAAGCAACTAGATGATTTTTTATCCCAAGAACAGAATGAAAAATCATTTTGGTGTACATACCATTTTTCGCATTTTAAAAGAAAATGATTCTGTGACATACGAAGATCTCCATCTTGACTTTTTTGGGCGACTCTTCTTTTCCCGTATTTTATTTCTAGCATAAATGAGACGCTTTATTCCTATTAAATCAGGAACAGAAGTAATATGCATAAAATCTCAAATTTAAAACGCAAGATATTATGTAATATAAATTTTTTTTTAATAATTTGATGGACATTTGGGAGGCCTATTGATGAAAGATGGTATACACAGCACTCACGGTGAACGATATAAAACCATATTATCTTCTTTAGATAAGTGGGCATTTATTTGAATTAACAAAGTAACGCAAGGTAAAACTTTTTTAGGCCAGGTTAGTCGTGCTAGACTCGACTTCCTGGGCGGTCGACCTAGTTTCGAATGTTTCATGCTTAATGAACTAGGCATAATAGGCCTTAGAATTTTGCTCTTCTCGTCATAATAAAAGAAAAAAAATTGAAGCAGCTTCTTTCAAATCATTTGCATTCTCGAGTATTCTATTTTATTCAATTTAATTTTCTTTTCTTTTTTTGTCGCTATCGATTTTCTCAAGCTGTATATTTGCAATATATTCTACTACGTAAATGTTTGGATAAACTTTTAATAGTAGTTGATAGTTTGTGGGTATAGCAACAATTTTATTTTCACTCACCATTTGATGCAATTAATGTCAGCTAACTTGGAAAACTTTTACGGACTGTCGGAGATATTTACGAAAGCCAATAATGGAATTTTCGCATATTGACTTGGAATTACCATTAGATTAATTCCAATAAGTTTTCAAATTTTTGTTTGCAAATTGTTATTGCGATAACTTTTATTTATTTAATTTTTTTGTTTGTTTTAGATGATGAAGCATGCTTGGGATAATTACGTGCAATACGCTTGGGGTAAAAACGAGTTACGTCCGCTTTCGAAACGTGCTCACGCGGCCAGCATCTTTGGTACCATGAACGTGGGAGCTACAATTTTAGATGGTCTCGATACATTATACATAATGGGTTTGACGGAAGAATTTAACCAAGGAAGAGAATGGGTTGCAAATGAACTCAGCATCGATGCATTGGTAAGTTTAAAATGCACTTAAAATTACCAAATTTTATTACAATTTCTTTTTAAAGACATCGGACGTTTCCGTTTTTGAAGTTAATATCAGATTTGTTGGTGGATTACTGGCATGTTATGCGTTAACAGGTGATATTTTGTTTCGCGATAAAGCGCAAGAAATAGCGGACAAACTTTTACCAGCATTTCAAACTCCTACAGGCATTCCTAACGCGTTGGTTAATTTTAAAACTGGGGTACGTTTGTTTCAATCTTTATTAACTTGCTCATAATAATTAAATTCTTCTTCAGTCGAGCAAAAATTACGGTTGGGCTAGTGGCGGCTCCAGTATATTATCAGAATTTGGAACATTACACCTCGAATTTGCTTATCTTAGTGACGTCACTGGTAATAATATTTATCGCGGCAAAGTCGATAATATTAGACAATTTATTAGAGGACTTGATAAGCCTAAAGGATTATATCCAAATTATTTGAATCCTAAAACTGGAAAATGGGGCCAACGTAAGTATTTGATTTTTTCTTTGGAATGCAGACTTGATAAATCTTTGTGTTTTAGATCACATGTCTATGGGTGCGTTAGGAGATAGCTTTTATGAGTATTTACTGAAAGCATGGGTCCAATCTAATAAGGAAGACAACGAATCACGCCAAATGTTTGACGATGCAATGCAGGCCATCATGCAGCACATGCTTCATACTTCTCCAGGGGGTCTTACTTATTTTGCCGAATTAAAGTTTGATAGATTGGAACACAAAATGGACCATCTTGGATGTTTTTCGGGTATTTCAAATCTTTAAAGGCGATGGCGTTTGAAATAACTTAAAATTTTTTTTGCTTTAGGTGGTTTATTAGCGCTAGCATCAAAGAGTTTGAAAAACGAGTTGTCCGATAGGTATATGGAAGTGGCTAAAGAAATAACACGTACTTGTCATGAATCTTATGACAGATCCGATACAAAGTTAGGACCCGAATCGTTTAGATTTAACGAAGGAGCCGAAGCAAGAGCTTTGAAGAGTTCTGAGAAATATTACATTCTCAGACCAGAAGTTATAGAATCTTATTTCTACATGTACAGATTGACAAAAGATCAGAAATACAGAGATTGGGGTTGGGAAGCTGTACAGGTGAGTTACATTGAAATGAATTGTTTAGTAAATCTACATTTATTTGGATTTTTAGGCGTTGGAAAAATATTGTAGGGTGAACGGCGGTTATACGGGATTAAAGAATGTATATTCTGATGATCCCGTGCAAGATGATGTTCAACAGAGTTTCTTTTTAGCCGAAACTTTGAAGGTATAGATAGTTAATTATACTGAAAAATGGTTTCTAACATTAATTATTTTTGCAGTACTTGTACCTGTTATTCTCCGATGATAGTCTGTTTTCCTTGGACGATTGGGTGTTCAACACGGAGGCTCATCCATTCCCAATCAAAAGCATAAATCCTTTCTACCGGGAAGCAACTGTATAATCCACATTTGAGTGGATTGACTTTAGTTAGTGCTTTTGCCAGACTGATAGTAGATACTTCCAATAGAAAATTATTTATTGAAATATAATATATTGATTGAGAGACTTGATGATAATTATATTGATGACATGTGTATGTAAGTTTGTGTAAAAAGTGTGTGCTGTGATCTGTGACGTCAGTTCATGGGTGTAAATAAAAAAATAGTTATTATGTAATTGAGTCAATTCAATGACTGTTACTACTAAATTTGTAGATGAAACAAATTTGGTCTTGCCAGTAGTTACATGTGAAATTTTCTCTTTAAATTAATTCAAACCACAGAAGTATTAAATTAATTACATCAAATTTTATTAAACGAAAGTGACAGATTATTTGTATAAAATATCATGTTTGTACATTTTATAAATAGTTTTAATTAAAATAAATATAACTGTTTGACGCAGTTCCTACAATGCAAGAGTTTAGAAAACACGGGATGTGGTATTTTAAAAATTAGTAGACTTACTATTCTGTAATATTTTATTGTTTTTTTGTTTGTAATAAAGGTTAATTTGTATATTTTTAATGTACCTACTAATAAAAAATTGTAAATTGAAAACTAAGTCAATTTGATATTTCTAGTTATTCTTGAAATTTGATCGTACCTAATTGTTAGTTAATACATTTTTAATATCTTTTAATAGGTTTTGTGTAATATCGAGCAAACACTTTGGTCCATTTTTAACTACTTAATTATAGTGTCTAATTAAATCAAACGATTATTATTTGTGCATTTACAAGACCAAATTCATACAATGATTAATGTATCAGATACAAGTAATGATATTTTTACGTGTACCTGATAGGTAAATAAATAAATTATTTAAGTTAATTTTGAGTCTTAATTTTTTGTAATAGTTTTAATTAAATGATTAACTTAATTGTTGCTAAATAAATTGTTTACCTATAATTTATTTTTTTATTTATAAAAATAGAAGTTTAAAATTTGCAATAGTATTTTTACTATTGTATATCTGGTGTTCTTTTATTAAAGTGTAAACGATACCTAAAAATCTTATACTCAAAAAATTTTAAGAAGGATAATTTATGCAATAAAATTAATTTTCTATAGAAAAAGTTCACCTCAAAAGTTTAAACTTCAAAAATCTAAACTTTCAAAAGTTTAGATTTGAACATTTGAAAGTACAGATTTTTACCCTACTCATTAACCTTAACTTATTAAGTCGTAAGTTTAATAAAAGTGACGAGACTTTTTTGTACAAAATTTAATTCCCAAATAATTGTCTTGGGTTTTTGCAGTGTTTTCAATGTAACGGTTTAATTACTTCCATGTGAACTGGAATAAAAAAATGGTTTTTCATTAAAATACCTAAAAATTTTGGCAAAAAGGTAAGTAGTACTAAAATTTAGAAATAAAAAGAGTTAAAGAAAATAAGCAGTAAAAAGTAAAAAATTAGGATTATTTTTTATATATTTCTATTATTTTTTAAAATAACAGGTAGCTCTTAGTCTAGGGGGTAGGCATTTTTGAGTATTAAAACTGAATCAAAGTATTTTAATAGAATAGTGATTAGCAATAGAAAAAGAATAGAACGATAGAGAATTTGTATGCAAATAATTTATTCATATTTTTGTCAATATTTTTAGAAGTTAGAATTTTTAGATGACTTTCAAGTTGTATTTATTAAAATATAATTAAACTTATTTAATTGGTTCTTAAAAAGCAGTTATTACAATTTTTTGATTTAAAAAAATTATTTTAATTTAATAATTTAAAAAAGTTTAGAACTGCTGAACTACTCTGATTTATAAATAAAACCTTTGTTTACACACCTGGGACTAGAAGTCCGTTTTTTTACCACATAAATGGTAATAGAAGTATCCTATTATTCTTGATGGACTATTTACTATATTATAATTAGCGAACTTCTCGTTTAAGTATGTAATATGATATATTTACATAAAAGTAGCATTTTATGTGTGTTTAAATTTTAATGTGAAGAAATTCGATTTTCGCTTGTTCTCTGCTGGCTTCGAATTTTTACACCGTTTTACTCGATTTCGCCACTCCCATATGTATCTTCCGAGTTCTATGCATTAAAAGGTGTCGATATGAGTAATAAAAAGACTATAATATAATTTTTTTACGATTATTTAAAATAAACCTAAAAACTTCGACTTTTTTTGACCCCAAAAATAGAAAATTTGGAAACTTATTCGAATTTTACTGTTTTTTATTGTTTTTGATGATTAAATTTTAATAGAGTTGCAGATTTTACGTAATATGATAGTTTAAATTTTATCTTGGTTAAAGTGAAGAAATTTGATTTTTGCTTGCTCTCTGCTGGTTTGGCATTCTTTCACCGTTTAATTTAATTCCATCAGTTCCACCAATGTTTTCGAGCTCTAAGCATTAAAAGGCGTCGATATATGTAATAAAAAAACCATAGAATGTTTTTACAATTTTTTAAAAAACGAAAGGTTTAACCGAATTTCACTGTTTCTTACTGATTATGACGAGAAAATTCAAATGATACTTGCAGATTTCACGTAAGAATGATAGTTAACATTTTATGTAGGTTTAAAGTGAAGAAATGCGATTTTTGCTTGCTCTCTGTTGGTTTCGTATTTTTACATCGTAACAATTGTTTACCGAGTTTTTGCATTAAAAAGAGTCGATATATGTAATAAAAAGACTATAAAATATTTTTACGAATTTAAAAAAAAACGAACGGTTAAAGGAAAAATTATGTTCGCTGCAAAATTGGTTTAATTAGTTTGATAATTTGATGATTTTAATAAAAAGTGATTTGATTTAAATTGAAGGTTATTTTTATTGATTGAAGTGCGGTTTTACAAGATTAAGAAGATTTTGGATTATTTGTGGAATTGTTTTACAAAGAATTTATTTGACCGGGCGGTCAGATGTGAGCAGCTGGGCAGTTACGATACAACATGAGGTAAAATTTAACATTATCAATTTATTAAGACGACATATTTGAATTAAAAATTGAATTATAAATACTTAACAAAATTATTCAAAATTTAAAATTATTACAAAAAAGTGTCTTATGCTCATAATTATTTGCATGCCCTCCGCTCATGCTCACGAGAAAATATAATAAATAGGAACATTTGTAAATTAAAAATTTTTACCAAATTTATACAGGGAGGCATCGCAATATGTAATAAAAAAAACCATAGAATTTTTTTACAAACTTAGAATTTTTGAATTTTTTTGACCCCAAAAATCGAAAATTCGAAAACTTATTTGAACTTCATGGTTTCTTACTGATTTTGACTAGAAAATTTGAATAGTACTTGCAGATTTCACGTAAACAAGAAATTAAATTTTTACTTGCTTTCTGCTGGCTTTGTATTTTTACACATTATTATTGGGTTCTGCCAGTTCGGCAACTGTTTACCGAGTTTTTGCATTCCATTCGAGAAAATTTGAATTCAACTTGCAGATTTCACGTAAATTTACACTGCTTTATTCGACTCCGCCAGTCGCATTTTGACACCAAAAAATTTGTGTTTGGTTTGCTCTCTGCTGGTTTTGTATTTTTACAAAGTCCCACAAGTGTTTTCCTGGCTCTAAGCATTAAAAGACGACGATATAATATCTAATAAAATAATCCTTTTTAATTTTTTTAATCCCAAAAATCGAAAATTGGAAATCTTAATCGAATTTCACTGTTTGTGAAACTTGTGAATTTGTAAATTTCACGTAATAACGATAAGTTACTATCTATCTACCTTTGTGGAATCTGAATTAGATTCCAGAGAAAAATTACTTAATTTTTTCAATTCTTGTTGTAGTTTACACAGGATTAGCCGTTCAAAGAGTTTTCCAACATGGGTCAAAAAGCATATGAGCTTGTAAGCGCGCCATTCTTCAAGTGGTTTTTTGCTTTTTTCTTACGAAGACAAACTTTGCTTTCCTCCATTCTTCAAAGAAATTTTTTGAATGCTGTATGGAATGCTAACGAAGAAACCTACTATTTCACCTATGTATATACTGCTATGCCCCCAGCTATACAAATTTGTAAATTTCTACTTAATCCAAAAACATATTAGCTAGAAGTACATCCATTATTAATTTTAAGGTAATGAGACTCTTGCAATTGTTTAATTTTAAATAAAATGTAAATTTTGTTACCTTATGTCATCGGGCTTACACGTGCGATCCACATATGCTCGCCGGTCTAATAAATTCGTTGCGACGTACCTTCATGAACGACCAAATCTTTCTAAATCTTCTTATATTTTTTTAAATCAACACTACACTTCAATAAACAAAAACAACCATCAATTCAAATTAAATTACTTTTTATTTATATAAAAATCTAAAAATCTAAAAAATATAAAAAAAATATATATAAAAAAATTTATATAACAATTAAAGAAATCAAAATTAACTTAGACGGGAATGAGCATTTATCCCGCCTTTAGCTAACGCACACCGCGTTTGCCATCCTTAAAATCCCCAAACTTAACTCTATGCACATTGTATTTACAAATTTATAATTTACAATAAAAACAAAACAACTTTCAAAATAACTTACAAAATAAATAAAATATGTTTTTAGCGTTTCAAAACAAAACAATACTTTAGGGTACTTTAGATTACTCTGAAAGTAGATGTTTGATTGTCTGGGAACTCACATTGCAGTAGAAGCACTATCACTGCCTTTGAAGTGATTCAGGGTTGAAAATTTCTTAGGTGGTTGCGTCAGCTATCTGATGGAAGTTGAGAATAAAATTCGTGTTTCATTCTTTATACCAGTGTTGTCTGTAATGTGGAATTTGAATCAGATTATCGGGTAAAATCATAAATACATTCTCAGGGTAAAGCATGTCAGAACCTGAGCTAGGGGGTAAGAGCAATGTGGCTTAAGACAAAATATAGACCAAGACCTCTTAAACATCTTAAAGAGAATATTATTAAATATTAATTTGTATAAATCGAAGAAACTAGATTAAAACTACATTAAATATAATATATATGTAAATTTTATTTTTCTGTATTGTCTTTCAAGATTACAACTTTTGAAATGTTTATTAATATACTTAACTAACCCGTAAAGTATAAACATTAGCTTAATGATATAAAAATTTAAAAATATTGACATTCAAGGTTTAAACAGCTATTATAAACCTAATTAGTATATTTTTTATTATTGTCACCTTTAAAAAATTTGCAATTAGGTTATTAAGAGTTAATGATTAAAGTTTCATAATTATTTATACTAATTTTATATTTCTGTGTGAACTGGTACGGTTTTTTGCAAAGCGACAGCTAAACGTCTTCCTAGCTCTGGATCTACTTGCGAAAAGTTATGGATTGCTCTTTCTTGAATAGTATTATTTGCTAACTTAATAGTACTTGCAAGATTATTTATTAACCGTGTTCTTTCTCCTTCGTTCAACACTTCTCTGTAGAATACTCTTGGCTGTGTGTAATTATCTTCATCTCTATTATCGTATTTACCAGCTTCGCCAGTTATGTGGTACGAAGGTGTTAAATGTGCTGTATGTGAACAAGGTACAGGCCCCCCGAAACTATTTGGGTGATAATTTGGAGCACCGTCTTGATTGTCAATGGTACCTGGTCCATCTCTCGTATAATTGCATGTTCTAAACGGAGAATTAACTGGAAGTTGTAAATAATTGGCTCCTAACCTGTAACGTTGTGTATCGACATAGGAAAACAAACGTCCTTGCAATATTCTATCCGGAGAAGCTCCAATACCGGGAACAAAGCGAGCTGGATCAAACGCTAGCTGTTCTACTTCGGCAAAATAATTGCTAGGATTTCTGTTTAGCACAATTTTTCCTACCTCAATTAACGGAAAATCCTTATAGTACCAAACCTTAGTAACATCGAACGGGTCGAATCGATATGTATTAGCTTGTTCCACTGTCATTACTTGTACATAGAATTTCCACGACGGATAATTTCCGGTAGCAATGCTGTTATATAGATCTCTTACAGAATAATCTGGATCTGAGCCCGCTAACTCTTCAGCTACATTTACAGCTAAGTTATGGATACCTTGATTAGAACGGAAATGAAATTTGCAATAAGTAACTACACCTTGCGCATTTATAAAAGAAAATGTATTTGATCCAAACCCATGCATTTTTCTATAGCCGTCGGGAATTCCTCGATCGGAATGAACAAACATTACCTGATGCGTTGATTCTGGCCTTAAAGTAAAAAAATCCCAATAAGCATCCCAGTTCCTTAGGTGAGTCACAGGATTTCGTTTCTGAGAATGAATAAAGCTTGGAAATAAAATTGAATCGCGTATGAAGAATATAGGCGTATTGTTTCCGGTTAAGTCCCAAATACCATCATCTGTATAAAATTTAATTGCAAATCCACGGGGATCACGAACAGTATCGGCGCTTCCCAGTTCTCCAATAACTTGTGAAAATCGTAATGCGATTGGTGTCTTTTTTCCTATGGTGTCGAAAACTTTTGCAGCCGAATATCTTGTTATATCGGAAGTTATTTCTAGATATCCAAATGCAGCTGCACCCTTAGCATGAACAACTCTTTCGGGAATTCTTTCACGATCAAAATGACCCATTTCGTCTATAAAGTATCTATCTTCCAATAGCATTACCCCATGAGGACCCACTGTTAAACTAGCATTTTGATGATCAACTGGTTCTCCAGAGGTGTAAGTGGTATTACAATTAGAATCCTGAAAATGCATAAAAACGATGAAGTAAATTTTATTGCTTGCAATTTTAAACTTACTTGGCGAGTATTTTGATAATCAACAAGTTGATTATCAGCTGGTGTACGAGAATTCGCATTGGTGGTTCTTCTGGAAGATATTCTAGGAATACCGTGGTTGATGAACTTGCTTATTCGGTTTGAAGCCATTGTGAACTAATTGGAAATAATACCGTCCGCATTTTTATATATGCCAATAATGCGATAGATAATGCACATTCAGGAAGTGGTAAAGAGTTTGTTGTTATGAGCAGTTGGAAAATGCTATATAGTATAAAAAACGTTGACTACATAAGCAAAATTACAGAAATTTTAGCACCATAGGACCAATTTTTAAAATGTAAGAATCTATGACTTTTTGTTAACTATTTTGATTTTTAAAAATTTTAATATTTTGAGGTCGTTAACTTAAATGAAGAAAACCGCAAGAGTAAATAAATTACGCGGTAATTGATATTTTTTTAGATATCAATATTTACTAACAAGGAAAAGCTTCAAGTCCTTGAACCTTGGTGAACTTTTTCCTGTATTCAAAAATTTAATAGGGTTAATATTAAAATTTATTCTGCTTAACTATTGAGTAACAAGAATCATCCATTGCAAAGTATCCTTCATGTATGAATTCCAAGAAATATGAAAACCTTACAAAAATAAAGAAACAAAACTTTTGAGAATTGGAAAAACATTGCCAAAACGGCTGCATTAGTACATTCCATAAAAATAATGCTTTTTACTGCTCAATAGCATTTTTCTGCGTATATCTGCTTCTGTAGAATTATCTGAAGTTTTATCTTGTTCATGATTACAGCAGAGAATCTTATTCCATTTTTTTGGTAATATACTTCTTGTGATAGTTAGAAACCAAGACCAACGCCTCTTTTCATGTGATGCTCCATCATAAATGACTACGTAGAATTTTTAGTAACTAAGGTTTCTGGCATGATTGCAGAACATAATTTGAGACAAGGTTTAGTGATGACATCTTTCAAACAAAAAATATTTCTGCATACACCTCAAACCTAACTTGCCAATCATAAAATAAAAAAATCAGAGTCCTTTAAAATAATTTTAAAAAACGCAAAGTACTTAGCAAATAAATATTTTTTGCGCAATAACAATTATTTTGCGGTTAATTTATTTATATTGTGAATAACAACAAGCCTTTGACCACTTCCTCAATGTGCATTTTGTTTGATATTAATTGCATATATAAAAGTACTAATAGAACTATTTTGAACTAGTCAACTGACAACTTGCAATAAGTTGTTTGGACAAAATGGTTATTATTAACGGAAAAGATGGAGCTCGTACACCAGCTGATAATCAACTTATAGATTACAGCACTAACATCGAAGTAAGTTCAATTTTTATCATATATTTTATATAATATTATTTATTAGCTCTCTTTTATAAATTTTAGAATGCTAATTGTAACACCACCTTAAGTTCCGGAGAACCTGTCGATTACCAAGATGCCAGTTTAACGGCAGGTCCTAGAGGAGTGATGCTATTGGAAGAT
This sequence comes from Cantharis rustica, assembly GCA_911387805.1. Taxonomy (NCBI): domain Eukaryota; kingdom Metazoa; phylum Arthropoda; class Insecta; order Coleoptera; family Cantharidae; genus Cantharis; species Cantharis rustica. The sequence continues at coordinate 41,755,223 of OU426879.1, forward strand.
AGATACTTTATAGACGAAATGGGTCATTTTGATCGTGAAAGAATTCCCGAAAGAGTTGTCCATGCCAAAGGTGCAGGTGCATTTGGATATTTAGAAATTACTCACGATATAACAAGATACAGCGCCGCTAAGATATTTAAAACTATAGGAAAAAAGACACCTCTTGCCATACGTTTTTCACAAGTTGCGGGAGAACTGGGAAGCGCCGACACCGTTCGTGATCCCCGCGGATTTGCAGTTAAATTTTATACGGAAGAAGGTATTTGGGATTTAACCGGAAACAATACGCCTATATTCTTCATACGCGATTCAATTTTATTTCCAAGCTTTATTCATTCTCAGAAACGAAATCCGGTAACAAATTTAAGAAATTGGGATGCTTACTGGGATTTTATAACTTTGAGACCAGAATCGACGCATCAAGTAATGATTCTTTATTCCGATCGAGGAATTCCAGATGGCCATAGAAAAATGCACGGATTTGGTTCGAATACATATTCTCTTATTAACGCACAAGGTGAACTTACTTATTGCAAATTTCATTTTCGTACTGATCAAGGCATCCACAACATAGATCCAGTATTAGCTCAAAGACTAGCTGGAACGGATCCTGATTATTCTTTGAAAGATCTGTACAATAGTATTGCTTCGGGAGATTTCCCCTCGTGGAAATTCTATGTACAAGTCATGACGGTGGAACAGGCTAATGCGTATCAATTTGACCCATTTGACGTTACTAAAGTTTGGTACTATAAAGATTTTCCGTTAATTCCAGTAGGAACAATGGTGCTAAATAGAAACCCAGGGAATTATTTTGCAGAAGTAGAACAGCTAGCTTTTGATCCAGCTCGTTTTGTTCCCGGTATAGGAGCCTCTCCGGATAGAATGTTACAAGGACGTTTGTTTTCTTACGTTGATACACAACGTTATCGACTTGGAGCCAACTACTTACAACTTCCAGTTAATGCGCCGTTTAAAGTGTGTAATTATATCAGAGATGGACTTGGCACCATTGATAATCAAGGCGGTGCTCCAAATTATCATCCAAATAGTTTTAGAGGTCCTGTTCCATCTCCAGGTATTCTAAAATTGACACCAAGATATCACATAGACGGTGAATCTGGAAAATATGACAATGGAGATGAAGATAATTTCACACAGCCCAGGAAACTTTACAGAGAAGTACTGAACGCAGAGGAAAGAACGCGGCTAATAAATAATCTTGCCAGTTCTATTAAGTTTGCAAATAATACTATTCAAGAGCGGGCTATATATAACTTTTCGCAAGTTGATCCAGAGTTTGGAAGCCGTTTAGCCACTGCTTTGCAAAGATCTGTACCAGTCCATGCTGATATTTAAAATACTGAAAATAATTACAAATACTTTTAATATTATAATTTATAATACTATACAGAGATAAAATTTTAATTCAAATCTATCGCTCATCAACTTTGAAGTAAAGTTTACAAAAAATTTAGTAAAATTTACTTCAAAATTGATGCGAAATAATTTGGCATTTCAAATTGAAGTAAGTTATCAAATAATTTTCTCTGTTTAGTTAAGCTAATAATTTCTGGATGAGACTATTAAATTAAATGCACCAGGATTTTCGTCCATTTTATGTTTTCAAGTGGCTGGTTTTTCTATTTAAAAAAATACAGTACTCTTTGCTTTAAACATTTTTATTAATAATTAAATTCTTACATAGTACATAATAATAATTAATTATTATTAAAAAATAAAATATTTTATGAAAATAAAGAACTTATAAAAAAGCAAAATAACTGTGTAATTTTTATTTATGTAAAAAATTTAATAATAAATTAATCTGGTGTTATTTGGAGATAAATTTTTTTTGTACAAGAGAACTAAAAACTCTGCTCCCCCATATTATTAAGTATTCACTTACCTTTCGTTTTTTAGCTAATATAAAATTTAAAATCTTAAATGTTGCAATAATTTTTCTTAATTTAATTTATTATTATAAGCTTAAACATATATATTTGTTTCAACGCAATAGCTATATTCTCAAATAAAAGTAAAAAATTCTTTGACACTGTTTTACAACGCGACAATCTAAATTTGCATCATGGCATGTGAATTTTACACAAAATTCATTTTAACAGAAAAAGAACAAAAATGATTTTTTAAAGTGAATATTATTTTTTCTTGTTTTTAAAGTTTATTTTATTGTAAACCTCGTTTTTGTAAATTACCAGGTAAAGTCTTTTTTAATGTAAAATTTTTTATTTCAACACAATTGCTTTTTTATTTTTGAATTTTCGATATCAACAGAACTCATCCCGCTGGACGATTTTATGCTGCCGACAATTTTGAGTTAGTCGAAGCCTTTTAAAGTTAGTGAAGTTAAAAAAGATTATATCACTACAACTCATGACACCGCAACGTGGAGCATTTAAATCACCACAATCAATAAATGTCTTGGCAAGTTTTAATTTATAATTTTATAAATTTGTGACCACTTTTTTTTATAATTTAATTTGCCATTACCTGCCAAGCAAAGACGGCCCAAATAAAGTTTTTACTCCGCCATAGCAATAAATACATAATTAAAAAATAATTAATTAATCTAGCTGATGAATTCTTTGTTATAAAATTTAATAAAGAAGGTAAAAAAGTGACGATAGAAAAAAGAATTATATAAAGAAGAATGTAGCCTAATATTTAATTCAGTGGATGGGTATCAAAATATGAAAAGAATAATAGTTAAAATGGTTAAGGTTATTAACATGTGATAATATTTTTAAATATTAATATAATTATAATATAATTGTGATAATATCCGTTATATTAACAATATAACAAATAAATACGTAGATCTGTCCTGTATATTCACTAAGTTTATACACATGAAATCTTGAAATTGGGACAATCTACAACTATTGTAGATTTAATTACAACTAACGTTTCAATATTAGGTTTTTTATTTGAGTTTGTTCAGTTTTCCGGTTTAGAATTTTTCAAAACAAGTTTATTTATTCATTTTGGCTTCAAGTAGGTATAATTTTTGTTTTTACAAAAGTCAAATAAATATTACTTGTAATCAAATTTGAATTTAATAGCATAACTTCTCAATCAGGTTAATAATTTTCCAGGTTTGCCTGATGAGATTCCATAACTCGAAACATAAAATTATAATATTATGTAGCAAGCTATATAACTCATTTAAATAATTTTTAAACAATATTATGTAAGTTATGAATTAAATTTTATTTCAATTTCATGTAACATGTAAAAATTAATTAAAAAAAAAAAACGAAAAGAATAATAATAAAAAAAAAGAATTTACCCAAGGAGTTAATTAGAATAATAAAAGGAATAAAGAAAATCGTATTTAAAAACGTAGAAGAAGTAAAAGATGACAGACAATAAAGGCATGTTTAAAAAAATAAAAAATAGAATACAAGACAAATTACACAGCATAAATAAAACTATCAGAAAACAGTAGGTAATAGAAAATTAACCTAAAAAATGAATTCTATGAAATGAAAATGAAAGTCTATAGTGTGGTAGTTAGTAGTATGAAATTTTAAATAAACAAACTTAACAAAATGTTAAAATAATCAATTTTAACTGTTAAGTAAAGAATACATACTTACATAGAAAAATAATATTTAAAGAAGCAATAAAAACAACAAATTAACATTTAACAGGTTTGGATTAAGAATATTTGAATAAACAAGAAATGAATTTTGAAAAAATTACCTTACAAAATTGATGAAAATTTAAAATATAAAATAAAAACTTTGTAATACGATATAAAGGCCTCTATTTTACAATTATTATTAATAAACAGTCGTATTTAACATGAGAAACCAAGAAATTTACTTAAAATGAATGTGACTTACCAAACTAAACTAAACAATGTCAGTGTGTCACAATGAAATTTTAAGGTTAAATAAATAAATTATATATGTATTATATAAATTTTATATAAATAAAATTATAAATATAAATTTATATATTAAACGTGCCTTCCCAAGTAACATTTGGTGCTGAAAAACTTGGTCAGTAAATTATTTGCTGCCATTGTGGTCTGTCAGCTTAAAATTCAGCCGATTTTCAGCTTCAGCACATTAGCTGAATTTAAAGCTGACGTTTCGAAGAGTCAGCTTCAAATTCAGCTGTTTTTCAGCTTCAGCAAATTAGCTGAATTTTAAGCTGAATTACCACATACTTTTGCGTGGTAATTATATTTTTCAATATTTTATAAAATTTTGTGCACGTTTTTACGGACTTAGCAGAATTTTATTTACTATCTCCAGTGCAGACATATTTATATTAATTTTATTTTCATTTTTTTTCATAGTAAAACAATTTTTAAAAATATGTTACAGATTATAATCGATTTATGCAAAGTTAGAAATTTTTGTGTTAATAATTAATCAAAAAAATACAATTTTTGCTATTTTTAAATTTCAATATAATCGAATTTAACACGGTAGGTATAAGCCTACTATTTCCTTTTACAACATTGTAGCTAATTTAGTGTATTTTTAAAAATTAGTTTTCATAAAATTAAAATTGTCGCAATTTTGAAACTACATATATGTGCAAATCAATTGTAACAAAATTATTTTGGGAAACCAAAATTTCATAATCTAACTAATGAGATTATACAAATAAGAAAAAAGGTATTTAGAATTTGTAGTAAAATTTTTTTGCGTAAGTATTTATTTAAAAATTCAAAATTTTGAAAAACTAGCATAGTGGTGTGTATTTAATTATTTTTCGATAAATGAGGGTCAAATATTCCACACAAAAATAGATTGAATATATTTTAAAAAAATCCAAAAAGTTTCATATAGCTTCATAGTCTAGGCAGTTAAGCTGGGAAGTTTCAAGATACCTCCGGTTCAAATCCCACTCGAGGTGGCGGACGTAAAAAAATATAAGTTTAAACTTAACTTAAAGTTAATATTTCAGATTCTATTCTAGGATATCGTTAACGATATAAGATATTGAGACTGATATAAAATGATAAATAAATAAATAATGTAATAAAGATATAATATATTTATAATTTTTGATTTTAATGAAAATAATAAAACAAAATGTTCTATAAATTTTGAGCGACAATTTAATTAGATAAATATAATTATCAATTTAAAATAATTTTTTAATAGCGCAGCTATTGAGCTGCATCAGCTGCTGATTTTTAGTAAAGTCAGAAGCTGAATTGCTACTGAATTGCTAATTTGGCGGCAAAAAAACAGTTGAAATTGCGCTTCGTCAGCTGGATTCTGGACTCTGGTTTAAAATGCTGAATATCAGCTAAATTTTAGCTGAATTTCAGGTTTTTTACCGCCAAATTAGCAATTCAGCTTCTGACGTTACTAAAAATCAGCAGCTGACGCAGCTCACTAGCTGAATTTTAAGCTGACACAGCGTGCTTGTAGTTGATATTCAGCACAAAATGTTACTTGGGTTTAGGTGCAGAAACGTGGTAAAATTTGAAAATTTTGTGAGCGCAGTGCGCTCTTTACTTCAAATCCGGTTGTACCGTGATATAAAAATTACTTTATTTATTTAACCTTAAAAATTTCATTGAGACACGTGACATTGTTTGGTCTAGTTTGGTATGTCACATTCATTTTAAGTAAATTTCTTGCTTTCTCATGTTAAATACGACTGATTATCAATAATAATTGTGAAATAGAGGTCTTTATATTGTATTGCAAAGTTTTTATTTTATATTTTAAATTTTCATAAATTTTGTAACGTAATTTTTTCAAAATTCATTTCTTGTTTATTCAAATATTCTTAGTCCAAGCCTGTTAAATGTTAATTTGTTGTTTTTATTGTTTATTTAAATATTATTTTTCTATGTAAGTATGTATGCTTTACTTAACAGTTAAAATTCATTATTTTAACATTTTGTTTAGTTTGTTTATTTAAACAGTAGGTATTCATTATTGCAACGGGCTGTGGTACTGACCCCACTGCACTGAAGCTTAAGCTTATTGTGCACCCCTTCACAGAGTGTTGATACTCGCAGGAATGCCGAGCTGAGATATTCCGTGAGTTCGCCATTCGAACACGGAACTACCGCTTGTTACTCAACCAGCGATCGTATCAAACCACTACCGTGGACTTTCCATAGCCCATAGATCGATATTGGGCTTATTTAGATTACAGCAGCAGTGTGGCGTGGACATGATTGAGTAGCAAACCGCATGATAATTTAAGCATAGCGCCACACTGCTGGTCAACAGTAGGTATACTAGATATCATAGATAGTATAGCAGAAACGAAAGTAAAAAATTAAAGTACATTTGAAAAATAAAATTGAAAACAATTTTCAAATTGATGTAATTTTTAAGAAACAAAAGCAAAAGCTAAATACATAATAAATTTAAAATAAAGTCAAATATTGAAGAAACATTTGATCAAATCTGAAGTGTAAATTCCAAATTAATTGAAAGCATTAATCAGCAATTCTAATAAATAAATGAAAACATAGAAAAATAAATAAAAAGCTAATTATATAAAGGAAGCAGAAAAAATGCGAAAGATTAAGTCATTAAATACGGATTTCAGTACCAAAGAAAGTATAAAAATGTAATGAAAAAAGAAAAAATAAAATAAAAAATAAAATATGAATTAATAAGAGAAAATAAAATTAAAAATCCGAAAATAATAGAAAATGTGATTAATCTAGATATCGAAGATTCCAAAATTATAGATAAAATTAGAAAAATTCTAAAGTTATGATTTTCAGGATGTTACAAATTTCTTCTATATGAAAAATGAAAATTTTGTACCAACACTATTAGGATCAAAAATATTTAATATTTATGGTTGAATACAAATTGAAAAACCATTTTGAAATAGATTTGTTATGAAGCAAAATAGGAGAATTAGAAAATAAACGATTTCAATTTTCATACTTAAAAAAAATGTATCAACTGTTATAAAATTTTGACGTGCTATTCTTATTTGAAACCATGGAAGATGAAGAAGGTTAAACCTGTAATAGATAATATGATATTTTTTTAAATATTTTATATCCCAATTTAAAAATGGGAGAAAAGAAGCGGAATTACCCAACAGCAGCGGCGGGAAAACAAGTAACATCACCGCAGAAGAAAAATTAACAGCGAGAGAAAAGGTAGGTAAGCTCCTCACTTTCGTCTTTCGCTGTTGGGTAAGTAACTAAATACTAAATACCAAACACGTTTAGGTTATTTCCATATTGCAAAAGTGCGATTTGATATAATTTTTAATAAAAATGTCCCAGTTTTACGTTATTTGCTATACAAAACAATTCTTGCAAGACTGCAATTGTCAAATTTTCTTGGGGCTTAATATCTTTTAAATTTTTTAATTTAAAATTTTTTAAATTAGCACAAACTATTTTAAAACTTATTAAATTAGTAACTTAATATTCATTGTTTATTTTTGGAAAATACCAATTTAAATTTGAAACAATGAATTGGAATTTAAGATATTAACTTCTTTTTTGTTTCTCTTTGAATCCTCACTATAATACAAGTGATGATTGCCTATAAAATTTAATTATAACTTTGAAATATTATTATATTACAAATTTACAAATAGCTTTTGTTCATACTTAACAGATTAGTTTTACTGAAAATTGTCAGAAAAATAATATCTAGTCCTAAAAGTAGGTAAAGCTATTTCCGCATCTTTATTTTAAAACTATAAATTAATTTTGAAGACGCAAGTCAATAAACCTTCTAATTTCGTACGAAATTTAACGCCTATTTTAGAATACGCGTAATTTTAAACAATAATAAACTCGGAGCTTTTAAATGAAAAGCTCACACGTGAAGCAGTGCGTGCGCGTCTGGTTGTACACGAGGTCTACATCGCGTCCTGATATTTGACTTCAAACCGCGAATATTTAAAGACGGCGCTTTTGGGTCAGATTCGAAATTTGCGAAACTAATCTTTTTCGAAAACTAACAAATCGTTCGGTGCGCAAAAATGTTGCGAAAGTGTTTCTTTCTTTTATTGCACTGTTTTATTTTAAATGGTAAGTTTTCAATTTTGAATTTTTAAACGACTTTTATTTTATTTATTTTATGAATGCATACCATGTATTTATTTAAATTTTATTACGTACTTGGAGTGATTGTATGTATTAATTGGAGCAGATATTCTAATTGGATGATTCACATTTTTCTGTGCAATCAAATTTTTTCGAATCAACCTTGATCCTGAAAAAATGATCTAAAATTGTGGTTTACGTGTTTAACTATTTGGCATACTATCAACTCGTTTCAAATTATATTACACAATTATGCATAGTTACATTGTATCTTTTTCAAGTGTAATAATGCATCAAGCTTACCTATTGTGCTTATTAGCATTTCATCCTAGTGTTGTCGGTCATTTACCTAAAAACTTGGCAAAGTGCTTTTATATCCGTCTTCCTTTAATGTAAAATCAGAAACCTTTCGTGAACAAAATCGATAATATTGAAGGGTCTTCAGAAATTATGCATTGTACCTATTAATTGTTACTAATGTTTGCATAGCCATAATAATATAATGTTATTTGAACTGCAGGTAGGATTCTTTACACCTACTTCAAAAATGATCAAATTTCACCTGCCCTTGGAGGAATTTTATCGCAAAAAATTTTCCATCTTATGCAAAAGTGAGATAACATAATCACCATAACGATTTTCCTTTCAATCGTGAACAAAAGATGAAATTGATGTTTGCTCCCTTCAAACCTACACATTATTTGTATTATTGGAACTTCCTGAACATTGCTATTGTAGGATTTAACGTTTCATAAAATATTATTACCTCCGAAATTGCTTCGTTACGCGTAAATTTCTTTACGAAACGGTGGGCCAAAATTGTTACGAACCCCGATTATAAATATCCCAATGATTCATAACGTTACTATTTTTGGCATTTTAAAATGCACTTCACTGAAAATTATGCCATCGAACTCGAGTTAATTTCAAATGCACTTTGATTAGTAAGTTAAGGTTCAAGTGCAAACTATTAATGGCTACTCAAAACCGTGTCAAGTTATCTTAACAATACGAAAAACACAGTTTAATTACAGTCAAATTAAAATTTTAAAACGTAATTTAAAAAATATACTCCGTCACAATCTTCCATTCGAACCTCTACTTCAACTTACTAGATATCGGAGGTTTCAAATTAGAAGAATTTTGAAATAATTTTTAACTATTTTGCTCATTAATTGTTTGTAAACAATTAATAAACTCGGATAAATATGCTCGTAACTATAAGTTGAATTTCAATAATAAAATTAATACTCAAAATAACATATTTTATATTTTGTCTACAAAACTTGAGAATGTATATTAATCACACGAAACATGTAACAAATTAAAAAAAGTAGTTTTATTAATTATATTTATATAATACAAAATTTGTATACAGAAATACAAAATTTATATATCAAACTTCACATAAGAAAACAATATATTTAATTAGAAAACTTATGTAAAGTGAAATTAGGCAGCGCGGATAAACTTTTCTGGCGTTAATAAAATTTTATTTACCGAAAATTGATAATTTGACGCTCTTGTCAAAAGTTTATTGACTTTTTTACTTTTACACTTTTAAACTTTAAACTTTTAAACATCGCTCTTTAAAGTTTAAATTTCCCGAAAAAAAGTTGAGTCCACATGGTTGGAATTTCTTAAATATCTTCAAAACTATAGTGTATTCAAATTGAGATTGAAGTTTTCCTATCCGTTGGTCATTGAAATTCCTTTAATTATCCCTTAGAATTCTTTGAAAATTATTTGGTATTCTTTGAAATTCCGAATTTTGTTTACACAAATTTTTAGAGATATTTATTTACTCTTTGTATAAAATAGACTTTTTGATATGTTTTTGAAAGATTCTCTGTTATCAGATTTTATTTAAATTAGTGAGTCAACGTCGTTGTTTTATTGGTTATTACTAATTTTATTAACAATTTGTTTTATAAACATTATATATTTTTTTGTGATGTCAGACTGAAAGCAGTGATCTAATAAATATTGCAAATTTTTGTATTAATCGCCTAGTTTTTTTAATAAAAAAGTTAAATTATTTTGCAGTTATTAAGTCTGTATTTTTGCTTGTTAAATTTTTTTTTGTTATTTAACTCGAAATTCCCAAGTGACTTAAAATCAGACTATCCACATACGTCGCATCCTATACTAAGGTTTTCCCGTGCCGCTAAGATACCAAGGCCACCCCATTTCTTTTTTTTTCCTATGAATACGTGTAATTCCGAAGATTTCAGTAGCAAGGGTGCGAATTTTGTAAATCGAGTATTAAAAGTTCAAAGCTCTAACAATCTTCTTAGATTTTGTTGTTCTTTTATTGTAGTGCCATCTGTTGACGTTGTTTCTCTCCCTTGAAATAAAATGTTCCCTTAAGAAACAACGATAATAAATAGGATTATCATATGTTTCTATCTTTGAGTTGTTCGGTCTTTGGCCGCAAAAGAATAGGAATTGTTAATATATGCAACGGCGATGGTAACCAACAATATTTTTGTTAAGAATTAGGCCAAAGGCTTACTGTGAGCGCATTAAGGTAATTGAGAAACCAAACCTTAATTCGTATACTAACTATGAAATTTTTAATTATGCAATTTTATGCTGTTAAAATATTTGACCTAGCCTAGACTCATCGATTATAATTTTAATATTGACAAGAACCATGATTGATGTTCTCAACACTGACATATTATAGATTACTTACGTAATCCTTTAAATATTTAGAAAATGTTTAATTATCGTAAAAAGATCAATGTGTGTTTAGAATAATTTTTAAATATCTACTAGAATACCAACTTGTTGGCATCGAATACAAAACTTATTATTCTAGTCGAGTTGTAGTTCAAGATAATTTTTGTTTCGAATTTTTGCTTAAAGAATGTAGTATTATGTTAACTCACAAATAAATAACAAAAAGTTTACACAATTTTGATCAAATATAAAAAATTATAATAAAAACTCTACGAAAACGCTAATTTTTATTTCATACCTACACTAAAAAAATGTCTGTCCAAATAATGCAGTATGAGTATCAAGAAGTTTATCTAATTTATTTAATATTTTATTAGACGGTCATTAGATTAATAAGTTAGCCGAACATCTGCTAACTTTAAGGTACCCGGTTTAAATCCGAAAAGAGTCTAAAAGTTTCATATAACCGTCTCAGTGCCCAATCTGATTTAAAAAAAATAAATACTGAAAACTTTTTCCGAAAAAAGAGGCTGATGGTCCAGGCTCCAGAAGTGAGTGGACTGAAGTGATGATGATCATGATGAATACTTTAACATAAATAAAATAATTTAGTGTATAATCAGAACGAGTAGAGTAGCATTGTTATTAATCTGATGATAGAAGACAATATTGGTTTCAAATTTTGCAGTAACGCAAAATGGATGGAAGCTGTAATTTGTGTTAAAACCTCACTTTAATGAAGTAACAATAATAAAATAAACAGCTGAACTATTATTTATTATGAGGCAAGTAAAAAAATAATTTGGGTAATATATTATTTACGTTACTTTGTAATTAATAGCAGAATAATTCTAGAAACAGTATAAGCGCAAATTGCTATGTGTTTACTATTTACGGTCGTAAAAGTGGAAGCATCAACTTCAACATACACGTAAGTTTCAAATGCAACATTTGCAAGAAAACTGCAAAGAAAATTAAATTATTTAAATAACAATTTTTCATTATAATATTAGAATATTACTTCTAATTTAAATAAAATGCTTTCAAACTATTATTTGCGTTCGTTTAAGTGCCGCACAGTAATCAAAAAATATAACTTTTCTACAAAAATTTTAATTTAACAATTAATTTCATTCCGTGATTACTTTTATATCACAAATATTTATCTAGTATTTGTAGGTTATCATTAATCTTTAATTGAACCATTTTATGTGGTCGTTGAGCTTCAATCTGTGCGCCTTCTATTTTGTACTTTTATTTTTTAAAAACTTTAAAAGAAAGAACCTTATTCGCTCATCAAAAAAATGAAATTAGTTGGCATTTAATTATTACCAACCTAAAAAGTCCCTTTTTAAATAAAAAAACATGTTCATATTGTATATGAATTTCAATATTTAAACTTGAATGAACTTATTATTATTATATTGTAATAAAAACCCAACCAATTTTGATTTTTTCGTAAGCGAGTAAGTGAGTGAGTGCGAAGATATATCATGTGAATATTTACATACGTATAAATTTTTAATATAAATTTATAGAAAGATTATTATTAGATCTCTATATTTTCAAGAAAACTTGGCTTTTCAGCTTCTTTCGGTTGTACATGAGTTCTCTTCATTGTATAATCATCACATGCGTTCGATAATGATCACTTTTCAACACCGATATTATAATTAACTATTATATACTACAGAGTAAAGAAGTGCATTTTCAACATTCCTGTGCGTTACAAAATGAGCTACCTTCAGTACCAATAAATTACTCATTCTTATTGGCATGTTGATTTATTATTGAACCAATCAAGAGCGCATTCTAGCCAAAAAAAAAAGAAATACATTTTAAATTAAAATAAGACAAAATTACTTGTCAGAGGCGAAACAGCTATTCAAATAAATCGAATTAAATTAAGAATAAACATAAAAATCTAGGATTGTTTTCTATTCAGCAAATTCATGTCAATTTAAAGTTTGTAAAATAAAATTATTTATGTGAAATATAATAATATTATGTTGTCGTTTTAATAATTCTGCTAAAATATCAACCGTTAATATACAAATCAGCTTATTTTATCTGAATAGCTAAATGTGCCCATTAGTAACAAACTTTGACACAGGAGATGAAAAGGTTGCTTTACTTTGAGAGATATGCATTTATTTAAATAATATCTACTCTGTTATAAATTGTTCTCTTTTCAACATTTAGTATAATATGCTTGGTAATAAATTTGTCTATTTTATTTCACGTCAGACAAACAGATCAAAATAAACAATCAACTTAACTTGTCAAAGAGGTGTATAACGTTTATATTTCACGGAACTAATTCATAAGTTTTTCAGCAAATGCGTATTTTTAAATTTTACTGAAATAAAGTTTGTATTGACTACATAGAAAATAATCAGAAAGAACCTGATGTGAATAACCCATATAGAATCAATTAAACTGATACATTTTAAAATATTTTTGCCCTTGTAGTTATCGAATAATATTTTATTGACTGTAATCAATTTGATCACCGTTGCTGTTTTTCTAAAATAAAATTTGCATCCGTTTGATATTTGTCAACTTGCGCTAAATATAGCATATTGAAAATTATTTCTACAAAATTTTAGTAACACTTTTATTTTTATTTTAATTTCTATCAAATCTAATTTTCAAATTCCGAAAATTACTTGATTGTTCATCGTCAGCAAAACTTATCTATTTCTGGACTTGAATTATTAGTTGGTTAATAGTGTGTGCTATTTGAATGAGGGCAATCCTATTATTGTAAATCCCATACAAATAAGTAGATGATGCGTTTGAAGAATAAATAAAAATTAGCCAACCGTGTACAAAATAATGTATTATTTTAGAGGCATTTATTCTCTTGACTCTAAAATGAATGAACGACGAAGTCTGTTGTATTAGCTGACATACAGTTTACAATAACAATAATAATTTTTAAAATTAAATAATCTAAAAAATAATATTTTCGCATTTTCTTGACTTCGCCAATATCGAGATTCTCGTTTTCAAAATTCTGAGTTTTAAATCGAAAAATCGAATAATCGAATTTGAATATTTTGCAGAAAAAATTATTCGGCTGAATTATTAAAACGCATAGAAGACCACAGAGCCAGATCATAAATCTCGCTATACTCCGCAATAGAAGGCTAAATTAATGGTAAAATTATAACATAAATATATAAGAAATATTTAATTTGCTAATAAACTACTCCATTTATTTTTAAACTACCCCAACACATCTGTTTAAATTTTTTTCTCAATATTAGATCTTCTTTTAAGTTTTTAAAGCTTAATTAATAAATAAAAAATATTAATTAGACATCAAAATAGGTCAAAGTTTGTATATTTATTTAAGTTGTAAAATTTTCAAATCGCTTTTAAAATTTGTATGTGCGTATATACTATGTTTACAATATAGGGAAATGTGGAAAGCAATATATATATTTTTAAGGTTATTGTTACAAATTACGTGAAATTTAAATAAAGAAAAACAAAAAAAAACCAATAATTAAAATAAACTAAAACATATCCATTTAGGATATCGATTTGAAGTGGTAAGCATTATAAATTTCAATTTTTGAAATTTATTAATTGCTATTTTTTCTGCAACGAACATTTTTTTATAGTGTTTTGTTTTTGATCCTCGACGTCATCAAAAAATTTTTTAAATGGCAATTTTTATTTTTATTACGGATTTGAGTGGAGTACATTTTTTTAGTATAGGTACCTAGTAACTTTATAGGAACGTTTTTGCTGGGTTGATTTTTAAACATAAATCTGGGATTCCCTTGCATTGCTCGGGTATTCCCGGATGTCAAGTCACGACATGGGTTACATAACTCGACGACTTCTTACTGGTATGCCGTTATAACCGGAGAAAAAGACTAAGTATAGCAGGATTTTCGTCGCTATAAGCGGCTTCGTCGTTATAGGCGAAGTCGTTACATCCGATTGTTTTTATGTTGATTTACATAGAAGTTCAAACAATTGTCAGTAATTAGGTCGTTACATACGGGTTTTCATTATAAGCGGCGGTTATAAATGGATTTGACTGTAGTTGGAAGATGAACCTCAATCCAACCCAAAAAAAGTAAAATTTAACGAAATTGTGGCACATTGAATTTGAAACATTATATTTACATATTTTTTTGACTTTACTGTATCGGTTACGGCTTGTCGACTGCTAAGGTGAAACCCTCTGTTCGATCCCGGGCGGAGTAAAACCTTTATTTTGTCTTATTCTTTAATCTTTCCTAGGCAAGCAATAGTAAACCACCGAGCAAATTCGTATCTGCCAAGAAAACTCTTCTAAAAAAAATAACGCGTTACCAAGCCTTTATCAGCGTAAAAGAACCGAGGAGAAGGATCAGAAAATGCCGTAATTTTAAAATTTTCTATTAGGATTTAGTTCATCCTCGAACTATAAGTGTGTATAATTTAAAGAAACAAAAATTCTAGGCAATCGGTTAATTAGTTTGACCGTAGTCGTGCACACAAAAATAAAAAATGTTGTTTCGAGAAAATTAATGTGAAATTTATCTTTATTAGAAAATATCCTATATTTTGAATTTCTTAGAGGAAATTAGGATTACTTAAGAACTGAAAGATGTCTATTTTATAATTAAAAATGTCAAATCCGGTAATCCAGAGTAATCGAGTATTCAAAGATGAATAATGATTCGAAAAAAATGCTTTAAAATTAACCTTTCAATTATCTGTATATTATCGTAAATTCTTTTAAATTGCATCTGATCAGCTATTCCAAAACCATAAGAAATTCCTTTTATCACTTTGTATCAATTCTGTAGATCCTGTTCTGCTTCTTTTTTGCTTTTATTGCCTCTTTAAAGAAGTTCACGCTTATAATCATACATATGACTTGATTAAAAAAATGTTTAAATTTTGGATTGCAGATATTCGTTTGTAATTCCGTTCTAATTTTGATAGTTGTTTGAGTAATTCAAAATTATTTATGCCTATTATACTTACTTACTTACTTACTTACTTTTACTAGAAAAAGTATTCGGAACCTCCTATGTTTTAGTAATCTCGATTGTTCATTTTGAACACTGTTTTTAGCATATAAAAATAGTTTGTACAGCAATACTTATTAGACATTTTTTGTCGCAAATGTCATTGTCTTCATTTTTATTCATATTGTCGTGTTTCAAAATGGTTGCGACCTACCCTGTGCACATTTTTACAAAAATTTTGTTTTTAAATGATTTAAGTTGTAACACTGTAAAAGTTGGACAGGTGGGGAGCGAACCGACGAGGATTTTAGCTTGGGCCAACAGGTCGCCGCGCGAGTGACAGCGCCGACTTTTGGCTTGTTAAATTTTTGCTTTTTCGCCAAGATGGCCGACCAAGCTGGTCGATGATTTTGGCTCTGTGATTTAATTTTGAGATTTGTGATTTTTTTTTGAAATTGTGAATTATTATTTTTGATTCGAATAAAGTGATTTAATGCGAATGCATTATTGCGAGTTTTTTGGATGATTGATCTGATATTTTGGATAATTTGGATAATTTTTATGAACGGCTACCGAGCGGTAGAAGATTTGATTGATTTGGTTAATAAATTAGAGGATGAGCAATTGAAATTAAAGATTGGATCTGAATTGTTTAAGATTGGAAAGTTTAAAATTTGCATTCGTAGGAACGAATGGTGCTATTGATAAGCGGGCGATTTGGATAAGGCACGAAATCAAACTGTGTTCCTTTCAAATAAAAGTAAAATTTTATTTTACATTATATTAAAAATTTTACATTGGATTGGATTTAATAATTTATTTTGGAGAATTGATTTTTTTTGGATTAGAAACTTATTAATTATTTTTGAAGAAATTATTTGTTTTGCATTGGAAAGATTTCTTTTTATTTTAATTTTGAAAACGCAAGAACCCTCGACCTTTGAAAATTTACAACTGCTCCCGCAAAGAGTTATCTGAGCAAAATAAAAGTTCGTAAATATTTTCCACGAAAACACCACAACTAAATTGGCGCCCAAACAGTGCGGCTCGAAAATACCATTACAATATACATGTTTCTATTTTGTCGCCTCGTTTTCGACCAAGAGTGACTTAAAGCAGATTTGATAAAACTTTTTAATGAAATTAAAAATGCACAATGGAATTTTTAAGGTTTTCTCAGGGGATTTCCATGGGATTTTTACCGAGACTGCCACTCTTGCTCGAAAACAAGCCGAGGAAGAAAAAAATGTATGGAAACAAAAATGAATGGAATGAAATTATCTACAAAACATGTCTGAAAAGTATTTTTGTAAAAGCGATTTTTATATGCTAAAAAAAGTTTTCAAAAAGTACAATTTACATTGCTAACAAATAACTGTATGTAATACAGTGGACGCCGCTTATTGGAATCACGATCAATGTTACCAATCGGGTATTATTATCATTTTCGCCAAGAACTGGTCGAACGAATATATACGTGATAAACATCGTTTATTTTATAATCAAAAATTCGGTTTATGTTATCGATTATTTTTCTTAATATTGTTTTCTTCTACTGAAAATGGAGTTAGTTTGCAATTTAACAACCAATTTTAAAAAATGTTTTTCGCAAACCGGAGAACCACCCAGACCCAACCAAATTGCTAGTATACTCATCATTAGAGACCGGATAAATAAGCACGGTTTTTTGAGAAATAAGTGCTTTAAAAAGCGCGATATTTTACAAAAATAAGTTCGAATTATGTCAAAAAAAGTTATGAAAAAGTTAATAATTAAAACAAAAAAAAAGCAAAAAGATTACAGCTTAGGCAATATTATTCGAAAGAAATAAACAAAGCACTTTTGCACGTATTTATTTAACATAATAAATAATAATATAAATAAAAATTAACATTTTTAATTCTTCAAAAGTTAATTTATATAGAGAAAATAGAAAATATAGAGAAAAATCAACTTAGAATACCCTGTATTTTTAAAAATATTCTTATCATATCATACACACAAAACTATAAAATTTTAAAATTATGTGTTTTTTTTTAAATTAGGCATAACAGAATAATAGTAAAGTAAGTTATTGTGACTTGTCTACTATTGTAGCAAAGCTAAAATTTAAAAGTTATGAATGTTTTTTTTTTAAATTAGGCGGTGACTTAATTTTCCCTAACATATTATCTCTAAATTTCGCTATTTTATTACTTATGCTTACCCTAGTCTTACAATGGGTATGAGGGTATAATACCAAAAACAACCTGCTACCAGATGTCAATAATAATATAAATACATCAACAGTAGACATTCTTAGTTTTTTACAAACCATGCTTTACCAATCTAAAATACTAAAAAGAAGTAAGAAATGGGTTTAACGGTTTCATTTTGTAAAAAAATGGACATTCCGTGTTTTATTCAAAAATAAGCTCAAAATAAGTTCAAATAGAGCAAATAAGCTAGAAATCGCAAAAAAAGCAGGAAAAACTATACGTTAAAATACATCTTTTTATGTAATTCGTCCAGATCTCAAATTTCAAAGAGCTGCTTTTAAAATTGACAATAAGCAAAAATGCTTAAAATCCGGTCTCTACTCATCATGTACGATTTAATTCAGCTCTATTTTAAAACTTTATAATAAACTACATAAAAAAATTTTATAAAATTTTTAGATAGGTCGCCAAAAATTAGCCAGCGGAATAATGCAGCTCTACAATTAAACATTTCGCAACTGCTTTTGTGTAAAATTAAAAAAGAATCTTTTCGTGTCAATATCAATAATAATCAATCGATTATTGCTATCAAAACCTTCGAGTCCCAATGTGATCACAATAAGCGGCGTCCACTCTAATATGTTTTTCCGTACTAGTACAAAAATTTACAATTTTGTAGTATTATTTGCCAAGTTCAACCAAAATTTACTTCGGAATAGCAAATTCTTTTTATTTGGTTTTAAAGACTACATGCTGGAATGCAGAATGAATGCAAAAAGAATGCAGAGTTCTAATTTCGTTTACTTGAATAAATTGAACTAATATAAGTAAAAATAATTATATTATTTTATACATTTCTAGTTTATTATAAATTTTAACTATTAATTTGTTTCCGTATTTCTTTAGTTGCAAATGATAATTCATGTAATGTAAATATACGTCTGGTTCAAAACAGAAAACTGATTATTGTCTTATTTAAAAGAATATCGAAAAGTTGGATTGTTTCAAACAATAGTAGAAAAAAAAATTGTTTTCTATCACATGATTACGGTTACGGGAACATACTTGATATTTTTAAGTGCTATGAGCAGCTGTTTTTGATAAATTAAGAGTGGGAGTTTTTGCGACTGATCCTAGCTTCTGACATAAGTTTAAATTATAAAAAAAGTTTTAAGGTTATGATGCAGGTTTATTGTTTTTCCTTTATCTATCTGTTTGTTTTTATTTCGATCAATCTGATTTTAAAATAAATTTAATTTAAATTTAGAAAGAGAAAAACCAGATGAAGAGGAACCTCACATTGTAAACGCTGCGAAATACTCAGGTTAAAAATGCTTTATTACAGCCGATGTCACAGTTGAGGTAAGATAAATGATAAAATCCAGACTGAAATAAAAAAAATTAGAAAAATATGAAACCAAAATCGTGGCGTTACAAGAAACTAAATCAAAAGGCAACGCTAATAAAAAATTGAAGAAATATGTGCTGTAAACGGGATTTTGAAATTTGAATGAAAAAGAAATGTATACATGCGGTAATAAATTTGGAAACTTTGTGGACAGAAAAGTTCATAATATCTGACGTGATAGCTAGCAATATAATTATTAATTAATTGCTGGTAGTAAAAGCAGCGCCTCTTCACGCTTTTAGTCAAGTTGATGTTTTCAAACTATTTTTGGTATTGTGACAAAGTATTTTAAAATTTTTAGTTTTATTAATAATCAAGTGACAATAATGCACTTGTTTACTTAATCTTTGCACAGAATAAAGCAAAAATTTCAAACTAAGAGAATTTTGATAGAAAAAATATTTTGCCGTTAAAATTTATCTTATAAATATTTTAGTGCACTATGTGCACTAAAATTTGTTTATTTTAATTACTTTATGAAGTTAAGATAATAAGTTAAAAATAAGCCAAGTGGTATATTGATGTTTAATTTTAATATCCAGAAGTTCGGGGATTTTGGTGTGTGATTTTTAAAAACCGTACCCACTTCATCGCACATCAAAAGTATATTATTAAAAAGGAGCGGCAAAATGGGTGTAGAGTTAACCTAGATTTTACTTTTAGACAATATTACAACACACCCTGTTTGCTAGGTACATTGTAAATTTATCACTAAAATTTTAACAAACGCGGACATTACATGCAATGCATGTAATTGATGTGAATTACGAGTACCCATTAAGGATAAAGTGCAAAAATTAACTTTGATTTTAATAATTCAGGATTGATAAAAATTTTATTGAAATATTGTGTTAACTTTTTAATTTATTGAAGTTTGTAGGGCAACCCCTGTATTATATGTGTGAAACGCACTTATGCGTAGCAACCTCCTTCGAGTTCTGCATGTCTGCTACTAAGTTTGAACCAAGCACGCGTCACGTGCCAAATACTCTTCCGATGCCTTAAAAAACTTGCTACCTGGCAGAGACAGACATCGACACCTAGTAGGTTTCTTTTGCTCTCGTTCTGCTGTGTAAGCTCTTCAGTGCTGTGGAATTTCTATACCTTCTTCGAGGTCATGCTCTTCTGTTTATTAGAATTCAGTATCTTCTTACCCCTTTACTTGAATCGAAATATTTGAAATTCTCTGTTAAGGTGTACGCGTAAGATACTCTTGAAGCTTCTGTTTCTTTGTTAAGATTCTTGCTTAATTTCCGATAATTTTTGCATAAATTATATTTATGTATTTAGAAGCGGAGTTTTTACTCAAGTCTAACGAATATGTCTTCGTTGTTCTGGTACTCTGTTATACGGGCCGACAGAATCTGGCAATGTCTGTCAGTCATCGGTGATGGCAGGTCAATGCGTGAGTGAAGTTTCCATATATTACCGTTTGAATGATAACCCAGGTATCGGTCATTTTCATTTTTATTCTAGTTCGCACTTCTAGTTTTCGGATAGTTCAATTCTTGTATTGCTAATATAAATAAATACCTCCTATGGTCCTATGAGGGAATGTTGCCGTTGGTATCTCTTCTAAGGTTTGCTTTCCTGATGAAAGTGCGACGTTGTTTCTTAAACACTCCCACGCGCGCTCACACTGGCTCTTACCAAATGATTTTTAGATTGCTGGAAATTGGTCTAATTCGAATAAAGGTACGAAAAGTACGTATTATACCGATTCCTTGATTGTTTTTCTGCAATTTGAAATTCATGTAGTTTATATGATATTGAAATTTTTTTTACAAATTTAATTCTTATAATTGCTGAAAAGTATTTAGTGAGCAAACGAGGAAATATTTAATAACCGTATTTTTTAGCACCCTTTATAAGCGTGTGTGTAGGGTTGGAAATTGTGTATTATATTATCTTTATCATGTTTGATATAGCTACAGGAAATAGTGTTGAAAGAGAAGACACTGAAGAGACTTTGATGTTACGTGTGAGGTTACCCATTCTCACTGCTGCTGCCCTGCTAGTCATGTGGAATTATTTTCCAATAAATTCACGCATGAGTGCACATAGAAAAATTAATAAACTGAAATGACATATCCCACTAGCAATTGGATTTTAATTATTAATATCGTAATCAAGCTCTATACTTTTTGGAATATAATTTCCTTTTAATTTTGCGCAGTGAAAATTTAACAAAAGCAATATTTTCCCTACCACATATTTTTTTACTCAATTCGTCAAATTAGCGTAACAATGAAATTGTTTTGATGTAATAATTGAAATTTTAATTTCTTTTGTTATCGAATTTATTTAGTATTTGCGTATATATTTCATATTTGTTCATATTTTCGAAAGAATAGGAATTAGTATCGTATGTGCATGTTAAATGGAAATTGTGTTTTTATAGAAAATGACATACAGCGATATGCTTATCTCATCGAGCGTCGCGACGCTTTCGCTATCGTTCGTTATGTCATGTTAGCCTGATCATGAAAACGCCATATTTGGGAAAGCTTCAGTAAGGGTTTTATTTTCCCCACTTGTTGATTTGAAAGTTCTACTTGAAAAGCTTCGCGCTTAACCCTCTATAACTTCGAATTGAGCTTCATAATATAAAAGCTCGCTCCAACGTTGAAATCAAGCATCAAATTACTTACAGATTTATTTCTAAATCTGTAGTGTAACTTTCAAATAACTAACATCCAAAATTTCTCAATATCATTCATAATAAATTAATAATTGAATTTGAGTATAAACTTCAACGATTTATTAAAATTTATACAAAAATACATATTTATATACGACGGAAAGATATACAAAATCTTTTATATACATTAATTATTTTAATTTGATTCTAGTTTTATGTTTTATCGTGGTTAAATTTAAAAATACTGCATTCTAATAGTGCGGTTTTATTAGTAAAACGTCGCAGCATGGTTCCTTTAATTTTTTAATTTTATTTAAATAGTTTTGATTTATTGCTTTAAATTTTAATTAATCACAGTGAAAATAATATTATCAAAACCATCTTCTAATCAGATGTATGCTAAAGCAGTAAGCAGTATGCTAAAACAAACATCAAATTTAAGTTTTCCTAGTCAACGGTTTTCAAAATTTTACCATTTAAATAATTTATTATCAACTTCGCATTTTTTTATAGATTTCTCGAGCAATATATTTTTGTGCTCTGAAACTTAACCGCACTAACGACTTTAATTTTTTTCAAGTGCTATGAAAATGATGTTTAATGTTTGCTGGATGTCAAGATTGTCAGTATGTAATTTGTCTAAAATTTCTTGGACCGTTGGAATTGACCTGCTTTTTTTTGACTGAAATAATCGATGAATTGATGTTTGATGGCTTAGTGTTTATAACCCCCAAAAATACTTCCTGTCTCCTCCGCTCATTTTTCTTGCAATTCTGACGATATTTAAATGGACTTTTTCAATTTTTCTTTCTTGTTTATCATCTGCTGATGATGCCACAGTAAGGTAAAAATGTTTGCAAAATTATACTTACTGTGTATTTTATTTTTAGTTTTAGTTTTTAGTTTTTTAGTGTATTTTAGTTCTTACAGTCGTCGAAAAATATACCAGATGTAAGAGGAAACCCAGGAATTCCAAAACTCCACAAAAAGAACTTCATGCCTAAATTGCACTAGAAAGATATGCCAATTAGATGAAAAATAAGATGTTTATTGAATTGCTTTATTAAATACTAAATTTCAAAAAAGAAGGATAAATAACACAGAACATTATTAATACATTCATCAGGGCGTTCAAGATATTGTCGCAGTGCTATATTATGCACTAGGCTGACTAGGCTAAAGCTTAAGGCGCTTTTTGCAGAAAAGGCGCTAAATAATACTAGTAATATATTGTCGTGTTCCGTTTGATTAACAGAAGATAGAGTTGTCAGTAGCTCTGGAAGACAGGTTTTTGAGTGAGTTGAGATGCAAGAAAGGGGGAATAATTTGTTGCAATATAAGAAAACTGTTGAATTTGGTTTCAATAGAGAGATTTGTTCTCATTTGGATAAATTGTCATATCTGAAATGGTAAGTGATCTGATTGCTATTTACACATAAAACAAAACTAAATTTTCAAGGACATTGTAATTTGGTTGAAATTGTAAAGAATTTTAAAGTTTTGTGCTAAAGTGATAGATAAAATTTGAAACTCTCTCATGAGATTATCAAATATTGGACAGGAAAATAAAATTTTGAAAAATATTACTTTTTTTGTGACAGATGACCTGTTTTGTTTTAATGTACCTCGTCATCGTCTACATGGTTGTAAAATATAAATTTCCTCCGATCTCTTTGATTTTCAGGTTTACTTTTCAGCTTGACTGGTGGTAGAATTGCGTAGCCTAAAATTATGTTCTTAAATTTGGTCTTCTTGTTGAAAACGATAATCTTGTTTACGCTTGTCATTGAAAATATTGATTTCTTTCTTCATTATATTAATCGAGTTTAGTTGTGATTGCCTTGGTACATTTATAACCATTGGGTTATTCTTTGTTCGTTTATAGTTTCTAGCGGTTTGATTTTAAAATTTTACATAAGAAATTTTTTAAAATAAGGTAAAAGAGGGAAATTCAAACCTAAAATTTATACATAAAATGGCTCAACTAAATTTTATACAAATGTTTTTCTTTTACCTTATAAGCTGGTTATGGGTTATGGTCTTTCATGATCCTCTGCACAAATCACAGGATTATGAAAATTCTCATTCCTGTCTTATTTGAGGTAGCGTTTTATCGCAATATTAGTTTGGCTGATTGATAGAACGTCAAGGTTAAAAATAATAATATTTAAAAACGCACGGATTTTATCGATAATATTAACATCTGTATATTCCCGCTAGAAAGTACCCAATTTACGCACCAGAGTTTGTTTAATTTTTTTTAATATAAAATATGTAAAAACAAAAGTTTTTACGATTATTTTTCACACATATTTTGTTGTCCATCACTGTTCATACATTCTATTTCATGTTTTAAATTAAAATTAAATACAAATTAATTTATAACTATAAGGCAGACACGTGTTACATGTCAATCTGCAATCATCGGATGAACGTATAGAATTATGAAAT
This sequence comes from Cantharis rustica, assembly GCA_911387805.1. Classification (NCBI taxonomy): domain Eukaryota; kingdom Metazoa; phylum Arthropoda; class Insecta; order Coleoptera; family Cantharidae; genus Cantharis; species Cantharis rustica. Next base: position 41,779,620 of record OU426879.1, read on the forward strand.
TTATAAAATTTTTCTTGATTATTGACTTTGATCAGTCGGATTTTTCTCAACTAAAACTTTTCTCGATAATAAACTCTCTAATATTAATTCCATTTATATAAATATTGAAAGACGTTACAAAAAATAATACTTTTTTTGTAATAAAATTTACCCTTTAAAATTGATGCCTTATCAGCTATCAGCTTCGTAGCGACGTTATAAATGTTTTTCGTGTTATGATAGCCTGATATTGGAAACGCCTTATATGGGAAAAGCTTGATAGAAGGTTGCTTCGCAGGACACTTGTTGATATTCATGTTAGGGATCACACAGGAAATGCTTTACCGTAATTTATTTAGAAGCGTCTAACAAACTGAAGAATTACGTAGTGTGCATAAAATTAATTTGGTAAATAACGAAAGCTTCTTTATTCAGTTGTGGATTGGTGTGACGACTGGTTGGGATACAGAGTGAACAGTTCTACTACAATTAAACTTGATCAATTTGGAAGTTTTATTTTAAATACAATCAAAAGTGACCAATCAGAATTTGATGTTGATGTTGAGTTGATTTAGATTATATAATCAAGTTTTGGTTAATTCTAGACGACTTGTATTCCAAATTTTGGTATTTTAAAAGTATCAAGTAGTGATATAGTAATGCTTGGCGTCCTTTACCACAGTCACTTTCAAAAATACATCTTAACATAAATAGCTTCATTCAAAAAAATGTACTACAATATGTATGTACGTATTATGTGTATTGTACTACATAATATTATGTGTTCATCGTTTTAAAAATAAAGTAGCTTTTCTATTAATACGGACTCAGATTAATTTGGAATTAAAAGCTATGTTAAACTTGAACTCATACATATTTATCAAAATATTTATTATAGCTTTATTGATAAATAAAGTTGATTTAGTCATTATAACCTATTTTAAATAGATAATTTCTTCAACATAACGTTCGTAGTATCATAAATTGAAAAAATCCTTGACGGATTATATATTTCAATGTTATTCAGGAATTTACTAGTCGAATTCATCTGCACAGATCCGTAACGGTAAATGAAAGTAAAAAATAATCTGTATTATTTGCTCCAATAAGCAGGCACTTAATCACTGCATTGAAATATATTTGAGTCAAGTAAATATAATAGTAACCTACTAACTTCAGCCCACTTTGGTCAAGTCGAGTATTTGTTCCAGATTCTTTTGATCTTCAACCGACCATATGCATCCTTTTTGTAATTCATGTAACTCTAGTATTAAGAAATATTGTCCTGTAAACATTTTGTAGCCTGAAAAACGATATGATCTAATATGAGCTGTAGGGTTAATTGGGATCTAAAATGATGGTATTAGTGGGCAAAAACAGCGAAAGCAAAAAATATCGCTCAATTTTATTAACATTAATATACTATGCTAGGATTTCGATAAAACGAAAACCGTCTCTTATTTGCTTATCATTTCTTGTCAGTTTTATTCACAATTTAATCAAAAGCCCCAAATATTAATCGTACAGACATGAAAAACACAACGCACCGGGTCTGGTTTGTAAGTAAATATACATTTAATATGAATTTAAATCTAACTTATATATTGTTTAACTTTACGTTTAATATAAACAACCACTGACACGCAACATTATGTGTTCAGCCAAATCGGAATATATCGTTCCACCTGTTGAATAATTTTATTTCGAAATTAATATTTAATTCAAATTTAATAGTTGTTAATTTGCTAATTGTTACATAAATGTATCTTATCAAAAAATAAACATGCAGCGTCAACACGAACGTCAGTGTGGGTTTATTCGGTGCAGCAAGGCAGGTTCGTCGCAATTAGAAGTGCACAACACATTGGTAATGTTTTTGATCTTGCCGTGTATTCTATGACAGATTTAATAATGTGTTGTGATCTTTCCGGCGGCTGAATTGCATAAATCAGGGCCAATAAATACCTCACAAAACAAGTTGCCAACGTATAAAAATACCGCATAAACAAGCGTACTAAAACAAAACAAATCCATTAAACTACAAAATGGGGGGTTGGGATAATTAAATATTGAGTAAAGTAATGGCTATTTTATTTGCCATTGGATTAACCGGCACTATGCTAGATAGACTGGCACACTTTAAGCGGTTCATTTCATGGAAATACCCCGATAATAACTATAATGTTATCGAATTATGCGTGGGATCTTAATTATTTACTGTGTACACATAGATATTTTTTGCAAATAATGATTGTCAGCTTATTGGATATTAAAAAAAATAAAAATATTTTTCTAAAATAAATAAAATTAATTTTATTGAATTTATTCCTTGATTTTAAATCAAAAATTATGATTTAAAAATATTCTCATAATTTAATTATATTGAAAATTTGTATAGGTTTTTCTAAAATTTGGTTAGATATTTATGTTAAAAACATTAAAATATAATATATAAAATGTATATTATGTACTACTATTATTATGTAGGATAGTATGGTATGGTCTATCATAGCATACAATACTGCAGTATATTATGTAATATATGTATATATAGGAGTAATTATATGATATGACTTGAAAATTGTTTTTAATAAACAAATAAAATTAATAAGATTATTTATTTTATGATAGTTTTAATATTGACGATTTAGTTAAATAAATATGGAGATATTCTGTTATTCGATATTATCTGATATTTATAATATTTAACTATATATTAAAAATTTTGGATTAAATTTCATTTTTGGAACACTGTGCAGATTCTTCCCACTTTGTTATTTATTTAAAAATTTACCCTTTAATTGTAATTTATTCTCAAAATATATATGTTCAATAAAATTTTACTCTTTTCTGTACATTAAATTTAATCCGTTAATTTTTAAAATTTTCATTTAATATAGGTACATAATATAATGTTAATATATTTTACATAATTATTTAATATCATATAAAATGTGAATCGGATACGTATAATATTTGACCTAGAGTAATAAAATTAAAGCAGTTTTGTTTTAATTAAATTAATTTCTCTATCAGTAAATATGCCAAGTGATATTTATTGCTTGTTTTTATTAATTTTAATTGATTTATTACAAGATAAATAAATCCCATAAACTGATAAGGTTAACCAATAGTTAATAGAATTTTAGTTTACCTAAATCTATAAACTTTTTACACCCTCGTTTGTATGCTATCCTACGATTAGAATCCGCTGCAAAGCTCCCACGCCTACACTACGCTAACCCCATGCGGCTTTACATAATCTCCTATGGGTAGATCAACACCCGTTCGTTCGCATTGTTAAGCTTGAAGTTTCTCACCCCGACGCCATCGACGCTTTCAGCTGTTATGTATGCCTGTTATCGGCGACGCCGTTTACGGGAAAGTTGCTGAAAGACCTGAAAGCTTTCTATTTTCTCCACCTGTTGCATAACTGATGAAAAGCTTCCTGAAATATATTTACGGTTTTGGCTTTTGCCATTCAATCATTAATTATTATTATTAATTAATAGGTTCAGTTATGTTCCGAAATACATAATATTTAGTATGTATAATGTGTCCAATTTAATTTTCAATCCTATCATTACTAATTTATAAAATGTAAATAATATATATTTTGGAATAAATTTGGGCTAATTTTAAAAATATTTTTATTATATCAATTCTATAATTTAGAAGTTTTCTTTCGTTATTGCTTCAATTTCTTTCTTTAGTTTGTCTTCTCAAATTTTCATTTGCCATAAAATATTTTTAAGTTGAATATCGTTAAAAATTCGAAAAAAAATATGTGGTCCACAAAGGCAGTAACTTTTTAGGATTATTCAAAAATCAAAAATTTATTACTGCTGATAGATTATGCTGTCCTGTTTATTTTCCAATATTTTCAGAGGTCTTGGCCAAATCAATCTACTCTCTTCGTAAACGACGTTTGCGCGTTTACAACGCCTTTTAGGCAACGATTTCCGATACCCATGATGGCCCTAAAATGTCACCCTATCCTATCTGCTATCGTCCTGTTCCTTTCCAATATTTTCAACTGAATAAATGCTGGAACTTTTTCGATATAATGATTTGTGCCAATATCTCAAATGATTTTCGATAATTTTCACATGGATTTGTGTAGCTGACTGTGTTCGGCGAGATATTTCAAGGAAACACATAGCGCTTAGTGCATTGTAAATACAGGAAGGTCGGTCGAAATACTTCCCGGTAGCTAAGTAATGATTATCAATAAGACCGTCAAATTTATTCGAACACACCCCAACTGTTACATGCTACCCTGATACTATGCGACATTGTGAGATGCCACGCCCCATGAGAACGAAATTTTATTATTACTGAAGAGGATATTGAACTTTTCGTAAAACGTGCCGCTATGAGTCTAGAATTTCAAATATTTGATTTGATTTCTAAACAATCATTGTTCATTCAATACCTACTGTTTTCCAAAAATTGTTTTGTTTCAAATTGGAAAGTGATTATCAAAATAATGAATACCGAAAATTTTCAAGGGTTATTTTTTTATTGTAAATTTACTGAAGACTTAACAGTTTTTATGTTATCCTGCTGCACGACAATCCTTGCATTACATCCTGTAGGGGCCTCCGAAGACATAACTGCATTTTTTTGTAGAGGGATGTTTCTTTTTGATACGTACAATCTCTCCAAATCTCTGAGTTCCTGCTAACAATTTTACATTATTCTGGAACGATTCCCACGCTTTAGGTCATTAGGTCTGTTCAACACGATTTATATCGAAATTCCTTGAATGTTTTCGTTTCAAGTTTAATATAAAAAAGCAGGTAAAAACTGCTCCCTATTGATGTTCTTTTATTATACTTTTATTATATTGTTGTTGAGTAAGTGTTCTGTTATTCAAACAAATAAAGCTCCGCGGAAAGTATGCATAAATTATAATAAATTTATTATTTAATTGCATAGTTTTAAATAAAAATATAGTTTATTATTTTTAAAATAGAATTATTTGTAATTAATATGTACCTACAATAAAAGTGGGAGGTAGGTATACTATAAAAAAAATTATTTATAAATGATATAATAAAGGCGTTTTGCAAAAAAATGTATGTTTTAAGTTTTAAATACATCAGGATTATTTTATGAAGTAATATAAATTATACTTTATACTAAGGAGAAGTTTAATATTAAATTTATTGAGTTTTAAATTTTCACGTTCGTTTAAATTTTACCTTGAAGCGCTCTTGAAGGGAACGTGGCCCTGGGAAGCAGTGATACAATGTCACCCATCTATTAGGGGAGCATAATATGCTTGTGGTGGTGGATATTTGTTGATAAACAGCAGCGGTGTTTGAACTACACCCAAGTTCATCGAACTAAACAGACACGGTCACTTGCTCGAAGGGGCATTCCAGGCTAAAACTGACGTCAACAACAAACCAGGAAAACATGCTTCTAAGAAGACTTTAAAGTAAACAAACACGAAGTGATAAAAATATTTTTTTATGCTTTATAGAAAAAGCAGATTATTTGGACCACATATGAGCAACCTCACATGTGTGGTACTATAACTACGAGTAAAGGGTTAAAAGCGGGGGCGGCTATAATGGAAAGTGACGTCAACACATTAGTAGGGTAGCAGAACAACGAAAGGGTTGCCTTTTAACACGAAGAATTGGGTGAATTATAAAAGCCTAAACTACGAGTAGAAGCAGTGAATATCAAGAATAACAGACAGTTTGAACGAGAGGTGCTACAAAATGACGTCACAACTTAGCAGGTTTACATAATACTAAGAAGATGAAAGTAAATTAGGGGTTTAATCGTAATTATCGACAAAAAATAATATCTATCGGTTAGCTCATTTGCAATTTTCATAGTTTCCAGTAGGCAGAATTTGTATCCAATTCTAAGTATGTTTTCTCAATAAAACAATATTAAAAATACGAATGAACAAAACAATTATATTATGCTATAATCAACTGGCGAATCCTATAAGTTCCAGCATTTGTCAGAGGGTAGAAAGGACAAGTTCTAAATTTCTGATAAGTTCCTAACGATCAATACCTTCGCAATAATTTCTTACAGAAAAATCATAAAATATATACCATTAACACTTGGTGAAATATTCACTACTCGCCAAGAAAATAAATAAACGATATCTTAAGAAGTTGAAATAAGTAGAAAAAACTTTTTTAAGAAAATCCAGCGTCTTAAACTTATCAGGAATACATAAGTTAAAAGAAAGAAACTTTAAAGAGAAATCTTTTGATTTGGCCCTAGTTTTTACTGACCTGTTTAATCTAAATGTGCCACAAATAAAATTTTTATTGATGTGGACGCTGCATCTTAGGGCAGGTTATATAAAAGGGTTAAGATGCGTGGGAGTCGGAACAATAGGGCTGACGTCAGCGAGTTGCCAGGGAAGCAGAAGCTGGTAAGGGTAAGCTCGATGCAGTGGCCCTTCCTAATATGGTTAAATTGGTTAGTAGTATATACCCTTCTGTAATATACTCGCACTAACGTCACACCGTGAATATCAAGATCTAACGTTCTAGTTAACAATATATTCAATAAATATTAACAACTACCTATATTTAATTATTTATATTATTTAATCTAGATCTTATGTATTTTTTAAAATTCTTCAGCTTTACATTCTTTGTTACGTATTCGGTTTCAATGAACTACCAGCAGTTTTACCGTCAATTTATATTACACAAAAATTCGAAATCTTCTAATATATTTAAATAAATTGACATAAATTTTTCTTTCTAGTTGCTGCAAAATCAGAAAGAAACTTAACAGACTATGAAAGCCGCATTGCATCCGGAGAATTTAGAAAATCTTGCTCTAATTTTGCTCTTCTAACACCGCCCTTAGGTAGAGTAGACACAAGAACAAGAGTAAAAGCTCTTCGAGATTTTATGAGCACTCCTTCATTACTTCAAAATGCACAAACATTGCAAGCTGTTTTGGTTACATCTCACGATGAGCATCAAGTAAGTATTTTATAATATTATACTACATAGCTACATTTTAATTCACGTAATAATTTAGTCACGTTTTGTATCCAATTACGATAAACGGCGCGAATATATTTCTGGATTTAGTGGTGTAAAAGGTGATGCGATTATAACCATGGATAATGCAGCATTATGGGTTGAAGGAAGGTATCATTACCAAGCAAACGATCAGTTAGACTGTCATTGGTTATTAATGCGAGAAGGACATCCTTTGGTTCCTACCATGGCCGAATGGCTAAAATCTAAATTTCCAAATGGGGCTAACATAGGAGCCGATCCGAAATTACTATCAGCCGATGAATGGAACAATTTAGAAGCGAACCTTCGGAATCAAAGTACAAATCTTAATTTAGTTAAAACCGAATTTAATTTAATCGACAAAATATGGAGTAATCATAATGAAACTGAACAAGAAAAGGAAGCATTTACAGTAGAAGAAATTTATACCGGTAACAAAAAGTGTTCATGACATCGATTTATGTATTTATTAAAATATTAATTAATGTCTAGGAAAGCATTGGACAGAAAAGGTAGATGAGTTGAGATACAAACTTAAAGAACTAAATATATCAGCTATGGTTATTACTGCACTGGATGAAATTGGTTGGTTGCTAAATGTTCGAGGAAGAGATATTCCATATACGCGTTTTATTAAAAGTTATGTATTATTAAGCGATTTAGAAATATATTTTTACGTTCATCCAAATAAAATTAAAGAAAATGTCACCAAATGTTTTAATGCTAAGCATCCTGGAATTTCAAAATATACAGTAACGTAAGTATGCGTATTAATGTAGAAAATAATATACCAATACCAAAAACTGTAGAATAAAAAATTACGATTCGTTCTGGACTGATCTTCCAACATATTTACAAGTATGGAAAAATATTTTGGTACCATCTTCATACGTTTATAGTCCGGGTGTGAGTAAAGCTGTATACGACTTGGTTAGTCCTCAACAGCGAGTGTCACTTCCATCCCCTATAATTCATATAAAAGCCGTAAAAAATCCAACAGAAATAAAAGGTATGCGTCAAGCTCACATTAGGGATGGCGCTGCAATGTGTAAATTTATGGATTATTTGGAAGTTCAGGTAAAATATTTTTTTATATATCACGATTAAAATGATCTTACTTGATTCATTTTAGTTTGGGAGGCAAGATATTTGGCACGAATTGAAAGCCTCGGTAGAGCTTAATAAATTGAGATTGGAACAAGAGGGTGCACTTAATAATAGTTTCCCAACTGTGGTAGCTTTTGGACCTCACGGCGCTTATCCTGATTACGAACCCAGCGCTAGTACTTCAAAACGAATTTTTGATAATAGTACAATAGTTGTACATTCTGGTGGACAATATATAGGTATGTCAAATAATAAAAAAGAAAACTTTTGTCTAATCGGTTTTGGTAGATGGAACTACGGATGTTTCACGAACTATACACTTAGGAAACCCAACCGATATACAGAAAGATAGTTATACAAGAGCACTCATCGGCGTGATACAAATGTCTTCATTAACCATTCCAGATTTTTTACCAATATCGAGTGTGGATATTTTTGCACGATCTCCAATGTGGGAAATTGGAGAAGATTATCCGTATCCTACCGGTCATGGTGTAGGTGCATTCCTTGGTGTTCAAGAATGTGAGTTTCTATTCCATTGTTGGTATTTAATATTAATTTATGAAAATAATTTTTTTATATCATTATATTATTATATATTAAAATGCTAATATATTATACTATACTCATACTAATATTATCATAATACTAATAATACTAATGGGAAGTTCTATTAATATTAATTACGATTTGAATTTTAGCACCAATTGTAATTGATTACAATAGCAAAATTACAGAGGTTTTCAAGCCTGGCTATTTCTTTACTTGTGGTTAGTATTTAAAAAAAGTATTCTATTTCTTGTTAAGTGTTATATTGCAGGTCCTGGAATATACCGTGAAGATCAATTTGGAGTGCGACTTGAAAATGTTTTGGAAGTTGTTAAAAAACCACATATAAAGCATTATTATGGTCACTCTTACCTTGGATTTAAAGATGTCACGCTTGTGCCTTATTGTAGAAAACTTATGAAACTTGAGTTATTGTCTGTCGAACATGTAAGTATAGTATATAAAATAATTATCAATTTTGAGTTTGACTTAACTATGTTAAGTATTGGTTTGGTTATATCGAATATTTTAAATATTTTAGAGACGATGGTTAAATAAATACAATGCTCGAGTTAGAAAATACATCGGAGCAGAATTGAAGCGCCAAAATTTAATTGATGCATTTTATTGGATGATGGAAAATACTAAACACATTCCAGAATATGGTCATGGCAGTAAAACCTCTAGCAAATCAATTTATATATTAGTGATAAATGTAATTCTCAGCAAAATATTTGTTTGCATACTTTATTAAAAGCTATGATGTTCATATTCGATGTTATTCCAATTTGTTCAACCAATACTCGTTGTTAATAGCCATAGGAAACGCTAATATTCAGGGACTGTCTTGATCCTGTGTTTGGGGATTGTTTTTCAGGCTGAGAATATGCGGTTCCTGACTAGAGTAAAATTTTTTTTATGGAGCAACAAACAATTTCGCAATTTAGAAGTCATAAAACAAATACACAATGTTTCGAGTATACTATTGTCATTGTTAAGCAAGCTAGCTTTTCAGTCTTTGTAACACTTTTAATTTTAAATTTTATAGTATTTGAACGATCAATGTACACAGAATCACAAGATGTAACCTAAAAATTAATTAAAATACCAGTAACATGTTAATACTATTTTGCCACATCTATGATGCACAAGTAAACCATTGTTCTTAGTTTTGATGTACTTATAGTTATGATTTCTATATATTTTTTTATGTTATATACTCGTTGTTTTTATATAAATAAAACATTAAAAAAATTACGCCGTTATTTGGTCATCACCTTCATCACACCATCACCATCATTAATTTTGCTAAAACTTTTATGTTTTTAAAAGAAAAAAAAATCAGTGCACACCCCATAACCTACAAAAATTGAATTTATTGTCTTAATTCAAGCCGAATATAAATATTTCTAAAATAATAAGGTAAGTATAGGAAAAAAAATGATGACTTAGAACATAAAAAACTGGGGTAGGTAATTTTCGAGACAAAAAATAGAGTGAATGCTTTTCATTGATAAAAATGATTATGAGAGCATGTTTTGATAGTACAAAAAGCATGTAATATAAATTTTATCTTAAAAATGAAACGTTCTTATAAGATTTTTGACTAATCACAAAAAGAAAGAGGAAAATTGGTGTGTTAATTAAAAATTAATATAAAGTATATTGCATTAATATAGTGTCGTGTTTCGAAACCATAACAACATAATTTCATTTAATTTGTAAATAATTTTAAAGTTTGAATTTGTTTTAGTATTTATTTATTTATAATATAGTAAAAACAAATGTTTGCTAAATTTGCTATGTAAAGAAAGTGGGGAGCGTAAAAAGAGTAGTGCTCAAAGGTTGAAAAAGTAAAGAGAGTGGGGCTTGAATAGAAAACTTGGGCTCAGACGTTCACGTCAAATAGTCGAGCGGACGAACATCATTCCCGCAATAATAATTTAAAACTGTTAATTGTTTAAAAATCAATAAAATAAGTTAAGTTGATTTGATGTTTTTGTTTAATTGATAAAGTGAAGTGCTAATAAATTGGAAAACTTAAAGAAAGTGGAAAATTTTGGTCGATGTGCAAAAATACGTCGCAACAAATTTATTTAACCGGGCATACTGAAGCCAGCTGGAATAGCACATGCGAAGCAAGCGCGCACGTGAAGCCAAAGTCCAATACCACATGCAAGGTAAAACAAAAATTTAAGCATTTTAATTTACAAAATTTTAAACACTGAAGAGTCTCATGTTGAATAATGGATACCCAGCTAAGAGTAAATTTGGGATTAAGCAAATTTTAAAATATAGCTCGGGTCATCTATAAATTGTTATCTTGCGAATTATTTTAAATTCTATAGTTGTTTTAACTGAAAAAGTTAACTAAGCAATAATATTTATTAATATTTTTATTAAGGTTTCAGCGAAGCTGATTCAACTTTCACAATGGAAGTAAAAAAAGCAGATTTTTTCATACCTAGATAAAGTAGATATCTACAATTTAAGCGCTTGACCGTGCGTTCTAAACAAAAAATATAGCAATGGAATATTTTTTTATGTATTAAATAAATTTTCAAAATTTAATGATTTAATATTTGCACAAGATATTTTATATCTGTCCCAAGTGAGAGGTAAATAATATAGCAATAAATATATTGTCGTATTATGAAGTATGATTTGGCCGCACTTGCTAATTGTAAATTTATTTATATAATTCAAATTTGATTTAGTAGTGGGAAAATTTGATAAGTGTAAGGTTGGCAGAAATTGAGTTGGAGTGGGGCTTTTTTGCCAAGATAGCGGAAACGGGAAAGGACTAGAGTTTTGCTCAGCTGAGTTTTGAGTTTGTTTTTGAGTATTTAAGCTTAAAATTGTTAGATTTTTTATATTAATGAAGAGTAAATTGTTTGAGAGTAGTTTTTGGTCGAACGTGACCACAACGTGACCAAGCAAAGTTTGAAATTTTGTGAGTAGACGATTTTTTTGATTAAAGTGATTTTTATTTGGATGACCGATTTGTTTGATTTGAAATTATTTAATTGAACTTGACGAAATTTATTTGAATTTTGAAAAATAATTAGTATTAAAAAAACGACGCTGTTGATAACGAAGTTGACAGCTGCAGCTTGATAATCTCGCGAGAAGTTTTTCAATTTGAATTTTGCTGAAAAATTTTATTCCTGCGATAATTTTTACTAAACAACTTTAGATTTTTGTAAGTTAATTTTAATTGGATACATTTTTAAGTTATAAAAAAGAGCGACGTGTGGTTTAGAAGATACCACACATAATTATTAATTTGAAATTGTAGGTTATATCATTGAGCTAGTATAAAAAAATTTTAAAGTTTAAATTAAACCGGATCGAAGATTTCTGCAATCTAATTTTGGTTGCCACTCATCAAGAGCAACAAAAAACACAGTTTTTTCGAACCCTTAACTCTGAGTAAGCCTGACTGCTCCCGCACACCAGAGTTACCCCAAGCAAGCAAGTGTTTGGTATTCCGGAATTTATACGCAAATATCACTTCAATATATCGTTGTAGTATTTTTGATGTAACGGAGAGGAGATTTCATTTTTGTAATGTTTTGTAATATCCGCAAGTTGGTAAATCTAACGTCGACTAGCGAACGGAATAGAGCTTTTTGTCAAAATTGATGGACGTATCGGACATACAATTTTTCTAGTTTGTGAAATTTAATTAAAATGTTTATAATTATTAACATTAAAGCATAATTTTGATGAAAAGTCATTGATTTGAATTTTGGAAGTGAATTTAAGTGTTTTAAAAGGTAATTTGATTTTGTGAAGAAAATTCAAATTAGTTAAATCGAGAATATTCGAGGTTAGAAAAACTGGACAAAAAAAATGTACCTATTAATTAGTTTTAGAATTGATTGGACCATAATAAAAAAATTTGTAAAATATTAATTTTACAAAAATTACGAACAATAGAATTATTATTGACGTGTCGGTTGCACATGCCGAGTTTATCAACCTTATAGTTTAATTTTTTAATTTGTGAAATTTGATTTAGAAGAAAATTAAAATTATATAAATGAGCAATTAATTTGAGAAATTTAATACATTAATAATTAGTAATAATTTTAGTGGTTTCCTTAAATTTTGAATTATATTTTGTTGGTAAAAGTTTTAAATCTAATTTTAATGACATCGAAAAATGTACTTACTAAATTTAATTTACACCTGTAGGCATATCTTTTGTTATCTTTATCAATTTTAATTTTATTCCTTCACTTACTTTCTAATTATATTTAAAAAATACTATTACCATTGAATTAAATTTTAATTTCATAATTATAATTTTATCCCTCATTCAGGTCTTATACCGGCGCAAAATTCTAAATTTTAAATTTAAGAAAATAGCAAAATTTTCTTTTTTTAAACATAAACGCACTAAAGCTTTTTAAGTCCCCCTAACAAAAGACATGTCAGTATATTTATTTGTATTTTAATCGTTAAAATATACGGAAAATTGGCCAAAATTAAGCTTTATCGTTGGTAGATATTATTATTATGATGAAAATTATCACTGAAAAATTATTTAATGTTCTATTTTTTTGTTTAAGTTTTTCAAACTCAGATATTGTTTACTCTCGGTTTGCTATCCTTAAAGTATAACCTGGTACAGATGTGTATACTGCAACTTATCCAATTAACTCCATGCTAATCACATGTCTTTATCTTCAGAAACATCTACAGATCTACACAAAATGAAATAATATTAAACACAAAGAAACTTTTCAAGTTAGGTTATTACTAAATTGTGCATAAAAGAGTTTCAGAAAATTGAAAAAAGAATGTTTTGATAGAAAAATTATTGGAGTGTGTAAATGAGTAATATTTAAATGAAATGACCATAACCTGTATGCAAAATCATGCAACCGTATAAATAAAAAATATAAGTTTTTAACATAAGTTCATAAAATTGGAAAACAACGTTTTCTTAAAAAACTGATGGAAACTGTAGATTTTTATATTCAAAAAACGTATTTTATTATCTTATACCGTCAAACAAGAGAAAGTAAAAGCATATCGTTTTGCTGAAAATAATGCAAAAAGTTCACTTAATGTCAATCAATTGTCAAAGTTTAAATATCATTTTTCGTGGATGCAATTGTTTTATAGTAAAACTTGATATTCATCAGATCAATATATTGGGAAAACGTTTGCGAAAATTATTTTATTTGTGAAAAAAAGTTTGTGTACATTTTTAGGGTTTGCTAAAATATTGATATGGTTAATGTGCTGTGTACTGCCCTTTGGTATTAAGGATCTCACAGGCCAGTATGATACGGAAAAAACAGAAACATACACTTTTTTGATTTTTATTTGTGCTGCAAATAAAAAGAAGCATTTACAATTTAATTTCTATATTTTTACTTTGTTTGGATTTTGCTATAGAAAAATATTTATAAACTGGTATTTATAAATTTAAATATAAAATTAACTAACTGGTAGTTTTGCCGTTATCCTTACATTAAAGAAGAAGAATTTTTAATAAAACTTTTACGAAAATTGCACCAATATATTAACGTGTACGTGTGTGTATATTATTAAAATTAATCAGCGAATAGATATAATGTTCATACTTAAAAGTTTACAGTTAAGAAAGCTTTTAATTTCTGGTTTTAATGTTTTTATTGGTTTTTTTATTATCAATACATATAATTATATCATTAAAATAATTTTTTAATTTATATTTAATCTTGAAAATTCAATGGATACTTGAATTTGATTTTTGCTGTTTATTGAAATTTATTTAAATATTAAAATCAATGATGCAACACATTTACATCAATTTTTTTTTTATTTATATTAAATTACAATACGTTTTACTAATAACATAGTCATTAAAGATAAAATGTTAATTTTTAATCAAAAAAGTTGTGTTTTCTGCTATTTATTACCACATCCAAGATAAATTTTGGTGTATTACATAATATGTTGTGTTACCACAAAGTCTGTTGAATTCCGTTATTGATAAAATAACGTTAGTTCAGTTGACGTTGTTCAAGTATAAATGAAGTGGTAGTGCAAAATGATCACCCGGTTACAAATTCTCGTTGTTCTTTTTGGTAATTTAAACATTTAATTAATCGATTAAATCTTAATAGGCAGATATTATAGCTCACATTTTCGCAATTAACTCATCAGAAAATGATCGATTATTGTGTTCCCTAAATGACACAATTCGGCTACCATCTCCACCAAGTCGAGTTAATACCGAAAATATTTTACTCGGCTTAAGAAATCAGATCAGAAACTATAATTCTGAAAATAACCAAACCACTATAGACGCAATTTATGTGACAACAAGTGATGAATACCAAGTATATTTTCGTAATGAATTTTGAATAAAACTATATTTCTTAATACTATAAATTCTAGAATGAATTTGTTGCGGATTACAATAAGAGACTTCAGTACATTTCTGGATTTAGTGGAAGCAATGGCGAAGCCATTGTTACTCTTCATAAAGCAGTTTTTTGGACAGATGGACGATATTATCAACAAGCCGACGAAGAATTGGATTGCAACTGGGAATTAATGAAATCGCAATATTCCAACTTTATCAGTAAGCCAGATTGGTTAGAAAAAGAATTTCCGAACGGTGCAAATATTTGGGCGGATTCTAAATTAATTTCATCAGATGATTGGATTACATTGGAAGATGAATTACTAGACTTAAACGAAAACTTTACCCTAGTGCAGGGATCCCAAAACCTAATAGATCAAATATGGGTAAATCGCAATGATATTGTTAACATAAATGATTTAAATGGATATATTGTAAGTGAATCATTTACTGGTAAGTATTTCTCTCAGAATTTTTGTAATCACGTAAAAATAATATATTTATAGGACAGAGTGCACCAGACAAAGTAGAAAGAGTTAGGAAAAGATTGTTGTCGTTAGAGGTTGAAGCAATTATTGTTACTACTTTAGACGAAATTGCTTGGGTTTTAAATATTCGAGGTGGAGATGTTCCATATTCCAAATTACTGGAAGCATACTTAATAATTAGCAAAACAGATGTTATTTTGTACACAGATTTAAGTAAAGTGCAAAATATATCTTCATATTTTTCGGTAAAACATCCAAACTTTTTAACGTAAGTTAATTGTGTCACATACTTCAACATACAATATGTGATTTTTAGAATTGCACCTTATCAAGACTTTTGGACAAATTTTGAAAACATATCGGTTAATTGGAAACAAGTCTTAGTTCCAGCAGCAGGGACTTTTAATCAGGGTGCAAGTAAAAAAGTTTACGATTTAGTTCCAGAAGAAAAGCGTCTGTTTCAAAAGTCACCGATAATTAATATGAAAGCAGTTAAAAATTCTGTAGAAATTTTAGGTATGGAGGCTGCTCAAATTAGAGATTCCGTGGCTTTGTGTCAATTTTTTCACTATTTGGAAGAGAATGTAAAGATAAACAAGTATTTACTAATTTTGGTATTCTGAAAGTTAATTAATTTTTTTAGTACACTTTAGAAAAGGAATCTTGGGATGAATTGCGCGTTGCAGAACTTCTGTACGATCTTAGATCTAAGCAAAAATTATTTATCGGTCTTAGTTTTCCAACAATCGCAGCCTTTGGATCACATGGAGCACTGCCGCATTTTATGGCAAATAATTTTACTTCAAGTATGTTGTACGATAATAGCACATTGGTAATTGATTCTGGAGGGCAGTATTATGGTATATGTATAAGGTTTGAGTTATAGTAAACAAAATAATAGTATTTTTTTTAGATGGAACTGTTGATACTACTCGCACAATACATTTAGGAACCCCCACAGAAGAACATAAAGAAGCATATACGAGAGTATTAATGGGTTGCATTCAATTGTCCAGCTTAATTTTTCCCGATAATTTACCTGTAAATAATATGGATGTGTTAACAAGATCTGCACTTTGGGAAATTGGATATGATTACAATCATGGAACGGGACACACCGTTGGTGCATCATTAAATGTACACGAAGATCCCATAAACATATATTATGCTTCTAGTAGAGAAAATTTGCTAAAACCCGGATATTTTTTTTCTATTGGTAATATACTTCAATCAGTGTAGGTAACAAATTAAATTTTATTTTATAGAACCTGGATTTTATTTTGAAAACCATTTTGGAGTTCGCCTTGAAAATGTTGTCAAAGTTATTGTTAAGACAGATTTAAAATATAACAAGAGTAACAAACGGTATTTGGGTTTTGAAGATGTAACGTTGGTTCCTTATTCTAAAAATTTGATCGACCTGGATCTGCTAAATAAAAATCATGTAAACATTTTGTAATAAAACTTGTGATAGTTAAATCAAATTTTGTCACTTTTAGATACATTGGTTGAATAAATATAATGAGAGAATTCGAAATCTTGTAGGAGCTGAGTTACTAAATCAAAATTTAAATAGTACTTACCAATGGCTTTTACAAAATACAGAACCTATTTCAGTATAATCAGTAGTGTACCAACTTTGCTAGTGGCTTGTGTTTATACAGGAGTGTTTAAGTTGAAATAGTAGGTACTACATTTACTAAAAAGGTAATAATAATGTACTTTACTGATGATTCTAAATTATACTTTTTTAATTATTCTACTGCTGTTTATGTACTTCATAACATTTTAAGAAATTTTTATTTTAATAAAATAAAAAGTAATATTGTAATTTGAATTTAAATATAATGGGCGCGAAATTTTAAATTTAGTTCATTTTTGTTTACTTCAACATAGAACGATTTGGCAACAGGGACTTTAAAGCAACAGAATGTCGATATCCGTTAGAAAAAAAGACCGTTAGAATTAAGAGGGTAGGTAGAAGCCCTTACGTTTTTGACCATTGAAGAGGAAGGTTTTGATTTTAGTGCGAGCAAATGTTTTAAAAATCTATTCAATAATTGAATTTAAAATTGTTTCAAATATATTTTAGTTATCAACAAATCAATACATTTATTAATCATAATCTGTTTAAATAAGGACAGGATGGGGTGTTAGAATTTTCAAGTTAATATGTAGTAACTTTAATGGCTGCAGCGGCGTAGATGTTGATTTGAGTTTAAAACTATTTTAAAATTACTTCATTTTCAGTTTTAAGATTTAATTTATTGGTTTGAGATTATGATTTATACATTATTATATTTAAACGCGATGGGGCTAATGTAATGAAAGGGATTGATTATTCATATGTCACCTAAGAGGTATCTTTATAATACAAAATATCAGTGTTGATTAGAGATTATTGTGGGCAATACGAAGTAGGGGTATTTGTTTATGATAATTAAAATGAAGGCGGTTGTTTGCTGTAGAAAAATATATTACATTAGATAATTTAACTTATATGAATTATACAACAAGAAAGCAGACGCTGCCTATCTTAAGATAGCCGTCTCAAGATGTTGTCGAAAGGTCTGATCACATAGAAGTAGTAACCGCAATCTAGGACCTTCTTGTGAGCCAGCAAATTATGTGAGCAAGTTGCTTGATTATTTCAACTATCTCTCAATGAGATAATCTTAATAATGATTATTAACAACTGTGAATGATATTAACCGAGTTTTCTTTGTAATTATTTGCCTTTACATAATTATTTAGGATAATGACGCTAGGTTTTAGTATGGACGATTTATTTAGATTTAAGTATTCACGAGTTAGATTTAAGTATTGACCAGTTAGAAATTAAGTAGTGACAATCTTAGATTTAAGTACTGACGACATAATAATTAAGTGGTGACGACTTTAGATTTAAGTTTGACGAGTTAGTAGTTAAGCGCGAACAATTTAGCATCTAAGAGTTTATTATTTAAAAGTGAGGACAGAATAATTGAAGGTGGTGTTTAAAAGATCTTACATAATATAAAATAATTTAATTGATCATCGAAATACATATAGGCGCTTCTTTACAAAGTATTATAAAGATTGTGGCTGGTCATTACATATGAATAAATAATTACAAATGCTGCAATCAGTGAGATTAATTATCAAACAGTTATTAAATCAAATCTCAAACTAAAGTATTCTGAATTAAATGATATCAAGAAGATTAACTTTGCTGGTAAATTGATTGTTGGATTACCTTTTTCTTTTCGGTCAAATAAATATTCATCGTTGAACCAAATCTTGTGTTTTATTTAATTTGTGTGTACTAATTATTCCTTCAGGTATCCTATCAGTGGTTCCGTCACTGACACATATAAGTTTAGGTGAGAAGTTAAGATGAGAGGTAAACAAGGTAGAGACATTAACATTCAAAGAGCCATCCGCAGATTTAAAAGAACTTGTAAGTGTTACTACGAGGGGGATCACAACGTGCGAGGTTTGTTTGACGATCACAGCTTTGGTTTGGTTTGGAACTTTGATTTGAGAAGGCAGTAATTCAAATTGAAAAGCCAAATATTACAACTTTACGTATTTTTTAATGTGAAAATTAATTACTTTTCTGTATTGCGTTTTGCTGTAGTCGACAGAATTCGTTCAGTTCAGTTGGACTTAGCTTAAGTCTTTAAAGTCATAAAATGTATAACTCTAGGAGGCTTGGGAGGTAAAGAATAACCTTCAGTGCATATTAGTATTTTATTACATGCCAACACGGAAGAGTTCTATTGTTTAGTTGCTAATGCTGGAAGTATTTTATTAATACCCAGGCTGCCGGTTGCGAAGTACAGAAAAATTTGAAAATTAATTCTCTATGTGCTGCCGAAGGTCAAGGAACCACCTAAAACGCTAATTACAAGAATAAGGTTGGGCTCAGAAACCGGAAACCTGAAATCGAGAATCCATAAATTGTTTGGAAAACTTTGATTAGTTTAAATGTAGATTCGCCTCTGATAGATTAGTATAGATATTTTAAATACTATGTTATTGTAGTTTCAGTGACTACAGTAATTTGAGAAAAATACTTTGAAATTAATTTTTGATGAAATCCTAATGAACAAAGGTAATTATTAATATTATATAATAGTAGGTATAATAGTTGTTATAATGTACATATCTTATTATGTGAATATGCATTTGTGTAATGCATATACAGAGTGAACTCAAAATTGCGCACTTCTTATTGGTTCATTTAGATTACCAACATACAAAATTATAATGTCAAATTATAAACGTCTTTGTCATCTCAAACCAAAAGGAGTTTCTATAAGTTATCTTCATACAATTTAAAACATATTTTATTGTTTATTTAAACTCATAATTTTTAAAATTTTGATTTATTATTTTTATTTCACCGCTTAATATGAGTTATGTATGTAACTTCGGTTATTAAAATCTAAACTTTTGCTATAGGAAAAATTTAACAAATTAATGAAAAAATGTAAAATTTGAAATACTACTTGTAATTTATATTAAGCGACACGAATGTAGCAATGTAGCATAATATAATATAATATGTACATTAAATCCTACTTGTGGATGCCAAGCAACTCGAACCCCTGAACTAGTATTTAAAAAAAAAATTTTTACTGTCAGGTGTCATAAATCTACATATAATATATTATTATTGCTTATAAATACTTCTTTTAATATTTTTTCAATTATTATTCCATTGAAAAATTTTAATGTCCTTTGGTTAGAAGTTATTTAATTGCCAGCCCTTAAAAAATGATTAACCAACTTGTTGTTCTACTTATAATTTGTGGTAAAGCTGTTAAATTAACGTCGAATATATTGTAGAATAATATTAACAATTAAATTTTTTAGTTCAGATTGCAAATCTAACAAATAAGCGATTACTATGTCCCCCAAAACCGTCTACTCCGCAACCTCCAAATAGAATAAACACAACCCTTCGGCTGGTAAAGCTAAGAAATTTACTTGTTGACCACCAAGTAGATGCCATTTATATAACCATCAGCGATGAACATCAAGTATATCCAATAAAGTTGTAATGCATATCCACTAACAAAAAATTGTACGCATACTTTCTTTTAGACTGAATTTATTTCTGAATATTATAAAAGACTTCAATATATATCTGGCTTTAGCGGAAGTAGTGGACATGCAATTGTTACAATTAAAAAAGCCGCTCTTTGGACCGATGGAAGGTATCATATTCAAGCAGACGAAGAGTTAGACTGTAATTGGGAATTAATGAAACAAGAGCAAGCAAGCGTTCCTACGATGTTGTTTTGGTTAAGGCAATATTTTCCAAATGGTTCAAAAATTATGGCCGATTCAAAATTAATTTCAGCTGAAAAATGGCTTAATTTTGAATCTGACTTAAAATCATCGAATACAAATTTTGAGTTAGTTAAAAGCACTACAAATTTAGTAGACCAAATATGGATCAATCATAACAACACTCTAAATATAACTAATTCTAAAGATTACGTTCTCGGTGATGCGTTTACTGGTAAATCTAATACATATTAATAAAATCAAAAATTTAAGTTTACAAAAACCTTCATAGGAATGAATGCTTTGGTAAAAGTAGAAATGGTTCGAAGAGAACTCAAATTATTAACAGCTGATGCAATGATAGTTACTGCTTTAGATGAGGTCGCATGGGTTTTAAATATTAGAGGTGGAGATATTCCAAATTCCAAATTATTAATTGCATACGTAATAATTAGTTTGGAAGATGTTGTATTGTACATTGATAAATACAAAACTGAAAATAACATAACTTCATACTTTTCAAAAATTGAACCCAACTTTTTGACGTGAGTTTCGATTCTTGTCAATATCCCATTTTTAGTAAGTAAATACATACTTTTAGCATTTTACCGTATGAAAACATTTGGAAGAATTTTGCCAATAAATTCCACAATTGGAAAAAGATTTTAGTTCCTTCCGCATATTCTTATAATGACGGTGCAAGTAAAGAAATTTACGATTTAGTACCAAAAGAAAAACTTATTTTCAATCCATCACCTATTATTGCAATGAAAGCTATAAAAAATCCAGTGGAAATTTTGGGCATGGAAGTTGCTCACACAAGAGATTCAGTTGCATTGTGCCAATTTTTACAATATTTAAATGAACATGTAAGCTGTGAAAGTAGATATTTTAATATTGTAATTGAATATTTTTAGTATGAATCAGAGCGGAAATCTTGGAACGAATTACGGGTTGCAGATGTTTTAGAAAATTTTAGATCAAAACAAAAGCATTTTGTTGGGCTTAGTTTTCCCACAATTGCGGGATTTGGACCACACGGGGCTTTGCCACATTACATTGCAACAAATTTTACTTCTAGCCTCTTGTATGATAACAGCACTGTGGTTATTGATTCTGGGGGCCAATATTATGGTAAAATTGCTTTTTTTATATGAGGCTTTATATGAGCAAAAGTGGTGTAACCCCAAATAAAACTATTGGAGATAGTCGATCTTTATTTATCTATTTTTAACAAAATATACAGCATTAAAATGTAAAATGTTATTATTATAACAATTGAAGTCGACGTTGGTGCATATAAAGCAAAATAATAAGCTTACAAGAAATATTTGATAAAGTGGATAAATTAAAAGTTTGAATATCTCAAATGGTTATATTTGGGGTTACACCACTTTTTCTCTCACGGCCTCATATATAATAGAATAATAGAGACTTTTTAGATGGAACGACCGATGTTACACGTACTTTGCATTTAGGAATCCCTACGGAAGAACACAAAGAAGCATACACCAGGGTATTAATAGGGTGCATTCAATTGTCTAGTTTGACTTTTCCCGATGAATTATCTGGTGAAAGAATGGATGTTTTAGCCAGATCTGCGTTGTGGAATATTGGTTACGATTACAAACATGGAACGGGGCATGGTATTGGAGCATTTTTAAACGTTCACGAAGGTTTAAGTTATTCTTTTTTTATCATTTTATGATTCATACAACGAATAGTTTTGTAGCACCCATACGCGTTTATTACAAAGCTGGAGGTAATGTACTCTTCAAGCCTGGATATTTTCTAAGTATTGGTAAAACTTGTAAAATTTTTGATTGACAATTTTTGTGATTGAACTAATGTTTTATAGAACCAGGAATTTATCTCGAAAATAATTTTGGAGTTCGCCTTGAAAACATAGTAAAAGTTGTTCTAAGAAACAATTTAAAATATAACAAGCCCTGTAGGGTGTATTTGGGATTCGAACAACTTACATTAGTGCCTTATAATTCCAAATTGATAAAAGTTGAGCTGTTAAACCAAGATCATGTAAGGTTAACATTAATTTTTAAATGGGATCTACTATTTACGTCAACCGGGCGTACAGATTTTTATAGATATTAAAAAAAATGTTGTAGAATTTGTGATTTTTTATCCAAGAAACGCCTACTACTTCGAAGTGGAAGGATCTTAGATCCATTCTATCAACTGTGCGTGTAACCTACATAAATAATACTTATTTACGTTTTTTTAAAACCGTAATAGTTGTGTTCCAGAATTACAATAGTTAATAATTAAAAATTAAGAGTTAATAATTTTATTTTAAATTGGATTTCGTTAACCCTGCACTTCTAGATGAGATGAGATCAACCTTGTAAAACGGCCGATACAATATTTGTGGTCCCTTTTTACGTAATTTGCAAAAAATTCATAAAATTTTATGTTTATACTTATTTGTAGTTTGCACCCCCTTAACTACCATAAATTTCATTAGAAAATTATTAAATTTGTGTGTCCAGATAACGAGGTGCTATTTTATTTAAATGTATAATTATTTTTTGTATATTTTAGATACGCTGGTTAAAAAAATATAACAAAAAAATTAGAAAATTTGTTGGATCAGAAATGCTCAAACAAAATTTAACTAAAGCCTATGAGTGGCTTTTAAAAAATACCGAAGCAATCGACCAAAAAGCATTGTATTTAAAAAGTTCCATCAATAAATTTTTTGTAAGAAATTATTTTGAAATGCTAATTATATTTGTCATCAATTTCTATCTGCAATAGTAGTTTTAAATACTTGTAATCTGTAACTTTACCAAGTTAGAAAATTTTTTATTATGTATTTTTAATTTTTATTATTTATTATTTTATAAACCGTATTACCTGAATATATAAATGTTTTTTGATATTGTAACATAATCTAATTTGGATTTTAGGTCAAGGGCGGTCACATCTCATCAATTTCTGGTAAATTACCTAAATAATCAAAAATATTGAAATGAATTTTTAATGGTGAAATTCGATTTGTTCCAAATTTTTTTAATATTTTTAAATTCAGCTTTAAAGACTAAATCAAACATTCTATAAATTTATAAATAAAAAATTACACTAGTGGCTCTTCTTTTTTGAAGAACACGACCATATTGTGGTGTTTCAAAATGATTGCGACTCACCCTATGCATTTTGGTGAAATATTGGCTATAATAATTAAGTTGTAGGATTGTGAGATTTGCTAGGTGGGGATCAATCGAGAGGAGATTCTTGGCTTTTTGGCCAACAATGGCCAACAGCGGGTGCGTGATTTTGCAGGCCCGCTGAATTTGATTTTTGATACGCTGAGTTTTTGAAATTATTTTGAAATTGTGAGTAATTACTATTGATTAAATAAAGTGAATTTTATGCGAATGCAAAAATAAAAAAAAAAAAAAAAAAAGACCCACCCAGTGGTGTGGTTGATTTAGCGAATGAATGCTAATATAAAGTGGAAGGTTCGAACCTCGACAAGAAATTTATAAAAATTTGTAATTGCATAATTGAATTTATAATTTAATAATAAAAAAAAGGAGCGCACAGGGTGGAGTGATTGGGGCTTCTTTGGCGAACGATGGCGGACAGCGGGTGCGAGACTTTGCATGCCCGCTGAAATTTGATTTTGTTACGCTGAGTTTTGTTATTTGAGAATTGTGAGTAATATTTTGTTTTGACTTGATTTGAATAAATGATTTTGATGCGTTCGCATTATTGCGTGATTTTAAAATTTTGATATTTGAAATTGGATTTGGAGATTTTTTTATTTCGCTACTGACTGGAAGTTGATTGATTGGTTTACTTA
Source organism: Cantharis rustica (assembly GCA_911387805.1). Taxonomy (NCBI): domain Eukaryota; kingdom Metazoa; phylum Arthropoda; class Insecta; order Coleoptera; family Cantharidae; genus Cantharis; species Cantharis rustica. Next base: position 41,804,229 of record OU426879.1, read on the forward strand.
ATTTGGAAAGAGAAGTTAAAATTATAAATTCGATTTATATTTGGAATTGGAAAATTTAAAATTGCATTTAAAGGAACAAATGGTTTATTTGATAAGGCGACGTTTTAGATAAGTTAAATTTGCAAACTTCGTTCCCTTCAAATAAAAATAAAAATTTATTTAACATTTTGCATTCTGGACTGGTTATTTTTGGAAGGGCATTTTTCTTCCGTCATTAATGAAGACTTACGTGTGAACTCACCCCTGACGATACTTGCACGACGACTGAACCAGCTAGCCGTGGTAATTTTTATGGTTTATGGATTAGAATTATATTGGAAAATTTCATCTAAACTTTTAATTGGCACCCAGAACGTGAGGCTGTTTTTTGTTTTGAAACAATTTTTTAAAATTTCACATCATATCAATATATATACTTAATAACACATACATAATAGTGTTGAGTTACAAAAAAATTTGACCGCTACTGATGCTTTATTAGTTTTTTTGCATTTTGAATTTGAACTTTGTTGTTGGAAAACTTTAAAAATGTAAGGTTGACAGAAAGAAAAGTAAGAGTGGGGCTTTTTTGCCAAAATGTCGGATAGTTATTACTTATGAGTATAATAATTTAAGTAATTTGAGTATAATATTATCACATGTTAATAACCTTAACTATATTATAATAATTTTGTGCGAAATAAATTTGAAATTGTGATTTTATATTTGAACATTGTCGATTTGAATTATTTGAGGGTTTTTAATCGGAATTGAGCGCAGCTAAGATTTTTGAGTTTTTGTAAGTTGGAAAATTATTTTTATTGTAAAGAAAATTTATTTTTGAATGAACGATTTTTATTGGATAAAATTTTAATTTTGGAATTAATATTAATCTGATTAAAAGATTTGAAAAAATAAAATGACATTGGAAGAGAGCCGAACGTATGGCGTGGCCAATATTGCTTTAAATTGATAAATTGAAAATGTAAGTTTAATTCACGAGCATAGTATAAAAATTTATAAGTTTAAAATAATTGAGTTTACAAGTTTTTGAAATCGAATTCGGATATTTTTTTACAGACATTGAACCCGCGCCCTGGATAAAACGGTATAATCAGTTAAAAAATTCACTGCATATTCAATAACCGAATATCTTGATTCAATGCGAATTAATAAGCTGGTTTGGACGAAGTTAAGGCCCCGTTATAACAGGATAGGCGTTGATCCTAGCTCTACTATCTATATGTCTTCCTTTAAATTTTTGTTTAATGCTGTCCATTCATAGCTAAATATTTACCGCACGTATTACTTCCCCTTAACGGAGCACTCGAAGTAGTCGACGTCAACTGGCCGCTGTAACCAAAGTGTAATCTGGCTGGAAAATAATTATCAAAATAAAGTGTATAACACTTTCGTAGCTTATAACCTAAATGCTCGTGCACACTTCAGGCGATGCGATGCGAAAGACCAATTTATACGAATTTCAATTGAAATCTACGCCGAGTAAAATCGAAGAGAATACTATTCTTGGGCGATTTTACACAATCTTATCAGTCGCTTTTGTTATGTTTGAATGTTTAACTTTAATCAAATCAGTAGTGGATATGACATTTTACAATTTTGACACATTAGAATTTTAATAAATGTCAATGTGAATTATATACAAATAGTTATGTATTCAGCTCGTTCAATTAAATAAATGGTGAGATATATCATAATACGCAATTATTCGATATCGCCGACACAACAGCTTTGTTTTTCGCATCGCATCGCGCGTGTGTGAACATATACTAAGGCAAGTAGATCCCTAATTTTATGTGATAACACTTTGCTCGTGCATTGCGTACATAGGAGGTAAGAAGATAAAAAGTTCTAAAGATAATCAAGGTTAGGACAAATATTTCATTTTGCTAATCTAATTGTTATGAATTTAATGAATAACATTAATTTTACATTGGCTTTTGCATAAAAGAGCTTTTTTAGATTTTCTGATTGTGCTTAAATATACCAACCTAGTAATTATATTTTGTTTAATAAAAATTTTAGTTTTTACAAGTACATAAACTAAACAACATCAATGAGTAACTACGTCAGAAAATAAATTTAAAGTACGATAATATAAAAACAAGAACTTGCTATTGTCATTTATTGTTATGCATGGATAAAACTTGATAAATTATATTATCAAGTACTGTCCCGATGCGGAATTAGCCAAACAGTTTGGCCTTCAATCTTATCAATTAAACATCAAGATGAAGTTAAATGCTCAAAATACTAATGATCTAGTTATTATTCAACAATTTATCCTGTAGAATTCAATATTTCTATAAATACAGGGTTAAACTTTCATGGCCGCTGTAATCAATGTAATGCAAAAATACAAATATAATTTATACATCAATATTCAAATACTAATGTTATGTTTCATCAAATACATTTTATCTTTTATTGTGATCTTTTTTATAATCAAACAACTTTTACAATTAACATTAGACCATCTAACAAGACTTATTTTAAGATATAAGATAGTTCAATAAACCAAAGAGATAATTAGACGAGAACACGCAAAAAGCTCATTCATGAGAAAAAAACTCAAGTCAGGGTGATCGAAAACCACTCAAACTCTTGCAGAACAGCCCAGAATTTCCTACTACAGACCCATCAATAGTAGAAAAATATATTAAGTAAGCCTAATAAAAATTTCAGTTGAATTGACATAGGCTGAAATTCAGATTACCGGTTCTGGCAGTGGACCAAGCTTTATTTGGATTAAGCTGAGTTTCGCTGGCCAATATTTTTGTATCTACATCTCCCAACATTTAAATTATTTAAGTAACCTAGAAACAAAAATTAAAAAAAAACAAACATAAAAATGTTATACTATTAGACAGTAAACATCAAATATAACAGTTCAAATTTTAAGTGTTAAATGTGGTTCAAATGAGCAAATAAATATAAATTACATAATGGATGATTTAATATCTGCAACGTTGCTTATAATTTTAATCGTCATAATCGTTGCATTTCTCTATGCAACAAATGTGATTAGTTTGGATATACTATTTGGTAAAAGTGGTGGTTTCTGTTATTACACTTACACCAAAATTGGAGGCAATTGTTTGTTTTTAATATTATTAACATCATATTAATTGGGGAAATTTTAGGGCCAGCGTCTTGGAAGGAACGATTTCCCGATTGTCAAGGATCAAGTCAATCCCCTATAAATATTTCATCATGTTATGCTATTGTGGTTTGTTCAGAAACTATTCCATCACTTGCATTTTCACCAGAATATAGTGCACATCCCCAGGAAATGCGCGCATACAATGATGGTCATACTGGTAGACGAAAAAAATAAAACTTTTGTTCTTGTTAATTTTTAAATCTTCTAGTTACTCTTTACGCTTGTTGGCCTGACCATTCGTGCCCAAAAATATGTGGTGGATGTCTTCCTTGCGAATACCAATTTTTAAACATTCGCTTTCGATGGGGCCCTAACGATGAAGAGGGATCAGAACACACTATTAATTGTCGTAGATATTCTATGGAATTACAAGCTACTTTTGTTAAAACCGATAAGTTGTACAACAATTTAGTCGATGCTGTAGATCAAAATGCATTGCTGACAATAAGTTACTTATACAAGGTACCGATGACTAACAATATGTTCCAGTATACTTAAAAATTGTTGTCTTTATAGGCCGGACGCACAGACAATCCGTACTTAAGATCAATAACAAATTGTTTGAATAAAATTAAAATTCCATACGATTATTATGATATTGATCCAATTCCACTTTCGTGTCTTATGCCGACTTTTACTTCCAAATATTACATGTATCATGGTTCGTTGAGTTTTCCACCTTGTTCTGAAGGCGTTTTATGGATAGTTCAATCCGAACCTTTAGCAATCTCGCGTAGTCAGGTATATTTAAAAATGTTTATATTATTTTGTAAATTTAATTTTTTTTATTCGTCAGATAAACAAATTTCGGAAATTGTGCTCAAATGAAGGTCCTATGGATATTAATACCCGTCCTATACAAGATGTTAGTGGACGAGAAATTTTCTTTTATGACTAATGGCATAAACGGTTTTTTTTGTGTTGTATTATAATATAGGAAATTAATAGTTTTATAAATAATTTTTTATTTAACAATGTCTTTTTACAATCATTATTAAATATACACAATTGCGGTTATATTATTTTTTGCATCACTTTATACGTTATCCACTTCAAAAATGGTGCAACCCTTTACTTTGCCTTGTTGTGTAAAAGTCGAAACAAATTGTAAATTTCCTAAAGGAAAACTTTGCAAAGTGATTCTATTTGTGTTAATCTCATGATGCTGTAGGCGATATACTCCCTATATACAATAACATTAAAATTTATTTATTACGCTTTATTTTGTAACACCTACTTTTGGTATTGGACAATGTCCAGGAGGTAATCCCGTCCCACGTTCTAAGTCGTACAAAAATTCTCCTAAGTATTTATGCATTGCGGTACAACCGCGTTTTTCGCCAAAATTTAATATTCTGTGGAATTTCTTGTTAACAGCCATTTTTACAATCACATTTAACTAAAAATTAAAATTATTAATTTCATCTCTAAATTTTTACTGTTGAATGATTAGCACCATGATAACACCAAGCTACTGCAGTGATTAGATAATGAAAATAATCAACTAAAAGCTTTAATGTTAAATAAGGGTGAAGGGGAATTTCTACTGCTCTACGCAGCAAGGGAGTGAGAGAATCAACAGGTGTTTTCAACGAAAGCTTCATAAGAGCTTTTCTCACTTATGGATTTTCCAATATCAGGATATCATAACAACGAATAGTATATTAAGGCGTCGCGAGTGATAAGCGTCTATAATAGAGGCGACACACCACGATAATAGAGTAACGCTTTTTTTAAATTTTAATGCTGGGGAAAGTTAATTTATTTAATATTATCATTTTTTCTAAATCCATCATTACATGTTTTAGGTATGCAGGTAAGTATAAAACACATGTATTCATTGATTTTCAAATGTAAAAAGTATGTATTATAATAAATCAATACAATAAATTCCAGTGCTTCAATTACTACCCACGCAGTATCGTAAAAGTGTTCCATCGTCAAACCGAGAACTAAACATTTTTTGGAAAGGTCTGAAAGTAAATAAGGTTTACCTAAAAATCATGTTTTATATTCCTTCTGTAACCTACCTCTAATTACGGAAAAGAAAGAGGTTACGAAAGAGTGATGTAATCTGGCCAACTAATAAGTAGTTACATTTTCTTGAACTTTTCATTTCGAAAAAATAGTAAATAGTAGTAAATAGTAAAAATAGCTTACACAAAAGTTGTAGATTATTAAATTCTCTATAAAAATTGTTTCTATGCTTTATTTCTAGTAATTATCATTTCAGAGATATCGCACTTCAAACATCGAAAATACTCATATTTACTCTTATGCGGCTTGTAATGCTTCATCGGCTGTTCTTTTAGTCTTGCATGCAATAACTGGATGCGACACAACCTCAGCGATATTCAAAAGGGGTAAAACAGCAATATTAAAAATGTTTGGATTGCTTTGTTCACCGGTGTGTACCAACTGTTCAGGCCAATCTTGCTCTAATGTATCAAATACAGCAGATGAAGATTCTCATGATATTGATGAAGAGACTCGTGAGTCTCTTCTCTTAGAAGAAGAAGAAAAAGGAAGCGACTTGAAGATTATCAATCAGATTAAAATTTGCATAAATATACAATTAGCAATTTCATTATAATCATTCCCAATAGTGTCAATTTTTATTTAATATTTGCACTGTCTAATTAAAATTTTATCAAGATTAACGATGTTTGAAATTGCGATATCTCTGAAATGATGATTTGTAGAAAAGAAAGCATAGAAACAATTTTTGTAGAGAATTTAATAATCTACAACTTTTGTGTAAGCTATTTTTACTATAACACTCGCCGTTTTCGACAAAAAGGTGAAAAACCGAAATTTTTGACCTTTAACCTTGAATAACTTTTTTAGCAGATGTGAGATCGATGAACTTTTGACATTTCATTTGTAATAATGAAATGAAGACCTTCAGCTGTATCGTAATTTATGCAAGCTTACCCTATTTTTATGTCTATTTTGACTGGGCTATTAAGTATTTAAATTTATTATTGTATTAATTATATAATATTTAATATATTAATTTTTAACTAATATATTATTAATTATAATATATTGAGATGTAAATTTTGTCGATCAAATTATTCTATATTTTAATTCATCCAATTATAAATTTTCTTTAAATCTTAATTTCGTTGTAATTAAATATTAAATGGTAACGCAAAATTTTACATGATACCGTCAACGTAGGTGTATTCTTATCACTAAAATTTGTTTTTTTCAAATTAATTATTTTATAAAATTTTACCCATTTAAACAATTTTTCAATCAATAAATCTAAATTTTTCCAATTTCTTTGTAATTCCTTTTACTTTAATTATGAAAATATCAGCTTCTGTTTATTTTTTATTTTAAACATCGCTCAAACTCCTTTAAACTCATATAAATCCAACTACAAATCTTAATAAAGTACTTTTCATTTAATAAAATCACTTCTATTCCAACAAATTATTCAACTTATCAAAAAATCATCGGACGCACAAATTAAACGTTCACTACGTCGGTCATTTTTGGCAAAAGGCCTTTATCATACTCTCCCAATTACCAACATTCAAAACATTTTCACCAACTCATATAGAGTCACACAAATTAAAATATAATATAATTACAAATTTTCAAACAAAATAACTACATACTAATCACAGGGGCGGTAATATCATTTTGAAACACGACAATATATTACAATTTGATTAGTTTAGGATATAAATTAATTTACGCAACTGATCAAACTATATAAGTGGAAGAATTTTATAATCCTTATAATTCAAAATTTTGGGGCAAGAATTTCTATATAAAAGAATTTTGAAAAATAAGACTAAAAGTTAATTTTGTCTTTGCGCCCTACGTTATACATATCTCACTTGTCGTCTAGTCCTAATCAGAAAATTTGTGCATAATTCAGAACTACAGTATTTTAGTATAATGAGTTAGCCAGGTCTTGGTCTTGGGGATTTAGTAGATGAGTTAGTGTGGCGCTCAAGCATGATTTGAGCATCTTTAGCTTAGATGAAGTATGATTAGATTAGATGAAGCTTAGATTAAAGTATTACTTTTCCTGAATTTTATTGAACCTAATGTACCAACACTTTATCTAACCTAATGTAAAAGCTACTTTTATGTAAAAACTACTTAGATACCTTACAAGCATATGAATCTTACAAAACATGAATTGCTCTCTCTATACTTAATTTTCAAAAGTCTAAACAAAATGGGTATGTTACGGTCGATGATGATAATTCGGCCATTAACGTCAATGCCCTGCTAGCTTAGGTATTGACGTTAATGCCTAGCCAATAACGTCAATGACCATGCATTTTTTGCGATGTTGACATTAAAATTTCATACGTGGTTTTTACATCATTTTCCGGGCATTGACATTATTGTCCAGTAGAAAGTGGATAACGGTCCCCAAAGAAAGACTACCGCGCAGCAAGACAAACTCCTGAAGTGAATTAGTTTACGGGTTTGATATAAAACTGCAGTAGATATAAGAAAAGATTTACAAGTACAAGTAGAGTGAACCTTAAATGTCGGAATGTCTTCTAAAAGACCGCTTGGAACACTAAAAATGCGGTGTAGTCGGTTAGAGTAGGAGGAAGTTCATAAAAATTTGAGAGAAAATTAATGGAAACAAATCATCTTTACAGATGATAGCAAATTCAATATGTGGGCTTTGATGGTATTTAATAGGTAAGGTGAAAAACTGGTAAAAAATATAAGGACGAATGTCTTTAAAGAACAGTAAAGAAACCAGGTGGTTAGAGAATATGAGGATGCGTTTCTTATTATGGATTGTGGATGTTGCATTTTTTATAGTGGATAGTGAAAGCTACGGACTACGAAATCATGTTAAAAAATAGTCTCATGAAAAAAGTCATCTTCTAAGAGGATTGTACTCTATGCCATTAATCGAAAATTTTTATTTTAGTTTATATAAATATTGTTATTGATATATAAATATTGTAAGAATTTAATTAAAAATAATAGATTTAAATAAAAGAAAGGGGTTGTCTCATTGCCATGCCCAGCTAAATAATAGCTTTGATTTAAACCCGATTAAAAATTTGTGAACCATTCTTGAAAGTAAAACTAACAATTAAAGCTTCAGACAGCAAATGAGTAAAAGAAGCACTCAAAAAGGCAGTGTCTAAAGAAATTTTGAACAAAATCATTAAAAATTTAATTTTATCTATGCCATTACGAGTATCTGAGGTTATCAAGGTCAAAGTTGGAACAATAAAATACTGAAATATTTAGTTTTACTTATTAATACTTTAAATTATTGTCGCGTAAACTTGTATGAACTGTAAATATTTGGCAAACTACAAAATATATTTTTTTGAATTATTTTTAATTGATAATAATTAATAATAAATTAGCTTATTTTAATTAAAAATTAGTAATACTAGTAGAATTAGTCTAGTAATACATTAGTAATGTTTTGAAATGATGAAAATTTAGTTCTAAAGATTACAACTGCAAATTTTGAATGATCCACTTGGCTTAATTTAAAAACAACATTAGAAATAATTCGCGATGTAATTTTCGTGACTTATGGTTCTTTGCCGAAAAGTATAAGGTGCATTGTATTCAATAGTATTATATTTATAATAGTTTTTAATTTAACAATAAAACTAATTATCATAATAAATTATGTTAACCTTTATTAAAATCAAAATAAAATAATAGCAATCAATAAATTAGATTATCGTAAAATCGTGATTCGAATATCGATTAAATTAATTCACAAATCGAATAATCCGATTAATCAAATTTAGACTTAGAATTTAAAATTGGGTTAGAACGCTCTTTACCTATTAATAAAAAAATGTATTGTAGTGTTTCAAATTTTTTTAAATGTAGTAATTGTATGCAAAAGTATAGAAAAAAGTAATTATGTAGAACAGTAGTACCTTCATCAATGAAAAAGTATCAATAAATACAATCCAATTTGGTTTAATATAAATACATGATCAAGTAAAATATTGGCCCGCAACGAAGCTATTTAAAGCTTTAATTAAAATGTAAAGCTAAAAAGATTGTTTTTTGCTTATAATTATTATAAACAATAATTAAAATGCACTTAAATACGACAACTGTCTTAATTTTTGTTTCAAATTAAAAATAATAATATTTTGATGACTAAATTTCAATTGAACAAAATAATGAATAATAAAACACAATTAAAATATAACGCAAACTTTAAAACTTGTAAAGATTATAGAAAACCGACATAAGCGGCGGATGTTATACTTAAAGGTAAATATTTATAGTTTAGGAAGTAAGTGCCAATTATCAATTAGAACAATTACTAATTAATTGTGAATTAGCATTTAGGTCGAGTGAATTATGATCAAAAATTGTATACACCTACTGCTAAATAATTCCATGAATTTCTATATATATTCTTTCTTTTGTGCAATATCTTGCCGTATTTCATTTATTTGTAGATTTATTTGCAAATAATATATTTTTAGCAGTAACTCTCATTATGTTTAAACTTATATACAATAATAGTAAGTTTAGGTATAATACTGCAGCTTGTGGACATCAATTTGGCGAGGAAAGAAAAGCAGAGCTTTACCAAAATAATGTACTTATTTAAAACTAATTTTTCATAACAATCTCTCAAATTTCTATTTTTTTAGAAAGATACTCCAAACCCCTGTATTATACTTTTACTTCTAGTATTTGTCTCACAAAATTCGGGCTTACAAGCTGAAGACGCCGCCGAGTGTAACAATCTAAAAATTCAGGTTGTCGTAGCTTTTACTGGGTAACAATCTAATTTGCTTCACAAATAATTTTTTAATTTTGTTAATATTGAAAGAAAAAACTCACCGCAATATCATCAGTTAGTGGAGTTTTAAATGTTGAATTTCCACTTAGAAATTGCCGGTTACCTTCTCGAGTTGGCATAATATTTAATTTGAAGTCGTAATCTACATTTGAATCACATGGCTCAATTTTTTTTACGATTAAGTTAAACCCGTTGATAATAGCAATATTCTGTAACGATTAACTTGACTAATGAATTTAATATTTGCAAATAATTTGTTTTAAATTTTAATTACTGATTATTAAAGTATTAAAATAATAAACTTTACCACAAAAAATAAAACTATAAAACTCGCAAACTTCATCGCAACTTCAACGGCGGCGGTGATATGACTTGTTATGGTCGGAAGCAATAGAGGAAGTACTTCAACCGTTAAATATCTACTGACAATTATTATAACATCAAGGTTTTGAATTTTATCACAAACATTCTACTTTATATAAAATCGTCCACATTTATATTGTTTGGGTTAAATATTTTAAATGTTAAACATTTTCAATATACCTATGTTGAAAAAATATAAGAAACAAAGTGGAGGAAACGAAGAAATGAAGAAAACGAAGTACTCCTAAAAGGGCTAAAAATTATTTTCTTCTTTTTAGCACATTTTTTTGGTACTTTTATTATTAGAATCTACTTACATATTTATTTTTTCATTTTTTGTAAGTGCTTTTTGATAAAAGCTTGTCTTTAAATTTTTCTTTAATCTACACCTTATTTTATTTTTTTTAGTTTTTGTTATTTATTTATTATAAATTTTTTATTATATTGCTGGATGCAATTAGTTTTAGTCTCTCCATAAAGTTAATATGGTTAAAATCTGGAAAATCTGGTAACCTAAAATTTAAACCTTGCATTTAGAGACCGACCGAAGGTTCTGTTTCGGTTTCGGCCAGTTTCGGCAAAAATGCTGGTTTAAGCGGCAGTTTCAGTTTCGACCAGAAATTGACGGAAACTTTCTGCTGGCCAAAACTAGCGTTCGTGTCGTGTCGAGCACTGCCACTTGCTACAAGATTTAAATTTAAATTTGATATATATAGGTCAATAGGTAAAAATCGCAATAATCCAAAAACTTTAAAAGGCTGTAAAATCTAAACTGTTACAGATAGAGCAAAAAAAATTGCTATTGTTTACAGCACTTAACAGAACAACGATGAATTTTTCTTGTCTTTGGTTGTTCCTAAAAAATAAAAAGTTAATTTTCCAATTTGAAACTTTCCTTTACCTCAATTTTTTCTTTAGAGCTGAAGTTTGTAATATTTTTTGATTGATTTAATTATTATTATTATTATTATTATAGTATTATAAACAAGAAACAATCTCGCAAAAGTTTCCAATTGTAATTGGGGACCGTTTTTTCAAAACTCGCTTTGTCCTAAAAGTAAAATTTGAAACAATTGTCGTTTGTTTGTATATTTTTAATTAAATATAATCAGCGTGAGTTTTAGGTGATATATTCTATCACCCTTGTTCAATTAGTAATTTTACAACATGCTCCGCACAAAAATTTTACCATTGGTTTATTAGTTCAAAAAATTTTAAACGTTTAAATTAAGTTTCAATAGTGTAAAATTATACAAACTTTTGCTAAAATTCTGTATAAAAGAAGTTTAATGGAACTAAACATGTGCATATAAGGGGCTCACAAAAATAAAGGTATACAGTCGAATGTTAACAATGGTAATTAAACTTTTTGAAAACATGTTTTCTCATTGAAAATAAAAATCACTACAGCAGTTGGTGAAAAATGGGACGAAATCAAGAACCACACAAGTATCCCCAAAGGAAAAATTTCTAAATACGCTAAAACTATGCCTGGAAACTACATACATACTTCCAATATAATGATAAACTCTATCAACAGATTTTCGGTACAGCAATGGGAAGTCCAATATCAGCTACGATCTCTAATCTGGTAATGGAAATCTTGGAAGAAGACCGTATATCAACAATTCCATTTCAACTACCATTCTTTAAACGCTATGTAGATGATATTATAACAGCAATTCCAGAAGGCAACGAAGATTTAATTATCAGGCATTTCAATGAATTTCATTCACGACTCCAGTTCACTATCGAAAAAGAAGAACAAAATAAAATAACTTTCCTGGACATACAGCTAATACGTGAAAATAACTGCCTTAAATACAAGTGGACCCAAAAACAGACATGGTCAGGAAGATATCTAAATTTTAACTCTTACCATCACAAAAGCCAGATAATAAGCACGGCCATAGGCCTCGTGGATAGATCTCTTAAATTAACCCATGGAGATTACAGAAAGCAAACTCTAAAAATAGCTAAAGAGACTCTGTTTAAAAATGGTTTTCCCGGACCCTTGGTTAAGAAAATTATCAAAGATCGTGTAAACTTTATAATGGTAACAGTATAAAAGAAGAAACATCTAATTTTGCTGTTATGCCTTATGTCAAAGGACTAAGTGAAAAACTGAAGAGAATTTTAAGAAATCACAATATTAAAATGACATTTAAATCGACCAATAACATTAAACAGCTGTATACCAAATTAAAAGATCCGGTTCCTACAGAGAAAAAATCAGATCTAATCTATAAAGTTGAATGCAAGAATTGTAACCTAGTATATATTGGACAAACGAACCAATGGCTGCACAAAAGAATGAGTGGTCATATCTCAAGTGTTCGCTGTAATAAACCGGACTCTACTGCCATTGCGAAACATATACTAGTCGATGGACATGATGCAGATTTTAAAAACGCAAAAATTATTAAATCTGTTACTAATTATAAAAAAAGAATTCTTCACGAAATGATTAGCATCAAAAGAGAAAAGAATTCAATGAACAGAAAAACTGATATTGATGGTCTGAGCAATATATACAGCCATCTACTCGTCTAATTACCATCACGTATTGGTGTTAAGTTAACTTAAGTTAACTTGTTTACTCAAAGATTATTTAATTATCTTTATATTATGCTAACACAAAAAATAAAATATTGTACTAACTCATTTAAATATTTCGTAATTGCAAAATTAGAATTTGGGAATCCCCGAATTCTATATTTAGATTTATGTGTTATTTAAATAACAGGTAATTTTTTATATGTTTGCACAAAAAGAGAAGTTGCAAGTTGTGAGCAAGTAGTGATTTTTTAAACATTTGTCTATTTTAAAATAAATTATAAAACATGATTTACTCAAAAAATTGCACTGGCCACTTAATAATATTAGGGCCAATTATTATTGATATATACAAAATAGAAGAAACTATCTGAAAAACTTTACTTTAACATTTCCTTTGTTTATTTCCGAGTCGGGACTATTTTCTTTAAACTTTTCGGAATCGGACGATGTATTGAAGTCAAAATTATCATCACTTCGTTCTATTAAATTAACACATTTCAATAATTTTGAAGTTTTAGTAATAATTACGTTAAGTTATTAATTAGACATAATAAATTAATATTTACCTGGAGCTTGCAGAGCCGTTTGCACAATTTTCACTGTTCTAGACGACAAATAGCCGCGTCCACTGACCAAGCAGGCACTCTGAGGGGTTGCTTTAAAAATTTTCATAATAATAAATGAAAGTATTTCGCCACCAAAACTATTGCACCAAGATCTCAAAACGTACTGCCGTCTTGATAGGTACTGCGTCTTGGTAGTACGCTGTAAGCAATTTTCCGCGTGGTGTGTGGGGTTTCCAGTGCTTGGTTATATTAACAGCGCCCTTGATAGATTATATACGTTTCAGTTAAAACCGTTAAAACTGAACTTTTATAGATAAAATACAGTCCAAGAGGCACCTTCGTTATATTTAGTACTTATGATGTTTTTACCTTCTAGCACCTAAATACGTGCGAAAACATTGTGGCAACAATTCAAATACTGGTGCCCATTCTCCCATTAACTTATTTTGTACTACCTACTACATAATAAATTAATAAAGTCATATATTAAAAATTCAAAAAAAGAAAGCAATACCTCCTTACGGTATTTAAAGAAAAAAGTGGGTACTTGATAACATAATAGAATTTTCAGATTTTCTTCGAAATTGTAACACATTAAGTTGAAATGTAATGTTTAAAACGCATAGTTGCAACTATAAGCGCGGGAAATTAATTATAACTGTGTAAGAAATAATTAATTTGCAATAACTTGTTTAGTTTTATTATTTAATTCGTGTGAATACCAGATAATATTTTTATGTGAAATTTTATATTTCGTAATTTTAATTTTTAAATAAATTTACTTTGTAAATAGCTAACTGGTGATTTGTTTTGCTTTATAATACCGACCCTTAACACCCTAAAATAATGAAAACCTACTTTTCCAAGTTGTATCTTGCTCGGAGCTTTATTTTAAACTTTCTAATAAAATGAATACCTTTAAAAATAATGTACAGCATTTGCCAGCTTTCACGAGTAGTTTTAAATAATATAAAAGAAAATGTGATATCTAATGCCAACTTGATGCATTTGCCAAATATGGGTAATTTCTGTAATGTGTCACAGAAATTGTAACGTAAATGTTTTTTAATTAAAAATAATTCATAATAATTTTTTAATTTTCCAATCAATGTCTTGTGTCTCAGCAAAAAAATTTGATCACTCAGTCACGGTTATTCTGTGACTTTTTTTCGAAATTTTCGACAATACGTTAAATAAAATCTGAAAAGTATTTAATTTGATTTTTTATTTTATTGATAAATAATTAAAATTAAAAAATTGTAATAATTACTCCAAAATCAAGTTGGTTTTATTTCATAAGACCGCTTCCGAATGACACTATGACACAATATCAATCGAAAACGGTGCAACAAATTAGAAAAATGTTATATAAGCACAAATGTAAATTTAAAAAATGTAGATTACGTAAGAGGTAATCTTATTATTATTTTCTTTGATAAGACGTCACAAGACAGTTTGAAACGGTGCATTCTCAATTACAATTATTACAACTTACAAATTTACACCTAATAAGCAACTTATATTATATAAATTTAGATAATTTTCAAACGTAAAAATAAACTTTTCCACTATAATTTCAACGTTTTCTTGTTGATGTGTTATCAAGTTTATCAATAAATAATGTAAATTTTATTATTTTAAAGTTTGCATCATTTGAATTTTAATCGAACTCAAATTTGATAGTGGAGGACTTAATAATATTCAGATGTAAACTTACATCAGCTGCTTTGTGATAAACCGATAAGTTACATTTTCTTTATTAAGATTGCAATTATTTTATTTTTAAACATTTGAAATTATTTCGTTCAGGGTTAATTAGATCTTCTTGTAATTTATGTCCAGATTTTGTATGTAAAAAAAAATTAATTTACACATTTGAATGTCGCTTAAAAAGGAAACTGAAATTAAAACATGCTACAGAAATTAAAATAAACCAAGCCAGTACTCCGACAAGTTTCTTTAAAAATTTCTATATTACTAAAAATTTAATTTAACTTAACAAATTTCCAATTGAAAACTATCAAACAAAGATCTGAAAACGTAATGCTATCTTTACTGGTGTCAGTACGCTATGTAATATTGCGTGGTGCCAGTACGCTATATGCAAAATTCCGTGGTGCCACTTAGATGAGTTATGCGCTTCTGCTAACTGCGCCCTCTGGGGATTATACGGTTCAATTAAAACAAGATTTTTATAGATATGCAGTCGAAGAAGCACCTTCGTAATATTTCGTACTTATGATGCTCCTACCTTCTGGCACCTAAATACCAGCGGAAACGTTGTGGCACCCTGATTTGGTGCCGGGACGGGTGCCACTTCGACCATATATATGTGAATTTGGTGCCTAAACGTCACATTTTAAATATATGTATATAAATATATACATTAATTATAATTGAGACGGTCAGCTACTGCCACTAAGATAATGAGTTACATTTATTTTCATATTTGGGGAGATGCTAACGAGACTTCCATAATGCAAAAGCCCCCACAAATTTAGTTACTTCTAGTCTTGGAAACGGTAGGATTTCAGCCGCTATACCCTTCTCCTTGATACGCCACTGCGCTTTATAACGTGAATAACATTAGAGAAACAAAACTATCTAATAAAAGAAGGATTGGTGTGGGGTAGTATTGACAAAACATTTAAAATATTACTATATTTGAAAAAATTAAAATGATTACTTGTCATAATGCCATAAAAATTTATATACTCAGAGCACTGACGACCTACTAATATTAGTATACTTTTGGAACAAGCCAAATGAAAAAGAAAAAGAAGCAATTATCTGATTACTAATCTTTTCTAGACATCCGAACCCAAACTTTTATTGGAGTTTTCTTTTTTTCTGGAGCTTTTAAAGGCTTTCTGGGCATTGACTCGGTGGTTTGTCAATACTTTTTGAGATTGGAGTCTTATCAAAAGTTGAAACAATGTTCTACTTTCAACAGCTTTATTTATTTTCCGCTTTTTATTTTTTTCTGATATTAATATTATTTTTAAAACTCTTTCTGAATTATTTCAAATTCATAACATTCCAAATTGTATTTCACGTATGGTTTCCTCTGACTACAATAAAAATTGCAAAAAGTGCAGGTTAAATGGCGTTCATGTGAATAAGTAGTCATATCTTTATTACTTATCTCCATTGATCTATTAATACGCTATTGTTATATGAAAACAAACACTAATCGATTTGGAAAGGAAAGAAAAAACTGTTCATGGTCATTTGAAGATTTATTATAGATAAAAATATAAATATTTGTAATACGTAGATTGTGAATTATTTTTCCAAAATATACTGAGTTGAAAGAGTGAAAAGGAGTATTTTAATATTTTTTTATAACAAAAAAATTATAAAATTTTTGTGCCGTTTGTTAAATTACGTTGTTTGTCGATTTCATTACCTTTTTAGTATAATTGTTGAACATAGTACATTATGTACAATGCTATGTTATTTTTATGTTTATGTGTATGTAGGTATTTACTAGATATTATTTTATTTTGCTGAATTTTGTTTTCAGAACCTTACAATAACTGGAAAAATCATTAATTTTCCACAATAACTACAAAACATTTTTTTATTTTGTCGGGCGAAAATTTTGAATCTTGTTTATTACAAAATTGTATTTATTTGTTTTAATATAAGTTTTATTAATTTTGCATTGTTTTATTTAAGCGCAAAGTCGAGAATAACGAGAATAAAACAAGCGTTTTTTGTAGTTTTCTTCCTTTTGATGCAATAGTCGCCATACACGAACCGACATTTTAGTGGCTTGTCCGGGCAAGGAACTAAAAAATATGAATTTAATTTTTATCTCCCCCATATCGCTCATAATTAATTAGATAACAATTATTATAATAATTATTTTATCTGTTTCTATTATCTAAATAAATATATTGTCGTGTTTCGAAATGCTGGAGCATGAGATGGTCGATTTCAGGGTGAAGTTCGATAGGTCAATGAAATTTGTAGTTACCCTGTATGCATAGGAAGTTTTGCAATGAGGTTGAATGTGAAGTAAGAAATTTCAAATGAGTTACATAGAAGTTGCAAAATAATCTAAATGGAAATGTTTATGTCACTTTAACACTTACACAATACACAAATTTTTTTTTTCTGTTAAAATTTAAATTTTGCGGGACCGAAAATGTTGAAAACTAGGATAAGGTGTGAGTGATAGGCAGAACGACGAGTGGGCAAAAAGAATGCGGTCGACCGTCGAGTAAATAGGTCGAAAATAGGTCCTTGAAAGTTTTTGAAGGTCAGCATATAATCCCGAGCGAAGATTCAGAGAGTTTTATCGTTTGTCGGTAGAATTAGCCAACAGAAGAAAGAGTGGAAGACGTTGATTGCTGTAGTAAGACCCATTTATTTCAACAAGTATTCGTCACAATCTGAAAATTGGAAAGTTAGAAAAAAGCGGCTGTTTTGTGATTAGATAAGCAATCGCGGAACTACAAGGAAAGATTTGGATAGTTCGAAAAGGTAATACTTACCATCGAAGATTTAGTGTTCCACGAAGATAAATAAAACGTTTTGTTGAAGAATTAATTAGTTTCCTTAGAACACAAAGAAGGAAGCACTTTGAGAGTGTGAAGACAAGGGACAACATGATTAAGGAGAACATTAAATTTTTTTAAATTTATTAATTTCCAAAAATAATCAAGACAATAAAAATTAACTCATTTTTCGTAGTAGTTCTTTTTTGTCAATATTCTTTTACTTCATTGTTCTGTTTTTTCATCTTCTCTTTTTTCATATGTTGTTTTTTCGTGTTCTGTTCTTTCATGGAACCGGAGGATTTATTTCTGATATGCAAACTTCTCCGCTAGTTAACGCTTTTCGGATAAATGGCAAGCTGATATTTAAAAATGGGATTAATCCCATTTGAGCTTCAACTCTCATTAATCGCTGTAAACTATTTACAAATTCTCTAGTTGATATTTGTCCGTCAATTAATTGTTGAACGGCATTTGTCATTGTTTCGATTGCGTTCAATTGTTTGAGTAGTCTTAGTACAGTATTAAGAAAATTTTTGCACTTTAGCATTACTTTGTTCCTTGTCATTTTTACTACTAATAATTCAGATCTTTTATTCTGATTTCTATATTAATTCGTTTCTTGTTACTTTTATGATATTATTTTGTGATGTTAGAGCCAAAGCAGATGTACTTGTAACTAAACGTAATCTTTCTGGCATACTTGTTATTTCTTCACGATTATCTTGATTGAAATGTTCAAAAAGTTGTGTATTTTGTGCATTGCCATTATTCATTAAAATCTTCGGTTGATGTAATTGTAGAATATGTATGCCTAATGGTATTATATTGCGTTTGTGTAGATACATCTGTACCATCAAGTACCTATATTTGTTATTCGTAATGGAATTTCGAAATGTAACCGTGAATAAATGTTGCATTTCATTACCGCCAGACAACTTATTTTGTATCAACATATCAGTATTACTCTAATCACCTGGTAGTGAATAAAATTAAATTATTTTTTTTTTTATTTCAATGAGTATCTACAATCTGTTTCGATCAGAAACAATAAGTTAATTATTTGACAATATATTAGCATGTTGGGAATATTTCAGTAAATATTCCCGTAAAAAGTTAACTTAAAAGTTCTTATGACACATAATCAAATTTTACTATAATCAAACATAATCAAACTTCACTACAATCAAATGAATTAATCAAAACGCGTCGATAAGTCAGTGGGTTTAAAACGCTTCAGTCTTCTGACCTCCTGTGAATGGCTTAGTAGCTCATTTGCTAGCTCATTTGGATGCGATTCAATTCTGTTTCGATATTTGTCCGAGAAGTTTTTGATTTCGCTGTTAATGTTGGTGACCCGAAGATCAGAATGGATAACATCGTTTGAGACATACCACGGGGCATTGACGATAGTTCTGAGCATTTTGTTTTGAAACCTTTGTAGGATTTCAATGTTGGACACACTGGCTGTTCCCCAAAGTTGGATGCCGTATGTCCAAATCGGTTTTAGTATTACTTTGTAGATTAGGAGCTTACTTTCCAATGACAGCTCAGATCCTCTTCCATTGCATCCCATTGCGCCATTGCATCTGTCTAAACTTTAAACCCAGCTGCTTTCTTTTATTAAAGATATGAGTGCGCCAAGTCAGCCTTCTGTTCAGGTGCATACCCAGATACTTTGCGCTTTCACTCTGTGGTATATCGCAGTTGTTCATAGTCACTGGTGGGCACGTATCTCTTCTCATCGTGTACGTGACATGTAAAGACTTCGTTTCGTTGGCTTTGATTTTACATTTCTTGAACCATTCATTTACCTTGTTTAAGTGATTCTGTAAATTTCTAGAAGCAGTCTTGGAGTCAGTGTGCGATGCAAGAATAGCCGTATCGTCAGCAAATGTTGCCATTGTTGTTGTACTAGTTGTTGGCAGGTCCGCCGTGTATAGTAAGTAAAGAGTGGGCCCTAATACACTACCCTGTGGGACACTTGAATGGAGTTCAGGATAGTTTTAATTTGAAGAATAAGCCCTCGTGCCACACCTTATCGAACGCCTGGCTCACGTCCAAAAATACCGCAGAACAATACCTCTTGCACTCCAGATCGTCGCTAATTTGTTTCACAATTCGGTGCACCTGCTCTATCGTACTGTGTTAATTTCTGAAACCAAACTGATGGTTTGGGATAAGGGCTTCTTGTTCCAGAACTGGCTTTAGTCGATTTAAATAGAGTTTTTCAAAAATCTTAGATAAAATTGGAAGCAGGCTTATTGGGCAATATGAGGTAAGTTCTTCTGGTTTCTTGCCAGGTTTTAATAGGAGAATAATTTGCGCTACTTTCCACTGGCTGGGAAAGTGTTCCAACCTCATTATTGCATTATATATGAATGTTATAAGTTTAAAGCATTTTGGTGTTATTTCTTTCATGACTTTACCTGTAATCAGGTCATAGCCTGGTGCCTTTTTGGTGTTAATATTTCGCAGGATAGCCTGTTTGATCTCTTGTACTTTAAAGTGTTTAATCGGAAAGTCCATTTGGAATGGTGCATTTAAGTAGCTACATATTTCGTTATCTTCAGTTGGCGATGTTGCGGGAAATGGCGTGAAGACCTTTGCAAGATGTTCAGCAAACAAAAGGGCTTTTTCCTTGTCACTTCTAGCCCATTTTCCTGCATCATCTCTGATAGGTGGTACCGTTTTTTGTGGGCGCTTAAGGTTTCTTGTGGCTTTCCAAAGTGAATAGTCGTTTGCTTGAGAGTTTGACAAGCCGTGAAGGTAGTCTGTAAAAAATTTATTTTTAGTATTTAAGAGGTGCTTTTTAAGTTTTTAGCTGCTTTGTTGAATTTTGCTTTGTTTTCTGATGTTCTCGTCACTTGCCATTGTTTGCGCAGTTTTCTTTTTTCTTCAATCTTGTTTTTGATTATAGAAGGGCACGATTCCTTAATGCACATTGTGTTTTGGTCAGAAGTAGCTTGCCACGCTGCACTTTGGATGGATTTAGTCAAGTGTTCGACGGCATTTTCCAGGTCTTCTTTCAGTTTCAATGGCACATTTAAATTAATGTTTTCGTCTAATTTGATTCGGAACAGTTCCCAGTCAGTTTTTTTGTTATACAGTGTTGGTTGTTTTTCTTTGAGTAATACTTTTGTGTATATAGTTAGTAAGACGGGTGTGTGGTCTGAGGAAAGGTCTAGTAACGATTCAATTTTGCAGTATTTGGTGTTTATGCCTTTCATTACATAAAAGTCGACTATGTCTGGAATTTTAGCTTGGTCACTTGGCCAGTATGTGGGATTTCCTGATGATAGGGTCGTCATTCCGTTGTAATTTACTGTTGCAAGTAACTCTCTACCCTTGGTGGTTATGAGTCTTGAGTCCCAGCGTGTATGCTTGGCATTGAAGTCACCTCCGGCAATAAATCTACTTCCCAATGTGCTAAAGAACTGAACATATTGTGCAGTTTTAGTATTATGTTTCGGTGGACAGTAAATTACTGAAATTACCAGTGGGCCGACAGAACTCTCAACCACCACATTAGCAGCTTGGAGATAGTTGCATTGATACTTTTTGATTTAGTGGTGTTTAATGATGTTTTTGATAATTACCGCTGCACCTCCGTGGGCTCTTCCATTTGGGTGTTTAGTATCGTATATCGTATAGTTTGGTATTTTAATGTGACTCTTTTGTGTGTTTCAGAAATTAGCATTATGTCTACTTCATGTATTTTTAAAAATATTTGTAATTCCTGTGTATGTTGACACAGGCCGTTTGCATTCCATATTAAAATTTTAAATTGTATAGCCATTAGGCCATTTTTGTGACTACGGTAGTTAACAGATTTAGCATCGTGCTCATCTGCTCCATCAGCTTCTTCATTAAGTCTTTAAGTTCACTGATGTCATTTGTCTGCTGTAACTGCTGTGGTGGATTTTGATAACTAGGTTGACTTGTATGATATGTAGGGGGTTGTGCTTGCTGTATTGAGGGTATTTCTTGTCCAGCCTGATGTGCATAACTCATGCCCGGTTGTGCTACATTACGTGATGTTGTTTGATTTGAAAGTTGTTGATTAGATGTTGTGGACTCCATATTTCTTATTCGTAGTTGAGGATACTTTCGTTGTTGAAATTGCTTATGTATAGAACATCCCCTATAGTTAGCCGGATGTGTGCCCTCACAGTTAGCGCATTTTACGTTGTCGTCTTTTAATTTTCTTTGGCATTCTTTTTTTTTGGCATTCACCGTGGTGACTTATTACAAAAATTTCTGGTGTGCCCATATTTTTGGCATGTTTTGCATTGAGGAATCTCTCTCTTCACGTACACTACTGAATTCATGAGACGATCTACTTTATAGACTTCTTTATTGTTATCTTTTGATTGGATATCAACGTAAAACATTGGCAAAGGGTTGTTGCTAATTTTTTGTCTAATATTGCTTATGTTGGTAACTGTGTGCCTTCGTTCAGAGAGCTCTTTTTTCAGTGTTGTCACATCTGTCGATGAGTGCAAGCCTTTAAGAACCACTCGAAAGCCTTTAAAGATTTTACGATGTCTGTATAGTTTTGACTGGCATTTGGCTGTATTTTGACTATGATCATTGTTTATAATTTTTAGGGTGTAGCCATCTTTTGCAACTTCATTAAGCAGTTCTATTAGTGGATTTATGTCCCCTACACCTTCTACGAATATGGGCGGCGGTTTCGGTTCACTTTTATCTGTATTCGATTCTACTTCCTCGTTGTCTTCTGTCGTATCATCTGGTAAAGAAAATTTATTTTTAGCTTGAATTGGGTTTGAATTTAGCCAGTAATCGCTCATCTTTTTTTGTTTATAGTTTCGATTATTTTGTTCCGGGCTTCTCATTCGTTTTTTGTATTGCACTGTTTTTCATTTGCTTTCTACTGGTGTAGGTAATGGTGGAAAGTTGGAATTTCCTACGGAAGAATATTGACAAAATGGGACATACTGTGGTTGACCCACCTGTGAATTTGCTATTACATACTGCGGTTGACCTACTTGTGAATGTATAAATGTTGAGTATAAATCGACCATAAACGGTCTGGCGCCCATGAATATTCATAGGAATATAAATTTTGAATACGTTATTATAACAAATAATTTTGCGAATAGCGTATACGATGCATTAAGTAAAACGTTAATTAATAAAAAAGAAATCTCCAAGAAGACAAAAATGACGGTGTTCAAGGTAGTTTGAATGAAAAGCAAGATCCAAACAACTGAAATGAAGTATTTGAGAAGAGTAGAGGGAGTTACAAAGATGAACAAAATAAAAACCAAAGAAATATGAAGTAGATTGAAAGTTGAACCAGTGATGGAAAGAATAAAGTGCCAACAGATGGTTTGGACATCTAAATAGAATGGAAGGTAATATGCCGGTAAGAAGAGTGTGTCTATCAAGAACAGCGGGAAGAAGAACAAGAGGCAGATCTCCAAAAACATAGAACGACAGTATTGGACAAATATTTAAAGAGAGAAGAAAAACATGAAAGGAGGCTATGAAAACGGCATTGAATAAAACAGTATGGAGAAAATTTACGAATAACAATACGCAAACAAAGAGAGAAATATCACTTACGGGTACAAATGAGAAATTTTGATCTTGATTGATAGATTTTGCGAATAAGAAAGAAAAGCGCTTAACTTTTTATGCAATGTTTGTTTTACATAAAAATATATTAAATAATAAATAAATGAGTTAATTTTACAAAAAATTTTTTAATAAATTTAAAAAGATAAAATACAGAAAAAAAATTTTTGTAATAATGAAAATTCCCGGAAAGACCCCCGAAAATTTTACTTTTTACAAAAGTGCCTCCTCCGAAATGAAATCCTGCTTATATACTGCAACTCATTTTTACAAAATGTCAAGAGAGACTGAAGAAGTTATTTCGTGTAGCATAATAATAGCTGTGTGTACAGAAAAACGCATCAAACGAAAAAAAGAGAAAAATTTGAGTTAAAGATTGGCCTCAAAGACGAACTAAACTTTTCCACAAAAATTTATTGACTGAACTCAAAATAACATCACCGGAAGATTATAAAAATTTTCTACGCACGAATAACAGTGTTTATGATGAGCTTTTAGAAATGCTTACACCTTTAATTATAAAGAAAAATACATTGATAAGAGATGCAATCTTTTTTAGTTCACGTCGATAACATGCACGCATATTGTTTATTCGCTTTTTTTAAATGTCCAGCGTGGCATCAGGCTCAATTAGTTGGAAGCTAGTTAATAGTACTCTTCCCAACCCTTAGTTTTAGCGTTCTTATTTTTATAACTTCTGTACTTTTCCATAAAACGTCTCTATAAATCGTTATTATTGATTGATACCATTTTCGTTGTTTAAAACAAATCGAATGAACTCACATTAACACAAAAATATTAATCAGTAGCTTAAACTTTTAATAGCAATGCTCTTATCAGGATGTAATCTCAATATAAGTTTGGTAAAATTCAAAATTTTTCAAGAAATTTGTACAACATGCTCATACACAGTCGTACTAGTTCATACAACGTAAAGCTCCACCCCTAAAAATCTAATGCCTAGTTTCTGAAGCTTGAGTTAAGGTTAAGGTTAAGGTTAACCGTAATATAACCGCAGATTTTGAGTTTCTATAGCGACAGATAACCTGAGATCTCTGTTTAAAGTTAACCTACCGATCTGTACGAGTTATGTGTTGGTTAACTTTTTGGAATATTCGCAGATTGCGCATTTGAATGTTTAACAGAAAAAATTTAAAATAAATTATTTTGTATGTGAAAAGTAAAAACATGAAAAACAGAATAGATTCTAGCAAACGAAGTAAAAATTTCACCGATTTCGACAGGGATCTTTGATTTGGTATAGTACAAAAATTTGATCACATTGTAGAAAATAAAAGAACGAACTGACAAATTAAAAACCGAAGCTTGCATGGAAATATGCAAAAAATTTAATGCCAATAAAACAATGGTATAATAATAATGTTACGAAAGAATGTCTAATTATATTTGATGACTAATGTATGACGTCATGTATGATGAGTTATACATGATAACGGCATTAGTCATTCAAATATCGATGAATGTACGATCTAGAAAACGCGAAGAAGAGACTAGAAATTCCCGGAGGGTTATGGAATTTTCTGGAAAACTGCATTTAAGTATAAATGCAGCGCGATTTCTAGTGACAATAAATTCTAGTTCGAACGCGCAAGTGAACATAAATAATAGTGAAGTGATAAACGATATAACGAGTGTTTAAATAAATCCGGACTTAGTGTTAAATAAATTGTAGTGTAATTAGTGTTAATTTTAGTTTAGTAATTGTTATTAACCGTATCTGTAAATATTTGTATTAGCCCTTTTGAAAATAAATAAACGTTATAATTTTCGTTACAATAAGTTATATAAGTATAAGTTAATTAAACACTAATATCAATATAATTGAGCTTTTAGCAACGTTTATCGCCTTTGTCAAAGTTTATTTATTCAAACGCGCAATCTGCGCATATTCCAAAAAGTTAACCAACACATAACTTGTGCCAATCGGTAGGTTAACTTTAACCAGAGATCTCAGGTTATCTTCCGCTATAGAAACCCAAAATTTGCGGCTATATTACTGTTAACCTTAACCTTAGTTAACTCGAGCTTCAGAAACCGGGCATAGATGAGTTTAACCAGGATTAAAGCAAGATTAAGTAAAGATAATATTGACAGTTTCAATAAAAGTAACCTCAAAAGCTAAATGTAATACATAGGTACACGTGGTATCGATAATATAAATTAATTTTATATTTTTTGATTTTTTATATAAAAAACTTTGGAGAATTTATTTAGGTGTCATTTTATTTCATTAAAATATTTTTGAATAATTGAATTTTTGTAAAAGTTATTAGATCAGATCATTATTATACGCAATTGCTAAGATCACCGCCAAAATTTGTTTACAGCTTTATAGTTTTTGAACCCCATTTTTAAAATTAGCAATAATTATAGTCGAATTTTTTTTAACTCGCGTGTGACTGATCTCCAAATGTAGTGAGATTTAACGTATAACATTTGGTTATCTTTGTCATATTTAGTAAAAAGTAACTATTAGAAAAGAGACAGTAAAAAAGAATACGTCGCCGTAACTTTGTAATGAAAATGAATTAAACGTACGTCGATTTTAATGATTTTAACTGTCATTTTGTTTGATTTTTGACGTATAATCTCGTCAAAGATTATGACATCTGACATCTCGTTTGATATAAAGAACCCTAAAACATACGTTTTGTAAATTTTGATTCATACAATTTTTTCGATACGTCATACGCGAGTTAAAAAAAATCCGACTATAGTAACTAATCGTCGCCATGTTATGTTCTCTGTATCACTATTAATCTGGTTATATAATTAAAACTACTGGTAATAATCAAATTAACTGCTATTCGCAACTTTTTTATGTTCTCGTGATTATTGCCCATGTTACCAACCACTTATTCTTAGCATTACTATTATACATCACAAGGAATAGGAACGGTATAGGAAATAATCGAATTTATACATAGTAATTAATATATTTTTTATTTAAATTAATTGTAATATAAATAAGTACACGAATGAAACAATATGGATAATATTTAAGATAAAGATTAAATAGTTTTCATGCTAAATTAAAAATTAAAGTAAAGGCATAATTTACTTGTAAGGACAACAACAAAACATATTAATCATGTAAAGAATATGATCAATCATCATTTAAAAGTGTTACTTGTTACTTATTTCTAATAAGCAAGATATACTGCTTATTATCACAATAGTCTCAATCACATTTAAGTATATGTATGAGATCATCTAACTCAGCTGTTTTAATAAGCTTGTTTATATACAAATTCCGGGGTAAATTACCAAAGCTACTTGCTTGACTTGGGTTAAAATTTATATTTTTAAGTAACATTAGTGCTTTTCTGTATCCATAAACTTCTTCCGAGTTAAAACTATGGTTACCACCTTGTCAGCATCAAAAGCTTCTAAATACAGATCGTCATTTGCCTTAATTTTACTAAGATGCACATTTACCATGGTTTTAAATTTTTCTTATGCCAACTTTGAGATCAAATGTCCTTAAACTATAAACCATTTAATTTTTAAAATGAGGCTGATTTTTTTTTCCTGACTTTATTCAACTAAATTCACACGTCCAATAATTATTACATCGTTAATGTTGTCGATATTTGTGGTTGGAGCTTCTTTATTTTTTGTTTAAATTTCGGCAAACAAAGGAACAGTTGTAAGTTGAGCCATTATCAAAATTTTAAGGGTGTTGACGCGTCTGCCTAGGTGCATAAGTATAAATTACTTGTACTTGTGGTAAAAGCATCTTGTGACGTAGGTGGAGGATTTATTCCTGCTATGGAAACTTCTCCGCTTATTAATGCTTGTCGGAGAAGTGGTAAGTTAGTATTCAAGAAGGTTATTAAATCAATTTTAGATTCAACATTTATCAATTTTCGTAAACAATTGACAAATTCTTTAAGAGATATTCGCGCATCAATCAATTTTTGAATAACATGTATCATAGATTCCGTGACGTAGGGGTGGTTTGGAATAGAAAGAAAAGCTTTAAAAATTTGTTGACATTTTAATACTTTTTCGGTATTTGTTATTTCAATTTTATTATGTGACGCTAAAAGGAAACTAGTAACTAAAGGAAATCTTTCTGGTATACTTCTTGGTAAGTTTACCATGGGAAATGTGGAATGTGATACCGATGAAACTTGAGGACATTCTAATAATTCTAATCTGTTGTTCAGATTTGTGACTTCTTCACGATGCTCTTGATTGAAATGTTCAGAAATTTGATTATTTTGTGCATTGCCATTATTCGTTACAATCTTTGGTTGATTTAATTGTAGAATATCCACGTCTAATAAGGGTTGTTGTTGATTGTCGTTGTTGATAATTCTGCCTATACTTCCATCAGGGAGAATTATATACTGATTCGTTAAAAATGTACCCGATGGAGGTTGAACTTGCTGCGAATAAATAACCTTAGTTTCCCTAGGAGGGCTTGGAGTACAGCAGCTCGGTATGGTATTATATTGCGGTTGTTGAGATATAGCTGAATCACCAAGTATTTGATTATTCGTATTGGAATTTTGAAATGAAACCGTGAATAATTGTTGCGTTTCATTACCGCCAGACAACTTATTTTGTATCAACATATCAGTATTATTCTGCTCACCTGGTAGTGAATAAATTAAATTATAAAATAAAAATTATATACAATTTAAAAAAAATTACTTCTGCTGTACGAATTCAATTTTTCTTCATGTACCTTCAAAATCAACTCGATATCACTATTCAATTCTGCATAATTTTCAAAATTTTGATTTTCATCTGACGTAAAATTTGTTTGATCAAATGAGGCCGAAGCATCTAAAGAAGCTATCATGTCTATAAGTTCGGTCTCGTCTACTCTTGAATTCAGACTATCTTCAATAAGCTGCTTATCGTCAATATTGTTCATTTTTAATCATTAATCTCATATACACATAAACACACACTATTTTTGTATTTAATCTAAAATATGTACTATACAGATTATCCTTACACAGGTTTATACATTTGGAACTAAAAACTTAAATCACATCTAGGTTGGTAAAATTGCAAACTTTCAAATTGTACATAATTATAAAATATCAAATAAGTTTAAAATAGAACAAATTAAATAAACGTTAAAATATAAATTATTTATTTAGATCATAGATCGTTCAGATCACAATATGTTATATCGCGGTTTCCATGTATATTTCTTATTATTATTATTATTATTATTCTGATGAAGGCGATACAACTCGCTGAAAGCTCAAAAAATAAGTAATTTATATTTTAACGTTTATTTAACTTGTTCTATTTTAAACTTATTTGATATTATTTATCACAAGTTAACAATTAATATATTTAACTTTTCAGAAAATTTATTTTCAGTTTAGTGGCACAGCCATAAATTGTAGAAGAGGGGGGGGGGATGAACATTTTATTCTGAGATTATGAAAAACTAGATATTATCGCTTCAAGTAAATTACTCTTTCCTTGCATGTAATTTTATTAGTTTTTAATAAGCTACGCTCTATAGTAGATAAATCTTATATTATAAATTTTGAAATGATTTGGTTGCCATTTCATATAAACAATAATCTTTAAAAATAGAATGTGTAAATGTTAGATTGTAAAATTATATTGGATCTATTATAAGTCTAATAAAATATCTTTTAAATGAGCCCAACTGCATTTGTTAATCTTAATTACATTGTATAAAATAGTCATTTAAATGTTTAGAAAATTAACCTAAAAAATAAATTTTTAAGTCTACAGTGTGGTAGTCAGTAGTATGAAATGTTACATACTTATACATACTTACTTACTTATATAGAATATATACTTATATAGAAAAATAATATTTAAAAAAGCAATAAAAACGACAATAATTCACATTTAACAAGTCAGGACTTAGAATATTTGAATAAACAAGAAAATGAATTTTAAAAAAAATTACGATATAAAAACTAATAAAAATTTAAAACAAAAACTTTGTAATACGATATAAAGGTCTTTATTTCACAATTACTATTGATCTTCGGTCGTATTTAACATAAATTTTTGTTAAATTATGATAGAAATGTTAAAATTTTGCAAGTAATGCACAATTTTTTTAATATACGTCTAAAAAGTTTATATAAATTTTCTTAGAATAGTACGGGAGCGTCCATTAATCGGTACGTGACAACTCGGCGATGAACAACTCGGCGACCGGTCAACTCGGCGACGATCAACTCGGCAACCGGTCAACTTGGCGACGGCCAATTCGGTGAACAAATAACAAAAAATTATTGCAAATTTCGTATTTCCTCTGAATAACATTTTATCAAGTGCCGACAATGTACATTGGAGATATTACTACTTTATGATATTTAATTTTTTTAGTTTCCCCCCCCCCCCTTTTCTATAGAAATTTGTTCTTTAATTGCCCAATTATTTTTTACGGGTTGCAAATTTTTTAAAATTTAATCCTAATTTAAATCTAGAAACCGTTACGTTACGTTTACCAACTTGAAAAATATTAAATATAGTACGCCAAACCCTTATTGTAATTTATTTATTTATATTTATTCGAGCAGTGCAATAGGTAAGAAGTTATTTTAATGTTTTATTTTCATGGTAGTTTCTACGTAGTAGTGCATACTTGTGAATACCGATTACAAAAAAACTCATAATATTTTAGCTTAAAGAAAGAATAAAAAATACATTTGGAATGGATATCTATACACAAAAGATAAAGTAAATAAAGAAGGTTTTATTCAATTTTGGAGATGTCAATGCAAACATGAAGGGTGCAGAGGTCGGATATGGACAAATATCAATAATAATTCTTTTTATTCTTTGCGAAATAAACATACTTGTAGCACTACAAGAAATGTTACAAATGTTTTAGTGCAAACTATTGCAACAAGAGTCAAAGATCAAGCAAGAAGAACAACGCAAGCTCCGGCACAAATTAGAGCGCAAGTTATTATAGATGTTCCAGCTGCAGTACAAGGAAATCTTCCAAACAGCGATGTTATGCGCAGAAATATTCAAAGAATAAGGGAAAGAACCGTAAATGCGCCAGCAAATGCCGATTCTCGAGAAGATATTAGTTATACCAGAAGTTTATTCGGTATATGAGTACAGTCCAAACAATTTTGATCGTTTTCTATTAGCAGATTCAGGAAGAGAACAAATCGATCTACAGCGAATATTAGTATTTGGTCGAGAATACAATGCAACATAGAGTTCTGAAATGAAAGAATTATTTGTGGACGGTACCTTTTACTTTGTCTTCTTCTTTTTGCTCAAATTTTTGTAATTCTATCGAGAAAAGATGAAGAAAAAGTCTTTCCGATATTATATTGTTTGTTGCCCAATAAGAGCACCGAAACATATACGAAATTATTCACAATGATACGCGTTCTATGGCAACAGCTAAATCCGGATAGTATAAGTGTGGATTACGAACTTGCCATACACCATGCTATTCGTGCTGTATTTCCAGAAACAAACGTTAACGGTTGCTTATTTCATTTGGTCTAAAATCTTCGGAAACACTTGGCATCACAACATCTTCTAGGAAGATATAATACCAATATAGATTTTGCATTATATGCAAAACTGATTACGTCACTTGCATTTGTTCCTCAAAAAGACGTTATTGATGCAATTGCCGCTCTTGAAGATCATTTACCGGAAGATCTTGACTAACACTTATATAGATCGCCTTCAAAATAACGGAACAAGAAGAACGCAATATTTCTCTCTGATGTTTGGTCTGTTTACCAACGAACGTTAAGTGGTTAGCGATCAAACAAATAATTTTGTAAAAGCGTGCCATCGAAAGCTACAATTAGCTTTTGGTAATGGAATTTCACACCCTACTATATAGAATTTTGTCAACAAATTAAGAATCGTTCAAAAAGATTATGATGTGGAGTATGAACGAAATATCGCTGGCCATACAACCTATGAGAAACGAAAAAGATATTTGGATGCAAACAAACGAATTTTAAGTAAAGTTACTAATTACAATAGGCAAAATATTATAGAATATCTTCGTGGTATATCCTATAACTACAATATGGAGTAAAATCAATAAAATATTTGATAATTTTTAGCTTAGTTAATTTTATGTACTACGTACTATTTTTTAAGATTTCAATTAAAAATTTAAAATACTTAACCTAGCTTTTTTTTCAGCTGTTGAGAACACATTCTTTTAATCATCGCATTAATCAATTAAGAGCGTGGAGCGCAATTTTGAACTATAACATGATTATTTCGTGTAAGGAAAAATAAAAAACGTTATCTATTGCATTATAAATCGATTAAGTAATTTAACTTTTTCCCGTATTTCTTCTGCTATTAAACAAATCATGGCCGAGTTGACCAGTCGCCGAGTTGACCAGTCACCGAGTTGACCGGTTGCCGAGATGACCATCGCCGAGTTAACCAGTCGCCAAGATGACCGTCGCCGAGTTGACCGCTTGCCGAGATGGCCGTCGCCGAGTTGATCGGTCGCCGAGATGACCGTCGCCGAGTTGACGTCGCTGAGTTGACCGTGATCGTCCATTAATTACGTAAAGACGATTTTTGTAATTTTTGACCCTTTTTCCCCCCACGTAAGAGTAGATAAGATTGTGGCAACCCCCTCTCCCTTACCTTACGTAATGATTTTTTTAAAATTAATTTTGACTCCCCCGTTGGCAATTTTTTGGATCTAAAACCGTGATTATATTAAGGGATTATCAACATAAAAAGTATTATATCAATCTAAAAATAGAAAAATTTGATTTAAAAAGTATTTTAAGTTAAACTTACCTAAGGAATATATGTCAGCTCCTCCCCACCCTGTAAAGGTTTGTAAGATTTCTAGTGAAGACCATTATAGACCCCGCGCCTTATATTCCGAAGTGCGAAGCGACATATACTATTATGAGTAACAGGGAACTAACCTGACGCCTCAACTCCCACATTCAGATCGGTATTATGGTCGATTTATACTCAACATTTAACATTTTTCATTTAACATTTAACACTTAACATTTATCATTTACATTTAACAATTAAGGGTCCCGATACATACTGAGCCCATTTAACATTTAACATTTAGCACGTGCTGACAGTTTTTCGATATTTGACATCAGTAAATCTTGGTGAAATTTTTATTTGTGTGAATATCAGTTTGTTTTATGTAATGAGAAAAGTAGAAGATATTGCTGTGGTAACGAATTACTACTATTAATACTAAAAAATACACTCAAAATACACGATAAATTTTCGCGCGCAGTTAGACTTGCGCAGTGTGACCAAATTTCTTAAATGTTAAATGATAGATGAAAGTTGGTTATCTCTTAAATGATAAGTGATAAATGTTAAATGTTAAATGAGGAGTATAAATGCTTATACACAATTCCTATTGTTTATCTTCTTAAATGATAAATGTTAAATGTTAAGTGTTAAATGATAAATGTTAAATGTTGAGTATAAATCGACCATAAGACTTTAGATCGCATCAGTGCATCTGATGCGACGAAGATTTGAATCATGGTTACTTATTAATTACTTATTAGACTAAAGTCAACATAACTTTTACATGTTCTATTTGTTTTAAGATTATTGTTTATGAAAAATTAAAAAAAATTACTTTAAAATTGTTTTTTGTTGAGGTACTAATTTATTTTTAATAAAAATAATTTATCTTTCTCTATTTTTCTTCTTGAAAGATGTAAACAAATAATTGGTGAATTTGCTTGTCTAAATGCAATTTTCATTAATAATTTCGACTTTTACAAAAACGTACATTTTAACAACAAATAGTTATAACATACTATTCGGAAAAAGTAATCGAAAACAAACAGGGTTTATAAAAATCGTTAAAAAATGTTAACTTGTAAGATCACGGGCTTCAGTTCAAAAAAAAATCATTTGAAAGATGTAGAGTTTTTAAGAAAAAAACACTTCAAATTTTTCAATTCTTCGGTTAAAACTTGGAATAATATAATTTATAGATAATTAGCTGGCCCGGCAGACGTTGTCCTGCTCTGTAGTCTTATCTTATAATATGCCACAGAACGGTGACCGGATTCAGGTCAGACAAGCGAACCCACGACAAGTGAACGCACGACAACCGAACACATGGCGAGTGACCACGCTGACAAGCGACTACACTGACAAGCGAACACACGGATAAGTGACCACAGTGACAAGTGAACACACAGACGAGTGACCACTCTGAGAAGTGAACACATACACAACTGAACCCAAGGCAACTGAACACAAACGTAATATTTTAATTTAAATATTTTGTTACAGAAATTTTTTCACCACCTAATACGGCTCTAGCCTAAAATTTTAATTTAGTACTTGTAAACTTGTCACTTGTCGCGGGTTCGCTTGTTATGTGGTCACCTGTCATAGAATTGCCACAGAACATATCGTGGGTATTCTGCGGAAATGCATTAAGTCAAAATTATTTTGTTGTTTTTTGTTTAGTTAATCATGCTCTGTTATTGCTTGGTGAACGTTGTATAGTCTACAAAAACGCACTATTAAAGTCATATTTATACAACTAGTCATGATAATTTCTTCCTTAAGTCAAAAATACATAAAGATGTTCAGAGAAAACAAACTTTTAAATTCAATAAAGTTGAAATCACGAAAAATGAGGCTGACGTCAGAACACTCTGAATTAAGTTCCGACAATTTGTTTTTTAAATTAATAATTAGTAACATATGTGCAACAAAGACACACTGAAATAAATATGTCTTAAGTGTGTGATTTTAGAAAACTTGTACGTCGAAAACAGCATGATACCCAACGTATGCGATAGAAAGAGATAGCTACAATAGTTCTTAGCGTGCATAATAATTATAATGAAAGTAATTGCTAATATGATCGATTGTCATAATCTGACAAGTTTGGCTGAAGTTTGGTTATATTTTATATATAAAGGGTAGTTTTTTGCTTAGATAAAACCTATGAAAGCGTTAACTGTCAAATGAACAAGTCAAAGGAATGTGCGTACTGAAGAGAATATCGCCGCTCTGTGAACGCCGCTGTAAAGGAAAGTGTGGAGGATTCAAATTTATCGGTTTGTCGTCGGTCGCAGGAATTTGGGCTTTATCCGTCCACTATGTAGAAAATTTTGCGCAAAGATCTTATCCTACACCCGTATAAGATCCAGCGGGTGCAGAAATTAAAGCCACGAAACCATCATGTTTTTACTGCAAAATTGTGTTCAGCGATGAGGCTCATTTTTGGCTTAACGGGTTTCTTAATAAGCAAAACTGCCACATATGGAGTGAGACCAATCCACAAGAGACCCTACAGACTATTCGTTCGGGCTATTCGTGACATGCAGCCAGCAGTGCCCAAAAAAGTGGCCTAAAATTGGACTTCCAAATGTTAATTCCATGTATTGATCTTTCGAATAATAAAAATGTTTTCATTAAAATTGAATTTTTTATGCTATTTTACAATTTCAAGTTCTATCGTGCTTATATTCACCTTTATAATTTTAGAGTTATAATATTTCCATTTCATTAGAGTTGTTAAACGTCTGGTATAACTTTTCTATTAAATAAAAAATGTCAATTCAAGGTAAAACTTTAAAATCGCAAGCCCGGCAACTTGTCTTAAATGTACTTCAATATTTTGAACGAGAGAAAGTTCATGGTTGTTCGTTATTGCCGATTACTGCTGTGGAAGATGTAAGAATTAAATTTACCTTCTTGGTAAATTTTTTGACCGATTGTTTAGAACATTAACTAACTTTGTAGATTTTAAATTTTTATAGCGTGTGGCAGATGCAATGGCATATCTCGATCATCTGTTCAACGGATAAAACACCAAAAAAAGATGAATCCGATTGTTTGCAGTCCAGGAAAAAAACGATCACGAAGAAAAATTAAAACTTCTGATTTAACAGAATCCTCCAAAATGAATATTAGATTTGCAGTATACAAAATGTATGAAGAAAGTGGGTTTACAATAATAAAGAAATAATAATAAATTATACAATAATTTATTACAGAAAAACACGTCACAGTGACTTCGTTAAATGATGAGCTACAGAAACTTCACATTTTATTAAGTAATAGCAGTTTAAACCGTGTTTTACATGAAACGGGCTTTAAATTCAAAAAGGAAGGTAACCGCAGAGCCTTAATTGAGAAAACTGATATTGTTAATTTGAGAGTTAAATTTATGCGAACCTCTATGCAGAATTCCAAGGCACAATTCAAACGTGAATTCGTTTTTCTTGACGAAACGTGGATATTTTCCAAAGGCAATCCGGGAAAATCCTGGCAAGATGCTAGTGTAAAAAGTGTGAGAAAACCGCAAGGATATGATGGAAAACGATTCATTGTACTTCATGCTGGAACAAGTTCGGGTTTTATCAAAAACGCATCTTTGTTATTTGCTTCCAAGTCTTAAAAGGAAGACTACCATGGTGAAATAAACGGTGAAATGTTTAAAAAGTGGATTGTTGAAAAGTTAATCCCCAATTTAGAAGAGCCGTCATTGATAATTATGGATAATGCTCCATACCATTCTATGTTAATAGAAAAGATGCCATCGACATCCTGGGTCTAAGGCAAACATTGCAACCTGGTTAACTGAAAACAATATTGAATACGATCCACAATCGTTTAAACCAGAATTGCTTCCCTTGTCCAAATTGCACAAAAGAGAGAAACGATACGAAGTCGATGAATTAATAAGAGAGCATGGCCATGAAGTGTTACGACTACCACCACTACCACCATTGTGACTTTAATGCAATCGAGTTAGTGTGGGCCCATTGCAAAGGTTATTATAATAAGCATATAGGTCGAGACGGTAACGGGAATGACAAAGTAATAGCAATGTGGGAAGAAGCATTGGAGCAATGTTCACAGGAAATCTGAAGGAATTGTATTTGTCACACCGAAAAAGTTATTTCCGAGTGGTATGAAAGAGAAAAACTATTGGATATTACAGTGCCTGATTTAATTATTGAATTGAATGATGATAGCAATTCTGACAGTGATCTTTAATGCAGCAGAAAGTGATTATTCTTTCTTTTATGTGTTATGCTGAGTCCCTCGAACGTCGGCAAAACCTTTTTTCTTATAGGTACATATATTATGTATGTGGTGTGTGTCTGATGTTATCACATACATTAAGGACCTACTGCTTAATGTGGACTCCGAACGACGGAAGTGAAATACACTTCATTTTAAAATTAAAATTAAAATCAAGTCCACGACTTAAGCCCTTATCCCACGGTCAAAATTTCCATCATTATTTCTATCAAAATTATTATGATAGTTCGGACGTCACTATGGAAACAATATTGTATATTGACAGCTATTATTATATCCGCTTTTATATTATGATTTAAATTTATTAAATCGAACACTTATTTGACTTGCAATTCTAGTCTTACTTCATACACATATCAAAAATTGCGTCAGCTTCTTTTTTCGTGATTACAACTGTATGTCAAAATTATGATTATTGACTTAATGCATTTTCGCAGAATACCCACGATATTATATACCGGGTGACCGGCCAAGAAATTGAACATAGGGAAATAACCGGGGATATTGATTTTTCTAAATTCCTGCTTCCTATTATAACGGATAAGAATGAAAAAGGTATCAAATTAAAGAGATTTTTATTCCGCATCTAAAAATACTCAACACTTGATATTTTATTCTTTAATTATTGTTAAAAACTCAACAGTAAAATTATGGCGTTTTTAAATTTTTTAAAAAATCTAATGTTAAGAACCGTTTAGAAATTACCAATATATTAGAAAATTATTTTAATTAATTTACTTTCTTACCTTTCTTACTTTATTTCCGACAAATAAATGGCGCTAAAATCTCTCGGCGAGACAAAGACAAAGGGCCTTTAGACAAAAATTGCTACCGCCGCAAATCTAGAAAGATTTTGTGATATTTTGAAAATTAAAAGTGCTTTTTATTGAATAGTTATTTTATTTAAAATTGAAAGTAGATGAGAACATGAGATTTGAAGAGAATTTGATTTTTTGATGTTTGTTTTAAAACGAAAGTTTGAGTTGAGATTTTGGAAGATTAGAGGTATTCAATAAAATAAAATTAATTATTCATTTAAAAAAAGTTAATTAGAAATTATTTTTATTACATCCCAATTACATATTTAAGCAAATTATATTTTTTCAGCCTCAATAAAGGCGAATTCAAAATATTTTTTTTAATTAAAAAAATGCAGCTACTTTATTACAGTTGTCAGTCGGTCATAGTCAAACAGCTCTACCAGTTAAATTTATTTTCATGAGATTCTAATAAGACAAAATAGAGATCAAATTTTGTATCAAAATTAAATTATTTATTAAAATAAATTATCATTGACAAAACCAGTGTAAACAACAATCAGAGAAACGCAGTTCTCTTTATCAGTTGTCCTGAAATGTTATCACGAAAGGTAATTCAATAAAGAAACTTTAATTTGTATGTTTATAAATTTTTATTCAAATGGTATTGTTTGAGATTATTTCATTAATTAATTTAAATTTCACTTAATTTATACAGCTGTGCATCAAATGCAACTATCAAACAATACCTAGAAATAAATCTATTCGTTGATGGTAAGTAATTAGATTAGATTTGATTTTTGATACAATTGTATTTGATACAATGCTCTAAGAACTCTCATAAAACTTCCTATTGACTAAATGCGTGGGTATTTATCACATACAGTATTTGTATTCTATCATTTGAGTCAGTTTGTTGTTTTCAAGGGGGTATTTTGAAAATACCCACTGATAAGTAAATAATAAAAGCAAATTTAAAACTGGAATTACTAAAGGCGATAAAAAAGAAGAGCACACTCCATCTAATAAAACTTCCTAAAAGGATTTGGAGATACTGGGCATCATATTTTATCAATTTCAGCGTATGTGAAAGTCATTATACCAGAAAGAAGTCCAATCGGAAATATTTACCATTTAGTAGTATGTATCAAGAATACGCAAATTGGGAGAAACTTAAAGGTATTCCTGTGAGCCAGAAAAATAATATTATAAAAATGTATTCCATCACATGAATATTGAAAAAAAAACACCAAAAGATGATACATGTGCAAAGTGGGATAGACTTAACACTTTTATTAAACGTGCAAAGGACGTAAACATTAAATAAGAGTTGGAACTTGAATTACAGATTCATCAAGAAGAAGTGAGTTTGCATATGAACGTAATCGTCAAAATTAAAATTTATATGTTGAACATGTCAACAAGTGAAGTAGATGTCATGGATAATTTTGACCTTCGTCAATTTTTACTCACTTGCCACTTAAGCCTTGTAACAGTCAACTGTTACATTTTTGGTTTTTTTGAAAATTTGTTTAATTTTGGTTTGGTAATAATTTAGATTTCTGTAAATTTTGTTTAATTTTAATTTAAGAGAGGTCAGATAGCGTTGCCGAAGAAACTTTTTAAGTTTTAAAAATGCAACGGTTTTTCGTGGTTGATAAGAGTCGTCCATGAGGGTCGTCCATTAGAGTCAGGCAAGAATACGACAAAAACAGAAATCGGCGATTTTGAAAACGTAATTTTTTTGAAGTGATTCTAAGTGAATAATTTGTGAATTAGGTTTAGGTGAGTTATATTTCTTTTGATTCTACCATTGGTTTAATTTTGTGATTCTCAAATTAGTAATATTTGATTTTGGTTAATATTGAAATTTGCAAATGTCGATTGTTAATACACATCTGACAGACAATTTTTGTGCTATATGAATTAAGTTCACAAATTACATTGAACTAATATTTTTGGTATTTTCTGATAATGCAAAATTCGATTTCTTTTAAAACTACCTTTCTATGTTTATCCTTAGGAAAATACTAAGGTAATTTAAGTCATCCGCTTACTTCGTATGCAGATCAGGACTAAGGAAAATTCTCTCTTTTGTAAACCGGCCTGTAGCGGTATCACCGCAATCCTTTTCCTTTTTGATAAGTCGTTCTTTTGAATGATAATTATTTTACATTTTGGAAATCTAGTTTTGTGCGAATTCTATTTTATTTATTATTGTTTTGTTGAGATAGTGGAGCGACAAGAATTTTGTAAAGTCGTTTCATTCCTCAGCTGGCGCCAAAAAACATTCTCCTGCCTTTCATAATATTTTTGTTCTTTTTTTTGCTTTTTTCTTGATTTTCTTCTAAGGTTTTGGAAGAGGACTCAACTCTTCTAAAATAGCTGATGTACACGGTACAGGATTGTTATTATTTTCAGTATTGATCGGGCCGTTTAAATTATTTTTCTCAATAAGATTGTTTAGTTGACAAGAAGCTGGTATACAGTGCGAAGAGGCAGTAGAAGGCATCCCGTCATCAATCACAATTGGAAGGTGGTAAGTGGCTGGTAGAAAATCTTCGTCGGTGAATTTATCTGGCTGATAAGGCCATATCCCACATGCCTTAATTCCTGATTAGGGCTTATCCATTGTAGCAACAAGAGTGTAGGCTTTGTTAAATATTTCAGATAAATCGTATTGTGTTATTCTTTCGGCCGTTATTAGGTGATAGTCACATTGCCTATTAAATGCTGATTTCATTGATCCATAAAAACTTACATCCAATGACTGAAGCTTATGGGTTGTATAAGGGGGTATTGTGAGAAGAATAATGCCATATTCTTTACAATAATCAAAAATGTTTTTATTGAGCTTTCGACATTGGTACACGTCTTCGTCAGAATATTTTAATATAATATATTTTAATATTTTAAAATATTCTGACGAAGACGTGTACCAATGTCGAAAGCTCAATAAAAATATTATTATAAAACGTTTAATTAACTTGTTTATTTCAAGATTATTTAATTAAAATCATTTTCATATCAAATTAAAAAAAAATAAAATAGTAATAAGTACAACGAAGTGGTAAGAAGTATAAAAGTAAGTAAATAATAACGAAGTATTGGAAATGAAGTGCAAACTTTTTTTAAGCCAGAAGGGAAAAGAAAAACTTGCCTTGGACGGCTATAGGTATAATTTTGAAAAATTCAGTGCGTGCAATTCATAAAAATTTGTAAAAGAAATTGTAACCGCGGGATTTTAATTAGTCGGAATTGTGGTTTGGCGGGACTCTGGTTCGGCGGGATTTTGGTCCGGCGTGATTGTGGCCGCGGGATTTTGTCTCATCCCGAAGTTGGTGTATTATACTTGTAAAGTTTTGGGGATATTGCTCTACTTCATAGGCCAATAGACGTAACCCTCAATTTACATTTTTTCAGAAGGCAATAAAAATTACATAAGATTATCAATTTTGCATTTATTATTCATTTTTATAGCGAAGTAATTAGTAGCAGAAACACTTATTTTTATTTTACTTTATTTTATTTTTATTGCATTTACTATTTATTTTTATATCGCAAATATTTATTTTTATTTTATTGTTTAAGTGGCAATTATAAATTAAATCTATAGCATTTTTTATTTATTTTTATAGCTTATAAATTGCACCCCTTTCCTTCACGCGGGTACAAATTTTATTCTCGGTTACGTCTTGCGCCAATAAACTTTTAACTCGCGAAGAAAAGTGGAACTACTCTCTGGTAAATAAAATAATCAATATTGAACAAACCTAAAACAATCAGAACCTAGCAAAACAATTAAATGTTTTTCGGTATACATAGATGTAGGGGAGCTGGCTTAAAATTTGCTTTTTATCCCTTGTTGAAACTGTTACAATCAAAAACATATTAAAATAATTTTTTTATTATTTATTTAGTAAAAACATTCGCTCTAAACTACAGATTTAAAAAAATAACAAAAGTTGAAACTAATAATTGGTATTTAGGCCACTTTCTTGGTAGAAACATTCCTGAAAGCCGCTCAAATTCGAAAGTTACGGATTTAGTAATACGAGATTTCTGGAACCCATAAATTTTTTACAACCTGAAAATTATTAATCTTGGTGAGCTCACCGATCAAATTTTATCATTCAACGTTTCCGAGCCGCCTCTAATAACTTCGAGGTATATATGGTGCCGTACTTGGTGCATTGAGGTAAAGGTAAACTCTAAAAAAATTTGGCAACGTAGGTACTTCTTGACGTCTTTTAAATATTTAGAGGTGTGAAAACCTGGTACTGTTATTGCCAATAATTTTCTTCGACTTTTATTAGTCGATCTTCTTCTCTAGCGGTGTTCAAACCGCTATTGCCTTCATCATTTAACGTGGTTACCTGCATTTTTCAGGTATCAATTGTTCCTGATTGTTTAAACCGCTATTGCATACCTCATTTAATGTGGTTACCTGCGAGTTTGCAGGTAATTGCTTCGGAGTTTTCGAAACCCTCGCTTTATTCTCTTTGCCACGGTTTTTATAATCATGTTTCATCTCTTCGTAAGTTTTCACAAACTGATAGCAATGTATTTCGCCTTGCACCTTCTTTAGGATGTTCTCTCTGTAGTAATACCGCAAAGCTTGTGACATCTTAGCGTAATTCCTAGACGGGAGATTTTTCTGAAGGCCCCACAATTTGGCTAAACCTGGAGGATCTACAATTTTGAAAATACGCGTATTCCTATTTTTGGTCGTGGTGGTGTCGTACTTTTTCGTCGGGTCATTTAAAAGCTGCTGAAGAAAGACCCACAACAATCGACCATTGGGTACCACATCATTTAAATAATGCACTGGTGCTGGTAAAGTGTAAGCTGACGGCGTGTTTGGTGCACTAGTATTTTGTTGCCTTTCGTTTTCCGAATAAGAATCTTCTTTGGATTCGGATTTAAGATTACTGCTACCATTACTTCCGTTTAATATGTTTAACCGTTAGCTACACGGATAAAATTTTATTGCATTGTGCATGACGAGTCACCCAGGTGACTTATTACATTTAGGTGGAAAACTTAACTTAAATATCATCATATTAGTATTTTTATACGTTTTGATTACGTTTATAGATACTGATAAGGTGATGCCTATTATGTAGGTGGTTGGTTTGTAGATAATTATTATGCAATGGTGCATAAATACTGCAGTTCTACTATTTCTGATGCATACATTTTATTTATTCAGTCTTGTATCTTTAGCTTTTATAGTTAGGTGTTGCGGTGCAATTATAAATACCAATTTTCGCTATGGATGGAAATTTTATAAAAGTTACAAA
This sequence comes from Cantharis rustica, assembly GCA_911387805.1. NCBI lineage: Eukaryota > Metazoa > Arthropoda > Insecta > Coleoptera > Cantharidae > Cantharis > Cantharis rustica. Next base: position 41,846,905 of record OU426879.1, read on the forward strand.
TGTTGAATTCAGACGGTATGTACATATACATAACATACATTCTCTAAATAATGCCTTGTTTTTTAATATTTTTTTATAAAAATTTAGCAGAATGTTTTTTGAATAATGCTTAATAATGTAAATAATTTAAAAAATATTAATAAATAAGGTATCCTCTGAAAAAAAAAATCACAAAAATATGCTGATTTTTGTATCTCGGACACTTTTCCTCTCTTAAGAAATTCTACTGGTGAAGAAAGGCTAAAATTTTTAATAAATATTGAAAAAATTTATCTGTAATAATAAAAATTTTCGGAAGAGGAACCCCCGAAAATTTTACTTTTTACAAGTGCCCTCTCCGAAATGAAATCCTAGCTTGGAGCCTGGTAAGTACAGTTAACAATTTATTGAAGTTTAAGGGTGTCTGGCAAAGGGTTGCCACGATGTTAAGTGTCTGGCAATGGATGAAATGATTTCTAATATTATTCCGAAGAAAAATATAAGAATATTACGCTTTATGATTTGATGAGTTTAAGTCGGTATTTTATTCACCTTTGCTACGTGTTACCTGCCAAAGCCACGATGACTCAAAGTACATAGTTGGCCATCGTTCCTACCTGTGTTGGAAGCATGTCCTGAGAAACTTTCAGCTTTTATAAAATAACGAAGGTCTGGCACTCACGGGCTCTTGCTCTATTAGAAGTTCACTGATAGGAAGGCTAGAAAAGTAAAAAAATTTTTAAATAATAATATAAGTAGCAATAGGGAATGAGTGTATCGCCACCACTTTTTGCACCCCCCACCTAAAATAAATGTTTGTTTCTTCAATTTTTGTCTTTGTTTTTTTTTCAAATTTTTTCACATGTATGAATTCAAGAGTAGAGTGGGGCGCCGTAGAAATCTCGCCCAGGGTGCCGGTAATGCTAAAACCGGCACTGATCGGGGGGTCTGAAGACTGTTCAGTTCAATATAATTGAAATCGAATTCTACTTCCAGTCTAAATTTCATATTTTTAAACCGCCATGCCGTTAATCTTAATCGCAAATAGTTTGTGATGAGCAGTCCAATAATTTACGTCTAATATTGGAGTTAAAAAATCTTTTAATCATAAATCAATATAGTTTGCCTAATTTGTGGTTAACTTGAAAATTTTGTTAAAAATTGATTTATTAAATTCAATCCATAATAAATTATGGATTATTGCATCGTATCCCGTATCGAATATATCCGATTAAAGGTAAGATCACACACAGTTACTTTTGCTGCGCTGCCTATTAAATAACCGAGTAACTTAAGTTGTTCAGTTAAATAACTATAATATTTAATAATAAAATAACGCCTATTAAGTTATTAAATTAAGCCTATTATATTAAGTTGCTCGGTTAGTAAGCTCTGCTGACGTTCTGCTGTAATTTCGGTGTTGTCTGTAATTCTTTACTGCCGACGACGGCGACGGACGGCGCTAAAGTAATTTAGTGCCATCTTTTTGCATTACTACATTGATGGACATGAAGTGAACTATTTAATTGTTTGAGATAAAAGCTATTATTTTAAAATATTATAAAACATTTTTAGGAGACGTAAAGAATTGCATCCTGCACATAATAAAGCGCACTAGAGTCTCAGTTTTGTTTGTTTAAATATATAAATAATATTGTAAGTACAAAACTTAGTCATTGAAACCCAAATAAAATCATATAAAATTAAAATAACTCAGAACAGCTTTAAACATTGCTCGTAAAGCTATTTTGTCATCTAATTCTTATTCTTCTTCTATATCAGCTCTTCCAGTTCACTGCTGGACCATCAGCCTTTTTCTCTGTCAATAAAGGTTTCAGCATTTAGACCTCACGATTGCTTAGGTCGGAATGGGGAAAACCTGTAAACCTGCAGCAGGACCGCTGGCTTTACGTATCCTCCAAAGTACGGAGATAATCATAAGAAGCAGTGGCGGCTCGTGAAAAATATTCTTGGGTGTTCTGCATTATAAAAATGGCAAGATATCAGAAAATGGCAATCTCAAAAAATAAATTTACATATTGCACATTTCTAAATATTAAACGTACAACACTTATCTAGAATGTATTACTTTATATGATTTTACATTTTTACAATAAATTGCAATCCTAACTAATTTTCGAAAAAATTTTATTAAGTACAGCTTATGAGAGAAGTTGTGTTAAAAATATTAGTAATATTTCATTTCATTTTTTCTTCATTTAATATTCATAAGCATTTATTTTATGTACTAGTAGGTATAAAATACTATCTTCGATATTCATAATTTCAATTAAAGTTCATAACGCAAGATGTGTTTAAAATAAAATCGTATATGTTCGTAAAACCAGAGCTGAAATATGAGCAGAACGGTTGTACATTTGGTGGGTTGTTCCTATATCTTGTAATCTGCGAGTTTAATAATAAACATTATTATTGTAGAAAAAACCTACATAATTTTAATTTTATTGATATTAATAATTAAACGTAATTTCATTTTGAATTTCTATGTAATATAGGATCTGCCAAAAAATAATTTTACTTCTATTTTGATAATAGTATTTATAAGAAACTTGGTAAAATTAAAATTTGTACTAAATTTTCAAATTACACTATATTACGAGTATTAAACTATTGCATTTTATTGTTTAACCATGTTGTTGAACAATTAATGAACAAAAATTAACTTACTAGTTGTTTTCATAAGTCAAATTTTAAATTATATTACAAAAATACGGCATGTAATTCTGCATAAGATGCAGCTCAATTTGTAGTGTATACCGTGGTGTTAGGATTGTCCTAACACCACGATGTATACTGGTATGGATACGATTCCACCCGATAGCTCGCGTCATTTCATATGTTCAGAATCATTTCCAGCACATCGAAGTTAAACAGTGATTTCGAAAGCGTAACGGACTTGTATTAATTATTACAGTACTTATTTGACTGACTGATAAAAGTACTTATAACTCAAGGCAATATAAGAAGCGCGCTTTGAAACCAAAATTGATTAGTCTTCAATTATTGAAATAATTTGAAATGTGGTGGTTATACTAATAAGTAATAATTAATTTGGTACACTTTATTCTGATATTTGGCGGTTCTGCAGCTCTGCAGTTCCTATGGTAGAACCGCCCCTGATAAGAAGTCAAGACTTTCCCCTAGACTATCTTAGTGTCTGCAGTTATTTGGCTAAGTTACTAGGCTAATGGCCGTCATTTAATTAACGCTACGTAAATGAATAAAAAATAAGAAGTTTCTTCTTTAAAACCTCTTTTTCGTCGATGTATTAGACTAGAAGTGAATTTTTATCTATTTTATTTACCTATATTTACGTGAAGTATAGGAATGAAAATGAGGTTTTAAAGAAATTGAAGGGCTCAGTGGAAAAATTCACTAACTCAAATTTTATTTTTAAGAGATTAATTTTTAAGTTTTAAAAACGCATAAATAATACTTTCTATTCGGAATTTTATTTTTATTTATTTATATCAAATTTTAAAACTTGCCAATTTATTTCCCGTCCATTTACGCTTCGTTGTTGGGTTATATAAGAAATTGCAGAAGTAAGACATAAAGTAAATATGTATTAAAAAAATTGCTGTATAAAATGAACAAAACTTTATTATAATAAAACTGTACATAAACTACTAATAATTCATAATAAATAATGAGTTATATGCAAAAAAGCATTAAAGTGCATTTTTTTTTCAAGATTACGAAATTTTCCATCTTTGAATTTTCCGAACTTTTTAAAGATTTATACCTGTAAGTTCAACCATTTGTTCTTGCCGTATTTCAAAATTTTCTTATAAAATATTTCTGTCTATTTAGTTTCGTCTCCTGGGCTACAAGTTTTCTTAATATGCTCATAATTTCAGCAATTAAAAAAATTAATTTTTATATTGCCTCTTTGAAAATCAAAGAATTTTAAAATTGTTGTAGGTATTTGACGTACTATACTAAAAGTTTAGCTTAACCCAGACGGAAAATCACGACTGCATGATTGACCGTCTATGCTCCCTTTATTTGCTAGAAAATATGGAAACTTTGACAGATGATTATGACTCATGATACAATAAATTACCAGGTATGATATTGCGCAGGTTTAGCGCCATCTTGCTTAATTGTGACGTCACGCGGTAAGTAACATTTCAAACGCATACGGTTTTCTGTGCGCGCCCACAGAACGGTTTCGAATTTTTTCAATTTTGTTATTGTTTTTGCTTGTGATTTGTTGTGAATCAGTAATTTACCTTACATTAATAATGCGGTGTGCAATATTTGGTTGTAATATGGACGATGGAGCCAAACATTATAACAAAGGCGATGTGCTGTTTTTTCGTTTTCCGACTGACCCGGGACTTTGTAAGGCTTGGAAAACAGCTTGTAGTCGTAAAGACAATGTAAACGTGAAAAATTCAAGAGTGTGCTCAATGCATTTTAAAGACTGATTATGCTCGTAACTTGAAATATGAACTTCTGGGATGTCCTATCCCAAGGAATTGCCCACTGATTAAGCCAGGAGTGATTCCTACTGAAAATCTACCGAAACCATCAGCTTTTGTTACTACTGCTTCTACATCTCAAAGGCAACAGCGGATTGCTAAAAAGAAACGTTCCAATTTGGTTAATGTACTTTTAAAGGAACGATCAATTCAAACAGAGTAAGTACGTATAGTTATTATTTTAATTCAAGTAGAAATACTTACTTATGGCTTATTTTATAAATTTGTTAGAAACGGTGTTGGTAGTAGCAGTAGAAACTCTCCCGAGGGTGAATGTTATTCTGGATAACAATCCTATATAAACTAATATTTTGACTAAAGATATAGGGTAATTCTTATTTTTATTATAGCAAATCTAATATTAACATAATTATAGTTAAATTATTATATTAAGTGATAATATGCCTACATATTCTTAATATTTTTAGAAGTAGTACAGAGGTTGATAACCGTAATGAAATCATAGCAGAATTAAAGAAGAAGATTGTACGATTGGAAAGCGAGGTCGAAGCTCTGAGCAGTTTATTTACTTCTGAGCAAATCAAAAAGCTTAAAAATCCCAAAAGACGTCCACGATGGTCAATTAAAGATGTATCTAAAGCAATCGTTGTTCATTCCGCTGATCTTCGAGCTTATAGGTTGCTGCTAAAAAAAGGATATCCTTTTCCAGCTGTATCAACACTTCGATCGTGGTCGAAAAAAAATTAAATTTTACCTGGTATCTTGAAACCAATATTTAATGTAATCAAACTGCAAGAGATGAACAATATGAAAAAAGTCTGTATACTGTCATTCGATGAAATAAAATTTCGCACAATCTACTTGTATGATAAGGTTAACGATGAAACATTGAAGCGAAGAAAAGAAATAAAAATCTGACAATATATAAAATAAAATTTAGGGCTTAATATAGTTTGTAAAATTAAATAGTCAGTAAAATGAAATAAAATTTTAAAATGTATGCCTTCTGGTTAATTTGGCTTCTTAATGAATGTTATGTTTTATTGTGAGAAACTGTTTTTTAGGATATTAAATAAATATTATTTTATAATCTTATTACTAAATGTGTTTTATTTCAATACTGCAGTTATAAGAAAGAAGGCAGTAAATACATTTTTTTCAAAATTGAGTAATTTATATTTTTGAAATCAGCGTAAAAAGCTATTAATAAAAATAGCTCAATTTTGAAGAAAATGTACTTACTGCCATATCTAAACCATTTCTAAACAAACACTGCCTTCTTCCTTATGATGGCAGAATAATTTATTTGTGATTTAAAATTAAAAATAATCACAAATTTTAATTTCATTGGCCTTATTTGCCGTATAAATTCCATATCTGTATTTAAATAAAGTGGGCGTGTCCTTACCGCGTGACGTTGTGCGCAGAACCGAACGTAACTGAGACTCCTTAGTATCATATCTTAAAACTTTATTGTATCATGGCCGCAAATGGCATTTATCTGTTGCTGCTGTATGCCACCAGGTCGTCTTTTTTAAGTGTGCAATCTCTAACAATCAATTCGGTTAGCGTCCTCAAATTTTTGTGATACCTCGTCGTATTGTGCCGACTAATCGCTTCTTGTCGATATTTAACACCTTTTAAACAGATAAAAATTACGGTAAGTAAAAAAATCAATTTCATTGACCTTTCTGTCGATCTCCAGTTTTATAAAAATGGCGTCGTCCTTGTAATTTTTAATTTTACTTGATCACATGTGAATATCTTTAAATCCTCAGGAATCATCCAAATTAAACAATATGATTGCTCTTACTGTTTCCAAAACGGCCTCGAATAATAATTCACAAAATTCGCTTTCCAAAAAGGTGTAGCTTTTCATAAATCGCAAATATCCAAATTTTTAGACGTAAAATTTCACGTCCACCTCACTCGGGCTTATCGCAGGAAGCGAGCTTATCCAAAGGGCACTGCCAACCTCGTCGTCTTTTTGAAAAATTGTAAGTTTTATCTTCTATGTACCGGATGTTTCGCAAGTTATTGTATTTATTTAGTTGCAGGTATCACCATTCGGTAGCACTCGCGCAGCACAGCTGTTCCCTTAACTTATCACAAAATAATTAGGTGTAAATGTGTCGTGTGTGAGTATCATTTTGGTCTTTTATAATTTTCCCCTCAACAAACCTTTTTATTTTGCAGACATTTAACAAAATTGACCCGAACTATCGCGTTGGGCAGAGAGAAACTGTTGGGATTAACCAATGAGAAACATGCTGGTTGATAGAGTTCAGATAAAGTTGGCTGTTTTGTTGTTTATTATTGATATTTGACATGTACTTATAGAATATGTTGGTAAATGAATAGTTGTGAATAATTAGTTGTTCTATCTAATAAAGACATCGTAATTGTGCAAAAGGTTATGGGCCCAGCATATAGTTGTCTCTAAAAATACAGATTTGTTCAGGCCATCGCAAAAAAATAAAAAAAAAATTGTACCGAACTCTTTGTGATTGTAATTAACAAGAGTTATACATTTTTTCGAGCGCGATGGCAAACAACGGTATATCAATGATTGGAAAATTGATAGGACGAGAAAATTTCAACACTTGGCGATTTGCAATGAAAACATATCTTGAACTGGAAGATTTATGGAGTTGTGTTGAAGGTAAAGATCCGACGACAGATCCCGCTGTTAATCTACGACGCGAAGTGAAAGCTAAATCAATGATAATTTTAATGGTTGATCCGATCAATTTTGTGCATATTGAAAACGCAACTTCCGCAAAAGATGTATGGGAAAAGTTACAGTCCGCATTTAACGATTCCGGCTTATCGCGAAAAGTTAACCTAATGAAAACTCTGGTTACTACTAGTTTAGAAAATAGCGATTCCATCGAAGATTATGTCAACAAGATAATGAGCACCGCACAGAAATTGACTAACATTCAGTTTGCTATAGATGATGAATGGTTAGCAATATTTCTACTCGCAGGATTGACTGATGAATACAAACCTATGATAATGGCAATTGAAAGTTCTGGTATAAAGTTGACAGCAGATTTCGTCAAAACAAAGTTATTGCAAGAAGTCAAAAATACATCGTAATTGTGCAAAAGAAACCTAACGAACCACGACATCTTTATTCCCCTTGTTTTGAAGATAATTTGATGGAGAGAGCACAGCCAGGACAGCAAATTGTTTTTGAAACAACCCTTCGTGGTGATCGGGTATTATACTACCTCAAATAATAAAAATTTTCTTCTTTTTTTTACAAAATTATCTGCTAAACTAAATTTCCCCTTTCTTAAAATGATAAATAAACTAAATTAAAATTCATTGTTAAATTAAACTTCTTCCCCTCTTTTTATAACTAAACGAAATTAAAATTTTCTATTTAATAGATGCAAAATTATTGTAAAATTTAATTCCAATTTTAGGAATTCGTCCCATGGTTTCATCGGCGTCGTGATAAGCGTAAATCATATCAAGGTGAAATTTGCCCCTGATCTTTCCACTGTCTGGATATTTAAGAGAATACGTGTTTTCGTTAACGTGGTCTACCTCATATGGGCCTTCAAAAGGAAGTTGCAGTTTCTGACATTGGTCCTTAGACCTGATCCCTACTCTCAGACTTCGAATAATGACTAAATCACCCACTTGAAATGAACATTTCTTTTTTATTTTTGAATTAGCCCTACGTAAGTAATTCTCACTTTTATTTTTTAATTTTTGTTTAACTTGTTTTAATATTTCATAGTAATCGATGTCTTGGTACACAACCCATGGTCTTTCTGGATGTTCGTTGAACATAATGAACCGGGGAGAATAGTCAGTAACTGAGCTCGGCGTGTCGTTTATAAACTTTTCCACTAACGGAATATAATTGACCCATGATGTTTGATCACGATACACAAGAAGTCTCAAAAATTTAACGGTTTCTTGAACATAACGCTCACTCATATTTCCTTGTGGGTGCCGAACAGAACAAAATACTACACCCACTCCCTTATTGTTCCAGTACCTTGATAAGAACAACTTAGAAAACTGATCAAAAGTATGAAACTGTTCTTGTACGATTCCGTACCACTCCTCCGCATTTCCTTTTAACATTGTCCCTATGAGGGTTTTCAACTGTTGGCGATCAGCCAATTCCGCAATGGGTCTAGCATATTTAATGAACTGTTTCGGATTTAACCCATTTAATGAATGCCCATAAAATTTTAATTTTTGATCTTTACTGAAACAACATGACATTCCCTGTATTGTTTTGCCCATCGTACTATTCATGGGACCGAATGTAAACGTTTGGTTTCCCATCCTAAGTGCATCAATTTCCCCTTTAGTTGTTTCTTGATTAGTGCTAATTTCTTTTTTTAATTTTTCAATATTGTGGTCATGCCACTGTACTGTTTGTTTGATTTCCACTATTTCATCCCTTTGAGTTGTTATCTCATTTATTATTTCAGCTTTTTCTAATAGTGCACCATTTTCTACCGTTTTATTTATAACTTGGTCAAAAATATCTTTGTGCAAGGTCTTGGTGGCCTTTTTTATTTCCTCCTGCATATTACCTACAGATTCTCTTTTCATTTCTATCCCCATTTCATTTATTTTCCCTGTCAATTTTTGAATTTCTCCCCTTGTTAATTCCTCCATCCTTTCACTAATCTCTTTTTCTAATCTTTTTTTTTTCAAATTTAAATTTCCCCCCAATTCTCTTAATGGCATTAAATCCACCTTTATATTACCTAATTCTAACTCAACCTGATCAACCCTTGCATTTGTGTTTTTAATTTCCCCTTCCATAGTAACTAAATTTTGTTTTATTTCGTTCAAAACCCCTTCTACTTTCTCTTTTAACTCTTTTGTGTTTTTGTCCTGCTTTTTGTCTTGTTCATTTAACTTTGTTTCAATTTTTGCTATGCTTTCTTTTAACTCCCTCGTATTTTTGTCCTGCTTTTTGTCCTGCTCCTTTAAAAAGGCTAATATGTTATCCATCTTAGACTATTTCAAAAAAAAAACGAAACGTCCCTGCGCCGTGGTGCCAAAAAGATGTAATGTTATTTTCTAGCCGCACTGTTTATTTACTCGAGTCAACTCTTTGCGGGAGCAGTTGGGAATTTTCAAGGGTGAAGGGTTCCTGCGTTTTCAAATTAACTAAAAAGAATTTTATCCAATGCAAAACAAATAATTTCTTCGAAAATAATCTTCTCAAAAAAATAATTAATAAATCCAATCCATAATCATAAATAATTTCAAATATAATTTTATGTTAAATTTTAAATGGGCTTACACTTTCGAACTTATGCCTATCCAAATCGTCGGCTTATCTTTTATCTACCACACGCTCGAACAAATGTAATTTCAAATTTTCCAATTTTAAATTCAAATTTATAACCTTAATTGCTTCTCCCAAACTTTATCCAATCAATCAAATCAATCCAAATTTTCTACCGTTCGGTAGCCGTTCATAAAAATCATCCAAACTCCAAATTTATCAAAATCAATCCAAAAATTGCGCAATTAATGCATTCGCATCAAAATCATTTATTCAATCAAAAATAATAACTCACAACTTCAAAAATATCACAAATCTCAAAAATAAATCACTTGAGTCAAAAATTAACAAGCCATAAATCGGCCCGCTCGCTCTCTCGCGCGGCTCAACGGCAAAAAAACCAATTTCCTCGTCGGTTCGCCCCCACCTGTCCAATTTTTACAGTCTTGCAACTCAAAATTATTTACAAACAAAATTTTTATCAATATGCACAGGGTGGGTCGCAACCATTTTGAACCACGACAACACATTAGGTTAATTTTTAGTGTTACGGCGATTACTAGGATTTCTACGGCGACGTTTCTTATCGGGGGAACCACGAATTGAGGAATGTGATGTATTACATTCTGTGGTGTTACTGTCAGACATTTCTCCATTATTAGAGTCTACTGCCTGTCTACCACACGATCCACACGATGGAGGACGAGGACAGCCACGCTTTTTTTTATTTGGCCCCCGCTTTTTTCCAGCATCGCAGCGTCGTTTTCGTTTGCAACAGCAATCTTCCGGTTCTTCGGTTTTATTTGCAGCTTCGGGTTTCGATACTTTATTTAATTTCATTTCACTAAAATTTTAAACAGGTAGTAAATATCAAAAATTTAAATCGTCAACACCGCTCAGCTTCGTATCAACAACGTTGACGTAGCCTGCGTAACTGGTTTCTTTTGTTTAAATAAAAATATACAATACACTCTATTCTAAAAGTTCTCTAACTTTGAATTTGTTGTTTGAAACCAACTTTATTTATTGTTATCTGAAATGGAGAAAAAGCTCTGGTTTCAAACCGGGTATATTGTTAAAATTAGGATTAGTTAAAATAAGGATAAAAAAAGCTGAAATAAAAAGATTTTTAGTGATCTACATAATTATTTTAGATAAAATATTACAAAAAAAAATAATTTCGTGAATTTAATTTTTTTTGTAGCAGCCTTGTTATTATTTTCTGTGAAATGGATTGGTTTTTCAAAAATTTTTACTAGACAAAAGTTGTAGTCCGTTAAATTTCCTATTCGGAACGGGGCGTCAGATTTTTTGTAAAATGTTTCGTTTAAAAGATAGAGGATTACGAAAAAAATCAAAAAAAACGCGAGTTTTCAACATTTTGTTACTTACTTTAATTCATAACTCGAAAGCCGTTGATTTTAGACAATAAAAGGTTTAAATCTAGGTTGCTATTTAACATTTTTTTTGCGGGACTTTATTTTCGAGAAAATTGCAAAAATAGCGTGTTAAAATTTGATTTTTGCAAAAAGGCACAAAAATAATCATCCCTTCCAATTTTTGACCAAATTGGACAAATTCTGATTTTTTAGAATTACAATGTTTTTTTTAGTCAAATAATGTTAAATATCCAAAGCTAGAAGTAAAATTTAATTTAAAGATATAAATTTTATTATTCATAATATTAATACCAGGGGCGGTTCTACCATAGGAACTGCAGAGCTGCAGAACCGCCAAAAATAAGAACGAAGTGTACCAAATTAATTATTACTTATTAGTATAATCACCATATTTCAAATTATTTCAATAATTGAATAATCAATTTTGGTTTCAAAGAGCGGTTCTTATGTTGCCTTGAGTCAGTCAAATAAGTACTGTAATAATTAATACAAGTCCGTTATGCTTTCGAAATCACTGTTTAACTTCGATGTGCTGGAAATGATTCTGAACATGAAATGATGCGAGCTATCGGGTGGAATCGTATCCATGTCAGTATACATCGTGGTGTTAGGACTATCCTAATATCACCACAACACCACGGTATACATTACAAATTGTGCTGCATCTTTTTGCAGTTTTACATGTCGTATTTTGTGATATAATTTAAAATTTGACTTATGAAAACAACTAGTAAATTGATTTTTGTTTATTGATTGTTCAACAACATTCTTAAACAATAAAATGCAATAGTTTAATACTCGTAATATAGTGTAATTTGAAAATTTAGTACAAATTTTAATTTTACCAAGTCTCTTATAAATACTATTATCAAAATAGAAGTAAAATTATTTCTTGGCAGATCCTATATTAGAAACTCGAAATCAAATTACGTTTAATTATTAATATCAGTAAAATTAAAATTATGTAGGTTTTTTCTACAATAATGTTTATTATTAAACTCGCAGATTACAAGATATAGGAAGAACCCACCATGGTACGTACAACCGTTCTGCTCATATTGCAGTTCTGGTTTTACGAACATATACGATTTTATTTTAAACACATCTTGCGTTATGAACTTTAATTGAAATTATGAATATCGAAGAAAGTATCTTATACCTACTAGTACATAAAATAAATGCTTATGAATTAAATGAAGAAAAAATAAAATGAAATATTACTAATATTTTTAACACAACTTCTCTCATAAGCTGTACTTAATAAAATTTTTTCGAAAATTAGGATTGCAATTTATTGTAAAAATGTAAAATGATATAAAGTACTACATTCTAGATTAGTGTTGTATGTTTAATATTTAAAAATGTGCAATAAGTTTATTTTTTGAGATTGCCATTTTACTGATATCTTACTATTTTTATAATGCAGAACACCCAAAAATATTTTTCACGAGCCGCCACTGATTAATACACATTAGGTTAATTTCTAGAGGTACGGTAGCGTTGATTACAATTTCTACGGCGACGTTTATAGTCGAGTGAAATTGTGGAACATGATGAATAATATTACTGTCAGACATTTCTCCATTATCAGAGTCTACCACACGATGGAGGACGAGGGCAGCCACGCTTTTTTTTATTTGGTCCCCGTTTTTTTCCAGCATCGCAGCGTCGTTTCCGTTTTGGTTTGCCACAGCAATCTTCTGGTTCTTCGGATTTGTTTGAATTTTTGGTTTCATCAGTTTCTTTCAATTTCATTTTACTAAAAGTTTGACTATTGATATCACAAAATCATCAAAAATTTAAACTGTCAACCCTGAACTGCCTAGATCAATAATGTTGACGTAGTCTGAGTAACTGGTTTATTTTGAAAATAAACACAAATCTAAATTTTTTACACAAAAATATTTGCTAATGTAAATGATAAAAAACGATATTTTTAGATCTTTGTATTTGAATATATTTTTGCTAATAGTTCAGTTTTTGATATTGGCAGAATACACTGAAATGTGAGGAGCAATTTTGTATTTTCGAATCGAACTTGTTCGATTCAATATTTGTTATAATCATCACTATTTTTATTTATTTTATTATTTTTATTTTATTCATTATTTTTCATTGATCAATTGGTGCATTTCTACTTGCAGAGCGAACTTCTTTCAGAGATTCTCTGGCGGCATTTTCGTATAAGTAAATTGCATACTTAACTTCTGCAACTGTTATGGAACCAACATGGTCTGCTATAACTTCCAAATTGTGAACTCCATATTTTCGGAGAGCTTCCAAAAGTTTGATCTTTTCATTTTCTGTCCAAGTAAGATTCCTAATAAAACTCTAAAATAACCTATAGTCCGGTCAAATTAGTACAAAAAATTAGAGTGAAGGTACAGTAATTTGCAAAAAGCTGAAAATTGGTAAAATTGTTCAAAACATAATTATAAATGAAATTTAAAAAGTCCTCATCGATCCGGTACGTGGAAAAAAAGTTATTCGAGGTCAAAGATCAAAAAAATTGGTATTCGTGATTTTCTGCAAAACTGTAAGTTTTATCATAAAATAAGTTTAGACTAAATTGTAGATCATATAATTATCTATAAAAAATGAATGAATACTTTTTTCCTAAGAGCCACCGTTTCTGAGATATAACGATTCAAAAAGTTGGAAAAGTTGGAATTGTCATCATATGCATACGTACGCCACGTATATACTGTGGTGAAAAAGAGGATTCGCACCTACCCCGTACATTTTGATGAAAGTTTTATTTTGTTTTAAATAATTTTAAGTTGTAAGATTGGAGAATTAGACAGGTGGAGGCGAATCGACGAGGATATTGGCTTTTGCGCCGACTGCGCCCGCCCGAGCATGTTGTGTCATGTAAGCTCGAGGCGATTATTGAGATTTTTTTGATATAAGTTTAAAATTGTGAATGATATTTGTGAGTACTGAATTATTTTTGATTGAATAAAGTGAATTTTGATGCGAATGCATTATTGCGTAATTTTTGGATAATTTTGCTACCGAGCGGTAGTTGATTTGATGGTTTTGATTGAATTAGTAGTTTGGATTGATTTAATTGATTTGGTAAAATTTGGAAAGAGCAATTGAAATTAAAAATTGGATCTGAATTATTTAAAGTTGAAATTGGTTTAAAATTGGAAGAATTAAAAGTTACATTTGCATTTGTACGAGCGTGTGGCCAGATGGTGATAACAAGGCGATTTGGATACGCGTAAAAGTTAAAAGTACGAGCGCAGTAAGGTTTTACATTGAATTAAATTTGAATTTATTTACGAAACAAGAATTTATTTTGGAATAATTTAATTTTTGGACATGAATTTTTATTTTAATTATTTTTGAAGAGGATTTAATTTGGAGAATTTATTAAATTTTTTGGATTGATCAGAATCTTATTTAAATTGGATTTCGTTGATTGGTAATTTATTTTGGAATTTTGAACCCGCTCCTGAGAAGTCTTAGCTCTCCGAATTGGAAGCCGTAGAGATTGGTGGTTATTTTGAAGTTTGCCACGCATTGCAAAAAAAAATATCATTACAATACATACATCACTGAAGCTGTAATATAAGTAAAAATATTTGAATTATAATATTATATGAATTATATTATATTCAATATATGTGACTTGGTCTACGAAAAAAGGGGTCTTAGCTGTTAAAAACTCATTTTCAATTTTTTTGCCGATCCGGATTGAGTTTGAGATGCTTTTTAACATGGTTAAAACCAAAGTCATAACTTGTTTAAAAGTTAACTTAAAATTAAGAGAAAAAAGAGTACAAATACGAAAAAAACAGAATTTATTCAATGTAGTTCATCATCATCGCCATTCGAATTAACATCGTCGTCAAACCTGTCATTGTCCTGGACGTTGTCTTCATCGTTTTTACGAAAATATTGTCTGTAGCCGGTACTGAACTTTTCATCAACACTATTTTTTAATTTTTTTTGTGATGCGAAAGACCAACAGAAACGATTGCATAAACGTGATAACATTCATAAACTCATTTCTTAGGAAAAAAGTATTGATACATTTTTTATAGATAATTACATGATCTACAATTTTTGTCTGAGATAATTTTATGATAAAACTTACCGTTTTGCTGAAAATCGCAAAAAACAATTTCTTTTACCTTTGACGTCGAATAAATTTTTTCCACGTACCGGATCGATGAGGACTTTTTAAATTTCATTTATAATTATGTTTTGAACAATTTTACCAATTTTCAGCTTTTTGGGAATTAGTGTACCTTCGAATGTCTAGATTGACCGGACTACTAGTCGAAAATTACGAATGTAAAACAGATGGAAGGTTACTAACATAAATACCAACTTGATATTTTCATATTATTTATTATATTATAAAAGACCTCCAATGTTCTTAGTCGAGTATATCCATTTCATTTATCTTCATATTATGTTTATTTTACTTTACTGTGGACTTCCCTGCGATTTTATCAAGGTGTGCTAAAATTGAATGTTTCATTTAATTACCCAAACTTAATAAAATTAGTAGTATTTTAAATTATTAACATGTGAATTCGCCTGTTTTTGGGCCAGACGCCGAGAAGCATTCCCCTACCATAACGGAGGTACAATACAGTCCTGTAACTTTCTTTCGATGCAGTGAGTACCATAAATTTTTCGTTTTTGAGTAAACATTTCAAACTTGGATTATGTTCGCTCCACAACATAGAATTCCATTATTCTGCTGTCCAATTCTTATAAGCTAAGTGCTCTCTGTAGTCGCATCTTCTTGTTTTTTGATTTTAGAAGTGATTTTCTTTTGGCAGCCCGGCCAACATTCGCATTAATTGATTTTTACTGTACTCCCAGAAACGGAATTTTTATAGCACCGATTAAGTTCTGTACGCAATTCAGGTATCGTCAATCTTTGATTACGTTTAGATTCACAATTAGATTGCAGCATCAGTACTGATAACATAATGTTATAAATTTATTCGCAGAGTAGGACGGGTCCAGGGGGATATTTTTAGTGAGTACAGGAGTTTATCAAAACGGCCTGGAGCGTAGAGCCAGTTAAAACAAACGCAACCACCGCAAATCTCGGATCCACCCTAAAATCTAGTCATCTAATCGTACTAACAACTGACAATTAACTGACAACTCCCGGGTAATTAATAGTTCTCCTAGTTCTTTGTTTTCTACATCTGTAATTTTCAAGTTTAAATTATACCCAAAAATTCTTTAATAAATGAAATGTACGATTGCACATTTTGGCTGGTTTTACGCGTATTTTTAAATGATCCTCAAAAATTAGTTTTTATATTCGCAATTTACGCCAAATCCTACCATAATTTCATTAATTTTTTGTCTAATTTGTGGTGTACTTTAAAGTCCTACTCCTATGTAGTAGTCTTTGAAATTTTTAAATATTTTGAAATTTCTTTTTTCGATTTTCCTTCGCCGTATAAATTCACTAAAATTAAAAATCCAAAAAATTATATTTTTCTATTAACGAGGGCATAAATTTTAATATAATAATATTTTTAGGAATTTTTATGGTAGCTTTGTGTTACCATCTCTAATCACTTAACCTAGTATGAGCTAGAGTAAAACAATATGAATATTAAGATCATAATATCAGTGGCGATTGGTACGGCACGGCACGGTGATGAAACAGAATAATTATTATACTGTCGTGTTACAAAATGGTTTAGGCCCTTGATGAAAATTTGTAAATTTTATTAATTTTATATTGTAAATGTAAGGTTGGCGAAAGGTTGTAACACGGGTAGGCTTTGATTAATTAAATAATCGCCGCCGTTGTGTGTTAACTGAAGGTTAATTTCGCTGCCACCAGAGCCTGTTTATAAGCCGGGCTCAAACTTTTAAATTGAAGATCGGAGACGTAGGATTATTACCAAGTCGATCGCCTTTTTAATAACAAGAAAAGAATAAGAACATGTAAATCACAACTAATTTATTAAACACAAAAAAAAATATAATGAAAAAAACGGTACAAAAAAATTATAATTACAAAATAAAATATAATAAAAAAAAATAATTGCTGAGAATTAATTTACCAAGTTAACTTTCTGTTATAAAGATAAAAATTACATTGAAATCGTTGGGACTCACCTAAATAAAAAAAAACATACAATTTTAAATATAAAAATTTGGTCATTACCTTTTTAGTCGTTGGAAAGCGCACAAAACAAAACAAAAAAAAGATTTAAAAGAAAAATTATTTGAACCACTAAAAAAAAAATTAAAATTAAAATTCAATTATGAATACTAAAAAAATGAAATTTTATTATGAATACTTTAGAAAAAAAAATTATTTAATTATGAACACTTTTAAAAAAAAATTTAAATCTTATTATGAATACTTAAAAAAAAAATTTAATTATGAATTAGCACAACACTTTTATTTAATACCCGGAACGAACGGGCAGGTTGGATTACGCGTCTTGTCGGAGATGAACTGGTGCCTTAAGGGACCCTGCTCTATTTATATGAAATTTTGGAATACATGTCAATAAGGTTGATGTGTATTCGTTGACAAATTTTTGGTTTACAAAAACTAGATTTTTAATTATAAAAATTGGCATTATCGTTTTTAATTGTTGTTATGGATAGGGAATAATCATATTCGATTTTGATTGAAAAATTGGCAAATTTTTGCAGTTAATTGACTTTTCTAATAGTGAAAACTCATGAATGACATTTTTGTTGCATCGCCCAAAATCAGGTTAACATATATATTGATTGTAATCAAGAATTTTAGCAAAAATATTCGCGAACGTCGAATTTAAATCAGTGCACCCAAAAAGTTGACTTGAATTTCAAGCTTGTGTGTACGTTATTAGAAGAATGTTTGGGATTCACTGTTTGTGAAGGTAAATCTTTTAACACATATCAATTAGTTGTCGAGACGGTCACTTCAAATCGATATTCTAATGAATTTGCTCTCATCTTCCCCTTATTTTTAAGTTTTAACCAGTGATTTCCAATAGTTATTTATAATTTGAATTTTTACTATATAGTTTTAGAAAAGTTTTGAGGTGACTGGTTTGTTTAACTTTCATGGTTTAAAATGTGTTTATTTAAAAATTAATTTTATAGTTTTTCTCAACTTAATTGATTTTTAGTTTAATAACGTAATTCTTAGTTATTTTGCAAGATTTTTGGCACATAACATGAGATTTTTCTAGCAAAAAGATTACGCTTTTTTTTAGTGTAAGTTTGAACTTTGTATGTTCGGTTTCCTCAAATTTAGAGTCAATAAGGTCAAAATTCGTTAGTTCTAATTAGTTTTTAAAAAGACATATCTGTCCCATAATTCATGAATCCCTCTTAAGTCCTTAGGTTAAATTCGTCAACCACTTAAGTTGTGAAACTTTGTGGCCGTTTTAATATAATTTGAAATATGCGCTTCCCATCCTTTTTACATATTTATCTTAATTGTATAATTATTAACTAATTACGTTTTACTTATTTATATTCGCAATTTGAAAAAGGTAACTTATATAAAATAAAAGATTTTGATCGGTCGCTTATTGCGTTTATGCTAAATTTGCATAAATTACCTTTGTTTATGCTTGCGAATTTATGGGCGGTTTGTTACAAGGTTGAGAAAAGTAGAGGCTTTTTTGCAGAAGATGGCCGCCAGAGTGGTTGATTGACTTTTGGCTCCGTGGATTTTTAATATTTTGTAAGAAATATTTTTTTTGAAATAGTGAAATTATTTTGGGTATTGTGATTCGAATTTTGATTGAGAGTATTTTTGATCGAAAGTGGCCGCAGCCGAGATTTTTGGATTTTTTTGCAATGATTAAATTTGAATTTTTTTTATGAGTGATTTTTGTTTGATTGGGGTTAATTTTAATTTTGGACTTGATAGTAATTTAATTGAAATATTCGGATTTACACAGTAAAAATTACAGAGTAAATATTTTACACTAAAAAACACTAGCTTGTGTTCATATAGGTCCACTCAATTTAGTGTAAATTTTTCACTAAAAGTTTTAATCAAGTGTAGTGTAAAGAGCTCACCAAAATTTGTTAAAATTTTAACCTTATTTCGGGTACACAAAACAAAATTTAGTGTTAAAATAAAATGAAAATTTAAATTAATTTTCACTATTTTGTGTATAATTATATTAGATAAACACACTAAACAGATAATTTATTAACTCTAGTATAAGTACTTTTTTAGATGAATAGATTGAATTAAAACACCAATTAGGGTATATTTTAAATTAATCTAGGGTTTAGTAATACACTATACCTATAAATAAAATACATATTGTAGTGTAAAAATTTCTTTATTTAGATGTAAAATTTACCTGACCACATGTGAATTAAACACATTAATTAGAGTACTTATTACTATAAATATATATTACATAATTAAAAATATTAAAACACAAAAAATTATTTTTATCAAAAAACATTTTTTATGTCGCATATTGTGAAATTTTAAAATAGAACAGATTAAATCATAGTGCGTTGTCAACATTCTGGCAACTTTCTGCTATAATATACCAGTCAAGTCTGGGTGGTTCCCCGATTTGTGTGAAAAATTTAAAAAAATGCTTGTAACTGCAAACGGACTCCATTTTCGGTAGAAGAAAACATCAGAAAAATAATTAATAACATAAACCCAATTTTTGAAATAAAGGATATTTTTTGCTTGTAGTCATATTCCTTCAGCCCGTTCTTCGTGAAAGTGATAATAATACTCGAATGATAACTTGAACCATGATTCCAATAAGCGGCGTCCACTGTATTTTACAATAACTTGCAGGTTGAAGAGTAATTAATTTGTCCGTCAGCGTTGCATAAGTTTTGATACGTTTCCTCTTATTGTTTTACTTGGAAGAGAAATAATACTTTAGTTGCCCTATTCCAACAATCTAAAAAAAAAATTGTTCATAAATCTAATGTTAAAAATAATAACAACTTCACATACTACTGAATTCCGTTTCATATTCTGAAATAACTGTAGGGTTCGGGTATATTACGGTAGTTTGGTATTTTTAATAATTTTATCTTATATCTTGACCAAATATCTCTTCAAAATTTATTTGAATACCTGGATATAATTGTTGAAAATCTTCCTCGATCTAAAGCAAAATTTTATATTTCAGTAACAGTACAAACACATAAAGATAATAAAACTTACAGACCACGAATGATGGAGAAATCTTGGAAATTCTTTTAATACGTTAAATTCCAACGACCCAAGTAACACACGATCGTATAATATACGTATATTTTTGGGATAAATAGTATATTTTTGGTATACGTCTAATTTTGGTAAGTCTAATATACGTATATACGTATACACTTTATATACTATACTTAAAATATTCGTATATTATACGAAGCTTATATACTAAAATATAACTTACATTCAAATGTAGAATTTTGATCTAGGCAATACGTTTAGTAGATGTATATTATACGCATAAATTTACCATATTCACAATAGTATATTTATGGTCTACGATATATGTTTAATAAACGTTTGTTATAAACGTAAACACTTAACATTATTCCTTTAGAAATTTTAAGCATGATAGGTAGAATTTTCAGCTAAACAATTCGTATTATAGATGTGGATAATACGTATAAATTTACCATATTGCAAATAGTATATTTTTGGTCTACGATATAGTATGTTTAATAAACGTTTGTTATAAACATAAACACTTAACATTATTTTTTTATAAATTTTAAGCATAAAAGGTAGAATTTTCAGCTAAACAATTCGTATTATAGATGTGGATTATACGTATAAATTTACCAAATTTTTTTTTTTTTTTTTTTTTTTTTTTAATTTCAATTAATATTTACAATCTGTCATGTATAAAATAACAATAAGTAAATGGTGTGATACAATAAGTTAGGGACATGTAGAAAATTTTCCATTGAAAATTCTCCTTCTGCAATATATTTTTAAATGTTACTTGTTACACAGTATTAGCGGAATTTAATTTATTATGCAAATCGAGTTTCTAAATCGGTTATCATGAAACGATTGAGTCGTCTTATTTCTTGTGTGTTGTCTAGTAATGCGTTGGCGAGTTCATTAGGATGGTTTTCCAATCTGTTCTTATAGTTTATGTGGTACTTGTAGATTTCTTCCCGAATAGAATTTAGGTGCAAGTCGTGTTGTATGACATAGTTGGGCACATACCACGGTGCATTTGTAATTGTTCTAAGTACCTTGTTTTGAAATCTCTGCAAGATTTCGATATTAGATAAACTGGCAGTCCCCCAGAGCTGGATGCCGTTTGTCCATATGGGTTTTAGTATAGTCTTATAGGTGAGAATCTTGCTTTCTAGAGATAACTGTGACGTTTTTCCAATCAACCAATACATTTTTCTAAATTCTATACCAAGCTGTTTACGCTTATTGAATATATGTTTTTGCCAGGTAAGTCTTCTGTCGAGATTCATACCAAGGTATTTTACATCTTCAGCATGTGGTAAAAAACAATTGTTTAATTTTACTAGAGGGCATGAATCTCTCCGCATTGTAAAAGTGACATGAGTAGACTTCACTTCATTGGCCTTCATTCTCCATTTTTGTAGCCAAACTGCATTCTTGGACATAAGCCAGGCTTTTGATAAGGTGTGGCATGATGGCCTGTGCTACAAACTAAAGAAAACTCTTCCTCACCCCTTCTATCAATTACTGGCGTCTTACTTAAAAGATAGATACTTTTTGGTTAAACACCGTGACGAATACACTGGTTTATATCCGGTTGACTCTGGAGTACCACAGGGTAGTGTACTGGGACCTGTACTCTACATAATTTATACAGCCGACCTTCCGACTACGAGATTAACAACTGTAGCTACATTTGCTGACGATACGGCCATACTAGCATCCCATATCGACCCTATACTTGCTTCAAGAAATTTACAAAATAACCTTGATAAAATCCATGTTTGGCTACCATATTTAAAATAGTATATTTTTGGTCTACGATATATGTTTAATAAACGTTTGTTATAAACATAAACACTTACAGAGCCGTATTTAAGGGTGGGGTTTTAGGGGTTAGAACCTCCCGCCCCTCCGTAATTATTTATCAAGTACTGGAAGTCCGCTTGCAATCGTAAAAAAATCAGAAAAAACAAAAACAATCTTTACAACTAATAACAAAAACATTAAACTTGAAGTATTAAAAAAAATTAAAACTAAAGATATTTCTAATAAACTAAATCCCAAATTAAAAAATCGGAAATTCCTATTAATATTTGGCGATTGGCGACACTGGATTGAATACACCTACTAGTAAATTGCAAGAATATAAAAACTGACGATGAAGAATTTAAAAAAGTGCTATATATTTACAGTAATATTGAAATAAATGAAATATATATTTTATCTTAATTCTTACTACATATTATGGTAAAAATTTTAAATTGCTATAAATTGTTTGAACCAAAAATTTTAAAAGAAAAATAAATTTTATGACCATCATTGGCAACATAGCTTAAAACAACACTTCTGCAAAAATTAGAGTGGGCATTGCAAACCCATAAATTGTTTTATATTTTGGTGTAATTTAGTTTTTCGTTTTGACAACAAGGGTATTCACACTCTCTGGTATATCACGTGGTAAATATATCACGTTTACCAGGGTGTTATTTGACTGTGTAGTAAACTCCCATAAGAGCAAATACCATACCTCGTGGTATTCGTAAGTTGCCCTCGACCGTGTATTTCTAGTATGGTAAAGTTAAACCAGTGCGCCGCTTTTCTGCGTTGTTGTATTTTAACTTCTAATATGGCGAAGTGCACACAGCTGATTTAAAGTAACTACTACTTACAAAAGTAATAACAGCTGATTGTGCTGAAAGTAGGATTAAAGTTAAAATACCAACACTCAATACCACGAGGAATGTTCACAGATATGGTATAAATGTGTTGTAAATTTACCACGTGTTAAATACACCAGAGAGTGTGAATACCCTAATTTATTTACCATCCGTAAAATAAGAATTTAGTTTGTGATTTTTATTAAATTAAAAAATTTTATTTAAAGACGGTTTTTTACAAAAGAGTTTAAAATTAAAATATGAATAAGTTTAAACTTATTAAAAATATTGTAGTAAACAAAAATTTTAAAATGGCACAAACAAAAGTTTTATCCGCGATGCCCCCCAGAAGTCAACCTGTAATCAAAATTTGTCGCTCCCTCAACAAATTATTTTAAATCATTAAATAAAGTTCACAAAAATCAAAATTTTCTTTGAATATCAAACTGAAATAAAGAAAAATCGCTCAAAAAAATAATTACTTTAATTAAATAAAAACAATCTTCTCACAAAATTTCAACTTTTTTGCGGTCACTTCCGACCAAAATACCTTTAAACAAAATTTTCCAATAACAATACTCAAAAATAAAATCGTAATTGTAAAAATACTTGCACAAAGTTATACTCAAAAAATCAACGGAGCAAAATCTAGGCCTTTGTCATTTCTGCCATCTTGGCAAAAAAAATCTCCTTCTACTCATTTTTCTGCAAACATTACATTTCAAAAATTTATATAACAAAATTTAAATTTAAAAATATTACCAAAACTGCACTTATTTTGCCGATTTTAGCATGACTGACGGTTTAAGTTGGGACTTAAATTTTTTTATTTAGGTATTTATTTATTTATCAAGTTCCTTCTATTTTTTATTTTATATTTGTTTTTTTTTTGTAGCTTTTTTTTATTTTTTAAATATATTGTACTTTATATTTTTATTTTTTGTTTTAAATTTTAGTTTTCTTTATATTTTAATAAATTAGCTATTTATTTTTTAATATTTTTAACCCCCCCCCCTCCCGAAAATCTAGTCTAAATACGGCCCTGAACATTTAACATTATTTTTTTATAAATTTTAAGCATAAAAGATAGAATTTTCAGCTAAACAATTCGTATTATAGATGTGGATTATACGTATAAATTTACCATATTGAAAATAATATATTTTTGGTCTACGATATATGTTTAATAAACGTTTGTCATAAACGTAAACACTTAACATTAATCCTTTATAAATTTTAAGCATGGCAGGTAGAATTTTCAGCTAAACAATTCGTATTATAGATGTGGATTATACATATAAATTTACCATATTTAAAATAGTGTATTTTTGGTCTACGGTATATGTTTAGTAAACGTTTGTTATAAACATAACCACATCACAACGAATCTAATGAAAAATGTGAAATTAATGTCAATAAAGAAAAAGAAGTGATAGATAATCCTATTGATATTACGAGTACATGCAATATCTCTAAGATTAATACTATTGATAATTTGCTAAATAATCAAACCTTGCCGCCATGCTTTGATTTTAAAGACAACGTCGAAGAACAGGAACAAAACGTGTTTATTTATACCTGATAAATTATTTTAAATTTTTATTTGATTTTTAATTTAAATATAATATTATTATTACATTTAACCCTGCGCTTTAATTTTTTTAACTACGCGCCATTGTAACTGGTAAAGTAAAGTAAGCCAACTAAAAGTTATCATAAGCCGCATAGGTAGATGGTTAGAGTGGTTGCCTCATAGTCTTGACACCGTGCGTTCGAATCCCGTAGATGTCAAAAAAAATGTAAGTACAATTTAATAAATTTCTGAAATGTAGGAATAATGTAATAATTCGAATTTCACAGATAGTAAACAGGGATAAACGCAGCCTAAAAAATACGCATTATGAAATTAAATTAAATTAAAAAAAAAATGCTCTAAATTTTTTTTTTATCTATAATTGTGATATAAAAATACGAATAATATACGTACATTAAATATGTATAATATACGTAGACAGTATACGTCTATATTGCACTGTTAAAGGAGTGAATCTTTAAAAATGCATACTTACTTCATCAATTATGCAGTAATGCAAACCTCAGCTTCCAGATATTTGAATATTGAGTTAAAGTTATTTGCGATCTTTTTTATTTTCAAAAAAACTTGTAAAAGTATTAAATGAATGTTGAATTTATTTTTAAATTTAGTAAACGATTGAATTACAATTAATTTAGATTTATAATTTCGTCAAATGCGCTCCGTATTATTCGATCACGATTCTTATTCAGTAAACCCCGTTATCACTTATAGTGTTGATTATGCGAACCTGTCTATCTTCCTGTAAGTTCGACCTTCAATGGTCCACTTTAAATTGGATGTGAATCTCCTCTTATCGTCACGTTACGTGAAAACAGCTCCCAGCTAATTCCAAATAATTTCTCTTCTTCTTGCCTAAATGTTTCTTCTTGGTTATTCCAAATTGAATTTCTTATTTTTGTTATCCAATATTTATTTGATTCTCTTTGAGAATTACTCCATTTCCAGAGAACAATCTCAACACGACCTTACCGGTCCACGTTTAATCATCAACAACCTTTTTTTCCTTCTTTATTATCTCCACCTGTTGTCCAG
This sequence comes from Cantharis rustica, assembly GCA_911387805.1. Classification (NCBI taxonomy): domain Eukaryota; kingdom Metazoa; phylum Arthropoda; class Insecta; order Coleoptera; family Cantharidae; genus Cantharis; species Cantharis rustica. Next base: position 41,872,468 of record OU426879.1, read on the forward strand.
GCGATCCTTTATTATTTTTTTATTCAATTTTTCTTTTTATCGATGTTTTTTTATGATAACGTGATTTGAAATTATTATTTGATTGCATGTACCCGCACTGACGACCATGTTGGTTAACATATCTGACGTTCTTCGACTTTCAATCATTTACTTAACCAATAAATTTTTTGTTTTATTTTAAATTAAATCATGTGTTCAAATATCAAGTTTCTTTGAATTATTTTTTTTATTTACTTTATCGATGAAATTTGCAACTGCTTACCTTTATGAACACTGCAATATATAGGGATACGTCATGACCAAAAATACGTATACGTATACGTTTATGCTATACAGTTTATAGACGTAGCATAATGAAGGATAATATACGTATATTGAATATGTATAATATACGTAGACAGTATACGTCTATATATTGGGATACGTGATGACCAAAAATACGTATACGTATTCGTATATGGTATACGTATTATAGTTGGTTTTAACGTTTGGTCTAGACGATTTTTATACGTCTAATATACTATTATGTGTTACTTGGGGATTTTCCATTAATTTCCAACACTAAAAAAATATTTGAACTGAAACACTAGAACAATATTAACTTGCTCACTGCACTCGGATGAATGCAATTTTATATTAACACGGAGGTAATCTTCAATAGCAAGTGGTCAACGTTTTTATTTATCCGGGAATCACCGGCAACAAACTTTGATAAAATGTGCCATTTTTGCGTTTTTATCATCGGTAATTATAGTAATGTCACCTAACACCTACTAGATTCGATCTATCAAGGTTGAGATTCACTCTACATAGCGCTTATTTTAGCGTCTAGTTAGAATTAATCATTTTAGTGTGAAATATAAAGTAGAGAGAAATTATACACTAAAAATTAACACTAAATTATTTACCAACTACACTAGATGTTTTACACGACAAAATTTTTTACTGTGTATGAAATTATATTTAAAAGAGCGACGTGTGGATTAGAAGAAATTTGGTTGATAATTTGAAATTATAAGTTCGATGCTTGATCAAGTATAAAAATTTTTGCAGCTTAAAATAATTTCGATTGCAAATAATTTAAAATCGAATTCTGGTATTAAGATTTTTTTTAACGAACATTGAACCTACCACCCTAAAAAGTTTCTCTACTCTCGCATATCAGAGCTACGCCGTGCGTGGTAAGGAAAAGTGGTTTATAAAAAATATCACTACAATACAGACGATGACAAATCAATCACGATTGCTAGGTTTAAGGGTCGGTATTTCGATGTCAGTTGGAAGTTTAAGCCTAAGATAAGCCAAACAAGGTTTGAACTACAGCATTTCATTTTTTGCAATAAATTGTGATCTGAATTACCAGGCTAGATACTGGAATATTAGTAGAATATTACTGGAATAAATTATTAAAAATTATATTTTGAAAAAAAATATAATATAATATTATCTCTAGTGCTTATTAAATTCGTATGATATTATTTGTTTCCATGATGTTATAAAAATTGAAATAATTTGGAAAAATTGATTTTGGAATGGATTCCAGATTTCTCGTTTAATTTCAAAGTGAATATTTATTTTAAACCCTGAAAAATTAATCAGCCTTCGTCGGATTCTTTTTTAAAAATAAATATTAAAATTAAAAAAAAATATTTTTTACAAACTAAATTTAAACCTTTTATTGTCTAAACTTAACGGCTTTTGAGTTAGAAATTAAAGTAAGTAAAAAAATGAAGAAAAATTCGAGATTTGTTTACTTTGGTTATTTTCAAAATTCTTGTATCTTTTAAACGAAAATTTACAAAAATTCTGACGTCCTATTCCGGATAGGAAATTTAACGGGCTACAACTCTTGTCTAGTAAAATTTTTTTGAAAAACCAATTTTTTTCACGGAAAATCAGAAAATAATAAAGAAAGCAGCTACAAAACAAAAAATTAAATTAATTAATTTTATTGAAAAATTATTTTTTTAATTAATACATCTTTTAAAACAATCAAAACCGTTTATTGAAAATGAGGGTAGTCATTTTGAAAATTTACTTAAATAATGTAATAGTTTAACCTTAGTTAATAAAAAATTAAAAATTTTAAAACCCCCTGACTGTAAAAAAATTCTAAAAATAAAAATTAATATTAAAAGTACCTTACTTTAAAAACTATACTGTTCCCTTTAAAAAGAAAAAAGCAATTTTTTCTTCTTCATTCAACAACAAATTCTCAGACTCCTCCCCCCCCCCGCTACAAAATTTAAACATTAATTTTGAAGTCGGCGGAAACGGAGATTTGTTCCACTTACGAAACCTGTTTATACATTCCATATTAAACATTCAGTATTTATATACATATTTCGCCTAGAATAATGATACCGACTGTAACACATCGTATTTTAAATGAAACAAACCTACCTTTTATTTAAATTAAGATTAAAAAATTATTTCATTAAATTATTTAGAACTTATAGTGATAGCCCTTGTATTTTTTCTAATTTCGTATGTGATATAGGGATTTTACACTACCGATGGGGGCGCTAGTGACAACTTCAATATGTCCGCCCTAAAGCATATACTTCAGTAGAATGTTGATTTGTTTATACGGGTTTCTACAGAAATTTTTAGTTTTTTCGTTAAGCTGTGTCAAAATTAATTAAACTTTTCTATAGGTAAGTAAGAAAATAATGTATTTATTTGCGTACAAAAGAAAAACAGTTATAAATAATACATGTTTTTAGTTAAGTATAGGTATTTTCATTAAAATGAAGAATTGCAAAATTAATAACACGAATTGTTCCTTTTCGGTTGTCATTCTAAGAAAGGACGAGATAATGAGCTAAGTTTTCATTATTTTCCTAAGGAAAGAAGTGGTTACGTGTTCATTGAGAATAAGTTTGGGATTCGTGAAAAAATTGATGGAAAGAAAGCTTGGGAACTAAAGTTGTTGATGGGAAAACCTACAACACGTTTTATGAGAGTCTGCTCTTTACATTTTCAAAACGACGATTATATACTACCGGGTAAGCGTAAACATATATTTTTAGGAATATAATTGCACCTGAAATAGATCAGTGTATTAATTTAAATTTTTTTTAGGCCATCCTTGTAAACGACGCACATTGAAAAGTAACGCTGTTCCTTCTCTGAACTTGCCAAAAAAACGTTTTGTGAAAGTTCAACCAAAGCCTAGATCAAATCGCTGTGCTAGGCAATCAAGAAAGGTACGGGATTTATTAAAATCTAGTACGATTGATGATGTTCCAGAAAAGTCTTCGCCAATGCCATCACCAAGTACTAGTTACGATCAAAATACTGATCGTAACTTAACTGAAGCAGAAAACATTGCCATAAACGGTTTACTGCAACTTAATTTGCCTATCACCAAAGTAGCAGGATTAATTTGTCGAAACCTATTTTAGCAGACGATAAATTTGATAAATAAAAAATTACTACTTCAAGTTGATTTATTTTTTTATTTATGTTTGATTATTCATACATAAAACGTGTATCATATGTGTAAAATAATTATACTGTAATTTACTAATTAAATCATTTATAAAAGATTCGCTTCTTTTTACTACAATATTTATAAAGTCATTAGCAAACGATGAATATACAACAAAATCGCATTCATTTAAATTTAAAATTGCCATGCTTAATTGCACTTGTGCATAATAGGAATGCTTCTTTTTTAACATTGGAACATTGTTTTCAAAGACTAAAAATTTGCAGGACTTGACTATCTGCATCGCTGGGTTTTCTTTGCCTGTAAATATACATAAATTAGAGAAAACTAATAAAAATTATATAGTTACCTTCAAAAGGACATTTTATTTCGAGAAGTTTTGTTGGCCTTTTATCTTTAAATACAATTCCATCGGGAGTACAGTTAGGATAGACAAAACATCATCGTTGTCACGTTCAATGGCAGGTTTCAACGGTTTTGTAGTTCGCTTAGGTTCAAAGCAGATGTGGTCGTATAAACGTTGTGGAGCATATTTTTCTACTACCTTAACTTTATTCCAATAACACTTCATTTCAGTCGATGACAACATTGGAAAATCCCATATATTTTTTCTGAAAATCAGCTCTGTTTAGTCTGTTAATAAATGCACAAAACGTTTTTACCTTGAACACACAATTAGGACTGCAGCTATATGTTTACAACGTCCTGACTTGCCAGCTTTACATGTGCACAAAAATTTTGATGCCTCGGCGCCTTGTAAGCTGACTTTCAGAAATCCTCGAATTTCATGCGGCTCCTGTGTTAAAGCAGTTGTTTGCAAACAAAGCAAATATATTCAACATACTCATATTTTTCTTCAAAATCCCACAAGTTATCACATGATTGGCATTAGCAACAGATTCTCCTTCCGTAATACATCTGGAAGTTGGTGTTGCTTCTAAGTAATCAAAAAAGTTCTTAAATGAAAGCGAACATTTATCTGGACCATTCATTTCGACACGAGGTAAAAGTTTCTGCTAAAATATTAATAATTACAATAGGTTACATTTTATTCATAATAGGTTAAGTACATACCACAGCAAATAACTAACAATAATTATTATTATTATATTGTTTTTTAAATTAAACACTACACTTAATTAAAAAATCTCAGAAAAACAAACTCAAAACACTATTAACACTTGTTAAAATACACTGAAATACACTTTGCTGTATGCTTTCAAGTAGTTACATTTGTTATCGCATGGTGGCGTTTGGTTAATGTTAAATCCCTATTCCATTTCTCCAAAACTGTTGCCCATGGTTTACTGTTGTTACCAAAGCACATCTTCGCTCTTATCATAGGCATCTGAAACCGAGAATTTATTATAGATAGATTTATTCCATTTATTATAGATAGATTTTTATACTTTATTTTATATTAAGTGCGTCAAATACAAATTTTTAGTACTTGAATGATGTATGTTGTCGAAACCGTTCAGGTCGAGACTCAAAACATCATTCAAGAGCATTTACACTTTCTTGTTCACAAAATATTAGAATAAATTGTTTCAGAGTTTCATTTATTTTTAATTTTTTGGCAAGTGTAGAAAATGAAATATGCAATACAGATAACATAAATACTAAGTTTGGTTCCTTTAGAGTCTTTTTTAACACAGCGTTGTCTTCATTACTTTTAGCTGAATCACTCTTCTTCTTTCTAATGGGTATATCTTCACCACTTACATTAACCAAATTGTTAACTTTTGATATCAATTGTCCCTTTGGTAAAATAGATTTTCCGGTTCTGGAGTCTTTCTTTCTTATTGCCGGGACAACATATGTCCCTACAACTTCTTTCGGAAATAAGGCAATAATTTTAGCTGCTAGCACTAAATAATCATTTTCTTTCAGTCGATTGCAACAAAATAATTATTTCTATACGTATTTAAGTGTGCAAACCATAGAGGTTTTTAGAGCTTCTGAATGTTTTTTATTGAAACCGCTCAGGTTGAAACATAAAACATAAATGATTATTAGTAATGATTATACAGTTACTCACAAAAGTACTCGGGCGTTAATTTTTTTGTCGCAGATTTCATAGTCTTTATTTTTGTTCATATAAATTTTTTAGTTTTTCGCCTCGTTTTCGACTGAGAGTGACTTAAAGGTGGTTTTCTCAGGAGATTTTTATGCGATTTTTACCGATACTGCTTTAAGTCACTCTCGGTCGAAAACGAAGCGGCGAATAAAAAAATATATATAAACAAAAATGAAGACAAGGAAATTATCTACCAAAAATGTCTGAAAAGTATTTTTGTAAAAGTGATGTTTATATGTCAAAAATAGTTTTCAAAACTGTATATCTAAAACTTTATCTTACAACATTTATGATTTACAATAACACATAAAATTATAAGTACTATAATTTTATGCACAATAATAATGTAAAAATTACCTACCCTTTAGGCACAGACGCGCTATGTCAATCACATGTACTACGTATACAAAACAATGTATACAGCCACTACTCTTATTACGATTGCACTTAGAAATGAAGTGAAAACCATAAAGACACTCTTGCATATTATCGAGGTGGGCGCGCGTACGCTTGAATCAAATGTATCAGTTAATTTATATTTGAATCAAACATTACTATTTCAGAGACTTTCAAATGAAACAGACAGATATTCCTGCATTTTTAAATAGAATATGTTAAGTAGATTTTCTTTTTGGATTTAATTTAAATTTCAAATAAATTATTAATTCATCTTAAGTTTACCCTTTTATTTCAATGAAATAATATATTCTTACATCAAATAATGTTTGTTTGGATCTAATATATTTTTTTAAATTTACGTGTATATTTGCAGCAAATATACTATTTTTTGCATTACTTATGATGTACATAGTTTCAATAATTTTATCGAAAGTTAATCAAGTCTTTCTTCATTCAAATTGCAAAAATAGCGCGTCGAAATTTGCTTTTTTCAAAATGGCAAAAAATAACTTAAAAAACAAATCTCCATCAATTTTCGACCAAATTGGACACATTTTGATATTCAGAAAGCTTTAAATGATTGAAGATTCTTTAAGCCAATTTTCAGATTTACAATATTTTTTTCTAGATCAAAAATGCTAAATGTCCTGGGTTAGAAGTAAAATGTCATTTAAATATATAAATTTTAATGTTTATATAGTACACATTAGGTTAATTTTTAGTGTTACGGCGATTACTGGGTTTCTACGGCGACGTTTCTTATCGGGAGAACCACGAATTGAGGAATGTGATGTATTACTGTCAGACATTTCTCCATTATTAGAGTCTACTGCCTGTCTACCACACGATCCACACGATGGAGGACGAGGACAGCCACGCTTTTTTTTATATGGCCCCCGCTTTTTTCCAGCATCGCAGCGTCGTTTTCGTTTTCGTTTGCAACAGCCATCTTCCGGTTCTTCGGTTTTATTTGCAGCTTTGGGTTTCGATACTTTATTTAATTTCATTTCGCTAAAATTTTAAACAGGTAGTAAATATCAAAAATTTAAATCGTCAACACCGCTCAGCTCAGCTCAGCTTCGTATCAACAACGTTGACGTAGCCTGCGTAACTGGTTTTTTTTGTTTAAATAAAAATATACAATACACTCTATTTTAAAAGTTCTCTAACTTTGAATTTGTTGTTGTCTGTAGCTGTCTTGTTATTATTTTCTGTGAAATGGATTTGATTTTCAAAAATTTTTACTAGACAAAAGTTGTAGTCCGTTAAATTTCCTATCCGGAACGGGGCGTCAGATTTTTTGTAAAATGTTTCGTTTAAAAGATAGAGAATTACGAAAAAAATCAAAAAAAAACTCAAGTTTTCAACATTTTGTTACTTACTTTAATTCATAACTCGAAAGTCGTTGATTTTAGACAATAAAAGGTTTAAATCTAGGTTGCTATTTAACATTTTTTTTGCGGAACTTCCTTTTCGAGAAAATTGCAAAAATAGGGAGTTAAAATTTGATTTTTTAGAATTACAATATTTTTTTTAGTCAAATAATGTTAAATATCCAAGGCTAGAAGTAAAATTTAATTTAAAGATATAAATTTTATTGTTCATAATATAATACACATTAGGTTAATTTCTAGAGGTACGTTAGCGTTGATTATAATTTCAACGGCGACGTTTATAGTCGAGTGAAATTGTGGAACATGATGAATAATTACTGTCAGACATTTCTCCATTATCAGAGTCTACTGCCTGTCTACCACACGATGGAGGACGAGGGCAGCCACGCTTTTTTTTATTTGGTCCCCGTTTTTTTCCAGCATCGCAGCGTCGTTTCCGTTTTGGTTTGCCACAACAATCTTCTGGTTCTTCGGATTTGTTTGAATTTTTGGTTTCATCAGATTCTTTCAATTTTATTTTACTAAAATTTTGACTATCGATATCACAAAATCATCAAAAAATTTAGCTGTCAACCCTGAGCTGCCTAGATCAATAATGTTGACGTAGTCTGAGTAACTGGTTTATTTTGAAAATAAACACAAATCTAAATTTTTTACACAAAAATATTTTCTAATGTAAATAATAAATAACGATATTTTTAGATCTTTGTATTTGAATATATTTTTGCTAATAGTTCAGTTTTTGATATTGGCAGAATACACTGAAATGTGAGGAGTAATTTTGTATTTTCGAATCGAACTTGTTCAATTCAATATTTGTTATAATCATCATTATTTTTATTTATTTTATTATTTTTATTTTATTCATTATTTTTCATTGATCAATTGGTGCATTTCTACTTGCAGAGCGAACTTCTTTCAGAGACTCTCTGGCGGCATTTTCGTATAAGTAAATTTCATACTTAACTTCTGCAACTGTTTTGGAACCAACATGGTCTGCTATAACTTCCAAATTGTGAACTCCATATTTTCGGAGAGCTTCCAAAAGTTGGATCTTTTCATTTTCTGTCCAAGTAAGATTCATAAGAAAACTATAAAATAACCTAGTCGAAAATTACAAATGTAAAACAGATGGAAGGTAACTAACATAAATACCAACTTGATATTTTCATATTATTTATTATATTATAAAAGACCTTCAACGTTCTAAGTCGAGTATATTCATCTCATTTATCTTCATATTATGTTTATCTTACTTTACTGTGAACTTGCCTGCGATTTTATCAAGGTGTGCTAAAATTGAATGTTTCATTTAATTACCCAAACTTAATAAAATTAGTAGTATTTTAAATTATTAACATGTGAATTCGCCTGTTTTCGGCCAGCAGCCGAGAAGCATTCTTCTATCATAACGGAGGTACAATACAGTCCTGTAACATTCTTTCGATGCAGTGATTACCATAAATTTTTCGTGTTTGAGTAAACATTTCAAACTTGGATACTCCACTTCACAACATAGCATTCCATTATTCTGCTGTCTAATTCTTATAAGCTAGTACCCTCTGTAGTCGTATCTTCTTGTTTTTTGGTTTTAAAAGTGATTTTCGTTTGGCAACACGGCCAAAATTCCCATTTATTAATCAATTTTTACTGTACTTCCAGAAACGAAATTTTTATAGCGCCGATTAAATTCAGGTATCGTCAATATTCGATTACATTTATATTAGATAGTAATACTAAACGTACGTTAATTCTCAGCTTGAGTCGCACTTCTTGGCCTGCCAGATCTGTGTCAGCGGGGCTACCCACAGTTGGATTACAATTTATTACTGATAACATTATGTTATAAATTTATTTGCCGAGTAGGACTGGTCTAGGGGGATATTTTTAGTGAGTACAGGAGGTTGTCAAAACGGCCTGGAGCGTAGAGCCAGTTTTAACAAACGCAACCACCGCAAATCTCGGATCTCTACCCTAAAATCTAGTCATCTAATCGTGGTAAAAATTGGCTGACAACTCCCGGGTAATTAATAGTTCTCCTAGTTCTTTATTTTCTACACATGTAATTTTCAAGTGTAAATTATACCCAAAAATTCTTTAATAAATGAAATGTACGATTGCACATTTTGGCTGTTTTTACGCGTATTTTTAAATGATCCTTAAAAATTAGTTTATATATTTGCAATTTACGCCAAATCCTACTATAAATTCATTAATTTTTTGTCTAATTTGTGGTGTATTTTAAAGTCCTACTCTCCTTGTCAGTACCGGTTGCACTATGTACTGTAGTCTTCGAAATTTTTAAATATTCTGAAATTTCTGTTTCCGATTTTTTTTCACCGTATATAAGAAGCACATTCGCTCGAATTTCAGTCGTTAAACTTTTACTTTCTCCCATAATTTTTACGAAATACTCGAACACTTTTCTTGATACTACCTCGCTAAATTCACTAAAATTAAAAATCCAAAAAATTATATTTTTCTATTTACCAGGGCATAAGAAAGTACTAAACAGGAAATAATTACAAAAATTTTAATATAAAAATATTTTTAGGAATTTTTATGCTAGCTTTGTGCTTACCATCTCTAATCACAGGTAATATTTTCTTTTTTATAAAATGCAGTTTCACAGATATTAAGGGCATATTGTATTTTGAACTTATTTGAACTTAGTTAACCCAGTGTGAGCAAGAGTAAAACAATATAAATATTAAGATCATAATATCAGTGGCGATTGGTACGGCAGGGCGATGAAGCGCTGCGCCATCCTCTCAGTTCACAAAACAGAATAATTATTATACTGTCGTGTTACAAAATGGTTTAGTCCCTTGATGAAAATTTGTAAATTTTATTAATTTTATTTTGTAAATGTAAGGTTGGCGGAAGGTTGAAAAGAGTAGGAGCTTTTTTGCCAAAGATATAATTTTTATAAAGAAAGAAAAGAAATATTTTTTTTTTTAATAGTTTTTGAGTATTGTGATTCGAATTTTGATTGAGAGTGTTTCTGGTCAAAAGTGGTCGCCGCCGAGATTTTTGAATTTTTTTGCATTGATTAAATTTTAATTTTTTTATGAGTAATTTTTGTTTGATTGAGGGTAATTTTAATTTTGGACTTGATAGTAATTTAATTGAAATATTTGGATTTATGAAATTATATTTAAAAGAACGACGTGTGGATTAGAAGATATCAGATTTTGTTGATAATTTGAAATTATAAGTTCGATCCTTGACCAAGTATAAAAATTTCGAGATTTTTTTATATTGTTTTACGAATAAATGAGTAATATTAATTAATTAATTAAACACACGATTTCTAGCACAAAGTTTATTTTATATTTTACATATAATATCTTAAGAACACGTGAACCTAGGTCGGATGCCGTTGCTGGTCTGTCGGTATTTTCTACCGCCCTTAATTTGTAAAATGATCAATGAACTTAGGGAACAACGTCACAGGGCGACGGTCACTCAAAATGGTTTCTAACAATTGGTTATTTTCAAAACTCTTGTATCTTTTAAACGAAACATTTTATATTACAAAAATTCTGACACCCTATTCCGGATAGGAAATTCAACGGATTACAATTTTTGTCTAATAATATTTTTTGAAAAACCAATTCCTTTCACGGAAAATCAGAAAATAGTAAAAAAGGCAGCTACAAAACAAAAAATTAAATTAATTAATTTTATTGAAAAATTATTTTATTAATTAAGGTTAAACTATTATATTATTTAAGTAAATCTTCAAAATGACTACCCTCATTTTCAATACACAGTCGTGATTGTTTTAAAAGATGTATTAATTTTTATTTATATTTAAATTTAAATTTTTATTTTTATTGAAAAATTATTTTATTAAGGTTAAACTATTACATTATTTAAGTAAATCTTCAAAATGACTACCCTCATTTTCAATACACAGTCGTGATTGTTTTAAAAGATGTATTAATTTTTATTTATATTTAAATTTAAATTTTTATTTTTATTGAAAAATTATTTTATTAAGGTTAAACTATTACATTATTTAAGTAAATCTTCAAAATGACTACCCTCATTTTCAATGCATAGTCGTGATTGTTTTAAAAGATGTATTAATTAATAAAATGATTTTTAAATAAAAATAAAAATTTTGTGAATTTAATTTTTTGGTTTGTAGCTGCCTTGTTTATTATTTTATGATTTTCTGTGAAATATATTGGTTTTTCAAAAATTTTTACTAGACAAAAGTTATAGTCCGTTAAATTTCCTATCGGGAATGGGACGTCAAAATTTGTGTAAAATGTTTCGTTTAAAAGATACAGAGTTTTGAAACAAACCAAAATAAAAGAAAGCTCAAATTTTTCAACACGTTTTTACCTACTTTTATTCATAACTCGAACGCCGTTGATTTTAGACAAAAAATGGTTAAATCTAGTTTGTAGATTACTTCACGCTTTTTAAAAAAGTACTAATCCATTTTTAATAAAAAATTAATATTTTCCGGGCGATGGCTACTTGAGACGTGAAAGTGGAAATTAAAAGAAATGCTTTAAAGAGGACTAACTCTCGAAGGATTGAATTGATAAAAAAGAATTTGTTAAAAATATTTATTAGAAAAATGTCTTCTATCACCACCTAAGTTATGTAAAGTGTATCCGGCGAGACTCTGTATATATGTTTTATTTTTGTATAAATTTTATGTTTTCGTTTAGGATAATAGTAATAGATTGACTTTTTCTATTTTGTATTTGTGTTTTGTTTTGAAGAGGGGTGCATTAATTTTAGCCCAAGAGCGTCGTTTATCTTAGGACGGCGCTGGCAATTTCTGTTATGTTAAAAATGACATAAATTAGGTAACATTATTTTTTCAACACATGTAATTTGTTCGCAAAAAAGCTGAAGTTAAAAAAACATTTCATTATTTTCTGCCGAAAAATTCGTCATTTTGAAAATACTGAAACTTTCAGACATTTTTCGAAATTTTCCCAAAACAAGTAATTTTAAAATATGTTTATTTAAGAAACTAAATGGTTGAAATGATAATCATTAGCTAAGTTATGATAGTGTACAATAAAAGAAGACACATTTATTTTTCAGCTTATATAAAAATTTTTTTGCATTACTTATATCTATATGTACATAGTTTCAATAATTTTATCGAAAGTTAATCAAGTCATTCGTTATTCAAAGTACTAGCCCGAAGATTCAAAAGGATTATGCGATTTTTATTTTGAAAATCTGGCCGACAAAAAATTGCAAAAATAGTGAGTCGAAATTTGCTTCTCTCAAAATGGCATCATAGTATCTCCATCAATTTTCGACTAAATTGGACACATTTTGATATTCAGAAAGCCTTAAATGATTGAAGATTCTTTAAGCCAATTTTCAGATTTACAATATTGTTTTCTAGATCAAATGCTAAATGTCTTGGGCTAGAAGTAAAATGCCATTTAAATATATAAATTTTAATGTTTATATAGTACACATTAGGTTAATTTTTAGTGTTACGGCGATTACTGGGATTTCTACGACGACGTTTCTTATCGGGTGAACCACGAATTGAGGAATGCGATGTATTACTGTCAGACATTTCTCCATTATTAGTGTCTACTGCCTGTCTACCACACGATGGAGGACGAGGACAGCCACGCTTTTTTTTATTTGGCCCCCGCTTTTTTCCAGCATCGCAGCGTCGTTTTCGTTTTCGTTTACAACAGCCATCTTTCGGTTCTTCGGTTTTATTTGCATCTTCGGTTTTATTGGTTTCTTTGGGTTTCGATATTTTATTTAATTTCATTTCACTAAAATTTTAAACAGGTAGTAAATATCAAAAATTTAAATTGTCAACACCGCTCAGCTTCGTATTAACAACGTTGACGTAGCCCGAGTAACTGGTTTCTTTTTTTTAAATAAAAATATACAATACACTCTATTTTAAAAGTTCTCTAACTTTGAATTTGTTGTTTGAAACCAACTTTATTTTTTGTGATCTGAAATGGAGAAAAAGCTCTGGTTTCAAACCGGGTATATTGTTAAAATTAGGATTAGTTAAAATACGGTTAAAAAAAGCTGAAATCCAAAGATTTTTAGTGATCTACATAATTATTTTAGATAAAATATTACGTGACTTTAATTTTTTTTGTAGCTGCCTTGTTTATTATTTTCTGTGAAATGGATTGGTTTTTCAAAAATTTTTACTAGACAAAAGTTGTAGTCCGTTAAATTTCCTATCCGGAATGGGGCTTCAGATTTTTTGTAAAATGTTTCGTTTAAAAGATAAGTTTTGAAAAAAATCAAAAAAAACTGATATTTTCAACATTTTTTTACTTGAATTCATAACTCGAAAGCCGTTGATTTTAGACAATAAAAGGTTTAAATCTATAGTCGATCTAAGATATGAATAATATGGCGTGTCGTTTGCAAGGTCTAATGTACACCGGGAAACTTCAGATAATTTAAATAGTACTTAGGGCCGATATATTCACCTCCTCGTAAAGTGGCTAATAGCGTTACAAGGAACTTAGTTATTAGTAAACGTATATTCACCTACCAATAGCGGCAATCGTCTCGTAAATACGAGTTACGGGTAAGATAAGTTACAAGTCACTTGGAGTACCAAGTAAAACGTTACAAGTGAGATTTGAACTTAAAATTTATAAATGGTGTGTATTTTTTGTATTTTATAATTTTTTAAAATGTGTCTTATCGACGATATTTATCTGATCTTAGACGAAATTGACGAAAATATTATATATTTCCGTTCATATAATACTAAAAACAGATTTCACGAATTTTTACGGAAGATATGCAGAATAACGATCAAAATAATAACTTACATCGTGCCAAGTTTTTTAAATTATGCATTATAATTGCATCTGGGTTACAACTACCTGTTAAAAATATTTTTATAAAGTTTATTACTTAACCCTTTCAAACCCAGAGTGTGTACCTTTTATTAAATTATTTTGAAGTTGGTGACAAACTTAAATGCTAAATAGCAAGCATTTTTCAATGAAAAAACGACGAGGAATTCAATAATTCTTTCTTTCAAAAAATAATTGCTATCTAACATATAAGTTTGTCATCAAAAACTTCAAAATAATTTAATAAAACGCGAGTACACTATAGTGTACCCGCATACGTATGCACATATTTTATTGTTTTTTAGCGCATAAAGTTCCGAGCCCTGGTTATAACCAAATAACTACGTCTATTCGATCTCGGTTCAGTTTAGGCAACACGCATAGCACTTCAATCGCAAAAATTTCCTTATTGTAAATATAGTCTAACGTCAAAGCAATTTCATTGGTTTACATTTCAAGGTCGTCGCTTTAGTACAAATTCCAATATTTTTCTTAAAAAAAACAGACTATAGGTTGCTATTTAACATTTTTTTTGTGGGACTTTCTTTTCAAGAAAATTGCAAAAATAGCGTGTTAAAATTTGATTTTTGCAAAAAGGCAAAAAAATAATCCCTTCCAATTTTTGACCAAATTGGACAAATTCTGATTTTTTAGAATTACAATATTTTTTTTAGTCAAATAATGTTAAATATTCAAGGCTAGAAGTAAAATTTAATTTAAAGATATAAATTTTATTGTTCATAATATAATACACATTAGGTTAATTTCTAGAGGTACGTTAGCGTTGATTATAATTTCTACGGCGACGTTTATAGTCGAGTGAAATTGTGGAACATGATGAATAATTACTGTCCGACATTTCTCCATTATGAGAGTCTACTGCCTGTCTACCACACGATGGAGGACGAGGGCAGCCACGCTTTATTTTTATTTGGTCCCCGTTTTTTTCCAGCATCGCAGCGTCGTTTCCGTTTTGGTTTGCCACAGCAATCTTCTGGTTCTTCGGATTTGTTTGAATTTTTGGTTTCATCAGATTCTTTCAATTTCATTTTACTAAAATTTTGACTATCGATATCACAAAATCATCAAAAAATTTAGCTGTCAACCCTGAGCTGCCTAGATCAATAATGTTGACGTAGTCTGAGTAACTGGTTTATTTTGAAAATAAACACAAATCTAAATTTTTTACACAAAAATATTTTCTAATGTAAATAATAAATAACGATATTTTTAGATCTTTGTATTTGAATATATTTTTGCTAATAGTTCAGTTTTTGATATTGGCAGAATACACTGAAATGTGAGGAGTAATTTTGTATTTTCGAATCGAACTTGTTCAATTCAATATTTGTTATAATCATCATTATTTTTATTTATTTTATTATTTTTATTTTATTCATTATTTTTCATTGATCAATTGGTGCATTTCTACTTGCAGAGCGAACTTCTTTCAGAGACTCTCTGGCGGCATTTTCGTATAAGTAAATTTCATACTTAACTTCTGCAACTGTTTTGGAACCAACATGGTCTGCTATAACTTCCAAATTGTGAACTCCATATTTTCGGAGAGCTTCCAAAAGTTTGATCTTTTCATTTTCTGTCTATTGCAATATTGGAATTATTGTTATACATTTATGTATATTAAAAGTACAAAATTATTATTCAAACTAGAAAACTTAACAATCTCACTTTTATAATTAATATTATGTAACTTACACAAAATTCGAATCAAAAAATAAAAATTAACTGTTGTTATGTAAATAAATAAAGCCGTGTCTGGTTACTAGATTACGAAAATTTTACACAAATATCTATTTAAAAACTTTTTGAATTAGCAATAACTCAAGAACGGCGCTAGATATCGAAAAACTGAGTAAAAAATTCGCCCCCTTGCCTTATGCTCACTCCCCGTGAATTATCGGTAGGAAGGCATACGAAAAAATTTAGACGGATCGCGCGCAAAAACAATTTACTCATAAACGTCTAAATTCATATTTTAGATTAGATTTTCACAAAATACGAAAAAATTGTATAAACAAACCTCGTAAGAAAAGTAGTTTTACTAAACTCATACAGCTTTTAAGTTACTCGCTCGCTATATTTGTTTAGTAAAACTCTACTTTTCTAAACTTGTTTAATATACTATTACTGTACTCCCAGAAACGGAATTTTTATAGCACCGATTAAGTTCTGTACGCAATTCAGGTATCGTCAATCTTCGATTACGTTTAGACCCACAGTTGGATTGCAGCATCACTACTGATAACATAATATTATAAATTTATTCGCAGAGTAGGTCTAGGGGGATATTTTTAGTGAGTACAGGAGTTTATCAAAACGGCCTGGAGCGGAGAGCCAGTTATAACAAACGCATCCACCGCAAATCTCGGATCCACCCTAAAATCTATAGTCATCTAATTGTAGTAAAAATTAACTGACAACTCTCGGGTAATTAATAGTTCTCCTAGTTCTTTGTTTTCTACACATGTAATTTTCAAGTGTAAATTATACCCAAAATTCTTTAATAAATGAAATGTACGATTGCACATTTTGGCTGTTTTTACGCGTATTTTTAAATGATCCTCAAAAATTAGTTTTTATATTCGCAATTTACGCCAAATCCTACCATAATTTCATTAATTTTTTGTCTAATTTGTGGTATACTTTAAAGTCCTACTCCTATGTAGTAGTCTTTGAAATTTTTAAATATTTTGAAATTTCTTTTTCCGATTTTCCTTCACCGTATAAATTCACTAAAATTAATAATCCAAAAAATTATATTTTTCTATTAACGAGGGCATAAATTTTAATATAATAATATTTTTAGGAATTTTTATGGTAGCTTTGTGTTACCATCTCTAATCACTTAACCTAGTATGAGCTAGAGTAAAACAATATGAATATTAAGATCATAATATCAGTGGCGATTGGTACGGCACGGCACGGTGATGAAACAGAATAATTATTATACTGTCGTGTTACAAAATGGTTTAGGCCCTTGATGAAAATTTGTAAATTTTATTAATTTTATATTGTAAATGTAAGGTTGGCGAAAGGTTGAGAAGAGTAGGGGCTTTTTTGCCGAAGATGGCCGCCAGAGTGGTTGATTGACTTTTGGCTCCGTGGATTTTTAATATTTTGTAAGAAATATTTTTTTTGAAATAGTGAAATTATTTTGAGTATTGTGATTCGAATTTTGATTGAGAGTATTTTTGATCGAAAGTGGCCGCAGCCGAGATTTTTGGATTTTTTTGCAATGATTACATTTGAATTTTATTTATGAGTGATTTTTGTTTGATTGGGGTTAATTTTAATTTTGGACTTGATAATAATTTAATTGAAATATTCGGATTTATGAAATTATATTTAAAAGAGCGACGTGTGGATTAGAAGAAATTTGGTTGATAATTTGAAATTATAAGTTCGATCCTTGACCAAGTATAAAAATTTTTGCAGCTTAAAATAATTTCGATTGCAAATAATTTAAAATCGAATTCTGGTATTAAGATTTTTTTTAACGAACATTGAACCTACCACCCTAAAAAGTTTCTCTACTCTCGCGTATCAGAGCTACGCCGTGCGCGGTAAGGAAAAGTGGTTTATAAAAAATATCACTACAATACAGACGATGACAAATCAATCACGATTGCTAGGTTTAAGGGTCGGTATTTCGATGTCAGTTGGAGGTTTAAGCCTAAGATAAGCCAAACAAAGTTTGAACTACAGCGTTTCATTTTTTGCAATAAATTGTGATCTGAACTATTAGGCTAGATACTGGAATATTACTAGAATATTACTGGAATAAATTAGTAAAAAATTATATTTTGAAAAAAAATATAATATAATATTATCTCTAGTGCTTATTAAATTCGTGTGATATTATTTGTTTCCATGATGTTATAAAAATTGAAATAATTTGGAAAAATTGATTTTGGAATGGATTCCAGATTTCTCGTTTAATTTCAAAGTGAATATTTATTTTAAACCCTGAAAAATTAATCAGCCTTCGTCGGATTCTTTTTTAAAAATAGATATTAAATCTAAAAAAAAATATTTTGCTGGACTATTAAGGCAATTTAGGGTCACTATAACCACAGGGCTAAATGGGCTATAGCCTTTTGGGGGCGGCAAATATAATTTTGATCTTTTTTAGCCCTAAAAAGGATAAAAAATTATTTACGATTTTCTTTGGGACAGAGCAAATTAAATGATATGAGTTTTTATGTTATTTATACAACTTATTTATATAACAACTTAAATACGAGTGATATTATATTAATAAATTTGTTAAAGAAAAAGCTAGGAAAATAAATATATAGTAAATTACTTTTGTTTTTTTGTTTACTCTAAAGTTTGTTTCTGTTTATGCAGGGTGTCCCCGGATAAACTTTACATAACTTAAGTGGTGATAAAGGACAGTTTTCGAAAAAACATTTTCACCAATTTTTTTTTTTCTAAATTCAAGCCTTCGGGAGTTAGGCCTTTTTAAAGCATTTTTTTTTAATTTTTACTTTCATGTGGCCATATCCCAGAAAATATTGATTTTTGGGTAAAAATGGATTAGTGTTTTTTTGAAAAGCGTGAAATAATCTACAAACTAAATTTAAACCTTTTATTGTCTAAACTTAACGGCTTTCGAGTTAGAAATTAAAGTAAGTAAAAAAATGAAGAAAAATTCGAGATTTCTTTACTTTGGTTAATTTCAAAATTCTTGTATCTTTTAAACGAAAATTTAAAAAAATTCTGACGGCCCATTCCGAATAGGAAATTTAACGGACTACAACTCTTGTCTAGTAAAATTTTTTTGAAAAACCAATTCCTTTCACGGAAAATCAGAAAATAGTAAAGAAAGCAGCTACAAAACAAAAAATTAAATTAATTAATTTTATTGAAAAATTATTTTATTAATTAATACATCTTTTAAAACAATCAAAACCGTGTATTGAAAATGAGTGTAGTCATTTTGAAGATTTACTTAAATAATGTAATAGTTTAACCTTAATTAATAAAAAATTAAAAATTTTAAAAACCCCTGACTGTAAAAAAATTCTAAAAATAAAAATTAATATTAAAAGTACCTTGCTTTAAAAACTATACTGTTCCCTTTAAAAAGAAAAAAGCAATTTTTTCTTCTTCATTCAACAACAAATTCTCAGACCCCTCCTCCCCCCGCTACAAAATTTAAACATTACTTTTGAAGTCGGCGGAAACGGAGATTTGTTCCACTTACGAAACCTGTTTATACATTGCATATTAAACATTCTCCGTTTCCCCTGACTTCAAAATTAATGTTTAAATTTTGTAGCGGGGGGGGGGGGGCGTCTAAGAATTTGTTGTTGAATGTAGAAGAAAAAATTGCTTTTTTCTTTTTAAAGAGAACAGTATAGTTTTTAAAGTAAGGTGCTTTTAATATTAATTTTTATTTTTAGAATTTTTTTACATTCAGGGATTTTTAAAATTTATAATTTTTATTTTATTTCACTCTTTTTGGAGTATATTTTGTCAAAATGTATAGAGAAAGTAATATATGTTTTAAACCGCTTCGTGATCCAGTCAGCCGATATGGTAGCGCGAATAGTTAGCGAATGATATGAATTTAACCGCCATAATGGTGGTGAATTTTCAGCCAAAATGGTAGTAAATTTATATTAATATTAGTTATTAGTTATTTAATACAGAGGATTGTGAAGGGGCGAGTGCATAAATTTTGGGGTTTGGGGGGGGGGGGGGAGTAGAGATAGTTTTCTGAAATAGAATTTCTTCTCATGGGTGAAAATTGTATTTGACCAGCCAGACACTCCCCTAGTCTTTACAAACATGCTGTCAAAAATGTACGTTGCTGCCTGTAACCGTTCGGGAGATATAGTGACACTAACATATATATTGTCGTGTTTTGAAACTATAAAAACATTAATTCATTTATATTGTAAATTATTTTAAAGTTTAAATTTGTTTTATTGTTTATTTATTTATAATATTGTATAAAAAAATGTCTGTTAAATTATTAGCTGTAGATAAGGTGGGAGAAGTATAAAGAAAAGAGAGTGGGGCTTGAAGGTTGTAGGTTGTAAGAGACTTGGGGAGAGGTCTTGACGTCGAATAGACGAGCGGACGAACATCATTCTCGCAATGAAAATTAAATTGTTAATTGTTTAAAATCAATAAAATGAGTTAAGTTGATTTGATGTTTTTATTTAAATTAATAAGGTGAAGTGCCAATAAAGTGGAAAACTTAAAGAAAGCAGAAAATATTCGATGCATTAAAGTTACCATCGCAAATTTGCTTAACCAGGCATACTGAAGCCAGCTGGAATACTATGGGCGCTTGCAAGGCCACACATTATAAGGTAAATGTTGCACATTTCGAAATTAAATATTTACGCGACAGAAATTTTCAATTTAATTTAAATTAATCAATTGAAGAAGAACTCATAGCTATTAAATAATCTGTGTTACCTCAGCAAATTTCACAAGAAAGTGAAAATACATAAATTTGCAAAGTTGGGGGCATAGCAATATATTGACATGCCTCGGTCCATGCAAATTTTATAAATTTGTTTAATCCATAAATTAGTTAATACAATTTACTGGGCATTCATTTTTTTTGTTGCGATGGACTCTTCAAAGTTTTTTTAAAATTTGTAAATTGTAAATTTATATCCTCACTTTTGTTTGTTAGCGTTTGGTATTGTTGGAGTGCACCTGGGATCCCAGCTGGCCTCAAATTTGTTGCTATGCACCTTTGCACGTTGACCAAAATTTCACCAATTTTCACCTTTTAATTTTGTCACTTCACTTTTTTTAATTAATTAAAACAAAAACTCAACTCAATTTATTTTAACTTATTTATTAAAAATAATTATAATTCTAATTTGTTGCGGAATGGTGTTTTAACCGCCTGGCACCAAGGCCAGAGCCTCACTCTTTTTTTCATCAACCTACTCGCTGCACTCCTACTCTTACTTCCCCTACCTTTATTTACATCAAAACTTAACAACTCTATACAATGTGTTTACAAATAAATAAAACAAAATCTAAACTTTAAAATAATTTTACAAGATAATAAAATTAATGTTTTTTTTTTGCATTTCGAAACACGACAATATATAAATAAATAAACACAGATTGTACATAGTAACTTCATATACCCTGTGTTTTTGAAAAAAAACAGTCAGGGGTAAAAATAATTTTTCAATAAAAATAAAAATTTTGTGAATTTAGTTTTTTGTTTTGTAGCTGCCTTGTTTATTATTTTCTGATTTTCTGTGAAATATATTGGTTTTTCAAAAAATTTTACTAGACAAAAGTTATAGCCCGTTAAATTTCCTATCCGGAACGGGGCGTCAGAATTTTTGTAAAATGTATCGTTTAAAAGATACAGAGTTTTGAAACAAACCAAAATAAAAAAAGCTCAAATTTTTTAACATGTTTTTACCTACTTTTATTCATAACTCGAAAGCCGTTCATTTTAGACAAAAAATGGTTAAATCTAGTTTGTAGATTACTTCACGCTCTTTGAAAAAGCACTAATTCATTTTTAACAAAAAATTAATATTTTCCGGGGGATGACCACGTGAAAGTGGAAATTAAAAAAAATGCTTTAAAGAGCCATAACTCTCGAAGGATTGAATTTATAAAAAAAAATTTGTTAAAAATGTTTCTTAGAAAAATGTCCTCTATCACCACCTAAGAGTTATGTAAAGTGTATCCGGAGAGACCCTGTATATATTTTTTATTTTTGTATAAATTTTATGTTTTCGTTTAGGATAATAGTAATAAATTGACTTTTTCTATTTTGTATTTGTGTATTTTCTTTTGAAGAGGAGCGCATTAAATACGGTCAGGGCCGTATTTAGATTAAATTTTCGGGGGGGTTTTAAAAAAATTACAAAATAAATAGCTAATTTATTAAAATACAAAAAAAGTTTTTCTAAATTTAAATTTTGTTATATTAATTTTTGAAATGTAATTTTTGGAGAAAAGTGACTAGAGGGAGGTTTTTTTTGCCAAGATGGCGGAAACGGCAGTGGCCTATATTTTGCTCCGTTGATTTTTTGAGTATAATTTAATATAATTTTAATTTGTTTGAAAGTATTTTGTCACAATTTTATGTGACACATAATCACAAAACAAAATCACATGTGATTTTTAATACAATTTTTGTGAAAAAATTGTTTTTATTTAATTAAAATAATGATGTTTTTCCGCGATTTTTCTTTATTTGAGTTCGATATTCAGAGAAAATTTCGAATTTTATGAATTCTATTTAATGGTTGAAAATAATTTATCGAAGGAGCGACAAATTTTGATTACGGGTTGACTTCTGGAGGGGGGGGGGCGTTATCGCAGATAAAATTTTGTTTATATAATTTTAAAAGTTTTGTTTACTACGATATTTTTAATATTAAAAACTTATTCATATTTTAATTTTAAACTCTCATGTAAAAAACCGTTTTTAAATAAAATTTTTTAATTTTAATATTTGAATAAAAATCACAAACTAAATTCTTATTTTACCGATGGCGATAGTAAAATAATGTTGTCAAAACGAAGAACTAAATTTGATTGAAAGAAAATTTCACTAATCTTAAGCAAATATACACTTATGTACAAAAATGTACAAGATATAAAACAATTTATGGGTTTACAATGCCTGTAATATTTGGTTCTTCAATTTGAATTACCGCCTTCTCAAATCAAAGTTACAAACCAAACCAAAGCTGTGATCGTCAAACAAACCTCGCACGTTGTGATCTCCCCTCGTAGTAACACTTACAGGTCTTTTTAAATTTGCGGATGGCTCTTTGAATGCTAACGTAGTTTTACCTTAATTACTAACTTCAAACTTATATCTGTCCAGTGGCGTAACCACTGCTAGGACACCTGAAGGAATAATTAGTACACACAAATTAAATAAAACACAGGATTCGGTTTAACGATGAATATATTTTAACCGAGAAAAAAAGGTAGTCCGACAACCAATTTACCAGCAAAGTTAATCTCCTTGATATCATGTAATTCAGAATACTTTAGTTAGCAATTTGATTTAATAACTGTTCGATAGTTAATCCCCTGATCGTAATGTTTTCTAATTGATTATTCATATTTATATTACCAACCACAACCTATAGTAATTTGTAAGAATTTCAAGTATGCATACCGATGTTCGACTCAATTGGTTTTATATTATGTAAGACCTTAAATAATAACCCTTATATTCTAAATTATCCGCTCTTATAATTATTATCTTGTCACTTAAGCTAAGATGGTCACCTTAAAATTTGTACGTCTCTTATTAATATATCGTCATCTTAAACTAGTACGTCCTTCTTAATTCTAAATTTAGAGTCAGAGTTGCTCGAAGTGATATTGTGACCACTTATTACGGTGATTGTAATTTTAAAGCAGAAACATTTAGTAAAAGTTTACAGTTGCTTATTAATGAATTTGTTAAGACTACGGTGATTTCGGGTGTAGGTTGCGCGTGGTTTTCTAGTGAACTAAATGATTTAAAGATTCAAAAAGTAAACCAATATCGTAAGGCGTCTCGAATGGGTAGTGCATTTGAGTGGGAAAGATACAGGTGTATTAGAAATAGGTACAAGATTAAAATTAACAACGCCAAAGCAGATTATATCAGTAAAAAAATTGACAATTCTGCTAATCAAAAGCGCATGTGGAAATCGTTGAAAACATTTGTTTTGAAGGAACAAAAGTGTGATATCAAAGAGATAATTTTTGATACGGGGAAGTGCACGGACATTACGATAATTGCGGAGAAATTTAATAAATATTTTATTGATAGCGTTGTTGAAATTAATAACAATATTCTGGTGAAACAATACGTAAACATGATTGATGATGCGAGTTGTTCTTTTAAGTTTAAGTCGGTAACGATGGATGAACTTAAGCATGTAGTAAAACTAATGAATAATAAGAAAGATGTGAATTTTGCTAGTGCTGATATGCTTCAAGATATATTTGATCTGATTGGTGAGAATTTGTTGTCTATTGTTAATGCATCGCTGGAGTCTGGAGTTTTTCCTGATTCATGGAAAGAATCAATAGTGGTGCCTATAAGTAAAATAAAAAATTCAAGTAGGTGTGAAGATTTTCGCCCAATTAATATGATTTCGGTTCAGTCAAAAATTTTAGAAAAAATAGTTAACAATCAGTTAATTGACTACCTAGACGATAATAATATGATTTATGAGTGTCAGTCGAGCTTTAGGAAGGGTCACAGTTGTGAGTCATTGATTTCATTTGCTATTAATGAGTGGAAAGTTGCTTTTCACGATAATAAAGTAATTGTAGCGGTTTTTTTGGACCTCCGTAGAGCATTTGAAACTGTGGACAGAAGTATATTGTTGCAAAAGCTGTTAAAATATGGAATTCGAGGAAAAGAATGGCGTTGGTTCGAGTCCTATTTGAGTGGCAGGAAGCAGAGAACAAAAGTTGAAGATATTTTATCTGAGGCGATGGATGTTTTCTTAGGAGTTCCTCAAGGAACTATTCTTGGTGTTTTGCTGTTCTTGTTATACATTAATGACATGAGTAAGGTATTTGATGTGGCAAAATCACTTTTATTTGCAGATGATGGTTTGGTTTATGTAGTAGGGGATAATGTTGATTTGTGTATAACAATTGTTAATCAGGAGCTGGAAAAATTGTGTCATTGGTTTCAAATGAATAGACTTTGTCTTAATGTGAATAAAACCAAATGTATGGTTTTAAATAGTAAGGGCTGTAGAAGTCATGATGTTATAATGGAGGGTTTTTTAATTGAGAGAGTTAGTCAAATTAAATACTTGGGTATTGTAATAGACGAACAACTAAATTTTAAAGCACATTTTGATACCATTTGTAAAAAGATAGCAAAAAAATTGTATTTTTTTTCCAAAATTAGAAAGAATGTCTCGATTATGAGTGCTATAAAAATTTATAATACTGTGGTGAAGCCTCATTTTGAATATTGTTCTTCTGTTCTTTTTATGGGTAACAGTGGCATGTTGGACAGATTACAGAAGCTCCAAAATAGGGGAATGAGGGTTGTATTGAGAGTTAATAGATTTGTATCGAGGTTTGTCTTGCTTGAGACGTTGCAGTGGCACAGTGTATACCAGAGAATAATTATAAATGTTTTGACTTTCGTATTCAAATTAAGGAATAAAATGCTACCTAAATATTTGTGCAATAGCATCTCTTTTGTTGCAGATTCTCATGGATATGCGGTGCGTAATGCACATGACTTTCGTTTGGATTTTTTTAGAAATAGTCGAGCACAAAGTATGCTTATGTATAGTGGTTTGAGATTATTCAACAGTTTACCATTAAGTCTCAAATTAGAGACTGAGTTGGTGTCCTTTAAGAGGAATATAAAAAAATATGTTGGTTTAGAGTTTGTATAGGAATGCTGTGTTGCAAAAATTGTATGCGTTTCTTGGGTTTTGTATATGTTTTTATGAGTTGCTTGAATATTGTGTTTCTTAAATTTATTAGAGTATTACTTTTGTTTTGTGATGTAAATAGTGGTATTTTTTGTACCAAATAAAGTTATTATTATTATTATTATTATTATTATTATTATTATTATTGCTAATTGGTCAGTTTCTTAAATCTAAATAGATCGTTTGTACTTAACTAAATAAATTCCCCATACTTAAACTAGCAAATAATCATAGCCGCAAATAATAATCATGAAGAACTTTGTTAACACAGTTCTTTAATATCGTTTCTATTGGTATTACCTTTTATTAGGTTGAATGTTTTAATTTTAATTGTATTCAATTTTTATTAAGTTAAATGTATTCGATTGTCACTATTTTATAAGTGGTTGCAAATAATCATAAGGCACATTGTTAAAATTATCAATAACTGTCCTGAAATATCATAATTTTGTAGTACATCATTTAGATTTATGAAAAAAGAAAGAAAGGAACGACATCACAGCATTTGCTATGTCACTTCCGGTTCCATTACAGCTCACCTTTCTAGTGACAAGCCATACGGAGACATATTTTGACCGCCATCTTATGATTTTGAACGTCCACTAAATCCGTTACACTTAAACATCTAAATTAAATTATCGCACGATAAATATATTTTCCACTTCAAACACCCGCCTTCATTAAATTACCTTCAACAACTCCTCTTACGACCTAGCTAAAGCACCTCTTGGTACGCCATTGGCAAAACATATGAATAATCAATCTTTCACGTTACATAATCTACTCCCGTTTTAAATGATAATAATATAAATCACAATTTCAAACAGTAATTAAATCTTATATCTGAAGATAAATTAATAAAAACTTAGATGCAACCGTGTATGTAAAACGAAATTATCTACCCGCGTGGTTACAACAATTATTACTCGAAATTTTAACGTAATCCTGTATTAAATTCTTTAACAAATAAATCAAATATTTTAACTTACGTATTTTACTTCTGTTGTTAACTAAATCTGATTTGAAATAATTTTAATTTCAATTACTTGATATTTTAGAATTGATGCACAAAGAACAAGCGTCTTCAACGACGTTCAAAATGTAAGAGCCCTTACCATCCCTAACGGTCAAATCTAATGGAAAACTCCCACCACTTCCGTTTTACCACCGTTGTATGTAAAAGTAACCAAAATGAACTAAATTTAAAATTTCGCGCCCAATATATTCAAATTCAAATTTACAATATTACATGCCCATTCTTATTTATTGCGGAAGTGTTATTTTAAGCTATTATGCTGCCCATGATGGTCATACAATTTATGTTCCCTTTAAAATTTTTGGGTTCAAACAATTTATTGCAATTTAAACTTTTTACCATAATAGTAAGAATTAAGATCAAATACCTATTTCATTCATTTCAATATAATTATTTTTCAAAAAATCGAAAATTAATTAATAGGAGTAATTACTAACAATTAATTAAGTGGTTGCAGACTTTTACACAGTACTGTAAATATTTAGAGCATTTTTATATTCTTCATCTTCGGTTTTTATATTTTTGCAATTTATTAGTAGGTCCAGTATCGCCAATCGCCGGATTATAATACAAATTTCCGATTTTTTAATTTGGGATTTAATTTATTAGAAATATCTCTTTAGTTTTAATTTTTATTTAAACACTTCAAGTTTAATGTTTTTGTTATAGTTGTAAAAATTGTTTTTGTTTTTTCTGATTTTTTTACGATTGCAGTCGAACTTCCAGTATTTTATTAATTGATTAAATAATTTCAGGGAGGGGTTGTAACCTTTAAAACCACCCCCTTAAATACGGCCCTGAGGACGGTCCTGGCAATTTCTGTTATATTAAATATGACATAAATTAGGAAACATTTTTCAACACATGTAATTTTGTTTACAAAAAAAGCTCATATGAAGTTAAGAAAACATTTCATTATTTTCTGCCGAAAAATTCGTCATTTTGAAAATACTGGAACTTTCCGACATTTTTCGAAATTTTTAAAACAAGTAATTTTAAAATATGTTTATTTAAGAAACTAAAAAGGCTGAAATGATAATCATTAGCTAAGTTATGACAGTGTATAATAAAAAAATACATTTATTTTTAAGCTTATACAAAAATTTTTTTTTGCATTACTTATGATGTACATAGTTTCAATAATTTTATCGAAAGTTATAGAAGATTCTTTAAGCCAATTTTCAGATTTACAATATTTTTTTCTAGATCAAAAATGCTAAATGTCCTGGGCTAGAAGTAAAATGTCATTTAAATATATAAATTTTAATGTTTATATAGTACACATTAGGTTAATTTTTAGTGTTACGGCGATTACTAGGATTTCTACGGCGACGTTTCTTATCGGGGGAACCACGAATTGAGGAATGTGATGTATTACATACTGTGGTATTACTGTCAGACATTTCTCGATTATTAGAGTCTACTGCCTGTCTACCACACGATCCACACGATGGAGGACGAGGACAGCCACGCTTTTTTTTATTTGGCCCCCGCTTTTTTCCAGCATCGCAGCGTCGTTTTCGTTTTCGTTTGCAACAGCCATCTTTCGGTTCTTCGGTTTTATTTGCAGCTTTGGGTTTCGATACTTTATTTAATTTCATTTCACTAAAATTTTAAACAGGTAGTAAATATCAAAAATTTAAATCGTCAACACCGCTCAGCTTCGTATCAACAATGTTGACGTAGCCTGAGTAACTGGTTTCTTTTGTTTAAATAAAAATATACAATACACTCTATTTTAAAGTTCTCTAACTTTAAATTTGTTGTTTGAAACCAACTTTATTTATTGTGATCTGAAATGGAGAAAAAGCTCTGGTTTCAAACCGGGTATATTGTTAAAATTAGGATTAGTTAAAATAAGAATAAAAAAAGCTGAAATACAAAGATTTGTAGTGATCTACATAATTATTTTAGATAAAATATTACAAAAAAAATAATTTCGTGAATTTAATTTTTTTTGTAGCTGCCTTGTTATTATTTTCTGTGAAATGGATTGATTTTTCAAAAATTTTTACTAGACAAAAGTTGTAGTCCGTTAAATTTCCTATCCGGAACGGGGCGTCAGATTTTTTGTAAAATGTTTCGTTTAAAAGATAGAGGATTACGAAAAAAATTAAAAAAAAAATCGAGTTTTCAACATTTTGTTACTTACTTTAATTCATAACTCGAAAGCCGTTGATTTTAGACAATAAAAGGTTTAAATCTAGGTTGCTATTTGTTATGTTCTTCAAAGATACAATGTTACTTGGTTAGTACAACGAAATGTAATGCCACAGAACATATAAGTAGGAGAAGGGAACCTCGCATGTTAATTCATCGCAACACGGCCCTCCTGCGGCCGTAGGGCACAACTAAAATTTTTGCGCGGCGTTTGAATAGCTCTTTATAATTTTATAATTTTATTACAAGATTTAAAATTTCAAATTCTTAAAAAATTTATTTATAAATTTTCTATAATAAACAGAGGTAATTATAGAAAATATATAAATAAATTTCTTGAGAATTTCAAATAATTATCTACTAAGACATCAGGAGGTTGGTTATCAATAAAAATTCAGTCAAATTAAAAATGTATATGAAATATATTAAACACAAGTTAATACAAAAATTTATAAAAAAACAATAATATGTATGTACAACAAAGAGCAAATAATGTTTAAAAAGCAGTAACAATATAATATACATAAAACAATAATATTAAATAAGTATTAAAACGAACAAGTTATATAATCATATACAACAAAATAAATTTTCACATCACTTCACGTACACATGCGTCTCGTATAAAAACACGAACCAAAAATGAAAATATAACTGATGTAACCTAAAAATAATAATACAGTGTAAAATAAAGGAAGATAACACTGAAAGTCACTAGAAATCACTAAGAATCTCACCAGCTTTGATGCCCTTTGGCGAGTATAACCGAAGAATTACGATGAGGCACCCGATGATCGTGTTGCCGTAATTTCGTATCTCAGCTTCACCCCCATGTGTAATGCTTTATTTTGCTAAGCCCACTATATGTACATAATAACAATCTAACTGAAAACCCCGCCATATTCAAATACATAACAGTTCTCCCCACTTAGTTAAAAACAAAATCATTGAAACGCTCCGGTATTCGACGATTTCGACTCGATCTTCTCAGTGACTCCACTGCTGGTGGTTCGGCTACTTCTACCGGTACCTCGTCGGCTGATGCCTCGAATCGTTCTATGTCTGTAGTTGGGACTGCTTCCGTCAGCTCTCGTGTCGATTCTGCCAGTGCTCGTGTTACCATTTCGCCCTCTCGTGGAGTAGTTTCTTCACTTGCCTCATCTTCTTCATTTTCCATGCAAGTCTTCTTCCGCATTTGATCTACATGTCGTCTCATGTTTCCTGCCGCTGTTGATACCACATATGACACTGGTCCTGTAATATTGATTACTTCGCCAGCGATCCATTTATCTCGAGACAGATAGTTTCTTATGTAAACTTCCTCTCCTATTTCAAATGTTCTTATTGTCGCCTTTTGTTCCGGAATTTCATTTTTGATTGTATCTGGATGTAACTTATCCAATGCAGTTCTCAATCTTCTACCCATTAACATTTCTGCTGGTGTCTTCGACGTTGTTTGGTTGGGTGTCGTATGCTGTTTAAACAGTACTCTAGACAGTTTTAACTCGAAATCGCCCAACTTCAGTTTTTGTAGCTCTGCTTTACCATATTGCACCATCCGTTCCGCTTGCCCATTACTGCTTGGGTGATAGGGTGCAACGGTATACGCCTTAATTCCGTTTTTTTCGTAAAATTGTTTGATCTCCGCAGACACGAACGCCGTTCCATTATCAGATAAGATAGTGTCGGGTATTCCGTGGGTTGCAAACAATTGCCGTAAACATCTTACAACTTCTGACGATGTTTGAGATGTCACCAGCTTAATTTCTAACCATTTTGACATCGCATCCACTACAATTAAAAATACTTTTCCTTGATATGGCCCTGCAAAATCTAAATGCAATTTTGACCATGAGTTTTTGGGTGGTTCAATAAATTGAACGGGTGCCCTTTTTGGCTGGTTACGATGTTCCTGACAGTTTTCGCATCTTGCCACTGTTTCTGTAACGTTTTCATCCAAGGTTGGCCACCAAAGATAGCTCCGTGCCAACGCTTTCATTGTTACGACCCCTGGGTGATTTGCATGTAACAACTCCAAAACTTTCTTTTGAGCTCTTGTCGGGATAATCACGCGACTTCCCCATAGTAAACATTCCTTGTGCACTGATAACGAATCCCTTTTTCTATAATACCTCGTATACTCTTCGCTGGGCATCTCTTCAGGCCATCCGTGTAATACCCAATGTCGTACCCGATCTAATATCTTATCTTCATTTGTTAATTTCTGAATTTCTTTGGCGCCAATTGGAGGTTCTTCTATTGCTTCCAACAGTAATATATCTCCCGGAGATATGATTTCATCCACTTTTCTGGGTATTGGTAATCGGCTCAACCCATCCGCATTCCCATGTAATTTTCCTGGTCGGTACTCGACGGTATATGAATAATTTGCTAGCATTAAGTTCCATCTTAGCATTCTTGGTGAAATCATCGTAGGCATTTGTCGTTCTGGGTTTAATAGACCCACTAATGGTTTGTGATCTGTAATTATTTTGAATTCTCGTCCTGTCAGGTATTGATGAAAATATTTCACGCCGTATATAACAGCCAATGCTTCCTTGTCCAATTGTGCATAATTTCGTTCGCTGGAACCCAATGTCCTTGAAGCAAACGCAACTGGTGGTTCCGTTCCATTTGTATTTCGGTGCGCTAACACCGCACCTACGCCGTAAGGTGATGCGTCACACGACAGTATTAATGGTTTCGCTTGATCGTAATGCACTAAAACTTCTGTCGATTTTAATAATTCTTTTAATTCTTTGAATACTCCCGCATGTTCCTTCGTCCATCTAAATTCTACATTTTTATCTAATAGTCGGTGTAATTTCTCAGCGCAAGACGCTTTGTTCCGTAAGAATCTATTGTAAAAATTTATCATCCCTAGAAATGATTGTAGTTCCTGTTTATTATTAGGTTCGGGTGTTTGTATGATGGCTTCTACTCTTTTCTCCGTGGGTTGAATTCCTCTGCGCGATATTTTAAATCCTAGGAATTCGATTTCATCCACTCCAAATAAACACTTTCTTTTGCTTACCGTTAAATTTGCATCCCTCAGTTTTGATAACACTGCTTGTAATGTCTCGTCATGTTCTCTTTCCGTTGTTCCTGCTATGATAATATCGTCAAGGAATGCTGCCGCTCTTTTTATTCCCATTAACAACGTATCCATCTTCCTTTGAAATATTCCAGGTGCCGCCGACACTCCAAAAAGTAACCGGGTTACGTTAAATAGTCCTTTGTGTGTATTTATTGTCAATACTTTGGATGTTTCTTCATCGACCACTAATTGTTGATAAGCTTGCGACAAATCTAACCGCGAAAATACTGTCGCATCTTCTCCCACCTTTGCAAAAATTTCGTTTGACGTTGGCAATGGATACGTATTCTTTTTAATCATGCTGTTCACCGTACTTCTGTAATCGCCACACAATCGATACGTTCCATCCTTCTTCCGCACGGCTACCAATGGTGTTGCCCATTCCGAATATTCGACTGGTTTATAAATTCCTTGACTTACCAATTTATCAATCTCTTCTTCTACGGCTTCACGCAATGCAAAAGGTACATTTCTAAATTTTTGAAATTGGGGTCTTGCGTCGTCTTTTAGCTGTATTTGCACCTTTTCACCTGTACGTGCTCCAAGTTCATTACTAAAAACAGTTGGATATTGATCAATAAGTTTATTTACATTACAACATATTCCTTTAAACTCAACAACATTTACACCTTGTAGTGATATTCCCAATTTGTCAAACCAATTACATCCCATCCTCGTCGCCAGATTTGTTATGTTCTTCAAAGATACAATGTTACTTGGTTAGTACAACGAAATGTAATGCTTTATTTTGCTAAGCCCACTATATGTACATAATAACAATCTAACTGAAAACCCCGCCATATTCAAATACATAACACTATTTAACATTTTTTTTGCGAAATTTTCTTTTCGAGAAAATTGCAAAAATAGCGTGTTAAAATTTGATTTTTGCAAAAAGGCAAAAAAATAATCATCCCTTCCAATTTTTGACCAAATTGGACAAATTCTGATTTTTTAGAATTACAAAATATTATTTTTAGTCAAATAATGTTAAATATCCAAGGCTAGAAGTAAAATTTAATTTAAAGATATAAATTTTATTGTTCATTATATATTACACATTAGGTTAATTTCTAGAGGTACGTTAGCGTTGATTCTATGGCGACGTTTATAGTGGAGTGAAATTGTGGAACATGATGAATAATTACTGTCAGACATTTCTCCATTATGAGAGTCTACTGCCTGTCTACCACACGATGGAGGACGAGGGCAGCCACGCTTTTTTTTATTTGGTCCCCGTTTTTTTCCAGCATCGCAGCGTCGTTTCCGTTTTGGTTTGCCACAACAATCTTCTGGTTCTTCGGATTTGTTTGAATTTTTGGTTTCATCAGATTCTTTCAATTTCATTTTACTAAAATTTTGACTATCGATATCACAAAATCATCAAAAAATTTAGCTGTCAACCCTGAGCTGCCTAGATCAATAATGTTGACGTAGTCTGAGTAACTGGTTTATTTTGAAAATAAACACAAATCTAAATTTTTTACACAAAAATATTTGCTAATGTAAATGATAAAAAACGATATTTTTAGATCTTTGTATTTGAATATATCTTTGCTAATAGTTCAGTTTTTGATATTGGCAGAATACACTGAAATGTGAGGAGTAATTTTGTATTTTCAAATCGAACTTGTTCGATTCAATATTTGTTATAATCATCACTATTTTTATTTATTTTATTATTTTTATTTTATTCATTATTTTTCATTGATCAATTGGTGCATTTCTACTTGCAGAGCGAACTTCTTTCAGAGATTCTCTGGCGGCATTTTCGTATAAGTAAATTGCATACTTAACTTCTGCAACTGTTTTGGAACCAACATGGTCTGCTATAACTTCCAAATTGTGAACTCCATATTTTCGGAGAGCTTCCAAAAGTTTGATCTTTTCATTTTCTGTCCAAGTAAGATTCCTAATAAAACTCTAAAATAACCTATAGTCCGGTCAAATTAGTACAAAAAATTAGAGTGAAGGTACTGTAATTTGCAAAAAGCTGAAAATTGGTAAAATTGTTCAAAACATAATTATAAATGAAATTTAAAAAGTCCTCATCGATCCGGTACGTGGAAAAAAAGTTATTCGAGGTCAAAGATCAAAAAAATTGGTATTCGTGATTTTCTGCAAAACTGTAAGTTTTATCATAAAATAAGTTTAGACTAAATTGTAGATCATATAATTATCTATAAAAAATGAATGAATACTTTTTTCCTAAGAGCCACCGTTTCTGAGATATAACGATTCAAAAAGTTGGAAAAGTTGGAATTGTCATCATATGCATACGTACGCCACGTATATACTGTGGTGAAAAAGAGGATTCGCACCTACCCCGTACATTTTGATGAAAGTTTTATTTTGTTTTAAATAATTTTAAGTTGTAAGATTGGAGAATTAGACAGGTGGAGGCGAATCGACGAGGATATTGGCTTTTGCGCCGACTGCGCCCGCCCGAGCATGTTGTGTCATGTAAGCTCGAGGCGATTATTGAGATTTTTTTGATATAAGTTTAAAATTGTGAATGATATTTGTGAGTACTGAATTATTTTTGATTGAATAAAGTGAATTTTGATGCGAATGCATTATTGCGTAATTTTTGGATAATTTTGCTACCGAGCGGTAGTTGATTTGATGGTTTTGATTGAATTAGTAGTTTGGATTGATTTAATTGATTTGGTAAAATTTGGAAAGAGCAATTGAAATTAAAAATTGGATCTGAATTATTTAAAGTTGAAATTGGTTTAAAATTGGAAGAATTAAAAGTTACATTTGCATTTGTACGAGCGTGTGGCCAGATGGTGATAACAAGGCGATTTGGATACGCGTAAAAGTTAAAAGTACGAGCGCAGTAAGGTTTTACATTGAATTAAATTTGAATTTATTTACGAAACAAGAATTTATTTTGGAATAATTTAATTTTTGGACATGAATTTTTATTTTAATTATTTTTGAAGAGGATTTAATTTGGAGAATTTATTAAATTTTTTGGATTGATCAGAATCTTATTTAAATTGGATTTCGTTGATTGGTAATTTATTTTGGAATTTTGAACCCGCTCCTGAGAAGTCTTAGCTCTCCGAATTGGAAGCCGTAGAGATTGGTGGTTATTTTGAAGTTTGCCACGCATTGCAAAAAAAAATATCATTACAATACATACATCACTGAAGCTGTAATATAAGTAAAAATATTTGAATTATAATATTATATGAATTATATTATATTCAATATATGTGACTTGGTCTACGAAAAAAGGGGTCTTAGCTGTTAAAAACTCATTTTCAATTTTTTTGCCGATCCGGATTGAGTTTGAGATGCTTTTTAACATGGTTAAAACCAAAGTCATAACTTGTTTAAAAGTTAACTTAAAATTAAGAGAAAAAAGAGTACAAATACGAAAAAAACAGAATTTATTCAATGTAGTTCATCATCATCGCCATTCGAATTAACATCGTCGTCAAACCTGTCATTGTCCTGGACGTTGTCTTCATCGTTTTTACGAAAATATTGTCTGTAGCCGGTACTGAACTTTTCATCAACACTATTTTTTAATTTTTTTTGTGATGCGAAAGACCAACAGAAACGATTGCATAAACGTGATAACATTCATAAACTCATTTCTTAGGAAAAAAGTATTGATACATTTTTTATAGATAATTACATGATCTACAATTTTTGTCTGAGATAATTTTATGATAAAACTTACCGTTTTGCTGAAAATCGCAAAAAACAATTTCTTTTACCTTTGACGTCGAATAAATTTTTTCCACGTACCGGATCGATGAGGACTTTTTAAATTTCATTTATAATTATGTTTTGAACAATTTTACCAATTTTCAGCTTTTTGGGAATTAGTGTACCTTCGAATGTCTAGATTGACCGGACTACTAGTCGAAAATTACGAATGTAAAACAGATGGAAGGTTACTAACATAAATACCAACTTGATATTTTCATATTATTTATTATATTATAAAAGACCTCCAATGTTCTTAGTCGAGTATATCCATTTCATTTATCTTCATATTATGTTTATTTTACTTTACTGTGGACTTCCCTGCGATTTTATCAAGGTGTGCTAAAATTGAATGTTTCATTTAATTACCCAAACTTAATAAAATTAGTAGTATTTTAAATTATTAACATGTGAATTCGCCTGTTTTTGGGCCAGACGCCGAGAAGCATTCCCCTACCATAACGGAGGTACAATACAGTCCTGTAACTTTCTTTCGATGCAGTGAGTACCATAAATTTTTCGTTTTTGAGTAAACATTTCAAACTTGGATTATGTTCGCTCCACAACATAGAATTCCATTATTCTGCTGTCCAATTCTTATAAGCTAAGTGCTCTCTGTAGTCGCATCTTCTTGTTTTTTGATTTTAGAAGTGATTTTCTTTTGGCAGCCCGGCCAACATTCGCATTAATTGATTTTTACTGTACTCCCAGAAACGGAATTTTTATAGCACCGATTAAGTTCTGTACGCAATTCAGGTATCGTCAATCTTTGATTACGTTTAGATTCACAATTAGATTGCAGCATCAGTACTGATAACATAATGTTATAAATTTATTCGCAGAGTAGGACGGGTCCAGGGGGATATTTTTAGTGAGTACAGGAGTTTATCAAAACGGCCTGGAGCGTAGAGCCAGTTAAAACAAACGCAACCACCGCAAATCTCGGATCCACCCTAAAATCTAGTCATCTAATCGTACTAACAACTGACAATTAACTGACAACTCCCGGGTAATTAATAGTTCTCCTAGTTCTTTGTTTTCTACATCTGTAATTTTCAAGTTTAAATTATACCCAAAAATTCTTTAATAAATGAAATGTACGATTGCACATTTTGGCTGGTTTTACGCGTATTTTTAAATGATCCTCAAAAATTAGTTTTTATATTCGCAATTTACGCCAAATCCTACCATAATTTTATTAATTTTTTGTCTAATTTGTGGTGTACTTTAAAGTCCTACTCCTATGTAGTAGTCTTTGAAATTTTTAAATATTTTGAAATTTCTTTTTTCGATTTTCCTTCGCCGTATAAATTCACTAAAATTAAAAATCCAAAAAATTATATTTTTCTATTAACGAGGGCATAAATTTTAATATAATAATATTTTTAGGAATTTTTATGGTAGCTTTGTGTTACCATCTCTAATCACTTAACCTAGTATGAGCTAGAGTAAAACAATATGAATATTAAGATCATAATATCAGTGGCGATTGGTACGGCACGGCACGGTGATGAAACAGAATAATTATTATACTGTCGTGTTACAAAATGGTTTAGGCCCTTGATGAAAATTTGTAAATTTTATTAATTTTATATTGTAAATGTAAGGTTGGCGAAAGGTTGTAACACGGGTAGGCTTTGATTAATTAAATAATCGCCGCCGTTGTGTGTTAACTGAAGGTTAATTTCGCTGCCACCAGAGCCTGTTTATAAGCCGGGCTCAAACTTTTAAATTGAAGATCGGAGACGTAGGATTATTACCAAGTCGATCGCCTTTTTAATAACAAGAAAAGAATAAGAACATGTAAATCACAACTAATTTATTTAACACAAAAAAAAATATAATGAAAAAAACGGTACAAAAAAAATTATAATTACAAAATAAAATATAATAAAAAAAAATAATTGCTGAGAATTAATTTACCAAGTTAACTTTCTGTTATAAAGATAAAAATTACATTGAAATCGTTGGGACTCACCTAAATAAAAAAAAACATACAATTTTAAATATAAAAATTTGGTCATTACCTTTTTAGTCGTTGGAAAGCGCACAAAACAAAACAAAAAAAAGATTTAAAAGAAAAATTATTTGAACCACTAAAAAAAAAATTAAAATTAAAATTCAATTATGAATACTAAAAAAATGAAATTTTATTATGAATACTTTAGAAAAAAAAATTATTTAATTATGAACACTTTTAAAAAAAAATTTAAATCTTATTATGAATACTTAAAAAAAAAATTTAATTATGAATTAGCACAACACTTTTATTTAATACCCGGAACGAACGGGCAGGTTGGATTACGCGTCTTGTCGGAGATGAACTGGTGCCTTAAGGGACCCTGCTCTATTTATATGAAATTTTGGAATACATGTCAATAAGGTTGATGTGTATTCGTTGACAAATTTTTGGTTTACAAAAACTAGATTTTTAATTATAAAAATTGGCATTATCGTTT
The DNA here is from genome assembly GCA_911387805.1 of Cantharis rustica. Classification (NCBI taxonomy): domain Eukaryota; kingdom Metazoa; phylum Arthropoda; class Insecta; order Coleoptera; family Cantharidae; genus Cantharis; species Cantharis rustica. The sequence continues at coordinate 41,910,562 of OU426879.1, forward strand.
TTAATTGTTGTTATGGATAGGGAATAATCATATTCGATTTTGATTGAAAAATTGGCAAATTTTTGCAGTTAATTGACTTTTCTAATAGTGAAAACTCATGAATGACATTTTTGTTGCATCGCCCAAAATCAGGTTAACATATATATTGATTGTAATCAAGAATTTTAGCAAAAATATTCGCGAACGTCGAATTTAAATCAGTGCACCCAAAAAGTTGACTTGAATTTCAAGCTTGTGTGTACGTTATTAGAAGAATGTTTGGGATTCACTGTTTGTGAAGGTAAATCTTTTAACACATATCAATTAGTTGTCGAGACGGTCACTTCAAATCGATATTCTAATGAATTTGCTCTCATCTTCCCCTTATTTTTAAGTTTTAACCAGTGATTTCCAATAGTTATTTATAATTTGAATTTTTACTATATAGTTTTAGAAAAGTTTTGAGGTGACTGGTTTGTTTAACTTTCATGGTTTAAAATGTGTTTATTTAAAAATTAATTTTATAGTTTTTCTCAACTTAATTGATTTTTAGTTTAATAACGTAATTCTTAGTTATTTTGCAAGATTTTTGGCACATAACATGAGATTTTTCTAGCAAAAAGATTACGCTTTTTTTTAGTGTAAGTTTGAACTTTGTATGTTCGGTTTCCTCAAATTTAGAGTCAATAAGGTCAAAATTCGTTAGTTCTAATTAGTTTTTAAAAAGACATATCTGTCCCATAATTCATGAATCCCTCTTAAGTCCTTAGGTTAAATTCGTCAACCACTTAAGTTGTGAAACTTTGTGGCCGTTTTAATATAATTTGAAATATGCGCTTCCCATCCTTTTTACATATTTATCTTAATTGTATAATTATTAACTAATTACGTTTTACTTATTTATATTCGCAATTTGAAAAAGGTAACTTATATAAAATAAAAGATTTTGATCGGTCGCTTATTGCGTTTATGCTAAATTTGCATAAATTACCTTTGTTTATGCTTGCGAATTTATGGGCGGTTTGTTACAAGGTTGAGAAAAGTAGGGGCTTTTTTGCAGAAGATGGCCGCCAGAGTGGTTGATTGACTTTTGGCTCCGTGGATTTTTAATATTTTGTAAGAAATATTTTTTTTGAAATAGTGAAATTATTTTGGGTATTGTGATTCGAATTTTGATTGAGAGTATTTTTGATCGAAAGTGGCCGCAGCCGAGATTTTTGGATATTTTTGCAATGATTAAATTTGAATTTTTTTTATGAGTGATTTTTGTTTGATTGGGGTTAATTTTAATTTTGGACTTGATAGTAATTTAATTGAAATATTCGGATTTACACAGTAAAAATTACAGAGTAAATATTTTACACTAAAAAACACTAGCTTGTGTTCATATAGGTCCACTCAATTTAGTGTAAATTTTTCACTAAAAGTTTTAATCAAGTGTAGTGTAAAGAGCTCACCAAAATTTGTTAAAATTTTAACCTTATTTCGGGTACACAAAACAAAATTTAGTGTTAAAATAAAATGAAAATTTAAATTAATTTTCACTATTTTGTGTATAATTATATTAGATAAACACACTAAACAGATAATTTATTAACTCTAGTATAAGTACTTTTTTAGATGAATAGATTGAATTAAAACACCAATTAGGGTATATTTTAAATTAATCTAGGGTTTAGTAATACACTATACCTATAAATAAAATACATATTGTAGTGTAAAAATTTCTTTATTTAGATGTAAAATTTACCTGACCACATGTGAATTAAACACATTAATTAGAGTACTTATTACTATAAATATATATTACATAATTAAAAATATTAAAACACAAAAAATTATTTTTATCAAAAAACATTTTTTATGTCGCATATTGTGAAATTTTAAAATAGAACAGATTAAATCATAGTGCGTTGTCAACATTCTGGCAACTTTCTGCTATAATATACCAGTCAAGTCTGGGTGGTTCCCCGATTTGTGTGAAAAATTTAAAAAAATGCTTGTAACTGCAAACGGACTCCATTTTCGGTAGAAGAAAACATCAGAAAAATAATTAATAACATAAACCCAATTTTTGAAATAAAGGATATTTTTTGCTTGTAGTCATATTCCTTCAGCCCGTTCTTCGTGAAAGTGATAATAATACTCGAATGATAACTTGAACCATGATTCCAATAAGCGGCGTCCACTGTATTTTACAATAACTTGCAGGTTGAAGAGTAATTAATTTGTCCGTCAGCGTTGCATAAGTTTTGATACGTTTCCTCTTATTGTTTTACTTGGAAGAGAAATAATACTTTAGTTGCCCTATTCCAACAATCTAAAAAAAAAATTGTTCATAAATCTAATGTTAAAAATAATAACAACTTCACATACTACTGAATTCCGTTTCATATTCTGAAATAACTGTAGGGTTCGGGTATATTACGGTAGTTTGGTATTTTTAATAATTTTATCTTATATCTTGACCAAATATCTCTTCAAAATTTATTTGAATACCTGGATATAATTGTTGAAAATCTTCCTCGATCTAAAGCAAAATTTTATATTTCAGTAACAGTACAAACACATAAAGATAATAAAACTTACAGACCACGAATGATGGAGAAATCTTGGAAATTCTTTTAATACGTTAAATTCCAACGACCCAAGTAACACACGATCGTATAATATACGTATATTTTTGGGATAAATAGTATATTTTTGGTATACGTCTAATTTTGGTAAGTCTAATATACGTATATACGTATACACTTTATATACTATACTTAAAATATTCGTATATTATACGAAGCTTATATACTAAAATATAACTTACATTCAAATGTAGAATTTTGATCTAGGCAATACGTTTAGTAGATGTATATTATACGCATAAATTTACCATATTCACAATAGTATATTTATGGTCTACGATATATGTTTAATAAACGTTTGTTATAAACGTAAACACTTAACATTATTCCTTTAGAAATTTTAAGCATGATAGGTAGAATTTTCAGCTAAACAATTCGTATTATAGATGTGGATAATACGTATAAATTTACCATATTGCAAATAGTATATTTTTGGTCTACGATATAGTATGTTTAATAAACGTTTGTTATAAACATAAACACTTAACATTATTTTTTTATAAATTTTAAGCATAAAAGGTAGAATTTTCAGCTAAACAATTCGTATTATAGATGTGGATTATACGTATAAATTTACCAATTTTTTTTTTTTTTTTTTTTTTTTTTTAATTTCAATTAATATTTACAATCTGTCATGTATAAAATAACAATAAGTAAATGGTGTGATACAATAAGTTAGGGACATGTAGAAAATTTTCCATTGAAAATTCTCCTTCTGCAATATATTTTTAAATGTTACTTGTTACACAGTATTAGCGGAATTTAATTTATTATGCAAATCGAGTTTCTAAATCGGTTATCATGAAACGATTGAGTCGTCTTATTTCTTGTGTGTTGTCTAGTAATGCGTTGGCGAGTTCATTAGGATGGTTTTCCAATCTGTTCTTATAGTTTATGTGGTACTTGTAGATTTCTTCCCGAATAGAATTTAGGTGCAAGTCGTGTTGTATGACATAGTTGGGCACATACCACGGTGCATTTGTAATTGTTCTAAGTACCTTGTTTTGAAATCTCTGCAAGATTTCGATATTAGATAAACTGGCAGTCCCCCAGAGCTGGATGCCGTTTGTCCATATGGGTTTTAGTATAGTCTTATAGGTGAGAATCTTGCTTTCTAGAGATAACTGTGACGTTTTTCCAATCAACCAATACATTTTTCTAAATTCTATACCAAGCTGTTTACGCCTTATTGAATATATGTTTTTGCCAGGTAAGTCTTCTGTCGAGATTCATACCAAGGTATTTTACATCTTCAGCATGTGGTAAAAAACAATTGTTTAATTTTACTAGAGGGCATGAATCTCTCCGCATTGTAAAAGTGACATGAGTAGACTTCACTTCATTGGCCTTCATTCTCCATTTTTGTAGCCAAACTGCATTCTTGGACATAAGCCAGGCTTTTGATAAGGTGTGGCATGATGGCCTGTGCTACAAACTAAAGAAAACTCTTCCTCACCCCTTCTATCAATTACTGGCGTCTTACTTAAAAGATAGATACTTTTTGGTTAAACACCGTGACGAATACACTGGTTTATATCCGGTTGACTCTGGAGTACCACAGGGTAGTGTACTGGGACCTGTACTCTACATAATTTATACAGCCGACCTTCCGACTACGAGATTAACAACTGTAGCTACATTTGCTGACGATACGGCCATACTAGCATCCCATATCGACCCTATACTTGCTTCAAGAAATTTACAAAATAACCTTGATAAAATCCATGTTTGGCTACCATATTTAAAATAGTATATTTTTGGTCTACGATATATGTTTAATAAACGTTTGTTATAAACATAAACACTTACAGAGCCGTATTTAAGGGTGGGGTTTTAGGGGTTAGAACCTCCCGCCCCTCCGTAATTATTTATCAAGTACTGGAAGTCCGCTTGCAATCGTAAAAAAATCAGAAAAAACAAAAACAATCTTTACAACTAATAACAAAAACATTAAACTTGAAGTATTAAAAAAAATTAAAACTAAAGATATTTCTAATAAACTAAATCCCAAATTAAAAAATCGGAAATTCCTATTAATATTTGGCGATTGGCGACACTGGATTGAATACACCTACTAGTAAATTGCAAGAATATAAAAACTGACGATGAAGAATTTAAAAAAGTGCTATATATTTACAGTAATATTGAAATAAATGAAATATATATTTTATCTTAATTCTTACTACATATTATGGTAAAAATTTTAAATTGCTATAAATTGTTTGAACCAAAAATTTTAAAAGAAAAATAAATTTTATGACCATCATTGGCAACATAGCTTAAAACAACACTTCTGCAAAAATTAGAGTGGGCATTGCAAACCCATAAATTGTTTTATATTTTGGTGTAATTTAGTTTTTCGTTTTGACAACAAGGGTATTCACACTCTCTGGTATATCACGTGGTAAATATATCACGTTTACCAGGGTGTTATTTGACTGTGTAGTAAACTCCCATAAGAGCAAATACCATACCTCGTGGTATTCGTAAGTTGCCCTCGACCGTGTATTTCTAGTATGGTAAAGTTAAACCAGTGCGCCGCTTTTCTGCGTTGTTGTATTTTAACTTCTAATATGGCGAAGTGCACACAGCTGATTTAAAGTAACTACTACTTACAAAAGTAATAACAGCTGATTGTGCTGAAAGTAGGATTAAAGTTAAAATACCAACACTCAATACCACGAGGAATGTTCACAGATATGGTATAAATGTGTTGTAAATTTACCACGTGTTAAATACACCAGAGAGTGTGAATACCCTAATTTATTTACCATCCGTAAAATAAGAATTTAGTTTGTGATTTTTATTAAATTAAAAAATTTTATTTAAAGACGGTTTTTTACAAAAGAGTTTAAAATTAAAATATGAATAAGTTTAAACTTATTAAAAATATTGTAGTAAACAAAAATTTTAAAATGGCACAAACAAAAGTTTTATCCGCGATGCCCCCCAGAAGTCAACCTGTAATCAAAATTTGTCGCTCCCTCAACAAATTATTTTAAATCATTAAATAAAGTTCACAAAAATCAAAATTTTCTTTGAATATCAAACTGAAATAAAGAAAAATCGCTCAAAAAAATAATTACTTTAATTAAATAAAAACAATCTTCTCACAAAATTTCAACTTTTTTGCGGTCACTTCCGACCAAAATACCTTTAAACAAAATTTTCCAATAACAATACTCAAAAATAAAATCGTAATTGTAAAAATACTTGCACAAAGTTATACTCAAAAAATCAACGGAGCAAAATCTAGGCCTTTGTCATTTCTGCCATCTTGGCAAAAAAAATCTCCTTCTACTCATTTTTCTGCAAACATTACATTTCAAAAATTTATATAACAAAATTTAAATTTAAAAATATTACCAAAACTGCACTTATTTTGCCGATTTTAGCATGACTGACGGTTTAAGTTGGGACTTAAATTTTTTTATTTAGGTATTTATTTATTTATCAAGTTCCTTCTATTTTTTATTTTATATTTGTTTTTTTTTTGTAGCTTTTTTTTATTTTTTAAATATATTGTACTTTATATTTTTATTTTTTGTTTTAAATTTTAGTTTTCTTTATATTTTAATAAATTAGCTATTTATTTTTTAATATTTTTAACCCCCCCCCCTCCCGAAAATCTAGTCTAAATACGGCCCTGAACATTTAACATTATTTTTTTATAAATTTTAAGCATAAAAGATAGAATTTTCAGCTAAACAATTCGTATTATAGATGTGGATTATACGTATAAATTTACCATATTGAAAATAATATATTTTTGGTCTACGATATATGTTTAATAAACGTTTGTCATAAACGTAAACACTTAACATTAATCCTTTATAAATTTTAAGCATGGCAGGTAGAATTTTCAGCTAAACAATTCGTATTATAGATGTGGATTATACATATAAATTTACCATATTTAAAATAGTGTATTTTTGGTCTACGGTATATGTTTAGTAAACGTTTGTTATAAACATAACCACATCACAACGAATCTAATGAAAAATGTGAAATTAATGTCAATAAAGAAAAAGAAGTGATAGATAATCCTATTGATATTACGAGTACATGCAATATCTCTAAGATTAATACTATTGATAATTTGCTAAATAATCAAACCTTGCCGCCATGCTTTGATTTTAAAGACAACGTCGAAGAACAGGAACAAAACGTGTTTATTTATACCTGATAAATTATTTTAAATTTTTATTTGATTTTTAATTTAAATATAATATTATTATTACATTTAACCCTGCGCTTTAATTTTTTTAACTACGCGCCATTGTAACTGGTAAAGTAAAGTAAGCCAACTAAAAGTTATCATAAGCCGCATAGGTAGATGGTTAGAGTGGTTGCCTCATAGTCTTGACACCGTGCGTTCGAATCCCGTAGATGTCAAAAAAAATGTAAGTACAATTTAATAAATTTCTGAAATGTAGGAATAATGTAATAATTCGAATTTCACAGATAGTAAACAGGGATAAACGCAGCCTAAAAAATACGCATTATGAAATTAAATTAAATTAAAAAAAAAATGCTCTAAATTTTTTTTTTATCTATAATTGTGATATAAAAATACGAATAATATACGTACATTAAATATGTATAATATACGTAGACAGTATACGTCTATATTGCACTGTTAAAGGAGTGAATCTTTAAAAATGCATACTTACTTCATCAATTATGCAGTAATGCAAACCTCAGCTTCCAGATATTTGAATATTGAGTTAAAGTTATTTGCGATCTTTTTTATTTTCAAAAAAACTTGTAAAAGTATTAAATGAATGTTGAATTTATTTTTAAATTTAGTAAACGATTGAATTACAATTAATTTAGATTTATAATTTCGTCAAATGCGCTCCGTATTATTCGATCACGATTCTTATTCAGTAAACCCCGTTATCACTTATAGTGTTGATTATGCGAACCTGTCTATCTTCCTGTAAGTTCGACCTTCAATGGTCCACTTTAAATTGGATGTGAATCTCCTCTTATCGTCACGTTACGTGAAAACAGCTCCCAGCTAATTCCAAATAATTTCTCTTCTTCTTGCCTAAATGTTTCTTCTTGGTTATTCCAAATTGAATTTCTTATTTTTGTTATCCAATATTTATTTGATTCTCTTTGAGAATTACTCCATTTCCAGAGAACAATCTCAACACGACCTTACCGGTCCACGTTTAATCATCAACAACCTTTTTTTCCTTCTTTATTATCTCCACCTGTTGTCCAGGCGATCCTTTATTATTTTTTTATTCAATTTTTCTTTTTATCGATGTTTTTTTATGATAACGTGATTTGAAATTATTATTTGATTGCATGTACCCGCACTGACGACCATGTTGGTTAACATATCTGACGTTCTTCGACTTTCAATCATTTACTTAACCAATAAATTTTTTGTTTTATTTTAAATTAAATCATGTGTTCAAATATCAAGTTTCTTTGAATTATTTTTTTTATTTACTTTATCGATGAAATTTGCAACTGCTTACCTTTATGAACACTGCAATATATAGGGATACGTCATGACCAAAAATACGTATACGTATACGTTTATGCTATACAGTTTATAGACGTAGCATAATGAAGGATAATATACGTATATTGAATATGTATAATATACGTAGACAGTATACGTCTATATATTGGGATACGTGATGACCAAAAATACGTATACGTATTCGTATATGGTATACGTATTATAGTTGGTTTTAACGTTTGGTCTAGACGATTTTTATACGTCTAATATACTATTATGTGTTACTTGGGGATTTTCCATTAATTTCCAACACTAAAAAAATATTTGAACTGAAACACTAGAACAATATTAACTTGCTCACTGCACTCGGATGAATGCAATTTTATATTAACACGGAGGTAATCTTCAATAGCAAGTGGTCAACGTTTTTATTTATCCGGGAATCACCGGCAACAAACTTTGATAAAATGTGCCATTTTTGCGTTTTTATCATCGGTAATTATAGTAATGTCACCTAACACCTACTAGATTCGATCTATCAAGGTTGAGATTCACTCTACATAGCGCTTATTTTAGCGTCTAGTTAGAATTAATCATTTTAGTGTGAAATATAAAGTAGAGAGAAATTATACACTAAAAATTAACACTAAATTATTTACCAACTACACTAGATGTTTTACACGACAAAATTTTTTACTGTGTATGAAATTATATTTAAAAGAGCGACGTGTGGATTAGAAGAAATTTGGTTGATAATTTGAAATTATAAGTTCGATGCTTGATCAAGTATAAAAATTTTTGCAGCTTAAAATAATTTCGATTGCAAATAATTTAAAATCGAATTCTGGTATTAAGATTTTTTTTAACGAACATTGAACCTACCACCCTAAAAAGTTTCTCTACTCTCGCATATCAGAGCTACGCCGTGCGTGGTAAGGAAAAGTGGTTTATAAAAAATATCACTACAATACAGACGATGACAAATCAATCACGATTGCTAGGTTTAAGGGTCGGTATTTCGATGTCAGTTGGAAGTTTAAGCCTAAGATAAGCCAAACAAGGTTTGAACTACAGCATTTCATTTTTTGCAATAAATTGTGATCTGAATTACCAGGCTAGATACTGGAATATTAGTAGAATATTACTGGAATAAATTATTAAAAATTATATTTTGAAAAAAAATATAATATAATATTATCTCTAGTGCTTATTAAATTCGTATGATATTATTTGTTTCCATGATGTTATAAAAATTGAAATAATTTGGAAAAATTGATTTTGGAATGGATTCCAGATTTCTCGTTTAATTTCAAAGTGAATATTTATTTTAAACCCTGAAAAATTAATCAGCCTTCGTCGGATTCTTTTTTAAAAATAAATATTAAAATTAAAAAAAAATATTTTTTACAAACTAAATTTAAACCTTTTATTGTCTAAACTTAACGGCTTTTGAGTTAGAAATTAAAGTAAGTAAAAAAATGAAGAAAAATTCGAGATTTGTTTACTTTGGTTATTTTCAAAATTCTTGTATCTTTTAAACGAAAATTTACAAAAATTCTGACGTCCTATTCCGGATAGGAAATTTAACGGGCTACAACTCTTGTCTAGTAAAATTTTTTTGAAAAACCAATTTTTTTCACGGAAAATCAGAAAATAATAAAGAAAGCAGCTACAAAACAAAAAATTAAATTAATTAATTTTATTGAAAAATTATTTTTTTAATTAATACATCTTTTAAAACAATCAAAACCGTTTATTGAAAATGAGGGTAGTCATTTTGAAAATTTACTTAAATAATGTAATAGTTTAACCTTAGTTAATAAAAAATTAAAAATTTTAAAACCCCCTGACTGTAAAAAAATTCTAAAAATAAAAATTAATATTAAAAGTACCTTACTTTAAAAACTATACTGTTCCCTTTAAAAAGAAAAAAGCAATTTTTTCTTCTTCATTCAACAACAAATTCTCAGACTCCTCCCCCCCCCCGCTACAAAATTTAAACATTAATTTTGAAGTCGGCGGAAACGGAGATTTGTTCCACTTACGAAACCTGTTTATACATTCCATATTAAACATTCAGTATTTATATACATATTTCGCCTAGAATAATGATACCGACTGTAACACATCGTATTTTAAATGAAACAAACCTACCTTTTATTTAAATTAAGATTAAAAAATTATTTCATTAAATTATTTAGAACTTATAGTGATAGCCCTTGTATTTTTTCTAATTTCGTATGTGATATTCCATTTCTCCAAAACTGTTGCCCATGGTTTACTGTTGTTACCAAAGCACATCTTCGCTCTTATCATAGGCATCTGAAACCGAGAATTTATTATAGATAGATTTATTCCATTTATTATAGATAGATTTTTATACTTTATTTTATATTAAGTGCGTCAAATACAAATTTTTAGTACTTGAATGATGTATGTTGTCGAAACCGTTCAGGTCGAGACTCAAAACATCATTCAAGAGCATTTACACTTTCTTGTTCACAAAATATTAGAATAAATTGTTTCAGAGTTTCATTTATTTTTAATTTTTTGGCAAGTGTAGAAAATGAAATATGCAATACAGATAACATAAATACTAAGTTTGGTTCCTTTAGAGTCTTTTTTAACACAGCGTTGTCTTCATTACTTTTAGCTGAATCACTCTTCTTCTTTCTAATGGGTATATCTTCACCACTTACATTAACCAAATTGTTAACTTTTGATATCAATTGTCCCTTTGGTAAAATAGATTTTCCGGTTCTGGAGTCTTTCTTTCTTATTGCCGGGACAACATATGTCCCTACAACTTCTTTCGGAAATAAGGCAATAATTTTAGCTGCTAGCACTAAATAATCATTTTCTTTCAGTCGATTGCAACAAAATAATTATTTCTATACGTATTTAAGTGTGCAAACCATAGAGGTTTTTAGAGCTTCTGAATGTTTTTTATTGAAACCGCTCAGGTTGAAACATAAAACATAAATGATTATTAGTAATGATTATACAGTTACTCACAAAAGTACTCGGGCGTTAATTTTTTTGTCGCAGATTTCATAGTCTTTATTTTTGTTCATATAAATTTTTTAGTTTTTCGCCTCGTTTTCGACTGAGAGTGACTTAAAGGTGGTTTTCTCAGGAGATTTTTATGCGATTTTTACCGATACTGCTTTAAGTCACTCTCGGTCGAAAACGAAGCGGCGAATAAAAAAATATATATAAACAAAAATGAAGACAAGGAAATTATCTACCAAAAATGTCTGAAAAGTATTTTTGTAAAAGTGATGTTTATATGTCAAAAATAGTTTTCAAAACTGTATATCTAAAACTTTATCTTACAACATTTATGATTTACAATAACACATAAAATTATAAGTACTATAATTTTATGCACAATAATAATGTAAAAATTACCTACCCTTTAGGCACAGACGCGCTATGTCAATCACATGTACTACGTATACAAAACAATGTATACAGCCACTACTCTTATTACGATTGCACTTAGAAATGAAGTGAAAACCATAAAGACACTCTTGCATATTATCGAGGTGGGCGCGCGTACGCTTGAATCAAATGTATCAGTTAATTTATATTTGAATCAAACATTACTATTTCAGAGACTTTCAAATGAAACAGACAGATATTCCTGCATTTTTAAATAGAATATGTTAAGTAGATTTTCTTTTTGGATTTAATTTAAATTTCAAATAAATTATTAATTCATCTTAAGTTTACCCTTTTATTTCAATGAAATAATATATTCTTACATCAAATAATGTTTGTTTGGATCTAATATATTTTTTTAAATTTACGTGTATATTTGCAGCAAATATACTATTTTTTGCATTACTTATGATGTACATAGTTTCAATAATTTTATCGAAAGTTAATCAAGTCTTTCTTCATTCAAATTGCAAAAATAGCGCGTCGAAATTTGCTTTTTTCAAAATGGCAAAAAATAACTTAAAAAACAAATCTCCATCAATTTTCGACCAAATTGGACACATTTTGATATTCAGAAAGCTTTAAATGATTGAAGATTCTTTAAGCCAATTTTCAGATTTACAATATTTTTTTCTAGATCAAAAATGCTAAATGTCCTGGGTTAGAAGTAAAATGTCATTTAAATATATAAATTTTAATGTTTATATAGTACACATTAGGTTAATTTTTAGTGTTACGGCGATTACTGGGTTTCTACGGCGACGTTTCTTATCGGGAGAACCACGAATTGAGGAATGTGATGTATTACTGTCAGACATTTCTCCATTATTAGAGTCTACTGCCTGTCTACCACACGATCCACACGATGGAGGACGAGGACAGCCACGCTTTTTTTTATATGGCCCCCGCTTTTTTCCAGCATCGCAGCGTCGTTTTCGTTTTCGTTTGCAACAGCCATCTTCCGGTTCTTCGGTTTTATTTGCAGCTTTGGGTTTCGATACTTTATTTAATTTCATTTCGCTAAAATTTTAAACAGGTAGTAAATATCAAAAATTTAAATCGTCAACACCGCTCAGCTCAGCTCAGCTTCGTATCAACAACGTTGACGTAGCCTGCGTAACTGGTTTTTTTTGTTTAAATAAAAATATACAATACACTCTATTTTAAAAGTTCTCTAACTTTGAATTTGTTGTTGTCTGTAGCTGTCTTGTTATTATTTTCTGTGAAATGGATTTGATTTTCAAAAATTTTTACTAGACAAAAGTTGTAGTCCGTTAAATTTCCTATCCGGAACGGGGCGTCAGATTTTTTGTAAAATGTTTCGTTTAAAAGATAGAGAATTACGAAAAAAATCAAAAAAAAACTCAAGTTTTCAACATTTTGTTACTTACTTTAATTCATAACTCGAAAGTCGTTGATTTTAGACAATAAAAGGTTTAAATCTAGGTTGCTATTTAACATTTTTTTTGCGGAACTTCCTTTTCGAGAAAATTGCAAAAATAGGGAGTTAAAATTTGATTTTTTAGAATTACAATATTTTTTTTAGTCAAATAATGTTAAATATCCAAGGCTAGAAGTAAAATTTAATTTAAAGATATAAATTTTATTGTTCATAATATAATACACATTAGGTTAATTTCTAGAGGTACGTTAGCGTTGATTATAATTTCAACGGCGACGTTTATAGTCGAGTGAAATTGTGGAACATGATGAATAATTACTGTCAGACATTTCTCCATTATCAGAGTCTACTGCCTGTCTACCACACGATGGAGGACGAGGGCAGCCACGCTTTTTTTTATTTGGTCCCCGTTTTTTTCCAGCATCGCAGCGTCGTTTCCGTTTTGGTTTGCCACAACAATCTTCTGGTTCTTCGGATTTGTTTGAATTTTTGGTTTCATCAGATTCTTTCAATTTTATTTTACTAAAATTTTGACTATCGATATCACAAAATCATCAAAAAATTTAGCTGTCAACCCTGAGCTGCCTAGATCAATAATGTTGACGTAGTCTGAGTAACTGGTTTATTTTGAAAATAAACACAAATCTAAATTTTTTACACAAAAATATTTTCTAATGTAAATAATAAATAACGATATTTTTAGATCTTTGTATTTGAATATATTTTTGCTAATAGTTCAGTTTTTGATATTGGCAGAATACACTGAAATGTGAGGAGTAATTTTGTATTTTCGAATCGAACTTGTTCAATTCAATATTTGTTATAATCATCATTATTTTTATTTATTTTATTATTTTTATTTTATTCATTATTTTTCATTGATCAATTGGTGCATTTCTACTTGCAGAGCGAACTTCTTTCAGAGACTCTCTGGCGGCATTTTCGTATAAGTAAATTTCATACTTAACTTCTGCAACTGTTTTGGAACCAACATGGTCTGCTATAACTTCCAAATTGTGAACTCCATATTTTCGGAGAGCTTCCAAAAGTTGGATCTTTTCATTTTCTGTCCAAGTAAGATTCATAAGAAAACTATAAAATAACCTAGTCGAAAATTACAAATGTAAAACAGATGGAAGGTAACTAACATAAATACCAACTTGATATTTTCATATTATTTATTATATTATAAAAGACCTTCAACGTTCTAAGTCGAGTATATTCATCTCATTTATCTTCATATTATGTTTATCTTACTTTACTGTGAACTTGCCTGCGATTTTATCAAGGTGTGCTAAAATTGAATGTTTCATTTAATTACCCAAACTTAATAAAATTAGTAGTATTTTAAATTATTAACATGTGAATTCGCCTGTTTTCGGCCAGCAGCCGAGAAGCATTCTTCTATCATAACGGAGGTACAATACAGTCCTGTAACATTCTTTCGATGCAGTGATTACCATAAATTTTTCGTGTTTGAGTAAACATTTCAAACTTGGATACTCCACTTCACAACATAGCATTCCATTATTCTGCTGTCTAATTCTTATAAGCTAGTACCCTCTGTAGTCGTATCTTCTTGTTTTTTGGTTTTAAAAGTGATTTTCGTTTGGCAACACGGCCAAAATTCCCATTTATTAATCAATTTTTACTGTACTTCCAGAAACGAAATTTTTATAGCGCCGATTAAATTCAGGTATCGTCAATATTCGATTACATTTATATTAGATAGTAATACTAAACGTACGTTAATTCTCAGCTTGAGTCGCACTTCTTGGCCTGCCAGATCTGTGTCAGCGGGGCTACCCACAGTTGGATTACAATTTATTACTGATAACATTATGTTATAAATTTATTTGCCGAGTAGGACTGGTCTAGGGGGATATTTTTAGTGAGTACAGGAGGTTGTCAAAACGGCCTGGAGCGTAGAGCCAGTTTTAACAAACGCAACCACCGCAAATCTCGGATCTCTACCCTAAAATCTAGTCATCTAATCGTGGTAAAAATTGGCTGACAACTCCCGGGTAATTAATAGTTCTCCTAGTTCTTTATTTTCTACACATGTAATTTTCAAGTGTAAATTATACCCAAAAATTCTTTAATAAATGAAATGTACGATTGCACATTTTGGCTGTTTTTACGCGTATTTTTAAATGATCCTTAAAAATTAGTTTATATATTTGCAATTTACGCCAAATCCTACTATAAATTCATTAATTTTTTGTCTAATTTGTGGTGTATTTTAAAGTCCTACTCTCCTTGTCAGTACCGGTTGCACTATGTACTGTAGTCTTCGAAATTTTTAAATATTCTGAAATTTCTGTTTCCGATTTTTTTTCACCGTATATAAGAAGCACATTCGCTCGAATTTCAGTCGTTAAACTTTTACTTTCTCCCATAATTTTTACGAAATACTCGAACACTTTTCTTGATACTACCTCGCTAAATTCACTAAAATTAAAAATCCAAAAAATTATATTTTTCTATTTACCAGGGCATAAGAAAGTACTAAACAGGAAATAATTACAAAAATTTTAATATAAAAATATTTTTAGGAATTTTTATGCTAGCTTTGTGCTTACCATCTCTAATCACAGGTAATATTTTCTTTTTTATAAAATGCAGTTTCACAGATATTAAGGGCATATTGTATTTTGAACTTATTTGAACTTAGTTAACCCAGTGTGAGCAAGAGTAAAACAATATAAATATTAAGATCATAATATCAGTGGCGATTGGTACGGCAGGGCGATGAAGCGCTGCGCCATCCTCTCAGTTCACAAAACAGAATAATTATTATACTGTCGTGTTACAAAATGGTTTAGTCCCTTGATGAAAATTTGTAAATTTTATTAATTTTATTTTGTAAATGTAAGGTTGGCGGAAGGTTGAAAAGAGTAGGAGCTTTTTTGCCAAAGATATAATTTTTATAAAGAAAGAAAAGAAATATTTTTTTTTTTAATAGTTTTTGAGTATTGTGATTCGAATTTTGATTGAGAGTGTTTCTGGTCAAAAGTGGTCGCCGCCGAGATTTTTGAATTTTTTTGCATTGATTAAATTTTAATTTTTTTATGAGTAATTTTTGTTTGATTGAGGGTAATTTTAATTTTGGACTTGATAGTAATTTAATTGAAATATTTGGATTTATGAAATTATATTTAAAAGAACGACGTGTGGATTAGAAGATATCAGATTTTGTTGATAATTTGAAATTATAAGTTCGATCCTTGACCAAGTATAAAAATTTCGAGATTTTTTTATATTGTTTTACGAATAAATGAGTAATATTAATTAATTAATTAAACACACGATTTC
The DNA here is from genome assembly GCA_911387805.1 of Cantharis rustica. Taxonomy (NCBI): domain Eukaryota; kingdom Metazoa; phylum Arthropoda; class Insecta; order Coleoptera; family Cantharidae; genus Cantharis; species Cantharis rustica. The sequence goes on from OU426879.1 coordinate 41,926,820, forward strand.
TAGCACAAAGTTTATTTTATATTTTACATATAATATCTTAAGAACACGTGAACCTAGGTCGGATGCCGTTGCTGGTCTGTCGGTATTTTCTACCGCCCTTAATTTGTAAAATGATCAATGAACTTAGGGAACAACGTCACAGGGCGACGGTCACTCAAAATGGTTTCTAACAATTGGTTATTTTCAAAACTCTTGTATCTTTTAAACGAAACATTTTATATTACAAAAATTCTGACACCCTATTCCGGATAGGAAATTCAACGGATTACAATTTTTGTCTAATAATATTTTTTGAAAAACCAATTCCTTTCACGGAAAATCAGAAAATAGTAAAAAAGGCAGCTACAAAACAAAAAATTAAATTAATTAATTTTATTGAAAAATTATTTTATTAATTAAGGTTAAACTATTATATTATTTAAGTAAATCTTCAAAATGACTACCCTCATTTTCAATACACAGTCGTGATTGTTTTAAAAGATGTATTAATTTTTATTTATATTTAAATTTAAATTTTTATTTTTATTGAAAAATTATTTTATTAAGGTTAAACTATTACATTATTTAAGTAAATCTTCAAAATGACTACCCTCATTTTCAATACACAGTCGTGATTGTTTTAAAAGATGTATTAATTTTTATTTATATTTAAATTTAAATTTTTATTTTTATTGAAAAATTATTTTATTAAGGTTAAACTATTACATTATTTAAGTAAATCTTCAAAATGACTACCCTCATTTTCAATGCATAGTCGTGATTGTTTTAAAAGATGTATTAATTAATAAAATGATTTTTAAATAAAAATAAAAATTTTGTGAATTTAATTTTTTGGTTTGTAGCTGCCTTGTTTATTATTTTATGATTTTCTGTGAAATATATTGGTTTTTCAAAAATTTTTACTAGACAAAAGTTATAGTCCGTTAAATTTCCTATCGGGAATGGGACGTCAAAATTTGTGTAAAATGTTTCGTTTAAAAGATACAGAGTTTTGAAACAAACCAAAATAAAAGAAAGCTCAAATTTTTCAACACGTTTTTACCTACTTTTATTCATAACTCGAACGCCGTTGATTTTAGACAAAAAATGGTTAAATCTAGTTTGTAGATTACTTCACGCTTTTTAAAAAAGTACTAATCCATTTTTAATAAAAAATTAATATTTTCCGGGCGATGGCTACTTGAGACGTGAAAGTGGAAATTAAAAGAAATGCTTTAAAGAGGACTAACTCTCGAAGGATTGAATTGATAAAAAAGAATTTGTTAAAAATATTTATTAGAAAAATGTCTTCTATCACCACCTAAGTTATGTAAAGTGTATCCGGCGAGACTCTGTATATATGTTTTATTTTTGTATAAATTTTATGTTTTCGTTTAGGATAATAGTAATAGATTGACTTTTTCTATTTTGTATTTGTGTTTTGTTTTGAAGAGGGGTGCATTAATTTTAGCCCAAGAGCGTCGTTTATCTTAGGACGGCGCTGGCAATTTCTGTTATGTTAAAAATGACATAAATTAGGTAACATTATTTTTTCAACACATGTAATTTGTTCGCAAAAAAGCTGAAGTTAAAAAAACATTTCATTATTTTCTGCCGAAAAATTCGTCATTTTGAAAATACTGAAACTTTCAGACATTTTTCGAAATTTTCCCAAAACAAGTAATTTTAAAATATGTTTATTTAAGAAACTAAATGGTTGAAATGATAATCATTAGCTAAGTTATGATAGTGTACAATAAAAGAAGACACATTTATTTTTCAGCTTATATAAAAATTTTTTTGCATTACTTATATCTATATGTACATAGTTTCAATAATTTTATCGAAAGTTAATCAAGTCATTCGTTATTCAAAGTACTAGCCCGAAGATTCAAAAGGATTATGCGATTTTTATTTTGAAAATCTGGCCGACAAAAAATTGCAAAAATAGTGAGTCGAAATTTGCTTCTCTCAAAATGGCATCATAGTATCTCCATCAATTTTCGACTAAATTGGACACATTTTGATATTCAGAAAGCCTTAAATGATTGAAGATTCTTTAAGCCAATTTTCAGATTTACAATATTGTTTTCTAGATCAAATGCTAAATGTCTTGGGCTAGAAGTAAAATGCCATTTAAATATATAAATTTTAATGTTTATATAGTACACATTAGGTTAATTTTTAGTGTTACGGCGATTACTGGGATTTCTACGACGACGTTTCTTATCGGGTGAACCACGAATTGAGGAATGCGATGTATTACTGTCAGACATTTCTCCATTATTAGTGTCTACTGCCTGTCTACCACACGATGGAGGACGAGGACAGCCACGCTTTTTTTTATTTGGCCCCCGCTTTTTTCCAGCATCGCAGCGTCGTTTTCGTTTTCGTTTACAACAGCCATCTTTCGGTTCTTCGGTTTTATTTGCATCTTCGGTTTTATTGGTTTCTTTGGGTTTCGATATTTTATTTAATTTCATTTCACTAAAATTTTAAACAGGTAGTAAATATCAAAAATTTAAATTGTCAACACCGCTCAGCTTCGTATTAACAACGTTGACGTAGCCCGAGTAACTGGTTTCTTTTTTTTAAATAAAAATATACAATACACTCTATTTTAAAAGTTCTCTAACTTTGAATTTGTTGTTTGAAACCAACTTTATTTTTTGTGATCTGAAATGGAGAAAAAGCTCTGGTTTCAAACCGGGTATATTGTTAAAATTAGGATTAGTTAAAATACGGTTAAAAAAAGCTGAAATCCAAAGATTTTTAGTGATCTACATAATTATTTTAGATAAAATATTACGTGACTTTAATTTTTTTTGTAGCTGCCTTGTTTATTATTTTCTGTGAAATGGATTGGTTTTTCAAAAATTTTTACTAGACAAAAGTTGTAGTCCGTTAAATTTCCTATCCGGAATGGGGCTTCAGATTTTTTGTAAAATGTTTCGTTTAAAAGATAAGTTTTGAAAAAAATCAAAAAAAACTGATATTTTCAACATTTTTTTACTTGAATTCATAACTCGAAAGCCGTTGATTTTAGACAATAAAAGGTTTAAATCTATAGTCGATCTAAGATATGAATAATATGGCGTGTCGTTTGCAAGGTCTAATGTACACCGGGAAACTTCAGATAATTTAAATAGTACTTAGGGCCGATATATTCACCTCCTCGTAAAGTGGCTAATAGCGTTACAAGGAACTTAGTTATTAGTAAACGTATATTCACCTACCAATAGCGGCAATCGTCTCGTAAATACGAGTTACGGGTAAGATAAGTTACAAGTCACTTGGAGTACCAAGTAAAACGTTACAAGTGAGATTTGAACTTAAAATTTATAAATGGTGTGTATTTTTTGTATTTTATAATTTTTTAAAATGTGTCTTATCGACGATATTTATCTGATCTTAGACGAAATTGACGAAAATATTATATATTTCCGTTCATATAATACTAAAAACAGATTTCACGAATTTTTACGGAAGATATGCAGAATAACGATCAAAATAATAACTTACATCGTGCCAAGTTTTTTAAATTATGCATTATAATTGCATCTGGGTTACAACTACCTGTTAAAAATATTTTTATAAAGTTTATTACTTAACCCTTTCAAACCCAGAGTGTGTACCTTTTATTAAATTATTTTGAAGTTGGTGACAAACTTAAATGCTAAATAGCAAGCATTTTTCAATGAAAAAACGACGAGGAATTCAATAATTCTTTCTTTCAAAAAATAATTGCTATCTAACATATAAGTTTGTCATCAAAAACTTCAAAATAATTTAATAAAACGCGAGTACACTATAGTGTACCCGCATACGTATGCACATATTTTATTGTTTTTTAGCGCATAAAGTTCCGAGCCCTGGTTATAACCAAATAACTACGTCTATTCGATCTCGGTTCAGTTTAGGCAACACGCATAGCACTTCAATCGCAAAAATTTCCTTATTGTAAATATAGTCTAACGTCAAAGCAATTTCATTGGTTTACATTTCAAGGTCGTCGCTTTAGTACAAATTCCAATATTTTTCTTAAAAAAAACAGACTATAGGTTGCTATTTAACATTTTTTTTGTGGGACTTTCTTTTCAAGAAAATTGCAAAAATAGCGTGTTAAAATTTGATTTTTGCAAAAAGGCAAAAAAATAATCCCTTCCAATTTTTGACCAAATTGGACAAATTCTGATTTTTTAGAATTACAATATTTTTTTTAGTCAAATAATGTTAAATATTCAAGGCTAGAAGTAAAATTTAATTTAAAGATATAAATTTTATTGTTCATAATATAATACACATTAGGTTAATTTCTAGAGGTACGTTAGCGTTGATTATAATTTCTACGGCGACGTTTATAGTCGAGTGAAATTGTGGAACATGATGAATAATTACTGTCCGACATTTCTCCATTATGAGAGTCTACTGCCTGTCTACCACACGATGGAGGACGAGGGCAGCCACGCTTTATTTTTATTTGGTCCCCGTTTTTTTCCAGCATCGCAGCGTCGTTTCCGTTTTGGTTTGCCACAGCAATCTTCTGGTTCTTCGGATTTGTTTGAATTTTTGGTTTCATCAGATTCTTTCAATTTCATTTTACTAAAATTTTGACTATCGATATCACAAAATCATCAAAAAATTTAGCTGTCAACCCTGAGCTGCCTAGATCAATAATGTTGACGTAGTCTGAGTAACTGGTTTATTTTGAAAATAAACACAAATCTAAATTTTTTACACAAAAATATTTTCTAATGTAAATAATAAATAACGATATTTTTAGATCTTTGTATTTGAATATATTTTTGCTAATAGTTCAGTTTTTGATATTGGCAGAATACACTGAAATGTGAGGAGTAATTTTGTATTTTCGAATCGAACTTGTTCAATTCAATATTTGTTATAATCATCATTATTTTTATTTATTTTATTATTTTTATTTTATTCATTATTTTTCATTGATCAATTGGTGCATTTCTACTTGCAGAGCGAACTTCTTTCAGAGACTCTCTGGCGGCATTTTCGTATAAGTAAATTTCATACTTAACTTCTGCAACTGTTTTGGAACCAACATGGTCTGCTATAACTTCCAAATTGTGAACTCCATATTTTCGGAGAGCTTCCAAAAGTTTGATCTTTTCATTTTCTGTCTATTGCAATATTGGAATCATTGTTCTACACTTATGTATATTAAAAGTACAAAATTATTATTCAAACTAGAAAACTTAACAATCTCACTTTTATGTATAATTAATATTATGTAACTTACACAAAATTCGAATCAAAAAATAAAAATTAACTGTTGTTATGTAAATAAATAAAGCCGTGTCTGGTTACTAGATTACGAAAATTTTACACAAATATCTATTTAAAAACTTTTTGAATTAGCAATAACTCAAGAACGGCGCTAGATATCGAAAAACTGAGTAAAAAATTCGCCCCCTTGCCTTATGCTCACTCCCCGTGAATTATCGGTAGGAAGGCATACGAAAAAATTTAGACGGATCGCGCGCAAAAACAATTTACTCATAAACGTCTAAATTCATATTTTAGATTAGATTTTCACAAAATACGAAAAAATTGTATAAACAAACCTCGTAAGAAAAGTAGTTTTACTAAACTCATACAGCTTTTAAGTTACTCGCTCGCTATATTTGTTTAGTAAAACTCTACTTTTCTAAACTTGTTTAATATACTATTACTGTACTCCCAGAAACGGAATTTTTATAGCACCGATTAAGTTCTGTACGCAATTCAGGTATCGTCAATCTTCGATTACGTTTAGACCCACAGTTGGATTGCAGCATCACTACTGATAACATAATATTATAAATTTATTCGCAGAGTAGGTCTAGGGGGATATTTTTAGTGAGTACAGGAGTTTATCAAAACGGCCTGGAGCGGAGAGCCAGTTATAACAAACGCATCCACCGCAAATCTCGGATCCACCCTAAAATCTATAGTCATCTAATTGTAGTAAAAATTAACTGACAACTCTCGGGTAATTAATAGTTCTCCTAGTTCTTTGTTTTCTACACATGTAATTTTCAAGTGTAAATTATACCCAAAATTCTTTAATAAATGAAATGTACGATTGCACATTTTGGCTGTTTTTACGCGTATTTTTAAATGATCCTCAAAAATTAGTTTTTATATTCGCAATTTACGCCAAATCCTACCATAATTTCATTAATTTTTTGTCTAATTTGTGGTATACTTTAAAGTCCTACTCCTATGTAGTAGTCTTTGAAATTTTTAAATATTTTGAAATTTCTTTTTCCGATTTTCCTTCACCGTATAAATTCACTAAAATTAATAATCCAAAAAATTATATTTTTCTATTAACGAGGGCATAAATTTTAATATAATAATATTTTTAGGAATTTTTATGGTAGCTTTGTGTTACCATCTCTAATCACTTAACCTAGTATGAGCTAGAGTAAAACAATATGAATATTAAGATCATAATATCAGTGGCGATTGGTACGGCACGGCACGGTGATGAAACAGAATAATTATTATACTGTCGTGTTACAAAATGGTTTAGGCCCTTGATGAAAATTTGTAAATTTTATTAATTTTATATTGTAAATGTAAGGTTGGCGAAAGGTTGAGAAGAGTAGGGGCTTTTTTGCCGAAGATGGCCGCCAGAGTGGTTGATTGACTTTTGGCTCCGTGGATTTTTAATATTTTGTAAGAAATATTTTTTTTGAAATAGTGAAATTATTTTGAGTATTGTGATTCGAATTTTGATTGAGAGTATTTTTGATCGAAAGTGGCCGCAGCCGAGATTTTTGGATTTTTTTGCAATGATTACATTTGAATTTTATTTATGAGTGATTTTTGTTTGATTGGGGTTAATTTTAATTTTGGACTTGATAATAATTTAATTGAAATATTCGGATTTATGAAATTATATTTAAAAGAGCGACGTGTGGATTAGAAGAAATTTGGTTGATAATTTGAAATTATAAGTTCGATCCTTGACCAAGTATAAAAATTTTTGCAGCTTAAAATAATTTCGATTGCAAATAATTTAAAATCGAATTCTGGTATTAAGATTTTTTTTAACGAACATTGAACCTACCACCCTAAAAAGTTTCTCTACTCTCGCGTATCAGAGCTACGCCGTGCGCGGTAAGGAAAAGTGGTTTATAAAAAATATCACTACAATACAGACGATGACAAATCAATCACGATTGCTAGGTTTAAGGGTCGGTATTTCGATGTCAGTTGGAGGTTTAAGCCTAAGATAAGCCAAACAAAGTTTGAACTACAGCGTTTCATTTTTTGCAATAAATTGTGATCTGAACTATTAGGCTAGATACTGGAATATTACTAGAATATTACTGGAATAAATTAGTAAAAAATTATATTTTGAAAAAAAATATAATATAATATTATCTCTAGTGCTTATTAAATTCGTGTGATATTATTTGTTTCCATGATGTTATAAAAATTGAAATAATTTGGAAAAATTGATTTTGGAATGGATTCCAGATTTCTCGTTTAATTTCAAAGTGAATATTTATTTTAAACCCTGAAAAATTAATCAGCCTTCGTCGGATTCTTTTTTAAAAATAGATATTAAATCTAAAAAAAAATATTTTGCTGGACTATTAAGGCAATTTAGGGTCACTATAACCACAGGGCTAAATGGGCTATAGCCTTTTGGGGGCGGCAAATATAATTTTGATCTTTTTTAGCCCTAAAAAGGATAAAAAATTATTTACGATTTTCTTTGGGACAGAGCAAATTAAATGATATGAGTTTTTATGTTATTTATACAACTTATTTATATAACAACTTAAATACGAGTGATATTATATTAATAAATTTGTTAAAGAAAAAGCTAGGAAAATAAATATATAGTAAATTACTTTTGTTTTTTTGTTTACTCTAAAGTTTGTTTCTGTTTATGCAGGGTGTCCCCGGATAAACTTTACATAACTTAAGTGGTGATAAAGGACAGTTTTCGAAAAAACATTTTCACCAATTTTTTTTTTTCTAAATTCAAGCCTTCGGGAGTTAGGCCTTTTTAAAGCATTTTTTTTTAATTTTTACTTTCATGTGGCCATATCCCAGAAAATATTGATTTTTGGGTAAAAATGGATTAGTGTTTTTTTGAAAAGCGTGAAATAATCTACAAACTAAATTTAAACCTTTTATTGTCTAAACTTAACGGCTTTCGAGTTAGAAATTAAAGTAAGTAAAAAAATGAAGAAAAATTCGAGATTTCTTTACTTTGGTTAATTTCAAAATTCTTGCATCTTTTAAACGAAAATTTAAAAAAATTCTGACGGCCCATTCCGAATAGGAAATTTAACGGACTACAACTCTTGTCTAGTAAAATTTTTTTGAAAAACCAATTCCTTTCACGGAAAATCAGAAAATAGTAAAGAAAGCAGCTACAAAACAAAAAATTAAATTAATTAATTTTATTGAAAAATTATTTTATTAATTAATACATCTTTTAAAACAATCAAAACCGTGTATTGAAAATGAGTGTAGTCATTTTGAAGATTTACTTAAATAATGTAATAGTTTAACCTTAATTAATAAAAAATTAAAAATTTTAAAAACCCCTGACTGTAAAAAAATTCTAAAAATAAAAATTAATATTAAAAGTACCTTGCTTTAAAAACTATACTGTTCCCTTTAAAAAGAAAAAAGCAATTTTTTCTTCTTCATTCAACAACAAATTCTCAGACCCCTCCTCCCCCCGCTACAAAATTTAAACATTACTTTTGAAGTCGGCGGAAACGGAGATTTGTTCCACTTACGAAACCTGTTTATACATTGCATATTAAACATTCTCCGTTTCCCCTGACTTCAAAATTAATGTTTAAATTTTGTAGCGGGGGGGGGGGGGCGTCTAAGAATTTGTTGTTGAATGTAGAAGAAAAAATTGCTTTTTTCTTTTTAAAGAGAACAGTATAGTTTTTAAAGTAAGGTGCTTTTAATATTAATTTTTATTTTTAGAATTTTTTTACAGTCAGGGATTTTTAAAATTTATAATTTTTATTTTATTTCACTCTTTTTGGAGTATATTTTGTCAAAATGTATAGAGAAAGTAATATATGTTTTAAACCGCTTCGTGATCCAGTCAGCCGATATGGTAGCGCGAATAGTTAGCGAATGATATGAATTTAACCGCCATAATGGTGGTGAATTTTCAGCCAAAATGGTAGTAAATTTATATTAATATTAGTTATTAGTTATTTAATACAGAGGATTGTGAAGGGGCGAGTGCATAAATTTTGGGGTTTGTGGGGGGGGGGGGGGGGGGGAGTAGAGATAGTTTTCTGAAATAGAATTTCTTCTCATGGGTGAAAATTGTATTTGACCAGCCAGACACTCCCCTAGTCTTTACAAACATGCTGTCAAAAATGTACGTTGCTGCCTGTAACCGTTCGGGAGATATAGTGACACTAACATATATATTGTCGTGTTTTGAAACTATAAAAACATTAATTCATTTATATTGTAAATTATTTTAAAGTTTAAATTTGTTTTATTGTTTATTTATTTATAATATTGTATAAAAAAATGTCTGTTAAATTATTAGCTGTAGATAAGGTGGGAGAAGTATAAAGAAAAGAGAGTGGGGCTTGAAGGTTGTAGGTTGTAAGAGACTTGGGGAGAGGTCTTGACGTCGAATAGACGAGCGGACGAACATCATTCTCGCAATGAAAATTAAATTGTTAATTGTTTAAAATCAATAAAATGAGTTAAGTTGATTTGATGTTTTTATTTAAATTAATAAGGTGAAGTGCCAATAAAGTGGAAAACTTAAAGAAAGCAGAAAATATTCGATGCATTAAAGTTACCATCGCAAATTTGCTTAACCAGGCATACTGAAGCCAGCTGGAATACTATGGGCGCTTGCAAGGCCACACATTATAAGGTAAATGTTGCACATTTCGAAATTAAATATTTACGCGACAGAAATTTTCAATTTAATTTAAATTAATCAATTGAAGAAGAACTCATAGCTATTAAATAATCTGTGTTACCTCAGCAAATTTCACAAGAAAGTGAAAATACATAAATTTGCAAAGTTGGGGGCATAGCAATATATTGACATGCCTCGGTCCATGCAAATTTTATAAATTTGTTTAATCCATAAATTAGTTAATACAATTTACTGGGCATTCATTTTTTTTGTTGCGATGGACTCTTCAAAGTTTTTTTAAAATTTGTAAATTGTAAATTTATATCCTCACTTTTGTTTGTTAGCGTTTGGTATTGTTGGAGTGCACCTGGGATCCCAGCTGGCCTCAAATTTGTTGCTATGCACCTTTGCACGTTGACCAAAATTTCACCAATTTTCACCTTTTAATTTTGTCACTTCACTTTTTTTAATTAATTAAAACAAAAACTCAACTCAATTTATTTTAACTTATTTATTAAAAATAATTATAATTCTAATTTGTTGCGGAATGGTGTTTTAACCGCCTGGCACCAAGGCCAGAGCCTCACTCTTTTTTTCATCAACCTACTCGCTGCACTCCTACTCTTACTTCCCCTACCTTTATTTACATCAAAACTTAACAACTCTATACAATGTGTTTACAAATAAATAAAACAAAATCTAAACTTTAAAATAATTTTACAAGATAATAAAATTAATGTTTTTTTTTTGCATTTCGAAACACGACAATATATAAATAAATAAACACAGATTGTACATAGTAACTTCATATACCCTGTGTTTTTGAAAAAAAACAGTCAGGGGTAAAAATAATTTTTCAATAAAAATAAAAATTTTGTGAATTTAGTTTTTTGTTTTGTAGCTGCCTTGTTTATTATTTTCTGATTTTCTGTGAAATATATTGGTTTTTCAAAAAATTTTACTAGACAAAAGTTATAGCCCGTTAAATTTCCTATCCGGAACGGGGCGTCAGAATTTTTGTAAAATGTATCGTTTAAAAGATACAGAGTTTTGAAACAAACCAAAATAAAAAAAGCTCAAATTTTTTAACATGTTTTTACCTACTTTTATTCATAACTCGAAAGCCGTTCATTTTAGACAAAAAATGGTTAAATCTAGTTTGTAGATTACTTCACGCTCTTTGAAAAAGCACTAATTCATTTTTAACAAAAAATTAATATTTTCCGGGGGATGACCACGTGAAAGTGGAAATTAAAAAAAATGCTTTAAAGAGCCATAACTCTCGAAGGATTGAATTTATAAAAAAAAATTTGTTAAAAATGTTTCTTAGAAAAATGTCCTCTATCACCACCTAAGAGTTATGTAAAGTGTATCCGGAGAGACCCTGTATATATTTTTTATTTTTGTATAAATTTTATGTTTTCGTTTAGGATAATAGTAATAAATTGACTTTTTCTATTTTGTATTTGTGTATTTTCTTTTGAAGAGGAGCGCATTAAATACGGTCAGGGCCGTATTTAGATTAAATTTTCGGGGGGGTTTTAAAAAAATTACAAAATAAATAGCTAATTTATTAAAATACAAAAAAAGTTTTTCTAAATTTAAATTTTGTTATATTAATTTTTGAAATGTAATGTTTGGAGAAAAGTGACTAGAGGGAGGTTTTTTTTGCCAAGATGGCGGAAACGGCAGTGGCCTATATTTTGCTCCGTTGATTTTTTGAGTATAATTTAATATAATTTTAATTTGTTTGAAAGTATTTTGTCACAATTTTATGTGACACATAATCACAAAACAAAATCACATGTGATTTTTAATACAATTTTTGTGAAAAAATTGTTTTTATTTAATTAAAATAATGATGTTTTTCCGCGATTTTTCTTTATTTGAGTTCGATATTCAGAGAAAATTTCGAATTTTATGAATTCTATTTAATGGTTGAAAATAATTTATCGAAGGAGCGACAAATTTTGATTACGGGTTGACTTCTGGAGGGGGGGGGGGCGTTATCGCAGATAAAATTTTGTTTATATAATTTTAAAAGTTTTGTTTACTACGATATTTTTAATATTAAAAACTTATTCATATTTTAATTTTAAACTCTCATGTAAAAAACCGTTTTTAAATAAAATTTTTTAATTTTAATATTTGAATAAAAATCACAAACTAAATTCTTATTTTACCGATGGCGATAGTAAAATAATGTTGTCAAAACGAAGAACTAAATTTGATTGAAAGAAAATTTCACTAATCTTAAGCAAATATACACTTATGTACAAAAATGTACAAGATATAAAACAATTTATGGGTTTACAATGCCTGTAATATTTGGTTCTTCAATTTGAATTACCGCCTTCTCAAATCAAAGTTACAAACCAAACCAAAGCTGTGATCGTCAAACAAACCTCGCACGTTGTGATCTCCCCTCGTAGTAACACTTACAGGTCTTTTTAAATTTGCGGATGGCTCTTTGAATGCTAACGTAGTTTTACCTTAATTACTAACTTCAAACTTATATCTGTCCAGTGGCGTAACCACTGCTAGGACACCTGAAGGAATAATTAGTACACACAAATTAAATAAAACACAGGATTCGGTTTAACGATGAATATATTTTAACCGAGAAAAAAAGGTAGTCCGACAACCAATTTACCAGCAAAGTTAATCTCCTTGATATCATGTAATTCAGAATACTTTAGTTAGCAATTTGATTTAATAACTGTTCGATAGTTAATCCCCTGATCGTAATGTTTTCTAATTGATTATTCATATTTATATTACCAACCACAACCTATAGTAATTTGTAAGAATTTCAAGTATGCATACCGATGTTCGACTCAATTGGTTTTATATTATGTAAGACCTTAAATAATAACCCTTATATTCTAAATTATCCGCTCTTATAATTATTATCTTGTCACTTAAGCTAAGATGGTCACCTTAAAATTTGTACGTCTCTTATTAATATATCGTCATCTTAAACTAGTACGTCCTTCTTAATTCTAAATTTAGAGTCAGAGTTGCTCGAAGTGATATTGTGACCACTTATTACGGTGATTGTAATTTTAAAGCAGAAACATTTAGTAAAAGTTTACAGTTGCTTATTAATGAATTTGTTAAGACTACGGTGATTTCGGGTGTAGGTTGCGCGTGGTTTTCTAGTGAACTAAATGATTTAAAGATTCAAAAAGTAAACCAATATCGTAAGGCGTCTCGAATGGGTAGTGCATTTGAGTGGGAAAGATACAGGTGTATTAGAAATAGGTACAAGATTAAAATTAACAACGCCAAAGCAGATTATATCAGTAAAAAAATTGACAATTCTGCTAATCAAAAGCGCATGTGGAAATCGTTGAAAACATTTGTTTTGAAGGAACAAAAGTGTGATATCAAAGAGATAATTTTTGATACGGGGAAGTGCACGGACATTACGATAATTGCGGAGAAATTTAATAAATATTTTATTGATAGCGTTGTTGAAATTAATAACAATATTCTGGTGAAACAATACGTAAACATGATTGATGATGCGAGTTGTTCTTTTAAGTTTAAGTCGGTAACGATGGATGAACTTAAGCATGTAGTAAAACTAATGAATAATAAGAAAGATGTGAATTTTGCTAGTGCTGATATGCTTCAAGATATATTTGATCTGATTGGTGAGAATTTGTTGTCTATTGTTAATGCATCGCTGGAGTCTGGAGTTTTTCCTGATTCATGGAAAGAATCAATAGTGGTGCCTATAAGTAAAATAAAAAATTCAAGTAGGTGTGAAGATTTTCGCCCAATTAATATGATTTCGGTTCAGTCAAAAATTTTAGAAAAAATAGTTAACAATCAGTTAATTGACTACCTAGACGATAATAATATGATTTATGAGTGTCAGTCGAGCTTTAGGAAGGGTCACAGTTGTGAGTCATTGATTTCATTTGCTATTAATGAGTGGAAAGTTGCTTTTCACGATAATAAAGTAATTGTAGCGGTTTTTTTGGACCTCCGTAGAGCATTTGAAACTGTGGACAGAAGTATATTGTTGCAAAAGCTGTTAAAATATGGAATTCGAGGAAAAGAATGGCGTTGGTTCGAGTCCTATTTGAGTGGCAGGAAGCAGAGAACAAAAGTTGAAGATATTTTATCTGAGGCGATGGATGTTTTCTTAGGAGTTCCTCAAGGAACTATTCTTGGTGTTTTGCTGTTCTTGTTATACATTAATGACATGAGTAAGGTATTTGATGTGGCAAAATCACTTTTATTTGCAGATGATGGTTTGGTTTATGTAGTAGGGGATAATGTTGATTTGTGTATAACAATTGTTAATCAGGAGCTGGAAAAATTGTGTCATTGGTTTCAAATGAATAGACTTTGTCTTAATGTGAATAAAACCAAATGTATGGTTTTAAATAGTAAGGGCTGTAGAAGTCATGATGTTATAATGGAGGGTTTTTTAATTGAGAGAGTTAGTCAAATTAAATACTTGGGTATTGTAATAGACGAACAACTAAATTTTAAAGCACATTTTGATACCATTTGTAAAAAGATAGCAAAAAAATTGTATTTTTTTTCCAAAATTAGAAAGAATGTCTCGATTATGAGTGCTATAAAAATTTATAATACTGTGGTGAAGCCTCATTTTGAATATTGTTCTTCTGTTCTTTTTATGGGTAACAGTGGCATGTTGGACAGATTACAGAAGCTCCAAAATAGGGGAATGAGGGTTGTATTGAGAGTTAATAGATTTGTATCGAGGTTTGTCTTGCTTGAGACGTTGCAGTGGCACAGTGTATACCAGAGAATAATTATAAATGTTTTGACTTTCGTATTCAAATTAAGGAATAAAATGCTACCTAAATATTTGTGCAATAGCATCTCTTTTGTTGCAGATTCTCATGGATATGCGGTGCGTAATGCACATGACTTTCGTTTGGATTTTTTTAGAAATAGTCGAGCACAAAGTATGCTTATGTATAGTGGTTTGAGATTATTCAACAGTTTACCATTAAGTCTCAAATTAGAGACTGAGTTGGTGTCCTTTAAGAGGAATATAAAAAAATATGTTGGTTTAGAGTTTGTATAGGAATGCTGTGTTGCAAAAATTGTATGCGTTTCTTGGGTTTTGTATATGTTTTTATGAGTTGCTTGAATATTGTGTTTCTTAAATTTATTAGAGTATTACTTTTGTTTTGTGATGTAAATAGTGGTATTTTTTGTACCAAATAAAGTTATTATTATTATTATTATTATTATTATTATTATTATTGCTAATTGGTCAGTTTCTTAAATCTAAATAGATCGTTTGTACTTAACTAAATAAATTCCCCATACTTAAACTAGCAAATAATCATAGCCGCAAATAATAATCATGAAGAACTTTGTTAACACAGTTCTTTAATATCGTTTCTATTGGTATTACCTTTTATTAGGTTGAATGTTTTAATTTTAATTGTATTCAATTTTTATTAAGTTAAATGTATTCGATTGTCACTATTTTATAAGTGGTTGCAAATAATCATAAGGCACATTGTTAAAATTATCAATAACTGTCCTGAAATATCATAATTTTGTAGTACATCATTTAGATTTATGAAAAAAGAAAGAAAGGAACGACATCACAGCATTTGCTATGTCACTTCCGGTTCCATTACAGCTCACCTTTCTAGTGACAAGCCATACGGAGACATATTTTGACCGCCATCTTATGATTTTGAACGTCCACTAAATCCGTTACACTTAAACATCTAAATTAAATTATCGCACGATAAATATATTTTCCACTTCAAACACCCGCCTTCATTAAATTACCTTCAACAACTCCTCTTACGACCTAGCTAAAGCACCTCTTGGTACGCCATTGGCAAAACATATGAATAATCAATCTTTCACGTTACATAATCTACTCCCGTTTTAAATGATAATAATATAAATCACAATTTCAAACAGTAATTAAATCTTATATCTGAAGATAAATTAATAAAAACTTAGATGCAACCGTGTATGTAAAACGAAATTATCTACCCGCGTGGTTACAACAATTATTACTCGAAATTTTAACGTAATCCTGTATTAAATTCTTTAACAAATAAATCAAATATTTTAACTTACGTATTTTACTTCTGTTGTTAACTAAATCTGATTTGAAATAATTTTAATTTCAATTACTTGATATTTTAGAATTGATGCACAAAGAACAAGCGTCTTCAACGACGTTCAAAATGTAAGAGCCCTTACCATCCCTAACGGTCAAATCTAATGGAAAACTCCCACCACTTCCGTTTTACCACCGTTGTATGTAAAAGTAACCAAAATGAACTAAATTTAAAATTTCGCGCCCAATATATTCAAATTCAAATTTACAATATTACATGCCCATTCTTATTTATTGCGGAAGTGTTATTTTAAGCTATTATGCTGCCCATGATGGTCATACAATTTATGTTCCCTTTAAAATTTTTGGGTTCAAACAATTTATTGCAATTTAAACTTTTTACCATAATAGTAAGAATTAAGATCAAATACCTATTTCATTCATTTCAATATAATTATTTTTCAAAAAATCGAAAATTAATTAATAGGAGTAATTACTAACAATTAATTAAGTGGTTGCAGACTTTTACACAGTACTGTAAATATTTAGAGCATTTTTATATTCTTCATCTTCGGTTTTTATATTTTTGCAATTTATTAGTAGGTCCAGTATCGCCAATCGCCGGATTATAATACAAATTTCCGATTTTTTAATTTGGGATTTAATTTATTAGAAATATCTCTTTAGTTTTAATTTTTATTTAAACACTTCAAGTTTAATGTTTTTGTTATAGTTGTAAAAATTGTTTTTGTTTTTTCTGATTTTTTTACGATTGCAGTCGAACTTCCAGTATTTTATTAATTGATTAAATAATTTCAGGGAGGGGTTGTAACCTTTAAAACCACCCCCTTAAATACGGCCCTGAGGACGGTCCTGGCAATTTCTGTTATATTAAATATGACATAAATTAGGAAACATTTTTCAACACATGTAATTTTGTTTACAAAAAAAGCTCATATGAAGTTAAGAAAACATTTCATTATTTTCTGCCGAAAAATTCGTCATTTTGAAAATACTGGAACTTTCCGACATTTTTCGAAATTTTTAAAACAAGTAATTTTAAAATATGTTTATTTAAGAAACTAAAAAGGCTGAAATGATAATCATTAGCTAAGTTATGACAGTGTATAATAAAAAAATACATTTATTTTTAAGCTTATACAAAAATTTTTTTTTGCATTACTTATGATGTACATAGTTTCAATAATTTTATCGAAAGTTATAGAAGATTCTTTAAGCCAATTTTCAGATTTACAATATTTTTTTCTAGATCAAAAATGCTAAATGTCCTGGGCTAGAAGTAAAATGTCATTTAAATATATAAATTTTAATGTTTATATAGTACACATTAGGTTAATTTTTAGTGTTACGGCGATTACTAGGATTTCTACGGCGACGTTTCTTATCGGGGGAACCACGAATTGAGGAATGTGATGTATTACATACTGTGGTATTACTGTCAGACATTTCTCGATTATTAGAGTCTACTGCCTGTCTACCACACGATCCACACGATGGAGGACGAGGACAGCCACGCTTTTTTTTATTTGGCCCCCGCTTTTTTCCAGCATCGCAGCGTCGTTTTCGTTTTCGTTTGCAACAGCCATCTTTCGGTTCTTCGGTTTTATTTGCAGCTTTGGGTTTCGATACTTTATTTAATTTCATTTCACTAAAATTTTAAACAGGTAGTAAATATCAAAAATTTAAATCGTCAACACCGCTCAGCTTCGTATCAACAATGTTGACGTAGCCTGAGTAACTGGTTTCTTTTGTTTAAATAAAAATATACAATACACTCTATTTTAAAGTTCTCTAACTTTAAATTTGTTGTTTGAAACCAACTTTATTTATTGTGATCTGAAATGGAGAAAAAGCTCTGGTTTCAAACCGGGTATATTGTTAAAATTAGGATTAGTTAAAATAAGAATAAAAAAAGCTGAAATACAAAGATTTGTAGTGATCTACATAATTATTTTAGATAAAATATTACAAAAAAAATAATTTCGTGAATTTAATTTTTTTTGTAGCTGCCTTGTTATTATTTTCTGTGAAATGGATTGATTTTTCAAAAATTTTTACTAGACAAAAGTTGTAGTCCGTTAAATTTCCTATCCGGAACGGGGCGTCAGATTTTTTGTAAAATGTTTCGTTTAAAAGATAGAGGATTACGAAAAAAATTAAAAAAAAAATCGAGTTTTCAACATTTTGTTACTTACTTTAATTCATAACTCGAAAGCCGTTGATTTTAGACAATAAAAGGTTTAAATCTAGGTTGCTATTTGTTATGTTCTTCAAAGATACAATGTTACTTGGTTAGTACAACGAAATGTAATGCCACAGAACATATAAGTAGGAGAAGGGAACCTCGCATGTTAATTCATCGCAACACGGCCCTCCTGCGGCCGTAGGGCACAACTAAAATTTTTGCGCGGCGTTTGAATAGCTCTTTATAATTTTATAATTTTATTACAAGATTTAAAATTTCAAATTCTTAAAAAATTTATTTATAAATTTTCTATAATAAACAGAGGTAATTATAGAAAATATATAAATAAATTTCTTGAGAATTTCAAATAATTATCTACTAAGACATCAGGAGGTTGGTTATCAATAAAAATTCAGTCAAATTAAAAATGTATATGATGTAGTAATTGCGATTGCGTTGATAGAGTGTGGTTTGCGTCTCCGAGTTAGTAGGCAAAAAAAGTGTGTTTATAGAGCTGAGAGTTGATTAAAGTGACAGTACAAGTTATATAGAAGTGATAGAGAATAGGAAAACCTGTGAACAGGGGCAGGAGGTGATAAAGAACAACAGTAGAAGGTGAGAATTTCTCGTATCAGAAAAGTAAGGTTAGAGGGCACGAACGTCTCCGAGGTGTCGAACCGGACAGAAGTGCTAAACGCGGTAAGGCATAGAAGGTAGGCAACACATTAGACATATTAAAATTAGAAAGGCGAAAAGACAAAAGCTATTAAAAGTTGAAAATCAACTACTCGTATGAGTGAAAAACCGAAAAAAAGAACAAGAGAGGAGGAAGAAAAACAATTGGAAGAGACTGAAGATACGATATTCGGAAGAAATAGGAAAACAGTAAGAACACCGGAACAAAAAAGAGCGGAAATTGAAAGAAAGATAGCTAAAACTAATAACATGGATTCGAACGAAATTAAAGAAATGCTACAAACTATAATGTCGGAGATGAATAGAAATACAACAGAGATTAAAGAAGAAATGAAGGCGCTGAAGGCTGCTTTTAAGGAAAAAGAACAAAAATGGGAAAAAGAGAAGGAACAACTAAAGGCAAGAATTGATATATTGGAGGACAAAATTGAGAGAGAGGAAAGAGCAAAAAGAAGAAATAATATTATAATTAAGGGTCTAAATACATCGAAGGATGATGTGGCTGGTGAGGTGGAGAAATTTATAGAAAAAAACCTTAAGGTAGAAGCGAAAATGATTAAAGCGTATAAAATAGGAGCTAACAAGATGAATACAATAGTGGCAGAAGTAGAGACATGGGCTATGAAGATGGAAATTATGAACAATAAAAAGAGGTTAGGTGGAAGAGACATTTTTATAGATAACGATCTTACCATAGATGAGCGAAAGATACAAGGAGAAATTAGAGCAATAGCGAGAAAAGAGAGAGAGAGTGGAAAAAAGGTAACTATGGGATACCAAAAAGCGATAATAGATGGCAAGTTGTTTAGATGGAACAAAAGAGAAGGAGAGCTAAAGGAAAGTACGGAGGGAGGTAATTGGACAAAAAACTAACAGTAAAAAAAAACAAAAAGGACGGAAATATGGAAACGAAAATAGCAATGGAAATGGAAAAGAATGATGAGATACAATGGATGGATCATGACGTGAAACAGTATGATAACAAAAATATGAAAAGAAGGAAAAGAAAGAAGAAAAAAACTATAAATATCGGAACTTGGAATGTGAGAACGTTATTAAGAGTGGGTGGAATTTTTGAAATAGAAAAAGAACTAATGAGATACAAAATTAAGATAGCCGCAGTGCAGGAAACAAGATGGGGTGGTAAGGGTGAAGTGGAAACAAAGAATTACATGTTTCTGTACTCCGGTGATGAAAAACAGGGAAGAAATGGAGTGGGATTCTATATTGATAAAAAGATACGAAACAACATAATGCAATTTAAAGCAGTAAATGGAAGAATAGCCTATGTGAGATTAAGGAATGGGAAGGTAAACATGAGTATTATAAACGTCTACGCACCAACAGAAGAAAAAAACGACTATGAAAAAGAGCAATTCTATAATGAAGTGGAAAACGTGACAAAAGACGTACCAAAACATGATATGATGATTATTTTAGGGGACTTCAATGCTCAGGTGGGTAAGGAAGAGTACCTGAAAGAGGTTGCGGGAAGATATACAATACATGAAAGAACTAATGATAATGGTCAAAGGATGTGCAATTTAGCGGCACTCATGAATCTGTCAATTTCCAGCACCAAATTTAAGCATAAACCGATACATAAAATAACATGGAAGCTACCGGGAGCGAAAGATCAAATAGGAAATCAAATAGATCATATTTGTGTATCGAAGAACAGAAGTAAAAATATTTGTGATGTCAGATCATATCGAGGGGCAAATGTGGATTCGGATCATTTTCTGGTTATTGCAAAGATAAAACAAAAAATAATAACGGTGTGGGAAAACCGAGAGGAAACAAAAAGGATAAATATAGAAAAGTTTAACAACCACAGCATAAAACAGAAATATGGAGAGAAAACAAATGAAGAAATCAATGCAAAGAAAAAAGAGACAAATATGAATAGAGAATGGGAAAACATAAAATTAACTATGACGACATGTGCGGAAAAAATCCTGGGTTTAAAAAATAGAAGTAAAAATAAAAGATGGTTTGATGAGGAATGCGAAAAGAATGCTGAGAATAAAAGAGAAGCAAGAAAAAAATGGATACAGACGGGAAGGGAAGAAGATAGAGAGTTATATAAAGTAAAAAGAAGAGAAGCATATAAGAAGTACAAGGAAAAGAAAGAGAAATGGTGGAATTACCTCATGAATGACATTGAAAATGACTGCAGGGGAAATAACATGAAGAAGTTTTACATGGCAATTAAAAATCAAAAGGGAAGAGGCAATGTTAAAATTAGAAGTATGAAAGATAGAAACGGAAGACTAGCAGATAATGATGACGAGAACGGAGAAATATGGAAGGAATATTTCAGAAATTTGCTCAGTAGTGAAAGCGAAGAGCTGGAAGACCAGAACAATGAGGAAGAAGATAATAGTGACGATGAAAAAAACATACAAGAACCAACGTACAGTGAGGTGAATGCGATTTTGAATAGTATCAAAAACGGAAAAGCGGCGGGTAAAGACAATGTATGCGGGGAATTAATCAAGAACGTGGGAGGAGATGTATATATGAGAATACACGAATTACTGCTTGATATATGGAGAAAAGAGGAGATGCCAGAAGAGTGGAAGATTGGCAGAATGGTGCCAATATACAAGACGGGAAATGCGGAGGAATGTAAGAATTATAGAGGAATTACTTTGTTGCCAATAATATACAAGGTGATTTCAACGATAATTCACAGGAGACTCAGAGCCGCCACAGAGGGGATGATTGGCGACTACCAGTATGGTTTCAGAGAGGGGAGGTCGACAATAGATGCACTCCACATCATGAAGCAAATTGCCGAAAAATCGTACGAGCACAATATACAGATGCACCTGCTGTTTGTTGATTTTCAGCAAGCGTTCGACACGGTGAAAAGAAAGCAATTATTTGAAACATTGAAAGAAATGAAGATCCCAGTAAAACTAAGAGAACTTATAAAAATGACTATGAAAAACTCAAGTACCACAGTTAAATGGGGAGAAAAAGAGACAGATAAATTCGAGATCACTGAAGGAGTCAGACAGGGTGATGCGTTGTCGGCAACATTGTTCCTATTAGTGCTGGAAAAAATAATCAGGAGAGTCCGGTGCGAGGGCACTATTGTAACTAAGGAGTGTCAAATATTGGCATACGCTGACGATATAGTTATCATGGCTAGAACAGGGAAGAAAATGAGAGAAGTCTTACAAGAGTTAGGCAGCCAGGCAGAAATAATGGGTCTGAAAATTAACCAAGGCAAAACAAAATATTTAAGACTAGATAAAGAAAAAAATAAAGAAGGTCAACGAAAAGAAATCCAAATAGGACAATATATATTTGAAGAAGTGGAGAAGTTTAAGTATCTGGGAGTACAGATAAACAAAAAAAATGACAGAAGTGAAGAAATAGAAGAAAAGATACAGAAAGGATGGAGAGCTTACTACGGATACAGTAAAATACTAAAAAGCAAAAATGTTACAAGAAAAACGAAGATAAAGATATATAGAACACTTATAAGGCCAATAGCGACATATGCGGCGGAAGTAATGAGCTTGACAGAAAAGGAAAGTGAAAAATTGAGAGTTTTTGAGAGAAAAATTCTAAGAGCTATACTAGGCATGAAAAAAATAAATGAGAATGAACATAGAATGAGAATGAACCATGAAATATTGAAAGACATGGGAGATGAGGATGTTGTGAAATTTGTGAAAGCGCAGCGAATACGTTGGATTGGTCATGTGATGAGAAGAAGCGAAGGAAGTGTGATAAGAAGAATAACAGAATGGAGACCGATGGAGAAGAGAAGTAGAGGAAGAACGAAATCGAGATGGATGGATGAAGTAACGGAGGACCTTAAGAAGATGAAGGTTATGAACTGGAAAAAGAAATGTGAGGATAGGAAAGCTTGGAGACAGATCGTAGAGAGGGCTAAAACGCACTCGCAGTTGTGAGAAGAAACAGAGGCAAATAGGGAGTGATTCACCTTGTGAAATGAATCGGAAGAGCTTCGGAAGAAGCTGGTATATTCCGCAAGGAATGGAAACCTCATAATAATAATAATAATATATGAAATATATTAAACACAAGTTAATACAAAAATTTATAAAAAAACAATAATATGTATGTACAACAAAGAGCAAATAATGTTTAAAAAGCAGTAACAATATAATATACATAAAACAATAATATTAAATAAGTATTAAAACGAACAAGTTATATAATCATATACAACAAAATAAATTTTCACATCACTTCACGTACACATGCGTCTCGTATAAAAACACGAACCAAAAATGAAAATATAACTGATGTAACCTAAAAATAATAATACAGTGTAAAATAAAGGAAGATAACACTGAAAGTCACTAGAAATCACTAAGAATCTCACCAGCTTTGATGCCCTTTGGCGAGTATAACCGAAGAATTACGATGAGGCACCCGATGATCGTGTTGCCGTAATTTCGTATCTCAGCTTCACCCCCATGTGTAATGCTTTATTTTGCTAAGCCCACTATATGTACATAATAACAATCTAACTGAAAACCCCGCCATATTCAAATACATAACAGTTCTCCCCACTTAGTTAAAAACAAAATCATTGAAACGCTCCGGTATTCGACGATTTCGACTCGATCTTCTCAGTGACTCCACTGCTGGTGGTTCGGCTACTTCTACCGGTACCTCGTCGGCTGATGCCTCGAATCGTTCTATGTCTGTAGTTGGGACTGCTTCCGTCAGCTCTCGTGTCGATTCTGCCAGTGCTCGTGTTACCATTTCGCCCTCTCGTGGAGTAGTTTCTTCACTTGCCTCATCTTCTTCATTTTCCATGCAAGTCTTCTTCCGCATTTGATCTACATGTCGTCTCATGTTTCCTGCCGCTGTTGATACCACATATGACACTGGTCCTGTAATATTGATTACTTCGCCAGCGATCCATTTATCTCGAGACAGATAGTTTCTTATGTAAACTTCCTCTCCTATTTCAAATGTTCTTATTGTCGCCTTTTGTTCCGGAATTTCATTTTTGATTGTATCTGGATGTAACTTATCCAATGCAGTTCTCAATCTTCTACCCATTAACATTTCTGCTGGTGTCTTCGACGTTGTTTGGTTGGGTGTCGTATGCTGTTTAAACAGTACTCTAGACAGTTTTAACTCGAAATCGCCCAACTTCAGTTTTTGTAGCTCTGCTTTACCATATTGCACCATCCGTTCCGCTTGCCCATTACTGCTTGGGTGATAGGGTGCAACGGTATACGCCTTAATTCCGTTTTTTTCGTAAAATTGTTTGATCTCCGCAGACACGAACGCCGTTCCATTATCAGATAAGATAGTGTCGGGTATTCCGTGGGTTGCAAACAATTGCCGTAAACATCTTACAACTTCTGACGATGTTTGAGATGTCACCAGCTTAATTTCTAACCATTTTGACATCGCATCCACTACAATTAAAAATACTTTTCCTTGATATGGCCCTGCAAAATCTAAATGCAATTTTGACCATGAGTTTTTGGGTGGTTCAATAAATTGAACGGGTGCCCTTTTTGGCTGGTTACGATGTTCCTGACAGTTTTCGCATCTTGCCACTGTTTCTGTAACGTTTTCATCCAAGGTTGGCCACCAAAGATAGCTCCGTGCCAACGCTTTCATTGTTACGACCCCTGGGTGATTTGCATGTAACAACTCCAAAACTTTCTTTTGAGCTCTTGTCGGGATAATCACGCGACTTCCCCATAGTAAACATTCCTTGTGCACTGATAACGAATCCCTTTTTCTATAATACCTCGTATACTCTTCGCTGGGCATCTCTTCAGGCCATCCGTGTAATACCCAATGTCGTACCCGATCTAATATCTTATCTTCATTTGTTAATTTCTGAATTTCTTTGGCGCCAATTGGAGGTTCTTCTATTGCTTCCAACAGTAATATATCTCCCGGAGATATGATTTCATCCACTTTTCTGGGTATTGGTAATCGGCTCAACCCATCCGCATTCCCATGTAATTTTCCTGGTCGGTACTCGACGGTATATGAATAATTTGCTAGCATTAAGTTCCATCTTAGCATTCTTGGTGAAATCATCGTAGGCATTTGTCGTTCTGGGTTTAATAGACCCACTAATGGTTTGTGATCTGTAATTATTTTGAATTCTCGTCCTGTCAGGTATTGATGAAAATATTTCACGCCGTATATAACAGCCAATGCTTCCTTGTCCAATTGTGCATAATTTCGTTCGCTGGAACCCAATGTCCTTGAAGCAAACGCAACTGGTGGTTCCGTTCCATTTGTATTTCGGTGCGCTAACACCGCACCTACGCCGTAAGGTGATGCGTCACACGACAGTATTAATGGTTTCGCTTGATCGTAATGCACTAAAACTTCTGTCGATTTTAATAATTCTTTTAATTCTTTGAATACTCCCGCATGTTCCTTCGTCCATCTAAATTCTACATTTTTATCTAATAGTCGGTGTAATTTCTCAGCGCAAGACGCTTTGTTCCGTAAGAATCTATTGTAAAAATTTATCATCCCTAGAAATGATTGTAGTTCCTGTTTATTATTAGGTTCGGGTGTTTGTATGATGGCTTCTACTCTTTTCTCCGTGGGTTGAATTCCTCTGCGCGATATTTTAAATCCTAGGAATTCGATTTCATCCACTCCAAATAAACACTTTCTTTTGCTTACCGTTAAATTTGCATCCCTCAGTTTTGATAACACTGCTTGTAATGTCTCGTCATGTTCTCTTTCCGTTGTTCCTGCTATGATAATATCGTCAAGGAATGCTGCCGCTCTTTTTATTCCCATTAACAACGTATCCATCTTCCTTTGAAATATTCCAGGTGCCGCCGACACTCCAAAAAGTAACCGGGTTACGTTAAATAGTCCTTTGTGTGTATTTATTGTCAATACTTTGGATGTTTCTTCATCGACCACTAATTGTTGATAAGCTTGCGACAAATCTAACCGCGAAAATACTGTCGCATCTTCTCCCACCTTTGCAAAAATTTCGTTTGACGTTGGCAATGGATACGTATTCTTTTTAATCATGCTGTTCACCGTACTTCTGTAATCGCCACACAATCGATACGTTCCATCCTTCTTCCGCACGGCTACCAATGGTGTTGCCCATTCCGAATATTCGACTGGTTTATAAATTCCTTGACTTACCAATTTATCAATCTCTTCTTCTACGGCTTCACGCAATGCAAAAGGTACATTTCTAAATTTTTGAAATTGGGGTCTTGCGTCGTCTTTTAGCTGTATTTGCACCTTTTCACCTGTACGTGCTCCAAGTTCATTACTAAAAACAGTTGGATATTGATCAATAAGTTTATTTACATTACAACATATTCCTTTAAACTCAACAACATTTACACCTTGTAGTGATATTCCCAATTTGTCAAACCAATTACATCCCATCCTCGTCGCCAGATTTGTTATGTTCTTCAAAGATACAATGTTACTTGGTTAGTACAACGAAATGTAATGCTTTATTTTGCTAAGCCCACTATATGTACATAATAACAATCTAACTGAAAACCCCGCCATATTCAAATACATAACACTATTTAACATTTTTTTTGCGAAATTTTCTTTTCGAGAAAATTGCAAAAATAGCGTGTTAAAATTTGATTTTTGCAAAAAGGCAAAAAAATAATCATCCCTTCCAATTTTTGACCAAATTGGACAAATTCTGATTTTTTAGAATTACAAAATATTATTTTTAGTCAAATAATGTTAAATATCCAAGGCTAGAAGTAAAATTTAATTTAAAGATATAAATTTTATTGTTCATTATATATTACACATTAGGTTAATTTCTAGAGGTACGTTAGCGTTGATTCTATGGCGACGTTTATAGTGGAGTGAAATTGTGGAACATGATGAATAATTACTGTCAGACATTTCTCCATTATGAGAGTCTACTGCCTGTCTACCACACGATGGAGGACGAGGGCAGCCACGCTTTTTTTTATTTGGTCCCCGTTTTTTTCCAGCATCGCAGCGTCGTTTCCGTTTTGGTTTGCCACAACAATCTTCTGGTTCTTCGGATTTGTTTGAATTTTTGGTTTCATCAGATTCTTTCAATTTCATTTTACTAAAATTTTGACTATCGATATCACAAAATCATCAAAAAATTTAGCTGTCAACCCTGAGCTGCCTAGATCAATAATGTTGACGTAGTCTGAGTAACTGGTTTATTTTGAAAATAAACACAAATCTAAATTTTTTACACAAAAATATTTGCTAATGTAAATGATAAAAAACGATATTTTTAGATCTTTGTATTTGAATATATCTTTGCTAATAGTTCAGTTTTTGATATTGGCAGAATACACTGAAATGTGAGGAGTAATTTTGTATTTTCAAATCGAACTTGTTCGATTCAATATTTGTTATAATCATCACTATTTTTATTTATTTTATTATTTTTATTTTATTCATTATTTTTCATTGATCAATTGGTGCATTTCTACTTGCAGAGCGAACTTCTTTCAGAGATTCTCTGGCGGCATTTTCGTATAAGTAAATTGCATACTTAACTTCTGCAACTGTTTTGGAACCAACATGGTCTGCTATAACTTCCAAATTGTGAACTCCATATTTTCGGAGAGCTTCCAAAAGTTTGATCTTTTCATTTTCTGTCCAAGTAAGATTCCTAATAAAACTCTAAAATAACCTATAGTCCGGTCAAATTAGTACAAAAAATTAGAGTGAAGGTACTGTAATTTGCAAAAAGCTGAAAATTGGTAAAATTGTTCAAAACATAATTATAAATGAAATTTAAAAAGTCCTCATCGATCCGGTACGTGGAAAAAAAGTTATTCGAGGTCAAAGATCAAAAAAATTGGTATTCGTGATTTTCTGCAAAACTGTAAGTTTTATCATAAAATAAGTTTAGACTAAATTGTAGATCATATAATTATCTATAAAAAATGAATGAATACTTTTTTCCTAAGAGCCACCGTTTCTGAGATATAACGATTCAAAAAGTTGGAAAAGTTGGAATTGTCATCATATGCATACGTACGCCACGTATATACTGTGGTGAAAAAGAGGATTCGCACCTACCCCGTACATTTTGATGAAAGTTTTATTTTGTTTTAAATAATTTTAAGTTGTAAGATTGGAGAATTAGACAGGTGGAGGCGAATCGACGAGGATATTGGCTTTTGCGCCGACTGCGCCCGCCCGAGCATGTTGTGTCATGTAAGCTCGAGGCGATTATTGAGATTTTTTTGATATAAGTTTAAAATTGTGAATGATATTTGTGAGTACTGAATTATTTTTGATTGAATAAAGTGAATTTTGATGCGAATGCATTATTGCGTAATTTTTGGATAATTTTGCTACCGAGCGGTAGTTGATTTGATGGTTTTGATTGAATTAGTAGTTTGGATTGATTTAATTGATTTGGTAAAATTTGGAAAGAGCAATTGAAATTAAAAATTGGATCTGAATTATTTAAAGTT
The DNA here is from genome assembly GCA_911387805.1 of Cantharis rustica. Taxonomy (NCBI): domain Eukaryota; kingdom Metazoa; phylum Arthropoda; class Insecta; order Coleoptera; family Cantharidae; genus Cantharis; species Cantharis rustica. The sequence goes on from OU426879.1 coordinate 41,955,133, forward strand.
GAAATTGGTTTAAAATTGGAAGAATTAAAAGTTACATTTGCATTTGTACGAGCGTGTGGCCAGATGGTGATAACAAGGCGATTTGGATACGCGTAAAAGTTAAAAGTACGAGCGCAGTAAGGTTTTACATTGAATTAAATTTGAATTTATTTACGAAACAAGAATTTATTTTGGAATAATTTAATTTTTGGACATGAATTTTTATTTTAATTATTTTTGAAGAGGATTTAATTTGGAGAATTTATTAAATTTTTTGGATTGATCAGAATCTTATTTAAATTGGATTTCGTTGATTGGTAATTTATTTTGGAATTTTGAACCCGCTCCTGAGAAGTCTTAGCTCTCCGAATTGGAAGCCGTAGAGATTGGTGGTTATTTTGAAGTTTGCCACGCATTGCAAAAAAAAATATCATTACAATACATACATCACTGAAGCTGTAATATAAGTAAAAATATTTGAATTATAATATTATATGAATTATATTATATTCAATATATGTGACTTGGTCTACGAAAAAAGGGGTCTTAGCTGTTAAAAACTCATTTTCAATTTTTTTGCCGATCCGGATTGAGTTTGAGATGCTTTTTAACATGGTTAAAACCAAAGTCATAACTTGTTTAAAAGTTAACTTAAAATTAAGAGAAAAAAGAGTACAAATACGAAAAAAACAGAATTTATTCAATGTAGTTCATCATCATCGCCATTCGAATTAACATCGTCGTCAAACCTGTCATTGTCCTGGACGTTGTCTTCATCGTTTTTACGAAAATATTGTCTGTAGCCGGTACTGAACTTTTCATCAACACTATTTTTTAATTTTTTTTGTGATGCGAAAGACCAACAGAAACGATTGCATAAACGTGATAACATTCATAAACTCATTTCTTAGGAAAAAAGTATTGATACATTTTTTATAGATAATTACATGATCTACAATTTTTGTCTGAGATAATTTTATGATAAAACTTACCGTTTTGCTGAAAATCGCAAAAAACAATTTCTTTTACCTTTGACGTCGAATAAATTTTTTCCACGTACCGGATCGATGAGGACTTTTTAAATTTCATTTATAATTATGTTTTGAACAATTTTACCAATTTTCAGCTTTTTGGGAATTAGTGTACCTTCGAATGTCTAGATTGACCGGACTACTAGTCGAAAATTACGAATGTAAAACAGATGGAAGGTTACTAACATAAATACCAACTTGATATTTTCATATTATTTATTATATTATAAAAGACCTCCAATGTTCTTAGTCGAGTATATCCATTTCATTTATCTTCATATTATGTTTATTTTACTTTACTGTGGACTTCCCTGCGATTTTATCAAGGTGTGCTAAAATTGAATGTTTCATTTAATTACCCAAACTTAATAAAATTAGTAGTATTTTAAATTATTAACATGTGAATTCGCCTGTTTTTGGGCCAGACGCCGAGAAGCATTCCCCTACCATAACGGAGGTACAATACAGTCCTGTAACTTTCTTTCGATGCAGTGAGTACCATAAATTTTTCGTTTTTGAGTAAACATTTCAAACTTGGATTATGTTCGCTCCACAACATAGAATTCCATTATTCTGCTGTCCAATTCTTATAAGCTAAGTGCTCTCTGTAGTCGCATCTTCTTGTTTTTTGATTTTAGAAGTGATTTTCTTTTGGCAGCCCGGCCAACATTCGCATTAATTGATTTTTACTGTACTCCCAGAAACGGAATTTTTATAGCACCGATTAAGTTCTGTACGCAATTCAGGTATCGTCAATCTTTGATTACGTTTAGATTCACAATTAGATTGCAGCATCAGTACTGATAACATAATGTTATAAATTTATTCGCAGAGTAGGACGGGTCCAGGGGGATATTTTTAGTGAGTACAGGAGTTTATCAAAACGGCCTGGAGCGTAGAGCCAGTTAAAACAAACGCAACCACCGCAAATCTCGGATCCACCCTAAAATCTAGTCATCTAATCGTACTAACAACTGACAATTAACTGACAACTCCCGGGTAATTAATAGTTCTCCTAGTTCTTTGTTTTCTACATCTGTAATTTTCAAGTTTAAATTATACCCAAAAATTCTTTAATAAATGAAATGTACGATTGCACATTTTGGCTGGTTTTACGCGTATTTTTAAATGATCCTCAAAAATTAGTTTTTATATTCGCAATTTACGCCAAATCCTACCATAATTTTATTAATTTTTTGTCTAATTTGTGGTGTACTTTAAAGTCCTACTCCTATGTAGTAGTCTTTGAAATTTTTAAATATTTTGAAATTTCTTTTTTCGATTTTCCTTCGCCGTATAAATTCACTAAAATTAAAAATCCAAAAAATTATATTTTTCTATTAACGAGGGCATAAATTTTAATATAATAATATTTTTAGGAATTTTTATGGTAGCTTTGTGTTACCATCTCTAATCACTTAACCTAGTATGAGCTAGAGTAAAACAATATGAATATTAAGATCATAATATCAGTGGCGATTGGTACGGCACGGCACGGTGATGAAACAGAATAATTATTATACTGTCGTGTTACAAAATGGTTTAGGCCCTTGATGAAAATTTGTAAATTTTATTAATTTTATATTGTAAATGTAAGGTTGGCGAAAGGTTGTAACACGGGTAGGCTTTGATTAATTAAATAATCGCCGCCGTTGTGTGTTAACTGAAGGTTAATTTCGCTGCCACCAGAGCCTGTTTATAAGCCGGGCTCAAACTTTTAAATTGAAGATCGGAGACGTAGGATTATTACCAAGTCGATCGCCTTTTTAATAACAAGAAAAGAATAAGAACATGTAAATCACAACTAATTTATTTAACACAAAAAAAAATATAATGAAAAAAACGGTACAAAAAAAATTATAATTACAAAATAAAATATAATAAAAAAAAATAATTGCTGAGAATTAATTTACCAAGTTAACTTTCTGTTATAAAGATAAAAATTACATTGAAATCGTTGGGACTCACCTAAATAAAAAAAAACATACAATTTTAAATATAAAAATTTGGTCATTACCTTTTTAGTCGTTGGAAAGCGCACAAAACAAAACAAAAAAAAGATTTAAAAGAAAAATTATTTGAACCACTAAAAAAAAAATTAAAATTAAAATTCAATTATGAATACTAAAAAAATGAAATTTTATTATGAATACTTTAGAAAAAAAAATTATTTAATTATGAACACTTTTAAAAAAAAATTTAAATCTTATTATGAATACTTAAAAAAAAAATTTAATTATGAATTAGCACAACACTTTTATTTAATACCCGGAACGAACGGGCAGGTTGGATTACGCGTCTTGTCGGAGATGAACTGGTGCCTTAAGGGACCCTGCTCTATTTATATGAAATTTTGGAATACATGTCAATAAGGTTGATGTGTATTCGTTGACAAATTTTTGGTTTACAAAAACTAGATTTTTAATTATAAAAATTGGCATTATCGTTTTTAATTGTTGTTATGGATAGGGAATAATCATATTCGATTTTGATTGAAAAATTGGCAAATTTTTGCAGTTAATTGACTTTTCTAATAGTGAAAACTCATGAATGACATTTTTGTTGCATCGCCCAAAATCAGGTTAACATATATATTGATTGTAATCAAGAATTTTAGCAAAAATATTCGCGAACGTCGAATTTAAATCAGTGCACCCAAAAAGTTGACTTGAATTTCAAGCTTGTGTGTACGTTATTAGAAGAATGTTTGGGATTCACTGTTTGTGAAGGTAAATCTTTTAACACATCAATTAGTTGTCGAGACGGTCACTTCAAATCGATATTCTAATGAATTTGCTCTCATCTTCCCCTTATTTTTAAGTTTTAACCAGTGATTTCCAATAGTTATTTATAATTTGAATTTTTACTATATAGTTTTAGAAAAGTTTTGAGGTGACTGGTTTGTTTAACTTTCATGGTTTAAAATGTGTTTATTTAAAAATTAATTTTATAGTTTTTCTCAACTTAATTGATTTTTAGTTTAATAACGTAATTCTTAGTTATTTTGCAAGATTTTTGGCACATAACATGAGATTTTTCTAGCAAAAAGATTACGCTTTTTTTTAGTGTAAGTTTGAACTTTGTATGTTCGGTTTCCTCAAATTTAGAGTCAATAAGGTCAAAATTCGTTAGTTCTAATTAGTTTTTAAAAAGACATATCTGTCCCATAATTCATGAATCCCTCTTAAGTCCTTAGGTTAAATTCGTCAACCACTTAAGTTGTGAAACTTTGTGGCCGTTTTAATATAATTTGAAATATGCGCTTCCCATCCTTTTTACATATTTATCTTAATTGTATAATTATTAACTAATTACGTTTTACTTATTTATATTCGCAATTTGAAAAAGGTAACTTATATAAAATAAAAGATTTTGATCGGTCGCTTATTGCGTTTATGCTAAATTTGCATAAATTACCTTTGTTTATGCTTGCGAATTTATGGGCGGTTTGTTACAAGGTTGAGAAAAGTAGGGGCTTTTTTGCAGAAGATGGCCGCCAGAGTGGTTGATTGACTTTTAGCTCCGTGGATTTTTAATATTTTGTAAGAAATATTTTTTTTGAAATAGTGAAATTATTTTGGGTATTGTGATTCGAATTTTGATTGAGAGTATTTTTGATCGAAAGTGGCCGCAGCCGAGATTTTTGGATTTTTTTGCAATGATTAAATTTGAATTTTTTTTATGAGTGATTTTTGTTTGATTGGGGTTAATTTTAATTTTGGACTTGATAGTAATTTAATTGAAATATTCGGATTTACACAGTAAAAATTACAGAGTAAATATTTTACACTAAAAAACACTAGCTTGTGTTCATATAGGTCCACTCAATTTAGTGTAAATTTTTCACTAAAAGTTTTAATCAAGTGTAGTGTAAAGAGCTCACCAAAATTTGTTAAAATTTTAACCTTATTTCGGGTACACAAAACAAAATTTAGTGTTAAAATAAAATGAAAATTTAAATTAATTTTCACTATTTTGTGTATAATTATATTAGATAAACACACTAAACAGATAATTTATTAACTCTAGTATAAGTACTTTTTTAGATGAATAGATTGAATTAAAACACCAATTAGGGTATATTTTAAATTAATCTAGGGTTTAGTAATACACTATACCTATAAATAAAATACATATTGTAGTGTAAAAATTTCTTTATTTAGATGTAAAATTTACCTGACCACATGTGAATTAAACACATTAATTAGAGTACTTATTACTATAAATATATATTACATAATTAAAAATATTAAAACACAAAAAATTATTTTTATCAAAAAACATTTTTTATGTCGCATATTGTGAAATTTTAAAATAGAACAGATTAAATCATAGTGCGTTGTCAACATTCTGGCAACTTTCTGCTATAATATACCAGTCAAGTCTGGGTGGTTCCCCGATTTGTGTGAAAAATTTAAAAAAATGCTTGTAACTGCAAACGGACTCCATTTTCGGTAGAAGAAAACATCAGAAAAATAATTAATAACATAAACCCAATTTTTGAAATAAAGGATATTTTTTGCTTGTAGTCATATTCCTTCAGCCCGTTCTTCGTGAAAGTGATAATAATACTCGAATGATAACTTGAACCATGATTCCAATAAGCGGCGTCCACTGTATTTTACAATAACTTGCAGGTTGAAGAGTAATTAATTTGTCCGTCAGCGTTGCATAAGTTTTGATACGTTTCCTCTTATTGTTTTACTTGGAAGAGAAATAATACTTTAGTTGCCCTATTCCAACAATCTAAAAAAAAAATTGTTCATAAATCTAATGTTAAAAATAATAACAACTTCACATACTACTGAATTCCGTTTCATATTCTGAAATAACTGTAGGGTTCGGGTATATTACGGTAGTTTGGTATTTTTAATAATTTTATCTTATATCTTGACCAAATATCTCTTCAAAATTTATTTGAATACCTGGATATAATTGTTGAAAATCTTCCTCGATCTAAAGCAAAATTTTATATTTCAGTAACAGTACAAACACATAAAGATAATAAAACTTACAGACCACGAATGATGGAGAAATCTTGGAAATTCTTTTAATACGTTAAATTCCAACGACCCAAGTAACACACGATCGTATAATATACGTATATTTTTGGGATAAATAGTATATTTTTGGTATACGTCTAATTTTGGTAAGTCTAATATACGTATATACGTATACACTTTATATACTATACTTAAAATATTCGTATATTATACGAAGCTTATATACTAAAATATAACTTACATTCAAATGTAGAATTTTGATCTAGGCAATACGTTTAGTAGATGTATATTATACGCATAAATTTACCATATTCACAATAGTATATTTATGGTCTACGATATATGTTTAATAAACGTTTGTTATAAACGTAAACACTTAACATTATTCCTTTAGAAATTTTAAGCATGATAGGTAGAATTTTCAGCTAAACAATTCGTATTATAGATGTGGATAATACGTATAAATTTACCATATTGCAAATAGTATATTTTTGGTCTACGATATAGTATGTTTAATAAACGTTTGTTATAAACATAAACACTTAACATTATTTTTTTATAAATTTTAAGCATAAAAGGTAGAATTTTCAGCTAAACAATTCGTATTATAGATGTGGATTATACGTATAAATTTACCAAATTTTTTTTTTTTTTTTTTTTTTTTTTAATTTCAATTAATATTTACAATCTGTCATGTATAAAATAACAATAAGTAAATGGTGTGATACAATAAGTTAGGGACATGTAGAAAATTTTCCATTGAAAATTCTCCTTCTGCAATATATTTTTAAATGTTACTTGTTACACAGTATTAGCGGAATTTAATTTATTATGCAAATCGAGTTTCTAAATCGGTTATCATGAAACGATTGAGTCGTCTTATTTCTTGTGTGTTGTCTAGTAATGCGTTGGCGAGTTCATTAGGATGGTTTTCCAATCTGTTCTTATAGTTTATGTGGTACTTGTAGATTTCTTCCCGAATAGAATTTAGGTGCAAGTCGTGTTGTATGACATAGTTGGGCACATACCACGGTGCATTTGTAATTGTTCTAAGTACCTTGTTTTGAAATCTCTGCAAGATTTCGATATTAGATAAACTGGCAGTCCCCCAGAGCTGGATGCCGTTTGTCCATATGGGTTTTAGTATAGTCTTATAGGTGAGAATCTTGCTTTCTAGAGATAACTGTGACGTTTTTCCAATCAACCAATACATTTTTCTAAATTCTATACCAAGCTGTTTACGCTTATTGAATATATGTTTTTGCCAGGTAAGTCTTCTGTCGAGATTCATACCAAGGTATTTTACATCTTCAGCATGTGGTAAAAAACAATTGTTTAATTTTACTAGAGGGCATGAATCTCTCCGCATTGTAAAAGTGACATGAGTAGACTTCACTTCATTGGCCTTCATTCTCCATTTTTGTAGCCAAACTGCATTCTTGGACATAAGCCAGGCTTTTGATAAGGTGTGGCATGATGGCCTGTGCTACAAACTAAAGAAAACTCTTCCTCACCCCTTCTATCAATTACTGGCGTCTTACTTAAAAGATAGATACTTTTTGGTTAAACACCGTGACGAATACACTGGTTTATATCCGGTTGACTCTGGAGTACCACAGGGTAGTGTACTGGGACCTGTACTCTACATAATTTATACAGCCGACCTTCCGACTACGAGATTAACAACTGTAGCTACATTTGCTGACGATACGGCCATACTAGCATCCCATATCGACCCTATACTTGCTTCAAGAAATTTACAAAATAACCTTGATAAAATCCATGTTTGGCTACCATATTTAAAATAGTATATTTTTGGTCTACGATATATGTTTAATAAACGTTTGTTATAAACATAAACACTTACAGAGCCGTATTTAAGGGTGGGGTTTTAGGGGTTAGAACCTCCCGCCCCTCCGTAATTATTTATCAAGTACTGGAAGTCCGCTTGCAATCGTAAAAAAATCAGAAAAAACAAAAACAATCTTTACAACTAATAACAAAAACATTAAACTTGAAGTATTAAAAAAAATTAAAACTAAAGATATTTCTAATAAACTAAATCCCAAATTAAAAAATCGGAAATTCCTATTAATATTTGGCGATTGGCGACACTGGATTGAATACACCTACTAGTAAATTGCAAGAATATAAAAACTGACGATGAAGAATTTAAAAAAGTGCTATATATTTACAGTAATATTGAAATAAATGAAATATATATTTTATCTTAATTCTTACTACATATTATGGTAAAAATTTTAAATTGCTATAAATTGTTTGAACCAAAAATTTTAAAAGAAAAATAAATTTTATGACCATCATTGGCAACATAGCTTAAAACAACACTTCTGCAAAAATTAGAGTGGGCATTGCAAACCCATAAATTGTTTTATATTTTGGTGTAATTTAGTTTTTCGTTTTGACAACAAGGGTATTCACACTCTCTGGTATATCACGTGGTAAATATATCACGTTTACCAGGGTGTTATTTGACTGTGTAGTAAACTCCCATAAGAGCAAATACCATACCTCGTGGTATTCGTAAGTTGCCCTCGACCGTGTATTTCTAGTATGGTAAAGTTAAACCAGTGCGCCGCTTTTCTGCGTTGTTGTATTTTAACTTCTAATATGGCGAAGTGCACACAGCTGATTTAAAGTAACTACTACTTACAAAAGTAATAACAGCTGATTGTGCTGAAAGTAGGATTAAAGTTAAAATACCAACACTCAATACCACGAGGAATGTTCACAGATATGGTATAAATGTGTTGTAAATTTACCACGTGTTAAATACACCAGAGAGTGTGAATACCCTAATTTATTTACCATCCGTAAAATAAGAATTTAGTTTGTGATTTTTATTAAATTAAAAAATTTTATTTAAAGACGGTTTTTTACAAAAGAGTTTAAAATTAAAATATGAATAAGTTTAAACTTATTAAAAATATTGTAGTAAACAAAAATTTTAAAATGGCACAAACAAAAGTTTTATCCGCGATGCCCCCCAGAAGTCAACCTGTAATCAAAATTTGTCGCTCCCTCAACAAATTATTTTAAATCATTAAATAAAGTTCACAAAAATCAAAATTTTCTTTGAATATCAAACTGAAATAAAGAAAAATCGCTCAAAAAAATAATTACTTTAATTAAATAAAAACAATCTTCTCACAAAATTTCAACTTTTTTGCGGTCACTTCCGACCAAAATACCTTTAAACAAAATTTTCCAATAACAATACTCAAAAATAAAATCGTAATTGTAAAAATACTTGCACAAAGTTATACTCAAAAAATCAACGGAGCAAAATCTAGGCCTTTGTCATTTCTGCCATCTTGGCAAAAAAAATCTCCTTCTACTCATTTTTCTGCAAACATTACATTTCAAAAATTTATATAACAAAATTTAAATTTAAAAATATTACCAAAACTGCACTTATTTTGCCGATTTTAGCATGACTGACGGTTTAAGTTGGGACTTAAATTTTTTTATTTAGGTATTTATTTATTTATCAAGTTCCTTCTATTTTTTATTTTATATTTGTTTTTTTTTTGTAGCTTTTTTTTATTTTTTAAATATATTGTACTTTATATTTTTATTTTTTGTTTTAAATTTTAGTTTTCTTTATATTTTAATAAATTAGCTATTTATTTTTTAATATTTTTAACCCCCCCCCCTCCCGAAAATCTAGTCTAAATACGGCCCTGAACATTTAACATTATTTTTTTATAAATTTTAAGCATAAAAGATAGAATTTTCAGCTAAACAATTCGTATTATAGATGTGGATTATACGTATAAATTTACCATATTGAAAATAATATATTTTTGGTCTACGATATATGTTTAATAAACGTTTGTCATAAACGTAAACACTTAACATTAATCCTTTATAAATTTTAAGCATGGCAGGTAGAATTTTCAGCTAAACAATTCGTATTATAGATGTGGATTATACATATAAATTTACCATATTTAAAATAGTGTATTTTTGGTCTACGGTATATGTTTAGTAAACGTTTGTTATAAACATAACCACATCACAACGAATCTAATGAAAAATGTAAAATTAATGTCAATAAAGAAAAAGAAGTGATAGATAATCCTATTGATATTACGAGTACATGCAATATCTCTAAGATTAATACTATTGATAATTTGCTAAATAATCAAACCTTGCCGCCATGCTTTGATTTTAAAGACAACGTCGAAGAACAGGAACAAAACGTGTTTATTTATACCTGATAAATTATTTTAAATTTTTATTTGATTTTTAATTTAAATATAATATTATTATTACATTTAACCCTGCGCTTTAATTTTTTTAACTACGCGCCATTGTAACTGGTAAAGTAAAGTAAGCCAACTAAAAGTTATCATAAGCCGCATAGGTAGATGGTTAGAGTGGTTGCCTCATAGTCTTGACACCGTGCGTTCGAATCCCGTAGATGTCAAAAAAAATGTAAGTACAATTTAATAAATTTCTGAAATGTAGGAATAATGTAATAATTCGAATTTCACAGATAGTAAACAGGGATAAACGCAGCCTAAAAAATACGCATTATGAAATTAAATTAAATTAAAAAAAAAATGCTCTAAATTTTTTTTTTATCTATAATTGTGATATAAAAATACGAATAATATACGTACATTAAATATGTATAATATACGTAGACAGTATACGTCTATATTGCACTGTTAAAGGAGTGAATCTTTAAAAATGCATACTTACTTCATCAATTATGCAGTAATGCAAACCTCAGCTTCCAGATATTTGAATATTGAGTTAAAGTTATTTGCGATCTTTTTTATTTTCAAAAAAACTTGTAAAAGTATTAAATGAATGTTGAATTTATTTTTAAATTTAGTAAACGATTGAATTACAATTAATTTAGATTTATAATTTCGTCAAATGCGCTCCGTATTATTCGATCACGATTCTTATTCAGTAAACCCCGTTATCACTTATAGTGTTGATTATGCGAACCTGTCTATCTTCCTGTAAGTTCGACCTTCAATGGTCCACTTTAAATTGGATGTGAATCTCCTCTTATCGTCACGTTACGTGAAAACAGCTCCCAGCTAATTCCAAATAATTTCTCTTCTTCTTGCCTAAATGTTTCTTCTTGGTTATTCCAAATTGAATTTCTTATTTTTGTTATCCAATATTTATTTGATTCTCTTTGAGAATTACTCCATTTCCAGAGAACAATCTCAACACGACCTTACCGGTCCACGTTTAATCATCAACAACCTTTTTTTCCTTCTTTATTATCTCCACCTGTTGTCCAGGCGATCCTTTATTATTTTTTTATTCAATTTTTCTTTTTATCGATGTTTTTTTATGATAACGTGATTTGAAATTATTATTTGATTGCATGTACCCGCACTGACGACCATGTTGGTTAACATATCTGACGTTCTTCGACTTTCAATCATTTACTTAACCAATAAATTTTTTGTTTTATTTTAAATTAAATCATGTGTTCAAATATCAAGTTTCTTTGAATTATTTTTTTTATTTACTTTATCGATGAAATTTGCAACTGCTTACCTTTATGAACACTGCAATATATAGGGATACGTCATGACCAAAAATACGTATACGTATACGTTTATGCTATACAGTTTATAGACGTAGCATAATGAAGGATAATATACGTATATTGAATATGTATAATATACGTAGACAGTATACGTCTATATATTGGGATACGTGATGACCAAAAATACGTATACGTATTCGTATATGGTATACGTATTATAGTTGGTTTTAACGTTTGGTCTAGACGATTTTTATACGTCTAATATACTATTATGTGTTACTTGGGGATTTTCCATTAATTTCCAACACTAAAAAAATATTTGAACTGAAACACTAGAACAATATTAACTTGCTCACTGCACTCGGATGAATGCAATTTTATATTAACACGGAGGTAATCTTCAATAGCAAGTGGTCAACGTTTTTATTTATCCGGGAATCACCGGCAACAAACTTTGATAAAATGTGCCATTTTTGCGTTTTTATCATCGGTAATTATAGTAATGTCACCTAACACCTACTAGATTCGATCTATCAAGGTTGAGATTCACTCTACATAGCGCTTATTTTAGCGTCTAGTTAGAATTAATCATTTTAGTGTGAAATATAAAGTAGAGAGAAATTATACACTAAAAATTAACACTAAATTATTTACCAACTACACTAGATGTTTTACACGACAAAATTTTTTACTGTGTATGAAATTATATTTAAAAGAGCGACGTGTGGATTAGAAGAAATTTGGTTGATAATTTGAAATTATAAGTTCGATGCTTGATCAAGTATAAAAATTTTTGCAGCTTAAAATAATTTCGATTGCAAATAATTTAAAATCGAATTCTGGTATTAAGATTTTTTTTAACGAACATTGAACCTACCACCCTAAAAAGTTTCTCTACTCTCGCATATCAGAGCTACGCCGTGCGTGGTAAGGAAAAGTGGTTTATAAAAAATATCACTACAATACAGACGATGACAAATCAATCACGATTGCTAGGTTTAAGGGTCGGTATTTCGATGTCAGTTGGAAGTTTAAGCCTAAGATAAGCCAAACAAGGTTTGAACTACAGCATTTCATTTTTTGCAATAAATTGTGATCTGAATTACCAGGCTAGATACTGGAATATTAGTAGAATATTACTGGAATAAATTATTAAAAATTATATTTTGAAAAAAAATATAATATAATATTATCTCTAGTGCTTATTAAATTCGTATGATATTATTTGTTTCCATGATGTTATAAAAATTGAAATAATTTGGAAAAATTGATTTTGGAATGGATTCCAGATTTCTCGTTTAATTTCAAAGTGAATATTTATTTTAAACCCTGAAAAATTAATCAGCCTTCGTCGGATTCTTTTTTAAAAATAAATATTAAAATTAAAAAAAAATATTTTTTACAAACTAAATTTAAACCTTTTATTGTCTAAACTTAACGGCTTTTGAGTTAGAAATTAAAGTAAGTAAAAAAATGAAGAAAAATTCGAGATTTGTTTACTTTGGTTATTTTCAAAATTCTTGTATCTTTTAAACGAAAATTTACAAAAATTCTGACGTCCTATTCCGGATAGGAAATTTAACGGGCTACAACTCTTGTCTAGTAAAATTTTTTTGAAAAACCAATTTTTTTCACGGAAAATCAGAAAATAATAAAGAAAGCAGCTACAAAACAAAAAATTAAATTAATTAATTTTATTGAAAAATTATTTTTTTAATTAATACATCTTTTAAAACAATCAAAACCGTTTATTGAAAATGAGGGTAGTCATTTTGAAAATTTACTTAAATAATGTAATAGTTTAACCTTAGTTAATAAAAAATTAAAAATTTTAAAACCCCCTGACTGTAAAAAAATTCTAAAAATAAAAATTAATATTAAAAGTACCTTACTTTAAAAACTATACTGTTCCCTTTAAAAAGAAAAAAGCAATTTTTTCTTCTTCATTCAACAACAAATTCTCAGACTCCTCCCCCCCCCCGCTACAAAATTTAAACATTAATTTTGAAGTCGGCGGAAACGGAGATTTGTTCCACTTACGAAACCTGTTTATACATTCCATATTAAACATTCAGTATTTATATACATATTTCGCCTAGAATAATGATACCGACTGTAACACATCGTATTTTAAATGAAACAAACCTACCTTTTATTTAAATTAAGATTAAAAAATTATTTCATTAAATTATTTAGAACTTATAGTGATAGCCCTTGTATTTTTTCTAATTTCGTATGTGATATTCCATTTCTCCAAAACTGTTGCCCATGGTTTACTGTTGTTACCAAAGCACATCTTCGCTCTTATCATAGGCATCTGAAACCGAGAATTTATTATAGATAGATTTATTCCATTTATTATAGATAGATTTTTATACTTTATTTTATATTAAGTGCGTCAAATACAAATTTTTAGTACTTGAATGATGTATGTTGTCGAAACCGTTCAGGTCGAGACTCAAAACATCATTCAAGAGCATTTACACTTTCTTGTTCACAAAATATTAGAATAAATTGTTTCAGAGTTTCATTTATTTTTAATTTTTTGGCAAGTGTAGAAAATGAAATATGCAATACAGATAACATAAATACTAAGTTTGGTTCCTTTAGAGTCTTTTTTAACACAGCGTTGTCTTCATTACTTTTAGCTGAATCACTCTTCTTCTTTCTAATGGGTATATCTTCACCACTTACATTAACCAAATTGTTAACTTTTGATATCAATTGTCCCTTTGGTAAAATAGATTTTCCGGTTCTGGAGTCTTTCTTTCTTATTGCCGGGACAACATATGTCCCTACAACTTCTTTCGGAAATAAGGCAATAATTTTAGCTGCTAGCACTAAATAATCATTTTCTTTCAGTCGATTGCAACAAAATAATTATTTCTATACGTATTTAAGTGTGCAAACCATAGAGGTTTTTAGAGCTTCTGAATGTTTTTTATTGAAACCGCTCAGGTTGAAACATAAAACATAAATGATTATTAGTAATGATTATACAGTTACTCACAAAAGTACTCGGGCGTTAATTTTTTTGTCGCAGATTTCATAGTCTTTATTTTTGTTCATATAAATTTTTTAGTTTTTCGCCTCGTTTTCGACTGAGAGTGACTTAAAGGTGGTTTTCTCAGGAGATTTTTATGCGATTTTTACCGATACTGCTTTAAGTCACTCTCGGTCGAAAACGAAGCGGCGAATAAAAAAATATATATAAACAAAAATGAAGACAAGGAAATTATCTACCAAAAATGTCTGAAAAGTATTTTTGTAAAAGTGATGTTTATATGTCAAAAATAGTTTTCAAAACTGTATATCTAAAACTTTATCTTACAACATTTATGATTTACAATAACACATAAAATTATAAGTACTATAATTTTATGCACAATAATAATGTAAAAATTACCTACCCTTTAGGCACAGACGCGCTATGTCAATCACATGTACTACGTATACAAAACAATGTATACAGCCACTACTCTTATTACGATTGCACTTAGAAATGAAGTGAAAACCATAAAGACACTCTTGCATATTATCGAGGTGGGCGCGCGTACGCTTGAATCAAATGTATCAGTTAATTTATATTTGAATCAAACATTACTATTTCAGAGACTTTCAAATGAAACAGACAGATATTCCTGCATTTTTAAATAGAATATGTTAAGTAGATTTTCTTTTTGGATTTAATTTAAATTTCAAATAAATTATTAATTCATCTTAAGTTTACCCTTTTATTTCAATGAAATAATATATTCTTACATCAAATAATGTTTGTTTGGATCTAATATATTTTTTTAAATTTACGTGTATATTTGCAGCAAATATACTATTTTTTGCATTACTTATGATGTACATAGTTTCAATAATTTTATCGAAAGTTAATCAAGTCTTTCTTCATTCAAATTGCAAAAATAGCGCGTCGAAATTTGCTTTTTTCAAAATGGCAAAAAATAACTTAAAAAACAAATCTCCATCAATTTTCGACCAAATTGGACACATTTTGATATTCAGAAAGCTTTAAATGATTGAAGATTCTTTAAGCCAATTTTCAGATTTACAATATTTTTTTCTAGATCAAAAATGCTAAATGTCCTGGGTTAGAAGTAAAATGTCATTTAAATATATAAATTTTAATGTTTATATAGTACACATTAGGTTAATTTTTAGTGTTACGGCGATTACTGGGTTTCTACGGCGACGTTTCTTATCGGGAGAACCACGAATTGAGGAATGTGATGTATTACTGTCAGACATTTCTCCATTATTAGAGTCTACTGCCTGTCTACCACACGATCCACACGATGGAGGACGAGGACAGCCACGCTTTTTTTTATATGGCCCCCGCTTTTTTCCAGCATCGCAGCGTCGTTTTCGTTTTCGTTTGCAACAGCCATCTTCCGGTTCTTCGGTTTTATTTGCAGCTTTGGGTTTCGATACTTTATTTAATTTCATTTCGCTAAAATTTTAAACAGGTAGTAAATATCAAAAATTTAAATCGTCAACACCGCTCAGCTCAGCTCAGCTTCGTATCAACAACGTTGACGTAGCCTGCGTAACTGGTTTTTTTTGTTTAAATAAAAATATACAATACACTCTATTTTAAAAGTTCTCTAACTTTGAATTTGTTGTTGTCTGTAGCTGTCTTGTTATTATTTTCTGTGAAATGGATTTGATTTTCAAAAATTTTTACTAGACAAAAGTTGTAGTCCGTTAAATTTCCTATCCGGAACGGGGCGTCAGATTTTTTGTAAAATGTTTCGTTTAAAAGATAGAGAATTACGAAAAAAATCAAAAAAAAACTCAAGTTTTCAACATTTTGTTACTTACTTTAATTCATAACTCGAAAGTCGTTGATTTTAGACAATAAAAGGTTTAAATCTAGGTTGCTATTTAACATTTTTTTTGCGGAACTTCCTTTTCGAGAAAATTGCAAAAATAGGGAGTTAAAATTTGATTTTTTAGAATTACAATATTTTTTTTAGTCAAATAATGTTAAATATCCAAGGCTAGAAGTAAAATTTAATTTAAAGATATAAATTTTATTGTTCATAATATAATACACATTAGGTTAATTTCTAGAGGTACGTTAGCGTTGATTATAATTTCAACGGCGACGTTTATAGTCGAGTGAAATTGTGGAACATGATGAATAATTACTGTCAGACATTTCTCCATTATCAGAGTCTACTGCCTGTCTACCACACGATGGAGGACGAGGGCAGCCACGCTTTTTTTTATTTGGTCCCCGTTTTTTTCCAGCATCGCAGCGTCGTTTCCGTTTTGGTTTGCCACAACAATCTTCTGGTTCTTCGGATTTGTTTGAATTTTTGGTTTCATCAGATTCTTTCAATTTTATTTTACTAAAATTTTGACTATCGATATCACAAAATCATCAAAAAATTTAGCTGTCAACCCTGAGCTGCCTAGATCAATAATGTTGACGTAGTCTGAGTAACTGGTTTATTTTGAAAATAAACACAAATCTAAATTTTTTACACAAAAATATTTTCTAATGTAAATAATAAATAACGATATTTTTAGATCTTTGTATTTGAATATATTTTTGCTAATAGTTCAGTTTTTGATATTGGCAGAATACACTGAAATGTGAGGAGTAATTTTGTATTTTCGAATCGAACTTGTTCAATTCAATATTTGTTATAATCATCATTATTTTTATTTATTTTATTATTTTTATTTTATTCATTATTTTTCATTGATCAATTGGTGCATTTCTACTTGCAGAGCGAACTTCTTTCAGAGACTCTCTGGCGGCATTTTCGTATAAGTAAATTTCATACTTAACTTCTGCAACTGTTTTGGAACCAACATGGTCTGCTATAACTTCCAAATTGTGAACTCCATATTTTCGGAGAGCTTCCAAAAGTTGGATCTTTTCATTTTCTGTCCAAGTAAGATTCATAAGAAAACTATAAAATAACCTAGTCGAAAATTACAAATGTAAAACAGATGGAAGGTAACTAACATAAATACCAACTTGATATTTTCATATTATTTATTATATTATAAAAGACCTTCAACGTTCTAAGTCGAGTATATTCATCTCATTTATCTTCATATTATGTTTATCTTACTTTACTGTGAACTTGCCTGCGATTTTATCAAGGTGTGCTAAAATTGAATGTTTCATTTAATTACCCAAACTTAATAAAATTAGTAGTATTTTAAATTATTAACATGTGAATTCGCCTGTTTTCGGCCAGCAGCCGAGAAGCATTCTTCTATCATAACGGAGGTACAATACAGTCCTGTAACATTCTTTCGATGCAGTGATTACCATAAATTTTTCGTGTTTGAGTAAACATTTCAAACTTGGATACTCCACTTCACAACATAGCATTCCATTATTCTGCTGTCTAATTCTTATAAGCTAGTACCCTCTGTAGTCGTATCTTCTTGTTTTTTGGTTTTAAAAGTGATTTTCGTTTGGCAACACGGCCAAAATTCCCATTTATTAATCAATTTTTACTGTACTTCCAGAAACGAAATTTTTATAGCGCCGATTAAATTCAGGTATCGTCAATATTCGATTACATTTATATTAGATAGTAATACTAAACGTACGTTAATTCTCAGCTTGAGTCGCACTTCTTGGCCTGCCAGATCTGTGTCAGCGGGGCTACCCACAGTTGGATTACAATTTATTACTGATAACATTATGTTATAAATTTATTTGCCGAGTAGGACTGGTCTAGGGGGATATTTTTAGTGAGTACAGGAGGTTGTCAAAACGGCCTGGAGCGTAGAGCCAGTTTTAACAAACGCAACCACCGCAAATCTCGGATCTCTACCCTAAAATCTAGTCATCTAATCGTGGTAAAAATTGGCTGACAACTCCCGGGTAATTAATAGTTCTCCTAGTTCTTTATTTTCTACACATGTAATTTTCAAGTGTAAATTATACCCAAAAATTCTTTAATAAATGAAATGTACGATTGCACATTTTGGCTGTTTTTACGCGTATTTTTAAATGATCCTTAAAAATTAGTTTATATATTTGCAATTTACGCCAAATCCTACTATAAATTCATTAATTTTTTGTCTAATTTGTGGTGTATTTTAAAGTCCTACTCTCCTTGTCAGTACCGGTTGCACTATGTACTGTAGTCTTCGAAATTTTTAAATATTCTGAAATTTCTGTTTCCGATTTTTTTTCACCGTATATAAGAAGCACATTCGCTCGAATTTCAGTCGTTAAACTTTTACTTTCTCCCATAATTTTTACGAAATACTCGAACACTTTTCTTGATACTACCTCGCTAAATTCACTAAAATTAAAAATCCAAAAAATTATATTTTTCTATTTACCAGGGCATAAGAAAGTACTAAACAGGAAATAATTACAAAAATTTTAATATAAAAATATTTTTAGGAATTTTTATGCTAGCTTTGTGCTTACCATCTCTAATCACAGGTAATATTTTCTTTTTTATAAAATGCAGTTTCACAGATATTAAGGGCATATTGTATTTTGAACTTATTTGAACTTAGTTAACCCAGTGTGAGCAAGAGTAAAACAATATAAATATTAAGATCATAATATCAGTGGCGATTGGTACGGCAGGGCGATGAAGCGCTGCGCCATCCTCTCAGTTCACAAAACAGAATAATTATTATACTGTCGTGTTACAAAATGGTTTAGTCCCTTGATGAAAATTTGTAAATTTTATTAATTTTATTTTGTAAATGTAAGGTTGGCGGAAGGTTGAAAAGAGTAGGAGCTTTTTTGCCAAAGATATAATTTTTATAAAGAAAGAAAAGAAATATTTTTTTTTTTAATAGTTTTTGAGTATTGTGATTCGAATTTTGATTGAGAGTGTTTCTGGTCAAAAGTGGTCGCCGCCGAGATTTTTGAATTTTTTTGCATTGATTAAATTTTAATTTTTTTATGAGTAATTTTTGTTTGATTGAGGGTAATTTTAATTTTGGACTTGATAGTAATTTAATTGAAATATTTGGATTTATGAAATTATATTTAAAAGAACGACGTGTGGATTAGAAGATATCAGATTTTGTTGATAATTTGAAATTATAAGTTCGATCCTTGACCAAGTATAAAAATTTCGAGATTTTTTTATATTGTTTTACGAATAAATGAGTAATATTAATTAATTAATTAAACACACGATTTCTAGCACAAAGTTTATTTTATATTTTACATATAATATCTTAAGAACACGTGAACCTAGGTCGGATGCCGTTGCTGGTCTGTCGGTATTTTCTACCGCCCTTAATTTGTAAAATGATCAATGAACTTAGGGAACAACGTCACAGGGCGACGGTCACTCAAAATGGTTTCTAACAATTGGTTATTTTCAAAACTCTTGTATCTTTTAAACGAAACATTTTATATTACAAAAATTCTGACACCCTATTCCGGATAGGAAATTCAACGGATTACAATTTTTGTCTAATAATATTTTTTGAAAAACCAATTCCTTTCACGGAAAATCAGAAAATAGTAAAAAAGGCAGCTACAAAACAAAAAATTAAATTAATTAATTTTATTGAAAAATTATTTTATTAATTAAGGTTAAACTATTATATTATTTAAGTAAATCTTCAAAATGACTACCCTCATTTTCAATACACAGTCGTGATTGTTTTAAAAGATGTATTAATTTTTATTTATATTTAAATTTAAATTTTTATTTTTATTGAAAAATTATTTTATTAAGGTTAAACTATTACATTATTTAAGTAAATCTTCAAAATGACTACCCTCATTTTCAATACACAGTCGTGATTGTTTTAAAAGATGTATTAATTTTTATTTATATTTAAATTTAAATTTTTATTTTTATTGAAAAATTATTTTATTAAGGTTAAACTATTACATTATTTAAGTAAATCTTCAAAATGACTACCCTCATTTTCAATGCATAGTCGTGATTGTTTTAAAAGATGTATTAATTAATAAAATGATTTTTAAATAAAAATAAAAATTTTGTGAATTTAATTTTTTGGTTTGTAGCTGCCTTGTTTATTATTTTATGATTTTCTGTGAAATATATTGGTTTTTCAAAAATTTTTACTAGACAAAAGTTATAGTCCGTTAAATTTCCTATCGGGAATGGGACGTCAAAATTTGTGTAAAATGTTTCGTTTAAAAGATACAGAGTTTTGAAACAAACCAAAATAAAAGAAAGCTCAAATTTTTCAACACGTTTTTACCTACTTTTATTCATAACTCGAACGCCGTTGATTTTAGACAAAAAATGGTTAAATCTAGTTTGTAGATTACTTCACGCTTTTTAAAAAAGTACTAATCCATTTTTAATAAAAAATTAATATTTTCCGGGCGATGGCTACTTGAGACGTGAAAGTGGAAATTAAAAGAAATGCTTTAAAGAGGACTAACTCTCGAAGGATTGAATTGATAAAAAAGAATTTGTTAAAAATATTTATTAGAAAAATGTCTTCTATCACCACCTAAGTTATGTAAAGTGTATCCGGCGAGACTCTGTATATATGTTTTATTTTTGTATAAATGTTATGTTTTCGTTTAGGATAATAGTAATAGATTGACTTTTTCTATTTTGTATTTGTGTTTTGTTTTGAAGAGGGGTGCATTAATTTTAGCCCAAGAGCGTCGTTTATCTTAGGACGGCGCTGGCAATTTCTGTTATGTTAAAAATGACATAAATTAGGTAACATTATTTTTTCAACACATGTAATTTGTTCGCAAAAAAGCTGAAGTTAAAAAAACATTTCATTATTTTCTGCCGAAAAATTCGTCATTTTGAAAATACTGAAACTTTCAGACATTTTTCGAAATTTTCCCAAAACAAGTAATTTTAAAATATGTTTATTTAAGAAACTAAATGGTTGAAATGATAATCATTAGCTAAGTTATGATAGTGTACAATAAAAGAAGACACATTTATTTTTCAGCTTATATAAAAATTTTTTTGCATTACTTATATCTATATGTACATAGTTTCAATAATTTTATCGAAAGTTAATCAAGTCATTCGTTATTCAAAGTACTAGCCCGAAGATTCAAAAGGATTATGCGATTTTTATTTTGAAAATCTGGCCGACAAAAAATTGCAAAAATAGTGAGTCGAAATTTGCTTCTCTCAAAATGGCATCATAGTATCTCCATCAATTTTCGACTAAATTGGACACATTTTGATATTCAGAAAGCCTTAAATGATTGAAGATTCTTTAAGCCAATTTTCAGATTTACAATATTGTTTTCTAGATCAAATGCTAAATGTCTTGGGCTAGAAGTAAAATGCCATTTAAATATATAAATTTTAATGTTTATATAGTACACATTAGGTTAATTTTTAGTGTTACGGCGATTACTGGGATTTCTACGACGACGTTTCTTATCGGGTGAACCACGAATTGAGGAATGCGATGTATTACTGTCAGACATTTCTCCATTATTAGTGTCTACTGCCTGTCTACCACACGATGGAGGACGAGGACAGCCACGCTTTTTTTTATTTGGCCCCCGCTTTTTTCCAGCATCGCAGCGTCGTTTTCGTTTTCGTTTACAACAGCCATCTTTCGGTTCTTCGGTTTTATTTGCATCTTCGGTTTTATTGGTTTCTTTGGGTTTCGATATTTTATTTAATTTCATTTCACTAAAATTTTAAACAGGTAGTAAATATCAAAAATTTAAATTGTCAACACCGCTCAGCTTCGTATTAACAACGTTGACGTAGCCCGAGTAACTGGTTTCTTTTTTTTAAATAAAAATATACAATACACTCTATTTTAAAAGTTCTCTAACTTTGAATTTGTTGTTTGAAACCAACTTTATTTTTTGTGATCTGAAATGGAGAAAAAGCTCTGGTTTCAAACCGGGTATATTGTTAAAATTAGGATTAGTTAAAATACGGTTAAAAAAAGCTGAAATCCAAAGATTTTTAGTGATCTACATAATTATTTTAGATAAAATATTACGTGACTTTAATTTTTTTTGTAGCTGCCTTGTTTATTATTTTCTGTGAAATGGATTGGTTTTTCAAAAATTTTTACTAGACAAAAGTTGTAGTCCGTTAAATTTCCTATCCGGAATGGGGCTTCAGATTTTTTGTAAAATGTTTCGTTTAAAAGATAAGTTTTGAAAAAAATCAAAAAAAACTGATATTTTCAACATTTTTTTACTTGAATTCATAACTCGAAAGCCGTTGATTTTAGACAATAAAAGGTTTAAATCTATAGTCGATCTAAGATATGAATAATATGGCGTGTCGTTTGCAAGGTCTAATGTACACCGGGAAACTTCAGATAATTTAAATAGTACTTAGGGCCGATATATTCACCTCCTCGTAAAGTGGCTAATAGCGTTACAAGGAACTTAGTTATTAGTAAACGTATATTCACCTACCAATAGCGGCAATCGTCTCGTAAATACGAGTTACGGGTAAGATAAGTTACAAGTCACTTGGAGTACCAAGTAAAACGTTACAAGTGAGATTTGAACTTAAAATTTATAAATGGTGTGTATTTTTTGTATTTTATAATTTTTTAAAATGTGTCTTATCGACGATATTTATCTGATCTTAGACGAAATTGACGAAAATATTATATATTTCCGTTCATATAATACTAAAAACAGATTTCACGAATTTTTACGGAAGATATGCAGAATAACGATCAAAATAATAACTTACATCGTGCCAAGTTTTTTAAATTATGCATTATAATTGCATCTGGGTTACAACTACCTGTTAAAAATATTTTTATAAAGTTTATTACTTAACCCTTTCAAACCCAGAGTGTGTACCTTTTATTAAATTATTTTGAAGTTGGTGACAAACTTAAATGCTAAATAGCAAGCATTTTTCAATGAAAAAACGACGAGGAATTCAATAATTCTTTCTTTCAAAAAATAATTGCTATCTAACATATAAGTTTGTCATCAAAAACTTCAAAATAATTTAATAAAACGCGAGTACACTATAGTGTACCCTGGGTCTGAAAAGGTTAAAAATCCGTGATTTTATAGGGTGCCTTTATGACCACGGCTGTAAATTACTTGTAAAAATTTACAAACTTCAGCTGTCACAATTACGTCAAAATACTATCTCTTTCTATCTTGAGAATATAATAGCGCTATCTCCTATTCAATATTGTACTATCTCGAAGAAAACATCAACTATGCGTAATAAGTTGCAAGTAGTTACAAGACGGATATATTTATTTGAATATACCCAAATTTTTTACAAGTCACTTTTAAAGTTATCGAACAGATAACTACAAGACACTTTACGAGGAGGTGAATATAACGGCCCTTAATCTTGTAATAATATTAAATATTCACCACAAAAAAGCGAAATGTTATAACCAGGACTCGGAACTTTAGGCTTTTACATATTTGTTTGAAAAGTGCATATTGCAATTGTGGTTAGTCAAAAATTCGTTTCATATTACCTACATGTCAAATATAAAAGTTTTTGTCGCATAATTTTGCATGTTTCGTTACTTTTTAGACAAACTCGCATATTTTAGGTTTAAGAACATATGCATATTTTGTTGATTTCCGGCCACTTGTACAGTGTGAGTTTAATTTCGAGTTTAGTAAAACTTGGTTTAATTTATAAACAACGTTTAAAAATGTAGTTTTTTAAAATTATTTTAATACCAACCATACAAATTACTGTTTATTTTTACTAGTTTAGCAGTAATTTGTATGTTGGTATTAAAATAATTTAAAAACACCTACGTTTTTAAACATCGTTTATAAATTAAACCAAGTTTTACTAAACTCGTAACATGACTACTAGAAAAAATTTGATTTAAAAAATTGAAACTTTTGCTTTAAGTTTCGTAATTGGTAGAGTTTCCACTTAACCTTTCGCAATTGCAAAAATAGTATATGGTCCTCGGGGATAAAGTGGCTTGTAACCTGAGGTAATTGCTTCCTTCGGCTAAAGCCTCGTGCAAACAAACCTTGACCCTCTGGTCAAAAATTAGTCACTTTATTCTCTGGTTGCATAATGTATTATTTTGATTTTCCAAAGTTTATTTTTTATTTTTAATATTGATTTTGTTTCTTCAATAAATGTTCACAGTTACAACTTTCTTTATTTGTCATTTTAAGATTAAGCAAAATTTTGTATAAATTTTGCATAATATTATCCTAATTTTTACTGCATATTATACCGCATATTTTACTATTTTTTAGCGCATACGTATGCACATATTTTATTGTTTTTTAGCGCATAAAGTTCCGAGCCCTGGTTATAACCAAATAACTACGTCTATTCGATCTCGGTTCAGTTTAGGCAACACGCATAGCACTTCAATCGCAAAAATTTCCTTATTGTAAATATAGTCTAACGTCAAAGCAATTTCATTGGTTTACATTTCAAGGTCGTCGCTTTAGTACAAATTCCAATATTTTTCTTAAAAAAAACAGACTATAGGTTGCTATTTAACATTTTTTTTGTGGGACTTTCTTTTCAAGAAAATTGCAAAAATAGCGTGTTAAAATTTGATTTTTGCAAAAAGGCAAAAAAATAATCCCTTCCAATTTTTGACCAAATTGGACAAATTCTGATTTTTTAGAATTACAATATTTTTTTTAGTCAAATAATGTTAAATATTCAAGGCTAGAAGTAAAATTTAATTTAAAGATATAAATTTTATTGTTCATAATATAATACACATTAGGTTAATTTCTAGAGGTACGTTAGCGTTGATTATAATTTCTACGGCGACGTTTATAGTCGAGTGAAATTGTGGAACATGATGAATAATTACTGTCCGACATTTCTCCATTATGAGAGTCTACTGCCTGTCTACCACACGATGGAGGACGAGGGCAGCCACGCTTTATTTTTATTTGGTCCCCGTTTTTTTCCAGCATCGCAGCGTCGTTTCCGTTTTGGTTTGCCACAGCAATCTTCTGGTTCTTCGGATTTGTTTGAATTTTTGGTTTCATCAGATTCTTTCAATTTCATTTTACTAAAATTTTGACTATCGATATCACAAAATCATCAAAAAATTTAGCTGTCAACCCTGAGCTGCCTAGATCAATAATGTTGACGTAGTCTGAGTAACTGGTTTATTTTGAAAATAAACACAAATCTAAATTTTTTACACAAAAATATTTTCTAATGTAAATAATAAATAACGATATTTTTAGATCTTTGTATTTGAATATATTTTTGCTAATAGTTCAGTTTTTGATATTGGCAGAATACACTGAAATGTGAGGAGTAATTTTGTATTTTCGAATCGAACTTGTTCAATTCAATATTTGTTATAATCATCATTATTTTTATTTATTTTATTATTTTTATTTTATTCATTATTTTTCATTGATCAATTGGTGCATTTCTACTTGCAGAGCGAACTTCTTTCAGAGACTCTCTGGCGGCATTTTCGTATAAGTAAATTTCATACTTAACTTCTGCAACTGTTTTGGAACCAACATGGTCTGCTATAACTTCCAAATTGTGAACTCCATATTTTCGGAGAGCTTCCAAAAGTTTGATCTTTTCATTTTCTGTCTATTGCAATATTGGAATCATTGTTATACATTTATGTATATTAAAAGTACAAAATTATTATTCAAACTAGAAAACTTAACAATCTCACTTTTATAATTAATATTATGTAACTTACACAAAATTCGAATCAAAAAATAAAAATTAACTGTTGTTATGTAAATAAATAAAGCCGTGTCTGGTTACTAGATTACGAAAATTTTACACAAATATCTATTTAAAAACTTTTTGAATTAGCAATAACTCAAGAACGGCGCTAGATATCGAAAAACTGAGTAAAAAATTCGCCCCCTTGCCTTATGCTCACTCCCCGTGAATTATCGGTAGGAAGGCATACGAAAAAATTTAGACGGATCGCGCGCAAAAACAATTTACTCATAAACGTCTAAATTCATATTTTAGATTAGATTTTCACAAAATACGAAAAAATTGTATAAACAAACCTCGTAAGAAAAGTAGTTTTACTAAACTCATACAGCTTTTAAGTTACTCGCTCGCTATATTTGTTTAGTAAAACTCTACTTTTCTAAACTTGTTTAATATACTATTACTGTACTCCCAGAAACGGAATTTTTATAGCACCGATTAAGTTCTGTACGCAATTCAGGTATCGTCAATCTTCGATTACGTTTAGACCCACAGTTGGATTGCAGCATCACTACTGATAACATAATATTATAAATTTATTCGCAGAGTAGGTCTAGGGGGATATTTTTAGTGAGTACAGGAGTTTATCAAAACGGCCTGGAGCGGAGAGCCAGTTATAACAAACGCATCCACCGCAAATCTCGGATCCACCCTAAAATCTATAGTCATCTAATTGTAGTAAAAATTAACTGACAACTCTCGGGTAATTAATAGTTCTCCTAGTTCTTTGTTTTCTACACATGTAATTTTCAAGTGTAAATTATACCCAAAATTCTTTAATAAATGAAATGTACGATTGCACATTTTGGCTGTTTTTACGCGTATTTTTAAATGATCCTCAAAAATTAGTTTTTATATTCGCAATTTACGCCAAATCCTACCATAATTTCATTAATTTTTTGTCTAATTTGTGGTATACTTTAAAGTCCTACTCCTATGTAGTAGTCTTTGAAATTTTTAAATATTTTGAAATTTCTTTTTCCGATTTTCCTTCACCGTATAAATTCACTAAAATTAATAATCCAAAAAATTATATTTTTCTATTAACGAGGGCATAAATTTTAATATAATAATATTTTTAGGAATTTTTATGGTAGCTTTGTGTTACCATCTCTAATCACTTAACCTAGTATGAGCTAGAGTAAAACAATATGAATATTAAGATCATAATATCAGTGGCGATTGGTACGGCACGGCACGGTGATGAAACAGAATAATTATTATACTGTCGTGTTACAAAATGGTTTAGGCCCTTGATGAAAATTTGTAAATTTTATTAATTTTATATTGTAAATGTAAGGTTGGCGAAAGGTTGAGAAGAGTAGGGGCTTTTTTGCCGAAGATGGCCGCCAGAGTGGTTGATTGACTTTTGGCTCCGTGGATTTTTAATATTTTGTAAGAAATATTTTTTTTGAAATAGTGAAATTATTTTGAGTATTGTGATTCGAATTTTGATTGAGAGTATTTTTGATCGAAAGTGGCCGCAGCCGAGATTTTTGGATTTTTTTGCAATGATTACATTTGAATTTTATTTATGAGTGATTTTTGTTTGATTGGGGTTAATTTTAATTTTGGACTTGATAATAATTTAATTGAAATATTCGGATTTATGAAATTATATTTAAAAGAGCGACGTGTGGATTAGAAGAAATTTGGTTGATAATTTGAAATTATAAGTTCGATCCTTGACCAAGTATAAAAATTTTTGCAGCTTAAAATAATTTCGATTGCAAATAATTTAAAATCGAATTCTGGTATTAAGATTTTTTTTAACGAACATTGAACCTACCACCCTAAAAAGTTTCTCTACTCTCGCGTATCAGAGCTACGCCGTGCGCGGTAAGGAAAAGTGGTTTATAAAAAATATCACTACAATACAGACGATGACAAATCAATCACGATTGCTAGGTTTAAGGGTCGGTATTTCGATGTCAGTTGGAGGTTTAAGCCTAAGATAAGCCAAACAAAGTTTGAACTACAGCGTTTCATTTTTTGCAATAAATTGTGATCTGAACTATTAGGCTAGATACTGGAATATTACTAGAATATTACTGGAATAAATTAGTAAAAAATTATATTTTGAAAAAAAATATAATATAATATTATCTCTAGTGCTTATTAAATTCGTGTGATATTATTTGTTTCCATGATGTTATAAAAATTGAAATAATTTGGAAAAATTGATTTTGGAATGGATTCCAGATTTCTCGTTTAATTTCAAAGTGAATATTTATTTTAAACCCTGAAAAATTAATCAGCCTTCGTCGGATTCTTTTTTAAAAATAGATATTAAATCTAAAAAAAAATATTTTGCTGGACTATTAAGGCAATTTAGGGTCACTATAACCACAGGGCTAAATGGGCTATAGCCTTTTGGGGGCGGCAAATATAATTTTGATCTTTTTTAGCCCTAAAAAGGATAAAAAATTATTTACGATTTTCTTTGGGACAGAGCAAATTAAATGATATGAGTTTTTATGTTATTTATACAACTTATTTATATAACAACTTAAATACGAGTGATATTATATTAATAAATTTGTTAAAGAAAAAGCTAGGAAAATAAATATATAGTAAATTACTTTTGTTTTTTTGTTTACTCTAAAGTTTGTTTCTGTTTATGCAGGGTGTCCCCGGATAAACTTTACATAACTTAAGTGGTGATAAAGGACAGTTTTCGAAAAAACATTTTCACCAATTTTTTTTTTTCTAAATTCAAGCCTTCGGGAGTTAGGCCTTTTTAAAGCATTTTTTTTTAATTTTTACTTTCATGTGGCCATATCCCAGAAAATATTGATTTTTGGGTAAAAATGGATTAGTGTTTTTTTGAAAAGCGTGAAATAATCTACAAACTAAATTTAAACCTTTTATTGTCTAAACTTAACGGCTTTCGAGTTAGAAATTAAAGTAAGTAAAAAAATGAAGAAAAATTCGAGATTTCTTTACTTTGGTTAATTTCAAAATTCTTGTATCTTTTAAACGAAAATTTAAAAAAATTCTGACGGCCCATTCCGAATAGGAAATTTAACGGACTACAACTCTTGTCTAGTAAAATTTTTTTGAAAAACCAATTCCTTTCACGGAAAATCAGAAAATAGTAAAGAAAGCAGCTACAAAACAAAAAATTAAATTAATTAATTTTATTGAAAAATTATTTTATTAATTAATACATCTTTTAAAACAATCAAAACCGTGTATTGAAAATGAGTGTAGTCATTTTGAAGATTTACTTAAATAATGTAATAGTTTAACCTTAATTAATAAAAAATTAAAAATTTTAAAAACCCCTGACTGTAAAAAAATTCTAAAAATAAAAATTAATATTAAAAGTACCTTGCTTTAAAAACTATACTGTTCCCTTTAAAAAGAAAAAAGCAATTTTTTCTTCTTCATTCAACAACAAATTCTCAGACCCCTCCTCCCCCCGCTACAAAATTTAAACATTACTTTTGAAGTCGGCGGAAACGGAGATTTGTTCCACTTACGAAACCTGTTTATACATTGCATATTAAACATTCTCCGTTTCCCCTGACTTCAAAATTAATGTTTAAATTTTGTAGCGGGGGGGGGGGGGCGTCTAAGAATTTGTTGTTGAATGTAGAAGAAAAAATTGCTTTTTTCTTTTTAAAGAGAACAGTATAGTTTTTAAAGTAAGGTGCTTTTAATATTAATTTTTATTTTTAGAATTTTTTTACAGTCAGGGATTTTTAAAATTTATAATTTTTATTTTATTTCACTCTTTTTGGAGTATATTTTGTCAAAATGTATAGAGAAAGTAATATATGTTTTAAACCGCTTCGTGATCCAGTCAGCCGATATGGTAGCGCGAATAGTTAGCGAATGATATGAATTTAACCGCCATAATGGTGGTGAATTTTCAGCCAAAATGGTAGTAAATTTATATTAATATTAGTTATTAGTTATTTAATACAGAGGATTGTGAAGGGGCGAGTGCATAAATTTTGGGGTTTGGGGGGGGGGGAGTAGAGATAGTTTTCTGAAATAGAATTTCTTCTCATGGGTGAAAATTGTATTTGACCAGCCAGACACTCCCCTAGTCTTTACAAACATGCTGTCAAAAATGTACGTTGCTGCCTGTAACCGTTCGGGAGATATAGTGACACTAACATATATATTGTCGTGTTTTGAAACTATAAAAACATTAATTCATTTATATTGTAAATTATTTTAAAGTTTAAATTTGTTTTATTGTTTATTTATTTATAATATTGTATAAAAAAATGTCTGTTAAATTATTAGCTGTAGATAAGGTGGGAGAAGTATAAAGAAAAGAGAGTGGGGCTTGAAGGTTGTAGGTTGTAAGAGACTTGGGGAGAGGTCTTGACGTCGAATAGACGAGCGGACGAACATCATTCTCGCAATGAAAATTAAATTGTTAATTGTTTAAAATCAATAAAATGAGTTAAGTTGATTTGATGTTTTTATTTAAATTAATAAGGTGAAGTGCCAATAAAGTGGAAAACTTAAAGAAAGCAGAAAATATTCGATGCATTAAAGTTACCATCGCAAATTTGCTTAACCAGGCATACTGAAGCCAGCTGGAATACTATGGGCGCTTGCAAGGCCACACATTATAAGGTAAATGTTGCACATTTCGAAATTAAATATTTACGCGACAGAAATTTTCAATTTAATTTAAATTAATCAATTGAAGAAGAACTCATAGCTATTAAATAATCTGTGTTACCTCAGCAAATTTCACAAGAAAGTGAAAATACATAAATTTGCAAAGTTGGGGGCATAGCAATATATTGACATGCCTCGGTCCATGCAAATTTTATAAATTTGTTTAATCCATAAATTAGTTAATACAATTTACTGGGCATTCATTTTTTTTGTTGCGATGGACTCTTCAAAGTTTTTTTAAAATTTGTAAATTGTAAATTTATATCCTCACTTTTGTTTGTTAGCGTTTGGTATTGTTGGAGTGCACCTGGGATCCCAGCTGGCCTCAAATTTGTTGCTATGCACCTTTGCACGTTGACCAAAATTTCACCAATTTTCACCTTTTAATTTTGTCACTTCACTTTTTTTAATTAATTAAAACAAAAACTCAACTCAATTTATTTTAACTTATTTATTAAAAATAATTATAATTCTAATTTGTTGCGGAATGGTGTTTTAACCGCCTGGCACCAAGGCCAGAGCCTCACTCTTTTTTTCATCAACCTACTCGCTGCACTCCTACTCTTACTTCCCCTACCTTTATTTACATCAAAACTTAACAACTCTATACAATGTGTTTACAAATAAATAAAACAAAATCTAAACTTTAAAATAATTTTACAAGATAATAAAATTAATGTTTTTTTTTTGCATTTCGAAACACGACAATATATAAATAAATAAACACAGATTGTACATAGTAACTTCATATACCTTGTGTTTTTGAAAAAAAACAGTCAGGGGTAAAAATAATTTTTCAATAAAAATAAAAATTTTGTGAATTTAGTTTTTTGTTTTGTAGCTGCCTTGTTTATTATTTTCTGATTTTCTGTGAAATATATTGGTTTTTCAAAAAATTTTACTAGACAAAAGTTATAGCCCGTTAAATTTCCTATCCGGAACGGGGCGTCAGAATTTTTGTAAAATGTATCGTTTAAAAGATACAGAGTTTTGAAACAAACCAAAATAAAAAAAGCTCAAATTTTTTAACATGTTTTTACCTACTTTTATTCATAACTCGAAAGCCGTTCATTTTAGACAAAAAATGGTTAAATCTAGTTTGTAGATTACTTCACGCTCTTTGAAAAAGCACTAATTCATTTTTAACAAAAAATTAATATTTTCCGGGGGATGACCACGTGAAAGTGGAAATTAAAAAAAATGCTTTAAAGAGCCATAACTCTCGAAGGATTGAATTTATAAAAAAAAATTTGTTAAAAATGTTTCTTAGAAAAATGTCCTCTATCACCACCTAAGAGTTATGTAAAGTGTATCCGGAGAGACCCTGTATATATTTTTTATTTTTGTATAAATTTTATGTTTTCGTTTAGGATAATAGTAATAAATTGACTTTTTCTATTTTGTATTTGTGTATTTTCTTTTGAAGAGGAGCGCATTAAATACGGTCAGGGCCGTATTTAGATTAAATTTTCGGGGGGGTTTTAAAAAAATTACAAAATAAATAGCTAATTTATTAAAATACAAAAAAAGTTTTTCTAAATTTAAATTTTGTTATATTAATTTTTGAAATGTAATGTTTGGAGAAAAGTGACTAGAGGGAGGTTTTTTTTGCCAAGATGGCGGAAACGGCAGTGGCCTATATTTTGCTCCGTTGATTTTTTGAGTATAATTTAATATAATTTTAATTTGTTTGAAAGTATTTTGTCACAATTTTATGTGACACATAATCACAAAACAAAATCACATGTGATTTTTAATACAATTTTTGTGAAAAAATTGTTTTTATTTAATTAAAATAATGATGTTTTTCCGCGATTTTTCTTTATTTGAGTTCGATATTCAGAGAAAATTTCGAATTTTATGAATTCTATTTAATGGTTGAAAATAATTTATCGAAGGAGCGACAAATTTTGATTACGGGTTGACTTCTGGAGGGGGGGGGGCGTTATCGCAGATAAAATTTTGTTTATATAATTTTAAAAGTTTTGTTTACTACGATATTTTTAATATTAAAAACTTATTCATATTTTAATTTTAAACTCTCATGTAAAAAACCGTTTTTAAATAAAATTTTTTAATTTTAATATTTGAATAAAAATCACAAACTAAATTCTTATTTTACCGATGGCGATAGTAAAATAATGTTGTCAAAACGAAGAACTAAATTTGATTGAAAGAAAATTTCACTAATCTTAAGCAAATATACACTTATGTACAAAAATGTACAAGATATAAAACAATTTATGGGTTTACAATGCCTGTAATATTTGGTTCTTCAATTTGAATTACCGCCTTCTCAAATCAAAGTTACAAACCAAACCAAAGCTGTGATCGTCAAACAAACCTCGCACGTTGTGATCTCCCCTCGTAGTAACACTTACAGGTCTTTTTAAATTTGCGGATGGCTCTTTGAATGCTAACGTAGTTTTACCTTAATTACTAACTTCAAACTTATATCTGTCCAGTGGCGTAACCACTGCTAGGACACCTGAAGGAATAATTAGTACACACAAATTAAATAAAACACAGGATTCGGTTTAACGATGAATATATTTTAACCGAGAAAAAAAGGTAGTCCGACAACCAATTTACCAGCAAAGTTAATCTCCTTGATATCATGTAATTCAGAATACTTTAGTTAGCAATTTGATTTAATAACTGTTCGATAGTTAATCCCCTGATCGTAATGTTTTCTAATTGATTATTCATATTTATATTACCAACCACAACCTATAGTAATTTGTAAGAATTTCAAGTATGCATACCGATGTTCGACTCAATTGGTTTTATATTATGTAAGACCTTAAATAATAACCCTTATATTCTAAATTATCCGCTCTTATAATTATTATCTTGTCACTTAAGCTAAGATGGTCACCTTAAAATTTGTACGTCTCTTATTAATATATCGTCATCTTAAACTAGTACGTCCTTCTTAATTCTAAATTTAGAGTCAGAGTTGCTCGAAGTGATATTGTGACCACTTATTACGGTGATTGTAATTTTAAAGCAGAAACATTTAGTAAAAGTTTACAGTTGCTTATTAATGAATTTGTTAAGACTACGGTGATTTCGGGTGTAGGTTGCGCGTGGTTTTCTAGTGAACTAAATGATTTAAAGATTCAAAAAGTAAACCAATATCGTAAGGCGTCTCGAATGGGTAGTGCATTTGAGTGGGAAAGATACAGGTGTATTAGAAATAGGTACAAGATTAAAATTAACAACGCCAAAGCAGATTATATCAGTAAAAAAATTGACAATTCTGCTAATCAAAAGCGCATGTGGAAATCGTTGAAAACATTTGTTTTGAAGGAACAAAAGTGTGATATCAAAGAGATAATTTTTGATACGGGGAAGTGCACGGACATTACGATAATTGCGGAGAAATTTAATAAATATTTTATTGATAGCGTTGTTGAAATTAATAACAATATTCTGGTGAAACAATACGTAAACATGATTGATGATGCGAGTTGTTCTTTTAAGTTTAAGTCGGTAACGATGGATGAACTTAAGCATGTAGTAAAACTAATGAATAATAAGAAAGATGTGAATTTTGCTAGTGCTGATATGCTTCAAGATATATTTGATCTGATTGGTGAGAATTTGTTGTCTATTGTTAATGCATCGCTGGAGTCTGGAGTTTTTCCTGATTCATGGAAAGAATCAATAGTGGTGCCTATAAGTAAAATAAAAAATTCAAGTAGGTGTGAAGATTTTCGCCCAATTAATATGATTTCGGTTCAGTCAAAAATTTTAGAAAAAATAGTTAACAATCAGTTAATTGACTACCTAGACGATAATAATATAATTTATGAGTGTCAGTCGAGCTTTAGGAAGGGTCACAGTTGTGAGTCATTGATTTCATTTGCTATTAATGAGTGGAAAGTTGCTTTTCACGATAATAAAGTAATTGTAGCGGTTTTTTTGGACCTCCGTAGAGCATTTGAAACTGTGGACAGAAGTATATTGTTGCAAAAGCTGTTAAAATATGGAATTCGAGGAAAAGAATGGCGTTGGTTCGAGTCCTATTTGAGTGGCAGGAAGCAGAGAACAAAAGTTGAAGATATTTTATCTGAGGCGATGGATGTTTTCTTAGGAGTTCCTCAAGGAACTATTCTTGGTGTTTTGCTGTTCTTGTTATACATTAATGACATGAGTAAGGTATTTGATGTGGCAAAATCACTTTTATTTGCAGATGATGGTTTGGTTTATGTAGTAGGGGATAATGTTGATTTGTGTATAACAATTGTTAATCAGGAGCTGGAAAAATTGTGTCATTGGTTTCAAATGAATAGACTTTGTCTTAATGTGAATAAAACCAAATGTATGGTTTTAAATAGTAAGGGCTGTAGAAGTCATGATGTTATAATGGAGGGTTTTTTAATTGAGAGAGTTAGTCAAATTAAATACTTGGGTATTGTAATAGACGAACAACTAAATTTTAAAGCACATTTTGATACCATTTGTAAAAAGATAGCAAAAAAATTGTATTTTTTTTCCAAAATTAGAAAGAATGTCTCGATTATGAGTGCTATAAAAATTTATAATACTGTGGTGAAGCCTCATTTTGAATATTGTTCTTCTGTTCTTTTTATGGGTAACAGTGGCATGTTGGACAGATTACAGAAGCTCCAAAATAGGGGAATGAGGGTTGTATTGAGAGTTAATAGATTTGTATCGAGGTTTGTCTTGCTTGAGACGTTGCAGTGGCACAGTGTATACCAGAGAATAATTATAAATGTTTTGACTTTCGTATTCAAATTAAGGAATAAAATGCTACCTAAATATTTGTGCAATAGCATCTCTTTTGTTGCAGATTCTCATGGATATGCGGTGCGTAATGCACATGACTTTCGTTTGGATTTTTTTAGAAATAGTCGAGCACAAAGTATGCTTATGTATAGTGGTTTGAGATTATTCAACAGTTTACCATTAAGTCTCAAATTAGAGACTGAGTCGGTGTCCTTTAAGAGGAATATAAAAAAATATGTTGGTTTAGAGTTTGTATAGGAATGCTGTGTTGCAAAAATTGTATGCGTTTCTTGGGTTTTGTATATGTTTTTATGAGTTGCTTGAATATTGTGTTTCTTAAATTTATTAGAGTATTACTTTTGTTTTGTGATGTAAATAGTGGTATTTTTTGTACCAAATAAAGTTATTATTATTATTATTATTATTATTATTATTATTATTATTGCTAATTGGTCAGTTTCTTAAATCTAAATAGATCGTTTGTACTTAACTAAATAAATTCCCCATACTTAAACTAGCAAATAATCATAGCCGCAAATAATAATCATGAAGAACTTTGTTAACACAGTTCTTTAATATCG
This sequence comes from Cantharis rustica, assembly GCA_911387805.1. Taxonomy (NCBI): domain Eukaryota; kingdom Metazoa; phylum Arthropoda; class Insecta; order Coleoptera; family Cantharidae; genus Cantharis; species Cantharis rustica. The sequence goes on from OU426879.1 coordinate 41,991,319, forward strand.
TTTCTATTGGTATTACCTTTTATTAGGTTGAATGTTTTAATTTTAATTGTATTCAATTTTTATTAAGTTAAATGTATTCGATTGTCACTATTTTATAAGTGGTTGCAAATAATCATAGGGCACATTGTTAAAATTATCAATAACTGTCCTGAAATATCATAATTTTGTAGTACATCATTTAGATTTATGAAAAAAGAAAGAAAGGAACGACATCACAGCATTTGCTATGTCACTTCCGGTTCCATTACAGCTCACCTTTCTAGTGACAAGCCATACGGAGACATATTTTGACCGCCATCTTATGATTTTGAACGTCCACTAAATCCGTTACACTTAAACATCTAAATTAAATTATCGCACGATAAATATATTTTCCACTTCAAACACCCGCCTTCATTAAATTACCTTCAACAACTCCTCTTACGACCTAGCTAAAGCACCTCTTGGTACGCCATTGGCAAAACATATGAATAATCAATCTTTCACGTTACATAATCTACTCCCGTTTTAAATGATAATAATATAAATCACAATTTCAAACAGTAATTAAATCTTATATCTGAAGATAAATTAATAAAAACTTAGATGCAACCGTGTATGTAAAACGAAATTATCTACCCGCGTGGTTACAACAATTATTACTCGAAATTTTAACGTAATCCTGTATTAAATTCTTTAACAAATAAATCAAATATTTTAACTTACGTATTTTACTTCTGTTGTTAACTAAATCTGATTTGAAATAATTTTAATTTCAATTACTTGATATTTTAGAATTGATGCACAAAGAACAAGCGTCTTCAACGACGTTCAAAATGTAAGAGCCCTTACCATCCCTAACGGTCAAATCTAATGAAAAACTCCCACCACTTCCGTTTTACCACCGTTGTATGTAAAAGTAACCAAAATGAACTAAATTTAAAATTTCGCGCCCAATATATTCAAATTCAAATTTACAATATTACATGCCCATTCTTATTTATTGCGGAAGTGTTATTTTAAGCTATTATGCTGCCCATGATGGTCATACAATTTATGTTCCCTTTAAAATTTTTGGGTTCAAACAATTTATTGCAATTTAAACTTTTTACCATAATAGTAAGAATTAAGATCAAATACCTATTTCATTCATTTCAATATAATTATTTTTCAAAAAATCGAAAATTAATTAATAGGAGTAATTACTAACAATTAATTAAGTGGTTGCAGACTTTTACACAGTACTGTAAATATTTAGAGCATTTTTATATTCTTCATCTTCGGTTTTTATATTTTTGCAATTTATTAGTAGGTCCAGTATCGCCAATCGCCGGATTATAATACAAATTTCCGATTTTTTAATTTGGGATTTAATTTATTAGAAATATCTCTTTAGTTTTAATTTTTATTTAAACACTTCAAGTTTAATGTTTTTGTTATAGTTGTAAAAATTGTTTTTGTTTTTTCTGATTTTTTTACGATTGCAGTCGAACTTCCAGTATTTTATTAATTGATTAAATAATTTCAGGGAGGGGTTGTAACCTTTAAAACCACCCCCTTAAATACGGCCCTGAGGACGGTCCTGGCAATTTCTGTTATATTAAATATGACATAAATTAGGAAACATTTTTCAACACATGTAATTTTGTTTACAAAAAAAGCTCATATGAAGTTAAGAAAACATTTCATTATTTTCTGCCGAAAAATTCGTCATTTTGAAAATACTGGAACTTTCCGACATTTTTCGAAATTTTTAAAACAAGTAATTTTAAAATATGTTTATTTAAGAAACTAAAAAGGCTGAAATGATAATCATTAGCTAAGTTATGACAGTGTATAATAAAAAAATACATTTATTTTTAAGCTTATACAAAAATTTTTTTTTGCATTACTTATGATGTACATAGTTTCAATAATTTTATCGAAAGTTATAGAAGATTCTTTAAGCCAATTTTCAGATTTACAATATTTTTTTCTAGATCAAAAATGCTAAATGTCCTGGGCTAGAAGTAAAATGTCATTTAAATATATAAATTTTAATGTTTATATAGTACACATTAGGTTAATTTTTAGTGTTACGGCGATTACTAGGATTTCTACGGCGACGTTTCTTATCGGGGGAACCACGAATTGAGGAATGTGATGTATTACATACTGTGGTATTACTGTCAGACATTTCTCGATTATTAGAGTCTACTGCCTGTCTACCACACGATCCACACGATGGAGGACGAGGACAGCCACGCTTTTTTTTATTTGGCCCCCGCTTTTTTCCAGCATCGCAGCGTCGTTTTCGTTTTCGTTTGCAACAGCCATCTTTCGGTTCTTCGGTTTTATTTGCAGCTTTGGGTTTCGATACTTTATTTAATTTCATTTCACTAAAATTTTAAACAGGTAGTAAATATCAAAAATTTAAATCGTCAACACCGCTCAGCTTCGTATCAACAATGTTGACGTAGCCTGAGTAACTGGTTTCTTTTGTTTAAATAAAAATATACAATACACTCTATTTTAAAGTTCTCTAACTTTAAATTTGTTGTTTGAAACCAACTTTATTTATTGTGATCTGAAATGGAGAAAAAGCTCTGGTTTCAAACCGGGTATATTGTTAAAATTAGGATTAGTTAAAATAAGAATAAAAAAAGCTGAAATACAAAGATTTGTAGTGATCTACATAATTATTTTAGATAAAATATTACAAAAAAAATAATTTCGTGAATTTAATTTTTTTTGTAGCTGCCTTGTTATTATTTTCTGTGAAATGGATTGATTTTTCAAAAATTTTTACTAGACAAAAGTTGTAGTCCGTTAAATTTCCTATCCGGAACGGGGCGTCAGATTTTTTGTAAAATGTTTCGTTTAAAAGATAGAGGATTACGAAAAAAATTAAAAAAAAAATCGAGTTTTCAACATTTTGTTACTTACTTTAATTCATAACTCGAAAGCCGTTGATTTTAGACAATAAAAGGTTTAAATCTAGGTTGCTATTTGTTATGTTCTTCAAAGATACAATGTTACTTGGTTAGTACAACGAAATGTAATGCCACAGAACATATAAGTAGGAGAAGGGAACCTCGCATGTTAATTCATCGCAACACGGCCCTCCTGCGGCCGTAGGGCACAACTAAAATTTTTGCGCGGCGTTTGAATAGCTCTTTATAATTTTATAATTTTATTACAAGATTTAAAATTTCAAATTCTTAAAAAATTTATTTATAAATTTTCTATAATAAACAGAGGTAATTATAGAAAATATATAAATAAATTTCTTGAGAATTTCAAATAATTATCTACTAAGACATCAGGAGGTTGGTTATCAATAAAAATTCAGTCAAATTAAAAATGTATATGAAATATATTAAACACAAGTTAATACAAAAATTTATAAAAAAACAATAATATGTATGTACAACAAAGAGCAAATAATGTTTAAAAAGCAGTAACAATATAATATACATAAAACAATAATATTAAATAAGTATTAAAACGAACAAGTTATATAATCATATACAACAAAATAAATTTTCACATCACTTCACGTACACATGCGTCTCGTATAAAAACACGAACCAAAAATGAAAATATAACTGATGTAACCTAAAAATAATAATACAGTGTAAAATAAAGGAAGATAACACTGAAAGTCACTAGAAATCACTAAGAATCTCACCAGCTTTGATGCCCTTTGGCGAGTATAACCGAAGAATTACGATGAGGCACCCGATGATCGTGTTGCCGTAATTTCGTATCTCAGCTTCACCCCCATGTGTAATGCTTTATTTTGCTAAGCCCACTATATGTACATAATAACAATCTAACTGAAAACCCCGCCATATTCAAATACATAACAGTTCTCCCCACTTAGTTAAAAACAAAATCATTGAAACGCTCCGGTATTCGACGATTTCGACTCGATCTTCTCAGTGACTCCACTGCTGGTGGTTCGGCTACTTCTACCGGTACCTCGTCGGCTGATGCCTCGAATCGTTCTATGTCTGTAGTTGGGACTGCTTCCGTCAGCTCTCGTGTCGATTCTGCCAGTGCTCGTGTTACCATTTCGCCCTCTCGTGGAGTAGTTTCTTCACTTGCCTCATCTTCTTCATTTTCCATGCAAGTCTTCTTCCGCATTTGATCTACATGTCGTCTCATGTTTCCTGCCGCTGTTGATACCACATATGACACTGGTCCTGTAATATTGATTACTTCGCCAGCGATCCATTTATCTCGAGACAGATAGTTTCTTATGTAAACTTCCTCTCCTATTTCAAATGTTCTTATTGTCGCCTTTTGTTCCGGAATTTCATTTTTGATTGTATCTGGATGTAACTTATCCAATGCAGTTCTCAATCTTCTACCCATTAACATTTCTGCTGGTGTCTTCGACGTTGTTTGGTTGGGTGTCGTATGCTGTTTAAACAGTACTCTAGACAGTTTTAACTCGAAATCGCCCAACTTCAGTTTTTGTAGCTCTGCTTTACCATATTGCACCATCCGTTCCGCTTGCCCATTACTGCTTGGGTGATAGGGTGCAACGGTATACGCCTTAATTCCGTTTTTTTCGTAAAATTGTTTGATCTCCGCAGACACGAACGCCGTTCCATTATCAGATAAGATAGTGTCGGGTATTCCGTGGGTTGCAAACAATTGCCGTAAACATCTTACAACTTCTGACGATGTTTGAGATGTCACCAGCTTAATTTCTAACCATTTTGACATCGCATCCACTACAATTAAAAATACTTTTCCTTGATATGGCCCTGCAAAATCTAAATGCAATTTTGACCATGAGTTTTTGGGTGGTTCAATAAATTGAACGGGTGCCCTTTTTGGCTGGTTACGATGTTCCTGACAGTTTTCGCATCTTGCCACTGTTTCTGTAACGTTTTCATCCAAGGTTGGCCACCAAAGATAGCTCCGTGCCAACGCTTTCATTGTTACGACCCCTGGGTGATTTGCATGTAACAACTCCAAAACTTTCTTTTGAGCTCTTGTCGGGATAATCACGCGACTTCCCCATAGTAAACATTCCTTGTGCACTGATAACGAATCCCTTTTTCTATAATACCTCGTATACTCTTCGCTGGGCATCTCTTCAGGCCATCCGTGTAATACCCAATGTCGTACCCGATCTAATATCTTATCTTCATTTGTTAATTTCTGAATTTCTTTGGCGCCAATTGGAGGTTCTTCTATTGCTTCCAACAGTAATATATCTCCCGGAGATATGATTTCATCCACTTTTCTGGGTATTGGTAATCGGCTCAACCCATCCGCATTCCCATGTAATTTTCCTGGTCGGTACTCGACGGTATATGAATAATTTGCTAGCATTAAGTTCCATCTTAGCATTCTTGGTGAAATCATCGTAGGCATTTGTCGTTCTGGGTTTAATAGACCCACTAATGGTTTGTGATCTGTAATTATTTTGAATTCTCGTCCTGTCAGGTATTGATGAAAATATTTCACGCCGTATATAACAGCCAATGCTTCCTTGTCCAATTGTGCATAATTTCGTTCGCTGGAACCCAATGTCCTTGAAGCAAACGCAACTGGTGGTTCCGTTCCATTTGTATTTCGGTGCGCTAACACCGCACCTACGCCGTAAGGTGATGCGTCACACGACAGTATTAATGGTTTCGCTTGATCGTAATGCACTAAAACTTCTGTCGATTTTAATAATTCTTTTAATTCTTTGAATACTCCCGCATGTTCCTTCGTCCATCTAAATTCTACATTTTTATCTAATAGTCGGTGTAATTTCTCAGCGCAAGACGCTTTGTTCCGTAAGAATCTATTGTAAAAATTTATCATCCCTAGAAATGATTGTAGTTCCTGTTTATTATTAGGTTCGGGTGTTTGTATGATGGCTTCTACTCTTTTCTCCGTGGGTTGAATTCCTCTGCGCGATATTTTAAATCCTAGGAATTCGATTTCATCCACTCCAAATAAACACTTTCTTTTGCTTACCGTTAAATTTGCATCCCTCAGTTTTGATAACACTGCTTGTAATGTCTCGTCATGTTCTCTTTCCGTTGTTCCTGCTATGATAATATCGTCAAGGAATGCTGCCGCTCTTTTTATTCCCATTAACAACGTATCCATCTTCCTTTGAAATATTCCAGGTGCCGCCGACACTCCAAAAAGTAACCGGGTTACGTTAAATAGTCCTTTGTGTGTATTTATTGTCAATACTTTGGATGTTTCTTCATCGACCACTAATTGTTGATAAGCTTGCGACAAATCTAACCGCGAAAATACTGTCGCATCTTCTCCCACCTTTGCAAAAATTTCGTTTGACGTTGGCAATGGATACGTATTCTTTTTAATCATGCTGTTCACCGTACTTCTGTAATCGCCACACAATCGATACGTTCCATCCTTCTTCCGCACGGCTACCAATGGTGTTGCCCATTCCGAATATTCGACTGGTTTATAAATTCCTTGACTTACCAATTTATCAATCTCTTCTTCTACGGCTTCACGCAATGCAAAAGGTACATTTCTAAATTTTTGAAATTGGGGTCTTGCGTCGTCTTTTAGCTGTATTTGCACCTTTTCACCTGTACGTGCTCCAAGTTCATTACTAAAAACAGTTGGATATTGATCAATAAGTTTATTTACATTACAACATATTCCTTTAAACTCAACAACATTTACACCTTGTAGTGATATTCCCAATTTGTCAAACCAATTACATCCCATCCTCGTCGCCAGATTTGTTATGTTCTTCAAAGATACAATGTTACTTGGTTAGTACAACGAAATGTAATGCTTTATTTTGCTAAGCCCACTATATGTACATAATAACAATCTAACTGAAAACCCCGCCATATTCAAATACATAACACTATTTAACATTTTTTTTGCGAAATTTTCTTTTCGAGAAAATTGCAAAAATAGCGTGTTAAAATTTGATTTTTGCAAAAAGGCAAAAAAATAATCATCCCTTCCAATTTTTGACCAAATTGGACAAATTCTGATTTTTTAGAATTACAAAATATTATTTTTAGTCAAATAATGTTAAATATCCAAGGCTAGAAGTAAAATTTAATTTAAAGATATAAATTTTATTGTTCATTATATATTACACATTAGGTTAATTTCTAGAGGTACGTTAGCGTTGATTCTATGGCGACGTTTATAGTGGAGTGAAATTGTGGAACATGATGAATAATTACTGTCAGACATTTCTCCATTATGAGAGTCTACTGCCTGTCTACCACACGATGGAGGACGAGGGCAGCCACGCTTTTTTTTATTTGGTCCCCGTTTTTTTCCAGCATCGCAGCGTCGTTTCCGTTTTGGTTTGCCACAACAATCTTCTGGTTCTTCGGATTTGTTTGAATTTTTGGTTTCATCAGATTCTTTCAATTTCATTTTACTAAAATTTTGACTATCGATATCACAAAATCATCAAAAAATTTAGCTGTCAACCCTGAGCTGCCTAGATCAATAATGTTGACGTAGTCTGAGTAACTGGTTTATTTTGAAAATAAACACAAATCTAAATTTTTTACACAAAAATATTTGCTAATGTAAATGATAAAAAACGATATTTTTAGATCTTTGTATTTGAATATATCTTTGCTAATAGTTCAGTTTTTGATATTGGCAGAATACACTGAAATGTGAGGAGTAATTTTGTATTTTCAAATCGAACTTGTTCGATTCAATATTTGTTATAATCATCACTATTTTTATTTATTTTATTATTTTTATTTTATTCATTATTTTTCATTGATCAATTGGTGCATTTCTACTTGCAGAGCGAACTTCTTTCAGAGATTCTCTGGCGGCATTTTCGTATAAGTAAATTGCATACTTAACTTCTGCAACTGTTTTGGAACCAACATGGTCTGCTATAACTTCCAAATTGTGAACTCCATATTTTCGGAGAGCTTCCAAAAGTTTGATCTTTTCATTTTCTGTCCAAGTAAGATTCCTAATAAAACTCTAAAATAACCTATAGTCCGGTCAAATTAGTACAAAAAATTAGAGTGAAGGTACTGTAATTTGCAAAAAGCTGAAAATTGGTAAAATTGTTCAAAACATAATTATAAATGAAATTTAAAAAGTCCTCATCGATCCGGTACGTGGAAAAAAAGTTATTCGAGGTCAAAGATCAAAAAAATTGGTATTCGTGATTTTCTGCAAAACTGTAAGTTTTATCATAAAATAAGTTTAGACTAAATTGTAGATCATATAATTATCTATAAAAAATGAATGAATACTTTTTTCCTAAGAGCCACCGTTTCTGAGATATAACGATTCAAAAAGTTGGAAAAGTTGGAATTGTCATCATATGCATACGTACGCCACGTATATACTGTGGTGAAAAAGAGGATTCGCACCTACCCCGTACATTTTGATGAAAGTTTTATTTTGTTTTAAATAATTTTAAGTTGTAAGATTGGAGAATTAGACAGGTGGAGGCGAATCGACGAGGATATTGGCTTTTGCGCCGACTGCGCCCGCCCGAGCATGTTGTGTCATGTAAGCTCGAGGCGATTATTGAGATTTTTTTGATATAAGTTTAAAATTGTGAATGATATTTGTGAGTACTGAATTATTTTTGATTGAATAAAGTGAATTTTGATGCGAATGCATTATTGCGTAATTTTTGGATAATTTTGCTACCGAGCGGTAGTTGATTTGATGGTTTTGATTGAATTAGTAGTTTGGATTGATTTAATTGATTTGGTAAAATTTGGAAAGAGCAATTGAAATTAAAAATTGGATCTGAATTATTTAAAGTTGAAATTGGTTTAAAATTGGAAGAATTAAAAGTTACATTTGCATTTGTACGAGCGTGTGGCCAGATGGTGATAACAAGGCGATTTGGATACGCGTAAAAGTTAAAAGTACGAGCGCAGTAAGGTTTTACATTGAATTAAATTTGAATTTATTTACGAAACAAGAATTTATTTTGGAATAATTTAATTTTTGGACATGAATTTTTATTTTAATTATTTTTGAAGAGGATTTAATTTGGAGAATTTATTAAATTTTTTGGATTGATCAGAATCTTATTTAAATTGGATTTCGTTGATTGGTAATTTATTTTGGAATTTTGAACCCGCTCCTGAGAAGTCTTAGCTCTCCGAATTGGAAGCCGTAGAGATTGGTGGTTATTTTGAAGTTTGCCACGCATTGCAAAAAAAAATATCATTACAATACATACATCACTGAAGCTGTAATATAAGTAAAAATATTTGAATTATAATATTATATGAATTATATTATATTCAATATATGTGACTTGGTCTACGAAAAAAGGGGTCTTAGCTGTTAAAAACTCATTTTCAATTTTTTTGCCGATCCGGATTGAGTTTGAGATGCTTTTTAACATGGTTAAAACCAAAGTCATAACTTGTTTAAAAGTTAACTTAAAATTAAGAGAAAAAAGAGTACAAATACGAAAAAAACAGAATTTATTCAATGTAGTTCATCATCATCGCCATTCGAATTAACATCGTCGTCAAACCTGTCATTGTCCTGGACGTTGTCTTCATCGTTTTTACGAAAATATTGTCTGTAGCCGGTACTGAACTTTTCATCAACACTATTTTTTAATTTTTTTTGTGATGCGAAAGACCAACAGAAACGATTGCATAAACGTGATAACATTCATAAACTCATTTCTTAGGAAAAAAGTATTGATACATTTTTTATAGATAATTACATGATCTACAATTTTTGTCTGAGATAATTTTATGATAAAACTTACCGTTTTGCTGAAAATCGCAAAAAACAATTTCTTTTACCTTTGACGTCGAATAAATTTTTTCCACGTACCGGATCGATGAGGACTTTTTAAATTTCATTTATAATTATGTTTTGAACAATTTTACCAATTTTCAGCTTTTTGGGAATTAGTGTACCTTCGAATGTCTAGATTGACCGGACTACTAGTCGAAAATTACGAATGTAAAACAGATGGAAGGTTACTAACATAAATACCAACTTGATATTTTCATATTATTTATTATATTATAAAAGACCTCCAATGTTCTTAGTCGAGTATATCCATTTCATTTATCTTCATATTATGTTTATTTTACTTTACTGTGGACTTCCCTGCGATTTTATCAAGGTGTGCTAAAATTGAATGTTTCATTTAATTACCCAAACTTAATAAAATTAGTAGTATTTTAAATTATTAACATGTGAATTCGCCTGTTTTTGGGCCAGACGCCGAGAAGCATTCCCCTACCATAACGGAGGTACAATACAGTCCTGTAACTTTCTTTCGATGCAGTGAGTACCATAAATTTTTCGTTTTTGAGTAAACATTTCAAACTTGGATTATGTTCGCTCCACAACATAGAATTCCATTATTCTGCTGTCCAATTCTTATAAGCTAAGTGCTCTCTGTAGTCGCATCTTCTTGTTTTTTGATTTTAGAAGTGATTTTCTTTTGGCAGCCCGGCCAACATTCGCATTAATTGATTTTTACTGTACTCCCAGAAACGGAATTTTTATAGCACCGATTAAGTTCTGTACGCAATTCAGGTATCGTCAATCTTTGATTACGTTTAGATTCACAATTAGATTGCAGCATCAGTACTGATAACATAATGTTATAAATTTATTCGCAGAGTAGGACGGGTCCAGGGGGATATTTTTAGTGAGTACAGGAGTTTATCAAAACGGCCTGGAGCGTAGAGCCAGTTAAAACAAACGCAACCACCGCAAATCTCGGATCCACCCTAAAATCTAGTCATCTAATCGTACTAACAACTGACAATTAACTGACAACTCCCGGGTAATTAATAGTTCTCCTAGTTCTTTGTTTTCTACATCTGTAATTTTCAAGTTTAAATTATACCCAAAAATTCTTTAATAAATGAAATGTACGATTGCACATTTTGGCTGGTTTTACGCGTATTTTTAAATGATCCTCAAAAATTAGTTTTTATATTCGCAATTTACGCCAAATCCTACCATAATTTCATTAATTTTTTGTCTAATTTGTGGTGTACTTTAAAGTCCTACTCCTATGTAGTAGTCTTTGAAATTTTTAAATATTTTGAAATTTCTTTTTTCGATTTTCCTTCGCCGTATAAATTCACTAAAATTAAAAATCCAAAAAATTATATTTTTCTATTAACGAGGGCATAAATTTTAATATAATAATATTTTTAGGAATTTTTATGGTAGCTTTGTGTTACCATCTCTAATCACTTAACCTAGTATGAGCTAGAGTAAAACAATATGAATATTAAGATCATAATATCAGTGGCGATTGGTACGGCACGGCACGGTGATGAAACAGAATAATTATTATACTGTCGTGTTACAAAATGGTTTAGGCCCTTGATGAAAATTTGTAAATTTTATTAATTTTATATTGTAAATGTAAGGTTGGCGAAAGGTTGTAACACGGGTAGGCTTTGATTAATTAAATAATCGCCGCCGTTGTGTGTTAACTGAAGGTTAATTTCGCTGCCACCAGAGCCTGTTTATAAGCCGGGCTCAAACTTTTAAATTGAAGATCGGAGACGTAGGATTATTACCAAGTCGATCGCCTTTTTAATAACAAGAAAAGAATAAGAACATGTAAATCACAACTAATTTATTTAACACAAAAAAAAATATAATGAAAAAAACGGTACAAAAAAATTATAATTACAAAATAAAATATAATAAAAAAAAATAATTGCTGAGAATTAATTTACCAAGTTAACTTTCTGTTATAAAGATAAAAATTACATTGAAATCGTTGGGACTCACCTAAATAAAAAAAAACATACAATTTTAAATATAAAAATTTGGTCATTACCTTTTTAGTCGTTGGAAAGCGCACAAAACAAAACAAAAAAAAGATTTAAAAGAAAAATTATTTGAACCACTAAAAAAAAAATTAAAATTAAAATTCAATTATGAATACTAAAAAAATGAAATTTTATTATGAATACTTTAGAAAAAAAAATTATTTAATTATGAACACTTTTAAAAAAAAATTTAAATCTTATTATGAATACTTAAAAAAAAAATTTAATTATGAATTAGCACAACACTTTTATTTAATACCCGGAACGAACGGGCAGGTTGGATTACGCGTCTTGTCGGAGATGAACTGGTGCCTTAAGGGACCCTGCTCTATTTATATGAAATTTTGGAATACATGTCAATAAGGTTGATGTGTATTCGTTGACAAATTTTTGGTTTACAAAAACTAGATTTTTAATTATAAAAATTGGCATTATCGTTTTTAATTGTTGTTATGGATAGGGAATAATCATATTCGATTTTGATTGAAAAATTGGCAAATTTTTGCAGTTAATTGACTTTTCTAATAGTGAAAACTCATGAATGACATTTTTGTTGCATCGCCCAAAATCAGGTTAACATATATATTGATTGTAATCAAGAATTTTAGCAAAAATATTCGCGAACGTCGAATTTAAATCAGTGCACCCAAAAAGTTGACTTGAATTTCAAGCTTGTGTGTACGTTATTAGAAGAATGTTTGGGATTCACTGTTTGTGAAGGTAAATCTTTTAACACATATCAATTAGTTGTCGAGACGGTCACTTCAAATCGATATTCTAATGAATTTGCTCTCATCTTCCCCTTATTTTTAAGTTTTAACCAGTGATTTCCAATAGTTATTTATAATTTGAATTTTTACTATATAGTTTTAGAAAAGTTTTGAGGTGACTGGTTTGTTTAACTTTCATGGTTTAAAATGTGTTTATTTAAAAATTAATTTTATAGTTTTTCTCAACTTAATTGATTTTTAGTTTAATAACGTAATTCTTAGTTATTTTGCAAGATTTTTGGCACATAACATGAGATTTTTCTAGCAAAAAGATTACGCTTTTTTTTAGTGTAAGTTTGAACTTTGTATGTTCGGTTTCCTCAAATTTAGAGTCAATAAGGTCAAAATTCGTTAGTTCTAATTAGTTTTTAAAAAGACATATCTGTCCCATAATTCATGAATCCCTCTTAAGTCCTTAGGTTAAATTCGTCAACCACTTAAGTTGTGAAACTTTGTGGCCGTTTTAATATAATTTGAAATATGCGCTTCCCATCCTTTTTACATATTTATCTTAATTGTATAATTATTAACTAATTACGTTTTACTTATTTATATTCGCAATTTGAAAAAGGTAACTTATATAAAATAAAAGATTTTGATCGGTCGCTTATTGCGTTTATGCTAAATTTGCATAAATTACCTTTGTTTATGCTTGCGAATTTATGGGCGGTTTGTTACAAGGTTGAGAAAAGTAGGGGCTTTTTTGCAGAAGATGGCCGCCAGAGTGGTTGATTGACTTTTGGCTCCGTGGATTTTTAATATTTTGTAAGAAATATTTTTTTTGAAATAGTGAAATTATTTTGGGTATTGTGATTCGAATTTTGATTGAGAGTATTTTTGATCGAAAGTGGCCGCAGCCGAGATTTTTGGATTTTTTTGCAATGATTAAATTTGAATTTTTTTTATGAGTGATTTTTGTTTGATTGGGGTTAATTTTAATTTTGGACTTGATAGTAATTTAATTGAAATATTCGGATTTACACAGTAAAAATTACAGAGTAAATATTTTACACTAAAAAACACTAGCTTGTGTTCATATAGGTCCACTCAATTTAGTGTAAATTTTTCACTAAAAGTTTTAATCAAGTGTAGTGTAAAGAGCTCACCAAAATTTGTTAAAATTTTAACCTTATTTCGGGTACACAAAACAAAATTTAGTGTTAAAATAAAATGAAAATTTAAATTAATTTTCACTATTTTGTGTATAATTATATTAGATAAACACACTAAACAGATAATTTATTAACTCTAGTATAAGTACTTTTTTAGATGAATAGATTGAATTAAAACACCAATTAGGGTATATTTTAAATTAATCTAGGGTTTAGTAATACACTATACCTATAAATAAAATACATATTGTAGTGTAAAAATTTCTTTATTTAGATGTAAAATTTACCTGACCACATGTGAATTAAACACATTAATTAGAGTACTTATTACTATAAATATATATTACATAATTAAAAATATTAAAACACAAAAAATTATTTTTATCAAAAAACATTTTTTATGTCGCATATTGTGAAATTTTAAAATAGAACAGATTAAATCATAGTGCGTTGTCAACATTCTGGCAACTTTCTGCTATAATATACCAGTCAAGTCTGGGTGGTTCCCCGATTTGTGTGAAAAATTTAAAAAAATGCTTGTAACTGCAAACGGACTCCATTTTCGGTAGAAGAAAACATCAGAAAAATAATTAATAACATAAACCCAATTTTTGAAATAAAGGATATTTTTTGCTTGTAGTCATATTCCTTCAGCCCGTTCTTCGTGAAAGTGATAATAATACTCGAATGATAACTTGAACCATGATTCCAATAAGCGGCGTCCACTGTATTTTACAATAACTTGCAGGTTGAAGAGTAATTAATTTGTCCGTCAGCGTTGCATAAGTTTTGATACGTTTCCTCTTATTGTTTTACTTGGAAGAGAAATAATACTTTAGTTGCCCTATTCCAACAATCTAAAAAAAAAATTGTTCATAAATCTAATGTTAAAAATAATAACAACTTCACATACTACTGAATTCCGTTTCATATTCTGAAATAACTGTAGGGTTCGGGTATATTACGGTAGTTTGGTATTTTTAATAATTTTATCTTATATCTTGACCAAATATCTCTTCAAAATTTATTTGAATACCTGGATATAATTGTTGAAAATCTTCCTCGATCTAAAGCAAAATTTTATATTTCAGTAACAGTACAAACACATAAAGATAATAAAACTTACAGACCACGAATGATGGAGAAATCTTGGAAATTCTTTTAATACGTTAAATTCCAACGACCCAAGTAACACACGATCGTATAATATACGTATATTTTTGGGATAAATAGTATATTTTTGGTATACGTCTAATTTTGGTAAGTCTAATATACGTATATACGTATACACTTTATATACTATACTTAAAATATTCGTATATTATACGAAGCTTATATACTAAAATATAACTTACATTCAAATGTAGAATTTTGATCTAGGCAATACGTTTAGTAGATGTATATTATACGCATAAATTTACCATATTCACAATAGTATATTTATGGTCTACGATATATGTTTAATAAACGTTTGTTATAAACGTAAACACTTAACATTATTCCTTTAGAAATTTTAAGCATGATAGGTAGAATTTTCAGCTAAACAATTCGTATTATAGATGTGGATAATACGTATAAATTTACCATATTGCAAATAGTATATTTTTGGTCTACGATATAGTATGTTTAATAAACGTTTGTTATAAACATAAACACTTAACATTATTTTTTTATAAATTTTAAGCATAAAAGGTAGAATTTTCAGCTAAACAATTCGTATTATAGATGTGGATTATACGTATAAATTTACCAAATTTTTTTTTTTTTTTTTTTTTTTTTTAATTTCAATTAATATTTACAATCTGTCATGTATAAAATAACAATAAGTAAATGGTGTGATACAATAAGTTAGGGACATGTAGAAAATTTTCCATTGAAAATTCTCCTTCTGCAATATATTTTTAAATGTTACTTGTTACACAGTATTAGCGGAATTTAATTTATTATGCAAATCGAGTTTCTAAATCGGTTATCATGAAACGATTGAGTCGTCTTATTTCTTGTGTGTTGTCTAGTAATGCGTTGGCGAGTTCATTAGGATGGTTTTCCAATCTGTTCTTATAGTTTATGTGGTACTTGTAGATTTCTTCCCGAATAGAATTTAGGTGCAAGTCGTGTTGTATGACATAGTTGGGCACATACCACGGTGCATTTGTAATTGTTCTAAGTACCTTGTTTTGAAATCTCTGCAAGATTTCGATATTAGATAAACTGGCAGTCCCCCAGAGCTGGATGCCGTTTGTCCATATGGGTTTTAGTATAGTCTTATAGGTGAGAATCTTGCTTTCTAGAGATAACTGTGACGTTTTTCCAATCAACCAATACATTTTTCTAAATTCTATACCAAGCTGTTTACGCTTATTGAATATATGTTTTTGCCAGGTAAGTCTTCTGTCGAGATTCATACCAAGGTATTTTACATCTTCAGCATGTGGTAAAAAACAATTGTTTAATTTTACTAGAGGGCATGAATCTCTCCGCATTGTAAAAGTGACATGAGTAGACTTCACTTCATTGGCCTTCATTCTCCATTTTTGTAGCCAAACTGCATTCTTGGACATAAGCCAGGCTTTTGATAAGGTGTGGCATGATGGCCTGTGCTACAAACTAAAGAAAACTCTTCCTCACCCCTTCTATCAATTACTGGCGTCTTACTTAAAAGATAGATACTTTTTGGTTAAACACCGTGACGAATACACTGGTTTATATCCGGTTGACTCTGGAGTACCACAGGGTAGTGTACTGGGACCTGTACTCTACATAATTTATACAGCCGACCTTCCGACTACGAGATTAACAACTGTAGCTACATTTGCTGACGATACGGCCATACTAGCATCCCATATCGACCCTATACTTGCTTCAAGAAATTTACAAAATAACCTTGATAAAATCCATGTTTGGCTACCATATTTAAAATAGTATATTTTTGGTCTACGATATATGTTTAATAAACGTTTGTTATAAACATAAACACTTACAGAGCCGTATTTAAGGGTGGGGTTTTAGGGGTTAGAACCTCCCGCCCCTCCGTAATTATTTATCAAGTACTGGAAGTCCGCTTGCAATCGTAAAAAAATCAGAAAAAACAAAAACAATCTTTACAACTAATAACAAAAACATTAAACTTGAAGTATTAAAAAAAATTAAAACTAAAGATATTTCTAATAAACTAAATCCCAAATTAAAAAATCGGAAATTCCTATTAATATTTGGCGATTGGCGACACTGGATTGAATACACCTACTAGTAAATTGCAAGAATATAAAAACTGACGATGAAGAATTTAAAAAAGTGCTATATATTTACAGTAATATTGAAATAAATGAAATATATATTTTATCTTAATTCTTACTACATATTATGGTAAAAATTTTAAATTGCTATAAATTGTTTGAACCAAAAATTTTAAAAGAAAAATAAATTTTATGACCATCATTGGCAACATAGCTTAAAACAACACTTCTGCAAAAATTAGAGTGGGCATTGCAAACCCATAAATTGTTTTATATTTTGGTGTAATTTAGTTTTTCGTTTTGACAACAAGGGTATTCACACTCTCTGGTATATCACGTGGTAAATATATCACGTTTACCAGGGTGTTATTTGACTGTGTAGTAAACTCCCATAAGAGCAAATACCATACCTCGTGGTATTCGTAAGTTGCCCTCGACCGTGTATTTCTAGTATGGTAAAGTTAAACCAGTGCGCCGCTTTTCTGCGTTGTTGTATTTTAACTTCTAATATGGCGAAGTGCACACAGCTGATTTAAAGTAACTACTACTTACAAAAGTAATAACAGCTGATTGTGCTGAAAGTAGGATTAAAGTTAAAATACCAACACTCAATACCACGAGGAATGTTCACAGATATGGTATAAATGTGTTGTAAATTTACCACGTGTTAAATACACCAGAGAGTGTGAATACCCTAATTTATTTACCGTCCGTAAAATAAGAATTTAGTTTGTGATTTTTATTAAATTAAAAAATTTTATTTAAAGACGGTTTTTTACAAAAGAGTTTAAAATTAAAATATGAATAAGTTTAAACTTATTAAAAATATTGTAGTAAACAAAAATTTTAAAATGGCACAAACAAAAGTTTTATCCGCGATGCGACCCCCCAGAAGTCAACCTGTAATCAAAATTTGTCGCTCCCTCAACAAATTATTTTAAATCATTAAATAAAGTTCACAAAAATCAAAATTTTCTTTGAATATCAAACTGAAATAAAGAAAAATCGCTCAAAAAAATAATTACTTTAATTAAATAAAAACAATCTTCTCACAAAATTTCAACTTTTTTGCGGTCACTTCCGACCAAAATACCTTTAAACAAAATTTTCCAATAACAATACTCAAAAATAAAATCGTAATTGTAAAAATACTTGCACAAAGTTATACTCAAAAAATCAACGGAGCAAAATCTAGGCCTTTGTCATTTCTGCCATCTTGGCAAAAAAAATCTCCTTCTACTCATTTTTCTGCAAACATTACATTTCAAAAATTTATATAACAAAATTTAAATTTAAAAATATTACCAAAACTGCACTTATTTTGCCGATTTTAGCATGACTGACGGTTTAAGTTGGGACTTAAATTTTTTTATTTAGGTATTTATTTATTTATCAAGTTCCTTCTATTTTTTATTTTATATTTGTTTTTTTTTTGTAGCTTTTTTTTATTTTTTAAATATATTGTACTTTATATTTTTATTTTTTGTTTTAAATTTTAGTTTTCTTTATATTTTAATAAATTAGCTATTTATTTTTTAATATTTTTAACCCCCCCCCCTCCCGAAAATCTAGTCTAAATACGGCCCTGAACATTTAACATTATTTTTTTATAAATTTTAAGCATAAAAGATAGAATTTTCAGCTAAACAATTCGTATTATAGATGTGGATTATACGTATAAATTTACCATATTGAAAATAATATATTTTTGGTCTACGATATATGTTTAATAAACGTTTGTCATAAACGTAAACACTTAACATTAATCCTTTATAAATTTTAAGCATGGCAGGTAGAATTTTCAGCTAAACAATTCGTATTATAGATGTGGATTATACATATAAATTTACCATATTTAAAATAGTGTATTTTTGGTCTACGGTATATGTTTAGTAAACGTTTGTTATAAACATAACCACATCACAACGAATCTAATGAAAAATGTGAAATTAATGTCAATAAAGAAAAAGAAGTGATAGATAATCCTATTGATATTACGAGTACATGCAATATCTCTAAGATTAATACTATTGATAATTTGCTAAATAATCAAACCTTGCCGCCATGCTTTGATTTTAAAGACAACGTCGAAGAACAGGAACAAAACGTGTTTATTTATACCTGATAAATTATTTTAAATTTTTATTTGATTTTTAATTTAAATATAATATTATTATTACATTTAACCCTGCGCTTTAATTTTTTTAACTACGCGCCATTGTAACTGGTAAAGTAAAGTAAGCCAACTAAAAGTTATCATAAGCCGCATAGGTAGATGGTTAGAGTGGTTGCCTCATAGTCTTGACACCGTGCGTTCGAATCCCGTAGATGTCAAAAAAAATGTAAGTACAATTTAATAAATTTCTGAAATGTAGGAATAATGTAATAATTCGAATTTCACAGATAGTAAACAGGGATAAACGCAGCCTAAAAAATACGCATTATGAAATTAAATTAAATTAAAAAAAAAATGCTCTAAATTTTTTTTTTATCTATAATTGTGATATAAAAATACGAATAATATACGTACATTAAATATGTATAATATACGTAGACAGTATACGTCTATATTGCACTGTTAAAGGAGTGAATCTTTAAAAATGCATACTTACTTCATCAATTATGCAGTAATGCAAACCTCAGCTTCCAGATATTTGAATATTGAGTTAAAGTTATTTGCGATCTTTTTTATTTTCAAAAAAACTTGTAAAAGTATTAAATGAATGTTGAATTTATTTTTAAATTTAGTAAACGATTGAATTACAATTAATTTAGATTTATAATTTCGTCAAATGCGCTCCGTATTATTCGATCACGATTCTTATTCAGTAAACCCCGTTATCACTTATAGTGTTGATTATGCGAACCTGTCTATCTTCCTGTAAGTTCGACCTTCAATGGTCCACTTTAAATTGGATGTGAATCTCCTCTTATCGTCACGTTACGTGAAAACAGCTCCCAGCTAATTCCAAATAATTTCTCTTCTTCTTGCCTAAATGTTTCTTCTTGGTTATTCCAAATTGAATTTCTTATTTTTGTTATCCAATATTTATTTGATTCTCTTTGAGAATTACTCCATTTCCAGAGAACAATCTCAACACGACCTTACCGGTCCACGTTTAATCATCAACAACCTTTTTTTCCTTCTTTATTATCTCCACCTGTTGTCCAGGCGATCCTTTATTATTTTTTTATTCAATTTTTCTTTTTATCGATGTTTTTTTATGATAACGTGATTTGAAATTATTATTTGATTGCATGTACCCGCACTGACGACCATGTTGGTTAACATATCTGACGTTCTTCGACTTTCAATCATTTACTTAACCAATAAATTTTTTGTTTTATTTTAAATTAAATCATGTGTTCAAATATCAAGTTTCTTTGAATTATTTTTTTTATTTACTTTATCGATGAAATTTGCAACTGCTTACCTTTATGAACACTGCAATATATAGGGATACGTCATGACCAAAAATACGTATACGTATACGTTTATGCTATACAGTTTATAGACGTAGCATAATGAAGGATAATATACGTATATTGAATATGTATAATATACGTAGACAGTATACGTCTATATATTGGGATACGTGATGACCAAAAATACGTATACGTATTCGTATATGGTATACGTATTATAGTTGGTTTTAACGTTTGGTCTAGACGATTTTTATACGTCTAATATACTATTATGTGTTACTTGGGGATTTTCCATTAATTTCCAACACTAAAAAAATATTTGAACTGAAACACTAGAACAATATTAACTTGCTCACTGCACTCGGATGAATGCAATTTTATATTAACACGGAGGTAATCTTCAATAGCAAGTGGTCAACGTTTTTATTTATCCGGGAATCACCGGCAACAAACTTTGATAAAATGTGCCATTTTTGCGTTTTTATCATCGGTAATTATAGTAATGTCACCTAACACCTACTAGATTCGATCTATCAAGGTTGAGATTCACTCTACATAGCGCTTATTTTAGCGTCTAGTTAGAATTAATCATTTTAGTGTGAAATATAAAGTAGAGAGAAATTATACACTAAAAATTAACACTAAATTATTTACCAACTACACTAGATGTTTTACACGACAAAATTTTTTACTGTGTATGAAATTATATTTAAAAGAGCGACGTGTGGATTAGAAGAAATTTGGTTGATAATTTGAAATTATAAGTTCGATGCTTGATCAAGTATAAAAATTTTTGCAGCTTAAAATAATTTCGATTGCAAATAATTTAAAATCGAATTCTGGTATTAAGATTTTTTTTAACGAACATTGAACCTACCACCCTAAAAAGTTTCTCTACTCTCGCATATCAGAGCTACGCCGTGCGTGGTAAGGAAAAGTGGTTTATAAAAAATATCACTACAATACAGACGATGACAAATCAATCACGATTGCTAGGTTTAAGGGTCGGTATTTCGATGTCAGTTGGAAGTTTAAGCCTAAGATAAGCCAAACAAGGTTTGAACTACAGCATTTCATTTTTTGCAATAAATTGTGATCTGAATTACCAGGCTAGATACTGGAATATTAGTAGAATATTACTGGAATAAATTATTAAAAATTATATTTTGAAAAAAAATATAATATAATATTATCTCTAGTGCTTATTAAATTCGTATGATATTATTTGTTTCCATGATGTTATAAAAATTGAAATAATTTGGAAAAATTGATTTTGGAATGGATTCCAGATTTCTCGTTTAATTTCAAAGTGAATATTTATTTTAAACCCTGAAAAATTAATCAGCCTTCGTCGGATTCTTTTTTAAAAATAAATATTAAAATTAAAAAAAAATATTTTTTACAAACTAAATTTAAACCTTTTATTGTCTAAACTTAACGGCTTTTGAGTTAGAAATTAAAGTAAGTAAAAAAATGAAGAAAAATTCGAGATTTGTTTACTTTGGTTATTTTCAAAATTCTTGTATCTTTTAAACGAAAATTTACAAAAATTCTGACGTCCTATTCCGGATAGGAAATTTAACGGGCTACAACTCTTGTCTAGTAAAATTTTTTTGAAAAACCAATTTTTTTCACGGAAAATCAGAAAATAATAAAGAAAGCAGCTACAAAACAAAAAATTAAATTAATTAATTTTATTGAAAAATTATTTTTTTAATTAATACATCTTTTAAAACAATCAAAACCGTTTATTGAAAATGAGGGTAGTCATTTTGAAAATTTACTTAAATAATGTAATAGTTTAACCTTAGTTAATAAAAAATTAAAAATTTTAAAACCCCCTGACTGTAAAAAAATTCTAAAAATAAAAATTAATATTAAAAGTACCTTACTTTAAAAACTATACTGTTCCCTTTAAAAAGAAAAAAGCAATTTTTTCTTCTTCATTCAACAACAAATTCTCAGACTCCTCCCCCCCCCCGCTACAAAATTTAAACATTAATTTTGAAGTCGGCGGAAACGGAGATTTGTTCCACTTACGAAACCTGTTTATACATTCCATATTAAACATTCAGTATTTATATACATATTTCGCCTAGAATAATGATACCGACTGTAACACATCGTATTTTAAATGAAACAAACCTACCTTTTATTTAAATTAAGATTAAAAAATTATTTTATTAAATTATTTAGAACTTATAGTGATAGCCCTTGTATTTTTTCTAATTTCGTATGTGATATTCCATTTCTCCAAAACTGTTGCCCATGGTTTACTGTTGTTACCAAAGCACATCTTCGCTCTTATCATAGGCATCTGAAACCGAGAATTTATTATAGATAGATTTATTCCATTTATTATAGATAGATTTTTATACTTTATTTTATATTAAGTGCGTCAAATACAAATTTTTAGTACTTGAATGATGTATGTTGTCGAAACCGTTCAGGTCGAGACTCAAAACATCATTCAAGAGCATTTACACTTTCTTGTTCACAAAATATTAGAATAAATTGTTTCAGAGTTTCATTTATTTTTAATTTTTTGGCAAGTGTAGAAAATGAAATATGCAATACAGATAACATAAATACTAAGTTTGGTTCCTTTAGAGTCTTTTTTAACACAGCGTTGTCTTCATTACTTTTAGCTGAATCACTCTTCTTCTTTCTAATGGGTATATCTTCACCACTTACATTAACCAAATTGTTAACTTTTGATATCAATTGTCCCTTTGGTAAAATAGATTTTCCGGTTCTGGAGTCTTTCTTTCTTATTGCCGGGACAACATATGTCCCTACAACTTCTTTCGGAAATAAGGCAATAATTTTAGCTGCTAGCACTAAATAATCATTTTCTTTCAGTCGATTGCAACAAAATAATTATTTCTATACGTATTTAAGTGTGCAAACCATAGAGGTTTTTAGAGCTTCTGAATGTTTTTTATTGAAACCGCTCAGGTTGAAACATAAAACATAAATGATTATTAGTAATGATTATACAGTTACTCACAAAAGTACTCGGGCGTTAATTTTTTTGTCGCAGATTTCATAGTCTTTATTTTTGTTCATATAAATTTTTTAGTTTTTCGCCTCGTTTTCGACTGAGAGTGACTTAAAGGTGGTTTTCTCAGGAGATTTTTATGCGATTTTTACCGATACTGCTTTAAGTCACTCTCGGTCGAAAACGAAGCGGCGAATAAAAAAATATATATAAACAAAAATGAAGACAAGGAAATTATCTACCAAAAATGTCTGAAAAGTATTTTTGTAAAAGTGATGTTTATATGTCAAAAATAGTTTTCAAAACTGTATATCTAAAACTTTATCTTACAACATTTATGATTTACAATAACACATAAAATTATAAGTACTATAATTTTATGCACAATAATAATGTAAAAATTACCTACCCTTTAGGCACAGACGCGCTATGTCAATCACATGTACTACGTATACAAAACAATGTATACAGCCACTACTCTTATTACGATTGCACTTAGAAATGAAGTGAAAACCATAAAGACACTCTTGCATATTATCGAGGTGGGCGCGCGTACGCTTGAATCAAATGTATCAGTTAATTTATATTTGAATCAAACATTACTATTTCAGAGACTTTCAAATGAAACAGACAGATATTCCTGCATTTTTAAATAGAATATGTTAAGTAGATTTTCTTTTTGGATTTAATTTAAATTTCAAATAAATTATTAATTCATCTTAAGTTTACCCTTTTATTTCAATGAAATAATATATTCTTACATCAAATAATGTTTGTTTGGATCTAATATATTTTTTTAAATTTACGTGTATATTTGCAGCAAATATACTATTTTTTGCATTACTTATGATGTACATAGTTTCAATAATTTTATCGAAAGTTAATCAAGTCTTTCTTCATTCAAATTGCAAAAATAGCGCGTCGAAATTTGCTTTTTTCAAAATGGCAAAAAATAACTTAAAAAACAAATCTCCATCAATTTTCGACCAAATTGGACACATTTTGATATTCAGAAAGCTTTAAATGATTGAAGATTCTTTAAGCCAATTTTCAGATTTACAATATTTTTTTCTAGATCAAAAATGCTAAATGTCCTGGGTTAGAAGTAAAATGTCATTTAAATATATAAATTTTAATGTTTATATAGTACACATTAGGTTAATTTTTAGTGTTACGGCGATTACTGGGTTTCTACGGCGACGTTTCTTATCGGGAGAACCACGAATTGAGGAATGTGATGTATTACTGTCAGACATTTCTCCATTATTAGAGTCTACTGCCTGTCTACCACACGATCCACACGATGGAGGACGAGGACAGCCACGCTTTTTTTTATATGGCCCCCGCTTTTTTCCAGCATCGCAGCGTCGTTTTCGTTTTCGTTTGCAACAGCCATCTTCCGGTTCTTCGGTTTTATTTGCAGCTTTGGGTTTCGATACTTTATTTAATTTCATTTCGCTAAAATTTTAAACAGGTAGTAAATATCAAAAATTTAAATCGTCAACACCGCTCAGCTCAGCTCAGCTTCGTATCAACAACGTTGACGTAGCCTGCGTAACTGGTTTTTTTTGTTTAAATAAAAATATACAATACACTCTATTTTAAAAGTTCTCTAACTTTGAATTTGTTGTTGTCTGTAGCTGTCTTGTTATTATTTTCTGTGAAATGGATTTGATTTTCAAAAATTTTTACTAGACAAAAGTTGTAGTCCGTTAAATTTCCTATCCGGAACGGGGCGTCAGATTTTTTGTAAAATGTTTCGTTTAAAAGATAGAGAATTACGAAAAAAATCAAAAAAAAACTCAAGTTTTCAACATTTTGTTACTTACTTTAATTCATAACTCGAAAGTCGTTGATTTTAGACAATAAAAGGTTTAAATCTAGGTTGCTATTTAACATTTTTTTTGCGGAACTTCCTTTTCGAGAAAATTGCAAAAATAGGGAGTTAAAATTTGATTTTTTAGAATTACAATATTTTTTTTAGTCAAATAATGTTAAATATCCAAGGCTAGAAGTAAAATTTAATTTAAAGATATAAATTTTATTGTTCATAATATAATACACATTAGGTTAATTTCTAGAGGTACGTTAGCGTTGATTATAATTTCAACGGCGACGTTTATAGTCGAGTGAAATTGTGGAACATGATGAATAATTACTGTCAGACATTTCTCCATTATCAGAGTCTACTGCCTGTCTACCACACGATGGAGGACGAGGGCAGCCACGCTTTTTTTTATTTGGTCCCCGTTTTTTTCCAGCATCGCAGCGTCGTTTCCGTTTTGGTTTGCCACAACAATCTTCTGGTTCTTCGGATTTGTTTGAATTTTTGGTTTCATCAGATTCTTTCAATTTTATTTTACTAAAATTTTGACTATCGATATCACAAAATCATCAAAAAATTTAGCTGTCAACCCTGAGCTGCCTAGATCAATAATGTTGACGTAGTCTGAGTAACTGGTTTATTTTGAAAATAAACACAAATCTAAATTTTTTACACAAAAATATTTTCTAATGTAAATAATAAATAACGATATTTTTAGATCTTTGTATTTGAATATATTTTTGCTAATAGTTCAGTTTTTGATATTGGCAGAATACACTGAAATGTGAGGAGTAATTTTGTATTTTCGAATCGAACTTGTTCAATTCAATATTTGTTATAATCATCATTATTTTTATTTATTTTATTATTTTTATTTTATTCATTATTTTTCATTGATCAATTGGTGCATTTCTACTTGCAGAGCGAACTTCTTTCAGAGACTCTCTGGCGGCATTTTCGTATAAGTAAATTTCATACTTAACTTCTGCAACTGTTTTGGAACCAACATGGTCTGCTATAACTTCCAAATTGTGAACTCCATATTTTCGGAGAGCTTCCAAAAGTTGGATCTTTTCATTTTCTGTCCAAGTAAGATTCATAAGAAAACTATAAAATAACCTAGTCGAAAATTACAAATGTAAAACAGATGGAAGGTAACTAACATAAATACCAACTTGATATTTTCATATTATTTATTATATTATAAAAGACCTTCAACGTTCTAAGTCGAGTATATTCATCTCATTTATCTTCATATTATGTTTATCTTACTTTACTGTGAACTTGCCTGCGATTTTATCAAGGTGTGCTAAAATTGAATGTTTCATTTAATTACCCAAACTTAATAAAATTAGTAGTATTTTAAATTATTAACATGTGAATTCGCCTGTTTTCGGCCAGCAGCCGAGAAGCATTCTTCTATCATAACGGAGGTACAATACAGTCCTGTAACATTCTTTCGATGCAGTGATTACCATAAATTTTTCGTGTTTGAGTAAACATTTCAAACTTGGATACTCCACTTCACAACATAGCATTCCATTATTCTGCTGTCTAATTCTTATAAGCTAGTACCCTCTGTAGTCGTATCTTCTTGTTTTTTGGTTTTAAAAGTGATTTTCGTTTGGCAACACGGCCAAAATTCCCATTTATTAATCAATTTTTACTGTACTTCCAGAAACGAAATTTTTATAGCGCCGATTAAATTCAGGTATCGTCAATATTCGATTACATTTATATTAGATAGTAATACTAAACGTACGTTAATTCTCAGCTTGAGTCGCACTTCTTGGCCTGCCAGATCTGTGTCAGCGGGGCTACCCACAGTTGGATTACAATTTATTACTGATAACATTATGTTATAAATTTATTTGCCGAGTAGGACTGGTCTAGGGGGATATTTTTAGTGAGTACAGGAGGTTGTCAAAACGGCCTGGAGCGTAGAGCCAGTTTTAACAAACGCAACCACCGCAAATCTCGGATCTCTACCCTAAAATCTAGTCATCTAATCGTGGTAAAAATTGGCTGACAACTCCCGGGTAATTAATAGTTCTCCTAGTTCTTTATTTTCTACACATGTAATTTTCAAGTGTAAATTATACCCAAAAATTCTTTAATAAATGAAATGTACGATTGCACATTTTGGCTGTTTTTACGCGTATTTTTAAATGATCCTTAAAAATTAGTTTATATATTTGCAATTTACGCCAAATCCTACTATAAATTCATTAATTTTTTGTCTAATTTGTGGTGTATTTTAAAGTCCTACTCTCCTTGTCAGTACCGGTTGCACTATGTACTGTAGTCTTCGAAATTTTTAAATATTCTGAAATTTCTGTTTCCGATTTTTTTTCACCGTATATAAGAAGCACATTCGCTCGAATTTCAGTCGTTAAACTTTTACTTTCTCCCATAATTTTTACGAAATACTCGAACACTTTTCTTGATACTACCTCGCTAAATTCACTAAAATTAAAAATCCAAAAAATTATATTTTTCTATTTACCAGGGCATAAGAAAGTACTAAACAGGAAATAATTACAAAAATTTTAATATAAAAATATTTTTAGGAATTTTTATGCTAGCTTTGTGCTTACCATCTCTAATCACAGGTAATATTTTCTTTTTTATAAAATGCAGTTTCACAGATATTAAGGGCATATTGTATTTTGAACTTATTTGAACTTAGTTAACCCAGTGTGAGCAAGAGTAAAACAATATAAATATTAAGATCATAATATCAGTGGCGATTGGTACGGCAGGGCGATGAAGCGCTGCGCCATCCTCTCAGTTCACAAAACAGAATAATTATTATACTGTCGTGTTACAAAATGGTTTAGTCCCTTGATGAAAATTTGTAAATTTTATTAATTTTATTTTGTAAATGTAAGGTTGGCGGAAGGTTGAAAAGAGTAGGAGCTTTTTTGCCAAAGATATAATTTTTATAAAGAAAGAAAAGAAATATTTTTTTTTTTAATAGTTTTTGAGTATTGTGATTCGAATTTTGATTGAGAGTGTTTCTGGTCAAAAGTGGTCGCCGCCGAGATTTTTGAATTTTTTTGCATTGATTAAATTTTAATTTTTTTATGAGTAATTTTTGTTTGATTGAGGGTAATTTTAATTTTGGACTTGATAGTAATTTAATTGAAATATTTGGATTTATGAAATTATATTTAAAAGAACGACGTGTGGATTAGAAGATATCAGATTTTGTTGATAATTTGAAATTATAAGTTCGATCCTTGACCAAGTATAAAAATTTCGAGATTTTTTTATATTGTTTTACGAATAAATGAGTAATATTAATTAATTAATTAAACACACGATTTCTAGCACAAAGTTTATTTTATATTTTACATATAATATCTTAAGAACACGTGAACCTAGGTCGGATGCCGTTGCTGGTCTGTCGGTATTTTCTACCGCCCTTAATTTGTAAAATGATCAATGAACTTAGGGAACAACGTCACAGGGCGACGGTCACTCAAAATGGTTTCTAACAATTGGTTATTTTCAAAACTCTTGTATCTTTTAAACGAAACATTTTATATTACAAAAATTCTGACACCCTATTCCGGATAGGAAATTCAACGGATTACAATTTTTGTCTAATAATATTTTTTGAAAAACCAATTCCTTTCACGGAAAATCAGAAAATAGTAAAAAAGGCAGCTACAAAACAAAAAATTAAATTAATTAATTTTATTGAAAAATTATTTTATTAATTAAGGTTAAACTATTATATTATTTAAGTAAATCTTCAAAATGACTACCCTCATTTTCAATACACAGTCGTGATTGTTTTAAAAGATGTATTAATTTTTATTTATATTTAAATTTAAATTTTTATTTTTATTGAAAAATTATTTTATTAAGGTTAAACTATTACATTATTTAAGTAAATCTTCAAAATGACTACCCTCATTTTCAATACACAGTCGTGATTGTTTTAAAAGATGTATTAATTTTTATTTATATTTAAATTTAAATTTTTATTTTTATTGAAAAATTATTTTATTAAGGTTAAACTATTACATTATTTAAGTAAATCTTCAAAATGACTACCCTCATTTTCAATGCATAGTCGTGATTGTTTTAAAAGATGTATTAATTAATAAAATGATTTTTAAATAAAAATAAAAATTTTGTGAATTTAATTTTTTGGTTTGTAGCTGCCTTGTTTATTATTTTATGATTTTCTGTGAAATATATTGGTTTTTCAAAAATTTTTACTAGACAAAAGTTATAGTCCGTTAAATTTCCTATCGGGAATGGGACGTCAAAATTTGTGTAAAATGTTTCGTTTAAAAGATACAGAGTTTTGAAACAAACCAAAATAAAAGAAAGCTCAAATTTTTCAACACGTTTTTACCTACTTTTATTCATAACTCGAACGCCGTTGATTTTAGACAAAAAATGGTTAAATCTAGTTTGTAGATTACTTCACGCTTTTTAAAAAAGTACTAATCCATTTTTAATAAAAAATTAATATTTTCCGGGCGATGGCTACTTGAGACGTGAAAGTGGAAATTAAAAAAAATGCTTTAAAGAGGACTAACTCTCGAAGGATTGAATTGATAAAAAAGAATTTGTTAAAAATATTTATTAGAAAAATGTCTTCTATCACCACCTAAGTTATGTAAAGTGTATCCGGCGAGACTCTGTATATATGTTTTATTTTTGTATAAATTTTATGTTTTCGTTTAGGATAATAGTAATAGATTGACTTTTTCTATTTTGTATTTGTGTTTTGTTTTGAAGAGGGGTGCATTAATTTTAGCCCAAGAGCGTCGTTTATCTTAGGACGGCGCTGGCAATTTCTGTTATGTTAAAAATGACATAAATTAGGTAACATTATTTTTTCAACACATGTAATTTGTTCGCAAAAAAGCTGAAGTTAAAAAAACATTTCATTATTTTCTGCCGAAAAATTCGTCATTTTGAAAATACTGAAACTTTCAGACATTTTTCGAAATTTTCCCAAAACAAGTAATTTTAAAATATGTTTATTTAAGAAACTAAATGGTTGAAATGATAATCATTAGCTAAGTTATGATAGTGTACAATAAAAGAAGACACATTTATTTTTCAGCTTATATAAAAATTTTTTTGCATTACTTATATCTATATGTACATAGTTTCAATAATTTTATCGAAAGTTAATCAAGTCATTCGTTATTCAAAGTACTAGCCCGAAGATTCAAAAGGATTATGCGATTTTTATTTTGAAAATCTGGCCGACAAAAAATTGCAAAAATAGTGAGTCGAAATTTGCTTCTCTCAAAATGGCATCATAGTATCTCCATCAATTTTCGACTAAATTGGACACATTTTGATATTCAGAAAGCCTTAAATGATTGAAGATTCTTTAAGCCAATTTTCAGATTTACAATATTGTTTTCTAGATCAAATGCTAAATGTCTTGGGCTAGAAGTAAAATGCCATTTAAATATATAAATTTTAATGTTTATATAGTACACATTAGGTTAATTTTTAGTGTTACGGCGATTACTGGGATTTCTACGACGACGTTTCTTATCGGGTGAACCACGAATTGAGGAATGCGATGTATTACTGTCAGACATTTCTCCATTATTAGTGTCTACTGCCTGTCTACCACACGATGGAGGACGAGGACAGCCACGCTTTTTTTTATTTGGCCCCCGCTTTTTTCCAGCATCGCAGCGTCGTTTTCGTTTTCGTTTACAACAGCCATCTTTCGGTTCTTCGGTTTTATTTGCATCTTCGGTTTTATTGGTTTCTTTGGGTTTCGATATTTTATTTAATTTCATTTCACTAAAATTTTAAACAGGTAGTAAATATCAAAAATTTAAATTGTCAACACCGCTCAGCTTCGTATTAACAACGTTGACGTAGCCCGAGTAACTGGTTTCTTTTTTTTAAATAAAAATATACAATACACTCTATTTTAAAAGTTCTCTAACTTTGAATTTGTTGTTTGAAACCAACTTTATTTTTTGTGATCTGAAATGGAGAAAAAGCTCTGGTTTCAAACCGGGTATATTGTTAAAATTAGGATTAGTTAAAATACGGTTAAAAAAAGCTGAAATCCAAAGATTTTTAGTGATCTACATAATTATTTTAGATAAAATATTACGTGACTTTAATTTTTTTTGTAGCTGCCTTGTTTATTATTTTCTGTGAAATGGATTGGTTTTTCAAAAATTTTTACTAGACAAAAGTTGTAGTCCGTTAAATTTCCTATCCGGAATGGGGCTTCAGATTTTTTGTAAAATGTTTCGTTTAAAAGATAAGTTTTGAAAAAAATCAAAAAAAACTGATATTTTCAACATTTTTTTACTTGAATTCATAACTCGAAAGCCGTTGATTTTAGACAATAAAAGGTTTAAATCTATAGTCGATCTAAGATATGAATAATATGGCGTGTCGTTTGCAAGGTCTAATGTACACCGGGAAACTTCAGATAATTTAAATAGTACTTAGGGCCGATATATTCACCTCCTCGTAAAGTGGCTAATAGCGTTACAAGGAACTTAGTTATTAGTAAACGTATATTCACCTACCAATAGCGGCAATCGTCTCGTAAATACGAGTTACGGGTAAGATAAGTTACAAGTCACTTGGAGTACCAAGTAAAACGTTACAAGTGAGATTTGAACTTAAAATTTATAAATGGTGTGTATTTTTTGTATTTTATAATTTTTTAAAATGTGTCTTATCGACGATATTTATCTGATCTTAGACGAAATTGACGAAAATATTATATATTTCCGTTCATATAATACTAAAAACAGATTTCACGAATTTTTACGGAAGATATGCAGAATAACGATCAAAATAATAACTTACATCGTGCCAAGTTTTTTAAATTATGCATTATAATTGCATCTGGGTTACAACTACCTGTTAAAAATATTTTTATAAAGTTTATTACTTAACCCTTTCAAACCCAGAGTGTGTACCTTTTATTAAATTATTTTGAAGTTGGTGACAAACTTAAATGCTAAATAGCAAGCATTTTTCAATGAAAAAACGACGAGGAATTCAATAATTCTTTCTTTCAAAAAATAATTGCTATCTAACATATAAGTTTGTCATCAAAAACTTCAAAATAATTTAATAAAACGCGAGTACACTATAGTGTACCCGCATACGTATGCACATATTTTATTGTTTTTTAGCGCATAAAGTTCCGAGCCCTGGTTATAACCAAATAACTACGTCTATTCGATCTCGGTTCAGTTTAGGCAACACGCATAGCACTTCAATCGCAAAAATTTCCTTATTGTAAATATAGTCTAACGTCAAAGCAATTTCATTGGTTTACATTTCAAGGTCGTCGCTTTAGTACAAATTCCAATATTTTTCTTAAAAAAAACAGACTATAGGTTGCTATTTAACATTTTTTTTGTGGGACTTTCTTTTCAAGAAAATTGCAAAAATAGCGTGTTAAAATTTGATTTTTGCAAAAAGGCAAAAAAATAATCCCTTCCAATTTTTGACCAAATTGGACAAATTCTGATTTTTTAGAATTACAATATTTTTTTTAGTCAAATAATGTTAAATATTCAAGGCTAGAAGTAAAATTTAATTTAAAGATATAAATTTTATTGTTCATAATATAATACACATTAGGTTAATTTCTAGAGGTACGTTAGCGTTGATTATAATTTCTACGGCGACGTTTATAGTCGAGTGAAATTGTGGAACATGATGAATAATTACTGTCCGACATTTCTCCATTATGAGAGTCTACTGCCTGTCTACCACACGATGGAGGACGAGGGCAGCCACGCTTTATTTTTATTTGGTCCCCGTTTTTTTCCAGCATCGCAGCGTCGTTTCCGTTTTGGTTTGCCACAGCAATCTTCTGGTTCTTCGGATTTGTTTGAATTTTTGGTTTCATCAGATTCTTTCAATTTCATTTTACTAAAATTTTGACTATCGATATCACAAAATCATCAAAAAATTTAGCTGTCAACCCTGAGCTGCCTAGATCAATAATGTTGACGTAGTCTGAGTAACTGGTTTATTTTGAAAATAAACACAAATCTAAATTTTTTACACAAAAATATTTTCTAATGTAAATAATAAATAACGATATTTTTAGATCTTTGTATTTGAATATATTTTTGCTAATAGTTCAGTTTTTGATATTGGCAGAATACACTGAAATGTGAGGAGTAATTTTGTATTTTCGAATCGAACTTGTTCAATTCAATATTTGTTATAATCATCATTATTTTTATTTATTTTATTATTTTTATTTTATTCATTATTTTTCATTGATCAATTGGTGCATTTCTACTTGCAGAGCGAACTTCTTTCAGAGACTCTCTGGCGGCATTTTCGTATAAGTAAATTTCATACTTAACTTCTGCAACTGTTTTGGAACCAACATGGTCTGCTATAACTTCCAAATTGTGAACTCCATATTTTCGGAGAGCTTCCAAAAGTTTGATCTTTTCATTTTCTGTCTATTGCAATATTGGAATTATTGTTATACATTTATGTATATTAAAAGTACAAAATTATTATTCAAACTAGAAAACTTAACAATCTCACTTTTATAATTAATATTATGTAACTTACACAAAATTCGAATCAAAAAATAAAAATTAACTGTTGTTATGTAAATAAATAAAGCCGTGTCTGGTTACTAGATTACGAAAATTTTACACAAATATCTATTTAAAAACTTTTTGAATTAGCAATAACTCAAGAACGGCGCTAGATATCGAAAAACTGAGTAAAAAATTCGCCCCCTTGCCTTATGCTCACTCCCCGTGAATTATCGGTAGGAAGGCATACGAAAAAATTTAGACGGATCGCGCGCAAAAACAATTTACTCATAAACGTCTAAATTCATATTTTAGATTAGATTTTCACAAAATACGAAAAAATTGTATAAACAAACCTCGTAAGAAAAGTAGTTTTACTAAACTCATACAGCTTTTAAGTTACTCGCTCGCTATATTTGTTTAGTAAAACTCTACTTTTCTAAACTTGTTTAATATACTATTACTGTACTCCCAGAAACGGAATTTTTATAGCACCGATTAAGTTCTGTACGCAATTCAGGTATCGTCAATCTTCGATTACGTTTAGACCCACAGTTGGATTGCAGCATCACTACTGATAACATAATATTATAAATTTATTCGCAGAGTAGGTCTAGGGGGATATTTTTAGTGAGTACAGGAGTTTATCAAAACGGCCTGGAGCGGAGAGCCAGTTATAACAAACGCATCCACCGCAAATCTCGGATCCACCCTAAAATCTATAGTCATCTAATTGTAGTAAAAATTAACTGACAACTCTCGGGTAATTAATAGTTCTCCTAGTTCTTTGTTTTCTACACATGTAATTTTCAAGTGTAAATTATACCCAAAATTCTTTAATAAATGAAATGTACGATTGCACATTTTGGCTGTTTTTACGCGTATTTTTAAATGATCCTCAAAAATTAGTTTTTATATTCGCAATTTACGCCAAATCCTACCATAATTTCATTAATTTTTTGTCTAATTTGTGGTATACTTTAAAGTCCTACTCCTATGTAGTAGTCTTTGAAATTTTTAAATATTTTGAAATTTCTTTTTCCGATTTTCCTTCACCGTATAAATTCACTAAAATTAATAATCCAAAAAATTATATTTTTCTATTAACGAGGGCATAAATTTTAATATAATAATATTTTTAGGAATTTTTATGGTAGCTTTGTGTTACCATCTCTAATCACTTAACCTAGTATGAGCTAGAGTAAAACAATATGAATATTAAGATCATAATATCAGTGGCGATTGGTACGGCACGGCACGGTGATGAAACAGAATAATTATTATACTGTCGTGTTACAAAATGGTTTAGGCCCTTGATGAAAATTTGTAAATTTTATTAATTTTATATTGTAAATGTAAGGTTGGCGAAAGGTTGAGAAGAGTAGGGGCTTTTTTGCCGAAGATGGCCGCCAGAGTGGTTGATTGACTTTTGGCTCCGTGGATTTTTAATATTTTGTAAGAAATATTTTTTTTGAAATAGTGAAATTATTTTGAGTATTGTGATTCGAATTTTGATTGAGAGTATTTTTGATCGAAAGTGGCCGCAGCCGAGATTTTTGGATTTTTTTGCAATGATTACATTTGAATTTTATTTATGAGTGATTTTTGTTTGATTGGGGTTAATTTTAATTTTGGACTTGATAATAATTTAATTGAAATATTCGGATTTATGAAATTATATTTAAAAGAGCGACGTGTGGATTAGAAGAAATTTGGTTGATAATTTGAAATTATAAGTTCGATCCTTGACCAAGTATAAAAATTTTTGCAGCTTAAAATAATTTCGATTGCAAATAATTTAAAATCGAATTCTGGTATTAAGATTTTTTTTAACGAACATTGAACCTACCACCCTAAAAAGTTTCTCTACTCTCGCGTATCAGAGCTACGCCGTGCGCGGTAAGGAAAAGTGGTTTATAAAAAATATCACTACAATACAGACGATGACAAATCAATCACGATTGCTAGGTTTAAGGGTCGGTATTTCGATGTCAGTTGGAGGTTTAAGCCTAAGATAAGCCAAACAAAGTTTGAACTACAGCGTTTCATTTTTTGCAATAAATTGTGATCTGAACTATTAGGCTAGATACTGGAATATTACTAGAATATTACTGGAATAAATTAGTAAAAAATTATATTTTGAAAAAAAATATAATATAATATTATCTCTAGTGCTTATTAAATTCGTGTGATATTATTTGTTTCCATGATGTTATAAAAATTGAAATAATTTGGAAAAATTGATTTTGGAATGGATTCCAGATTTCTCGTTTAATTTCAAAGTGAATATTTATTTTAAACCCTGAAAAATTAATCAGCCTTCGTCGGATTCTTTTTTAAAAATAGATATTAAATCTAAAAAAAAATATTTTGCTGGACTATTAAGGCAATTTAGGGTCACTATAACCACAGGGCTAAATGGGCTATAGCCTTTTGGGGGCGGCAAATATAATTTTGATCTTTTTTAGCCCTAAAAAGGATAAAAAATTATTTACGATTTTCTTTGGGACAGAGCAAATTAAATGATATGAGTTTTTATGTTATTTATACAACTTATTTATATAACAACTTAAATACGAGTGATATTATATTAATAAATTTGTTAAAGAAAAAGCTAGGAAAATAAATATATAGTAAATTACTTTTGTTTTTTTGTTTACTCTAAAGTTTGTTTCTGTTTATGCAGGGTGTCCCCGGATAAACTTTACATAACTTAAGTGGTGATAAAGGACAGTTTTCGAAAAAACATTTTCACCAATTTTTTTTTTTCTAAATTCAAGCCTTCGGGAGTTAGGCCTTTTTAAAGCATTTTTTTTTAATTTTTACTTTCATGTGGCCATATCCCAGAAAATATTGATTTTTGGGTAAAAATGGATTAGTGTTTTTTTGAAAAGCGTGAAATAATCTACAAACTAAATTTAAACCTTTTATTGTCTAAACTTAACGGCTTTCGAGTTAGAAATTAAAGTAAGTAAAAAAATGAAGAAAAATTCGAGATTTCTTTACTTTGGTTAATTTCAAAATTCTTGCATCTTTTAAACGAAAATTTAAAAAAATTCTGACGGCCCATTCCGAATAGGAAATTTAACGGACTACAACTCTTGTCTAGTAAAATTTTTTTGAAAAACCAATTCCTTTCACGGAAAATCAGAAAATAGTAAAGAAAGCAGCTACAAAACAAAAAATTAAATTAATTAATTTTATTGAAAAATTATTTTATTAATTAATACATCTTTTAAAACAATCAAAACCGTGTATTGAAAATGAGTGTAGTCATTTTGAAGATTTACTTAAATAATGTAATAGTTTAACCTTAATTAATAAAAAATTAAAAATTTTAAAAACCCCTGACTGTAAAAAAATTCTAAAAATAAAAATTAATATTAAAAGTACCTTGCTTTAAAAACTATACTGTTCCCTTTAAAAAGAAAAAAGCAATTTTTTCTTCTTCATTCAACAACAAATTCTCAGACCCCTCCTCCCCCCGCTACAAAATTTAAACATTACTTTTGAAGTCGGCGGAAACGGAGATTTGTTCCACTTACGAAACCTGTTTATACATTGCATATTAAACATTCTCCGTTTCCCCTGACTTCAAAATTAATGTTTAAATTTTGTAGCGGGGGGGGGGGG
This sequence comes from Cantharis rustica, assembly GCA_911387805.1. Lineage (NCBI taxonomy): Eukaryota > Metazoa > Arthropoda > Insecta > Coleoptera > Cantharidae > Cantharis > Cantharis rustica. The sequence goes on from OU426879.1 coordinate 42,028,618, forward strand.
GCGTCTAAGAATTTTTTGTTGAATGTAGAAGAAAAAATTGCTTTTTTCTTTTTAAAGAGAACAGTATAGTTTTTAAAGTAAGGTGCTTTTAATATTAATTTTTATTTTTAGAATTTTTTTACAGTCAGGGATTTTTAAAATTTATAATTTTTATTTTATTTCACTCTTTTTGGAGTATATTTTGTCAAAATGTATAGAGAAAGTAATATATGTTTTAAACCGCTTCGTGATCCAGTCAGCCGATATGGTAGCGCGAATAGTTAGCGAATGATATGAATTTAACCGCCATAATGGTGGTGAATTTTCAGCCAAAATGGTAGTAAATTTATATTAATATTAGTTATTAGTTATTTAATACAGAGGATTGTGAAGGGGCGAGTGCATAAATTTTGGGGTTTGGGGGGGGGGGGGAGTAGAGATAGTTTTCTGAAATAGAATTTCTTCTCATGGGTGAAAATTGTATTTGACCAGCCAGACACTCCCCTAGTCTTTACAAACATGCTGTCAAAAATGTACGTTGCTGCCTGTAACCGTTCGGGAGATATAGTGACACTAACATATATATTGTCGTGTTTTGAAACTATAAAAACATTAATTCATTTATATTGTAAATTATTTTAAAGTTTAAATTTGTTTTATTGTTTATTTATTTATAATATTGTATAAAAAAATGTCTGTTAAATTATTAGCTGTAGATAAGGTGGGAGAAGTATAAAGAAAAGAGAGTGGGGCTTGAAGGTTGTAGGTTGTAAGAGACTTGGGGAGAGGTCTTGACGTCGAATAGACGAGCGGACGAACATCATTCTCGCAATGAAAATTAAATTGTTAATTGTTTAAAATCAATAAAATGAGTTAAGTTGATTTGATGTTTTTATTTAAATTAATAAGGTGAAGTGCCAATAAAGTGGAAAACTTAAAGAAAGCAGAAAATATTCGATGCATTAAAGTTACCATCGCAAATTTGCTTAACCAGGCATACTGAAGCCAGCTGGAATACTATGGGCGCTTGCAAGGCCACACATTATAAGGTAAATGTTGCACATTTCGAAATTAAATATTTACGCGACAGAAATTTTCAATTTAATTTAAATTAATCAATTGAAGAAGAACTCATAGCTATTAAATAATCTGTGTTACCTCAGCAAATTTCACAAGAAAGTGAAAATACATAAATTTGCAAAGTTGGGGGCATAGCAATATATTGACATGCCTCGGTCCATGCAAATTTTATAAATTTGTTTAATCCATAAATTAGTTAATACAATTTACTGGGCATTTATTTTTTTTGTTGCGATGGACTCTTCAAAGTTTTTTTAAAATTTGTAAATTGTAAATTTATATCCTCACTTTTGTTTGTTAGCGTTTGGTATTGTTGGAGTGCACCTGGGATCCCAGCTGGCCTCAAATTTGTTGCTATGCACCTTTGCACGTTGACCAAAATTTCACCAATTTTCACCTTTTAATTTTGTCACTTCACTTTTTTTAATTAATTAAAACAAAAACTCAACTCAATTTATTTTAACTTATTTATTAAAAATAATTATAATTCTAATTTGTTGCGGAATGGTGTTTTAACCGCCTGGCACCAAGGCCAGAGCCTCACTCTTTTTTTCATCAACCTACTCGCTGCACTCCTACTCTTACTTCCCCTACCTTTATTTACATCAAAACTTAACAACTCTATACAATGTGTTTACAAATAAATAAAACAAAATCTAAACTTTAAAATAATTTTACAAGATAATAAAATTAATGTTTTTTTTTTGCATTTCGAAACACGACAATATATAAATAAATAAACACAGATTGTACATAGTAACTTCATATACCCTGTGTTTTTGAAAAAAAACAGTCAGGGGTAAAAATAATTTTTCAATAAAAATAAAAATTTTGTGAATTTAGTTTTTTGTTTTGTAGCTGCCTTGTTTATTATTTTCTGATTTTCTGTGAAATATATTGGTTTTTCAAAAAATTTTACTAGACAAAAGTTATAGCCCGTTAAATTTCCTATCCGGAACGGGGCGTCAGAATTTTTGTAAAATGTATCGTTTAAAAGATACAGAGTTTTGAAACAAACCAAAATAAAAAAAGCTCAAATTTTTTAACATGTTTTTACCTACTTTTATTCATAACTCGAAAGCCGTTCATTTTAGACAAAAAATGGTTAAATCTAGTTTGTAGATTACTTCACGCTCTTTGAAAAAGCACTAATTCATTTTTAACAAAAAATTAATATTTTCCGGGGGATGACCACGTGAAAGTGGAAATTAAAAAAAATGCTTTAAAGAGCCATAACTCTCGAAGGATTGAATTTATAAAAAAAAATTTGTTAAAAATGTTTCTTAGAAAAATGTCCTCTATCACCACCTAAGAGTTATGTAAAGTGTATCCGGAGAGACCCTGTATATATTTTTTATTTTTGTATAAATTTTATGTTTTCGTTTAGGATAATAGTAATAAATTGACTTTTTCTATTTTGTATTTGTGTATTTTCTTTTGAAGAGGAGCGCATTAAATACGGTCAGGGCCGTATTTAGATTAAATTTTCGGGGGGGTTTTAAAAAAATTACAAAATAAATAGCTAATTTATTAAAATACAAAAAAAGTTTTTCTAAATTTAAATTTTGTTATATTAATTTTTGAAATGTAATGTTTGGAGAAAAGTGACTAGAGGGAGGTTTTTTTTGCCAAGATGGCGGAAACGGCAGTGGCCTATATTTTGCTCCGTTGATTTTTTGAGTATAATTTAATATAATTTTAATTTGTTTGAAAGTATTTTGTCACAATTTTATGTGACACATAATCACAAAACAAAATCACATGTGATTTTTAATACAATTTTTGTGAAAAAATTGTTTTTATTTAATTAAAATAATGATGTTTTTCCGCGATTTTTCTTTATTTGAGTTCGATATTCAGAGAAAATTTCGAATTTTATGAATTCTATTTAATGGTTGAAAATAATTTATCGAAGGAGCGACAAATTTTGATTACGGGTTGACTTCTGGAGGGGGGGGGGCGTTATCGCAGATAAAATTTTGTTTATATAATTTTAAAAGTTTTGTTTACTACGATATTTTTAATATTAAAAACTTATTCATATTTTAATTTTAAACTCTCATGTAAAAAACCGTTTTTAAATAAAATTTTTTAATTTTAATATTTGAATAAAAATCACAAACTAAATTCTTATTTTACCGATGGCGATAGTAAAATAATGTTGTCAAAACGAAGAACTAAATTTGATTGAAAGAAAATTTCACTAATCTTAAGCAAATATACACTTATGTACAAAAATGTACAAGATATAAAACAATTTATGGGTTTACAATGCCTGTAATATTTGGTTCTTCAATTTGAATTACCGCCTTCTCAAATCAAAGTTACAAACCAAACCAAAGCTGTGATCGTCAAACAAACCTCGCACGTTGTGATCTCCCCTCGTAGTAACACTTACAGGTCTTTTTAAATTTGCGGATGGCTCTTTGAATGCTAACGTAGTTTTACCTTAATTACTAACTTCAAACTTATATCTGTCCAGTGGCGTAACCACTGCTAGGACACCTGAAGGAATAATTAGTACACACAAATTAAATAAAACACAGGATTCGGTTTAACGATGAATATATTTTAACCGAGAAAAAAAGGTAGTCCGACAACCAATTTACCAGCAAAGTTAATCTCCTTGATATCATGTAATTCAGAATACTTTAGTTAGCAATTTGATTTAATAACTGTTCGATAGTTAATCCCCTGATCGTAATGTTTTCTAATTGATTATTCATATTTATATTACCAACCACAACCTATAGTAATTTGTAAGAATTTCAAGTATGCATACCGATGTTCGACTCAATTGGTTTTATATTATGTAAGACCTTAAATAATAACCCTTATATTCTAAATTATCCGCTCTTATAATTATTATCTTGTCACTTAAGCTAAGATGGTCACCTTAAAATTTGTACGTCTCTTATTAATATATCGTCATCTTAAACTAGTACGTCCTTCTTAATTCTAAATTTAGAGTCAGAGTTGCTCGAAGTGATATTGTGACCACTTATTACGGTGATTGTAATTTTAAAGCAGAAACATTTAGTAAAAGTTTACAGTTGCTTATTAATGAATTTGTTAAGACTACGGTGATTTCGGGTGTAGGTTGCGCGTGGTTTTCTAGTGAACTAAATGATTTAAAGATTCAAAAAGTAAACCAATATCGTAAGGCGTCTCGAATGGGTAGTGCATTTGAGTGGGAAAGATACAGGTGTATTAGAAATAGGTACAAGATTAAAATTAACAACGCCAAAGCAGATTATATCAGTAAAAAAATTGACAATTCTGCTAATCAAAAGCGCATGTGGAAATCGTTGAAAACATTTGTTTTGAAGGAACAAAAGTGTGATATCAAAGAGATAATTTTTGATACGGGGAAGTGCACGGACATTACGATAATTGCGGAGAAATTTAATAAATATTTTATTGATAGCGTTGTTGAAATTAATAACAATATTCTGGTGAAACAATACGTAAACATGATTGATGATGCGAGTTGTTCTTTTAAGTTTAAGTCGGTAACGATGGATGAACTTAAGCATGTAGTAAAACTAATGAATAATAAGAAAGATGTGAATTTTGCTAGTGCTGATATGCTTCAAGATATATTTGATCTGATTGGTGAGAATTTGTTGTCTATTGTTAATGCATCGCTGGAGTCTGGAGTTTTTCCTGATTCATGGAAAGAATCAATAGTGGTGCCTATAAGTAAAATAAAAAATTCAAGTAGGTGTGAAGATTTTCGCCCAATTAATATGATTTCGGTTCAGTCAAAAATTTTAGAAAAAATAGTTAACAATCAGTTAATTGACTACCTAGACGATAATAATATGATTTATGAGTGTCAGTCGAGCTTTAGGAAGGGTCACAGTTGTGAGTCATTGATTTCATTTGCTATTAATGAGTGGAAAGTTGCTTTTCACGATAATAAAGTAATTGTAGCGGTTTTTTTGGACCTCCGTAGAGCATTTGAAACTGTGGACAGAAGTATATTGTTGCAAAAGCTGTTAAAATATGGAATTCGAGGAAAAGAATGGCGTTGGTTCGAGTCCTATTTGAGTGGCAGGAAGCAGAGAACAAAAGTTGAAGATATTTTATCTGAGGCGATGGATGTTTTCTTAGGAGTTCCTCAAGGAACTATTCTTGGTGTTTTGCTGTTCTTGTTATACATTAATGACATGAGTAAGGTATTTGATGTGGCAAAATCACTTTTATTTGCAGATGATGGTTTGGTTTATGTAGTAGGGGATAATGTTGATTTGTGTATAACAATTGTTAATCAGGAGCTGGAAAAATTGTGTCATTGGTTTCAAATGAATAGACTTTGTCTTAATGTGAATAAAACCAAATGTATGGTTTTAAATAGTAAGGGCTGTAGAAGTCATGATGTTATAATGGAGGGTTTTTTAATTGAGAGAGTTAGTCAAATTAAATACTTGGGTATTGTAATAGACGAACAACTAAATTTTAAAGCACATTTTGATACCATTTGTAAAAAGATAGCAAAAAAATTGTATTTTTTTTCCAAAATTAGAAAGAATGTCTCGATTATGAGTGCTATAAAAATTTATAATACTGTGGTGAAGCCTCATTTTGAATATTGTTCTTCTGTTCTTTTTATGGGTAACAGTGGCATGTTGGACAGATTACAGAAGCTCCAAAATAGGGGAATGAGGGTTGTATTGAGAGTTAATAGATTTGTATCGAGGTTTGTCTTGCTTGAGACGTTGCAGTGGCACAGTGTATACCAGAGAATAATTATAAATGTTTTGACTTTCGTATTCAAATTAAGGAATAAAATGCTACCTAAATATTTGTGCAATAGCATCTCTTTTGTTGCAGATTCTCATGGATATGCGGTGCGTAATGCACATGACTTTCGTTTGGATTTTTTTAGAAATAGTCGAGCACAAAGTATGCTTATGTATAGTGGTTTGAGATTATTCAACAGTTTACCATTAAGTCTCAAATTAGAGACTGAGTTGGTGTCCTTTAAGAGGAATATAAAAAAATATGTTGGTTTAGAGTTTGTATAGGAATGCTGTGTTGCAAAAATTGTATGCGTTTCTTGGGTTTTGTATATGTTTTTATGAGTTGCTTGAATATTGTGTTTCTTAAATTTATTAGAGTATTACTTTTGTTTTGTGATGTAAATAGTGGTATTTTTTGTACCAAATAAAGTTATTATTATTATTATTATTATTATTATTATTATTATTATTGCTAATTGGTCAGTTTCTTAAATCTAAATAGATCGTTTGTACTTAACTAAATAAATTCCCCATACTTAAACTAGCAAATAATCATAGCCGCAAATAATAATCATGAAGAACTTTGTTAACACAGTTCTTTAATATCGTTTCTATTGGTATTACCTTTTATTAGGTTGAATGTTTTAATTTTAATTGTATTCAATTTTTATTAAGTTAAATGTATTCGATTGTCACTATTTTATAAGTGGTTGCAAATAATCATAAGGCACATTGTTAAAATTATCAATAACTGTCCTGAAATATCATAATTTTGTAGTACATCATTTAGATTTATGAAAAAAGAAAGAAAGGAACGACATCACAGCATTTGCTATGTCACTTCCGGTTCCATTACAGCTCACCTTTCTAGTGACAAGCCATACGGAGACATATTTTGACCGCCATCTTATGATTTTGAACGTCCACTAAATCCGTTACACTTAAACATCTAAATTAAATTATCGCACGATAAATATATTTTCCACTTCAAACACCCGCCTTCATTAAATTACCTTCAACAACTCCTCTTACGACCTAGCTAAAGCACCTCTTGGTACGCCATTGGCAAAACATATGAATAATCAATCTTTCACGTTACATAATCTACTCCCGTTTTAAATGATAATAATATAAATCACAATTTCAAACAGTAATTAAATCTTATATCTGAAGATAAATTAATAAAAACTTAGATGCAACCGTGTATGTAAAACGAAATTATCTACCCGCGTGGTTACAACAATTATTACTCGAAATTTTAACGTAATCCTGTATTAAATTCTTTAACAAATAAATCAAATATTTTAACTTACGTATTTTACTTCTGTTGTTAACTAAATCTGATTTGAAATAATTTTAATTTCAATTACTTGATATTTTAGAATTGATGCACAAAGAACAAGCGTCTTCAACGACGTTCAAAATGTAAGAGCCCTTACCATCCCTAACGGTCAAATCTAATGGAAAACTCCCACCACTTCCGTTTTACCACCGTTGTATGTAAAAGTAACCAAAATGAACTAAATTTAAAATTTCGCGCCCAATATATTCAAATTCAAATTTACAATATTACATGCCCATTCTTATTTATTGCGGAAGTGTTATTTTAAGCTATTATGCTGCCCATGATGGTCATACAATTTATGTTCCCTTTAAAATTTTTGGGTTCAAACAATTTATTGCAATTTAAACTTTTTACCATAATAGTAAGAATTAAGATCAAATACCTATTTCATTCATTTCAATATAATTATTTTTCAAAAAATCGAAAATTAATTAATAGGAGTAATTACTAACAATTAATTAAGTGGTTGCAGACTTTTACACAGTACTGTAAATATTTAGAGCATTTTTATATTCTTCATCTTCGGTTTTTATATTTTTGCAATTTATTAGTAGGTTCAGTATCGCCAATCGCCGGATTATAATACAAATTTCCGATTTTTTAATTTGGGATTTAATTTATTAGAAATATCTCTTTAGTTTTAATTTTTATTTAAACACTTCAAGTTTAATGTTTTTGTTATAGTTGTAAAAATTGTTTTTGTTTTTTCTGATTTTTTTACGATTGCAGTCGAACTTCCAGTATTTTATTAATTGATTAAATAATTTCAGGGAGGGGTTGTAACCTTTAAAACCACCCCCTTAAATACGGCCCTGAGGACGGTCCTGGCAATTTCTGTTATATTAAATATGACATAAATTAGGAAACATTTTTCAACACATGTAATTTTGTTTACAAAAAAAGCTCATATGAAGTTAAGAAAACATTTCATTATTTTCTGCCGAAAAATTCGTCATTTTGAAAATACTGGAACTTTCCGACATTTTTCGAAATTTTTAAAACAAGTAATTTTAAAATATGTTTATTTAAGAAACTAAAAAGGCTGAAATGATAATCATTAGCTAAGTTATGACAGTGTATAATAAAAAAATACATTTATTTTTAAGCTTATACAAAAATTTTTTTTTGCATTACTTATGATGTACATAGTTTCAATAATTTTATCGAAAGTTATAGAAGATTCTTTAAGCCAATTTTCAGATTTACAATATTTTTTTCTAGATCAAAAATGCTAAATGTCCTGGGCTAGAAGTAAAATGTCATTTAAATATATAAATTTTAATGTTTATATAGTACACATTAGGTTAATTTTTAGTGTTACGGCGATTACTAGGATTTCTACGGCGACGTTTCTTATCGGGGGAACCACGAATTGAGGAATGTGATGTATTACATACTGTGGTATTACTGTCAGACATTTCTCGATTATTAGAGTCTACTGCCTGTCTACCACACGATCCACACGATGGAGGACGAGGACAGCCACGCTTTTTTTTATTTGGCCCCCGCTTTTTTCCAGCATCGCAGCGTCGTTTTCGTTTTCGTTTGCAACAGCCATCTTTCGGTTCTTCGGTTTTATTTGCAGCTTTGGGTTTCGATACTTTATTTAATTTCATTTCACTAAAATTTTAAACAGGTAGTAAATATCAAAAATTTAAATCGTCAACACCGCTCAGCTTCGTATCAACAATGTTGACGTAGCCTGAGTAACTGGTTTCTTTTGTTTAAATAAAAATATACAATACACTCTATTTTAAAGTTCTCTAACTTTAAATTTGTTGTTTGAAACCAACTTTATTTATTGTGATCTGAAATGGAGAAAAAGCTCTGGTTTCAAACCGGGTATATTGTTAAAATTAGGATTAGTTAAAATAAGAATAAAAAAAGCTGAAATACAAAGATTTGTAGTGATCTACATAATTATTTTAGATAAAATATTACAAAAAAAATAATTTCGTGAATTTAATTTTTTTTGTAGCTGCCTTGTTATTATTTTCTGTGAAATGGATTGATTTTTCAAAAATTTTTACTAGACAAAAGTTGTAGTCCGTTAAATTTCCTATCCGGAACGGGGCGTCAGATTTTTTGTAAAATGTTTCGTTTAAAAGATAGAGGATTACGAAAAAAATTAAAAAAAAAATCGAGTTTTCAACATTTTGTTACTTACTTTAATTCATAACTCGAAAGCCGTTGATTTTAGACAATAAAAGGTTTAAATCTAGGTTGCTATTTGTTATGTTCTTCAAAGATACAATGTTACTTGGTTAGTACAACGAAATGTAATGCCACAGAACATATAAGTAGGAGAAGGGAACCTCGCATGTTAATTCATCGCAACACGGCCCTCCTGCGGCCGTAGGGCACAACTAAAATTTTTGCGCGGCGTTTGAATAGCTCTTTATAATTTTATAATTTTATTACAAGATTTAAAATTTCAAATTCTTAAAAAATTTATTTATAAATTTTCTATAATAAACAGAGGTAATTATAGAAAATATATAAATAAATTTCTTGAGAATTTCAAATAATTATCTACTAAGACATCAGGAGGTTGGTTATCAATAAAAATTCAGTCAAATTAAAAATGTATATGAAATATATTAAACACAAGTTAATACAAAAATTTATAAAAAAACAATAATATGTATGTACAACAAAGAGCAAATAATGTTTAAAAAGCAGTAACAATATAATATACATAAAACAATAATATTAAATAAGTATTAAAACGAACAAGTTATATAATCATATACAACAAAATAAATTTTCACATCACTTCACGTACACATGCGTCTCGTATAAAAACACGAACCAAAAATGAAAATATAACTGATGTAACCTAAAAATAATAATACAGTGTAAAATAAAGGAAGATAACACTGAAAGTCACTAGAAATCACTAAGAATCTCACCAGCTTTGATGCCCTTTGGCGAGTATAACCGAAGAATTACGATGAGGCACCCGATGATCGTGTTGCCGTAATTTCGTATCTCAGCTTCACCCCCATGTGTAATGCTTTATTTTGCTAAGCCCACTATATGTACATAATAACAATCTAACTGAAAACCCCGCCATATTCAAATACATAACAGTTCTCCCCACTTAGTTAAAAACAAAATCATTGAAACGCTCCGGTATTCGACGATTTCGACTCGATCTTCTCAGTGACTCCACTGCTGGTGGTTCGGCTACTTCTACCGGTACCTCGTCGGCTGATGCCTCGAATCGTTCTATGTCTGTAGTTGGGACTGCTTCCGTCAGCTCTCGTGTCGATTCTGCCAGTGCTCGTGTTACCATTTCGCCCTCTCGTGGAGTAGTTTCTTCACTTGCCTCATCTTCTTCATTTTCCATGCAAGTCTTCTTCCGCATTTGATCTACATGTCGTCTCATGTTTCCTGCCGCTGTTGATACCACATATGACACTGGTCCTGTAATATTGATTACTTCGCCAGCGATCCATTTATCTCGAGACAGATAGTTTCTTATGTAAACTTCCTCTCCTATTTCAAATGTTCTTATTGTCGCCTTTTGTTCCGGAATTTCATTTTTGATTGTATCTGGATGTAACTTATCCAATGCAGTTCTCAATCTTCTACCCATTAACATTTCTGCTGGTGTCTTCGACGTTGTTTGGTTGGGTGTCGTATGCTGTTTAAACAGTACTCTAGACAGTTTTAACTCGAAATCGCCCAACTTCAGTTTTTGTAGCTCTGCTTTACCATATTGCACCATCCGTTCCGCTTGCCCATTACTGCTTGGGTGATAGGGTGCAACGGTATACGCCTTAATTCCGTTTTTTTCGTAAAATTGTTTGATCTCCGCAGACACGAACGCCGTTCCATTATCAGATAAGATAGTGTCGGGTATTCCGTGGGTTGCAAACAATTGCCGTAAACATCTTACAACTTCTGACGATGTTTGAGATGTCACCAGCTTAATTTCTAACCATTTTGACATCGCATCCACTACAATTAAAAATACTTTTCCTTGATATGGCCCTGCAAAATCTAAATGCAATTTTGACCATGAGTTTTTGGGTGGTTCAATAAATTGAACGGGTGCCCTTTTTGGCTGGTTACGATGTTCCTGACAGTTTTCGCATCTTGCCACTGTTTCTGTAACGTTTTCATCCAAGGTTGGCCACCAAAGATAGCTCCGTGCCAACGCTTTCATTGTTACGACCCCTGGGTGATTTGCATGTAACAACTCCAAAACTTTCTTTTGAGCTCTTGTCGGGATAATCACGCGACTTCCCCATAGTAAACATTCCTTGTGCACTGATAACGAATCCCTTTTTCTATAATACCTCGTATACTCTTCGCTGGGCATCTCTTCAGGCCATCCGTGTAATACCCAATGTCGTACCCGATCTAATATCTTATCTTCATTTGTTAATTTCTGAATTTCTTTGGCGCCAATTGGAGGTTCTTCTATTGCTTCCAACAGTAATATATCTCCCGGAGATATGATTTCATCCACTTTTCTGGGTATTGGTAATCGGCTCAACCCATCCGCATTCCCATGTAATTTTCCTGGTCGGTACTCGACGGTATATGAATAATTTGCTAGCATTAAGTTCCATCTTAGCATTCTTGGTGAAATCATCGTAGGCATTTGTCGTTCTGGGTTTAATAGACCCACTAATGGTTTGTGATCTGTAATTATTTTGAATTCTCGTCCTGTCAGGTATTGATGAAAATATTTCACGCCGTATATAACAGCCAATGCTTCCTTGTCCAATTGTGCATAATTTCGTTCGCTGGAACCCAATGTCCTTGAAGCAAACGCAACTGGTGGTTCCGTTCCATTTGTATTTCGGTGCGCTAACACCGCACCTACGCCGTAAGGTGATGCGTCACACGACAGTATTAATGGTTTCGCTTGATCGTAATGCACTAAAACTTCTGTCGATTTTAATAATTCTTTTAATTCTTTGAATACTCCCGCATGTTCCTTCGTCCATCTAAATTCTACATTTTTATCTAATAGTCGGTGTAATTTCTCAGCGCAAGACGCTTTGTTCCGTAAGAATCTATTGTAAAAATTTATCATCCCTAGAAATGATTGTAGTTCCTGTTTATTATTAGGTTCGGGTGTTTGTATGATGGCTTCTACTCTTTTCTCCGTGGGTTGAATTCCTCTGCGCGATATTTTAAATCCTAGGAATTCGATTTCATCCACTCCAAATAAACACTTTCTTTTGCTTACCGTTAAATTTGCATCCCTCAGTTTTGATAACACTGCTTGTAATGTCTCGTCATGTTCTCTTTCCGTTGTTCCTGCTATGATAATATCGTCAAGGAATGCTGCCGCTCTTTTTATTCCCATTAACAACGTATCCATCTTCCTTTGAAATATTCCAGGTGCCGCCGACACTCCAAAAAGTAACCGGGTTACGTTAAATAGTCCTTTGTGTGTATTTATTGTCAATACTTTGGATGTTTCTTCATCGACCACTAATTGTTGATAAGCTTGCGACAAATCTAACCGCGAAAATACTGTCGCATCTTCTCCCACCTTTGCAAAAATTTCGTTTGACGTTGGCAATGGATACGTATTCTTTTTAATCATGCTGTTCACCGTACTTCTGTAATCGCCACACAATCGATACGTTCCATCCTTCTTCCGCACGGCTACCAATGGTGTTGCCCATTCCGAATATTCGACTGGTTTATAAATTCCTTGACTTACCAATTTATCAATCTCTTCTTCTACGGCTTCACGCAATGCAAAAGGTACATTTCTAAATTTTTGAAATTGGGGTCTTGCGTCGTCTTTTAGCTGTATTTGCACCTTTTCACCTGTACGTGCTCCAAGTTCATTACTAAAAACAGTTGGATATTGATCAATAAGTTTATTTACATTACAACATATTCCTTTAAACTCAACAACATTTACACCTTGTAGTGATATTCCCAATTTGTCAAACCAATTACATCCCATCCTCGTCGCCAGATTTGTTATGTTCTTCAAAGATACAATGTTACTTGGTTAGTACAACGAAATGTAATGCTTTATTTTGCTAAGCCCACTATATGTACATAATAACAATCTAACTGAAAACCCCGCCATATTCAAATACATAACACTATTTAACATTTTTTTTGCGAAATTTTCTTTTCGAGAAAATTGCAAAAATAGCGTGTTAAAATTTGATTTTTGCAAAAAGGCAAAAAAATAATCATCCCTTCCAATTTTTGACCAAATTGGACAAATTCTGATTTTTTAGAATTACAAAATATTATTTTTAGTCAAATAATGTTAAATATCCAAGGCTAGAAGTAAAATTTAATTTAAAGATATAAATTTTATTGTTCATTATATATTACACATTAGGTTAATTTCTAGAGGTACGTTAGCGTTGATTCTATGGCGACGTTTATAGTGGAGTGAAATTGTGGAACATGATGAATAATTACTGTCAGACATTTCTCCATTATGAGAGTCTACTGCCTGTCTACCACACGATGGAGGACGAGGGCAGCCACGCTTTTTTTTATTTGGTCCCCGTTTTTTTCCAGCATCGCAGCGTCGTTTCCGTTTTGGTTTGCCACAACAATCTTCTGGTTCTTCGGATTTGTTTGAATTTTTGGTTTCATCAGATTCTTTCAATTTCATTTTACTAAAATTTTGACTATCGATATCACAAAATCATCAAAAAATTTAGCTGTCAACCCTGAGCTGCCTAGATCAATAATGTTGACGTAGTCTGAGTAACTGGTTTATTTTGAAAATAAACACAAATCTAAATTTTTTACACAAAAATATTTGCTAATGTAAATGATAAAAAACGATATTTTTAGATCTTTGTATTTGAATATATCTTTGCTAATAGTTCAGTTTTTGATATTGGCAGAATACACTGAAATGTGAGGAGTAATTTTGTATTTTCAAATCGAACTTGTTCGATTCAATATTTGTTATAATCATCACTATTTTTATTTATTTTATTATTTTTATTTTATTCATTATTTTTCATTGATCAATTGGTGCATTTCTACTTGCAGAGCGAACTTCTTTCAGAGATTCTCTGGCGGCATTTTCGTATAAGTAAATTGCATACTTAACTTCTGCAACTGTTTTGGAACCAACATGGTCTGCTATAACTTCCAAATTGTGAACTCCATATTTTCGGAGAGCTTCCAAAAGTTTGATCTTTTCATTTTCTGTCCAAGTAAGATTCCTAATAAAACTCTAAAATAACCTATAGTCCGGTCAAATTAGTACAAAAAATTAGAGTGAAGGTACTGTAATTTGCAAAAAGCTGAAAATTGGTAAAATTGTTCAAAACATAATTATAAATGAAATTTAAAAAGTCCTCATCGATCCGGTACGTGGAAAAAAAGTTATTCGAGGTCAAAGATCAAAAAAATTGGTATTCGTGATTTTCTGCAAAACTGTAAGTTTTATCATAAAATAAGTTTAGACTAAATTGTAGATCATATAATTATCTATAAAAAATGAATGAATACTTTTTTCCTAAGAGCCACCGTTTCTGAGATATAACGATTCAAAAAGTTGGAAAAGTTGGAATTGTCATCATATGCATACGTACGCCACGTATATACTGTGGTGAAAAAGAGGATTCGCACCTACCCCGTACATTTTGATGAAAGTTTTATTTTGTTTTAAATAATTTTAAGTTGTAAGATTGGAGAATTAGACAGGTGGAGGCGAATCGACGAGGATATTGGCTTTTGCGCCGACTGCGCCCGCCCGAGCATGTTGTGTCATGTAAGCTCGAGGCGATTATTGAGATTTTTTTGATATAAGTTTAAAATTGTGAATGATATTTGTGAGTACTGAATTATTTTTGATTGAATAAAGTGAATTTTGATGCGAATGCATTATTGCGTAATTTTTGGATAATTTTGCTACCGAGCGGTAGTTGATTTGATGGTTTTGATTGAATTAGTAGTTTGGATTGATTTAATTGATTTGGTAAAATTTGGAAAGAGCAATTGAAATTAAAAATTGGATCTGAATTATTTAAAGTTGAAATTGGTTTAAAATTGGAAGAATTAAAAGTTACATTTGCATTTGTACGAGCGTGTGGCCAGATGGTGATAACAAGGCGATTTGGATACGCGTAAAAGTTAAAAGTACGAGCGCAGTAAGGTTTTACATTGAATTAAATTTGAATTTATTTACGAAACAAGAATTTATTTTGGAATAATTTAATTTTTGGACATGAATTTTTATTTTAATTATTTTTGAAGAGGATTTAATTTGGAGAATTTATTAAATTTTTTGGATTGATCAGAATCTTATTTAAATTGGATTTCGTTGATTGGTAATTTATTTTGGAATTTTGAACCCGCTCCTGAGAAGTCTTAGCTCTCCGAATTGGAAGCCGTAGAGATTGGTGGTTATTTTGAAGTTTGCCACGCATTGCAAAAAAAAATATCATTACAATACATACATCACTGAAGCTGTAATATAAGTAAAAATATTTGAATTATAATATTATATGAATTATATTATATTCAATATATGTGACTTGGTCTACGAAAAAAGGGGTCTTAGCTGTTAAAAACTCATTTTCAATTTTTTTGCCGATCCGGATTGAGTTTGAGATGCTTTTTAACATGGTTAAAACCAAAGTCATAACTTGTTTAAAAGTTAACTTAAAATTAAGAGAAAAAAGAGTACAAATACGAAAAAAACAGAATTTATTCAATGTAGTTCATCATCATCGCCATTCGAATTAACATCGTCGTCAAACCTGTCATTGTCCTGGACGTTGTCTTCATCGTTTTTACGAAAATATTGTCTGTAGCCGGTACTGAACTTTTCATCAACACTATTTTTTAATTTTTTTTGTGATGCGAAAGACCAACAGAAACGATTGCATAAACGTGATAACATTCATAAACTCATTTCTTAGGAAAAAAGTATTGATACATTTTTTATAGATAATTACATGATCTACAATTTTTGTCTGAGATAATTTTATGATAAAACTTACCGTTTTGCTGAAAATCGCAAAAAACAATTTCTTTTACCTTTGACGTCGAATAAATTTTTTCCACGTACCGGATCGATGAGGACTTTTTAAATTTCATTTATAATTATGTTTTGAACAATTTTACCAATTTTCAGCTTTTTGGGAATTAGTGTACCTTCGAATGTCTAGATTGACCGGACTACTAGTCGAAAATTACGAATGTAAAACAGATGGAAGGTTACTAACATAAATACCAACTTGATATTTTCATATTATTTATTATATTATAAAAGACCTCCAATGTTCTTAGTCGAGTATATCCATTTCATTTATCTTCATATTATGTTTATTTTACTTTACCGTGGACTTCCCTGCGATTTTATCAAGGTGTGCTAAAATTGAATGTTTCATTTAATTACCCAAACTTAATAAAATTAGTAGTATTTTAAATTATTAACATGTGAATTCGCCTGTTTTTGGGCCAGACGCCGAGAAGCATTCCCCTACCATAACGGAGGTACAATACAGTCCTGTAACTTTCTTTCGATGCAGTGAGTACCATAAATTTTTCGTTTTTGAGTAAACATTTCAAACTTGGATTATGTTCGCTCCACAACATAGAATTCCATTATTCTGCTGTCCAATTCTTATAAGCTAAGTGCTCTCTGTAGTCGCATCTTCTTGTTTTTTGATTTTAGAAGTGATTTTCTTTTGGCAGCCCGGCCAACATTCGCATTAATTGATTTTTACTGTACTCCCAGAAACGGAATTTTTATAGCACCGATTAAGTTCTGTACGCAATTCAGGTATCGTCAATCTTTGATTACGTTTAGATTCACAATTAGATTGCAGCATCAGTACTGATAACATAATGTTATAAATTTATTCGCAGAGTAGGACGGGTCCAGGGGGATATTTTTAGTGAGTACAGGAGTTTATCAAAACGGCCTGGAGCGTAGAGCCAGTTAAAACAAACGCAACCACCGCAAATCTCGGATCCACCCTAAAATCTAGTCATCTAATCGTACTAACAACTGACAATTAACTGACAACTCCCGGGTAATTAATAGTTCTCCTAGTTCTTTGTTTTCTACATCTGTAATTTTCAAGTTTAAATTATACCCAAAAATTCTTTAATAAATGAAATGTACGATTGCACATTTTGGCTGGTTTTACGCGTATTTTTAAATGATCCTCAAAAATTAGTTTTTATATTCGCAATTTACGCCAAATCCTACCATAATTTTATTAATTTTTTGTCTAATTTGTGGTGTACTTTAAAGTCCTACTCCTATGTAGTAGTCTTTGAAATTTTTAAATATTTTGAAATTTCTTTTTTCGATTTTCCTTCGCCGTATAAATTCACTAAAATTAAAAATCCAAAAAATTATATTTTTCTATTAACGAGGGCATAAATTTTAATATAATAATATTTTTAGGAATTTTTATGGTAGCTTTGTGTTACCATCTCTAATCACTTAACCTAGTATGAGCTAGAGTAAAACAATATGAATATTAAGATCATAATATCAGTGGCGATTGGTACGGCACGGCACGGTGATGAAACAGAATAATTATTATACTGTCGTGTTACAAAATGGTTTAGGCCCTTGATGAAAATTTGTAAATTTTATTAATTTTATATTGTAAATGTAAGGTTGGCGAAAGGTTGTAACACGGGTAGGCTTTGATTAATTAAATAATCGCCGCCGTTGTGTGTTAACTGAAGGTTAATTTCGCTGCCACCAGAGCCTGTTTATAAGCCGGGCTCAAACTTTTAAATTGAAGATCGGAGACGTAGGATTATTACCAAGTCGATCGCCTTTTTAATAACAAGAAAAGAATAAGAACATGTAAATCACAACTAATTTATTTAACACAAAAAAAAATATAATGAAAAAAACGGTACAAAAAAAATTATAATTACAAAATAAAATATAATAAAAAAAAATAATTGCTGAGAATTAATTTACCAAGTTAACTTTCTGTTATAAAGATAAAAATTACATTGAAATCGTTGGGACTCACCTAAATAAAAAAAAACATACAATTTTAAATATAAAAATTTGGTCATTACCTTTTTAGTCGTTGGAAAGCGCACAAAACAAAACAAAAAAAAGATTTAAAAGAAAAATTATTTGAACCACTAAAAAAAAAATTAAAATTAAAATTCAATTATGAATACTAAAAAAATGAAATTTTATTATGAATACTTTAGAAAAAAAAATTATTTAATTATGAACACTTTTAAAAAAAAATTTAAATCTTATTATGAATACTTAAAAAAAAAATTTAATTATGAATTAGCACAACACTTTTATTTAATACCCGGAACGAACGGGCAGGTTGGATTACGCGTCTTGTCGGAGATGAACTGGTGCCTTAAGGGACCCTGCTCTATTTATATGAAATTTTGGAATACATGTCAATAAGGTTGATGTGTATTCGTTGACAAATTTTTGGTTTACAAAAACTAGATTTTTAATTATAAAAATTGGCATTATCGTTTTTAATTGTTGTTATGGATAGGGAATAATCATATTCGATTTTGATTGAAAAATTGGCAAATTTTTGCAGTTAATTGACTTTTCTAATAGTGAAAACTCATGAATGACATTTTTGTTGCATCGCCCAAAATCAGGTTAACATATATATTGATTGTAATCAAGAATTTTAGCAAAAATATTCGCGAACGTCGAATTTAAATCAGTGCACCCAAAAAGTTGACTTGAATTTCAAGCTTGTGTGTACGTTATTAGAAGAATGTTTGGGATTCACTGTTTGTGAAGGTAAATCTTTTAACACATATCAATTAGTTGTCGAGACGGTCACTTCAAATCGATATTCTAATGAATTTGCTCTCATCTTCCCCTTATTTTTAAGTTTTAACCAGTGATTTCCAATAGTTATTTATAATTTGAATTTTTACTATATAGTTTTAGAAAAGTTTTGAGGTGACTGGTTTGTTTAACTTTCATGGTTTAAAATGTGTTTATTTAAAAATTAATTTTATAGTTTTTCTCAACTTAATTGATTTTTAGTTTAATAACGTAATTCTTAGTTATTTTGCAAGATTTTTGGCACATAACATGAGATTTTTCTAGCAAAAAGATTACGCTTTTTTTTAGTGTAAGTTTGAACTTTGTATGTTCGGTTTCCTCAAATTTAGAGTCAATAAGGTCAAAATTCGTTAGTTCTAATTAGTTTTTAAAAAGACATATCTGTCCCATAATTCATGAATCCCTCTTAAGTCCTTAGGTTAAATTCGTCAACCACTTAAGTTGTGAAACTTTGTGGCCGTTTTAATATAATTTGAAATATGCGCTTCCCATCCTTTTTACATATTTATCTTAATTGTATAATTATTAACTAATTACGTTTTACTTATTTATATTCGCAATTTGAAAAAGGTAACTTATATAAAATAAAAGATTTTGATCGGTCGCTTATTGCGTTTATGCTAAATTTGCATAAATTACCTTTGTTTATGCTTGCGAATTTATGGGCGGTTTGTTACAAGGTTGAGAAAAGTAGGGGCTTTTTTGCAGAAGATGGCCGCCAGAGTGGTTGATTGACTTTTGGCTCCGTGGATTTTTAATATTTTGTAAGAAATATTTTTTTTGAAATAGTGAAATTATTTTGGGTATTGTGATTCGAATTTTGATTGAGAGTATTTTTGATCGAAAGTGGCCGCAGCCGAGATTTTTGGATTTTTTTGCAATGATTAAATTTGAATTTTTTTTATGAGTGATTTTTGTTTGATTGGGGTTAATTTTAATTTTGGACTTGATAGTAATTTAATTGAAATATTCGGATTTACACAGTAAAAATTACAGAGTAAATATTTTACACTAAAAAACACTAGCTTGTGTTCATATAGGTCCACTCAATTTAGTGTAAATTTTTCACTAAAAGTTTTAATCAAGTGTAGTGTAAAGAGCTCACCAAAATTTGTTAAAATTTTAACCTTATTTCGGGTACACAAAACAAAATTTAGTGTTAAAATAAAATGAAAATTTAAATTAATTTTCACTATTTTGTGTATAATTATATTAGATAAACACACTAAACAGATAATTTATTAACTCTAGTATAAGTACTTTTTTAGATGAATAGATTGAATTAAAACACCAATTAGGGTATATTTTAAATTAATCTAGGGTTTAGTAATACACTATACCTATAAATAAAATACATATTGTAGTGTAAAAATTTCTTTATTTAGATGTAAAATTTACCTGACCACATGTGAATTAAACACATTAATTAGAGTACTTATTACTATAAATATATATTACATAATTAAAAATATTAAAACACAAAAAATTATTTTTATCAAAAAACATTTTTTATGTCGCATATTGTGAAATTTTAAAATAGAACAGATTAAATCATAGTGCGTTGTCAACATTCTGGCAACTTTCTGCTATAATATACCAGTCAAGTCTGGGTGGTTCCCCGATTTGTGTGAAAAATTTAAAAAAATGCTTGTAACTGCAAACGGACTCCATTTTCGGTAGAAGAAAACATCAGAAAAATAATTAATAACATAAACCCAATTTTTGAAATAAAGGATATTTTTTGCTTGTAGTCATATTCCTTCAGCCCGTTCTTCGTGAAAGTGATAATAATACTCGAATGATAACTTGAACCATGATTCCAATAAGCGGCGTCCACTGTATTTTACAATAACTTGCAGGTTGAAGAGTAATTAATTTGTCCGTCAGCGTTGCATAAGTTTTGATACGTTTCCTCTTATTGTTTTACTTGGAAGAGAAATAATACTTTAGTTGCCCTATTCCAACAATCTAAAAAAAAAATTGTTCATAAATCTAATGTTAAAAATAATAACAACTTCACATACTACTGAATTCCGTTTCATATTCTGAAATAACTGTAGGGTTCGGGTATATTACGGTAGTTTGGTATTTTTAATAATTTTATCTTATATCTTGACCAAATATCTCTTCAAAATTTATTTGAATACCTGGATATAATTGTTGAAAATCTTCCTCGATCTAAAGCAAAATTTTATATTTCAGTAACAGTACAAACACATAAAGATAATAAAACTTACAGACCACGAATGATGGAGAAATCTTGGAAATTCTTTTAATACGTTAAATTCCAACGACCCAAGTAACACACGATCGTATAATATACGTATATTTTTGGGATAAATAGTATATTTTTGGTATACGTCTAATTTTGGTAAGTCTAATATACGTATATACGTATACACTTTATATACTATACTTAAAATATTCGTATATTATACGAAGCTTATATACTAAAATATAACTTACATTCAAATGTAGAATTTTGATCTAGGCAATACGTTTAGTAGATGTATATTATACGCATAAATTTACCATATTCACAATAGTATATTTATGGTCTACGATATATGTTTAATAAACGTTTGTTATAAACGTAAACACTTAACATTATTCCTTTAGAAATTTTAAGCATGATAGGTAGAATTTTCAGCTAAACAATTCGTATTATAGATGTGGATAATACGTATAAATTTACCATATTGCAAATAGTATATTTTTGGTCTACGATATAGTATGTTTAATAAACGTTTGTTATAAACATAAACACTTAACATTATTTTTTTATAAATTTTAAGCATAAAAGGTAGAATTTTCAGCTAAACAATTCGTATTATAGATGTGGATTATACGTATAAATTTACCAAATTTTTTTTTTTTTTTTTTTTTTTTTTAATTTCAATTAATATTTACAATCTGTCATGTATAAAATAACAATAAGTAAATGGTGTGATACAATAAGTTAGGGACATGTAGAAAATTTTCCATTGAAAATTCTCCTTCTGCAATATATTTTTAAATGTTACTTGTTACACAGTATTAGCGGAATTTAATTTATTATGCAAATCGAGTTTCTAAATCGGTTATCATGAAACGATTGAGTCGTCTTATTTCTTGTGTGTTGTCTAGTAATGCGTTGGCGAGTTCATTAGGATGGTTTTCCAATCTGTTCTTATAGTTTATGTGGTACTTGTAGATTTCTTCCCGAATAGAATTTAGGTGCAAGTCGTGTTGTATGACATAGTTGGGCACATACCACGGTGCATTTGTAATTGTTCTAAGTACCTTGTTTTGAAATCTCTGCAAGATTTCGATATTAGATAAACTGGCAGTCCCCCAGAGCTGGATGCCGTTTGTCCATATGGGTTTTAGTATAGTCTTATAGGTGAGAATCTTGCTTTCTAGAGATAACTGTGACGTTTTTCCAATCAACCAATACATTTTTCTAAATTCTATACCAAGCTGTTTACGCTTATTGAATATATGTTTTTGCCAGGTAAGTCTTCTGTCGAGATTCATACCAAGGTATTTTACATCTTCAGCATGTGGTAAAAAACAATTGTTTAATTTTACTAGAGGGCATGAATCTCTCCGCATTGTAAAAGTGACATGAGTAGACTTCACTTCATTGGCCTTCATTCTCCATTTTTGTAGCCAAACTGCATTCTTGGACATAAGCCAGGCTTTTGATAAGGTGTGGCATGATGGCCTGTGCTACAAACTAAAGAAAACTCTTCCTCACCCCTTCTATCAATTACTGGCGTCTTACTTAAAAGATAGATACTTTTTGGTTAAACACCGTGACGAATACACTGGTTTATATCCGGTTGACTCTGGAGTACCACAGGGTAGTGTACTGGGACCTGTACTCTACATAATTTATACAGCCGACCTTCCGACTACGAGATTAACAACTGTAGCTACATTTGCTGACGATACGGCCATACTAGCATCCCATATCGACCCTATACTTGCTTCAAGAAATTTACAAAATAACCTTGATAAAATCCATGTTTGGCTACCATATTTAAAATAGTATATTTTTGGTCTACGATATATGTTTAATAAACGTTTGTTATAAACATAAACACTTACAGAGCCGTATTTAAGGGTGGGGTTTTAGGGGTTAGAACCTCCCGCCCCTCCGTAATTATTTATCAAGTACTGGAAGTCCGCTTGCAATCGTAAAAAAATCAGAAAAAACAAAAACAATCTTTACAACTAATAACAAAAACATTAAACTTGAAGTATTAAAAAAAATTAAAACTAAAGATATTTCTAATAAACTAAATCCCAAATTAAAAAATCGGAAATTCCTATTAATATTTGGCGATTGGCGACACTGGATTGAATACACCTACTAGTAAATTGCAAGAATATAAAAACTGACGATGAAGAATTTAAAAAAGTGCTATATATTTACAGTAATATTGAAATAAATGAAATATATATTTTATCTTAATTCTTACTACATATTATGGTAAAAATTTTAAATTGCTATAAATTGTTTGAACCAAAAATTTTAAAAGAAAAATAAATTTTATGACCATCATTGGCAACATAGCTTAAAACAACACTTCTGCAAAAATTAGAGTGGGCATTGCAAACCCATAAATTGTTTTATATTTTGGTGTAATTTAGTTTTTCGTTTTGACAACAAGGGTATTCACACTCTCTGGTATATCACGTGGTAAATATATCACGTTTACCAGGGTGTTATTTGACTGTGTAGTAAACTCCCATAAGAGCAAATACCATACCTCGTGGTATTCGTAAGTTGCCCTCGACCGTGTATTTCTAGTATGGTAAAGTTAAACCAGTGCGCCGCTTTTCTGCGTTGTTGTATTTTAACTTCTAATATGGCGAAGTGCACACAGCTGATTTAAAGTAACTACTACTTACAAAAGTAATAACAGCTGATTGTGCTGAAAGTAGGATTAAAGTTAAAATACCAACACTCAATACCACGAGGAATGTTCACAGATATGGTATAAATGTGTTGTAAATTTACCACGTGTTAAATACACCAGAGAGTGTGAATACCCTAATTTATTTACCATCCGTAAAATAAGAATTTAGTTTGTGATTTTTATTAAATTAAAAAATTTTATTTAAAGACGGTTTTTTACAAAAGAGTTTAAAATTAAAATATGAATAAGTTTAAACTTATTAAAAATATTGTAGTAAACAAAAATTTTAAAATGGCACAAACAAAAGTTTTATCCGCGATGCCCCCCAGAAGTCAACCTGTAATCAAAATTTGTCGCTCCCTCAACAAATTATTTTAAATCATTAAATAAAGTTCACAAAAATCAAAATTTTCTTTGAATATCAAACTGAAATAAAGAAAAATCGCTCAAAAAAATAATTACTTTAATTAAATAAAAACAATCTTCTCACAAAATTTCAACTTTTTTGCGGTCACTTCCGACCAAAATACCTTTAAACAAAATTTTCCAATAACAATACTCAAAAATAAAATCGTAATTGTAAAAATACTTGCACAAAGTTATACTCAAAAAATCAACGGAGCAAAATCTAGGCCTTTGTCATTTCTGCCATCTTGGCAAAAAAAATCTCCTTCTACTCATTTTTCTGCAAACATTACATTTCAAAAATTTATATAACAAAATTTAAATTTAAAAATATTACCAAAACTGCACTTATTTTGCCGATTTTAGCATGACTGACGGTTTAAGTTGGGACTTAAATTTTTTTATTTAGGTATTTATTTATTTATCAAGTTCCTTCTATTTTTTATTTTATATTTGTTTTTTTTTTGTAGCTTTTTTTTATTTTTTAAATATATTGTACTTTATATTTTTATTTTTTGTTTTAAATTTTAGTTTTCTTTATATTTTAATAAATTAGCTATTTATTTTTTAATATTTTTAACCCCCCCCCCTCCCGAAAATCTAGTCTAAATACGGCCCTGAACATTTAACATTATTTTTTTATAAATTTTAAGCATAAAAGATAGAATTTTCAGCTAAACAATTCGTATTATAGATGTGGATTATACGTATAAATTTACCATATTGAAAATAATATATTTTTGGTCTACGATATATGTTTAATAAACGTTTGTCATAAACGTAAACACTTAACATTAATCCTTTATAAATTTTAAGCATGGCAGGTAGAATTTTCAGCTAAACAATTCGTATTATAGATGTGGATTATACATATAAATTTACCATATTTAAAATAGTGTATTTTTGGTCTACGGTATATGTTTAGTAAACGTTTGTTATAAACATAACCACATCACAACGAATCTAATGAAAAATGTGAAATTAATGTCAATAAAGAAAAAGAAGTGATAGATAATCCTATTGATATTACGAGTACATGCAATATCTCTAAGATTAATACTATTGATAATTTGCTAAATAATCAAACCTTGCCGCCATGCTTTGATTTTAAAGACAACGTCGAAGAACAGGAACAAAACGTGTTTATTTATACCTGATAAATTATTTTAAATTTTTATTTGATTTTTAATTTAAATATAATATTATTATTACATTTAACCCTGCGCTTTAATTTTTTTAACTACGCGCCATTGTAACTGGTAAAGTAAAGTAAGCCAACTAAAAGTTATCATAAGCCGCATAGGTAGATGGTTAGAGTGGTTGCCTCATAGTCTTGACACCGTGCGTTCGAATCCCGTAGATGTCAAAAAAAATGTAAGTACAATTTAATAAATTTCTGAAATGTAGGAATAATGTAATAATTCGAATTTCACAGATAGTAAACAGGGATAAACGCAGCCTAAAAAATACGCATTATGAAATTAAATTAAATTAAAAAAAAAATGCTCTAAATTTTTTTTTTATCTATAATTGTGATATAAAAATACGAATAATATACGTACATTAAATATGTATAATATACGTAGACAGTATACGTCTATATTGCACTGTTAAAGGAGTGAATCTTTAAAAATGCATACTTACTTCATCAATTATGCAGTAATGCAAACCTCAGCTTCCAGATATTTGAATATTGAGTTAAAGTTATTTGCGATCTTTTTTATTTTCAAAAAAACTTGTAAAAGTATTAAATGAATGTTGAATTTATTTTTAAATTTAGTAAACGATTGAATTACAATTAATTTAGATTTATAATTTCGTCAAATGCGCTCCGTATTATTCGATCACGATTCTTATTCAGTAAACCCCGTTATCACTTATAGTGTTGATTATGCGAACCTGTCTATCTTCCTGTAAGTTCGACCTTCAATGGTCCACTTTAAATTGGATGTGAATCTCCTCTTATCGTCACGTTACGTGAAAACAGCTCCCAGCTAATTCCAAATAATTTCTCTTCTTCTTGCCTAAATGTTTCTTCTTGGTTATTCCAAATTGAATTTCTTATTTTTGTTATCCAATATTTATTTGATTCTCTTTGAGAATTACTCCATTTCCAGAGAACAATCTCAACACGACCTTACCGGTCCACGTTTAATCATCAACAACCTTTTTTTCCTTCTTTATTATCTCCACCTGTTGTCCAGGCGATCCTTTATTATTTTTTTATTCAATTTTTCTTTTTATCGATGTTTTTTTATGATAACGTGATTTGAAATTATTATTTGATTGCATGTACCCGCACTGACGACCATGTTGGTTAACATATCTGACGTTCTTCGACTTTCAATCATTTACTTAACCAATAAATTTTTTGTTTTATTTTAAATTAAATCATGTGTTCAAATATCAAGTTTCTTTGAATTATTTTTTTTATTTACTTTATCGATGAAATTTGCAACTGCTTACCTTTATGAACACTGCAATATATAGGGATACGTCATGACCAAAAATACGTATACGTATACGTTTATGCTATACAGTTTATAGACGTAGCATAATGAAGGATAATATACGTATATTGAATATGTATAATATACGTAGACAGTATACGTCTATATATTGGGATACGTGATGACCAAAAATACGTATACGTATTCGTATATGGTATACGTATTATAGTTGGTTTTAACGTTTGGTCTAGACGATTTTTATACGTCTAATATACTATTATGTGTTACTTGGGGATTTTCCATTAATTTCCAACACTAAAAAAATATTTGAACTGAAACACTAGAACAATATTAACTTGCTCACTGCACTCGGATGAATGCAATTTTATATTAACACGGAGGTAATCTTCAATAGCAAGTGGTCAACGTTTTTATTTATCCGGGAATCACCGGCAACAAACTTTGATAAAATGTGCCATTTTTGCGTTTTTATCATCGGTAATTATAGTAATGTCACCTAACACCTACTAGATTCGATCTATCAAGGTTGAGATTCACTCTACATAGCGCTTATTTTAGCGTCTAGTTAGAATTAATCATTTTAGTGTGAAATATAAAGTAGAGAGAAATTATACACTAAAAATTAACACTAAATTATTTACCAACTACACTAGATGTTTTACACGACAAAATTTTTTACTGTGTATGAAATTATATTTAAAAGAGCGACGTGTGGATTAGAAGAAATTTGGTTGATAATTTGAAATTATAAGTTCGATGCTTGATCAAGTATAAAAATTTTTGCAGCTTAAAATAATTTCGATTGCAAATAATTTAAAATCGAATTCTGGTATTAAGATTTTTTTTAACGAACATTGAACCTACCACCCTAAAAAGTTTCTCTACTCTCGCATATCAGAGCTACGCCGTGCGTGGTAAGGAAAAGTGGTTTATAAAAAATATCACTACAATACAGACGATGACAAATCAATCACGATTGCTAGGTTTAAGGGTCGGTATTTCGATGTCAGTTGGAAGTTTAAGCCTAAGATAAGCCAAACAAGGTTTGAACTACAGCATTTCATTTTTTGCAATAAATTGTGATCTGAATTACCAGGCTAGATACTGGAATATTAGTAGAATATTACTGGAATAAATTATTAAAAATTATATTTTGAAAAAAAATATAATATAATATTATCTCTAGTGCTTATTAAATTCGTATGATATTATTTGTTTCCATGATGTTATAAAAATTGAAATAATTTGGAAAAATTGATTTTGGAATGGATTCCAGATTTCTCGTTTAATTTCAAAGTGAATATTTATTTTAAACCCTGAAAAATTAATCAGCCTTCGTCGGATTCTTTTTTAAAAATAAATATTAAAATTAAAAAAAAATATTTTTTACAAACTAAATTTAAACCTTTTATTGTCTAAACTTAACGGCTTTTGAGTTAGAAATTAAAGTAAGTAAAAAAATGAAGAAAAATTCGAGATTTGTTTACTTTGGTTATTTTCAAAATTCTTGTATCTTTTAAACGAAAATTTACAAAAATTCTGACGTCCTATTCCGGATAGGAAATTTAACGGGCTACAACTCTTGTCTAGTAAAATTTTTTTGAAAAACCAATTTTTTTCACGGAAAATCAGAAAATAATAAAGAAAGCAGCTACAAAACAAAAAATTAAATTAATTAATTTTATTGAAAAATTATTTTTTTAATTAATACATCTTTTAAAACAATCAAAACCGTTTATTGAAAATGAGGGTAGTCATTTTGAAAATTTACTTAAATAATGTAATAGTTTAACCTTAGTTAATAAAAAATTAAAAATTTTAAAACCCCCTGACTGTAAAAAAATTCTAAAAATAAAAATTAATATTAAAAGTACCTTACTTTAAAAACTATACTGTTCCCTTTAAAAAGAAAAAAGCAATTTTTTCTTCTTCATTCAACAACAAATTCTCAGACTCCTCCCCCCCCCCGCTACAAAATTTAAACATTAATTTTGAAGTCGGCGGAAACGGAGATTTGTTCCACTTACGAAACCTGTTTATACATTCCATATTAAACATTCAGTATTTATATACATATTTCGCCTAGAATAATGATACCGACTGTAACACATCGTATTTTAAATGAAACAAACCTACCTTTTATTTAAATTAAGATTAAAAAATTATTTCATTAAATTATTTAGAACTTATAGTGATAGCCCTTGTATTTTTTCTAATTTCGTATGTGATATTCCATTTCTCCAAAACTGTTGCCCATGGTTTACTGTTGTTACCAAAGCACATCTTCGCTCTTATCATAGGCATCTGAAACCGAGAATTTATTATAGATAGATTTATTCCATTTATTATAGATAGATTTTTATACTTTATTTTATATTAAGTGCGTCAAATACAAATTTTTAGTACTTGAATGATGTATGTTGTCGAAACCGTTCAGGTCGAGACTCAAAACATCATTCAAGAGCATTTACACTTTCTTGTTCACAAAATATTAGAATAAATTGTTTCAGAGTTTCATTTATTTTTAATTTTTTGGCAAGTGTAGAAAATGAAATATGCAATACAGATAACATAAATACTAAGTTTGGTTCCTTTAGAGTCTTTTTTAACACAGCGTTGTCTTCATTACTTTTAGCTGAATCACTCTTCTTCTTTCTAATGGGTATATCTTCACCACTTACATTAACCAAATTGTTAACTTTTGATATCAATTGTCCCTTTGGTAAAATAGATTTTCCGGTTCTGGAGTCTTTCTTTCTTATTGCCGGGACAACATATGTCCCTACAACTTCTTTCGGAAATAAGGCAATAATTTTAGCTGCTAGCACTAAATAATCATTTTCTTTCAGTCGATTGCAACAAAATAATTATTTCTATACGTATTTAAGTGTGCAAACCATAGAGGTTTTTAGAGCTTCTGAATGTTTTTTATTGAAACCGCTCAGGTTGAAACATAAAACATAAATGATTATTAGTAATGATTATACAGTTACTCACAAAAGTACTCGGGCGTTAATTTTTTTGTCGCAGATTTCATAGTCTTTATTTTTGTTCATATAAATTTTTTAGTTTTTCGCCTCGTTTTCGACTGAGAGTGACTTAAAGGTGGTTTTCTCAGGAGATTTTTATGCGATTTTTACCGATACTGCTTTAAGTCACTCTCGGTCGAAAACGAAGCGGCGAATAAAAAAATATATATAAACAAAAATGAAGACAAGGAAATTATCTACCAAAAATGTCTGAAAAGTATTTTTGTAAAAGTGATGTTTATATGTCAAAAATAGTTTTCAAAACTGTATATCTAAAACTTTATCTTACAACATTTATGATTTACAATAACACATAAAATTATAAGTACTATAATTTTATGCACAATAATAATGTAAAAATTACCTACCCTTTAGGCACAGACGCGCTATGTCAATCACATGTACTACGTATACAAAACAATGTATACAGCCACTACTCTTATTACGATTGCACTTAGAAATGAAGTGAAAACCATAAAGACACTCTTGCATATTATCGAGGTGGGCGCGCGTACGCTTGAATCAAATGTATCAGTTAATTTATATTTGAATCAAACATTACTATTTCAGAGACTTTCAAATGAAACAGACAGATATTCCTGCATTTTTAAATAGAATATGTTAAGTAGATTTTCTTTTTGGATTTAATTTAAATTTCAAATAAATTATTAATTCATCTTAAGTTTACCCTTTTATTTCAATGAAATAATATATTCTTACATCAAATAATGTTTGTTTGGATCTAATATATTTTTTTAAATTTACGTGTATATTTGCAGCAAATATACTATTTTTTGCATTA
This sequence comes from Cantharis rustica, assembly GCA_911387805.1. Taxonomy (NCBI): domain Eukaryota; kingdom Metazoa; phylum Arthropoda; class Insecta; order Coleoptera; family Cantharidae; genus Cantharis; species Cantharis rustica. The sequence goes on from OU426879.1 coordinate 42,059,169, forward strand.
CTTATGATGTACATAGTTTCAATAATTTTATCGAAAGTTAATCAAGTCTTTCTTCATTCAAATTGCAAAAATAGCGCGTCGAAATTTGCTTTTTTCAAAATGGCAAAAAATAACTTAAAAAACAAATCTCCATCAATTTTCGACCAAATTGGACACATTTTGATATTCAGAAAGCTTTAAATGATTGAAGATTCTTTTAGCCAATTTTCAGATTTACAATATTTTTTTCTAGATCAAAAATGCTAAATGTCCTGGGTTAGAAGTAAAATGTCATTTAAATATATAAATTTTAATGTTTATATAGTACACATTAGGTTAATTTTTAGTGTTACGGCGATTACTGGGTTTCTACGGCGACGTTTCTTATCGGGAGAACCACGAATTGAGGAATGTGATGTATTACTGTCAGACATTTCTCCATTATTAGAGTCTACTGCCTGTCTACCACACGATCCACACGATGGAGGACGAGGACAGCCACGCTTTTTTTTATATGGCCCCCGCTTTTTTCCAGCATCGCAGCGTCGTTTTCGTTTTCGTTTGCAACAGCCATCTTCCGGTTCTTCGGTTTTATTTGCAGCTTTGGGTTTCGATACTTTATTTAATTTCATTTCGCTAAAATTTTAAACAGGTAGTAAATATCAAAAATTTAAATCGTCAACACCGCTCAGCTCAGCTCAGCTTCGTATCAACAACGTTGACGTAGCCTGCGTAACTGGTTTTTTTTGTTTAAATAAAAATATACAATACACTCTATTTTAAAAGTTCTCTAACTTTGAATTTGTTGTTGTCTGTAGCTGTCTTGTTATTATTTTCTGTGAAATGGATTTGATTTTCAAAAATTTTTACTAGACAAAAGTTGTAGTCCGTTAAATTTCCTATCCGGAACGGGGCGTCAGATTTTTTGTAAAATGTTTCGTTTAAAAGATAGAGAATTACGAAAAAAATCAAAAAAAAACTCAAGTTTTCAACATTTTGTTACTTACTTTAATTCATAACTCGAAAGTCGTTGATTTTAGACAATAAAAGGTTTAAATCTAGGTTGCTATTTAACATTTTTTTTGCGGAACTTCCTTTTCGAGAAAATTGCAAAAATAGGGAGTTAAAATTTGATTTTTTAGAATTACAATATTTTTTTTAGTCAAATAATGTTAAATATCCAAGGCTAGAAGTAAAATTTAATTTAAAGATATAAATTTTATTGTTCATAATATAATACACATTAGGTTAATTTCTAGAGGTACGTTAGCGTTGATTATAATTTCAACGGCGACGTTTATAGTCGAGTGAAATTGTGGAACATGATGAATAATTACTGTCAGACATTTCTCCATTATCAGAGTCTACTGCCTGTCTACCACACGATGGAGGACGAGGGCAGCCACGCTTTTTTTTATTTGGTCCCCGTTTTTTTCCAGCATCGCAGCGTCGTTTCCGTTTTGGTTTGCCACAACAATCTTCTGGTTCTTCGGATTTGTTTGAATTTTTGGTTTCATCAGATTCTTTCAATTTTATTTTACTAAAATTTTGACTATCGATATCACAAAATCATCAAAAAATTTAGCTGTCAACCCTGAGCTGCCTAGATCAATAATGTTGACGTAGTCTGAGTAACTGGTTTATTTTGAAAATAAACACAAATCTAAATTTTTTACACAAAAATATTTTCTAATGTAAATAATAAATAACGATATTTTTAGATCTTTGTATTTGAATATATTTTTGCTAATAGTTCAGTTTTTGATATTGGCAGAATACACTGAAATGTGAGGAGTAATTTTGTATTTTCGAATCGAACTTGTTCAATTCAATATTTGTTATAATCATCATTATTTTTATTTATTTTATTATTTTTATTTTATTCATTATTTTTCATTGATCAATTGGTGCATTTCTACTTGCAGAGCGAACTTCTTTCAGAGACTCTCTGGCGGCATTTTCGTATAAGTAAATTTCATACTTAACTTCTGCAACTGTTTTGGAACCAACATGGTCTGCTATAACTTCCAAATTGTGAACTCCATATTTTCGGAGAGCTTCCAAAAGTTGGATCTTTTCATTTTCTGTCCAAGTAAGATTCATAAGAAAACTATAAAATAACCTAGTCGAAAATTACAAATGTAAAACAGATGGAAGGTAACTAACATAAATACCAACTTGATATTTTCATATTATTTATTATATTATAAAAGACCTTCAACGTTCTAAGTCGAGTATATTCATCTCATTTATCTTCATATTATGTTTATCTTACTTTACTGTGAACTTGCCTGCGATTTTATCAAGGTGTGCTAAAATTGAATGTTTCATTTAATTACCCAAACTTAATAAAATTAGTAGTATTTTAAATTATTAACATGTGAATTCGCCTGTTTTCGGCCAGCAGCCGAGAAGCATTCTTCTATCATAACGGAGGTACAATACAGTCCTGTAACATTCTTTCGATGCAGTGATTACCATAAATTTTTCGTGTTTGAGTAAACATTTCAAACTTGGATACTCCACTTCACAACATAGCATTCCATTATTCTGCTGTCTAATTCTTATAAGCTAGTACCCTCTGTAGTCGTATCTTCTTGTTTTTTGGTTTTAAAAGTGATTTTCGTTTGGCAACACGGCCAAAATTCCCATTTATTAATCAATTTTTACTGTACTTCCAGAAACGAAATTTTTATAGCGCCGATTAAATTCAGGTATCGTCAATATTCGATTACATTTATATTAGATAGTAATACTAAACGTACGTTAATTCTCAGCTTGAGTCGCACTTCTTGGCCTGCCAGATCTGTGTCAGCGGGGCTACCCACAGTTGGATTACAATTTATTACTGATAACATTATGTTATAAATTTATTTGCCGAGTAGGACTGGTCTAGGGGGATATTTTTAGTGAGTACAGGAGGTTGTCAAAACGGCCTGGAGCGTAGAGCCAGTTTTAACAAACGCAACCACCGCAAATCTCGGATCTCTACCCTAAAATCTAGTCATCTAATCGTGGTAAAAATTGGCTGACAACTCCCGGGTAATTAATAGTTCTCCTAGTTCTTTATTTTCTACACATGTAATTTTCAAGTGTAAATTATACCCAAAAATTCTTTAATAAATGAAATGTACGATTGCACATTTTGGCTGTTTTTACGCGTATTTTTAAATGATCCTTAAAAATTAGTTTATATATTTGCAATTTACGCCAAATCCTACTATAAATTCATTAATTTTTTGTCTAATTTGTGGTGTATTTTAAAGTCCTACTCTCCTTGTCAGTACCGGTTGCACTATGTACTGTAGTCTTCGAAATTTTTAAATATTCTGAAATTTCTGTTTCCGATTTTTTTTCACCGTATATAAGAAGCACATTCGCTCGAATTTCAGTCGTTAAACTTTTACTTTCTCCCATAATTTTTACGAAATACTCGAACACTTTTCTTGATACTACCTCGCTAAATTCACTAAAATTAAAAATCCAAAAAATTATATTTTTCTATTTACCAGGGCATAAGAAAGTACTAAACAGGAAATAATTACAAAAATTTTAATATAAAAATATTTTTAGGAATTTTTATGCTAGCTTTGTGCTTACCATCTCTAATCACAGGTAATATTTTCTTTTTTATAAAATGCAGTTTCACAGATATTAAGGGCATATTGTATTTTGAACTTATTTGAACTTAGTTAACCCAGTGTGAGCAAGAGTAAAACAATATAAATATTAAGATCATAATATCAGTGGCGATTGGTACGGCAGGGCGATGAAGCGCTGCGCCATCCTCTCAGTTCACAAAACAGAATAATTATTATACTGTCGTGTTACAAAATGGTTTAGTCCCTTGATGAAAATTTGTAAATTTTATTAATTTTATTTTGTAAATGTAAGGTTGGCGGAAGGTTGAAAAGAGTAGGAGCTTTTTTGCCAAAGATATAATTTTTATAAAGAAAGAAAAGAAATATTTTTTTTTTTAATAGTTTTTGAGTATTGTGATTCGAATTTTGATTGAGAGTGTTTCTGGTCAAAAGTGGTCGCCGCCGAGATTTTTGAATTTTTTTGCATTGATTAAATTTTAATTTTTTTATGAGTAATTTTTGTTTGATTGAGGGTAATTTTAATTTTGGACTTGATAGTAATTTAATTGAAATATTTGGATTTATGAAATTATATTTAAAAGAACGACGTGTGGATTAGAAGATATCAGATTTTGTTGATAATTTGAAATTATAAGTTCGATCCTTGACCAAGTATAAAAATTTCGAGATTTTTTTATATTGTTTTACGAATAAATGAGTAATATTAATTAATTAATTAAACACACGATTTCTAGCACAAAGTTTATTTTATATTTTACATATAATATCTTAAGAACACGTGAACCTAGGTCGGATGCCGTTGCTGGTCTGTCGGTATTTTCTACCGCCCTTAATTTGTAAAATGATCAATGAACTTAGGGAACAACGTCACAGGGCGACGGTCACTCAAAATGGTTTCTAACAATTGGTTATTTTCAAAACTCTTGTATCTTTTAAACGAAACATTTTATATTACAAAAATTCTGACACCCTATTCCGGATAGGAAATTCAACGGATTACAATTTTTGTCTAATAATATTTTTTGAAAAACCAATTCCTTTCACGGAAAATCAGAAAATAGTAAAAAAGGCAGCTACAAAACAAAAAATTAAATTAATTAATTTTATTGAAAAATTATTTTATTAATTAAGGTTAAACTATTATATTATTTAAGTAAATCTTCAAAATGACTACCCTCATTTTCAATACACAGTCGTGATTGTTTTAAAAGATGTATTAATTTTTATTTATATTTAAATTTAAATTTTTATTTTTATTGAAAAATTATTTTATTAAGGTTAAACTATTACATTATTTAAGTAAATCTTCAAAATGACTACCCTCATTTTCAATACACAGTCGTGATTGTTTTAAAAGATGTATTAATTTTTATTTATATTTAAATTTAAATTTTTATTTTTATTGAAAAATTATTTTATTAAGGTTAAACTATTACATTATTTAAGTAAATCTTCAAAATGACTACCCTCATTTTCAATGCATAGTCGTGATTGTTTTAAAAGATGTATTAATTAATAAAATGATTTTTAAATAAAAATAAAAATTTTGTGAATTTAATTTTTTGGTTTGTAGCTGCCTTGTTTATTATTTTATGATTTTCTGTGAAATATATTGGTTTTTCAAAAATTTTTACTAGACAAAAGTTATAGTCCGTTAAATTTCCTATCGGGAATGGGACGTCAAAATTTGTGTAAAATGTTTCGTTTAAAAGATACAGAGTTTTGAAACAAACCAAAATAAAAGAAAGCTCAAATTTTTCAACACGTTTTTACCTACTTTTATTCATAACTCGAACGCCGTTGATTTTAGACAAAAAATGGTTAAATCTAGTTTGTAGATTACTTCACGCTTTTTAAAAAAGTACTAATCCATTTTTAATAAAAAATTAATATTTTCCGGGCGATGGCTACTTGAGACGTGAAAGTGGAAATTAAAAGAAATGCTTTAAAGAGGACTAACTCTCGAAGGATTGAATTGATAAAAAAGAATTTGTTAAAAATATTTATTAGAAAAATGTCTTCTATCACCACCTAAGTTATGTAAAGTGTATCCGGCGAGACTCTGTATATATGTTTTATTTTTGTATAAATGTTATGTTTTCGTTTAGGATAATAGTAATAGATTGACTTTTTCTATTTTGTATTTGTGTTTTGTTTTGAAGAGGGGTGCATTAATTTTAGCCCAAGAGCGTCGTTTATCTTAGGACGGCGCTGGCAATTTCTGTTATGTTAAAAATGACATAAATTAGGTAACATTATTTTTTCAACACATGTAATTTGTTCGCAAAAAAGCTGAAGTTAAAAAAACATTTCATTATTTTCTGCCGAAAAATTCGTCATTTTGAAAATACTGAAACTTTCAGACATTTTTCGAAATTTTCCCAAAACAAGTAATTTTAAAATATGTTTATTTAAGAAACTAAATGGTTGAAATGATAATCATTAGCTAAGTTATGATAGTGTACAATAAAAGAAGACACATTTATTTTTCAGCTTATATAAAAATTTTTTTGCATTACTTATATCTATATGTACATAGTTTCAATAATTTTATCGAAAGTTAATCAAGTCATTCGTTATTCAAAGTACTAGCCCGAAGATTCAAAAGGATTATGCGATTTTTATTTTGAAAATCTGGCCGACAAAAAATTGCAAAAATAGTGAGTCGAAATTTGCTTCTCTCAAAATGGCATCATAGTATCTCCATCAATTTTCGACTAAATTGGACACATTTTGATATTCAGAAAGCCTTAAATGATTGAAGATTCTTTAAGCCAATTTTCAGATTTACAATATTGTTTTCTAGATCAAATGCTAAATGTCTTGGGCTAGAAGTAAAATGCCATTTAAATATATAAATTTTAATGTTTATATAGTACACATTAGGTTAATTTTTAGTGTTACGGCGATTACTGGGATTTCTACGACGACGTTTCTTATCGGGTGAACCACGAATTGAGGAATGCGATGTATTACTGTCAGACATTTCTCCATTATTAGTGTCTACTGCCTGTCTACCACACGATGGAGGACGAGGACAGCCACGCTTTTTTTTATTTGGCCCCCGCTTTTTTCCAGCATCGCAGCGTCGTTTTCGTTTTCGTTTACAACAGCCATCTTTCGGTTCTTCGGTTTTATTTGCATCTTCGGTTTTATTGGTTTCTTTGGGTTTCGATATTTTATTTAATTTCATTTCACTAAAATTTTAAACAGGTAGTAAATATCAAAAATTTAAATTGTCAACACCGCTCAGCTTCGTATTAACAACGTTGACGTAGCCCGAGTAACTGGTTTCTTTTTTTTAAATAAAAATATACAATACACTCTATTTTAAAAGTTCTCTAACTTTGAATTTGTTGTTTGAAACCAACTTTATTTTTTGTGATCTGAAATGGAGAAAAAGCTCTGGTTTCAAACCGGGTATATTGTTAAAATTAGGATTAGTTAAAATACGGTTAAAAAAAGCTGAAATCCAAAGATTTTTAGTGATCTACATAATTATTTTAGATAAAATATTACGTGACTTTAATTTTTTTTGTAGCTGCCTTGTTTATTATTTTCTGTGAAATGGATTGGTTTTTCAAAAATTTTTACTAGACAAAAGTTGTAGTCCGTTAAATTTCCTATCCGGAATGGGGCTTCAGATTTTTTGTAAAATGTTTCGTTTAAAAGATAAGTTTTGAAAAAAATCAAAAAAAACTGATATTTTCAACATTTTTTTACTTGAATTCATAACTCGAAAGCCGTTGATTTTAGACAATAAAAGGTTTAAATCTATAGTCGATCTAAGATATGAATAATATGGCGTGTCGTTTGCAAGGTCTAATGTACACCGGGAAACTTCAGATAATTTAAATAGTACTTAGGGCCGATATATTCACCTCCTCGTAAAGTGGCTAATAGCGTTACAAGGAACTTAGTTATTAGTAAACGTATATTCACCTACCAATAGCGGCAATCGTCTCGTAAATACGAGTTACGGGTAAGATAAGTTACAAGTCACTTGGAGTACCAAGTAAAACGTTACAAGTGAGATTTGAACTTAAAATTTATAAATGGTGTGTATTTTTTGTATTTTATAATTTTTTAAAATGTGTCTTATCGACGATATTTATCTGATCTTAGACGAAATTGACGAAAATATTATATATTTCCGTTCATATAATACTAAAAACAGATTTCACGAATTTTTACGGAAGATATGCAGAATAACGATCAAAATAATAACTTACATCGTGCCAAGTTTTTTAAATTATGCATTATAATTGCATCTGGGTTACAACTACCTGTTAAAAATATTTTTATAAAGTTTATTACTTAACCCTTTCAAACCCAGAGTGTGTACCTTTTATTAAATTATTTTGAAGTTGGTGACAAACTTAAATGCTAAATAGCAAGCATTTTTCAATGAAAAAACGACGAGGAATTCAATAATTCTTTCTTTCAAAAAATAATTGCTATCTAACATATAAGTTTGTCATCAAAAACTTCAAAATAATTTAATAAAACGCGAGTACACTATAGTGTACCCGCATACGTATGCACATATTTTATTGTTTTTTAGCGCATAAAGTTCCGAGCCCTGGTTATAACCAAATAACTACGTCTATTCGATCTCGGTTCAGTTTAGGCAACACGCATAGCACTTCAATCGCAAAAATTTCCTTATTGTAAATATAGTCTAACGTCAAAGCAATTTCATTGGTTTACATTTCAAGGTCGTCGCTTTAGTACAAATTCCAATATTTTTCTTAAAAAAAACAGACTATAGGTTGCTATTTAACATTTTTTTTGTGGGACTTTCTTTTCAAGAAAATTGCAAAAATAGCGTGTTAAAATTTGATTTTTGCAAAAAGGCAAAAAAATAATCCCTTCCAATTTTTGACCAAATTGGACAAATTCTGATTTTTTAGAATTACAATATTTTTTTTAGTCAAATAATGTTAAATATTCAAGGCTAGAAGTAAAATTTAATTTAAAGATATAAATTTTATTGTTCATAATATAATACACATTAGGTTAATTTCTAGAGGTACGTTAGCGTTGATTATAATTTCTACGGCGACGTTTATAGTCGAGTGAAATTGTGGAACATGATGAATAATTACTGTCCGACATTTCTCCATTATGAGAGTCTACTGCCTGTCTACCACACGATGGAGGACGAGGGCAGCCACGCTTTATTTTTATTTGGTCCCCGTTTTTTTCCAGCATCGCAGCGTCGTTTCCGTTTTGGTTTGCCACAGCAATCTTCTGGTTCTTCGGATTTGTTTGAATTTTTGGTTTCATCAGATTCTTTCAATTTCATTTTACTAAAATTTTGACTATCGATATCACAAAATCATCAAAAAATTTAGCTGTCAACCCTGAGCTGCCTAGATCAATAATGTTGACGTAGTCTGAGTAACTGGTTTATTTTGAAAATAAACACAAATCTAAATTTTTTACACAAAAATATTTTCTAATGTAAATAATAAATAACGATATTTTTAGATCTTTGTATTTGAATATATTTTTGCTAATAGTTCAGTTTTTGATATTGGCAGAATACACTGAAATGTGAGGAGTAATTTTGTATTTTCGAATCGAACTTGTTCAATTCAATATTTGTTATAATCATCATTATTTTTATTTATTTTATTATTTTTATTTTATTCATTATTTTTCATTGATCAATTGGTGCATTTCTACTTGCAGAGCGAACTTCTTTCAGAGACTCTCTGGCGGCATTTTCGTATAAGTAAATTTCATACTTAACTTCTGCAACTGTTTTGGAACCAACATGGTCTGCTATAACTTCCAAATTGTGAACTCCATATTTTCGGAGAGCTTCCAAAAGTTTGATCTTTTCATTTTCTGTCTATTGCAATATTGGAATCATTGTTATACATTTATGTATATTAAAAGTACAAAATTATTATTCAAACTAGAAAACTTAACAATCTCACTTTTATAATTAATATTATGTAACTTACACAAAATTCGAATCAAAAAATAAAAATTAACTGTTGTTATGTAAATAAATAAAGCCGTGTCTGGTTACTAGATTACGAAAATTTTACACAAATATCTATTTAAAAACTTTTTGAATTAGCAATAACTCAAGAACGGCGCTAGATATCGAAAAACTGAGTAAAAAATTCGCCCCCTTGCCTTATGCTCACTCCCCGTGAATTATCGGTAGGAAGGCATACGAAAAAATTTAGACGGATCGCGCGCAAAAACAATTTACTCATAAACGTCTAAATTCATATTTTAGATTAGATTTTCACAAAATACGAAAAAATTGTATAAACAAACCTCGTAAGAAAAGTAGTTTTACTAAACTCATACAGCTTTTAAGTTACTCGCTCGCTATATTTGTTTAGTAAAACTCTACTTTTCTAAACTTGTTTAATATACTATTACTGTACTCCCAGAAACGGAATTTTTATAGCACCGATTAAGTTCTGTACGCAATTCAGGTATCGTCAATCTTCGATTACGTTTAGACCCACAGTTGGATTGCAGCATCACTACTGATAACATAATATTATAAATTTATTCGCAGAGTAGGTCTAGGGGGATATTTTTAGTGAGTACAGGAGTTTATCAAAACGGCCTGGAGCGGAGAGCCAGTTATAACAAACGCATCCACCGCAAATCTCGGATCCACCCTAAAATCTATAGTCATCTAATTGTAGTAAAAATTAACTGACAACTCTCGGGTAATTAATAGTTCTCCTAGTTCTTTGTTTTCTACACATGTAATTTTCAAGTGTAAATTATACCCAAAATTCTTTAATAAATGAAATGTACGATTGCACATTTTGGCTGTTTTTACGCGTATTTTTAAATGATCCTCAAAAATTAGTTTTTATATTCGCAATTTACGCCAAATCCTACCATAATTTCATTAATTTTTTGTCTAATTTGTGGTATACTTTAAAGTCCTACTCCTATGTAGTAGTCTTTGAAATTTTTAAATATTTTGAAATTTCTTTTTCCGATTTTCCTTCACCGTATAAATTCACTAAAATTAATAATCCAAAAAATTATATTTTTCTATTAACGAGGGCATAAATTTTAATATAATAATATTTTTAGGAATTTTTATGGTAGCTTTGTGTTACCATCTCTAATCACTTAACCTAGTATGAGCTAGAGTAAAACAATATGAATATTAAGATCATAATATCAGTGGCGATTGGTACGGCACGGCACGGTGATGAAACAGAATAATTATTATACTGTCGTGTTACAAAATGGTTTAGGCCCTTGATGAAAATTTGTAAATTTTATTAATTTTATATTGTAAATGTAAGGTTGGCGAAAGGTTGAGAAGAGTAGGGGCTTTTTTGCCGAAGATGGCCGCCAGAGTGGTTGATTGACTTTTGGCTCCGTGGATTTTTAATATTTTGTAAGAAATATTTTTTTTGAAATAGTGAAATTATTTTGAGTATTGTGATTCGAATTTTGATTGAGAGTATTTTTGATCGAAAGTGGCCGCAGCCGAGATTTTTGGATTTTTTTGCAATGATTACATTTGAATTTTATTTATGAGTGATTTTTGTTTGATTGGGGTTAATTTTAATTTTGGACTTGATAATAATTTAATTGAAATATTCGGATTTATGAAATTATATTTAAAAGAGCGACGTGTGGATTAGAAGAAATTTGGTTGATAATTTGAAATTATAAGTTCGATCCTTGACCAAGTATAAAAATTTTTGCAGCTTAAAATAATTTCGATTGCAAATAATTTAAAATCGAATTCTGGTATTAAGATTTTTTTTAACGAACATTGAACCTACCACCCTAAAAAGTTTCTCTACTCTCGCGTATCAGAGCTACGCCGTGCGCGGTAAGGAAAAGTGGTTTATAAAAAATATCACTACAATACAGACGATGACAAATCAATCACGATTGCTAGGTTTAAGGGTCGGTATTTCGATGTCAGTTGGAGGTTTAAGCCTAAGATAAGCCAAACAAAGTTTGAACTACAGCGTTTCATTTTTTGCAATAAATTGTGATCTGAACTATTAGGCTAGATACTGGAATATTACTAGAATATTACTGGAATAAATTAGTAAAAAATTATATTTTGAAAAAAAATATAATATAATATTATCTCTAGTGCTTATTAAATTCGTGTGATATTATTTGTTTCCATGATGTTATAAAAATTGAAATAATTTGGAAAAATTGATTTTGGAATGGATTCCAGATTTCTCGTTTAATTTCAAAGTGAATATTTATTTTAAACCCTGAAAAATTAATCAGCCTTCGTCGGATTCTTTTTTAAAAATAGATATTAAATCTAAAAAAAAATATTTTGCTGGACTATTAAGGCAATTTAGGGTCACTATAACCACAGGGCTAAATGGGCTATAGCCTTTTGGGGGCGGCAAATATAATTTTGATCTTTTTTAGCCCTAAAAAGGATAAAAAATTATTTACGATTTTCTTTGGGACAGAGCAAATTAAATGATATGAGTTTTTATGTTATTTATACAACTTATTTATATAACAACTTAAATACGAGTGATATTATATTAATAAATTTGTTAAAGAAAAAGCTAGGAAAATAAATATATAGTAAATTACTTTTGTTTTTTTGTTTACTCTAAAGTTTGTTTCTGTTTATGCAGGGTGTCCCCGGATAAACTTTACATAACTTAAGTGGTGATAAAGGACAGTTTTCGAAAAAACATTTTCACCAATTTTTTTTTTTCTAAATTCAAGCCTTCGGGAGTTAGGCCTTTTTAAAGCATTTTTTTTTAATTTTTACTTTCATGTGGCCATATCCCAGAAAATATTGATTTTTGGGTAAAAATGGATTAGTGTTTTTTTGAAAAGCGTGAAATAATCTACAAACTAAATTTAAACCTTTTATTGTCTAAACTTAACGGCTTTCGAGTTAGAAATTAAAGTAAGTAAAAAAATGAAGAAAAATTCGAGATTTCTTTACTTTGGTTAATTTCAAAATTCTTGTATCTTTTAAACGAAAATTTAAAAAAATTCTGACGGCCCATTCCGAATAGGAAATTTAACGGACTACAACTCTTGTCTAGTAAAATTTTTTTGAAAAACCAATTCCTTTCACGGAAAATCAGAAAATAGTAAAGAAAGCAGCTACAAAACAAAAAATTAAATTAATTAATTTTATTGAAAAATTATTTTATTAATTAATACATCTTTTAAAACAATCAAAACCGTGTATTGAAAATGAGTGTAGTCATTTTGAAGATTTACTTAAATAATGTAATAGTTTAACCTTAATTAATAAAAAATTAAAAATTTTAAAAACCCCTGACTGTAAAAAAATTCTAAAAATAAAAATTAATATTAAAAGTACCTTGCTTTAAAAACTATACTGTTCCCTTTAAAAAGAAAAAAGCAATTTTTTCTTCTTCATTCAACAACAAATTCTCAGACCCCTCCTCCCCCCGCTACAAAATTTAAACATTACTTTTGAAGTCGGCGGAAACGGAGATTTGTTCCACTTACGAAACCTGTTTATACATTGCATATTAAACATTCTCCGTTTCCCCTGACTTCAAAATTAATGTTTAAATTTTGTAGCGGGGGGGGGGGGCGTCTAAGAATTTGTTGTTGAATGTAGAAGAAAAAATTGCTTTTTTCTTTTTAAAGAGAACAGTATAGTTTTTAAAGTAAGGTGCTTTTAATATTAATTTTTATTTTTAGAATTTTTTTACAGTCAGGGATTTTTAAAATTTATAATTTTTATTTTATTTCACTCTTTTTGGAGTATATTTTGTCAAAATGTATAGAGAAAGTAATATATGTTTTAAACCGCTTCGTGATCCAGTCAGCCGATATGGTAGCGCGAATAGTTAGCGAATGATATGAATTTAACCGCCATAATGGTGGTGAATTTTCAGCCAAAATGGTAGTAAATTTATATTAATATTAGTTATTAGTTATTTAATACAGAGGATTGTGAAGGGGCGAGTGCATAAATTTTGGGGTTTGGGGGGGGGGGGGGAGTAGAGATAGTTTTCTGAAATAGAATTTCTTCTCATGGGTGAAAATTGTATTTGACCAGCCAGACACTCCCCTAGTCTTTACAAACATGCTGTCAAAAATGTACGTTGCTGCCTGTAACCGTTCGGGAGATATAGTGACACTAACATATATATTGTCGTGTTTTGAAACTATAAAAACATTAATTCATTTATATTGTAAATTATTTTAAAGTTTAAATTTGTTTTATTGTTTATTTATTTATAATATTGTATAAAAAAATGTCTGTTAAATTATTAGCTGTAGATAAGGTGGGAGAAGTATAAAGAAAAGAGAGTGGGGCTTGAAGGTTGTAGGTTGTAAGAGACTTGGGGAGAGGTCTTGACGTCGAATAGACGAGCGGACGAACATCATTCTCGCAATGAAAATTAAATTGTTAATTGTTTAAAATCAATAAAATGAGTTAAGTTGATTTGATGTTTTTATTTAAATTAATAAGGTGAAGTGCCAATAAAGTGGAAAACTTAAAGAAAGCAGAAAATATTCGATGCATTAAAGTTACCATCGCAAATTTGCTTAACCAGGCATACTGAAGCCAGCTGGAATACTATGGGCGCTTGCAAGGCCACACATTATAAGGTAAATGTTGCACATTTCGAAATTAAATATTTACGCGACAGAAATTTTCAATTTAATTTAAATTAATCAATTGAAGAAGAACTCATAGCTATTAAATAATCTGTGTTACCTCAGCAAATTTCACAAGAAAGTGAAAATACATAAATTTGCAAAGTTGGGGGCATAGCAATATATTGACATGCCTCGGTCCATGCAAATTTTATAAATTTGTTTAATCCATAAATTAGTTAATACAATTTACTGGGCATTCATTTTTTTTGTTGCGATGGACTCTTCAAAGTTTTTTTAAAATTTATAAATTGTAAATTTATATCCTCACTTTTGTTTGTTAGCGTTTGGTATTGTTGGAGTGCACCTGGGATCCCAGCTGGCCTCAAATTTGTTGCTATGCACCTTTGCACGTTGACCAAAATTTCACCAATTTTCACCTTTTAATTTTGTCACTTCACTTTTTTTAATTAATTAAAACAAAAACTCAACTCAATTTATTTTAACTTATTTATTAAAAATAATTATAATTCTAATTTGTTGCGGAATGGTGTTTTAACCGCCTGGCACCAAGGCCAGAGCCTCACTCTTTTTTTCATCAACCTACTCGCTGCACTCCTACTCTTACTTCCCCTACCTTTATTTACATCAAAACTTAACAACTCTATACAATGTGTTTACAAATAAATAAAACAAAATCTAAACTTTAAAATAATTTTACAAGATAATAAAATTAATGTTTTTTTTTTGCATTTCGAAACACGACAATATATAAATAAATAAACACAGATTGTACATAGTAACTTCATATACCCTGTGTTTTTGAAAAAAAACAGTCAGGGGTAAAAATAATTTTTCAATAAAAATAAAAATTTTGTGAATTTAGTTTTTTGTTTTGTAGCTGCCTTGTTTATTATTTTCTGATTTTCTGTGAAATATATTGGTTTTTCAAAAAATTTTACTAGACAAAAGTTATAGCCCGTTAAATTTCCTATCCGGAACGGGGCGTCAGAATTTTTGTAAAATGTATCGTTTAAAAGATACAGAGTTTTGAAACAAACCAAAATAAAAAAAGCTCAAATTTTTTAACATGTTTTTACCTACTTTTATTCATAACTCGAAAGCCGTTCATTTTAGACAAAAAATGGTTAAATCTAGTTTGTAGATTACTTCACGCTCTTTGAAAAAGCACTAATTCATTTTTAACAAAAAATTAATATTTTCCGGGGGATGACCACGTGAAAGTGGAAATTAAAAAAAATGCTTTAAAGAGCCATAACTCTCGAAGGATTGAATTTATAAAAAAAAATTTGTTAAAAATGTTTCTTAGAAAAATGTCCTCTATCACCACCTAAGAGTTATGTAAAGTGTATCCGGAGAGACCCTGTATATATTTTTTATTTTTGTATAAATTTTATGTTTTCGTTTAGGATAATAGTAATAAATTGACTTTTTCTATTTTGTATTTGTGTATTTTCTTTTGAAGAGGAGCGCATTAAATACGGTCAGGGCCGTATTTAGATTAAATTTTCGGGGGGGTTTTAAAAAAATTACAAAATAAATAGCTAATTTATTAAAATACAAAAAAAGTTTTTCTAAATTTAAATTTTGTTATATTAATTTTTGAAATGTAATGTTTGGAGAAAAGTGACTAGAGGGAGGTTTTTTTTGCCAAGATGGCGGAAACGGCAGTGGCCTATATTTTGCTCCGTTGATTTTTTGAGTATAATTTAATATAATTTTAATTTGTTTGAAAGTATTTTGTCACAATTTTATGTGACACATAATCACAAAACAAAATCACATGTGATTTTTAATACAATTTTTGTGAAAAAATTGTTTTTATTTAATTAAAATAATGATGTTTTTCCGCGATTTTTCTTTATTTGAGTTCGATATTCAGAGAAAATTTCGAATTTTATGAATTCTATTTAATGGTTGAAAATAATTTATCGAAGGAGCGACAAATTTTGATTACGGGTTGACTTCTGGAGGGGGGGGGGCGTTATCGCAGATAAAATTTTGTTTATATAATTTTAAAAGTTTTGTTTACTACGATATTTTTAATATTAAAAACTTATTCATATTTTAATTTTAAACTCTCATGTAAAAAACCGTTTTTAAATAAAATTTTTTAATTTTAATATTTGAATAAAAATCACAAACTAAATTCTTATTTTACCGATGGCGATAGTAAAATAATGTTGTCAAAACGAAGAACTAAATTTGATTGAAAGAAAATTTCACTAATCTTAAGCAAATATACACTTATGTACAAAAATGTACAAGATATAAAACAATTTATGGGTTTACAATGCCTGTAATATTTGGTTCTTCAATTTGAATTACCGCCTTCTCAAATCAAAGTTACAAACCAAACCAAAGCTGTGATCGTCAAACAAACCTCGCACGTTGTGATCTCCCCTCGTAGTAACACTTACAGGTCTTTTTAAATTTGCGGATGGCTCTTTGAATGCTAACGTAGTTTTACCTTAATTACTAACTTCAAACTTATATCTGTCCAGTGGCGTAACCACTGCTAGGACACCTGAAGGAATAATTAGTACACACAAATTAAATAAAACACAGGATTCGGTTTAACGATGAATATATTTTAACCGAGAAAAAAAGGTAGTCCGACAACCAATTTACCAGCAAAGTTAATCTCCTTGATATCATGTAATTCAGAATACTTTAGTTAGCAATTTGATTTAATAACTGTTCGATAGTTAATCCCCTGATCGTAATGTTTTCTAATTGATTATTCATATTTATATTACCAACCACAACCTATAGTAATTTGTAAGAATTTCAAGTATGCATACCGATGTTCGACTCAATTGGTTTTATATTATGTAAGACCTTAAATAATAACCCTTATATTCTAAATTATCCGCTCTTATAATTATTATCTTGTCACTTAAGCTAAGATGGTCACCTTAAAATTTGTACGTCTCTTATTAATATATCGTCATCTTAAACTAGTACGTCCTTCTTAATTCTAAATTTAGAGTCAGAGTTGCTCGAAGTGATATTGTGACCACTTATTACGGTGATTGTAATTTTAAAGCAGAAACATTTAGTAAAAGTTTACAGTTGCTTATTAATGAATTTGTTAAGACTACGGTGATTTCGGGTGTAGGTTGCGCGTGGTTTTCTAGTGAACTAAATGATTTAAAGATTCAAAAAGTAAACCAATATCGTAAGGCGTCTCGAATGGGTAGTGCATTTGAGTGGGAAAGATACAGGTGTATTAGAAATAGGTACAAGATTAAAATTAACAACGCCAAAGCAGATTATATCAGTAAAAAAATTGACAATTCTGCTAATCAAAAGCGCATGTGGAAATCGTTGAAAACATTTGTTTTGAAGGAACAAAAGTGTGATATCAAAGAGATAATTTTTGATACGGGGAAGTGCACGGACATTACGATAATTGCGGAGAAATTTAATAAATATTTTATTGATAGCGTTGTTGAAATTAATAACAATATTCTGGTGAAACAATACGTAAACATGATTGATGATGCGAGTTGTTCTTTTAAGTTTAAGTCGGTAACGATGGATGAACTTAAGCATGTAGTAAAACTAATGAATAATAAGAAAGATGTGAATTTTGCTAGTGCTGATATGCTTCAAGATATATTTGATCTGATTGGTGAGAATTTGTTGTCTATTGTTAATGCATCGCTGGAGTCTGGAGTTTTTCCTGATTCATGGAAAGAATCAATAGTGGTGCCTATAAGTAAAATAAAAAATTCAAGTAGGTGTGAAGATTTTCGCCCAATTAATATGATTTCGGTTCAGTCAAAAATTTTAGAAAAAATAGTTAACAATCAGTTAATTGACTACCTAGACGATAATAATATAATTTATGAGTGTCAGTCGAGCTTTAGGAAGGGTCACAGTTGTGAGTCATTGATTTCATTTGCTATTAATGAGTGGAAAGTTGCTTTTCACGATAATAAAGTAATTGTAGCGGTTTTTTTGGACCTCCGTAGAGCATTTGAAACTGTGGACAGAAGTATATTGTTGCAAAAGCTGTTAAAATATGGAATTCGAGGAAAAGAATGGCGTTGGTTCGAGTCCTATTTGAGTGGCAGGAAGCAGAGAACAAAAGTTGAAGATATTTTATCTGAGGCGATGGATGTTTTCTTAGGAGTTCCTCAAGGAACTATTCTTGGTGTTTTGCTGTTCTTGTTATACATTAATGACATGAGTAAGGTATTTGATGTGGCAAAATCACTTTTATTTGCAGATGATGGTTTGGTTTATGTAGTAGGGGATAATGTTGATTTGTGTATAACAATTGTTAATCAGGAGCTGGAAAAATTGTGTCATTGGTTTCAAATGAATAGACTTTGTCTTAATGTGAATAAAACCAAATGTATGGTTTTAAATAGTAAGGGCTGTAGAAGTCATGATGTTATAATGGAGGGTTTTTTAATTGAGAGAGTTAGTCAAATTAAATACTTGGGTATTGTAATAGACGAACAACTAAATTTTAAAGCACATTTTGATACCATTTGTAAAAAGATAGCAAAAAAATTGTATTTTTTTTCCAAAATTAGAAAGAATGTCTCGATTATGAGTGCTATAAAAATTTATAATACTGTGGTGAAGCCTCATTTTGAATATTGTTCTTCTGTTCTTTTTATGGGTAACAGTGGCATGTTGGACAGATTACAGAAGCTCCAAAATAGGGGAATGAGGGTTGTATTGAGAGTTAATAGATTTGTATCGAGGTTTGTCTTGCTTGAGACGTTGCAGTGGCACAGTGTATACCAGAGAATAATTATAAATGTTTTGACTTTCGTATTCAAATTAAGGAATAAAATGCTACCTAAATATTTGTGCAATAGCATCTCTTTTGTTGCAGATTCTCATGGATATGCGGTGCGTAATGCACATGACTTTCGTTTGGATTTTTTTAGAAATAGTCGAGCACAAAGTATGCTTATGTATAGTGGTTTGAGATTATTCAACAGTTTACCATTAAGTCTCAAATTAGAGACTGAGTTGGTGTCCTTTAAGAGGAATATAAAAAAATATGTTGGTTTAGAGTTTGTATAGGAATGCTGTGTTGCAAAAATTGTATGCGTTTCTTGGGTTTTGTATATGTTTTTATGAGTTGCTTGAATATTGTGTTTCTTAAATTTATTAGAGTATTACTTTTGTTTTGTGATGTAAATAGTGGTATTTTTTGTACCAAATAAAGTTATTATTATTATTATTATTATTATTATTATTATTATTATTGCTAATTGGTCAGTTTCTTAAATCTAAATAGATCGTTTGTACTTAACTAAATAAATTCCCCATACTTAAACTAGCAAATAATCATAGCCGCAAATAATAATCATGAAGAACTTTGTTAACACAGTTCTTTAATATCGTTTCTATTGGTATTACCTTTTATTAGGTTGAATGTTTTAATTTTAATTGTATTCAATTTTTATTAAGTTAAATGTATTCGATTGTCACTATTTTATAAGTGGTTGCAAATAATCATAAGGCACATTGTTAAAATTATCAATAACTGTCCTGAAATATCATAATTTTGTAGTACATCATTTAGATTTATGAAAAAAGAAAGAAAGGAACGACATCACAGCATTTGCTATGTCACTTCCGGTTCCATTACAGCTCACCTTTCTAGTGACAAGCCATACGGAGACATATTTTGACCGCCATCTTATGATTTTGAACGTCCACTAAATCCGTTACACTTAAACATCTAAATTAAATTATCGCACGATAAATATATTTTCCACTTCAAACACCCGCCTTCATTAAATTACCTTCAACAACTCCTCTTACGACCTAGCTAAAGCACCTCTTGGTACGCCATTGGCAAAACATATGAATAATCAATCTTTCACGTTACATAATCTACTCCCGTTTTAAATGATAATAATATAAATCACAATTTCAAACAGTAATTAAATCTTATATCTGAAGATAAATTAATAAAAACTTAGATGCAACCGTGTATGTAAAACGAAATTATCTACCCGCGTGGTTACAACAATTATTACTCGAAATTTTAACGTAATCCTGTATTAAATTCTTTAACAAATAAATCAAATATTTTAACTTACGTATTTTACTTCTGTTGTTAACTAAATCTGATTTGAAATAATTTTAATTTCAATTACTTGATATTTTAGAATTGATGCACAAAGAACAAGCGTCTTCAACGACGTTCAAAATGTAAGAGCCCTTACCATCCCTAACGGTCAAATCTAATGAAAAACTCCCACCACTTCCGTTTTACCACCGTTGTATGTAAAAGTAACCAAAATGAACTAAATTTAAAATTTCGCGCCCAATATATTCAAATTCAAATTTACAATATTACATGCCCATTCTTATTTATTGCGGAAGTGTTATTTTAAGCTATTATGCTGCCCATGATGGTCATACAATTTATGTTCCCTTTAAAATTTTTGGGTTCAAACAATTTATTGCAATTTAAACTTTTTACCATAATAGTAAGAATTAAGATCAAATACCTATTTCATTCATTTCAATATAATTATTTTTCAAAAAATCGAAAATTAATTAATAGGAGTAATTACTAACAATTAATTAAGTGGTTGCAGACTTTTACACAGTACTGTAAATATTTAGAGCATTTTTATATTCTTCATCTTCGGTTTTTATATTTTTGCAATTTATTAGTAGGTCCAGTATCGCCAATCGCCGGATTATAATACAAATTTCCGATTTTTTAATTTGGGATTTAATTTATTAGAAATATCTCTTTAGTTTTAATTTTTATTTAAACACTTCAAGTTTAATGTTTTTGTTATAGTTGTAAAAATTG
Organism: Cantharis rustica; assembly: GCA_911387805.1. Classification (NCBI taxonomy): domain Eukaryota; kingdom Metazoa; phylum Arthropoda; class Insecta; order Coleoptera; family Cantharidae; genus Cantharis; species Cantharis rustica. The sequence goes on from OU426879.1 coordinate 42,080,172, forward strand.
TTTTTGTTTTTTCTGATTTTTTTACGATTGCAGTCGAACTTCCAGTATTTTATTAATTGATTAAATAATTTCAGGGAGGGGTTGTAACCTTTAAAACCACCCCCTTAAATACGGCCCTGAGGACGGTCCTGGCAATTTCTGTTATATTAAATATGACATAAATTAGGAAACATTTTTCAACACATGTAATTTTGTTTACAAAAAAAGCTCATATGAAGTTAAGAAAACATTTCATTATTTTCTGCCGAAAAATTCGTCATTTTGAAAATACTGGAACTTTCCGACATTTTTCGAAATTTTTAAAACAAGTAATTTTAAAATATGTTTATTTAAGAAACTAAAAAGGCTGAAATGATAATCATTAGCTAAGTTATGACAGTGTATAATAAAAAAATACATTTATTTTTAAGCTTATACAAAAATTTTTTTTTGCATTACTTATGATGTACATAGTTTCAATAATTTTATCGAAAGTTATAGAAGATTCTTTAAGCCAATTTTCAGATTTACAATATTTTTTTCTAGATCAAAAATGCTAAATGTCCTGGGCTAGAAGTAAAATGTCATTTAAATATATAAATTTTAATGTTTATATAGTACACATTAGGTTAATTTTTAGTGTTACGGCGATTACTAGGATTTCTACGGCGACGTTTCTTATCGGGGGAACCACGAATTGAGGAATGTGATGTATTACATACTGTGGTATTACTGTCAGACATTTCTCGATTATTAGAGTCTACTGCCTGTCTACCACACGATCCACACGATGGAGGACGAGGACAGCCACGCTTTTTTTTATTTGGCCCCCGCTTTTTTCCAGCATCGCAGCGTCGTTTTCGTTTTCGTTTGCAACAGCCATCTTTCGGTTCTTCGGTTTTATTTGCAGCTTTGGGTTTCGATACTTTATTTAATTTCATTTCACTAAAATTTTAAACAGGTAGTAAATATCAAAAATTTAAATCGTCAACACCGCTCAGCTTCGTATCAACAATGTTGACGTAGCCTGAGTAACTGGTTTCTTTTGTTTAAATAAAAATATACAATACACTCTATTTTAAAGTTCTCTAACTTTAAATTTGTTGTTTGAAACCAACTTTATTTATTGTGATCTGAAATGGAGAAAAAGCTCTGGTTTCAAACCGGGTATATTGTTAAAATTAGGATTAGTTAAAATAAGAATAAAAAAAGCTGAAATACAAAGATTTGTAGTGATCTACATAATTATTTTAGATAAAATATTACAAAAAAAATAATTTCGTGAATTTAATTTTTTTTGTAGCTGCCTTGTTATTATTTTCTGTGAAATGGATTGATTTTTCAAAAATTTTTACTAGACAAAAGTTGTAGTCCGTTAAATTTCCTATCCGGAACGGGGCGTCAGATTTTTTGTAAAATGTTTCGTTTAAAAGATAGAGGATTACGAAAAAAATTAAAAAAAAAATCGAGTTTTCAACATTTTGTTACTTACTTTAATTCATAACTCGAAAGCCGTTGATTTTAGACAATAAAAGGTTTAAATCTAGGTTGCTATTTGTTATGTTCTTCAAAGATACAATGTTACTTGGTTAGTACAACGAAATGTAATGCCACAGAACATATAAGTAGGAGAAGGGAACCTCGCATGTTAATTCATCGCAACACGGCCCTCCTGCGGCCGTAGGGCACAACTAAAATTTTTGCGCGGCGTTTGAATAGCTCTTTATAATTTTATAATTTTATTACAAGATTTAAAATTTCAAATTCTTAAAAAATTTATTTATAAATTTTCTATAATAAACAGAGGTAATTATAGAAAATATATAAATAAATTTCTTGAGAATTTCAAATAATTATCTACTAAGACATCAGGAGGTTGGTTATCAATAAAAATTCAGTCAAATTAAAAATGTATATGAAATATATTAAACACAAGTTAATACAAAAATTTATAAAAAAACAATAATATGTATGTACAACAAAGAGCAAATAATGTTTAAAAAGCAGTAACAATATAATATACATAAAACAATAATATTAAATAAGTATTAAAACGAACAAGTTATATAATCATATACAACAAAATAAATTTTCACATCACTTCACGTACACATGCGTCTCGTATAAAAACACGAACCAAAAATGAAAATATAACTGATGTAACCTAAAAATAATAATACAGTGTAAAATAAAGGAAGATAACACTGAAAGTCACTAGAAATCACTAAGAATCTCACCAGCTTTGATGCCCTTTGGCGAGTATAACCGAAGAATTACGATGAGGCACCCGATGATCGTGTTGCCGTAATTTCGTATCTCAGCTTCACCCCCATGTGTAATGCTTTATTTTGCTAAGCCCACTATATGTACATAATAACAATCTAACTGAAAACCCCGCCATATTCAAATACATAACAGTTCTCCCCACTTAGTTAAAAACAAAATCATTGAAACGCTCCGGTATTCGACGATTTCGACTCGATCTTCTCAGTGACTCCACTGCTGGTGGTTCGGCTACTTCTACCGGTACCTCGTCGGCTGATGCCTCGAATCGTTCTATGTCTGTAGTTGGGACTGCTTCCGTCAGCTCTCGTGTCGATTCTGCCAGTGCTCGTGTTACCATTTCGCCCTCTCGTGGAGTAGTTTCTTCACTTGCCTCATCTTCTTCATTTTCCATGCAAGTCTTCTTCCGCATTTGATCTACATGTCGTCTCATGTTTCCTGCCGCTGTTGATACCACATATGACACTGGTCCTGTAATATTGATTACTTCGCCAGCGATCCATTTATCTCGAGACAGATAGTTTCTTATGTAAACTTCCTCTCCTATTTCAAATGTTCTTATTGTCGCCTTTTGTTCCGGAATTTCATTTTTGATTGTATCTGGATGTAACTTATCCAATGCAGTTCTCAATCTTCTACCCATTAACATTTCTGCTGGTGTCTTCGACGTTGTTTGGTTGGGTGTCGTATGCTGTTTAAACAGTACTCTAGACAGTTTTAACTCGAAATCGCCCAACTTCAGTTTTTGTAGCTCTGCTTTACCATATTGCACCATCCGTTCCGCTTGCCCATTACTGCTTGGGTGATAGGGTGCAACGGTATACGCCTTAATTCCGTTTTTTTCGTAAAATTGTTTGATCTCCGCAGACACGAACGCCGTTCCATTATCAGATAAGATAGTGTCGGGTATTCCGTGGGTTGCAAACAATTGCCGTAAACATCTTACAACTTCTGACGATGTTTGAGATGTCACCAGCTTAATTTCTAACCATTTTGACATCGCATCCACTACAATTAAAAATACTTTTCCTTGATATGGCCCTGCAAAATCTAAATGCAATTTTGACCATGAGTTTTTGGGTGGTTCAATAAATTGAACGGGTGCCCTTTTTGGCTGGTTACGATGTTCCTGACAGTTTTCGCATCTTGCCACTGTTTCTGTAACGTTTTCATCCAAGGTTGGCCACCAAACATAGCTCCGTGCCAACGCTTTCATTGTTACGACCCCTGGGTGATTTGCATGTAACAACTCCAAAACTTTCTTTTGAGCTCTTGTCGGGATAATCACGCGACTTCCCCATAGTAAACATCCCTTGTGCACTGATAACGAATCCCTTTTTCTATAATACCTCGTATACTCTTCGCTGGGCATCTCTTCAGGCCATCCGTGTAATACCCAATGTCGTACCCGATCTAATATCTTATCTTCATTTGTTAATTTCTGAATTTCTTTGGCGCCAATTGGAGGTTCTTCTATTGCTTCCAACAGTAATATATCTCCCGGAGATATGATTTCATCCACTTTTCTGGGTATTGGTAATCGGCTCAACCCATCCGCATTCCCATGTAATTTTCCTGGTCGGTACTCGACGGTATATGAATAATTTGCTAGCATTAAGTTCCATCTTAGCATTCTTGGTGAAATCATCGTAGGCATTTGTCGTTCTGGGTTTAATAGACCCACTAATGGTTTGTGATCTGTAATTATTTTGAATTCTCGTCCTGTCAGGTATTGATGAAAATATTTCACGCCGTATATAACAGCCAATGCTTCCTTGTCCAATTGTGCATAATTTCGTTCGCTGGAACCCAATGTCCTTGAAGCAAACGCAACTGGTGGTTCCGTTCCATTTGTATTTCGGTGCGCTAACACCGCACCTACGCCGTAAGGTGATGCGTCACACGACAGTATTAATGGTTTCGCTTGATCGTAATGCACTAAAACTTCTGTCGATTTTAATAATTCTTTTAATTCTTTGAATACTCCCGCATGTTCCTTCCACCATCTAAATTCTACATTTTTATCTAATAGTCGGTGTAATTTCTCAGCGCAAGACGCTTTGTTCCGTAAGAATCTATTGTAAAAATTTATCATCCCTAGAAATGATTGTAGTTCCTGTTTATTATTAGGTTCGGGTGTTTGTATGATGGCTTCTACTCTTTTCTCCGTGGGTTGAATTCCTCTGCGCGATATTTTAAATCCTAGGAATTCGATTTCATCCACTCCAAATAAACACTTTCTTTTGCTTACCGTTAAATTTGCATCCCTCAGTTTTGATAACACTGCTTGTAATGTCTCGTCATGTTCTCTTTCCGTTGTTCCTGCTATGATAATATCGTCAAGGAATGCTGCCGCTCTTTTTATTCCCATTAACAACGTATCCATCTTCCTTTGAAATATTCCAGGTGCCGCCGACACTCCAAAAAGTAACCGGGTTACGTTAAATAGTCCTTTGTGTGTATTTATTGTCAATACTTTGGATGTTTCTTCATCGACCACTAATTGTTGATAAGCTTGCGACAAATCTAACCGCGAAAATACTGTCGCATCTTCTCCCACCTTTGCAAAAATTTCGTTTGACGTTGGCAATGGATACGTATTCTTTTTAATCATGCTGTTCACCGTACTTCTGTAATCGCCACACAATCGATACGTTCCATCCTTCTTCCGCACGGCTACCAATGGTGTTGCCCATTCCGAATATTCGACTGGTTTATAAATTCCTTGACTTACCAATTTATCAATCTCTTCTTCTACGGCTTCACGCAATGCAAAAGGTACATTTCTAAATTTTTGAAATTGGGGTCTTGCGTCGTCTTTTAGCTGTATTTGCACCTTTTCACCTGTACGTGCTCCAAGTTCATTACTAAAAACAGTTGGATATTGATCAATAAGTTTATTTACATTACAACATATTCCTTTAAACTCAACAACATTTACACCTTGTAGTGATATTCCCAATTTGTCAAACCAATTACATCCCATCCTCGTCGCCAGATTTGTTATGTTCTTCAAAGATACAATGTTACTTGGTTAGTACAACGAAATGTAATGCTTTATTTTGCTAAGCCCACTATATGTACATAATAACAATCTAACTGAAAACCCCGCCATATTCAAATACATAACACTATTTAACATTTTTTTTGCGAAATTTTCTTTTCGAGAAAATTGCAAAAATAGCGTGTTAAAATTTGATTTTTGCAAAAAGGCAAAAAAATAATCATCCCTTCCAATTTTTGACCAAATTGGACAAATTCTGATTTTTTAGAATTACAAAATATTATTTTTAGTCAAATAATGTTAAATATCCAAGGCTAGAAGTAAAATTTAATTTAAAGATATAAATTTTATTGTTCATTATATATTACACATTAGGTTAATTTCTAGAGGTACGTTAGCGTTGATTCTATGGCGACGTTTATAGTGGAGTGAAATTGTGGAACATGATGAATAATTACTGTCAGACATTTCTCCATTATGAGAGTCTACTGCCTGTCTACCACACGATGGAGGACGAGGGCAGCCACGCTTTTTTTTATTTGGTCCCCGTTTTTTTCCAGCATCGCAGCGTCGTTTCCGTTTTGGTTTGCCACAACAATCTTCTGGTTCTTCGGATTTGTTTGAATTTTTGGTTTCATCAGATTCTTTCAATTTCATTTTACTAAAATTTTGACTATCGATATCACAAAATCATCAAAAAATTTAGCTGTCAACCCTGAGCTGCCTAGATCAATAATGTTGACGTAGTCTGAGTAACTGGTTTATTTTGAAAATAAACACAAATCTAAATTTTTTACACAAAAATATTTGCTAATGTAAATGATAAAAAACGATATTTTTAGATCTTTGTATTTGAATATATCTTTGCTAATAGTTCAGTTTTTGATATTGGCAGAATACACTGAAATGTGAGGAGTAATTTTGTATTTTCAAATCGAACTTGTTCGATTCAATATTTGTTATAATCATCACTATTTTTATTTATTTTATTATTTTTATTTTATTCATTATTTTTCATTGATCAATTGGTGCATTTCTACTTGCAGAGCGAACTTCTTTCAGAGATTCTCTGGCGGCATTTTCGTATAAGTAAATTGCATACTTAACTTCTGCAACTGTTTTGGAACCAACATGGTCTGCTATAACTTCCAAATTGTGAACTCCATATTTTCGGAGAGCTTCCAAAAGTTTGATCTTTTCATTTTCTGTCCAAGTAAGATTCCTAATAAAACTCTAAAATAACCTATAGTCCGGTCAAATTAGTACAAAAAATTAGAGTGAAGGTACTGTAATTTGCAAAAAGCTGAAAATTGGTAAAATTGTTCAAAACATAATTATAAATGAAATTTAAAAAGTCCTCATCGATCCGGTACGTGGAAAAAAAGTTATTCGAGGTCAAAGATCAAAAAAATTGGTATTCGTGATTTTCTGCAAAACTGTAAGTTTTATCATAAAATAAGTTTAGACTAAATTGTAGATCATATAATTATCTATAAAAAATGAATGAATACTTTTTTCCTAAGAGCCACCGTTTCTGAGATATAACGATTCAAAAAGTTGGAAAAGTTGGAATTGTCATCATATGCATACGTACGCCACGTATATACTGTGGTGAAAAAGAGGATTCGCACCTACCCCGTACATTTTGATGAAAGTTTTATTTTGTTTTAAATAATTTTAAGTTGTAAGATTGGAGAATTAGACAGGTGGAGGCGAATCGACGAGGATATTGGCTTTTGCGCCGACTGCGCCCGCCCGAGCATGTTGTGTCATGTAAGCTCGAGGCGATTATTGAGATTTTTTTGATATAAGTTTAAAATTGTGAATGATATTTGTGAGTACTGAATTATTTTTGATTGAATAAAGTGAATTTTGATGCGAATGCATTATTGCGTAATTTTTGGATAATTTTGCTACCGAGCGGTAGTTGATTTGATGGTTTTGATTGAATTAGTAGTTTGGATTGATTTAATTGATTTGGTAAAATTTGGAAAGAGCAATTGAAATTAAAAATTGGATCTGAATTATTTAAAGTTGAAATTGGTTTAAAATTGGAAGAATTAAAAGTTACATTTGCATTTGTACGAGCGTGTGGCCAGATGGTGATAACAAGGCGATTTGGATACGCGTAAAAGTTAAAAGTACGAGCGCAGTAAGGTTTTACATTGAATTAAATTTGAATTTATTTACGAAACAAGAATTTATTTTGGAATAATTTAATTTTTGGACATGAATTTTTATTTTAATTATTTTTGAAGAGGATTTAATTTGGAGAATTTATTAAATTTTTTGGATTGATCAGAATCTTATTTAAATTGGATTTCGTTGATTGGTAATTTATTTTGGAATTTTGAACCCGCTCCTGAGAAGTCTTAGCTCTCCGACTTGGAAGCCGTAGAGATTGGTGGTTATTTTGAAGTTTGCCACGCATTGCAAAAAAAAAATATCATTACAATACATACATCACTGAAACTGTAATATAAGTAAAAATATTTGAATTATAATATTATATTAATTATATTATATTCAATATATGTGACTTGGTCTACGAAAAAAGGGGTCTTAGCTGTTAAAAACTCATTTTCAATTTTTTTGCCGATCCGGATTGAGTTTGAGATGCTTTTTCACATGGTTAAAACCAAAGTCATAACTTGTTTAAAAGTTAACTTAAAATTAAGAGAAAAAAGAGTACAAATACGAAAAAAACAGAATTTATTCAATGTAGTTCATCATCATCGCCATTCGAATTAACATCGTCGTCAAACCTGTCATTGTCCTGGACGTTGTCTTCATCGTTTTTACGAAAATATTGTCTGTAGCCGGTACTGAACTTTTCATCAACACTATTTTTTAATTTTTTTTGTGATGCGAAAGACCAACAGAAACGATTGCATAAACGTGATAACATTCATAAACTCATTTCTTAGGAAAAAAGTATTGATACATTTTTTATAGATAATTACATGATCTACAATTTTTGTCTGAGATAATTTTATGATAAAACTTACCGTTTTGCTGAAAATCGCAAAAAACAATTTCTTTTACCTTTGACGTCGAATAAATTTTTTCCACGTACCGGATCGATGAGGACTTTTTAAATTTCATTTATAATTATGTTTTGAACAATTTTACCAATTTTCAGCTTTTTGGGAATTAGTGTACCTTCGAATGTCTAGATTGACCGGACTACTAGTCGAAAATTACGAATGTAAAACAGATGGAAGGTTACTAACATAAATACCAACTTGATATTTTCATATTATTTATTATATTATAAAAGACCTCCAATGTTCTTAGTCGAGTATATCCATTTCATTTATCTTCATATTATGTTTATTTTACTTTACTGTGGACTTCCCTGCGATTTTATCAAGGTGTGCTAAAATTGAATGTTTCATTTAATTACCCAAACTTAATAAAATTAGTAGTATTTTAAATTATTAACATGTGAATTCGCCTGTTTTTGGGCCAGACGCCGAGAAGCATTCCCCTACCATAACGGAGGTACAATACAGTCCTGTAACTTTCTTTCGATGCAGTGAGTACCATAAATTTTTCGTTTTTGAGTAAACATTTCAAACTTGGATTATGTTCGCTCCACAACATAGAATTCCATTATTCTGCTGTCCAATTCTTATAAGCTAAGTGCTCTCTGTAGTCGCATCTTCTTGTTTTTTGATTTTAGAAGTGATTTTCTTTTGGCAGCCCGGCCAACATTCGCATTAATTGATTTTTACTGTACTCCCAGAAACGGAATTTTTATAGCACCGATTAAGTTCTGTACGCAATTCAGGTATCGTCAATCTTTGATTACGTTTAGATTCACAATTAGATTGCAGCATCAGTACTGATAACATAATGTTATAAATTTATTCGCAGAGTAGGACGGGTCCAGGGGGATATTTTTAGTGAGTACAGGAGTTTATCAAAACGGCCTGGAGCGTAGAGCCAGTTAAAACAAACGCAACCACCGCAAATCTCGGATCCACCCTAAAATCTAGTCATCTAATCGTACTAACAACTGACAATTAACTGACAACTCCCGGGTAATTAATAGTTCTCCTAGTTCTTTGTTTTCTACATCTGTAATTTTCAAGTTTAAATTATACCCAAAAATTCTTTAATAAATGAAATGTACGATTGCACATTTTGGCTGGTTTTACGCGTATTTTTAAATGATCCTCAAAAATTAGTTTTTATATTCGCAATTTACGCCAAATCCTACCATAATTTCATTAATTTTTTGTCTAATTTGTGGTGTACTTTAAAGTCCTACTCCTATGTAGTAGTCTTTGAAATTTTTAAATATTTTGAAATTTCTTTTTTCGATTTTCCTTCGCCGTATAAATTCACTAAAATTAAAAATCCAAAAAATTATATTTTTCTATTAACGAGGGCATAAATTTTAATATAATAATATTTTTAGGAATTTTTATGGTAGCTTTGTGTTACCATCTCTAATCACTTAACCTAGTATGAGCTAGAGTAAAACAATATGAATATTAAGATCATAATATCAGTGGCGATTGGTACGGCACGGCACGGTGATGAAACAGAATAATTATTATACTGTCGTGTTACAAAATGGTTTAGGCCCTTGATGAAAATTTGTAAATTTTATTAATTTTATATTGTAAATGTAAGGTTGGCGAAAGGTTGTAACACGGGTAGGCTTTGATTAATTAAATAATCGCCGCCGTTGTGTGTTAACTGAAGGTTAATTTCGCTGCCACCAGAGCCTGTTTATAAGCCGGGCTCAAACTTTTAAATTGAAGATCGGAGACGTAGGATTATTACCAAGTCGATCGCCTTTTTAATAACAAGAAAAGAATAAGAACATGTAAATCACAACTAATTTATTTAACACAAAAAAAAATATAATGAAAAAAACGGTACAAAAAAATTATAATTACAAAATAAAATATAATAAAAAAAAATAATTGCTGAGAATTAATTTACCAAGTTAACTTTCTGTTATAAAGATAAAAATTACATTGAAATCGTTGGGACTCACCTAAATAAAAAAAAACATACAATTTTAAATATAAAAATTTGGTCATTACCTTTTTAGTCGTTGGAAAGCGCACAAAACAAAACAAAAAAAAGATTTAAAAGAAAAATTATTTGAACCACTAAAAAAAAAATTAAAATTAAAATTCAATTATGAATACTAAAAAAATGAAATTTTATTATGAATACTTTAGAAAAAAAAATTATTTAATTATGAACACTTTTAAAAAAAAATTTAAATCTTATTATGAATACTTAAAAAAAAAATTTAATTATGAATTAGCACAACACTTTTATTTAATACCCGGAACGAACGGGCAGGTTGGATTACGCGTCTTGTCGGAGATGAACTGGTGCCTTAAGGGACCCTGCTCTATTTATATGAAATTTTGGAATACATGTCAATAAGGTTGATGTGTATTCGTTGACAAATTTTTGGTTTACAAAAACTAGATTTTTAATTATAAAAATTGGCATTATCGTTTTTAATTGTTGTTATGGATAGGGAATAATCATATTCGATTTTGATTGAAAAATTGGCAAATTTTTGCAGTTAATTGACTTTTCTAATAGTGAAAACTCATGAATGACATTTTTGTTGCATCGCCCAAAATCAGGTTAACATATATATTGATTGTAATCAAGAATTTTAGCAAAAATATTCGCGAACGTCGAATTTAAATCAGTGCACCCAAAAAGTTGACTTGAATTTCAAGCTTGTGTGTACGTTATTAGAAGAATGTTTGGGATTCACTGTTTGTGAAGGTAAATCTTTTAACACATATCAATTAGTTGTCGAGACGGTCACTTCAAATCGATATTCTAATGAATTTGCTCTCATCTTCCCCTTATTTTTAAGTTTTAACCAGTGATTTCCAATAGTTATTTATAATTTGAATTTTTACTATATAGTTTTAGAAAAGTTTTGAGGTGACTGGTTTGTTTAACTTTCATGGTTTAAAATGTGTTTATTTAAAAATTAATTTTATAGTTTTTCTCAACTTAATTGATTTTTAGTTTAATAACGTAATTCTTAGTTATTTTGCAAGATTTTTGGCACATAACATGAGATTTTTCTAGCAAAAAGATTACGCTTTTTTTTAGTGTAAGTTTGAACTTTGTATGTTCGGTTTCCTCAAATTTAGAGTCAATAAGGTCAAAATTCGTTAGTTCTAATTAGTTTTTAAAAAGACATATCTGTCCCATAATTCATGAATCCCTCTTAAGTCCTTAGGTTAAATTCGTCAACCACTTAAGTTGTGAAACTTTGTGGCCGTTTTAATATAATTTGAAATATGCGCTTCCCATCCTTTTTACATATTTATCTTAATTGTATAATTATTAACTAATTACGTTTTACTTATTTATATTCGCAATTTGAAAAAGGTAACTTATATAAAATAAAAGATTTTGATCGGTCGCTTATTGCGTTTATGCTAAATTTGCATAAATTACCTTTGTTTATGCTTGCGAATTTATGGGCGGTTTGTTACAAGGTTGAGAAAAGTAGGGGCTTTTTTGCAGAAGATGGCCGCCAGAGTGGTTGATTGACTTTTGGCTCCGTGGATTTTTAATATTTTGTAAGAAATATTTTTTTTGAAATAGTGAAATTATTTTGGGTATTGTGATTCGAATTTTGATTGAGAGTATTTTTGATCGAAAGTGGCCGCAGCCGAGATTTTTGGATTTTTTTGCAATGATTAAATTTGAATTTTTTTTATGAGTGATTTTTGTTTGATTGGGGTTAATTTTAATTTTGGACTTGATAGTAATTTAATTGAAATATTCGGATTTACACAGTAAAAATTACAGAGTAAATATTTTACACTAAAAAACACTAGCTTGTGTTCATATAGGTCCACTCAATTTAGTGTAAATTTTTCACTAAAAGTTTTAATCAAGTGTAGTGTAAAGAGCTCACCAAAATTTGTTAAAATTTTAACCTTATTTCGGGTACACAAAACAAAATTTAGTGTTAAAATAAAATGAAAATTTAAATTAATTTTCACTATTTTGTGTATAATTATATTAGATAAACACACTAAACAGATAATTTATTAACTCTAGTATAAGTACTTTTTTAGATGAATAGATTGAATTAAAACACCAATTAGGGTATATTTTAAATTAATCTAGGGTTTAGTAATACACTATACCTATAAATAAAATACATATTGTAGTGTAAAAATTTCTTTATTTAGATGTAAAATTTACCTGACCACATGTGAATTAAACACATTAATTAGAGTACTTATTACTATAAATATATATTACATAATTAAAAATATTAAAACACAAAAAATTATTTTTATCAAAAAACATTTTTTATGTCGCATATTGTGAAATTTTAAAATAGAACAGATTAAATCATAGTGCGTTGTCAACATTCTGGCAACTTTCTGCTATAATATACCAGTCAAGTCTGGGTGGTTCCCCGATTTGTGTGAAAAATTTAAAAAAATGCTTGTAACTGCAAACGGACTCCATTTTCGGTAGAAGAAAACATCAGAAAAATAATTAATAACATAAACCCAATTTTTGAAATAAAGGATATTTTTTGCTTGTAGTCATATTCCTTCAGCCCGTTCTTCGTGAAAGTGATAATAATACTCGAATGATAACTTGAACCATGATTCCAATAAGCGGCGTCCACTGTATTTTACAATAACTTGCAGGTTGAAGAGTAATTAATTTGTCCGTCAGCGTTGCATAAGTTTTGATACGTTTCCTCTTATTGTTTTACTTGGAAGAGAAATAATACTTTAGTTGCCCTATTCCAACAATCTAAAAAAAAAATTGTTCATAAATCTAATGTTAAAAATAATAACAACTTCACATACTACTGAATTCCGTTTCATATTCTGAAATAACTGTAGGGTTCGGGTATATTACGGTAGTTTGGTATTTTTAATAATTTTATCTTATATCTTGACCAAATATCTCTTCAAAATTTATTTGAATACCTGGATATAATTGTTGAAAATCTTCCTCGATCTAAAGCAAAATTTTATATTTCAGTAACAGTACAAACACATAAAGATAATAAAACTTACAGACCACGAATGATGGAGAAATCTTGGAAATTCTTTTAATACGTTAAATTCCAACGACCCAAGTAACACACGATCGTATAATATACGTATATTTTTGGGATAAATAGTATATTTTTGGTATACGTCTAATTTTGGTAAGTCTAATATACGTATATACGTATACACTTTATATACTATACTTAAAATATTCGTATATTATACGAAGCTTATATACTAAAATATAACTTACATTCAAATGTAGAATTTTGATCTAGGCAATACGTTTAGTAGATGTATATTATACGCATAAATTTACCATATTCACAATAGTATATTTATGGTCTACGATATATGTTTAATAAACGTTTGTTATAAACGTAAACACTTAACATTATTCCTTTAGAAATTTTAAGCATGATAGGTAGAATTTTCAGCTAAACAATTCGTATTATAGATGTGGATAATACGTATAAATTTACCATATTGCAAATAGTATATTTTTGGTCTACGATATAGTATGTTTAATAAACGTTTGTTATAAACATAAACACTTAACATTATTTTTTTATAAATTTTAAGCATAAAAGGTAGAATTTTCAGCTAAACAATTCGTATTATAGATGTGGATTATACGTATAAATTTACCAAATTTTTTTTTTTTTTTTTTTTTTTTTTTAATTTCAATTAATATTTACAATCTGTCATGTATAAAATAACAATAAGTAAATGGTGTGATACAATAAGTTAGGGACATGTAGAAAATTTTCCATTGAAAATTCTCCTTCTGCAATATATTTTTAAATGTTACTTGTTACACAGTATTAGCGGAATTTAATTTATTATGCAAATCGAGTTTCTAAATCGGTTATCATGAAACGATTGAGTCGTCTTATTTCTTGTGTGTTGTCTAGTAATGCGTTGGCGAGTTCATTAGGATGGTTTTCCAATCTGTTCTTATAGTTTATGTGGTACTTGTAGATTTCTTCCCGAATAGAATTTAGGTGCAAGTCGTGTTGTATGACATAGTTGGGCACATACCACGGTGCATTTGTAATTGTTCTAAGTACCTTGTTTTGAAATCTCTGCAAGATTTCGATATTAGATAAACTGGCAGTCCCCCAGAGCTGGATGCCGTTTGTCCATATGGGTTTTAGTATAGTCTTATAGGTGAGAATCTTGCTTTCTAGAGATAACTGTGACGTTTTTCCAATCAACCAATACATTTTTCTAAATTCTATACCAAGCTGTTTACGCTTATTGAATATATGTTTTTGCCAGGTAAGTCTTCTGTCGAGATTCATACCAAGGTATTTTACATCTTCAGCATGTGGTAAAAAACAATTGTTTAATTTTACTAGAGGGCATGAATCTCTCCGCATTGTAAAAGTGACATGAGTAGACTTCACTTCATTGGCCTTCATTCTCCATTTTTGTAGCCAAACTGCATTCTTGGACATAAGCCAGGCTTTTGATAAGGTGTGGCATGATGGCCTGTGCTACAAACTAAAGAAAACTCTTCCTCACCCCTTCTATCAATTACTGGCGTCTTACTTAAAAGATAGATACTTTTTGGTTAAACACCGTGACGAATACACTGGTTTATATCCGGTTGACTCTGGAGTACCACAGGGTAGTGTACTGGGACCTGTACTCTACATAATTTATACAGCCGACCTTCCGACTACGAGATTAACAACTGTAGCTACATTTGCTGACGATACGGCCATACTAGCATCCCATATCGACCCTATACTTGCTTCAAGAAATTTACAAAATAACCTTGATAAAATCCATGTTTGGCTACCATATTTAAAATAGTATATTTTTGGTCTACGATATATGTTTAATAAACGTTTGTTATAAACATAAACACTTACAGAGCCGTATTTAAGGGTGGGGTTTTAGGGGTTAGAACCTCCCGCCCCTCCGTAATTATTTATCAAGTACTGGAAGTCCGCTTGCAATCGTAAAAAAATCAGAAAAAACAAAAACAATCTTTACAACTAATAACAAAAACATTAAACTTGAAGTATTAAAAAAAATTAAAACTAAAGATATTTCTAATAAACTAAATCCCAAATTAAAAAATCGGAAATTCCTATTAATATTTGGCGATTGGCGACACTGGATTGAATACACCTACTAGTAAATTGCAAGAATATAAAAACTGACGATGAAGAATTTAAAAAAGTGCTATATATTTACAGTAATATTGAAATAAATGAAATATATATTTTATCTTAATTCTTACTACATATTATGGTAAAAATTTTAAATTGCTATAAATTGTTTGAACCAAAAATTTTAAAAGAAAAATAAATTTTATGACCATCATTGGCAACATAGCTTAAAACAACACTTCTGCAAAAATTAGAGTGGGCATTGCAAACCCATAAATTGTTTTATATTTTGGTGTAATTTAGTTTTTCGTTTTGACAACAAGGGTATTCACACTCTCTGGTATATCACGTGGTAAATATATCACGTTTACCAGGGTGTTATTTGACTGTGTAGTAAACTCCCATAAGAGCAAATACCATACCTCGTGGTATTCGTAAGTTGCCCTCGACCGTGTATTTCTAGTATGGTAAAGTTAAACCAGTGCGCCGCTTTTCTGCGTTGTTGTATTTTAACTTCTAATATGGCGAAGTGCACACAGCTGATTTAAAGTAACTACTACTTACAAAAGTAATAACAGCTGATTGTGCTGAAAGTAGGATTAAAGTTAAAATACCAACACTCAATACCACGAGGAATGTTCACAGATATGGTATAAATGTGTTGTAAATTTACCACGTGTTAAATACACCAGAGAGTGTGAATACCCTAATTTATTTACCATCCGTAAAATAAGAATTTAGTTTGTGATTTTTATTAAATTAAAAAATTTTATTTAAAGACGGTTTTTTACAAAAGAGTTTAAAATTAAAATATGAATAAGTTTAAACTTATTAAAAATATTGTAGTAAACAAAAATTTTAAAATGGCACAAACAAAAGTTTTATCCGCGATGCCCCCCAGAAGTCAACCTGTAATCAAAATTTGTCGCTCCCTCAACAAATTATTTTAAATCATTAAATAAAGTTCACAAAAATCAAAATTTTCTTTGAATATCAAACTGAAATAAAGAAAAATCGCTCAAAAAAATAATTACTTTAATTAAATAAAAACAATCTTCTCACAAAATTTCAACTTTTTTGCGGTCACTTCCGACCAAAATACCTTTAAACAAAATTTTCCAATAACAATACTCAAAAATAAAATCGTAATTGTAAAAATACTTGCACAAAGTTATACTCAAAAAATCAACGGAGCAAAATCTAGGCCTTTGTCATTTCTGCCATCTTGGCAAAAAAAATCTCCTTCTACTCATTTTTCTGCAAACATTACATTTCAAAAATTTATATAACAAAATTTAAATTTAAAAATATTACCAAAACTGCACTTATTTTGCCGATTTTAGCATGACTGACGGTTTAAGTTGGGACTTAAATTTTTTTATTTAGGTATTTATTTATTTATCAAGTTCCTTCTATTTTTTATTTTATATTTGTTTTTTTTTTGTAGCTTTTTTTTATTTTTTAAATATATTGTACTTTATATTTTTATTTTTTGTTTTAAATTTTAGTTTTCTTTATATTTTAATAAATTAGCTATTTATTTTTTAATATTTTTAACCCCCCCCCCTCCCGAAAATCTAGTCTAAATACGGCCCTGAACATTTAACATTATTTTTTTATAAATTTTAAGCATAAAAGATAGAATTTTCAGCTAAACAATTCGTATTATAGATGTGGATTATACGTATAAATTTACCATATTGAAAATAATATATTTTTGGTCTACGATATATGTTTAATAAACGTTTGTCATAAACGTAAACACTTAACATTAATCCTTTATAAATTTTAAGCATGGCAGGTAGAATTTTCAGCTAAACAATTCGTATTATAGATGTGGATTATACATATAAATTTACCATATTTAAAATAGTGTATTTTTGGTCTACGGTATATGTTTAGTAAACGTTTGTTATAAACATAACCACATCACAACGAATCTAATGAAAAATGTGAAATTAATGTCAATAAAGAAAAAGAAGTGATAGATAATCCTATTGATATTACGAGTACATGCAATATCTCTAAGATTAATACTATTGATAATTTGCTAAATAATCAAACCTTGCCGCCATGCTTTGATTTTAAAGACAACGTCGAAGAACAGGAACAAAACGTGTTTATTTATACCTGATAAATTATTTTAAATTTTTATTTGATTTTTAATTTAAATATAATATTATTATTACATTTAACCCTGCGCTTTAATTTTTTTAACTACGCGCCATTGTAACTGGTAAAGTAAAGTAAGCCAACTAAAAGTTATCATAAGCCGCATAGGTAGATGGTTAGAGTGGTTGCCTCATAGTCTTGACACCGTGCGTTCGAATCCCGTAGATGTCAAAAAAAATGTAAGTACAATTTAATAAATTTCTGAAATGTAGGAATAATGTAATAATTCGAATTTCACAGATAGTAAACAGGGATAAACGCAGCCTAAAAAATACGCATTATGAAATTAAATTAAATTAAAAAAAAAATGCTCTAAATTTTTTTTTTATCTATAATTGTGATATAAAAATACGAATAATATACGTACATTAAATATGTATAATATACGTAGACAGTATACGTCTATATTGCACTGTTAAAGGAGTGAATCTTTAAAAATGCATACTTACTTCATCAATTATGCAGTAATGCAAACCTCAGCTTCCAGATATTTGAATATTGAGTTAAAGTTATTTGCGATCTTTTTTATTTTCAAAAAAACTTGTAAAAGTATTAAATGAATGTTGAATTTATTTTTAAATTTAGTAAACGATTGAATTACAATTAATTTAGATTTATAATTTCGTCAAATGCGCTCCGTATTATTCGATCACGATTCTTATTCAGTAAACCCCGTTATCACTTATAGTGTTGATTATGCGAACCTGTCTATCTTCCTGTAAGTTCGACCTTCAATGGTCCACTTTAAATTGGATGTGAATCTCCTCTTATCGTCACGTTACGTGAAAACAGCTCCCAGCTAATTCCAAATAATTTCTCTTCTTCTTGCCTAAATGTTTCTTCTTGGTTATTCCAAATTGAATTTCTTATTTTTGTTATCCAATATTTATTTGATTCTCTTTGAGAATTACTCCATTTCCAGAGAACAATCTCAACACGACCTTACCGGTCCACGTTTAATCATCAACAACCTTTTTTTCCTTCTTTATTATCTCCACCTGTTGTCCAGGCGATCCTTTATTATTTTTTTATTCAATTTTTCTTTTTATCGATGTTTTTTTATGATAACGTGATTTGAAATTATTATTTGATTGCATGTACCCGCACTGACGACCATGTTGGTTAACATATCTGACGTTCTTCGACTTTCAATCATTTACTTAACCAATAAATTTTTTGTTTTATTTTAAATTAAATCATGTGTTCAAATATCAAGTTTCTTTGAATTATTTTTTTTATTTACTTTATCGATGAAATTTGCAACTGCTTACCTTTATGAACACTGCAATATATAGGGATACGTCATGACCAAAAATACGTATACGTATACGTTTATGCTATACAGTTTATAGACGTAGCATAATGAAGGATAATATACGTATATTGAATATGTATAATATACGTAGACAGTATACGTCTATATATTGGGATACGTGATGACCAAAAATACGTATACGTATTCGTATATGGTATACGTATTATAGTTGGTTTTAACGTTTGGTCTAGACGATTTTTATACGTCTAATATACTATTATGTGTTACTTGGGGATTTTCCATTAATTTCCAACACTAAAAAAATATTTGAACTGAAACACTAGAACAATATTAACTTGCTCACTGCACTCGGATGAATGCAATTTTATATTAACACGGAGGTAATCTTCAATAGCAAGTGGTCAACGTTTTTATTTATCCGGGAATCACCGGCAACAAACTTTGATAAAATGTGCCATTTTTGCGTTTTTATCATCGGTAATTATAGTAATGTCACCTAACACCTACTAGATTCGATCTATCAAGGTTGAGATTCACTCTACATAGCGCTTATTTTAGCGTCTAGTTAGAATTAATCATTTTAGTGTGAAATATAAAGTAGAGAGAAATTATACACTAAAAATTAACACTAAATTATTTACCAACTACACTAGATGTTTTACACGACAAAATTTTTTACTGTGTATGAAATTATATTTAAAAGAGCGACGTGTGGATTAGAAGAAATTTGGTTGATAATTTGAAATTATAAGTTCGATGCTTGATCAAGTATAAAAATTTTTGCAGCTTAAAATAATTTCGATTGCAAATAATTTAAAATCGAATTCTGGTATTAAGATTTTTTTTAACGAACATTGAACCTACCACCCTAAAAAGTTTCTCTACTCTCGCATATCAGAGCTACGCCGTGCGTGGTAAGGAAAAGTGGTTTATAAAAAATATCACTACAATACAGACGATGACAAATCAATCACGATTGCTAGGTTTAAGGGTCGGTATTTCGATGTCAGTTGGAAGTTTAAGCCTAAGATAAGCCAAACAAGGTTTGAACTACAGCATTTCATTTTTTGCAATAAATTGTGATCTGAATTACCAGGCTAGATACTGGAATATTAGTAGAATATTACTGGAATAAATTATTAAAAATTATATTTTGAAAAAAAATATAATATAATATTATCTCTAGTGCTTATTAAATTCGTATGATATTATTTGTTTCCATGATGTTATAAAAATTGAAATAATTTGGAAAAATTGATTTTGGAATGGATTCCAGATTTCTCGTTTAATTTCAAAGTGAATATTTATTTTAAACCCTGAAAAATTAATCAGCCTTCGTCGGATTCTTTTTTAAAAATAAATATTAAAATTAAAAAAAAATATTTTTTACAAACTAAATTTAAACCTTTTATTGTCTAAACTTAACGGCTTTTGAGTTAGAAATTAAAGTAAGTAAAAAAATGAAGAAAAATTCGAGATTTGTTTACTTTGGTTATTTTCAAAATTCTTGTATCTTTTAAACGAAAATTTACAAAAATTCTGACGTCCTATTCCGGATAGGAAATTTAACGGGCTACAACTCTTGTCTAGTAAAATTTTTTTGAAAAACCAATTTTTTTCACGGAAAATCAGAAAATAATAAAGAAAGCAGCTACAAAACAAAAAATTAAATTAATTAATTTTATTGAAAAATTATTTTTTTAATTAATACATCTTTTAAAACAATCAAAACCGTTTATTGAAAATGAGGGTAGTCATTTTGAAAATTTACTTAAATAATGTAATAGTTTAACCTTAGTTAATAAAAAATTAAAAATTTTAAAACCCCCTGACTGTAAAAAAATTCTAAAAATAAAAATTAATATTAAAAGTACCTTACTTTAAAAACTATACTGTTCCCTTTAAAAAGAAAAAAGCAATTTTTTCTTCTTCATTCAACAACAAATTCTCAGACTCCTCCCCCCCCCCGCTACAAAATTTAAACATTAATTTTGAAGTCGGCGGAAACGGAGATTTGTTCCACTTACGAAACCTGTTTATACATTCCATATTAAACATTCAGTATTTATATACATATTTCGCCTAGAATAATGATACCGACTGTAACACATCGTATTTTAAATGAAACAAACCTACCTTTTATTTAAATTAAGATTAAAAAATTATTTCATTAAATTATTTAGAACTTATAGTGATAGCCCTTGTATTTTTTCTAATTTCGTATGTGATATTCCATTTCTCCAAAACTGTTGCCCATGGTTTACTGTTGTTACCAAAGCACATCTTCGCTCTTATCATAGGCATCTGAAACCGAGAATTTATTATAGATAGATTTATTCCATTTATTATAGATAGATTTTTATACTTTATTTTATATTAAGTGCGTCAAATACAAATTTTTAGTACTTGAATGATGTATGTTGTCGAAACCGTTCAGGTCGAGACTCAAAACATCATTCAAGAGCATTTACACTTTCTTGTTCACAAAATATTAGAATAAATTGTTTCAGAGTTTCATTTATTTTTAATTTTTTGGCAAGTGTAGAAAATGAAATATGCAATACAGATAACATAAATACTAAGTTTGGTTCCTTTAGAGTCTTTTTTAACACAGCGTTGTCTTCATTACTTTTAGCTGAATCACTCTTCTTCTTTCTAATGGGTATATCTTCACCACTTACATTAACCAAATTGTTAACTTTTGATATCAATTGTCCCTTTGGTAAAATAGATTTTCCGGTTCTGGAGTCTTTCTTTCTTATTGCCGGGACAACATATGTCCCTACAACTTCTTTCGGAAATAAGGCAATAATTTTAGCTGCTAGCACTAAATAATCATTTTCTTTCAGTCGATTGCAACAAAATAATTATTTCTATACGTATTTAAGTGTGCAAACCATAGAGGTTTTTAGAGCTTCTGAATGTTTTTTATTGAAACCGCTCAGGTTGAAACATAAAACATAAATGATTATTAGTAATGATTATACAGTTACTCACAAAAGTACTCGGGCGTTAATTTTTTTGTCGCAGATTTCATAGTCTTTATTTTTGTTCATATAAATTTTTTAGTTTTTCGCCTCGTTTTCGACTGAGAGTGACTTAAAGGTGGTTTTCTCAGGAGATTTTTATGCGATTTTTACCGATACTGCTTTAAGTCACTCTCGGTCGAAAACGAAGCGGCGAATAAAAAAATATATATAAACAAAAATGAAGACAAGGAAATTATCTACCAAAAATGTCTGAAAAGTATTTTTGTAAAAGTGATGTTTATATGTCAAAAATAGTTTTCAAAACTGTATATCTAAAACTTTATCTTACAACATTTATGATTTACAATAACACATAAAATTATAAGTACTATAATTTTATGCACAATAATAATGTAAAAATTACCTACCCTTTAGGCACAGACGCGCTATGTCAATCACATGTACTACGTATACAAAACAATGTATACAGCCACTACTCTTATTACGATTGCACTTAGAAATGAAGTGAAAACCATAAAGACACTCTTGCATATTATCGAGGTGGGCGCGCGTACGCTTGAATCAAATGTATCAGTTAATTTATATTTGAATCAAACATTACTATTTCAGAGACTTTCAAATGAAACAGACAGATATTCCTGCATTTTTAAATAGAATATGTTAAGTAGATTTTCTTTTTGGATTTAATTTAAATTTCAAATAAATTATTAATTCATCTTAAGTTTACCCTTTTATTTCAATGAAATAATATATTCTTACATCAAATAATGTTTGTTTGGATCTAATATATTTTTTTAAATTTACGTGTATATTTGCAGCAAATATACTATTTTTTGCATTACTTATGATGTACATAGTTTCAATAATTTTATCGAAAGTTAATCAAGTCTTTCTTCATTCAAATTGCAAAAATAGCGCGTCGAAATTTGCTTTTTTCAAAATGGCAAAAAATAACTTAAAAAACAAATCTCCATCAATTTTCGACCAAATTGGACACATTTTGATATTCAGAAAGCTTTAAATGATTGAAGATTCTTTTAGCCAATTTTCAGATTTACAATATTTTTTTCTAGATCAAAAATGCTAAATGTCCTGGGTTAGAAGTAAAATGTCATTTAAATATATAAATTTTAATGTTTATATAGTACACATTAGGTTAATTTTTAGTGTTACGGCGATTACTGGGTTTCTACGGCGACGTTTCTTATCGGGAGAACCACGAATTGAGGAATGTGATGTATTACTGTCAGACATTTCTCCATTATTAGAGTCTACTGCCTGTCTACCACACGATCCACACGATGGAGGACGAGGACAGCCACGCTTTTTTTTATATGGCCCCCGCTTTTTTCCAGCATCGCAGCGTCGTTTTCGTTTTCGTTTGCAACAGCCATCTTCCGGTTCTTCGGTTTTATTTGCAGCTTTGGGTTTCGATACTTTATTTAATTTCATTTCGCTAAAATTTTAAACAGGTAGTAAATATCAAAAATTTAAATCGTCAACACCGCTCAGCTCAGCTCAGCTTCGTATCAACAACGTTGACGTAGCCTGCGTAACTGGTTTTTTTTGTTTAAATAAAAATATACAATACACTCTATTTTAAAAGTTCTCTAACTTTGAATTTGTTGTTGTCTGTAGCTGTCTTGTTATTATTTTCTGTGAAATGGATTTGATTTTCAAAAATTTTTACTAGACAAAAGTTGTAGTCCGTTAAATTTCCTATCCGGAACGGGGCGTCAGATTTTTTGTAAAATGTTTCGTTTAAAAGATAGAGAATTACGAAAAAAATCAAAAAAAAACTCAAGTTTTCAACATTTTGTTACTTACTTTAATTCATAACTCGAAAGTCGTTGATTTTAGACAATAAAAGGTTTAAATCTAGGTTGCTATTTAACATTTTTTTTGCGGAACTTCCTTTTCGAGAAAATTGCAAAAATAGGGAGTTAAAATTTGATTTTTTAGAATTACAATATTTTTTTTAGTCAAATAATGTTAAATATCCAAGGCTAGAAGTAAAATTTAATTTAAAGATATAAATTTTATTGTTCATAATATAATACACATTAGGTTAATTTCTAGAGGTACGTTAGCGTTGATTATAATTTCAACGGCGACGTTTATAGTCGAGTGAAATTGTGGAATATGATGAATAATTACTGTCAGACATTTCTCCATTATCAGAGTCTACTGCCTGTCTACCACACGATGGAGGACGAGGGCAGCCACGCTTTTTTTTATTTGGTCCCCGTTTTTTTCCAGCATCGCAGCGTCGTTTCCGTTTTGGTTTGCCACAACAATCTTCTGGTTCTTCGGATTTGTTTGAATTTTTGGTTTCATCAGATTCTTTCAATTTTATTTTACTAAAATTTTGACTATCGATATCACAAAATCATCAAAAAATTTAGCTGTCAACCCTGAGCTGCCTAGATCAATAATGTTGACGTAGTCTGAGTAACTGGTTTATTTTGAAAATAAACACAAATCTAAATTTTTTACACAAAAATATTTTCTAATGTAAATAATAAATAACGATATTTTTAGATCTTTGTATTTGAATATATTTTTGCTAATAGTTCAGTTTTTGATATTGGCAGAATACACTGAAATGTGAGGAGTAATTTTGTATTTTCGAATCGAACTTGTTCAATTCAATATTTGTTATAATCATCATTATTTTTATTTATTTTATTATTTTTATTTTATTCATTATTTTTCATTGATCAATTGGTGCATTTCTACTTGCAGAGCGAACTTCTTTCAGAGACTCTCTGGCGGCATTTTCGTATAAGTAAATTTCATACTTAACTTCTGCAACTGTTTTGGAACCAACATGGTCTGCTATAACTTCCAAATTGTGAACTCCATATTTTCGGAGAGCTTCCAAAAGTTGGATCTTTTCATTTTCTGTCCAAGTAAGATTCATAAGAAAACTATAAAATAACCTAGTCGAAAATTACAAATGTAAAACAGATGGAAGGTAACTAACATAAATACCAACTTGATATTTTCATATTATTTATTATATTATAAAAGACCTTCAACGTTCTAAGTCGAGTATATTCATCTCATTTATCTTCATATTATGTTTATCTTACTTTACTGTGAACTTGCCTGCGATTTTATCAAGGTGTGCTAAAATTGAATGTTTCATTTAATTACCCAAACTTAATAAAATTAGTAGTATTTTAAATTATTAACATGTGAATTCGCCTGTTTTCGGCCAGCAGCCGAGAAGCATTCTTCTATCATAACGGAGGTACAATACAGTCCTGTAACATTCTTTCGATGCAGTGATTACCATAAATTTTTCGTGTTTGAGTAAACATTTCAAACTTGGATACTCCACTTCACAACATAGCATTCCATTATTCTGCTGTCTAATTCTTATAAGCTAGTACCCTCTGTAGTCGTATCTTCTTGTTTTTTGGTTTTAAAAGTGATTTTCGTTTGGCAACACGGCCAAAATTCCCATTTATTAATCAATTTTTACTGTACTTCCAGAAACGAAATTTTTATAGCGCCGATTAAATTCAGGTATCGTCAATATTCGATTACATTTATATTAGATAGTAATACTAAACGTACGTTAATTCTCAGCTTGAGTCGCACTTCTTGGCCTGCCAGATCTGTGTCAGCGGGGCTACCCACAGTTGGATTACAATTTATTACTGATAACATTATGTTATAAATTTATTTGCCGAGTAGGACTGGTCTAGGGGGATATTTTTAGTGAGTACAGGAGGTTGTCAAAACGGCCTGGAGCGTAGAGCCAGTTTTAACAAACGCAACCACCGCAAATCTCGGATCTCTACCCTAAAATCTAGTCATCTAATCGTGGTAAAAATTGGCTGACAACTCCCGGGTAATTAATAGTTCTCCTAGTTCTTTATTTTCTACACATGTAATTTTCAAGTGTAAATTATACCCAAAAATTCTTTAATAAATGAAATGTACGATTGCACATTTTGGCTGTTTTTACGCGTATTTTTAAATGATCCTTAAAAATTAGTTTATATATTTGCAATTTACGCCAAATCCTACTATAAATTCATTAATTTTTTGTCTAATTTGTGGTGTATTTTAAAGTCCTACTCTCCTTGTCAGTACCGGTTGCACTATGTACTGTAGTCTTCGAAATTTTTAAATATTCTGAAATTTCTGTTTCCGATTTTTTTTCACCGTATATAAGAAGCACATTCGCTCGAATTTCAGTCGTTAAACTTTTACTTTCTCCCATAATTTTTACGAAATACTCGAACACTTTTCTTGATACTACCTCGCTAAATTCACTAAAATTAAAAATCCAAAAAATTATATTTTTCTATTTACCAGGGCATAAGAAAGTACTAAACAGGAAATAATTACAAAAATTTTAATATAAAAATATTTTTAGGAATTTTTATGCTAGCTTTGTGCTTACCATCTCTAATCACAGGTAATATTTTCTTTTTTATAAAATGCAGTTTCACAGATATTAAGGGCATATTGTATTTTGAACTTATTTGAACTTAGTTAACCCAGTGTGAGCAAGAGTAAAACAATATAAATATTAAGATCATAATATCAGTGGCGATTGGTACGGCAGGGCGATGAAGCGCTGCGCCATCCTCTCAGTTCACAAAACAGAATAATTATTATACTGTCGTGTTACAAAATGGTTTAGTCCCTTGATGAAAATTTGTAAATTTTATTAATTTTATTTTGTAAATGTAAGGTTGGCGGAAGGTTGAAAAGAGTAGGAGCTTTTTTGCCAAAGATATAATTTTTATAAAGAAAGAAAAGAAATATTTTTTTTTTTAATAGTTTTTGAGTATTGTGATTCGAATTTTGATTGAGAGTGTTTCTGGTCAAAAGTGGTCGCCGCCGAGATTTTTGAATTTTTTTGCATTGATTAAATTTTAATTTTTTTATGAGTAATTTTTGTTTGATTGAGGGTAATTTTAATTTTGGACTTGATAGTAATTTAATTGAAATATTTGGATTTATGAAATTATATTTAAAAGAACGACGTGTGGATTAGAAGATATCAGATTTTGTTGATAATTTGAAATTATAAGTTCGATCCTTGACCAAGTATAAAAATTTCGAGATTTTTTTATATTGTTTTACGAATAAATGAGTAATATTAATTAATTAATTAAACACACGATTTCTAGCACAAAGTTTATTTTATATTTTACATATAATATCTTAAGAACACGTGAACCTAGGTCGGATGCCGTTGCTGGTCTGTCGGTATTTTCTACCGCCCTTAATTTGTAAAATGATCAATGAACTTAGGGAACAACGTCACAGGGCGACGGTCACTCAAAATGGTTTCTAACAATTGGTTATTTTCAAAACTCTTGTATCTTTTAAACGAAACATTTTATATTACAAAAATTCTGACACCCTATTCCGGATAGGAAATTCAACGGATTACAATTTTTGTCTAATAATATTTTTTGAAAAACCAATTCCTTTCACGGAAAATCAGAAAATAGTAAAAAAGGCAGCTACAAAACAAAAAATTAAATTAATTAATTTTATTGAAAAATTATTTTATTAATTAAGGTTAAACTATTATATTATTTAAGTAAATCTTCAAAATGACTACCCTCATTTTCAATACACAGTCGTGATTGTTTTAAAAGATGTATTAATTTTTATTTATATTTAAATTTAAATTTTTATTTTTATTGAAAAATTATTTTATTAAGGTTAAACTATTACATTATTTAAGTAAATCTTCAAAATGACTACCCTCATTTTCAATACACAGTCGTGATTGTTTTAAAAGATGTATTAATTTTTATTTATATTTAAATTTAAATTTTTATTTTTATTGAAAAATTATTTTATTAAGGTTAAACTATTACATTATTTAAGTAAATCTTCAAAATGACTACCCTCATTTTCAATGCATAGTCGTGATTGTTTTAAAAGATGTATTAATTAATAAAATGATTTTTAAATAAAAATAAAAATTTTGTGAATTTAATTTTTTGGTTTGTAGCTGCCTTGTTTATTATTTTATGATTTTCTGTGAAATATATTGGTTTTTCAAAAATTTTTACTAGACAAAAGTTATAGTCCGTTAAATTTCCTATCGGGAATGGGACGTCAAAATTTGTGTAAAATGTTTCGTTTAAAAGATACAGAGTTTTGAAACAAACCAAAATAAAAGAAAGCTCAAATTTTTCAACACGTTTTTACCTACTTTTATTCATAACTCGAACGCCGTTGATTTTAGACAAAAAATGGTTAAATCTAGTTTGTAGATTACTTCACGCTTTTTAAAAAAGTACTAATCCATTTTTAATAAAAAATTAATATTTTCCGGGCGATGGCTACTTGAGACGTGAAAGTGGAAATTAAAAGAAATGCTTTAAAGAGGACTAACTCTCGAAGGATTGAATTGATAAAAAAGAATTTGTTAAAAATATTTATTAGAAAAATGTCTTCTATCACCACCTAAGTTATGTAAAGTGTATCCGGCGAGACTCTGTATATATGTTTTATTTTTGTATAAATTTTATGTTTTCGTTTAGGATAATAGTAATAGATTGACTTTTTCTATTTTGTATTTGTGTTTTGTTTTGAAGAGGGGTGCATTAATTTTAGCCCAAGAGCGTCGTTTATCTTAGGACGGCGCTGGCAATTTCTGTTATGTTAAAAATGACATAAATTAGGTAACATTATTTTTTCAACACATGTAATTTGTTCGCAAAAAAGCTGAAGTTAAAAAAACATTTCATTATTTTCTGCCGAAAAATTCGTCATTTTGAAAATACTGAAACTTTCAGACATTTTTCGAAATTTTCCCAAAACAAGTAATTTTAAAATATGTTTATTTAAGAAACTAAATGGTTGAAATGATAATCATTAGCTAAGTTATGATAGTGTACAATAAAAGAAGACACATTTATTTTTCAGCTTATATAAAAATTTTTTTGCATTACTTATATCTATATGTACATAGTTTCAATAATTTTATCGAAAGTTAATCAAGTCATTCGTTATTCAAAGTACTAGCCCGAAGATTCAAAAGGATTATGCGATTTTTATTTTGAAAATCTGGCCGACAAAAAATTGCAAAAATAGTGAGTCGAAATTTGCTTCTCTCAAAATGGCATCATAGTATCTCCATCAATTTTCGACTAAATTGGACACATTTTGATATTCAGAAAGCCTTAAATGATTGAAGATTCTTTAAGCCAATTTTCAGATTTACAATATTGTTTTCTAGATCAAATGCTAAATGTCTTGGGCTAGAAGTAAAATGCCATTTAAATATATAAATTTTAATGTTTATATAGTACACATTAGGTTAATTTTTAGTGTTACGGCGATTACTGGGATTTCTACGACGACGTTTCTTATCGGGTGAACCACGAATTGAGGAATGCGATGTATTACTGTCAGACATTTCTCCATTATTAGTGTCTACTGCCTGTCTACCACACGATGGAGGACGAGGACAGCCACGCTTTTTTTTATTTGGCCCCCGCTTTTTTCCAGCATCGCAGCGTCGTTTTCGTTTTCGTTTACAACAGCCATCTTTCGGTTCTTCGGTTTTATTTGCATCTTCGGTTTTATTGGTTTCTTTGGGTTTCGATATTTTATTTAATTTCATTTCACTAAAATTTTAAACAGGTAGTAAATATCAAAAATTTAAATTGTCAACACCGCTCAGCTTCGTATTAACAACGTTGACGTAGCCCGAGTAACTGGTTTCTTTTTTTTAAATAAAAATATACAATACACTCTATTTTAAAAGTTCTCTAACTTTGAATTTGTTGTTTGAAACCAACTTTATTTTTTGTGATCTGAAATGGAGAAAAAGCTCTGGTTTCAAACCGGGTATATTGTTAAAATTAGGATTAGTTAAAATACGGTTAAAAAAAGCTGAAATCCAAAGATTTTTAGTGATCTACATAATTATTTTAGATAAAATATTACGTGACTTTAATTTTTTTTGTAGCTGCCTTGTTTATTATTTTCTGTGAAATGGATTGGTTTTTCAAAAATTTTTACTAGACAAAAGTTGTAGTCCGTTAAATTTCCTATCCGGAATGGGGCTTCAGATTTTTTGTAAAATGTTTCGTTTAAAAGATAAGTTTTGAAAAAAATCAAAAAAAACTGATATTTTCAACATTTTTTTACTTGAATTCATAACTCGAAAGCCGTTGATTTTAGACAATAAAAGGTTTAAATCTATAGTCGATCTAAGATATGAATAATATGGCGTGTCGTTTGCAAGGTCTAATGTACACCGGGAAACTTCAGATAATTTAAATAGTACTTAGGGCCGATATATTCACCTCCTCGTAAAGTGGCTAATAGCGTTACAAGGAACTTAGTTATTAGTAAACGTATATTCACCTACCAATAGCGGCAATCGTCTCGTAAATACGAGTTACGGGTAAGATAAGTTACAAGTCACTTGGAGTACCAAGTAAAACGTTACAAGTGAGATTTGAACTTAAAATTTATAAATGGTGTGTATTTTTTGTATTTTATAATTTTTTAAAATGTGTCTTATCGACGATATTTATCTGATCTTAGACGAAATTGACGAAAATATTATATATTTCCGTTCATATAATACTAAAAACAGATTTCACGAATTTTTACGGAAGATATGCAGAATAACGATCAAAATAATAACTTACATCGTGCCAAGTTTTTTAAATTATGCATTATAATTGCATCTGGGTTACAACTACCTGTTAAAAATATTTTTATAAAGTTTATTACTTAACCCTTTCAAACCCAGAGTGTGTACCTTTTATTAAATTATTTTGAAGTTGGTGACAAACTTAAATGCTAAATAGCAAGCATTTTTCAATGAAAAAACGACGAGGAATTCAATAATTCTTTCTTTCAAAAAATAATTGCTATCTAACATATAAGTTTGTCATCAAAAACTTCAAAATAATTTAATAAAACGCGAGTACACTATAGTGTACCCGCATACGTATGCACATATTTTATTGTTTTTTAGCGCATAAAGTTCCGAGCCCTGGTTATAACCAAATAACTACGTCTATTCGATCTCGGTTCAGTTTAGGCAACACGCATAGCACTTCAATCGCAAAAATTTCCTTATTGTAAATATAGTCTAACGTCAAAGCAATTTCATTGGTTTACATTTCAAGGTCGTCGCTTTAGTACAAATTCCAATATTTTTCTTAAAAAAAACAGACTATAGGTTGCTATTTAACATTTTTTTTGTGGGACTTTCTTTTCAAGAAAATTGCAAAAATAGCGTGTTAAAATTTGATTTTTGCAAAAAGGCAAAAAAATAATCCCTTCCAATTTTTGACCAAATTGGACAAATTCTGATTTTTTAGAATTATAATATTTTTTTTAGTCAAATAATGTTAAATATTCAAGGCTAGAAGTAAAATTTAATTTAAAGATATAAATTTTATTGTTCATAATATAATACACATTAGGTTAATTTCTAGAGGTACGTTAGCGTTGATTATAATTTCTACGGCGACGTTTATAGTCGAGTGAAATTGTGGAACATGATGAATAATTACTGTCCGACATTTCTCCATTATGAGAGTCTACTGCCTGTCTACCACACGATGGAGGACGAGGGCAGCCACGCTTTATTTTTATTTGGTCCCCGTTTTTTTCCAGCATCGCAGCGTCGTTTCCGTTTTGGTTTGCCACAGCAATCTTCTGGTTCTGCGGATTTGTTTGAATTTTTGGTTTCATCAGATTCTTTCAATTTCATTTTACTAAAATTTTGACTATCGATATCACAAAATCATCAAAAAATTTAGCTGTCAACCCTGAGCTGCCTAGATCAATAATGTTGACGTAGTCTGAGTAACTGGTTTATTTTGAAAATAAACACAAATCTAAATTTTTTACACAAAAATATTTTCTAATGTAAATAATAAATAACGATATTTTTAGATCTTTGTATTTGAATATATTTTTGCTAATAGTTCAGTTTTTGATATTGGCAGAATACACTGAAATGTGAGGAGTAATTTTGTATTTTCGAATCGAACTTGTTCAATTCAATATTTGTTATAATCATCATTATTTTTATTTATTTTATTATTTTTATTTTATTCATTATTTTTCATTGATCAATTGGTGCATTTCTACTTGCAGAGCGAACTTCTTTCAGAGACTCTCTGGCGGCATTTTCGTATAAGTAAATTGCATACTTAACTTCTGCAACTGTTTTGGAACCAACATGGTCTGCTATAACTTCCAAATTGTGAACTCCATATTTTCGGAGAGCTTCCAAAAGTTGGATCTTTTCATTTTCTGTCCAAGTAAGATTCATAATAAAACTCTAAAATAACCTAGTCGAAAATTACAAATGTAAAACAGATGGAAGGTAACTAACATAAATACCAACTTGATATTTTCATATTATTTATTATATTATAAAAGACCTTCAACGTTCTAAGTCGAGTATATTCATCTCATTTATCTTCATATTATGTTTATCTTACTTTACTGTGGACTTGCCTGCGATTTTATCAAGGTGTGCTAAAATTGAATGTTTCATTTAATTACCCAAACTTAATAAAATTAGTAGTATTTTAAATTATTAACATGTGAATTCGCCTGTTTTCGGCCAGCAGCCGAGAAGCATTCTTCTATCATAACGGAGGTACAATACAGTCCTGTAACATTCTTTCGATGCAGTGATTACCATAAATTTTTCGTGTTTGAGTAAACATTTCAAACTTGGATACTCCACTTCACAACATAGCATTCCATTATTCTGCTGTCTAATTCTTATAAGCTAGTACCCTCTGTAGTCGTATCTTCTTGTTTTTTGGTTTTAAAAGTGATTTTTGTTTGGCAACACGGCCAAAATTCCCATTTATTAATCAATTTTTACTGTACTTCCAGAAACGAAATTTTTATAGCGCCGATTAAATTCAGGTATCGTCAATATTCGATTACATTTATATTAGATAGTAATACTAAACGTACGTTAATTCTCAGCTTGAGTCGCACTTCTTGGCCTGCCAGATCTGTGTCAGCGGGGCTACCCACAGTTGGATTACAATTTATTACTGATAACATTATGTTATAAATTTATTTGCCGAGTAGGACTGGTCTATGGGGATATTTTTAGTGAGTACAGGAGGTTGTCAAAACGGCCTGGAGCGTAGAGCCAGTTTTAACAAACGCAACCACCGCAAATCTCGGATCTCTACCCTAAAATCTAGTCATCTAATCGTGGTAAAAATTGGCTGACAACTCCCGGGTAATTAATAGTTCTCCTAGTTCTTTATTTTCTACACATGTAATTTTCAAGTGTAAATTATACCCAAAAATTCTTTAATAAATGAAATGTACGATTGCACATTTTGGCTGTTTTTACGCGTATTTTTAAATGATCCTTAAAAATTAGTTTATATATTTGCAATTTACGCCAAATCCTACTATAAATTCATTAATTTTTTGTCTAATTTGTGGTGTATTTTAAAGTCCTACTCTCCTTGTCAGTACCGGTTGCACTATGTACTGTAGTCTTCGAAATTTTTAAATATTCTGAAATTTCTGTTTCCGATTTTTTTTCACCGTATAAAAGAAGCACATTCGCACGAATTTCAGTCGTTAAACTTTTACTTTCTTCCATAATTTTTACGAAATACTCGAACACTTTTCTTGATACTACCTCGCTAAATTCACTAAAATTAAAAATCCAAAAAATTATATTTTTCCATTTACCAGGGCATAAGAAAGTACTAAACAGGAAATAATTACAAAAATTTTAATATAAAAATATTTTTAGGAATTTTTATGCTAGCTTTATTGTGCTTACCATCTCTAATCACAGGTAATATTTTCTTTTTTATAAAATGCAGTTTCACAGATATTAAGGGCATATTGTATTTTGAACTTATTTGAACTTACAAGGGAAACGCCAGGTATGCGAAATTTTGTTTTGATTTATACTTATACTACGTATAGATTACACCTAAGACATTACGTGAATGAAATAGTAGCGCGCCATATTCAGCCAATTTTGAGAAAATCGAATTTGAAAATTTCTTATTTTAGCATGAAATAAAGTGATGAAAGATATAACTTGCAACAAAGGTTTCGTGGTAACGAGGTAGAGTGGTGGCTTTGATAAGCAAGGGTTCTAGGTTCGATTCTAGCATCGGTACTTTTTTTTTTTCAACTATTTTTTTTTTAATTAATTTTCTTTTTAAGTAATATGTAAATTAACAGATATTTAATAATTATTCGAAATTATTAATTTTTCAGATCTCAAACGTTGGACGATATCGTTTTGTCTTACTAACAGTATTTTCAACCATTTCTTAAATTGATTATTATTCGAAACGTTCGAAAATTTTTGGGATTTGTTAAAAATTATACTTTTTAATTAAATAAGTATTTATTTATATATTTAATAAGAAATGAAAAGTTACATAATTGAATAAGTATTTACATATTACATGCAATATATTATTATTATACATATTAATTATTTTCTGATCATTTTACATTGTATAATATTTTACACCGACGCTATTCATCGTAAAAACAGGGAAAACAGTAAGTTTTACGGCATCTAGCACATCTTGCAAATGAAGATTTTTAGCAGGCTCAAGGTTGGTTTAGCTTATCGATAGGAAAGCAAGCTTTATTGGCATTCATAAAACAATTACGGAAAAATCCGGGTGCATACTATGTTCTTAAATTTGAATAAAAACAAATAAACAAATGTTGGGATTTTTACCTACAAAGCACGTGCCGGAAGACATCATATTACTTAAAAAGAAAATTAATTAAAAAAAAAATAGTTGAAAAAAAAAAAGTACCGATGCTAGAATCGAACCTAGAACCCTTGCTTATCAAAGCCACCACTCTACCTCGTTACCACGAAACCTTTGTTGCAAGTTATATCTTTCATCACTTTATTTCATGCTAAAATAAGAAATTTTCAAATTCGATTTTCTCAAAATTGGCTGAATATGGCGCGCTACTATTTCATTCACGTAATGTCTTAGGTGTAATCTATACGTAGTATAAGTATAAACCAAAACAAAATTTCGCATACCTGGCGTTTCCCTTGTTAGTTAACCCAGTGTGAGCAAGAGTAAAGCAATATAAATATTAAGATCATAATATCAGTGGCGATTGGTACGGCAGGGCGATGAAGCGCTGCGCCATCCTCTCAGTTCACAAAACAGAATAATTATTATACTGTCGTGTTACAAAATGGTTTAGTCCCTTGATGAAAATTTGTAAATTTTATTAATTTTATTTTGTAAATGTAAGGTTGGCGGAAGGTTGAAAAGAGTAGGAGCTTTTTTGCCAAAGATTGCCGCCGGTGCGGTCGATTGATTTTTGGCTCTGTGTTTTTGAGTATTGTGATTCGAATTTTGATTGAGAGTGTTTCTGGTCAAAAGTGGTCGCCGCCGAGATTTTTGAATTTTTTTGCATTGATTAAATTTTAATTTTTTTATGAGTAATTTTTGTTTGATTGAGAATAATTTGAATTTTGGACTTGATAGTAATTTAATTGAAATATTTGGATTTATGAAATTATATTTAAAAGAACGACGTGTGGATTAGAAGATATCAGATTTTGTTGATAATTTGAAATTATAAGTTCGATCCTTGACCAAGTATAAAAATTTCGAGATTTTTTTATATTGTTTTACGAATAAATGAGTAATATTAATTAATTAATTAAACACACGATTTCTAGCACAAAGTTTATTTTATATTTTACATATAATATCTTAAGAACACGTGAACCTAGGTCGGATGCCGTTGCTGGTCTGTCGGTATTTTCTACCGCCCTTAATTTGTAAAATGATCAATGAACTTAGGGAACAACGTCACAGGGCGACGGTCACTCAAAATGGTTTCTAACAATTGGTTATTTTCAAAACTCTTGTATCTTTTAAACGAAACATTTTATATTACAAAAATTCTGACACCCTATTCCGGATAGGAAATTCAACGGACTACAATTTTTGTCTAATAATATTTTTTGAAAAACCAATTCCTTTCACGGAAAATCAGAAAATAGTAAAAAAGGCAGCTACAAAACAAAAAATTAAATTAATTAATTTTATTGAAAAATTATTTTATTAATTAAGGTTAAACTATTATATTATTTAAGTAAATCTTCAAAATGACTACCCTCATTTTCAATACACAGTCGTGATTGTTTTAAAAGATGTATTAATTTTTATTTATATTTAAATTTAAATTTTTATTTTTATTGAAAAATTATTTTATTAAGGTTAAACTATTACATTATTTAAGTAAATCTTCAAAATGACTACCCTCATTTTCAATACACAGTCGTGATTGTTTTAAAAGATGTATTAATTTTTATTTATATTTAAATTTAAATTTTTATTTTTATTGAAAAATTATTTTATTAAGGTTAAACTATTACATTATTTAAGTAAATCTTCAAAATGACTACCCTCATTTTCAATGCATAGTCGTGATTGTTTTAAAAGATGTATTAATTAATAAAATGATTTTTAAATAAAAATAAAAATTTTGTGAATTTAATTTTTTGGTTTGTAGCTGCCTTGTTTATTATTTTATGATTTTCTGTGAAATATATTGGTTTTTCAAAAATTTTTACTAGACAAAAGTTATAGTCCGTTAAATTTCCTATCGGGAATGGGACGTCAAAATTTGTGTAAAATGTTTCGTTTAAAAGATACAGAGTTTTGAAACAAACCAAAATAAAAGAAAGCTCAAATTTTTCAACACGTTTTTACCTACTTTTATTCATAACTCGAACGCCGTTGATTTTAGACAAAAAATGGTTAAATCTAGTTTGTAGATTACTTCACGCTTTTTAAAAAAGTACTAATCCATTTTTAATAAAAAATTAATATTTTCCGGGCGATGGCCACGTGAGACGTGAAAGTGGAAATTAAAAGAAATGCTTTAAAGAGGACTAACTCTCGAAGGATTGAATTGATAAAAAAGAATTTGTTAAAAATATTTATTAGAAAAATGTCTTCTATCACCACCTAAGTTATGTAAAGTGTATCCGGCGAGACTCTGTATATATGTTTTATTTTTGTATAAATTTTATGTTTTCGTTTAGGATAATAGTAATAGATTGACTTTTTCTATTTTGTATTTGTGTTTTGTTTTGAAGAGGGGTGCATTAATTTTAGCCCAAGAGCGTCGTTTATCTTAGGACGGCGCTGGCAATTTCTGTTATGTTAAAAATGACATAAATTAGGTAACATTATTTTTTCAACACATGTAATTTGTTCGCAAAAAAGCTGAAGTTAAAAAAACATTTCATTATTTTCTGCCGAAAAATTCGTCATTTTGAAAATACTGAAACTTTCAGACATTTTTCGAAATTTTCCCAAAACAAGTAATTTTAAAATATGTTTATTTAAGAAACTAAATGGTTGAAATGATAATCATTAGCTAAGTTATGATAGTGTACAATAAAAGAAGACACATTTATTTTTCAGCTTATATAAAAATTTTTTTGCATTACTTATATCTATATGTACATAGTTTCAATAATTTTATCGAAAGTTAATCAAGTCATTCGTTATTCAAAGTACTAGCCCGAAGATTCAAAACGATTATGCGATTTGAATTTTGAAAATCTGGCCGACAAAAAATTGCAAAAATAGTGAGTCGAAATTTGCTTCTCTCAAAATGGCATCATAGTATCTCCATCAATTTTCGACTAAATTGGACACATTTTGATATTCAGAAAGCCTTAAATGATTGAAGATTCTTTAAGCCAATTTTCAGATTTACAATATTGTTTTCTAGATCAAATGCTAAATGTCTTGGGCTAGAAGTAAAATGCCATTTAAATATATAAATTTTAATGTTTATATAGTACACATTAGGTTAATTTTTAGTATTTTAGTGTTACGGCGATTACTGGGATTTCTACGACGACGTTTCTTATCGGGTGAACCACGAATTGAGGAATGCGATGTATTACTGTCAGACATTTCTCTATTATTAGTGTCTACTGCCTGTCTACCACACGATGGAGGACGAGGGCAGCCACGCTTTTTTTTATTTGGCCCCCGCTTTTTTCCAGCATCGCAGCGTCGTTTTCGTTTTCGTTTACAACAGCCATCTTTCGGTTCTTCGGTTTTATTTGCATCTTCGGTTTTATTGGTTTCTTTGGGTTTCGATATTTTATTTAATTTCATTTCACTAAAATTTTAAACAGGTAGTAAATATCAAAAATTTAAATTGTCAACACCGCTCAGCTTCGTATTAACAACGTTGACGTAGCCCGAGTAACTGGTTTCTTTTTTTTAAATAAAAATATACAATACACTCTATTTTAAAAGTTCTCTAACTTTGAATTTGTTGTTTGAAACCAACTTTATTTTTTGTGATCTGAAATGGAGAAAAAGCTCTGGTTTCAAACCGGGTATATTGTTAAAATTAGGATTAGTTAAAAAGCTGAAGTTAGTTAAAAAACGGTTAAAAAAAGCTGAAATCCAAAGATTTTTAGTGATCTACATAATTATTTTAGATAAAATATTACGTGAATTTAATTTTTTTTGTAGCTGCCTTGTTTATTATTTTCTGTGAAATGGATTGGTTTTTCAAAAATTTTTACTAGACAAAAGTTGTAGTCCGTTAAATTTCCTATCCGGAATGGGGCTTCAGATTTTTTGTAAAATGTTTCGTTTAAAAGATAAGTTTTGAAAAAAATCAAAAAAAACTGATATTTTCAACATTTTTTTACTTGAATTCATAACTCGAAAGCCGTTGATTTTAGACAATAAAAGGTTTAAATCTATAGTCGATCTAAGATATGAATAATATGGCGTGTCGTTTGCAAGGTCTAATGTACACCGGGAAACTTCAGATAATTTAAATAGTACTTAGGGCCGATATATTCACCTCCTCGTAAAGTGGCTAATAGCGTTACAAGGAACTTAGTTATTAGTAAACGTATATTCACCTACCAATAGCGGCAATCGTCTCGTAAATACGAGTTACGGGTAAGATAAGTTACAAGTCACTTGGAGTACCAAGTAAAACGTTACAAGTGAGATTTGAACTTAAAATTTATAAATGGTGTGTATTTTTTGTATTTTATAATTTTTTAAAATGTGTCTTATCGACGATATTTATCTGATCTTAGACGAAATTGACGAAAATATTATATATTTCCGTTCATATAATACTAAAAACAGATTTCACGAATTTTTACGGAAGATATGCAGAATAACGATCAAAATAATAACTTACATCGTGCCAAGTTTTTTAAATTATGCATTATAATTGCATCTGGGTTACAACTACCTGTTAAAAATATTTTTATAAAGTTTATTACTTAACCCTTTCAAACCCAGAGTGTGTACCTTTTATTAAATTATTTTGAAGTTGGTGACAAACTTAAATGCTAAATAGCAAGCATTTTTCAATGAAAAAACGACGAGGAATTCAATAATTCTTTCTTTCAAAAAATAATTGCTATCTAACATATAAGTTTGTCATCAAAAACTTCAAAATAATTTAATAAAACGCGAGTACACTATAGTGTACCCTGGGTCTGAAAAGGTTAAAAATCCGTGATTTTATAGGGTGCCTTTATGACCACGGCTGTAAATTACTTGTAAAAATTTACAAACTTCAGCTGTCACAATTACGTCAAAATACTATCTCTTTCTATCTTGAGAATATAATAGCGCTATCTCCTATTCAATATTGTACTATCTCAAAGAAAACATCAACTATGCGTAATAAGTTGCAAGTAGTTACAAGACAGATATATTTATTTGAATATACCCAAATTTTTTACAAGTCACTTTTAAAGTTATCGAACAGATAACTACAAGACACTTTACGAGAAGGTGAATATAACGGCCCTTAATCTTGTAATAATATTAAATATTCACCACAAAAAAGCGAAATGTTATAACCAGGACTCGGAACTTTAGGCTTTTACATATTTGTTTGAAAAGTGCATATTGCAATTGTGGTTAGTCAAAAATTCGTTTCATATTACCTACATGTCAAATATAAAAGTTTTTGTCGCATAATTTTGCATGTTTCGTTACTTTTTAGACAAACTCGCATATTTTAGGTTTAAGAACATATGCATATTTTGTTGATTTCCGGCCACTTGTACAGTGTGAGTTTAATTTCGAGTTTAGTAAAACTTGGTTTAATTTATAAACAACGTTTAAAAATGTAGTTTTTTAAAATTATTTTAATACCAACCATACAAATTACTGTTTATTTTTACTAGTTTAGC
This sequence comes from Cantharis rustica, assembly GCA_911387805.1. NCBI lineage: Eukaryota > Metazoa > Arthropoda > Insecta > Coleoptera > Cantharidae > Cantharis > Cantharis rustica. The sequence continues at coordinate 42,120,270 of OU426879.1, forward strand.
AGTAATTTGTATGTTGGTATTAAAATAATTTAAAAACACCTACGTTTTTAAACATCGTTTATAAATTAAACCAAATTTTACTAAACTCGTAACATGACTACTAGAAAAAATTTGATTTAAAAAATTGAAACTTTTGCTTTAAGTTTCGTAATTGGTAGAGTTTCCACTTAACCTTTCGCAATTGCAAAAATAGTATATGGTTCTCGGGGATAAAGTGGCTTTTAACCTGAAGGTAATTGCTGCCTTCGGCTAAAGCCTCGTGCAAACAAACCTTGACCCTCTGGTCAAAAATTAGTCACTTTATTCTCTTGTTGCATAATGTATTATTTTGATTTTCCAAAGTTTATTTTTTATTTTTAATATTGATTTTGTTTCTTCAATAAATGTTCACAGTTACAACTTTCTTTATTTGTCATTTTAAGATTAAGCAAAATTTTGTATAAATTTTGCATAATATTATCCTAATTTTTACTGCATATTATACCGCATATTTTACTATTTTTTAGCGCATACGTATGCACATATTTTATTGTTTTTTAGCGCATAAAGTTCCGAGCCCTGGTTATAACCAAATAACTACGTCTATTCGATCTCGGTTCAGTTTAGGCAACACGCATAGCACTTCAATCGCAAAAATTTCCTTATTGTAAATATAGTCTAACGTCAAAGCAATTTCATTGGTTTACATTTCAAGGTCGTCGCTTTAGTACAAATTCCAATATTTTTCTTAAAAAAAACAGACTATAGGTTGCTATTTAACATTTTTTTGTGGGACTTTCTTTTCAAGAAAATTGCAAAAATAGCGTGTTAAAATTTGATTTTTGCAAAAAGGCAAAAAAATAATCCCTTCCAATTTTTGACCAAATTGGACAAATTCTGATTTTTTAGAATTACAATATTTTTTTTAGTCAAATAATGTTAAATATCCAAGGCTAGAAGTAAAATTTAATTTAAAGATATAAATTTTATTGTTCATAATATAATACACATTAGGTTAATTTCTAGAGGTACGTTAGCGTTGATTATAATTTCTACGGCGACGTTTATAGTCGAGTGAAATTGTGGAACATGATGAATAATTACTGTCAGACATTTCTCCATTATCAGAGTCTACTGCCTGTCTACCACACGATGGAGGACGAGGACAGCCGCGCTTTTTTTTATTTGGTCCCCGTTTTTTTCCAGCATCGCAGCGTCGTTTCCGTTTTGGTTTGCCACAGCAATCTTCTGGTTCTTCGGATTTGTTTGAATTTTTGGTTTCATCAGTTTCTTTCAATTTCATTTTACTAAAATTTTGACTATTGATATCACAAAATCATCAAAAATTTAAACTGTCAACCCTGAACTGCCTAGATCAATAATGTTGACGTAGTCTGAGTAACTGGTTTATTTTGAAAATAAACACAAATCTAAATTTTTTACACAAAAATATTTGCTAATGTAAATGATAAAAAACGATATTTTTAGATCTTTGTATTTGAATATATTTTTGCTAATAGTTCAGTTTTTGATATTGGCAGAATACACTGAAATGTGAGGAGCAATTTTGTATTTTCGAATCGAACTTGTTCGATTCAATATTTGTTATAATCATCACTATTTTTATTTATTTTATTATTTTTATTTTATTCATTATTTTTCATTGATCAATTGGTGCATTTCTACTTGCAGAGCGAACTTCTTTCAGAGATTCTCTGGCGGCATTTTCGTATAAGTAAATTGCATACTTAACTTCTGCAACTGTTTTGGAACCAACATGGTCTGCTATAACTTCTAAATTGTGAACTCCATATTTTCGGAGAGCTTCCAAAAGTTTGATCTTTTCATTTTCTGTCCAAGTAAGATTCCTAATAAAACTCTAAAATAACCTATAGTCCGGTCAAATTAGTACAAAAAATTAGAGTGAAGGTACAGTAATTTGCAAAAAGCTGAAAATTGGTAAAATTGTTCAAAACATAATTATAAATGAAATTTAAAAAGTTCTCATCGATCCGGTACGTGGAAAAAAAGTTATTCGAGGTCAAAGATCAAAAAAATTGGTATTCGTGATTTTCTGCAAAACTGTAAGTTTTATCATAAAATAAGTTTAGACTAAATTGTAGATCATATAATTATCTATAAAAAATGAATGAATACTTTTTTCCTAAGAGCCACCGTTTCTGAGATATAACGATTCAAAAAGTTGGAAAAGTTGGAATTGTCATCATATGCATACGTACGCCACGTATATACTGTGGTGAAAAAGAGGATTCGCACCTACCCCGTACATTTTGATGAAAGTTTTATTTTGTTTTAAATAATTTTAAGTTGTAAGATTGGAGAATTAGACAGGTGGAGGCGAATCGACGAGGATATTGGCTTTTGCGCCGACAGCGCCCGCCCGAGCATGTTGTGTCATGTTAGCTCGAGGCGATTATTGAGATTTTTTTGATATAAGTTTAAAATTGTGAATGATATTTGTGAGTACTGAATTATTTTTGATTGAATAAAGTGAATTTTGATGCGAATGCATTATTGCGTAATTTTTGGATAATTTTGCTACCGAGCGGTAGTTGATTTGATGGTTTTGATTGAATTAGTAGTTTGGATTGATTTAATTGATTTGGTAAAATTTGGAAAGAGCAATTGAAATTAAAAATTGGATCTGAATTATTTAAAGTTGAAATTGGTTTAAAATTGGAAGAATTAAAAGTTACATTTGCATTTGTACGAGCGTGTGGCCAGATGGTGATAACAAGGCGATTTGGATACGCGTAAAAGTTAAAAGTACGAGCGCAGTAAGGTTTTACATTGAATTAAATTTGAATTTATTTACGAAACAAGAATTTATTTTGGAATAATTTAATTTTTGGACATGAATTTTTATTTTAATTATTTTTGAAGAGGATTTAATTTGGAGAATTTATTAAATTTTTTGGATTGATCAGAATCTTATTTAAATTGGATTTCGTTGATTGGTAATTTATTTTGGAATTTTGAACCCGCTCCTGAGAAGTCTTAGCTCTCCGACTTGGAAGCCGTAGAGATTGGTGGTTATTTTGAAGTTTGCCACGCATTGCAAAAAAAAAATATCATTACAATACATACATCACTGAAACTGTAATATAAGTAAAAATATTTGAATTATAATATTATATTAATTATATTATATTCAATATATGTGACTTGGTCTACGAAAAAAGGGGTCTTAGCTGTTAAAAACTCATTTTCAATTTTTTTGCCGATCCGGATTGAGTTTGAGATGCTTTTTCACATGGTTAAAACCAAAGTCATAACTTGTTTAAAAGTTAACTTAAAATTAAGAGAAAAAAGAGTACAAATACGAAAAAAACAGAATTTATTCAATGTAGTTCATCATCATCGCCATTCGAATTAACATCGTCGTCAAACCTGTCATTGTCCTGGACGTTGTCTTCATCGTTTTTACGAAAATATTGTCTGTAGCCGGTACTGAACTTTTCATCAACACTATTTTTTAATTTTTTTTGTGATGCGAAAGACCAACAGAAACGATTGCATAAACGTGATAACATTCATAAACTCATTTCTTAGGAAAAAAGTATTGATACATTTTTTATAGATAATTACATGATCTACAATTTTTGTCTGAGATAATTTTATGATAAAACTTACCGTTTTGCTGAAAATCGCAAAAAAACAATTTCTTTTACCTTTGACGTCGAATAAATTTTTTCCACGTACCGGATCGATGAGGACTTTTTAAATTTCATTTATAATTATGTTTTGAACAATTTTACCAATTTTCAGCTTTTTGGGAATTAGTGTACCTTCGAATGTCTAGATTGACCGGACTACTAGTCGAAAATTACGAATGTAAAACAGATGGAAGGTTACTAACATAAATACCAACTTGATATTTTCATATTATTTATTATATTATAAAAGACCTCCAATGTTCTTAGTCGAGTATATCCATTTCATTTATCTTCATATTATGTTTATTTTACTTTACTGTGGACTTCCCTGCGATTTTATCAAGGTGTGCTAAAAGTAGAGGGGTAGGGCCAGTTTTGGATCAATTTTTTCAAAATTTTTCTAAGTCCCGAAATATGAAAAATTATTCTAAGTCCCGAAATGTAAAAATCTAATCTAATGCTTATCATAGGTATTTTAAGATTTATTGTAATTGATAATCACTTAAGTGTTTTGTATCATGATACAAAAATGTGCACTTAATATTAGAAAGTCTATAGGGCCACTTAAATTAATATCGCTAATCAAAGTATTTTAAGTACTTGTGATAAAAAGCACTTAAATATATTTTTGATAATATAAACGAATGATCCATTAACTTTCTTCCGGCATATTGTTTCGGGATTATATGTAAACCCTGTAATATTTTTCTAAGTTCTAATCTAATGCTTATCATAGGTATTATAAGAATTTATTGCAATTGATAATCACTTAAGTGTTTTGCATGATGATACAAAAAATGTGCACTTAATATTAGAAAGTCTATAAGGTCACTTAAATTAATATCGCTTATCAAAGTAGTTTAACTACTGAGACCAAATAAGCACTTAAATATATTTTGATAATATATACGAATGACCCATTAACGTATATATACCCTGCAAAATAAATTCTTTTCATCATCACAGTCCAAGTCGTCTTGACAGCAATATCGTGCAGAACATTCAACATACTCAAAAAATGGATACAAAAGTAGAAGTCAAAACTTTGAAGAGATCTGCAGAAACATTTCAAACAAGTAAGTTGTATTGAAATTAGTAGTAGTAACTTAAATAACTGTTAGGGGTAGATATGTGTTTTTAGACACTAGTCTAGGGATACATACCTAACCCTTATCAGTTTAATTTTTTCATATTATATTTATATTTCTCTATTAATTTGTATTTCTATTTTTTTCAGTAAATACTCCGAATCACTTAAATTCACCTAAAATAATGCATGTGCTGAAGCTAATTCATGTAACAAAATACGCATTAAATAAATCCCAAACAAAATTTATAGCTATAGGTATTGATGTTGAAAATTGGATTCCAATGTTACAAATCATTGGATCAAATGGTATCAATATACCATTAAACTGTGAGGATTGGGAAATGTTGACCAACGACGTTAATGTCAATCAAATTAAAAATTTTTTTAAAAATGGTGGTTTAGATCCTATGGAAAATGCTGACAGCGGATTTAAAGTCATCGGGCAATTGTATAATAAGAACTACGTAATACAATTGAAGAAAAATGATTTTTATATTTGCGTGGCTGAAATTACGATGATTAGGTTGCTAGAAATTTTGCCATTAATAAATTTGTGCATTGGAGAAATTGCGGGATTCCATCTAAAAGAATTCTACCACGAAGTACTTTATGGATGCATTGAACTAGGTGGAGACGTGTTCCTTAATTTCGATGGAATAGCGAAATCTCTATCATATCACCAAGGAATAAACTTGATATGTTTAATCGAATTATTATATATGTTTCCAGAAGTAATTAAGCAAAATTTAAATGAATTGATGCAAGATTAAAATGTATTGTAGCATATCATTAATGTAGTTTAATTCATAATAAAAATACTATGTATTATAACACTGTTATTCTTTACCCTTATATATATATATATATATATATATATATATAAATTACTGAGTTCATATCTGCTTAGTCATAACTATTTTGGAATGCAGCTGATACGCATAGCAAAAATGAATTCGACTATAATCATTATTTCATTAGCCCAAGTTTTAAATAATACTTTGTACGTATCAGCCCCTACGAGCGTGGAAAATATTACAATATGTTTAAATTATATTAAAATGTATGGTTTGGATAATCTTAATGAAGCACTATGCTTAAAATGGTTTCCGATGGAATATAAAAAAAGTAGAAATGGGTCAACATTCTTATATCACTTAACTGAACCTCGAATATTTTTATTATACAAATTACGATTTATTGACAGCAACTCAATTAAGCAATCTACATGGAATTTAATATCGGAAGATGAAAATTTATTTATTGAAGAGTTCTTATATAATCATAAGTCTCCAATCCTAGGTCAAGTTTTACCACCGTCTATTTTATCATTACTGATAATTATATATTATATTCATTATTATTATTATAGAAGAAATAAAACAGAATTATAAAATTTGAATTGTTTATTTATTTGGAATACTAAAAAAAATTTTTATTCATACAATGGTTACCAATCCGGAAATTGGATCATATTCATAAACAGAATCATGTAAAATTAATACATATGCGGAGGTATCAGCAGGAAAATTTTCTTTGTTTTCCATTTCCAATTTTAAACTTAATACAGGTTCGTGAACCAGTTCGTTTTGCTTTGATGCATCTACAACGAAAATCGGGCTTTGACCGAACTGCTTAAAATCTAATAACGGTTCACAAAACTGCTTATTTAAAAACTTTTTTTGAAATGATACATAATCATCATAAGCCAACACGTATCGACATTTAGAAAAATCATTATTTCTTTTTTCGTATGGAATTCGATTCTGATTAATGAAAGCTGTAACGTCTGATATTCCACATTGTGAGAAAGTACTTGCATCCGAAGCAAGATTGTTTCGTTTACTTGTTTGAAATGCGGTAAAAATCCATCGAGGTCTTCGGGATCCTACCGAATTTTGAACGGCCCAAATTGCCAAGTTAGATGTGGTAGGTAGAGAGGGATATTGATATAAGCTTCTTCCATAAAATCCGATTTTTACTGTTTTTTGATGTTTCAAGCTGTTATATATCGCCAATTTTGCAGTATCGCTAGGAGTAATATGGGGTACACGCCAGTTAATTTTTGAAATTTTTATTGTTACAGCGGTTTCTCCCTTATAGCAATCGGTATCAGAATTTGAACGAATCAAAATTAATTCTTGACGCATATTTATAATATTACGCTGATAATCAGATGCAAAACCTAATATATGATTTAATGGTATTACAGCACTGAATGTCTTCGTAGATGTATTGAATATTTGTGATTCTTCATCTAAAACGTACCACCCGGCAGAGCCTAATCCTTTTGATTCTCTAGGAGTGTAACGACATTGACCATAAATAGATGTTGCTATGCCAGGCGTTCTACAACTATCGATCACAACATCACAAAGTTGATAACGTATTTCCTCAAATAAAAATAGAGGATCGTTAAGTTGGAAAGCTTTCGCCGGATCCGCAGGTGTAACTGTTCCTTCAATATAAATCTTACTATCATGAGTGGCAGTGATCAAATCTCCCTTCTCGAGAATGAGTCTAACCTCATCCGAGTTATCAAAGGCGTTTACAGTATAAGGGTGGTATGTATGGGATGAATTATCTATTACTAGGTCTGAATAAGATACGTCAGCGAATATATTTTGAAGTGCCTGCTCTTCTTGCATTATTATAATATTTATTTATTACACGAAATCCCAAACTTTCCAAAAATCTTATCTCAGCAGATGTGAGCACTTTAACATTCGAAGGTATAATACCCATTAAAGTATTAGCAGACTTATTTATACCGATATTGAGATTTAAGCCCATCCTGTTTTAACTCTAAGCGTATAGTTAAAGATTCGTCGCCAAAATCTACCGCTTCACCGAACTGATCCAATAACCTTAAGGTGATGTTATGAATAGTATTTACAGTAACAGGTAAATATATAATGTTTGCAGGCTCTCGGGTTAATCTATATCCGGGTTCCACCGATAGATCAAATTCGAATATTGTGTGTGCCAGATCATTATTACGATACGCACCTGCAGTTATATTACAATCGACTTGAATGTTTGTGACCTTAATAATTTGAACATTTAAATCAGATTCGTGCTTAATACCTTGTTGTAATTTCTTTTTAGAAAAACCTAACATACGGCCTATACTGTCGGGTTTCGTAAAATCAATTTCAACAGGTGAAAATATTTCACATTTTAATGTATTATTATTAGCCCATAAGTTGAATTTTTCATTCACGATAGATTTCAGATATTTATTTAATTCACTTATTTCGTAAGCACCCGATGGTATCGTGATAACTTTTTCGTTATAATAAAACTTATTATTTCCATCGTAGATATTTCTTATGGAATTACAACCGTAGAAACCTATTAACCCTAAAACGTGGTCAATTTTAGGATTCAATTGAATTGGTGGGAAGTAATCCACACTAAGCGAATTACCCACACCCGTCAGAGTAAACGTCTGGCTCATTATTAAAGATTTTTTTATTAATGATCAAGTATTTATTCAATTTTACATAAAAATTTTAAACATAAATGACCACATATAATCGTATTAAAATTTTGTTCACGTGTATAATTATATTTTATTTTACAACCATCAAAGTATTTAATGACTTCTTGCGGAGGTCTCAGATCACCAAAACTATCAAAATACGTCACATTATTGTAATTCTTCTTATATGCAACCCAATGAGTTCCGCGCCCGCTCATAACATCCAAGTTTATTATACCACATTCGAACAGTTTCGGAGTAGAGGGTAAGGTATCTCTCATGAAAACGCCTCGGAAATTAGGAATATTGATAGTATATTTTCGTAAATCCACATCGGTTAGAGCTCTCCGAGGCAACTCATTCAGTTTTTTGAATATGGTTTTAAAAATAATGCACTACCACCTTTGTATGGTTTCAAATATAAAGCTTCACCCTTTTTACCCATTGCAATCGCTTCCATCATTTTGTTATGTCGACCGCTTTCTTCAAGTTGATCCTTTGCCTTCTTAGCATTGTTAATGGCCTTAGCTATGCCGCTAGCACCACCTGCTAATGCACCAGCAGCACTCAAACCGGCAAAGAGTGGAATCAAAAATGGTAGAATTCCGCCTTGCTTAGGTACGGGTATTATTCGAGGTATTCTAATATTACGTTTACCTCCTAATTTTTTAACTGCACGCTTAGCTACCGTTAAAACGTTTTTAATATTTCTTTTATTATTATTATTATTACATTTAGATTTTTCAAGTTCTTGGGATATATTTTTTAAAAGTCCTTTTCCGAGTATTACTTTACGTTTGGTTCCAATCCCCATACCCAGCTTTCTTTTAGTTTTCATCGTATTTAACACGGTCCACGCTGCAACTTTTTCTCCTATTTGAGCGTTTTTAGATTTTACGCGTTCCCACGCACGTTCTTCCAATACGCGATCAGCAAGATGTCTATTTTGTAAGTCTTTATGTTGTGAATATGCGATGTCGTGCTCTTTACAGGCTGAATCTAAAGGATTGATTCCGGGATCACCTCTAGCCAGACGTTTTTGTAATTTAGTTCCTGGACCGCAATATTGATAACCTGGTATATGGAGCTCTACTGGTAATTTATTTATTATGGTGTTAACCAAACCTTCACCTCGGTGGGTAAGCATTTAATGAGAAAGTTGACGACTATTTTTAGCTATTTATATATATAAACGTAAACCTATATTTCATTTATTATATTCCGAGATGAGGTTTATTAAACAACGCGATACTCTTCGAGTTAACAATCATGACCTTAAAAAAAGTTATACAAAAAAGCATAGTACCTTATTACCTGATTCAATTAGATGTATTATGGCAGGTAGTTCAGGATGCGGTAAAACAAATACACTCATCAGCCTTATAGAAGAACCTAATGGTTTGAAATTTAAAAACATATACATCTTTTCAAAATCTTTACATCAGCCAAAGTACGAATATCTAAAAAAAGTTCTCGAACCTATAAAGGGTTTAGGATACTTTACCTTTTCGCAGCATGAAGATGTTATACCCGTAAGTGAGGCAAAGTCTCAATCAATTATGGTGTTTGATGACATCGTTACTGATAAGAGTGCGAGTGTTCGTGATTATTTCTGTATGGGTCGGCATAATTTAATTGATTCATTCTATCTCAGTCAAACTTATTCAAAAATACCTAAACAGTTAATACGAGATAATGCAAACTTAATTATACTATTTAAACAGGATGTTTTGAACTTAAAGCATGTGTATGACGATCACATCGGAACCGATTTATCATTTAATAAATTTAAAACGATATGCGGTGAATGCTGGAAAGAACCTCACGGTTTTATCGTGATAGATACAGAGTCTGATATAAATAATGGTAGATATAGGAAAGGCTTTGATTCGTATATAAGTCTTGAGTGAATAGTGCATACCCCTTATAACCTACAACCTCTTCCTGACATGTACACGCATCTTGATACGTTAAACAATTATTATAATTAGATTTTACTAAAAATGGATGCGGATGATATTGAATTGACTAAAAAAATTATTAGAGCACGTAAATCTGTAAAACGTAAGTACCTTGAACTACAACGTGGTCACGCAGCTGTTCAAAGAATTTCGGAAGACAAATATAAACCTATAGTAAATCCTATTAAAGAACTAGCCTCATTAAAGAAAACATCCAAACGTTTAAAAGCTGAGCTAAATTCCAATCAGCCTACCGGTACAGTGAATTCCACCCAAACACCTGTTATAAAAAGTAGTGTTAAAAGTAATCCGAGTGAACAGGGAGAAATTAAAGGCAGCTCAAGCGGTGAAGATGATGACTATGATGTAAAAATCGACGACGCTGCTGATGATGATGACGAGGAATATTACAGTGAGGCGAGTGATGCCAGCATTAATGAGTTGTTACATAAGCGATATATTGATCTGGCTATACATGATACTAACAATTTAATGGATCATCGTTACGGTGTTCATCATGATCCTGATACTAAGGCTTGGAAGATTGGAAAGACTGAAATTGAATTTCATCAAGATTCTAATAATTTTAGTGTAAGTGGTAAAGTATACGCTGGTACTGCAGGATTATACGAATTGATATTTAAGAAATCGCCTAAAAATTATACCAATAGCGATCTGCAGCAGTATAAACAAATTTTGATCCAAACCAACGCGCATAAAAGAGGTTATTACTATGAAAACCCCATACTTGGAACTAGAGATGTAAAGTACACGAAAGTAATAAAAGGTTTATTCGCAAAGAAAGGTGCGGGATTTGAACTAAAGCATAAGTTCATAAATGATAATAAACTTGATTATGTTTATTGGGACAGTCCTTCGGAACTCGTGCAACGGCTCATGCTTCTACATGCATCACAACAAGCTGGTAATAACAGTCATGACAATGAAATTATCAGTATCTTGGAAGAGTTAGTAGAGGCTAAAATTATAATATAAATAAAAGTTTTCTAGTTTAATACAGATGAGCATTGACATATTCGGTCGTAGTAAAATACATCCAAAGGAAGGTCCTAAGGGTGCCACAGGTATTGGTTTTAAACTTACTAAAAATCGTAACTATAATATGCAATCTAAAAGAATAACAAACTTATCAAACGGAGTTAATGAATTTGATGCTGTAAATAAACAATACGTAGATACAATAGTACTGTTTATCCAGTCTCTAAAAGAACGTGTTGATACCATTGAGATCAAATCTGAAAAAACTTCTGAGTATGTAAAAAAATTTGACCAGTGGGTATTGATTCATAATATTGATGAGGAATCAAAGAAAGACGTTTTTGATGCATATCAACAGTCGATTGAGAGAGATTTAAAAGAATTTAAAACCGCTTGTAATACTATGCTGGATGGTTTTAAGAAAACAATTAACGCTATCATCAATAAAAAATAACGCAAGAAATACATAACATTTCTCTAAATAATGTCGAAACGTTCAATCGTGAATGAAATTCATAGAAGTGCTAGAAAAAACTTTCCCCGTAGAAGTGTAATGATCAAAGGCCTCAATGACCTGTGGCAGGCCGATTTGGCGGAATTCATATCTTATTCCAAATATAATAGCGGTTATAAATATATTTTATTAGTTATCGATTGCTATTCTAAATTTCTGTGGACGTACCCCCTAAAATCTAAAACCGGTATAGAAGTAACGAAGGCGATGTCGTCAATTCTTATGAACAGACGAAAACCTAAAAATTTACAAACCGATGAAGGCAAAGAATTTTATAATAAAAATTTTTCTGACTTAATGAAAAGTAATAAGATAAATCATTACTCTACATATAGTATTAAAAAAGCCTCAATCGTTGAGCGCGTCATACGAACATTAAAAAATATTTTATACAAAGAGTTTAGCTATCGAGCTGAATATAAATGGATTGATATACTAGCTTCTATTACTGATAATTATAATCATCGTAAGCATAGAACAATTAAGATGCGTCCTTGTGATGTAAAATCTTCCACGAAGTTAAACGTCTACAATATAAATAAGAAAATTGGAAAAATAAAATTTAAAATTGGTGATTTTGTACGAATTTCCAAGTACAAATCTGTATTCGATAAAGGTTACAACGCAAATTGGACTGCAGAATTGTTTAAAATCGTTAGGGTTAATCTAGGAAGTCCTACGACTTACAACATTGAAGATCTTAGCGGAAATCCGATTAAGGGCATGTTTTATACGGAAGAACTTCAAACTACAGCTTACCCTGATACTTTTCTAATTGAAAAAGTGTTACGTAAACGAGGCGATCAGCTATATGTTAAGTGGATGGGATATCAAAAACCAACATGGATATCTAAATACTCAATTAAATAATAATTATTATACTTCATATATTTTCGAATAATAAAAGACTTGTATTATTTTTTATTTATTTATTTATTTTTTAATCTATAATGGCCCCAGGCTAATGTGTCCGAGGTGTTAGGAAGCATACATCTTTTCTCATCGTTTGAACTTAGAGCAATTTTCGTTTGACTAATACTATACACAGTATGGTTTACAGACCTAATACTATTTTGATCCCTTAAAATTAGCTTATTGTTAATTAAACTATCTATATAATCATTAAAAGAAATTCGAGTTTTTACTACGTAATTTTTAACGCCCTTGGCCTTTTTAACAGCGTCTTCACCCTCCACACGTATACTGTACATTTTAGATCTAAGACCTACAAACTCAGTCATAATCTGACCATTGTTCTCATCTTTCATTAGTCCTGGTACTTTTTTATTTTCAAGGGGTATACCGAATTGATTATCAGGTTTATAATCACTAGTATCAAAACGATGAATATCTCTTTTGATGGTGTTGTACACATCCGTACATCTAATTTCATAAACAAGCGAATCGGTGTCACAGTAGAGCACTTTGACCGGGAAGTTTTTACGCATGTATGCATAATGAAATTCATATAACTTGGTTTTAGATATATCTAATATGCTCATACCTACATACACAGGTTTATTCATCATAATCTCTGTCTTATTTAACTCGATTATCGTTAAATTCTCATCTAAAATAGTTCTACTGTTGAAATTAGGTTTAGCAATCATCGCCTTAGCACTATAGCGTCCATCCCACTTTGATACCAACTTAACAATTTTTCTTTTACGCACGTCTTCCATGGTTTTACCAAATGCCGCATTATTCATTAATTTGAAAAATGTTTTTTCAAATTCATTTTTAGCATTAGTCCTCATTCGAGTATTTAGTTCAATATAGGGTTTCAACCATGCCGATTGTTCAAATTCTAGTACTCTACGGATTTTTAAGATTTTCATACCATATTCTAGAGCTTGTTTGAGTGCTCGGTAATGAATAACGTAGCGTTCCTTATTAAAAAGAGTTGTGAGAAGCTTCTTTTGTCTACAGTTGGGTGGTGCTCGATGCTCAGGGCATAGAGGTAGATCGTTGTGTTCATCGTGTAATGTGTCTGAATACTCCAAGTCTACCTCCAAAATAAAGCCTATACTGCTATCATCGGGGGTTTGACTCACATCTATATCGGTATTTTTACGCCACGAAAAATTTCCGCTTGGTAAAAATTCACTCATAGCCCAACCATATACTGAAAGAAACATAAGTATATCATAAAAATTATATTTTTTAAAGAAAATATACTTACAATTATTGACATCGTAGTATTGAAGATAAATGTCGGGTTGAGTCTGGTCGTAATTAGGCATGTATTTGTTATTAGCTTTTGCATACCGATTACTGCATTGAGAGATACCTCCTCGAATACCTCGCTCAACAAACATTAACATATCAATGTCTGTGATCAGATGCAACTCGACCTTGGTTAATTTCAACATACTATCCCAAGTAAGACCTGGAGCTGATACATAATGTGCAGGGTCTAGTCCATAAGCATTAAAACAAGTTTCGCGGAAATTCTCAAAAACATCAGTCAATAGCAGTACATCTGTCTTTAAATATAAGTCAGAGTACTCCCCTAAATTTTGAATGTTGAACATTTTCCAAACGTTTTGAGCATGAGAATACTCTTCATCTTTTATTGTGCTTTCCGTTAGTCGATTGTAGAATTTAGATTTTTCTGGTAATTCGGGTTCCTCAAGATTAGCAGCACACTTTATATAATCATAAGGGAATACCCCTTTACGTCTCATTAAATTATATTGAAGGTTGTTTGGGTATTCACTTTTAACATTTTTTAATTCAGTTAAATATGATGCTAATTTATCCAAACTATATGGTAGAAACCTGAATGAGTCAATAAATCTAAACATGATTTTACTACCCTTCATATATTTAGTAAATGAAATGTATCTATCTTTGTTCACTGGAAGTAGAAATACCCTTCCTTCAATTTGTAGTGCAATATCTCTAATTAGGAAATGGCTATCATAATTTGATAAGTTGTGGGCAATAACAGGTATCGTTTTTGAGTCATAATAGTTAATGTTGCATTCGTTATGAGCTGCACCTCGAAATTCCGAAGTTATGTGGTTATGATCACGCACTTTAAAGTCATTAGGTAAAAACTTTTTATCACATATATGGCAGGTAGTAGCTCGTTGAAAATCTTGCTCCTCCTTTGAAGATAAAGACATAGGTTGTGCAGCCCAATATACGGGCTCAACATCTTCGACAATTTGTTGAAGTTCGGTAGCAAACCATTTAGCACAATCACTTCCACGATAACTTCTATAATAAGATAATGAATTATCGTAATTACACTTGAAGTAATATCCTACACTAAATGCTACATGTTCTTGATACATTTGAGTTTTTACACCACGTTGCTCACTTATAGGTTTCAAAATACTTTCCATATCCATATATATAACGAATGGTACCTTCTCCTTATTTTTAAAATTCGTAAATTTTACTACATCACCACGGGCAGGCATGTGAACCTTACAATTATTAATGTTTCCGCAATCAACCTCGTGGTTTTTCAATTTCTCATCAGTTTTGAAATAATGAAGACATCTGTTGCAAATTCTTTTTTTATGGTGATTTTGATTCAGCTGAGTATTGACTAATCTGCTGAGATTTTTAATCCAGCAGAAGTGGTATTTTATTGTAGGCATATCATCAGCATCCTCTTCATTCTCACCGTCTTCTTTATCATTATTCTTATTATAAGAATCTTCCAGTAAAAGTAGATTAATGTGTTTATCATCTGTTGTAAATTTCTTCGTTAGTAAGGTGGGTACGACATCGTGACGTTTTCCAATAGGTTTTAATATGAAAACATTTATAGAAATATTATTTTTCTTTTCGAATTTTTTAATTTGGTCTAGAGTCATTGGTAATGAAATTCCTTCTAGATTTAGAACATCAGAATAGTGAGGGTATGAAGATATTCTATTATTATTCATTTCTGTTGGATATAATGCTGATATCACTGCCCAGGCAAAACATGCCTGATCTTCATTCCTAATGTTGATGCATGCTTTCTTATTTGCGATGTCTTTAGGTAAGGGTATGTATGATGATCCTCTGAATGGTTCATGTCGATTAAAATTAACAGCTACATTTATTATGCTGGTTAAACTCCAGCCACTACCCCGTTCTTGAAAATCTTCCAATTGTACTGAAATATTATCTTGAACATTTGAACTCCACCATTCCTTCAAATCTGTAGTCGAATCCACTATAGCATTAGGAGTATTAAAGTGTTTCAATTCTTTAATAATTTCGTCACCTGTGTGATTGGAAAACTCACAGCATAAATCAACATTAATTTTTAGTAGCGGTTGGGACTTTAACGTATTTTTTACTCTGGCGGCGTAAAGAAACTGAGCATCTTCTAGAAAGGTGATAGGATCCACATGTTTTAAATTAATAATTACACCTGTTCTTATGCGGTTCTTAAAGGCAGAATGTACTTCTTCCCATTTAATTCGATCACTTCGACGTTTCACGTTATTTACTATAGAGCCTCCTCTCCTACGTAAAGCTTTAATGTGTGTTATATAACCTTCAAACAAAATAAAAAATGCTTTTTTAAATGAATAAATAATGAGTAAAATTTTTACCTTTGATCAATCCTAGATGATTTTCAATTTTTTTTCTACTACCATTACTTAATTCATTGATGCTAAGAGCTGAATTTAATAATCGTATATTTTTAAATCCTAATTTTATCCATTTTTCTATATCTTCAGGATTTTTTATTAATTCTAAGTATGAATCTTTCATCATTCGAACGATGACTGTTGATATTTTAGTAGGCAAAGACATTTTTCTTAAATATTTAAAACACTTGTTATACGAATATTAAGCGATAGACGTCTATATCGAACTACGCTTTTATCACAATATTACAGGGTTTATATAATCCGGAAACAATATGGCGTAAGAATGTTAATGTATATTATCAAAATATATTTAAGTGCTTATTTGGTCGCAGTAGTTAAACTACTTTGATAAGCGATATTAATTTAAGTGACCTTATAGACTTTCTAATATAAAGTGCACATTTTTTGTATCATCATGCAAAACACTTAAGTGATTATCAATTGCAATAAATTCTTATAATACCTATGATAAGCATTAGATTAGAACTTAGAAAAATATTACAGGGTTTATATAATCCAGAAACAATATGCCGGAAGAAAGTTAATGCATCATTCGTTTATATTATCAAAAATATATTTAAGTGCTTTTTTATCACAAGTACTTAAAATACTTTGATTAGCGATATTAATTTAAGTGGCCCTATAGACTTTCTAATATTAAGTGCACATTTTTGTATCATGATACAAAACACTTAAGTGATTATCAATTACAATAAAATCTTAAAATACCTATGATAAGCATTAGATTAGAACTTAGAAACATTTTTACATTTCGAGACTTAGAAGAATTTTTCATATTTCGGTACTTAGAAAAATTTTGAAAAAATTGATCCAGAACTGGTCCTACCCCTCTACTGCTAAAATTGAATGTTTCATTTAATTACCCAAACTTAATAAAATTAGTAGTATTTTAAATTATTAACATGTGAATTCGCCTGTTTTCGGCCAGACGCCGAGAAGCATTCCCCTACCATAACGGAGGTACAATACAGTCCTGTAACTTTCTTTCGATGCAGTGAGTACCATAAATTTTTCGTTTTTGAGTAAACATTTCAAACTTGGATTATGTTCGCTCCACAACATAGAATTCCATTATTCTGCTGTCCAGTTCTTATAAGCTAAGTGCTCTCTGTAGTCGCATCTTCTTGTTTTTTGATTTTAGAAGTGATTTTCTTTTGGCAGCCCGGCCAACATTCGCATTAATTGATTTTTACTGTACTCCCAGAAACGGAATTTTTATAGCACCGATTAAGTTCTGTACGCAATTCAGGTATCGTCAATCTTCGATTACGTTTAGATTCACAATTAGATTGCAGCATCAGTACTGATAACATAATGTTATAAATTTATTCGCAGAGTAGGACGGGTCCAGGGGGATATTTTTAGTGAGTACAGGAGTTTATCAAAACGGCCTGGAGCGTAGCGCCAGTTAAAACAAACGCAACCACCGCAAATCTCGGATCCACCCTAAAATCTAGTCATCTAATCGTACTAACAACTGACAACTGACAATTAACTGACAACTCCCGGGTAATTAATAGTTCTCCTAGTTCTTTGTTTTCTACATCTGTAATTTTCAAGTTTAAATTATACCCAAAAATTCTTTAATAAATGAAATGTACGATTGCACATTTTGGCTGGTTTTACGCGTATTTTTAAATGATCCTCAAAAATTAGTTTTTATATTCGCAATTTACGCCAAATCCTACCATAATTTCATTAATTTTTTGTCTAATTTGTGGTGTACTTTAAAGTCCTACTCCTATGTAGTAGTCTTTGAAATTTTTAAATATTTTGAAATTTCTTTTTTCGATTTTCCTTCGCCGTATAAATTCACTAAAATTAAAAATCCAAAAAATTATATTTTTCTATTAACGAGGGCATAAATTTTAATATAATAATATTTTTAGGAATTTTTATGGTAGCTTTGTGTTACCATCTCTAATCACTTAACCTAGTATGAGCTAGAGTAAAACAATATGAATATTAAGATCATAATATCAGTGGCGATTGGTACGGCACGGCACGGTGATGAAACAGAATAATTATTATACTGTCGTGTTACAAAATGGTTTAGGCCCTTGATGAAAATTTGTAAATTTTATTAATTTTATATTGTAAATGTAAGGTTGGAGAAAGGTTGAGAAAAGTAGGGGCTTTTTTGCAGAAGATGGCCGCCAGAGTGGTTGATTGACTTTTGGCTCCGTGGATTTTTAATATTTTGTAAGAAATATTTTTTTTGAAATAGTGAAATTATTTTGAGTATTGTGATTCGAATTTTGATTGAGAGTATTTTTGATCGAAAGTGGCCGCAGCCGAGATTTTTGGATTTTTTTGCAATGATTAAATTTGAATTTTTTTTATGAGTGATTTTTGTTTGATTGGGGTTAATTTTAATTTTGGACTTGATAGTAATTTAATTGAAATATTCGGATTTACACAGTAAAAATTACAGAGTAAATATTTTACACTAAAAAACACTAGCTTGTGTTCATATAGGTCCACTCAATATAGTGTAAATTTTTCACTAAAAGTTTTAATCAAGTGTAGTGTAAAGAGCTCACCAAAATTTGTTAAAATTTTAACCTTATTTCGGGTACACAAAACAAAATTTAGTGTTAAAATAAAATGAAAATTTAAATTAATTTTCACTATTTTGTGTATAATTATATTAGATAAACACACTAAACAGATAATTTATTAACTCTAGTATAAGTACTTTTTTAGATGAATAGATTGAATTAAAACACCAATTAGGGTATATTTTAAATTAATCTAGGGTTTAGTAATACACTATACCTATAAATAAAATACATATTGTAGTGTAAAAATTTCTTTATTTAGATGTAAAATTTACCTGACCACATGTGAATTAAACACATTAATTAGAGTACTTATTACTATAAATATATTGTGGTGTTTCAAAATGATTGCGACTCACCCTATGCATTTTGGTGAAATATTGGCTATAATAATTAAGTTGTAAGATTGTAGAATTGGTTAGGTGGGGAGATCAATGACAGGAAATTAGTGGCTTCTTTGGCCAACGATGGCGGACAGCGGGTGCGAGACTTTGCATGCCCGCTGAAATTTGATTTTGTTACGCTGAGTTTTGTTATTTGAGAATTGTGAGTAATATTATAATTTGATTTGATATGAATAAATGATTTTGATGCGTTCACATTATTGCGTGATTTTAAAATTTTGATATTTTGAAATTGGATTTGGAGATTTTTTTATTTCGCTACTGACTGGAAGTTGATTGATTGGTTTACTTAATTTGGAAAGAGAAGTTAAAATTATAAATTCGATTTGTATTTGGAATTGGAAAATTTAAAATTGCATTTAAAGGAACAAATGGTTTATTTGATAAGGCGACGTTTTAGATAAGTTAAATTTGCAAACTTCGTTCCCTTCAAATAAAATTAAAATTTTATTTAACATTGGATTGAAACTGGAATTGGATTTTATGGATTAGAATTATATTGGAAAATTTCATCTAAACTTTTAATTGGCACCCAGAAAGTGAGGCTGTTTTTTGTTTTGAAACAATTTTTTAAAATTTCACATCACTTCAACTGGCACCCAGACGTGCGGCTTAAAATTTTTGAAAGTTTCATCTCAACTAAATTGACGTCCCAACGTTTTCGGGTATAATTAATAATTCGGAAATAAAGATTGAAAAGTTTGAATTTGCTTGTATGATAGATGAAATCTATCAAGGTCAATAAATTAAATATTTGACTTGCTATCTTTCTATAAATTCAAAAAGCATTGACAGATAATACAAAACAAACAAAAATGGAACAAATTGACACAGAAGATAGTATATCAACGGAGAATATACGAGGAAATGAAACAGGTGGAAGCGGCGAAGAGATCAGTCCCAATTTTGAATCTCCAATGTATGCTAGCACACAACGGGGCACGCAGGTAGATGTTCAAGAACAACCACCTAAAGTTACTAAAGCACAAATAATGCAAGCACTTAACCAGCGAACGGGTGAACTAATGGAATTGATAAAATGTATGGATGCGAAATTGCAAAGAGAAACTGTAAAGGAAAGAATGTTGAAAGTGGAAAAACAAGAAGCTGAAAGATTAGTAATTCTAAAACTGGAAGCAACAAAACAAGAAGCTGAAAGACTGGAAATTGAAAAACAAGAAGTTACAAGACTAGAAGCTGAAAAATTAGAAGCAACAAAACAAGAAGCCATAAAATTGGAAATTGAAAAATTAGAAGCAGCACAACAAGAAGATAAAAGATTAGAAATGGTAAAACTAGAAGCAGAAAAACGTGAAACTGTAAGATTACAAGCGCTAAAACTAAAAATTATAAGACAAGAAGCTGAAAATTTAGAAGTGGTAAACGTAGAAACTGAAAAATTAAAATTTAAAAAACAAGAAGCTACAAAACGGAAAGCTATGAAAAAAAATGAGAAAACTTGGAAGTTTTGGATGAGTCGGAGGAGGAGAAGAAAGAAGACACCAGTGAAGTGGACGCCCCAAACCAGGATCAATCTTTGGAAGATTCGAAAGAAAAAATAAAAGAAAAGTGAACAAAACAGAAGGAGATATTAGATAATGATAAATGAAAAATTATTTTTGAAGAGATAAGCCTTTTTATTTTATTTGATTTTTGAATTTGGATTTATTTTGCTTAAATATTGTAATGTTGTAGATAATATCTTTTTTTTGTAGATTTATTTTTGAAACACGCACGGATTTTTGCAAATTTTGTTTAGAGCTGCGCTCAAAACAGCAATTAGCATCGGGGGTTTGATGTGGTGTTTCAAAATGATTGCGACTCACCCTATGCATTTTGGTGAAATATTGGCTATAATAATTAAGTTGTAAGATTGTAGAATTGGTTAGGTGGGGAGATCAATGACAGGAAATTAGTGGCTTCTTTGGCCAACGATGGCGGACAGCGGGTGCGAGACTTTGCATGCCCGCTGAAATTTGATTTTGTTACGCTGAGTTTTGTTATTTGAGAATTGTGAGTAATATTTTATTTTGACTTGATTTGAATAAATTCGATTTGGATACTTGAAATTGAAAAATTAAATTTGCGTTCGTAGGAACGAATGTCGATAGTGATAAGCAGGCGATTTAGATAAACGTTAAAATTAAAAGTACGAGCCCAATAACAATTTAATATTTGCATTACATTGAACTTAAATTGTATTTTACATTGTGAATTGGTTATTTTTGGAGGAGCATTTTTCTTCCGTAGTTAATGAGGGCTTACATGTGAACTCACCCCTGACAATTACATGCTCGACGACTGAGAAAGCTAGCCGTGGTAATTTTTTTGGTTTGTGGTGAAATTAATATTGTTAAAATTTCACATCACTTCAATATATTACATAATTAAAAATATTAAAACACAAAAAATTATTTTTATCAAAAAACATTTTTTATGTCGCATATTGTGAAATTTTAAAATAGAACAGATTAAATCATAGTGCGTTGTCAACATTCTGGCAACTTTCTGCTATAATACACCAGTCAAGTCTGGGTGGTTCCCCGATTTGTGTGAAAAATTTAAAAAAATGCTTGTAACTGCAAACGGACTCCATTTTCGGTAGAAGAAAACATCAGAAAAATAATTAATAACATAAACCCAATTTTTGAAATAAAGGATATTTTTTGCTTCCCTCATATATTCCCTCAGCCCGTTCTTCGTGAAAGTGATAATAATACTCGAATGATAACTTGAACCATGATTCCAATAAGCGGCGTCCACTGTATTTTACAATAACTTGCAGGTTGAAGAGTAATTAATTTGTCCGTCAGCGTTGCATAAGTTTTGATACGTTTCCTCTTATTGTTTTACTTGGAAGAGAAATAATACTTTAGTTGCCCTATTCCAACAATCTAAAAAAAAAATTGTTCATAAATCTAATGTTAAAAATAATAACAACTTCACATACTACTGAATTCCGTTTCATATTCTGAAATAACTGTAGGGTTCGGGTATATTACGGTAGTTTGGTATTTTTAATAATTTTATCTTATATCTTGATATAAGATAATCTTATTATCTTATATCTTGATCAATCTGATAGATTGATAAATCGATCGAGCGAATACTATTATCTCCCTTTAATAATCGATAGTTTAAGAATTATTGTCGGTCGAGCAAAAGTGAGGTTGGGATGTAAACAACACGTATATACTCAACGAGTATGCAACGAACGCCGCCTCCGAAGAAAATACCACAAGTAAGAGAACCACTTGGAGATGAATCGTGGTCAAATCAACCCAACACAAGAACGTCGACTAACGACCATCCTATTATGGAGCCAAACCTGCAACAAATCAATTCAAATCCAACAATCCAAAATCAAGGGCCGGGGCTGTACTTGCCTCAGTTACAACACCCGGCACATCCATTAATTTACTACAACCAAAACTACCCACCAATTTTACAATATCCTGGACAACAAATTCTGCCCATACCGGGTGCGTCACACGTTAACCCCGTGCAAATGGCAAGTCATCAGTATACTGGACCAACCCAACACTATACGTCCATGGGAAACTCTGACTTCCCACCGCTACCAAAAAGCACAGACTGGGTAACCGTAAAAAATCATAAAAAGCGTAATAGAAGTCCCGAACAAGGCACCATCAGCTATAAACAAAAGAAAATGAGCGACTACTGGCTAAATTCTCCTATCCAAACAAATAATAAATTTAAACCATTAGAAGAAGACAACGAAGAGCTAGAGGAAGTACCACCTATAGAGCCGGCCGCACATAAACCACCACCAATCTTTGTTGATGGAGTTAAAAATATACGACCACTGGTCGAACTGCTAGATTCTATAGCCAAAGAAGGTTATATTATTAAAATTACAAGTAGCGAGCAAGTTAGGATACAGCCAAAAACTGGAGTAAATTATACCCAAATAGTTGAGGGACTAAAAAACAAGCAAACTGATTTCCACACTTACAAACCTAAGCAGGTTCGAAACTATCGAGTAGTATTGAAAAACCTACATTCATCAACAGATATCGAACAGTTCAAATTGGAAATGGAAAAGTTGGGTCACACGGTTGTTAATGTTAGCAACATAAAACATCGAATCAATAAAAATGCGTTACACATGTTTTATGTCGAACTTAAGCAAAAAGAAAATAACAAGAAAGTTCTCGAAATTGATCACATTATGAATACTATCGTACAATTTGAACCACCACGAGCTAAAAGGGAAATTCCCCAATGTGCAAATTGCCAGCGGTTTGGGCATACAAAAAATTTTTGCAGCAAACCCCCAAGATGTGTAAAATGTGTAGAACATCATTTGACAAAAAATTGTCCCAGAAAAGACAAAAACAATGAAGTGAGATGTGTCAATTGTGGAGAGGGTCATCCTGCAAACTATAGAGGATGCATTATACACAAACAACTCCAACAACGACTGTATCCAAAACTGAGAGAAAGAAACAACCAGAAGGTGGATCAAACCGATACTCAACACCCAATAACACAATCACAAATGGTACAGCCAGGCACTTCATACGCACAACAAGTAAGTCAACCTATTTGCAATCAATTACCCAATAATTATTCCAGTCAATTCAATCAAGTCATACCAATGAAACAGTCAAGCGATGATTTTGAAGAGCTCAAGATCATGATGAAAAAACTCACGGAGCAAATGAGCACAATGCTTAATCTGCTAACAACACTGGTCAATAAAATGTCATAATGATCGAACTAATTAAAATTGCAACATGGAACGCCAACGGCTTGACCAACATGCACAAGAACTTAAACTATTCCTGGAATCACATAAAATAGATATAATGCTAATCTCAGAATCACATTTTACAACAAAAAGCTACTTAAAAATCCCCAACTTTTTAATATACAATACCCAACACCCAGATGGTAAAGCACACGGTGGCACGGCAGTAATTATCAGAAAAAGCATCAAACATTATGAAATCGAGAAGTATCAACACGATTATCTTCAAGCTACTAGTGTAGCAGTTGAGAATGGAAAGGGCAACTTGGTGGTCTCAGCGATTTACTGCCCACCTAAACATAACAATAAAGAAAAACAATATGGACACTTTTTTGGCACGCTTGGAAACCGATTCATTGCTGGAGGAGACTTCAATGCCAAGCATACGCACTGGGGCTCAAGACGAATAACTACCAAAGGAAGAGAACTGCTTGCAACAATAAATTCTAATGGTATGGCAAGTCTATCATCGGGACAACCTACATACTGGCCAAGCGATCAAACTAAAATACCTGACACAATCGACTTCTACGTGACAAAGGGTATAAATATCAAACAGCTCAAAGTGGAACCAACATTGGATCTCAGTTCCGATCATACACCCGTCATATTAACAATTCACTCCCAAATCGTCTACAAGCAAAAGCAACCAACATTATTTAGTAGAAAAACTAATTAGGAAATATTTAAAAGCAAATTGGACGAGCAAATTAATCTAAATGTCCCTCTGAAAACAGAGGAGGAGCTTGACATTGCAGTGGAAAACTTAACTATCGCAATTCAAAATGCAGCATGGCAAAGTACACCCGATCAAAATATATCCCATATTGAAAATTCGTGCCCCGCTTCAGTTAAACAAAAAATTTCCGAAAAACGAAAACTTCGAAATCAATGGCAAACCTCAAGAACACCTGAGAGCAAAGCAAAATTAAACAAAGCTGGTAAACAACTGAAAATCCTCCTGTCACAACTTAAAAACCAGGCTATTCAAGACTATCTTAGCAATCTAACAGCCACTAGAGCAACTGACTACTCGCTCTGGAAAGCTACAAGAAGACTCAAGCACCCACAAGAGACAATACCACCAGTCAGAGATGATACGGGTAAGTGGACTAGAAGCGATAAGGAAAAGGCTCACGCATTCGCCAGGCACCTTTCTAATGTTTTCAAACCTTTCCCATCAACATCAACATTAGAAGATCATGACATCTATAAATATCTTGATGCACCCTTTCAGATGGATTTGCCAATAAAAATTTTTAAATTACAAGAAGTTAAACAAACAATCCTACGCGAAATCAATCCTAAAAAAGCACCCGGCTTTAACCTGATTACGGGTAAGGTTTTACAAGAAGTAACTCCAAAGTGCCTTAGACTGCTTACGTACATCTACAATGCGATACTGAGATTAAAACACTTTCCGAACTCATGGAAAGTTGCACAAATCATCCTAATACAGAAGCCAGGAAAGAAACCAGAAGAAATAACTTCTTACAGACCGATAAGTCTGCTTCCGGTGTTAGGTAAGATTTTCGAAAAACTACTTCTCAAACGCTTAAAACCAATATTGGAGAAAGATTCCTTCATTCCTAGCCATCAATTCGGATTTAGAAGCCATCACGGTACTGTCGAGCAGGTCCACAGAATTATAAAGCGAATCGGCAACGATCTGGAACATAAGAGATACTGCTCTACGGCATTTCTAGACATAAGCCAGGCGTTCGACAAGGTGTGGCACGAGGGTTTATTCTACAAATTGAAGAAGAGCTTGCCACACAATTATTATCAGGTATTAAAATCCTACTTGACTAACAGACACTTTCTAGTTAAATATGGTGAAGAATACTCCGAAATGTACCCAATCGAGTCAGGTGTGCCGCAGGGTAGTGTCCTGGGTCCAGTTTTGTACTTGATGTACACTGCAGATCTTCCAACAACTAAATCAACAATGGTAGCAACTTTCGCTGACGACACCGCTGTGCTTGCGTCACATACTGATCCGAGGGTCGCCTCAACTAACTTACAGAAAAACTTAGATAAAATCCAAGGATGGCTCAAAGTGTGGAGGATAAAAGCCAATGAGACAAAATCTTCGCAGGTCACGTTTACCATGAGAAGAGATAATTGCCCACCTGTAACTTTGAATGGCTGTGTTCTACCCCAAGCTGAAGATGCAAAATATCTGGACCTACACATTGATAGAAGACTTACATGGCGGAAACATATATTTAATAAAAGGAAGCAGCTTGGAATCAAGTCTAGACAAATGAATTGGTTGATGGGTAAAAAATCACAAGTAAGTTTAGAGAGCAAATTAATAATCTATAAAGCAATACTAAAACCGATTTGGACATATGGAATCGAACTTTGGGGAACTGCGAGCTCTTCAAATGTCGAAATACTCCAAAGATTTCAAAATAAGACACTTAGAACAATTGTACAAGCTCCGTGGTATGTGCCAAATGATATAATCCATCGAGACTTAAAAATACCTTCCATACACAGCGAAATCAAGAATTACTCCGTCAAATATAAAAATCGTTTAAAAATGCATCCAAACGAACTGGCAGTGAACCTGCTTGATGATTCATGTGAGATTCGAAGATTGAAACGCTTCAAGCCCTCAGACCTGGTTTCTCGATTTAACTAGCTGCTGATGTGGAATTGCCGACTGGCTACATGTGTATAATGTAGATTACTCTTGTGCCTTGCATATTATGTTAACAAATTAGATAACTTAAAATGAGTACATTTACTGGAATGTTCTCAACGTGTCAATAATTAATGCCAAATAATTTACTTATTGTTTGTATATAGACAGAATGTAAATATTAATTGAAATAAAAAAAAAAAAAAAATATCTTGACCAAATATCTCTTCAAAATTTATTTGAATACCTGGATATAATTGTTGAAAATCTTCCTCGATCTAAAGCAAAATTTTATATTTCAGTAACAGTACAAACACATAAAGATAATAAAACTTACAGACCACGAATGATGGAGAAATCTTGGAAATTCTTTTAATACGTTAAATTCCAACGATTTTCCATTAATTTCCAACACTAAAAAAATATTTGAACTGAAACACTAGAACAATATTAACTTGCTCACTGCACTCGGATGAATGTAATTTTATATTAACACGGAGGTAATCTTCAATAGCAAATGGTCAACGTTTTTATTTATCCGGGAATCACCGGCAACAAACTTTGATAAAATGTGCCATTTTTGCGTTTTTATCATCGGTAATTATAGTAATGTCACCTAACACCTACTAGATTCGATCTATCAAGGTTGAGATTCACTCTACATAGCGCTTATTTTAGCGTCTAGTTAGAATTAATCATTTTAGTGTGAAATATAAAGTAGAGAGAAATTATACACTAAAAATTAACACTAAATTATTTACCAACTACACTAGATGTTTTACACGACAAAATTTTTTACTGTGTATGAAATTATATTTAAAAGAGCGACGTGTGGATTAGAAGAAATTTGGTTGATAATTTGAAATTATAAGTTCGATGCTTGATCAAGTATAAAAATTTTTGCAGCTTAAAATAATTTCGATTGCAAATAATTTAAAATCGAATTCTGGTATTAAGATTTTTTTTAACGAACATTGAACCTACCACCCTAAAAAGTTTCTCTACTCTCGCATATCAGAGCTACGCCGTGCGTGGTAAGGAAAAGTGGTTTATGAAAAATATCACTACAATACAGACGATGACAAATCAATCACGATTGCTAGGTTTAAGGGTCGGTATTTCGATGTCAGTTGGAAGTTTAAGCCTAAGATAAGCCAAACAAGGTTTGAACTACAGCATTTCATTTTTTGCAATAAATTGTGATCTGAATTACCAGGCTAGATACTGGAATATTAGTAGAATATTACTGGAATAAATTATTAAAAATTATATTTTGAAAAAAAATATAATATAATATTATCTCTAGTGCTTATTAAATTCGTATGATATTATTTGTTTCCATGATGTTATAAAAATTGAAATAATTTGGAAAAATTGATTTTGGAATGGATTCCAGATTTCTCGTTTAATTTCAAAGTGAATATTTATTTTAAACCCTGAAAAATTAATCAGCCTTCGTCGGATTCTTTTTTAAAAATAGATATTAAAATTAAAAAAAAAATATTTTTTACAAACTAAATTTAAACCTTTTATTGTCTAAACTTAACGGCTTTTGAGTTAGAAATTAAAGTAAGTAAAAAAATGAAGAAAAATTCGAGATTTGTTTACTTTGGTTATTTTCAAAATTCTTGTATCTTTTAAACGAAAATTTACAAAAATTCTGACGTCCTATTCCGGATAGGAAATTTAACGGGCTACAACTCTTGTCTAGTAAAATTTTTTTGAAAAACCAATTCTTTTCACGGAAAATCAGAAAATAATAAAGAAAGCAGCTACAAAACAAAAAATTAAATTAATTAATTTTATTGAAAAATTATTTTTTTAATTAATACATCTTTTAAAACAATCAAAACCGTGTATTGAAAATGAGGGTAGTCATTTTGAAAATTTACTTAAATAATGTA
Source organism: Cantharis rustica (assembly GCA_911387805.1). NCBI lineage: Eukaryota > Metazoa > Arthropoda > Insecta > Coleoptera > Cantharidae > Cantharis > Cantharis rustica. The sequence continues at coordinate 42,148,892 of OU426879.1, forward strand.
ATAGTTTAACCTTAGTTAATAAAAAATTAAAAATTTTATAACCCCCTGACTGTAAAAAAATTCTAAAAATAAAAATTAATATTAAAAGTACCTTACTTTAAAAACTATACTGTTCCCTTTAAAAAGAAAAAAGCAATTTTTTCTTCTTCATTCAACAACAAATTCTCAGACTCCTCCCCCCCCCCGCTACAAAATTTAAACATTAATTTTGAAGTCGGCGGAAACGGAGATTTGTTCCACTAACGAAACCTGTTTATACATTCCATATTAAACATTCTCCGTTTCCCCTGACTTCAAAATTAATGTTTAAATTTTGTAGTGGGGAGGGGGGGGGGTCTGAGAATTTGTTGTCGAACGAAGAAAAAAAATTGCTTTTTTCTTTTTAAAGGGAACAGTATAGTTTTTAAAGTAAGGTGCTTTTAATATTAATTTTTATTTTTAGAATTTTTTTACAGTCAGGGGTTTTCAAAATTTTTAATTTTTATTTTATTTCACTCTTTTTGGAGTATATTTTGTCAAAATGTATAGTGAAAGTAATATATGTTTTAAACCGCTTCGTGATCCAGTCAGCCGATATGGTAGCGCGAATAGTTAGCGAATGATATGAATTTAACAGCCATAATGGTGGTGAATTTTCAGCCAAAATGGTAGTAAATTTATATTAATATTAGTTATTAGTTATTTAATACAGAGGATTGTGCAGGGGCGAGAGCATAAATTTTGGGGTTTGGGGGGGGGGGAGAGTGTAGATATAGTTTTCTGAGATAGAATTTCTTCTCATGGGTGAAAATTGTATTTGACCAGCCAGGAACACTCCCCTGGTCTTTACAAACATGCTGTCAAAAATGTACGTTGCTGCCTGTAACCGTTCGGGAGATACGGTGACACAAACATATTGTCGTGTTTCGAAACAAAAAAAAACCATTAATTGATTTATTTTCTAAATAATTTTTTAAAATTCAATTTTGTTATTATTTATTTAAAACATTGTATAAAGTTGTTAAGTTTTGATGAAAATAAAAGGTAGGGGAAGTGAGAGTAGGAGTGGGACCAGCAGGTCGATGCAAGGACAACTAGGCGAAGGCCGTGGTGCCTGGCGGAAGTTGCCATACCCGATGATTGAAAATTGCTTTTATTATTTTATAAATAAATTATGTTAAGTTGAGTTTTTGTTTTATTTTAATTAAAGTGAAGTGCGATAGTGGATTGGCAAAGAGGAAGAATTTGTGACAATTTGGTCGATGCAAAGGTGGATTGCATCGCAACAAAATTTGTGTTACCAGGCGTGATTAAGCCAGCTGCATAACACCACATACCACATGCAATACAACAAAACTAACAAAAGTGAGCATTAAATTTTAAATTTTAATTTACAATTTATAAAACTTTGAAGAGTCGATTGCTACTAAAAATGGATGCCCAGTACATTTGGATTAATTAATTAGTAAGCGAAATTTTATATAAGTTTTGAACATAGCCAGGGACATGACAATATATATTGTCGTGTTTTGAAACTATAAAAACATTAATTCAATTATATTGTAAATTATTTTAAAGTTTAAATTTGTTTTATTGTTTATTTATTTATAATATTGTATAAAAAAATGTCTGTTAAATTATTAGCTGTAGATAAGGTGGGAGAAGTATAAAGAAAAGAGAGTGGGGCTTGAAGGTTGTAGGTTGTAAGAGACTTGGGCAGAGGCCTTGACGTCGAATTGACGAGCGGACGAACATTATTCCCGCAATGAAAATTAAATTGTTAATTGTTTAAAATCAATAAAATGAGTTAAGTTGATTTGATGTTTTTATTTAAATTAATAAGGTGAAGTGCCAATAAAGTGGAAAACTTGAAGAAAGCAGAAAATATTCGTTGCATTAAAGTTACCATCGCAAATTTGCTTAACCAGGCGTACTGAAGCCAGCTGGTATACTATGGAGGCTTGCAAGGCCACACATTACAAGGTAAATGTTGCACATTTTGAAATTAAATATTTACGCGACAGAAATTTTCAATTTAATTTAAATTAATCAATTGAAGAAGAACTCATAGCTATTAAATAATCTGTGTTACCTCAGCAAATTTCACAAGAAAGTGAAAATACATAAATTTGCAAAGTTGGGGGCATAGCAATATAATATATAAATAAATAAATAAACACAGATTGTACATAGTAACTTCATATACCCTGTGCTTTTGAAAAAAACAGTCAGTGGTAAAAATAATTTTTCAATAAAAATAAAAATTTTGTGAATTTAATTTTTTGTTTTGTAGCTGCCTTGTTTATTATTTTCTGATTTTTTGTGAAATATATTGGTTTTTCAAAAAAATTTACTAGACGAAAGTTATAGCCCCTTAAATTTCCTATCCGGAATGGGGCGTCAGAATTTTTGTAAAATGTTTCGTTTAAAAGATACAGAGTTTTGAAACAAACCAAAATATAAAGAGCTCAAATTTTTCAACATGTTTTTACCTACTTTTATTCATAACTCGAAAGCCGTTCATTTTAGACAAAAAATGGTTAAATCTAGTTTGTAGATTACTTCACGCTTTTTAAAAAAGCACTAATCCATTTTTAATAAAAAATTAATATTTTCCGGGGGATGGCCACGTGAAAGTGGAAATTAAAAAAAATGTTTTAAAGAGCCATAACTCTCGAAGGATTGAATTTATAAAAAAGAATTTGTAAAAAATGTTTCTTAGAAAAATGTCCTCTATCACCACCTAAGAGTTATGTAAAGTGTATCCGGAGAGACCCTGTATATATTTTTTATTTTTGTATAAATTTTATGTTTTCGTTTAGGATAATAGTAATAAATTGACTTTTTCTATTTTGTATTTGTGTATTTTCTTTTGAAGAGGAGCGCATTAATTTTAGCCCAAGAGCGTCGTATATCTTATGACGATTTTTCAACACATGTAATTTAGTTCACAAAAAAGCTCATATGAAGTTAAAAAAACATTTTATTTTCTGCCGAAAAATTCGTCATTTTGAAAATACTGAAACTTTCAGATATTTTTCGAAATTTTCCCAAAACAAGTAATTTTAAAATATGTTTATTTAAGAAACTAAAAAGGCTGAAATGATAATCATTAGCTAAGTTATGACAGTGCACAATCAAAAAATACATTTATTTTTAAGCTTATATAAAATTTTTTTTTGCATTACTTATAATGTACATAGTTTCAATAATTTTCTAGAAAGTTAATCAAGTCTTTCTTCATTCAAAGTACTAGCCCGAAGATTCAAAAGGATTATGTGATTAACATTTTGAAAATCCGGCCGACAAAAAATTGAAAAAATAGCGCGTCGAAATTTGCTTTTTTCAAAATAGCAAAAAATAACTTAAAAATCAAATCTCCATCAATTTTCGACCAAATTGGACACATTTTGATATTCAGAAAGCTTTAAATGATTGAAGATTCTTTAAGCCAATTTTCAGATTTACAATATTTTTTTCAAAAATGCTAAATGTTCTGGGCTAGATGTAAAATGCCATTTAAATATATAAATTTTAATGTTTATATAGTACACTGTAGTGGGATTTCGTAAATTTTTATATTATACCTGTCCGGCACTAGCTAATGTTTTCCCGACTAACTTATTGCAGCCGAGAGCATGAGATTAAACAGAATAGTGGGTTCCTTAGATATCTCTTTTTCCTTCTTTTAATGAAACGATAAATAAAAATACTTTTACCCTGAATAACGAGAAACTAGATTTTATTGAGAGAACAATTTTTTTTTTAGCGACAGATTCCGCTCTAAGACCCTGTGTGTGAATGTGTACGACGTATGGTTGCGAAATTTTATTTAAATAAACTAAAAGAATCCTAAATTTCGCTAACATACGCTGCAGTGTAAATAATGTAAGTCGACAAAAATTATAATGCAAATGTAAAAAGTTTATAATAAAAATTTTGAAATAAATAGTCAATTTCACTATGGTAAACAACTTGTGAATTACCTGGTATATTGCCACCTTGTTTCGCTTGTTGCCGCAAATCATGATATTATGACTCATGTCATCAAGTGTCTCCTCGCAATCATCGAACTCGTCAGAACCGAAAGCTGTAATATGTAATAACCAAATAATAAAATTGCTTCTATTTTAATAGTAGTAATTTTTTACTTTAACACTAATGAATGAATATAGTCCAGAAAACATGGGAATTTTGGAACCTCAAGAGAGGTTAAAAGCACTTAATAATTACAGCAGTACGGTTGAGGTGGATCCTAGTGTACCACCGAGAAGGTAGAACATAAATTTTATTAAATTCTTGTTTACAACAAATTTTTAAGGTATTACCGATCTGGCCTCGAGATGGTTCGAATGGCTAATGTTTACTACGAGGAAGGCAGTTACGAAAATGCCTATGTGTTGTATTTAAAGTTTATGACTTTATTCCTAGAAAAGATTAGAAAACATCCTGATTATAATACAGTTCCTGCAACAGAAAAAACTATAAATCAAGCAAAATTACGTGAAGTTCTACCTAAAGCTGAGAAATTAAAGGCACATTTGTTAGAACAATTTACCAAAGAATATAATCGTTATGTCACCGAAATTGTGAGTCTGTTTTTAATTTTAATATTTGACTTTATATGACTGGGTTTTAGAAACAACGGGATAAGCAAGAACGTGAAAGATTACGTCGAGAAGCTGAAATGCTTGAGCGCACTAAATATGCTTCTATTCTTCCTAAACCAAGTAAAGATATACCTTCTTCTACCATAGTGCAACCTATCGCAGATTTGGATAAAATAAATTATCCTGATCCTAATGAGCCACTACCATCATCTGCTTCAAATGAATATCCTGATATTTCACGAGGGTAATATACATTTTATTATGATTGAGGTTGATCTTTAATATTAGTTAACTATTTTTTTGTGTAGAATTCAAAAGTTAGGGCTTTTTTTTTTCTCTAAAAAACTTTTAAATTTATTGTTGAAGTTAATCCTTAGCTAGGTATAGTACATTTTCACCAAATATAACTTAGACGTAGGGGAATTTTGTAGAATTCTAAACGATTAGAAAGAGCAGGTAAAACATCAGGATGAGTATTTCCTAAGTAATTATTCAAAATATTCACTGCAAATGAATATTACTAGAATAATTGCACAAGTATAGTAATTTACCTCTTCTTTTTTGTAAAAAATTGGTTAGTGGTCTTGTTTTCTCTCTTTATCAAGAATATATTGCAATATTTTTTAATTTTGCTGGTTTTCTCTCATTGATTTTTAAAAGAATGATAATGTTGTCTCATTATTGATTGTAATTTCTCTACAGATCATCCGTAGTACCAGAAATTGACCGTGCTAAAAAGCCATCTGCTTCATCTTCAGATAATAGTATGAAATCCGGATTGAGAATTGTTGTAACACCGGCTAAAGTGATGACTCATTTTCTTAACCTCGCCCAAAAAAGTACTTTCAATAATGTCGAAACATGTGGAATTCTTGCAGGAAAATTGGTGAGTTTATGAAACATCTGAGTTTGCTGTACTAAATTTGTCTTTTATTAGGAAAGGAATCATCTTATAATTACTCATGTAATTTTACCAAAACAAAAAGGAACTTCAGACTCGTGTATCACTATGAACGAAGAAGAAATTTTTGAGTTTCAAGACCAACACAACTTAATAACAATTGGATGGATTCATGTAGGTTGCGATGTCGTGGTCGAAGTCAATATATGATAAAAGTTTTCTTTTAGACACATCCAACACAGACTGCATTTTTGTCAAGTGTAGATTTGCACACTCACTGTCCGTATCAGCTTTTAATGCCAGAAGCTATTGCAATTGTTTGTGCACCTAAATATGAGCAGTAAGTTCATCATTCTGTTAGTATTTGAAAAATTAGGTCAATTAAGCCCTTCCATACGTCTAGCAGCGCCAAAAATGTGCTAAAAGAAAAAAAATTTTTAGTAGGGATAACAATAGAAATTAATAAAAATGATGGATCTGTAGCGTATTCCATCCCATGATTTTAACTTTTTCCTATGGAAAATAGGTAAAAGGGCACTTTTCTAAGCATACTAGAACAAAAAAAAATCGATTTTAAAAATGTAAAATTTACATGTATTTTAGATACACCTTTTAACACGGCTGTATGATTAGCCGTTGTTGAGTAAGGCAAAAAAATAAAACAGGCCCTCTGGACGCCTTCGGCGCCCTCTGGGCCTGTTTAATTTTTTCTCCTTACGCACAACAATTTAAAAATATCTCTGAAGAATGACAGAACTCACCAAAGGTGGAACTGACAACAACATTAAGAGTATATTAAAGCACACGTACCGTCAACAAAATGAAGAGCAGGGACCTCAACGTGAGACCGACCGTCACGCATCGGGGTGTATCATATTACATCTCCCTGCTTTTCGTAATTTTAAAATGCCGTTATTTCGACAACTATTGCATAATTCTAAAAAATTTTTGTGTTAATATACTCAGAAAATTGTCATCTTTCTAATGGCCAATAGGAAAAAGTTCAATTCTTGGGGTGAGATATGCAACAGTAACCAAAAATGAAAAGTACACATTGTTTATTGGTATTTAAACTTTATAAAAAATTTTCTACCATAACTACGGATCTATGAGAAATTTTGAAATCGACTTTCACAGAAATGAGCCTAAAACTATAGAGAACAACAATCTGTTAAAGAAAATCGATTTTTTGAAAATTCTTGATGTATGTAAGGCTTTAATTAAACAAGGAGAGCAAATAAAAATTTAAATATTTTAATACTTATAAGATAGTATATAGCAAGCAAGCTACGTACAGTAGGGTACAATGTATTTATCGGTGGTAGCTCGTGCCTAATACTTTTGGTTCTTTGCTTAAAAAAAATTAAGGTATCAGTAAAATTCTAATCTCAGAAAAGTAACTTACTTTATTGAACTTGATAACAACTCCATAAATTGACTGGTTTTGTCTTTAGACTTCTTCTGATCAAGAAGAATATTTTTTAAAAAAGAAATATTTGTTGGTCAGAAGAAGTTTAAAGGCAACCTTCCGAGCATTGCGACAATGACAGCGAAAGGCAACAAAGACATGTGTTGCAAAGTAACATAGACACATCATTGTCATAGCCAACGGCATTGTCTCGTTCACAGTGTAACGTTTAGATTTGGCAAAGACGGTTCAGTTTATAAATTATTATCCCATTATCTCATAGTGAGTGCATATATCAAAGATTTCTTGTTTAACTCGAACCTGTGAAAGTTTCTTCAAAATCTTCTCGATATAATTGCAAAAGCTACTTATTTCATTGTCTTTTTTTTGCATTATTTTTTTTAACAAAGTTTGTCGATTTTCATCTTTTTTCTTACAGTATTTGAAAAAGGTATCGTTTTTTTTTATTTCCGCGACGTCGTTTAGTTACCTCAGTACTTGTATCATGGTCTGCAGTAGTTTCATTAAAATTCACTTTCTTGTCCAGTTCTCTGTCAGCCAAACTACTCTCATCCTGAGATTGCTCAACAGGTTCTTCATCACAATGTTAGTGCCTTCGGATCTACGTTGAGATATAGTCTTCAGAAAAAATACTCAGTTTTTATTTAGCTCTTTCTCTATTTCCTTCCATATGTTATCTTTCACTAAAATGTTTCTGTATGATTTTAATTTTGCATCATACAGTTGAGGGTTAACATATACTAAATTGATTAATTTTTCGTCATCTTCAATAGAAAAATTTATCTTTACTCTTCGAGACAGGCTATACTATTGGTTTAGAAGCGGTAGTGTCGACTGTCGAATCGCCACAAGTATAATCTTGATCTGCAGAGATACACGTGTTGTGGCATGCGGAAGGGTTCACATATTATAAAACAATGTATACCAATGCGACATGTGTCTTTGCCGTTTGTCTCTGTCACCTGTTGCTGTTGCGGTGTTTGAAAGGTTACCTTAAAGGTGAACTAGTCGCCAATTAATATAAAGAGTACAAAGGAAAACTTAATAATTGTTATTAACATGCGATTTTAAAACTTACTTATAAGTAAGTTATGGCTTTATTTTTAATTTTAAATTTTTATTTTAACATGAAAACAATTTAATAAGGTTAAGGTTAACATGTGATAATATTTTTTATAAAATTAATTTTTACATGTTACATGAAATTGAAATAAAATTTAATTCACAACTTATATATTTGTTCAAAAACTATTTAAATGAATGAAATGAAAATATGTTTGAAAAATATATGAAAAATGAAATAGTTAACATTATGTTTCGAATTTATGATTCTCATCAGACAAACCTGGAAAAATTATTAAAAACTATCAAGTATTGAATTTAATCGCATAATTTTTCTATCAATTAAATAATTTTTTCAGGTTTGTCTGATGAAAATCGCAAATTCGAAACATGTTAACAGTATGTAACAAACTATATCATTCATTCATTTAAATAGTTTTTGAACAAATATGTAAGTTATGAATTAAATTTTATTTCAATTTCATGTAACATGTAAAAATTAATTTTATAAAAAATGAAAACAATTTAATCTTATAAAGAAAAACTTTATGATTTTTTTATTAATTTATAATTGCTGTTATTTTGCTGATTTCTGATGGTTCTGCAACACCTATGGACAAGTACCCCTGATATTTTTTATTAATTTATTAATGAAAAAATTAATACAGTGCTTGCGCAATATTTTTTCTTAATAAATTATTTTAACTGTGAATGATAATATAAATTTTAAAATCATCAAGATATGAGATTTGGTTCTTGAATAAAATCTGTAAATTAAATAACGAATTTTTTCTGTTTACTCTAATAATTAGCAAATGAATATATTTTATGACAGGCAAATTAAAGAAATTCATTATCTTCCAGGACTGGTTTCTTTGTTCTAACACCAAATTATGGCTTACACTACATTGCTAGTTGTAAAAAATCAGGATTCCATCCACATCCAACTGAACCACCGTTATTTATGGTAAAAGCAAAACCTAGTAGTTTTGGGTCAATTTAAATTTGTAATTGTTTTAGAATGCTGAGCACGTGAAGGTAGACGAAAATGCAGCTTTAGAAGTGTTAGATTTACGCTAATTAAATATAAATGTGATACAAAAGTGAATTTGTATTTTATAAATTAGGAATAAAACTTTTATATAACATTGTTCACACGAATTTTATACTGCATCAGATTTGCATTTATTGTTTTTGTTGTACACGCATTTATTGTTTTGTTTATGTTTAGTTTATTATTATTGATTATTAAATTATTAAACTAATGCTTACCTGAGAACTTACTGAGTATTATTTAAATTGCTTGGTTTTCCAAAAAATTTACTTGACTAAAATTGTACCCTTTTAAATTTTCTCTCCAAATTTAACTGTTAGTTCTTTTGTCACACTTTTTATTTAAACGATATAGGGTATCTAATAAGAACAAAAATAAAATTAAACTTGTAATTTTTTTAAAATTTAATTCGTACTTCGAAATTTGTCGATCCTAAATGCTAAAGTGTTGTAATATTCTTTGTAGATAAACAAATGCTTTTTAAAAGTACTAATTCATTAACACTAAAAAATCAATAGTTTTGATGATGTGGCTGTTTTAATGCAGAAATTAAAAAATTGTTAGAGAGGGCTGGCCCCTAGGGTTTGACTTGTACAAAAATTTTTTTTAGAAATGTGTCTTCTATCACCTTGTAGTTTCTTCACTATCACAGGGTATAAAGTTTCAACAATACGCCCTCCTGAGAACATCTATTTCACATATAAAGCTCTTGAATCTGGCTTTTTAAAATACCTGAAAGAAAAAATAAAAAAATATCAAATTGACTAAAATCATAGGATACCAATTCTGTATGTAATGAAGAACTCCACGTATTTAGTCAATTTGTTGTTTCACGGGTGGGGGGAGGGGTTGTTGTTACCATCAACGATTGGACATTGGATCAGCATTTATTTCTAGGTATTGTTTGAAAGTTGCGTTTGATGCACAGCTGTATAAATAAAGTGAAATTTAAATTAATGCAATGCTACTCGAACAATTCCATTAGAATATAAATTCATAAGAGTACAAATTAAAATATTTACATTGAAATTTACGTAAATAACTTAATGTTTGAGATAATTAATAGGTTAAATTTAATAACCTTTCATAAAACCATTTCAGGACGACTGATAAAGAAAACTGCGCTATTCTGATTGTTTGTTTAAAATCTATTTTAATAATTTAATTTTGATACAAAATTTGATCTTTATTTTGTCTTATTAAAATCTCATGCAAATAAATTTAACCAACTGAGGTAGTCTTTTTTTAAATTAAAAATATGTAATTTGCTTTTTTTTTTATTTGTTGGGACTGGAAAAATATAATTTAATACAGTAATTATGTAGGAACATTTATATCATCTCTCATACGACTTATGGGCGATACGACAGGTTATTACAAATAATAATAATGATTATAGAAATTTTAAAATAGGTATAGAAATAATCGGTTGTAAAAATAATCGATTATAAAAATATTATTAAAGATAATTTTAGTATCTGAACGACAAACAATTTTAAGTCGATTTTTCTAAAATTTGTCATAAAAAATAATCTTTAAACAAATAAAATGTGTAAAAGTTATTTTGTCAAATTGTAAAATTAGACCTAATTTCACAATTTAACTTTCATACTTTCTATTTATTTAAAGATAGTTTAAAAATTTGAAAAAATCATTTATTTTTATATAAAAAGTAGATTAGCTTGGATAAATTATTTTTAATAAAAATAATATGTATGTCACTCTAAAAATTTTCTTAAATCACGTAAAAATAGTTGCTCAGCTTTTTTGTCAACATGCAATTAGGTAACTAAATTGATAATTTAAACGCACTTTTTAACAACAAATAGCTATATCGTGGCTAATTTTTATGATGAAATTAAAAAAATCAACTTGATTAATGTTCGACCAAATTGGATAAATTTTATTATTTAATAAGCTTTAGGTGTATTTAAGCTAATTTTCAATTTTGAATATTATAGGTGGGTTTCAGTGACTTGCATTCTTATTATTACTATTAAAAACAGTCACGAAAACGCGGGTTGAGATTTTAGGGATTTTAGTATGTCGTTTAGTATTTTTAGACTTACAATATATTTTTTAGGTTTGAGCAAAATTTTAACTAAAATGGTGAAACGCTTGTTCAAATTTCTAAGGACAACTTTGATTAAAAAACAACCCGCGGAGTTGCTTTAGAAAATCAAATTGAAGTGCTCGAAAATAATTTGTAAAAAAAAATATTTTTCATTTTATCGAATTTATTTCTACAACACTTGAATATTATAATTTCACAGATATTTTATTTTGCAAAATAGACATACTTAATTTACTCGAAATTATTTTTGGCTCGTTACGGTTTTTATTATTGTTTATCATAGGTAATAATTTTATATTTGTATAAAGTTTCAGAATATTTTTTATTAATTCAATATTTTCACAAACAGGTAAACTTGAAATTTTTATTCAAAAGTTTGCTTTGGAAAAAAAGTTTTTAATGATTTATAAATAAACTGTCGGCAATATCAGAAATTTTGTTGAAAATATTACTTACTACGGTATTCCACAATACTCCGAAAAAAATGGAGTTTTAGCTGTGCTGATACTTTATAAGTGGAACCTAGCCATATCCAAATGTTGCGATTGTGATGACTAAATTCAATTTAGAAGAGCTACACTCTTGAGAATCAAATGCAATTACTTAGCTGGAGCTTTAAACATATTGCTCTAAATTTTGATTTATTAATTCATTAATAATTAATAGAAATTATTGTTCGGAAATATGGAATTTCTATTAATCATCATGAGGGGAAAAGCAAAGGTATAGGAATAGGATTGTAATAAAAATTAAAGAAATATTTTATTTCAATTTAATATCATATTACCAAACCTAAAAAATTCAATTATCTGAGCTTGATGTATTACAAAAAAAAATCACAAAGAAATCTTTATCTATAGAGGGAAGACCATTAAATAGTAGGTTATATCAAACTGAAATATTTTGTTCTTTGTAAGATTTCTTTTAAAGTCATCTTATCTGTATTTTGTAACTGACGTTGTTTTAATGACCCTAGAGAAAGTTGACTTACAATAATGTTAAATTGGAAAAGATTGCATATATCATAGCAATTTTGTTGCTTTATAGAATTTTGCCGACTTTATATAGCAAGAGTAGCCGAAGATACTATCAGTACTATTTATATTTTATTATTGTCGATAATGTTTATATATAATTTATTTTTAAGAATCTTGATTTATGTACGTCTTGAATATATAATAAAGATCAAGCGAGCCATTGCGATTGTAAAATATGAGCAGTTGTTAGTAGTCCGTGATCACCTTAAGAGTGGGTACCCACGAAACAATTTTTTGCAACTTTTAATTAAAAATTGTAGATATAAAACAGCGAACAATGAAAACAACGCTGTAATTATAATAATATCGTGTGTTTACAATTATTATAGTGGTTTTATGTGTGTTAAGTAAAATTTCAAATTAAGTGGGTCTGTTATCTGTTGTGTGATAAGCGGAGCATTAAGCATATGATCACAATTTACACGTCTTTGTTTTATAAATATGTTACAAAAGTTAGTTGTAATAAAATTTGGATACTTTTTAGCATTTTCAAATTTATGGGGTAAGTTTTCTCATTAGTTGGATTTTAAAACTTCCTAAAAATTATTATGGCCATCATAACACCGCGATTCATTATCTGATAAATCTTGCTCGAGATATATAAATTAAACCTAATGTTATCACAAAAGCTTTTCTAATTTAGTACTGCATACTAATAAATTATTTGCGCAGAAAGGACTAAACTACTTATTTGTTTCAGTGCTGGCTCTTTTGGAAAATCCTCCGCTCTTGAGCAATGTTCCCATAGAGTTTCCAAAAAATGAATCGCAGTATCCTTTTGTGCATAATACGACGATTTTAAGGGTCTTGGCCTCGCAAACAATTAACGACTCTGAAGTGGATGACCTTCTTCATGGAGGACGTACACCTACCATATCACGTTTAGAGCATGTCGACATTTCAGAACCTATAATCGAGAATAATAATTTACAAAGTAACCTAAGTGATCGAAAATGGGACACAGAACTGATTCAAAATAGTGATAAGACCGAGGACCACTTATTTGAAAACAAAACTAAATTTCAACCAACCATACATACTTCCTATGGTTCCAGACTGCCTCTGTTGCATGGCGAAATAGCAGCAATTTTAGCGATCGTTCTTGTCCTGGTAATTATAGTCGGATATGTTGGATTAGTCAGCTGGAGGCGATATATAGAGTGAGTAATTTCAATAACTTATTCAAAAACTATTTTTCACTTGATCCTACAAAATAACATGTCACAAACGTGAATCATTTTCAGATCACTCTGTAGAAAACTAGGAAGTTATTTTCATTTAATTTGTTGACCTTTAGAATAACACTTTTATTTTTATAGAACCTAATTTAAATATTTATGCATATTTTTTTTTTTGGTTTTGTTTTGAAGTCTTTATAAAGATTTATTTCCTTATTTTGCTATTTTAAATTATTATGCTGTTATAAGAAAGATTCAATTTAAAAATTAGTTATACAATTTTCTTGTCCTGTTTTGTTGATCTGCATTTTATAATATTGCTTTATTATTTCTAATTATTCTGTTTGCAAATCTTGAACCAATCACATTATGGATTTAAATTTGATGACGTCTATCATCACCACCACATAAAAATTAAATTTCAACTTATCACCTTATGCAAAATTCGAAGTCACGTGGTGTTTAAAATTTTGACATCGTTCCAATGTTCATGACGTTTATTGGTTTAAGATTTACGACCAGTATACTACAGAATTGAACTTTGCTGACTGTAGAAATCATAAAATTATTGGTTATCGTCATACTGAAGCATTCCGTTTAATTTGAAATGCTTTCCCAAAATATCTCAATAAATGTAGATTTTATTTCGGATAGCATTTTTGCATACCAAAATCTCATAAGATAAACATATTATACAATAAATAATCGTCTTTGTAAGTTCTTCATTTAATCACAGTTTCTGTTTCGTAATTTCTTATATTTTTCTCGCAATAATGAAATATACTCAACAGTACCTGGTTATGATTTTAATTTCACACCAAATATGAATAAAAATTTCTGCAAGTTTGTGCCTGCTTAGCCCTGCCAAATGGTTATTTGTGTTTTGTCTTAGCAATTTGCAATTGAAAATACGAAAAAAAAAAACATTAGGGCACCACAACATTCCAAATAATATTGGATTTAGGATCACGTTCTAAACTAAATTCAATAATATTTATTGTCCCTAAAATAGAAGTATGTTTAGAGACTAAACTCTCAACAATGAAGAGTTTAAAACGAGAGTAATAAAACTCTACATAAAAATTATTAAAATTGGAAAATAAATAACTTAATTAAATTTAAGTAATATTTACTATTATAGTATAATAAATTATAGAAATTGACGAATTGGTAGCAGCTTTGAACAGTATTTCTTTCACTTAGGATGTGATTCGGTAAGTCAATGGGAAAAACTCTTGAAGATAAAACGTACCATGTTGGTTTTCTCACAGCGATTGCTTACATTTTTTCAAAATCTCTTGTTCCTAGTATTAGAACTTATAATCATTTTATCAGCTAATAACAATAAATTAGCCTTCCGGCTTTTTTACGATAGTACTCTTGGTTACTTTTCTTTTCTACATAAGAAACTCGTAATAATGCCATGCTAAAATATTTCTGTTAAAAATTGCTAAGAATCTAAATCTAGATGTCTAGATTTAAATTTCCGTAAATTACATACATAACATTACGTATGTAATTTACGGTTTTAAAACCATTCCAAAAATAATCATTAAATATTTGAGTTCTTAAAAATAAATGTCATGTAGTAAAACCATAAAACGTCATAGTAATAATTATGTATTTTTTTGTTTACTTGAATCTTAAAATTTTTATAGTACCTTGGCATGTAAAACTTGGTATTGGCCTACAGAGGCGCATGGTTAGATTAACGAGATTATAAAATATTCTAAATGTAAAATTAATAAATTTAACTGTGTATTAAAAATATGCTTAAATAAAATTACCTTTGTGATAATTTTTATGTTCGTTTAGGTTAGTCATGTTTTTGTATTTTTAAAACCAGGTTAGCTTATATATTTCACTTTTTGATTATTTTGTAATGTCACAAATTATTTATTTAGGTTAAATATAAAATTACCTTATTTAACCAAGGTTAATTAAATTATGATAAGATTCAAATTGTACATGTTAAATTCTTTTTTTTTAACTTATTTTAGAACGTTTGTTCTGTTTTTTACCATTAATGCACCAAGCTTTTACACTTGCCTTTCATAGTTTTAGAATTTGCATAATAATCTGGTAGGGTGCTAACCTTGGCAGATGCGTAGCATTAGACCAAACTCGCGCTTTAGATCACAGCAGTGCAGTCGGCGCGACCAAGCATTGAACCGTGGTCTCAACCCTACTGGTCACATGTTAATAACATTAATCGAGGACAGTTACAGTTTGATGCTTAAGTGCTTCGACTATCAAGCGAAGATGCTCGGTTCGAGCATCAGGTAATCTGCCTTGAAAATCCCTTATAAAAAAAAAGAAGTGGTCAGCCAAAACCGACTGTGGTTTGTAGTGCTAATGCAATGCAATAGCATTAATCATGTTAATTAAATTAGGCTATATTTCACATTTTGAATACTTTGGAATCTCGTTAATCCGTAAAGGCGCGTCACACATTACAGTCGCATAGAATATTTGGAAAATTGTTAAATCAGGTTTCTACTTATGAGTTTTTAATTTTTGTGGTGTAGTGGCAACTGCATGTTTTCACCAGCCGAATAAAAGCTATTCTTCAACTTTTCTTGAAAATCTGTATTATTATCAAATTATATCAATATTGTTCTTAATTAAAATAATAATCAATATTTTTTATATTTGGGTTCTTTTTAATATTAGGTAATTACGTCTTTTTATAAAAACAAATTTTTAATTGTAATTTTCTTGAAAATCACCGATATCTTTTCGAAATTCAAGAAATTTCATGGACTTAAACTTGTTTTAAATTTTCTTATAAATCCCTGGAATTTTTTAAAAATCGCTGGAATTTCATAGAAATTATTGAAATTTCGAATCTTGTGATTTATTTCTTTTTCGAGAAATTATATTTTGATTTTCATGCTAATGAGGAGATATCAACAGAGATTGTACATGAGACTTCTTGTGATTATAGTGAAAATATATGTTAATTAAATGTTAGAAGTAGATATGCAGCCGTTTTTGAGAAAAAAAGGGTCTAAGTTTTTAAGATTGCTAATATTCCTTTAAATTTTAGCAGACGATCTCGGGACTTTTCGTCCTGACCTACAAGAAAAGTCTCATACAAAATTCATGAATTAGTTTTTTACAATTGGACATAATCTGATAAATTATAATAGACATTTCCTTATTAATCGGTGACGAGAGTCGGGGGGGGGGATGTTATGGAACCTTCTAGGTTGTACTCTGCAGTTTATACATGACTGAATAGCTACACATGCAAGCCGTATATTTATAGATTCTTCATTAGGACATAATTAGAAATCTCTAATCAGCTTAATGCATGTTCTGTTACATACTATACTCAAAATTAGGTTGAATATGTGCAATATAACTATAGCTGAAGAAGGGTTTCAGCATTTAGATTCCATGGTTAATGTTTACCATAGATTGACTTGAAGTTTGATTTTATATTTTAATTTAATATTGTTTAAGCAATGAAATTTTTTTCGATCCTTGATAATATTGACACACACATTTTTAATGGCGATTTTGATTTGCAGACGACAAGAATGCAAATTAGAAATTTTAATTTTGTTACTTTTTAAATTTTAGTATATTTTGTTAACTACTTTAAAGTGTTATTTTGAAACTGCATCATTTCATTAAGTTTGCTCTATATCTCGTTGATCTTACACAAGTGGAAAGTTAAATGCCATGTACTGACATTATTTACTTTACATTGTTGTTTCTCAGTGCAGTACAATTGTCGTCAAGATTGTACACAACTTGTCTCTAAGTTCTGACAATTGTGTTAATGTAATGATAAAACGATGGAAAACTTTTACACCGAAACATAGCTTCCTTATGAGCAATAATAATTACTAATATAATGTTGGACATACATACTACATAATTTCATGCTGACTCATGCTTTTATGAAATTGTTCAATTATCTATCATCTAATGGGTGTTAATTTTCTGTTAATGTTCAACATTAAATCATAAAAATTTTTTTGTCATTTTCCAATACCTAGATAACTCATTATTTAAACAAAAATAAAATGATCATGTTTTTCTCAAATTTGCTATAATATGCTTAATATAGCTAATTTAATTATAAGTTAAAGTTCGTGTGCCATTAAAAATGAGAAAGCTTCCAATGTTGTTATTTCTACAAAAGAAAGTATTTTGTAAACTGCATGCATCTGCAGTATTAAAAATTTAAAAGTTCTAAACTTTCTATGGCAATAATGAAATGATTCACCTTGTTTCCGGATTTACGAATTTTAATTTCTGATGTGCAATATATAGTCGGATTTTTTTTAACTCGCGTATGACTAATCTCCAAGTGCAGTGAGATTTAACGTATAACATTTGGTTATCTTTGTCATATTTAGAAAAAAGTAACTATTAGAAAAGAGACAGAAAAAAAAAATACGTCGCCGTAACTTTGTAATGAAAATGAATTAAACGTACGTCGATTTTAACTATTTTAACTGTCATCTCGTTTGATTTTTGACATATAATCTCGTCAAAGATTTGATGTATGATGACGTGATATAAAGAACCCTAAGACATACGTTTTGTAAATTTTGATTCATACAATTTTTTTGATACGTCATACGCGAGTTAAAAAAAATTCGACTATACATCGAATGTATCATAATTGCGGTTTTACAACATTAAATCAAATCTCAAGTGGATAACAATAAAATCGATGATCGTTGTGAATAAATAAATAATAATATAAGTAAAATGAACTGAAAGAATAAAGTAAAGTTATAGTGGTTGTAATGAAAAAAATAGTTTGATAATTAAAAGTTTTTTGAATTTTAATTATCAGATTATTGCTTACAATATAAAACCAATCATGGTGATTGCAAGAGAAATACGGCAATGAAGGTGTAAAGGGCTCTCGTGTACACTAACGGCGGTAGTAAAGAATGTAACATAAATAAGTAAATGCTAAGAAAAGCATAAAACCTGCTCGTTGCTCTTAATGTTATTATTGGGTACATAAGGCCAAGATGTTTTATAATTAAAAATGTTGTTGGTTTATTATCAACTCTTATCTAGTTGCTAAAAGAATCCAATCTATACCACTTGGAATTATTTTAATGGCTTTAATAATAACTAAATTGTTGCAATTTATCGAATATTAATCAATTAATTGTAGATATAAATAATAAATAAAAAATAATGTTTTCAGATATTACAAAATAAATTTGGCAACGCAGTGAAAGAATTTGACACATTAAACAATGTCTCAAAATATTTCTAAATAGTAGTATGCATTACAAGTGTTAAGCTATTATTCCTTTTGGAAAGACACCAAGAAAGTTGACATACAAAATTTACTTTATATCAGATCAGGGAAGTGGATAGAGATTGAGCATGAAACGGTAGATGAATACGCAAAACCTTTGAGCAAAATCTTTTTTGCTTAGGAATCATAAACGTAACTTGGAATCGTATAAAGTGTAAACATGACTTGGCAACCTTTTGAAAATTATTTACCAAACGTTCCATAATATGCTGATAAATTTTAAGATATTTATTAATAAAACATTATCGGTTAGACTAAAATCTTTCTAGGATAGCTTCGATCATATAATAGTATATTATCTACGCGGGAGATATGAGATGCATTACCGGCGAAAGATTTAAAAGCCAGAGGGCCGTAGGCCCGAGAGCTTTTGAATCATGAGTCCGGTAATGCATCGTTATCTCACAAGTTTGATATACTATTTTATCTACTTCCTTGTTTAAATAGCATTTAATAATAAATAATAATTAAAATAATTTACACTTGACAAATGAAAACATAAACAGCTGTTTATCTCGAAAACGAGACAAGATATCGAAAAAATAACTCAAAAATGTCCCCCCCAGCCTTCACACCCCCCCGCCGAGGGTAATGTTCTCGCTACCAGATGCATTAATTAGCGCGCTCTAACTCCAAGAAATATTGATGAAAACTCGATTGAAACAAATAAAGTTATACAAGTTATGAGAAATCTAGTGATTGAAAAATAAAACAAATGAGTAATTTGTCAAAAAAAATTGTGTAATTTCATTAACATGGTTGATACTTTTGATGTTGATCAAGCCGCGGCAAAGCTTGTAGAACAACGATTGCCGACGAAATCAAAAAAGAAATATGAAATACAGTATTTTATTTTATTTTATTCATGTTTATGTGCTTGTCGTGTAGTTATTGTAGTTAGTGCCGGTATTACATATGTCAATATATAAACGTCAGATAATATTACCTCCCTTGGGAATTTTACAAATATTAATCAATGCAGTAAGTAACCGCGATCATATCCACGCCATTTCATGGAGATAAGTACGCATTTATTTACCGGAAGTAGATAAATTTCTAAAGATTAATAATTACAATATTCTATCTAGAACACGTTCTAGTTTTCACATAATATACATCGAGTGTCTGATTTTTACAAAAGCAACAACTTTCGTAAAATATGTTCACAGTTTCAAATAATAATAATAGTCAATTAAGAATAGGAGTTTTTTTAGTTCAACAAATTAGCATGTTAATTAGTTATTATAGTAAATCAAATTATAATAAAATTATTACTACTTTAATTCATTTTTGCTTAGCTATAGGTCAAAACTGAATTAATTTTTCAGTTTAATCAAACCTAACCAAATTCAAAACCAACTTAATCCTAACCTAACCGAAATTAAAGCTAACTATTTTTATTTTCTTGGCAGAAATGTAGAAATCTTCAAATTGTACTCTAAAATCTAAAGTTGTTAACTCTAAAGTGCTAGAGTGAAATTTTACCTAATAAAACCATCTCTCTATTCACATTAGGGCGTGATATTATTTCGGGTGTTTTGAAAAGATAAACTAGCACTAGTCTTTTTTTATTCTTTGATTAAAAGCTGCTCTCTTCTTTATCTTTGAGAACAATTGTTCATTTCCGGTCCGTTGCATCCAGATATGATATTCTCCGTTAACCAGCACAACTCCTGCATCCTGTAGCCAGACTCAGTTTTGTCACATTATTCTTGCTTATATGCAAGATGGATCCTACTTGAATCCCTCTTTGTAAGCTGGTCTGAGAGTTTAAACTGTTACGTTTAAAATTACCAGGACATGTCGTTCTGGTCCACACGAGACACCTTAAGTCTTCTTCGCTTAAAATGGTATCGATGTTCATCTTCTGTATGTTGCTTTCCAGCTGGACCTTGAACGGTTTTACCAGTTTTTTCGAAATTCGACCAATAAATCTTCGCCGCAGGTTTTCTTAATACTATGGATGTATTTCGCTTGCTCCGGTCTTATCCTCTTATCTTCCTAAGGGCCACTTGTACAGTGTGAGTTTAATTTCGAGTTTTGTAAAACTTAGTTTAATTTATAAACGACGTTTAAAAACGTAGGTGTTGTATAAATGAAGTTTAAGAAGGGTTTAAATAATCTACAGTTTAGCAGTAATTTGTATGATTGGTATTAAAATTTCTAGGGATTTTGTTTTATATTTAACTAATTTGATATTATTTACTAACAAGAATATTTTGAAATTTGTAAATTGTACGAAGTGTCTGTTTTATTTTGATTTTTTAAATAGTTTATTACTCGTAATATAGTGTAATTTGAAAATTTAGTGCAAATTTAAATTTTACCAAGTTTCTTATAAATACTATTATCAAAATAGAAGTAAAATTATTTTTTGACAGATCCTATATTAGAAACTCGAAATTAAATTACGTTTAATTATTAATATAAGTAAAATTTAAATTATGTAGTTTTTTTTACAATAATTAAACATTACAATAATTAACATTAAACTCGCAGATTACAAGATATAGTAATCCACCTGGTACAACCGTTCTGCACCTACTATTAAACTATCACCCATCAAGCCATTTTCAAATTTAGCCCTAATTCTAGAGTTATTGAAAATAGTAGAATCATGACTAGAACCTGGCTATCTACAAACTAGATTTCTAATTTTTAATTTTGTATCGCATATAGCTTGCACATTTATTCTCCCAAAAAGCCCATTTTAAAAATACAATATAATGCTTGTGAATATCTAAGTTATGTTTCAACTATAAACTGCTCTTAAACCATCAACTTCGATGGTTTAACTTAAACTTGGTTTGAACCTAGTTTAATCCTTAAACCAGCGGTTCCCAAATGGGGTTCCGCAAAAAAATCCAAGGGTTCCGCCAAAAAGAATTTCAAAATGGCGGAAAAATAAATTTTGCCGCTTAAAATATATTTTTTAACTTTTTTCTATTCCATTCAATGGCAATCATTCATGGAATGCTAACGTCCAGTCAAATTTTCTGCTGTAGATTTCAAAAATTCAATTGAAATTAGGTGCAATTTCCAATTGGTAGGTAAATTTAAAGAGGTTCCGCTTGGCGTATTTTGGAATAAACTGCGCGAGGAATATCCGGAGTTGTCCAAACGTGCAAACCGTAGTTTGCTACAATTTGCAAGCACATACAAGTGTGAGACTGGATTCTCTTTATATTCAGGAACAAAAAAAAGTATCGAAATCGACTTAACGCAGTTCCTGACACGAGAATCCAGCTTTCAGAAATCGGGATCTGTCAGAAATCCTCACTTACGATTTTAACTTTTTCCTATTGAAAATAGGTAAAAGGGCACTTTTCTAAGCATACTAAAACAAAAATTTTGTAGGATAATGCAAAAGTTTTCGAAAAAAATTGAATTAAAAATGTAAATTTTACATGTATACACCTTTTAACACGGCTGCATGATTAGCTGTTGTTGAGTAAGGCAAAAAAATTTAAAAATATCCCTAAAAAATGACAGAACTCGCCAATAATACAACAACATTAAGAGTATATCAAAGCACACGTACCGTCAACAAAATCAAAAGAAGGGCCTTGAACGTGCTAGTTACCGTCACGCATCGGGGTATATCATGTTACATCTCCCTGCTTTTCGTAATTTTAAAATGCCATTATTTCGACAACTATTGCATAATCCTAAAAAATGTTTGTGTTAATATACTCAGAAAATTGTCCTCTTTCCAATGGTCAATAGAAAAAAGTTGAAATCGTGGGTGAGGATTTCTTTCAGTAACCCAGATCTCAAACCAAATATTAAAGGAATTTATTAGAAGAAAACAAAATGTCATACTTAATTCTCACTAATAATAATTGTAATAATTTGTAATTCTGTAATACTTGTATTTACTTGTACTTTGTACATTCTTGTACTTGTATTTACTTGGTCACTGGGGGGGGGGTAGTGTGGGTACACAATCTTGTATGCAGTAAACAAAGCGGCTTGGGGTTCCGCTAAATTTTTTACATCCCCCAAGGGTTCCGCGACCAAAACTAATTGGGAACCGCTGCCTTAAACTATGACTGAACAAGGTGAAAAAATAGTTAAACCTGGTTTTAAGTTAAATTTGGTTTAAACGGCTGTTAAACTAGCACTGTACAAGTGGCCCTAAGCTTCTGCCAATTTGACCAGCATTGTAAAGAGTCTTTTTTGACTTTAGTTTATTTTCTTAAATAAATATAAATACTATAATAATATAATATAAAAAAGAAATAAACATAAAATATAGATATAAATTCATTCTTTTGTGAACTAATCTAGAAAAGTTAGAAGTGCCGGCATAGATTCTTTTATTTTTAATATTGTTTATCATGTTGATTTTTTTAAATGAATGTGTATTTTTAAATCATACCGAGGAAAGTTTTTGTTTTAACTAAATGTGGTTTTATTTTTTATATTATTGTTTGTCCTTAAGAAATACAGAACAAGTTTTTGCAAAGCAATCAACAGTAACTAATACGCAAATAACTTGGTTTGTGGCATTGGTAACCATCGTATTTATGGTATTATCTTTTAATTATCTATTTTTAATAGAAATGAATTTAAAAATTAATTAATTAAACTTAAAAATAAAAAAAATCATTGTCTTGTTTACGTGTGCATTCTTAAAGTTTTAATATCTTCTTTGTTAAGGTAAAGACCTTACTATTAAAATTTATTACTTTAACGTTTCTGTTTAGTTTATATTTAATTTTTTATTACATATCGGATTAAAATAAATCCTAAATAAATCTAACTTTGAATAATTTATTATAGTACGACTAATATGATTGTAATTCAATTTAATTTTTTTCATTTTGAATAGTTTCTTTTATTAATAAATTCAATTTAAAAATATTAGGTTTATAGTACAAAAGTTTTAGGGTTAATAAAAATTTGGGTTAATTTAAATAAAAGTGATAACAAAAGATATTTACGATTAAAGCTTTATTTTATTTGTCATATGAAGTATACTCAAAAAGCAAATTATAAAACGACGTATGTATAAATCAGTAGACATTATATGGATTTGTGTTTTAATTTTGTTTTCTAATGAAAAACCAAATGGGGTGCTATTGAGGGATCAATTTAAATCACCGATATTACGACTAATTGGAATTTTTTAAATTACTTACTTGTAAATATCGAGTAATTTAAAACATGAGTTAAAAAAAAAGGAAATTTAATAACAGCTGATCGATTTTTAATTTAAATATTTTGTAATTTGTAATTATAATTATAACTGATATGATAGTCTAATAATTTCTAATATGTAATTTTTGTTGTTTTAAGGGTTCGATATGGAAATCGACAAATGTTAGTTAACGAGGAGGATTTTTACGAACCGAATGACTTACGACATTTTTCAGTAAGATTATCTGATAAATATTTACTAATAAAACCTAATATAACTTTTTTATTTTAGATTCAGTAATTTATTTCTACAAATGGACAAAATTTGGAAGAAATTAATTTTTTCTGGTTTTAAAAATCTATTGTATCCTGTTGAATGTGTGTGTGGATTAATCTGTGATATAGCAAACTAAAATTTATTGTAAAAAGTGTTTAGTTAAATAAAAATAAATTAAAAATTCAATATTATTTACTAAACATATATTTAGATCAGTAATAGGAAAGTTAAAAAGAGGGTAAATTTTATTAATATTATATTATATTATAGTATAATGTTTTTGACTAAAAAGTAAGTAGTACAGATGAGTTAATTTTTATTAAACCAAAATCTATATTACAATCAAAATATTGAAGTAAAATTTATTTTGAAGTTTTTTGTTACAAAAATTTCAAATATTATTTTTTTAAAGCCACAATTAATTATTTTTAGTTTATATTATTTTGCTATAATAATGTAGGTTTATACTTTGTTATTATATTCGTAAATAATTTTTGATGAAAATTTAATATGTTGAATGCATAAAATGTTTCAGATATTTATAAGAAACCATACGTTCCTATTTATTACCCTTAGGAAATAGCAAAATAAAAGCAAATAAAAGAAAGTTATATAAAAATTATATAAGTTAATCTTTAAAGTAGTAACAGAAGCAACACAACTAAAAGTTATATTGAAAATAAGACAAATAATTAATTGTTACTGTTAAAAATTATTGCAACTGAATGCTACAATCAGATATCTTTCCGATGCTCCCGATATAACTTTATTTTACAAATTGGGAGGATTTTTGGATTATGTGCGATGTTACAATGTCGTGATAATAAATTGTACGATGTAGTTCGTTTTTGTAATTTACAATCCCGTTTTTATCGAGGTTGGCTATGCTAAAATATTTACTTCTCAAAAATCACCCCGATATAATCGAAAGCTTTTTTAATATAATTGATATAACTGAGTTTACATATTTCATCCAATTAACTAGTTTTCAGTTCATTATCTGATGAACGTATGTTTTTCATGGTTTATGAATTTTGTTTAATCAACCGGTTTAATTAACCGAGTTTTAACTTAGTTACAGGTTCGAGGGTGATGTTTACAAATAAATATTATATACGCACATAAGTCGATGTAATTTAATATTTTATTGAAATAATTTCTCTAACACAATTAAATTGAGTTAAAATACTTCTTAGTTTCCGAAAAGTTTATAAATTAATTCAAACTTTTGTAAGAGTTTTACATGTATATGTATGTTGAAGTACCATGGGTATTCGTCAATAAATTACTTAGCGCAAAATTTATCCTTACGAAGGAGTGTCGGTACGGTTTCTCATGCAAACTAATATATTAAATAATAAAAACAATTAGCAAGCAAGCACTTAAAATGTACATACACAGTCATAATATTATTGGGAAACCACAAAAGGGCTCTAACACCTTTGAAAAGTCATTCAAAAGTCATTTTGAAAGACCACTAGAACTTAAAAGGTTAACCATTATCAAAATTTTAGAAAACCAAAAAATGCACACACACTTTTTAGAACTAAATTGTATATTATAGTAGATTGATGGAGTTATTGGGAAGTGGACTTAAATAAAACAAATATGTTGACCCGTCAACGTTTTCGACAATTTATTTGTCCATCCTCAGAACAGATACAACAGATACAAATAGAAAATGTATATTATAAGTTATCACAATTAAAATACACAGTAGTTTACATATTATCGCAAACGTTTTAATCATACTATGGCATCATCATTGCGTTTCATCAGGCAATGAACTACTTCATCGCCTAAAGTATATTCCATTCAGAAGATGTTTTTGTTTAAAATTAAAACCATCTTGTCTCCCTTTCTATATCTAGAGAAGTTCTTTTCTGAAAAAAATAAAGAAAGAAAACAAAGCAAAATAAAATTAATTCGAGTTTTAAAATAAAATTATTGCTTTAACAAAATAGTGAACCTAACAAATTTTGTTTTAAATATTTAAGTGTTTTAATGTTTGAAGAAAACAGTTATTTACGTAACCGCATAGAAAGGGAATTTTTATTGAGCTAGCAGTAGATAGTTACTTCCTATTTTCGGGAATTAAAATTCTACTTTTATCACGCAAAATAAAAACCGAATAAGAAGTAATATGACTAGATATATTTATAAATTATAAAAATATTTATAATAATATATTTTGCATAGATATTTATAAACAAACTCTATAGTTCTATTATTATCAATAACTGCGGTTTGCAACCTTGCTTTTAAGTATTTAAGTATGATATTTAGTGCAATTTGATAAATTTATATCAAATTAATTTTTATAACTTGTATTTTATTCAGGGCATCATGTTAAAGCAAATCTACAAGGGCACAAATGAGATATAAATCAAAAGAATTATATTCATCAAATAATTAGTAAATAGGTAGCAAATAATTTAGCTTATCAAAGATGATAGTAATAAAAGCTTTTTAAAAAATTTAAACTCATAATATTTTAATGAATTTATCGTTTGAAGGGTTAAATAAAGGCAACGCCTTTCATAAATTATGGACACATCATATTAAAGAATTATTAGCAAACAAAAATATTACCTACCTACTCGAAATGTTCTTTCTTGCTTTCAATTTTAGTTAAAATAAAATGGAAATCGATAAGTTAAATGGTATCTTTTATTTGAAAATTTGAAAACAAAGTTTATCAACCCACGACTATTGTAAACTGATTAGTTTAATTGAATTAACATTGGGTCTAAAGATGATTGTTGGAGATCGAAACGAGTCACCATAAGATCAATCAATATTGAAAGAGCAGCATTTTTTTTCTTTTAACCTTACAAATCAAGTGGTTATATTAAAATAATTTACCAAATCAAACCGAGCAAACATAAAGAATACGCAGTTTAATTTCGAAGTCAAAATTCAAATATTATATCTGTATTCTTTTTACCTATTTTCTTTTCATCTCAGTTGCACAACTGAGATGAAGTGAGCTAAGACGAACTGAGATTAACTGAGTCAAAGTGAGAAAAAGATAAGGTAAAAGAACAACGAAAATTTACTACTAAGTGATTTTTGAATTTAATTATTTTGAAGTTTGGTAATGCTAACCAAATTGTTTTTTGTATTATTGCATAATAACATAAACTTCAAAAAGACGAATTAAAAATTTAAGGTTCAGTAGATATTAAAATGATTGCAATAAGTGACAAGTTTAATTCAAATCAACCAATCTGAGCCATTTCCTAATTTGTCTCAGTTGTAACACTTCAAAAGCAGCAAAATCAGTTTGGGTATAAAAGGGGATAATTTTGTCACGTAAAACTCAGTTCGGCACGGCACAGTACTTATGTCACAACGGTAAAAACAACAACTTTTCAACTGAGTAACTGAGTATCGCAGTACAATCTCAATTAAAATAGGTAAAAAGAACACAGTTATTACATACATTTTCTTCTGATTGAAACAATATAGAGCAATATCGCCTTAGTTACAATATGTCATAACACACTAATATTTCCCAAGGGAAATATGAAACGTCATATCATATTGTCTCTAGGGAAATATGAAATGTCATTTTAAAGTATACTTTGCGCACGGTGATTGGACAATCAAACACGCAAAACAAAATACTAAAGCCATCCCTGTTAAAAAGTGACATTTAAGTGACGTTTAAAATAAAATATGTGCTTACGTATTTTTATATTTTAAAAACCAACCTAACTTTTTCTGAAATATTTTGCGCGCATTCTGCGCGCTATTGATCTAGAATTTTGCTTAAAGCTTCCTTCGACAAATTGCTAGGGGAGTTGAGAACGAGCAAAGGGGGGTAAATTTTTTGCTCAGTTTTTCGATATCTAGCGCCGTTTTCGAGTTATTGCAAATTCAAAATCTCAAATTTTATTATTGATGAAATATTGATATATCGTGGGCATACAGGAAAAAGTGACTATGTCAAAAAATTTCGAAAATGAGTTAAAATGTTCAAGTACCGTAAAAATATAAGACTCAGGTCTGGAAAAAACGTCTATGTTCTAATAACGTATTGAACATGTTTTATTATTCAAAAACAAAAATTAAAATATTATAAAGCTGATTTTTCGCAAAATGCAAAACATTCAATTTGACTTTTCTCGAAACTCTATTTTTGACATAGTCACTTTTTCCAGTATGCCCACGATATTTAATAATATATTTTTCAATCAAAAGAAAACTATTGATTACAACACGGGAAATATGAATACATTTCCCTAGTTGTAATAATAGCTATTTTTTACATGTGAGCCGCGCATCCTTAATCTGACGGAAGTTAAAGTAATAATATTTTTATATAAATATTAGATTATCTAAATATTATTAGATTAGATATGATTTTAGATTATAGTAGGAGTGTGCCAATGCTACAGTGTACATAATAACTATGGTTTCTCATTTCTCTATGTCTGTCTATGTACGTTTTATAGCATGCAAAAGTATCAAATCAGTCAAAATTATAAAAATAATAGAGGTTTTATTGTGACATACAGATTTTCTCAATTAGATAGATCTGTAAACTAGGTTATTTACAGCTTTTTCTTTGTGAATTTTGTTTGTCTGTAAATTCGATCATACAAATCTACACCTAAACTATAGGGTGATGATTTTTCACATCGGCTATTTTTACGGAACGGGACGAGGTAGCAAAATTTTGTTCACAGATAGGACAAAACAATAACAGTTTTTGAGGCTAAGAACTAAATTATAAAATTATACATCACTTTTGACATCATCTAATATTTTAAAAAATTAAAAAAATAGTTAAATTTCAATTTTTTGATCAACCGTTTTAATTAATAATTAATTGTTGTTAAGGCGTTAATTTACATTAACTTTAGCCTAGCTCTGATGATGTGTGCTTAAAGTAAACGAAACAGAAGAGTGATTGTTTTCATTAATACATCTAACTACTAACTTTGAGTATAACTATATTTATTATCAATATATACAGTGTCTCTGGAGAAACATGTTACTTTTTTAATAAATTTTATGCTATTATAAATTGCTTTGTCAAAATAATACTGTGGTAATACGTAAAATATTTGTGACAGTTAGGTTGTAAAATTAGGATAGCCAGTTTTCTCTACAAAATTTTTTTTAAGTACTCTAAAAATTCTTTACGGCAAAATTTTAGAGCTGGCGAATCAGTTTTACAATAAAACCTGAAGCTGAGCTCAGCCGAATTTAGTTCAAGCTGTTATAATTAAACTGATCCTTATAGGCACGCAACGCAGATGTTCATCCGGAGATCTGGAAGAGAGGGGGGGGGGTTATGGTTTATGAGGTTTATTCAGTTAATCTCTCAGATCCCCGGTATCAACAATATGATCGGTATTGTCCAATTACAATTAAAGGATGCGAGAGCTTGCAAGAAAAACTTGAAATGGTTGACAAAAAGGTCAAGGCGACTCGTAACAACCTGATCTGTCAACAATCGTTTATATGAAGCAGCGAATGATTCTTTATTTGTTTGTTATAAGAAGAAACGGTAAGAAACGTAAGAAACGTAAGAAATGGAATACTGAAACCTGGAATTTTAAAAATCCAAAGCGCATAATTATTTTTCAAAGGTGCAGAGTATACATAGGTCTCATTATTTTAAGGCGTTTGGTTTATAGTAACTATTAATTTATTTAAGTAAAAATCATGAAAAAATTCTGAGCACTTAAAGTTAGATAGTTAAACAATTAAAGTTAGACAGTTAAGTAAGTGGTAAGTAGTTGTAAAACTTTATTAGTTTTTGCTGTAAAAAGCAGAAAAAACTTACTTTCAATAATAATTCAAAAATTTTCTTTTCTGTCATTTATGTATTATTATGTAAAATTTTGTTTTAAGTGGTTTTATTTTCTGTAGAATGAAAAATTAGATTTAATATTCAATCGTTTCAATCGAAGTAGAATGAAAAATTATATTTAATATTTTGTTATGCCATAATACCGAGACACTAGGATCAAGCTAACACCCCTACCTTTTAAGAAAAAGAGTAAATTATACTATAATTTTGAACTAATTATAGACTAATTTTGAACTAAATTTTTAGACTGCAATGGTTTCGCAGTAAAAGATAAATCTTTGGTGGTGGTACTGAGCTGACATCATCACTTTAAGAAAAGACAAACAATATTATCCTGTCTTTATACTGTATTCAAAATAAGGAATATTATTTCAAAATTTAAATAAAATGCATCTATTATATTGTTAGTATTTGAATTGTTGTAAAAATTTCTTAGAACCTTAGAAAATGCAAATCTCGTTAATCTAAATTGCGCATCGGTGTGCTTTATCTCTTACCACTGAACCGTTGCAGTCCAAAATTCGGGCATAATTAGTTCAAAATTATAGTTTATAGTTTGTTTTTCTATTTTGAAGAGGTGGGGGTGCTAGCTTGACGTGGGTTACTGAGACAGTAAGAGGCAGTAAGGCAATCAACCCGAAGAAAACCTAACTTTCCTATGATTGTTTTTGTGTTTCGTAAGCACGTAAAATTGTTGGTTCCATTGGTTTAATGATGTGCACCATTAACAATAAAACAGAGTCGTTTACCGAACGAAGTAAAATGTTATTATTTCTGTAAAATGTCAATTATTGTTGATTACGACCATATAATGCTATTAAGTAAAAATCAATATCAGCCTTCTATCATACCCGTTAAAAATTTAAATGGCAATAAAAATTACCCATTGCCATGCCCACATTGTAAATAATTTTAGTATGAAAATGTTTTTAGAAGGTTTAAGGTAATTCGGAAAAGTGTTTTAGATTCAATGAGCCAAACATAAAATGTGAAGCAAGCAATACCTATTTAATTTAGGTCTAATATTTGATGAAATAATGGCAAACAATTTGATAACGTGGTGTTATATCACGAGATGCATTTTATAGTGTCAGTAATATGTGACTGGAATTATTTGGAATTCCAATGGATTACCACTAATAGAATACTTGGAAACGCTTCAAACTAGCAACGTAATTTGTTGTGTGATGTATTTGAATCAAAGCAGCATTTAAAGCTCAGGTAAGGTTTGTCGCTTTGCATATAAATATTGACTAGCGAATTTGAATTCTAATTAATTATAGAATGAATTAGTATTTTAAACACGATTCAAAATAACTTTTCTATTATCTATTCCACTGAATCCATTGTAAGATTTTCAGCTCATTTGCTTTATTTTTCACATAGCGACATTTATGTGTTTTCGCATTTATTTTTAAATCCATTTCTTAACTTATAGCATTCAAATCATTTAACATGCTCTAAAGTTTATCATTTGTCTAAAGTAACTTCGTTGTCTGCATATAAAAGTGCTTTTCTCCCTTTGGTATTTTTTGTTATAAATTTTTTTAAAAGAATTTCAAATTGAAAATGTTAACTTTTTCTCGTATCTTGAAAGAAATATACTACAGTAATATTATGTTCCATTTAAAATATTATGTACATAAGTAAATAATTAAAAAATAGATTATTTGCAATAATAGCTAACAAAATGTAACAATAAAATAAATGTCATACGATACATTTTAGAATAGCTGTCAATATTTACAAATTTTAACACGAAATGCAAAATTTCAAAAATAAGAAAGTTAAGTTCTTTTATTTGTTAAGATGTAAATATAAATAATTTTAATTAAATTATAAGAACTAAGTGATTTTTATTTTGCGCGGTTTTTAGTGTAATTTTGACAAATTTCAAGTGTTGTTCTTTTGAAAAATAATTATTATAAAATATTTTTTATACTTCCGAGAACATATTTTCACAAAAAAATTGAAGTCTGTTATCGTTCCAGATAATTCAAAATGATTTTGGTATGTACAGCACTTCATTTATATTGTTTTAAAAAGTTTTTATAAAAAAATCTGATAAATTATTTTTTAAATGTGTACGAGGTTCTTATGCAAGATTATTTATAATAATATAAGAGATGGTATATTCTTGCCAAATAATTGGCAAATAATAAATTAACCAAGCAATAAATAATTGTTTGGCAAGATTATACCTACACTTATATTATTTTAAAAATGTTTATTGGTGATAACTCATAATAGGTTCTAATCGTTCGTGTCTGTTATCTTAGTACATTTTTTAAAAAGTTTAATTTGACTACACCGAATTCATAAAAGCCGCAATAAAAATATATTTAAAATTTTATTGTGAAGCTCAAATTTGGCTGAAGGCATAAATATGAAGTAATAAGCTTTGTAACGAGTTCATAAATCAAATGAACACAGTAACGTATCAACAATTAATTTTAAATTACAAATAAATTTTGTGGAATATTAACGTTTAAAATTGTAGAGGAGGAAAATATTAAATTGTTAAACAATGGTACACAATGACAACAATAGTAACTCCAACAATAATATTTTATTTTCATATGCTTTTAACTCGAGGGTCGCGCTATGGAATATTTAAATAAAATTCAATATCATACAAGTCGATTTATTATTATGTACTTACCTTGAATGATTGGTAAAACTGTTCAAGTTTAATTTCCATCTTGGCAAAAAAATTATTCATCTCTCTATAACTATAATAATTATCTAGTTTATTCCTCTAGGTACCAATATAACAAGACATTGATTGTTATCGTCAAATGTGGATGGAAATTTATTTTAAATAAGTGAATAATAAAACCACTTTTATTTAAAACTATATTTAATACATTTTCTATAAATTCTTCCTTAGTGTCGTTACGTTGGGATTTACCAACTGTTAGTGGTAATCTGAAATTGAAAATTTAAAACTTCTCCATTGAATAATGTTAGTTAATGTGGTATTCAGTTCCTTATATTCCTTATATGGCATTTAGTTCCTATACATAAATATTTTAAGTTCATAATGCTAAAGGTAAGTGATTATTTTCAAGTACTTACTAGTTATATTATAAAATGTACTATTTATCAAAACTAATTGATTCATGTTGTCGACCGCTTCTACTTACTCTGTACTGTCTATCATATCAATTAATAATAACCATTCATTAATATGTTTCTTTGTATTAAAAAATATTTTAGATTACGTCTGAATGCATGTTATGTAAAAGTATTTTAGATGTACAGAAATCAAAGAACGGAAACCACTACTTCCGATTGATCGATTTTTAATCTTACCTGAAAGTTTGAAAGCAGGCATTATTTTTATTTTTCATATTATAAATATACATGTAAAAGATTAGTATATTTTTAATGAAAGATTATATAAAAAGATAGTTTATAAGGCGATTAAAAATATTTAACTATTACAAAAAAATTAATATTTTATACATTATAATTTATTTTAAATTCATTTTAGTTTATTTAAATTCATTACAATCTGATTCCTGGCATTTTGTAGATAGCCACAATTGATTGGCATTTTGTGGCTGGCGTTTTTTTTATTTTCTGTTCAATTCATCTCATAAAAATCGTTTGGTGACAAATCTGGAGACTGCAGTGCTCAAAGCATTATTTGTAGTTTCCATTCTGTTTCTTTTTGCTGAAAAAAGTTTTTATATAGTTTATCGGTTTGTTTTGAGTCGTTGTCTTGCTGAAATACAAATATTTGACCAGAAATTTTATAATAGAAAATTAACCTAAAATATTAATTTTTTAAGTCTATAATGTGGTAGGATGTGGTATAGTAACGTGCTTTTGGGTGCAAGAACGTGGCAAAATAAAAAAAATTTTTGTTTTTAGAAGTGACTGATGACGCTGTGCGTTCTTCACTTTAAATCCGGTTGTACCGTGATAAGAACCATTTCTATTTATTTAACATTAAATATTTTGTTTAGACATGTGACATTGTTTAGTTTAGTTATTTGGTTATTCGGTATATTTTTTCTCGCTTCTCTTTATTTTTACGTTTTCCTTATGTTATATACGACTGATGAACAAAAGTAATTGTGAAATAAGGGCCTTTATATCGTATTACAAAAGTTTTCATTTTAAATTTTTATCCTTTTTTATATTTAATAAATTAATTTTTTACCTAGTGAAATATAATTAAATAATCTTAGAATGAACAAGTTAATTAAACGATTTTTAATAATGTTTTTATTATTAAGCTTTCAACGTAGCTGAACGTTTTCATCAGAATATT
Source organism: Cantharis rustica (assembly GCA_911387805.1). Classification (NCBI taxonomy): domain Eukaryota; kingdom Metazoa; phylum Arthropoda; class Insecta; order Coleoptera; family Cantharidae; genus Cantharis; species Cantharis rustica. The sequence continues at coordinate 42,183,046 of OU426879.1, forward strand.
TTTATTGCAATGTTTATAATATGTTTATATGGAAACCGAATAATAACGTATTGTTATTTGAACAATCTATGATCTAAAATATGTGATTGTGTGATAAGAAACAACCTGCAGTGAGTTTCCTACAAGGTAGGAAAAACTTAACACCAATACGTGAGGGTAATTAGACGAGTAGATGGCTGTATATTGTGGTGAAAAAGGGAATTCGCACCTACTCTGTACATTTGATGAAAATTTTGTTTAAATAATTTTAAGTTGTAAGATTGTGAAATTAGACAGGTGGGGGCGAATCGACGAGGATATTGACTTTTTGCCGATAGCGACTGCCCGAGCCTGTTGTGCCATGTTGGCTCGAGGCAATTATTGAAATTTTTTTGATATAAGTTTGAATTTGTGAGTTATATTCTAATATTTTGGATCAAATAAAGTGAATTTTGATGCGAATGCATTATTGCGTAATTTTTGGATGATTATTTTTGATATTTGGATAATTTGGATTTTTTTTGATACGTTGCTACCAAACGGTAGTTGATTTGATTAATTTGGTTAATTTAACAAGAGCAGTTAAAATTGTAAAATTTGAAATTGGTTTAAAATTGAAAGTTTAAAATTGCATTTGTACGAGCGAATGTGCGATGGTGATCAGGCGATTTGGATAAGCGTTAAAATTAAAAGTACGAGCCCAATAAAGTTTTACAATAAATTAAATTTGAATTTATTTACAATACAGAAATTGGTTTTTGAAGAATTTATTATTTACTTACATTGGATTGGATTTTGATTTTTAGAGAAATTATTTGTTTGGATTAGAAGAAATTTTATTTTATTTTAAAAGACATTTTTTTGGAATTTTGAATCCGCTCCTGAGAAGTCTTAGCTCTCCGACTTGTAAAGCCGTAGAGATTGGTGGTTATTTTGCCGTTTGCCACGCATTGCATATCATTACAATAAATTGCTCAAACCATCTATATCAGTTTTTCTGTTCATTGAATTCTTTTCTCTTTTGATGCTTATCATTTCGTAAAGAATTCTTTCTTTAAGATTTTTTGTCAATTTGTATTTTTATTTATTTTTCTTGTTCATTCAAATATTCTAAGTCTAAACCTGTTAAATGTTAATTTTTGTCGTTTTTATTGTTTTTTTAAATATTATTTTTCTATGTAAGTATTTATTCTTTAATTTTTAGCGTTAAACATGACTGATGATCGATAATAATCGTGAAATAGAGGCCTTTATATTATGTTACAGGTTTTGTTGTTTTTTGTTTCTTATTTTTAAGTAATTTTTACTACTTCTATAGAGTAATTTTTTCAGAATACTAATTTCTTGCTTATTTAAATATTCTTAGTTCAACCCTGTTAAATGTGAATATTTGTCATTTCGGTTTCGTTAAATATTATGTTTTCTTCGTAGTATGTATTACTATTATTATTATTATTTTAACATTTTGTTAAGTTTGATTATTTTAACATCACATGCTACTAAATACCACAAAAATACTTAAAAAAATTCTAAACTTTATTTAAAATTCATCATTTTAATATTATGTTTAGTTTGTTTATTTTAGCAATTTTAAATCTAAAAGAAATCGCATTTGTTTTCATATTTTTAAACATTCTTCTTTTCGTATGGTTCGTTCAATTTTAACAAAGCCTTCTACTTTTTTATCAACAAAACAACTTTAAACCATAATATTTACTGTGGGTTCTAAACACTGCTCTGTCGCACGTTCTCCAGGTCGACACCGTATAAACATTCTTCGTTTTAATCCAAATATTTCAAATTTAGATAAATCTGTCCAAAACACTTTTTCTCACTGGTTATTTGACCAGTTATGTTATTTTCTTTTATTTTGTTATTTTATGTTCTTGTGCCGAAGCATACCGTTGTAGTTTGCAAAATCGTTTTTTTGCTGCTACACAACCTTTCCTTTTTTTTCGATTTTTATGCAACGTATGGATAATTTGTGGTGCTGTAAGTTGTCTATTACGTTTAAATGTTGTATAAATAAGCTGATCTTCACTACCATTTGCTGTTCACGGACGTTTACTGTGTTTTCTATCAGATTGTTCTCCTGTTTCTCGTTAGTTTTCTTTTGAAATTTTACGTTTAGAAAACCTTTCATAGTGTAATGTACATTATACAGAACGTTTTTCTACTAAAATTTGAAATGTTTTCGGCATTTTTATAAAAATATTGTAACAGTTTTAACAAAGAATCTACACAAAACTAAGGACTTCTGAACACTACTGTAGCAAATAAACAACTCAAATAAAAATTATTAGTTACCTGAACACATTTTTACTCGATAAACATTAAAGATTACGCAACAATATAATTTTATAACCGGATACATTAAAACCCTTATTAAGAGGTTTAGGTAACAAATTGGGGAATTGGGGAAAAAATCACTTTTAATTATATAAGCAAATACTACGTTTAAAATGATCATCAATAGTTTTGAATAAAAAATATTGGTAAATGTTTTTAAGAAAATAATGTCTGCGTCGAAACTTTGTAGTGTATATTTAAGAAAAAGAAGAAATTTGTTTGTGTTATTGCATCATCCAATCAAAGTTCAGAAAACAAACTTAATAAAATCGTTTAATTAAAAGAAAAGTACGTAGCATACTTAAAACACATCAATCAAACACGAAGTCATTGATATTTTGTAATTTATAAGCATAATTATTTGATAGATAAATACACATAGATTTTATAAATATTTATTTATCGCAAAATAATAAAGTAATATTTTGCATTACTCAACGTTATTTGCATAATGTTCGATAATAATATTTAACTTTTTGTTATATTCATGAATAGAACATTTGTAGAATTGCAATTTTGTTCTACAAATATTAACTAGTAGTACTTTTTACAGGTAATTCAGGTTAGGTTGGCGGTCATCTTTGGCAAAAAGTTCCTACTTTCCTCACTTTCTTGCCAACTTCTTTTTCATAAAATTTTCTCACTTTACAATTCAAATTCAAAAGAAATTTACAATCTCCCAAGGGCTTCCAGCGCTCGACACCTTCAGCTGCACGCTGCTAGAGCTGTGATTACTTTTAACAGTAGGGTTACAAGTAAGGTAACCATATAGAAAATGAAACTTATAAAATGAAATAGGCTCATATTAATTCAGATTAGTTATAACATTTGTGTGCGGTTATTTGCAGTACCAAAGCGATTATTCGATCAAGTCAAGAAACTATCCAAAGCTCTATATACCAGGCTATCTACAAAGCTAGAAATAAAACTGGCAAGATATCACACGGAGAGCTATTGAGACAACACAAGCAAAGTTGATCACAACTCCTCTGGCAAGTGGAAACGAAAAAGAAGATTTGCAGCATTAGTTTTCAATTTATTATTACGAAGTTTACTAGAAATCGAACCTGATACTTTTATATCTCAGTAGTCGCTCTAGTACTGGGTTAACCACATACTATCCAAATCAGTAAGATCCAATATGTACTATACAATAACCAATATTAATTAATTCATAGTCTTACACTTCTCAAACATTGACTTATAGCTTATGATCTTTAATATCTAATCTAGAAATTGGTTTATTGAACTTAATTTGCGTAGCATTTGGAGATAAATTTTATTGACACCATTAAACGTGAACGGACTTAATTATATTGATATTTTTAATCGCTACCGTTTTTTTACAAGGTGCTAGCAACACCTCGACTGTATTAAACTACTCAGCACTGAGCCTATGTTATTAGCTTTTAATTTCTTATAATAATTGATTTTTTCCTTCATCTTTATTCTTTTTTACATTTTTTATCTTTCATATGTTTTAGTTTTTGTAGACGAAATGAAATAATGAGAATTCTTATTATTTCATTGTTAAATTTTGTTAAAATCATTTTATGCTCTCAGTGGTAAATGTGAGATAAATGTAAACTTATAACTTTAATGTATTTATTTTAGTATTTATATGAAAAAACTAGAACGCATGTTCGATATGGCACTTATGTCACTTTCTTAATTGTTAATCTGTAAATTTGTTATTTAAATAATATTACTTAACACATTTTTTAAATGTTTGTAAAATATTTGTTTTAGTAAGTAGGCACACAATTGTGTAGTACCGGCGATTGATAAGTGGAAAATTAGATAGAGATCAGTTTTTGAAGTTGGTAATTCCACGACCCAATTAAAAATGCAAGTCTTAAAAAAATATTTAATAAACTAATATCAAGGAAGAAATAAAGCATTATTCTGATAATTATTAATTGGTTTTCGCTATAAATTATTATTTACACGTCAGAAGTCTATCTGATTTTGAGTATATCAACCGGTATCTGTGCTTATCTTTAATTATGTTTAGGTATATATTTCAATTAAAACAATTATATCGTAATTTATTGTATGTTAGTTGCTCAGTGTATGTCTATTCGGTACTTCAAAGCTCAAAATGGAAAAGGGAAATGTAAGTATAACAGATATACACTATATAAGATTAATAATATTACAGAAATTACGAATATAAAATATAATATATTAAAAATTATTAATTAATTTAATAGATTCATAAAATGGTAACTAATAGAAATTATAAATCTATAGAATATTTAAAAATTAGTTCACTAAAAAAAAATATAACAAAATTTCAGTACACAAACAATATTAAGTATAAAATACCCATATACATTTGAAAATGTATATATACACAATTTTGACAGCTGTTTCGGAAAAATATGATGTAACCAATAAGTGGTTTGACTATACCTAAAATATTTTAAGTATGTTATATATTTTAAACATATTACATTTAATTTTATTTTTTCAAATTTTTTAACTTTCAATTTAAAAATTGACTTTTCATTTTTCAAAATTAGCTATCAACAATATCAAAATATGCAAAATGCTTAGGGTGGTCAATAATTAAGAAAGGGGGGGAGGCAACGTAGTTAAGTCTGTAATTTTTAAACAAGTTTTTCCGAAAATACGAATTGGAAAAATTCATACGTTCATGTAATTTTACAGCACAACGCTAAACAAGTTGGAATTATATTTGTCTGTTTATTGCAAAAATATAAAAATTTATAAAAACTTCAAACAACTTAATCTAAACTTCCAGACGACTTGAAGTTTAAATAATGCTTAGCAACATAACAGAGTTTTGTAAATAAACAACTTTTGTGAAGTTGCGATTGAATGACGTCTGTCAGTAATTACTATATTACACTTATAAGTGGTAATTGTAATATTACAGTTTTAAAAATAACTAGGTTACATGTATTTTTAATTTATTTATATTGCAAAACTCTAGCCACTATATATCCGTGTACCATTTTATTATAAGCAGGGTTAGCACTCCAGACGGTCGCGGTATACTGTGAAACAAAGCAGCAGTTATTTCTCATATGAGCGACAGGAAGATTGATTAAACTTAGTAAATATAATACATATAAGGAAATAATAAATTAATATTTGTTATTATTTAATCATTTTATTAAATTTGTTTTAATTTCATTACAATTTTTTTTATCAAGTAATTTTTTTTCAGGTCGGGAAGTGATCACTTTCCGCCCGCTTGAAAAGTAAAAGTAAATAATGAACTATTTTCCTACTAATTAAAATTTAAGCTTACATATTAGTAGTATTATATTATTTAGTTTATCAATGTACATTAACTATAAGTATTTCTCGTTAAAAAATATTTTAAATTGTTGTAAATGGAAAAATGTAATCGACGTTGTTGATTAGCGACTTTAATATACCTATTGAAAATTATAAAGTTTTCTTTGTCTATATATTTTCTTATTTGAAAATTCATTTGCCTTCACAAATTAACCGGATTAAACCTCACCGTGATTTACAGATTCAAGATTCCTTTTCGTTTTTATTTCGTATTGGTTTTCGTTAGAACATAAACACCCTTGTGTTGGCAGAATCCTAATAGTTTAACTTAATCCTACACTATCAATTTATTTTTTTAGTAATTAGATTAAAATAATTTTTATTATAATATGCTTGAAGAATTAGTACTTCTTGCTAAATTGTAGCGTTCCTTTTCTTGAAGATGATATCAGTCTATCACCTTTCAAAATCCAATGCACAAAAATATCTGCCATTGAAATCAGCAAAATTTTATTGAAAAACCCGTTATTTTTGTAAAATCTAATATATTGTAGTGTTAATTTTGTCCACGTATTTAATTTAAAATTTTTCCAATCAAAAATTATCCAATTCAAAATAATTCGTAAAACTTGAATTTAATAAAATATAAAAATGGGAATGCAAAATGCTACGATAGTCGTATCGCATCAGTCTGCTTATTAAATAAATTTGTAGTACCTTCAATAATTTTTAATATAAAAATTTAAAATTTTTACCATTTACTTCATTTTTAAATTATTATTTTCTTCTTTCTTCTTGCTCTATTATCTTCTTTATCTTATTACAATTATCATCGATAGCTTCCGTTCAAATTTTATTTTCTGAATCACTTAAAAATCTTCCAAAATTGATATATCTAATTATAAATATCAAATAAAACACTTTTATAAAAAAAAAACTTCTTATATTTTCAAACTATCAACTTATTTAATTAATTTTTCGAACTAATAAATACGTCCATTATGTCAAACATTTTTGGGCAAAAGGCCTCGTATTAAAGTGATCGGTCCCTACCTAACAAATTTTTCCATCTTACCACTTAATAATTAATACAATAATTTTACTAAAATGCAAAGGGTGGGTCCGAATCACTTTGAAACACCACAATATAAATCGAATCAAGTACCTACTTGTTACAGCCATTTTTATTTTATGTACATCTAACTACCACTTAGATTATTTAATGACCATATTTTAGTCGTTTTGCAGACTAAAAAAAATTTTTTGTTCAACTTTTACTTATAAGTAAAGCAATAATTTCTATCCGTTTTCCATTTGTTTTTATATAAATTTTTTTATGACGTCCATTATCAATTCTGTTATTTAAAAAATACAGTCAAAAAACAGGAAATAATCTTTAAATTTTAAAAGAAATTTTAAAATTTAGAAACAGATAAAAACCTGACATTTTAAAGAAATTTAAAACTTTAAGAATTTTGAGAAGAATTAAACAACATTCAAGTTTCAATCTTATCAGATCTCATCAGTGACGTATAGAATGCGTCTGAATTTGAAAACGGGTTTATTTGCACCTTATAATTATATAATAAAGAATTTTTGAATAAAATTGAATTCTCAACAAACTACTTCTCGACTTGAAATATTTCTTCTCTTAAATTTAGAAAATCTTAAAGTTTAATTTTAAATGTTTTTCAGAAGTTTTCAAAATGTTAAAAAAAGTGCTTTGTTATACATCATTATAATTAACAATATTATTGCAGAAAATTTGTGTTGAAGTACACAATTATTAATGTAGAATCACTTATTATTAGTTAATTATAGTGTCTGAGATTGATCTATTAATATTGTTTATGCTTGAACCAAACAAGTTATCAATTCCATAAAGTAATTTTACCATTGAATTTGTGGTAATTTAGTAATTATTGTCTCTTCTTATTAATTTACGGTTTATATTTTGCTTTGTTTTTATTGGTTAATTATTATCAAGGATTTCATTTATGAGTTTCTTTGAGGGAAAGTGTTATCAACTAATATTTAATTTACTATAGATTCTACACTACTTATTAACAAGTAATCGTGAAACTTATGATTATGTCGCAATGTATAAATTCATGACATAGTCGATATCATGTTATAAAACTTACAATACAAATTTGTAATGAGAATATTCTTTGGTAAAGCAATAACCTCCTCACCACACCTGCAACCGATTTTTTCCAGTAATAGTGTGATGAAGCCCAGATTAGAAGAAAAACCAGCGCCTGTTAAATACGGAAGCAAAGAGCGTGAATCTTAAAAATAAAAATTTGCTTCCACTTTTGCAAATAAAAATACTGATAGTTAAAATCTTATAATAAAAAAATACGTAGGTACAATATACTATAAACGTTATTGCAACAATTTCCAATATACAAATTTTAATGCGGCAGCCAAAATGTGGCGTACAGACACGTAGCACTACTAATCGGAACTAAATGCGTTTCCAATGAACCACACACAGAAAGGAATCGGCAGTATAAAAAGAGGACTTACCCAAGCGCTCAGGTACGTTTACAAGATTTTTTTCGACAGTGGTTACACCACCAAAACCTTCTGTGTTTCCAAACTGCAGAGAAATATGTGGACGCGTCGTTTCACCTCTCTGCTTGGAAAACCAGTAGCTTGCTGGACTGCTCGGTCGGAGGATGATGAGATCGATGAGCCTGAACAGAAATCACTTTGTACATCAATATCAAAGCACCTAGCAGAATTATACATCACAGTAAATCGTCGATTTTGACTCAAAAATGGCAAGACAATCAAACACGACCCTCTAGTCGTTTTAAAGGTTGAACACACCTTCATTCAATTTACATCAAATGTCGACGTTAAATTTGCTGGCAATCACTTTTACTTCACTCCTCAGGTTAAATCCCAAAACTGGATCCTTGTGCAATTGCAATTATCTCAAATATGATAATCTATCTGACTTCTACTGCACTTCTCAAAAATGCCTCCGTCTTACTTGACGATTCAACCTGAAGTCCTTGGCTTACGCGCGAAGTTGGTAACGAGCCAAAGCTGCGCGGCGAAGAGTGCGTGAAGAAGCGAAGAATGCCCACCATGGGCGTAGAACGCGATCAATAGTTAAGGGTCGCGAAGAACAGTTATGCAAATAATTGTTACAAATTTTATATTCAAGTAGAATAAAATCTTTTTGTTTCCTTTTTTTCTTCCATTTTTTATTTCCATCTTTTCATAGGAGGTTGGCTACCATGACGTTGTACTTAAACCTAACCTGATCTAAACCTAACTTAATTTACGGAAAAAAGACGGATTGATGCGGTATTCAGGCCGGGCAACATGGATAATCAAGTTTCCCACTATTCAAAAATTATAAAATATTATTTTTTATTTGACGCCACCTTTGATAAGTCGAATTCTGGAGGAATCATCTAACTACCTGTTTTGTAATTGCTCCTTCTATAGCATAAAGATGCATATAGTTCGGCTTCTGCGCTATTTACATAAGTTCATGTAATACATATTTTATTAGTTGTTACTAAGTGGAAAAAAATAATGTGCTTATTTGTTTTATCACGTTATTTTTATTATTGTTGATATGTCATTAAACCGTACTTTAAAAACTTTACATAATATTTATTGATAAAAAATTTCGACTTATAAAAGAAGTGGAAAGTGGTTTCCACAAGTGGTTGAAATTGACTTTCAACCACTCAAATACTGCCTCGGATATGGGACGGGACCAAATGTTGACAAACTGCAAACGAAAAAGGAATAAGAGACTGGGTATAGCGGATCACATAAATGTAGGATGTTGGAATGTCCGTGGAATAACTAATAAAATGGAAGAGTTGGAAAAGGCGCTGGAAGAAAGAAAGATAGATATTGCTCTGATTAGTGAAACCAAGAAAAAATTGCGAGGAAGTTGCGACTTGGAGAAATATACAATGATATATTGCGGAGTATCGCAAGAGCTAAGAGCCGCTGCAGGAGTGGCAATTCTCGTAAATAACAGATGGAAAACCAAAATTACCTCCTATAGCTGGATAAATGAGAGAATAATTACATTAAGATGCAAGATCGATAGAGGAAATATGACTTTTGTGGGAGTGTATGCACCAGAAGAAGGGAAGAAAGAAGAAACCAAAGCTTTCTATGAACAACTACAAATAGTGCTACTACAACAATAGTGCAAACTACAACAACTGCTCGAATAGGTAGAACATCAATTGCTAAGCTTATTGGAACTCATAATGAAGACATCCTGAATGAAAATGGAAAGAAACTGAGAGACTTCACATGTTATAACAATACAAAAATAATGAATACCTTTTTCAAACATAAGCGAATGCATAAATATACATGGGCTGCCAGAGGACAGATTTCCACAATTGACTATATTTTAGTAAACGAAAAAACTTTTCCAACAGTGACAGATACCAGAGTATATAGAGGAGTTGATATAGGGACTGATCACTTTTTATTGTGTGCGTCAATAAATATAAAAACCAGATGGTTAAAGAAGAAAAATCACGAGGAAAAAAAAGATATGTTTAAAGTTTACTTACTTCAGGAAGAATCAGTGAGATATCTATACCAAAAGCGATTGGATGAACATAATATTAATATAAAACAACATGACGATGTCGAAATAGAATGGACGAATTTAAAAAACATTATTAAAAAAGCTGCATTTGAAGCCCTTGGATGTCGATCAAAAACTACAAAGAAAGGTATGAATATATGGAGTGATGAACTTAAGGAAGCAGTCAAGTGCAAAAAGATAGCGTACCTTAAAGTACTGCAAAATAACACACAAGATAATAGAGAAGATTACAACAGGAAAAATAAAAATGTAAAACGAATATACAGAGAATTAAAACAGAATAAATGGGAGGAGTTCATCAGTAGAGTCGAAAATGACGTACACGGGCGACAAAACATTGCTTATAAAATAATGAAACATTTGAATAGTAAAGAAAAGGATACAGCAAAAATCACAACCATAGAAAACGAAGAATGGCTCGAATATTATAAAAAACTATGGCAAAATGAAGAGGAAACGCTGATGGAGATAGAACAAGAACATGGAGAAGTAGATAGAATAGATATGCCAGAATTTCAAAAGGCACTAGACGAAATCAAGAACCGTAAAGCAACGGGAACGGATGGAATTAACGGAGAACTACTCAAGTACAGCTCCGGAGCGATGAAAACGAGACTCCTAAGATTCATAAACATGTGTTGGAAACAAATAAATACGCCTCAAGAGTGGAAACTGGCTAAAATAATACCTATATTCAAGAAGGGCAATAGAGCGATCTGCGAGAATTACAGAGGGATCAGCTTGCTGAATACTTCTTACAAGTTATACTCGAAAATTATCAACAATAGATTGAAAAATATCACAGAGAATACAATACTGGAAGAGCAGGCAGGATTTAGAAAGGGAAGATCATGTATAGACAATGTATTCAGCATAAAACAAGTCATAGAAAAACATCAGGAGTATAATCGCGAAACCCACATAGCATATGTAGACTACGTCAAAGCATTCGATAGGGTTATACGAAGTATATTGTGGAAGATATTAGCAAAAAGAGGAATACCATATCACCTAATAATGACAATACAGGAAATGTATAGAGAAACCCAGATATGTATAGCAGGAAATGAAAATAAAAAAGAAAAAATAAATACAGGATTAAGACAGGGCTGCAGTATGTCGCCGACATTATTTAATATATATTTAGACGATGCTATACGTAAATGGAAAGAACAAATTACACATTATACAACAAACCTAAACAACAAAGATTTTATAATTACCGTGCTCTTTGCAGACGACCAAGCTGTGATAGCGAATAATGAGGATTGCCTACAATTTGCAATATTTAAGCTGAGCCAAATACTAGAAAAATATAACATGATAATATCCACCAACAAAACGAAAGTAATGGCTTTCAGAGGACAGGAGCCAGTAAGATCTAAAATAGTACTTAACAACCAGACTATTGAGCAAATAGGAAGCTTCAACTTTTTAGGCTGCATGATATCGCTATATGAAGAAAAAGACATTCAAAACAAAATTGAAAAGTTCAATTATATAAACGGAACAATACGAAGAACTTTTAAAAATAAATCAAACCAGAACACAGCAATCAAGTTCTACAAAACGATATCGATACCAACGATCACTTATGGAAGTGAAACATGGACGATAACAAAAGAAAATCAAAGGCGCCTGCAGAGTGCGGAAATGAAGTTCCTCAGAGCTATAGGAGGATATACAAGGATGGACAGAAAGCGCAATACGGACATAAGAAATGAACTAGCAATATTCAATTTGTGTGAACGCATTGAAGAATATAGAGGTTATTGGCTGCAGCATTTGGAAAGAATGGATGAGACCCGCATACCAAACCAAATGTTTAGATACAAGCCCAGAGGGAAAAGAAACGTGGGACGACCAAAGAAAAGATGGGCGGACCAAAATAATTGAGTGGCGTAACGGACTACATGTCTATAACGTGCGGATGATGATGATGATGAGTGGTTTCCGAAAAAAGGATGTTGCTATGAAGTATTATGTTCCGGCAAGTACCGTATCTACTATTTTAAAAAATAAGCAAACTATTATCATTGCAGTCAAAAGTAGTGGTGCAAGTAGGATTTCCAAAAGTCTAAAAATACAAAGTTTGCAAATGTGGAAAAAGTAGTTTTGACATAGTTTAAATCAACGACAGGGTAGAACTTATCTGGAGGGTTAATTAAAGAAAAAGCGTTGGAATTTAGTAAAAATTTGGAGAAACAAATTTTAAGGTAAGCACGGTTTGGCTGGATAATTGGAAACGAAGATGTAGCATATGTCATAAAAAGGCTTGTAGAGAAAGCAATTATATTAGTGACGAAGACTGTACTAAATGGAAACGTGTAGTTTTAACGCACTAACTTTTAAAAAGAAGACGTGCCATAGAGGAAAGCATAGTAAGCAGATAGTTACGTTGATGATTTGCTCATGGATGTATCAGAAGAATTGGGATTGTCTCGATAGGTAAAAGTAAACAACTTCAAAATGTTAGATGGTTGCCTCTCTACTATAAAGCAAATTCAAAGACGTCGATAACAGTAGCACTGTTTGAAGAATAATTAATAACAGAATAATCTAAGAAAAAAGTACAACATTCATAAAATGCAGAAGTACAAGACAAAATTGAATCGGAATACTTTCAATGGAGCATAGTGTGTGTATTGTAAACTGAAAATATTATAAATAATTTATTGCTGTTATAATAATATTTGGAGTGTTTCCGTTTGTTTGAATAAAATGTTTGCAAAGTATTATTTGCATTAGTTCAAGTGCTTGGCTTTTTCCAAGTTCAGGTTCAAGTGCATTATTGTTGTACTATGCTTGTACTATGTCCTTAATATGTCCTTACCCAATGGGGTAACCGTTCAAATAGAAAAACAGCCTCATACTCTGCCATATTTCATTTATAATATGCATAGTTGAGTATTAATAATTAATTATTAATCGGATTAAAAGTATTAATCCGATTTTATCCAATTAAGAAACCAATAAATATTGTAGTCCGCAAGAATTTTTATCTGAACTTTCATGAAATTTGAACTGTATATATGAAAATAACAAAAAAGTTAAGTAAAACCCATACAATGTGGAGTCTACGCTTACATTATGACTAATTAAGTAAAAAATTAAACACCGTCTTATTTGAATTTACAATAGCTTTTCAGCTAAATAGTTTATGCACCTCTTGGCTTAATCATTTTTCCAACATCATATAGTCGTATATGACAGAGGAGAAAGTATTGTGATAGATAAGAGATTATATTATTAGATAATTTAATTTAAAATATAATTGAAAGTTTAAAATTAGTCTCTTCTCAGTTCTTTTCTTGTAACTTCTTTCAATATGCAATATAATACAACTTGTCATTCTAAAACTAAATTGATTAAGTTCTGCTCGAATTGAAATATTTACATTGAGAAATATGATTTGGGACTTTGAAATTTCTTTAAGTAATAAGTCTATCTGATAGATATCTGATATAAAAAGGCAAAGGTTGATGATCAACAGTCACATCTAATAATTGTAAGTAACATAACATTGGGTTTTGAAAGATAGCTACTTTAATCAATAATTGAGGATTGGCTGAAACCCTCAATATAAAATGCAATAAAATAACGGTTTAGATCTTATCTTTTCAAAAAATACCTTTATTTAATTTGAAGTATATAACTTTCAAGTTTATTTTTTATTAAATATTTAGCATTCACCGATTTATTACCACCAAAAGGGAAATGGACTTCAGTTAAATTTTGTAAACGACTAGAATATCAGAATATTCCTTTTCGAGTATTTAGGAATAAATTGCCGAAGGCAGTTGGCTTTTCAAGAAAATGGGATGCATAGGTACTATTCAAATATAGAAATGCGTATATCTAACCAAGGGTTAGGTATATTAAAATTTACTGAGAGAGTTACATCTTCTAGTCTGCTACATAATGTCACTTCTCTAAGCAGCATTTTATTTAGAATTCAAGTTTGCTCCTTTATATCAATATTTCTTAGTAAACAACTACGACTACGATAAAATTTAAGAAGTAACAATAGTAACTTATAAAATAGTAAATATTAAATTGAAGTCTTTTTTCATGAAACAATGTATTTATTTATAACTATAGTTAGTGCTTTCTGAAATCATTTTGATAGGAAAAAATAAACTGGTACTAGACAATATAGTAGATGAAGCTTGATTTTGTAGTTTCATTCTGCTAATGAAATTAATCTTGCGTAAACTCATGAATTTCATAGGGCATTCATTTCATAGGGCTGAAAAACTATCAAAGTTAACTTGGGAACTATGAAACGTTTGTTTTAATAATAGTTATAACGAAGTCCCAAAAATGTAAGAGCTCCGGAGGTTTGTCATGGCGCTCCGACCTGATAGCCAGAATAAAATTCTTACTTTACTTAATCGAACTGAGTACCTACCTCAGCAAATTATTATTTTAAACAATAATAATGTTATTTCTTGAAAAATGACTTATACTCCTCCATTTCTAATTTTGGTGCATAATTTAATTCTTTGACCAGTTTGACCGTAGCAGTTTGCTAGATACGCTTATTAGTTATTACATTATCAACATTAATTAATGAAAGTAAATATTATCATTTTATGAAACACTCTAGTTTATAATTAATTATTATGTAAATGCAATAAGTACCATCATATTTTTAAACATGATTAATTTTCATGTTTCAATACATAATTGCTTTGTTAAGCTAGTTGTCTGATAATATCTGTTTTTCCAATTTTAGGAAGCATTAGGAAAAACTGTAATTGTTGATGATACAAAGGTGAACATACCAATAAGAGCAGCTTGGAGTAAACCAATCGAATTTGTTCTATCATGTTTGGGGTATGCTGTTGGTATTGGAAATGTTTGGCGATTTCCTTATCTGTGTTATAAAAACGGAGGAGGTTGGTTTCCAATTTATATTTTTGAATATTGCTAATATTTGTAAATTGTGAAATGAATCTATTTAATCGAGTTTCATCTGATTATGTCACAAATCACATTATATCAAAATTGGACATAATATTTATTATAAAACTTATAGTGGCATTCGTTTGATAACTCGAAATAATAAATTATTCATGTACACGTACTAAATTAAAATGGACATAATTCAAGTTTGTTTCTAAACTTTTTAATTAATCATTCAAAGCTATAACTACAGAACTATGTCTATCAACTATTTATTTAATTTTAATTTTAGGTGCATTTCTCTTTGCATATTTAATAATGGTATTTGCGATGGGAATGCCAATATTTTTGCTCGAGTTAGTAGTTGGTCAATACTCAGGCTTAGGACCCGACGAAGCTTTTTCTCGAATAGCCCCTCTTTTTAGCGGTCTTGGCTATTGCACCATAGTGGTTATATTTCTGGTCACTATTTACTACATGGTGATCATAGCATGGACCGTCTTTTATTTTGTTGCATCTTTTGACAAAGATTTGGGTTGGGGATCTTGTCATAATTCCTTCAATACTATAGGTCAGTATTTTTGAAATAACACCAACTTCTTAAATTTTATTTCAACTAAATTCTAATTTAGGATGCTTCAGTGCATTAGAAGATGAAAATTGCGATTCACTCCACACGTTTTATAATTATACTTGCACATCTGTACTAGATTTATGTCAAGCTAATGGTTACGAAAAAAATGTAAATAGAACTTTTTGTGAACACATTAATGGTACTCAGGCACATATCAGTAAAATTGGCATTACCAGGACATTGGCATCCGAGGAATATTTTAACGATTACGTTCTGGGAATTAAAGGTGCAACGTGGGAAAATTTTGGAGAACTAAGATGGCAATTAGTATTATGTTTGTTAGTGGCATGGATAATTTGTTATTTATGCGTAGTAAAAGGTGTAAAAACTTCGGGAAAAGCTGTTTACTTTACAGCATTGTTTCCCTACGTTATATTAACGGCTTTAGTAATAAGGGGTTGTACATTAGATGGCGCAGTGGATGGTATTATAATGTATATTAAGCCACGCTGGGAAGATTTATTAGATACCACCGTTTGGGGAAATGCAGCATCTCAAACTTTCTACTCGTTTGGAATTAGTTGTGGATCTCTCGTTACCTTAGCATCCTACAGTGATTTTAAAAATAATTGTTTTAATGACGTGTTAATTGTTACTGCTGCAAATCTTTTTACATCTGTCTACGCTGGATTTGCTATATTTGGAATGTTAGGGTTTTTGGCTAAACAATTAGATCTGCCAGTCGCAGAAGTGGCAACGGATGGGCCTGGATTAGCGTTCGTTGCATATCCAGAGGCTTTGCTAAGGATACCTCTTCCGCAACTTTGGGCAGTTTTATTCTTTTTAATGTTATTTATTCTTGGCTTGGGAAGTCAATTTGCTGGAATAGAAGCAGTAAGCACAAGTATACTTGACAAGTGGCCATATATGAGAAATCATCATGCAAAGGTCACACTTAGCATATGTTTTACTTGTTTTATTTTGGCAATACCGATGTGTTTCTCTGGTGGTGTGTATCTGTTTACACTATTAGAATGGAATACAGCATCTTGGGCAATACTATTAATAGGATTAGCCGAAGTAGTGTCTGTATCGTGGGCATACGGATGCAAAAAATTTATTAATAATATGGGAAGTATGAGCATGGTTTTAGGAAAGTTTTGGTATTGGTACTGGTGGACTTGTTGGGTTATCATCACGCCTGCGGCTTTATTAGTAAGTTTAACTTAACGAAAGATGTTTTGGTTATAATAATAAATTTTTAATTATTATTAGGGAGTATTTGCGTTTCAAATGATAATATTTGAAACAGCATCTTACGAAGACCACAAATTTCCTCTATTTGCTAATTTGATAGGCATTATGATTGGCTTAGCTACTCTGGCACCTATGCCAATATTTGCTCTTGTCACTTTCTTCAAAAAACAATTTGTAAGTTACTTTTGAAACAAAATATGATTATTTTTTTTAACACGATATACTTTTTAGCACGGTATGGAATGGCTTCGTCCGACGGATAAATGGGGTCCACAAACTTCAGCCTCGGACAGTACATCTAATATAGTTTCGCCTGCCTAACTGTGATATTTTTTTAATTTTAATAAATTAAGTTTGCTTAATAATTATGCAAACAGATATTATTTGTTACTTTTGTAGTAAATTTATTTTTATGTTTATTTAATATTTAAATATTTCTGCAAGTGTACAAATTTTATGTATTAACTTCGTGCTATGTAATAAAGTACATCTACCTACTCTTTTATTAGAGAAAGTTTTATTTTTCAAATAAAAATCGAGAGATTTTTTTTAAGTAGGTAGATATTAATAATAAATTTTTGTAATTAATTTTTTTTGTTTGTCTTTGAAATTGATTCAGAGTTTTTGACAGAAGGAAATTAAGTCGTTTGTGTACATCTGAAATACGTAGAATGTTTAAACAATTTAAATTCCAATTACTTTAAATGAAACGTTATGTATCCATCAAAACTAATTATTTTTCAAGTAAAGCAAACGTTTGCTTTGCTAGATGAGAAATACCCGACGATGTGATCTGAAGAAACTATGTAATTTTAGAAAGAAACCAAAAATGGAAGTGCTTTTCTATATAGAATTAATAATAATTGTTTCAAGTTATAAATAGGCAAAATTACTATTCCGATTCAAGTGAAATATTTTTATTTATGTGTAGAACATTTAAATGCAATACAGATTTTCTTATTTTTATTATCTAAACTCTGTAACTAGGAATAAATCTTAATAGAATCGATAGTTTAACGTGTAATTTTAACCACTACATAGATTTTATTTACATTAATATTTTTTATAGTATATTACTATTTGTACATTTCGTAAAATATGTTTTTGTATAATAGAGTAATATTTATAATATACATTATTGCTTCAACATTTTTTATATTTGAAATTAAATTAAATTAAATTACATAACTAAAATTAATGAATAATGGTGCATACAAATAATTGTTTAGCATTCCGAAAGGACTGCGTGTTATTTGACGGATGAGCCGAAACCAAAACCAACACAAATAATGACATACATTTACATATAAACATATAAATTATTTATACTTAAATAAATTTATTATAAAGAATAATAAGCACGAAATATTGTATTTCTATTTGATTTTATATTTTCATTTAAAATTTTAAAATGGGCATGATTTTTTAATGTGCGTAAAGTTTGCTCAATAATTTCCAAACTTTTGAAAGCACATTTGAATCAACAAAGTAAGTTTGAAAATTTACAAATTAATAGTATTTTTATTTTAATAAAAGTTTAACTAAAATTTAATTTCATTTGTTAAATTTAATTAATAAATTTTAACATTTGTTATTTTAAAATAAGTTAAAGTATTGTTATTATTCTTAAAAAATATAGTTTTTTTTTTAAATTTGGTTTAAAATTACATGATGTAATATCTTTTGCAGATATTTTTTCTAAAAATTCTTTCTCCCCATGATTTTTATATTCTTGAATATAAAATGTTTGTTTACTATAAATATAAAGAATAAACTTTTGTTATTAGAAACTTTAAAAATGTTGTGCTAACTTCACGCACATGATTATCTACGAAAGCATATAAAATTAAATAAAAGCGACCACAATTTATCTTCACTTGGGAAGTTATTCAAAACTTTCTTAATGTCTGGGTAATTTTCTTGTTGATAAAAGTGGACATCCACATTTATCAACTTCATACAACGCGACAAGAATACAATAACATTTTTCCCATTTATAAAATTTATTTGTTCAAATCATTGTTGGATTTTACTTGAAATTTACAAAAAGTAAAATAAATTTTTTCAGCAGAAGTACCAACTTCATTCGTAAGAAGTTTATTCGCTACATTTAATTTTAATTTTTCGAATTTCTACTGTTACCTGTAGATTCATTTCCGTAATTTTCTTTTACAAGCCTAGAGCTATTCATACGTTTCAATAGGCGTACATATTTTACAAAAAATCTTCAAAAGAATTTTCTATTTTATGAAAAAAATATTTACATACATTAACGTATTGTTACACAGCTGAGTGCTAAGTATTAAAAAATGCTTTGCCTTCTTTCGAAATACTGCGACTGGCTTTGAAATTAAATAATGTAACCTGCAAATTAAATAGAATCAAAGTTGATATTTAAAAAAAAATTACAATATTTGATAGAATACAAGAATTCTATGATAGTTTCTTGTTATTTGTATATTATTATAATTATTAAAGTAAAAGTAAAAATAAAAAGAAGATAAATACTTTCAAAGAAATAAAATAGGAAGTAATCTTGAGTTTGTTGTGCTACTATAGAGAATCTGATCATATTGTGAAGTAAACCATGATTAATGTAGCTTATTATTATTGGATAGGCTGCTCGATGGCCGACTAATATAATTCTGTAAACCCTTGTGGTACGTTTCGAGATTGAATACAATCCCTCGAGCTAAGCTGACCCATGCCGGAAACAACTTTGTGACTTAGTAGAACACAAGGAAACTAATGTATTGACTGTACATATTGTTATTGAAACAATATCGTTTTAACCATTTTAAACCAAATAATGCGGTTTAAATATTTTGCAATTTTTTTTATAAATAAGTAATTCAGATTAAGAAATTCTAATAATGCAAGGTCCGAGACTTAGTAATAAACTGTACCCAATTATGTTAATTTCTTAATTAGAAAACAACAAAAATTTTACGACAATTTAATTTCTGTCTAAACATTGGCAATTTATGTCCAACCTTGAACTTTCCAAATTGCTTTTATGATATCTAACTACTACAACACAAATAAGTACCAACGAAATCAAAACGATATTGAACGGATAGTGCACCTGTGGCTATTTGCATGTGAACCAAATATCAAATTTCTTGTAAATAGCTCTAATAATGCCGATTCCATATTTAAACATTGCTTTTCCGTTATAGAAAAAGTAACTTTTTTTTATTTCAAGATTGAATTTGCATGAATTTTACAAGGAATTATTTTTAAGAGTATCCCGCACGCTAGGGAACGATTCACAATAAAACCAAACTGAAGTAATCAGATTACTTGCTTCGTTTAATTTTAATGATAGGTCTTAATTATTAAGGTATGCTAGAATCCTTTAAAGTTTTCAAGAAGTAAAAATTTAAATAAAATAATATTATGTAATCGTTCCGTAATACGGTAAATATTCATATTTGTGAAACTTTAAGCTTCATTTGTCTGAAATTAATTGATAAATAAATAATCCTTTAATTATTTTGCTTTATATCTTTCCGAACTTAATCTCACTTAACTATTGCTTTTTGACAGTTTATCATTATTTGCGGTAAACTGTTTGAAATGGCAGAAGATTGTGAGCTATTCCAGCCTCACTATGGGGTAGCTATTTTCTTTTGTAATAAATTTATTACTTATCGCTATCCCGTTAAGATTTTAACTTTATATTAATTTTAATTATACTCTCCACTTAGGCCTCTCAGTCTATTTTTTTCAATTATCCTAGACTGCGATTTTTTTTGACAAAATAAAGTAAAAGTATTAAATTATCTAAAGATATTTAAAGAAAAGAGTTAACATTAAAATTATAACCTTTCAAAGTATTAAAAAAATATAATGTGGATAAGAAAATTTACAATGAAGACAATAAAATTTTGGCTAAATTTTCCAAAAATGTTAAAAAGTTAACTAAGGGTTTTCTGAAGACAGACTTTACATTAATCTACAAATTCACAGCAGAACGTCTTTATAATATTATTTGTTAATAAACAAAAGAATACCTTAAAACTTTTTAAGCTGTGGTCAACCTGTTTTTCGTTTTGATGTCCATGATCTTCAAAAAATGTTTTATTCCATTTATTGACTTTCTGCCTCATATTGTCATCGTAGATATTCCGTTTCAAGAGATTACCTGCTTGGTGGTATTTATCACTTTTGATTAATTTTTTATCCAGATATTTCTTTTTTGGTTGACCAATTTTATGTTCAGGATCTGACGTTCTATTGTTTTATGGGATTTTACTATTTTGTCTAAGTTTTCTTGTGTTTGAATCCAAGTTTAAGAGCCGTAAGTTAGTACCGGTAAAATACCATAAGTTAAACCCTGCTTTCTAATTCTAATGCTATTTTTTTCTAGTTTTTCTGAACATTTCTTCTGTTTGATTGTATTTCTTAATTTAAATAGTCATGTCAAACTACATCTGACATGATCTTAGTTTTCTCTGATAACATGGTTAGATATTATTACCGTTTTTATTTTAGTAATTCGACTTACTTACTTACTAGGTTATTCGATTGCACACTAGAAATTATAAGACGGAATCTACTGATTAGCCTTGTTAACTACAAACAATTTAACATAACAACAAAATTTATTTATATAAATAGAGAAATTTCAAGAAGAATTAAAAGAAATGCTGAAGTTATTTGTGAAAAAAACAAGAAAAGAGAAGAAAAACTGTAACGTCTGAAATTGATCGTTGTGCCATAATTTGGATAACGTTAAATTCTACGATGACTGCAAGACAAATTGCAGCAGAAGTTGGTATAACAGCTAATGTATCAATTGTTTGCAAAGCTGTAACATTCAAGGCAACCTATGTCTTGAATAGTGAAAGCATGGTTTAATACCGAAAAAATATCATTTTTGGATTGGCCGGCGTTGTTTCCAGACTTTACTATATAAAATATAAGATTTATTATTATTTAAATACAATTAAATAATATTTTTGTATGCAGTAATAATTTGCTCTTTTCTAAGTTTTATATTTATATATAATAGAAAAATAACCTAAAAAATAAATTTTTAAGTCGATAGTGTGATAGTAGTATGTAATGTTAAAATAAACAAACCAAACAAAATATTAAAATAATTTTTGTTGTTTTTATTGTTTTTTAAATATTATTTTTGTATGTAAGTATGTATTCTTTACTTAACAGTTAAAATTCATTATTTTAATATTTTGTTTAGTTTGTTTATTTTATATTTACTATAATATGTTTTGTAAAATTGTAATTATTTTGCGGGTTACTCCGTCAGAATTTCCATCCCAAAAGAAGAAAGAGAACAAATTAATTTTCTGAGCATATTAGAACAAAAATTTTTTTAGATTAAGCATTAGTTGTCGAAATAACGGCATTTTAACGTTTCAAAAAGCAGGCAGTTGATGAACGATTAACATATTAAATTTACGGAGTTGCCAGGGTGAGACCTTATATCTCTTTCAGACTAATGTGGGTTTGTGAGATGACTTTCTTTTTTTTTAGCGCTTGGCTTGAACTCGGTAGATCTTTGGATCCTGAAGGGTGATGAGAGTTCTCTCCATGCGTGTTTAATAATTTAAACCCGCTTTGGATGCCGCGGAGAGCGGTGCTATGATTTTTCATCTTTGTGCGCGTCCGTTGTTGTGCGATCCAAGTGTTTGATGAGCTTGGTCTGCTGGTCTTGGGTGCTTGTGCCTTATTAATGACTGCGATCCAAGGTTTATGATTGGTTTCTGGGTGGCAGGGGGAGTTGCGTCGAGTCGGGAGCGGTGAGGAGATTTTGCGAAGGTTGTATGAATTTGTACAGGTTCTCTGCTTGTTTCCTGCTATATTCGTTGATGGTTTCAATGTTTGCATCTGCCTGTAGTAGTTGTTGGTTGATGACGTAATACGGGCAGACGAAAGCGTGACAGATGCATCTGTTCTGGATCACTTGTAGTTTCTTCATGTGCGTGGCGGTCACGTTTTCTCAGAATGGAGGCACGTACGTCATCATGGGTCTGATGATAGACTTGATAATACGAATTTTATTGCTGGGAAACATGGAGCAAGGAGTTGTAATACAATATAAAGCGATGCTACGGGTAAAGTCACGGAAACTTGCACGGTACGCGCCCCGCTATTATTCTGTTGACGGTCCGAGTACTTTTAAGGCGGTTACCTACTGTGAGAAGTCGCTTTTAAGCCGATTTTTGCGAATTAAATTTGAGGAAACTGTTAAAGTTATTGAGCTAAAATTTAGGATTCTTATTTATTCATGTTTAAGTAGCACCACAAATTTTTGCAAAGCATTTTATTAAAAATTATACAAATAATAGACCGGCACTAACTTATGTGTAGAAATGACTGTCTGTACGGTGCAATATTTCCGACCAAAATAGTTATCTGAAATCAACAAAATTTTTTACATTTAGTTCTCGATGAACGTGACGGCTATTAGACCAGGATCAATAATTTTTGAGACCAAAAAAAATTATAGTAGAATGAAACCTATTGGAAAAGGTAGAGAATATAACATTAATAAAAGGAAAAATAAATTACGGGCGATCTGAGGCCGGGAAGGGGGAGGGGGTGAGTTTTTAACCAACAGATCAATATCTTGACCCACAACAATGATAGTTTTATTAGTATCTCTAGCAATTTCTATCGAGGTCTTAATAATGTCAGCATCAGCATCTTCTTCTGCTTGTTTACAGGAAAATCCTTGTGACTGTAATCTTTTTATTAACGTTTTTATTATTTTGTCCTTGTTTTTCTCGTTATATAAAAATTTTTCTTGCAAAAATGGTATTTTTGTATGGTTTTGATAATCAAACTCTGGAATATTGTCTGAGGTTTTTCTACGACTACGTTCTTCTCTTGTTTCTCGTGTTTTTTTTACGAACGATGTTGTTCACTGCTCTGTATCTCGAATACTGGCTATGAAATACCTTTTGACAGGCTAACATTTTCCGAAGCTTACTCAGGTATATAAGTAATCTTAAAATAGCAATAAATAGGTATCTACGCATATAATTTAAAGAAGATTCGAAAACTTTCTCAAAATATTGTAGATGTCTTATTAAATATTAACTTTATTAACTTATTTGGTTGTTAATTATAGTAGTATATTTTGATTAGCAATTTTCTGTTTATCAATATTACATGAAATCTTACGTTTTTCGAGTAATTAAAGTGTAAATTTTAATTTTTTTTTTTTTTTATTGTACTATTAATATTATTACAATCTATCCATGGATAATAGGCAATATTTATGTCATTAACGGCTTGTAGGAATTGTCCAGTGACGTTTCCCTTACAATTATTATTCAATCATATTACAGATTATTGCGTGAAGGAAAATTATAATCTTTGCAACCAATCATTGATGTTTTTTCTTTTTAAACGTTTACTAATGTTGTCTCTGGAATTTAGTTTTTCAACCAGTTTATTCGGATGGAAATTTAATCTTGCATGGTATGATTTACTATAGTTGATGATTTCTTCCTTAATGATCGATATTTGAAGGTCTCGTCGAATTACTTCGTTTGGAACAAACCATGGGGCACTAGCAATCGTTCGTAGTATTTGGACTGAAATCTTTCTAATATTTCTATATTAGAGCTAGATGCTGAACCCCACAGTTGGATACCGTAAGTCCAAACTGGTTTTAAAATGATTTTATAAAGCAGTAGTTTGTTTTCCAGAGTCAATTTTGAGTTTTTGCCAATAATCCAGTGCAGTTTGCTTAACTTTAACCCGAGTTGTTTTCTTTTAGTGAAAATATGCTTACGCCAAGTCAAGCGCCTGTCCAGGTGGATACCCAAATACTTGGTGTCGTCGGATTGTGGCAGTTGCTGGTTATTTAATCGAACTGGCGGACATATATCTTTTCTTAGCGTAAATGTCACTTGAACGGATTTAGCTTCGTTCACTTTTATCTTCCATTTTTTGAACCATAGTTCCAATTGTTTTAGGTTTATTTGTAGCATCTCTGAGGCCACCGCAGGAACTCGATGAGCAGCAAGTATAGCAGTGTCATCAGCGAAAGTTGCTGTGGTAGTATTTTACTGGTAGGCAGGTCAGATGTATACAGCAGGTAGAGGATAGGCCCCAGCACACTTCCCTGTGGGACTCCAGCTTAAATTGGATAAATGCTGGTACTTTCTTCCTGAAACTTGACACGGAAATGCCTGTCTGAAAGATAAGACTTTAATATTAAGAAAATGTTATCGGCTAATGCTTTTTTCAACTTGTACAGAAGTCCTGTGTGCCAAACCTTATCAAATGCCTGGCTTATATCGATGAAAGCAGCCGAGCAATAATTTTTGTTTTCAAAGCTTTTATTGATTTCTGCAGCCAATCTATGAACCTGTTCTATGGTTGCATGTTCACGTCTGAACCCAAACTGATGGTCCGGTATGAGGTGATTTTCTTCTAGAATTGGTTTAAGCCGTTTTAGTAACGTTCTTTCAAATAACTTAGACAATATTGGAAGTAAGCTGATAGGCCTATACGACTTTACGTCCTCAGCTGGTTTACCGGGCTTTTGTATCATTACTATTTCAGCAACTTTCCATTGTTTTGGGAAGTAACCCGTTCTTAAAATTGCATTAAATATCTGAGTTATGAATTTTACACCAATATGAGAGAGTTCTTTTAGTATTTTACCGCTAATCAAATCATATCCAGGGGCTTTCTTAACATTTAACTCCTTGCTTATCATCGACTTTATTTCGGCCGTCGTACATTTATTTATTGGTGGTTCAAGTTGGCCTGGAGCATCCAAAAATCTATGAATCTCATTATCGTCATCGGTCGTGTCAAAATCAAAAGGTTAGAAAACTTTTGTTAAATGTTTTGCGAATAATTTTGCTTTTTGTTTATCAGTTCTAGCCCAGCTGCCATCCTCCATTTTTAGCTGAGGTATTATGAGTTAAGGTCGATTTAGTTTTTTGTTGCTTTCCACAAGGAATACTCGGTAGCCTCTGTTGCAGTTAAATTTTCTAGGTAGTTTTGAATACATTTATTTTTATCTTCTTGTAGTAGGTGTTTTAATTCTTTAATTGCTTTGTTAAGTTTTGATTTATCAACATGGGACCGTAGTTTGCCACTGCTTTCTTAATTGACGCTTTTCTTTTATTTTTTGTTTTATGTTAGGGGGACAATCATTTGTTGAATCATATATATTAGTTTCTGGTGTGGAGTTCCATCCAGTCAGTTGCAATGTTCCATTTAAGTGTTCAATTGCTTCTTCTATGTCATTTGCTGTTTTTAATGGAATTTGTAATTGCAAATTTTGTTCCACCAGTTGTCTAAAGTTTATCCAGTTGGTCTTTTTAGAACATAGCGATGGAGGTTTTGCTTTGTTGAGTGCACATGTACTCATGGTGATAATAACAGGTGAATGGTCAGACGACAGATCCAAGCTTGATTCGGCGTTTAAACAATTCTCCGGTATTCCTTTAACCACGCCGAAGTTGATGCAATCAGGTATTTTACTTTGATCAGTAGGCCAGTAAGTCGGTTGCCCTGTTGAAAGATGTCGTAGATTATTTTTATTGATTACCTTCAACAGCTCTCGTCCTTTAGGTGTTGCTAATCTAGAACTCCATTGAGGATGATTTGCGTTGTAATCTCCTCCAGCTATGAATCTGTGGTCCAGAGTGTTGTAGAAATGTTTAAAGTGGTCCTTCTTGACTGCGTGTTTCGGGGGGCAGTAAACAGCTGAAATTGTTAGGGGTCCAATCCAGTCCTCGATCGAAACTCTGGTTGCTTGTAAGTACTCTTCTTGATATTTGTCTAGTGCGTGATGTTTAATTGTATTTTTGATAATGATAGATGTTCCTCCATGAGCTGTTCCATCCGGGTGTTGGGTAGAATAAACTGTAAAATTTGGTATTTTTAAAAAGCTTTTTTTAGTGAAGTGAGTTTCTGATATAAGCATAATGTCTATTTCAATGTTTGTTATAAATTTTTGAATTTCTTGACTGTGTTGAGATAGGCCATTGGCGTTCCATATAGTTAACTTAAGTTTTTTGGCCATTTAAGCCATTTTGTTGACAAGAGTTGTTAGGATGTTTAACATGTTGCTCATTTGTCCCACGAGGTCTTTCATCATTTGTTTTATTTCTCGCATATCGTTGTCCGGCTGTTGTAACGCTTGTTGTGGTTCTGTGTTTACGCTTTGTTGAATTATAGGTGGGATCTGCTGAGGCGGCGTTTTGAGTGCAGCAGCGTATGAACTTCGAAATTGAATCGGATTGTGAGGAGGGGCAGTATTTGGTATTTCCTTTTTTCTTAATGGTGGATAAGATTTTTGCTGCAGTTTTTTAAATATTTGACATCCCCGGTAGTTTGCAGGGTGATTACCATCACAGAGTACGCATTTCACATCTGTTGATTTTTCTTTTCGCAAGCATGTGTTTGTCAAGTGATCCCCAGCGCACTTGACACAGCGTGGACTTCGATAACAGAATGACTTGGTGTGTCTATATATCTGGCACTTAACACACTGTGGTATGTCTCTTTTAGGTATCGGTGGTTCAAAATTTACTATCGAGTCGAGTAAATGCGTTACCATATAAATGCTTTTATTGTTTTACTGTTTTGGTTTGGTTTCAGGTCCACATAAAACATTGATAATGGCATTTTTGTTCGAATTTGTTTAATATTGAATACACTCACCACAGTATATCCGAGCTCTTCGATTGCTGATTTTATTCGATCGACTTCAATGGAGTAATGTATCCCTTTTAATACTACCTTAAAATTTCTTTCTTGTTTCAATTGGTAGGTATGAAATTCGGTTTTCTTATCTTGTAGAGCTTTGATTATGAGTGTATATTTTTCTGGTGTTTTGGGTTGGATTTTTACTTGATCACCTGCAAGGTTTTGAGTTGAAACTCTTTTTCGGCTATATTGTTTAATAATTCTTGCAAGGGTTTAATATTTTGTACGCCTGCAACAAATATAGGTGGGACTTGAGGTTTTTCTATTTTGTCTATGGTAGTTTCATTTTCTGGGTTTTCCACTGCCAGACCTTCAAATCGGTTTCTAGTTATTGTGATTGATTGACCGAGCCAGTAATCACTAAGTTTGGTTTGTTTAACTGATCTATTATTTGTAATTTCAGGACTGTTTCTTAATCTTTTTTTGTTGTTGTACTCCACCTGTTTCCACTCTTCCAATTGCGGTAGTCGACCGTTTTGTTGCGTGGTTTGTAATGTTTGATTGACTTCTTTAAATTTGCTTTTTGGACTTCTGCGTCATCACAATTTAGTAAATCGTTTTGTTGCAGTGACTGCACTAGCATTTGTTGCTCGGTAAATCCGTTTTTTACTATTTCTACATCATTTTCTGTTATTTTTGAGGTTATGTTTTCGCTACACACCTGACAACTCTAATTTTCAATCGCTTCGCTTCTGTTTAGTTGGTTTAATGTTCCGATGGACATTTTGATACACCCTAGATGATAGCTTATACCACACTTCATTTTACACTGTATTCAATCTTCATATCTCGTGATTGCTCCTTTACACGCGCCGCACATCGACATTGTCATTGTCGACATTTAATAAATAGCTCATAATGATTAAAAAAAATAATTTCGGATTCAAGTTTTTTTCATTATTTGCATTTTTTGAGAACATTTACCATAGTAGGGTATATTTTTTTTTATACCATCAGAAAGTAGAGATTTCAACGAACAAAAAACACACCAACTTTTTTAAAAAAGCAGATATTTTGACGTGAGAATTTTTGATTGAAAATTAGGGTGATTTTTCGATATTAAGTCAAAATAAGGTGAAAAAATGAATATTTTAAATCAAAAATATTACTGTATATTTGGGACATACAAAGGTAAGTTTTCACCAAATTTCGTGAAAAAATTAATTTTTTTGCAAAAGATATAAATAAAAAACCCAAAACTCGGTTATTCGAATTTTTAACATAAATTTTGAGGTTATGTGAAAAAAGCGTTAATACAAAAGTTGTAGATCTTTTTATTATCTACAACTTTGTCGTTTAACTTTTTTTCGTAGGACTTGCAGTTTTTCCGGAAATCGAGATTAACCGTTTTTTACTCTTAAAAACTCACCCTCTCTCCCTTCCGGACCTCAGATCGCCCGTAATTTATATTTCTTTTTATTTTTATTATATTCTCTACTATTTCCAATGGGTTTCATTCTACTATAATTTTTTTTCACTTTTTACCATTTTTAAAACTATCGACTCTGGTCTATATGGTTGAAACCTCGAAAATAGTCGAAAAGTCGAAAATTATCAAAATGGCGATGATCGAAAAAAAATTTCGATTTTTATGACAAAATATTTACCTCGCACGGTCCGGAAAATAGCAATTTTAAATATATTTTGGATGTTTAAAGTTCCAACCATAACCTGAAATGTGCTTTAAATGACTAAAAAAAATCAAGTCAATCAAAAATGTAGTTTCAAAAACTCGCCTTCAAAAATGTAGTTTTGAGATAAATGGTTTTAAACTTCTTCATATACTAACTAAATAGATGTTTGAATTTCGTAACCTACCCTTTAATTGCCTATACTAGAACCATATACAGTATACCCTCTTCGACATTAAAGAAGTTAAGTTTGGCACGTCTTTCTCCCCTCTTGGTAGTCTTTGCCTCTTTCGAATCGTAAGACGCACGGCGATCTTTGTTTATGATTTAAAGGTTTCAATAATTAACACCATTGCAGGAAAACCGTTAAAACTTGGGTAATTATATGAATTTTACTTTAATATTTCTTGAACACATTTTTAAAACCCCAACCTATAAAAATATGTAAAAGTAGTATGTCACAGTATGCAACCGCCTTAACTACTCTTACTGTTTGCTGTTAGTTGCGGTCGACACTCGGACTAGTTCTATGTCTTCGAGTTCCACCGTTCGTTGACGAGTTCTATCATTCTACAGGGATATTTTTCAATAATAAAGTCTCGGTGGGCGCCGAAAGCGTCTGGAGACAACCACTACAAATCGCACCTCCATGTAAAAACAAACATTTCCCTATCTAAAATTTTTGATTTTTAAATTTGATTTTTTCGAAAACTAATTTATAATCTAAAAACATTTTTTTGTAGCATGCTTGGAAAATTGTCCTCTTTGCAATAGTCAATATGAAAAAGTTCAAATCGTGGGATGGGTTGTCTGACAGTTTTCGTTTTGCGTTTTGTAGTATGTATATTTCATTTTGCATAAGTACTTACTAATTAAAAGAAAGAAAGTCCCTTAAAATGATTTCTTATTATTTATCAGAGAAGTGGATTATCTAAACAAGAAAGTGAAATATAATAAACGACCCCATCATATTAAAACATTTGTCATATCGGATAATTTTGTTGTTGTTGTGTTTCTGTTACTTACTTTACTTCATTATTAGTTTGAAATCAGAAAATGTGTTTTGAGTGTCAAAAAAGGTTAATAGCTACTTAGTAATAATTGAAAATGTTTGATGGTGGTTGGTGCAATACGTAAATGCCAATAATTGTAAACAATATAATTGCACAAAAGATTTAACGGACTCAATCATAATATCTAGATAGAGTAAAATAACAATAAATTATCTTCACGAAAACAGTGTATTCAATGTCTAAAAGAATTTTTGACGTTAAATAATTATGGATCATAATTATACTAAATATTAGAATTAAAACACATTTAATTTGGTACTTAATTGTTGCATTTTTCTATTTGAAGTTAAAGAAATGCTTATCTTAAAGACATAAAATTTTCGGTTTTTTATTGCCTAGTAATTTTGTTAAAGTGAAAAATTATTAAAAGTACATAAATAATGTTGTAATGTTGCATTGTTTAAAAAAAAATCATAACGTAATTTTAGGTTGCAAATATAAACATGAAAATTAACAACTGTCGGTGAGGAATCAGTTGATTCGGACTGTATGCTAGACTAAGTGACAGTCAGTTAGTCAATAATTTAATTAATAGTGCTAGTTAATAAAGTTAATGATTTAGGGCGCCGCCGTAGGTACTAAAATACTATTAGATGTGAATTTTGTGATAAAATTTTCTTACGGAAAAAAATAAAGAACTTTTAACTTAAGTTTTAGCCTATTTCTAATTTTTTTCCAAAGTTCTTGCGTTCGGTAGATCTGAGGGTACTTCTTCAGACGACTGAAAAACGACTGCCATAAACGGGTTAAAAGTGACGTCAGGATTTTTAGAGTCAAAACTCTAGAAAAAGTTAAACCTGGGGCATGTGAAATAGTACTACGGTGAGTTACAATACAATAATGTCTATAGAGTTTAGAAAATTTTACACTTTTACCCAGCATGAGCTGGTGGTGTATTGTCAAAATTTTTCTGTCTTAAAAAAGATTATTAGTATTATAAAATAATATTACACAATAACAATATTTATATAATCTCGATAATTTAATCCATTCATGCGCGGTAGTGCATTCAATATTAAAGTAACTACAGTTTTAAAAGAATTTTATTTTAATTTTATGCTTTAGTATATTCATCACTGAGTATGTAAACAAAAAATATCTTAGTTCTATAGATGTAACTATATGGAATTTTGAAAAGTTAACAACGGTAGGTAATTGAAAGAAATAATCACCGAACTATTTGAAAAAGAACAAAACACAAATATCCATTTGGTAATTTAAATTTGTAATTTAGGAATATTTTATAATAATTACAAGATCCACAAATCTGTTGAAAATGCAAATATAACTTTAATATAAAATATTTACCTGTTTAATAGATGGAAAATTATACATTTTAAGCATCGGATATGATTAATTTTGTAAATTAAAGTTGCATCTATTGTAATTTTCTGATAATGCGAATATGTACAAACCGGGGGCCATCATATTTTTGAAAGAACTACATTTTCTCCAGCAGTGCGAGTGGATGTGTTCGAAATTTTGGAAGAATAGAAAATAAAGTTTAATTTATTATTTAAAAGAAGAGTCAAGTTGTTTAATTGGTAAGTAAAGTTATTTTAAAGTAAAC
Source organism: Cantharis rustica (assembly GCA_911387805.1). Taxonomy (NCBI): domain Eukaryota; kingdom Metazoa; phylum Arthropoda; class Insecta; order Coleoptera; family Cantharidae; genus Cantharis; species Cantharis rustica. The sequence continues at coordinate 42,214,976 of OU426879.1, forward strand.
GCTGACGATAAACAGAACAATTGAACTTAATAGAAAATCGTAAACTAATAAAAGATAAGCTAATCTAACAAACGAGTTTTCAAAATTACAATATAATTACAAATAATTAGTCGATGTCTTAGTAATGTAAGATCAATAGCAAACCTAGGGCGAGAGCGAGGGGGAGAGGATTAATTAAATATTTTTTAATGAAAACAAAGAAATCCATATGTATATTTCATATTATATCAGTTCAGTGCATTTCACCGATTTTTGTTTGTATTTAAAGAGTCATGGGGGACTCAATAAAATCCTCTCTTTTATCCGACTTTGTGTGGTTCACCGTTCACCGTATGTTTCTTTGTTGGACTCGAAAATAATTAATTATTAACGGAATGGTCAAATTATACAGGTTAGAACCAATACATTTAAGAATCTTTTAACTTGTTTTTAATTTTTGTAATCAGATTTTTACTTTATTTGCCAAAAGGCATGAAACAAAATTAAAATTATTTACCCGTGCAAAATAATTGCGGTAAACAAATTTATTTTCTATCAAACTATTTTTTGTAGAATTCTCTAGCAAAATGCAACTGACAGAGAATTATCAGAAATTTAATAAAGACGCTTGTTATAATATGAAATTTTAAATTCAACGAGCGATTATTAATTTTCTGATAATATTCCTCTTGAATTACAAGATTGTAAGTGTAATCATTTAGAAAATTAGTGTGAGAAATTGGAAAGTCAAATAAAATATTACAATTATTCTTAGTGATGAAATTTTTTCAAACCGTATTTTTAAAGTACGAATTATGGATTTCTATATAAAAGCACATAATATAGAAGTTTTAAGTTTTATTAAACACAAATTATGATATTAATCATTTTAACCATCGGTCAACGGCCATTCATTATGCATAACTCCCCGTTATTTTTACAAATACGGCGTGCATTAATTGGATTAAACAAATTAGTCAAAATATTATGTGTTTGTGTTCCTATAGCCGTGATTTTAATCAAATTCTTTGTAACATTAATTCTGACAAGCTAATATGAAAAATAATTGCAGTGAGACTTTCTTAAAAATGTTGAAAACAATCGTCCATTTAATAACAACCTACATTATTTCTGCAGTTAAATAGTAGCACATTAAAGCATGCAGTAAATGATTTATGTTTATTTTACAATAAGAAATTAAGATTTTTACTTCAATACTATTTGAAATTAAAAATTTTATAATTGTTTCAACTCAACAACAGTAAATATTCTGCAAAAAATGAAATTTTTAAGTAAAATTTGTATCTACTAACACTTACATGGTTGTTCAATTTCAAATCATAATTACTTTCAATGTACATTTAATTTAATACGTAGCATTAAAAACTTGTTAGCATTAATCTAAATTTTACTTCGTATCATTATTTTTAAGGATCATTTGTTGTAATGGTTTGAATTTTTAATAGTAGTTAAAGCTACCAAATTTAAATAATGAAACTACGTTGTGGCATCTTCTGGATGTTGATGAAACAATTTAATTATAGTATCGTGTTTTATATCACGCCGAATTAAATTTCCTTGTCACAATTTGGCCTACACGTTTTTTACCCAAACTGACTGGTTTTATTTCTTTTCAATTAAATTAACCAGTCACTTTCGTCATTCCTCTATTGTAATAATGCAAAAATTTAATTTAAAAAAAAATGTTTTGAATAAAATAAAAATGGAAAGAATTTGTGTACAAAATATTCAGTTTTCCTAATATAGAAACCATTACTGTTAGATAAAATTGCCTATTTGACACAATAACATCAAATTTTCTGTATCAATTTACATACAGGCAACGCATAAATTTGTAAAAAGTATTTTGAAATTATAATCCGTTTTATAAAACCGAACGAGTCGAATTCTTATATTCAAAATTAAATAAAACAAATTTACATTTTGAAACAAAAAAGTTTACTTTATTTCTAAAATGAATGATATTTGTTCGTACGAAATATTGAAAATGCGTTTTTGTCGGAATGAAATGAAAACTTTTTACCATAATCTTTGTGTGCGGATAAACGAAGCTTTAAATTCAAATTTTAAGAAAATTTAAACTGTTTTTAAAGCCATTATTAGATAAACATAAAGAATCAATAAAGCAAATTTAAAAAAAATAAAACTATTCGAATGTGTTTAGAGATAGAATAAGAACCTCTTGTGTACAGCACAGTACTACCAGATTTTGTACTTTATTGTCGCTTCTATTTGGGTTTAATACAATTTCCATTGTTATTATTATTATTTACAGATTTTCCGATTTTATATCGATTTTCTTTGTTGTTATTTCATTGTTTTCTTTGAAATAAAAGGTTACATATTTTCTTAAACTTATCAAAACACAAATGTTTTGATACAGCATTTTCTTGTTATTGTTACTAAACTTCTGATAGCGGTAGTGTTACAATAACACTTCGTACTTTATAGTGACATGCCGACAACTTAGCCATTTTCACAGATTAAGAATATTTTATATCATACTGTTTGTAAATTAAAAGAGGTATTTTATTATTTGGAAACTGCGTAGATGTAAGTTTACAAGATTTACTGCCAAAATAAATAAGTAAACGTAAATAATTTTTTAAGAATTTATTCCGACGCCAAAATTTGATTAAATGTTTTTAATTTAAAACTTTTAGAATTACATATCCAAGCAATCAATAGTTTAACTGTTACAGTTGGAAACCGCATTTAGTAATAAATTTCCACTCCGGAAAATTGCAAAATATATAATGAAATATTCTTTAACTGTCTGTCATAGAATTTATGATTAAAAACAAATTTAATCAAAAACTCAAAATTAGTCAATAACCTTTCACATTTTGGCTTTGTCATAGAGAACGTGCGATTTCTGTCTACGTCACCAAATTGAAAAATATTTTTTGGTGAAAACACTTTCATATTTGCTTGTTAGTGAAGCAGAAAATTTTGCTTTGAGTTGTCGATCTAATAAGATGATGTATCAATAAAAAAAATATTGTTCAAAATATTTGAGGTGGACTTATTTGTCTTCTTTTTTGTCAATTGATATAAATTGCGATGTCTGAATGCAATTACTGGATTGAAAACTGTCCTTTAAGTTTCACACTACACTAGCTACGTGATCTACGAATGCTATTTGCAGTTTCTCGGACTTGGTGTTTTTTCTGATAATGTATTGTATCACATTTATCCGTTACGCATTTGAAGAGGTAATTTCCTCTTTTTGACAATAAAAATGTTTCTAATGTAATTTTTGTAAGAACTACGCAATTCAGACTTTATTATGTTCTTTACCCAGGTTGTACCCATTATTTTTGTTCGGTGGTGTATACACATTAATTGCACGAGAGAAGTACGCAATTAACGTTTGCGTATGTACCGGTATATACCTAGAAATTAAAACGAGCTTGGATAATATCTCATACTTTGATCTAGTGTTCATAAAATTTTGAGTACCATTAGTTAATTAGGTGTACATACCTTACAAATAATTTAGTAATATAAAAAAATTTATTTTACAAAATTTTACAAAGGAATATGTGCAGCAGTGTAGTAATTCTGATGTAATAACGCAAAAACACCCTTGCGACTGTACGAATTCAGTACAAGGATGTATTAACAATAATTCAAAGATGTAAAATTTGTTGTAATATATTACGGGTAATGTATTAAAGTGTTTTTAAATCCAGAGACAAAAATAAACAATAAGTTGAACAAAGGAAGCGCAGAAAAGTTATGTGGGGATTGTGGATGTCAACTCTGAGAAGAGTTTGTCTTTTGCAAAGTTTAGAAATGTTCTTCGACTTTTATCCAACCGGAAAAGAAATGACAATCACACTCAAACTGATATGTGAAACTGCCCCAGGACTTAACTTCGATCTTTACGACGACATCCGTAAGAGAGCTTTCAACACATTGCTTCTCGCTGCCCAATTTCCTACAACATTGTTTTGTGCTGACGCTACAAGGATATTTTAAAGCGGAACTTTTGAACTTTGCATATATTATTGCACTTTTGAAAAATCACCTTTGAATTTTGAAAGATAACACAAATGCTGAAAGTTATAATCGCGATGAAACAATTTTATTTCTGTTCGGAAAATATGTTTTTTAGTTAGCGTAATTTATTTATCTCAAACTTTTTAATACAGAAAATGCTTACTAATCAATTACATGCAAAACAGGGCAAAACTTAAATCATTACCGGAATTTGAAGATGTTTTTTATCAAGCTACACTAGCTGTCCGCATTCAGCACACTAAATTAACCAACATTATTCAGTAATTTTGAATTAATGCGGTTATGGTTAAATTTATCGATTTTGCAATATTTCCATTGGACAGAGTTAAATAAAATTACAGTATACTACATGGCAATGTTTGGTTTTCACGGCGAGTCTTTAATTAGTAAATCGGTGCAAAATATATTAAAAATGCGTATATCGTAATCGATTATCCGAACTTTACCCGACCCTAGTCAACAGACGGCGTTAAATTACCAATCCGATCCAAATACGACCAAAAGAAAAGTTCCGTTAATCTAAAACGAAGACAAGTCTATTATTCAAACAGATCACGTATCTCGTTTCAGCTATTATAGGGTAATCCTTTGCGACATTTTACTTATGTATGTGAATAAAGTGAAGTAATGATATAGTCCTTAAAACTAAATAATTTGAGGTAACTTCCAGCAGCAAAATAATAGAGCAAACAAATTAATAATTATCAGACTGCAATATTTTTTAAGATTCAAGCTGGTCGAAAATTTTTTAATTTTAAATTGAAATCTTTATAGCCTCATGCAACATGTTGAGAAACAGGAATTTGAAATTTGTAACAACTATGCGCCAACTGTTACAGCAAATCTTCGTTATTTAAACTGTCACTATGTTCACGTCCTTCAACTAACAGAATGTTAATTTATTATAATTAAATTTATATGAAAATGAAATTTCAAATATAATTTTGTAGATCACAGCAATGCTTCAAAGATTTCATACCTCCTGTAATCTGTATATAATTCTCCCGATGCGAAGGTGGTTTTCAATTTGTTTTTCTTCATTTTCGTTTTTCAATAAATTAAATTATAACAGTAGCAGATACATAACATTGAGAATAATAATTAATTGTTTTACATTATTAAAATTTAATAAATAAATTAATAATAAAATTTAATAAATTTTATTCAATTAAAAATTATTGATTTGCTCGTATCTACGTAACACAATATTATCAATTATTTTATGTAATATCATAAATCATAAATTTTCAATGGAGAAAATTTATAATATACTACAATTAATTTAATAATTTCAAGGTTTTAACAAAGAATCTCTATTTTTGTCGTATTTGTACTCTGAAATTGAAAGAATTAATCGTCTACAGAACAACAACCTGGCTGTATAGTTACATTGCATTCGGGATGTACATAATGTACAATCAGAAAAATTTTACATTTCGTTGACATTGCCAGCAGACTCCTTTTATTGAAAATGCTTTACATTGTTTCTTCACAAAATGTGGAGTGCTGAAGATTTCGTTGTGAAAAATCTTGTTCCGCATAGTATATAAAAATTTAGTGTAAATATTTTTTATTAAGGGGTTATGCTCACCTAAACCGTCAAAAAAATGGGTAGTTTTTGCAATTTTTGGTGAAGACTTCAATGCATATCTTTGTACAACAGTTTAACTATTTAAAAAACCTTTATTTAGTGAGCGGTTCGTAATTTTTTGGTTACAAAATATTGATAAATAACAAAGTTAAAGTGAACGTTTGACAAGCATGTTTTAAAATCATGTTTTGCGGTAAGCAGTGTTATTCGGACCCAGCTTATCAAAAATCAAAAATTCAAAAAAAGTTTGATAATCTATTAGTTGATGCAGTCTTTAATCGAAAAATTTTCTAAAAAACTTAAATTTGACAATATGGCAGTCATTCAAAGTCAAAATTTTAATTTTTGTTAAAAAAAAACAAGTTTTGGTTCATAAAATAGAAACTACGCATTGTAAAACCAAAAGCTTCGATTAAAGACTAGTTTCGAGTGTTTAAAAAAGCACACAAAATTTGAGATCGATTGGTGCACAGGTTTTTGAAATATCTTGCTCACCGATTTGAAAATGTAGTTTCGAGATAAACGCGTTTTAAGTTTGTAATGCAGTTTACACTAAAGCAAAAGCATTATTTTATAACTTATGTCATAGTGATCTATTCCAGGCCCATATACTGTGTCTTCTTTTGAAGTTGTCGCTTTGGAAACATCAATTTTAGTTTGCCGACGACGCATTTTTCCGTCTCGGGTACTCTTGAACGCCTTTTTCTGCTACCTGTATGCGTTCAGCGTTTTCTCTTTCGAAATATTGGTGGGCATTGATGTCACAGTTTACTCACATACCTTATAGCATCTGTAATAAAACTGCAGATAGAATAAAAGGGTACAAAGGAATGTACTGAGGTTCGCGCTTATCACATAACAATACAATTTTAAATCCGAGACCGCGGGTACTTGCAGTTTAAAATGTTACGTTACCATCACACTGTCTGCTCTTCACTAAAACTGAAATTGCCGAAGAAACGGTAAAAAAAAGCAAAATTCTTTATTTCACAGTATTTTCGTGTGCCACATTGAATTTTTCGTGGTAATTCCTGTTACACTTATCTGTATTTCAAGCCCTATAGCTATTGTATAAAAAATCAGATTATCTTAAAAGTTTTGGGAGATATTTCTGACATTGTATACTTCAAGAAAATGTGGTTTTTGAAAAATCGATTTTTTGAAATTTCTAGGTGAGCATATTTTAGTATATTGAACATTTTTAAGTTGGCAATAGATATACAATATTTAATTTTTAACAAATTGATATGCCTTCAATGTTTCATTTTCTTAATTCATGTAAATAAAAGAAATTTTGTATAAGTTTTATAATTCTCACTCACGTTATAACAAAAATTACTGCTTTTCAATGCATGGTATCGGAGGTTAATCAATGCATGATGATGAGAAATTTCTTCAGAATAATCTAGAAACCGTTGGTATTACAGTAAAACCTTGCGATTTTGTGTTTTTATGTTAACCTCACGTTGCTTTTTGGACATGTATTGTGGGAGTAGTATCTATGTTTTGATAGATTTCACAACTGAAAATCTACTTTTTATTTTAGTGTTTTATCAAATTCAGCCGTTTTGCTATGTTCAAGTTTTGAATTATTTTAAACTTGAACATTGTATTTTCAGTTAGATGTAGAGATACTATTTGGTGATGTTACTATTTAATCAATCGAATAAAGTCGAAAGCTAAGAAAAAAATTAGATCATTGATCTAATCTAATCTAATCATTGATTATTGATGAAAGTACTTTGATTGATAAATATAATTCTTTCTTCAGCCATTAAAATCTTAAGAATTTGTAGAGCAAATCTATAGGCTTTGTATATTGACTATATTGAGTTAAATCTTGTTTTTACAACTTTTACAAGTAGGGTTGGCTACCGGTTCCATTATGCAGTAAATATTTACTGTGTTTGAAGCTTGAAGTGCTTTAATGCTTATTCTTCATGTCCGAATTATAGAAGATATACAATTCGTTTATTTTCATCTAAATGTTCTGAGACCTCAACATTTTTATCACCTCAGGTCATCGCTCTGAAATACCACAATGTTTTCAATCACTTCAAAGAACATTTGTCTATGCAAACAATTTGAAAAATTGTAACAAAATTTTGTTATTTTTTTTGTGTTGAGTTTGGTCCTGTCTCTATTGGAATGCGCACACCGAATTTCTGCAAGGTTGAGAGAAAATTATGCGACATTTTTGACTTTGGTATTGCATTCAGCAAATGCAGGTGAAAATAAACGTCAGTTTCGTTAGGTAGGAACATTTATTTTTTTATCTTTTAATGTTTCATTGTTGCTAATTGTAGGAGGAACCTTTTATTGTGGTGCAAGTCCCCACTGCACTGTAGCTCGAGCTTATTGTGCACCTATTCCGAGTTTTTATATCAACAACTGCGTCTCTTCGACCAAGTCGAGTACGCAGTTGAAGGGTGTTTCTACTATCTCTTCGGTTGTTGGGTAAGGAAAACCGAAGTGACGCAGCCTGCTCCCAGCCGAGGCCGGGCATTCAAATAACGTGTGATATTGGATTTCCTACTCCTTGCCACACATCTTGCAAGTAAGATCTTCAGCCAGCTCCATAATGTTGAGGTGCCTTTTGAGGCAGCAGTGCCCTGTGAAGAGATCCACTAACCTTCTAAGTTAATTCCTACTCAACAGGAGTATTTTATTCTTTTTAGACTCACTCGGTAGTGCCGTTATGAACATTCACGATTGTTTCAGTCCAGGTAGGTCCATCCAGTGAACAAGGTGTTGTTCTGCGAGTATATCCCTAATCTTACTCTTAGCGGTGGAATATGCGATCCCGCAGGAAGGCTTCGAGACCATTAGGTTTGGGTAAGCGGCCATCCTAGCTAGAGAGTACGCTTCTTTATTTTTTTTGATGCTTTGGTGTCCCGGTACTTACATCAGCGTGACGCTGTTTCCGAGAGCAGGTCTTACTAGAGCATCTTTGCATTGTTTGACACTTTCAGGGCACTTTGAGCTACCTGGTTGTCAGTCATGATATAGATTTTTTTCTTTGCGAGGTTCCTCAATAACAATTTCTCAGCACAGGCCAATATACCAGCTATTTCCGCCTGAAATACAAGGGTCCCAGGTAAGCATCCCCCGGTCTCCTACCTTGCACTCCTACTCCAGTGCTTGTCTCTGTCTTTGATCCATCTGTATACCAGATGGCATCACACCTAAGCTCCAACGTTTGTGAGGTTTCAATCTTATCCCTATCCGGTACTATGACCTTATAGAGGTTTCTAAAGTCCTTCACGGTGTTAGTTTTACCTGGGTGCATGCTAAGCAAGCTATTGCTCTTAATTGAGTTTAAGATCATGGTGTGATGTCTCTCTCTAGAATTGATCTCAACATGGCCGTTAATTTTTAAACTGTAAGCTGCAAGTAGAGCATTGGTCCCCACAACTAGGTGTAGAAGCCGAAGACTCAAGAGAGCTTCCATGGAAGCGGTGGGCGTTGATGTTATTGCCCCCGTAATATCTAAGCACGCCAGTCTTTGCTGTCTGTTGAGCCGGTTTATGTTTTCCCTTTAACTGGCTTTGTGCCACCAGATCAGGGCTGAGTATGTGATCGTGGGTATCACAACTTTGGTATACAATCAAAGTACCAGTTTAGGTTTTAGTCCCCACGTTTTACCGATCATGCTCTTACAGGCCCAAAAAGCTTTAGTCGCTTTATTCGTAATGTGACAGATGTGAGGTGTAAAGGTCAGCCTACTACCAAAATTAAACCTAGGTATTAGACCTCTCCCTGCAGAGGCAGCTGCTCCCACCGCAACTTCAGAGTTCTCACATCCTGAAGTTTTGTGCGTTGTGTAAACGTCAACACAGAGGTTTTACTCGGATTTACCGAGTCCCTCTCTTGTGCACCATCTTTCGATGATTCTGAGTGAGTTTTCCAATAACAAGAATTGTGATGTCATCAGCAAATCCCTGTCCATGTACCTCTGCCTGTTCCAGCTTCCGCAAAAAACTTTTTACCACCAAGCACTACAGCAGGGGCGAGAGGACTCTCCCCCCTACAAACATTTCTGCAAAGCAGAAACCTCCACGGTCATCTGTCCCAGGCTAGTTTTAATTTTCCTCTCTCTAAGGGTGTAGCCAATCCAACCCGTTATGGTTGAGTCGACTCCACGACTTCCGACAGCTCTCTCTATGGAGTCGAAAGAGGTGTTATCGAACGCCTTCTCTATGTCTAGAAAAAGAATCCCAGAGTAATTTTTTGGGTTCCAAGAGCCCCTGCTATTCTGTTCGTGTAGACTAAGCTTCCACAATTTACCCGATGGATAGGCATACTATAGTGTTTGTGTAAAGGTGAATTTGCCAATACACTATCCTTAATATGCCTATCTATCAGTTTCTCCAGTGTCTTCAGCAAAAAAGACATTAGACTAATTAGACGAAATAACTTTACCTGTGCATATGAAGCACGCTCTGGCTTGAGTATAAATACCACTCTTGCCATTCGCCAGCTTTGAGGTACATAGTTGAGCTTCAAACTGGCCCTGAATATGATACACAAGGGGGTGGTTAGTGTTTCTTTCCCCTGCTGTAATAGTACGGCAAAAATCCCGTTCTCGCATTAATGTTTGAATGGTTTGAAGGTGTTAATTGCTCATTCAACTCTCATTTTATTAATTATTTTATCTGCTACTTTCCAGTAGCTCCTGCTCGCCCAACTAGTTAGAACGGCTTGGTGTCCCTGGCCATTAGAGCCATTATCAGGTTTGAGAACACATCCTGAAAAGTGTGTCTAGAGCAAGACCTTTTACTTTTACCACCTTTTACCACCTTTTACCACCTTTTTGCCTATTTTTATGATTATTGTGTTACAATCAGTATCGCAGTTTTCGCTTATTTTAACGAAGCTGATACCATCGCGTACCTTGACCTTGGTACTTAAAATTTTGTTTGAACTGGCTTATAGGCCGTGTGGTTTTAAATTGTCTCGAGGGTCTGGACACCAAAAGTTCCTTGGAAGAGTGAGCGGCAGTTGCACCAGAACTTGAGTTTTCTTTGAATCATTATCTCCATTGGTTCGTGGTACGAAACAAGATTTGTTGGTTATGCTCAATATTTATTCTGCCAGACTCGTGTTGGATTTTTGTAAGCTTATCAATAGTTGTTTAATTTAAAAATTGATCATGGAATTTGTTCAATATCAAAATTGTAATAATTAGTCAATTTTATTTTGCAGCATTAACAACCATAAATTCAAGTTCACAAAACCTACTTTAATGTGGGTAACGAAAACAATGAATACAATTAATTTATATTATAGTGGTTTTTGATTTTTTTTTTAATTAACCAAATTCTTTACTAAACTATTACGAAAGATTACCTCGGCTTAGCTCTTAACGCGGTGGAACAATCTGACCTCAAGAGTGGATTCCTGTAGTGTGGTAGTACTCAATTACCGCTGAGAGGATAATTTCTTCTTAAATTTATTTACTATTAAAGCAAAATTATTATTTCAAAAATTAAAATTTCATTTCGAAAATTTAAAATAAAATTGTTCTTTACAAGGTTCGAACTTGCGACTTTATCATTATCTATTACGCTACACGGTTGCTCTTACAAAATAATTTTAATTTTTTTTTCTAATTTAAACCAAATTAAAATTATTTTCACTTCAAAATCTAATTTTATAATATCCAATAAAAATACCATTAATAAAAAAATATCTTCTTTATTAATAAAAACAAAATCTAAAAACTCACAATCAAAAACGATCTCAACTACGGTAAAATCCGACCAAAAATACTTCTTCAAATCAATATCAAAATAAATCACAATATTTTCAGAAAAATTCGCAATCTCAAAAAATCAATTTTACAAAAACTCAAGAGCCAAAAACTTAACAACCTCTCCGGATGCCATTTTTAGGAAAAAACCATATTATCTTATCTTTTAGTTCCCACCTTGTACTTATCAACCTCCAACATTTAAAAATCAAATTCACAAAATTAACTATTCAGCACAGGGTGGGTCGAAATTGTTTTGTTTCGCGACAATAATGTAACTCGCAAGGTTACAAATTCTTTAATATTACAATATACTTACGTATAATTTCTTTATATAACTCTGTTAATTTAGCAGTAAATTTGTTAAATAAATTGAGTATCAATCAAACTCCGTAAAACTTAACTTCGACTTGAGTTTTATTCTTCCAACAGGGTGGAGTGAGGCTGCTAACGCTCAGAAGTAATCTGCCTTTTCCATAATCTCTTAAACGAGATTATTCAATAGCTATCGTGGTGAGTAAGTTTTTATTAGTTTTAATCTGTGAGTCTAAAATTTTGAGAGCAGTTGATGTTATTTTTTTGTGTGTCACATTTTACATGACTTCTAACATATTTTAGCCGACATGCACGACATAACAATTTTTGCGTATGCTCAGTGAGGGCAGCTTCACCGATAATTGTTACCAGAGCAATCACGATTTATACCTATAGTTCTTTATGATCTTTGATCTTTGATATTAAATTAAATAAATATGATATTGTGTGTTTGTATGTGTGTTTCTTTTTGAAGAGCTGAACTTGCCAGGAACGGTTTTATCAAACCTCGTCTTCGCGACCGCATCAAATCAGCTAGTTATAACAACACTTAGGGTTCTATACACCCAAGAGAAGCTGGTTAGTTTATATTATCCAGCGTGTAGAGAAAGTGTGTAGAAAGATTGTTTTTACCCGCAAGAAGAAAATAGTTTTTCATCTCAAAGTCTGTTATAGATTGGTATTACTGTGGCGCTTTCAAGAGCTTTAGTAATGGCTCTGTCCAAGGCTGTCTTGAGATTGTTTTTATTTCTACAAATTTCAACCCATTTGACCGATCACCTTCATGCGAGTCTCTATCTTTATGTTTGGACTGTTTAGCCTTATTTTGAACGGCTTGGGTGCTTTTAGAATATTGCATGTCGGTCTACTCTACTACTATATCGCATATATGCCGCCATTTATGAAGAACCTTAGTCTATAAAGAACAAAACCAACCACAGCTCGGTTTTCAGGTGTGATATTCTGTGAAGGTATACCTATAACACTTCAGGTGGCCCTGGTAGATGAACTATCTACCGCCGTATAAGAGTCTTGAAGTATGTTTCTCTAATGTTCATTATCCAACGGAAAGAATAATTTTTTATTCTTCAACGTTTCCCACCTGTCAGGCATTGCCTACAGAGCTATTCTGAAGATATATCTTCTAGAGAAGCATAATGATTTCGTAAGATACTCTATTGTAAGAGCTCATTTCGCAAAACTTTCAATGACGATTGATCTAATGAGATCTAGAGATGATAAATTGAAGCTAAAGTGGTTTTTTTGCCAAACCTATGGAATATATCACATTTATGATTTTAAATCTTTTTCAAAATACAAAGAATCTATCACCTTGGCAAAGTTCAGGTACTGGTGGCACTTTATAAGTATTAATGTTATTGCTTACTTGCACTAAAATTAATATTATTGATTTTCCGATTTTAAAATTTGGATTCATTATTTACAATATTTAAAGTTATGTTAGAGATATGATCATGCTATCGTATTTAATGGCCTGATTTGCTAATGTATTTAATGAGTAACAATACATCAGATACATCAGACCACCTTTTGGGATAGCTTAATCTTATTATAACCGAAATATTTGGTTCGGTATTGACAATTTTTGATACAATAAATTATTACTTACTTTTGGTTTAATTAAGTAACTACCGTTTAAAGATAAAATCACTATCAGAATACCACGCAATCATGACAGATAAGCAAAACATAATAGGACAACACCATTTTGATTATCCCACTCTGATTATCTCATTATAATAATCCCACTGAATATTGTTTCATAATATGGTTGACAAAATTTTTACGCACAGTTAAAATAATTCTTGTAAACTAATATATCGTTTTTTTATATTGAATTTCTTTGAGTATTATAGAAAATTAATGCCTCAAAGATGCTTTAACATGAAATTTTACATTTAATGTTTTACTTAAAATTTCATATTAAAAAACTCAAATCTTTATTAATTTATTTCTATTAATATTTCGTTCGTGGTATATTAAAAAATTGTTATGATAGCTAACATAAATTTAGTTTGTACCAATATTTGTGAACAAAACTGATCTAATTTGGTTTATATTATAAATTTATTAATAATATTATTTTTTTATAAAATTAATAAATTAATTTTATAAAAAAATATTATCACATGTTAATAACCTTAACCATTTTATAAATTAATAATATTATTATTACACCTACAAGTAGTAGGTCTAGAATTTATTATAATGCCTTTAATTTCAATCGAAAATCGTATAAAGTAATTAAAATTCTCCACAATAAAGGTAGATCGAAAATATTGTATATTTTCGGTCGTTATAATCGTCTTTCTGAGATCTCTATTAAAAATTTCGTGGTTAATTTTGAGTTTAGTGGTTTGGTACATCACATAAACAACAATACGTATTTGTCCGAGTCGTTCAGCTAACAATAGTGCTGTTATAAATAAAAGTGTTGAGAATTGGATCTCAGCAATTGAACCTATTCACGACCACCACATGGCAAATTTTGCGATAAGATTCATTTAGTGCAAGCATTAAAGCCAGCCGACCATTGTGTTCGTTGACAATTCGCTAATTTTGTCCTTGAACAAGGTGATGGTTTTTCTGAAAAAATCATCTTTTTAGATGATGCAATACTTTATTGGGATATATTGATAAATTTTTTTTGATCTAAATATTATGGATAATATGGATGTGAGTGATATATGGTTTCAGCAGCGCTGAGGTATATGCTACACAGTTACTGAAACAATTAATTTATTGCGACTAAAATTTGTTGATCGAATAATTTTGCATAATTCTAGGGTCCATTGGCTGCCTACATCATGCAATCTAGCGCCGTTTATTTCTTGTAGAGCTATGTGAAAGATCAAGTCTATGAGATAATTTACAATCCATTAAATCCTTGAACAACAACATCTAACGCGTAATTGTTGATATAGAGCCGCAATTATGCAAAATGCATTAGAAAATTTTGACAAAAGATTAATTTTTAGATTAATTGTAAATTACGGTTTAATTTGTATTTGCATTTATATTTATGTAACTATTTTATCTATCCTTGCTGTTAAAATACTACTTCATCTACTCTTGTGGTTAAAGTGTGCCACTTTTTCTGCTATTTTTAGTCGCACTAACCGCATGTCAACATTTTATTTTTTATCCCTATATTTGATTTCTAAAAGTTTTTGTAGAGTACGGTATTACTTTTTCTTAAAGTGGTTAACGTTTAATAACTTTCTGTTCAGTTCAGGAATAGCCCTGTAACATACTATGTGGCAATTGGATATCTTTTCATAATTTGTTACTTAAATGTACTAAAATTATTGTGTGAGTAATAAATTTTGAAATTAAAAATTATTTACAAAAATATTTCTTACGATTTTTGCACTATAGTAAATTGCGTTATTTTGCTGAAAATATTACTCTTCATTTTCTGCGTATAAATTTAATACCGACGGTTGTAAACTGCTTTTCAGTATATCTAAATATTCTACAAGGTTCTATAAATGCCAAAAATTATATTAGTTATTATATAATATAATTATTATATCGAGTGACCGGCTAAAGAACTGAACAGAGAGAAATAACATGGGATATTAATTTTTCTAAATTCCTGCTTCCCAAAATAACAGATAAGAATGGAAAAGGTGTTACTGTCAGTTAATTTCAACCTCGATTGACCATTGAAAAGAGGACAATTTTCTGAGAAAATTAACACAAAAATTATTGAGGATTATGCATTAGTTGTCGAAATAACGGCATTTTAAAGTTGCTAAAATCAGGGAAATCTAATACAATGTTGAGTCGCACGACGGTAACTAGTGCGTTGAGCTCCCGCTCTTATTTTTGTTAACGGTACGTGCGCTTTGATATACTCTTACTGTTGTTATCGGTTGCGGTCACATTCATTTCGAGTGCGAGCTCCCGAGCTAGTCAGACATGTTTAACAGCTATCAGACTAGCGAAGTTATCATAAATATGACAAAACGAAGTGCCAGAAAAGCGAGAAAGCGACGAACGGACGAAGAATCCCACGATGATTTAGTAGCGCAAGTCAACCGAAGAATTGCCGATGCTGAGAAAAAGGCAGATGAGTTGCTACAGCCAAAAAAAGTCAAGGAACTGGGAAGAAGGTCACCAGACCTCAGTCTACCAGGGCCAAGCACACGGAACGACTCTCCAAGCGACCACCTAGCAGCTTTGATGACCAAACGTGCACAACTTGCCGCAACCATGGAAGCGATGATGTCAGAAGCTAGCGACCTTGATGAGGGAATCGGTAGCCAATCTGGAGGATCAAATCTATCGTCTCCGGAAAGAGTTATCCCGGATCTCAAAAGTTCATCCAGTTCAACCAGCTCCACCAAAGATGACGAAATGGAGGTAGAACCGTTTGTGCCAGTAAAAAGAAAGCGAGCAAGGCGTAACACTTCGGATCTCTCATCTTCAACCGAGGACTTGCACCAGACGCACCGGCTCAAAACCCAACAAAAAACGCCCGATAGTAACGCCACCAACAATCAGACTACAACAGTAGCCGACGTATAGGCGGATCCTATGCCGACTCCAGCCAATCCGATACCAGGGGCCACGCCCACAACAACGAACCAGGATACCGCCAATCACCCTGAAAGACGCAAAGGCCTGGCCAACATTGGCCAAGCGTATCAAAGATACGAGATTTTTCCCAGTGACTCTACAAACTATAGAAAGATAAGAAGGCTACTGGAAACAAACTTACCATCCGACAGTGCTGGTTTCTTCAGCCACCAGTTCGAAGCAGAGAAGCCTCTAAAACTCGTGATAAGGGGCATTCACCACACGATAGGCACCGACAGCATCAAGAAAGATCTAGAAGCACAACACTTCCAAATCGAGAATGTTGCCAGGATGTACAGAGGGCGTGACAGAAAGCCCCTGCTACTACTACTAGTCACCCTTCCAAAAAGTGACGACAACAAGAAGATTTTTGAGGTGACCAAAATTCTATACATTGATATCGCCATCAAGTCACCAAATCAAAAATTCAGATTAGAGCAGTGCCACCGCTGCCAGACGTTCGGGCACTCTTAAAGGGAATGCCGATTGGCAGCGCGATGTGTAAAGTGTGCAGGCTCCCACGTAACAAGTGCCTGCACAAAACCAAGAGAGATGCCAGCAACCTGCGCAAACTACGGGGGACCACATCCCGCGAGCTACAGGGGATGCCAGAATTTCTCAAAACCGAGGACAGGAAACAGAAAACCCACCGGAACCTACAGAAACGCCAGAACAAACTGGACTCTACTCCCCCGACAACCGCAGAAGGAATCCCAAACGATACCTCCCAAAATCATCACACTCTTCATGGCACAAATGGCCATCCATGACATCAGTCAAGAGAAGATAGCAGCGATCCTAAGTGGTCTAAATATCCAGACAGCTTTCCAATAAACACATATAAACCAGACAACTCAAACAAATTAAACTAATATTAAATCTCACTCAATCGGACAGTACACACGAGGAAACTACGTCGAAGAAAAAACACATCATAGTAACTAAATCAATATCCGGCCCATTCGGCTGCGGTTCAAAGCTAGGACTAGGCTCCAACGCCACACAGCGGGTACAGCGGACCCTGAAAAGGTCAACATCAACGATACACTCAGATGAAGGAGCTTTAAGGCATCCTCCGGCTGCCACGTGCTCCGTACGTCATCTGCGAGTTACGAGTTACGAGTTGCGGTCGACACCCTGATGAGTTCTATGGCTTCGAGTTCCACCGTTCGTTGGCGAGTTCTGTCATTCTACAGCGATATTTTTTAAAATACTGTGTTAGACAAAGAAACAGGCCCGTAGGGCGCCGAAGCCGTTCGGAGGGTTTGTTTTTTGACTAACTCAACCACGGCCTATCGTACATCCATGTTAAAACGTATATCTAAAGTACATGTAAATTTTTGATTTTTAAATTTGAGTTTTTCGAAAAGTAATGGATAATCCTCAAAAATTTTTGTTGTAATAGTATGCTTATATAAGTGTCCTCTTTCCAATAGTGCATAGAAAAAAGTTAAAATCCTGTGGGAAATTCACTGACAGATCCCGAAAATGGTATCCCACTAAAGAGATTTTTATTCCGCATCTAAAGATACGATGATAAGATTTTAATTATTGTTAAAAACTCAACAGCAAAATTAAGATTAAAATTAAAATAAAATCTGTATTTCTTAAATTTACTATTGGGTTTTTAACAATAATTAAAGAATAAAATATCAAGTGTTGGGTATCTTTAGACGGGGAATAAATATCTCTTTAATGTGATACCTTTTTCATTCTTATCCGTTATAATAAGAAGCGGAAAGTTAGAAAAATTAATATCCCATGTTATTTCCCTATGTCTAGTTCTTTTGCCGGTCCCCGGTATAAATATATTAAAATAAATTATAAATAAAAATAAACCTAACTTTATTGTTACATTCAAAACAATTGTAATTAAAATTAAGCACACAATAGATTACTATAAACAAAATTTACAAGTAGACCAATTTTTATAGAGCAATTAATCAGTTTATTGCATTTAACAAAAACTAAAACGCTGTAATTTAAATACAATGAGTAATTTATTTCACAAATGGAAACAATATTTGATAAAAGCAAAATCTGAAAAAGTTAATTTACCTACCATATTATATGTTTATAACCTCTCATATTAATTATATCATAGGTCACAATAATTGTTTCGTTATCACAATATAAAGATATAATTTAACATTAATTAAAACGATCAAGTTGTTGTGATAAACAAATTAATGTTTTGTTACATCAAACGCTACTTTGTAAAAAATTAAAATTTATTACAAAAACAAATTTTTAAATTACATTTTAGTTAAATGATGATTCATGCTATTCTTAAGCCTGCTATACACATTTAAGTCAATTGGCAGTCGCAGTTTTAAGTAATCCGAAAAAAAGTCTGTTGTTTATCGGCACACCGACTTGAAGACTCGGTATGTCTGAACACAGTATGTATGAAAGCCCAAGACTTTTAATAAAATTTCAATAAAAACGTTCTATTTAAATCCAACTCAAGCTTAAACTTGCCCTACACACCAGGAGCGCACCTACGGCAGGTATAAAATCCTTTCCTCAGAGACGTTTGTTTTTCAACCGTTTTATCTGTTTAATGCTGTTTGATGCTATTTAAATTTGTTTGAGAGTATAAATATCTAAAAAACTAATTTTGATAGAAAAGACAGGTTTATAATATACAGTATACGTATGTAGAGATATGTATGGAATAGTATATCAGGTAAATGACCTCCACGGCTTTGCTGGCCCACATGCACTCTTGTCAAAATTTTCCATGACCGTTTTACATAAGTGTGGCTGAATTTCGTTGATAAAATTGATACTCGATTTCCTCCTTTAAAGCGTGGGTGATCGTGGGGTTGTTGGCATAAACCTTAGACTTCAAAAAATCCCAAAGAAAAAAGTCCAACGGCGTTAAATTGCATTAGGCGGCCAATTCTGATTACCTAAACGGGAATCACACGACATTTTTGAACCCCAAATGCGACAATTTTGTTGATTAACCAAGTCTTTAAGATAAAAATGAGCCTCATCACCAAATATGATTTTGTTCGAAAAATCAGCATCCACTTGTTGTTTCATAAGCATTGTTAATATGCATGTATAACCCTGAACTGTCAGCTGTCACGTCTTTTTTTTTCGCTGGTAACAATTTACCGCACAAATGGTGCAAACTTTAAAATCTTGTATGAATTTTGGGACACCCTTTACTATGTGCAAGCAATACATGCTTTCTCCCACATAGTAATACTAAAAACCTACGATTACTTTTGTTGTAATCTAAAGCAAATATCAAGAAGATTAAGTGAAATTTTAGAGCCTAATAAAATTAAATATTAAACATATTAAAGTTGTTGATTTGTGCGTGGTCAACAATTGCAAATATTGAAAAAAATTAAAGATTTGTTGCTGCAATTACACAAAATGTTTAGGTCGAAGTAGGATTATAATATGGTTGTTAATTGTTAATTTATTGTTATAATTTTATTAATTACACAGTTATCAATGCTTACCAATTTGATTATTTTAGAATTTATACAAGGCATTTTCAAGTTTTCTAACTCCATCGTATTTTTAGTGCCTCTGTTTAATAATCTTTTTATTGAAATTTTGAATCAACTTTAGTAATAGGAGATAAAAAAATAGCAATAAAAATTCTTTAGCGTAAATTTTCATTCAAGACTGAATAAATTAATTAACAAGTTTTCATGCGGACATGCAAGTATACAAAACGTTCGCCTGAATATCGATCAATAAGCAAATAGGGGTTGAAGATGCTTCAATAGAAGTAAATATATTTGCAGATATTCTATCTATATCTAACCACGTTTAATCAAATAGCACTTATAGAATTATTAATTCTTAGTAGTGCACCAAAGACTATTAAAGCTATCCAGCTTTTGTGCGCTGATGTTATAGGTTCTCTACATCGAATTTCAAAAGGGTTTTATTATATGTAGGCTTTTGAACAATGTTTCCACGAATTTGTTTTGTTATTTATATTACAATCGACTGTTACTCGGTCTGTTTAATTGTTAACATTTGTCATAACAATAAATTGTTAATTGTTAATTTATTTTTCTTTATTTTAAATATTCATTTAGAGTTGTACTTTTATTTTACATCACTCTACATGCTGGAATTCGAAATCATAGTTTAAATGTGTTTTTTCATTGACATTAGAATTTTATTTTAAAATTTAAGATATGGATAGAAAAATTATTGCTTTTTAAAACGTATAATCTCGTGGATAACGTTGATAAGCAGATTCGAGTTTCTTCCAGAATTCATAACAGCTAACTTGTTAAAATTATGTGAAAAATTATTCGACAACTTCTTTTTATTTTC
Organism: Cantharis rustica; assembly: GCA_911387805.1. Taxonomy (NCBI): domain Eukaryota; kingdom Metazoa; phylum Arthropoda; class Insecta; order Coleoptera; family Cantharidae; genus Cantharis; species Cantharis rustica. Next base: position 42,235,582 of record OU426879.1, read on the forward strand.
TTTACAACCAATCACCAGGTATGAAAAATTAAAATTTTTACTAACAATAAATTTATTGCTAGTTATTATTAACTTTTATATCAGTTATTGATAGCGCCAACAGGGTTTTTTAATTGCTGAATCCAGTTTTACATTCACTTTGTATAACCCCATTTTTTTTTAAATACCCGAAGCTATTCTGCTTGATGCCTTAAAATTTATTGGAAGTTTTATGGTTTTGAGATATCAAGAGCTGTATTAATAATTATTAAAAGTATTATTCTAACTAGTAACTTTTCATTTCAAAAAATCTGCTGACTTTATTTCATTGATACAAAATTATTGACAAACTCGGTTATAATTTCTGGCTTCTTTAGAAAAATTCAGTCAACAAATTGAATTCATCAAACTTTAATGCAAAAACAAAATGATTTTTTATTTCATACACTTTCTTATCTCTTTGTTAAGTCTCACCTATCAATTCACTATTTTTTAAAGCTTTTTTTAAAAGTTAGAATCAAGTTGAATAAATTTAAAATTATTCTAGTGCATAAAATAATACATTTGTTGTCTCGTGTATACAGCATAGAAATAACTTATTTAAAAATGCACTTTAGTCCTTTGTTGTATAATATACTATTAGGGTATTCACACTCCCTTGTATATTTCGTTGTATTTCTACACTCTAGTAAATATACACAAGTTTACTAGGGTGTATATGGTTGCATAGCTATTTCCCATAAGAGCAAATACACCCTGGGTGTTGTATTTCTAAATAGCCCTCGAACGTGTTTTTTCTACCGTTGTATTTGAAAACCAATATGGCGGACAACAGCTGATCAAGTGCAGAAGTATTTTCTACGTTTACAAATACCATTTTACAGTACAATACAATTTTTCTTTTTATGATTTTCTAGGCATTTTAATGTGTAAATCACTACTATTTTAAACATGTGCCGAAAGTAAAGTTAATAAAACAATAACATAAACAATAATTGTAAGGTTATGTATCACATATATTACATCAAATACAATTATTAATATCATAGGTGTGTTCACAGCTATGGTATTTGGCCGTTGTAAATATACAACGATGGTAAATATACAAGGGAGTGTGAATACCCTAATTATTTTATGTATAATTTTTAGACTGAGAAAGCGTCAAAAGTCTTCAGTTGCATAATATTATAAATGCCTTAAAACTTTTAAAGTTACAGTAGTGTTGGGGTGTCACGGTCCCGTTTGGGACAAATAATCAAGACTACTGTCTTTAAATACTGGGTTTCACGCAATACAGTAGCGACAAGATTAAAGCGTCCGGTATAAACGTGCAGCAATATATCAATAAACAATAACATTTGGCTTAGTTTCTTCTTAATTATTTATTGTTTTCTAAATTTCTTAATTCATTCATTGTAATTTAATAAATCTTAAATGTATTTATTTAATTTATTGTTAAAAGGGAAGTTAAAAATAAATTATTATCGATTAAACACCCAAATTATTATTATTTTATTCTACATAATTTGAGAAAGGGAAATTAACTGTCGAAAACAGCAATGGATGTTTCATAAGTATGCCATTGAATATTTTACACAATATAATTTTTGTAAAATTTTGAATGCTCCAGTAGTTATTCATAATAATTAAATTTTCACATTAAAACTTTTATTCCTACTTAGTTTGAAACAGAACTTGCTTTTTAATTGAAACCCCAAGGATGCTAATTACAGAATTTAAACACTACAGTTAAAGATTAGCTTGTTAACTTTTCCTTTTAAAAACGCAGTTTAAATTTTCGTAAAATTATAATACAAAATAACATATAAATTTAACAATAATATTTTATGTTATATTAAGGAAATCCAGATTATGATCCAATTTTACAGTAAATTTTAATTAAGAAATTATTGGTTGACAAATGCTTTGATTGACTAAAACCGTAGAAGTACTGTGTATTCACAAACAAAAAGTGTGCGATTAGTTTTTTATATTACAAAACTCATGTAGGTGTAAAACTCATATAAGCTTTTTAAACGAACATTAATTGAGAATTGAATCATTAACTACTGAGAGCTACGATGGTGCACACGAAAACTATTTTTACCATTGCTATAATTTTAATAATTCAGGTAATGTTATTTTTTATGTTAATATTTCTAAAATGTAGTTTTAAATTTTATTGTTGTTCTAGGCAAAAGGAAATGAAATAGTTCTTCATGGGCAAGGAAAAGATGGAAGTTTCAACGAATTTAGGAAATCGGAATCGAGCCTTCCAGGAGGTGGTTCAAAGACGGTTGTGGTAACTAGAAGAATGTTAACATCTCCAGTCAGCACTTCAAATTTCTTTACGTCTACTCATGGAAACAATAGACAACCAGGTTTAACTAACTATGGTTTTGGTTTGCAACCTCCTTTCGGCAGCATAAATTCTCAATGGAATTTACCATCTCAAAATGCAAATAATCAATGGAATACGAGAAATCCATGGAATACCCAACAAGAAGTTTCCGCTCCTCAATGGAATTTACCATCTCATAATGTAGATAACCAATGGAATTCACCATCTCATAATGTAGATAACCAATGGAATTCACCATCTCATAATGTAGATAACCAATGGAATTCACCATCTCATAATGTAGATAACCAATGGAATTCGCCATCTCATAATGTAGATAACCAATGGAATTCGCCATTTCATAATGTAGATAACCAATGGAATTCGCCACCTCAAAATGTAGATAACCAATGGAATTCGGGAAGTTCATGGAATGTCAACCAGCAACCCACATCCGCTTCTCAATGGAATTTACCATCCCAACAAAGCGAAAGTGGAAGTTTAGAAAGTGGCAATGTACCATGGAACACAAATGGACAAATTTATCCAAGTGGTAGCTCTCAGTGGAATTCTCCTAATGGCAATTCAGATTTCAATCCATCTTCTCAATCTGCTTTTTCAAGTCAATGGGGTGGCCCTGTTTCTTCGTCGGGTGCACCTTCTGGCGCAGGTGCAAGTGATCAACAACATTTATTTTCACAATTTGGAGGCAATTCTAATTACAATCCTGTAGAGGGCGTACCTTCTGCTTCCGGTTCAAGTAATATGCAAAATTTATATTCGCAAATTGGTGGAAATCCTAATGCAAATTTAAACTCTGAGTGGAATTCAAATTCTGTACCTGGTTTAGACCTAAATTCGGTACAAAATTCCTTCGGTTCATCTAATCAACAAAGTCCTTGGATAGCAAATCAACCATCGCATGTTCCTGAGTCATATTATCAACAAGGTTCAGGATCGGCTTCAGAACTGGAGCAACCTGTAAACCAAGTACCAAACCATTTTCCATCTACTTGGGAGGTAAGCGAATTTTTAGTTTAAAATATTAAAAAAAATTAAAAAAAAAATTTAATTGCATCTTTTAATGATCGCATAAATTTTCAAATTTGCAAACCAAAACACAATTTTAATCTATAAATGTTTGTAAACAATATTTTAAAGTTAACAATGCAAATAATTGTTCCTTGTGTGGGTAAGTGCAATATTTTCGAATTGATCTTACAATTCAACACATAAAATAATAGTTTGGAAGGTGTAATTAAAATTGTTGTTTCATTATGGTCGTATTAGTGATAATACTAAGTAAAATGGCAATAAATCATTCAAGTGAATACTTGTCGAATTTTTTTTGTTATTGATTACTCGAATGAATGGTTTAATATTATTCTAATATGCTGTTTATACCATCAAATTAATAATAAAACGCCAACACGTTTAAAAAATTTGAATGCTATTAATTTTGCAATGGAAATTAGATAACCGATTAATTTTTTTTTTAGAGAAGCGAGTCTCCATCGTCGGTGGAAAAGAGATCGGCTGATGTGGTGGAAGAGGTAAAGGAAATAAACAAGTAGATTACTGTTTGCGTTAAACTTTTTTAAATTTGCAGGATAGCTCAGAAGGACATTGGTTAAAAAAGTGAATTGAAAATTGTTTTGGTTACAAAGCAAATACCTAATTTATTTATAATTAAAATGTGTTGATCGATGTACCTCTTATCTAAATAAACAATTACGTTAACTAACGTGCATTTTATTTATTCAATTTTGACGACTATGTGGCTTTTTATGGATGTAGAGAACAGCAATTAACTTTAAATCGTGATTGCAAAAATCAATAATTGTCATTACAATTTGGATTACGCGAACTGATAGAATATCAACTACCCATTACATTATATAATACTCGTCGATGTTTGCTTTGATTCTAAAACATGGAATGTCGAACATTCGGTTTTAAGTACCCAACATTAACCGTTTTATTAGTGTCATCCACTAATTTTAATAGCAGTTACACATGCTTGTAGAACATCATCCTTTATTCAATGACAGATAAATTGATAGTCAATCTTATTATCGCAATATTTTGGTCAACAGCAATCAATCATGGTCCGCGAGGTGGTTAATTTAATTAGACCAAATTAAAGGTAGGCAAAGCAACCCGAATTAAAAATTTTAATATTGTAACGTATAATTTTATACGCAAATAAGTTTAAACTTTTGAAATGAATGCTAAATTTTCTTCATCTCCCAAGACACTAATTCATATTAATAAAAGTAGAGTCTATCTGGAGAACAAACGCCAACTGTATTGTTTGGAAAAGCTGGTAAAATTTCTTGAGGGAAATTCATGTAATTGTAATTATAACGTTTGCTTTTCTGAGTTTCTCAACTGAATAATACAATTTGTACAATTAAATATATGACTTGTATAGGTCAATTGCGTACGTTAGAATAAAGTTTATTAAATTTATACGTCGTGTAAATGTTTGCAATTTTCCCTACGCAAATTTAATGTTGTTACAAAGAATTGTTTTTATTGCAAACATTGTGTTAAATGTTTACATTTCAATTCACGTAAGTGCAAAATGTATAAAATTAATTTAATACCTGTAATATAATAAAGTGGGTTAAATAACGCAAGGTTCCCTAGCGAAATTTAAAATAAACGTATTTTAGAATTAAACACTTATGTAGGAAGTAAAGAAGTAACGAAGTCTTTATACACTCATTTCGGATAAGTTAATTTTATCCGAAACAATGTAATTACTTGATGTGGCTCGCAAAAGATAAGTCTTATCAAGGGCCCGGAGCACGCACTTAGATGTAATAAACGTAATTTACAAACGAACGTTGGCTGACATTTAAAAGACACGATACATAATGAAGTTCTCGTTACTGCTGACGATAACACTTGAAAAACTAGTGGAGCCTCTTATATTAAAACTATGTCTCGTATTCCATAATAATGTAAAATTTTACGAAATTTTTATGTAAATCCATCTAATTTACTTAAATTTGAATTAATGATACAAAACTTTTAATAGACTTGCATATTTACAACTTTACCTCTTTTATTTACTATTTCTACTTCCACAGAGCTATTTTATGGCATCAACATTAAATCTCGGTTCTTTACTAAAAAGCTTTTTAAAAATTTGAATAGCGTTTTATTCTATCATTTCCAAAAGTTTAACAATGATTAACATGCTTTCTCGATTTAATTATAAAACTACAAACTGGAAAATTAACACAATTATGTTGTTTTTACATCGGCTGAAAGCATTTTACAGCGTTTTTTAAATACATAACACTGGGAAATTGCTCAAAGTTAGTTAAATCGAACAAGGCACTGTTATGTACGTAGTTAGAAATCTTGTTAATGAAGTTGCATGCAATTCCGAAATATTTTATATTTCAACCAAGTAGACACAAAGAACGTAATCTTGGAATTATCTACTTTCAACATATACAGCAACAACCTTTCCAAGGCATTCAATAACATGCATTTTAATTGCGTGCAATTCTTCTTCGACTGAGAGGAACGATTTTCCAAAAGGTGTTCAAAAATTTCCCTAGGAAGTAATCTCGCTGTTAATGTTGAAAATAATACTACCTTCAAAATTACTTTTTCTAATGAACTCTCTTTGTCATACCTGTAAGTTGAACCTCAGAGAGTTAGAAAAGTCAGGTAATATGATATAATTTAAAAGTTCCCATACAAAACATCATAAAATTCTTGAACAAGTAAAATTTATATCTCGTATATCAGTGATTTACCTAAACAATTAAGATTTGGATAAGTAAACATTTATACAAAAAAGCTTGATTGGTTGCAGTTAAAAAAAATAATCCGTAGTTCTCCTTTTAATTTTGGTCAGATGATTTTAATGCGAGAAATGATATATATTGAAAGATATTAAAAAACCTCAGCAGTTTGTTTAATTTCGCAAGAGGTAAAATTATGTTTTTAGTGTATTCGATTGGCCGAACAGGAACTATTGGTCTATCGAAGTAGAGGTAGTCAAATTAAATTAATATCTGCGCTTTTCCTTACTTATATAAAATGAAAATAATTAAAATTCTTTAATCAATTATAATTTAAATTAGAGTCAGCTATTCGTAGGATTGTGTTTTACCAGAACAAAAGTTAAATGAGCTATAAAACTAAGTAATACTGATTAAAAATCACCGCAAATAATAGTTAATTAATTAATTACCAGGTAATTAATACTTTAGACTGATAACAGTCGGTTTAGATAAAAATTATACGTTTAGAAAAGCAAATTGAAAATATTCGATTGAAACTGCTGAGGTAAGCATAACAACAATTTTCTACTGTAAAGGAAACTTCTATCACCATAATTTTTTCTACTACATCTTAAAAGTTACAAAAGTTGAGGTATGATATTGGTAAAATAAACAAAAATCAAATAAAATGAGTTCTGTTCACCAATTACGTTTTGGAACATATTTTTATATTAAATATTTCACATTCTTGACAGAAAAATAGTTTACATTTAATACATTAATTCAACTTATGTTTATCTTATAATTTATTTTAAGATAGATACTTCTTTCACAAAGCATCCAATGATTTTGACACCAACACAGTTCCGCCTTTCGTATAAGAGACAAATGATAACTTTTTGATTTTGTATTTTTTTTGTTTTTTTGATTTCATTTTGATGTTTGGAAAGCGTGTGGTATTACTAAAGTCCAGAATAATAAGAAACAAACGTCGTGGTGGAATAAAAAAATTAGAAAAGAAATAAAAACGAAGAAGCAAGAATGGAGAAAATATCTGTCACAAAAAACTAAAGAAGTGTATGAATAGTACAAGAAGCAAAGAACTAAGACTAAGCAGATGATAATAACTGCAAAGAGAGTAGCGTGGAAAGAATTTGGAAAACAAATAGAAAAGAACAAAAACGAAAATCAAAAGCTTTTTTACAAAATAATAAAGAACTTAAGACAAGAGAAACAAACTGCTCTAAAACAAATTAAAGACAGCAAAGGCGAAATAATATATAAAGAAAATCAAATTATGCGTAGATGGCAAGAGTACTTCGAAGAACTGCTGGAAAGCGATAAAAAAGTGAAAGAATTGACCAATGATGAATTTCAAGAGATAACAGGAGAATACGAAATCACGATGGAAGAAACTGTTATGGCTATACAGAAGATGAAAATGGGAAAGACAGCCGGTCACGATGGAATAAAACCAGAAATGTTGAAATATATGAGCCAAAAAAGAGTGAAGTAATTAAACAACATTTCCAATTTGTCATGGAAAACGGGAAGAATACCGAAAGACTGGGAGGTTGCGATAATACTTCCAATTTATAAGAAGGGCGATAATCAGGTGTGCGGTAACTATAGAGGTATCTCGTTGCTGAGCGTACCAGCTAAAGTATACGAAAAAATCCTTGAAACTAAAGTAAGAAAAATAATCGAACCGACACTGGAAAAAACACAGAGCGGCTTTAGGAAAGGTTTTAGCGTCCAGAACCATATTTTCACAACAAGGCAGATCATAGAAAAACAAAAGAAACTTGGAAAATGTACATCTGTATGCTTTGTGGATCTCGAGAAAGCATTCGATAGAGCCCCCAGAGAACAAATATGGAAGATTCTATTGTTTTGTGCAATAATTGTTGCGTGCAATACAAAGCATGTATAATAATACAAGAAACTATGTAAGAACGGGAAACTTAAAACGAATGAATTTAATACTGTGGAAGGCCTAAGACAGGGTGGAGTGCTGAGTCCAATGTTGTTCCTGGTGCTAATGGATAAAGTACAAAAAGAAATCCAAGTAAACACCAAAAAACTAAGACTGGGTTATAGAAATCTCGAACAGGTAGAAATAACTGATTGCGCTTTTGCTGATGACCTAATTCTATTTGCAAGAAATGAACAAAACCTACAACATAACCTAGAAGTATGGAACGCAGCCTTGAAGAATAAAAACATGAAGATAAATGTACAAAAAACTAAAGTAATGGTGATAGGAAAAGAAGATGAAAAAGTAAATATTAACATCTTGGTGCAATGATAGAGGAAGATGGCAGCATGGAGTATGAGATAAATAACCAAGTAGGAGCGGCCGCAAGAGTGTACTATGCAATAGGAAGAGCAGTTTTAAGAAAGAAAGAAATTATAGAGAAGACAAAAACGATAGTATTATATGAAACAATTTACTTGCCAATACTAACCTTCGGCTGCGAAGCGAGGAATTTATCAACAAGTCTCAAAAGCAAAATTTAGGCGACCAAAATGAGATATCTCAGAAGAGTAGAGGAAGTCTACAGAATAGATAGAGTAAGGAACGAAGAAATAAGAGAGAGACTATAAATAACCCCAGCATTAACAAAAGTAGAATGCCAACAATTGAGATGGTTCGACCATTTAAATAGAATGCTAGACGACATGCCTGTGAAAAAAGTGTGGCAAGCGAAAGTAATAGGGAAAAGAACAAGAGACAGACCAGTAAAGACATGGAACGATAACATCGGACAAATACTTAAAAGGAGAGGTACAACCTGGAACGAAGCAAAGAAAGATGCACTAGACAGGAAGAAGTGGTGTAAATTTGTAAATACGACTGAGTGAAGTGAAGAACATCTCCTCAACACCTTCGGGAATAAATGAAGTTTTTTTTTAAATTAATTAATTTTGTTCTGATTAATTTATTTATTGCTTATGTTGTTATGTTATGTTGATTTTTGGTAGCTAAAGTGTAGTAATTATATACAACTGTAAATTGTTGTTTGTTCATATTTTATTCTTAAAGAATACATCTTAAAGATGTATTTATTTAGCAATAAAACTATTTAATGTAATAAAATTATTTCAAAATAATATCTACTTTTCAACTTAACTTCGAAGTCGTCAAATTTTATAAATTTGTTTATTTTATCCATATAGTCTTCCTTTCAAAATATTCTTGTGAATTAAATCAATAATATGAATCAAACATATTTTTATTCATTAATATTGTAGTACATCTCAATCTTGTTCTCTTTGATTGATGAACACTTATTAGGCATTTTCAAATTCAAAGCAATAAATTAACATAATTATTAACTTTTTCAAATCAAACAAATTCTGCATTTACATTTTTAACCTCTTAAACTTTTTGAATCTAATAAATTTATTTTAATTTTAGATAGTATACGATACAAAGCTTATCATTCAACAATAAAAACATAGTTTAAAATTCGGTGTTAGTATTTTATAATCTGATCTTTCTTTATCTTTACCACCATCGTAAAAAATAAACAATATATTATTTAGAATTAATTTTGTTGTTAAATTAATACAATAAATTAATCTTTGTAACATTTTCTTGCACGTAGTTCTGGCCTCGCAAAATATGAATAAAATTGTTACAATTTTTAATAATTAACAAAACATAATAATTTTGTATTAATTATTATAGGAATATTAATAATACGTAGTAAATAATATAATATTATGTGTAAAATTATAATGTAATTTTCACAGCAAACAAAATGTTTGGGACTAACTTCAGGGAGTTTGAAATCTATAACCTGTAACAATTACATTAATCAATTAATGTACCTATCTTAACTTCTAGATGATCTCAATGAAAGCTTTCCAATTACATACCATTTCATACGTGCAAGGCTAGAAGGAAAGTTTACTTGTTCTTGACCCTTTGATATTATATTATAAGTCATAGAAATTAATATGCAAAGTTGAGTCCACAAAACAGAAACTATCCATAATAGGTATATACATTTCTATTGCAGTAAATTAAAAAAAGTAAACTATTACAAAAAACTTGAGATTTTCTTCAAAAATATTTTTTGAGAAAATTGAGTAAATAAATTAGCAAAATCAATATTTAAGTTTGTTTAATTTTTCTAGGTTTAAAATTCTTCTAAATTGGTAAATTGGTAAAGTGGCCTTTAAGACTTACAACTTATACCAGCAGTGTTATGTACACATATTGCTATGCCCCCAACTTTGCAAACTTATGTATTTTCACCCTCTAGTGAAATTTGCTGAGGTAACACAGATTATTATTTTTAGCTATGAGCTCTTGTAGTTTTTTAAAATTGTAAATAAAAATGCTGATTCTTTGTTACCTTGAATGTGGTATTGAACTTTGGCTTCACGTGCGCGCTCGCTTCGCATGTGCTATTCCAGCTGGCTTCAGTACGCCTGGTTAAACAAATTTGTTGCAATGTAATTTAATGCATCGACTAAATTTTCACTAATTCTTCAATTTTATTATTTTGTTTTCACTTCACTTTATTTATTTAAATAAAAACATCAAATCAACTTAACTTATTTATTAACTTTTTAAAATAGAACAATTAACAATTTTAATTTTCATTGCGGGAATGATGTTTGTCCGCTCGTCTATTCGACGTCAAGGCCTAAGGCCAAGTTTTTTCAACAACCTTCAAGCTCCACTCTCTTCTAGTTTTATTTTTTTCCCCACCTTATTTACATTTTCTTATTGCATTTTCAGAATAAATAATTTAATAATTTATAATAACAAAATTAAAACTTCAAAATTATTTTACAAAATAAATGAATTATGATTTTTTATGGTTTTGAAACACGACAATTTACTACGAAGCGGGAGACCGCAGTTTGATGCTTGGTCGAGCCAACTGCACTTACTGATCTAAAAGCTCGAGTTGGATCTAAGAGCTATGGATCTGGCAAGATTAGCACCCTACCAGAATATATGCAAGTGCTCAAATAACCGTGAATGCCAAAAGTAAATTTGGTATATCACATGTGTAACAAATTTTATTTAGTTTGTTTTTTTACTTTGCGCACGTCACTGCGTTCAAGCTTAGCGCGACGCCTATGATTTTTCAAAACTGCGAGTTTTGATAACGCTTTTGCTAGGTCGTTTTGATAACAGGTTTGACACGGTTAAGGTGATATCTCGTCTGTAATTAGGTAAAATATTTTAAATTTTACATCGGTTTATTTTATCATTTAATGATTTTAGGAAGCACCTTACCTTACCTTTCTTTTTGTTATAAATTTGGATACACCAACTATTCCGATAATAATTGAATAAGAACGAAAATTGCAAGAATTGAAATATTTTTATTTTTACCATACCTACTATTGTAATAAAAGAAAAAAAATAAAAATTAATTCATAAACTTCTTGTTTCAATATTTTTGAATTACCTAATAATCTTTTAAAATTAGACAGTACAAAGAAAATATTAAACGACTAAGTCAGTTTGTTTGACATAAAAAAAGAACAATTCTAGAACTTTTTTCCTAAATATAAATTAAGGAAGGGTTCTTTATAGAGCATCCTGCAGGCAAAAACATGATAAAGCTTCTAACTAGAAAATTTTTAACACGAAGTTTTTCGTTATTATTTTAATAACAATATGTTAATAAAATAATTTCAAGAATGCTCAAAAAGTAAGAATAAAAGTATAACGAATTTTTTAAATATAACCCTGACGGTAGACTTCTAGACGCTAATTTACCAACAAGCAGACAGATATTATTATTTAAATTTAAAAGTGTATTTATTTTTGGTACAATTTAAGTTCGTTTTTAAATAATAATTAACACAGAATGCTGAACAATATTAAAATATAAAATAAGGAACACTAAATTTAAAGATTTATTTAAATATAGTGATGCTTAAATAAATAATATTGAGTTAAAAACTTGAATAGTCTAAAAATTTTGCTAGCTGAAAATGTTCTGAAGGATTAAAGTCTTGTAAGTTAAAAACTTTAGTACTAATTTGTACAAGTAGTTATTGCTTGATTGCCGTGAAACCCTATACAAAGATTATACCATATCTGGTAACCTATATTTACTCGATAATGTGTTTAGAGAACTGAAATTTGATGAAGTTTCATTTAAACAAAATTTGATCAAATAGTTTATCATTTAGAAGTATTAAATAGGAAGCATTGCTTTAGTATTGTCACGTGTTCCTATGCGTGTTAATTAACTTGCGTTATTTATGTATTTTCTGCGTAATTAAACTTAATTAGCATTCAATTTTAATAACGTAATCGTGATTAGAAATCCATTTTCCTGTGATATAATACAATACATTTCCATCATGTGCTTTCAGTTTCGGTGATATTTCAATTTGATAGTAAAAATATCAAAAATGTATTAAAAAATGTTTATTGTAAGTGTTGCAGTGTTAATAATTTAGGAAAGAAATGAGTTTGAAATTCAATAGCGGTTTCGCGTTCTTTGTTATTATAATCTTATCGTGCAAAAAACGGTTCGGTAGAATTGGATTTAATATAACGGAAGAGTTTTCGAAGTAAATCAGCGAGATTTTCCCCTTTCGTATAAATCCACTTCCTTTTATTATTCTCCAGTGATACATAGAAGTCGTTAAAATGCAAATTAACTTAGTTAAAAATAAATGCGGAATAATGTATTCAAACTTATTTATTGTATGTGTGTTTATAATAAACAATAAATTAATTTTTTCGAAAATAATAATTTGAAACCAAAGTGACTTTTGTTGCGGCGAAGAAAACTAGGGAGTTTTTAACAACCATTAGTATTAACAGGTGCATAGTAAAATAAGGAACAAACAATTTAGTTATATGATTTCCTCGTTATGCGTCGCTCTCGTGTGGGTTCCACATGCATTTCAAAATATTAACAACAAAAAAAAAATAGGAGAGGAAAAGAGTCGATCTTGTCGCCAGGGAAATTTCCCCTTTCATTGGCCGGACATTGAATTACAGAAATCCCTTGGTTCTGGCTACTGTCAGCTATAATTACATTTTCGCTCAGTTTTTACTGAAAACTGCATGCACGGCGTACAAATTAATGGATTTGAACTATTTCGTTTAAAAGCATTAAGGTAATATTTTTTGCTTAAATATTTCATTAATTTTTTGTTCGACTTTGTTACGGTATTTATAAAGTAAATTTCTGTTACAATTTTTTAATAGTCGCGGTTATTAATATTTGTCTACATAATGTACATACAATTTGATAAAAAAATATAACAATCTCGAAACTATGAATAATATAATAAAATGTAAAATATTGCTATAACTTTTAAATTGCAATAACCAGATACAAATTGAACAATTATAAATTAATTGGCTGCGACCGTAAATATTTTATATTATGGTTAATATTTATATTATGGCTGTATTTGAGCAAAATATGTTTTATAATAATTAAGCAATAATAGAAGTTATTTAGTAAATTTTAAACAACCGAATTGCATAAAAAGGTTAATGAATTATTTCAATATCTGAAAACACTGTTAGAAATAATAAAATATTACCGATTTCAGTTTGCAACTGAACGACAGATTAATTAACCAAACAATTTTTAATTAATATTTATACAATTTTGTACATTGAAATCACAAATGAAATGATTACTACATACCTACGAATGTGTATGTGTGTGGCACATTAAATTTTTTTATGTGTCAAGCGTTGTTGTTGTATTGTATTGTGATTGGGTAACCAAATTAATGTAATAATCTAATTGATGTTAAAAGTTTGAGGTAAAATTGTCAATTAAAATTATCGCACTAGTACGGAATTGAGATAGTCTAACAATTTATTTCGTGAAATAGAATTTGTTTCATAATATTTTGTAATAACTCATTGAAATTTTTATTTTAAAAAATAAGTATACTAACATCATATTTTCTCTCATATTACAAGATGGTTTTTGTATGTTGAATAGGTCTGTTTATACTTCTTCTTTTTACTCGAAAAACATATTTCTCGTCCCTTTTCTCATAAGTCATAATTTGCACAGATACAGTAATCCGTACGTCATAACTTTTGCCGTTTAATAAATGGCAACTCTGCTGATTTCATGTTCCTTGATGTGTTTTGAGTTTTTCGTATATTTTCCTCTAGGTAAAGAAGAATTTCTATACACATGCCTAAAATTTAATTTAATAATAAATACATTACATTTGATTAACTTCAAGAAGTGATATTTTAATATTTTATATTACATTTTACACTTTGCTTTGAATTATTAATATCGTTATGAATTATTTAACACTTCTTCCATATTATTAAACCTGCTAAACTAAGTTTGTGCAGAAATTAAAATTTAGTTTTAAGAAAATTGATACTATTATATGGCGATTGTGAGAAAAGATATTCATGATGTAAATAAAGTACCTGGTTCAATATTTGCATCACACCCCAACATTCCAAAATTAATGGATTGATGGCTATTGAACTACGAGCCAACCTTTACGTATTTGCTTCCATTATTTACAAACTACAATTATAACTTTTATCAAAGAACAAAGAACCGCAATCCTAAAATTTTTAATAATTTGTTGTAAAATACGGTCTTATTATTTTTTTACCACATTTTGAACGGTGTTGTTAATTTTAATTGCAAAAACTCGTAAAAGGCAATTTGAATATAAAACTTAATCGTTTCCAAAGTTGCACAGAGGAAATTAGCATTCTTTTAATGGTTTCGTGGATTTCTGCTTCTTTTAACATGTAGAAAATGTTTTAGTAATGATAGAAACAAAATATTTTAAAATTGATTTTTATTAAAACTATTAATTTATAATCTTCATGTTTTTAAAAATGAGTTGCTATGAATACATACAATTACAAATCTCAAAGATGCAGAGATGTTGGAAGACCAAGAAGAGATGGGCCGGAACAGGTTAAAAACCTAACCTGTGATGAAAATGATGATCAGTTGCCATGACTTTCAAAAAAGTTGGAACCAACTTTATACTTAGTACAAATAATTTGTTAGTTGTTAGTTGAAAATGTTATTGCGCTGGTAAAAATGTGAAAAATAAACATAAAATAATTAATTTTTGGATAATTATTTTTTTTTTTTAAGGAATTCTTATGATTAATTTGGAAACTAGAAGCTCTCGACCTTTGAAAATTTCCAACCGCTCCCGCACATCAGGGTTGCCCGAGTAAAAACAAGTGTGTGGTAAATTTTCTGCGAAAATATCATTACAGTATGTATATAAGGTATAAGTTTTTGTTAGTAAATAAGGTTTTCAAAAAATGAGCATCTAGTGTAGGTATAATAATATAGCATGTCAAATACCTATATTTCATCATTTTCATTAAATCTTCTATAGCAGAAGATTTAACGTTTCTTCAATTTCTCTAATTGGCATTTTTAAATTGTTACAAAATTTCATCATAACCCAATAATTGATAGCCAATGACAGGTTATCGGCACCTGATCGACGACACTCTTTTACTTTCAGTGGTTCAGTTTGGAAAGGTAAACAGTTAATTGCATGCCAAAGTCGTCATTACATGACGACAATACATTTATCAGTCTTCTTCTTGTATGTCTATAATTCAACCCTAAGAAGGTGATATATATGAAGTTTAAATCCAATAAGAGGACTGACCAATGGTAGAACAGCAACTAAAATACATAAAGTTAAATTATATAATAACTGAAAATAGAAATCGATGTTTATTTATTATTTATCTTATCAGAGGTGCTTTTTAAAACAAAGGGTTTGATATATAATGTCAAATTAAAATCTGACAATATAACAAGACAGTAGAGGTTAAATTACTAATTTAACGTTTTTGCACTTATTTTATTTAAATTAAAAAGGAACAGATTTGTTATCAAATTAACTTTGGGTAGTTAAAGATAAAATTTAATAGATAACCGGAGATAATAGGGCATACACTATTGACATAATAAAAATAAAACATAATAAAACATAATAAAAGTTCATTTTATTAGCCACCTAATGAAGTAATCTAGTCGCCGCTGGCGACCAGGCGACCAAATTTCTCGAATTCTGGCAATAACTACTAAACTATTAATTTTATAAAAACAGTTAAGCAATCTGTTTCTTTTAACAACCACGGAATTTATTTGCACGTCTGTAGAAAACTAATCGCTGAAGTACAAAAAGCATCTAATAAATCTTTGAAACTGGAAAACAGATTAAAGTTTAGCGAGAATCTATTCATATTTTTATTAATGAATCGCAATTCTTACTTGGAAAAAATTAAAATCTATAAACTACCAAAGTAAAATTATGAGGCTTTTCGTAAAATTTATGGATATTTTTCAAGATTTTCAACTTGTTTCCTTACACCGATCTATATTTATGCAAAACTTCAGTTTAGTAGCAATAGTATGAAAATTCAAAGATATTTTTATTTCTGTAGAAATAAAATTACATACTACTGAAAGAGGCTATGCTGAAAGAGCAAAAATAGTAAAAGTTTTATGTCAATCTAGTATTCTTTATAGAACAGCATATCAAAATTTAAAATGATGGAATGTCCTTTAGCACGACACTTTTACAGAAAAATTCAGATGCTAGGCTAACCAGTGTTACCATATTTGCAGAGTGCCTGAAACACCGTAGCCATTTTGCAGATTGCCTAAAGTACTAGTGAATTTGCATAGTGTCTTACGATTTAGTCGGTTTGTAGATTATCTAGGAATTCTGCAAATTGCCGGATTTTGGGAATTGCCGCTAACATATACACCATAAGAAGCAACCAAACAATGGTATATCCACCTGCAAAGAAAGTAATAATAATGTCAATTATTATGCAAAAATCTTAATTTTTCAATATCAATATATATTGAGATGTAATGAATTTAAAGATTGGTATTAAATTCAATAATTACAGGACAAAATTTAAATCTATTATTTTAATTATATCAATAATTTAAAAAAAAATAAAACAAAAACATGATATAAATTCTACTACTGTAGTCATGATATAAAAAAATGTCGTGTTTTGAAACCGAAAAATCATTATTCTAGTTATTTTGTAAATTATTTTGAAGTTTGTTTTATTATAACTATTTATTTGTAACATACTGTACATAAAATTAATTTATTTATTGATGTATAAAATATTATAGGTTGGTAGGAAAAAAAAGAAAAGGCGAATAAAGCGGTATACTAACGAGGTCATACGGCGCTGTGCTGGTAAGGCGGTAGAACTGTTTATTCCCCGCTATGTAATAATTTTGATTTTTGATTGATTTTAATAAAAAGTGATCCTGATTTGTGTTGAAAAGTTGTTTTGTTTAAATGAAAATGCTGTTGCATGCTCCAGCTGAACTCAAGAGAAAATTAATTTAAAATTATTAATTAAGGGGGTAACACAATACATTAATGTTTGATTTACTTTAAAAAAATTGTTTTTATTTTTTATTTTTAATCAAATTAAATAAACTTAAAAAGGACAGTTATTTTTACAATTAAATAGATTTAGTACTATCGATAATATACTATCTAAATATATGTTTTTTTATGATAATCAAATATTTTATTTAAATTTTATGAATAGTTAACAAGAATCAATGAACGATAGATATATTTCTATATTTTAGTTGAAATTTTTTTTAAGATTTTTACATTTAAAGAATTTTTTATAATAAATAATAATCCATTATACTTTGAATAAAACTTTTTTAATGATAAATATCTATATGGTTTCATTATAATGTATAAAGATTTATTTATCATGTAAATAATGTATTATTGAGCATATTTATAAAGAATTAGAAAAATACAAATTACGTGCTATTATTTTTTTTTGTTTTTTATGCCCGTAATTATAAAGAATATGAATTTTTAAGAAAATGGGAATAAAGGCTGTATTATTTTAAAATCCGCATTATTAATTATAAAATATAATATTGAAACTAAAATTAAAACGTTTAGTCAATTAAAACGGATATTGGGTATGAAGGGAAGTAAATCAAACAATATTATCTGCTAGCCGACGTTTCGAACTATTTATTAGTCCATCCTCAGGACTGAAATATATAACAGAGGTGAAAAAATCTATAAACGGCGGCCATAAGGGCGTAAACATACCTGACAGTTTGTGATGGTAAACGTTTGAGATTACATATATGGTGTCGGGAATTGACTTCCCTTCATACCCAATATCCGTTTTAATTGACTATTAGAAGTAAGGGGAAAATTTGTTTACTTTCCTACTTTAAAACGTTTATTTAATTCTAAAGAGCTAATACAAATATATATACGCAGATACGGTTAATAACAATAAAACAATAAGATTACACTAAGATTAACACTGATACAAAATTACACAACAATTTGTTACGAAAGAACGTCTAATTATATTTGATGACTAATGTATGACGTCATGTGTGATGAGTCATGCATGATAACGGCATTAGTCATTCAAATATAGATGAATGTACGATCTAGAAAATGCGAGGAAATGACTGGAAATTCCTGGATGGTTATGGAATATTCTGGAAGGCTGCGATTTCCTGTCACAAATGAATTCCAGTTTGAACGCGCGACTGTTAACCTAAATCAAGTGAACATAAATACAGTGAAGTGATAACGTTATACCGAGTGTTTAAATAAATATAGACCTAGTGTTAAATATAAATTATAGTGTAAATAAATTGTAGTGTAATTAGTGTTAGTGTTAATATTAGTTTAGTAATTGTTATTAATCGTATCTGTAAATATTTGTATTAGCCCTTTAGAAATAAATAAACGTTTTAATTTTCGTTACATTGGTGTCAAGTGTGGGGTTTAACGCGTAAAGGGCTAAAAGACAGTAGTAATTAACTAGTTTGTATTCGCGAGTGTATGTCGGTTACCCGGTCGGTTTTTTCCCAGAAAAAATGGAAGAGAACTCTAAGAAAATGGAAGAAAATTCCAAGAAAATGGAAGAAAATTCTCAAGAAATTAGAGAAATCTTAGGAGAAAGATTAAAAGATATGGAAGAAAAACTGGAAGAGAAATTGTTAATAAACTCCCTAAAAATGGAAGAAAACTCCAAGATTCTAGAACAAAAAATGAAAGAAACTTCCAAAACGCTAGAACAAAAAATGGAGGAAAACGTTAAAAAATTGGAAGAAGAAAATAAAAAAACTGCCGAGAAAATACAACTTCTCGAGACAATAATAAATGGAAGCATCTGCCCGGACGAAGAAACAACAACTACTGTAATAAACTCAACGGCGGTGGTAAAATCGGACAATGAAGCTAATATTGCCAAGATAAAAGTAAAACCACCAACGTTTGATGGAAAGGTACCCTGGTCCACTTACCATAAACAGTTTGAAGCGGCAGCCAGTGCCAATGGATGGAACGACTTGGAAAAAGCTATTTCACTGGTCGTCGCTTTACGGAGAGAAGCACTCAACATCCTGCAAACTATCCCCGATTGTCAACAACAAGAATATGGACAGCTGATATCGCGGCTAGAAAAACGGTACGGAACCGGTCATCTTCAGCAAGTTTACCGCGTAGAAATGAAGAACCGTTGTCAGAAATCTGCTGAAAGCCTTCAAGAGTTGGAGGCCGACATTGCACGATTGGTGAGGTTAGCCTACCCTACAGCGCCGGATACTTGCCTGGAGCAATTGGCAGTGGAAACTTTCATAGATGGTATCAGAGACAGTGAAACGCAGCAGGCGCTAAGGCTAGCTCGGCACAGTAGGCTAGATGACGCATTGGCGTATGCGTTGGAATTCGAGACGGCAAAGCAGACATCTCAACGAGGAAATCACCGAGTACGAGGTTTTACGGAGGAACCGGAACAAAAGTTGGCTAAATCCGGCGAAATTTTAGAAAAACTCCGCCGTATCTTTCGTGATCGTCCGTCGCAAGGAAGAGGACCCAAGCGTTGAAACCGCAATGAATTGGGTCACGTTCAACGCTGCTGCACCAAGGCAAGAAAAACAACTAAGAAAGCAGCCGAAAAAGTAGAATGAGTTGACCAGGAAGGACAAAAGCCAACCTCTACTAACAGTGCCCCGGAGATAACCATCCGTGCTGCATCACCGGCTAATGTGATAAACAGTAGTTATGTCGATAGTAAAATAAATAAAAAAGTAAATCTTCTCCGAAGAACTACAGTAAGCGATGATAATTGGCAACCTAAACAGCTACTTCGAGAGCAAGAAAACGATCCCGACCTGAAAGTTATTTTGCACTGGAAGGTCGAAGGACAACGGCCGACTTGGGAAGAAGTAAGCACCATGAATAGTAACGTCAAAACGTATTGGGCCTAGTGGGACTCCTTGAAATTAGAAGATGGTCTTCTGAAGCGATCCGTGGAGAACGACAGTGGCACTGAGTGTAAACTTCAGCTGGTAGTGCCGAGAAGCCGAGTGTCGGAAGTGTTGCAGCATTTGCATGATGGAACTTCGGGAGGACACTTCGGCATAAAGAAGACCCTAGGAAAAGTTAGGGAAAGGTTCTACTGGGTGAACTGCAAAGAAGACGTCAAGGAGTGGTGCCGTAAGTGCACGCTATGTGCATCGAAAAACGGACCATTGGGAAGGCGCAAGGCACCTATGAGACAGTATAATGTGGGAAGTCCATTTGAGAGAGTGGCAATCGACATCGCGGGTCCATTTCCTGAAACCAACGCCGGGAACAAGTACATTTGGTGGCGATGGATTATTTCACTAAATGGACTGAAGCCTATGCAATACCTAACCAAGAGGCTGTTACCGTTGCAGATGTACTTGTGAAAGAGCTCTTTTGCCGATTTGGAGTCCCTCTAGAGCTACACTCCGATCAATGTCGAAACTTCGAGTCAGCGTTATTCCAGAACGTCTGTCGCATGCTGGGCATTAAGAAGACCAGAACAACACCTCTTCATCCTCAATCAGATGGCATGGTCGAGCGAATGAACCGAACAATGGGAAGGTACCTGGCTAAGGTAGTCTCAGAACATCAACGGGACTGGGACCAATATTTACATCTGTTCCTGATGAGTTACCGGTCATCCGTTCACGAAACCACTGGACAAACACCAGCTTGTGTAATGTTTGGACGTGAAGTACGCTTGCCATGCGATCTTCAGTTTGGGAGCAAACCTGGAGAAGAAGTTGCTGGGGATGATTATGTTGGAAAATTGAAGAAAAAGATGCACGACATTCATGATGCCGTTCGGAAGAATATTCAGATGGCCAGCGATCGGATGAAAACCCAGTATGACGTGAAGACAAAAGATGGTGGTTTTCAGCCTGATGATTTGGTGTGGCTCCATAATCCACAAAGAAAACGTGGATTGTCTCCAAAATTGCAAACACAGTGGGAAGGCCCATACGAAATCGTTAACAGAATCAACGACGTCATATACCGAATTCGAAGACCACCAAGAGGCAAGCCAAAAGTGGTTCACGTCAACCGATTAGCCCCTTATGCCGGTGACAACAACAGCGATTCCGAGGATGATGCCGGAATAAGAACAATAACCAACAGCTCTGGAAGCCATTCCCAAGAATCAAACTTTGAGAAATTTATGTCCACCTACAAAGGTACCGCCAAAGCAAGATTTGGAGTTACAACTGAAGTGCAACAAGATCTTTTCGACGTACCAAAGGACTACTCACTCGCGCACTGCGTGGCCCAAGATCTTCGCATGTCCCGTGGAATCGCCGTAGTATTCAAGAAGAAGTTTGGACGTTTGGATGAGCTCCAATCACAACAACTTGTTGTCGGTAAAACCCTAAAGCTGCGTGACCAACAACGATCGATTTACTACTTGGTAACCAAGAGGTTTTCCCATCAAAAACCCACCTATAAGGACTTATGGAAGACTTTGTTGGAGCTTCGCAGAGATATGATAAGCCGTAACATGAAGAAGCTGGCGGTGCCCAAGCTTGGCTGCGGTTTAGACCAATTAGACTGGAGGACTGTCCGTAACATGCTAGAAGTCGTGTTCCAAGGAACGAAAGTTCAAATATTGGTCTGCAGTTACAATCCAAGCAATACACTAAAAGAGCAGAAAAGTGTCGACTGTTATTTCTAACGCCAAGGAGTATGCAAAAATGGTAACAATTGCCGCTACCGCCACGATCCCTTCTATAGATGTCAAGTTTCCGCTGTTCTGGGACAGAACAGATTTAAGGAGGGGGCAGTGTTACGAAAGAACGTCTAATTATATTTGATGACTAATGTATGACGTCATGTGTGATGAGTCATGCATGATAACGGCATTAGTCATTCAAATATAGATGAATGTACGATCTAGAAAATGCGAGGAAATGAATGGAAATTCCTGGATGGTTATGGAATATTCTGGAAAGCTGCATTTAAGTATAAATGCAGCGCGATTTCCTGTCACAAATGAATTCCAGTTTGAACGCGCGACTGTTAACCTAAATCAAGTGAACATAAATACAGTGAAGTGATAACGTTATACCGAGTATTTAAATAAATATAGACCTAGTGTTAAATATAAATTATAGTGTAAATAAATTGTAGTGTAATTAGTGTTAGTGTTAATATTAGTTTAGTAATTGTTATTAATCGTATCTGTAAATATTTGTATTAGCTTTTTAGAAATAAATAAACGTTTTAATTTTCGTTACAAATTGTTTAACACCAAGTCTCGATTTATTTAAACACTCGGTATATCTCATCACTATTTATTTATACTTTATTTATGTTAATACTTGCACATTCAAACTGAAATAATTTCTAGTTTATTTAGAAAAAAAAAATGTATACCTAAATGCAGCTTTTAGAAACTTCGATAGAATTTCTATACATTTCTATAGACTTCTAGAGTGCAATCTAAGCAATATTAGGATGACTATTAATGTTATCATGTATGACTCATCACACATAACTCTTTATATATGACTTATCATGCATGACGTCATACATTAGTCATCAAATATAATTAAACGTTCTTTCGTAACAATATTGACTTCAAAATAAGTATAGATTTTTAGTAAGTAAAATATAAGTATTATATTCGTACATATTGTTATTAATCAAAGTTTGTTTAGCAATGAGTTTTCGATATTTATTGTAAATAAGAACTATTTAAATAATTGTTAACTAACTATAAATTCTATTTTAACCAATAATTAACCATAATAAACCAAAAAAAGTAATTTTAAACTTTTTTTTAATATAGTAACAATATCCTACCTGACATCTGATTACCTTTGTTATACCATTCAGTATTCTAAATAGTTCTTTAGATTTATTCCGACTAGAATAAATATTTACTATTAATAATTTTAAATTTGGATTCTGTTACAAAACAAGAATGGAATTTAAAGAAAGCACCCTTTACATCCTTACAAGAACAACCCGATGTTTAATACCATCTTAAGTCGTCTCTGACTCCGTTTGAGGTAAAAAACCGAAAGTTTTACCTAATATACCTGGAATACGATTAATGTTCATTATTAATGTTCTTTTGATCAGTTTCTGGCATATATTATTCAAGTAATAGACCAATAGCTTTATTATTGATTAATGGAAATTTTATTTTAATTACTATTAGGAAAGTACATCAAACACTTTTATTAATTTAAAATTTTAATTACTTATTCGACGTATTTTGGTATCGATAATACTATATTAGAAAATATAATGGTTTGGAAACATTAAAAAATATTATGCAAAATATAATGTTTTTTCATATCACTTTTTGAATTTATCACTAGCACGCAATATCTGCCTTTAATTTACCTTTATGACAATATTAAACCACATTTTCTAGTAGATTTATATTTCTCAAAATAGAACATTAGTTTTAGGTGGCGAACAGGCAGCTATTAGAAACACTTTTCGTGTCAACTTTTATTAAAATTTATCAGTTATATTCTAGATATACATATGTATCCCTAATAAGTGGAATGGTTAATAAGATTAAAATTTACTTTTATATTTAAATTAAAAATAAATCTAACGCTACTCCATATTATGATTTTTATCAATAGGTATTCGTAATGAATTAGGCAACGTTACGGTCTGAACACGAGAGGTTCAAATCTCGACTTGATAATGATAGTTACTCTATGTATGTTGTGCTTGTGAAAAACGTAATAGTTGATTAAGTAATAAATTTTATTACAGGAATATTATAAAGTTAAGTTGTGCTTTATTAGACTCATTCTACAAGCAATAACTTAATGAGAATTTAAAAGCTGCAATTTAGGCTTAGTGCCTACCCTCCATCGTACAAATGTCATGACGTTTAATCCTTGAACATATATAACTCGGGATTTTCATTTTCAAATGCTTATTAGGTAGCTGTTCTACCTACGACAAAGCAAAATGACCCTATAGGATAATATGTTTTACGATGGTAAGGGCGCTCGACTCACGGATGTCGTAGACAGAATATTGAAACACGGGCGAAACGTGATGAGTCCTAAGAGATACGTGTTTCATACGTAATTTAAATATATTGTATTCATATTCAAGACTTGTACCATCATATTACAAACACGCGCATATTATTTTACGTTTTAGAAGCATGACAGTTATTAGCAAACAAACTGCTAAATTTTTGTATTGAAAATACTTTGCTCGCAAAATGTAGCCAGCTCTCAAAAGAAAACATAAATTCTATTTAAATATTATTTTGTCTCACAACATTTTAGCGGTTACAAAAAAAAATAATGAAATCATCTTAGTATTTGGGTGTTTTCCAATTTTAAATTTAAATTAATAAAGTAATTTGATTAAAATCGAATGTTTTACCTACTCGTATAATATAGAATATTTTTTATTATTGTTATTAAATTTCACGTTATTGTAAAAACTAAATTAACGGTGACTTTTTTCTATTAAATTAATTAAGCATTAAAAATAATACTATTGTTTACCTTAAAAGTAATATTATTAGTATGAATTCCAAATTGGTCATAACCATTTGCGTGGTTGGTAATGGGAGAATATCTGATAAGTATTTATATCTAAAGTTATGAAATTTTAACTTATGTATTTTAAAATACTCAGTGAGTTTAGTTCGTATAAGTAAATATCTATGCACAGCAAACTAATTTTCCAAAATTATATGTAAACTAAACTTCCCTTACAAAAGACTTTCACTTTGTAAGTCTACTGAAACTTTTTTAGCTGATCTTGAAATAAACAATTTATAATCAAAGCATTCATTGTAATTTGCAGTCAAGTTCTCTAAAATTACCAAACGCACATTGAGATCTGAGAAAGTTATCTCTTTATGCTTATATACATAGATTATTTTTGTAAGGATCCTTTATGGTCTCTTCCAGGTTCAAAGCTACATTACGGGTTTAATACAAAAATATACGTCATAATAATTAACAGTATATGTACCAATAATGAAAGAATACACCTTTAATTTGTCTTTTTCCGTTGTAGACTGTACGGCGATGCTTCTAGATTGTAGATTTACCAACTTATTTAATGCTAGTATAAAATCTTATGCAAATGAATAGTTTATGGTTTGTGCAAACCATTTGCTACAAAATATATAACAAAGGAAGCAACAAATATACAATGCACACGGTGGCATTCAATTAAGTCAAGTTACACTTAAACGGCGTTCAGGTTGTTCTTAAGTTCTTGATATTAAATTCAATTCTAAAGCAGTTGCCGTAAGCCTTGGTGAAGACCTAAATATACATTCACCTGGCAGTTTCCGTCTCCGGCGTAACTCAATGTAGTTAATCACCACTTAACTTGGATTAAGATATTTGCTTGTGTTAAACAGACGCACGGAGTAAAACGGAAATAGTTTATTTTCCATATAAGTTCTAAAATGTGTATTTGTTTAACATAAGTGTTTTGCTACATGCTATGTTATTAAGAACACATTAGCATTAAATTTAAGAAAAACTTCGAATTAAATTAAATTCAAATTTGTATAAAATTATTTGCCTCATATTCGAACCGGTAAACAACATAGCTTAATCATTCGACTAATCAATAATTTCTTACATTAAAATTAATTTTAAAGTGATATTATTTATATAATAAACTTATTGTGTTTTAAAAACAGCAACGTTCTTAAATTCTATATTAATGCAATTTAAAAATAATACTACTGCCGATTAGGTGAAAAATAGGGTTTTTAAGTGATTTTGTAAATTGTAATTAAGTACAACCATAGGTAGTTGAAATATATCAATTTTTAATAAAAGATACTTTGTATTATTGTTTGAGAATTGCCGTTTTCTTGAAGATGTTTTCGAAACTATTAGAAATTAGCAAACTAAGTTTTACCTGTTCACGTCGTGTTTGGCATTGCTCGTGAAGAAGATTTGATGATTTGATAATCTCAAACTCCATCTATTATGCAGTTAATTTTGGTTATAGTTCCTTTAAGTTGAATAACCACGTTAAGGGTCTGTGATAAAAATTTATTGTTGTTATTTGGATAGTTGCTATTTAATCGTTTGTGGGTATTAATTGGAACCTTGAAGATTTGGAATACTAGTCAATCTTTTTTTACTTACTTTGAGAGTTATTATAGTGATATTATTGAATTATTTGAGCAATTCTTTAAAAGTTTTTCAATCGGTAGGACACTTTGTGGTACACTTGAACCAGATAAGAAAACGGCGAGTTTCCATAAAACAAACGTCTAGTTAAAACAGATATCAAGAAGTTACATTTATCATCAGTATTTCAAAAATCATGGAAGAAGAACTTCAAATAATTCACAACACCGCCCGGAGAGAATCTTATCGATTAGTTAGTATTAGTTTATAAGATTTGTATTATAATTTAGCAGGTTTAGGTTATAAACAGAAGAAGAGAATTCATGTGAACAAACACCAGAGAAAGTTTAGATTTAATTAGCAAAAACAAAAGAGCTATGGGAACCAATTACTGACAAACACAATATTTTTTATAGTGATCACCCGTTGGGCACAATGGAAACTTTGTTTGCTATGGACCAATCTTAACAATTTCAATTTCCATAAAGTTTGCTTAACCATTTACTTGTTAATCTCAGTGAAAATGGTAAATTTCGCATGAACTATAAAATAATTATTAAACCTGTGAGCTAATATATACACAAAAATAAACAAAAAATAGGATTAGAGTTAAACATAAAAGTGTTTTTTTGTTCTACCTTGCGTTCGAATCAGTAAATAATTATAAGGTAACATTTAAAAGCAGCATTTAGAGAAAAGTATAATTTGTACTGCATTGAAATCTTCATCATCTAAGATCCATAGGTTTATGAGTGAAATCAAGAACATAAGAAAAGCGTTAAATTCAACAGAATTATATTCTGTAAAAATTTCGAATTAATTATTAGTGATCACCTCTTACGAATATTTATTGAACCGCAATTAATAATTATACATAAAAGCGAATAAAATTAAATAAAATAAACAGGAGAAAGATAGCAGTTGAAACAAGTCCTTTTCAATTTAATTTTTGCGGTGAAGTGGTTTGAATGTAACTTGTATACGCCTGCCAAATAAAACCCTTTTTAACGTTCATTATCTTGCTTACAAAAAATAATAATTTTAATGAATTGCTGCAAGTTTTTCCAATTATTTTTTCTTGTTAGTACCATTTCTGTTTGATTATTTTTTTTTTAAATTGAGAAAAAAATGTGTACGCTTCATTAAGATCTTAAAATTTTTAACAACTTCATTAATGAAAAGCTCACGCCTTGCTACTAAAACGGATTTTATGTATTCTGTTAAGCTTAAACTGTCATTAAACATAATGTCAGAGCTTCCCCTTTTATTTGATGTTATTGGCATTAAGATTATTACTTATATTTAAAAACCACGTCTCGATCAATCACCTAAAAACATGATTGATACTAAGTGATGACAAGCTTTAAGTTCTGGGTCTGCATGTAAATGGCCTCATATTGTGTAGATGTCTGCGTTAAATACTACGCTATGTCGCCATTTTCTTTACAACTTGAACGAAACCGTTCAGGCGAAAGTCTTTTCAATTTCAACAAATAAAGGATCGTCCAACATTTTTTACTTTGATTAAAGTTACAGAATATTAAAACGTTTAGCGTCTTTGTCAATTTTTTAAAAAGCTAATAAAACGAGAGGGCATCCTGTCGAACACCTTTTTGTACTTTTGTGAAGCGCATTATTAATAAAAGATTTAAAACTACCATTTCGCTTTATCTCATTCGTGTTAATACCTCTACACCTCTACAACATGAAAGCTACTTTGCATTCTACTTGACTTAGTAAATTAGTCTTCCGTTTGCGTAAAGCTACTTATTGAACTTGAAACCAATAAAGCTACCGAGAGCATATATTAAGAGATCAAAGACGTTCACGGATATTTAATTTATTTTTACCCTTGTCAAATAATTTTGAAAGGACTTCTGTACAGCATTGTTAAATTAGGAATGAGGTTTCTTGCATTACCACTAACAGAAATAAAATAATTTTAATTTACACTTAAAATCGATTATTTCATTTTTTAAAGTTCGAAATTTGTGTACCTATTGCAAAAAGCAAACGATGATAACTAAACAAAATACGAAGTTATATTACGATTTTTTATGTTTATACGAGGCAGTACTATAAAATTTATTTACCTACTGTCGGTAAAATAACCTCCCATCACTACTTATCCGCAAAAGTAATGATAATTTTTACAAAACACCAATCTCATACAATATTAGGTACTGCCGAGAATTATGGTTTAAAGAAAAGTATTTTATAAGGTTATTTAAGGAAGAACTGGGACACATGGAGAACGAATTTCATGCTCAAGCAACTCGAATTTCTTGTAATAAAAGTTAACGATTTTATTCGCCGATTTAGTAAAACTGTTAAAATTTTCATTGTTGAAATCAATATAGCAAGAAAGATTAATCAGCATGAATTGCGATTTGATTAATTTGTTTTGCAGTATTTGAATTTTTTAGTATTGATTATTATTGATATCTCCTACCTACCCAACTAGAACTATTTTCTATTTATGATTAAATATATGTAATTGATTTATAATCTAGAAAATCAAATGCATGTTTAATCAAACTCTTATACTAAAATCAACAGGCTACTAGTTAAGTGCGTAGTTAGAAGATGCACTAGTGGGTTCTCACTCTAACGTATGATAATAATTATTGTTTTTTGCTTTTCGTATCATGTCTTTCATTCCAAAGAAAAAATCCATTCACTTATGATTACACATAAGCATGGCATTTACTATAATTGCTTTTTAAATTCTGCTTCGTAATCTATTAAAGGGACGATAACTCTAAGGCCGTGTAGAGTTGGAAGCTAACCAATGCCTGCTTTTGATCGAGTAATAATTGTTCTAAAGACTTGGGATTCGTACCAAAGCGCTGTAAACTTTTAATTTCAACACTGTCTAAAACTAAGCTTCTCGTGAGACATCTCACATTGTAACAATTCCTAATAAAGATTATTTTACTGGCTGTTGATAACTTGCCAATAATGCTGATAGCAAAAATCAGAGAGAGGCTGATAGATGCGGCAAGCACTATAAACTATATTTGAATAGGTCTCTAGCAGAGAATTTCAGTCGGTGTATAAAAAAATCTAGGAGCTTTCTATAATCAACAACAGGAATTATAGCAAGGAAGATATAATTAAGGGATGAGCATCTAAGTGAACCGAAAAAAACAGCGATAAAGGTTTCGAGCTTTTATATCGACATACTACTATGTTTTTCCAAACATTTTAAAGATTGCAATAGCGTTCACAAAGATTCACGATAAAATGGCATCAATAAACTATTCAATAATGCTTGCTTGCATTAAGCAAGTTGTAAATTTAGTCTCCAGATTGTTCCATTAAATTGTATGTTAACAATTCTGTTATCAATGTTATTTAGGTTTAAGTGGTCATAAGAACAAATATTTGTTTAATTGAAATAATAAGTAATCAGCAGCAATGAAACTTTTACAGGTTATTATTCAAAGCTTTATGAAACATCGTAAAAACAGCAAATAAAAACAATGATTATCTGAACAATATAATAAATATAGTGACGACAAATCGACGACCTACTATTACATAAATCATTTGACGATTATAGAATTAATATCTTAATGTGTTGGTGATTTTGTTACATGTCATTAACGAATTGCAATCCTAATACATATTTAATGTAATTTGTTGAATGTTTTTGATCTTCTTAAGATTAGAAAGGTTAGGATTACAATTACATACAAGAATGTTTAATTTTGAAGATGTGGTTCCTACTAATTCGTCAAGATCATAAAGTGAGGAGTTCCTGTATTATAAATATTATAATAAATATTATTATTATTTAATTAAATATTATACCTGTGACCAAAAATTTTAATTGTAAACATTTTATTTTTTTTGTAAATTACCATTGATATTGCTCACTAGAGATAGTGACACCTTTAGTTAGCTCTCAGATCAAACTCGAGCCTTTATATCACCGCTGTGCATTCGAGGCAACCAAATGATGGTATTAATATAATTTTGGTTGTCGAACCTCTGATCTTAGATTTCAACAAAATTTCTCTATCTTCATTCATGGATTTTTGCAGTATTTTTATAATATATTGAACCATTTCATCTTCAACGAGTTAATTAAGAGTAACTCACCGGTAGAAACTTGTTGAAAGGCCTTTTTGTACCGTAGCAAGTTACAACTTATAATTTAAGCTCTCTTTGAGACTTCTACTTTTATTTAATTTTTAGCAAACTTAGGTGGATGCTAAATAGCTTGACAATTTATTCTAAAATGTCTGTTACATATTTACTCTAAGCTGACAAACCATAGGTAAACCATAGATATAGCTTGGTAAATTATTGTTTAACTATTTATTGCTATTGAAGTTTCGGAGTTATATGTTTAAAACAACATTTATTCTACGCTTTGATTTATGTAGTAACAAAAAATAGTTTCTAGATATGTATTATGTTTGATCCCAATTGAATTTTTTATGATCGCTCAAGAAATTAATATAAAGACTAGATGTTGATTGTAAAAAGCCGGTCAGAGAAATATTTTATTAAAATGCGATCGTTGTCTATTATTATTTGTTTTCAAAAATTCTAGCTTTGAACTACTCAATATTGTATTGGCAAACTTGCAGGTTACGATTGACAAACTTTTCACTATTAATGGAGACCACCTGTAATTCTACTGTCTGAACGCTAATAATAGATCACTAGTTTTCAATAAACTGTAGTACAACCCAATCTAAAATATTCTATTGGTAAATTTAAATAATTATATTTATTCGTGATATAATTAAAGCTTGTTCTGATATTACACGAAAGATTTTTGTAGAAAAACAGTATCACTGAAAATGTGGGTTTATAATATTTAAGTAGCGTATAAAGTTTGGTTTAGTCAGGTAAACGGTGATAAAATATTCATTGAGTGTTAGTAACGACGCCTTTCACATTGTGGGGGTTCAATGATGCTAAGAGCAATCATCCAAAAATGAGGCTCGAGCGTCAGTCGTTCAAAATTGCCTACACGTTTTTAATTATAACGCAAAGCTCATGCATTAAAAACATCTACGCTTAATAGTTTTAAACATGAGCAAGAAAATTAGATTTTCACCCGATTATTTTATACAGACTTAATAAAATACCTGCTTTGAAATTTTGCTTCATTGCTTCCGAAGTAATTGTTTTTGTAGAACATTGAAATTTCTCATAAGAACTTTTCTTTTCTGTTTCAAATTACATGCCCGTCGAATTAACGTCGTTATTAGAAAAAATCTTTTATTACGTTAAAATTTAAAAAATAAACAATAAAATTTAAATTTATGAAATACGAATATGTTCCGTTTAATGAAGTTAACAATTATTTATAATCATATTATATAGGTAATTTTTTTAAATTCTTTTAATAGACTTTTAATTTGAAAAATTACTGAATTGAATTAATGAACACTGAAAGGTTTTTCATCCATCTACGTACAATTACAAATTTAAGCGTTTTAATATATTTTTAAAACTTTTCTATAATTTACTACCGGTTTATAGTGTTTCTTTTCGAGTTTTATTTGAAATGCATAGCTAAAGTGCAGTATTTCATTTAGATTTATATGTATTTAATAAGATTCATTTAAAAGTTTACGGTATTTTTGTTAGCTTCTTCTTTGTCATTTGTTTAGATTTTACTTCGATTTCTTGACTATATTATTGTCAATTGAATTTATTTTGTTCTGTTTAGATGGTTTTAAATTTCAATTTTGACTTACTAGTTTTTATTTTTAGCAGAACTTGTGCTCCATGAATATCTTACCATAAATGAAAGCTCCTTTGATAATTTTATAAAAGATTACTGGCAAGTTGAGTTTCTATATGAGTCCCGAATCCTTGTTATCAAAAAATTAAAATATCATATTGAAATGTTGAGTGATTTAAGGTTTATTTATTTAATAAAAATATAATTTTAATATAATAAATATTAATTCAATTGGTACATAATCAGTAGGTACTCGTAATCCTATTCTCTTCTAATCATGAGTGCAATGATTGCGCCACTATGTAGTATTTTTATGTATACGTAGCAGATCTCAAATAAGATTTTACATTAATATTAAAGAAGTTCGGAAATTTAAAACTAATTAATATTGTATAAACCTTTTTACAACATCAAATTGCGAAAAAATTTTACATAATTATACTTATAATACATATTTTACATTAGTGTAAGATAAATTTTTAAGCAACTTCAGTTGCAACATCAATTATTCATAATATTGACTAAATATAAATTTGATTACATAAGGCTTATACCAATTCTTACGATACTAAAATCAGCAGTAAAAACATCTATATCACTTTAGCTAACCTAATTATTGTAGGTACTGTTTTAAATTGAAAAAATTCCAGAAATCTTATCAGATATCTTTGTAATCAACGTGGTGTTTTCTATAGGAACAATCAGGGAAGATTGTTCAATGTGAATATTTATTACATTACCTATAAATAAAAATTGTTCGACAGATGACATCCATAGAATACACAGCTCTATGCAAACCCTTAAATACGTTAACAATCCATGCATTTTGCAACGCAATCTGACAACGAAGTAGTAGTATAGAAGTCAATAAGTATTTAATTTGGGTTAAATGTCGTTTCACTCATCAATTTGAACACATCAATCAACAAATAATGAAAAAGCAATTTCTATGGAAAACGTGCACCTTAAATATATTATATTTTAAATGTAAAAAATGTATGCATGGCATCTAACGTCACAACTTTAATTTTAAATACCATATTATTACAATAACAATGACGTCGTACATTGTCAAAAACATCCATAACATATTCAAGGTTACGGAATTGCTCAAAATGGATTTTCCATTCTTAGAAGTACACTACAACTGTCGCATAAATACATAATATATGACACCATTAGTTGGCATATTATAACCACAATTTATTTTGAGTCGTCTATCGAATTAAACTTTTTTAAATGCAATAAATTAAATTTATTAAAATAAAATAAATTTAAATGTAGTTCAACTACATTAATAATAATTTGTGATACAGTATAACAGAAAATTGTTAAATAAAATGCAGTTACTTTTGCATATTATAGAAATTAAATTACATTAACCCTTTCACACCCAGGGTACATAATTATAGTGTACTCGCATTTTATTAATTTATGTTGAAGTTTGTGTCAAACTTATATTATGCTAGATAGCAATCATTTCTTGAAAGAAAGAATTATTGAATTCTTCGTGGTTCTTTCATTGAAAAATGATTGCTATATCTAGCATATAAGTTTGTCATCAACTTCAGAATAATTTAATAAAATTATTTAATAAAAGATACACTGTAGTGTACCCTGGGTCTGAAAGGGTTAAGTTAAGTGAATTGGAATAAAGATAGCCAGATTTTACACAATATGCATTTAGAAGTAAAAGCATAATATTATCGTGAAAATTGTAATAAGATAATAATACTCAGTTTCGCTGTAGATGCGGCATTGTATTTGAAATTGTGGGTGCAGAAAGCAGAAGTTATCAGTCAGTTTACTGTGATTAATTTATCTATTTATTGGATTATACTACGATGTCTTCCGATGGCCAAAAACAGATTTTAGAATTTTTTTTATAAGTGACGGGAACTAGCGTGACATCTAAGCCACCAACTTGATTAATGAAATCAACAAGTTTTTGAAGTGGTCATTTAAGGTGATTTCATACTTATGAAGTTTCATTTTCCTTTCGACCCATGTAAAAATTAAGATATACTGAGTACAATTAGATTAGTCAATTAAAATCTAATTATTTTACTAGCATATATATTTAACGACAAGTCAATTTTCATTATTAAAGAACAAAAATTTATCATTCTATTTACCTTTGGTTAAACTACCGACTCGTGGAATATTGGTTGCAATATGAAGCCACTTAACGTAACTTGGATGATCGATAGTATGTCATTAATTACATTATTGGTATTTCAATTCTATTTTTTTTTACTAAAGCTGACAAATTCTTTTTTTTTAATATTCTGTTTGATTATGAATTTAATTTTTAATTTTAGTTGATCTTGTTTATAAACAATTGTTTAAAACATATTAGTTAAAAATATAAAATTATAGTTTTATATTAAACTAGTGGTAAAATAGTAAAACGATATAAAAATACCACCTTGTGTCAATCAATTGTTAAAGTGTCACTTTTCCTAAACGAAATGTTTTTAAAGCCAAAAGATGATAGATAGTATTTAGGTGTTAAAACAAACTTAAATAAATTAAAGTAATCGATTTCAATATATAAAAGGAAATAGTACCCAAACTGGGATACTCACTAATGACTTAAACATTAGACAATAAATACAATACTTAATAAATCTCTAAAGTGGTGACCCCGATGTTCGAGAACCAACGCAGAATGATTTCTGAGAAAGAAAACATCGCTGACAAAACTATATATATGAGGAAGTGAAGAAACCAGTGGCGGCCCGTCATGAGAATCTTTGAGACTGCGTTTCCCCAGGAAAGGTCAGCCATCAAAACGAAAAAAAAATGATTTATTAAAAATCATAATTTTTAATAAAATTTCGACGGACACTATTCGTATTGAAAAAATTATGTGGTGTTTTAACTTCTTAATTATATTTTTATATAATTGTTATCTAAAGAAAAGCTTTTAAAATCAACATCTGCAGTTAAAATTTAATAGTGATGCTGACTTGCTATACGATAAGATAACGACGGCTGCTAGTTCTAGACTCGTACTTAAAATGCACCTATGCTAAATGCTATCAATACATAACGTATACGAGCGAAAAGGAATGGGGAAATTGCATACAGCAAATATTTCAAACGTTGAGTCTAGTCTATTAAAAGTTTATATGCAATGTAATTTATGTATTGCTATTACAAGTTCTACATTTTTGTGCATTTATTGCTGTATTATACTTTTTTAATTTTTATCATCAATGGAAATAAACGATAAATTAAAAAATAATTTTTTAACTACACTGTTTTAACTAAAATTATTTTTTTAAGTACAAATTAACTAATAGACCAACACCCTTTATTTCAGCCTTTTATTGGAATATAAATAACGTAAATCGACTAGAAAATTTCAGTGCAGTTGGTATATTAATTTTTGTGGCTTACTGGTTGCAATAAGCGAAATAAAAAGTTTTGTTTTACTTGCGTAATTTTTGGCGGAGAAAAAGAATGTTGATGAATTGTTGACAATAAAAAATTTTATATGAAAAGCAGAAGAACATTCTATATAAAAACATTCAACAATAATATTTTCTTTGAGAAATCAAGAAAAATTTTATGTTTTGGGTAAATTCGAATTGAATATGTGATATTAGAAAGTCGACGACTTGCTGCCCTAAAACATAATAAAAAAGTCAGTATAAATAGACGTTTACTAGCACGTTTAATATCCATGTTCATTGTTTTTTGTGTAAGCAAGAAATTGTTTTCGTGGACAACGAGAAAATAACGAATTTTTAAATAAAGGGAATTACCTATCTTGAATTACTAGAACTACTTGCACAAGAAGAGCAGTTGCTTAAAGAACACTTTTTGTTATCAATAATATTTAAAGAAATATCTAAGACGATACAAAATGATTTAATAGAGTGTGTAACTTCAGTTTTAAACTCAAGAATTATTATGTACATTATTTACATACATTATGTATCTACATAGTTAATAAGTAAATACTGTTATTACTTTTTAATAATTTAGATTTCCGGTCTCCTCAAATTACTTACTCACGAACCGAAACAAAAGGAAACGAATATAATTTAAATTACCTTGATTATTGGCAATCAATCTGTCCACACCACCAGATTGACCGACAGAAAAGAAGAACTAATAAATATATATGAAAGCAAAGATATTACTAAACTTGATAAACAAGAAAACAAAAGCAAGGTTAATGAGCAGAATTTTATGAAACGATTTTATACTTTACATATGACGGAAACAGATCGATATTTAGTCACGTCGAGGTTATGTCAGATTCAGATAATGGTTACAAAACTGCTTCCATCGCAAAAATGCTCTACAGTTTAAAAAACTGTCTATTACATTATTGTAATGTAATAGACAGTGGAAGTAGTAATAGACAACTGTCTATTACTATTGTCTATTAAATCAGGATTTTACTTTTAACGTAAAAAAAGGCTATTTTTATGAAATTTCTTTGAGATTATGGATAAAGATATTGATGGGGAGATATTTAGGCTTAGTAAACACACTCTCGAAGGACATTAAAAATATTTTTTTTTTATTTGTGGTTCCTAGTGACTCACCTCTAGATGTTACTTGCGTAGTGCCTGGGTGTTACCGCCTATTCTCACAATTATAGTTGTGATACTCAAATACAGCTTTAGAGACTTTTTAGTGTTTATTATTCTTGGCTTTAAATTTCTTCCAGTTCCACTCCCACAATTTTTTCTGCTAGCTAGAAATCTTCAGAGAGAAAGTTTCTTACGATTGATATTTAAAAAGCCTTGATATTTTTTAGTCGGTTTCGAGTGGTGTTGGATTGCCACTTCCATCGGAGGAAAGCGGTTTAAATAAAGTTTTCACTTCACGAGATTTTGTCTATCTATAAATAAATTTGTTTTTCTTTGTTTGAGCATTATTGTAAATATAAAGATGTTCCAACTGTATATATGTATATTTTGTTGATGATCTTTTAGGAAATCATTAACAGCTTCTAGATATTTTCTGAGTTTGAACATTTATTTTCTTAATTCTTTATTGATATTGGAGTGGAAAGAAAATATTTTGTGTCCGTAACTATAGCAGGAATGATAAACATTCTTTCGATTTTTGATTTAGTTTATATTCTATTTTCTTCTTGTTCCTCTAAACTTATAACTTTGTTTTGTTATTACCATGAAATAGATCAGTTTATTACAATGTTTTTTTAGCACTTTGAATAACATTCTAGTAGGGTGCTAACCTAGCTAGATGAGCGGCCTATAGATCGAACTTGGGCCCCAGATCACAGCGGTATACTTTATTGGCTCGACCAGTCACTGAACCACTGTTTTTAACTTCGTAGCCTATTTTTTCAAACTTTAAACTACACTGTTGATTATATTCTATTTTGTTTTTTTATTAACGTTTAGATCTTAGATCTAGAAAATTGATCAAGTTTTCCATGCCTAAATTCATCGTAAATTTGATCTTGTGCGAAGGATGAATAAATCGCTATTCGTCCTGGTCTATGCCACCAATACATCTTATTTCCAGCCATGATATTTTTGTCATTTTTGTCAGCGATAATGTTTTTGAGGTTAAGACATATGTCAACAAAATCATTAATAAAAAAAGATTAAGAGAGACGGTGATCACAATAAACTAACCATTGATGAAAATCTTCTATCAGAAGATTAAAGTAGCGAAAGTGTAAAAGAAGAAGAAGGTTTTTTATTTTGATATAGCAAAAATAATGATAATTCTAAAAGTTAAAGCCGAAATTTCGGAAAGGACCAGAGCATGCATTCTTTAAAGCAGCAGTCTGATATACGCACTATTCATGCGTTTTGCGAAGAACTTGTAATTTTTTTCATAAAACACAAAATTTTCATTTAAATTAGGTTTTTGAAAACTAATTTACAGTAAATATTGTAGGATATCTGCTAATCGAAACTTCACCATTACAACGTGACCAAATTACTAAATTTACAAGGATAATATTTATTTCATTTTGAATGATAAAAAGAGTGAATTAAACTTGCACAAAAAAGTATTGAAATAAATGTGCTAATAATTGTAAAATGATATGGGACATTAGCAACAGCATAGTGAGTTCGTATATGTAATGTTAAACTTTACATATATTTCTTCCTAAAAACAAATAGTATGTAGTTTTATCGACCATGCTATTATTATTATTATAGAACACTTTTCCCCTAAGACATTCATGGGAGAACATTTTCGACACATGCTGCGGATCATTAGAATTAAACTGCAACTGTCAATATACAGTATGTTTTAAAACAATTAGGCTATAAGGTTAATCAATAATCAGTAACTGATGTAGAGGAAAACTACACTAAAATTATGTAAAATCTTGTAATCACATCAAAATTAAACTATTACTTTAGAACGAATAATAATATTAATTCTGCTGAATAAGCTAAATTTATAATACAGACTTGGTAGAAATGTGAAAAAGATATTATTGGTTGATGTAAAAGCGAGTAAAACCAATAATTAAATTATTATTCTTATGCTTATTAAATTTGCCGGGTGTTAAAATTTAAAAGATAATGAAAGAATGCCGATTATGGTAGTAAACACGATTAAAAAGCAGAAAGAATATTATTGGCTGTTTTTGGAATAGTTAGTAATTAAAATACCGACAAAGATAATGGAGGTGGAGTTTCAAGCTTGGCTGCAAAGTTAATTAGAAAATACACGTAAAAAAGAGGATTAAAATCTCAACTCCGCTTATTTCTATGGCAGGAAAACACGGTTTCCGTGCAAATTATAGTTCATATAAATTACGTGATAGAATTCGTTTTTCGCGTTAGCATTTAAAATAACAGCTTCATTTTATGTTAATTTTAAAAAACGTAATTAAAATTGAGTTACGACTTTCTATTCTATTGAAAGGAAATACAATAAATTTGTCGTCTTTCGAGCTATTTTCCGAGCAACCATGTTGCCTTACAAGCGCAACTATGTTGTTTTGGCATGTTTCTCGCTGTAGTTTTCCTTTTTTATCGTAAAAAGGAAACTATTTGATTTCCCTTGGTTTAATGTCCTGGATAGTTAACTACCGCTTTATCTGCGCATTGATAATAATAACAACAGCAACAGGCTGTTTATTTCACATTAATTTATTCCCATCATTGTTGATAACATTTTTAATATTGTTTTAATTATGCTTGTAACATTTTTATCTAGAAAGACATAAATAAGAATTTGGATTAAAACTATAGGGTAGAATTATTTATTTTTTGAAATTCTATTACAAGTCATCATGCAATATGCTAAATCAAAGGTTTCGCATGACGTAATAATTTTATTAAAGTATAAACTTTTTGTGTTTACTTTAAAATTTATTACATTTTAATGTCATTACAATGGCGAGCCATATACCACTTCCTTTTGAGATGGGACGTATGCACATACATTTGCATTAAAATACAGATCTCCCTTACTGAATAATCATTTCTTATGGCTTCGCACCACTCGACCATTATACATAGGATCCAGGGATTAATTCAAGCAAAATTTTCCAAGGTAAAATGCAAAAGAACCCATTATACGCCGGATATGATAATTTGCTTTGTACCCAACGCTTCTGAAATATTACGTGTTCACTTTGCTGTTAGCGTTTTAAAGACACATGGCTGTTTTTCTTTAAAACATTTTTTTACATTTAGAAAACTATGAAATTCAAATTCAGCTTCTTTATAATATAAAAACTTCGCCAACGGAATGCACATTTTTAAGTGATATCTGCATTTTAACAATGCACACTTCGGTAATCTTGCTCATAAAATGTTTGCCTTAAAAGTCGTTTATCATATTTTGCAACTTCATAAAACTATATTTGAAAATTATTTGTTTTGCATCTTGAACTTTCGCTGACTTGCTCTAAGGT
Organism: Cantharis rustica; assembly: GCA_911387805.1. Taxonomy (NCBI): domain Eukaryota; kingdom Metazoa; phylum Arthropoda; class Insecta; order Coleoptera; family Cantharidae; genus Cantharis; species Cantharis rustica. Next base: position 42,275,705 of record OU426879.1, read on the forward strand.
AAAGAAAGAATTATTTTCGCGAAAGTTGACTAGAAGTTTGTACATAATTTACCAATGTGTAACACTGCGACAATGAAGTCATATTAGGGTAAAAAAAAGGGGCGGCGGGGTCATTATTTTCGATAAATTAGGTTAATCTAAAAAGTTGAAAATTAAATTTGCAAACCGGTTTTACTTTGATAATAAATAAATTGTAATACATTTAAGTAATTTACGCATTAGGCTTTGTTTTCTAGCAGTAAGTTACAGTATTAATTGATCGACAACTTATAATTAAGTTCAGTAAAGTTTTCAGCTTTAGCCATTTATACCCACAGTTTACAATGATTTTAGGTTGCGATTCAGTTGGCAGCTAATAAGTTTAGAGAATGTTAATGAAACACTTCTAACTTGACGACTTTTGATTAAATTTTCTATAAAACCAAAAGTTCTTGTACTCTTATTATAAGATTTAGAAATACAAGTTGGAAAATCATGTACGCTTCTGTTGGATCTTCCTTATCTAGTTAACTCTAACTTATCACTTTAATTTAATAAAGCTCAGGAAGTGCAAGAAATTAAAACCAATTGACCCTCAAACCGGATGCTAAAAGTGTCGCAGCTTTAAGGTTTAACCTATTTGAATAAATTAATTGCCAATTAAAAATTTTAAACAGATTTTAATTTGTTTAAGTCTTTGTTATAATGGCTATTACATTAACTTTTTAAACTTTTTTGCCATTAATGTTATTATCCTGCTTTGCATCTAAAATGTATAGACACCATTAAATTTAAGATGGAGAAATATTATCTTACTTGCTATGTATAGTATATACGAATATATTCGAGCATATTTCTCAATGCTAAAATTTACTGAAAGTTACCAGTACATACTCCGTATAGAATATCAACATGGGATTTACAATTAAATTTGCAAGTAAATATTTGCAATATAATAAACAAGTATCCCAAATAGTTTCGTATTCTCGGATACGGCAAAACAAATTCAGCCAAAACTACTAGTTTGTGCACGATTTATACGTCTCGTACACCTACAACACGAAAATTTTATTTCGTAAACTCATTACTTCAGCGAATGTCGTGATAATAAGCTTAGTGTGCAATATTTACTCGGAAAGTACTTAAAACTAAGTTTATGGATTACAACTTGATGTTGAGAATTATTGAATACTATCATAAACTATCAAATAAACATTAAATTTATGCACAAAATACCGAACCACGGCAAGGAAGAAAGTTATCAAATTTTTTTTCTTCTATTTTTAAGTTTCTATTAGTTTTCTTTTTCGTAGAACAAAGAACGACGATGTTGTAATTTTCAAACTGTCTGATCTTTTCTATCTGAAAAACTACATCATACTTTAGGAGGATTTCTATGTACGCGAGTTTGAGTGAGGCTAAGTTTCTGTCGCAAACCCAATTTTACAAATGTTGTCATTTATTTAAATAACAAACAAATATTTTCCTTTTATAAATTCTTCCGACAACTTGAAAATAAACAAAATATTTAATCAACCGCACCGGTTGTAAAGTGACAACGATATAGTAGCACACAAAAGCAATTGTGGCTTCAAAAAATATTTATAAAGCTGCAAAGTACTTTTAAATTCTTTGATGTGTATCGCATTTAAAAAATTACTTCGCAGTTTTCGAGATAATATGATGTGACAGATGCGCTACTTTAATTAAAATCAAAACGATTATTAGAAAATTTAAAATTGCTAAAATATAATAGCAAACTTAATGTATAATAAAACTAGGGAAACGTAAAATATGGGTTGTTCATTTGACAGCTAAGAATCGGAGATAATTTAATTTTACGATGAACAAGATTTAATGGTTCATGTAATCTAGCTAAACCATTGCGGATACATCTAAAACCACAATATATTTGTGAAATACTGATTAAACGGACATTTCACACAAAATTAATTTTTTTTCAAATTTAATTTATAACCGTTTTAAGACGACATAAAAGTTGAATAAAGGTAAACTATAAAAAATTTTAATAAGTCGAGTGTAAACGACTTGCTTGAACGTCAGCTGTTGGAGAAATGGAAAATTTTATTTTATTCGAGTACTTTGGTATTTGACGATCCGGAACTTGACTTTTCACTATTATTATGGTTAAAAATTTTATGAAAAATGACTGAATGAATAAATTGAGAATTCAGAATTTTAAACAGTAATTTTGCTTTACAATTTAAAAATCTTAAAATAACATAATCTTTTCATGTAAAACTCTCCATTAAACTGAAGTAAATTTAAAGCTTATGTTTAGAAATACATCCGTACTTTGGTTTTTAATTGCATAAATAAGACCAAAAAGAACGGAAGAACTTGAGAATAATGAATGAAATTGAAAGCAGATTGTTGTTTTATGTTCAAATTCATACAAAAACTTGAAAATTAAAATTAAAATCATGACATAATAATACGGTTACCTTCTGCTCAAAGCTTTCAAAATATATTTTTTCTTTGTGTATTTTATAAAAGTATTTAAAGCACAAAGAATAAATCTAAATTAACAATGCTATGTATTTGATTTTATTTTCAATTTAAATTTAAGTTTTATTACATTATCACATTAAGTAGATGTTTAAAATTAAACTTAAATTTAAAAAAATTAAATATGGAAATCACTAATTCGAGCAATACCGCATCTTTTGATGACGACGAAATTACAAGATAAAACTAAAATTTCAAATTTAGTCTGCAATGCATAAAGCTGCAAATAAACATACCTACATGCAGAAAATTTGATGTATAGCGGTTTCATGTTCTTACATAGTAAATTCCCAGCATTTAAAATCAAATGGAAGGTAGAGAACTTCTCAACTCCGGGTTTTCTCTACAATTTCAAGTAATGCAGACTTACAATTGCTGAAGATATTCAAAGTTTCAACACTTTCAGCATTTAGTTAAATTTCCTCAAGTTGTACATTGTTTATACAACTTGGCAACTACAAAATTGGATACAGGATTATATTTTACATTAAATAATATGCATATTATATTACACTAAATTTAAGTTTTACTATACTTTTATCGTTTAATAATTTCATATTAGCCACATTATAACGAAAAGAGATTTTCTTTCCAATATTTCACATTTTTGAAAAAATAACTATTTTTGTTATCAGAAACTTAAACGATAAAAATTCATTGTGTCACTTTTGGTGCAGAGCATTGCTTCTATTGTGTAATACATTTGCGTTTTGACAAGTCACAATAAATATATCATTATCATTTTAAAATGTCAGATTATAATTTGAAATTCAATTTAATTTAAAATGTGAATAAAATTGTCTGAAATGATTTATGCTATGTCGAACAATTATAATATTCAAGTTGTGTATGAAATTGATTACTCCTTTGAATAAATAACGGCACTCGTTTATTTCAGTAATCAGATGGATTATCTATATTAGTAAAATAATATATCCTTAGCTTAAATGCTGGTATGTTTGTTTCGTAACGAAACTTGTAAGAATATTACCCATAAAGTACCTTGACTCTAGTATCAAAGAAAGGTACCACGTTGCGGGTCTTCTGACCTGACATGACTACGGTGATCGGATATAACGACCTAATATTTATGATTTTTTCAATATCGTTATAACCGAATTTTATTGTACATAATATTTGAAATTAAATCAAGAGATTCTGTTATTATTTGTTACGCATCCCATTGACCTAATCCGGCACTGCTTCTTCTCTTTATTTTCTGGAAAACTGTATGTAAAAGGCAACTCAAAAGCAGTATTTAAAGATTTTAGTTGATTTTAAAGCCTACTAACCTCTTAAATAAAAATGAGAAAGGCCTAACATTCATGAGTGGATGGATACAGGATAAGAAGAAAAAGAAAGTTGATTTTCTTTATCTATACACTTAATGTAAAATATACTATTTTTCTAGTTCCTATTTGTATTAACAGTATGGAGATGTAGAGTTTTTGTGCTTAAAACTTAAAAAAATCAAAAACTATATTTTTACTACTAAATTAAACCAAAATTTTAGCTTAAAATAGTCACAAAAATTTTGGAAATTAAATTTCCACCCCCACGCGTTTTGGTAATATTTACATTTAAGGTAGGATATTCGATTGACGATTTTAAAAACATACCTCTAGATAATATGTTTAATCATACTTTTATTGATCACATTAAATTTTATTGTATAATAACAAATGTGTTTACAGCTTTGTTAATTTAAATTTTTTTAAGCGAGAATGTATGTATTAATAACACCTGTTGAATTTTGCAAATTTATTCAAATTAAATTTAAATTCTGCCTATTATTTCATTCCGAATAATATAGTCTCCATAATAATTTTCTAACATTTCCTGCTTACAAATTACCTAATAAAAAAATAAAATCAACCAGCAAGCTATAAAGCTAACCCTTTAATAAAATAATATTACATTGTTCGATCTGAAATAACTCAACATTGTACATATTTGAAATTGACACATTTAATGTACGACAAATTATTCTTAATTCATTTTTATTGCTAGTATTTCGGTAATAAAAAGTAATAAAAGTATTGGTTTTTTGCTTAACTATGATTCGTTTGACAATGGGCATATTCGGCAAAATATACTGGTGCCTACTAGTGACCGAAAATCGGGGATTGATTTTATATTTGATTAGCAAATATAGTTATCTATTATGTTTAGCCACTTAAATAACCGCTACATTTTAAAGAGATTTAAATGTTATTTAAATCGCAGATGGCCATTACTCATTACTCTAGTATATTAGCCGAATAACTGCTGACACTAAGGTACCCGATTCAAATAAGTAGAAAAATCTAAACTTTTTTATATTATTGTTTCCGTGCTTCGGAGGACACGTAAAGCTGGCGTCTCATTGCCAGGCCCTCAACTATTAAAAACAGGGCTACGGGCATTCCCCAATCTAAATGCTGAAACTTTTCTTGACAGAGAAAGAAATTGATGGTCCAGCAGTGTACTGAAGAGGCTGATGAACAAATATTCATACATTTTTCTTCAATAAACAGTTTTTAATATTTTTTTCGCAGCGACACACTTGAAGTATAATTTTTAGATGCGAACTAGTATCTTGAATAAAACAATAAAGTAAAATATGTAGGTAAAATTAATATTTATATTTTATTGCTATACTTGCATCGCTTTTTAATATTGAAAATTCAAACTTGTATTATAGATATAGCGCGAAGATGGGAAGTAAAAGGTTTGAAACTCTACGAGTACTATTTATGATTGCAGTGTACTCATGTTTAAACGAAATCCAAAACCAATCGACAGAAATATATTAAAATTTTTATTTAAAAATTGTATTAGTTATTCTTCAACTATTCTTTTTTGATAGTATCTACAAAACTTTCAACTTATTTAAAATATTCCTAAAAAGGGAAATATTATGAAACATTTTCTCTATGTAAATAATTATTTATTATTATTTATTTTATTTGTCATTTGATGACAAACAATCCATTTTTAAGTTCCAACTTATTATTACCATAAAATATAAATTAGCTTAAGTTCACATTACTACAACTCGACCGTAAACGAAAATTGATAAATTTGAAAACAAAATAAACCAAGTTAAAAGTGTCGAAAAAGAATGTAGCAACTTTTCATGGGTTTTCAGAGTTACTTTAAAATTTATTATCATATTAATTAATAGTTTACTTGAATAAAATATTAAAACAATTATTGCATGTGCATTTTGACTTTCAGCGAAAGAATTAATTTATCTGGAAGGTATTTGGCCACATTTTGATCAGTTGATTGATTTTTGTCAAATTATGCAGTGTTAAATCTAACACCGAAACTATTACCCACTTATAAAACATTTTAATGTGTATATAGTGAGTTAAAATTTTGTAAAATAAAAAATTCACCACAGACCCGTAAAATTACCACGGCCAGCGTTCTCAGTCGTTGAGCAAGTACTATCAAGGTGAGTTCATTTGGTAAGCTCTCATTAACGATGGAAGAAAATCTCTTCTTAAATTATTGATTATCACCAATTCAAGAAATTGTTTACAAAATAAAAAATTCCATTTTGCTAATTTAAAATTAAAATATTCGTTCAAGATCAAACCTGCGATTTCCAATTATCAAATTGTCGGCTTATCAATCACGCCACACTGTGCGCTCTTATAAATTTTATTCCAATATCCAAATTTCAAAAATGAAACCAAAACTATTCTCAAATAATACTCGTTCACAAAAAAAAAATAACTTCTTTAATAAAAATTGTAATTTAAAAATAATAATCAATCTAAATATAAAGCACAATAAAATCCAATCTCAGAGGCCACATTCGACCAAAAATCATACAATCGTAATCGTTATAAATTTTTTCTTTTGCAAAATAATGCTTGCATCAAAAAATTTCATAAAAATTCTAATCAAAACTCATAGAGCCAAGATACGCATAACCGGCTCGTGCAGCAATTTTTGGCAAAAAGCCTCAAATTTCCTGTGATTGGTTCCTACAGGAATCCAGGAAATCCTACAAAGTTACAACTTAATTATTAATGCAAAAATTTCACCAAAATGCATAGGGTGGGTCCCACTCACTTTGAAAAACCACAATAGATAAAAGTCTAATAGTATTTCCAATTTTGTTAATCAGCTGATTATAATTTGCCAAAAATTTCCAGTGTAGTTCTTAAAAAGTTTGCGCGACTATGAGAACGAATTTTTACTTTCAATAAAATTCAAAATGCAAACTCTTTTTAAATTTTTATTTTAAAATTATGTCGATATTGTTTTAACATTTGTTCCAATTAGTTTAATAATTAGGACAATGAATTTTAAAGTAAAGTAAAAATTGGTTATCATCTATGGTATTAAATAGACAAGAGAATTTTATTGTTAAATTAACAATAAAAATAAATTGAAAAATGTATAAATTATTAAAATTAAATTGTTTATTATTTAAACGATAGCAAAGTACGATTAGGTAAAATGTAACAAATTCTTTAATAAAACATATTTAATTTCAAAAACCAAAAAATCATTTTATAGTCGGTAGAAGAAGAAAAATAAAGTCGGATATAATGGCATATCTGGTATTTGTTTGTAATTTTATATCATTAAAATGTGAACGTCTGTGTTTGCGCAGGTAAAAGCTACGACATAGTTTATGACGTGCTTTGCTTAACGAATTTGATTACTTTAAAAAGTATGCAAAATTGAATTTTCTGAGCCACTGAATTTATTATTGAACCAATAAATACAAATTGCCAATATTGCATAACAATTGTTAATAAATTCACAACAGAAAAATAAAATGGGAATAAAATCAATTATCTCGATCGAAAGAAGTGAATTGAGTTTAACATAATAGTTATGTCTAACGAACCTTTTAAGATTGCTAATAATATTAAATAAATATATCACCTTGTTTAGGTTAAACTAATTATAGTAAGATTTCAAAAGGTTTAATATGAAAGGGTCGCCTTGAAGTTAACTCAAGTGTTAAAGATAAAATAAAATAAAATAATAAATTTGAAAAACGTATTTCCATAATAAATATTGTCGTGCTTTTTTTTATTATAGCATTAAGGGGATTTTTTGTGTGAAAGGATAAGGAAAGAAAATTAAAAAATTATTAAATGATAAAACAAAATGTGTTTAGATTATAAAATTTTGTTTTTTTTTAAATTGTAAATGAGAAGTTTGAAGTTTGATGAGAAGTTTGATAAAGAAGCCTTTATTCTCGGTTTGTTGTTCAATAACCGCTTCGCTTGTATAAAGCAACCGTTCTTGAAAGATGGTGTAAGCAGAGTTAAGTTATGTAAAACTTGAAACACAAAAACTATCAACACAATTATTTGTATGAACCTAAAACAAAAGTGATAAATAAAATGTTTGTGGGTGTAAGATTTTGTTTTATCAAGTTTAAAGCAGAAAATTTTGGACAGATTGGTAAAGTCGGCAAAAGAGCGTTGAAGAGTCGACTTGCAAATAGTTTTTCTGGTCACCAAAAATTAGTTTTTCTTGTGCAAAGTTTGAGGTAGAGACCGTTTGTCAAGTTTTGAAGAGAAACATTTTTTGTAGCGGAGACGTTACCCTGAAAGTTATTTTTCATTAATTTATGGAAACCACATTTTTCGTTACAATAAGACGCCACGCCATATCGAAAATTACAAGTGACGATTTTAAACAGTTATAAAACTTACCTTACCTACGTTTGATATTACGTGTGGATTATCACAAGACACGTAATAATTTGTGAAGATTGCATCAAACGATACACGAAATAAATTGGAAGCTAAAATTTACTATTTCAACAATAGCGAGGAAAGCACATGTTTTCCACTGCACCTGATAACTACAACAAGTACGGGGTTCTGCTGAGTGAGTGGCGTATCCACAGGTAAAATTAAACTATTATAAATTTTAAAGTAAATTTATCTGAATATTAATTTAATTTACATTGTGAATTTTACTGACGTTATTACACAAAAAAGTTAATTAAATTAGATGCTAGAGCGATTGCGATTAATAATAAATGTGCATCCAATTTGATGAATTGACACAATATACCCTAATTTTAAATCTGCTAAAAGTTAAACTGACACCTATAAAAAACTCTATTTTTCATCAATAAATTTAATTCAATTCGCCTTAGAAAGATTTTATTTTTTTTTCACCGGCAATAGAGGCTTGCTACAGGAAACGACTACTGGGAAGAGATCTTGCTCTACCACTATTTAACATTAACCGAGGTAAATTTTTGGTTAGTGAAGAGTTTTCAATTGCCCCGCCCCCCCCAAAATATCACTACAATGCATATAATGTATTAAGATGACCCGAGCTATTCAAATTTATAAAATTTTCTTGTTTTCAAAATTAATCTTTTTCGCTCGGTGTACATCCATTATTTATAGCTATAAGCTCTTGTAGTTAAAGTTAAAATCGTCAATTAAAAATTAAAAATGCTCAACTTTTCTTTGTAATCTGTGGCCTTGCAAGCGCACATGGTCTTTTGCATCTGGCCACGCCTGGTTAAAACAATTTAGTTGCGATTTAATTTTTACGCATTGACTACATTATCACAAACTCTTCAACTCTTCCTTTTATTTAACAATTAAAATTAAACAAAAACATCAACTCAACTTAAGTTATTTTTATTAATTTTCAAACAATTAACAATTTAAATTTATTTTTGCGGGAATGATGTTTGTCCGCTAATCTACTCGACGTGAAGGCGTCACTCCAAGTCTGTCTATTCAAACCCCTCTCTTTTTTTTATTTTTTCATTCTCTCCATCTTATTTACATAGCAAATATTTAACTAACATTTTTATACACAACATTATAAATAAATAAATAATAAAACAAATTCAAACTTTAAAATTATTTACAAAATAAATGAAATTAATGTTATGGTTTTCGAAACACGACAGTATACATAATAAATACTAACTACTAACGACTATGAATAAATTTTAAATTTAAAAGCAATAAAATAAAGGCTGATCCTGAAAGCTGAAAGCTTTATTGAAGATACTGCAAAAGTTTATGTGGGAGAAACAGGTAGAACCATAAACTCTGCAACCATAAACTATAAAAAATGCAAAATAAAATTTTCACAAACTAAGAGAAAATAACCATCTTGGATAATACAAAAATATAAATCGTACACAAAGATAAGTTTTGTTTTTTTTTTCATTGTCGTTGATTTTTTTAGTTGGTTGGTTGTTTTTTTTAGCCATAGTCATGATTTTTTAAAATCATACTCTCTCATAAACTCGAGAGAACTTACGTAAATATTTAAACGAATATTAAAAGAAAACCTTTTAAAATAAATTTCTTCAAATCATTAGTAGCTGCCTAAAATATAATAAAACACCGACATGTGTCTAAAAAATTTTGAAAACTTGAATAGATTACAAAGAAAAGGACCTTGGTTTTTGTATATTTGACGTAATGTATTCACTAACGTTACAATTTTATATTGAAGTGGTAATCGACTTTCAATTGAGTTATAAGCTTTGCAAAATATTTTTTTAGCTCTGATAATAACAAATTATGTACAGTTACTCATAAGATAACTCCGGCACCCAATATAATAAATTATTAGAAAATGCAGTGTTCCAGTTCATCAATGATTTAGATAAATTTGATTTGTTGAATATTTGTATGTGTTGCTTTTATAAAGTTCAATATATCATATTAAATTTAAAAATTACTTGATTTTTCTGTAATATTCCTGTATTTGCGGATTTAGAGCTGTGGGCCTGTTAGACCCGACGCGACGTATTCAAAGGTGTAATTTGAATTGACGTATGCACTGCAGGGTTAAAAAATAATGTGTTTCGTTTATTGAAATCTTTTAAATTTTCCAAATAAATACTTACATTATGAATTTCTTGAATTAAGCATAAAATTACAATCAAATGTCGATACAACTTAACTGTTGTATAAACTTTGATTAATTTTTTTGCCGGCACGTGAATATTTACAAATATGCAATTTGCGGTTAGTTTAAAATGAAAATGCTCGTGCTGCGATTTTTCCAAATAATCGCTTAAAAATATAATGGCTTGAAATAAGTAATTATTAAAAATGTCATTTAAAATCGTCAACACTTCTAGTTCAGTTTTATTCATCTTTGAAAACAGTAAATGATTACATTTTGATTTTTGAAAGTCATGACAACTGTTTTTTTTTAAATAGTATAAAATTTTGTATGCAATATTAGCAAATTAAAGTATTGTTACTTCACTGAAAGTATATTTATAATTAACTAGGTTTATTAATAACTAATACATTTTTTATGTGATAATGACAGAATAAACTTATATTTATATTTTTTGTATACTGGTATTTAATAAACTAAATTTTTTATATTATTTATTATTGTACATATTATCAATCAGAACAATTAAGTTTAATGCTTAATTTTACATTTTATAAGATAATTTGATATCTTAACTTTGTACTTTGTACGAGATTACCCGAAATCATTTCTTTAGATCTGTATTAATAAGTTACGAAATCATTTTTGTTTTAAGGATGTTTGAGCATGTCAAACATCAATGTCATCCAGAGATTCCAATCTAAAACTCTTCGCATGATGGTAGATGCTTCATGGTACATAAGCAAACACATCCTACATACAGATCTTCAAATATCATATGTCCACGATGAAATCCAGAAACGAGAAGAATAAAAATATTACATCAAACTTGAAAATAAATCCAAATCCAAGTATAGCTCAACTTCTTGAAAATAACATCTATAGAAGAATAAACTAAATAAAAAAGTAATTTATTTGTTTATGATAAACAAACAAATTATTAAAATTGTTTTAATATAGGTAGCTACTATTATTAGTATTTGGTTAATAATATATTGTATTTATTTTAGTAGTTATTAATAAAGAAAACCAATAAATTACAAATAATACAAAAATAGTGAATAAATCAAAAAATATAATAGCGAAATAAAAAAATTTTTAATAAAATTATGGAAGATTATGGCGCAAAGTACAAGTATAAAATTTAAAACTTATAGATTATTCAAAAATTCGGGCAACAAGACCCAACAAACCGTAAAATTAAAAAGCACTACTGTATAGGTAGCCTCCAATGTAATATTGACCCCGCCCATGGTCTATTTTTATTTTATTAAAGTAGCTTTGGTCTGAGAGCTGTCAGTCAATCCTTAGCACAATTAGATATGACTAGATTTTAGAGTGGATCCGAAATTTGCTGTAGTTGCGTTTGGCCGGTTTGATTTTTGGCCGGTTCTACTCGGCAAAGAAGATTTTTGGTTTTAAGTAAAATTTGGCTAAAATTAACAAATTCCCATTTAAAATAAATTTACGAAACGATGTTAACAGCTGCAACGCTAACGATCAACTGAGATAGATAGAAGGTGCAACTAAGACTCGCACTAAGCTAAGCTAATTGGCAGCAGTGGAGGATGAAGCGAGGAGACATGAAGCCCAGACGTGAAATTTGATTTAGGAAATTAAAAAGAGAAACGGCGGGGGGGAGGTACAACAATTTTATTTAAACAATTTAGAAGTCTGAACGAGCAGTTTTGATGTCGAAACATCGGCCTTTCGAATCGTGATCTTTGTCAGTGTGGTATCGCTTGCTGGGAAGAAGAGAAGTTGACAACTAGCTGAAGAAGGGGGAAGTCGTTTTGAAATCTTTAATTGAGTTGGTTTTTTTAAGATGACGCTGATGGTTGGGATTAGCTGGAAAGAGGTTCGAGATGTGATCATGACTGTTTGATTTTGTGAGGCAAATAGAAAGTCGTTTGTTTTCTAGTGATATATTATGTAGATTAGTTGGAAATTGACAGGTAGACAGATTGGTTTCTAAATGGTTTTGCACGTCGTTTACTTAGGTCTGACCGTCACCCAGTTGGTACGCTTTACTCGATTTATGGTCTATTTAGAGATCTGATGATGGAGCTAGCATGCTCATTTGTCGTTTATACAGGAAAAAGTCCTCGCTATCGAATTGGCCAAGTCTTGTGGTAAGGTAGTTTTCTGAGTCTTGGGCTCTGTTATACAGTTTTTCCGGCAATTTTTATATAAACAGTTTCTAGGTTTGCTCCAGAGTGAAGGTATCTGTTGGGTTCCAAATAGTGTGCATTTATTATTCAGCGGAGGCAAATGACAAATGAAGGCGATGCATTTGTCTAGAGAACGCGAAAGCTCACTCAGGGGCGGCATAAGTGAAAGTGGGTGATGATTGATTTGTAAATCCTTGGTATGAAGACTGAATTTATGGTACTGCGCTTCCCTATGATATTGAACCCATTTTGTTGTTTCATGATGCTCCTCACTATATTGTTACTTCTGTCGATGTACTTTACCCAGGTGAGTCTATTGTCAATCTACTAAATACACTGTACAACTTATTTACATTAAGCACACGTACTGTCCACAGAATGACCTCTTTACGGGTTTTCCATTCAAATACTTTAAAATCGATTATTTTTTAAATTATTCGACATATGGAGTTTGCCCATAATTTATTTGCTTTATTTTAATGTTAAATACCGCCAGAATTTTAATCGTATCTATAATATTTTCGGGTAGCATTTTGGCATCCGCTCCCAATCATAATTATGATATTAGAAAGTGTTTTTCCACACAATAAACCACTATTAAAGATGTGATAAAATTGGAAACTGTATTACTCATGAAAAAGTGTATAATATACCGAATGTTGTTTAAATAATAGTAATTGCATAATATCATTAGATATTATAAATAAATTAATTTCAAACAAAGCCTAGATTTTTAATAAGTAAAATACTATATTATACAGCATCCTTACAAATAAATATTGGTAACTATAAAGCCTGACAGTTTTTTCAGTGTACAATACAAATTATATTTATGTGGCCATAAAAATACAACTGACAAAAATATTAGAAAATATGTAGAATAACTTTAACAAGTTCTTATGAGATTATATTTTTTGTTTTCTTCAATATTTAACACTTCTGCATCAATTTTAGGTAGAAAAATGATTATAGCAGGGTACATTTCTTCTAGATAAAATACAAATTCAAAAAAATTGATAATTGCTGAAATTAACAATTTACAGCAATAGCATTGCAATTAATTAAATATTTGAATAAAAATTTACCCAGTATTGTCACATGCTTTGAACATAACCGACTCCGTCTATTTTAAAGTTGTTTAAAGTATAAAATAATATAACGTTTATAATAAACTGTTGGAAAGATTAATTAATTAATTGACTTTGATTATATATAATGTCGCAAAAACTTCCGACCATCCTTCTAGCGAAAATAAATAAATAGCAAATAAACGGTTCACCTTGACCTGCATGTCATGCTACCCCTTTGAGGTGCAAGAATATTCCTTACAATGTTGGATTACGTGTGCCAGATACTACGTATGTAGTATATAGTAATTTATTTGCAACATTTTGTACTTAAATTATATTGTGAAAGCATTGTAAGATTTAATGGGAATTATATAAATGTTATAATTTTGTTACAACATAATATAACTTAAATTAAATATGTCAGTACTTGGCAGGTTAGGTGAGCTGAGTTTAGGCCAGGATTCATTTTCTAATTACTTAACCCGAATTAGGATGCATAGGTATAACTTTAATGTAGAGGAAAGTTAAACATATGAAAATAACCTAATACAATATTATTTATTAAGATATTTTACAATATTTTAAATAGTAATGATAACGCATAACTAAAAAAAATAGCTGCAATAATGAAGTAATTTGGTTTAAATTGCGTTGTTCTACTTATCTAAAGAGAAATGTTAATGTCAACTTACCCTACAATGGAAGGGACTTGTAATATTATAATTTTTACTGTCTTAAAAGCATGGAGTGCTAAGACAAATGAAATGTCATTATTAGGGAGGCAAAGTAATTAAGAAGGGTGGTTACCATGGCTACATAACCCACTTTTAATTATTTTAGGTTTTAGAAAATATTACATTGGATTTTCTGGGCAACAAGTACTAAAAATTCATGAATTTTATTGGTTTTCAAATAATGCAAACGAGTACACCTACAAGTGTAATTTTCAATTTAAACCGAAATGATTTATAAATTGAATTATTTGTATAATATGAGTGTTCGGAAAATTTTAAACGTAAATATTTACAATCATTTAAATAATTTAGCCGTTATGTAGCTACAGAAAATAATTACACGTAACATACATTTATGTTTATAGTTTTATGAAGGGTTGGAAAAAATATTATACGAAGCTTTTTTCTAAGATTTATAATACTATAGAACACAGAGGAGCGTAAGAAGGTGTGGTTCATTTTATTACATTGGCTTTTTGATCTGTGTTTTTCAGATTTTGGTTTTGTTGGTCTAATAGTACTGTCACATGCAAGTTTTGTTCAACAATTTATTTAGTATCGCCGAGATTTATGGAAACCATAAATTGTATTAAAGGAAATGTGAAACTAAAACTAAACACTTATGCAACATAAATTTCCATCTTTGCTTTCGAAAAAATTTTTTCAGATAATAAATGAACGAAAAATAGAAATTTTGTTAATGAAATTGAAACCAAGTTTTATCTTTGACGTTTTTATGAAAATTGATGGAAATATCGATATTTTTAGTTTGAAATATGCTTCATCTATTGTCATTTAAATGTGGTGGATATACCTACCTACAAATTTGCATATCAACCTTCTGTAATGCATGTTTTTATTACCTCGATGGTGATAGATTCTGCGTAGCCAATTTTAAGTGTCAACCAGGGTCAACGAAGTGTATTTGTCAAATTTAATACTTTCAAGTTTTCCAATAAAGGAACTCAAATTGAAAACTATAAATTTTAACAGACACTAACTTAACTAAACTATAAATAATTGAATTTTAACTTTATGTGCAGTTCTATGGACATTTTACTAAAACAAAACTTTAAAAACCTTTGTTTACCATTTTGTAGTAGAGTAAAACTAGAAATTTTGGTAAATCTTCAAAATTGTCATAATTTAATATATCATTTCATGGTTAATACTAATCATTAGGTGCATTTAATCAAAAATAAAAAAAATTGTTGACAAATTGCACAAAATTTTACAATTTTATTAATTATCATTAAAATAATTAAATAATTTGAAAAATTAGTTAGTTCTATTACCTATTAAATTACTAATGCGGATATCGAATTATAGGGTCTAATTATTATTAGTCAAGTGTTAAATGTCTATGTAATTATTTACTTACTTTTTACAAATAAACATTTGTTTGTATAAATTAAAAAAAAAAATTAATAAAAACAAGTTTTCAATTTGAAAAAGTTATAATTTAACACGAACGTCACGCATTTTTTGTTTAATTATGATTGAGTTTGACGTAATATGACGTTTTCTTAGCACATTTACGTAAATACAGTATAAAAAAATTACCTAATGTTTGAGAATTATTGATTAAACATACATTTTTAATTTGAAAATCTGTGATGTACCATAAATGGTTTTTCTGATTAAAAATATATGTGTTAATTATTTATTTGTTTTATGTAAAGTAAAAAAATTAAAAGGAAACGAGATTCACAAAATTATGAAATGAATATAACTTAAACACAAAAATTTAAGAAACGTTCATTTTACACCTCTATTATACACTACAGAAAGCAGATATTAAAACAGGAGGTGGTTTAATCAATCAGGATTAGGTATATACAAGATATCCAAGATATATCAATTTATAGTACGTTTTTTTTTAAAGAAAAATATTGGAATTTGTAGTAAAACGACGAAATTGCTTTGAATTTAGACGGTTTTACAATACCTAAATTTTTACGATTTAAGTGTTATGTGTGTTGCCTAAACTGAACCGGACGGTCATAAATAAGGGAGTGTGGACAGAGTTAAATGTAATATCGAATAGAAGGTTATAACATTTCGCTTTTTTGTGGTGAATATTTAACATTACTACAAGATCAAGTGCTATTTAAATTATCTAAAGTTTTTCAGTGTAAATTAGACTCTGTAAACGACGCGCAACCTAAGTATTCATATCTTGGATTGACCATAGTGGTTCACATCTGGGACTCAGAGATGAGCTTTTGCTGGTATTCGAAGGCAGTTTAGTTCCTTTGGTGACTGCTGAAAGTCAATTATAGCATTATCTGTATATCGAGAAGCAAATTTAGATTGCCTAGTCTAACTTCTTTTTATTAGCACGGTTAGCTTAGTCGATCTTAGAGTTTAGTGCTTTACTTTGACTTAATCAATAGATAAGTGGTTTAGGTAGTGTAACTCGATATTAATCATATCAAATTTTTAGAATAAACCAAAAAATGCACTAACACTTTTTAGAACTAAAATGTTTAAGTTAACACAATATACATACACCGTATGTATATTATCGCAAACGTTTTTACCATACTATGGCATCATCAGGCGATGAACTAGTTCATGATCTCGTTTGCGATAATATACATACGGTGTATTTATATTGTGTTAACTTAAACATTTTAGTTCTAAAAAGTTTTTGTGCATTTTTTGATTTATTCAAAAAATTTCATTACTTTGACTTGTTTTCTTGTACTCAATTCCTAGAAGATTTTATTGTTATGTGAAATTAGTCCAGGTAAACTTTGAAGAAACTCAGGTCATGGAAATACGATTAATGATTATTAGATGAACAATAATCTAAAGAGCCTAAAAGTTTGAAGTTGTCATTTTTTTATCATTCTAAAAAACTACCAGCCAGGCAGTTTAGACTGACAGAGGTTATAGTTATCTATTAATTTAGTACGGTATTTAGTATACCAACTTGAGGATATCACTCCTGGGACCCAAAATTATATTTTGTTGGTAATTGTAGATTGCCAAAAGTAGAGTTAGACAAGGAGTAGTAGTTGCCAGTTCTGCCTGTATGCGATTTATGTTCTATATTAAAAAAACTGAAACTAATCACAATCGTGATCATTTAGATAATGTTAGTATAGATATTGCAATTAAAGTATAACAAATAATGTATGATGAAAAGCATAGATCTGGTGTTAACAATTTAATTTTCCGTTAAATGCATTTAAAGTAACCTAAAGAAACCATCTCCAGAAGATACTTTCTTTAACCAGTACCGTAAGTTTTAATCGCTAGATTCCAACTTGTGCTTGCTTAAATTAACTAGCCGTAGCATTTCAATTAATTAACTTGCAAAACTTACTCAAAGGTTAAAGAATTTCTAATGTTTTAAACTTATCCGATTCCAGCGCTTGTAAATTACGGAAATTAACTATTTTTACAGAATAAATTTTCTCTAAGGAAGTCTTTTGACATATGATATGTTATCTGAGGTCAGAATATAAACATTTAGTCATCGAAAAATCCTACTATAGATAGTAAGCCAGGGAAATCAAACCTGGAAATCTTGGCATGAGAGGTTAACACGGTCATTTACCTCCATTCCTGCTTGCCTATTTTGCCATCGAAAAAATTACGAAGCATTTAATAATAAAATTGAAAAGGGATTACGGTAACACATGGGATTCGTTCAGATTTCAAATATTTTATGGTCGTTCACCTGTATCAATCTCATAATTAAAATAAGTGTGTTAGTTGCCGCATGAGTTATTTTGTGTGGGTTGAAATTTGGAAAATCCATTTGTTAACATACGTCAGCAATGTAAAATAAGATGTGCGATATCAATTTATTTTAACATAAAGTTAACGCAAAGCGATATTGGGCAATTTAATACTGTCAGATTTCAATTAGTATAAATTTCCCTTTAAATGAGCTGTAAACTTAAGCTTAAACAATGTTCCACGTCACTAGATATTCAGCAGAAAACGAAATATGTGAGGTAAGATTATAAATAAGATTTACATAGCCAAAACTGTTTATCTTTAGCTGTTAGCAAAATTTGGTTAACATACTGGTAAGGTCGAACGTTTAATTTATAATGTTTGGTGTTTGCGAAATATATTTGGTCATTATTAGTGATTAACTAAACGGCACAGAAAGATAGACAAATTTAGTGTAGTTTTAGTCAAGTTACAAAGTGAAAGAAAAATATATTATTTCAACTTTTATTCGTTGAAATGGGAAGATATAGAAAATTCACAAAGTTTTATCTTAATGGGGGTTAAAACATTGTTGTATTAAAATCTTGGCTGGCGTTAGCAATAAACGCTATCGAAAAATAAAAATACAATATCGTTTTATCTGTTAATTAAATCTACAAATAACCATACATTTTCTCTTGAAATAAAATCCGTAGTAGGTACTTTTAAATTGAATTTTTAAATTATGGCTTCTATATCGGAATAATTGAGAGTTACAAGTGGAAAATTTGTTGAATGCTAAATTTGATTGCACTGATTTTCATTGTCTTGTAATTTACAACTAAACTTACGATTGATCAATATTATAATTTTAATTACTTTAATGGATTAATCGAAATTCTTAATATTGTAGGAATTAAATTTTAATATTTTAGTAGCACTTACTATTTCGTGATGCTAACAATTAATTTAAAAGTTTGTGATATCTGACAAAGACGTTTAAGTATTTCCTTCTTTGGAACCTGAAAAGCAAAAAATTTCACATTCAATTTTGAAAATAAATATTTTTTAAAACATTTATAGCAAAATTTCTCGAAGTATTGTTTATTTTAAGGCACTTTCAGAAAATTGTTTTTTGTAACTTGTTGCATCTTTATGGAAAATTTTATACTTACATAATATTTATTAAGTGTTCTGAAGTTAAATTACCCTTAACAAATGTTGAAACATGAAAATGGTTTTACGTTTAGTAAAGTGGAATAGAAAATGGCACATTATTATCTCTACGCATCATTACAACCGTGGCATATTTTAAAATAAAATTACCTGCTCTTGGATTATGTTCTTGAAGTAATTAATTGAAAAGTTTTTTTTTAAAAAGTCTGCGTTATTTGCAGAGGCATGGTCTGCAATTCACTGTGCAAAATAATTTACTATTAGCAATCATCAGATAACAACGAACCATCGAGTATTAAATTTTTTCATTATTTCGTTAATGTAAAAGCAATACAGCTAATTACTAATCTATTTTATGATACATTTCATTTCAAATTAAAAAAGTAATTGTAAAATTAAAAAATTAATATTGCATTCTGTAAAATTAGTTGCTTTTCATTTTACTAATAATTAATTGCCCTAAATAATTAATATCTTAACAGTCCTTTGAGTGTTTTATATTTTTTACATAACTGAATTATACTTTTGATTAATTATGTTGTAATTAACAAAAAAAGCAAGAAAATTATTTTACAGAAAATGTTTTGTTAATAGGTACTTGTAGTTAATTGCAAGTGCAATTACTTACATTGAAGTGGTCTTAAGAAAGTTGATTTATTTTTTTAACAATTTAATTTTGTTATTAATTAACAGGTAATAAAGAACTTGAAGTTTTTGTTTTTCGTTAGCTATAAATCACCACGTCTTTGTGTATTGTACTACTGTAATAAATCTACATATAAAATATACCAAAATCGATTTTACTTTTTAGACTGCTACAATATTTTATATCTTCTAAAATGCGTAACTTATA
Organism: Cantharis rustica; assembly: GCA_911387805.1. Taxonomy (NCBI): domain Eukaryota; kingdom Metazoa; phylum Arthropoda; class Insecta; order Coleoptera; family Cantharidae; genus Cantharis; species Cantharis rustica. The sequence continues at coordinate 42,295,749 of OU426879.1, forward strand.
GTTTGTGTGTGTAAGGGCAAAATAAATTATATTTATAAATCATTCTAATCATAAAAAAATCTTGATTTGTAGTTACAACAATGCAAAACCATCAGCTTAAAGTACGATAACGCCTTTTACTCGTTTACTTCCTAAAACTGTGTCTTCTTAAACTCAAATTAGCTTTCCGATTTTGTTCTTCACTTTGGATAATAGAGCAATTTTGTGTAATAAGGACTATTTACTTAATGTAACGTAAGAATTTGTATTGTTTTAAATGAAGTTTCTTGTTCTTTTTGCTTCAAGTTTCTAGGTTAACGGATTTTGAGGAATCCGAAAAAATACCCAGGAGAAATATATTTTGTCACTAAATCAGAGTTTAGTTTAATGTTATAGATTTATCATATAGGATAATAAATACGTATTAGTAAAACACGCCATATATTTACTCGCAAGAGAGCGTTATATTACACTGGATGCACTGCCGGTTTATGTTTTACTTCCCGGGAGAAGCTTTTAGCTATTTAAGGTGCCGTATCAAAGCTTCGCATTTCAAAAGCAACCATACAATGGCCAATTGTTTACTAAAATTTTCGTTTTAGTAAACTCCTTTTATTTACCTATATACGAGAGAATTTAGTGCTTAATCCTTGATTGTGTTAAAATTCTCTTCCGGTATTCTAAAACTCTCAAAATTGTGAATAAATTAGGTTGGGTTTCAGAAAACTGTCTGCTGTAGAGGTGTGGCAGATAAATAATGGGATAACCGTCTGAGATTGCGAGTTTCCGCTTGACCAGCGTCCAGAGCTCCTTCTTAAAATGCAACCGAGCAAAAAATTGCTTAGCATAAAGGATATTAAATATGCGATATTCAACAATTTAATATGGTTCTCTTATTTAGATTATTTTTATTGTAAACATTGTACAAAAATATTTACTTTCAAACAAAATTTTAATTGTTTGTTTTTCAAGTACGAAAGCGTAACGGGAAAAAAGTAAATTTAATTATTCTAATTTAACAAATTTCCTGCAGATGAAAATTTACCTAAAAATTTTTCAAGCTTCTTCCTCGTAATTATTGTTTGTATGTAGTATATAGCATGTAGGAAATTGTTATTATATCTATAAAAATTTTCGTTAGGGGAAACTTTTCCATATTATCCATTGTATTTTAGAAACTTATACTAAAATTATTATAATGAAAATGTATCATTTTTAACTCAAAAATATAACAAAAGTATAAAAGTAATAATAATTATTATTTTTTTATTATTTATAATATATTACAATACTTATTAATTCAAAACATTGCATTATGATTATTTTGCTAATGCCACACCGACAAATATTTTTTTGCTGCCAGTGATGACATCTGTCATTTTAAACAAAGATAATTATATTATTTAGTAATAATTATTTGTGTTAAGATGCGATATTGTTCCATACTTAAAAATGCACTAAAAGATAAGCCTTTCCTACCCGTTTTATTAAGAAGTGTAAAAAGTGTGCTATAATATACTGTTTCTACTATTCCTAAAATAAAAAACAAAAAAATTTACTATTTAAATATTAAAGAGCAATTATTTGTAAATAATTATTGTTTGTAATAAACAGTTATTATAGCAGTGTAGATAGCTGTCCTATCTGCAACAGGTAGGCACTGAAAATATTTATAATCATTTCCAAATAAAACGCACCGTATGCGTAAAAAAAATTTTTTTCCTTACTAGTGTGCTAAAAACTTTCGAAAAGTTGAAGTAAAGTACTTGAAACATTAGTAGAAAAATAAATGTAGGTACTTACGCACAAATACTCACCCAACAAATAGGTTGGAGTTACAAGTTTACAAAACAAATATTTCTGTGTTCTGTTCTCAATAATATTCATGACTTTTTTAGTGAAGGCCTTTCTATCTTCTCGTTGTTCTATGGTTTCACCTATAGAATAATTATTATTGTGTGTGCGGTCTACTCTTCGGTACACTATTTTGGATAATTCGGGAATTTTCACCTCGTTTTTGTTTTCTCATACCTAGTGGACAATAATTCTCACTTTTATTCCTTTTTTTGTCGGGTAGTCGTTTGCTTCTAACGTAGATTTATAAAAAAGAGAGTGTTATTTACAAAAAAATATATTTGCTAGGAAATTTAGAGAACTTTGTTTGTATAGTTTTCTAAAGCAAAAAGGTAAATTTCTTGAGATGCCTGCCAAATTTGCTGTCTCCTTAGAAGTTGCGCAAGTTAAATGGTTCCCCTGATATCCGAATTTTGGTTGACTTTATGTACATATAATTTTTGCATATTCTTCGGCGTCTCATAGCAATTGCCAAGTTTAGCAATTACCATTAGGCTAATAAGTGTGGGATTATTTCAAGTCGCAGGAAGTGTATAAGATGCCCTGCCACTTTAAACAGCGTCACGCAATAATTACCTGCGATGAAAAACATTTGCATTCTGTAACTGATCAAATGCTGGCTTCTAAATTCAGCTTTCAACTTCCTCTTGATATTGTTTCGTATTAGTAAAAAAAATAAAATTTTTACCTTTTTATTGTAATCGATTTACATAAAACATTCTGCAATATCAATAGAAAAATCTGCACACCCAAAATGTGGATTTTGTATTCGAGGTAAAGCCTTTTGGTTTATTTTTTTTTATCTTTTCAACAGTTTAACTCTTAACTGTTACTAGCCGGTCAATTTTATTTTTTCGCATGACTTAAATGTCAATCGGCTGTCAATCAACTAATTTTCAATTTTATTGTATTTTTGTTTTTTGGTTCAGGGATGACATGTAAATAATTTGGTTAGCATAAGACTCTTTTTAATCCAAAAATTGTAAGGGTTAAAATATAAATTTCACTCGTACAAAACTTTGTTCCAATTTTATTTAAAAATGTGCGTAATTTTATTGCATTAAATTTTGGTTACCTTATATGGTATCGTTATTTGCACGTGCGTCCACAGCTGATCGCGCCTTGTTAAACTAAATTGTTGTGAATATTTTTCAAACAACCGAAAACATCAAAATCTTCACAATGTTCTTATCTATTAATACTTCTACTTCAATAAAAACGACTTTAATTAAAATAAAATCACTTTAATCATCAAACTTAAAAAAAAATTAAATTAATTTGCAGCGGACTCAATTTCACGATCGGCTGCATTGGACACCTTGGGCTGAAGCGTCCTCTTTCTTACTTACACCGTTACCAACACAACACAACAATGTACAGTATGTTACAAATAAATAATTAAAATAAAACAAACTTCAAAATATTTTACAAAATGACTAAAATAATGATTTTACGGTTTCAAAACACAATATATAATTTTTTTTAAAGATTTTGAAAGAATTTGAAAGATGACAATAAAATGAAACGAATGAACTATGAAGGAACTCCAAATATTGAATAATTTAAGAAATAATTGTTTTAAAGTTTCAAATTTTGTATAGAAAACCCGTCAAGAGCTAATTCAAGGTGGAAGGCTGACCTCATGCGCAGTTGATCGTTAGAGATGATGATTAACGTTATTTATAATAAATTTATTTGAGATAAGAAATCATTACTTTATCAAAATTTAACTTAAAAACAAAGATCAAGGTTCTTGCAGATCTGTCATTTTCGAGTTCGGTCGGGCCCAGGAAAATGTTTTAAAATTTTTAATGTACTTCGAGTTCTGTGTTTTTGAGATCTGCCATTTTTGAGTGCAAATATGCCTAAAAAATACTTTAACAAAATATCAATATGCCAAGGTAAATCTTATGGTAACAGCCAATCGAATGTGAGCTTGCAGTTTTTGGTAGTTTTTACGCATATTTTTGGATAATCAATAAAATTTAATTTTTATATTAGTAAATTAGATCTACAGCTACCATAATTGCTTTAGAAAAATTTTTAAATTTGTCGACCGACTTAACGTACTACTCCCTTTAATTGCAATCAAGTTACGTAAAGCATTTTAAAATAATACTATAGACATCATTATATTCAAAAACTGCTTTTTGTGTTTCAGTTTAAAGTAACGCATTGTAATTTTTACTTCTAAGATTTATTAGATACTACTAATACTGCAAATCTTATTGTATGACATCGATGTACAATTTACTGGTAATGATTGCAGTCATTTTGTAGAAAGAAATTGTTTAAGTGACTGTAGAAAATGTAAAACTTTCATAGCTTTGATTTTGTAAAAGCATATTATTTCAAAAGATATACATTCTACAAAAAATGTTCTCTTAAAATTTTAGAAAGAAATTCATAAAATTGGTTGAGTGGTAGTTGGTAAATTGGTAGTGTCGTCTTGCGGCTGAATTCCAGGTGCAAGCATAAGAAATAATTACTGCGGACGCCAATATCTCGGAACGACAAATTTTAACCAGGTTGACAGCAAATCAAAAGCTTGATAGCTTTCATCCATAATAGAAAGAGCTTAAAAGTACTTGATTTAAAAATAATTTTTTTCAGCAGTTTGCCATTTTGCTCTTTTTTTAGATGTCTTATTTTTTCTCTGTTATATTATTATAGTCATATCTATATAGACGGGTCCCCATATAGGCATAACTATTTTCACTCGGTATATACTAGGCTACAAATCATCCTAATGTTTTTTATTGTATCATATTGAGATTAATAAAATGCGCTGAAGATTTGAAAAAGATCTTTTATGAATTTTTATAAATGCAAAAAATGCACCATGTATTTAATGAATATAATATCACCCGCAGATTAACCTCTCTGAAAGAGACAATCGTATATAATAGTTAGTCCAAGCAGTTTTTTTTTAATAGTAAACCGTTTCCTAGTGTTTGTACATTTAATGTAAAATATACAGTATTATGCTTTTCCTTTATACCTAAAATCTTTTCCTTGGCTTTGAAATCTATATTCGAATCGATGTGACTACTTAGAAATCAGATGCGTTCAGGATGAAAAACGATAAAGATCCATTTAAAATTTTTTATGAATGCTATTAGTAGACATCGGGGAAAAGCTTGCAATGAACTAATACTGGAGATAAATGGCAAGGATCAATGTTAAATCAAGCTTTGAAAATGTGCTATACCTATTCGTGAAAAACGATGATTATGCACGCGATAGGCGTAAAAGAGATGAAAATTCACAGAAAGGAATAATCGTGTTTATAAAGATGCATAGGTAGGTAATCGTTACTTTATTCTGTGTTATATTTTACAAGGCTTATTAATCACAAACAAAATCGTTGCATTGTGAAAACGTCTGAACAAAATTTAAAATATATGTAAAGGTATACCGAATTTCATTATGTTCTAAACAGTACGACGACTCTTCAAATATTGCTTTGACATGACAATTTTTGATATAGTAATACGTAAGATAAAAACGTTACAAGATCCTGTCACCCTAATCGTAAAAAAAATTGTAAAACTTATCACTTACGTACAATTAATAACATTTAAAACAATAAAATACAAATTACTTTATAATTTATAACACAATTATGTAGTATGTTGTGTTACACTATCTTGTAATTTGATTTTTTACTACATTTATATAAATGTTTGATGTCAAGTTTATATTATTGCTCAGTTTCGCAATGTTAGTATGGCAAAATATATTGGAAGTACATACATATGTAATCCGCTCTTTCATTTGTTTCATCTGCTCAAAAAAGCTTAGAAAATAAAATCAATAACAAAAATTGCACAACAAAATTCAATTTGAGAAGCAAAAGATATGTTGCTAGTACAGTGTTAATAATAAAAAAATATATCATATGGTTGAAAGAAAACATTGTAAGTTTAATATTCTTTTTACATTTTTTACCTGCAAATTCAAGTGAACAAATTCAATAAAATGCTCATAGTTTAATTTACATACTACATACTTTTACATTTTTAAATAGCCGTTAAAAAATTGTTATACCGCTTTGCTACACTACCTCGTTTAAGTGATGTGATTAAGCTGACACTATTTGATTAAATTTTTTTTTCAACGAAAAATTTAAAAAAAAATGGTTCAGTTTTTTGTAGTTATGTATATTATACCAGTATAATACAACACGAACAGTGTTTTTCATGTTGATGTAGTTTTATGAAAAATAATTAGTAAAGTTAGATGGTTATCGCAATAACCATAGATAATGCTCGTAATCTTCCGAAACAATCTCTATATTTAGGAAAATATATATTTAACCTGAAAAAGAAATAAAATATTTATGAAGGAATTACTGTACCACAATACAAGTTTTGCATAGTAATTTGTATACTTTCAAAAACTATGCACGTCTTGCTAATAATATGATAGGTATATAATGCAATGCAGCATCTAAATTTTTTTAAACAAATTTAATAAGTAGATGACTTGGTATATTACAAAAATTTAATATTTTTTTGATTCATAAAGAGATATTTTTTGCTTTACATAATATTTTAAGTTTGTGGTGGTTTCTTACATTGTAATTCTGCAGACAAAGATTTCTCGGGTTAGGCCAACAAACAGGACGTCATGGGTCTTTGATACAGAAAGAGAGAGTAATGTGAAAACTCAATCTTCAAGGTTGTCAGGTCTAAAATCGAATAGGACGCCACCACAAGTGATCACGTGAGGATCTTTAAACTGAAGTACTTGTGGAAACCAACCAGTGAACGTTCGAAAGACAACCTTCTTTTGAAATAAACAAATAGGCTGCTACTGCTTATATGAAAATATTGACACAATATTAATAAAAAAACAGATTGTATTTTCAAATTCCGTTCTTCAAGAAGAAAACTCATTTTAACACCAGCAAAACAACCAGTCCTTTATTATATTAGAATAGAAACTAATGCCTAGTTTATATTGGCATAGTAAATGGGTTAGTTGCTTGTACCTGTAACTTGCAAGACAGCTACTAATGCAATGTAAACCGATAGGACAGGACTTGTCTGTATGAATTTGCCTTGTGCACAGGAAAGTTGACTAGCTAGGCTAGTACTGGTACATATAACGGGTACAAGTAACTTAACCAATGTACACTAGCCATAACACTGCAACCAACCTCACATAATTCTATGCAGTGTATACGCAATCGTGGGGTTTAAACTTTCAAAGAATTTTGAAATACTTAGCTTTTTTTTTAATGATTGTGGTAGAAGTACAACCACGGTTTTATTTCTATTTGCGTTCTTATGTATGGTTCAAGAAGAAGGCAATATGACACCAACCAATAATTAAGTTTTTCTAGTAAATTTAATAGATTTGGCCAAAATGTTTTCCGAACGGATACTATACCATTTTAAGAACAATAAGAAAAGTTCCATAAAAATAACTTTGTAGAATTTAGAAAATCTGTAGTGCTGTGACCGAGAAAGATCCAGACTTTCGAGATTTCCATAACTGATTGGTGCGTATTTCCTCTAAGCCATCCGACTGAGACTGTTTAAGATGTATTTTAAAGCATTTCATAATTCCATTCGACTCAACTTTTTAGTTTAGCCAAATACTGCGCGCTACTGCTCTGATAAATTGACGTTCTAGATAAAATTTTGTATAGTATACTATGTAAATAATACAATATTATGTAAAGAAAATTAAAACTTTGTACACCTGACTTTTCTTTTCTAAGATTAAGCTTTTAATTATTTTGTATGTTCTATTTCCTCTAATATGTTTAACTGTATATTCATGAGAAGTCTTCTACATAATTTTCTAAGAAAATAATTTATTATAATATTTTAGAATTTCCACAATCCACAGTTCTGTACGGAGAGTGTCTGGGGGGTAAAAAATAAGATAATTTATGTATATATTCATTTAAAGTTAAAAAGAGGTAATAAGATCCAGATCCAATAATTGCTTTGTATATAATTTTTCCAAGTCAACCAACTGTTTAAGGCTTCACCTAGTCTTATTTTCTATTATTTAAAAAAATCCAGTGTTGGTTAATCTTTTTCACGATTTTTATCGTATTTTAAACTTGTTTGTTTTTATATTATTTTAAATAAGATTTTACCCTAATAAATGTAAACAATTCTGACCAAATTTAAAATCTATAAGATTACATTGTTACAAGTTTAATTAAATATGCAATACCATATTAACTTCTTTCCTGTGACCAAGGACGATTATATAAGGGTGGCGCGGGACCAATGCTATTACTGCATATCTACTACGAGTATATTATTTCTTAATAATTAAATATGTTTCAGAAAAAATATTTTAGAAGAATACAGTAAACTGCACTTGTAAACTCAAGAATGCAAAATCTTTCTTACCTACATAATTATACATTAAACAGGAATTAATAGCGAATTACGTTACTATGGCAACCAAAGTAAGAACCAACCTTATATTAAAAACCATTTTTGTACAATTATTGAGAAAAGACTCTTAGCTCATATGAGCTGACTTTGCAAAAATTTATATATGATTATTATTATTCATTAAAAATTTGGTGATTTAATACGATTAAAATCTATAATAAAAATGTTTCAAATTGCACTTTTTATAATAAGAGTGTGGATTTTGTTGTCTTCTATTCCAAAAATTAGTCTCTCAGATAGAAATATGTAATTGCGATTAGCAAATCCCAATCGCACGATGACAAAACTGATCTAGGAATAATTTCGCTGTATGCTAAATCCATCAACATTTTTGTTTTATCATCAAAAATCAGAATTTGATTGAGTCCTCCAGCGTAAGTGTTTGTCCAATTACAAGAGGTTATCTCACACATTTCTGATTTGTCTCTGAATTTCTTATTTCAGGAGCCGCTAGCAAAACATACATCCAATACATATAACATACAAATATTTCCGTTGACGGGACATATATTTGAGGTGCCATAATATTTTGATTACAAACTTTATTTGTGGTAAAAATAAATTGATATTAAATTGAAATTTACCATCCTTGTATGATGTATCTGGTGGGTCCATAATTTCACCCTTTAAATTAGTAAAATCATCGTTTACCAATTCCACTTTAATGCAACTTTGTGCAGCTTCTTTAATTACTAATAACCTCTGCAAATTCATTTTGTATTCTTATTCCTGCAATATTCTTGAAATTTGTTTATTTTTATCTTCTAAATACCTTCAATTTTACCTTGAAAACATGAATCAACTAATAATTTTAAATCAAATTTTGTAATTTGATGTGATTTGATTCTTAAGAGAATGTTAACATTATAAGAGCGGCCCAAATAAAATTTTGAGAATTATTGGTACTAATATTAAAGCTTTTTGGTACTAGAGAGTGAATTTTAAACAAAAATTACAGGTTTGTAGATGATTGTTTTTTTATATTTTTGGATTATAAAAAATTATGAACAAACTGCATATCTTCTTAATTCGACTTGTTGGTGTTTTTTGTACTTACGTGCTTAATATACAACAAAATTTTGATCTTAATTTCATATTTTAATTAAAAATTTTTTTGTAATAGTAAACTGTCGATGGCTTTTGAACTACAGGGTTGTCAAATTCCTCTATTTTCAGATTGCTCTTTCTTTTTGTTTTTCACTTTTTTCTTCTACTACATTCAAATAATATACATGTAGAATACATATTCATATCAACAGGTTCAATTTATCGTGTACAAAGGATGCAAGTCCAAGACGATCACTTATTTCCGGAGTTTCTCAACTTTTGAATAATCATATTGATTGTAACTCACTCATAGAGAAGATTAAATTTCATGTACCGAGACTTACCAGTCAAAATCAACAAGTATTTGATTTTGATAGGTATCTCACTAACTATTGCAGTATGTATTCTAATAATTGTTAAGTATGCTAATTTTAATTTTTACATTATAAAATATATCTAATAATTTTGAGAATGCATTTAAAACAAATGTTATTAATATAATATGCTTAAACCATTTAACATAATCATGTCGTCGTTAAATCAAAATCTTAACCGATTCTAAAGCAGCTATTATTTGATACATTTAATTACTTCCAATAGCCGAAAAGCTCTTTCAGTGGTTTAGTCTCCTATAGTTATAATGCCTATCCAGTGCTCCCGATTCATCGATTTAATAATTTAATTGGCAGGTAAAATCTTAACCTAATGAAATTTAATTCACATAAATGCACTATTTGGAAAAATCAGTTGAAACATATAAAATCAACCTAGATATTACAAACTTAGTTAGAATATGTAAAATTTACTGTTTCGCTCAAATAATTAATGTATTAAAATAATTTTGTTCCGCATATAGCACAAAAGAAGAATTAATGCAATTTGCTTAATAAAATAGACACTGTCAATCAAATTGAACAATGTCCAATCTTGGTTCAGAAATTATAATAACGTAAAATCCATACTTATGAATTATTCAAAACGCTATAGTATTTGTTCATTAGTCAATTTTAACAGGTTGACGAGATTTTGACCATTTCATTATGCATAGCTGATGGTCCATGAACAACATAATTTATCGAATTGTAAGTTAAATGTATTACCAATATAATATTGACATTTACATCACGCATGCAATATTGTAAAAACTTGATCATTATGAAGCTGCCAATAATAACATTATTTAAAATTGAAGTTTCATTTAAATATGACACATTTATCCTGCCCTTAATGGTAAAAGAATAAATTACATCCTTGCGATATAGAATGCATGTGGACGTATTACAAATTTAATGTTTATGGTTTGTTATTTTAGAAGCTGTAAATTTGAATAAATTGTAAAGCTGCTTATTATAAGCTATTTTATATTAGGGAAATTTTAATTAATATTTATAATTACTTATCACTATTAACGGGAACGGTCATCATGTAATTGGGTTGCCATTATTTCTAAATTTATGGTAACATATTAACAAGTTTGTAAAAAGATGTTTTTAACTTCCTAATTTAGGTAAAAATTTAACAACCCATTCGCAACAATATAACTAGGTGGCATTTGGCTAATCTCTTGCATACAAGAATCGTTAATGATGTAGGTATAAGTTATCAGATATCGAGATCTAGAATATGACACGACAAAGCATCGTGCATTTTCCTTCAGATAAAATGTAACGCCGCAGGTTTACGAATGACATTTCTTGAATAATTTTACAAAATAATAATCGTTGGAATATTACAATTATTTAGTATAACAAAAATGTAAAATGTAAAAGCAATAAAAACGACAATAATTCACATTTAACAGGTCAGGACTTAGAATATTTGAATAAACAAGAAAATAAATTTTAAAAAAATTTACGTTATAAAAACTAATAAAAATTTAAAATAAAAACTTTGTAATAAGATATAAAGGCCCCTATTTCACAATTATTATCGATCATCAGTTGTATTTAACATAAGAAAAACGTAAAAATAAAATAAAATGAGTCAAGAAAATATCATACCAAACAAAATTGAAAAATTAAAATTGAAAAACAAAAAAATTAGAAAAATTACTTTAAATTTAATGTGACTTGCCAAATAACTAAACTGAACAACGTCACGTGTTTAAATAAAGAACAAGAAACTTGATGGCATTTTGGAGTTTCACGGCAAACCGTTTATCTCTATTCAACTGATGTTGGCGTCGGGCGGTGAATTTATTGAGATTGATTTTCTCTTCTTTTAGCGCTAGGCTATGACTAGCTGAATTCTTGGATCCTGAAGGGGAGATAGGGATAGTAACAAGCGTGTATAATATGGATACCCGCTTCGGATGCCATGGGTGCGGAGAACGGTTTGATTTGTCTTCTACTGCTTCTTTCCTTTTTCCTGCTTCTTTCTTCTATCTTTATTCTTGTTGCTTCGATCTTCTTTCTTTAATCTTCTTTCTTCATTCTTCTTCTTCCTTGCGTGCGGTTGTTGTGGTGATGGTTTATAATTAGTTCTCGGGTGGCTGGAGGCGTGGTTTAAATGACATTTTTAAAGTTAAATAAAGAGATATTGATTTTTAACGGTACGACCGTATATTTTGAAGTAAAGATACACAGTGCCATATTTTCACTTCTCAAACCAAATTTGAAAAAAGTTTTAAAATTTTACCACGTTTTTGTACCCAAAAGCACGTTACTATATATTAGAAAATTTAGAGAATTTTATAGAGAATTTTTAAGGCTATAGTAGTGTGGTATTTAGTAGTATGTATGTATATCTGTATATAGTATGTATGCACCAGCAAATGAATTATCATACATAAAATCATCTTTATAACCATAATACATATTTTATTTCAAATTTTTATTCTGTATCATGATTTATGAGAAACCAAAACATGTCTAAAAAATGAACAAACTAAAACATATTATTAAAATAATGAATTTTAACTATTTAGTAAAAAATACATACTTACATAGAAAAAATAATATTTAAAAAACAATAATTCACATTTAACAGGCCAAGACTTAGAATACTTGAATAAACAAGAAAATATATTTAAAAAAATGTACGTTATAAAAACTAATAAAAATTTAAAATAAAAACTTTGTAATACGATATAAAGGCTCTTAATTTTTTTAGGTTTTTTGTTAGATGATGCATTGGTGGTTTAGTTTATCATTATTTTCAGAGAAAAGAGGGTAAAAATACAGTTAATATAATATTAGAGACTTAAATTTGGATAAGTCGGTGTAAGGAACATACTCTTCGATGATACTTTTACCATACTTTTCAATAAGAACAATAATGATTTACATAAAAATTAATCACCTAGAAGTTGGTACTTTCGAACTGATAAACTATTAAATATCTCGTCTATCGGAATGAAGTGAAAATTTTTTTATAGTTGTCAAATAAGCTTGTGAACCGCATATGAATTTCATCAAAAGTTCGTTTAGCAACTCTTCAAGTAAAGACTACCTTGGTTATGTAACAAAATCCTCCAAGCTGGATCAATTTACAAACTGGTTGTAATGTTCTGGAGAACCTGTATTTATGTAATTTCTACAATTTCAGTAGTTATGAAAATTCCTGCTCTATAAATACCTTTTTGAATTCTCATTTTAACTAAATGTTAAAATGCAACATGATTGAAACGAACAACATTTAAATAATGCACTCTACTCGTATAAATGGATATAATACAATAAGTTACCTATACTATTGTGATGGTATTTTTTTAACAAAACCTTTTTCACCTTTAAACTACCTCGGCTTGCTCAGTTTTATCGGAAGCATAAAACGCTCAGTAGTCGGTTCCTGTGAGTCACCCTGTTTGTCTTGCGAGCAAATAAAAACTCGTATTTTTGAATAACGAAAAATGTTGTTTATTTAAAGGAAAATTTTGTAGCGACAATTTCGCTTTTTGGCTTTTAAGTGTGTAATTGTGTTCGACCACTGAATTTAAAATTTTATTTACTGTATTCTTAATCTGGCTAAATTTCAATTTCATTTGTCGTTAAATGTTAAATGTGTAGCAAATAATTTTGTATAATGTTTTACAAATGTTGAATTTATAATAAAAAAAATGTTTCTTCACAAAAGAGTACTTATTTTTCAAATACCTGGTATGTAATTTCGTAAGCGTTCGGGTACTCGTCTCGTTCAGTTAACCACCATTTGGCTCCTGTGCTTTGGAAGTGAACCACCTGTGCGTTGATAACGAAATTCTGCTAACCGCGTGGAGTAGTTTAAATTTTCGTACTCGATTTGATTGAAACTCTTTAATCACAATACCGTTGATCCTGTTTTCAATAATTTCCAAATAATTCAAGTGTACACTTAACGTAGGTACTTAAATTTCATATTCTAATCTCCAATCTTTCAATATTCAAAATGGCGTAGCGTCACTACCTTGACTTTCAAAATACTCCACTTAAGAAATTTATCAAATTTAAATATTTTGAGCAATTTTACACTGAAAGCGACGACTCGTCACAAATGCTTGCTCCTATGGCTCGGAAACTAATTTTCACTTAGTTATGGTGAAAATTTTACAATCGCAAAATCAAAAACGCACTAACGCAAATCTAAGCGTCCGTCCTGCATCAACGCTTTTAGCCGACCTCCTTGCGTTCAACCTCTAGATAATTCATACCCGGTAAGTTCTTTATTACGTACAGGATGGTGCACAAATTAGTTTCTCTTCTTTTTCGTAGATGGTTATCGAAGCACAACACAAATGTAATTCACATCAACGTTTTATAAAATATTGCAATTAAAATAATGTGTCACGGAGGTGTTTAAAGTAGTAAATTTAGCCTTTTAATTTCCCTGCGAATAAATTAGAACGTATTTGCAGTACTTAAAACAAATAATTGACCACTATCTCAACTGGCGGGTTGACAGCATTATATTACACTATATTTGAATCTTGTTACATCGGCAAAAGTCATTTCAAAAGTTAGACATCGATTATTATTGTTTAGTCCACTCTCATTTCATTTCAAGGTGCGCGATAACTGATTTGTTAGTTTTTTAGAAGGCAAATTTCTAAGTGGTTTATAAATAACTGAAGTAAATGCAATTGTGGAAACACGAACGTGGAATGCCACGACGACCAGCAAGAAACATTTAAATGAATGATTCATCAAATGAATAGGTCGCCGATACCAATGCATCAGCTTTATGTCCCCGGCACCTCCACCTCAAAATATTCAAATCGGACTTGGTGCAATCGTTTGTACCGCAAAAATTTTTGTTTGTACCGAAAAGGCAAAGAAGTTACAGCACTTTCAAAGAGGGGGTGCCAGGTACATGCCAGCAACCCCACCTCAAAATATTGAAATCGGACTTGGTGCAATCGTTTGTACTTTGTTTATATCTGTTTGTACCGCAAAAATTTTCGGTTTTTAGGTTTTCATTTTTGTGCTTTTGGTGCAAACAGGTACAAACGAAGTACAAACGATTGCACCAAGTCCGATTTCAATATTTTGAGGTGGGGATGTTGGCATGTCCCAGCCCCCCCACTTTGAAGGTGTAACTTTTTTGTCTTTTTGATACAAACGAACATTTTTGCGGTACAAACAGATACAAACGAAGAACAAACGATTGCACCAAGTCTTATTTGAATATTTCAGGTGAGGGGTGCCGGAGACATGAAGGTCAATGCGTCATACTTTTTAGAAAAAAGTCTTCTTCGAGAGTAAACAGTTACATTTGGATATTTTCTGTTGAAAAGTTGAAGACTTTACAACTATACAACTAAAATTAAAATCTGCACAGAAATTAATTATAATAATTATTATCATTAGATTAGTAAGTAAATACTTGCTTTTATTATTTAAAAACGGGAATATAAGATTCATTAAAAGCATGATTATACTGTAAATAGTAAACAAAATTTCTATAATATTTAAAAAAATTATACAAGTCGCTAATTTTTCCCACTTTCATTTAATTTAATGAACTCTTTGACAGAGGAAGATGTTTTGATTTTTTGTTACGTATACAAGATACAAGTATACGTATTTTGTACGTTACAAGACGTACTCAAAAGTTTTAGCCGCCTCACTTGAATTTTAATTTATATATTACCACAAACTAATTATTATTTAATTTCTATGTGTATATCAAATTATTACGAATATAATTTCTAACAAAGTAAGCCCCAGTACTTACCTGCTGCTTACGGGATGACACATTAGATAATTATTAAATCCTAAATCGCTGAGTGAGATGGAATATCGCACATTTCTGGTCATTTAATAGTTGCAAATTATAAAATCAGAGCGCAATCAATTAATTTTATTACATTAAATAATAAAGAAATTATTAATAAAATTCTTCTAAAATCTGAAAATCAATACAACGACTGACAAAACTAATCATTTTTAGAAGGCTTTTTATAAGAAAATTAAAGATCTGAATAGATATTACCTCTTTTTTACATTTTTGTAATTTTCTTTGTAAAAAATAATAACCAGATAAATAATTGATGCTAATAGAGGCTGAAAGTTAAAACTGAAGCTAAATATTGAAATGTGTGAGATAGTAGTAGAGAGGGAAGTAAGTTTATATTTATAAAGTTAAATTAAGGAAATCAATAATTGAAGGCAAAATTGTAAACAAATTTTTAAATTCAATTAGTAAGTTTAATTTTGAATTGGAAAAATAAAATACTTATAAGTATAGCAGCGTAGGTGTAAACGATAAACGTTTCGATTTATAAAAGAATTAAATTCATTAACAAGCTTATTATTATTATTATCATTATTAACAGTAACTAGAAATAATTATTGTACTTTAATATATTTAATAGTAATACTTGAAAATGTGTTTAATGCAACTTGAAATATAAAAAAATATAAGGTAAGAGATAATAAAGTAAGTGTCGCCGTATTTTTATTCTATTAATTTCATTTAACGCCAAGTTTACTATAATTTAGTTTTCACAATTAGTTACGAGACGTTCACCTGAGCAGAAGAAGGAAGAACTTGAAATATTCCAGCTCTTGACTTTAGATCAAAAGGCTAGCCGCCCTCTTATCAACGACCTACGGAATAGAATAGTATAATAGGTTTGAACTAAAATTCAAACTTGACAAATACTCTACTGTACTATGTACTATATAAGCAAGGATAACTTTCATAGAGTAATGAATGCAATTAAGAGAATATTTTATTTGCAATAAAAATACTTGTGGTCTAACATTTAAAGTCATTTTTAATTTTGGAGCTATAAATTACCGAAAGTCCTAAACCTTTCATCTGCCTCGCATATAAGTACACCCAAATTAGAAGTACATACTTGGAAGTCGACTGATGAGAGGAACAATTAACACTTTCGTGCAGTAGACATATTACTGGTAAGTTTATGTTAGCATAGTTGAAGTGGTCAGAAGTTTATCTGCACTGAAGTTGTAGAAATTCACTTTGGTAATAAGTTAGAAAATTGAGTTATACCCAAATCTTTGAATCTCACTAACAGATAGTTCACAGTAGACGACAGGAAGACAAAATAATATAAGTTTCAAAATGAGATGTTAGGGTCCACTAAAAATTACCAAAAATTATATACTATAATGTGCAAAAGGTATGTATGTATATCTAACTGGTTTTACATTATGAAAACTGCAATTTCTACTTTACCTGCTACTTCAACTTGACTCTCCTCGCTCCACTAATAATAAAGTACAATGTTGCGCCGTACTTCTTGAAAAACGACATTATTTCATTATAAATAAATTAATATACTTTCTAGCTTCTCAAACTTTGTTGTTTGTTGCGCTTTAAACTATTTGTCATTATTTGTGGCATTTGCGGTTATAACTTTAGCTAGTTTGGTATTTAACCTAAAGGGAGCCATTACAGAAGTGCATTAAGAGATGATGACATGGAGTTGCATAACTATTTTCCGAGAGTTGTTCAAAATTACTTTCTGAAAGTTATTGCCGTTGTGATATTTATGCAAAGTTCACCTCTAAAGGCAATTCTAGATAAAATTCGCATGCTTAATTATTTTTAAACCAGACTTGATCGATTTTCGTTTTTTCTGAAATTTTAGTCTACATAATAATTATGTGCTAAATAAAATTATCTCGGATACAGTTTTAATTACACACAAAATTAATGTTGTTTTCCAAATGGTTAAACATTTATTAAAGAAAGGTTTCAAGAATAAATACTTCGTTTTTAAGCATACTTCGTAATGATGTAGACAAATCTGCAATTGTAACTGTACATTGTGATATTAATTCATTAAGAATGCAAATTTAAGATATTTAGTGTATAAAACACCGAGAAAACTTTAGGTACTTCTAAAATTACATCTTTCTTTTCAGGAAACAAATGTGTTTCCATAAATCAAAGTCGGAATATTTAGAATTTAATTAGAAATGAGCTTTTATGTTTGAAATGAGAACGGAATAATAAATAAGACAATAATAATAATCTACAAAATGACAGACCTGAAGGTATAAACCGTACTGAATACAAAGATGTCTTAGAAATAACACGCTTGAAAGAAGAGAGTTCGTGTGGAGAATGAGCTAAACGTGACCAATAACTAAGGCACTCTTCTCCACCACCACGATTTTCAAATATGATAGGCCATTATTATTTTTATTATTTTATAATAAGATGGTATTTTATACATATCATTTACATATTTGTGCGTTTGTTCCTTTGACACGGTAATATGCACAGGTCCTTTTATTATCGTTCTTATTTTTAAATAAGTAAATAGGTATTTGTAAGAAAATTTTAACAAACATTTCACAAAGCTTTGATAAATTATTATTAGAGTAAAAATTATGAGTGAAGGTTGGTATTGATTATATCGCGTTCTTTGATAAAGTACAAAAAGGTAATTAACTAATTGCCAGGTGATTCGTAAATTGTATCACAGGATGAAGTTTTATCAATATATTATATTTTATTTATTACTATTTTAGGTAGATTTCATTAGCTAATGTAAATTACAACAATAAAAATAAAAAATTACCGAAGTAGATAATAATAATTATTAACTGTGGGCATGGAACTAATCGACTGTTTAATTTCGAATCTTATTTGAATCAGAAATCTTATATCGTTTATACTTAGGCAATCTTATTTTCTGTAATTTTGTGGAAGATTATTATCCTTAAAATGTCATTTTGCAGGCATTTCGATGTTTTCTGTAACCATTTATTTCTATATTTGGTAATTTTCTCGTTAAGCTAACGACAATTAATTTGTTTCTTTCTTGAAACCTGATATGGATCTTAAGGGACACATTGTTGTAACCTGAATTTGGTTGTCGTATTTTTCGTTAATTATCATCCCTTTATTATACGTAATTATGGACGTACATGAAATTTCTTGACTATATTATTGATTTTCACGTGCGATTAAAAAATCGAAAACTAATATCGTGCAAATCAGCAAAAAAATTTTATTAATCGTGATAGTGATAGATGAGTTATTTGTAAAAACCAATCTTTTGCATTCTATTTTCACGTTTTTGAGTGTGCCACTATTGATCAAAACATGAGAAATACTCTACAGGTGAATTTTCAATTGGATGTTTACTTAAAGTAATGTAATGTATGGAAAGCTTTTATAAGTTTTGCTTTCCAAACATTTACCCAACTGAAAACAGGTTAAGCTTTTTCGCCATTTCAGAACTTTTTGTAGATTAAAAATTTAAATGAATTAATAATTTTAAAATTTACCTGAAAAAGTTATTCCAACTCACGCCAAACCAAAAGAAGTTAACTCTTGACTACAATAGGTTTTTACAAAAAATAGAAACTCAAAATTACGTAAATATTCAATAACCAACTCCGGACCCATAAATAATAATTTTTATTTTTTATGAGCTGTTTATCTCACTTATTGTTTATTTATGGATGATTTGGAAAAAATTATTCTAGAGACAGAAATTAAAAAATATATATGAAATTTCGGTTGTACTAATTGAAATAAATTTACATAGCTTTAAAATTTTTAATAAACCGCATTGATTTAATTTCATTTTATTAAAACATAAGTTAATGAAATGAGGAATGCGGGATATAGTGAGACTTGTAATGAGAAATGAGTATTGCTAATACTCTTCCAGCCTGCAACAGGATGAGGTATTTAATATACTTCAGGATTTGAATTATGTTCCTTCTTAGCGGAATATGAATCTGCGGCAAATTCCAAGGAAATTTACGGCGTTCTTTTGAGAGGCCATGTCTTCTTTTGGGAGATTTTGCCGATAATGAACTTCTTTCGGTTACATACTTTAAATAAAATACCTTTAGTTAGCCTTTTAATGAGAAACAACACGAATTGAAGCAGAAGTAGAAGTTATTTTGTAGTTTTAGTTTTCCAACTTAAGAAAATAAATTTTCATAAAAGTAAAATAAAGGATCAAGTTTCTTTTAGTACTTTTCCAACTATCTGTATTTTTATTACCCCTTCAGCGTTTGCATTACTTACACGTAAGTTGGTTGTTTAGTCATTATAAAATTTATTTTTCGCTTTGAATAAAATTTTATTTAACCATCTGCCTCAAAGAGAAAATATCAAAAATGATATTTTTGTTTGTTCAATTGCTTATTTTCTGTATCAAGGAATATATAGTTACCCTACTTTTTACATCGTGTAATATTTTATTTCTTAGGTTACTCTTTTATCACAAAATAAAATCTAACTTTTATAAAATATACCTATTATGCACTTGAAAAGTACGATAATAATTTAATTTACGTGCGTGCTTTTATAAATTGTTTATTTTACTTCGCATACATGTGAATTTATATAGAAATTATAGTCAAATCTAAGATTCGTACGTTGATTACATCAATTTTAATGATATATAATGTAACATTGTAAATGCGAATTTTTAGCGGTGCATATTTGTTTTTATTATCAAACCGCATCTTTAGTAGGCATTTAAAATCAGAAGTACTTATTTTAAAGTTGTGAAATTCAAACTATTAAATTAGTTTTGAACTTGAAGTTAATATCTTATTAATATGAAATAAAATTTATCTAATTATAAAATGTTAGTTATCCATTAGTTGTTTTTTGGTTTTAATTTTGTTCATTGGAAGTTTAGAAATGCTTTTTTGATTTATATTTTAATGCTTGTGATGCAGAGAGGTTTCTTTTATTAAACTAAAAGAAGTGAATTTCCTTGTACATTATTTGACTTAATCGTGTAAGGGATTGATTTTATGAATTCAGAACTGTATACTTCAACTTGTTAATTCAATTATTTCTTTTTTTTAATATTTTATTTGAAATTAAAATAATTGTTTTTAAAAGAAAATCACTTCATATTTAGTGAAACACAGAGCTATAACTGATATAAACTTACTAAACATTAGCATGCTGGACTAGTTGTTAATATCAGTTGCTTTGACCTATCATGTGTACTTATTGCTATTGCAAAATAACAATCAGAAGTGTAACATACAATAATAAATCTTTTGTTAACTTCTGATTAAAAATAGAAAATTATTAACATCAGATCCACATTACCTTAAAATTGTAATGTACTGGTCACGGATAGAAGTTGGTCATATCTACGAAAACGTTAGATGTTCTTAGATGACGTTCGCGTAGAGGTTTTTCTGAAAGATAGAGTAAGATCCAGTATTTTATTGTTATCTAGCTTTTAAATTTTTTTAGAAAAACCAAAAAATGCACATAAACACTTTTTAGAACTAAAATGTTGTTAGTTAACACAATATAACACAATATATCGAGTTGCACTACCTAAACCACTTATCTATTGATTATTTTAGCTTTCAAAAGTTCATCTAGTTTTATCCGCAAAGTACCTAATTTTTGCCAGGGAAATTGAAATTAAATATCAAATTACGGCAGTAACACTGGTTGGACTCGATTGATCTTTCCTATATTAATATATAACTTGATCATTCAACGGGGATATCAAATTCCAAGATGTTATATATTTTGATACCAATCGTTGATAACAAATTTGACTCAATTGCATTCTTTCTGTTTTGATTTTCTATTAATAAACCGATACATAATCTTGCAACATGAAGCATAAAAAGTCTTGCATTCAAAATACGATGGTAATTATTTTATCATTAGTTATTACAGTTATATGTATTTTGGGTTTATTTTTATTTATATTTTATTTAATGTTTTATATTTTTAGCTTTCAGTCCTATTATAATAAAATATACTGTAATATAAAATTATAGTGGTAATTAATCAATTTTTATAATTAACTAAACTCTTTACTAAACTTTCTTAGTTACCTCGGCTAGCTTTAAATGCGGTGGAACAATCTGACCTCAAGAGAGAATTCCTGTGACAATTTTGTTTTCGTTGTCAATCAAAAATATTCAATCGCAAATTATTTCAAATTAAGGAAACTGTCAGGCAACTCTCACCACGAATTTCAAAATTTCAACTGCACTATAGGAAAGAGGACACTTTTCTAAGCACATTAGAACAAAAAATTTTGCGGATTATGCAATAGTTTTTGAAAAATTCGTATTTAAAAGTGTAAAATTTACATGTATTTTAGATACACGTTTTAACACGGGTGTATGATAAGCCGTTGTTGAGTTAGGCAAAAAATAAAACAGGCCCGGAGAACGTCGTTTAACAACATAACAATTTAATAATATCCCTGTAGAACTTGTCAAGAGTGGAACTCCAAACCGTAGAACTCGTCCGGGTGTCGACCGCGACTGACAACAACATTAAGAGTAT
Organism: Cantharis rustica; assembly: GCA_911387805.1. Taxonomy (NCBI): domain Eukaryota; kingdom Metazoa; phylum Arthropoda; class Insecta; order Coleoptera; family Cantharidae; genus Cantharis; species Cantharis rustica. The sequence continues at coordinate 42,317,756 of OU426879.1, forward strand.
ATCAAAGCACACGTACTGTCAACAGAAATAATAGCAGAGGCTTAACGTGCGAGTTACCGCGGCGCTACTCAAGATATCGGGGTGTATCGGATTACAACTACCTGCTTTTAATAACTTTAAAACGTCGTTTTTTAAAAAACTAATGCATAATCTTCCGAAATTTTTGTTGCATTATATTCAGGAAATTGTCATCTTTCTTATAGTCCAGTTGAAATTTTGAAATTCGTGGTGAGGATTGTCTGAAAGTAACCAAAACTAAAAATAAAATTTTAATAATTCTTTTAAAGATTGATTCTTACTATATGTTGCTCTTTTTAAAACGTTAATTTTAAGCTTTTATCAAATATTATTTTAATTTTCAAATTAAACATAATCTAACATCCAATAATCAAAAATAAAATAAAATTCGTAATTAAAAAAAATATCACTCACCAAAGAAATCTTTAATACAAAGAACATTTAAAAATCTCACAAATTTTTCAAATAAACTGTCCACGTCCGACCAAAATAGAATTCCAAACCAAATTCAAACACAATATTCAAATTCTCAAGGTTTGAAAATACTTGTATAGAAATTTTTCATAAAAAAATACTCATAAAAAATTAGAGTCGAAAACTCTCGCAACCGGCTTGTGCGTCCATTTTTGACAAAAAGAAATTATCTTTCCTTTTTGACTCCACATCTTGCACATTTTAAAAAATGAAACTTACAGAAATAACAATTAAGCAGGGGGTGAGTCAAAATCGTTTTGTTTCACAACAATATATTGTCGTGTTTTGCTCTTCTACATTCGTTAAATAAAAACACCAGTCGGCTGCTTCTATTTTTTAGTTTTACACGCAAGAAGCTTTTTTTTATGTGTTCCTTACTTAACGCATCTCGTAATAGTTTATTTTAAATTACTATTTTAAAAATTTTTTAATGGAGAAAGACCGGAATTCTTAAGCATTATAGTTTAAGTATTTTCATTATGTTTTATATTTTTCATAAATTTATTTACCCACAAAATTTTGTAGTATGTATAATAAATTATTAAGCGTAACTGTAGTTCATTATACCTATAGTAAAACATTAACTAGATACTCGACTCCACACGGGGTGATTTTGTTAAAATGCTAGATTTTCAAGCTAAACTGGAAAGTGTGAAAAAGCGATAGACTTTATTTTGAATGGTGCATAATTCGATTGATGTACCAGCTTTAACCACTCAGAACTTTTTTTTATTTTGCCGAGAACAACGTAGGGGAATGTTGTCAGGGTTGGCCCGTCGTCTAGGTCGGCCCACTGCGATTTTTCAGTGTAGATCACTAAAACTACCTATGTGCGAGTGTGGCAAAACATCCCTCAATGACAACGAACTTTTCGTGCCATTACTGATTTCGGAGGGTAATGTTGAAACGTGTTGTGCACTCATACACTGAACCAAGACAAAAAAAGTTTTCCAGCAGCTGCAAATAGAGCATGAAAACTTGGAGGAAAAACATTAATTCGTTAAGATAAGCATCTAAAATGTGTTATGTGAATAGTCTTTATAAATTATTCAAGGGAAACATTCAATTTCGCTACTTGTTTGGATGTAGTGTGACGCGATGTGGTGATGGAACTTGTTGTCAAGGTTGGACCATTGCAAAAAAACTACGATAGTAAATGCAACATCTGCTTGAAAGCGAATGCTTCGTCGCCTGAACTCTATTGCATGCATTAAATGCAAAAAAAAGTGCATTTGAGAAGTGCCAAAATGGCAAGGAGTTATTTTATTTGCCAAAACGGTGATTCGGAATTATGTGTCATGTAAATCAGTTCTTTGCGATATTATATTGTAAAGTTTTACTCAATCGAATGAAAATAAAATTAATTTGGTTTAATATTTCATCCGGTTAATTTTTTGCATAAATTTGACAATTTTCAACGGTGGGACAACCTAGACAGCAATGGGCCAACCTTGACAACATTTTTTTTTTTAAATTCTCGCATAAGTTCTCTATTTTTTACCCAATCAATTTGCGATTGCCTCGAAAGTAACTTTATTCCTAGATCTTTCTGATCATGTGCTTAAATTAACAAAATTCTTTCTTACACGGAAGTTATGGGCAAAAGTTAAAAGGGTGGCCAACCCTAACGACATTCCCTTATAGGTCTTCCTATTCACAAAATTTAAAATTTTGTGTAAATTAGTGCAAGGTTCTAGAGCTTTAGAGTGAACAAACACAGAAAATTTTCTTTTTCTATACTTATATTATATTGTCGTGGTTACTAAATGAAAAATTCTGTTTTATTTATTTTGTAAATTATTTTCAACCTTGTTTTATTTTGATTTTAATTTGTGTAACAAACTATACATAAAATTTTATAAATACTATCATGTTGGTAACGTTCACGAACGGGTGTGCTTTGCCTGCGCTGGCACGAAATCAAGTATTTTTGATGATTTTGTTTAATAAAGTAAATTTAATTAAGTTAAAATTCTCTATTCAAGTGGAAGTGCTAACAAGATTAAAAATTTAGAAGATTTGTGAAAATTTTAGTTAATCGAAAATTTATACAACAAAATTTCGTGTGATAAGCCAAGCGCAGGTTCAACGGGCAATTACAATACCACATGAGGTAAATTTTTAACACAGCAACAAAATTTGTTAACTATATATTTAAAATAAAAATTGAAACAAAAATTTTAACAAAACGAAAATTTTCTAAATTTGAATTAAGAAGTGTCTCATGCTCACGCAATTATTTAAATGCCCTCCACCCGAACCCACAAAATATAAATTTTACAAAAATTATACAGAGGAGGATAAATAATATTGTGGTGAAGCAAAAGTCCTTATTGTAATTAATTAAAAAGTCATTGGGTCATTTCGCAGTGAAGAAGAATTAGTAGTCACAGGAAAATTGTAATTTGTAACACAGTTTTACATTATTGTTCTGGAATTGTTCAATTGGTGACTAAGACTGAAAAATAGATGTTAATAAAATAAACTTGGTGGGTGTAGAAGTTAAATTGAAGTTTTCTATGAAGACAAGAGAACTGACGTGTGGTTTGGTTGCGTTTTGGCAACTTTGCGAGTGCGGAGTTGACGATTATTGAATTCGTGATAACCAAAGAAGTAATTTCATTTTACCTAGAAAAGAGGTAAAATTGGAGATAATTGATTTGGTTGTGATATTAGTTTCTGTATGAATTTTGAAAATTCATGAGATATCACATTATTTATAAACAGGTATAAGTTTATTTGAAAACAAATTAATGACATTTGATTTACAAATTTATTTAAAATTTAATTAATATTACACAATAACACCTAGTACTGTTAAAAAGTGGAAATTAGGAAATAATTTGCAAGTAAAGGAATTTCCAATTTTTAATAGATAACATTTTACACGAAAAACTTGATTCTGCGTAGAGTGAACTGCAAATTTGAATAAAATTTATGTTGAGTTAATAGAATTTGATTAACAATAATCACTGGAATTTATTCCTGAGGTCGAATTATTCTGCCGCATTTAGAGGAGCTAGTCGAGGTAAATTTTAAAGTGTAGAAAAGGGTATTTTATCAGTTACTACTAAATTAAAAAAAAATACCACTACAGACCAGAAATATAATTAACTTTTACATGAGCGTCTCCGTGCTTTGAAGCACCCTAGCCTAGCGGACCTTTTACGAAGAACGGGGACGGTGGAAAAGCGTGCTGTCTTGTTTTACATAAAAGAAATAGTGGTATCATTAAAATATTTACACTCAGAAGAAATTCTTCATGGGGATATAACACCCAAGACTGGTCATATTAAAATAACAGATTTCGGAATAAGCGAGGAATTTGTTTCCTATGACCAAAAATAACGCAAATTTGCAATTGACTTCAGAATATTAGCAGGAATGTTTTATAATATGATAACAGGAGCAACGATAACACCGCAAAATAAATGGTCAAAAACTAGATTAAAAAAGACCAGAGATCTGCTAAAATGAGTATTATATATAGATCAGGAGAAACGTTTGCCATACATTGGAGCTAAAGTCATAAAAAGAGTAGATACTTTAAAAATGCTATGTGCTAGAATGAAGTGGTGCTACGATTAGAGAAACAGTCGTCTATACCACCAATTCAATGGAATGCTTCAGAGAATGCCTTGCGAGTCAAAGCTTTTAAAAATAAAAGTTTGCTGTCCAGAACTTTTTTGTACGAAATTCATTTACCCACTAAATTTTATAGTATAATAAATTATTAAACATAACTCTAGTTCATTATGTGAGTAAATTATGTTATGTATACTTTTTTTCCTTTTATATTTATTGTCAACGTAATAGTAATATGTCTCGAATGCTGTTCGTATTTGTATCTAGAGCCTTTTTGGTTATACATTGCTCTCAAATCATAAAATAAAAAAAAATACTGAATTTTTAGAGAGTAACAAGTTTTAATTTTTTCAAATAAATGCAGTATTTTTGTTTTCAAAATGAATACTGAAACATGAGCTCCACTCAACCTGCATGATTTGAATCGATTTAGTCTGTAATATTTTATTTTTAAATAAACAAACTAAACAATATATTAAAATAATGAATTTTAACTGTTAAGTAAAGCATATTATATAGTACTTACATTGGAAAATTTAAAAAAACAATAAAAACAACAAATTAACATTTAACAGGTTTGGACTAAAAATATTTGAATAAACAAGAAATGAATTTTAAAAAAATTACGTTATAAAAATGATGAAAATTTAAAAAAATAAAATAAAAACTTTGTAATACGATATAAGGCCTCTATTTCACAATTATTATTAAACATCAGTCGTATTTAACATGAGAAACCAAGGAATTACTTAAATTTTCTTGTTATTTCTAATTTTTTGTTTCTCAATTTTCTCATGTTAAATACGACTGATGATCAGTAATAATTATGAAATAAAGGCCTTTATATTGTATTACAAAGTTTTTATTTTAATTTTAAAAATTTTTATCATTTTTATAACGCGATTTTTTCAAAATTCATTATTCTTGTTTATTAAATATTCTTAGTCGAAACCTCTTAAATGCTAATTTGTTGTTTTTATTTTTTTTTAGTTTTTCTATGTAATTATGTATGCTTTACTTAACAGTTAAAATTCATTTTTTAAGTTAATTCTCTATTTTATTTTTAGCTTATTATCTTATTATTTCCAGATATTACTTTTATAATATTATAGGTACTTATTTCAATTATCACTTAATTAATTTATGTACATAGATGTATTTCTGAGAAGCGACTGCATCTCAAAAATTGAAGAAATATCTCCTTTTTAAATAAATTAAGAGACTTATTCTGCATACTGTGAGATACTACATCAAACCTGGGTTTCAACATTTGCTTATGATATTGTTATACATTTTTCGCGTTTTATTTATAAACGACCAATTGGTATTGTACAAATATTGACTAGAAATATACAGCCAATATATTATTTAAAATCAATATTTTAGCAATATTGCACTAATATTTATTCTATACCGTGTTAATAATGTTGTACAGTACAAATTTAATATCTTTTGTCAAATTGTAATATTAAAGCTACATTTGTAGTACCAATATTTTTTTATACATTATATACAAACAAAGAAAAATACAAACTTTGTGGTTTATACGATTACTAAAATTAAATAAATTATTAGAAATCTTTCAACCACCCTGATCTTGTAGATGACGATTGAGGTGGTTATCCGACCTTCGGTAAGTTTTTAGTTTTAGTGCAGTTTTGGTACAGCTTTTTAACTTTTACTCATAAATTCTCGAATCCTTTAATTGTAATTGTAATTGGGTAATCAATAGTGGGGAGTTTAGGGAGATCGGGAGATAAATTTAAGGGAAAATAATGAACTAGAAGATATTTCATATCACCAAACCATCCCTCCGGAATTTTTACACCTACGTTTTTAATTAATTATAATTAGTTTATGGAAATGCTATACTCCTGTGAAATTGAACTATAATGACGGCTTTCACGAAGGTATTTTAGATAATTATAATCGTCGATTGCATTTTAAATTTTTTTCGTGAAATCGGACATTAGTGATCTTACTAAAAATAGTAAGTATCTATAAATAAATGCCATAAATACGGCACAAGCAATCTTTTAATAATATAATATATTATATTAAATAAATATATAATATTAAAATATAATATTAATATTATTAATTAATAATATCCTACTCATTTTGTTTTAAATTATCCAAAAAATAAATTCTTAATGCATAAAATAAATTTAATAATATAACTATTTATGGTATATGGAATTGATACGAAATATAATAGAAAATTAATCTAAAAAATGAATTTTAAATGGATATTGTGGTAGTTAGTAGTATGTAATGTTAAAATAAATAAACTAAACAAAATAAAGTAAAGTAAAGTTTAAGTGAATATTGTAGTGTGTAACGTATGGCGTGATTGATAACACGTCATTTGGATAAATTCAAATCGCAAGTTCGTTCCTTGAAGATCTATAAAATTTTTACACTTAAAAGTTAAAAATAATTTTCGATTATTTGAGATATTTAAAAAAAAAAAATTTTGGTTTTGGAATTGATGATTATTGTTTTTGTTTTACGAACTAAAATTATACTAACTGCTCCCGCACACCAGGGTTACTCCGGACAAACAAGTGTTTTGATTTTTTTACTAAAATATCATTTCAATATTTACATAAGTTTGGCTAATTGACAGAATATCAGGATCAAAAAAGAAAAACGTTCTAATTTCGTAACCACAATATTATTATAGCTATGTATTTTAAGTTTAGTATATTTATTAAAAATATTACTCAATTTATATATTGTTATAATTTAATGTATTTATATAACACTCATTTGACTATTGATTATAATCTAACTTTGTATAAAAATTGTATAAAATAGAGTTGGAAATTATATGCAATATAATAGTTACTATAATCCATTGCTTAAAGCAGATGGTTTAATCTAATGTTCTATGCAGTTATTGATTCTGAATGTTTTTAATTTATTTAAAAATGAACTATTACGATTGATTTATTATTGCATTATAGTATATTTTATATGATATTATATTATGGAGTGTATGTAATAATAAAACACATTTAAAATTTAAGTTTAAATAATAAATTTTGAATCTGACATTGTCACAAAGTTTTCAAAAAGTTTTGTTGTAACTCTTCTATATCCTTTGTTATAAGACTTATAAAGAAATAAACAAATTTTTACAAACCTTTTTAATTATTTACACAATCTATAATATGTTTCCATATGAGAATAATTTTGACATTCGTATATTCTATTTTATATGCTAAAAATACCGAATTGAGTTTGAAGGATATAAAAGAACTGTAAATTTCAATTAAATTTATCACACTTTGTAAAATTTATTTAGTTTTTACGATTATAGTCTAGTCATAATAACTAATCTTACTCGCATGATGTAAGGTTAGTGCAAATATAAAACTTTAACAGCTACCATTTTCTAGCAATAAAAAGTAGCTGAGAAAACATAATGCACCTAGTCAACACCATTTGAAATGAATAAAATAAAAATTCTTCACTCATCAGAAAAATTACAAAGTGAAACATAAAATTACCAGAAGTTCCAAGTTATTTGAGTTTCCTTTCGTAAAAATTTTGTTGCACCCAAACGATGTTATCATCTTGAGCTGTAAAGAACTATTACACCTAAGAACGTAATCGCATCTTATAATTTCATCATTTGTATGGTTGGTACAAAAAATAAGAGAAGTCGTAAAAAGAAACAATAAAACTTGTACTTTGTATATACAATATACTTAAATATATAGCAGCATTGCAAAGATAACATTTTGTTTTTGTGTAAGAAACCGAGAGAAAAATGTAACTGTAAAAAATAAATTCTTTAAATCTAAAAATAAGTAACTTGCCTATTTGTTAAGTAGCTAACCATCAAGCACGAATAAGATTTAATAGTAGAAATAATTTTATTTATCGACATATCCTCCAAGCTGACGGTGAACGACGCACCATTAAAGTGATTAATTTTGAACTATCCATAATGTCGCACGGTTTATTTAGTTAGAGACTAACCTGATAAATGAAATAACCATCGTTCTAGTATGCAATTAGTTCTATTCGACAATGGCTCTTCAATAGAAATTTACATACATCATACATTTACACACATTCAGCAATATATTCTGTTATTTTATCTATACATCTTGGGGTATTAACCATTATTCAGCCATATATGTATTATGTTAAATTAATATTTGTATACATCATGTACATTATAAAAATTCAGTTCCGAACTCTTAATTTAAATTTAGAATTCTTTAAAATATAGCACGACCATCTGCCGTTAGAATGCATCCAAAATATTTATAATAACATGAAATATGTGCATCATTTTTAATTGCATTTGATAATAATTTATATTTTAAAGCTACAAAGTAATTTATTGTGCAATTTGCCAACCAATAATATGATTGTCACTGGTAATAATTTACAGTAGTTTATTTATTGTCAATAAAAAATTTAACAACGCAACGTCGATGTAATTTTAATATTATAGGATTGATAGAAAAAAGTAAATTCTAGCTTTCACGGTGGATTACAATTTCAACTTTTTATTTAATGTTTTACTGACAGTTTATAATGCATTGCAGTGTAGACATATAGTACATACATGCACATCTACAGTCTATAATGTATTAAATATTTACTACCGTTGCTGCAGCTTTCGGTTCATCTCTCATCAGTTTCACGAACAACAATCGCAAAATGTATTTCCTATCCATTTATTGTTTATTAATTGATTAGTTTTCTATTTTAAAACAAAAATGTTTATTGCTTTCTTTCTTTACACTTTCGTCTCTAATTCCAGATATGTGCCATTTAAATTTTTATTTTCTTTTATTTTTATTTGGCTAAGCACACACTAAATAGGCAAAAGCTAATTATAGAGAGTTTGTGTAACGTAACATCGGGATGACGCGCGTGCTTCAAGATGCAACGAGACCTATAGCTTAACGTGAAATCCGAACCGCAACGGAGGATTTTTGTGCAACACTTCAAAAGCGCCACCTAATCGACCGGCAGCGAATTATGAAGATCACACAGGTCTACACGCGGACACTGTTTTGTTTATGCGTCGGAAGAGTGCGTGTAAACCAATTAAATTTTCAGCCCGGACTAAGGATCTAACTCGTGGTTCCCAAGTAAGAGTCGTCATAGGAGCTCACTAAGCTAGCTTCTCCGCAATTACGTTTAAGTTAGGGTAAAGGAGTAAGTCCTAGCGCAACGCAAGGTACGCAGTTTAGTCTTTCCTTTCCTATCTAAAAAACCATATTTTATTGTTTAGATACTTTTGAAGCGGTACCTATACTGTGATGTTTTAAACACGGAGATGCGACGAGCGATCTCTGGATTAATTTAAAGAATTCATTAAAATTTGTAGTTACCCTGTAGGCATGAGAAATTTAAAAGTGAGGAATGAAAATTTAAATGAGTAATAATTTTAAAAGGTTGCAAGATAATCTAGATGGAAAACATTTAAACACGAACTTTACACAAAGATTTTATATTCTCTTTAAATTTGAATTTTGCGCCACTGGAAGTGTACAAACGGGCGTTTTTGTTATTAACAATTTCCAAAGTGAACAATTGTGGGAGAGTGCGTCCGACTATTAAGACATCAAGTCGATTTTTGATTTTTGTGCGGATTTTTCAAAGTTAGCGTTCTTGAGTTTTTTGGAAGATCGGCGTACGATCGATTAAGTAAAATCGATTACCAATCGAAGTTGATGGTGGAAAGAAGATCGGAAACGTTGATTGTAGTAGTGTAATTCAGTTTTCGTCAATAAATTTTTGTCAACGGCTGAAAACGAGAAGAGTTAGAAAGGGCGGCCATTTTGTGGCATCTTTATAAGAGATAAAGATTGAGAACAAAGAAGCTTTAGATATTTTATGAACAAATTACTTACGTTTAAAGATTATTTTAACTACACATCGTGCTGGATGCAAAACGTTTACGAAAGATACACAGAAGGAAAATTAGTGCAGCACTATAAAATTTGGAAAAATTCACAATTTTGGTAGCCAGCAGATGCGTTACATTTAGAAGCCAACAACCAAGTGGTAAGAGATGAAACTAATGTTTACACACATCTTACTTAAACTTATTCAATGGCATCTCGTTTAAAAAGGAAAACGCAACATTAAATTTTTCATTTTTATTTTAAACAGAAATTAATTTTTATTTTACAATTAGTAACATCTTAAAAACAACACATTTCACACTCGATTAAAGATAACGAGAAGAAGCTTGCAACCATTTGCTTTTTCATTAACAGCAGATCTCGTCATCGTTAATACACACTTTATACACCAAATTTTCCATGCGGAGTTGTATAACCGCAAATTTTTTAAAAGATATTTTGCAACTGATCTTGAATGACAATTATTTTTATGTTGATAAATAAATTATCTTTCCTACATTTTATGAATTTCATTGCTAAGAAAGAGCTTATTTATGTTTCAAAGTATTAGAATCCACCCTAGAGATACGATCGTCTTTACTCCCGCCTTCAAGAGCAAGCTTGGAGTACTTTGGAATGCTTGAGAACATAGCTATTTGATAAAAAACTATTACAATACATTAAACTCCTTTGTGTTTTTGATTTTTTAATAAAATTATCTCATGCAGGAACACCCAGGGCTTATGCGGTAGTGAAGTCAATGTGATTTTGAGGATGAAAACATTTTGGGTAACCTCAAAAATAGGTCATGAGCTGATATTTACTACACTCTAATATTTTTAACTGCTATCTACATTTAATATATTATGCTATGTTGCGGGCAGTAACCTCTTGTTAATATATGACTATGTATTGAAAGAGAATACATCAATGTAACATTGATAGATCGCACGACCGATTCATTCTACTACTTTTTTGGTACAATTTACAAATTGTATTCTCTAACTAGCAATCGAATTGAAATAAAACAAATCGAATTGAAATCAGGCGTCAGGTCAGAAAGTTGACCGATCAGAAAGTACTTCAGTTAACATTATGACAAATAAGCTTACCGTATAGAATATTTTTGTGATTGTCTTACTTATTATTCAACAATTTTTCACTCAGAAATAAAACTTTGTAAAAATAAAAGTTTAAGAATGAACAGGAAAAACGTACATATTTGTAATCGTTGTTTGCAATCTTTAACCTTCATAACTCTCATTTATTGCATACATAGACTAAACCAAGATTATCTGTTTTCGATAGCGGTATGCGAGGTAAGCGCTAAGTTATTTACGTTTCTTCTGAACAGCAAAAAAAAAAAAATTAAACGACACACATTGAATAAATGTCTTTTAATCTGAGAATCTTCCCAATTCGTCTGATTGGAATGTCTTTTTCTGACAGACGTAGCAGCATTTCCTGTTCATTACCTGAACAGTTATTATTTATAGATCTCATATTATGAAATTAAAAATAAATTATTTTAAAGTAAATGAAAAATGTTCATAACAGAATGCTCATTGCTGTAATTCAGAACTGCTGAATACATTTTATTTTAAACGTACCTACGAACGTCCACATTATAATTTTCTTTGAAGATTAGTGTGTCTATAAAACTAGAAAAGAAGCCGAGTTTAACTTCAACGTTAGAGATACGATATGGTGGATTATTATTTCGAGATATAAAGCAGATATATTTCAATTTAAATATACCGCGGTGTTTCCACTATTTAAAGCATCCCAGTAGAGAGATTGGCTCACATGAAAAGATATTGGTAACGCTATATGGAAGTATGTGTGTGGCATTGGGGAAACGAGTGATCAAGACGCATGGACGATTAGGCAAAGCTGCGGATACGTGCACCTGGGGAACCGTTTTGGAATAATTAATGCTACCAACTTTCCCATACGTACACCTACATACATACACATTGAAATTTGCTTAAGCTCTAACCTGCGTTTAACGGTAGTTTCTCTATTTAATTATTGGTTCATTTTAAGGTTTAAATTAATTTATACATAAATTTCTAACCCTATTATAACTATAACTGAATTGTTCAGTATTAGTACATAATTAATAATTAATGAGGTAAACCTCGTCTTAGATTTGATTTAGTACGAAATAAAAAATTCTGTAAATATTTTGTTCAGGTGAAGGTCGGTGAAACATTGTTAGGGTAAAGAGAAAACTTTTTTTCCCACAGTAACCTAGTACAACACTGTCCGTGGGCTAAGTGAGGTTAAGATATGTCCCAAGGGTCTACTGTATGTCGTACTACGTAATTAAGAAATCTAATAGAAGTTGGACAGCGTTGACCTAGTCTTTCTATATATTAAATGAATTAAATGCACAAGCACTGTTGAGTTTTACCGTAAATTATGAGATAAAATTTATAACTTCATAAAGTTTGTTAGTTCAATTTTCCTCCCGACCCCAATGCTTAAATTTCAAGAATTTCGATCTTAAATGACGCAATAGAGCATACCGATAGAGTGAGACAAGCTTATATTCAAATTTTCTCCTCGTCTCTTAAAAATACTATTTTAAAACAGGTTTTAAATCTATTTGCAACAGCATCAGTGAACCAGCAAGTGTGGTTTTTAAATTTCTAATAAAAATGTAAGTAAGGAAAAAACTAATAAATATTTAATTAAACAGAGTTGCATTAAAATTTAAAGATGAAATTTGTTGTCAAAGAAAAAAATTTCAAATCCGCATTATAAAGTGGCAGCTAGCAATTTATAAACATAGAGTTTCCTATTACGGTGACGATTTGATCCTTTCCAACACGACAACCTTTGAAATAATTCAGTGCTTCGATCAGAATTTGCACTTAGTTTTCTACAACACATCTATAATGGCTAATACGTTGGCTTCTTTAAAAATCTGCTTTGGCACTAAAATTTATACTTTTGCGAATTTTAAAATTTTGTATATTTGCATCTTTTTTAATAAAAAATTATGTCGTATAATTGACAAGTTAACCCCAAAATCCAATACTGTTAAAATTTCATGACCTTTACGTTACTCTTATCTAGGGTCTAGGCAAAGCCATGAAATATTTATTTTCCATTTTGCATATCGTTTTGCAATGCGTATTGGTATTAGAAAGTCAAAGATATAGTATGTAAGGAGGATAAAAAAGTGATCGATCCTTTGACACCTTATTACTTGCATCAAAAATTGGTTTACAATTAGAATTTTTTTTCTGATCTTTAGATTAAAAACATAAATAATTCAATTTTGAATTTAAAAAAATACCTAGTGACTGTGACGTCACCAAAATTTATTGGAGACGACTTGTAATGTAATCAAGTCATAATTTTTAGGTCTTTACGAAATCAAACTGAGATAAAGTAGTTCGATATTTCTAACTTTAGATAACAAGATTAGGGATGTACTATTAAAACTTTTGTGACACGTGGAGTCACTAGGGATGATTATTTGGTTACCGTTGTAATAGACGAAGAGTATAAGCTTGCTTGTGCATTTTGGTTACATTACAGAAGCGAAGCAGCATTGACTCTGTCTTTTAAAAAATTGAAAAAGAAAAATCAACTGAAAAAGCGAAGTTTTTAACTTTAAAACCTTAAGTGTTAATTAAGACACTTTCCTCAGGTTTTCTGTTAAATTTTAATGCGACTTAGTTTCGATTGGACCAGTCTTCATCAGTGCATCCCGTCTATATAATTATTATGTATAGTAGGTGTAAAAATAAAAGTAAGTCATGTTTTTTTACCGTTGGGAAGTTGTGTTTTTAAATTTACATTTGTATTTGTAACTGAGTTTTTATTTTTGCTTTTATTTTTACACCTATGCATGTGTTTGTTAATATCTTCTAATGCTTTTATGTGGTAAAATCAACGGAATGCGCTGTTCGTATTAAAATATAATAAAAACCTAACGGAAAGTATCTTAATTAATTTTCCTATATAGTACTTAAGGGGCTATAAACCCGCTCATCCGTAGCATAAATATTAACAGAGATATGCACCTTCAAACTTTGACAGACAGTGTCTGTGACGTCACACAGACACGAGCAAGAGGTTACTGGCATAGCGCGTAACCAGTGGTGGGATTACGTTTACATTGCTTTATACGAGTGTGAATTTCTGGTATTATAACTTCAATTTTTAGGCCACAGCTCTTTTAAGTAGATTAATTTATTAATTTAATCAAAACGGTCTATACGTTAATAAAGCGTAAAATTTTAAATTTTAAACTAAACTAGTAGATAAGATATATACTTCTTTAGGTAGACGTAAATAAAATTGTGGGGAAAATTCCAAATGCCAGTATCTAGTATTATTATCTGCTTAGCTTAATTATTTGTACTAGTTTAATGAGATTTGAAACTCGTTTCTGAGGTTTGCTCTATTTTCTAACATTGACTATGTTGAATGGGGATCTGATGAATCTGTTATACTAAATTTAACCTAAACTTGTAATCATGTCAAAAGTTGAAATTGATTCATGTTTATCAGATTACGAAGGCATTGGTGTTTTTAAATTAAATCAACATTTTCAGTTTTTTTTTAACTCGTTCATTGATCACACCAATTTGCTGCTGTGGATCTTTATTAGGCATTATAATTTAATATTTTGATTTTTTATCGTATACAAATTTATTATTCATAATAATTCTATATAATCGCATATAATTTATGTATAATCAAAGTTTGGTATCATCAATAATAGTTTTTTATTTGGAAGTTTGGAATTATACATTTTGTTGTAAGTTGGTCAGTAGTATTATGTTTAGTTATCAGTAAAAGGCATAACTTTTATTATTACTAACTCTGAATAGCAAAAATTAGAAATATAGTACTAAACTATTCTTACTTCGGTCTATGTAGTAAGTGATTCTGAATGAAAAATTTCATGGCTGTTCAAACCTGACTGGAAAATTTGCTTGTAACCTTGTTTAATTGTTTAATAGTTATCATAGAAGAAAGAAATATATAATAAGCAGAACCGGGAGTTTAGAGGACAGTGCAACATCAAAAATAAGCGACAACAATAAAAATTTCCGAAAAGGTGAAAACAATGAAGAAAATTTCCAAGTCAGAAAAAACGATAGAGTACAAGAAGCTACTGCCAGCTCAAGCTTATGTCAAAATAGGACATCAAACATTTTAAATTTTTCTTACAGAACTGAGTCAGAAGTGTAAAATGAAAGTGACACCCGCCAGTGATTCATGAAGATTCAATGCACAGTCGCTGAAATGGTGATGTCCAACAAAGAGAAAAGAAAAAACTGTATGAAATAAATCAATTATTAAAAGAGTTACTTTATCTTCTATGTAATGCTCTAGGTATGATTACCCTATTACTTTCACTTGGTGGGAAGCCAAAATTAAAATTTTTCTGCACTTAAAGACATTTAAATCACTTTAAAATGGCGTCATGTACCTTTCACCGTTTACCTACAATAAGTATTCGTCTAAAACAGTGGTTCCCAAACTTTTTTGTCTCGTAAACCACTTGCTATGCTCCTCGGTTTTGGATAGACTCTCTAATTACTTACCTGGTATTGTTTTTTTTTTTCAAATTAAAACGAACCAATTAAACTTTATCAGGTTAAAAACTAAGCAAAAAAATAATATTTTTAGTGGGAGGGATGAACCTGATGCTTTATTAACAAATTTTCAATATTTTGCATTAATTTAGTTAGGTTTAATCTCAAATCTTTTTGGGTAATGATGTTCAGTCTGTTTTGTTTTTGTTGTTAGGTTGTTGCTAGTGAAACCGCTTTTCACTAGGTATGAGGAGAGGAGGTTAATTTAAATTTAACTCAAGAACGTATCAAGTGCTATAATAGTTTCTGCCTAATTACCAGTTAGGTAACTACTACACTTCTTCTTCAGAAGGGTTTTCTTGGCAGATACCTCGATAGTTTGCTGTTGCTTTCCCAGGAAAGAAGGTTAGAATAAAGTTTTTACTCCGCTTGGGTTCAAACCAAGGTTCTCGGCTTAGCAGTCGACACATAAGCATCAGACCGTTACCATCTTCAATTCACTATTCACTTTGATGCACTATGGTTGACCTCCATTTACATCTCATAGACCCCCCATTTATTCATTTGCTGACATAGACCATTTGCAAGTCGTTGCGTCATTGACTCCTGGAGGTCGATATAGACCACTTTGGGAACCACTGCTCTAGAAGCTCCAAAACATAGTGTGAATGAATGTAAATTAAATGTAAAAGTGTAAATAAATGTAAATTAAGAAGTGAACAATACTCCCAGAGAAAAAAAAAGTAGCTAGGCTTGGTTCTTCTTGAAAATCGAAACAAACCATACCGCGAAAACGAGAACGTAAGAAATACATTCAATTTCAACGCAACTCAGAAAAACGCCAAAAATAAGAAAAGTTGCTTCTTATCCTATCAAGATGTTGCAAAGCTACTCTAATTAGTGGAAAATCAATATCAATAAAATAACCAATAACAATAAATTGTAAATTTATAAGTGTGAACGGTAAATGTGCAAAAACAAAAACTTACTAGTTTAATAATACATAACTATGTACCTAACCTCTGTCCAAGAGTACACATTCCCCGGAATCCTTTGATCTAAAGGACGACTAACTTTTAAACAGTTCATAGAGCCGGGCTATCGTAGGTTTTTATTCAGTTGCTCGTTAAACAACTAACAGTGGAAAAAACATTTAAATTAAAAGTACAAGAAAAATCTGGAACTATTTAATTTCTCTCAAACTCAGAAAACTCAGAAAAAATTCATATAAATGTTAAGTTCAGTTAAAGGCAATTTGCATACATCTGTATAATATCACCTGGTAGTTTATACCTATAGTAAATACATATACTCATTTTGAAATTCCAATAATGCATAACCGCGGCTTATTCTCCTTAACTATTGTTTCCTCACTTAATACTTAAACGACGTTTGATCCTCTGATATTAAATACCTGATATATTAAATTTAAAGGAAGCGTTACGTATTAATATTCTATATTAAGCAGCTTAGGAATAAATTTAAATTCTCGAATAGAAAATGACGGCGAAGTATGTATAGCCTTATACAACAAGTACAAATACAAACGTTTAATTGGATTTATACCTCAAGATTGTTTTTACCTTCATAATAATTTTCTATTCGAGATCTGCATGTTATTTTATAAAAATTGCAGATAGTTTATTTGAAAAGCAATGAAGGATCATAAATTTATATTTAAAGGAATGTAATTATGTTCTCTTGTGTTTTCAGGTAATACATTCCGTCAGTTGAAAAAAGTAATATTTTCAATTATTTTCGAAGCTTGCGCTATCAATGCTAAATATTTTATCGTCACAATGATGATTTATAGCCAAACTAAAATGACAAAATACAATGGAAAAATACTATTCGTATTCGTTTTCAATGTTGGATTCATTAGAAAAAATTGTACATCAAAACTAGTTTAGATCTTAAAACAAATCAAAATAGTATTTACTAATAACTTTAAATATTTAATAGTTTTGTTGATATAACAAATCTTTTAGCATAAATTATTGGTAAAAATTACCAAGACTGAATCGTAAGAAAGTATGATCCCAACTTGAAGATCATGTTGGTGCAAAGGACCTAGATCTTTTTATTTCTTTTTCTCATTGTTAAAGTAAATAATTCTTTTAAATGATTGATTGATTTATTGCATGAAATCAATGCTTTAATTGTTATGCACTGTATTCGCGTTGAGTTTTTGCTAGTCAAACACGTTTTACCTCTCTATTGCATAAAACAATGTGGTTTTGCCACTCGAAAATATTTCTAATTTTTACAACAATACTGTGAGTGCTTTAATATTTTCAGTTGTATAATTTCATCCATTAGACACATCCATATTCCATAATCAATTATATTGCTATTCTGAGTTATGCTGTTAAATCTTTGCTTTGTGTGTTATGTAATTGGATAAATAAATACATTTAGTAAATATGGGAATGTGATATATCAGAATTTCTAGTTAGATTTTACAATCTACATAATTTCAACAATATTCGATTTCCAAAGGTTCTGAATATCTCTTTATAAATTTAAGTATAAAACAAAGCAAACGATACGTCTTCTCAATAATTGGTTTACAGTTGCGCAGTTGCGATATTACTTTTCTTTCATAATAATCCAACCTCACTTTAATTTTTAGATTAGTTTAGTTTGGTTTGGTTAAAATTTGAAAATTGTATGAAAATTTGAAACATTTCGTTTCTATAATATTCAATCTCCTTTGAACAACTTTGGGCGTTAATATTATAATAATCATTAATTAACTGCCAAACTTTTATTTGAAATTCAATTTAAGTAACTTTACGCCATTCCTTCACATTCTTTCTTAATGTGAAAATTTAAACAAACTCCCTAATTGAGTAATCGAGGCATATTTTGAAGTTATAAAATGTTCAAGTAAATTTCCGGCGTATAACAGTCAAGTAAATTTAGTTATTTAATTGTATTTAAAAATTTCTACTTAAAATTTTATAATTTAGAGTACTTAGATTTTATTTTAGTATACATACGTAAATCATAAAACTGCCGCATTAATAACAATATTTATTACAATTCGGTGACCACTTTTACTTTTGTATTTCTTTTACAAAAAATCAATATTCTAAGCCAAAATGCTTTTAAACTGAAACAACTTTATATTTCAAGAAAAACAATCTTAAATGTGTCCCGACGGCATTTCTAAATAATTGAATAACTGCATTCACCTTTATTTGTTTAGCTGTAGGAATAACTATTGAAAAGTTTTGATATATTGGTAATTAAATCATTTTTTCCGTCGATTCAATGAAATAAATATGTTAATAATCAAGAATAAATAACACATTAAAGTAAAGCAGGTATAATATGTTAAGAGATTACCTTGGGGTTAACTTTTCTAAATTTACAATATTCATTGATCTGATTTAACGTAAAAACCACTAAATTATAATATACAAAATTAATTTTTCTAGAAAAACTTTACTTTTGTGGTTAAGCGCTAAATTAAACGCAATGTTAATTAAATTTAATTATTATTTGCCACAGTGTTAAATATATTGAGATGACCCGAGCTGTACAAATTTATTAAATTCGCTTAATCCAGAAATATCTAGCTTGGGATTATTCATTATTATTAAATTAAGCACCGAGACTCTTTAATTGCTGTTTATAATAAATTGTAAATTTTTGTATCGTGTATTTTATTTTTAATTTTTAATTTTTATAGGTGTAATAGGTTTCCATAAAATTTTGTTACTCGAAAACAATGGTTTTACATTGTAATGGTTCTCCATGGTATTCCAAACGCATGTGAGTCCTGCATCTGGCGTCAGCTCGTCGGTCAAACAACTTTATTGTCTTTTATTTCACAATTATAAAATTTATCCAAATTACTAAATTTCTTCAATTTTGCAAATTAAATACACTAGCACTTTTCAAGTAACATTTGGTGCTGAAAAACTTGATCAGCAAATTATTTGCTGCCATTGCGGTCTGTCAGCTTAAAATTCAGCTGATTTTCAGCTTCAGCACATTAGCTGAATTTTAAGCTGACGTTTCGATGCGTCAGCTTCAAATTGAGCTGTTTTTCAGCTTCGGCGAATTAGCTGAATTTTAAGCTGACGTTTCGAAGCGTCAGCTTCAAATTCAGCTGTTTTTCAGCTTAGACAAATTAACCGAATTTTAAGCTGAGGTTTCGAAGCGTCAGCTTTAAATTCAGCTGTTTTTCAGCTTCGGCAAATTTGCTGAATTTTAATCTGACGCTTCAATACGTCGTACGTCATACGTCAAAATTAAAGATTATTATAATTATTACAAGTATACATTCAACAAGTATAATCTATTAATTAATTAAAATTAATTAAAATAGTTATACGGTTCAGTTGAGCACGTGTTTTTATAAATCGATTCATTATTTTATGAACACAGCAGTGTAGAAAAATAATTAAAAAGCTATAATTCACTTCAATTAAACAACTTTAATTAAAATTAAATCATATTTATTAATATTATTGAAATCATCAAATAAATCAAAATTATTACTTAGCTCAGCGGGAATAACAATCCTTCTGCTAGCAAAAACACCGCGTTTCTTGGACTTCAACAACCTAAGAGAGTGCCTTTAAGCCACTCTCACTTTTCAAGTTGCCAACCTTAATTTTTCACTTAAAATCTAATGTACAATGTATTTACAAATTTACAAATTAATAATTTACAACAATAAAAACAAAACTTCAAAATAATTTACAAAATAAATAAAATAAATGTTTCTTAGCATTTCAAAACACGACAATATATAAGAGATAATAAGAGAAGTGCTTATAAGTAATTCTGGGCGTCACGTGATTATTTAGCTTTCTTCCTCAAGTAAAATACCACTACTCAAAATCACGAATAAATAGAGTAACTTAAGAACTCGCACGAAAATAGTATGGACTAGTAAACTAGAAATTAAGTATGAAGCGTAAAAAAAATTTAAATTATATTTAATATATTTTCTCAATTTTTTTCAATTTTTTAATGTCTCAAATTTATTTAATAGGATGTACCTACATAACTATTATGTAATCACATAAAAGAGACCATTGTATATGTGATTTGCCTTGCCCCAATTATCAAAATATAACAAAGTACTATTGAACGCTTGTATGACAAAAGATAATTAAAAAAAAAAGGTAAATGTGCTATTCGAATAAAATACTTAATTAGATTAAGACGCACGCAGGATTCTTGTGTACAATACGTTTTGAGTTTACAGGTGTCGCTTTACCTTAACACCGACGAAAAAATTCAATAAAATTATAATTGTTAAGGTGCAGTGAAAACATATAATTTTTTATTAAAAACAAAAACTAAAATAAATTCTAGAACGTTATATAATTATGTTCAAGTACACCCAAAAATTGTGCCGCACTAAATTTAATTTTTATATAATCCAAAAGGATTATCTTTTTGGATAAGGATATCCAGAATTTGGATTATTCAGAAAAACAAAATCAAAATAATAAAAACAAACTTAGCTTGTTTTGATGTTGAGATGAGATCAGATGTTCGAAATTCGACAGGATAATAAGCATGTATTCCAATTTTTAATTCTATAAAAAAAATATAACAAAGCAATCCAAAAATATGTGATATTTAAAACGATAATTGAGCATCAAAAGTTTCTAAATAAAGATTAGATAAGACGTTTATTAAACTTCTTCACACCTTAAATATTGTACTAAATGTCTTCAAATTCCCAAAACTAGGATATGGTTGTTGAATATACACAAAAAAACTAATTCAATTACAACCAAGCAAATATCTTCAGCTAGCGGTTAGTTTCCAAAAAACACCGATAGAATGAAATAAAATTTTCTTCTATTAATTAACTACTAGCAAAGAACCATATGACGATTCTCCAAATGCTCAAAATTCGTTTATTTCTGCACGCTTACGATATTAATTCACAAATCTTCTTAACAAAAACTACCGAATAACTGCCGAGCAAAGAATAAATAGCGGGGGGAAGAGGACCCTAAAATAGTTTTCTTTATAAATCAAAATTTATACTTATATAAAAAAACAAACAATAATTTACCTCGAAGATGGCTGAACTACAATTGATCTGAATAGAAGTTTCTATTGGCGATAACAGGCAGATGTAAAATTAAGTCGCAGAAAAAATAATGGCTAAATTGATCCTCTAATAGAGAAAGCTTTTCTTATTTTGAACATACGATCGGTAAAAAAATTTATTTTGCACATCCAAAATTTTAAAAAACAATTCCCGTGATATTCAAAATTGCACCACGTAAACTTTTACAAAAATGTGTTGCTGTGATAATAAAATCAATGCCTGCAATATTTCTGATAAATCTTGAATAGAACAGGACCGTACTTAAAATTAATAAAATAAAACTTTGTTGATTTTGAACCGTTACATATTGTTCAAATATCGAACTTAAACGTAGACGGACTGCGCTGAAGTAGTACTTAGTGGCAGCAATAGCAATGGTACTTGTAATAGTAAGATTATACAACAAAGTCGATGGTCACTCGAGGTACTAATCACCATAACACGAAACGATAGTCTAGTGATAAATCTTGAGATGATTGGAAGGACAATAACTATTTGAAGCAATTTTTTTGTTTTGTAAACGATTATAAAAGTATACTACAAAATCGTGATATTTATTTAATTTATGTAGATGTGTATCCGAAAATTATCTACACGTAGATCAAAAAAAAAAATAAAATTTATTATACTTTTTTTAAACAACATCTAGTGGTTTTTCATTATATTCGTTGACCTACACTTACGTAGTAAATTTGATTAACTGGCATAATATTCATTTCATTATGTGTATCTAGTAAAATAATTGTAAATTTATTCCACACTTGCATATAAATTTCATTAATTGTTCTATAATATTAATTTATTTTATATAGAAGAAACTTACATTGAAATTTTGAATAATTTTTGTTGTGTACCTAATAATAAACCTAATAATCAATACAGTTTTAAATAAGTAATTGCAGAATAAAAATTTGAAACATACAAGAAAAGTAAATACGAAAAGGGTAAAGATATAAAAGGTACAAGTATAGAGATTACTTTTATAATTTATATAATAAAAGAAAATATCTCTAAAACTATTATAATTTAACAATTTAATGTCTAATAACTGTATACTATTTAATAACTATTCCGTTTACCTTATGCAATAAATACTTTATTAAATCAATCAAATTTTAACCAATAAATAAAAATTTACAGTATTTTCATTGTATTTATAAATTTTACTTCCGAATTTGATCATAGTATAAATAAATGTGTTTATTGCATTTATGAAAGATTTATGAATAAATGCATTTGTACAATTGCTACAATATATAGCAACAATTTTCATCGTGGAGGCTTTACTGTTTAACAATAATCTCAAATTTATAGATTAAAGAAATTTCTACCAGTGTATTTCCAACTATGTTCTCTTTTCAAAACATTTGATGACTTTTTTTAACTCTCCGAGAAAATACCTATAATTATGCTTCTATTTCTCTTTTCTTGAGTTTTTCTCACTGCACACTGTCTCACTTCGTCATATTTTCATATTAATTAACCCCTCTAAAGTTTTCCAGGCAACCTTTCTAATGCTTTATAGGCTTTTTAAACTTCTTGTTAGTTTTACATTAATATACTAATATTGTATTGTAGAAAGATTTGATTGACGTATACATATGTATATTATGTAGTATGTGTTTATTGGTTGTGCATGTACTACATATAATTTGTAATTTTAATCCATAATTAAATTCATACAATGACTGATGACTGAGGTATTTAGAGAGAATTATTCTATCAGCAACAACGTTGCACTAATATAGCAACAATATTGCTTCACTTTATTCCAATATTCTGATATTAATTGAAAACTTCAAAGATTTCCAATTATATTTTGTGCTTGACTGCCTTTGTTAAATTTAAGTGTTTTTCTTTGTTTTCTCGTGTTTAGCTTACTGTTAGCTTTAATTAATTGATCGTTATGTTTGTGTTTACGTGTTAATTTGTTGACTAGTGCATCCATTAAGAGTTTTTTTAAGAGAGTTTTTGAATCTCAACTCTCAAACTGTTAGCTATTGTGCACGGATGTATAATATAAGAGGTGAGCTTACAACGTAAATTTCATGGCCTACGAACGTCCCGTCAATGCTAGACGGAGAGACAGACAATGTGTTCGAGTTAATACTATAGTGGTCTTATGGAGTAATATCGAAAATATTATTTTAGAGACTCACAAGAAATAAATAAACAACTTAATAACAAATTATTTATTTAATTATTGTGTTAGACACAATTATAAACAATATTAGGTATATATTTTGAACTAACAAGTTAATAAGTGTACAATAAAAAGATATGAAATGTAATAATTTTATTAAATTCAGAATAACTGAATTAGTAGCATATTATAATCATATAAGGATTATTAGTTTCAAGATTTAATGTAATTTTAAGAAATAAAAAACGAGAAACAAATTATTAAAAAGCTGAAATTATTAAAACAAAATTAGAAAATGATAATCATAATTACGACTTATGCAATTTTGATTTTTTTTATCGACCGCTGAATGTTTTTTAAATTTTCCTTGTTCTTGTCGGTAATACTGTTTGACTCTCATAAAGATATAAAAGTAAACCCCTTTCGATATAATTTCGTCACGATGTATTTGGCACCCAAATTTTATCGATTTGTTTTGTTGATTTGAAAAAAAGTTTTTGTGAATACTTCACGTATCACATCTTCCTTAAAAAATAAGTTTCTGTGACTACTTCACGTATCACATCTTCTTTAAAAAAATGTTTTTTGCACAAAATGTCATTTATTTCTAATTGTTTGTCCGCACGTGAAATCAAAGCACTCCACTCTTTTAATTTGTTTTTAGGCACTTTAAACATGGAAGCTCTTTCTTTATTACTACGATACCCGCTGTTACAATTAGGTGCAAAACAATCTCTTCGAGGCATTGCCAAAATTTAAATGTTAACTAATTAAACTTTTAGTTTAAAGCGTGTGTTTTAATTGTGCATCGCTTATGCACTGTGCAATATCGTGGTCAATCGTGGTACTATTTGTCTATCCCTGTCGCTGGCTCTCTCTCGCACACTGAGGAAGGTCGAGACCCACTACTATGTGATAGACGCATAGGCCGTCAGATCACCTTAATAATTATACATCCGTGCTATTGTGTGTAATACAATCTACTGACATTATGCAACAAATTATCCTCCCAGACATGGAAGGGAAGATTTCAGACGTTGGAGCACTCGACACTAGAAAAAGAAAAGAATAAATTAATTAAATTAATTTTCAACATATACAAAATTATTATCGCAGTGTCTATAATATTTGCCTGAAAAATGTTAAGCTTAGTTTACATAAAACAGCTTAGTTTGACTTTAAATCCGCCGTTGGCGCTTGCTGGAGCGACTTTGGCAATTTAATATTAAAAATTAAAATTGTTTGTCAATTTAGCTTGTAAAGTACCCACTACTTTTATTTATGAACAAAAGTTTCATAAAACTATTTAATTTTAAAATTTTAATTCGCTTTTTTAATAGTGCCACATGATTTTATTTTTTTATAAATGAAATTGTTTTACACAACAAAAGTGAATTATTAAATTTAGTTGATTTTATTACTTCCCTCGGTGTATTGGAAAATTGATAAAATCTTTTAAGTAAACATAAACCTATAAAATAAAATTTTAAACCGCAGGTATGGTATTCAATTTTTGCGGAAGAGTGGCTCAATTTTTATTAGGTTAAAAATTACACGTTTGATTCGGTTTCTACAGAAATTTAATATACGCGGTTTAAAAAATTGCATCGCGAATTAACGAAATCTTATTTTATGGATTTTTGTAACTGAAATGGTAAACTCGTGAGTGACAAAGAATAATAAATTCCTTTCGTAATTATGACGTTAAAAATATGAGACACATAAAAATTGAGATAAGAATGGTGAAAAATGTAGGAGAACATTGATTATACTAATTTATCTTCTTTATTGCTGTTTCCTTAGTTGCCATTTTTACGTTTCAAACTGCTGATGTTTCGTATTAAGGACGTTGTAAACGGAAGATATATATAGAATGTCATGTCATTTTAACCAAAAGTAAAGTATTTTACATATTGTCTAAAATAGTTGAAAATTCTAACCATGACTCTTTCTAGACATACGAGATATACATAACCGTTTTAGTATAGGTACTAGAAGCAAGCATATCGAAGAATGGTGTAGAATTCCGGTAGCTTTCAGAAAGCTCACGCAGCGGTATCACGTATCGTTCTCTCGCAATTGTTTCCTTTCAGCCGTCTCACCGGAAGTAAGCTATGCTCTACCGAATGCAGATTTTAAGTCGATAAGTGGATCTAAAGAGTTTGGGGTATGTCAAAAATTTAATTTTTAAATTTTCCACTTCGTGGCTGTTCCCAAATCCATTTATCAAACTAGAAACGCTTTATAATGAAAGTATAAACATAACAAAATGTCTGCTCGTTAAAATCTGTAATTACTGTTTGTTTTTATTTGGAAATATATCAGTTTGACACGAAAACAGTTAACACGCAAGTTGGTCAGCAAGTTGTATAAAGTTCTGATATATCAGAACGTCCGATTTAAACTGCATGTTGTTTTATATTTGTATTTGATCAACAATTATATTGTTAGCAATCTGAAAAAAAGGTCGGAATACAATAATACAACGACACAATAAAAATGCAGTAAAATTCTAGAATACGCGCGTATCTCCAAAAATTGAAACGTAGCAAATAATAATACGAAGAATATACAGGTAACCTGGGAGAATTTCCAATTTGTTATTTTGGAATAAGACAAGACTAATTACTATAACTGTCGGGAGCTGCCCGTATTATTGTTGGCTTTGGAAATACTTTAGGTGAAGCAAGAAAGTTACCAAGTTAAGGAGGTGTAATGTCTAACTTAGACAGCTAGGAAGTCGGAGCGGTTGCTATCGCCAAAGTGGTTTGTCGTTCTCAACTTCCCTAGACATAAATTTACAATTATACTCCACACTTGGTGATTCTTGGCTTATGCAGATTCCGCATTTGGATTATCGAAATTATTATTTTACACGTCGTAATAAATTATTAACAAACTCGAAAGTGGTTAATCAGTTCAACACCAATAAACGGTAATCGGCAGTTGAATTCTATGCTAGCTACTCGTTTTTTTATTAAATTAAAATTCTATTCAATACAAACTGGGAAATCAAAATTCAGCACGTATTCTTACACATTTTAAAACTTGTGAAATTTTCCCATAACTTTGCTATCAAAATTCGATCAAGCTCTTCATAAGGTAACAAATAAATCGTTTTAAAAATGTGGCACAAAATACTTTTATTCTAAATTTATAAGGAAGCTTCCGATTATTTAGCGTAAATAATGACAAGCAAGTGTTGTTGATTGTAGTTTAGAATTACTAATTAAAATTGCAATTTGTATTCAGCTTGCGTATCTTCAAATTTACTTATGTATTTGCTGTTTGAAATTTACGAGACAAACGATGTTAATTTAATTAAAAAAATGCCTCTTGTTTAAAGTTTAACTTGAAATTTTAATAATTTTTAAAATAAACACACGTCTTTATTTATTTAGGCCTAGAAGAGTATTCTTATTTTATTATTTTCCAGCTAAATTTATATTTCCTAAACAATGAAATTTTATTATATTTATTATACAATGTAGTTTTTCGGAAATTTAATTATTAATCACAAAAATTTCATACAAAATTGAAGCTTGACAACTGATAAGTTTTTGATTAGGGGCATACAATGAGATTTACCGTTGATAAACATAATGATGTTTACGGAAAAATTTACATTTTCATAAAAAGCGATTGTGTGATCTCATTCGTTGTTTATTAAAATCTGTTTATAAAAAAATCCGTCAATATAATATTTCATAACGCTATTTAAATTTTATAAAAGAATGTACACGTATAAAACAGATTTCTGAGTAAATTCATTAGAGGTTCCTGCTAGCTTTCAAATATATGAGTTATAATAATATTCTAATATTCCAATATACCGCAATGTGACTTTATTGCGCCAGCGTTGTGGAACATAACTGCAGGGGTTCAAAAGTCTCATTTTAGCTAGAAATAGCGGGATATCGAAACCTTTTCTACTATGTCATCAAAGAATTTTACTACAAATAAATATTCGTGGAATGCAAAATTCTCTCGTATGTGAATAAAGCCTGACTATGAACGGTCAATAAATCTGATCAGGAATAATAACGCCTATGCCAAATATTCTCCCTGGTAAAGTATAATACGAAACGAAATTTAAATCTTCGTTCAGCATCCAATTGTATAAACTATAGAAAGTTATATCTCCATTTGATTTTGTTATAAAAAAATCTTTTGTTTACAAATTCAGATGTGAGAGAATAACAGAATATACAAGTATGTATATTTTTGCATACAATCTACTTACTCCTAATATAATAAAAAAATTTAGGTTAATAAAATTCGTGTACTAGATTGTAATGCATTGGTTTTTTTTGAATTTGTCATTTTAAATCTTTTACAAGAACTGGGTTTCCCGTTATAAAAAAAAATTTTTTGTCAGAAATTAATACAAAAAGTTTTTTTATGATAATATCCTGCACCAACAGTAACAGTAAGTTAGTGCGTTAGTTAGTAAGTTAGTTTGTGATTTATACCTTATATTACAAAAATTGAATTAAATTATTGCATGCAGTTTAGTAAATAAGTTCTCGATAAAATCAAATTTAACTATTAAACTATTATGACCGTACTGGTTAAGGTTAAATTCGCAAAGGTTAGTAATAAATTTATGATTTGACCACTGTGTACTTCACTTAAAACAAGAAACTTAGAAGAATATTCTATGCTGTATGGCAGTTGAATATTCATAATCTACGTCTACAGTAGTTTTTCGTCAGTGTGAATTTCAAACTTATAATACATTTGATCTGATGAATTTATCCCTGTAAAGTTAAACTATAACTCAAAGAAAATAAAGCAGGCTTTTAATTTTTAATTGATGTAATGATGAAATAATTACGATGATTAATTGTTATGATGAAATCTAGCCTCACCTTGCTGCGACAATTAAAGTTGTAATGATATTTTTTAAACTTACAAACTTTTTTGTAAACCTAGGCTAACCTTAACAATTGTGAGATCATCTTATCAGGGGAGTGGATTCTGTTTTATTTTGTGCAGGTGAAATAATGAAAAATTCAAATAAAGGTCAAATTTAATTTTAAATCAAATGTTTTCTAGAAAAAATAATATCAACAAAATATTTTGTGTAGCAGACAAATTTCTTCTAGGTGTGGGTTTTATGTGTGCTTTTCTGTACAATTTACAAATTTTAAAAATATTAACTCCAATATCGTCTTTATAAATGTGGTAATTTTACACTAGCACAAAGTTTAATTTAATAAATGTTTATTCACAATCAATTAGTAATCGACACATCTCTGACTTTTAAAAAATTAAGAAGAATTTTATTATTTACTTTCACTTGACAACCAAATTAACCTTAGGGTGGGAAGTGATCATTTCCCGACCTGCAATGTCGCAATGTCGGTAGGCAAGAAATGGAACTAACAAAAAATGTTCGTTAATAAAATGAAATTTGATAATATTTAATTATTTACAAACTGATTGTGAATAAAATTGTATACATACCTCGGTGTCAAGCTTCATTCTAGCTTCGCGCTTACAGTTGGCTTCGGCGCTCAGTCAACTAACTTAGCGCTCGGCTAATGAAGCATTTTCCACCTTGGCACGTAATATACTGTCGTGTTTCGAAATCAAAAAAAATAATAATTCATTTAATTTGTAAATAATTTTAAAGTATGAATTTGTTTAGTATTTATTTGTGTCATATTATATAAAAAATGTTTGTTAAATTTGCTATGAAAATAAAGGTAGGGAGAATAGAACTAGAAAGAGTGGGGCTTAAAAAATAGAAAACTTGTGCCGAGGCCTTGACGTCGAGTAGAGCGGACGAACATTCTCGCAATAAAAATTTAAAACTGTTAATTGTTTGAAAATAAATAAATAAGTTAAGTTGATGTTTTGTTTTAATTGTGATGAAGTGCAGTGCAAATTGTAAAGATAAAATTGAAAACTTGAAAATAAAAGGAAAAATTTGGTCGATGCGTTAAAATTACATCGCAACAAATTTGTGTAGCCAGGCGTACTAAAGCCAGCTGCATAGCATCACATGTGAAGCGCGCACGTGAAGCCAATAACCAGACCACATTCAAGGTAACAAAAGTTGAGCATTTTAATTTTAATTGACAATTTAAAACAATTTGAGGAGTCTCGTAGCTACAAATAATGGATGCCCAGCTAAGAGTAATTTTGGGATTAAGAAAATATTATAGATTTGCATAGCTATAGGGTCATCTCAATACTTTTATTAGCCTTACTCCTAATCGCTTGTAGTGATGATTAATGATCTGTTTTTGGTTACTGTCAGAATTTCCTCATCGCGAATTTCAAAATTTCAACTGCACTATAAGAAAGGTGACAATTTTCTGTGTATAATGCAATAAAAATTTTTTTGGATTATCCACTAGTTTTCGAGAAAACGCCATTTTAAAGTTATTAAAAGCAGGTAGTTGTAACCCGATACACCCTGTTGCAACGTGTCGAGCGACGGTCAACTCGCACGTTCCGTTCCTATTCTTCATCTTGTTGACGGTACGCGTGCTTTGATATACTCTCAATGTTGTTGTCAGTTGCGGACGACACCCGGACGAGTTCTGTCATTCTTCAAAGATATTTTTAAATTGTTTTGCCTTACACAGAAATGGCTAATCATGCAGCCGTGCTAAAAGGTGTATGTAAAATACATGTAAATTTAAATTTTTCAAATTTGATTTTTTTGATAACTAATTTATAATCCAACAAAATTTTTGTTCTAGTATGCTTAGAAAAGTGTCCTCTTTCCTATAGAGTAGTTGAAATTTTAAAATTCGTGATGAGATTTTTCTGACTTCCCCTTTTTTTTATCTGTCTTTAGCTCCAAATTTCTTGACTTTGATGTTTGATCTTTGACTTTTATAGATTGCGTCCGTTATTTTAGAGCGCAATTCATTCTCAAAAATCACACAAAAGGCGTCGTAGATAGCGTGAAACACTTGAAACACTTGATTTTGAATTTGAAATTCAGATTATTTTTGTATTGTTATTTTATGTGTTTAAATTATTTTACAAATTTCACCTGTCTAGTAAGTATTTTGCTGTTGTTATCTCTAAATTTTTATTATTATTGTTTAATTTAAATTTCTTTTTTAGATTATCCATCCCTAAGAATTTGCGAGGCTTTATCAAAGGTTTTGAATAACATCCTAACTTTTCGACCTACAGTAGTTGACTAAACAGAGTAAAGCAAACAATTTTTTTAAATATTTAAGTTGTTACACGACAATATTGAAGTAGTATATAATAATATAGAACTTTTGCTGGATTAAAAATTTGTTGTAACTTCAATAATTCTAAATATATCTTAAAAAAATTTTAGTTAGAAACTAATAAACTATAATGGATACCCTAAGTTCTGGGTTTCCTGAATTCTGTAAAATTATAACTGAATAATTTATGATAAAGATTTAATATTTATATCAAATTTTTCTCCGTGAACGTTTACTTTTTAAATTTATATGACTTTTTAAATAAACAAAACCAAGTATTTTTATTCTTATTATTAGTCGCAGAGTCGTAATAGATATAAAAAATAAAGTAATAAAAATCGCTAAATTAAATTGCGTTGATGGAGTATTATAAATTCCCGAAATGCTCCTTGTAAAAACAAACTTAAAAAACTGTAATAAAACTAATATATTGCCGTGTTTCGAAACACTAAAAATCACAATTTCATTTATTTTGTAAATTATTTTAAAGTTTAATTTTGTTTTATTATTTGTTTATTTATAATCATGTTGTATAAAAATGTTTGTTAAGTTTTGCTATGTAAATAAAAAGGTAGGGAGAACGAGAACTGGAAGGAGTGGGACTTGAAGGTTGTAGGATACTTGGGCTGCAGCCTTGACGTCAAATAGACTGGCGCACGAACACCATTTCCGCAATAATTAAAATTGTTAATTGATTGAATATAAACAAGTTAAGTTAAGTTGATTTGATGTGTTTATTTAATTAATAAAGTGAAGCAAGTGTTAAATAAAATTGGAAAAATGATAAATTTAGTCGATGCGTAAGTGCATCGCAACAAATTTAGTGGATCAGCTGATTTGGTCAGCTGAAATGGATGATTTATTAGGTACATATTTTTAACATAAAATCATATAAAAAGCTTAAGAGATATGTCAAGAAATAAAGGAGTTACATGATATCTTTAAAATATAAATCGGTCCGATGCATTTTTATGAAAATTTTAATCAATTGATTTTATACATATTACAGTATTATTTTCTTGAAATAGGAGTGTTATTACTTTATTTGTTATTAAAATTTTAAATCTTCACTTTTAATGTATTTATTTGATTTTACTTTTAGTTTTACTATTCTCTTAGTTATTTCCGTACTTTGAATAATACGTAATTATTATGTAATTAAAACGTAATAAAAAATAAGTAATAATTAATAAGTGACACATTTTACAAAACATAAAACCCTTTAATTTGAATTATGTTTTTTATTATTATGATAATATTCAAAAAGTTTTAATTAATAATTAGTAGTATTATTATTGTATAGTATTACGCAGGTTGAGTTTTGGTCGTTGAGCATTCCTGATGAAAAATTAAATTATAATTTGTGCCATAGAAAATTTTCGAGAATCTTATTCTTACTTTGTAATGTGCATTTTTTTGGCAGTTGTCAATGTTTTAAGAATTCTGATTTTCTTTAGGATTCTGCTTCCTGTTGATCAATTTTTATTTACTTGTTTGTTTCTTATTTGGTATATCATCATAAATACCAATGATCACATAATGAACTTTATTCAACCGCATAAATTGATAATACAGCATAATCAAGAATAATTACAATTTTTTAAAAAAGTGAGTATTTCCTTTCAAAAATATAACTGTTCAAAATTATGGTGCCATAGATAATCGGCGAATGTTTTGTTTTTTCAAATATTTTTCAAAAATAAAAATATAGAGATCTTCATAGTAGTACTGTGAATCAAGGCAATAATAAAACTTACTTAAAAACTTAGATAACTTTATTCAATAAAAATAATATCGTAAATATCGAAATAGCAACAAAATACTAATTACGTTTGGGCCTTAGATATTTTGGTTTTTAAAAACAAAATAAAAGATTTTATTAAGACCTAAACTTTACTTGATGAAAGCGAATTACACTCTGCTCTGTTTGTTGACCATTTCTTACAGTTTTGAAAAATAGTCAACTTACAAAAGCTTATCTTTTAATATAATATTTCTTAGTACAAAATGATAATAATATTCTTATTACTAACTATAGCTATTCTGTGGGAAACGTAACTCCTCCGCGCCTAAGATGAAAAATTACAGTTGAATGACTTAATTTTTTAATTTGATTTCCTCTAGAGGATTAACATTTTTTGAATTTTCAACTTTTTGAATTTCAACTTTTTTAACTTTCTTTCTTAGACATGGGTAATACTTTCTACCTATATATAAAACAAAAATAAACATTATTACATAAATTAAAATTGTATAAGCACTGATATTGTCATAATGAAACGGTATTGATTTAATAGACGAAATTTTTCTTTGGGCATGTTTTAACTGTATTTCCAAATTCTTTAGTTCGTCGAGATTGATGTCGTCCAGATGAATGGGATCGATATTCATAAGGTGTTGATCATCGTTGTCTTCGGGTAGCGGGATTGGTGGTATATTAAATTGTTTATTCAATGGACTTAAATTTTGATATGTTTTTAACACTGATTTACCAATTTTAAAATTACAAGTTTTTGGAATCGTTATCAAATATGTTCCGTTTAATATTAGTTTTTCTAAGTTATTTGAACAATTGGTAGTAACCATGGTAGCTTTTACAGTTATTATTAACCACTGATTCTTTATCAATTTCTGAATTTTAGTTTTTGTTAAGTAACTATCCCGAACTTCACAATTTTTATAATTATCACTTAGACTGATTAAATCTACTTCGCACGGATTATTTTTAGTAATGAAATTCGTAACTTGTTCGTTGCACAGATAGTTTATTTGATTGATTTCTTTGCACATGTTATCACTTAATCCATATTGTTCGTCGTTCAACATTAAGAAAGGAGATTTTGGAATAATAATTTTGAAATAGGTTTTTTGTAACACAGGTGAGGACTAAAGTTTATAATAATCATATGAATTTAGTTCTACTAACGGAATTTCTAAAATGAATATTATTTGTTCTTTGCGTATATATCCTTTAATATTAATTATCGAATAATAATTGATGAGGTTCTCCTCTTCCAAATTATAAGGCAATTTCAAATTAGTTAGATGCAAATTTATTTTTGATAATTCTATTTTTAATTCTTCATGCATTATTATTGACGGATGTAATGAATTTAATTTTGCAAACGTAATGGAATTTTCAACATTATCTAAAATTTCTATTAATATTTCTACTGCCGAAAGTAATTGATTAAATATAGTATTTAACAAGACAAAACTATCTACTTCGTTAAAGTACATGGTGGTAACATTTTGCATTATGTTAGCGATTTCGTTTATTCTGGCTTCTAGCAATACTTGATTAGTTTGTAATTGATTCATTGATTTATTAAATACTTTCAATGCCGTCTCAGTAATACTAAGTTGTTGTGCGGCTATAGATTTAACTTGGTTTTCGTTATCTTTAATTTGTGAAATGGCCGCATCATATCGTTCCGCATCGGTTTGGTCTAGATTACCAGTAATAGCCTTCCAAATTGAGCCTAACCCGTTAATCAATCCGCGTGTGGGGCGTTTATTATTATCTTTACTTGTTATTGTCATTTGCTTATATTTAATTTCTACTTGTGAAAACTTATATTCTAATAAATACCTATACGTAAACATCTCATTAGCATATGCTTTTCCATACGTGGTTTCATGAAATGAAATGTTTAACCTATCGTAATTGTTAATCAAATTATTTAATTCTAATCTTAAACTAGACAAATCATAAATTTGTATCAATTTCCAATGATCAACTATATTTTGGGCTATACCTAGTTTTAATGGTAGTAATCCTTGATCATTCGAAATTTTATTTACTTCTACATTTGAACATTTTGTGAAGTGGATGGTCGCGGTGACGAGGGCGGTGGCGATGTTTCTGGAACAATGGGTTGTCTTAGATTTTTTAAATGTACTGTTCGACCTCGATTCTTATCTGAACTACCGACCTTTTGAATTATTGCTTTATTGTTAGAAAGCAATGTTTTTAAAATAAAGGAACCGTTAAATTTTTCGCCTGTTTTATTTCTTTTATATTTATAGCTCGTTTCGTAAACTACTTGTCCTACTTTGAAGGGGTTATTAATTTTATTATTCATCTTGGTTACAACTCTTTCTTTATTTTGTATTAAATTTTCATTGACTCGATCATATGTTAAAGCTAATTTTTCTTTATGTTTTTGGAGGTAATCGTTGTACATTTGTTTGTCGTAAAACAAATCATACGGATCGCGTAATTTCGTGTGACCTAATGTCAATTCCAATGGGGTTAAATTTGTACTAGAGTGTATCGAATTATTATACGCGATAATTGCGTATTTTATCAAGATGGTTATTGGTTCATTGTGATCTGTTTTTAACAATCTAATATGTTCGGCTAAAGTAGAATGAAACCTTTCTATTATACCATCTGATTCGGGATGATGAGGTGTGGTAAAGTGAATTTTGATTTTGTGCGATTCGAGTAGTTCCTCAATTATATGGTTATGAAACTCTAAACCTTGGTCTGCACTAATAGTTTCGGGTGTTCCGTAAAATGAAAAATAATTAATTAATGCATTTAATATGTCTATGGCGTTCTTCGATTTAACTTCAAGTGCTTGACCTAACTTTGTAAATGCATCAACTATCGTTAAAAATTTAGTATTTTCTACCGTGTAAACATCAATATGTAGTTTTTCAAAGGGACGGTGCGGAGTTTCCGTCAACATCATTGCAATTCTTGGTGGGTTTCTTTCGTATTTACTTTTTTTGCATCTGGCGCAATTGGCAATAAATTTTGCCACATGTTCTTGCATGAGCGGGAAATAATATTTTCTTTGTAATTGTTTTAACGTTTCGGTAATGCCTCGGTGGTTTGTTTTGCCTTCGTGTTGGTTTCGTATTGCCGTTTCTATCATTTCTTGTTCGTGTAAAATTTCTCTTCTCTCCGTACAATAAATTAATTCAGGTCCACTGGCATTAAACAATTTTTGTACTACGCGATTAAATTGTTGAAATAATGTTTCGGTTTCAAAATAAATGTAATATTTTTTTGCTTCGCTCGTGTATTCTTTAAAAAATTTAATTATGCTTTCTTCGTCGTTACTATTTATCTCAACATGATATCGTTTAATTTTTCCGATGGTTTCAATTTTTACCGGTTTCATGAGTGCGTGTACTTCATAAATGAAATACTGATTTGGTTTTGAATCTATTACATCTGAACATATTTTAATATGCGCTAATTCTTTATTTTGACTAACTGAATGTATAGTACTATCTAAATTATCTAACTGTTCCATAATGGAATCTAACCCTTCTTCTAACATAATATTTTCTTCCGATAGATTATTATTTATTAACAAATCTTCTAATACATCTTCGATTTCATTTTCATCAAAATTATTCAACATGGATTCGTTTTCTATAGCGTTTAAGTCTACTTCCATTTTCTTCTCATAATTATTACTTTCTAAATTATATATTTGTATATTAAACTGACTTCCGAATATGTAACTAAGCATGTAACTTACTTTTTCAAATTTTAGTTTATCCAGTCCGCTACCTAACCTTGGCATTGCTAAATTATTAATATTGTTTTTTAAACAAAATTCTTTTAAATTAATTAAACAATTAAACAAACTTTCGTACGTTGGTTTTTCATAATACTTTTCTTTAGTTATTAAATAGAAAAGGTATCTTTGATTTTCTTGTAAATAGACGAATGAATTTAATTGTGGATTTTGACTTTTTAAATATTGGACTTGTCCATATCTTTCTTTAAACTCGATAGCTATTCCAGCATTCATATACAAATCTTTGCTAACGCAATGACATAAAGAAAATTTTGAAGGAGATTTAAAAAGATCGTCTGTTTTTTCTATAATTCTGGGTGACTTTTCTATTTCTTTATAAGTGAATTTGGTTTCAAAGTCTTTGAAACTAAAATGATCGTTTTTAATTTCTATCCTACTTAACGCGTCTGCATTGCTATTATAATTACCTTTTTTATATATGATTTCGTAATCGTACTCTTCCAATTTGATTTTCCATCTTTGTAATTTCGAATTTGGTTCCCGTAATTTTGATAACCAGACTAAAGGGCGGTGGTCTGAATAGATAACAAATTTTCTACCGTATAGGTAAGGCCTAAAATATTTGACTCCCCAAACAACTGCTAACAATTCTTTCTCAATTGTACTATATTTTCTTTCCGAATCGTTTAACGTACGCGATGCATAGCAAATCGGTTTGTCCGACCCTACGGTACCTTGTGAAAGCACGGCGCCTATGGCCACATTAGAAGCGTCCGTAGATACTATAAAAGGTTTTTCAAAATCTGGATATTGTAGTATGGGATGGTTAACTAAAATATTTTTACATCTATTAAATGAATCTATGAACTCCTTAGTGTGTTCAATCTTATGACCTTTTTTTAAACAAGTAGTTAATGGTTTTGTAACCTTAGCATAATCTTTGATAAATTTTCTATAATATCCGGTTAAGCCTAAAAATCCTTTAATCTCTTTTGTCGTTTTAGGTATTGGATACTTTATTACTGCTTCAATTTTAGCCGGATTTGGTTTTACTCCTTCTGGCGTAATTATATGACCTAAGAATTGAGCTTCTTTTTTTAAAAATTCCGATTTATTCATTTGTATTTTAAAATTTGCTTTTCTAAGCCTATCAAATACCGATTTTAACTTTTCTATGTGCTCCTGAAGTGATGTAGAAAATATTACTATATCATCTAAGTACACAATGCATGCTTCATTTTGAATCCCGCGCAAAATGTTATCTATTACCCGTTGAAAAGTCGCGGGGGCATTTTTTAAACCGAAAGGCATACGTTTATATTCATAATGACCTCTAGGTGTTGAAAAAGCTGTTTTTTCTCGATCTTTAGGATGCATTTCAATTTGGTGGTAACCGGATGCTAAATCTAATGTTGTGAAATAAGAACATTTACCCAATTTATCTAATATATCGGAAATATGAGGCAACGGATATTTGTCGTCAAGGCATTTTTCGTTCAATAATCGATAATCGATCACCATCCTATATTTTTGTACGCCTGACGCGTCTAATTTTTTTGGAACTACAATTACCGGGCTACTCCAACCACTTTCCGAGTGTTGTATGATATCGTTTTCTAATAATTCGGCTACTTGATTATCTACTTCTTTTTGTTGCGAGTATGGCATTCTATATGCCTTTTTAAATACTGGTACGTCGTCTTTAGTTTTTATCTCGTGTTTTACTATACTTGTAAATGATAACGGTAAACCTTCACAATGAAAAATGTCTCTATATTCGTAACATATTTGTTTAATAGCTTTACGCTCTTCTTCATTTAAATGACTTAATCTAAGATTTTTTAAATTTTCTTTCAATAACCTATCTATTTTATTGTCGTACTTAACATCTATCATTTCCGCATCTTCCGTTTCTAATACGTTCAAGGGTTCTACGTTTACCAATTTTTCTGATTCGCTACTATTTGTAATACTAATAATTGCTTCTCTATTTTTTATATTTACTAAGCATTGGGGAATTTCTACACCCTCGGTTAACTTTATGTATTCTACTATTCCTATATCTAAATTATTCGAATTTATGGGAACTTTTACAAATTGTTGTTGTCGCGGTAATAATTTAAATTGTTTCGCTTTTAATGATTCAAAATATATAGGTATCACACCATATTTAGTATATAAAACGTTTTTCTTTAAATCGATATTCGCGCCTAAATGTTTCAATAAATCCATACCAATTAATCCATCATATTTGGGATTAAATTCAAATATGCAAAAATCATAATATTCTTTAGATTGAAAAATTTTGGGTAATGGAATTCGTGCAATATATTTATGAAATGTAGTTTTATGTGCAGATCTAATTTTAAAAGGTTTTTCTTTAATAAAATTTTGATAGTATTTTTCGACTACTTGTGGCGAAATTAGAGTTTTAGTTGATCCCGTGTCCAGCATGAACTTTAAATTAACGTGAGGAATTTTTATATATGGTAACGCGGAAGTATTAATATTTGATACATCTATCACGTCGTGTCGTTTTGTGGGTCCTCCCAATGAAAATTTTGATCTTCGCGTTCGTCATTGACAAATTCAGGATTTTGATCTATATCCGTTTGATATAATTCTTCCGATACAAATTTTTGTTGGTTAAAATTATTTTGATTTCGTCGAGTATTTCCGCTCGATGTGTCCATTGGTTCTGGACGAAACTGTTTTGATTTATTATCATTAAAATTTGGTGCTTGTCTGTTTGCATTACTTTGATAATTTTGATTTGGTCTAAACGGCATTTGGGGTTGAAAAGGTTTATAATGAGAGTTATTATTAGGTCTAAAATTCGTAAAGCGAGAGTTTCTTGAATTTCCGCTATTAAAATTATTGTTAAAATTATTATTAAAATTTGGTCTATTATTAAAATAAGTAGGTTTACTTTGCTGATATGACATATTAAAATTATTATTACTATGCTGCGGAGTTGAGTTAAATGTACGCTGTTGACCTGTACTTGATCTATGCGAGTTCGCATTACTATGATAATTGTTACTGGAAAAGTTATTTTTTGAATACGCGAAATTTTCTTCTTCTCTTACAAAATTAATCGCTTTTTCTAAATTATCAGGGTTTCTTAATCTAATGGCTAGACTATTACTGATACCTCGTAAATATGCGTCTAACGCTTGCGATTCGTAAATTTGGGTTTTCATTTGTCGTACATTAATATCGGGTTCTTCTAATTGCAATTTTGTTAACATTAAACATAATAAATCTTGGCATCTATTACCAAATGTTACAGCGCTTTCGTTTCTTTGTTGCTTTACGTGAAGTAAATCTCCAAGTAAACATTTTTCGTCTCGCGGATCCGAAAAAAATCTTAAAAGTAATTGTTTTATTTCAATCCACGTAGTTAAATTTCCACGACTACCTACTAATTCTAGCGCGCGTCCTTTCAATTTTCCGATTATTGCTCTAAGTAAAAATTCGTTTTGAATATTATTAAAATTGATTCTATCCGTATAATTATTTAACAAATATTCGCTAGCAGAAATGAAAACCGCTAACTTAGCACAAGTACCATCAAATTCTGGTATCGTGTCGATATGAAATTTTTCTAATCTTGGTACTGCCATTATAATTTGTTCTCTACGAAGAGGACTTCTATCACGATTAACGTTTTCTGTGTCCGACATATAATAGTTATATAACAAAAATCAATATACGCAAGGATCAATAATATCCTTATTATTATTTATACTAACTAATAATCCCGATTCAACATGTATAATTATTATAAATCTTTAGGTAAATGAAATGGAACTTACAGGATTTGTTGAATTTTCATACTTCTTTTGTTGTTAAAATTACCAGCCTCGGCGATGTGGTCCGTTGACTGCTATTGTAGCTGCTTCCAATCTCGGCAATGTTGTCCGTTGATTGTTGACAACTTCAATTTTGATTTTTGAGTAGAAAGTCTTGGCGATGTAGTCCGTCGACTTCCGTTGGCGTTGATTTCAACTGCGGCGATGTGGTCCGTAATACAAATCTCGGCGATGCTGTCCGTATTGTAACTTGTATTGTCGTTGAATTCAATTTGATTTTAATTTTGCTATAAGTTTGCTCAGTAAATTGTTGAAACAAAACACTACCAATTCGCGATTTTTGTCGAATTAATAACGCTGAGCAATCCTACCGACTGCGCCAATTACGTTTGGGCCTTAGATATTTTGGTTTTTAAAAACAAAATAAAAGATTTTATTAAGACCTAAACTTTACTTGATGAAAGCGAATTACACTCTGCTCTGTTTGTTGACCATTTCTTACAGTTTTGAAAAATAGTCAACTTACAAAAGCTTATCTTTTAATATAATATTTCTTAGTACAAAATGATAATAATATTCTTATTACTAACTATAGCTATTCTGTGGGAAACGTAACTTACTCTTCTCTTCATATTTTTCGATTGATTACTTTAAAATATAAATTATTTACGTTAGTACAAGACTATCTTTTTAAAACAACTGACCTGGACACAAAGGCATAAACTAACTACAAATCTGTGATTCAAATGTACGGATTTTCAGTTCCAGTTAAATGAACCGTAATGAATAGAAAATAAATTTTCAAAGAAAACAATTTTAAATAGGTTTTCTAAAAATTATTATACACAATTTTCCATTACGGACGAATAAATTGGAAATTAACGTTATTAGAAAATCGACTATAAGTAAATTGAAAAAAAATTGTATAGTAGTTTTATTTTGTAGAAGTGGAATTTTGATCTACCATTAGTCGTTACAAAACGATAGCACTTTTCAATGTTAATGGAATAAAAAATCGAGTTTAAAATACCTACCTAAAAGATACTGCCGTACAAGTAGTTTGATAGCTAACATCAAACTTATTATTTGGTCGACTATTTGTACATAAAATGCGATGGTAATATTAGCAAGCAAGGACAAAGAATAAATAAATTTTTTATTAAGCCATTCGTCCACATTATAATATTACCCCTTAATACCTAACATTGCCACTTACTAGCTGACCCTGACGATACTGCCACTTATTTTCCCTCACTCTTGATACTACCATTTACTGTGGCAGTAAATGGCACACTTAAAGCAGTTTCAAAACGTTTAAAAATAGCTTTTGTTGAGAATTCTGACTTAAAAAGCAAACGTCATTATTTTCTGGATTTTGTATTTGTATTATGTGTTCATAATCCCAAAATAGTTCAAAATTAGAGCGGACGAAACGTTGCTAATACTGCAACTGCACCTTATTACTACCTGATACTTCTACTTACTTCCACTTACTGCTGATACTGTCTACATTGCTGTTTAGTGTACCATATACTTTGCAGTGATTTGCTCATCTTCCTACCCGATTGTTATATATTTGTATAGGTTCCTTTGATTCAGTTGGAATGAATCTTTCTCGGTGTAGCTACAGGGTTAGATAGTTTGAATTCAATTTATCCTTGCAGCTACTCGTAAACGCTAATTTTGTTTTCTTGCATTGAAAACGGTTTATATCAAAGTAGATTTAGTTAGAACGTTTATACAGTTTATATTTATGTCGACGGTGCGGTGGTTATTTATGTATTTTGTTTATACTAGTATATGCACTTACTAGATCTGTTTTTCTAAACAAAATACATAATGCTCTGCATTTTACATAATATTCTGCTGCAAATTTCTAGGTCAATCCAATTATTTGCGTTTTATGCGTTCTATTGATACATTACTGTGATGTAAACATAATATAAAGTTTAGCCAAGTTAACAGTTAACATGCTTTGAGAATACGGAAATATTAAGAGGTTTTAATATTAATTCTTAAATATATACCATTTCTAAAAGAACGATGAAAATCTGACGCAACAAGCTACAATCGTACAGGTGTTCAAATACCGGTAGAAGAAAAACTAAAAACAGAAAACATCTTTTCTAATTTTCACCCTAAAGATTTTTTCCAATTCAATATTTTTAACTACCTTATACCCACCGACGCCGACGGGAGTCTTGCAACTTAATATCACGATTAACCTCGTGGCTACAAAAAGCTTTCGAAGCACTGAAATTATCTGAAGTAATTAATTTTAAGTACCTGAATGTTAAGCTATAGAATGTAAATTAACAATAAATTAAACTTGTATGTACATTGTTTCTATTTTGCAATAATAAGGCAACATGATATGATAAACGTTATGAATGCTGATGGAACTTGAAGATCGAAAGGAACCTGCAGCGTTTCTTGCTATTTACGTTTTTGAGCGCACCTTGGCCATAACTTAAAACCAATAACTTTCATCTAATGCACAGAAATAATTACACTATTTATTTGTAATTGCCATTGCTGCATTGCAGATATTTCTAAAGCTAGGAATGCTTTGCAAAAGTTTAAAACAGCCCCAAGGAATTCATGAAACGAGTTTCAACATAATGCAAATGATAAAAGTAAACGGCAAAGCCCAGAATAGAATAAATAGAAGTTTGTTGTGCATGCTTTGTTACAAGCTTTACTGTTTAAACAATTTGTTTCATATAGTAAATATTTTTATTAAATGCGATATTTTAATTTATTTTCACAAAGCTAAATCAATTTGTATTCATATTGGTGTTTGTTTACTTACCTCGGGTAATTTAATTATACACGGAGTAAAACTGAAATAAGCTGTAATAAGGACGAGTATGCTGAAATATTATTACTTTTTGTTTTAATATAAAGAAAAATAAACAATTTTTAAATAAAATAAACTCGAATATGTTGTAGATAAATAATGTAATTGTTGCATTTCACAGCAGTGGTTTGATGTGACCATTAATTCTGGGTTAAATCTTAAATAACGGACTGTTAGCGGAGTCACCAGA
Source organism: Cantharis rustica (assembly GCA_911387805.1). NCBI lineage: Eukaryota > Metazoa > Arthropoda > Insecta > Coleoptera > Cantharidae > Cantharis > Cantharis rustica. The sequence continues at coordinate 42,361,084 of OU426879.1, forward strand.
CTTTCTAGTTTGAGTGAGCCAAAAATGGCCCCCACATAGAGTTCGCTTTATGTTATTTTTATATTATACCTAGGTATAAATTAAAGTATTGCTAAGCTATAGCTACAGCGTGTACATTATTAAAACTTGATGGTTTTAACAAACAAACGACTGAGCAAGGCCAAGAAGTTTCTTGCAAGTATAACCTGATTTTATGTATGAAACAACTGAATAATATTTAAAAACAAAGCAATGAAAGAAAATCATGCAAAAAATGTGTTTCGTTTTAATTAAATTATACAAGTAACTACAAAAATAATTAGTAATTTCCAACAATAATGTTTGTAAATGAAATGATTTGCCTTTTTCAAATTTATAATTAAAATAAATTATACTGTAGTCATTTTCTAATTAATTTGCACAATTAATGCTAAAAGTAAAATAGTGATTTTAGCAGTAGTACACAGCAGTGTATCCGACGCGATCAGGCTTAAACAAAAAAGATTTTACTGCTGATCACGAAATTTCGTATTATAGTTTGTCTAATTTACAAGCAAAATACTATTGAAATTACCAGATGCTGGTTTCGAAAGCCATAATGGTTAAAACTCTTCCAAGATTTGGCTATTTGTCTCTAAGATGTACAATTTTAGCAATTTATTATTACGGTATAGAAACCGGAAAATATGAATACAATGTGTTATTTTCAAAACCCATTGGTTTATTCTTCTTACTTACTAAGATGTTTGATAAAATTTTGCTGAAGAAACTACAACTGTTGTTTGCATTACCAGCTTGGTCAGAGATACGATTCAACAATAAAACACGTTTACAGAATTGAGATTAAAATAAGTTTGGGTGTATGGGGATACGCTAAAGAAGTAGTACTTTTTATACAGGACGGTCACACCAAACTTATATACGGGAGGTGGTTCTGGACAACTGGTCCTCACAGGGTACCCAACTTATGGCTCCACCCGCCACACTCCGGGCAACTGCGTTGATCTGCAGGCTAAACTAAGTGAGGATTATCAGATATGGTAAAAAGTAGCGTCTGATTCCAGAAAAGCGGCTACGAACAGCGTCTGTTCTAAATAGGGCGGCTGAACATGCAGAAGGACGTGTGGCCCCACTGCATTACAATGCCTCTTGTACACCATAATGTTGAATAATAAAGATTTGGATTTGCTGAGCGGTCCGGCTAGCAACCGGCGCCTTCCGGTTTCCGGGACTGGAGGTGGGAAACCGGTCACGTTGAGATGCCCCGTTGAGATGTTGATTGCCCCCTGGAACGTTCAAACACTATTCCAGGCTGGAAAGCTAACGAATGCGGTGCAAAAAATGAAGCGACTCGAGGTGTGATGGCTAGGAAGCGGTCAATTACTATAGATGGAGATACACTCTACTATTCTAGAAGCAAAGAATAAGACAGAAACCGAATCTCTGAGGAAATGATCAAATTTGTTTGTGGCTTTATACCGCACTCTGACCGATGTATGCTCCTGAAGATTTGTGGGACTCCTTTTGATCTAAATTTAATACAGACGTATGCACCAACATTGGACAAAAGCAATAATGAAGTAGAGCGTTTTTACGAGCAAATACAAACGTTAATAAAAACAACGAAAAGCTCGGATGTTACCATGGTTAATGTTATGATTGGAATGGGAAGAGAATGAACAACGGTGGGTAGATTTGGATTGAACAACGTAATGAAAGGGACAGATTAACACAATTATGTCACGAAAATAGATTTATTATCACTAATACTTGGTTTCAACTGCTAGAAGACTCTACGCGTAGATATCATCTCGAGATAGACCCGAAGCCGTTGTAAGAAACCAGATCAAGTCTGTAAAGACATGCCCAGGTTCAGATTTGAATTCCAAACAGCAAAAGTCAACATAAAATTAAAAAACTGTCAGACACGGTCATCGGTGAGAAGGCTGGATCTACAAAAATTAAAAGATCTAATTGTGAGGGACATGGTTTCTGATAAGATCAACAACAAAATGATGAACATAATAGATACAAACAATATATAAGCGACGTGGACAAGTATCAGAGATGGACTGATAAAGCGTCGCCAAAGAAACACTGAGATTTCAAACGAAGGTGGATAGAAAGGAGTGGATAAACAGTGAAAAATACTGAGACTAATGGAATCAAGAAAAAAGCATAAACAAAACACGCACGAGTATCATAAGATAAACAAAGAAATTAGAATAAAACAGATAGATCGAACAGTTTGAAGAAAAACATGACAATTTTAATTTCCACAAAAGAATAAGAGAACTGACATACACCAACGACAGAAACATAGCAGGCAAATTAATGAATAACAACAATCGACTGGTTATAGATAGCGATAAACAAGGAGAGACATGGAAATGCTATATAAAGGACTTGTGTAAGAACAATCGATAACCCATTGATGACCGATTTGGATGTGTTCTGGAAGGACCTCCGATACTGAGAGATGAAATGGGTAGGGCGCTGAAACAGACAAAATCTAATAAAGTCACAGGACCGGACAATACCAACGCTAAAGTACTTCAACTTATAGACGTGGTGAAGAGTGATACCCTGTTGAAATTCTACAATTGCATTTATAACACATGACATATACCCAGATAATGGACAAAATCTACATTTATTGCACTACCTAAAAAAGTGAATGCAAGACGTTGTAGTGAATACAGACTAATTAGTCCTATAAGTCATGCGCTAAACTCTTTCTTGAAAATAATGCACTCGTACCTGTGGAGAAAAATTGAAGAAACGATGGGGAATACACAATTCGGATATAGAAATGGATTAGGAATAAGAGAAGCCCTGTTTGCTATTTAGGTCCTGGCACAGAAATGTCTTGATCAACAAGAACCGCTATATATTTTCATATTCAATAAAGCACCTGCTTTATTGACTATGAAAAAGCTTTTGGCAATGTAAGACACGAGATACTTATTGATTTGTTGCGGAGAATAGGTAATAACGAGAAGGACACCACTGTCCTACAGAACCTATATTGGTATCAGTCGGCTTAGATGAAGTTCGGAGATGTTACAACAGAAGACATTGACATCTAGAAGAAAGTCCGTCAGGGCTGCGTATTCTTGCCTCTTCTTTTCAATTTATACTCGGAGACTATTTACCAGGAAGCACTCGAGGAATCACAACACGGAGTGAAAGTAAACGGAAGATTAATTAACAACATCTGATATGCGGACGACACCTTTATTCTCGCCGATAGCCCTAAAGTTTACAAACACTAGTTAACAAAATAAATAAAGTAAGCAACGCATATAGTCTCAGTATAAACAAACAAAAGACAAAAATAGTGATAATATAACGAAAATGCCAATCGACAACATTGATATTACTGTCGGGGACGAGCAACTTGAGAGGGTAGACAAGATCAGATATTTGGGATTTTGGTTACACGAGAATTGGAATTTCGATGACAAAACCAAGATAAGAATCGAAATGGCACGAAACTCCTTCTTTAGAATGAAAACCTTATTATGTGGCAGGGAACTGGACTTGAATATGAGGTTGAGGAGTGATTTTGAAGGTTTCGTTTATGAATAAACTAGAAGCTTTTGAAATGTGGATGTACCGGATAAAGCTTAAAATATCTTGGGTTGAGCATGCTACAAACGATGTGGTTTTGCGTTGTATGTGTAAAGACCGAGAGGTCCTGACCGTCATTAAGAAGAGAAAGGCGGCTTTCTTCGGACATATCTTTCGACGAGAGAAGTATAGTTTTGCAGGGAAGGATAGAGGGAAAACGGGGGCTTGGAAGGAAGAGGCAATCCTGGCTTAAAAACCTGAGACAATGGTTTAGTATTCCAGATGTCGCAACACTGATACGACTCGCAAAAGACAGAGAAGAGTATCATGGTAGCCAACCTTCTATGAGGAGACGGCACCCTAAGAAGAAGAAGGATTTAGAATCAAAAAATATTACTTGTCTGTATCAACTATTATATTATATGTAATATTAAAAATAAAACTACCTTACATCTATTTAATTATCTAATTTTGCAATAAAATAGAAAGAAGCAATGATATCATGTATCTGTAAATCAACAAAATTCTGTATGGGAATTATTTTCCATTAAGCTAGGAAATATCAATAGGACAGGTTGTGTTTATTAGACCACATATCTGGACAAATGTAAATAATATTACACAGATTAGAGTGACCTCAAAAATTATAAACATTACCCAATGAATGGAGTTTTAAGAAATTAATGAAAACGAGATCAAATATTAAGCTGTACACCTCGATCACATTGTTTCGTGGTTTATCAAAAACAATTTCAATTAAAATTAGCTTAAATATATTTGTTATAAAGTAGAAACTCGGAACTATCTTGAAAATCCAGCTCTTCTTATACCGGATAATATATATGCCAGTATAAACCTATGAAATGCAACTGGGGGGAAGCTGTCACCTAGCCTAGTAGTTGAAATTTGGTGCTTATGCAAAAAAATATTATCACGTGTTAATAACCTTAATCATATATAATATATAGGATAAAAATCTAGCAAAATAAAGTATGTACTTAAAATAAATGCTAATATTTTTACTTACAAAGTATTTCACTAACTTTGTAGGTATTTTCCAACAATACAATATAAACTAAAAGAGCTAATCATAAACCAAATAATTAATTATTAAGCCCACCTCAAATAAGAAAACTTAAGCAGCGCGATCCAATAAACTTAATAATACTGTAGAATGATGTATTCATCAAGTCTCAGAGTAGTTTGTTATTGAAATTTAATTTTACATATGAGTGAGCAACTGGGAAATCTTTTGCATATCATCTTATATTTAAAGCCATGCTACTTATTGCTATTAAAACAGATTGTAAAATACACGGTTTCGATATACAAAAATTTTGTTTGACATAATTATTTTCTATAATTTCTTTATTTAATATATTGAGATGACCCTAGCTATACAAATCTATAAAATTTGTTTACTCCAAAATTACTCTAGCTGGGCATCCATTTATTATAGCCATGAGCTCTTCTTGTTTAAAAATCCTGTAAATTAATAATGCTCAATCTTTTGTTACCTTGCAATCTGTGGTATTCGACTTTTCCTTAACATGCGCGCTCCACATGTGCTATTATGCAGCTGGCTTCAGTACGCCTGATTACAAATTTGTTGCAATGTACTTTTGCATTGAATAATTTTCCACTTTCTCAGTTTTCTTAACACTTGCACTTCAATTTTCCACAATTAAAACAAAACATCAACTCAACTAATTTATTTATTTTTAAACAATTAACAATTTTAATTATTGCGGGAATGGTGTTAGTCCGCTCTACTCGACGTCAAGGCCTGAGCCTAAGTGTCCTACATCAACCTTCAAGTCTCCCTCCTTCTAGTTTTTCGTTCCTCTCTACCTTTCCTACAGCTAACATTCAACTAACATTTTTTTATATACAATGTGATTATACGTAACTAAATAAATGCTAATCAAATTTAAACTTTAAAATTATTTACAAAATAAATGAAATTTAATATTGTTTTGGTTTTCAAAACACGACATTTTATACACGTCTATAATATATTTTAAATAATCTTTTTTTAATTATTTTATATCCAATATCCCAAATTTATCATGTTTTATCATATCAGTTTTAAATTTTTTTATATTAGTATTTTATTTCACATATTCTTCTATATTTTTCTATATTTATTTATAATTTTTTTTCATTATAATTTTTGTATATTGTGGATTTTCCACTTTTTTAACGCTCTTCTCTTAATAGTAGGGTTGAGCAGTTTCTATTAGATTGAATATTTTGAATTAATACTATTGTTTATTTAATATTATATTTAATATTTACAAATTTTTTGTCTTGACATATTATTATTACATGAAAATGTCGTTTTGTTTATTATTTCTTGTTTATCACTTCTTGTTTATCATATTTTATATTATCAACCTAAAACAATTGAGAAATTACGTAAAAATGTGTGAGTAGCAGTGTGGTGTAACTGCTGGGATCTAAAGTCCGAGTTCGATCTAAGGGCTGTGCATCTGGCAAGGTTAGCATCCTACCAGTATATATATGCAAGTGCTCAAAAACCGTGAATGCCAAATGTAAATTTAGTATATCACATGGTTAAAAAACAGGACGTAGTCTTAGATTAAGAAGAAGAAGGTAGAAAATAATGGGTTAGTGCAGTATTGCTGCAGCACAGCGTAAACAATCAAATCAATAAATTTCATATTATTTTATTATGCCAAGAAGCAAACGAATGTGGCGATTATATAAAAAACGTGAAAATATTTGCACCAGTGCAACAAATTAGAACATCGATTGACAGGTAAGATGGATAACGTCTTAACCATTATAAAGGCTGATTAATTATTATACAATAAGAAATGAAAACTCAGATCAAACAACTAATAGAAGAAAATCGGCAACAACTAATGTATTCCTAACAAGGGCTCCAAGTCCTGATTGAAAGGAGATGGATCAGATTCTTTTGACTACAAAAAGTTTGCTTAACAGCAAACTAGCCGGAACAGAAAGGAATTCCTGTTTTTTATTCAGTGGTTTTAAAGAAGATTTTCGTGGAGTATATAATTACGTAGAGAAGGTAAGAGAAATTGTGTACACTTGCTTGAAAAATTTCTACATATTTTTTGGATATTTTAAAATATTTTTACTTTTTTGTAGACTTATTTCCAGTTGCGAATTATGACTGGTGGTCCAATGTGAGTAGAATAGAAATAAAAATCTACACTTAAAAAAAATATCTACCATAAGAAGGGACCAATTAGATCAAGACAAGCGCCAGCGTTACTTGGTAAAACAATAATATATTGTAGTGATATTCTCTTTATTTAGGCAGAAAGCTTTACTATCTCAAAAGATTTTACCACGGCTAGCTTTTCTTTTGTCGTAGAGCAATGAGATCTCAGAAGTGAATTCCTATGACCAGTCCTTTATTGTCGAATTAAAATGAAATGCTCTTTTTAAGGCAAACTGAATTTAATTTATTTTTGGAAAATCAAAATTAGGTAGGTAACAATCTCACCTTTAGCAAATTTAAATATTTGGTGTAATGTGTGAAACCGTAAATTTAGATGCACATTTACTATCATCAAACGTATTCGTACTAGCATCTAATTTAATTTGTTTTTATGGTGTTAAAGAGTAAAATAAATTTGTACAGACTAGTTAATGTTCAATAAAAATAAAAATGCACTTTGAAATTTTATTACCTATCGTTTTTATCAAATACCTTTCGTTGATACGTCACTGATCTTGAATGATCTCGATTGTTCTCGTTCACTGTTGGTGGCAGTTAATACATTTGCCATTCATTCGTGCTGTGATGCAGATGTTACTTCCGGCTGCCCTTGAAATATTTTTATTTTCACCAAGTCATTTAACAAATTTGCTCTTCGTGTTCTACACAAAAAATTAAGCGTGTTGTGATAATCCACACAAAATAATTTTTCCAGCTAAGGTAAGTAATTTCAATTTATAATATTGAAATCTAAGGGTCTCAAAATAGCGGCGTGTTCTTTCGTTTCGTTATCTTTAATAACGAAAGTTTCATTTCGGGTATCAACCTGATATCGCAAATGATGTTTTCCTCGACGTAATCAAGAAATCACCTTTCACAAAACTAGTGAAAGATTTACTCAGAAAACTAATCGCTTAAGATAAAGCGCAAATTTGACTTCACTTCGGACGACTTTTGTCCGTCCAATCTTCCACTTATCCGTTTATTCTTCCTTGTCAATTTTCCAAAAATCTGCATCAAACTTGACAAAACGAAACTCCAAAACGTACTTCAACTTGTATACACTGCCGAACAATTTTATCCTACCTCTATTTTTAAATCACTGCACTTCTTATAAATTAACGTGTTAAAAGTAAATATGTAATCGTGTCTTACATTAAATTATTCTGCTGTTTCATCTCTCAAAATGTGCTACTTCTACCAAACAGAGCGGTTATTGACAGTTAAGAATTCAAAAATCGAGCTTGTCACAAAATTACATCACAAAATATAGAGTTTCCATAGCAGAAACTCCGAATATGTTAAGCTAACAGGAAATGAAAAAACATACAAAGAAAAACAGATATAAACATGAATAAACAAGATAGTTCAACAAAGTGATTTAAAAACAATACTAAACTGAGAGTTAGATACAAAAAAATAATGACACTCAACGCAATTGCTTGTACATTTTTTACATACAAAAAGAACAGCGCGGGAGTTTTAAAACGTTTTTCACACTATGCGATTACCGACCTCGGTTTCGCCTCGCTCCACAAGTTTTAGTACTCGCTTAGTAATGTTAAGTTTTTGATCTTCACGGCGTAATATTATATTATTTTGAAGAATACAATAGTAATCAATACAATGGAGAAATAAACAAATTAATATTATTTTCAAAAAAAGAAATTTGAAATAAAAGTTTTACTTTGGTTTTGTCTTATGTGGTTATAATATTATATGAAATGAAATTAATACTGCAGTGTAAGACGAAGAATAAATAATATAGTATTACTCGATCGACTCTCTGGTTGTGGAAACATTACCTAAGTTAATGTAATATTATCTCTTTTATTTTAAGTAAATAGTCTGTAAAATTTTCCCATAGGTAGTTTGTGTGTGTGAGCTTATTTGTAGGCTCTACGCCTCATGCGTGTCTACAATAAAAAGCGACTCCAAAATGAAGTTGAATGCTTTAGTTAAAGACATTTTGGGAATAGGAATATTTTTATCACGCTTGTAGTCGTATAGATCGAGCCGATGCGTTCTAATATTTTTACCACTCCATATCCAATATCTCACACCGAGAGAAGTTACAAATTCAATATTACTTTTATTGGTACTTCTGCCTATCATAATAATTTTTTGTGTAATATTAGACGTAAAGTTCGGTAATTACTTTTTAAAAAAAATTTCAGACGTGCAGTATAAAACTTTCAGTTAATCAAAATGACTCAAACAAAACAGGTGGAGACAGTAAGAAACTAAATGAAAAGGACGTGTTCAGGAAGTTCGGAACTTCTATCTATCCGTAACATTAGTAGATCAGTTTATTTTGTATGTTTTCCTGTTTTTAATAGAATTTAGACAAATTGTATGTTTTCTTATTTGAATTTTAAGATTTTATTTATTAATTTACATAAAAAAAATTAAATGGTTATTAAGTATTATAATATTTTATAGATATCTCAGAGTGTTACAAAACGGTTAGAAAAGAGAAATAAAACACATATTTAAAAAATATTTGAATGGAATTGGGCGACAGAATATAGAACCTTTCACATATAAAATATCTTCTAAAATACGTGTCAAAGAACAAAGTGGAAACTTTATGTAAGCTATAAAACCGACTAGAAGTAGAGACTGCCACTCTCCTCTTATGATCCTTGTATGACAGTATGACATGTGATAGCTTTATCCTCTTATATTTGAGTTTGCAACCAAGTAAGTTAACTTACCCTTAACTTTAAAATTTTTCAATTTAATATAAAAATTTTATACAACTACAAGAAGTATACATTATGATACTCTTCATGAAACGAAGTAAACTGTACATTTTTATACTCTCAAACTTCTTTGTATTTACACCGCAATAAACTTTTAAAAGAAAAATTTTACAAAATAAATTTTTCTAAGATTAAAGTTTAAATAATGTAGTTGATTGTTTGTCTTTTTCAACTTATAATATCTATTATCACCAAAACCCCTGCTTTGGCCCTGATGTAAAATTCTTGCACACTTATCTGTTACATTTTTACACTTTTATTAAGTTTTATCAAAACATCGAAAATTTAACATTTTCGGGAAACAATATTTTATTTAAAAATTGTGTATATTCAATAAAAAATCTGTTTTAAATTTTAAAAAAATTTATTACATTTACTATGTACCTATTTCATATTATGTAAGTTTAGTAGTAGCTTTATACTCGGATTTAATTTTTTATATGCTTATTGCCTTAATATAATTTTACGTTCAGAATCCAGTATAATAAAAAAATTAGTTTGATCCTAGTAATATATTTCCTATTTATGAAACTGAAGGAAATTTAATATTATTTATTATCTCTAATTAATAATCCTGCAATATGACCCAGTTCTTTTTAAAATGCACATTTGGTATGTGAATTCCTTCTTCCTAAATGTTCTATCCCTACGGATAACTTTGCAGACTGTGCTAAAAGTAATACATTTTTCTTTCATAAAAGTTTTCTGTCAAATGTTTACTAAGATGCACAATATTTTTTTCTTTTGCCATTAATTTTGCTGCATTTTAAATTATCGAATTCAATCTAAGTTGCTTACCCATAATAGTTTTATAGCAAAATTTAAATTAAAAATTTATTTATGTTATCAAAATCACAAAGCTTAGAAATGGAAATAATTTAGTAATGTGATTTTTAAGCTTAAACTCTGTAGTTTACATTAATTTATGGGTTTTATTAAATTGAATTGATTTTGTTAATAAGTGGGGGTTGAGTTCACATGATTATAGGTAAATATAGAAGAAAACTATGAACTGCCGTGTTACAACAAAACTGTAAAGTACGGTTATATCGATTTTTAGATTATTATCGAATTTAAAGAGCATTGACTTTCAAAAAACAGTTTTGAAAAAATTAACAAAAAAAGAATAATTTATTAGATAATATATTATGCTTTCCGAAAATTTTACTTGTCGCATGCGCTGTTTTAATTTACTTAAATTCCATTTTATTAAATCTGTAGTACTATTCTGTTCAAAAAGTTTTAAGACAAATTAAATAAAACTTAAATTGGTTACTTAATAAGTGTCAATATGAATTTCTTTGCCTTTAAAGATTTTAAACGAAAAAGACGATTACTTTGAAATAATTAAAAGAGAATAGAAAATTGGTATAGATACATTTGGATGTTTCAAATAATACGTCCAAAGTTTCCTATATGTGATTGCGAACTTAACGTTTCTAAGTGCTTCAAACAAAGCTCAAAATTAGTTTTTAGCAGATTTTTTTATTTATTTTAATTATCGTAATGAGACTTCTATATAAGCAGTAATGTAAAATAAATTCTATTTTTTTTTCTTTTGTAAGTAATTTTAGGAAATACCGTACCTATGTGCTCATGTTTTGGGTACTTAACCTGGAGCACACCAAAGGAATGTATGAAATACTTAGGTATTTAAAGATTAACAATATCAAAAACACACTACGTACATTTGACCTGACTTGTGGCAACAGACGAGTTCTGTTGCATCTAGCCTTAATTAAAATTTTAAAAGTAACAATAATTCTAATTAGGTAAAAAATCTAACCCCTCTAATGCATACTGCCAGAAAGATACTCCAGAAATACAGATGAGCTTAAAATTAGATCAGATAAACTGAATATTTTGAACGATGTGTTACCATGTGAAAAGAGTGTAGAAATTCTTTTTATCACGATGTGGTGGTATATTGACTAACGACCATAAAAATGAACAGCTGTCAACCCCGGTAAAAAATAATTGCTTACTAGTATCGGAAGCATATTTAAATTGCGAAGCTTGTCTTGCCACAATCCAAAATCAGCAAAATGCAAATTTATCAGGTATAGAAAAATAAGCTATTACTTTTTATTTGGAGGAAAAAATTCAAGGGGGAAAAGTAGCATTAATCGAGTTGATTAGCGATACAACTTTGTTTGTAGTTGATGTTCATCAGTCAAAGAGTGATACGAGGAAATTACTGCTCACCGTTGGAGTAACTACAGAGCTCAAACCAACGTTAAATAACATGCCAGTAGGCGGTTGGCTTTTTTGTGAAAACCTAGGAGAAAAAAGACGCTGGAGTAATGTAGTTTAGATTTAGGACTTTGCTAGTCAGCAAATGTTAAGAAATCCTGTACCTTTTATGCAACCAAGCAACATTTAAGTTCTGGGAATCCGTCCCGACAAACATTGAGAAAATGTTTGTCACAGTGGAAAAATTATGACTTTTCTTTATGTGAAAACCGAACACCAGTTGGTAGACATTTCCAAAAAAGAACCTGAAAGAAGTGAGTATGCAAGCAAATATACTGCAATTTCTTATTCGCCAGTGGAAACTTCTAACTTCTGTTTTTATTTTATCAAGATTGGCAGATTATGCAATCTTTTCTTTTTTTTTTTGGTTTGTACCTGGACGACTTTGTTCAGTTGATTAACAAAACTTTGGCAATAGTTCGAACACCGCAGTCTATGTAGTTTTGGATTACATTGTTGTGATAATTATAATCAATTTTAAAATTTTTTCGAACTTTTGAAACGCTACGACTAGCTCAAGAATGCCGGTAGCATAAGATTATTCATAAGGGTGAGTTCTGATAATATTGATAATTCAAATAAAAAAGCAATTGTTGTGCCGAAAAAAATTATTAATTTTTCAAAACCTTGAGGGCTTGAGTTTTAAAATGTTCCCTTGTCTAAAGGTGAATTTTAAATATAACTCCAATTAAACTTCTAAATTTATTCGCATTTGTTTCTGGGCGAATGTGTACATAAAGGTGTTCCCTGTGTTAACAAAATGTGGTGTATGAATTTTATCAAAATAATTCACTTTCTTAATCATAAAAATAGTCATTTTCAATGTGGCAAAAATTTACAGTTCCTTGCCTTGTTTTCTTGTTCTACTAATCCATGGATCTTTCTAATTACAAATACTGCCAAGCACCGGCATCAATCAGTGATCGTACAAATTAGAACTTTAAAAATCGACTTCTGGAGACAATTTGTTCTATCTAAACACAAAAGAATAGGTAATCGCAAGATTACACATCGTCAGCTGTTCAAAATGTAGCTTTACCACGCAAAAATATCACTCAATTTTCATTTTACAGCTAAAGAGCTCAAAGCACGTCTAATAGGCTAGGACGCTCACCTTATACTTACTCCAAATCATCAATTTTCACCTTTCAGTTAAATCGCAGAAATCACGTCCGGTTGGTTTGAATGTTCACATCGGATTCCTCTCAAAATTTTAAAAGCTTATGTCTATCAACTTAGGTATTGCCCCACTCAAATATTTGTAGTTTTTGAGTTTATACTTCACTATTCCAGGCTATTTAAGTTCACTACTTTATAAATTTTTACATAAGCATTCAAATTGTGTATTTGTAGAATAAGAATTAGGAAAAGTTATAAGTAGGGCTGGAATTATAAGCAAATGCATATTTTCACTTATTAATATGAGAACGTCGATTTTTGAATATCTTTGCGAAACACATAAATTAGAGTAATTTGAACCAATTTTTTTTTTGCATATTTTGCATATTTTCCATGATTAGTTCATATATTAGTGAAATTCGCATATTTATGCATATATTTATTGCAACTCTTAAAATTACTATATCGGGTGACCGGCCAAAGAACTAAACATAGGGAAATAACATAGAATATTAATTTTTCTAAATTTCTGCTTCCCATTATAACGGATAAGAATGAAAAAGGTATCAAATTACAGAGATTTATATTCTGCATCTAAAGATGCCCAACGATTGATATTTTATTCTTTAATTATTGTTAAAAACTCAATTGTAAAATTAAGAAAATATAGATTTAAAAAAAAAATTAGCTGGCTTGGTCTAATTGGTCTTCGTTCTAAACTACGAAAAATTTAAACCATCAGCTAAATGTTCAAATCATTTTAAGAGAATCGTTTGCATCAAAAAAGTGGAAAATATATTAGCTTTTTATTGCATATTTCGTATTTTAACTTGCATATTTTTATGAAAATTCGAGCATAAATATGCGCATATTTTCAATTTTTTTATGCATATAATTTCCGGTCCTAGTTATAAGCAACAAAATATTTGGAAAACATGCCAAACCCCTCAGATCGATTTATTTGCAAATAGAAACAATGCTAACTGTATGAAATTTTGTTTCTTGGTTTCCGAATCCATAGGTAAAGTATATAAATATATTTTATGCTGTTCTCATTGTTTCTGATTTTCAGAGTAATTAAAAAAATAATTACCGCTAATACTGAGAGTATCCTTGTGGTTCCTTTATGGAACTCTCAACCATGGTATCTTATTTTCTTGAAGCTTTTGGTCTAAGAACTTGTTATTATAAACTAACTTATAATTATTATTATTAATATTATTATTATTATATTTATTATAATATTAAATAATATTATTATTATAGGATCCTCTCAACCCTTATAACAGAAGCTTAGTAGTAGTAGTAGTAGCTGAATGTGTTAGAAGAGCGTTGAATATTAGATAGAGCATATCCGAACCCACGATACCAGTGTGATTGTAGTTTGAAGCGGTGGGTAGTCGAAATTCTGCAATAAGAAAGGTTTTAGTGTTTATAAATGTTGGATTCTATTTCAAGAAAGATCGCCATATGAATTTCTGTGCTCATATAACTAAAAGATCTATGCTGTAATTAATCATAAATCCCGAAATTGGCTTAAGAGGCGTTCAGATAGAAATTCTTGTCTTGCCTTGCTTTGGTAGAAACTGGCAAGCGCCAATCAGATTGAAGTATTTACTTCTATCCTAATTTTTGGCTAAAATTTCCGTTGCGTTGGCGAGGTCTTGCTAAAGCTTGTCAGTGTCAAGCTTTTCGATTCTACAACACAACGCAACGGAAGCAAGACCCAATCAAATCGAAGTATTTTAATTAAAACTTCGCGCGCATATTTTAAAAATTATTTAAATTTTAAATTAAAAAAAATTAATATTATGTTGGCACTAAAGTACTGGCAAGTAGTATAAATAGATACTAGTAAGTACTATAGTGTGTCGTTCTCAAATAAATATGTACATTTAATTATTTATAAAATCAAAAATGAATAATTTACATTTACATTTTGATGAAAACTATAGATGTCGCCATTGCTGTTGTCAAAACAAGGCAAGACAAGAATTTTTATGTGAACGCTCAAGTCGTGTACGCAAAACCGAAGCAAAACCAAGCAAGGCAAGACAAGAATCTCTATCTGAACGCGGCTTTAGACTATCTAGTTAAGGGTTTTTTTTAACGGGGAATCTTATTTTAGCCAAGCAGGCTAAAAGTCTTCGGCTTCGTGAAATTGATCTAAAAATATTTCTTTTCGGTAATTTCTCTAGTAACCCGTGCTGTTATATACGAAGATATTATATAGATACGATTAAAATTCCTGCGGCATTTGATAGATAACATTAAAATAAAGCGAGAAACTAGAAGCGAACTCCATTATGTGGAATAATTTAGGAAATAAATAATTTTAAAGTTTAGATTTTTACCTAGAAAACTTGTAAATAGCTTATTCTGTGGGTGGTGTGTGTACTCTACGTAAATATAAAATAATAAAGCACCACGCTTAATTTAGTGGGCAGGGCTACCGATAGTTAAAATCATGTTACTATAAATTTATTTAAAATAAGAATTTGTTAATTTTAAAATAAACAACAGAAATTTACATTTAACAGGTTTGGACTTAAAATAACAATAAAAATTGATGGAAGGTCTTTAAATACTAACTAAGAATGTTTGAAATAAAAAATTACGTTATAAGCACTATAATAAAAATTAATAAATAAAAATTCTCCTTCTATTTTAGTTAATTTTAGCCGAATTTAAATCAAAAGCACTGATCTGTGTTTTAATGAGTATTTTTAATAAGTGTTTTTAATGAGTACAGCATAATGACTAACGCAACTACGGCAAATCTCGGATCCACTCTAAAATCGAGTCATGGGTAATTTTCGAGTACAAATTATGCCCAAAATTACTTTAATAATATAAAAACACACAATAGTTGCTGTTAATATTTTATAAACTGCCAATAAAGTAATCACTTTTTAATTTTTGTATTTTATTGTTCAAATTTTTAAATGATTCATAAAGTTTAATATTTTTTATGATCTTTAATTTTTTTTATTAACAATTTTTAATTTGGTGTGGACACTTTGGCATCTATTCCCGCGAGTTTTAATGATATTCGCGATCGTTGACTTCAACGGCTAGTATTTCAATTTCAGTTTAAAACTAAAATTAAGTTAATAAAGTTTAAACGATCGCGTAATATTTTTGCAAATTTTTGAAGTTTAAACTTTGTTTATTGGCTCTGAAATAATGGATGCAAAATTATGTGAGCTGCAAAATTAACTAACTCAACTCAACTATATTTTTATTAATTAATTAGGGTCAACGATATAAATACACTATTAACAAAATTTAACTTTTAAACTGCAGTATTCTTAATTTATTTAAAAGAATTCGCATAGTAAATCTTAAATATAAATTAATTTATAAGCATAAAATTTGATTGAAAGGTTTAATGTTAAGCATTTACACACATTTTAAATTTTTAATGAATGACATTGGCAATGACAATTTTAATGAAAACATCGTTATAGTTATAAATTAATATTTCTGTAGTGTTAAAATTAACATCTATATTTATTTAAAAAGTATAAAAGCTAGAACTATAAATACTTTGCAATAAAAATTTTGTAAATTAAAAATTGATTTTTGATTAGATGCAAATGAGAGTCTCGCGCTTTATAATATTTTAATACTGAGCTAAAATGCAAATTTTCGAGATATAAAAGAGATATCAATTTTTCTTAACCACACTCTTAATTTTTATTTAAAAGAATTATTAGTTGGCATGACTATGGAATCTATGGAAAAAAAACAGCTTTTGCCTTTGTGCTAGAGAATGTCGCCGATTAGTTGTTTTATGTATTTTTACACAGCAAAGAGTGAACGAGCAACTTTTAATGTAACCAATAAAATATTGTAAAGATATGTACAAAAATAGACCAAACAATTAAAATATGAAGAAAGCGTCCCGAGATTATTATAATAGAACATATTGGTTATTAGTTACGCATTTACATATTGATTAATTATGAAAAAAACTGTTAAACTACCAATCATCACCCAACGATAACCAAACAATTGGCGTAAGAAATAGTTAAAAACATATAATTAAAAAGACAATGTTATTCATGTTTAATTAACTAATTGTTATATTAAAAACCCTTTAATTTATTAAAGTAATTTTAACGTGTTTACACAACCAGCTTAACATATACTTTTAATTTGTAATCTCCACAAGTTTCGACTTTTGATATAATATTATTATATTCCCAAAAAGATTACCATTATATGTATTTGCTAAGGTATGGCAAAGTATACGATATTATACTATATCATGGGAGTAATAATTTTTAATATGAAAACCTAAATAAGAAGGTTTGAATTTTAAAGAGCTATTTATGTTATTTAATATATCAGAAGCATAATATTGAATAAAGCTGTAGATAGTTGTATTGCTAGATAAAAATGTATCATATCAACAATCTCAAATTTTTATTTTAGCTCGAAAGCATATTTAAAACTTTTCAATATTAACAAATATTTTCTCGACAAAGAAATTTAATTTAATTTAAAGCAATCTAAAAGTTAGAAGGAAAATGAATTTAAATTATTTACGAAATAAAGGGCACACCTAAGAAGTCGATTTATTTTATTCTTTATCGATGCTCAAGCATATAAAACAAAGAAGTTTCGCTGCTACTATTGTTTTGGCATTGCATAAAATACATAAGTACCAATTTTTGTATCAGTCGAGGGGAAAGAATCATAGTTTCGACTTCTGCCCTACATCTGTTTTGTAATTTATTACGATAAATAGCATAATAATTATTTAAGAAAATTTACGAGTGCACAGTAGGTACGTATAATTGTGTCACATGAAAATTACATTTAATTTTGAATAATTATCTGGTAGGATGTTTTCGCTTTAACTGTAAATTAGTTTAAGTTTGTCGCATAACAATATTAAGCCATTAGTCGTGTCGCCTTTAAAAGTTTTTTTTTTATTTGAAAGGGACAAATTCAATCATTTCCAATAACTTTTGGGGTATAATAGAGCACGTAGTACGACTTTCTAACAATGAATGTACTATGAATACGATAAGATCCAGTTGTCTGAATTGGAAACTAAATCGACAATATCCAGTATTCTGCTCATTGTTCAGATATTAAGTTTCTTGAGGCGTTAAACCAAACAGTTACAATATAAGAAAACATGTACAACTTCATTAAAAACCACGTTCACACAATTGTAGCTACTTACGTCAAGACAGGAAAATTGAAAATTTTATATAACCTTATATAAATTGATTATGACGTGCGGTTGGGAATAAATTGCTTTAATTTGCGAACATATTGTTTCTTTTCTTTTAAATTAAAGTTATAAATTTATATATAATATATAAAAAAAAGTTAACTGCAAAAATGTAGTAATATCAAAGACAATCGACATAAACATGATGTTTTTTACTAGAAAGTGAATTATGGATTTAATAACAAACCATAAATAAAACTTATTTAATATATTATCATATTGCAAACACGAGGCACTTCTATTTTGAAGTTATATTTGTCTTGAAGCTTATATAGCGAAATGGAAACTGGAAAGCTTTTGCTACTTGACAATAGTATTTATCATCTTTATATTGTTCCTAACGTAAAATTCAAAACGAAAGCTTCTGAATTGAGATTCTTTTTTTATTCTATTTTTCGTACTCGATATTAATGTTTATTATAGTATATTTATAATAATGAATAACGCTTTAAATTAAAATTATTCGATGTGGGAGAAGTTTAACAGCAACATTAACATCAACATTATTACTGCTGTTTCCATTAACGTAAAATTTTTGTTTATAAAAAATGTATTAAACTCATATCAATATTTATCGATACTTATCAATTTTAAATATAACATTAGGTTTCATACGCTGAAAGTTAATAGCTCTCGGAGACATAATAGCTAAATAAAGTCAAATAAATTCGTCGATTTTCTGAAACACTTTGATGTGTTTGTAAAAATTTTCTTGTAATCATAAGGTTTTCAGCAAAATTTTTTAAATTATTTTGACTAAAGCTGCTATTGTATTGTGGTTTTTGTAAAACTCAAAGATAGGAAGTTCTACAATGTTAGCATTGTGACAAGCAATCTAGCAAATTGATGTTCGTATCTAACGCTATTTCTTTCGGCAATTTTTATTTTCCAACTTATATCGCTAGATTCCAAACTAGAAAAATTTGGTGGTACGTTTTTTATTCAACTTTATCTTCTTACTTATAATATTATAAAGTGTTATTATTAAGTATTACGCATTAAAGTTTAATTTATTACAAGGGTTAAGCTGTTAATGTAATGTAGAGTGTTATAAAATTAAGGATTTTCTACACCTACTCTCATTAAATTTTCTCTAAGTTATTTAGAAATTGGTGGGAGTAAGAAAATCTGTTTGGTATTACATCCACCTATTGTCGATTCTGTCGAGTAGGGTTCTTAACCTATTATGATACGCGTGCCACTCGTGGTAAAAAAATAAAATTAGTTTTTCGGTCAAGTTCTTTGTAGGTAAATTGTCACCGGGTCCTAGGGTTTCCTACCAATTTTTTTAATATCTTTCGAATTAATTTTTAATTAAAAAACTTATTAAAAATTAATTACTTTTTATTTTCAATATTTTACAAAATCAATTATATTTCACAGTAGACAAATTGTGACATGTAAAAGCTTCAATCAAAAAACAAATTTTAACGGCATGCTGCAGTGAAAACTGCTTAGATTTTACTAGGTTTAACCGTAGATGGAATAACACACGTCGGCTAGCTTTTGAGATTTATTTCAGTAGTTCTTGAGATCGGATTTTTGAAAAACTCGCAAATAGAAAACAGGTGAAATTGACAATGTTGAATTAATTCACTAGTCGAGATAGGAACATAAAATACACCTATCAATCAATTGAAACTAGCAATCAGTTAAACAATAAAGCACTAGCAAATAAAAAGGTAAAATAGCTATATACCAATAAGCAACAGAAACTACTTATCGTTTCGAATCGAAAACTAAAAGTATTAAACCAATAACCATCACTGGTATCAAAATTCTTGAAACTATATCATTGATAATAAAAGATTTCCAACTTTGATTAAATTTTTTATTTTAAAACAGCTCAATACAAATGTGATAAAAACGAATATACAAACCATGATGTTAGGTAACATAAGGTAGGTGCACTAGACATACACAAGAAACTATTATGCAAATTATGTTTGCTTTTTATCATTATCACGTGCTGATGATGTGTTAATGCTAATAAACGGATAATTATGATATACTTGGGTAAATTGAGAAATAATTTTTAACAGTTAACTCTTTTTAGTATTGGTAAATATCTTATACTAAGAAAGATTATGCAATACTTATTCGACCGGAGTCTACAATAATTGCAAAAATTGAACTTAAAAAGAAATGTTGAATTTTTATCATGAAAATTCAATAAGTCGAGGGCAACCTTACTTTAATTTGAAGTTGGCTATATTTACAGTATCTAAATATATAAAATAAATTTCAAAAAATACTTAATCAAAATTATATAGATGTAGAACTCCATATCCTTCTTAATATCCTGTGTATATAACAGGCATTATCTAAATATCAATAAAGTTGATTAATCAAGAGTTATAAATGCACCAATAAAGTTTACATAAGCAATTACTCTAAAACCAGTCCATCATCCTTAAAGATTAATGTTCGATTAGTAGTTAGTCCATTTAATCGTCAATTGCTAATCGGCTATTATCCTTTTAGTTAGCAACTGTAAGTCCTTTTGTATGTTATTAAACTTGCATCATTAAGATTCCCATAATTCTGTCGATTTGCCTTAAAATTAAATCCCGCTAATCGAGATAGGATTTGTTTAACGATAGATATTAAAAGTAGCAATATAACTATGTTACTTTAATCACGCAAGTCTGCATTTTATATTATTCAATATGTTGCATGCAAGAGATTACCTAGGCTGAAAATAGCGATCAACCATGTGATATACTACTCGTACATGACAGCATGTTATCAAGTTAATGGCAGATTATCGTTTGATGTGCATGTAACTTTATAATTATACGTCTATGCGTTGATTACATTACGCGATATTTTGACTGGTAAGTAAATAATTATGCTTTTTACTTTATTTTATCTTAAAATAACTACATGTCTTGTAATTTATTTTCGGACCAATTAAATAGCATATTTTAGTAATTTGGGTTTATGTTGAATACAAACATTCATTTTTTCTAGTTAGTCAAAATCTAAATAAGTGCATTTTGTAGTTACCGTTTTAGTCTGTCGCATATTAACATTAATAATTTTACAACACAAAGTACTGATGCTTTAATAATATATGGCTCAAATAATAGTCCAATGCTTTTAGAATATTTGCTAGAATTAGTTAGTACAGAAGTGATTTTAGGTAGTATATATATATTTTACTTTTGCTATTGAATACCACATTCGTGTTTCACGACATTAAGTTTAACCAATTTAACGGTAAAACTTTAATTCAAGGGTTGTCGGGCAACTAGGTGGGTGATTGACGTCTTGTATAATAACAAGCTGGCCTATAGTTGCGGGTAACTTTGAAAAACGCGCAAAGGATTAAAAAAAATTATTTAAATAATTAAATGAATTATAAATTATTTGAATAATTTCACAAATTCAGCTTAGTTCAAATTTGTCACATAATTCTGAAATTTAAAATGCATGCACACTTATCCTTATCTATTTTTTATTTTTTTGGTGTGACAATAAAACAGTCAATTTAACTTTAATTGTTTTATTTAGTCTCTCTGGCGCCCAAACCAAAAGTAGCGTTTGTCTTTTCACATATTGTCATAAAACTATGACCTATCGAAACCGTCCAATGGTTAGTCAACCCCCATTTAGATCAAAGGGACTTAAAGGTAAGAGTACTCTTTAGCAAAGGCTGATACATCTTCGAATATTTAAATATCATTTCTAAAATCAATTGTTTGCTTAAGAAAGCAAACAAAATAAAATTTGATTTGCATTCAAATAAATAATAATACGTTAATTTTGTTTTTCTTATTTTAGTAATTTAGTGGATAATTGAATATCATTTTTACTATGTAATTCCCGATCTACCTCTATTTCGTATTTTTCTGCATTAACTACATTTACAATTGGTTTCTAACTCATTGTAGACATTTTCTTTATTCTCTTTTTCTGAGGTTTGTGTACAATTATTTGGAGTTTCAGACAAAACAATTGATGAGTATCGATTTTCTGTTTTAAATTTAATACCTATCAGAACAAATCTCAACTAGGTACTTATTTTATTATTTTGTATGAAATGCACATAAATTTTTTTCTTTTTTCAGTTATTCGTAGATAACATTAATGGAGCATGTGAAAGAAATGAACCAATAAAAATAGTATTAAAGATTTAACAAATACTATATATTTTTAAAATAATAATGTAGCCATGACATTTTACACTAATAATACTTATTGTAAATAGATATGTTTTGTAATAGAAAGTTAACCTAAAAAATAAATTTTTTAAGTCTATAGTGTGGTAGTTAGTAGTATGTAATGTTAAAATAATAAACAAACTAAAACATATTAAAATAATGAATTTTAACTATTTAGTAAAGAATACATACTTACATAGAAAAATAATATTTAAAATACAATAAAAACGATAATAATTCACATTTAACAGGTCAGGACTTAAAAAATTTGAATGTACAAGAAAATAAATTTAAAAATATTTACGTTATATAAACTGATAAAAATTTAAAATAAAAACTGTAATACGATATAAAGACCTTTTATTTCACAATTATTATTGATCTTCAGAAAAACATAAAAATAAAACAAAATGAAGCAAGAAAACCTTTTACCAAACAAAAATTTCATAATTTTTAAACTAAACATAAACATAACATTAAACATAAATTTTCTGTTTTTCAATTTTTTAACCTATAAATGTATGTTGCTTTGAAAACTGAAATATTTCTTTAAACTCATCCCATCACAGATTATATTACAGTGATTTAAGCTTTGTTGAGTTTGTTTAAACTGACATTGAAATACCAACCCTCAAAGCAAGGAATTGATTTAAAATTGCCTTCGTTACCATAATATTCTGTGTTGGAGAGGTCGTGTCCTATCGCCCTACCTGTAACAGCCACCACTGTTTTTAATAATTTATGATATTAGCTTAGTTGGTTAATTTTTATTTTAATAGATCCTATCAATGTCATGGTATTTTGTTAATATGTCAGCATTCTTGTATTATTTTCTCCTATTTTTGTTTAATAATTTTTATTTATTTACCGACAAATTGTCGAGTAAATTGAGTATTTGATACATAAAATTAGTTTTTATCTTTGTTTTACTCCTTAACCTGAAGTTATTTTTTGATGGCTAGCTTTTCTAGTACACCAATAGTCTTGTTTTATCGTGTTTTCTTCTTTCTTTTATTTTTTTCAGAGTGTCATAGAATAAGAACGAATTACCTGTCGACAAACTAACAAGTTCCATTGTATCAAACCTTCTTGTTATTACATGAATTTCAAAAACCAATGATCTGTATGATACGATTTTAATGATTTTATAAGTTATTAAAGCTGAAATGCACGGCGAAAGTTTTCTTTCGAGGTAGAACAAAAGAGCAAAATACAAAAAGTTTGGTTTAATTAATCGATAGTATTTCTTAGTCGATATATTTAAATTTTGCACTGTCAAATTTTGTTGGTATCTATATAAAATATGCAGTACTGTGCACAATAAGAAAATTTTCATAATAATTTCTGTTCTTTATTTATATATCTGACAAATGAATTTCCATAAAAGATTTTTCGAGAGAAAGTAACGCAAGACCGATGAAGATAAAAATATAGGATGTAATATTTTTGATTTTAAATATGTGTCAAATTATAAAGTTTTGAATTTTAATTTATATTTTAAGCTAGAATTTTGCAAGTTTTCATATTAAAAAAATTTACATAATATTATACTAATTTTATATCGTAGACGTAAAATTTGATTTTGTTTTCATACATAAATATTATTTAAATTGTATTAATTATAATCGAGAAGTGGCATCGAATCGGTCGGTATCAGGATATTCCGGTCAAGAACGAGCTAATTGTGTGTTTTTAGAATTTTTTCGAAGAAACATTAACGTAGTAAAATATTACAAAAAATAAATAAAGTAAAAATAGGGGTAGACATACTAACGTATTGTAATGTCCCTATCTATTCAAAACTTATAAAATTTTTCTTAAACCATAAATTGATCCAAATTACTGAGCATCCATTTTTTTTATTGTAGCAAGAGACTCTTCAAATCAAAATTGTAAATTGTAAATGCTTATGCTTACTTTTTGTTGGTTTGCGTTTGTTGGAGGGCACATGTTATCCTGCAGCTGGCTTAAGTACGCCTGGTCACTCGCTGCGTTGTAATTTCATGCATCCAATATTATCACCAATTCTTTCAATTTCCAATCTTATTTGTTTTGCACTTTATTAATTAAATTAAAAAAACAAAACTCAACTTAACTTAATTTATTTGTTACAAACAATTATAATTTCAATTAGAATTGCGGGAATTGTTTTTCATCCGCTAGGCACCACGGCCTACGCCTAATTGTCCTTGCATCAACCTGCTGGTCCCACTCCTACTCTCACTTCCCCTACCTTTTTTACATTTTTTTTTACAAACTAATTTTATACAGTGTGTTTATAATGTTATAAATAATAATTAAACAAAACTCAAATTTTAAAATTATTTTACAAAATAATAAAATTAATGTTTTTATGCATTTCGAAACACGACAGTATATATGGTATAAATTTTACATATACAAAATAAAAAAATTAATATTTTGCAACGTGTCAAACATGAAATTTCTGTTAAATGCCGTAATCCCACGAATTTACTCTACGCCAAATTTTGTTACGTCTTTTACAATTTTCAGTCATATTAAGGAATAATAATTTCATATCTGAAAAGCAAATTAATACAAAATTGTATAATTTGTTTTCTATTATATTAATTTTTAGTCGTACAAAAGTATTTTAAAATTGACAATTTAGAGAATAATAATAATTTAATAACTTTTAAAATTTGGTTTTAAAGGATAACCGCTATTAAAAGCTACAATAAATATAGATTATTATTTGTACAAACCCTCTAAGATGTAAGAATTTGGAATTGTACACTTCTAACCATTAAATCACTCTAAATCAATTTACAAGTCTATCTTTTATCTCGTGGCATAGCAAAGAAAGAAAAACATTGTGTTACCATTTTCTTAAATAGTTTTCCAGTAAGTTAATTGAAAAGTTAGCCTGCTTTAAAGTGATTAATGCTTTTAGGCTGATTGCGAAGTGGAACATTTTCTTTTACGTTTATTAAAAAAATTTTTGTACGATATTGCAATATAAATATAATACAGGAAAAGTTATAGTTGTGAATATGTGTTTTATAAATGAAAAGCAAAATAATGAAATCCGCCCGATGAAGGCATAAAAAGCACAACCGTATAATCATCCTGTCAACAAAGAAGATTTTAGTAGTTTATTGCGAATATTCTGTCATATTTACCTATTGTAAGCTGTAAATAAAAAATATATTTCTCTTTTTATGATAATACTGTTCTATCATAAACGTTCGTTAAACTTTTTAATTAATAATTCTTTATAAGCCTATGGTGACAATCACAATTTCATTGTTCGTATAGAGCAATTAAAACTTGTTGTTAACATTTTAAGCTTAAAATTTATAATGAAAACTAAAAATTTAAATCCTTTTGTATGGGGGCACTTTTAAAGTATTTTCGCCTATTTGCTAATTGAATTTGAATTCAAAGCGAGTTTGCGGCTTGCTATTTACACGAGACGAGTGCGCTTGGCAATCAACGCCACACTGATTCGATTAACAATAGGGCCCACGGATTACATTTTCAGCCAAGCCACGAATACTTCGCCCTATACGTAAAGCATTATATCGTATTGTTATTTAATAATAGAATAAACTCTACTGAATGCGCCAAAGTAACGTAAGCAAATAACATATAATTATTGTCAACTATTCTACGCACAAGTTTATATATAAATGAATACGGAACATGAAATTTTGTGAAATTGTGCTGTAAAGCTATTATTTCTCTTAATGGAATGTGTTTCCATAACAGTAAAATGAATTTTTTATTTTTCACTGAAATTACAACGTTTGTTTGTACCGTACTTACTCTATTATTTTTATAAGAACTGAATTACAAAATTAAAGTAGCCAACCAAATTTTTTTATTAAAATTTTATTTACGTTTCACTTTTTAGCTTCCTTATACCCTTTTTACCAAAAACCTACTTCCAAAGTAGGAAACGCAAATGTATTCCAGCAAAAACGCTCGCCACCCTCTCCGCCATGCTCGAATCCAATGCTTCTTATTCACATGGCGCTTATCCATGTAGTAATAGTTAAAATTTGCTTCAGTATTCTTCGGAAAAATTACAAAAATTTTACTTGTTGGAAATTCTCAACTTTGCTCAACATATTTCGCTTATATTTTTACTTGGTGTTTTATTTATAAACGACTCCTTTCATTATATTAACTGCATGTTGAAAACGTTGTTGACAAAACCGTTTAAGCTATCAACAAGTATGTATGCACAGTCTGTTATGTTGACGAATTTAAACAAACGTACATACTCGTGTGCAGTAGGTATGCAAAGTTTTTAAAACTAATTTTGACAAATTTAAAACAAATTTTACAAATACCAAATTTATAAATACTTTGCAATATCTGAAAATTCTTCTGCAATTTATTTTTATTACTATGTTGAATTTTATTATTTCTAAAATGTAATTTTAAAGCATCGAAGCAACCCGAATATTTTCAAGTATTAGTAATTTTCTATGCCTTAGTTTGGTTTAAAACTGCACTTTCAAAAGAAACTTATTGATTAATATATTGTCGAGATATTTTATTTGTAGAGGGAAGTATAAATTGTTTAAAACCAAATTTATTTTCATAGAAATTATAATAATTTTATTTTGTATTTACCACTTGAATTTAGTTGGTAGGGCGGCTAAGTCAAACTAGAAAGAGTACGAAAATAAAAAGTATTTTGATGATAAGTTGTTTAATTAATATTATTTGTAAATAATTAGGATTTAGTAAAGTTAGATTTAAAAAGAAGCTAAAAACTGAAACAAATCTGCGCTAAAATAATAAAAAGAAAAATTCAGAAAAAAATTAAAGTTACTAATAAATTATTGCATTTTATAAATAATAAAATTTGAAAATAAATAGAAAAATTACAAATCATTAAATTCATAAATCAAAAATTAATCAAATTAATAGTGATTTTAAATATTGAAAAGTATTGAAAGAAAGTATGTACCAGGTGTGTAAGTATGAAACCGGAATTTTTGTACAGAAAATACACGTTTATTGTAATGATATGATACAAAGTAACTTATTCAAAGTATTGTCCGTCGCTATCTATACATTTTTCCCATCTTTCTGGCAATTTGTGGATTCCGCGCCAAAAGAACTGTTGCTCTTTTGAGGCAAACCAGTCATCGAGCCATTTTTGTACATCTTCGTAAGAAGTAAAGCGTTGCTCAGCAAGTGCGTGTCCAATCGATGCAAACAAGTAGTAATCGGATGGGGCAAGGTCCGGTGAGTAAGGCGCGTGCTGAAGAATCTCCCAAGGGAACGACTCGATCGTTTCCTGGACCTGTTTTGCTTTGTGTGCTGGTGCATTGTCATGCAGCAAAATCACCTTGTGTTGTCTTTGTTGGTATTCTGGTCGTTTTTCACGCAAAACTCGATCCAAATCGGTCATTTGTTGTCGGTATCGTTGAGTATTGACAGTTTCCCCAGGTTTCAGAAGCTCGTAGTAGATTACGCCTTTCTGATCCCACCAAACACACAGCATTGTCTTTCGTCCGTAGCGGTTTGGTCTTGCCGTCGATGTTGATGGTTCACCCGGAGTAACCCATGACTTTTTGCGCTTAGGATTCTCGAAATATATCCACTTTTCATCGCCAGTCACAATTCGATGTAAAAATGACTTTCTTTTGAACCTGGCGAGCAGCATTTCGCATGATGTTTTGCGGTTTTCCTGCTGTCTTTCGTTGAGTTCATATGGAACCCATTTCCCCACCTTTTGTATCTTTCCCATGGCTTTCAACCGAAGGGAGATGGCTTCTCGGGTCACCTTTAACTGATCCGCCAGTTGTTGTTGTGTTTGAGCGTCGTCTTCGTCCAACAAGGCTTGCAGGTCAGTGTCTTCAAACTTTTTCGGTGGTCTTCCACGTTCTTCGTTCCTCACGTCAAAATCGCCACTTTTGAACCGTTTGAACCACTCGAAACACTGTGTTTTACCGAGAGCATGCTCACCAAACGCCTCCACAAGCATTCGATGCGATTCGGCTGCGGTTTTCTTCAGATGAAAACAGAAAAGTAGTGCTGTCCGCAAATCGTAATTTGTTGGCACAAAACTCGACATGTTTATCTCTAATAAACTAATGCTACTGAATGAAACTCGTGTTATTGTGAGTTGGAAATCTTTGTCGGATATCAAAACAATAACAAGACACCGCTGACGTGATGTGTCGGTAACTGCATCGACATCTAGCACCACCTATAGGCAAATTCCGGTTTCATACTTACACACCTGGTACACGATTGCATTTAAAATTGGGCGGTAATTGTTTCAAAGAGCTAATTTCGAATAAAATTTTACAGAAAATTATTTTATTAATATTAATATCGAGAAAAATTCAGTTTAATATTTACAAATTGCAATGTTGTGTGTTCTAAATTGGGGTCCCATGATCAACTTTCATTTTCTTTACTTTTTAATGTAAAATTTTAAGGCAGTGCAAAATTTTAATTAAAGTCGATAAATTTATTTTCTTATTTACAGTCGAATTTAATTATTCCTTCTAAATGTTACTCCTCTAATAAATTACTTCTTAAAAAATAATTTTATTCTTTTCGGCATTTTTTTTTCAATTGTAATTTTCTTTTCAATTGTTTACTTATTTACTTCTTTCTTGCCATTATTACTTTACCACACTTTGTATATTATAAATGTAATAAAGTTTTTTATAATTATTAATAAAAAGTAGTTACAATTAAATTCATTTCATAGAAAATCTTTAATATTAACTGACATATTTTGTAATTACGATTAGAAAATATTAAGTTTGATTTCTGAATTTGTCAATATATGTATGTAGATATATCAGTTTGATTGTTTTGCAAAGGTTGCGGTCCCCGATCGACTTATAAGGAAAATCCCTCAATGTAATAATTCTATGATCGAGACAACCTTTGGTAGGGCAATAGAGCACTGCTACACTTGATTCTGCCACCCTTGTAACATAGCACACTAAAAGAAAAAACTATTACTGCGGGGTCGCAAATCTTGACATTTCCAATCCACTTACGGACGTGTCACTTTTTCAGCCAAGAGCTATTTTTATTTTTTATTTTTAAAAAAAGGGCTATTTTTAAAGACTAGTTTTTCAGATACGGTTGCTTATATTTGTATACCTGAGGAGTTCTCCTTGTCCGCCAGTTTAATAGTGTGCATCTTGAGGTAAAATTTAGGGTTAATACCAGATGATAAATAAAAGTTTTCCAGTTTAAGATTATACTTGCTTTAAAGAGTTTTTGATCTAAAAAAGTACAAGTTTTTAAACATGATCAAAAGCTTTGGTTTGGTTTGGTTTGAGCGCCAAATATAGTAATTAAAACAATTATTCACAATTAGAAAACTGAAAACTGAAAAACACCAAAAAGTAAATATAATAAGATGAATGTACATGTGTTTTATTTATTTTATATTTTATACATTATATTTATGTCCCTTTTGTTCTGATTTGTTTAAACTTTGTTTAAATTAATAAAAATTCCTTACTCAAATGAAATTGAATAACTTGTCTCGAGGGACCAATGGCTTCAGAATTAATTGTAAATGTATTTGGAATCTAATTAGTGGAATTATTGGAATTAAAATAAGAAAGGTAGAAGATAATAATTTGAAAAAGCTCTCAAAAGGAATAGTATGAGAAAAATTGATTAAAATCTATCGTAGACTGGCAAAAACAAGAAAAAAATGTCTATCAATAGCGGAATGCCAAAAATTTGTTGAAATCCAAAAGTGTGGTTACGTAAAGTTTATTCGTCGAAATAAGAGAAGTTAGCATGAATATATTACAGTTAATGTGGAATTACTAGAATTAATTTGGAATTAACGAAATTATTTTGGAACTATTGGAATGGAATTATTGCAACTATGCCGGCTCTTCCAGCTATCGCTCTGCAAACTAATTAAATTGAATCTCTACCAAATTCATCAACAGCAAAATGGCTGTAGATACAAAAATTCAGGGAAATCATTATTCCAACAAAAGCAATCTTTATGTGCCACCTCAACAGGTGATTTTACAAACCGAAGTTTGATAACAAAAGAAATATAATAAAGCTCGACAATTTGATGTCTAAAAAGTTTTCATAAAGACAACACAAAAATAACATAAAATTTTAAAATGAATGGACTGTGAAGAATTAGAAAATTTTCGAATTTTTCTGTATTAGAAATAAATTAAATTTTACATTCCACTTTAATAGAATATTATTGTTTTCAGCAATAAACAAGTTGATAAACACATATTTATAAGTTCACAGCTCTTTATACAGCTTCGTGGCTTGACTAAAAACTATATTAAAATTTCAATTGTCAGTTTTCTAGCTATAATTTTTGTCAAATAAACAATTTTATGAATACTATTTATAGCTTTCAGTAAAAGAAAAACTTGTTAACTTACTACAACAATTAACAAATAATTAAGTTAAATTTGTGACTATAACTGAAGGTTCTGCCCCACAATAAAAAATCTAATTGATTTTTATCATTGAACTGGGTTGGAGTGATCAAGGCATTGTATGGTAAATTGAATTTCAAAACATATTTTGCTGTATTTTTTATTCTAGGATATTATTTTTCTACAGGTAATTAACATTAAGCTCATCTTTCATTTTTAAAAAATTATTTTTAACTTTTGGTTTGGTTAAAAAATATGTACATTTTTCGTACCTTTGTCTACAAAATATTTTGCCTAACAAGTTTGGCTTCTGAAAAGGTAACTTAAGAAATTCACTTGTGAAAGTTGCGTTATTACTAATGCGAATATTTTGTCACGTTACGAGATTGACAAGCTATAGATTGAAGTTACGACGAAAAATACTTTGACTAAATATTGCATTTTTACCTGTCATAGTAAAATAGAAATATTGACATTGATTTTACAAAATATTTTTTACGAGCTACGAATTTTCGGTTCATAAAATTGAAAAAATAATATGTCAAAGTTCTTACTCAAGTTAAGAAATGTAGAACAAATAATATTGATAATAACTTCTTTTTTTATTTTGTGTTGATTTTATTTATTACTTTACTCAAAAGTAAACTGTTTTGTCTGTTTTATATTTAATAAGCATGCCACAATTATTTTTCTTAATTGCAATGGCAGAAAAACAGCTTTATGTGGATGGTTTAAGAAGTAAAACAAAAATGTAAAGTTCTGTTTGTTTGTACATTACAGGGTAGAGTATGTAAATTTTTCATTTAAAATTAATTGTTACTTTTGCTGATTAATGATTAATACGGTTAGTGTTTTCTAAAAATTTAAAAAAACCAGCAGAATAAAACTTAATTTAGTTTCCAGGCAGATACCATATCGTTTGTTTACTAGTTCTTTACTTTTCAACTTAGTACTAGCTTCATTTCATATATGTAGTTATGTGTGTGTTTTATATTACTTTTTTGATTAGCGTATGTTAACTAATAATCATTGCCACTCCAACTGTATTTTACTTTTTTTTATAGCATTAAATTTATTCTCTAATTTACTAGCTTTGTTTGAATTATTATTTGGCGACTTCCACTTCAATTTTTCTGACATCGCTGTGATAAATTTCTGCTATAAAAACCTAATTAATATTAAAAACCCAGAAATATTTTACTAATTGTTTTTTGCAGTACAACAAAAAATAATACAGTATCATTTCGAAAAATAATTTTTAATGTTCTCTTCGAACGTCACAACTTATGTGTAATAAAATTTTGATGAAAAATTCTTTACATATATTCAGGTTTACTTTTAATAATTCTCGTTAATATAACGACAAGAGTACCAAGGACTTGGAAATTATCATCAATAAACCAGGTTCTCGGCTCCCCTTGTAAAGCTTCCAACTAATAAATTTAGACATAGGAAGACATAAAATACATTTTCTTACCGGAATATTTCGTGTTTTACAAGTAATACCATAATCGAAAGAGCCACCCTATATTTATTCTTCATTGTTTTCATTTCTAATTTCAGTTACTTTAAAAATGTATAAATCTTTTATTCAGCTAGAATAGAGCTGGTAACCAATTTGGAAACATTAAACTGCATTTTTAGCATATTTTTCGGTCAATTTAAAGTGCATTCGAGAATAAACTGCATTTGAATTGCAAAGTAAAAAGCTTTTGTTATTTTTATAGAAACATTTTGATTTATATTATTAAAGATGGTAATTTTTATAATCATGCTATTACAAAAGTTATTTAACTTATTATAATCATCAATTAAAACATTTTTTTTTTAATTTTACTTTAGTAGTTGTATTAACAATAGTACATGGCATCTTTTTTCTTAGCCTCTCTGTTCATTGCTGGACAGTATAGGACGAGTCTCTTTCTTATAGAGAAAGGTTTCAGTATTTAAACTCCACGGCTATTGAAACAGGTTTGGTGAATTCCTGTAACCCTGTTTTTAATAGTTGTAAGTGGTAATCATCGAGCCCTCCAAAGCACAGAGACGGTCATATAAAAAAGCAGTCAGCAGTTGTTCGGGTAAATTACTAAGCTAATGACTGACTTTATTTTGGAATATGGCTCATATTAACTGACAATAGTATATTGTGATATAAATGCGTAAAGCATATTCATTATGTTTCCTATGAACTACGATATAACAAATAAAAAATAACTTAAAAAAGTTTTAGAATTTTTTACGAATTTTTGTGGTATTTAGTAGTATGTGATGTTAAAATAATCAAACCTAACATATGTTAAAATAATAAAATTTTAACTGTTAAGTAAAGAATACATACTGTGTGGTATGTAGTATTGTGTAGTATGTATTCTTTACTTAACAGTTAAAATTGTATTATTTTAACATTTGTTAGGATTGATTATTTTACGATATAACAGACCGAAAGTAATTTGACAATAATATCAAATAAACAAATAACTTTAAATATTAGTAACATGCCATATCTTTGAGTGCAATTTCAATAGCCTTTTTTTTAGAGGTCTCAAATAAATTACTAATCGATGATGTTTTAACCAAAGTTGTAGTTTAAAGGTAGATTAAAAAGAAATAAATCCAAAGAAAATAATGTTCCATATTCTTCAGGAGGTTAAATAATTCGTATAAATATTTCATGAAAGTGTATGTAGATACAACTTGTTTAGTGTGTAATAATTTTAGTCTTTTAAGTAAACTGAAAGCAATATTAAGTTGTTTATTGTTCAGGAGAATATTAATCTTAATTATATTAACATTAACTTTGCAATTAAGTAAGATAGCAGTTTAAATTAAATTATTACTCAATGATAAAAGTAGGTTATATAGTAGTAATTGTTAGTAATGTAGTTTTTAAGTGGTCTTAAATTTAATTAATTCACTTAAATCACAACATTTTACATACTTTGCAAATTGAGCTAAACTTTGGGATTGCGAAATATCGATCTTTACCGAACAAAGTAATTAGATTATTGTTAAACCGGTTTATTCATTATAATCTTTTGTAAATATTTATTGCTTTTGGAAAAGAAATGATAAGAAATTGTACTATTGAAATAAAATACTACTATATGAACGTAACATGTGATCGCTAGACGAGTTTGCGAGCAAAAAAATATTTCTAATTTTTTTAAATATTAAATTGGTCATTAGTTAAATTTCAGAAAATTATTTATTTTCAATTAAATTTTTTTTTTCTATTTGATCGTTGCGTTCTTTTAATCGTACGATCGTGTGTTTTTTTCTTTATCTAGCGATATGTAATATGAATTGCTAATTATATTGTTTCTTGATGATTAATCTATTTCTAAATTTGAAAAATTAACAAAGTAGCTTAAAATTAATAATTAATTTATAAATAATCCGAACAAACAGTACGAAAATAGGAAGCTTCTCGTTTACATACGTAAATCCTTATTTACATTATCTTGAAGGTGCCTTAATGAACCGAATATATTATATAAAATAATTATCCAACATATATGTACCTACATCTATAATACAGGGCACTATGAATACTAATGAATTATCTTTATAAAACTGATTGTCTACGCCTACATAAATAATATACAATTTACGATATTTAATATAATTTCTTTGATACTTTGAAGAATCTGTTCATCAATTTTGTTTTATTAATTTTATTTCATTATCGTACTTCATTTACTACTGAGTGGTTTAATATTAAATTGTTCACTATACATTTAAATTTATATTATTTTTATACTTTAGTCTCTATTTAGTTTTAAATAGAAGTATATACTAAATTTTATTATATTCATTACAAAAAATTAAAATAGCCGTTATGATACGAATACAATTTGTAATTACAGCCAAATGTATTATTTTTAATCCCGCACAAGGAAGTGGTGAGCGTAACATGAACTATCCCGAAGGGTAAAAAATGACTACATGGCAAAGTTAGATTTTTATTCATACATTCTTTTTAATGTTTTTTCTTTATTGTGAGTTGAGCTGTCAAGATTAAGGTAAATTATATTTTTAATTATATAATTTTACAGTTTACTATATAGAATTAAAGGTACGAATTCTTGTCTTACTTGAATTAAATTATTATAGTAATTATTTTATATTGCAGGTTTTCTAAATTGATTATAACGATATGTAGGGCTCCTATCGGATTAATCGAAAATATGACCAAGGATAGTCGTAAGCAAAAACTGTATGTATCGCTAGATTCGATGATATATTGGAAAAACTTGGGTATTTTGCCATGCGGAAGTTTTTCAATAAAATCAAAGATCAAAATCGGTTTCTTCATTGTTTGATAGAAAATGTTCTACTTATTATGTTTCTGCAGGATACAAGCGACTGCCGATTCCAGTCAGCTTGAATTCTTATCTTATCAACTCGATGCAAATAATGCAAATGTCATAAGCTTTATTGACAATGTAAATTATGTATATTGATTATTTTTATGAACTTGACAATATAATAATCAGAATAACCTACAAGGCAACAAATAACAAATTTATTACCCCTATGTCATAACTGACAAATAGAACAAATACAACTATCAAATTATAAAACAAAACATATCAATACGTATAGGTAATTGTATTTAATTTTAGTGTTGCTCTCCCTCAGGACTCACTAGCTACTTTCAGGTTTAATGCGTACAAGGTACGAGGTGCACTAGAAGACTACAACTTAAATTTGTAGTGTTATATTCGATGGGTTAGTTAGTGGACATTATGGGTTTTTGGTATTAGACAATACGGTATTTTAGAAATGATGGCTACCGTGTTTGCGATTAGAAAGTATGGGTTCAATTCCGGTATAGAGAAATGGGGGAAATTTGATTCTACGTTTTTGATTCTACATAAGTACTTTTAGCTAAAATCTACAAATATTAGAAATTGAAAATAAAAATAAATGAAGATAATAATAGTAAATGCAGCGGAATTGTGTACAAACACTCTTTTCAGAAACATTATAAATAAGTTTACTTCGTATCTCATTTAGATCTTTGGGCAGCTTGCTTTTAAGATTATACTCAGTCTTGAAAATATGAATGTAGTATCGCATTAATAATTCACAACTTGTAATTTGTAACTTGTAGATTTAATTTTATTGCGTGACAGTCTAAGTGTAATCATCAAAAGTAGAGTTAATGATAGGCTTAATATGTTTTAAAGTTACAATAACTTAACAAAATTGTTAAAACAGCAGGTGTTGACATTTTAACTAACACTCGACCTCTGTCCTTCAAGTTTTTCAGTTTTTCCATTCACCATATTATCAAACACTAAGAGTATTCCACGACTACGTATTCTACTGTATTTCGTATTTGTTTTCCGACGTCAACATTAAAATATAAAAGTAATTCCGAGACACCATATAAAAGTAAATAATAGCACATGCAAGAAATTCTAATTAAAAATAAATATACAATTATGACTTTAAACCTCTAAAATCCTTTTAAATTATTGTCGCATAAAACATAATTTGGAACAAAAAATAAAACTATATGAGAATAAAAATACACTCGACAACCGTAAAAGTTTTTGTATATGAGCACAGTGTATTGAAATAACCGATGCAGAAAAAACATTGATAAATTTTACCAAGAAAAAAAGAATCTCTTTTACTTTTGCTACAAGTCTATAAAAACTAGACAATAAAGTGGAAGCTCGATAAGCACCACTGAAAAACAGGAATATTGCAGCTAAGAAAGTAAGCCGAGGGTAATAATCTCTGAGCACGGAAGACATGATTACACACTAAGGAAATGGACCATTTGGCGTAATTTGATTTATAAATATAATCAACTATATTATTTTTCTTTTTTAAACTTAAACTTATTTTGTAATAATAACTAAAATTTACAAACCCACATAGTTACTTCCCCTTATATCTTTTAAAGCTGCACAGCTCCGTTGTAGCAATCTTACGTATTCTCTCTACGTTTACAAAATAGTTTATGGAAACTTTACATGAATATTTAAATTAATAATTTAAGTTGCAATATTAAATTATTCAAAAAAATAACTTGTATAAGTATACCAGCAGATATTAATATATTTTGTATGAAATAAATTTACCTGCTCTTAAGGTAAATTAAACATCTAAATATATAATTTTAAAATATTAGTATTTACCTTATTGTGATGAGACTTAAATTTTCTAAAATATATTTAAGTGAAATTAAATTTCTAGAGTTCGTATACAACGTTTAGCAACTTATTTAATATTTATATGCTTGGCATTTAAACAAAATAATTTTAATTTTAGAAAACAAATTTAACTTGAAACAACTAATTTTTTTAATTTAATAAATCCGAATTACAGGATCCGATAATACTTCTGATTTCTAGTAAGTAATATAAGATTGAAACACGTAATTTGTTAATATATTAGAAACTTAAAAAAAACAACTTAATTAAATATTATTAATGTTTAATTGACTTGTTCTATTAAAACCATTTTAATTTATTACATTTTATAAGTTAAAATTTGATATATTGATGTAATATGTTTAACAATACTCTTCTTGCTGATTTTTTCATTTGTCAATTATATTATGTATATACTAAAGATGGTCCTGACGGCCGATGTTTTTTTGCGATGTGTTGTTTAGTTTGAAATTTATCTACTTAGTAGATTAAAATGATCATTAGCTCTACTATATTACTCAGTATTATAAATATTAAACAAATATTTTTTAAATTTATAATAAATTGTTTTTGCTGTTAAATTCCGAAGATTCCGATTTTTTTCTTATATAAAAAGCTCGCGTATTTTCTGACGTATAAACTCTATATTTGACAGGTCAAATCCAAAAAAGCCTTTAGTCGGGGATCAACTCTTAAAAATTCCTTAGCCATTGAAACTTAAATTTAGTATCTAAATTAGTCGATCGTGTCAGGATATTTATCTTATAAATGGTAAATGCTTAAAACCTTAATAATAAACTATTTGAAGCTAGTTCAGACTATATGATTATGTTTACGTCATTACTTCAGGTAAATAACCATTCACTTTACACCATAAACTGAAAGAGTAAAGTAGCACGTAATTTATGCCACCAAGAGCTCATATAAAAAATTATTGAAAGTTATCAATTAATAGGTAACAATAATTAATATATTGTAATGTATAGGGTATTCTTCTATAATTTTAATTTTTGTTTCCAAATAAATTGTATCTATCATTTAATAAATTATAATAACATGAGACTTTCAATCTTACGACTTTGTTATTATCATAAAAATCATGCAAGTAAATTACACATTACCGCTTAAACTACTGAACTCAAAAAAATAATTTGTTTTTCACACTTAAAAAAAAAATTATCGAAAATGTGATTTAAAACCAACACAATAAAAAAGTAACATCCACTCTACTCGCTATCTTGGCCCTAGCTGCCAACCTTTTCGAAAATAAAATCTTTACATTTCTTTTTAATTAAAATTCAAACAAAAATCATCAAATAAATAACTATTACATAACAAAATATTGAATTCTAGGAAAATACACGACAATATATTTAAAATTTAATCATGATTTTATATTCTATTTTAGGGAAGCGACACTTTTTTGATCAAGAAAGAAGAGAAAAAATTTTTTTATTTCCGCTTCATTCAGTTCCAATTTTTCCAATTTCTCTCTGTATCTGTAATAATTTACGCGTAACATTTTTTAATTTTGCATTTTTATAATTATTAATTACAACTCTTGAACTCAAGTTATTAAAGTGACTTTAAAATGCGACTTTCCGATCGTGTTGCTCTAGGCCCACTGAAGTAAACTTGGCATTTTGGC
This sequence comes from Cantharis rustica, assembly GCA_911387805.1. Classification (NCBI taxonomy): domain Eukaryota; kingdom Metazoa; phylum Arthropoda; class Insecta; order Coleoptera; family Cantharidae; genus Cantharis; species Cantharis rustica. The sequence goes on from OU426879.1 coordinate 42,399,606, forward strand.
CAATTTGCATTCAACAGCGTCACCACATACAAATATATGTATTTAAAAGTCGTTATAGAATCGGCTGTAAGTATGGCTATAATTGAAAAACGAGCTATTTGAATTTGCTAATTAAAATTGACAAGTATTAATTCCAACACTTGATGGTTTTCTATTCCAAAAGCAATTCACGACATTTTAATTATATTTGTCTGGCGATAAACGTCGAAATCAAACAAAGATATTTATATGTTTAATTAGTACTGCATACCGGTTGTGTATTACCAAACGACATTACAACCTTCAAAATATAACAATCATTAAGTTATTAATCGGAATTAAGTTATTAATCATGCTACGATCGGAGTACTTTAACCTGAAACCACCTTCGTTTTCCTTATTGGAAAAAAAATTTTACAAGCTTTTTTGGAGCTCTAGAACAAGTAACAATACCAATTGTGACGATTCTATTTAGTTTTCCCCACCTCTACTTTTGGGTTTCCGCGGAATTATTGGGTCCCCCACCCTGGCCGTTTTGTATGGTAATATGCTATAATTCACAGTTCAAAATTGATCTATAGGCTGTGAAATGACAAATGTCATTTGAGCTTCAATTAAGTTAATTATTATTCACAGTTTATCAACGTTTACTGAGCGAATAGATTACTTATTTTATTACCAATAAACTATTATACAAATGTTCAAACCAACTTATTAAAAGACCTTTCGCCACTATTTTAAAAACGAATTTATGACTCTCACTACGCTCACCACTGCACTGTTCTGCTTAATAGTATACAATCAATTTAGTTTTATAAATGTGATTGCTATTGTCCAAAAGTATTCTGTCCTAAATTGAGATTTGGATCCTAAAGGTTTTCGGCTACCTGTAATTATTTTTCTTTATATATAATAGCATAGTATATAGTAATCAATAGATAAGTGGTTTAAGTAGTGTAACTCGATATTAATCATATCAAATTTTTAGCATAAACTAAAAAATGCACAAAACACTTTTTCGAAAACTAAAATGTTTAAGTTATCACAATATATAAATACACTGTATTATCGCAAACGTTTTCACCATACTATGGCATCATCAGGCCATGTTCAGGCCATCATAGTTCATCGCCTGATGATGCCATAGTATGGTGAAAACGTTTGCCATGTTCAGGCCATCATAGTTCATCGCCTGATGATGCCATAGTATGGTGAAAACGTTTGCGATAATACAGTGTATTTATATATTGTGATAACTTAAACATTTTAGTTTTCGAAAAAGTGTTTTGTGCATTTTTTAGTTTATGCTAAAAATTTGATATGATAGTATATAGTACCTGCAATTTGGTTGGAAGACTCTTTTGATTATTTATGTTATCTCATATTATCAGTTTCATCCTAAACTTTTTTATAGCACGGAATTGGTAAACGTTAAAACGCTAACATCGAGCGTTTCAATTTTAATCAGATTGAGAGCATCCGAATCAACGTAAAATTTTGTAAAACTTCAAGAAAAGGTATTGTTGGTGCAATATTGTAACTATAGGCTATATACCTTAAGTATTATTTGTTTTAACACATTGCATTTTACGTTTCTATAATTTCTGAGGTAATAAAACCAGAGAGGGTTCGCCATAGCTACGCAAACCTGTCGAAGAAATTAAGAGGTAGCTAAAAGAAACCTCACATTTTTTCAATAGAATTTTATAAACTTAAGTCTATAACTTAAACGGTTGGTCGAATCTCTTTCAATAATATTGCTTTTTAATGCAGAATTAAAATACGCAATAAAATGGTTAAAAAAAGTTAATGAATATTAATAATGAATTTCATAAAAGTGATTTAAAATTTAAACTGCAATTAAATAAAATGAAAATAAAGATTCTATAATATCTATGTTTATAATAATTAAACCTAACAAAATGTTAAAAAAAATAAAATTTTTAACTGTTAAGTACAGAATACATACTACAAAGTATGTTTATACTAAGTATTTACAAACGTTTATTCATTTATTTATATAAACCATATTATTCCTTTCCAGTTAATGTTTTTAATAATTTTGAATAGACTTTTGTTGGGTTAATTTTAGAAAATTTTAAATTTAATTAACATACCTTAATTAACAAAACAAATGCTTCATTATGAAATAGAATATTGCTGTATTTGATTATATACCTTAGTTATTTTTAGTATGTGGTACCTTTTACCTTAATAATACCACATCGAAACAACGACAGTTTAAAAATGGATTGCTTTAAAAAATTCAAAATCAAAATTTGTTAGAATTTATTTGATATAAAACGCAAATCCAGATTAGATGGAACTAACCTTGGCACTAAATTTATAGGAAACTCAGCTTTTAAAATGTCTTCATTGAAGTATGTAGCAAAGATGACAAGCACTAAGATAAATTTAACGTCCAAGCTTAATCAAAATCTAGACAAAATAATTTACCTAATAACCGATAATAATTAGATAAAAGTCACAAATCGATATGCTGAAAATTTAATAAAACAAACAAAAAATAAACAAATTCCGATATTATTATCATTAGTACCAAGCTCTTCGTAAGTTACTGTAAATATTTAAAATTATAAAATTTTAATATCATTTACTTTGTTATCACAACAACGTATCGACATTTTATGATGAATTATTGGATTTTCAAATTCTAATTTATTTGGCTTATTCAAATTTTTTGTATACCTACTGTTGTAATTCAGTGTAATCTTTTAACTGAAATCAGGGATTGATAATATAGATTTAATTTTTTGTGTTTTTAATAAATTTAATTCCTATGGCAAACTAATAGAGATTATAACTTAAAAGAGATTTTCGAATAAATATTATATTAAATATTTATATTATTGTAAATGTTAATATTAGTGAAATTAATGTTAAAGTTACAATTAAAAGGATAGATGGTCAAATAAACTATAAAAATAGAAAGTTTAGATTTTCAAAAATCTGAGAAAAGAATGTTATGGTATACTTAATTTGTAGCTTGCTATTTACTTGCTATTGCTGTGATGCTTTCTTCTAAATTGTACTTGAAATTATTACAGTTTGGTAGCGTTTATCTCTAATTGGAATTTGGCAATTAGTTTTTTATTTTAAATTTTTGACCTATCCGAAGTCATCCGTAAAAATATCTGCAATTCGGACCGATCAGGACCTACCTTTAGGTTAATATATCTCACTTATTAGGTGTAGAATAAATATAAAAATTTTCGGTTTTAGTTAAGTTTTTGTTAAAATTTATACAGATCTACTTTTTAGTATTAACTTTAGATTTGAAAATTATTTTAGTTGAATTGATCTCTAACTACAATTAAGAAAATGTGTATAAATCATACGGAAAACAACACATTGTATAGCACAAGCGCATAGCTTGGCAACGCTTTCCAGTACGACTCCCGGAATTGAATTCAGTAGAACCCGGAACTCAGCCCGGACTCGACGATCACCGTTTTAAATAATATCTTTCACGAGTTTATAAAGTTTCACAACTGTGTAAACAAAAACAATGTAAATTATAATTGAAGGAAAACTTATCGAAGTATATTCCACAGTAGTGACTTCCTTTATGCTTTGACTTTTTGACGTAAATAAATTAAAACTTAGAATATTAGTCAAAACTGTTCTTTGACTTAAAAACAAAGTTGCGACAGAAATAAAAGTTATAATAATTTATAATGCTTTTTTTAAACGAAAAGTTTACTTTGAAAATGTGTGTGTCACCTTAAATTTCTTAATTGGATGCTTGATAGCCCCAGTTTAAAATTCAAATACTTAATAGTTTTACCACTTTAAAATTTAAAAGATTACGTTAATTTTTCGATAAAGTTGAGCTTAAAAGGCAATGACATTTTGTTGTACAATCTCAAGTAACTAGCAAAAAGTGAATAATTTTTGGGACAGTAATTAAAGTAGATGTGGTCATTAGTGTTACAGACAAAAGCTACCCGCATTATGGATTGTTATTCACTACCATTACAGTATCTTGTGCTTATAAATTTATTTTACAAAAACGGCACTACTTGACTTTTTATTAAATATAAAAAGAATGTGGGTGTTAAAGTTTTTTACCATTTGGGTTGTCGTGGCAACTACAAAAGCTGCCTACGAGAAAATAGGTAAGTAAAATAAAATGAAAAATGTAGCAGCTTTATTTTGAGTTTTGTGATTTTTTTTCAAGTAAAATATTAAGGGGTGGTTTTCAAAAAATTGTAATGGTTGAATAATTAATTTTGGCGATTGCTTACATAAATTTGAATTCGTTAAAGCAACGGATTGCGGAGTATTCAAAACAAAAAGAAAATATTCCAAAATAATATTATCAATTACACGCTAAATATTTGTTGAAAATGCAAATATTCAATATTTTCAATACCTAGTCAAACATTTGCTTTGCCAAGTACAGAATGTAATCTCAGTATTGCACTCGGGTTGGTTGTTGCGATGCGGCTTACGTATTGCTTATTTTGTGAACCGGATTAAAAAATGAGATTATAAAATTTGTTTTAAAAAATTAGATAATGCAAAAATTAGCACAAATTTACATTTTAAAATTCAATAAATTAAAACTTCGTCATTATTTCTCTTAAAAATATACTCGTTTTAATTATTATAAGTATTTCCTCTCAAAGACGTTGAATTACCAAAATTGAAACACAAGAAAGCGTCAAATTAATAATTAAAATTAATGATTCACTAATTAAAATTTTGCAACAGTGCTAATTTTTGCAAAAAATTACGTTAATTGATTTATTTTCAGCACGTATAATTTCATCAGCAATTTTATCATTGCTTTAGTGGCACTTAAAAATTTAAGAAAAAAGATAATTTTTACAAAAGTAATAAATTTTTGTTTTTACACAAACCTTTGTATTTTATATTCCAGATATTTCATTGTATGCGATTTTTTGTGGTTTGTGATTCGTTATTATAAAATTATTTATCTTTTGCATGGAAGTTCTTGTTTCATTTTTAAAAAGGTGTTCATTCTCTCGTGCAAAATTATTGCGCTTTATTTATGTTCTAAAGTGTTATCCTTTGTAAAATACATTTTCTTGAGTAAATTTTTATTTATAACGCACGATTACTTTTGCAAAAGTATAATTAAATGCTGATCTAGATAATGAATATAATATTTTCGTATCGTATTGATTGATTACAACAATTTCTAAGTTCGTTCAAGAATTTTTAAACGTCAAAAGTTTTCAAAAATTTCTTTTAGAGAAATGAATGCAACTTTTATCTTGAAAAATTTTATATTTAACTGTAACGGAACGAGAAGTTTACACTCTGATTAAAAGAAAATAAAATTAAAACTTTCAAGAAAAAGCAAATATTTGAAAGGTAAGATTTTCGCTACAGACAAGGTCGTAATAATTATTTGCTGTGCACGTTTATTATCCATAGGTAATAAAAAACGTTTGCAAAATTTTAGTTTGCTGCGAAGTCCAAACCAAAATATACGAGAATACAGAGGACTTCACACTGAGAAGGATTATTTTGCTCTCGAGATATTTCTCATTAACCGCATTTTAAAAGTTTGTTATTGTAATTTAATTTCAGTTTAATTTAATAATTTAACTCAAGCTGTTCAACTAAATCTAAACTATAATTAAATTATGTTTCCATGTGAAATCAATAGCGAGAACTGTAAATTTACAAATTTATTTAGTTTAGAAAATGAAATAATTTTATTTGCAAGTAAATTAATGGATTGTTCATAATTTTTTATCGGGTAAAAATCAAATTTTAACACTATACCTTATAAGTATTTTAACTCGAAAAGAGCAGAGCGAAGGCAAGCAAAAGAAAATTTTTTAAAAGCATTAAATAAAGATTAGTCGGGCGATTTATTTAGTCAAATTTGAATCAAGATTCATTCTAATAACGTTAATGTTGTTACATTTGCATAGAATCCGATTTTCTGTATGAAATATTAAAAGAGTTTCCCAGTTTTAATTTAATATAATGAAACAGAATAACTTTTATTTACAATAAGTTATATTAACCTACAACACTGATATCCTGTTTTACCTATGCTTTATAAATATAATGGTACCTACTATATTTCCTAAAAAGAAATTGTGTTCGTACTTTAATCTTTTATTTTTATTATAAACGAACAAAGCAAATTTATAAATAACCTAATTATTGGAATCATCAGGTAAATTTTTTTTTATTTTTGTTAGTATTTCAGTAAATAATTATTGTACTATCCACAATTTGACAAAGCCTAATGGATCCAAAAAGGTGTTTTTAGATAAATAATTCATCGCATTGTTTAATATTTATGTATATCAAAACATCAAAACCGGCATGAACAATAAAAGAATGTATACTTAGTATAAATATTATTGAACAATATACTTATTTAACTAGTTAACCAAATATTTCCATTCTTTTTTAAATAGTGTCATCATTAAGCGCTTGATTTGAAAATTAGCGCCCAAATATATTTGATTTTTACTTTGATAACTTGAAATATTATTGTTCCATCATGCTTATCGCGTTGCAAGTATACAAGGTCCGTGTTGCAAAATAAATATTATTCTATCAAATATGCGGTATCCTAAGCAAAGATCCGCTTATTCGTAAGCTGACAATCACCTTTATGGTAGTTAAAAACTTTGTAATTATATATGAAAAACGAAAAGGGTAGTACTCAAAGAAGCAATTTCGTACAAATTTTAAAACTAAATCTTGTTGAAGCAAAAATGTTTGCGTTTTTTGTATTTTCTCTAAATATATAATATTTGTAAAAAGCTTCTGAAAGTAATATTATTTGCTATGGTAAACATAAAATTCAAACATTTAAAATTTTATCAATTTAATAATGCATATGCATATAAGTGAAGTATCGAAGAACAACAAATATTTATCGAACCCTCCTACTAGCAATTGCATCAACATATTTTATCATAAAGCATAACAAATTTGATCGGAACAGTAATTTTATAAAGAAATAAATAATGTAAAGAAGAAAATTCTCTAAAGGTTTTATACAGAAAAACAATATTTTTATATGTTTTTGTCATAGTATATGAGACGATAATCTCAAAGTTTTTGACGCAGTCTAGAGAAAGCATTTGAATTTCAAACAATCGCAATTGAGCTCTTTCAACTTTTATGATGCTGTTTACAATAGCAATTTTTGCAATGCTTCCTTTTATGAAGTCTTTACCATCTCAAGTAAAACTGTATATGTCAAATTAAATGCATAAAAATGATATGCAGAGTTGCCGTCAAACATAATGGAAATTCATTGACGACAGTCGAGACGACATCATTTTAAACAAAATTTTTGAATTTAAGGTTTATTTCTATTTGGACAGCTCTCTATTATTAAACTTTCAAGATTTTTTTCAATTTTTACGATAAATAATTTTATATGCCCAACACTTCCACGCAAATAATAATAAAGAATTAAAGAAAACATTTTAAGTGTTGAAATTGTGGAGATGATATTGTTAGATTATACTCCAGAAATTGAGAAAGATTGTAAAGCGTGTTGAGATAACACTCGTAAAATTTTAAGGTAGAGGAATGTATTCTGTAAAGAATAAATCCTTTTAGAAGATAATGTATTACCAACTTTGTTACTTGACAGAAATTTAATGAATTATGATGCAATTTTTTTAATGCATTTGAAAAAAAAATTTAATTTAAATTTCTTGACATTAATCAATATTATAATATTCAAGGATTCAGCAATCAACACAATATCAGCCAAATCTGTAAGTTTTTAATGTATCCACGAGATTTATATAAGTTTACCAAAGTCTTATGAAATTACTGGCCAGTGGTGGAACAGACACTCAAACCAGATTAAACTATAAATTTATACAATTCATAAATAATAATTTACTTTTGATGCTGTTTCATAAACTACTATTACTCCAATTCAGTTTTAAGCATAATTATTTGACTGTGAGGTATAAAATTAATTTAGAAAATGTTATGCTAATAAAATATTACAAAAATATAAGACTTACGTAAGATTAAGGTTTGTGCATGAAAGAGCCTTTATAAATTTCTGGTTTAAATAATATTTTTAAATTAAATAGTCTGTAAAGAAGTAACTTACCTATATTTTTAAAAAATGATTTTTATAAAGTTCTCATTTCTTCAATATCTCTCCCACGATTTCCAGCACATAAATCTTCTTGTAAATAAAATAGAACACCTAAGCGAAATATTTCATTTTAATAAATTTGAAAGTGTATTTCATTACTTCAAAATTCGTTTATATATATCTATATTTTTATACCTTAATATTCTTTATCGAGGTGTTTGCGAAAATAATATACATATTACTTCAATAAATAAGAAAACAACACGAAAATAATACTTATTAGGATAGAGTCAGAAATTTTATTTGTAGCTTACTTATTTATAATAGCAGTTTTACTTTGCAGTTCTAATACTATAGTCTCATCTGCAGCTACAAATTGACCATCAAAAATTTTCAATCGAGCATTGCTATTGTTAAAGCTACAACAAGCAGTCCTTGCAAAGAAAATTGATTTTTTGTCTTTACTTTAATAGCTAGTCTAATGCATGTCTGCCTAATTTAATTGTAAAATAAAATAAAAAATTCAAATGGCTGACAATAATGTTTAATGGCCAAAAGTTAGGAAATTGGCTGAACATTTAAACAATAAATTTTGTGACAAAGCAGTAATGCTCACTATTATGAAATATTTTGACAGTGTGGATCTTTCTTTGTAGGTTATAAGAAATCACATTTGCTTTATTACATTATGTCATTGCTATATTCACTGACAATGGCAATTAAATTCAGTGGCAGCTTGAAAGATATTTCCCGTATCAACAAGTTATTTAATATTTAGCTTACCGCGGTTCCTCCAACAGTTATGTTTGTTATTTCTCGAATACAAGTAATAAATCTTAAGAAACTTAATTTAATAAAATACTGTAAGGTTATTTTGTTTACCAAGAGTACTAATATTTAAAAAATTAATATTAATAAAATAAAAATTGAAAATGTTTGAAAAGTAGAAAGTATAATTAAAAAAGTTGAAAGGTCAGCTGCATTTAAACAATAAAGTTGCAATAGATAATAATTCAGAAAATAAATTTTAAGCGAAAAAATAAAAATACAAAATATTTCATAAATTTGTTTCATTTATAATATAAATTTTATAAAGTAATTAAAATAAACTCAGTTACTTGTTTATGAGTAATTTAATTGAAAAGGTTAAAAGAAAATTTAAGTGAAGAAAATTGGTATCAAGAAAACGGAAATAAAACAAAAATTAAAATTGCATTAAGTTATAAATTAAAACTATAGAAGTATGAAATATTAAATCAATATACAAATTTAACAATAAAAATCCAATTTATAAAATAAAATTAATACAAATTATAATATTTAGATCTTATGGTTATCGTGTATTAAACGTTCCATTCTAAATAAAAATTAATATATTTGTTATAAACTTACATAGCAAGATAAAAAACTATAGAATTAAGATATAATTAATTACAAATCTAAGAGTAAAAACTAAACAAGAAAAAAATTTGCATCAATAAAAAGTTACAATAGAAATTAAGATTAAAAAATTTTTTTTTACTGTTGCTACTTTGTTTACTTTAGTAAAATCGATACCTCAGTAAATGTTGATGATTAAAAGGTAGAAATTTTGAATACATTATACATATTATAACCTTCTTAATTCAAAAAAAGAACTGTCCGGTTAACAACGGGTGCCGGTAGCTCTGATGGATAGGGGGAGAGCGAGTCGCAGGTTCTTTTATATATTAGAAAAGAAATTAGGAATATTTTTGGTTGCCTAAAAATTTATAAATATTGGCGCCACTGACTTTATTAAGCAACCTGTAAAAATAATTGTGTTATCAAGAAAACCCAAAGTCAGACAGGTTTCAAATATATTGAACAAACACATTATAAATTCGCATCTACAGTAATTGACGATAGAACAAGAAAATTTTATAATAATTTAATACGTATACCCCGCGCGCAGAATAGCTATTTTGCCTGCCGGTTTCCAATTAATTTCTACTACTTTTATTGTATCACAAATTCAAAATATATTGTTGAAATAAAAAAATAATTTAATCGTTCCGGATGATTGTTGACATTTGACTTCGTTGGCGCAACATAAAATTTTATTATACGACCTGATATGTTTCTCTTTTCTTTCTTGTTTATTGAAAGGCGGCAAGAATTTCTAATTGTCCTTTGACTCTTTTTTCTTTTGATATTGACATTCGATAAGGCGATATAATAGTTCTCAGACAGGAAGGCTTCCCAAAAGCAACTTGTAATTTTGACTTCCAAGTTCATAGATCAAATACGAATCCTCCAGCAAAATAAATAAACCAAAATGAAGATCAAAGAAGAACCTATTCAAAAAATTGACAATAACTTCCTGGTCAACTATCACAATTCAACTAAATTATTACCTGTTGTTCGGTTCTTTTGGAAATTCAATTATTTGAGTTAAACAAAGTTTCCAACATTTGCGATGTTAACTCTATCAATTATGGCTTGAAAGTGAAATATGTGGTTAAATCGAGTACGCATAATTTCCGCGTTTCCTATCTAAATTCGAAAAGGGGGGAATTTGTTTCTAATAAACTTCAATATACAGGGCCGCACCAAACTGAATGTTACAATATTGGTTATAATTATTGTATTATATTTAAATTTAATAACTAATATGAATTGGCACGTATAATGTGCAAATACAACAAAATATTATTTTTTCTTTCATTTTTTTTTTTTAATGTTTGGTTTTGAAGCCTAAATCCCAATACACTCTACCAATTACCTGACTGGCATAATATATGAGATTGTAATCATTTTTGTAATTTTCGAGTAGTATATTATATTAGAACATTATGATGTTGTTACTTTATTTAATACAAAATGTTTTCTTGGAGATAGTTTACCGTACTGCACTTGAAATATAAAATAGAAATTAACAATAAATCTATTATGACGAATTAATATGTAATTTAACTGAAGCACACTTATAGTTCCAATAGTATAAAAACTTGTAACTTTTATCAACTATGAAATTGTAGATATAATTTCACAAAATCAAAATACTGTAATTATAATTCATACAATAGAATACAATAATAATAACACACAAAAGTATTCGATAATTTTAAAAACATAACGCTTTATTGATAACATTCATAAAATCCTTTTACAGTTATAAATCGTTTTTAAATCAACGTCACATAACAACAATAAAATTTTTAAAAAGCTTTTTTCTACTAATTTTATTTCCTACTGACTTCATAATATACGTTTATTTTTTATTTTCCTTTACATTAAATTCTAATAAAATTTATTGATAAGATCCCTTATATTAAATATTTACATTTTGCTTTATAGTAGATCTTGTGATCATTATAATGAAAAGAATATAATTGGTAGCTAACGTTTTTATAGATTTTCTGTAATAATTCCAGACAAACAAAATTTTTTATTATGAGCAACAGGAAATAACTATAACGAAGAAAGTAATTCGCAAGAGAGAAAGTTGATTACTTTTTCTGTCAGTTTGTGTTGTTATTTTTTATAATTGACAAAGTTTTAAACATTAACTTTTAAACAAAAAATAATGAGCGGATCGAATTTGGTTAGTCAAAAATTTATCAAAAACCTGCAAAATATTAAGACTTAAGAACTTTTAAAGCTGCAGAAATTTATTATGTTTGTCCTTATTATTTATTAAATTTAATAAAGAAGATTTTCCATTGTTACAATTTTTGATAAATAAGACAGCAAAGTTTAACTGAAAGACAACGATTACTTGACAAACTTAATTAAGAGAAAATATTGAACGTTACTTTCTATATTAAGCCATAATTCGTACTTACAGTGGTAATCTTGACGCTCAAAAATTCTAGATTATATCGGTTGATGTCTCATAAAATAATAAAGAAATGATAAAACCAAATAATCTTTTTAGTGGCTTGACATAATTGCGTTTTTATTGATTTACTGAAAAAAGACCAAACCTTGATTAATCTCTTATAATTTTTAATATTTCTCTCGGTTAAATTTTGATTTTCTATAAAGCGCATACTAATTTAAGTAAACCAATTTATTTTCAGTTAGTAAACGATCCGCTACTGTTGCAGTAAGGTTTAAATGGAGACGCTTGTTGAACACCTTTGGGAATTTTTTATACAGAGGGTGCATATACAATTTCTAATTTTAATAATAAGGTTCGGATATTTAAATACTAAAGCTTTGTGAGAAATTAAAATTGAATTAAATAATAGCTACTGTTATCCTTCTAATTAAAAATTAATTGGTATATTCAAAAGTGAAATTAAAATAGAAATTTTCTTGATATTATAGAAGCTGAATATTATAACCGTAAAACGTTAGCTTTCTGAAGAAGTAAAATACACAAAAAGGAAATTAATTTTATTAAGCAATATCAAAAAGTTCAAATAAATAGCAAACCTTTATAATATTTTATGTACTTTGAAGTCATAAAACAGAAAAATGTATTATATTTACTACTATTATAAAGTACTGAATTTTGTATTAGCAAATGGTGAAAACAAGAGCTAACTTCTTTTTATATTTTACACAAATACCATATCCGCTACCATATTAGAAACTAACAATAATAAAAAATTTAAATCATAAATAAACGTTATTACTTTATTAGGATTTCTACTTATGAATGGTGCAATTTTGAAAAACCTGTCAAACAAAGGTTTCAAAATACATAACTTTAGTTGTGTAACAACATCTTAGAACTGGAGAATTTTTCGATGCAATAAAAAGTCACACAGAGAATACTAAAAGCTGACAAATAAAGTTACGATGTGAAATCGGTATTGCTCAATGAATTCACTTCTGTTCTGTTGAAATTAATTAGAAACATACTTTTAAAGAGATTGATGCTAATCTTAGAGTTAAAGCAGTTTACTCTACTTTTACTCATCATCAGTTTGGATTTAAATAGCGAAATCCTATAATGTACTAGGATTTCAAACATAACTCAGAATAGTTAGAAGTTTATTACTCCCTAAATGCTAGTGTCTGCCAAATATTAGCTGGCACTATTCCTGGTTAAAAGAGTCGCTGTCCCTTGAGTTTTGAGTGATTCGAATCTGTTATTTGTAAAAGAAATTGATCCGGTTATAATTCCGTAAACGAAATTATTCATGCTAGTTAGATTTTCAGATCTAATTTAACAGTTTCTGAGGGCGGGCTCAATATTGTTAGATTATTATAACAGTCAAGCTTAATTTCTGTTATATGGGAAAGTTAACTTATAATGGATGCTAAGGAAGATAAGAAAAAGTCGATATAAACTATTATTCTAAAAAGTAAGAAAAAAGTCTGAAAGTCCAAGATAGTACAAAGTAGATGTACGCAAAAGAAAAAGATTTTTGTAAAAGTTTGGAATATAGAATTTTATTAAGATAATATACCAGTTTGCTAGATACTTGAGATCAAAGTAAAATTCTAACTTACAACCGGAAAAACTTTGAAAATCCTCAGGTTAAAACAATTCCGGCTGGTACTCTGATGGTTGTGGGAGAGCGAGGCGCAGGTTCCCCTAAGAATTTAAGAATGCTTTTAAGTATAAAGAAATTAGGTTGTCTAATTACTTATTTAACAAGACACCATTGACTTTATTAGACAATCTTTTAATTATTTGGTATTGAATCTTCCCAAAAGTCCTAAAAATATATAGAAATAATAGAAAGAAATATTGGCTGTTTCAAAAGTTCACAATAAGTTCACAATTGGTTATTCGAACTCGAAATTTTCGCTCTGCAACTCAACTAGCAATCACATTAAGCTACTGAAAATTATTCCATAATATAAAAAAAAAGTTGTTTGGTTTTAATTTCAGCAGACATTCAACAAAAATATTTATTGGACGTATATAAATTTTAATTATAGATGTTTTATTATAATCCTTTTCTTGAAAAAGCGTTAATGTATAAATCAACCTAATATACGGTGTACTTGAAATGTTAGCATCGTTCAGACCGCTACACAGTAGTACTGATCAAAGTACACTATAGTACTTTGATCAGTCTAAAGGGATCTAACCGCACAGACCACAAAACAAAATAAAATTTATATTTAATTATTTAAAAATACATTATTATTATTTCAATTTGTTTTCATGTATTTACATAGCGAGTTTTACCATTTATTTATTTTAAATGTTAATGTAAATTAAAAGAAAATAAAGCTCGCATAATAATTCAAAAGTGTAAGTCTGCATATTTTATGTCACGTATGGTAAAAAAAATTCTAAAATGCTGTAAAACGTTATTAGTTTATTAACATGTAATTTAAATTCAAGCTTGTACGACCAACAAATTATCTTTAATATAAAATTGAAAATGAAAGACGTGTGAAGCATTTAAGTTAGATGCGGCACATTTTCCGCAGTATCAAAAGCTTCCAACTTACTAAAGTATTTTACTTTGTCAAAATTTGATAATCAACTGACTTATAAGTGATTCGACTTGGCAAATCTTATTTTACATTGGCAGCAGGGCAAAATATCGATCAAAGTTAAATTTAAAAAAATAAAATAGAATATAATAATATTATAATATGGGGTTGAGTGTGGCATGTTATTGGATAACAATAGCGAATTTTAATGAGGGTACTAAGAATTTTCGCACAGGATTATTATTCTGCCATCATCAAATAGTAATTATGACAAACTTTAAATTTAAAAAACTTTAAATTTAAAAAAATAAAATAGAATATAATAATATTATAATATGGGGTTGAGTGTGGCATGTTATTGGATAACAATAGCGAATTTTAATGAGGGTACTAAGAATTTTCGCACAGGATTATTATTCTGCCATCATCAAATAGTAATTATGACAAACTTGAGAATAGAAATTTTTGATTTTTTTTTTCGAATTACGTTGACACAATATAGAAAGTTACAAATTCATCTAATTACTTAAGAACCAATCTTTTATTCTCTATTAAAATGCACGTACATCATGATAAAAGTCACAATCTTAATTATTAAGACAAGGTTTCAGAAATGTAAATTTTAATTTTAGGGAAGTTTCCCGTTGGATACAACAAGCGGCGAATATCAGATTACAATTTTGAGTAGATTTTATTTTTTAGCAAACATACCATCACTTAAATGTTTTTCTCGCAAATTTAAATAATGATTTTATATAGAAAAATATGTATGGGGTGGTTTAAATTTAATTATGCAGTTTATTCTATATACATTTTTACTTTTGTAATTTTTTGTGAGTAAGTGGAAATTTAAAATGATGTAGGCGCAGTTAACAAGAGACACTTTATATTAATTTATTTATAAAGTAAAGCCTAGAATGTATGTTTAGTTTAAAAAATAAAGCGCATTATTAAAGTAAAATGTCGAAAGTTTAAAATGAAATTACAACTTAAATACTTCAAAGAAAAATTTTTGTTTTTCCGCAAACCTGCTCTTAATAATGCGAAAATTTAAAGCAAAAATAGAGGCTTTTCATCATGTAGGGTAGTTTTAATAAAGGTTTTTTTGTAAGCCTACTTTACGTGTTGCAAAACAACATTTTTAGTATGTTTAATGGTACTTCAGTATAAATTTTCATTATTCTGTTTTTCCCCGGTGCATCATAATCCCTAAAGATATTGCAGGAGCTTTTCAGTACCTGTAATAAATTATAAGAAGTTAACAACCGCCTGATGTGTTTGTTCATAAAATATAATTAAAAAACATTTTTTAGAATGACAAATATTCAGTAATACATTTACAGTTTAGTTATTACTTAGGCACATGTGGGTATTAATTAATACAATTTTAATATCTATTTCTCTTAATTAAGGTGCATAACATATACACAGTCAAATGAATTATTTACTTTGGTAAATGTGAAGCTGATTAATATGTGGCGAGGCGCAAGAGCTGATGCTTAGGGTGAAATCTGTTGGCAAGGATTAATGGCAAAATCCAAATGCCAGACTGTTTGCATGTGTGTTTGGATAAATAAGGTTTAAAGCAAATTTAGCAACAAAGCAAATTGTCTAATTATGCAAACCCAACAAACTACGCTCAGAGCCAGTATTTTTGTTAGATGCAAGCTCAGATTATTTTATAATTTCTATAACCTTACATAATTTATTTCGAGATAACTCTGGATTGCTGCAGCAATTTATCTAAATAATAATTTTTAATGATCTTAAATACTTACCAAATTTGGTATTTTTACATTATTATATACGTAGAAATAAATACTGGTATTTGCCTGATATCGATTTCTCGTCATATTTGAAACACATTTGTCAACTTCAAAATTGTCTATGAAGAAACATTACCATCACAATCATCGATAAATGAAAGGTAGATAATATGTAGCAGTCATATTTTATACATAAATAGTCATAACAATAATTTAGTTACCCCAACTAAATAAAGAATTCTGAGTAAATAATAATTAAATACATTTTTAATGTCGTTTACCATTAACAAAATATGCGTCAAATAGATCTAGATAACGAGATTTAAAATATCAAAAATTAGAAATACCTATTTTCCTGTAAAATAAAACTTATACATGTAAGTTTCATTACAGATTAAAGAAATAAAGCAATGACCTTTTAGTGAGCTAGCAAATTAGTTTACTCGGTTAGTTAGAAGTTGATAACTAGTTTACTAAATGATAGCTTCTTGAAATAGACGGTACTATTTATAAAATTGGATAATGGGTAATTTGATTTCACGTTTACATAAGATTTGTTTTCTGACCTTAATTATCTTTCCATTAAGCTTTTTAGTCTCAAAATAAAGATTCCAATTCTCGAAATGCAAAGAAAATTCCCGAAATTAATAATCCTATTCCATCATAGAACGAAAAAGTATTGAGATATAAAAGTAAAACGTGGTATACCGGTTTCATAAAAGAAAATGTAAATTGGCTTACTTTGCCTGCACTTCAGAAATAAAACAACGAAAAACGAATGGGTGGTGTTCTTTTATCCAAATAAATAATAGCAAAGTACATCGCCACAAAATTCCCTCTCTTTATAAAATTAAAATATTGTAAGCATAAACTCATCTGGAGCGCTGGAAGCGCACAGTTTCCTTCCTTAATTTGTATTGTAAGTGGTCGCATACATCTTTGCAAAACTTATGTGAGCAAACTATGTACTTTCGAGCGTTTTTGAGTATAAGGTGGTAGTAAACCCCCACTACTCATTAAATTTTAGCGTCCGTTTAGCGTAAAACTACGATTAGTATCGGTTTATATAATTTTTCAAAGTCTTCCAAAAATCAATATTAGTCTAATAGTCGAATCAGCATATTAAGGACTACTAATTCTATAATTTTTAAAATTTCAATATTTCACATTTCCTTGTAAGGACAGCCAGTCCTTTGTCGTAAACTTTATAGCTACTTATTAAATTTTCATTACTCTATCCTATCAAGTACAATGTACAATAAATAACGGATGTTTACACAAGTCCTTGCGTTGTAAATCTCCAAAATTAAATTAAATTTATTTAAAATTTTGTTGGGATATTTTCTTTTAAATTTGAACAAAAAATATTACAGGCGTATTGGAAGATACAGTGACAAATAAAATCTGGATTTTAGGCTATGTTGTAAAGTTATTCAGTAAAATATGGCTTAGATTTTCTTGCTCGACTGTGTTATTCTGACCTAAAACTCATGTGTCGAGGTAAGATGAAATTTATAGTGCACTTCGTGTAGGTTATAAATACTTTAGTTTTGTCTGACGTTTGATTTGTTTCTTGTAAATGTTTCGTATGTATACATTTAAACGATAAATGATGCAGAAATAGTTTTCCTAAATATTTTAGTTTGAAAGAAATTGCGTTGTCTACTTTCAAATCAAAATAAACAATTTATTTATTCTAAACATATTTGTTTAATTAATGCAGAACCATATAAAAGTTCGAATCGACTTAATAGAAGTTGCGGTTTATCTCTATTGTAATTTATTTGAAACCTGTCTGAATTAGCAGAGCATCAAGCAGCTTTTGGTAGTTTATAGAAGAGTAATCCAATTTGTGTCAATCTTGAAGTTTATTAAGTGGTTAATTTGGGTCAGGAGTTACATATCGCGTGCAGTTGGTCGTCCTACCTCGGCCCAAATCCAAAACTCGAATCAATCAAGGTTTCAAGTTAGTTAATTTCGACAGGAAAATAATGCTGTTCTGTTTGTAAATCTATGAGAAGCTTTCACTTATATTTCTACAGATTTAGGATTATATGCTTAATTATATTTCTCGTAAATCAATATACTAAATTAGATTGGCACCATCGCGGTTGATATCATAATAGCAAAATATTTTGTGGATAAATTAAAACACAAATCCTTAAAGTTTAAGCTTAATATTTTAATTTTGCATAATAAAAATTTATTGCCCTAATAGTTTTTCAGATAAACAATTGAGCAATATATCAGTGACTCTATTGTTACATAATAATTTCAATTAAGTTAATATAAATTAGTACAACGGACGTGAATTATTATTACGCACGCATATTATTTTAATATATTCCACTAGAAATTTTACATAAGTTAGAATTTGCGTGTTATTTTAGGTTTTGTTGAAGCATGAAAGTATATTTAGGAACGAACACGTTAACAGTTTTTGTATATTCGGAGTTATTATTTTGATATTGTCAAAATTAAATTAAATACCGACTTGAACGTACAAGTAGTTTCCTCGATACAGCTCCGAGTTCAAAAGAAGTTTTGCGCTTAGAAAGTTTTTTCGGACAATATTATATTATTATTTGTTTGCAGTTGATTAGTTGCATACATGTAATATAAATTTTATCATTATGTAATTTTGAAAATATAACAATAAGTATTGACAAAATGTCAACCACAATATACTTTTTACACAATATACGTTAGCAGAATAGTGGAGAAACAAAATTGACGTTTTTATGAGGGCATGCAACAAACTCTTAGTCAAGTTCTTGTTATATGTCATTTTTATGTTGTATTAACAACTTTCTGTCAATTCAGATTTGTTTTATTAATGCTTTCAGATTAAAATAAACAAAACAAAATATTTGTAATATAAAACAGCTTTGTGAATGAAAATTTTATATATATTTTATTATTTGTTAAAATTTAATTATATAAGCAATAATATGAAAATATGCTATTGATCCTGGCAAAATCGTAAAATTTTTTATTACCGAAAACGGATGCGCACAATATAAGCCATTCAAACTTCCAATAACGTTGGTGAAGAATTATTATAGTCTATTTTTTAAATAAATTTAAAAAATTCTACGTGTTGGAAATATTGGATCAGCTTCTAGGGCAAATGTTATCTTATATATTGCGAATATAATGAAGCCCCAAGCTTCGAATTTTTGAACTTCGTCTTGCTAAATAATAATTACCCGCCTGGATTTCCAACAGCTTAATTCCTACTAAACTTGATTAAAAGTATGAAAATTTATTACATTACTAAGGATTTACTTTCTGCTAGTATTTAGTTTACATACTTTGTATTACATAATTACAAACATTTTTATTATTAAAACATTTTTTTATACAATCCTAGTTTGCATAAAGCCGCTTTTATGTTAAACTTTTTCAACAAAATTTATATAAATTAATTACCGTAAAATTTAAAATTTAAAATTTTTAAATTTTCATTTGGAAACCCTAAAACTACATTTTATTCCAAAATATTAAAGGAATAATGTTTTCCTTTTAATACGTTTTAATTTTTATAATAATTACAGTTTAAAATACTGTACAATACCATATGCGGTTAAGCACATCAACTAGTACTAATCGTAATGCCAATGCTGATCACCAAATATGAGCTGCGGTGACCAATGTGACCGAACCATGAATATGTCAAAGATATATGACTAAGGATTGATTAGGGATGACAAAAATATGGGTTAAAAATTTCAATACTCAATGTGTTGTCAAAATATACAAATTATTATTTATAATATTGATATCGATTAGGTTGGTGACCGCGGATCTGAGTCATAAAACTTTAATAACTTGTCATAAAATTATACTTTCTTGCTTTTCTGATTATTTTTTGTAAAAAGAAGTTAAAAAATAAGTTCCGACTATAAAATTCTGCAAAAAGTTATAATCGTTTAATTCATTTGGTTAATTATTACTTTAATTATTTCACTTATTATTAAAAATTAAAATAAAAACAACAAAGCGTTCTAAATTAAATTAATTACAGACTTTAAACTTTTGCTTATTTTTAGAATCGATTAGATGGCTTACATGGAAAAGCTCATTATTTTTAGCAATTTAGACGCAGAAATGTATATTCTAAAAATATTTAAAGTTTTTTGGCGTAAAATAACCACGAAAGCAGGTAATTACCAAAGCATGAATTTACTTTGTAAAGTTCTATGAGTGAGAGTCCTGGCTATCAATCTATAAAATAAAATTATTTATATAAATACTGTAAGTTTTAGCTCTTTAGGCTTTAGGTGGTTCATTAAAAACGTGGTTGACTTGAAAAAAATAGGCGTGTCTTGTAGTTGCGGCGAAAATTCAGAAAAATTTTCAATTTTCTGTTGTTTTGGTTAGAAAACTGAAAAACCTATGCATAAACACGAAAATTGTACCGACTATTTTTTATTTAAAAAAATTTTAAATTTATATATTATTCAACGTCACTTGAGATGTATAATTTTTACAAAAATTTATATGTATGTAACAAATGATTAGTAAATTTTAAATATTGCCTTTAGTTTGCAGTTCGAGCGAAAATTCAGAAAACGAAAAATTTTTTTATAGATTTTGACAGAATAAAATAATAAGAAAACTTTATTTATTTTGGCTTTGTGATAGAAACTAAAGATTTGTTTCGATAGTTTTGCCTAAGCAACCACTAGGCTAAACTAATTTTACCTGATTTCAGTCAAGTTAAACTATAATTTGGCTTTAATTCAGGTATAATAAAAATGTTTATCTACGGCCGTTATGTAATAGCTCACCTCTAAGTACACTAATTTTAGTTACATTATGAACAACTTTCACGCAATAGTGTGAAAAGTGATTTATTTTCAAAACCTGTATTGAAAATAAATTTGCTGTTTTTATTTATTTTAAATTGAAGAAACTGACGTTTGTTCACGTTACTTGTCAAATGTAAATTAATGGAATATTTGAATATTTAAATAATTCGATTAGATTATTTTTTTTTATTAATTAAATATAATGCGATTTTCAAAATATTGTGCTTGAAAATAAAATTTTGAATGCTTTGAATGCAATGAATATTACTTTCTACACTGAACAGATAAACTACTATATTTCAATCCAGAAATCAATATTTACTGGATTAATTTTATCAAATTAAAAGTAATGAATTAATGGTATTTATGACAGTTTTATAAATTAGTTTACTAAATAACAAAATCTTTCAGTGTGTGAGCTAAAATTTTACATTGACCCGACGTAGGATTGTTCATCAACTTAGGGGAAGAAATTAGAAAACTTGAAAAGTTCTCTGTTTAGTGTTAAATAGAACCAAATTAAGATTTTTTTTTCTATAGCAGATGTTAAAGTCCGATTTGTCCGACTGAAAATAATTGAAAAACTTACACTTTAACAGGAAGAATAGATAAAATATCATTTTAACAGCAAGGGCAGATAAAGTACTTTACAACCGCTAGTTGTATAGAAAATAACTATTTATTGAATCATTTCAACTCAATTATTTATTGACGAATTGATTGTTGATTTATAGTTTCATTTTTTTTATTTTTGTCTTTTAGTGAAAAATACCTAAATTAATATGGAACATTTGAACTGCTTCTACATTTCAAGATTGATTAATAATAAGTAAAATTTTATTTCATTATTATATTTATTATATTTAATTTTATTTATTAACAGTCATTGACCTAGTAGTTTGCTCGATCAACTGCTTACACTAAAGCATTCGTTGTAAATTCGTGAACAGTACAGCCAGCAGTTTCTCTGGGTTGATGATTGCCACCATAAAGCAGGGCTTTAAATACTTTTCTCAATCCTGTTATTAAATGTTATAAAACTATTCTAGTAAGTATAATGAGAAAGATACGATTTATAAAGAAATATAAATATTTAAAAAAAAATTTTTAATTTTGTTTTCGTGTGTATCGTAAATAATACACATGATAGGTTTTCGCTGACCTATTATT
This sequence comes from Cantharis rustica, assembly GCA_911387805.1. NCBI lineage: Eukaryota > Metazoa > Arthropoda > Insecta > Coleoptera > Cantharidae > Cantharis > Cantharis rustica. Next base: position 42,421,796 of record OU426879.1, read on the forward strand.
ATTAGTGTCTCCACTTAAAAGGTAAATTAAACCGATTTTCATATGTATAAAGTAAGCTCATAATTTATTGTCATCAAGGAAACGATGATGTCCGAACATAAAATAGTAGTTTAAAAATTCTAGTAGAATATGAAATGATTCCGAATTTAATTTTAAATATTTATTAACTGCAATCTCAAATAAAATAATACAATTGAACTGTTCGTGGAAAGTATATTTTTGTGAATTTGTAGGTTAGTAACAAATAATATGTCTAGCTGCATTGCTCGGATTTCATTCCAAGATTGCAAACTCTATATATACCCTAATCCGAATTACTCCAGTTCGGATCAGAATTTCTAAAATTCTTGTTAAAAATGTAAAATTTTAAATTTATTTTAATCGAAATAGTAGTAGATGCATTCCAGCACTTGAGTTCGTTTTAAGAAACTTTGTTACTTGATATATGGTACAAATATCAATACAATACATGTATATATTATAATGTTAATATAATAAAATTTATTTAAAATGCCAACTAATGTTCCTACATAATAGCATAGATTATAGATAATATAAAATATAAAGTAACACAACATGACAGTAATTTATTGTGTAACAAAAGCAAATTAAACGTAAAGGTATTCAAATAATAAATAAAAATCTTTTTTTGATTTTGATAATACATGGTACGATTTCTTTATAAATTTAATCTTCAGTTGAATTTAACCAAAACAGCAATTAAAAATATAAAAAAAAATCGAATTAATTCAAATACATACAATTATTATAGTCAAAATTTTCTTATGTATATAACTATGTCGTTTATAATGTCGTATATAAAAGTCGGCAAGTATACAGCTAAATACAGAATTACAAAAATACCTAAACGAAATTATATTAGTATGCAATTTTCATAAGCTTCTCTGTTGTTGTACTTTTAATATTGAAAGTCTGTTGTGAAATTTGTTTTATTAATATTTTTCAGGCAAAGTAAGATTGAAAAAGTTTAACTATCTGTGATATATTATTACTGATTCAACAATAATACAATAAATGTTGTTCACAGTAGTGTTAATGGTATATTTCATAATTACTTTCGATTATTTGAAACATAGTAACTTTGCTATTGCTCTATTTTGTTATTTTAGAGCACTTAGCGTTAAATACTTACTAAATGACTATTGGTATTCTTTGTTGATGATTTGTAACGATTGAGGTTATGTTTGTCGGTTTATTTTCCACATGAGAGATTCAGTGATAAAATCGCTGATAATATCGAACTTGTCATTCGTTAAGGTATTTGAAATAATCTATGCTTTAACAGCCATTTATGAATTTTACAGGGTGTTAACACAAGAGCTGAGGTTTTAGACTTTGTTTTGCAAAATTAAATTAAAAGTTTAACTTTTGTCTACGTATTCATCAATTTTCTCATAAATTGGAAATAATATTTGTATTTCCTTTAAATAATACAGTTGATATAAAGTTTTCTTGATCAATCAAGTTAAATATTAAGTTTCCTATATAAATTAAATTTTGAAACGACAGAAATTAATTTAATGCTTCTCAAGGTAGTAATTAAATTTTGTATTCTGAATTTTGCACTTTTAGTGATAGTAAACGGAATAAATTAATTAATTAACCTATTTAATCAATTTAAGGTTGGTGTAGCAATTTTATATTATAATTTTGAAAGCTTTAATTGAAAATGTTAACTGTTTCTGTGATCAAAATTTTAAAATTAACATCAAAGACAGTTACAATTAAAATAAATTTAAATAATAAATGGAAGTGCCCTTATTGAAAAGTTTTTGATTTTTTTAAATGTCGTCATAAGAGTTATAAATATGAATAAGATGTTCTAATAAAGGTCACGATAATATAAGCGGTCAATTTAAGATTTTGAACGAAAGGTTAACATTTTATACCCTTATGTTGTCCTTTATAGTAACCCTAAGCTTTACGAACACTACGGACGTAACGGATCCAATATCCGGGTTATTTCCGTTCTTAATCGCATCTAAAATTTTCCAATTGGTACTATTTAAAATAAATAGGTCAACAGGGTTTCAATATTATCTTTCAGAGTAAAATTAAAAATTTATTTAGAATTTACCAAACAATCCAAGCAAATAAATCGAAATAAGTTAGGGACGCTAATTTATTTGCATGCATTATACATATAAATGAAATTAAACATTGAAATCGTATAATTTTAAAATTACTTGTAACTTTAATACAACTTTGATCAATTATACATATTTCAATATTTTAACTTTTGTAACATTTGAAAAGTTACCATAAAGTTCTTACAATTAGATAAACTCGAGGATAACCCTAAACGCCTTTAGAACTTTGGTTGATTGTGATATTCAAAAACCAAGATGTACGTTTAAATGATAAATGATAATTTGGTAATTTATTTTAAATTAGCAGTTTTGAAATGTTCAAAATAAAAATAAAAATTGTTCCTTACCACAGTTAGCAGTTATCTTAATAATTTAATTATTAATGTCAATGGCATACATTGAAATTTTCAAGGATTAATCCAAAATTAGCTTTTCCTTCTTAATATTTATTATAAAGAACTTGGTGTACTGTCAGGGGAATTACCTTCTAATATAGTAACATTTCCTACCTACGCATCTATTACACTATCAATAGTGTAACACCTGAGGCTTAAACATCTGAGAAGCACATCAAATATGCCTAACACCTGTTTCAGACACAGATCAAATTACATAAATTTGGCTAAATTTTTAACAACTCTCGGTGTTTCGTTTAAATATTACTTGGATTTTATTGACGGAAATTTATTGAAAATTCAAGTTAAATAAATCTAGATGAGGAGAACTTTTTCATAGTTTATGTTGGTGATAAAATTTAATTCTATAAGTTGGTATGAGTAATTTAGTTTTCCATTTACGTAATCTCAAGTTGATGTGCAATTATACAACGTGACTAGTTTAATAACTATGATTTCGTGTTTGAAAAGTAAATTAGTTAAATACAAACTTTATAATTTGCATATCGAAGTGGGTTAGTTAAATACAAAAGGTGTACCCATCAAATTCTCAAAGGACGGCGGCATAATAAACAGCGTCAACTTTGTTACAGAGGATATGCGGATAAACACTCACGGAACGCTATTGTTCCTATGTGCCCACTCGGGAACCCTAATATCGTATAGAACGGATCTAGCTCAATCCCATGGGTTATTTTCACCACTAACAGATCCTTCAATTTATGAATTTGCCACGACATGTCATTTAGGTTCCATTGTTATAAAAATTGAATTTTTTAAATACACTTTGTTTGGTATTTGGGTCAGAAAACTTATTGTCAAAATCGTATCTCCAAAGATAACTTCAAATAAAATATATTATTAAAAAATAACAATCGTTTGATAATCCAAACGCGATCAAATTACAGATTTTTTAAATTAAGTTTTATAAATTTTAACAATAAATTTAAATTTAAAAGTCGTAAATAGCTATTTACGCAACAAGTTGCGAAATGATTAGATTTCGTCGGAGAGCCGTGAAATATGCCAAGTGATCTTTGGTAACGTGAAGAATTATTGTAAAAGAGGTAAATGCTTATAACATTTTTTAATACATTTGTTACATTGTTTATGAAATAAGTTAAAGATATCTAAATATTTCCGTTGGTTCAAGCTTCAGCGTGGCTGCCTGCCTCCATCATAAATATTTGGTTTATAACATAAACTTTAAATCTGTCTTGTAACATGCACCCAACTAGTAACCTTTTTTAATGTGCATATATTATGTATGTACATATGTTTTTTATATAAACGTATGCAACTTTATCATAAAAATTTGCAAAGTTTAAAATTATTTAAATTTTAAATATAATTTTCTTCGATACCTTATACTTCAACCGAACACAGTGTAATATTAATTAGTTCACTTTATCGATGTTTTATTGTATTTTTTAATAAAACTGTTTAATACAACTAATTATGATTGTGTTATAAACAATTGTTTTTTAATTTTTGGTTTAGTTTTTGGGCTTTCAAAAAATTTAGTTAATTTTACTATTTCGTGACTTACTCGTAAGGATTAAGTAAATAGTACTTACGCACTGGCATACCTATTTACCTACCCAAACATATTTTAGAATAGTTGCGATGTTTTACCGCCACATAGACAAAGAAAAATAATTATAAGGTAAATAATGAAAACACGAAATACAATATTCAAGTTCCTTTAAAGTTCATTGTTAGGTATCCAATTTAGATATAATTATTATCTATTTGTTATTATATAAATAACTACATTAATTAGAAATTGCTATTAACTAAGTTTGGTAGTTATCGATAGTTTGCTTTTCCGCATTTATGATTTCTCTTAGATCTATTTGAATAAGTTTAAATTGATATCGTATTTCGGTGCTATAAAACGGAACTACACTTGGTACACAAACGTGATAGATAATTATCTGCGAGAGGAAAGCTTTAGTTCTAACAGACTGTTTAATATCCGACTAAGGCGGTTAATATTAAATCTATATGAAAGGATATTACATTTTAGGTATTATATCGCCTGTAATTACACATTTATATAAAACCATAAACTAAGAGTTAATTTTTACGTAGGTACCTATTTAAAATAATTTTCACATATTTTACATGTATACTAAAAGACAGTTAACATTAATTATATACGCCCCAACTATCAGGTTAAATTAGAAGTTACCATAGCAACCAAAGTACATGAGGCCTTTGCTTCACGACTAAAATGCAAAATTTTGGATCTTCTACTACCGTCCGGAAAAATGATCTGCTTCTTTATAACTCAACTAATTAAAGTAATTTGAGCTTTACTTCAATAAAAAAAAACAAGTATTGAAATGTATCATTATCAAATTTTGGTGACTGTACAACTTTGGTAATGATTTACTTTTAAAGCTGATAACATCATTTTGATTGCTTACATTTGATTGTATTAGTTTAAACATGAATTAGGAATTTGTTAATATATTATTGATATAAAATATTGAATATTTTCATTAGACCTTGATTGTGTGTCGACGATAAAATGTATACGTTCACCTTTAATTATAACAATAGCGAAATAAATCAAAGTAAACTCTATTTCAATTTATCGGACTTTTACCTAAAGGGACTCTTAAAACGACGTGTCTGTACTACAGAGGTTTAATCCCATAGAGCATAGAAGAAGCAAACTTCAAATCAATTCAAGCTTGAATTTAACCTATTTATTTTTGAGTGTTAACATAATGTGGAAAATTATAGAGAAAATTTTGAAATATATCTAATATTTCGCTATTTTTTAATACTTAAGATTTATACGTAGATATGAAAAAAGAAATTGATTTGAACATGTTTACTTAACGTCAATTATTTGAAAGATTAATTATAGCATATCATACATTCTTAAAAGTTTTGCATGTTTTTAATGCAATTTCAAAAGGTAGTTCTAATTTCTGTCTGTATAGTACAGAATGATGGATAGACGTACAGAATCCGTGTCGATTACTTGATAAGATACACGCACATATTATACAAGGTCAATCTATTGAGCCGGTACGTGTAGAATATAGATTGAAACAGATCTGAGTCTGAAGTATTTAATAATATAAAGAATTACAAAATAACTGCCTCCAAATTAACTTATTTTATTGAAATTCTGTAAGCTGTTAGAATTTCATCTCAATATAATATTTTCTAAAATTTTCTAATTTTCCACTGCTGCGTTCTCATGTGATAACTTAAACTAGGTTAAGCACTTTTGTTGTATTGAACTATTGTTGCTTTATCGATTTTTATTATTTAGAAGAATATTAATTTTAACAAAGGAATATTTGAGCAGTTGAATGTAAACATAATTATGAAAATGGATTTTATTTGTATCTTCCTCTATGTGTAGGTACAGAATGGTACGATCAAAAATCATAATCCAGAAAACCACAGCGAGGACGTTGCGTGATTAGAAAATGGAGTAAAACTTTCATTAGTTCAACATGAAGTGTTTTAAGTGCGTTAAAACGTTACTTACTAAATTAATGAAATATTTTTGTATTACCTTTTATTTTTACACTTTTTTTACCGAATTTTTATAATCAATCATACAAACTAACAAGCTTTCATCTTTTACACAACGCTAATGCTTGTTCTTAAGATTGGTTAATTTTTTTATTCTGCAGTATTTATAACAACAAATCGCATGTTTTTTATCAATCAATTATTCTTTAATGTAATTACATTTATTTCCAATTTAACTTTTTAAACTGTTTTTAGTATTAGTATAAAATTACAAAACGAATAAAATTTCATTCCACTTCGATAGCTATGGACTAAAAATAAACAAAACTGAGCGTCGATTTTCTAAAAACTAGATGAAAACCGGAGGATTAAAATATTTTGTTTATAATAACTAATTGCTCGTCAACTGTGAAAACAACAATGTAAATTAATTTTCCCTTTGTAGAAAATTAATTAATTTACTCAAAATACCCTGCAATATTGCTGTGATTTTATTTATTTTCAATTTAGATAAGCTATTAACGTAATTTTCTATTAAGCTTTATTTTTCTTCTATATGCACTTGTCACACCTTTTTCTTGATTTGAAAGGTAATAAATCATTTTAAAGTTGTGAAGTTTCCACTTCAACTTGCGTGTCAACACTTTTTCAACCTTTTATAATTATTTAACTTTCTTGCACACATTTCTACCAAAGTTAGTTGAAATTTAACATCGAAGCTTTTAAAAGTTAAAATTACTACCTACCAACCTACCTATAAATATTTTCAATTATAAATTGAAATCAATAAATTCTTTTTATTTTTACTATGAATACCTAAAAAATTACATTCGAGATATTACAAAATACTAAAACCTGATAATATGGCATTATATTGACCCAGAGTCACCAGTGTAGGTAATCTTGTGCGAGAATTCCGCCTGGTGGTAGTTAGTAACATTGATTTAGTCTACAATTAATATACCTAAGGCTTAAGTATAAAATTTAATTAAAGCGCACCGTAGCAAGCTTTCTTAATTTTTACCTTAGCAGACGGAACCGTATAAACCTCTATTTAAAGAACTATTTAGCGATTTTTACAATCAATTAAAACCAAATCATAAAAATAATTCACAAATGTACTACTTTTGTATGGAATTAAAAACACCACAAGAAAATAATATCATTGATTGAAGTATTCAAACGACAAACTTTTATAGTAAATTACATCAACGTCAGAGCTCCAAAACATAACAAGTAGGAAATACAAGATATTATATGAAGCTCTCAACTTGAATCGACCGATGTTTCTTACTGTAAATAAATTTTTCAAACATTTATTGTATCCGCCTATTAAAAACTAAAATTAAAAAGTTTTATGTTTAAAAAATATTGTCACACGAAAATTTATTTAATCGTTTACGTAATCTAGAAAGTGATTTAAAAATAAATATCCGTTTAGAAAATAAGCTGTATAAATATTTAATTATAAAATGTAGGAGTTTCTAGAAAATTTTTGATTAGAGTTTCTAAATTTAGAAAAAATTTTAATATGTCAATATGAGAACACAGTTGACTATAAAATTCAGTTAAATGTAGATAAACCATCAATTTTTTTAAATAACAGTTAATGTGTTTTGAAGATAAAATCATATTTTTCAATGAATTGAAAAATTTATGAATAATTATTCTTATTTATTATTTCTATTATAATTATATCTTTTTATGTGTTTTTACTTGCTATTATAGTGCTGTTTAATATTTTCTAGAATAATACCTTGTTGAAATGTAGTATATTAAATGTCGAGATTCGGGTTGTCGTGATTATGAGACCAGCATTGTAAGGAAAATACAATATTTAATGAGTTTCTAACCTAATATCACGAAGATTAATACCAACCTAACCTATCCTATAGGTTTACAATATGATTGTGAAACACTGCAGGTAGTTACTCTTTACCAAACATATCTAACTTTATTATTTTTAGCTGATAGTGTAGAATTCGTGTTGGTAGAATTGCTATTCTTCTTTTTGATGTTCTTTATGTATTATTTTTTTCTATTTTGACTTTTCCTTATTTTTCGCACTGCTTCATAGCTGCTCATCTCAGGCAATTAGTTTAATCACCCTCTTCTAGTTCTCTAAATTGGCGAGTATCTTCTACACTAAGTTATGAGAGTTATCGAAACTAAAATTCTTCTATCCGTAGAAGTAAAAGCATATGAAATTAATATGCCTTAACAATATCAGCTCTATAAATCTTGATAGCAACTTCTTTGAAGCCGGAAAGGTAACTTGAACATCTGGCAATTGGCTAGATTTATATAAAGAAAGAACTAAGGCTTAAATCCATCACTAGTTGATACGTACTGGAAATTCAAGCTAAGAAGTTACATCAGATCCTAGATTCGAATCCAGAATTTCCGTGCTGTAATTCAGCGATTACACCAATCTACTGCTGTGGTTTATACGTCACTTCACAATGAATTAATTCACAGGATTTTCAAAACTGACTTTATTTTTAAATAAAAAATAAAATATATATTTTGAATGAAAGTTCTGTATTTGTGGCTTCGGTATTTGCGGCTCTATATCACCAATTACGAATCAGAGTTAGTTTTCAAGGCCGCAATAGATTGTAGATTGTTTCAGCGGTATCAGAGTGACGATTGTAACGACCGAAAATAACAAAAATTTTCTGATATGTAGTTTTCTCAGATCCACCATTTTCGTAGTCGCTTTTAATTACTTTTATGCAATTTTCGATTGAAGATATTATAATACATGGTAGACCTATTACTTCACATTTATGTGAAAGAAAAACAAATAACAAAACTGTCACTACATTGATCAAAAATTTATAACAAGAATTTAATGACTATAGCATAACAATTAAAAATAAATTAAATTAAAAATCTAGGAGTTATTCAGGCAAGGTGGCTACCTAAGATGTTTTCGACATATTGAAAGAAAATTAAAGAATTCCATTCGGAATTTTTGAGCATTTCTAAGAATTTACTGGTGTTTTTGAAGAATTTAACAATATAGTTGTAATTTATTTTTAGTTTTATTGAAAAATATAATATATTTGTCGTAAAAATAGATTAAAACAAGACTTTAGTTATTGTGAAAGGAAATTTTAAGATTTGGGAAGGTAACAAATAGTCATTGGAATTTGGCGTGGAATTTACGAGAAAGTAAATGGAATTCCTAATGAACTTTTTACGCAATTTTGAGGAATTTTATAAAATCTTTCAGAATATGAAGTATTTTTTTCTTTAAATTATGTCGTTATTTATATTAACTCGCAGAGAGCAATGATTCTTTAAACCCGGCTATTTAAACATATAAATTACTTTAACTTACATGTAATTTATGGTGATAACGTTTTAATTAATTTTAAGACTTTTTATACATAATTACACAATATATTAACAAAATATAATAAAAAAGATTATTATTCTCCAATCTCATCTTCTTGCAATTTGCAGTTACCACAAAACTTATTTAATACTTGATGTTACAATTGCAGGTTTTAACTCGCTGCAGAGGGAATTATTCCCAGAGTGCAAGTTCAGGAACAACTGACTCAAAAACATAAAATCTCCTATCTAACTTCTTTCTTTAAATTTTATGGAATAAAGATTTAATCTATGGATACGTGGTTGAAGTAGTGTAACTCGATATTAACCACATCAATATTGTAGAAAACTTTAGTTTATCTCATGGTGAAAACGTTTTAGATATTATATTTACTGTGTATTATACTTGTGATAATTTAAAAACATTTTAGTTCCAAAATGTGATAAAGATTTGTATAATTAACGATTACATCGCCATATAAAAGCAGTAAAACACCAAAACGACAATTGTAAACAAAATGAACAGTTTGGTAACGCTTAAGAAATTTATTTGGAAGAACTTTTACAATATCCTCTTACAATGCAATTTTGGCCACCAGTCAAACACACCAGAGTTAAATTAATCGGAAATGGTTTCAGCTTTCCTTTAAGTGAGATTCTCTCCATCCTGTCAGTTATCACGATATTAGATATTGAGCGAACCCAACAAGTTTTACTTCTAATAGTCGGATAGCTTTTAGACTTGGTTGCAGAAGATATTCCAACAAAATGTTTCAAAGTCTAATCTCTGGGAAACTCCACTGCTCATGGTAAATAAAGAAACTGAGATCTTTATTCTTTAGTTCAATTGGAATGTCTTCGACTCGACCGTGGTAAAAACAGAAGAAAAACCTTCTTCCAAACCGTTCTTCTCAATTATCTGGATATTCTTTGCTAAATAGAATGGAATTGTACATCGTCAGCAGTAACCCGGAATATACCTTGCTAGAGTTGATTGAGTTTGTAGGAACGAAGGGAGTTCGACAATTACAAAGAACAAAAAGTACATTAGCTCCAAATAAATGGTGTTCCTGATACTTCAAACTTAAAGGATAATTATTAAATTTAATTAACATTACTTTTTATGCGAGTGAAAGCCAGTACTATAAGAAACAGAAAGGTTTCTTAGCACAATTGCGTTCAGAATTAATGAAACTTTTAGTTTGACAATATTGCATTACATAAACTGAAGTTTTTATATCGCTTCTAGATAAATACGTGTTTTTATACCATTGGTACATTTTCGTCGAAAAGCAATAAAACATGAATTTTTTATACATTTTTATAGTATTTCGTTTGTTCATGAGGGTTGCTTTAGCATCAACAAAATAGCCATTAACATTTGGTCGCATGTATTTATGTCTAGGTCGGTGTTATTTACAAGGGATTCCTTTTTCTTAAAACCAATAAATTAGAAGTCTTTCTTTAAAACTTAAATCTTTTTTCTCTATAAATTATAGTTTTTACCTGTTTGTTATTGTCGTTAGTTAGAATTCGGTTAGACCAAATATAGAAAAATTAAAAAATACAGCTGTACTACTGTTTTCAAATTTTTAACTCTTACTATTTCGGTAGAACTATTTATCTGTTGGTAGTCGGATTGGAGAATATCCCTATAACTCCATTTTATTGTTGATGGTGTCAATCCTCTACCTATAGGGAATACCGGTTTTTCGTGCTTTATGAAGCTCGGAGATCCATCATTAGTATGGGCAGTTGATCACACTAACTACTAGACTTATGCCTATCGTTATCCATAATATAGGTTGTTTACTTATATTTAATATTTGATGGGTTAAAATTTTTATGTGAACATAAATAACGATTATAATTATACGAAAAATGGAATCAAAAATACTTGTTTGGTTTTATTGATTTTATTATTATTTCTTGATGAAAAAAAGTTGTTCCATACATGTATTTAGTTATTGATCTTACAATGATACTCGTAACACGGCGACATAATAAAACCTTAAGCTAATTTGTAGCTTGTTGAACCCAACTATCCGGAATTAGACCAAACAAGATGATCCCGCATATTAGCCTAACAAGGTTTTGTTACATTTTTTAATAATGCAATGCAATTGTCAAGCAGAGACAAAAATGTAGGTTCAACGTTAAACGTTAAATATATTTTATTACCAATGTTTGAATTTTTTGAAAGTCCGGTACAAAACAAAGCTAATTTGCTATAACTTTTTGTAACAAAACTACCAAAAAACAAATAAATTAACTTATAAAAGGGACTTCAACTTATATATAAATTTAAAATAAACTTTCTTATTTGCTATACCCGCATTTCATGCTTTCAGAAGCGGAAAATCATGGCATCATGACCACTACACAAAATAGTTAATGCGTTTTCCATTTAAAAACTTACCGTAATAATATAAATAAATAAATTATTTATTTAGATACAATTTTAAGTGGTACATTTTAGTGTGGTCTATTTAACACAAATATAAAGCATTGATGTTAAAATAGAGGTTGAAGGCTAAAAATATGAACCGACACGATTTTTTATGTAAATAAGGAAGTCAAGGATATAACCAATTTATCATGGTATAATGAACTAGAATGGTCGAATTATTATAATGTACAGAACCTTTAAACATTTAATATCGTAAAGAAAATTTAAATATTGTGCTGCTAATTTCAATAACCATTGTAGGTCAAATTATAAGGCTAAAAAGTTTTTGCGTGCAAAGCAGGATATTTTTTTTCAATTTTCATACATATGCATGACTATAATAAACGAAATAGTATAGGAATAAATAGGAAAACTTCGTGGTATACGGATCGAGGTCTTTCCGTATTGGAAAACTCGAACAGAAAACGTTAGCCAATATTATGATATACATGATTAGATTTATTATGGCGGTATTTAAAAGAACTGATGGTTTATATAGACTTAAACGTGTTAGTTAAGATTTGCTTCCTCAATAAAATCGAATGTTCCATAAAGGCGTCTCTTACGAACCGTTAAGTTTATTTCCCAGAACACTGCCGTAAAGTGGCATTACAACATTTGCCGTAACGTTATAATGAACAATACATTTTATAAACGACACAATCTCTATATTAGTTATCTACACTTCGTCTTTTTTAATTGCGCTGTAGATTTTAGCTTTCAAATAATAAACATTAAAGTCAAACTAAATTATTTGACATCTAACTTTTCTTTTGTATTAAGGCGTTAGTGTCAATTTTCGCAACGGATACATTAAAAACGAACAATATATTATCGTCACATCATTTTATACTTAAATGGTTTTCCAATATTTGTTAGTAAAATTTATAACTTTCCATATATTTTTATAGATTATTAAATCTTAAATTGAACGTAATAAATTCACTGATGCCTGCTGTTTACAAATTGGCTTATAAATAACGATAGAACAAATTTGTTGCATGATGAGATCGATTTTCAATTTCATGACTTAATAATTGTACGTCGCATTCATTTATTAAAATATATACAATGTTCCCAAACTTTTATAGTTCCAAATGTAATTTTTTTATTTTTGTGTCGTCAATAAATTAGTTATTTAATTGAACCAAAATAATTACATTTCGAATCTAAAATAAAAAATATTTCTCGACCCGAACAGAATTTTACTATTTTCTTTCTGCTTCTCCGTGTTTTGGAGTTAGCGTGTTTACTATTGACGCAAAGTTTCACGGGTTCGACTCCCACGGCGTATCATCTATAGTAGGATTCTATATCCACCAAATGTTGCTACCTGTTGCACTCAAGTAATAATACTTGACCTGATTATTTTATTAATTTAGAAAAGGAAAGTGAAAAGCTTTTATTTGTCTCGTTTGGATTCCACGTTAAACTGTGGGCCCTCGCTGAATATAAACGAAAATAGCTAATAGATAACTTTATTACATATTTAATTATCACTCATCTTGTATTCTATGTTAAACAAACCCTTTGCTAAATGCATAATGTCATGTCGTAAAATTTCAGTGTGCTTGTAAAGTTTACATTATGCAATGGCACATCAGATTTCAAAATAGTTTTGTTGTGACGGTATGCTTATGGTTTTGTGGTAAATTCTCTGTTGGAAACACGCTACAAGAATTTATTTTAACATTTAGTACTTAATATTTTATTTAACAAAGTAAGTACTTAGTTTTTCCATTGAAAGTTAAAGTAATCTAAATATTTAATATATTTGTCAAATACATATTAGTTGTAATTTTCCAACAGCTCAGTTAATAACAAAAACCATTTAAAGCGTATGCATAGGTGAATAATATATGAATTATGCTAACAAAATTATATATTACGTTAAAAATTATCGATTTGAGGAGAAAATTCCAATTCATGAGAAAGTACATAATGTAGCAGGTAGGAACTGTATTTACAACTGAAGTTTAAGAAACTGTTAATAAAAAGTTTTAAATAAATTACTTTAAGCTACTAAATACTAACTACTTACTTTTATTCTACCCTAACCTAGGCCACATGTTGTTATTTTTATAGGTATTAAAACTTGAAACATAGCATTTAGTTTTAGCAATTGCAATTTGTAAAATTATGTGTACTATATTTACTCTACTACAAAATGTATTTAAGCTACGGTTAGTGAGGAAAACAATAATGCATTTTAATTGTTTTAGATATTGTTTACGGTTATTATACACCAGGTTAAATTTAATTAATGTCATCATCAAGGCATCTCTTGCTTATTGCTAGAATTAAGCTCTCTTCGAGAAAAGTTATGGTAATCAAAGTGAATTGATGGTGGTCAATAAAACCAAATATTGTAAAGCGTAATTAAATAAAAATGAACGCAGAAAATTAGAAATAATATTTCAAATATTGGAAACATCAAAGAGATCATTAATATTTTCGTATATTATACCATATCAAAAGATTTTTATAGATACAAAAATATAGATATATTTAAAAAGGTCTTAATTTAATTAAAAGTAAAATAGTTATAAGAGAAATTAAAGTTGATCAATAAAATTTTCTGTTTAAAATATAGTGTACGTTAATAATTATCGACGGAACAAAGCGTGAGTTCCTTTCATCTTGTATTTAATAATATTACGGATTTTTAATTAGCGTTTAGTTACCAATGCCATAGTTAGTTCATGGCTCTTCTAGTAAAAATTTGTGCTTTACAGATTCTCTTTGAATAAAGCTTAAATAGAATTAACGAAAATACATCAAGTATATTGACTAGCTATATTAGTATATAAATATTCTAAAGTCCTAGTAGCTTCTAAAGATGAAATCACATTAATATCCGGAAATTATCCAATTAAATAATAATTTATTATGTTCCATTTTAAAATTAATTTAGGTATATTCGATAGGTCAAATTTGTTAAACATAGTTTGCAAATAATTATAAATAGTAGCGCCCGGCTATAAGAAAGTTCCGCTTATAGTAAACTAATCTAACTATGCTGTGAAGACGACCTACCTGTGCGACGAAATAAATTATGAACAAATTAAGTCTGTGCCTTGAGGTTCGTTATAACAAAGCACCACTGTATGCAGTTCTAAAAATAAAGCAAAACAAAGAGAAACTTTTTTCAGTTTTTTTTAAATGACATATTGAAAAGGGTTAATTGCTAATTCAAATTTTAAAGTTCAGAGTGGTAATTTAAAAATTTAGAGATGAGGAAGTGAAATTTAAAAGTACTTTCATTTACATCGAAAATGTAGCTGTCTATTTATTTTGAATATTTTCGATATTTTTTTTGTTCGTACGTACTTGCGATAGTCTTTTGGATTACGCACTCGGTATCCAAAAATGTAAGTAACTAGGAATAACTTTGGTAAACAAAATATAAATTTAAAAGCCAACATAAAAGATCCAAAGATAACTATTATACAAATCATTACTTAAACGTAATAAAAATTTAAATTTTGTATTAATTATTTAACCTGTTAATTTTCCTGTTGATTAACCTGTTAATTATAAAATTATTAGAGTGAACGTTTAACTACTCAGCAAACTGTGAGTAGTTCTCTTTTATCAACCAATATTAATTTCTATTAATAGTATATTACATGTCGAGGTTGAATATGCTGCATTACAGCTGAGCGATAAGATATTTGACTGCGGCGCGAAGGCATGTAATAAACGCGACGCTACAATAAAGCTTAAAAAGGAAAGTAATTAAGTAAACGTAAATATTTTGCAACGTCGATTACTAATTGATTGCGAGTAAAATTATTTATTTTTTGGCTCAATTGCCCTAATGCCAAATGTAAGCAACACAATTAAAAAACTACTATCGTATTCGATGAAATAATTAATTATAATTAATAAAATCGTTAGAGGTTCAAATAATCGTTGAAAAACAGTTCAGAAAGTTTTCAAGGATAATTATTTCATGACATGAGTTTTGAAAGAATACCTAGGGCATTAACTTGCAAAGACCTGTTTAAATCTGAATAGCATTATAATGAACAATACAAAATAATTTAGAAAGTTTCAAAATTTTAATGGCATTGTGACTAATAGGTAAGGGCGTTACCGTTGGTCATGATCCTTAAGATGCTAAAGGCGGAGCTACAATAAGGACTAAATATTATAAAAACATAAATTATTGTTAGATAAAAATTATTATTTGTCACTAAAATTTAAAATAGTTGAAATAGGTATACCTAATGCTTAATGAAGAGAACAGCAGCATTATTTTAGTATGTTCTCACACGCTAATAACAAAATAAATAATTAAGTAACTCTAGGAACTATTTTTGTTTTGACACTGTCCTGACACCGTCACCTTCATAGATGTTAAAAAATTGATATCCGTTATTTTTAATTCTAAATAAACCAATTAATGAAATTTTTGATATCGTAATTATACATGGCTATAACGAAAACTTCTAGAGACTTCAGTAGAACTGTCAAATATTCGAATAATATTTTCAGGTGGGAATTTTTAAATACCAAATACCTCTATTTCTCAATAAATTTTTACAAATTTACTTCATACTTCTTTCTTCTCGACAATATCTACACTGCGAGATATGACGTTCTCAAAGCTTGAAATATCCTCAAGCTTTTAATTCTTTTTCTTTATGAAATTCTCTAGAGTTTCAAACATACTTTACGTGGCCTACAATTCTTTCATGTTATATTTTCTCGGTTACTCATTTATTACTATTAACTTATTCATGAAAAATCAGCTTCAAACTACAATAAAACATTTTTAGGCACGAACGAATTTGTACTTATTTTATCAAAATCCTGGTTTTAGGGATTACAACGGATTGCGGTTAACCTGAATGTAATTTCTCATCGAGTGAATTACAACGCAAATGTAACTGCAATTCAATAACAAATAGAACAGCAAATAGAGTATCTTATGTACATACAATTTCAGTGTTTCGAATATTGATTTGGACATTATTGACATTGTTGAATTTGAACTTAACCCTTAGTTTAAAAAAAGTCGAATAATCTATGGCCTGACAAAAAATTATAATAAATTGTCATTAACTTAATGTTCCCTTATTTTAAATCATTTGACATTTATTTCACTGAAACGGATTTGAACCGGAATGGAAGTAACGAGTATAGTACAAGACAAATTGAACCAAAACGTTTGAAATTGAGACGTCGATTTTATTACCCTTCTACATGAATCGTTTAATCTCAGATTAAGAGATGTATGGATTTGACGAAATTATAAATCCTAAAGAAAACACGTAATAAGAATAGAAAATGAATTTGGTGGTTTCCCTTACTTGTAATGTAAGCAATTTAAAAATTAAAATTTCAGCATTTTAAAGGTAATTGCCGCAATTACTTACGTAAGTTAATTATCCGTTGCAAACGGTGCAGAGTACTTCGTTTACCTTTATGTACAAAGAAAAAGTAACAACGCAGGTAATGGAGAGAGTTGCCAAGAGCGGTTTCAAATGACCCACTGGGGTACTATTTCGTGCACCAAAAGACAAACACTACTAGGACACCCCTATACGTTTAATCGATGGATGTATACGTGCGTTTATGAGATTAACGCCAGTGTCAGCCAACACAAACTTACTCTAATTAAACTAAACACTCAATCGCTTTACAAGTTCAACAAGTTTTTGAAATGGAAATTTAATTAACTAAATATTTTCGTATCTTTAAATTTACATTATACATATTTTAGTATTTTGGTTTTCATTTGACTTCTATATTGGCTCCATTAAAAATTATTTTACTCCGGCATATTTTAGTTACCCTAATAAGTTTAATAGGTTTATTCTCAAGAAGTAATTAAAAACTTTTAAATTGCCCGAAATATACTGGATTAATAATTAAAACAAAATAACAAAATATTAATTCTAACTTAGAAATCATCAATTTTGCTTAAACTTAAGTGATATCTCTTTTCCTAAAACGTGACGGTTTAAAGCACCGTGCTTCAACCATAAAATTGGAAGGCTAAAATACTGGACCTACATTTTGAGAAAAAATGTTATCAATTTTAGAAGATATTTTGAGTTAATGCGTAGATAAAGTATGCAAAAATATTGTAAACGGTATTATTACATAAAAGTTACAAGTAACTCAGAAAATTGTAATTTTTTAATTAAAAAATTTAATTTATAAAACTAAAACTTTATAATTTAAGAAAACTGTTGAAGTAATTAAATTATAAAGTTTAATACTGGAAAAATATTAATAAAAAGAATGTGCTGCTTGTAATACAAAACGTTATAGTAGCTGTAAGTTTAATTTTTTTTTACTACAGTAATTTCTCGTCTTGTAAAGCTTATAATTAAAATAGAATTTGCACCAAAGATTATTGAATTACCTTAGCGATTAAAAGGTCGATGATTGCCTTTTAATCCGAGATCGATAACGGATTTAAAATTAAAGTTACGGTTCTTGCTACATTAAACTTTTTAATTCTTCTTGAATAGTAATAAGTTGAAGTAATAACGTTTCGAATTATTTTTAACATTTTACGATCAGCATTTCATTGGGAAATTCTAAAAAATTTAAACCACTTATGCTGGTACACTTCGAACTTCACTTTTAACCACAGCCACATTTCCCAATTTTAGACGTCTGGAAAATTCCAAGTCGTGCGGTAAATCACTTACAATTGGACTCGTGAGACGGATTTTGAAAGATTATGGTTACCATTCTGTTTACTTCAATGTTGCATTTGCATTACTTATAACACAATTTTTTAATAAAGCAAATTTTTAATCATTTCGCACAATAAATTAATCCATCTTTCTACCACTTCAACATTCCGATATGATTAATTCAGAAGTTTGTAAGCAATTATTAACATTTAAATGCATAGCATTAGCAACGATACTTCAAGAAATAAAAGTGAAATTAATGCTTGCGTATTGTTTAAAAGTATAGAAATTTCCAAACAAAAGCTTTTGTTTAAAGATAAATTGTAAATTATTTTACACCACTTTGTATAGAAACATCTGTTAATTAATAATTTTGTGTTTTTAACTAATTCAAATACTCTACATTTTAATTGAAATT
Source organism: Cantharis rustica (assembly GCA_911387805.1). Classification (NCBI taxonomy): domain Eukaryota; kingdom Metazoa; phylum Arthropoda; class Insecta; order Coleoptera; family Cantharidae; genus Cantharis; species Cantharis rustica. The sequence goes on from OU426879.1 coordinate 42,440,674, forward strand.
CAAATTTTAGAATAACCTCTTTTCATAAGCAATTTTTATATTAACAACATAATCAAAGTTGAAGGTTGTTATTAAATCGTCTAAAAAAGTTCAATTTAACAATTTATTATCTAAAAATATAATTCGTTCACTTTCAGCTAATTATAAAGTCAATAAGCTAACATTTTTTAAGTTGAATTTTAAAATTGGATTTTTATAAATATTTTACAAAATTAATAATTTTAATATTTTTTGTTTTAAAAATTTAAATATACTTGCAATTAATTTTAACAGAATATAAAGTCCAGATCAATACAGATACCGTCGAAAATGATTAAATTGAAAATTGGAATAGCATGCGGTTAAATTTTGGCGTCAATTCAATTTTTAAATAAATTAAGTTATACTTCTTTTAACTGGAGACTACTTTGTCAAATTTGCTCCCAAAAGAGATAATATTGTTATCCTTTTCTTTACCCGCATGGTCCAATAGCTTCTTTAGTGTTTCTATTATATTATTTTGTTCCACTTTCTTCCATCATTTTGACGTCTTGACGTGAGTAAAACATTAATTACAGTTATGTGAAAATTGAGAAGAAAATTAGTACTGTAACTTTATAGCTTTCAAAATAAAATGATAATTAGTCAGTGCAAATTTAATTAATTGTCTTTACAATATTTTAGCTAAGTATATTTTTCATTTTATAATTCAAGATGTCTCTTAAACTAATGCATGGTAGTTAACTAACCGTCGTCAATTTTAGGATTAACTATACAAATCAAAAGTTTCTAGCCGAAACAATTATTTAGTTTTAACTTGGCAGCAGCAATTTTGTAAGCTTAATTTTGGCTAAGCGCTCATATTTCACGATGTGCTTTTAGTTTGTCATTTAAATTTAATAGCTATCTGTATTTTACCATTAGCATAATTACTATGATAAAATAGTAATTTAAACAATTAAAACTAATTTAAAAACATTTGAATTTTACAATCGTACCTAATTATAAAACTTATGACGATTAATTCTTTAATTAACAGCTTTTATTTTATTTGGTGTATCTTTACAATAATAATCTTTCTCGCCTTTCTCGATCGCTTTTTTAGGACCTATATTTAATATGCTGCAGAGTTTCTGAAAACTATTACTTGGAGAAATTTGTCGCTTGATCACTTCTGATAAAAATCGAAGACTCATTACATCGACCGAATATGTAACACTGATTTAATGTTACCATGCTGGTTACCATGCGTCGCTTTTTTTATTAATTATTTATTCTGAATGAAATTTTAATGTTTCTCACGGTTGACTCGGTTCAGTCAACAGTGAGAAACATTAAAAATAGTTTTTGGTTTGCAACTTACAGTATTAGATTTTGTTGGTATTCTCTTTAACTACTTATATAATTATATGTAATTACTTTCCTGAGCAATTAAACGTATTATTATATATTTAACAAGAGCTAAAGCGCGGTATGAAGGAACGAATTAGAAGTAGCTTAGATTTGTTGTTTACGCGGCTTTAGAATACAACTTTCTCGATGTTAAAATGCGGTCTTTCCAAAACTTTTCGCAGAAAAGTCTCTCGAAAGAAGAAGTGCATCTCTTTTTCTCTTAATTTTGATAGTAATTTTTTTAACTCTCTGGGTTTTCAATATTTTATCACATAAACTAGATTAGCTATTTACATATAATAAATAATTACAGAAAGATTTAAATATTTCAAACTATACTTCTTCAAATAGATTTTGTATTTTACGAAATTATAAAAATATTAGTTTATTAGTAATAAATTACTTTTGTAGAACTGCATCTAAGCCAATTTTTATTTTCTTTATATGCTTTTTATCCTCTCCCAATAAAGTAAACTCATTCTTTGTAAACATTTAAAGTTGGAAGCTGTTTCACTCTTCGGTAGACACCCCGCCTGCAAATACTTAGAAGATTTTCTGCAGCAATTCGAAACATCCTTTTAGAGATTCTTGGATTATTTACAACTGTAAACGATAAATTTTATTGTTTTCCAATATTGTAAAAAGTTGTAAAAGTTGCCAACATTCAAGGTAGCACTTACCCTAATCCAAAACCATACATTTTTCTTATTGGAACATTATGATCAACACAAACATTTTTGTATGCCAAATTAGCAATAAAATAGTTGCCATAAACTTAGATATAAAATAACTGACCATTTTAAAGATTATGGAAGTATTCTTCTGCTAGGAATTTTCTTGAATACTATTTTTCAATATGCAATTACTATTTTATGAAGCAGTGCACCATTTTATCATATTAGTGTTAAATTTAACGTCTTTTGCTAACAATACAACTAAGAGTTTATCAGAGCTTCATAAACCTACCGCAGATATTAAGATGAAGCTTGCAGGGAACTTGCGTTTTTCTGTAATACTGTACTAACAATTGCAAAAAATTAAGTATGTATAAGGCTCTATAAAAAATGATCAAAGATGAGTTTTCATTGAAAAGTCTTAGGAGATGATGGTGAACAGTTTCTCATATTAGCTGAATGTTACAGCTTAGAGCCATGGAAAAATTCTAGCTGTTTTAAATATACTTCAATATTAAATTTACTAAAATAATTGTAGAAAATGATAAATAAGATAAAGGAAAAGTATCTAGGATCCCTGCAAGTAATACTTTCAGAAAAGAAAGCGATTAATAGAATAAGTAGTTCGATACTCGATACTCGAAGACAAAGTTACTTTATGAGTATATGCGCTTAATTACTATTAGTAATTAATTACCAACTTAATTACTGTTAGTATCGTAATTAACTTAAAAAATAATACCCCTTGGGTAGCAATGGTTGATTTTTATTTATTTTTTTATTTAAAATTACAAAAACATCAATTAAATTTTAAGTAATATTTTTAATACTTTCCTGATGGTATAAATTACTACTTTACTTTTCAGTTCGTGATATAAAGTGGACTGTTATCTACCATGATTAACTATATGCTGATTCTCTACTGGAAGACCTCCTCATACTCCTGGTAACAGAGACTAAAAGTTTATGTGATTGATTTAATAAAGAAAAAAAATTATCAAGAATTTTTAGTAATTTTTTAAGTGAGTGCATATTTGAAATCCTGATTGATTATCGCCTTGTGTATTTGAGTGAAAGGTACCTAATTATTAAAATCGATCATAATATATGATCGTGAACAGTAAACTCTAGTACATCTTCGATAATAAACAAAAAACTCTTATCGTGTTAGATAACAGCTCATTTTACATCGTAAATTTACAACATATATTATTTTTTAATACATTATTTCACATTATTACACATTTCCATTCGTCGTCACTTTATTACAGCAAATTGCGAGCCGGCACTGTAAAGCTGATGAGTAGTAATTTTCAGTAATTTCTGTAACAATTATGGTTAAAAAGTAATTAATAACTAAGATGCCACACTTGAGAATACCAATTACCCATCCAGATTACCATTTAATAAAATAATGAAATATCGGTCAGTTAAAAAATAAATCAACTGCGTTTACATATTTAGTAACTTTTGTCCTCTAAAAGATTCAAACGATTTGGTAAAATGGACTCTATCGCCCGCAAGTGAAGTATACTGAACGTGTAAACAAAGTTTAAATTTAATTATATTAAGTTTACTTTTGATAAATGCGCATGCTATGCGTTAAAGTCGAACTTTATAATCAAAAAATACCTGCTATATTAATAAAAATATATTTTTTAAATTTAAATTTAATAGCAACTAAACTACTAAATAAATGTATAAACTCGATGTGAAATTTGTTTTCATATAAATTATGTTTCTGTTAACTATTAAACCAGCAATTCAATGCGGTCTGATAAATTACCAATGTAGAAACAATACATAAAAATTATTTCTATTTTTTCCTAATATTTATTATTCGATCACATGAAGAGTGGCTCTAGAATGTTTTTATAAAAAATAAGTACAAAATATTTAATATTTGAAAAAAAGAAATTCTTTGTCCAAAATAATTGCACTACAATTGTCCACATATCCAAGAAATTCATCCATTTTCCATATATTTAATAGCTTAAGCTTATTTAATTTCTTTAATTGGCCACAACCCCTACTTACAAGTTGAAAACAAGGCACGAGAAACCACAAATCACATTATTTCATTATAACTTAGTTAACCAGTTTTGGTTTATCAATAATTACTAGAACGTAACTATATCAAATCACTACTATCAATACTATAATCTTATGTATTCTCTTATCGAATAATTAATAAAATTTAGATAATATGTATAACTTAGGTTAATATTTAATAATTGCAAACATAAAAGCAATTCTTAAAACTTAAAATCTTAATTTTTAAGTTATGGCTCTTTGGAATGGTAATCCTAATAAAGTTTGACATTTTGATAAGAAATAAAGAGATCGGTATCATTATAATTGCGAGTTGTGCTATTACAGTGGTTTAAATGTAGCCCTTTAGTCACATTAAATGTGTAACAAAAGATGTCCAATACAGAAACTACAAGTAACGAAACAAAAACTGTTTTGTCAGTTTCCAGCAGTGCATTATAACGGTTTTCCGCAAAATCGCTAAATTCTAATTAGAAATAAAAACAAGTTAAATTAAAACAAAACTTTAATGAAATATTGGTGCGATGGACAAAAATTTATACTTTTTCAAAAGTGTAAAATAATCCGCAAGTGGAAGTAAAAAGTGGCACAGAGCTTCTTGTTCCAAATGGCAGCTTTCAAGTTTTATCTCCCAAAGAGCCATTTCATCAATGTTATCTTTACCATGTACCTCATCTATTATTGCAGCTTGCCTTCTAATCTGGATAAACTTTTAAATCTATCGATTTGTACTTTTGATTCAAAGAATTTTCTTGTGAAAGTGGATGAATAGGTAGGTATGTTTTCTTTTTAGAAAAACATTGCTTTTGAAATCAAGTAATAATACTGACACGTTTACAAGGTCCAAAATATCCTACTGTATTGTCTCCAACGAGTGTGCACCTAACGTGTACAAATGATTGGAAATCCTGCATAAGACAGAGGACAATCGATTGTTTGCACGAATGGTCAACTATGCTTAACCGTATAAACTAGTTCGATTTGCTTTCTATATTCTCAACTCAAATAAGAACAGTATAAATGGTTTCTCGTTTCCGCTTCTCAAGAGCATCCTTGAAAATAGCTTAACTTTGTTGATTAAGCCATTCTTAATCGAGATGTATAGATTCTCCAATTTATTGGATAAACCAATCAACTAGCTAATAAAATTTAAATAAAATAATTAAACCGCATTATTTTAAAATTCTTGCAGTCATTAAGAAGTTGAGAATTAGGAAAATTTTTAAGATTTTCTCAAAGCGATAAAATATTATAATTTGTTTTATTTTATAAATTTTAAATTGCATTTCCCAAGTGTTTACCAAACTCGATTTACTTCAAGGTTTGCAAAACTTTGTTTTGGACCCTGCCTCTTAATACATTCTAAAAGCGTAGAGCTATGTGATAATCATTATTATAATGTTCTTATTTTAACACTCGGAGTCTTACAATTTTAATTAATCACAAAAAAATAGAGTTCCTATGCTAGTAAATCGGTGTACACTACTTAATTGATTTTCTTCATTTGATTTCACTTCTAAAGTTTGCTGTTTTTTAACAATTTGGTTGTAGCGACGTGAAAATATAAAATAAATAGGATATCTTTTATTTATAACACTTTTAACATTTTGTGTTAAATTATTTCATACGCTGTCGCTCAAAGTTTGAATAGTATTGGAATCCCATATTTAAAATGTTCTACTGGGAAACACCGTTAAAATATTTCTTATTTTGTATAAAATTCTTGACAATTCATAATTCATAATGTACCGTCATATTTTATTAACGCCCTACGTCTCCGACTAAATTACATGAACGTTTTTGATAATTTTCACAAATGTCACATTTGTGGAAAATATAAATATTTTTACGCGAATGTGACAAAAAATTCAATTTTTAGGTAACCTGCAACAAACTAAACTGTTAAATTCTTTGAAATTGCGAAAACTGTTTGTGACACTTAAAACTCTTACAAAATAGAAAATAGAATAAAACTTCGTGAGAGTCGCAAACAAAAATTCTCAAAAATATACGTAAAAATCCTTGACTCTTAAAAATTAATGTTTTGTTTGTCAAATAAGTAAATTTAGTATACAAAGCTTAAATCTCATAAACAGAAAACGATACTTTTTTTTCGAAATTGTAATCTCTTAAATGAAGTGTCTTATTATTAAATTTAATTTTACATATTTTTGCACTTACCCAGAATATTACGAAAGTGTAACTGTTAGATTTAGAAGCTCTATTGATGTAGGAAGAGAGAGAAAGTAAATTACCGGTAGGGTGGATTAACTGTTACTTTTATTACCTTGGGAATAGAATCACTCCCCAATTTCTCTCCACAATTTCGCAATTGCAATAACGCTAGTAGAAGTAGAAAGCAGATCGATGTCACCGAAGATATTATAAAGTAGATGAAATTATTTGTTACATTACACCATTTACTATGGAACGTCACATGGTAAGCTTCAATTAATTTTGATTATAAAACAATATTAGCTTAAAAGGATACAGTTAAGATCATGTACATCGTAAAACCTTTTATAAGTCCTACTTTGTTATCAACGTTTCAAATACGTGATTTAATGGGCTATTTGTCTACCTTAAGATTAATATTCTCTTTTTGTTAAGACGTTTAAGCTGTAATCATGGAAATCTTCTTGATTAAATGCAAATTTGCTGTTGTTCTTATGCTAATTGTTGTTTTGTTGCTTATTTAAATTAATAGCTTCAAAGCGCCTATTACAAAAATTAACTGATACTGACAATAAATTTTTATAATCTTCAAGACTTCATCTATCATTTAAAATAAAAAAGTTGACTCAATTTTAAGTTATAAACTAATTCAATTGTAATAACCTTGGTATTTTTAAATTTAAAATAATAATACTGCTGCATTTTAGTTTTAAAAATTGTGTAGTGAATTTTTTGCTTATTCTGAAATACTAATATGATTAATTTTAATTTTAACTGAATGAACCAATAGATACTTTGACTCCTAATTGGGTTACTCATTAATAGATCTATCAAATAAGTTCTTATTTCACTTATTGGTGAATTACCTAAGTAACATTTAGAAAAGAAACCAATTTTCAACGAAAAGAAGTAATATTAGTTTAATTTCGTTTTAAATTGTAAAATTATGGGGTTTTTGTGCGTAGCTCATGGCAGAAGCACTTAAATTAAACCGAACAGTAGTTTGTCACCACAGAAAAATAATTGTTATTCATTAGACATCTAATTAATTTATGGTTGGTTAAATTACCTACACTTAATTAAATTTTAATCATCAAGTTAACAAATTAATTAAAAATGTTCGTGCTAAGAATTGTACTTACATAAAAACATGTGTTGGTTTATGCAATTTAATTTATTACTATTCGTGATAGCATATCATATCCTACAAGTGATATTAATTTTTAATGCGTAAATAAAATTTAATTATGAAAATTTTAAACTTGAATTGGAAAGTTTCGTTTGTTCGTAGAACGGAAAGTTTTAATTGCTCGATATAGCAAAGCGCTTTTATTAAAATGTCCTGGCAACAAGTGAAACGCCAAAAGTTAAATTATTGTACATATCTTGTACAAACGATTTCAATCGATCGCATTGCATGCTTAACTCAAAGAAAACAAATTTGTATACCTACAATTTCTGCAAAATCCGATTTAATTTTTTTTTCGTAATAAAACATTGATTTAATCATCTGTAAAGTTTTAGTTTCCTACTGCGCTTAATACGATTTTATATAATTGAAAACTTTGTTTCCTGTTAGTAAAAGAAAATTTGCTGTTATGGATGAAGTATATACTTAATTTTGCAATGTAATAATTTAAATTGCAGTTTTATGCATAGAATAAAATTCTATTTGAGTCTTTCTCGGCATTTTACAGCACGAAAGAGAATTACCTTAAAATCATTAACTTTGTTAATGTTATAACAAATTTAAAAGTTAATTTTTTACTGCCTCAGGATAGGAATTTAGTTGCAATCGAAAGTAATAATTTCTATTACTGTTAATCGAAAATGTTTACTATTGAAAGCTCGGCCATTGTGAATAATAAAAATTGTATTTTATTTTTCTAAGAAACTTTGATAGCTTTTCTTTTTAACGGAAAATATTACTATTTTTTCGGAGATCACTAAAAGCGTCAGAGTGGTAAAGCTTTAACTCATATTATCTAAGAGTAAGTAATAAAGTGAAAATTTTGGGAAATTATGTAATCCAGCAGATATGTTTTCTGGATGTGGAAATCCTGAATTTTATCTTTTAATTAGAAACGGGAAGTTTTAAATTACTTGAGAACAACAGCAGCAAAAATATTGATTCACGTTATCTACATGGGTTTACTCATTGGCTTGGGAAATCGTGGTTTTCATGACAAGAAAGATTGTCGGTTTAGTTTAGTTGATTTGTATATTTTGTAATTTAATTGCAAGTATCGTTCTTAAGAGACAGATTGCTAAATATTAACAATACAATAAATTATTTAGAGAATTTTTTGTTTTCTTGTCTGTCCACTCCTCAGCACAAAATAAGTTTGTAAATAATCTATTAGATATATGGATATATTTTTAAATAATTATATTACTGAGCCCAACAAAGTTTTTTTTTAATGTTATGTTTAGTCTTAAGAGATTTGATTCTATTGCCAATGGAAACAAACATTACATAACAAGATAACATAACTGAAATGATAACTGATCGAGAACTATGATCTTCAACTCCAATGTGTTCCAATTCATTCATTTGGAATATTATTGTGCATTAATTTTTGTTTCTCATTTTTATTTGCAAATTTGCTTAAGTTGCCAACAAAAATCCTCCTACTGCTGTAATCAAGTCGAAATCAATCAAGAAATTTGAGTTTAGTTTAAATAAATTATTATTTGGCGAAAATAAACTTATTTTTTCTTATAACAATTAAAAAATTTGAAAAAGCAGTAATGGCTGCTTATATTCATAAGGAATATTTTGAATAAAGAATTTCTTCTTAAGCTCTTTGTAAAACAATTCCAGCTTAGGCATTAATTTGTGAAAAGATTTTCCTATTTCATATTAGAAAATCAATTATAAAACCAAATCTTGTAAAGCGTACTCACCCGGTTGCAATGTAAAATAGTTATAAAAAAACAAAGTAAACACAAACAATGCCCCTTATTTAAAGTTGGAAGTCAATCGCCAAGTTTAAGGTAAACAGTATTTTATAAAAAAAATTTCTCTTGAATTGACAATTCTTCCGCAAACAACCATAGCGTCATAGACGATTTTTTAAAATAAATTTTAAGTCCAAACGTATTTAATTGGTAACTAATATTTATTATTTTAAATATTTACTGAATTAAAATGTTACAACATAGTTGGATTTTAATTAATTGAAAAAAATATATAAACAATTTTTTCAACTCCCGATTAGGCACCAGTTAGCCTAACTAGAGCTTAACTATACTTTAAAAAATTGCTTGAAATCTATCATATTTTCTGTTTTAATCTTTAAAACTTAAAATTTAAATTAAACTTCCTATCAATCCTAAGCGAGTCAGTCAATTTTGAAATTGCAAGTTTTAAAATAAAAATTATTTTTCTAGCAAGATTTTGTTCTGAATACCATAATTTGTCAAGTTGATAAAATTTTTCGGGTTACTTATGAAATTTATTAAGTTTATTCAAGATTGATAAATTATTAATCAATTTTTACCAACAAGCTGTGACATAAACGATTGTATTGAGTCATGGATTAGGATGAAAACTGTGGGGTCAAAGTGTGATCTTTTACAGTTACACGACTATTTATTAAAAAATATTACTTTGAGTTGGTAGTAATAATTTACCGTTCTAAAATTTAATATAATTAATTATTAACTTGTGAAATATTAAATTCAAAAGTTTTTAAACTGAACAAATTAATTAAACAATAATATTTTAACAGTTTATTTGAAATAAAATTTAGTTGTCTGTTTTAGAATGGCGGTTCAATTATTCTTACCCCCCCCCCTCTGCTATACACTGCTGTGCATTAACTTATTGTTAGATAGAATTCTAATTGTCTAAACATAAATAGTGTAAATTCTAATTTCAGTTTTAAATCCTTAGACTTTAAGTTTTCGTATCTCTACCACACAAGAAACACGTGATTATTTTATAAAAACTCTTGCTTATTGTTTACTTATTGAATGTTTTTCAGCGCTTCTTCTTCAATTTTTAAACCCATAACACTCAGGCTCACTAGTAGACCTACTGTCACGATATATTATCAAATAATGGATAAGATCTGAAACAGAAAAAGGTTTCTATTTAATAAAATCAATCACATAACATGCATGCAAACCTTCAGTTTCTGAAACCGGGGGAGGTGAAATCCTCCAGTACCCCAGCAATTACGCTAAAAAATTGATCGTGCAAATAAAATTATTGAATTCTTTTAGTATGACCTGTATTATTTTTATTTTAATCATTTCTTTAAAACTCTTCAAGTAAAAGAAACTAATTAATTAAAAATTCTTGCGTACAGTTACTTAAGAACAGGAAATTCATTATAAATAGGATTACACCCTTCAGTTAATTTATAACAAATTTTTTTCATTTTAGTAAATACTTACGTAATTTATGTAATTTATTTTACTTATATCCTTTTGAAGGAATCATTAATATAGAGAAAAAATAGAAAACTCGTCTTCAAAAAATCAATAACGTTATCACTTCAAAGAAAATAACTGGAAAATAGAATTTAATATAAAAATGTAAATTTTTTTTAAATAAAATCAGAGTGTTCTAGAATAACAGAAACTTAGAGACAAAATTATATAAATTAAACTGCCGAAATAATTGGTTTAAATGGTTCTTTAATGATAACTATAAAAAATCTGAATTATTGAATTTTGTTTGTCTTTTAGAACATCTGTTATATGCAATTTGAAGAAATCAGGATATATTTTCATCAGAACAAGATAGTAATTTACTATATTATATAATTGAATATATAGCTTGGCGAACCGAAACGAAAACATCTGACGACGCCGCTGTTCTTATATCAAATACCATAGTTACTATACATTAATACTAATATTACCAAGATAATACCACCACTCAATAAAGATGTAATTTTACACTGGTTATGTAAATAGCTATTTTCTAGTCGGTTTTTTAAAATATTTTTTACCACCTAAAATATTTAATATTTCTTTTAAAACATCCTGTATACAAATTTAAATTATTGCTTTAAATCGAATAAAGCAAAATAGAAGAAAGCTAGAATTGAGATGATTTACAGAGAAGATTCTTCAACAATTTTGTTAGCTAAGTCATATTTGAACGAATGGTTGGCTTGAGTACCAATTTTAAATTTTCATATCTTAAAACATTCATACAATATATTTTCTGTATTTTTCATGATTTGTGAAAAAAATTCCAATGGTAGCCCACCTTATTTTTAAACTTCTCATTTAATTCTAATATCATTAGAAAACATAGATATTAATTTACTTCAACTTACATTATGGCGCTTAGCGACTAACAAAATTTATTTTATCCTTCTGCTTTGCTAGTAATTATAAATTTACAAAGCAGTTTAATAATCTAATTAGTACTCTCATGAAAATATTCACTAAATAAATCTCTAAATTTAGATACTCGTATTATATTCAAGAGCAAAAGTGTACGTGAATTTTTTATGTTTTCTTACTTTTGCGAACGTATATACACACATACATATGTTTACTTTATATGCCTTCCGTTAATATTTAATTCTTATTTTAGGTTTCTATTCACTTGGACACAGCAACACTTTCACCAAATAACCAACCTTACAATTTTTTTTCTTAAACTGATACATAGCGTTCTTGGATACTAGCATAAATATTTTGTTGTAGTAACGTGGCAGTTTGATTCTCAAACTTACTATGTTCTGGAATGAATGAATGTTTTATTTATCGTTCAAAATAGACTAGAATCCTTCCGCGGATTTTTGACTTAAATAATTTTTTATACATATATCAATGAATTCTCCAGTTCAAAATTCAATTATACCTTAATAAAAACTAGATAATACATAAAAATATTTGAACAATGTTTCTAGTTAAATTGTTATGAATTTATGTAAATTGAACTTATTAAGAAGTTTTCGCACTTATTTTCCGTTTATAATATTAATTTGGCTTTTACAAAGAATACCAATTTGCATAATAAATTAAAAAATATTCTCTAAAATTTTAAAAATCGGTCTGCCTAAATTTCATAATAATATTTAATTTCTTAAATAAGCAAAACAATATCATTAATTTTTAATGAAATTAAATGTAAAAAATTCAGCGTTCTTTTAAAAATATTGTGTTTTAATTTGAATTTTTAAGTATGATAAAATTGTATTACTGTTTTGCATACTTTTAAATATGTTTCTTATATTCTTGAGTTATAAAATATTTGAAACATCACAATGATATAAAAAACATAAATTCACAACATGTTTCTCCACTTTTATTAACATTTAGCTTATACGAAAAATTGCTAAAACGACCTCCGTGTCATCTATGTAGTCACTTTTCGATCTCGTTCTTTGACATATTGGAAAAACGTGAACTCATCACTTCTTAGCTGAGCTCTTTGTCGAAACAATTTCTTCAGTCGGTATTACAAATGCACTTGGGTGAAAAATTTACGCCTATTATCTGACATTGATTTTTTTGCTTTATTGTTCTTCTACCGAGCAATCATATTAATAAACCACCAATATTTCAAGATATAACCATTGTGCAAATAATAACTGTTATTACTGAAATTGCTCTGTACATTACTTGTAAAATGGGCTTTCAAAGATAAAATTATAAAAGGATAGAAAACAATACAGCGATGAAAAAGTGCATCGGAACAATAGAATTTTTTCTTAATCGGAATTCGCAGAGTAAGTGGAAGGTTGAAAATTCGATGTGCGATATTATGGATTAAACAGTAATTCTCTATTCATGTCTTGCCTTAATAATGGTAATAGGTTTCCAATAGAATAAATTATTATTATGGCTTTATTTATAACGACAAATGTACACTCGTAGGACAATTATCAGTTGATACATTTCATAGGGCTTTCGGAGTAACAAATCCTCTGCACGTGGGGTCACGTTCAACTCGGTTTGATACTTTATCAAGTTTGACACGTGTAATTTCCCATCGGCCGCGAAACTTTCACTTTCACTGGACTTAAACCATTATCAGGACAATTTAGACAACTCCTTTATTGCTCGCAAAATTTCTCCCGGAGCGTTTATGAATATTTTTTGAATTTATTGGTTTTATTGGAGTCATTTGAATTTTTATTACATCGTATATTTGAAAACTAAAGCATTTTCAGAGAAAATTGGAAAATCGAATTTTTACTATTTACACATGACGTAATTTATATTCAAAAACTTTATTAAAGATTAATTACCTCGAAATTTTTAAATAATTTATACAATCTAAAAAATTACTGGTAAATTTTTAATTTGCAAAAGATATAATACCGGTTACTTTATTAAAGTTATTGTATAGGGAATATTAAATATTTTAGTTTTTAATACTTGCCGGCGCACAGTATCACTACGAAAAACATTCTGTGTATTTTCAAATTTAAAATTTTAATTGGGTAATTAAATTGTTTTTAATGTTTTGTATAGCAAAACTCGGTAAAACTAAAATAAGTTACTAATTAATATTATTAATCTCTTTTTACCGAAAAATTAATAGTTTTTGTTCTCTTTAATTGAGTTGGAACCAATACAAGAAATAATTGTAAATATTTAAATTTATTTAATAATTAATGGATTATTTCTAAATTACATGTGTATCAGTCGCTTCTTTTTTTTAACTTGAGTACATTATAATGAAGTTAATCGTCTTCCAAAATCTCTTAAATAAAAATAAATTTTAATTTGATTTTATAATTTAAAGATTACCATCGTATGAGTAAACCTACACATTATACAATATATTGGTAAATACTATAAGTAAATCTATAAAATATATTATTTAATTTGAATTATGTTATTCTTTATATTATGATAGCTTAATATCTTTAAAGTTAATAATCTAGGCAAAGAAGGTAAACATACTAAAAGTTCCTAAACGAAGAAAGTTCGTGAGCTGCAAAAGAATACAAAGAAGATCCCGAATTTTGATTTTTTGCTTATATGTCTAAAAGGGTTAGCTCTAGTCAAACAGTTATTCTACTTTAAATTCATGCTGATAAAATTTCCTACAATAAAGTTTCTGCTTATTTTTAACGTATTTGTTTGAGTTTTTGAAGTATATAATGTATACATACCTTCATAAAATTCAAAAGTTTTTAGAAACTTAATTTTGTTTACCGATTTTTGATAAACATTGTATATTTTTAACATTACATACTACTAACTACCACACTATCGACTTAAAAATTCATTTTCTCACAAAATTCAAGTTCTCACAAAGGAATTATATGACCTCCTCATTTTTGTAATTTTGGCCACTTATTGTACTGAAAGTTTAGCCTTCCAATAAGAACTCCTCAAAGCAGTAGGGCCAGATGGCCAGAAATTTTCGAGAAAATCGATTTTGAAATATTGTCAAGGGAGTTGAAGACAAGATCTGAAGCAATTAGCAAATAGTTTTGTAGCACAGGCAAGAACGAGTTGAACTAGGAACTAGTGGGTCAACGCGGTTCTATTCCCACCTTTGCTAGTTTTTTTTTAATTTTTTTTTCTCTAGTACGTATTATTTTCTTTAAGTAAATGCTCGTAGTACACAAGGGCTTCTTTCTTGCGTAATTTAGCGATCTCACTGCACAGACTATCTTCGACGGTGTCTGTCAAAATCGAAATTGTTAATTTGGTTTCTTTATGCATGGCTCAGATAGATAAATAAAAAAAATAAATGATCTTAGGTACGATTGGTTAATTTGAAGTATGCATATAAATTTATGTCAAGTGTTATAATTGAAGGAATTAAATTCACTGAAAACATAATAATTGCATAACCTCAAACTGTCATTGTCCATTAAAATATATTTATTTAATTAAAATTTCAACAAGTAGTAATGCAAAATGATGATTAACTAATTTTAAATGTCGCACAATAATTTTGGCGTTCAAAAATTTAAATTTACCAGCGTTTGCTTGTGGAAGTAAATATTTTATTATGGTCGGTGATTTCGTTATATCATTTTTGAGTAACTCTAACTGAAACCAACCATAGGTCGCAATATAAATAAATATTGTAATTATGTATAGGAAGAAAATTAAAGGTAGTATTTTATGCGTATTTGCTGCCTTTAAAGTCGCTTTAATCACTTATTGCAAGAAGAAAATATAGGCGAA
Organism: Cantharis rustica; assembly: GCA_911387805.1. Taxonomy (NCBI): domain Eukaryota; kingdom Metazoa; phylum Arthropoda; class Insecta; order Coleoptera; family Cantharidae; genus Cantharis; species Cantharis rustica. The sequence continues at coordinate 42,456,072 of OU426879.1, forward strand.
TAACTAGGCTAATTGGGTGAACTCTGGTTCCGCCAACTCGGGTCTTATCCTCGGCTTCACCAAAAATTTGTACACGCGGGAAAGTATAATTCCACGTCAAAAGGCTTGTGGAAAGTCTGCGTAGCCCCCTCCGTAGTTTGAATCCCACGTAAAGCTGTTAGGTTCCACGATCGACTAGGTGACGCACAGATACATTTGATTAATCTTCATAAACATAAATGACACGCCGTAAAAATAAAGTAAAGGTTAGTACTCCTTACCGCAGTAGCGACACTCGGGTGACCCGCTCAGGCTCATCCTGCACAGGTACCAGTTAAAGCACTCATGCCCCGACAGAAACTGGGTGACGTGAAAGTCCACCTCCCCGTATTCTCTGCCCAACCATGCTTCTAATGTTGAGATTAGTTCATAGGTCCATCGTCTTTTAGTCTCATGATTCCACCTGTGCTGCCATAGTTGTCTTAGCTTTTTTTGTATGTTTCTCTTGTTTTCTTTTTGATAGCCTTTTCATCGACTGAGGACCTGCAGGTCTATTGGGATGTTCCCCGAGATGACAAGCACCGCTGCATCGGAAATAGTCCGGTATGCAGTAACCGTTCTAATGGCTGCTCTTCTCTGCACCCTCGCCAGAATGATCCGGTATAACTCATACCGCATTGCATCGTACCACACCGGTGCGCCGTAAAGAAGAACCGAGTGCATTACCGAGTTGAGAAGCTTTCTCTTACTTGCATTAGGCTCCGCCATGTAGGACATCAATTGTTGCAATTGCAATTGTAACAATTGATGCCCAACATGGCGGAACAATTGCAATTGCAATTGTAACAATCCACATACTTATACCTTGGGCAGCTCATCTTATACGCTGTGGATATGTATTTTTAGTCAAGAACAGATAGATAAATCATACGTTCGCATTCGTAGCTATTTACATACATAAGATGATCTAAAGCCTAGTTTATAATGTATTTTATTAGTTATATAAAATATTTACACAAAATATTGTTATAATTATTACCTATATTTGCTTGTGCAAATAATAATAACAGTTAATTTAAGAAATGTGATATTCTAAGTTAAACATCTTCTAACGGCAGCATCTTCTTAATCTATTATTATGCACGTTGTTAAACAGACCCTCAAGCTCAAAATTAAAAGAGCAAATCATAAACAATAATAATTGATACATAAAAACAATCTTACTATAATTTTTAATATTTATTTGTTGTCAAAAAAAATTTTTCTACTAAAATAAAAAATTTTTTGCTAAATCAACTAATTTAGTTGTTATATTTATGAAATAATTACGTTTCTAATTTAATTTAAATATTTAAACAAAATGTTTCACAGGGCTTTTTTAAAACTGTTAAAAAATAAAATTTTAGTTCTATTTTTACAACATAATTAGCGACATCGGTATAAAATAAATATATTAAAAATACAAATAAAATTATTTTTATATATCAAGTTACGAAATATTGTAACTTATTTTATCAAATTAAAATATTATTTAAATTTTGAGATCAAACAGTCATAATTTCGTAAACCTTTTTTGACTTTTAATCAGCCAGCGTTGTCCCTAATGATTTAGAGCAATGTCCAGTGCTAATTGATTAATTCGTTTTATGTTACTTATTTTCAGTATGTCACAAAAATTTATTTCCATTGCTAATTTTTCAAAAACACGAATAATTCAATATAGCACTGGACATTGCTCTTAAATACGGCGCTAGTGCAAAACCTGCAAGAAAATGCTTAAGACCGCATAATTTTTTCAAGAAAACTGGATCAAGCTATAAGTTTCTATTTAAATAATAGAAAACTTTTAATAATTCTCCAGAAATTTTATACATATCACTCATAAACAAAAATATATTTAGTGCCAACTCCGTGTCTGGTTGTTTCTAATACTCAAAACTAATTTATTATGTAGCTGTTGAATCTCAAATATTATAAATTAAAGCTTGATATAGCTCTGTGTGGTCTCCAGAGGCGAATATTAAAAAATAACTTTAGCAGTTTTTGTTACGGTTGTTTCATTTATATTTTACATATTGTCTGAAATTACCTTTTTCAGAAATTCTAATATCTTCTCTTGTATTGTAAATAGAAGGGATCAAGAGTCAGTTTTGTTAGCCATTATACAATGCAGGGAGCAATAAATTTATTTTTACAACGTGAATAGAAAATCGTGACAAAGATTGCTTTGATTTTAACTTGGTTTATTTAAACTAAAATTTATAAATAATTTATCAATAAATGTGGTATTAAAAATTTTATGGTTTTCACAATACATATATTTACAGTAAATTTAATTGATACTTTTGAAGCAACAGTAAACATATAATTCAGATAATGATAAGGGTGACAGATAATTGACTTACGTGACGTGCAATCGTTAAAGCTGAATGTACAATGAACAATTAAATTTTAATATACAACTTTTTTAAACTCATGAGGGTTAACAATCCAAACCTCGTTTTAAGTGGTGTTCACATACATTTGCTGATGTGTATTATGACTTTATTAATTAGAAATTCTGCTATCATAGAACATGACAAGAACAATTACAAATGATTAAAAATAATATTATTTTAGGCTACTGGCGTAGAAGAGCGATCTCCTAACAAATCTCGCTTGCAGGATCTCCGCCCGAACCCACAAAATTAAGTCGAAATTTCCAATAGGATTAGCAATAAAAATAGTTCATTGTGTGCAAGAAAAGTTTTCTTCATTCAAAGTAGTAACACAATAAACTATCAAAAGTTTCGTGCAATAAGTAAAAAAAGATCTGTTGTCGGTTTTTATTAAAGTTTATCTTGGGAAAACTTCTGAAACGGTCCGCGCCTGAGCAACATCTGTCTCCGCAGGAATTTTTAAATGTTTTCATTTCTCAGATTCTGCGATTTTGTTGACTTTCAGGAAATAAAAATACCGTTAGTGTATGTTTGGTTTCGACAGATGGGAAAATATATAAAATGGAATAGCGTTGATGTTGAAATCTATGTCGATTTATCTGCGTCAACGTGTCAGTACAAAGCGGTAAAATATGTGTCCGGTGAGCTGAATAAAGTGACAAGGTGAATAATGTTCACCCGTTGGCTCAGTGGGTGTTGACATATTTAAGCACAATTGGTAAAAGGGAATACTCGACTATATTTCAAAATTTTGTATGTGTGCTTAGTATATTTTACACAAAAGCTTACAGAGGTTGCGATAAAATGAAGGAAAACACAGTCTTTTGTTGTTTCATTCTCGTTTTGCTTTTTAAATAGGTCAACAGTTGTGTAATTAATATATTGTTTCAATTTTTTTGCATTAATATTCTTTAATGTAATATATTTCGCGTCCCAAACCGAACGAATATTTTTCATTTTATTATTTCAAATAAAGTTCAACAAACTTTTTCGTTGGAATGTAATTTAATAAAAGGAGGTCACAATATTTTAAGTAACAAAATTGAAAAAAATATTATATACCATAATAAAGTGTTCGGTGACCGTTTTTGTATATATTTGAAGTTGAGCTAGGAATATTCAAATATTTAGATCAATAAAAAAGCGATGTAAATTTATATTCCAGTGAGACATTTATGTCAGCTTTTCACGTTCATCGTGGTTGTACTTCACATAATATCTTTTACAGAACTCACATTGCATTTTTAGCAATTTTTATTGACAACTTCAAGGTTTCTTAAATTTGTAAGTAGGTTTTCAAGAAAATATCGATATCAAAGTCATTTGCCATTGAACTATTTCTTTAGAAACTCGTTAAGGACCACCATTATCATTATTGACGACTATTAATACATAAGTCTCCTTTCGCAGTCATTAATTAATGTTAACAATCATCACAAAGAAAACCAAAGAAAATTTAAATAAAATAATAACAATTTTTTGTTCTTCCATTAATTTTGTTACATTCCCCCAAGAATTATACAGTGTTAAAAATGCAATTTCTTTGTTGTCCTAGAACTGTAGCGGTAGAATTAAAAAAATAAATTTATTGCATAATATAGAACTTTCACGTTAACTAACTATAGGGTTGCAATTATTTTGTCATCCCAGCTATAATTACATGAAATACACTTCTTGGTGTTGTTTTTGTTACATACGTCCTCTAGTTTGAATATTTCACACTATGTTTTTACTAACCCCCTTAAGATAAACTGCTGTCAGCAGTAAAATTTCCCTATGAAGTGTTTACTGTTTATTGTATTTGGGACAAAATTACATTTACTTAATTTATTTACTTGTATTTGGTAAACCAGTAGTTAATAGCTTATATAATTAATCCTGCAGCAAAAGATACAATTAAAAAAAAAGTAATTAGGAATTTTACTTGTTGCAATTAAGTTAAAATTTAATTTGAATATCTAAAAAAAGTGTCAAAAACAACAAATTAAAGATGAATTTTATTGTTTTCTCAAATTGTTTTAAACTTGTATTAAAGGCTCATTAATTTTCCCTTAAGGAAATGCAAATTATACTTTTTTATTTAAAGTAATTATCTAGAAAGAAATAAGAAAACCTAATTGCCGATTTGAGAACTTTGATAAAGTTAATCTTTTATTTTTGTTTTATGCAAACGACAATTATTTATTTTTACAACAAATCAAAATTTAAATCAATAACCGTTTTTACGTTCTTGTAAAAACAAGCTATATTAGTACTGCAAAAGTTTTTGGTAATAAATGGAAACAACAAACTGAATACCAAAATGACACAATATTACGTCATCTGTGTTGTGATAATTTTCCATAATCGCTTATGTAAATTTATTTTGGACACCTGTGCTATGAAAATCTATCCCTATTTAGATTATGTAATTTAACCTGAAATGGTTTCTAGTTGGAATATATTAATTGCTACTTCGTTAATTAGAAATGTTATAAGGTTTTTATGACACTGTGCCTAAGCACATATTATATTTTGTACAAACTATAGAAAAAATTTAATTTTGAATGAAATTTAATAAATAGGAGAATACGGAACAACAAGAAATAGTAGTTATTTTAAACATTTTTTAATAAACTATACATTACCTGATAGTTATAGGAAGACAGTAAATTTCTAACTGTGGACATGGCCCCTCTACATTGAGCATTGAGTTTGTACAGCTTTGGTGAAGAATACATCATAAAGTAACGCAAATAAAAATTAAATATTTATTATTAGTAAATAATGTATTTACACATAATATGCTATGTATTGATATGATAAAATATAAAAAAATTATCACAGACTTGTTTTTAATCGGGTTAGCCCTAACGTGCCGGAGCAGTTGAGAATTTTCAAGGGTCGAGGGTTTCTTTCAAAATAATAATTAATTCCTTTCCAAAAAAATAAATTGTCTTCGCAAATAATTTTTAATTGAAAATAAATTTTAATTCAAAATGCAAAGATTTTATACTTTTGCACAGTATCGAACTTATAATTTTTACGTATTAAATCAAGGGTAATAACTTTGCGACCAAACGTCGTATTACAAATTTTAATTTCTATTTTTAAATTTTTCAACTAAATTCATATTAAATTCCAAATTAAAACTACCTCTAATCAAACAACATCGCTTATACAAAACTCAAATTTAATTATACAAAAAAAAAAATCTCAGATCAAAATCAAACTCATTTTAAGAATTTAAAAATCATTTTTAGCAAAAAGTCTTTGACTCCTCTCTTAATTCCCCACCTTGCACTCTTTTCAAATTTACCAAACTAAATACAATTCACAAAATTTTCCTAAAAGAGTACAGGGTGGGTCTAAATTGTTTTGTAACGCGATAGTTATTATATAACAAACAGGAAAAAACATCAAATAACACTCATTCGAAGAAACTCAAGTTGAAAAGAAAGTAATATTAAGTATCATCTGCATAGGCATTAAATTTGCAATTGTGTAAACATATATACAAACATAAGGTATAAATGGTATACACAGTACAGACGCAAAATACTGAAGCTTAAAGAACTTCAGAATAAATAGCTTCTAACTGAGCCTTTGATTATTCAAAATTGGATCTGCGTACTGTCTCCATGTTGATTAAGGTTAGCACTAAAGAAACTAAATTGCAACAATTACAAAAAATTTTTTGAATAAAGAAAAAATTATAACATGTACACCGACGACGTCATTCAAAAATGGCAAAAGAGATTGACAAAGCACTTGAAAGTTGCAGACACAATATTAGATACACTACTGTTTGCTGATCACCAAACACTCTTTGCGAAGCAGAAGACGAACTTGAAAAAGAAATATAGAAATAAAAGAAATGTATAATCTGAGTATCTTAGAAAAAAAGTCGAAAGTACTGGCATTCAAAGGCTGCTACCATCTAAGAGCTAAAATTGTATTAAACAACAAAACTATCAAACAAGTGAGGAACTTCGGCTATCTTGGATTTATTGTATCATATCAGGACAATATTGCAGATATTGAAACCAAACTGAGCAGATTCCAATAGATATGCGATACTGAAAGTTACAAGACGAGAAACTCTAATGCGGTTCTATAAAGGTTTGGCAATTTCGGTGCTTCTTTGTGGTTGTGAAAACTGGGTTATGACTCAAGGGCAGAAGAGACGAATAGAAACGGCTGAAATGAGATTCCTAAGATTTGTAGCGGGCTATACATTACGTGATTACATGAGCAATATCGATATACGACAAGAACTACAAATCGGAAATTTAAACGAACTCATTGTGACATATACAGAAAAATGATGATGAAGAATAAAGAGTGAGCAAATACCCAAGAATTTATTGAACTACATGCCCATGGGCAGAAGAAGTGTGAGACGGCCGAAGAAGACTTGAAGTGATCAATTATAGCTGAAGTATGAAGTATGAAGTAGATGGAATAAGCCATCTATGGCTTAATCCTTGCAGTTGATGATGAATTTCTCTTAAAAATAAATAAAATTTATTAATTATCTATATGAATCCTTCTATACAAAATAATACACAACTATAATAAATTATCTGAATGTGTAATATTAGTACATTAGTATATAAAATGTACATAGTATGTAGACAATAGAAGACGGTCAACGGCCTGATGCTTATGTGCATTGACTGCTAAACCAAGATCCTCGGTTCCAGTCCAAATGGAGTAAAAACTTTATTCTGACTGTTTCCCTCGGAAAACAATGGCAAACTACCGAGAAATCTGCCAAAAAAACTCTTCTGAAGAAGAAGTGGTCATTACGCTCTTATATAGGGACAAGGACTGAGAAGAATGTGTACATATTCTATATGTATTTTATGTGTATATCTACACATAATATTTCCAAAAAACATTGGTGGCTCTGATCGATTTTACAATTTTAAATGAATCACAGTAGCTGAACTAATAAAAAGACGATAACAAAATAATTACATATTCGTATAAATATTTACAAACAAATACAATCACATAATAACGAAACTATCATTTAAATGAAAAGCCAGTCACCGATATGGCGAAAGAATAAATTTAAAATTAATATAAATCAATATTAATTTTACACTCTGCTTAGCATTATCTTTATTAATAAACCAGCGAACAATAGAAGTAATATTTTTGGTATTGATATAATTTCAAATTTCAGTATCTATTAATATATTATTTTATGAAACATATTTGAAAACATTTCAAGTTTGCCAAAAAAATACTCCATCTTACCTTTTTTTATTATCAATATTTTTTATTTGCAAAGAAACATATTTTTCTAACTTATTGCTACATATCGTATATATTGTTTGTCATATCTACTTATGTTTTGAATACTGAAGTCCCCTTTGAACTGCTTTGTATTAATGTTCTCTTCTGTATACCATCTTGATGATATGATACTCACGACCTCTCTTACTATGTATATAAAAGGATCACATTTAATTATTTTTTAAATCACCACAAAAATTTTTGTATTTTTCTAAATTACAGTAAATTTCAAGAATTCTAAAATTACATTTTTCAAGAATGCAAAATAAAATGAAAGACATTTTTTCAATTTCTAAAGCATTTATTGATATTTTTATATATTTTGTATAGAATTAATCTGTTTTAAAATTGTCGTAGCTGTATAAAAATATTTTAAAATTATGGCTTAGCGGGAATGTTACGAATAAACGTTTAAATTTTTAATACTAAAAGGAAACGAACGCCTTGTTGCCAGAATACTATCTTAACCCAAATAAATGAGAGGGTTAATTAATATCTAACTGCAAGTTACATCTTGTTGTTCGCACGGTCATAAACATGCTTAAAGCTGAGGCTCGTTTATTATTATCTTTTACACGAAAATTTACACTAAATAGAGCAATTTGTACTACATACCTGTCTTATTTGTAAAGTTGCAGTAATTACATTTGTATGTAACTGTCAGAAGAGCATAAATTTAAAAAATGTATTAAATCCATTCTAAACTCAAGTATGTAGTAGGTATATTATATTATTACGTCCCAGGTATATTACATAAAAATGTTGATAAAGTCATTGTTTACTTAAACTGTATGGAAACATTTATCAAAATTAGTTGCAATAATATTGTGGTTTATACAAACTTTATCTTGGAAAATGTATTCATGATTCGAGTTTTGTCTAGTTTTGCTTTATCGAATTTGCAAAGTTGCGGTCGCACGTGATACCATAAGTGGCATGTCTAGTGTGATGTACACCTCTCCTGGGACGCTATCCTTACTCTGTGCTACAGTCAAGTTACAAAACCCAAATCATATTAATAAAGTTACGAAAAGTTATTTAATACGCAATGAATATTACCAATACCATTAAAAGTTTTGATTGTGTCTCCGAATACAAAAGTTCATTGAGTGATAAATAAAAATAATGAAAATCGGGGTTTTATGATTATGATAGCAGAGTGTGAAATATTCTTTAAAATGATTAAATTGCATCGTACATCATTTTGAGACACATTGAGTTTACATAATATAATATGGTCGTTTTGCCAATGGTAGATGCAATCAAGATTAAAATGATTTTTTCTTTCTGTAGTGGATTAAAAATTCATTGAAACTGCTAGATGTTTATATTATGTTTATAATTTTTTTGAGTTGATTAATAATTTTATTTTGATTATTTGAAAAATAAGCTCATACATGTTTTTTCTGAACTTTACAAGAGTTACATCGTTCCAAAAATCACCCCTGGCTAATAAATTGTTAAAATTTTTGGCTATATAATTTTTAACAAAAGTTTCATTCAAAAACTTTAAAATAATTTTATAATAAAGCTTGTGCAATAAATAAAACATGTAGGTATACAGTTTATTTAAATGGAACATATTTTTGATTTTTGATTCATTGACCAAACTTCAACCCCAAACGATACTTTATAACTTATAAACGTTAATATTAAACAAAATTTTATGTGGCTGGTTTATTTGTTATAATATAAAGTAAGAAAAAAATTAATAAATTAAAAACTTTTTAATTAGACAAGTTAATCAAACATTAATTAAATTATCTTTTTTTATAATTTATATAAATAAATTTTAATGAAAGCGATAACCTCTGCTAAAAGCTTAATAATAAATATTAAATGCTATGAATGTTTGATTATTAAAAACTATTTAATTTATTATTTTTCATAAGTTAATAATTTATATATTGCAGTAAAAAAATATATCAAAATTGAAATATTGAGATAAATTTTAAATAAATTCGGACCTTTTGACGTTGATTGACACGTATGTATTTGTTCTGTAAGAGTAAAAACCTTTGTAATATAGTCGATTGCAGGACATATATACACTTAAATCCAAAGTTAGTAAAACAAGGGGATCTCGAGAGTAACCAATACTCAACAAACTGTCTGGAATAAAAATTATGGTGTGAAAATTAAAGTCGCAAAGCAATAAGTACGTAATATAAACGTTATTTCTACGTGAAAGTGTTTCTTGAATTAACGTGAATTTTTTAAACAACCAAGTTTTGTACGTACTATATATTTCAATCATTACATATTATTGTAAGATTATTTGCATTACACATTTATAATTCTTTCAAAATTGAATATTTTATTCAGTTGGGCAGTTACTGTAAAATTAAGGTATAATAGAAATTAACGAGAGAAAATCGCCGGGGAAAACAAGTGGGAAATCCGTGGAAATCTAAAGAAGTACGAGAAACAACAAGAAAATTTTATTTTACTCTTCTACTCCTGGGAAATTAATTTAGAAAATAATTTCAAGTCGAGGTGGGGTAATATTAGTATGCATTATAATATTATTAAAGTGCTAAAGTGTAAAGTTAATTTTAATTGTAAAAAAATAACTAATTTGCAAAATAACCTTAACTTTCATGTGAATAAATTTATAAAGTGAAATTTTTGTTTAAAAAATAATAACAAAATGAAATATTTTTCTTCTTTTAACGGATTAAAAATATTTGAAAAATATATCAGTTTACCAGTTGTTGTTTTTATACTATTTCTTGTGAGATTATTAGTGGGTTTCATTGAGTTTTCTTCATATTTTATGCACTGCACAATGCACACGATGTTTAACCACTCGGGCGAACCACGCGGTAATAATTTAATAACAGATTTTGATTTAAAAAATCTCATTCAACACAGTAAAAATATTTTTATGACAGCACCTTTGAAAATACAGACATGCATTTACATAAATGTTTTATTTCTCAACCAATTATTTACAGATGGGAGAAATGGTTGAACAAGGCAATTTATTAAGCTATTTACTTTGAAAGGTTTACAGAAAAATTAAAATTGCTTGTCTAGATTTTGCTTTACAAGGAATATTAAACAATCGTAAAATACTATAATAAAATGAAAATTTTCGAAAATCTTTAAATTGTAATATAATTCGAAATTTTAAATTTATTAAAATATTATCTACATACAACGCGCGATAGTCGTAAAAATTGATATGTGATTAACTATAGCAGTGGTTCTTAACCCTTTCAATGGTCAGCAACCCCTTGAAACTGAAAATAAGCTCTCGCACCCACTTGAAAAGTGTGTTCATATTTTTTATTTTGGAAATGGCATTTATTACATAAACAAATGAATACATTGACAATATATATTATTTTTTATTAATATATATTTAAAATTTGGAAATTTCTTTTGCACCCCCGGGAGTGTACGTACCGCAGGTTAAGAACCACTAAATTATAGGCACTAAACTAATAATTTTACTGCCACATCTGATAATTTATAGCTGAGGAAGCTTTTAGGCTAAATATTACTTACATTATAAATATAACTGATTAGAATTTGATTTACTTTTACAAAAAAAAATATCAAAATTAACGGGACGCCATTTTGACATTCTAATTTTAATTAGTAGTATGAACCCTTTTTTATAGGGTAATTAAATTTTATTGGATAATTCGGGATAATTTTATATATTGCGATAACTTCGAAACTATATAATTGAATGATTATAGTTTGTTACACCCTGTTTAAATATTGTGTTTCGAATTTTGGGCTCTCATCAGATAAACCTGAAAATATTTTGTAAAATATTACAATAAAATTTAATAGTATTTAAAAAGTCAAATTGTTTTAATCACTACTGTAAAAATCAAATTATAATTTAACATATAAAATTTATTATTATAAATATTATCACATGTTAATAACATTAATCATATTATAAATGTTGTAACTATTATAATATTTAATAGGGGAAAATAAAATAAATTAAGATGAAAACTTAAATATTTAAAACAAATTATTTGGAAGTTAAAATTCAACTTATACTTGCAAATTTAAATTAAATCTAACACGTAATAAAATGCAATCATAAATTAGGGGAATCACCAACTAACAACCGCTATCATTTTAATCCCCTGACTAAAAAAAGAATGGGGATTAAACTTTTAACCTGTTACACGAGTTTTGTATAGATTTGGATGTTCGTAGCAAGTTATTTAAACGAAAAACTTTAACATTTGATTAGTTCGTGTAGCAAAGTTTTCCCAAAATTTTGCAGTAGTGTTGATGAAGCGACACAATGATTAGAATTTATGTCACACTTGAGTAGAGGTTGGTGTAAATGCATAATGTACTAAGAATAAGAAAGAAAAGAAACAATGTATGTCTTTATTTTTGTTTCCCTTTACGATACATTCGTTTTATTATCGACTCGAGGAGATTGTTGGCATTGGACTGAATAACCTGACTCAATGCTATTATTGAGTACATTCGCTTAACAAAAACTGTTCGAAAGCAGAAAAATAGTAAGGAAAATAAATAAAACATGAAAATAAGAAACTTAAAAATATCCGTATAGCTAGCAACAAAACAATTATAAAGAAAAAGAATAACAAAATAAATTAATATAAAAAGTTAAGAAAATTCGTTAAACATTATGAGAGTAAAATAGTAAGAATAAATGGATTTTCAGGTATTTTGAACACATCGGCTCTTAAATTTTTACGTTATTTAAATTATGTGTTTTGTAATTACCAACCAAATATAATCATAACTAAATTGCGATAGATAACTCAATTTATATTAATGAACTGAATATTCGAGTATTATTAATTTAATAATTTGTGGTTATCTGCATAAAAGATGTACGTAACGGTAATCAATTAAATTTGCAATTATTATATTCGATTTACATCAAAAGGGATTACAAAATTTGTTAGTTAAAAATTGAATTTTAATTGACAGCAAAATATTCTTAATAATATAGGTTCAATTTAAATAATTGTATTTCCTTTATATTATATTATATATACCAACATACAAATGTATGAATTTAAATAAGCATGTCATAACTGAATTTATATTAAGTAAGTTTCCCAATACAATTTACAGTTCAGTTAATACTATTGTGCTAGTTGTTGAAGTGAATGGACAATGGCCGGTTTATGTATATGTTATTGTATACAAAGTTACACAACAGTAGTCGTTACTTACATACCGACTACATGTAAACAAGTACCACGGCTTAACGTGGAATACAAACCACAAAAAATAATGATTCCTTGTTATTGGAACGAAATTGACTAAACAAATCATTTGGGCAAGAGGTCTTTCAAAGAGAAAAATTTAAATTAACAGGTTTTATACTATATATTTTTATTTAAAAAATACAAACTTCGAAATTTTTATTTTCTGTGCTTAATTCAACAGAAAGTAGCTAATAGAAGTACCCGCGCTTACGACACAACATATTAACTTTAGGATTGTAGTTTGTTGTGTTCTTTTATGTAATATGTAAATTTTTATAAATTCATCATAATAAAAATGAAAAAGTTATAAAAGCTTCGCACTGATGTTGTAAACCACCAGGTAATTCAGAACATTTATAAAAATATTAGATAATCTGCATGCTTTTATTTCCCCGGTAGTAGAAAACTGGTTTCCTATTACGCCGGATAATAAAATCCAAGATTAAAAACTTTATAAAATATTTTCCTGACTAAGCTTGAAATTTACAAACACTCTATTCCATACAGTTCGTGGTATTACATGAAGCTTAGAGGTGTTATACATAGTTCGCCTTTCTAATAATCTCTATAATTTAAATCACAAGAGAATTCAGACTATTTATATAGTCTAATACATGCAAAGCTAGTTTGAACTTTAGTTGAATGTATAACTTACATAATGGCAAAGGTAAATGATAATTAATTTGGGTTTTCAACAGTTTACGTCGTTAATGAATACAGCGCGTAAACGCACTATACAAAATCGAATAAAGCAAATAAATTTTTATTTTATTGAAAACACAAGGCGACTTAATTCGATGGTTCGGCAGAAAATTAAATACATTGGAGCAATAGGCCACGTCTATTACATTGTTATTGCCGACTATTATTACGGTAGCAATTGAAAGGCAGAAGCGATGAAATAATGCGCCCATTAAGCATAAGGAACTGAAACCCACAAGTTGCTAGAAATTAGGTTAACCCCATAGGAAGTCTACAATCTAACGGCACGTTTGTAAACTTCATGTTATAAAGTTAAAGTCAGAACAAAGAAATGTGGAAAAATTAAATTTTAATTGGTGTTTTTTGCTAACATGAAAATAATTAACCACAAATTTGTATAAACAAGAAGCTTTTAAATTTTTCACACTAGGTTAAATACGAGTCCTGCTAGGTACATTAAGGTTAACGATAATTAGAATTTATTATCTACACACTTTTCGTGTGGTTTTGTTATATAGTTTGGCTTGTATCCAACTTCTTCGATAAAACTTCCGTCGACATATCAATAAACAAGTTTCAAAAATAAGAGAACAAACTAAAATACTACCTAAACTGCGGATTTCTGCAGATGTTACATAAATATGTATGTATTACTTTGCAGTATCTTTTACACAGGTCATCTGCTAGAATTAACTTCAAAGCGCTGTTTACCTTTTGCTCCAATAAATAAACATGATAGCATACCACTAGCCTTCCAAATAGATTGTTTTTATCTTTTGTTTAAATTTGGGCCACCGTTATTACGCTGAATTGTCTAATAAGCACCATTTTGTATGTTGGCTTCATTACAAAAGGTTATATTTGCATAATTTATCTTGCGGATTAACACTATTATATAATAGAAATACAAATAGACGACTTATTACTTAATTTACATTAAAAAATAGTATGTTGACAAATTTCTTTATCATACCAAAACTTGAAATATTCCAAAAAACAAAATTTGATTTGAAACAACACAATATAATAAACTATAATGTATTGTTTTTATTCTTGCACTAATTTCAACAGTAAATGTAAAAGCCGACACTATTGTTCCTTTAGTAATTTTTATAGCTAAATTAAAAAAAATTGAAAAGTTCAAGTTCTTCAAGGTTTTCAAGTTGCACCAACTTGGAAATCGAATCCTATAATATTTAAGCTACTCTAATAAAACAGAAGGTTCTTTAAATCTTATAAATAGATTCGAAAATTGCATACAATTTTAATACAGCAGCACTTATATATGTTGAATCTTTCTCTGTAATTTGTTACAGAATTACATTGGTGAACTTTTTTCAGAAACCTAAAAGTATATGTAAATAATCGATCAAGTTTTAATATATGTAGGTAACAAAATAGGTCAGGATAACACTATAATCATTAATATAATAGTAATTTTAGAATTTTAAAATTTTAAAGTTAATTTTGACCATGTTTACCTTCACCTTCGTCCACTAAAAAATATAGTATACTGTTGTTGTAAATTATTAATTACCCTGTATTTAATTAACGTTCAAAAATAATGTAAAAACAATTTTAACATGTTTTTCAAATTTTACAAAGTTAGAAATAAATCGTTAACTACATATTTAAAAAGTACCACAGAAATATTTAAAAAGTAATGTTTAACAACTATTGAATAACATATTTTAGAGAAACTTATATTTACATGCCTGTATTATAAGTAAAGTGAGAATTTTTGTAAAATTAAATAAACATTAACCATGTTAAGAACAATTTAAATATGATAAAAAAAGTATATTATTTAATTTGCACAGCATAGGGTCAGCTTATAAATTGAAAATTAGACACTAGATTTTATCGAACTGTAAACTATTTGTTTAAGAAAATAAATTATTAAAATCATAGGTACATTGAAAAATTATATTGAATGAAATAAACAATCGGCATAAATTTTTTTGAATTATTGAACAAATTTACCATCAATTTGAATATGAATTTTTAAACTGATGTGCATATTATTAATACCTAGTTAAAATAAAATTTTATATTACAATGTCTTGTAGCTAATGATTTTGTATTTTAAATATTTTATTAATTTTTTTTAAATATGAAAAAATTGAAACTAGTAATAAATGTTATCAATATGTTTGAAGCTATAATTAAAAAAATATAGTATAAGCTAGAAAAAAAAGAGATAATTTATTATTTAGTAATTTGTTATGTACAGATATTCATTTTTACGTAACTGTGTGTTTTATATTTAGTTATAATGAAAGTTAAGATAAAATTTCTGAAATTATTATATACCTACATGTATTACTATTATACTAGTAGGTATAACTAATTTTTGCGTGTGCGTACATTTTGCATATTAATTCCACATGCATACGTGATACACGTACATTAACAATAACGTAATGGGCAGTTTGGGTGCACTAACATTGATTAACCCGTGAGACAATCACAGCTGATTGTAGGTAAATAAATTATCGATGAAACGCGGTAATACAAATTTTTTCATTCGAATTATGTTGTCCTCAACAAATTAGTAAATTGGTACATTATGTCATACCTACCGTTTAATTTTTAATTTACACGTAAATTACTTTAGTTATACTTTTACGTTAACAGTGTTATTAAATTACAATATTCATAACAAATAATACAAACAACATGAATCAATATTTTGACAAACAAAATTTTATTTACATATCTTTATACTGTCATGTCCTTCATTTATTGTATTTTCAATTTAGCTAATTTTTTTTTTTGTTTCAGGTAAGAATGTATATGGTTTGGCAGGAAAACCATAAGTTTACTTACAAAATCTAAATGGGTAATCGTTGAGAAAGCATTGACTGTGCTCCAGTTTGTTGATGCAGTTAATAAATTATACAGTAACTGTTTAAGGTATTTTATTTAGTAAATGATGATATGATTGAGTAAAAACCTAGCAAAGAGTTAATTTTGAAAATCTATCTTTTAATAATGAGAGAATTTAGTTCGTTTAAATACAAAATAATATAAAGTAATTAACAGCTTTTGAAAATGTTAAATTGCAATTTTATAAAATTAAACTGTATTTATTATTCATAAAAATCACAAAAGTTCTACAAACGATTCTTCTACATAACATTTGCAAAATACATAAGAACCTTAACCTCGATCTGATTTTGAGTACTTCCAATATCAATATTTCTTACTAAAATTGAAAAATCTATATTTAAGATATGGTAAAATCTTAACATTAAAAAAAATTTTATTTCACTTTTGATAAGTCCGGAACTGGCTCGTAAAAGACATAACCATATAATATACCAGCTAAGACAAAAAATGATGTGCACATCCTGTACTTATTTAAGTATTTACCTCTGACATTGAGAGAGATAAAGTACTGAAGTAGTCGGCATCACAACCGTGAACAGATTAATCATATTACTGTCTGTTGCCTATTGATTTTAACGGAAGTCGTTTTCTGAAAACCTTTTTGAATTACTGTTTCCATAAATATTGACTTGAAGATGTATAAAGAAACATAAAATAAAATAATTTCTAATTTTAATAAGAAAAGAGTTATTTACCATGGAAACGGCTTGCAATGTAATTGAATGCGGAGAAAATGAAAGCTTTATTTTTAATGCAGTACATAAAAAATGTTGGAAATTGCCAAGGAAGCCTACAGTAAAAAATCAATTAAATTCGATGAATGTATTAAAAGTTACTGTTTCGAGAATCTGGTTTCTCCTCGTATTAATTAGTAAATAATTTTCATACATAGAATCTAGCATTTGCTGTAGCTAAAATTTATACAAACAATTTTACATTTTATAGCCAATGTAATCTGATGGTAGTTGAGCTTGCAACAGGCAACAAAAGCACACACGGCATTATCACAATGTTAAACGATTAAGCAGAATGATGAAGTATTTGTCTATGTTAAAGTTACTTGCAATCGAAACCAAAATAGAGTTTGTTCCTATAAATTACATGAAAATTATTTCAAATTGTTTTTTAAATTTATAGAATTTGAAAATACAACGATCTGGGTACAAAGAGCTAAATAGAGGTATTAATAATTATTATTCTTAAATTTTGTAAATTAATTCAGAGGGAAGTAAATACAAAATATGCTACAATCCATATTATGTTCATACACCAGCGAATGAACTTATTTGCTCTGCCATTATATACTATTTGATAATATTATTGCTGATATTAATAATAGTTATTATTCTTGAATTTCGCAAATTAATTGAAAGAAAAGCAAATACGAAACATAATACAATTCATAATATGTTGATCCACTTGCGAATGAACTTATTTGCTATACTACACTATTTGATAACACTTATGGATTTATATAATATAAAGTATTATCCATACGTGTATGCAATGTCACTTACAATGTTCTAAAGGACAAATTTCCCGAGGGTGCAACTAGTTGCACAAATAGATTCCATGTTACTACAGCTAAACATACATAAAACTAAACGTAACAATTTGTACAATATCATGAAACTATTATACATTGCAGTAATATAACTTTCGCGATGTTTACCCAGTACGTGCAAAATTAGCAAGCAATTAATTTCTTTTTGCACCTCAATTAAAATTGTCTACATGGTAATTTTAATTGTCTAATTTTTGGGTATAATATCTAACGACGATAATATTTTCAGGTTTACGCAATATTGCGTGTTAAGTTAATATTAAGCTTAATTGGTTAACCAAATGAAATTCTTGTAAATATTAACCGTTTAATTTAAACATTAAGTTAGATTTGCGTTCGGAATAATGGCATTTAATCTTTATCGAGTTAAAATTATTACTTGATAATCTCGTTTCGGCTTCATTATTAAATGCAAATAATTTTCATTTCTCCTGCACAATATTAAAAGTTGAGGTAGTAACTGTGGTTGTTCTTTCATACGATTTTCCCAGATAACTAGCACCCTGTGAAAATATATGGCAATTACGGATTTCAATGAAAATTCATTTTTGGAACAATTCCAAGTAGAAAACTATATTTTACTGAACATATGCTACGATAGCCAATCTTTAATATTAAACCACCCTTATTTAAGATTCATATCAAAGCTTGTGCTTTCACTTCCGTTTATATTTGTGTTTAACTTTGCAAGTTAGTAATCATATAAGAAGATATCACAGAACACTTAGCTGGCATGTATGTATATCCACGAATAGTAATTTTCGTAAAGCAAATAATTAAATGCCCGGTTTTGTCTCGATCTAATATAAACGAACTTTTGTCATATTTTTATTCCCGTAATTTTTCACGAGCAACGTTTTCAGTTATTATGTTGAAACTAAAAAAGTTGTTTGTTGATGGCGTTTCTTTTATCAAAATTATTGCTTTCGATCTATTTTCACATTTATTTAATAGCAGACAAAATCTTAAGTAGATCATACTTCACACCTCGATCATAGTTCTTTTTTGAAATAAAACTATCGGTAATATTCGACATCCATTTATTTTTCTAATATGTCAAATCTGATAGAAAGCAGTAAGTGCCTCCAAGTTATACGCAATAATTTAGCCGATAAGTGTAATGAAACCGATTCGACACATTGCGTTTTAGTAGAAAAACTCCGTTTCAATGGCAGCGCCCAGACCCAAATATAAGACTTATTAAAGAGTTTTTATCTTCTTAGTATTTAATTAATAATTTAGTAGGGTTTATATTTAAATATTAAACTCAAATTAACTAGGGATAAAATGGCGGTGATTATTATTACGCCATTGAAGATTTTTACAAAAACATCAACTTTGTAATACTGCTTTGTGGTAAATGGCAAACTGTAAATTAATTAACACACTTAACTCCAGCATATAAAGCTATAAATTAATTTATCCTAGGGTAAGCAGTTATTTACGGGTATTAATCACGTGGATTATATTAATACAGCGGTTATTAATTCCTATTTTATAAATTATTATACAATAATTTATGATTTCAATATGTTCTTTAACGACGTTGCTCTTTTTCTTGTTTCGAGATTTTGTCAACCGCATAAGTCAATTTCTCGTTGGTTTTTATTACTTTACTTTCATTAAGTTTATTACAATTTTATTTCGCCGTTATTATGCAACTTAAACTTTTCTGTCTTTGAATTGCAAATACTATAAAAGGCAATTAAATTTTCCTTTTACACATTTTAATTAAATTCATTAAAAAGGGTTTTTTTACGGTTTTTATATTAGCAATGTATTTTATTATTGCAACAAAATAATAATACATGTACTTCTAGAGTAGAACAAAAACTATTGTATTATGGGTTTTGTTTAATTACAATATACAAAATTATTACTATAAAAATTTCAATACATTAACTTATAAAAAATTTAATTTAACATTAAATCGCTGAATGAAAATTTAGCTTAATGCTTTTATATGCTTGCTTTTTTAATAAATAACCAATATTAATATATAGCTTGTTTAGAGAAGCTTTAGGGTACAAAGAGGTAGTACCTAAACAAAAATATAAAACGTAGAAAACAAAAGCAAAAAATATAAAATCAAAATGCCCTGCGTTTAATTTGACCTGATCAAAGATGATAAAATTGATTAGTTAGTGACAATATAAACTTCAGAATAAAAAAACAATGCCAAAATTTGCTGAAGAAGAATTTCAGCAAATTTAAACCTTTGTGAATTCAAAATAAAAACTAAAAATAATTGGTATAACATTCGCAAGTCAGTAAAGTTAAGTCCCAAAAATTCATAATGAAACTTATTAATTCATATAGGTATTGTTGTGTCCACATCAAGTGATAAGAGGTTAAAATTAAACGATTGACGTTGCAACCTGAGGAACAATAAAGCAGGACTTTATGTTTCGTCCTCGTATGTACAACTATGATGGGCGGCTAGTATTTGTGTTCGTTATGTTAAAATTTTTGTTAGTTTGTTTTTTTTTTAGTGTTTAAATTTGTATTTGTAATTTTATTTTTATATTGCTTTGATATCGTTATGACTCATCAACAAGCAAAGCAGCGCAAATCGACCAGCAGTAATGTTGATTTACAGATTTCATATAAAAGAAGAAATCTAGATTAAATTTAGAAAAAAAGAAAAACTAGTAGAGCCAATCAAAAGAATTAGAAGTATGAAACGTTGGATATAAGATAATAAACAATGGTGATTAAGGCAGTTATATTTGAAGAGCGTTCGAGAGCTGTCGTGTTAAATAAAAATAATTTAGCGCGTGTAGAGAGAAAGTTTTGGTGAAGAGTTTATTTTTGGTTGGAAAGTTTACCCAATAGGCTAAAAGCCATTAGTTTCCAAGAGTGGAAATCATCATCGACACGCGATTTAAATAAAGAGTGACTCCAGCGTTGATGAAAAAGATAACGAAGGGGAACGAGATAATTTCTATTGAGAGCAGTTTCAAGTGTTGAAAGAGGAGCCAACGATTTAGTGAAGAAGAAGATATCCCGTGAAGAGAGAAAGCTTATTGTGCTACGAAAACGTGCTGGTCTACGAGTTGCGTGAGTTCTGCTTGGATTTTATTATTGTTAATATCAGGTTGCAAATAAATATCTTTTTATATCGTCGATTATTTGATTGTTTTACATGTAACCATTTTCTTTCGAGGATTCATTACGACCGTGAGATATTTATAAGCTTGAAGATATTTCATAATATATGATCACAGTATAATTCAGTATACAAGTCGATAGATACATATCGAGAAGAATTCAAATTTCAGTTCCTCTTCTCAAGTTTTTGAAAACTGTAATGATTCGCTTCACTAAAACAATTTCAAGACGCAACAATCTTAGATGATTGGGTACTATCATCGACAAATAATCTTCGGAAGTAATCCTCCTTATTGATAGCCAAAAATCATACGGAAAACCACGCTCTATGGTCAACTACGCTGGATGAGCTGAAAAGATTATTCAATTCACACGTTATCCAGTTGCTGTCGAATATCTTCAGCTACAAAAAACGGAACCTTCTCGCAAACAATTTCTAAATAATTTATAAACCCCTAGATGTTGAAAAGAAGTTCCAACTCAATAATCGAACAAAGATACGAAAGGTTTTATTCGCATCACCAAATCTCGATTCTCTTCTTTAGAGGCTGATTAAAGCAAACCCCTGAAAATAGTTTTTATGCAATTGGTAAGTAAAAACCCATCCGATATCTAATATGGTCTAAGAGATATTGATGAACGAGGGGTAAATATCCCAAAATAGTTGTGTACACATGGTTGGAACTCTTGTACACTACACTATAAGTAACTTATATTAAAAATATGCAGTTGTTCATGGGTATGAATTGTTATGCAAATAGAAATTGAATAAAAATTATATAAAATTAATTATATAAATTCAATATATTCTCGTGAATTTTTGTGACAAGACTTCATTTTCGAGTAGATAACCAGTAATCGCTTCGCCTTGAAAAAAGGAACCGTGTTTGAAGGGTGAAGTAAGCGGATCATTTTATGTAAATAATAATACACAGACACTATCAACACGATTATTTGTATGAAATGCGGTGACTATAAAACAATTGATTAAAAATGTTCGGGAGTGTATAAGAAAATTTGATTTACGTTTAAAATTTGGTGTTGTCAAGTTTGAAGCAGAGAACTTTAGAGGCGCAGAGGTTGTCTAAGCCGGTCGATTTGCGTATTGCTTGATCAACGACAATTATTAGTTTTGCGAGTGGAATTTTCACTTTTTTTGTGAAAAGCGAATTTGGTTTGAGACGGAGATTCTTTGTCAATTTTCGAAGATAAACATCTTTTGTAGCGTAAATTCATTGCTGAAATTAAACTGCGATTATTTAAGAAGTCCAGATTTTTCACATACTTTGGATAGGACTCCACCGCTATCTTGAATATTGAAAAACCAAGGTTTAAAAAGTAATATTACTTACCTAAACTGCAAAAATCGATAAGTGTGAATAATCACAATGCACGTGGAAATTTGTAAAAATTGCAGCGAGCGATTTTGGAAATAATTTGAAAGCTGAAATTAATATTTCAAAACTAGCGGAGGATAACACAATAACTGCCAATTTTCAACAAGAACGAGCACATCTTAGTGAGTCAGTAGCGTATCAACAGGTAGATAAAAAAACAATTATAAAATTTTTAAGTGAATTAATTTGATTGTTTTGAACATTTATTTGTTTTATTTTATAAAATTTATTAACACGATTACACTGAAAAATTAATAAAATTAGATGCTAGTACGAGTACGTTTAACGATAAATGTGCATCTGAGTTTATGAGTTCACATAATACCCCAAAATTTAAATCTGCTGAAGGTGAAATTTTCACCAAATAAAACTGTATCTTTCAAAAATAAATTTAATTCAGTTTGAAAAAAGGCATTTTTCGTTTAACCGACAATAGAGTTATTTGTCACAGGGACCGACTTCTGGGGAAGGGCTCAATGCTCTCTGATTACAAAAGCTAAACTAGGTAAACTTTTTGTTTAGCAAAGAATCTTTCTTATTAATAAGAGGAGTACCGCTACAATATATTGCGATGTTTTCTACAATAGGTTAGGTGCTTGACTCATGTGCAAATTTAAAATATCACTGTGTAGCTAATTTAACATCTCCTGTTTTAATTTGTAAATTATTAATCTCAAGAATTTGTGATAAAGTTCTGTAGCGATAAAAATATAACTGTTCTATTATTGGAATGTTGGTTAAATAAAATAAAAAGAAGATATTTTAAAGTTTCTTGATATTCAAAAGTTTACTCTACAATATAATTTATACGGTGGAACATTGCACTACTATGTACTAAACTTAAAGAATTAATTATGATAATCTGAATGGGGAATCCTAAAGCCAGACAAAGCACATCTTGCTCTAATTAAAGTTAATCAGATAAGTATACGCAGATGGATAATCAACACAGCGATTCTTAACCAAACTCTCATAACAATAACTGTCCTTTATTTGGAAGTACATACGAGTATTATTCTAATTTGAGATTGCTAGTGGATAGCATATTATATAAATTTTTATTTGAGTATTCGGGCTTTGATGAAAACGTCGTCTATACTAAGTCTTACTAAGTTCGTATTATAGAAAGGTTAAAAAAACTTAAATAATATAATTATTAAAAATTTATAAAATTTTAATTATAATTTATTTGTGAAAAGCTTAATTTTAAGTAATAAAAGTTGTCATAGCTACCTTTTATGTAATTAAGTACAACTTTATTTTAAAAACTTTTCTATTATAAAATTTCAGTTTTTTGAGCTTTATCTTTTTACCTCAAGTGAAAAGTTTAATTTTATTTAAGTAGTTTACATAATGTACTACATATTATATAATATTAACCATTACAGTACGTAATGTATATTTCGTTATTTTAATCTGTAACAGTAATTTATATCCAGTTATTTTCTCAAAACCAGCGTAATTTTTAAAATCGTTTATTTTTTAACAACAATTCAAGAGAAAATATCAAGTGTCAACATCTTCAGACGCGAAAATAAAATCATTTCGATTGGTATTATATTCACACTTATCCGCTACAATAGGAAGCAGGAATGTTAACAAAACTGATTTACGATGTTATATCTCTTTCGGGTTTAAAGTTTGGTACCCGTTATAGATTGCAATTTTGTTAAATTAAAATTAAAATATTCCAAGTAACTTTTTTTTTATCTTTTTTGGCTAGATCGTCTTTTTTACGTACGCATACTTTTGGTGGCAAGTTAAAATGATAAAAAGGAAATACTGGAAAATATAAAATTCAATGTTTACAATCCAGTAAATATAACTAATAATCTGCCTAAATCTTTATAATATGTATTATGTATAAATACAATACTTCAATAAAAGTACCTATTAAATTTTCTTGAAAAGTGGTGACCCCGAAAACGTTATAATAAAAATTTCTTGCACCACAATATTATATAAGTACAGTGGAAAAAACTTTATTAAAACTTAACATTGTCTCTGTACATTCTAGCTTTCAGTGCTTTTAGAAGATAATGAAACTAGATAATTCATATACAACATATACATATGTACAGTATATACATACACATTATTATGCAGATTTCTCAAGGGAATACTGCAAGAGCAATGTCCTTTTTTAAGTTAATATTTCAATATATTATTATGTTTATTCTTGTTTAACTAAACAATGGTTTTTATAATCAAGAAAACTGTTCTTATAATCATTAGTTTGTGCATGAAAAAAACGTCAAGTCCTTGGAGTAAAGTTATTCCGGCAACTTTTACATATCCAGCTACGACAACAAACGGTCGCAATCCCTTAGGGCCTACCTGATTTAGCGTGTCGAAAAAGACAACGTTTTGGCTAAAAAATTTTACAACACGCAATTTAAGTGAGATACTTCCTATTAAATTATTTTACTGATCGATTTCGGCAAATTCAATTAAAATATCTGACATGTACTCTGGTTATGTACATAGCATAAATTTTGGAATCGTAGTGGAATCTTTCTAGAAACGCAAACACTCACTAATGATGTAAAAACTTGAGAAAGAAAAAATTATATGCTGACGTTTAAAAATATAATAAATTGCAATATTTTAACTTTTTTTTTCAATGCGTGATTGATAATTAATATGTTTTTGACATTTTATTAATTTGCAAACAATTAAGTTTTACGTTAAATTGACATACGCTGAATAATTTTCACTACGCAATAACACGGTTTCTGGTGGTGGATCGCATCAACAAAGGGTTAATATCAGAATTAGAATTAACTTCAATGTTGACGCCACTTTAGCATTTCACCATTAGAAGCCAATGTTTACTTGGTGTTAACTAGAATACAGATTAAGGTTCAATTTGCGATGTTGATGTATTGTTTGAATAGTACCCTACAAACTTAAGCGTCTGTGTTCCATTAAAATTACATAAAATCTTATTAACGTAATAACGTAAGTGTTAATTTTGTATAATGTTGTATTTTTTAGAAACAAATTTCACACATCGCAAATTCTAATTATATACGCTAAAACTATAGTAAATTGTAAAATAAATAAATTAAAGTTGTAACATTCCCTTTTTCATGGTTATCCTAAAATGTCTGGATATAATTTAATATCGATAATTTTTCAGGACGTTAAAAATACGAATAAAATAGATGACCGTAATAAATAATTTTTAGATTAAAATTGCAGCAACTCGTTGCGAAAATCTAATTATCAAAGCAATTTTATCGTTAAAATTAGAAGACAATGGCAAATTTAACAACATAAAATGTAAATAAATTTCTATTAAATTAATTTTTTTCCTAAAAAATCACATCTGTTATAATTAAACGTCAATATTTGTAGGATAATGTTGATCGTGAGACGAGGACGATATAAAAACAGAAATTTAATTAGTTTTTAGTTTGCGCTGTAAGAAATCATTTTTTTTTCCTTTTTCCGTTACAAAAATGTACAATGGAATGTAAACGAAGAAAATTTAAAATAAAAAGAAATGTTTCAATTTAGTTTACAAAATAGCAGATGCATTCAAATTTTATTTGAAAATCGCTTATATTCAGAAGATCATCTTATGTGCGGAATTTGTAACGAATGTAATAGTGGCTTTGTGAAGTCATTTCGGTGACAATTTTTATTCGAGTTTACAACCTTCTTATTTTTTATGCGAATTAGATATGAATACAAATTTTCAGTCTCTTATAAAACAAAAAAGTTCTAAATTTGACGAAATATTTTATGTAAAATATAAATTTTTCGACTACGTCTATCTACGAGTACTGTACTTGGATGAATGCAAGTTTTTTTGTAGTTTTCACAATAGATATTTTATCGTGTCGATAACAAAAAAATTGTAAGAAATCACACCAACAGTAATATTTTACGCTTCAGTAAGTTGCGAGTTTTGCTGAATTGTAAATTTATGTCGAGGTAACACATTTTAAATTTTATATTTTCGAATTTAGGCAACCTGTTTTACAACTATCTGCAGGAAGTCAGGCTGTTTTATTTTTTAAAACTTGACAAAATATATTTTTTTCAAAGCATTACAAAACATCTATATCATCAAATTGGATCACTTATTATTAAAAAGGCATAAAGTCTGCTTATTTCAAATTATAAGTGCCAATATTGTAGAATCACTTAATTAAGCTGAAGAAGCGTTCTTCTCAAATTTTCAGTATTATTTCCGTATTCGACTAATAAGCGAGAGAACACCGGATTTAAAGCTAAACTAAGCTAAATTTTCTAAATTACGCTAAGATATTTTTCAAGTAATCTTAAGATATTTAATATAATATAATATTAAATATTATATATCCATCTCACTCAATGTTAAAGTAAAATTCCAATGCAAATAATCAATTATTACATAATTTAATAATGTAATTATAAATTAAAACTGCGAAACCGAATGACATGTCATTGTTGTTATGAGTATGCAATTATTAAAGTAAACGTTCCAGCTTTAATTTCAAGCGAACTATGTAGCAAAACTGTAACTAATTCTATAACGACTGTTTGGATAAAAAATGTATCAATGTCTCTCTATTGATTTTATTTCTTCATCTATTGAAGTGTACCGATACCGTAACGTAGGATGAGACAACTCGGAAACGCCAACTTGGCGTCGAGCGACTAGGCGCTGAGCCACTTGGACACATATTCCTATATATGTAGATAAAAGTCAATGAGCTGTGGACGTCTATTAAAGAAATATATACATTTTTAAATGTCTTAACTTGAATTGTAACTTCGTCTGTGCTTTCTATAAATTTGACATTGGCAATAAAAAATCAACCCATCACGATTGTTGATGAGGTTTAATTTTTAATTAAGTTTTCTTATATCTTTCTGCTATAGAATAAAAGATAATTTATACACAATGTTAAAATTTAATTATTGATTTGTGTGAAATAATTCTCTCGAAACTTCACTCGTGATTTAACACTTTTCGCCTTATACAAAAAATAATAAAATAATTTTACGCTAATATAAAAAATGTATGACTATTGTTTTCATTTAATCAATAATAAAAAATAAAGCAATAATTTTCATTCATATTTTATTTAAATTTAATTAATCATTTAAATGCTTATCTAAAATTAAAGATTATTATAAATCTAAACTTTTTCATGCTGACTTAGTAATGCTTGGTTTTACTAAGTTAATTTAAAATTTAGTATACAATTAAAATTATATAATTAATTTAATTATTATAAATTTGTAATTACATGTAATAATCAAATATTTAATTTTAACTCGACTTGATGAAGTTTGACCAAATAACATTATAGACCTATGTCTATATGGAACTCATGGTTCTATGAGCACTTGAATAATTTATTTTTGTTGGGTGCTAACCTTGCTAGGTGGCCAGAAGAAAACTTATGAATTTAGGTAACTTTAGTGTACCTAAAATTTTTTTGTTTATTGTTTGCTTTTTTTAAAATAAACTTGTTAATTTCTCACTGTAATGAGGAAACACATGCAAATAATCACCAAGTTTAGTACTTAGTTTCAAAACTTTACAAGATTAGGTCGCCGCACTAATAAGAAATTTAAACTATTAGGGATAAATACGCATCCGTTACCGAGAAATTAAGGGTAAACATTTATGAAAGTGTTTTTTCTAAATTTTAGGATTAAAAACACTCTAAACAGCCGTAAGCTGTTTTGGTTGGCAAGATGTTTTGCAAAAGTTAGGCTTAAAGAGACATATGACTTAACATGGAATTCCAACCACGATGGAAGAGGGACCAACTAAATTTTCAGCCAGGACTGATGATAGAACTCGCGGTTCCCAAGCAAGACTCGTCCTAGGGGCTTACTAAACTAGCTTCATCCGCATTAATATCTTTCAAAGTTTAATGAAACAAGATAACATTCAAGGTTCTCATTTTCATTAATCTCACGTTAAAGTAATTTTATTTTAATTGTCAAATGGTTAATAATAAACTACGTACATCGTACATTCTAAATTCGAAAGGCGACTATGATTTGTAAAGTTTCAAACTTATCAAATTTTTATTTCTTTGGTCACCAAAGTGTTGGATAAGCAATTCTGTAATGTTACCCTGAAGACGATAATGGTGTGACGCTTAAGAGAGCCTTCCTGTGGAAGGTAATGGCAAACCACCGAGGAACTTTACCAAGAAAATCTTAGATCATGACTCTTCTTTCAAGAAACATACGACTCAGAGTAATGTTACCATAAGTTGTGGCATTTTCTCTACTTGCAATGAGGGTTAAAGCCCGATCTTCTAGTTTGATGATAATTACTTGAATGCTTGATTATTTATATACTTTGGAGAGTCATTGATTGCATATTTACATAGTAAACGTTGCAAACGTTCTCTAGCTATAGTAATATGTAACGCATTTTTTGTTTTTCGGTCACGGCCTGGCGTTTATGTTCGTTGCCTGCTAAGCCGAAATCCTCTGTTCAAACACGGGAAAACTACCGAAGCATCCGTAAAGATACCTTATAAAAAAACCGATCACTGTGTCCTTACTTATGACAAAAGACTGTGAGAGAGATTTTCTGTGTTAAGGTATTAATAATCATGCAATGAAAAATTTTTTGTAATGATTATTTTTTTTAAATACTAACAATTTTCAAATATTATTAGAAAAATTTGATGTTTGGAAGCTTTTTTATGTAATAATAATATTGATATAACTCGTAAAAATCCAAAATTTGGCATGATTGTTTTCTACATATTTATAATATAATCAATAAATTATTTTAAAATTGATCAAGTTTAGAATTCACCAAGAAGTTACAATGATCGAAGCGGCTTCGTTCTTGCTTATAATAAATAACAAACGATTAAATTGCCTGATTTCTAAAGCAATACATTAAATAACACATTCTTGGGAATCTATTTTTTAGACAATAGTGAGGGTTGTAGCGAAGTACATTATACACATTTAATCAATTTAATTAATTGATTTGTTAAAAGAAGCGGAAACAAACATTGTTACAAACAAGTTTTACAGCCACTTTTCTGGATTAAAACTTATTTTGTTTTCAGGTTATTTCTGGCACATTACGGATTTCCACTACGATCCTAACTTTTCGCTTCGAGGAGATACGAAAAAGGGTATGTTTTTGCATTTATTTACATTTTTCCTGGCACATTATACTTATTTGCTAAAATTTATGACCTGGCATCTTCTTTGCTCTGTTTGCGCTAGATTTAACATTTTTTCAGTTGTCAATTTTTTAAAAATTTAAGTGATACAAAAATTTAAAAATTAATTGGTTGCATGAATTATTTATTTAAATTTATACGTAATATATGCAAATGAATTTAAAAATTCTCTTTGAATAGGAGCAATTCAGTTTAAATTTATATCAGTCAAAATAAAAAACAGATTTACACCTGACAAGTCTTAAATTTTTCCATAAAAACTTCTGATGTAAAAATACTGTTATTCTTTAATTGAATAAAACACCGCGACTTAAAAGATTTCGTATTGGATGAATAAAATGGCTATGAGGAATCTCATGAGTTTTACTTATTTAAAATACAAATTGGCCGCTTTTGTATGCTGAATAAATAGTTGTAATTCTCCAGAGATGTATTCTCTCTGAAAGGCAATTTTGATGACACAACAAACCCTCAAAGTATTTCGCAACGATGTCAGAAAAACGCAAATTTCTAAGCTGCTTTGTATTCAGTAATTAAGCTAATTTAGCCCGCGCAAGCTTTTTTACAGGTTTGGGTTATTTTAAAAAATCCACTGACGCGAAAATCATTAATTTTTATAATTAGATATTTAATGTAGCAAAGCTCCAGAATACTTTAGGTATATTTAAAAATATACATATTTTGCAGTAATATTCAGCAAATATTTAAATTTTAAATTTTATCTCAACATTGAATCCTATTGTAGTATATATCGCATTGCGATGTTTTATATAATTGTTGGATTATTTATAAGATTCTTTGTCCATCAAGTAAACTAACAGTCGGGGACGCTGTTAAAGGCTTACCCGTTTATCCCAGCAAGTAATTTGCATTTAGCTTTTACTCACAATCATCTTACCCTAAAACCTCTAACAGAACAAATTAGGTGCCAATTATGTTACAATTTAGATGAATTTGCAAAATGTATCAAGTTATCTAAATATACTAACAATTTTGAGATATTCATCCGTGTTATTTGCAGTTAACTTGAGCAGAAAATTATTATAAACGTGCTCATATAAAATAGCTTTAATCAAACTGATAAGTGGAAAACTCAAAATCACATAAAGTATAATTATTAAATAATATTCCTTTAATGAGCAGTTTCAAATAATTCGAATAATCTTGTCAAATACCAAAACGTACATCTCTACAAATTACGTTTAAGTATTAAAATATTTTAATTACACAATAATAAACTAATTAATAATATGTCTGTAGTCGACGAGTTTTTATTTTTGCGGTTTTTACAGTATTAACCATAAATAGCGTTACGAATAAATATCATTATTATTGTTAGTGGTGAGTTGCAGTACTTTTTAAAAAAGTTTCAAAATTATTGTTTAAATTTGGAAATTAAATAGTATTAAATAGTAGTAAATATTTAGAATAACAAAATCAATATAAAAGCAAATCAGTCAGTTATGCAATTCTATTGACATGAGTTTATGAAGGTTGCCTTAGCTTTTTTACGATTGTATTTAACATTTCTAAAGTAATTTAAGTAGATTACTAATTATGGCAGTAAAAGATTTAGCCAACTCAAACAATGGTAAAAACAATCACACCAAGGTATGAGATATTTGTTATTGTTGTATTATTTTTTTGGTGATTTATGTGTAAGTCACTATAGCACTGAAAAGTATAGCAGAAGTACACCAGGCAATTTTATATAAGACAAAGCAGTTTTCAGTTCTGATTTTGTGGTAGTTATCAAATTCCGATTCCTTGTTATTAATATAAATGTTTAAAATATCCTTAAAGATAATATAACTTTCCGAAAGATATTGTTTTAATTTAATTAATTGACCGATTGATCAACTTGAAAATCACAAATTGCTTAGTAGTAGAGGATCAAGTTAGTATAAACTCAATTAACTTACCGCAATCATCGCTAAAAGCGCACATAATAGCCGATATAAACAGAGGTTTAATAGTAGTACCGTAGAATTAGATGCTTTCGATTTTGATTATATTTTGTAATTAACGGTTTTTTTTGCACGATGAATGTTTTTAATCTTTATTTACTTAATAGGTTGCACAAGTTATGTGGTCAAAAACCACAATGACCCGTTTCTTTCCAGTCATCGTCTAATTTTGTTAGGTTGGTAACTTAAAATAAATTAATCGTAGGTGCATTATATGAGAAAGAACGGAAATATGTTTCTTTTTATATAGATTACTTAAAAAGTCAGTCAGGTCATTAGTCACCCTGGACCTCCAAATTTTTGAATGATGTAGAACTCCATTGGTGAGCTACTTGATTGCTCAGGTTGTACGGCTTAAACTAAAATAAATATTAGGTAGATCAATAATCGCTATTCACCATTTGCATTTTATGTCATTTTGATGTTCTGGCAGATGACCGAGGGCGTGCATCTTACAATTTATTATAAGAAACATTTATAAAGCTGTGAGGAGCTAGATACAATAAAAGGAAATAGAAGTGGGTGTAATAAATGTTTTTGCATCCAACAGATGGTTCAAAGTGATATATAAACAAGGGTCAAAACGTCTTTTTTTATTTTTATATGCTTATATTTGCTGGTAGGAGAGTAAAGTTTTACCAGCTTTTTTTTTTGATAGCTAATACTTTATCTCTCAAAAGAACGGATAATAACGGTGGTATACACAAATCATATTTATAAATAAAATAAAATGATAGATTTTAAAGAAAGTGGGGAAAGATTAAATAAATTATACAAATAATGTAATAAAAGTATTGAATGCTTTTAAGTTCTGCATCGTTTAATTCTTTGGATCTTTTTTCAATTCGGCCCCTGTGCTGGTATTTATTTAATGATAAATTTTATTTTAATTAATGAAATAAATCAATATGATTTATTTGAATATAAATTAGTTGTAGTAGTCTTTAGTCAATAGTCAATACTCCTTATTGTATTGTTAAAGCTAAACATATTGTGTGGCCTCTAGATGAGGTATCTTATTTGCATCCAAGTTGAAACGAATAATTTACACGAATAAAAGCCCTGTAATAACAGATTACTTATTTACCTTTTAATACAATAAAACTACGTCGCTGAAAAAACATGATTGTCTCTAAGCGAATAGAGCAAACCACACAAAAGCTTTGATATACAAAATATAGGAATTGCAATAAAATTACTTTCAAGCATTGCACGGAAATTTTAAATTACTTAAAAAAGAAAAAATGGTGTGGATACAACTCTTAGGTCTGCAATTTTCCCCTCGTTTATAAGTTAACATTATACTGCTGTAAATTTCTATCACGTAGAATAGTACGCAAAATCTTTCTGACTAATAGAATTATAACAGTAGGCCCGTTTCTATTACATATGTTACGGAAAAAGTACGTATACCGGTAAAAATGCACATTTTTCGGTAAATGTGTACTTATGCCTGCGCCTATGGTAAATGTACATACAATGTACTTTTCCAAGTAGAAATAGGAATATCTGCACATATACCAAGCGATGTTGGAAAAAGTATTGTAACAAAAAATTAAAACGTTTATTAAAATTCTAAAGGGTTAATACGAATATTTACAGATACGGTTAATAACAATAAAACAATAATTACTACACTAAGATTAACACTAATACTAATTTACACCATAATTTATTTAACACTAAGTAAGTCTATATTTATTTAAACACTCGGTATATCGTTTATCACTTCACTTTATTTATGTTAACTTTTCATTTATCTTCACACTTGAAACTTCAAAGTGGAATTCTCTCGTTACAGGAAAGCATCTGTATTTATACTTAAATGCTACCTTCCAGAAACTTCCATGTTATTCTTATACATTTTGTGCGTTTCTAGATTGAAATCCACGCTATATTTGAATGACTAATGATGTTATCATGTATGACTTATCACACATGACTCATCATGCATAACGTCATACATTAGTCATCAAATATAATTAAACTTTCTTTCGTGTCAGTATATTTTTTATCTTTTATCATTTATTACTCCTATTATTTACTATTAAGTAAAACTTAAGTAAAACAACAAAATACTAACTATAAAATAATATAATAAATTATATAAAAAAATAATATTAAATTCAGAAATTCATTCAAAATTCAAATTTCAAAATATTTAATTTCGAAAAAATTTTAAATTCTAAATATTAATTTAATTCGAAAAATCAACGATGGTAACATTATAATTTTGAAATACCGTCTCTTTCTATCATCATGCAAGTCTAACTTTCCTGATCTCCTTTTACTCATTACGTAAGTTGCTGTAAACTTTGTGTGCTATAATTTAATTATATCAGATATTTTTTTAAATAAATTAAAATTAAAAAAAATAAATATTAATAATAATAATAATAGAGCTCTACAGGCCTTGCAGCCCCATGGCTTAAAAATTATATTTTAAAATAAACATTAATGCTTTAAATTAATTTTATTAAACTTATTAGAAACTAACCCAGCATAATAATTAATTAATCTTTATAATTAATTATAATAATTATTATTTCAAATTTATCAAGATATTTATTTAAAAATATTAAGACATTAAAAGGCACGAAAGGTTCTGTATTCGTCTATTTACTTTTATCAAAGTATTTGTTCACGCATGTGTACATTTACCGGTAAATGTATACATTTTCCAGCTACGTGCTTTTTCCGTAACAAAATGTCGTGTTCTGAAACGCTAAAACGTTAATTATTTATTTTGTAAACTAATTTTGAAGTTTTGTTTTAATATTTATAAACATACTGTAAATAGGGATTTTTATAGTAAAGAAGGTAGTGAGCGTAAAAAGAGAGTAGGGCTTGAAGGCTGTCCAAGACACTAAGGTAGAGGTTCGAGAGACGGCAATACACCGGCGAGCCGGTCGAAATGTTTATTCCGATATTTTAATCTTGAATTTTGATTGTGTAAAAAATAAAGAAAAAAGTGATTTTATTTGAATTTATGGTTGTTTTTTTTATTTTATTTAAGAAGTGTTGGTGTTTAGAACATAAAAAGTTGAAGAAGTTGTCATAATCTTGGTCGATGCGTAAAATTACGTCGCAGCAAATTTGTTTGACCAGACGCCAGCTGCAATATCACATGCGGAGCGTGCACGTGCGATTACAAGACCACATTGCAAGGTAAAAGTTAAACATTTGAAAATAAACATTTACGCCACAATAATTTACAATTTAATAAAAAATGAATTAATTGAAGAAGAGCTCATAGCTATAAAAAATGGATGAATCCGAGCAAAGAATAATTTTGGATTGAGCAAATTTTTATAGATTTGTATAGCTCGGGTCATTGCCACATATACATTAATTATGTATGTAATCATACAAATAGCACATGTAATCATGAGCTATTTTGTTCAGGTAAAATATCTTAAAAGAATAAACAATCAATAATAAATGAGAACATAGAAGATACATTTAGATATTCATTTTATTTGAAAATATTAAACTAAATAAAAAAATATAAGAACTCGCGAGAGGGTTTTATAACGAAAGCTTAATCTCAGTTCAATTAAACTTAAATTCAACAAATTTTCGAAGTTTTAAACTAAATAAGCAGTTAGTTTAAGTTTTAAACTAACCAGTATTGACACGAAACTCAGGTGCAGATTCGAGAAGTCTGAGGGATATAAAATATTCTCCAGTTTTGTTTTTTTCGGAGTATGAAATAACCTTGTCTCTACAGGGAAAACCGCACATCTCAGGGTTTCAACATCATAATTGTTATTACACAATTCTGAGTTTGAAATGTAAATTATGCTAAAAATTAAAATTTACCCCCTAAAAATCTCAGCCCCTGGTTGTAACCGCTACAATAAAAGACAGCTTTGATTGGTTATTTCGTATAGTCGGTACTAACATTGTCAAAATAATCTAGACTGTAGAATCAGAAATTTTTGTTGTCTGACTTTTTGGATAGGGTACACACAGCAGTAACTTTTATCAAAATACCTACCGCCATTTCTTTTAGTATTTTTAGGACTTAACCGGAGAAACTGAGAAACTTAGTTTGAATGTATGAATGAGCTGGAAACTACGCAGCGCCAAGAAATGGGGTTTTGAGACTGGCTTACCAAAGCCGCGTCTATTTATTGTTAACAATTATGCAAGCAGTTTGTATACAAACTTCGAATACCACCAATAGCTAATCTGCTTCTCTAAGAGTAAAACATGTTAAGGAATATCAGGTGCGTTTACAGATACATGCAGTTAATAATATAGAGTGCTAAATAGACGTGAGCTCTTATTATACTTAATAATAATAATTTTTAAACAAACCTGTGGTAAAGTTCAATTATAATGCAAAGCGAACTCACCTTGAGCATTTATTATTTATACTACAATAAATATACTACAATATTATTTTATTATTTAATGTAGCATATTATTGAAGATGATATTGATGAAAACTAAACAAATGACCACTTTTGTATTTTGCCACTTACATTAACCATAACAAAAAAGAAAACTCTCAGCGTTTATCCTACTAAAAGTTTTTGGAGATCAAAAATGAACATACAGTGTTTGCACTTAAATTCAATCGCTTTATATCAAGTTTAAGTTCAAAAAGTTTGTTTTCCTACTTTGTAATATAACCAAAATCATTGCCCTAAGAGTTAATGCAAATTTTTAACTTTTATTCGAAACAACCCTAAAACATCGGAAATTACATTTTAAGTTAGTCAAAGCTGTGACCATAATGTTACTAAAAATGATATAGAATTTTATATTCTTACATACCTCTTTTCACGTTTCTCACAGTCACAGTAACTAACTAAAGTAAAATAAACGTTTTACTATTTGTAAGTGCTAAACTTAAATGTTCTTTATAACATGAAAATAAAAGTTTTATAGGTTAATGGCACAAAAAGATCTGACAAAGTTTCTGTACATCGCTAAATTTTTGAAATACAGTCTGCTGC
Organism: Cantharis rustica; assembly: GCA_911387805.1. Taxonomy (NCBI): domain Eukaryota; kingdom Metazoa; phylum Arthropoda; class Insecta; order Coleoptera; family Cantharidae; genus Cantharis; species Cantharis rustica. Next base: position 42,492,772 of record OU426879.1, read on the forward strand.
GATGATTTGGTTTAAATGTACTTTTAATAGGAAATTCACAGTTCTTTTTTGTTGGGACGTAATTTAAATTTTCTAGTATAAATAAACGAATGATGAACTTAAATTCTAAAATAACATTAATTTATAATGTAGTTCTCGGTTGTAGTGTTCCGTAGTTTCAATTAATTTATATTTATGGTGAACACATATAGTTCGAACAAATTATCGCAACAAATTTGTTCGAGTTTCTTGGTTTAGAGCACGGCAAATGAGAAAATTATGCAGCCATGAATAATACTTAAGTATCTTGTTATAACTGTTTGGCCATTTAGTTTACTTCTAATAAGACATGTTCTATAGTTAAGGACATTAATTATAAGTTTATAAAGCTTACTCGATTAAGTCTGAAATGTGGCGGTGGTACACACTGAAATACCGCACTGACCAAGTTACTTAACCGGAAATTGAATTGTGCTAATACAGTACATACATGATGTATTCTCCAAATTCAACTTGACGACTATTTTTAATTTCCGTTTAAAATAAAAATAAAATATTTTACAGTTACTCGAGCAAAAAATGTATCCAACTTGAAGCTTTCGACGTGATGTAAACATAAAAATTTGATTTTCAGGTTATTTAAAAGTTGATAGAGTCAAATATGTCGATAAGTGTCGTATTTTGGTCTATTAAAATTTATAGTTTGTATAAATATTTTTTATTATATGTAACACAAATTTATTTGTGTCTCGTATTTTTTTGTTTCTTTCCTTTAGCTAAATTTTTTTCAAACGAATTAAATGATTATTATTAAACCATTGAGTTTTTTCAATTTCAAATTAAATTTTTTTCTTCTAAACTCAACTAAAGGTCGCAGAAAACCACTATTTTCGGTTGTATAATTTAATTTAAATCTGTCGAACGTATAGCAACCATTTAAATCAGGGTATAACGTACCTACATAAACTTCCTTTTAATTGCTTTACCTATATCATAGGGTTACATTTTTTTTACAAAAACCGCACTGAAATTTTAATATGCAAATATTCCAACACAAATTTTGTGTAAAGCACTCTATTCGTCTAAATTAAATTGATATCTACATTTCAAAACAATATTGGTTTGTGTAAAGCATAAATTGTGCACAATTGAAAGAAGAGATATAAATCGGTTTTTTACACAACCAAACCTATCGGAAAGCAGCGAATTTTATCTAGAAAATATATTATGTAGAGTCTATGGCGTTAACTTCCCGCATCCAGATTTATTATAATTTTGTACCTTTGCATATTATTTGCATTAAACGTTTTTTAAGTACAAAACTTAACATAGATAATTGCATTCATTTTATTATAATCTAGCTGTACAGCCCTAATAAAAAATCTTAACTATGTACGTGAGTATTCGTAATTACCATTCAAGCATTCATAAAATTTTATTATATGAATAAATGTAATAAAATAATTAAATAACTTTAACGCAGAACATGAAACATTATTTTACGTTGAATTATCGTAATCGTAGAAGTTAGGTATTTAATTTTCATATTTGCCGCAAATACAAAAATTACAGCAGTATAAATGATGAGCAAAAATATAAATCTGTGATTTTTGTTTATGCCAATAAAGTAGATCAAATTACCAAAAATATTTACAGTCACTTATACTAAAAGCTTATTAATTATTTGATGGTATAAAATAATAGATTTTTTATAGGTATTTTTTGTTGGTTTCTCTCTATATTATAGATTAGTAGTGTGATCAAAAGCCTAAGTTCGATCTATGCACTATGCTTCTAGTAAGGTTGGCACCCTACTGGAATATAATTTAAGTGTTCGCAGAACCATGAAAGCCTTTTTAGGTTCACTAACAGCCTCTTTAACAAGCTATCGTACTATTTCCCTCATTTTTTTATTTTCTAAAATTGCCACTCACTGTTAAATTTTCATTAATTAAATATAAACCAATTAAGAGGTCAGTCGCCTTGCTAGCCACCTTGAGTTCCATGTGTTTGAATTGCGGGGAAGTAGATTGCTTATGAATTTTCAAATTTGAATGCTGAATAAATACAGAACTGAATAAATTGATTAGAAGAAAAATTAGAGACTTTAGAAACAGAGAAAACAGTGTTTACGACCGCAACTGGGCCGATAAAATATACACTGCTTAATTAACGAATATGGAGAAATATTAATATCTAATAATCACTATCTGGTGGTAGCGAAAGTAAAACTTGAGAAAACGAAATATGTTAAAAAAGAAAACAATAACAGAAAACAATACGCGATTTACGATACGCTTACGATGTAGCGCTGATAGCAAATAACCAACAGGTATTACAAGACATGAAAGAAAGTAGGGTTACATATAAATCTAACTAAAACCAAAGTAATGACATCAGAAATGTACAAATGGAAAATCAACTAATAGAAAAGTCATGAAATACTTTTATCTCGGCAGATAATTATATTAGAAAGAGAAAATCAAACCAAGGAAATAAAAATAAGAACTTCGTAATCATGAGCAGCCTTCAAAAGATTCGGCTTTTTACCTAGAAATAGAAATATAAAGTTAAAAATGTGAGTTTGGAATATGTATATATTATACTACCCGTAATGAGTATTGGAACAAAAACTAGACCATGATACAGAAAAATAGTAATATTCTTAAAGTGTCACATCGCGCTATAGAGAGCGCAATGTTGAGCATAGCTCTGAAAGATAAAAAGATTATTATCTATATAAGATAATATCTGACAACTAAGGTTACCAACATAATTGTAAAAATAGCGAAACTGAAGTGATCATACGCGGAACATATAGCAAAGCAAGATGTGGAACGATGGAGGACAGCTCTAGAATGGTACGAAGACCGAGAGGAAGACCTCTAATGAAATGAGTAAACAATATAAAGCTTGTGGTAGGACTCAAACTAGATCAAGAAGAAGAGAACAGAGACAAATTTAGAGAACTTGAAACGATTTAAAAATTAATCTATAACCGCTAACAAAGAAGAAAGAAAGAAGAAGATTGCTTTCGAGCAATTCATGTGCCGCTACATTGATCCGTCATAATATCCCAACTATTCTTAACAAGAATGTCTCGAATGTGTTTTTTATGTAAAGCATGTACTAAATACAATTATTATATTATACAATTATTTTTAATGTCAATTAACTTGGTTAGAACCTGGAGAAAAACTAACTTTTTTTATTATCGTTTTCATAATTTAAAGACCACCTAAAGTTGTCAGTTTCACTGAGTTATAAGTTCTACCGTCAACTATTCTCTAATTCGGTTTAACGAGTTTATATGCTATAATTTGTCTCTTAGAAGAAGAGGTTAATTTTTATTCAGTGATCACAAGACAACGATAAAGAAGAATACAATTTTTTACTTACTGTGATTATTTACTTTCTGCAAGTTAATAGAAACCTTAGATTGAAGTCAGATAACCATGAAATTTAACTAATATTTTAGTGCTACTAGTTTTAATATTGCATTTGTAAATGTCAAAATATGACATTATTGTATTCTTTCAACTGTTCATAACTTGCAAGCGTATTTTATTTAATTAACATTGCTTTTTATACTATCACTTCATTGGTAGCATCTTAAAAAATACAATTATTTAATTCACATTTTATTTAATAAACAATCTTACCGTATTTTACGGTATTCTCTTAAAAAAATAATTAAGGAATTAATTTAGCCTTAAGGAAAACATTAATTTCTTTTTTAGGAAACATTAAGGTAGAAAAAAAATGTTCCTTCCATTTTGTCAATTAATACTAAACTGCTAAACAACATTTAAATATTAATAGATATTCGCATTTTAATATTTTTTTTGTAACACTACTGTCTACTTATTATATAAATATAAATAAATAAATGATTATTGTTTTTCTGAGATGCGAGTGTAAACTAAAAACAAATCGACATTACTATAGAAATATTGCAGGAAGTGCACTTGATTGATGACTTTTATTTGATTTTTAATCTTTTTTATTTTATCTCGCTGTATTATTTTTCTAGTCTGGTTCCGTAAAGAAGTACTTTTTACCCGACAAAATAAATGTAGAAATTTAAAATTAATTTGTAGTACATAATTTTTTTTTATTTTATATATAAATAAATAACTATTTGTAAACAGCGAATAGCTTGTTCCTTCGATTTTATATGTATGTGCATGTATGTGTGCAATTCCATGTTGTCCGAATTTACAAATCCCCATGTACTACTGAACTATTTAACATCCGTTATATGACATAACGATAAACTTTAAAATTCAAGAAAAACCGATATAGAGGAAAAATGTGTAAATATTAATTTATTATTTATTAAAAAAAAACATTTTCCTTGTATTTAAGCGTATATTTTCAACCGATTTCGCTTTATAATATCATCGGGTTTATTTATTAAAAAAATTGATATAACATAAGCTTGTAAAATTAAATTTGCACAATGGTTAAACCTCTAAAAAATAATGTATTTCAAAATAATATAATACGATCTTACCTTGACCTAACTCAATCTAACTATGCGAATGAAGAAGCTTTAAACAAGGATATTTAATGAGTTAAATAAAGAAGTCTAGACAGCGAAAGTTTGTTTTACTACTTGTAAAAAGTTAGAAGTAATTTTCTACTTAATGATTAACTGAATATAAATTACTCACAAGAAGGTGCGTATCAGTTTACCGCACAAAATTTTTAAATAATAAAATCTACGAAGTAATTTTTAATTTGAAGTTAAAATTAAACAATTCATTTATTTTACTGGCTCGAAGATTAAGTGATCAAAGAACTAGAATTGCAGACAAACAGATATTAATGATGTGTAAAAGAAGGATACTTAGTTTAAGGAATTAGCCTTTGTTTTTCAAGATTCATTTTATAAAAAGTTGTAATTATTATAACATTTTCTTAAAGCTCTCGAGATCTCTCAATATAATTAAATAATAAACTTCTAATATAATTTTAATTATAAAAAGGACAATATTTGAATTAATTCTTTAAATTCTCAGTGGAATTGACTAAATATAAAGCATTGGAATTAAGGGATGTTATTTGTATCAACGTATACACAGTATCAGTGCCAGAGTCGAATCAAGGGGCTACACATTTTGATCTACTTATATAATACTTTAAACTAAATACATAATATTATATTTATTTTGAAGAGATGCATGGTTGATAATTCAGTATTGATATTACAGTTTTGATTATATGGTATTAGATAAGCAAACCTTATAAGAGTGTTCATATAATACCTATGAAGTGATTATATAGATTATCAGCAAAGAGTTTTGATTTATAATTTCTGATTTGCACTGACAATAGAGTAATTATTACATCTTCCATTTAGTAGGGACATATGTTGATAATATTTTGAACTATTATAATACACTCAGTGCTCTAAAGCTCCCATAATGTTTACCTATCTGATATTATATAAAATTAAAATATAATTAAAGGTAATAATTGTGGTGTATTAAAAGAAATATATTTTAATTATTATTAATACCACTTTAAAATTTTACTATTTATATAAATAGTGACATCAATAATAAATAGTTTACATACAATTTGAATTTAAATTAAAAATTAAAAGATTTAAAGAGGAATTATCAAATTGCATGGTTGATACCATGTGAACGTGATAGGGTTAATATCTACTTAATCAGCCGATATAGCTTTTTCAATAATTAATTTTTTAAAGTTAATAAATTTAAAAAAACGTTTGGTCACATCCTGATCACATTCAGGCCCGTAGCCAGGAAGTGGCAAGGTCGGGCGACGCCCGATCTTTTAAAATATAAATACGGAAATCATGGCATTCAAAGGAAATTACCCAATGAGAAGCAAAATAGTCATAGATAATACAAGTTTTGAACAAGTGAGTCACTTCAAATACCTCGAAACATATACAAGATACGAAGAAAACCGAGAGATAGACGAAAAAATAGCAAAATTTAGAACAGTCTGTGGCACCATACACCGCTACACGAGAAACACGAATGAAATTTAAAAAAGCCATTGCCATACCAACGATGACATACGCAAGCGAAACATGGGTAATAAAGAAGAAATTGTCTAACAAGACACAAAGTTCGGAAATGAAATTTTTGAGAATCACAGCTGGATATAAACTGGCAGACAGAAAAAGGAACTAAGATATACGATAAGAGCTAGAAATAAACAAACTTTAAGCTACAGACCAGAGGGAAGAAGAAATGCTGGGATGCTGAAAAAATTCTGGACACCGGAACAGGTCAACGTTTAAGTCAATAGTAAATAAACAAGCCGTTGAATTTTGACCGTGGAATATTCGGTCGTCAAATTTGATCGGAGATTTAACCAACCTTAACTATTATGCATTGGTGAAACAGATTTTTATGACTTATCGAGCGTCAAACCGTTTAACGTTGATCAAATGCTTTGACGAGAGATGGTAAAAGCGGGCATTATTCTACCGTACTGAAACTGGGTGCCGCAAATTTGTTAAAATTTTAGTAGTTTACTATACTAGTAGGTATAGGTAGGTAAATTTTATAACTTTTTTAAACCGCGTTGACGTTAAAATTTCAGGAAATTTTCGCCCGCGGCGCGAAAAGTTGCCCAATTTTACCATCAGTTTGCCGTACCTTCATTTTTGGTCTGGCTACGAGCCTGATCGCATAGAATACAACTAATACAAGAAATACGGTTTTGTTAGTTGTAAAAATCGTATTCATGTACTAATGAAACTTTATATTTATGAATTAATTCAATTTTTAAATCAAAGCTTAAAAATTTTAATTAATTTGTAATTTGCCAACCCAGCCCACGTTTAAGATTTAATTACATGAATGGAATCAGCGTTCTTAGCTCAAAGTGGTGACGTCAAATCCTGTTGTGGTGACATAAATTAATTTTTAGCACGTTGAGTTTACAAACGGAACGACTTCAATATTAGGGTATCAGCACTCTCTATATTTCAGCACCCAATCGGAACGCCGCCTTTTATTTAGATGGGCTACTTAAATAATTTCTACGACTAAATAGATCAAAGTTTCCATATTATTGAGTAGTTAATGCAGCTTTATAAGAAGAGGAACGACAGTGTAACCAATATAAATTTACAGACTTATGTGAATAATCAAATAAAAATGTAATTTAATATAATTAAGATAATAATTATTGTTTATATTATATAAGTAGTTACAGTATAGTGGTGTTCACTAATAATATTTATGTGTATTATTAAATTTTAATAATTAGTTTGACTAATATGGGACTTATGTAAATTCAATAGAATCAACCACATAATCTAGCACGCAATATAAACTTGTGCTTACAAATTAGTCAGATGTATTCCCATTGAGTTCTTAATTAACCTACTTGTACCTATTAATTCTCTATCGAAAACCGTCTAAGTATGTTATCGTCACTACTCGATAGTATATTATAAAACAAAATTTACCATTATATTCTGTTATATTTACTAACCATTTAGTTAGTTTGCAAAATTAAATAGAAAAATTGACCAGTAATAGAAGATTGTTTATCATCGATACCACAAAATTTAATTGTTTTTGGACACAATTTTAATTTTATTGAAACTGTTTCTGGTTTTCAATTTACAAGTTGATATTAAGCCGAGTTTGAAACCAAATTAGCCACATTTTTCACACTAACAAACGTTGAACCGCAAAACCTTTTCAATTATTTTTAATTACTGTTCTCTAATCGTTTTAAAATTTGCCTTTAAATTGGATAGCAAAGTTACATGCAATGCCAATCTTACTTTAAAATCTTCATGTTAAAACTCATCTGAACTTTTTATTTTATTACTATTTTTTGATAAAATAAATGTCTATCAATCAATAGGTATTAGTACAAATTTGTAAGTTTCTGATTTCTCAAATCTGTTAAAAGTATCTGATGGGTTTGATTAGCCGTTAGAATTAATAAATATTTTCTATTGGTTAAATATTTTTACAATTGCAATAAACACACATAACCAAAACCAAATTACAAGTTAATATTAATTTTATTTATTACTGGCTAAACATAAACAAGCAATTGCAGTTTAACATGGAAAATAAACCATTTGGTAGAAATAAACAAACAAAACAAATATTAAAATATTGAATTTTAACTGTTAAGTAAAGAATACATACTTACATAGAAAAATAATATTTAAAAAGCAATAAAAATGACAATAATTAACATATAACAGATTTGAACTTAGAATATTTGAATAAACCAGAAAATAAGTTTTGAAAAAATTACGTTATAAAATTGATAAAAATTTTAAAATAAAAACTATGTAATACGATATAAAGGCTCTTATTTCACAATTATTTTTGATCATCGGTCGTATATAACATAAGAAAAACGTAAAAATAATGAGAAGCAAGAAAAATGTACCAAACAAAAATTGAAAAAATTTAAAATTAAAAAAATCAAGAAATTTAAAAAGTTTTAAAATCAATGTGACTTAGCAAATAAAACTAAGTAACTAAACTAAAACGTTGTCACGTGTTGAAATGAAATTTTTAAGGTTAAATAAATTGAATGAATCTTATCATGATATGTGGTTTATTCAAATATTCTAAGTTCAAACCTGTTATATGTTAATTATTGTCATTTTCATTGTTTTTTAAATATTATTTTTCTATGTAAGGATGTATTCTTTACTTATCAGTTAAAATTCAATATTTTAATATTCGTTTTGTTTGTTTATTTTAACATTACATACTACCAGCTACCACAGTAAATACTTAAAAATTAATTTTTTAGGATATTTTCCATTTGGTAGAAGCTAGGAATTAAACATATGACACCACGTTTCAGATTCAACTCCTTTTACACCAAACCAACTCTGCAGATGTTTCTAGCTATAAATATTGCAAATATCGATTGTATTAATTTCCCATTGACCTTTTATTCAGAAGGTAGGTTCAATTAGATTAATCTGGTTAAGGTAAAAGTGTCTGTAAACAGATTTGAGCAGATTAGGTGATCTGGTTGAATAATACCGGACACAGGTATATTTTTGTGTTTAAAATAAGATATAAAGAATACTGCATTCATCATATTAAAATGCATTGTATTCGCTTTTAAAAACTGAAATTGCTGAATGTCAGTTTTATCGTTAAAGAGCAGAAGATAATTACATTTGCTTGAGAATAATTGCACCGGTTATTAAATTTTTACAGATCGCTTCAAATTTCACTTAAGTTAGAAACTCGTAAAACCACTAACAAAATTTTTCATGTATCTTATGTGCTTCCTCTAAGTGCTCTATTGAAAATTGTTATAAAAAATTAATTATGTATAATTATTATTAATTATGATAGTACAAATGTCATCTATTTTACTGAACAGTACACAAAATACTTGTGCCAGATAAATAAGTTAGTAGAAGTATAAGTTATTATAATAGTAATTTATAATTACATATAATTTCAATTACGTAATATTTAATACTTGATAGATTATCACATTGTTAACTTATATAATCATCACTCGTTAAAACTAAAAATTTAGTTTAACAGACTATTTCTGACTTAGTCCTGATAAGGGCTAACTATGAAATTTCTGAATACGGCTGTTAATAACAAACTAGTTATTACATGCTTGGCACTAAGTGTGTTGTAATTATTACCAGATAGTTATGCAGTTAGGTAAGCCCTTCTGGATTCTGAATTAGATGTGAAGGGAGATCCAAAGTTTGCGTGTGCTCTGGCCACATATCAATCTTATTATATTACCTCTTATTTTGGTAGCAGCCCAACTCTCTCCGAATTATCCCAAACTTAAGACAAACCCAAGTATTTTAAAGGTTTATATTGGCTATGTTAGGTCAGAAGTTTCCCAACATGAATCCTTTTCTTTTGAAGCTACCGATGAGCAATAGCAAACCATATGCTCAATGACAAATGAAACTCTCAACCAGTTCCATGCAAAATATATGCATGTCTATCAGAGAACAAACGTATTGTTGCCATCACCTGTTGACGTTCAACCACATTAGTATCTCCTTTCTTATGATAGCATCTAAGATATTAAGGCTCAAGTTTGCAGTCTGGGTACCCAGCTTGTTAGACATGTCCAGTTCTGATTCCATCAAATTCACTTGCCTGAGTATCCAAAGGTCTCATGCCCGCATTCTAATAGCAGCCTTTCTAATAACTGCCCGCTACATAGAGAACTAGCGGAAGAAAACAGAGAAAAGTTGCTAAGGAAACATTAGATGCCGTTTGCATCACTACTGACACAGGCACGCCAACTAATATCTGCAACCAATGTTGAAAGGTTATTGTTATGCAATACTGTCAAAAAGCCATGCCAACTTGTGTAGCTTTAGAACTAACATTATGTGACCCAATTTAGCTGGTACCTGCGCAGTATTATTCACAAATACTTGACCTTGGATGTCATTCTTAGCTTTTTTTTTCTAGTGAAAAAAAAGCTCTATCTTGATTAGATTCATCAAAAGAAACTGTTCCGTGCACAATTTGTATTAAGTTCTGAGAGCATTTGGCATGTTTTTGTGCATATATGGAATGTTTGCACAGAATATTCTGGAATTTTCTGGTAATCAGATGGTTATATCATCTATGCATCGAATACTGTAATAACTGCTTTCGTTAAAGCATTGCAGCAAGTTATCCAATACAAAATTTCACAAAAATGAAGATAGTACGCCTTCCTGCGTGTAATCCTTGGTAAAAACATCTTTTTATATTCGCATTTTCCGTTGAGATTACAATCGCCATGCTGTTCAAGATACAGCTGATTCATTTCATGATGAAAACCCCTTTGATATTTATAAACACTCTTAGGGTTCCACCATATATATTTGATCAATTTTTGAAGCACAGATTCAGCGAATTTTTCCGGGATGTATGCATGCTGATTCGGATGTAGTGGATTATGCATCAACACTTTATCACGAATTTCTCTGTCACAAAGTCTTTTAGTGTCTTCAATGAGGTAAGACTTATTGATTGAAAATGATTTTTGACAGCCACATTCGCATTACATGCTATACACTTATATTAGATGACAGAATCTAGGCCTCTCATTGAAGTAAGACTAGAAACACTTCATCTAACACCGGCAATTTATAAGGGTTAAACAATCAACAACAAAGGGTTAAATTCCTCTAAGTCGATATCCAGCTGTATGCTGAATTTACTTGTAATTTAAGAATGTTTTACTGTGGAAATTGTGTTTGTGAGGCTCTCCGTATAAAAACTATCATTTAGAAAACTATTGGCAAGATGTAGAGGCAATCCCTTAAATATGCAAACAAAGTGGTTTATTATTTGGTATTAGTTTATTTGCAAAATCGTACAGTAAGAATTGCTATATTATTAGATACTATTAAGCGGAAGGACTTTACGATATAGATTTGCTACTACGTTGATTTTGAATATTAATATTAAAATTTTTAAATTTTGAAAGATCAAAGATGAGATTTTGCTGGTGTTCGATCGTGGTTTGCAAATCCCTCTGACAAGTATCAGAATGGGCATGGAATAACCTGTAGTTGTACTTAAATATGAAAAGGTATGATTTTAATAGTGCCATCATCAATAGTCCTTCAGTCCAGTCCTGGACTATCAGCCTCTTCCTCTGCAGTGAAAATCCCATAGTATGATGTAAATGTTTGCGAAATTTATACTTACGGTATATCAAAGATAACTTGTAAAATTTTCTAGAGCAATTTTTGGTTGTTCTAAAATAATTCGTAAAACATAAAACTTTTGTTAAAGCGTGATTGCTGGTCGAGTCAAAGAGCAAAACTTTTCAGTTTATACGAAAAACTAGGTGTTCCTTACTGTGGATCTACAAATTGGTGCTATATTTACATAGTTTAGCCACTTATAGGTCAAGGTTTGTGCTAAATTTTAATTAATTATATAAAAAGTGTAAACTTGGTAAAGTTCGAGTAATAAATACAACAAAGCTGCAATTTACAATGTGATACTGCAAGTACTTTAGTTGGTAATGCAGGTAATAATTTTTGTAAAATGTCAACATAAAAGCAATTTTATTTTCTCTCAGGTGAAATACATTATTGTAAAGAATTTAAATGCAATCTAAAATTTAATTAAACATCTTGAACGTAAATTTCAAAATTATAGTTTAACGCTTCTGTAACATAAAGTAACGTTGAATCTTATTGGTATTTTATTGTTTCAATAAAATTGTGAAGTTTGTGGACAGTTCGTCTTAGTTTACACTTTAGTTTGGCGCCATATGTCAAGTCAAACGTGAAAAATACTTGAAAGTTGCGTGGTATTGATTTAGCAAAAAAGAAACTTTATGGTAAAGCGGTTTTTTTGCTTCTTTATCTTTAGTTTCATTTATAAAGTGGTTATTGTCTTTGCTTGGCCTGTTTATTTTACGGTAGTTGACTCGTGGGTATATATTGCTTTTCTTTGTAATATTTCATTAAAATCTTTCATATGAAAACAGTTTTGTTTTTCTTTGGTATAGTTCTTTTATACACATTTTGACTTTTTTGTATAAAACTATCTAATGAAATAAGTTAAAAGATTAATTTAAGTTCTGTCGACCGTCACTAAGACGATGGCATAACCACATGACTGCTCAAATCAACTCAAATCATCTTTTCCCAAACCACACTAAACGAATTTTCCTTATCAAGTCTTTAACAGCAATAAATTTATACTTGTTATTTATATCTCCTGGGTCACCTACCTGGGTGTGATATACATTATTTTTATCAGATTTTTTTCCGTTTCGCTAAACCCTATTATGTTGCTATCTGTTATTTTATCTTTTTTTTTTCTGTTATTTATATCTTATTTTTTCTATTCTCTCATTTTCCATTTGTAATCTTTCATTTTCTTAGATTTACCCTTAATTTTTCGGTTCCATAATTAAGAGTTTTTCTATTTTTTTCTTATTTAGTTCTTATTTAGAAAAACCTATCAAATTAATTATTTAACTATGAATTTGTTCACAGCATCGGTTTTGCTAATTCATTTTTTCGATTCAAGAATTTTACAAAAATTTTTACGTAAATTTGATATTGTAAATAATCTTACAAACTGTTAGAGTGGTAGCCGCCCTTAATTCTGAGTTAGCTAATTCGCGTGCGTTGTACTAGCTTTGATTAACCATAACCAAGGTTGGTTAACAATGGTAACCACTGCAACTTAATTGTAGATTAAATTTTAAACGTGATTTACTTATACGAGTCAGCTAATTTTAAAACAGGTAACAATAAAGAATATCGGTATGACCCAACTTTTAGTATTTTAATAAAAATTTATTATTTTGATTAATTTATTGTTAACTGTTTTTACTTGAACTAAATTTTATATAATTTTACTTAGAATATATTTGAAACTCAAATATTTAAAACATTAGAGACTGTAGGTCGAGAAGTTTTCTTGTAAATTATTAAATATCTAATAATTATTCACTAATAAGAAAGAAAGTTTTAGTTCTAAACTAGTCGCTTTAATTCAAAACCATTCAGTTTTCTTTTGAAATGAATAATTTTGTTTCTAAATAATTTTAATTAAATCAAAAACTTTTTTTTAATAGTCTATTATAAAAAAATAATTTATTTAAACTCAGGTATTTACATGATCAATTAATAGCTTACATGAAAAATTGATTGATATAAAATAACAATAATAATATAAGTTTAGATTACACCCTGCTCTTAAATGCTATTAAAAATAACATTAATGGACAAAGACAAGTTAGGTTTAGTTTAGTCATAGTTTAATTTTTCGAATCGGTTTACGAAATATGGTTGGTCTGTAGTAATTGAAGGAAATACTCACAGCTAATGACTCTAAAGCTTTTTAGTAAGCATATTTAAAAAAATAAATGCATTGATTTTAACTTAAAATTATTGAGAAACAGCAAAACTTGCAAGTTAAAATTATTTTGCTTATATACTACACACATGTCATCTTACATCACAAAATTTGTAATATTTTTTTTCATTTTATTTGAAAGTGATTTTAATTATCAATATATTCGTCTTAGGATGCTGGCAATCTATTCGAAAACCAGGACCGTTTGGGGATTACAGCTGCGACGCCCCTTGGGAGCTGATCGACTCCGCTGCAAGAACTATGATGTCACGACCAAGCGACAACGTCGAATTTGTTCTTTGGACTGGGTAAGCATAATTATTACAACTTAACTGCTTTCATTTTAAAATATAAATTAAACGTAATGCCAGGTTACTTTTTAAGTGAAGTTAAGAGTAGTTTGAAAAATGTATGACAAAGTGTTTGTTATTATAATTAAAATTGTTATAAACTATAGTGCAGCTAATCGTTTCATAAGAGAAATTACATAAAGACATTATTCTTAACTACGTAAAAATTGTTAATAAGACAAAGTATCAAAGTAAGCTTTTTTCGTCCTAAAGAGCAAACGTTATTAGCGCATAGCCTAAAGCAAGCTAACACGTTCGCATAATTCTCAATAATGAAAGGATGTAGCTTCATTAAGAAGAGTAAGTTTCAGCATAAATCATGATGTTAAGAAATTCTGTACAGCAGTAAAATTTTCTAAACCCTAAAACCATTTGTTAAGATATTATCCAGTACAGCAAGGAGATCCATATTTTACTGCTTCAATGACGAAGAACCTAAGTAAACCAACCGCGTTTATGTTCGTTTATACATGTTTCATGAATTCATGGGGTGTTGTAAATACGACGGAAACTGAGCTACTCCCAACCAATTTATTATCAAGCTCCAACTTTTAAACGAGAGTTTTCCTTTTTAAAGACACAGCTTTATAGCAGATTTCCATATAATATAAAATCAAAATTGTGCTGGTGTCAATAAGCAATTAAGTCATTATATACCGGAACGTGAAATTGAATTGAATTAAATGTTTTAAATTATTACAGAAACCTGACAGATATTAATTTCTGGAACACCTAAAACATTTATGAATTAGTTAAGAATTGCCTAACTAGAAACAAATCAATCGGTAAATAAAACATGAAGAAAATGCGCATTTGAGATGTTTATATGTCCAAAGCTCCACAATATAGCTAATACATTTTTAAAATCCTAAAAGTGAGTTATGTTTGCACAAAAGTAAATTTCTGGAATAAAGTTTCTACTAAAAAATTTATATTGTAAAACATATTTTCCCTTCATATTACCAATATTGCTCACATAACTTAATATAATATATTATTAACCTAATATATTTTTAGTTTATAAGGTAGAAATATTATGAAATATGTATTTTCTTAATAATTAAAGCTTTATTTATAAACATTCACGAGCAATAAAGAACAGCTTTATTTTTAAATTTAATAAAAGTCACTAAAATGTATACTACATATACTACAAGAATTCTTGAGTTAAAAATTCTGTATTAAATATAAATCAACTGGCCACCGAGAATTCTTCTAACTTAACAAAACTTTTCACCGCCGATTATCACAAAATAAATAAAAATATGTATGTTTAATTAAACGGCAATTTAATTTGAACGTTAAAGCTTAATTAATCTAATCTACTCCTGCAAAATTTAAAAAACGCAAAATACCAAACTACGAAATATTTTCTAAAGCATGCAGAATTTCCAGCTTTCATTGATTGCACAGGCAGACTTCGTTATTAACAAACACATTTTTTTGCTGTAAATTATTTAACATGATCAGTTTGTGGATATAGTAAAATTGTGTTTGTGACATAAAAACTTGCAAGAAAGTTTAAAAATGATTTGTAATTGTAACAATAATTAATTTTTGCGTCAGTACAGTTAGGTAATTATACCAAGTACAATATTACATTGAATTAAAATGTAAAAATTAATATTTTAAAGCTTACGTTTTCTGTAAAAACAGTGATCGTAATGCCATGGAGTTGATAAAATCGTAAACTGTGCAAAACTCAATTTAGCATATAATTAATAATTTTTCAACCAAAAATATTGTTTGTGACGTCATCTACTGCTATGTGGCGGCAAACACATCTCTTATTGGCTCACTATTTTATTACCAACCTAAAACGCAAATTTGATGTAAATATAGAAAATGAAAACTAGAAGTAATAAAATGCTATTCAAGAAAGAAGCAAGAAAATTGTATTAAAATTTAAACAGACATTGCGGCCACGTGAGTAAGAAAGTTATTTAAAAAGCTAAACTGTGAATTAGATATGCAACTAGAAGAATGAAAATTTAATTAGTCTATAGTTTCACTGCAATCTCTCACCATAACCAGCTAAAATTCAACTAATGCAATTGGTTCAATTTATTGCAGTTGATAGTTACCGGTGTGGATGCAGTAGTCTTAATAATGAAAAATTAAGTTAGAATCTATTAAATTATTAATATGAAGTTAAGCGGATTAAAAAAACTAATGAAACATAAAAAATAAAAAAATATGAATTATTAAAAGAATGAAATTACTAAATTAAAAGTTGATAATGGTGAAAGGTAAGAATTATTACATGAAATGAGAATGTGAATCAGGAATTAACTGCGTATTTTTAAGTGTTTAGAAGCCATGGTCCGTATTTTTCAGAAAACAAAATATTTTTTTAAAATGTTTTTTACCATGCAGATTTTAAGAAAAAGTCTAGTGCAAACCCACCAAACCTTACTGTTTGAGGTATAATATTATTGTAATATTTAAATACTAATAATCATATTTATCTTGTAGAAGATTTCTATAAATTTCAAAACTTCTTACATAGAAACGATAAAATGTATTACGAGAATATGTAAAACTACAATGAAATTTCCAAGTTTAAAATTAATAGTTATTCGGCACAACATCCTAATGATTATATCTACTAGAGAGTAGTTTATCTACTTTTATTATTTAAAAACGAAATTTTTCTTTACTAAATTTAAATAAAAAGTTATAAAGACAAATTTAACTCCAAGCTAAAATGTAGATACAACCTGTTGACATAATGTCATAAATAACTTACAATTGAAATTAATTTTAATATTTGTGAAAGTTTTTGTAAACATTTTTTTAAATGTATATGTGTACATATTCATTATTGTAACGAACTGTGGTATTGACTCCACTGCACTGAAGCTTAAGCTTATTGTGCACCCATTCACAGAGTGTTGATATTTAGTAGGAAGACCGAGTTGAGATATTTCATGGGTTCGCCATTCAAACATGGAACTCCCGCTCTTTACTCAAGCAGCGATCATATTAAACTACTACAGTGGACTTCCCATAGCCCATAGATCTAAATTGGGCTTATTTAGATCACAGCAGTGTGGCGTGGTCATGATCGATTAGCGAACTGCGATCTACCGCGTTTTAGTATGTTCATTTAAGCATTACGCCACATTGCTAGTTATCTGGGTACATAAGTCATAAAAAGTTGTTTGGTTACAAGTGGAGCTCTATGAATAAGCGATGTTCAATTTAGTTTCATTAGAAAAGTCATGAATTGAGGCAACATTGTGTGGTTAATCTTTCTTAAAATAATTTACCTTATAAACCTACTTTTGACCTGAAAATGAAACAATCACATTTAACTTTTTGTTAAAAAGTTTTAGAATAACTAATTATTACTTAAAAGTAATAATAACAAAGCCGGATAAATATGCGTTATGTAATTAGTAAGTAGTGATAGTAGTTTATGAGTCTAACGAATAAATAGAAATTCATTTTTAGGTATTTCACCTATTTCTAACGTAATTGATACAATTCCTAGTGAGACTTTTAGTGCGGAGCATATTATTGTAAATTTAAATGAAACAAAATTAAATATTTCAAATATTTATATTTGTAATGTGAAATGATTTTTATAATTTTTTGATTTTGTTTTTGAATTAAAAATTTCGTTAAAAATAAGGTTGGCAATAAAACAAGTAGAAAAGTGGCCTTTGGTCAAAGATGGCCACAGCAGACGAAGTTTAAATTTTGCTCCGCTGATTTTGTAGACGATTAATTTGTGATATTTTAAAGATTAAAAGGATTTTTTTTTTTAATGATTATTTTATTTTGGAACTGAAAGTGAGTAAGAAGATAAAATTTTGAAAAGAGTGTGATGTTTTCGATTGATTGAATTTTTGAGAATTGGAGGTATAATTAGTAAATATTTTATTACATCACAATATATCGGTTAAAAAATACGGACGCTTTATTTATTATTATTGCTTTTACATGTTATATTTTTCGATGCATATTAATTTATTACAGAATTTGAACAATTAACTAAATTAAACATTATATCGATTGCTTTCGTCGGTATCGCCATACATCTACATTAAAATATGATGTATTAAGTTTCTTTGATAGAAATTTATTAAAATTAATTCAGTTTGTGCAATATTTTAGAAACAGATGAAATAGTATATATAATTCGAGTAAACTGCTTATTAGTTGCTCCTGTGGATTGTATGTCACTCAACTTAAACCCTAGTTAAATAATATAATATTAATATGTAGTTAAATTAAAAGTAGTTTATTCAAGAAATTTTTTATTTAAAAACAATTTTAATAATTTTACAAATCAACAACAACTCAGGTTCATGTCGATCAAAGTAAAGATTCGATAATAAATTTATTTAAATTCATAAAGTAATCAAAATATTTTATTTATTCTTTTAGTACGTTTTGAGTTATCTACATTGGATGATAATATTTATAATTACCTATTAGATTAGACTGATTGTGCTGAATCACAGTTGTTTAGCTTAATTCAATATTTAACTCACTTTACACAATTCAGGATAAACGCCAGACACACATAATGTATATTTTAGCTGAATTAGTCATTATCAATAAAATGTAATAATTTATGTCTTTTCCTTTCAATTGTGCTTTTTTCTTTCTTTTGAACAATTCCTTCAATTGTTTTCAATTGTACAATATGTGCATTCTTTGCTATTGCTGTTCAAGACAATATCATGACAATTTCGCAGACTAAAACTTTTACAAAACAAATATTGGCTCGTTTGATAAGTTTAACAATGTGGTTAAATAATTTGATCAAGCAGTTTCATATGATAGAGAAATTAAATAATTACCATAATTAATAGACTGAAATGTTAAATCGTGTATGTAATTTACAATTTATGAAAGATAATTGAAATATCTTCCAAACTAGGATATTTTCCACCATAAAAAGTATGGCAGATATAGTAGATATGAACAACTACTATTTTCTGAGAAGATGAGCTGAGATTAGCTATTAAGATTTAGAAAATGAAAAGTACAACCGCATTGAATAAAGTAGGTTAATATTACTAGAAATAATGAGAAAACCTGACATACACATTCGCCAGCATTAAACTGACACAATTTGTAAAGAACATCAATAAACAAAAAGAAAATATTTGCTTATAAGTAAAACTGAAAAAAAACGCAATTGCGGTATTGCAGAGAAATAGACCCTTCTGATAAATAATTCTCATGTTATTAAATTTTAATATAATCGATATTATTGATATCCACAACCGTAAACATGTAATAGTTGCTTACTGCTGAATTAATTACCAAGCAACTTTTGAAATTCATATTGCATTTTGGTTAATGTCAAGATATTGAAGGACTTTAGATTCTAATTTTAAAATTTATGGAATTGTACATAAAAGTGATAAAAAATAGTACGGTTTCAAGCTAATCTTTAAAATGTAAAAATATATCAGAATATATCGAAATAATAATTATTAAAAGCTTACCTTTCTATATCTAACATCAAAAAATATTTATATTATAATAACTCACACCTTTTAATAAAAAGTTATAAAAATTACTTCAAGTTCATCATAAATATGTTTACTATACACGAAATAAAAACAGAAAAATATTATTTACAATATTCTTAAATGTCTTATATAAAAAATAAAATTTATCTTAGGCGAGTATTTAAAACACATCTATAAATTTTTACGAACGACACAATGCAATATTGCTTTTTTCCACTCGACCTCAATAGTAAGTGATGTCTCGGTATCTATGATGCAACATTTTCATTTTGTATCGGTATTATACATTTTGAATTGTAAAGCTTTAGTTTTAAATTTGTGCAATATAGCTATCGTACAATAATATTCTGCAACCTTTACGAACCAAAATTTTCCCAAATATAATTTTATTATTGCTTTAGTAGAAGTATGGAAATGCCTGCATGGAATATCGCCAAAGCGAAATGGAAAAGTCAAATTTCTATAGGAAATACTTTGCATTTATTGTGTACACAACAATCAATAACGTTTTACTTTTTGATAGCTTTTCAATTTAATAGAAATTTGTCTCTTTAAAAAACTTATGAATTAATTATATTTTCAAGTTGGAAATAAGCTCTTAACCGAATAATTTACAATTTAATTATTGAAGTATTATTGGAATCTTTCAATTTAAAAAAGAACCGAAAACAAATAATAATACTATATAGCAGAAAAGCATCATTTATAAAGCAACCTAGAAGTTAATAACTTATTATTCTGTAGAAGTATACATTAAATAAAAGAAAATTCAATTAAAACCTCATAAGCGGTAACAAGATTGAACTGCTGTGTAAGCCACAGCGCAGGAAAAGAAATAGGTTTCCTTAGAAATATGTTTAATACAAATCAAAAAAAAAAGAGAATTGTAAAACAATATTGGTTGTACTAAGAGACTAGAATTTGAAATTGAAGAAATTGTTATATTTAATTATAATATTTATTAAAATTGCTATTAATTTGTATAAAATGATCCAAATATCTTAACAGTAAGTGCTATTCCATAGCTCATAATTATAAACATTTAGATTACCATGCATTAACCAATTACGACAAATAAACTTAATTTAAACCCGAATACACAATTAGTAATCCGCTAAACCAACTGGAAATGTTATATTTAAAATAAATTAGTATAATATAATACCTTCATGTTAAAATACAATCAATGCGTTTGATATAATGAATTTTCTACCTATTTTCACTTTAATTAAAATTTACGAGTTCTGTTTAAAAGAGAAATGCTGGGAGGAAAATAACTTTTAACTTTTATATTTGTAATAAATACTACGTTTATATATTATTTAAAGCTTATCACGTAGGGTGGTTTTCAACTACAGCATTAAGCTCTTACACCGTAATTCTGCACGTAATTGTAAAATAAAAAAGCTTTTATCGTAATTCCAAGGATTGTTTTGATAATGTCGAATTTTTAGCACAAAATCGCAATGATAATAAATAAACCAACATCAAAATACATTGCATAAAAAATTAATAGATAAGTTTGCTTCCTCGTTTTTGCATTGAATATTTTAAGGGTTTTGTAAAAGCTGTTTAATAAATGCAAACCTGGGTAATATACTAAAATCTTCTAAATGAGTTTTCATTGTTTTATACACAATTGCATTAAAATTTTTTACAATGCAAATTATACAATTTTAATTATTAAAATCGAGAGACATATATAATGGCATTTACGTATTAATGCTAACAGAAGAGTGGTTGCTCAACCCTTCCATTATCACATAACACAATAAAAACATTTAATGGATCCTTACAAAGAAAACTGCTGCGTTTAATTCAAAAACTGAAAAAAATCGATATTTTTTGTTAAAAATTTAAAAGAGACTGTCTCCCTTGCGACCACCGGAGACCGAAAATTTTACGCATCTTTGCCGGTACTGCAGTAGAGTATCTGGTGGTTATTTGTCAAAGTACAGGGTTTCTTTAATCCACCAAACGGTATAATTATTTAATATCGACAAAACAATTTATTTAATAACATATATAAATTTTATATCCACAGTCGATTAGCTGTTTTACTTTCTATTCTCTGAAATTTGGTTTAAAGAGCACTTCGCGACTAATTATAGTCAGACTATCGCTTTCAAGCTTGAACTGCGTTATATGTGCATTTAAAAGTTAATAGTCGATCGTTAACAATGAAGATATGCAAGAATCGTAGAATATTCTAAAGAATATTCAACTAAGAGGTTTTTCAAATTGTTTGTGTTGGTAGTTCAAAATCATATTAAAATACCTTATTGTGTTTCTTGTGAATTTTCAATTATCGATATGGAAATTTCTGAAATTCTGATTTACGGTCTAACGAAAACCATCGCTAATAACTATTATTTATTGTTAGCTATGCATATGACTATGCTAGCGTTTAGCGTTAGAAATTAATATTTGTAATAAAGGTAGTACATAGCAGTCAAGTATTTTAAAGAATTCAAGACGTGCAGTTATGCAATAAAGGTTAAATTGCAATTTAATTGGATTTCATGGCGCACTTACTACCAATAAATGTTAGCGTGCTACACGAAAATTATTAATTAATTTGGTAATATCAAGCGTTAGTTCGTCTTCATGTGCATTTGTGCAACAGTACATTTAACTTCACCTCAAAAAGTGATTTGCAATTATAATTTAAAATCTGATGTTGCACTTTTTATCGAGTTTTTAGTTTTCATGCATAATTCCATAAAGTTGGAAAAGCTTGTGATTAAAAGGGATTTGTGTTAACGATACGACGACATTCGTTTTGGCGTGGTAGGTAGATTGTAAAAAAGCAAATTAGCGAGTTACAAAACACAATTTTCTTTTATCTTTCCCCTTATTAATTATAAAGCAAGTTTATTAAAAAACATACTAATACAATAAAACGCCGTATTTAATTAGGCCGCTGCTAGCTGAATATTTCATTATTATCTTTGCTAGCAAGCTTAAGTTTGTAATGAAATACGTTCTTTACAAATTGGTGCACACAGAGAGGCGTCAAATTAAATTTTTATTAAATTTGTTTTTAATCCACGATAATGCATGCTCTGCCAAAACTTACTCAACTTGTCTATAATATTCTCAAAGTTTAAACTAGATAGCGCACATTCTTTAGTAGGCACTTAACTTATAGTGGTTTTACAATAAATTACAATTTGATTCTTCCCTTGCCTATAGGTAATTATAATCCGTTCAGGTTTTTTTTACATTTTTTCATATTTATAAACTCAACATTTAAAATGAAAGAATTACCAAATTATTTCTGTATTATTTAGCGTTTCTCTAACAAAGGCCAAGCACAACAAGGAAATGCTTTTTATTACAATAAGCTCTAAAATTGGAAACAAAAAACCCAGTATTTAAACGTAATGTGAAATTCGTTTAAAAAATAGAATAAAATGATTTAAAATAACTTGTTATATAATATTGTTTATATTAATTATTAATTTATATTTTATAATTTCACACTTATCTAAAAACTTGACCTGAAAGTTATGTGCACATTTGTATATTTATTTACCCCTTTCACTCAATTATTAAATAATTTATTCACCTCTAAGAAGCCGAAATTTGATAAACTTCCTTTATAAATAGATTAAAAAATTATATTTGCATAATATTAAAAAAGTTTAGAATTTGTAACCAAGCGACAATGATATTTTAATTAACGTTGTTTACTTTAATGTATCTCTAAATATATTATTACAACATATAGCTTGTAATTTATTCCCAATTCCCATTTTCTTATAACTTCCCAATTGTGGGACGTATGCATTAAGTACATACTTTATCCACATCCTAGTCCGGTAGGGCGAACCTATGACCTGCGGGTTATACACTGACCCACGAAGGATTTTTAAATGACCCACGCATTGATTTTTATAAACTTAATTTTTATATCATAAAAGTGTGAACAGGCAATCGAAAATATTCAAAAATTAAAGTATAAATATCTAATATCGAATTTATAAACAACAAAATATTTTCAAGTGGACTTAATGACCCACGGGTTAGTATTAAAATAATAAGTAACAAAATTTGGAGTTGGAAAGCTCTTTAAAAAATAAGCAAGTTTTGTAGGAAAATTTTTTTTATTACTCCCACCCCTTTTAAGTTATATCTGACTTAAGTTATTAAATTTCAATTTCATATAACGAACTTAACTTTAAAAGTCAGCACTTGAAATCCAGCTACCATGTTAGAGCAATGTCAAAAGTGTTCAAGAGCTCAGCACAGCTCATTTTTCATTGGATGCTAAGAATGCAATAAACCAACTAATTCCCAATAGATGGATTGTCAGAGAAAGCACAGTGGCGTGGCCTCCAAAATCGCCAGATTGTACTCCCCTGGATTTTTTTCTTTGGGGTCGGATCAAAGATATTGTTTATACAGAAAAACCGACAACGAGAGATGATATGAAGTTCAGAATTTGCAATGCTTGTGGATCATTAAACACTGAAGAAGTACTTAGAGCCACTGATAGTATAACCAGAAGAGCTCAACAGTGTTTAGAAGTAAATGGAAGACATTTTGAACACTTGTGACATTGCTCTAACGCGGTAGCTGGATTTTAAGTGCTGACTTTTAAAGTTAAGTTCGTTATAAGAAATTGAAATTTAATAACTTAAGTCGAATATAACTTAAAAGGGGTGGGAGTAATAAAAAAATGTTTCCTATAAAACTTGTTTATTTTTTAAAAAGCTTTCCAATGATACTACTTTCGACATATAGTGCTATTTAAAATTCTGGATTTCTGGACTTTCTGGAGCAAACTACTCTGGATGCCGACTTTTCCCGGAAATAATAATATCACCATTAGATTTGTCATTAGGGCTTTTGTAATAAATGTTTTTAGCCCAACTCTTTACGACTTACCGTTTTTGAAAAAAAGTACTGATACGGGTGGTCTGGGTCACCCAGTATAATAAAAGGTTTAAATATTGTCGGTAGATTATTTTACGCTTTTTAAAAAAGCACTAAACTATTTTTACTGAAAAATAAATATTTTCGGAGCGGTGGAAAGATATAAAAGTGAATATTAAAAAAAAGCTTTAAAGAGGTCTAACTTTCGAGGATTTCAATTTAGAAAAAAAAAATTTGTTAAATATTTTTCTTAGTAAAGTATCTTCTATCACCATATATTGGAATTTATACTAAAACGACGACCTCAAAATCTTAACCAATAAAATTGCTTTGAAGTTAGACGGTTTGTAATAAAAATTACAATTTCTCGGACTGCAACGTCTTACCACACTTGGAATTGATCTTTTCCAGTTAAAATATGTGTGTGATGAAACCCAGAAGGAAAAATAGCTCTTATTAATTTCGGAAGCAAAGAGCGTAAATCTTGTAAAAGAATTTGCTTCCACTTTCTCAAAATGAAACACCGATAATTGAGAATCGTATAATAAGTGTAGTAAATAAAATACAATCTACAAAATTTACTCAATTGCAACTAAATTGTTGGCCAACAATTTGGAACCAGCAGCGTTCCCAAAAAGCAAAACACAGTAGCAAATTAGTAATGCTAAAATAGACTTACCCAAGCATTCGGATAGGTTTACAAGATTATGTACGACAGCAGTTGCACCACCAAGACCCTCTGTGCTTCCAATCATGAAGAAATAGTTGTCAACGTGACCTTCCTCCGCTTGCTAAACTGCATGGTAGAAAGACGATAAAATCGATGCTGGAACAGGAGTAGCTTCGTCCAAACTATTACTGAAGCACTTATAACTAACATGTGAAACACAGTAGGTCGTCGCTGCTGGTACGAAAGAACAAAATAACATTACACGACTTCAATCGTCGTTCCCAAAACGGTTGAACATCCTTTTATCAATTATAATACCAATTGTCGACGTTCACGTTGTTGGCAATTTACTTTCACACTACGCCTCAAGTTGAAAATTCCAAATGCTAATACCTTGTGTTTCTTACTGGTAAGGGAATTTCTACTAAAACTCGGACGAACTTTGAAACTAATTTCGGCCGCTGCACTCCATGCAAACCCATCGAACAGAGATCAAAACAACCGTCTGCGTTGACGTTTTAAATTAAAAGTCCCATCGTTTTGCACGACGTTCGTAATGCAAGCAAGCTAGGGATCTGCCTCAAGCTGCACGTGAATGATTCCCATAGGCGTACGGTGCGACCGACAATCTGAGGTCGCGAAAAACAATTATGCAATAAATTGTTACAGGTTTTACAATAACGTAATTTTTGCAATTTAAGTGTTATGTGTGTTGCCTAAACTGAACCGGACAGTCATAAATAAGAGAGATGTGGACAGAGTTAAATGTAATATCAAATAGATGTAGTTGCTTGGCTTATAACATTTTGCTTTTTTGTGGTGAATATTTAATATTACTACAAGATCAATTTGTGTTGATTTGTTAGTTATACAGTTGTATAACAGTCAATGTATGTATGTCAATAACAGTTAAGTGTTATTTAAATTATCTGAAGTTTTCCAGTGTAAATTAGACTTTGCAAACGACGCTCCACCTATAGTATTCATACCTTGGATCGACTATATATATAAATAAGTGTGTCCGGGACACCCTGTATTTTACTGACCTCATCTGTTTGCTCATCTAGAAAAGTGAAGTCAAATGGAAATCAACAGTAATCTTCAGTTGCTTGAAAATATAGTTATTTAATAAATATTATTATGGTTATTAACATGTTATTACATGTTAGTAATATTTTTTGATAAAATTAATTGTTAACACAAGGCAAAGACACCCAAACCAAACACAGCTCTGTGCTATTATTTACAGGTTTATACAACCCTAAAAAATGACATAATATTTAATTTAATGTATTAATAAAATTCGATGTAATCTTGATATTAATAAGCGCAATTTAATTGATGTGTAAGTACTAACCAGATTAGTCAGTTAAGAAAAAAACAATTATACCTATTGCAATAAATGGGAAAACGTTGCAGCTCTGACATTTTTAAAGCACAAGCCGCCATTAGAAAAATATATAAAGTCTAAGGTAGATGATGCTCTTAAGTTTCAGTCTCATTAAAAATTTAAATTGTTTAATTAAAAATAATGATAAATAAATTATTATAGTATTGTATAGAAATAAGATTGAGCAGAGATAATGATTTAATATAATAAAGATTAAAAACAGCAGTTAACATTATAAAAGAAGAGTTGAATAGTTTTAATTATTAATTAGAATAAAAGTAATTAATCAAAAAATTATAACGAGAACTATAAATTAATTTATAATTAAAAATTTGTCGTAGCGTGTAGCATTCATACGACAGAATTCTTTCTTATAACATTCTTGACAACAAAATTACTATCACTAAAAATTTTACGCTGAACATTTAAAAACTAAGGCTTAAGATTAGTGAAAATATTCCTACGTACCATACCAAAGTAAATTTTATAATTGCTGTTTGCTATTATAAACATAAGAATGCAAATAATACCAATTAGAATAAGTTATTTTCTTGTCTTTAAAGATACTCAACATTTGTTATTTTCATCTTTTAGTTATTAATGTTAAAAACGTAAAAATCAAATAAATGCTTCTTATAACAATGACTTGACTTGAAATACATATATAAAAATAACCAAAGTAGACGATCAAAGGTTTTGCGTTCTGAATGACAATGCTCTAAAAATATTTTCTATATTTCCTGCAAAACTGAATTTAATTAGTAGGATATTTAATTTGAGTTAATTATTTACTACTACACAAATATAACATCTTTACATTTTGTATATCAATTTATTAATTAACTACCAAAAACAACATTCTTCCAGTTGACAACTAATATGTGTATTTGTCTGCTTCTACAGCATCGAGAACTTATGTAACAATTTATTTATTATTACGTTTTTTTATTTAGAAAATAGAGGTGATTGCATATTATTTTAAATTTGTGTTATTTTGTGTTGTGTTCTTGATCGAGATTTATTCCCTTAGAAGTTGTTTATAGTTTATTGTTATTTAAATTTTTTTATTTGATATCAATTTGTTTAAACTAGCAATAATTATACGGAACTAAATAATATGTAATATGTATATGTAAGCTATTACCCAACAACTGCGTGCTTCAACTGAAATATGCGCTTTTACTATATTAAAATTTACATGTAATTTAAAAATAAGTTATGTAATTTTCATTTATATTAATTTCATTTCTAGACATTTTTTATACTGCACTTCTTTTAATTTCTTAAGTACTGTTTAAGAACTATTTACAGTTTTCCAGTAGCTTACTTTAAAATTATTTTTAAATTTTATATTTATTTCAGTTTTAATTCTCTTTCTACATGACTTTGTTTTGTATTCAATTTAAACTTTATTACTAAAATTACTTACTGAAACTCTTATAACATCCAAGAATTCACTTAAACTTTGTTCAATGATACTAAAAAAAAATTTTTAAGCTATTTTTGTAACACAAAAAATACAAATTTCTGAATGGCAAACCAGACGAATACATTATTGATATTATGTTAATAAGCTATTTTAAAAGTCTTGCTTTTGACGAGACTTTAGAAGATTTATAATTTCTTTTATTACTAGAAAAGTTATTTTTGCTTTGTGTTGTTTTATTTTATTATTGCTTTATTAATTTCACTTTTCTTAATAAGATTTATTCTTATTCTTTAACTTTTAATTCAATTATGTTTTTTTTTTATTATTCAACAAATGTTTGATTATTATATTTTACCTTATAAAATTTGTTATGTAAATCTCTTCATATTTACAAGATGTTGTTATCAACAGTTGTTGTTCAACGTCGATCATATTAACAATCCATCGTATTTTTAACTTTTTTTTCTGATTTTAAATAATTACTTTTAATTTCATATCTTATTATTTCTTCTTGTCCTCTATCATTCTGTTTTCCTAACATTTAATTTTCTACAATTAAAACACTTTATTTCTTCTTACGCTCTTCAATAAAACACCTCTTCAACTTAATTACTTTCTTATTCATTCAAAAAGTATGTTTCGACAAATCATATTTTCAAAAGGCGGCTTGTCGGTCCCTTTAAAACCAGCGGCGTTACACAAACAACATTTTAATTACCGATAATTATAAGCATAATATTCAGTTACTTAATTAAATATACAAAAATTTTAACAGACAAAATAAGTACATAACAATATAGCATGTAAACTTAATTTAAAATTTTATACCTATTTACTGTGTAGTTAGTTCCAAGTATCGAATTTTATTTTAAACGATAATAGGAAAGTTATATAACAATCAAGAGTAAGCACGTTCGCATACTTATTACGCGTGTTTAGGAATCTTGTAATAGACCCGGGCATTTGCAAACGCTTTATCGTGACAGATATGAAGACAGCATTGTTCTAAATTATTGTACACGATACTGCTTGTACTTAATGCTTTATTATTAAACTTTTCGTATTCAAGTTTTATTAATATCAAATAATATTTTAAATATAACTCCAGAAAATGATTATAACTATTCAATAAAGTTACCATTTTGCCTTGCAGTTTTTCGTTTTATATGTTCCTTATTGTGTAGGAGTGCATTCCGGAATAAAATTGTATACAGAACGTATCGTGACTTTAGACGCAGTTTTCGCATGCGAGGGTTGGAATTTTAGAACTACTTGGAACGCTAACCAGTGTGCATGTATGAATGTCAAGGATGTTCTACCTGTTCAAGTTCCATGTTAATAATCGTTAAAATGCTAGCACTTAACTGAAGCACTCCAGTACGCATCATACTGGAATATTAGAACGATTTTTGGTGAGCCATGTTATGGAAGTCCGGAGTAATTTTAGAAAGCACCGTGGCGTACTTACGTAGTATGCACCTACTCGTATAATTAATTATGTTCCTTCCTACGGTGACTTCTATTTTAATTTTTAATAGAAGTTTGTAGATTTTATTGATTTTGTACAAAATCTTAAGCGGTATATCAATGGTCACTGCAATTTCTTTCGCATTAATTTTTCGTAAGAGAACTAACTTATTCCCAAAAATATAATATGTACATTTCTAGGTACATTTCTAGCCTGTACCAGCTGTAACCACTAGTATTTCTTTATTAGTCAATTTAGAAAAACGGTACTACCGTCTACCTCCCATTTAATCGGGACCGGTAACAATGATTTTTAACTTTGTCTCTTTATTTTAATAAGAACTTCTCTTGATGAAAGCAGTGAAATTTAGATCGACAGTACAGATAAATTTATATATTTCAGAAGATGACATTTCGGAAATTGTGCTTGGAAGTTTTCTATTTTATAGAAAAAATAAATATTGGCATCCGATTAAATTACTGATAGGTTTACCAAAATTAGTTTTATATTAACTAATGAAAAGAAACTAATCATATAATCGTATAAATGAGCTGTAGTTCCTAAAACTCATAAGCAGGCTAAAGCGATCACATAAAGCCGTTTCAATCTTTACAAACAAATATAAATGATTAAAATTTATCAATAAGCTAACATTCATAGTCATGCTATTCATGTAAATCTCTTTTCCAAAAGCTCCAATAATACAATATTTTTAAATAATTTTAATAAAGCGCATATCGCTCATATTTGAAAATTTTGTTGAATGGTAATAAATTGCAAAGTTGTAATAAATTTATAATAATTATTTTATCGTACGGATTAAACGATTAAAATCAATTAATTTCAATACTGCATTTTATACTACATATTCCAATACATAAAGTAACAATTTTTTTCTGTGGTTTTTATGATAAAATTAATATTTAAATCTCCAATCAAATTTTTTAAAAGTTTAATTACAGAGTAGAATCAATGAACTATTCAGTTTTAATCTTAGTTATTCTTCGCAGTTTAGGTCATTTAAGACGAATATGACATAGCATAAATTGGTACTTACATATTATTAGAGAAATATGTTACACTCTGGTTGCTATTTGAAATTAAGTTTGACTAAATTTAGGTAAGGTTATGTTGGATTGGGTTGGGTTAAATACGTTGAATATCTTAAATACAAGAAAATGTTTTTTTATAAATTTATAAAATTTTATTGCAAAGAAATAATTTTTCATGAAACGCACGCTAAAACTGTCGTTTCTGGTCTTACTAAAGAAAGTAATTGTAAATTTTTGTAGTAAAAATTCTTGCCGTCTCTACGATCTTAAATTCCCGAAAAGTTTGTTCAGAATTGGTTCGTAGACGGAAAATCCAAACAAATTTTCTTAAATTTTAGAAATAAAAATTTTTTTAAATTTTACATCGATAACAATCGTGAAAAAAAGAGGAAAAGTTGCTATAAAAATTTTCTAAAAAACATTCCTTGACGATAAAACCTTGCATTTTGAGTAACGAACAAAATGGCCAAATAAATTTGAATTGAAAATTTTCGTGTCCGAGATTTTGTCGTTTTGCTCCTTTATTAAGCTGTTGTCGATAAAAAGCGTCATACACAAAAATACGCAAAATATGAAATACTATGTGATCGTTTTAAAATATTTTCAAAATTTTTTATAGTTTACGCTCTAGAGCTTCAACAAGCCAACATTTTCAATATTTTTCAATCGGCCGTAGCGGCCTTTATTTACCATCTGATTCTTAATTTCAAAATGGCATTGAAAGTGTATTGCGATTCTCCACAAAATCGATGTGATAAACTTTTTTCCCATCTTCAACCGCAAAGCTGCAAAATGCAAAACGCAAAACAAATTTTAATACGGAATCGCATTTCGAGGAAAATTTTTTTATAAATTGACCCTTCCTTCGATTAAAAATTTTACTTCAAAGAATTAATGTACGTATATTTAAATTATTTTTCATTTACTGATTTTTATATTCACTGAGTATTTAAATAAAAATTACTTCGTTAAAATCTATTTTTTAATTTATTTTGTAGCTTTACTATACTGCATTCAAACTTTTGGTCTGCAATGTATATATGCAAACTATCAGTGGATGCTCGACTAGAATAATCCCCAGTCACACAATTTAAGTCGATTGGAGTAAAGTTCTTTTCAGCGAGCGTCTCGGTTGAAGACATTTTGGAAAAATAACAAAGAAACTTACGGAAAATATCGCATTAAAGTAGTACTTACTTTGATTAACCCACACAATTTACATTTAATTTGTTGACCAAATCTATAAAAGTACTCCGACACCTAATCAAGCAAGTACGTCCAATATATTTGCAAGGACAATCGATATAACTGAGTAACTAAATTAATAATTTATCTTCTAAAAAAAATAATGTTAAATATATTTTCTAAGCATGCACTTCGAATCCGTTGTGATTTCAATAGTTTTACATGCAAAGCGAATCTATTTGCCAGTTCACGGGTGATCAATCGAAAGTTTGTTTCAATAGCACATTTCTGAATAGAGAAAATAATGGAAATGGGACATAAGGTACATTCGATATATCTAATTCATTTCCTGTGACACATACTGCTTTTCCTATCAGAATTTTTCTCAATATCATTTTTTCATATATAATAAAAATAAAGCTTTCAGCTTTTATAGAAAGACCAACATTTAAACTAAAACTTGACAGTTTTTCGTGAATAATATCGATAAATTATTTTGCTGTTATTGTGAAATATTAAGAAAAATAGAAATTCGTTCTTGAAAGCGATTAATTTTTATGTGGCAGTGGACGACTAATTCGCGATTACGCTTTTAATTATTATTCTTAACCGTCTTTGTGCAACTTCAGTCTATATATAATTTGAATCCCAACTTACTAGAAGAGCTTTACTTAAAACCTGTTAAGAAGTAAATTATAATGTTTACCCTTCAATTAATATCTTAAAAGATTTTGATGTCGTTGAAGTGCTTTTCAACTTCTACAAAGACTTTAAAATTTAAATCTTAAGTTTTGTAGACTTTAAACTACATCGCATAACATTTTCTAATATTATGGTGAGGTCTGATTTGTGCCTTCTCTAACATTTTTAAAAGTTTTGTAACTTAGCTTAGAGTGAGGGTTGTGTTAAATCACACTCAAAGTTAGGCGATTACTGGAAGAATAAAATTTCCGTTATTGAAGAATCATTTAAGTGAGAAAATTCTGGTCACAGCTGTGGCATCAATAATCGATATCTACTATCATAATGAATTTTGCTTGGTTGCTTTTATTAATATCACTTCTGGTGTAGAATTGAACGTTAATGAGCAATGTCGTTACAAAATAAGAGCCACTGTATTATAATAATAAAGAAGTAATATAAATGCAAATTCTAGTATGGAAAAATTACTTTGTAAATTATTATTTTTCTTTTTGAAACTTTCCTATTTCACTTTGGAAGTTGACATCTGTTTTATGCAATTACTTATACAGCTTCATTAGAAAGAGTCTTGAAGAGAAGTGTATACTTTAAAATACGTGATATATTCCAATTTTGTGACATTTATACTCTAAGAAAGTACGCGAGACGTGATGACCGTCTTTCAACTACGCGACGCTGAAAATGCCTGCCAACGGCGGCGACGTTATACGTTTGATTTCATTACGTCTAGCTGCAAGCAGCTCTAACATGTGAACACTTCCAGAATAATGATATATACCACAATAAAATGCTTTGCTTCCCTCTATTTCAAACACATGATTTTAAAGCCGTAAAAGTTCAAATAGAAAAATAAATATTTTTAAAATTGTCGTAGTATCGACTTATTTTTTATTTCTCTTTATTTTTCAGCGACGCACTGTCACATGCTACAAAAAGAATGAACGAAAGCGAACAAGTTAGAATATTACAACATTTAACCGATTTACTACGAAAAACCTTCAGCGCCCAATTTGTATTCCCAGCATTGGGGCATGATGACCCCACACCACGTAAAGAACTTCGCAAAATGTGGAGTCGATGGTTGCCCACCGATTCTATGAATACATTTGAATCAGGTAAGGAACTTTTATTTAAATTTTAAACTGCAACATACAAAAACCAAGTTCAAGATTTTATTTTTTCACATTGCACCATCGTAAACTTTATTTTTTATATAAATATCATAAATTTAGTAATAACAATAATGGAAATGGAAAATTTTCATTTAGTAAACAAAGCTTGTGAAATATATAGGAAACTTGGAACTAATTCAAATGAATAATTTTGAGAAAATTTTCATTATTTATGAAAGCTTTCTTACGAATGAATACTTTGCCCCCGTTAAAGCTCTATGCTACTTTTATTTTGTTATAATAAATGTTCGAAACTTAGCAGTTTTTACCATAAATATTTTTTTCTAAGTTTACGGTTGACCTAAAGAAAAAGTTTCAAACTTGCTAAATTAATAAAATGCCTAAACTTTTATATTTGTGTTAACTATAAACATGCTTTCATATTTCATATTAAACTCGAGCCTATAGCTAATGATTACATAAAATGTTATGAAAAAGATTCTATTTCAGAGATTTTGCAGATTCCGACATAAAATTTTTTCTAATTATTGATATCCCGTTATTAGATAATGTGGAGGCGGCTCACGGTTGGACCGTTTAATTAATAAACCTTTAGGTTTATTTTCCGGAACTTCATAATTACTTAAATTTCGTTTTATATAAACCATAAAATTTATATCATCAATAAAAGTGAAAGCTCGTTACAATTCCGAGACGTACATACATCGTTCCCAGGCAATATTTATAACCAAACGTTAAGCTATAATGCAGAATTTTACGACGAATGTAATAAATCCAACGAGATGAAATGATATTATATACCTAAAATATTAAAATGTTTACTACGGGAAAATTTTAATGTTTTTAATTATTTTCTCTTATCTTCTACAACCGAAAACGTCTCAGACTTTAAATTAACATTTTGTCAACACATCATAATTTTTTTTAAAATAAAATGCGAAGAAAAGAAAACCTTTTGCAGCTATTATTGTAAAAAATTGCTCTATAATGGTAAAAACTCAATGTATTTGTTACTAGTTAGAGCATTTTGCATCCATTTAGATAATCTACGTACCATTTCACATGATAAAGATGTAAATTTCCTTACGTTAAATAACATTCTTAGACTCGAAACGGTTCACTTTCTACACCGTTCGCATTTCAACTTTAAATATATGCCCAAGTTCATTTCAGCCGAGAATATATATTTTAAAATATTCCTGCGAGCTGATTTTTTTGGAAAAAAATTAAATGTTACATTTGTATAACAAACCACCGCCGTTATTGTACTACAGAGAGAGCCTGATAATAATTTAATAATAAAATTGCAAGCCCATAATTCAAGTTTTTTATATAAACGTGTTTGCTCGCATCCAATTTTAAACGAATATAAAATGGTTTAATCTATTGTACTTTTTTTACGAATATAAAAGTACAATGGCATATATGACACGCTACTTGAAAATATACATACATAAAAGTCCCGCCGCTTTTAAATTGAACAAAGAGATGATCTGAGGGAGGACTTGGAATAAATATAACTGTTGCTTGTAAAATGTTGAATGCATGTATCTTCAAAAAAAGTCTATCATAATTCAAACGAAAAATTGCGTTCCATGTTAGTAAATTATGCTTATATACTCTAAAATAGGTTACAATATTTCAAATATATTTTAAATAAAAATTGCAATTTTCCTAAAAATATTTAAAACAAAAGTAGCTCTCGGATTCGCCAGAAGCAATTGCAATTTTTATGTTTAATGGTTTCTTAACTTTGCAGATAAAATTTTTAGCAATTAAAACAGAAATTAAAACGTTATCAAAACACAAAAATTACAATAACTTATCTCCCCCCAGCAGATGTTATAATTCCCTCCACTGCACACTCTTGCATAAAATTTTGAAAACTTATTGAACCTTGCTTTTTAAATTTTATTATCTTAACGACTTTTACTTTTCATTTCTACTAAATGATTAAATAAATATTAGAACGCATTTCTTTATTTTGACAAAATAATTCCGACAAAAAATTTGCTTGTTATGCAAAACTCATTAAAAGTTTCGTAATATCAAAGTAAAATATTTTAATTATTTTTCATGTAAAAGTAAACAAAATTATGTCACAATGTAGGGTGTTTTTGATTTGTCTTTCTGACATGAAAAGTTATAAAGAACTAATAAATTAATAAATATTCAAATGTAAGTTATTTTTTTAACGGTGAGCACATTTTTATAATGTGATGTGATTTATAATTTTGATAATAGATATTACAGATATTGCATTGTCTGTGACATAACAGGGACATAACATAACATAATTATTGACATAACAATAATGTTAGATTAATTAGAATTTTTAGATTCAAGCAGGTTAATACTTATTATGCATATTGTAATGTAATTTTATAATTAATTTAAATTTATCTAAATAATCCAACTTTGTAAAGAATTTACAAAATTTTAATTTTGTTTGAATTTAATATAAAATTTGGTAAGGCATAATTTTATACGGTACCGTCTCGCAGCTGTCTTCTTATCACATAAAATTGTTGTTCCTTCGACAAACTCTTCAAATCTTCAAAATTTTACTTTGAATTATACTTTTCAACCAAAAAATCCCACTTTTAATCAAAATTAAAATTAAATTTTTCAAAAATTAGAGAAGCGGACAAATATATAGGTCTGTTCCGTCGGCCATTTTGATGACCAAAGACATCTTTTTCTTTTTGTTACCGACATCGCTACTAAAATAAACAATTTAAAATTTTAAATATACGAAATGAAACAAAATTTTAAACCAAAACAGATCTAAAACAATTTACAAAACAGTTTTATAAAAATTTTAAAACACGACAATATATTTTATTATATTATATTTATATTATAAGTTTTATTATATTTTTTGTAAATGAGAAGATTTCTAAATGAATTACGCATTATTGTGGAGTGTGCATCTAATTTTGTTTTTAATATACATTTATATACAATTAATAAATTTGTTAGTAAATGAGACTCTAATTATCGGTTGTCACTTTAAATTTTTTATTATGAATAAACTAATTTAATAAAATTAATTTAACATTAAATTGGAAATAGGCAGAGACGATCATTTTGTATTGATTTGCTAGCAAAAACTATGCTGGAATGTATTTTAATAAATATTTTAGCGTTTGCTAAATAATAGATTAAATTTGTCACGTTTATGTAAAACTGTTACAGTTTTAATATAAATAGAAAGAATTATTTACCATAATGCTGCCTGCTTAAATCACTAGATGAATCAAAATTAGATATACACATATTAGGGAACTGTAATATTTAAGATAAAATTAAATTTGCATAGTAGATGTTTGAATTAGCTAAACTTTTTTAAACTATTTCGAACTATTCGAAAGCGACAGTTGATAATCTGAAAGATGCATTCGACATTGTTAAAAATTGTGAAAACTATGCAAATGCAGTATGCAAAATAATGTAATTTATTTTCACTAACCGGATAGCAAAATAAATAGGGTAAATAGGGTCCTGTGCACTGTGTATTAAGGTTAATCCGGAAAAGTGAAGATTATCTGCGAAATAACGTAATAGATTAGAACTGGAGCTGCTATTTGAAGTCCACTAAAACAGGAGAAGAAGGTTGAGTGTGGCTGAAACAATAGAGGCAAAGTTGGAGGAAATCATAGAAAACATAACCTCATTTTTTGGAAATAAATTTGTTATAATAACTATGAGTGCTGTTGAATGCAGTAAGTGCTTCACCTCGTCAGAATTAAGCGAGATGGTTAGGTGCAGAATATGCCGATCGTACTTGCATGCCATTAAATGTGCAGAGATCTTCAGATCAACTTTCAAAACCATCTGTGACCTAAAAAATCTTGAATATGTCTGTGATGGATGCAACAGTTTTCCCGATGGGGTGAGTGGCTCACTTGAAATTGATAAAATTATGTCTGTTCTTGCCGACCACACAGAGAGACTCAACTCTATTATGAAATTGATAAGTCGGTCTGGTGATATAATTCAGAGAGTCTTTGATCCCGCAGCTTTCTCTACTGGTTTTGTTAGTCCACGCATCCCGGATTGTGATAATTCCGGTGTTTTGCCGGAATTAATGGATAATCGTGATGACTTAGATGTTCCATTGAATCCTTTGTCACCTAAAATACTTATCTCGGGGCCGATGGTGGATGGAGATTTAAAGGTGCTCCACGAGTCCAGAAGAGCTAAACCCAGGAATGTCATTCAGAATAGGGATTTGAAGGTGCATCGCGAGTCCAGAAGAACTGAACCCAGAAATATTGTTCAAAATGCTGTTCGTCAGGGGACTTCTAATGAAGGCGCATTTGCTTTCTCCCAGCGCTTCGACCGAGGCAGAGAGAGATTAGTTTCTTCAATACCTCTAACTACTGCTGCTAGAGACAGAAGATCGCTGGTTATTAGCAGCAAATCTCAAGCGAGTGGAGTTGTAGAGGCAGCATCACTGCAGGCAGCAGACAGGCGTCAGTGGATATACATTGGTAGGCTCTGCCCTGACACCACTTCAGATACAATGTTGACGTATGTAAAGGAGGTGTTGAAGATCGATGTTGTCAAGTGTGAGTTACTCGTGGCTGCGGAAGAGACATGCTCCTTCAAATTGGGCGTACGTGAAAGTGTATTGCCAAACTTGTTAAATTCCGCCATATGGCCTGTAGGAGTTGCAGTACGTGAGTTCTTACCCAGAAGACCATCTTTTAGATATCAGTCAATTAGAACAAATCCGCAATGATTGAACTTGGATGCACGTAATAATGATCCGCGAGACTGGACCGATAGTCGTATGTACACTGTCTTCCAAAATGTTAATGTTAATAGTTCTCTTAATTTCAGCAACGATATCATGTTATACTATCAAAACGTTCGTGGTCTTCGCACAAAGACTACTGAATTATATAATGCTGTTCTTTCCGAAAATTATCAGATTGTTGTATTGACGGAGACATGGCTGAATGATAGTTTTTTGAGTTCCGAGTTTTTTGATTGCCGTTATAATGTGTTTCGCGGAGACAGATCTTTGGTGGTCACTCAGAAGTCACGAGGAGGAGGAGTGCTGGTGGCAGTTCATAATTCTTTGAACTCATCTTTAGTTCATGTACACACCTTGATCAGAGAGGAAATTTGGGTAAGCTTGGGTATCGGATCTTCTCTATTGCTGATATGCGCTGTCTATATTCCACCCAATAGCAGTTCAGCAGTTCAGCAGTTACGCTGAATTTACTACTTCTGTTAACGAAATATCAGCTAGCAAACCAGATTGTCATGTTTGTATCACCGGAGATTTTAATCTCCCTGGCATAAATTGGTCCGCTGTTGACAACGACTGTTGCCTCACACCTTACTGTGATAGTGAATGTAGCAGTTTATTTTGTGATAATCTCTTTTCTTTTGACTTAATGCAGTATAATTCGACTCCGAATGCAAATGTTAGCATGCTAGACTTGATCTTTTATAACTCTTCCGATATTAGGGTGACTAATATTAGCGGAGACACGTTAATTAATTGCGATGCTTATCATCCTTCATTGTCTGTTGAATTGATGGGGGTGGGTACTTCTAATCTTTCTCAAGGTGATGACTTCTACTATGACTTCAGATCATGTGATTACAGTGCTATCAATTCTGATCTGTCATCTATCGATTGGACGTTCTTATCGCATGGTCTAACTATGATTGCGTCGACAGATTTTATGAGGTTCTTTTGTCCGTGTTTGACAGATTGGTGAGGGTTCGTGCCGTGGCTTCGGGTTCATTTCCTTCATGGTTTTCCGGCATTACTCGCACCTTGATTTGGGAAAAGAAATTAACTCACAGGCTATACAAACGTTATCGATCAGAGATTCGTTATAAACAGTTTTCTGATTTAAGACGCGAAATAAAGCTTAACATTTCCACAGACAGAGCTGCTTACTTGAAAAAAGTACAGCGTGATTTGACTCTAAACCCATCTTGCTTTTGGAGATACATAAATTGCTATAAGAAGACTAATTGCGTTTCAAGTGTTTTGAAATTTAATGATATTGCTAGTAATGGTGAATCGGTTTCGAACTTGTTTGTTGACTATTTTGAATCAGTTTATGCGGATGATGGGGGGGCTGATCTTCCATTCACTTATGAAAGTCGTACAAATACTGTTTTATCTGATATAAACATAACTGAGACCGCAGTTTTAAATAAGATAAATTCTCTCTGTTCATCGAATTCTTGCGGTCCAGACAAGATTACTGTTTTTTTTTTGTTAAAAATTGCCATTCGTTAGCTTGGCCACTGTCTATAATCTTTCGGAAATCAATGTCTCTTCGAGCATTTCCCACGGCATGGAAGTCAACCAAAGTTATTCCGATATACAAATCTGGTAACCGCGATAGTGTTGAGAATTATCGTGCAGTCTGATTGCATCCATGTTTGCTAAAATATTTGAATCAATTATTGCAGATGCTATTACCGATCACACCAAAGTTTCTGTGATAAATAACCAACATGGCTTTGTGTCTGGACGCTCCACCTGTACTAATCTGTTCTCATTTACTAGTTTTGTTTCTTCTGCTATTGAGTGCGGTAAGACGGTAGATTGTATATTTACCGATTTGTCAAAAGCGTTTGATCAGATTCCTGTTAATCTGCTTTTATTAAAACTTAATAAAATGTACTCCATTTCCTGCCCCTTGATTAATTGGTTGAAGTCCTACCTTACTGGAAGAGAGCGGGTTGTAATTGTAAATGGTTATGCTTCCCGCAGATTTCGTGTTACATCTGGAGTTGGTCAGGGATCCCATCTGGGCCCTATTCTTTTCTTACTGTACATTAATGATGTGGATTCTGTGATAAGATTTTGCGAATTTTTGTTATTTGCCGATGATTTAAAATTATTTCGTCTGATTTGTTCCGACAGTGATTCTGAACTTATCCAGTGGTCTTGTAAGATTACAAGATTGGTGTGATCTTAGTGGTCTCAAACTAATTGTTAAAAAGTGCAAAGCTATGAAATTTACAAAAAAGAGATGTAATGTGTGCTTTTCCTACTCGATCAACGGTGTGATTCTTGATAATGTTTATGAGTACAAAGACCTTGGTGTTATTCTTGATCCTGCTCTGTCATTCCATCATCACTTGGGCTCGATTGTCTCGAGAGCAAATAAGATGCTGGGATTCATCAGCAGGTCGACTTCTGAGTTTAGCGATATCCGTGCTCTGACCACCTTGTATTCATCGTTTGTGCGATCAATTCTTGATTACTGTTCGGTGATTTAGTGTTCATCGTATTCTTCGCGAGTTGTCAGGCTAGAGAGGATCCAGCGTAGGTTTGTTAAAGTTTTGTGTTTTAGAAGTCGCATCCAGTACTCCTCCGAAGTTTATGAAATGCTTCTAAAGTACTTTGGGCTGATGAAACTGTCTGCAAGGAGGTCTGTCTCAGATTTAATGTTCATACACAGATTGCTAAATAATGTTGTCAGTTGTCTGGAGTTACTTGAATTATTCCTGTTTCATGTACCTGTGAGACGTCTGAGAGAAAATCCAATTTTCTTCTAAAGTTTTCACAGGTTTACGTTCGGTCAGCATTCAGCCATATCTAGATTGTGTCGTCTTGCAAATACTATTTTTGTGCAACACAAAGAATTAGACTTTTTGCACGGGAGTGCAAGTAATTTCAAAAAAGAGCTAGTGGCATATTTCGATTCGGTTTAGTCTTGGGTTATAGTACATTTATTGTAATATTTGTTTCATACTGTCATTTAATGTTTGATTGTTGTATTCTGGTAATGGTGTAGAAACCGTTAGTATTAAATAAATAAATAAATATTAAAATAAACAAACTGAATTTAATATTAAAATAACGAATTTTAACTGTTAAGTAAAGAATACCTACTTAGTATGTATGTATTAGTATTAGTATATTACGTGCCGAGGTAGAAAATGCTTCATTACAGCCGAGCGCTAGGTGAGTTGACTGACGCGCAAAGCGCCGAAGTCAACTGTAAACGCGATGCTGGAATGAAGCTTGACACCAAGGCATGTTTACTATTTTATTCACAATCAGTTAGTAATCGACACATCCCTGACTTTTAAAAAGTTGGGAAGCAGTTTATTATTTACTTTAACTTGACAACCAATCAGAAAGCTATATTTTGCTTTACTTCTTACCTGGTTGGTGGAAAGGGTGGAAAGTGGTCACTTCCCAACCTGCAATGTCGTAATGTCGCTAGGCAAGAAATGGAACTGACAAAAAATGTGCGAATAAAATATATTATATACTAACACCCGTATTCATAAAAATTTCTTAAAGTGTCGCTTAGGAATGTTTTAGTTATAATACTGTTATAGGTTATGACAGTTGACTGATTCTTTTAGGTTATAAACCGCTTATATCAGTCTTATAACAGTCTTATAACAGTGTTTTAGCGCTATTGAACGTTTATGAATAATGTTTTTTGACATTTTGCTTATAAACCTGTTATAACTTTTTATGAATACAGCTGTAAGTATGTATTCTTGATATTTTAATTAACCTAATAATTCAAAACCCATCGAAAACGCAATTAAAATTACGAATTTTAGAGCTTAAATCTTAACATTTCAATTTGCATGCTGAGCGGGTGGCCTATAGTACTGACTCTAAATCACGCGTAAGGCACAGCAGAACTGGCTATATCAAGTTACACACCCCTGCTAATTCGCATTTTTAAAATGCCGTAATTTCGTCAATTATTGCATAATCCAAAAAATTTTTTGTGTTAATATACTCAGAAAATTGTCCTCTTTCCAATGGTTCAATTCTTGTGATAGGTTACGTGACAATTCCCCGCAATCTAATAGTTGGGTACTACTAGTAAAAAAAAAAGCAGGAGTTAAAATTACATAGTATCTACCTATTTTACAATACTGTCTAAAAGCTGAATAATTTGATTTAAAATTATTTGAAGAAGAATTGGAAAAGTAATTAACTGGAAACTAATCAGCACGCTAAGTTAGAAAAAAGTAACCACATCTCGACTAAATTTACTTGGTTAATACCATGCTTTTATTAAATAAATTGACAAACTACTAAGATTTATTCAACATTTCTCTATGCCATTAGGAGAAAGTGAAGCAATCACAACTTTGCATTCTTTCATTAAAAATATAGAAGCAAATTTCATAAAATGGTTATCTACAGGGTGATTGTTACGATAATATATTCTTAGTTGGCGGTAAATACTATAATTGATAATCGACGATTCCACGGTCACGGTTGTTTAAACAAAATAACGTAATTAATCTAAACCTTGCTCATGACTCATGGACGAAGATGGACTGGAATAGATAACTATAATTAGAACAGAATTAGAACAGAAGTATTCCACAGGAGTAGCTAAAATCAAAATTTATTGCAATTCCCAAGAAAGAATGCGCTTAAACATGCGTAATAACGTTGCTCTTGGAATTAATGCAGAAGTGGTAAATCCCTGACGTAGACAATTAAATCAATCTTCATAAACATATTAATAGGCTTGCATATCTCAAAGTTTATTTTGTAGAATTTGAATGAACGCTTTTTATCGATTGTGTTGTGTACAATTACACAGTGGTGTAATTGCCTTTCTGATTGTTTATATTTCATGTACGATAATTACGTGCATTTTGTTTGATATTTTATTGTGATTTAGTTTGCATAGTGCCAGTAATTTAAATGTGCAATTTTTCTTTTTTAATCATTATTACAATATTTTACTAGATTTTGACTTGTTTTGTTTTTTGTGTAGCTTCTTTAACCGATGACGATAATGTTATAAATTCCCAAAACGTGGTTTTTACTTTTTTATTTTTGTAGATTGATTTTTATTTTTATTTCCTTGTTGTTCTTTCAAACTTTTCTTTTACATTTAACGAACAACCCCCCAAGTTGTGCTTTTACTTTAAAAGTGCACTTTAAAACTCAAAATGTGTATTTAAAACAACTGGTGCCGGTAACGATGCGTCGCTAGGAAGTCAAACTTTTGCACGCATGTGAGGTAAACATACGTAACGACTAGAAAATTCCTAAAAAACATAATATAATCAGACGATCTTTTTGGGGTAGGTAAGAAAGTAAGTAATTTTCAAAACCGTTTATATAAATAAAAAATTAGTGACACAAAAGTCACGCACGCAAGCTGATGTATAGAATATTATGTGGTAACACTTTTTCAAAATCATTACACGTTTCAGTCCAATAATTATTGTCATAAATTACTTACTTGAAAGTTATAAAAAAGAATTTAAGCTTTAGGTGTTACTTAATTGATATAGATA
This sequence comes from Cantharis rustica, assembly GCA_911387805.1. Taxonomy (NCBI): domain Eukaryota; kingdom Metazoa; phylum Arthropoda; class Insecta; order Coleoptera; family Cantharidae; genus Cantharis; species Cantharis rustica. The sequence goes on from OU426879.1 coordinate 42,536,646, forward strand.
TGGTATTTAACCATTAACAGTAAGTACATCATTAAAGCTAAAAGCTTTTAACTAAGGTAGACATTACCAGAATTTTTCCATTTTGTTTGCTCTATCACATATCATTAAAAGCTTTCAGATTATAAGTACAACTTAATTACGCATGTAAAAATTTTGTTTTTATGAAACCTACGCGTACGTTTGTAAAATAATAATCAATGTTCAAATTTGCAAATTTTTTTTTTTTTAAATTGGAAGTGATTTATTTTTATTGATTTTCTTAACAAAATAAAACTCAAGTTTTGTTTTATAAAATTTTGTTATGTGTGAAAAAGACAGTTTCGTTGTCAGCAAGCTAGAACCCCAATTTACAGAGCGACCGTTGGGCTGTCGGAATATTTGTCCCTGGGGATGTTTGGAACATCTCGAGTCAGCACTGACACATCATAAATATTGTGATAGGCCGCTCTTCAAGAATATCGCTAGATGTGACTTGTTTCCGCTTTCCTTCCTATTAACAAGTAACAAAGTTTGATATTTTACCAAACGAAACTAATATTGAGCCCCACTATTTAAAAAAAAATGTTTATAAATTTTTGGCTAAATCGAAAAACAAATCGTATTTGAAAAGTTAAACTAAAATCTACATTTATTGACATTTTACATGATTTATGATATTCAGCTGATGTTAGAGGGATTTTATGCAAGTGTTGATTTTGTTATAAAACCAATTTATATTACCCAACTGAAAAATTCAATCAAAAATTAATTAGAATTTTTCTTTTGATAACAAAAGCTCACAAATTATTTTAATTAAATACCGTTCTAGGTTTCTGTTTTTATTTAATTGAAAGGAATTGTAATACGTACCTATATACTATACAAAATTATACATAAATAATTATGATGTGTAAAAACAGTCATTAATAAATTTTTAACACAAAATTGAATATTAATAACAAACCTATTGCGGCAATGTATTGAATAACAATTTAAAACAAATAGTCCGCCATTACATACAATTTTATTAAAGTCTATGATCAAATATGAGTAATTGACGTTCTAAGGAAGTATGTACAATATAAAAATGTTATTATATAAATGACAAAACACACTTAACAGAGAAATTTTAATAATCCGCTTTTTATAACTTCAGAGAAATTTTAAGGGTATAATGTTACACATTACCAAAAAATATTTTTACATTAATCAACTTTGCTAATTATGAAAATTAATGATCTAAAGTAACTTAACAATAAATTACTTCATACGTTTTATGTGGTTTTTGTTATTATTCTAAAAAATTATTAATTAAAATTTATTTAAGGCTAAGATTTTCATATGCCGTTTTCATTTTAGTAAATTAGTGTCAAAAGTATCCAGTTAAACGTTAAAATTTAATAAACCGAAAATAAGTAAGCTCGAACCAAAACTTTGTAGTTCTTTACCCTTCAGCGAAAATAAAAAATGCTTTATTATCGCGTTTTTAAAAGCAAAGTTATTTTATAATAATAAAAGTAAGTGCTAAAAGCGAAATAAAAATTTGAATCTTTTAAAGTGTGTTAAAATTAAAAATTGTGAGATAATTTTAAATTTATTTCGCATAAAACGGATCTTAATTAATTTATCTAAACTGTAAATATTTAATTACGGTTTTATATTAATTTGTAGTAGTATAATTTTTGATGTTAAAATATTTACTCGTAAATAAATTATTGTCAAAATTTCTTTGCACGTTCGTTGAGCAAATATGTTTTAAATCTCGGATAGGTATATAAATACATTTAATGTAATTTGTTACTTATAATTTATTAACGTAAAACAAATTGAAATAAATATTTAACTGTGCGTAGTGCTATCAAATATCGACATTTTTGAAATTATGAAGCATTAAAAATTACCGGAGCAATTTTACGTTTAACATACGCGATAAGATAACTTTGTCATTTTAATTTAAATTGCTTCGATGAATAAATAACAGTAAAATTTGTTATTCTCTTTATTCTTTCTTTATACAACCTTAACCCTATATTATTTGCAATGTTTGATCCATTTCGTATTTTTGTTGTAAGATGATACACCCTAGGGGTTAGTATGGTGAATGAATAAGCCAATGGAACGTAAAATTTTCTTTTTTTATATTACGATCTTGGCTTTGATATTACTTGTAAAATGTAGGTATATCTCTGAACCTTCACGTACTGCTGTTCCCGCATTTATCTGAGCAAATCACCATTATATCCAACATCACGTAATGGATCGATCTAAATACATAAATTACAGTTTACGGTAAAATCTTGGTCAAATTCCACACACATGTTACTACCAACTATAACACTTTCCAAACGAATTTTTCTTTAAAAGCTCTACAGTTTTATGTATTTATTTTCACTTTGCTTGCCAAAGTGAAATGTGAGTAATTATTTTAAGATGCAATTTAAAGGCAGTTACGTTTTGCGACACACCTAATAATACTTTTGAGATTCAATGTGCACTTCTAAAATTTATTTTGTGAAGTCCAATTAATTGATTCTTTAATGATATGACTAACCAGGTTATTAAAGTCTTTACTATTTGGCTGATCCCATGCAGCTCCTACAAAGTGGCATTTGAAGCTAATAAATAGCTAATACCAGCTATTAGTCGTTGTGTAACGTAGTCATGCTATTATATAAGTATTCTAAGGTCTCCAATCAAATAATAATCACAAAGCAAAATTTTAACCAAATAAATTGTTTAAAATGTACTGCTTATCATGTTCTAATAATCACAGATCAACACGAATTTTGAATTTGATAAGAGGGTATAAAATTTTGATAAATTTATTGATGGTTAGACGAAAAAAATATATATGGCCTGAAAAAGTTTGCTGTTGTATCCAGGAGAGCGGTTGACCAGTATTTTAGAAAATCCATAATTGAAATTTTTATTTATTGATAAATCGAAACAAATGGAACTCTATGTAATTTTTATCAACTTTTACAATCATATCAGATTACAAAATAGTAAAAAAAAATTTAAAAGTAAAGCCTATTACTCTTTTTTCCATGTTCATCAGTACTTTCTCTCACTAAACCCCCAATGTAGTTTCCCATCATACTTTTGTTATATTGGCTCTGATAAACGTTGTTCTAAGTTCATAATATCTTCATGAAAATGTTTTTCTTGTTTTCCTGAGTATGCCTCCATATTGTTTTCAAATTTATCCAAATAAGCATGCAGGATATATGTACTTTGAGAGACATTCTACAACCCATAGTTTTAAAATTTTCTAACATGTGTTTAACTTCTTCATGTACCATATTCGGTTCCACAGACGTTGGCGACTTTTCTTCTATGTTTGTATTGTGCATTTGAAGTATTATCACAACATTATATTTGATAAATGATGCGTCTTTTATGATTGTTTGTAGTATTTAGTTCAAAAAGCTAAAACGACTTTTAAAAGCATTCCTATAGATGGATTAACCTAAATTAACTCAGTAAAATGGATTAGTCCATAAGATAGCTTGGAAATCCGAGGATAAATATGGGGTAGATTGAGGAAGTTACAGATCAGATGATCGACAATATTAGAAACTATAGCGCTTTTGCAATGAAACATCTCACAAGAGAAGTAAGATCGGAAGACGAACAGACAGTTAGCTTGCCGTCACTTCAGCAAAAAGTTCTATATAAAACTCTTTTCCCAAATTTAAAGAAGAATGATACTACGCAACTTTTTAGATTGCATATAAAGACAATAAAGCACAAAATAATATTTCAAGAAAGTCAACTTAATAAAATGACAAGACTAAATAATATTACGTATTTTTACAATGTCAAAACTTATTTATTTTAAATGTTCTTTGTTGATTCTGGAACTTGGAAAAACTATGACGTTCAGTTGAAGCAAACTAATAATCAATTTAAATAATTATTACAAATAAAGGCTTTCCTGTATTGTCAATGCAAGAAATAAATCATGTTCGATTAATCTCTCTACATTAAATTATTTTAAAAATTATTGAAAAATATTATTTTTCTTTATTTTGGCCGACTGTAACAAGTAAAGCATTGAGAAATTAAAAAAAAAACTTCTTTTGAAGTATAAATTCTAAGCTTGACGTGAAGCTGTGTCGTATATAGAGCTTTGCAGGTAAGACATACGTGCAGATGGTAGTTAAAAACAAGGATCAGACTGTTTTGTTGCATGACCGAAATTGAAATTGCTCAAAGAGAATTTCTCTACATACATACTAACCTAAGATAAGCCTGATATAACTAAACCACCATTACGCAATCATCACTGTATTAATAATTTATTGAAAGCGAACCTATTACAGCTCAAAACACTTATATTTCTTAATAGTATTCAAAATTTTAGACATTAAATCTTTTTAAAATCAATATATTTAAAAAATATAAGTATCTAGACAAAGTTTAACAATAACATACGAAACAAATCTTAGTGCATTTGCTAAATTCTATTTTCTTCTGTAATGGGAATCTTGCTATCACTTGGATTACAAACTCCTCATCACACCTGGAATTAATGTTTTCCAGTTAAAATATATGTGTGATGAAACCTAAATCAAAAATCAGCTTTTATTAATTTCAGAAACAAAGCGTGGATCCAGTAAAAGAATTCGCTTCCACTTTCTCAAATAAAACACCAATAATTGAAAATCGTATAATGATTGTAGTAATTAAATAGTCTACAAAATTTACTTAACGTGGTTATAATAATTTCCAATTTGATAAATATGAATCTGCAGCTAAACATCTGACTTACAAACCACGTCGCAAACAACAATTTGGAACTAACAACGTTCCCAAAAAACCAAACACAGTAGGAAATTAGTAATGCTAAAATTGACTTACCCAAGCGTTCGGATAAGTTTACAAGATTTTGTACGACAGCGGTTGCACCACCAAGACCCTCTGTGCTTCTAATTATGAAGAAACTCCGCTGCGTTGGAAGAAACGGGGTTTCTAGCTGAACTGCACGGTAGGAAGACGATGAAATCAATGCTGGAACAGGATTAGCTTTGTCTAAACTATTACTGAAGCACTTATCACTAACACATAAAACACAGCAGGTCGTCGATGCTGGTATAAAGGAACAAGATAACATTGCACAGTCTCAATCGTCGTTTCGTAAAACGCTTAAACACCCTTTCATCAATTGTGATAGCAATAATTGTCGACGTTTATTTTGTTGGCTATTTACTTTTACTTTACGCCTCAGGCTGAAAATCCCAAATACTGGCATCTTGCTTTACTCACTGATAAAGAGATTTCTACTAAAACTCAGACGAACTTCGGAACTAATCCTGTCCGCTGCACTCAATGCAAACCGTCTTCGTCGACGTTTCAAATAAAAGCCCTCTATTGTTTCGCACAACGTTCGTAAAAATGCAAACAAGCTAGAGATGCGCCTCAAACTGTGCGCGAATGATTTCCATGGGCGTAGGGTGCGACCGACAATTTAAGATCGCGAAAAACAATTTTACAATAAATTGTTACACTTTGAAAAATCCATTTTTTGCTTTAATAGTAGTTTGGCACAAACTTTTGGAGTATATCCAAAAGTTTCAGGTATAATTTCATTCCAAGCATCTTACAAGACTTGCCATAAATAAGTTTGTAATTTTAGACTTTTTAGTCAAACCTCACTGTCTAGTTTCTATCACAATAGCTCAAATCCGGACACTGAGGTGGCCAATTCATATAATTTAGCACTCTCCTTCTTTCATTTTCTCGCAAATAGTTTCTGTATAACTTAGAAGAACGCTTGGGTTCTATCTCAAGAAAGATATCAAATATCTGTTGATATCCTTTTTTTTAGAATTCTTTCTATTTTGATAAAATCTCCGACGCAATTGTTGCCGAAACATCCCCAAATCATAGCAGAATTTCCACATTGCTTTACAGTTGGGACAATGAATTCATCTAATGACCGTCTTTATAGCGCCTTCGTACAAAAGCTCGTCTATAAGAACCGAAGATCTAAATCTTTTTCCACTGACTATTTGACCAGGTTTCATGTTGTTTTACTCAAGCTATAGTCTTTTTATTTTGTTTTGAGATCTTAGCAAAGATTTCTTCATAGCAATTCTTTTACGAAGGCCGGCTGTTTGCAACCTTCTCTTTGCCGTTCACAAACTGACGTTATTATTGATTTTCGTTAATTTCCTGGGTAAGTTAAGGTGCCGTCATTTTTCGATTTCGAATGCTATGTCTTACAATTAATTTATCCTCGCGTTTGGATGTCACTCGAGGTCTTCTAGTGCTTTTTCTGCTATATTTAATCTCTTCTTTCCTTAAATCTCCTAAGGGGGTTCTGCACTGTACCTGTGAAAACGACTCTTTTTTCAGCAATTTTTCTAATTGAATCACCTGAATTGTGCAAATGAATAATAACACTACGTTTTGTAGGCAGTATATTTTTATTTCGTCCCATAATCTCTCAACTATTAGTGTTTCAAATAAAATTTAACTTTACATAAAATATTTATAAAAATACAAAAAGAATTCAATGTTTCATAATATTTTTAACAAGAAAATATACCGATGAGAAGTCAAATTAACTCAATGTCCACAAAATACAAGTTTAAAATTACAATAAACATTGATCGAATTAAAATTTTATAATAGAAAACTTTGACATAGGTAAATAAATATGAGAAAAACATGGATAAACCACTTTATTTACAAACATTATTTTGTTTGAAGCACTATTTATACTTATTAACTAAAATTTATAATAATTAATTTATAAAAATTGAAGTGTACTTATCCTTTTGAACTATGTACATCTCGAGCTTCGCAGTGATACACAATTAACAAATGCAATAAATTACACGACGGTTATGTAATAACCATTAATAAATTATTTCTTTAAGAATGAACATTCAAAAATTATATCAAATTAATTAAAGCTATGAGTAAAGCAAATAAAATTTTGCTAAATTTCTGTGTGTATTAAATTGTAGAATTTTATAAACTTGCAGGTTTGAACTAAAAGACGACAAAGATAGTAGAATTTTTGTTAGAATTTTTATATTAAGACAATTCATATTACACTACCTCTACTTAAGGAGACATTTCCTAAGTTTCTCTCTAAACATTGTAAAAAATAAAGAAGAATTTTAAAATTTAATAACTATAATATTACGCCATGATGAAAATGTTAATATTTGATTATTGATTTCGTATTATTTACTATTTGGTAAATACTAATATGATTAAAATTTCCTCATTTACTTTTGCTTTAGACATCTGGTGTTGAATGACGGACTTTTAAGTAGATTTAAAATATTATGATATTCGTTGACCTTCAATTTTAAGAATTAAGTTTTCTTAATAATTGAGGTAGCGGTCATTAAAACAATTAAATTGTTCAGTTTCAAAGCTAAATGTGAGTTTTTGGAACCGCTAATATGAAAATAGAAGTTCAAAACAGAAATATGGTCGCTTGTTAACTTCCATTTTTCTCTTAAAGGTTAATACCTTTATATATATAAGTATATTTCCTTTTAATTGTTCACAATTTTCCGTTTTTGTATTTTGTTTTTTCACATTTTTGTTTATTTTTTCATAATTTATTTGTAAAAATATGTATTTTATATTTTTGTTTTGTTCATGAACATTAATTGGATTGATGAAAAATTAAACTAAGGAATGCATATTAAACCTTATTTCTGGGATTGACAAACAAACGCGAGACGGAAACTTAGATTAAAAATAAAAAGAAATAAATAACGAAAATAAAATTTATGTTTTAAAGATTTTTTGTCTCTGTCAACGTCTGCAATATCGTTTGAACTTCTGAATATTACAAAATTTATTTTTATTTTAACTTCAAATAGAAACTAGTTTTTAAGCCAAATAGTTTCCATCCATTCTAAATGTCATTAAAAATTCAAGATGTTCTAAAAAACCATTTTGAAAGTCGTCTAAAACTCTGACTCTTTATGGTAAGAACTTTTATAAGTAATGCAAAAAATAGTACATATTAAACATTTCTAGTAAGTAAGACATTTAAAATATTAAAGAAAATATTATTTTATTACTTTTCTCTTAAATTCTTTGTTCTTTTTTGTTGGAATGTAAATGTCTGGTAAACCTTTTGAAACAAGTGACCGTGCAAAAATTTTACTAATGTAATTTAGCCATAAAAGTAACCTTTCTTGAAAGAAACGTGAAGAACTGATTTCTCTGGCTAAAATAAAGGGGGAACTGTACCACCAAGGGACTTATTTTAGAGAACCTTTTTAGAATTACTAAGTAAAAAAACAATGGCATCAATAAGTAACCTATCTTGTTCAAAAAATTCAGGAATCAGTTTGTTTCGGTCATGTAATTCCGTACTGATTGACTTTTGTAAAACTATTAGATTTACATAACTCAAGTCAGTCAATTGTAATCTAAAATAATTTTTGACTCAACTTTTATTTGCTAATTTGTATATAATATGATACGAAAAATTTAATCATAATTCAAACTTCTGTTTTCGAAAATTTTATGCATAAACTATTATATATAGTAATATTAACCAGAATATAATTAAAAATAGCATTTAAAGCAAATCTTTTTGACGATATAGCACTTTTGAAAATTAAACCTAATAATTCGTTATGATTAATGTTCAAACTATGAAACCAGAAACCCATAATAATCAAAATTTAATAAGCTCATATTATTCATGAATTTATGTAACGGTTCGTGGTATAAATGCAATAACTTTAAATTGAGTGTGAACTTTTTAAATGAAAAGCGCAATTTTTTATTTCCGAAATAATTATTATTCATTCTTGGTCATTTATATTATTTCATGTTTATGCATATCTGGCCACACACTTATTTATTTTAACTATGTTTGTTCAGGTTTTAGCATTTTTTATAATTAATTGTGTTCTCATAACTTTATGATTTATTTATATGTGACTTTCTTCTTTAGGGGGATATTACATGATTGAACGGAAAACTTTAAAACTACAAATTGTGGTCCTTAATACAAACCTGATGAGAAATCCAGAAAGCGACTATGATGCTGATAAACAATGGAAGTGGCTGAACAGAGTATTGGATAAATGCCACCAACACAACGAAACCGTAAGTAACCATTAAGGATAGAAATTAATGTATTTTTTTAGAAACCATTTAAATTGTTTAACTTTACAAACTCTTGTTGTTTATTTCTTATAACTATTTACTTAAAGTACTAGATAATTAATACCATAAAGTAAGTAAAACTATTATGTGGTTTCAATCGCATAACTTCTATAGCGTTACCTAATATTATTTTAACATTTCATAATCGTATATAAAGGAGCTTATACAAACCACCACCTGCTTGATAAAACTTGCATAAACTTAAGCAAACATACGATAAATCGATAACTACTAGGGAAAGGCATTAAATACTATGAAATTTCAAGTAAATATCAACATCAAAGTACTATAAGTTTTCCTCTACAAAGTACCTAACCAGTAGTCGAAACTGTTATAAGTAAGATCATAAAGTTTACAACAAATTCTATAACATTTTTTAGAGAAATTTTCTCACAAAATCCTCGGACACGTCAACCTCATTTTTTTAAATTTTGTTTTTTTCTGCCATTGACATCTTTTTTATCGTATTTTGTTTCATCATTGTAAATTTTTTTAAACTGCAACCAACCCTACCTTTTCTTTGCCGATTTGTATAAAGCAACCTTTCGCTTAGAAGTCATAGTATTTTTACATTTTCATACTCAAAAAATTATACTCTATCCAAATCCGCAAATAAAATTAAAGTTGCCATTTAAAATAGTTTCTCCAAAATATTTTATCGCATTTGTTGCAAACTTCACTAGTTCACTATATACATTTTCTGTGTCGTATAAAAAATTGTCATATAATATAAATGAAATATTTTACACTTTGCTCTAGGCTATAGTGTTTCAATTTATATTTTAATTAAACAGAACGTTTAAGTTAGCTAAAGTGCTAAATTATTAGTAGTAGATGAAATAATTTATCAACTTTTAATCTGTTTGTATAGTTAAAATTAACTTACAGCTTTCTGTAGTTGGCAATAAAATTGCCACAAAAATAATTACATTCAAATACATTTTTTGATAAGTATGGCGAATTTTAAATTCTTCGGTATTTTTCATATAAACCTAATTTTCGACGAACATTATCGTAAATCTTTTGAATTTACAGAGTAGGTAATAGGTGTTGAATATTAAATTCAAATTTTTGTTAAAATTAAACCTAATATGAAAATTTTGCGACCATAATTTTTGTCTTAGCACGAGAGGTACAATCTTTTCATTCTCGTAATTGCAGGAAAGCAATTTATACGTGGGTATGAAAACATATGTGAGTTCCAGATATTATTCATTAATTCAGATAAAACAGGCAAGTAAAATTATGAGTGTTTTGGGAGCAGAGTTTAATGAGTTCGTTATCCATACAGGTAAAAACAGTTGTACCAAGTATGAACTGGTCATTTAAACTCTCACGAGATAACGTACTCATTAATTCTCATTTGCCATGGTATATCCTTATAATAAAATTGGGAAATGGAATACGCAAAATACTCATTTATTTTAACTATCGTGATATTTGCTAAATATACATTTGTGGTTTTTTTATTTTATCTTTTAATTAATTTTTTACGTTTGTTTGCTATTTATCTTTTCTTGTATGTTTATTTAAATACTCACATAAATATAAGTTGCAATATTTTTACATTTACAACAAAAAACGAACAAGTAAATAAAAGGTTTTCCAAGTGTTGTATGGATTTTTTTCTTTTATTTTAAGTTCAGATAAATTTAGCAATTGTTACTGTCATTCCAAATGCTCATCGGTATGCCATGTTTCAGATAAAGCTCTAAATTTAGCAATTGAAAAATTCAATCTACTGCCTTTCTCTCTTCAACTGTGTAATGCAGTACGAACAAGAAATAAATGTGCAAGTGGGAAAAATTTTAATGTTTCTGAGTGGGAACTCGGTAATTATTATGTAAAAATGGATAATGCATATAAATATTTAATGATTAAAGCTGAAATTACATATCATCTTTTGTTAAAAATAAAACTAACTACCACGCTATCCACTTAAAAAATTCATTTTTTAGGTTTTTTCTATTATTATAATCTTTTATTTTCGAGTTATAAAGAAAAATTCAATGTTTTTCATTTTTTAATACATGTCGATAACTCGGTTGTTTGTGAAATAAATAGATATTGTATATCTTGTATTTTGACAAGTTGGCTATAAAGCACACTTTTCCCCCAGGCTTTTCGAACTAAAAAGCAGCTAACTTTTAAACTGTTCTGAAAACAAAGATATAGTAGATTATTAGGGAGGTTTCCTTAAATCTAACTGTGGAAAAACAAAATACTAGTTTAGATCAAACGCCAGGCGTATTTCATAAATTCAAGAAGAATAAAAAAGCTGCTGTATTATCATATCAATAGTAACAGACTAAAAATGAATGAAAAAATAAAAAACGAATAAAAATACATGTATTTCAATTATAAAATATAAGACACATAATATTTTTAAAAAATACATTTGAATAAGTAATAATAACTTTAATTTATTATAAATGTCTTAAAAGGCTGTAATTTTTGCTAAAAATATTATATTCTGATGTATACGGTGCCCAATACCTAAGCGTAGTTCAGACCGCTAGAAATTTTGAAATAATAGTATACATATTGTCGTGTTTTGAAAATGATTTTGTAAAAGTTTATGTTTATTTAATTTTAACAAATAAATTGGAAAGTTTTCTATAAATAGAAAATAACTTACAAAAGTTTTAGAATTTTTTAAGTATTTTTGTGATATTTAGTAGTATGTGATGTTAAAATAAAATAAAATAATAATTAAAATAAATAAAATAAAATAAAATAAAATAAATAAAGTTAAAGTAAATAATAATTTTGTAAAATTTTCGTATTTGAAATTTTGATATCACTAATAGAAAGGTGAGAGAATGGGGCTATTTTTAAATGTCTGAAGTAGAGGACGTTTAATTTGGTGAGTCTGCTGAATGTAATTTTGTAAGTGAATAATTTTTTATGAACGTAAATGATTTGTTTTATTTGAAAGTGTGTTTGAATTTGGAATTAATTGGATAATATACTTAAAATTGTATGAAAGAATAGATTTAATTATTGAAGGATCTACAAATTTTAATAATAAGAAAGCAGCTGCGTAACGGCACACCGCTATCATACAAAATTTTTCGTTTTATTTAAACGAAATTTACAAATATATTGTAAGAAAATTTTAAAAAATTGAATTTTATTGGAAGGAGATGTTATAATAAATTATAATTAAGACAAAATCTTGATTTGCTAAATTTATAAAAGTTTATAATTGAGAATAATTCACCTCAATATATTAACTGTCTACTGCAAGAAGTAATAAATTTAAAGTACTAAAATGCAATTTAAAAAATAAAGAAGCTTAATTAATTTTTACAAAAACTCGTCACCTTTTGTTTGTTAAGTCACTAGGTTTTTGCCTATCTTAATTTTATAATGCAAGATTTTACCTTTTTATCTTTTTTATAATAATTATTTTATTTTTTTTTATTTTAATTATTTTAATTATTTTATTTCTTTTATTAGCAATTAATACTCTTGCGGGACAGTTTCTTTGTAATCAGAATTAAAAATAAGTAATTTCTAGCTAAAATGTACACCAAACAAGTGAAAGTGAAAGATGAAATTCAAAGTTTTATTGAAGTTGGTAATGCTTAGAGAACTCTGTCATTAACTGTAGCAAACAAATGCAGAACATAATAATTAAATCATATAAAGATTAAGAGTCTGCTTCATTATCACACCAGAAAGAATAGATCAGAAATGATTGTATTATTTTAAATTTCAAAATTTAAGATAAATAACATATAAACAATATGAAACTGGTGACTAGAATAAATTAAAGGTTCCGCAATATTGATTAAACCACTAGGAATAATTTTAAATCATTTTGAAGCAATTCTAGCAATTACATACTATAAACTATTATTGACATACTATTAAACAAAAAAATAATCTCTAATAATTTTATAATTCTCAACTAAATTACCCTGCATTAAAAAATTTTAATTACAAAAACTTCTGCAAATGTGCAACCGACTGTTTCACCTGATTGGTAAACACCGACATTAATAATAATTCATGAAAAGAAATTGATACGTTGAAAGTTAATAATTATCAATGCTATAATAATTAACACCAATAATAAATTTTGAAATTTCTAAAATAGATGTTAATAATTAGTCATGGAAAATTTAATGCCAACGATACGTTATAAACGATAAAATACTGTTGATTAGTTAAAAGAGACAATAACCCGAAATAAAATACGATGCTCATAATTTCTAATTGTATAAACATTTTTAAAAATCATGCAATAATTGCGGTGTAAAAATCCTGTAAATTAACGTAGTGGCATCACACTCACCAAATTTAATTCTGCTGGTACGGTTTACGTGTAAGAAGTTAAGAAGTAGATGAAGAAATTCAATATAACTTTACTTTTATGTGCATATTATAACCAATATGTATAAAACAACTGTCATTCTAAATATAATCATTTTCTGATTAGGTACTACTTTATAAATTATTTAAAATCTCTATTATTTGTACATTAATAATAATTAATTTCTTATAGGTGTAATAGAAGTAATAAAAGTATCGCAAAATTATAAGTTTCGTTTAAGTTAACAATAATATGATGAACGAAAATAACGATTTAATTACTTGGTATTATATGACCGACCATTTATTTAAAATATTTTCAAAAATGATGTCCGTAGGATTCGTAGTGCTTTGTAGTATAAAACCTTCCTTTTGTAAGTGACATTTGTCAAAAATTATGACATTGAATTATTTTATAAACTACAAGCCGCAACATGACAAATTCATACATTATTTGAATCGCCATGAAGATATTACGAAATCGAATTTTTTAGAAGTAAAAACATCAATGGCAATGTTTTATTCTTTTCTTATCTTGTTTTCAATAAGATCAATTTAATTTTTCGGTTGTATGCGATTCTAAGATAGTTCTTATGTTATGGATATTGCTGTTGTCAAAAATAATCGCTATGATAAATATTAGGTTATTAAAGTATAATTATATTAAAGACTTTGTTTGTTTTACGTCATAAATATTTAACATTATGTCATTCAATTGTCAAACTTACAGTTTCACATTTTCCTAAAGCAATTGTTTTACTTAGTGCTGACTACGAACAACGCTAAATACTTAAGCTTTTCCGGCAATAAACTAGCACTTTAGTAAATGTATGTAAATACAATGTTAATTAAATTCAATAATAACTTATTCACTTTTTTAAAAAATGTACATTTGCGCATAAAAATTGTAAAAAACTTTCTTTTAAAAAAAATCTTAGAATGTCTTTAACCATGTAAAATGAAAAAGAAACAGAACGAACCTGTATTTTTATAAATATGTTAAACTTTATCGGTTATTACCAGTAAAAAAACTTTTGACTTCAATTTTTCGAATACTGTTCAAGGCACTTTAAAAACCATAATCAATAGATAAGTGGTTTAAGTAGTGTAACTCAATATTAATCATATCAAATTTTTAGCATAAACCAAAAAATGCACAAAACACTTTTTCGAAAACTAAAATGTTTAAGTTATCAAAATATATAAATACACTGTATGTATATTATCGCAAACGTTTTCACCATGGCTATGGCATACTATGGCATACTATGGCATCATCAGGCGATGTTCATTTGCTAGTTCATGGCCTGATGATGCCATAGTATGGTGAAAACGTTTGCGATAATATACATACAGTGTATTTATATATTGTGATAACTTAAACATTTTAGTTTTCGAAAAAGTGTTTTGTGCATTTTTTGGTTTATGCTAAAAATTTGATATGATTACTTTAAAAACCATACATTCGCTTAATTTTAGTGCTTCTTCGTTATGTGAAAACTTGCTTCGATTTTATTCGAGCTTCAGTTTAAAGGTTTCTCTCACCAATGTGCATTTATTTGCTGACGAGCAACGCAATGTGGAAGGTGGTAATTTTAATTTGATTACAATAAAATACAAAAATCTGGTAATGTACTCTTAAATTAAAAATCTGGAATTTAGTCAAGGTAGGTAAATTGAGATGGTGATTTAAATGTCAAACAATACAAATCCATGACGACATACTTCTTCTTAAACTCAATCAATCACCGACTTAAAATTGATTGTGATTGATAGCTTTAGACTATCACGTGATTCTTTCAGATTACGCTATGAATAGAGCCTGCTACAAATAATTAATCAACGATGATTACAATTAAGCTCGCATTTCCAATATCTTTAAACTTATATCTCGATTAATTTAAAATAAATTGAATTACTTGTCGGTTACGTAATCGCAAACTTTGCCGCAGAATTTAAATTTTCTATTACCACATAAAAATTAGGTCAAATAAAAGTAATCTAGATCCAAAAAAAATAAAGTAATCTAAAATATAAGAGTAAAAATTTTGACTTTTAAAAACTTTTTGGTTTCTTCAAAAGCCGTTCACCGTTTTTGAGTTATTAGACTAAAATTGGTTTAGCTATAGCTAAGTTTGCATAGATATTACAGCTTAGATTGTTTTGGTATCAACATCGGTAATTGTATGTCAGTTACATCCGTTTAATAAAATTTTGTGAAAATGTTCTGAAAAATGTCACGTTTCGGGGTTAAACGTGTAGAAACTATTAAATAAGCAACTGAAATTTATAACCTGAGCAATTTTTTAGGTGTATTTTTAAATTACTCGCTCTTAATTATTAGTCCTTTTATACAATATTGTAATTCATGAATTAAATTTTCTTTAAAAAAAAAATCCACTTTAAATAAGAAGAGCTTTTTTAAAATCTTGAGATTTATAATACAATTTATTTTGATAAAATTTGTTCCGAGATTATTACCTAAAAGAAAAATTTAAATATACAAATTTATAGGAGGATTGTATATTTATTGTAATATAATTATCTCAATAAGAGGAGAAGTGCCTAATGCTTTTAAAGGATAAAAGATATAGCTATGAAATTGGTTGTTTTTTTGTTTGAATTCAAGGCAGCAATAAACTCTACTAATGATCTCAAAGCTTCGTGGTATGTATGTTAACAATAGAGACCGAATAAATGAAAACGAGTCTCTTTGTGATGTTATAAGCAGACAAAAATAAACTAAGACACAATTTTAAAAGAAATCAGAGGTTCTGTCTTAGATATTAGCAGATTTTATTTGATGCAAATTACACTTCCAACGAATTTTCTAAATTGGGTACTACTGAAACAATTTATGATAATTATCTATTTTCCAAAGGGTAATATTTGTGCGATTTAGTTGGTGTGACAGATTTATTGAAGTGGTTTTATGTGCAGTTGAGCACGTGCTTTCCTCTCCAAATCCCGGATTACATGCATTCAGAAATTGATTTTTTACTACAGGATTAAAATATACCTACAAATATTCATTTTGTTTAATCCCTGTGTAAGTCTCTTGGTGTCATTATTTGTACAATTTTTAAATTTTTTTTTACAACCTCCGCTATGCAACAGCAGTACTTGAAATTCAGTACTCACAACGTTTGGCTTTAAATTTTTGCCACATTTATTGCACCATTTTAATGGCTTCTTCGTGTCGGATGTTATTTTACAATATTACACATTACCATGCATCTTTTGTTCATTTTATAAACAAACCATTTAAAATATTGCAGCCAAACACGATATAGACTTTTTGCATAGTTTTGTTATTTTCGCTACCGACGCGATTTAAAAATTCAAAATTTAATATGGCGAATCTTAATTTATTGTAATAGTCAAAAAGAAAAAGCAATCGGAATAGAATGCACGAAAAAGAAATTGGTTTTGAAAAACACAAAAACGTTTGTTGCCACTTGCTACGTATAACGACTTTCCTTGAATCGTTACTTGATTGAAACGTCATCTATTGTCAACCGCGAATTTATCTTTTTAAAGCACCATCTTAAATTTATAGAGGGTTTCCTACTTTTTGTTTTAAAATCCATCTCAACTTAAAATTAGATCATTACGTTTTCTGCTTTTTACTATTTTACATATTGAACAGTCTATGTGTTACCATCAAATCAGTACTGCTGATTGCAAGCATTTTCATGAAAATTGCATACACGATTATAGATAGCAGAAAATATTATTCTAGTATCGCAAGTCGACAGCTGACAAACTAATTATTTCAGACTACAGATGCTCTAGCTTATATATTTTTTTATGCTACACTGGGATCTTAACTAAAAAAGCAATTAGATATTTTGGTAAAATTATTGACAAATAAGTTGATTGTATTTTTATCTCAAGGTTGTAGACTTCTGATGTTAAAATAAATTACAATATCTTTCTATTTTAACTGCGACAGAGAAATACTAGATGTACAAAGAGCAAAATACTGTGGGGAACCAACAATTCGAACCTCTTAACTTTAGGTTTTTTCAAATATTTGTAAATACCTTCTTAAAAATTAAATTCGCCATGGCCGTACAAACAAAACTATTTTTTCTAATCAGATTCAAAACCTAATCAAAAATAAGTACCTACTTAATTTAATTACAAAAATATAAACATTTAATTTGCTCACTTTTAAAAAAAGAATAAATTTTGTTTCTTATCTCGTCAGTAAAACTAATAAAATAAATAATAATAATAAAAATAATAATAAAATAAATAATAAATAATAATTAATAAATAATAATAACCCCAGAGTTATTATTTAATGTTTTAATTAGTAGTAATTTCAAAATTAAGTGTTAATCTTACGGTAGTAACAATGTGACATTTCGAATCTTTCAATTTGTAAGTTCAGTACATTAAATTTAATAACATGAAAAATAAAAGCAATAGTTGTAATCTTGACTTGTATTTTTACAATTTGTTCGCTATTACACTACGTAATAGTTAGAAAACTTTTGTTATGATGGTACTGCTTATTTCGGTTTATTATAATGTGTTAATTTTAAGAAAATATTTTCGTTTAAATATTCCAAATTAAAAAGTTCAGTAGTTATGAGTATAAAATGATAAGTTTTTCCTACCTTGAAGGAAACGCACTGCAGGTTGTTTCTTATCACACAATACGTTATTATTCGGTTTCCATATAAGCTTGTAAACATTATATTGAAATATCCTGATGAAGACGTTCACCAACGTTGAAAGGTTAATAAAAGCATTATCAAAAAACGTTTTATTAACTTGTTTATTTCAAGATTATTTAATAATAAAATGATATGAAATCTTAAACAATAAAATTGAATATAAACTAAACAGAGAGGTTAAAATAATAAATTTTAACCGTAAATTGAAGAATTGGTAATACGGTAGTGCCGTTTTACAATTTCTTTATTTAATCTTCAAAAATTTATTTAAGCATACGTGACATCCTTTAGATTAGTTATTTGGTTTTGTTTGGTAAATCATATTTAATTCATATTAATTTTTAACATTACTTTCAGTGTATTTTTAACTTTTCTATTTGTTTTAAATATATTTTTTGTTTCTTCCTAGTTATATGCGACTGAAGATTGAAAATAATCTTAAGCTAGGGTTTTTTTAAATTTCAGTAATTTATTTTTATTGTGTTTTAAATAATAATTTTCTATTTATGTTTTCTTTACTTAGCGGTTAAAATTTATTATTCTAACATTTGTTTCTATTTAGGTTTAATTTTATATTTAATAATACATACTAATTACCCCAAAAATCTACTGAAATTCATTTTTAAGTTCATTTGTATTAAAATGTAAAGCTTACAATTACAGTAGTATGATTACACTTTTATTCATTTAACTGCATGGATATGTAAAATTCGTAAATTTTTAATCTGTGAAAATAATATTTAAATTAAAATTGAATTACTAAATTAAAATTTGGAATTTTTGTTTAAAAAAGTAAGCAATGTAAGGATTAAAATAATGTTAGTTTTAGTTTGGCGGCTGAAAATATAATATAAAATAATATATAAAGTAGGTAGGGGTTTGAAAAGTGGTTTGAATTCTCTATTGAACTTACACTGGGTGTAATAATAAAAATAACTTAAATTTATTGCTTCATTTCTGACGGCGAAATGTCTGACGGGGAAACGGCAACGGCGAAATGGCCGTAAGCGAAATGTCCCATTCTGCAAATAATGAGTCATTACTTTTAAATTTACTGATATAGTTTTTCCAAGTTTCCTTCAGCAAATATTAAAAAATTAGAATTGCGTCAACTCGCTCTAACCTGCAAATATCGATGGATAGGAAAAAATGTTTCAGATAATAGAAATCATTTTTGATTAATAAATTAATGATATAATATTGAACTTTTTTTTACATAATTATTTATGTATAATAATTTATATAATCTTTTTTTCCATTTGAATATCAGGAAGTATAGATACTTATTTAATTTTGAGATAGAAAGATTTGACTGTAGTACTACACTGTAACAAATTTAGTAAAAATTTACTGACAAATATATCCAGTTTATAAAAGTTTATTTGCCGTAAAATTATGTATTTTTGTTGACAAAAATTATTAACTAACTGTCAGTTTTAATTGTAATTAAAAATTAAAATAAATTGATAATATTGATAGAAACTATGTATTTAATTGTGAAAAGTTGAAATACTATGTTAGCAGTAAACATTAATTGGAATAAAAACTAAAGTAAGAGAATGAAATTTTACCGGATAGTAATGAGATAAATAATAGTAAAAAGAAAATGTTAGATTTTATTAAGTAAATGAATTTCAATTTTAATTGCATAATCCTAAAATTTTATATAATAATGATAAGTTGAAGGGAAATGTTCGTGGCGTTGCCGTCGTAGCGTCATGTGAAGCGATAAGAGTATGCGTATAAGAGTTTCATTTGAATTGCCTGAAATTTAACGAAAAATTAATGGTATTTATTTTAGATATTAAAATTGCAGACTTTAAATATAATTATTAAAAATTATAAATAAATTTATGATTTTATAAAACTGTTAATTTATTAAATTTATAATATATACGGCATACGTACAACGTCAAATAATTTTTAATAATTTTAATGATATTTTTGAAGTCGTAACTTTTTATATTTAGATTCAAATCTTTCTTCTCTCCCATTTGTCTTGTATATTTTATTTTTTACTCAAATAGAATTTTTACAAAACTCTCTCCTTTTGTAACCACGTTACCGACGTAATAATCAACCCTAATTGGTCTACTACTCTCACCAACCTAAAAATATAGTCATCAATCGAGTTCCACACCAATAGAGGTGTACGGATTTCAAGTTTTTAAGTATCCGGCTACTAGAAAGTCGTGGCGACCGGTAGGCGGTCTGATTTCTTAGTTATAATAATTGTAATTGTTATAATTTATGATAATCACGAAAAATTAGTTACGACACTGCTTACTATTAATTATGATTTAAAATTTGATTTAGTTAAGAAGTAGATCATAAAACATAATAAAAAAATAATTTTTTGTGGCGTTTTTAAGTTAGTTTGTTCATTTTCAATGCTATACAATATGACAATAAAGGCACTAAACACTTTTTAGATCTAAAATACTCAATACAAAATACCTTTTTATATGAAAAATACAATGTAAACATAATAATATTTAATATTTACAATTACTGAAAACAAATACAATTCGTTTTATAACAGAAACAAAACCGGCCAAAAACTGTAAATCTTGTAAAGAGTATGTAAAATTTTTGCCAATGCACGTCATAAATATAAATTTGATGACGTCTATTATGACCACAACTTAAAATTAAATTTCAAATTTACACATTTGCGAACTAACGACTATGTCTAGTGATTTCTAGTTTAATAAGTTTGTTTATGTTAACTCGAATTTACAATGTTCTAGTGTACTCGTATTTTTGTTAAAAATTATAAAGCTTGAAAATTATTTTTACAACACTGTTCGAATATTACGTCATCAATAGCTTATGACGTGATCGGTGAAAACTTTACATACGGTTTAGTAGATAATATTATTTTCAAAAATTTTAAAAAAATCATGAAAGAGAGTTCTGATAGACATTCTTGCATTTAAATTGATATTTAGATTAAATGTGCTTATGTTAAACACATAGTATACATTTGAAGTGGTTTATTTTAAATTTAATTTTAATAATACATGATTTTAAAAGTTTTATTTAAATGAAGTTACCTCGAGTTCTTTAAAAGTATAAACTTTAAAATTTATTATGCATATTTCGTAACTAAGTGTATGTGTATGTTATGCTAAAATATCTCACTGTAATCTTTACAAAATTAGAACATATTAACATTTCGAAAATTAATTTTTATAATCATGTATTACAATAACTACAAATGTTAATTAACAGCGTGAAACGTAATACTAAATTTTTTGGCAGGGCAATAACTTATCTTGTATAATTTTATATATTACGATTACTTCTAAACTAGTAATGTTTTCGATAGATAAACTGCAAAAAAATTTTTAAATAATTTGAATTTTTAAGTTTTTAGTTTGTCTTCATTTATTTAACACAAATCATTATATAAATGACAGAATTGTAAATAAATCACGACTTTAATTTGATCGATTCCCGCTTTTAACGGTTTCTGATTTCTGAAAATAAAAATCCAATTTAGTTGTTAGTATTAAAAAGGTAAATGAACAATTTTTTATGTTATTTAAAAAATCACATTTTATGGTTTTCCTTTTACTATTGATAAAATTTTGTTAGCCGCTGGCAATAGACAATAATTGATATTTGTTGCAGACAGCTTTATATACGAGTAAACTACTTCTCATATTTATGTAGAATATCTTCAATTCATGAAATATTATAGAAATTATATTTTAGTATACCTATACAGGTTTTCAAGGTAAATAATTAAAAACTCTCACTATTAGCGTATTTCATTCCATAGCTAGAAAAAGGCTTTTTTCAGTCGGTCTATTGGCCTATTCGCCATTTTTCTCTGTCTTCTGCACGATCATCCATTTGATAACCGCAGTCCTATATATTTAGTGTTTTCAAACATCCGATGGTCCTTTTTTGGATCTTCCTTTCCATTGTAGCATTATATTTTGTATTCACTTATCATCCTTTATTCTGACCATCTGTACAGCCCAATTCCATTTCAACTGAATGCTTCATCTACTACATTTTTTACTTCTATTGTGCACTTACGAAATTAAATTTTTGAAGTAATATACCTACTACAAAACTAGAAAAACCTGAGAAACAACTTTCAAATTTTATATTTTCAAAAGTACAAGGCTAAGCTGACGTACTTGCACGAATACGATCACAAAAGTGTGATTTTCAGTGTATCGATCTTGGTATTCTTATAATGAAATATAAAATACATAATATTTTGAAAAACTTTAAAAATAAATACACAATAATTATTTGCCAAAAGTAAATATTTAATAATTTTAACCTTTCACTTTATTTGCTCTCAAATAATTAAGGGAACAGGAAATTACACATGTGCGAATTTACGTGTTAAATCCATATTTACTGTTCGACAATTCATCACCTGGAATAATCATAATCGTTTGCAGTAGTTTCTCAATTGCCTGTAGCAGTGTTATTCAACTGTCAAGAAGTCAAGAAATTTACAGACATAACACAAAAGAAAAGTCTATAACAAATTTTTGCTTCCTTACAAATTCAATGTGTGTTGCACTATGTGTATTTTTCATTTAATATAAAGGTGCCAGTACTTGAATTGGCTGAATTTATTGTTATCATCGAATAAAGTTGATTTTCTGAAAAATTTTCAACATTGTATATTCTGTTGTGAATTTGTTAAAAATTTGTTACTGTAACGCGTAGTTTTTCAGGCTTAAATAACACCTCGTCATAATTAGCGCATCGATTTTCTAGAGTCAATTTTTTTCTTGTTGGATTTTATTTACATTTTTTTTGTACAGTTCAGTAATTCAGTAATTTTGCTTTGCTTTGACAACCTTGTGTGAAACATAAGCTAGCTACATCATTCATTACAATATAAGCTGATCAGGAATGCGAAACGTTTGTGGTTGCTACGTACAACAATATTAAATTATTTTCAAGTGCAGTGAAAACATTTCAAACTGTAAATTTTTCTTTTTTCAGTAGGTACTTTGTTATAACTATATGTGATTGTATTCTTGCTTTCCCGTAAACAAATATTAATAATACACTTGGGGATAGTCCCTTTATATACCACTAGAAGAATTCAAGATATTCAAATTGTTTTACCCCTATAGGCTCAACAAAGTACTTATAAAATAATTTAAAATTACATAAAATTCTCGATTGCAAAACAATTATTGTCGAAAATTTCGAATTCACTGTGGATATTGCATATTTAAAATAGATTTTAGTTAGTTGAAAGCCAAATTTAACTCGTGGATTAGATAATATTTTGTAGAGGCATAGTTTGCGAGTTTGCAGAATAAATAATTTTGTTTTCTTGTTGAATATAGTGCGTGTGGTTTGAAGACGAAATTTAACAACCCCATAAGATTATTTTATCGCCGTTTTTTTGTAAGGAATTTTTGTATGTACATAATAAAATGCACGAACTACTTTTGTAATACCAAAGCCAAGAAAGTTTTATATCACTTTTATCAAAAGTTTATAAAAATATAAAAGTTTTTTGTAAACATTTGTTTACTTTTAACATTTGCATTGTCATTTTGTTCAAGTAAACGCGCTGAATTATTTATTCTTTTACAATTTATTAATCGAATTAATGCGAAGCTGAAGATTGGAGAACCTTTATTATGCAGAAATGATTATCTCGCGTTGTTTTAATTTTCCATTGACACATTATTCTTGCGTCTATATTTAATAGTTGGTTGTTAAGTTTTTCTTGTGATATAATTTAAACGACGTTAGAGCTATTCAAATACGCTAGAATTAACCCATTGTTGTGTCGTTAAAATGTCGACTTGATAAACCATCAACTTAGTTTGAATTTTCTTCAGTTAATAAATTAATTCTTTTTAAACAGCCAGAATTTATAAATTTAGAACCTAAAATGCCATTTCAGAAGTCAAAAGCACATAAAGCATCGTAAAAATCAAGATTGTTTAGTTACCTGTGTTAAATCTTAATTACCTGTGTTGATTATACCTTTAACGATGGGGTTAGAAGTAGATATCATCTGAATTATTCCCTATTTAAAATTTAATTTAAAATCGACGTTTTAGACAGCAAAATTATATTTACAAAAAAATCCTACGGGCTAACACTATATTAGTTACGAATAACACTTGGGATACGGAATAAGCAATGAGGTGGCTACTATTTTATAAAATTCAAAGCCAATCAAGGTTAAATTGGTAGCATTAAACTAGACATTTTATAATGGTAATTACAGATTTGCGAAGAAAGTGTTCTCTTTCTGGGCAAATCAGGTTCCACACATTTCCACATGCAATATTAATTAACCTGCGACACAAACACTAATTCTGTCTGTATAATTTAATCTTAGAGGTGCCAATATGAGCTTGAAGTAGGACTGCCTTTGTAGATTAAATATCTTGTTGCTTTGAATTAACTTAAAGTTTGTCAAACTCAACTGAGAAAATAGTGCGGTGCTGATACTACATTCGTAGTATAAACCTGTTCTAATCTGAGTTTCTACATTATCGATTGTAGTACCGTAGTAATCACGTTAATTACTTCCAATACTAATTATATTTAGATTAAGAGTATGTTAGAAAAAGTTAAAAAAGTAACGAATTGAATAAAAGAAATAACTCAATGCTAAGCTAAAACCTCGTATTTAAAATAGTAATAAATTGAGATGAACAGTGAGCACAAAAACGGGAAATAATACCAAATTAAAATTGAGCTTAAAGTATTAAACACAGAAATCTGTGTTGAAAACAAAATTTAGTGTTTAGTGTTTTTTTTATCAGGCAGTTATTTTAATCCTATTTCGGAATCTGGAAGTTCTAATATCTATTAAGTTTTAGTAAGGACTTAGATGAAGTACCCATATATTTCTTATTTTACCAAGTTCAATGAGTAATATTCTCGAGTCTATTTAGGAAAGTGGGTATAAATGAAATGAACGAAAAGACTTAAGCTTTAAACCTGCGAAAAGAGTAATATACGCGCTTCTATGACAGCTCCTGTTGAAGATAAACATAAGCTTTATTACGAGGTCGTCTTTTCGAGTCGCGGTCGTCGCATTAATCATCACCAAAACCGCCTTATGTGTCGTACATGTCTCAACTCTAGACATTACTCCTTCTCCAATTACTTTGCACCCCTCATTTTTTTTAAGTTTCATAATCTACCTATTCCATTTTATGCCTTTAGAATGGTCTTCTTTAAAGTAACATTCTTCAGATAATTCTGTCAGCTACAGCTATAATCATTATTCACTTACACTTTTCTGAATTTTAACATGCGGTTAAAAAATAAATTAATCTCACACGACTTTAGCGTAAAAACAGACAAAAATATCGTCGGGTTTAATTTACTATGAAAAATTCAATCTTGTGTAAAACAACAAGTTTTTGCTAAACCTCTTAGAATTAGCATGTCAAGGCGTCATAATAAACTTGATGTATATAAATTGAACACTTCCTACTCGCATTTTCCAGAAAACTTCATGTGACGATGATAAGTGATATCGCAAAGTTTTTAAATTTATAGCAGATTAATTTCATACCGATTCCGAAAGCTCGTCGATATTCGTTTTTACCAATAAAGTTTATTCGTTACCACTATTGAATCAGGAACCGTACACACAGATATTATTCAGCACTATGTATACATATAATATATTCGGTCGGCAACCGCAAAACTACTTATTCTACATTCATCGACAGACAAATATTACATTTTCATAAAAAAAACCTCGATAACCTTTTATTATATGTTAAAACAGGTTTTACAAAGATTTCACAACGAATTTCAGTGTGGAAACCACACGAAGGTGCTTTGGAAATATATAGCTAGGGTCAGCACAATAAATATCGGTGGTTTGAACTTAGACATTACGACAACAAAATTATCCATTCCCAACAGATACTTACTCGGCTACTTTATAAAACGAAATTATAACTAAATTTCGAGGGTATTGGAGAAACGATAAGCCTTCGTTTAAATTTGTAAAAATATTTGCCTGTGATAATATAAAAAAGAGTTACATTTATATACACGTACATATTTAATAGTTTTTATTTACTCATTTTTGTAGAACTTGCCAAAGTAAGTGAACTTTTATGACATCGTATTCTTTCGTCTCAATCCCATTATTACATTGCAACATCGCAGCTAGGGCTCCATTGCGTGCTTGGAGATTACTAGTCTCGTCCTAGAGAACGCTGAATGATGGTTTCTGTATCTAAGCCCACCAAATGTGAGTCCTAAATATATATTTGGCTTTACGTTATGTGACAATGCCGACGCTAAGCCCGTAAGACACAAGGATCTACACCTAAAGCATGGAACGACGTCAACACAAAGAAAAATTTTAAGTTGATCAGCCTATGAATTTCAATCGCTCGATGCCGTTTCTTAAATAAATCTCTTAATAATACACAAAAGTAATTGGTTTCTTTTCATTTTAAAAATTACATTAATATTATTCTCTCTTACAATAATTATTGTAATCGACAGACAATTTTACACAAAGTTAAATAAAAGTAGATTGATCAAAAAATCTAAATATTAATTTTGCTACATTTCCTTAAATTTACGATTCTAGAAGTCCTTCCCCAGTAATTTTTACAACAAAAACAGTTTTATGAATTTGCAAACTGCTATACTTTAGTCGGTATAATAAAAAAATTTTCTTTCAATTTTTTCCCTTTATTTATGATCTTCATGTTTTACATTTTCCGGTAGGGAAATTTAGAAAAGCTTTTCCCAAATAAAATTTCTCGCCAATCTGAAAATTTGTTAATTGCCAATTCGCAGTTACGCAACTGCATTTTTGTTACCTACAGGATTATCGTTGTAGCTAACAACTTTTACACTTTATTTACGATCATTATAATAATAACTTTTTAATAATAACGTGTGTATTCTAACTTGATGCCATTGTCATTCGTATTAACTTTTGATTCATATGAGAAGTAGTATGTGGCCTTAGAAGGACATTTACTTGAGTAATTGATCGGTGCATTTACTATGCTGCATTTTCAAACTAATAATAATAGTCGGGGGGCAATTTCCATTCGTTGTAAGTTGAAATGTCAAAGATTTCATTTTGTTACTGTGTTATTTTGTCACTCTATCGTTCTTTCGACCATGTCCGGCTATCCTTTATTCAACCAATGATATTGTTGACATGATATTGACATCGAACAAAATGACAAAATAGTGATCGAACATCATTAATTAACTTAGTACAACGAGATAGTTCGACAATTTGCTATTTATACAATAGGAAAAACTAAATAGTTAAATTTTCAAAATTAGCATTCAACAGGTTAGGACTGCGTTGTACAAAAACCCATCAATTTTACTTCTCAAAATGGAGATTTAAGATTAGCTACTGGGTTCAATATGTTCAATATTTGCCCCTTAAATTCTGTTGAGTCCAGTTTCTAAGAAACTGTAGTGAAGTAAAATTTCAAAAATGACCACCCTTTTATTAAAAAGTTTGAAACTTCAGCTTAAAAGGATTTTCTACGGCAGTTTCTTCTGTCACCAGCAAAGAGGTTTCCAACAGTTGCAAGGATCAGAACCGCATCTAGAATATAGAGTGTCCTGATGGATAAAAAGGAAATTAAGAGGTTCTACTGATAGCTACCAGAAGAAATTGTATATAATATAGTAACATAAGTTTAATTCGACTAATAATAACTAATAACTTCATAAAAAAAAAACTAAACAAAAAATTAAAATAATGAATTTTAATTGTTAAGTAAAGAATACATACTTAGTGCATAGAAAAATAATATTTAAAAAACAATTAAAACAACAAATTAACATTTAACAGGTTTAGACTAAGAATATTATAATAACTATAATTATATTCTATAATAACTTCAAAGTTATGCATTACAGGTACTAAGAGTATATTTAGTGTAGATCACTACATTTTTGTATTAAATACATTCAAATGTCTCTTATATTTTTAAATAAGGTTAAAAGACTAATTAAAAAAAACTAACGTCGAATAATTCGAAATCCACGTTATCAAATGGCCGACAAAATTAACTTAAACAGTTAAACCTTGTAACGCCACCGCCACGGTGTATACCTATGCATTTCAAAAGTTTTGTGTATAAAATAGTGCCTTTAAACTAGTATGTAGATTTTCATTCAAAATTCTAAATTAAAAAATTCAAGCAAGTTTTTAAATTTTGTCTTGCAAATTGTCAAAATTAAGCAGACAGGGTTCCAACATCTCGCTCGTGGTTAAATTTACATCGTATTAATTTTGGTAAGTTTTAAAATAATTGTATGAATGTTGTTCAACTCAATAAGTTGATAAATATATCAAAAATTATGAGTAACTAAGTAATATTGGAATTAAGGTATATAATTAACCGCAATTAACTAATTCGTTTAATACAGAAAATATAAAAGGTATTATAATTTGAAAGACCAACTATGAATCGATTAAGGAATAAAAAATTGTCCAGTTTGAACTAGAAAATTGCTTTGCATTATAAAAACAATTTTTTAAGAAAATTATTTATTGTTTCGACTAAAAAACTTGATAAGAAATAACTATCTCGATACATGCTTTATGTCGGTTGTGGGCAAAAACCACTGCTACGCTAGGATGCACGATAAAACTTTGGTAGGAGAGATTTCCATAGAACTTTTTCCAAGATTTTCTTACAATAGTTTATAAAATTTATATGTTTATAATTGAATTTTTTGCCATATTTTCTAAAGTTAACAAAATAAAAACAAAATAAAAAGTTAACTTTCCCATCTTGTCAAGTTTTTTGTCTTCTAACTTATTATAATTCGAATTTTATTCTATGAACACTGAACTTATTTCGGCTGCTCTAAATTTTTATTTCAGATGAGTATTAAAATTATTTTAATGGTTTTTATAAAAAAAAAAACGATTTTCACAGATATAAATGTATATTATGAGTTTTAAAGAGAAAATATTTTATATTTCCTTTTGTTAGTATTTTTTATCCCAAACAATTTATAATCCACAATTGAAAGTTGACTGATTCTGTCGATTAATCTCTGTATATTTCCCATCCTACCACATCGAATTTGGTGCTTAATGATTTAATAGAAGTTTTTTGCTTTATATATCTTTTTTTGATTTAGCTTTTAGGTAGTTGATGTAATATAAATTTTAAATCTCAACAAATTGTGCATTTTTTAGTAAAACTGAAAGTTCGTAAGGCTTACAAATTCGACTGGAAATAAATATTTTCAAATCGATTAGGTAATTTATTGATCGATAGGTATTAATACAGAATTATGAAAATTATCTGTTATAGCAGCATTTTGCATTTGAACTGACCGGTTTTACGTTTTATAAATCTTTCAATATAAAACTATTTATTACAACACTAAGGGAAAGCAATTGATTTACAACGAAATTCATCCCTTTTTGCACGAAATGTTGCATGTTGAATCTATATTATTTTTAAAATTATACAAACCGAAATAAATTTAATCTTAATAAAACTATGTAACTATTCTTTGTAACATAATACAATAATGAGATATGTAGCTCTGGCATTGTCCTGAAAAATAAATTTTAATTATTTTAACAAAAAAGAAATGAATATAATTTAAATGTTAAAATCTGAGAAAGAAAAGTGTTTGAACCCTATATCAGTGTAAACGATATTGTCAAAACAGTTTAGTTATCGTAACTAAAGTCTTTGAATACGCTAAATTAAACTGTTCGTTAGGGTGGCGATAATATCAACTAAACATCGGCATTTTCTCTGATTTAAACAAATAACAAGCTGGTTAACGAGCACCGAGGCTGAAAACAATTTAATTGGATCGTAAATGGTGAAATCCTTATCAGAATATCAAATGCTCATCAGATATTGACCGCGTTTTCTTAACTGCCCACAACGGCGCTAATATAAATATCAAGAATATTTTTCCTCTCGCAAATTTTTAATTAAGCAAAGCAAGAATTTTCATTAGCAGCTTTAATTAATTATAAAGCTTTTCGAGATTTAGAAACAGACGATGATAAATTGAAAAGTTAATTCATAGTTTTAATGAAATAAACAGAATCTCGATACAATTAAGTTCAAAAATGTAAATTATAATATAAAGACTTTCCCTTGTATTGCAAATATTACAAATTCCTTCGTCTCTGTTTATACTGACATAACTGTTTGCCATTTAGAAATTACAGAAGCCAACAAGAAATGAGTTACTGAAGTGGTCATTCTAGCTCATTCTGAAGTTGCCACTCGTAGAGTGCTTGACCCGCAATGAAGAGCAAACTTGTTCCTAGCTATTCTGGCCATACTAGCCACCCTAATGGCTGCACTTTGTGTCCAATATCCGATATTAGTGCGAAAACTCGCCGCTTATGTCTTGGGGGCACAGGCTATGAGCTTTACGAAGCTCTAGAAGCACACCCTATCAGTTGAAACAGATTTTAGTGGCTATCAAAGTTTGAAATGGTATCATTTCTGACTAAATTGTTTAATTGCAATTCACCATAAATATTGCAATATGATTTTTTTTTTTTTAATTGAAACTAGGATAAATCATTTTTACAAGTTTATTATATTTTAAAAACTCAAATCCTGTCTTTGTTTTCTTTAATTGAAATATGTAAATTCATTAAAGTAAAACCTTCATTAAAAATTCTGGGGCGTCCTCAACAATAATTTAGCGAAACGGGTGCGCCAAATGAATTGCGCTCTTTCAGCGGATATTGAAATCCGTGCCAAAATGCCATAATGTTCACGTAAAGGTCTAATACGAAAGAAGGGTTTTTCTTGTAAAGTGGAAAAGCGGAATGAAGGTATTGTTTGAGTACGGCCGCTTAGTAACAGTCAGATAGCCGATAAGTGGTTCTTCGTACTGCTTCTTATTCCAATCTCAAAAGCAAACAGGGTTACACGGCTTACTTTGATCTTACTTTGAATTTAAAGGCTTCTTTATGTCAAAGTGTCAATTTCTTTTATTTATTTCTTATGGTGCTAACGTCAAGTAATAAGTAATAAAAATTTTAATATTGAATGTTGTACATAAATTTATTCTTCCAGACACTTTTATCATACACAGTAGATGAAAAGTAACGCTAACGTATTCTGAAAATTCTTGAAAACTGAAATTGCAAGTTTTACAAGCAAAGTTGATGAGCTTATCGTTCGCTCGGTATTGGAAAACGATGTGATAATGTATAATGTTGATTGCTTTACAGTTGTTATACTCATAAAATGCCAACCTTAAACATTCTAATAACTTTTATTTTGCTATTTGACTTTACGTTTTCCTTTATTTTTATCATTTATTTTTTGTGTTTCTATGTTCATACACAACAACCCATAGCCTTTAATTCATAAAATATTTTATAGTATTTTATATTATGTGACGTGATACCTCTGGAATTGCCATATAAATATTAAACTTTTACTGCTTGATAAAACTACCGACAGTGTTAATGATGTTTACCCAAATTGTAATAACTTTAAACTAAATTAACATAGGTAGTAATAACATTTTGTAAACAAGTTACTTATTACATTATAATATTGTAATGGTGTCCTAGATAGTTTATATTTGCCGCCTAAAATCTTTAAAGCCGCACAAATCCGCTTAAAACTAACGCAACACCTTTGTCCCACCGGACCACGTGGAAAATTTAAGCTAGACACTTTATGAAGGAAATTTCACCCGATTTTGACTTTGGGTTTAATATAATCGCATCAGTTTGCACTGCGTGAGCGTTTTAAGTTTGAAACAAATGGAAAATAAACATAAAGCTGATAAAAGTAAATTAATACTCCTATTATTTAGAAAATTTAAAACAAATTTATATAATCAACCAATGATAGAGATAACTGCTAGTTATTCCAGCACGCTTTCTAAATGTTATTTGAATTCATGAAAAGATTTAGACATCATTTATGCTACTAAAAAATGCTGTTGGAGTTTTAAGTTTTTTGTGTTAATTACCTTGACGGAACATGAATTTGGTGGCATCATTAGATTTTACAAACGACGAACAATTCCTTTCGCTAAAAACCCAAAAAATTCTGTTAGCCAAGTTTTGATTGAGATGTACCAAACCAAAACAAATTAAAAGTAAATAAAGTTATGCAAAATTAAAAAAGCATTAAAAATTGCATTACCTTTCTGCTTTTATTTAGCAACGCTGGAATAACTTTTCTCTCAAATTGGGTATATGTGTATTCAAAATTCAACAAGCAAGCATTTTACATTACTTTGTTGATAATAATTAAATTAGTACATCCTGGTAATATTGAATTACTACCTATATTGAGAATAGATAATTATATTGTTTGAAATCTATCGATAATAGGATTATTTTCATTTTAAATTTTTATCGTATAGTGTATTAATTTAAAAGTCAATGCATAGTAAATGATCGCCAACGGCACTTTCAAGTTTAAAACATGGTGTTCGATAATCTCGTTTTTCGCCATACATATTTAGGTCTAATTACGATTTGAAATACAAAACTCAAATTACTTGAATTGTTTGTCGAGCGCTTTTAAGTTGATTCACAACGAAAATAGCATTCAAAAGCCATTGAGACATTGTTAATGCCGGATAATGGCTGTGATTTGGTAAAACGTTTAGTGGATCAGCAGACCGAGAGACGTCAACTGAGTGAAGAACTGCAACATTACGAATTCGCATACAAAAGAGACGTTGATCAAATACGCGTCGGAATTCCAGCGCGTCCTAATTTTTTCCTTTCCCAAGTTGAACGCTTCTCCACTTATTGTCTGCAAAAAAAATTTACTGCTTTGCAAAAGCTTTGCTTCTCTTTTCGGTTGTATTTTTAAATTAAAAACCACACTTAAGGAAATATCTTTGTTATTCTTTCTTTCGAGTCAGTAGAAGGAAATTTTACATAAAACGTTAAATTGTAATCGTTACAATAATAGCGTCAATAAAACTATAGATGTAAATTATGAAAAAAATTACCAATCTTTCGCTTCACCTTTTAAGATCATAAATATAATAAAACGTGATAGAGATGTTTTTAATGTTACAATTTCGTCAATGCTGTTTTGATGTTATTATTGTAAAGATTCTTAAAGACCCTTATATTTACTTGTTCCTGTCGTTCTCTACTATTATTGTTACTTTTAGTCGTATTGTTCTCACCCCAAACAATTCTCTTCGCACCGCTTCACAATTTTATTTCTCTTTTTCTTTTTTAAGAGCTCACTTAGTTTATCTAAGCTTCCACAGCTTCCACTTTCTAAAATTGAAAGCTTATATATTGGTAAATGAACTAATATTTATCAAACCTTAACGTAAATAGTTTTTGTTATCATTACTAATAATAATTGTTGCTTTTGTCAATTCATTTTTACTTTACACTAATAATAACACTTGTCTTAAGACCAAAATCAATTAGATCCTGTTGACAATTTCCAATCGTAAATCAATTTGGTATATTTTTATAAGCACGTTTACGGAGAAAATTATAACTAGCATAATTTCCCACAGCATCTAAATTTTGTTTAGGTTTTGCATTTACATATCAAAATTTAATACAAACTTCAAAACAACTTCTTGAAAAGTTTTATGTTTCCTAGCTATTTTAAAAACTATATTTCACGCTTCATTAATTTTTCCACCCTTCTCTTTATTTCTTTATTTTTTTTACGTTAAGTTTTTCTTCTGACGATATTTCTCAAATTTTTATTCTTTCGGTGTTTTTCCAAATGTTATTACGTACTTAAGTAAACATAACAATTTTAAAACACATTCAAGGAAACTAAATGCGTTTTGAAATTAAGATATTATACAAAACTGAACTTGAATTAAGGTCAAAAAGCCAGCAGGTTCACTAAAAGTTTAGCTGCTTAGAAATGTAATTTATTAGTGAGGAATCAAAACTAGAGAAATAAAATTTTTTGCTGATAATGAAAGATGTTCTATTCTACCACAGTAGATCAACTAAAGACCTAGACTAAAAAAAAAGTTTATAAATTGAATGGGGGATGATTTTACATAATGAATACGTACCTATTTATAAATTGTACAAAATGTACAAAATATTAAATAATTTCGGATTTTTTAGATACAAGAGCTTATACCTATTGTTATTTTAATTATTAAAATACTTAATTAGGAAGTTTATCGTATTCTCTGAAAGAGGTTAAGCTAGACATTGCCTTTTAAATAATAGTCTATTAAAACTAAACTATAAAGTTCTATTTAGAGTTGAAACATTGCTCATTAACTGATATATTGAAGTTAGTAATTTTCAACATTTCAATGTTGTTATTATTGTAATCTTATAATCATTCTGATAACACCATAAAGTAGTTTATTAAATAGTAAAAATCAAAAGTTTAAGAGAATTTCTTTTTTTTAACCTTCATCCGGGCGCGTGGGCGGTAATTTACCGTTTTATTTATAATAACGCGCAAACTTTTGCGTGCAAGTGTTAAGGAGGGTGGAAGTGCTTTGTATTCCTAATTGACTTAATATGACACTAGATAGAAGTGTCGTTGTTACCTACTTTTCATGTTTAATTGTCTCAGCCAACGCCAAACTTGTATAGTCGAATATTGGCGGTAGATTACCAGTTACGCTCCCATTTGTTACTTACTCTTTAAGAAACTTATTGCCGGCGTTGCTCAGTCGTTGATAAAAAATTAACAAAGAGAATTTCGGGGGGGTTGTAAATTGCTTATTGTTTTAGGAATTCCTCAAGAAAAAAAACACAATAAAATTCAAGTTTATAATAGGTAAATTAAAATTCATTATATAAAAAATTAAAGTCTTTGGTTCAATAACCTAATAATATTACACACACAAAAAAATATACCTAAATCTAACAAATTGCTTACCAGCTAGTTATTTACACAAAAAACATAAATGGTAGTAAACATCTATTGCAGCCGTTGACCCAAGTAGAAACTACCACAATAATGCAGGTTGCACTAAGATTGACACTCGTACATTTATGAATGACACCAAGATAATATTTAGTTTTTTTTGTAGTCACCCCGGATCGGTATTAAATTGGATAACACAAAATTGTTTTTAGACACTTTATATGAAGATAATTTATGCCAATAATGTTCAATATTGTTTTTGCAATGCACTTTGCAATTTTTTAAGACACAAATGTTTTTAATTGTAATCACCCCGGATCGGTATTAAATTGGATAACACAAAATTATTTACAGTCACTGATAAGTTAAGATAATTTATATCAATAATGTTTTATATTGTTTTTGCAATGCACTTTGCAATTTTTTAAGGCACAAATGTTTTTAATTGTAATCACCCCGGATCGGTATTAAATTGGATAACACAAAATTATTTACAGTCACTGATAAGTTAAGATAATTTATATCAATAATGTTTAATATTGTTTTTGCAATGCACTTTGCAATTTTTTAAGGCACAAATGTTTTTAATTGTAATCACCCGGGATCGATATTAAATTGGATAACACAAAATTATTTTTAGTCACTGTTAAGTTAAGATAATTTATTTAAATGATTTTTGTTTGCAAAAAAGACTTGTCCGAAAATCGATAAGAAGAGATAAAAAGGTAAAGTTGTTTCGAACGGTAGTGATTTTTTAAAAAAAAAGCCCCGGCTCCTCTCGATCATTCCTTATATAACAATTTTCTCCTTCCATCAAATGTTACCCAGGGCCGTGAGAAAAGAAAATTGTAAGAATCTCAAAAAAATAAATCTATTAACACAAGAGTAAATGGTATTTAAGCAAAATACTAGAAAATTATTATTGACTTCGAGATTATTAGGAACGGAAATTCACACGATCTGTAAGCTAAACAAAAATATTGGAACGAAATTTACGAGATATTTTTATAAACATAGAAGGTACCTTAAGCTAATTGATCACAAAATAAGTTACAAAATAATATTTTCCCACGGACCACTAGAAAATCGCGTTATAACAAAGAATTTGATTTTGAAAAATTTTTATTAATTATTGAGAATCTTTTTCGTGCAAAAGGATGTACGAGGTTGATACAACAACGTAACACTCCCCGCAAAGCACCAATAAAAAAATAAAAAGAAATTTGCACATGAAAAAATAAGAAATGAGAAGACATATAAACTACACGAAGATGTCCGGGTACAATACAATAAAATTAGGTTTTATTTGAGAATAAGTAAAAGAATTCACGGGTATGCGAGCCATCAAAAAAATAAAAATTCTACGAGGAACAAGAATTTTCCGGCTTACCAAGTGAAATAGAGAGAACTAAGTTCTTTATCACAAAGAAAATTTTTACACAGAAAACTTGAGCTAAAAAATACGATAGAAAAAATTTAAAATTGAATTATAACCAAATAGTTGAACCAAACTCGAAAAGTAGTTAATTGGTTCACTTTCGGCTATCATAAGTTGGGCACCACCTAATTTTTATCCTAATGATTTTGAGCAAAAAATTGGAAAACCCTTAAATCATAAACTAAGTAGAACACAATAATCCGAAATTGGATGAAGGACGACACATTGGTTTTCACGGAGGGAATGTATATTAGATGACGGCCACTATTCTGAATTTAAATATATTCAATAGGCTTACACGGAGGAATAAACTATATGTTAATCTACACCGTAGTTTTTACCAACTCATCAGGATGAAAATATGCTTTTCGAGAACTAAGAAATCATTGATCCGCGTCACAATGCCTTCTGGAAAAGTACAGGAATACACATCAAATCATTACGAATGAGTTAGAATTCAAAACGTAGATTTTTGAAGAAAGAATCATATTTACAATTTAAAATTAACTTAAAAATAAGTTTTATTCCTAATCTCAATTGAAATTCACAATAAACATTCGACGGGGCTCCGTTTAATCGATCAAATTTATCAATACAGTAGAAGACAATGCAGATATTATAATGGACAACAAGATTGAAGAGGAATAAATAAAAAATCAAATATACATAAGGTATTTCAGCGTATACTTTCTGAAAAACACGAAGAAGGACGATGATCAATTCAAATGATACTAATCACACCTTGTAATATAAAAAATAAAATGATTTCGTGGAATTTTAATTACTTAAAACTACGTGTTAACTTACATAGCTGTAAGGAAATATACTAATTCATTATTCTGGGTTTGTCACATTTCGAATTGTGTGTCCAGAAGACAAGACTGTCACTCTTAAAATCAGATAAAAGATATTAATTCCCTGATAATAATAAAAATTATTCAGGTAATTTTAACAGAAATTTGGTTT
This sequence comes from Cantharis rustica, assembly GCA_911387805.1. Classification (NCBI taxonomy): domain Eukaryota; kingdom Metazoa; phylum Arthropoda; class Insecta; order Coleoptera; family Cantharidae; genus Cantharis; species Cantharis rustica. The sequence goes on from OU426879.1 coordinate 42,574,028, forward strand.
TTTTTTTAATAGATACCTAACGAGAGAAAATTAAAATTGTAACGGGCGTTCTCCCTCCAATTTTAAAGTTGGACCCATTCAAGTTCATCGAACTATGTTTACCAAAGATATTGTAAAAATAAAAAAACTTAAATTATGCGTTTTTTTTCACAGACAAGTGAAAAAATAATATTTACTGAATAGGGCATTACTCGAATTTTTAAAGTTGACCTACTTATATGGCTTACTGATCTAGAAACGGCATTTCGGTAGTCATAAATTAGACTTAACTGTAAATATACTATAAACCCTTAACAAAAGATATAGTGAAAATAGTTTCAGACAGGGCGGTATCGAGGAATATTTTATTCTAAATATGAGCCTTGATTATTGATTTATAAAAAAAATTTTCAACATTAGATCGAAAATGTTAATTAAACAGGAGATCAATGGAGAAGAAGATAATTTGTAAGAATTGGAGGAATTGTGAACAAAAAATTAAAATAATGGGATTATAATTAATTGATAGACGCAGTTTAAGGCCATACCCGGGGCCGTGAGAAAAGAAAATGTTAGATACGGGATAAAAAAAAGATATCAAGTTACCTGAGGTTAGTTCACAAAACTTTGTAACTGACTTCATTAAACTTTTACTTTGCAAACCGTCGACTGTCTACAAAGGAAAAATTCAACATTTAGCCATCAACTCGGAAAAGCATAAGAAACTCGAAGTAATTTGATTTAAGTCAAAAAAAAATACAGTTAAAAATTTGAATAGAAACGGAAAACAGAAAGAAAAAATAAGTTTAAATTTCAATTTCATCATTCTCAGGGTCGCTATTATCACCTTTATATAATTTTAGATCCTTCACGTGCCACCGTCCTATATTTTGATTGTTTGAATTTATTAATTCGTAAGTTAATTGCCCAATTTTCTTGATTACTGTACATAAGATGTATTTAGGTGCTAGTTTTGCAGCGAAATTTCGGGTTTTATCTGAAAGTACCATATTGCGTTTCCACACTTTCTGATTTACTTCAAAAGTTAAGGGACGTTTGCGTAAGTCGTAACGTTTTTTACTGTTATCGTAAGAAGTTTTAAGATTACGACGAACTCTGTTATATAAATCTGGAATGGCCTGGTGGTCTTCATCAGTTAATATTTTTTGTTCAATATTAATAACGTCATTATCATTCGGGGCGGTACCAAAAAAATCTCCGGAAATAGGGATAAAACGTTTAAAGACGAGATAGGATGGGGTGAACTTAGTCACATCATGTTTCGCAGTTCGAATGGCCTGTGCGATTTTATGGATATTTTCGTCCCAACGATTGTGCTCTGATTTTATATATGATGATATAGCTGTTACCAATACACGATTAACTCGTTCAGTCGGATTAACTTGAGGATGATATTTGGCATTAAACCAAATTTTCTGTACACCATATGAATCAGTAAGTGCTTTGAATTCTTTAGATATAAATTGCACACCGTTGTCACATAATATTATTTGCGGAATTCCAAAAATTAGAAAAACTTGATTTTCTATAAATTTTACCACGCCAGCTGCAGTGGCCTTCGCCATGGGGTGTACTAAAACAAATTTGGAAAACCAATCCGTGACGACCAATAAATGTTGATTTCCTCGTTTTGATCGAGGTAATGGCCCTAAAAGATCAACGGACAGAAGTTGAAAAGGGAACGAAATGTTTTTATATTGACCCATGAGACCTGGTCGAGCTAAGTTTGTACTCTTCTGCGCTCCGCAAATAAGACAATTATCAACATAATTTTTAATGTCGCGATACATTTTAGGCCAATAATATAATTCACTTATACGAGACATTGTTTTTGCAATTCCAAAATGTGCGGAGGTTGGTTCATCATGACACCGTTTTAAAATTTCTACTCGATTTGCAGTGGGAACGACCAATTTCCAATCTGGAATATTCGATTTTACTGGAAGAGAGTTAGAGATATATTTGTACAAACGATCATCTTGTATTTTAAAGTAGGGGTAATTGTCGGGTTCTCTTCGAACGTGGTCAACCATTTGGCTATACCATTCATCTGGGATTAAATTTTCGATATGAAGAGAAGCGACATCCCGAGATAAAATATCAGGGACGATATTTAATTTGCCCGGACGATGACGAACTTGGAAGGTATGTTGAGCAAGTGAAAGAGCCCAACGAGATAAACGCCCACTAGGGTTCTGAATTCGATGCAAAAATTGCAATGCGGCACAGTCGGTAATAACAACAAATTCAGTCCCCTCTATATAACCTCGAAATTTATTTATCGCAAACATGACCGCTATTAATTCACGCTCTGTGGCCGAATATTTTTGCTCTGCGGAAGTTAAAGCGCGACTAGCATAGGCAACGGGATGCTCTAATCCACCTTGATCTTGAAAAAGAATTGCTCCAACTCCTACCAAACTAGCATCGGTCTGAATATAAAATTGTTTACTAAAATCGGGACTTATTAATATAGGAGCGCAAGTAATAAGTTTTTTAATTTCACAAAAGGCCAGTTCGGCTTCGGGACTCCATTGAATGATTTGACCTTTTTTCTTATTCTTAATTAATGCCGTAATCGGTGACGATACAGAAGACAAATTAGGAAGAAAGATACGATAGTAACTAATGAGTCCGATTAACCGTTTTACTTCAGTGGTAGTTCGCGGAGTTTTAAATTTATTAATGGCCGATACTTTCTCTGGGTCAGGACGTAGACCGAATTCGTCCACAATAAATCCTAAAAATGTAAGAGACTTACAACAAAATTCGCATTTATCGAAATTGACCTTGAAACCTGCTGCACCTAAGCGTTCATAAATTGTAGTTAGAGTGGCAATATGTTCCTCAAAAGTAGAAGAGGCAATGATAATGTCGTCAAGGTACACGAATGCTTCCTCCTTGTGTAAAACGGAACCTAACGTGCGTTCCATAGCGCGTTGTAAACATTGAGGTGAATTTGACAAACCAAATGGCATTCTCTTAAATTCAAAAAGCCCTCTCCCCGGAACGCAAAAAGCTGTCTTAGGTCGAGATGACGGTTCTAAAGGGATTTGCCAAAACGCTTTTCGTAAGTCGATAGATGAGAGAAACTTGGCATTGCGTAATCGATTTAAGATACTGTCAGTACGCGGAATGGGGTAACTGTCCTTAATCGTGAGGGCGTTCAACCGTCTTCCGTCAAAACAAGTACGTACTTCACCGTTTTTCTTTTTAATTAAGAGCAGAGGGCTACACCACGAAGAAAATGATTCCTGAATAACGTCATCTTTAAGCATTTGATCAATTTCGGCATGCATTTTTGATTGCATACAGGGACTCAGAGGATATTGTTTTTGTTTAAAAGGTAGCGCGGTTCCTGTATCGATAAAGTGTGAAACAGTCTTAACGTAACCTAGTTCTCCGGTAGCCAAAGATTTAAATTTCCCCATTATGATATTTAATTCCTCTTGTTGAGCAGGATTTAAGTTAGTTGATTTTGCAACATTTTCAAGGAAAGAAATCTCGTTTTGAACTTGAGATTCGAAAGTAAAATTATCAAAATGTAATGATAATTGAAATATTTTACAAAAGTCTGCACCAAGTAGAAAACCATAAGATAATTGGGGTACTATAAGAAAATTTACTACTTTTTCTAACCCGTGTAATCGAATCCGTAATGGTAATGTACCCGACACTTTACTTGTACCACCGTTGGCAACTTTGATTTCATTAATCGAAGATGGTTGAATTTTAGTCACTGTTTGTTTACTTAATAAATTAAAACCGTTTTTGCCAATTAGCGAAGACATTGCGCCAGTGTCCAATAACGCGGTTACTTTAATATTTCCGATATTTAGTTCTAGATGAGGTCTATTATCACAAGGTTTTTTTACCATGACCGGTGATACGTCACTTAAAGGTTCATGAAAAATCCGCACTTGATTCAGCCATTTTTTCCAGTCTTTAGAATCGTGAAATTGTCTAAGTATTTTTCTTTCGCGGCACTTTGAAGATATTAATTTTGAAGCGGCAGTATCTCTTCGGTAGGACGATTTTGTAGGGTCAAGTTGCTGACGTCCGGGATTGAAGCAACTTGCATTTCGTTTCCCACACGATTATTCCGCACAAAATTTGTTGAACACATTGGACAGTTTGTTTTAGTCACATTTTGGAGGCCACACCCGAAACAAAATTTTCTTTTATATTTTGTACAATTGTTGTAACTGTGTCCTAGATTTTGGCAATTCCAACATTTGTAATTATTACTTGGAACGTGGATTAATTCATTAGACAATTTTTCTTGAACGTTGGAAACATTTTGGTGTTGTACGGTAGAAATATTTTTAGCCGGTCTCTGCTGACGAAATGAGACAAAATTTGAGTTATTATTCTTAAATGCTGGGGTTGGTTTATTATTGGCCGACACATTATGATTAATGAAGGTACGTTGTTGAGGTACAAAAGGGGTTTTATACCGTTCATGTAATTGCTGCAACTCTTGTACTTTTTTACATCGCTCTCTTAATAGAGTCAAATTAGGGTAATCATCTAATGCTATATGTGAAGCAAAGAATGGATTCAAATTTCTTAGAATTTGATTAATTATGTCTCTTTCCGAAACATTCACATCGATACGTCGATACATGAACTCTATATCCATAATAAAGGAAGAGATATCTTCATTTACACCTTGCTTTCGATTTCGCAATTGTTGCGTCATTTGATATTCAAAATCGCTTGGTAAAAATTCTTTTTTTAATTTTAAAACTAATTCATCCCAAGTAAAAATTGTTTTCTTAATGGCTCTAAGCCATTTAGATGCTTCGTTCGAAAAGAGATCGTGAGCTGAGGTAAACAATTCTTCGGAAGTGACACCACGGGATTCTCGCAAGTCGTCCACTTTATCTAAAAAATCCAAAATATTTTGCGGATCGTTATGTCCACCAAAGTTTATATTCCACTTGTAAATCGCTGGAAGTTTTTTAGCAGCTCCTTGGTATATAATTGGATCGTTATTATTTAAGTTAATATTATTTTGAACTTTTACATCTACTTGTTTAACAGGAATTTCATCTAATGCACCTATCATTACTGCTAACTCCGCTTCTAACATGGTGATGAGAAACAACAAATCTTCTTGGTTTGTATATTGACGTAATAAACTCAAACGATTTTCAACATGTTTGATTTGTGAAGATACTTCTGTTCGTTTATTATCGGAAATTTCATTGAGGTTGTCTTCAATTAATTGTGCAATTCCATGTAATGATACATTTAATTGTTCTTCACTTGTTTTCCAATCTATATTTGTTAAAGATTGTTCAATAGAGGCATCTTTTAATACTTTTCGAAGTTGCGCTACTTTTTGTAATTTTGAACTTTTTGGAATTTGGCCTCTACTTGTGAGTTCAAAAACCAGCTGTTCTTCAGTTAAATAGATAATTTCCATATTCCCAAATTGTCAAAAACCGAAACAAAATTTAATTATATTTTTAACACAATTATTATAGATTAATTCGCACTATCAATGTTTAAATTTATTGTTTAGTTTGTCTTTTATTAATTCACAAAAATATTTTACACGACGTTACGTTACGTAGTAAATGTTTAATAAACGAAAATATATGAATTATTTACCGAAATTGATTTAAATAACGCATTACTTTGAACTTGGATCAACTTACAAAAATTAATAAAGAGAAACATTTAAAAAAAAACACCTAAATAAATTAACTCTAAATATACGAACTGTCTTAAGTTATTCCTAAAACACATCAAGCTTTTACAAATTCTTGCCACACGTTGGTTAAGCCAATTGTTACTTACTCTTTAAGAAACTTATTGCCGGCGTTGCTCAGTCGTTGATAAAAAATTAACAAAGAGAATTTCGGGGGGGTTGTAAATTGCTTATTGTTTTAGGAATTCCTCAAGAAAAAAAACACAATAAAATTCAAGTTTATAATAGGTAAATTAAAATTCATTATATAAAAAATTAAAGTCTTTGGTTCAATAACCTAATAATATTACACACACAAAAAAATATACCTAAATCTAACAAATTGCTTACCAGCTAGTTATTTACACAAAAAACATAAATGGTAGTAAACATCTATTGCAGCCGTTGACCCAAGTAGAAACTACCACAATAATGCAGGTTGCACTAAGATTGACACTCGTACATTTATGAATGACACCAAGATAATATTTAGTTTTTTTTGTAGTCACCCCGGATCGGTATTAAATTGGATAACACAAAATTGTTTTTAGACACTTTATATGAAGATAATTTATGCCAATAATGTTCAATATTGTTTTTGCAATGCACTTTGCAATTTTTTAAGACACAAATGTTTTTAATTGTAATCACCCCGGATCGGTATTAAATTGGATAACACAAAATTATTTACAGTCACTGATAAGTTAAGATAATTTATATCAATAATGTTTTATATTGTTTTTGCAATGCACTTTGCAATTTTTTAAGGCACAAATGTTTTTAATTGTAATCACCCCGGATCGGTATTAAATTGGATAACACAAAATTATTTACAGTCACTGATAAGTTAAGATAATTTATATCAATAATGTTTAATATTGTTTTTGCAATGCACTTTGCAATTTTTTAAGGCACAAATGTTTTTAATTGTAATCACCCGGGATCGATATTAAATTGGATAACACAAAATTATTTTTAGTCACTGTTAAGTTAAGATAATTTATTTAAATGATTTTTGTTTGCAAAAAAGACTTGTCCGAAAATCGATAAGAAGAGATAAAAAGGTAAAGTTGTTTCGAACGGTAGTGATTTTTTAAAAAAAAAGCCCCGGCTCCTCTCGATCATTCCTTATATAACAATTTTCTCCTTCCATCAAATGTTACCCAGGGCCGTGAGAAAAGAAAATTGTAAGAATCTCAAAAAAATAAATCTATTAACACAAGAGTAAATGGTATTTAAGCAAAATACTAGAAAATTATTATTGACTTCGAGATTATTAGGAACGGAAATTCACACGATCTGTAAGCTAAACAAAAATATTGGAACGAAATTTACGAGATATTTTTATAAACATAGAAGGTACCTTAAGCTAATTGATCACAAAATAAGTTACAAAATAATATTTTCCCACGGACCACTAGAAAATCGCGTTATAACAAAGAATTTGATTTTGAAAAATTTTTATTAATTATTGAGAATCTTTTTCGTGCAAAAGGATGTACGAGGTTGATACAACAACGTAACACATTTGTGATATTTATTTTCTTCAGCCATTGCAACGAAATGTAATTACCGATTTTATATTTTTCGTAGGTATTCACAATTCAAATTATTTTTTTCACAATTCAGTAAACTATACTCCAAATACGTCACTATCGTGACGTCACATATCAGATTTCACATTTTTACTATGCATATTGCATGTATTGGTCTTATGTCAGAGCACGTTTCAAAAATCCGGAAGATAAATATACATCGACTTCTTGAGATGGATTCGGATGAAGAAGAGTAAATTGACGATCAAGACGATATTAATTTTGAACCTGAAGTCATTGAACAAGATGAACACAGCAGTGACTGAGAGGAAGATTTGCATAACTTAATGCACGACCTGATTGACGAAGATCAGTGTGACAAGAGAGATCAGGAAATGCAAAATTTGAAGTTTTCATTGAGAGGGAAAATGATACTATTTGGGCTAACAAACCAGTTTCAATAACATCGAGGATCAAATCAAAAAACATTATAAAAACTCTTCCTGGTCCCAAGAACCAAGCTAAGAACTGTAAAACAAGGCTTGAATGTTTCTTCCAAATCATTTTTTTGGAAATCATAATCAACATAATCAAGTACACTAATATTTACATTGCTCAAAAAAAAACTGAAAATGAAAAGTCGTTTGATACTCCTATTCGAGATAGAGATTACAAATTAATCCCTATCCCTACTGTGTTAGCTTATTTTATTATTCAAATTTTAATAAAAATGATTTATCGTTTAAATAGTATTATAATGTTTTTCATCGTATTTATCCCGATTTTAAAGATTTTGGATGAATGACGAAAGAAAAACCGAGGACGATAAATTACCGTTGCGCGCCCGCTAATGTTACGGAAAGGGGCGCGCCCGGATGAAGGTTAATAAAATCTTTTATTTCTACCATTAGGCTATAGCCGGGTGCCCGACCTTACACCGGAATATAGAGAAATAACAGAAAATAAATGTTTTTTAATTCCTGCCTCTAATAACAGATAAGAAATTTAGAAATAACCAACACTTGATATTTTGTTTTTTAATTATTGTTAAAAAAATCAATAACAAAATGAAAAATATTTAAAAAAAAAAATGTTAGTCGCCTTGTTTAAATGTATTCAATAAATTGTACAATAAAAACTTTTCTTCCACAGAGTAAGTTGTGTTTACCAAATTTATTTTAATCTGTCAAAGTAACTTGTTGACAATAAATTGGTTTTCAAACAGAAACAATGCCAATGAAATTCACACAAAGCGACTTAAATTTTTTTATTAACCCTATTTTAATATTTTATTATTTAGTTTTTCTTCTTCTTTAACTTATTTTAAAACTTTTATTCTGTTTTTTACCATTAATGCATCAAGTTTTTACACTTGGTACTCTTGGTTCTGTGAGCACTTGCATAATTTTTTGGTAGGGTGATAACTTTGCCGGATGCATAATATCCCTTAAATCAAACTCAAACTTTAGATCACATCCAGTACAGTCGGCGCGACCAAGAATTGAACTGCGGTGTCCCGCTCAGTAGCATGACGATTTAAGGCAGTATTCTAGTCTAGAAAACTGAAAAAATCGAAAATTTTTGTTTTTATATTTTGATAGTTTAGATATTCAAAAATCTCGTCTTAAAATAATTTTTTGAAATTCGAATTATTTTAAAAGCTATAGCCACTTTAGTGTCGTGGTAACTCGACTGGTTTAGACGGAACTATTCTAAGAAAAGTATTAAAAAATACTCTTTATTTCTTTTTTTTTGTTTTTTAAATTTTTTTTATTTAAATATTCAATTTGAGATAGAAGAAGGCCCGATATATGGAGCCGGAATCGCTGATTGAAAAAATGTAAGCATAAAGTATTAATGTATGACTTAGACTTCGCGTAACCTTACCTGAAATTGTAATCTCGTTTTTCTCGAAACTACATTTTTCGAAATTCTTCTCATTTACAGGATATTAATGCTAATTTTGACAAATTTCAGGTTTTAAATTGAATAATCCAGTTTACATAATTTTCATTGGTAAATTACAAATATTATTAAGAATTTTAATTATGCGGATGGACGGATAAATAGGCACGCAGCCAGATAATAAAACATATAAAGAGAATATTTTAATTTTTGCAATTTTTCAAATTTTTATTTATTCATTTTATTTATTTTCGCTTGTTTCGGAGTAGCTGTTTGTTCTTAGGTGGTTTATTTCTAAAAAATTATGTAAACGTAACATCGGAGAAACGAAAAATTTAGAATCAGTTTGACTATAACCTAAAGCCTTTGTAAAAGGTTTAAATGTAAAACAGAGTTTAAACAATTTTATTTGAAATTTTTTCAGGTTCAATTTCCAATGTCCTAATCACAATTTATAATCTGCTACTTGCGCAGTAGACCTTTTATTCAAAAAAAAATAATTTTGGTAGATTTGTAAATATATTGTTTTTGTACTTATCTTTTCAGCATTTTTGTTCATTCCTAGTTAAAAAAAAACGTTAAATATTTTATCTAAAAAGGCTGTCAGAGTATTTGTAAAAGATTTTTAATAAAAATAAAAAAATACAACTTAATCTACATTCGAAAGCCATTGGTTTTAATCAAAACACGTGATTCAAAAAAGTACTTTACCATTTTTATCAAAATATCTAGTTACTTCAAGATCCTAACTTCTTGAACTTTCCAAGATTACAAGAAGTACCCCGGTCTGTAAAAATTAAAGTTAAACATTGTTTTTACAAAAAAGTTATCTTCTATCAACAACACTAAGATATGTAGATAGGTAGCAGGATACCCTGTATATTATATTCTTGTAGAATATCAACGCCCTCCGGGTCTGTTTTTTGATCTAACACATAACAATTTTAAAAATATCCCTGTAGAACTTTCGAAAATTCACTCAATATCGAAAACAAAAACAATGGCGTTCCTGGGACAAGAATATATACGATCTAAAATAGTACTCGAGGATTCACCTATCGAACAAGTAAGCAGTTTCAAATTCTTGGGCTGCACGTTAGACTTACACCAGGAGAGAGATATACAAGAAAAAATTGAAAGGTTTAATTACCTAAACGGAACGATTAAACGCACATTGAACAAACGCACAAATAAAGACACTCTTCTAAAATTTTATAAGGTGATGTCCGTACCTACAATTACTTATGGCAGCGAGACATGGGTGATTACAAAGAAACTGGAAAGCAGATTGCAGCATGCGGAGATGAGATTTTTAAGATCTATTATGGGCTATACTCCAAGAGATAGGGTGAGAAACACGAATATTCGAAACGCTTTGAATATCTTTAACCTAAACGATAAAATAGAAGAATACCGTGTAATATGGAAAAAACACCTTATGAGGATGAATGATACCCGACTTCCAAAGCAGTTATACCTGTACAAACCCAAAAGAACGGCGTAATGTTGGAAGACCAAGAAAAATATTGAAAGATCAGTGATTGATGGTGTCGTAACGGGTATACCTACCTAATACGTGCAGAAGAAGAAGAAGAAGATCCCTGTAGAATGACAGAACTCGAAGACTTAAAACTCGTCTGGGTGTCGACCGCAATTGATGATGAACTTCTTGGCAATATGGAGGTGCCACGGGGAAACCGTTTATCTCCTTCAACTGATGTGGGCAACGGGCGTTGAAATTTTTTGAGGTGTGGTTCCTCATTTGAAGCACTAAGCTTGATCGGGCTGGGTTATTGGTCCATGGGGATGGTTTTCCTTGATTTGCGGGGTCCTAGGTGTTGCGAAGAACTTTCCTGTAGGCGTGGTTATGCGGTCAGAAGGGAGGCACGTCTGCGATCCGTGGAATTGGGTCCCTAGCAATTGATGAACTTGGTCCCTTGGTGTCGATGGGGCAGGGTGAGCGTACGATCCGTGGATTTAGGGTCCCTAGTATTTCATAAACTTGGTCCCTTGGTGTCGATGAGGCGGGGCAAGCGATTTGGTGTAATTCCGGGCGTCTTTGCATGGTTTCTTGGCAGCTGGGTGTTTGATAAACCCGGTGCTTGGTGGGAACCTAAAATAAACATGTAAAGATTAGGATTACTTACACCCCGGCTGACGGGCGGATGAGCATATCCTTTGGCCGGCTGTGCTCTAGATTGTGGCCTGGTTGGTACTGTCCTAGCTGCGAGATGAGAGGATTGTCCGAGAAGCTCGCGGTCTTGTACAGTTTTTCCGCTTGGCTTTTATTATGCACGTCGATGGTTTCCATCTTGGCATCGGCGTGGAGTCTTCTGTTGGTGACGTAATACGGGCTGGAGAATGCGTGACGGATGCATTTATTTTGTACTACTTGTATCTTCTTTATGTGTGTTCGGGCAGCCGTCACCTACACAGGCGCGGCGTAGGTCATGGTGGGCCTGATGATGGCCTTGTAGATGCGCAGCTTATTTGCTGGTGACATCTTGCTGTTTGAAGCTAGAAGCGGGTAGAGCTTTGAGAAGACAGCTCTTCCCCGGTTTGCGGTGGATTCGATGTGCTCCTTCCATAGCAGTCTGTAGTCCAACGTGACTCCCAGGTACTTTGAGGTGTTAGTCCATGAGATTGGGCTCTCGAACATGAAGATGTTTGTTCGAGACCGAATCTATCTTCGCTTCTTTTTGAACATTGTCGCGGTACTTTTCCTTGAGTTTACACCGATGCGCCACGTTGCGAACCATTTTTCGAGGTCGCTAACGGTTTTTTGTAGGCGATCGGTAACGAGATCTTGATTCATGGAGGAAGTGTAGACGGCCGTGTCATTCGCGTAAAGCGAGATCTTCGGCCTCGGGTCGGTTGAAGCTGGCATGTCGCTCATGAAGATGTTGAAGAAGGTCGGAGCGAGGATGGATCCTTGGAGTACTCCGGCGGTGATAAAGCGATCGGATGATCGGGTGCCTTTGAATTTGACCTTGAATTTCCGATTTTCAAGGTATGTCGCCACCAGCTTTACGAGAGCTGGTTGGATATTAGGACCGCAACGATGAACGATGAACTTCTTGGGAATATAGAGATGCCACGTTGTACGTTATTCTCCTTCATCTGGTGTGGGTGTTTCGGGCGTTGAAATTTAGTGAGGTTGTGTTCCTCATTTTACAGCGCTAAGCTTAAACGGGATGGAATTTTTGTTCCTTGGATGGGGGGTGGGATGGCGATGCTGATGCGAGCGTAGTCCGTGCGGGTGAGCGAGTTGACGTTAGTTTCTTTGGGAGGCGTGGCTTCGATTTGAGCAGGGCGGCGCTTGAAGGTACGTGAGCTGTCCAGGGTTGCGGGTGCCGAAGTGTTTGGTAAACTTGGTCCCTTGGAGTCGCTTGGGGCGGGGCGTGCGGTCAGCGCGATTTCGAGCGTCTTTGCATGGTTTTTCTTTGCAACCGGGTGATTGATGAACCCGGTGCCTGGTGGGGACCTAAAATAGACAAACAAAGAGAGATTAGTTACACCCCGGTTGGCGGGGGGAGGAGGATGTCTTTTGGCCGGCGGTGTCCGAGATTGAAGCCGGGTTGGTAGTCGCCTAACTGCACGATGAGCGGGTTTTCAGCGAATCTTGTGGAGTTGTAAAGTTTCTCCGCTTGCTTCCTGATGTGGACGCCGATGGTGTCGATTTTTGCCTCGGCGTGAAGTCTTCGATTTGTGACGTAGTACGGACTGGAGAATGCGTGACGAATACATTTGTTTTGTACTACTTGGATATTGTTTATGTGGGTTTTGGCTGCTGTTCCCCACACGGGAGCAGCGTAGGTCATGGTCGGGCGGTGGGACCGCAACTGATAACAACCGTAAGAGTATATCAAAGCACACGTACCGTCAACAGAAATAAGAGCGGGGAGCTCAACGTGCGAATTACCGTCACGCAACTCGAGGTATTGGGGGTGTATCGTATTACAATTTTTAGAAATGTTAAAATGTCGTTATTTCGATAACTAATGCATAATCCTACAAAATTTGTATGCTAATATACTCAGAAAATTGTCCACTTTCCAATGGTCAGTAGGAAAAAGTTGAATTCTTAGGATAGGTTAAATGACTGTAACCGATGAACAAAAATTATGTCTGAAAAATCTTTTAGTTGATAAGGATAAACAAAAAGTAACAACTTGAACGTAAATTAAAATTAAAATCATATCATCGCCATAAAAACTTATAACTATGAACTCTCTAGTACACACAAGAGGTTTAGATGATTTGTTGATCGTAGTCTTATATGCTTTATTATGGTTTTATTATGATAACAACATATTTATTTGCTATTCTATTGTTGGCTTAAGCCGAAAAGCTTTAACGTAGCTTTCTAATCAATGACGCTACAATATAGATATTTTTTTGATATGGTTACTTGTGAATGTCGCCTACGGCAATAAATTCGACAGTAAAATTTTTAATATCTTAATAAATGAATATCAGTTTTTGCACCTTTGAGAATAGGTATTTCTGATTTATTATCCGTCGGCACGTATAAATGTGACGTATTGTTTACAATAGGCTATTCTTAAAAAATATAAATAAATAATATAATATAATAATATATATTTAATTGCTAGGTTTTATATAAAAGTAGTTTTTAGAACAATTTCGTAAATCTTCCGATTATACTGTTAAAATATTTTTGGTTTATAGATGAGCAGTTAAAATCTACCCAGTCGTACTAATGTATTTAGTATCGCTAACATTAATAATACTATCAAAGAACCTTGGCAGAAAATAAATTTGTGTGATACCGACCCAAGATAATTCGCAAAAAATTACACGTGTTTATAATTACCAAAATTACAAATACTGACTAATATTCACTATGGGTATATTATGTATGTACATAATATATACTATATTATGTAAAACTTCATACTTAGTTTTAATTAACAATGCTTAGCATATAAAAAATATTGTTTTAATAAATTTCATTTCGTGTAAAAATATGAAGAGTCGTAACAATTGCTCTTTCATCTCTGATTTAAATTTAATTTTGAAAACATCAAACATTTTTTTGTAATAATTAAGTACCAGCCAGAAACTGTGAATTAAAAATTTTATAACGTTCTGCTTGTTTCGCGATATTATGCTTTGAGTATTTAACTGGGTATACGTATTTCTCATTTTATTTTTTACGTGGTTTGTGAAAAATCACGAAATTCGTATAATTTGAAAAATAGGATAGTGGTAAGATCAATATGGCGAGCCGCAAAAGACAGCTGCGTGAGTTGTTATTACTGGATAACTGGATTCCAACCAAGCGAAAAAGGTGCTAATCACCCTTTCACTATAAGAAATTTGAAATTGCAGCAAAAACAAAGAGCCTTAAAAAGTCAAACTAAATATCGCTTGACGAAAGCTGCATCATAAAAACTTTTGCGATATCATTATCCTTTAAATCCAATTTAAAACGGACATTTTAATTAAAATATTTTTAGGTAATAAAATTTATTATGAGATTAAATTATTTTACATAAAATTTCTTCTAATTTTTAATTCTAATTTACATACCAAATTGTAAATTTAATTACTTTTTCTACTTTGTCTGTTTGGGGCATTTAGAAACAAAAGTGTAATTTTATTTTCCAGTTAGCATTTTCTATCCATTGTCTGGCTATATCGTTAGTGTAAATATTAAATGAAGAGGGTGATAAAGTGCACCCTTGTCGGACCCAACGGTTTAGTATTATTGGTTCTGTATTTTTCTTTCGTCTTGTGTATTATTAAGTATTTGATTTTCTTAAGGGCCTTGTTTTACTATACAAATTAAAATTAGAACACAGTTATCACGTCCACTATAAAAAATAAAAAAGATTTGAAAACTTGATATTTGCATACAATGAAATGATTTTACTATCAAAAATTTTTTAATTTTACACGAAACTTGACACAATAATTTTGTGTTCTTTATCGGCACAGCTGTCAATGCATAAAAAAAATTTTAAATAAAATACTGGCTGTTTCTGCTCAAGATCTAAAACAAAGAATATTTTTAATTTGAATTCATTATATTGCGTACTTCTTCAGATTTCTTTTTTGATTAAATTTTTTAGACTTAATCTCATATAAATAATCAAGATTTTATTTCTGGTTTAAATTTTAATTACTACAGGGACTTAATATAAGTTTTTTTATACAGAAATTACGTCAAATAAAAGTAAATTTAATTTTTATTCGCTTAGTAGGGTGCAGGTGTATAACTGCGATGATGTTAATAAATCTTTATAAATGAATATATTTTTTAATAAAATTAATTTTTACATGTTAGATGAAATTGAAAAATAATTTAATACATAACTTACATAAAATTATCAATAGATAAGTGGTTTAAGTAGTGTAACAGTGTAACAACAGTACAACAGTGTAACATAAAATTGTTCAAAAACTATTTAAATGAATGATATAGTTTGCGACACCCTGTTATAACTGATGTTTCGATTTTCAGAATCTCATCAGGCAAACCTGGAAAAATTATTGAAACATCAGTTATATTTTAAATTACAACTAACGTTTCAATTTCGGTTTTTTTATTTGGGGTTAGTTTAGTTTTCCTGTTTAGAACTTTTCAAAATAGTTTATTTATTCATTTTGGCTTCAAGTAGGTATAATTTTTGTTTTTACAAAAGTCAAATAAATTTGACTTTAAATCAAGTTTTGAATTTTGAATTTAATAACATAACTTTTCAATCACTTCAATAATTTTTTCAGGTTTGCCTGATGAGATTCTGAAAATCGAAACATCAGTTATAACAGGGTGTCGCAAACTATATCATTCATTTAAATAGTTTTTGAACAATTTAATGTAAGTTATGAATTAAATTATTTTTCAATTTCATCTAACATGTAAAAATTAATTTTATTAAAAAATATTATCACATGTTAATAACATTTACCATTTTATAAATGAATATATCAATTAATATTTAAACTTTTTTAATTTTCCATGCTTCCAAAGTTATAAAGGTGATTGTTCAATGTTATTACGTTGAATCTTTTTTTTAAATCAAGTTTAATTGAAAAATTTTCAAACTTTTAAACTTTTTGTTATAGTATTACATGAAATGCTTTTAGTGTTTATAACGTATATAATAGAAAATAATTTATATGGATACGACAAAAACTATAACAATACAATATAATAATTTTAATTCAATCAGTTTTCTACATTTTAATGACTTTCAAATATTATAAAAGCAAAATAAGAAAATATAAAAGGTTAAAATGGTGACGTTGATGCATTGTGCAATATCACTGCATCCATAACCATCTATCAAAATCGAAAGACATCGATCAACTCAAATGAATTATGCAATTTCCCAGTGGAAAATAATGTACCCAAGCATATGCTGCTTATTTTGCCAAAACTGTGCGTTAATTATGAAAGCTTTGCGTAAGTATACCATTTATATCTGTAGGTATTCTATTGTGCAAAAGATGTCAAATTATAATAATAGGAGAGAGGATATACATTTATATACATTATTTAATTAAGAATTTATATTACTGTAATATCTTCCTGATTGGTCCACTCATTTGTGGATCAATAAATAATCTAAAAAGACAAATGTCAAATTGACATAATCAAATGGCAGAACAGTGGTGGAACAACATTAGCAAATTTTTTAATTCATCGCAGTAAATTTAAATGAAGCATATTGGGTTTTTTTTACGACAACCAACAAGCACTTTATCAAGTTTACATATTTATTCCCGATTGACACAATATCGCATCACCAGATTGAACGCCTCTGGCTTTCTTTTCTTTTGATGATCCATCTCTTGCCATTTTTATCGATTCCTTCATTTTTGTAACACAAATAATGTTTTATTCCAATCTTATTTCAACTGAATGTGCTAAAATCGGTTATTCTGAATATTTATTTCTCACATCAGAAAATTATAAAAAAAATATAGAATGAGTAAATCTGCGTTTATTTTAAATTAAGTACTTGTAATTTAAAAATGAAATTTAAAAAAGTGCGAGTTTAAAAAACAAGCTATGATGCAGCATTGTTAGAGAAAACAATTAATTTTAAAAATTGTGTCAGCTTGCTTACTCTGCGTTAAATATCAGCGATATATATTTATTTAATTAATTATACCTTTAGGCAAACAGTATGAGTATATTCGAGGTGTAACATAAATGGATAACATGCTTCCTACATATACATGTGTTATAGTATACAGCAACATTTTATACATAAGTTACACGCTTAAATTTTAGACATTTTTAATTATCTGTACATATTTGGTAAATCTTTGAACATTTTCTTTATTTAAGCGCGAAAAATTAAAACTACAAAAGTATAAATCGAGTAGCAGATTGAAACACTCAGCAATACAAAACATGGTAAACTCTAAAATTTTAAAAAATTTATTTTATTACGATTTTTTTTTATTTGAATAAATTGTTAAAAAGTTCAGTTTATTCAAATAAAAAAAAATATTGAAGATTATTTAGAATTTCTTTTAATCGGTATAGGAAATCCTGTCATTGAGTAAAATTTCATTGTATTTAATCGTGCGTATATAAATGGTAGCGTTCAAAGAGTACTGTTCGACATCCTCTTCCGCAAATATAATAAAACTGTTAAAAGTTAATTACTAGCAGTTCCTCATGCCGACCAGAAAGTCGTAGTATAAACAAACTTAAAAAATTGAAAATTTAGTACTTCTACGTTAATTTTAAATAAAAGAATTTTTACAGTCATTATTTATACGTTCACTACTGGTGGCACCGGGATGAGCTTTTGCTGGTATTCGAAGATGCTTTAGAAGCCAGTTACAATTTTAATTTAATAAAATAAATCACAGAACATACACTCAAACCGGAAAATCTAGCATTCATAAAATACTCTCCAGTACACCTGTAATTATGTTCTAAAAACAAACTTTTAAAGCCAGTACTTAAGTCTCAGTTTAAATTCGAAATTAACTAAAATAATTTGACACTTTCTATTTTAATCCTTTAGCCATTTTTTGAGTAGAAGTTGTTTATGGTTTTAAGATATATATGTAATGTATAATTTATTATAATTATATAATCTTTAAAAAAATATTAAGTATTAAGAAATTTCTTCCACTTATAAAACAAAAAGCAAAATATAAAGTTTATCCTGTGAAGTATACTTGAAGACATTTTAATGATGTATTAGTAAGTGGTAGAGTAATTTTTCTAAAGTTTACTAATTATAACTTTGAATAGGTCACAGATACAAATACGTATACTTTTAATGAAATCGTTCGTAAGAGAAGAATAACAAATCCAACAAACTTTGTATCGTGAATACTAAATATTATTAACAATGTTAAAAAGCAGTTATAAGTTTTGTAAATATAAATCAAAATTACATTCCTGTACCTACATAAATTATTTAATCAAAACTCGGGTCACATTTTATAATAATATAGTAGAACCTCTCGAGCTTTAACAAATAAAAATTTTTGTTCGTCTAATTTAAAATAATGTACCTAAAGCAATTCAAATGTTTTAATAAGCTTTAGAAATTGTTAATTTTAATAATTAGAGATATTTTGTGTTAAATGTGAAATTGCTTTTTATTAAAACTTGTCACGCAGTGACAATATAATGCTCTTCTACTTTGAAACGGCGAATGTCAGTTAGCATTTTGTAATCAACAACTTATTTTCCTGACAAATAAAATTAAATCTACAAATTATTCTTCATTGTCTTTCATAATAAAATATTTAAATTTCCAAATTAACAACTTGCTATTGGTTTAATTTAAATTTTTTTCAAGAATTAAAATTATTGGTAAAGTCAACGTTGGTAAACCCGTTACAAAAAAAATAATAATCTCCTAATTTGGTAGGTAATGAAGTTATCGAAATCCTAATTTAAATTTCTATTTTTAACTCAAATTAAAAAAATAATGTTGTTAATTACAGTCTAACTTTTTAAATTAAGGGTGCAGATGAATTCTGATTTTATCTACATTTTTACATCTAAAAACTTTTTGTAATTTCGTACATTGGTTACATTTTGTTGTAGTCGCTACCGAAATATTGATTTCACAATTTCGTTCAATTTTCGCGTTTAGTTGCTATTGGGGAATTCTAAGTCAACAATAATTATTTTCTGCAATACGAGGAGATTTTTAAAAGCAAAATAATTTTGAGAAAAATTTTTAGTTTTTCAAATACAATAGAAGAAAATGAAGGAGTCTCTATTTTTATATTATCTTTGCCAATATATCTAAACCGAACAAGTATTTCTCTCTTTTTTCTTTTACCTTTATTTTTTCAATAAGATTATTTAGTTTTAAAATATTTCGTGTCCATATTATTTTTTTAATTTTGTAAAATAACAATTATTACCTCAACGAACATAAATTCTATGGATTTACATTAAATGGAACTTGGTTATTGGTGATATTATCATTTTAATTGTGGTACATAAGTCTCATATACTTTATTAAGTTTATTGTCAAGTGATAAAGGAAATTCGCTGCTTTGTATATTACCAATATTTAAACGTGATAGCTTTATCTACACCTAAATTTAACAAGAACTAATTTATACTATTGTATGTAATCTATTCGAAAACCTGATAAATTAGCAACATTTGACCATTTTGTAAATCATTCGCTTCGAATTGGAATAGGTACGCATAAATTTATCTAATCCTTTATACGTGTAAGTCTACTTGAGAAAGATATTGGATGGTGTGCAAGTATACCTACTACATCCAGGAAATTTAACACCTTGAGAACTTAATTTTAAAATAAGGACTAAATAATAATTATTCTAGTAAATCATGTTTTATACCCAAACAACTATGCCATAAGTTTTAACTTTATAACTTTCAACCCACGTAATAACAATATACCTGTAGGGTATAAGTTGGACCAGAATAGATTCTAATTCTTGATAAGTTTCAAAGTAATACACAACAAATGAAGTTAGGGTTCAGTGGTATAGGTATTAATATAGCTACTTATAAAATCAAATCTTATCGGATATTAGTTTAAATTAGAAACTTAAACATAATTCCTTTCGGAAGAATCTATTTATATTAATTAAAAAAACGATAGCTGGATATTAAATAATGGGGAGAAAATCTTCCCCAAAAAAGTCAAAAGTGAAAATATATGCCAGTTTTTAGGTTAGGTACTAGAATTACTTTGGGTGAGCTTAGGTTAGGTTCAAGACGAGATGAGATGACTCATAACGTAATTAGGAAAACTACTGCTATACTAAAAATAATACAATCGATATTATGCAGATAATCAGTAAGCATTATCAATTGTAGTGTAATTCGGTTGAACTGTTTAGTGTTAGTATAGTACCTGATAGTAGAATACAGCTATAGTGCTATAAGGATCGTCTCGTTAATATTGCAATTCAAGATGTTTATTTATTGATTTGGTTTTATTGCACAATTTACATAAGCACGTATGAGTTTCTCAATAAAATAAAATTTAAAAAACTACATTATAATAAATGTTACCAATTTAATTTTCATTTCATTCATCAGTTTAAAGAAAAATTTATATATCTTACATTTAAATATTTTGTTAAATATTATAGTTTTTGGAAACCATCTTTTTAACTTCATTATATTCTTATTAATTTATTCAAAAGTTTCAGTAGTCCATGCTATTATTTATTATATTCTAAGATAGAATTTAAAATTTAAAATTTTTGAAATAAAAAAAAAAGATTATTTAGAATAATTTCGTTACATTTCTGCTAAATAGTTTAGCCAATATTCGTAAAATTTGATAAAAAATATAACCATCTAAAGTTAAATTGTTTGTACTGTGGAGTTATAATTTATTTTTTTAAATATCTGTAAATACATAAAATAGAATAAATATCAGTCTTCTGTCGTTTAACAAAGCAATTTAGACATTCTTTACTTTCACCTAAAATAATTTGTAATTTCATAAAGCTCGCAATGCCTTATATAAAATTCTTTTTTCAAATTAAATTTAATTTGCTATTTTAGAAAAAAAGTACTTTCTTTGACAATTTAAATTAATTGAAAATCAAACAAAGGTTTGGCATTTGCTTAAAAATATTTTTTAAATATCAAACAAAACACACTTGAGATCAAAGCCTGTACTTACTCAAAATCATTTTTGAGTGAGCTTTATGTTACAAAAGTAATGTCACCAAAAATTTCTTTTTGGAAGTGTCGAGTTTTGTAAGCTATTTGATTTCACATTTCTTATGTAAAACAAATAGGTCGAAGCTTGGTATTATCTTAAAGCTGTAGTAACCAAGAACAATTTCAGTGTTACTGCCAATCAACGTTAAAGGAATTTACAGCAGGAATCACATTTCAAACTGATTTAGCATGTCTAACAATCAGAATAAATTTAACTAAATTTATCTTCTGTCATTCGTGAGCATTATATTATTATAGAAATTCCTAAGACAATTATTATATTTTTTGAGGTATATTGAAAACAGATATCGCGCTTCCTGCTTAGCTCTATATTGTAGGCGTCGCGTCGGCGTCGTCTCTGTGACGCTAGAATAGAAAGAATGCTGAGTATTTTAAAAAATTCATGTACATAAATAATGGAAATTTAAAGGAAAATATGAAAAATTGAATGAACCACTTATTTAACATTCATATTGCATTACGTCAATAAAATAACATTTTTACTCTTAATATATGAGCTCAACAGAAGATTTAAATAATTCAACGACGTGCTTTCATAAAAGCTATTTTCTTACACGCTTTAATAAGCAATAAATATATGATGTTTTCTTTGAAATATAACTTTATTTTAGTATTCACATGAAATCTAAAATTCTTGTTATATTGACAATTTTATAAAGAAATTTTACAATATGATTTTATAATTTAAAAATCTTTTATGTGTTTGTAACCCATCACACGTCTGTCGAGCGCTATACCTATGTATATGTGTTAAAAATTCCTTAGAAAAGAAGTAAAGTATGGTCTTATTTTATTCATTCCATGGCTTTGCTGTGAATGAAACCAAATGCGATTTTTAGGTAACGCGGATTTAATGTTGAATTTAGATGACACAGCCACAACCTTAGGTACTCCTAATGACTAGAAAACGTGGTTTACATTAATTTCTTTACATAAGCTTCTTTTATAACTGGCTATCGTCAACTGAGCTTACCTGCAGAAACAGATTGTTTTAATAATAAAATTTTACTTTATATGCAATTTCTTTTAATATTCTGACATACCATTATACGATATTGCTGTCAAACGGAGATATTTACTTGGAAATATTATGTTTATATTATGTAAAATCAAGGTTTTACTTTAAATTTCTTATTTTAATTACTTATAAATACGCTAGACATTAAAATAAAAACTAGATTTTTCTACTAATGCTTGAAAATGTCTAACTTTTCGATATTCGTTTGGATAAGGTAAAATAAATTTTTTTCGTACTAGTGCGGAAAAGTACAGTTATTCTCGGTGCTTACCTATTACAGATAACACAGTTTATTAGTATCATTTGTAATCACAAATCATTCATAAGGGTAAAAGAAAGAAGATACTTAATATATTACCATATTTCAAAAGTGTCTTAAAGTGCGGTTAAACTTAGTAATTACATTTGTCAATATGTTACTCGACTCTGTAATATAATATACCACTCTCACAATACATAATAAAAGAACACATTTAACTCCTTTGTGAATAATAATATACTATTACTTTTGTTATATTACAATAGTATATTGGATATTGAAAGTTGAAAGTGACTTTTTTGTATTTCGAGAAGCAAATTGCAGTGCGGGTCAAAGAAAAGTGTCTCAATCGATTGAGACGCTTCTTGAACCCGTTTTGAAATGTAACTGCGGTTACTGCAGTGTATTATTTTTATTTCTAATATATTAGATACTTTCAAATGGTTTGAATTGCTCTTTATCAGTAAAATTTACTTACCATTCAGCAAGCGGTAATGTAAACCAAAAACAAACGAACATCGACATAGAAATATTCTAGAAAGTGCACTTGATCAATGATTTTTTTAGTATTGCACAGCCAAGTCGATTTATTTACCATTATTGTATTTTAAGTATATATTACTTTTTCTATTTGCTACAGTTAATACTAATCATAATTTTTGTTCAATATTAATAAATTAGTCAAAATAAATTGTGCAAAACACGAAATAAATTATTCTTTTAGTAATTAATATTGCTATATGGTTTCCTTAACTTTAGAGAGCGGTAATAGTAGTTTAGATTATTGGGGCGAAAAATCATACCTAGCCGCAAGATGCGTTTGAATTGTAAATTGACAGAACCAAGATCAGCAATGGCGTAACGTCGGTACTGCGATCTTCTGCCCTTTTATCATTAGATCAATCAACGTTCAAGAATCAAAAATGCCAACGTTTCTAAGATAGTTAAAAATTTTAATTTAGATTATTTAATTAAATAAATTGGAATAAACAAATTAATTAAACGTTTTAAAAGAATATTAAAATATTCTGACGAAAACGTGTACCAACGCCGAAAGCTCAATAAAAACATTATTTTAAAACGTTTAATTAACTTGTTTATTCCAAGATTATTTAATTATATTTCACAAGTTAAAAAATTAATTTATTATTGATTATTTATTTACAAAACCAGATTATGTATTTAAAAAAAACAAAAAGCAAATCACTATCATACCTCCCCGCACCTGCAGCAGATCACTTTTTGTCAAGAGAATTGGGAAACTAAAAATTCTTTCATTCTTCTACAGATACAATAAATATTGTGGTAGATTATAAAAAATTACATTAAAATAAAGCGATATTAATGAATAAACTTAAATTTTTCTTTTAATTTTGAAATTAATCGATTTTAAAGTTTAGATTTTTCACATAAAAGTCGGTATTTTACCCATTCTGTTAACAGTACGTGTACTTGATGTAAATAGACAAAGCACTGTATTAACATCATATTATAAATTTAATTTAAATTAGATTTTGCTAATTATAGCTAAATTTAACTAAGAAACAAAGATCTCGTCTTCTTATATCCATAATATTTGCAATGGATTGGCTACATGGTTGTTTTTTAATGAGAGGAGCGGTTCAGAGATCTGTCTAGCTCCAATTGGCTGCCATTTTTGAGTTAAATTTATGCCTAAAGGTACTTGTATAACATAAAAATACTCCATGGGCGAGACTAACGTTATGAAAATAACCAATCTAATAATTTTGCCTTTTTGGATTTTTTGTCTTTTTTAACCAAGATTTTGAATGATTCTTAATATTAAATTTTTATATTTTTATAATTTACGTCAAAAACTGCCATAATTCTATTACAAATTTTTAAATTCGTCAACGTATTTTTGAACAAAAAAATTACTTTCTACAAACGAAAAGATATGATTAATTTGGCATCTGGTCAAATAGCAATGTCTTCCCTTGATTCCATAATAATACTAAATATATTGCGATTAATTTAATTGAAGATCTGAAAATTAGAGTATTTAAAAAAGGTTGTAGCTATAATTCAAAATTATAATGTAAGCTAATCAGCCACAAGCGTTCTTCGTATTTTCAAAAATTGAAACCCCACTAAAAGATAATTTTATACTTTTGCAAAAAAAATCGTCAACAAAATTGGAGTCATTATGAAATTTTGCATTTCTAAAAATGTCTTAAAATTTCATCGATATACCTAGTTTACATCCCTAAAAGGAAATTATTGAGTCAAACCAAAGTTTAGAAGTTACGCAATGATTTACAAACTACTGAAGCGTAGTGTCCGCTTTAGCGATGTTCTCTATGATCGATTTTAGTTTACGTGTTCTCATTTTCTCCCATTTATGAAATTGTATTTCTTGAAATCAAAGAATCAATATCAAGAAATTTTAACCGAATATATAGAAAAGCATCAGGTTTGACAGTTTGGACATATAGAAATTATTAGGAACGATGGGCGATGATAGAAAATGTAACCTGATTTAAAATCTTCTTATCGTGAACTGATTTCAGCAGACACAATTTAATCAAGTAAAATAAACTTCTAGTTGGTAGTTATTGTTCAAATTTATGTATATGTAGTTTTTTACAACTCACGATCATTACGCTCACCCAACAGGCGGATGTGAGATTACAGACGCTAACATTTCCTACTAAGTCATTCTGGTGAGCTAAATAATTAGTTGTTCTAACTTAAACATCAGATTAAAATATAACTGATGAATACTAAATAACATGAAACAAGTGTACTATGAATTTCACAAATGTAATTTTTTTCAAGAAGTTCATTTGGAGCGGCTTTGTTTAAAACGTACCAAAAGCTTCAGCTTTTAAATTATTTCATTTTATTCAACAATTTGTTTACACAGAATATTCTAACTTAAATTATAGCATTAAAGATAAATAATATATTATGAAAGCATTTTGAAATTTGCTTTTTTACAGTTAATAACGATGTTTTTCATCAAAGCAGTAAAATTAATTTATATTTCTTCATTCAAAAATAAAATAAATAAAACTTATTTTATTACATTTCTACTTATTCTCTTATAAATTAATTATTTTTGTTGTAGGTGTATTTAGTCGGACACATGCCACCGGGATGTGACGAACGACAAAGAGGAGCATTACCATTGGCTTCCTTTTCCAACCACAATAATAGAAGATACATAGAAATTGTTAGAAAATATTCTAGTCTAATTGTTGGCCAATTTTTTGGCCATCTACATTCAGATTCATTTCGAGTTATCTACAATGAAGGTTGGTACTTTCACATTTATTGTATTTTGTTGCTCTTTTTTACTTAAAATTTAAACAGGTACTTTGGTCCAGTAAGTAGTAAAATGTTCTAAGAATCTCACATAAAATCGAACAAAATGAAAAGAGAATTAGTACTTATAAATCATCTGAAGCGCTTTTTTTCCCTCGTCACGCTCGGCTGAACCGCTCCCGAAATGTGCAAAATTTGCACGTCTAAGATATTCCTGGTATAATATTTCCTGAATCGGGTTCGGTTGTTGAAAATCAAACTGATTATTATTATTATAAGAACCGCAACAAAATCTTGCTCCTGAAACTTAGTTTTAATCGATTGTTTATTACCGCGTTCTCCTTAAATTATCTGAATTATCAATTAGACCAACACACCGGCTGGTGCAACATGTACCAACCAACGCAAGGAGTCCGAAATTATACACTTAACAACTTAGGGTTGCTTAAAACCTTACTTCTTATAGGTATAGATCTAAGTATATTGCCAAAATTTATTCCAAGTTCAAATTACATTAACTGAATCCCCCGAGAAACTTAGTTTTGTTAGTACCTAATAATTTCAAGTTTAATTACAAGTTTATGAAACGGCAAATTGAAATTTGAAAAAAAGGTAATAATATATTTTTTGTTTGTGTTTTTTGCTATACCGACGTTTTAAATTAAACTTATTTCTCAGGCATTGAAAGAAATTTAAATAAATCTTCTAACTTCCAATTTGCTATATTTTATGAAATAAGAGAGAGTAAATTGAATTCATTACTGAAAATTGCTAGCTACCTTGCCGGAGTAACTTTATAGTTGGGAAGCAGCGATGCACTATTTGAACAATGTCAGAAATAACATCAAGTTCAACTATTGAAACTCTTTATGTAGTATGGTTTATAGTTGCTGACTAAAGTGAATTTTGGTTAGAAAATAGCTATCTCTGTAAACTACTACTTGATAACTATCAAATTAAATTTGATATTTCATGCACAGCATTAAAGCATTTAACCAATATTCTCTAAAGATTGTTCAAACTTCATACTAAATTGAATTTTACTACTCGCATTATCTCGCGAAGAGGTTATTTATTTTTATTTGTCGATTGTATTCCAAAAGCTTAATTACTAAAGTTCTTAATTGAACCTGCAATTTATTTGTCTCTTCAAATTATATTCTAATATTTCGTTTGTCCACTCTGCATAATCTACTTCTTCAAACCAATTTAGGATTACTTAAAAAAATTCAGCATAATTTATCATAATTTTCTTTTTTAATTTCCGTATCTGCTACTTAAATTTTGCAGAATAATTTTTTTAAATTTAATTTTCATCACAAAAAACTTCAGGGCTACTTTCAATTAATTTTCTTTCGGGTTAGAACAATTTTCTTGTTAACTGAATATTTACATAAATTACTTATAAAACGTGATTTAAGTTTTAGCATGCTTTAAATTTTTCAGTTGATGGAAAGTTTCGATCACCACGTTAAAATGGTTTGTTAAAATTATAAGACGTTTTAAAAAAATTGTTGGTCTCTTTCAATATTTATAAAGACTTTCTGCACTTGAGAAAATGTTACAAAGTTTAAAATTGATACTTTCGTAATATTGATATTACGTATAAAAGTTTTAAATTTTAAATTAAAATCTGAAATGTGATTTTTTGTGAGTTTTCACGAAACTTTCAGCAAAAACTGTTAAGAAACTTGCAATTTTTATTAAAAAAATCTTTTTATTTCACATTTACAATTAATGTAATTTATAAAAAATCTGCTCTATTCTATTGTAATCCAGCGGTAGAGAGGCTATGGTGTATCTAAACCACTTTTTTCAAAACATGATTACTCTAATCAAATTTATAATATATTATGTCGATTTTTTAAAATATTAACGATTTTACCTTGCAAAGTTGTATCAGAGTAGTAACTCTCATTTAGAAATGTAAATTAATTCCTACAGTATGAAATATTGAATAAGTAATTAAAATAAGACAAAAAAGAAAATAGCAGCATTTATTGTGCACCAGAGGTGATTTCCAATTGAATGTAACCACAAAATGATATGCAATGAATCTCATAATTGAGATTCCATAATCGACCAAAACCTTGAACAATGACGAACATCGTTTAGGAGTAGGTTAAACCACCTCTTGTCAAAGGCGATACAATACTGAATTTTTAAACTGAATCCTGATTGGTCTATAGGGTGTAGCCGCCTCCTAATATTCTAATACACCAATATTTGTTAATTTTATTTATAAAAATTTTGATTTTCTTTACACGTAGTAACTCAACAGCTTACAACCACGCATTTCCTATGAAAAAACTTTCTTTTCAAAAAATATAAAAGCAACTTATCATTTTTACAATTCCAAGATTCGCACATTAAAGTTTTACCGTAAAAAATTTTTAGCTAAAGCTAAAAATATACCAGGCACAATTTACATAATGTACACCGTGTTACAGCATAAAATGTCTTCTTTCCATATTACTTACTAATAACAATTAGCTAAGCAATTGTTCAAAGCTTATAAAATATTTCTGTAATTTCTATTAGTCACAGTTTTCTAGTTGACGTAATAGGTTTGGTAGTCCATGAACATTAACTGATATATCGTATGCCTCTTGACACTTAAATGTGAAATAACAGATTATAGCTATACTAATTAGTCAAAACAATAAAATTGACCATACAGCTTTTGAGTAAATAATTTTATACACATTTCGTGGTTTTTATATCTTATTGTAAATCAGAATGATAATTGCGGTGATTATTGCGATATTTAAAGTTAATTTGTCTAGCACAAGATATCAATTTCAAGTTATTCGAGGGTTCCTAATTCACAAAATATACGTGTTATAATTATATACCAAATAATCGATACACGGCAACCATAATTTCAAAAATAGAATTAAAACTTACGCAATTCTTCTTCGGCCAGCTTCCCCACTACTAGAGGTGATGCTAACTGCAGCTATAATCCTAATTGAAAAGCCAAAAAGAGTTTTTACACATTTCAGGACATAAGTCTGTTAACACATCGCAATTGCCCCAACAAATGAGGCAAATATAATGCCCATGTACAATTTTGCATGGAATTTGATTCTGCAAGCATTTATAGAAAATGCAAACTTTATTGAACATAGGAATTTTATAATGATAACTTTATGCAATATATCTTTCAAATGATTTTTTTTTGTTTTTCGAAAAAACAATAACATATAATCGATTTTTTTTGTACGTTGTACCACTTAGATAAACTGAAAGAAACGAGAAAAATGCAATATAAATATTAATAGGTTTTACTCCTTCTAGTTATTAGTTTTCTAGCAATATTTTAAAGCAATATATGTGATATATGGAAAATTGCCTATCCTTTAAAAAATATTTATGAATTGAGATAATTTTCCATTAATCTCGTTGAAAAACTAAGCACTGTAAATAACGTGAAAAACCTTTCCATTCCCTACTTTTTGATGTCATCTGTGTCTCCCCTGTCATCCCTCGTGGGCTATTTGTAAATCAGGCTTACCAACAGTAGTTCGTTGAGCTACTAACGACTACCTAATCTGCTAATTACAAGTAATGGTGAAAGTAATTGGCAATAGTAATCCTATTACCCAGAAGGTAATGCTAAAACTTGAATCACAAATTATAATTTTACAATTCCAAAATGGACTGGTTTGAATCGGTTAAGTTATGTTCATATAGCCTGGTATTATAAGATGGAAGCGTTTACTTTCTTCAAATATTGCTATCTCCTTTATAACATACATTTTTTCGAAAGAAATCGATAGATTTCAAAATTTTTAACTATAGTTCATACACTACAAAATGAAGTGATTGCGTGCTTGCATAAGTAGAAAATTTACTCCAATTTATCGACACCAAAAGTGAAGATTTATATACTTACTATGTTAATTGAATCTATCTTATTCTTTTCGGATAATTAAAATGCACATGTTAAGATTTACATTTGTCGATGCACATATTTAAATTTTTTATTATATCAATAATTCGTCTAGCCATAACAAGTATCTATAACAATCGTATTTTTATTTAGCAAATATACTTCCTTATAATAATTATATTTCCTATTTAAATTTGTTTTATTTGATCAATTTTTCAGAAGCTGATATAATAGCAGAAAAGCTGGTTTACGCCTTTGTTATATAATATACTATTATTCAATGCATATTATTAAGGTACTCTTAATTGTGAACGTTAACGAACACAAATATATTTTCAATTTTAGTAAAAATAATAACAATAATGCAACGGTTGGTGAGTTCAAAATTCACGTTATAGATATTTTTAATACAAATTTTTTATTTGTTATGCATTGAATTAAAAAAATGAAAAGAAAACACGTTACCTTTTCACAGAAATCGATTTGCAAGCGAGCATTAAAAACAAACTGAAAAGATGATTTAATGAAAACTGCGACGTTTTCTCAGCTTTTGTTTATTTTTGAGAAGCCTTATCAAAGATTTTGCACCTTTTTAAATATTTTTCAAGAAAAAAATACATTTTTGTTACAACTTCGTTAATTATAAATTTTATAAAGAAACGTCCTTTTTAAGTTACATTTTTATTATAGCACTGTAACTTTTAAAAATGAATCTTGATTATTTTATAATTATGTCTACTTCGATACCGCAAGAATAAATTTTATTATTTTTGACTGACGTTTAATTAGTACCGTGAAATTTTATAAAATATAAGCAAGTCTAAATTCAGAAAACCAAAATAATGAAAGTGAATTAGTGAAGTTCTCATTTAAATTCAGGAAAGTTTTGCAAGGTTTTACAAAGTTTTACACAAATGACGAGACCTGAAAGTGTGTTTAATGAAATTCGATTCGATTTGCGGTACGCCACAATTGAGGAACTGAACAATTACATTTCGAGCCATTTCAATTCATCCTATTGCTCGTGATTCAACTATGAAGTCCCCATATAAATTGAAACACTTTTTATTTAAAATTTGTCAACTTTTGTGTGAACAATTAGTACTCGAATTCTAATTCCGTATCGGCAAATCATTCTGAAAGTAATTTAAATTATTTAAAAAGGCCAAGAGAAGAAACATTTCTAGTACGAATTAAGCATTTCAGAAGATTTTCCATTTACTGAAAAGATGACGGATATTTTTGTTATACGGGAATTATTAGAAAAGTTTACCAAGTGAAGCATTAGAAAAATAAAAACTGTAAGACTATTGTACTAATACCTACTACCGTACTACAGACATTCCATAAGATGAAAATTTTAAATTAAAAAAAAACTAAAAGTAGCAAGTAATGAAAATTGAAAAATGATAGCTTATATTGTAGACAATAATTATTTTTCGATTTTATTAAAATATCTTTAGATTTCAGGCAAGCATAATCACAAACCTTATAAAATAATAATTATAAAATTTATATTTTTCATTATTTCCTCTACTACAACTATTTGAAAACAGCCCCGCCAAAATCATTCTAGATATCTGGTTTTCGTGTACCTACTATTAATTTTTTTCTAAATAAAATCAACCTTCACCTTTATTTTAAATTTAGTACCATAGGATTATTTGTTAATTTGATAACAATTATTATATTAAAATGATCGTAATATTAATACCCTCGCAATATGTCATGGTTTTCAATTTTTGTATAAAAATGTAAAATATCGCTGAAGGGCTAATCTAAAAAAATTTTGTCGAGTCAGTGACTTAAACTAAGAATTTTCAATACTAAATCAGCCAGTGATCACATCATGTCATTGCTGTGAATAAATTCAATTTCGATATTACGGTTCTTGAAAAACATTAACCTCGGCTGAGGTAATCCGGTAAACTTCTACAAACATCTTATAGTTATGTTCAGACTTTATTTTCTGATGCGAAGCACTAGCCCATATTAATGCAAAAAATATGTCTTTCTGAAATAATAAATGGAAGATTTTGTTATAAAAAGCAACATTTAACTTTAATCTATATGTTATTTGTAAGTAAAAACGAATAGTTAACAAACAACTAATTGCTTTATAAAATTTACGACCTTCTAAAAAATTAAATTCCAGAACGGCAAAGAAATGTCGCTTTTATGGCGTTTTAGCAAAATAAGATAAATTTACCTTTTATTTTACGTATACGTGGTTTCTAAGTTCGGTTTCTACTGAAATAATTGAAAATGCGTTAAATATTACACTGAAATATTTATTTATTAATATTATTTTACTATTTTTATTGACGAACATAAGATATGGCAACGATCCGGTGGGACAAATGAAATAAATAGTACTATATTAAATAAAAATAAAATGGATAAAAATGACGTCCGTTTGACAATGAAATAGACTTTCCGCTTCGTATATCAACCAGCGGTTACAGGAAGCTACACCGTACTATTGTGGTTCAAGTTTTATTTATTATAACAAAAGAACATTTATCCTTGTAATCAATAAAAACTATCATTGAATATTACATACTACGCCCGTATAAGGACTACAACTTAACCACATAATTACAATGCCCGGCCATTTTTCAAAATTTAAGAAAAATTTTATAACTTCCAAAAGAATTAATCGTAAAAAATTTAAAAGTTACCTAAATTAAATTTGCAAATATTTATTGTATCCGACATTTTATTCAATTTGTAACATACAATCAATATGTAAAGTACGCAATTCAATCAAAACATTTTCATGTAATATTTCAAATTGAATAAACAAGAAGATATGCTAAAAAGATAAAAGGCTAAGTAATATTTGTATTATTACCTCGAAATGGCTCTATAGTTATTACATTTACTGGTTGTAATTAGAGTATTCATCAATAATTCTATATGAACCTTAGATTACAATAGCAATATGTAATTAAAATATATTATTTAATACTAAAATTGAAATTAAATATTTAATTTTATTTCACAGGTCAAGCGGTGTCATGGGCAATGCTTTCACCTTCATTAACGCCAAAGCGAACAACGGATGGTCCGAATAATCCTGGACTTAGGTTATACAAGTTTGATAAGAATACAGGACAGGTAAATAGCTTTTTCCTCTTTTTAGTCTAAAAAATGAAGAGAAGACAATTTTATTTTTATTTTAATATAAAGCTACGAGAATTTTGTGTTAAAAAAGTAGCCATATAATTTATTATTTGTTTCTTCCATATTTAGATTAATACTTTACATTAAAAATTATGGAGTTTATTTCAGAAAACAAAGTAATATGTACGTTAGATTTGTTTAACTTTGAGATAAAACTAAACCAAATACAAACTAAACTATTGTTTCATGGTTGCATTGCAAAAGTAGTTTTTCAATCTATTTACATAATGGATTTGGCAGCAAACTGTTCGTTTCGCATGAGATTATCAAGAAAATTGTTTTCCAAACTATGAAAAATACTAAACTATCAAAAGGATAATTTTTTAAAATCATTCCACGGATATTTTTATTATTTATAACCAAAAATTCATATCATTATTTATTTAGTATTGGGTAATAAAATAGATCACTTGCGTGAATTTTGTAAAATAGCAAGCAGAACTTCTATCAGATTCATAATAAACAATCAAACACAACTACACAAAATTTTTCGAATGAGTAACTTTGGCGTTCCAGTTTGTTAAAACTTTGGAAACGAGCCAAATTTATATTGCTCAAAACACCAAAATCTCTTAAAATAGCCTACACAGCTTAGAATTATTAATGGCTTACCCGTTTTATTACAGTTTTATAGAAAATTTAAGCTTTTAATTATTAATAAACTTTTCCTTTGGCTAGAGTGTAACAGAAAGTAAATATTATGTATGAAATATTAGGTTAGTGTTCTAAGCAGCCCCTATTCACCCCATTGACAATTTAAAATCTGACGTCTAATATAGAGAAAATTCTGAGCATTATAAAGTTATATAATGTATTACTTATATTATATTGTAAATATGCCTACCACTTCAGCGGTAAAAATGTAAATGTAATGTAATATAATATATTATATAGATATATAAAAATAATGTTAGAAGATGTAATTAAAATCCAGCGAAAATAAAATTATTATTGTATTATTTATGATAATAATTATAATACCATTTATTATATCAAACAATATTATAAAACATATTAAGCCCGGGGGTAGCTCATAAAAAATTTCAGCTAACATTCTCAACTACTATTATTTTGTATTATTGTACCCAACAGTTTTTCATTGTTGTTATAATTGGACAGGTAGGTTTCAAAGTTAATTTTTTTGCTAATATGATGAGAAATATTATAATACTTTTGTAGTTTTCATTTAATAATTCGTTCTATGTTGAAATTGTAAAATAGAAAACTAAATGTTTACATATTAATTTTATTAGTCAGTAGATTTTAATTTGATTTTCAATTCCAATTCAATCTCAAGAAAACTTTGAGAAACTATTTTAATTGTATAAAATCTTAAGTCGATATTACTAATTATTATTTTAATTGTATGCTTACTCGTTTTTCCAACTAACCTTTACAGGGAAAGTAATTAAAAAACAAAACAAACTGTGTTTGATTTCATTTACCTAAAGAGTTTATTTTACGATCATTAAATTAGTAACTCCTCGATTAAAGAAAAAAACTTAATTTCTCATATTTCAACATTTACCTTTGAAAATTAATTATTTCGTTAATGACTTCTACTAAATTATTTACATCTGACTATGACATGTAGTTATCGAGTTTAATTTAATTATAGGATAGTTTAATCAACATTTACAGTTTAGTTTCTCTTAATTTAAATTATAAAATTTATTTCTAATTCGATCTACCTTCTTGCTTACTTGTTAACGAAGTTTAATATTGGCAACGCACTTGGCTATTCAACCCTTATCAGTAATAATTGATTGCTACTATATCAAACTTTGTTAAAAAGGAATTTCATCAACTGAAATATCGACGGAATTAATTTTAATTATTGCTATGTAGCAATTAAAAATAATGATAGTCTAACAATTTCTTTGATGATTAAAATATTCATTATGCATAAAACTTTATAAAATTATTGCAGTGTAGATACTACAATAAATAACGAGCGAATTTAAAATCATATTGCGGAGGATAAAATAAATAACGCACATTACAAAAGGTAATTATTAGAAAAGTTACGGATTTATATTTCTAGTCAATAAGTAAATAGCAAATAGATGTTGTAAACGATAAGTAAAGAAAATAAAACTAAATAAAATCCTATAAAATGTTTTTCTGACTTCTAGAAAGTGTTTGCATTGCGGGTGCTACAAAATAGATATTATACAAAGTTTCGTGCAGGGGTAAATAAAGATACCGTTATTTTGTATCAGTTTTAAATGTTACCTATTTTTACTTTTTGCCTCTTTAAATTCGTTCACAACCAATTTATGACTATTTAAATTTCAACTTGTAGAACGCTTCGTAACTTATTTTGCATTAGCTTCCTATGTGGAGAAATGCTGATCAGAGAAGTTGTGTAATATTATTGATTATGTAGTTTTAATTAAACTGTTACTACAA
The DNA here is from genome assembly GCA_911387805.1 of Cantharis rustica. Lineage (NCBI taxonomy): Eukaryota > Metazoa > Arthropoda > Insecta > Coleoptera > Cantharidae > Cantharis > Cantharis rustica. Next base: position 42,609,423 of record OU426879.1, read on the forward strand.
ATAATTGTTCGTAGATTTTAATTAAAAATAAAACAGAAAAATGAAACGCATCAATGTGCCCGATTATTCAACGTTGGGTGTAAATGCAAACGAATCGTTTGTTCCAATTAAATAACTTTTTATGAGTCACTTTCATTGTATTTTAGAAAAAATTAAGTTTAATTTTAATACTTATAATAAAGTGTGTCTACGTTTTGTATTAAAATTTAAATTATTTTATGTTGCAGATATTTGATTACACCCAATACTATTTGGACCTTTCTAACGCAAACAAGAAAGGAGAAGCGGAATGGGCCGTAGAATACAATTTTAGCTCTTATTATGGAATTACTAACATTACACCCCTTTCGTTACATAATTTAGCTGAAAAACTGACGCAATATAGTCCCAGCGACAACCCAACCTTTTCAAGGTAATTTTGCATTATGTTTGTTACCTATTTTCTGTTTTGGTAAGTTATTAAGACGTTGTCACTTTGTTACACTTTAATTTTACAACTATACCTTTGTAATCAACTAAATGAAATATTAAGAAAATGTAAAGCAAACAATTTTCCATCTAATTTACTAAAACAATTTTGAAAATTTAATATTCATTTACATAGCTATAAATTTATATTAAATATAGAAGCAATATAAATTCAAGTAAGTAATTAAAGTACACAATTATAAAGATTTACATAATAAAAATGTCTGGAAGTTAGGTAATGCAACATACAAACTTTACCCAAAGTATTAACCTATTTTAGTTACTTTGTATTCCGAAAGTTGTAATTACGAAAACTATCCACCAACGAGATTACCGCTATGGCGCAAAGTAATACTTGAAATTTTTTAATTACTAAAACCAACATTATAAATTTTCAGTTACATTTTCAGTTTTATTTATTTTTTTAACTGATTAACAATTTTTTTAAATATTGTTATCTTAGAGCCATGTATTTTTAATAACTAAACAAACGTGATATCGATTCCACTGGGAAGCGGGGGATTTGAAAGACTCGGCAGTTTTCACAATAATAACATTGAAAAGGTAATTTCCTGTTTCTCAGCATGCAACATCAATTTGCAGTTGCTAACTGCAACTAAAATAATTGGATTAAACGATCTCTTGTTATAAAGTAGACGATCAATTCCACTCGATCGGCCATTGCCACGGATTGTATAACAAATAACTCAAATATTCTGACGAAATAGTTGAAATTTTCTTTAAAATTTTCCGATACGAATAGATTACTTTTGGCGTTCGTACAACAAATCACATTGCTTCTTTTCAGAAATATAAAAATTGAATTTATTTTATAAGTACCATAGGTCACCAAAAATCAGCTCTCGACAAATTTTTGTACAATTTCTAACATCCGTTTTGGTTGTTAATAGTGATGAACGATATCACAGTTTGTATGTTTATTTTAAGTTTATAGCTATCACAATTTTTGTTTCACAAGCTTTTAAATTTATATTATGTTGGGGTTATAAAACGTGTTTACTGGTAGGAACGAATGCACTAGTTCACACTATGTTTACACATCAGTTTACACAAATTGTTATCCGAAGCCCCATATTTATCAGGTTTGGACTATTGAAACTTCTATTATCAATAATATAAAACCCAAATATAGTATACATGAAAAGACAAGAAAATACGAAATAAAATGTCGTCTTCCGGAAGGGATCGAATCCTGAAGGTGTCTAATGACCCTTAGCTAGCTAAATCATTTGACCAGAACTGTGCAACTTGTAATGTATGCACTAGTTCGTAATAACTGTTGCACTGTAACTATGGATACACTATACGCTACATACATAAATGTACTATACTGTAACAAACACGGTCTTAAATCTTAACTTTAGTGATTTATTATACCTACTACAAAATTTTTAATTATCCCATGTCGGAGAGAATTCATCCTTATCAGTACAGGTATTGAAAAATAATCACACAACATAAGTACTATTACAAAAACGAATACTTTTGTCTAGCCGATATCCATATAATTGATTGCGTCACCGAGTTACTGTGACCCCCCCCCCCCCCGTTTTAATTACTAAAGCTTTGTGTGCACATTGTATGTTAAATTTTATTAAATAGGAGTCTCTCACTCTTTCAGAAGATATACTCCTAATACAGAGTAGATGTTCGCAAACTGCCAGTCCCCCCCCCCCACCTATAATTCCCTATAACCTGCAGCCTGCTGAATAAATAATTATAATACACCTATTGAAAAGCATTTTTTATAATAAACTCATCAATGAGATATTTAATTTAAAATAAATTTTTAATTTATTTAATTATTTATTTTATTATTTGTGATAAACTTAGCAATCAAATTGGAACGTACGTACATAACATAATAATAATAATAATAATAATAATAAGCAATTGTTTATTAAACAATTATTGCAAATTGCTAAAGGAAAAAAATATAGCTTAAAAGGCAAAAGTTCAGAATTTTTTTGCAATGAATTTTTACTATTTTTTTTAGTTTTAGATTTTTTTAAAGGCTGGGTCCAGTTTTGTATCGGCGAAACTAATTTAAAAACATTTGAATGGGTTTTCTTAAAATTTGAAAATTATATTTAGGATAATTAAGGAAAAGCAAAGGTTATGTTTTTTAGCAAATTTTGCAATTTATAAACTAAAATCAAAGTAGGGAAAATAATTACTATAATAAAAAATTATTAATAAAACACAAAAAAAAATTGGTTAAGCCTAGAATATTTTTAACATATAAAAATACTTTTAGTGTGTTCCAAGACATTTGGTATAAAATTTTGAGATAATATGTGTGATATTACGGGGGTTTTTAAACTCAAAATATTTTAATTATAACAATAATATTAGGAAAATAACTAGCAATTAATAATATTTCACTTATTTAAATAGTGTACATTTATAAAAAAATTCGTAAATAATTTTTTGAGAATGTAATTGCAAATTATCATAAAATAACAAAATATGTAAAAATAAAGCTGGAATAATTTTAGATAAATTAAAATACTGTATTTCAGTCAGAGATAATTTTGTATTATGTAAAATAAATAATAATATATAGTTATAATTTAAAGTCATCTGGTGTTCGTGAGTCAATGCTGGTTGAGTTCAGCTTGCCCTTAAAAAAAATAGGGGCTCGTATATCCTAACCTTAATTTCTGTTTTTTAATGCTTCACAATTAAATTATACAGTTTGCAATTACAATAAATTATTCATTCATTATTAAACTAAATTTATTGAAGCATTTTTATAAACTTGACTTTCTACTTAAAATATTAATAAAAAGGTTACTAAAATATTCATTTTTACTGCTCAAGGTTGTGAAAATCTGGCAAATCTGGTATATGAATTGCATTGGGTTCGGTACTGTACCCAATCGGTAGCGCCCAAATGAAGACTTTATTAGGGGATTAAGGCATGTGATTCAAATATTTCTTTTATTTTTAATTATTTTAGTTATTCGACATAGTTATTTTTTTATTAGCTTTTTATTTCTTTTTTTTATTAATTAATTTTTTAATCAATTCTTATTGATTTGAATTTTTCTTCAAAACAAAGATTCCTTTCTTAGCTTTGCGAACTACTAAGATGGGGTGGTAAGGGTGAAGTGGAAACAAAGAATTACATGTTTCTGTACTCCGGTGATGAAAAACAGGGAAGAAATGGAGTGGGATTCTATATTGATAAAAAGATACGAAACAACATAATGCAATTTAAAGCAGTAAATGGAAGAATAGCCTATGTGAGATTAAGGAATGGGAAGGTAAACATGAGTATTATAAACGTCTACGCACCAACAGAAGAAAAAAACGACTATGAAAAAGAGCAATTCTATAATGAAGTGGAAAACGTGACAAAAGACGTACCAAAACATGATATGATGATTATTTTAGGGGACTTCAATGCTCAGGTGGGTAAGGAAGAGTACCTGAAAGAGGTTGCGGGAAGATATACAATACATGAGAGAACTAATGATAATGGTCAAAGGATGTGCAATTTAGCGGCACTCATGAATCTGTCAATTTCCAGCACCAAATTTAAGCATAAACCGATACATAAAATAACATGAAAGCTACCGGGAGCGAAAGATCAAATAGGAAATCAAATAGATCATATTTGTGTATCGAAGAACAGAAGTAAAAATATTTGTGATGTCATATATGAATTGCATTGGGTTCGGTACTGTACTCAATCGGTAGCGCCCAAATGAAGACTTTATTAGAGGATTAAGGCATGTGATTCAAATATTTCTTTTATTTTTAATTATTTTAGTTATTCGACATGGTTATTTTTTTATTAGCTTTTTATTTCTTTTTTTATTAATTAATTTTTTAATCAATTCTTATTGATTTGAATTTTTCTTCAAAACAAAGATTCCTTTCTTAGCTTTGCGTCTTTGTTAGATTTTGTTAAGAAGTGAGTGGGCTGAACAAAAGCAAATAAAAGGAGAGGGTATTAGAATGTATTAGAATATGTAAAATATAGAAGCTATAAAAATTAATAGAAAAGTTTAGATATAAATGTAGCTAAAATGGTACTAGATAAGGGCAACTACCCCTTTCCCGATGACTCGTTAAATACTAAAAAAACATAATAGTACGCACTAAATTGCCTAAAATTTATAAAATATACCATTTTTTTATCCTGAGCTATGGAACTTTTGGCTGTATCCGCCTTTGGTTATATAACTCATAGTACAATGCACCAACAAAGGGCAATTAGTAGCTTGATAACTTGTGAATATGAGAAGCAAGGATAATGCATGATAGGATGTTAAGAATTACATCAACATTATATCGTGCTGTTGTTTTTGTTTGTGTATATCAATTTTAATTACCTAATTACTGTAGTAAAATAATTTTATTGTTTTATTTTGATATTAATTTTATATTTTGTACTAACATACGTTCATTTGCTAAAACTAAATACAAAAAGAATAATATAATTTATTTCAAAATTAAAACAAAACAGATTTGCTACTTAAATTAGATTTGATTAGTAGATTAGATAGATCGATTAGATTAGAAGATATTAGATAAAGTACTGTACTTCAAACCTTTCTAAAACGAAGAAAATGAAATCCTAGAAAACAAGCACTTTTCCAACTGATTCTAATGTGTTACATTAGAATCAGAAAATTACATTTGCTCATCAAAAATTCAGCGTTGATTTACAATGTAGTTTACAACTCAGTGAGCTTCACTTCAATTCTTTTTCTGTTTTAAGTGATAATTCAAAGTCATATTACAGATTGTAGATTATTTATTTAAATTTAATCAAATGTACAGCATTAAATCGCGAGGCCGTAGGCCGTACTGAATATAAATACCACTGAACTCAAACAGTAATTCTGAAGTTGGTTGTATCAATAATTTGCTTATTTTTGCAGCTTCAGTTCAGCTGCGATTCAGTGGTTCTCCGTGAAAAAATTACATGAGAGTCCATCGACGCCGAGCTCTCTCGTTATCGATCTTCTTCGACCCTGGTGCAGTAAATTGTTATAATATTGTCCCACAAGTCCACTATAAAAAGTTGTACATCATTTTTCGAGATACCCTGTATATATTGGAAATAAATTTTTAGTCATAACCGAATGCATTTCTGCACGAAAGCAGACATTCGCCTAAATTGCAGAACATTTAGAAAATTATCAAGAAAGTTTTCAGCGAAATACAACATCCAAACGACTTAAACTGACTATTGTGGAAGAAGCACAGTAATATTTTCAACAAAAGTTATCTACTTTCGTAAGGAAATTTTGACATTTAGAAAGGTCATTAGAACTTTTCTGCGAGTTATCTGGTTTACTCTAGAAAAGTATGATTTAGTGAAATCAAGACGGTTTTGTGAAAAATAAAACCACCTTACACGGATCGGAAACGAGAGATTTAAACAAAAAACATGTCGAGAATAAAACAGTTTCTAAAGGAAATTCGACATTGAAAAATACACAGCCGAATTTATATCAAACGATTTCCGACACCTAGAGGTTTTGTAAAAAATTCATTACGTCTCCGCAAGGAAAAATGAACCGCGGAGCACAATATGCAAATAATCTCGTTCGTCTGCTACCAAGTCAATAGCACAAGCAAAATTACACAAAGTAGATACATCAGAAGTTCGTAACGATTTTAGAAAGCGTTAAGAGGCGAATTTTTTACATTTTGCATGTCACAGACCTTAAACAAATTTTTTTCGATAATATACGAGTATTTGATAGCGCAATTTATTTGTGTCAACAAAATTATAAATTGACCTAAATCTTCCATCAGCAACATCGCAACCGCAATCCACTAGCAAATAACATCAATTCGCAAGCCTTTTTTGTTGCTATTTTATTGCAAAATTCGTTAAAATGATTACATTTGAGCTAGCTGAAGCATTTACAAAAAATTTATGATTTTCTGGATCTTTTTCAAATATACTATATATTATTTCTTATATTTATTTACGCTATTGGTATAAGCAAATATGTATTATAGGTTTCCAAAATATTCAATTCTTTAACTTTTTTCAGGTCATTTGAAACCTTTAACTTCCGATTTTTTCACAAAATAATAAAAACTTTTTTTTGGATATGTACTAAAATAAATTTACAATGTTTCAGATACCACAGAGCAAATTCAGTTCGCATGTATGATGGTAATCACAATCACGGATGCGATCTTAGTTGCGCCCATAACCATTATTGTGCTATTACAAGAATTGACTACCACGAACACGAAGATTGTTTGAAAACGGCAGCGAGTGCTTTAGCTGCTTCATCAGTCTGCAACATACGTAATTCATTAGCAGCCGTGTTTCTAACAAACATAATATTATGGATTCTTTGAGACAAATACATTTAATTGATTAGGTACCGAATTAAAATGATTACTTCGTTTCAAGTAACGTCCCCCCCGTATTATAGAATTCTTAAGAGTACCTACCTATTAAAGACTGATTAATTTGACATCGATTCGTTGCGGTGTTTAAAACTAACGTTTTTTACATAAAATTGTATTGTGAGGTTACTAAATATTTTTATAATTATAAAATAGAAATAACACATAAATTTTAAATAATTAGTAATTCTAATAATTAGTAATTAGAAAGCATACCATTTCAACGATGTAATGCATTTGTTACTAATAATTGCAAGTGTGATAATTTTTTAAATTAAATCTAACATATTTTACTTGCGCGCACATTTTAATTTTAAAAAATTTTACAATTTTTCAGTTAAAAGAATATTTCTACTACCTAAAACAAATTTAGTCTAAAATGATTTATTTGCGCACATTTTATTTATAATAATTTAAAATATTCTTTTAGGAAATTTTCTATTTTATAGTTAAAAGAATAGCGCTTGCTAATATTTGGGTGCTTAGTTGATACGGTGGTGATGGCAGCTCTAAGATTTCTGCAATATTTCTTATTAAGAGTTTTACATTGACTAATTGATTATTTTCAGATTGATTTTTCCTAAGAAAATGAAAACACATAAGAAATTCTTTCAAACGATATTTACCAATATAAAGATAATGGTAAAACTATATAAGATATAATAAACTAGTATACGAAGCTGTTTGAAAAAATTACTTCTTAAAATTTTTAATTCGTTAATATACAGGGTGTCCTACACGTTATAAATGTCAAATAAAATATTATGTACCTATTTGAAAGGTTAGATTTAAAGGTTTTATTGCGTTTAAAGATTTAGGAATCACAAATAATTCAAGTCTTTTCCTGAATTTTGCTCAATGGTAGTAAAAATTGTAAATATAAATTTTAAAATTAGATTTTTTAGGAATTTCAATATTATGTTCGTGTTGTTTCCAAAACCTCTTAGCTAACACAGTAATAGCTCTAATCCCAAAAATGCAATGTAGAAATCGCGCAAATATTTTTTGATCTAAACGAAACAAAAAAAATTCATTCGTAATAAAATAATGATCGACTACAATAAAAATTAATATTTAAAAGGCTGCTATTAATTTAAAAGCTTTTTAATTAATTTTTACGTAGGTGATAATAATAAAATATACATTTCATTATTATCTTAATGTGCTCGTTAATATTTTATTTATAAAAGTAATACAATACCAATTTCTATTATTCCTACATTTATAATAAATTATATAACATTAAATGTAATTATGTAAGTTGAAAATGTAGTGATCTGATATTTTTCTAATAGCTTATTTTAATGGCCAATAATTATAAGGGGTCATGAAAAAAATGTATATTTTTTTAAAAAATCCGTTTATTTTGGATCATTAAATACTATGTAGTATATGCTCTAAATTCTAAAGGATCATCTTATATGAGTCGTTTTAAGGACACCTCTTTCCTTTAATTTTTTTTTATAGTTTGAAAAATAAATAGTGCAAAACTCTTAATTTAAGAAATGTATAACTATGTGTATATAAATGTACTTAATTCGTAGGTATTTAAGAGTCCTGCCATGAGACGAAATGTGCGAAAAAATTGTTGTGATGTATTAACAAACGTTAATATATTTTTATATTAGTTAGATTAACAGTAATGCGTACATAATACATATTATGTAGTCACACTATGTTTATACAGAATGGATAGAGCGATAGAATATTTTGACCCATTCTGTATCAAAAGTGGATGTGAAATTCTACCAGAAATTTTTATCAATATAAACCGATATTTTTAAAATAAATTAAATGTTGCAGATATTGCAATTTATGTGTGTTTGCTACATGGACCAATGTAAATGTAATTTTTTGGGTACGTTTGCTTAAAGGCACTTATTGATAACTGAGAACGTCGGTCAAATGAATTCTAAATACTTCATCGCTTCTATCTACATTGATAAATTAAATTTGCAGACTGTGTACCTTAGAAGGTAAATTTACTACCAGCAACAATTTTTCCCTTTTTATGTTATTGTACCGAATTACCCAAAGGTTTCAACGATAAATTGTGATGTCAACCGCGTGAAAAATGTTAAAGCAATATAAATTTGACAGCTAACGATTGTTGAAATATTCAAGCTTCCATGTACAGGTTTGAATTAAAGAAACGATACTATAACTAAGTTAAACATTTATTTAGACCCAAGTCAAAAATCTAAAACTAGCACGCTGAGCACGTCCTCAACATTCATTTTATATTTATAACTTTGTTGATCAATATCGTTACATATTGCACTATATTTAAGTGCAATCTATAATACATTATAGATTATAGATAGCATATTGTACCGTCTTAGATTAAAATTATCAGTGCAAATTATTTAGCTAATTTTTTCGCCAAACTTGTATTTCTTAGATTTGTCCAATGTATAATTCAAGTTGTGGTTTTTAAATAAATTACAAATTAACTTTCTAACTTGAGCGACATTCGAAGTGCTTGAGCAGAAACGCTGACTAAATGAAAACATGACAAAAATCGAAACATTTCAAATAAATCTCACGTTTGCAAAGTTTACTGAAATTGAGTATACAGTGGCGGCAATATGAAAAGCCCGGTCATAAAAATTTAAGTTATTAGTATTTTTTTTAGAGATGTTGTATTAACATATAACTAATACTTATATTTTTTAATTAACTAACTATAATATACATAAAAATTACAAATTTGATAATTATAATATATATTTATCCCCTAAATTCAACTCTTTAATAAGTAGTACGTTTTTCAGATATATTTCTGCAAATCAATAATGACAGAAATTTCAATTAAAAAAATTATTTTAAGTAAAAATTATGTTGTATATAGTTTATTAATGAATATTTGTTTCATTAAAATTTTGTAGAACATCATCGTACCTTTAGGACATCTTTTAAAGGGCGAGACAATCGTTACGCTAACTGTTGCAGGTAGTCGACCCTTAAATTATTGTCCCATACAAATTTCAATACATGCATTACGTAGGATTACTCTATGAAGAGTTTTGAAGCACTTACCGTTTTATTAGTGTCCACCAATTCTTAATTCTATTCAAATTTTGGCTATTACCTGGCTAATCGATTACATAAATTGCATTATTAATTAAATAATTAATTACCTGTAACAAATAAAAAAATATCAATTGGATATTTTTGCATAATTTGTTACTTAAATGTACTAAAATTATTGTGTGAGTAATAAATTTTGAAATAAAAAATTATTTACAAAAATATTTCGTACGATTTTTGCACTATACAAAACTGTGTTAATTAAAAAAAATATCACTCTTCATTTTCTGCGTATAAATTTAATACCGACGGCTGTAAACTGCTTTTCAGTATACCTAATATAATTTTGGGCATTTATAAAACCTTGTAGAATATTTAGATATACTGAAAAGCAGTTTACAGCCGTCGGTATTAAATTTATACGCAGAAAATGAAGAGTGATATTTTTTTTAATTAACACAGTTTTGTATAGTGCAAAAATCGTACGAAATATTTTTGTAAATAATTTTTTATTTCAAAATTTATTACTCACACAATAATTTTAGTACATTTAAGTAACAAATTATGCAAAAATATCCAATTGATATTTTTTTATTTGTTACAGGTAATTAATTATTTAATTAATAATGCAATTTATGTAATCGATTAGCCAGGTAATAGCCAAAATTTGAATAGAATTAAGAATTGGTGGACACTAATAAAACGGTAAGTGCTTCAAATCTCTTCATAGAGTAATCCTACGTAATAAATGTATTGAAATTTGTATGGGACAATAATTTAAGGGTCGACTACCTGCAACAGTTAGCGTAACGATTGTCTCGCCCTTTAAAAGATGTCCTAAAGGTACGATGATGTTCTACAAAATTTTAATGAAACAAATATTCATTAATAAACTATATACAACATAATTTTTACTTAAAATAATTTTTTTAATTGAAATTTCTGTCATTATTGATTTGCAGAAATATATCTGAAAAACGTACTACTTATTAAAGGGTTGAATTTAGGGGATAAATATATATTATAATTATCAAATTTGTAATTTTTATGTATATTATAGTTAGTTAATTAAAAAATATAAGTATTAGTTATATGTTAATACAACATCTCTAAAAAAAATACTAATAACTTAAATTTTTATGACCGGGCTTTTCATATTGCCGCCACTGTATATATCAACACATAGGCCGCAACCTAATGCAAATAGACAGTAATGAATCTGGAGAAATGAAGAGGCATTGTAGGAGAGACTAAAGCTTTAAATGAGCTGTTCGGCCATCGAAAGTAAAATATATATCTACTCTATATTGCTATAACCTATCCTTATAAATTGCATGTCCCAAAACTTTTACTTTTCAAGAATATGTTGTTGAAACCTTTACTTTAAAGCAAATGTTAAATACCAAATTCGCCCGCTCACCTGAATGCCAAATGCATTACATTTTTCCATCGTACAAATCTTTTATTAAAGTTTCAATTATAACTAATCTTTTCTATTCAACCCCTATTTCTATCCATCCAATCGGAGATATTTTACAAAAAACATTTTTTTCAATTTTTGTGAATTGGTTCCATACCTTGGCAGGACACTATTATTACCCCGAGTATAATAATAATTATGGAAAGAGCAATCTCCCAGATTAAATCACATCATTAATTATTAATGACTGAAAACGTAGATCTGGAGAAAAATATCTGAAATCTGAAAAGTATAACACCAATAAAAAATATAAAAAAAATATAGACAATCCTTGAAAAGATTATCACAACTAAACGTTTTTAATTTTAAAATTCCCAATTTTCGGTATTGTATTTCATGTTTAGAAAGTAAAGTTTACAATATTAGACCTCAATTATGGGCTACAGCCTTAAGCTGCATATTACTCCTATAATGTTACGCAAAAATAGCACGCTGGTAAATTGCGCTAAAATACATTAAAAATATGTACATATATATCTAAATTATAAAGAAATTTACTAATAATTAATTTTTTGCCAAATTTAATAGTTATTTTTTATATAACAAAACGATAAAATTTCGTTTTCCTACGATAATTAAATTTTATCGTCAGATATAAAATTCAATTTTACTGCAGCTTTACAGTATGTTAAAGAAAACAGGATATAAGAAATCCCGATTACAAATTAAATTATTATTTAACATCTATATTTTACAATAAATCAAATAAACTTTTGCAAATAAATAGTAATTTCAGTAAAAATAAAAAACTGTATCTACGTTTACTGTTGGAATGCTACTTTATCTACTCTTATGGTGAAAGTGTCACTTGTTCTATTATTTTCGGTCGAACTAACCGCACTTTAACATCTGCTATAAAAAAACCATAATTAGTTGCATTAATAAATTTTTGCAATACACCAAATTGTCCAATTTGTTCTACAATCCATCCTACAGAACACAAAATACTAGGATTTGTCGGGCTCAGTGCAAGTCAGGCGAAAGAATTAGGCTGCAACGCAAAACTTATATTAAAAATTAAATTGAAAGTATTTTAAATACATCACTTTGACGTTTATTTTACGGAAAAATTCAGAAAATCAATTATGATTATAACTGCAGATTTACCCTAAAATTACTATGACAAAAGGATAAAAAATACCATAGCACTCAACACAGGACTTAAATCCCAAATGAGCATTACGACTGTTAGCAACTTATGTGAAAAATTCATTTTTCTCAGTTCTTATTAGGTTTCTTATAATTTATTAAGTTTATTGTACCGTGTGGATAATTTTTATTAATTTGCCTTGAAGTTGCAAGGCCACTATTATTGCAAGTCCCAAGAGCAGCAGTTGTCATTTATCAATTATTATTATATAATTATCAATTATTGCCATTTATATATCATTTAAATAATATTTCCAAATGTAAAAAAAAAACAAAAATTTTACTCAAGATTAAAATACATCCAGAGTTTCGATGTACTTGGACAACATATGTATTTTACAATGCGCACGATTTTAATAGGAATTTAATGGTAAACTTAATATATTCAATTATTTTCTTTCTGTTATTTTAGGATAACTGTATAGTTGTTCTTCTTTAGAGAAAAAAATACGCCTACACAAGTTAAAGTTTATAAATTTCATTTTTACACGAAGTAAAAAATCAACAAACTACAACTCATATTTTAACAAAAATCAGTATTGCTTTAAAATTGTGGAAAAAGACAAAAAATTATTTTAATAGGATAATTTCGGTTTCATTAAATTTTAAATACAATTACAAAAAATACTGATTTTGTTAAGTAATATGTATAACAATTTTAATTTTATGATCGTTTCCATTTTGTTAAAAGGAAAGTTACCACCTAGATACATTATTTATCTACAAAAAACATTATTACAGTTTAGTTTTAAAATAATTAGGGAAGCAAATAACTATTTTACATTAAAATCCCTAAGGTGTATTAGATATTTAAAAAATTTTTTATAAATTATTCAAGTTTAAAAATATTTTCGTATTTACAATTTGCATATTTTAAATAGTACTTATACTCTTATTTCTACACAAACAAACAAAAAATTAATGAGTGATGAAATTACCCAATCAATTATTTTCAAATGATATCAGAAATTAATTATTGCACGAAATTTGTCATGTATAACTTTCCGAGTAGATTTTCAATTACTTGATATTATTTTAATATTATTTCTGAACAGAATTATATCATCTTCGATTTAGTATACCACTGTTTGAACTGCACTAGAAAGAGAAAAAAAAGATACGATTTAGACTAGTAGTTTTAGTTAATTAATTTTGTAACTTGTGTACATACATACATATGAAGTATTTTTTCCAACAAGAAAACTTATTTTCAGTTCATCCTTAAAGTAATGTAGAAAACAAATAATTAAATATTAGAAATGTAGCATTGAAATCCCTCTGGTGGATGCGTCAACCAATTCTACACCCTGTATATTCATCGAAGAATTTTTACAATTTTGGAAATATCACAGTTGACTGTATAAACCAAAATATCTTTAAATTATTAAATTACTTAATCAATTTTTGCTTACCAAAAACTTTTAGAAATGTGTAACATTATGCCATCAATCGGAAACCAATAATATTAAATCATTGAAGCTTTAATATTTCAATCGTGAAACATTCTAGCTATACACACAACAATTTAGCATTGAATAAATGCGGCCTCGTTTTAATAGCTACCAATAAAAAAATTATTTTTCAAAGATGTTTTCAAAACTTCAGTTATCTTCCTAGTAAAAAAAAAAAGATTAACATGCAAATTAGAAAAATAGTTCACCGTAATAGTTATTGAAATCTATGCAGTAGATTACGGTTGATGTAGCCTGTATTTTAAAAAAAGCATCAAGTCGATGTCATCAAGATTGTTGATATTTTTTTAAATACATGCTACGTTAAAAAGATATCTGTCTATTTTGAAGTTTTATTTGACCTATTCCTATATAATTATAACTCCAAAATATATTTTTAAAGTAAATTTACATTCTACGATAAGTGTGAATTCAGTATTAAATATTATTGTATTCTACTTGTGTACGACATTTTTAATCTCAAAATCTTTTAATTAATTTGTGTGCCTATTTACAAGTATAATAAATATGTAAATATATAAATATTAATAATTAACAAAGTTTATTAAGGATGTAGAGGTAATGTTTGTGAAGCTGTGACCTAAAACCAAGTTCAGCTTTAAATATTTAGAAGCTTAACATTTGTATGTGTATATTGTACGATACTTTTCTGTACTTAACTGTAAACTGGAAATATTTACCAGCATATTTATCCAAATAGATGTTATATAAACAATTTTTATGTAACTATAGTTGTTCAATTTTTCATACGTTAAGTTTCTTATTTCCACTCCTTTGAATGTATATTTATGTTGATTTATTAAATTTTTATAAATGTAAAGGATTTTAATTCTAATAATGAAATCCTTCCTCATGTGTGCATAAAAACTTTCAAATATCCCCCAAGTTTTGTTATAAAATATAATATAATAATTTTAATTCGCTCTGTATATAAAATTTATTAAGGGATAAAACATTTGTTGAATTGTATGTTTTTATTTTAAATTTAATAAATTGAAATAAACAAATCATAAATTTAACTGCTAAACGGAAGTTCTACCTTTCCTCCTCTTTCATTAACAACATTCCAGCAACTACAAGTAAGAGAACGCCGATTCATAGAATCTGTAAAAAGGTTACCATTTAAGTGGTCTATTTCGTGCTGCACAATTCTTGCTAACCACCCTTTAAATTGGAAAAAAATGTCATCTCCGTTTTCCGATAAACCTGCAATATTTCCAAAGTAAACTTTGTTTACATAAATGCTTTCAACCTACCTCGAACCTGTACTTCTTGAAATCGAGGGACATCTGCAAAAAAGCCTTTTATGCTTCCACAAGCTTCGGTATGCATAACCTTAGAATAATCTACCACTTTCAATTCGGGATTTATGATGATCTACAGAAAAACACAAATAAAAGCAAATTAAGCCAAAATATTTTTAACAAACGTACATTTAAATTTGGAATTTCAAACCAAATGTTACTTAACTGTTTGGCGTAAAAAATGCATTTCTCTATTCGAAAATTGTTGAACTGTAAAATCTTGTGCGTGTCTTTTATCAAATTCCATTAAAATCATTTGTACTGGTACACCTATTTGTGGAGCCGACAGGCCAACACAGTTGTATTTCCTAGCTACATATTTCAATCGTTTCACCAAAAATTGGATTTCTTGGTTGCAAATAATGCCAGTTGGGATGAGATTAGCTTTCGTTCTAAGAATCGGATCTCCTATTTGCACGATGTGTTTGTATGGTGGTAACGGTGGAGGCTTCTTTACTAATCCAGAGTACCATGATTTTACTGCTCCATAATTTAATTGTCTAAATTGTGATATTTGAAACTTAGAATTTATTTTAAGCAACATTAGTTTTGAATAAAATGGTTAGCTATTTGTCAAATTTTATAGGTTATATATAATGCGACGTTGCAAGACAATATAATATACAGGATGATATGAAATTAATAATAATAATAATTGCTAATGTTTGTTAAAATGTCAGAAATAATTATCGTATTTTAACAATAATTACCTACTGGAATAATAGATAAAAGAAAAGTACTTGATGAATATTTAAAAATATATAAAGAAAAAATCCGACAAAATTTTTAAAGAACAACTCTTTTAAAGAACGAAACGAAAACTTTCTGGGATATCAGTTCCAACGTTTCAAACATTCACAATAAAATTAATACATTATACCAATTACTTATCAAGAAGGCGCTGAAAAAAATAATACGGTTTTGTTAGTAATAAACTATAATTTTGTAATCTATTGTAATTAGTATTTTGTAAATAATTATTAATCTTTGTCTAAATTATATTTAGAATGTAGTTTAATTCTTTTAACTATATTATTATTATCTCAAAATAATTGCACTTTAAGACTATAGGTTTTTACATTTTCGTACTCAAAAAATTGTACTGTATCGAAATCCGTAAAGAAAAATAAGGTTGCTATTTAAATAAATTTAAGATTACGCAACGTTACAATAAAAAAGTGGCATTTAACAAATAAGGTTGACGTATCCGGGGTTTTTTTAAGAAAATTTCTCTAAAAATTTGTATAAAATTTGTTCTAAACTTTACAAATATAAAGATAAATATAAGATTTATCTTATATTTAAAATATAAGATAAATAGAACATCTAAGGAAATCTTAAAACGTGTTTGTTTCCTTATTGATTTCTTTGAAGAACAAATCCACCAACAGTTGGCAATTTATTTGGTAAGTATATTGTTAGAAATCATTGATATTCCTTTAAACAAAAACTGGAAAAGCAGAAAAACTTCTTTGTATATCCAATCGGACGGTTTATGAACGTCCCTGGCTATCTTTTACAGTTCCATAATATATTGTCGTGTTTCGAAAACCAAAACCACATTAATTTCATTTATTTTGTAAAATAATTTTAAAGTTTAAATTTGTTTAGTATTTATTTGTATCATTGTACATAAAAATGTTTATTAAATTTTTTATGAAAATAAAGATGGGAAGAACGAAAAAGTAAAAAAGAGTGGGGCTTAAATAGAAAGAGTTGGGCTCACGTCTTCGCGTCGAGCGAACGAACATCATTCTCGCAATGAAAAATTAAAATTGTTAATTGTTTAAAATCAATAAAATAACTTAGGTTGATTTGATGTTTTTATTTAATTGATAAAGTGCAGTGCAAAAATAATAAATTTGGAAAAATTAAAAAATTTGTGATAATATTCGATGCATTAAAATTACATTGCAACAAATTTATTTAACCAGGCGTACTGAAGCCAGCTGAAATAGCACATGCAAAGCGAGCGCGCACGTGAAGCAAAAATCGAATACCATATGCAAGGTAAACAAAAATTTGAGCATTATTAATTTACAAAATTTTAAACACTGAAGAGTCTCATGTTGAATTATGGATACCCAGCTAGAGTAATTTTGGGATTACGCAATTTTTATAAATCTGCATAGCTAGGATCATCTCAATATGTACTATAACTGATAAAAATTGAATATTATTTTAATATGGAAGTAAATAATTTTCTTTTATGATACAATAATAATATATTAATTTAATATTTTGACTAATTGGATTTATATGATATATTATAAGAGAAATAATGTGGTTCTTAATTGCGAAAATAAATAATAATTATTTTGTATGATTTATCATCATTATCCATATAAGTGAGTTATATAAAGTTTACTCCCAACTTATACTATTGTTACGAAACAATGATTAATAATATTTGATGACTAATGTATGACGTCATATATGATGTGTCATACATGATAACATCGCTGTCATTCAAATATTGTTTAGTTTGCAGTCTCGAAATCTATAAAAATGTATAGAAATTCTATGGAAGTTTCTAGTAAGCTTCATTTAGGTATAAATACAGATGATGATGTCCTATGACACGATAATTCCAGTTAACATAAATAAAGTGAAAATAAATAGTGAAGTGATAAAAAATATACCGAGTGTTTAAATAAATCCATACTTATTGTTAAGTAATTGTAGTGTAATTCTGTATTAGTGTTAATCTTATTGTAGTAATTGTTTTATTGTCATTAACCGTATCTGTATAGATTTGTTGTAGCCCTTTAGAAATTAAATAAACGTTTTAATTTTCGTTACACTACATATTTATAAAAGATTTTTTCTTAACATACTTTTAGCTTTTCATCTTTTCAAAGCTTTTTGTCAAAGTCATTACCAACATAAAAAATAATATTAATAAATAATGTAATAATTAATATAATAATATAATAAATTAAATAAATAATTAATAAAAAATTATCAACGTAAACATTTAAAAATTTATATACTTATATAATATAAGAAATTTTTTTAATCAAGATTTAAATAATTGAAAAATTCACATTATGTGGCTATATAAAGTTTCGCGTTTTCGTAAAAGCTAAATATGGGAAAACCAAATGCGAAATTGATTGATATTTTACTAATCAAATTTTAAAGACTAAAACGTTGAAAATAAAATAAATAAAAAAAACTTTTTAAACTAAGCTTTTTCTAGAAATTGCACTAAAGAGTAAAAAATAATTTTTCAAATACTATATTTTTTTTAATAACTATTTAGCTATATTACATTATCTCATAGTTTTGAAGATAACAATAATAAAGAAAACTTAACAAAATATAAAATTGTTAAAACTTGTTCAAAAGTTATCTAAGGATCTTCAACAGGACATGCTCCAATTCAAGTTAATAGTGCAACTATAACAAAGAAAATTCATGTAGGAATTTTTTTAATTGGATAAAATTTGTTATTTTGTATTTTTTTTTTCAGAAATGGTAAGGAAAATAAAATTAAAATAGAAAAGAATCGGACTAATACTTCTCCTGATTTATTAGGAATAGATCGTAAGATAGCATACGCAAATAAAAAATATCATTCTGGTTTAATGTGATGAGGGATAACTAATATATTTTTTACTTTTTAGTAAAATTTCTAGAAAAAGCTATGTTTAAAAAGTTATTTTTAACTTTGTTATACACTAAAATGTATTACATTTACAATGTACACTTAAATTGAATTAAAAAGTACCAAAATTCTTAGTCATGCTCGCGTGTTGAAATAGATACCAACGTAATATAATATAAACATTGTTTTATAGGCATCAAAAGGTTATACGATTATTATGATTACTATGTAAATGATTATTATTTTATGAAAACTGCATTTATTGAAATTTATTTTTTATTTTACTTAATTATAGCTTTATAAATAAATTTACAATTTAAATTAAATTAAATTAAAATTTTATTGTGTTTAATAAGGTGAAATTATGGTATTATATCATAAAAATTACATAAAATTAAAAAAAAAATAATTAAAGAATAGTTTGTGTTAATGCTATGTAATTTTTTTCTCGTAATATATGTTTAAATTTTATAGTACTATTTATAAGAATTTTTATAATTAGTTATGTATAGTACACAAGATAATTTTTAAGTCAAATGACATGAAATTGGCTCTGGGAATTCAACCACAAGCAGCCATTTTAATTATTCGAGAGGCTTCAAATTGCTATTGATTTGTTTCAAATAAATTGATCAAATTTCCTGAGCTATAACGATTTTTTTTCAATTTTTATAAATTAAGTTTTTTTATAAATTCCAATAATATTGCTAGCTAAACAAACAAATATCATACAACCGCATATTTCTGAATAGATTTAGTGAAAAGTGACGATGATGTCATTACAAAAATTACCTCTCCAAGAATTTTGGTCTCAAACTATCGAGAAATTTTCTTTAGTGCTCCAAATTCTTTGTATTATAATTATGCCGTTTAAATATCGCAAAAAAATAACTTTTAAATTGCTCTAATAAAAAATTTGTGAAGTTAAATCGATTTTAAACAGACATTAAGAATCTGAACAAAAACTAAAACCTTTAAAAGACATTAAGAATTAATTAAATTAATTTAAATAAAGAAATTGCTCATTAGAATAATTTTCTACATGCTATACTTTACTTTGCCAAAAAATAAGCTAGCTATACCTAGATAGATTACTTGTATCGAAGAAATTATAATATAAAAAAAGAAAGTTGCATATTATAACAGTCCTTTAACAAAATGCTTGGTTTATAATCTATATAAATAATTATTATGTAGTTTAATCCATAATTAAATGAATTATCTACTTCTATAATTTTTTTCTTTTTATATTCTTATTGGACGCTAATGACGCTACGAAATAGTTTGTGGGTGGAAATACAATAGGCTGTAAATAATTAGTAATGTAATAATAAGAAAACTCAATAGTAAAAGTTAAAACAATTTAATAGCTATACGTGGAACTATTCTATATAAAGCTTTGATTAAAATCAAATATCAACAACTGATGATAACCGACAAGTATGAAACACGCATGATGGATTATATTAATATTTAAAAATTTAATTTTCTTCAATGTAAAATTTTTATTAGATGTGTCGAAATAATTTCAAAATCGGTTCAGGAGTTTTAGGTCCCGCTTAAGTAGTGATTATAAAACAAACGATATTAAATATAGATATTAAAAAGATATATTCCACAGTTATTAAAGAAATTCATAGGTTTATACGGAAATCGACAATAGTGCAGAATCGAATAAGCCCATATGGAAGTCGGGATTTTCCCGATGAGCCGTTATAACTGCTCTCGCGCGTGGAATAGATCAATAATAATATTTTATTTATTTTAGGCTTTATAATGCATAAACTACGAAGTCATTAGCGCCTTTATCGATATAACTAGGGTTTATTTAGTGAGGTGAAGCTGCATCAGCTTCATTGATGTCTGTAGGAAAACCAAACTGAAATATTTTTCTTGGGGTTCGTCCGCTATTCAAAATCTGAATTTCCGCTCCAGTTCCAGCCCAATAAATTTGTGATACTACATTTTGTATTATATTTCTGATTTCGTTTTGTTTTTGTTTAAAAATTTAAAATTGGATTTTATCTTGGATTGGTCGTCGGCTCAGGTTATATTATACTATTGATGAGTTTTTCTATCAGGCTTTTCGTATCTTGATAGTTTTCTATCTGTTTTGTTGCTTTGATATGGTAACTTAAAAATATTTTCATTTTTCTTAAGCGAAAACCGTATAATTTTGAATTTTTTAAATATATTACAATGTTTTTTTATGTGAAATTTATCAATGCACTTGCTTTGCTTGGGTAACCCTGATGTGCGGGAGCAGTTGGGAATTTTCAAGGTCGAGGGTTCTTATAGTTTCACAATAAAGAATTAATTTCTTGTCTCAAAAATTAAATTGTTTTCCAAAATTAATTCAATCGCTAATAATTCAAAATTAAATGTCAAATTTTACTACTCCTTCAAAGGTTCAAACTTGTAATTTCCTTTATTCAAATCGACGGCTTATCTATCACGTTCGCTCTTATAAATTTCAATTTTATTCTCCAAATCAAAGCAAATTAAAATTATTCTCACTTCGAAGTCCAATTTTATAATATCCAACAAAAAAATACAATTTATCAAAAAAAAGTATCTTCTTTGTTAATAAAAACAAAATCCAAAATTCACAATCAAAAACGATCTCAACTACTGTCAAATCCGACCAAAAATACTCCTTCAAATCAATATTAAAATAAATCACCTTATTTTCAGAAAAATTCGCAATCTCAAAAAAAATCAATTTTACAAAAACTCAAACAATCGCCCCTTAGGTCATTTTTGGCAAAAAGCAATTATCGCTTTCTTTTCCACCTTACCTTGTACTTTTCGAATCTTTCAAAAATGAAATTAGCAAAATTTATAATCAAGCATAGGGTGCGTCGAAATTGTTTTGTTTCACGACAATATAAATAATTTTGATAATGTTATCAATCTTATTTTAGAAGAAAAATATAACAATATATTGGAATTTGTAAACATTTCATAAAAAATGTTATAGAGCAAATAATAATGTAAGCTTTTTTAAGTATTCTGAAAGTTAATTTTTTTATAAAGCCTCTGTAAAGTTGCCTGTAATAATTCATTATGTATTAGAATGTTTTGTTTAATTTTACAATGGTTCATACTAAATATCATACATACATTTTTATTTTTTAGGTTTATTTCTAATATTTTAAATTATTGTTATGAAATTGATAACTCTAAATTAATTTGTGAATTTAAATTGCAAAAACAATATTTTATTTATATAAAAAAAAAATATGTAAATAAGTAATTATTATTAACTGAAAGGTAAATAAATTCAAATTAAAGTAATATGCTTCATAGAGCAAAGTTTGTCACGACTATCGCTCTCCCGTATTTCTACGCCATACAGGTCAAAAATGACCACTTTACAACCTTGGTGCATAAGCAACTATTTTTATTTTATTTGTTATGTTCTACTTTTAGTAAAAAAACATAATTATCTCTATCTTTCTGATTTAAATTTGTTTGGTCGTGATTTTTCTGAAATAATTAGAAAATTGTTTTCTAGAAAAAAAGACCATTTAAAAAAATCGGATATCATGTAGAAATTAAAGCCGGCAACATTTGTCCTTAATTTTGATTTTACCGAAAAATGATATTAAAGGCTTTTATTCAAATTAAAAAAATATTAATTTTTAATTCGATTATCTATATTAAAATTTGTTAATTTTTCACTATTGAATGGAAATTTTCTATTTTGTTTTCCTGAAATGATCTATAATTTGCAAAAAAGACGAATTTCTTGAACACAATAAAAAATAACGCTATCATGGACCTGTTTGAAAAAAATATCTTAAAATCGATATACCACAATACACTAGTAATATTTTTTTAAATTTAATAAATTGGCTGCTGTAATACGAAAACCGATCATATTATGTAATATTTTTATACTTATTTTAGGTTCACATATTTTAGTTTTCCTGTTGTAATTTTTTAATTGCAAATTAAGATCTAGAAATCAAATAAATTTAAAAAATGTAATCAAGCTTGAAAGTTTTAATAAAAATTTGATTCAAGTTTCACTATTACCATAATCCTTACACTTGAGTATGGTAATAGGTAAACATATACACCTATATTCGAGACATTACTTACATAATTTGCGCAACTCGAGAGTCAACTGGGAAAATGCACGATTTTGTTCGTTTTTTATACGGAAGTAAATAATTTTAAAAAATAACGCTTTGAAATAAAAAGATTAAGAATCAATTGGCTTGGCATAGAGAAAGTGATTCTAAGATTTTACACTAACTACATTAAACTGCGCTTACTTATGGTATATTGCATTAGTATTATGAAATTTTTGCATACTCATTTGCAATACTACTACAAAACTGAAAAAATCAAAAAATTTCTTCAATTAAGTTATTACAGGAGGAAAGTTGCATTCTATTGTAACATTACACTTCCGTTCTAAATATTATACAAGGTCCTTTTAACAAGCAAATTAAATTACAGTACAATTAGTATCTACTATAAATTCTATTCGTCTAAATTGAATTACTTGAATTAGAGCTGACTAATGATTTCCAATTTTTTTCTACTGTCTCTTTATTTAATTTTAACCCTAGAATTTTTTAATATAACTTTTGTGCTTTGTTCTATTTAATATTAAATGGTGCTGCCTTAAATGTTAAATATTAAATGATCGGGAAAATATGAAAAAGTTGACATTGACATTAAAGGAAAAAACGTTTGTTTTTAAATAAACGCATTTAACTTATGGCGTTAAAACGACATTACGATTGTGTTATGCAATAGCTTAACAATTTAAATTATTTCTTAACTTTCTAACTGACCAAGTGTTCCAAAACACAGCTGAAATTTCAATTTTGATTATCATCAACATATTACTATTTACTATGATATGAGAAAGCAAGTAAATTTTAATTGCAATATTCCTAACAATTAATCTATTTATTATTTTCATTATGTAATGCGTATTGAACATAAACGTATAACAGGAAGTACTCGATCTGTAACCATAATGTACCTACTTTAACAACAATTATAACTAACAACCAAAAAATTTCTTTGTAGTAATTAGTTGTATAACAAAGAAAAATCAAGATTTGTACATCAAATACTCATACGGTTTTTATTATCGTGAAGTAATACTAAATAGAAGTAGAAAGTTTAAATATTTGTCCACTACATAATGACTTTCATGATCTAGCAAACCTCTCTGTGCAAAACTCGTTTTGGTCAATTTTTTTTAAAAGTATTGTTATAATTAGCTGCGATTGACACCAAAACATTTTTTAAATTCATCTTTCGACACTTTACATTCAGGTAACCGCATATTATAAAATAATAATAAAACCCATCATATAAAAATTCTCTTCAGGTGGGGCCCACACCTTTCTCTTGGTCGGGAGAAATTTTAAATGTTCTTTGAGTTACAATGCAGTATCTCATCCAAACTGACAATGAACAAATCGGCGATAAAATTTTATAAGTAATTAAAAATTTTCACTAGTTTTCTTTCTTATGCTTTGGAATACCAAAAATAAATTGAAAAATGGTACTGTTCGCTAAAATGTAGAGAAAGTAGTGTAAACGAGTTTTTTTTAAATACTATTTCAATCAAAAATTACATAATAATCAATGGCAATGATGTTACTAGTTTGTATTCAAATTGTGTTAGTTAATTTATTTTTTACGTGTGATGGTGCAAAAACGTCCAAATATGTGTCCTACAATTCGTCAGATTTATCCTACCTATCAAACGGAATTCAATTTCCAATTGAAGTGCTTCCTGAACAGGATCCAATCATAGAGGAAGTACTGAATGAAAATTTACCGGAAATGCAATGGATGGCGCAATTGTACAATCACCATAATTGGAATAAACGTCTCGCAGTATTAGAAAACAAGAAATGTAGTGCTGAATTATTGGATTATTTGAACAACCTTAGCAATGGCACCTTATGGGCCGTTAAAAGTTAGTTACCATTAATATTTATTTTAATCGGATGTAAAAGTTATCAATCGTCTTTTCTAAACATACAGTAGTTATACAAATTTCTTTTCTAAATCAGCGTTATTTCAGTGAACGACGCCTCGGGACGATACTCTAGCCAATTTTTTTTTGGTAATGATTATTGGCTTGGATCCAGCACACTTTGTAAAGAATTAAATATTGAAGAATCAAAATTTGATTTGCCACCATTTAAAGTTTCCTTTCATGTCGCTAAAATAAGAATCAATATTAACGACGATTTAACGCCCGTGGTAAGTTTTGAATTAAAGTAAATAAAAAGTTTCGCAAAAAATTGAAATTCAGGTTATGCAAGGTTAAGAAATAATTATCAATTGTTTATTATTAAATTCTTTGCCAAGTTCAATACCATTTCATAATTTATGCTAAACATAGCATTTTAACATATTTAAATTTATTTTTTATTTCTCTTGTCTGGAACAACAACCTCAATTCAATTTTTCTCATAAGTTTTTAATTTTATTAAATAAATTTATTTTGTAGACGAGGCAATTAAATTTGGGCCAATGTTTACCTATGTCCTGTACGGTTGGAGATGTACGCCGTTTGTTGGTTCAGGAACAATCCCAGGCTACATCGCTTACTGTTGTAGACGTACGTGCCGTCCCTGGAAATTATTCTTTACTGAAAGATTTTAAATTTTACATAATGGGGTACTGCAAAATAATTATTAAATTTTACATAAATATCCTTAATTAACACATAATATATTGATTTTAGCGGGATAAGCGCATTTGTATGCTTATTAGTTGTCCTTGCGTCAGGACTAGAATATCACTTCAATCGATGTGCCAAAATAAACGATATTGAACTGACCTGTAACAATAATAATAATACCACAAAGGAAAATTTTAAAAATAAAAATATATCCGATAATAGTACAAAGAAAAGGGTGAATTCGAAAAGCGGTAAATAACATAAATTCTTTCTGCTGTGTTTGTACACTCAAAAATAAACCAGTTTCAATCGTTGCAGTTGTTATACAACATTAATTTTTAAATTTTATTAATTTCAGATTATATCATTCAATTAGTATTATGTTTCTCCGCCATAACAAACGGCAAAAAAATCATTAATACAAATCCGCAACCTTCCGATTCTATTAACAGCCTGCACGGGTTAAGATTTTTCTCAATAGCGTGGATTATATTAGTCCACACCTATTTAGAAGTTTTTGCTATAGCAGATAACAAAACTTTAAGAGCGGTAACGGAACGATCTTCTCTTTATCAAACAATATCAAATGCGACCTTTTCGGTGGACACTTTTTTTTTCATTAGGTATTTACTTAAAAACTTCTTCTTCTAATATTTTTCCATTATAATTTTGAATTGTTTTTTTAGTGGTCTTTTAGTAACGGTTGGTTATTTACGTCACGAACTGAGAAAAGTACCCAAGCCAGCCGAAATTAAAAAAAGTGTCAAGAATGACGTCAAAGATAACGTGGTCAAGTATTTCCTGTTAATGTTCTATCGGTATATAAGGCTTACACCAGCATACTTATATGTTTTGGGATTAAACGAACTGGTTCTAAAATATTTTCACAGTGTTTCCGTTTTCAGTCCGGCCATTATAGATAATATAAGTTGTGCAAAATATTGGTGGAGAAATGCTCTCTATATTAATAACCTCTTTCCGCAACATGAATTTTGTATGTTGTGGTCATGGTACATGGCCAACGATACACAATTTTTTGCACTAGCAATTATATTCTTAGCAATTGGTGTTAGGTAATTTTTGATATTATCTTATGCAGCTTAGTTATAATTATTTATACTTTTAGAAATTCTCGATGTTTAAAATTAAGTGTTGTCGCAATTATAGTATTTTTGATTAGTTCTTGGATAACAACTTATTTAATAGCTACTCAATATAATTATATGGCACGTATAGAGGAACCGTTTGCATTATTTAACGAACTTTATGACAAGCCTTGGTTACGAATTGGCCCATACTTAATTGGTATGATAACAGGGTATTTAATTATAAAAATTGAAAAAACACTGATTATTCCAAAACTTATTGTGGTAATATGCTGGATATTATCGCTCTCCTGTTTGTTAAGTTTGGTCTATGGACTCGGTAAAGATGGCTTGGTTCTTCCTGTATCAGCATTTTATGTAAGTATTTTTTAGAACTGCACCATAATTATGCTATTATGTTTTGCTTTCATATTTTTAGGCTGCTCTGGGGCATACGGTTTGGGCAATATCGATAGCTTGGATTACCATTGCGTGCTTTACAGGCTATGGGGGACCATTTAATTCGATACTGAGCTTTAGAGGTTTCTTACCACTAAGTAGGTTAACATACTGTGCCTATTTGGCCCATCCGATGATAATGTGCATAACAAGTTTTCAATTGGACGGTCCCCTACATATACACCAAGGGTTAATTGTAAGAATAAAATACAGCAATATAGCGAAAATTAAAAATTGTATTGAAATATTTTTCAGTTTGTCATATATTGTGGAAATCTGGTAGTGTCATTTTGTACCGCATTGGTCATTTCTTTAATAATGGAAGCTCCATTTGTAAGACTTTTGAAAATAATAACCAAGAAAGTGTAGAAAAGGAATATAAAAGTGCCAAAAAATTTAGGAATATTAAATGTAAAAAATTTATAGCGATTTCGAGGGATGAAATTGAAATTGAATATTTTTACATTTTGTTTTGCAGAAAGCACCCACCGTGTAAAAACAAAATTAGATGTATGAATAATCTAAAATTGTATTTTGCAGTGATATCCACCTTTACAAAACATAGGGTTTTAATTTTTTCAAGAAAAAAATAATCTTTTTTAAATATAATCTAAATTCGAAACTTTTTTGTGTGTTTTAGTTAAATTTACTTTATTATCATTAATAATTGTGTTTTATATTTCATTTTAATTTCCTTAATGTCGCATTAAAATTTATAAAAGTTATTAAAAAATATTTATAAAAATTTAAGCTCGTATTCGGTGGCGACTCGTACGTTTAGGAAATGGGGCGCCGGAATCCAACAAGAATATTTAATTATTATTATGATATTGACACTAATCTACCATCAAAAAGGTAATAGCTTTTGCTCAGACGGCATTATCAAATATTTTTAATAAATTATATAATATTTTAAACTTTTAATTATCAAAATCCCTCATTTGAAACACATTTCTTCATGAGATCTAGAATTGGAGAGTAAGATCTTTTAGTCTTTATCCGATTTTAATATTAAAAGCTTTCATAAAACAAATTAATCAATAATCCTTAGTGAAAATTACTTTCTACTATTCACAAACATTAATTTTCAAATTTTAAGAACAAATTTTTATTAAATAATTTTAAATCAATATCTAAGATTTAAAATCTATAATTAGTTTTGAAACAAATTAAATGTACTTTCTTAACCCGGGAGTGGTCGCTATATGAGATTTTCTCTCATCAAAATTTTATTTCTTTAACTCCAAAAGTTACATAGTTTGCGTAAAATACACATTTTGAGTTTTTAAAAACGTGACAAAATCGTGAGATTACTACTCCTGCTATTTTGAATTTATGAGCTATTAAAAATAATCTAATAATGAGCAGTGAGAGAAAATCTCACGTGCGACCAATGCAATGGTGTGAAAACCTGTATAAAGCTGCAATCCCCACCTTCCCAAAACAAAACAAAAATTAATGTAGAATTTTTAGCTACTTTTTTGCTAATTTATTGCTGTAAACCCGAATTTATTGCTCTTACCGTTCGCGAATTACAGCTATTTGAAAGTGGGGGTTGCAGGTTTATATAAATCTGCAACCCCTACCACCGTAACTCGCGAACCACTGAAGGTACAAAAAAAATAAACATACCGGAATTTATAGCTATTTTTTTGCTGTGGAAAAAGTGCAATCAGAAAAAACTCAATTCACTACTGAATATTAACTTAAATTGTAAAATAAAAATTATCAACACACGGCATTAATAAACTGAAAGATGCCCTAAACTGCTATATTATTGCAATTTTTGACTAATTTTGGCATAAGCTTGGTTAGAAATCTAATAACCAATAAATTTACATGTGCCTCACTTTACATTTATTTTATTTTAAGCTACTTATTATGGGTACACTTATGAATGTTAAGACACTTATGAATGTTTAGTGATGTAAAAAATTTGTCGGAACTCCAAGCCGATTTGCTTACTATTAGCTAAAAAAAGATAATCAAATTCTGCATTTAAAAGTTGTTTGTGTATGCACCCCCCCCCCCCCCGGTGGTCCGTGAGGGATATAAGTTTAAAAATTATTTGTTCTAAAATTATTACAATATTTGTTAGTGAGAAGAATGACATTTTGTGTTTTCCTGACAAATTCTTTTAATATTCGGTTTGATTTCTGATAGCTGAATTCTCATATCAGGAACTGTCGATTTCGATACTTTGTATCGACACATTATAATATAATTCGATAATTAATCCATTTTATTAATTATATTAAGCATACAAGATACTCAAAAAATTGCCTTCTAAAGGCTGTATTACAATTTTACTGTATTACTGTATTCGCGAACGTTGAGAGTAATAAGCGGTTCGCGGTTCGCGAATTACGGTGATGGGGGTTGCAGCTTTACATTAACCTATTATAGTCCCCACTTTCATGTAGCTGTAATTCGCGAACGGTAAAAGCAAAAAACTCGAGCAATAACTTTTTTCAGAGCAATAAAGTAACTATAAATTCTGGTATGTTTATTTTTTTTGTGTCTTCAGCGGTTCGCGAGTTACCGTGGTGGGGATTACAGCTTTATATAAACCTGCAACCCCTACTTTCAAATAACTGTATTTCGCAAACAGTAAAAGCAATAAATTCGGGTATAAAGCAATAAATTCGGGCATAAAGCAATAAATTAGCAAAAAAGTAGCTAAAAATATATATTAATTTCTTTTTGGTTTTGGAAAGGTGGGGGTTGCAGCTTTATACAGGTGGTGTGAAAGTCAACCTAGCGACTTCTTCCGGGTTAAAAATAAAACATTAGAATAAAAAAAAAAGTTATTTCAAATTAAATCTTCAATTATCATTTCTATCAATGTAAATATTAATTTATACTAAAATAAATTATTTTAAAAGCAAATATCGTTTACATTATTTATCAAGTTTACATGATAAAATTTTGGTTTGCAATTTACCGTTGAAATCTCTTTTATTGTGTGCTCTCACATATTGCTTTTAATCGATATTTGATTAATTTTAATTCTACATTAAATTCTAATTTCAATTTACAGATCTACTTTTTTCAGATTACAAAGGGTAATTATTGCTCTGTAAAACTTGCTGGAATTTTGAAAAACCTTGAAATTTTGGGAATTCCTGAAATTTTTGGGAAACATTTAAAATACCTTGAAAATCTTTGGAATTCTTTAGGAGTCGCTTAGAAATTACTGGAATTATATGAAACTGTTTAATTTTCGAGTCTTTGAAACAAAATTTTTTTGATGTATTTAGTTTTCGTCGAATTACGTACAACATTTATTATTTCTTATTCTATTAGATACTAGTATAGAATTTTTTTTAATGGTTTGAGAATTTTCATTTGAAATGTGACAAAATAATACAAGTACATCTTTATTGATTTCATTTAATCAAATTATTTTTTATCAATTTTTACGTAGAATTCTTTAATAGTTACGTTTTGTTGTTGCTTTTAGTTATTAATATTATTATTTCATCAGCAATTATAAATTTAATAGAAATTTTATTGTTTTCTGGTGGCTTTTCGCCGACTTCTTCTGCAGATATCCTTGATCATGATACATACGAAGACACTAAACTTGATCGTCGCATTTTTATAAAGTTTTTTTCTTGTTTGAGCAATCAAAATATTCCTGTTGGAGGTTGCTGGATACTTAACTATCGTCAATCTTGGATTGCTCGTTTGAAGATTAGATTGAGACTTTAAATCAATTAAATTCGCTTAGCACGAATTACGACGAAACCACACTTGAATTCGAATCTGAAAACTAATTTAATGTGCAGAGCATAATTTTTTCTTATATTATGCATTTCAGTTATTAAATTTGACTAAAATTAATTACTTGGGATCTCCAGTAAACTATTTTTCCATTATTGATTTATTTAAATTTCTCATTTTGCATTGTTCTGTTTTCTAAGGTATTATTTTGTCCTGGTATTAAACTTTATTTTCTGCACGCATGTTTTAATTTTTATCATCAGAATTTTTATTTTCATCAAATTATGTTGTATGTAACATCTAGAGTTTATCTGTTTATCACAATAATTTCAAGTTATATTAATAGATTTCTTTCCCTGTATTTTGTGTACGACCGACCTAATTGATTCCGCTTTTTTCATTTTCCAATCTCTTGCTCTTTCCATCGTTCGTCATCCATCGAATCGTTCTAACGTCTTCGTTATTGTCGTTCCACTCGCGCTCCTCTGTACTATAAAGTTCAAATTTATTTATTTTGATTGTTACACAGAAATTATTTCTTCATAGGTTTTGGTTTTACTCCTGCACTTTTATCTTTCTATCGTTGTTCTACTTAACCACAAGCTAAGAATGCGAGGAAATTTGAGAAAATCAGCAAAGAAAAATCTTTGCTGAATTTTGAAAACAGCAAATATATTAATAATATGACTATTAATTAATTTAATGCCCCAAAAATGTTGATCGGATTCACAATAATAAAAAAAAATAATTAATTTTAAGTTTCATCTCACGCCGAACGTAACCACAGATGACGTGACCAACTGACAAATTTACCAGTTTACAGAGCCCAATAATATTATTTCAAATTAGTCTCATAGTGGTCGCTACTAACTGTTTTGCGTTATTTTGCGTGTTTCCTTCTATAAATCTATAAATTTAAAAGCATAGATCATTTTAATATAAACCTAATTTTGATAAAATATATTTTAATTTATTTTATAATAATTAATAAAACAATTTATTGGTGAAATAAAATCTATACCGCATAATTGCTTTCTATTAGTTCAAATATTTAAAAGAAAAATTAAATAAATAGTAATAAGTTTTAAAAATTATATTAGTTTGGTTAAAACAAATTATAAAGCCATACCTGAATACAAACTAAGAAGCAAAAATTACAATTTTTTATATGTTAAAATGTTTTCATTTTTAAGGTAAAAAAGTTTAAGTTTTACAATAACAGATGGCGCTTACTGTACAGAGCTTACTGCAAATATTTCGAGCAGTGGTATTAAACTTGTAATTAAAAATTGTTATAGTTTCAGTGTCAAAGGTAGTCCCAGCTCTTAAGGGGTTAGATGCACTCAGGAGGCGTGAAAAGATGAGTATTTTAAATAATTTTTCTTGAGATTAGTTTATTTTATTTTATAAAACAAATATTAATAAGTTATTATATTATGTTTTAACTTTATTTGACAAAAATTAAAACCAAGTTTGTCGCCATGTTAGTTGGACCCCGTCCCACAAATTGTGTTTTGCGGTGTTGCGGTGATCACCATAACATTTTACTGGTTCATCTAAAATCAACCAAACAAAAAAAATCGTTAGTTTAATAGTTAATTTAAAAGTTAACTTATCTAAAAATAGAAAAGAAAAAATTTTTGTATCTAAAAATGATATAAATTTTTTTATGTCGCTTATTATGAAATTTTGAAAAATTACACTGAATTAAATCGTACATGATCAGCAGACTAGCAACTTTCTGTTATATAATCAGGTCTGGGTAATGAATATGGCGTCTGTGGTTCCCCGGTTTGGAAACAAAATTTTAAAAACACTCTTGTATACTGCAAACTAACTCCATTTTCAGTGAGAGAAAACAATCTTAAGAAAAATAATCGATAACATAAACCGAATTTTTGATTATAATAAGCAATGTTTTTCACGTGTAGTCATATTCGTTCGGCCCGTTCTTCGTGAAAGTGATAATAATACCCGATTGATAACATTAACCGTGATTCCAATAAGCGGCGTCCACTGTATTATTCTTATTTTTTTAATCTAGGACTTTGTTCTGTTACTACCATTAATATATCAAGTTTTACACCTGGCACTTATGGTTTTGCGATCACTTCAATAATATTTTAATATGGTGCTAACCTTGCTAGATGCATAGCAAATAGATTGAACTTGAGCTACAGATCACAGCAGTATTGTTGACACAACCAGACATTAAGCTGCGGTTTCCCGTTACTTAGTCCGTCCATTTAAGCCTTACACCACACGCCTGGTTATTATTATTAATATTTCTATAGTTCAATGTGCTAGTTATAAAATATTACAATACAGTCATAAAAAAATGCTGAAATACTATAAAAATAATTTGCTTTATACAAATTTATTAAGAAAACTCATATTTAAATTCGTGAACTAACCCTAAAAGTATCATCGGTCTAAAAGCGCTCAACGCTCAGCGCTCAACGATCCAACAA
This sequence comes from Cantharis rustica, assembly GCA_911387805.1. Lineage (NCBI taxonomy): Eukaryota > Metazoa > Arthropoda > Insecta > Coleoptera > Cantharidae > Cantharis > Cantharis rustica. The sequence continues at coordinate 42,642,758 of OU426879.1, forward strand.
CCAACAACAAAAAGAAGAATTTGTTTGGAAAATTTGGTGTACGGTGAAAAAATATCTGAAAAAGTACAGACAAATAATTCGAGAAGAGGAATAACTTTATGAAATAATCTAGGAAAACGTTTAGTTATGTTTATGTAGTTTTTCTGAGACAAAGGCCAAAAAAACCCAGGAGATTTATGAAAGCCTCTCAAGGCACCAAAGTTTTTGTGCCGTGGGCTATTGCATAATATTTAAATTTCTTATCAGAACAAAACGTTCAAATATTTCAGAAAAATTTTATAATTAAGAATTGGATTTAAAATATTTCTGCAAGCATTACACCACATTATATACTAATCAATAAAATTTAGACAATTTTTATTATTATCGCAATTTGTACATTCCATAAATTTAAATCAAGAACTTACAGCTTTGCAACTATGCTACTATTTATTGTTGCTTTTATATTTATTTATACCTATACAGAGGATTTCTATTGACTTTTTAGTGCTAAGAGATCATTTCCATCGGTTAGTTAAATTTAATGGCTTGTTAAAAGTTTTATGAAACCGAACATTAAACTATCGATATAAAATTTGTTGAATATGCAACAAAAACCAGCCATTAACTCAATTTCAGTAATTCGATTTACTACAAGTTTTTAGATTTTTAGTTTGTGTGCCCAATTTCTTATATGTTCAATTTTTTTATTTATTAAACTGATAAAGTTAAATAGATTTAGAATTATTTAGAATTACCAAAAAATTATGAAACGTAATTTAATATAAGGAAGAAAATTTTTATAAAGTATACAACAGAATTCCATTTAATAGAATTTTTTTGTAATAGTTTGAAATAACAATAACTATAGAAAAAATTATAAAATCATCATCAAACGTGGCTTAAAAATTATAAAATGAGCAACAATTTATTACAGAATTTAAAAAAATTAACTGTGTGTTATATAATACACAATTAAAATAAATATTTTGTTTTAAATAATTTAAATATCAGATCTAATAAATTTTTAATAAATTATAACGCATTTTTTAACCAAAAAAATGTTGAGTTTTTTAACCAAAAACTGAAAAGAAAGAATATATTATTTTTTTTATATCATTGGTTTTCAGAAAGTTTAGGCAATTAAAATAACTTTGAAAAAACTTAATTAACCAAATCAAAAAATACAAAATATCTACCTAAATTTAATATTTAAAAATATAAATTATTAATTTGTGAAAAAAAAATTAACTTGTTTAATTTAAGAACTTTTAAATCTAAATCTAATACAGAACTTTTCAAGAAGCATTTTTTTTAATTTTAAATGAAACACATTTTGAATGAAAATTTTGGATTTATTTATTTATATAAGTATATTTGTTCAAAGTCTACCATTTATAAATGAAATATAATATCGGGTAAATGCGTAATATCAGACGTCACTTTTTTTGTCGAAATTTTCTATTATGTTTTTGCATAATTGCGGTTCTATATCACCAATTACGCGTCGGATGTTGGGATTTCAATGCTTCGATGTATTGCCAATTTGTTACTTTTTAAATAACTCTACAAGAAATAGTCAAACGACGTTAGATTATATTATGATCTAGGAATCCAATAGACTGCAAAATTACGCGAATTATTCGATCAGGAAATTTCGGTCGCAATAAATTATTGTTTCAGTGGCTGTGTGGTATGTGGCGCCGTCCTACTGAAACCACATATCACTCACACGCACATCATCCGTAATAAATTAATAAGACAAAAAAATTTTCAACATGTCTCGATAACGCAATCCAGTGTTTTCAACCTAATTTTTAATAAAAACGTTCCAATCGCTCCTCCAGACCAAACAGCGTATCAAAAAGTAACACGAGCGGAATGTAAAAACTTTGCAAAAATCATTCTTGCGTTTTAACCATAACCTTTTAAATAAAAATTAATTTGATCAGAGAAGATAATTAAAAAAAAACAATCACATTGTTCAATAATTAAATTAGCGAATTGTCGGCGAACAACATCATGGTCGGCTAATTTTAAGTCTTACACTAACTCAACCTTATAAGGTTTTAGACTCAAATTTTTACGTAAAATTAAGTGAATAAGTTCAATTGCTGAGAGAGAGAAATTTTTAATAGCGGTCTCAGAAGGACGAGTATAATGACTGAAAATATCCAAAAGTTTGCGATATATAGTGGCATTTTCGTAGTAGTTTTTTTAGTACATTTTTGATTAAAATTGAAAGCATTATAATCAATGGTAGACCTACTACTTGACATTATGTGAAAAAAGAAATGATGAAATTGTTACTATATCAAAAATTATCTCTATTAAAAAACAAAATCCTTGTTGAAAAGCTTTTCAGTTTTACGTATTTAGTTTAATTTTAGCTAAACAGCTTTTAATTTTTACAACATAGTAATTAAAACTTTAAAAGCAATGTTCAGTTTTAGTCTAATTTAACCAATTTACTTTACTTAAAATATTTTTAAGAGTTTTAAATCGCCGAGATTCAAAACAATTTAAAATTAGAACAGTTCTATTGTAGTTACATACTAATTAAAAATGTTAAAAGATGAGAAAACCCAACACGAAAGTATATTTATATATCAAAATATTTATATTTAGCATATAAACATTCAAAAAACTCAATTCGAGAAGATTGAACTTACATTTTTCAATTGTTTGCGGAAATGAATAATAAACACGAAGAAAAATTGACTTATTAGAAATATCTCTTGTGATTGCTGTTTTGTGATATTGATTGTGGACTTGTTCTAGATTTGCAAAATGTACAGATCCGTGTTAAAAAAATTGCTGTTATTGTTATATTATATAAAAACCATGTATAGAAATATAAAGCTGTTATTCACACGTATATAATATTTTTAAAATACCAAAAATTATATTCCACTTAATTTTGGAAACCCACGCAAATAAATAAGTATAAAAACAGTAACCTTGAATTATAAAGAAAAAAAATTCAACAAGGTGATTCAAATTCAATTATATATTACAATATCTTTAATGTGTGTTCATTATATTATTATAACTAGGAAGAGGTGTAGGAATTTTGTTTAATAAGAAGGAAGATGTCTACAAGAAATAATTTGAGACAAAAAATAAATTATAGCACGCTCTAGTTCAGTAGAACACTTTTTTACACAAAAATTGCTTGAACCTCGTTTTGTCTTTTCAGATATGCATGCTTTCTGTTTCAAAGAAATCAAAGTAATATTTTTTAACAATTTATCTACCCCTTTAAGAACAAAAAAAACTCTTGATGAGCGATTAACAACTCATAAGTGGAATCAAATAACAGTGATACGTCGGTAAGGTGTGATGTTATGTCGTCAGGTCTAACCTACCGCCAATATAAAAAACCGGAGCTTTTTGTAAGAACTTGATGGCGATGAAATTGTGGGCATTGTGGTCGTCGAAAAATCACTTATTTTTTTAAAATAACGGATCTTTGGCGTGTATTGTACAATTTTTCGTGTATGTCATTGTGTAATAATAATTTACCTTACCTGCACTAAGCATTTCACGCTTTAATCTTCATTTCCTGATTACATTGCGATTTTAAAAAAATTGAAAAAGATGTTTCAAAGAAATTGGTAGGTACCTTTAAACATCACTTTTACGCGTATGCCAGATAATAAGTACTTGTGCACTTTAAAAATAATGACACTAAAAACAAATGCTTCGTTTAAGCACATTTTTAAAATGCTGCACGATGATAAGCAAACGCAAGCCAAAGGCGTAAATTTGCTTTTAAAGATTTTCACGCAATTGGATGGCAATTACAGTATGTAAATATGGCAAATTCAAAATTTGCAAAAGAACTTAAGCCTGAATATGCCGAATTAATTATAAGTTTACTAGATGCATAATATATAATTTTTGTACTTTGTAGAAGTTTTAATGAACCCACCCGATTTACAGTTGAAATTCATATATTTTACCATTGGCTTAAGCTTTTTTATAAATTATAATTTTGCGAGCCAGATAGGTTTCGGTTCTTTCAAATTGTAACAACTTGAGGCGAGGGCTTGCGTGATTTTACTAAACACAAAAATTCTAAATTATATAAAACAAGTTAAAATATTTAACGCATAATAAGTATTATAATGCAAGTGCTATACATTCTTAGACACTTTTTAAATATTTAAATATGGGTATATAGGTAAATGCATCCTACCTATACAATAAGGAATTTCTTTCATAAAAATCTTAAATCTTCGACAAAGCAGATTTACTGTTAGCATAAAAATTATGGTTATTGTTAACACAAGTAGTGAAGTTAAACTAAATCTTCCTGTTGAAATCTTGTCTAGTCACGTAATATACTTAAATTTTAAAAATATTAATTTTCCCGATTTAGAATTAGAGTCGGCGTTGTGCGAAGATTTTTTTACGTTCTTGTTAATTTGGGAACCTTTATTTTATATAGATCCGTGACGTGAAAGCGCAAACCCGATTAGGATCTATTGTTTGTTGTTGAGGTTTTTCAAAGCTACTTAATTTGATGCTCAAACCGCTACTTCCTTTGGTAATAAGGTACATTGATCACACGAAATCATAATTCTGCACTCCAATAATCGTGGACTAACAAGCTTGCTACCTTTTTTCTAACCCTAAATTCTATACTTAACAAGATGCATCATAAAACACGACATGCAATAAATGTTTAAAAATAAAATTTGATATTACCTCCCAGACACAAAAACAATTCCGTTCGCAATTACTGCTGATGATCGAAGCGAAGCGAGACTTTCACGCAAATGTTCTAGCAATTTAGATAATTAAAAATAATAATGCGTAATTATAATCATTTTTGCATCACCAAAATGCATTATTATCTACTGCAAATTTTTCAGTTTCCGTCATGAAAATTAAACAGCTCCAGTTCATTTAACTAAGATTTTTTAAACTAATTGTACAATTTCTTTAAATATGTACATATATTAAGTTATCTTATGTATAATTAACATATTTTTGATGGCATGCGCTACACATTTTAAATTAAGTTCACTTTTTAGTGTAATTGGACTTTTTTCCTATTTTTTCATTCCAACACTTTTCAAAAAAACAATAAACCTCTAATTTAAAGCTATAAAAATGTTGTTCTAATTTCAATTGCAACTCTGAAATTTGTTAACAGAAAACAGCTCTTCACCTTCCGTTGTGCTTTAAATCATTTAAAGCAACCTTTAAATTTTATCATTATCGCTAAAGTAATAAAAACTAAAAATCAATCGATCGCAATTAAAAAATTAATTTTTATGAACAATTAAACGACCCATATATTATATTGGTAGAATGGCACGCGCCGCAGGGGTGGTTGCAGTGGTGAACAATAGAGCGGGTAGGGGTGGGTACAGGATGTATTTATAAGGAAGAACAGGTAGTCCACTCTTCAAACTTGATCCGAATTTCGTGTCGGGAAGGTCAGTTACGAAAGTAGCAATAAAATCGCATTTTTCAATGGAGTCCCCGGAATCGTTCGGTTATGTGTACATGCTATCGGCCAGTTCACCAACAGAAGTTGGAAATGCAGGATGGGGCAGTGATTGTATCACTCCTGTTAGTTACGACAGTCTATCAGAAGGTTATCAAAGTTCAAGCCCGGATCCATCCAGGTGTAAAACACGAGTGACACCTATGGTATTAAAGAAAAGAAGACTTGCAGCAAACGCACGGGAACGTCGCCGAATGCAGAATCTCAATCAAGCCTTTGACAGGCTGAGGACATTTCTTCCGCAACTAGGTCAGGATCGACAATTATCCAAATACGAAACCCTCCAAATGGCTCAAACATACATTTCGGCATTGTACGATTTATTGGATCAACGACCCAGTGCGTAATATTAAGTATAAAAAACTATTTTAATTGTTAAATTGTTTCATTGCCAAAGGCTAGTTTTTGTTAATTGTTGTATTAGTCGCTAGATTTTAGAGAGAATTTGACTTAAAGTGAATAATTTATAGTGCATAACTTTTTTTCGACAATTGAATGTAAAATATTGTTTGTAAAAAATGCTGTTTCCAAAGTTCATATAATTTATTAAGGATTTTCTATTATCCTAGTGCCAGTCACAAATACCAATAATAATTATAGTAATTAATTGTGTAAGTTGTAAATAAAGTGTAATATTTTTGTACATATAATTTCTAATATTTGTATGTTGCTGTAAGTAAAATTAGAATAAAATACAAAATCTGTAAAGCAATATAATTATTTTTCTAAATAAATTGTTTAAAAAATATTTGTTTGTGTTTATCGTCTTTTAGTTAACCAAGTGCATCCACTTCAAAAAAACGTTCACAAGGACTAAGAACAATTTTCTTATATAAAAACAACATAGAATGGTTTCCGAAATATTACACTGGCATCGGCAAATATCAGGTAATTCGTGACTATAAAGGATCTTGTTTCCTGTACCTTGCAATCTACAAAGAACAATCTCTACTTGAGGATGTTTGCCAAAGAGGATGTGAAATAGTTACAATATACGAATAAATTCATTCATATCAACATTGTTTAGATTTCAAGTATAAAATTGAAATAAAACGGAATTTTCGATAAAGATTTTATTATAAATCAAGTCCAGTTTAACAATTAATGATGGTAACCAAAATGAGTGACACCGACGTGACTGTGGGCACCTCCATGAGCAGCTCCACCGTGACCATGGTTAGCACCTTCATGATGATGATAATGTTGTGGGTGATGAGCATGACCAATTTTTTTAACAACTGCATTAAATCCAGAATGAGGATCGGCTGTGTATTCCACGACTCTCAAGGTACCATCGGCTTCGGCAAAGCTGTATGCACCTTTGACTACATGACCATCGCGGATTTCGTATTGTTGTTTTTTATCACCTGTATGAGGATCGTGAACTGCATACTCGAATTTATAGTGGGCGGGACCCTAACAATAACAAAATAATCGATAAGTTGACTTTTATGCAATCGTTAGTGTCAAGTTTGATAAATTTATCAAACATTTTCTGAAATTAAATGCAAGTTCCTCGTTTCACCCAACGTTCAAGTTTCTTAATCTACTTACGTTATGCTCTTCCTGATGTCCGTGCCCAAGAACAGTCACGATAACAAGTGCAACAAATGACAAAATGATCTGAAAGCAACATTTTAATTATTTAATCACCCTCTATGTAATTACTTACCATCTTAATGGTAGTCATTTCGATAGTAGTTATTGATGTATTTGTGTAGAAAAGTAGTAAGATACTGTGATGTCGTTTCAATAAATTGGTACCTTTTATATACCCATTGTTGCAAATTTATGACGAAAATATATAACAATAATTTATTATAATAAAAAATTGTAAACGTAATATAGAAATGTTAAGAATGTGGTCAATTAACTGAAAAATTGCGTCGAAGTTATGAAAAATATAATTATTCATGGAACAATTGATCACATATAAAAAAAAGTGCAATAATTATAAAAGTTATGAAGAAATTATTTAATGTATAGGTACTAGATTAATTAATTACAAAATTGGATTAAGTAAATAAACTGAAAGTTTAAAGATAAAAAGCGTATAATTAACCAACTGATAAAATGAATAAGGTTGGTAGACAAATACGAAAAGTATGTATTTTACTTATAACCTACGTTAAGTAATTACATAAGATACTAAGTTTTTGTAATTTTATTTTGTGGTTGCAGTATCCTATAATATTTTATAAAAGTAGTTAAACAATAACCATTGTATATGGAAGTATGAATACCCTTGAGGTAGATTTTCTAAATTAGACCAGTACAGTTACCCTTTTGATTAAAGAAATTTTAAGAAAACAATTTTTTTATTATTCTATATTATTAAAATAGCGTGGTAAGAAATAAAAGAAGAAAGGATCAGCAAAGAAAAATTATAATAGGGTTATATCAACTTTTTAATACGAAAAGTGGCCAAAAATAGACCGGAAATAATTTTCAATACCCCTTTCGATTATAAACCAATATTGCTAAATTCAATTTTAAATTATCTTTAGTGTAAATTTGATTATATTCATAAGCCCCAACCCCAATAATCGCATGTAGGAAGTTAACTATCTTCAGCCAAGATGATTTCACTAGGGAGTAGTAATTAATAGGGTGGTTTCCCATTCTTACCATTTGTTGTCCACTGTCCAGAGCTAGAAATGAATATGCTGCTTATTCTACTACTGAATATTTTTCAAATAATTCAATTTTAAAATTTTGTTTTTAATTTATCAAAATATATTATAAGTAGAACTATCCAGGCCAAATTATATTAAATTACATCATAAACTACAAAGAAAAAATTCTTGCTGAACCGCCAAACTGATGTGATACTGTTTACTGAATTTTTTAACATTGAATACGTTTAAATCTTCTAATTTTTTAAATTTTGACAAATTTCTTGATTAGCAATGTTTTCAGCGCGATCAAGATTTGAACTGCAGTGTCCCACTGTACAGGCTGTCTGCCAAATTACTTGACATTGATATATAGGAATGTTTTATCAGGCCAACTGATCTAATAAATAAAATAATCAATAGATAAGTAGTTTAGGTAGTGTAACTCGATATTAATCACATCAAATTTTTTAGCATATGTCCTAGTATGGTGAAAACGTTTACGATAATATACAAACGGTGTATTTATATATTGTGATAACTTAAACATTTTAGTTTCAAAAAAGTGTTTGTGCATTTTTTGGTTTATGCTAAAAAATTTGATATGATTAATAAATAAAGTGAAACTCCATTGTGCAACTTTATTAGTAAACAACTCAATTAAAGTGGAACTCGATCGGTTGCCATATTTTTAGGTTGGTAAGAAAAATAAACCAATCAAGCAAGGTTTACGTCGGTCACGTGGTTACAGAAGTAAAAAAATTGATTTAGATTTAAAATCCATTCGTAATAAAAAAATATAAATGCAACATTCTGTATTTTCCCAAGTGGTTAATTTGTTCCACTCTTTTCACGTGTAAATTTGGCAAATAAATTATTTTTATGTGGATTACCAACAGATTATAGCGAATATTTGTAGTTTTAGCTACATTCGTAGCGACTAAATGATTAAAACCAATTTTGGTTAACAAATTTTACTAAAAACCTAATAGCTTACAGAGATAACTTATGATGAAGTTGAGGCTTTGCAGATTACTTTCATCATTAGCGTTTTTTCAAAAAAAAAATTTTTTATTAGAAATATCTTCACCTAAATATTTAAAAGTTAAAACCGTATTCTGGATTCTGGATTCTGGATTGGATGGGGAGGGCAAACCAAGGTTCGCATGCACTCAGGCCACATATCGGGCCCATTATGCTACCTCCGGTGTTTAGCGGCCCACCCTCCCTCCTACTCCTCAAGCCATCCTAAACTTAAGACAAACTTGAGTATTTTGGAGGGCGGTGTGTCACTGATACTGGCCATGTTAGGCCAGAAGTCTCCCAACATGGATCCTCTTCTTGACGCTAGTGATGGGCAATCGCAAAGCATATGCTCCATCGTTTCGTCTGCTTCATTACATCCACGACAATTTGGACTTTCAACCAGTCCCATTGTATGTAGATGTTTGTTTAGCTTACAGTGTCCCGTGAGAAACCCAGCAATAGTACGTAGATTATCTCGAGATAACTGCAGGTAATATTTTGCATGTTTTTCGGAGGGCATGCGCATTGTTGCCCGCGCCTGTCGACACCCAGTCGCATTTGCCCATCTTTTTGCATGCATTCTTCGCGTCTCACTGCTTATGATGACATCTAAGGTCTTAACAGTCAGCGTTATGAAAGGCTCGGGACCATAAGGTTGGTTACCCGAGCCCAGCTTCGCCAGCTCATCAGCCCTTTCGTTGCCCTCGTTGCCTTTGTGCCCTTTTACCCAACTAAGAGTTAGGACATTATATGTTGATATTACATTCAGTGCCCGGATGCATTGCAGCACCAGGCCCGAAATGATCTTATGGCGGCTAAGTGCCATAAGAGCAGCTCTGCTGTCTGTAAATATCTGAATCGTTTTGCCCCGGATATCCTTTTCCTGGACTATCTCCGCACAGTGTAGTATGCCAATGATTTCCGTCTGAAAGACAGAGGCATATCTACCTAGCGCTAGGTTTATTTCTAGCTGTAGTTCAGCGGAAAATATTCCCGCACCTGAGCCAGTATTGCTTTTGGAACCATCCGTGTACAGACATATGTCAGACCCTTCAGTTCTTGTTGCATCCAACAGAATGCAAAACCTTCTGTCAAACACATATTTAGGAGGAATCCTGTCTGCACCCAGACCCAAAAGAGGCAGCCGTTTCGAGCAGTCCTCAAGGATCCGTGTGTGCCTACCGGCTCCTTGCCTATAGGTCCAGAGGCCCCATGCCCGCATCCTAAGAGCTGCTCTCAACGCCTGCTCCTCTACATAGAGATCCAGTAGAGGAAGGCAGAGGAGAGTCTCCAAGGCCGCAGTAGGTGCCGTTCGCATCACTCCAGTTACAGCTAGGCAGACTGATCTCTGCAGCCGTTGTAGGGAGGACGCTGTTGTAACCAGTTTGGTTCTGGGCCACCAAACAAGTGCCCCATAGCATAGCATAGGTCTTATTATGGCAGTGTATAGCCAGAGGGCGATCTTTGGAGAAAAACCCCAGGACCTTCCCATTGCCCTTCGACACTGCCAGAAGGCCATGCCTGCTTTAGTAATTTTCCAACTAAGATGTTTGCCCCAATCCAGCTTCCTGTCAAGTATTATTCCCAGATACTTAACCTCAGGTGCCAATATGAGAGGGGTTCTTTTTAAGCTAGGCATTTTCATGTTCCGTAGCTTTCTTTCTCTGGTGAAGAGAACAAGCTCCGTCTTGGTTGGATTAACCGAAAGAGACTGCTCACTGCACCATTTTTCTAAAATTCTGAGAGCACCCTGCATCAAATCGCACAGGATATTCTCGAACTTTCCGGTAAGCAGGATGGTTATGTCATCCGCATATGCAATGGTGTAGTAACCATTTTTGTTAAGGCGTTCCAGAAGACTATCCACGACAAAGTCCCACAAAAGTGGGGAGAGTACGCCTCCCTGCGGACAGCCCTTAGTGACAACACCTTTTATACTCGCATCTCCCACTCCGATCGTGACTGCCCTGCTGTTCAGCATAGAGCTGATCCATCTGACGATGGTGCAGGAAACGCCACGACCTCGTAGGGATACGCTGATACTCTTGAAAGTAGCCTTATCAAAAGCCCCCTCGATATCGATAAACGCTCCTAGGGTGCATTCCTGAGTATGTAGCGATTTCTCAATACATTCCACAACTTTATGAAGCGCGGACTCAGTAGATTTCCCTGGAATGTATGCATGTTGATTCGGGTGTAGGGGATTGTGTATCAGCACCCCATCACGAATCTCTCTGTCGCACAGTCTTTCCAGTGTCTTCAAGAAGAACGAGGTAAGACTTATAGGCCTGAAAGATTTAGCCAGGGAGTAGTCAGCTCGTCCTGGCTTGGGTATGAATATAACTTTGACCTTCCGCCATTCCCTGGGTGTATAGCCATGCGCTATGCACGCCCTGTACACCAACACCAGGGGGCCGAGCAGGCAATCCAAGCCCCACTGAAGTAGGGCCGGGAACACCCCATCGAGCCCCGGCGATTTGAAAGGGCTAAAGGTTCTAATGGCCCAGGCCACTTTGATCGGATTTACGATCTGATTTGCAGTTTCCCAGTCCATCTCGGTCAATGTCCAAGCTATGTGCTCAGTCCATTCATAATCCGAGACAGTTCTACTGTTAGGAAAATGTGTTTGTAACAGTATCTCGGCAGTCTCCTCGAGGCTCTCCGTATAGGAGCCGTCAGCTCGAAGTATTGTGCCAAGCTGTTGGTTTGGGTCTTTGGATATGATCTTCTTCAGTTTAGCAGCATCCGTAGTGGACGCGACACCACTGCAGAAGTCCCTCCAGGACCTGCGTTGTTTTTGGCGGATCATCTTCTTGTATTCCGACCGGAGGGTTTTGAATTCCTCCCAGTCAGACCAATTCATCGATTTCTTAGCCTTGTTGCAGAGCCTCGTGACCGCCTTCCGCAGCCGGTCCAGTTCACTGCACCACCAAGGTGTTGCACGCTTCCCTGAGTCAGCCGCTGTCAGCGGGCACGAGGCCTCGAAAGCTTTTGTGAGGGATTTCTGCAGTACATTAGCACACAGCTCAATCTCCTCAGTACTATCTAAGTTGATCTTTGTGGCAATTTCCCTCGGCATATCAGCATCCAGGGCGCTGGAGAGGACGTCCAAAAAGACTTCTCTATCCAGCTTCCTAGGATTCCTGTACTGCCTGGGTTCCACTCTGATTGCTTTAATTTTAAAGCAAATCCGTAGTTAAAACCGTAATACGTGAATGCATTGCTGTACAACAAACAGGATGGTTTCCTCTTTTCAAATCATGGAACTCTCTTGTCAGCGTATACATATGTGCTACTGTGTAAACTTGTACTCAATTATCATGCAAATCTTATGTAACTAGAAGATTGTAATTGAAAAAATTGAATTTCAAAATACATTATGTAATTATTAATGAATTGTTTTAAATTACAATTTTAAAAATTAATAAAATAAAACATATTTCTTCGTATTTTTCATGTCAAACATAATTTAACGGTATTTACGTCATATAAAAATAATTTTACTAGAAAACTATCAAAGCGTACTACTGAAATAATGTTACAAATTTATAAAAAGAGCTTAACTTTACCCTATTTGTAACTTAATATAGGTTAAAAGTAGAATATTAATTGTAGTTTTGACCCAATAACGGAATCTTATTTTACCTAATTTTACCTAATATTAATGTATCTTATTTTCAAAACAGTATTATGTACCTGTGAGTATCTCAACACGGAATATGAAAATTTTAAGAATAATTTTTTTTATATTCTGAGTGGATGTAGTGCTGAAAATAATTAAAATCAATTAAAACGTTTTAATACTTGTAATTATTCGAATAGGTATATGATTTTGTGTACCTACTTTTTTGGCATCTTGGGTAATTACACGATTACTTTTTATTTCAAATTGGCGTTTAACTCTATAAACTTTCTCTATGCGATATAATTTGATATAAAGGCTGTTTTCTTGACTGACAGAAAATGCGTTGGACTGTATCATTAACACCTTTTCTTAATTATACAGAAACTCTACATATAAAGTTCTCTATTTTTTTCATTGACTTAATTTTAGTTAAAAAATCTTAAACTGTTTGATATTTTGACATTTTAAATCCTTTGATTGTATAATTTTTCCGAAATTATTATTATTATTTGTTAAAACCCATTTCTATCTTAATGTCTTTATAACTGGTTAAGTAATAGCATTATAATTATTATAAATGTATTATTTACATAAAAATACATTCAAGTGAGCTTTAAGAAAGATATCCTGTTAATTTAAACTCATACATATTAATGTACAAATTCAACGATGCAATCGTTTAGTAAAATTGCTCATGTTTTATTAATTTACCTTAAACAAATAAAATTAAATGTTTCAATTTAAAAGTGGCTTTTTAAATTAAAGTGCTGTCATTAAAAGAGGTCAAAACGTAAACTTCTCTAAAATCAAACAAATTTTGAAGTACAAAATATATTTGTTCAACCCGGCGCGACGTCGTCGCTAAAGCGGAACCACAAAAACATAATCAGCAATAAAATTCGTATAATTCATCATTCACCTCAAAATTTTGACACGAGGGAGCGGTCTTGCATGCAGAACCAAAACGTGTGACCACCCATGGTGACTTCTACCCTTAACAAATTAACCCTTTCAATAACTATTAAAATTGCGATTTTTTCTGATAACTCTAGGCTACGCCAAAATTGATAATTTTTCGAATTTCGCTGCTGAAAATTAAGACTTTATTATGGCAGACGAATAAAAAATTTCTGCTCCAAAAACAATTAATTTTCTCTTTGACAGAAGTTTCCCTTGAGAATGGTTATCAGTGCACCACAACATTTTGAAATTCACCAACTTTTATAATTAACAAATAATAGAATATTATAAAAAAATTTATAGTTAATAATCCGCGAAATCTCTAATTAGGTTACCACAGCAACCCTTTTTAATGGTCATAAAATTAGGACGAAATAATATAAATTTTAATTTTTAATAAAACTACCTCGAAAAATTACCGATAATTGTCAGTTAGTGGAACTCGCTCAAATTTCGGTTTTACGTAAAATTACTTAAATTATAAAAAAACTGTATCATTATAGAATATAACCGTACAAATGTATCAAAAAAATTATCAATTACAATGAACCACAAACGAGTTCCTACAAAGAATCCCAAGAGTGACACTGATGGGGCAAATAGAAAAGACACGCATTTGTACTAATTTTTTAATTTAATTTTACCCTGGTTTGAAAAAAAATCAGGTCACTTAATTAATATCAAGTTAAATTTTTGGAATGCTTTAAAACGTTAATTTTTGAAAAATTAAATAAGTTTTAATAAAATGGGAATGCATAAGTTACCACTACCGGTACCGTTTCTTTTAATCGAAATGCAGGAAATGCAGAATTGAGTACTTCTAATTATTTGTCTTAAAATTTGCCAATTTTTTGTCCATTTAAAACTAGCATCATTAAGCGCAAAAAAGGTAAGAGCACTAAAATTTGCACTTTGTGTTACAGATTAGCACTTAATTTGGGGAATGTGGAAGTGCTAGTTTTGTTATACACGTCCGTTGAACTACCAAAAACACACGTTTGTATAATTATTTAAAATCTATTATGCGGTAAATTGAATTCACAAAAGTACCTTTATTTACCCTCCAGTGCCGTAACCGCACATTATTTAGGAATATTTTAAGACCATTTTTAATGCATCGGGACAAATTTTAAGCCTGGTTAAGTTGTAATTAGTCTACTTTTGAACGTGTTACGCCGTAAGCAGTCTTACGTTTACTTTCTTTGAATCGCTTGCATGGTTTCAATTTTTTTACTGTAGAGGTAAACCGTACGAAAAAAGTTATATGTAATCTGCGTTATGCTACTGTTAATCATTTCTGCTTATGTGAAAATTACAGGGTGTCATAAATGTTATAGGTGGAAAAATAATTCTATGTAATTTTACATCAAGAATAAATTCTGAATATTTCCTATTGTCTACATTGAAAATTGTTTTGGTAAAATCGGTGGTGTTAAGTTGAATTTTTATAATTTTCAACACATTAACCAATCGTAAATGGCTATTTTCCAGCAATTAGCTCACGAATTACGAGAACGGTGAGAACGGTTTGCTTACCTAAATATACACGATACCCAGCGTAAAAATTTACATGATCAGTGTCCTGTGAAACCACCGGATTAATAAACTAGTTATTCGAGGATAATATTTCAAAATATAATTTAGCGTTCAATCCATTTTACACCACACAAATTTAAGGTTTTTTTAATAACGCAAAATGACTAGAAGTATTAACCACTTGATCAGATCGACTCAATTGAAAAACAATAAAAATTCCTGAATTTTCTAAATAGGCGCCAATTAAGAAAAAAATCTTTGTGTGAAAAAACATTAGGGTACTAAATGTTTTAAATATTTTGGTAATGGACAATAATATCCGATTAATGTGTCACAAGATGTTAAACGATCAGCTACTGCCATGGGTCCTCGGACCTCCGCGAAGGTATCGATGTAATCTGATGATCCGATCGAGCTTTGCTTACCGATGTTGACAGTTTTCCGAAATCACTTCGCCTAAGCATTTTGTTACTTCTGGCGTTACATATGTAAACACTCGAATAAAACAGAATACCGTATTGCCCATTTATTTACATAGGAACCCATCCTAACTATCAATACCCATAGCCGCGGTCAATCTCCAATAAACAAATAAAATTTGGAAATTCACCTTGTTAGATGACGGTGTAAAAATTTTATGCCTAATTTATATGATTGTAGAAAACAACCATCGTGCACTAATTTTAACACAAAGATATTTACCGACACAACAAAGTTAATTTTTTTATAAAATTGTTTCAGACAGTTCGTTAGTACATAAAAATAAACAGAAAATTGTTCGTTTAAAAATCTGACCCAACATTTTCTTCAGTGTGTCATTATCAATTTTCAAATCGCATATTTTGTCCGGCTCCTTTGTCAATATTTATTTAAGTGTGTTGTAAACTGTTTCCTATCGCTCCCTAATAGAGAGGGTTGGTTATAATTTGGAGTATTGTGTCGTTGTCGGCCATCCAGTATACTGACATAGGTATTTGCCATTTGATCAGATCAAACTTTTGTGTTCCAATATTATAATATGTCGATACTGAAAACTCACTAATTCCAATTATAATATAACAAATGATCATCAGTTTGTTTGCTTATGGTTTAAACCAGTTTTTTTTCATCGTGGGCTAAAATTAAGTTATTTCTCTAATATGATATTAATGTATAATAACAGAAATGATGATTTGTACATTATAATTTTTATAATTAAGTTCTCGTTAGGTACACGCAATTCATTAAGTCATAAAGTAGTTACGATGCTCAGAGCCGGCTTTGGGCTTTATGGTGCTCCTATCAAACAGTATTTTGCCCCATGTTGTTTTAAGGAATGGTTTAGAATTAAAATATTAATTTAAATATTAGAAAAAAATCTACTTCGGTTGATGATTTATGCATATTATATTGGAAAACAAGCCCATTAAGTATTTTTACTTCAGCAGGTCAAGTACAGCTACAGTAAATGTGTTAGTAATAGTTTGGACTTTTATCTGCCAATGCAAAGTCAAGATCGAATTACTGCTACCTCGTATTTGCTTTCGATGATATGTAGACAAAAAATTTATAGTAATTTTTACTCTTCCGCTTGAAGCTTCTCTACAAATTTGCCTTTGTAATTTTCTTAATTCATTTTTGTAATTTTTATGCAAAAAATATAAAAAAAGCCCGTGGGGGCGTTTATTAAAATTTGCAAAGCTACCAAATTACAAAGAATAAAGGGTTACGTAAGGAATAGCAAGTAATTTTGTAGTTAATGCGGTACCTTTAAGTGGCGATAATTAGCATAAATGTTCCGGTTATTATGTTAAAAGCAAAGTAATCCAGAGGTTATTAGCTGCTAGGTTGTCCCAACTTTAGTTTATGAGCTGACAAGTTTTGAATGAAGGCAAGTGACGATTGGGTTCTGAAGACCCCTAATTTTAATAGATTTGTAATTTTGTTCCAACTTCAAAAGGTAAACTTAACTAAGTACTGCCGATATTATTTTCGACAAACATAATATATCACTGCTGCTTCCAAATTAATATTAGTTTAGAAGCGAGCTATTAACAATAAATGCGTTGAAATTAATCAAAAGAAGGGTAAAAAATCGCAGAAATCAAGGTTTCATCGTGTAATTCGGTAAGATGGTGAAACATCTTAATAGTCACAAAAAAACAAGAATTAGAGATTCACCGACTACTTGAATTCAAGATATGATGGCAGTGTAAAGGGTTTTTCTATAAAAGTCAGTTTTAGAATCCATCCTGGGCAATATATATGTGGAATAAAATCCTAAGACTCAAAATTTTATAGAGAACAACCCTTGTCAGCTTTGTTAATAATGTCACTAATATTGGCCGAAAAGCGATCTCTTTTTTTGCGATTCTAAATTAGGTAATGCTGCAGGATTAAACTAGTGCCAGGTTAGGTTAAGTTTAAGTTGACTTAAATTATACCATAATATGTGACTTATCTGTGACAGTATGGATAGTAGTGACGAAAAACCCATTCTTCGTCTGACAAATTCATTAATTTAAAATAATTAATGTACACTAATAAAAAATTTCAAAATTTCAGCTATTTAAAACTTTCATCTCAATCTATTGTCACCACAGTTAGTATAGATTATGTCAGAGTTAGGTTAGATTTAAATTGAGATAGGTTAAGTTTAGGTTAAATTTAACTAAGATTAGGTGCAAATACAAACACAGAAGATGAGAAAAATATACAAAACTGCTTGGTAAAGGCAGTAGCTGTAGGCGAAGCTCATCATTGATTATCAACATGAAAGGTAAGAAAGCACAAGAAGATCGCGAGGTGCCATGTAAGATTGAAAGGTATCTGGAAGACATATTCTTAAACAATCTCGACATAAAATTACTAAAATCAAAGACAATGAAGTTTTTTTTGAACCACACAGACATGGAAAGTAAGATTTAGCATTCCTGCAGAGCAGATTTTAAGACATGGTCCAAACGATCTCAGAAAATCAATCAAACTGAAAACATCAGACATTGATACATATGCATACGTCATACGCCTTTGAAAAATATTTAACGTTAAAAAGATTTTAACAATATGCATATAAGCCATATGCATATTGGCAAAATGTTACTAAAATCTAACCAAAAATATTATAAATTGTAAATTATCTCGTATCATATCAAATTTTTTGGTTTATTTTTTTTTTTATAAAACATTTGATATGATTAATATTGAGTTACACTACCTTAACCACTTATCCATTGATTATATTAGTTCAAGTATGCCTAAAGTTGAATAATAAAATCTGTTCCATGTAGTCAAAAATTCACAAGTTTACCGGAAAAGTAAGAATTCTATAAAATATGGTTCGCAACATGAAAGATAATTTAAGTGGCAATGATTTTATTGTTTTTCTATTTCTTTATGGTAAAATTTGCCATGTTATGGCTATTTGTTGTTAAAAGGTGCCTTTTCATGAAAATTGAAATTATCAATTAAATATTTAATAATAAATAATAATTCTAAATACAAGTAATTTTTTGCATATTTTAGAAAGATAAATTTTGTGATTTATATTATTTTTAATAAAAATAATTTACAACCTTAGAAAATTAATGTATGTAAAACATTAATGTAGAAAATTAAAATATAATGTATAATACAAAAAATGAAAGTAATCAGTTTTTTCAATTTTCTTATAATTTTCTTATCTTTTCAATTTTTAATAATAAAATCATTAAGCAAATAGAACGTGTAAAAGTTAAGTTGTGAAATTAAGTCTAATCAAATATCTTTCAAATGAGATTAACTGCATTCATTTATCCTGATTATAGCTTATGAAACAGCCATTTGAATCTTTGTTAATTTATGACAACGAAATCGGAATTTTGTAATACCTAATGCAAAACTAATTTTATTTGGCTACGTAAAAGAAAGTTTATATATTTTTTGAGATCTGTCAGAATTCCTATCACACGATTTTAACTTTTTCCTATTGAATATTGGTAAAAGGACACTTTTATAAGCATACTAGAACAAAAATTTTGTAGGATTATGCAAAAGTTTTCGAAAAAAATTGATTTTAAAGATGTAAAATTTACATGCATTTTAGATACATCTTCTAACACGGCTGCATGATTAGTCGTTGTTGAGTAAGGCAAACAATAAAACAGACCGTCCGGACGCCTTTAGCCTTTAGCCTCCGGGCCTGTTTTATTTTTTCACCTTACACATAACAATTTAAAAATATCCCTGAAGAATGACAGAACTCGCCAAAGGTGGAACTCGAAGTCATAGAAAACTTGTCTGGGTGTCGACCGCGACTGACTACAACATTAAGAGTATAAGAAGCACCCGTACCGTCAACAAAATGAAGAGCAGAGGTTCTTGAGAGAAACCGGCCGTCACGCTTCAAGGTGTATTATATTACATCTCCTTGCTTTTCGTAATTTTAAAATGCCGTTATTTCGACATCTATTGCATAATCCTAAAAAATTTTTGTGTTAATATACTCAGAAAATTGTTCTCTATCCAATGGTCAATAGGAAAAAGTTAAAATCGTGTGATAGGAATTCTGACAGTAACCTATTTTTTTATTATGCTATAATTTTTTACATTCAACCATTTAATTTCTCAGATACACATGGATATTTTAAGATCCCTTTTTTTTAACAAAATTTCTGTAAAATTGTAAATCGTTCCCACGTTTGTAAAATATTTTAGAAATAAATTTTTTAAAGCTCCTTCAGAGCAAATGTAAAAATTACGCGTTAAAATTTGATTTTTGCAGAATTTAAAATATTTGTCACATAACAAGTGTTATTTATTTGATAACAACACTAGTTTGATCATATAAATGCGGTTATTAAACGAAGACAGCTTTTTAAGCATTAAGAATCAGAAAGGAACTAACTATAAGTACCATTAGTTTTTTTAATACTATATTAATTTTTAACTTGAATTTAATTATTAGTTTTTTTATTAATTTAAATATCAGAATTAGATTAATCCTGATTTTGATTAAACTTTAATATTAAGTTTACAGAAGTTTTTATGGAAAAAAACAGGAGGGTTTATTATCATTATCATTAAAAAAATTTTGCGACCCCCAAAATTTCGCACACCAGGCGGTCGAATCCTACTGGCAAGCCAACCCTGATAATGCTTTGTAATATATACATTTATGTAGCAAAACTGTTTCAAAATTCGTTTAAATCATTAATTTTTTTATGAGTAAACCCCAAGAGTCAACGATTTAACCCTTCGGAACCGTTTTAGACGAATTCAGATAGAATAGAGTTACTTCCTGGAATGTTAGAGGATCTCTTTTGTAAGTTTATTGTATTAAAAAATTCTTAATTGATACTTGAACAAAAAAAAAGAGTTAAAGGATATCTATTTTTTTACCCCAGCAGTCAACCGTCAAACAAATGAGTGCTATAAAACCCGTTACATTTGATATTATTTAGATCCGGTCAGGTAGTGATGCGATTTGTGCCTCTGTTTTACACATGTTACTTGTGTTCCTACCGCTCGTTGAAGTCTCCAGTACCTTTTCGCCTTTTCCTACAGTACATAATAACAGAAGTTGCGGAATTCGTGCTCATTTAACTCTCATTGAACTGTCGTTTACAAAGTTTATTATTGGCAGTCAAAACACTTGAAATTGACGTAAAAACTGATTAAGCTTCTTAAGTGGCAGTGACGAACAAACCAAACGAATTATATATTTTCCGGAGGCCGATAGTCGCACTGCTGTTATATGTTGGCGTGCTGCTTCTTACATGAGTGGCAACAGATGGTTGATTTGATCCTCTGATTGCTACTCCGGTTAATATTTTGGAAAAACAGAAGAAATTTTCGGCTAGTAGGAGGATACTTGCAACCACAGTAGTTCATCATTTTGAACTGTCAAATTTGATTACAAGTATTTTTGCAATCTTAAATTCGGTTTCATAAAATTTATTTTTTTTGAGGAATCTCAGATATCCATCCATACGTGCACTCTTCTGCTATATTATAAAAGGGAACATAAATTAAAAATGTTAGTTACAGCAGAAGCTTGCCAAATTGATTCTTTAAATTTTGCTCGAGACTCTTAATGTAACAATGGACTTAAACGTTTTTTAACATAAATAACCTAATTTTCAGCCACACCTTCTATACTAAACCTTTCGAACTTAAGAGTGATGAAGATCTCAGTGTAATTAACAACCGTTTAACTTCGTTTTATTCTTTTTTTTCTGCACAGTCACTCGCCAGCAAACATTCGATTAAGTTACATCAATAGCAGATCATCATATACAATGACCAAACTAAATGTTTCTTTATAACATACACTATGTCGGTGGTCTATAACCAATTGTACTATTGAAAGGTTTCCAAAAATTTCAAGTTTTCTCGTTGTTCCTTTAAATTAATAACAAAATCTGTGTCATCTGTGCTAAATCATAAAAAAAATTAAAAAACTCCCTTTTATTTGGAAACAAACATTTTCGATAATTTCTTTGTGACATTGATGTATGAAGTTTCAAAAGGGTAGCAAATAACGATTTCTAAATGAAAGTTTGTGCAGAATGCGACACGCCTATTGGGAGAGTGGTTTTTCTAAAATATTTGTTTTGGTAATCGACCGGTGCCAACCCTTATATCGCTTTAGAAAACCAAAAACGACGCAACCAAAATTGGTATCCATATTGCTTTTTAAATTCAAAATCACCGCAAAATGCAATTTAAGAACATCGAAATTACAAGGCTAGGCGTGAATTTCCGGCAGCTTTTATTATTATTTTATTATAAAGGCGCGATGAAATTAATGAGACATTTTTTTATTAACGGTACCATATATCGCTCAGCAAAATTAGTCATAATATTTAATGTAGGGTAGTGGACCACCTTGGAGAACCCAAGGGTTGATTAAGTTAGAACATAACGACGAATTACATATATTAGTTTGTTTGATTGACCAAAACTTTATTTAATCGCTTAAAATAAAGCAATCCGGCATCAAATCGAGAGATTGATTGAGAAACCCCAGACGTATTAATTTTTAGGGTTGAAATTGTTAAATGTTCCGACAGATTCAATACACAAATTTTTAAATGTCTCAATAGCACAAAGAAAAAATTAATAATACCGGTATATATTATATTAAAAATGTTTTTATACAAGGTTATTTACTATATGGGAAGTGCAGTTTTAAACTTCCTATCACTACGAAACCTTACTATTGTTTCATCCGGAAGGTTTATTAAATTTTGCAAAAACTGTTGACAAAAAGCTTCACTTCCTATATTATAAAGACGTAATTACTTAAAAAGCTATAAAATTAATTTATGTTACTACTAAATTAAATTGAGAAAACATAATCGTATTTTAGTTCGATAACATCTAAAGCTTTGCAAAAAAGTGCTAAACTTTCGAGAGTCGCCATAAGTTAATGTTATCTGATAAAGATAACATTATTAACTTGCATCGTTGGTAACTGTTGAAAGAAGTTAATATATAGGACAATTGAGGTTATACTAACTATAACGCCCATATAAAAACACAATACATATTATACACGCAAGTGTTTGAATCCCAAAATCTGCTGCAGTTCCGGCCAAAATGGTCTCGCTTACCAACTGTCGGAAAGTTTTGCACGGAAGTGATGTTTTGCCACGCGCTCTTTTAAATCTACTTATACGAAATTAAATAGATAATGCCTGATGGAAGAAGTAGTCTTTAGCCAAACGACCAACGATTATGATTAGAAAAGTGTCTCCGGTAGGAAAATAAAGGTGCAAAAGGTTGTCGTAAATAAAAGTACGGCGTTTTTACGACTTTGTTGAAGTTTAGGTGTATTTTATACAGTTTATGTAGTGTCAACTTTTGAGTACCTATCGATTACCTAACACTAACTTAAGATTAGAAGGATAGGAGCCTAACTTGTCGTTTCTCATCTTTCAGCTTTTATGCTTTGTTAACGGCTCATTCTGAGACAATAAACAAACAATAAGGTACAACCATAATCTATAATGACTTTCGGCTAAATCCAAACAAAGTATTTATGCTTAGTCGGCTGCTTCAGGTATAATTATTGCGCTCAAATTTAAAAAAATCATCCATAATGTTTCGTTTCTTAATCAACAATACGAAAGCAATGAAATGCTTCCAAGTTGATTAGGTAGTAGCTTATAATGACCTCCGAATTTTAGATATAAAATAGCAATGTAAGTTAAGATGATTTAAGATTACTTAAATGATCATAATTCATAAGAAAGGGCCGTTTAACAAAGTGCAAATTAGCGCCCTGTAATCAAGACTAATCCCCACATCGTAAAGTAGTGAGACTATTTTAATCCCAGCCCACCGGGGCTGTTTTCAATTTTTCACCAAAATTTATAACTTATTCGGGAGGAGGCGGCACTTAAGGCTAAATAACGTCATCCTTGATTTATAACTAAATCTAATTAATATTTTATTATAATAAATAATTGAAATATTTACCCTAAAATAAAATGAGCAAACGCATATAATTTCGGAGAGTCCAACAGATTTACCGTTACGTAACAGAGACACCTGAAATTAATATTATTATAATAAAATAGAACTTAATAATTTACAAGAATGCAATAATATAAAGCAAAATTAGCGACGGTCATTTTATTTTAAAATTTAAAATGTAACCCGTGTCATGAAGAAAATTAGGCGTGAGACCCTATCGCTGTCGGCAAATCTACAAATTTTTACCGAATCCTTTCAATCTAGAATCTACCGATATATCTGCAGAGGGTTACAATTTTAAAATTTAAAAGCATCGCATCAATTTAATCTGTAGCTCGAAACTATAACCCCAATAATAATTTATAATTTACAAACAAATAATAGAAATTATAACAAGAACTTTCTGCATTTTACTAAAATTTTAGGGTTTTCAATTCAAAAAGTTTTTAATTCTTCTCGCTTATAGGTAGAAGGTTTCAACCTCGAGAAAGAATTTTTTAAATAATTTATTTTTTACAATTCTACAATATAAAATTATAGCATAACCAGCAAGTTGATTAAATATACATTTTGTGTCATTTAATCATTGTACAAAATAGTCATCTTGGTCTACAGGTAAAAAATATCTTTTTTAACAAAAAGAAAGCTCTTTAATCATGAACGCGCGTTAACATAAAGGCAAGCTACCCACTAACTGAATTTTAAGAGGCTCAAATTTACCTAAAATTTGATTTTATAATCTTCTTATAATATATATTATAATAGTCTACGATACAATTTAATTTATCAAACTTTCGTAAAATAAGTAATATTAATTTACCTAATTTAGTGAAGTATAGATAATAATTACTTAGCGGTAGCTAATCGATTAATTACACGCACCGTGCGTCATAATGGATAATTTTCATGCATGACATGCTATACTAAGACTAAAGGGTTAACCTGCTATATCAATTTTGAAAGCTTTAGTAAACTCAAAAAGCTGTAATTCAAAAATTACAAAAACTTTCAGAAGTAATATTATGCTCACAGGGTTCAGAGGTAACCTGCATTGCGAGCTTAATTTTATTTGCAACTTTTTAAATTAAAAATTAATTACAAAAACTAACTCTCACGTTAATTAATTTAACTAGTAAGTAAATCCGATAAATTGGTCTTTCTCGACGATAAACTAAATTATAAATTTTCAAATCAATTTTTTCAGTTGATTTTATCTTGGCTAATTGGTTAATATGTATATTGATCGATCAAATCTCACAAACTTTTCAGCTTCAAAAGTATTCTCTAACTGCAAATAGTTTATTTTTATTTAATTTTTTTATTTGATTGCTTATGATTATTCTACTTATTAGGTAGATTTGATTTTACGCTACAGTTCTGTAGTGTAGTAAGTCATCTTGGCTTAGGCTAAGTTTATAGTAAAAAAAAAAATAAGAAACATTAAGAAACATTGTACATACATTGATATTAATTTACCATATATGTACAAATGTGCTAAATATCTAACGGTTTCAGTTAAATAAAGGGTATCAGTTAATCAATGATCTAAACATAAAATATTAAGCATAATTTAGTCTTCTTGATATAAACACCTGTTATAAGTGGAACACTCGTTTTATCATGAATTGACATAAAACTGGCACTGACTGCAATGAACAAAATACTGAATTCAAAAGTGCAGGTGGTCCGATGCAAGCTGACTTACAATTTACATCAATTTTGCTAATTTTTTGTTTACTTCTTTAGGTTAAGAGTGCACTGAGTATTTTTGTACTACAAGTAGCAATATCTAGATTATTTTAACCATTTTAACTTAAGTACTTTAAATTTGTAATGTTTTATTTTAAAAACAATGTGTTATTAAAGTGATCTACCCAGATAAAATGAATTATCCCCCCCCCCTCACGAAAGAACCCCATAGAATAAGGCCATTATGTATTAGATAGCTATAGGCGGCCGTAGACCGACTGTGGCAGCTAGTTAGTAATAATCAGATAATTTGCTAATACGATTCAGTGTAATAAACAAATACTTTCATTTATAAAAACATTATTTTGAATAAAATAATATATCTAAAAGCACATTTCATAATTTGGTTTCCCCGATGCACTTTAATGTCGATTAACCCTGATCGTCGAAAAATTAAGCAATTTTTTACTTCCCATACTGCTGACTTAAAAAAAGTTAAAACTTTTTAGAAACTCTTATTTAGGAAATAATCTACTGGTTTTAAGATTTACAGCTTTTTAGTTTTTATGGCTAAGTTAACCAGACTTGGACATCGTATTAGTAAATGTCAAGTGATATTTTTTATTTTTCCCTTGTTAGATCCTTCTTCTCTAAATTTTTTTAATAAATATCCGGCATGAATGAACGAATGATGCAATTTGCATACGTGAAGCTGTCAACAGTAACCAAAGACCAGAAAAATAATAAAGATAACATCAAGGTAACTAAATTTATAGTCAATGTGCGTGGGGGCAGGTGGATAAACTACACTAATTCACCACTATTGTATCCTGCTCCTGCATAAATGATATCACCCCTGTTCTCACCACGAATTATTTATTTTTATATAACAAATCAGCAAAATGTCTAATTATACCAAATTTAATGCTTACTGTAACGAACGTCGATATAATTAAGTCGATTTTAGTTTACGAGATTTGCGGTTTCCTTTACTTTAGCTTTCTTTTATTTGGAATAAATTAAACGGACCACTTTATATTAGCGGAAACACATTTCTTAAAATATCTGATCTTAAAGTTTCAGCTTTACGTAATATACAAATCGATATCTAAAAATCGCTAGCTCACTTTAAGTAATGGTAGCATATTTAATGCACCTGTTTATTGAATATTTTGTTTGCTAAACGATTCAACAATTTTATCGGTTACTTTTGCATTTAACAAGCTTTTATAGTAACCAATCTTCCTAAAAACGGTAGAAATTCTAGAAATTTTGTTAAGTCTAAGTAATTTTGCATTTTTAAATTATTTTTAATATTTATTACATTTTTTATATAATTTGAATTCTATTATGATTAATAGGTTTTTCACATACTATAATTAATCTTTAAAAACATATATTATGTTCTTGTGGTGCGAAAAATTAAAAAAACCGAAAACATTGCAAAAAATTTATACAAAAATACAAAATAATTAAAAAAAGCCTAAATTTAAAATATTGAAGAAATCATAAGTAATTTAAGAAAATAATGATGCAGTCGGGAGAGCAATAAATCAGTATTTAAAAAATTATCGCCGTTTGCTTTTCAAAAGTTATCATTATCTAAATTAACCATTCCACTCAATTATTTTTGTAATTCTAGCGATCTGCTCAAACAGAAGAATTTAGAAAATAAATCAGGTTATGAAAATGAGCGTTTATGAAAATTAAAAAACCCCTTGAATGCTTAAAAATGCAAACGATTACCGATTTTATTTAAATTACATTTCAACCTAAATTCTTAATTTGCTATTTGACCCAAACAAATTAATGAGCTTTAAATTTTATAAACAAACCTTCGAAGCGGGTGGGCCGTAATTAGAATTTTAAAACAATTTAGAGTGATCCTAATTATTAATGAATTATCCTTTGAAACGTATATATTTTTTTAAATTAATCTCGATATAAATTATGTTGAATTAAACAAACAAAACTGATATCTTACTCTGTTAAAGTAAAACCAAATCGCAGTTTTAGAACAAGAAGTAGGTTAACCGAGTGTAATTTGAGAAGATCGTCGAGGTAGGTTAAGTTCGTGTTACCTTTGCCACTTCTTGATTAATTAGTGTCTGTCTGCAGAAATTTTAGAAAAAATTTAGAACTGCGCAAATTATTGCCAAATGATGTAGTACAACTTAATACAACAGCACACAAGGGTAAGGGTATTCGGTAGGTATATAATGCAATTTGATGTCTTTCACGCATTTTATAAAAATAAGAAAGTTGAATTCCTTTAAATGCCAATTGTGGATTAATATTTCTGTCTTCTGTGTAGAGAACCAGAAATATGGGGTTAAGCGGTTCACCTGCTTTCCTGTTTACTACACTCGAGTCTGTTTGTCACTTTCAAAATTTTGAAAATTAGTCGAAAATACTCTTACGCCCGGTTTTTCAATCGTTGGTTAACTATTAGTTCATAGTTAACTATTAGTTAGGTTAAAAATTACGTTTTTCAATTGCAGGTTAACGTAAAGTGTTGGTTACGTCGTGGTTATGTTTACCAACACTTGGGGTATGGGTTAACTATAAGTTAGCGAATTACTAATACTTTATAACCATACATTGTGACAGTATTTACTTATTCAGATAAATTCAATAAATTATTTATTTTTTGAAGTTATTAATTTTGTTAGCTATGAATTATTACGACGATTACGATATTAATGCGTATAGCAGTGATGAAGAAATAAGGAGGCCAAAAGTAATTCGTTACAGGCCTAATTTTTTTGAAGAATACGATGGTAAAGACTTTTTTAATAGATTTCGTCTTACGCCAAGAACAGTCGAAAATGTACTGGAGGAGATAAAGGATTTAATTTCTTATCCTACAAATAGGTAAATAATATAATAGACAATAATAATAGACGTTATATTAATAAAAATATTTTTACTCTAGAAATCATTGTCTTTCTGCTCGAGACCAACTATTGCTTACATTAAACTTTTATGCAAGTGGTTCGTTTTTAAGAACGGCTGGGGATTTTTCTGGAGTTAGCAAATCCACTGCAAGTAAAACCGTGTTACGGGTCAGTTTAGTTCTTGCAGGTTTGCGACCGCAATATATAAAAATGCCCCGAAATGCAGAAATACTTCAAGTTCGACAAGATTTTTACAATATCGCCAAATTTCCTAGATGCATAGGTGCATTGGATTGCACACATGTAAAAATACAGTCACCCGGGGGCGATGATGCTGAAATTTTTCGTAACAGAAAGCAATATTTTTCATTGAATGTTCAAACTCTGGCTAGTCCAGATTTAAAAATACAAAATATTGTAGCTAGGTGGCCCGGGTCGTCTCATGATTCCCACATATTTAGAAATTCGAGACTTCATAGTGATTTTGAAATGGGACTTTATGGTGATAGTTTAATAGTTGGTGATAGTGGTTATCCAATTAAACCATATTTAATTACACCACTACGCAAAACAAGAAACGAACATGATGAGTTATTCAATGAATCTCAAATTCGTACAAGAAATGTTGTGGAAAGACAATATGGTGTTTGGAAAAGAAGATTTCCAGCTCTTGCTATGGGGTTAAGGGTTCGTTTAGATACTGCACAAGCAATTGTTGTAGCCACTGCTGTACTGCACAACATTGCTATTAATGAAAAAGAACAAGTACCTCCAATAAACCAACAAATAGAGGCTGCAATTAATTTTACAAATGGTGCCAATATCGTTAATGGAGAAGAAGAAGTAGGAGGAAATAATGCTACCAGAGCAAAGTTGATACAAAATTATTTTTCTCGATTATAAGTTTTAATAAATTTTTAAAATATTTGTTTAATCTTTACATATTTAATAATAATAATTTTTGATCACCTATTTGGTTTTTTTTTATTAATAATTCTATTTGTAACTTATGTTCCTTTTCAAAACATTCTCTTTGGTATTTCAAAAATGACCGTTTATCATTATGTTCTTTTCCGAAGCACTCTCGTTGGTATTTCAAAAACGATAGTTTTTCGTTAATTAACTGAGAAGTTTTGTCGGTGTACTTCTTCCCAGCTCTTGTTAATATTTTCTTTGAAGGTGTTTGCTTTAAATTTTTTGATGAATATGTGGTCCAATCCACTGTAATATAGAAAATTATAAATAAAAACTAGTATCAAGTAAGATTATCTTACTTTTACCATTATCGGCAATTTCAAATGATCGATCTTCCAAATCTCCAAATATTTCATCAATACTCGTGCCTAAATTAAATTAATACATTACATTATAATTATTACTTGGACTATAACAATATTATTTTACATACATTCATCATCATTTGGTAATTTAGCATTATTGGTAACTCGATCTGAATGTACATCTGTAAAACAAAAATAACGATAAATATCTTTTAAATTTTAATATTTATCTTGATTTACCTGATACTACACTCTCATTAAATTTTGTTGTTATTTCATCCCCATCATAATTTCCATGCAGGCCATCTATTTGCCTGCCAATAATTCCTTTTATCGATTCGTCTACTTTTGATAGTACTTCAGGAATAAACGTACCTCCTCCAGTTTGCAATAAGTTTGTTTTATTTGTACTAAACTTTTTTTTAGTATTTTTTTTTAAATTATTAAATTTTTCTTTTAAATGTTTTTTATTCCGAAACAAATGTCTTTTATTGCTACAGTTAAACTCGTTCTCAACCTTGTTCCAAATCGCATCTTTCTCTTTCCAAGTAAAGGCACCAGTTTTTTTAGATTCTAAAATATTTTTATGCTGCTCCACAATATCAACTAAAAGTTCTTCTTCCTCTTGAGTAAAATTCAAGGCACGTTTTTTACCATTTGTTTCTGCTTCCATATCAGAAGAATAATACCTAAAGATAGAGTTGCAATTATTTATTTTGTAGGTATTTGTTTATATCAAATATTTAAATAAAACTATTAATAAATCTGAAATTATTATTGCTTACCGTTGCGTAACAGATTCTAAAAGAATAAAAGACAATAATTATGAACAGCAATAAATACAACCATACAATGACGTCTGACAACTACACACAAATTTTTAAGGTTATAATCACGTTTAATAGTTCAGATGTACAGTAAACTAGAAGTTACCTTACCAACACCTGAATATAAATTGAAAAACGCAAATAAATTCTAACTATAGGTTAACTTGAAAGTGAGGGTAACCAAACTAAAAAGTTAACCAACGATTGAAAAACCGGGCGTTATTTTATTTTAATTATCGTACTGAAGCAATATTTACTTTTTTTTTAATTTTTTGCGGTTTTTTTACGAACAAATTTACAAATATATTTTTAATTTCAAAAATAAAAATGAAACTGATGATTGTAAGCTAATTTAATCATACACAGATGTTTCAAGGCTCCCATTTTAAAAGTAAATCTGAACTTACTAACGCCCGGTTTTTCAATCGTTGGTTAACTTTTTAGTTTGGTTACCCTCACTTTCAAGTTAACCTATAGTTAGAATTTATTTGCGTTTTTCAATTTATATTCAGGTGTTGGTAAGGTAACTTCTAGTTTACTGTACATCTGAACTATTAAACGTGATTATAACCTTAAAAATTTGTGTGTAGTTGTCAGACGTCATTGTATGGTTGTATTTATTGCTGTTCATAATTATTGTCTTTTATTCTTTTAGAATCTGTTACGCAACGGTAAGCAATAATAATTTCAGATTTATTAATAGTTTTATTTAAATATTTGATATAAACAAATACCTACAAAATAAATAATTGCAACTCTATCTTTAGGTATTATTCTTCTGATATGGAAGCAGAAACAAATGGTAAAAAACGTGCCTTGAATTTTACTCAAGAGGAAGAAGAACTTTTAGTTGATATTGTGGAGCAGCATAAAAATATTTTAGAATCTAAAAAAACTGGTGCCTTTACTTGGAAAGAGAAAGATGCGATTTGGAACAAGGTTGAGAACGAGTTTAACTGTAGCAATAAAAGACATTTGTTTCGGAATAAAAAACATTTAAAAGAAAAATTTAATAATTTAAAAAAAAATACTAAAAAAAAGTTTAGTACAAATAAAACAAACTTATTGCAAACTGGAGGAGGTACGTTTATTCCTGAAGTACTATCAAAAGTAGACGAATCGATAAAAGGAATTATTGGCAGGCAAATAGATGGCCTGCATGGAAATTATGATGGGGATGAAATAACAACAAAATTTAATGAGAGTGTAGTATCAGGTAAATCAAGATAAATATTAAAATTTAAAAGATATTTATCGTTATTTTTGTTTTACAGATGTACATTCAGATCGAGTTACCAATAATGCTAAATTACCAAATGATGATGAATGTATGTAAAATAATATTGTTATAGTCCAAGTAATAATTATAATGTAATGTATTAATTTAATTTAGGCACGAGTATTGATGAAATATTTGGAGATTTGGAAGATCGATCATTTGAAATTGCCGATAATGGTAAAAGTAAGATAATCTTACTTGATACTAGTTTTTATTTATAATTTTCTATATTACAGTGGATTGGACCACATATTCATCAAAAAATTTAAAGCAAACACCTTCAAAGAAAATATTAACAAGAGCTGGGAAGAAGTACACCGACAAAACTTCTCAGTTAATTAACGAAAAACTATCGTTTTTGAAATACCAACGAGAGTGCTTCGGAAAAGAACATAATGATAAACGGTCATTTTTGAAATACCAAAGAGAATGTTTTGAAAAGGAACATAAGTTACAAATAGAATTATTAATAAAAAAAAACCAAATAGGTGATCAAAAATTATTATTATTAAATATGTAAAGATTAAACAAATATTTTAAAAATTTATTAAAACTTATAATCGAGAAAAATAATTTTGTATCAACTTTGCTCTGGTAGCATTATTTCCTCCTACTTCTTCTTCTCCATTAACGATATTGGCACCATTTGTAAAATTAATTGCAGCCTCTATTTGTTGGTTTATTGGAGGTACTTGTTCTTTTTCATTAATAGCAATGTTGTGCAGTACAGCAGTGGCTACAACAATTGCTTGTGCAGTATCTAAACGAACCCTTAACCCCATAGCAAGAGCTGGAAATCTTCTTTTCCAAACACCATATTGTCTTTCCACAACATTTCTTGTACGAATTTGAGATTCATTGAATAACTCATCATGTTCGTTTCTTGTTTTGCGTAGTGGTGTAATTAAATATGGTTTAATTGGATAACCACTATCACCAACTATTAAACTATCACCATAAAGTCCCATTTCAAAATCACTATGAAGTCTCGAATTTCTAAATATGTGGGAATCATGAGACGACCCGGGCCACCTAGCTACAATATTTTGTATTTTTAAATCTGGACTAGCCAGAGTTTGAACATTCAATGAAAAATATTGCTTTCTGTTACGAAAAATTTCAGCATCATCGCCCCCGGGTGACTGTATTTTTACATGTGTGCAATCCAATGCACCTATGCATCTAGGAAATTTGGCGATATTGTAAAAATCTTGTCGAACTTGAAGTATTTCTGCATTTCGGGGCATTTTTATATATTGCGGTCGCAAACCTGCAAGAACTAAACTGACCCGTAACACGGTTTTACTTGCAGTGGATTTGCTAACTCCAGAAAAATCCCCAGCCGTTCTTAAAAACGAACCACTTGCATAAAAGTTTAATGTAAGCAATAGTTGGTCTCGAGCAGAAAGACAATGATTTCTAGAGTAAAAATATTTTTATTAATATAACGTCTATTATTATTGTCTATTATATTATTTACCTATTTGTAGGATAAGAAATTAAATCCTTTATCTCCTCCAGTACATTTTCGACTGTTCTTGGCGTAAGACGAAATCTATTAAAAAAGTCTTTACCATCGTATTCTTCAAAAAAATTAGGCCTGTAACGAATTACTTTTGGCCTCCTTATTTCTTCATCACTGCTATACGCATTAATATCGTAATCGTCGTAATAATTCATAGCTAACAAAATTAATAACTTCAAAAAATAAATAATTTATTGAATTTATCTGAATAAGTAAATACTGTCACAATGTATGGTTATAAAGTATTAGTAATTCGCTAACTTATAGTTAACCCATACCCCAAGTGTTGGTAAACATAACCACGACGTAACCAACACTTTACGTTAACCTGCAATTGAAAAACGTAATTTTTAACCTAACTAATAGTTAACTATGAACTAATAGTTAACCAACGATTGAAAAACCGGGCGTAAGAGAGTCTTTTACTGTTTACCAAAGGTAGTTTTAGCAAACTCGATTACTGACGGTAATTGATGGTACATCAATTTAACTAGAAATTTTAAAATTAATTGCTAGTATTAAATCATAATAAATCTGCTAAAAGTTTGGTATTTTATTTATAAATTTTTTAAACTACAAATTAATTTTAGATTTCTCTTCTTCAATGTGTACTATGTCTTTTATCATGCTATCCAGTTACCACTTCTTATTCATACTGCATATTTCTTGCATTGAAAAAAAAATTATAGTAGTGGTAATGGGCGCCCACTACCACACCATCGGGAAATTTTCGTCGAGCAAGCTTTTTAATTACTTCCCCCTTTTATGAAAAAGAGGATGTGAATGGTATTATGGAAAACCAAATTATATGTACATAAAATAAAGACTATGTTTTCCAAAGTTGACACGTTATCTACTAGCAATGAGATGTTAAAAATCTAATTTAACCGACTTAAACAAAAGAAAACTAGGCTGAAAGTCCAAAGCAAAGCTTCGCCAGCAGTATAGTGCAAAGTTTGAAGCGATGGGTTGCAAAGTTGAAAACCGTGGTTTAATGCCTGGTCTCGTCGACTACACTGCTGTAATCTGGAGTTCAAGTCTGATTTATTGGTTGTGCATCCTACTATAATTTTATTTAAAGTGCTCATAAAACCATGAATAAACCAAGTGTAAAACTTGGTACTTACGTTAATTGTAATAACAGGGAGATAGAAAAGGTAGAAAAGAAGAAGATAGCAAAGGTGGATGTGCCACTGTGGGACTTCTGCCTCGAATTTAGAGGTTCTAATATTGGAGAATATAGAAAGAGTAGGAAAAAGGCACCAACGCGATTTACAAAATCAAAAGAGAAAAAGAAAAAAGAGTATAGAAATCACCTGTCTATAAAGGCAGAAATCTCTGTTTTCAAATCAAATTTAGTCTGTCTGCCTCTTTGTGTAAAGTTACTGAAGCACTAAGTATTTCAACTGGAATTTTTAACGGAGAGTAAAAAAAATTGCAAACCTTAGAAGACTTAGATCCAAGTCATTTAATTGGGCTTCACGTTTATACATTCTATTATGTTAATTATTTAAAGTCTGTATAGCAATGTATTTCATCTTGGGCAAACTCATGAGTCTTGCTCACTAAACGAATTCAACCAGAACAATTTTTTTATATAACTGAATTTATCACTGAAATTGTATTTTGACAAATTTATTGTTTTTGTTGAATAACAATACGATTTACTCTGTTACTGAAAAAAAATATAAAAAATACAATGCTACTTTTTTCCCTTAATCAAATTTCTGAATAGTCCAAAACGATATAAATTTGTAACTACTTATTAAAATTGCTAAACTTAAATTTATATTTTAAAATCTGATACAATAATATATTTCCAAAAATGTGTACCATATTATTATACCTAAATGATTTTGCAATTTTCAAAATATTCTGTGTAATTTTTATTATGACATCTCAATAGATGTTTGATTTATAACGTTTTTCTTTAATGGAAGCTCTAATTTTATTATTGACCTAAACTGTTAAGCACATAACTGGAAGAAAAAAAATTGAATTGATCAAATACAATAGTAAGGTGCTATCATCGGGCGCTATCCAACAAGTGGTAACGGCGCCTCTCGCAGCGCCGATTGCAGATAATGGTTCAATAACTAATCCCTCACATTATATCGCTTCAGACCTATACTTACATTTAGCTAATTGGGGTTAGCCCAAAAACCAATTATAATTTTTAAAGTAAACATTGTTATAGCATCCGCTCTACTAAGGAGGTACAAACCGCGTTTTATGTATTATAAATTTCCAAAATCAATGGTTTACCTAAAGTAATAGACTGATCACACTAAAGCTATAAAGTAAATATACAAAAAATACATAAAAAACAAATTGGGATCATCATCGGACAAAAATAAAGTTTTTTTCACGCTTACAAAAGTTAATTGTGTTTATTTAAATTACCAATTTACTCCAACACGATCGACTTTATTGGCGATTATCTACAGTTTTATAACTCTACCGGTCTATAAGGTAAACGATTGGGTTAACTTTATGACCCATGATTGAGTGATGACTTTATTGGAACATTGTCTCGTACGGTCCAAACTTTTAGATTAGATCAACAAGTTTCGGAAGCGATTAATGAAGGAAAATAATATAGTTCACCTCCCCCATAATATCAAGTATAAAAAATGTTAAACATACATTCACATAATAATAATCACCCCAATTTTATCTGATGATGCAAATAGAAGAAAATCGAAGAAGTTCGCAGATAACAGGTAATTATTATTAAAACATTAGTTATATTTTTTATTTTTGTTACAGTAATTTAATTAATATCCAAGCGTTTACCGATAGAAGACGAGAATTACAAACTCGCCCAGAGTCATTGCAGGATCTCGATGATGAACAGATAATGTTTCACTTTCTTCACGTGGTTAAGTATCCTGACGAGAATCCATAACTTTTCTACCTTAATAAATTAATAAACGTTGTGGAATAAATTAAATTTTTTATTCAAATACAATTTTGCTACTTATTAATTAATACATATAAGTTACGCAATCTTGCTTGGAGGCAAAATCTCAAACTGTTAATAAAAACGCATAACCTGTTGGATTATAATTATAATTCCTGTGCCGCCGCGCCGTTTATAAAGTAATAATTAAATAGATAGAACTACAAAATCTATGTTTAAATTTAACCTCCAAGCTACCATTCGATATGTTAATAGAAATGTATCGGTATCGAGATGGACGATAAGGTTTTCTTATCTTGCACACCAACAATTAAATATTTTAATATTTTTATAACAATAAATTAGTACAATTGTTATTTAAATATTACAACAAACGCAAACCCCAAATTTGAGAGCACAAAAAATGCTGCACCGATCAGGATACATTGAAACTTAAAAACTGGTCGTCAATTTTTAGGTCTGTGTATTTCGGCCTCATCTTATTTATAAAATTTTGTGCAAATAACTGTTTATATTGGTAGACGTCAATAACATAAGAGAAAGAAATAGGTAAAGAACAGTAGAAGTCGCGAAGGTGGTCATTAGAGCCATTGAAGAAGGCTTCAACAATGCTTTTGTACGCATCTCCCAGTCATTACGACCGACCGCGATCCTTCATTGTGTTCGATACGTTTATGTCTGCCACTCGATTTTTCCTTAAGATATTGTATGAGATCAACATAATTATTATAATTTATATAAAAAAAATTTAGTTGTAAGAAACGCCACCAAATAACGTAAAAACATTCTCTTTTGTCCGATCAATGAATACACTTAATATTTACATTCAGTAGTTCAATTTAAAAATTACGTTCATGTTTCAACCATTCATTACAAACTAAATTTTTTTTTCTTCTTTATTATCCAATTAAATTTAACCACATAAAGAGATAAATACGGTATTCGATAACGTCTTATGATAAAAAAAACATCGAAGCACTGTCATTATAAAATATGCATACATTAATTATTTTAATAAATGCACCGTGAGTTTTTCCTGCCTATTTCCATGCAACATTTTGCTTCTTATTATCCAAAGAAAAGCTAGGTATAACCTGAAAGAAAGCAACTAAGCAAATATAATATAAAAAAGCGATTCTAGGATGATTGGTTTCCGGATGTTTGACCCCCGGACGATTGGTCCTGGACAATTGATCTCCACACGATTGATACAGAAATTGAATATATTACAAAATCAATTCTCTGATTTTTTTTATTATAACTATTAAAAGGCAGGCGCAATGATAGGCTAAAATTTAATAAACACACCTCCAAAAGTTTGTAAAAGCGTTTTTGGCTTTGACATTACAGAAATGTCAAAGTTGCTTTATCTTCGTACTAGCCGCTAGTGTGCATTATTGTCATCATGATGATGTTGTTCGATGAAGTTCTAGTTGTCTGAATGTAAATGGTATAAAATTTTTATACCAGTTTTAAATTCTTAAACTCTAAAACTCCCACTTTAATTCCTGTGAAACACTACAGATTGACGAAATGGGCTATTTTGCCGTTGCCGTTTTGCCACCGCTGAGTATAATTTAATTGTAAAAGATCAAAATAATATTCCATAGGATTTTTTCAAGACATGGAAAGTAAACTAAACATTATTTAATATTATATTATACATTACAACTAGCTGATCCGACAGACGTTGTCCTGCCTTATTATAAAGCAAAACAACGTCTTAATGTCCTTTAACGTCAATTTAACGGACTACAACTTTGATCAAATAAAGTTTTTTTAAGAAACCAACCGTTTTCACAAAAATTTTAAAAATAATGAATCAGGTGTAGGTAAAAAACTAATAAAATAAAAAAATAAAAATAATAAAATAAAATAATAAATAGAACCCCAACTTGGAGGATCTTTGTTTTTAGATCAATATTAGACTTTAGATCGCAGCAGTGCATCCGACTAGACGAGGGTTTCAATCGCGATTTCCCACTTTTCAATCGGTCGGTGTAGGTTTTACGAATACTGTTGGTATAATTTTTTTTTGTCAAAATTTTAATTTGTGAAATTAATATCAAAATTAAGTTTAATTTATTATTAAAAGCATATCCAATGTAAGAAAAAATATTGGTTTTAATTAATTTAGCAATAAATATAATATAAAAAAGCGATTCTAGGACGATTGGTTTCCGGATGTTTAGCCCCCGGACGATTGATCCAATGAACGATTGATTTCCGGACGATTCGTGCAGTGGACGATTCAATATTCAAATTATAAGCAAAAATTATAAACCATAATTATTATAATTTTATTTATTAAAAAAATTAAAACCGTTTTTATTAATGGTAATTGATTGTTGTCAAACTCGATTAACTGCTCATAATTTTAAGTTAGCCGAAAATCTTAACTAATAAGAGAGTAATTCCAGTAGAAAACAAAGTGAGGCAAAGTACTGATTCATTAATCAGATTTACTGATATTGTATCACAACAATAATTTTGATTTACTATAGTCAGCCGCGATACAAGAAGGAATTGGTGCAATTTAATCTCCCCCCCCCCCCCAAAATTACAACGAATTTTCTGAAAGATACGGATAAAATTACACAAAAATTCGTGTATCAGCATGTAATTTCTTTTCACGTCATTGTTGCATAATTAATTTTTGTATGATATTTTAAATATTGTTATTTAATAAGAGTGAACATTGTTACAAATTTTACTTTTATTCAAACGTTAGTCATAATAATAACTAGGTATTCATAATTTGTTTATTTATTATTAATCTTCTCTCCAAAACATAGTATTCCTAGTTACTCATCGCACTAACAGTCTCCCATAGGAAATGGAATCGCCCGGAGATCAACCGTCCGCTGGACTAATTGCCCGGAGATTAAACTTCCAGGACCAATTGTCCGGTGAGGAAACGTTCGGATGTCAAAACAATAATAAGGCCCAGTTGAAAGATAAACCTAGAATCAGAATTAACTCACTGAATGCCCAGGCTTTGGTTTGCTCTAATAAACCGTAAGTTGATCCTGAGTTAACTCTGATTCTAGGTAGATCTTCTGTTATACAATTGGGCCTAATTGAAAGAGATAAACGGATTTTTATTACCAGATGGCGAAGTGGCGACGGCGAACCGCTGGAGAGTATGAATTACTCTTTGTACCGCACTAATTGTGTTCAATCGAAATATTTCTATGATCTGACCTGGTCACCAGCCGTGACTACAATTTTCACCTGGGGACTATAAACTACCTAAATCGTTACATTCTATTCTATTCATAAAAACTGCTATTATTATGAAATATAATATAATAAAAACAAATTTAATTTTTTCGGAAACGAGGAGACACCAACAAAGTTTGGTACAAGACTCTGCGCAGTTGCCATAGAAATTAGCAGTAAGAAAATATTAGGGTAGCAGATACGCAGCCGTTTTCGAAAAATTAAAAGTGGAAGTATTTGAAACTCTTAAGTTCTCTTGACATTTGATAAAAAAACATAGCATACAAGAGTCGACCTATTATCGCTTCGGACTTTATGGCTGTATTCCATTCGTTTTTTCTACAAGAAAGTCCGCGGCACTATATTTATCTTCAATAGTTTACCTAAAATCTAATCAGCTTAATATATGGTTCTGCCCTATACTCGGATCAGCGCTACGATTGAACCTGGGGAACTGGACTTATACAGACTTTGCCGACGATACATAATATAGTTAATCTTTTTTTTATTGAGAATTGCAACGATAGTAAACTCAAAATGTTAAAAGAAATCCTTAAAAACGACAGATCTAAGCTCGTAGAACCTAATCTATGTTTTTAAGTAAAATTCAAACCAATCAAAATTTATTTAGTAATTTAAAATTTTTAGTTATTTAAAATTATAAACCAATAGAATCGTTGCAAAGTAATAAATTGAAAAATTATACTAGCAGTAAATTTGCAATATAATAATTACTTTCATAATCAAGCAATGAAAGGAGAAAATATTAAATTTAAACAATTTCTGAAACTAAGATAATCGTTGTACGAGATAACTCGAAATTATCATCGTCAGCATATATGTATTGAAGCAAACAAATTTAAAAAAATTGTTCTCAAATTTGTGAAAACATTTATTATTGTAACTTATTATAAGAATTATAAAATAGCAGACGAATTTGTAAATCAATGCCAATATTGAAATAATATTTAACTTGTTTTCAAAAACTCAAATACAATAGAAAAAGAACAATAACATGTTTACTTACGATATGCGTAAACATCGTATTAATTGGATCTATTTAAATCAGCCTTTCTAAATAAACTGGAATTTGAAGAGGATTGTGCAATGCATACGTTCTTTTGTTTAAGCGCAAATATAGAAAAACTGAGTGGTTGAAAAATAGGGGTTGCAAGTTTGGGAATCTTTTTATATCATATTAATTTTCATAATGCAAACAGTAGACATCAAATTAAATTTTACAATTTACTATCTGTTTATTCTATTTCCCGTAGAGATTTTAATGCTTGCATGGCCACTAAACTTGTGAAAATTGTAAAATTGAACCTTTTGGCTATATATCCATTAAAAGTTTCCAATTTTTTTTGCGTGCGAGAGATGCTTATCTACAACAAACAGTTTAAGATAATAAGAAAACCATGATTGGTTTTTAAACATCCAAATCCCCGCAAGTTGAAAACATAATATTTAGGGGTGAATATCGGGATACTTATGTAGGACACGTGGCGCGTTAAGAGAAACAATGTAAACAAGATCGTTGGTACATAAAAACTATAATAAGTATACTTGTATGTATACGTACAACAAAATAGAGTTTATTACAGGGTGTTTTTAAAAGTAAAGAGTTTTAAAATTTGAAAGCGTGCAGTGAGTTAATTGCGTGGGAGAGCAATTACCAAAACTTGACGCAAAATTGTAGCCTAATTTATGTTATTTTAACCGTCACCGACGGCAATCGCGTGCACACTACGAATTATATGGTTACCAAAAAAGCTGTGCTTTACTAAAGTAAAAAATTATTTAAAAAAAAGTTGAGGCAATCAGATAATTTGTATCTTTTTTTCTTCCTGGAATTTTGCTTAATTAAAAAGTTTTGAACAAACTTGAACATAGAAGGCGCTTCGGCTATTACCTTATCTCTTTAATTTAGTGATTACCCAAATTTTATCCAATTAAATGGGATTATTTGAATGATGTATTGATGATGAGCTGTCATCGTACTATTATAAACTCACACCTTGGTTTTAGTTTGACAGGCCACCCCTAATATTAAAAGCGCATTTTGAACCCCATATTTAAGTTCTATCCACTTCTTGCATAATAACAAGACAAAATTCGTCCAATGTATTAATGGTAACGCTTTCGGCTAAAATAATAATCCTTTAGATGTCTATAATGGAATCGATTTGATGAAACTTACTAAATTTTAATATTAGCTCCAAATCATACATAGACACGATATCACATAACACGCAAATATTATATTTCTTTTGTTTTTTTTCCAAAAATTTGAAATAAAGCCGAAAACAGATTTAAGGTGGCTGTTTAATGAGTATAACTTAATTTTTTCCAGATTGCGTTACTCGCGTTACATGGGTTTTCAAAAGTGTGGCAGTATTTTGCCATAATTTGCAAAAGTCAAATTCTTAAACTAAGGGGTCGAAGTCTTATAAGTGTGGGGGTAGTCTCGACAGTAGATACATATGTCGGCCACCTGCTAGGGCACGCGCTACCGTAGCAGTCGCGGGTTCCACAGTTGGCAGGCGTGCGTCACCCTCGCCACCCCCTAAATTTGGGTCACCACTAGGCATGCGTTTGTTGGTCAATCTATCGTCTTTCTATAACAATCAATTGTTAATTAACTCGAGAAAGTTTGACGTCATTAAATAATTTTATTGTAAATGTTTTCTTAACTGAAACACAGCCATAAAATTTTCAAACTTTTTTGTAAGGCACTTGCTAGTTAATCAAAGTGATGTGAAGATGACTTTTCTTTTTGTGGATCACATATGGTTTATAAAGGGTTGTTATTACATCCCTTTTCCGGACCGACCCTCAATAAACGAATACCTTTATTTTTGTTCCGACGAACATAACTTTATAAGAATATTCAACCGTTTTTTTTCAAGATTGACATGCGCTTAACTTAATTTAGATAAATTAAAGAAAAAATTGAATATAATTTTAGGTGTAATTTATCTCGCTTAACTAGGAATTTTACCCGTGACCTGACCTACAAATCAATATTTTTTAATCGATGAACGATTCGTTTAAAGTATAATAAATTTTACCTCATTATTTCAACCCTTTACCTTCGGACAAAATAAATTAATTTTTTTCTTTAAATTTTAATAGTTTTAATATTTTACAGGACGGAAACAGAAATGCACTGAAAAAGTAGGAAAAGGCAATCAAATTAACGTTAATATATTAAAATAATAAAAAAACTTGATTAAACATTTAAAATATTTAAAAATTTAAAAACTTTCAGGTAAATACAGGAACCAAAATGATTAATGAAGTTAAATTTTAACAAGCTTAAATTTCCAATTTTTCAATATCCGGCCTTCACACAGAAGCCGATTTTCAAATTACAAAAAATTAGATAAAAAATTCAGAACCTCAACGATTATGTTATATAAAATAGATGTAAACACATTAAACTACTCGTATTTGCAATATAAAAACCACAACTATTTTAATCATGTCCGTTTTACTATAAAAAAGATTGTGCATAATACTGAAATAAATCAAGTTTCCCTATTTTTAGTAGTAATAATAACTTAGTAACAGCTCAAGAAGAAGAAGCAGGTCAATAAATTACTAACGAGGGGATCAAATTCTGTGATGAATTAATAAGAAGTTAATATATTATAAAAGTTTTTATCGTGGAATAAATTAATTTTATTAGATAATTCAACAGTAATAGAAATTTTGGTAAATCAATAGATATTATTTTTATAATTTTTCATACCGGATCTATTGCCAACTAGGAGTATACCAAGTTCAGTGGAAATCAGCCGTAAGAATTAAGATGTAACAAACAATATTTTTTGTTTTTGTACTAATTACATTTTGAAGTTTAGAAAAAATATTTAATATTTTTTTATTTATTACTTTTGGTGTCTTAAATAAACACATTTTTTTGGTTTTATCTTATTAATTTTATCTAGCGCCCAGATAGAGCAAAAGAAGTCATATTTTGACTCAATAAAGTTCAGTTTACGCCTAAACTAATAGAAGATAATATATTACAGTGATGCCATATTTTTCACTGATCTTTAAATACTTTTAAATGCAGGAGATAAGACAGTCAGTCTCGGGATGAGTTGAACGTTCGCAAAATAAAATAAATATCAATACCAAAATTCTTCTCGAGAATCGAACTTATAATTTTCACTTATCAAATCAAATGCGATATCTTCGCGACCACACACCGTCTTTTTAAATTTAATTTTTAATGAATCAATTTTTGTCGTTTTTTCGACAAATTTTAATTATTAAACAAATTTCACCAATTTCAAATGAATAACTTTTAATAATAAATTAAATGATAATCCAAAATAAATCAATTTTAATCATCAAAAAAAAAATTCTCAAACTCACAAAATCCACAAAAAATATAAATCTTCAGTCAAATTCTGAAATCAATCAAATCTTAAATATTCAAAATCAAAATCACAATATTCAAACCTTTCTGCACAAAATACTCAAAACTCATCGGAGCAAAATTAAGGCCTCCGTCATTTTCGCCATCTTGGCAAAAAAGCCCCTTCTCTACTGAAACCTCAATTGATATTAATTCAAATTTAAAATTCCAAAAATATTTACAATTAATAAAATTAGCCAAAAACATATCGTAACACGACAATATTGTGGTGTTTCAAAGGGATTCGCACCTACCCTGTGCATTTTGATGAAAGTTTTGTTTAGTAATTTTAAGTTGTAAGATTGTAAAATTGGACAGGTGGGGGCGAAGAGACGGAGATATGGAGCTTTTTGGTCAACTATGGCCGACAGCGGGTGCGAGATTTTGTATGCCCGCTGAATTTGATTTTTGATACGAGATTTTGTCATTTTTAAATTGTGAGTAATATTTTTGATTTGATTTAAATAAATTGATTTGATGCGAATGCATTATTGCGTCTTTTTTTGGAAGTATTATTTTGATATTTGGAATTGGACTGTGAATATTTTTTTGATGAGTTGCTATCGAGCGGTAGTTGATCATTTGGTTGATTAATTTGGAAGAAGAATAGTTCGAGTAAGAAATTCGTTTTACACATAAAAGTGGAAAATTTAAATTATATTTGTACGAGCGAATGTGCGAGATATTGATAACTCGTCGAATTAGATAAGAATAAATATCGACATTTTATTTAAATAAAATTAATAATTTATTTAACATTGACATTACATTGAATTTTAAATTATATGCGATTGGAAATAAATTTGAATAACTGCCGTAACTGCCATAGGAACCGACTCTTGAGTAGAGCTCAATGCTACCGACCATTGATAAGCTAGCCGAGGTAAACAAAAAATAAAATTAAGACAGTAAAGGCTTCTTCCAATAATTTTTTGGAGAATACCACTGCAATATATAATGCAATCATTTTCAGAATGCTTATG
Source organism: Cantharis rustica (assembly GCA_911387805.1). Taxonomy (NCBI): domain Eukaryota; kingdom Metazoa; phylum Arthropoda; class Insecta; order Coleoptera; family Cantharidae; genus Cantharis; species Cantharis rustica. Next base: position 42,687,513 of record OU426879.1, read on the forward strand.
AAATATTATCTGTAATAACTCGAAAATGAAAGCTAAAAAATGAAAAAAACTATATGCAATACTTTGGACACCAATGATTTTCAAAGATAGCATAGCTTTATTCCGCATAGGATACAAAATAGAGATCGCAGGGCTTTAACCAAAATTCAAGCTCTGACATTACTGTAATGAAAATTTTTATTTTCAATTGGACACTGGTGCACAATATCCAAGTCTCGTCAAAATGGTTTTAACGGTTTTAATGATATCTATTGTGGTGTTTCAAAATGGTTCGCACCCACCTTATACATTTTGTATTAAAATTGATTTTTACATGTTATATGAAATTGAAAAATAAATCACATGTTATCACATGTTAATAACTTTTACCATCTTATACATTTTGTTAGAAAATTATATTTTAATAATTTGAAGTTGTAGGATTGTAAAATTGACAGGTGGAAGCGAATCGAAAGAGATACCAGGCTTTTTGCCGATAGCGACCGCCCGAGCCTGTTGTGCGATTTTGGCTCGAGGCAATTATTGAAATTTTTTGATATAAGTTTAAATTTGTGAGTTATATTCTGATATTGAATAAAGTGAGTTTATGCAAACATATTATTGCGTATTTTTTTGGAATTGTTTTGATATTTTGGAGTTTGGATATTTTTTTGTGAGTAGCTACCGAATAGAAATAGATTGATTGATTTGGATCAATCATTGGAGAGAAGAATTATTAGTTTCGATTTGAATAATAAAGGTAAAATTGAAAAATAAAATTAAATTTAAATGCAATTGATAAGCAATTGATAAGCTGACGTTTTGGATAAGTAAAATCAAACTTCGTTCCCTTTTAAAATTATTAAACATTTTACATATTTAACAATTTTGCGTAAACCACAACAGTGGATTGGGTGACTAATTGAGTTACAAGGTTTGGTTTTTCTTTCAAGAATTTCTTAGCTTGCCAATTGACCAAACATCAAAGTAGAAAAAGAGCAAAAACCGTTTTATCGTGGAAAAACATTGAAAACCTTCAACCCCGGTTTCCAACACTCTTAGTTTTGTACAACAAAGTAGCACACTGATTTTATGCTTTATAGTAATCTAAACTTGTAATCAGTGTTTTATGCGATTGTCCGGCTTTCAGTAGCTCTTAAACAATTGATTTACATATTTTTCTTTTCTCTAAGTTCTAAATATTTAGCTTATGCTTTTAATTTTTTCCCGAAAGGTCTGGCGAATGGTAACTGGATAACTTTTCAGAAAAGCTGCAATATTATAATAACATAACAGTTATCACTTCATAAACATAAACAATTTGTATAGTAGTTTCGGAACGAGAAAACATTGTATAGATGTTTCTGATTCCACGTCAATCTGCATGTTTTTATTTATTTGATTATAAATTGGTTTATTCATAAATTAAATTATTGAACTATATATCAAACATTTGTGCAAACCTTAATTCGCATTTTATAAAAAATATTATTGAAAGTTAGTTTTTTGTGGCAATTTTTTTACATCGTTTATAATTTTTTACTAAAAATATTAGCGGCACGATAAACAAAAGAAGAACTAGTATCTTTTCAATAATTATCTACCTGCTATTGGTGTTCATAATACATTATAATTGTGTTTCCGGATAAATCAGGAAGAGAGAATCGCGTCCTTCGTCGTGTTAACTAGAAGATAAGTAGTGCTAAGTACACATGATTAGAGCTGTCAACAGGAGCAGGCGGTTTTCCTTTATGTGGACACGAAAGAGTCCGAATGTCCGTTTTGCTTGTTCATTCTGGTTGGGTGGCGACTGGCCACCAAACCATAATATTATTTGTGTGTTTCTATTATTAGTATTACGTACCGCTTTTGCACCGACAGGTAATTTGTTAATTCGCCTTGTTTCTGTCGCCAAGAAATGCACCCTCAAATTATATTGGACGTTTTTGAAATATGCCGATAGAATTTTAAATTTTCTTGCTTCAACAATTTATTTTATTTTAATTTAAAACATATTTATTTTAGAATTACAGAAAATGCGAATTTTTTGTATAGTAGCAATCATCTTGGTCTGTGGTCTCGGTTGACCTATAATTTTCCTTTGTAATGACTGACTCCAACTTTAATTAGTTTTCTAACGCCCAATACATCGTTAGTCTTTTACCTCAAGCTACCAAATAACCATTAGTACATTAAATTTAGTTGTTTATTTTGACTGTTCAAAAATGGACTTTTACGTTTTTTATTAACTAACTTCCTAATTAATTATAACGGATTATGTCTTAACTCCTTAATGAACTGTCACCAAGTAAACCATCAATTTTGAAAAGTCATTCTTGAAAATAAGTCGTTGTCCAAATTAATTTGTTCTTTGCGGCTTGGATAAAATCAACAATAGTTGCAAAATAAAAAACTATGAACCACTAAATTTTACCTGTCTTCTTTTTAAAATAAAACGCACGTGTTGGGCTTTTGTAAGTAACACTAAAGATAAGTTAAAAGAGAATGTATTCTCAAACCCATATCATAGTGCAGAACTCCGCCCAACCTTTGAACCCTGAATTGCTCCATAGTTGGCAGCCATCAATTAGCAAAAGGATTGAAGTGCAGCCAATACAATGACTATAATTTGCAGATCAAAAATCGAAAATGTTTTCCTATGTTCAAACTAACAAGAACCGACTCATTTACTCTCTGGAAGTTGATTTTTAATATTTGACGTTCAGATAAGCCAATCGGTCAAAATTTTTCATTTACAAAATACCAAAACAGCCAATGTCAGGAAAATTGAGTGAATTCGATATTATCATGATAACCGTCATTAACTTAGCTATTATTATCATTAATGTCTTAAAGGAGGTAATTAAAACTCCCACTTTTTAAAATTTTAACTAGAAAGCATATTTTTGCAACCCAAAATTTTTTATTCGGTAGAAATTGATGATAGTGCAGCATTGACGACAAAATTACTTGTTCGAAAAAGTTTCATCAAAATATAAAGTTTTCGTTTGGCAAGAATTTCATTCTATTTTTAACTTTGATTTATTTCTCCATCAGACATCTCCGTTTACTTAAACAATAAAAATTAATTTTTAAATGTGTAATAAATTATTTTCGTAACAATTAAGTAGCTAATTAATCTGTAACCCTAAAAAAAACGTAAGTAGACATTAGAAATATATCTAATTTAAAACACTTTGAAGTAAAACCAAGCCATTTAAATGATCCACCCCTTTGCAAAAGGTTATATTTTTGTAATTAATATTTTTAAATTGGGGTGTGAACGCATTTTTTAAAATTAAACAAGGATCAACCCCCAAGAAATTTAAAAAAATAGGTATTTGATCAAAATTGGAAGCAACTTTTGAGAAAAAAATGATAATATTAATTTGTGATTAGAATTAGAGAAAAAGAAATAATTTAAGTTGCTGGCCGTGGGGTTCCAATTATTCAATGTGAGAGGAGCCGACAAACCCCGTCGAGTATGGGCTGCATACGCCAAATCTTGTGAGTTCGCATTTAACAATAAAGGGACCCATGCTAAGAATCGCATTTGTATCGAATTTAGAATAAAGGTGTCTTCCTGTGCATATTACTTTACAAAACGCGAATCAGTAGGAGCCGAATCGCCATAACCTACCGCATATCCGTGATCTTTCGGCAAAAATGTTCAGCATTAATGATGAATTGTCTACATTTGTCAGTGTTTTAATCAAAACATAAAACCGCAACTCGACGGAATTACAAAAAAATATAAAAAAGTTCACAAATCTCTATTAGCTTTGACATTTTAAATTGCAAAATGGGGTTAATAAAAGAAATCTAATTTTAAGATTTAAGTTAAGATTGAAATATCAAAAATAATTTCATAATTAATAGATATCGAATGTCAAACTTAAACAAAATGTTTTTTGTAAGTGTCTAATTATTTTTAATTTATATTATACAAGAGCATAACTCTTATGGTATCTTATTGATGTCGCCAGATGTTACTCCCGCTTCCAACTGCGAACGTCCCATACAGCAAACAGGTTGCATTTAAAGCATTTTGGCAAGTGTAAAAATATTATAATAAAAATTTAATATTTTTAGGATGGGGTCTTTACCACTATTTCATGATAGGAATGGCTTCTGCGTGCTCATTTTCTCAAGCCACTGCGTTAACGAGTATTCCATTTGCAACGCCATTAGCACTATGTGATATGACTTATTCCTCAAATACATTAACAATCATTGATGCATGCTTTTTATTAGGTAAGAATTTTGTTAATTTATTGTAGTTCATCACTTTTGGAAATATACATCATTTTTCAATTTTTTATTTTTTTAGAAATTTAGAAATTAAATAGATATTTTAAATAATACACAGATTAGAGACTCTTTCTCATGGGTTACAAGCTAAACATGCTGGCGGCACCTTTACAAAAATAAATAATTATTATGTAATACACGGAAGTAATTTATTATTCTATTGGTTTAATAATAGAACATCAAATTTAAAAAATTTTTGTACCTGTTCTATTTTAAGTTTTCTTCAAAAATGAATTTATATGCATTATTTAAAAAAATTAAACTTTTTATATTTAAATTTTGTATATAAAACCATTATTATTTTTTTACTTTACCTCCATAATACTATAGCCACCCTAAAATTATCTAGTAGTCATTAGATACCTACTTTTGCATGAAAATATTATTTTTCTTAAACTTCTAGTTTAGTATTTGGAAAAAGTATGTAAAATCCCGATTTGAACATCAGATTCAAACCGGAACAGGAAAAAATTTACAAAAGTTTTAAAGTTTTGAATTAGTCATTTTCTGTTCTTAAAATAAGTATTACCAACCAAACTTAAACTGGATGCTACATGTAATTCTGGGCAGATTAAACTGGAAAAAAAATTGTACTAATTTCAAAAAATGTCCTTTCTGCATCATATTTTTTCTTTAAGTAACAATTTTATTAACAAGCTAAATCCACGTATAAAACATCAAAATCTTGATGATGTCGATCAGACATGAATGACGTCAGTGATTTTCCACGGATTCTAAAAATGCCTAATAATTTTAATCGATTGTTATTAATTCAGTCTATATTTTAAATAGATCAGTGCCGGATTAAGTCAGCGCGGGACCCGTAGCAAATGTTATCAAAGACTCGTGGTGTAATTTAGAATACATATATTCAGTTCAGATACAAATAATTTAACTAAAAATTACAATTACATAAATCCATCATTTTTCAAAAAAAAATAATAGTTAGCCTTTAGTTTCTAAATAACACAACCAATCTCTCACGTGAGTTTTTTTTATTTATTTTCATTATCGTATGTTTTTTTAAGAGAAGAAATCACTATTGATATGCTTCAGTTCGCTACTTCTTTTCGCAATCTAATAATAAAAATAATCCGCGCATGCTTGCGAGAAATTTAAATTCTGGGTTTTTATTCTGCTTGGGCATGGGAATCCAGAGATACTATTATTAAAATGAGTAGGTGATAGACTGCATCCCTGCCTTGGTCCTTGATTAGTTCTGATTAATGTGGTTACTTCTTTTCCTGTATTAAATGCCTTGGATATCCTCTCTTAGTCATTATTTCTCATAGTTTCAATCTGTTTTTTTGGTCAAACTTCTTTTCATAATTTATAAAAGCTAGATGACTTTTTAAATTAAATTCTCGTATTTTCTGTATTATTTGGTTTGCTGTAAAGACGTTGTCAGCGCAGGATTTACCTTCCTAATTAAACTAAAAAAAAGTACAGCAATTTAATGTAATTGACTTATTCCAAATAAACCACATAGCAAAAACATAAAGAAACAGTAAACATTTTTATCATAATTGGTAGAAAATTTATGCAGATTTAAGACAATGCGAATGAAAAACCATCATATTAAAGACAAAATTGGCAAGAAATGTGACATTAAATCTAATTTTTAATAACAAAATGGTGAAGGTTTGATTTGAAAAATTCATCAAAAAATGTAGTATTTTCTACAAAAGATGTAGAAAACATTAATTCCATTGTCTCTTCTATTTATTAATATAATAAATAAAATATTAAATCCGTATAACAAATATTAATTTATATAGCAGATAATAAATATTAAATCAGAGAAATAAATAATAATTTTAAGTGGAAAACATTAAATTTAAATGAAATTGTTGTTTAGAAAGTTTAATTTTCCATAAGTTGTTGGACCACGTAAAAAATTTCCATACTAAGTAGAAAATAAATTTTTAAAAAACTGTTAAAAAGTGATTTTATTTAATAATTAAATAAATTGTGATTGAATTTAATAATAATTAAGATGTAGATTTTTAATGAAAGGAAAATAATCTGAAATTTATTTTTTCATAAACATACTTTATATGCGAAGCATTAGATGTTTGTTTGATCATCATGGATTTTCGTAATGGTGATAAGAAACTAGATGGAGTAACTTTGGAAGGGCCAGTTCTGCAACACGAAAGCTGAAACCTTAAAACATAATAAATATAAATCAATTAAAAGCCATTATGATTTCTCAGCTTAAGCTGTAGTGATCCTGGGTCCTTGGAGTAGGAATGTAAAAGCTATAGTTGCTTAGATCAGTCGTGAATCCAACGAGGAAATTCTGCTACGGTGCTGAAATCGAAGCGTACAGAGGAAATTAGGAATGAATTATTCCATCTTACTGTATAGTTTGATGTTTATATTGAAATTTATTATTTCTGTTATTGTTATTAATTTATAATAATATAAACTACTCTATATTTTTTAATCAAAATTGTTATTATTAAATATTGTTGTATATTTTTGTAATTCTATATGTAATTTTAATTCAACTACATAATTATTATGATTTTTAGGTCACTTCGTATTTATAAATTAATTTTTTGTAAATATTTACAATAAAAATTTAATTTAAAGCAAAACTTACGAATATTTCCTCAGGGAGGTAATCTCCTCAAGATCGCATTATAATACTAAGCTTAGAATAAGTAGCATTTATAGATAGCGGGTAAAATAACTCTACGTTAAGTTACTCTAGCCTACCCTACGTTACATGTTATGTTAGCGTAACCATTCCATCTTCTTTGTAACGAACTCCGCAATACATTTTATAAAAAATTTATTTTTTAATTGAGTTAATTGATCTACTTTGTTGTAAATAAATTTCTTGATGGCTAAGATCACTTAAAAAAGTTATCCAGTAACCAAATTGTTAACAGCTCAGAGTCCAGGCCTGGAGCTCTACCCACTACAAAAGATCCAGCAGACTAAAAAATGCTTTTTTAAACAAAAAATATTTAAAGTCAAAATATTTCTTTAAAATACCGATAAACTCAAAAAATATTTAATATAAATATAATTTATTGCTTTAAATAATTTTAGAGTCATAATAGTAAATTATTTAATAGCATGCTGAAATGTTGATGAAATTCAGTGTTCATTTAGAAAATGTGTAAAACATTTTTTCAGAGTTAATTTAGTATTTTGACCATACAACAAAGAGAAAATTCAATTTTTATATTTGTAAGACAGAGATCAGCGAAGACTATAATTCAAACTAATGCTATGCAAAAAATTACTTTTTCAGGAATAGCAGTGGGTGGCTTTTTCCTGTCAAGTCTTTCCGATATAAGTGGCCGAAAATTTATGATACCTTTTACTCTTATGCTCATTTTTAGCGGCACTTTTGCTTGTGGTTTTGCTCATGGACCTGGAATGATCATGACTTGCGCTTTTGTCTTAGGCAGTGGGTAAATATTTCGTAACATCTTCTCGATGCAATTTGACACTTGGTGTATTTCAGTATAGCTACTAACGCAAATTGCGTAAAAATTCATTTAGCCGAAATGTTGCCCATAGCACGCCGTGGAACCTGGTTAGTATTTCCCGATTTGTTTTGGAGTTTTGGTTACATTTTGTCTTCTCGTAAGTACCTGTTATTTTAAGATAAAATTTGTTACTGTTTTTTTTTCAGTTGTAGCTTGGCTTCTAACTCCTTCAATCCTTCACAACCAAAAATTTGATATCAGAATGGCTACTTGGAGATTAATGTTCGGTTTATCGGGCATATCGAGCATTATGGTTTCGTGCGCTACGGCTTTGGTACAACCAAGTCCCAGATACCTAATGTTTAGAAGAAGATACAGCCAAGCTTTGGATACTCTGAAACGAATATACGCTGTTAATAGTTCCAGACATTGCGATACGTATACGGTAACAATTTTATGTTCTCACGATAATATTAAATATTCATTACCCTTATCAGATTCGTCAAGAAGACTTACTTGGATGTGTAGACGAATTTAGTTTAAATGAAGATTTTGAACCTACGAATTGTACACAGCAAATAATTTTAACTTTTCAAAAATTTAAAAAATCGATTAGACTTCTGATGAAAGAACGTTTTGTATATATTACTATTATACTCATTTTTATGAAAGTCAGCGCTATTTTTGGGTAAAACAGAAAGATTTAATTTATATTTCCAAATTTACTTTCAAATATATTTAAGAATTTTATCGACCAATATTTGGCTATCAAAGATGTTAGAACACAGTGGAAACGATAACTGCTCCTTTACTGGATTATCAATTTTGCACTTGGATGAAGGCATTGTTGCATGCAACGATTTCAATCTACCCATTTCACTTTACAAAAATTTCTTTCTGATTGCCTTAAATATTGTATTTGGACAAATCGTTCTAATACTTCTTATTGATCGAATTGGTAGAAAGATCTGCATAAGTACACGAAGTTCCCTTGCTATAATTTTTTAATAATTTTGAATTGTGTAGTTGGAGGATGCGTTACGTGTGGAACGTGTAGTTTCCTTTTGGGTTCCATTAACAACGCCTATTTGACGCAGTTTCTAATTTCATCGATTCTAATGGCTACGTACAGTTTAGTGGAATCTGCTCTCAATGTGGTCATAATAGAAGTTTATCCTACAGCATTTAGGTAGTCAGTCCACTTATCACTTTATCCAGTAATGGTAAGACAACGTTCTGTTTTGGAACGTTTTAGGGGAACAGCTGCTGGAGGTACTCAGTTTTTAGCAAACTTTACAGGAATTTTCGTAAAGTCGTTTCTTCAAACACCCTGTCACTATTCATTTATATTTGTCGGAGCCTTTCTACTGGGTAAGTACGGATTTGATAAATATCTATGTAAATATTCAAAAAAAGAAAAAATTACCTTGATTCACTAAAAAAAATTAATACGAATTTTAATCGCAGATTAAATGTTAATTCAAGTTCAAATATTTTAGCATTCGGTGAATTATCTAAATAATTTTGATCTAATTTAAATAAGTTTTACGATGAGAACCAATGACTAATATTTAAAATATTCAGGAATGTGGGAATTCTATATAATAACTTTCAATTATTTTTCTTTATTTAATTTATTAAAATGTATATGTAAATACCTACGGCCTGGATTATGTTATAACTTCACATATTTATTAGCTTAAATAATCTGACATCACGTTATTGAGTTTATTTTCCTATACTAGTTTCTATTCCTAAAAATCTATTTCATTATTTGACTAATTTAGCAATGCTTATCTGATTCTGTAAATTAATAGAAAATTGAGATAAAAATAAAATATTACGAAGTTGTCTATCTAATGTTCTAGAATTGGAAGTACGAATATTGGAAATATTATGCGTTGTAGAAATTCAATAAGATTTATATTGGTAAAATAATTCTTATTAATTTCTAAAAATATTTTGTGTATTGCGTAGTATTTAGTTGATGTTTTGAAGTAAGTTATTGCTATACTTAAATTATTTTAGTACATAGGTATTACCTATTCATTATAAAATTTCATAGTCGTTAGCAAATTCTCACTTCTGCGTAAATAATAATCCAATAATTTTCAGCTGCTGCGGTCCTCGGATATTTTATTCCAGAATTACGTGATCAATCGATGGTTGAATAATACATAAATAAATAAAATTCATAGGTATATAAAAAATATGTGATATGTAAATGTTTTAAAGATACCCAACTGAAGATATAACGTTGAAAAATCTATATTGTTGTTTATTTAATTTGCTTATTTTTAAAGCTTTGTATTAATTTTAATGAAAACAATTAAATAACCAAAAAGACTCAAAGAGGTAACGAGTAAAGAAAATATTGAAGTTAATAGGAATCAAAAGCTAGTCTCAATTCAAATTAATTTTTTTGTCAATTGATATGTCAGAGATCTATGTTTTCCAACCAATGGTAAGTCAGAGATATGTGCATACATAACATCACATGGTGGATTTCTTTTATGTAAAGTTATGATGGTGAGAACTTCTTTTTCTTGTATTAAGTCTACGACTTGTGCTTTCACCAATAGCAATCCCTCGTATAATCTCTCTCTTAATATTGAGATATTACTATATTTGAATCGTACAAAATATAATATAACTCCGCCAAGCGGCAAACTTTGAAAAATAATCTAAAATATTTAATTCTAATTGGTAGTCTTCCGATACCTGATCTCCAACCTCTCTGTCATTTCACAGGTCTTGATTCAGATCTTTATTCTCTATCTGTTACTATTCTTTTTCTCCAAGTTCTGTAGCTCTTTTCTCTTACCATTCTTCTCAAATTCTTATGAATAATCAGTCAGTTCTGACAAATTTTACTTGCTTTTCGCAGTATGTTTACGAGAACATATCCAAGGGTAACGAAGTAGATGCTGCGTTTATCTCAATTCTAAATAATTGTAAAAATTGTAAAAACAGCTTTTTATTAGGGGTTATTCAGTTGTCATTCCATACCCGAAACGCAAGAACTTGCAAAAAAATAGGAAATATAATTTATTCACAATCAGTTAGTAATCGACACATCCCAGACTTTTAATAAGTTGGACAATAGTTTATTATTTACTTTCACTTGCCAATCAATTAGAAAACTATTTTGTTTTATTTCCCAACCTTAGAGTTAGACCACGAAATGACCTACAATGTCGCAATGTTGGTGACAAGAAATGGAACTAATAAAAAATGTGAGTTAATAAAATGAAATTTAATGATATTTAATTATTTACAAACTGATTGTGATTAAAATAGTATAAATAGTATAGACCTTGGTGTCAAGCTCCATTCCAGCTTCGCGCTTATAGGTGTAACTTAGCACTCGGTTGTAATGAAGCATTTTTTACCTCGACACGTAATACACTATTGTTTAACTGTAAAACACTAAATAACATCGGAGTAAAATTGGTACTACTAAGCCAATGACTAATATTTAAAATAACTAATAATTACTATGTAATACTAAAGTAATACTTTGCACCGGCGGATCTAAAAGTATTTAACATCGCTTGAATAGAATGCAGCAAGGTTTTAAACCAAAAATGCCGCTCAAAAATAATTTCTTGACTAATTTGTACTATTTCAAAAGTTATTAAATTATATTTTTATTATATTTTGCTTTTGATTAAATGTAACTGAAGATCGATAGTCATAATAATAAATTGGGGTCAATTTTTTTTAAATGTTTTAATTTACTTTTTAAATTATATGATTTTCCATATAATTTGATTTGCGTTTTTTTATTCATTATTATAATTTTTAAATATTTCTAGTTCTATTCTGTCAAAAGTGGTAAATTTATCTTTCAGTGTCTTTTAAATTTTATATTTTAGTGACTTGCTTAGTTTTTGCTTATTAAAATTCCACAGTAAAACATTTGCTATAAAAGTAAAACTTTAAGTTTGACAAGTATTTATATGACTTATACAGTGTAGTATTTCTTAAAATCGAGGGGTATTTAAAGAAGTTGCTATTATATTCTGAATCGAAACTCCACTATTGATGACCGATGCCAAAGTCAAAAAAGGTAAAATATTGCAAATTTATAAAAATAATTAGTAAGTAGAGAAGATCTATTTAAAAAAATAATAATTATCAATCTTGATGATTGTGATCTATCAAAAGAGAGAAGGTTGGTTTATGTCAAACGCCGTTGTAGCTTTGATGGCGGTGAAAAACGTAGACGTGACGTAGTACAAAAACGTCGATTTACTATGTATGACAACGTTTGTCTAGTCCGATTTTGTTTTGTATCAACAAATTTTCGATACAAATCGACATTTCATAACTTGAAGGTTTATTTACACAAAAATAAAGAATAATAGTTAATTAAAAAATAAATTTATTTTTATATAAATACTCTTCTATATTATTATTTTATAAGATATTGTTACGAAAGAACGTCTAATTATATTTGATGACTAATGTATGACGTCATGTATGATGAGTCAAACATGATGAGTCATGTGTGATAAGTCATGCATGATAACAGCATTAGTCATTCAAATATCGCTGAATTTACAATCTAGAAACGCACAGAAGTGAATAGAAATTCCTGGAAGGTTATGGAATTTTCTGGAAGGCTGCAGCGCGATTTCTAGTGACAAAGAAATTCCAGTTCGAAGTTACAAGTGTGAAGATAAATAAAGTTTAGATAAATAGTGAAGTAATAAACAGAGTGTTTAAATAAATCCGTACTTAGTGTTAAATAAATTATAGTGTAAATTAGTTTAGTGTTAATCTTAGTGTAGTAATTATTTTATTGTTATAAACCGTATCTGTAAATAATATTTGTATTAGCCCTTTAGAATAAATAAACGTTTTAATTTTCATTACAATATTATAAAATATAGTAAAATGAATTAATAAATTTCATTACGAGACAACATATTCAATTAAAAAATTGTAAATTAGTATATTATAACGTTTTTATTTAACAAAACAAAGAGTTTAAAAACTATATATTTTAGTGATCCAATGATATTCCTCCGAAATAATTAATATGTAATATACAGTAGCGGTCACAGTCAGATAAAAGATTGATTGTTAAACTAAAGATAACGTACTGATAAAGGTAGAAAACAGAAAATGGACATTAAAAATATTAATATTGTAGTACCTTTTCTTCGCTCCACACCTTGAAGTTAACGAAATTTTTGTAAAAATTTTCAGAATTTCTAGGTATAATTGGCGCTTTTTCGGAAATCGTTAAGTGTTTCATTTTCTCGCCATTTTTAATTATACGTGCGTTTATTGAAATAAAAAATAAAAATTCAAACTTTCATACTTAAAGATGAGTTATACAGCACTGTATTAGATAGATAATCGGTTAAAGTTCAATGTAATTCGCAGTTTTTAAATTTTTAAATTGAAAATTAAGATGACTTAAGAAAATTAAGTACGTACATTTCTATGACCGCTACTATACCCGTGGAACAAAAGTTTCTAAACTTTTAATAATGAATTTTATAACTAGAAACGCAAGTAAATTTGAAAAATACATAAATTTTAAGATTATTTATGTATGCCGTCAAAAACGCTTTTATACAAATTTAATGTTGAACTTGCTTTGACGGCGTCTGAAGGCACATCAGCGTTAGAAGATTATATATGGGAGGTCCTGAAATATTTCTGAAAGTTCTGAATTTTATTGAATAAAATTATTTCATACAGAAATACAGTAATTCTATAGAGTGTTATTAATTTTGTATATTTAATATTAATTAGTTATAGATGATTAATTGACAAAAAACGTAAAATTTTCCGATAGTCCCTCGTAAATAATTGAAGTAAAGATATTTGAGAATCAAATAATAAATACTCGATGCGTTACATTCCATTTTGTAAGAAACTATAAATACTTTATTTTTGTGTTATTAAGTTTTAGTAGAGGAAGTGCATCAATTTTATTTAAATGCTGAGGTTCTATTTTTAAATATTACAATTTTTATAGCATTCTTTTGTAATCTTATAGAATCGAGCTCTATAAACGAATTATCTATATAAAAAGTAAGAGCAAACTGAAAATAAAATACATTACACAATGCTTTAGTATTCACGTGGATAAACAATCAGTGAGTGCTTACTAACATTATTCGTTATACCAATACACAAAATAATCAAACACAACAAACTTTTTTAACTTTTAATCCACGCAAATATTTTACACAATTTTTACTAAAAATAATTTGATCTAAATTTGCTAATCTCTGTTCATGAGCTTCTCTCGATACGTCGTACTATATAAATGTAAACCGTCAAAAAAATAGAACAATAGAATTTTGTATCTTTAATAACATGGAAAATTCTTTCAAACGCGCCATTTTACGAAACACCGAAAATAAAAACTAAAGTAAATATTTTGGAACTTATTCACAGGAATCTCCATAATGCACTTAATTGTAATGTAATTAAACATCTAAAGGAAACGACCTGTGCGCGTCGAAATTCTTAAAGTATGTTTGTATGTAAATTTCAGATGGTACCGTGTGCCAATGCTAAATCTGTATTCGACGCCCGACGTCGTAGTGCCCGGACAGTCTAAATCGTCGGACGGATTACAACGTGTTTTGGTTTCAGTTTAAGTTCGCGATTTATACACCAATTTTATATTTATAATACCAATTCATTAAATAATAAAATGAATGCGTTAAATAATTACATCCAACTTTTAAAACTTATGTGTTTGTGTAGGCGTTCTACAACATTTTTGTACGATATATAAACAAAATATTCTTCATCGTAAAATGTGAAACTCGACGGTAATAAAAATGAGTGAGCATAACCAGGACACCACACCTCAAGTAAGACCGCGTAGAAGAATTAAGCGAAGATTAAGTAAGACACGTTTACCAACACCGCCTCCAAATCCGCTGTCAGAAAGTTTTCAACAACCCAAAACTCCCACAGAGAAAAATGTCAACTTTTTCGAACATGTCGATGCGGTCGAGATGTCGCCGAATGTATTACATAAATCAAATTTAGATCCTCTTTTCGCTCCGGTTATTGCCACTGATCAAGCGTTCGATCATTTAGACAAATTATACAAGTTGTTGGATCAAATGCTAAATTTGAGACAGCAAAATGCTAGAATACATAAACGACTTCGCGACTTGAAATACCTCAAAAGCCTTCGAAACTTACATCAACAGTATCGTAATCCCGACGCATTTAAAGACTTCTCGGTCTTGGACAACGATCCCGTGTTTAAAAGTATAGAATCATTTCTATCTCTACATAAAAGAGATCCCGAGAAAAAATCTCAAGGTTTTAGACAATCTATTATGAAAAAACCACGAAATCGCAGTTCATCGTTAAACGGAAATGGTACGAGCATAGATTCAGATGATCTACAAAATCGTAGACAATCATCAACGATAACCGATAGAAATAAAACTGCCAAGGTTTCTAAATGGACCAAAGTGAAAGCAGCATTCAAATGGGAAAAAGCTTCCCCAAGCGTTTCCGGTGCTAAATCACAAGACAGCGGTTTAGGAATTATGGTTCCAATGAATTACGAAGTTGCTCGATATTTGCGAGTACCTTCAAATTCAGACGATCACACCGGAATTAGTACAGGAGATTCGGGTGCCGCCGAAGGCTCCAGCCAGGGATCATTATCTTCTGCATCATCTGCAGATGATATACATCATTCAGGTACAACATTTTTAAATATGAATTACAAGTGTTATTTTTGCATTTATTCTGTAACTTTGGTATTTATTTACACTTTTGCTTAATCGTTTGATGTTTATTTAAAAATTTTAATGACGCTCTATAAGAATTACAAATCAATGGATACATAAACACGAGAGCGTCTAGTTTACACTATAACATACTTAATTTATTTCTGAAATTTCCGAAATTTTAAATTTGATTAAACGTAAACTAAAAATACAAAATATGCTATTAAAACCTTTTAGCTTGACGAAGTCACAAAATGACTAAAAGTTAATTATTAATTAACTAGTTACTTATTTTAGAATATCACAATCCAATCATCAATGATATTTATTATAAGGTAAATTAAATTCAAGTATCTGCTAGTAATAATAACAAAATCTTAATTCTTTTTTACGATTGAAGGAAAGAGCTAAAATTAGTCCAAGTAGCAAAAAGAGAAAAAAACTCAATAACCCAGTAAATGATTCCTTTGATAATGTTTTTAACGATGAACCCAAAACCGATGTCAGCGACTGCGAAGAACTTTCTCATAGCGTTAACAGTAGTTTTTTGGAAGATTCACTCAAATCGGATGTATCGAAAACTGAAATACCTAAAGATGTAGCAAAATATAATTCAGTAATTGCTCACAACGAAACGGTAATTTTTTTTTACATATTCTCTAATTCATTCTAATTAAAACTCTAATTATTAGGCAAGCAAACAAAAATCTACACCCAAAAGGATTTCAAAATGGGTTAAAGTAAAAAACGCATTCTTAACTCCAACTCTGATACACACGAAAAATACGTCGAACACGGGTCGGTCGTTTGGAATTTGTAAAGGTAAAACAAACACCAGTTTCAAAAATTGCGGAAACTGACGCACTAATATTTTTTCCAGAATTTCATTTCGCTAAAACTGAAGATGAATCATACAAAGTTCAAAACGAAATTGAAAGAAACTACCAAGAATTACGTGACAGAATTTATCAAGAGTTTGATGAAAAGTATCCAGAATTGAGAGACTCTTTATCCAGCAATTCGACTGGAGGCAGTACAGGAGCAGATGGTGGTGCAAAAGAAGAAAAACATCAAAGTTATTCCAATGCACGTTACAAAGGACAATCCAATAAACCTCGAGAAAGTATTCAAATGCTCAAGGAAAACTTAGCCCCGGAATTTAAAAAGAAATTGGACGAATGGGAAAAGTTTAAAAAACATAACGCGAAAGATGATTTAACACTAGTCACAAAAACTAAGAAAAAACTGGGAGAGTGGCCTAAATGGAAATCGGTAAGCAGTCAAAAACACGATCACAATAATGATCCTCAGCCTTCAACTTCAAAAAGTAAAAAAACAAAAGACCAAGAGTTAGGGGAATTTCAATGGTTTGAAAATGAGTTAAAGAACATTGAAAAAGAAAAGCAAATTTTAGAATTCGAAAGACAACAGTTTATTCAAAGAGAAGAAAGGTAAATGTCAAATTTATTTTTATAAAGTTTTTTAATCTTTGCAAGCTTTAGGTTAGCTAAACTTCGGCGCACTGTCATAAATAATGGTAACAAGAAAGATATTTTGATACACACACCTTCCGGATTTTACAAATTCGAAGGGATTTCTAGGGAATTTACTCAAAAATTATGTGAATGGGAAAAAGCACAAGGAATCAAACCGGAAGAATCCACGTTTGCGTTACTCAGTTCTAGTTTTACTCCAAATATCACTGTTGATACATGTGAATCCGATATTCGTTGTAAGATAAATGTAATTAAAAATTATTTGAAATTAAAATTTTAATTTTAATTTTAGCAACGGAGCATAGCAACATCAACAGTTTAAGATTGATAAGATCAAAATCAGCCGAGAGTGTAGCTGTATCCAATTTAATAGAGCCCTGCTCTTCAGCAGCGCATCATCCGTCGAGTTTATCACTAAATGATGTCGAAGAATTAGAAAAAGAGTGTTTTTCCTATTCTGAAAACTCTTCCGCTCAAGATATTTACAGTTCTTTAGATAAATTTCAGAACGATGAACCAGAAGCTGTGATAGTAGAATTTGAAGATATCGTTGAAGAAACTGCTTCACCATTGGAATTTTTAGAGGAAAAACATTTTCCCGTTTATCAACGTGAAAAAACGTTAAGCATTTGGTAAATATTATTGTTTTATTAAATAAAACATGCATTATAATCATTCGTTTTCAGCGATAATAATTTAGAAATAACTCCATGTGTCCAAGTAGTTAATTCCAACCCCAATAATTCAGAGTACAGTTCTTATTTAGTGGAAGAAAGTTTAAATCTTCTAAAAAGCATTGCAAATGACGAAAATATGGAATGCGGTTTTCTGGCTGATAATTATTCAGGTAGTTTCTAATTTTATTATAATATGTGATAATATTTATGATAAGCTTAAATTGCTTTTATGTTATGTATTGTAAGTTATGACTTTATTTTTAATTTTTGAATTAACATGAAAACAATTTAATCTTAACATAATTTTATTATAGTAACAAATAAATAATGTTTATAAATATTTCTAGGAATCATCCAACATGATGGAGGACTACACACTCCAGACGTAATAAAACTCCAAGTAAATTTTCAGGTGCATTCCTGAATAAACGTATTTTAATTGACATAATATTTTTAGGACATAAATGAAACTCAAATTCGTCGTGTGAATCAACTTATTGAAAATTTAATTAGTTTACAACAAATGCATTCAAAATACATTTCTGATATATCAGAAGAAGACTTCATATCCAGCGAAATTCATTTCCATAATCTTTTGGAATCCTCCCAAGATATATTTTCAGATTTATTCCAGATGGTAACGAAACTTTTGTTTTTTACTTATACAATATAGAAATTTATTTTAATTATTTCAGGCAGAACATTTGCAGACAATTTTACAAAATAAAAAGTTTTCTTCTTATTTCAATTTTACGGATTGCATATATTCCGATGTAATTGCAACTACATCAGAATTAACCTCTAAATTTTCCGAATACAAAAGAATCCTAACCTATTTATTTGCAGCTTCAGGTAATAGGATGAATAATAGCTAAATATTTTCATAGTATGTTTACAATTTTATTACAGATATAACTGCTCCTCAAAGACAGATTAAAAATGAGAAAACAATGGGACATCAGAGTATTGCCACCTGTAGCGAATCAGAAGACAGTTTTGAAAATCATCAAGAAATACTCAATAATAAAAGAACGAGGTTCAAAAAAAGAGATTATTATAGCAAACAAATAACGGATGAAACTGAATATAACGATGTAAATTATAATGATAATACAAATTTAGATTTAGATGAAAATCAAGAAACAACAGTGCAAAATGTGAATTCCTACGAAACTCTCAATGCAAAACCGACCACTTTAGAAAAACTTATAATTCCTACCAAACCTACCACTTTTTCTGAAAATTCAGCATCTGAACATGAACCTGTTGATATCTTTGTTAAAACAACAAAGAAACGATTTGCTCCAGTAATTCAAGTAGTACCTACAAAATTGGAGTCAAACGGTGAATCTAAACTGGAATCAAATTTAGAGACCGAAGAAGTTTCTTCAAAAATCCAAGAACTTACTTTTCGGCTACCACCCTTACCGTCATCTCCAATTTCTCAACGAAAAATGAGCAAAGACATATCACCAAGCATTCGTCTCATGTTGGCAAAATATAATCAACTAATTTCGGAACACGAAGGAAACGGTTCTACAAAATCTGCAGGTAGTAGTGGTTCAGCATCACCAGTTGCTTGGAGATCTCCAGTAAGTGAACGGAGAGTTAAAGCTCAACGAGATCGCTACCTAGAAGTAGTAAGAAAAAATTTTAATGGAAAGGAAGTAAAAAAATCCGCAAGTGCAAGCATCTTAAATACTGAAAAAAAAGAAATTCCCTCAGTATCTACAACGGATTTGACAAACGCATATCAAACAAAACAAGTAAGAGGAATTTTGAGGTCCACAAGTGCAAACGCAATTCGAATCACCAACGATAATGTTGGTGTCGAAAACAAAAATTCACAGTTGAAACTTTTCATTCCGCAAAAATTCGAAGAAAGCGATGTACCTTTGCCCTCCTGGAGGAACATTCAAATACAGAAAGCCAAAGAAAATTTTTTTAATTCGACTGAAGCATCGGCCATTGAAACGACGTCAGCTCCAGCTCTGATTGAGAGAAAGAAACAGAAGGCGATAAATCGGTTTAGCCATGTTAGCGTTGGAAGTGAGTCAAGTTGTGACTCTTCCGCTTATCCCGGAGCCCTCATAAAATCAGCTAGTGCCGGAATGATACATGTCGATGAATATACTTACAGAAATATTGATCCAGCACAACACCAAGACGGTTACGTAACTTTGCCGCGATTAGCACAAAAAGAAAAGGAGGGATTTTTAGGCGGAAAGCTATCGCTGTCAAATATTGCTTCCAAATTTCGAAAAGTGAGAATGAGGAAAAATAAAGAAAAAAAGAAAATGACAACCGTGTCCACCTTATGTCGACAAAGTTTGACCGTCGATATTAATTCAGATAATCAAGAAAGCGTTTCTCTCAAGAAACAAAACAGAAGTGATAGTTTAACCGTACCTGAAAATCAAGCTGCTTCCTCTTCGGATGACACTTCGCCTTCTTCGTCACGTTCTGGTAGCTGGATTAGAAGATCTAGAATATTTAAAGCTTTGTAATTTTATTAGATTTTAACTTTTTTAAATTATATTTAAAAAAATATAATGTATTATTTATCACAACATTGTTTCCATAAAATATTTTTAGTATTTCGTTATTTTTATTTAAATGGCGAGTAAAATCGATTTTAAAAATATAAGGGTAGTTTTCAATTATAAAGTCAAACGTAGGTATTTATGCGGTAGCTTTCGTCTAAATCCATCAATAGTTGGATTTCGGTGGTCATTATTTGTCCATCTGCGGTCAATGACTTTAAATACGAAAAAATCGTCAATCATCCCTTGCGTAGGTGTGCCAAAACACCTACCGCGTTCCTCGAAATAGGATTTTGATTGACTTTTCTTAAATAACTTACATCCTATATATATTTTTGGTTTTAGGTAAAATGCAATTTAATATAGTAGGTGTATAATTTAAAAGCACTTTTGCGATATGGAAAATACACACATATTTAATTTTACACTTCCGTTCAATGCTTACAACATTGGAATAACTTAAGAGTGGTTATTTCAAAAGTAAACAAAAGCAATTTAAATAATTTAAAAAATAAAAAAAAAGTATAAGTTTTATTGTAAATTGAAAATAAAAGAATTAAATATAATTTATCGAATTATTCTCGATCTCGATTCGAACCCTGAACCTGGAATACAATAGTTAATTACAATAAACCCTGAATGCAAACTTTTCTTATTACTAAATTATAGAGCACTTCATTTACATATTATGATTGTCTCTAACATTTTTAGATTTTATATTGAAAAATAGAAAAATATATTGCTATGATTTTTGTAGGCGACCTGAAATTTTGTAGGAAGTAATTATTTGAATTTTGAAATTAGCGCGCCGACACTAGTACGACGCGGATCTGCGAGCAAGAGAATTGTGTAACTACAAAAAAAAAATAAAGGAAAGTAACAGTGATTTTGCTATGAGAAATTGTTTTACTAATTAGAAAGTGGGTGAGAAATTAAAATTGTATGATTATATGAAAATTTAGTGATATCAAAAGGAATAGAAGTCAAACAAAGAGTCTATTTTTAAAAATATTAAAATATAAAACTTTTGTAAAAGATCATAGCAATATTTATATACGAGTATAGTTAATATTTTTTTAATTTAATAATATTAAAATTTTAAATAAAGCGAATAAAACTATATCAGCTTTACTTCGTGCATGAGCGTCGAGATTTAAAAATTTTAAGATTAATTTTGAGAAATTTTTTATTGATTTGATGTTAGAATGGTGCCGCAGGTGATTTTTATAACGTTCTCAAATTCAAACCGCTGAGAAAGACGTTTAAAATAAAAATAAAAAATAGATATCACAAAAACATCATTTTGATTCCAGTATAATATAATATTTCTTATAAGGGTGTAAAGAGACGAAGAGCGTTGTTTATAACATTGCTTGATTATTATAACATTTAGGGCCAATTTTACAAAAGTTGAATGAACTTCGATTATTTAATATAAAATGTTATTAGAAAAATTGCCCGCTAGGAAATTTGAGCCACGAATGCCTAGGGTATATTGCACAAACCATTTAGCCACCGGTGACGAACTACAATATACCAGGTGTGTAAGTATGAAACCGGAATTTGCCTATAGGTGGTGCTAGATGTCGATGCAGTTACCGACACATCACGTCAGCAGTGTCTTGTTATTGTTTTGATATCCGACAAAGATTTCCAACTCACAATAACACGAGTTTCATTCAGTAGCATTAGTTTATTAGAGATAAACATGTCGCGTTTTGTGCCAACAAATTACGATTTGCGGACAGCACTACTTTTCTGTTTTCATCTGAAGAAAACCGCAGCCGAATCGCATCGAATGCTTGTGGAGGCGTTCGGTGAGCATGCTCTCGGTAAAACACAGTGTTTCGAGTGGTTCAAACGGTTCAAAAGTGGCGATTTTGACGTGAGGAACGAAGAACGTGGAAAACCACCAAAAAAGTTTGAAGTCACTGACCTGCAAGCCTTGTTGGACGAAGACGACGCTCAAACACAACAACAACTGGCGGATCAGTTAAAGGTGACCCGAGAAGCCATCTCCCTTCGGTTAAAAGCCATGGGAAAGATACAAAAGGTGGGGAAATGGGTTCCACATGAACTCAACGAAAGACAGCAGGAAAACCGCAAAACATCATGCGAAATGCTGCTCGCCAGGTTCAAAAGAAAGTCATTTTTACATCGAATTGTGACTGGCGATGAAAAGTGGATATATTTCGAGAATCCTAAGCGCAAAAAGTCATGGGTTACTCCGGGTGAACCATCAACATCGACGGCAAGACCAAACCGCTACGGACGAAAGACAATGCTGTGTGTTTGGTGGGATCAGAAGGGCGTAATCTACTACGAGCTGCTGAAACCTGGGGAAACTATCAATACTCAACGCTACCGACAACAAATGACCGATTTGGATCGAGTTTTGCGTGAAAAACGACCAGAATACCAACAAAGACAACACAAGGTGATTTTGCTGCATGATAATGCACCAGCACACAAAGCAAAACAGGTCCAGGAAACGATCGAGTCGTTCCCTTGGGAGATTCTTCAGCACGCGCCTTACTCACCGGACCTTGCCCCATCCGATTACTACTTGTTTGCATCGATTGGACACGCACTTGCTGAGCAACGCTTTACTTCTTACGAAGATGTACAAAAATGGCTCGATGACTGGTTTGCCTCAAAAGAGCAACAGTTCTTTTGGCGCGGAATCCACAAATTGCCAGAAAGATGGGAAAAATGTATAGATAGCGACGGACAATACTTTGAATAAGTTACTTTGTATCATATCATTACAATAAACGTGTATTTTCTGTACAAAAATTCCGGTTTCATACTTACACACCTGGTATACCTCTACAAGAGGTTGTTTTTTGAAATAGGTGCAAGTTAGATTAAGACATGACAAATTTTATTTAGCAGCAGGGTTCTTTATATACTTAACAAGTTAAGTTAATATAGAAATTATTTTCCACTTACGTAATTTTCTTAAAAACGGTTGTTTGAACCACCTACACTTATAATTTATGCTTTCCTGAAATATTATTCCTACCAATAAGAAAACACAAAAAGTGATTTACCAATTTAAGAAAAAATTAAATTTTAACTAAGCGTCTCTTAAATTATTAATGGTGGTTTAAGCGTTAGTTAAATTAACTAATGTCCCTTTATTCGCTTGCCCATTGGTTAAAATACGGTGTAAGGGAATATAACTAACGCTTAAATTTTTAACTAGAAGTGGTGCAAACCGCCATAAGTGTTACTAATTTCCATTGCGCCATTTAGTTAAGTGTCTCTTAACTTTTTACAAAACACCTAAATTTAAGATTACAAAATTAACCACCTTTAGCGCTAAATAACGAAACTGTATTAATGTTACTATTAAAAAATAAATTCATGAGTTGGTATCATGGACATCTTATATATAAATACCTCTCTGTTTAAGGGGTCATGCCTAGTTAGACGTGAAAAAAATAGGTGATCTTGGAGAATTTTTTTTAAAGAACCAGAATAGTTTTTTAAGGATATGTTGGTATACATAAAAAGCAGCAAGTTTTTACTTAAATAAAATAATTTTTTTAATAAAATATATTCACAAACAAAAAAGTTATAGCCATTATCCCGAAGGTGCTTTTCAAAAACATGTTTTGCGGTGACCATCGCTGCTTGAATCTGGTTCATCTAAAATAAAAAATTCAAAAAAAGTTATACAATATATTAAATTGTCTAGTCCTTGAACGAAGGATTTTTCAAAATATCAATATAGGACAAAATGGCACACGCTCAAAGTTAATTTTCAATTTTTGATGAAAATATTGCTACTTTATCGCTAATAAAAACAAAACTATACATCGTAAAAAAAATTCCTTCGTTCAAGGACTAGTTTTTTATATCTAAAATAACTGTGCCAAATTTGAAACAAATCGATCTAGTAGTTTTCAATATATCGTGGTCACCGATGTTGAAAATGTCATTTCGAGATAATCGCGTTTAAAGATTTAAGATCGATTTTCTTTAAAATAAAATATTAATTTTGCAACTTACATCGAGTCATCTATTCCAGGCCCATATTGAACATTTCCAGATGATGTTGTAGCCTCCAAAATGTTGAGTTGATGTTGTCTCCGAGCCATTCTGTCTTCTCGGGTGGCTTGCTGCGTTCGGCGGTCTGCCGTCTGAATGCGGACTGAATCCTCCAATTCTACATATCGGTGAGCGTTTGGTCCATTTTGTATTCCCAAAGCGGTGTATATTTCTAAAATTGCTTGTGAACCTTCGTTAAAAACACAGGCGGCAATGTTGGCAGCAAGTTCAACAGTTTTAAATCCGCTTGGAACAATTATAGGGCTCATTTTCCATATCACTTGATTATAGCTCTCATTATTATTTTGATTAAAACCTCCGATGCATCTTTCTAATAATTCCTCCTTGCTTAGGTCTACATATATAGGTTTTATAGCAGTCAAAACATCAGAGGGTAGAGGCTTATAATCATGTGAATATGAAGCCAGTTTATCGCTCGCAAAAGCGCGCTGCCAGGTGCACCACGATTCTGCTCCGACCGGATAGTGGTCGTGTTGCGGAAACTCATCTGACGAACTATAGTGGTAATATGTGGCCCATATGGCATTTTTCATTTTCATCATGGACTCACAATTTCGCCTTATCGCCAAACCATAATAAACTGTCAGTTTATCTATCATTTTGCCAGTTAGTTTACCCTTTCCTCCAAGGCCTTTGGTTTTTGATTTGCACAAACGCAATCGATAACCCATTTTATTTTGAACGTGCCCTATGCACTCCTTTTTTGTAAACAAAACACACACAAACAACAAATTAAGCTCTAAAAGAAATAATTGTCCTACCGCACAGAATTCACAAATTATAATTTAAAAAAGTACAAATTACCAAAATTTAAATTGTAGTACAGCACCAAAGTGGAAACATGAAACTATACTGACCATTCATTGAAGACTATTCATTGAAATAATAAACCTATAGGGTAATAAAAATTTTAAAAATAGTTGGTCTCGGAAATTATTGCCAGATGCTGTAAATCCTATGTAATCCGTATTCGGTTTGAACGGTGTGTACTTTGAACTCTCATAATTTCGTCAATTTTATTACTTGGTGCTTAAAACTTTCAGGGAAGATTTTTGAAAGGTTATACTTACAGAAAAAAAAATAAAAAAAAAATCGATTTTTTTCAATTTGCAAGTAGGCCAGACCCCTTAAGAGGTTCTTAGTGGGTAAATACTCATTTATGATTATTATTCTATATTTTCTAAAAAATATTTCAGCGATATATTCTTAAAATATCAGGTGTTGCTAAACTTATAAAAAGCTTGATTAAATTTTTACTTAAAAATAATTAAGGACCTCTTAGATAAGGAACACTTATAAGCAGAAATGGTGCAAACGGACATTAGAACTATTCTTGTCTAGAAATTTAAGATAATATTAAACTTTAAGCAGAGAAATTAACCAATAAAAACTTTTAGTTTTAACTTAATTCAACTCTTATATTTTTAAAATGGTAAATGTTATTAACATGTGATAATATTTTTTAATAAAATAAAATAAAAATTTTCAATTTTTTCTTATATTTTTATGCTATATTAAATTTCTTTATGAAACCGGCTTTTAAATTTAATCTTAAAATTTATTTATTGATATATAATACGTCAATTCAGTGCCACAACTAAGGTGGGACAACCAAAAAGTCGCTTCAAGTGCAAGGCCGAAGAAAGCTCTAACGAGCACAAAATCACTGCGGGCTTAAGGCCGCGGTGAGAGCAAAACCAAGGAAACAAAAGGCGCCAAGCTTCGGTGTAAGCAAGACTGAGAGAACAAAACTGAAATCCAAGCCGCTGTGATCGTATATTTCGTGATCGTGAATATTTTTACTCAATTATTAGCTCGGCGAATTCAATTTATTTTATTTGTATTTTATGTTATAATATTGTAAATTCTTATTAATTTCGTTTTTTAAATTAAAAAAATAAATAAATAATACTGTAATTTGATGCTACTGTGTTTGGGAGAGGGGGAGCGTAAAATGTTTAACCCGCATCGAGCGTAACATAGGATAGTTACGGCACTGGGCAATTTTTAATTAGTAGCATGTTTAGTGCAGGTACGAAAAGAGTGCATATGATGCCTTCTTCCTCAAAAAAAAATTACAGCACTGAGAATGATTTTTCCCACGGCCCTGCAAAACCTAGCACCGGCACTGGGCATGTTTATTGCTTTAATTCAAAAAAATCCTGTTAGGAATATGGGTGCACGCACCCCAATGCACTTATGTAATCGGCGCCAATGACTTCTTATCATTATTACAAAGCTTGTTTCACTTTTTGTAAAAATCAGCGCCGTCGCCAGAGAGTAAGCCGAGTAAATCTAGGCTCGTAAAATTTGTCTAGCTTACTTTTCGATGCATCCTGGATTAATAAAAAAAACAAAAAAGAGGACATTTAAAAAAACAGTTAAACATCAATCACCATATTATGACGTCAGAAGTTAGTAAGAAATAGAATATTATAAATAATATTCAAGGAAATCCTAGAACTTTTTTTTCACCAAATTTATATCAAATTTTGTTTTTACCGGTCGTTCAAATTGGACGATTGCGTCAGATTTCATGCTTTCTTTGTTCGGTGAGCTTGTTCTTATGCCCGTACCTATAGTCAATGCTTGACTGGAGCAAAACTTAAGTACGGCTTAAATACGAAATCAACCAATCGCGTTCAACAATTTCATACTTAAGCCGTGATCAAGTTTTGCTTCAGCCAAGCATTGACTATAGAGACCATAGGTACGGGCATTAGTGTTTTACTGTTTTATTTTGATCTTTGTTTTCTTTTGCGGATGTCTACTATAATACAAATAAAAGGAACTCCAGGGAAATCTGAATAATTCCGGAAAAATCTTAGTGTAGCAATCTTCAGCATTGTGTTTGCTGACGAGTACTCAAAATATTTTACAAAATTGCTTAAACCCCAAAACCGTGAAAACAATTTGAAAAAATCACTTCCTTTTTTTTATATAATATTTGACAGACAAAAATGCAGAAAAGGAATCAAGCCGGTTCTGCGCGTTTCATAATGTTTCATATGTGAACGAAACTTTAAAACAGTGCATTTCTATTGGTTAAAAATCGAACAATCTTTTCACACTGCTGAAAGTATATCCGCACCAATCTCTAAATTATTCTCGATTGAGTCCAAAATTGTGATGTGATTTCGAAAACCGCATTTAAAATGGCTTTAAGAATGTGTAATCACTTGGTAAAGCAAACCTTCAACTACAAGCACATGTAAGTAAAAATATAAACTTACTTTAAATTTTACCGTCATAATTTCTAGGTTATGTCAACCATTTAAATTTTCTTCAAGAGCTTATAGTAGTGTGGATAATGCACTGAATGTTAATATTCCATCCACTAAAAAAGTGACAGATATGCCTCCTATGACTGAACCCGTACCTAATTTACCCGAACCCATTTATGCCACTTTAAAGGAAGAACATCAAAAGACACAAGTTACGACTTTATCTAATGGTATTAAAGTTGCTTCCGAGAATCGTTTTGGTGAATTTTGTACTGTCGGGGGTAAGACTTAACACTCTTTCTATATGGTCTTAGTAAAATAATTTATATTCTTGCTTAGTTGTCGTTGATTCTGGTTCGAGGTATGAAGTTGCTTACCCTAGTGGGATTTCACATTTTTTAGAAAAATTAGCATTCAATGTAAGTTTATTTTTTTTCTATCAAGTTGAAACTAATCTGGTTATTTAGTCCACTACCAAATATCCAGATAAAGATAATATGATGAACATCTTGGAGCAACACGGTGGAATTTGTGATAGTCAAGGATCACGTGATACTTTCATATATGCCGCTTCTGCCTACACAAATGGATTAGACGATGTAGTCAACTTGTTGGGAGAGGTTGTTCTTAGACCTCAAATAACTAACGATGAAGTAAACTCTGCTCGACAATCAATCGGATTCGAATTAGAAATGTTGAATATGCGACCGGAACAAGAAACTCTTTTGATGGACATGATACATGCGGTAAATTACATTTTTTAAATAACATTTTTTAAAAGGTTTTGAGTTAAAATTGTCATAACGAGGAACCATTAATTGAACAATTTTATTTTTTAGGCTGCTTATCGAGACAATACTTTAGGCTTACCTAAATTATGTCCTAAAAATAATATGGAGACTATAAATCGATCGATATTATTTACCTATTTAAATAAACATCACACTCCTAAAAAAATGGTAGTTGCAGGAGTTGGAGTAGAGCATGGTAAACTTGTTGAAGCTGTTGAAAAATATTTTGTTCAACAAAATACAATTTGGAGTAGTGACGATGTCCTAGGTATATCGAAGGTTATACCAGTCGATAATAGTGTGGCTCAGTATACAGGAGGTTTAGTCAAAGTTGGTATTTTTGAAAATTTAGCAAAAAGTGGTTTTATTCTGAACTTTATAGGAAGAATGTGATATTCCTCAATTTGCGGCAGCAGGTTTGCCAGTTCTATCACATATAATGTTGGCATTGGAAGGGTGCTCTCATCAAGATAAAGATTTCATACCAATGTGTGTTTTGAATATGATGATGGGTGGTGGAGGTTCTTTCAGTGCCGGTGGACCCGGTAAAGGCATGTACACTCGATTATACACAAACGTTTTAAATAGGTTTGTTGTTTTCATTAAAATAAATATTTTAATTACAAAGTTTTGAACTTCAGATACCATTGGATGTACAGTGCCACAGCTTATAATCATGCTTACTCTGATACCGGTTTATTTTGCATTCATGCTAGTGCACCTCCAAACTATGTGCGTGAAATGACCGAAGTTATTGTTAAGGAAATGGTAGCAATGGCTGGCTCAGTGTCGAATGAAGAATTAAGGGTATGCATGTTATATTAATAATCTTTATATTCTCGGGTTGTGCAATTCATTCTTCGTCTTTTTTAAATTGCTAATTACACATTTGTAATTTAAGTATGAAGAACTTTTTTAGATTTTAAGGGTCAGTTTTGTGTAAAGCCTATAAACCTAGAGTGGTCAACTCACTGTTGATTTAAATCAAAGTAGACGATCTTTTCTTTATATAACTGTTCTTAAATATTTTTTGTTATGATTTTCAAGTTTAAATTATTTATATTGATAAAGTTTTAAGCCGGTTAATTAAATAAACGTCAGAAGATAGCAAAGTACTATTGCTATATTAGCATACCGTAAAACGGGGTGAATAGCTACAAAACTTTCTTTTTTCATTTCACTGAGTTTAAAATCTATATCTTGTTTCGTAAGATGAAAACAAAAGTTATAATTTTTGTTTAATATGTTTGTGTCATAAAATACACGATTTCGACAAAATTAGGCGGTAACACTGTGTCGTTTTAGTCGCATAAGATTGCGTGGCAAAATAAATTCAAATTTGTAGTCTGCAAAACTTTGTTCATTAAACGGCAAATGAAAGAATCTGATAGTGGTGGATACTCGTATATTATGTGAAAATGGTTAGTAAACTTTAATTTAGTATTTGTTTTGACCTATCTGTGACTGGTTTGTGATGAATTAGCTGTTTAGATTAAATTTCGTTTTCAAAATTTTGGTGTGGTGAATAGCTACACCTACACTGCTTAAGAATTATGTACCAGAGCCCGGTGTTCAGATATTTATACATTCACTTACAAACAAGTTATCGAAAAATTTGGAAGAACCAAAGTCATATGGACGTGGTCTCCTCAAATTTAACACTAATAAAGCAATGTAGAGTTTTATTTTATAAGTTTTGTATAATACCTATTTGTATTACTTTTAATTTATTGTTCATGTATATTAAAAATATTTTCTCAAGAAAATGCCCTTCTACAAATGCCTGATATTAAAAAAACTTTTTGTTGTTGTATCAATTGATCCCCTGAGAGGGTCTATCGCTTCAGTAATGAAATAGCTAGCATGTATTTTTTCACCACCTATGCTGGGTGAATAGCTACACCAATGTTTTTATTTCTTTTTGCCATAATATAATTTTTTTTAGCTTTATTTCACTCGGGCACACTAGCCGAAAAAGTGACCATAATTTGAAACTCACTAAACACTTTATATCACTCTTAAAAAAAAAGTTATGCAGCTTGAAATTTCAAAATTGTAGCTATTGACCCCGTTTTACGGTATGTTATAAAAAAAATTCGTTTAATTTACATGTTTATTTCTGTTTTAACATGATACGCTAGTAGTCTTTAATATTTATAATATTTGTTTATTTTTGCATAATTTAGCGTGCCAAAACCCAGTTGCAATCGATGCTATTAATGAATCTTGAATCTCGTCCTGTAGTTTTTGAAGATATAGGAAGGCAAGTGTTAGCTACAGGTCACCGAAAACGACCTGAATATTTTATATCGGAAATTGGTAAGCTACTTTGATAAACAAATAAAAGTGTTTTTATTAATATTTTATTTTACAGAAAAAGTGACAAAGAATGATATCACAAAAGTAGCAAAACGATTGTTAAGTTCTCAACCAGCCTTAGCTGCTCGAGGCGATCTTAGAAAATTACCTTCATTGGAGCATGTTCAGCAGGGCCTTATGTATTAATAGTGACTTTCTAATAAATGTAAATACATTTTTAAATTGTAAACCTATCAACTATTTTTAAAAATTATGCTTGATCATAATAATTAAAGAGACTGTAAATATCACACAATCATTTTATGGTTGAAATTCATTTTTTTTAATAAAATAAGATCATCGAGATATTTATTAGATCACTTCAATATTTCTTAAATTTTTCAATTTATGTTGAAATTTTGAATTTCATTTTTCTGAAACAAATTTTTTTAAATGTTAGTATTTCAAGTTGCTTTGTAAATTTTAAGAGTTTTACATGCACAGCAATTCATAGGTTTCTGATATTTATTTATTCAATCTACTGTTAAACCTTTTGGAACAATAAAACAAGATACAAAAAAATTTTGTGATTGGTTTTTAAAAAATAATGTTACGTTTTAATTTTACAATTGAAAAATGATAGATAAGAGGTTTTACGTTTTTAACCAGATTTTTAAATTCTAAACTGACAATGTTCGCTATGTTTTGCTACAATCACTGGCAATATAATTAATGTCAAAAGAAATATAAACTACGAGCTTAATAATTACAATAAATAAAATATTTGTGCTTGTATTATACTCGAGTAATAGTAATAGCCTGAGTATTAGTAAAGCAAAATTGTGAAAACTTGGTACATTTAAGTTTTAAAAATTGTGTAGTGCAGATTTTGTTTTTTTTAAAATACTGGATTTCCCGGATGCCCCGTGACAAAGTGATAAGTATATGTCTTAAGAAAAAGCGTAATTTACATAAAATTTTACATAATAATTATGTAGATGTATATTTTCATTTACAGTAAAACTTCAGATATTTGCGTTTTTCAAATAGTCGATGTACAAACAATAAGTACTTTTTGGGATAACTTCGTACACCTAACTTTCACAGATAATTTTAATATTTTAAAATTTGAAATTATAAGAACTCGTAAAACGCGAAATAGCAATGAGAAATCGAATCGAATCGTGAAACTTTTTGGGATTCCATGGCATTGCCATATACTTCTTGTCATGTCTTCGTCTTAGTGGTTATTTTTTAATACGGGATCGTATCCTTATGTGCCATTTCGACGTGTCTTGAATGCTCACAATTTTGAGCACAAGGCGTTCAGGGTAGGAGTCTTGGCTCTGCCGTGGACACCGGTAATTACCTACCCTTTGGACTAGTGGGAAATCCCCAGGCTGGCGCCGCATAGGTGAGGATGAGTCTGATTATCGTTTTAACCAGCGTCAAACCGTTTTTTGATGCTGAGTTTGCTGTGCCGGTTTAGCAGGGGCCCCAGCGCGGTCAAGGCGCCCCTTGCTTGCCCCTGTCCAGTGACACCCTCAGGTATTTGGAGGTGTCGTTCCAGGGAATTTCGGTAACGAACATTGTTAGTTTTACCTGAGGGAACTTATGTGGATTATTAATAGCCGTTGATCGACCCCGATGCGCGAGTCACGGCACCATACCTCTATGTCGTCCAGTTCAGCTTGCAGTTTTTTAATGTTTTGTTTTGGCTTCTGCGAGCTGACGAAATACGCAGTGTCGAACTCTGAATTTCCGAACCGTCAGGTAGGACGCTATTAGCCTTACAAGTTCTGGTTTGATGCCGCTATGGATTAATTTATGAATTAACCATTGGTGCCAGACCTTGTCAAAGGCTTTGGCGACATCGAGGAATACAGCTTCTGTTGCCTGTTTTTGTTCCAGTGTCGACTCGTGGCATCGGGGTGTATCGTATTACATCTCCTTGCATTTTGAAATTTTAAAATGCCGTTATTTCGACAACTAATGCATAATCCTCAAAAATTTTTGTTCTAATATGCTCAGAAAATTGTCCTCTTTCTAATAGTGTATAATATGAAAACGTTAAAATCGTGGGTGAGGATTTTTGACAGTAACCTAAGTTATTATTATTTGTTTTTATAAAATAAAATAAACTACCGTAAAAAAAAATTATTTAAAATACTCATCTTTTCACGCCTGCTGACTAGACCTAACCCCTTAAAAGTTATGATTTTAAATTGCAAAATATATAATTAATTTACTCAAAATAAGTTTAAATTTTTTGTAAATTAATAATATACTTTAAAATATTACAGGTGAGGCATATTATTAATTAATAAAAAACTACTATAAAATAAATAAAAAACATATATTCACTCTATCGTTAAAAATCATTTTAAAAAGAAAAATCAGACCAGTGGAAGGGATTTTTCTCCTTTTATTATAGAAGTGGCGAAAAGGATTACATTCCTTGTTTATTACAGCATCCTATACACTTGAAGAAATTTTTGGAAATATTAAAAATTAATTTCAAAAGGCTGTAAGAAAAATTTTTTTAGTTGCGGAGGGGGTTTGTAAATTCTTATCAATTGACATAGAAGACAACCAGAAATTTTTTTTACGTAAGTAAGAAAAAATGTGGATATTTTGACAATAATCTAATTCTAAATATTATATTCCTGTTTAATTTTTAATATTAAAAATAATTTTTTAATATAATACCTCAATAAAGGTGTATCTTAATTTAAAATTATTTATTTCACAAATTGAGGAAGCAGATGGCACCTGCCGCCAGATCTTGATTTAAGTTCTTTTTATTTATTCTAATATTTTATGAGCGTAAATTTAAAATTCTTACCAATATACGAAATATATTGTTTGATACAATCATAACATTATAATGGTTAAAAGAAAGGAATAAAATTGTACCCCATTTTTACGTTTTTTCAAGAAAGTTAATTAAAAAATGTCCTGAAAATTTAATTAACTGCAAAATTAAATTAAAAACAAATATTAAAATAATCAAAAACTTTTAGAAATGTTTTAAACTTTCAAAAAAAAGATAAAAGTAAGTTACGGCTTTTTTTCGTCAACATAATAACTTTGGTTTT
Organism: Cantharis rustica; assembly: GCA_911387805.1. Classification (NCBI taxonomy): domain Eukaryota; kingdom Metazoa; phylum Arthropoda; class Insecta; order Coleoptera; family Cantharidae; genus Cantharis; species Cantharis rustica. The sequence goes on from OU426879.1 coordinate 42,721,186, forward strand.
TAAAAGGTTATAAAATCTAAATTTAGAATACTAAATATTTTTTTAAATTTTGCTCTCCTCTGAAAAAGATCTTATGGACGCCCATAATGACAAGTTTGTTGTTTTTTTGATTATTTTAAAACTGAAAACGGAGAACGAGAACCATACTCATCGCCCTGTATATGCAATTAATTTAAATATATTTTCAATCGTTTATATTGATATCTTACATTTATAGTTGTGACCTGTAGAATAATCATTAAAAAGATTTCCACATGGCAAATATTGAAATAGTTAAAGAGATATGCCATTTGTATAGCTAAACCTTTATTTTTGTTCGATTATAGCGAAACGTTTTCTTTATTAATACAATAATAGTAATATTATATCTAGAACGATGGACATTTCTTGCAATATAAGTAATTCAGGAGCATCTTCCGGTAGCACAGAATCTTCATTGTTGCCAAACGTAAGTAGTGTTCATCCAGTAAAAACGTTTGTGGTAAGTCATATTATGACTGCATTTATTTTAGGCCCAAGGTACATCTTCCAAAATATATCCCAACGTTGATGTTATGAAAGACAATAATGAATTGGAGATTAGGAAATGGGCGAATACAAAGAACAGTTCAAGTGAGTCATTAAAGTCAATAGTCAATAATAAAAAAGAATCCAAACATGATAGAGATGTGAAGTCGCCTGAAAATTTGGATGATGGTGATAAAAGCAGAGCATGTAATTGCACTGGTAGTGACAGTAGCGAAAGTAAACATGAGTGTTCTTTGAACGGCGTTTCGAAAGAAAAAAGACTTAAGTACTAGTTAGTTTACATTTTACATTGTGAGAAATTCTTCATTACTTTTATTTTAGAGGACTTTCGGTCTCGTACGAAGATAATTCTGATGATTATTTTAAAAATGATTCTAAAAATAATTATGAAGATGATTCTACATATGATGGCGATGATTTTGATGATTCTGAAGATGATAAATTTAAATATGCACTTCGGAAAAATTTTACGAAGGTGTTTCTAATCAGAGATTTTAGCTCAGATAACGACACGGACAACAATTCTGGCGGACAAGAAAGTAAAAAAAACATGAACCAAAATTCAGGCGACGATCGAATTGATCAAATTTGTGAACAGTAAGTAACTGAATTTACTCTAATTTACTAAATTGAAGCTTAAATACTTAAAAATTATTTTAGTCTTGTAAATTCAAAGTTGTCTGGTAAACGAAAACAAGATTCGATAAGCAATGAACTTGCTAATAAAAAGCCGAGAATAGAATCTTCAGAAAGTAATTTATCATGTAATAGGTAAGTGGGGGGGGGGGGGGGGGGGGGGGCGTTCATAAAATGCTTTATGCAAAATTTCGCCATTTTGGACCCCGCTATTTCTAAAAAAAACCCTATATTAAAAGGATTTGTATTTAAATGTCAACATCGCCGAAAATGTAAATATATACAATGGCGTGGTGTCGATTTCTGATACTCAGGGCAATTCCTAAATTTGCCGCTTTCCTATTTACGCAATTATGCAAAAAAAGTCTTTCATAAATCAATTTATGAATTGATATTAGTTTATTATTAAAATCAATTCATTAAAATTAAAATAATTAAATTACCATTTTGTTCTGTGTATTTTGTGCAATGCAAACTCTTGAATACATTCGTCAATGTTTATTTCTTCATCTTTTTCAATTGCCAAAAAACCAACGGGCATAATGCCCGTTTTCACCAACATTTATTTAAGAATTCCTTAGTAAAGAATTCTTAACGCTAGGTATTCCATAAAGTGAAATTTGCATTTCACCAACATAAGAGTTTCTTAACCAGCAGTTCCCTTGCTAGGTATTCTTTAAGGAGGACAAATGAACTAATGAGGGTCATAAATGTCATACTTGAATTTGTAGGTTATATTTAATGGCGGCATTACGGTTGTGTATGATTATTATGTAGTTAATTTTGTTAATTATGAAGCAGGTACTGTAAAGGATTATATAAACCGTTAATATGTGGTGTACATACATAAGATAATGTGAATCCTCAAGTGATGGCAACTGCACTCTTCAAAAATATAACAAGTAACGACCATGTTAAATAAATAAACCATAAATTGTTATAATAAAATTTATAATAATAAATCTTGCGGCAAATTCCACTTCATTGAAACTATCAAAATAATTTGCCCGCTTTTTAATGGTTCTGAAGTGTACAACTTCATCATCTGATGAATCATCATATCTTTCTATTCTATCAAAAAGTCGAATAGCATCCATGGCTAGAGAAGAGTGTAGAATAATGCACGACTATTCAAAATCAACAAGCACAAACACTAATTTATAACCTATAAATAGTATAATACAACCGCTAAGGAATACCTAACAGTTTAGGGGTCGGTAAATCGGATCCCTAAGGTTAGGGATTTCTTAATACCACTAAGGAATTCTTAGCGCTTGGTGAAAACCAAATTTGACATAAGAATTTCTTATCTCAAGTTAAGAAACTCTTAACGTTAGGAATTTGTTGGTGAAAACGGGCATAAATACCTAAACCTAACTAACCTAAATACCTAGACACAGTGGCGGATTTAGGGGAGGGCTATAGGAGCTATAGCCCAGAGCGGCAAAATTCAGGGGCGCAAATTTTTGAAAAAATACCAAAAGCACATGTGGAAAAAACCTAATGGATAATTAGGCTTATTAGACGGATAAGTAGGTACTATTTCAATTAATTGATTAAAATAAAATAAACTATTTATAAACGTTTTTATATTATACGACTTTTCTATTTTTGTCGTTCTAATATTGTCAGTATCCGGGAGCTTCATTCTAAACTAAAGGCAAAAATTGTAAGTATGTAAGTTAATTGTAAGTTAACTTATTTTAAGTTATAATCGGTTAATACTGATTTATTCTGATTAGAATAAACTAATAACAACTTAGAAAATATAATTTACAATTGAATCGAAAAAATGCGACTGACACAAATTTTGTTTCTATCAATTACTAGATTACTACATCAATACTTACATCATAAACTATGAGTGACGGAATTATTTTTTGAAACCCAACACTGGAAATGGATCATTTGATAGCAAAACCAACGTGGAAATCCAAAAATGTGAATTAGCAAAAGACTTGCCTTCAAATGAATTACACCCAACTATAACACCTCTTAATGAGGTAGAAATTGTAAAAAAACATTGAAATTGAAATGTCAGTCAATGAACAGCAAGAAGATAATTTTAATCATTCCAATACTGAACGTAGGCTTAACTTTGCTGAACTTGTCGGCAATGAAGTTTTTTCTAATACAATGCCTCAGCCAAGCTCAACTATTATGAAACACTCTGATATGTGTGACGATAAACATTCTAAAATTTGTAACAACGCTATGGTTTATGATCCTACTTTGTGGCCTATCAAAGATAACACTTGAGAGCATGTTCTAAAAAATAGAAGAAATCAAGACATTTCCAAATTAGATTTTAGCCGCTCCAAAAGATCCATTGGGGGACAACATCGTTATCTAACTCAAACTATGTTTGAAACTAGCTTAATCAATGAACAGAAAATAAAACGATCTTACCTAATATACTCAGAAAGTTCTGGAAAACTTTTTTGTATACCATGTCAACTTTTTGGAGGAATATCAAAATTAGCAAAGAAGGCTTTGATGATTACGAGTATTTAAAAACCCACAAAAATTTATCAGACCATAAGTCATGTGCCTTAGTAATGTGAAGCATCTAATTACATTCTTCGACTTTAAAGGTTAGAAACGGCTTTTTTGTCATTTTTATAGGGATATCTTTTATCTCGATTTAAAATATCAAGTAAAAAATTGCAATCATCTGAGATCGACCTATCAACTATATCAGTATTGTATGGATCATTATCAGAGTATATTCAAAGTATAAGAAGAGCATTTGACGATTATGAAAATCGAGCGCTAGCGAAAGCAAATATAACTCAATATATGAAGATGAAAAGAACAGGAGAAAGATACGAAAAATCCAGTCAGATGAAACCCGAGAAGGAGAAGTACAGTTGATTGGCAGAGAAAATTTCAGAATCAATACTTACAATATAATTATTGACAGATTAAATTAATATCGTAATAGAAAAAAAAAAAAAACTGTGTATGATGAGCTCTACTCGTTGTTTGAATTTTTTATTAGTGCTGGCAAAGAAGACCTTGATGTGAAGACACTTACTGAACACAGTAGGAAATTGTGTAATTTGTATGATAAAGATCTACCAACAACGAAGGTTTTTGTGAACGAGTGTATAATTTTTTTCGGATTCTTGAAAGAATTGGAAGAATATCCAAAATCAATACTTAAATGCTGCCAAGTGCTGCATGACACCGAACGACAAGATATATACCCTTATGTTGACATCGCACTGAGACTTTTTTTGACAATCCCTGCATCCAACTGTTCAGCGGAAAGGCCGTTTTCCGTTTTGAAAAGTTTTATGCTGGCAAATTATGAAATTATGCCTTTGAGATGTAGCAATTCTGACTATCAAATCAGAGCTAACCAACAAATTGGACTTTGGTGATGTTATAAATTCGTTTTCAAAATCTAGTTTACGAAGAAAGTTCTTATAATCATTTACATTAGTATCTGTTACTATCAGAAGCAAGGAACGAAAGCGTAGTTAAAAAGAAATTTTAGCATCGCATTCAATTAATAATTAAATCGCTTATTTCAGAAACAACCTAAGTCACATTTTGATTATTTTGAGTTTATTAAACCAACATGCATTTTTGGGGGTAACACATAATTTAATTTATAATGCTTTTGTTTATGATAAACTCCTACTTTAGTGGTAAATCTTTGACCTCAAGTTCGAGTTTTATTAAAAATCTTTAGATAAACTTATCAAACGTTTTAATTCACCTCCTGTAAACTGCCAAAATTTGACTTAGGTTGTTTCTGAAATAAGCGATTCAATTAGAGTATTTTTTAATTTGTAACATTTAAAATTGTAAAATATATAAAATAAAATTGTAAAAAATACAAGAAAATAAATAGGAGGGGAAGGGGGCAGCAAGTTTCCAGTAGCCCCTAGGCGGCAAAAGTATAAATCCGCCACTGCAGACATCGTAGATGTTAAATAATTTTCAATCACTTTTAATTTAGAGAAGCTTCTCTCACAACTGGCATTATTTATGGGAGCTGTGAGAAATATTCTTGTAATGGTTGTTCTTCAATTTGAATTACCGCCTTCTCAAATTAAAGTTACAAACCAAATCAAAGCTGTGATCGTCAAACAAACCTCGCACGATGTAATCCCCCTCGTAGTAACACTTACAAGTCCTTTTAAATCTGCGGATTGCTCTTTTGAATGCTAACGTCGTTACCTCGTTTACTAACCTCAAACTTCACCTAAACTTATATGCTAGTGGCGTAACCACTGCTAGGACACTTGAAGGAATAATTAGTACACATAAATTAAATAAAACACAAGATTCGGTTTAACGATGAATATATTATATATTTAACCGAAAAGAAAAAAAAGGTAGTCCGACAACCAATTTACCAGCAACGTTAATCTCCTTGATATCATTTAATTCAGAATACTTTAGTTTGAAATTTGATTTAATAACTGTTCGATAGTTAATCCCTCTGATCGTAATGTTTTCTAATTAACTATTCATATTTAATGACCAACCACAATCTTTATAGTACTTTGTAAAGAAGCGCATATATATATATTTTGATGTTCAACTCAATTATTTTTATTTTATGTAAGATCTTTAAATAATAAACCCTTATATTATGCTAAATTATCCGCTCTTATATAACTAATATCTCGTCAACTTAAACTAAGATTGTCACCTTATTAATATATCGTCACCTTAATTAATATGTCGTCAACTTAAAACTAGTTCGTCCCTCTTATTGCTAATTGGTTATTTCCTTAAATGTACCGTACTTAAACTATTATGTAGCCGCAAATAATCATGAAGAACTTTGTTAAAACAGTTCTTTAATGTCGTAATTCAATTGGTATTACCTTATATGTGGTCGCAAATAATCATAAGCAACTTTGTTAATATTCATTAATAACTGTCCTGAAATATCAGAATTTGTTACTACCTCATTGAGAGATATTTGAAAAAAGAAAAATGAGAAACATCATAGAATTTGCTTTATCATTTCCGGCTATAGTTTAACCTTTTCAATAATCAGCCATTACTGCGATATATTGCCAAGGCCATCTCATGATTTTAAGCGTCCACTCAACTTGTTGCGCAATTCATCTAAATTAAGTTATCTAATGCTATATATATATATTGACGTGAAATTCACCCTGGTTGTATTTTTTTACTTATTAATTAATTCAAATTTTGTTTTTCAAATTTTTCCAATTAAATATTAGTTAAATTTTACTTTCAATAAAATTATAAAAATGGCAACGCAAATTTCATACGATACCCATATCGCAGTCCGGCTTATCAATTGCACGCTCTTTCCTACGAATGCAATTTTAATTTCCAATACTAAAATAATCCAAGTTAAAATTCTAACTTGTAATTATTCTTCTTCTAAATCAGCGAAATCAATGAATTCGCTACCGCTCAGTAGCCACTCAATATCAAAAATATTCAAAACAACTCCAAAATATCAAAATAATCATCCAAAAAAAGCGTAGTAATGCATTCGCATATAATCACTTTATTCAATCAAAATCAAAATATTACTCACAAATTCAAACTAATATCAAAACTCAAAATAATCGCCTCGAGCCAAAATCGCACACCAGGCTCGTGCCGTTACTATCGGCAAAAGACCTCGAATTCCCTGTGATCGGCCCCCACCTAACAAATTTTACAATCTTACCAATTAAATAAATTTAAACATAAATTAAATAGAAAATTAATTTTCACTAAAATGTATAGGGTGGGTCCGAATCACTTTTGAAACATGACAATATATATTTCCCACTTCAAACAACCGCCTTCTTTTAAATTATCTTAAACAACTATTCTTACTTCTTATTTAGAACTAATCACCGCTCGTTAGTACTATTAAAGATATCCCATAGGTCACAATATGAATCATCAATTTCTTCTATTAAATCAGCACATCCCGTTTTTAATATAATAGTATATTAATCCTAATTTCAAACTAAAATTTAAATCTTAAAATTGAAGATGAAGTAATAAAAAAATTGATTCAAACCCGTCTTAAAATTATCCAACCACGTGGATGTGAAATTATTACATAACTTTCTAACGTAATCCTGTATTAAATTGTTTTAGAAAAATAAATCAAATATTTAAACTTACGTATTTAATTTTATTGATAACTAAAATATATTTTAAATTCAATTATTTAATAACCTTTTCTTAAAACATTTCAAGCACCAAAATCACCCACAACCTGTCTCGACGAACAAAAATATAAGGGCTTTTGTTACCCTCTCTAACGGTAAAAATTCTAACTGAAACCCGACTTCCTGCGTTTAAAACCCGCTGTTGCCAAATCGTCGTATTTTAAAGTAACCAGAAATGAACTAAATTTAAAATTTTGCGCCCATTATATTCAAATTTAAATTTACAATATTACATTCTAAACATTATAATTATATTTAGTAATCCTTCTTCAAGTTTGGACTCAAAAATAAGCTTTAATAAACCCTGTGCGTTGGAATCAATAAGATTTTTTCATAAAAACAATTCTAATTATATACCAACTTGGTATACACCAAAATAGCGCCATCTGTTGGCCATCTGCAATTTGAAATATCGTTAATCTATTCATGCGCGTTCAAGTTCTTTTCCTTTTTTTCCCACTCTCTCACCCCTGTTCGCGAACGTATTTTATGAATGGCTTCTAGTATTTTTTATTCTATTACATTTAAAATGTCATTAAATTTGGGGATAATCTTTTTTAAAATTTTTCCTTAAAGTTGGATGTTGCTTAATCGAACTATAACCTCTCGATATAAGATCAAACAATTGTTTTAAAGCTTCTTCTTTTTTATAGTAAACTTGAAATTACTGAAGAAGCCATAAGAAAATGTCTAACACAAAAACCAATAACATTCGTAGAGTTACTAACCAAATTAAAGATAAAAAAATTGAAGAACAATCAACGTAAACAAGCCCAAAACGCTATTATTTCAATTTTGCAAGAAATCGAACCTACATGGAAAGTTATTAATGATCTAGTTTATTTAAGTCTTTAGTAATAAAGACTTTATTTTTATTAAACAATTATTTTTATTGTTTTATGATTTTGCTTTTTAAACTATTGTTTTATTAAACAATTAAAACATTTATTAAAAACATGATTTTTTTATAAGTTTACAAATTATGGTGTATACCATAAACAATGTGTTGTACAAATTAAAACTAAAAATAATAAAAACATATGGCGTTTGTATTTACAATAATAAATTAATTAAATATAATTATATTCGATAATGTGTTTTTATGTTTGATGGGATAAACCTATGGGCTATAATTGGCTTTATACTGTACTTTGTATTCCAGAAAGAGAACTTAAAAATGAATTTTTAAGTGGATAATATAGCAATTAGTAGTATGTAACGTTAAAATAAACAAACTATTTAAACAAAATGTTAAAATAATGAATTTTAACTGTTAAGTAAAGAATAGAACATAGAAAAATAACCATCATCATCATCATCATCGGGCTTCCCATTCCTTGCGGAATATAGCCGCATCGTTTGATGCTTACAAATCCGTTTTCTGGGTTGGATTAGTTCTTCTCTTTTCTCTCTTATAGTTTCTCGTGTGCTTTCGCTTCTTCCATCACCTTCCTCCATAGGTATCTATTCTGAGATCTTTCTTTCCAGTCATATATCTCTATGTTCCTTAAATTATTTAGTACTTCGGTCTTCCATCTTGTTCTCGGTCTTCCTCTTGGTCTATCACTATTCGGGTACCAGTCCATAAGGCGTGAAATCACTCTGCCTTCGTGAGCTCTCTGCACGTGTCCGAACTAGCCTATCCTCATCGCCTTAATGTGTTTCACTATATCCTCTCCGGCTAATTCGTTTTGTATTTCTCTATTAGTCCTTCTTCTGTATTGATCTTCTCCGATTTTAACTAAGCCGAGTATTATTCTTGTTGTAAGACCAGCAGTGTGGCGCAATGCTTAAATCATCATGCTAGGACGCGGTAAACCGCGGTTCGCTACTCGATCATGTCCACGCCGCACTGCTGTGATCTAAATAAGCCCAAAATCGATCTATGGGCTATGAAAAGTCCACGGTAGTGGTTTGATACGATCGCTGGTTGAGTAACGAGCGGGAGTTCCGTGTTCGAATGGCGAACCCACGGAATATCTCAGCTCGGCCTTCCTGCGAGTATCAACACTCTGTGAAGGGGTGCACAATAAGTTTAAGCTTCAGTGCAGTGGGTTTAGTACCACAGCCCGTTACAATAATGAATGGAATTCTTGTTGTATTAATTATTTGAATTTAAATGTAGTGATTATTATTATGTTGGTATTGGTATTAAATGGATAGTGGTATTAAGTTGGTAAGACTATACACTGACCACGGAGATATATATATCTGGGAGAATAGAAGAGACAGTCAGTAAGTGGTAGGTAGTCAGTCAAGTACCATACGAAGTACCAGCATGTAAGTAATTTGTAATTTGTCGTAAAATAAGTAGTAGTGTTATTGTTTGATTTGGTCGTATGCTGGCACGCATACACAACATATTGGCGACGAGATAAGAAACAAACGTAGTGTGAAAGAAAGAAATCCAAAAATGGTAAAATTTGAAGAATTTAATGAAAATGTCAAGAATTTTGAATCGTGGGAAGAACGGCTGCGATGCCATTTTACGGTAAACGATGTTAAGCCCGAGTTACAAGCATCGCATTTAATTGCGTGCATGGGGGCGAAAAGTTATAAAGTACTAAAAACCGCATTATATTCCGAGAAACCAGATGGAAAAACGTACGACAACCTAGTGACTGTGTTGATGAAGAAGTTTACATCGGTAACAAGTATTTTCGTGAAACGTTTTAATTTTTACAATCGCAAGCAAGCAGAAAATGAAAGTGTCGATGCATTCATTGCGGAAATAAAAGATCTGGCTAAAGATTGTAAATTTAAGAATTTTTTGGACGAAGCTCTGCGGGATAGATTAGTGTGTGGTCTTGGAAATTCCGATGTGCAAAAGAAGTTATTCGGAGAATCAGAGGAGTTAACATTTAGTCAAGCATGTAACATAGCCATTAGTGATGAAGCGGCAGAAAAGCAAAGGCAAATGATTTGTGGAAAAAGTGAAGTAAACAAAGTGTTAAAGGAAGAAGTGCAAGAAAAGAGTCAAGGTCAAAGATGGTGTCGGAAGATGCCTTTAATGCGAAAAGATTGTTTTCGGTGCGGTAGAAAGCATGATCAAAATAATTGCCCAGCTATTAATTGGAGCTGTTATAGATGTAAAGTAAAAGGACACACGTCAAAGATGTGCCGCAATAGAGGTGCTATTAGTGCAATGGAAGAGTATCAAGAGAGTAGTTTAAATGAGGCGACAGGCCAACGGAAACAAGATAGTTTAAGTGAAGTAGAAATTTATCCTCTTAACACTATTTACATTAACACGATAAATAGCAGGGCACACAAAATAAACTTGGTGGTGGATGACAAAGTAGTTAGTTTTGAAATCGACACAGGGGCGTGTAAAACTGTGGTATCATCGAGATCGTTCCAGGAAAAATTTTCAAATCTAGAACTACGTCCAGTGAAATATAACCTGTCAGCCGTAACGGGTCAATAAATTAAGACGTTGGGAGAAATCACGGCAAATGTGGTAAAAGAAAATGGAAAATACGTATTACCATTGACGGTAGTGGAAGCAAAACACGATTTCATACCATTGTTAGGAAGAAATTGGTTAGATATTATGTTTCGGGGGTGGCAAGATAATTTTAAAGTAGCATCCATATCAGGGATTTGTGTTGACAATATAAAGGAAAAGTACAAGTCGGTCTTTGATGGAAATTTAGTGAAGCCGATAAAAGGGTTCGAGGTAAATTTTCAGATTAAAGAAGGATCACATCCAATGTTCAAGAAAGCGTACAATATGCCTTACGCATTAAAAGATAAAGTTGAAAGACAGCTAAAATTAATGGTAGAAGCAGGTATCATTAAACCAGTGAAAACAAGTGAATGGGCATCACCAATCGTAGTAGTACCTAAAAAAGGAGGAGATATTCGAATATGTGTCGATTTTCGAGTAACGGTAAACAAAGTGTTAGTACCTGAGCAGTATCCATTACCAACAACGGAAGATATATTTGCGTCGTTGGCAGGAGGAACGGTTTTGCAGTGATAGATTTAACTGGAGCGTATACTCAGTTGCAAGTTGCGGAAGAATCTCAAGAATTGTTAACGATAAATACTCACATAGGATTATTTCGGTATACAAGATTGACATTTGGTATGTCCAGTACCCCATTAATATTTCAAGAGAAAATGGATCGTATCTTAATGGGAATACCGAATGTAAACTGTTACATAGATGATATCCTAATTTCAGGAAAGGATATAAATGAATGCAAGAAATTAGTCATTGAAGTGCTCGATCGCTTACAAAAATATGGAGTGAAAGCGAACTGGTCTAAGTGTAAATTTTTTGAAAATAGTGTGGAGTATTTGGGTCACCGCATCGATAAAGAAAGTATTCACCCGACGACAGAAAAAATTCGGGCAATAATGGATGCACCAGATCCAGAAAATGTGACACAAGTAAGGGCATATCTCGGGTTGGTAAATTATTACTCAAAATTTGTGCCCATGTTATCTTCGCAACTGAAACCATTGTATAAACTATTAGAAAAAGGTGCAGAATTCACATGGTCCAGTGAGTGTAAAACGTGTTTTGAAGAAAACAAACATCTTCTATGTAAAAATCAAGTATTGGTACATTATGATCTAAGCAAACCGATTGTGATAGCATGTGATGCAAGCTCTTATGGAGTAGGAAGCGTTTTAAGTCATCGCATAAATGGTAGAGATAAGCCAGTATTTTTTGCTTCGGGAACGTTGTCGAAAACGGAGAGAAATTACTCGCAAATTGAACGAGAAGCCTTAGCCATAGTGTTCGGAATAAAAAGATTTCATAAATACATTTACGGACGAAAGTTTACATTATTATCGGACCATCAACCATTGCAAGTTATTTTTAACCCCGAAAAGGCAATTTCAGTGATGACAGCTTTAAGGTTGGTGCGGTGGAATCTTATTTTATCAACATATGATTACAAAATAGAATATAAGAAAGGCTCGGAGTTAGTAGAAGCAGACGCATTATCGCGACTACCATTGGCGGATATAACCGGAGTCGAGTCAGCAATAAATTTGTTCAATTTAACAGAAGAAATGCCCGTGTCTAATGAAGAAGTTGCTAAATTAACAGAAAAAGATGCAGTGTTAGTGAAAGTAAAAGACTTTTGTCATCGAGGATGGCCAAGTAAAGTGACCGATAGATCATTAAAACCGTATTTCGTGAAACGAAATGAATTAACTATTGATAGTAACTGTCTTATGATGGGTAGTCGAGTAATAGTACCAGAGTCTCTGAGGGTAAAAGTTCTAGAATTGTTACACGCGGAGCACATAGGGATGGTTAAATGTAAACTATTAGCAAGATCGACAATGTGGTGGCCCAACTTAAATGAGGACATTGAACTGATGATTAGTAAATGTAGGGTATGCCAACTAACTCAAAACAATGCGCAAAAATTTCCATTAATGTCGTGGCCGAAAACGGAAAAGGTGTGGCAAAGGGTTCATATCGACTTTTTTCATTACCTGGGGAAAACGTTTTTAATTATTGTAGATTGTAAATCCAAATGGCTAGACATACATCCAATGGTTAGAGGAACGGATGCAATACGGACAATAGAAAAGTTAAAAACAACTTTTGCTATAATGGGTCTTCCGGAAGTAATTGTAAGTGACAATGGTCCGCCGTTCAACTCTGGAGAGTTTCTGAAGTTTTGCCAAGTCAATGGCATTCAAGCGTTGAAGTCCTCCCCGTATCATCCGCAGTCTAACGGTTTAGCGGAGCTTCACGTTCAGAATGTCAAGGCTGCAATGACTAAATATGTCATTGAAAAGTCAAACCTAACGTTAGAACAGCAAGTCATCAATTTCTTGTTTTCGTACAGAACAACGCCAAGCGTAGCAACGGGAGTTAGTCTTAATGATCAAGTGTTTAAATGTAAGCCCAGAACAAGATTAGATATGATAAAACCATCCAGAGATAAAATACTATTAAGAAAACCCGAAAAATATGTATGTCCCAGCAGGTTTGTCGTAGGCGAAAAGGTGCTAGTGGGGGCGCTGGGACCAAACAGGTTGGCCAAATGGGAAGAAGGAGTGGTTGTCAGAATAATAAGTGAGGTAACATATCTAGTTCAGGTCGGCGAAAAGATACAGTATAAGCATGCAAACGATATGAGGAAGTAACATTTGATCGATCAGAGGGAAGTAGAAGAGATAACATTCTTGACGGGGTCAACAACCGGAACAAGGTCGACACCGAAGGTCACAAGTCAAGTGGAAACAACGGAAGATCATAGCCCGAAACCAAACGCTATAGAGGACGCGAAATGAAGAAATCAATATTTCGATAGCAAGTCCAACGATATTAAGGAGGAGTGCACGAGTAGTGAAACCACCGACGAGGCTATCCTATTAAAACAAAGAGAGAAAATGTTATATTAATTATTTGAATTTAAATGTAGTGATTATTATTATGTTGGTATTGGTATTAAATGGATAGTGGTATTAAGTTGGTAAGACTATACACTGACCACGGATATATATATATATATATATATATATATATATATATATATATATATATCTGGGAGAATAGAAGAGACAGTCAGTAAGTGGTAGGTAGTCAGTCAAGTACCATACGAAGTACCAGCATGTAAGTAATTTGTAGATTCTAATAAAGGTGGACTTTGGTCGTAAAATAAGTAGTAGTGTTATTGTTTGATTTGGTCGTATGCTGGCACGCATACACAACACTTCTCAGTATTCTTCGTTCGAAGACTTTTAATTTTTCCTCCTGTGTTTTTGTCAGGCACATTATTTCTGTTCCGTACTCCACAACCGGTCTTATCAATGTTCTGTACATCTTCATTTTGGTATTTCTACTAATTAACCGACTTTCCAGGAGCCCTTGAACGGCATAATAAGCTCTGTTCCCAGCCATAATTCTCTCTTTAATAACATCTTCTCTATCGTTTGTGTTGTTCATTTGTAAACCCAAATATTTAAATTTTCTAACTTCTTCAAATTTGTAACCTTCCAGTTGTTTTTCTGCTATCGGTTCGTTTTTGGTATTCTCATATTTTCCATTTCTTTCAGTAGTTGATTTCTATTTATTCTATCGAACGCCTGTTTAAAATCTATGAAAAGCATTTCCAGGCGCATATCATACTCGTATGATTTTTCTAAGATCTGTGTCATTATAAACAGAGCGAAAATAATATTTTAAAAAAATTAAAAAAAACTTTTTAATGAAAGCTTTTTCTAGAAATTCCACCAAACAGTAAAAAATAAATTTTCAAAACTTTGCAAAAAAAAATTATTTTTTAATTTTTAGTGCAATTTCTAGAAAAAGATTTGTTTAAAAAGTTTTTTTTATTTTCAACTTTTTAGTCTTTAAATTTTGATTAGTAAAATATCAATTATGAAATTTTTCTCTAAGTCGGTTAATAAAAACCTGCAAATTACAAGATAATCCTGAAAAGGATTTATTTTATTTTTTATGTTGGTAATGACTTTTGACGAAAAGTTTTTTTTTAGTTGGATTTTTTTTCTGAGAGAAAAAAATTTAAGAGAAAGCTTTTAAGAAAACATAAAATAAGACATTACTTTATATTTAATAGGTTTGGACTTAAAATATTTGAATAAACAAGAGAAATAAAAATGAAAAATTAATAAATAATTTTTTTCTGACTAAGGGCCGGTATTTCAGTTTACAGTTAAGCTATAGATTATGAAAGCGTTTACTTAACTTAAACGTTTGGTTTTTCAGTTACTTTTTGTAATTGACAATAACAGCCCCGGTCTGCGGGAAAGTTAGAAAATACCGAACTTTCACGACGAAAAATTTCTCACGACGGCGGAGCGTAGCGGAGCCGAGGGAAGTTAAAAAAATTTTTCGAGGGAAAGTTATTTTCTAAAACTTTCCAACAGATCGGGGCTGTTTTAGCAATAACAACCCTCGTGTTAGCCATATTGGATTTTACTCTTGTTGAACGGGCCTTCGGCAATCTTCGGAAACGCGTAATTGGTGATTCTCGCGTTGTTATTGCATAAACAGCCCTATACCGACGGAAAATTTTAGAAAATAACTTTCCCTCGAAAAATTTTTTGAACTTCCCTCGGCTCCGCTACGCTCCGCCGTCGTGAAGTTTTGAAAAAATTTTTCGTCGTGAAAGTTTGTATTTTCCAATTTTTCCCTCGGCTCGGGGCTGTTACTTCCAATAACAACGCGAGAATCACCAATTACGCGTTTCCGAAGATTGCCGAAGGGCGTTCAACAAGAGTAAAATCCAATATGGCTAACACGAGGGTTGTTATTGGTTTAGCTAAACTTTTACACTAGAAAGTTAAACTTGTACTAATATGTTGGCAATAGTAAATGAGATTTTTATTTATGGTTATGTCATACATTATGTCATATCGACACTTCACAAATAGGCGTACGTTTTTACGTTTGCAGTCGGACTTCCAGTACTTTATTAATTGATAAATAATTTTGGGGGGAAGGGGGGAGTTGTAACCTTTAACCCCCTCCCCCCCTTAAATACGGCCCTGGATATAGTAATCAGTAAATACAGCGAATATACATTAATAGCCTTGGCCGCTTGTGCTAGCTAATTGAAGTAACTAAATAACGTAATTATTTATTACTTTTTAGTGCATCTTTTTCATAATATTTTTTTTGATGTTGGTTTTTTTTCATTTTTATTTTTCTTGTTTATTTAAATATTCTAAGTCCAAACCTGTTAAATGTAAATTAATCCACAATATTAACATAAAAAATCTACCCTTAGGGTGGCTTTGAAAATTTTGGCACGTTGATTTTTATCAAACTTTTTGATTTTTCCGAAGAATAACGAATATGTCATATTATGCATGTAAGTTAAACAAATATTACATATTGATTTTTTAAAGACAATGTGAAATTTTGTTGATTACGCGAAAGATTTCACAATAATTTGTAATTTAATTCATAGGTTAATTTGTGTTGCAGAATTACCAACCGTTAAGACAGTCAATACATTGCTTTAAGTTAAAAATTAATTTAATAGGTCAAACGTCTAATAGGTATTTTGAACAGTAGCGACTCGATTCGACATTAACTTAACTAACCTTTATGTCACTACCTAACTTGCAAGAAAGTGAATGTAAGAATTAGGAGTGTGTAATATTAATTATTATTGTTCTAAAAATTTGTGATTAATAATTAAATTAGTGAGAACCATGGCCACTTCAAATACTCTAGGATCAGTAGGATCTTTAAGTGCACAGCCAAGTTCATCGTCTCAATCATCATCTCTAACCGTAAGTAAACATTTAAGTTGTTGTTTTGTTAAAATTATAATTGTTGTAATTTATTTAGCCTGCTATTCAGGAGTACAGTATACGTGTTCCGAAAAATACACAAAAAAATTACCACGTCATGAGGTTTAATGGTACTTTAGATGTAGATTTTACTCAATGGAATCAAGTTAAAATGGAACGGGAGAATAACATGAGAGAATTTAAAATGGTCGAGGAAGACCAACCTAAGTAAGCATATAATTATTTTAAATTACGGCGGAAATCTTTACATTATTTTATTTGTAGGTTTGGTGCTGGATCTGAATTTGGACGGGAAGCGCGAGAAGAAGCTAGGCGTAAAAAACTTGGAATTATTCAGAAAAAGTATAAACCAAACGATCAACCATGGATTTTGAAAACTTGTGGTAGTACAGTGAAAAAGTTTAAAGGCATCCGTGAAGGTGGAGTAGGCGAAAATGCTGCATATTATGTTTTTACGCATGCAGCTGATGGAGCTATCGAAGCTTATCCCTTACTCGAATGGTGAGTTGGAATATTTGATAACATCATGAATATTTATTTCATTTATTTAATAGGTATAAATTTCAACCAATTCAGCGCTATAAGGCTTTATCGTCAGAAGAAGCTGAACAAGAATTTAGTAAACGTAATAAACATTTGAATTATTTTTCGCTTATGTTGCGAAAGCGATTGAAGGGTGATACTGAAGCAGAATTAGATGAGGGGGAAGATAATAAGAAAAGTTCGGGTAAGAAATCAAAAGAACTAAAAATTTCCGAAATGGATGAATGGATCGATAGTACAGAAGGAGAGTCATCAGAAGAAGAGCTAGAAAAGCCTGAGGATGAAGAGGAAAAGGAAGATAAGAAGAATAAGAAGACAAAGAAGGGTAAGTAAAAGTTTTGTTTTTATTGCTTTCGGTATTGCTCATTATCGTTTTTGTGTAGCTGCGGTGGACAAGAAAAAGAAGAAGAAGAAAAAGAATGATTCTGATGCAGAAGCATTTGAAGATTCTGATGATGGTGATGATGAAGGTAGAGAACTTGACTATATAAGTGACAGTAGCGACAGTGAACCTGAAACTGCTGCTATCGCTAGTGTTGCAGAAGAAAAAGCTTTAAGGTACTTACAACTTTTTTACTTGTTCAATTCCTAAATTAAATATTACAATTTCAGAAATATATTGAACTCTGATGAAGAGGATTCTGAAGACGATGAGAATAAATCAGATAAGGAACAAAGTCACAATGAAGAAGAAAAGGAGAAAAACGAAGAAACTTCTGCTGAGAAAACTAAGGATCAAAAGAAAAAGAAGTCTAAAAATTCTAAAGATAAAAAAGAAGTTAAGAAAGAAAAACATGGTATGTATTTTTGAAAAGTTTTATTTCTGATGTTTAAAAGTATCATTTTAGATCCCAATAGTGATTTTAGTTCTGACAGTAGTACAGATGAAGATGCGAAGAAAAAGAAAGGGGAGAAAAAAGGCGATAAGAAACTAAAGAAAGATGATATTGACAAAATTTGTAATAGGTAAGTAGTTCACTTAGCTATAATTTGGCCATAAAACTACAGTCAAAACCGTTTAAGACAACATTGCTTAACAACATATTGGTTATCTCAATACCAAAATCAAGGTCCCGGCTGAATGCTATATGAGCACTTTATATAGAACACTGCTATCAGTTGTTATGACTATCGGTTTTACGACCAAATATGAGTAGTCTCTTTGATGTTGTTATAACAGATTTTGACTGTATATTGAAAATGTAAACACAATGTTTCAATAAAGGAGTTTCGGGTTGTATAGGGAGGCAATTCAAACAGTATATTTGTTCGTCGACGTTTCGGAGGATCTATTCCTCCATTTTCAAGACGAAGAACAAAAAGGATGGAACGTTCTTCGTCTTGAAAATGGAGGAATAGATCCTCCGAAACGTCGACGAACAAATATACTGTTTGATTTGCCTCCCTATACAACCCGAAACTCCTTTATTGTATACTATATTGGGTGAGAGCTACCGTTTACAATGTTTCAATTAGAATTATTCAACTCTTAATATATCAAAATGACCGTATTTGATAAACCGAAAAAGTAAGTAAAAAATTAAGTTTTCACTTTTTGAAAAGTGATTCATGTGATTGGAACGTTACTGTTACTGATTGGATTATATATTATGAGAATTTATGATAGATCTTTATGACCAAAAATCCACTTCTTACTACTTTTTTGATTTATATTGAAAATATTTGATATATCGGTAATATTGATATTTGTTTAGGAGTTTTAGCCCTAGTTATAATGAGTGTATTTTAATTTATTTGTTTTAGTGCTGGCAGTTCAAGGTCAGTAACTCCTACTGATAATAAACGAAAACTTGTCAGTGATGCACTTGCTGGACCATCAAGTAAAAGGCCAAAGATGGATCCTATGCCAAATTATTTATCTGCTAGGTAAGTTTTTTTTTTGGTTTTTTAACTTATAATATTTTCTGTGGAACCAAAGCTGTGATCATCAAACAAACCACACACGTTGTGGTCTCTCTTGTAGTAATACTTACCGGTCCTTTTAAATCTGCTGATGGCTCTTTGATTGCCAACGTTTTATCTTTGTTTACCTTGTTCTTAACATCACACCTAAGCTTATATATGTCAGTGGCGTAACCACTGAAGGATACCTGAATGAATAATTTGTACACACAAATTAAATAAAACACAGGATTTGGTTTAACGATAATTATTTATTTGACTGAAAAGAAAAATATGTAGTTCAACAACCAATTTATCAGCAAGTTTAATTTCCTTGATATTAATTAATTCAGAATACGTTTATATTAAAATATGATTTAATAATAGTTTGATGAGCAATTCCCCCTAATTATAGCATTAGTTATTGTTTATTCATAATATGTAATGACCAACCACAATCTTCGTAATACTTTGATAACCAATAAGAAGTACCGATAACGAGTTAAAACCTTTTATATTTATATAATATTACAAACTTAACTAAACTAACTAATTCCGTAACTTACAAAAATTGTTATAGTGATATTGGCATTACCGAAGAAGCTGTGAGAAAATACTTGATGAGGAAGCCAATTACTCCAACTGAACTGATTTCCAAGTTCAAAATAAAGAAATCGGACGAAGTGAAACGTGAACAACTTATAAATACCATGACTGGTATTTTGAAAAAGGTTAATCCAATTAAGCAAACAGTTAAAGGTAAAATGTATCTGTTTCTCAAGTCATAATTATTTAACAAAAATATAATATTTTTATGAAATTATAAGTTCATTGAATTTTTATTATGTATTTTATTTAGGTGTTTGCTTATTTTCATTTTATTGATTTCCTAATCAATTTTTATATATACATCTAATTGTATAATTAATTTTATTGAATTGTGATAACCCAAGGTTGTTGAATATAAATTGAAAAATAAAAAAAAAAAAATAGTAAAAAAGATAATTTGATTATTTTGTTTTCTTTTTGGCTTTAGTGTACATAATGCAAAATATACATGTATATATTTTATTATTTTGTTACTACTTTGACCAATGTATATTATAAAATAAATATTTGATATTATCAATATTTTATTATAAAAATTAATGTAAGGTAAACCATTTTTATCCAGGAATTGCTAATATATACATGATTGTTAATTTCGAATGGAAAGGGGTAGAAAGTTTGTAAATAGAAGAGAAATCAAATTAAACATCTGCGATAAAAATAGCAAAAAACCGAAAACGATTTTCGATTTGCTCGCATTTAATACCAATTGGATGCATTTGAAATAGTGAAATTTTGAGAAAATCATCTAGCATTTTATTGTAAATTAAAATTTGAGAAATAATTGAATTTTAAAAGTAAGATAGAGTTTTGTTCATTTTAAAATATATTACCAATTTTGGAGTGATAATTATGCAGCCACGAGTCAAACTAAATTTTTTAATTTGTGGTGGATTGTTTGTGTACAATTACAATTTAATTAACTAATGAAAATAATATGAATATGCACAGCATATAATTTTAAATGAATAATTATGGCAAGAGTGCATTTTTGCTTTTCATTTGACTTCTAACTGTCTGGCTTATTATTAAATATTGAAGTATCGACATTAATTTTTAACATTCGTATAAAGCAGTTTTAGGTAAACGATTTTTTGTACATAAAAAATGGTGTTAACTCATGGGAGAGATATCTTTTTGAATTTGTGACAATTTAGTACATACTTTTTTTTATGTTTTGCAGAGTCATGGGGGTAGTTATCCCCTTGTATCTGTTCTTGTCATGAAGTAGTTTATTTTATAACTTGCTAAAGTGGTACAATTATTCATTATTTTGTTCTAGTTCATCATTTCAAATTACTATATTAAAGATTTTTGGAAAATCTTTTTCTTTAAGCAGGGAATAGACATGCTACTTAGTAGCACGAAAGCATGCTACTAGGTAGCAAATGGCTTTTAGTAGCATGTGTATACAGCCTTGCTATTAAAAAGCCTGCTACTAAAAAGCATGCTACTAAATCGCAAGGCATTTGATTTTTATCCTGCTATATCAAGACCGGGTAGGCGGGGGGGGTGTAGAAAAAGCATGTGTGAACGCGTACACAGATAGCATGCTAGTACGTCGCGTGCTATCAGCTTTGTCAATGTGTCAAAATGTCTCGATAGAGTGACAGCAAAACTTTAAATTTTATAATTCACTACCGACAGTATGAGTGTTTGTGGAACATAGGTTCTTCTTTGTACAAGAATAAACTTGCACGTGAAAATGTCTTCAAAGAATTATTCGAGTTTATAGATGATGAAAATATAACTATAAAAATGATAAAAGCCAAAATAAAAAATCTGCGATCGGTGTATCATCACGAATTAAAAAAAATAAAAGACTCAATCCGTTCTGAAGCTGATGCAACTCAAATATATAAACCCACAATACCGTGGTTTGAGGAAATGCATTCCTTCTGGGTGACACTGTGGAATATAGAAAAACAATATGCATCTATCTTCATTTCTCATTTCTGTAAGCAAACGGTTTGCCTTCTACTAATCCAATTTTTCACCAAAATTTTCCGGTTTCTCTTTCTTCCGGGTTTATTGCAGTCTAATTACACATTGTGTAGCCAGTAATAATAATACAATATTTATTTAAAATAGATCTTAGCAAAATGAGAAAAAATATAAGAAATTTTAGGGTTTTTTCTAACTAACTTAAATAATGCTACTTTTCATCACCATTTTGGGTTAAGGAATCTTTAAAGAACCTTAATTCCTGCTTTTGAGATTTTATTCGACAGCAAAGATTACAATAATTGGCCGCCTGTGCCAGCTAGTTGAAGTAACTAAATAACGTACCTAATTATTTTTTACTTTTTAGCGCATTTTTTTTGAAGTCGGTTTTATTTTTTTTAAATTTTTTATTAAATATAAAACAACACAATATGTATATGTGTACAGTGATGGGGGCGCCACCCTCCCCAAACATGTTAAATTCTAAAAACATAAATGTTCAAAGATAAATACTTATTAAAAAAATTTTAATTGTAAAAATGCTGCTTTGTGAGCAAAGAAATGAATGAATACAGATAAAAATAAAAAGAATAAAAATTCAATTTTCGTATGTACAATATTTTATTTTAAAAATACAATTCTGTGCAGCTTTTTTAAAGTACCAAATACAATATTTATAATACATTTTTAGTTTATCGCAATTTCTAAAGCATTCTATTAAATAAAATGAAATCTATAAATATCTGGGGAAGAGGCAAATTATTAGCAGCATAAAAATAATTTACAGGATGAACACCACCACTGCACCTCTTTATAAGTTCTCTTATACTATTTCTACTTATCTCTTGGAGAGATATAACATTTTTTGGAGTTGGTTTTGTAAAATATTTGGATACGAGCTTAAAATATCGTTCACAATAAATTTTTTCTACAAACAATCTGTCATAATCCACCTTATCATCTACTCCGCAAATTATGCTAGCCAAATATTCCACATTGTTATTATTATAATTATTCGAATAATTGGACTCTAATGCAAGGGCTAAAAGTTTTACTTCGTCGTTTATACCATAAAATATCAAAGCCTCAGCAATATCGCTCAAGGATGACCGAACACCCAAAGATATCCATAATTTTATCAATTCGATTCTTCGAATTTTTTCAGTTTTTCTTTCATGAAATTCGGATAACAGTGTTCCATAAATATTCTTCTTCTTATAATCGACGTACTCGTCCATAATTTCTTGTGCAATGCTTGACGTGAACATGAGTTTTAAACAGGTGTGCCAATCGTTGTAATCGTAAAACATATTTCTTAAATAGAAATGAACCAGCGGTTTACCACAAATTTGAATGATGGAATTAAAAGTTGGATTGGTTTGCTTCCATAAGAAACCTAATAATTTCACATTATCTTCCAACGATGATGCAGTTCGTAAACTTAATAAACGATACGTCATTTCACATATTAAGTGGCTGGGTAAACTTGGAACCATATCGCACAGTAGCAATGCTGCATCAAAATTGCCATATATAATAGCTATTTCTATTGGGGTAGCTAACCACTCATGTTCACAAACATATAAAAATTCAGGATTGTTCTTTATAGTTGCTTTGATTTCGTCTAACATATTAAGCTCGGTAGCTATATGTAAATTGGTTGCTTTTCCAAATGATTTAATTGGCTTTGTGCTATTCTTGACTGCATAAGATATCATACTGTTGCCACTTAGATTTGATTGGCTCATTTTGAATTTTTTTAAAATTAAAAAAATTACTGCGAAAAAAGTGCACTAAATAGTAAAAAATAATTGGAGTTGGTGTCAGCCAAGCTTTTTAGAAATTCTTAGAAGTTTTCTATAACTCACAAACAACTTACACTGCGATCACTATATCACCTTTACTATGTAGCGCTGTGGTTAGCGGTTGCTACTAAATATTTATAATGGCTGAATGGTTATCGTTGCCTTTGTCGTTCGGTCGTTGCTGGATTGTCGTTTGATTGCTCGCTCGCTTGTTGGTCGAATTCTTCTGCTGCTGCTGCTTGCTTCTAACTGAATGGATCTGTTGTGTGTTGCTCTTTATATACTCAGAGTATTTGTGAGTTGGTATCGATATTATCATATTGTTTGGTTGGTATTAGTAGTTGGTATTACTGTGACATTAATACCGGTTGCTACAACTATACACATTTATATAGTTCAACCTATATAGTTTCGTTGATCTGTTGATCTTTTGACCAGATCAGTTGAGCAAATTCGTTTATCTGTTGTTTTGAGTTTTCACTTAGATGTAAGTAAACTTAGATAAATAAATATTCAAAGTCAACGAAAGTTCAAGTAGGTTACTGCTCGAATAACATTAATATTTTTTGCGTTTTAGGTCAATATTTTTTGAAAGTCGGTTTTATTTAATTTTTTAAATTTTGTTATCTGTTAAGTAACATGATCTGTTTATTATTATCTTTCTTCTTTTGTAATCGCTTGTTTTTTGTCCGCTCCTGAATGTAGGCTTCTCTCAATCTTTTACATACATTTCTCTTTATTTTGAGCCACTTGTATTATACATAGTCATTCTCTACCCGTTGTATCTTCACATCATAATTTTGTTTTTCTACTTAATTAAAATGTTATCGTGGTAATTAAATTGTCACTTACTTATACCGACCTTAAGTGGAAGGAAAATAAATTAAAAGTAAATAAATACCATTCAATAATAAACAAAAACTTTCAGCCGAAATCTTAACAAATGGAAACACTTCTACTATATTGTCGTGTTTCGAAAACCATAACATTAATTTTATTGTTTTGTAAAATAATTTTAAAGTTTGAATTTGTTTTATTATTTATTTGTATCATATTATGTCAAATAGTTAAATTTTAGCTGTAAATAAGGTGGGAGAAATATAAAGTGAAGAGAGTGGGGCTTGAAGGTTGTACAAGACACTTGGGCTGACGCCTTCGCGTCGAATAGACGAACGGATGTTCGTTATTCCCGTAATTGATGATATTAATTTTAATGTTTGTTATAAAAAATAAAAGTGCATTTTAATTTATTTAAAGAAAGTTGTTTTATTGAAGTGCAAGTGTTAAGAAAACTGTGAATTTAAAGAACTTAGAAGATATTTAGATTATTTGTAGAGATTCACAAACAAATTTACAAGACCGGCGTGGCCAGCTGCAATACCACATGTGGAGCGTGCACGTGCGCTTGCAAGGCCACACATTACAAGAAGACTCATAGCTATAAATAATAATGGATGTACACCGAGCAAAAATATTTTTAGAATTAAGAAAATTTTATAAATTTGCAATAGCTCGGATCATCTCAATATATTGCCGTGCTTTTTTTTATTTTATACTCCAACCAGATAAATCCCCTGGTGATACTTGGTGTTTGGTCACCAATCTAAAAATCTCGAAAAGTCAATCTCCCTTTTTTCTTTATGAATTAATTTACTATTTGTAATTTCGAGCGGTCCATCCACTCTCCTCTTTGTTTTTAAAGTCTCTTGTTTTACCGGTGTAAAATAAAATAAAATAATACTATAAACTAAACAAATTACAAAATTAACAAATAGAACCTTCTTGCGTTTACAGACTTGTACGGTGGTTAATACGCCCATCTAATTTATTTAAATCGAAATTTTTATAAATCTTGCGGTATGTAAAATTAAAAAAAAAACACGTGGCACTCGGGTTGTCTGTAAAGTCGGTTTACGGACGATAATTTTACGTGATAACGTCATAAGAAAACATTGATGAAAAATTGCATACTTTTATGAATTGAATTGAATTATGTTTTCTTATGACGTAAAATCACGTAAAATTATCGTCCGTAAACCGAGTGTTAATTTAAAAATTGAATTAAATTAAGTTTATGTAACAGATAGTACAAATTAAAATTATGTTATTACATTAATCTTCAATAGCCTAGTGCGCGTTATGTGCATGAAACATAATTGCATCATTTGGTGTTCGCGAGATCGAACCTCATGCCGGACAAGATTTTTTAATGGCATTTTATAATTCAAATGATGTCTATGTATGATGCAAAGCCGATTGTGCTTCTCTCTCGCTTGTTCCGCGCTCTCGCTTGCGAAACGTGACAATTTTTCATGCGTGCAGCCGGTATATCAATTTATAAGACGTTATCACGTCAAAAAGAAAATCTTGTTTTGTAATTTTGATTAATTTTTTAACTTAAATTTGTGTTTAGGAATTTATCTGGTTTAATTTTTAAAATACATTTCAACATAATATTTGAATAATACTTATATCTGCTTCTAATAAATCTTTTATCAATATTTTTTTTTATTTCACGTAAGTAACTGCAACTTGTAATAAATTATAGAAGGCTATCAAATCCAATATACATGTTTTCAAATTAATTCAATGTACTCACAATACAATGTTAAAAAAGTGCTTCAGTAATTTAAATGGAATAGATACCGTTTATATTTTTATATGTTGAATGCAGAGTTAAAATCTCATTTGCTCCGATTTGAGTCTCTACTATATGCATACGAGTACATAATATGCTATTTTGAATCGATTTAGGCCATTTAGGCCTTTATTATTTAGGATTAACAGGATTATTTCATTATTTTTTTAATTAACGCAGGTCAATTTGTTGTAATTTATTGTCTACATTTCAATAATATCTGTGTTTCAAACAACTCGCAAATATTTTTCATTTATTTCTCTAAAATTTTTGTTTATTCTGAAAGACTGTAAAATTATATGGTGGCTATCAAATTTAAGTACCAGAATCAATTAATCGGTTAAATTATATTTTAGTTTATTCTTTTTTAAATTAAAATTTAATATTTCATAAGTCGGCTTTTGAACCATCTAGCCATGCGTTAATTTTCATAAAATATAACCAGCCCGAATCCTTTTATATAAATAAATAAATTCAGTTATTTACTCATAATACATATTTTAAATGAAAATTGAAACTGAATTATTTTTATATCCCTGAAAGAATTGTAAATTAATTGAACTAAATCGATTGCAATTTTGTTTTGTTTGTAATCAGTATAACCTCTTAAATTCGCTTTAAAAGAAATATAAAATTATTTTGCAAGATTTCATTAAATTTCATTTTTAAATTTAAATTAAGCTGGTTTTACTTTCAAATGACTTTTGTATAAACATTATCCTTGCTTTATCCGTCGTTTGCTTACATAAAATTGGGGTTTTAATTAATAAGAAAAAATTTTTAATCAATATCCACAAAATATATTACTTTTTATAAAATATAAACTTAAATTTTGGGTTCTGTGAATAACTTTCAAAATAACTTTAAATACCCAACAATTAACATTATTTGAGGTATAGAAATTACTTCATTATGAAAATTTTAATAAAACTGCTAACGGTTTATTTTGAATTGTTTATTTAATTTCTTGTAATTTAACTAATTTATCTTACTTAACGATTCGACTACGTAAATAAGTCTAATTAAAAAGTTTCAACTTTGCAAAGAGATTTTTGTATTTTGTTACATTTAATTGTATTTCTGAAAAAGAGAATTTTAAATTGATGTAACTTTATATTCAAAAAATGTTTACAAAAAATGAGTACTTACACAAATTATTTAAATTACGAAACCTGAAAAACCGACATGAGCAGAAAATGTCTTATAAATATTTAATAAGTTTGTAGTTTTTATTAAAATAATGGCACTTGAGAGAAGTGTGAATTGATTTCGACGGAATATAAAATATTTCGAGGCACCAGAAAATGGAAGAGCAGATTTTATGTAAAGCATAACGATCTTTATTTTCACCACATGAATAAAAATAGAGGGTAAACTTTAAACCTCCAGAGCTAACTTTTAAAATTTGAGAAAGCGTAGATTTATCATAAATTACTGTTTTTAAAGCTGTTTTTTTCTATGTGGAAAATTAAAATTTCAATAACGAAAACATTTTACATAAAATATTTTATAGAAATGTAGTTTTAGAGAATTAATTCCTGTTCATCGGGTTCATTAACGGGATACCAGGAGTATTTAAAAAAATATATTATCGTGTCTAAAAATCCTTCAACAGAAATTATTTTACAAAGCATTTAAGCCTTGCAAATTTAATTTGATTAATTTTAAATAACCATTACAATTTGATTAAGATTCTGAAGAGGCTCAATTAGTATTACACTTGAACTCCAATATTCACTGATCCGATGATTCGAGCAATTGTTTATTAAAATTATCTTTTATAAATTACAAGTTAGTGTTATGCAAATTTACTGATTATCTGTCTCGTTACTGAGGGAAGGTAACCGTAAATTTTCTGCCGAAAGTACTACATGTTTCGAAATGTCCTGTGAGTGTGTATGTACTACCTATATAATAATTATGTTTTAATATGACACTATTACAATGTAACGTAAATTTTTTTTAAACCTGAGGTTTTAACTCCTAACTTTCATGTGTATACTAAGATTTAAAAAATATTCTAATAACAACAAAAATTTTAGCTATAAATTTCAAACTGATCTTTAAAGTGATATTTTAAATAATTCCAAAAATGTTTACTGTTAAAATAAACAACAACCTTTCATTTTGGATATTTTAGCAAAAAATAATTAAAACAAATATGCGAATAAATAACACGAGGTGCTCGTAGCTGCATGAATATAATTTATTTCAAAATTTGAAGTTAATCAATTGAACCATTTTTGGAACGAGTATGGAAAATCTCTACCACAGCTTAACTTCACCTTAAATGTTAATAAAAAAAATAATTTTTTACGGTTATTTATTTACAAAATTTGTATTACTTTTTTTTAAAAAAGTTTCTGTGTAAACAAATTCACCAGTAGGAATGGCAGTTGTTTTATTATGATATAATTGAAAAAAATAACAAATAAGCTCGAGGTTGCTTTGTACAATAATATAAAAAAAAATCAATCGATTTCAGGCGAATTACTTTGGCTTCTTAAAGGGCAAACACAATATTGGGCATACCTATGTAAAGTTTCAGATCTACGTCATAGATTAAATTTGTCAAACTAAACCGATAAAAAAATATTTTAATATAACCTAAACATGTTAAAAATATATTAATGGAAGTAAATAAATTAATTTTTGAAACATGAAATTTTGTAACTTTATTTTAGCCCGAATCTATACATTGAGGTAACTTACTTGAAACTTTTGATTTATTGTACATTACCTACTGGCCTTTCATAAATTATACTTATAACTTGGTTATAAGTTATAGAAAGCCCAAGTAGAGAGTGTACAGTGCAAAATTATTGATCACGAATGTTGATGCTGATAGTGATTTTGAATTCTAAAAGGTCTAATTAAATTTTCCACGTCAACTACTTTTCCCTTGTCATCGCTATAAGTATTGAGTAACCCTTGTTGACAACTAGGGACAGTGAAAGGACAACAAACCTAAAAGGTTATGTTCTTATAAATATTAAGACTTTTCAGATAAGAATGTGTGTAACGCACATAAGGAATGCTTAAAACTCTTTGCTTATTTTATTATGAGATTTCGATATAACTAGGAAAATAACAACACTATGCAAACATGTCGAGGACACTAAAACGGAGTTCACAGTTTAATTTTTTTTAAATATAAAAAATAAAAATCTAACTATTTGATTTCATCAATCTGGTTAAAACAATTGTTCAAAATTTACAGAAATTTATTAAAAATATTGAACATATTTGATTAGATCAGATGTGCAAAGTTCATATTACCACTGATTTTGAGAAAATTACTTCTCAAAAATACTAATATTTAATGCTGATGAGAAAAAAAATGCCAATGTGAGAAAAATCTCAAAATTTTAAATCTGTAAATCCTATAGGTAAGAGAGGCCTTCTGAAGATAATAAAAATATTATTCTAGTCCTTCTAGTTTCTGAGATATTGCTCTTCATAATACCTTGTTTTTTATAGGTTTTTGTCTTGAAAAACGTAGTTTTCAGTTTTTTGATGTTGGGTATATTTTTCTGTTCATTTGACGCAATACTAGTTTAAATTTACAATTATCTGTAAATTCACGTATAGACCAATTTATATAGAACCATAGAACCAGTTCACTGGAATATGATCCTAGCTGTAAGTTTTCAATAAGATCTTTTTTTCTTTTTTTGGATTCTTATTAAATTTTTGTAAATAACTTAATTTTAGCTTAAAACTGAGCTTGTGCAAAATTTAATAAATAGCAAAATAAAGTGGAGGGTGCGGAGTAAAGTTGTAGTAACAAAAAATATCCTCTTAGACCAGTCCAACTCGGCAAAGTGTGCTATTAGGAAGAGGGTGGATCTCCTCGATGTGCACGAGGATTATTCGCGACTTTATAATTAATTACAC
This sequence comes from Cantharis rustica, assembly GCA_911387805.1. Classification (NCBI taxonomy): domain Eukaryota; kingdom Metazoa; phylum Arthropoda; class Insecta; order Coleoptera; family Cantharidae; genus Cantharis; species Cantharis rustica. Next base: position 42,751,122 of record OU426879.1, read on the forward strand.
GTTATAAATATTAACTTAAAGCGGTATTTTAGTCTAGAAAGTTGAAAATATCGAAAATTTTTGTTTTCATATTTGCATAGTTTAGATATTCAAGAATAATCTCTTAAAAAGATTTTTTGAAATTCGAATTGTTGTAAAAGTTATAGCCATTTTAGTGTCGTGGTAACTTGACCGATTTAGACGGGACGAATCTAAGAAAAGTATTAAAAAATAATCTTTACTTTTTTTTGTGATTTTTAAATTTTACTTATTTAAATATTCAAATTTGAGGTAAAAGAAGGCCTGATGTATCGAGTCGGAATCGCTGATTGAAGAAATGTAAGCAGGGTAGCAGTGAAACTGCATGAAATTTAACTTACAACTCTAAGTGATTGTTCACAATGTACGTAAGACATAAGATAAGCATAACACATATACATAAGACATAAAGTTGAACTAGTGGTAAATCAACGTAAGTGTTCACAGTGTGCCTACAAAATTCTTATGTTTATCTTGATCTTATGTTCGGCTTACGTTCGTACTTAAGATTGAAATTATGTTACATTTAGTGAAATTTGTGGTTTAAAGTTGGTAGTGGTTGGTCATAAGTTAAAATAAATTGACGAATTTGACATAAACATAACCTTTGTTATAAAGTTTGACAGGTGTTTGAAAGTTTATTCGATTATTTAGTTTATTTTTTTGTTATACGCATGCGCAGTTTCAATCAATCAATCAACAACATTTATTAGGCTATTTACATAAAATTATTTTTTAAAACATACAAAAAACAATTGAACATTTTAAAATTTATTGATAAAGAACGAGATGATGAGAGACCCTGCAGTAATGCGTAACTCTCTTTGGCGGAATTTTTAGTGCCTGAGACATTTTGAAATATTTCGTTAAATTGTGACGTTTTAGTCCGTATCGTTTCATAACTTATTAGATTTAGAAAGATTGCAGGAAAAAGTTTTTTAAAAAAACCTGCTTTTAAAAATTAAAGTAATTACAAGAGATTTGGAATACCTAGATACTCCGTACTGGTGACGTAACTAGTGTCTGGTATCGTAGTCGTCTTCGTGGTGGCCATTGTCCATTGTCAGTGTTTGTCGGAATATTGGTAGGTTTTGGTACGTCAATTTGTGTTTAAGTCGGAAAGGGGCGTTGTCGTGTCGCAGTTTCGTCATGTCTTTGGTAAGTTTACTTTTTGAAATTTGGGTGTCGTAGAATTTAGATGAAAGTCGGTTAACGTGGTCTTGAAAGTATTCGACGTTAGTCAGTTCATGTAGTGTCGTAATCCGTGTATAACGGTCCAGTCCAGTGATCAGTCGCAGGTTCTTGTTCTGAAACACCTGCAGCGGCTTAATTGCCGTTTTTGAGACGTTGCACCAAGCCGCGGAGGCGTACGTAAGTATTGGTCGCAGTAAGATCTTGTAAAGTAAAAGTTTGTTTTTTGTAGTCATAGTCTCCCCTTTCATGAGGGAATAAATTTTCCTCATTTGTCCGTAAGCAATTTGTTTCCTATTTTGTAAATGAGTCCGAAAATTTAGTCTCGAGTCCAAAGTTATTCCTAGATATTTAACGTTTTTGGTCGGTTTAATTTTGTGTCCGTCCACTTTAAGGGGTTCAAAAATTTTATGGTTTGTTCGTTTTCGTGCAAAAATTATAGTCTCCGTTTTTTGAGAATTTAGTGTCATTTTCCAATGTCTGAAGTAAGGTTCGAGTTTGTCTACGTGTATTTGTAATTGTTTATTGGCTACTTGTGCATAAAACGAATGAGCGAGAATTGCTGTATCATCTGCGTACAAAGCCATTGTCGTTTTCTTAAATGTCGGTATGTCGTTGATGTACAAATTAAATAGTTTAGGTCCGAGCACGGAGCCTTGGGGAACTCCTGCATTGATAGTTTTCGTAGTGGAGGTCGAATTGTTAATTTTCACAGTCATGGCACGTTCAGTCAAGTAGGAATTTATTAATTTGATTAAGTGAGCCGAGAAACCGTATTGTATTAATTTATATGTCAGTCCTTCTATCCACACGCGGTCGAAAGCTTTTTCCATGTCGAATAGGGCCATGACGGTAATATTGTCTTTATTAAAATTTGTTAAAATGTCGTTAGTGATTCTAGTAATTTGTAACGTCGTGTTGTGTCCTTTGGTAAAGCCGAATTGGTTTGTGTTAGTAATTTTGAGTTCGTCCTCTTCTCGCTCTATTCGGTCAAGTGTTATTTTTTCAGTCAGTTTTGAAAGAGTGTTTAGCAGGCTGATCGGTCGGTAGCTGGTCGGTAGCGTTGCGTCTTTGTTGGGTTTGTGGATTGGAGTCACTAAGCCCATCTTCCAGTTCATCGGAAAGTGCTGTAGACGAATGATCGCATTCACTATATAATTTATTTGCACTATGGCTTTTTTTGAAAGATTTTTTAAAATTAAATTCTCAATTTTGTCAGTTCCTGGTGCTTTTCGGTTCGGTAGTGTCTTTATTATATTTTTAATTTGCGGCTTATGTCAAAATTATGTTTTATGCTTATGTTAGGCTTATGCACGTCTTATGTTTATGTACATTGTGAACAAACACTAACGAGTTTTTCTCGAAACTACTTTTTTCGAATTGGCGTGTATTATATCTCAAGTTCTAACAAACGGGTTTATTTGAAATTTGGTGTGAATATTCTTTATACATTCCTTTAGCGCCTCAACCACGCTCAGATTAAAGTTTTTAATTTTACTATTTTTAAAACATTTGGAATTGTTAAAAAAACATACAAATAAAAAAAGTTTTTTTCAAACGGCTGTAATTTTGTGAAAAAATTGTTTTTTGACTTTCCCAAGGTTCATGCTACACCGGATCTATACTACTTAAGAATCCGTTTGGCTTTTTTGTTTTAGATGACCAGATGACCATAACTTTGAGTTTTTTTCTTTCTTGAGTTTTTTTGAGTTTTTTCTTGAAGTCTTGAGTTTTTCTTTTCGGTTAATTTAAAAAAAATATAAAAAATTTTTATTTTATGAGCTTTCATCGAGTTGTATCGCCTTCATCAGAATAATAATAACAAGAAATATACATGGAAACCGCAAAATAACGTATTGTCATCTGAACGATCTATGATCTAAAAATTTTTTATTATTCTGATGAAGGCGATACAACTCGCTGAAAGCTCATAAAATAAAATATTTTTATATTTTAACGTTTATTTAACTTCTTCACTTTTAAACTTATTTGATATTAAATAAATTACATAATCCTAAGGCATTATCAACTTAGAATAGGTATTACTAGTGCCCAATTTATGGCCCCACAACAGGTACGTCGAGTAGGATTAGGCTTAACAACATTAGTAGTGCCCAATTTAGGACAGCCTCCTATTACAGCTACAAAGTTTTTGACGTGAAAACGTCTTATAAATTGATATACCGGCTGCATGCACGAAAAATTGTCACGTTCCGCAAGCGAGAGCGCGGAACAAGCGAGAGAGAAGCACGATCGGCTTTGCATCAACATAGACATTATTTTAATTACAAAATGCCATTAAAAAAATTTGTCCGGCATGAGGTTCGATCTCGCGATTACCAAATGATGCAACTATGTTTCATACACATAACGCACTAACCTATTGAGGGTTAATGTAATAACATAGTTTTAATTCTTATTATCTGTTACATAAACATAATTCAATTCAATTCATAAAAGTATACGAACTAATTGTTCGTGATTATATTTAAACAAATTAATTAAATTAATTAAAAAAAAACTGTTATTGATATTTGAAAATTAATGTTTTTAACCAAAGTTTTAAAAATATTTATGTTTTAATGACAAGTTAACGCAGTGCAAAGGAATATATTATTATATCAAACAGGTTTTGGCGGGCTTTTCAAAAGCATCAGTTTTATGAATTCGATTTATTTGTCCAATTTCATCTTTTTAAATTAACACTTGGTTTACGAACGATAATTTTACGTCCTAAGAAAACATAATTCAATTCGATTCATAAAAGTAGGCAATTTTTCATCAATGTTTTCTTATGACGTTATCACGTAAAATTATCGTCCGTAAACCGACTTTACAGACAACCCGAGTGACACGTGTTTTTTATACATAGGTTTACAGATAATTAAATCTAATTTTACTGAGTTTTGATAACTCTTTCTTTCCTTATAATTATATTACAAATCATCACTTTAGCTTCCTAGCAGCCTTGTCATCCTTGAGCGAAGCTTACAAAATTCCTCTTTAGAGAAAAGTAAGTTAGCAGTATTGGCTAATGATAAACGAATTTGCATTTTTATTTGTTCACGGCGTTACAAATTTTTACTTTATGTTAACGTACAATTCAAGAGTAGACCATTCGAATCTATTCTAGAAGGTATAATGTTATATTACTCGATTACCCAGGTTGTGTTGCATAAAGTCCGCACTGACCTGCCACTTTCTGATAACCGAAATTTTTTTTAGGTTTGTAACTTAAAATGAACCAATAGATTTTTTATTTTATATAATCGGTGGTGCTAATGTGTGAGTAATTTGTGCGTAACTCAGAGTAGTTACGAATTTTGAGAGAAAGTAAAAATTATTTAAAATGTAAATTTAAAATTTATTTTGTTTATTTTGGTGCTTTTAATAAGTTGACAGCAAAGTACATACAAGTTTGTCTAACAAAAAAGTTGAAAACGTAAAAAAGGATCTTTTAATCCTGAAGTAAATCCAGGTTAAATAAACCTGGATTAGGTTTATTAGGTAGACGTAGTAAATAGAAAGACAGTAATTAGATGGAGTTTTGTAGATAATTTTGTATATTAAACATTTTAAAGTTTTCCTATATGGCTTAGCCATTCGTATAAAACTTACATTTTCATAAAAATCTTTCCAATGGGCAATGGCCAAAGCGAGCTAGTAATTTGTTTTCAAACACAGTTTTTTATTTTAATTTAAATTTTTATATAGTAGATGGGAAATTTTTTAAATATATTTTGGCGACACTACTACAAGAAGATTTAAAGAATAAGATAAGAACAAGATAAGAACAAGATAAGATATTTTAACTACACTGTAGATTTTAAATTTATTTTCTTTATTATTTTTTATCTACATTGTATCCTTACCTCAATTAGATGACTAGATTTTCGAGTGGATCCGAGATTTGCCGTGGTTGCGTTTGTTAAAACAGACCCTCCGCTTTGGTCTCTTCCGTTCCGAACGATCAGGATTTTGACAAACGCTGTACTCACTAAGAATATCCCCTTTGACCGCTTCTGTTCGACAACGAGTGCTACTAGGAAGGGGGTGGATCTTCCTAGATGTGCTTTTAACGCTGTGATACTCGTGATTTTATAATTAATTGCACTCTAAAATTCCTAAATGATTATTATTAACTTAATTCTAAAGAAATCGCATAATCCTAAAAGTTTATTAACTCAGAGTAGGTATTACTAGTACCCAATTTAGGACACCCCCTAATGAAAGAACAAAAAAATATTATCTATACCTAAAGTAGTTTATACACATTGATTTATTTAAGTGTGTTACTCTGGTGTTCGTGTAAGCTAGCTGAATAAGAACGAGATTGCACTTTATAAATTGGGATTGCTTACTCGACGAAATAAAACAAGTAAGTAGTAGTTAAAATTTTATATCTTAACCTTCATCCGGGCGCGTGGGCGGTAATTTACCGTTTTATTTATAATAACGCGCGAACTTTTGCGTGCAGGTGTTAAGGAGGGTGGAAGTGCTTTGTATTCCTAATTGACTTAATATGACACTAGATAGAAGTGTCGTTGTTACCTACTTTTCATTTTTAATTGTCTTAGCCAACGCCAAACTTGTACAGTCGAATATCGGCGGTAGATTACCAGTTACGCTCCCATTAGTGATATTTATTTTCTTCGGCCATTGCAAGGAAATGTAATTACCGATTTTATATTTTTCGTAGGTATTCACAATTCAAATTACTTTTTTTACAACTTAGTAAACTATACTCCAAATACGTCACTATCGTGACGTCACATATCAGATTTCACACTTTTACTAATGTATATTGCATGTATTGGTCTCATGTCAGAGCATGAAAAATCCGGAAGATACATATACATCGACTTCTTGAGATGGACTCGAATGAAGAAGAGTAAATGACGATCAAGACGATATTAATTTTGAACCTGAAGTCATTGAACAAGATAAACACAGCAGTGACTCGGAGAAAGATAAAACAAGGCTTAAATGTTACTTCCAAATCATTTTTTTGGAAATCATAATCAACATAATCAAGTACTACACTAATATTTACATTGCTCAAAAAAAGGCTGAAAATGATAAGTCGTCTGATACTCCTATTCGAGATAGGGATTACAAATTAATACTTATGTGTTAGCTTATTTTGTTATTCAAATTTTAATAAAAATGAAATTTTAATAAAAATATTTTATTGTTTAAAAAGTATTATAATGTTTTTCATCGTATTTATCCCGATTTTAAAGATTTTGGATGAATGATGAAAGAAATACCGAAGACGGTAGATTACCGTTGCGCGCCCGCTAATGTTACGGAAAGGGGCGCGCCCGGATGAAGGTTAATAAAAATGAATAAATAATTACCACACGTACAAAAATACATCAGGAACTACTCAATCCTGAATTGACAACATAAGATGATCAAATAGTTATAAAATTAATTTTCTTGATTGTTAATAGCTAGTAGCTTAAATAACTATTTCTGTTGCTTTATACTTCAATGGGTAGCTATAATTCTTCGTCTCTCTATGTATATTCTAAAATTTCTAATTAATATCATGGCTCTTTGTAGGTTTTTTTGTAACGAGTAACATGAAACCGGCTTGATGTCTCAACCACCAATTAGGATTAGATCAGCCACAAATGTCGTTCTCGAGGCGGTCACCCATCTAATTGTAAGTTCTAACCGTCACTTGTATTGTTGACTTCCATGATCTGAATGGTATTTGTATTGACTACTCTGTGCCGCCATGGTTTCAAATTCAAGAAATGTTTCTAATCTAGACCTTACAAACAATTTATATGCATTTAATATGCATATTAAATGCATTATAGTCAATATAATTTCTAAAAATGTCGAACAACTTTAGTTTTCTTCATAAAATTGTATGTAGCTGTTTTCATCCTTTCAGGCGTATCCTTGAGTATTCTGTATGTATTTCAAATACATCTATGTCCGATTTTCAACTATTGCTGTCAATGACTGCTTTCAAATGATGTATCTTATGTGCGAAACCTTCTTCGTGACATGACATCACGATATGAAGAAATGAAGTAAGCAGCAATGTGTAGGTAATATTTAAAAATTACTACGAATGGTAAGAAATACGCTTTTTATTTTTTACAAATATTTTTTAAATTTGATATTGCAGATAGAAAGTGCAAGTATTTATTCTATTATTACGAACTCGTGCAACAGGTGACTAAGGGGAGTAAAATGTATCGGTGATAGGTATTGGCATATTTTTGGATAATAAATTTAAATTATCTAGTTGATTAAAAAATATTTCGTGGGTATCCATAATTATTATTCTTTCAAGAAAAACCCACTACATTATTGTCGTGAGAGATAAAACATTATTACTGCCTCTTTTTTAAATTAAATTTTTGAATCTTAGCTGTTGGACAATTTACTTATTATGTACATACATCTATTTAGAATTTATCATTTTAAAATTTTTAAATGATAAAATATATAACTGGGTTCAAAATCCCTTCAATCAAAACAAACCTGTCGGAATTTCTTGAGTACATTATTCGTAAAAGCTAATTGAAATTATTTCGGCAGCCAATTAAATGAAATGTTTAGAAAAGCTTTTCTTATTGCTTTTTGCAGTAAATTTCGCAAAAAATATCCCGAGATATTGTTGCCATTCGCAAGCACGTACTTACGTGCGAAATTGGATTTTCAATATATTCGGGAACAAAAACTAAGCACAGCAATCGACTTAACGCAGTTCTAGACATGGGAATCCAATTGTCAGGTATTACGACAAATATAAAAAAATTTACTAAAAATTAAATCCGGCGATTTTTTATAATAAAGCTCAAAGTCTGCTATTTTGTTATACTATAGAAATAACGGACTTGATAATTAGGCACAAACGTTGATTACATCCATAATAATTCTAATTAATGTATTTTAGGTAGGTGTGCGTATGAGTAAAAAAGCTACCCACGTTTACCTTTAAGGATTTTCCTGTGGTGACACATGTCAGCCCAAAATTGATCGCTAAATAAAATCCCTTCCCGTTCTATGTATTTATTTATTATTACAGTATACCTAGTAGTGTGCGTTTATTAATAAAATTCTATCCCAAATGTTTATTTTAAAATTAATCTTTTTTTTATGAAAATATTGAAACGCGCTAATAGAAAATTTTTCATAAACTTTTATAAAAGTGGAATAAGCACCGGAGTTGATGTTACCTAGGTATTTATGGTTATGTTTGTATAGGACGATTCTACTTTACTTTTGATATATAACAAGCAAATATTACAAGTTCTACTACCTAAAATAAACAACATTGTACTCACTCGTTGGTTCAAAAATTGATTTTTAGCTCATTAAAAGCTTCGCGCCCACTTATTAATTAATAGAAAATACTTTTTCCAATTTTATTGAAAATGCACAAGAATTTATTGTAAGAAAGGTTTTCTTTAGATAAAACTTCTATCTATTTTTAGCACCAGAGCTTGAGCTTTATCCAGACTGCAAAATATCTCACATACACTGTGATTTAACGGTTTAACGATTTAAGGAAATCTTATTGTAATGTAATTCTTTGAGCGTTAAAGTAAAAGAAAATTAACAAACTTTTTTGGCATCGAAAAGTAAAAAAATTAATATTACTAATCAATTTATATACCAATACTGATTTTTTAAAAATTAACCAAAAAAGTGAAATGAAAATAATTGTTCCCAAGCGCACAATAGTTAAAAAAACAAGTTAAATAATTAAATAGCAATCACTTATTCAAAATTTACGGAATTAAACAAGACATGTGACAAGCTGCACTCGTAACTTTTTACAGTTTTAAATATTAATGGTATAGTACACATTGGAATGAAACGTTGAGAACATTTTCAATTTAAGGATTGAAATAATTATCAAAATTGAAGAGTAAAGTAAAAGTAAAAAGTAAAAAGACTCTATATTTGGTGTAACTATTTACATTCTACATTTTTTATCAAACATAGAAAAATATTTGTGAAAAAATTAATTCCGCTTCTATCTTGCGATGCATCGGAATCGGCTGTAGTGGTAGGCTTGTCTTCTTTATATAATAATGGTTTTACCTGGGCCAAAAGAGTGCAAAAACTCAGTCAAAATTGAAGATAACATAATTATATTGTATATACATAAATATATTATATTGCAATATCCTCAGCTATCTTTTCAATAAACAACATCTCGCTGAAGTACATTCATTTTTATTTTTGCATCAGACTCTTCTTTAAAATTTCAAATTATTTAAAATATCTTCAATCGTATAAAACTTTATTCCAATTTTAATTCGAATGTGCAATAATTTATTTGCTTTAAATATTATTATCTTATGGTCTTGTAAATTTCTATATGTGTGCCTTACGACTTATCATACTTTGTCGTATAATTTCACAAAAAAAAACGACCCAAAAATCTTCGCCTAAATCTTTTTATTTTTAAACAACAACACTTCACATTAATAAAAACAACCTTTATCTTAAATTAAACACATTTTAATAATTACAATCAGCAATAAATCGAACTAATTTGCAACGGATATAATTTTGCAACCGGCTTGGTCTCCCAATTCTCCCCCTTCGTTCATTACCAACATAATGTTTTTACAAATAAATAAATACATTTTATGTACAGTATGTTACAAATTTACAAATTAAAACAAAACAAACTTTAAAATAATTTACAAAATAACTAAAACAATGATTTTAACGTTTCAAAACACGACAATATATTTTTAACCGACTTCAAAAAAGGAGGAGGTTATTAATTCGACTGTATTTTTTTTAATGTTTGTTACCTCAGAACTCTGTCATTTATAAACCGAATTTCAAAATTTCTTTTATGTTAAATCAAGTATAGTTCCAAGTTGGTCTCATTATAATTTCATTCGTATTGAACCTTGAACTTCGAAGATACATCGGGAAAACCCTCAAACTTCTCCTCAACTCTCAAAATCCCCCTCAAAATTCCAAAATGTGGAAAACGGTCGGCCAGTTGCCCTTCTCGTTTCATTAGAAAGGCGATCACGGATAAGCCGAGACGGTGGCTACGTCTTTCGATGTTTTCACTATTCAATACGTTTTTACTGTAAGCCCGCATTTGCGAAAGCCTCTTTTCACGCAGTTCACTACTCTCTAAAATAGCTCTCTAAAATAGTGCTACTAAAATAGCCCTGGATCTAGATTTCTTACTTTCTCGCGTTTTTCTCGTTCTTCGCTCATTTTATTTAAACGGCGCTGTCTCATATGGGCAATACGTTTAGTAGGTCTACCCATATTCGCTTTCGATAAATAGTTACGAAACGCAACATGCACTAAAAACCATGAAGTAAAAAATTAAAAATAAAAATAAAACCGACTTAAAAAAAACTACTGTGAAAAATGCACTAAAAAATCCACAGAGAAAAGAAAACGGAAAAAAAGACATCACCAGCAAGAAGAAAAACAACAGTCCCTTGATGTTTGGAAAGAAGTTCTATAAATAAAGTTTATTTAGATAAAATATGGTGTAACTTTGTTTTAGTTTGAATCAACCTCAAAAAGATATTTGCCACCGGAAGGGTGGATCCATTTGAAGGGTAGATTTGCTCATGTCAAATTATGTCACGATAGAACTAACTGTCAAATTATAACCAAGTAAATATTGACACTAATCAACAAGCATGTAAATTTCTCTGAAACTTACCCGAAATGCAGAACAAGTAACTTTGTGAGTCTATAACTGTTTTTTTTTAGTACCGGAGCAGGTATTAATATACTAAAAACAGATGAAAGGTTTAGCATAAACCTGGGCTGCCATGCAACTGTTTTCCAGGCAGAAATAATAGCTATTATGGCTACACTCTAAAGTAGTAAAACAATGCCTAAATGTTCTGGTGGCACAAAGTAACAGTCTAACGCCAATGTGGGTGTGGATGCCGAGGCATAAGAGTATAAGAGGCAATGAAAAAGCAAACCTTCTTGAAAAGTTATCTGCAACAGAACAACTAGTAGGTCCAGAACCAACTTGCAGGATAGCTTACAAGACTGCAAAAGGGACTATCACAGAACTCTAAAGAAATAACTTTTTTTTATTTCGCTTAGACACACTCTAAACAGCTTAGAAGCTAATTACAGAGAGTGTGTGTAACGTAACATCGGGATGACGCGCATTCTTCAAGAAACAACAAGACCTACAGCTTAACGTGGAATTTAAACCACAACGGAAAATTTTTGTTCAACCCCTTTAAAAGCGTCACCTAATTTACCGTCACTGAACTATCAAGGACGGACACGCGGACACTGCTTTGTGCAGTGTAAAGTGCGTGCAGACCAACTAAATTTTCAGCCCACACCACATTCTTTGTATATGTCCAGTTTTAACCCTAAAAAGACAAAGATTGATTTTCGATATCGGACAACCAAGAGATTACTCAATTGCTCATCGGCTGTATACTCAATTGTATTGAGGAAACAAAGCTGATGAAGTAATACTTCAAACGTGGGGTGTAATAAGTCAAGCTTCTATGCAGGTGGGCTTTGAACCACAACTTGTTCAGCAATATATAACAAAATTTTATCATTTTGTTATTTTGAAGTCCGGTCTTGTCTCTCATGTTTTGATCCCTTTTGAAACGGGATTTTTGTATCGTGAAGACCGAGATTATATGAGACATTTTGAATTTTGATTTTGTAACCAACATGTGCAGTTTGAATTAGTTCAATTTCGTTAGGTAGAAACATTTATTTTAATTTTTTTTTATGTTTCATAATTTGTTTTTGTAGGAAGCACTTTTTATCACCTTTGATCATCTTTTTACCATCTTTTTTTACTACCTTTGACCATCTTTTACCTTCTTACCGATGTTTCTTTTGATAATTATAACGATTGTAATTTTTGCTGCATTACATGGTGCAAATATTATTGAATTTGATTGCTTGAGCAAACTTAATACAATCGCTACCTTGACCTTGGCCATATCACTATCTGTGGAAATGGATTTTTGAAGTGGCTTCCTAGCTTTCTTTGCGATTATCTCGAAGGCTCAACACCGAAAGTTCTTTCGAGGAGCGTGCGGCAGCTGCACTTGAACTGTTGAGTTTTTTGTTTGGTACATCATCTCCAATTGTTCGTGGGGGAAGGAAAATTGCGGATGTGATTAACTTCATCTAGCCAGACTCGTGGGTTAGAAGTATTATTTGTATAAGTTGAGATTTGTAAGCTCATCGATAGCTATTAGAGTGAGTAGTTTTTTTATTACTATTAATCTGTAGATCTGTAATTTTTTGAAAAGAGCAGTTGCTTCAATTTTTAGTCACTTGAAAAGTGATCTTCAGCATCATCTGCGACGTGCATGAACAACTGTTTGAGTTATTTGTGCTTATATTCGCGTATGCTCGTTGAGAGCATTTATGTGTGTTTCTTGCGTGTTGGACTTGCCAAGGACGGTTTTATCAAACCCCGCTCTCTCTTCCGCATTAAATCAGTTAGTTTTAACATCACTTAAGGTTCTCTATACCGTAAAGAATTTGGCTATTTTTTATAACCAGCGCGTAGAGAAAGAATTGTCATTCCTCGCAAGAGGAAAGACACTTTTTCATCTCAAATAATAATAACTGGTTTTTTCTTCGTTGAGTGCTTTCGAGATCAATAATATCACTTTGTCATTTATTAGATTAACTTGCCATCCAGAACGAATCTACAAAAGTATAGCAAGCGAAATACTTGTAAAAATAATAATATATTTGTAGTTGCCGTTTACAGTTTCATAAATTCTGAAGAATAACTGTCTGTAGTAAGTGTAAAAATGAATTCATCTCCAACAAAATATTTTTACAATTCAATGAGCTGCACGTCTAAAGTTGAAATAAATCTTCAAAAATTTAACTAATAAATGAACAGCCTTTTCAAAAACTTTTGGGAGAGACTGTAAACATGAGTACCATCCTCTCAAGTTCAATTTTTGGGAAGTATCAAACGTTTGAGCTTTGTGTGAGTTTCAATAAACTTTCATTCTTATCGTTTGAACTACAACCGTCGCAGAGTTATTCACAAAACTTTTATTTAGCGGGGGAAGGGAGGGGGAAGTCTGTGAATAATATGTTTTTCTATTTTCTTTCTTATTCTAAATTTTCGTGTAAATTTAACGTTAATTGATAGAACTTCGTTTTAGTTCCAATAAGTTGCTACGTACATTATCGTAATTTATTTGTTTTAAATTTTGCTCACCTCCAAACAAGTTGCGTGCGGAAATATGCAAATTTTAATAAATTATTTAGTTTTAAGAAATAAAATTTCGGCTTAGATATCTCAGATCAGACAATAAGAAAAATACTTCTTAAGTACAAAATATATATCAGCTTACCAATGAAATGGAAATTTTTCTTTTTAAATAGTTAGCAAAAAATTAAATTATATTGATCAAACCTACTAATAACAGTAAACAAATTTAACATGAAACTTTATAATATTATAAAGTAGTATTTAAGTTAACTGTATGATAGTATTATTGGCAGTTGAGATAATAATATATTATTGTAATTAATATGATTAATGTTATCAGTGACCTTAAAATTTTACATGTTAAATTAAAAATAATTATTAATTCAATTCCATAACTTACATATTATTAGAACAAAAACTATTAAATGATTAATTATATAAAAACAAGTTCAATTAAATAGTTTTTGTCCTAATAATGTAGTTGGGAATTGAATTAATAGTTATCTCTAATTTAATATATAAAATTTGAATGTTATCGTAAATGTTATTGTAATCTGTTATATTATCTGATAAATTTGAATTAAAATTAAATTCTAGGAAAACTAAGCGTAACTTATTCGAAGTTTTCAAAAATTTCAAACACTGTCTAACTATGAAAAAAAGAATATAACATTAAAATAATCAAGACATGGCCATTTAAACTCAAAAAAGTTATTTGAAATCTTCGCAAAGTGTAAGTCGGGGGAGATTGTAATGTTATTAAATATATTTTTTTGCGAAGTTATTCAAGAAATACTTTGATGGTGAAAGAGAATTAGCATAAAAATAATCTTCTACTTTTTCTTTTAGAATTTCTAAATGCAATCGATATCAGTCGATAAAGCAAAGTAGGTGCCAAAGTATACCCATAGGAGGTATTATACATGTAAAGTAAAATTGTTACAGATATTGATAAATAACAGTAAAATAAAGCGAATAAACTATGAGAAAACTTTAAATATCGAATAATTTAAAAAATAATCGATTGTAAAGTTTTGATTTTTAGAAACTAAATCTACAGACATAGAAATCCTGTAGATAACTCATTCCGTTGACGGTACGTGTGCTCGACGTAAATAGGTGCTACAGTGTCGCTTAGTGAGCGAAGCCGACCTCAGCTGATTGTTGGCTACAGCTGCTAACATTATATTTTAATAAATTTATTTTAAATTAAATTTTGAATTTTTGAATTTAAATTAAAAACACAATGCCACGTTTCTGTAGATCTGTAATTTTCAAGTTTAAGTATCCCAGTGATTTTTTAAAATTTTTTGAAGTACTTAGAGTTATATGCCTTAAGAACCGTAATTTTTGACTTCTGGGTATTTCAGCGGTATTTTCACGTTTACTCAGAGATCTTAGTTTCCCTAGATCAGTAATTTTTGAGTACTGGATATCCCAGAGCAGTTTTTTAAATTTTTGTTGTATACAAAGATCAGGAGTTTCTCTGGATCAGTAATTTTCAAGTTTTGGGTGTTTCTGGGAATTTGTTAATGATTGGAACGACTCAGACATTCACTGGATAACTATATCATCTGTCAGTTTTGAGTGCAATTTATGCCCAAAAATACATAATAAAAAATATGGATGGGTGGGTATTGACTGTTTCCATAAGGTTAGCCCCTAACCTTATAGAAAGCCACTTTCAATTGCTTACAGTTTTTGGGCCCTTTTACCAGATAATCAATAGATAAGTGGTTTAGGTTGTGTAACTCGATATTAATAATATCAAATTTTTAGCATAATTGATTTTATTGTTTACTTTTATTTCTTTAGTAAATTTAATATTAATATGTTGTTTGTTAATGAATTACTTAGATCTCACAATAATTGAAGACAATAATAAACACTCTTTTGACCTTTTCCATAAACCTGCGGAAAGTAATATAATTATTGCTAATAGCTGCTCATCCTTTTACACATAAAATTGCGTCTTTTTGCGCTTTTCTCAATCGCTTAATTAGAATTTCCTTAAGTAACGTAAATTTAAAAAAAAAACTAGACAGAATTAAATATATCTCGATCTCTAATGGATACCAAGTCACTCTTATTGATAACTTATTACGCCAAATTAAACAAAAAATTCTATCGAACTCAATATATCCGAATATTTTTAAAAAAACTAACGCGAACTTCAATGTCATTACTTTTCTCGGAAGCAAATCTAACAAAATTGTGAAATATTTAAAAAATAACAATTATAACATCGCCTTTAAGACGGACAATAAACTCAATAAATTTATTAATAACGCGAAATTAAAATCAGACATGTTAACTAAATCAGGGGTTTATGAACTCACTTCTGAATGCTCTCAAAAATACATTGGTCATACCGGTAGATCTTTTAAAACACGATGTGATGAACACACTCAATCCCACAGACTTGCAGATGGAAAATCGACTTTCGCGAAACACCTACTAGACACAAACCATAAACAAGGGGGATACGAAATTTTGCACGTTGCACAAAAAAGTAAAAACTAGAATTTTTGGAAGCTATTAAAATTAATAAATTAAAATATTCATCTTCATTACTAAATAGTCAATTTGATTTAAATAACTCACCCCTACTAAACATTTTTAATAAATAATACCTCCTCCTCTTCTAACTTACTTTACATCCACCTACATTATTTCTCTTTTGTATTAAATATACTCTTACCCTCTAGTAAATTCACACAAAATTATACTATTTTTAAAATTACCCCCCTCTTACCTTCTCGTTTCTCGTTTCTTTTCTCGTTTCTCTTTCTAATTCATCGCCTGATGATGCCATAGTATGTTGAAAACGTTTGCGATAATATACTGTCGTGTTTCGAAACCAAAAAATAAAAAACACAATCTCATTTATTTTGTAAAATTATTTTAAAGTTTGAATTTTGTTTTATTTATTATTTATAATTGTACATAAAAATGTTAGTTGAAGGTTTTAGATGTAGATAAAAGTGGGGAGAAAATAGAACTAGACGGAGTGGGGCTTGAAGGTTGTAGTAGACTTGGGTTGACGCCTTCGCGTCGAGCGATGACAAATCATTCCCGCAATGAAAATTTTAAATTGTTAATTGTTTGAAAATAAATAAATTAAGTTGAGTTGATGTCTTTGTTTTATTTTAATTAATGCAAGTAAATAGAACATAAAAATTGGAAAACTTGAAGAATAAGTGAAAAATTTAGTCGATGTGCAAAAGTGCATCGCAACAAATTTGGTAGACCAGCTGGGATAACATGTGCGCTTGCAAGGCCACACATGAGAAGGTAAATTTGAGCATTTCAATTTAAGTTGACAATTTTAAACACTGAGGAGTCTCATAGCTACAAATAATGGATGCCCAGCTAAAGATTAATTTTGGGATTAAGCAAATAATAATTGGGTCATCTCAATACATACGGTGTATTTATATATTGTGATAACTTAAACATTTTAGTTTCGGAAAAGTGTTTGTGCATTTTTTGGTTTATGCTAAAAATTTGATATGACCTGCTACCAGAATTTTTAAAAGATACATGAATTTTAATATTTATATTTGTGGTTTACAATCTCCTATAATTTGATTAGAAAATTTTTAATTTTATGGTACATTTTGGCATCTACTCCCCCATATATTTATTAGCTTCTTTTGAATATCAATGCTCAAAAAAAATCTTTAAATAGGAGGCTTTGTTTACGATATTCTTCACCAAGTGACATTTTTAGTCGAAATTAATAACAAACGTTTAAGAATAATTTGATTTGATCATAAATGACATTTAATTCTCGTCGTTTGGGGATCAGGTGTCGCATAGAGAAAAGGGGGAAATATGAAACATTGAAGTGTGGTGTGGTATTTCATAATTCTAATTTCTGATCAATTTGGCATACTTATTGAGGTATAAACAAAATCATTTGGAATCAGAAACCAATAAAATACAAAAATAATTTCTTCGTCTTCTAATAAATGATTTCTATACTAAAAAAATATCTGGTTATTTAATATATATGGTAATTAACATAATGCTTAATTACAAAAAATGTTACAGCGTTATTTTCGATATAAATTTTTATAAAAAAAAAATAAAAATGATCGACAGTAATGATGAGATTAGATAATCTTTAATTTATATTATCAGTGTCAAATATCAATCAAATATTTATTTTTTCTAACAAGGACTGTTGTAATATTATTGTGAACAGAATATTTGAAAAAGTACTTGAATTTCATTATACTGGCGAGCTTATTTAAACTACGGTAAAGTACGTTTTCAATTACTTTTCATGAACGTGCTTCCAAATATTCTTGTAAAAGTATTTCTATCATAGTGGTTCAACGAGGCGATACAAAGTTTGCAAAAGTGCGAATAAAATTACAGAAGTTAACTTTTACTTAATAATCTTCAGTAACTCATTCGCGTCCTCTCATTAACATCTCAAGCTAATAAATTTAGCAACCGTTTTATTCTTATAAAGCAAATTAGTATTGACTTGGTTTTAATAAAACTAAAATTTTTATAAATGACGATTAATGCCTTGTTTAATATTTTAGAGTGCAGTTTGTACTTAATTTTTTTTACTGTCTTGTCGCTTCTAATAGCTAACTATGTATATTTCTATTTTTCTTCGATTACCGTAATGTTGTAAGACGTACTTGTTGCTACTATTGCAGTCACATAGTTTCCAGTTCTAATATTTTTATTTGTGTCACTTGTTGATCGTCCCAATTCCACAGCTGATCATCCCTAGATCTATTCAAACGCTTTATATGAAACCATAGCATTTTAAATAACACAACAAACTTTAATTAATTTTGTAAATAGAATAAAACGCAGTTTGTTATTTATTTTATTTTTCTCTATCCTTAATTATTTTTTTATTTACACTTATAAATTACCAATGACTGAAATGAAAATATTTATTTAGTTGCATGTGCACGAAGTAATAATTTTTCTTATTTCTCGACTTTTCATGAAAGCAGAAATGTGTTTTTAATTTAATTTATTTATAAACTGAAAAGCGGATTTTAAAAACCCAAGGAATATCAACTTAAATTAAATTTTGAGCAGTAATAACGAAAGTTGGAAATGATAGAGTAAATATTGTGAATGCTTGAAAAGTTGCAATCATTTTCATGCTATTAAAAGATCTACCAAGAGAATACTTTTCAGTAATGAAAACCTATTAAAATTTTATGTAGATAGCAATTTAGCTGTTTTGTGAAGGTTTTGCATTACCGTAATGAAATTAACGAAATAGTCACCATAAAGTATACATTTTTGATATATTTGAGCTATTGTAGATTCGACGTCGACGCGTAGATCTACGCTACAAGAACGACGCTGATTAGTCGGCTGGTGGCCGCGAAATCGCGAACATGCTGATAAACAGCAGGTCTTCCGTGTGTCTACAGGACGATACGTAGTGGTATTTTAGTGTAATGTGTAAAATATGGAATATGTTTGGCAATTGCAATGAGCTTTCGACAAATTCACAACTCTAGTTTTATTATTTCAGGTAAAAGTATTCACTTTGATGTAATTTTTGTTCTTCCAAAACTTTTTCAAAATTGAATTTTCATGCACAATCAATATCGACATGAGTGATAATTGATTAAAATGATATTAAGTGGTGAACAAATTTTCGTAACAAATTTACCAAAAGCAATTTTCTCTTTCATCAATCATTCAAATAATAAACAGGAACGAAATGTCAATGACGATGTCACCTAATACTTAGCCCATACAATTTTACGCAAGAAACTACATACAAGATTCGGTTTTTGTTTAAATTATATTTTGAAGATACTTGTTTGGAATAAGGGATATACATTAAGATACACAATTCTCTTTACAATTTAAATACAATAAATTAATACCCTGAATAGCTAAAGCGCAAAATTGCTATGGAAACTTTAACTCGAATTACGTTGTGCCATACTTATCCAAATTGTAATCCTCAACATTCGTCACCCGCTTATCTTTAATAATTCATTTACACATTCGCAAGCAATTAAAAAAGCAAAAAATCATTTACCTTTGCTAATGTTATTAATCACAAAGGATTTGTAGGCAAGTTAATTAAACGGGTAGGTAGGTATCTTGATAATCCATTATGAGAATTTTAACAAATCCTACAGGAAGGCTTAAAATAAATTTAAAAAAGTTGTTTCTATCTTCCCTTTTAACATTTTAAAGCTATTTTGTCAATACTAATTATGGTTTTAACGCAATGTTTGTCCGATTTTTAATACGAAAAGAGGATATAATGAAATCGCATCAGACTGTGAGTTTTAAAAAATTTTCAATTAATTATTAACAAGCTTTCTCATACTGATATAGTTAAAATGCTTGCATTATTACAAATTTTTATCAGACCTAGCTAAATTAAAAAATTTATATTAATCCAGGAGATCAAGATAGAATTTACCTTCCACCCAGTGGAAAATTATGTGCCGGCGTAAATTTATATTTAGAAAATACGTTTTTATCAAAAAATTGTTTTCTCAAAAATATCATTCTTAGTGATGGTTATAATAAACTAGCAAAATTACACATTTTACTTTTCGAAATTATACTCTCGTGAACGTTTTAGTGCTATTCCGGAAATTTATTTAGTAGCAGTACAAGAGTTTTCGTGGTTTTAACTTTTTTATATTTAAACTGCTAAGTGCAACACAATAGAGTATAAAGTGTAGTATTAAAAGTTTTAAATTAAAATAAAAATAAATTGACGGTGATTATGAAGAACGGTTTTTTCTGTAATGGTCTAAGTTCATTAGTATTGAAACCCTTCACGGTTGAAGTTCTATTATTCAGAAGTAAAATAAAATTTAAAATTTGAAAAAGTTAAAAATAATTCTCTCTGCATTACTAAAATTAATTTTGCAATGTTTACATACTATACGAAATTAAAAAAACTAGCTGCTGGCCTTAGGTAACTTTATAAAAAATAACAACTTTCCTTTTCGCAATTAAGTGTCAGTTAGTATTAAATTAAAATAAATTTTCTCTTTATTATAAGTAAAATAATAAACAAAACAAAATAATTTATTGTAAAATAATAATCGTCGAAAGTTTGTATATCATTTATTGCTTGCTAATTTAACAAAATTTGATTAAAAATTAATTTAATTAATTTATATAAAAAAACACAAGTTAAAATTAATAAACAAAGTACGAACTTGAACTTAACTTTCGCATTACGCAATTCTGCTCACAATTTTTACAAACTAGTTTGAAAAATAAAAGTAGCTAACTTAGTATTCAAGATACAATTTATAGGATTTAGAAGTTAGAAAATGCGAATAAGAGGTATTTATTTTGAAATATACCAAAATATAAAATAGGAAATTAATTAATTTACAAAAATGAATTTATAATACAAACTTAATGAAATTACGGGTCTTGTATGACGACGAAACGGATCGTGAATATAAATATTGTGTGAAAAAACTTTATTTTATTATAATGATCTTTATTCTGAAATCCGACACTAAAGTGCATTTTATCGTCACCAATCCAACAAGAATTAAAATAATAATTATAAATGGATAGGCGAGATGTAAAATAAAACCAAAAGCTTGAAGAGCTTTAGTGGAATAAAGATATAATAAACGACTACAAAATTTCTATTTATCATTCATACGTATCGCAGGGAAATATGTAAATTTGCTATTATTTATGCAGTACTTTTTTAAATATTTCAATTATCTTTTGTAAGTAAGCAGTATAATATGATTCGAATATATATCCCAGAACCCAAATCCCTTTACTATATTAAAAGAGATTTATAATATTATACAAATATTCTAATATCTCTAAGAAGACTGAAGAATAAAATTAATAGAAACTGCTTTAAAAAAATCAATAGTGTTTCCGAAAGAGGAAAAGTGTTTAGGGTGTAATTTACAGTCTCATTAGTAGTCAACTTGTTAGGCTGAAACAAAAAACGTATAGTAATCTCTATAGATCTAAAGAAAACTTTGAAACAATTAGCCAGAATAAATTGCTGAAGAAATTGGAGTCGGAGGGTTTGAAAGATAAACAGCGAAAATACAAGACGGCCAAGTTACACATCCGCAGTAGGGTGCGGAGAACCGCAGGGTACGGTTTTGTGGTTTCAATTCTTGAAATTTAAAAATTACTTTATACAGGATGGATCGAAAACCCATTCCAAAATTCATTACAAAACCAGATGTTACCACAATAATTAATAAACTAAAATAATAATACTTTCAAATAAGGAAGATATTAAAAATTTTATGTAAAATTCGCACTAAAACGAATGGTTACAGAAAAGTTGAATAATGCATAGCGAGATTATGTGCATGACACAAAAGAGAGAAAAGAAATATCAGTTTAATCGTTCTTTAGGGACAAAAAGTGGCAGGACAAAGAAGTTACACCGGTACATTGCTTGAAAATAGTACAATATGTTACCAGTTGATATGAAAAATATGTTACAGAAATAAATTCTTAAATCTCGAAATGATCGAACGATGGGAATTCTCAGCAAAATATGCCATAATATTACATTGATGTAAGAGTCAAGTTTAATTGCTGGCTAATGGAGATTGTTTTCTGAATTTATACAAAAGCTTGAAAAGTGAGAAAACACAAAAGGTGAAATTATTATTTTTTTAACAATGAAGTAAATAAAGTTGCCCAACAATTTAACTACATATTGTTTATTTTTCTACCATCTGCTGTATTATGGAATAATGTATGTTCTATATTGATTAAATTTATCATTAAAAGACCTAACACTGCAGATAAGATTATCTACAATGCCAAAAGAATAACAATTTGCACTATAATTTAATTAATATGTTATTAGTAAAAAATTACCAAAACAATTCCAGAATTTATTGAAAGCTCAAAAGCTTAAATTTAACAGCAGATAAATATTTTATATTTTAAACTTTTATGCGAAAAAATAGACAACTATTGCCGAAAAGTTTCCTACGAGTATATCATTTTGACAATAATGTAAAAATTATTTGTAAACTTTAACATACCCACCTACGTATTCGGTAAATCGCAAAACTGAGATAATATATGAGATAATAAAAACTTGAAATATAAAACGTTCATACAAATAATTCTCTTAACAAAGTAAAACTAATTACACAGATATTATAGAGTAAAATTAAAATTAAATTTGGAGCTTGTGAAGTTGTTTGTATGAATAATTAAAAAAAACTGCACTCTTGTCGCAGTTTTTTTTTGTTAATTACTTAAGCACAATAGAACGTCTATAATATTATAAAATATTAAATTGAGTAGATTATTAACTTTAATAAGGTAGTTCTAAATTAAATTAAATTCTCAAATTTCACGAGTGGAGCTTCCTACAATTTTTATTCGTTTTAATTAAAGTTACTTTTTTATATAAACTTTTCTATACTTTGTTATATTTAAGTTCATAGGATAGTTACATTCAAATATTCTAATATTATTACAAGAAAATACTTTATAGTTTATAATATTATAATATAAAATAAACGTTTCGGTGCCTCTAGGTCTATGTTACATCCTCATTGTTTTTTTTTCACGCTTATAAAACAAAGTTAAAACTAAAAAAAGACAAATAAGTTATACTTATATACACTGGTGGTCTGGGGGTATGAAGTATCCCCCAGCAATGACTGTAACCACGAATGCTCTTACTTATGCAATTTAATCTTGTTTTTTATAATAACTCAAAAATTACATTATTTTAATAAAAAGTTCAGATTTAAACAGTTGGAAACTGACCCTCCCCAAACTCAATATAATCGACACAGTAAAACTGCTCGTTAATTATGAATTTAGAAACTTACGAATAATTTGCGTACAATATTCGAATTAAAAAATGCCTTAATGATAAAACAAAAGAATCTCTGGTTTTTTGGTAGTCCTTAAAAATTCATTAAGGATTCTACTGTATCAATTATATCCTTAAGACCTCCGGTTTGTTACAGTTTAAATTACGTGCTTTCTCTAACTTTTGTTCTTCGTTTAGACTCCTTTAAGTAAATTTTTCATAATAAAACTTTTATAAATTTGAAAATATTTTTTAGGCTGTAATATTAAACTTTACACTTGAGATTAGAAAACTTATTTTAATCCAATTCACTCTAATCCACTGCCGTAGTTAAAAAAAAAGTTAAAATGCAATATCTGAATGATAATTTTTTCTTCAAAATAATACTTAGTTGGTTTAACATAATATGTAAAAGTTGTAAAGTTGGGGTTTGCTTCAAGTAGAATTAAAATTCGAAGGGTATCAAATGAAGCTTTTAAACTCAAATATGTAGCTTTTAAGTTCAAATATGTAGATGCTTCGCTTTAACAATGCATGTTTTAGAAGAAGCTCGATACCATCTCCATATTCATACGTAAAAGCAATAAATGTAAAATTGGGGTGCTCAGTAAATAGAAGATTATTGCATGAATTTTTCAATAAAATATTTATCTATTGAAAAAAGATTTAATACAATTTATAAAACCAAGCAGAAGTTTATTCCCACATGAACAAACTTCCAATTTGTTCATAACAAAATAAAATTTCTTCTCTTAAAATTACATTTTTTACTTTAACTTAATTTTTGTTTTTTCTTGGTTCTCATAATAAACAAGTCACTTGTATGCTTCCAATAATAATTTAAAGAAATCCTATAGCAGTCACAACTTTTCCGTGTGAATTTAACGAATGTCGTTCACTTTATAAAAGTAAAATCGCTCCAGTGAACTTTAAAGGAGAAAGTATTAATATTTTTTAACGATATTTTTACAACTTAGTAGTTTTTTAATTAAAAAAATATTTAAAAATTTTATTATATAATAAATGATACCACGTCAAAATTTTCTTGATTAATTTCTCAAAGTGTTTTAAATTCTGCTCTTAATAAGTTAATAAAAATTATTATCTTCGAGCACTGTCAGCAGTTTAAGCCAGATGGTGCTAACATAAATATGAAAAAAAAAAATTAATAAAAACTTAAATTAATTCAATTAGACATTCGAAAACTAAAGGTAGGTACAATTGTTAATTGAGATTGATACATCGTGTATTACGAAGCAACGGGTGTTCTTATTTGCAACGCACAATAAGCAACCCTTCATCGTGGTTTAGAGGTCGTTTGCCTAAAGATAAATAACATATAAATCACAAAAGGTAACAAAGAAAGTAATCAGGCTACGCAAAATTTAACGAGCGGCACAATGTCGCCTGTGAATATAATTTCTGATTACTTACTAAATATTTATAATTTTAAATTAATTTTACGTGTTTAAATGTTAGATTCAAACGGTATTTTTTGATAAAGGTATAATATGATGATGTAGCAATAAATAAAAGTAAACAAAAATAAACTTGTTTAATTCGTTTTAAACAAACGCTACAGGATATTTGACGATAACGGAGTTACGGGTTGGATTTGAAAAGCTTATATGTAAGTAAGTGTAGGAAACAACGTTAAGGGTTAGTTTCATGTCGCTGGTTTTAACCACCAGTGGATTATTCCACGTTGTTAGTATATACTCGGCGAACCCAAAGCTAATGCATTCTGCATTAATAAGAAGTATCGATTTGTTAAATTGTTTCAAATACTGGAAATTAACTGACAATTGCAGATTTACAATTAAAAAGCTTTTTTATTTTATACGCTTTAGGGGAAGTTTTCAAATATTTTAGATTTTTTCATTAGTAAATTTCTTATATCTTTTTATTAATGTTTAAGAAAGTCAATTTTTTCAATAGCCATCTGAATCGAAAAAGTTGCATTGATTAAATATTTACTTATTAATAAATTTTGAAATTTTTAACTAATCGCCATAAAAAGTCAGTAATTTATTAAGTAGGGGGGAATAGCCTTCACCACCAACCGACAACAAAATAACAGTGGCTTTCATAATGAAGCTTAACTTTGAATCCGGGAAAATGTGAAAATTTCATTAAGCTTGGTTGATTTTTTTTTGTAATCATATTAAAAACTAATTAAGAAAAAAGAACAAACTAATTAAAATATTATATTAAGCAATACCTCATAAAACCTCAAGTTTGAGTAATTCTTGAAACAACTGTTTGGCTTGCAATCCAATTTAAAGTTTTGGATTAAATTTGTTTTAGGAAATGACTGTCACTAAGATCTGCACATTTTTTTACTGTATTGGATGAAATTCTTCAAGTGCGTAATTTAAATCTTTACAAACTCTAATTTTTAAGTTTTGAAAAACGAGAAGTAAAATTAAAATTATTCAAACCAACGAGCAAGTGAGAAATCGATAATTACAAAGAAGCCATTACATTAAGTGCTTCTGTTCGTTAAAATTAGCATAGTTGCAATTAATGATAATTATGCGAAAACATTGATAAATATGGTATGTAGAAGATTTGTGCATAAAGTATAATTTATTTTAAAATTTGTAATAATTTATAGGTCGATCCAAACTTTTAAACTTATAAAAACTATTAGTCTCTGGGGTTTAGTGGTTTGGAAAAAATTAAATGATTGCTTGACCACTTTTTAAATATCGATTTTTCACTGCAATCATTTTAACATGTTTGTAATTTAAAATATTTATTATTTAAATTTGATTGTATTTGTTTTCGTATGGAACCTTTACATTGATAGACAGAATTGTCGAATGAAGTCAAGTTCTTGTTAAATATTTATATTTTATTAAATACAAAGAAATAATTTGATACTTATTTGTATTTTTAATGGTTAAAATTATAAAATTATAGGCTATAACCCTGACGCTCATAATTGAATCCTCTTAGACGGTTCGAGTTTGTAATAGTTACTTTTAAGTTTTTATTTCTGTAAAAAAGTAATTTTGTATACTATAAAAAATGTATAAAATTCAAAACTTAATTTAACACATACTACAGGATGAGATCTTAAGAATAAAAGCAGTTTAGTTCGTAGGAAACTTAAGATTCATTAAAATATAGAATTGTTTCTGATTAACGTTTACAGTATCCCATATAATTAAAATAGCGAGCAATTTAATTAATTTATAATTTGCTAATCGGACTTGAAACATCTGAAAGATGTTATGTAGGTACGAAATACGAATAAAATAAAGTGCCTACTGCAGACTACTTGTTTCTAGCAATCGTAGAAAATCAATTTGCTCTATTTTCAAAGACTCTATTGTAAAATTTGTGAGATATAGAGAGTAAATGCTAGCAATATGTTTGAAAATTGCATTATATGCACTAAAACCTCTTTCAGTTATATCTACAGTTTATGATCCTTCGTGCCTTACGTTTATAGTACAACCTCTATTTTATTTAAAAAGTTTTATTTTGCACTTGCTAAAAATAAAAAATGACAACAAATGCATATTTTTTAAT
Source organism: Cantharis rustica (assembly GCA_911387805.1). Taxonomy (NCBI): domain Eukaryota; kingdom Metazoa; phylum Arthropoda; class Insecta; order Coleoptera; family Cantharidae; genus Cantharis; species Cantharis rustica. The sequence continues at coordinate 42,777,890 of OU426879.1, forward strand.
CTAGCTTGCACTAGAAAATAATTGGAAAAATTACGTACCCACTTTTCTGCCATTAATTTCTCTAGTCGCAAATATTTTCATAACAAGGATTAAATATGAGATTTTTTACTAATTTTTTTAATACGCTTGCAGTAAATTTTCATATTGTCTCACTTTTATGCTTTCGGACTTTTTTCCAAATAAAAATGCGATTATTAAAAATTTGAGAGCTTTTACAAGATAGTAAGAAAAACAACTTTTATCGACTCTTAGTCTTTCTCAAGGGAAAATAGTACTACTCTTTAAAAAGAATTGTAGTCAAGTGTGTAACGTTTACAATATTTAATTTAAAAATCTAATACTGCTCCGATGTCTTCGCATATTTTTGATAAAATAAAAACAATTTCGTAGAAAACAGATACGTCTTTGAATTTGAATATTATAATAATGCTTTGGTATTCTAAAATTAGCAACTGTCACCATGCTATTTAATCCTTGTTACGGAGGTAGAAATATTTTATTTGTATGGCAAAATATTGCTTAAAATTGGTTTTTAAATTTGTAAAAGGAAATTTAGGTGATTGAAAATTTGTATTGGTATATCTGAAAACATCAATTTTTAAGTTGACAGATTCCGCTGCTTATTTTTCAAATTACAATGTTTATCAAATCTACAAAAACAATATTTAAAATCCTATACGTATATTTTAAGAAAAATTTTAGTTTAAGTTAAATCTGTTTACACTTATCAATATTTTTGGTTAATTGCTTATTTACTTTAGAATACATATAAATTGTATAGTTGTTCACGTAAAAAATATACTAATCAAAAACTCTTATAGTCGGTTTCACAAAAGTGGGCTAAAATATAAATCATACAAAATTGATGACAATCAATTACTCTAAAACTATTCGGCTAAATTAATTATTTTCAATACCATTAACTCTGCATCTTAGTATTTACAAAATTTCATCAAAATTAATGTTTAAATATTTATATGGATTGGTATTTTTTTTTAAATTATAAAATAATATCTGATCCTGACTTGGAAAGTTTTTAAAAAAACACGTTTTAAACAATATAGCAAATACTAATTGGTACGGTTTGTTATCAAACTTTTGTATGTGAAATATAATTATTAAATACCCAAAGGGATCAGCAAATTCAAATTTCACAAAGTTAAATTTTAAAGTGAATGCAGTCAATGATTATCGAAATAAGCAATTAGGTAGGTACATCAAATTTTTATCAATGGCTTCACATGCACAAAGATGTGAACTTTTGTGAAATTACAAAATTTTTTTAATCATGAATGTAATGTAATGTACAAAGATAAGCTATATTTAAACTTCAGCCCACAATATACCGACACATAATGAATAAAAAATGTAATTAAAAATTAATTTGAGTTTGCATTGCTGTTGGGGAATAATTATAGATTTTACACATTTTCGTGTGATTACTATATAATTATATTAATTTTTCTTTTAGATTTTACTAACTGCATTGAAATAATAAATGGTGCACTAATTTATTGCACAAACATCAAAGGTATATTGTAGTTTATCTGAAAAATAAATGATTGTGGTCTGGAAAATGAGTTTTTGTAATTTACTAAAAAGATTTGTCAAGATGGTTTAGACAACTGGTTTAGACAAGAATATAGGAAAATCTCATTTACGTTGTGGATGTGTGCGTAGGGTAGTGTGAATGATCGTAAACGAGAAAGTAAATGATTTAGCTTCAGATGAATATTGTTAACAAAAGGCTTTAGAAGTATGGATAATGAATGCGTGGTAAAATTATAATCATTTTTTTTATAATTAAAATAAATTTTGTATCCCAAAATACGATAAAATAATAATTTATAATTTTAGGCTTGGCAATTTACTAATAATTTTTTAATTACATTTTTAAAATTATGTGATTTCCTCAAAAGAACGTAATTTGTGGCTAATCAAACAAGCTAACAATTCAAAGTAAAGATAAATTACGTCTTGAGGCCAATGAGGATAATTTTGAGTAGTAGTTAGAAAATAAAATTAAGTAGAATCGTGATAAGAATAAAACCACAATAAAATGTAAAACTTTATTAAGTTAAATTAAAATACAAAATAATAAAATATAATTAGTCAGCTTAAAATAAATCATATTTTTTGGTGCTTAAAAAAATTAATAATCTAAACAAACACAATAAAATTAAAATTATTTTTTTGTTTCCATCTAAGTACTACGTATAATACTTATATTATATTTTCGAAGTAAAAATATCACAAGAAGGCATTAACCTATTACCGAATGAAAGCTTATGAAATAATTTGAATTTTATTGTGTACACTTTGCTTGTTAAATTAGTAAAACAGTTTAACAATGGCAGATATACTGCATTATTAAAAAAAATATTTATAAGAAGGTTGTTTACCTCTCTGAAAAAAATTGATAATTTATTTATATAAAACCGTAAAAATCTAGAAGATATTTGGAAAATCTGTTTCGACGCTTCAAGCAATGAGAAATCACAAAATTACTGTGGCGGCGTATAAGCTAATTTCAGTATTGAAGGTGAGATACAAAATTTGAATTAAAGCTTTATAATATTATACAAGCCCATATATAAATGATTAATTCCTGAAAATTTGTATGTGTAAGAAATTGTTGTAAGAAGGCTTCACCAAAATACTTCTTAAAGATAAAAAAATATACTACAAAACTACAAAACTCGAAATTCTAACATATAGAAATTATTGCTTTATATTTTGTCTTGCAGGATACGGTCTTCGACTTAGTAGTTAGCGTGATCAACTATGAACACTAGGATGATTGGTTCAATTTATATAAAAATTAAAAAATTCATGAAGAAGTTGAAAGTTGAACATAAATTCTTTTTAATTTAATTTTTTTTACCAACCAATAACAAATTACCTTATATTTTATGTCAATCTATTTATATCAATGCAAATTTTCTCACATATGTCACGAACGCAATTAATTCAGCTTTGTTTAACAAAGCTTCAAATTTTATTTACATTTATTTAAAAAAATACAACATTCAAGTAAGTACTATCAAAAACCACATTGAAAAAAATTACAATTTTCTCAAATAAATATAAAGAATCGCATATCCAGTGAACCAATGTTAACCCAAACAAGATCAAAGTTAATACTATAGATCTTTTGACACATCGAAAGAAATTCATTGCAAGACTAAAAATATTTGTCAATAAAAAGATTTATAGAATTTTCTGGTTAAACAAAATCAAGTATATTGTTTTTGCAGAACTGCAAGTAAAGTTACTTGCAAAAATTGTACTGTATTTCTGGTTTAAGTAGCTGTATTCATATCTATTGATATAATATGCTTTAATATTAATATCATTAGTAATAATAATTGATACTTAATTAACGATCATTTTGTGATCCGCAATGATGATAAATCCACACCGCATTTATTTATCAAAATTTCTTAGGTCTCAGCTATGAGAATGAGATTTTTCCGGAGTAAATATTATATTAGTAAATGTAAATTCTTTATCATAAATCGAAAAATTTAAATCTCTATTAAACAAATCAATGTAAATTGCCCGATAGTCCTTGCTATTAATGGGTGAATAATTACAACAATAATTGGTAGCAGCACAATCATTTATTAATAGAAAGACCATCTTATCTTAACCTAGCAGAACACAAAACTTTTACTTAGAAGTTCTGAACATTCATTGTCAACAATCTTGTAACAGAAATATTAAATCAGCTGTAACTCTCTGATCATGCCAATTGAATAAGCAAAGGATCCATCTTAGGAAGTTCTTACACGAGACAAACTTAGTTTATATTTGACAATACGAAGTAGTTTTTTTAATCTTTAATATATTAAACAGAGCCCATCAAAGTCATTTTTCCAGATAAATGTCCTGTTACAGTAATATTTGATTTTGGTAAGAAATTATCCAAGATATTTAAATTTTCCCGATAATAATATTCATAGATTATGTTGTTTCGAATAACTTCAAGCTGTAGTTTCATTAATTCACAAAAAATAAAAACGTTTTTTATTTTACAATACGGCTGTAATTGAAGGACTCCTTGTAAAAACAATGAATTATTGGAATTCTGAAATAATCTTACCCATCAATCCAAGAAACAATTTTCTTGCTGTGTAGATAAGTGAAACCGTAAATCTTGCAATATACATAGAATAATATATTCATATTTTTACCTTTCAAAAGGCACTAAGATTAATTGGAGATTGTTATAACAATAAAAATATTTTAAATGTCAAGTATAAAACTACAGTATTTAGTAAATCATACAAAACTTTAAAATTAAATTTATGTGAAATACATTTATTTTGTTTTATTGTGCTTTTTATTTAATTTAATTCTTAGGAATTTCTATATTACGAGGCCATAAAATTCCTACTCCTAAAAAACGTCCTTTTCAATGCAAATTAATTAAAATGAAGAAATGTCTATATCTCATCCTAATTATATTTTACTATAATATTAAAGATTTTTTTACCGTTTTCTCGATCAAGTATCAGGATAATATTATATTAATTTGTTAAATATTAATGTAACCCACATTAAAAAAATGTTTTATTGCGAAAATTAATTGCCACTTCGTAAAAGTATGTTTTCGTAGCACTTACACATGTAATTAACAAGATTTATGATTGAAAAAATTAATGTTGATATTTAATTTTATAAAGATCAAAAAAAAGTCGTCTTAATTAGTGCGATAATGTTTTAACACGCACATTAAAATACGCCTTAGCTAGACTTTGAAAAATACTTTTGTTTCTCTCGTGTAGCAATTAATTCACCCCAGTCTGATAAAATCGATCCAAGTAAACGATTAATACTGTAGATTAGGTTTACGTGTAGAATATGGTGGCAATTACCTAACATAATAAATATTCAGAACTACATCGCAATTTCTATCTTCAAACTGCGAAAGCGTTCGATTTTATTAAAGCGAATAGTGCGAATTAATAAGGGTGCTTATCATTCCCAAACAGTCAATCAAAAATTTAAAATTTCCAAGTTTGAAAATTGTCAAAAATTTTGATTACTTTCTACCATGCAAATCTAATTTTAGTATTTGCAGAAATGATGGTTTAATTATCAGAAATGTCAGTACAATGAAAGCGAAAACTCATTGTTAAGCATGAAATGAATACAATATTCTAGATCGAGTGATAAATTACAATTTCTTCTGAAAACTAAATATTAACAGGTTTCAAGTTTGGTATATTAAATAATTCTCACATATTGTATAAAATTTGCTTTGAAACTTACCAGGTAAATTTGGAGAAAACGCGAAATATATTATATAAATACACTAAACAAGACTTGAGTCGGATGAACAAGGTAGGCAGGCATCCTTTGATGATGAAAACAAATTCTTCTTTTCTCTGTTAAAAATTTCCGTATAAATATACAACAATGCTCGATATCTTATTTTGAATATTCTATTCACCAAACTAAAAGAAAAATCAAACGGCATCTAGTGCTTTTGTCCACATTTTTATTTCAGAATGCCAACAAATTTCCTTCTAATGAAAATTTAAATATAAAAAAGAAAGTAATGGAAAAAATTATTTCAAAATTGTCTTCAATTTTTCTATTCTACATTCTAACTTCATTTTTTAGAATATAAATTTTTGCTTGCGTTTCGTTTACTTGAGAAATTTTTCACTAGTGGCTTTCTCCCTCAATTGACTAACGCTATCAGTAGATCTGTAATCACTCTTTTGCGTGTTTATTAGCCTTACTTCTTATGGTCGGTCGTCTTACTTGAAGATTCATAGATTCATAAGGTATAACTTGAGGGTTCTTTCCGTAAAGTGGACACTCGTAGCCATAGATTACACTTATACACCTTAGTTAGATATCACCCCTTTCAGATAAAGGTAAAAATATTATACATGCTTTCTCATAAATTAAGAGATAAATTCAATTTTTATTCTGCGAGCTAAGTAAGTTAGGGTGTAAATGTGCATAAGGGAATAAGACAAAAATTAGAGCTTTAGAGCTACGACTAGACGCAATGGAAATACCGTGAGACGAGGCAATTTTTTGCACGAAATGGAAAACGAAAAACCTCTCACGGTGAGCAGAAACCAAATTAAATAAAAAAAAACGTTAAATATTTAGAAACAAATGTAGATACGAGACTTCACTTTTGACAACTTTGTAGTGCGGAAAAAAATTGTTTACAGAAAAACGCAAAAAGTCTCCACGCACTGATGAATTGACAAACAATGATCGGCAAAACAAATTTTTATTTTACATAGCTACGAAATGTTACTGTGAGCAGTGCTAATATTCGATTCTGTTTCAAAGCAAAACTTTCGTAGAAACGTCACTGATACGGAGTACACCTAGTATGTATTTCTAACTTTTTAGAATTTAGAAATATTTCTAAATACATATGAAAATACATAACTTTGTCGTTAACTAGGTATTATGTATTGGACATAGCATAAAAATAATTTAAAGCTTATTTTAGGGTTGAAAAACCGAATGCGGTTTAGTTGTACAATTATTAGCTTTAATTTTATTATATAGTAGGTTAATTGCAAAAATTGTTTTAAAATTAGCTGTATCGAAGAGCTTGGAATATAGACAGAAATTTTAGTTACAAAATTATTTTTAAGTATAGTAGTCTGCTGAAGGAAATCACAACTAGATTTTTTTGAATTTTCTTCAATTTACAAAATTTTCATATTTTCTTTACTTTTATAACGGATAAATCCTATAAATAAACTAGAGCAGCAAAAAATGTATTTATTTTGTTATACTTTTTCGGATTTGCTGGATATTTTCAGATTTTATTAGATTTTTGAGATTTACTGGATTTCGTTTACTTTTACAGCAAACTTCTGTAAAAGTTAGAAAAATATAAGAAGGAAAAAAACACATTAAATTATCCTGGATTTTTAAAACTTTGCCTAAATTTTTCCATAGCACTAGTTTTCCTCATATTTTGCTGGATTTAATCAATTTTTTAAGATTTTATAGAATTTTACTGCAGACTGCGGATAACTACTAAGAAAACAAAAATAACATTAAATTCTACTGAATTTACCTGTTTTCTATAGATTTTTTTTAAATTTCCGATATTTCCTTCAGATTTACCGTAGATTTCATAAAAACAGTAGAAAAGCAAACAATCTTATATTTTTTCACATTATCTAGGATTTCGTAAAATTTCTCAGATTTCTTTCATTTTACAGCAAACTTCTGTAAAAGATTTTTTCAAATTTTTTTGGATTTGCTCAGATTTTCCTAAATTTTCTGAAATTTTTAGTATTTCCTCTTTTCCAATATTTTACATTAATAGCAATTTCTATAAAAATAGTTAAACATCTTATCATATTTCTATAGATCTTTCCTGATATTTTGAGATAGTTTTACGTTTTTCCATATATCTTACGATTTTCATTATTTTAATTTTTAAATATTCAAATTTATCACTTTGCTTTAGATATTTATATAAATTGGAAAGAAGCAAAAAAGTATGAGTTTTTGATAGATTTTTACAGATTTTACTGGATTACTTCAAAGTTTTTAAGATTTTTTGAAATTTCCGAGATTTATTAAAATAATGCCTTTACTTTTACAACAAACAGCGGTAAGTTAGAAAGCAATAAAGAAGTTCATATAACTCCTTTGCATTTCCATAAATTTCATAAAATTTTTCCAATTTCTAGGATTTTCTTTAGGATCCTTGTGACTTTTACTGCAGATTTCTGAAAAACCTGTAAAGAAGCAAAAAAGACATATAGGAGTTTTCCCGGTTTTATTTAGTTCTCAAAAATAATGTTTTTGAACTAATTCTTAGACTGTTCAAGTTAAAATTGTTCAATTGTAAGATTTAGTTGCTTTCAAATATCTTATTTAAATTTTAAATAAATCAAATAATTTGATTAGGTATATTAACTTTAGCAACTCTGGTTCGACACACTATTTTATAGAACCACAAATTATAAATTGATTTAAGGTTGTGTAATTAATTATAAATTAAAATTTACCAAAGGACTTGGAATTTTGTTTAATGAATAATTTAAGTAAGATTTTTATGAAAATAATAACTTAATTAAGATTAAGGTAGAAGCTGCAAAAACTAGAAATTGCAAGTTTAAAAAACTTAATTAAATTAAATTGGATTAATGTGAATGAATTATAAAATTTAAAAAATCAATTGAAAATTAAATAAAATTTGCTTGTGGAATTATCAGGTTCTTAAATAAATTTACATAAATTTAAAATATATTAGTTTATTGTTACAAATTTTGATTTAAATGCAAATCTGAAGGATATGTAAATAAAACATAGAATTTTTGGGTTAAAGGGTAACAATACTATTAATTTGTTATTAAACTGTTGAAAATGAATTGAAAAAAAGTTGTAAGCTTTCAGATTATAACAGCTATTATAGCTGGTACAATGATGCAATTTAATGTGCCTGCTTTCCCTTGTGGAACCAACCATGGTATAGTCCCAGAAATTCCGGATGATCCACGAAAAGCTTACTTCTAATAATATTAAAATCTAGGTTGACTAAAATAGATAGAGTGCAGGACAAACCACAAATCTTCAAACAGCTTATATAAAAAGTTTATTATCTTAAAGACAAAACTTCGTCCTTCATATACTATGTGACGTTCAAAAATATACTACGATAACCACTATTGCAATCAAAATTATTAAAACTAAAACGACAACAGCTAATGTAAACAGCTAATTTCTTTCTTTTTTTTTTTCAATACAAATATAAATACTCGTAATTAAATTAAGAAAAATATTAAAATAAGGAAAATAGCGGGATATTATATTTTTATAAAAATATGGAAACTTAGTTCATTTAAGTAATTAACAAAAAAAACTAATACTTTTAATTTGTGTAAAAGTCCACAGAAACAGAGAAATTAATTAACATAGCAATTTTTGCGTACTATTGTTCGTTGCATTTTTTACTAGAGTCAAACAGTAAATTTTAAAAATTCATATCTCGCAATACATTAGATTTTGCATGCCAAATATGAGACTACTGGAATAAAAATTTCAGTTCATCAAAGAGGAAAACTGTTTAGAATATAAAAACTATTGTAAAGAAATCATCAAATTTTTTTTATACCAATTAACAAAATATGACAGAATGAGGCTCACTAAAGAGAATTTCATTTAAGGGTTGTCAGAAAAAAAAATTGAGAAACACTGTTTTATGCTGTACTTTTGGTAAAACTGTAAAATACTTGCGATAAGGTAAAAAACGATCGACTTAAAAGCTCAACATTGACCGAAAGCAAACAATGCGTTCACCCTTACAAAATTTTAGTGTCGTAAAGTAGAAGTGAATATTTTTAGCATTTCATTTATATGTAAAATTTTCTATTTTTATATTAAATAAATATAATTAATGGCGTAGTAGAGATTGCGATAGCGATGAAAGATACAAGAAAATCCACTAGGTACGTGACGATATAATGCACTGTTTTGCATTCTGAATAATCAATGCCGTTTTCTCATTTACATAAATGGATTGCACACGAAGTTGTATTATTTGTTAATGTGAAACACTAGGAAACACTATCAAAATTTGAATTGCTTTTTATTAAATCAAAGCTTTTTTAATTACTGTAGATTGTAAATATGTAAATCACAAGCATAATAAATTTATTAGTGTGAAAATATTTTCCAGGATATAAACTTGAGTTTCACGTTCGGGAGCCAATTGAAGGTTGCTGAAAACTTGTCACAACCAAAGTGATGTATTTTCTTAATCTATATTGGATATAATTTAATTTTATCAGTTAAGACAATAAGAATAAGTGAAAGTATTATTTACAATACCTAAAAAGGAAGACATTGCGTGTCCACCCAAATCCCTTGTGATAGATAGTTATTAATGCGTATGTACATAAATATGTATAATGTCATTACACCGTAGGCCGTCAATTACAACATCAAAATATTATTGTTTTTCTAGTAGGTAACTCCTATTCCAAATTTAATTAAGTAGTAAGTGACAAAAAATGTTTGTGGTGTATATTTTTAATAATGGGCAACATCGAAGTTATCAATTTTACTCAAGTTTCTTTAAGTCGTCCAATATATAAAGTGACTTCGTACTTATTGTGAATTTCAATTTGTCTTTTCTTAGTTACACGTTTTGTGCCTTTATATATTACTTTGTTTTTGTGCTTTGTTTTCCACAAAGAAGAAAAGAAGTGCTAGGTACTATAAAGCAAGTATTTGTCATTAACGCTTTAACTAAATGTATGGCACCCATGTAGGTTAGTTCTATAATTGCCTGGGTAGAAATTCCAATATAATCTTAGATGTTCTGCCAACCATTTTGCAATGTTTTAATGTTTCTTATGATAAAATTAGAGATTCTGTTTACTAATTTATTATACCAACTTTTCTTTTATCAAATTCACGTAGTTATTCTAATCAATGATCGATGTGGTTTCAAAAAAGCACTGTTTATATAAATTTATTATGCTCTCTTAAAATCATTTACCACATTAATAAATTATTTTGTTTTAATTGAATTCCTTCCGAAACATCTTTAATAAATTACTTACTGTAAAAGTTACTGCTTGACAAGAATACAAATACCAAATTGCAAACTTTGTTACATTTCGGAGAAAAACTTTTTTATCCTCACCTTAAAGTAAGATTATTTTCTTTTATCTCACCTTCGTCTTACAATAAGTTTATATTTTACCAATATAATGCCGCAATTTGAAAAAATTTCTCTGAAAATTTAGTTTATTTTCTAAAAAAGAGAAAAATAAAAACTTTTTACATTTAAATCGTGTAATCCTAACATTATTTATTGGTTTTTTAAATCATAACTCTGTTTCTAACCTCTGAAGTTTCAAAAATTGCGGTAGGGATATGTGCAAAGGATTTATTGGATGCTAAAGGTGGGAACTAATTCGTTAAAATTACAACAAATTTTCGAGGACGTTGATTTTAATTTTAAATTACTTATTTTGTTTTTTAGGTATTTTGTAATAGTAGCTGTATTCTTTTTACTTATTTTATTTCCATCTCAGTTGCACAACTGAGATAAAGTGAGCTGAGACGAACTGAGGTTAACTGAGTTAAAGTGAGAAAAACATAAGGTAAAAAGAACAACAAAAATTTACTACTAAGTGAATTTTGAATTTAATTATTTTGAAGTTTGGTAGTACTAACCAAATTGTTTTTTTTTATTATTGTATAATGTCAACATAAACGTCAAAAAGACGAATTAAAAATTTAAGGTGCAGTAGATATTAAAAAGATTTCAATAAGTGACAAGTTTAATTCAAATCAACCAATCCGGGCAATTTTCCAATTTGTCTCACTTGTAACACTTCAAAACAGCAAGATCAGTTTGGGTATGGAAGGGGATAATTTTGTCACGTAAAACTCAGTTCGGCACGGCACAGTACTTATGTCAAAACGGTAAAAAAAACACCCTTTCAACTGAGTAACTGAGTATCTCAGTACAATCTCACTTAAAATAGGTAAAAAGAATACAGCTATAATAGCATATTGAAAATTTAAAACTAATTCAAGGATCGAACAGTATTTTTTTTGGAAACTTAAAATTATTGTTTAAATAATTTACTTAAGTTAGCTTAACGACGGCCACTTGCCGCATTAGAAGAAAAATAACAATTTATTTCTGATTTTGCTTAAGTTAAACAGCAGATAACCTGTGTGTATATCTTGTTTTTCAAATTTATTTAAGTCTGGATTACAATAAACAGATGAACTCTTTTAGGTAATAAAAATTAACTTTTGAAATTGCACTTCCAACTTCCAAGGATTATCACTTAAAAAATTATAAAAATATTCTGAATACGAAAAATATTGTTTTCGTTCGAAAAGTTCAACGCTCTCAAAAAGTCGTTAAAAACTGACAAAAAAGAATTCAATTCTGAAGTACTAATTAACTACAAACTTAAAAAATTAAATAGCATAAAAGACAAAAATTAAACAATAGCCACTGTTTTCGCAACGTTGAAATTAATTGTGAGAGCAAAATGATTACTTCGAAGCAAAATTGAAAGAAATCTGAGAGGAGAATTTGTTAATAACGAATTAAAATCACTTCATTTTAAATGTAATTGTTGCTACAATTTTAGAGATATATTTTTCTAACGCGTTGAATTAGTTTTTCTAATCTAGGCAATGAAAAAAAATTTATTCGATAAAAAAAAGTGCCTATGTTTCATAATTTTACAAAAATATATATCAAAATTATCGATTGCCATTTGTTCTGTAATAGGTTTGTGCATTTTATTTAATACTTCATGCAATCTCTCTTTAACATTCACTTGAAAATAAACTACATAAATTTTATTTTAACTTTGAATACTAAAAGAGAAGGGACGACGATTTCCTACCCTAGGGCACAATTAAATGACCACTGCATGAATGCTTTTTGTTTTTGAGATTACCACATCATTATTAGACTTAAGGGTTACCATAATTAGTGTTTCTTTAATTAACTCTCATCCAGATTTTTTTTAAATACTCAGATTTGTGTATTTATTAAACTTTAAACAACGTTTAATAATATAAAAATTTAAAAATTAATATTTGATTTAAAAACAGCCAATTAAAAATGTAAAACATAAATTATAAAATTTAAAATTTACATTCTTTAGAAGATTTAACGCAGTAGCGTTACTACTGCACAGTGTTGGAGTAAACTTTATTAACATAATTTTAAATAAAAATGTTTTACACTGAGAGAAAAGCAGCATCTTCTTTCACACAAAAATAAACAAATAAATAATTTACAAATTAATTAATTATTAAATAAATTAATACTTTTTACCACCGTCTTGTTATCTTGGCATGTACTAATTTTTATAAATAATTATAATGCAACTTTGATTGCTTGATAGATTTATAGATTTTCAACTGAAAACTTGATTCAGATTTAACTTAGAGTTTAGTAATTTAATCAAATCATGTTGTTAAAAATAAGTAGCCATACCTTTTCAAAAAGTTGATAGTTTTATAATTATAACTTTTTACAAGTAACGTTAATAACGTTTGTAACGTTATTCTCCTATTGGTCTCTACTGATGACGGTAGTAGATAGGCTAGCTCTTGGGTTTTTTACCCACTGTAGAAGAAGCTGGGTAGCTTTACAGCTTCGTGAGTCCTTTAAAAAAATGGTGGCTACGTAAAATAAAAGGAGAATGTTTTTGGGCGCCAGCTGAGGAATAAAACGACTTTACAAAATTCTTGTCGCTTTACTATCTGAACAAAAAAATAATAAATGATAAATAAAATGGAATTCGCACAAAACCAGATTTCCAAAATGTAAAATAATTATCATTCAAAAGAAAGATTTATCAGCAAGAAGAAGAATTGTCGTGATACCGCTACAGGCCGGTTCAGAAATGAAAAATTCCTCTTCAGTCTTGATTTGCATACGAAGCAAGCGGATGACTTAAATTACCTTAGTATTTTCCTAAGGATAAACATAGAAAGGTAATCAAGTCAGATCCAAGTGACTCTGGTCACTTGCAAAAATAGTTTTAAAAGAAATCGAATTTTCTGTTATCAGAAAATATTACAAATATTTGTTCAACGTAACTTGTGAACTTAATTTATATCGCATAAAAATTGTCTGCCAGATGTGTAATAACAATCGACATTTGCAAATTTCAATATTAACCAAAATCAAATATTTCTCATTTGAGAATTCAAAAATTAAATCAATGGTAGGATCAATAAAAATGTGACTCACCTAATTCACAAATTATTCACTAAAAATCACTTCTAAAATATATTATGTTTTCAAATCGCCGATTACTGTTTTTGTGGAGGTAAAACCATCACACCACAGTTAAATGTTACCTAAGCTATGTTTCAGTGGATTATTTTATGCTAATTTGTGCTACAGAAGAATTTAAAGAAAAGCTTTTCAGTTTTTATTTTGAAAAAATAAAAATAATTAGATTAAAATGGAAAGCCTAGCTAAGAAAGTTTATTAAATCCGGGATTCGAACACAGAACTTCCACCCTGTAATTCAACTGTTAAAGTTATTAGTTTACCTAAAGATTATACTAAGTTGAGATATGAACTTTACACTCGAATTAATTACATTTAATCGATTATAGTTTCTAATAAGATTAAAATGACGTATTTTTTAATTAATTATATTCTCAGTAATAATATAATACAAAAAAGTAAAAATTTTAATTTCCAAAATCTTATTTTGGAAGGGTATCTTGTTACATTAAAAGCATGATTTTTATTGACATTTCAGTGACGGAAATTTTCTACAGCAGATTTTTCTACCTGAGTAGACAAGATAGATTATTACTGATAGTGATAACCTAATGACATGATTGAACAAAATCAAAGACTTGGAAATGAAACGCAGCAATGTCATTAGTTAATGAAATCGTCAAAAAATTCTTAATAGAATTAAACTTAATTTAATTCGAATAATTGTTTTAATTTTCAGTTCAGTGAAGTGTCTTATAAATTAAAGATTCTTTTAAGGCTAGTAAGACTATGGAAGGAACAAATCAATAATAATTTTTGTTTAGATACATTTTTTAATAAAAAATATTTAATTTTCCGATTCTGAGTTTTGTTTGAAAAGCTTTAATGTATTAACTGAGCAAATAAAACTACGCCAAGTCGAAACAAAATAACTTGAAATGAAAATGGAAATTTTCGTGAAAAGAAAAGTTTTTAAGTTAAATGAAGAAAAATCAACTACATGGAAAATAATATTAGTTGAAAGTGAATACTAGGAGTAGTTTTCTATTCCAAACTAATGTACGTAGTACAAGAATGTTTAGACAAGAATGAATGTTTTACAACTTTCTGGACTTTGAAATAACTATAGCCAAGGAATATTATGGGGCTGAAAATTTAATTTTATCAAACCCTAAAGTTCTTTGTACATTATTATGCAACAATCAGCTTAGAAAATCAACCCCTACCTAGCAATTGTAAGATAAAAATCAAACATGAAACTATTTTGAAAATAGTGTTATTTTCAATATAAACTTGATAATACGAAATTATTCATTTACATATCTGAATTTTATGTAGTTTAATCACATTTATCATTTTTCAGCAACCATTATTCTTTTAGGCTTTATAAAATTTGGATGTATTATTTTATGCTTAAAAACTCAAGAAAATCTGGCTCCTACAGTTAAAGTAGACGCATACACCTAGGGCATGAAATATATTGTCGTGTCAAAAACCTTCCAGGAAATTAATTGAATTCGCTTAAAATTTATCATTTTCTTAAATTAAAAAAACAATTAAAATCATTTTTGTCATATTTTTAATTTCTTTGGTATTCTAAAACTTTATTACTATAAACACGTGCGGTATAAATCCAACCTATCCATTTTCCATCACCATGCTTCTGGAAGTATAATATATAAACTTTGTAATTAATACTGTAATACCTTAAGAGTATTATGATTTCATTAGTTCTAATAATTTAAGTTTGCTCACGTGGAACATTTAAAAGAATTTCGATTTAAAAAATTCATATTATATTGGTAATTATGATTTAGTATACAGACTTGATACTATTTAATTTAACTATTTCGAAGTCCCCGAGGTTGTTATTTCTACTTCTACCATAGTTTAAGGTACAATGTGGGATGCTGGATAAAGGTTCAATCTGATTAGTTTTGAAACTGCAATAAAAATATGTTCATAGTTCCAAAAATTAGAGTGGTTCAATGTACACAGTTCTCCCCAATTATTAAAAAAATAACTATAAATATTAATATTGCAATTTCAGGCTGAACTTAATAATAAATCTTCATCTTTAAAGAGAACTTTTACCTCTACCTCTAAAGCAGCCAAAATTTAGTATTGCAAAACTCTCGTTTGCAGATGGTGAAACATTTCATAGTAAATCTTTTGGTGGGATTGTCTTCCATTAAATTTATGATGAAATAAATCATACTAAATATGAATTTATGCTATTGAATGTATCTGGCAAAACTAAATTATTATTAATAAAAATATGTTTTAATTAGAATTCGATCGAAATGATCGTGATAATTCAGTGATGCAACAAATTCAATTCATTAGTTAATATAATTTACACCTCAACACAAACCATATTATATGTAAGTTTTAATACACTGGCAGTGATAGTAATCCAACTGTGCACGACTAGATAATGGTGTAATTCGTTGTGAATAGGCAAAATAATAATTTGATTAGCATTGCCAACTAATGGCATTATAAAATTGACATAAAAATTTTTTTCAAAAATTTACAATTTAATTATTTTTAATAAGACCAAGGAAATGATGAATCAGTAAAAATAAAAAATTCTCAATAAAAGAATAATCCTGACACATTTGAAAAAGATTGATGGATAATCTGTTGGAGTAGAAAAAAACTGCAAGAAAAGCTTTCGGATTTCGTTTTTCAATCTCTTTGGTTTAGATAGATAAAAGTTTATATTTCTTAGATGTTATAATTTGAAACTTTGTAGACAAAAAATAAACATTCAACTATTTTTTATGACCAATTTTTTGTGTTATTTGTCTGTGTTTATGTAGTTGATCATATAGCGCTTTACTGTCGGACAAAGCGCATTATTGATGTACCACCTGTTGGTAGGGCGCAAACCCTAGACGTATAAATCAATAGTTTGATATTAGTTTGGTGAATAGATAGCAAGTTTTATCGAAATTATCTACGTTAATGTTAAATTGTATACCTCCGACAATATAATGTTTTATTATTAAGTTATATGGTTAGGGAAAAATGATGGTTAGAAGTCCCAAAGGAGAGAGATTAAAAACTAAAAGCTTTTTTAACTGAAAAACGTTAATCTAAATATTACGTTTTTATTAACACTTGACTTGGGAACGTGCTAAATTAATTTATAACTATGTAGACACGGCTTCTAAATTCCACTAAACATTATAAAAAAATTTCAAAATATTTAAGTTATTGAACGTTTTTCAAGTTTCTGAGTAGTTTGAAAGCAACCTTATTTTTCTTATATTATAAAATCCTGGTGCCTTTGACAAGACTGTAAATTAATTGTTGAAAGCTAAATTAGTTTTCCTTTAGTCTCACCGAATAAGTTTTTTCTGAGCTAGGTTGTCTGAAATGAACGCATTGATTGATTTAACTAGAATAAATAGAGTATGACCTGTAAAAGCATTGGCTATGAATAATATAAAACAGCGACTAGTTTTAAACGAATCCGACTATGTAAATGTATCTCCCAAACTCATCAAATATCCTGTAGTGAAAAGTTCTATTGTACTTTGACAGTTGAAATGTATAGAATCTGAAAACCTTTTCGAAATCAGTTAGGGTTATACCTTGGTTGTATTTATCAATTAAAACAATAATGCTGTTATTATAATTTTCAAAAGCATCATTTTCCAGAAAATTTATATTTGCTGTTATACTCATAGTTTTAAGCATTTTGATTTGTATTTATACATATCTACATAATACATATTATATAATTTCATTATAGACTGAATCCAGTTCAAATCATGCAGGCTGGCGGTGTTCATATTCCAGAACTTGTTGGAACATTGTACTTAATTTTTATTATTATTATACTCATATTATGAGTATAATATTTACAATAGTTACATAATATGAGTATAATATTTAAAAATATTTACAATATATTATATTGTCGTGTTTTGAAACGTTAAAATTAATTAATTTATTTGTAAATTATTTTAAAGTTTTTTTTTTGTAATGTTAATTATTTATTTGTAAACATATTGTACATAAAAAATTTATTTATTTATTGTTGTAAACAGAATTAGGTTGGTAACGATGTAAATAAGAAGGGAGAACAGAGTGAAACGAGTAAAAAAAAATAAAAATTATCAACGTTTGCACAAATTTGAATATAATTTTAATTTTTTTAATGATTTTCAGGAGGCTGGTAGACAACCCTCACTACGAATTTCAAAATTTCAACTGCATTATAGAAAAGAGGACACTTTTCTAGGAATATTAAAACAAAACTTTTGTAGGATTATCCATTAGTATTAGAAAAAATCGAATTTAAAAATATAAAATTTACATATATTTTAGATACACGTTTTAACATAGGTTTATGATAGGCCGTCGTTGAGTTACACATAACAATTTAAAATTATTCCTGTAGAATGCCAGAACTTGCTAAGGGTGGAACTCTAAGTCTTAGAACTCGTCCGGGTGTCGACCGCAACTAACAAGAACATTAAGAGTATATCAAAGTACACGTACCGTCAACAGAAATAAAAGCGGGGGCTCAACGTGCAAGTTACCCAACCGGTGACATAGGGGTATATCATATTACAACTCCCTGCTTTGAGAAACTTTAAAATGGCGTGTTTTCGAAAACTACTTCCTTATTCAAAAATTTTTTTATTGCATTATACACAGAAAATTGTTCTCTTTCCTATAGTGTAGTTAAAATTTTGAAATTCGTGGTAAAGGGTTAACTAACAGTAACCGATTTTCATGATAAAAAGTAATTTAATGTGAAAACGAAGTTGTTTTTATGAAGTGAAAGTGTATGGGAATTGAAAACTTGGAGTTTTTAGAAGTTTTTGGTAATTCTTGAAAATACATCACAACGAATTTGTTTAAACGGCGCGGCCAGCTGTAGGACGCACGAGCAAGTCTGATACCATAAGGTAACATAAAAATTTTATGCAAAAAAATTGAAACAAAATTAAAACGATACGAAAGATATATTTTAACAATTAAACTAAAATACAATTAAAACTTATAATTTGAAGTAGAAGAGTCTCATAGCAGTTCAATTAATAATGGATGCTACCCCACAGATGATTTTTTGGATAAAATAAATTTTTTACAAATTTTAATAGCTGGGGGCATTGCAATATAAAAAAATAAAATTTTTTTTAATGTTTTGAGGAGACATTTGACCTTTATACTTTCCAAATTTTAATAGCAATTTCTTATTACTTTCGGAGATATTAATTTTTGCAATTTTATAATTATGTAGCTGTATATTCACCATAATAATAAACTATAGTAAATAATATACTAATATAAAAATTATTTATATGAAAAAATCAATTTTTACATGTTTTATAAAATTAAAATTTAATTCAAAAGTTCGGAAACTTATAAATTCAAGTTTTGAATTAAATTTTAATTTCAATTTTATGTAACATGTAAAAATCAATATTTTCATTAAACTATTATTACATGTTAACTTTAATCATAAAAATGATTTAAAATGAAATTTTCTAAGAATTATATATTTTGTAATTTACAGTAATGACAGTGGTCAATAGTTCATACTGTTAAAATTAATTAACCAACCTGAAATTATTTGGCTGGCTCTTTGACATTAGCTCTGCCAGCGCCAGTGATTTGAAATAGATTCTGTCTATATACATTTTCTAATGAGGATATACTAATTATGTAAATTATTAACTTGGTTACGATAGCTCTAAATCACAATTTTTAGAATTAAAACTCACATAACAACATATTCGTCTAACTAAGGCATCATCAGAACTAATTGAAATTTTATTTTATTATCTTTTGGTAATATGTGCCAATCCTCCTGCAATTCATTTTTGAAAATTATTTGTATAATTCTTAGTTATTCTAAAATGAAAATTTGACATTAGAAACGACCAAACACGACCTATAAAACTTTATTTCTCAGTTTACATAATATTTCTTCAACGTGATGAATTGCACTAAATTATTTTGTTTATAACATTTTAAACCCTTCATAAACTTTCTACTAGGCTGTGCATATAGAGTTTCTTGTTAAAAGGTTTTTAGGAAAACTAATATTTGTTCATTTTATTTCTTAACTCTTCCGCTTTTAAATTACTTTTTATGCGGTTGGTTAAATATTTTAAATTAAATAATATTCAAGTAGCTAGGAAGTTTTTAAATTGTTCATCTAATAGAAACATTTCTAGAAATGCTACAGTGATCTTTTAATGTTTAGTGGAAAGCGTAACGAAAATATTATTTGGGTTAATAAAATAAAAATTAAATTCATATAATATATGTATATACAGCAACTCAGTAAAGAAGTGAGGATATAGTATTCAAGGTGGTTGAAATGATTCAAGATTTTCTTGTCCTGTCCTTTTTCTTTCTTTCTGATGAATGTGCCAACGAACAATTGCAAAAAAGTAAGTACACGGTTCTATTAATAACTGCAGATGGATGGTACGTGTCGGTTAGTCTTTTCACAAACAGTAACTGGAGCTTTGTTAATGCTTACTATTTTTTAAGTTTTTAGCGGTTTCTTATAAATTTTAATATTTAATTCACTAAAGTAATTGCTAGGTAAATTGTAAGTAACACAGTTAAAATATTTGGTATCACTACAAGCAATACTGCCAAAAAGTAAAGTGATTATCAAATCAATTTAATTTATTTCATTTGCTGATCAAGTTACTTAAAACTAAATTTATTATTAAGAATTAAGAAGTTAATTGATATAGAATTAATTAATGTAACAAAGCGATATCCCTGAGCAGCAAATGATTGATTTCCTTAAATGTTGGATTCCACTATCAACTCGATAAAGCTGAACAAATGTTAGAAAGTTGAATTTTGCAATTTTTTCAATGGTTGCGGTTGAATTCCAAAGAATAATAATTACTCGTTCTCTATTAAGATATTTCGAAAATTAAAATGGAAATTATTAGAATTAAATGATAAAATATCTTCAAGAAATTTATTATTGCTTTATGGAGTCCAACAGAATTGTTGCTATCGATTTTTTGTCATTTTTAGTAGGTGTCCTAACTACAATCCCTTTCAAAATCTTTGTCAGATCTAAAGCCTTCCAGGGTTTCTTGTCAAGAATCCTTATCAAGCTGATTGGTAGGAGTATGTAACCCAGTTTACTGTTAAGTATAAGATCCATCAATTATCATAAGAAAATTGATTTTCTGGAATTACTTACTGCGATATGTTTTATAAAGTGAATTATAGTTTTTGTTCTTTTTTAGCCAACCTTAAAATCGTTCAGAAAGTAAAATGTAGCACGATAACGATTTACCTAATAGTATATCGATCCACTAAAGTTATTCTCCAGATGTCATTCTTCTATCTTGTGTTTGGTCTTTCCACACTTATTCAATTTCTTTTGGTCTTCATTCTAGAGTCAATTTCTTCCATCAATTATTATCAGTTATTATAGAAAATAACTTAAAAAAGTTTTAGAACTTTTTTGTAAGTATTTTCGTGGCATTTAGTAGTATGTGATGTTATAATAATTAAACTTAACAAAATGTTAAAAAAATAAAATTTTTAACTGTTAAGTACATAATACATACTACAAAGAGAACATAATATTTAAAAAACGCTAAAATGACAATAATTCACATTCAACAGAGTTGAAAATAAATAAGAAAATAGGTTTCTGAAAAAATTACGCTATAAAATAAAGTAAAAAACTCATAACAGTAACATAATATAAAGGCCTCTATTTCACGATTATTATCGATCCTCAGTCATTTTTAACAGTAAAAATAAAAGGGAGAGCAAATATACCAAACAAACTTTTGTATTATAAAAATGAAAATTGATTTGTTCACTCTGAAGTTCCTGTTTGATTAATTACCTTATCAAAAATGCAATTTTTGAACAGATGTTCAGATCTGACCAAGAACTAGCTCGTAATTAAGCCCGAAGTTTGAAATTAGTGAGAAAGAAATCAAATCAAGAATTATTACAATTTAAATAATTACAATATTACATCATCATATTAACACATTAACAATAACATTGGAAACTAATTAAGTTGAACACCAATTGAACTGCAGACCTACCATGTAGCTCATCAATTGTATTGCATACTAATCGAATTGCAAATCAATGCAGCTGTACATCCAAAAAAATCGGAAAAGCTACTTCTACAAAACCTCATCTAAGTCATTCAGAAAGAAATGATCCACATAGCGTAACAAAATCTATCCTACCATTATTTTTAAAAACTATAATAACCATATCAAAAAAATACGCCATGAGTAGTTTCCAAAATTCAACACGATTTGACTGCAAACTAACTGCAGTGCAAAAGTAAAATAAAAGGATGTAAAAAATAATGAAATGCTAGAATTACTTAGCAAGTTAATTTTTAAATTTAAATTTAAAAATTTTAATGAGCAAATGTTAAAATATACAACTTCCAACCTACAACAAATTTGTTTATGGGGTTCACTTTGTAATTTTATTTTATTGTAGTATCTTTGTAATTAAAATTTAAATTTCTGAAGGTATTTACAATATTAACTTACATCAAGTAAAATTAATTATTAATATATTATATGAAATATGTAGGTATAAGGATTTGAAATTTTTTTGTTGATGTTAAAGTTTGATATGGATTTATTTAAATATAATCTAACGTTATCAGCTTAGTAAAGCTTTTGTAAAATAATAACGGTAAGGCTGTTATAGAAACCCATGTCAGGTTGTATTTGATATTGAACTTATCGTTGAAAAGTATCAGAAGATATTAAATGCGAACTCTTCGTTTCTAAGTGTAAAATTTAATATAAAATCAACCATTTACATATTTTTATTTTGTATATCTTTAAGCAAAAATAGAAATAAAAAAATCTACTCCTACCTACATAATATGTAGGTGGTACATAATTATTAATGTCGTCGTTGTATTTTTTCCTGCCAACAGCAGAACTCTGTTATATTCTATATTATAGATTTTTATTGTGAATATTTTTATGAGATTCGAAATTTATTTCCTTTGCAAGAAACTTATGTCTTTGTATAGCAGCGTGAGTAATATTTATTATTTACTCTTTCATCATTAAAAAAGAGATCTAATTATTTTCTAAAAAGATATTCACTTTTTCTCTGTAAATTAAGTTATTACTTACATTGCTGTTTGTAATTATATTTTTACAAAATACAATTTTATAAAATGTAATAAAATAATTACGTTGTTTTCTAGTAATTCTTCTAAAACTCGCTGAAAAATTTCACCAAGTTAAAATAAAATGTAACTTCCTTAACCAAAAGTTCTACTTTTTATTTATACCTATTTAGTATACAGTAAACAACAAACTAAAGTTGAAGATATACATTTTCTAAATGTACAGCATAATTTACTTAGTATAAAGTTTTAAAAAAATTTCATTCGCTCAAGTAAGAAATAATAAATACTATCATTATTGAAAGGGGAATAGGGCAACTCCCCACGAATTTTCTCGTGACAATATTATGTTCTAGCACAATAACTTTCTGAAAAATTTTTTATATTGAAAGCTTAATAATCAAGCCTTTAATTTAAAATTAAATTTAATTACTGAAATTCAGTGATTTTAAAATAAGAGGAGACTAGCCTTGTTTGCCTCCAGTACTTTAGAGATAAGTGAAGGTCACAAAATAAGGATCATCTTGAAATTCAAGTAGTGCTCAACCACAAAGATCTAAGATATTCCTTTGATCTTATTAATTTCTTGTCAAGCAAATATAATAATTGTTAAGGCTGTTCTTTTAGTGCCTTTTTATAAGTTCTAAACGGCTGGACCAATTGACTTGAAATTTTGACAGAATGTGTAGTAGATTATTACAAACTTTTACAAATATCCTTTTTTGAATAAGTTTTTTGGTTTTTCCAAAAAAGCCAAAAAACCATTAAATTTGAGTTCTTTCGATATTTTGTAAATCTCGATTTTTAGAAACTTTTGGCTCAGACAAAATTTTGATATCTTAATTGGTTTAAAAGTTGTTAGGGCCTAAAGTTCAAATTGCTTAACGTAATTATAATTGACGTGTAGGAAAAGTTTATAAATTGAGAAAGAATGTCTTGCATCTTTTACAATTCTTATCGAAGATAGTAAGTCAGTCTTGCGATTATAAAGCATAGTATAATGTTACATACTACATAAAAAAATTATGTTAATTTTCTTTTAGGATTTTATATTACATAAGCTAATCACAAATAGGTACGCACTTTATAGTATCTATGAACACAAATTTTCTTTCTTTCTAGAAATAACTTTTGGAAGAAATTCATCATGTGGATTTCTTTTTTCAGTGTTCTATTGGGGCTATGTTTTTATCTCAATTTGTATAATTTGTAGTTAATTTATTAATATAATTATTTTAAACAAATTGATTTATTTAAACTTTACACTAATTTATTGTTTTAATATTATCTCAAAATTTTATAAATATATTTGCATTTTTATTATAATAAATAAAAAGTTGTTATTTCTATTGCTTTATTGTTGCGCCCTATTTTGTCTATAATTCCCAAGAATCTTGGAACACTAATCATGATGAAATACAAAAACAATTTTTTTTTTTTAGCATTTTTAAACTACTGATAAGTGGTAACTTTGCATTACATGCATAATGGCACTGCCGCTATAATAACAGCAGGTTATTAAAATTTTGCATTGTGACGTTATACATGATAAGATATAGCCAAATTCTGTCAATTTTAATACTTAACCGACTTAACTCAATTTTGCCAAATTTTGAGTTGTGTCGTTATTCTTTCGAGGTAGCGATGTGTACGTGTTTGCATTAGGTAGGAACGATGGTCAAGTCATCGTAAGATTTAATGAAATTGTTGAAAAATATAATTTTAAAACATTACGAATATTATTTTATAATTAGAGCACACAATTATAAAATTGTATTGCACTTCGGTAAAACTGCAACATCAGCTTATAGTAAGAATATCTGTTTACGTGCGTGGGTCGGCGATCCCTGATTCGTATTAATTTTTCTACACACGTTTACACTTTAAAAGCATTACAAAGTTTCTACACGTCAAGTTTGCTGTCTTTGCACAACACGGAATTTCCTTTTTTACGTTGGGATGGATAGGTTCAGAGAACAGCCTTAATGTTTAAATTCCTTTCTAACATTAATTTTCCTAATAAATTTTATAATTTTGTAATGTAATTTCTCTTTGTTTATATTTGTATCTATTTTTGCAATTCAATTTAATCCTTATTTTCATTAATTTTATGATTTCTTGTCATTTTTAAACTTCAATTTTCTGGTATGACTTAAATTATGCGTTATTTTAATTCATAATCTTTATGTTTTGCAAATTATACTTAAATACATTGGATTTAAATTGAATAAAATTTTGAACCCACTTTATAATTTATTAAATTTTTTTTTTAAATATTACGCGACTTACGTACTTACATACTATCTTTACGTTTTTAATCTATTTTAATAAAGCAATATGTGATTATTTCATTCTTTAATGTAGAAAGAAAATTTTTATCCTCATTTCTGTCACCATTTTCCTCTTACGTATAATTATGTTTTTTTTTAATTTACAGTAATTACCAAATTATTTGAAATTGTAATCAAAGGAATAATAATGTAGTCGTGTATAGAGTAAAATTGAATACCATGTAATCAGCTCATATTATTTGGATTCGATGATTGCTTTCACAGCATTTACATACATCCTGATATATACAAAATCAGAATTTTATTGTATTACTTTATGTCATTTTTGATTTTTACATAATATAATAAGCAAAAATAAAATTTATTAGCTTTTATTTCATGCTAAATTTACAAAAATTTGTAAATAAATTTATTGCATTTGTTTAAACATAGAAATTAATAAAATAACAAAATAATAGCACTAAATTATTAAAAATACAATTTATCATAAAACATAACATTGCAATAATTTTAAATGTACATAATCGCCCATGACTGATGGATACAATAATTATCAAGTGTGTACATAATTTGTGTTGTAATATTTACTCATTAGAAGCTTTTTATTTTATATAATAATGAAAGGTGTGATCAGCTGTATGTATTTAAGAATTTTGTAACGTATTGATTGGTTTTAATATTCATGAATAAAAACTTAACTCGAACAGTTACTATTTATAATAAATAAGCCGAACATTTCAATTTTTTTTACAAATGTATTGATTGCACGTGGCAATTCAGGGGATATCAAATTAATTTTATAAATTGGTAAATTTACAAAAAAAAAATTAATTTAATCATAATTTAGTATCTAGAATAATATTTTCTTATGATAGAAAAAAGAGGGAAAGAAAAAAATTATATTTAAACATACGCTTAGCTGCCATTCCACCTTGTATAGTTATTAAATTATAAGATACGTAATCCATGCTTAAATTCTGATTTTCCTTTAATAAAAATTGAAATATCTTTTATGTATAGAAAATGTCTTCAATATGTGGCAGAATAAAAGTTAATTTGTACTCAAAATTTTATTATTATACGTAAAACTACGTATTTTAGCTGTCATCCAATAAAAATTGTTCTCAATTTATGTTTTATTATTTCTTTGCAACTTTGTCGTGTTCTATTGTCGGTGTTTATTTAAATACAGCAAACTTCAGACAGTTGTAATGAAATTTTATTGTTTTCAGTTTTAATGTTAAGAAGTGGTAAATATTGTATACTTTTAATTAAAGAGGGCGAAATTTGCTTTAATGGGAAGTTTACAAGTTTTTGAATTTCATGTTAATTAAAAAGCAAACAAACAATTTTTTAAGTTCAAAATATTTTATAATCATTTATAAATATTTGTCGAATCTTGAATGTGTACAGCCGTACACTTCGCAAATTTACTGATAACGGAGGTGTTCTTGATATTACCATTAGGGTTTAGATATCAGTTTTTATAAAATCTCATAAAATGGTTCTCGAATTTTTTATAAACTTTGTGAAGGTAGGTGGTACACGTATTTTAAATTAAAAATGTTGCTTTACTCAAGTTTTGCATTTGTTATTTAAATATATTAAAAATATTATCTTAAAAACACTTGGTTTTCATCGTGATGCTTAGCTTTTCTAGTTTTATTATCTTTAAATATCTTAAATAGTGTTGCATAATTACTGGCAATCTGATTTTTCAATACTAATCCCAATACCGATATATTGGAAACCGCAAACAGCCTCAGGTTACCACATTTAATTACCTTTGGTTACAGATATCGTTTTGTATATTTGATAAATATTATTAAATATATATTTATTTAACCAGCAATGAAATGTTACATTTTGTCATATTATGTTTATATAATATCTAAGTATGAAAAATATTGAAGAACAGAATAGCAATAGATGGGAAAGATGAAAGCCTCCCAATAACTTAATTTATTTGAAATAAATTTGAAACAATACATGTAAATATTAAAGCTCTCGAAACTTTCATAATTATTAAGGTAGTAAATTTTGAATTACCCATAAACAATTTGAAGAAAATATAACTACCTATATAAAGTGCAGCTGGTACAAAGTTGTCTAACGTAAAAAGCCATAATATAGTGATACTTTGTTATCACAAAATTAGTTAAACAGTTTCTCGTTAATAAGTTCAATTCAATAGAATTCAGTTTAATAAAATTACTTTCAATAAGAGAAATAATTTTTTATCTCATTTATCCAGTACCTACCTATTTGCGTGGACATTTTCTATTATTTCTGTTATTTTTACAACATGACATTATTTTTTTTTATACTACTGATTTTATCTGATGTTTTTATTACTTTTCTTTTTATTTTAATTAGTCCACGACCATAATATGTGCAACAGTCGTTACAACATGAAAACATATCTTTAAAATATAATTTTTATAGTAAAGCTAGAAGTCCTTTTCTAGATGTTACGTAAATTGGCAAAATCACTGCTTTGCAGGTCCTCTTGGAATTGATTATTTCTTCGATCAATATTCGGCCGAGCTATTTTAAACATTTAAAAACAGCAGAAATGAAGTTAGAACACACCCATTAAGTAAGTTTTAAAGAAAAACAAATAAATTAATAATTATAGCAACCGTTTTATAAATTCATTACTACTCTATTTTATCCAAATGCTGCCTGCACAACAATGAGAGGTTTGAAGCATAAATTTTTTTTAAATGTTCAACTCAAAA
This sequence comes from Cantharis rustica, assembly GCA_911387805.1. Taxonomy (NCBI): domain Eukaryota; kingdom Metazoa; phylum Arthropoda; class Insecta; order Coleoptera; family Cantharidae; genus Cantharis; species Cantharis rustica. The sequence goes on from OU426879.1 coordinate 42,805,799, forward strand.
CTGTTCGAGTTAAACTACAACTGATTCTTGAACTTAATTTTATGTATGCCGAATGTATAAAAAACGCATTTTACCTATCTGCAGTAGTTTATACACTAAGAGAACTGAAAGTTGATAATAATTTAAACAAACAATATATATTGAGATGACCCGAGCTATACAAATTTATAAAATTTGCTCATTCCAAAATTTATTCTAGCTGGGTATACATTATTTAACATGAGACTCTTCAGTTTTATCAAATTGTTAATTAAAATTGCTTATTCTTTTGTTACCTTTCATGTGGTATTCGACTTTGGCTTTACGTGCGCGCTCGCTTCGCACATGGTATTCCAGCCGGCGTCTGGTCAAACAAATTTGCTGCGACGCAACTTTAATGCATCGACTAAATTTTCACTAATTCTTCAATTTTATTATTTTGTTTTCACTTAACTTACTTACTTATTTAGACTTAACTTATTTATTAATTAAAAAGAAAAAACAAATTAACAATTTTAAATTATTATTGCGGAAATGATGTTCGTCTGCTCGACGCGAAGGCGTGAGCCCAAGTCTTTCTATTCAAGCCCCGCACTCTTTTCTAGTTTATTTTTTGTTCTCCCTACTTTTATTTATACAGCAAAATTTAACAAACATTTTTTTATACAATATTATAGATAAATAATAAACAAATTTAAACTTTAAGATTATTTACAAAATAAATGTTATGGTTTCGAAACACGACAATATATACAGTATAATTTATTTATACAATATAAATAATATTACTTTATTTAAACAATATAAATTAATAAAATAAATCACAAATTAATTTAAAATGAAAATAAAAATGCGTTAATCAAACCGATCTACAGAGCGCATATAAATTTTATCAAACGGTCTTGACACAAAATTTACCTTGGCTTACCCGATTATTATGTGATTATGTGTTAATAATTAAAAATTACGTTTTAACATTTTCTTGATACATGATACATAGTACATATTTATAAAAATAAAAAATATTAAATAAGTTTAAAATAGAACAAGTTAAATAAACGTTAAATTATAAATTGTTTATTTTTTAAGCTTTCAGCGAGATGCATCGCTTTCATCAGAATAATGAATTATTTTAAACTTATTTGATGTTATTTATCACAAGTTAACAATTAGTATATATATAAAAATAAAAAAAATTAATAAAAATTAAAATTAAATGAAGTTAAGACAGAACGACTTTAAATAAGATCAAAAGTGTGAGTGGATTATACATCAGTGATTTCAGGGAAATCATTTACAGAATGAAAAGTTCAGGTTGAAATCTCTCCTCTTACTATACGGGTACTGACCGTACTCGATAATTTAGGTATATATACTATTTGCATAAATCTGGTTAATTGGCAACAATCTGGAGTTAGACATTCGAAAGTTTAAAGTTTCATTAAATACCTGCAAATTAATTTTATTGAATGTTGATGTAAATTATGTTGTATTAAAATGTTACCGACACAATATTAACTTTAACTTTATTAATTTATTAACCATATAATAATATAATTAATAGCTTTCCCTTTGCACAAGAACGTCATAATATTATATCATACAACCCTGGCTACCTTTATACCCTAAATTGACCGTAAATATAACCCGACCTCTGTAGTAAATTATTTCTATATTAAGTACCTAAACATATTGAATAAAACGAGGAATGATTAGCAATAAGTGGTTAATCTTAGCTTACATATTCATATATCCCAATCTAAATTTGTTCATTGTTATGACTAAATATTTAAACTAAATGAAATTAAATGAATATTAATACGACTTAACGAGGGAGATCTTCATCCCCACATATTCGGAGTATTTTTTTTATATATTTTTATCAACTGCAAAGTTTATTAAAGTTACCTAGGTTCCTATATTTATACGCTTTCTTGAAAACTTTACAAAGAAGTGAAAAATTAAAATGGAATTTCATATTTACCCTATTTGAATAACAAATTAAAGCATAAAATTAAATCAAGTAAACTTATAGTTAATGGTACAAAAAGCACACTTTTTATAATAGTGCAGATATAATTTTATCAAACTAAAAGTATTAAAATTTTATTGATGCATTGCGGTATAGCATGATAGTCAAAACTAAAAGAGTAAATTTCCTGTTCAATAATCTAAAACTTTTATAAGCTGATCCCTACATATTTAATAACCAACCAATGCAGCAGAAAAGAAAGTGATCCACCGTTAAAAAATAATAACCCTTACATATATCACCTGACATAATTGTGATATATTAATATTAAATTTGTGAGCTTTGCTACTATGTACCTGCCACGTGACTATTTTGATTTAAAACGCATCTATCATATAAAGTAACTTTTTGTAAGAGCTTGTCAAGCCTGTATATTTGGCACTGTCTCAAGTTTGCATAATAAGATTTTCCAATAAAATTATATTTGCGTGATTTGGATATCATACAAATATTTTTTGATTTATGTTCCTTAAATATAAGAAAATTTAAAATCGACCGGAAAAATTGCTTTGAAAGGGTATTCGTGCTAATTTGTAACGTGCGTGTTTTTATATAACTAAATTTGTCTAAGCTTATGTCTTTCGGTAATTTAAATGCCACTTAAATTATAACAATGTAGCTTTACGTGCGAAAAATTATCTTCCTAAAATATTTAATTTAACGTTGAATAAAATAATCCTTAAGCTAGAATTAATTTGCTATTGTTCGTCAACAACCTCACAGTCGATTAAAAAGAGACATAAAAAACCCAAAATAGAACTTTTTATTATAGTGGATCGTAAAAGACAAAATTCGCTTAATTATGAAAGTTTACTTTTGTGTTAAGTCTTTATTTATAGATAAAAATTAAGGCTTCCCTCTAACGAGATTAACACCAAGAGGGTTAGTGATCCATGAAACACGTTTCCAATATTTATAAGAATGCGATTGACCGGAATTATTTCTTTATATTTTTTCACCATCAAATTTTATGGATTCTAAATTGACCAAATGGGGCGACAAATTTTTATATTTTTTATCGTTCACCAAAATGGGTAATCATCGCTTCACTATTTTCGCCATTTCTCAAATAATGGTTTTTCTCCATTAAAAGATGCTGAAGCAAGGTTAAAAAGTCAAGAAGTATCCAATCTCAACGCCCTATTCGTGATGATATATTTTTGATGGTTTTCTATGCAGGTAAAGTAAATACGAACAAATAGAAAATTATAAAACAGGATTACATTCTAAAATTGATGAATGCGTTGATTGAAAATTAAATTTAAAATTGAATTGCATGAAAATGTAAGTTTTAACATAAATTCGACCAGTTTTCAAACGAAAATAAAAGAAATCGTTCTGTGGGAGGCTTTTGCTTTAATAAACCTTTACTTTGGTAAACTTTCAAATAAATTATTTAAATGTTTCCATATTATACAGCTGATGTGCGAAATAATTAAATTTTAATTAAGTATGTTAGTACTCACTTAATTGTTACCATTACAAGTACATACTTACAAGTTTGTGCATTGAAAAGTTAATGGAAGTTTTATAATTAGACGTTATAATTAAAATAGGAACAGTTTTCTAAAGTAGTCGTTGACATCCTATTGTTAGCAGTTGGAAATAAGATACTAAAAGCTCATGGTGAGTTCTTGTAATACAATACTATTTCATATCCTGAGCGACTGCAATCTAGTTAAAGCCTTAGGTAATTATATTTAGTATGAGATTTGAAATCCGTACACAGAGGATTTATTCGTTATGAGTACAAGCTTTGGGATTGCGACGACATCCTGCAGATTTCTAACTCCATTACTCCGTGATACGATTTTACATTTTTTGTTATACTCACTATATTTTTATAAACCACAATTTTCAAAAAAAAAAAATAACAAAAGATACCGGTAGGTATATAATTTCATATTGCGAATATTAATTTATTTTATGAATAGGTTCAGCTACTTTTTATAAAATTCAAATGAAATGTATTTAGTTTTTCATGATGAGCTCGGTTCATTAGTTTACTTAAATTTTCATTTCCAAGCGTTTAAAGATTGTAGATTTGTTCGCTAACTTCTGTAAAATTGAGCACCATTAAGGGAACAAACCAAGTAGTAATTTAGCTGGTAAGCATTTTTTTCCGTGATAAATGCATTTTAAACATGTAGTGTTATTTTTTTTAAATGCACTTCAAGTTGTGAAAATTTATGTTCACGCGACCTATGTATTTTTAGTGGAAAATTATGAACCTACAAGAAAAACAATCACGTGATTTAAAATGATTCTACTTTAACCGTGTTAGCTGCTTTCAGTAAAATCATTACATATTTGCATAAATTCTCGACAGAATTATTGACACCGTTAAAATGAAAATCAATATTAAACCTATTTACTCATCAAGATACAATAAAAAAAGCAATATGCAAAAATGTAAAGCTGGTATTACTAAAAATTAAAATAAAATTATTCGCATTTAATCAAGTTTTAAATTTGGCCTGTAAAAATTAAAACAAATATTAAAAAGTTGTTGATTGGATTAAACAAGGGTAGATGTATGCTTCGAGTTTCAAGTTATTATTGGATTTTCTAAATCCTAATTACTTATAAAAACAGTTTTCTATTGTGTCTTTATGGTGCGAGGTTTAAAGAGCTTTTGTTTAATATGTTAGCTGTAAGCCCGACAAATTTGCATATAATTCCAAAAATTTTAAGGTTGCATAGACCGTTCCATGTAAAGGTAATTGTAACATTTTATTTAACTTAGCTACAAAGGTTTATTTTTACTGAAATTAATGTTAAGGTTTAAAATGTAATTATTGCTTTAAGTATAATGATTATTATTGAACGATAATTTATTAGTAAATCATTATGTGGATTAATTTGCGATAATTTGTTAAAATTGTAACCTTGCTGCAAGGGGCGATTCTAAATTTTCTTTTACAAGATTTTTAAAAGATTTCTCCGGATTTCCTCCTGGATTGCCTTAAAATTACCTTTCGAAGAAGTTAAATAGGCAAAAAGCCTTTTCTGGTATTTCCTTGGTTATTATAAGATTTTCACAGATTTAATTGGATTTCCTTAGATTTCCCTTCATTGCTACACCTCAGCGATTCCCCCCTCGTTTTACTATTATATCTTTTGCTATGTAACATGGATAGATCTTGTTTATATTTTAGGTATTAAAATTATAAATTACAAAAAAATTGCTTATTAGTGTAGTTATAGTGAAATATGTTGATATTATGGAAAGGAAAATTTATTCACATAAGCAATAAATTATTATAACAGGTAGTGAAGAAAGGTTAAAGGTAATCTATCTTATGAAATTAATTGTGAAGATCTTAATACCCGTATATCTAGGTAGGAAATAGACACCGCATAATAGTTTTACAACAAAGTTTGCAAGGAACTAAGTTCTTAATTACTGAAAAGCTAAATAAGATGCTAGTAAACCATCGCGATGAAATACGAAAAAATTCAGTTATCTGTAATATAACAATTTAAAATTTATACAAAAAAAAAATATTTTGTAAATTTGCAAATTTGTTAATTCCAATAAATATTGTATTTCTCTAATGAATTGTTTTAATTGGCTATAAATTTAATTTGTTTGCCAAATTATTCAGCAGTTTGTGCTTTTTTCAATTTAATATGATGTAAATATACAGGTATGTGTGAACAAAATTTAAATCAATTATAAACTTTAACAATAATTTTATGGAAATATTAAAATAAAATACACAACATCAAGAGAAATTAAGAAATTAATTTTTGGTATTAGTACAATCATTAGTAGGTACAAAAGAAAAAAATATCGTTGTAAAGGTCTTCCTTTTTGAATAACAATGCTAAATATTTATCAAAAAAATAAAAAAATTAATAATTTATTGTTATATTAAACTGACACGTCGAGTTGAAATGACTAAAAAATTTGAAATAAACATTAAAAAATGTTATGAATCAGTCGCTTTCGTTATTTATTACTGTGTGTAGTACTAAAATTTGCTTTTTAAAAGTCAATTTTAAATAATTCCAAATGTAATATTTTCAAATAAGTTATATTTATTTATTTGCGGTATAATGCTACGATTGGTAAAAAACAAGCAAGAATAAAATAAAATATCATAAAAAATAACTATTAATTGCGGAACTTAGTAGTTTTCTTCAAAATACTTTAAAAGTTTTTTTTTTAATGTACATTCGAAAAGTCTATATTTTCATAATTTCTTTGAAAAAGAAGCTCTAAAAGCCATTGTTATAATTATTATGTACCTATACTTACCTATAATTAACAGCTACGTATTCCGTTCACCCAACAGGTGGATGTAGAATTTACACTAACGGTTACTTGTATTAACATTTACGAAATTACTAATTAAATTTTTAATAAAGGCTTAACTGATTTACGAAAATCTCTCGAATATCATCATAATAATGCAAGTACACACAGACAGAATCTATGCAACAAAGGAAGTAAAACATAATTTTCACGAAGTTAATAAAAAGTTTGCAGACTTTATTTTATAGTCATTATCGAACTTTAAAACGGTCGATGGGAGAATATCTTTTAAATATTTAAAAGTGAGTTGCCTACTTTTATATTTTTTATTGGCAAAAAAACTTCGTACCTGTTTATGTAAATTAATGAAAATTAATAATTTCCACTTTTTATTTTATTATTATTGAAACCCACATCAAATTGGTGTAATGATTCTTTAATATAAAGTTTCCTTCGTGCTTTCATTGCTAATTTATCTTAGTTATCAAAGAGTTAATTTTAAAAATTATAAATTTTTCAATTGATTTACATCTGTGATTATTTTTATATTCTAGAGATATTTGTCGAAGTTTACCCTAGATACAATATTTTCTACTTAACAACGATCAAAATCTGCTCAAAGCAATTTTAGAATTTATTTTAGAGAAGCTATTTGATGAATATTTAAACGGTTATATTTTAAAATTCAACTTTGCCAAAATAAATCATAAATATTTGATTGAAGGTGGGTGCGAAATGAAATATTTATAATTTTAGCAACCATAGCAAAAATTTAAATTACATTTTTTTTTATATTTTCGGAAGTTCTCATCGGTAATGCGTTGGTAAGTTTTGTTTAAAAGTGCTTGAGTAGTTGTAAAATCGAGTCTATTAATTTTATATTTGGGAAGCTGTTCACGTAAGATCGAGAGCCAATGATACGAATACAAGATAAGGATGTATTAAAGCAAATATATAGTTTAGTTTTATTGTTAGTTTATATGCGAAGGATGAAGTCAATCTAGATAATGATACATCCATCAATTGTATATATACGTACGAAGTAGACTGCTTATATGAGAGGATGTGAAAGCTTTGAGTTCTTGTCGATTCCGGGGACCGGAGCTGAACTTCTCTAGCGTCCTGTCTCATCGATCTCGACCCGGCTCGACTGTATTTATAGCTGCAACCAAACCAAATACTGAAAGCGTGCGGCCACCTGTTCGATGCCGTCGTCTCCGTAGATACCAATCTCATGTCATAATATCTTCAGCGTAGAAAGAGCCGAGATTTAAACCGCGAACATCAATCACATTGAAGATTTGTCTTTCTAACCATGTTAACCATTTCGCGATGCGTCCAACAAATTTTAAAGCGTTTTCTAAATCTTCAAAAATGTAATTAAATTTTAATACACCGTTTAATAAATTGCAGCATTAATCAAAATTAAATTTCATTGCTTAAGCACTTAATTTACAACTGCTTTATATAAGTCGAGCTTTAAATAATTAAATAACAATTACGTAGGAAAAATAATTTTATTAACTAATAGGTACCTAGCAAGTTTTTTATTCATATTTTTAAATTGGATTTATAATAAACTTTTTTGTATTTCGTTCTTCCATATCCATTAAAATTTCTATTTTGATAGCTCACGATTTTACTTTACATTTAAAATAGAATCAAATAACCAATTCAATTAACACAATATACAATGTAATATAATTTAATATGTAACCATGAAACTTCTAAAAGCAATTAATGTAATATATTATATAATTTTTCTTTTAAATGTTTTCTGTGAACTTTAAATTTTAAATTTAGGTGAAAACCACAATATTCTGAATAACTAAAATATGCACTGAGCAATTTTCAAAACTAAACTGTAAAAAGCACTCCTATTTCGAAAAAACATTCTTATTCTTACTACAAACGTAAAATTTAATTAACATTATTTTTATTAACGGTGACGGGTGTCATCAAAAGTTAAACAAAAAGAGAGCAGACGGCACTAAAGTAAAACAATTACTTTCGCCAAAAAATTGCAAGCACTAAAGTGACACTTTTAGGACTGGATGTAATATAATTTCTATTATTCCAAGCGGATTTAAAAATTAGAGAAAAATTATGTGTTCAACTCGATAATAATATAGTTTTACTCCTTAGCGAAACCAACTGTTTTGTTCCATAATTTAAATATACTTAATAATGAAGTCCAAAACTGTTTCGCATTCAAAAAAGAATGAAAATTTATCTTTAGTCTATCTTAATATTGTGGTGATTTTTTGTTCAGTCAACCCGCAAGTCCAGATCGTGGTCATCCGCACGCAACACATTTTTATTGTAATTTTTATAAACATTGGAATAAGTGATATTTGTGCAGTGCTTCGAAAACGATCTACGATAGAGGGAAAGAATATTAATTTGTGCAACATCCTGTACGTAGTTGAAAAACTTACGTGGTATAAATTTTCTTAAGGTTGAAACCAGGTCTTCCAGAGCGCTTGGATGCGAGTTGAGCGCTAAAATTTGCGTAGTGCGTTTTTTACTTTGCGAATAGTATAATTTTTACTTAGCAACTATGTAAAAATTAGTTTTGGAGCCGTAAAAGTGAATATTTATGAAAAATCGTCAATTTCAGTAGAGAATTGTAAAAAATATTGAAATTTGAAGACATCGTAAGTAAAATTTTACGAAGGTCAAAGTTAGAAGCAGAGGCCATTTTGAAAAGAATTAAAAATTTTTACCTACGTTAAATTTGAAGTTAGTTAAATTGAATAATATTGAAAATTGGATCAACGGTTTTGAGATTCATAAGTTTCAATCTGATTGAGTTTGAAGATTAATACTACACCAGATGGTGTACATTCCCTGGTACGGAAGCAAATGGTGATTGACAGGACGAGCCGCTTATACGAACGCGCACGGGATTTATACAAGGTATTTCTAAATAAAAAATACCCTAGTAAAAACATTTTATTAATAAAAAACCCAAAACTTGTATTACTTTATAAAATTTTATTATTCCATACACATTTAAACACACCGACAAATGAGTTTGAAATTTAGGAAGATTTTGAGTAAAGTAAATAAAATTTCAAAATCAGTAGTCGAACATCATTACTAGAACTATAAAGCCTAATAGCGAAATTCGTCCCTACCAAAATTTTCCATTGAATAAATCAACATTTTTTCGTTATTCAAAACATAAGAGTTTTATTTGCTCGTAAGACAGACGGGGTGACCTACAGGAATTCGCTACTGGGTGTTTCATGCTCTACCGAATCCACTGAGCTAGTCGAGGTTGGAAAAGGTTTTTAATAAAATACTAAAAATGTCTAAAATAGACAATATATTGTCGTGGATTTTTGTAACATACTTTATTTTCGGGTTTGATAGTCAGTAATCGCTTCGCCTTGAAAGAAGCAACCGTTTTTGAAAGGTGACGTAAGCAGTAAAATCTTATGTTGAACACTATTACACAAAAACTTACAACACGATTAATTTGTATAAAATGCTGTAACCTAAAAACAAATACAAAAATTTGAATTACGTTTAAGATTTAGTGCTGTCAAGTTTGAAGCAGGGTTTTGAAAATTGGCGTTGCGGACGGAAGAACAAGAGATTCGAGACGGGAAAATTGTCTAAGCTGGTCGATTTGCGTATTGTCTTGGTTAGCGACAATAAACTTTGGTAGTGCGATTATTTTCCCTTTTGTGAAAGGTGAAAATAGTTTTGAAGCGAAGTTCAATTGTCAAGTTTCGAAGAGAAACATCATTTGTGACGTTAAATTGGTTCCTAAAATTAAATTTTAAATATTCAAAGAATCCAGGTGTTCAAAACACATTTTGTAATGCAAAAGAAAGCAGACGCCATTTGCAAAGCAAGAATTAAAAAGTGATTTACTTACTGAAGTTGCAAGAATTATTAAGTGTGAATAATCCCAATTCACGTGAAAATTTATGAGGAATGCAGCAAGCGATTTTTGAAACAATTTGGAAGTTGATATAAATTTTTCAACGGTAGCAGAGGGTAACACATCAGTCGTAGAACACGTATGGATGGCAAATCAGCCAACTGCCGAACACAGTGGACGAGAATGAGCATAATCTTACTCAGTCAGTGGCGTATCAACAAGTACATTTTAAATAATAAAAATTTCAAAGTGCATTTATATTAAATTTTTTTGAACATTAATTGATTTATTTTGTAAAATTTGTCTACACATTAACACTATAAGATTAATAAAATTAGATGCTAGTACGAGTACGTTTGACAATAAATGTGCATCTAAATTTACTAGTTCACACAATACACCCAATATTTAAATCTGTTAAAGGTGAAACTATCACCTACCAAACTTCATCTTTCGAAAATAAATTAAATTTAGTTTGCCTTAAAAAGACCATTCTTTTCCACCGGCAATATAGTTTTGTCACAGGAACCGACTTCTGGGGAAGAGCTCAATACTCTACGATTAAAACGCTAGCCGAGGTAAATTTTTGAGATAGCAAAGGGTTCTATTCTACGAAGTAGGAGAATACCGCTACAATATTGACGTCTTCTAAATGGTGCGAACCTGGGCTGTATTTATAAAATATTTAATGTTTTATTTTATTCTTAAAAATATTAGTTTGCAGAGAGAAAAAAGATTAACTCCAATAAATTTGAATTAACTGACAAAATAAATTATTACAATTAAAATTAAAATTTATTTATGGTAATGATGGAAACTGTATTTGATGATAGTTATTGAATATTAATTAAGCCAATAATGTGATAGTAACTTTCACGTGGTGAAGCAGATCTCTCGCCGGTGCGTCTGTAGTCTGTACTGGTCTTCGTATTACTATCGAGCCTGAGACGACGGAAATTTTCGGAGACTTCGTGAGGGAAATATTTGAATATGATATTTCACGAAGCTGCAGGCTGAGGAAAATTCAATGAAAATAATTCCCGAAGGCAAGTTTTGTACGAAATTTCGAAAAAAAAAAGCCTATATGGTTTCGGAAATTTCATATTCAAATATTTCCCTCATGTAAGTTTTTCAAACTTTTCAACCTTACCCTAGCTGATCTTAGCAGGTCACGAACTTCTTGCATTCAAAAGAAATGCCTTCAATGCAAGTAATTTCTTTTTCCCAATTACCAAAAAAATCTCATATTAGACAGAAAGTGTGCTATTTTATTAATTACTAGAAGTGATAGGCTATTAACCTAACTGTTAAATACACGATTACTTGTGTTAGTTTATGTACCCTTACTTTTGAACCCTTTCTAAATTTCTAAGAGCGAATTCTAACATAGTTATGTAAATATATTTTCTACATCGCTAATCAATTTATTTCTGCTGAGAAATCTTATCGAACCTTTGCTATAGAATGGTAAAACGTAATATTTATTATTTAACAGACAAAAATTCACTTGAATTATTTTCAAATGGTATTTATACATATGAGATAGCTGTAATGACCCGATATTAGCTATTTATTAGCTTCAAAATCCTATTTGAGTTGTACGATTAAACATTTTACTTTTATTAAAGTTGGAATTTTGTTTAAACATACGTTCGTGTTTCTAAATTTAAATGAGTTAAAACTAGTAAATAAAGCAATTAATTTTGAAGTTATAATCAATTAATTAAGCTTTAACGTACATACGTTATATTCTAAAGTATTGCGCAAAGGAATCCTATAAAAGTAATTGATAATATAGGTAGGTAACCAAAGTCAATTAGATACTTAATTTAACCTTAATTATTATGAACGTCACATTTCTAGAACCACAGTACCATATTTGTACAAGAAAATTAATTAATGCACAAAATTATACACAACCTACTAAAAATCATATCTGTATGTTTAAATTTTTAGTTAACTATACAGCAGTACAGTTAGGTTTGATCGCAGGTTGAGTAACAGTATGGAAATTATGGGTTCAAAATTTGGCTAATTTATTGACAAAACTTCAGGTTCAAAAAAAAATAAAAAATTTACATTATCGACTGCAACCTAAAATACTAAAAGTGAAATTTTATAATGTTTACAATACAAAAGTGCAATTCCGATTACCTAACTTTTTTGCGTGGATGAGGATTTTTATGTTAAGCCAGTTTGAAATGCTGTAGTTTCTTATTTTTGAATATTCCTTTTGATTTGCCCATTCAACAAAATTAGTATTCAGCAATGACTAAACTTCAAGAGTACTTTAGTACCACTTAAGTAAGATATAGAAAAATGCAAAATTCAGTTTGCATCAAAGATTTTATACTGCTATATAAGGATTATTAGCAGAGTTTAATCGAACGGTTAGTATTGATCTGGATTCGCGCAAATAAGACAATAATTATCAGGGGATGATAATAAATTATTCAAGATTAGCAAAATTGGATCTTAATAAAATCAAATTCCGAAGGCATAATTTAAAAATTATTTATTACCTTAATTATTCATCAGCACGCAGGGTGATCTAGGGAAAATTTACTACGCTTGAAAATTGTATTAATCACGTAAATGAAAATTTAAAAAGTAAATACCTAGTAAATATTAATGCAAACTCAAAATAATTGGACAGTCAATGATGTTTTACTATGTCACGGAATATTTCCATATTTCCTAATGCAAAATTTGTTATTCGTATATTGCAAATGCAAAGCCGCTGTGCAAATAATATAATAATATGTACCTACTACATATACGAGTAGATACTGTTAGGTAAATTTAAAAAAAAGTTAATATGATTTTTCACAATCATTTATTTCTGAAAACATAAAATCTTTACCTTCAATCTATTGAGATTTTTTGGCAGCTAGCTTTAACATTCATAAATGAAAGCAAAGGTTAGTAGAATCTTGAATAACTTCATTAGAAAAATAATAAATAAGGTCATCAGTTTTATCGAATTTTGTTATTATTATTATTATTATTATCAAATTAATATCCTCATTATACCCAAAGGTGTAGAGGATTGTTAAATCTACATGTTATTTATGTACAACAAATTATTTTATAAATCTGCGCCACCTCTCTTTGTCAGTTGCGAGTTTTCTAGCTTCTTCCCATGTTAGTCCTTTTTCTTCCAGTATTCTTCGTATGTTGTCGTTCCATGTCTTCATGGGTCTGCCTCGTGTTCTTTTTTCACTTGTTCTCGCCAACCACGATTGCCTCGCTGGCATATCTTCTCTCATCCTATTGATGTGACCGAACCATCTAAGTTGCTGTCTTTTTATTTTTATCATCAATGATTCCATATTCAACCTATCTCTGATCTCTGATATTCTGGTTAGTCCTTCCACTCTTCTCATGTACTTCATCTCAGTGGCTTCCAGTTTGCTCTTTGCTCTGGAGTTTAAGCCAGGTTTCGCAACCGAATGTCAGTATCGGAAGATATACCGTTTTGTAGACTGTCAACTTTGTTTGTTTTAATATTTTTCTTTTGTTTATGATGGTTCTATTCAGTGCTTGGTACATCGTTGCAGCGGATCCAACTCTGTTGTTAATTTCTGCTTCGTAACTTCTATTGCTTTCAACCATCGCATCAAGATATTTAAATTGATTAACCTGTTGCATTCTTTCATTTCCTATTCTAATAACAGCCGTTCTTTCTTCTTTATCTATCATCATAAAATTTGTCTTTTGAATGTTTATTTCCATATTTCTTGCTTTTAAACTCTTTACTCAGACGTTTACATTGTGTTGTAGTTCTTTCTTATTCCTTGCAAATATCACCATATCGTCTGCAAAAGCACATTCCGAAATCTCAACTCTTTTCATGTTTCTGTAACCGATCAGTATCTTTTTAGTTATTTTTGGGTTTTCTTTAATTATATCATCCATTAAGACAATAAACAGCAGCAGGCTCATAACACCCTCCTGCCTCAATCCTTCTGTTGTGTTAAATTCTTCCGATTTTGCATTTCCCGTTCGCACGTAGTTCCTTGTATTGGCATAGATGCTTATGAGTTCTTCATCAATTTTTCTGTCTCGCAAAATTTTACAGATTGTGTCTCTAGGTACTCTATCGAACGCCTTCACTAGATCAACAAAACGCATGCAAAACGATCTGCTGTGTGCTAACTCCTTTTCAGAAATTTGTCGTATAGTAAATATGTGATCGTTCGTGCCATGCCCTCTTCTAAATCCGCTCTGCGCCTTATGTAAAGTTGGTTCGATCAGTTGTCTTAAATGTGCTTCCAAAATTGCTTCGTACATTTTAGCTGCTGTACACAGCAATGAAATTCCCCGGTAATTGGCGCATACTCGGTTATCCCCTTTCTTAAATATTGGCAATATCACCGCTGCGTTTCAGTCCTTCGGGACTTTTTCTTGTGTCCATGCCAAGTTAAAAGTTTTGTGTACTATCGAAAGTCTTTTTTCACTAAGATATTTTAACATTTCTGGTTTAATGTCGTCATGTCCAGCAGCTTTTCCTGTTTTCTGTCTTTTAATTGCCTTCTTTATTTCTTCTAGCGTGATATCATTTGATCTGCTTTCCATCCTTGTTGCAATCGTAGTGTCTACTATATCTTTTCTTTTATTTGCTTCCAATAGTTCTTCAAAATACTCTTTCCATCTTGCCATTATGGTTAGTTCATCACTTAATATATTTCCGCTTTGGTCTTTTATCTGTTTTAATGGGCTTTGTTTACTCTTTCTCAGGTTTTTCAATATTCTGTAGAACAGTTTTATATTTTGGTTTTTGTTTCTTTCCATTTCTTTCCAGGCAAGTTTTTGTTATTAATCATTAATTGTTTTGTTTTTAATCTTTGTTCTTTATATTCCTGGTAAGTTGTTTCTGTTTTCTGTGTCAGAAATGTCTTCCATTTTATTTTCTTCTGTTTGACTTCTTCCTTGACCTCTTGGTTCCACCATGCTGTCTGTTGTCTTCATTTATTACTTTTTGTTTTTTTGAATTTTGTTAATTTATTTAAAAAAAAATCTTTATATTAAAATTCAGTATGTAAAAATATATTACATTCCTGTCCATATAAAATTCCATTGTACTGTATCGCAGTATCAACTATAAACTGGGTTTGGAACAGCACATAATGAGCTTTCTAAAAATGTATAAAATTAATCAAGAAATGAAGCCATTAAACAAAAATATCTTACGGAATTCCAAATATAGATTAAAAAATCTTTCGATCCAGATATAACCCATTTCCACTCAGGAGTAAACCAAAAATAAGCCTTAATTTTAGGTTCAAATTGATAGATATGATTCAAACTGATAGCGGTATATTTTGGGATCGGAAAGTATTCTTGTTGAATCGAATAATTCATATCATTCTATTTGATACTAAAAGAGCTCTATTGAGAAGGTAATTTATTACAACTGAAGAAAACTCCACTTACCATCAGCCTCTTATGTCGCTACTTATTATACCTAAACGTTTTAAAAATTTTAGCAATGTAATCGATGTGAGATAAAGGTTAAATATTTTATTAGTCAGCCTATCGATTATCTCATAAATTATCAAATAGTAAATTAAAAAAATTTTCTGTTGCTGCCGCTAGAATTTTATTTCTTCCAAAAGACAAATGCGCAACTGACTTGCTCTGTGATATATGTATTTATCGTTCTAGAGATTTTCCCATTTACAATTACAGGATCAGTTGCTGCTGCTAAAAAAGTGAATAATTAGTGCGATATAAATAGTAGTGGTATAGCAAATTCAAATAAATATTTACCTAATACATTGCTGTTTTCAGAAAAATCTATATCTAGTATCGCACTGTGTACAGCTCAATTAAAAAAAATGTTTCTAATTTAAATATATAGGCATTTTCAGAATACCTACGTAGCCTTCTGTCGATATTGAAATAAAATTGTTTGAATAATAATAAAGTCATATTTGAACTTACTACCAACTCCCAAATATTTACTATTGGAACTACATTTCTAACAACTTCAACAAATGATCTGTTAGGTTTTTTAAAAAAAAAATATTGGTTCATAAAGCTCCATATTACACAATAAGTACGAGTTTGGATAACACAATATAAAACACAAAGTGGATATTATAAATAAATTACTTTTAACTCAAACACATTAATTTGTTTGTTATTTGTATTGTCTGAATTAAAAATATGAAAAAATTTGGAAAATAGGAAGGAATTGCTGATGAAGATAAGTCAATTTAATAACTAATGTAAACAATACAATATAATATTTCGTACCTGTAACCCTCCGGTGCGTACCACCCTGGCAATTTATGGATAATAGATACATTTGTCCTGAAAGAGTAAAGAGTTTCTCATTAATAACATCAATCACAAAACAGTCACATAAATCTTTAACCTCTGAAATCAGAGAATCTGGGAAGTTTGGTATACCACCAAGTATGTCAGTAATTGTGTTTAAAAAAATCTTTTCTCATAATAGATAACATAGAATAAAGTAGTAAGTTATGCTTTCAAGAGCGAATAAAAAATATTTTCATGGATTTAAAATTTTATAATACTTTGTATAATTAAAATTTTTATAAAATTTGGTAAAAGTCACAAAGTGGAGGTATATTTTATAAGTAATTTTAAATATTCAATTTTTTTATTGAATAATCTAGAAGAATAAAAAATACTTACTTCGGTATAAATTTGTTAGGCTAAAGGCTCTGTCGTAAAATATGTTTGATAAACGTTTCTCTTTATTATATAAAAAGTGAAGTACCTACACAAATTATTGTTGTTGGAAAATTTGTAGTTTTCAGTGATGGAAGTTTGAAATTCAAGACTGCGTAAAATTTGATTAGCGTGCGACAAGTTTATTAATTTAAAAGCGTATCTTGCGAGCGAGGATCTGATCTCTGTCTCACGACATATAAAATTCGATGTATAAGTAATTTTAAATTAATTTTGCAAATTCAAATAAACTTCGTATAATATTCCTCTTAATCATTATTTGGCAATTGCTGGCAACTGATAAAAAGAACCATTTATTAAAAATTAAGCAATTATTTCGTATAAATAAGGCATAAATTTATAAAGCGAAGCATTTTTAAAATTTTCAATTTATTAAATTTAAGACGTGCAAGCGGATGAAAAATGAGAGAAAAAGTAAACAAAATAGAACCTCGGTCTTCGAGGATTCCACTTATCGGCACAAAATGACACTTCCATGTTTCTATCAAAAACAAAATTGAAAATTTGCCAGCTCTAAGGATGCTTTTAGTATGTATAGTTAAAGCAAACTAAATATTAAGTAAACGTTGTTTACTTACTTTTTGAATATAATTTGTTAGAATTATTGATATTATATACCACCGTTTAATGTAATATTAGTCAAACGAAATATAAAAAATAAATATATTTTTAGTTTAAATATTAGCAAGATATCTCAAGCAGAAGGCACGAAAAGCTACTACGAGTTAGAATAATGTATAATATTATGTCGCTATTACCTAGTATGTACATATATCTTCAGCATTTTAAAAAGAATAATAGATTAGTAACAGAAATGGGTTTTTAGAGAATCGGTAAAAGCAAATATGAAAAGCGTTATACAATTTAAGTGAAAACAAAGAAAGCGGTTAAATATTGAAATATAAGTTGAAAATTGATTTTACAAAAATGCAGTCGATTATTATCTCAAAAAACAATAACATTTAAATTGAAAGTCAGCACGTTTATCTAGGGTAATAAAAATTTAAAAAAAAGTTTAATTAATTTTCCCATTCCTCAATATCGTGGTTAATTTATTTTCAAATTTTATCAAAACTAAGGGTTTGATAACTTTTAGAATAATTTATGTAGTTCACTTAACAGGAAGCAAATGTTAATGAGTTACCATAACAACCCAAATTCAATTTAAGTCATTTAATTTTCCAGATAAAATTTAAGAGTACATCGACCATGATTTTATGAAGTAATTATTCACGGGACACAATTTCATTACGTTGACTATTTAAATTGATTAAAACAAAAATATACGATACCTAAAATTTAATTTGTTTGTGTTACTTTTTAATCTTCTAAATGAAAGGTTCGCTTAAATAATTATGACCCAAATCGATTACTTTTAAATTTATTTTACATTACCATAATCATAGATTTCCATCTTTCAGTAAGCCTTCAACGGACACTCCTGAAGGAGAGAGGTGGGGTTATAAAGTTTGTTTTGAAAAGAGTTTATTAATTTGTAAATTGTTTTCAAAGAGAAAGTACGCACAAATTCTATCATATACAGAGTAGTGCATAAAAACGTACAACAATAAAAACAATACATGTTTTGACTGGAAATGGCTCACATTAGTAATTTATATTGTTTGTTTTTGTTATCATCAAATTAATAATAATTTACATTAATGAAAAAATATTATAGCTTTATTGTTATATTAACGACATTTCCAAATATAAAAATGAGTTGAAAAATAACAAGTTTGGCTTAAATTAGAACTTAAAATACAAATGTGCTTAATTTTATTTTTGAATAACTGTTTTGATTGTACAAAAAGCTGTTTTATTTAAACTGCTAATACTAACAAAGAACTTATTATTTCATATGAAACTGAAACTTTACAAAATAATCTACTTTGATCTTAATTGAGATTGCAGAATATTAATATTAAAATTTTGACAAAGAGAATACTCTCTCTGAAGTAATCGATCACTTTTTCATTAACCGAAAGACTACTTCATCTAAATCCCGTATGAATTGAGAATATAAATTTAAATTTTATTAGCAAAAATTGGTTACGTGTAAATGAAGAGTTGATAACTGAATTAAAAAGGCATTAGCAGACCGAAGTGGTCATTTACCCAGCTTAAATTAAAATATTAAATATTTTTAAAATGCTTGTTTAAACAGTTTTATAATTTGACGATCTCAATTTTGTGATAATATAATTAAATTAGGGATCGGATTTAACCGGATCGCAGTTTTTATTTAAGTGCTTTAGATTTTTACAATTTGTTTTCTAACTTTTGAGTATTTCCAATTATTTCAAAAAATATAACTTTAGTTATATAACTAAATATAACATTTACTTAAATATAATTTTTATTAAAATTAAAATAAACAATAAATTAGTAACACTACAATATTTTAATTGAAATAATGATCTACAGGTGTGTTCGTATTAAAAACAATTTTTTTTTAAAACAACTTCAGTTTCCATTTCATTGTTTGTTTTCTGCAAATTCTGAATAAACTCATTTAAACTGTTTTTAAAGGTATCGATAAACAATTTATATAATTAAAATACAAATTAAATGTGATAAATTAAAATCTTAAGCATTTAAAGAACAGAGTAGATTGCCTACGGCAGTTCTTTAATTTAATTACATTGTTTGATGTTAACAAAAATTCACATTTCGCAGATATAATTGCTTATAATGGTTTGTCAAACAATATAACCGGTAAGATTATAATTTTGCAGAAAATACAATTCTCAACTATGTGAGATAATTAAATTTAATCATCATTGATCCGCAAGTTAATTTTTGGAATATATACAGTTATTACGAAGCGGCTATTTCGACAAGTATGGCGCAATTTAAATTAAAATATTAGTACATTTTATTTAAAACGCATAATTTTTAAAACTGAGTTAATTTTTTGTCTTTTCACGATTAACCCTGGTTTACATTTTTTGTCAGAACCCAAGGATGAATTCAATTTCCTCGAATAAACGTTTTCCTGACGATGCGGACTATCGATGACAATACTTTGAAAATAGATTTACAAGATAATTTATAAAATTACCATATATTTTTAAAAAATTCTGTTACGGTAAAATAAAATTTAAGCCTCAAAATGTTTACAAAGAAAATTTAAGTTTACACTTTGCTGAATACTTGACGGTACTTTAATGCCGAATTACAAACTTGAAACTATTCGAAATGTGTTTGATCGGTTCACGTTTTAGTATCTATTATGGATAATAATTTGTTTTTGGTAAAACAGCAAAATTGTTGGAAAATAACATGATGATCAAAGATGATTTTAAATCTCAATAAAATTTGTTTCAAGAAGTGGTATAGGAATCGTCGCTTCGATAAACTTCACCAAGTGTGTCTGCGTTACGCAATACTTAATTAATTCCATTATAATAGCTTTGTTGTTGGTATTTGTAATTTAAAAATGATTAAAATTTGTTTCTGTTACAGTATTTTTAGCTTTTTCAAACTTTCTGAATAATGTAACACCAAGGCATGCACAATTTAAATTTATTGTGTCACACGTACTTTAATAAAGTCAGAACTACTTAAATAACGTTTGCAATTTCTTATAAAGTCGTAATTGAAAAAAATGTTGTTGTCTGATCCCGCATTAATTGTTAATAGAAACCCCATACAAAATTATGCTATTATAAGCAAAGAATAATTAAACCTAAGTTAAATAGTACACAAACAATGACATAATGTATGCATTAATTAACGCTATATAACATGTCGCTATCACTAGTACCAATTTTGGGCATGAAATAGAAACTAAAGCGTCCTAGTTGCCCTTAAACTATTGAGTGCTTGTAGAGTTCACCACAGAAGACCGTTGTAAACTTTCATCATTTAACAAAAGAGCACTTGTAAACAAGAAGTTTAATCACCTCTAAAATTTACATGGAACGCATAATATGTACTTTGTAGCAACTAAAAGATTAAAATTATATAAATAAGGTTAATTACTTGTTTCGGTATTGATTGTATTTTGAACAAAACTATAAGTTTTTTTATAAAAATTTTTTTGAAATTAAAAATCTCAGTGATACAGATTTTTAGGTGACATTAAAATCTTAATTGTGTGCTAGGGGTAACTAAAGCCAGCCGTAAGAATTAAGTACGTAACTATCCCTAAGTAAAGTTTTTATTTACGTGCATACCAAAGCATTTAAAATATCTTGTTATCTGACTGTACTTACATCCCGACATGACATAAAGTTTAAGCCAATTTTCGTCATCTAGCAAATAGGAAGTATTTAAATAAATTATCTATCAAACTAACCGGTCGATGATGCCATTACGTCACGCCTTTATAAAAAAGTAATTTTTGATAAGTAGTTAACTTCATAATATTCTAATCATTTCATACTATTATTTTGAATTTAATTCTTATTGTGTTTAAAAACATTTACTCGATCTTAAAATTTTTGGATAAACCAAATTATATAATTTGTTGTAAAAAGGTACATACTTGATGTGTAAACTTTAACTTAGCACACGTTGTGTAAATTTAAACATCAAAATAAATTTACACGTAAGTTTGTGTGAAAAAGTTTACACAACGTTATATGTAATTTTACAAAATTTTTTTCACAGTGTATGATATAATAATAAAATAAAACAACTAGTCATAAATACTTTAATTATTTATGTCATACCCATTATTTCGTCTGTTCTTAATAAAACAGTGGCGGTCGAAGTAAACACACCGAAAAATTCCCTTTGGGGATTTAGTGAAACAATATACACCCCAACCTTGGTCTGCATGTAAAGATAAAGTGCATTTAAATGTTATTATCAATTATTATTTTGTAATTCAATCTACTATGTATTTTTGTATTTTGTTTTCAAATTTTCACAATAAATTCCTATCGGGAAGTAACTAAAATATTCTTTCAAGTTTAAATCAAACAAGATCGCCATCATAACATATTCCTTTCCAAAAACAAAAATTCAAAATTTTAATAAGTAAAAAATAGTTTTTCAACTAATAAATTTTTTAATAAAATAAAATAAAATAAAAATATCTTTCCTGCCATACGAATCGCACCTTCAATTGGTTCCTTTTAAGTAAAAAATTGTAAGATTACACAACAGTGACTGATCAGTGCGGTCTTCAAACCGCACAACCTGGGCAATCTGGTATTCTAAGATTCTATTTATTTTTAAAATAAAAACAAGATCGAAGTGATGATGATAATAGTGTTACTTTACAGCAGTGGTTCTCAAAGTGAGTGCCGCAAGTATACGCCATAAGGGTACCTCAAAATTTTTAATAATTAAGTTTGTATTTTCTACTAACCTAGTGAATTTCGAGACCTCTTCGACAAGGTTAGATATTGGGCAAGGGAATTCAAACCACGAACGCAAATCATAAAGAACCAGGAAGGAAAACTAATAAATAAGGTCCAAGGAATATCAAAGAGGTCCGGAGAAATTACTGCCAAAATCTGTACCAAGAAACTCAGACTGGGGCGAATAAAAATATTTCTGCTACAAAAAAAGAGCCTGTGATTCTTTAATCAGAAGTGGAACGAGTCCTAAAATCACTTAAAGACAGGAAAGTACCGGGAGCAGACGGCATCACGGGAGAGGCTTTGAATGCTATGGGAACACTGGGTAGTAGATATAATGTATTTTATATTTTTTTTAAGTACTTCTCATCCTTAATTACATATCTTGATTAACTGTAAAAAAAATCAAAAAAAAAAGAATAACAATAATGGGGATGCCGTGTATTTTGTTAAATAATTAATAGTGTGCCGCCAGACAAAAAAGTTTAAAGACCACTGCTTTACAGCAATATTAATATTTGAGTAAGATTAAAATTTACCGTGGCCGTGACCGAAGATAATCACGGCTTCATGCTTTTGTACGTCGATTGTTAAGCTGAGATTTTCGGTTCGATCCCGAGCAAAGTAAAAACTTTATTCTGACCGTCCTTTCCAGGCAGACAATGGCAAACCACCAAGATATCTGCCAAGAGAACTTTCCTGAAGAAGGACTCTGAGAGAGAAGCTTAAAACTTAGGAAATCCACTAAACAAAAAGTACCGAAAGAGTTAGGTTAGGTTACGTTTCGAATAAGATTATGTTAGGTTAGATTTATGTTCAGTTAGGTTAGGGCCAGGTTAAGATTCAGTTAGTATAGATGTTGTTATACGTAGGTTAATCAGCTTAATATTTTCAAAAAGTTAATAATATTCCTTTTTATAAACTAAAACATAATAGTAGAATCTTTCAAAAATTCCAAAAACTGTACTGAGTAATTTAAAAAATTAACATTGAATCTTCTAGGAAGTAATAAATTCTCATAATAGTTTTTCATATTTCAATAATATGTATAAATCCATTACAAATACAGAGCTTTTTAATTAAGAGTAACTTCTTGATTGCTATGTTAGTTTAAGTTTAAATTAATGTTAGGTTACAATTAGTTTGGATTTGTTTAGCTATGAGTTAAGTTAGTTTCTTTTATATTACGGTATTTTACGAAATATCAAATTATTTAATCTTTAAGTACAAAAAATTAGCAAAAATTCCCATTTAATTCACCGATTGATTAGTTTAAAATGGTTAATTCTTAATAATTACTAAGCTAAGAATCAAAAAGCTCTTTTATTAAATTTATAAAATACCACAAGTCAAATTTGGTTTAAATTTAATTATTTTAAAACAAATTATAGATTAATAAATTTTGTGGTTTATAAAAATGTGTGTGCAAAATTTCAAAAGATTAATTTAGAAAATAATAAAAGTAATACCATGGCGAACTAAGTTAACCCGTTTAAGAGAAGTTTACGCTTTGCCCTGGCTTAATCAACATCTCATAAAATTGTAAGACATAACCCTCTAAATATAAAATTATTGAAGACTCGCAAGTAAAATAAAATGCAAAACAAAAGTTTTTCTGTTGATATTTTGCCAGAAGAATGTTGCATTTGCATTGATCTATTAGGTAACAAAAAGGAACTACTCCTATCTGCAGTTTCCATTATTTTTCTGCTACATTTATTGAAAAATGAAAAAAGGTCAAATTTCATGCTAGGCTGAAAATATTTGATAAGCAATCCCTACATCATATTACGGCTATTACAGCACACTATAACTATTGCAACAGACGTTTTAATAATTAGAAAATTAAGAATCCTGAAAAAATAACGTCCTATTAGATATTATTGATCTAAATCCTAGACAATTGGGGTTAAAGCATATTTAATGAATAATAAAATTAATTTAATTGAGAACGGAAAAATTTCAAACTGAACGCTTTTAGTGAACTGATTTGTAAACTTATACGTTCCGTCAATCAACTGACACAACTAAATCGATGGAGCTCAAGACCTCCGGGTATAGTGAGCCATTAGTTGCTTTCTTCGATAATAAATTATGTCAGCGGCAATCTATTGACTGCTTTACAAACCGTTCATTCTTTTTCACATTTGAAAAAAAAATACTTTTTGAGATGAAAACCATGATCAATATTGTTTGAATTAAGAGTAATTAAAAGTTTGGAAAATCGTAAAAATTCCAAAATCGAATAAGTAAATAAAATATTATTTTATTTCTATTTTATTACAAGGAATGCAATTTTAATTTGTTACTGTATTTAAGCGTTTGCGTTAATTGTCGTAAAGAATGGAATAAAATTTAAGTACACTTTTCGTTTGTTGAGATCTGCAACAGAAGTTAAAAGCAACAGGTCTAATAAGATAGATATGTTCAACAAGTGCTCGACTGTTATCTTTATATACTGCATTTACCTATATACACTTTATTTCGAACCATATTATAATACACATTAAAATATTAAAATAAATTAGTTAATATTTATTTCTTGGGGTTACTAACTCATAAAACTTAATTAATTATAAAAAAATACAAATAAATTAAATAATTTTCCCCTGCGAAAATCCTTATTTTAGCATATCAAAGATTTTGCTATAGATTTTACCCTTAGCTTGCTTTTTGAGGCATGGAAGGCATGTATAATTTATTTCCCCAAGTTTCTTATATTTCCAACACTTTTCTTGTTTCCCTTTCATCTAAATAATTTTTATTCTCAGTAAAAAATTTTTGTCATGATTTATTTAATTTATAAATTAAGGAAATTTGAAAGTTAAAGTTAGTTGAGATTTTTCTAATATTTCATTAATTTTTCTTCATATTTTCATGATTGTGTGTTGTCATCCACGAAGTTATTCGAATTTTCATATTTTTTAAATTTTTACATACTGTCATGCAATTATTCTGCTTGACTTGACACCGCTACCATTTTTTGTTACACTGGTTCATGAATGCATATCAACGCATGAATGAATAATGTAAATACATAAAGTAGTGAATTAGAGTCGGGCGGGTAAGTACGTACGACTATTAAATCGAGATCTCCGGTTCGAGCCTAGAAAGAGTCAGCACTGTATTCTTACGGTCGTTTCTCAGGAGATCGTGGCAAACCACCGAGGTAATTTACCATGCAAACATCTCTAGAAAGTATAGTGTACTAAATTTCTGTGATTCAAAGTCTACGTAAAACAGTGGATGTGATAACATAGAACACATAAAAAACTTTCTACTTAGAGTTAAACGATTAAGTACTACATAAAAATTAACAACACATAGCAACCACAGCAATAACTTAAAGTGAGTTACCAAACTGCAATTCTGACCCTTCTGTGAACATCCATATAAAAGTTGTGTTTGATAAATTACAATAACAATAAAGCCTAGTAAACTACCTCGGATCTTAAAAAAAATTCAAACTTAACACATCAAAGAAAGACTATTGTTTTTCATAATGCAAATAAAAAATAAAATAATAAAAAATAATAAATAAAAATAAATTCTAGTGATACATAGATACTTCTTTCATCACACATGTCCTTGACGCTATATGGTTAAAAGCATGAAACACATTGTATTATTACCGGACTTTTGAGTTTTGCCGTTACCCCAAAAAAACTATATACTTTTCAGAAGGATATCAGATATTTTACTGGCCGAAAAATTAATTTTAATTAAATTAAACGTTTTATTTTGCAAAAAATTATAAAATAATTCAAACTTGCAATTGTCAAATATTAACTCATTAATAACCAAACAAATACTACGTTAATCAAATTCATAATTTCTCTCTGTATGACAATTAATTATTTTGCACCTTCGTTCTTCTTACGTTAAACGATATAAAGAAATTATACATCTTGTTATTTCTAAGTTCAGATAATAATATAAATTAAAGTAAAAATTAACAATTATTTCTAATCATTTTTAAATAAAGCATTCATTTTTAAAAAAAACTAGCGAGAACTTGTTCAAGTCTCAAGTCTCTAACAGTTTTATTAAATTTTTTTAGTTTCTCAATTATCAGGAAATGTATTAGTAGTACTTTCGGTAAATTAATAAAATCGTTAAAATTTTCTGAAAGTCATTCAAATTTCTCGGAAGTTTTGGAATTTAGTAGAAATCATTGGCATTTCTCGTAAATCATTGTGATTTCCTAAAAATTATCAGAAATCACCGAATTTCTATGTAAATCATTAGAATGCCATGTAAATCAATGAAATTTTTTTTAAATTATGTGAATTATGTAAAAATTTTTGATAATGTTTGATAATTATTGAAATTCTTTAGAAATCATTGGAATTCCCTTATAATTATTATATAGTTCTCTGAAAATTATTTAATTTTCCTTGAGATCATTGAAATTTCTTGGAAATTACCGAAATTTCCTACTAATTATTGGAATTTGGTGGAAATCATTTAAATTCTCTTAAAAGCATTGAAATTCTCTAGAAATCCTCAGAATTTCCTGAATTCATTATAATTCTCTGAAAATGGTTTCAATTTCCTGAAAATCATTGGAATTCTGTGTAAATCATTGGAACTCCCTGTAAACTATTTTAATTCCTAAAAAAAGTTTCAGTTTTACTGATAACTACATTGCGGATTTCTGGCAATTATGATACACATAAAAATTAATAGCAGCACGGAAAATTTTAGAAATAAGCACGAATCAGGACAAAAGCAAAGCAAATGTTTTTTTGGTGCTTTTTATGTGCTCATAAGCGAGATACGACCTTTATACTGATGTATTACTACACCTCCTATACAATATCAATATTTCGGTAGTAATTTTGTGTGTACATGTAGGTGTGTAAATTTGTTGACGAACTACAAATTTGTAAGTGAATCCGTACTACAAATTTGTAAGCGAATCCATACTACAAACGTAAAAGACTTACTTTGATAGAACCTGTTCAAATAATAAACAATTAATAGCACAAAATGATAAATTAAGTCAAATATTATTAAAAAATGAAAACCATATTTTAGAAAATTTTAGAAAATAAAAAATAGGAAATTTTTCTGAAGGTTTAGATATGAAACCATCATTAATTTCAAAATTTAAGTACGCTCCAATTACAAGTGTAGATGTGGAACGAAGCTTTCTGCAATATAAAAACGTTTTAAATGACCGAGAAGAAATTTTGAGTTGATAATATAGAAAAGCACTTAATCATTAACTGCTACCGAAATGAAGACAAGAACGACGAGTTCTAATTATGATTTATTTTTGTTAATTCATATAATAAAAAATTAAATTTTTACAATGTAAATTTTTATTTTTCATATTTATTATAAGGCTTTTGTGCTTTTTTAATACTTATTTAAAGGTTTTTGTGCATTTTCAATGCTTATTTGGAAATTTTTTAAGCATTATTGATGCTTATAATTCTGCACTCTACTGATAACTATCGGAATTCTCTACAAATCATTGAAATTCTCTGATAATCATTATAGTTTTCTGAATAGTATTTCAATTTTCTTGAAATCGTTGAAATTCTTTATAGATCTTTTGAATGCTCGTGAGATTATTAGAATTCATTTTAAATCATAGGAATTTCCTAAGAATTAATTTACCTTGAAAATTATTTTAATTCTCTAAATAGTACTTCAATTCTCTAGATATCATTGAAATTTCTTGAAAATCATTAGAATTCCCGGGAAATTCTTCTTTATGCTTCACGTTTGGTAAATATATGACGTAATCCTTCATTTCTTTAAGACTTTGTTGTTGTGATGATTTTAAATTATTTAGGTACCTCTTTGAATTATAGTTTCTGCTATCTTCTGTTTCCATCGTGCTTTCTATTTTTTGAGACAGGTTTTACTTTTATTTTTTTTTTTCAAAAAATAGAAATTGACTTGACTGAGCACAATCATTGGAATTTTCTGTAAATTTTTTGAATTCTTTTAAAAATCCCAAAATTCCCTGATAATTATAAGAATTGTCTATAAATCATTTAAATTTTAAGGTTATTAACAAAATACAGCATTTCAATTCTTTAGAAATTCTTGATATTCTATAAAAGACATTGGAATTCTTAGAAAATCATTATTTTCGGAAAATCATTGGAATTTTATGTCACTAACAACTACTTGTGGACAACCCTGTACTTCGTAATTACCGTTAGATATAACGGTAATAACAAATTGTAACCAATCATAATCTTGTATAGTTTTAAGTTGGTACTAAGTTATTTTGTACATTAAAAAATAACTTTGCCAAGAAATTCCTTGACTCGAGAACTTTCCATCCATATTGTGACCGTGACCGTGACCGACGTCATCATGCTGCCCGAATCAGCTCACAATCCGAGATTGCCCGTGTCATACCGACCTATCAGTTTGCTCCCTCAACTCGGCAAAATTGCCGAAATAATTATCCTTATAAGATTTAGAGGAAAACCACTCCATACCAAACGAACAGTTTGGCTTTCGTTCAGGACACTTCACAACGCAACAAGTGCTGAGGCTAGTAGAGCACATCACCCTACACTGGAATAAAAAGCAAGCAACGAGTGCTGTGTTCCTCGATGTGGCCAATGCCTTTGATAAGGTCTAGCTCCAAAGATTGTTCTACAAGATGATTCATGGTAAAATCGACTCAGCACTTGTTAGATTAACCGCGTTCTTCCTGTCTGATAGGAAGTTCAAAGTCAGACTGGACGGAGTCCGCTCGACCGAGAAGACGATCAAGGTAAGTGTACAACAAGGGTCAGTGATGGCACCCACCCTGTAAACCTTCTTCGCTCGAGATGTCCCGGTGCCCGCACTCAATTACACGTCACAATCTGCGCAGCTCATGTTGTATGCGGACAATACCGCATACTTCGTGAGCTTGCAGAAACCTGAACTAGTCATCAAAAAACTGCAAGTCGCTTTCAATGGGCTTAAGGTATGGTGCCGTTCTTGGCGCGTAAGAGTCAACCCCACCAAGAGCACGGCAACATACTTCGCGAGATCGACTGTAAGTGAAACACACAAGAAAACACTACAGAAAAAATTAAAAATGTTTGATACCGAGATTCCCTGGAACAATACCTCCAACATTGACATTGGACAGGGGACTTCGGTGGAGTCCGCACATAAACTAAAAAAGCAATGGCAGCTTTAGAACCCCTCATGAACAAAAAATCTAATATTAGCGTCAAGAATGGACTGATGTTGGTCAAAACCATCATCAGGCTTATCTTGACGTACGCTGCACCAGTATGGAGTTTTGCAAGCACGAGCCACATTAAGAGGCCTCTAGTGGTGCAGAACATTGCCTTGAGGCGAGCTACAAAGACCCAATGGCACGTCTCAAACAAAAAGGCTGAAGAAGACTCAAAAATGGAGTGTATCGTAGAGTTCATTCGCAAAGCAGCGGAAAAACTCTACGAGGCCTTGGTCTTTTCTGACAACCCGTTAGTCCAAGAGCTAGGTAACTACCAGCTCAAGGAATTCCTGAGGTACAAAAGACCCAAGAGAATCCTGCAGTCTCCTCACTCACCAGATACTGACGGAGAATAGGAATTCGCAAAAGCACAGTGAAAGAAAAAGAACAACAATCGTCTATTTTATATTTTGTTTTATATTTTATTCTTCTATTTGTTATTGTAAAGTATTATTATTTAGTTTAAGTATTTGTTTTTAAGTAGCTTATTGTTTTCATTGTTTTAATTTCTTTATATACCCTGCGCAGTCAACCCAGCACGCGTAAGCGACAAGCTGGGTTCAAGCAGTACGGGTACAAACTGCTAATGGCATGACCGCGAATCTGTTCGCCTGTTGACATTATCTAATTAAACCAGGCAAATCATCCAAGCTCAACGGCCCAGCAAAGTGTCTGCCATCTAACGGTTCCCACTAGAAACACCGCCAAGGCATATTAGGGTACGATCCCGTCAAAAAAACGACTTCAAAGATAATCTCACAAGACACGAGGTATGCGGCCGAGCCGTG
The DNA here is from genome assembly GCA_911387805.1 of Cantharis rustica. Classification (NCBI taxonomy): domain Eukaryota; kingdom Metazoa; phylum Arthropoda; class Insecta; order Coleoptera; family Cantharidae; genus Cantharis; species Cantharis rustica. The sequence goes on from OU426879.1 coordinate 42,835,996, forward strand.
GCACTAGACAAAAAAAACTAGATTAGATTATGTGGATTAAAAGAAATTACTTATTAGTTTTAGCATTAATAAAGACTTGCAATTTAAACATTTTTAAAAAATCTTTACAGTTTCTTGATAATTATTGGTTTTTTCAATAAATCATTGAAATTGCCTGAGAATCATTATATTCTCTAACAATTATTTGAATTTCTTATAAATGCTTATTAGCTTCTTTAAAAATCATTCGAACTCTCAGAAAATCATTATAATTTCCTGAAATAATTCGAATTCCTTTGAAATCAGTAAAATTTTCAAGAATTTTAAAAAATTCAATAACGGTGGTAGATCAGAAGCTTTTTGCCAAATGATTTTTAAAACATAAGTGATTTTTGTTATGTAAATTTTTTGATTGAAATTTATGATTGGATTTAATGATTTGAAAAACAGTTCGATGATTTTAGAAATAAAATTAAAACGGAAGCTATGCATAAATGGTAATTGAATAAGATAAAGAAGATTTTAGAACAAGGAAGGAAAGAAAAAGAATAATAATTAAAATTTAATTAAATAGTAAAATTTTCTATTTTCAAGTTAAAAATTATCGAAGGAACTATAAATTTTGATGATAAGAAGACAGCTGCGCTGCCGGTATCGTAGAATTTAACGTTACTATTTTATATTTTATTACAATGAAAATTAAAATTTAACGAATTATTTTAAAATTGAATGATTTTGGAAAATCAATTTAAAAAAACAAATAATTAACAAATTTTTATATATAGCATATAATATTATGTTATGTATATAACAAAAACTATTTATCATTTGAAAAAAATATATGAACTCGAATAATTATTAGTACTAACTACATATTTATTTTGTGACAAATAAATTGTAATTCTTGACTATTTATAAATAACTAGTACTTATTCATATAAATTATTCTTCTATTTTAATATCAAAATTAGTAAGCGTCATTGTTTGAAAGTCAAATTACATTTTATATATTAAAACAGGTAAACTAATATAAACATCTTTGAAGTGAATTCCAATGAGTGTTTCAACAAGTATTTTTAAGGCACAATGGTTGAAAAGTTTTACGGGATATAAAAAAGGATTTGCATAAAATAAAATACAACAGTGTGAGTTAACAATAAAAGATTTACTTGTCGAATAAGAATCAGAAAAGATTCGTGCAAATAAAATTCCAAAAAAGCACGAACTGGGAATGACTACAATTAATAATGAATGAATCGAGGTTAGTCAAGTTTTCAGCGTAAGAGAAAATATACAACATAAATTAATTTATTAGACAAAAAACACCCAAGTAGTTAGTAGGTATAAATAAAATTAATTTTAAATATAATACAGACAATCTAAATTTTGAAACATGTAGGTCTATATTAGATCTTGGAATTTATTTTTAAGACTATTTTGGATTGAATAAAAATTTGTCTAGCACGTGAATTTTTTTTTTTGGTTTGATAGTGATGAAAATTTGTTTAATGGTTACCGATGATAAAACTCAATAAATTTTGTAAAATTATAATTGATAATTAATAGATCTATAATGAATTTATTAATCACTAAATTAAAAAATATAAATAAGAGAATTTATAAATAAATTAAGTGTTGGAAGATGTACAGATAAAAGAACAAGGAAAAGTAAAACAAAACAAAGTAAATGTTTAAGTCGAATGTTAAAATAAAATGTATAAATATTTAACATCGAAGTAGTAGTTTACAACTACTATATAAATAATAATAAAAAAAATTTTGGGCACTATTTAACTTACGGTTAATATTCAAATACTTTTTTTATTTTACCTATTAAACTCTTCAAATTAATTCTTTTCAATATCATTTCTTTTGAAATTTAAAGAGGTAGTTACATAAAATTATAATTGGTAGGTATAATTTTATTTTATTCCTCTGTGCAAAATAAATCAAGCTCATTCATGAAGTATCAAGTCAAAGTATTTAATCCCATTGTATGTCAACGGGAAACAAGCACAGACAAACTTAGTTTCCTCAATCAATAACAGCTTATAATTAGTGAAACCATTAAGTTGATTTATGAATAAAATTTTTGAAAATTTTTATTAAGTTGATATTTATTTTATAAATATTAGGAAAAATAACTTTTAAAAAAACTTGCCACACAAACATTGTGTCGACACTCTAAACCCGCGGTTAAACGACAAACTTTGTGTGGTGCCGGTTGATGCATAATTCTGTTTTGCATCTAGTTTGAGTTTAAAATTACACTTTGGAATTTGCATTGACATGTATAAATAATTTTTGGGATGATCCAAATTTTTCCAATACTCTATTATTGAAAAGGCAGTCATGTACTTAATTATTTATATATCTTAAACTTGCAAATGCAAATATAAATAACACCGTATTAAAGTTAGATATTTTCATCCATCTTCTCATTCTACGCGTTTTCGTATTTATACCTTTTGTAAAATTTTATAATTTGAAATAACTACTGCTACTCTGCTTACATCTTCATTAGTAAAATTTCCTATGCGATTTCATTATTTTATATAATTTCAAGCATTAATTTATGTGGTTGCTTTACTTTCAACGAAATTAAAGAAATAATTTAATATTCGTGCACTCATCTAAATTATTTCTAAAAATTGATGTAAGTATTAAAAAAAAAATGTTTTTTGAGAGATAAAGAGATTTAATATTTTGCTAAACAACTGGGGTAATACTATTTTTTAAAAACTAAGGTAGTTACTAACCGCAAGTTAAAAATTATTTACAAGATTAAATTGTTTTCATGTTAAATTAAAATTAAAAATAAAAGTTATAACTTACTTATAATGACAAATAACATTAATTATATTAAAAATTATGATGCTTTCTATATTATATCTAAAAATTATTTTCCATCTGAATACCTGTTTAGAATTATATACATACTATTAAGCTCTTCGATATAGTACTCTTAATGACATCAGAAACACACATATACCTCTTGTTTTATTGTGATAATCTCATCTTGGAATGTCAACTGAAATTTCTTATTGTAATTCACTATGATGGAATGGGTTACATGTTTATCAAGTACTTTATACATTGTATGCATCTTCATAAATATTTAAAGCTTTACGTTTAAATTTAATTAAAAAGCTTAATTTTTATTCTAATTTTTTATTAAGAAATAATTTATCTCTCAAGTGCTCTTTCTTAAAAGAAATTAATATTTTACGAATAATTAATCAACACCATCAGAAGTAATAAACACAATGCATTTTTCAAAAATAAAGAAAGTAAAAAAGGCTTAAATAAGCAAATATGAAAGCGACAGCTTGACAAGAGTTTTCGAAACTACAAGAATTTCGATTATAAAGCTTGCAATTCTGTCGAAAATACGACCGTTGTTACATGCTTTCAGTTATATGGCGTGTTACACGCCAAAACGCAAGTTTTTCCATAATTTCCCAAGGAAAACGTTTTTTCTTAAAAAGATTTTTTTTATTTACTGCAAAAACTATAATAATTGTGATTTTAACTGTAAGAATAAGATTTATCTGGAAAATAATTTGCAATTTTTTTACTTCCATTTTGTTAAATGAAGTAGCTTTGTAACAGCTAAATATCAATTTCAAATAAGTTTTCAAAACATCTAACTTTTTAGATTTAAAAATATTTTTTAGATTGGTGGATTACTTTGCTGGGAGATATTTTCACGTTTTTACTTTTAAAAAAGAACCGATTTTCAAAGGCACAACATTTCTTTGCCCACTAATCGTGCACTTGGATGGTTTCTTTATTGTGCTGTTGCTAGCCTACAATTTTTATATTATATTTCGTTTTTCCATAAAAGTGTCATTCAATAAAACCATTGAAGATATTTACAGTAATAAATAACGTAAATATAAAAATGTAATTATTGGAATAAAAAATAATTAATTGAAATCTGAAATGTATTCTAAAAAATTAAGAAAATAATAAATTCGCATTAACCGACGAAATGGGAACTTGGCTGTCGATAAAATCGTATTGAGTGCCATTTACTAGGATAACTTGTCGATTTAAACGGTTGTGCTGCAGTTGACCATTATGTCATCTAAATTTTTGATTCATTAGTTTCAGTTTTATTTTTATTTGTATTTTCGTAAAAACTGTTTCAGTAACGATGAATTCAGAAAATAGGTTTACATCTCACGTTATTAAAAATTAAATTTATATTAAACAATATTTAAAAAATGAGTTGCTAATGACTTTCAAAAGAATTGAAAGCTGTAGAATTAAAATATTTCCCTATTCTACTATTCTAATATACACAATATTTCAGTTATTTTGTGGAAAGTAATATGCATGTTGAAAATAATGGAGAAAAATCAACAAATTTTAAAACGTAACAATGTACTTATAGTTTTAATTCCTTCTCAAATAAGAAAGTAAGACAATCAAGATTGTTGTTTGAAAAGCGTGTAAGCTTGTGGAAAGTTTTCCATAAGAATGCTAGTTGACACTCAACAAGCTTGTCTCAAGCTTTTCGTCACCTAGTCCTGACAAGCATATAGCATTTCACAAACTTGTCAACAACAAGCAAGTAGTAATAACAAGCAAGCGACATGCTTGTCATAAGATTATATCTGGCGAGGTCTCCATAGGACCAGTAAAATATGTTGTCCGCATTGGTTAACATCTTAAGCGATCGCAAAAGCTTTAAAGCAAAGTTTAAACTTTGTATTGTTAACTTGACATTGAAATATCAAAGACAAGAAGGATTGTGTAAATGTTTTGTGATGAATTTTATTAAATAAGAGTCTTTCACTTTTTCAGAAAACATTTACGTTTTTCAGCAATACGCTTCTGAAGTCTGGAAGGTACCCTCAGTCTCAGAAATTTGTTGATTTTTAAAATTTTTAATTTTAAAATTTTTTCAATTTTGTTTGGTAGATTTTCCCTCACTTCTTGTTATATACGACTGATGAGCAAAAATGATTGTGAAATGAAAGCCTTTATATCATATTACAGAGTTTTTATTTTTAAAGTAATTTTTATCATTTCTATAGCGTAATTTTTCAGAATTCAATTTCTTGTTTATTCAACTCTGTTAAATGTGAATTATTGTCATTTTAGTGTTTTTCAAATATTATGTTTCTGTGTAGTATGTATTCTTTACTTAACAGTTAAAATTTTTTTTTAAATTTGTTAGGTTTGATTGTTTTAACATCGCATACTACTAAATAACATAAATTACTTAAAAATTTATTTTTTAAGTTATTTTCTATTTAACTTGATTATGAATTGAAATTTCAAGTTTTAAATACATACCCAATATAAAATGTCGTTTAATTAACGTCCTTCTCAAAGTATTGCAAACATCCCTGTTTAGTATTTTGATCAGATAATTTTTAATATTTTATTTAATTTTTACACGATAATCTGTGCAGATTATGTAACTGGCATCTTCGTTTCCTTTTTTTTTTCTAATTCTGAGCAGGTACATTCCAAATTTATCGTGGCCTGTTCGAAGATGGGTTAAATCGTATGTGAGTTGTGGATTTAAATGTCCCATGTCAATGTACAGGAATTAATGGTTTTTTTTTTCCTATTGTTGCACTAATCCACAAAATATACACTTGGCATTGCATTTATACTAATGTTGCCAATATTTGTGCTTGATGTTCTAAAATCAATTTCGCCACAGTTTCCAAAAATCACTAAACCAGTTACTATGTTAATGTAAAAGAAGAAATTAAAATATATTACTTTAAAAGGGATTAGCACTCAAGGATTTAACTTTAGACAAAAATTATTTACACAAAAATTTGTGTAAACATTCTGTATATTATATGAAATGCAAAGTTTTAAATAATATACAAATAAATATATTTATGAATTATACTAACATTTCTACCATTTATTGGTGCAATACCAAACAGCCTAGCAGATTTACAACAGTCGAATATGTTAGTAAATATTTCTATCACATTCAATCGTTCCAATAAATACATAATTATGTAAATAATCCTTTATATCGGGCATTGATACAATTTACAGAACAGTGAATATTTACAATAATAATTGGTTGAATAAATAAACGTTTATTAACTCAGACGTAATTTATTGCACATAAGTACTACCTATACATTATTTTTAACATATTATAAAGTAAATATATACTTTTTTGAACCAAAATGCGCCAATTTATTCAATTAATAATATATACTGTAATTATAAAGTGTGGTTAATTTAAGGTTTAAAAAAATTATATATACAGTAGATTTAAACCACGAAACCTTCGCTGATACTGAACTGTCGATGGCGTTTGCTGTGCTTCTCTGTCGTCTGTTATTTAAAACTAATATTTTATTTTATTGTTCAGAAACAAATTTATTTATTTATTTTACATTGACATACTTCGAAAAGTTTGAAGCTCAAAGTTTTGTGTCGATTTGGTCTGAACAATTTTGGTTTTCTCCCTTTGTTTCCTATTATCTGTGCTCTTTTCAATTAAATTTAATTATTTCTCAAAATTATCTTTATTTTTAAAAATTATAAAAAATCTTAAACGCAAAAATTTACAATTTTATTTTGGGTCTAGAATTTATCAGAATTTCTGTGTCACTTTTGGACTGTATAGTTTAAAGTGTATACCTTTGCGTCGAGTTTTTATCATATTTATGTATTGGGTAACATGCGTTATACCCGAACAAAGAGAAATAGCCTTGTGTATTAATTTTTTGAAGATTCCTACTAATTACTGAAAAATATATTTTTTCTCATTCTAGAAATACTCATTAGTTGATATTTTTATTAAAAATATAGAACATAATTTCAAAACTGAAACAATAAATGTAAAATATATTTTGTTAAGGATTTATAGGTGATTATTTTGCTAAAAGCACTTATTTTATTTTAAAATCTTAAACACTAATTAAAAGCATAGGATGAATTTAATTTTCGTCCTTGTCTGTTATAATAGGCAGTATAATGTTACAAATTAAAACGTCCGATGAATTTAAGTGCATAAAATTATATATAATTATTTTTGACTTGACATTATCAAAAATTTTTAATATTTGTTAAAAAGTTAAATTAAAGAAAGCTTACACTTTGTTAATTTTAAAATTGTCAAGGCAGTGATCAAGCGACTTCAAAGAAATTAATTAAAAGTGTTACTGAGAAATACAACAAGTTTAATTACGTTTAATTCATTATGAAGAGGTTAAATTCAATTTTAACTTTTTTGGAAATTTGCCAATGATTTAAATTGCACTTTTAAAGTGGGTAAAGTAGGTTTAATTTTTCCCGGTTTCTTATTTGAAAATCTAAAATAAATGTTCACTACTTTTTAATAAAAAATGTACTCTATTTTTTAGATAAATTAATTACAAATTTTATTTAAAAATGTTTTATTGTTTCAGAATGTTGGGTAGTATTGCTGGACGGCATATGTCGAACCGACGCCGTGGGTCGTCGCCCATGGTGCGTGCCGAGGATTTTCCCTTCCCACAGGGCAATCGGTACGCTAGGCGTCGCAGAGCAGTTACCACCTCCGACCACAAATCATGCGCCCTTATTCAAACTAGGCTTAAACTTGGCGATATTATGTATGTATAAATGATGAAATTACTAAGATATTTACCTAGGGAATTTAATAACCACCCAATTACATCAACACAATAATTTGATCACAATAATAATAGAGCTTTCCAATTATTATTATTCTCAAAAATTCTTACCTACATTAGTTCTAGGTAATTAAACTCCCCTTTTACTCTTGGAACAAACATGAATTTGGTCTTTACAACCTAATTCCTATGTAAATAAAGCTATCGAAATTCAATTAATCGCTTCGTTCCAATCAAGCCTATTTGGAAGCTTTTAAATTCAGGAAATCTGTGATTTTCATAATAAAAGAATAAAAAAACAATAAATTTAAAGTAATTATCGTAGATAAAACGGAAAGAAAATGTCGAACAACAAAAATTTACACTTATTAAAGCAATTATTAAAAGCTTTATGTTAGGTGGTTAAGAAATTTACTTAAACATTCTTCATGCATTTTTGAACGATCAAGTTTCATAAAACGTGGTCGAACTAATAGAGTAAAGAATTAATTAAGTTGGGATGTCGAAAACTTTTATTAAAAAGCGGCTTTTGTTATTATCGATTTATTACTTTGAAATTTTAAAATCAATTTTTAAAAAACTTTTAAATTTGAAATGGCAGGTATTATCGATGCGGGATAAGTAACCCTCGTGATAAGTAACTCAATTTTAAATACCTTTTTACATTAATTCATTATTGTATTATTGTTTATTATCGTTATCGCTGGTGTTTTTTTTAGAGAAGACCAATAATCTATTTTTACGAAAGAGATTTTAATGAAAAAATAATATTCCATTTGCCAATATGTAATAGTCAACGATATAGTAACGTTATGGAACCAATCGACATTCACTGATATTTCAAAGATTTCTTAAAATCTTCTTTCTTAAACTAGTTTTTGTTGGATTCCCCATATCACATTTGAATACACAATTAGGAGACGTTTGAGTAATTTATTCAAAAGTAGGGTGCAATTAATTCTTAGTGCGACTTCTTTTTCATTAATGGGTAGGTAAAGTTGACTCAGCTTTGTATACCCACGTAATTTAAAATATTACAAATAATCAGGTTATGTTACGTTAGGTTGGGTTAGTTTAGCTAAGAGTTAGGTTACATTCGAATTAAAAATTGTATATAAAAAATAATTTAAGTGTAAATAAAACATTAGTCCATCTGTTTATCTGCAAATTAAATTATTTTCTTACGAAATAAATATTATCTTTCTTTCATAACAATTAATTAGTTTAATGAAATATTTTTAAAAAAACTTTATTCGTTTATTGTTGGATAAACTCTTGAAATTGAAATAAAACTTAAACACTGAATCATAATTAAAGTGTAATTATTTATAACTGTTTTTTTTTATTAATGGATCTTACTAAAAATTTTGTAGTTTTCAATAATAATTTATAAATTCTCTACGTCGCATTTTCTTCTGTTCTTATTGAACAAACTACTGCACGTTCTTAATAAATATTTGATTTACATCACAAAGTGAAACGCAGTGTTATTTTTATACACAAACCGCTTAAATGAAATTAAATAACTTGGGTTGGTCATGCAAAATTTATAGATTTTTATTTATTGTTTGTTGCTATTCATTAGAAAAACTAATTAATTTAAAATATTATCGAAGTAAACAATGTTTATACCGCACCTTTTTTTAAATTAATCTGTGTATAATTCAGTTTTCGAAGTTCTTACGACAATGTCCGATACTTATTTGGTATTCGAGTATTATCTTTAGGATATTTAGTAAGTTTGTTTTTATAAATAACAGGCTACTAATTTAACATCTCAAAACTTAATAAAGACTGACGGTGACAAGCGGTGTTTTAAAACAATTCACCTCTTTAATTGCTACACTTGTGTTAAGTGACAGAAAAGCTGGAATATTATAAACTTTTGTTCACATGGTTATCGTTCAAACTGTAAAAAAAATGTCGGTATTATTGTGAACAAGTGAACTAATAAAGCAAAAAAAGATAAGGAAAGCAGCTTAATTGAATCCAAGTGAACTAATAAAACAAAGAAAGATAAGAAAAGCAGCTCAATTGAAACAAATATCTTACAGTTGAAATAGTAGATATTATGTTGTTAAATTATGCTCACGTAAGCAATAGTTACTAGTTGAGACTATTCAGAATTACTCCAAAAGGATAATTTCAACAAAACATCAGAGCTTAAGGACATCAATGCCTTGAAAACAGGTAAATTATTGTTACACGAAATTAAAAAGCAAATAAGCAATTATTGTTATAAATAATGTTCTAAAGTAAACAAAACTATAAAATGCAACATAGCTTACAGCTCCGTCAGATTCTCTAAGATGCATTTTGCGTTCCCAGGAGAAAAACAAACTTCTCCACATACTAGCAGTAAACTCAGTTCTTATTTTTGTGCAAAAGGTTAAAAGAAACAAATGAATCTGTAACAATATAATATATTATAATAAAATAAATAATGATGATTGAATCACGTGAATGTAAGCTTTACTATTTGTTATTAAGATGTTTAAAGATGTAATCAAACAGGTGTTTGCAAAATATCATTAAAGCTATCGAAGAATGATCACCAGAATATGTGACAAAATAATTAAATAAAACGCTGTACACAAAATAATCTAATAGGATTAAGTACACAATATACTTTCCACTGTGGTCATCAACAAGTTTACACAATATATCTTATACAGAAGGTCTCTAACCCCATGGATCGAACAATGATAGGAATTAACCACAAAATCAACAATCTCTAATATGACGATAGAAAGTCTGGACTCAAAGAGAAGCGTTTATAATAAAATTATTATTATAGCCTTGAAGTTTACTCCGCCATAGGCATATAATTCTTAGGTAATAATTTATATTATTAACAAAAAATTGTTACTAAGTTAAAGAACATTTTTGTAATTTTTGATCAATTACGTACTCGAGTTTTATTTATACTTTAATATACCTACCATTTTATTATTTAATTAAAATTTATATATTTAATAAATATTATGGCCCTTTCGTTAACGGGCAAGGTTAGTGTGCAAGATTCTTGCACACTTCTGGAATATTAATATAATAAAAACGTTATAAACTATACAGTATTGCAGTTTGTCAGGTACAAACGGCTTAATTATGTTAATTTAATTTTAGCTAAATAATTATGTTTGCGTTAAAAAACTGCTAGAGATTTAATCAAATCTTAGAGCGTGGTGTTCGTGTTTGGCGAAACCACTATTACCTGTCCGAAATACAACATTCATTTTTTGTCTATTTAGAAAAATGTACCACCTGATTCTAATTTGAAATATTTTTAGCAACAAAATAAAATTTTGTTAGCTTTGATTTAAATAAAAATTAAAACTGGTCAGTTGAGAAAAAGATACAGAAAACCGAAAGAAACATTTATAATTATGTTGAATCAAATTGGGGGTCACAAAATTGATTATTATCAGAAAATGTTAGGAATAATGAAATACTGTCTCACATGACAATGATATTATAACAATGACATTGTAATAACTGTAAAATCGCTAACGCGGTGTTTATTTATTTAAAAAAATACATGAACAGCTATCCCTTCATACACAAAAACTAAATTTAAAATAAGTTATTACTTATAAATAACTCAGCAATACCTGAACCGGGAATAGATGTCAAAACACAACAACGAATTTAGAAATCTTCTAATGAGATTATGGTAGATTATGGCATAAATTACGAAAAAAACATAAAATTAAAAAGCGGCTACTGTATTGCATGTTTCTATTAGATTATCCCTGCTCGTGGAGTGTTTTAACTTTATTAAAGTATTTTTGGACATAACTTGCATTAGAAATTACAAATATAATTACCCGGAAGCTGTCAGTCATCTGCAATTAGATGACTAAATTTTAGGGTTGATTTGAGATTTGCCGTGGTTGCGTTTGTCAAAACGGCCCGAAACGTCCGAAGTGGAGGGGACCGAACAACATAAAAAAATTTTTTATAAAAAATTATATATCAAATATAATTTTTGGGTTTTCTAAACGAATCGGTGGAAACCAAGCAGCAGTGTTGCGTAAAGTCCACATGTAGACTAGGAAGCGGAAAACCGCGGTTCCATTCTTGCTGGCGATAAATATACTGCTGTGATTCAGTTGTAATTTACTATTTTGTAGAGTACATGTTGAAATATATCATTATCGAAACTAATATTTTCACTCAATGAAGCCTTAACAAAACAAATAATATACGTTCCGAGGTTCTGAACCCACATTAAAAGTAGATTCCCTTCAAGTGTGATAGCATTTCTAATTTATAAAAGCTTGTCAAAGAAGGCCGCCAACACAAAAAAAAAAGAAGAAAATGCAATAAGTAAAAATTCATATTTTTCGCTACACATATTTAATTAAAATTAAAAAATATTTGCATTTATACTATGTAATATTCTACCATCAACTTAGAATTTCGTAAAATTTATCCGTCATTCTTACATTGTCGTAAAACAAACATCAACCTTCATTAAATTCTTTTAATTTTGTATGTTGTATGATTATTGATTTACAATTTTAGAACTCATAAAAACAAACTTCACCGTAATATTTTTACTTAACTTCACCGGCTACTAAAATTACCAAAATTTTAATAATTTATCTTGCACTTTAATCCACTTTACTAGAAAATTATTCCAAATCGCCTAACCGAAAATAAAACTATTACAAAGAAACAGGAAGTCAAATTTTTAACTGTCAACCCTAAGGACACTAAGATCCCTGTGGAGCGGTAGTTAATATAAAATCAACCTAGTTGAAGCCACTTGAAAGTTGTTTCATCTACGAAAAGGAAAACTAATCTACACATAGTAACATCAAAAATGATTTATTAGTCAGATTTCAGAAATCAATTTTGAAGTACATCACTCATGATTACCTTTCTATCCACATATAATGCACCGAGAAAAACATTTGTTTTAATTAAGGCCCTAGTAAATAAATGCTTTTATTATCGTCCGTTGTAAAAGCTTACGCACGAAATATTATGGCCATTAAAACTATAATAAAATAATTATTTATTTCTTAATAATGGAATTTTGCTGGAAACCTTACAGACAAATTCAATATTACAATAGGTGATGTCATTTTATAATAAAGCATGAAAGAGAAGAAAAATTATTATTATTAAAATTTGTAGACTATTTAATAATATCAAATGCACACTTGAGTTCCGAGTAGAAAATTATAATGCACTTGAAACAGACAATATAAATATTTTCTACTTACAATTTATGAGCGAATTTTATTACATTTACAATACCAAGTGGAACTCAATTAATTATTATTAATCTCCTAATTAAATTTAATAAAATGCTACTTCAAAGTGATGAACAAAGACCGATTGTGTACTTTCAATTGCCTGTTTTATAATCAAATACCTACCAAATTTAACAGTCTAGGACATTTTAACGCGGCCTGTTTGACGCTATCGTTGCAACGCGTGGAGATTTTGATGTTGAAATGTTTTGACATAACAAAATTTTAATGAAGGGTGTATATTTTGATGCCACTTAGCTTTGTTCATAAATTTAACCTTTTACAAAGTTTGATTAAAATTGCTTTGTCGTTCAAAGTGATGATTGATTACATGGCTGCTTGTTTCTGGTGAACTTCAGGAAAGTACGACGATGGCAGACCACAATAAACTTGTAAGTAAAAGGTAATTTGTAATTTTCGTACCCAAGGTAACAACGCAGCAATTATACAAATTGACTCCAAATTTCTTTATTTTATACTTCTGTACACAGTATATCAAAAAGCCTTATCGTTTAGCTCCGTGTCCATCCAACCGCATTATTCAAATTTAAGAGATCTTTTTAGATTTTACCTTTTACCTAAAGACTTTCTTCAACTTAATAATTTATTATTTAAAAATTTAAAAATAGTTTTGATTTTAAATATCTATCGTATTTTCAAAATAAGCTAGTAATTCTTACATAGATAAAATGAATTTTTCTTATACCTAATATCGAATTATAGGAAACCTTAAATTTTATGAGCTTAACATTTTATATGAAATTTTATTGAGAAAGTCTCAGTTTTAGACATTTTCAAGCAAGAGGGTCTATTGAGATTTTTAAATGAACAATGCCGTTGTACGTTTCGAATTCTTTCGAATCTGCAACAAAAGCTGAGAACTTCTTACGTATTACTTGGATGTTTTGACGTGAATACGTCGATAGAAGCGGTAAAAAGCCACGATGTATGTTACATGTAGAGTACACTGTCAAAAATATTTAAATTCAGTTATAGAATTTTTAACTCTAGAATTTTTGAAATCGAACTTTGTGTTGTTGGATTGTTTCCGTAGCACTAAACTTTTATTTACTAGAAGGTCAGGCGGCCTTTCAACGTCATTAGCTTCTAATGCTTGAATTATGTGGATATTCCTATTGGTGTGGGCCAATGATTGGGAGTAATTGGTATTTATTAATAATTATACCAAAAACAATAAGCTGGATTAGGGATTAATGGAATTAATCTTAAGAAAGCCAAATCATCGACGTCGATCACTCACTATTAATTGTAAATGTATTTTTACAAATAATAAATAATCTCAAAAAAATGTCTTGAGTCCAGCCATGTACCAGCTTATACTTACGATCTACTAATAATGAGGCTCACTACAGTTTCCCCTTTTGCAAATAATACCGCAATTTATGTCTCTCACATTGAGAGAAAAATCTGCAAGACAGTCTAATAAAAATTAAGAAGTAGCATATTACAGCCAATTAAACCAAATCGGTACACATCACGTTTATTCTGAAAGAGATATCTAAGTATTCATCTTTCAAACTCGATAACTGTCAATTTTCACAGGATGAAGAGCCTATACCTTGGTATACACCATTACCTAGATAACAGTTTACCAGGCTAATTGAAACCTATAACTTCGACAAATGTATGGAATAATAGAAAATCTCAACTCACCATAAGCAACAAATTACTACTTTATGAGGCGATCCTCAAACCGATATGGGACTATGAGATTCGGCAGCCAATTCCAACCTCAAAATACTTCAAATATTTCAAAATAAATCCTGCGTATAGTAGATACACCGAAATACATCCTAACACTGTTAATATCAAAACATACCAATAGCAACAGTCAAAGAAAGAATAGCAAGATTTAGTGTGAAATACCGCGAAAGGCTTTCCGATCATCCTAGTGCACTTGCAAGAAAACTATTCACATGCCCAGATGCAAAAACTTATCAAATAGATTTTTAACAAATATAACTAATTTTCTGCAAGAAAGTTATTAGCGTTTCACCTCATACCACCTCTAATTAGTTGGTTTTAGATATCATTTGAATTAATAATAAGAGAATTGTAAAGATGTTAAACCGGTCCTGTTTAGTAGTCAGGACGACGCTATACTGACTGAACAGATCAATAGAAAGATATGTCGCTCAAGTAAAGACCTGATAAGTGGACTAATACAAGATTTGAACTAAATCTTAATCTTACGATTGGTAATACGAAATCTCTATATAAAGAAAATAGCCTTAACTTTCAGACAGCAATTTGGGAAGATCGCGAGAGATAAGTTGGAAGATATATTAAGCAATTGAATAGCGTTTTATTGTAGTTCTACCAAGTATTTTCAATAAAATCATTCGTTCCTCTAATATTATACGAGATAATAAAGAGCTCTAATTGGTTGACATTTTTTACCAACCAGAATTATACCGCATACCCCAAGTAGTTCTTAACTTTAAATTCTTACTTTCTTAGTAAGCGGAACCACAAAAAGCCAAACCATGGTACTATTGGCAAGTGGTCACATGGCAAGTGGCAGGCAAGTGTGGTTGTGATTTCCCTGAGCGAGGTCAAAGGCGTAACATAGCGGTTCCCAAGTAAGGTTTCACGGAACCTTTGGGGTTCTGAGAAAAAATGCAAGAGTTCCGCCAACCTTTTATCTAATAATAAGCAAATTGGCTTAGGGCTCCGCCCAAGGTTTCCAAGAGTGTTTTACATCGCCCAAGGATTCCGTGACCAAAACTAATTGGAAACCGCTAGCCTAACAACTACATTCGACATAGTAGATATGACTAAAAGCGGCCGATTAGGCTAGTGTGGTAGCGATTTCTCTCAGTGAGCCCAACGACCGAACAACTACACCTGGCGCAGTCTAAACTAGACGTTACATACAAAACTCACTCATTCGGTAACTCTTTACTAAGTGGAAAAATAACACCTTGATTGATCGACTTATTTTACCAACCAAAAAATATTTTTAGAAATGAAACAATGTTTTATTTTTGAAACATTAGAGTGCCCAACCAATCGAATTGCACAATCAATCAAGTTCCACTGTATTCGTAAGTAACAGCATTGAGATGGCAGAAATTTTCGGAAAATTTCCCTGAGAGAAATATTTAAATATAATATTTTCCGAAGCCGCAGGCTGAGAAAACTTTGATGAAAATATTTCTCTCAGGTAAAGTTTCCGAAACTTTTGCATATTTCAGTGCTGTTACTAACGAGAACAAATTTATTTTTTATTTTATTTAGCAATTTTATCCAAGAAATAATAGCATGGGTAAATATTATATTATAATTATGTTTATTAAAAAATATTTTATTAATAATAGTGTATTAAAAATAAAAATAAATAAACTAAGTAAATAAATATAAATAATACAAGTTCAAAGACTTGACAAGAACCGATCAAGAAATGTTCAATCAAGATAAACATTTTCTTAAATTAAAAACTTCAAAAGGACATTTAATAATTAGTAAAAATATAGTTGAGTTCAGTATTAAAACAATAAAATTGTCCGACGTTTTGAGTCTTTATTGACCCATTATTAAGGCTACAAATAAATACAAATAATTAAAAACTTATATAAATTACAAAATTGAAAATAATAAAAATTAAAAATAATAAAAATATAAAAGTAGTAAAATTTTGAAATACAGAATTAAAAAGTTACAAATTTTAGTTTATTCAAAATATAAAAATGAAAAATGAAAACAATTTGAAAATACTTTAGATGAAATCTAACCTTTATAAGAAATAAATGGAAGTAAGAAAGACTACCATATTTCAAAAAAATACGTTCTTTTTCCACAACCCATACGATATCTCATCCCTTCTTTTAAAAAATGTCAAAAAACCAACATCCTAAACAAAAGTTTGGAAAGTTAAATTAAAATATTGTTTGTTTTAAAACGCTTCATATGAGAAATAAAGTGAATGGATAGTTGAGGAAGAGGTTATAAACACAATTAAATTGTCCAACGTTTCGGGTTTTTTATTGACCCATTTTCAAGGCTACAATACAAAAATATTTAACAAAATGAAAATCTGAGAATAAAGATATATTAAAGATATATGAAAACAAAAAAAAAAATTATAAACATATTAAAATGAAAATATTAAAAATGAAAATATTGAAAAAACATTTTGATGGGATATTAGCCTTTTTGAGGAAAAATGAACGTTAACGACCCCCATATACTCCTCTCAACTTCTATGTTTTTTAAAATACCACAAATGCACAAAATATTAACAAAAATACCCCCCCCCCCTTATAACTTAACCTTCTAGACCTCCACCTACAATATTTCTTTTATATTAAATATAACCATAATCTAGCAAATTCACCCAAAAATATACCACTTTTTCAAACTTATTTTTCTCTACCCTTTCCCTTTCTCTTGCATTTTGGAACATAAATACGGAATTTTTCTCGTTTCTCTTTCTAGTTCATCGCCTGATGATGCCATGGTATGGTGAAAACGTTTGTGATAATATACATACTGTGTTTTAATTTATATTGTGTTAACTTAAGGGGTTAGGTACACTCAGGAGGCGTGAAAAGATGAGTATTTCAAATAAATTTTCTTGAGAGTAGTTTATTTTATTTTATAAAACAAATATTAGTAAGTTATTATATTATGTTTTAACTTTATTTGACAAAAATTAAAACAAGAAAATATTTATTGTAGACCAAGTTATCGCCATGTTTGTTGGACCCCGTCTCACTAATCGTGTTTTGTGGTGATCACCATAACATTTTACTGGTTCATCTAAAATTAACCAAACAAAAAAAGTCGTTAGTTTAATAGTTAAACTTGTTATTTTTACTGTTATACATGACTGATGATCCATAATAATCGTGAAATAGAGGTTTTTGGTTTTTTATTTTTAAGTAATTTTTACCATTTCTATAGCGAAATTTTTCAGAGTTCTATTTTCTTGTTTTTTCCATGATTGATTTCACATTTATCGTAAACGTTTTAAAATTTTTCGGTTTGTATCAATCATAAAAAAATGTCATTCGGTTCGACATTCAACTCGCTAGTGTATACGTTGCAAAGATCGCTCTTCGAAAAAAGTTTGCAGAAAGTTACAGCACTTCTATTTAGATTGCCGTTTTGCCTGCTAATACATTATACAAAGCATATTTGTGCTAAAATAAATTTTTCGGCGTCAAAACATTTCCGACCGAAAATAGCACTCATTGAAACGACCGCATTAAACCGGTTGCGCGAAACGTCCCGTTTCGCAAATTTAATATTGAAGGGTTATTTGTCTAAATTATATCAACCATTCTTAGTATTTACTATTCAGGGCTATGTCTTTGAAAATACATTATCATTTTAAGTAAAATATTTCGAGATATCCAAATAAGTTTTGAAAAAATCAGCTTAATTTGCTATAACATTTTTACAATTTTAATGAATGGTATAAAAGAAAAGTTATGCGTTGTTATACAAGATAAAATCTTTTGTATTTATTTATTTTTAAAAATCAAATATGGCTTCACAAAAGGTCTTGGAAACCTTAAAAATAAATAATACATGTAAATTTAGATTTTAATATCAAAATCACTGTGATCAGAATTTATGTACATAAAAATTGCTGCGTTATGACATTTCAAAGAAAACGTAAAATTTAAAATTTGGGTTATATGATTCAAGCTTTATTAAAAACTGCTATTTTATTAAATAATTTCAATGCGAATATATAGTGAATGTTACGCGATTAATAAGAGCCATTGCCTTTTGCTACAATGAAATAATTATTAATGCATATTTATATCTGCAACGTTTAATTGAAATTGTGATATTTTATATTAATATGTGGATGATATTCTTTTATATTATAAAAGTTTTATGTTTTTGGAAAAATAATTGTTTTGACCAAAATACAAAAAGAAAGAAAGCTTTCGAAATGTTTACTTGATAAGCTTTTGTTATTAAGTTAAACGTTTTCTTTGAGAAAAAAATAATAGCAGCAGTGATTAACTTGAAGATAAAAACCCCTTTTGTAAAGTTATCTGTAAGAAATAATCCAATAAAATCCAAAATGCAATTTTTTCATATACAATAAAGTATACCCGTAATAGTGGGTATGGGAGAACGAGAAGAATTTAGACTACTGAAATTTATTTTTCAGTATGCAGGCCCAATTGACTACTTTTTAGTATATCATTTTCAGTTTGATAATAACAAAGTAAAACAAACATTTTTTTATTTTGTAAACGTTCTTTACGTATCATGTCCAATTTCTATCTGAAGGTTTTCTTTTCCTACCGTAGTATCATAAAAGAAAAGAAAATTTTTTTATACTGAAATGAAAAGCCAAGGACTGATTGTTTAAGTTTGGTGTCAAAGGGTACCAAATTCATAGTAATAAAGTATTATCTAAATCTGCAAAAAAATATTTATCCGATGCATGCTCAGTCTCTCCTACCCAAAACACTGATCGGGTTCAAATACTTCTATGTATGTGTACTCTGTGTAAATTTTACTAAGTAGTTAGAAAGTTTTTTGTAGTTCAAAGTAAAATGTAATACAGCTTTGGGTTTGTTTATGGGTCTTTTATTATCATTTGGTGTTTAGCGTATTTACTTAATTATTTAAGAAAGGAACTAATTGGATAAAATAATTGGATAAATCTATTCAGAAAGACAGAATAAAATAAATCCAATTAATTAAAAATTTTGTGCGATTGTTTTATAAAAACAAAATAAAAACGAGTTTCCTGTACAATACTGCCTAGGGATTTTTTGTTTCTCAATATTTTATCTAGCTGAACAAAAATGTGAGTCTGCATTTAAATCTACCTGGTCTGAATAAGTTAATTATCTCTTGTTGACAATAATCTCTCAGTTCCTTCTATGTAAATAAATGTATTTTCTTTTTCAAAATAAGTACTTAATTTATGCCAATCTTTTTTCTTCGACATTGTTTAAATTTTTGTTGTTGTGAGCATTGTTAGTTAGGGTGATACTTTTCATTCTGATGTCACCATTATTTAAGGTACAACTGAGAAATATTTACCTCATTGATCTTTGAATTAGTGAATTGATACATTGAAAGAAGCAATTATAATAATTTTTCTTATTGTTATACTATACAATTGTTAATAATTTCTGTTGGCTATCCATTATAATATTACAATATCGATTTCCAATTTTCAGTTTGGTATTGAACATTGTAGTTGTTCTACAGCTCGGTTAATTAGGGAATAAAAAGAGGAAAGTTTTTATTCATAGCAATAGTTTTAATTGCAGTATATGAGTATATTGAACCCTTTCTCGTAAAATGCTAAATGTCTAAGTTATAAATTATTTATCTTCGATTTTAAACTTAAATGTATCCTGTACAATTAATTTTTTGTCATTATGACTTCCTACTGAACTTTGCTCAGTAGGAAAGAAAGTTCTCTAGTGTTGACTTAAACAATTTATAAATTAAAAAAAGTTAGGAAGCCACAGTATTGCAAATAAATTAAAATGTCTAAGATGTAGATATCACATTTTATCATATTTAGTATCAACAAGTTTATATTGCGTGAATTAATTGCAACGCTAAATCTTCAATTATTATTATCATTAACAATAATTCCAGAGCTAAAGCATATTTAAAACTTTAAATAGTTTTATCTTAGTCGTTAAACTTACAATTACTTAAAAAGTAGGAGTTTTTCAATCTAATAAAAATTTCTGTATTCAAAGGTTTTAAAATTGATCGTTAATGATGGCTTTGAAGAAAATAACCAAAAAGTAAGAGAGGTAAACGACTGGTAAAGTACGAAAACAAGCTGGAATCAAGAGATACAATGTGTACTGAAATATTAGAAGAAAAAATATATAAACAAGAAGTAATAAAAGAAATATTAAATATTTAAGAAATAGAGAGAAAAATGACGGAAAAAAGACAGATCGCTGATAAAAATAAAAACAAAAAAGAAAATAGAAAATTTCTGAAAAGAAGACATTGAGATACTAATCTAATCTAATGATTCCTAAAAGTAAATTTAATGTAGTCATCTTGTCCTCTGTTCATATTGTTCCAGTACGTGATCATCAATAGTAGTTGATAACCACGATTTTAGTTGATGTTACTTAAAATACATCAATCAAATACAAAATTATTTTTATAATTTGTAATCCATTTTATAACTATGATATAAGATGATATTGTTACGAAAGAATGTTTAATTATATTTGATGACTAATCATATATGATGAGTCATGTGTGATGAGTCATACATCATAACAGCATTAGTCATTCAAATATCGCTGAATTTACACTCTAGAATGTATAGGAATAACATAGAAGTTTCTGGTAGGTAGCATTTAAGTATAAATACAGATGTTTTTCTATGATGAATTAATTCCAGTTCGAACGTACAAGTGCTAACATAAATCAAGTGTAAATAGTGAAGTGATAAACAGTATACAGAGCGTTTAAATAAATCCGGACTTAGTGTTAAATAAATTGTAATGTAATTTAGTGTTAATCTTAGCGTAATAAGTGTTTTATTGTTATTATAAATATTTGTGTTAGCCCTTTAGAAATAAATAAACGTTTTTAATTTTCGTTACAATATAATGTAAAGATATGTAGTAATATTTGCACTACGTATAGAAGCTAACAAGGAATAATTGAGATATTGAAGATTCTAAAAATCAAAGAAAAATCAGGCATTGTCTACCCATAAAAACACGTTAGTAATTAAAACGAAATTTGCTTATTGGGAAAGACCTGCAACAAATCAGCCAACGTCGAGGATTACTAACTTTGAATAACTAAATCCGGCATATACCATAATGCTAATAAAGATTTCCTTCTGTTACCTGGAAAAATCTATTATTTCGAATGAGTTTGTTTGAAAATTGTTAAACTTATAAAACTCCAACTTGATTAAATTACAGTACAGTTTAATCACAGAAATTAAATGAAAAAGTTTTAAATTAAACAAATCAATTAAAACTTAATAGCATTTAATATTTTTTATTGAGCTTTTAGCGAAGGTTATCGATTTAACAGGATTTGTTTTATATTTCTTTATTTTTTGAAAAACTAATTTTACCGTTTCGGTAAATACGGCAGCAATAACATAATAAAATATTTTGCATGATTATGAGTCAAAAATCAAAATTCTTGAATAATAATTAATTATTTAATATATGTAATACCTCGAATGAAAATTATTATGTTATGTTATTCTAGTTAACTAATTTTGCGTATTTTCTACGCATATTATTACTACAATCGAAAGCTAAAAACAATTATCATTTTACCTCTCTTTGTAACATTTTCTACTCTACTCATCAATTTAAATAACGAGTTGACGCTACTAAATTCAGTTGATTGTTACTAACGCTCATTTTACGTGTTTTCAATTATAAGAGATATAAGATCTTGAAATATAGTTTCACAGCAGAATTTTTTAATTGAAAGGTAGTGGTTTATTCTTTAGGTATCATTATTGTGAAATAAAGTTTTTTTATTGAAAAGTCTTAAGATTGAATCTGACTGATATTCAGCCTGAATATTGATCATTCAACTTTTTTGTTTTATTGGTTTCTGTTTTTATTAATTTATTTTTCAGTACAAATTTTAACAAAAATCGTCTTCTTTGTATTTATTCCTTCTCTAATCATTCTAAATTATAAAAGTTTTCTTTGTCAGCCCCTTTGTTAAAATTATTTAAAAATGTTTTTAAAAATTAATTAAACTATTTAAAAAAATTTATTCTCGATCCCACATGTGAGGACGAGAGAGGCGTCGAATTGTCAGTGTGTAGAAAAGGCTCTTGGAGGTAACAGTTGTAACAATTTGCATAGTGACAAATTAAATAAAATTAAATCACAAAATTCCAATCTTTTAAAGCCGATCACGTGGGCATCAACAATTTGATCAAGATTTTTAGTCTAATTCTGAACAATCAGCCCTTTTCTTTTTTAAGAAATATTTCACCATTTAAACCCCACGTCTGCTTATAAAGCTATTTTTTCATAGATGGCGGTGGCAAACATCAAACCAGAAGGACAAACGGCTTTATATGCCTTGCTTACGGCCGTAAAAAGGTTTTCTCCTTGAATTCGAATCGGGTACCTTAGCGTCAACAGTTGTTCGGCTAACTTACTAAGCTAATAACCGCCTCATCTTCGTTACTCTTCATTAAATACGAAAAAATATTATACTCAAGAGAACAATGATAGAGTACTCTGTAATTCGACAGTGTAACGCTGCTCGGAACTAATAGGAAATTAACTAATCTTCCGATCTAAGAACTTGCGTCTAATTTACCTTTACACAATGAATCACCTAAGTTATGGTATACTTTATAAGAATTCAAATCATGATTTTCTTTCATTATATTTCACAATAACGCATCGGTTTATCACTATAATATCAGAATAGAAAGAAAGTAATTAAACCAAATTCATTACCTGTGAGTGACTTCTCAATTCATAACCTTATTTATTACAACGACAACAAACTAACATTTAGAAGTATTTCTTAAACTTTCAAAATAATCTAGAAACAAAAAACGGTTGTTCATTTCGTTGTGATTAGTTGTATCATTTCGACACAAAATATCTCACAGATGTAACTGAAGCAACATAATAATGGCTGACAAACGTAACAAGTGTTATAACAAATTTATAATAGATTGTAAATACTAAATTTTTATTGGATTTGAATTAAAATAAATTAACATGTAAACTCAAATCAAATAATCGTTTCCAGCAACAAACACGTTGATAAAACGGTCATTTATATTACTTAAATATAATAAATCTAACTTAATATTCGTAAATTTATAGTATCATCAAGAATGAAATAATTGCTTCATAAAAAGAAAGTAAATAGTTGACATCTGATCCGTTTGTGGCTTTTGCAGAAACAGTACATTTCACTTTGTTTTTTCAGAAAATCCAATTAAAAATTAACTGGAATTAACAATAATGAAAACGTTTTATTTATTTTATTAAGTTTGCGAAATAAATCAACGCAAATATTTTTATGCATTGGTACAAATTTTAATTATCTATTTGATCTTTTTTTGCAATTTTAATTAATTAATAAAAAGAATAAATCAACAAACCACTTTTATTTTAGGTAGCTATGTAATTTATCTTAAAGTCATTAAATTTATTTTAAACTCTTCCATGCTTATTTATTTCATTAATTTGTTTGATGCTTATCTTGTTAGTTTCAACATATTAATAATGTTCGTTAGTTAGGTATTAAAGCTTTTAGCTTTTAACCTTTTTATAATGTAATGCCGCTTGTTAAACTTATTTCTGGATGTTTTATATTAATCCTTATTGTTATTGCAAGGATTACATTTTTATAGTAGCACTTAACAGTAAATGACAAAACAGTTTTCTCACAAAAATGATAATTAATCTAGGATTTTTAGGTTTTAACTCGCAGATAGGAATATATTCATCTAACCGAAGGGCGGATTTTGTTTGTCTAGTCTGACTTCTTCCTAAGATGCAATTAGAGTTAGGTGTTTTTGAGCTAGCTGATTTTCTGACACTGAGTTTCCAGATGAATTATCTATTACTGGTGGTCTGAAATAAATGCGGTTGTAGAAACAAGATTGATTTTTATTAAGTAAAAAGATAAGATGATTGATCTATCAAGCTTCTGAAGAGTTGTTAATAATTAACTTTGTAAAAACAAGGCTTTTTTGTATGTAGGTATATAGTATATAAAATTTAATATATTAAAATAACTAATGGAAGCTGTGCAACAATTTGCAGCTTTCTAGAGTGTGGTGAAGTTCATTAAAAAAATTTCATTAAAAAAAGTTAATTAAAAAAAATTTACGCAGAACTAAGAAACAAACAATGGAACGCTTTATGTACAGTTACATAAAAGTTTGTAAAATTATGAAAAATATATTTAAATCATTTAAGATTTGCAGATGAGAAAGTTTTGCTAGGCACAGATCCGCGTGAGATACAAGACATTATAAATGAACTGAACATGCCATCTGCATGAAAGTCAATATAACAGAAGAAGTAACAAGTAGAGCCCGACTGAGCCGGTGCGCTTTTGGGAAATTAAGCTATGTTATATACTAAAAAAACGACATTTCTAATATCGTATTTCTTTCATTAAGTACGAAGATCAATATTACGTATAAAAACTGCTATTAATAAATTCGTATTATGTCAAGCCGTGTATACAATAAAACTTTTGTAATTCAAAGTTACAACGAAGTTCTAATAGAGGCATTTAAAATTCAGTTATTAGTTAAATTGTTAAAAAAATTAATTTTTTTAATCTGAAGTAGCTTGATAGACTGGGTGTGTCTGTGACCCTGATTTATTGTCAAAGGTGGCAACAATCAACATAAGAGATCCACCAGCTTTATTTGAACCAGATTTGAATCGATTATATAAATGTTAACAGTGGTTTGTGCTAAATATAAGATCAATGACAACATTAAACCTTTCTTCATAAATATATTCTCGCTCCTTACAATCAGATATGTAAATGATATAGCGAAGAAATTTGTGATTATTATCATAAATGGAGATGCCAATAATAAGTCGCATTCATCAAGACATCAACTTTGAGCTAACATACCGATT
Source organism: Cantharis rustica (assembly GCA_911387805.1). Taxonomy (NCBI): domain Eukaryota; kingdom Metazoa; phylum Arthropoda; class Insecta; order Coleoptera; family Cantharidae; genus Cantharis; species Cantharis rustica. The sequence goes on from OU426879.1 coordinate 42,861,457, forward strand.
ATTAACTTTAAGTTTTTTCTCCTCTTAACCATAACTAAAATAAAACTCCAGCTTTATTTGGAATGCACAAAAGAAAAGTTATTATAAAAATAACTGGGTAATCTGGAGTACTCCCCAAGATTTGAAAATGAGTTAATTGAATTCAGTAAAATTATAATCAAATCAATAATAATAAAAATTACATATTGATATGCAATGTTGAAAATTTTTAAGAAAAATGCTGTAAATTCTTAGAGTGACTGTAAACAAGAATTCCTAATCGATTTAATTTTAAAAACAAATTAAGAACTTTATAAAAATATGAATTGCTTTAGATAAATGGGAGATTTTAATTTGATATTTTCATAAGTGATTATGTTAAAACTAATATATTACTGTGTATATAGTATGATTGAAGTGTAGATGTTGTTCAGACTGCTTTTAATAAACTATTAAATAACCACACTGCTATTTAAATTTTATGGAAAAGTATCTTAATAAATTTTTATAAATAAAAGAGATCAGAAGCTTTATCTTCGGAAGATGTGCCATTGTAAAGAAAACACGTGGCACTCGCGGATTGTCTGTAAAGTCGGTTTCCGGACGATAATTTTACGTAATAACGTCATATAGAAAACATTGATGAAAAATTGCATACTTTTATGAATTGAATTGAATTATGTTTATGTAACAGATAATACGAATTAAAACTATGTTATTACATTAACCCTCAATAGGTTAGTGCATTATGTGCATGAAACATAATTGCACCATTTGGTGATCGAAAGATCGAACCTCATGCCGGACAAGTTTTCTTTAATGGCATTTTATAATTCAAATGATGTCTATGTATGATGCAAAGCCGATCGTGCCTCTCTCTCGCTTGCGGAACGTGACAATTTTTCGTGCGTGCAGCCGGTATATCAATTTATAAGACGTTATCACGTCAAAAAGAACAACGTATTTCTTTATGAAACCATGTAACAGATCATCCAACCATAGTATTATAAAGATACAAGAGTTTAATAATAACCAAAGCAGTCTTCGTTTCCGATATTGTATTGGTCTGAGGAATATTTGATTAATGCGAATGGCTTTTCATTAGTGCAATTAAAATGTCTTAATTATAAATAATTTAAACTTAAATAAATAAAATTTTTCATAAAATGACATCCATTGTTTTAGTTAAAGTACACTAGAGTAAACCCACCAGATTACTATTAACCTATTAATACTTGATTATTATGACAACCCAAGAACCTATTGATGATTTGCCATTAATATTTAAAGAACTCTTCCTGTACATTTAAGTTGAAAATGATAAGATCAAAATAATTGATATTATTATTAATTTCATTTTCATTTATAAATTCAATATTCGCGTGTGGAACATAAATAAAGTTGAAAAACCGATTCAATTGTCTGTTAGAACTTTCAATACAAATCAGGATACCATCAACTTATCTGCATATATAAATAATCGATTGGCTTTTTAAAATGAAAATTATCCACCCCGTAAACTCTCAACGTTTAACTATGCAATTAACAAGTTTTTCTGTACTTTAATTAGGTACTAACTTTATTTCAGTAGTATCTGCACTAATATTTCTTGTTTCGTGATTTAGTTTAAATGCAATGTTGGTTAGAAATGTTGAACACTGCGAACTAATAGTATGCACGCTAGACATGGGATGATTAAATTTGTTTCTAAAATGCATTAGTTAATAGACAACATAACAAACATTGCAGTCTCAAATTTATTAAATTTTAAACCGAAACTGCATTACATATTTGTAGTGAAATGAGTAACTTGGCATATTCTCGTTACCAATTAAATTAACATTTCACTGAATAATATTCAACTATCTACATATCTCCAGATCCATTAATATTTAAAAAGAAAAGGATTTATTTAATTTAAAAACATTTTCGAACAAGTAAAAATTTATTTAGTAATTAAATTTTGCATGATTTTTATTATTATAATACTTTTAAAAGTTGCTAAAATATCTTCTTTTTTAAATTTAAACCGCGTTGTTAACTTTTGAAATTCCTTAATTAAGCATATCGATAACCTAGTTTAAAAGTTTTAGAAGTTTTAATTAATAATTTACAATATAATATGAATTAAAAGTTTTCCTGAATTTCCACGTGGTGAAAATAGTGTAGGTTGACGCCATCTCTCTCCGCTTTTCCAAACTATCACTCTGCATGCTGTTTGTTTTGTCGCATGGAAAATGAACTTGATAGCTTTGAATGATAGATAGCAGGAAAATCTCGATTGTATTCTATATATCGTGAATTAGTTTTTGAATATTCGATAAATTAGCTTGTGCCTATAGAGGCGTTTCGCTCATATTTTGTGTTGAAATATAAATTCGCTTTCGTTGAAGTTGTGTAACTGAAAATTTTGTTTTGGTGGGTGAAAACCACGAGGTTACAATTGACGCGCCCCGTAGTTGAGTTCAGCGTCGGACCCTTTGCTGGACTCCCGTTCACCTACATATTATTGAGGGAAAGCGCAGGATCGTGCCACGTAAAGAGTGATCCGTCTGCAGTTAAAGTTTAAATACGCGAAAACACGCGGAACAAACCGAAAGGATTTAATCCTTGGGGAGTACGGGTGCGGACAGAAATAAGTCAAGTCGTGTAAAAGACGAAAATACTAGAAAATGAGGTGTTGTGTTTCGTGGTGGTGAGGTTGGGTAGAATTAATAAAAATTGGTGTTGTTGTCGAACAGGATGATGCTCATCGGCATCTTTCTGAACGGCCTCAGCTTGACCAACTCGTTCCACACTCGTACACAGTAACACAAAATGGAGGCATGCTGCTGTAAGCCCACTCGTACAAATCAGGTTAGTTTCATTATTATATAAAACTTTCCTATATCAATTACAAGTTGTAAAAATATTAAGAGAATCGATCAAGGGAATAGCAGAACAGCGGCACTCTAGAGTCTGCAATACCAACAATAGGGTACTGCACAACTCACATTGATCTCTTGTGACCCATATATTAGAAAAAAAACTTCTATCTACTAAAATTGCTATTATTTCGCTTTTCAATTAAAATGTCTTATTTGCAAAGTGCACAAGAGATGGTTTATTTTGAAAAAAGAGCATAGAAAAATATTTTAAATTGTGAAGATGTACATTTTGACATCATTTTGCACATGCCTTTTCCGCATTAAGATCATTGGCGAAAAGGGGGTCAAGAACCTAGAGGTTTTCTAGCCGAACCGTTCCTAAGGCTTTAGGCCGATGAAAATTAATGAATCCTTTTTATTCCAACACCTATTAACAATTTAAAAATTTAATTTCTATACATCTATCACAATTCAATATTGCGCAGTGAAGCTTGATTTTTTGATGAAGTTAAAAAACGCTGTGCCAATCACAAAAGCTTTGCAGTGCCACCACTTCATATGATGTTTATCGAGTATAAATTTTCAAATAGAAATATGAAAATGATCATTAAAAATATTTATGAATAGGTACTACAAACGTGTGAACGCTGAATTTTCAATTTTGAATGGCTTGTAAAGTTTAGTCTTCTTAATAATTTTAAACAATTATTGATTTTTTGCATTTTACAAGGCGCTAAAAAGATTTTCTTTTCTGATGGAGATGCAATTCTTGAACGTTCTTAATGAACATTTTCAGGAGCGAGTTTTGTCTAATCGATAAATATGAATGGTCCTGACCAGCACAGAAGAACTTAAACTTTACAATTTCTTACGTATCATGCAGCTATAAAACACTATTTATTACTTTGATTTAATATTCTCAGTATCTAATTAAAGTATTACGGTTTTATTATTGTGTACTTCAATCGCCCACACTTCTAGGTATTCTGATATTGAACGTTTTATCACATATAGCGCTGCCCAGGAATTATATCCTTCTGACAGTACATCTCATAGAAAATGCAACAACTTTTATAATCAATCCGTCTAGAAACACTTTCTTTATGACGTACGTAGCATAGTGGTTAGAAGTGTTTTACTCTTCCCATGGTTTGCATCCCACGTTAACCTAGAGATTAAAAAGATACGTCAACTCGACGAAGGTTAATATCCAAAACTGATATTGAACAATAGAGAAATGCAGAAACTAATCCGCAATTACAGCTTAAGCAATGTACCTATTACAGTTTCCAACCAAGCAGTTTAATCTACATCAATGGATGTGCAAAACGATCCAAATGCAAAATTGTCAATAGGAATATAATAACACCTCGTATTTGAATTGGTAGTCTCTTCTACACAAAATGTATTGTTGCTTAGCAACGCATGTGAGCTTTAGCTCCAGTGTTCTTGCTTAAAGCAATAATACACATATTTTATTAAAAGCTAAAATTACAAAGGGAAAAACCTCAGATTACATTATTCCACGATCATATATGGTATAATTGATGTTTATTATGTACTACTATATTGCATGGTATGGCACTGCTTATATGTGCATCTTTTATGCATATAGATGACGAGGATGCAACTTTCTAAGCAAGATTAGACGAACATACTAATCTTGTATACCTGTAGGTATAATCCGTTTAAATTTTTATGAACACTAAAACCGAGTTCGGGCCTCTGGGGTACCGTATTAATTAAAAAAAAGAACCTGCAATTTGAAACCAGGTGTTAAAATTAATAATTAAAAATAATCATCAATTATGTTCTTCTTGCAATAATTGATGAGCCACGAAAGATAAAGTATACCTATATTATGTACATTCAAGCCCAACAAAGTGAAATCTGTTTTAAACACAATTTAAAATTGTCAACGATTTTATAAAAAGCTACAACGCTCCTGGTTTTTCATAATGAAAATAATCATCGGATAGACTTAAAACTTCATCCGGAATGGCATCGTTCCAATATAAGAAATATTGTAAGGTTCCATAAGTCAGATTGGCGTAGAACATAAATAAACAAAATACGTTGGTTGTAATTTACAATAAACCTTAAAGAACCTTATCACTGAGAAAACTACGCGAGAGAGCAAAATGTAACGCTTCTGGTTGATGACCTCAAGATCTGAAATTAGGACAAAAAGAAAGTAGCTAAAATATTTATATGATTCAAACTGAAGTATCAAGTTAACGTCCATCATTGTTCATCCACTCCAGACAATAAGAATCAAATGAAGAAAATTCTAATCAATATGTAATAAGTCGTTTTCAATCCAATTTGGTTCTGGTTAAACACTCGTCTGCATATAAGCTTTCTGTTAAAATTAAAAATTATTTTAACTCTGCAGTTAGAGTATTTTTGAAAGTTTCATCAATGCTCTAACATGAAAAAAAAGTTCTACAATCTTTTTAACTGGTATGTGATTTTTAAATGCCTAAAGAAAATTATCTGGTTGACATTATGACGTTTGCAACACAGAAGTGCGTAACATGAAGCTTTTAGGCCACTTACAGCCTTTTATAACACTTAAGATTCGCGTTCACCTAGAAAGCATCGGCAAATGTCTCACAATATCATGAACTCTGTACAACATTAGTTAAATAATGTAGAACATTTTATGATATGAACGCATTATATTTTTTATGTCTGTAAAATATTTTTAACGAAATCGTTCACTTAGGAAACATTTAAGATAAAATACTACATGTCCAAGACCTTAAGTAGCTATCAAGATCTTTTAGATTGTTTACTGTAATTACGCACGTAAAATAATAAGTCGAAAATTTGAGCATTAGATAAAATTTGTATTCGTGCCAGTTGTAGGACGCCACGTCACCCATCCATGCAACAATCACACTTTGCTTAAATGTTTTCCAAGCTGGTTGTTTCGTTGTGTTTGCTGTTTGGAATATTAAAGTGATTTTAAGAAAATTTGTTGGGGTTTAATCCTGCATCGCACTCAAGTCGCTCATTTTTTGGTATGACGTCCTCACCGGTGTGCAATATATAAAGTAAGCTCAAAATCACAACAATGGCGACAGAAAGTACAGAGAGCGATAGGGCATCACCTTTTCAAAACGAAATATTGCAGCTTGCTGTAAGAGCCGGCAATTTAAAGCCATGATTAAACGATACTGTTATATTTTCTTCGATTGTAAATAAGAAAAACCACGTTTAAAAGGCTCCTAATTTTTAGTTTAAAGATTTTTTTCTTTGAATAGAATTACACGTGTTCCTGGGGGGTATGGAATACCCCCCAGAGCCCCCGGTCTCACAAACAAACAGAAAATTTTTGTGTATGATTTCAGAATAATTTTAATAAATTATTTTGAACAAAACACATTTTGCAATACAAACATTATAAAGAAAGAGGACACTTAAAACTCTGGTTTTTAGGTTTCGAAAATATTAGTCTTGAACAAATGCACTGATTCCATTTTTATTTTTATTACGAAGTATTTAACGTAAAAATTAAAATATATGATGTAAATCCTTTCACTGCCTTCAGTTGCGTGGAAATCGTTGATTTCTCGTGGCTACAACTCGGAAACTCTTTATTTTATAAAAAATATGTTTAGAACCTTTTTATACAGAATTTTATTCTGAATAATATTTATAATAATTTTTTTTAGCTTAAAATTAACGATTAACTAGATTTTTGCAAAAAATGCAGACCCAAAGGGAAAAAAACTAGTTTATTTATTCCAGAGCTAAACAAAAACGATTAAAATAATTCCTCTAATTATTTTCTAAATAAAATCGTTTTTGTGACCATAACAACTAGGCTATAAATATATCACTGAAATATATTTTTTTTAATTTTTCTGTTGTTTATATAGTATATATGTACTTTATATTATTTTTAATGACAAAAACTACTCAGTTAATGTTTTTCAATAAGATAAACGATTTTGCAGTAAGTAAAAAAAACACTCAAGTTTAAGGATGCGGATGGACACGAAAGATATATTATTATGTATAATACATTTGTTTCTGAATTAATAAACCTCATCATCAGTTTTAAGTTTAGTACGTAATGTCTATTAAGCCTAATTTTACTAGCTTGCAATGGCTACATTAGTCATTACTTCCAATATCGTAACTCGAGGTACTTCAATATCCGTTCTTATTCTTGTCAACAGCTGTAATATGAAGTTAATGATCTCAATTATTTTAACAGAGGGGAGATTTACGCAGAGTAGTTTTACAATTCGGGCATATTATTCTTCGATTAGAAAATGTAAGTTATATTTTATATTTTTGTATGAATCAAAACAAAAACAATATTATATTGCTTGGTTACTGTTATTTCCAGTACCGGCGTAATTTAACTTTTCTAAAAAAACAACTCAATTAATTTGATTTACGAACTCAGATTAATTTTGGCGAAATTGTATTTGTTTACATATTCGAGAAAATATTATTATTATTATTATTACAAAACCCTAGTGTACCTATTCAGTTTAGTAAACTATCGATTTTAGAAGTGTATTATTTTACCCGGTTGAACAAGTTGCTAGTTATCAAATGGATCTTATAATATCGCTTCAATTTATGGCCATTTATCAAATATGATGAATCGGAATATAATGGTATAATATTCTGTTATCACTTCAGAACTTTTATAATTAAAAAATTAACAAAAATATTGCCTGATAACTATTTCATATATTATATTATTAAAGTTATGATCAGATTAAACAAAATGGTAAATGAATATTCAGGAAAAAACAATTTTGGAACATTAGCTCAAAGCACAACAATGCTAATGGGAGTCTAAGGGCTTTTAAGTCAACTATTTTCCAAAAATATTTAATCTCTGGTGCCTCTTGGACAATAATGTCCTAAATACCGCATATAAAATAACTTGCAAATCATTCTTTAACAAATTAATTTAAATTAACTTTAATTACATTAGTTAGAAAATTATTCGCTTTAGTATTTTTTGATAGATTTTCTAATATCATTACGCCTACGTGGGTCTGAGTTATTTATAAAATTCGGACTTAAATTGCGGGGTTTAATCGATGTAAAGAAATGTGCGAGGGTTGGTAGTGTCAAATGGTCTATACTATTAAATTATCTTACAAAACATTATTTACTATTAAGCTTTATACTTCTGATATTAACCTCGAGTGGTTAATTCTACAGTAACGTCAATCAATGAGCATTTGAAAAATGTTTGTATGTAACTAAAAATAACTCCCACCAATAATTTATTTTTTTCTATTAGTTTATAGCTATAACTTTCTCTAAATGTTCACCCTCTTCTAAACGTTATCGATAACCTATCGTGTGATTGTAGGTGTTCTAATGGTCAGCTCAAAAAATTGTTTTTATTCACGTCACACTTGTATGTACTTTAATAGTATTAAATTCAATAAAGCACAAAAGAAAAATTCATTCACAAATAGTTTGTTTATAACAAAATGGCCAGGCCTTGGTCCACTATTTCTCATATCATATATCCTTAAAATTTGAGGTAATTCGATAATATCGTAGAAAATCCGAATAAAAAAATTCAAAAAATACTAATTTTTCACTACGAATAAATTTTTAAAAAAGCTCAATATTTTAAATATTTGTTGTCAACTGACTACTCAGATAGAAAGAAATCCAAAAACATATGTATACATACAGTAGTGTGAAAATGAACCGCACCACTATCTGAATTGCTTTAAAATCATTGGTATTATATAAACAAAAGAAAGAGGGTTGTTGACCAATTAGGTACTCAAACTGGTATTTATTTATGACACTTACAGAACAAAATAAAAATTTTAATAGTTTGTTCAGCCTATTTTTAGCATTGACATAGTGAAATATCTGTTAAATATGAATAAATATAGATTATTAACCAGTGAACAAAAGGCGGTAATACTTGCTTTAAAACGTGAAAATCTTTCTATGCGGGCTATAAGTCGTCGGGTTAAATGTAGTCACTCAACAATTGTACGATTTTTGCAAAAATATAGTGAAAGTGGTAGTGTCAAAAACAAAAAACGTGGTGGTCGACAGAAAAAAACTACTCAGAGAGATGATCGGGTTTTAGAGCGTTTATGTCTAAAAAATCGAGCCGGAACTTCGACACAGTTGAATGCAGAATGGAAAGAATCTACGGGGGTTACCGTATGTTCATCAACTGTTCGTCGGAGATTGAAAGACATGGGGTTGCAAGCTCGTCGCCCTTGTAAAAAGCCACTTTTAACCAAAGTCATGAGGAGTAAAAGGTTAAAATGGGCGAAAAACCACGAAAATTGGACTGTAGAAGATTGGGGTAAAGTGATTTATTCTGATGAGTCCAAATTTAACCTCCATGGAACAGACGGCATCAACTACGTCAGAAGAAGAAAAGGCGAACGTTTTAAGGACGAATGTCTTAAAACAACTGTCAAGTTTCCGACGAGTGTAATGGTTTGGGGATGTTTTTCAGGCAAAGGTGTGGGTTCTTTGCACATTATAGACGGGACTGTCAAGGCAAAAGACTATATTAAAATTCTTGAAGAATGTTTAATGCCCACAATTGAAGAGCAATTTCACGATGTGGGTAATTGCATTTTTCAGGATGATTCTGCACCCTGCCATCGTGCAAAAATTGTAAGTACTTTAGTTATTTTGAAATTTATTATTTGCATATTGTATTTTTATAAGTAAGCAAGCATTTAAAACGATTTGTTTTTTCAGGTAAAAAATTTTTTGGATGCAAATGAGATAATCCGCTTAGAATGGCCTGGGAATAGCCCAGATTTAAATCCCATTGAGAATTGCTGGTTTATGATGGCGAAGCAAATTTCCAAGGAAAGGCCAAAAAACAAAGAAGACTTAATTAGTACCATAATTAAAGTGTGGAAAGAAGGTTTAAACATAGATTATTTAAAAAATTTAGTTAATTCTATGCCAAACCGTATTGCCGCTGTTATTAAATCAAGGGGAGGTACAACAAAATATTAATAGATTTAAAAAATAGTGCCACAATATTAATATAATAAATTTTTAGTAAAATAAATATGCTTAGTTTATTTTTAGTGTACCCAAACAAGTTAAAATCAATTTATTCTATTTTTTTTATTTTTTTAAATTTAATTAACTTATTAATTAATTATAAATAATTTTTGTAATTTTCAAATTTTACCGAATTAGACATATTAAAAAAATACTATTGTCTTTGCTTTTGCGTTAAGAGGGTCATAAAATGGTACAGGTATACGTACCTAAATTGACAATAACCCCTGACCTTTTGTTTGTAAGCTACAATTGATTTTAAAGAAATTCAGGTAGTGGTGCGGTTCATTTTCACACTACTTATGACCAAGATACGGAGAGAAAAGCTAAAACTCATTCCAAGTTCTATGCTACGAAAGTTTGTACTTTCTGAATATCTTCCTATTTTGTCAGTTCTTTGCTGAATCCTCTATGGCTTTCTTACAATTTCTTGATCATATATTTCATATATTTTTTAACCATCTATCATTAATGGTACTTGTCTCATAACTTGCCCAATTCCATTTTAATCTTGAGGTTTTACGTCTTCCACACCAGCACGCACGATTTAAGAAAAGTATAAAATATTATAGTGGAATCACTCCCTGTTAAATAAATATTTTATACTTTCATATTTTGCTTTAGCTTTTAACATTTTGATAGGCGGTTTATAAAAGTTTCCTTAAATATGTCTAAAACATTATTGCTGTTGTTTTTTTTTAAGAAAGTGTATATTTGCATTTTTAACTTGATTAATGGAGTAATATTTGAAATCTGATATTTAAAATATACCTATCATGTAATTTTTAAAAGTTTTTATAGAAGCATATTAGAAATCCATTGTTTAAAATTAGCTTATCGATTGCACTATGTCGCCTATTTTTATATCGTGTTTAAATTACCCCTGATATTTGAATGTCAAGTTTTTCAATTTTAACACGTATACATAAATTTATAGTCAATTGAGGTAATTAAATGTATATTAATTGAATTGTGAATATTTTTATTGATATATATTTACGCAATTGAATAGGTAAATATAGAACTAAAAAATTAATTGGAAATATTTATTTAAATTTACAATATGGAAAATTACTACTAACCTAATTTTTATACAAAATATAATTTAAATTTTATGATATAAATTAAACAATATAAAAATAAAGTTGAATTGGTGATTAACACTGATGGTTCCATCCCACATTAATGGGTTACCAGGTGCCAGCAGGTAGACCTTTGGTGAATGATAATTATTATTAGCGTTGATGGAATTTTTACCGATAAATATCATGACTTGCGAATCTATCACGCTATCGCTCGATTGAAATGAAAAATTATACTTATCACATGAATAGTTGAAAAGTAATGAATTAAAGTTGAATACCAAGAAAATAAAATGTATCTGTGTGGTTTAAAGGAAACATTTATGATTAGAGCTACAAATGAAACCCTGGGGATATATGTATATAAACGGTTAGAAGTTAGAACTGAGAAGTTGTAAGTGATATTAAATATATAGGAGTGATTAATGACACACAATCTAAGCTTTTATGAACTTATGGACAAGAATATGAAAAAATACCCACGAAATTGGAAGAATTATGCCTAGGTAGCGTTACAATTCAATTATATTTCAAAACACACTAAAGATAATGTGAGCTTTAATAAATAAGTTAAAGTAACACAGAACTTGTTTTCAACTTTCATATAAGTATTGCAAAATGAAACGATATTAATTTAAGTTGTTTTATATTAAAACAAATCCTACTAAAGCATTTTATTCAAGTTAATACTTGAACTCAATCATAAGCTTAAAATATTATACTATGCTATAATTGTATTGCCGCATTTTCCAAGAGGTTCGGGAGTAATCTTATAAAAGAAAAACTGGCCGATGTAGAAAAATTACAAATACTGCAAAATAAAGCCCACGAGAACTATATTATATTACACACTCGAGTCGTTAACTTCTGATTTCTTAATTTTCTAACAATTCGCTTTTCGGTAACAACAGCTCGATAACCGTAAAAGTAAGGTTAGGAAGACTTCAAATTAGCAATAGATAAATTTTTTTAATTTGATCACCTATTCGATAATATTTACTCCCAAAACAAAGGAAAGTAGCTGATCTGGTTTTTTTATTATTAAATTACCCTATTCGTTCATTCGGATTGCAGAATAACAATACTAAACAATTATATCGACATACAAACCACAATTAATCGAACAAAAAACGCGACGCCAAGATTATACTGGAAAATATAAAAAGAAACGGATGTATCTACATAATACGTTTTCCAAATATACACATCAGCGAACGAATCTATATTTTCTTCAAGCGGATAGGGCAATATTATGTTCTAAAAATATAATAAACACAAATCCGGAAAACAGAGATCGGACAGTTACAGACAAGCCGGGCAGCGCCTATTATTTTGTTCGCTTCGATTTTTTACTTTTAATTTCCATTTTCCTATAAAAGTCTATTGTTCACATCAGTTAATTAGCAGCTGACTTTATCTTTTTTATTATAATATAGAAAAAATATATGAAATTTCACACAGACACTAACGGACAATCATATCTCGTGAAATTTCAAATGTCAACTAATGACACAAGTTTGACACTGAACAAACTACTCAACATCATAATCGAATTTGTACTCTTAAAATTCGCTATCGACTTTTCCGAAGAACTCTCGGAAAAATGTGAGATGACGTCACATCGACTGGTCGCTACAATTCGCACTTTTTAATATTTGTAATTTCATTTTCGTGTATTTCCAGTTTGGAAAACTTCTGAAAAAGTATTTGATGCTACCTACCCTATTGCAAATGTTTCTATTAAATAATTATTCAAACTTTATAAATTGATTTATCTATACTACAACCTCTCCAATCCAAATGTTGAATAATATAAATCTTCCTCTTCTTTTCCATTCATAACTATGAATGAAATATTTTTTATTTACATTTATTCATTTGTGGTCTTTCTGTTTCTCTTTTATGATACCATTGCCTTCAGTGTATTACCAAACTATTTTATCTATCGTTTCATCTCAAACTGTCACCCTCAAATTTCCATATAAGTTCAGCTATGTTTTGTCTGATATCTATAACTTTGCTTATATTACTATTATTTTTTATGTTTTTAAATCTTTTAAAATTATTTACACAATTTATCTTTCCCTAACTTTTTGTCAACTATTGTTTTGTAAATTTTTAACATAAGCTATAATTAAACTAGGTAATTACCCAAATTATAGCGTCTCTTAAGAACAACTATTTCTATACAAATTGAAACTTTAATTAATCACTAAATAATATATTAATAATTAATATATAGAACAATAGAAACATAAAAACTTTTAATAAAGTAAATTTAGAAGGACATTCTTACTTATATTACTATTAATTATGTGAAAATTTTAAAACCATTCTTTAATTAATTTTTAAATTTAATTGTATATCTGATACTAATAGCCGACAGGAATTCATAAACGCAATGTTATTATTATTATTATTACATTATAAGGAGTGACCTAACATGATGAATTGTATTATATTTACAGTAACTGGAGGACGGGGGGGGGGGGGGCACTTTAAAAATATATCTCTTTTAGTGTTCTCAGAAATAGTCATAAAAAGTTATTGCTCCCTGGATATTAAATATTCGGAGCTAAAAAACTAAATTTTTCAGAAAAATTAATCTCGACCTTACACAATCAAATTAACTGCTTGAGTAAACGTTTGCATGTAGGCAACACGATGACTGCACCCTTCTGGTAATGAACATATTAAACAGAATATGATAGGTGGACAATTACATCGATTATCTGCTCTAATACTAATGGCAATAAATTATATACCACCTTATCTGAAGTATAATTACTCGAATTAAGTATGGAGGTCTATAGTTTATTTTTCATAAAATATTAATATTTGTAAATGTGTGTAATATTATAGTATTATGTTTATATTTCAATTTACTTTCTCCAGGTTTAAAAAGTATTAAAAAAATAATGCACCTACTTAACTTATTTCATTTGAAAAACTTCAGGCCTGAAATTCGTGAAGGTAATAATAAAAGCTAAAAAAACTTTATTAATTAAAATCCACATTCTAATATGATGCATAATATATTATATTTTAAAAATTAGACAGTTTTCTCGTTTCAGATTTTACTTTATATTAGCTATATTTGCTTTTCATTTCTACATGTAGTATCCTGCACACTTAAACCGCAATGCTCATGGTGGTTCTAAAACCGCTTTCTCATTCTTTTACTTATTTTCTTTCTCCTTCTGCTACTCAATAAAGAAATTCAATCAACAGAGCTTACTGCATTTATCTAAATTATCTAACTAACACTCCAACAATTACTATTGCGCAAAATTTATAAATTAAAGAATCCTATAATCAAAAAAAGATTTTCAAATAGTTTGTTTCTAAAAACTTTGAACTTAAATTGTTTTTAATTTACGTTCATGGCTTTCATTCACGAATAAGTATAAAATGTTTTGTTAATTTTCTATAATTTAAACACGTGGTCGCGATAACGATGATGTGAATTGCTCACCAAACTTAAAAACCAAAAAAACGAAAATAATTTGTATTACTATAAAAATAAGATATTGAATATAAAATAATATAAAAAACCATTAAATATTGCTTGAAGGAAACACGAAATAACAAAGTAACGTTATAATACAAACAATAACCATACGCGTGAGCATAATATTAAGTCTTGTGTGACTTAAAGTAACATTAAGTCACTGAGTCAATTATATCCTAACTAGTTTATAGATATTAATTTATCTAATTTCACTCATTTTAAGTCCTCTACTTGATTCAAGTCAAAATCTCTTACTGAAAAAAATAATAAAAAATTGTTATTAAAACAATTCAATTAGACTGTTTTACGACCACAACTGGCACTTAAATATTGCAAAGTTAAATTCGCGAACGAATTATATAATTAACAGAACAGCCCATAACTTTAACAATAAAAAATGTTACTTAAGTAAAATTGTTCAAACATCGAAGAAAACAACTAAAGTTTTATTGTATTTATAAAATAGAACAACAAATCTGCAATTCGAAATTCAATGATTCAGATGAAAATCGATTGAAAATTTAGTTTGCTAATAAGCATCAAAGTAATTTAGTAGTGATTAATCGGTAAGCTTCTAAAACTAATGTTATATTTTTTGTCGTTGAAATAATTAATTTTAATTTTTCGCTTATTTTATTTTGTGTTTATGCTGAGAAAGTGTTGCTTTATGAGCAGATCCATTTTAAGGGTTCTTGAATAACGATTTCTTATTATTTCCTCGGTCTACACCTGAGATTTTTATTACTAAAAAAGTTTTTATGTTTAAAGATTGTGGTTTAGTCGGCCTATTCGAATTTAATATGGTAAGTTATGCTAAAACCTCTTATTGTCAATGTTAACCATCTTTAGTAGAAGATTAATTGATCAGTTTTAGGTTAAAAAGGAATAATGATCATAAATTGCTTTGAATTACATTTTTGGAATTTGTTTGTTTTAATCATAAAATTAAACCTTCGGCATCTTCAGTATCCTTATACAACTTATTATGTCCTGGATACCATAGATGATTCCTAAAATCGACGAAACATGCCATTTCACTTAAAAGTGATGATTCTTCAAGCCATTGAGCAAAACTCTTGTAGATATCTTCTTTTATTAATTGGTAAATTTGGCTTTTATTGAAGCAATTATTCATTATTCCGTCATTACTTCTGCTTAAATTTCTTCAAAGTAAATTATATCTGCCACAATCATTAAAAAAATACAATACTTCTATTTCTTAATTTCTAAACAAAATTTTCACAGAAAAAACTAAATTAGTATAAAACACTACCGGAAAAATCCAATTTTTTACATTACCATCAGGCTAAAATAGATCTAATAAAAGAAAACGTGGCGGTTCCACTTTGAATCGCATTGAATACATTTTAACAATGAAATACTCTTGCATGTACATTGTAATATTTACAAATTACGAATCTAATATGATAAATAAATCAAATTCCATCATTGCCAATTTATTTTCAAATTATCAACCCAATTAAATTCATTTGCACATCATTATTTGCTTGAATAATTTATAAATCATTTTAAAACCATTAATAACCATTTCAATGGGGCTTCCAATTTGTTTATTTTGTCACCTTAAATTTCTATAAGAAAATCCTATTTTTACCATTTGCATCCATATCTTCAACTATTCCAATTCTTGAATGGCCAAATCCAAAATGTTTCTCTCACTTTCACATAAATATGCCCAGATTTTCCACTTTCGATATATTTTCTGATTTCAAACTTCTTTCTCGTGTTTTTAAATTTTTTTAAAATAAAACTACCATATCTAGTTCATAACTTAAACTTTTGCAATATAAAGCATTATTGACAAAATTAAATTTTATATCCACCAGCACAAAATTATCACTGCAAAAATGCTTTGTGAAATTTAAATATTGCAATAAA
The DNA here is from genome assembly GCA_911387805.1 of Cantharis rustica. Classification (NCBI taxonomy): domain Eukaryota; kingdom Metazoa; phylum Arthropoda; class Insecta; order Coleoptera; family Cantharidae; genus Cantharis; species Cantharis rustica. The sequence continues at coordinate 42,877,845 of OU426879.1, forward strand.
ACTAAAATAAAATTAAGCTAATATAAACCTGATAAAAGGAAACATAACAATATGTTTATTAATTTTTCAACTACTTTTCGATGAAAATAACTTCCACTTTTTTCTTAGGTAATGCTCTTTGGTCAACTGTCCACCCCTAACCGAATTCTTGCTTCTTTTATCTTTTTCCATAAACTATCTCTCTTTAAAAATACACCATTAACAAAATAAATTCTCAATATAAAATCCCAAAATGAGAGTTTCTATCGTAAGATTGACTTTTTGTGAGACTTCCTCAAGGAAATTGCTCGGGATTTTAAGACTATAAATTTATGGGTTTTTTCAACCCCGTATTATATATAAAAATAACAATTTATCGATTCGACATAAACATTTAAATTTTCGGAAACAGGATAGGTACTTAAAACTCCGAACTATTTGTTATAAATAAAAAAGTTTCGCTTTATTTAATTTCTTTATGAAGTGGGGAATTTTATTTGACTTGTTGCTTAATAGTAAATATTTAAAAAAAACTGTATAATTTTGACTAGCGTGATAGATAGGTATAACTTTATACATACAAAACGCTCTAAAATGTCTAAATAGAAATCTGGATATACCCCTAGGTATATATGATAATGTAATATATCACAGTAAGTTTTAATATATTGATAACCGTGCATATTAGAGAAAAAATAATATATTACCATAATATTCCTTTTCGGAAATGATATAGTATAAAATTATAAAATGAATCAAAATAAATTTATAATATTATTTAAAATAAGAAAAGCTAAAAGTATATTTCCAAAAAAATAAAAGAAATATGTAGTACATGAACATATTCGATGTTGGTATCTGCATGGTATCAAATATATTGCGGCGCGCGACGGATAGCTTATCGGGTACCAGTAATATTGAAATAAAATTTTAGAACGAGAATATCAGCAATACGAAATATTATATAGCAAATTATCAGTAAATTTCAATAGAAAAAAATATGTGGGTGACATCATTATGTTGTTATTGCTTTTAAAATTTATTCCATTGACTAAAAGAAACTTATCAGAAAACAATCTGATACCAGTCAATTAGTTAATCTAAAGCACTGCAGTTTCCTTTATATCGATCCCGAAACGCCAAAACCGACGTCATGCGTCAGTATGGCGTCTGCTACGTCACTTTTACGGTTGCGTCATGAAAACCATGTGCTTCCCACTTATTCAACTTCATTCTTGGATAACCTTACTACTTCTATTCAATAGCGCTGACTGACAATTCTTCGTAAAAATTTTAATACCAGACAGAAAATGGTGGATTTATGTATAAATTTTGGTTTATAAAAGATCTTTGTTTACCGATTCGTATATTTCGAGAAAATACAAATTTATTTTTTATATCGATTTTATCCGCCTCCAAGTAAAAATGTGCTTGCAAAAAGTTCTACTTCATGTTTATCGTTACACACACGATTGAGATATTAGCATGGAATTTATGAAACGCCATAGTAGTTTTTCGTGTAACGGCTAAATAATACTAGATAATAATGTTGGTGATAAATAGTACACATTTCCAATATTTTGCAATTGGAAGACAGAATTTATAAACTTGAACACAATGCTGTACGCATCGATTTGACAAGTTGGTGGGAAAATTAATGGCACTTATTTGTTTTATAAAATTTAGGGAACGTTTACGTTTTTAGTAATTTACCTGAAGAGATTATTTAGATTAGACACAGAAATTAATAATATCAAAATATGGTGAAACAGAAATTAGGGGATGTAAAAGTTTCAGTGTTGGGAAAACAATTGAAATCTATAAAAATAGAATTGTAATGGCTATACCTAACCTAGAAAGTGCATTAACTTAGCTTTTATTTCGTGCAACATAAGGATTCCTTCGAAAAACACTTAGAATCCGGCTATATTTAATTTTATGTATATAGAAAATAAGAAGTATTATAATTTATTGACTTCTTTCGCATTTCTGAAAGCGATGAGTCTTTTTGTATTTCAAGATGGCTCTATTATATTATAAAGATTAATTGCCAAAGCAAACAAAACTACGTTAGATTTGGGTTTGTTACGTTCGAGTGGGGATGTATTGATTAGTTTTAAATACGATGTTGAAGATTATAATGTAATACCAGTAATGTAATGATAATATTAATCAAGTTATAATTTTTCGGGTTGCCAGCATACATAGCTTTATGATGCTTACATTATTCAGAGAGACCAAATTATATTTGCAAAACAAATAAACCATTAATTTAATTTTCACTTTAGGAATTCAAATAAACAGTAAACTAGTGCAGTAGGTCTTCTAAAATAGACAACCCCATTATGCAACTCTAGTTTATTTCCTCGACTGTGAACCAAACATGTAAAATGATAAAAATCAATATTTACACCATTACCTACTATTATTACTAAAGGTGTTGTACAAAAGTGGATACTTAAAAATTCACCCTTATGTAAAGAATCGTAAATAAAAAAAAACCTATAAATGGTATTTGTCTCCAAAATTAATAATCGACAGCTGGGAAAAAATATTTAGGTAACAGTAACCAGTTTAAAATTTTATTATCGGAAGTGTACGATAGTAAAAAAATAACTTAACTCTTATTCTGACTGAAAACTTTCGAAACATTGTGCAACACTTCCAAGAATTTTCTCTATGGATAATCGATAGATGCATCACAATTGCAAAGTTTGCCAAGTTCATACTTCAAGACAGTTATATTAAAAATAATCAAGGTTAATAAGGAAAATTATCAAGAATCACGATTTCTAAACCCTGGAACAATAAAGTCGAGTATGCCTCAGGTTCTACACTATGTATCTGCCTACCCAAAGCATAGCATCTCAAGCACGATTTTAAATTTCAAGCGGATTAAAATCAAAAACATGAGTGATTTATTTGAGAGTTTATGTAAAAAGAAATATAGGAAAGCCAAGCCATTACTTTTTTTCTTAACCTTAATACTTCCATAGCTACTTAAAATTTAACCAATATAATTTCATTAAATATCTACACTTTTATTATTGGCGAAATACAATAAATAACTGGGAAATTTTCCACAAGGAGGTTGATAAACTTTCCTATAATAATTCTTTCGAATATCTTTCTCTCTCTTTCCAATGTTCTTGTTATACTTTCGAAATGACCTATTGGTTAGTTAGGTTAAGTGTTAACTAATTTAAAAATTGCATTGACCGATATTCTTGCAAGGCCAAGTATGTACTTCACTCAGCAACGCATTTTATGTATTGGCTCCGGACGACGTCGTCTGGCGCCGATTGAGAGAATGATGGTAAAAAGTCCGGGCATTTGGCGCATAGCTGAGTGTACATATGAACTGTTTTGGTTAGCTATATCATGAGAATATTTATACAAATTTAATTTTGATAAATTGTGAACTGGTGAATCATATAACTGTGTCCACATAATCCTACCAAAATCTAAATGTAATACGAATTTGTGTAATGTTTTTCAAGACATGTGCTACAGTGTAATTCCATCAAATTGCTTTATTTTATCGTCAAATTTTACATCTGCATGTTGATATATACATTTTTATGTCAGCCGCTTTTCGCTTTATAAGAATTATCACAGCCTTTTCGATGTTTTTACATAATTCGTTTAAATCAACTTGTTAATTTACCTTACTGTTGCCAAGTGATCAAAAACAGAAGAACGATAAATGGTAAATACAACATATTTTTAGGTTAGAATTTTTTTAAACCGAATTTTTTCCATTACTAACAATAAACTATAATTTTTCTTAGAGTCATTCAATTTATTTTTCGTTGGCCGAATAGAAATACATTAAATTTGTATTTATTTGTGATCTAAAATATTCCTTAACGCGCAGAAATTTTGATTTTCAAACTGACAGGGTATCCACACATCCAATTAAGCAACCCATAATAATAATTCATACTAGGAAAAGAAATGAGAATCTATTTTTAAATCACCCCTAACTTATTGCGCGTGTTCGTGATTATCGTTTATATAATTTTGGATTAATTGGATGTTTTGCTAATAGAATATTACTCAATAATTTTATATCGTATAACACCTGAAAGATGAGACATAATTATTTTACTGGAAAATTTTCAGGTTCCTCTAACTTGCGGAAAATTCGTACCATCCTTGTTATGATTCTTGCTTTTCTGCTATTAAATTGCCAAACCAAGAATAATTTTTATCTGCAACTTTACATTTTGAGAAAGTTTTATTAACAGTAATTAGTTTCAAGATGAATCAAAAGAGTTAACTTTAATTTCCTATAACAGTCCAGTCACGCACCTACAGTATACCATCTTTTGAACTTATCTGTAAAGATAGGCTAACGAACTTCAAAATTTATTAATTTTAATCAAATTATTTTGAAATAATTATTATTGTTAGCTACCACCAAGTAAACATTTTTGAAATCGTTGCTGTTTCATGAAACTAACTTTAGTCTTTCCTTAAAATGTGCTTACTAAGTTCTTTATTTTATTCTAACTGAGAGCTTCCGGCTTATGGCTGGCGATTGAAATGATTTTCCAGCATTGGGCAGCACTTTTAAAAAAAATTGTCTTCAAATTTTTATTTTTGTTACTTGATGAGGAATACGTGCGCTGAAGGGTATTCCCTACCTCCCAGACCCCCGGATTTACACCTACAATGTGTGTTCAGTTCAAATTTGTGAAAATGGTTCTTTTAATTTTATAGGTATTTTTACATTTGCTAATGTAAGTCTGATGAAATCAGTGCACGGCTAAAATTGTTAATATAAATTTCATAACGTTTGTTCTGCTATTTTCCTGAAGACGGTCATGGTTTCCGATGTCTTCTTGCAAAGAAACACACGTTTCCTTAATTAAAATATACAGAATTATGCTTTTAAGGATAAGAAATGTTAGTTAAAATTTTAACGATTACTTAAAATATAAAGCTTTGTCTAAGGTTGCCATAATATGCATAGCTTTAAGCCCCGAAAGAGCTGGGTCCGTCACTTATAAATAGCACATAATTGGTTACCACTCAATTGTAATTCAATTAGCTGATTTGATCAATCAACGAAATTTGATTTCTATTTTCCTTTAATATTATTATAGTATTAAAATACCGAATTCAATTTGTTTATGTAATTTGATCTATTCAGTGGTGGGATCCAGATATTTCAGGCTCTAAAGCTAAATAAATAAGACAAGAGATAATATTTTCTTCGAAGTTGTAAAAAATGATTTAGATATAAAAATGTCACCAATAACTGTTTTGTATTTAACCAAATGTAAGAATTAAACAGGCCAAAGTGATAATAGGTTATGGGCCCAAATTAAAATTTTATTTTTGATTAGACGTTAAAAATAATTCATTGCGAAAAATGAAATAAAACATGTTTATCTGTTACTTAACGTTGTAATTGTTGTAAATTGTTATCTATTGTATTCAAAATTACGCTAAATATTTAATAATATTTTTTGAATCAATAATAAACGGAACGTAGAAAAAAATTAAGGCATTAATTTTTATATCAAAATTTTCAAATAGAGCTAAACTAAGTACAACAAATATGATAAGTTTTAACAGCAAACCAGGTATACCAAGATCCATGCTAAAATTTAACCAGATCTTTATACCTATATAATAGATGTAAATTCATGGGTCTGGGGGCTATGGAATACCATCCAGTGCACTTTTTGCTTTTATTCTGAAGCTAAGAGCAAGGTGTAGTAATTATTTCTACGGAAAAACAGATTATTAATGGGGTACCTGTTACATCATGTACCTAAAGCTTCGTTAGTTTCAAAATAGATCTACCCCTGCATCAATCGCGTTCTTTATTACTGTTGTTACATTATATTAAAGTATTCTTTCTCTTTTAAACAAAAGAACCTCGCCAAAACGAAACAGTCGAGTTTTTCGACATTAAAACTGAATGCGGGACAATGGTGTATTTATTGGTTATTGCTGTTCATCGAACTGCTATACCACAATATGGGTGAATTTGGGCTATTTCTGATCTGCAATTTCTCTCTCTGCTACATTTTTTTCACTAGTCGCATTAATTTCTGAACAGCTTGCCAAAGTGTGAAACATGGACTATTATTGAATAATTTATCTTGAATTTACTTGAGAACAGCTGTATAAAATGACATACTACTGTTAATAGCAATGAAATAACAGCAATTTTCGATAAGAATTTTATTATACACCACCTATTACCTTTTGGAGTTTTTCGAGTAATCAATAAAAAACTAAATTATTTGTTTCAGAAGTTTTATAGATTCAAAATAATTGAAATATTGTTGTAAAACAAATTTATTGGATTTTAAATTTTTTCATCGTCGGATTTGCTAGTGCAAATCCTTTTCCTGTAATTATTTGTAGAAAGTATATTTTCCACAATCAAAAAATCAGTGGAGAGTAAGCCCCATGTTCAAACGTTTTTAAGCAAATGAAGTTAAATGTCACAGAACACGTCAGAAAATCAGACCGAATAAAAATATAATCAACGGCAGTTTATTTAGAAAAACCGAAAAACCGAGAGCTTCAATATTATTGTAAAATGTTTAGATATACGTCGCTACTTTGTACGGGTACAAAATGTGTTATTAATATTTAAAATCAAAAATAGGTATAACATGTCATTGTCTAAACCCTAATAAATATAAGAGTCAATTCTAAATAATAAATGTTTTTCAACTTTATAAGCAATGCCAATACATCAAAAGCATCAAAACCTTTAAATTTTAAACTTAAAAAATTGCGCACTTCGTTTAATCCGTAACCTAATTTTATCCAGAAAACATTTTTGTAAAATTGTATAATTTTAGAGGTATAATTCGTACTACGATCAGGTTCCACTATTTAAATTTATTGGTCATAAAATAGCAACAATGTAAAAAATTTATGGTCTATTAATTTCCAAAAATGGTTATACTCATAACTTTTTAATGTTCATTAAAGTTGTGTAAAAGTACTTACGAATATCATCCACTATAAAAATAAAGACAGATAAAATAATGTGTAATGCATTACAGGATTGGATAGGAATTGCAAATTACACGGGCACTAAACGTAAACCCTAATTTAATTTTTAGTGATAACGCATTACCTAAAGTATAATCCCCACGAACTTAATAAGTATTTAGCAAAACAATTTAACTTTGAATTATCAATAAATTGCTGTTTTACAAAATCGTTAATTTACCCCATTTGCAGTAAATCATTTTATTTTAATAACAATATTACTTCATTCACGCGATAAAAATTTTCATTCAATAGCTGAAATTGCATATTAAACTACTATTTAACATTCATTGAAATGCACGCAGATTTATATTTGGATTTTGGCTTTCCATGCAGTACAGAGCATCGACAGTACACATTTTGATTCTGTAAACCAATTTCTTGGCTTTTGAAAATTTCACGATTTTCAATTTAAAGTCTCTTTTCATGTTTAAAGATTTCACACTCTTAGTTTAGTCCATAACAATGTTTCATTATGTAGATGTTATATTTTCAAGTTTTCCAGCTTACACACTTTCTTTACATTTTCATCAATGCGCTTGATAAAGCTGTGTTTTGCAGGTTAAACAAAACTTTTGCTTTATATACTGTACAATAATGTACGTTAATGGTATGCTGCAGGCTTTAAAGCATTACCAAGAAACGTAAATGAAATATGCAGTATTGATTGTGATTTGAAATTAGCTGTATAAAGCTTTGAAGTTAAATCGGAATTGACATAAAATTTGTTTGGAAATTCAGAATTACCTTTGAAAATTTTTATTTTATTTTCAAAAACTAATTTTTAATAAATCTTTAAGATGGCAAAAATAAAAAAAAATCCAAAATTTAATAAATAAAAACTTTTGTAGAGTTCTTCTGGAAGAGGGGGCAACTAGAAATTGGGATAATAGTAATTCTATCTAAATTACAGTTATTGTAAAATACTTTCAGTTTAAAGTGTTTTGCATAGAATTGCTAAGACACTGGGCGGGGGGGGGGAGATATATTGGAAATAATATGCAACATTCTAACAATATGTATTTTACATTAAATCATTCAAGGTTATTGTAGATTTTTTATTGGCAATTTCTTAATTTACTAGTTACACAATGCAAGAATAACATAATATCCGGTTTCACAAATTTAAAATTTATGTAATAAAAATATACATATAAACCTAATATTATTTAGTAAGAGGGTAAAGAACCGTAAAAATATAATGCAAATACTGTATTGACTATTTCAATGGAGCCCCGCCCATAAAAATAATTTATAAATAGAGATAGTTCCGCGCAAAAGTTCTCATTTTGTACGTTACTGCGGTGATTGTTACGTTTAGAAATGTATTTAAACTAAAGTTTTTATTATTTTTAGTAAAAACCTCAACTGAAAGCAACAGATATAAGAAAATAACAAAAGTTAAAACTAATAGATCGGTGCAGATCGGTGTTGGTATAAATGAACATGAATCTATGAGAGGTTTTAAATGAAATTTGATATTATTAAAATCTATGTTAAGATATATAAAAAAACATAGTGGACACAATAGGTAAAAGAACCAATGGTTATGTTAAAAAAAATACTAAAGCAAGGCACCAGTTCAGAAGGGCAGGAATCTCAGTTTTTAATCTATAATTTGGCTAAAATTAACAAAATACAATTTAAAAATAAATTAATATTACTTTGTTACGTTGTTCCATTGCCCATCTGCAGAGTTTAAATTGTAGAATTACAGTAGTTATGAAAATAATAATTTCATGTATTGTCAATATAATGAAGAAGTCCCGTATATTTCAAACAGGTGGGTGTTTCTTGCATGAAAAATTGAAACTTGAATATTGATTATTTCGATTATATTGATTTTAAATTTTTTAATATTTCGAATTGTTATAATTCGATTAGTTTATCAGTAAACGAACGAAGACTTTTGTTGATAAAAAATAAAAAACATAATTCAGCCTTAGAGCATATTTCATTACAAACTGAAATAGTATATTAGGTATCAAAGGCAGTACCTGCAGTATTATGACAAGATTTTTCTTTTTTTAACTCCGTTTATTATTTACAATCTGTTACATAATATTATAACATTCAGTAAATGTTTTGTCGACAATCATCATGATAAGGAAGCACCCATTGGCACCCCCTCCTCTCCTTTACTTAATAATAAACATTATTATATAATATTTTAACATATGAATATTTTGGTGAAAAACATTTTAACTATATGTAATAATCACTTATTAGTATTGAACCTTTCGATTAAATCTAACGGTTTGAATCTTTCGAGTCTTCGCGTATGGTTATTAGCATCTAGCAAACTCACCGCTAGGCTATTTGGATGAACACTGAGTCCGGCTTGATATTTTTCGCTGAATTTTGCGATTTCACTTTTAACACTGTCGACGTTGAGGTCATTGTGAATAACATCGTTAGGAACGTACCAAGGAGTATTTGAAATTATACGCAACACTTTCGATTGAAATCTCTGGAGAATTTCGATGTTGGAGGTGCTTGCTGTACCCCACAGTTGGATTCCGTACGACCAAATAGGTCTCAATATGGTTTTGTATAATAGAACCTTGTTCTCAAGTGTTAACTGTGACTTTGGTCCAATCAGCCAATACATATTTCTGAGTTTAAGACCCAATTGTTTCCTCTTCTTCCAGATATGTTCTTTCCAAGTAAGCCTTCGGTCGAGGTGCATGCCGAGGTATTTGGCTACATTGCTTTGGGGTCTCTTTATCTCTCTTCATCGTGTATGTGACTTGTACGGATTTTGTTTCGTTTGCTCGAATGCGCCATGTCTTTAGCCATACCTGTATTTTAAAAAAATGATTTTGAAGGTTTCTTGAGGCTTGTGTTAGATCGTGGTGTGAGGCCATAATTGCTGTATCATCTGCATAAGTTGCAACAGATGTCCTGGTGGTAGTTGGCAGATCCGAATCAGAAAGCTCATCTTGAAACTTGACTTGAAACATTCGGTTGAGAAGGTACGATTTGAGGATTGTATAGTATCTATGTGGTAATCTTAGTCTTATTTTATAAAGCAAACCCAGGTGCCATACTTTATCAAATGCTTGTGCAATATATAAGAACAAAATCTTTTCTCCTCAAGGTCTTGGTTTATGTTATTTACGACCCGGTGTACTTGCTCGATGGTGGCATGCTGTTTCCTGAAGCCAAATTGATGTCTTGGAATCACCTTTTCTCTCAGCAGATACGGATATAATCTTTTCAGTAGCAATTTCTCAAATATTTTAGAAAGAAGTGGAAGCAGACTAATGGGACGATAAGATGTTGGCTCCTCTGGTGGTTTCCCTACTTTATGAATAAGAATAATTTGAGCCACTTTCCACTGCGGGGGAACCATTTCTAGTCGGAGTACTGCGTTAAAAAGATACGTTATCATTTTTACTGCACTTTCGGGAAGCTTCTGCAAGATTTTCCCTGTAATAAGGTTGTATCCTGGTGTTTTTTTGGTATTTGTATTCTGTATAATAGAAATTACCTGTTTGGTTTTATAAGGTTTTATTGGAAAATCTAATTGGAGTGGCGCTTCTATTAGTTGGCTAATTCTTTCTTCCATTTCTGGGTCTTTCGCGGGGAATGGTTGAAATACATCCGCTGGGTGCTCTCCAAAAACATCAGCTTTTTCCCGATTGTTTCTAGCCCAACTTCCATTTGGTCTTCGTAGGGGGGGTACAGGTGCAAATGTTTTTTTTAGTTTTTTAGTTGCCTTCCATATCGAATAGTCCGTTGCTTCCGTAGGTGTAAGACTTGACAGATACTCCTGGATTGCTTGGTTTTTGCCTTGATTTAACATATTTTTCAACGCCCTTGTTGCCTGGTTTAATCTATTTTTATCTTCAGGAAATCTTGTATTTTGCCAGGTTCTTCTAAGTTTTCTCTTTTTAGCGATTGCCATCTTGATATCAAGATGATCATAAAATATGAGTACATGTTGATGCTACTCTACTATTCACACTCTTCAAGTATTTATTAATAAATTTCCAACATTGCCATCAGTAATGTTAAGTCGTTCTCACAAACAACAAATAAAGTCAATAAAATGCACAATTACAATATTATTCAAACTGTCGCAGATAATAATTTGTGAAATGTGCGATATTTATCGTTACGCGTCACGTGACTAAAGTATTAAATTTTTCTTTCTTTTACTGTTTTTTTTTTTTAATTTAATAGCACAATCTGTTGATAATGTTTTAAACTCCAACAGGTGCTTAACAAATTCCCATACCATAGTGTAATCGAAGATATACCGCTTACAGCTCTAGGGTGGTAAATATTTGTAAACGTTACAAGATATTTAAATTTTCTGTAGCTTTAAAAGCATCCATATTCATTGGCAGATTCACCCGCTAGCTATGTTCACTTTTTCAGCCCTTAAAAAACACAAAAGAAATAATTTTAAAATTTGCTGTACTATGTATAATAAATTAAAAAATACTAATATTAATTTTTTTGTAGGTTGGCCGCAGCACAGGAGGCAGCGGCTCAGGCGGTGCAGCAACAGAAAGCGGGGGTGGGTGCAGCTGATAGGATGGGGGGCGCGAACACGGCGGGGGGACAGGGCCCCACCTCGCTGTTCCTCCTCTCGGAGGAAAACATCATTCGTAGAATCACGCGCTTTATCATTGAGTGGCCATATCCTTTTCGTCGTATTGGTTTATGAGACGATTTAACTGAAATGCTGAGATATCAATCTTCTCGAATGGAACAAAGTAAAATCGAAACATAATTTAATATAATTTACTTTGTATTTCGGTTAAAGCGTCTGTATAATAATACAGATTAAATCAGATCTTGGTAGAATAAGTTAATTAATTTTGCGTAAGTATAATGTTTTGCTATCGCTAAGTTTAATCGATTATTCATGCGAAACATTTGCTTCACATCCTAGAGTAATAATGCAATAATTGATACATTTGTAAACATATTTTTGAATTTTGAATTTTCCTTAACGCAACATACTCCGTTCGAGTATGCAGTGCTTTTGACAATCATAGCCAACTGTGTGGTGCTAGCGCTCGAAGAGCACTTGCCCAACCAAGACAAAACAATGCTAGCACTACGATTAGTAAGTTGACTGACGAGTTCGAAAGCGATAATTTTTGATGAAATAAATTTTTAGGAAAAAACAGAAAAATACTTTTTAGGAATATTCTGCGTCGAAGCATCATTGAAGATATTAGCTTTAGGTTTTGTTTTACACAGAGGCTCATATCTTAGAAATATCTGGAACATAATGGATTTTTTTGTTGTACTCACAGGGTAAGTTGTTTTAGTAAGATTTTTACTTTGAATTGGAAAAAATTTCATGTCCTGAAATACAAATTTATACTTGTGTGTATGTAAGAAGGAATATTTCAGGACTTGTAGTTATAAATTAAGGTGTCGTATTTTGTCAGAATCTGAATTTGTTAGGTCTATGACAATTTTTGCGGAAGCAAACGTAGATGTTGATCTTCGGATGTTGAGATCGTTCCGGGTTTTACGGCCTCTCAAGTTGGTGTCTCGAATACCAAGTAAGGGCACCACTGCTTCTCCATGTATAGATATAAATATTATCTTTGAAGTTCCGGCCTGCAGTAGAGCAGAATTTAGTCTTAGACTGAATGAGATAGTTTTTAGAGCAATTTCCAGATTATATACAATTACTTTCTGTGTATTATCATAAATGTTATTAATATTTATATGATATTTTAAGCCAGCATTTCAAAGCAATTGATTATTGATTACTATTAACAATTTAATTTGTTAAGTGTAGTTTATAGGTTAATTATGTAAAATGTTTAATTTCAGCTATAAGTAAACAATATCAAATTTTGTGTGTTCTCGAGTGTGCATGAATGTTTTGTAGGTAGACACTGCTCGATAGTATTTTTAAGTAGATTTTTCTGAAAGTAAGAGTAGAGTTTGTAATATTACGTAATGTTGATGTTCCTATTTCGAACACCGCTTTTATCTTTAATTCTCCGCATTTCTATTGATTTCTTTAATTACAATACACACAAATCAAAGATACTTACTCTTACTTTTTTCATTTTATCTTTTATTTTGTGATTAAAGAAAATTTAACTTTTCGAGCATTGTTTATCAAGGGTGATAGTTGATTTAACAATAATTTTGTTTTAAATTTAACAGTTCATTTGCCCTATTAAATAAATTTTATACTAAAACACGACATAAGCTACTATCATCCCTTCGAGGATTATTATTATTATTATTATTATTATTTTCAAAATCGCGAAAACTATGTTGTATTTTATTATAATCTTTAGAAAATGACTTCCTAAACAAAACTGGTTTTATCAAATAGATGACCGACACTAATTTTTCTAAAATATCTTACATAATAGCTCCCATCTACTAGGTGTTTCGTTTATTTTTTGATAAACAAACAACACAAATCCATTCGTAAAAATTTAGAAATTTAGATTAGATCTAAACGTAGTGTGATGAGAGTAGAACTAGAGGCTAGTATTTTGCAGGTTTCTGACGATGCTCACTCAGGATATCGAAGCTGTGGACCTGCGCACATTGCGCGCTATTCGAGTACTAAGACCTCTCAAGCTAGTCTCTGGTATCCCTAGTAAGTAGATGATAGTCAAGCTATAGTTACTTCTTCTAATAATGCTACGTAGTGTATTGTAGTTTATAAAGCATGCTTCATATAATAACTTATTACTTTCAAGGTTTAAAAAGTTTATTTTTATATTGATATTATTGGATTAATTCCTTTCAGCTGATCCCAATACACCAATCCCAAAGATTTTCATTAAGCTACCAGCGAAGATATGAAAGCCGTAACGATAGAATATGTGTTAGTGTGGTGGAAAATAAAAATAATTATCTGATTGGTTACTTTTGCTTTTGCAAGTAACGCCACCTACAACCGATGTTCATCTTTACAGCTTGTACATCTTCGCTACAAGGTCTATGTATCTCCCCTAAATCAGGCCTCTTTAAATTATTACAGATTCAATCATTCAATATAAAGATCTTTATTTTTCAATATTTAATAAGTGGAAGAGGTTTAAATAATCAATATATAGAAGACACAAGGTGGAATCAAATGCAAAATAGAAATATCGAGATGCAACGGGAATCTTTTAATTCTAATAATATCAATATAAAAATTTGATAATCTCTTCTTAGTTATATTTTAACGTAGATTGTCGGTAATTTAAAAAGCTTATTTATCGCTAGTACAATTTAAATTACTCACATGCCCTATTGCAAATATCTTAATGGTGAAAAATGTAACATGTCTAATGTTTATTTAAATGCTAGGTCTGCAAGTTGTCTTAAAATCCATCATCAAGGCAATGGCACCATTATTGCAGATTGGTTTATTGGTACTTTTTGCAATTGTTATCTTTGCTATAATTGGTCTGGAATTTTATTCTGGAGCCTTACATAGAACATGTTATAGCATATATGACATAGGTACCTACTGGTAATCTAGGTTTACGTAGTCTTGGTTTGAAAATGTTTTATTGTGCAGATTTAATTGCCAAAGAAGGAGATCAAGCTTTTCCATGTAATTCAGATAATAAGTCGGAAGCGGATAAATCGGGTAGCAATTGGTGTCGCGATGGAAATTCTCTTTGCATGGAACGTTGGATGGGACCCAACAATGGTATTACTTCGTTCGATAATATAGGCTTGGCGATGTTAACCGTGTTTCAGTGCATTACTATGGAAGGTTGGACATCTATTCTGTATTGGGTAAAATTATTAATACAAATAATAGTAAGTTGACAAATTTGGTAAACAAATTTTTTTTAGATGAACGATGCCGTGGGCAACCATTATAATTGGATGTACTTTGTGCCGCTCATTGTATTGGGATCTTTTTTTATGCTCAATTTAGTCCTCGGTGTTCTAAGCGGGTAAGTCAAAATACTTTAAACCACTTGATTAAATTTATATCGACGTCGATTGATAGAGAATTTTCTAATGAGCGTTTACGGGTGGAACGTCAAGCCAATTTTCATAAAGCTAGATTCAAGACTTTGTTCTATGAATCTCTTAATTGTTATCTCACGTGGATCACCCAAGCAGGTGATTGTAGGCTAAAGAAAGTTGGCTAATTTGTAACTTAGAAGTTAATTATTTCTTGTTTGTGCTAGTAATTGAGCTTAATGCAGTAATTTGCTTGTGTATTTAGTGAATTTGCCAAAGAAAGGGAAAAAGTTGAAAATAGACAGGAATTCTTAAAAATGCGACGAGCGGCACAATTAGAAAGAGAGCTAAACGGCTATGTCCAGTGGATTTGCAAAGCAGGTAGTTAATTGTTGAAGCAAAATTTTATAGCTTCTTAAATTAGATTCGTTTTGGTTTTGTAACACAAACTTTTGTAGAGGAGGTAATATTAGCGGAAGAAAGAACTACGGAAGAAGAAAAAATGCACATAATGGAAGCCAGGAGGAGGGCAGCAAAAAAGAAAAAATTGAAAAAAATTGGCAAAAGTAAAAGTACCGACACGGAAGAAGAAGAGCAAGAAGAGGATATGGCCGATGATGGTGAGCTTTAAATATTTGAAATATAATAATTTTCTTGCACAGTCATGATTGCACTTTCAAAATTTTTCATAAAAATTTAATTGTTAAATAAAGAAACATAAAATTTAAAAAAAATATTAAAAAATGTATTAAAATGATGTTTTTAATAATAACTAATTGATTTCATGTTTTAATCCACAGTATTTCTTACAGAGCCTAAGAAAAAACTGAAAGGTACGCAGACTGCTGGACTACATAATGCAATGTAAACTAAAAATTAGTCTTTATAGCTGACATACTATTGCAGTTTCTGTAGCTGCTATTGCGGGTTCTTTATCCTTCCCCTATACTTTAATCAACAACCTGTGATGCAAATATCTTTTAAATTGTTGTCCTGCTTAGGCAATATACATTGTTTGACAAAATAGCTATCTGTACATTATGATACTACCAAAAATCGAGAATTCGTTATTTTATGTTTATTTATGAACATCTCGAGTAATGTGATTTGCATAAAATTCAGATAACTGTTTCAGAAAAAAAATTAGCAATATCCAATACATTTCTATGATTAAACGCACACTGAGTAATTGGAAAAGGTTAATCAAATTTGAAGTTGAATGAAAAAGTTAATATGAACACATAATCCATAATGTTTCCGCATGCGAGCTGGACTAGATAAAACATAAGAGTGAATATATACCAAATTTTGTACATAGCTTTTTTGGAATTAACAGGAAAAAATTCCGGTTTAAGAAATGTCACCATATGTTTTACTTGCTGAAGCTTCCAATGGCAACATTTTTGGAGTTATGTTGATATGAACATTTTTTTTTTCGCAATTTAACCTAAAAGTCGACCTACACACCCAGAAAGTATGAAAAATGTATTGTGTAATGGAAGAAACGCCTTTATCGAGCCGTGTACTACATCTCACAAACTTTTGTCTTTGCTTTGCATAAATAATTTCTTTACTAAAGTATTTTATAGATCGGAAATGTGGTTTCTCTTAGGTGCAAATAACATTAAATTGACTTCCACAACTTTTGACACTGTTAATTTTAACATTTTAGTTGCACACGAACATTTTGGCTAACTCTTCTTTATAGTTTTTAAAATATCAATAATATGCTTAAGCAGTGCTATCATTATTAATTTTAAATTCATAAAAGTATTTAAAGCTTCACAGGGTAGCTTGTAACATAATTCTATCTTCATCCAGTAATAGTGAGCTTTTCTTCTGTGATAATGCTGAAATTTTTTGGAATGCTTTTATTCAACTCATGTACATACCTACCTACCTCTAGTTGTTTATTTTATTTATGTTTTTCTAATTTCAAACTAGAAAAGTCCACTATTAACACAAATGGATAACAACATCTTTCCTTTACCATTCAGCACCTCTTCTTAGTGAACCGCTTTTAATCATTACATATAGTGCTATGAGAAAAAATAATTTCTATTGTAGTAAATAGTTAATTACTTCTAGTTAGTAGCAATTTTAGGTAGTGTTAGAAACTTTTAACAAAAGAGAATACTATCTATCACATAGGCATGCTTATTAAAGTTAAAATTCTTCCCTCATGACTTTTCTATTACAGCACATCTGATATCTTCTTTTATAATCATCATGATTCTTTTCACGAGGAAAATTTGCAACTATACTAAAACTAAACTTAACTTATAGTTGCTTAAATGAAAATGCAGTTTATTGCGTGCAATTCAGTTCCAATTTACCAAAAAATGCTTTGTAGGATAGAGAAACACGGTGTAAATGTTTTTGCTTTTGTAGTACTGACGTTATAATGTGCAGATTTCAAATGTGTCAAAAAATTTACATGTAAAAACAATTTAATTGTGAGCAACTTATTGCATAGTGAAAGTAGTATTGTTAACAGGATTTGGAAGAGCAGCATATTTCAAGTCGAGAGTTAAAAACCAAGGAGGATGCGCTGGGTTTTGGAGAGCCGAGAAACGCTTCCGTTTTTGGATTAGACACGTAGTGAAAGCTCAATGGTTTTATTGGTTTGTCATAGTTTTGGTTTTTTTTAATACCGTATGCGTTGCTGTCGAGTTCCACGGTCAACCCCAATGGCTCTCGGACTTCCTTTGTAAGTAAAACCTCTTTTGATTCATCTACAGTATTTCAATAAAAATATTTTTTAGATTACGCCGAATTTTTTTTTCTGGGTCTCTTTATGTTGGAAATGTTTGTTAAAATGTATGCTCTTGGTCCGCGGATATATTTCGAATCGGCGTTTAATCGTTTCGATTGCGTCGTAATATCTGGATCTATATTTGAAGTAATATGGTCGGCGGTCAAGGGTGGTTCTTTTGGATTGTCTGTGCTGCGTGCACTCAGACTTCTACGTATCTTCAAAGTAACTAAATATTGGTCCTCCTTACGTAATCTTGTCATATCCTTACTTAATTCTATGCGTTCAATCATATCCTTGTTGTTCCTCCTCTTTTTGTTCATTCTAATATTCGCTCTGCTGGGTATGCAATTATTCGGTGGTCAGTTTAATTTTGAAGACGAAACGCCCCCAACTAATTTCAACACATTTTCTATTGCGCTGCTTACCGTATTCGAGGTAAGCTTCAACGTTTTTACTAGCGATTGTATAAATATCTTTACGCAATAATTATTTAGATTCTGACTGGAGAAGATTGGAATGAAGTGATGTACAAGGGTATCGAGGCGCAGGAAGGAAATATGATTTATTCTATGTATTTCATTGTTCTCATGCTGTTTGGTAACTATACACTTCTTAATGTATTCTTGGCTATCGCCGTTGACAACTTGGCTAACGCTCAAGAATTAACAGCAGCGGAAGAAGAGCAAGCAGAAGAAAATAAAGAAAAGCAAGCCTTAGAATTGGAGAAGGAAATGGAAGCTTTAAAAATGGAAGGTAAATATAACGAAAGTATTAAAAATTTCAGATTTAAAATTCTATTTTTAGGATCGCCAACCTTACGGGCGGATGGTTGTCCCCCAAGTCCGATTGTTAGAGGTAGAAGAAAGAAGGAAGAGAAACCGCCAGAAGAAGAAGAGGAAATAATTGGTCCCAAACCTATGCTGCCATATTCTAGTATGTTCGTGTTATCGCCAACAAATTTGTAAGGAACTATTCGAATTTTGAAATTCTTTTGTATAGTAAATGACTTTTTTTTGTAGTATAAGAAGAGGTGCACATTGGGTGGTTAATTTGCGATATTTCGATTTTTTTATTATGATAGTCATATGTTTAAGTTCGATAGCATTAGCAGCCGAAGATCCGATCGTAGAAAATTCGCCACGCAACGTATATCTCGACAAGTTGGATTACGCATTTACCGGCGTTTTTGCTGTCGAAATGTTACTTAAAGTGATCGACTTGGGAGTTATTCTTCATCCGGGCGCTTATTTGAGAGAGTTTTGGAATATCATGGATGCTATAGTTGTAATATGTGCTTTAGTTTCGATAGGATTCGATCTAATGTAAGAAAATGTTCATGCAATGTACCTCTGATTGATTATTGCTGTTTTATGTTTTCTAGGGAAACGGAAGGTGTAAAAACTAGTCATAATTTATCAACAATTAAATCGTTACGAGTGCTACGGGTGCTTAGACCTTTAAAAACAATTAAACGAGTGCCCAAATTAAAAGCAGTGTTTGACTGTTTAGTGAACTCTTTAAAAAATGTGATAAACATTCTTATAGTATACATACTTTTCCAGTTCATATTTGCTGTGATTGCTGTTCAGTTATTTAATGGAAAGTTCCGTTTTTGCACAGATGCCAGTAAATTCACTGAAATTGCATGTCGGTAAGTTTGTTAATTCTATTTTAAAATTATGATGTGGTGAGTATTCGTTGCCAGTGTATTAGATATTTAAAAATTATTTTGTCTTTTACCAGTGGACAGTATTTCGTATTTGAAGCTAACAGTGACGTACCAAGAGTCGAAACTCGCAGCTGGGAACTTCAAAACTTTCATTATGATAATGTGGCAATGGCCATGTTAACATTATTTGCTGTGCAAACGGGAGAAGGTTGGCCAACGTGAGTCAAAAAAAACAATTAAATGCGATTGCTTCCTAACGCTTTGCTTTTTGACAGAGTTCTTCAAAACTCGATGGATGCAACTTATGAAAACCAAGGTCCTATACAGAATTATCGTATAGAAATGTCCATTTTCTACATTGTATATTTCGTAGTGTTTCCATTCTTTTTTGTAAATATATTTGTAGCTTTAATTATTATTACGTTTCAAGAACAAGGAGAAGCCGAACTACAAAGTGGTGATATAGATAAAAATCAGGTAATATTGAAATCTTAAAAATTGGAAAGCAATATTGAACAGAACGAAAGAAATCCTTCTTGTCTTGTCTTAACTGTGGATTTCGTTCGATTCTGATCAATTTCGAATTCCAGCTAAACAAAAATAAGCAAATATCGGAGCAGTTTTTAATATTGCAAATTTTTTATTCAAGAAATCGTGTATAGATTTTACGATACAAGCCCGACCATTGGAACGATATATGCCAAATAAAAGAAACAGTTTTAAGTATAGAATATGGAGATTAGTAGTATCAACACCTTTTGAATATTTAATTATGATGTTGATTGTTTTTAATACAATTCTACTTATGATGAAGGTATGTAAAAATTTGATTCATAGTTTTTGAGATAAAACAAAGTGAAAAATCGAAAGAAAATACACACTATACAAAATAATTATGACTACTTCAAAAAGTCGGCAGCCAAATTTTATATTAAATTAATTTGACAACAATGCACTCTACACTAGTGAAATACACAGCTGATACACATAATTAACCGATACACTTGATCAATCATGCTAGCTGCAAATGCACAACTTATCTGCCATGCAAACATATCGCATCTTGTTTGAATCGTCGTGTTTGGCTGCTTGGTTTGCTTTCAACTGCACCTTTCGTGTTGCTCGGGAAAAAAAGGTGCAGTCTTGTTAAAGCAAATTCGATGATAGTATGTTAGATTTTATGAAAATATAAGATTGATCCATCTTTACTATCAGACTTCAGTTTTAGAATTCTAGAAAGCTGCATCGTTATTGAAATTTTTGGAAAGTTATTTTATTGTCTTGCAAAGGTGCTAATTAAGGTTATTGCGCAAAAATTTTAATATTGCGATGTGCATTTCGAAAATAGTAAATGTAGTTTTCTTCTCTAACTTATTAACTTGCTTTTCTTTTTCTTAACATGTGTGTTTTTCATTTATAATTTTTTTTTCAAAAGATTAGCAATTAATTTGTGCTTGTTATTGTACTTACTATCAACTTCAATGATATTTTTATAAAATCAATATGATCCATATTATCAACATTGGAAAATGCATGTTCATCATAAATGTGGTCTTAAATGAAGAATTGCAGCATCTATTTTAATGTATTGACATGAAAAAGTATTTTTGTGAAAAACAACATCATATCATTGGGTTTTAATTGGTTGCACTTGTGATTTTGTTTAACCAAATTGACATTTTTGTATATTTACATTTCTCATTATAACATTGTGTTGTCGTATTAATCATGTGTAATGAAATTTTGAAGAGTGCATGTTTAATTGTTTCACTTAATATTATTCGGTGTGTGACAAACATCCACAAGTTATTTTATTTTACACTTTTTTGTGGAGCGTTAGATATTACGTTTAGGTATTAGAAATAGTTTGTGTAAACATAATTTAGAGAGAATAGCAAACATTGTATGTTAGCAGTATGACAAGCAAGATGAATACTTCACCAATATGCTTAAGTACCTCAACTGGGGCTTCACCAGCTTGTTTACATTGGAGTGCATCCTCAAGATCCTTGCCTATGGTGTTCGGGTAAGATCATGTAGATCACTGTAATAATTTTTTATAAAGAAAAGAATTGAATTTTATAAATAACACTTTGCCTCAAATTTAACAAAACCAATAAAATTTAAATTATACTAATCTAAAATTGCAAAAATGTATATAAACTATATTTGTTTGTGTTTTATCCCAAATCTTTATTTACATAATATTAAAAATATTCAAATATAACCATGGTAGCCACTCTTTTATAACACACCATTTGACAATATAGTTTATTTTATATATTTATATATCACAAGTTAATAATTTATATATTACAATATAGTTTATAATACCATACTTCTCAACATACACTGATATACAATGTTGATTACATTGACTTAAGTTTTTATATGATAATATAATTTATATACATTTTCCCATATATTTACATTATTTGATACAATATCTATTTTCCACGTTTTTATTTTATTTAAAAATAAATAATACTACTATAATATTTAAAATTATTTTTAAAAAATTATAGCATTTTCAAAAATAATAGTAAAAATATTGTAAATATAAAAAGTAATACAAAAAGATATTTAAAATGCTTGTAATGAAATTACGTAAAACTTAAGTAAAGCTAAAGCTGATTTCTGGCATTTAAAAAATATATAAACTCTTTATTTCTATTTGACTATATAATATTTTATTTATTTAATAATTTTCTTCTATCCTAGTAGATTCTTCTAAGTACATATTCTATATAATTATATTTAGCATATTTTGTTGAAAAACATATTTAATAGTTATAGCGTCTAGATTTTGATAAAACTTTGCACATAAGTAGATT
The DNA here is from genome assembly GCA_911387805.1 of Cantharis rustica. Lineage (NCBI taxonomy): Eukaryota > Metazoa > Arthropoda > Insecta > Coleoptera > Cantharidae > Cantharis > Cantharis rustica. The sequence goes on from OU426879.1 coordinate 42,900,028, forward strand.
TACTGGTTTATAAAGCCAATGAAATCGATCCTATAGTTTAATAGTACATAGTATTTGATTTCAATATTAAAGTATTTTTCAGTTTCCTGTCATAATAAAGCTTTATTAATTACTTTATTATGTATTGGATCAAAAGTTCAAATAAATATAGTGAGTTAATAGTAAGTTGACCTTTAACTATAATATTAAATATTTTTAATTTTTTTGCCAAATATAACATCTTTAATATAGTTTTTAAATCAAAAGCTTTTAATGATAATTGAATGCATCGAATATATTCATTTACATGATACTAAATAAAAACCATAAAATTACGAATATTTTTTAAATATTCTTAGGTTAACATTACTATATTTTGCATAATATTATATAACTAAATTGCCTAGGTTTTGCGGCCTAAAGGCCGCACTGACTCTTCACTTTCCCATCACCTCCCAATTTTGTTTAGGTTAGTAACTTAAATGAGCCAATTGAAGGTGGGTTACGAAAGACGAAAAACCATACATGGCTCTTTATATTATATAAAATAGGTATACGTATAATATAAATTGTACTTTCATGCACTTTTTATTATAAAGAAATGTTGAGATATTATTATAAAAAATAATAGAGAAAGTGCAATTCTTCAGGCTTGTCCCTGTGATGTTTATATGTATGGCACCTTGTAAAACTAAATTTTATTAACAGTTATTATTCTGTTATAGCTGAATAGCTGATATTCTGTTAGTATTTTTTAGATCTGAACTATATGTATTTTGTATTTGATTATAAAATATATGACATCTAACAAACAAAAATAGTAAATCCGTTTACCAAACGTCTGATAAACGGATTTAATAGAATACATTTTAATGCTTATATTTTAATAATTAAATCTTTATAAAATTTAATTTTGCACTTAGATAAATTAAAATGTGAATTTTATTTTGAATAAAATGTTGTTCAAAATGCAAATTTAAAGCGAGATTCTTCGTCTTAAAATTTAGAGCAGGTTTGCATAGCTGTAACAAAATCCTAGTTACAATTTTCTCAGATTTACTTTTTTGAAAACTTTAATTCAAATTTTAACTCTCGTAAGTTCTCAATTTTTTAGATTTGTAACTTAAAAAGAACCATTCAGAGGTACGATAAAAAAGACATGGTTTTTTATAGTATATGTATAGTATTATATTTATTGATTTTCTCACTTTTTTAAAATAATTTTAACTTAATTTAAAATGAAAGATTTAAATTAAAAAAATTTAAACATAATATAGACAAAGGAAGTTAATTACATATGCCCGGCTACACCGTTTTATACTTAATTTTTTCTCAAGTTTGTTTATTTGGAAATGTTTGGAAATATTGCAAAAATTTAGAGATTACAGATTATTTTTGATTTGTATTGATTGATTATTGCTATTGATATTGTTAGTTCTTTTTACATTGTATTAAAATTTTTTTCTTTTTTTTTTTATTCTCTTCAAGAATGTATTTTAGAAATATCTTTCATTCGGATGACCGTGAACTTTTTACAGTTTAATTTATTCCATAGGATTTATCTAAATTGTTTTGCAGGTTCTATAGATTTTTGCCATCCTAATCTTTCCTTTCATGCGAATTATTGTATGATTTTTTATTTTTTATATTTTTTCTTGCTGCTTAATTTATCTTCTATATTTTTATGTACCCCGTAATTTCCTCTTCATTTTGTTATTACTCGCGTTCTTTTCAAAAATTTGTATTTTAATTTAGAACTCTTAATTGAAACCATATATTATCTATGAACTATATCTTATTTAAATTAATTCTTATTTTTTCTTGTCGTTGTCGAATTCTAATTTATTTTTAAGGCCCACATTGGGTGTCATATTTACTAATATTGTTTACTTATATCATTTGTTACTACAAAACTACCTTTATTACTATCATTTATAACTTAATCAGTTTACTTTATGTTAATATTTCTTTGTTTGGTTTCCTATAAATTTAAACATATTTTCATTACTACAATTTATTACTCGATAAGAAATAAACATACTCTTATTCTTTGTAACTTCTGCATGTGCAATATTTATAATTTAATACATATTATGATAGTGTCGTATATAATGCAGTACGACAAGGTTATATGGTCAAGATTAGTTTTGGTATGTTTAACTAACTAACCACATTCATCAAGTGACATAATTTACTTATATTTACATTTACTTCTAGTTTAATATTTCCATTGGTTTATTTCTCCATAATCATTCACTTAGTAGTTCTCATATTCAAAACTACACACTTATACTATATCTAAATAAACTTTTCCGGTGATTCTAGGTATAGAATAGATTAAAAAGCATAAGTATTTGCAAATAATATTGTATTGGCATGTGTTAATCCCCCCGCGGGTCTTAGATAGCATTGCAATAGATTTGCAGAACGCTGAATAGCAATTTTCACATTTGATGTGCTTTCTTAATTGATTGCACAGAAAATAACGAAATACACAAGCAGCAAAGTCTGTAAGCACAACGTGGTTCAATTGCATCACATTCTTGCACTCACATACCTTTTTTTTATTCGGTTATCCAATTGCGTACCGGTACTTTTCAATTTCAAAAAAAAAAGCAAAGTAAACTAAAAATTTATTTATAATTAATCAACTTATCTAAATATTCTTCTTTCTCAAAGTTATCGTTTCTTCCAATTTTTGAACTTTACTGTTTTACGTACCTTCAATGCAATATTTTAAATATCTAATTTTTAAAATATCGAAAACATATTATATAATACAAAAGTAAATAAAATAAATTTTGTTTTATAATTTTTAATTCCAAAAACCTTAAAAATGTGTTTGTTTTATTTTCCCTTTGTATATTTTGAATGTGTTCCTTGAGCAACCCTAAACACTGCTTAGATGCACGTGCATGTAATGTTTGTTGTAGTTATTGCATGTCTGCATAATTGTGCAATTAAAAACACTTTTTTTATTTGGAACATTGACAAATTATAACGATTTTCTACACACATTCTCATAAAACAGAAAATAAATTAATAAAATTTTTGAATTATTTTAAATTATTGATGCTTTTAATTGTATAACTAACTTCGGTTAAAAAACCGAAATTGGTGACGCTGCAGCTGGTAGCTAAAGCTGCGTTCTGCCGACTTTTTCCAAAATGTTGTAATGAAAGGTGGTAAAAAGGTAGGCATTCCGCTTGGATCATAGTAGCTACATAAAAAAGTTGTTATAGTATCACGCGTCTCCACCCTTACTCTCCGATCTCCTGGCAGCAATGAACATATTATTTACTTTCCTCTTTCTTTGTGAAACTGGCCTCAAGCTCATCGCCTTTGGAATTAAGGTAATATTTAACTTTTTACAACCTGAAATCACTTTTTACTATTCGTAATTGGCTAATATGTGTACTATATTTTACTTATTTACTAGGTCTACATTTAATTTAATAGTTTGTAGTTTTAAGCCTAATTCTGCAATTTGCTAGCGAATTAGATATCACCTATAGTTTTTTCTTTTCTTTTTTCCATAACCAAATTAATGCACCATATTTTATTAATCATTCAAATTTTGTAGCTACTTGGACACAACTAGAGTAGGTGTAGTTTAGTGCAAATTTGCTATTAAATCACGTAATCGGATCACTTGTTAGACATTTAGATCTATTGCGTTTGCTTCAAGCAAATTAGTTTGCATGTTAGATAACCAATATCCTATTATCCAAAAAAATGTGTTTTTAATTTACATTATGTCTAGACTTTCAAAAAATGTTTTACTTTCAACCCATTATTTACTTTCCCAAAAATCTTTTAAAATTTTCGATAATAGTCAAAATAAATTAGAAATTATTGTTTAAAAATTAGAAATTAAGTAGAATTTTAAACTTATGTTTAGTGGAATTTCTAAATGTTTGGAATAATTTAGAATTAAAAAAAATATTTTAACACATTTTTTGTGCTCGAGCTAATTTGACTTTATTTTTAACAGAATTTCTTCAAAGATCCCTGGAACACTTTCGATTTTGTTACGGTTGTTGGAAGTATCGTTGATGCCATGGTTGTCGAATTTGGGGTAAGTTTCGCTAAGAAAATATCTAGAAAGTTAAGGTTCTATAATTTTGCAAACGTATCATAAACTGTTATTGTAAATCCGTAGAGAATTTTCTCTCAAAGTAATTTTATTTTATACTCGCATGTCACTATCTTGCAATTTTTCATATGTATTTTCAATCTTCTTCTTCTTCAATCTGTTAATTCAGTAGCATGAGAATAATCTTTATGTAAATACAAATGCTTATTTCTCTTATTAGTATTGAAACTCCTTAGGCAGTAATATTAACCGTATCAATATTTTAGAACACCCAAAAATTCAGAAAATATTTTTAAGTTTTCACAAATAGAGTACACTGTAAGTATTATAATGCAATGAATTCCGAACTGAATAAAATATTATATTGTATGGTGAAAACGTTTACGAAAATTATACATACTGTATATTTTACTTGTGAAAACTTGGTGTGCCATTGATACGGAAAATACCACTGCTTGATTAGTCTTATTTAATATCTTACACATACTCAAAAAAAGTAACGTAAAAATATAAAAATACTTACTTTGATATCTCTATCTATTGCCAATCAAATTATCTTTTTCGCTATATTTAAGAAAATATTTTCCACTTACTTTCTTCGCAATTTAAATTTATTTTCTAACCAACTGGCGGGAAAATAAATGTAAATCACGAATAAATAAAAATCTAACAGCTCAAATTTAATGCACCAGATTTACCAATAACAGTTTATGACATAAAATTATTAATTAACTTTGTAATAATTAATTGAATCTTCAGTCAGTTTAAATAGTAAAATATAACAGTAAAAACTACACACACAATTTAACACTTCTTTATTGACAATTTTATTTTGACTTATATTATTTTTGTACAATTTAAAATATTCCTTTTATTTCAACGTAAGGAAAGAGCCGAAAAGACTACAAAAGAAAGGGTAAGTATAGTAAAACGCACAAAGTAAAATAAAAAGTAACAAATTTTTAATTTAAAATTTTAATTTAAAAATTTATTACTTTATTGGTGTTGCAAGCTTTGGGTGTATTTAGTTATAATTGCGTCATAAATGTATTTAAGTGTACTTTAGTTTTAACTATTATGGTAAAAAATAAATCATTAAAATGGTAGTTCTTTAGGATTCCTGTTGTAACAAAAAAGGTTAGTTTAGATTTTAGTAGAGCATGCCAATGATCACTAGAAACACATAATTTGTAATAATTACAAATAATCCAATTCAAATATTGTCGAATGCCCAGAAAGCTGGAGAGCAGCTGAACGTGATCTTCAGATTTACAGTTAGTAAAGAATTTTGCCACGCTGCTGGATGTTGCAATTTTAAATAATTATACTTCTATTTTTCATAATAAAACATAATATTAAAAGTTAAAATGCATCATCTGTATGCATCTGAAGATGAAGAGTTCCTTCAGGGTAACTTCGAAACCTACAGATCATACAATGAGATGAGTCGTTGATGTTTTTTGACTGCTTCCTGCGGAAGGCGCTTTGGTTATGCACAGTGAAGAAAATACTCTCTATGATAATCATACGACCGGCGTCATTTTTCTTATTTGTTTATATTTTTTAGTTTTAAAATTAACAGGAACAAAAATAATTTTAATATTCAGATTCAAGCATGTAACACAAAAGCATAATATTATAAATATTTAGCTCTATTGCTTCTATACTGATGTTATTATTTGTATTATCAATTTTTATCAAGTTAACAAGATCATACTGGTTCAATGAAAACTAAGATTAATTTCTTAAGGGTGAGAACTTAACATATAATTTATTAAAAATGATATTGATATCTATCACTGATAAAAACTACTATATGTACATAAGTAACTTGGACAATAGATTATTTTCTACTTATTTTTATCTGCAATTTTGATAAAAACTGAAAAAGTTGTATTGTATTAATTTAAGATATCAATATTACTATTTATTGTATGCTTTACTGCTACATATTAATGTATCCTTCACTTTTTTTTTAATATTTGTTTTTATATTTTTTTTACTTTTCTACTCAACCAGAATTGTCATTTTACGACAAAATTAAGCAAATAATTAACCAAAAAATGTTTAATTCTAAGCCGAGCCTGAGAAATTACAATAAATTTTTTATATTATTCCTTATTGGCAGGTTCAAGTTTTTATATTTTAAATTAACAAAAATTTTACAATATAATATTTTAAAAATAAAAAATATTATACTTTAGTCCTTATGAACTTTTTGTAAAATCAGTCTATTTCACAGAAAAAGAAAATAAATAGCGAAAGGTAAAATACAAAATATTTTATTTTTAATTTTATTCAATAAAGATTTCATTATTTTTGACTTTTCTAAGAAAGGACAGCCTTTTCAAAAAAATTTTCTAAACCAAAGTGGTTTGTTAAATTTGTTATCCGGAATTCTGTCGTCTTTTATTAGAAAATACTTGATTTAAAAAGGACAGAGTTTGCAAGAGAAACAAAAAATCAAATTTATTTTAAAAAAATATTTTTCTGTTTGCTTAAATTTTTTTTTAAATACCAATGGTTAGAATCTAACTTGCAGATCATTCCATGCTCCTTAAAAATTCAGTTTACCCTAAAAAATCAATAATTTCGGTACTATGGCTACTTGAAGATATAAAAATGAAAACTTTTCCTTTGTGTTTGGACTTTTATAAACTAATTTCAAAAATTTTCAAATGAAAAAATCATCATTTTGATAAACAAAATTCGTTGTATTGTTGAACAAACTTATCAATACAATATTCTATCGAGTTTTAATTGTATCGATTTGGATAGTGTAGATTTTGATTCCGGTATAATATTCTTAGACTTTAGAACTTAGAATGCTTACTGGAATCTATATAATCGCTTCCAATTTATTTACGAGCCCCACGTTGGGCGCCATATGTATTATTCTACTCACAACTTAATATTAATAATATAACATATACATTCAGCAAATAGTATAGGAAAACTACTTATTATATTGAGTACACTGCAGTGTTTTTTAGTACTATGCCTTTTGAAACTATTTCGATATTTTACTACAACGCCCAAAGCGATTAAACAATCTGCAAGGTGTTTCATAAACAGAATTGGACACTTGATTGGTCGCTGTTTTAATTTCTACCACTTTAAGTAAATTATTTTGTTTTGAATTGCTGTTGTCACAGCCTTAAGTATACTGTGCGTTTTGTTAATATTAAAAGGTTTTCAGTATCAACACCTAAGTTTTTACAGCCCAAGAGTGTTCTTACTGTAAATGTTCAATGGAACGCTTCTACAAAGCATGATTTACTGTCAATATAAGCACAAATAAAAAACTACGATAATGCATGTTGTGAGATACAAATAATATATAAATTATTCTAATAATTATTATCAAAGCACGCAAACTGAGTAAAGTAATTGAATTTGGTAAGTAAATCATTTTATGGAACACACACTTGACACACAAGAAACACAAAATCTTCTACATAACTTACAGGATGCATTATAATCGTCAATATGAAGTATTTAGTAGCAATAGAATTAGGCTTTACATGAGAATTAGTTGGTAGTATAACAATGTAACGGTGTAAAATTAGATACCTAGAATTATAATTTAGAAGCATTTTAGTTTTTCAAAATCCCCTCAGACTTTGCTCACTAAAATCAAAACATATTTTTTCTAAAGGTATCGTGGAACTCTGGTTAATTAAATTTCTTAATGAATAATATTGTATTACTACAGTTTTTGCACAGTAGATTTAAAATCATTGATATGTAGGTACCATAACAAATTAAATACTATTCTCCAGTGAACCAAGTCTGAAACGAAACACAATCCAGAAAACTAATACTAAAAGCCATTTTAAATTTGAATTCCAGCAAGAAAATTCAATTAACGTTGGGTTTTTGAGGCTGTTCAGAGCTGCGCGATTAATAAAACTGTTAAGACAAGGATATACGATTCGTATTCTTCTTTGGACATTCGTACAAAGTTTTAAAGCCTTACCCTACGTTTGTTTGCTGATAGCCATGCTCTTTTTCATTTACGCAATCATTGGGATGCAGGTATGTACAACTTCAAATTTATTAAATTCAAAACTTAAAGTAAATTTATTTTAGGTGTTTGGTAACATTGAGAATAACACAAGCGAGAATATTAACAGGCACAATAACTTTAGAAATTTCATTCAAGGCTTGATGCTATTGTTTAGGTAAGATTACTCTAGCGAAGTCTCATTTTCTTAAACTAAAGTTATGTTGAAATAGGTGTGCAACTGGAGAGGGTTGGCCCAATATTATGTTGTCTTGCATAAAAGATAGACCATGTGATCCTGACGCAAAGAAACCAACGAACAGTTGTGGTTCAAATTTGGCCTACGCATATTTTGTTTCCTTCATCTTTTTTTGCTCCTTTCTCGTAAGTTACCGAAAGATATTTGGAGGTTGGTTTGTATAAAAATTGATTGCAGATGTTGAATTTGTTCGTTGCTGTTATTATGGATAATTTTGATTACTTAACTCGAGATCCATCCATTCTCGGTGCACATCATTTAGACGAGTTTGTTCGAATTTGGGCGGAATACGATCCTAACGCAACGTAAATTGAAAATTTTCTAAGTTGGTGTAAGTTTTAAATCTAAATTGTTACAGGGGGAAAATTTTGTATCAAGAAATGTATGATATGTTAAAAAATATGGATCCACCTTTAGGTTTTGGTAATAAGTGTCCCAATAGATTAGCTTACAAAAAACTGATACGAATGAATATGCCGATTGATGATGACGGAAAAGTTAATTTTACCACCACTTTATTTGCATTGATTCGAGAAAATCTAGGAATGAAGATAAGATTAGGTAAGTTTATTATGGTTCAGTGATTGTGTTTTGGAAGATAACTTTTATGTGCTTAGCTGAAGAGATGGATCAAGCGAATATCGAACTGAGACATACGATTCAAAGTATTTGGCCTTTGGAAGCCAAAAATATGATTAATCTTTTAGTGCCTCCAACTGATCAGCTGAATTGTGGAAAGTTAACCGTGGGTAAAATATATGGCGGATTATTAATTTTGGAAAGTTGGCGTTCAACGCGATTTGGCCAATTGGAGCCTACTGGTCTTCCGGTACGTTAGCTGTTTACAATATCTATTATACAGACACAAATAAAAATAACGAAACAATTAATTAGGTATATAATTTATTCAAAATTGTATTATTACAACACCCATTATTTATTTAGTGTTTAGTGTCTATTGACTGTTTCCTTGGCATAGATTTGCCATTTTGTTGTATTTAGTAGTTGTTCAATTTAAAGAATGTGATTAGAAACCTCACAATGTACTTCTAAACCCTTTGAGATGCCCTTGATAAAACAACCAAACCCTTCTGCCTGAAATTGTTATCACATACCACATACAACAACACACTAGCATAGAACAAGAGAATACATAGCATAATAGGGTAGTTGTCCTATAACTTTTTGTGTTTATTGCAGGATTACGGAAATAGTCCCTCAACGAATCATGTGGTAGTACATAATTTTTTGCTCTAAATTTTACTAGTTTTGAGATTTAGTTGTTCGAGGCGTCTCCACAGATGCAACGATCACACGTTCTCATTCATAGTATAGTCCTGTAGCAAAAATTTTTTCTTCGTAATAATTTTCTCTTTTGCCTGATTTCCTGCACTCTTATTTATTAGTACCTTCAATTTTACTATTTACATGCGTTTTTACTAATATGTCCATTGCTGTATTTGTCTTTTTGATATTTTACACATATAATATTTGTGCATGAGTATATTTCGTATTGTCTTAAAAATATTTAAATAATATACAAGGTGAGTCATTTTTTAAACATTGCCAAAAAAATGCTCAAAACTTTTGTAAATATATTACGCTGTTTAAAAAAATCTTAATGTCTCACCCTGTAAATAATAACAATTTTTATCTGTGCTTTCTTGTGTATTAGCAGTGAGTTTAACTATTCTAACTTAAATCACGCCTTAAATTTTTTCTATACACCTCACTGTGTGATTTGTCTTTTAATGTAAATATAGTTCGACGACTGCGAAGGTAAATAATAGAATCTTAAAGCCGTTTTTAAGCTCGCTGCTATTTTTAACACAGTTTTTGATAATGAAATTTGGCATTCAAATTTGTTGCATGGTGCATTTGGAATGCAGTAATATATTTTCAATTTTTAAAAATTGGTAATAAAACATGAGGTCTAGTATTACAATCAGTATTTTTAAAAACGAAATTTTGAATTAGCAATCAGTTCTTTAGTTAAAAAGTTATTTTGAATGATAGACGTGCTCTTAAGAAGTTTTTAATATTTTTGCAAATTAAAAAGTAATTTTAAAGTAAAACTTCAAAACTGAGCAGTATGAGGGGTATGTAATATTTAATTGGAAATATCAAAACAGCGGATTGCAGTGAAGTTTAAGTTAAAGTTATGTTAAACTAACAGAAAGCGTCGTTTTTTGACTGCCTGTTGGATATGGCGGGTCATTTGGGAGAAAGTCGAACTGGATCGCTCAGTCTGGAGGGGGCTCCATTAATGGGTGGTCACGAAAATATCGAATCTAATCCGCATCATGAGGATGGTCCTCTTGCCACACTTGCACGTCGAAGCACCAAACGTAATCGATCCTTTAGGTAATTTTGCTTTCGTTTTACTAAATCCTTCACAGTTAACTTACACTTTTTTTTCTTTTTTTCAGGAACAAAAAGGTGAAACTCAACAACTGTGTGGTAAATTGTTGTTTACGTTACCCTTTAACTACGATAAGATAGAAATAGTAAATTTTAGAATAGGAACTCAATATAAAAAGTTAAAGTTACTTAATAGTTATATTCCACTATAATTTTAGAAGAAAGTATAGTAAAGTTAACGTCATAGTTAAATATTGGTGTTTAATTCGGTTTTAGGATTACGAGTTAGGTCAACAGTTAATTTGGTAATATCTTGTATTGTTAGAAATAGCTTAGCGACGTTTAGATATTTGCTCTTTGGTAGGTATTTTTCGCATAGTTCTTGTAACGTTTCGAGCACTAACTGCATGACTTGTTTAGAGCATGAATTTTCATTGTATTTGTTCAACACGGGACATGGTATGAATGGGTTGATTCAATCACTTTTGATAATTATTTCGTCTGTTTATTGTGAACTTTTGAAATATTTACAAATTTTATGCAACTTTTTTAAATCTTTTTTCCTAGCGTTACTTTAAGTAATTTATTGTAGTGTGCAGTAAATATAAACCGAGTGGTTAACCAATAGAGTAAATATTTATGATTATTTAATCGGTGGCATTATTAGAGCAAAATCATTGGTTAACCACTTTATTATAAAGTTGTTTTTTTTTCAAAACAAACTTTAAACTAACAAAATTAATTAGGTTATGGAACTGCAAGAAGCGTTGGGATCCAGAAGACCGTCGTGTGAAAGCTTAATGGACCAACAACATCTCCATCCATCGACTTACACAAATGTACATCGTAGATCTCCTAGCATAAGGTTGGTTTTTTTAAGTGTTGCTATGATATTCTCATTTCGTTGCATCTTCATTTGTAGACGTGGTAATTCGCCGTCGTTAACACGTAGTCCATCTCCGGGAAGACATTATCCTCATCATCTCCACCACGACATCGGCTTTTCGGATACTGTATCAAATGTAGTAGAAATTGTTAAACATGAACACCACAGATCCCACTCGAACAAAAGCAGATACATGAGAGGTGAGTTGTTCAAATTAAATACAGACTATCCCGCATAATTTATTATTTAGGATCATGGTCAGCGTCGACTAGTCCAGCACGATCACCCTCTCCAACGGGGAGAAAGCTACATCATTCATCGCGGCATGGTTTATTGAGAAATTCTCGAAAAGGTTATGGTACTACAAGTCTGTGTCAGCGTTCTCGTTCACCAAGTCCGACGCACTTAACGCCTCATCAGCATGGACCTGCGGCTATAGGTAAAATTTATTCACCTTTAAAGCCTAATTTAAAGATTAATGGAAAGTTTTATAATAATTCGTGGTACTTATAAACTGTAAAGGCGAAGTAGCGACTGCTTTGGACGTCAGCATTTCAAGAGAGCTAAAATATGAAATTTTGATAAAGTAAACCTTAGAAAAAGCAAAAATGAAATGATGTTTTTGATCTTTAGAATAATAATTTGGGGTACCTTAGTTTGATTAGCCTTAAAGCGCCATACGGGTACAAAAGTTGGTCTGAACCTATAGTCTTGACGAAGGAAAAAATGATGCAGCAAAACGAGTTATGCTGACAAAATCCAGCGTTGGAAAATAACTGAAATAACATTTTAGGATTTTAATTTACTAGATAACTTAGATATAGACAGCAGTTTTATATTTTCTCCGTTTAGAGATTTGTCTTGAGATGATTTTTAATAAAAATATTTTTGCAAAAGAATACATGGATTGCCTTACTAGGCATTGCTTCCTTAAAAATTTGAAACAGAAGTTCAGCAAATTTCAGAACTGATAGCTTCCATGGCTATTAAATACGTGGATTTACAAAAAGCAAGGTTTTATTAAGAGAAGAACAATTGAAAAGCAGGAAAGAAGTAAAAAACAAGAAAAATAAAATTTTTGTTAAATAATTTAGGTAATTTCCTGCAGTTTTCGCTCTTCTTGTTTCCAGTTTTTCATCGCAATTAATTTTCTCACTAAAAAATCACATTCACAGCATAAAATTAATTAAATTCCATCATCTGTAACCTCTCAAAATCATTTTAATGTAATTTATAATTTCGATCATCTCTAAATAGGAGTTAAAAGATGTCTATGTAGAACTTTTAAAACAAATATCAGCACCAACATCAAATGGCGTTTAATCTACCATAAAAAGCGAACTGAAACGAAGCTCAACCTGATGAAGCTCCCCAAAAGTGAAACCAAATAAACCACTGTCTACCACACCGATTTTACTACTAGAAATAGCTTTGGAAAAAAATTGCGTTTATATAATTCAACACTGATTCACAAGTTTTCAATTTCAGAAATAGAGGTAAAATATCTGAAAACAAGCAACTGAATAACCTCAACGCCTACAGAACAACTCCGAAGCCATCTTTTACTTCAACTTTTACAACTCTCGAACAAAATTTCCAACAGATTAAATAACGTATACAAATTTTGATTTGTTGAAATTAAAAGTAACAAGTTTTAGCAAGTAACAGGTTATACATATCAAAAATATTCCAAAAAAAAAAAGTTTTAAGTACTAAAATTAATTTGATGACATCCCTGGTAGTTTAATATTTGAAATAGCTCAAATATAAAATTTTTTGCTTTATAAAAAATTATTTTTATCTCGTAGTAGTGACCTTGAAAAAATATATATTTTTATGTTTACTATTTTCTCACGTCTCGCAATAACTTTATAATATTTTGTCTGCTATACATATTCAACATTGTCATCATTAGCAGTTTTTTTCAATTTGAGAAATTAATTCTGATTAATTTTTTGCATTTTTATGGTTACAGAACCTAAATAATAAATATTTTGTGATAGTATTATTAATCTGATTATTAAAAGTTTAATTTTTTTTTAAACTACTAATCTTTGTTTTATTCTTTGTTCATTTAAAAAAATATTTTATTTTCACTTTATTTAATTTTTCTATATTTGTTTTTCATACCTGATTTAATGTATTGTATAATTTAATATCTATTTATTTACTTTATTTTGCTTATCTTGGTATTTACTTTTAATTATTTTTGTTGTATTTACTTTTATCTCGTCGATGCTTTTATTCAACACAATTAAACCAAACACAGCAACAAAATATTGATTTATATTCTGTAATGATCATGATATTATGATATAATATGATATATGTTATAATAGGTAATACATACTATTACATATAATATATTACATACAAATATTTTAGTTTAGGTATGTAATATAATATATTTTTGATATTAAAAAAATATAAATTTTAATGTTCAATTAACTTAGTCTTACAAGAAATATTTATACATATTTTATATTATATTAAATATTATACATACATATCATATAAAATACATTATTATATAATGTAATATATAAGATTATATTCGGTCTTACTATGTTGTGATGCCAAACTACCATTTTCTTTTGATTTTACAGAGTTTGTTGTGTTTCTTTAGAAATCTTTCGTCGTTCATTCTTTTTTTTACATAAACAGGAAAAATTTATTTGGTGTACTGTGTTGGCCTTTTTATGTTTGTAAATTTTTATGAGATGTCTTATAAAGATCAATAAAATTGATATTAGTGATTTAGTATAGAGAATGATATAATGAAATTATTATTTTTGAAAAATTCTTATAGCTGGAGCTGTTATTGGTTTGCCAATGCAACAATCTGCTGCTCATCAAGGTAGTGTGCAACATAGTCACCCCGTATTGGGAGGACGTCGAGGTCAAGGTAGAAGATTGCCACCAACTCCCTGCAAACCGTCCACATTGCAATTAAGGCCAGGACCTATAAACTTTCCAAAACTAAATGCTTCCCCAACACACGTAAATGTTAGTATAGAATTATTTGAGAAATTTTAATTAGTTGTGGTTAAAATGTATTTCGAAATTTAGATTCAAACGCATTCTGCACATACGACTCCACACAGCCACGTAGCAGTGCAAAATGTGATAAGGGAACGAGAACCGTTACGAGAAATAGTGCCACCAACAAATTTTGAAGGTTCTCCTGCACCTCTTAGTTTTGAACAAGCCGTAGCATTGGGTCGTGGTGGTCGAATGCTACCAAGTCCTGTACCAAATGGTTATAAACCAAAGCCTACACGATCGCGTCACTCCGATTCCGATGACGACGATTGGTGCTAACATAAGGCAAAGTTTATGTACTTGACCAAACGAGTGACTACAGTTGTATACATTTGTGTCGTGCTTTTATAAACCATAAAAATTTAAAGACAAACCGTCACTTAAAGTGCTTTAAATAAAAAGAAGCTAATATTTATTAAACCTTCCAGGAATTGAAATTATTCGTTCACATTTTAAATTTTATTGTAATTATTGTTTGACACGATTGTGATGTGATTTTACCAAACGAACTTCAGTACCTAATAATTCCCTATTTTATAAATACTGCCAACCCGAATAAAAGTTTTGGTTACTCCTTTGTTAACTGCAATGATTAGTTATATTTAGAAGAAATGAGAAAGAGTTTAAAAGGTGCGTGCATTATAACCTTTTAACTAAGAGATAAATTATGTGAATATTTGCAGTTAAACCGTATTCTAATAATAATTATAATTCTTCCCTAAAGTGCTTTAAAATCACTAAATTTACAAATATACTTGTTAATAAAGTTTTAGCTTAAAACTGTAGCTGACGGTTATAAAATTATTTAATGATTTATGTGTGATTTAGTGCCATCGGTTTAATAGAATCACTGTTTCTGTGATATGAGCACTACGAGATGTAGTAATGAAGCGCAAATTTATTAAATAAATACTAACTATGTTAGTAAAAAAACATCTCTTTTGTAATTTGTGCTTAATAATTTTTCTCTTTTTTACATTATAATATATCTTATTTATTGTTCTTTTTAGACATAAGCGGAACAATCGATTGGAAAGTTTCTCAAAACCAAACAAACGCAGCCAGCTTCGACAGTCTCATTTTTGAAAATTTTCTCAATCGATTTTCCAATTTTGTTCATTTTTTTAATTAATTATATTGGTTATATTTATTTTGTACCCGTTACGGTTGAAGTAGATTAAAAGTAATGTTGTAATTTGAGGCTGTTTTTTACCATTAATTAAATAGAAATAGTGACGTATTTTTTTCAATAAAAATTTCTTTTGGTCGAAATCGCTCGCAGAAGTTAATTTTTAATGAAAAATACACTTGTATTTAATATTTAATTTGATAAATCAGATTAGAATGTAATATAGTTTATTAAAAAATGATGCCTTATATAAATCTAACTTATTCTATGAAGAACAATTAAGTTTTAAGTAAACAACCATAAAAAGTTCGTGTACTTATGTGTATATTCATACTTTTTACATAATATGTAATTTACAATGAAGTTCATCTCCTCCAAGCAGACCTCTCTTAATTTTGAAATGTGGCTAACATTTGACCGGCATACACTTGTTCATTTATGCCCCCCACCCCCCCGAAATGTTTTTGGAAATTTTAAAATTACAATTTTTTTGGTAATATTTGATATTAATACGAAAAGAAAATGATAAGAAAAAAAAATAATAATAATAATTGATTAATTTTGCAAATATTTTAAATCGAAAAATTATAATCCGCTACTTGGAATAAATGAACAAGAAAATAACAAGAACATGATTACTTCAAATTAAAGCACTTATTTCGTGTAATAATGGTGATATGCTCATTATATAAGATATAGATTAAATTTTGAACGAAATTTTTGAGTTACTAAATTATTTTGAATATTTGCAGAATTGTGTGGTTGTTGTCGTATAACAACAAAATGGTACTGTCGTGACGACAGCCTTAGTAATTTATATTAGCCTATTTCGAATTATCGATAATTGGCTTTCGTTTCCATCTATTTTAATATAAACTATTAAATAATTCTGCCAATTGAAAAAAAAATGCGGGTCTAGAATTATTATTCTACTTGTATGTAATAGCTTTAGACATTGGAACGTATGCGTCCCATTTATACCTACCCGTGTGCGTGCATGTTACGTCGTTGTTTGTGTGGGCTTAGCTCAACTAATTTATATGGATAATTTGTATTAAAAATATTTCTTGTTTTTATTCAAATATTGTAGATTACCTCTTTAACCCCCTTTTAATAACTAAGATGTATAAAATGTTTTTTAAAATAATAAAACGAGAAATGTTTATTAGTGCGAATTATCACGACGGTATACTTCAAAAATGTTGCTCATCTTATAGATTATTTATATTAATAATAATAAACATTGTTTTATTATTCTATGTATTATAAAAGTATATACTTAAATTTAATAAATTATATATAGCTGTAGTTATATTCGATTATGGTGACAACATTTTTGAAGCGAATTGAATATTGTATAATAAATTTATACATCTTTTTCATATAATATTAAGTTGTTGAATATTTATGTATTTACCTATGTCCTTTAGAGTTTGCATTAGTGTTAAATATCATTATCATCGCTTTAAGAAACCATTTTTTAAAAATAAAACAAGTAAGATGCATAATTAAATTATATAGACTTTTGGTCTAACACATTTTCCTATTTTCCACTTCTCAAAATATTTAAATTACAAAGGTACACACTTCAACAATAACATTTTCATAAAAAGTCTATCGGTCAAGCTAAGAAACACAGATATTCAAGAATAATATACATTTCTTATGCCTAGTTTAGTTTTCGGTTTCTAATTTGAACTAGCAGTCGCTGATGTGAATCAAGAATTTTTAATTTCTAAAAAAATGTGTTTTTTCAGTATATATCTGGATCGAACATCAATGAAACCAAGATTTCTCCCTCTCTGATGCTCTGACAATGTACCTACGCTGGCACAACTGGTTTACTTTTTATTACAAATTAATACACACGGTATACAAATTAAAGGTTAATTTATTAAGACACAACAGTCGCGTGAAGAGGATTGACATCTTTATTTACGTCGCGTTATATGAGAATAAAGAAAAGTCCGTGACGACATATATTTATAATATTTAACAAAACTGAACTAAACCTTAAAATAATAAAAATAAACTAAACAAAAACGTTAAAATAATGAATTTTAACCGCATTTTATTTTAATAATATAAAAATATTATTTAAAATAACAATAAAAAAGACATTGATTTACACCACAAAAATTCTCTTAAAAAATTCATTTTTAAATTCTTTTTCTGTTAAAATAATAGAATTTTAACCAATAAAAGTGAAGAAATACAATACATTTGTAATACTACATACATACATAAATACATATAACATTTCACATAGAACATTTTTTTTATTATTTAAAATAAAACAATGTAAAAACTGGAATATACAACATTTAACAGGTTAGGACTAAGAATATTTGAAAACTGAAAGAAACGAATATTACATTAAAAAATTAGATATAACAGGATACTAAATAAAATTTAGTAATGCGATATAAGGCCCTATTTCACGATTATTATTGTTCTTCAGTAGCACATAGCTAGGAGAAAGGAAAAAAATAATAGGAAACAAGAAATTATATTCGAATACATTTTTTTGAAAATGTACAATAATTAGTGACACAAATATCTATTAGCTATTTAAAATATTAGCTATTTAATATTTACATATAATATTTAATTTCAATAATTTAAGTACAGGTAAATCGTCCATTACGACGACATAAGGTTCGGTTCCGTATCAAAATTCTAAGAACAGTCTAACATGTTTATTTAATACATATATTATATGATATTCAAAATAAATTATAAATGTATTTAATAAATACAATTTGAATTCGTTTAAAAAATAAATAATAATCTCTTGATATAAATAATGAAATTTTTAAAATAAATAATAACTCACTAGTTCGTCGGTACTAAATTAAATTCTCACACTTTTTTGAAAAAAGCATCCAATTTTATTTTGCTTTGATTGTTGTTTCCTTTCTTGCAGAATCATATCATAAAGTCGAACGGCAGCTGTGACGCTTCTTTTATCTCAGAAACAATTTCACACACACAATAGGCTGCTCGCGTACACGGCAATACAATAAAACAACGTGTGTGTAAAAGTGTGTCTGCTATTAGAATCGCGGCACCTACTGACGTCTGGTGTCGGTCGAACCGAAGAATCCCACGGCCGAACGAACCGGGGAATCCCACGCCGGCGCAAAATGAAGTTTACCTGTATAGAAGATATTTAAAGTCAATGTACCATAACTAATAAAAGGTCAACAAAACTTGACTTCAAATGCTTCTCGTGTCTAAACTATTAAACATAATTTTATATTTTATGCTGTCATGGACTTTTTCGTAGAAACTTTAATTTTCTACAAAATTATTTAATATCGTAGATATTAAATTATTTGTCCTTATACATACCATATAGTCGATCTAAGATATAAATAATATAGGTGGCGCGTCGTTTGCAAAGTCTAATTTACATCGGGAAACTTCAGATAATTTAAAAAGTACTTAATCTTGTAATAATAATAATAATATTTATTTTACGGATAAACCATTTTACAACAAACATTTTGTATATTAAACATTCACCACAAAAAAGCGAAATGTTATAACCAAATAACTACGTCTATTCGATATTACATTTAACTCTGTTCAAATCTATCTTATTTATGACTTAACCCGGTTCAATTTAGGCAACACGCATAGCACTTCAATCGCAAAAATTTTGTTATTGTAATAGCGTCTAACTTCAAAGCAATTTCGTTGGTTTACAATTCAAGGTTGTCACTTTAGTACAAATTCCAATATTTTTCTTTAAAAAAACAGACTATAGATGGATGAACCAAGCAATATTAAATTTAATTATAACTTCAACGTTCCTATTATCGCCGTTCCGTGATCCATCTATAAGTATATAAAATGAGCATTTCAAAACCCAGTAATATTTTTTATATACTATCATATTAAAATTTCAGGTAATACCTGTTTTCTATAAATAGCAAAATAACTTAAAAAATGAAATTTTTAAGTATTTATTTGTTTAGTTTGATTATTTATTTAATACCTCTTTTTATAGATACAACTATAAAAATATTTAAATACATAGGTTTTACGGTATAATACAAATGAGAAATTTCACAAAAAATATTAAAAATATTAATTAATAAATTTTATATTGTGATATTTTTAAAATATTGTTTTAAATCTATCTTATTCAACTAGGTAACTTAAATATATTACATTAAGGGGTACCAATAGTGTAACCGCCAAAAAAAAGTGATTTTCGAGAATTTGTAGAATATATTTTTGTATGAATTATATACACGCAGTAATTTTTTGGTATCACAATATTTAATTTTCAGCAATTTATGCACCGTCTCTCGAGTGTCTAAAAAAAATTATTGCGGTCTTCGGAGTAATTGAAATAAAAATAAACAAAAAAAGCCCGTTCAACTAGAAGATATCATACCTATACCGTGACACAGTATTGTGAAAAATTGGAAGGTCATGGCATGAAGAAACTAAAACTAATACGTTAAAATAAGATTTAAGTTTTTTTTTTAAGTTTCTGTAGTTTCTCCTTCTAGTTCATCGCCTGATGATGCCATAGTATGGTGAAAACGTTTGCGATAATATACATACAGTGTATTTATATATTGTGATAACTTAAACATTTTAGTTTTCGAAAAAGTGTTTTGTGCATTTTTTGGTTTATGCTAAAAATTTGATATGATTCTGTAGTTGCGTCTTAATTTTTACGTCTGGTTACGTACAATCATTTATATTCTTTTTAATAATTATATTAAAGTGTACCAACACATTAATCTGATAAATATTTATTTTCAGGAAACATTTTTGTTGAGATTTTTAAGTCATTAACACAATTTTAGTATTGTTTGTTATATATGTACTATATTGAAAATAAAAAGAAAGAAATAAATAAATAAAATAAAAAAATATAGAGAAAAACATAAAAATAATGAAGATTACCTACAATATATTTATAAATTATCTATTCTAAATCGGTATCCTCGCGATTAGGGCAGGTCATACGTTTTTTCTTAGATTTAAAGATTTTATAAAATAAACCATTGCAATAAATAACACAGAAAATTTTGTTTTAGTACTCTCTCATTCAAGTTAATAATTTTAATAATTTTTAGGTTTATTTGGCACTTAACTCGTATTATAAAATTAATAATTAAATATAGACGACACGTTTCAGCTTTATTCACATAGTGATCTTATGTCATTTGTGACTTTATATTATTTTATTATATTTTATTTTATTTATATATTTTAGTCATAAATGATATTATCATATCATGCTATATCAATATCACCTATAACATAAAACTGAAATGCATTGTGTATTTAATTTAATTATCAATTATACTATAATAAGGATTAAGTAACAACAAACCTAAAAATTATTAATATTATTCTTACCAATTAAAACGAAAATAAAAATAACAATTTCTACATTGTAAAATTTATTGGGATACAAAAGTAATAAAATTATATCCGTCGTATAAAATAATATACTATGCTATATTAACAAATTACTATACTTATGAGTCATTTAAACTCTACATTTTTTTGCAATTTATTTTGAAAGAATTTTATGTAGTAATATAGGAAGATATAAAGTTAATCTTAAATTTTGGATGTAATACAAATATTAAGGAATTTGAAATTATGAGATTCGCATAGTAACCTTACATAATTAGTAAGCATTCAAAGAACGAGCTCAACCTTTGGTTTTATAATAATTATTAAAACTTACCTACTACTTATTTAATTTTCTCGAAATTCATAATCGACAACCTTTGTGCAACCTCATCAGTGGGTTTCTTATAAAAATTACAATTCTACGATAGTAAATTTTTTTGAATTTTTTTATTTTTTGGTATTAAAAATTTTACTAAACAGGTTTGTGGGTTTTTAAATTCCATAAAGATTTATGGGCTTCTAGATCATCTATTCCTTAGATTCGTTGTTTCAGGAGATTTATTTAATTAAAAATAATAAAAACTAGATAAATTAGTTTTAACTAGAATAATAATAATAATAATAATAATATTTATTTATTTAGCAAAATGCTATAAAATTACACAAATGTGCGTTTACAACATTTACAGGTACAGACAATTTACAAAATTAATAAAAACTTTACACACTTACAGCAGTCTCTCCCTCGGAAATTACATCGCCAACAAATCTTTAAACAGTCTATAGTTATTGCATTTTTTGATTTCCTCAGGCAAACTAGTATATAACCTTACATTACTTCAAAAAAACAAGTTGTAGGTCCTAGAAGATGAAGCTGCATTCACATAAATATCACAGTTTCTTCTTGGGTCATAAGAATGCATCTGATTTACAAGAGCTCAGATACACTCAAAATTTAAGGCACTTAACATTTCCCTAATTGATGCAAACCTATTACACTGAATAATTATCCTCATTGCTTTATTTTGTATCTTCTGAATTTGCTATCTTTCTGTTCCATTCATATTCAAAAAAAATCGTTAGTTTAATAGTTAAT
Source organism: Cantharis rustica (assembly GCA_911387805.1). Taxonomy (NCBI): domain Eukaryota; kingdom Metazoa; phylum Arthropoda; class Insecta; order Coleoptera; family Cantharidae; genus Cantharis; species Cantharis rustica. Next base: position 42,922,273 of record OU426879.1, read on the forward strand.
TTAGGGTCTGGTCGAAAGACTTGCTTTTATTATTAAAACTTCTATATTTAATAAACAATAAACTAGTAATAAAATAGACGAGTTATATTATCATAGGCCGCTATTTTGTTTATTTTCAGAAAAAATAAAAAAGCTTTGATCACGCTCTAAATTAACTATTAAACTAACGATTTTCTTTGTTTGATTGATTTTAGATGAACCAGTAAAATGTTATGGTGATCACCGCAAAGCACGACTTGTGGGACGGGATCCAACAAACATGGCGATAACTTGGTCTACAATAAATATTTTCTTGTTTTAATTTTTCTCAAATAAAATTAAAACATAATATAATAACTTATTATTCTTATTTGTTTTATAAAATAAAATCAACTACTGTAAAAAAAAAATTATTTAAAATACTCATCTTTTCACTCCTGCTGACTGGACCTAACCCCTTAATGCGGGTAGTGAAAAAATAAAGTTAGATTCAATGATGGACAGTGGAGAAAACGCAAATGATAAAACGGTGATGAAAAAGAAGAATAGGACTACAAAGAGAAAAATTAATAATGTAATAGATAAGAAAGAAAAGAAATTTAAAATTATTAGGTTGTTTGCTCCAGAAAAATTATTGAAGATGATGAAAAAATTAAAACGCTACATTAAAAACGGAAACCAAATCAAGAAAACAAAAGGAAAAATTTGGAAATTAAATGAAAATAAATTGACGCTTACTACCAAAGAAATAAAAAAAAAATTATGGAATTGGACGAAAAGAAAAAAATAAAAATGTTGAAATTAAAGAAAAAACAAAAATTGATAAAAATAACAAGACAGAAAATTCTCGATCAAGGAGATCAAAGAAAAATGGACCGGAAAAAAATTTTAAGAAATGGAAGAGGTGGGGGTTGACGAAGATTGGTGCCGGAGATGTGGACTCCCAAGAAGAAGATTATTCTGTGGAAGTACCGGAAAAGAAAGTAAGAAAGAAAACAAAAACTCGGATGATATAGTATAAAAATTATAATTATTGGTTTATTTATAAAAATTTTATTGAATTTATTTATTTACATGAAAGTTTGATTTGATAATTATGATATTTTGATTTGACTTAATTATGATTTAAAAAAAAAGATTTCATTATTTAATTTAATTTAAAAATTTATTTAACTTGAATTTGAATTATTAAACATTTGATTATTTATTTTAATTTATTTATGAAAATTTTGAATTGAGATTTAATTTAAAGACATTTATTTAACGAAGGAAAATATTTTATTTTGATTTATTGATTGATTATGATATAAAAATTTGATTTTGTTTATGTATTTATTATTTATTTTGGAAAGTATTATGAAAGTTATTTTTCAAAGCACTACAACTTGGTAACTTTTAATCGTGAACACTTGGTTAATTAAGGGGGTAAAATGTCGTGTTTTGAAACGTTAAAATCATTTATTTTTTAATTTTTTAAATCATTTAAAGTTTGTTTTGTTTTAATTTGTAAATTTGTAAACTAACTGTACATAAAATTTTTTTTGTAAATATTGTATTGGTAAAGAACGAAGTGGGAGGAGGCTTTATGCGAGGTTAGACTAGAATAGATGGCGTTATGTCAACAAGGCGAGCGGTGGAAGTTTTTATTACCAGCTATAGTATAATTTTAATTTTGATGATTTAAATAAAAAGTAATTCTGAATTTAATAAAAATAAAAGAAAAGTTGTTTTGATTGGTAAAGTGATAAAGATTGAAATTTTTGGAATTTGGAAAATTTTTGATAAAATTTAAATTGTTTCACGTGTGGTTATGATACCATATGCAAGGTAACATTAACATTATATTCACCACATTTAAAAATAAAATTGAAACTTTCCCTTCCGGAAATTTTTATTATTACAAACAAATTTTTTCAATATTTTATTTTGAATAACGTTTTGAAACCGTTTTGAATTCACACACAAGTTTTAACATACTCTTTTTAAATATGTTATGCTAATTTACATAGCGTTAATTTGATGAAAATGGCACTTTAGAATTTAAATTAAAAACATGGATCACATAACCTATGTGCATGATCGGCTTCAATTTTAAGTTGATAATTCCCATTATTAATTTTTTAATTTAAAAAAAAAAGTGTATATTACAAAATTTTTGGTATCCGACAGAATTTAACACTTAAAAAAATTTGATTCTATAGGTAGGTGCCTAGGATTTTAACTAATTTAATACTAATTAATTAACTTTAGCTAATATGCAATTATTTATGTAGTATAATCCAAAGTAGGTAACAGAAGTTTTTACCTACGCTACTGGTTAAAATTAAGCAATCGTGGTACGTACGCCTATCTAGAGAGAAGATCCGACCAATAGGAGCGAGGTACCTGCTCGAACAATAATTCAAAAAGTTTGTCAAACTTAAACACGCTTATTAAATATTATTGGTATTTAATTAAAAACTAAATGATATTGAAGACAAAATTTTTTAAACCAACTATTGATGAACAAAAAGATATTGAGAAAAACAATAATAGTAACAGAATAACAAATTATAACATAATAATTATTTATTGAAAGTAATTGTATATTTTAAGAAGTTGTCGTAAGTAATACAACAAGAGCTTTGATTTATCCGGATAATTTTTAATTTCAACGAATACGTCATTAGCAATTTAACGAAAGAAAACTTAGACTAAAACACTCGATCAGTTTTCTCGAGCGAAATTTTAAAATTACGTATGAGTATTTTGAAATTAAAAATTATCAGGACAGAAATCAAAGCTAGTGTTGTATTTGGTAAGATAATTCCGCGAATAAACGACGATATTGATTATGGAGGTATTAATATTTATAAATTAAAAACAATACGTAGTATATTATTAACGTCACATTAATTAATATTGGTTTGCTTTGGCTGTCATGGCAAAGGTAAACAAAAAAATATCCGCAAAATTTATCCACTTGCAAATTTGTCTCTTCATAAGTATAATTTTTAGGCGCTAGCAAATTGTCAATTTTGACATTTCTTATGGATTGTTTTATATATGTGTGAAATGATCATTATAAATAGTTCGATTATTATAATATTTAATTGTTATAATACCAATAATATTAAATAACCGAATATCAAACCTTTTTGAATTATGGAGCGTGCAGGTATTTCGTTCTTATTGGACGGATCACCCTTTTGCAAGTTGACAAGAATCTCCAAAGATGTCACTACTCCACTTTAAAAATTAATGATTTGACAGATCAACAAAACCCATGAACAAAACCTAACCTTTTTCATTCAAATAAGTTCACGTGCATTTTATTTCAATTCCAAAAAATGAAGAGGCTCTCCGAGGAAAAAACAAGAATTTTGTTTGAAAAATTATCCAAATTGTAAGTAAACAGCTATATAATTTTTAATATTATTAAATTTAACGTTTTTAGCATTGGAGCAAACATCAAACAATTAATTGAACGACCGGATGGCGTCTACTGCTTCAGAGAACAGAAAGATCGGGTATATTATGTGTCTGAGAAAATTTTAAAAATGGCTGAAACTTTACCGGCCGATCAAATAGTATCAATTGGAACATGCTTTGGAAAATTTACGAAGAATAATAAATTTCGTTTGCATGTTACCTGCTTAAATTATTTAGCTCCTTATGCTCAGGTTTGTATTCAGACTAATTTATTTAAGAAATTTACTCTTGTTAAACTGTACAAATTTTTTCTAAACATAACTTTGCAATTTTATTACTAAAAAGTAGTAACAGCATTCATTTTTTGCAGTGTAAAATCTGGGTGAAGCCATCGATGGAACAACAATTTTTGTATGGACGCAATGTAACTAAAACTGGAATGGGAAGAATTTCCGAAAATGCAGATAAATATCAAGGAGTTATAATCATGAATATGGCAGATTTACCATTAGGTTTTGGAGTAACTGCACGATCTGCTGCAGAATGTAAACAAGCTGACCCGTTAGCCATAGTTTGTTTTAACCAAGGAGATGTTGGTGAATACGTGAGATCCGAAAATGCACTATTATAGGAATACCTTGTTTTTATCGTTTTCTAAACAATTTTTTTTATAATGTACATAATTATTTTAAATGTAAGTAATTTTGTTAATAAATTATTTTTAAATCTCAAGATCTTTATATATTTTCCTATTAAAAAATATTTTTAGCAAGGCTCGGAATGAGTTTACAAATCATGATGCAGATCAGTTCAGTTACGAGTTATTAAAAATAATATTTATCTTATTTGTTCGTATATGAGTTCTGTAGATGCAAAACTCGGTAAATACAAACGTCGTAGTTTTGGGTATTCACAAAAAACAGTTCTTTACTTTAATAAACAACTTAGAGGTTTTATATTTTTATAGTAGGTGCCTGTAATGACTAAGAAATTAGTTAATTGGTCCTGAAACGTATCTTCAATAACAGCGACCGCTAAATTTAAAAATTAAATTGCATTTACCTAGTTTTGCAACAGTATGCTTTCAAAAACCAAGTTTTGCAGCGCTTATCAAGAAATAAATTTGTAATAATTCTTAAAACAATGTATTTTATTCAAAATATCAACATTAATAAAATAATAATTTTACCAAAGCTCTTCCACTGCCGAACTGCATGTTGCTTGGAGCAGAGAGTCGCTTTCCATATTTTCATTCTCTGCTTCTGTGTTCTCAATAATACACTTAACACTGAAACCTAGTTTTGCAACCAATCGTGTATTTTTGATTTAATTTTACAAGTTAGAAAGCAAGTTTTGTAATATTATCGCTTCAGATTCAGATAGAGGATATAATTTACTATAAGATGGCGTTCTCAACTCGATTTTCGTTATTTTGCATTTACCGAGTTTTGCATCTACAGGACTCATATTGCAATTAATTATTGTGGAAGTTATGATTAATTTTAATGAAGTCTCTTGAATGCAATGAATTAAAATAAAAAGCTTCCCAACATTTTTTTAAAGCTTTTTTAAAATTTTCTATCAAAGAAAAAACTGATTAGCCATCTAAGCATTTCTTCAAAGCCTGAATCTTGAAAACGAACAAAATAGTTTTGAACAAATAAATCTTTCAGCTTTGATCTACCATTATTTTTATGTATGTTTTAATCAAATTTTTAGTTAAAAAAAAGTTTCGCCCAACGTGGGGCTCGAACCCACGACCCTGAGATTAAGAGTCTCATGCTCTACCGACTGAGCTAGCCGGGCACTTGATAACCATACCGCAATATTAACTTTCGCAATGGAAAATTTTAAAAATAATACTAGTATCTTAAAAAAATCAAATTTTTAATTTATTGATTTTCAATAATTTTTACCTTACAATTTCTAACACAAGATTATTCTAAAAAAATTTTTATTAAATTTTAATTGAAAGGCATATATTGCATATAAATCCGCGTTGTCGTTTTAGAGAAATTGACAATTTGGAATAATAACAATTTTCAGATTTCCGGAAAGGTTAAATCATAGATCTATGGGTTAAATAGTGTACCGTGGTTCATCGGTTCAGTGAGTGTAATACATTCATGGATATGCTGATATGCATTGTAAACATTGCTAAAATAACATAAATTAAAAATAAATAATTTTTCCAAACATCAACATTTTAGAGAATTTATTAAAAATAAAATGTTGCTTTACTTTTGTACCCAGTAATTTTATTTTAGATAAACAATACACTGTGATATTTTTTTGAATTTATAAATCATCTGGAGAATATAATGGATTTATTTGTGTTGTTATTTTTATCATGCGTATCATTTTTAGTGGGTGTAGTTTTAACTATAGTTGTACAATATTATGCATTCATTAACTATTTTCAAAAGAATCCTGCCGCTAGTCCACCAAAAAAACCCCACATCGAATCAAGTAGTTTACCTGAGGTAACTCTTTATATAAGATTTTTGCTTTACCTATTCTAATTTTTGTACCTATTTAAGAATTTGAAGAAAAAATTGGAAGCCGATGGGTACGATGGTACCGATTCCAGTTTGGCTGTTAATTTACTGTTTCAGTTTTTATTTAACGAATTGCGTCACGCCGATTCAATTAAACGGTGGCTCTACAAGAAGTTGACTTTGGAATTCGAAGAACTTATCACCAAGACTACAACTGGAAAATTTTTTGACAATGTCACCGTAATTTTATTTTACAGTGATTTGATTGGCTTAGTACAACATTTTGTTTTTAGATTAGAGACATGAATATGGGATCTGAATTCCCCGATATTCAAAGTATTTCCATCGAAAGTGTTAAGTTGGATAAAAATGAAGGTCACGTTGATACCCTTAATTTGTGTATAAAATTGGACTATTCGGGAAACTTTTCACTATCGGTGGTTACCAGAATGAAATTTGGTAAAACTGGATATTTGTCTATTAAAGGTAAAGATCTACAACAGATATTAAATTTTTAACTGATTTATTTATTAATAGTCCGGTAAACGTTTCATGTCTAACTTAAATTATTTATGAATAGATTGATTTTTCTTCAACTTGGTCAAGTACCTTGCTATTTCTAAAAAAAGATGTTATCAAAATTGATTTGACTTCATTCATTTGGAAATATCAGGATAAATTAAGTTGGTTTTGATAAGATAACTGTTTTTTGTTTACTCATAATTAAATTGAGTAATTGGTTTATAAGGAAAACAACATCTTTTAATTTATATATAAAATTTTATTTATTTTTATTGCAGCCCAACTTGCGTCGGGCTATAAAAAATTGGAGTTTCACACTCATTTGAGTGTTCCCCTCCACGGAAATCTTTAGTAAAAGGCGAAAGATTTATTCGCTCTGAAGGGAAACCAGAGTACTTATATTTTTAAAATTTGTCTTTATGTTATATGAATGGAAAACAACTACTAGCGAGCGTGTACGTCGCGCCATCTACCTTACCAATTTTTATTTTGAATTAATAGAACTTGTACTATTTTGGGTAAATTAAAGCAGCTGATTCATTAAAAACTTGCAGAGAATTTTCTAATCAAATTAATCGTTAGATACTTGAACTAAAAATCTAACATTTTTTAACTGTGTATCTATGCGAATCGGCAATTTTTTTAAATTACAACCTTTATTTTTTTTTCACATATTTGGATTGAGCAAATTTTTGTATGTTTTCGAAGTAGCAAAAATTATTTATGACGGCACAATTCAAATAAAAACGATCAAAAAATGTCAAGGATGGAAAATTAATTTTGAAAAATTTCTATGAAAGCCATTCTAAAATGTTTTATTTAATTTATTTATTTCAAACTGTCTTTATTTTATTGTAGACTTTAAATTTTTTAATTCTATTGAATAATTTAGGCCCTTCAAACAGGTTTTCAAAAAAAACATCTGCTGCATGTTTTGTAATAGCACTAATACCAGGCCCGTAGCCAGGATTTTATTTCGGAGGGGGCTCACATAAAAAGTAAAATTTTCGGGAGTGCCCTTTCCGGGAATTTTTATTACAAAAAATTTTTTTAAGTATTTTATTTTTCTAAATTTATTAAAAAAATTTTTGTAAAATTAACTCAATATATTTATTATTTAATTTATTTTTAATTAAAAGAAACATTACATAAAAGGTTAAGCGTCTTTCTTTTTTATTCGCAAAATTATTTATTATAATAACCAAATCAAAATTTATGTTCCTATGAATATTCATGAACGCTAGACCGTTTAGCCTTTAGAATTTCTTAAATAAGTTTTTATTTGTTTTAAACTAGAAAAACTTCTCTCGACAGTTGTTGTAGTCACTGGTAATATTGCAAATATTTTTAATAAGGTTCTGACATTGGACAACAAATTTTCAGAACATTTTGCCAATATGCAAAAAAATGCAGGCCTGATCTAATGAATTCTTTGACAAATCGTTCAAATTTAACCATTTTTGTTTCCAAAAATCGAATTCTTCTGAATTGCTGTTATGTATTTTATTTTCGAAATTCAAATTTTTTATTTTCAAAGAATTTTTTCTTTTAAACAATTCGGGGGGGGGGGGGCGTAACCTCCTGGTTACGGGCCCGACTAATACTGTTAGTTGGAAAATACTATTGAGCCCCCACTCGATATTATCATAACATTGTTTTGATTTGTTTAATTGTATAGATTAAATTTTATTCGCCATTCTGAAACTGGGAAACATTTACTGCCTTGATTTTATATTATTTTTCCTCTTAAAACCTTATTGAGTTGTTTTATATTTTAGTGAAGCACATCAGTGGTTCAGCACGACTTCAGTTTACTCGCCTTCCATATACGCACTGGTCTTTTAGTTTCTATGGCGATCCTGTAATAGAATTAGCAGTGGAATCTCATTTCCAAGGCAGACAATTGCAATCTAACGTTTCCAATTTAATTGTGAACCAAATTAAAAAAGCAATTAAAAGAAAACACATTCTTCCAAATTATAAAATACGGTAAATAATTTGTCATTTCAAAAAGTTATGTTACTTACACAAATTGCAGTTACAAACCGTTTTTTATGAAGACCGATCCAGGTCAATTCGATTTAGATGAGAGTGAAATTATTCCTCAGGGACAACTGGAATGTTTATGTATAGAGATGAGCCGACTTGCCATTACTGATGATATCGTGCAAGTTTATTGTACTTTAACTGTTGGTGAGTTGTAAATTTAGCATCGAATTACGTTTGTTTCATATGCAGTGTTTTTAAGATTCTGCGTCTTGGATTTGTTTATATCAGAAAGAATCAATAATGTATGTTGTATTAGAATTAACCATTAGTAAATTAAAACAACAACCCATTGGTGTTACATTCAAACAAGAACAAAATTCGATTGTCGTCGATTGTGTGGTTCCTCAAAGCATAGCAGATAAAGCAACACTTAAATCGGGCGATATTCTTCTTGCTGTAGATGGAAAATCATTAAACAGCATAGTACATATAAACAGATTTTTAAAATTATTACCAGGAGGAAATTTTAGCATAAGAATTAAAAGAATAGTAGGAAATTACACAATAAAATCTAAATATGTTGAAAAGACTGATTTAAAAACCCCACTATTAAACACCAACAGTATTAACGATTGTGATTTGTCACAAGTTGAACCAGATGGTTGTTCGGGTGACGCCAAGATAAAAACTAGCGAGGAGACACCAAAAAAAACTAGAAGTAATGATAAAACTGTTATTCCAAAACTTTTGTCCAGTAGTAACGAGAATGTTTCCAAGTTGGCACATACTTTAGGAAACTTTGCTTTAAGAAAACGAAAAACATCTATAGAACGTACTTCAAATGATGGCAGCAACAGAACTACTCCAACACAATCGAGTCCATCCACTCCTCAACATTTACCGATGAAACAATCGTCTAAAATAGATTTGATATCGGAATCTTTAGAGATAGAAAACGAAGAAACTGAACTGGAAAGTTCTCCGATCGAGTATACAGAAATTTGGAAAGGGAAACTTAATGAGGCAGTTTGTGTTGTAAATTGTAACGACGAATTTTCTTTTAACTTAAAAGACACAGACAAATACTTAAATATAAACGTTTTTGGTGTAACCAAAACTGGTAAAGACATTTTATTGGGTTACACAAATATTTCTTTAAGTCAAATCCTAACGGAATGTAATAATTCCATGCTGGGACACTACGTTAAACGGTTTTCATTTTTACCACCCACCAGTACACCTCCAACTAGGTAATTATAAATTTCGTACTAAAACTTGCTTTTTTATTGTTTTATTGTTGCTTAGCCATTCACATCCTCTCATATCACATTCTGGATTTGAACATGTTTTTTGTTATGGAGACGCGCTGTTATCTTTTATGTGGACTCACGACGAAACAGCTGAACTAAAGAGACAAATTTTAACTGACGAAAAAGAAATTGTTGCTTCCGTTTCCACAAAGCATGATTTTATTAGGACTCAGTTTCATCGCACCACCCATTGTGATTTTTGTTCAAAAAAGGTTGGTTAAAATAAAACGAAATTATAGAATTAGGCCAAATTTTACTTGATTTTACATGGATCTTATTCCAGATCATTAATGCTGTTCAGGGCTTTTTATAGGAGAATTTGTTTAGTAGTAGAGTCTGGAATTTATTTCATTTCCAAGATAAAATCATTCTAATTTGACTATCTTAAAGTTTGCTTTAGTTTTTATTTGCATTTCACCACAACTTTCATTTTAATAGTATTAAACTTATTTATACACTCGTAATCTAATATAATGTATTTTATTGCGTTTGCTTAGCTTATTAATTTTTAATTAAACTGAATTTTAGTATAGTTACTTCATAATTATTATTGTCGATATGGTAATCTCCGAGGAGTAAACCGCAGACCAATTTCTTGAACACTAATTGCTCTGCGGTTCTTGTGATATAATTTAAATATTTGTAAATCTCAATTCTTCAGGTTGTACCATTAAAATGAAAGTTATGATGCATCGCAAATTAAAACTAAAACGGTTTTCATATAAAAATTAACTTTTCTTAAATTTTTATTTATAGATTTGGTTGAAAGACGCAGTTCAATGTAAAACGTGTAATCTCTGTTGCCACAAAAAGTGTTTAACAAAGTGCCAATTGAGTGTTCCCTGTACTGCTTCAGAGAGGTCTGACAAAGTCGAAATAAATGATCTTTTACAACCAGAAATTACCATGACTGAAGTACCACCTGAAGACTTGGATCTGCATTGCGGCACTTCTGATCAGATGCAAAATTTTAATGGTTTAAAACGCGTTAACAGTGCAAATAATCTTACTATACCTGGTAACCATGTTTCACAATGTCAGAGTCGTAGTTTACCCCCATCTCCTCAGCATACACCTCGAAAATTATCATTAGTCGCTAGTAATCCTTTTAATGTATGTCTTGGAATACTCGACGAAGTACATCAACAACCAAATATGGCACCCGAGTTAATTGATCGTACCGTTGAACAGGTACTGCAATATCCTTTGGATGAATCCCTTATGGATGCGGCTAAAGACACCGGGATTCAATTGTATGCAAATATGGAACATCAAATGAAAGTGGAAAAAATTAATTTAATGGTAATATATTTGATTGCTTAACATTTAATCTTCTCATTTGACAAATTTGATAGGTTACAGAATTGAAAAAAAGTTTAGATGAAGCAACATTAGAACACATGACTCTAACAAAAGATATGGGCAATTCTATTAACGAAGTAGAGAAGGCAAAATTCGCTTTTCAAATTGGACAAGCTGACGCAAAAATTCAAGCTTTATCTGTTTTAATGCTGCATTATTGTTCTGGCTTACAGCATACGAAAGAGAAAATTGTATGAATTTGTTTTAATTTTAATGACTTTTTTTAAACTTTGTAGTAAGTTTATTGCATTTAAACGTTGTGATACTTTTGTAGTACTTAATATTTGTAAAATGTATAACAATAAGTAGAAGGTTGCACTTGTTACGTTTTATGATTTTATTACATTTATAGGACTGCACCGAAACTAAATTGTTTATTATTATTTTATGCAAAACACTAGATAGGTACACCTATTATAATCTAGTCAATTATTGATTTAGAAAATAAATTATTTAACGTAAAAGTTTTTCTGTACTATAAATAATATCCCAACTGCCTACCAAATACCTAGAATGTCGCTCTTGTCGGAAACTTTTAAGTTTTTTTTATGCGATTGTAAATTGTCATTGAGATTTTGTTCGATCAATTTAAGTTTGAATTAAAACTATTTTTTCAAAATTTGAAATATTTTTGATTCATTGTGGGGTGTACAATGATACGTAAGATAGATGGGGGTCTACTTTTGGGTGACAATTGAAAAAGGTAAAAAGTGCATAATTTAATTTTAGCTTGATTTTGCCCTAGAGGATTCAGACCATAGGCCCTCGTGAGTTGTAACCAGCAAATTTAAATTATAAGTAACTAGAAAACCAAAAATAAGTTTAGCGGTAATTTGGTAGTAAAGTGGATGGTTATAATTACTAGGATGCTGAGAGGTATTCAAAAATCACAGCATCGAGTGCATGTTCAGTGACTAATCTTATTCATATTTCTAGTCGTTGCCACTACCTCCGAAGATATCACTTTAAAATTTAACGATGGAATTTTTAAAATTATTTGAAAACACAGTTGTTATTTTTTAACAAATAGCAAAGTATAATATTACATTCCGAAAAAAAGTAGGGAAGGAACCCATATATTTTATCATTAAAAATCAGCAACGTAGTTTACCAATATGACATGGCCGTGTGTTTCGCACTTCATGAACTATGAAAATTTTAAATATAAATTCATAAAACAATAAATTATCTAATCTTCTTTTCAATTATTGTAAAAATGCGTTATAATAATTTGTTCTAGAAAATTCATTTTTTTATTAATCTTAAACGTCAAGTTCCCCTCAACGTAGGAGCAATACAATCGAGTTACGTCTTAATCAACCTAGCGTTGGTAAAAATCATTTAAAATTCGATTGATTTAACAAAATAAGTGGGTTCTTCTGCTTGCATTTGAAAGCATAGAGTTAGTTTATCTACAGCTTGGAAACATCTGTTATTTTCACAGCTGTCCAAAAAATTTGGAACAAAATAAAATTTTGTAACTCATTTCTCACTCACAGCTATTTCTGGCACATAACAAAAATCCCCTGCGGCGCTATATTTATACGTTTTGCTTTTGATAAATTTTATTAGCCCCTTAAAACATTGAACCTAGTTGCGACTATGGTGCTAGTGCCTCGTGGTTCTAGAAACACGAAAACTACCGGACGGAAGTATGTGGCTTAACCGCGTGATTAAGTTGTCAGCTGTCTAAATCTATTCAAAATTTATTCAACATTCTCGTTTGGCAACGTTATTAATTTTCAAGTTTTATTACAAAAGCCATATTGACGAAAAAAGTAGAGCTTGTTGAACTACTTAAATCCTAATTAAGTAGTTAATTTCACAAAAAAAATTAAACGCGTTGGTTTATTTATACAATGTAATTATTGCAATTTACATTTTCCACACATAATTTATTTAACTTCATAAAATATCTCACAGTTAAAGAGTCAATTGTTTGAAAAAAACAAAAATGAATCCGTTGTTAGGTGGGGGGTGTATTTGTGTGTGTATTGTATGACTCACCTGTAGTGACCTGTACTGACACCTGTAGTGGTTGCAAATGGTTTAGATTTGTGTTGTATTTTTTGTAATGGACTCTTATTATGATTATGATTTCATCTTATTGTGTACTTCGTAATAATTTTAGAAAATAACCCAACAGATGTGTGATATGTGTAAATAAAACCAAACAAACAAACTCAAAAGTGTGCAATGTATACGAAGCAATTTAAATTTTTATGTTCAGGTTAGTTTTATATTTACTAGTTTACAATTTATCGTTTTATTAAATTATCAATATTCCATTTTTTATTTAGCTAATCAAATTTGTCTTGATTGATCGTCCACAATTATTAAATTAAGTGTAGGTAATTAAGTTAACGTATTTTACCACTTACTTCCGCTTTAGGTTAACTGAAAACATTTCCTAAATCTTTGCTTTGTTCCAAGACAGAACTAGGAAGTGTAATCATAACTGAGATAAAATTGTGGGCATTGTATTTCGATTTGAAAATTATACAATCTAATTATTCTAATCATATGATTAAGAAATATACAGGGTGTGCAATAGTTGTACATATCAAATTTTAATGTCATTCGTGGGAATTGACGAAACTATAATTCTTGAAATATTTAATTATTGTTCAATAAGGAAAAATTCCTTCCACCTCCTTGAAGAAATTTTGTGTCAAGATCAGCAATATGCAAAAATTTTTAAATAATTTTTACCTGTAATTTATTTAGCAATATTGCAATGCTACCTACAATTAATCAAATACGATGGAGGTTCAAGTCAAAATTTTATTTTTTGGTTGTCAACAGTTCTGGTTGTGCAAACAGTTATATTCATTTTTGGCACCCTTCAAAAACTAGACAAATAAAATTCTTGGAAAGAGAACAATCAGATGCGAAAATATTTCGACATTTTATTCCTTTGGGTACCTATTTGCATTGCCTCTTCTTTTATTGTATTGTAAATTTTGTCTACTAATCTACAGGTAATAACTCTTTTAGTACTAGGATTTTCTGCGATTACTCGTATTTATTTTTCCTTACCTTGACTTTAAAATATTTAAAACGTATAAAATAATTAAATTGCAGTATAACTATGGTCTAAATTTGGCAAATAAACTTTCTTGTAAAAACATCCGGTAATTTCTACCAAGTTACCTAATTTATAAGCATCTGCGATTTTTAGAAAATTTTCGTTCATGTTGAAGTATGGTTTCAATATTGAAACAATTGGTTTTTTAATTTATGACTGATTTACCATCAAAAGTATACTTCAATTTTTAACCTACTATATATTGAGAATAACTGATTATGGCTTGAAAATAAATCAAAAACTATGCGCCTGAAAGAAAAACAAAACTTTTCTTTTTTATAGGAAAATTTTATTAACGGTTAAATTTACGATAATTGAAAATTATACAAATTTTATGAGCGATAACTGGATAATACTGATATTTAAGATTCTATAAATGAAGTAGGTTTAATGGCTTATTTGAGGATATTTTATTATAATTTAATAATGATCCAGTCTGAATATTTTCTAAATAAAAAAAATTTTGCGAAATTCCCAGCACACAGAACTTATATTGTACCATCAGGGGGTCGTCAAGGGTAAATCACAGTACAGAAATGTGTACACCACATCTTCTTTTCCTAAAAAGCTCCCCATAAATTTCATCAGATTTGGAAAATTTCTACATATATCTCATCAATTCTACGATATTTATCTCATCCCACATTTCCTTATAGAAACAATTTTTTTTTTCAAATTAATCCGGCCATTCATTGGCCGTATAATTTTGTATTGAATCACATTGGATACGGGCATATTTACATACATTTTGACGTCACACTAATGTCTTGTATTGTTGTTATAATAAAGTTGTAATAAATAATAGTCAAACTTTCTCGACATTTTGATTATTTATTTACTAATTTTTAGAGCTTTCGGATAATGTATATTATTAAAAAAACTATTCAAGATGCAACTAATTTATTACAAAATATAGAGATTAAAATTATTTATTAAAAAAAAATGAAAATAATATTTTTATATAATATTTTCTTCCCTCTCTATCGGTATCTTCTTCCATTAAATCTGGGTCATTCGCAGAAGTCGGAATATTATTGTAAAACTTGCAAGAAGCTGGTGGAACTAGAGATAATAATGGATATAAATCTCTCGGATTTAGGAAATCAAGTTGTATGTTAAGCTGTAATAGTGAAATTCATTACATCTCAAAAGTTAAAATTTTAAAAACTTCTGCTTTATTCAAAGTATTTTTATAGTGCCCTAGTGCTTTATGTTATAGCCTCTGCACTGAATTCCATTGAGACATTTTTCTTTCTGCAAACTAATTTCAATGTTAGCAAAGTCTCGAAATTCTTCTTGACGCATTTAATGGACACGAAATTTTCTTTTTCTATCCGTCATTCTGACTAACTGATACAGTCATGAGATGATACCATCAATTTATACAAAATTACATTTTTTCAAATTTCTAAATACTATTAGCATATTTTGTTACTTTTTTATTCACAACATTCATTCGTATTATGCAAACAACGATGAAATTATAAAAAACTAAATAAATTCTTATTAGAATAATGTAATTATTTTTTCATTATTATATTTATCCGCATATTTAATTTTAAATTCAAATTTTACTCTCATATTAATTCTCATCAGATGGTTACAAATTCATTTAAAATATTTATTGGAATCAACCTATATCAAAGTAACGGAACGTTTCAGACTTATGGCGTAAGAACAAGCCGAAAGAGAAAATTTTGTTTTTACCTCAACAAAAACCCCAAAACTCAAAAAAGTAACTTAAGAACTACTTACTCAATTTGAGCAAACAACCATTGCAAAAACAGTTCAAAAACTCAAATCTTTAGTTTTCGGGAGTGAATTCGAAAGAAATTGCTAAAAATAATATAAAATAAAGTAAATTTTTTAGATAATTTTTAAGATAGTCACAAGCTATTGTACATAAATATTGCCGTTTAATCTATCAATTTCTGGTGGTGATCAATTTTAATGAAAATTTAAATTTTACTATATTTTTGCATTTTTATTATTTTTTCAAAAAATAATTGGCCCAGTCCACACACCATTGTAAATGTTTGAACCACCTACGATTTATGCTGCGACACTATTATATACCTAACTACTAATTTATTAATACAATGCGCTACGGTTTATTATTGTTTTACAAAAGCCACAAAGAAAACCGCAGGATATCTTGTTGATAGTAATTAAAATATATGGTCAAAATATTAAATCGGTATCTACTATAATATAACAATTAAAAAAATTTTTTTTAGTTTTTTATGTTTGTGTTTATCTATGTTTACCTTGTTTTACAATGCTAATTTGAATTTAAATTAATTTTTAATTTGAAATTGTTGTTTTAATTGTCTTGATAAATTGTAAATACTATTATTTTGCAAATTGTAAAACATCGTAACTTTTTTTAATTGAAATATACCAATGATATCAATACTCGTGATACTTGGGGTTGTCGAACAACTATGCGGGAAGTTGAAGTCTTACCAAATCGGAGCAGGTCTGTGGTTGTGGGAAAAATACAGAAAACGTGAAAAAGTTACGAGAAATTCATTTGAAGTATAGATAATTTTTATAACAAAAAATAATATTTTTAAATTTCGTTGGTCTTCCAAACTGACATTGTACCTGTCAGACCAGACAAAAATCTTGTCATTTATTATTGATATAGCAGGTCATCATAACAGTGATAGAGAAACAATTAAACGTAATTAGGCCATCACTAATTTATAGTAATACGTATGTATCCTGCATTTGCCTTATGTAAGTTACATTAGCCAAAAATTATAATATGAAACATTTTAGAACTAGAATTATAAACAATTTAGTGCCTCTTAGATGTTGCAACTATTTCCTCAAAACTTGTAACATTGACAGGAATTATAAAAATGAAATCGAGCATAGTTTTATTATCAATGGGTAAATTTGTGATTTCCTTACGAATAAGTAGGAGTGTTCAGAAGACTAAAAATTGCTATTCAAGACACTTCATTTCCTTTACTTTATCGTATTTTTTGTTCTTAACTCAAACCAATTCTTCATAATTATCTCTTCTACATTTTTTAATTTTAAAATGTGAAATACAATTTTTGAGTAGGTATAACATTTTTCAAATAAATTATCTTTGCTAATAATAACTAACAATTTAGTTAATTGTGTGCTTGAAGCGTGTATAGTTAAAACTCGAATAAAGAGTAAATTTGACCTCAGATTTAAAAAAAACCTTAAATTATTTAGTATTTTCCAATTCTGAATAGTAATTATTTTATTTTTAACTTTTCAGAATTTTATATAACATTTCCTTACCAGTTTATTACAGACTACATGAATATAAATAATATAGGAGTATTAAAAAATTACGGATTACCTAATATAAATTATGTATTGTTTTATTACTTCTATATATAGACATGAAAATTCTGTTTAAGCTATAAATAAACTATACATCTTCTATAGTTGACCCCGCACATAATTTCCTTTTTTTTTTACTTAAAGAATTTATGTTATTCAGAGATTGTACTCTGAGATTTTGCCACCACATCCGCACAAATCTTAATTTACCATATTTTAATTTTGTTTTTTTAATTATTATTATTATTATTATTATACGGATTTAAATACAGTTAGTACCGCTTCTCCGTCCTCAGTTTCCATTTTTCTCTATTTTGACATGCATCTTTTTCGAGACTTCGAGCTTACATTCCCTCACATATTCCGTCTCGAGCTTCTTCGTGGTCGTCCTTTTTTTCTTCTTTCAGGTGAAATTCATTCTAAAATCCTTCGGGGCCATCTATCTTCGTCCATTCTTTTTGTGTGTTTGAAACACACCTATTGTCTCCTCTCAATTTCTTATACGATGTCACCTTCAACCTCCATACTTGCTCTAATTAGCTCGTTTCTTACTCTCTCTACTCGAGCTTCTTCTCAAGAAATCCATTTCTATGGCTAAAAGCTTTTTTTTATTGACTGTGCTTACGTTACAATGTTATGCTTTGGACTATGCTGTTATATAGTTTCTTTTTTGTTTCTCTTTTTTTGGTTTTGTCTCATGCAATTAATTTAAAGATCTTATAGCATTTCTACCTTTATTTATCCTTTGATTGATTTTTTTTGCTGCTATGTTCTTGTTTATTAAAGGTTAACCCGAGATATTTACATCTATCTACTTTTTTAATAATGTTCACTTCGAGAGGTAAGTTTTCTTGGTCATTATTTCCCACTATTAGGTATTCACAGTTTTTTATATTCATATTCAAGCCCGCACATTTATATTCTTCTTCTAATTTACGCACCATATAACCTGATTGCTCCTCCGGTTGTCTTATTTTTATTTCGTTTCCTATTTGGTTTCTTAATATTCTGGAATACATCCTTCCTATTGTATGGATTACAGCTATTCCTCGATAATTTTTTGGGTTGTCTCTAAGTTCTTTTTTGTGGATTGGCGAGATATATGATGTTTTTTAATAAAGTATTAATAAAATAACCCCCAGCGCTGCCAGGTCTTGAGAAAATTTCTTATAACTGAGAAATTTTCATAGAAATACAGTCACTCAAATTTTTTTTCTCTTTTAAATACAGGGAAATTTTTTAAACCTAACAGGTTCTAAACTGAAAAAATATAAATATTTTACTGTTTCATTAAGACTTCAATAACAAAATTTAAAATCAATCTTTTTTTTCAGTATTTCTCTATTTAACATGGATTTGCGAATTCTGCATATCACAGCAACTAATGGGGCCATCAGATCAACCCGAAGCGTTTTTTAATGGGTCCTCATATATAAGATTAGAAACAACCATTTCTTTAAAACGACATATAAGTCTCAGTTTTAGATCATGCATTGGTAAGTTCTTTACTTCTCATCTTTATCTTAAAATTCAAAAACCGTTTGTCTTTCTAACAGGTGGCGAACTATTTTCACAACAACATAACGACAATAGTATCGAATTAAGTGTAAATCCTGATGGTATTCGGTTTAGTGCAAAAACTGGTGGTAAAACCTACGAAGAAAGTTTAACTGGAAATTATTTAAATAACAGATGGCACAGTGTACATCTAATTTATAAACTTGGAAACTTAACACTTTCAGTTAATGACGACAACAATATAAAAGTAAGTTTTTTACCAAAATTTTACAAATTTTCATTGCTTAATTTTTAGTTATTAGCAAACTCCACATACAGAAATCAACTTTTAACCAGCCCAAATTTATACGATGATGGCGCTATATTGATTGTTGGTAATCATTTTAATGGATGCATTTTGGAAGGACCTTCCATTACCTTCAACAGTAGTTGGGTGCATACCCATAATGTTATTTTTGGAAGTTGTCCAATACCTGCCGACAGCTGTAAGATGATATTTTGTTGTAATTACAACTTTTTAAACTGAAAATTTAAGGTGTACCACGTGAAGACATAAAAATCAGCCGTGCCATGGATTACTGCACAACTGAACCATGTATGAGACAAGGTAGTTGTATAAATGGACAAAATTCTTACAGTTGTGTATGTCTTCCACGTTATACTGGCAAAAATTGCGAAATAGATTTAGGAAATCTTTGCGAAAAAAATCCGAATATATGTAAAAATGGTGCTGCTTGCATTGAAATTAATGGAAACTTTAGTTGCAATTGTTTACAAGGATTTGAAGGTATTTTGATCGGATTTGCAATATTTTCACTAAATTTGTTTATAATTTATAGGAAGATATTGCGAACAGAAAGTTATATTGCATCCGCGATGCTCTGGAGACCCTTGCCATGGAGGGATGTGTATGATTTCTGCATCTAATAACATCGAATGTAATTGTTTACCTGGATTTGCTGGAACGCGATGCGAAACTAATATAAATGAATGTCAGCCTAATCCTTGTTTGAATAATGGAATTTGTAGGGATGGTAATAATAGTTATACTTGTGACTGTGATGGAACTGGATATTATGGCAAGAATTGTGAAATTGATTATAACGAATGTCAACAACATCCTTGCCTTAATTTTGGAATTTGTTTTGATACCTATGGAGGTTACACATGTGAATGCATGCCAGGTTTTGATGGAAAAAATTGTGAAACTGTGAGCTTTGACTGCAACATTTTTTTCAATTTTTATTTAATTTAATGTTTTTAGAAATTGTATGAGTGTGTCTCACATCCATGCATGAATAATGGTCAGTGTGTTGATAAACT
Organism: Cantharis rustica; assembly: GCA_911387805.1. Classification (NCBI taxonomy): domain Eukaryota; kingdom Metazoa; phylum Arthropoda; class Insecta; order Coleoptera; family Cantharidae; genus Cantharis; species Cantharis rustica. Next base: position 42,942,603 of record OU426879.1, read on the forward strand.
AGGAACATATGACTGTCGTTGTCCACCTGGTTTTACAGGACAGAATTGCCAATTTAATGCAAATCCAGCTCACTGTAAGTTTTGTAATTTATTGTAATTTGTTTATTTATTAATTGTTTAGGCACACAACCCAATTGTACATCCGACGTGATATGTAATAATAATCCTTGTTTAAATGGTGGTACGTGCACTCCGACTGCAGGATCTTACACTTGTACTTGTCCTTTGGGATTTGCAGGTATGATTTATTTGTTTTTTGTAATGGAGAACACATTTTTGGTTTAGTTTCTTCCTTTTTACTTGATTTTTATTGGGGAATTTCTTGGCTTTTGCTGACTGTTGCTTGCATTGCTTTTATTGTTACACATTAGGTCCTGCATGTCAATATCAAAAATCTTGTGAAGAAAATATGTGTCGCAATGGAGGTACCTGTTATCAAGATGAACTTTATTACTACTGCATTTGTGACGAAGGTTTTAAAGGCCCAAATTGTAGTCAGCATGTTAACTGTGCAGATAGTCCTTGCCAACATGCCATTGCATGTAATGATTTTGTAAGTAATTTTTATAATTGTTACAATTTACAAAATGATGCATCCTAGAACTTTTGAACCAAGTTTTTTACCTGTGTGGTGGATATGTTTTAGGAAAACAATTACAATTGCGTCTGTCAACCTGGTTGGACCGGTTTAAATTGTGACATTGCCATTGATAAATGTATAGAAAACCTTTGTTTGAATGGAGGAACATGCATTGAGATTGTCGACACTTTTAAGTGTCAATGTACTGCTGGTTACACAGGTAGGTGTCTAAAGATTAGCCTATTTTAAAATTCATTTTACAATACAATTTTTTGCAGGTTTTTTGTTTGTATTTTTCTTATGTGCTCTGCAAAAACTGCATGCTTTATTTTCTCACTTTTTTTATGTTGTTATTGAAAATTAAATTTATTGTGCGTTGTTAATATTGAAATTTCTAGGAAAACATTGTCAAAGTGATATTGATGAATGCAATTCAACTCCTTGTTTAAATGGTGGTACATGTATCGATCAACCTAATGGTTATCATTGTAACTGTACCGAACAGTGGATGGGATCTAACTGCGAAAGAGTTTTTGATATATGCGAAACTAAACCTTGTTCAAATAATGGAACCTGTGCAACGGCAAGCAATAAGCACGATTTTACCTGTATTTGTGCGAAAGGTACTGAGGAGAAATTATAGGAATTTTTTTTAAGTTGTATTTCTTTAGGATTTGAAGGTCCTCTTTGTAACATGAATATTGATGAGTGTGAAGACGTAGTGTGTCCTAAAGGTCAAATCTGTGAAGATCTCGTTGGAGGTTACGATTGTAGATGTCCACCTGGATATGGCGGTGAGGATTGCAGTATTTTAACCGATCCTTGTGCTCAAAAACCTTGCGCTTATGGAGGAACTTGTGTACTTGATACCATAACCCATAATTTTAGTTGCTCTTGTCAACCAGGATATACAGGTAAATTAATTTAAAAAATAAGTTAATTTTAAGTTAACTTTGGTTCTTATTTATCTTTACTCTATTATCATTTTACTCGAAAACGACAAAAGTGTACTTTTTTCCTTCTTTCTTACGATGGCAGTAATTGGGTATCCTAAGAACATCTTACGATTATTATAGAATTAGCCTAAGATATCATTTTATATCCAAGGAATGTACACTCTTGTCAGTAAATAATTCAGTATTTTATAACCCATATTAATTTATTCTATGATTTAGCTAAATAAATTTTTTTTCTAGGTTTAAAATGTGATCAAGACATAGACGAATGCGAGTATCGCGAAAATCTATGCAATCACGGTATTTGTGTAAATAATTTTGGAAGTTTTCAATGCTACTGCATGCCGGGCTATACAGGCGAAACTTGCAACGTAGATTTTGATGAATGTCTTTCTATGCCATGTCACAATAACGCAACATGTTTGAATAAAATTAACAATTTTGAGTGCATATGTCCTGCAGGCTACTCAGGTATTTATATAATTTGTAGTTTTTATCATTAAGGTGTACTTTATTTTTATCTTTATCAGGTAAAGATTGCTCCAATAATATTAATGAATGCGACTCCATGCCTTGTTTGTTGGGTTCGACGTGCATCGATGGAATTAACGAATTTACATGTGTTTGTCAAGCTGGTCTTACTGGCAGGTTTTGTCAAATAAATATCAACGATTGCGAGGTAACTAATAGAATCAAAAATTAATCTTTTTATGCTTACACATATCATTTTGTTCTAGTCATCGCCTTGTTTAAATGGTGCACAATGTATTGATAGGCTAAACAGTTACTCGTGTAATTGTACAGATACAGGCTTTGTTGGTAAACATTGTGAAGTAAATATCGATGAATGTGCTGGAGATCCTTGCATTAATGGTGGTAGATGCATTGATGAAATTAAAGATTATAGTTGCCAATGTTATTCTGGTTATTCTGGTACAAATTGTGAAGAAGATATAAACGAATGTGAGACCAATCCTTGTAAATACGCAGGAATTTGTATCGAAAAATCAAACATGACTCTTTATGATCCTGACGTAGTCGCCACGTTGAATGTAACTCTACCAGAGGTTTTCAATAAACCATTTGATTATGAAGATGCTGCAGGGTGAGTTTACTTTATTTTATATTTTGTTTCATGCCAACATGTTTTAATTTTCAGTTATGAATGTATGTGTGTACCAGGAGTAACAGGTCACAATTGCGAAATTAATATTAACGAATGTGAAAGTTCTCCATGCAAAACTGGAAATTGTGTGGATAAAATTGGTGGTTACACTTGCGAGTGTGAAGAAGGATTCGAAGGTATGCATTGCGAAATTGATATTGACGAATGCCAAAAATATCATCCCTGCAAAAAAGGCATCTGTATGGATAGGAGAGCAAACTATTTTTGCGAGTGTGAACCTGAATATGGCGGAAAAAATTGTTCTGTTCAACTTACCGGTTGTTTGGAAAATCCTTGTGCTAACAACGGAACTTGTAAACCATACTTGGTGAATGAAAGCGAACACTTATTTAATTGTTCTTGTACGAACGGTTTTTATGGACCAACTTGTAAAAATGTAACCACAATGTCATTGTCTGGTCATTCTCTCGTTACGGTTAATACAACACGAGATGAAGGTTATGATATTCAGTTTCGTTTTAAAACCACTCTTGGTGATGGTTTGTTGGCATTAGGAAAGGGTTCAACGTATTATATTTTGGAATTATCTAGAGGAAGATTGAATTTGCATTCCAGTTTATTAAATAAATGGGATGGAGTGTTCATTGGATCTAATCTTAATGATAGTAACTGGCAAAGAGTGTTTGTTGCTATAAATTCGTCACATCTTGTTCTATCAGCAAATGATGAGCAAACAATTTATCCAATTACGTTCAACGAAAATTACAATGTGACGTCTACAAGTTTTCCAACTACTTACATTGGAGGAAACCCCAGTAACTTACGCAAGTTGACTCATGGACAACCATTTTTAGTTGGGTGCTTGGAAGACGTTTTGATTAATGGAGAGTGGCTGTTACCTGAATCTCAAAATTTATCTAACATGGGTTTTCAGAATGTAGAGATTGGTTGTCATCGTGAACCACAATGTTCTCCAAATCCTTGTTATTCAGGCGGACATTGCACTGATAAGTGGAGAGACTTTAGCTGTACTTGCGAAAGACCTTATTTGGGACACACCTGCCAATACAGTAAGTCTTGAATTTCTTTTACTTTCAGTACTTACGTCACAACTTTCCACTAAAACATTTTTTTAAATTTGAAGTAACTTAAATAGTAACTTCAAGGACAGAGAGGGGGCAAATTTTGTTGGGTTGCAAATTAGCACATTTACAATTTTGTTTCATTACAGATTATACTGCTGCAACATTTGGTTACGAAAACATAACAAGCTCGTTAGTTACTGTAACAGTAACCGATATTGCACGCCGAGCAGTTCGTTCTATAGTCGACATCAGCATGTTTATACGTACTCGGCAGGCACGGGGCCAAATCTTTTATTTAGGTTCTGCTTTCAACCCAACAAATGTAATTGACGAAACTTACATTGCTGCTCAATTGGAAGGTGGCGAATTATTAGTTCGCATACAATTTAATGGTACTCCTGAAGCGTATACAGTTGGCGGTGTGAAACTCAATGATGGTTACAATCATTTAATTGAGGTGATACGAAATGTTACACTCGTACAAGTTAAATTGAACGGAACTGAGTACTTCCGGAAAACAATTTCAGCGTCGGGAGCATTGGATGCTCAAGTTTTATTTTTGGGTGGTCAGCCTCAGTTACGACCAGTTCGACAAGCTGCTGATACATCTAACATTATAACTAAAGGAGAAATTGCGGCTTCCACTGGATCAGCAGCTGCCGTTAGCACACCACTCAGTATGATTCATTTCAAAGGAATTATACAGGATGTTCAGGTAAACATTACTTAATATTGGTTTTTAAAGTTATAATCCCTAAATTCAAACAAATAAAGCAGATCACTGAAGAATTTAATAATATATAATATTCTTTCTCTCAGCTGCTTATGTTATATCCTCAAATATAGGTATTTAATTACCTATTATTGGATATGAGCTTTATTTACTTTAGAAACCGTTGATAAGTTCAAGCACTTTTTTAATCTTACAACTTAAATTTTCCAGATTAGCAATGGTTCAAAAACAATGGTGGTTGAATTCTTCCCACTTCATGTGGAAGATTTAGACATTCCTATACCGTTTGGTTTGGTATCATTTGATAATTCAACCATATTGGAAGGAGTCTTGTCAGATGACTCTTGCAAAGTAAATCCTTGTCAACATAATGGAATTTGTGAAAATACTTGGAACGATTACCGCTGTCAATGCCCACGAGGTTTTAAAGGCAAAGATTGCGTGGAATTAGAATTTTGCGAACTGGAACGTTGTCCGGAAAGTTCTAAATGTCGAAACCTTGAAGATGGTTACGAATGTATTACAAATGCAACTTTCAATGGTGAAATGCCTCCACTTCAGTACAATTTAGCTCACTCATCTGTGAAAGAGTTAAAATTTGACTCTTTGGAAATTACATATCGTACAAGGTCGTGGGGCACGGCTTTGTTTGCTAAACACTTGGATCACTATTTTATCATATTTATCTATCACGATCACATTTTGGTGCAATGGAATATTGGCAATTCAGCACACATGAGACCTTTCCAAAAAGAACACTTTGATGGACAATGGGTTACTTTACATTTTGAAATAAAGGAAAACGTCTTGAAAGGTGGCTTTAAGGAAATGGTGAACGATGATACACCAAACTTTATTGCCCATAATTTTGATTCTGCGAATTTTTCTGAATTGTTTAGTGAGGGTACAATTTATGTTGCTGGCAGTGATAACAGCACTTTTAATTATCGATTTGTACTCGAAAACGAAGACTTCACCAATATGACTTATGTTACACTAGGAGACACCACAACGGACAATCCCCTCATTAGTAACGTCGTCGATTTACCAGAAAATGGCATCACCACTAATCCACCTTTTCCATTGTACAAACCTGATATTAATAGAACCACCGATAGTTTTAAAGTAAGATTTTTTTAATTCTTTGCAAATTAAAGAAATACATTTTTCTGTTTTAGGGTTGTTTAGGTGAAATTCGAGTTGGTAAATTATTGATACCATTTTATCCAAGTCAAGTTCTTTATACCAACAATTACCCAGAGGAATATTTTAATTTGGATTCTGCAAATGAACCTAACATTGGATGCCAGTTATGTTATGAAACGGACTGTTATAACAGCGGGCAATGCATAAACCCGCAAACTACTTACAAATGCCAGTGTCCTCTTGGTTTTGCTGCAGATGATTGTTCCATTGATATCAATGAATGTGAAAATAACAATTGTCTAAATAATGCCACTTGTATTGATATGATTGCGGAATATCAATGCCAGTGTTTGGAAGGATACGGTGGAGTTTAGTAAGGAAATTATACTTATTTATTTTTCTTTACCTACTACACAGTAGGTACAAATCTAGTAGTCATTAAGCCAATATAGGAGGTTATCATTCAAATTAATCAGTTTTCAGTAAATAGAAAGTATAGTTTATAATCATGATAAAAATCGAATTTAAGTTTAAGTATTGAGTTTAACATGACAGATTTTTAATTTTTCTTTTAGTTGTGAAAATGACATAAATGAATGTGAGAGTGAACCATGTCATCATGGAGGAAAATGCATCGATTTGATTGGATCTTTCAAGTGCGAATGCCCCGATGACTATTTGGGTAAACAATGTGAAGCCTTACGCTTAATTACCTGTGACAATATGCCTTGCAAAGATGGATCTACATGCCAGGATGGTAAAAGTAAGCATTTTTGCTGTTAAGAATCTTCAAGGAATTAACAGAAAAATTTTTAGGCATTGAAACTGGCAACAACTTTACGTGCATCTGTGCAGAAGGTTATGTTGGACCATTGTGTGATACGCCTTTCTGTCTAAGACAACATTGCGAAGCTGGATTTTGCAATACTACACAAAAAGTACCAATTTGTCAGTGTCAACGTGGATTTGAAGGAAAATATTGTGAAATCAACATAAATGAATGTTTGCTGCCGGACGGCAGTAGCCCATGTTTGCATGATAGTTCCTGTCTTGACGGTATCAATCGTTATGACTGTGATTGTGATGGAACAGGTAAGCAAACTGGTCTTGTATACAAATTATATGCAAATATTTCCATAATTTCATTTTAGGTTATTCTGGCCTTTTGTGTGAAATAGACATAGACGAATGTACAGAAAAACGAGATGTTTGTGGTATAGGACAATGCAAAAATTTACCTGGAACATACAGTTGCGTCTGTCCGGATAACAAATGCGGTTTCAACTGTACACTTGATGATCCTTGTTTGGTGAACCCATGTGAAAATGGTAATTGTGTATCAAAATGCACACAGTCTGTGGATTATGATTGTTATTGTAATGAAAATTGGACCGGCAAGAATTGCTCAGATAAAATGGTAAAATCAATTTTTTTTCACTTCATTTTCACAATTTTTTTAAATTTTAGGTTGCCTTTTCGCATGATTCGGATGGCATTAATGTCCTTTACATAATAATACCAATAGTAGCTATTATAATGATAGCACTGGTAGTTGGTGCAATTATATTAGTGAATATGGCACGCAGTAAACGTGCCACACGAGGTACATACAGTCCAAGTGCTCAAGAATTTTGTAATCCTCGTGTCGAATTAGATTATGTACTTAAACCACCGCCTCAAGAAAGACTCATTTAATTTATTCAAATTTACTATCTAGGAAATAATTTATTTATTATGCAATTGTTATTAGAAAAGTTGATTTTGGCTGACATGTACAAGTAATAAAAGGACATTCCACAACAAGACTGTTGGAATTGACTGTATTTTAATTAAATGTGATTTTTTTTATATTATTGTTTATTAATTATTATGTAGATTTATAATAATTCTGTAAAAATATATTTTAAATGTACTTAATTAAAAAATTGTAAAACTGTTTCGGGAAGTTACGACATTCACTTAAAAAAATTGCACCGTTAAACGGTTTACGATTTATTTCTTCTTAGATCCAAGTAAGGTACTTAATTTTTATATCGTGTATTAGTGATAAAACCAAAGGTGTTTGCAATTTGTACATAAAATTTTATTCAATTTAGTTAATGTAGGGAAGAAATTCTTCATAATCAATTTTATACTAAACTTGTAGTGGTTCTAGCAAACCAAGTGCCTGTTAAGTCCGTCCTTTGGTCATATTTGAATCAAATAATTTTTATATACACATGTTTATACTGTAATTTTAACAAAAACCAAATATATTCTTTTTATAATATTGCTGTTGGTTATTCTTTATTCTTATATTTAACACTGTACAAATTCAAAATCTTCTCTATGTTGTCGTTGAAAGTTTTTTGACTTTTTTCATAATCATCATAAAATGTGCTCTGAATCATGGTGATGTCAGACTTTTGGCAATCGTATTCATCTTGAAATTTCTGAAAATTAACATTTTTTTAACATAGAAAAGAAAAATTAGTAACGGAATACTGCAATATAATATGATTTGTTTTTAAAGCTTATATTTTTGTAGTAAATTGAAATTCGTTATAATCGTAAAATTATACTGAAAATTGTGTGGTGATTGCTCGGAAAATATTTTTTATTTTTTTCGAATGCTTGAAAATCGCTTTTGCATTGTTTATCAATTAAACGAGTAAAAATACAAGATTTACACTTCTTGTAAGTAGATATGACATCATTTCTATTAGTATCAAAAATATAAATAGCAAAGAAAATGAAATTTTGATTAAAACAGTCATGGTCATACTTAAAAATATTTACGACAGATCCGTTGTTAGTGAGGAGAGAATTGCTGGGAATTGATAAGCTTTTTTTGATAAGAAATACAAGGAAAAATTTTGTAAATGGAAACTAGAGTATAAAAATTTATGTTTCGATTCCCCCTTTGGATCATAGAAAACTGCAAAGGACATAAATTTTTTCTTTCACATTTTTTTAGTTGAACAGAAGTTTAAAGAAAAGCTCTACAGGCTTCAGACCATTTATTTAATTTTTTGTAATATTCTAAAATAATTAAATAACACAAAATGTAAAATATAAAATTGTTGTTAAAAAGTTGTTCAACCAAATAATTAGAATTATTATGTACAATAACCAGTCAAATTTTCTTAAGATTAAAAAGAAAATTGATTTTTGTATCTGAAACCTGCACCAGATTACAGAATTGTAGTGAACTTCAATCAACATACGAAGATTTAAGTTTTTATAATGTTTAGACTAAATTACATTGATTTTTAATTTTTTTTTTATTAAAATTAAGAAGCAACTTCAAAATCCCTAAAAATGCCCTTAAACCAGAAACGATGTTTTGAGATCAAAATTTATGTACAAGTCTGCATCGTCTGGGACTTACACAAAAAAAGATGACTTGGGTTACAAAATTCGGGCTGTTTTTCTCCAACCGTCATTATAATTACCAAAAAGTTCAACATTTACTCCTAAAGGTAAAGAGATTGGGAGCTAATAGTATACTACTCTTCTTGGTGCACCCTAAATTTTAGTAGATAAAAATAGTGGTATAATTTATTACATTTTACAATTTTTTGCAATTTGAACTGTATAAATTTAATAAATACACATTGTATTTTATTGAAAAAAATTTTTATATGCACATATTGCGTATATATCAAGTCAAACTTCTTTAAATTTATTGTTTTAGTTCTAAATTTTTCAAAATTATCATTTAAATAACAAGCACGCACTTCGTACGAGCCCCCGCTGGATATAGGAGATTGATATCATCTAATCTTGGGATTTTGGTTCACCTAATGCTAGATCCACAAGATGCGCGTGGTTCGACGAATGTTCGCCATTCAACTCATGGTGTATGGAAGCCTAAGAAGCTCACAAATAAAAATTCGTGTCTTTAAGGCAATATATAGCAAATGAGTCCAGATGCAAAGATTCACCAACAAGCAATGAGTAAGATCTAGCATTAGGTAAATTGGGGTCACCAAAACCAAAAGGTCTGGCGACGCCACTGTTTTTTTTCGCTGAAAAGCGCTCAATAGAATTTAAAATCAAATCAAAGATGCCATTATCACAATTCAATTTATTAAAAACACATGTAGATACATATTATTTAATTCAAAAAACAAAGTTCAATTAATCCATCAAAGTTAGCATTTATTAAAAATATCGGTCAACATAGAAAATTTCTTATACAACAAAATGTAATTTTCTAATAATAAATTGAAAAATAAAATTAAAAAATTCATTTTCCTGTATTAATTCAATAAGGTTCAGTTCTTTTTGGTTCCAACTTTTTTCGTTGGCTTTTTAGTAGACGATTTTAAAGCTTTGGGCTTCTTTGGAGAAACTTTGGTAATCTTTTTTTCCTTTACAAGCGATTTCGACTTCAAAACGGTGACCTTGGTGGGAGTTTTCTTAGATGCAATGATAGAGCTCCTCTTTTTAGTTGATACTACAACAGCTTTTTTAACAGATTTTGAGTTGGTTTTGGATTTTGCAGAAGAAGCAGCAACAACCTTTTTTTTGGATGGGGACGACTTTAGGTCGTCTTTTTTAGGTTTAGATGCCTTGGACGATGGTATTTTGAACGATCCACTGCAACCTACACCCTTTGTTTGGATTAACGTTCCATCGGAAACGGCGGATTTTATATACTTTTTAATGAACGGCGCAAGCCTCTCAACATTGATCAAATAATTTGCTGACATATGCTTTTTTATAGCATGCAATGAAGAACCGCGAGGTTCACCCAGGCTCTTAATGGCAGCGTTTACCATATCAGAAGTTGGCGGACGAGTAGTTGCACTACTACTTGGCTTTTCCTTTTTAGTAGTGGTATTCTTCTTCAAAACCTTAGCGGAAGTGCTTGCCATCTTGTTATTTAATTGTTACGTACCAAACTCTTACTTCTACACAAAAAATAAAATTTCAATATATTTAATAATTGTTAAAATATTTTACAATATAATTATTATCAGAGAATAACTATCAAATCAAAGTATACGTCAAATCGACATGCCGTTTTTGTTGCTACGCAGCAAGCGTGCAAACAAAATTTAGGCTTTCAAATCAAACAAAACAATTTGTTTTTTTCCGTTAATCTAATTAAAGGTGAAGTTTAACAGAACGTTGAAAATAATGGTCATATACGGCCGGTTCTGTAATTAAAAATCAAATTACTTTTACAAAAGTGAGGTTATATTGTATCTAACAACCGCGTTTTATTCAAAACTAGCCGTTAAATTTATAGCTACCGCTTATAAACTGACAAAAGAAAGATTTTGTTTTCTTCTATCAGAAAAAAATACAAAATAATCAAATAAGTTCACAAAAATTATATTAATCACTAAAATGCGATAGTACTCACCTTACACTGTACAGCTCAACTACACCGAATGCCACGAAACGTTATCACACAGTTATCACACTGAACGTTATCAACGTTTACGTTGACGTTAGACGTTACGCAACGGTAAAATAGTCGAAACTCGCGCCATCTTCATTTCAATTTTTTTAGTTCCATTAAAAATATAAAATACCCTAAGATTTTTAAAATTGTTTTTGATCCAAACCTGTTTTGCCTTTTTTAAATTGTCAAATTGTCTTTTTTATTGTTTTTTAAATATTATTTTTTTATGTAAGTATGTATTCTTTACTTAAGGATGTATGAGCATGACAACAATTTTCAATTTAAGACCTCAAAATTTTTTTACATATAGATTTTTACTCAATGAATTTACTGTAAAAATTTCAGCATAGGTAACCGTTCATATTTTAAAAAAAAAAATTTTTGAAAATCAACATAAAATACATTGCTCTTATGGAGAAATGGGTAGTTGTGATGATAAATCAACAAATATCAGTATGTTAAAATATCTTCAGTTTAAAAAAAAACTATAAATAAGAAAGATGATACTTGCAGTAATTCGTCAGTATATTAAAAATACTATGCATCGGTTCATCCCAAAAAGAAAAATTGAAATGAAATTCAAATTATTTTATTTTACAAATTTTTTCTCGCCGTAATATGACACTTGGCAACGTTTCACTGTAGTTCACTGCTATAACGAGCGCCACAACAAACTAGCGGTAGTAATAGTAAATACAGATGTAAATATAACCTCATTTGTGTATTTAAAAACAGATATTATATTATATTATAGTAAAAGCAGCAGACTTGAGAATTTTTATATTAAGTAAACAGCATTTCAATAAATGAAAATTAAAAAAATAGCATGCATAAAACGTTTAAATGTCAGATGTCACCGACAGGAAATTAATCAAAAAAACTGTGTTGCCAAATGTAAATTACACGTCACGTGGTTGTTTTTGTCACCTCACCCCGCAACGATACTAGCCTATCCCCACTCATCAAAATTCGCTATTCTCCCACGCCTTCGCTCATACATCCAAGGATTAACAAGATTCCTAGTCAGATTTATCTGCGCTGTCTTATCAATGCTATGTTCTGCTAGAGAAGCACCCGCTTGAGCTGTATCGACCAAGTAATTTTTAAAATCTTTTTGAATTTCATTATACTTAGTTAAAACTTTTGGTATCTAACTAATTATTTTTTTTTACAAAGCGGGACGACCTTAATGTATTACATGTCATTGAAAGTAAGAACTAATCTTGTGTAGTTTGGTGAACTTTTTTTTTAACTCATTGATTAAAATTTTGCTTCTATGCTTTTTTGTCAAAGCGGGACATTTTTTAACATTTTTAATGTATTCTGGGGACAGCGGGACACATAATCTTGAAAGTGGGACGCATGATCACGTTATTTATACGTTAAAAATTTTTATAAATAAATTAATTTAATATTGCAAGTTACAATTTAAAAATCTATATTTTAAAAATAAAAAGGCATTCTCGCGACCGTCTCAATAACTTGAAGATTATAATATAATTTTACGTTGATTTTGCATACTTTCTGTTATATTTTGATATTTCAGTGTAATTATCCTTTAATTATTTATTAAATATGAATTTTTATATATTAAGCAATAAAACATTATATTATAATATAGTAGGTAATATATTAATTGAATTTATTATTTTAAAATATTAAAAATTTATTTAATACTGTGTAACAAAACTTATGTACCGACTAGGTATTATAACGCAATCACATGGTATTGCAGACACAACACTTTCAAGTCGCTTTTTAAATTTAGTTAAAAAAGGATTTTTGTAAAAATGAAGAGAAAAGCAAATTTTTTGAATATTTTAGCATATAATTAGAACAATACTGTATGAATCATGACTAATATAATGGGTGCTCTTAGCTATCATTATCAATTTACCATACTACATTCTTAAACCCAGTTTTATATGTTTGTATGCTTTCTCTTATGAGTAAAAGTGTAAGCCTACTTTTAAGATGTAAGTTCTACTTCTAACATAAGTATAGTAAAACGTAAAACCCTATAAAAAAAGTGGCCTTGAGAAATTATTAAAAGTGGGTTCACACTTTTACATTTTGAACCATGATAGTGCACCAATTACCAAAATTTAATTGGGATCTATCTCAATTAATCTTATCCCATTTACATGAAATAATAAGCACTAATTATCATATTTTTTATTTTTATTTTTTAATGTTTAAAAATAAATTTCGGCATTAGACCTCCACTTCATACCGGATCTGTGGAATTGTACCAATTAAAGAAATCCCAAAAGACTTTTTCAAGCATCTAAAATCCAAAGTAATCCTAAACATTTGGTTGTTTGGACGTATAATGCGACGTTATCTTTCGCCCAATGCTTCTTCAGCAGTAACTTATTTTTTCAGGTCATAAACCAATGCCACCCATAGAAACAACAATTCAGGGAATCGCACTCCCGCGAAGCATAAACGCAAACATGAGCGAAGAATTTTACAAACCAAATTTTGACGATGTCAAGTACATCGAAATTGAAAGCTACATCCACGGTAAACCAAGTTTGGCAGCAATGTCAGACGATGACGTTATCCGAGGATGACCAGAAGAGGGCAATATGCATTATTATCGCGTCGTGGTGACAAAAGCTACGATGCTTTATTGGCATTTGTACCATAGGAGGGAAAAAAGACTCAACATAACTGAGCCAGAGGGGGTAAGTACTAAATTAACTAATAATTTAGTAGCAAACGTAAACAAACCAAGTGGTACAGGTACCGACATAGATACCGTTATAACGGTCGTCGGTCAAGAAACCCACGTGGTAGAGACAGGGCCGGCGGCAGCCTCCAGTGTAGTAATTGTTGAACCAGTATTAGAAGTTCAACAAATGAACATGGAGACTGCGACAGACCCAGTAGTAGTAGCAGTAGAAATAATAAATAAGAGTGTGGACTTTTATCCAAAGTTCGACACTATATCGTCGATTTCGGAATCGAAAACGACCGTTCAAAGGCAATCGCAAGCCGTTAGGCCAGCAACTGCCCCCAAGCGAGTACGTGGCGCCGGAACCGCTGATGAAAGCTCGGAAAACAGCGACAGTGAAAGGGAGAAACTTTTATTGCGTAAACTCCCCAAAAAACCGGCAAAAAAATCCCGCAGGGTAACGCAAAAGGAGGAACCCGAAACAATGGATGTTTCCACTCCTCCCGAAGAGTTTTTTCAGCGTGGGAATTCAAACGTGGGAGTATTAAAACGTACAATAAAAAAGCATGGGCCAAACTTCCATTATCTGTGCTCCAAAAATTATTAATTTGTAGCATGAAAAATCGAATTTTTGAATGCATTGCTAATAGGGGTAGTAATAACTCACCATTAATTTATAATTGTGTTTTTTTTAATTCATTAAAAATTTTAGACTAATTTATGGTAATTTCGCTTGTTATTGTCCTTTTCAGGTAATTTGAATCTGTAAATCACCAGGTAAGAAAAATTCAAAAATTGAAATTATATGTAGTTTTCGGACCTTAATACCTAGTACCTGAGTGACAATTGTATTTCATCATTTTCATAAAAAAGTGAGTAAACTTATGGTAATTTCGCTCAGAACAGCGTTTGTTAAAACGGCTCGGAGCGGCCGGAGCGAACGGAATGGAAGCGGAGAGTCGAATTTGACAAGCGCAACTACCCCAATCTCGGATCCACGCAAAAAAAGTTTTTTTCGAAAATTATAGTAATTTTTGGGACTCTACCTTCGAAGAAGCATGCACGACAGATAGATAATACCACTTGAATCGCAATCAGTATCTACGCACATGTCGAGCGGGGAAACTTCTGAGTCCAGTACCTCCACCGTGACCGCTCTCAATGCTATGTCGAGTTTTACGCGTCCCTTGAAATGCAAATTTTAAAATACCGTTTTTTCGAAAACGAATACCTAATTCTACAAAATTTTTATTGCGATCTACCTATAAAAGTGCCCTCTTTCCTATAATCTATAGAAAAAAGTTAAAATCGTGAGGTGGTGAGGTGTTTGACTGACAGTTCCCAATATTTTTAGTTTTAGGTCCCGAAAAGATGGATCTGTCTACAACTGACTTTACTTTCTTTCAAAATACTTTATTTAAAAAATGCTTACACCAATCTTCATCAGCCTTTTTAGTCTACTGCTGGACTATCAGCCTCCTTCTCTGTCAAGAAAGGTTTCAGCATTTAAACCCTACGGCTGCTTAGGCTGGATTGGGGATTGAGATTGCGGGTAGGGTAGATAATGGTAATCATCAACGTAGGGATACCGCAGGCTTTACGTATCCTCCGAAGCACGGAGACGATACCATAAGAAAGTTTAGATTTTTCCTAGATTCGAACCGGGAATGTTCGTTATTGTTGTTAGCAGCGGCGGCTGGTCAAAGGAAGCAAGGGAGGCTTAGCCGCCCCTGAAATTCTATACTATTAAACCATGACATTTACATTAAAACTTGTTTTCTTCTCTTTTTTTTTTAATTTTAACGTATTTAATTTACCATAATATAATTATTATTATTATAAATATTAAAACTAGGCGCCTTAAAAAATTCAAAAAAAAATTTAAGCATTTCTGAGTTAGGGAGAGAATACACTATGCTCTGGTTGTACGAAATAAAGATAAAAATTAGAAGAAATTTTACCTGAAATAAAAAATTTGGACGAATCAGTCCGAATAATCCACAATTATCAGTTTGGAAGGAATCCAATAATTCAGTTCTTTGAAATTCCTTAAACTTTTGAATATTTGGTTCAAATTCTACAGGAATTAAAATTTCCCGTATTTGATTGTGATAGCAACTTTCAAATTCTGAAAATATATACATCGGGAAATATTCGATTCGACTATTTGCTACTGGCTTACCAGTTCCTTCTTCCTCTGCGACAGATGCTTTTAGTGCAATAAGGAAATTTAGCTTTTCTTCAAATTGCTTTATTAAGGGAATATTTAATAATTTACCGAAGGAATTTTTGAAAAGCGGTGCCAGTCTGGAATCAATTTCTTCGAGTTCTTGGTTGTACATTTCTACTGCAATCAGTCGGTTTTCCTAAAAAAATACTTGGAATAAAGTCCTACTTTATTTTTAAAATAATAACCTCATAAGGTTCTACTAATTCCGCAATGTCCATAACACGAACATTTTCCATAATTTCTTCCACTTCATTTTGCATGGCCTGAAGCAAAGGTTTATTTGATGGGTATCCATGAAGAGGTTTTAATTGGCTCATAATTTTATGAATTCTTGATAAGTTGTTTAGTTTAATTTCATCAAATTTAGATAATAGTTCTTGATGTTTCTCTACGAATAGGTCACAGTGCATATTGTAGTGAGTATTTGTAAACTTTTTATAATAATAGATAAAAAAGTTTCTCAAATTTTCAATGATGCTTAAGAAATCTTGAATAAAAAATTATTAAATTTGTGCGGAGAAAACACTAACGGATTCGACTACCATTTATGTGGTTCAACCATACCAATTCGACTTGCAAGTGGTAAAAGATATACTTTTGCAGCACTTCCTTCATGAAGTCGTCGTAATTCGGTTGAACTAAATCTTTGTTTTCGATGTTAGAGTGTCTGTTATAAAATTCCTAAAAAGAAATTTTTACTTAAGTTGGCTTAATTAAATTTGACATAATTATTTTATAAGAACGTAAATTATTTTAAGTTTTTTTTTTTTAATTCGGGTGTTCTAAATCCAAGTACAAAATGGCAGAAAAGAAGTTTGAAAGAGGAATGAACGCGCGCAAGGAGCTGTGCCTGAAAGACGCGTATAAAAAAGAAGCAGGATTACGTATGAAGTGGTTTCGTAAAAATGAAGAACGGCTTGTAGCGTATGCAGAGAAACCAAACAGTCGTACCGTTCCGACTGAAGTGTTGGAAAAAATGGTAAGCGATCGACAAGGGGCTTATCAAAATGTGGAAAGACATCCAAATATTCATTTGATAGACAAAGTATTGCCACCTCCACTGATCGATCCGGATGCAGTTCATAATATTATGAAACCTGTCGAACCGGCAGTAAAAAAGTTGATATACTCTGGTTTGTTTTGTCAAAAGAGTTTTCCATCGCCGGTAACATTTTGTTTTTATAGGAATGCAGAAGGATGGGAGGATAAATTATCTTCGGCATAGAATCGAAGTAATTCCAGAAAACAAATACTATTTTCCCGAAACGACAAGTTTTGGTTATGGATGGAATATGTGGCACGCTTCGAAAACAGCAACTGGGGTGCGATATGGTCGATGCCAAGTAATAAACGATTCCTTTTATCGTAGGAATGGCGTTGCTAGAGATCCTGATTGGTATCAAGAACCGGCAGTTCTAAGCCCAACTATTTGCACTGGCAGTTGTACTTAAATTTTTAAATAAAAAATTATTACCTTGGCACTAGTTTGAATTTGTTCAAGCGAATTGTAAATTTCACAGCAAACTTTCGACATGAAAGTTGTGTTCTTAATCGGAACACGATCAAATAGCAGTTGAAGATAATGTTTTGGACTTCCAGTAAGATTTTTGGCTAAATTTTCTATATCGCGGTGATCTCGACTGCTAGCTAAAAAACAGTCAAGTAAAAAATTAGTTTTGAAATACAAGCAATTTACCATTTATTGCCGGAGGAGTTTGATATAAATCACCATGAGCTTCTAGTAAAAAGGAAACGATACCGTTGAAATCGTACTCAAAATCGTCGAGGAATTCATTTTTTCCCACACACTTCGAGTGTTTGTTTTGCATGTATTTAAATATGCCTTCCAACTTTTTAATAATGAATTTTGCGTTATAAACTTCCGTTCTTAAAAACACTTGGAGATCTTTGATCTGCTTTACCGACCCTTCTCTAAATTCCAGTTCTTCCAATTTATTTTGCACTCTAAAATTTTAACTTCACCTACTTTAATTCATTAATTGTTTTTTAATTCAAACATTTTAAATATGCTGGCCTCCAAATCGTCGATTTGCAGAATCACTTTTTTCAGTTTTGTTTTAATTTCTTTCACTACAGCGTTAAACTTCTTAATTATTACTTTATCAAATTTTTTCAAATCTTTTATAATTTTCTTAGCTTCGTCATAATTGAAATTACCACCTTCTATAAACAATCTAAAAAATTGAATGAAACTTCTGTTTGAATCAACATGAGTGTTACCTACGTAACTTTCTGCGTGCACTTCACTGAGGTATTTCGGATGCGGCTCAATTGGGTTTCATATAAGTTGCTCTGAATCTGACTTTCTAAGTTCAATTCATTTTGGTATAGTTTTGTAATGTAAGTTATTTCACGTAAATAACTTTGCAACTTGTCTGAACGCTTTGCTAACT
This sequence comes from Cantharis rustica, assembly GCA_911387805.1. Taxonomy (NCBI): domain Eukaryota; kingdom Metazoa; phylum Arthropoda; class Insecta; order Coleoptera; family Cantharidae; genus Cantharis; species Cantharis rustica. The sequence continues at coordinate 42,960,951 of OU426879.1, forward strand.
TTCGTTTCTCATCTATTAATTCAAGTTTGTGTTTGAACTCATTAATTATGTTATTATATTTGGTTTCATAAAATGTATACGATTGTTTGACAAGATTGATTTCACTTTCGGCACCCTTTTGACATGGGTAAAAAATAGAATTTTGATAAGGCAGAGACAAAAACTTACAGCTTTATGCCTTTGTATTCTATTCACATGCTTATTGATTTCAAATAATCGAATTTTATATAAGTTTTCTTTTAATCTTAGGTATCGAGACGAATGAAAAGCATACTTCAATTCGTATCTTTTTCCAATTCTTTCCGAATGTTCCTTGGTCCATTTAAAAGCAGTTTCCGTAACTTCCTCTCTGCAGTTGAGAGAATATTTTTGGATGGCTTCGTATAGTCTACAAATCAAAAAGGGAAATGTTACTATGGAAAATTAAGATCTTTGGTGTTACACTAACCCAAACATCCAATTTTGAACAGCATCCACTTGATACTCACATTGCTTCATTTGTGCTGGCAAAACAATTGATTGAAAGTTTTCAAAATCTTGGGGACATTGACTCGCGCGTGGCCTTTGTGCTGTAGGATTGACATCTAAATTGTCTTCGTATTTATTCAAAAACAAATCTAATTCTGCTACGAGAACATCGAGTTCTACCATCACCAGCTTGGTGTTGTCCACAATTTTGATTTCAGTTAAAAGGTGATTTCGATACCTGAAAATTTTAATTTAAATAATTCTGATATAAAAAAATATTTTCAAGTGTTACATTGTTAAACGTGAATCTAATAATCGATTGACATTGTCTAAGTATTCTTCCAGTTTTTCCACAGTTGGAGCTTGTCTAAGTAGATCTAGAGCAACGTTTACCTGTATTTCTTGACTCTAAAAAGAAGTTTTAATGTTTTCGGTTAAATATTAATAATGGTTATCGTTATTATCTTTTTAATACGTCAAATTGTTATCAAGTACAAAATTTGTTGAATATCTTGTTTTCCCCTCTTGTTATTTGTGAATTTGAATTTGAAATGTAAGGTGGTAAAACTTGACAAATGTAAGGTTGGCAAAAAGTTGAGTTGGAGTGGAGCTTTTTTGCCAAGATGGCGAAAACGGCGGAAGCCTAGTTTTTGCTCCACCGAGTTTTTGAATATGTTTTTTTACGAATAGCTTTGCAATTATGATTTTTTTTTATAGGAATATTATTAATTCGAATTTTGTTTGAGAGTATTTTTGGTCAAAAGTGGCCGCTGCTAAGATTTTTACTTTGTTATTTTTTAAAACTTTTGATTATTAAAAAGATTTTTTATTGAATGGAGGTTATTTGATTGGATTTATTGAAAATTGATTTAATATTTTGAATAATTTGTCGAGGAAACGCTAAAATTGATAGAAGGTCGGACAGCTGCAGTCCGGTATCACGGACAAATTTTCGTCTTTGCCATTTTAGGAAAAGGTTTATGCGATAAAAATTTATAAAAAATTTAAATTTAATTAATCGGTTTGAATATTTTAGATGACAAAATTTTTAGTTATAAAAGCGCGACGTGTGGATTAGTAGATACCACATAAAATTATAAATTTGAAAGAATAGGTTCGATTCTTGAGAAACTATGAAATTTTTGAGTTGTTAAGTTAAATTAGATCGAATACTTTTTTTGAAAAAAGATCTTGGTAGTAATTTGCCGACAAGGCAAAAAAACAAAATTTTTGAACCCGCGACCCTGAATAAGCTTAACTTACTCCCGCACACCAGAGCAACGCCGACCAAGCTAGTGTGTCTGGTAGTTGTTAATTGTTTTTTCTAAACAATTATCAGCACAATATAAATCTATTTGTTTTGAAAGATGAAATGGTTTCTATTGAAGGAAATAAAACGGCTACTTCGTGTAGCCGTGAGGAATAAGCACATTTTAGACAGGAAGACATTGCCAAGATTAGAACAAGAGCAAAAAGTGAACAAAAGTCGAATTACCTAGAAGCTATCAAATTTTTTAATTTTTATTACGTATAATGTTAATTAAAAATTATTATAAAGAAATAATTTATAGAAACTTTCCAACTTTTCCAAACCTTCTTTTCGGGCTTCCCTAAATTATTTATAAAACCGGACATTAATTTCGATAATCCGGTGTAATAACTCGAAAAGCTCTATATTTTCCAGTTGTTTCGCTGTAGAATCTTTTTACCTACTGTATGACGTGCGCTCGAGACCACGGGAAGCGTAATACACTAACTTAATTTAAGGATTAAAGCACCCCGGGGAATTTGGAATCAAATTCTTATTCGAATTTCTATTTCTAATCTATTTAGAAATATGTAACGGTTCAAAATTAACAAGTGATATTTTGTTAATTTTTGAATACGGTCCTGTCGTGTTTAGGAATTATCTGAAATATTGCAGGCTTTGATTTGTTATCTTGAAGGACACATTTTGGTATTAAAAGTTTTCGTGGTGCAATTTTTCCAATATTACGGGAAGTGAGTCTTATAAAATTTTGGTTGAACTAAATAATTTTTTTTACCCATTATACATTTGGAGTGAAAGAAGTTTTCTCTATTAGAGGATCAAATTATCCATTTTTTTTGTTGTTTTCAACGCCATATCTGCCGTTATCACCATTAGAAACTTTTATTCAATCTGTGGTTAAGCCCTCGATACCATCTACGAGGTAAATTTTGTTGTTTTTTTATATAAATTTTGATTTATAAAGAAAACCATATTTTAGGGAAGGTGACTGTGAAGCATCTGAAGTATAGTCATATATGGTTCTTTGCTAGAGGTTAACAAACAGGAAAGTGTTTTGCTTTGCTCTACCAGTGTTGTCTGGGATCAAACCGCTAGCTGAAGATATTGGTTGGTTGGGATTAAATTGGTTATTTTTTTACTGGTGCATATCCAACAACCATAACCCAGTTTTTACTGGGGATTTAAAGCCAGTGTTACCTTTTTTACTCGAAGGATAAAGAAGTCTAGTTACCGTCCTATGTATGCAGTGGCGTAGCTAAGAATTTGGTTTGGGGGGGGTCCTGCGAGCGCAGTGAGTCGTTTTTAATAGCGCCGCAGGCAAAATTTTTTCAAATTTTCAAGATCATGCGCTCAATAGAAAGTTAAAAAATTACAATAAAAAATAATTTCTTCAAAAAAAGGATTTCGTCAGATATTTTAACGTTAACGACTAATAATAGTTTCCAACTAATAAATAAACATCATAGAAATTATTATTATTCTAATATAATTATAATTGTAAAATTATTGCGTTTTATTTTATTCCAAAAGTATTTATAACCTCTTCTACATTAATATAGGCACATTCCTGTGAACTGCTAGTAAAGCTAAACCGCTTAACCTATTCTTACCCGTACTATTTCTCAAATTTAGCTGTATTTGTTTTAAGATGGAAAATGTTTTTTCTACAGAAGCTGTAGTAACCGCTAATGTTCCTAAAATAATATATATATTCGGAAACATTAATATTGAACTGATTAAGAGCTTTCATTGTATATTTTGGAAGCTCTCCTTCATGGCTTTTTCATTTCTGATGCAAAATCAGCCATTTGTCTTCAAATATAGTATCATTAGTGTTTTGAAAATAATTTATATAGAAATCTATACATGGTTTGAAGTCATTGTAAAATTACGAATTAATAATTTCGGGGGGGGGGGGGGCCCTTGGCTACGCCACTGTATGTATGTATGTTTTCACGTTCGATCTTTATGTTGACTTTATGATATCTACTGTTGACGCTTAATCGCTGCAAAAGTTACTCGTTCCGTTTTGGATCGTTTGGATTGGAAATTAAAATAATATACCCGTCGACTCTATAGTACATCTGATCTCATCTCAACATCAAAGCAAGCTAAGTTTATTTTCATTATTTTGATTTTGCTACTGACTTTTTTTATGATACAATAATTTTTGTGATACTTTTTATTGATGTAAGAATTATAAATTTGGTGCGGCACATTTTTTTTTATTGTGATTGAACATAATAGTTTTCGGTTATTTATTTCAGTTTTTGTGAAAATCGAAATTATGATTTTACTGCGCCTCGAAATTATAAGTTATTGAAATTTATGAAAAACTTGGCTGACACCGATTTTTATTATTCTTTACTTTTTAGTGCACTTTTGTCGCAGTAGTTATTTTTAAGTCGATTTTTTTTTATTATAAAAAATTCGAAATGAAACAATTAAATCAAAGTGGCAACAGTATGATATCTGATGCAGTCCAGAATGGCACAAAGCCAATTAAATTATTTTGAAAAGCAACCAGTTTACATATAGCTACTGGGTTTAATATGTTAGACGCAATCAAAGCAACTGTAAAGAGTAATCCTGAATTTTTATATTTTTGTGAACACAACTCGTTTGCTACCCCTATTATGTTTCGCCATTTTGATGCAGCATTGCTACTGTGCGATATGGTTCCAAGTTTACCTAGCTACTGAATATGTGAAATGACGTATCTTTTATTAAGTGTTCAAATTGCACTATCGTTGAAAGACAATGTTACATTATTAGGTTTCTTGTGGAAGCAAACCAATCCAACTTTTAATTCCATCATAGCAATTTGTGGTAAACCGCTGGTTCATGTCTATTTGAGAAATATGTTTTACGATTATAACGATTGGCACACCTGTTTAAAACTTATGTTTACATCAAGCATTGCCCAAGAAATTATGGAGGAGTACGTGGATTATAAGAAGAAGAATATTTATAGAACACTATTATCGAAATTGTATGAAATAAAAACTGAAAAAAATCAAAGAATCGAATTGATAAAATTATGAACCTCTTTGGGTGTCCGGTCATTCTTGTGCGATATTGCTGAGGCTTTGATATGTTATGGCTTAAACAACGAAGTGAAACTTTTAGCCCTTGCATTAAAGTCCAATTATTCGAATAATTATAATAAAAATAACAATGTAGAATATTTGGCTAGCATAATTTGTGGAGTAGATGATAAGGTGGATTATGACAGATTGTTTGTAGAAAGAATTAATTGTGAACGATATTTTAAGCTCGTATCCCAATATTTTACGAAACCAACTCCAAAAAATGTTATATAACTAGTTAGTTATAACTAGTATAACTAGGAGGGGGGACAATTTTTTGGTCAGTTTTTCGATATCTAGCGCCGTTTTCGAGTTATTGCAAATTCAAAATTTCAAATTTAGTAGTTATTGACATATGCAATTTATCATTTGCAGACAAATTGTGAAAAATAGTATATATACCTTGGGACTAAGGTGGCTTTTCATCCCGTGTACGATTTTTGCACTCGGCTAAAGCCTCGTGCAAAAACCTTCACACGCGGGACGAAAAGCGGCACCTTAGTCCCATGATGTATAATATACTATATATTTTAATAAAAAAAAAAATTGTATTTTTATCTTTATTTATTAATTTCTTTGCTCACAAAACAGCCTTTTTACAATTAAAACTTTTTTGATAAAAAAAAATATTTGAATATTTATATTTTTAGATTTTAATAATTATTTAATAATATGTTTTAGGATGGTGGGCATCCATCTCTCTGCACATATTTGTATTTGTGTGGTTTTAAAATATTTAAAAAAATTACTTATTATTTCTAATGTTCAGGTGTAATGTATTTGAATCGTAAATGAAACAACGCAAATAACTTATGCTATAATATTAGTGGAATAGAAATGACGAAGTTACCGGATTTGGCACAAAATTCAAATGCTTTAAAAGTGGGAAAAATAACTATAAAAATTGTAGATAATCTGATAAAAACAAATATATTCAATATATAATAATTATATCGGAATAAATAGAATTATATCTAATTATATGTGAATTATTTCACATTGACATTTCTTACAGTGTACCTACCAACGGAAGTGACCGTGCGATCGCCTTGCAATACTGGTTATTTCAACCTTTACTCTTAATGTAATTTTTAACGTAAAAATTAAAATATTTATGTAACTTTCGTATTAAATACTGGAGCCTACCTTAGATATGCTATTATTTTTTTTGATAAGATTTTTTAAATCCACCAACACAACGCGCTTTGTTTCTTGCACTCTCAAAAAATGCGAATCCCATAAATGCGCAGCAGCATGCAAAAATTTGTACGTAATTCTCAGTTTTTCTTTCAAATTGGAAAATATGTTTTTCCACAAATCCTATAAAAAATTTAATATGTTAGTCTAAAATTAGCATTTTTACGTTGTCCAGTGCCTGTAAATGTTCTATTTCGTTACTGTATTTTTGCGTAACAGTGTCTATGGTTGGTTTACAAACTTCCGTACTTATAGGGATAGCTTCGGTCGACTCTAACAAACCAGTTTCAATCATTCCATCCGTGAGATTTTTAAGATCATCAAAATATTTATCAAATACTTTAATTATCGCCAATCTATATAACCCAATTAAAGATCGAGCATACGAATCTGAAATTTAAAATAAAGTAGAAAAATATCACTCTTTAAACTCCAAACCAATACCTACCTAAATCGTTAACTATTAAATCCATTTCGCTAGTCCATTCAATAACATTTTCTGAAGTAAGTGGAAAGGATGAAATAGTATTTGCCCAAGCTTTGCTCATCGTTGATTCTCTATTGGCAAACTGTTGACTGGCTTCTTTTCCGCTTTGCGTTTGTAACATCATAGCTTCACAGTTGGATTTTAACAATTTTCTTTCTCTAATAACCTCTGTTGGAAGCAAACCTATCGTTATTTTAAAAGTTTACTTACGTGAGTTGCTTCAAAGCCTCGCGCTTCTTTAATTCTCTCCACTTAAATTTTATAGAATCCACTTCTTGTATTTGAACGCGGCAGCGATTTTCAGCTTGAAGGTTTAACTTCAATTTTAATTCTTCGTAACATCGCAGATTATTGAGCAACATTTGATTGATTTCCTAAAAGTTAATGTAGATTAACACGCACGACCCAAAAAGAAATTCATCATACTTACCAAGATTTTAGCTTCGAAATATTGCTGTAGCTCAAATGGTAATCTATAAGAAATTTGATGAAATTTTTGGTAAGCTTTTTTTAGAACACTCTTGATGCTTTCGGCTCTTGCTTTTTCAAGAGCATGTAAAAAACCGTTAAATTCTGCTAATTGTTCGTAGTATTCATCGTATAGGGCTACTATATTTTTAGAAGTCGATTCGAACTGCTCTTTTATTAACAATGTCAACTACATGGGAAATATTCAGTTTCGATAGAAAGTTTAATAAAAAAATTAGAGTTATGATTGCTTACTTGCCCTTCTTCAGTTACATTAATAATAATTATAAGATCATCAACGGCTTTACCGGTATTTTTAAAATCGTTTTTAATTAGTTCAGCATTTGCTCGTAATTCAGTTTCCGCGTCTGTATTTATATTGTGAAACGCATTATCTATTTCTGCTATAATCAAGTCATGCTGCTCTTTTCTTTTCTTTTCCAGTTTTTTTACCACACCCGATTCTTTACTAATTGGAGCTACAAAAACTATTTAAACCAAGTGATTTTAAAAATACCCAGATATATACTCCAGTTTATAGGCAACGCTTTAACCTCCCAAACATCTTCATCTTTTGCAGTTGGCAGTCGTAAAGGTGGAAGACGTTTAGGAATTTTATTTAGGCATTGGTCCTTCTTGCATACTCCTAAATTTCTAAACTGCTTTGATTTTGCTTTAAGTGAACGTACCGTAATATCGTTAAAATTATTCTCTGCTTCCATGTCATAAAAATTGATTAAAAAATTAATCAAAATTTTTTGTTTTGGGTAACTTGAGGTTTAACAACTTGATTATCAAAAATAAAAAATAGGAAAAACCATTTCAACAGTTTAATTACAACAATAAATTACATAAAATAAATAAATATTAACTTAAATAATTAATCAACTATCACCAGTTCAAAAACAAAATAATTTATTAGTTTGGCTTTGGTTTTGTCCTACTCGCAAAAGATCCATGTCTTCCTCTAAAATTACTTCTTTTAGTGGTTGCACTAACTTGCTCGATCTTTGGTTCGTTTGTTTGTTCCTGCTCGCGTATTTCTTGCGTGCTTTTTCCTTCATCATTGTATTGTAAAGATTGACTATTTCCCTGATCATTGAATTGATCATCGGCAACGTAAATCTCCAAGGGCGTCTGATTGTCTATATTTTTGTTAGTAAACAAATTGTTTCCTTGGTCAAGTGCTTGGAGCGAAGCCAATGTCTCGCCTACTTGTTGGTTTTCCAAAGATGTATAGAACGCCCCGTTTACAGTTTCTTCTTGTGGATTATTATTGTTATATTGATTCTTACCGTTCAACTCAATCACATTTCCATTCCCATAATTTTGTTGCTGATTAAATACTTCTTGTATGTATGGTAAATTTTGTTGTTCTTGACTTTGCGGCCCCGCATTTGATGGAAAATCGGCTTTGAAGTTATAATTTGCTGTCAGAAAACCAGATTCGTTATTTTCGCTTTGCAAATTTTGGGGCGCGTGTCGTTCATACGCAAAGACTTGATTTGCTTGGTTGAAGTTTGGTTGAGCAAATTTTTGTTGTTGGTCGGTTGCTTTGAACATCACTTCGGACGCATCTTTAAATTCACTGAACGATATTGGAATGTCCGACGATTTTTGCGATACAAATAAGTTGGGTTTCTGATCGAAGTGAGGTTTCAATAGTTCGTATAACGCGTCCGAACTTAATTCTCCGTTTCCGAAGTCGTTTGGTGGAGGGTTGTAGGATTGCGGTTCGGGTGTTTTACCAAATTGCGGATTTTGTAACTTTTCGTAATTTTGGTTATTTAAATTTGAGTTGCCTTCGGGTTGAAAGAAGATTTGTTGGGTTCGCACTAACTTTTCGGCACTGTTTGGTATTAACTCGTTTCCTTCGGTGACTTGGTACAGCTGGTTGGTAGCGGAGGGTTGGTTTTGTGCGTACTGATGAATTTTTTGATGAGAAAATGCGGGTTGCGATTGTGTGTAGGACGGTGGGGGTTGCACAAATTGTTGTTGTTGCTGTTGAGATTGGGTAAAATCAAATTGGGGCTGGGCGAAAGTTTGTTGTATGAAAGATTGTTGATGTTGACCCGGTGGCCGATGAGATTTCAGTTTAATTTCTTGACGAACTTCTTCGACGACGATAGGTTTATCTGCCAAACTGAGATTTGGTGCCGGAATGGTGTGAATGGGACCTTTTTCGCCTACTTGTTTAATTGGAATCGAATTAGTTGGAATGTTGTTGGTTTGAACGTGATAATCAAATTCGTGGGTGTTTCCTATTGCTTGAGACGATTGGAAAGGTTTTTCGGTGCTCGAAGGAAATTGTATTTTGGGATTTTTCCACTGTCTATGTGGTGCCGGTGTTGGTCTGTAATGAATTTTTGGAGCAGGTGGTCCGAGCGGTGGAGCGTTAAATTCTGGTGCAAAATGCATTGGAATTGGTCGCGGTTTATTTAAATGACGAGGTGGATTGTAAAGTTGTTCCATTTTCTTTCTCATGTATTGTGGATTTGGGGATAATCTTGGGGGCGACTGAGGTGGATGGCGCATCTTGTATCTGTAGTCCAATGGGACGTTTTGTGCTTGTCCTTGCCATACCATAAATAGTATACAAGCAGCGAAGAATGTACAGGAAATCTGCGAAAAGCAAAAAAAGCTTCATTAATATATTTTCTTGTCAAAAATATAAAGAATTTAAAATTATTTGGTTCAATTGAATTTAATCGAATGTCATATTTGTAAGTTTATAATTTTAATTCAATTATAGGGTGCTCTTATAAAATTATGATTATCAACTTGAAGAGAAAAAATATAATTTCTACATACCTGCATGTCAATAAAATTCGATTAAAAATTATCCTATGGTCATATCACTTCCGCACTCACCACCAGGAAAATACAAACTTGAAGACGTTTCAAAATACAGTGAGCAAACTAAACAATTAGGTCACTATGTTAACTTATATATCCCTTCTACTCTAACCATTTTATACCATCTCCGAATCCTACATTATCAGTAAAATATCTATCATTAAGGAATTTATGCCTCCAGGTTTCACAGCAGCTCTTTAATTAGGAGAAAAATGTAAGCGATAATGCTATGTCTTGTATTAGAAATTCAAATGTAAACATTAATTTTTTGCCATTTCTTTATTATAAGTGAAACTGAAAGATTGGAAAAATTCCATCTATAATTTGAAATTAAACATTCAAAAGAGTAGTTAATTATTTTAATATTAATTATAATATTTAAAATTTGTTTTTTTTAATTGCTTTTTAATGTTTACACCAAAAGCCACACCGGTCTTAAATGTAGGTTTGTGGATCAATGGACATCAGCGACTCTGCTTTTAAGTAAACTGCATAATCTACTAGTCGATAGCTTTCCAATCTCTTATTAAGAAGTTAAACTCGTAACAATTCCAAGCTCATCTGCTGCTGCGTCTAATAAAAATCTGTGAAAGCATCCACAATCAGGTTATATAAATTCTGTTCATTTCTTTTCGAAAAATAAGTCTTTTCTAGATTAATCTTTAAAAGTGAAATTTAAAATGACGCATATTTTTGTCCTCAATATTTTCCAATTTAACTTTTCACTAATCTAACAAGCAACTTTAATTTTTATTGTTATTGTAATTTATTGCTTTTTTAAAAAAACCACAAGGTGTAGGTATCTATTGAAATAATTTATTTTAATTTACAACAAACTGTACAAATGAAACTCAATTTTGTGTTATTACAATTCATCAAAAATATTGAAACTAAAACAATGCAAATTTTACAAAAACAATTTGTTTTTTATTTTGCTCCGCAGTGTGGTACAAGTTCTGGTTCTTCACAGGTTAGACTGGATTCGTCAAAAGCTTTTCCATCCCCGCAAGAAATGAGACGAGGGTAGCCGTTTACGCAGGTGATTAAGTGGTGACAGTCTCCGGGAACGGCAAATCGAGGATACGGCCAAAATCTGGCTGCTGGACTATTGGAAGGCACTTTGGTAGGGCATTTGAAACCAACAACGGCTAAAAACAAACGGATAATTGCAATGATTGTAAATGATTTAAAACTTTACATTCCGGGTTGCATTTTTCGATCAACAAATCCGGCCAGTTGCAGCCGTGAATCCTTTCGTCGTACACCAAACCTGGTTCGCACTGTTGAGGATAAGGCTCTCCGTGGGCGCATTTGATGTAATGGACGGAACATTCCGGTCCGTCTGGGTAAAGTCCAAATTGGTATTCGCAACCGGGTGTGCTAATTGGAGTTACTGCGGAGAAAAAGTGTCAGTTTTATGTGAAAAAATTGTTTTTAACTTACGATCTGATTTGCGGTCTCCACATTCAACGGCCCAGTTATAGTTGCAGTGGTGGTGCACTGCACCCTTACCGTCAAATAATAAACCATTCTCGCATTGTTCTACGGTGAGGGTTCCATTTGTGCACAAGAAAAACAAATTGCAAGATTCGGGATGTGCATAGGCGTAAACTCCTTCAGGATTTGGACACGATGGAGCGTCTTGCACTAAAACTCCCCCTTGCACTGCAAATTGAAAACAATAAAATACTTGATTAACGAGTCGAGTTGGTGTATTTTTTAGTTATTTTTTAGCTAGTAAGTGAACTAGAGCACTAAAAGGGATAAACATATAATGAAACAACTTTCATGAACTAAATACGTTTGATTAACAGTTTAGTATGGAAAGCTGAATAACAAGTTTTTCATATAAAATCAACCTTTGTACATCATTAAATTTGTTTCTATTTAAATGTTAAAAAACTGATAAAATATTCAAGTGCAAAAAATTGTTAATTTATAAATTACTTGAACTTTCTCCGGTTAATGTGATCTATATATACAAGGAAACGATGATTTGTCTCTTTGTTAATATAAATTTAATTATTGTTAGTTATTCATTAAAGTTAGTACGTACCAAAAACAAAGGCCGTTAAATATACAGTAGCACACAGGAAGGCTTTCATATTGGTTGCTATATCCTTGATGACTGACCGCCCAACGTTTACAACACTTTCTATTAACTTACTTACTACTTCAAGTTCTGTTCTCAACAGCTTGTTAGTGTACCCTTCACTAAACAATATTTACCTACCTTTCATATTTAATTTCGGTGCTTTTATGCATTAGAAACGACATTTTTGATTTTTAATCAACCAAATCTTTGAATTATTAAAGAAGCCGTGCTCGCGAAAGTTAATAACATGGATTTTCTGCAGATTATACTTAGTTCGCTCTTGGATTTAGACCTTGGACGCAAGGTCGACATTAATGGAAAATCGAAATCTTCCATGGCCGAATGGAAGTCCGTCAAACCAAAATTTGAAAAAAAACCTTCAAAATATTGACATCAAAGGTTTGGAACTGCATTTTGTTTCGCAGTATATCCACGAATCCACAAATCGAAGACTTCTCAATCTTGATTGGAGTTGGGAAAAAAAATCGGAAAACTTACTAATAATATTATACCGGCGGATTAGATTGAAAATTAAAAATAACCGAAACATTTTTTTTAATTTTAAAACATTGAAGTACCGGTTGGCAACCTTAAAAAGATTATAAATTAAAATTCAAACTTGAAACAGCAATCACCACTTCCCAATTTTAATAAATTTTCAGAAATTGCCATATTTAACCAAAAGTGGATTACCTTGAAATTTGCAAGCTATTTTTATACCATTTTACTTTAAAAATATATGGCGATACATAATTTAAAAATCGAATAAACGCTTTATTAATAAAATTGCTTTCACTGCTCCAATTATTTAAGATTGCATAATTTTCGCATTCCTATTAATGTATAATTATAAAGTACCAGAAGGTATTAACATATAATTTGTTTTTTAAAACTTTAGTTCCCCCCTTCGGTATTTTCTACGTCGTCGTAATATTTTTCACTGAAAAAAACATATAAATTTTATTCAACACTTGATTTTAACCATATTTACCATCCAGGTACTTTGGCCGGATCGTCACAAGAAAAGGTAACCTCGTTATAAACGGTTCCATAAGAGCACGATCCTCTCTGGGGCTGAATTCCGTTTCTGCATATGTAAAACTTTTGACAATCACTGGGATGAGCAAAAGTCGGATGCGGAAGTGTCTGTCCATCGTGGCCTGTTACGACATCTCCTGGGCATGAAAATCCATCATCCAAGATACCTGATTTATACAAACTCACATCAAAAACTCTAAAGCCCAAAAAGTCAACTTACCTTTGATTGGTTTTGTGCATTCTTTATTGTGATTATCTTGCGGCCAAATGCAAGTGCTGACGGCGTCATCATACACAAGACCAGAAGGACACGAAACCTCGTGTGGAACACCATCGACACAATTAAAAAACTTATCGCATTGTACCGGATCTTCGTGACGATAATATCCATTTGCACGAGGACATCCTTTGCTTGGCTTAGCAGGTTCTAAAATGCATAAATTACTTTAAAAATTAAGTAACGCTTAAATTAAAATTATATTACGTAGTATAGGTCGGTCGGTGCAATCGACATTTGCTGGAATGTCACATCTTTCTTTGTTTGGATTTTTGTCGTCAAAAACTAGCCCGTCTGGACATAATTTAGCTTCGCCTTTTCCTCGAGAACAAATATAATATAAGTCGCACTGATCTGCGTCGGGGAAAAAGCCAGTGCCTTGCTTACAGTCGATATCTTGCGATAAAACTTTTGTACCTGCGTATTGACGTAACGAACATTAAGAACATGAAAAAATTTTAATTTAAAAACTTACCCAACAAACAAATAAAGAAAGAAATGTAGTAAAATATGCTCAACATGTTCAATTCTTTGAAACTAGGAAGTGTAATGTTTTTAAGTCTAACCACATACAAGAGTGCCTTGCAACTGATGAAACGATAACATCTTCTCAACTTGTTTGCTCTTCACCAATAAATTAATTTTTCTTGTTTTTCTAGATGAAGTAATATTAAATCATCTATTCATATTTTGCTATACATAACAGTCCAGAATCGGTTCGCATCGTCGTTTAAGAAATAACAAAATAAAAAAACTTATTTATTGTAATTTTATATACAAAAATTTGAAACACATTTTTTAAATGGTAAATTAACAATAAAATTCAGTAACGGCACGTAAAATTGTTGCAATAGGAACGGGAAGTCTTTACGAAAACAATTTCACCATCATACCAAGGATAAAAATGATAATGACTTCTTATGCCTTATTTTTTGAAGGTGGGGCTGCGTCGTCCTTATACCAATCCTCGCTGCAAAATAAAACAAAATAATTTGGATTTTGTCAAGTTTTTCCTTAACAACATACCATCCGGGAACGTTTTCTGGAGCATCGCATCTTTGATTTTCATCATTGTATACTTCTCCAGCTTGACAACCTAGATCTCTTGGTTCGTGGCCGTTTAAGCATACGTAGAATCTTTGGCAATCGGTGGGATGAGGAAATCTTGGATGTACAACTACTTGACCATTAGAATCGGTTTGGCCTACTTTTGGACATATGAATCCATCCTTGAGTTTAGCTAAAAATGCAATATTATTGAGGATTTACTTTAATATCGAGAAATTTACTGGTGACGGATTCGTCGCATCCTTCCCGTCCGGCAGTATCGGGCCAAACGCAAGTTCCGCTAAGTTCATCGAAATGTAAACCTGCGGTACATTTTACTTCGGTAGCTTCTCCTTCGATGCAGTTGTAAAAGACATGACAAACGTTAGCGTCAGGATGAGAGAAAAATCCGTTCCTGCGTGGACATAATTTGTTGGATTTAGGTGGTTCTAAAAAATTGATTGCAATGATATTGAAGGAGATTTTTAGGCAGAACTACTAACGTAATTCTAAACGATCGCCGCATTCTACATTGAATGGTTGATCACATTTATTGATTTTTCTTAAATTTTGGTTGAACACCAAACCATCGGGACACAGCTTTTCAGTGGCAATTTCATCCTCGCATTCATAAAATTTATCGCACTGAATTGGATCTTCGTAACTTCCATCCTTAACGGGGCATTTAAATTTTTGAGCATCTAAAATGAGACATAAATTATCGAAACGCAGTGGATAACCGGCGTATTATAATGTAACCAGTTACATAAAAGTGAAAGTTTTATATATTACTTATACAACAATCGTAGGATCATTTCAACATATTTTTGATTAACTTAAGTAATTTATTTATTAAAAAAATTAAATATATTCTTTAAAGTTTTATTACTTTTGTGCAAATATTTCAGGTTTCGTCCTTAACCTTTCGTTTAAATTACCGGCAATTATTATTCAGTAATCACAAGATTCCCTTGAATTTTCAGCGTGAATCGAATATTAAAACTTTTCACTTAGCATAAAAGTTTAATTCCGGGAAAAATTATCGAGTTTGTTTAATAAAGTTAATTAGATTTTGAAAAAGAAATAAAAATACTTACATGTAATAGAACAACACGCAAAAACAAGTCCAATTATAAAAACATTCATTTTCACTTTATGTTTAATAATTAGGCTAATAATTAGGTGATATAATGTCTACTTTCTGTTATAAACTGATGATTTGCGACGACTTCTTCTATTTAAGAACTTGCTTTCAGTGGTTCAACCAATCTAAGAACGTTAAACGATTAAGAATATTTAATTTTCATTACACTTGGGTAGTCACTTTTTACCTCCTACCACTTTAAAGAAGTTCACCTTTCATACTTCTGTTAAAACAATTTCTCTATCACTTATTGTTCGATTGACAAAAAAATTCTCGTAAAGGACATTGGACAAAAAGGTGCAGCCGTATGATACATGCCTGATATAGCTATGCTGGAACGTGTAGGTGTTTTTTTCGAATAATCAATCTATGTATTTGCTGCAAACACCCCTATGTTTCATCAAGGTTAAATAGCAACAAAATCGTTGACTTCATCCAAAGAAATTAAGCGACACAGTCGAGTACCTTTAATTCGTGATTATGTTCAGAGCTATTGAAGGTCGAGGAGAAATTTGTCTCACTTTTTTACTATTTGAAATTCTTTCTAATTTTATAAATAAGTAAATTACAATTGCATGATTGACTTTGATAATTTACATGACAAAATTATGTCGAAGGAAACTAAAAGTTGTTTGATTTCCTAGAAATTTAAAAGAAAAACAACGTTCAGCGATACAGGATTAAAATTTTGGCTAACCCTTCTCTTCTTCGTTTTATTTTTATTTTTCTAAAGATTTCTCAGTATGCCGAAAAAAAAATTGAAAAAACTTTTCTCAAGCACCAGTGAAGCAATAAACCCAGATTTACATTTGTTTCAATCTTTTTTCTTCGTGTTTTATCTTTTATTCTTTCTTCTTCTCTATGCCCAAAAATATATGTACAAAATCTGCTTAATGCTACAAGGCGTCCAAATTAAAAGCTTGCCTAAATGTTTTTGTAAATTTTTTCGGGTCGTAAACTTTAAATATTTTAAATTACAAAAACTTTCACCTACTTGCTATAGGTTACGGCGAAAGTGCAAGGAGTCGCCTATATGTGATTACATAACGGTATGATATTTTGTTACGACCTCTAATCTTAATTATTATGTACCAACTTGTTGATGAGTTAAAAAAAATTCCAATAAAATCAAATTAATGCTTTAATTTTTCGTTATTTTATGCCTATTAATAAGATGATTAAATTAAAACGCGCGTTGTTTTCCTCGTAATAACAATTATTACCTACCCATTTTTAATGTTACGTAAGATTCTTTACATAAAAGTTATATATTTGCCTAAATTTCCATGATATTATCCAAGAGGAAGATATGTGATGCAGGCTATAGTTACGAATTTGACCTTTAATTCTTCGTTTAACGATTGGTAATTGTGGTTAGAAATTTGAATTTTGAATTGCAAATTCGTGTTTTGATGGAAATTAATTAATATTTCTTAATCGTGTCATAATCGATTATACCTACCTGCATGATTCGATTCGAAAAGTATACGAATTTTTAAGAGTAAAAAAAATTACCAAAATCACCCCACAAACCAAAATTTTTTTAAATCAAAAGTTTTAAAAATTGAAAGTTAATATTATAGGAAATTAAAATTTTTACGGGCTATTAAAAAATTAACATAAAATTAATTGAATATAACCCATGACATTACATTTTGCTTTGCAATTATATAATATAATTATTCGATTTTTCAAATATTTGGAGTCCTAACCTGCCTAGTAGTCAAAATTCTATTATTTTAACATTCCGTTTAGTTATAATATTATAATTTTGAAAATAATTTCATTCAAATTAGAAACTGAATACTATATTTACTAGTCTAATAGATATATCTGATGGTGTAAATTTTAATCGTTTAAACTTTAATTGAAAATCTAAATTTAAACTATAAGCAATCAAATAAAATTAAATTAAAATTAATCGAAGAAAGAAATCTCAAATTATTATTATGATCGACGTAAACTTTTGCATAGCGGTATTTTTGACCTTTAATTTGTTCATTTTTGTGCATAATAATTAAAAAGATAAACGCGAAGAAAAAGTCAAGAAGCAATAATTTAAAACTCATGCTTTAATCCTAGAGAATAGTATCCGCAATTTCTACATTTCTGGGTATCTCAGTTAAAATTCACAGCTTGAAAATGTAATGAAATCAAAAATAATTTAAAAAGTACAGAATTTTTCTTTTGTATTTTCGGTTAAATTTATGATGTATTGAATTAAATAATAATTATATTTTAAAATGTCCTTTAAGATGCAGTCACGACTTTTAAATTCGAATATGCCACAATACAATAAAAATGTTTAGTCACTGCAGTGCATTAAAATTTAAAATTTAAAGATAAAAAATTTAAATTTACTTGAACATTTCAACTTTATAATTTTTCAAGGTATCTGCCCAATTAATATTTTACCAGTTATTTTTTTGCTGTAATTTTTTTACTTTATTTTTCTTGCAATATTTTTGATTTCCTTCTTAAACGAAATAACTTGTTAGTTTCAACGTGATTAATTTTAACCAATAAAATATATTGCTCTCAAGTTTTTTCTGTATCTATTAGAATTTAGACCGGCAACGCGGGGAATGCAAAAAGTTCTGCATAAACTCTGGTCACCTTAATGATCACCGTTAGTTTGTCAAGGTCATCTTTATTTCATAGAATTTTTCTAATAAATTTTTCTAGTGACTTCTTTTCGGTAGAGACGTTTACAATGTTATGAGCTGCAATATATCTTCCGCTCTTTTCTACCGCAATCTAAAGTACGATAATATTGTCGTTGCTTTAGTTTTAACAGCATTGTAAGTTTTAAGTGTGCTATCAACTTTCAGAAATGTTCTTGAAAACCATACTGAAAAAAATCTGTAAAAAATAGGAAAAAATAAGAAAAAAAGAAGAATATGACAATACCGCAATTCCATATTACTTCAATAACCCAATAACAATATCTGTCGCTGCCACAATTCTCCCCCCCCTTTTGTTAATTTTCTAATGTTAACATTCTGAACCGAGATCAAATAATCAAACTCTGGGTATTGGTGGTCGGCCTAAATCGTGTATATAATAATAATAATTTTATTATAGTAATGTATTTATAAGTAAAAATTTGGCGTTAGCGCGCAAAAGAGTATAAGTTAATTTTTGGGCAAATTGAAATAAGTGCATAAAAAGGTTCCTTATATGACATAGTACATGTACGTAAAATAATAATAATCTAACGACTTTTCTAATAGCCAAAATCCGTTAGTGAAATTTGGTAAAAGTTTATAGTAAATTAATCAAATATTTTGTGCAAAGTTGTATAACTTGAATTATACTTTGTGACACAGGTACTATTTTACACGTCGAATTTTGAAATTTATTTGCGACTTATACAGGGCCACCCTAAACACGGGGCTAAATGAGCTATAGCCCGAGGCGCCAATTTTTATTTTGATCTTTATCGGTCATGAAAAGGATAAAAACTTTTTTATTTTTTTACCTACACTTTGCTCATTATTTTCAGAATTTCTGTGAAAACAGTTGATTTCTCAAAAAACTTTATTGAACAAAAGTTGTAGCCCGTTAAATTTCCTATCTGATTTTAATTGCCAGTTTTTTTCTAATACGTTTCATTTAAGAGATACGGGGTTTGCAAGAGAAGTAAAAAGAATAAATACTGATTTTTTAAAAAATTTTTTTTTAAATTTAATTTTTATAACTCGAAATGCGTTGATTCTAGACGATAAGAGATTATAATCTAATTTGTAGATAGGCAAATGATCTTTAAAAAAGTTCTAATTTATTAAGCCTAAAAAATCAATAATATCGGAGCTATGGCCGTTTGAAAGCAGAAGTTTAAAAAATTGCTTTAAAGGGAGGTACCTCCCAAGGGGTTGGACAATAATTTTTCTTAGAAAAGTATCTTTTATCACCATCTTAAAGATTCTCCATGGTCAGGGGGACACCCTGTATATAGAGAATGACTTATTTAACAACTTTTGTTTTTTGTTTACTCGAAAGTTTGTTTCTGTTTATATGACTTTTTTAAATTTTGTATGAATTTAATTTTTGTTTAGTATAAATTGATTTTTACTATTTTGTATTTTTGTGTTTTCTTATGAAGGGGAGCGTCTTAATTTTAGTAGCCCAGGGGCGTCGTATATCTTAGGACGGCACTGGACTTATACCGTTCTATACATCAATAATTTATTATTTTAAATATAAATTTAAATTGCAACATTAAATTACAATTATTAATAATACCATTAATATTATTATTTTTACCAAATATAACAAATAATGTGGCTCGTGGTTTCTTCGCCTCTACACAGTAAAAAGTATTTCGTTAAATTAACAAAAAATGTTGTCCCAGCAGGTCTACTACAATTTTTTGTTATATTAGCAAATTTATTACGCAGAATAACAACTTCTATGATTCAAATTATTATAGTATTTTGTAAGTATTTATGTTACTATAATAATAAAATTTGTTAATATTACAAAAAATTGTAGTGGACCTGCTGCGACAACATTTTTTGTTAATTTAACAAAATACTTTTTACTGTGTATTTTGTCGAAAAATTTCTATTTATTACAAAGCTAAAAGCTGTTTTTCATTAATCATAATTGATTGATGTGCAACTTGATTAACTGCTCATAATTTTAAGTTAGCCGAAATTCTTAACCAATAAGAGAATTCCAGTAGAAAACAAAGTGAAACACAGTACTGATCTGAAAATTACGTTATGAAAATTGATAAACATTTAAATTTAAAAATAAACTAAGAATATTTTAAATTTTCATAATATAATTCTAGTACTACCTCCTATTCAAATATTCTAAGTCCTAACCTGTTAAATGTAATAAATTAATGTATTTTTTTTATTTTTTTTAATCGATTTCAAAAAAGAAGAAGGTTATCAATTCTTTTGTATTTTTTTTAATATTTGTTACCTCAGAACTCGGTCATTTATAAACCGATTTTCAAAACTCTTTCTGCATTGAATCAAGTATAGTACCAAGTTGGTTCTATTATAATTTCAATGGTATTGGACTTTAAACTTCGAAGATGCACTGGTAAAACTCCCAGGGCTGGTTGTATGTCAGTGGTTTAAACCATGGTTTAAACTCGGTTGGTTTAAAAATTTTTTGTAAATATCTGTTGTAGGTACTTGGTTCAACTCTCGGTTTTCTTACCCACCGAAATCGGAGGGTTAACCCTGGTTCAGGTCAATATTTACTTGACCAACACGAAATTTTTATTTTGATAGTATTTATTAAAATTTATTGTAACTTTATATTATTATTATTATTATATTAAGTATTTATTACACATTATTATGGAATATCAATTAACCGACGACGACAACTTTATAGAATTTATCGACATTTTTGGAGAAAGCATTTAAAGAAACTTTAAAGAATTTTTCGTGATCATCCAAATCATTTTGTTAATTTATTCAGATGAGGAATTTCTTGCTAGATTTAGGTTGACAAAACATTCGGTTAAAATAATTATTAAGCCAACTAAATCATGGTTCGCAGACATAAGATATAATTTTACAAATTAAATTTTATTGTTTTTTTAAATTTTTTATTAATTATAATAAAACAACACAATATGTATATGTGGAGAGTGATGAGGGCGACACCTTTCCACACATATTATTAAATTCAACAAACATAAATATTTAAAGATAAATACATATTTAAAAAAAATTTTTAATTGTAAAAATTCTGCTGTGTGAGCAATGGAATTAATGAATAAAGATAAAAATAATAAAAATACAATTTTTTTTGTTTATTACAATATAAAAATATTTTAACGTTCTGTGCAGCTTTTATAAAACTAAGGTATTTAAAGTAGTACTAAATACAATATTTACAATACATTTTTAGTTTATCGCAATTTCTAAAGCTTGCTATTAAATAAAATGAAATCTATAATTTTCTGGGAAAGAGACAAATTATTAGCAGCATAAAAATAATTTACAGGATGAACATCACCACTGCACCATTTTATAAGTTCTCTTACACTATTTCTACTTTTCTCTTGGAGAGATATAACATTTTTTGGAGTTGGTTTTGTAAAATATTGGGATACCAGCTCAAAATATGGATCGCAATAAATATTTTCTACAAACAATCTGTCATAATCCACCTTATCATCTACTCCGCAAATTATGCTAGCCAAATATTCTACATTATTCTTCTTATTATAATTATTCGAATAATTGGACTCTAATGCAAGGGCTAAAAGTTTCACTTCGTCGTTTATGTCATAAAATATCAAAGTATTATTAAATACTAAAAGTAATATTAAAAATGAATTATAATAATAATACTAGCAAATATGTCAGATATGTAGAATTGTTCGGATGTTGAGAAATCTACGGCGTTGGCGGTTGAAGCTCTTCTTCTTCTTCTTCTTCTTTGTCAGCCTTTCTCGGTCCACTCCTGGACATAAGCCTCTCCTAATCTCTTCCAAATCTCTTTGGCTCTCCATAACTACTCTCGACCCG
Source organism: Cantharis rustica (assembly GCA_911387805.1). Lineage (NCBI taxonomy): Eukaryota > Metazoa > Arthropoda > Insecta > Coleoptera > Cantharidae > Cantharis > Cantharis rustica. The sequence goes on from OU426879.1 coordinate 42,982,890, forward strand.
CCACTTAGCTCTTGAAGCTCTAAGCTAAGTTGAAGCTCTAATTCCACAGAAATCTAAAGGAAAATATGATAAGGCGTACCTGCAATTTAAAACGTGGTGCAAAAAAAAGCGAGTAAAAAACATAACTGAAGACGTTTTACTCGCTTACTTTGAGCAACGGTCAAAAGTCGTGCAAAGCTCCACTTTTTGGAGCTGTTTTTCGATGTTGCGGTCGACGTTGTTATTGTTATTAGAACTTTTTCTTTCTTTCCCGTATACTTTTGAGTGTCAAAAAGTGACTCCTTTTGAAACATAATTAGAAAAACATTTTTTCAAAATTTCTTGATATTGTTCAAAATAATGTTTCGTTTTGATTAAAAATATTAACATTTTGGCTTTAATAATTTGCTATCCAGGTCACTTCCACAAAACTATTTGGCAGGTTCTAATAATATAATTCGGTATGATTTCTGAAATATTAAAAATAAATTAAAATTGTTATTTACAGTTTTTCTGTTAGTTCTGAAGTTCAAACTTCACATTTTTCGTTGTAAGGACAACTTTTTCAAAAAATATTGGCCTAAAACGCAAAACATATTGTATATTACGTTTAATGTTATTCGACCAGTACTTGAACTTTTGTTGACTTTGCATATTTATTTATTTAAGTGAACATCTAAGTTCACTTACATCTATAAGTGTAAACTCAAAACAACAGATAAACGGGTTTGCTTAACTAACCTGGTCAAAAGATCAATGGATCTGCTCAACAGATGATTAAGTTGGCGAATTAAGTTTTACGTAATGAATCGTCTGAGATGAATCCTCCGCTGGAACGGTCGTCCGAGAACGAATTGTCCTTCTAACCTATTAGAAGCCTGTAAAGTCGCTTGCGTGTATCATTATTTGCAGTATTATGATAATATTTTTCTGTCAGACCACAAAATAAATTAAACTAACAATTATTTATTACAATTTTCAACCACAATACCTCTTCATTAACTAGGATCAAAAATTGTAGCTTTATTCAACTTTGTCTTCAATAAATTCATAAATATCGCACATTGGTTTTTAGAACGTTTACCAACTCTTAAATTTTTTATTATAGCTTTATCGCTAATTTCAAACGTAGTCTTTTTTTTATTTGTCTATGTATTTTTTTTGTATAGTTTTCTCGATATCTTTTTTTTATTCTCGATTTTTAATAGAATGTTATTATAATTAAGTTCTTGTTCATCTACTACCCATGGTCTTTCTGACATTCTTTCTTTTAAAATTGTTCTGAGAATTCCTTTGAATTTATTTACATCGTGTATTTTATCCGTTATATGTTGAATATTCTTGATGAATAATTTAGGGTTATATTCCCCATCACCGTAACATTTGTTAAGTTTTTCATATTGGGTATTTAAACTTAATTCTTGAACCATACTTTTCATTACAGTGGTATCTTGATAATTAGACCCATATTTCGCTTTATCAACATCGTTAACATTTTGTTGCACCTGCATAATTAACGCGTTTACCTTTTTATCGTTTGCATTTATGTTTTGTTTTAATTGTACAATATCTTCCGGTTTTTCTCGCAATTGCGTCTCAACTTTATCAATATTAACATTTTTGTTAGTGGTACTTTCAATTATCTGCGAATCTACTTGAAATTCATTTTTAAGTTCATTTATCTTAATCTTACTTATCTATGCACTAAATTTTGATCTACAGATTCATTAAAAATATTACCCGGTATTTTGCATTTTTTTTTTAATATTCCATTTATAAATATCCTAAATAAATATGCAAAGTCAACGAAAGTTCAAGTGCTGCTTGAATAATATATTATACAAGATGTTTTGCGTTAGGTCAATATTTTTTGAAAAAGTTGTCCTCACAACGAAAAATGTGAAGTTTTGAACTTCAAAACTAATAGAAAAACTGTTAAAAATATTAAATAACAACTTAAATTTATTTTTAATATTTCAGAAATTATACAGAATTATATTATTAAGATCCTGTCAAATTCTTTTATGGAAGTGAATTATTAAATGTAAAATGTAAATAATTTTAATTAAAAAATAAAATGGAACGAAGTACCTTATTACATAAATATTAACTTCAAGTTCTAGTCGAGGTAAAAAAAATAATTATTCGGATATAAATTTTTTATTAAGATTTTTTTATCGATAAAAATCAAAAACTACTTTAAAAATTGTCAAAATAGCGATTTCAGCATGTGTCAAAGTCGATGTAAATCCGCAATCATCGCGGTCGTCTTTGAATTTTTTGAAATTTTTTTTGTACATTCGGCTTTAGATAATTTTTTGCATCTGGGTGGCATTTTTCAAAATCGATTTTTTTTTAATTTTGAGTGTTTTATTTTCGGCTGAAAATTTTTAAAATTATTAAATTACATTTGTTTAGTTTATTCGTCAGTTTAACAATTTTAACGCGTTCTTAATTCGGAATACGCAAAGAGTAGCTTATATCGTGGGCATACAGGAAAAAGTGACTATGTCAAAAAATTTCGAAAATGAGTTAAAATGTTCAAGTAGCGTAAAAATATAAGACTCGGGTCTGGAAAAAACGTCTACATACATATGTTCTAATAACGTATTGAACATGTTTTATTATTCAAAAACAAAAATTAATATATTATAAAGCTGATTTTTCGCAAAATGCGAAACATTCAATTTGACTTTTCTCGAAACTCTATTTTTGACATAGTCACTTTTTCCAGTATGCCCACGATATAGCGTATCACTATTACTTTTTACAATATCTATTGTGGCGTTGAGCAACGGGCTCCGCCTACACATTTTAGCCGAGGGATCGAATCCCGGTGAAGGCGACTTTTTTTCTAGAGAAATTTGCAAACCTATGACTCGTGGTCACCGACACGCTTAGATCTAATGTACTGATACTAGTGATCAGATGTTCCACATTTGACAACCAGATGATGTAATTATCGAACGATATAAAAATCTTAAATGTTAAATTATTAAATCTCCAGTGGCGGCCCGTCAGGGGAGTCTTTGAGACTGCGTCACCCCAGAAAAAGTCAGCCACCAAACAGAAAAAAATTTTTTTTTCTTTTGATTGAAACAATATAGAGCAATATCGCCTTAGTTACAATATGTCATAACATACTAATATTTCCCAAGGGAAATATGAAACGTCATATCATATTGTCTGTAGGGAAATATGAAACGTCATTTTAAAGTATACTTTGCGCACGGTGATTGGACAATCAAACACGCAAAGTAAATACTAAAGCCATCCCTGTTAAAAAGTGACATTTAAGTGACGTTTAAAATAAAAAATGTGCCTACTTATTTTTATATTTTAAAAACCAACCTAACTTTTTCTGAAGTATTTTGCGCGCATTTTGCGCGCTATAGATCTAGAATTTTGCATAAAGCTTCCTTCGACAAATTGCTAGGGGGGGGGGGGGTTGAGACCGAGCAAAGAGGGGTAAATTTTTTGCTCAGTTTTTCGATATCTAGCGCCGTTTTCGAGTTATTGCAAATTCAAAATCTCAAATTTTATTATTGATGAAATATTGATATATTTAATAATATATTTTTCAATCAGAAGAAAACTATTGATTACAACACGGGAAATATGAATACATTTCCCTTGGTTGTCGAGCCAACCTCGGGAAATATACTATTCGTATTGCAAAAATTATGTGGTGTTTTAATTTCTTAATTATATTTTTACATAATTATTATCTAAAGAAAAGCTTTTGAAATCAACACCCGCAGTTAAAATTTAATAGTGACGCTGAATTGCTATACGATAAGATAACGACGGCTGCCAGTAACAAGAGACGTCTTACGGAAGACTCGTACTTAAAATGCACCTATGCTAAATGCCATCAATACATAACGTATACGAGCGTAAAGAAGTGGGGAAATTGCATACAGCAAATATTTCAAACGTTGAGTCTAGTCTATTCAAAGTTTATGAAATGTAATTTATGTATTTGAGATTACAAGTTCTACATTTTTGTGCATTTATTACTGTATTATACTTTTTAAATTTTTTTCATTAATGGAAATAAATGATAAATTTACGATGTTTTACTTGCGTAATTTCAGGCGGAGAAAAAGAATGTTGATGAATTGTCGACAATAAAAAATTTTATAAGAAAAGTAGAAAAACATTCTATATAGAAACATTCAACAATAATATTTTCTTTGAGAAATCAAGAAAAATTTCATGTTTTGGGTAAATTCGAATTGAATATATTGTGATGCTACGTGACTCTTATTTATGAAAATGTCACGGATCTGCAGGTTCCTCGAATAAATGGTTACAATTAAGGCAATCAAACAATTGACGATATAAATATTAACTTTATTTGCTACCTGATAATTAACAACAATAATTCAAAAGCAGGACTCACACGATTTGTCGACCAGCTAATACCGTCGAACATAAAAAATTCTTCTTCACAACTTAAATCTTCTTCTTTTTCTTTACTTAGCACCTACTTCAACTAAGAACTATTTTCAATACTCGTACACCTCCTTCTTATTCTTTGTATCAAACACGATGCAGTCGAACTCTTATTCAGCCGTGTGCCGATATTAATTTCCACACACGGAAAAACTATGGCCTCAAGCCCCTTGGGTAAACTTCCCAAACAAATCTATAAATCTTCACTAACTATCTACACGCTCTGAATTATTTTTAATTCACACGACCGCTTTGGATTGCTCTTCAATATTGACTGTCTATTGACCGTTGTTTATTTTTCTTCATCGCTAAGTTTTTCATTACTTGTAATGTTTTCATTGGTTCTTAATATTTTTATTTTAATCAAGGTTCTTTCTGCTTTTAAATTTTAGATCAAATGTGACCTGCTGGTTTTAATTTGCGTGTGTGTCTAAATTCAAATAAATAACATAATACAAATACACAAAAACTTAAATTAAATACAAAAGATAACAATTAAACAAATTAAACTAACAAAATCTTAACATAACGAAACACAATGTTAGTAGCGCGTCACGGGTTAACATACGAGGAATATAAATAAAAGAAATCCTGCTTTATATATTTTTATCAGGTTGCCTCGTCAATCTTTTCATTGCTCAAATGCGCAGCCCACCTCTTATGCCTTGATGTAGACACAACTATGATATCAGAAAGTTGACGACTTGCTGCCCTAAAACATAATGAAGAAGTCAGTATAAATAGGCGTTTACTAGCACGTTTAATCCATGTTGTTTGTTTTTCGAGTAAGCAAGAAATTGCTTTTCGTGGACATCAAGAAAATAACGAGTTTTTAAATAAAGGGAATTACCTATCTTGAATTACTAGAACTACTTGCACAAGAAGAGCAGTTGCTTAAAGAACACTTTTTGTTATCAATAATATTTAAAGGAATATCTAAGACGATACAAAATGATTTAATGGAGTGTGTAACTTCAGTGTTTAATCTCAAGAATTATTATGTACATTATTTACATTATGTAACTACATAGTTAATAAGTAAATACTGTTATTATTACTTTTTAATATTTTAGATTTCCAGTCTCCCCAAATTACTTACTCAAGAACCGCCACTGTAAATCTTAATGTTAAATTGCAAAACAATGTACTTGGATGAGGTGTAAATTATTTTTGAACTGCTACTAATGTGCTACTTTGTCAATCGAAGTTGCTAAAAATAAAGAAAAAAAAGAACATTATTACGTTTTTAAGATAAAATCAACCACAAAATATAAGGTGGGATCCGTCATAATGTCAATATTTTAAAACCAGGTTTCTCCAATAAACGCAATTATACAAGTATACTTACCAAAATTGTAACACTAATAATGGGGTTTTTGCATAGAAAAAGTATGCGTATTTTTTGAATATTTTTCTTAAATTTTGCTCAAAGTATCGACTAATTAATTATTAAAGTCTAATTATTAAATATGCTGAAAAACAACGTCAACGCTATGCACGAAAATCAGCCAGAAAAAAATTGTTTGGTCCTGTCCTTGCCCAAACAAAACAGAGCTTCCACTGATTGAACATTTTGAAATAATAATAATTGTATTTAAATAATTTATTATTATTATATATGCTATAATTTGTTAAAAACAAAATAAAAAAGATAATGTGCTAGTTTACACTCAAAATGCTAAATTTGATTTAACTTACATTATGCACTTTTTTATAAACAGCTGTGCCTCATCTGCTTAATTGAACCACCTAATCATTTTATTAATTTTAATTTACATTATGAATCTAAAATATTAGAACAACTTCTTATTTCTAAAGTCTGCGCTCAAACTGTTATAACATTTTTTACATATCATGTTATATATTTATGATCGCTTAACTTTAACTTCTAATTTAAACTTATTCAATAAAAATAAAAATTTACTTTGATCTTAGGTAAGGATAGGCCTGTTAAAAAAACATATCAATATATATATATAATATATATCACGGTATTACCATTTAGAGTGTTAAATCCAACTCCTCTAGCCAAGCGATAAGGAATGTAGATCTTCCAAGTCACCGGGAAATATTTTCTATGGCCAAGGACCAATTTTGTGACGTATGAGAAATCATACGTGTAAAGGCAAAAATAGACTAAAAGGTTTCAATTGATGAGCCATTTGTCGATATATTATTTCAATTTAAGGTATATGTTTTGAATATTCATTATACACATCTTTATGATATTTCAGGCGGTCTCGCCTAGTCTGAAAAATGTCTGAAGCATTTTTATTGTTTAAAGTGTGTACGCGTGAGTGTTCAAAATGTTTGATATTTGTCAAGGTCTCTTTTGGTAGCACAGCTAGTTGACTCTGAGTGTTCATTTTCACAATGTGAGAAAATTTGAAAAAATTTTTGAAAAAATTCAATTGAATATGTCAACACCTGAAAGTCCGAATCATGCATTAAGGATCTAAATACAGATTAAAATCTACAAAACGGTTGATATTTTTATTTGGTTCAAAATTCTCAATTAAACTATAATTACAGTTAGAAATGATAATTATACTACGTGATAATTTTTTATATTCTGTTACACTTTTCTACATGTTAAAATAATGTAAATTTTTCCCGTCGAATGTATGCTTATCCTAAACATTACATTGTTTTAAAAATGTTTGATCTTAAAAAATTTCAACAAATATTTATTTTTAATATGTTGGATTGATTACAATTTTATTTATTAATATAATACAATAATTTATCACAAATAAAAATTGTAATTTTATTATTAATTATTGTCAGTCTGTAGGTTTATTCTTCATCTTCTTCAGCTGTAGGAGTTGTATTTTTTCTAGGATGTTTTCGTCTGTTTATAGGCGCATTGGGTCTTTTTGGTTTAGGGGGGTTTTCTAAAGCATCTAATTGTTCATCAGTCAATTGATCTTTGTACCAATCGGCGCTGAAAAAATAAAATTTGTATGGTTGGGAATTTTTTTTAAATAACTCCTGTTTACCATTCTGGGATTTTGCGGGCCCAATCGCACTTCTTTGTTCTGTCATCAAAAGCTTGCCCTAATTTGCATCCGTTACGGCGAGGAGTATTTCCATTAATGCAAACATAAAAGTATTGACAATCGTCGGGACTTGCATAACGTGGATGTGTCAATCCGACCATCTCGCTTACCTTCGGGCAATCGAATTCAAATATCTCTGCAAAAATGTTCGAATATTTGTATTAGAAAAACGTTGAGCAAAAAATAGTTTAAATGAATAAATAAATCAGTCGTTCACCTTTTGAAGAGCATCCTTTCTTTTGTGCCTCATCTGGCCAAGTGCATATTCCAGTTTTGTCATTATAAACTAAACCATCGGGACAAGTAATCATGTTAAACATTCCATCTACACAATAGTAAAATTTATCGCAGACGTTTGGTTCTTCATGAGAAAAGTATCCGTGCTTTCTAGGACAATGTAAGGTTGGCTGAGGTGTTTCTATGCAACAATAAGCACGTCAATTTAGAAAATAAAAAATATATTGTTGAAAAAGTATAATATTTCATTATTGACCCTGAATTTAATGTATGTCAGTTTAGAAAGTTAATTGAAGTCACAGCAATGAAATGATATAAATAAAAGAAAGTAATTGTAACTTACGCAGTTTTGGTCTTTTTGAGCAGTCGATGTTGAAAGGTAAGTCGCATTTCTCGTATTCGGTACTGTAATCGTTGAACACCATTCCATCTGGACAAAGCTTTTCAGTTATTTTTCCACCCTTGCACTCGTGATATTTGTCACATTGTTCGGCATCGGCAAAAAATCCATAGGGCTCTGGACATTCTTCCGACGTTTCGTCATCTAATTCAGCCTCCTTTTGTTGCTTTCGAGCGCATACCGCAAATTCTAAAATTAATGTAAATAAAATGTTAAAACATTGAAATATGCAAAAACTGTTCAATTTGGAATTTTCACAGTAATGATGAATAATTTTATTAACATAGGAACGACTTTGAGCTAGTGGTTAGCCTTTAAAAATAAATCTTGAAATCACTTTCACATTGCACATATTATAAACTTTAAACTTTTACGGTTCATCAATCAATTGTACATTATTATTCCGTGTACCAAAGGAATGAATCCTTATGAATATTGTAATGAAATGTATGAGCTGTTAACTGTGGGTACCTTTTTACTTAAAATATGATTTTAATTGGATTTTATAAAATATTGCAAAAATTTGATACTTACGAACAGCAAGAAGTACGATGACCAAGTTTAACATTCGCGCCATTACGATTCACTAGTTACCTTTCAACAAGTCTTTAGCTTATAACGAAGCCCGACCAACAAACTCAACCGTACTTCTAGTTTTGACCTTGCACTTACAAAGAATATGGAAACTTCTTTAAATGATTATTACTTCTCGTTTTAATATTTAAATATTTACTAATATTTTTTATTTCCTTATATTCAATAATTTATTTAAGGTAGTTAAACAAAGGTAACTGGCTATTAAAATTGTAAACTAGAAGGTTTTTTTGAAATCATAGAATCAAATAAAAAAAATGTAAAAATACATTTTTGAGGGATATCAATAATTTTAAAGCTTTCCAAATTCTCTCTCATGATCTCGCCAAATAATAACCGCATTTGTGATAAAAATTGAACTTTAGTATTTCGATACACAAATAACTATTTGTGTTAATATGTGTTTATATACTATTTCTCTGATTACTCTAAACTAATTTATACAACTGTAATGCCCCCTCAATTATTTGTAAATTTACTCCAAATTTCTTTAGTTGTTATATTTTGTGTATTAGCTCCAAAAATATTTAAAATAAAACCCCTGAGAGTATTAAGGCCCACCATAAGGAAAATTGTAAAATAAACATATAAATCAAATTAAAAGAGAAGGAGAAGGTGCATTCTGCCTGGTACATCCTCTCTGGAGATGAAGTGTATACACTTCCCGCGGTTCGAAGCCCGCGTTAAGCGGTAGGTCCCCTATGTGTGTGATAATACTTCAAACGCACAACACAGACATAGGAGAGAGGTCGCCAACGTCCGGGGACATGAAGAAGAAGAAAAGAGAATATTAAAAACATTTACCTACTTAAAAGCTTAAACATTCTATTAGATATTTTAACATAAAAAAGTCAAACATAACAAAAGATTATGGAAAAAATTAAACTTGAACAGAAATTCGAAAGTGGGTTTTATTACCCACCTTAACCAGATAATGAGGCCCACTTAATGTACATCAAAAAGATCACTGGACATTATATCATTGCAATTTGAACATTTAAAATTTTTCACGTCGTCTTTAGTTTCATGTTTGCTATTCTCTCTTCATAAAAAATAATACAAAACTATTTTTTTCTTTTGAACTTGCAGGTACCAAAAAGCTACAGCTGGGCAGAGGCTCTGCAATGGCATCTTATTAAATTTGGGAGCATTTGTACGGAAATCAAAAATTTGCTTGGTCACTTCCAGTCCTTTATAGTTTATTACTTTTTTCCTAACAATTTGTTTTTCGTGCAGGTTTTGTTAGAATGACAAAAACTTTTGAGAAACTTTTGCCTTTTGGAGAAATAGCTTCCTTTGGAAGCGATAGCCGTTTACTTAATTCAGTTAGGTAAACTAAATCATCTGATTGATCGATAGGTTCTTGTTCTACTTTAGTGAGAAAGCAATCCATTATGAAATAGATAAATTCCTGTTGTTCTAAATCCATTTGCAATTTTATCAATGGTCATGCATTTAGCTCATACCTGAGTGAAAACCTATTTTGGTTTATTTTGCTGTCAGGGTATTTGTTCCAGTAACGTATTGTAATGAAAATTAAAACGTTTATTTAATTCTAAAGGGCTACAACAAATTATACAGATAAGGTTAATAACAATAAAACAATTACTACACTAAGAGCCGGTTTTTCAATTTTGGTTTAAACCAAGATCAGAGTTTAAACTCAGTTTATATTGATTGGCGTGTTTTTCAATTGTTGGTAACTTTTGTGAACTAAGTTTAAACTACGATATCGTGAACGGTGAGTATTGACCGTTTAAACGAAGTTCAGTTATACTGTACTTAGTATAGGATGCATTGGCTGCGTACAATGGCTTATACAAAGGATTTTACTCTTTACAATGAATTTGATACCTGCGTATCAAATCTAACCTGTACAAGTGAATAGTAAATTTCAAGTAAAATGGAAGATTCAGATTACTGTCGTAGTAAGTGATGATGACGAAGATATTTTGGAGATCCGATTAGAAAATTTTTAATAACGCCCTTAGCTAATCCAATAACAGCAGCCGAGCAACTTTATAAAATTTATTATTTTATAAAATTTTTAAACAAATTTTTAAAATAAAATTTTATAAAAAATGATAATAATATTATATTTATTTTATTTACAATAATACTTTTAACAAATACAATAAAATACAATAAAATTTTATTCTCAAAATAAAAGCATTACAAATTAAGTTTTCTTTTCTTACTTTCTAGTTCTGGTGTGACAACTGGCGGAAATATAGTAATAAGTAGTAAGTTTCATTGCCAACTGCCAGTAGAATTTCATTGCCAACATCTACACAGTTAAGTTCAACTGAACCAACAACTATACAAGGTTGAAAAACCCATTTAGGTGTAAACTGCGCTCACTACTCAAAGTAAGTTCACGTGAACTTAAGTTTAAACTGCGGTTGAAATACCGGCCCTAAGATTAACACTGATAGAAAATTATACTACAATTGATAAACATTAAGTCTTGATTTATTTAAACATTCGGTATATATCACGTCGCTATTTATTTACACTTTATTTATGTTAACACTTGCACGTTCAAACTGGAAAAAAAATTTGTCACTAGAAATCGCTCTGAATTTATACCTAAATGCAGCTTTCCAGAAACTTCCATAAACCTTCAAGAATTTCTATACATTTCTAGACTGCAAACTAAGCAATATTTAAATAACAGCGATGTATGACTCATCATATATAATTCATCATTCACACAGCATATATGACTTATCATACATGACGTCATACATTAGTCATCAAATATAATTAAGCATTCTTACGTATCAGTATTAACTGTTTGTCCCAAAAGACAACCTATAAACCCAGTCCATGGGTTGTGTTTGACCGAAAGCATAATAAGCAAATTCCCAGTTAATTAGCTGCATCAACAATAATTGTCAAATCCAGATATGATGTAGCTGCAACAAATAGCAAAAGCACTGGCGGTTATATGAATTTAGTGAAAAACAAATAAAGGAGTAGTCGTGTTATATTTTGAAGACTACATATATAGTTACATTAGAACTCAGTGGTAAACCATCGGCAAAAGTAGGTTTGAGCCTTTGCCTAATGCATTAGCGCAAGCAACAATTGTGCAATTCTCAGCATGTTCTGGGGCAACAAGGTGAGCTCTTTTATGTAGAATTAATCTACAGCCAGTTTCTTTTGTTGCATTGAAATGATTAACAATATTCTCACTTTTAACGTATTGGTAGATACTTTTGGCGTAAAAGAAAATCCTATTTTAGAAAATTGAATAATTTTCTTAACTAAATTATTCTCTTGTTGATTATTCAATGTAGCCTTTGCTCTTAGATTTCTACCAATAGGGAGTTATCGCCACACCACGGGAAACTCTCCGCTATCGCTAAAAGTCACGTGACAAGATACGGTATTTTACAATAACGGAAATACAGTTTAAGAGTTATCACAAATCCCGCTATTTTTGTGATGTTATTTTATAGTTATAGTAAATTCCTATAGATGGTGCATTCTCAAATTTTAAGTTGTCTTGTTATTGTATTCTATCATTAGCCTTTACAAACTCCTACCATCTCCCACTACCTGCTGCACAGAATTACTAGTAATGCTTGAGTTACACGTTGTTAGAGGTTATTTTTCCGGGCTCTAACTATAACAAGGTATTAAAACCTAATTTAACTAAATACCCTAAAATATATAAATAACGTAACCTTAAATACCTACGCTATTTTATGAGAAATAGCGGGACACGGTAACGTTATTTGCATTACGCTATTTCTGCGCATGCGCATTTGAGTTTAAAACTAGATTAGCGTTAGCGTAAAATTTACCGTAGTGTGGCGATAACTCCCTAATAGCTCCTGGTTTGAAGTAGTTTTGTGGAGTTCTTCTCGGAATTCTCCTTCTCCTCGGTCCTTTTGCTCTGATGAGACTTTGTTGATCACTTTTTATTTAGAAGGGTTCTCTTGGCAGATACCTCGGTGGTTTGCCATTGCTTGCCGATGGAAAACAATTTTAACTTCACACGGGATCAAACTGAGGATCTCGGCTTAGAAGTTGACGTACATAAGCATTTAGGCCGTGACAGTCTCTTTGGAATACCACATCTATTTTCCACATATCTCTGAGACTTGCCTTGTTTTAATAAATGTAAAGCTTTTTCCATCATGTCTTGTATCCAATTGGCCCTCATTACACGAAGTTTATTATCCATAATTATGTAAATAAGTACAAATATAACTGTCAGGTAATAAAACCGACCACATATTTGTGGGCCATATTACTCTTACTGTCTAATTAACATTTTTTTAATATGATATGATAAGTACAGGACTAATATTAATTTGCAACTTACCTTGATGAAAACCAACACTTTGTAATATTGTAATTTTAATTTAAATATAATGGGCGTGAAATTTTAAATTTAGTTTATTTTTGTTTGCCAGACATAGAACGATTTGGCAACACGGGTTTAAAAGCGACAGGAAGTGACCGTTATTTGAAGGATTAAGAGTAGGCAGAGATCCTTACGTTTTTGACCATCGAGAAGAAAGGTTGATTTTTTAGTGCAAGCGAATGTTTTAAAAAGTTATTCAATAATTAAATTTAAAATTGTTTCAAATATAATTTAGTTATCAACAAATTTAAAATACGTAAGTTTAAATATTTAATTTATCTTTTCTAAAAGAATATAATACAGGATTACGTAAAAAATGTATGTAATAATTTAACTACCACCAGGTCAAGTGAATTTACCACAAGTTTAAAACTATTTTAAAATTACTTCATCTTCAGTTTAAGATTTAATTTATTGGTTTGAGATTATGATTTATACATTATTATATTTAAACGGAATGGGGCTAATGTAATAAAAGGGATTGATTATTCATATGTGTGATCTAGGAGGTATTTTTATAATGCAAAAGATCAGTGTTGATTGGAGATTAGGGGTATTTGTTTATGATAAAATTAGTATGAAGGCGGTTGTTTGAAGTAAAAAAATATATTGCATTAGATAATTTAATTTAGATGAATTACACAACAGAAAAACAGGACGATGCCTATCTTAAAATGGCCATCTCAAGATGTCGTCAAAATGTCTGATCACATAGAAGTAGTAACCGCAATCTAGGACCTTCTTGTGAGCCAGCAAATTATGTGAGCAAGTTGCTTGATTTTCTTTTTTCAAATATCTCTCAATGAGATAATCGGTGCAATTCTGATTTGACATAACAACCTTGTTATCATAACAATTTGGTTATTCTGTAACAATATGGTTATTTTAGCAAATTTGCTATTCTGATTTTGACGACATAACCATGGAGGCGTGGTTTGTGAACCATTATTGTTATAATTTCATGGTTATGATAACAACTGCATTTTAGTGCTTGTTATGCTAATTTTGACTATTGTTATACGTTCAGTTGCAATATTTTTTATATAAATGGATCCAATTGGTGTTAATTTTCACTTAAATTTTGAAAATATTTATGAAAATGTTGAAGCTCAGTAAGTAAAATTAAATAGTTAAAACATGAATCACAAGTATATAAATCTAACCTAGAACAAGATTTTAGTTTAAAGTTTTTAATTCTTTTAGAGAGAATTTTTATTTTCAATCATGTCGAATTTTAGATGTTAGCTCTTCCAAGTTCGAAACACAAATAAATCACAATAAAATTAAGGTAGGTATGTAACACTAAAATAGTGTGTACCACCTTAAACATATTACATAGTGTGTAAACTGTACATTAATGTAATTTAAAATAATTTTGAATAAAAATTTAATTTGATGAATTAAAAAATTCATTATAATTAAGGTTATGTTATGTTTGTTAAATCACAACAGTTGATGGATCCATCTGTCATAAGTTGTACATTTGTACTATTTTTACTATACATTTGAACTATTTATAACAAGGTTTGGTTATGCATAAGTTATAATCATCATGGTTATGCGTGTTTAAACAGAATACCACTTTTTGGTGACATTGTTACAACGTTGGTTATAACTTAGGGTAACAATCTAGTCATAGCAATATTGTTATGTAACCATGTTGCAATCAGAATCGCACCGAATATCAATAATAATATTTAACAACTGTTAATAATATTAACAGAGTTTTCTTTATAATTATTTGCGGTTACATAATAATTTAGGATGATGACGCTAGGTTTAAGTATAGACGATTTAATTAGATTTAAGTTTGACGAGTTAGTAGTTAAGCGCGGACAATTTAGCATCTAAGGGTTTATTATTTAAAAGTGAGGACATAATAATTGAAGTTGGTGTTTAAAAGATCTTATATAATATAAAATAATTTAATAAAATAATTTACATATAGGCGCTTCTTTACAAAGCATTATAAAGATTGTGGTTGGTCATTACATATGAATAAACAATTACAAATGTTACAATCAGTTGGACTAATTATTATCGAACAGTTATTAAATCAAATTTCAAACTAAAGTATTCTGAATTAAATGATATCAAGGAGATTAACTTTGCTGGTAAATTGGTTATTGGACTACCTTTTTCTTTTCGGTTAAATAAATATTTATCGTTAAACCGAATCCTGTGTTTTATTTAATTTGTGTGTACTAATTATTCCTTTAGGTATCCTGTCAGTGGTTTAGGTTAAAGGTTAGAATGAGGTGAACAAGGTAAACGACGTTAAAATTCAAAGAGCCATCCGCAGATTTAAAAGAACTTGTAAGTGTTACTACGAAGGGGATCACAACGTGCAAGGTTTGTTTGACGATGGCAGCTTTGGTTTGGTTTGGTACTTTGATTTGAGAAGGCGGTAATTCAAATTGAAAAACCAAATATTACAACAAATGAGCGTCGAAGTTAGGTAAATTATATAATTTCCACAAAACAATAACTGTTGAATACAAAAATATTGTACAAACTGAACACCAATATACAAAAATAATCATTGAGCAATAGCTAACACCATAGCGTGGGCCTTATTACACGCGTGAGCCTTAATCCTTAAACTTTAAATTAATGTTTAATTTTTTGTTGATAAGTAAACCGTTTTCAGTGTGACTCATAATTGAATACGGAAAAAAATGTAAGCGATTGTTTCGAAATCAAATTTAATTTGATTTTTTATTTAATCCAACAACCTGCAATATTGATGGTACTCATGACACTATTAAGATCTATAATTAATTTATTTAGTAATAATTAAATTTCCATCAATTTACGTATAATAATATTTCGTAAAGAGAACTAACTACTTATCAGCTTCAGATAACTTAATGAAGCAAACTTTTCAAACTCTCCATTTTATTTATCCTTCGTTAATTTTTAAGAAAATTATAATTTGTTTTCCTGAAACTGGAGTATCTCCGTAGTTAAGAGTTTCTTTGACGCTGTGAGCTATCAAAAGTTAAAGTTTTCTTTTTATTAAACTGTAACACTTTATGACATTGATCTTCTTTGATAGACAACCTTCAGTAAACGAAAAATTGTTCAAAACATTATAAGTATTCATGTCACTTCGTACGTTTTGTAGATCCTGTACTTTCTTTCCATAAGTTGTTTTGCACTTTTGCTTAAATACAAATTTTAAAGTTTTTATATAAATTAAATAAATCAAGTCATTTTCCAGTAACGGGTAACCTATATATTAAAATAGGAAATGTAAAAAAACGACAATTCCTGATTAATTTTACGATCTGTACCGTCACAAGTTTTACAAAATCTACAAAAAAAATAATAAAACAAAATTATGAAGTGACATGAATACCCCTAATGTTTGTGTGAGAAGTGCTGTAAGTTTTTCAGCAAACGTCGAATAACGGACATGACTAAACTCTGATAAAAAAGATATTCATTTTCAAACTTCTAAACTTTTTAAGTCAAAGAGTAAAAATTCTATGGTGGAAGCAATAATTTTTGATTTAGATTAATCAATAGATAAGTGGTTTAGGTAGTGTAACTCGATATTAATCCTATCCAATTTTTTAGAAAACCCAATCTGACAGAAAATTTTAGAAAATATCTTTCTTTCAAAAAATTTTCGCCGTCGGGAAGTTGAAAAAATTTTTCATCGGGAAAGTTGTGTTTTCAAATTTTCTCTCGGCTCGGGGCTGTTACTGTCGATTACAACGCGAGAACCTCCAATTACGCGTTTCCGAAGATTGCCGAAGAGCGTCGAAAAACAGAAAAATCCAATATCGCTGTCAGGGTTGTAATCGGCAGTAATCTTACATAAACATCTCTGTAATCGGCAGGTATATTATTTTTATCGTCCTAAAGGCTGTTTACCCCAGTTTATCTTGGTAATTTGAATGTAACATCCTGAATGAGATTGAACATCCTGAATTGAATAAATATAGAGATTTGGTTGATTGAACATTTAAATGATAATTTATACCATAAATTGTACTAAAAATACTATAAAGAATACTATGTTCACTATTGTCACATACCGATATTAATAATAATACATATGTAAATTTATAATTATACTATTGAAAAATAACGGGTGTTTTTGTATACTGAGAACTAATAAAAATCGGTAGGTAATAATAATATAATATGTAGATGTAAATCAATAAAGGAAAGAGAGAGTTGTTTTCAATAATAATAAATCTTAATAGTATTAAGTTCAAAAATAGGAAAAAGTTCATGGCCATGTAGTGATACTTAATTTATAGAGGTCCTGAAACACTACACATGTATCTAATAGCATGAGGATTTGCTCGAGGGGCTTCCTATAGATAGCTAATGTCTGTATTATTTTTCTCTCTCTCCTATTTGTGCCAAAGATATGATAATTTCATTTTACATGAAACTGCTTCAGATGTATCCAAAATAAACAAACTAAATTTATTTCACATAACTATATAGCGTTATAATAATTATACCTATATACTCTGTAGTTCAAATTACTGATCGGTTTTATATATTGCTGTGTTCTTTCTTAATTACAAAGACGGTATTTACAAAATTAAAAAAATCGGTTCAAATTTTTTAATATACTTATAAATTTAATTTTTCCAATTAATAAAATGTGATACCTTCTATGTTGTTGTAATTTTCAACAATGTGCTAAATATTAATTTTAAATAAAATTCCTTTAATTTATTATACTAAAATTTATCATGAATACCTCCCAAATTTAATCACACTTTCACAATTATGTAATAAAACTAATTTCTAACTGTTTTCCAAATTTATTTTAAACTTGGAATTAAATTTTAAGATAGCTTTTATTTCGGACGACCTCTTTTAATTTAACTTTTTTCTCATCCATGCGCATTTTAAACAAAACCTAAAGAAAAATTCAAAATAAATTTTTTTGCTATAGCAAAAAAATTACAAATTACAATTAAAATTAAAATTAATACTGTATATTATAATATACTGTCGTGAAACAAAATATTTCGACCCGCCCTGTGCTAAATTGAAATAATTTGTTAATTTTAAGTTTAAACATTTGACTTGGAAAAGTACAGAGTGGGGAAAAAGACAGAAAGGTAGAGACGCTTGGTGTATCAACAATGGCGGACAGCGGGGGAAATTTTTGTATGCCCGCTGAGTTTGAGTTTTGATATGAGATTTTGTTATTTAAAATTGTGAGTAATATTTTAATTTGATTGATTGAATAAAGTGATTAGATGCGTTCGCATTATTGCGTTATTTTTGAGATTTTGAAGTTAATTTGGATAATTTTTATGAACGGCTACCGAACGGTAGTAAATTTGATTGATTTGATAGAATTTGAAGAGAGCGATTGAAAATAAATTGAAATTAGAGCGAAATCATTTAAAATTGAAATTATAAAATTGGAAGAATTAAAAGTAAAATTTGTATTTGTACGAGCGAGTGTGACCAGCTGGCGATAACAAGGCTTTTTGAACGCGCATAAGGTTAAAAGTGCGAGCCCATTTACAATTTGACTTAAAATTAAATTTGAAATTAAATTTACGGTTTATTGGTTTTTGAAGAATTTATTATTGGAAAAATTATTATTTATCATTTTAAAAGAAGGGCAAACACAGAAATCAACAGGAACCGACTACTGAGCGTCTTATTTTGTTCTCCACTGAGAAAAGCTGGCCGGGTAAACAAAAGATTGTGCCGGGTAGGTAATTCATACAAAACCCCACAACAATACAGTAATATTCAGTTTTATAAACTTGATCTTTCATAGCTCTCCAGAAAAACAGTAGCGTAACAACTTCAATCGTGACCCCATGTTCATACTCAGCACGGAGCTACCAAGTTAAAATAGTACCTATTTTACTAAAAATAAAAATTTAACTTTCCAACAACGCGTTGAACGCTATCAACTTGATAGAGATAATTATTATTAATACATTGAAGTGATTTTTTGTATAAAAATACCACACACTTATTTTTGCTCACGTAACCCTAGTGTGCAAAAGCAGTTGGGAATTTTCAAGGGCGAGGGCTCTTAGTTTTCAAAATTATTCCAGTTCCAGAAATTTCAATTCAAAAAAGAAAATATTCGTCTTCTAAAATAATATAATCCAATTCAATCAAAATTTTACTTTGCAAATTTATAATAAAAATTATACTTTTCCAAGGTTCAAACTTGCGATTGTCTTTATCCAAATCGACGTTTTATTATTCACTTAAAAATATAGTTCTTACAAATATAATTTTACCATCCAAACTATATCAAACCAAACTTCCAAGAATTCAAAATCAAACTAATTTTCAAAATAATATTCGCTCATCAAAAAATAACTTCTTTATTAATAAAAACAAAACCTAAAACTCACAATCAAAAACGATTTCAACTACGATCAAATCCGACCAAAAATACTTCTTCAAATCAATATCAAAATAATTCACAATACTTTTAGAAAAATTCGCAATCTTAAAAATTAGTTGAACCAAAAACTCAAAAGTTTAAAAATCGCACAACCGGCTCTTTATGCCATTCTTGGCATAAAGCCCTTTTCTTTCTCTTTTTCTCGCCACCCTGCACTCTCCAAACCTTTAAAATCAAATTTACAAAAATTTTAATTAAGTACAGGGTGGGTCAAATTGTTTTGTTTCACGACAAAAAATTGCAACCACCCTTTATTTACAATAGCGCATGAGACTCTTTCTATCTTATCTTTGCTATATTACCATAAATCTTGCAAATCAATCTCACTTTCAATTAAACCACCGAATTCAAAAAAATAATTTATTTTATATTTTTAATTTCGCTTAAACTAACTTATCCAAAATCAAACATCCACTCTACTCGCCATCTTGGTTCGTACTGCCAACCTTTTTGAAACAAAATCTTTTCATTTCCTTTCAATTTAAATTTCAAACAAAAATCATCAAATAAAATGTTATTAAATAAATTAATTTTTTAACTTGTGAAATATAATTAAATAATCTTGAAATGAACAAGTTAATTAAACGTTTTTTAATAATGTTTTTATTTTATTAAGCTTTAATAATGTTTTTATTAAGCTTTCAACGTTGGTGAACGTCTGCATCTTCTGATGAAGCTTAATAAAAACATTATTAAAAAACGTTTAATTAACTTGTTCATTCCAAGATTATGTAATTAAATAAAATGTTATTAGGTACATAATAAATATTAAATTATGGGAAGTTACAGGAGCCGCACTTTTCCGACCACTGCCCTAAACAGAAACAAAATTCATATAAAAATAAAAAATATAATTATACAGGGTCTCCGGATACACTTTACATAACTTTAGGTGGTGATCGAGGACACTTTTCTAAGAAACGAAATTCAAGCCTTCGAGAGTGACCTTTGTTTTATAGCTGCCTTGTTTACTATTTTCTGATTTCTGAAAGGAATTGGTTTTTCAAAAAATTTTACTAGACAGAAGTTGTAGTCCGTTAAATTTCCTATCCGAAATGGAGCGTCAGAATTTTTGTAATATAAAATGTTTCGTTTAAAAGATACAGTTTTGAAAAAAACCCAAAATAAAAAATCTCGAATTTTCAACATTTTTTTACTTACTTCAATTTATAACTCGAAAGCCGTTAATATTTTAAACAATAAAAAGTCTAACTTAGTCCGGTCAAATTAGTACAAAAAATAAGAGCGAAGGTACAGTAATTCCCAAAAAGCTGAAAATTGGTAAAATTGTTCAAAACATAATTATAAATAAAATTTAAAAAATCCTCATCGATCCGGTACGTGGAAAAAAAGTTATTCGAGGTCAAAGATCAAAAAAATTGGTTTTTCGTGATTTTCTGCTAAACGGTAAGTTTTATCATAAAATTAGTTCAGACAAAAATTGTAGATCATATAATTATCTATAAAAAATGAATAAATACTTTTTCCTGAGAGCCACCGTTTCTGAGATATAACGATTCAAAAAGTTGAAAAAGTTATAATCGTCATCATATGCATAAGTACGCCACGTATATACATACATCACTGAAGCTGTAATATAAGTAAAAATATTTTAATTATTATATTACATTAATTATATTATATTCAATTATATTCAATATATGTGACTTGGTCTACGAAAAAAGGGGTCTTAGGTGTTAAAAACTCATTTTCCAGTTTTTTGCCGATTCGGATTGAGTTTGAGATGCTCTTTCACGTGGTGAAAACCAAAGTCATAAGTTGTTTAAATGTTCACTTAAAATGAAGAGAAAAAAGAGTACAAATACGAAAAAAAACAGAATTTATTTTAAAATCTGGAATAAGAAAAATTGATAGAATTATGAGATAAAAAAACATTATCTACTTTATTTATATCCGAAACTAAGGACAGCAGACAAGTGCAACTTAACGAAACTTTGTTCCATATCATCTTTTGCCTGAAAGCAATCTAGTTCATCATCATCGCCATTCGAATTAACATCGTCGTCAAACCTGTCATTGTCCTGGACGTTGTCTTCATTGTTTTTACGAGAATATTGTCTGTAGCCGGCACTGAACTTTTCATCAACACTCTTTTTTAATTTTTTTTTGTGATGCGTAATACCAACAGAAGCGATTGCATAAACGCGATAACATTTATAAACTCATTTCCTAGAAAAAAAAGTATTGATACATTTTTTATAGATAATTACATGATCTACAATTTTTGTCTGAGATAATTTTATGATAAAACTTACCTTTTTGCTGAAAATCGCGAAGAACCAATTTCTTTTACCTTTAACCTCGAATAAATTTTTTTCCACGTACCGGATCGATGAGGACTTTTTAAATTTCATTTATGATTATGTTTTGAACAAGTTTACCAATTTTCAGCTTTTTGTGAATTATTGTACCTTCAAATGTCTAGATTGACCGGACTAAATCTAGTTTGTAGATTATTTCACGCCCTTTAAAAAAGCATTAATCAATTTTTACCTAAAAATCAATATTTTCTGGGCACATAAAGGTAGAAATTAAAAAAAACTTTAAAGAGACCTAACTCACGAAGGCTTGAATTTAGAAAAAAAAATTATTAAAAATTTTTCATAGAAAAGTGTCTTCTATCAGCACCTAAGTTTGTAAAGTGTATCCTGGTCCAGATACCCTGTATCTGTATAAACAGACACAAAATTTAAAGTAAACAAAAAACAAAAGTAATTTCTATATTTATTTTCCTAGCCCTTTCTTTAACAAAAATATCACTCACATTTAAGTTGTTAAATAAGTTATTTTCTGTAATATATAAAATACTCATATTATTTAATTGCTCTGTCTCAAAGAAGATCGTAAATAATTTTTTATCATTTTTAGGGCTAAAAAAGATCAAAATAAAAATTGCCGCCCCCAAAAGGCTTGCGCCCCGCGGCTATAGCCTATTTAGCCCTGTGGTTAGAGTGACTTTGTCTCCCGTTTCGTAGTATGTCGATTTAACTTTTATACCAGTGCTGGTAATTCCTAAAAAATAAAGCAAAAATATGTGTGTGGATGACATTTTGACTACAAAAAATAAATGATGATTATTGTCTTGTCATCAGAAATGTATCTAATTTGTTGCCAAATTTAAAAGCTATTGCCAGTGTCGGACTATAATTTCAAATGTAGGACATTGAGGTGCTCTTTAGAAAACAGGACCAGATTAAAAGATTTTTTTAAATATTCGGTTTTAAAATTTTAAGTTTTTAAAAGTTCGCAGTGCAATCGCTCGCCAGTCTAATTCACCACTGGCTATTGCTTATCCAAAAGTGATTAAAAAATCGATTTCAAAACAAGCATACAAGGCAATATAAAATAAATATAAAATTTATGTAGGTATACTATAATATTATATTATAACTAATTAATTTTTAATTTTTAAAAATGTTGTTAAATTTATTTTATTATTATTCATTTTTATAGTAATTATAATTATTTTAAAATAATTTAATAATATTATAATAAAATAAATTAGTAAAAATTTATAGTAATTACAGTAATTAGTAGCAGAAATATTTATTTTTAATTAAAAAAAAAACGTGCAGAATTATTTATTTATTACCCCTGCGCAGATTCAATTCACTGTCTTTAACTTTGTCATATTCTGCTGAGGCGCCTCCAATGTCTCGCGCTCTTGAGAATTGTGTATACCTATACGTAATAAATAATAATGATTGAAGATATATAAATACAATTTATTTCACGTATATAAATTAGTATTAAGCAGTGAAATTAATATTAGTTTAAAATTTAAAAATTAAATTCCCAAATAAATACTAAAAATCTAAATTTATTCATAAGCTTTCAAATTATGGTTTATTAAAACATCTGATAGCAAAAAACTATTTTTTGGAAGCTCATAAGTAAATTTCGGCTATTCGGTTAATTCTTAAAAAATAAACTAATCATCATCATCATCATCATCGGGCTTCCCATTCTTTACGGAATATAACCGCATCGTTTGATGCTTACAAATCCGTTTTCTGAGGTGGATTAGTCCCCATAAGTTCTTCTCTTTTCTCTCTTATAGTTTCTCGTGTGCTTTCGCTTCTTCCATCACCTTCCTTTCTTTCCAGTCATATATCTCCATGTTCCTCAAATCATTTAGTACTTCGGTCTTCCATCTTGTTCTCGGCCTTCCTCTTAGTCTATCACTATTCGGGTACCAGTCCATAAGGCGTGAAATCACTCTGCCTTCGTGAGCTCTCTGCACGTGTCCGAACCAGCCTATCCTCATCGCCTTAATGTGTTTCACTATATCTTCTCCGGTTAATTCGTTTTGTATTTCTCTATTAGTCTTTCTTCTGTATTGATCTTCTCCGATTTTAACTAAGCCGAGTATTCTTCTCAGTATTCTTCGTTTGAAGACTTTTAATTTTTCCTCCTGTGTTTTTGTCAGGCACATTATTTCTGTTCCGTACTCCACAACCGGTCTTATCAATGTTCTGTACATCTTTATTTTGGTATTTCTACTAATTAACCGACTCTTTAGGAGCCCTTGAATGGCATAATAAGCTCTATTCCCAGCCATTATTCTCTCTTTAATAACATCTTCTCTATCGTTTATGTTGTTCATTTGTAGACCCAGATATTTAAATGTTCTAACTTCTTTAAATTTGTAACCTTCCAGTTGTTTTTCTGCTATCGGTTCGATTTTGTTTCTATGACATTTCATGTATTTCGTTTTATCTTCATTTATAACAAGTCCAACTTTCTTAGCTTCGTTTTCTAGTTTCTTAAAAGTTTCCTTTAAAGCGTTATGTGATCTAACGACGATTACAACATCATCGGCGTAAGCTATTAGTTGTGTTTCCTAATTCATGATCTTTTCTCCGCAGTTCGTTCTTCTCACTATTCCTTCTAGTACAATATTGAATAGTGTTGCCGATAGTGAATCACCTTGTCGCACTCCCGATTTAATTATAAATTCCTTTGTTTTTCCTTTTCTTATTATTATTTCTGCTGTAGTTTGTTTTAGTGTCATGTGTGTCAATCGTATTAATTTTTTTGGTATTCTCATATTTTCCATTTCTTTCAGTAGTTGATTTCTATTTATTCTATCGAACGCCTGTTTGAAATCTATGAAAAACATCTCCAGGCGCATATCATACTCGTATGATTTTTCTAAGATCTGTGTCACTATAAACAGAGCGTCTATCGTCGATCTTCCGGGTCTAAAACCTTGCTGGTAATCACCTATTAATATCTCGGTGTGTTCTTGCAGACGTGAATGTATCAATTTTGATAGTATTTTATATGTCACGTTTAGTAGGGATATGCCTCTGTAATTTTTACACTCCGTCGTACATCCCTTCTTGTGGGTTGGTATCACACTTGCCACACTCCACTCTGCTAGCATTTCTTCCTTCCTCCATACATTCACTATCAACTCATATAATCTTTCGCATAGTAATTCATCTCCCATCTTTATGAGTTCACTATCTATATTGTCGTTTCCGGGAGTTTTGTTATTTTTCATTTTATTTACTGTTTTTCTGAATTCTTCATAGCTTGGTTCCTGAACCATTTCTTCTTCTATATTTTCCTCTTCTCTCCATTCATTGTTATAATATCTGATTTTTTCTGTGTCATCGTTAAGAAGTATTTGGAAATATTTCATCCATATATCTTTTATTTCTTCTTCGTTGTGTTTCATATTTCCTTCCTTATCCTTCATACCTCTTGGTTCTATTGCGTTCGTGTGATTTTGCCCACGTATTTTTCTGTAAAATTCTCTGGGATTCTTGTGATTTCTTTCTATGTCTTCAATCTCTCTATCAATGCTATTCTTTTTCTTTCTCTTGCATGTTTTTACAGTAGCTCTTTTCATCTTCTTGTATAGTTCTTCATCTTCCATTGTTTTAGTTCTTAACCATTTTATTCTTGCTTCTCTCTTTGCCTGTACCATCTTTTCAAATTCCAGATCATACCATTCGTTTAACTTTTTTCTTTCTTTTTGTCCCAGTACCATTTCCGCAGTCTTCCTTATACTTGTTTTTATGTGTTTCCACTCTTCGTCGTTACTTTCATTCTTCTCTTCTTGGACGATTACTTCACGTATAGTTTGTGCGTATTGCTGTTGTTTACTTTCATTTTTCAATTTTTCTACTGCAAATCTTTCAGTTGGGGGTGTTTTTTTGTTTATTTCCTTTCTATTAAATTTTCCTGTTTTTATTTCCATTACTACAAGGTTATGATCCGTGTCTACACTTGCACCTCTGTACGATCTTGTATCGCATACTTTGAAGGGTTTTCTTGCTGATACCAGTATGTGGTCGATCTGGTTTCCCTTGTCGGAGCCAGGTTTTATCCAGGTTTCTTTGTGTATTCTTCTGTGCTTATAATCAGTACTAACGATTCTCATGTTGCACACTGTTGCCAAACTGCACAGCCTTTCTCCATTGTTGTTTGTGGTTTCATGTAGCGTATGTTTGCCCGTTATGTCTCTCAGATACTCCTCTTTTCCCACCTGTGCATTGAAGCCACCCATCATTATTATTGCGTCTGTTTTTGGTATTCGTTCATACATCTCTTCAATTTTATCGTACAGGTCTTCTTTCTCTTCTTCATCTGCGTCTTCTGTGGGAGCATAAACATTTATAACAGACAGATTTTCCTTTTCACCTCTTATCCTTAAATATGCCAGTCTTCCTCCTTTTGGGTCAAACTCTATTATCCTTTCTTTCATGTTTTGTGCTATCACAAAGGCGACCCCATTTCTGCCTTGTTTCTCTTCCCCAGAGTACAACAGCGTAAAGTTTTTTCTCTTTATTTCATCGCTCCCCCTCCATCTAACTTCCTGTAGCGCAGCCAAATCAATTCCGTATCTTTTAATTTCATTTACCACCTCGTTCATTCTTCCTGGTATCATCATCGTTCTCACATTCCATGTTGCAATTCTCTTAGTCTTTCTCGTTTTCTTTTTTCTCTTATTTTCTGTTTTTATATGTAATTTGTTTGTACTTCTGTTTCCTGTTATCTCAAGTTCCGTTATCATTGCAAGGGTCGGCATTGCACGGCAGTCCTTCTTAATTTTTATTAGTTTTTTGGGAGTGCCACTTCATAATCAATTTGTTGGTTTAGAGCTTCCTCTATCATGGTTCAGCTGTAGATCTTATTATTAACAGTTAGCTTTTGGTATCCGATTCTTACTCTGTTACCTTTTTCAGTTTCTTTTTTAGCTTGTTCTCTTATTCCACTCTGTATTGGTAACTCTTTCACGGTCATATCGTTATCTATATAAACCTTTCCGCCTCTCAATTTACTTTTATTTCTCATTATCAGCATCTTTTCCTCTCAGCTTTGGATTTTGCCATAATTGCTTTTTTATCTCTGTTCCAATTTCGAATGCCTCGATCAACTCAACATCTACACTCAGTTTATCTTTGAGGAAAAGCTGTACTTTCTCTTTCAAGTTCGTGTGTTTTGACGTATCGATTCCTTTTATCACTATATTATTTCGCTTTCTTGCTTTTTCTTGAGTTTCAGTTGTATTTTCTAGTGCTCTAATTCTTTGCATTAGCTGTTGCCTCTCTCTATCCCAGCTTTCCTCTCTAGTCTTTGCATCCTCCCGTATTGCTTCTATATCCTGTTTCATTTTCATCATTTCGTTTCTGCTTTCCTTGAATCCTTCTCTCATCTAGGATCTCATATGCGATATATGAGATATAAAAATCTAAATTTATTCATAAGCTTTCAAATTATGAATAATTAACGGTAAATGAAATTTCAAAAATCCTTGTTGTCGACCGTAAAAACTAAGAATAAGAAATAAATAGTTGAGATAGAGGTCGTTATAATCTACAAAGTAGATGAATTTCAAAATACAAATTTCTATGCAATTTTATTTTCAAATATTATTTCTAAATATTAAATTAATTTTTTTGTTTCAATTTTATCATAATATAAAAAAATATAATTAAATAATTAATTAAAAAATTAATTTATTAAATATTATATAAAAAATATATGTAGTTGTTCTGTAAAACGGAAAAGTAACAGATGCCATCTAATAAAGAAGCTTGCAACTAGAGTTATTGATCGCTACGGTCTGTCGATAAAGTCACAAGTTTCCAGTAAAAACATCGTCAAACGTATTAGAAAAGCCAAGCCGACCACCATTTTAGTGGATACTTATAGATTTTACCGCGGGTAAATTATAGTGTTGACAAACAATTCTTTATTATCATGGAGGAACGGTCCAATATTTTACGTGAAATGAAAATATGCCGTTTCTGTTTAAACGAGCAAGGGCCACTAAGCAACATTTACGAAAAAGATGTTAAACAAACGATACCGCTTCCTCTACAAATCATGTCTTGCGTTGCCATCGAGGTTTGTATATTTACTAATTTCTGTAATTTTTACCTTCAATTTTAAATACTTTCAAAACATTTAACTAATAGCAAAATAGATAACGACACCATATGACATACTTATATCCACACCACTTTTATTATTTGCCAGCTTATTCTAATATTTCCTATTCAAACAGTTTTCTATTTAATTAAGAAAATAGAATTCTTTTTGGGTGATTGTTCGAATTTTTAAATTTTAATTTTCGATGTTTTGTCACTTTTTGGTTAACCTTTTCCTTCCGTTATACAGTGCATTTGAAAATAATACAAAAAAAACAATTTTAATTTAATTTATTATTTAGATACAATCAAATATTCTTTTTTTCAAAAATTTGAATTTTGATAATGACATTCATTGAACCTTATAATTTATTACTGTAATAGCAAAATTAAAATTGTGTAGGTATTTAAAAAAAAAGGTTAATTTGCGCACTTAAAAGTTACCCCCGAGAGATTAAACGGAGTAGTAAATATTGTTGTCACCGAAGTTTATAATTCGGCTAGTGGCCTTGTTCAAGTTCATAAATAATTCTAAATTTGATTAATAATTTAAAATAATTAATCAAAACTATAACATCCAGTATTTGTTTATACGGATTAAAAATGACAATGAACAAAACATGCAAATTCTTTTAATTTGCATACAACTTCGATTTGAAGTTTAGAATACAATTGTGGGAAAATCATAAAATAATCTTAAATTTGAAGATTCAATAAATCATCTAGTTATTTGTATGCGAGGTTAAAAAATACTTCTCGGAAACATTGTGATTTTTCTTCGTTTTCTTAATTTTTTTTTTTTTCTAATGATACCACTCGACAAATTTCCCACTAAAAATATTAAGCACCAAATTCAAATATTACAACAATCAACATATGGTTTTTAAAACATAATTCAAAAATTTTCAGAAATTAAAAAAATTACTCGCAGCTATCATAAATCATCCGAAAAAGACAATTTAACACGAACATACTAATAATATTACATTGCTATTCACTTAGCACAATTTTAAAGTGTATATTCTCTGTAGGTCTTTCCAAATGATGGAATGCCGCAGCTGATATGTAAAGCATGCCGGACGTTAACTCAACAAGCCTATTACTTTAAAACTTCTTGTAAACGTTCGGATGATGCACTAAAATTGTTTGTAGCTACCGGTTCACTGGTAAAACCACATATTGTTAATTTTACTTTGATTGACGACGAAACAGAAATATCAGAAAATGAAAAACCTGCGTCAAAGAAGCGTAGTTTACAGGAACCCCAACAATCTCCTTTTCCCAAAATACCAAAAACATCGTCTTCGGAATTTGTTACTCTTAATTATACAACCAATATAGATATGTCTGGAAAAAATAATACCATTATTACGAGTGCAGAGGTGACACACCATGATCGCGAAGGAGAGCAGATTATAGAATTAGAAGACGTGCAACCATTGGAAGAAGTAGTAGACCAAGATCCATTTGATGACATTCATATGAATATTGTAGAAAAGAATCCAGTGTTCGAAGTTCCTCAGGTAAATTGCTTGTAATTTTTTTAGAGATCATCAAAATTAAATTTTTTTGTCGAATTTTAAATCAATTTTGTAATATTCAATATGTTTATAAAATTCATTTAGGTGAAAACTGATGTATTTCCATGTCCTCATTGTGAACGATCATTTCCGTTGGAACAATTACTTGATATACATGTAAAAAATCATATAAGAGATCGTGGTTTTTCTTGTGAGGAATGTGGAAGAAGGTTTTTTACGAAATATGATTTGGGCAAACATATTCAAACTCATTCTGATTTAAAGCCGTTCACTTGCGTGGTGTGCAACAAGCAGTTTGCACGCGAATCTTTATTGCATCGACATGAGAAAATACACAATGACGTACCTAAATATTTATGTTCATTTTGTGATCGCACATTTCTTACCAGCGATGATTTGGATATACATGCAGAAAAACACAAAAAGAAGAGACCATTTGCTTGTCGATTATGTAATAAAAGTTTTGTGTTTAAGCAAGGATTAGAGCGACATGAATTAACTCATGCTGATCAAAAGCCGCACAAGTGTAACTACTGCGAGGCCAGCTTTACATCTCCCATTAAATTAACGCGGCATATTACATCGCACGCCGGTTTGCGTCCTTATCCTTGCAAACAATGTGGAAGAACATTTTTACTTAGTCATCACCTTACTAGACATATGAGAAGTCATTTTGCTGCCAAATCGTCTCATGTTTCTGCTGTGGGACAGCATAAATGCGATGTGTGCAGCATGAGCTTCAGACGCAAAGATTCGCTCATCAATCACAGCGCAATTCATTCTATGGTAAACTTAAAATGTGTCATATGCAATACTTCATTTGAAACTGCAAAAATGGTTAAGGAACATATTACTACTCATTTATCTGGCTTGCCGTACCCTTGCGACAAGTAAGTCAGCACGCCTTCTATTTTGAAATTTGTTTTTCCTTACAATTACGAGTGCTTTAATTGGTGCCTTAAAACAAATTAAACTAATGCACCTCAAATTGATTAGAATTGAAGGATCACTGTTGTAGATCGAGGGGTAAATCATATCTCCTGTTCATAACAATCTCATCAGATTTGGGACTGTTCCTCATATATCCTATGCATCTCACCTATATTTTCCAATATATTACATCTCCCCCTTGACTTACCATCTTGAAAAGGAAAAATGTATTTTGAAATGGCGCTCAATAATTACTTGAATACTTACTTTTTCTAAACTTATAAATTTTAATTTTAGATGCGATTACTCTTTTGATACTCAAGATCAACTGGAAGAGCACGAATTAAAGCATGCCGAAATGGAATACGAAGAGCAAATTGAAAAGGAAGTTAACATGGAACAACTGGCAAATGAAGAAGACTATGAATCGGATGATGAAAGTATAACCGAGTTTACCATCACCAATTCTGAAAATCCAGAAGTGGTCAGGAGGTCGAAACGAGAACCAAAAATTAAAAATTATGCTCAATTCTTGAAAGACGAATTAGGATCAGACGTAGAAGATCAAGTTGTGGATGAAGAATTACAAGAGGAAGAAGAAGAGGAAATTATTAAACCTGTTGTTAGATCCGAAGGAACCAGGGTTTATTTCAGAAAGAATACTACAGAAAAACCTAAATTACTTCCAATTCCAAAACTAGAGGAAGCACAAACAGCACCATTAGAAGAAATTACGCAGCCTACACAAACTAATTTAAGTTTGTTAGAAAACTTAGGCATCGGGAATCAAGCTGTACAAGCTTTAAATAATAAAAAGTTTGTTGATATGAAAATAGGAGATAAAACAGTTCGTGTGCAAAAGTTAATTCTTACGAAAGCTGAAATTGAAGTTATGGCACGGCAAGGTAAAATCGAAATGAAAGGAAATACGATTTTATTAAAGAATAACAAGAGTTCGTTACATGAGGGCTTGACGAAACCGGTTAGTCAAAATACCATCCCATCGACTGTACAGAAATCTGTAATTAAAAAAACTTATGTAAGGAAACCTAACTTACTTCGGAATGTTTCTGAGCATAAACAACAACCTAGCACGAGTAGTGCGGAAACTTCTGAACAAAATGTAACTGTAGCGTCTAAGTTAGGCGCAAGTGAAGCTACCGAAGGTCAAAATGATGCTTAATGTATCTATGGTCCCTACCTACCGTTTGTTCAAACTGTAAAAGAAATATTTTTTATTTAATGTTTAATGAAATAAAATTATATGGAAAAAAGTAATATGTATATGGTGTTAGTTCTGATGTTAATTATTATCACATTTGATTTTTATAATTTTTATTTCTTACACATTAACATTTATGTAAAGTAAAAAAATATATATGTATCAAATTATATTTAAAAAACGTATATATTATGTAATACAATAATTACCTACATTATAAATATTGTTTTGTACGGCAGTAATAGCTTCGATTACAAGATTTATCAATAAAGTTTTATTTTCTTTTTGAACTTAATTTGTTTCTTTTTAATCTTAAAATTTGGCCAAAATGTTGACAACTTTTGATGATGATTTTAAGCTGCACAATGGAATCTATACCAAGGGATTTCTGAAAAATCGCTTTAAGATTCCAATTAAATTAAAACATTTGCAGCTATCCAGATGTTTAATCGAAACCAAAATTATATAATGGGAATTCAAGAACTTTTAAGTTTTTGGTGATCTAATGAAATGGTAAAAAGTTGACGGCAGTTGCAAATGTTTTAAGTTGGTGTGCGTCCATACATTTCATTTTATACAAATTTATTATATTACAATGGATGAAGAAATACAATTATTTGCATACAATGAGTTACAAAGGTAAGCAATACATATAACACTTATCTGCATAATATTATATAAAAATTATAGGTAATGTTCTGTTTTTCGAATAGTCTGTATTTAATTTGGTATAGCAGCCTACACGTTAATTTTTTTTCTTATCAATTATTAGCAATTAATGCATCTCGTACATTCCCAAATCGTGCAATGTTATTCTTATACTTACAAGTAGTAATTAAACTTGCTATAATCATAAATTGCAAATATTGATAATATAAAGCTTACAGTATATTAAATTAAAAAATTGCTTCAAACTCTTTATGCGCTTATGGTAAACTAATATCATGTTTGCTTCCATCCAAACGTTTTAGCTGGAAAAAGAAAGACAAATTAGTGGATTCAAGTACAAATTTATTTGCAAATATGTTGAATGCAATTAATATTATGTACATCATAGAAATCTGAAATATTTCGCATTTCTTAATTTTTAGTTTTTATATACAAAATAGTTATTTGTGCAACTGGTAAAGAAAACTAACATTTTTCCATGTGTCAAATGGCGTTTAGGTTTTTAGCCCCTATAGGTTCATGGGTCGTAATTTTTTGGTATACATAGGTTCCTGATTACAGCACAATGTCATTTCATTATCTCCAGCTGTATTTAGTTTATTTTGGTGCAGCGAATTTTATTGCACTGATAACATTGCAAAAACACTAATAGAAAAATATATTTTATAACGTTTCTACATCAGACAGATAATCCTTTAGGTGAAATAAATTGGATAGATAATCAGGAAAAGACTTGCAAGGTAAATGATGTGGAAAATTTGGCAGAGTTGACTTGGAAGTCGGATGAAAACATTTGTTGTTTACCGGCTCTTTTAGTTTATGGAGTAAAATATTAAGAGTTTTAGTTAATTACCCCCCTCCCCCCCGATATAAATAATTATGTACAGGGCCATGCTAAGATATACGATGCCTCTGGGCTACTAAAATTAATGCGCTCCTCTGCAAAAGAGAACACACAAATACAAAATAGAAAAAGTCAATTTATTACTATTCCCCTAAACGAAAACAAAATTTATATAAAAATAAAAAATATATACAGGGTCTCCTGGGATACACTTTATCGGTGATAGGGGATTTTTTTTCTAAATTCAAGCCTTCGAAAGTTAGGTCTTTTTAAAGCATTTTTTTAATTTCCACTTTCACGTGGCCATCGCCCGGAAAATATTAATTTTTAGTAAAAATGGATTAGTGCTTTTTTAAAAAGCCTGAAGTAATCTACGAACTAGATTCAACCATTTTTTGTCTAAAATCAACGGTTTTCGAGTTATGAATAAAACTAGGTAAAAGAATTTTGAAAAATTGGAGCTTTTTTTATTTTGGTTTTTTCAAAACCCTATATCTTTTAAACAAAACGTTTTACAAAAATTCTGACGCTCCATTCCGAATAAGAAATTTAACGGACTACAACTTTTGTCTAGCAAAAATTTTTGAAAAACCAATAATTTTCACAGAAAATCAGAAAATAATAAACAATGGCGTGATCGAAAATCACGGATCTAAAAAGGCAAGAGGTTTCAAAGAGGACCGAACTCTAAAATTATGGATCTAGGAGGACAAATCGTAGGTAGTTAGGAGAGCAGTTTACTGCGAGCAACCATTTTGCTCGGAGGGCAGTTTATGGTTAAGTTTGGGAAACAATTTGCCCCCAAATAGAATGTTTTACTCAAAAACTTTTTTAAAAATGGAGGGAGAGAGTTTAGCTTAAAAATAAATATGTATAATATAATTATTGTATAAAAAGCTTTATGTAAAAAGAATTATTTCTATACGTAAAAATGTTTTCTAATTTAATTTAACGCGAGGATTCTGTTTGTTGTTTTATACAGGACGTAAAAATTCCCAAATCCACCTATTTGGGAATACTTGGGAAAGTCAAGGAGCTTAGATTTTATAAATTTAGTCAGTGAAAATCAGTGAAATTTTTTATTTTTCAGTTAAGAAAATTAAAACGTTAGGCCAGAGAAAATTCTTTACGACTTTGAAAAAATTCTAGAATTCTCGTTATTATTAAAATTTATAATTTCTTAAATTTACCACAGTGAGGGGAGAATCCTACCGATATGGATCATTTTTGCCCACAGAATCAGTAAGCACCAAGGATAGAAGTCTTGGCACACGCACAGTTTGGAAATAAAATAAAATAAAGAAGAAAAATAGCTGATTCTTGAACCGGGATCTGAAATAACCAATAATCCGTGCAATTATTTATGTATGTTAGTTGTATATCTATATAAAACTTCGAGAAGGTTAAATCTCGAGTTTTTATAGCAAATAAATACCTTGAGGTAACTGATACAGTGCTGATCAATAATCAAGCATATACATTTCAGTCTGTATCATGAGATATCTTATAATTTTATTATGCACATCTTTTTGTTTATTGCCAAATATTTTAGATATTTTAGATTTCTATTTTTATAAAAAGTCATGCAAAACAATTATTATTACACTTTTTTTGTAGCTGTTAGTATAATACAAAGCACTGTAACTGCCAGCAAGCCATAATCAATATTAATTATTTATCTGCTTGGATGCTTGTAGAACTCAAATTAACAATTATATTTTTTTGAAAATTTGATAAATATATACAGAGATTTCATTTTTTACTAAGTATAATCGAGAACGACAAAAGGCAATTCAAAAGTTTAGCAGTAAGCCGACAAAATTTAAATATGAACCTGATTTAAAGGGCTAATTTTGGCCCACCAAAGCTTGCATCACTCTCAATGTTCTTGACATTTGTAGGCTTGCACAAAAAAGGTACAAATGAAAATTAAACTCGGGTCTTTAATGTATAATACTTACTTCTTTTTCATCAGATATTACCGCGGTATATCTTTCGATGATTTTCAAAGGCCCAGTGGAAGGTGCTGCAAAAACGTATTTGTAAAGTAAAGACGCTATGATACCTCCTAGAATTGGTCCAACCCAATAAATCTGAAAAAATATTCCATCAAGGCTTTGTTGAATTTATGTAACAGCAGATAGTACCCAATGATGTTCCCATGAATCGGCTACGACGGCAGATCCAAAGCTTCTGGCTGGATTCATACTTGAACCAGTTTTATCCACAGCAGTCATATGGCCCAAAGTTACTGCCAAACCGATAGCCAAAGCAGCTGCTGGTTTTGCCTCATGTCTGTTTGAGTCGCATACACCAAATACAGTAAGGACGAGAACAAATCCAAGCATGACTTCGATCAAAAGGCCTTGTCCGACAGTTATATTTTGGATATGAGTTACACCTAAACCTGTTGCTATATTTGCATCAGACGCAACGGCCTAAAAATTACGATTGTTAAATTGTTTATGTGGTAACAGTCTATTTTAAAAACCATCTGTTGTCTTATTTTTACAACAGTTTATATTATAAAAAATGTATACGTACTCTCAGAAGTCCCGATCCTGCCATGGCTCCCAAAAGTTGCACAATTATATAGAGTAATCCTTTAAGGATACTTATATTTTGTGTAACTATCATTGCTATTGTCACTGCTGGATTTATGTGACCTCCACTTACATGACCAAGTGCCTAGAATGTTTAAAAATTTTAATTGTTTGATGATTTTGATCGAGTATAAAAAATAGTATCTATTATTACTCAATTCTAAATTTAAAATCCACGGATTTATGTAAGCATAACAAATTATGTAAAAATTCAATCAACAGGTTGTTTTATAAACAAAGAGGCAGCTGTTTGTAGTGTCCGGTGGTTGTAAATTAAACTAATAAATTTTTTAAAATTTATACTGCAAACGTAAACAGTTTGAATTAGAGAAAAACGCTGATTTGACCATTGGAGTATTTTAATTCATAGCCAAAAGCGAAACTGTTATTTTGGAATTGAACGTAACACGAGAAACCTTTTGCATTCTACACGCTTCTCATCAAAAAAACGCGAAGAAATAATAAGACTGACATGTAATTAGCAAAAAAATAAAATAATTACACGTTTTAATATTGCATGAATTCCAATAACGAATTGCCAGAGATGGAACAGAAACAAACGTGCAATTACGATTAAAAAATAGAACAAGATAAAATGCTTCAATATTACTGGAGCGTGTGAAACTAAAACCTTTTAAGATTTTTAAGGATCCTACTTGTTCCAAGTTATGGTCACGTTTTCTGTTATATATTTTACCTGAACAACAGCAAAAATTGTGAATCCAAACGTTATTGCAATAATTATAACGTTAACGCCAACAGTTGCAGCAGAAATGCAAGCAGCACATCCAAAAAAGTTCAGCAGCGTATTTCCAACGAATTCCGCAATCAAGGCTTTCCAGAGGCTGGGATTTTTCGTCCTGAATTCATTCACACCCAATGTTTCTCTTAAACCCATTTTAGTTGGTTACCTGGAACAAATTAATCAGAAATTAATCATAAATCTTGCAAAAAATATTTATGAGGTAGATAGTTAATTATATGCTTCAACAGTCAAGAATTCAATCTTGCAAGTTCAAAAGTACAAATTAGAAGGTTGTCCGCAATTTTTATACAGTTACACACTGCATTTTAACAATAACTTGACGTATTATAAATTTATTTTAAAAACTAAAAACACAGGAAATTGTTAATGTTTTACAACGAAATTTGAAATATATGAGGGAATTACGGTGCGTAAGTTTATAAGAGGAAATGAATATAAATGAAAATTATGTAGGGACCTGCAGTGTTATGGGGTTTGAACACCGACAATTTTAAAATTCATAATAAAAATGCCATTTTACGCACGGCGCTTTTGTTGGCAGCGAATCTTCTAAATTTAAAATCATTTTTTATTCTAAATGCATATCAGTTTTGATAATTACAGAGTGAACAAAAAATTACCATAGCTGACCATTGTTCAAAATTACATTATGCAACAAATTAAATCCTGTAATACTCGTAATTAGGAAGCATTCAAACATAATTACTATTTAATTATATCGGCGATGTAAATTTGCAACACCGGTTTTGAAAACACGCATATCTCCTTTGCCAAAAAATATAAACTAAACACTAAAAATTATTTTCATTTAAATTTAAAATTTTTTGTTTAAGACAAACAAACAAACTGAAATATTGATTATCTAATAATTTTTAGATGTAAGATTAAATTAAATAATCTTTATTCTCATCTCCTTTATAAATAGTTTACGACCAAGTTAAATGAATATTAAAACGTTTTAATTTAGTCGGAGCTCTTAAAATTTAATTTATTAAGGGGTACATTGGCAAACAAAACAAAACTCGCGTGTTTATTATCGACAAATTTAAAGGACATTGATTACAAAGGTCAGAGCCTAATTATAATTTGACACAGTTTTAACAAAAAAAGTCTTTGTTGCAATATAAAGGCGAAAATTTTATTGGAAGTTAAGTATTTTGTTATGATTACTTACGTAACCTTTTAAGAATTATTAAAATTATCCTCGTTAATTAGCATGACAGTTCAATTTATAAGAAAATATAAAATTGATTTTCTTACTAATTAAATCAAATTAGTAATCTATTTGAATTTAATTATGTTTACATTGTAAGGTTTAGTATAAATATTGCTATATTTAGAAATAAAATAAAGGTAAGAGTAAAATGCAAAATTTAAAAGATAAGAATTTTATTTTTCTTTTATTTCGGTGTTTTCGTATTCGTGCCACGAAAACGATGCATTAATTATTACTTTTGTGTGTTTTTACCTTTACGGTGAGATGTGCTATAAAACTGGTTCCTCGAGTTCAAATCCTACCCACATAACTTTTTTTTTATATTCTCCTGCGGGAGGCACACAAGCAATATATTACTTTACATTTAAAAAAATATTTCAAGTAAATTTTGTGGTTATTTAATACCTATGCATTGTTAAATATAAAATTTAACATAATCGAAACATAAACAAAAAAACATAACATAATCTAAATCAAGTTTCTGTTCAGTTTGTTAAATTTTATACTTTACTTTTAGTCGCTATAATATTATTTGCCCAGCAGGTTAAAAAATGCGGAACGAGCGAATTACCAGATGACCCAGTAATTATAAAAGCAAACAATCCAAATTTTTAACTATGGAAAAGTTACCAAATAAAACCTGAAATTACGGGAAAATGTGACCGTTCTTAAATAATTTGAACTTTCCATTAATTTCACTTGCTAAAATTGTTAATAGACCGGCATCAAACTGAATTGATCCAGAAATATTTTCAGTGACTATCTAAATATTTACATTTCTATAAAAATGTTTTTGATGTAGTCATTGCTTTTTCGTAATTTTAATGTGAAAGCAAAAGATTTCTTTTTGAAATTTGAATGTAATTCAATCAATAATAATAAAAGTAAATTATAAAATCGGCATTTCATTCATTTCTTATATTTGATGTTTTTTTAAAGCCTTCACTTTATTCAAACTATTTCCCATTCCAAATTTTCACGTCTTATATTTTATAGAAATTATTTGCCTAGTAATCATTTTATTTATAGAAATTAAATTAAAAAGGAATTTCAATTAAAGGTGCGTTCAAGCAGGTAAAATTATAATAATTTCAATTTTTATTTGTAAATGGAGATATAGGCAAAAAACACTTAAACCGCTTTGTAACAGGGTAGGACCATATAGAAATATTTTTGGAAAGTAATAAAATCCTACGGTTAAAATTTTATTATTTATTTGCTAATAAACCAAATAATTTTCTAAATAACCGAATTTTTCCGATATATCATACAATGTTTTATCTAAAAAAAAATCTTGATTTCAAATTTGGCATGAATACTTTGCATAATTATTATAAGATTTACTAGAATTTTACATACAGCGAATAATGTCGACTATTTTTAAATAATACATTTTCAAGTTCAATTTTGTTTTCTAAAAATAAAATTTCAATTTTAAAAATGTATAATTAAGAAATCGTTATAAATATCCAGAATCGTAAGTTTTTCTAGACGATCTAGTGAAGAATATTCAAGCCAAGTTTGAGATCAATCGAACCTTTCATAGTTACCGATATAGCAGATATATTAATCATTGGAGAAGATCCTGCAATAACTTTAAGGCTACAAATAATTCACAATATGTATTACTAGCTTTGGTACCAGGCTTCGCCCGGAATAACGTTTTTATTAAAAATGTAGTAGTGTCAGTCATTGCAAAGAGTTTCTTTTTCTCCAGCCACAGAAATACGAACTTGTGATGTTACAAATTAAATTTAAACAACTTATCCTTTCTTAAAATTAAGGATACATTTTTCGTTAATCTGTTTTTAATTTTGTCTTGATTTGTTTTTAAATAACCCCAGTTTAAACACGTCATTCAAAAAATAAAAACCTGCCAAAAAATGCAGTTTTATTAATTTATTACGTTTCAGAAACCATCTTGCTAACTTCTTATTTTAAATTATTGTTATTATTTCCTGTGTTGTGCTTGTATGTTGGAAACATACAAGCACAACAAACTAATTGTCTTCTATTAATTATTGTAGTGTAACATAAAATTCCACCGCGGCGTAAACTCTTTGAATAATGAAAACTCGTTATAATTTCCCACCCGGTTAATTTATAATAATACATTGTCATTAATATTTTGTTGCTCTTCTGGGTACGCATACATATATTATTTTCCCATTGTAAATACATTATTTGTTTCGGAACTTTTGTGCTCAAAAATTGCATTTGTTCCAAATTAATGTCATTGCTTTTTTCTATAACAGGAAACGTCTGTTCTCAAAATAAAATTGTGATGCGTTGAACTTGAACTTGCGTAGAAAATATAAAATTGCACCATACCAACAGTTCCAATATATTTTTCAATTTACCTAAAATAATTTTCCAGTTGGAGACAGTATAAGTTTTTCACGTTATACCAAAACTCATTCGTTTGAGACCAAATTATTCATTGCCATAAATTTTAACAATGGACACCTGAGCGCTTGCGTCACTATGAGCCTTCATAAGGATTTTAACAGAATTACTATAAAATTTTTGCTTGTTTATTAACCTGATGATTTAACTAACAAACAATGTTTGACATCGTCATTAATATTTAAAAGGTTTTTAATTTTTCATTAACATTTTGCATATTTTTTAATTACAAAGTACCAATTTAAAAAATGGAAATTTATTTTCCTGGTGCCGTGGTTTGAAACCACGTTAATTTTGAATTTTAGGCTAAATAAATATTTCAACTCTATTTAGAATATGAGCTTTTATGTTTTGAAATAATATTATGGTAACATTCAGTTTTTTATCGAATTTAAATTTTATTGCGTTTATTTTAGCTTGCCGAAATAAAATAAACAGTGTACACTCCTCCATGTGCATAGTGCACGACAAACAATAGATTTATAATAATTATGAATA
This sequence comes from Cantharis rustica, assembly GCA_911387805.1. Lineage (NCBI taxonomy): Eukaryota > Metazoa > Arthropoda > Insecta > Coleoptera > Cantharidae > Cantharis > Cantharis rustica. Next base: position 43,023,519 of record OU426879.1, read on the forward strand.
TTGTTTATAATTAACCATTTCAAGTAATTACTTTATTATCTTAACTGGCTAATTAGAGGAGACGATACCGTGTAATCAGCGGCGTCGCCAACTTTCAGGTTCGGGTACGCCAGGGGTGGGCCATACTTACCTAAGGTGAGCCAAGATTAATCCACAAAATATTAAATATCACACCCACTGGTCACATAGTATTTCTTAGTGACGTCATTACGGTGATTAAACTGAACATAAAGTTTCAGTTTATGCGGCGGAAATAACGGATCTAGAAAATTTTCCATTAAATTATCAAATTTCATATTTGAAATTTAATATTATTTATTTCCTGATAAACATTAATCTATTGAGATGGACAAATTTTAGATGCAACTACGCTACTGATTCTGATTAAGAGAATTTGACCAAATAATAGACTCAATTTAAGACGAAGCGAAATAACATGGAAAGTTTGAGAAAAAAAAACAATTATTTTTATTATTGCCCAACATAATTTACTGTGCTGCAGAGAAATGACCATTTTTTTGTTGTAAAAAGTATAACAGAGGGGCCTTGAATTTTATGAGAATAATAAAAATAACTATAAATTGTGCGATAAAGAAGATGAGCAACCCAGTAAAATAAATTAAAGCAAAATCGATGGCGTTTATCCGCACAGAATTAGTTAAGAAAACAATTTTTCAATGATAAATAACAAAAAACAATATAAAATTATTAATTTGTGTTTACAGTTATTTTTAAAAAAATTTGCATTGGTAATGATTAATCAAGTATGAAAGTCTACGGTTACGCATCGAGTACGTTTGATTGAAATAAGGGTAAATTAATGACAAATTAATTGAAATTGGTACAAAAAATCTGTGTTTAACACTATCTCAAATTTCAAGGTTTATAAACAACTTCAGGAATATTATTGGAAAGAAAAAATATTAAAACGCAATTTGTGTTAAAATCGTTATTAATGTATCGCTGAATTTTCTCTACGCTAAAAGGGATGGTGAAAATGAGACACACCTTGTCCATTTAGTTCCATTAGCAAAAGCATTAGAAAAATGTTAAACGAACAAAGCGCAGACAAAAAATGCGAGATGAAATTTCTAATATGGACTGATTCCATTCGTGACTTACAATATTACTATAATCAAGTTTAGTCTGGAAAGAATACAGAATTATGACACAAGTTATTCGCCCGAGGAAATAAAAAAATTTTCAAGGTTAAATTAAATAACTAGTGTAAATAGAGGTATAATTTACTTCTCTCCCAGTGGTTACAGTAATGTTAATTCGTTTACGTATTTGTTAGTTTTAATGCTAAAACTGTAACGTCAAATTTATGGATAAACATTTATATTGTTTATGCTAATCTCAAGGTAAAAGCCATTTATTAGCTCGAAGAATAAAAAATTTGGAGTATGTTGATTTTATTTATAGAGTTGCTTTGTCATTATCTTAAATAGATTTAATCAAAATAAAAAAGATCGATCGATCTGACAAATTAAAAATTGAAAACATCCGAAGAAACTAATTGCCCCTTGCTGAAAGCTTATATGAATATTATCTAAATATTCTGGATACAACTTTTAGGTAAATCGAAAAACATTGCAACCTTTTTAATAATTTTTTTTTCAATATTTTTAGATTTAAGTGCTCAAAATTTTAATTTTGTAATTTAACACCTTTATTCTTTTTTAATCAATTTAATTTTACATCAACCGACATTTAGAATTAATTAAATTCATTAACGAATTCTTACATGCTATTTTAATATTCACGTGAATAAGTGGTTTTTCACTCGATGAATAATAAGAAATTAATTCAAACTAAATTAGGGGCTTTTTGAGATTCAAGTAATTTAAAATTTAAAAACCGCAACACTTCGATTTAACTTTCAACGGTAAATTTTCTTTGTTAAAATGCGTTTTATAATAATTACAGGGTATTGAACTATTGGGCGTTAATAATTTGCACTGCACTATCATACAATTTAAATTCAAAAATCGTACCAAGAGTAACGCAATAAATCTTTTTGGCTAATCTAAATGTTTAAATTATTCTATCTAGCCAAATTATGGTGTAGGAGAGCAGAAATAATGAAATGTAGAATAATTTTCCAAATTACTTTGTTTTGTTTAATGTTTTAATAATAATTCCTTAGATAATAAAATAACATTCCTGCGCGAATATTTAAAATTATTACATAGAAAAAAAGTATTTAACACATAAGATAAATTTATTTAAAAAATATGCTATTTGCGAATAATATTTAATAATAATTTGGTATCAATAAATTAAATTCTTTGCATGATTTTTTGCATCCGGTTGTTGTTGCAAATAATTTATTGAACGTTTGCAATATTAATTTTATTAATTATATAATTAGTAAGTACGTCAGAAAAACTCACCCTTAATACTGCAGTAATATAAGCTTGTTGAGCTTTCTTCACTAGTTCAGTTACAAACTGGAGCTTTGAAGCGGTATGAGGAAGGGACTTCTCAATTTCATTCAAACACAACAAGTGGGGGATATTGTTCTAACAATAAACATCACGTAATCATTTTATTTACTCATAACTCAATAATAAAAACAAAAGTATAAACAGTGGGGAAAAGCTTTAAAGAATTAACTGTATCAGGTGTACAGAAAATTTTTAATTAAATGGGAAGCTGCGACGTGCACCGGCGTTCCGACGACTCCATAATGTTTTTCGCTGTTTACAAACAAACTTCCAAGTGAGCTTCTGCAAATCTCTGGTAATAATTCTTATAAATTGCATTAATTATGGTTAATCTCTTCATAAATATTCTTAAAAATTATGATACATGCTGTGATGAATACATGGATAAACTTGGATATGAGTTTTCTCAAAGTGAAGCACAAAAATGTGCCTCCCACTATCTACATATTTATGAGTGACATAATCAACGAATAAATTACACAATTTGAATATTAACAAAATATTTTATAAGTACATCACGAAAATATTAAATTAATACGTTGATGTGTTACTTTTTTAATGGCGCGAAGAATGTTAAATGCAAATTAAAAAAAAACTCAAAAATCATTATTTGCAGATGGTTCCTAATAATCGATCGTTTTCTGCTGATTAGAGATTTATTTTTTAACATTTTGTCTTCAGGTGATTCAAATCGATATAATAAATCAGTGTACTGTAATTTACTGTCACCGATATTTAAATTTAAAGATCAAGTTTGATAGGGTAATAATTTCTCTATACCGAAACTTTAAATCATGTTATAGTTTTTCAAAAGCAAACTGTAATTTTTCTAATAGCGTGGGGCAGTATCTTCAAGTTGATCATTTTTTAGTTCGAAAAAGTTTAAATATAGATTAATGAAGGTATAAAATCAGTAGTGTCAAGTTGTCAACAAAAATTAAGACAAATTTTATTTTTAAACTACTTTTGAAAAACAACTTACATGTTGAATAAAAAATTACACTAATTTGTATGTAGGTATAAGTAACTCGAAAGTACATCGGTGTGCGAGGGCAGATGTCATAAGGAAATGAAGTTATGAACAACAACTGTAAATAAAATTTACATCACAACTGACTCGGTGAATTAAATTAAATTAATTCATCGTCATTTGGGTATACAAAACAGCTGGTGTCGCTATCAAAAACTTAAATATTGAGAAATACCCAAGTTGAAATCATAATTTCCTTTGCTTATAACATGGTAATCATATTAATGTTGTTATTTAAAAAATAATAAGAGATTAGGTAAAAGACTTCAAATACTTTGCTATTTTTGGTTTAACAAAAATTTAGACAAAAAGTTCTTCAAAATTACAATACCTAAAATTTTTCTATGTACTTATAACAAAAAGTTTCCGAATCACAATGAGACTAAAAAATCAAAATTGAACTAGGAAATAAAGACAGGTCTAACAAAAAATAATGTAATGCAGTAAAAAAGTATTGCAGTTGTGCCATTATTAATATATGCCATTTAATATGTGCCGTTTCAGGCTAAATATAATATAATATCTTCTTAGAAGGTATTCCAGTGTATATTTTACTGAATTTCCATTTGGGGGAAAAGACAATATTTTCTCTACACGCTGAAAAAAAATAACCAGTTTCTTTTTTGTGCAGAAAGCCCTAGTGGATGTTAAACTAACTGATTTCTCGCGAAAGCGACGACAAAGTTCAAAAAAACAACTCCCGACAAGTCCAGCTCATCATAAAGAAACACACAAAAAAAGAACAGATATTTATATACTCTAATATCAGAGATAGAAAAAAATATGTAACGTGACACAGGAACATACGCAATTAATAGAACTCAAACAAATGTTCATGCACGCCGTGGAAGATGTCGAGAGTCACTTTTCAATGTGACAAAAAAGTGAAAATAACTGCTCTCTCAAAAATATGGACCCAGAAATTAAAAGTAACATAAGAACTATTCACCCTGATAGCTATCGATGAGCATACAATTTTTCCATCAGCATCGGTTTGAGCACACCAACAATCGCACCACAAACATTTGGAAAAGATGGATGAACAATTATTGGAATTTCCGCTGCAGCTGCCGCACTCTCTTCCAAAGAAAACTTCGGTGTCGAGCCCTCGACAAAGAAGCCACTTCAAAATCAAAACCCAACAGTTCATTGTGGCCAAGGTTAAGGTCACGATAAAATTTAATTTTGCTCAAGTTATAATAATTTAAAATATATTGGACACTGATGTGGTTACCAATGGAGCACAGTAAATTAATATTGGTAACTAAAAGGATTCTTCCTATCCAAACGAAATTAAAATTTTCAAACTTGCACTCCTTATTCACGCTAATGCTCTATCTCATCTCTCCCTCCAGGCGTCAAACACTGATGCAATCTGACATAGAAGTAACGTCTAAATGCAATGATAAAATGCGCAAAATAAAACAAATGACAAAAATTTGTTATAATAATATGAAGTTTTTCCTAATTATAAGAAAAAACGAACCTTACAGTACTCGTATATGATGTGTAACATCTAACATTTATCAAATAAGCAACATTATTATTTGAAATAACTAATAATTATAAATCATTTAAAATCTCGAAATAGGTGGAACGGCATTACGTTACCAGTAACTGTAACCCCAATCTGTAACAGATAATACGAATCAAAACATTATTATTATTAGATGAACCCTCACAGCGTATTGCGTTATGTGCTTGCAACATAATTACATCATTCGGTGTTCGCGAGTTTGAACCCCACGTTGGACAAAGTTTTTTTAATAGCATTTTATAATACAAATAATGTCTATGTATTCCTATAAAATAATTTTGGCGCTCATTAGTCAAATCAAATAGCGCGCGCTTTTCTCTGACTTCCTGTTACACATTTCCGTCCCATTTCACGAAATTACCCCCATAAGCGAGTGGAAAGATGTTACACATCAAAAAGAAATTCTACGATTATATGATCAGGATTCAAATTTGGATGCAAGAAGAAAACATTATTTTGGTAGTAAGAATTTCAATATTGACAAATAAAAAAAGATGAACATAGATTAGCAGCTCGAGGTTTTTTCCCAATGTCAATTGATGTAAGCGTTATTGCTTAAAAGTAATATTGGATTGGAACACCCCAGATGCAATGTACCAAGTTTATACTTGGTATTTATAGTTCTATGAACACTTGAATGGTATTAACCATGCTAGATGCATATCTCATAGATCTAATTTGTGCTTTAGATTATAACAGTGTAGTCGGCTCACCGCATTTCCTGCTCCGTAGCCTGCCAATATAAATCTTATACATACCACATTGGTAACAAGTAATATACACTATACAGTAAGATTATTTATTGAATAAAATATAAAATAATTAGTTGTATTTTTTTAGAATTTTACCAATAATACTGAATCAACTTCCTCTTAATGGTGAGTAATATCTTTCGCGGTTTCTAACTTTTTCTTTTGGTAAAAGATAACGTTAGCGATAAGTCATAATTTTTTATTACAAAGAAATCATAATAAGATTATTTAAAGTAATTTTTTTTTTATAATTAATAGATAAGTGGTTTAGGTAGTGTAACTCGATATTAATCATGTCAAATTTTTTAGAAAAACCAAAAAATGCACAATCAATATTTAGAACTAAAATTTTTTAAGTTAACACAATATAAATACACCGTATGTATTGTCGTGTTTTGAAACCATAGAAACATTAGTTTTATTATTTTGTAAATTATTTTGAAGTTTTGTTTGTAAATCTTGATTATTTATTTGAAAATGTACTGTACATGGGAATTTTAGTGTAAATAATGTTGTGTTGGTAACCGTGCTAAAGATAGTGAAGGGAGAGAAGGTGTTGATAAAAGACGGCGTTATGCCAGCTTGACGAGCGGAGAACCGTTATTCCCGCTACGCTAAGTAATAGTTTTGAATTTTTGATTATTTAATTGAATAAAATTTAATTTAATTTAAAGTTGAGAGTTTTTTTTTGTTTAATTGATAAGTAAAGTGTGGAGGAGTAAAAATTTGAAAGCAAGAAGATTCTTGGTCGTTTTTTTATGTAATAAAATTTTGGTTGTTAGTGGAGTTGTTTCACAGCAAGTTTGACCAGGCGTCCAGGTGTGAACAGCTGGACAGCGGTTACAAGACCACATGCGAGGTAAAATTTTAGCACAACGTTTTCAACGCATTTGAAATTATAAAAATTGAAACAATAAAACGACACGAAAGTTTACAATTTAATTTAAAAATAAAACAATTGGAAGAGTCTCATGTTAATTAATTAATAATGAATGTACCTCCAGTAAGAATAAGTTTGGATTAAAAGGAATTTAATAAATTTATATAGCTGGTGACATCTCAGTACATTAGCGCAAACGTTTTCATCATACTATGGCATCATCAGGCGATAAACTAAGTTAACTTAATGTTAAGTTAACAGAATGTTAACTTAAAACATTTTAGTTCTAAAAAGTGTTGCATTTTTTTGGTTTTTCTAAAAAATTTGATATGAGTAAAATTTTTTATTTACGTAATTATTTAGCTAATATAGTTTACCGATTTATTATTTCTATTTTTAAACTACATCTTTCAAATACGCGCGATGATCTGTAGTTAAATGTATAGTTAACAGTGCCATAGATGTTAAATTTAAAAAAATTTAAATTTAATTAGTTTAATAACACTAAAAAGTTTACATCCATCATCTGCCATTCCTATGATTTGTAGTCATGTAGTCATTTGTAGTCAAGTAACAAAAATTTCTTTTCAGTTTATACCTATCGTCAGAATTTCTATGGCTTTTCTTTTTTGCTTTGATATTAACACAAAAAAATATACAAATCGTGAACAAGATAGAAACATGTTTTTCGATAAGGTAGTATCTAAAACTTAGTACGAGTTTAATAAGTAATACGTTTTTAATTTTGTAAACACCCTACAAATTAATATATAGTATATTTTAAATTTTTAAAAGTTTTGATTCGTGAAGTTTATTTAAAAAAGTCTAAATGTAAGAAGAAAAATTAGAAAAAGCATTAAGTTTAATCTACTACAAACTGGGAGGTCTGTGGGGTAAGGAATATTCCCAGCCTGAACCGATATATCTGTGTCGTAGAATAAATCACAAATTAAATTTGAAAAAAATTATTTTTAGTCAATATTTATAGCCATCTAGAGGTTTATTTGTTTTACGACTAAATAAATTTTGAGCTGGTATGTAATTCTACTACATCAATTATATTGGGTTGGGAATATTTTATGCTTCCTGAGTACTCCTAAAACGTTTCTCCTCGGGTTTTTACGTCTGTAAGTTGAAAATATAACTTTTTAACTGAGATTAACAGTAAAGTACTTGAATGCCACCAATCACCAATAGTCAAATGAAATAATTGCTTATACAAAAAAATGAATTTCTAGTTTGGCAATTGAAAGACAAAATTAATTTTTTTGAGGTTTGGAAAAAATAGTTTATGTACTATTTTATTTGAAGCAAATATTAAACTTTTTGTGCCGAGTTCGTACGATGGTTGAAGTGGCAGGAGTTAAAAGAAGTACATTTTCTCAGAATAAAACGTTAATTTTCTTCAAACGTAATTATTAAATAAAATTAACATCACTTTACTGTCGGCGATAAACGGCACTAAAAAGTATTTAGGTGTACATAAGGGTACTGAAGTTTGAGAATAGTGAACGGTAATTTTTGATTTGCAGATAGAAAAGAATTTTATTAAAATAAAGTAATATTGAATAAATATTTTTATTTGATGGTCAATGAAGAGAATGTGAAAATTTGAGAGTTATTATGAAAATTACAAATAATTTCTGATTAGTAATTAATTTTTAAAATTAGATATTTTTACAAGGACGTCGAATATTAACGATAAGTACACGGCGCGGCATGATAAGAGGTATCACATTTTATTGCATAGAATTTTAATTTCTTTTTTATTTTAAAATTAAATTTACGAAAGATTTATTTTGCATTTCCAATGTAAAATTAAGGGTTAGATTCACAGCAATTAGATTAATTTCATATTAATTTTAAGTAGCGCAATCAAGTAAAAATATAAGAAATAGAGTTACTACTTATGAAATTGTAACTTTTAAAAATTTTGTTTTTTAGTGAAAATTTGAACAAAATTTCCAACATCAATTTGAAGAGTTTTTGAAATTTATCCTGCAAATTATTAGGATTTGATTGTGCATCTTTAAATAAACCTACCTGCCTCACTGAAATAATCTAAAAAATTTTGCTTTTACAAATTTTGACTAAAATGTGTAGTTGTCATTTGTAGCTTTGAAACATTGTGGCTTTTTTATTGTTTTAATACCCGTAAATAGTATATTATGCAGCAAGGAAGTAAAAAAAAGTACATTACTTTTAAATAACATTTAAAAATTTTGGTAGCAGCCTACAGTGTTTTCAATACTAGTAAAAATTAATAAAATACCCCATATATTGTTGTGGTTTAACCCTTATAATACCGCGTGCATCTCAACACTACAGAAGTTTGTCCTAATATGTTAATACATATTTTTAAATATTTTTTTTATAAAATTCAATGCAAATCGTGGTTTTCAGATTGATGCCCGGTTATCGAACGCGTTCTTATCAAAAACAATTTTCGTCGTCCTTGTAAATATTTAAAATTGTACATAGTTACATACAATACATAGTTCTTATTGTTTTGTAAATTCACTTCAAACTATTTAAATTAAATGTCACTTTTGCTTTAATTTGATGTATTGCATAAATAACTTAATTTTTATTATTGCGCCATTAATCATCATAGACAATTAATACAGAACTATCCCTCTTCTAATTTATTACCACACAATCCATTTAACAATTAAATAATCATATCTGATTACTCTTTGTCATGCAACCTGTATTTCATTTTGAATATAATCCAAATATTTTAAAACAATTTTCTTTATAATAACACTTTAGTTTTTATTTACCAAAAAATCATTTATCCAAAATATACAAACTTATAACTTTGATATCTACATGCATTCCCAGACGGGCAAATGCAATGTCGAGTATTCAATACCAAATTTTGTATTCGCCAAATCAAACTCCCACGCCAACAAACTTTGTGTTAAATAAAAAATAAAATAAAAAATATATTGGTGCTTAAAACGCATAAATATTATTATCTTACATTAGAAATTTATTCCAAACTTGCACTTGTTCTAAAATTGTTTAGATCTGCAGAGTAATTAGCATTTAAACAGTTCAGAGAGCCGGATAACTGTAGGTTTCTTTGGTGGAGGGATGAAAATCCGACCACACACAATAAAATATAATTTTAACTTTCATTTTACAGGAAAACCATTGACTAATGTCTGGCTATAGTTTAAGTTTTACACCCTGTATAGTATGATGCAATCGTAAAATATTACCAAGTGTTCTCATAACTGTTACTTTTTGTATTAACTAATATATTATTGTATAAACTTTTTAATCTTATAAAATTATAATTATGAGAAATGAATTTCCTTGAAAAACAGTAATGTTTAGTTTTTAGACTATTTTATTTTCTGCAAATTCCCCATGGTCCATAATAAAATATAATAATGTATTAGTTCACTAATTAGTAAATTAGTCATCATTATCTATAGATAATAGTAGGTATTAATAACAATTTTTATAAAATAATTTAATCCTTCCATCTAAAAATTAAAGAAATTAATGTTTACTTTATTTAAAATTAAATCAAATCCATAGCTGATAAGACATAAGAATTCCTGATATTGTAGAAAAAATATTAAGTCGTGAATTAATAAAGTTTTGTAATATTTTTTTTCTATATTATCTATAAATCGGTTTTAGACCGTCTTCGACGTTTTTCGACGCCTAGATTACTTCTAGGCTTTTTTAGTAAATATATGTTTTCTATAAGTGACAGAGAACCAGCCTAACGCCTCAACTCCCAACTTAGAGGACATTTGACCTTAGACTTTAGATCGGAACAGTGCATCCGACGCGACGAGGATTTGAACCGTGGTTTCCCACTTTCCAATTGGTCGGTGTAGGGTTTACGCTATACTGTTGGCATTTTCGACATAAATTATAAATCTTTAGTTAGTTTAATGATCAACAAGCTAAAAACTGTAAATCCCAAAGAAACGCCTTGTTAATTCTCTACGAGATGATGGTTTGGCATTAGTCTGTTAAAAATAAGGACATACAGATTATATAAAAAGAAATATATTAATTATTTGGATTTAACCTTTCAATAAAATCCAATGTATAATTTTTATAAATGTGATACATTTTTATTGCTTCGTCGTTATTGGCCAACAATTTACACCCAAAGAAACACCTTGTTAATTCTCTACGAGACTTTAGACTTTACAAATATTAAATTTTTTATCTAAGCTCTGACCGAACTCCTTTATCTCTCCATCTTGCGCTTTCCCTCTCTGCATTCAAATTAATATAAAAGGAAGTTATGTTTTGCTCTTAAAATACACAGCAATATATGTGAACTCATTGTCTTTATTTCTAACTTCTCGCGGTTTTCTAAATAAATTTTAAGAAAATAAACCCCAGTCTCACAGCCATCTTTGATCGCCAAGGAAAAAATTCTTCATCTTTATTTTTGAGTGCTGTAAGAAGTGCAACATAACACAGTGAAACATAGTAGTTTATAATATCAGAAATTTTCGGGTTATAGAAACTTGTGAACTGTGAGGGATTCTCCTTATCATAGCACTATTGGCTTATTGGATATATTGGTGTTCAGAGAATCTACAATTTAATATGAACTTAAAACCGCAGGAAGTGTATACACCTTAATTGCAGAGAAAGTTGTTAGCATTTAAAACTTTAAATAATGGCACTGAAACTTTTTAGGAAAATGCGGGTGGAAAAATCTGATGTACTTGGCAGAGAATGAACTTAGACATAGCAAATAGCAACCCAATACTCTAACTGTCAGCCTACGACTGTACTAAGAAATTTTATGACGTATAATTTAATTTAATTGAAGCTTGTTTAAAAAACGATTATGCGGTGGATAGGGCGCCAAGCTGGCTTGGCGCTCGGAATCCATTAGACTCATGTGACGCAGAGTGTATATAACATTTTAAGAAGTTTTTCTTTTTATGTCAATGTTATCATTTTCATTTGGAGATTGGATTAATTACTATGTATACGTAGTTGGGTAGCACCACAATTTTCTACTTATAGCTGAATTGTTTGTAAAAGTAATACTTTAGAAGACTAATTGATTTTGCTGTCACACTAACTCTATTTGACGAAGTCGAACTAACAGGAATTGATTTTTTATAAATAGAAATGGTGTTGGTTTTCATTTTAGATATTATTATCCAGGATGTAAATAATACTGCCAATTTCTAGAGGAAACAAACAAAAGAAAGGTACTTGCAGAATCGATTAAATAGTTGCGTTTTATTCGGTAGTCAACAGGAAAGTCTGCTGTTTCTACAATGTTTAATTTTTTATCAATATTTTTTACCGAGTATTTAAAATTTGGCGTATAATTAATTTTTTCATATCATAATTTTATTTATTTCTTGATAGACCGAATCCATTCATTATGAATATACAAGCGACAAGTAATGGTATAACCTGATCAGTTTTCGCTACAAATGGCACTACATAGTTGGTTTAAAATATTTGGCCACGTGAGACTAGAAGTTAGAAATTAAGTATAAGTAGAGAGTAAAAAAGTTGTTGTTCCGGCGGTATTGTTTAAGTTTGAGAGATCATTAAGTTTATAAAAAATTAACGAGATAATTAAAAAATCAATTTATTTTCATGAGCTTTCAGTAATGATTATTTTGTTTTTTATTCCCGAAGAAATTGATAATCTTGCCTGAATTATTAGCAATAAATTATTTGCACGTTAACAAAGCTATGTTAGTATTTTATAATTGGTAATTGAGTTATTTTTATGCTTCTGACGGCTCTGCACTTGTGCAAGTAAAGGATTTATTAACAAAGTTAATAGCCAAATTGTCATATTAAAAAAGTGATATGTTGAAAGATCCAATAAAATTTATTTCTTCTTCTTCTTCTTAATCTAGGACTACGTCTTGTTTTCTAATCATGTGATATACCAAATCTACACTTGGCATTCGCGGTGCTTTGAGCACTTGCATATATTCTGTGTAGGGTGCTAACCTTGACAGATCAAATTCGGGCTTTAGATCACAGCAGTGCATTTGGCACGACCAAGCATCGAACTGCAGTCTCTTGCTCTATAGCATGTCAATTTAAGCCTTACACCACACTGCTGGTTAAAACTTACTTTGCAGTTTGTGCCGAAAATATAACATATACTTATGTACATATATAGAGGTTTAATGAGGGATAAATCTACTGCTGAGATAAAAATACCAGATTCTAATCCTTATGAAACAATATAAGCAAATTAAAAATTGATGCTGCAACCATTACTTAATTACCCATCATGGTGGGAAATTGTAGAATCTTCCATGTTATATTCTGCATATTAACAACGAATTTATGTGTCTATAACAGTTCTAAGGATGTGTTGCCAGAGAACAATCTTTGTGCATTGATTAAAAAACTGACACATTATCCTCTGAGTAATCCTCGAGTATCTTCTTCTCCCAAGAGCTGTTATATGCAAAGACAACGTTGTTCTCGCTTATTACCACAGCAAAAATCAGATTTTATGATTGGTCCAGACCAAATAATTAATGTGAAAAAATTACTTAAGCATTGCTTCGTGTGAATTCGTTTATCATGTCATATTACTTAAACTTTGTTTATGATCTGGTTATAAAATATATCGAAAAAATAATGGGAAATGATAATTCAATAAGATTAAAACAAACAAAAAATTCCCAACTCTATCGAATATTCTTTAGAATGAATGTAACAGTTTGTGTTATAACAAGTTTTGACTTCTTTGAAATACCGTATTATGCAATTTGTATAAAACATTTTCCAAACTTCATACTTTGACTGACGATGAGTTCATCATTTTTAACAACATATACGTGATTTTGTATATTTGCCTGTCAGGTTATCCGAGGTCTAGTGCTCAGTTCAATTAACTTCAAGAGTTCCAATTTGGTACTAAAAGATACCTCATGCTGTAAGCCCTTAGGCTTAGGTAACACATAATGGTCAGTTGCAGTTCAAAATTTAATTTGAGGATTGCAGTCTCAAAATTGCAAAATTGAAAATATTCAAGTAAATATATTTTAAACGTCGGAGTTTTTATATTATGTTTATGATTTATAGTATTGCAGTCAATAATTGCGCCGAAAGAATGAGATGAACACATAACTTGTTATTTTAAATCTGCAGTAAACAGGAAGTAATTACAAAAACAATTTTTTAAAATATCTTTAATTTAAATTTAATTTCTATAACAAAATTTACCGCCGCTGATTTTTGCTAAATTAAGAATTTTTTTCTTATAAACTTGCATTTATAATTTTAACGGTTCCACGCAACCGTTAGATCAAAATTCATGATATAATAAATAATATAATAGGATCAAAATGTTTAAACGTGCATACATTATTATTCTCTCTCGATTGGGCTACTAAAAGAGCAATTTAAACCTACTTTTATGTTAATCATGCCATGCTGGATATAAAATTTAGTAGTTTAACAATGTTTATACAAAGAGATATTATTATGTTTCATCTTAACGTTAATCTCGTAGTAATTCGTATCGTAATTGTATTGTGTAGGAGAATTTTAGTGGTGTTTACATAAAAATTAAGGTTATTTTCTATTCCTTTAATAAAAATATTACATTTATTGAACATAGACAAAATTATTTGCCTTGAACTTAATTTAACATTAAAATCGCTACCGAAAACGTAATTTACTTTTTTTAGAACAAATTTTAATTGACTAAATCTTTTATAGCTTCTTTAATCTTTTAAAGTGATTGTGTAATACTTTTTTTTACTTGTGGGCTTCCAAATATAAGTGCAATACCATAAAATTTCCTGCATTTTCACAAAACATTTATTTTATATAAAAACCTAAAGCAGTTAAAATTTGTTTATGATTGTGTAATACTTTTTTTAGTTGTAGGCTTGCAATAAACATAAAATTTCCTGCATTTTCATAAAATATTTTGTTATATAAAAAAAATAAAGCGGTTAAAATTTGTTTATATTTATATTTTGATAAAAGAAAAGAATTCGTGTAAACAAAATCTTATGACATTATTTGTCATTCAAATTATTTTTTATGCTACTCGTTTTAAATTTATATACAAATTAATTTTTCAAAATGGTAAGTTTCAAAATCTTCGAGTTTCCGAATAAGCTAACTAAAAATTTTAATTCAGCCGCCAAAAGCTGGTAAGAAGGGACCGGTCAGTAAGTAACCCTTCTGACGTTTGTAAATTTATAACTTTGAAATTAATTTTTAGTTATCGATGGAGTGGATACGACCCCCATGACAAGGGAACAATTGCAAACATTTGCCATACGAATTAAAGAAGAAAATGATAGGGAGAGGGAACAGCGAAATTTCTTTCAACTTGAACGGGACAAACTTCGAACGTTCTGGGAGATTACGAGAAACGAGTTGGAAGAAGCACGAGCCAAATTAAGGTGATTATTTTATTTGTGAAAAAGGTTGACAAAATTTTATATTTTTAGAAATAAAGATCGACAAATTGAAGAAGAACGAGAGAAAAACGAAGAAGAGTTGAAGTTTTATCGGCAAAAGGTTAAACATTTCCAATATGAACATCAATTGGATTTAACGGAAGCTAATGCCACTTCGAGTGTTGCTCTTCAAAAATCCCAAGATGACCACATGGAGCAAGAACAACAATTGTTAACTGATAAAAGAGACTTGAAAGCTTTCTCAAGGGATCAGGAGTATGCCCATCAAGAACAAATAAAATCTTTAAACTTGGTAAGACTGCAGTATACTTTAAGTTAGACACAATTCCATATATGGTAGCTTTTTTAGCAACATAGTGAAGAGATTAGCAAAGCAAGGGAAGAATTCCATGCACAAGTGAAAGAAATTGAGCTGAAATACGATAAAAAGTTTACCTTACTGAAGCAAGAGTTAAACACCAAGCACAAGTAAGTTTTACTTTAATCTAAGCTCCAATAATGATGAGTTTATTTTTAATAGAATGGAAATGTCGGAAGTGGAAGAAAGAAAAGGTACCCAAATATCGGAACTGAGACTGCATCATGACAAGGCGTTTAACGAAATGAAGAACTACTACAACGACATTACACTTAACAACTTAGCGTTAATTAGCAGTTTGAAGGTGTAATTCATGCCTTAATTTAAACTTCAATTATTAAACTGGTTGTTTGTAACAGGGACAAATGGAGACATTGCGGAAACAAAACGAAAGGATGACTAAACAAGTGGCAGATTTAACGGCAGAAAATCGCAAGTTAATTGAACCTCTTAAACAAGCTTTAGCAGATTTAACGGAATACAAACGACAATTACAAAATTACAACAAAGATAAATTAGCATTAGCGGTTAGTACAAATGTATACAAAATTAACCTTTTATATTAAAGTGCAATTTTAGAATGCTCTCGCAAATCTTCACGATACCAATCAAGAACTGGTAGAATTGAAATGGGCAAATGAAGCGTTAGAGCTACGTTTTGAAAAAGTACAATACTCAATACAAAATACATTATATTTTATTACCGTACTCTTAGGTGCAAGCAGAAAAAGATGAACTTCATAAGAAATTCGTGAAAGCGGTTTTGGAAGTTCAACAAAAAATAAGTCTGAAGAATGAATTACTTTGCAAAAGAATTGAAACTCTGAATGATGCTGCAGAATATCGCGAAACTCTGATTACCCAATTAAGTCTGGTTACCAAAGACCCACATAAGCGAACCAATAAGAAACTAGAAGTACATTTTACCTCATTAGTCTCTGTAATTGCTTCATATGTACTTTTCAGGAACTACTCAACACCAAAAATGGCGTTATTAAAGATCTTGAATATGAGCTTGCAAGGATTTGTAAAGCTCATGACGACATGTTGGAAACTTATGAAGAAAAGCTCACTCAATATGGCATACCAAAGCACGAGCTTGGTTTTACGCCATTGAGATTTGTTCCTCAAGGCCAATCTGCAACAGCAAGAGGACCTGCGGGATTAGTAGCCAAAAATAGATAACGTGGTGTATTGTGTTGTATGTATTTGTAAATTAAAATGTAATCGATTATTTATATTATACTAAATTTCTACAATAAACCTGTGGTATCATTCCAACTCTTGTTTAATCGATACTGCACTTGTGAAGTACACTAAACTAAACGCTTAAAATGGTGAAGGTTAGAAATATTAACAACAATTTTATTAATAATTTTATTTTAGGGACCAAAAAAGAAAGGAAAGTCAAAAGCTAAAAGCAGTGGATCGGGTAAATAAATATTGAATTTAGATTCATATGTTTAATTCTGAAATTTATAGGCGGAATAATCGATGGCGTGGATATAACTCAGATGAGTAAAGAACAACTTGAAATATTTAGTCGTCGAATTAAAGAAGAAAATGAAAGAGAACGGGAGGAACGCAATTACTTTCAGTTGGAACGCGATAAATTGCATAATTTTTGGGAAATAACAAGAAACGAGCTCGAAGAAGTTCGAGCAAAATTAAGGTAACATTTATTTGATAGGGATTACACTTTAACAATATACGATTTTTTTAAATCAGGAATAAAGATAGAGAAATAGAAGAAGCAAATGAACAAAATGAAGAAGACATCAAGGTTTACAAACAAAAAGTTAAGTTACTTCAATTTGAGCATCAAAATAATTTAACTGAATGCAAAGCCGAATCTCTAGTAGCTCTGAAAGTTGCGCAAGATAAGCACATCGCCGAAGAAAAGGAATTACGTAAAGATATAAATAATTTGAAAAAACAGATACGGGATGAAAAGGCAGCTCATGCAGAGCAAATCAAAGAACTGAAACTTGTAAGTACAAAATAGTCGAAGATTCCATTTTATTAGTTTCTTGTTTTCATTGTAGCATTACAATAAGATTGTTGCTGCTAATCGTCAAGATTTTGAACTGAAGGCTAAAGAATACCATTTTAAGTATGAAACAAAGTTAGAAAAATTTATTAAAGAAGAAAATATAAAGCAAAGGTATCATATAAGTAACAGTAAAATTTAATTGCATTTAACTTGTAAGTTTTCAGAATGGAACTCTCAGAAATTGAAGAACGAAAAAATACTCAAATAAACGAACTCATAGTGCAGCATGATGAAGGTTTCACCGAATTAAAAAATTATTATAATGACATCACATTAAATAATTTGGCTTTAATAAGCAGTTTAAAGGTGGGTTTATTAAGACAAAATAAGCCTAGTTTTGTATATTTAGTTTTGGAATAATTATTGATTTTTTCATAATTTTCTTGACTACCTACAGTTTTTCTTCTACAATTTCCTACTTCTTAGAGTTTTTCTGACTTTAATTTCCTTTTAATGCAGGATGAGATGGAAATATTGAAAAACGAAAACAATAAAACAAGAAAAGAATTATCCAACATGGCCCACGAAAATAGTAAATTATCCGAACCATTAAAAAAAGCAGAAATGGAGGTTGTCGATTATAAAAAGCAATTGGAAAATTATAAGAAAGACAAACTGTCTTTATCGGTAAGTAATTAAATTATTAATAGAAGACTTAATAAAATAATTATTGTAGAACATCAAAGCAAAATATTTTGATTTAAAAAAAGAATTTGAAAGTTTGCGATGGGAAAATGAAGCTCTGGAATTAAAATTTGAAAATGTAAGTATTTGTTACTTTAAAACATTCACCGGGATTAAAATTATACATATTTTATACAGCTTCAGGCGGAAAAAGATGAATTGCAGATGAAATTTCAAGATGCTGTATTAAATATTCATCAGAAAACATCGTTAAAAAATGTTGTATTACAGAAAAAAATAAAAACGTTAACTAATATAGTTGAATACCGCGATGAAATTTTGAATGAGCTATCATCTAAAACAGAAGTAGAACCACGACGAATTAACAGAAAACTGGAGGTAAGTAAAAGTTAAAAAATTTAAAAAGCGTATGGTGATTGGTGGTTGTAAACGGTTTCAAGTGTAAAAACTGATTTACTTTTACAATAAATTACTAGAAAACCATTTATTCAGTATAATCCAATGCTAAAAACTTCTTTCTTTCTTTTTGAAAAAGAAATGATTTTCTTTCTTATAATAATATTTTTTTAATAGGAAATGTTATCCAATAAGAGTGCTTTAATTAAAAAACTTCAAAATGATTTAGAAACGATATCTAAGAGTTATAACGACTTACTGGAAATTTGTAAAGTAAAATTTGCTGATTATGGTCTGTCAGATGAAGAGCTTACCTTTTTACCAATAAAAGTGTTCATCAGATCTCCAGAAGAAAGTGACAAAAGTAAATAATTATTTCTTTCAAAGGAAAACTGCCAATTTATCTACAATAATGTAGATATTTTTATAGAAGATATTGGAATGCGTTTTGTTTGATTTAATAATGGCACAAGTGACACTTTAACTGCAAGGGTAGATAAAGTAGCATTCTACTATCAAGGGTACATAAAGAACTTTATTTTTACTGAAATTACTATTAATTAATTTGTAATTGGAATTCTTATGTTTTTTCTTTCAATTAACTCATTTTATAGCTTTGTATAAAAACTAACTGTTTTTGTGTATTTTTGTAATAAACAATGAAAAAATATTTTCATTATGGTTTGTTTTAACAGTAGTAAACATAATTAATAGTAGTAATAATAATTTAAACTTTGAAAAGTTTGTTCAGCAGTAATTAATTATGCTCGAATTTTAATCTTTAGATAAATTTAAATATATAAATATTTTTTTAATCACCAAGTAAATTAACAAAACCTTTCTGGAACTAAAAAGCAGAAAAACGCAGAAAAGATCGGTTTAAATATTACAGCAAAAAAAGAAAGAAGTTTTAAATTTCGAGAATTTTTATTTTTGTTTTCTAGTTTTTGGTTAGATAAAAGTTACCAAAAATAGTTTATATAATATAAACAATGTTTATATTTAGTTGATCTTATTTTTCAATAAATTATTAGAGAGGGAAAGATGCTGAACAAAGGTAAATTATTGAGGCAAGATTGCCTCATATACCCACACACAGGAACACGATGGAATTAATTTATTTAATATTATAATAGTGTTTTTGCCAAAATTCCCAGAAATCACTTTAATTTTAGGAAAAATTAAAACTTGTATAATTTATTGACTTTTAATTAATAAGATTAATTAAGTAAATATGCGAAACATTTTATGATGGAAGAATGTTTGGGTAATTTTGTAAAATCCTTCTTTAGTAGCAAAATAATTTTATTAATTTTTATTATTTCCCAATTTCGTATCATTCAGCGGCTTCAAAAAGACTTTTTACTGCCTTAAAATATTTGATGCATATTACGAGAGTGAATTACCTAGAGAAAATTTATTTCAGCACTTATCCCTTGTTGAGCGCCAATTATTTTATTGGAGCCGTCGCCTGTATTTGGCAACCTTGATTCACGACACTTACTTATTTTAGTAATAATAATTTATTACTATTACTATATAAAAGCTACTGACCTAAACAATAAAATTATACCTAAACCAAGAAAGGGTAGGTGCAAGACGATGCTGAACAATATACAATTTGGAAAATACCCAACTATAACATTTTTAATTAAGCACAGGCTTAATAATGTCGCCAGACATAAGCCGACAAAGAAGGGCTAAATCTGCATCTTCTTAAATAAATCGAACAAAAATAAATTGGTTTTAACATCCCTACCAGTTGTTTTAAAGTATAATAAAACTGGTCTTGGTAAAAAGGCAAAGCTTCGAAAGATCTAGGGACTTTGATTACTAAAATAAATTGGAATTTAAAGTTCTTTTCTTTTTCTTCTTCTTTAAATAGGTCTGCGACCTGTTTTTACTTAACAGCAACCTCGGTGATGTTCCGAAGTTACTATTAGTGCTATGAGCATACTTATTGTTTTATATCTAAGGTAGCTTGCTAGGCTTATCTCAGATGTGCCAGTAAACTCTGGTTTTTGTTGTTGATAAAGGCAAGTCATCAACCCAGAGGGACCGCCCTTTACGTGCCCTCCGAAGCACGGAGACGATCATAAGAAATTTTAGACTCTCCCCGGATTCGAACCGAGTACCTTAATGCCAGCAGTTATTCAGCTAACAAACTAGGCTAATGACTAGGCTAGGAAAATAAAAAGTTATTTATTACAAATATAATATAGTTTCTGTCAATTTTTATAAGAATATTTTAAGAAATTACAGATCCCAGATTTAATTAGCCTATTTATTGCAATTACTATTTATTTTTATAGAGCAATAATTGGTAGCAGAATCATTTTTATTTCATATCAATTTATTTTTATAGCATTTATTGTTTATTTTTATAGCACAGTAATAAGCAGCAGAAAGGTTTACTTTTGATTCATTTAATTTTTATTGCAAAATAATATTTTTTGAAAATACTTTTAGTAAACTGATTAATTTTTATATCATACAGCAGCATAGTTATCGGGGCCGAGATTTCAACGCGGAAATCCATATTTATAACCCAAACGTGCACGCTTTACACTGCACTGCGAACTAATAAAATCTAAATAGAGGTTTTCACTCCGCTTTTTACAATATGCTTTAAATATTTACTTAAAAAATAGAAGGAATTTCTAAATTTTATAAAAAGTCGGCAGTGTAGTATAAAGCACACAGATTACAGCTATCAATATGAATTTTGTGAACTTCCGCTAGCTGCCCAATATTTATTTTTAACAACTATCTAGATAGGGTAGCACTATTATACTGGAATTACTAATCATCAGTTTGTTTCCCAGAATAATAATAATGATTAATAATTATGAATCTTTTCAGAAATCCAAATCAGAGACGTTGTAGTTTTTGCTCGCACTTAAAAGAATTAATTTTAAAATCTAATTTTTACTAAAAAAAAAAAAAAAATTACCTACTTTTATTAAATAAATTAATTTTTTAACTTGTGAAATACAATTAAATAATCTTGGATTATTAATCCAAGATATAATATTTTAATATTTTAATATTAGAATATTAAAATATTCTGACGAAGACGTGTACCAACGTCGAAAGCTCAATAAAAACATTATTATAAAACGTTTAATTAACTTGTTTATTCCAAGATTATTTAATTACTTTTATTAAAAGAAAATAAAAGATTTTCTGTAGTATCTAGTGAGTAATTATATCTTTTTTATTACATCAAATTTACAGTAACGTTTTTAGTTAACATTTCTTATCATTTTTCAAATAATTAAAAGTTAAAATTTAACAAAAACTAAACAGAACGTTAAAATTATATTAACATTAAATTAAAAGATATATCTGTTTAAGGCGACGAGTACCATGTACCGTTTCTAACTGGTGATTACGATTTGTCAAGCCATGCTAATAATTTTAATTAAAAGTTTTAAATTATAACTTAAAATTATTATAAGTTTGAAAATAATTAATAATTTAAATTGGCAAACTTTATGGTAAGTACTACCATCTGGTAAGAGGTAGCAGAAACGTATTTTATATTAATGGTTAGATTTTTGGTTGCATAATTCAATCCAGAAACATAGTATTTAAATAATGTAAATAATAGTAAAATTAAGTATATATCGTGTTAACAATCCTTATTGTTTAGTTTAATTATCAGATTAACCAGTTTTTAATATTTAAAAATTTTTTTTTTTTTATTAAATCACAATATTATTTTTTTATAATAAATTATTGTAATATTATATTTAATAAAAATTCTTAAAAATAAATTGTATTAAAATAATAAACAAATAATTAAACAAATAACTACAAGAAAGTATTTAGCGGTCGTCCATATCAGTGGTTGATGTTTTGCCTTCCGTCTCTTATTTTTTATTATTTTTTTTTATTAATTAAAAAACTAAACTAAGTACTTTTAATTACAAGACATTAGTCACCGTCTATTTAAATAAACTAAAAACAACTAAATTAACTTTGTTAGTAACAACGCAAAATTACAGCAAATTATGAGATTTCCTGAATTTCAATTTTCGAACTCGATATTTTTGATCTGCAATTCATTCAAATCACATCAAGCTACTAAACTGTTGAATCTAATTATATTGACGTGCGTGATGTAAGATATTCGCGCTATAGTCTAGTTAAATTAGAGATTTCCAATATTAAGTTACACCACTGATCGGTGGTGACAATTTAGATTATTTACAGCTCACTTTATTTATTTGTAAATAAGTTAAAATATTTTATGTTTTTTAACTTGGAAGACAAGTTTCGCATAGGTAATAAGTAGCTCAACTGATAAACCGTAAAAACGGTACTTACATATTAAACATTTATTATTCAAAATTTAACAATTTTCACTTTTGTAATTTAAACAAAAAAAATTTTGTAAATTTTAATCTTATATGACAATATAATAATGCTTTTATTTTTTATAAAAAGTGTTAAGAGGTAAACACCGTAATTATGAAAGGTATACTATGTATAAATAAAAGGTACATTATAATTAGCAGTGTTTATAAAAGCAAATAATTTTATGTAATGTACACTTGAGCGATACATAATATAAATATTTTAGATTTTGCCAATTATCTTATTCGTCATAATACTCATAATCATCCTTGACAGCAAAAGTTGCAAATTTAATCTAAATTCCTGAAATAATAGTAGTAATTTAAGAACTATGGAAATATTTTATGTTTGCTGTGTAATGTTTAAAATTATATCCGAAAATTCCTTGATTGATGTGTATATTGACACATTAAATTTGTACCTATCTCTGTTATTACTGGGGTAAATATTATCTATTTAAACACAGCAAACAAAAAAAAGTAGTTTTATTATAATAATAAAAATTAATATTTGAACAGCAGGTTAAAAAAAATTAACACACTAGATAATCTGCCTTATAGACACAAGTTGAGTACTTGGTTTAAGCTGCGAGTCAAGTGTCTCGGTCGAATACTCATCCCTTGTAATGAAAGTCTGCTGTATCATCGAATACTAAAACAAATAAGTCAAGTACTCTAAGATTTGGTTGCCTGCTTTCTTGCTCGGGCTATGTCCTCGTGAAAACATTATTCAGATACCAGCACACAGGCGTCACCGACGCCAGCACCGGATTCAATAATATCAAATTGAGGATTTCACACGCTACCCAATTTATTTATTTATTTGATAACATTGACTTTATTATTAAGTTGTAATAGGCGTATAAAATAATTTCAATAAATACCTATTTATTACAATGATTTGCGAATTATTTAATTATTTACATAAATATCAAGGCAACGTCCCAACATTAATGAAAAATTTTAATATATTTGGATATATAAATTACAACTTTTATGTTAAAATTCGGTTATAATAATTTACGTTTATTACAAATCACATAGACCTAGTTTCATTCAAAAGCCATCATTCAGAGACACCGTGTGTTATACGTATACGATTCACGCCTTCACATGCAAGTTGTTCATATTAGAAAGTGAAAATGAATGATTTAATTGCTTAAAAAAAATACATAACTAATGTAAGATAAATTATATTACGTTTGTATATTATAAATATTCAAAAATTTTAATTTTTGTTAAACACCTATTTGTTAAACATCAAACTACGACTTAATTTGAAATACAAGGTTAGAAAAAATATAAATAGGTAAGGTACTCATCTATAATCTAATATTTTAATTTTACTAATAAATAAAGAAATAATAATTTAAATTGTACATTATTCTACTTCGACGTACTTAGTATGTATGCATAACCGATAAATAAGATAAAATGCATTCCTTATGTGAATTAGTGAATGAGAATCTGTGGTTGATTTAGCTTCATGGACTAAAGCATTTGTCATAAAACATAAATATTAAAAAAATATAATTATAATTGTTATTTAGACCTAAGGGTCTTTAAGAGTTCACTGTTAAAGAAAGAGCCGAAAACTTTAACTTCATTAGGGTAGCTATTCCGAAGGGCCGATTCACTGTTTGGAGAGAGTCGCCCACTATCCCAAAATTTGGATATGGCCGGGTTATACTTATGATGGTCAAAGCCAATCCGTTATATTTGTTAGATATTCTATTCCAACTAAAAGCATTTCTGCATAGTTTAAATTTGAAATTAAATTATCAGATTTATCTATTTAATTGCAATTACAATTAAAAATTTCAAGGCACTAAGCATATATTATATATTTTAGTAATAAAGAAAGAGCTTTCATGCAATCATAATATAATCAGGAAATATTGAATAGAATGAATATAATATCTTTTTTCTAAGAAAACGTTTCCATGGAAAAGTAAAATTTAACATACATCATTACAAATAAATAATATTAATAATAACACTCATAATTCGACAAAAAAGTAACTTTAAAATTGATACAAATTTGTGGCCAAGGGGCCAAAGAGCACACGCGGCCAAGGGGCACACGCGCGAAACCTACCTTTTGTACTACCCTAGCTAGCTCGTGGCGATAGATCGCGGTGGTGTATCGAAAGAATACCGCGGAAATACAAAAAATAGAGGGAGTCGAAATACTCGTAGAGTCGTCACAATCAGGAACAATCAATCTTATGGGCGCCACTCGAACTAAATGAGACCTCCCACCAATAACAAGCTCCGCTATGCTTGTTCGAGAAAGCATTACGGAACCTTTCTTATGTAGAATCTGCTTGGTGGTCGTAGAGTACAGAAGTTTTATTAACAATAAAAACATTAAATGGATAAACATATAATATATGTATAAATAAACGGTGAATAAACAAATAATTACGCCTAAAGTAGGCAACACATTAAACAACAAAAGTATAACCGAAAAGAAGGAATCTTCTCAATTTCAAATATCGATACAAAAAACAATTACATGACAATCCTAGTCAAGAAGATTACGAAATGGCCAAATGAGTGAAAAATCAACAGTAACTTCTTGACTTCGGTTGCGGTAAAAAAAAGGTTAGTAAAATCTAAATAACTACTATAGTACAAAATGTTGACATCTAGCTCAATAGCTAATAAATAAAACATAAACTTTGTGCGGTAAATGTAAACAATAACTAAAATGATTTCGACAATCTTTAAAGGTGGTACGTTATAGAAGTTTCGTAACCTATAACGATATGTTGAATGTTGAAGTCGATTCCAATAATGCAGGTAATACGTAGACACAAGATTCACACACAGTTAGTTTAAATAAACAGTACAATTTTACCTTATAGGTGTCCTTGGCCACCAGCAGCATTAAAGAAGGTATTGTAACGAGCTCTCGAATTGCAAGGCCGAATGGGGTACCGTGAACGAGGTGATGGGCACTCATAAGATTAACCCTCCCAAGGTGGACGTAAAGGTACTCTGTCGGCTTGACTTCGGACAATAATCTTCTGGTACAATCGACGGTAGTAACAATTACTTGTATGGAATAACGGTAGTAATGCAGAATTTTCACAAAGGATAGTAGGAGCGATACGTAAACTGTCTACAGGCATTAATTTATCGATAGTAGGGCCAAATGGTTGCATTAAAAGTTAATCGAACTTCACTAAACTTATGGCGGTAAACTGAGCATTCGAGGTTGTATTAATTGACTTGAAGAAATTCTTAATATAAACGGAAGCCGGTAAAAGTAATAACAAAAAAACGTACTCTTGAAGTTTCTTCGAGATCATAGATCTTGGGACGTACATATTCACAAAATCGCTCACGCCATTCGGAATGCCGTTCATGAGGTTACCGGCTACACGCCTTCGCTTCTTAATTTTGGAAGGTCAGTTCCCAATAGTGGCGAGTATTACGGAAAGTTGAACTCGGCTACGCCAGTAGCCTTGACGTTAGAAAGTCGTGAACGGATACTGACCGATGTTAATAATATGAGCGACTTACATCAAAAAGTAATAGAAAGAATCAAAGCTGCGTATAAGAGAAATAAAGCCCATTATGATTTGCGGAAAAGGCCGCTTTTTTTCAAGCGTGGCGATATAGTTTGGAAGCGAAATTTTGTTCTTTCGAACGCTGCAGAAAGATTTTCGAAAAAACTTGCATCAAAATTTATAAAATGCAAAGTTGCAGAGGTTACTGGTACGCTCACATATCGTCTTAAAAATGAGCGAGGTAAGGATCTAGGTGTTTACCACGTCAAGGATCTGAAAGCCAATCCCGATTAGACTGTTTTTTCGTGGTTCGACGACTTTATTTTTTTGGTGTGGTTGATTGGTTAAATTTTGAAATCTGTATTACACTAAACAGGTTAGATATTCGATTCACCAACAAGTGGTTGATCGTTTTTATTTTTTGGTCATGAGTACCAGCTCCCATCTAATTTTTTTGTTGCTAGACGTGTTTTGCTTAAGAGCAAACTAGCAGCTTTAGTTTTTTTTTGTGGTCAAGTTTGACGCCTGGAGCTTTAGAATTTCTTTGTTTCCAAACGTTTAGTAAAACCGTCATGACTTCGATAGGGGTTTTCCTCAAATTCCTTCCATGCGTGATAATTTAAGTCACAACAATTAAACCTTTTTGTAAGGACTGGAATATCCTTAGGTATTTAAATCGATGAGTTACTTCTTTTCAGATTTTTGAGATAATGCGTTGCGCTTTATCAAAAACTCATCGTAAGTAAACAATTACTATTCGTTTTAGGTGTTTTAGAATAATAAATAATCTTATTAGTCAAAACAAACCGGAATAGTCAAATGAATCGAATGCCGTAAACTTTATCCATCCTTCTACCACCTCTATATGTTTTTATTTTTTTATGTGTTGTCTTTTTCATTTATCAATGACAAAGAGGGGACTTGAAACAATCTCCTATATTTCAGTCCGTAATATCTATTTATATCAAGCACTAACTTATCTTGACTAGCTGATCCCAGCTATTCGTTTAGCAGGGGGGGCGTGTAACAATCAATTGTTACATTTTTTGTTTTTTTGAATTTGCTTAATTTTGGTTTGGTGATTATTTAGATTTCTGTAAATATTGTTTTATTTTAATTTAAAAGATGGCGTTGCTAACTTTTCAATTTTTTCATCTTTTCTGTAACGTTATTCTCCTATTGGTGACAGAAACCCTTTTTGTCTCTACTGATAACGATAGTAGATATGCTAGCTCTTGGGTTTTTACCCACTGTCAAAGAATCTGGGCAGCTTTACAGCTTCGTGAGTCCTTTAAAAAGATGGTGGCTACGTAAAATAAAGCTGTAAAGCTGCCCAGCTTCTTCGACAGTGGGTAAAAACCCAAGAGCTAGCCTATCTACTATCGTCATCAGTAGAGACAAAAAGGGTTTTTGTGACCAATAGGAAAATAACGTTACAGAAAAGATTGGCGCCCAGTTAACAGTTAAGATTTTATTTTTTTTTTAACATTTTGTTAGGTTTAATTATTATAACATCACATACTACTTAATACCACAAAAATACTTAAAAAATTCTAAAACTTTTTTAAGTTATTTTCTATTTATATAGATAAATGTATATACAAACCCTAATATGGGTTAATACCAGGGCCGTCCTAAGATATACAATGCCCCTGGGCTACTAAAATTAATGCATCAATCTTCTAAAGAAAAATACTTGCATCGATAGCCGTTTTTGCAAAACCTTTTTAACCAGTGCCTGCAGAAGATTTTTGGTTCTGTGGTGTCAACATGCCTGAAGGGACATACTCCATTGGTACAACCAGAACGTGTGGAATAAAATATACAAACTGGAGGCATGGACTTTTCCGTTAAATGTGCTGATTTTGGTTTTTCTATTTTTAACCAACTTCACAAAAAAAGGAGGTTATCAATTCGACTGTATTTTTATTTATGTTTGTTACCTTAGAACTCCATCATTTATAAACCGATTTTCAAAATTCTTTCGACGTTGAATCAAGTATAGTTCCATTATAATTTCATTCGTATTAGACCTTAAACTTTGAAGATAAACCGGAAAAACCATTAAACTTCTCCTCAAAATCGGCTTAATAACGCATTAAGTATTGA
Organism: Cantharis rustica; assembly: GCA_911387805.1. Taxonomy (NCBI): domain Eukaryota; kingdom Metazoa; phylum Arthropoda; class Insecta; order Coleoptera; family Cantharidae; genus Cantharis; species Cantharis rustica. The sequence continues at coordinate 43,052,031 of OU426879.1, forward strand.
GTACCTGTACCGTGAAAAATAAAGAGCGGTAATTCTTTTATAAAATTCATTGCAATATGTTGACTCTCGTTTGCTTAGCCAAAAAGGGTTAAAAATTGGCCATAACTAGAACTTACTAGGATTATTGTAAGAAAATGTTTGTTTTTGGTCATAATACTTAGATGCTCATATGCCATAGGTGACATTTTTATAAAAGCGATTTTTTAAAAATTTATTGTAACTTTATATTATTATTATTATAATAATTAATAAATTAATTTTTTAACTTGTGAAATAATATATCTTGTTTATTCCAAGATTATTTAAATATTATTATTATATTAAGTATTTATTACACATTATTATGGAATATCAATTAACCGACGACAACTTTATAGAATTTATCGACATTTTTGGAGAAAGCATTTAAAGAAACTTTCAAGTTTTTCGTGATCGTCCAAATCATTTTGTTAATTTATTCAGATGAGGATTTTTTTGCTAGATTTAGGTTGACGAAACATTCGGTTAAAATAATTATTAAGCCAACTAAATCATGGTTCGCAGACAATAAAGTATAATTTTACAAATTAAATTTTATTGTTTTTTTAAATTTTTTATTAATTATTATAAAACAATACAATATGTATATGTGGAGAGTGATGGGGGCGCCACCTTCCCACACATATTATTAAATTCTACAAACATAAATATTTAAAGATAAATACATAATAAAAATACAATTTTTTTTTGTTTATTACAATATAAAAATATTTTAACGTTCTGTGCAGCTTTTATAAAACTAAGGTATTTAAAGTACTAAATACAATATTTACAATACATTTTTAGTTTATCGCAATTTCTAAAGCTTGCTATTAAATAAAATGAAATCTATAATTTTCTGGGAAAGAGGCAAATTATTAGCAGCATAAAAATAATTTACAGGATGAACAACACCACTGCATCTTTTTAAGTTCTTTTACACTATTTCTATAACACTATAACATTTTTTGGAGTTGGTTTCGTAAAATATTGGAATACCAGCTCATGTAATGAAATAAATTAGTTTTTTTGTAAATTTCACGCTCACAATTATATTTGTTAAATTCAACATTTCTAAAATCGTGAGAAAGTAGTTTTAAAAAAATATTAAGTTACATTGAGCGGGTAGTTTTCAAACTTTAAAAGAAACGTTAGAAAACCTACCGCCTCAATGACATTTATGAGTATTTATTAGTTTTAGTTAATTTTAGGAATAGTTGCAAAGGGTGTGAACCATTTGCGGGCCTGATAGAATTTTTTTAATTGTAAGTTTGGGGTGTAAAGAAAGAAAGACAGTTCCTTCTTTGCAAGGAAAAGAAGCGCATCGTGGTAGTTTTGACCACGGGTGGTTTCAAAAAGAAACCACATATTTAAGAAAAGTTCGTTGTTATTTGGCAACAAGTGGTGCCAAATAAATTATTGCTTGCTGAAATTAAAGCAAGTACTATATTACGATATTGAAAATCTTGTCAAGTCAATCTTGCCAAGACATAGAGGGATTGTGCGACTAATTTCTTTCTTTGTTAAACGAAGTGCATAGTGGAGTCGTAGACTCAATTTCGTTTCGACATTTTGTTTTATATAGAAAACGAAATCTTTCATCACTTGGATCGTCTCTGTACATCAAAAGAAGAAAGAATAATTTCGTGTACCGGGTGAAGTGCGTGAACATTATTTACACCCACAGCCGTTGTTAAAAATTCGTCAGGTCTAGAGATTGTTAAGACTTGTTAATTGTATGTAAGTTAATGTCTTTAGATTACTTTTCATCAATAAATTAAATATTTATAATTTGTATGGTATTTCTTTGTTTATTCGCTAATTGTGTAAAAAATACTCAAACCACCCCTAGGTTATTTATAGAGTCATCCTAGCCGGAGCTCAGAAAAAATTAGAAAACAAAGAAGTTACCATTACACTCAAAATATGGACCACAATAAATATTTTCTACAAACAATCTGTCATAATCCACCTTATCATCTACTCCGCAAATTATGCTAGCAAAATATTCTTCTTATTATAATTATTCGAATAATTGGACTCTAATGCAAGAGCTAAAAGTTTCACTTCGTCGTTTATGCCATAAAATATCAAAGCCTCATCAATATCGCACAAAGATGACCGGACACCCAAAGATATGCATAATTTTATCTATTCGATTCTTTGATTCTTTCAGTGCTTCTTTCTAAAATGTCGATAATAGTGGTCTATAAATATTCTTCTTATAATAAAAAATAAATAGTTGAGATAGAGGTCGTTATAATCTACAACGTAGATGAATTTCAAAATACAAATTTGTAGCAGGACATCGGTAGTCAGGACCGTATTAGGAATCAATAACGAATGAAAAAAATAGAAAGAAAAAAAAAAAATTATTAAATTCAAAACGCCTTAACGAACGACATGTTTCGGACTTATTCGTGGTATTACCCAACGAAATTTACCTCATCGGGCTCATATTGACAAAGAAAATATAAAATTAAACTTACCATTTCTATCAACCGATCATGTAAACCTTCCACGTGCTCTAAACTAACCGAATGCCATACTAAGAAAATGTATTTTAAAAGTTAGTAAGCGTCCACTAGGGATATCTAAACTTACAAGTCTGTTATCTCACCAAACTAAAAATAATTAACGGTAAATGAAATGAAATTTCAAAAATCCTTATTGTCGACCGTAAAAACTAAGAATAAAAAATAAATAAGTAAGTAAATAGGTAAGTTTAATTTTATATTTTCTTTGTCAATATGAGCCCGATGAGGTCAATTTCGTTGGGTAATACCACGAATAAGTCCGAAACATGTCGTTCGTTAAGGCGTTTTGAATTTAATAATTTTTTTTTTTTTCTTTCTATTTTTTGCATTCGTTATTGATTCCTAATACGGTCCTGACTACCGATGTCCTGCTACAAATTTGTATTTTGAAATTCATCTACGTTGTAGATTATAACGACCTCTATCTCAACTATTTATTTTTTATTCTTAGTTTTTACGGTCGACAATAAGGATTTTTGAAATTTTATTTCATTTACCGTTAATTATTCTTCTTATAATCCACGTACTCATCCATAATTTCTGGAGCGATGCTTGAGTTTAAAGCAAATGTGCCAATCGTTGTAATCGTAAAACATATTTCTCAAATAGACATGAACCAGCGGTTTACCAGAAATTAGTATGATAGAATTAAAAGTTGGGTTGGTTTTCTTCCACAAGAAACCTAATAATTTCACATTTTCTTTCAATGCTGGTGCATTTCGTAAACTTAATAAACGATACGTCATTTCACATATTAAGTGTCTGGGTAAACTTGGCACCATATCGCACATTAGCAATGCTGCATCAAAATTGCCAAATATAATAGCTATTTCTATTGGGGTAGCAAACCACTCTTGTTCATAAAAATATAAAAATTCAGGATTATTCTTTAAAATTTGTTTGATTTCGTCTAACATATTACGCTCTGTAGCTATATGTAAATTGGTTTCTTTTCTAAATGATTTCATTGGCTTTGTGGTATTCTGGACTGCATAAGATATCCTACTGTTGCCACTTTGATTTAATTGGTTTATTTCAAATTTTTTTAAATAAAAAAAAAACAATCGACTTAAAAAAACTACCGCAAAAAAATAAAAAATAATTGGAGTCGGTGTCAGCCACGCTTTTTAGAAATTCTTGGAAACTTACAAACAATTTACACTGATTACTATATCACTTTTACTATATACACAGTAGTTGATCTGTTGATCCTCCAGGCAGATCCGCGTTGATCTCTTGATCTTACGAGTATATCTGTTGATCTGTTGTTTTGAGTTTTCTCTTAGATGTACCTATATAAACTTCCAGAAATTTCTTATAAGCATGGCTGCAAGATTATAATAATTGGCCGGCTGTGTCAGCTAGTTGAAGTAAGTAATTAAATAACGTTATTAATTCTAAAAAATATTCTTCAAATCTATTCAAATAGATTCTTCAAATCTTCAAAGTTTTATCTCTAATTTAATAAAATAACTTAGAACTTAAAAAATCTCACTTTTAATACTAAAATCATTTGCAAATTTTTAAATATAACTGGAACGAACAAAATCGAGATTCGTTCCATCGGCCATTTTTGACCGACGGCTCTTTCTTCCCGTCACCAACATCGTAACCAAAACAACAATATAAAATTTTCAAATATACAAGTTGATACCAATTTTTAAACCAAAACAAAACAAATTTTAAAACAAGTTACAAACAGTTTGTTATCGATCTCAAAATAAGACAATTATCAAATGTAAATATGTAATACCAACACAAAATGATAAAAATTTAAACATATTTAAACTACTTGGGACCCTTCATTAATTCATTAAAAGTTGGTATCAGTAATCATCAATTTTTTTTGTTGGTACTTAGTTAATAATTAACTATTTAAAAAGATTAATTTAAAATTATCCCTAAAGTCTATCTAAGCTTGATAATCTTTTTACCCAGAGGAGTAAAAATCTTTTTACCATTGACGCCAGAGGAGTTTACAAGTAAAATTTAAAAAAAAGGTAGGCACTTTATAATCCGCTTAAAAATTAGGGGAGTTTACAAAACCCTATATTATCATATTTATTATACAAAACTAATTACTTTGTGTTAGTACGGTTGTGATAACAGTGATGCGAGGTACACCAGTATTTTAGTTCTTGGTTTGTAATGCTACAAATAGTTTTCAAGTGTTTGATTTATTATTTGATCTTTTACAGTGCTGCAATCGAATTGACTAATTAAATTTTATAAAGTGAACCAACGGATTAAACGGACGAAGTACTAATTGGTGAAGTGTAAAATTTGGAATTGACATATCTTCATCTACTACGTGTTTTGAAATAGTTAAATCAAACATCATGAAGTTTTTTTCTAAAATTTTTAGATGTAATACTGAAAATAACGAGATGAAAGAAATCAAAGTGTTATGTGAGTTTGATGACAAACTATTTAGTTTAGGTTACTTAGGGTATACAAGCGATTTCTTAAAAATTAAAGAAGTAGCAACCTGGATGGTAAAAAGAAGAAAATATTGTGCACCTTTATTGAGCATTTGGTACGAAAATTTTAAACTATGTTCTATTGCAGATAAAATTATTATTTTTGCTGTGGCTTGCTTAGCTATACGTCGTGATACGAAAGGTATCTATAGAGAACAGTTTAAAGGTGTTTTTAAAAAAGGACTTTATTATATTTCTACATTAGAAATTAGAAATCAATTTGCGGAGATAATAATACCAGATTTACGTAGATTATATGAATGTGGAATATATACTAAAAGTCAAACTGAAGAATTCATATCTGCACTACTAACCGACCATAACATATTAAAATAAAAAATCCAAATGAATGTTCATATTAATTATTTTCGAATTAAATCATTTTTCTTCGAAATGTATAAAATTCGATTTCTTTTATAAAATTACAGTAATTTACAGAAATTATTAATCTAGAATTCTAGATGATTTCAGAAAATGAGGTTGCTTTATTTTGTATAATGAAATGAGAGTTTTTCAACATTACATTCACTTTAGTTCCAGACCTGGGTTATACTGCCTAAAATATATATATATTAATGTTAAATTTAAATTTAGAATAAAAATTATTAAAAATACTGATCTCATCTTTTAATAGGTTGGCAAAATATTAACCAACCAAAACAAAAATCGAAAACTTTGATGCATAATAATAATTATTATGTGTGTTTATATTTTTCAAATAAAGAAATAGAAATTAAAAATAAAGAAAATATAACAAAATTTTATTGCTTAAAGCCTGTTTGACACGACGTTAAATTTTATATAAAATTTATATGTAAATTTGCATATAATTTTGACACAATTTTATGTAGGTAAAAATAATTTTCTGTTTACAACGATGCTAAATTTAAAACAAACAGTTTAGGGAAATTTTTCAGATATTTAGTTATTTAAGGTAAGTATTATATTAAGTTCCTCTGTATAATAGTTCCACTGTATTAAAGTAGTAATCAGCTGTTTGGTATTATTATTTCAGTGCGTAGTTTATCATTTGATTTTTATGAAATTTCGATGAAATGTTCGTAAACTTCAAAAACCAAACTGGGCGGACTTTAGGAGTGAAAATGTCTACTGCGCATATTTACACGCACTTTTACCACTATATTTAGAACATGTTCTAAATTTTTCAGATGAAAATTTTACCAAAAATTTACTGATTGCTACAAACCTAACCTAATAATTGATTTTGAGATTGCGGTACGGGGTTTTTATTTTATTGCTTGTTTTTTTATTTTGTAAATTATTTTTGTAAATTTTATTTATAGGTTTATACACTCAAACCGCATGCGCATTATTAATTACCACAATATGAATACAAAACTGCGTAAAAGCACATTACAGAAAAATCAGCATTTTTTTAAATTGCATATGTTACGGAAAACGTATACATTTACCGGTAAATGTGTACATATTCCACGAAAGTTGGTAGGAGTGCGTAGGGTAATTTAAAAAACATAGTTATTCTTAGAATTACCGGTTAATGACATGTAAACAAGTACCTTGGTAAAAGTGAATCGACGAATACAGAGTAATGTGAATATAAATAAATTAACTAACGTACTTTACAATTTTATAATATTTTTAAATAAATAAGTTCATAAATTCGAAATGTCACAGCAACAATCCGTGATGCAATAAAGATTAACTTAATTATTATGTGGGCTTTAGTTTCAAATTAGTTAAATAAAAATTAATTTAAAACATTAATATTTATTTCTTCAAATTTTAATTTATTTAAAAAAAAATATCTAAGTGGGTATTGTGGAATTATAATTGAATATTGAATTATAACTAAGTTTATAAATTACGTAATGAGTGAAAGGGGGGAGGGAGTTAGACCTGCGTGACAATAGAAAGAAATAATGGGGTTTCCAAGTTATAATGTTACCATCGTTAATTTTTCGAATTTTATTTATATTTAAAATTAAAAATTTTTTTCGAAATTAAATATTTTGAAATATAAACTTTGAATAAATTTTTGAAATTAATGTTTTAAATATATTACCTTGCAGTTGGTATTTTGTTGTTTTATTTTTTGTTTTATTTGAGTTATACTTAATAGTAAATAATAATAAATGATGAAAGATAAAAAATATACTTTTCCCAACATTGCTTAGTATATGTACAGATATTCCTATTTCTATTGGGAAAAGTACATTATATGTACATTTACCATAGGCGCCGGCATATGTGTACATTTACCGGTATACGCTGTGGGTATACGTACTTTTGCCGTAACACATAATTATACCGCATGCTATGTTATTTATTTATTTTAACAAATTACGTACTTCTTATCAGTTAATCAGTTTTTTATTGAACCAATCAGGTTATGCTTACACAGAAAGCAACATACGCCGAATTAAAATCTAACAAATATAAATTATTAATTTATATCTATGACTAGCTGAAAAACCCGTCCATAGACGGGCAGCTAGACGGTGGATCTCTTTTTTAGCGGTATTAATTAGAAAATTTATAAGGCTAACATAAGATCAACCCATGATACAATATTAAATCATGAGATCGACCGGTGTACAATCTCTATTTTAATGATTTAAATAAAAACAACATTTGTTTCCTAATATAAATTGTCAAATTTAATTGTTCGTCCTAGCGTTGAAATGTCCCCGCGTTTCACGTAACTCAAAGTACATAACCCAATCACTAAATAAATCGTACTTATTAATTTATATTTTATTTTATTTGTTAATTAAAGTCAGTTATTCTAGCAAATTAAATCTTTAACACTGTCTAGTGCAGTGGTTCCCAAATTGGTCTATATCGACCACCAGAGGTTGACGACGACCTGCAAAGGATCTATGTCAGTGAAAAATTAAACTGGGGGTCCATAAGATGTAAATGAGGGTCAACGATAGTGGATCCAGTGTTGCCAGGTTGGGCGATTTTTCTCTAAATTTAGTGGAATTTAGACGGCCTAGTGAAAATTCTACAGGAAACATTTTTTTAGGGGATTTACAAATTCCTTTAAATTTAAATCGAAAATAAAGAACGAAGAAAGATTTTAATTGTTTGACAATTTATGAATTGTAGGTGAATTTATTGCTTTTATTATTACATCTATTAATATATTTTCTTTAAAAAATATTTTATATTTATGATACTATCACTTAAACTGAAAAATGTGTTTTATAACCTTAAATTGAAAAAAAACAAGATTTTCATGTATTTTTGTATTTTAAATTATAATAAAATACTATTTTATATTAAACGTGATATTTATAGATAATTGGATCCTTGATTTAATGATAATTTTAAATTTGTTTGAGTTAGGGTTTTTTTTAATTTAGGGGATTTTTAGCGGCAAACGTTGCATATCTAGGGGAACTTAAGTGAGTAAATCTGGTAACACTGAGTGGATCTCATTTAGTTGTAGCAGTTAGGCACTATTATAAACACCATTATAGCACCTGATATGCCTCTGGGTTAAATTTAAATTAACTTCCTTTCTTCATAGCTAGTGAAAAGGGGTTTCAGTGCGATTACCAATTACAAAGAAACAGACTGAACGTTATTAACCGAGGAGATTAAACCTAATTAAATTGATGTCAAATATTAAAAATTAATTGTTAACAAAGCATCAGGTTCATCCCTCTCACTAGTGGCGTAGCTAAGAATTTGGTTTTTAATAGCGCCGCAGGCAAATTTTTTTAAATTTTCAAGATCATGCGCTCAATAGAAAGTTAAAAAATTGCAATAAAAAATAATTTCTCCGAAAAAAGGGTTTCGTTAGACATTTTAACGTTAACGACAATAATAATAGTTTCCAACTAATAAATAAACACTAAAAATTAAGTCATAGAAATTATTATTATTCTAATATAATTATAAATGTAAAATCATTGCGTTTTTTTTTATTCCAAAAGTATTTACCTCTTCTACATTAATATAGGCACATTCCTGTGATCTGCTAATAAAGCTAAACCGCTTAACCTATTCTTGCCCGTACTATTTCTCAAATTTGGCTTTATTCGTTTGAAGATAAAAAATGTTCTTTCTACAGCAGCTGTAGTAACCACTAATGTTCCTAAAATAATATATTGAAATGATGTGAAATTTAAAAAAATATTAATTTCACCACAAACCAAAAAAATTACCACGGCTAGCTTTCTCAGTCGTCGAGCAAGTATCGTCAGGGGTGAGTTCACCTGTTCGCCCTCATTAACTACGGAAGGAAAATGCTCCTCCAAAAATAAACAATTCACAATGTAAAATACAATTTAATACAATGTAATGCAAATATTAAATTGTTATTGGGCTCGTACTTTTAATTTTAACGTTTATCTAAATCGCCTGCTTATCACTATCGACATTCGTTCCTACGAATGCAAATTTAATTTTTCAATTTCAAGTATCCAAATCGAATTTATTATTCGAAATATTCTTTTTTCCAAAATTTAATCATCCAAATCAAGCCAAGTCGATACACTACCGTTCGGTAGGAAACCATCAAATAATCCAAATTAACTTTAAATCTCAAAATTATACTTCCAAAATAACAACGAAATAATGCACACGCATCAAATCACTTTATATAATCAATCAAATTAAGTCATAACAAAATAAAATATTACTTACAAATATCAAAACTATCAAAACTCAGCGGGCATACAAAGTCACGCACCCGCTGTCGGCCATAGTTGGCCAAAGAAGCCCCTTTATTCTTGTCATTGGTCCCCACCCAACAAATTCTACAATGTTACAACTTAATTATTAAAGCCAAAATTTCACCAAAATGCATAGGGTGAGTCGCAATCATTTTGAAACACCACATCAAACCCCCGATGCTAATTGCTGTTTTGAGCGCAGCTGAAAACAAAATTCGCAGAAATCCGTGCGTGTTTCAAAAATAAATCTAAAAAAAAAATATTATTTACAACATTACAATATTTAAGCAAAATAAATCCAAATTCAAAAATTAAATAAAATAAGAAAGGCTTATCTCTTCAAAAATAATTTTTCATTTATCATTATCTACTATCTCCTTCTGTTTTGTTCACTTTTCTTTTATTTTTTTTTCGAATCTTCCAAAGATTGATCCTGGTTTGGGGCGTCCACTTCACTGGTGTCTTCTTTCTTCTCCTCCTCCGACTCATCCAAAACTTCCAAGTTTTCTCATTTTTTTTCATAGCTTTCCGCTTTGTAGCTTCTTGCCTTCCAAATTTTAATTTTTCAGTTTCTACTTTTACCACTTTTAAATTTTCAGCTTCTTGTCTTATAACTTTTTGTTTTAGCGCTTGCAATCTTACAGTTTCCCGTTTTTCTGCTTCCAGCTTTACCATTTCTAGTCTTTTATCTTCTTGTTGTGCCGCTTCTAATTTTTCAATTTCCAGTCTTTTAGCTTCTTGTTTTGTTGCTTCCAGTTTTACAATTACTAATCTTTCAGCTTCTTGTTTTTCCACTTTCAACATTCTTTCCTCTACAGTTTCTCTTTGCAATTTCTCATCCATACATTTTAACAATGCAATAAGTTCACTTGTTCGCTGGTTAAGTGCTTGCATTATATTTGCTTTGGTTACTTTCGGTAGTTGTTCCATTTTATGTTTGTTATTTTCCAAAATAGATGAAATTGAATCTAATCGAGCCCCACAGTATGGACGACAATTTATCACGGCTAGCTGGTTCAAGCCCCACACGTTGCGGCGCCAGTTGAAATGTTTGAAATTTTAACAATATTACTCTAATCCAATATAATCCAACTCCAGTTCCAATCCAACGTAATAAACTTAATTTAATAAAATTAATTAATTCACAATTTAATATACAATTTAAAGTAAATGTTATGTAAATTTTAAATAAAATTTTAATTTTCTTTAAAGGAAACGAAGTTTGATTTCCCCTATCCAAATCGACGAGTTATCAATATCCCGCACACTCGCTCGCACAAATATAATTTCATTTTCCACTTTTATGTGCACAACGAATTTATTATTCGAAATATTGTTTTTCCAAATCACTTTAAATCGATCAAATGACTACTGCTCGCGCTCGGCAGCGACTTATCAAAAATATCCAAATTATTTTCAAGTGTCAAAATTATCATCCGAAATATCGCAATAATGCATTCGCATCAAATCACTTTATATAATCAATCAAATTAAAATATTACTCACAATTCTCAAATAACAAAACTCAGCGTAACAAAACAAATTTCAGCGGGCATGCAAAGTCTCGCACCCGCTGTCCGCCATCGTTGGCCAAAGAAGCCACTAATTTCCTGTCATTGGTCCCCACCCAACAAATTCTACAATGTTACAACTTAACTATTACAGCCAACATTTCACCAAAATGCATAGGGTGAGTCGCAATCATTTTGAAACACCACAATATATATTCGAAACATCAATATTGAACTGATTAAGAGCTTCCATTGTATATTTTGGAAGCTCTCGTTTTCATTTCTGATGCAAAATCAGCCATTTGCCTACAAATAAAGTATCATTAGTGTTTTGAAAATCATTTATATAGAAATCTATACATAGTTTGAAGTCATTGTAAAATTACGAATTAATAATTTTGGAGGGGGGCAAGCCCCCACCTTGGCTACGCCACTGCTTCCCACTACAAACATTAATTTTTTACTTAATTATTTATATAATAAATTTTAATTTAATTAGTTTTAATTTGAAAAAATCAATACTAGATAAATAGGGGGGTCTACCCAAAACCTAAAAGCATGGCAAGTAGTCTACGAATCAAAAAAGTTCTGTACCATACGAATAAGAAGCGACACTCCTAGAATTTCCTTTGTTATTAGACAGGCAACAATATTTGACCTTAAGACATTTTGCTAGGCTACTTAAGGGTGGGAATTCAAAATTACTTTTGAAAATTTATTTCAACTTTTTTATTATTAAAAGTAAACAAACGAAACAAAATGTTAAAATAATGAGTTTTAATCGTAAAGTAAAGAATACATATTATGTACTTGGAAAAATAATATTTAAAAAAACAATAAAAAAGACATTAATTTACATTTAACAGGTTAGGACTTAAAATATTTATACTAAAAAAAAAACAAAATTTACAATTTGTAGTAAATTTTGAATGATATTGAGCAAAATAGATAAATTTTCAAAATTATGTTTAACTGTCCGGTCAATAACCAAACTTTCATCTTTCGTTTAATAACCGGTTACCCGGGTACCCATCTACTGCGCGCCACATGGCTAAGCGTTTAGATGGCCGGTTTAGAGAATGTGAAATAACAATAGCAACCCCAACACGGTCATCTGGTGCTCAGATACCTCCCTACTGCACAGTTACGTGAGTGGTAGATGCCCTCTTGCCAAGAACAACAAAGAAAAATGATTGTCAGGCGTAACATTGTGTTGGAACCGTGCAGATTCTATAGAAAGTTTTTTAAGCGCAGTGAAAAGAACAAAATTATATCGTACAAATTTATTGTAAAAGTGAGAATAAATATACAAAATTATTAATATTATAAATAAGCAATCGCATTGAGTATAAATACAATGGATAGTTCATCAAGTTTTCGACGGTAAGGCGTGATTTCCTTCTTTTATTTTCGAGTAAATTATTTTATATTTTAAATATTTAAAAAAAAAAGATCCTAAATAATAAACTGAAAACTTTTTCCAATAGAAATACGCGTTCCCAGAGAAGAGAACAATTATATGATGAAATATTCGAAGCAGAAGAATCTATAATGACCACGTATCGGATAGTGACGACGATGATTATTTTCCATAAGGTGAGATTGTGATGATGCTGGTATGTTACATTTCTATTTTCTATTGTGTACAACAATAATTACAGTAGCGGTCAATGAAATGTACTCACATTAAAATTTGCACGAAACTGTTGCAATATGGTATCTGGTCATAAAATTTTAAAACGATTATGCACCAAAAGGGTTAAAGAAACGTAAGAATATCTTATTTTCACTTACAGGTACAAATTGTTATCGTTATTTTAAAATCTATGCCTAACCGGTTAAAAGTCGTTATAGAAAACAAGAGTGGTCCTATCAATTATTAAATTTCTGGATTATAAGCAGGGCCGGATTAAGCCAGTGCGGGGCCCGTAGTGATACATTTTGTAATAAAAATTTTTCGATTTTATTACGAAAATTACAAAATAATTAAAAAAGTTTTAGTGAGTACATTTCATTGACCGTTACTGTATAATGTATTATGTTTTATATATCATGTATATTTTTAGAAGAAGTTGATAAGAATGTGTTCGACGAAGATGATAATGAAGAAAGTGAACTAGAAGCTACAAGTAGTGGGCCCGGAATGACAGCAAAAGATGGTACTCAGTGGGCTGACACACCAACTAGTGAACATCAAGTTGGAAAGCGTAATATTGTGCGACAGAGATGTGGACCTCATAGGAACACCAACATGCTGTCAGATCTCGACACATTTAAATTATTTTTCACTCCAGAAATGTCTAATATTATTATACGTCATACGAATAAAAAAGCAAGCTTAACATAATGCAGCATATAATGAAAAACATCCAGAGAAAACACAACCAGCGTGGAAAAATCTTCAGCTTCTTGTCTCCAGGGTGAATTTAAAAATCATGTTCTGTATGTGAGTTCCCTATTTGTATTTCAACCACGACACGCCAGGAGTGTACAAAATAATTAAATCTACTTTTTTTTATACGGTACTACTGTGTTATTTTATAAATAAAAGAAAAAAATAACTAAAATAAAAAATAAAACGAATTGGTACGTTTTTAAAATTGTTTAAATAAAGGAAATTACAAACAATATTGATGATTATTATTTATTCACAAGTCAAGATACATAAATACTTTGATAAACGGTTTTTGTAGTGTATATAAACTCGGTTTTCATACATAATAATTAATAACATAGTGGGTACCCTGGTAATCGGTCGTTGAACAGAGGGGGTATCGAGTTTGATGGTTAATAACTGTTATTGATTGATTGATTACAAAAAATTTTTACGAGAACTTGGTATCAAAACTACTTCAACTTTGGGAATCCGGGAGGTCATAACATTTTTTTAAGGGGAAATTAATAAATTCTACCTTGGAAACTAAAATGGATACCCGGGTACCTGGTTATTGACCGGGCGGTTAAAAATATTTTCTCTTTCTTCAACAAATGCTATAAAATCTTTTGTTGGCATGTAGAGATTACGAACCTTAGCGAACCTACGCACTAGAAATTAGCCTACTCTAATCCCCCAAGTGTCGCTTCTTGTTCGTATAGTATATATTCTTTGGTCTAGTGCGTTAGTACTTTCTTATACTTAATATTTTTCATGTACGCTGCTTGTGAACTTTGAATCAATTTCTCTTGTTCTTATTGGATAATTCTATTGTTATCCACACCTCTTCATACCCCCCTCAAAAAATTTTACACGCTGTATCAGGAGTGAGTTCAGTGGCGGATTTAGGGGAGAGCTATAGGGGCTATAGCCTTGGGCGGCAAAATTTAGGGGCGGCAAATTTTTGCAAAAATACCAAAAGCACATGTGGAAAAAACCTAATGGATAATTAGGCTTATTAGACGGGTAAGTAGGTACTATTTCAATTAATTGATTAAAATAAAATAAACTATTTATAAACGTTTTCATATTATACGACTTTTCCATTTTTGTCGTTCTAATATTGTCAGTATCCGGGAGCTTCATTCTAAACTAAAGGCAAAAATTGTAAGTACGTAAGTTAATTGTAAGTTAACTTATTTTAAGTTATAATTGATTAATACTGATTTATTCTAATTATAATAAACTAATAACAACATAGAAAATATAATTTACAATTGAATCGAAAAAAGACCACCGACACAAATTTTGTTTCTATCAATTACTAGATTACTACATCAATAAACTATGAGTGACAGAATTATTTGTTGAAACCCAACACTGGAACACTCATTTGATAGCAAAACTAACGTGGAAATCCAAAAATGTGAATTAGCAAAAGACTTGCCTTCAAATGAATTACACCCAACTATAACACCTCTTAATGAGGTAGAAATTGTAAAAGAACATTGAAATTGAAATTGAAATGTCAGTCAATGAACAGCAAGAGGATGATTTTAATCATTCCAATACTGAGCGTAGGCTTAACCTTGCTGAACTTTTCGGCAATGAAGTTTTTTCTAATACAATGTCTCAGCCAAGCTCAACTACTATGAAACACTCTGATATGTGTGATGATAAGCATTTTAAACTTCATAGCAAAGCTATGGTTTATGACCCTAATTTGTGGCCTATCAAAGATAACATTTGAGAGCATGTCCTAAAAAATAAAAGAAATCAAGACATTTCCAAAGTAGATTTTAGCCGCTCCAAAAGATCCATTGGGGGACAATATCGCTATCTAACTCAAACTATGTTTGAAACTAGCTTAATCAATGGACAGAAAATAAAACGATCTTACCTAATGTACTCAGAAAGTTGTGGAAAACTTTTTTGTATACTATGTCAACTTGTTGGAGAAATATCAAAATTAGCAAAGAAGGCTTTGATGATTACGAGTATTTAAAAATCCACGAGAATTCCTCATACCATAAGTCATGTGCCTTAGTAATGTGAAGCATCTAATTACATTCTTCGACTTTAAAGGTTAGAAACGGCTTTTTTGTCATTTTTATAAGGAGATCTTTTATCTCAATTTAATATATCAAGTAAAAAATTGCAATCATCTGAGATCGACCTATCAACTATATCAGTATTGTACCGATCATTATCAGAGTATATTCAAAGTATAAGAAGAGCATTTGACAATTATGAAAATCGAGCGCTAGCGAAAGCAAATGTAACTCAATATATGAAGATGAAAAGAACACGAGAAAGATACGAAAAATCCAGTCAGATGAAACCCGAGAAGGAGAAGTACAGTTGATTGGCAGAGAAAATTTCAGAATGAATACTTACAATATGATAATTATTGACAGATTAAATTAATATCGTAATAGAAAAAAAAACTGTGTATGATGAGCTGTACTCGTTGTTTAAATTTTTTATTAGTGTTAGCAAAAAAGACCTTGATGTGAAGACACTTACTGAACACAGTAGGAAATTGTGTAATTTGTATGATAAAGATCTACCAACAACGAAGGTTTTTGTGAACGAGTGTATACATTTTTTCGGATTCTTGAAAGAATTGGAAAAATATCCAAAATCAATACTTAAATGTTGCCAAGTGCTGCATGACACCGAACGACAAGATATATACCCTTATGTTGATATCGCACTGAGACTTTTTTTGACAATCCCTGCATCCAATTGTTTAGCGGAAAGATCGTTTTCCGTTTTGAAAAGAATAAAAAATTATGCCTTCGAGATGTAGCAATTCTGACTATCAAATCAGAGCTAACTAAAAGATTGGACTATCAGAAGCAAAGAACGAAAGCGTGGTTTAAAAAGAAATTTTAGCATCGCATTCAATTAATAATTATTAAACAATTAATAATTAGAGTATTTTTTAATTTGTAACATTTAAAAATGTAAAATATATAAAATAAAATTGTAAAAAATACAAGAAAATAAATAGGAGGGGAAGGGGGCGGCAAGTTGCCAGTAGCCCCTAGGCGGCAAAAGTATAAATCCGCCACTGAGTGAGTTGGGATTTTATATATTAGAATTTTGATTTTCTCAAATATATTTTGGTATTCTTACTGAACTGTAATAAACTAAGCAGTCAAAAAAAAAATGTCGGAAAGTTATAGAATAAACACAGAAGTCAAAGCCTATAGGGGCAAATGTCTCTAGAAGCCCCGTGACGCTACACCACTGTTTCAGAACAATAGTATTATTTATAGTATTTTAGTAAATTTTTAGAATAATAAATTTTGTAATTACAATTTTATTTTATGGTTTCCGATGCATGTTTACGCAAATTTTTTGAACTTTTAAATACACCTTTAAACTTTTCAAATGCAAAAATCTTGTAAATGATGTGAACATCTTTTCTTTAATTTATTATTAAACTTACGTTTTCAGTAAATAATTGTATCATTAATTATTTTTAATTAATAAATAATTAATTATTAATGGTTAAGTATTATAAAATTCAAATTTTTAAACTTTATAAAAGTGCAAATGTGCACATTCGATTAATGCATCGATAAATTATACATAGAAGTACGTCTACAAATTTGATAATTTTTGGACTATAATATATTTTAAAATTATAATATATACTCCATAAATTGACCGAGTATTTTATTTTGTAGGTAAGTCTGATGGCTTAGAACATTTTAACGCCACCATCTCGAAGAACGTTTTAATGTAGAAACACTTTGACAAGATGACCAAATTTAAACAATGTAAAATTGGAATAACCTCAACTCTCAGACCCGGATTTCAAGACATTCTTACAGAAAATTTAGTAGGTATTACTCCTCTTCAAACGGAATCTCGAAGTTCAGTTTGTTGTGATCTTAACCCAAGCAACAAAGCAGGGCAATTTGACTAAATCAAAGTTAGATTGCCTAATTTAAGCGAAAAATAACCAATTTTCGAGATAAAAAATGTCTTAAAAGTCAGATAGCGTTTGAAGTCTTGTTTACAAGTCAAACATTACGTAGTTTAAACCTAGGAAATGCCTTCAAAGTTTAGTGACTTAAAGGTTATATATTAAGCTATAAATGACCAAATTTTGATCAAAGATATGCCTTCAAAGTCAATTCTACTTATAGGTCAAATTAGGGTCTTATTTGAAGGAAATGTGACCTATTTGTATTACCTAATTTCAACCTCGTAGCCGATATGACTTAATTGGTCAGAATTACGTATTTTTACTATATATAAGTTCTGTGTGGTTGACTTAAATAATAGGAAATATTTAAGGAACAAAATAAACCTTTATGGTCGTCCAGAGCTAACCATAAAGTTGAAATTACCACAGAAAATTACCAATAAGGAAAATCGGTCCGAGGTTAGGTCGAAATTCCCACCAAAATTGCCCTGAAAGTTAGTTATTTGTCTTATGCCCGTTTTCACCAACATTTATTTAAGAATTCCTTAGTAAAGAATTCTTAACGCTAGGTATTCCATAAAGTGAAATTTGCATTTCACCAACATAAGAGTTTCTTAACCAGCAGTTCCCTTGCTAGGTATTCTTTAAGGAGGACAAATGAACTAATGAGGGTCATAAATGTCATATTTGAATTTGTAGGTTATATTTAATGGCGGCATTACGGTTGTGTATGATTATTATGTAGTTAATTTTTTTAATTATGAAGCAGGTACTGTAAAGGATTATATAAACCGTTAATATGTGGTGTACATACATAAGATAATGTGAATCCTCAAGTGATGGCAACTGCACTCTTCAAAAATATAACAAGTAACGACCATGTTAAATAAATAAACCATAAATTGTTATAATAAAATTTATAATAATAAATCTTGCGGCAAATTCCACTTCATTGAAACTATCAAAATAATTTGCCCGCTTTTTAATGGTTCTGAAGTGTACAACTTCATCATCTGATGAATCATCATATCTTTCTATTCTATCAAAAAGTCGAATAGCATCCATGGCTAGAGAAGAGTGTAGAATAATGCACGACTATTCAAAATCAACAAGCACAAACACTAATTTATAACCTATAAATAGTATAATACAACCGCTAAGGAATACCTAACAGTTTAGGGGTCGGTAAATCGGATCCCTAAGGTTAGGGATTTCTTAATACCACTAAGGAATTCTTAGCGCTTGGTGAAAACCAAATTTGACATAAGAGTTTCTTATCTGCAGTTAAGAAACTCTTAACGTTAGGAATTTGTTGGTGAAAACGGGCATAATGCCCGTTAAAACTCTTAAAACTTTGTTGACGGTTACTTTAACCTATAAAATACTTAAGGAAGTGTTTTATTATTACTTACACATTGCCTCAGGGGGATTTGATTAATAAAAAATAAGAAGATAATAAGATGCCAAGGCAAATAAAATATAAACCATATCGTTTAACGACTAATTATTATCGACATTTTAGGTGTTGGACCCTTTACGGTCACCGGCGCCCCAAAAACATACTATTTTTTTGTTTAAATGTTTTGTTTTTTATTTCATATAATACAAAGAAGGTTAAGGGGGAGGGGTCAAATTTTATTTAAAATTAAATCATTATTTTATTTTTCTGATCGTGACAGAGCCGGGAGTCCATTTAATGTCGAGGCCCTTATTGTTCGATCAAATACATTAAAGACTGGCAGTTTAAAGCCACTGGATGAAAACTATAGCTTCTCCTGGAGAATTCAAAAATTTTGCAAAATTTAACCGCAACTGGAGGGCGTGTGAAAATTGCTTGATACCGCTGCGCTGTTTAATGTAAATACCAAATTTAAAATAAAATATTCTTTGTTTATAAAATTATCATTGTCCATTCCATACATCCTTAAAAGTTTTACTTACTTTAACAATAAAACTGGTAGTCATTTCTAAATAAGACAAAATATATACCGTACGCCACTGGACATTGTTTACTAACACGCTATGTTTACCTACAGTACTGCTTAAATTTTGAAAAATAACACATCTGTGTATTATTAGCATAGCAATGCTCCATCTAGGTATATTTCAATAGCTCGGGACCCAGCAATCTCGATTTAAAAATTTTATTTTTAACTTTTTTAATTTTTAAACTTTAAAGTCAAACTAACTTATAAATAGGAAAATTGGACTTATTAGTCAGAATGCCTTATCGGTCGACAAGACGACTTCAAAGTCAACGACTTTGAAGTTCAAATGCCTTGATTAGGGAAATCTGCTTTCAAAGTTAGGCATTTCTCCTTCGCATTAAGGAAATTCGACCTATTGGTCGAAAATAGGAAATCAGTCAACTTTATGAGAACTAATATGTCCGCCATGATACATTTTTACGCTTGTAAAAATTAGGCGTTATAAAATAAATCATACAAAATCTTTCGGCATGACTAAGAATCAAAAAACAGTCTATTATACGATAATTTTCATCTAGGTGTGAGATTAATATATTTTTAGCGTACTAAATGTAAAAAATATTATTGCTAATTAATTAAAAATTAATTATTAATTATTTAAATTATATATTATTGAAAGCGCATTAATTTTAGTGATGTAAAATGAAAATCTGTACAAAAAATTTTCTTTCGCACTTATATTTCTGTCATGTCACGCGATATTCAGTATCACAGTGAAATATGTTGTTATATTTTATTCCGAGTTTTATTCTTTGGTTGCCATGTTATTGCTGTAGAATAAACACCGCCTTCTAGATAGAGTTAAGGATTGTATATATATTTTCATAATGTGCAACGCTGCCGTTCAGACGTTTCGAAAGCAAAGGCTGCGTTGTCAAAAGAACAGGGCACAAATTGGTCAGAATTAAGTCAAAATTACCAAGATATTACCAATATTCGACCTAATGTTAAGTCCATTTGACCAAATGAGACTATGACTTATAGGGCGAAATGCCTTGCATTACTTAATTTCGACCGTCAAATTACTTCAATTTAATTCCCCACTTACCTTCTCTCGACGTCTATTTGAAGTAAATTGGGCTTGGTCATATACACTTTATAACCTATCAGAAGGTCGAATAAACGTAATTTCGACCTATTTTGTTGCTTGGAAAGGTTTCACTTGAAAGGTTTCTCTTGTAAGTCTCTGAATTCCAGCTTGAGAAGCACGGACAAGGCTAAGGTTCCGGAAGAGTAGGTTAGTCTACTATAGTCGATCCAAGATATGAATAATATAGGTGGCGCGTCGTTTGCAAAGTCTAATTTACATCAGGAAACTTCGGATAATTTAAATAGTACTTAATCTTGTAATAATATTAAACATTCACCACAAAAAAGCGAAATGTTATAACCAAATAACTACGTCTATTCGATATTACATTTTACTCTGTTCAAATCTATCTTATTTATGACTTTACCCGGTTCAGTTTAGGCAACAGCGTCTAACAGCGTCTAATAGCGTCTAACTTCAAAGCAATTTCATTGGTTTACATTTCGAGGTCGTTGCTTTAGTACAAATTCCAATATTTTTCTTAAAAAAAACAGACTATATATCTCTGAATTTTTTAAAAAGAATTTTTAGAATCAATTAGTTTCAGTAGTGTATCATCTTCAAGATTCAGTGTCTACTAGAGATTAGTTTCTTGTCAGCAGTTATTATTATTAAATACAAAATAACTTAAAAAAGTTTTAGAATTATTTTATTATTATTTATTATTATTGACAGTAAGTATATAGCAATTGTTAATTGCTGTATTGACAATGAATCCTGAAGGTGGTATACAACCAAAAACTAGATTCCAAAAATTAATTATTTGGTAAGAATATACCAATATCCTAAATATTTTAATTAATATAATCTTGCACAAAACAGCAGATTTATTATACCTTATTAAATGAATTTATATAAATATTAAAAATGTTGTTTAAGTAAAATTAGCTTATAGCACTAGTGAAATTATCAGTCCAAAACTCGTAACATTAGACTTTTTGTTTAGTAATGAAGCTCTTTTTGAACTTAGTATTACAATATACTATTATGTATTTTACAATCGTCATTACAAATCTATCTGAATACGAGTAATAGCGTTTTTATAAAACCACATAAATAAGTTTTTAATGGTTGGTACTTGAGCTGACATCAGCTTCTGAAAGTTTTTCTGTTCAACTACAGTAAATTCCAGTTACAAATTAGGTTTAATAATTTATAGGTAAAAAATTGTAAAATTTCCGACATGATGACTAGCATATGAATAAAAGTAAAACAATTAAAATATTAAATAAACCGTAATTAATTTATAACATTTTTTATTCTTAAGCGTAGCTTTGTGGTATTTCCATGAAAACATACCCATTCTTTCTTAAAATGTAGATTGCAATAATTACTAACGTTCTCGTTTATTTGTTGCAAAATCATTGTTACGAAATTGTGGTTACTTTTTAATGTTTTATTTAATTAATTTTAAGAATTAAATTGTAACATCAATTATTATTTTTCAGTCTTTTACCAATAAAAAATGATAGCTTGATAGGTATATTAATAATTATCTACCTGTAATTATTAATAAGCAATAGCATTAAGACATAATTATCATTATTAAAAATGAGGAATAATCAATCTTACAGGCGAAAAAACTACGTGAACTTTGTGCAAAAAAAAGCAATATTTTTTACAATTAAAAGTTTTAGTATTATCCTTACTATTACAATTTAATTTTTAAAACATAAAATAAATAAGATAAAAAGGATTTTCTTTGTATTAGGTATAAAACATATAATTTTGTTTACTAATTTTTATTGTTAGACAACATAATTTTTGTGATGTCAGGGTTGTCTTGATCCAACCAAATTGGTTTAGGTAATGATACCCAGGTAACCTAATAAAGCTCAAATTAAAGTTTTTATTGAAAAACAAAAAAAAAACGTGTAAGATTATATTCAAGAAATTAATTCTTGTTATAACATAAATAAAAGAAATGCAATGACGTAGTTAACTTAGGGCAGTTAGATCCCTATGTCTTGAGAGCGAGAAATGGAAATTCCTCCAATGGTTATATAATCTGATATAATGGGTTTCATTTTATAATTTCCATTAAATGACCTTAACATGCACTTGAGTAGCTTAGGTAATTAAGTTATTTTAAATTAGTTTGATACAGTGTTGAATTATTAAAAAAAAATTAATTACTGTCTACATTTATCTTTTGCTTAGCTCAGTCGGTGAAATAGAATACGTATGAAACTTCTTTTCAAATTATAATGAAGATCAAATTCTGTATTTACCAATAAATCATTTTAATCACAAATAATAAAAACCCTTATTTAAATATATTTTTTAGACGTAACAATAATAATTTATGCAGATTCGGTAAAAATCTCATGGGAATCCCCTGAGAATCCCATAAGAATTCCATTGTACATTTTTAATTTTATTAAAAAGTTTTACCGTGTCTGTTTGTGTCTGACGACCGTCTCTGTTTAATCGCATATTAATATCGTGTTATTATGGGGCATGTTATTATGGGGCGGAGTGAAAGAATTATGAAGGGGTAATTGCTTTGTACAGTTTTATCGATATCAGTTAAAATAATTTTCACGTAATAATTCGAAGTAGAAGATAAAATATAAAACATGTTACTTCCCCCCCCCCTCCCGATTTATGACTGTTGAGAATACGTAAAGTTAAAGTAATATTTTTAAAATATGTACCTACCGATTTTAGTTTGTTATAAAGTAAATTTTGAAATTGGTAAAAAATAAAGTGCTTCAGTCATGATCCAAGGGGAGTGAGAATTAAACCAATTGCCCTCTGTATCCGCGCTAGTGTGAAATCGAACATAACGCATAAGAAAAGAAATTTATTATGAGAAGCAATTTTCGGTGTTTTCTTATCTTAACCGTAAATTTTGAATATTTATTTTACACGAAAAGTTTCTGAAATTGTGAATTTATAAATATTATAATTCGAATATCGTTTGAAAATATTTTGATTGAAAGTAACCGCAAAGAGTGTAAAATTTTGTAGATTTGATTTTTTGATTATTAAAAGTTTGATTTTTTTTAAATTTTTGGTTAAAATTATAATTTTAGACTTAGTACTGGTTTAATTAGAATATTTAAAAAATAAAATTAGTATTTAAAGAAAGCCGAACGTGTGGCTTGAAAGATATTACATTTGGTTGATAATTTGAAATTATAAGTTCGATCCTCGACCACGTAAATAAATTAAAAATTTAAAATAATTGGATCGGAAGTTTTAAAATCGAATTTTGATGTTAATATTTTGTTTTACGAATGTCAAACTCTCGACCCTTAGTAAGACCGACTGCTCTTGCACACCAAAGCTACCCGGAGCAAGCAACAGTCGTTAGTATTTGTTTAGTAAAATATCACATCAATATATTAATTATGTTTTTTAATAAAATTAATTTTTACATGTTATATGAAATTGAAAAATAATTAATTCATAACTTACATAAAATTATTCAAAAACTATATGAATGATATAGCTTGCGACACCCTGTTATATAACCGATGTTTCGATTTTCGGAATCTTATCAGGCAAACCTGAAAAAATTATTAAAATGATTGAAAAGTTATGCTATTAAATTTAAAATTCAAACTTGAATAAAAGTCAAATTTATTTCACATGTTAATAACCTTAACCATTTTATATTAATTATGTAGGCAAATCAATAAAAATTACTTGTAGGTATTTAAAATCGAATTTAAAATAAATTTTGTAATTTGAATTACAAATACTAACATGGGGCATGCGCAGTAAAAAAAGAGTTTAAGTGCAAATAAATAAAATAAATTTGTGGAAAAACTATAATGGTGCTAGCTTTCATATTTGGGTACTAGCGGGTGCTAGCTGTAAGGATCCCAATGCTAGGTTTTTTGGGTAAAAATATTAATCGGGGGGAAGGGGGCTTTTACTCTCTTACAATGTACTAACAATTCTTTTAATTTCTGATTAGATCTTCCAAACCAATTCACATCTCTGAAAATTAATGACAAGATATACATTAATTTTTTTATTTTTCTTTCATCTTTATTTAGTAATTACAAAAAATTTAAAAAAATTGCAATAGACATATTCTTAGACAGATTTTTTTACTAATAATTAAATCTTGTGACCTATAAATAATGCATAGCTATCATTAGAATAATTATAACTTATTTGTTTTAAATATAAAGGTTTACTGCATTACTCATTATATTATACAATGTTGTTTATTGGCATTGGAAAGACTATGAACACTTTATAGGTTAGGTTTTACATTTCGGAGTTTCCAGAAATTTATAAAAATTCTAGATGAAACCAAAAAATGTCGCAATTTTTCTTTTAATAGTAGATTATACGTAATTTTTAAATTTTTTAATTATAAATAAAAATATTTCAAGCAAGTTCCTGAAAACTGCTTTTCAAACAATGTATTAATAAATATAATTAAGACACGAAAATTTTTCTTATAATTTATAATTAAAGCATGTTGGTTATACTATAATTATATAAATTTAAGTAAATTGTCCAAATTTGTTGTAATTTATCTCGTATCATTACCATCTACACTCAGGTATAAATTATCATTAGTAATTTATATTAAATAATGATATGTAAAAGGTAGCGACAGATTGGACAATTATAAATAGTCAAGGTAATTTATAAACACACGTATTAATATTGCAAAAATTAAAACAATTACGTAAACGACAAATTTAATTATAACTTATTATGTTATTGTTAATATTTTTAGAAATTTCCAACATCATTTACATATTTTCAAAATAAATATTTTTGATGATATGAAAATAACTTTAAAATAAACATCTTTGAATTTAACAATATAACTAACAATAAGTATTGTTTAACAACCACAATTATTAGAACCCGGATTTTAGTTCTAAAATGCTATGCAATCTAACTTTTTCGTAAAAAAATAATTACGTAGAATTGTACTACAAAAAATACAAAATTATGAATTAATAAGTGATTCTCAATAGCAACACATTTTTACCCTAGCAAGAGACAGCCTGGCTACGTGGAGAATGCGGAAGATGTTCCGCATGGTTGTTTTAAAAATGTTTTAAACAATTTTAAAATTAACATTGCTGACCTTCCTAGTTCAGAAGGCAGGAAATGACATTGATTTCAGTCATAAGTCTTCACACTTTCATGCAGAAAGAACTGTTTTTGAATTACTTTTATGCAAGTTAAAATTTGGACAAAAAGCCAAACATTCTCTAGGTATTTCGCAAGCTAGTAGAATTCTGTTATACTTTTGCTTACTCATTACGTAAAATATATGTTTTCGTCGCTTACCCATAAATAGCTATTACTGACTTGTAATCAAAATATTGTCGAGAAGAACATCATTAAATTTACATGAGTCTACCCAATTGACAAAACGTCAAGGTCAAAATGGAAAAAAATTATAAAATTACCAGTAACCAGTAAATCGCCAAGAGCGCAATTTCTGTGGGTTGCTCCAAGTTTGGGCCAGATGAATCAGCCAAAATGGTATCTTTTAGATAACGTATAATTATAATTTAAATAAATAATAAATATTACTATAAAATATTGTATGTCTTATTTTTTGTTTATATAAAAGCAATTAGAACAAAAAGTTTTAGTTTTAAAAATATAAGTTTAAATATGTATACATTTTTTGTTGTTTTATGTAATACTAGCTGGCTCGGCAGACGTTGTCCCCTTATAATACGATATGTCAAAATAGCGCCATCTGTCGACCACCGAAATCGACTACATACGAATTTTAATTCCGAATTTTCTGAGCAACTTTTTCAAGTTTTCCAAGTTTTCTCATCTATAAACCTTACTCGAACTATTACAAACATTTTAATAAAAGATTTATTAAAATCGGCCCAGCCGTTCAGCAGTAAAATGAAAACATAAATACGCACGAAATATTATATATTGTCGTGTTTTGAAAGGTTAAAATCTTTTTTTTGTGTTAGAATTTATTTTGAAGTTTGTTTCGTTTTAATTTTAAAATTTGTATAATATTGTACATAGAAATTCATTATTTTATTTACTTTAGTTACGATGTGGGAAACGGGCTGGAAGAAGAAAGATCTTCGTGCCAGGTTAACGTTCACGAGCAAACGTGCTTTGCCTGCGCTCGCACAAAATTAAATATTTTCATTTAAATTTTAATCAAAAGTGATTCTAATTAATTTTGAAGGGTTGTCTGATTTGAATTGAGGAGTTTGGAAGATAAAAGTGTAAAAAAATTGGAAGATTTGTGAAAATTTGACGTTGCTTTCGAATACGAAAATTAAAATTATAAATTGGAATGGTAAGCAATACAAAAATAATAAAATTAATTAAATTTGAAGTATATTAAAATTGAAATTAGAATTATAAAATTATAAATTAATAATTGAAAGATTTGCAAACATTTGTAAAACTGCAACAAAATTTTGTTGGATAAGCTCTACAGCTGTGCAGCGCACGCACGAAAATTTGTAACCATAAAGGAATGAAAAAATAACAAATTTTACACCACCATGTTTTTACAAAATTAAAAATTCGAAACGAAAATTTAACAACAAACATTTTTAACTATTTAAAATTGGAAATTACTACAAAAAAGTCTTATGTTCAACTTATTTGCTTGTCCTCCATCCGAACCCACGATTAAATTAAAAATTGAATTAGTTTGTAAAATTAAAAATTTTTTACAAAAATTATATAAGGAGCATCGCAATATATAAAGACTAGCTGACCCGGCAGACGTTGTCCTGCGTCCTGCTTTATAATCCGCCATCTGTCAAATACTATCGAATCAAATCATACAAATTTTAATTCCGAATTTTCCGGGCAACTTCTTCAAGTTTTTCAAGTTTTCCTTATTTATTTAACCTTACTCGGACTATTCCAAACATTAAAAACAAAAATTATCTAAATCGGTCCAACCGTTCAGCAGGAAAATGAAAACATACAAACGCACAAAATATTATATATATAAAGATATAAATATATAAAGATTTATAATTTTTAATAAGATCGTTTAAGGGGTAAAACCATAGTAAATTTTTCAGAAAATCAAATTTTTTTTTATTGGCTTAAAAGATACTTTGAACCTTCTAGAAGATTCTGAAAAAAATTTGTTTTGTAAAATTTCTATCTTGTACCCCAAGCGTGTCGGAATGCTGCGTAAGAACTATCTGCTACAAATTAATCCCTGCTAGAAAGATTGAGCCCAATGGGTTACTTTTTGTTTTTTTAGTGTAGTGTCAGTATATGTGCAAGAAAAATATAATTTTTATGTTTTAAACCTACATTTACACTTTGTTAAACGGATTTTTAATTTCGTTGCAAATATACAATTTTTTTATTTTGAAATCACGGTATTTGTGTGTAGTGCTGGTTTTTAACAGTAGATTTGCAATTTCAAACTGTTTTTAAGTTACAATGAGTGACTCAAAGGTATACCGGGGCAAGAAAAGAAAGAAATCATACAGTTTTTGTCTAGAAGCCGATGCTAAACGGAACAAACCCGCCGAGCAGTCTTTGACATATGCGGCAACGCACGCACGTTCTAGTATAAAAACTTCGATAAAAGAGAACGAGGAAGAATATTTTAATGCGGAAGAACACCTTTATGATCCTAGGATACCAGATTAAAGGTAAACAATTTCAAACAGTCAAATTTTTAATTTTTTTTATGTCTATAACACATTTCAATATTAAACACGGTTTTTCTCGAAACACGATTTTTCAAAACGGCACGCAGCATAACTCCAACAATTTTTGTTTTTTTCGTTCGAATTTTTAACAATATCTTTATAATAATATTTTGAAGAGAAATACGTACGGAATTTTCAATAAGTTGATTTAGACATTATTTATTAACAAATGATTACCGATTTTTGTGTCGAAAATTGAAAGTTTTCATTCAAATACCCGTCAATCCCACAAAAATCAATATTTTTAAAATCCCGTACGTATTTCTCTAGCTATGAACATGTAGATTAAGTGAATTTTTTTGTTTTATTTTAGATTCAAATTTGGACAAGCTACACTGCGTGCCGCAGAGCTTTTCAAATTCAATAACCCTCACGAGAATGGTTCCAGTGTCGCCATTTCTTAATATTTCTAGATGATAATTTTTTGTTTAATACTTAAATATATACTGAATACCTACCTCGAATATTATTATTCTACTACCTTTCCTTCTATGCAAAAAAAATTGTCAAAAAACGCTATTTTTACAACTGTTACAGTGGTTTTACCCCTTAAATAATGTAGAAGTTTATAAAATTAGTGTTGAAAGAAAGATAAAGTGAACACTACTGATATTACCCAATTGCCGGTACCCGGTTCAAATTCAAAAATATTTGTACTATGTAAACTAAACTTTTTTATGACTGTCGCCGTGCTTCGGAGATCACGCACGGCCGTCGGTCCCACTGGGTAGATAATTTGTCTTCATCAACAATAAAAATCCAGGATACAAGAATATATTAAAATGTTTTTCTATAAAAAATTATTAATTTTTCTTATATTTGATGTAAATTTTATCTTGATTTATCATTTCAATGTTTAACAATTCTTTCTATAATATAAGCACATTTATCAATATTTTTTCTTTTTTTTTTTTTCTGGTTCACTTTGTAATCTTTTTCAGCAATACCTTTTTCCTTAATTATTACAATTACCTTTTTCTGCTTATTCAAAATTACTTTTTAATTTTTATTGATTTTACAACAAATATTACACAAATATTGAAGAATACTGAAATAGAAGATTTAAATAGAAGTCAATTTAGTATTAATAAAATATTGAAATAAACAAAACTATTCCAAATAAAAATTTTAAAAAACTTGCAACAATGCAAAATTTATTCTAATGAAATAAATTGTCATAAGCATCGATACACAAAAATCCAAATAAGTACATGGATATGTTGTGTGTTTTAAATTAAATAGCTTTTATGTTTGTTTTTATTGTATGTTAACACTATTACTAGTGATTTTTATATTATATTTTTTCTCAATTAATTTTTCGAAATTTTTTTTTAGTTACGAACCAGAACTCGAAATTATTAGTTTATTAGCATCTATAGTATTATTTATTAGTATAAATTTATAAGTATCGAAATTATTATTTTTGTTTTGTTTTTGTAATTTTTAGCTTCTCCGTATTTTAGGTATCTATAAATCTTTAAATGAAATTCTACATGTAAATTAATACGTAAAATTAATTTTGCATGTTTTGTAACGGCAGAAATTAGATACGAAAATATTGAAAATTAACTAAAATAGTGATAGCCTTAGAACAGAATCGCAAAATGTTATGTTAGTTTATTGGCAGTAATATTTTAATTTTTTTTAATTAATAGATATTATTATTACCGCTTGAACTTAAAAGTCAACAAAAGTTAATTATTATCGATACTTAATTATAGATATATTTTTACAATATAAAAAGCTATTTAATATTCAATTATGCAATTTATTTAATAATATAATCAAATAGTCAAATGGTGATTATAATAATAATAAATAACTTGAAATCGAAAATATAAGATTTTTTCTACATAGATAAATGTATACATGTTTATTAAAAAGCAACTGCATAGTAAATTAGAGACTTTTGGTAAACAAACTGTATATCCAGGGACGGATTAAATATATTCAGTTTTATAAAGTTTTAGTTTCCTAGAAAGCGGTGCCATCAAATATTGACCGTCGCAAATATTGTAACAAAAAGTTATTGTGTGCTCAATAATGAAGTTTTTGCAAATAGTTCTTTTTTCATGAAAATTCTATAAATAAATGAAAAAATAAAATAAATGAAAACTATTGTAGGTTCAATTCTACCCACTTTATACTTTTTTCACCACCGCTTTCCAAGAAGCAAAAGCTTAGCAAAAAAAATTTGACAGCCTCTCCCTAATCTTTCAAATTAATTCCACTTGCAAGTCAACATTTATATCCATTAATTTTACCTTTTTAGAAAAGTATGGATTTAAATTTTAATTTGAGTCCAACACTGTTTACGAGTAAATTTGGTAAATAACTCTTCCCATTATTTAATGGCAACAAATAAATTATTTCTTATCTTGCCGTAAAAATTACTTTTAAGTCATTATCCTGGTCCTTTAATGTCGTAACTATTAATTTTTTGTTATATAGATACCTATATTTTTAAACCGTCAAAAAGAACAGGTTATAAGTTTTAAATAAAAATTATTTGAAATATACAACAACAAATCGTCAAGTGGTCTGTGACCGGTTTTTCTGAGTAAAAATAATAAATATTTCTAAAATTTATTATATTCTTTAAATTTTTATCCACTTTTTTCCACACTGCATATTATTTTGATGATAAAATTCAAATTTTGTCAGCGACCTTAATGTATCGTGAACACATCCAATTTGTTTAAGTAAAGTTCTAAAAACGTTAAAGTTTAAGCATTTTAATGCTAATATGTGTGTATGTATGATGAACACGTTTTAACGTAATTATTTATAATTAACATTAGACAACACAGCATTCATTTTTGACCTATTTCAATTAATACGACATTTACAACCTTGTATACAGATTTGCTAAATTTGATTGATCAAATTTGAACTACTCCAATAAATAATATTGGCAAGCCTTGAAATTTATCCAAACTTAAATAAATTTTTGATTAATATTTGATAATAATTTGCATAAAAATGATTTCGACTGTGATTGGTACAATGTACCTATTTATTTTTGTGTTAATTACTTGTTCTGTTTTGTAACTTACGATAAGATCACTATTGAACAAATTAAATTGTCTTGTTAAAATTAAAATAATTTGATAAAATTAATATTTAGTAAGCATTAATTAAGATAGAAGGAATAAAGTTGTCAGTCTTTTATAATATTCAAACTTAAGTATCTACCTACACCTTTAATTTAAAAATAATAATGCTACAGCTAAAGCTTAGCCGAAAAAATATTTTTGATATTGCTCTTTTTTTACCTATTTTTTAATGTTCTATTGTAATAACTGTTTTTACATTAACTTTAAATTGCTTTACGGTGCTGAAATGATTAAAATGCTAATTATTATGTGATACGGTTGATTAGCTCTGATTTATCAAAAGGTTAAATAAAAAATATCTTGAACAACAATAACAACAATCAAATGTAATGAATCAATAAAACTACTGTTTTTGAATTACACAAACAGGACCGTAACGAATTATTTAAAAACATTTTAAACTTACAACAGTCCACGAATATTAGACAAAATGTTGTTGGAAATTAAAACATCGAATGTTGTAAGACGATGTCCAAAAGAAATGATAGAGAAATAATTTGTATTTTATTGAAAAAATTTTCCAAGTTTCCGCAAATTATTCTTACAAAGTAAACTGAAATTCTTGTCAGCTTGTTTTTTCCCTACTTCTGGTTTTTCATTAGATTTGTGCGATTTCCCGAGAGAAATGCATAGATGAAACCATAAAAAGAAGATTTTTTAACTTGATGAATCGCATTATTAGTGAAAATTAAGAAATTTCAAGAAATACCCCGATCAATGTAGTACTTTTGACCACAAACACGTTTTTTAAAATAGTCGTAAAATTTGGTAATTTCGGTAATTGCCTAATGGTAATTAATCTTAATCTTTAATGGTAATTCCATGTTTTTTGTTAAACACGAAAACTTAAACCTGATCATAAAAATTTTATAGTAAGCGTTTTTTACCGTCCATTAATCATTCAATAAAAGTTTCTTTTCTCGATTTGAACACCATCTAAATAAAATTCCAACTCTAACTTTAAATAGAGCCAAAATTTCGAGCTTTAAAACAATTAACACCTAACATGATTTTCAATTTATTATTAAATGGCTACTACAGTATCAGTCTAAAAAAAGTGTGCGCTCAGATACAATGCCGAAAAATAGAAAAAAATTTGAAAATTTTATTATCAACATAATATATTGTGGTGGTATTTTATAAAAAAAAACCTTTTCCACCTTTCAATTACCTCAGTTAGCTCAGTTTTTATCAGAAGCATGAAACACTCAGGGTCGGTTCCTGTGAGTCACCCCGCTTGTCTTGCGAGCAAATAAAAACTCGTATTTTTGAATAACGAAAAATGTTTTTTATTCAAAGGAAAATTTTATAGCGACAATTTCGCTTTTAGTCTTTTAAGTGTAATTGTGTTCGACCACTGAATTTAAAATTTTATTTACTATATTCTTAATCTGGCTAAATTTCAATCTCATTTGTCGCTAAATGTTAAATGTGTAGCAAATAAAATTTTATAATGTTATTACAAATTTTGATTTTATAATAAAAATGTTTGTCACTAAAAAACAATTTTAATTTTCAAATACCTATGGTACATAATATCGTAAGTGGTCGGGTACTCGTTTCATTCAGTGGACGCAAATCTAAGCGTCTGGCGTCCTTCAACGCCGCTTAGGTAGACCTTCTTGCGTTCAACCTCTAGAAAATTCATACCTGGTGAGTTTTTCAATCGCGTACAGAATGTTGCACAAATTAAGTACTCTTCTTTTTTGTAGATGGTTATCGAAGCACATCACAAAAGTCACTATGCCAAGTTTTATAAAATATTACAATTAAAAATATGTGTCACAGAGGTGTTTAAAGTAGTAAATTTAGCCTTTTTAATTTTCTTGTGAATAAATTAGAACGTATTTGCAGTACTTAAAACAAATAATTGACCACGATCTGAACTGGCGGGTTAAATGCATAAAAAATCACCACAATATATTTTTTAAGTGCAAATGCTTTATTTTTCAGTAACAGCGACTGTTACAGATAAACCACAAAGTGTAAATTTCCTTCGAATAAGATGTATTATAAAAACTTAAATTTAATTTAATGTGGACTGAATAATAAAGGTGACAAGCCCATTTTTTGCTTTTAAACTAATTTTTGTTGTTTTCTTTGACACTTTTCTGTTGGTTTGATCTGTATTGTCCGGAGAAACTCCGAAAAATAAATATAAACAAACCAAGCCATCGGACCTATACATCGGAAAAAGTAAACCTAATCAAAAGTACCCTAGATGCTTTAGATATAATTCTCAGGGTTAGAAGGGACAGTGCTTCATTTCAAGTATACAATTTGTGTAAGTCTGCGCTTACTGAAACGCCAGTAAAAGAAAAAAAAGTCTAAAATAAGACAAATATACTGGATTCACAAAATTAGACAAAGGCGATTTGGGAAGTTATAAAAAGGCCGGCAAACAAACATCGAAGAAAGCACAAGACAGCATAGATGCAAGCACGCTGAGTAATTTTTTCTCCCAGATAGGAGAAAAAATCAATTCACAATTCAACATCGACGATGCCGCAGCTGTTGAAGTGCTGAAGCAGTGGCGTAACTACCAGTGTTCGATGTGTTCGATTGAACAAGAGCCCGGCATTAAAAGAGCCCGGCTCTGCCACGATCAGAATTCAAATTTTTGTGATTTTTAGCACTAACCAGTGAAAACATCGCTGAAATCAAAAAATATACAGCAAATTTTCAAAATAAGGTGTCTGCCACATTTCTCATGTATACTACCTATTTAAAATAATTATAAAGTTAAATTGAACTTGAAGCCGACATCAATAAAGATAAAACGAACCGTAACAGTAAACTTTCGCATCTGGTAGCAACACAATAGGTAATAAAGAAATAAACTCTATTCCTTAACCCTTAGCAGATTTCGAAAAAATTCTTTAAGAGTTAGGGCATATTTTGATTTTTATTTACATCACATTGCAGTTTGTTACAGTATTTATAATAAGAACCAGTTGTTTTGTTTTTATAAATTATTTTAAGTTTTAAATAGTGAAGTTTAAGTTCAATTGTTTACTTTGGAGTATAATTTATTAAAACCGTCAGGTACGTTTTGAATAAAATTGTTGATTTTCTGTTAACTGTTTTTTAACTGGTAGCTAATCTCTAGGAAGATTTAAATAAGACTAATTAATAATATTTATTATATTTTTTTTCATAAAAATTAATTTAAAACAATCGTTCCGCTTATAAAAGCCTTTTTACATTATAAAATTTCGCTTAAAATTTTTGTTAAAATTTCCATAAAATTCCTTGAAATTTGTAAATTTTGCAGATTTGTGTTTACATCTTTATCACCAAACACACCCTAAAACTCACTTTATTTTAGGTAAAATTTTAAGGAAATAAGTGCTGATCTATTCTTTAAAATTTGTTAAAATTTCTCTTAAAAGTTATTTTAACGAAAATTTTAAGGTGTAAACAGTGAAATTTTTGTCTTATAAAAATGTTAAGCAAAATTTTATAATGTAAGCAGGCTTTAAGATTATTTTAAAAAAATTCCACATTAATTTAATATCCATATAGAGGCCCGACAGTCGGAAACACAAGCCCGTAGCTGCCTTGTTACGCCACTGTACTGAAGGCTTCCAGAAAGAGTACCATAACTTCCTGTTTTTTTGAACCAGTAACGGCAGAAAAAATGTAACTACCAATAAAGAACTTGAAAAGTAAGAACACACAGACACAGGATATATACGGTATACCAACCAAAGTAATGATCATATCAGTGCCACTAAGCATAATGATAAATAAGTGTTTTCTGGAAGGTTCTTTTCCTGATTAACTAAAAACAACAAAGGTTGTCTCAATATTTAAAAGTGGTGAAAAAACTACTTCCGACTTTTTCTTAAGTATTCGAAATGAAAACAAGAATGATAAACTACTTGGTAAGAAAAGAACTCTCAGCTAATCAGCATGGTTATAGAAAGAAGAAGTCCTCTATAACCGCCTTTCTAGAACTCACGCATAAGATAATGGAGAGGCATGACAGAGGCGAAAAAATTTAGGTAATTTCTAATGACTTATCGAAGGCTTTTGACACTATACTTACTGCCGTTTTACAAAACTTCTTATGATCGTCTACGCGCTTCTGAAAGCACGTAAAGCCGACGGTCCCCCTTAGTTGATGATTGCCACCATCAACAATTACAAAACAGGGTTACAAGTATTCCTCAATTCGGCCTAAGCAACCGTAGGGTCTAAATGCTGTAACCTTTCTCGATAAAGAAAGAGGCTGATAGTCCAACGGTGAACTAAAGAGGCTAATAATGATATCTAAAGGGAAGAAGTCGCAGAGAGTCTTTTGAAACAAAAAATTATCAAAAAAGAAAAGAGTGTTTTTTTGGAGTGCCACAGGAGTCTATTCTAGGTCCATTTCTATTTGTTATATATTGCCATGACCCGAACTATACAAATTTACTAATTTTTGCTCATTTCAAAATCACTCCTTGCTCGGTGTACATTCATTAATTGAAAAAAAGCTATAAGACTCTTCAATGTGTTTATAATTGAATTTAAATTATAAATTTTCGTATCGTTTTTTTAATTTCCAATTTTTAATTTTTTAAAGATGTAATAGTTTTGCATAAAATTTTGTTACCGTATGGTATTGCAAACGCATGTGGGCTCCACATCTGCTCGCGTCGGTCTAACAAATTTGTTGCGATGTATTTTACAATTACAAAATTTATCCAATCTCTTCAATAATTATTTTAAAATTATTTTCACTTGCATTTAAATAAAAACGAAAACAACCCTCACTTCAAATCAACTTACTTTTATTTTATTAACAATCAAAATTAAACTTATTGCGGGAATCCACTCGTCAAATTGAAGCCATGCCGTTTCTAGGACTTCAACCTAAGTTACTTCATTCTTTTCTGCCTTCGGCACGGATACCAACCTTAATTTTCAAACTTAAAATCTATTGTACAGTGTATTTACAAATAAATTAATTTACATTTACAAACAAAACTTCAAAATAAGTTTACAAAATAACTAAACAATGATTTTATGCAATAATTTTACAAAATAACTAAGCAATGCTTTTATGCGTTTCAAAACACGACAATATATATGAACGACCTAAGCATTGATGTAGAGGAAGTCTTTACATATTGTCATGAGGGGTATCAGTTTTTAATTATTTATTTAATTTGTGGTGCGCTTAAATCAAACTATCCCCTTCATGCAATCGTAGCAAAACTTTTAATCAAACATGAGACTCCTCTTCGTGTTTAAATTGTAAATTATAAATTTGCTCAAATTTTACCTTTGTGTAATATTGGAACGCACGTGTTTTTAGCAGCTGGCTTCAGTACGCCTGGTTAAATTTGCTGCGATGTAATTTTGCATCGACCAAATTGTCATATACAATATCCCAAGTGCATTCAAATTGTCGACAATTTTTTTGAGCTCACGAATGCGTTTGTTGCTTTTGCTATTTTCCCGACTCGAAGAGGAGGGAAAATTGCCCTAAAGCAACAAACGCATAAGTGAAAAGCGAAAAAAAATTATCTACTAATTTGAAATGCACGAGAGGATATTTATTTAGACTATTTCACGAATAAAATAGAAGGTTAATATAAATAATTAATTAAAAGTAAAAATCAATGTATCGTTGATTATGTTTGTCATGACAATATAAAACAATCTTAATTATAAAGATGTCGTACAGTAAACGTTTTGGTGTAAATAATTTGTAAAATATTAAGAACGAAATTGAGAATCTCGTGCTAACAAATACAAAAAAATCAAAATCATCAGTTGGAAACAATTTAATAAGTTTTGCTTGGAGAAAAATTATAAACTGCAACAATAGAAAATCTGGTGCTTATATTGGTTGACTGGTGTTATAATATGCGCAAAACCGATGGAAATGATTACAAAGAACGAGTTGTAAAGCACACGTTGTAAAATTAATACAAGAAAAATATTTTTCTGGATATAATATAAATGTCAATCCGTTCAGTGATATTGTATTTAAGACGCTCCAGATTCACGAGATGCAAAAAAAGCATTACAAATTCAACCAGAAAACGGAAAGTGAGTTCAGCGCCTATTGCATTTCAAGGAATATGACGAAATTGGAATTGTGCTTTCACGAATAATTCAAATTGTAATTTTTCTTTAGTATTATTTGAATTTATAAATCTACAAATTTAGCAATTTGTAGATTTATAGAATGTACAAACTTATAATTTGAGTTAGTGCTGAAGGCACAATTTTTTTACGCTAATAAGTAGATCATAATATGTATTATTTAAATGTTGAAGTTAATAAAAAAAATTGTCGCTTATATTTGCTTTAAAATAAATTTGAAAAAATTGTCGCTGCAATTCGATTGCTATTGGTTGAATGTTTCGTTGTTTTTTCATTCCATTGGTCTAATGGCAGCTGAGTGAAATAGTCACATAAATTTTTCCAATCTCCAATTTTGTCACTTCACTTTATTAATTAATTCAATTAATTAAAATAAACAAAACTTAAATTTACTTTAACTTATTTATTTAAAAAAAAAACAAATTTTAATTATCGGGTATGGCGTTTCATCCGCCAGGTACCACGGCCAGACCCCGTTTCTCGTTGCATCGACCTACTTGCCGTACTCCCACTCTTACTCCCCCTACCTTTATTTACATTGCAAAACTTTACAACTAATTTTATACAATATGTTCACAAATAAATAAAACAAAATCCAAACTTCAAAATATTTTTACAAAATAATGAAATTAATGTTTTTTTGCATTTCGAAACACGACAATATATTTATGCAGACGATACCGCCTACCTGATTAAGGCGAAAAGCGGGGTGGAACTGGAAGAAAAGCAAATAAACACAATGAAAAAATCGAAAAGAAATCGAAAAATCCGGAGAGATAATTTAGAAACGGACATTACCACAGTTTTGACACCAAAAATAGAGATAAAATGCAGATTCCTTTGCACAAGTTGAAAAAAACGCAACAAGGTGTGGATTACTGGGGTCCAAAGTTGTATAACGAGTTGCCATTAACAATGATAAGTTTATCCAAGGAACCTTTTTCGGAGAGTCATAAAAAACCTACTAGTGAACAAGCCAGTGTACACTATAGAGAAACTTTTTTCAGTAGTAGATAGAGGGCCGCAGATGTTTTGAATTTTGGGATTGTTAGCGTGGTTTCTGTTTCTTGTTTTGAATTGTAATTTGCATTGTTGATTTTTAACATATTTATACTTGTGCTCATGCTGGCACTTATTTTATTAAAAATCATATTTTATTATAATCTGACTGTCCTCCTTTTACAGGCAATAGAAAAAAATTTAAAGTGATATATCATGAAAACCTTCCTCAAACGCTTCGCTTGATTCAAAATTCACGTTTTTAAATTTTTTAACTACCTTCAATTTTTTTTAAAGATTTTGCATCAAAAATAATGTTAGGTGGAAATGCAAAAAAGCACATGAGCTAAGTAGTAAATAAAGAATCTCGAAAGACAGACGGATCAATTTTTAAGTTTTTGAAAATATCAAATTTTTCCCAGATAAAAAAATTTTGAAATAGGGTGCACAGTAGAAGTTATCTATAACGAAATTATCATCTGTACTATTTACCCCTAAGATATGTAAACATATTGATTACAATGCCATTACTATTATTATGTACAATATATTGGCATTTTAAATAAGTTAATTAAATATAATTAAAAATCATAAGTCTGCAATAAATTAAAGAATTACATCGAGTACTTTTTATCAACTTTATCGAAAGGGGCGTTTTTTAATTTCAAAGTTATTATTAATTTCAAGTGTCAAGGTAATAATAGTGCAAGCGAAATACAATTAAGATTCATTTCGAAATTGAATTATGAAATCGATACAAGTCCTAATTTTAACACCGAATATCGATGTTTTTGTGTTCACCGATTTGAACGACGGTGTTTATAAAACTATTTTCTGCATCTTTAGATATCAAAAAAAAACTTGACAAAAAACTATAACACGTGACTATAAAATTCAAAAAAATCAATTTAAGAGTAAGTCACTTTTTCAGTAGGTATATTGATGAATGATAAAAGGTAATTTTAAATTTAATTGTTTCTGATGTAACAATGATGCCCCCAGCAAGGTTAATAAAATTAATCACGCTTAGTCATTTTTGTTATGGAGTAAATGAAAAAATTGGATTTGTGCTCACAATTTACTAAAACTTTCGCGTAACTCCTAGACTACGCAAAATTTTAAATTATGTTTGGATAACAAATGTTTTTATCTTAATAGGCGGTTTAGGCATGATTAGATTGGATTTAACAAGAATACATTTAATTGCCTCTTATTGAGGGCGAGTGCTATTTTTATTACAAATCAGTACGTACCCAACATGTTTATTCATAAAAAGTTAAACAAAATAAAAGCATTAACAAAGCAAGCAATCTTTTTTATCGCATGTAAATATGTATCTTTTATTATTATGGTTTGCTTCTGAATAAATTAGCACCAGTGTTAAGTAATTAGTTTCGTTGTATACGTCTAACTTTAAAATTTAAAAATGGGTAAGTTACTTTTTGGTGAAATGCCTAGACCGTAGAAGCGCCCGAGGAATAAATGAAATAATTAAAATTACTAATGAGCATTTTCACGTAACATTAATTTATTATTTAGCGAAAACATTGTCTAAGATTAATTTAACTGGAATAATTTTGATTGTTCCTAATACAACTTTTGAAAATTTTCCCAACACGTGAACACTGTGCAGGTTACTCATCTGCAGCTTAATATATTAAACTGTTTATATCATTATTTAAAATTATGGAACCAAACGACATTGGCACAGGATTCGAAAAAGTAAGTTTATTTTCATTAAATACTGAAAAAGTATTAATTGTATTAAAACGGGTCGTGTTTCTCAAAGTTGTCTGGTTTATTTAATAATTACAAAGGCGTATAAACGAGATCGTTGATATTTATAAAAAAATATTCTGTTTATTTAGCAAATTAGCGTTTCAACTTTAAATTATATTAGCACTTCGAGCCTCGATAATATAAAAAGTGCCGAATTTGAAATATTGTGCAAGTTAGATTGTGACCATAGAATAATAAATTTTATGGTGATCTCTAAATTATGTAGCACTTCGATCATAAGTACACTGCGATGAAAAATAAATAGGCATGTTATGTAAAAAACTTGCAATAGTATTTTGTATAGGTTGTTAACCCACAAAGCCATTCACTTAAAATAAATTGGTATTATTACTAATTGACTATGTTTAATCAGGTATTTAAATTGTTTATATTGAACTTACCTCGCTTAAGTTTTAATGTTGCTTTTACATTGTAAAGTAATTATTTCCAAATTATAGTTGTAAGTTAATATATTTGTGTAATTAATTGTAAAAAAAACACTAAAATTGGGTTATACGGATTAACTGCACAAAATAATTAATTACGAGTGAAGAAGTCTTCAAATATTGCTTTCTACTGTTTCTCTTCACACTTTTTACACATCTTTCGAAATTAACATTGCCTAAA
Source organism: Cantharis rustica (assembly GCA_911387805.1). Classification (NCBI taxonomy): domain Eukaryota; kingdom Metazoa; phylum Arthropoda; class Insecta; order Coleoptera; family Cantharidae; genus Cantharis; species Cantharis rustica. The sequence goes on from OU426879.1 coordinate 43,092,926, forward strand.
TAAATATCAATATTTGCATTCATATCTATAAAACATCACAATTGGTCTCGTTAACAAATTCTTCCTTCTTAAAGATTTTGCCTGGTGCACAAAACCAAACCGCCCCAATTATAAATGGAAATAATGAACCAAGAGGGGAGGGGGGAGACTAAGTCCTTTAAAGTCAATATATATTTTATAATTTTTATATTATATTTATATATTTCTGCTTATTAGGCTCTCTAAAAGCACCTCAACCCCGAAAACTAGGATGTAGTTCCGCTTATGATACGGACTACATCAATCACTAAGTGCAGATCGACATTTTTAATTAACTATTTTATGTTCCTATTCTTTAAAATAGTTTTAAAAGTCGGCAATTTAAACATAATAAGATCAAATCAGAGAAATCCCAATATCTTCCATGGGGAAAATTAAATAATAAAATAGTTGCGTTGACCTAGAAATAAAAGTTTAATAATTATGCTGAATGGTAAAGGTATAAAACGTAAACGAACAGTTTAAATGTAAAAAAATAATAATAAAGAATTAATAGTAGTTTATGTAGTTACCTAGAGACTAAAGTAGTCTTTTCATGATCTAGGCGAACAATACTATAACATTATCCTAGGATTTCCAATTAGTAACGGAGCCGTAAATGGGCTTGCATGAACAGTACCGCATCTTAAAATTTATTCCGTCACCCAATAGCCCACCCTGGAACAAAAGATAAAATTTTAATTATCTTTGTTTTTTTAATCTAGGATTACGTCCTGTTTTTTAACCATGTGATGCACCAAATTTACATTTGGCATTCACAATTCTTTAACAGTGCATAACCTAGTAGGGTGCTAAACTTGCTAGATGCACAGTCTATAAGTAGAACTTAGGTTGTTTACAAACAACGCCTAAACTTTGAAGCAAAAGAAGAAGAATAATTAATAACTATAATTTTGTTTGTCCTTATTTTCCTACCGTCTAAAAAATCTATCATGGTCACTACTACCATCGGACGGACTGTAGTCATTAAATTTATGTTATAATGTAATACACTTTATGTATTATATTATGTATGTATGTATATAAAAGAACCTTGTTTCCTTCTTGTACGCAGTCCTCTTTTTGTAATTAACTTCTGATTGGTTCATTTTAAGTTACCAACTTAAAATCTGAGAGGATATAACTGGCCAGTGCGGCCTATAGGCCGCACAACTTAGCACGCTAACCCTTTTACAGTATTATTCAGAACAAATGAAAAAAATGAGCAATGATTTTCCTCATACAAAAATATTCATTTAAAGGAATATATCCTTTCTATTAAATACTACATACTATTGTCTTATACCACTTATTGCGTATTACTGCTGATAAATAAAAATTGTCATTTGCTGCCCAATATTACACCTAACAATTCTGCTACATACTACTAATACTGCCAGTTTCTGCTGATACTACCTTGGTAATGCTGTTTAGTGACACTATAAGACTGCAGTGATTCACCCCTCCGTTTCCATCATTTTTTTTCATTTGTTCCAAGTGATTATAATAATTGTAATGATATCATTAAGTCTGACCTGGGCTGAGTTTTAATTAAAATAATTTATGTTAGCACGATAAATATTGACTTAGCGCTGTTAGGAGTAAGAAGTGAAATAGAAAATACTTCGTGTGGTGAGTCGCGCAGTAGAGCGATACAAGATTGTTCTATTAAAATAAATTACAATTATTAAAAAGCAGAAATTAAGTATAATTATGATAAGAACGAATATAATTTAAATTTGAAAGATGAGGCTGATTCGATTCGAAAGATAAAAACATAAAAATAGAACAGAGGCTTAAAAGTAAAATAGATGTAAGAAGTAGTAAAAACAAAAATTGATTATAAAGAAATCAAAGGTAATAAATTAAATATTAAATAATAAGTAGATCACATTATAAGAAAGTTTTAAATATTAAAATTTTAAAAAATAGCAATGCGCATCATTTTCACATAATTTTTAGTTATCCATTTTTTATTTTGAAAAAAAAAATTGTATTGAATAATAATATCAAAAAATAATAATTAAAGCAAAATTATGAACTAATTTTTTTTTTAAATGTGTTTATATCAGAACTGAAAAATCAGATAAAAAAAACTAAAATTAAGATAATTAAGAATATATCAATAAATTAAACTTTTTTTAAAATGTTAAAATCACATATCAATATAATATAAAGAGCATGCCTGTCCTTCTGTTGCGCACCTGTTTGATTCAATTAAAAATATTGAGAGATTAAAACAGGCCAATGCGGCCTGCAGGCCGCTAAACTTGAGTAATCCAGTATTATAATAACAAAAATTTATACATTTTTGAATTGTTATTTTAAAATATTTGAAAAATCGTTAAGTTGAATAAACGTAGATTTTAACACAATATTTGCAATTAAAAAAACAAAATACAAATAGAAACATTTCAAAATACAAAATTGAAAATTACAGCTAAAAAATTCTAAAAGCTGAATATAAAAAGAGGGTCCTTACAAGTAAATAAATGAGATAGCTTATATCCGCTTATATCTAATAAAAATAAATTAAATATTTATTTATAAAATAAAATTTATGTTGTGTAATTTTTGTGATTGTTTCCATGTATAGTCACTTTCCTCAATATTTAAAAAAATTAAATAAGATGTTTCTTTTAAATCGGTGATTTACAATATTGATTCTCGGTAGACAAATCCAGCTTGCTATGCTAATTGTTGGTTTTAAACAGTAAGAGTGTTTGAAACGTATCTCGTTCATCCATACATGAGCGTCACTAATCAGATAACACATCGTACTGTAACGTTAATGATGTGTTTAATTAATTTCATTTAATTAATGAATTTTTTAGAAAAACTATAAAAAATAAGATTAAGATTTATTCAAATGATTCGATTAACGGGTTTAGTGGTCTACAGGTTTGAGCTCAGTGGTATAATTCTTACATTATTTATCGAGCTAGGGGTATTCTAAAGGGTACTCCAAGGCTCCCAGTTTATAATAGTACAACTATTCTGTACTTTTCTTAGTTTTAAATGTTTCTACCAGGTCACAAGTTACAGCAGTTTACATTTAAATTAAGTTTACATTGGACTAATAAGAATTAGTACACAATATATTAAAATGTATCTTAGTATGTATTAAGCGCGGACTCAACTTAATACAGTACAGTCTCGGTAATCCGAACACACGCTAATCCGACTATCCAGTAATCCGAACAACAAAAAAACTTGGTAGTTTGCACAAATAGTTTATAATCCGAACACAACTAATAAAACTTTCGGATTATAGAAAAATGTTTAGATTGCGGAAAAAAAGAAAGGATGAAAAATAGTGTTTACAAGCTGAAGTAGAAGAATGGGTAAATGGAGGAAATCAGAAAAAAAATAATTTAACTGATTCAGAAATTATTGAGCAAATTTATTGAAGATCCGAACGTAAAAGATGATGAAGAAAGTGACGAAAATGACAAATCATGTAAAAAATAAAGAAGCCGTCGATAGTTTTAATATTTATTTAAAATGGGCATGTGAAAATGATGTCTCATCTCATAAAATTTTATTGTTACAGCAATTAAGAGAAAAGGACATTTTGGTTTTTAGCTTTATCCAGTAATCCGAACTTCTCTGTAATCCAAATGAGGCCAGATTTTTATTAGCTTGGATTAGCGAGACTGTACTGTACTAACAAAAATCGTTGTTAAACTGAAATATAGAGAGCGCCACTAAAGCACTTCAGTGTACGTAAAATTGCATGTTATGTTAGGCATACGTAAAAACTTTAGTAACCTAGCAAGATTTTTAGTAACCTTAAAAAACCCGAAAATTCAAAATTTAAAAACAATTTTAACCTCTCCCCCAAGTTGGTCGGCGTCAAATTGAAGCAGCATCGAAATGTGCTAGCGCCGAATTAGCATCGCCGACAGAATGGGATTAAAAAAACAGCTTTCAGATAAACCTGATAATGTTATTGTTGATCGAAACCTCCAAAAACCGTATAGTAACTGTTAAGGAAGTAAATAGATGATAAAAAATACGATATCTGTTGATCATTCATGTTTCAGTTGTCAATTTAAATATTTATGTAATAAATTTGCAAATTAATCGGGAAACGCTATTCTTTTGCAATTTTTACCATCATTTAAATTTATTAACTGCGCCTTAAATTTTTTTATGTATTGTTAACGAGGTTAAAGGTTATTCTTCGTCTTCCTACAATCTTAAAAAAATTACTAAGTTTATATTTTATTGAGACAATAATAAATAAATCTTAATATCATAATAAATTATAATTAATAAGCATGTTTTAAACTTTAAAGTTTATTGTTTTTAATCAATGAAATAAAATTATTCAATTCCTATTAATTTTTTATTATTCTGTTGATCGAAAAACAAATTACATTATGTAAAATTAAGACTTGATTGTTTTTATTACTCATATATCTATTTTTGAATTGCCACCGTGTTTTACCCCACCGTTATTGGCTTTGTTTCATGTTGAAGCTAATAACAAGAAGTTGTTTGATGCCATCTACATTGCACTATATTCCTAATAATAATTAATTGTAGTTCTTAACTCTGAGTATTAGCTTAATTTTTACAATTTTAACCCTCGCTCGTGGTGCCGCGATTAGAGCTAATTTAATTGGCTTTTGCGTAAAAATTAAAAAGAAAATAGTATGTCATTATTATAAAGTAAATCAAAAAACGTTTGAAGTTTTTACTCTTACATATTTTCTGTTTGGGAATTAAAACACTAAATCATTTTATTGGGTTAAAAGCACTTTCTGCAATTTGATAATCAATAGTTTCATTATTATAATAAAAAATTAATTGTAATAAACAATAAATTTATGTATTTTGTTCGAAGCTTATTTCCTGTTCAAACTCTTATAGCAAACAAATAATTTTGTTATTTATTTATGGTTTGCTACTTGCTGTTATCGTAAATTATTTTGCATGATGTATTGTAATACTATTTCATTAATGCATGCTTTTATTACACACTTACGATTTATCGATTTGTAATAATTGAATAAGAAATATGAGATGATTTAACGTCTAAAAATTTTAAAAAATCAGTAATATAATATAGTTAAATTTTTTTAAAAGTTATATCAATGAATAATAATATTTCGAGGTTGTTAAATTTTTGAAAATAAATCCCAATTGTCTCTACATCTTTGTTTTCTACGATTTATTCATTTTCTTCGTTTTTTACGATTATTACTATTACTACAAAAAAATTTTCGTAAAAAATAGCCTACTTTGTTTGTCCCGATTAAATTGTTATATTTTACTTTTACTTACTACATAATTTTAATATATTTAAGTATACCGAGATTGCAATAATTCCAAATTGCACTAAAATATTAACCGATAAAAGGATCACCCAACAACCTGATTATTCACGAACACATTATAAGTACCTTCTATATAACAGTTTTGCGAGTTTCTAAACATTCATTCATTAACCACCGTTGGTGACCGACATTTTCATCTTCTACTTTTAGAAGACACTTCTTACTTTTTATTCGATAAAAATTTTTGTTACAAATATTTTTATTAGTGATTAACTTAAATTAAGTGAATTTATAAGTGCGTTAAATTTTATAAAATCAAGTTAAGTTCACATTTTACAAAATGGATAAGGAATCCTCTGGAACAGGTAAAACGACATTTTAAAAAAATTTTATTTTTTAAATTTACTTCAAAATTTTATTTTTCGAAAGTATCTTACTAGTTCTTGTTATTCAAATAGCGTTATATAAATTTATTATTGCAAGGTGCACTTGACTCTGAATTTTCAGTGTCAGTCGGTTACATAATTACTACGTAAATAATAACAATTTTAATAATTTATTCCTGAAAATGTGTTATAAATATTTTAAAAAAATAAAAAAATAAATTAAATGATTTGAGTGAAAATATAGTTACATTTTTTTCTGTGACAAAAAGAGCATGACGCTTAATTCGACAACTAATTTTGAACTTTCTTTTCATTCGACTAATTATTTTCAATTTTCAATGAATTGCACTATTGTCTTGTAAAATGGAAAAGTTGTTCAAAAATAATTTTTGTTAAGTTAGGTATTTACCAAACAATTTTGTAACTTTCAAATTTTTTATTTTTATATTTTAAAGCAAACTGTTCTAAACAAGTTTGTTGGTTGTTTTGGTTTCTTAAAACCCGATTTTCAAATTTTCTTTATTTTTGTTCTACTAACTTGTTTCTGAAACTCTCTGAAACGCATAGCTACCACGTTCATTAGTCCAATTATATGGTTTTAATTTAATTAATACGAATTAAAAAAATTTAGAAATTATTAATTGCATTCATTAATATTACATTTTTAAGCAGTTTTTAATTTTATAACTTCGATGTTTAGATTTTTACAAAATATTCCAATTACCAATTCATTGTTTGTTTTTTGTGATTATCGAATTCAATATTTAATTTTTCAAAAAATAAAAAAATTGGTTTATTTCTTCAATAATGGTTATTGATTCAAAGTACTTACAAAATGTACTTTATAGTATTATATTATATTCATATTAAATACTATTTATTACTTTAATAAAATTTCCGTCATCCCTTTGAACTCAATTCATCATAATAAAATTAAATATTTTTACAAAAATTTTCTATTGTCAGATTACAATGATTTATTTCACATTGTTAGACAGTGGTAAATTACAACTCAAGTTGTCCACAAAATATACAAAACAAAATTTATTGAAGAAGTCTAAAATCTGACTAAAATCAACTGCGATTGACAATATTAAAACAGAAGAGTAAATCAATCCGATATTAATTTGCCATCGGAATATTGGCAGATTGAAATTCAAATTATAAAAGTCAATAATAAATTATATTGATAGAACAAAAAAGTGATTGAAAAAATCTAAATAAGTACATGGATATTTCGTGTTAATATATATAGTTCATTATTAATTAAACTCATTTTTGTTTTATAAATTGTTATTCAATTTTAACCCAGTTGAATATTATTAAGTTATTTTTGATTTTCAATTTAATTTTAAATAATAATTAGCTAAATAAACAATAAATATCAAATCTCTTAGATTAATCTTTCGACAAAATAAAAATTATAAAAATATCATAATTTTGCTAAAAATTTAATAAAACCTGTTAATTTTTAAATTTTAAAAGTAATGCGTAATTATTGTAGCTATTTTAAATAAAATGCTTATATTCTCATCAAATTGTATTATAATTTTATTGTTAACTTATAGCTTGTAATTTTAAAAATAAATCGTTATATAATTTGCACGATTTAGGTATATATTTTAAGTAGATTTTATAAATTACATTAATTATAATATTCCACTTAATTAAATGTCTAAATTTGAATACCTACACAATTCACAAAATTTCAGATAAAACTCATAGGTACTCTTAATTAATAGATGCCATAATAACAAAAGTCGCATCAAAGGTAATAGTAATTTATAACCTACCTCGTTATTTTTCACTTTTTAGAGAAGCTCTTAGCTCATTTTAATTAACAAAAATAATAAATTTTGAATATGCACAAAAGTTGTAGAATATAAACGAAGGTCAGCACGGCTGCTTTGTGATGGATGAGTAAAACATTGTAAATGAATAATAAATTTAAAATATCATAAAAATTGCAACATTCATTTAAAATAAATATGTAAAATGTTTTTGCTTTCAGGAAGTTAATTCTTGTCGGAAATAATATCTTATTATACATCTAGAGACTAAAGTACCTTTTTACCGTCTCTTGAATTAAGAGATAAAAAGTGCCAGTTCGTATTCGAAATATACCACTTGAAAAATATATTTTTTCTTCAAACGTCAAAAAGTATGCCAATCATAACAAAGTTAAAATTTTACTTCTTTATTCATAAATATCTTTACTAGCAGTAGAAAAAGTATTGTAATATTCGGAGAAAAATAACTTTTTGTTTTAATAAAGTAATATATTATTATTTGTTGTACTTAGTTGTTCATTATCAGTTCACAATGAAACAAAAAAAAAGTTTAAACTTTTAAAAGTTAATAAATTCAAGTGTACCATATATTTTACTATAGTATTAATTTTTTTCACTTTGATATACCCAGGTTTCTAATACTTTAACATTGGCAATTTTTTATGAAATTTAGCACTAAAATACATTATAATATATGTAAATTTACTCGTTTGTAAAACCAATGACATCAGCATCTGAATGATTTTGAAGTAAATAAGTAATTTTGTAAATTTCCCAATATAATCTAATTTTTGGACTAAAATCCAAAATAAATTGTTGATGTGTAGATTTAAAATTATTTACGATAATTAAATCTAAAGTTTATCTAAAGCGGTGCATAATATTGTTTTAAATAAATCATAAAATAAAAATTTGTTAATGGTATAATACAGATTTCATTAAGATTTAATTTCGTTTTAAATAAAATTAATTTGTGTACAATTATTCAGTACAGTATTCAATTAGCATTTGTTACGTGTGAAATACGAAAAATTTCGAATAAAATCAATGTCAAACAATTATAAATATTTTTCAAAAATTTTAAAGCAATATAGAAAGTAGATATAATATTATTATGTATAACGGATGTTAAGTCACTTTTACTGGTAGTATTTATGTACAATGTACTATATGAATATTTCGTGCAAATTGAAACTTAAAATAAATTATATAAATATAAAAAAGTCCACACACTTTTGCATACTTTTACGAATTATTTGTTAAACAAAGTTGCACTTTTAATCATTTTAATTTAATTACAAATAATTTCCTATTATTACTGTTTACCGAGAAAAAATAAAAAATACGAAAGAAAAAAAATTATAACTTATTTTTATATTAAATTAATTATATATAGCATTATATAATTATATTTTATATAGTACATAATTTATCCACTTAAGTACTCAAAAATTAATAATGTTTATAAATGTTTAATTTACATAGAATGAAATCCAAGTTTATTAATCTTTTACCATTTTCTTACAAGCTGGAAAATTTTAGCAATGTTATTGCAGAAAATTATGCAAATTTTTTAAATCAAAAAGTACATTATTTTATTTTATTTGCATTTGTTTTTTCAAAAAAAAAAAAAATTTAATTTTCAATTTAACTGCGTTTTGTTGTTTTGAATGATAAATTGTTATTATTATTAATGAAATACAACACAGCACGCTTACAAGAACTTACAAAAATAATTCAATTATGAACTAGGTTCGTGTATTCCACAAATCATCCTGTATGTTGTTTATTAAATATTATAACAATTATAAGTTAAACGTACAACCACTTCAATTGCAGACTACAAGGTTAAGGCGCCCGGCAGGTCGGCTGACCCTGTAATATATCTATAACGCACTTGTGATTAGTCAATATATCTTATTTAAAATATTTTAATTGTTGGAAAAATTTTGCTGACTGTCAAAGATTGCGTAAAGTTGACTGATTACAATTGACAATGTTTTCTTTTAAAAAAATCGCCTGTATAACTTAGTTTAGCAAGATATGAACATCTGGTAACTCTGTTGAGCATAACAATTCCTAAGTCAATTAAAGTAATTAACGCTAAAGTAAATTATTAATAAGTGCTGTATTTTGCAGAGAAGGGTATTTTTTGTATATAAATTATGTAATATAATCTAATGAACAATTATAATTAGTTAAAATTTTACTTGGTAACCTTGCAGTATTATTTTTTGATTCCAAAACCAGGAGATTCCGATTATATTATTTTCGATAATAATTGTAGCTATATTTATTATTTAATTTTCTTATTAATTGCTTGATATTTTCAGTTAAAAAACAAAGATAATTTTAATTAAACGTAAATACTACAACAGATTTATTGTGATTTTTGAGTTTGATTTTGTAAATTAGGTACTATTATTTTTTCTCAAGACCCCGCCAAGTGTAACTTCTTTAAAGTGAATAAAATCATTTTTTTATTACTTTGGAATGGGGAACGATTAACAATATATTATCTAGAACGTTTGCTAAAACAAACTGGTTTTATAATTCTTACCTTTTCTGTAAGAACATACTACAAATTAATTATTCCAATTTAAAATTAGCAAAAAATCATGCTTTTCTGTTAACAATGCGTTATTTCGGTGTGCTTTATGCACCGAAACACAAATTTAAAATGCAATTACTTTAAAATTTTTAATAAAGTTATAACTTTCACTTACTAATTTGCTATAGCCAAATTGATTATTTTGGCAAAGCACAAAAATAGTTTGGCTAAAGAACATAAAGTTTAATTGCACTCGAATAATAATTAAGACATAAACTTTACTTTTTAAAAAAACTCTCACGATACAAAACTGATATCTGTCAATACAGCATTTAAATTCAACTTTTCACGATGAAGTGCTAGGTCACCTCTACTAAATATTAACTATAAAATTCATAGTTAATTTTTACCAATCATTGGCAATATGTATAATCAATTTAATATTTTGGCGACTATTATTAATAATCAATCGATCAAATTAATTTCACTCCTATGACCTATAAAAAATAAATAAATATTCAAATTTTTACATAGACGCCTATACCTTGCGCAAATATTTTTAAATTAATTTATTAAGGAGATTGAAAACCTCTATATGGGCACTCAATTAAAAAAATATGATTATAATAAACTTTTGCAAAAATAGACATGTTGGTATTGCGTAATGGAATCATCAAAAACAGTCGGAACTTGATATATCTCAAAGTTTACAAATAAATACAAATTGTTATTAAAACAATTTACTATCAATTTTGTAGTACTATGGCATTGTTTGCCTATTAATATTAATTGATTAATATTGTCGATACTATCACATTATCAAAAACATTTTCTACTTGATACTTTTTTCTTTTACGACAGTAAAAAAGTTGGCTTCCATTTTCTAATTTATTCAAGAATATGAAATGTACAAATATTAAACAAAAATAAAACACAAAAATAATAATAAAAATAATTTTTTAAACATTTCTGTTTTAAATCTGTAATTTCGAGCAATTATTGTAGTAGGTACCTAATTATTATAATTAACAAATTAATTGAATGTTGTGAGATTTATTGAAAAACACTATAAATAAATCGATTATTCAGATAAATTTAAATTTGATTGTCTTCGAGCAATTTGAATTATTCATATTTTAAAGATGTTTGCTATTTATAGCAAAAACTAACTATCAGCATTTTGAAAATTTTGATTGTATCGTAAAAAAGTTATAACACAACAATATCAATCCCATTTTGTAAACACAAAATGTTAAATATTTACTAAAAGTGTATAATTCTATTCATTTATTCATAGTCTAAATAAAATTGAGTTAAAATTCAATTTAATTGGAATAGAGGTACGGATTTAGCACACAAGTCATAAAATGTTTACAAAAATAAAGTTTAGAACATTTTTGCATCAAACGCGCGAAATCATTGCGTCAGAATGTTAATTTGAACCGAAACGGGCAAATCGAGAGAAAAAAGTCATCCAAATTATTCTTATAAATTATTATAAGAATTATATGTAAATTATAACTTCTCATTTTCCGTAAAATTTAAATTTCAGATTTTAGGATAAAAAAATTTTTATTTTCGAGATTGCAAAGGGGAGGCATATACTTAGCATAAACACAAATATGAAATACTAGGAATTCTCATTTACAACGTTAAAAATATTCATTCATTGTATACTTACTATTTTTTAAAATAATTTAAATATAATTAAATTAATTTTTTATTTTATTTGAATACTGGTCGATTTATCTTATTTATAAATCATAAAATTTTTACAAAAATTACCGAAACCTTAAATACAGGCAAAAAATAAAATTAAAATTAAACAAACTAAACAAAAACGTTAAAACAATAAATTTTAACCGCCAAGAAGAATATAGTACGTTGGAAAATATTATTTAAAAAACAATAAAAAATATATTGGTTTATTACATTTAACAGGTTTAGAATAAACGAAAAAAATAAAAATTGCTATATGAAAATTTATAAAATTTTTAAATTGAAAAAGACAGAATGTTTGAAATAAAAAATTACTCTATAAAAATATGATGAAATTTTGAAATAAAAATTTTTTTAGCAATGAGGCCCTATTTCAGGATTATTTTTGATCTTCGCTTGCATATAACTAAAAAAAACAATAAATAATAAGAAGCAAAATATATTCAAAACAAATTAAGAAACTAAAAAATAATCAAGAAAATGTTAAAAATTATTACGGATTAAATGCACTTAAAAATTCATTTTTAAGTTTATTTTTACTAAAATTAAAGTTTAAAAATGATGATTTGAATTTCGAGGCATGAAAATTATAATCAACCTAAAGCAAAATGAGTTATTTTCAACTTGACTGATTCGTGCAGGAAAAGACCGTTTTGTATTCTAAACTGAACCTGCGATCATGCTAAGTTATATTATGATGAAAATGTTCTCTCTGTGAAGTTTTGAGATAATCATCTAATTGAATAGTCTACACACCGTTTAAGATTTAAATCTTTCTGTATGTTCTCACACATTTGCAAGCAAGTCATTGCAATAGACGTTAGCAAATAAGTTAAATGTTGATAAAAATCCTTCAAACGTCTTTGCCATATAGGTACTAAGTTGGAAGATCGTCCAATAAAAATTTGTTAAAATGAATGATCGATTATTGAAAAGTCCAACTGTTTAGCAACATCAAAGGCAAACAAGATAGATTGTGCACTAAATAATATTGAAACTAAATCAAAGATGTTAAAATTACAAAATCAGTTTAGACACTTAAAAATCTCGTATTTTATAAATCTTATCGACCTAAATAATTTCGGTCGGTTAAGAGATTACTTATTTGAAGTGCAAAATTCTTTTTACTTATTATTTTATTTTAATTAAGTTCTCTCGTTTGATATCAATGATTTTATTTATTAACGTGGATAATTAATAGTGATTGACTGACTTACAAAGGTTAAGTAATTCTTGTTTATTTTCTATTCTACATACACAATCTAATACAAATAAGTAATGTAATTACAACTTTCATTCTGTAAACACAAAACAAATGGGTTACAAAAATATTATTAATTTTTTTATTTAAACTACATAATTACTACTATAAATGTCTAAAATTAATTATTTAATTAAAATTTTGCCGTAATAATATCGAATGGATTTTGCACTTTTATGCTTGTTAAAAGTGATACGTTAACGAGTTTATAACCTAAATTTTTTTATCATAAATTGCAAGTTAGAGGCGTTCTCAATTTACTAAAGGTATACCGATATAGGTTATAGTTAATAATAATGGTAAATTTTTATTATGAAAAAATCGGAACAGAAAGATCGTGAAAAGCTTTCAAGTCACGTGAAAGTCACATAATAAAAATTAAAAACCATTCCACTTGAAAAAATTGAAAAATAAAATATTATTTCTCCAACTCAAAATAATAATAATTAGCATCTATTATTACACTGCTGTTTCCGATGGATAATAAATTTTAAGTATTAAATTACCTTTCATATGCCAATGATATTGTCAATATTTATTTTGCATAAAGCTTTGAAGTACATAGTTGATTAATGTTTTGGAACAAATTGTTACTGTAAATTAATTAACTTGACTGGTTAGCCTGATAAACGATAATTTTGTTAGCTTATTGTAAAAATATTTCTGAATTTTTTTAGGTGCGAGGAGCATCTTGGGATTATCTGATATAACAGACAATCAAAACATATGGAGAATGCTAGCAGCGGAGTTTTTGGGAACATTACTGTTGGTCTTTATTGGTTGCGGATCAGTAACCATCTCCGATAGTCCAACCAATTTTCAAATAGCTCTTACATTTGGATTAGTTGTTGCAACATTGGCTCAAGTAAGTTTTATATCTTGTCAAAAAAAAAATTAGGATTTTCACTTTTTCTATAATTTGAAGATCATTTCGGAAGCACCATAACTCTCGTCGTCAATCAGATTATTTCAGATAACCAGAAAATGTAGTACCTACTTGACATTGCTGAAATTATGGCATCATAAATGCTTATCTAAAAATATTAATTTTATTTTATTGTTGTAAATGTAATGTAAAACAGTTAAACATGAAATCATAAGTTTGTCAAAAACAAAAAAGGTTACTGTTCTTGTCGTTCAAATTTCTTAAAATAATTACGTATTAACAATTATTAACTTGTAACTTTGATAAATAAAACACCCTTGTCAGTAATTTTGATGGACGATACGTGGGCACATAAATAATTTTTTACTTTAGTTTACCAAGAATAAATAAAAAAATAGTAGGCAAAATTGCCTTGTCTTGGTGAACAGTTCCTGATATCTACATTTTTTACTGTGAGAATTTTTTATTGTCTTTTGAGTTATTACACGTTATCATTAATTTAACGTAGAATTTTAAGTAGGTTTAAATTAATTTTTTTTATTGCGAAACTGTTGTGTACGTATCAAGCAATACATCATCAAGTCCGACTTGAATATTGTAAATTCAAATATGGTAAAATAAGATAGGGAATCTAAAATTAACCTAAGTTCTACTTTTTGCATAGGAAGAGAGAAGTCATTGCAAAGACACCTCAAGGGGCATGTTTCAAAATAGTACTAATACTATTAATTGAAAAGTATAAATTGATTAATATCACCAATAAATAACCTTGACTGTGCTTTTAAAATAGGTAATTTAATTAATATATACCAAAAACCACGCAGCTAAACTTCTAGTACCAGTGAATTTTCACTTGTATAAAACAGGATCCTGTCCGTGCTGAATGGTATAGGATTTCTACCCACTAAATTATATTATTTGTATTAAATTCTTGTTAGAGTAAAAGAACAAAGAGAATGTTATTAATAAAAATTTAATTAAATTTTATTACGCAAATAAGGATGAACACTGAGAGTGATTCCACCCCACTCAAAAGAAATACCTGGTTACGACACTGTTATAATTATGAATGTATTATATTGATAATAAAAATTTAATCTGAGAGGTAAACCACAGACCAACTTGTACAAAAATTCTCTCAGTTTTTAATTTTTAAAATTCCTTCATTAATTATCTTACAATTCTTTGCTCTTGTACACCATAATTATACCCCTCTAAAAAAATTAACTATGGCACTGTTAATTTATATGAAGAACCTTGGATTTTGTTCATTCCCTACGTATTATTTAGAAAATTCTGAAAGTAATGTGTCAATGCGGCTCTCAAGCCGCGCTACTGAGCGAACTAGTTAATGTTATGTTTAATAACAAACATTTAATCTAACCTAACTTATATTGATAGCCTACTATATAATATTTTAATACAACATATTATATTCGGAATAGAAAATATCCTAAAAAATTAATTTTTAAGTATATTTACTCTGGTAGCTAGTAGTATGTAATGTTAAAATAAACAAAACAAATATTAAAATATTGAATTTTTTTACTTAACAGTTAAAATTCAATATTTTAATAATTGTTTTGTTTAAAATAGAAAATAACTTAAAAAAGTTTTTAGAATTTTTTAAGTATTTGTGTGGTATTTAGTAGTATGTGATGTTAAAATAATAAAACCTAACAAAATGTTAAAATAATAAATTTTAACTGTCAAGTAAATAATTACATACTACAAAGAAACATAATATTTAAAGAAACCAAAATGACAATAATTCACATTGAACAAGGTTGAACTTAGAAATATTTAAATAAACAAGAAATTAAAATCTGAAAAAATTATATTATAGAAATGATAAAAATTACTAAAAATTAAAAAAATTAAAAAAACCTGTAACATAATATAAAAGCTTTTATTTCACGATTATTTGCGATCATCAGTTATGTATAACAGTAAAAATAAAAAGAAGTGAGAGCAAATATACCAAACAAAATTGAAAAAATTTTAAATTAATAAATTAAATTAAATAATGCGCTTACCAAATAACCTAACTGAACATAACATAACCTTTTTTTTTTGTTTTATTTGTCTATATTACATTCGGAGTTCGATAAAATTCTTCAAATCGTACTCACCAAACAAAGTCACTTGTCTTCTTCAAAAACACAATTGTTAATTCTATTATCTAGAAAACAAAATAAATGTTACATAAAAATGTTCAGTCAAACTTACGAGAAGGCACTGAAAGATGTCTACCGAATATTAGCTGTAATACTTTTCATTTTTCATGATTGTAGCGGGAACAGGAACAGATACTAATAAAATTCTAAAATATTGGTAGTTGATAGACAGCCGTTTTCAAAAAATTAAAAATGAAAGATTTTAAACTGCTTGTATGTCGTAAAGATGACCAAAATCGAAACAACCGGAAGGCTTGCAGTGGTTTCTTTTATATGTACTTTATTTAAAATGCTACGTATTTATGATAATTGGGAAGTTTAATAACCTTTATTAAGGCTGGAAATTTTTATCATTTTGGTATTCAAATATTCAAATAATTAGAACATTCAAAATATTCGATTATTCAAATTTTCATTCTCCTTGAGGTTCGATATATCGAGGTTTCACTGTATATAAAAGAAAGAGTCCTCATTCATTCATTCATTCATCAAAAAATCGTGATTGATTGATTCTTTATTACCAATTCAAAACAATTCAGTCAATTCAATTTAAATTGCAAATATAGAGTTGTTAGGTTAGACCTCTATATTGCGATATCCTCCCAGTATTATTTTTCAAAAAAAAGTTATTTAATCTTAAACTTTAATTTTAGTCGTGAGTTCAAGGTGACTTGCAAATATTTTTTAGAGCATAAAACTCTTCTTTTTAATTTTTGATTATAATTTTTCCTTTGCTTACAAAATACAAAATTTCTTATAAAATACTTTCACTTCAACAAAACGACTTTTAATTTATATCAAAATCACTTATTATTTTAAAAATCATTAAAAATCTCGATTTAATCTCCCAACGGACGAACATCAGTCCGCTAACCTTCACGCTCCCTAGCGTAAAGCAATCTTTGCTACTTCTTTATCAACTTCGTAACAAAAATAAATATTTTACGCAATTTTAACTATAAGTACAGGAAGCATAACTCAAAACAAAATAAACTTCCAAAATTTACAAAAATAAACAAAACAAAATTTTGAACGTTTTCAAAACACGACAATATATAGTGATTCCTGGATATGAAATCACCACTCTATGCTAACCGCAGCGTCACCCGGTTTTTGCAAGAGTACAGAAACTAATCAGGATCGAGGGTTTAGGTTTCTCTCTTCGCTTTCTCAGTAAATTATTACCAAAATTTGTTTTTAAAATATTCAATCAAATTATTTAAACTTTAAAAAATTTTATACTTGGTGGAGGATCGAACTTACAATTTCAATTTAACAATTCAATAAAATATCTTTTAATCTACACCTTGTGCTCCTATAACTGCAATTTTATTTTCAAACTAAATCGCATAAAATATCTAATTATTATAAAATTTAAAAAAATTAACAATTTATTGCAGCAATGAACTTTTCCAAAAATGATCACGCTAAAACTTATACGCGATACCAGCATGCAGCTGTCCGCCTCATCACACAACTTTCTCGTTTTTTCGACAAATTCTTCAAAGTATTAAATCAATTCCAATTAAAATTTCAATTAAACAATCATTTGCCAGAAAAATATTACCAAAAATAAAAAAAAAACACAATAAAAAATCTCAGATTCAGCGGACCCAAAAAGTACACCTGCCGTGTTCACCATCTTGGCACTTTAACTTTTACAAAAATGTCCTTGTAATAAAAAATTTAAAAATCAATATGATACAAAATTACAACATTTTTCTAGTCGTTACTATTATTATTATTGCCAGTAATAATCTAAATATATTATATAACATTTTTTAAATAATCGAATTATTTAAGTATTTTTTTATAAATACATTAAATTATTTGAATATTATTTTTTTGTTAATCTAAAAAAAAATAGAAAAAGATAATTATTTTTGTTATAATTCTCTATAAATATCAGTTTCAACCAATCGAATTAACTTGCATACTCTTCAAGTATGTCGATCGCCAAAACCTTTTAGTTACAATATAAAAAAATACGGAATGTATATTCCTTACGTGCGATTATTTCATTTTAAGCTACTAACCCAGCAAATTAAAATTTGAGGAACAGTACGGCCTTCAGGCCGCACAATCTTAGCAATCGAATTTTAAATATTATTTAATCCAATTTTGTAATTTAAAAAAACTTAAATTAAATTAAATTAAATTTAAAAAAAAATTTCAAATACGAGATTTTCGCTGTAACATGCTAAATTTCAAAAGTTATTACATTATTTCAGAATTTATGAATAGAAATTCTTTTAAAGCAATTAATTTGAGGTTCCATTGTTCTTAATTTGTTTATCGGAATTTTTAAAAATTATTACCAATTTAGATTTTTTTTTAATTGTAACTAATGAACAGCTAATCATAACATGCGGTTAGTAATAAATAATGCATGACCAGTGGGCGTGATTCATTTTTTATGGATCACTGTGTTTTACTATAAGATCGATGATTGATATTCAGTTTGCTGGATCCTAATCCTTTATGTATTCGTGAATCAGTTGTTAAATTAAACTTCTGACGAACATGGTATCAGGTTAGGGGTTCTGTAATAAAGCCGTATTGATCAACGATGTAACAATTACAAAAACAATAACGGTTGTAGTTTTATTCATCTAAAATATTATAAGTTGTTGTCCATGTAGAATAAAATTAGTTTGATTAAAATTTTATTAAAGAAAACGTTTTCGAAACTTTCCCTTGTCTGAGCATCCGAGCATGTAAAAAATTATTGTTACCAATTATCTAAAATGGAATAACTATTTCTCATGCACTATCAAATTATATATATTAAACTGAAAGTACCGAGAAAACAATAGATCTGACCCTGGTTTGAAAAAGTGTAAATTCAATTAAATTTCGTCTTGACTGTTACATTAAGACCGATAATTGCATGACAATGCATAAATTTTAATAATAACAACTGTAAAAACCGTAATTTTATATTCTGTCTATAGAAAACAAAATTTTCGTAGGATTTACAACAGCAAAAACAAAAAGTTGTAAAATTAAAAAATTAAAATGCAAACATTAAGATTGTTAAAATATAATAAAAGAAACTGCATTTACGATCAATTATTTATTATAAAATAAATAAGGAAGGGTTTTATTACAACTGTGGCACACTTTTGGCAATATTTTGAATGTCAATTTAACAGTTGACCGTGGCCAACTAACCATGAAATATAATATCATTAATTAGTTCTTTAACTTAATTAATATTATGCTAACGCATTTATTCGATAGTTGTAGATAATAATCGCTAAATTTGAATGAAAAATTATCTTTGTTCGGTTTAACATTCTTGAATGCATTACAGTTATACTTTATACGAATTACGAAGTATACGGTAACACTAATGGTAATGACAAATAATATTGATATGTAAATGCACTACAAGAATTTTAAAATCTATATCGTGATTTAACACACCTCGGGGTATGCTTGGCTAATTGAAAGAAATACTATCTAATCTTGAAGAAGCCTTTTCATGTTATAAAATCTATTCAAACTACAAAAATTGTATGTATATACAATTAGCTCGTGGAAATAATTTAAATTATCAAGGACCTTATAGCTTGCAAAATCTAATATATGAGATTAACATTAAATAAAGTCAAAACTTTTTCTATTGCATTAATTTATCGATATAAGTGTGTAACTAAGAAGTTTTTATTACGTGGGTAGTTACTAAATTATATCAAAAAGTGGGTTGCGAGCCTAATATTTTATAAAAGGGTGATTATTTATTAATTAAATTTTCAATTGCGTAAAACATTTTACTTTCAACTTTTGAGACCGATTTTTGAAAACTCATAAAATACCAAAGCATCTGATATCTCCATCATCTCGTTAATGAACTCTATAAAGGAAATTATA
The DNA here is from genome assembly GCA_911387805.1 of Cantharis rustica. Lineage (NCBI taxonomy): Eukaryota > Metazoa > Arthropoda > Insecta > Coleoptera > Cantharidae > Cantharis > Cantharis rustica. Next base: position 43,112,875 of record OU426879.1, read on the forward strand.
TTTACAATACTGCGGTTTTGCTTCCGTTTGATTTCATAACAATAATGCGATAATACCAATAAATAATAATCTATTAGGGCCAATTACATGATGGTATTATTGTTTCGTACACCAATGATCTTCGCATCACCGTTTAGAGCAAATAAATCGTTTGGCAATTTTTTGTTCACGTTCACGGTTTAATCTATAATTTAAAATTAAATTAGATTAAGACATATGAGTTGATTTGAATATAAGAAATAAATACGCTATTATGGACAAAAGTCGCTGACATTTACATTGTATTGAGAGATTGAGACACAATGAGGCCAATATCATGAAAGGTGTTATCATTTTTGTGTTTCATTGAAATCTTAAATATAATTTATTAATTTGTCAGATAATGACTACCAATTTTACTCTTCTGATGAATTAGAGTCATTAACTAAATAAAACAGTAATTGTATGGATAACGAGTAAATAATAAAGAAAGATTAACTAATTGCAAGGTATTATAGGATGCCTATTAAATTAACCCTCGGGCAATTTTAAAGTAGAACGAAACACTGACATGATAGCAAAAATATATATACTTATAGTGTTACCATCATCGACAATGTCATAATCTGTCTTTTCTTCAACGTAAATTATGCAAAATTACAATCAATATCGCTAAACGTTACATCAAAACGCTAATAATTACAATAATATTTAAATATCACATTTTTGTACCCACATAAAAAATGAAATACAGTGTCACGACCAGATGGATAATTATTAATACCATGCAATTGCAACAAATAATTAACTAAATCTAGGCGTGCATCTTATTCATTGTACGTTATAAGTTTATTACTTGTATTCATGCATTCCGTTTAAGTAAAATTTATCCCACGACCTTTAATACATATTTAAATTTATTAATAATTAATTGATGTTGTGTCAATACTCGTCCTTCGCTATCGGGGCGTACTTTAAATTTATTTTTCTTCATAAACAAACACAAATGTACCTAGTCGGGACATCAATTCTGTTACCTATAAGGAACCGCCAGGTTTTACAGCTTAAAATTACAAAGGGTGGTAAACAATTTTTTTTTTTGGGAACTTGTATAGAAAATTTTAGGTACTACAACCTGCAACATGGATTAGAAAGTGAAAAATAATAGGATAGCATTTATTTTCAAATAGTGAAATTTATAAATTGTTAAAGAAATATGTGGGTATCTTCGTACTATCACAACTCTGCAAGTGATTAAAGCAGTGCGTGAAAGAATTAGGCAAAATCCGTGTTGAGACACATTTAGGCCAACATAGAGGCTAACAATAGCTTTAACAAAAATCAGACATAAAAGATCCAAACGGCATAGTAATAATAATTTTAAAAATATTTTACCGCTGAAAAAAAATTAAATAAACAGAACGATCGTGTTTATAACCACAGCTTTAACGAAGCAGTACAAAAAGTTCCAAGAGTTCAAATAGGCCATTATCCAGCATTTATGATTGTTTGGTAGGAGTGTATTCTACTAAGGAGTTCACTTTTGTGAAAAAGACGTTAAAATATCGACACCAGTTTCCCCAGGGGATGTTAAAAGAGGTGGTTAAAGCCCCTTAATGACTTCCTCCTTCAAGGAAACTATTGGATATTTCAACAGAACTCCACACCAGTATACAAAGCTACAGAGAATACTCAAAAGTGGCTAGTAAAAAAATTACCTGAGTTTATTGCAGCAGAACAATAGTCTTCTGGAAGTCCTGATCTGAATCCTTTAGATTATAAATTGTAACCAGTTCTTTAAATATTGTTTGTAGTAAACTTCACAAAAATATCCGGCTTTTGAAACTGGAATTGGTAAAAGCAGCAGCATCCATACCGTTAAAAGTCATGCATGTTGCAATAGACGATTGGCCGAGGCATTTAAAAGCTTGTGTATCAGTTTCAATAAATATATTAAAAATATATTCTTTATTTATATAATAAATAATAAAATAGTGTCCCGACTAGGTACATTTATTATTCAATGCCTACTCGGTCAAAAAAATCCAAAAATAAATTGATATTTTAATTTGATTATTGATTGCAAGTTCTTGCAATATCAGACAATTATTTTTGTTTGGTGGTGATTTGGCGAACAATCAAGTTTGTTTCATTTGCCAAACATTCGGCAAATGCAGACTTAGCAAATAATCATATCAAATTTTTTAGAAAAGACCAAAAAATGCACAACGAGATGCATGAAACGAGAAAATTCCGTATTTATCGTCCAATCTAATTTAAATTACTCACCTCTACTAAACATTTTTAATAAATAATACCCCTCTTCTAACTTATCCTACCTCCTCTTACATTATTTCTTTTATATTGATTATATTGATTATTATATTACATTCTAATAAATCCACACTAAAATATACAATTTTTTCAAAAATATCCCTCTCCTACTCTCTCCCTTTTGTCTTGCAATTTGGACGATAAATACGGAATTTTCTGGTTTCTCTTCCTAGTTCATCGCCTGATGATGCCATAGTATGGTGAAAACGTTTACGATGATATACATAATGGTGTATTTATATTGTGTTAACTTAAAACATTTTATTTATTTTTTTTTTATAAAATTAAATTTTACATGTTATATGAAATTGAAGAATAATTTAATTCATAACTTACATAAAATTGTTCAAAAACTATTTAATTGAATGATATAGCTTGCTACATAACTGTTCAACTTTTATGTTTCGATTTTCGGAATCTCGTCAGGCAAACCTGGAAAATTATTAAATTGATTGAGAAGTTATGCTATTAAATTCAAAATTCAAACTTGATTAAAAGTCAAATTTATTTGACATTTGTAAAAACAAAAATTATATCTACTTGAAGCCAAAATGAATAAATAAACTTATTTTGAAAAATTCTAAACCGGAAAATTAAACAAACCCAAATAAAAAACCTAAAATGAAACGTTAGTTGTAATTAAAAATTACAAAAGTTGTAGATTGCCCCAATTTCAAGATTTCATGTGTATTAACTTAGTGAAATATACAGGACATGTAACATGTAAAAATTAATTTTATAGAAAAAATATTATCCCATGTTAATAACCTTAACTATTAAGGGCTGGGATTATAAACGACAAATAACTAATTTACTTGTGAGATTGTCAAATAAGTAAATTTACTTGCTAGATTCGGTATTATAAAGCACGAATAGTTTACTTTCGAACTAAATCTAGCAACTAATTTAACCCCTCGATTTTGTTCAACTAAATATTTACTTGTGAAGTAAATTGACAGCTCAAATGATTTGTGAGGTTATTCGTTTTAAATGAAAGGTATCCCATAAAAAGTGCAAGTACACCCAACTAGTGGGCGCTAGTTGTGAACTTACACATAGCCTATAGCCGATACCATTCTTCAATATAATCATAACCATAAAATTTAAAAATTAGTTCTAACGTATCATAAAATTTTGAGCACCATGACCAAGACATCTAGTATCAAATCGTCTAAACATAATAGGAAATTAAATATTAAGTTAGTTCTTTACTTGGTTACTTTCCTTTATAGTACTCAAATTTTATTTCGTAAATTTTAGTAGTCAAGTAAATTTACTTTGAAACTAACTAACTTGTGAGTTATTTATGTTTTATAATACTGGCCCTAAAACATTTTAGTTCTAAAAAGTAGTTGTGCAATTTTTGATTTTTTCTAAAAAGTTTGATATGATTAATATCGAGTTACACTACCTAAACCACTTATCTATTGATTATTTGGCGAATAATGTCCTAAGAATGTAAGAATATTAAATTACTAAAACTTGTAGTAAGCTGTTATGATAACGAAGATTACTAATATCTATATCTCGTCGTGTATGAATCATCGAAAGGCAGTTAGATTATTTTGTCTTAATCTTGTAGTCAAAACAAATAGTTATTACATTTTTATTCAAGTACATCTAAGATTTCACGAATAAGTCCAAAGACATAACCTAATGTATTGTGTTGCCAAATGTATGTTCAGTAAATATCATTGTAGTTCTGATGATTGTATGAGATTCACACTATCTCTACTTATTTTCTAGCAAAACTTCCATAGAAGAGATTTATCATGTTTAGTTGTTAAATTGACAAATACTTACTCCGTATTGTGACGTCGGGTATAATAACAATGTCACGAAGAACTGTTTTTCATTCAAGTAAAAATGAAAATTCAACTACTATGATCTATATAATTTTAAAAAGTATTAGTATTAGTTAGTGGGTAGATAAAAAAATTATAATTGGTAGATTTAAATTTAATTAAATTATAATTTTTAAATGTTTTAAATTAATAATATAAAAGAAGAAACGGGGTGATATTGATACCCAAGCATATGTCTTGCTTTTTTTTTTTTTTTTTTTTTTTTTTTGACTTTATTTATAATTTACAATCTGTTGTGAAACATTCAGTAAATCTTGTGACATACAATAAATTAACGTGTGAAAGTGGATCCAGTGATACACTCTCTTATATAATCTTCAAGTTAAACTTAGAGCTACATAGTAACACAGCAAATTCTATTTAAGTTTTTGAACATTTTGTACAACATAAGTACGCGATTTCATGATTACAATTTTTGTATTTATTCACTAAATCTTGTTTTAAGATCAGAGAGTTTAAACCTCTTTAGTCTACTCACTTCACAGCTATTATTGTAGCTAAGCTTTTCCGCAAGTGGATTTGGATGGTTTTCGAGTCTTTCATGATAAGCTTTGTAGAAATTATTAATTTCTTCTCTAATTGTTGGCATCTCCAAGTCCCGCTGAATTATTTGGTTTGTGACGTACCAAGGGGCATCAACAATCATTCTCAAAACTTTTGATTGAAAGCGTTGAAGAATGTCTATATTTGAGTTGGACGCAGAGCCCCACAGCTGGATCCCGTAAGTCCATATAGGTTTTATAATTATTTTATAAATCAGCAGTTTGTTTTCTGTTGTGAGTTTAGATGTTCTACTCATGAGCCAATATAATTTTCGAAGTTTGTGTCCCATTTGCTTTCTTTTTGTAAATATGTGTTTTTGCCATGTTAACCTTCTATCTAGATGGATTCCCAGATATTTAACTTCATCCATTTGAGGGAGTTGACAATTATTCAGAAGTACAGGTGGACATGTATTTCTCTTCAACGTAAAGGTTATCTGTGCAGACTTTGTCTCGTTCACTTTGATTCTCCACATTTTCAACCACTTTTCTATTTCGCTGAGGCTTCTTTGTAACATTTCACTAGCTATATTTTGGTGTTTATGGATGGCTATTATAGCTGTGTCGTCTGCAAACGTGGCCGTTGTGACAGACTTTGATGTAGGTAGGTCAGCTGTGAACAGAACATATAATATTGGTCCAATTACGCTACCTTGGGGTACCCCCGAGCGAATGGATGTTAGTGGTGTGTGCTCATCTTGGTACTTTACCAGGAAATGTCTATCCGTCAAGTAGGATTTCAGCATTCTGTAGTAGTTATGAGGTACTTTCTCCTTTAACTTATATAACAGGCCCTCATGCCAGACCTTATCGAAAGCTTGAGTGACGTCAAGAAACGCTGCAGAACAGTAACTGTTGTTCTCGAATGCTTTATGTATTTCTGTCACAATTCGATGGATTTGTTCGACAGTACCATGCCGCTGTCTGAAGCCAAACTGATGATTGGGGATCAAGCAAAGTTCCTCTAAGATTGGTCTCATTCTTTTTAGGATCATTTTTTCAAACAGCTTTGATAATATCGGCAAGAGACTGATCGGTCTGTACGACTTTACATCCTCAATTGGTTTACCAGGTTTTGGAATGAGAATCATTTGGGCGACTTTCCATTGCGCTGGGAAGTATTCTCGACGTAAGATAGCATTAAACAACTGAGTTACATACTTAAACCCTTTATCTGAAAACTCCTTTAGTATTTTTCCTGTTATTAGATCGTAGCCGGGAGCTTTCTTTGGACTAAGATCGTTTTTTATGACAAACTTAATTTCAGTTTTTTTGAAGCGTTTGATTGGTAGTTCCAGCTGATCGGGAGAATCTAGAAATTGTCTTACATGTTCTTCTTTAGTGTGATTTTCAGATTTGAACGGTGTAAAAACGCTGCCCAAATGTCTTGCAAAAAGCATCGCCTTTTCACTATCACTCTTAGCCCATTGCCCATTTTCCATTAGAAGTGGTGGATAGGTATCCTGGGGCTGCTTTAATTTCTTAGTTGCTTTCCAAAGTGAATAGTCCGTGGCTTCCGTTGCAGATAGGTTTGTCAGGTAGTTTTGTATATTTTCATTTTTGTAATTACTAAACAACTGTTTAAGTTCTTTTACAGCTTTATTTAGTTTGCTTTTATCCTGCTGAGCTCTTGTTTGATGCCATATTTTCCTCAGTTGGCGTTTTTCCGAAATCTTTTGTTTTATAGTAATCGGACATTCTTCTGTATCCTTAGCCTCTTTACGCAACGGTGTTGAGTTCCAAGCTGCACTTTGTATTGCTAGAGTTAAGTGTTCGGTTGCTTCATCGATATCTTCGTTAGTTTTTAAAGGAATTTCTAGTACTAAATTTTCGTCTAGCAGGCATTTAAACTTTTCCCAATTTGTTTTCTTACTAGTTAAGAAGAGAGGTTTCTCTTTGTTTGTTATTTTAGAGCTTAGTGTTAGTCTTGCTTTTCGTCAAATTATTTTAACCAGCTGATTTAATGATTTCAATAAAATTTTTAAGGTTTTTTCGGGCATCATAAGTAAAATACTGTAGGCTAATAAAAATCTTGTCGATTGAACCTGCTTTTGATCTAAGGACTAAACGAAAATGACGAACAAAACCTGAAACAAAAAACAAATTAATAGTTTATAAGTTTGAAAAAAATAAAAAAGATTTAAAACATAGTTAATAAAAGAATTTAGAACAAGAAACTAGACAAGTGCTGTATAAAAATACTAGAAATTTGAAACGAAGTATAACAAAATTTGGGCAGGAAACAAATAAAACGATTAATAAGAACAAAACTGTAGAATCTAATCATGCAGTTGAATTTAAAATTGTAAAGCTGCAGATAGAAATAAAAAACAGTAAAAATAAATTATTCGAAAATGAATCTGAAAAGTAGACGTAAAAACTAAAAATTCGATATATCGTGGGCATACAGGAAAAAGTGACTATGTCAAAAAATTTCGAAAATGAGTTAAAATGTTCAAGTACCGTAAAAATATAAGACTCAGGTCTGGAAAAAACTTCTATGTTCTAATAACGTATTGAACATGTTTTATTATTCAAAAACAAAAATTAAAATATTATAAAGCTGATTTTTCGCAAAATGCGAAACATTCAATTTGACTTTTCTCGAAACTCTATTTTTGACATAGTCACTTTTTCCAGTATGCCCACGATATATAGTGTAGTGTCCGCACTAAGTGATTAAAATGGGTTGCGAACTTAGCAATAAGATAACGGTATTTGCAACTAGGGGAACAAAACAAAGCAAAACTCTATTTTAACATTTTTTTACCAGTGTATGTTTTTTGTGTGTTTTTTATTTTGATTTCAGTATGTTTAATATTTAAATATATTGTCGTGGTTCAAAATGGTTGCGACCCACCCTGTGCATTTTGATAAAAATTTTGTTTGTAAGTGATTTTAAGTTGCAAGACTGAAAATTGGACAGGTGGGGGCGAACCGACGAGGAAAGTGGCTTTTTGCCGTAGAGCCGCGCGAGAGAGCGAGCGAGCCGATTTATGGCTCGTTAATTTTTGACTCAAGTGAGTTATTTTTGAGATTTGTGATTTTTTTGAAATTGTGAGTTATTATTTTTGATTCGAATAAATGATTTTGATGCGAATGCATTAATTGCGTAATTTTGGATTAATTTTTGATAATTGAAATTTGGATAATATTTGGATAATTTTTGATGAATTGCTACTGAACTGTAGATAGATTTGATGGTTTTAATTTACATTGGAAAGAATAATTGAAATTATAAAATTCGAAAATTGGTGTATAATTGGAAAGTTTAAGATTACATTTGTCCGGGCGAAGGCAGATGGTGATAACAAGGCGTTTGGATAAACGCATAAGTTTAGAAGTGCGAGCCCATTTTTAAGATTTCACACAAAATAAAAATAGAACTTAAATTTACGATTTAATAAATTTGGAAAATTATTTTGGAAGAAGAATTATTAAAAAAAATCGTCACAGGAACCCACTATACTGTTGGATCTCATGCTCTCGGCTGCAATAAGTTAGTCGGGAAAACATTAGCTAGTGCCGGACAGGTATAAATTATAAAATTTTACGAAATCCCACTACTCCCCCCACCCCCGACTCATCCAAAACTTCCAAATCTTCTTCTTTTTTCTTTTTAACGTCGATTTGTCCTTTTCGTTATCATCCTGCCTCTTTTCGATTTTAATTTCTTGTTCTGTTTGCAACGTCGGATCTTCTTTTCTTTCCATCAACGATTCGTCCTCTTGCTTTTCCTCCTCAAAATTTTTAAAAAACTCACCCTCATCGTCATTGGACACTTCTCCTTCAAAAAATTCCCCTTCTTCTTTTTCTATAGGTGCATTCTCTTTTTCATTGGGCTCCTTTTCTTTCAATAGCTCATTCTTGTGTTTTTATTTTTCCAAATTCTCTTCCACCTCTTCACTGGACTCTTCCTGCTCCAAAATTTTCTTTTCCATAGGTTCATTTCCAAATTTACCAATTAACTCTTTTGTGTTTTTGTCCCGTTCATTCATTTCTTCACACAATTCTTTCATTCTTTTTTGACTTGCCGCCAATGATTCTATCATTTTCTTTTTACTTTCCGCAAACAATTCTTCCATTACTTTTTGATTTTCCGCAAACAATTCTTCCATAAAATTTTTCAAGTTTGCTATATTTAATCCTTCTGCCATTTTGTCTAAAATTCTTCAAAATAAATGGACTTGAATCTAATGTTCCTGCGCTGTGGTGTCAAAATAGTTGTAATCAAATCAAATCGAGCCGCACTGTCTGGGCGCCATTTTAGATGAGGTGGGATTTCGTAAAATTTTATAATTTATACCTGTCCGGCACTAGCTAATGTTTTCCCGACTAACTTATTGCAGCCGAGAGCATGAGACTCTTAATCTCAGGGTCGTGGGTTCGAGCCCCACGTTGGGCGCCATTTTAGATGTAGTGGAATTTCGTAAAATTTTATAATTTATACCTGTCCGGCACTAGCTAATGTTTTCCCGACTAACTTATTGCAGCCGAGAGCATGAGATCCAACAGTATAGTGGGTTCCTGTGACGATTTTTTTTAATAATTCTTCTTCCAAAATAATTTTCCAAATTTATTAAATCGTAAATTTAAGTTCTATTTTTATTTTGTGTGAAATCTTAAAAATGGGCTCGCACTTCTAAACTTATGCGTTTATCCAAACGCCTTGTTATCACCATCTGCCTTCGCCCGGACAAATGTAATCTTAAACTTTCCAATTATACACCAATTTTCGAATTTTATAATTTCAATTATTCTTTCCAATGTAAATTAAAACCATCAAATCTATCTACAGTTCAGTAGCAATTCATCAAAAATTATCCAAATATTATCCAAATTTCAATTATCAAAAATTAATCCAAAATTACGCAATTAATGCATTCGCATCAAAATCATTTATTCGAATCAAAAATAATAACTCACAATTTCAAAAAAATCACAAATCTCAAAAATAACTCACTTGAGTCAAAAATTAACGAGCCATAAATCGGCTCGCTCGCTCTCTCGCGCGGCTCTACGGCAAAAAGCCACTTTCCTCGTCGGTTCGCCCCCACCTGTCCAATTTTCAGTCTTGCAACTTAAAATCACTTACAAACAAAATTTTTATCAAAATGCACAGGGTGGGTCGCAACCATTTTGAACCACGACAATATATAATATTCTATAATATATAATAAAATAATATATAATATATAATATTTATTTTGTTTTGAAGTAATGGTTGATTTAATATATAAATTATTTTAAAAAAATTAACAAGGGGAATATTATTCCTCATTTTTTTATACAAATTTTATAAACTGTAAAATTTTATTTTTGATTTTTAAAATTTTTGTTTTATTTTCATTTTGTAAAATTTGGAATTACGGCTATTATGCTTCTTTAGCGCAGACCAACGAGTAACACAAAAAATGCCTAACAAGATTGCGTAGAAAGAAGTCGGGCTTAGCAAGTGTCTTAGTTTTTGATTATAAAATTTGTATATAATTGATTGAATTAAAACGTTATTTTAAGAATATTAGTGATTTTTAAAAGAACTTTAAAACAGAAGTTATAAACGTGTTGATTGATAGATAGGGATAATTATAGTAGAATCTGGATAAGGAATAGAATTATAATTAATAAATTAGAATGTAATTAAGAATAATAATAATAATATTAATAATAAGTTAATAATAATATTAACAACAAAGCAAAATATTTCATTTAAAATTAATGCAAGAAGTTGATAGTCAAACAATATACTTTTATTTATTTATTATTTTAAAAAATCCATTTTTTGATTTTAATAAAGTAAAATTTAAAACATTTGCCTAAAACAATTTATAAAAATTTATTTGGACAATAAAAAATTAAAAAATTTTGTTCATGTAAAAAATATTCAAAAGAAGAAAATGAACGGAAGTAGGAGCAAAATGTGATTTTCCATTCTCTTTTCAAAATCTATCAAAACAAAAGATACGTTAAATTAAGAAGGTTTAAATTAAACAAGTGTTAATTAAACATTAATAATATTTAATATTTTTATTGAGTTTTTAGTTAATGTTGCTCATCAGAATTTATTTATACCTTATGCCTTTGCTGAAAGCCCAATAAAAATATCAAATGTATAATTAACTTATTCAATTTAAAACTTTCTAAAACTAATTTATATATTAAAAAAAATATTGGAACTCGCAAATTGGTTATACAATAAAAGCTTAATCTTAACTCAGGTGAATATAATTATAAGTTCAACGATTTTTTTTTTTTTTTATTATTTGTATAAAAATATAAAATTTTTTAATTAAGTTCAGCCATCCGAAGACTTCAGGTAATCTTTACAATCCGCAGATATAAATCTAGGAGATCTGAGTAAAATGAAATATTTATTATCTTTACTTTATATTCCATACCCCCAGACCTCCCGGTCTCAATAGTATTATATGATTGGTATCACCTAACTATAATTAAAAGACACGTAAAATTTCGAGAAAAAATTAAGAACATGGGGCAAAATTAAACAACTGCTGTTGAATGTATGATTATGATTAAATATCCCAATAAAGATATTATTGTTGTAATATTATTGAAATTATTATCAAAAATATACAAAAATATTACAAAAACAAGTTATTTTCTAAGTTTTAGAAATTAAAGTGGAAATGTATCCGTTAAACATTTTTTAATGACTTTTTCAACTTTTCAACTCTAATATTTAGGTACTACGGTTTGCGGTACATTTTTTTAACATATCTATAACAAAAAAAAATTAATATTTTGAACAAGATCACCCTGTAGACAAGGCGATCCGAGATTCCGAAATTGAAATGGCGTAAATTTTTTTAATTATATTAAATTTATTTGAAAAAGAAACCTGCATTAATTTTCTCCAAAATAAAAACAAATTGTTAATTTTTGATTTAATAATGAAAACAGACTATGGGCTATTAAAAGAAATTGTTTTTATCAGTTGTGCATGCAATATTAATTATAAATAGAAAAACAAATTCCACTTGTATTAATATTTGCCGTTTATAATTAAAATGTATCATAAAAATTAATATTTGTTTTAATAACAAATTGTTTTTGATAGAATATTTGCCACATGGATTTTATATTTGTTTAATCTAATCTAAACCAACATTATAGGTTTACAATCCATTTGCTTTAATTTTAAGATCAAATTTTTCTCGTGATAATAATCGCACTATAAAAATTTTTCAACAAAAGCAGGAACGGACTGAAATTTTTTCCATTGTGTTCTCAAGCTATAGGCCTCATTATTTAATGATAATATTAAAGAAGGTATTATTACACAGGCCGGGAAGAGGGGGGACATTATCCAAGACGGAAGGTTTTCTTTGGCTCTGTTAGCATCTGAACATATCTTGGTGAGCTACTGATTATGATATAGCATGTAACAAATAAAAAAAAACTTCATCACTGTAAATTCAAATAAATTTTTAATTGTCAGTAGATATTAAAAATATTGTGTTTATGCTTTTACCATTTTTATGTACTAAATCGTAAAATATTTCAATTTTGTATTGAAATAAAAATTTGTATTTTGCGTAAATTTGTACTTAGGCAATTTTAACTATTTATATTACGATTTTGCGTTGTAAAAGAGCATAAAAATTATCGACGTATTTTTTCTTCAAGCGGATATAAAATGCCACTTTACGGTCTTACGTGGGGGAAAAAGTATAACTTCTTAGGATTAAGTCAATAAAATTAAGTTTTACACTGATAAATATTTTAAGCATATCAAATAATGCCATAAAATAATTTTTTTTATAATATGCAACGTTCAAACTTCACCCTAAGAGAAAAAAAAATGATCGTTTGCATACATAGTATGTCAGTATATTTTTTTAAACTCTTTTTGTAACCACTTGAAAATGAACTACATACCACAGCACAACCTATATCTAACTTTTGATTTGTAATACATAAATATTAATTTGTTATTAAATTTTGCACATAATTTACATGTCAGCATTGGAAATGCTCGTTTCATTTTTTCACAATATAAAAGTTATAGTAAATGAGTTGCAAAAATATTATAATAGAAAATGTGCGTTAGATTAATCAAATCATATTATTGATTGATATGAACTGAATAGATCGAAGGAGGCAATCTAGTTTTTGAATTTATTTGTATGCAATTTTTAAATCAAAGCGCTTTATTTAAATATCGATTGAATAGATTGATTCAAGTGTTAGCAATAAATGTGTGTGTGTGTCTTGTGTATATCTTGTTGCTTCATCTTATAGCTTATAATATTATATTATGTTTTATTTTAGCACTTTTATTGTACTACATTGTTTTAATAAAGGTTCGGCATTTTTAATATTCATTATGCAACCAGAATAAGTCTCGCATACTATTTTTTGTGTAATTTAATAGTCACATATATTGCAAAAGCCCCTCTTGTTGGTTCTTGTTTTTATTTATTTATTTAAAACAGATAAACTTAACAATAATGTACAATAATAGCTAGTATGTATCTACTAGACTCCATTCACTTTGCTGTAAATGGTTTAATGTCGCTCATTAACCAGATGTAGTATGACGATTAACAAGTTTTTCCATAATTGTCCAGATATGCTTTTATAAAAAACTACAATAAAAATTAATCTCTTTTTAAATTTACACACATTTACACATTTCAAATTTTATTTTGCACGAAAATTCAGAGTGGCTAACGGACCGCTCCCGATTTGCAGTGTCTCATCTCTTTGCCAATGCTACTTAAAAAACCTTGCACACCTAAAAATATGACATCTTTGAGATGTTACCTCCTATTATTCATAATGGCATTTTGGCCATAGTAATTAAATACGATATAATCTAAATATTACGAAATTGCGGGAGACATTTTATAATGTTTAGTTCTTTTGAGCGCTCCCATTATATTCTTTATTAAATTATAAAGCGCGTCATTTTTATATTATTTATCTCGTTTGTTTAATGTTACACATTACAAAACAGTTGCTCCAACAAACAAAATCCTTTATTACAAATTTACACTTTTCTTAAATACACACTCAAATTATGTACCTACCTTAATACGCTTACAATTTATTGTAACGCTATTTTTTGCGACATATAGAAAAGGAGGACAACTTATTTTATATCTTACCGCTATAATTTTATTACAGCATCAAAATGCATGGATATGATCAATTCATAAAATATTACATGGATACTTCTTCGATATTAAACGATTTACTAAATTTACACGATTACATCAAATTCATTTGGAGGTCAAACTTCTGGTAACGTGTTGCTATAATTTACGCCAAAAATTATGAGATTTATTAGCGAACCACAGGTACAAATTAAAAATTGGTTCGATTTAATTAAAAAAAGTCGTGAGAATAAATTAAATTTCAAGGTCGTAAACGAAATGAATGAACTTTTACTTTATTAATGTAAACTATCTACGAGCTTATGGCACTACTAAATTTTGCAATTATTGAAATTTTTAATATAAACTTTGTTTCAAATAGCGACGACACTTGAAAATCGTTAAATCGGGCGCGCCGCAAGGTCCGATGTACGGGGCCGCTAAAATTTAAACTTGAAATTGGGTAAAAACGATAAATCTCAATTATTTTATAATTTAAGTGCAAATTTAAAAACAAGATAAAGCAAATAAAGATTCAAGGTTCTTTAATTGTAACATATAACGCAATTTTTCGTAGTAGGTGGCCAAATTGAAATCCGGGCCGCGGGGCACCGCTTTTTAATGATTGGATCGGTAATGTACACCAGTCGAACAACTTTAACTAGACGCTTAGGCACCATTTACATTTAAATTTAATTATTGTTGCACCTAAAATCGATTCATTAATTTAAAGTGACTACTTTACCCTTCATGAACAAGACATTTTTTATGGCGTCGTGATAAATGAAAGAACCGCAGAGCTTTGTTCCGAAGAAGTGTTTATTAGGTTATAAAAAAATAATAAATTATTCATATAGTTCACTATAATAAATGATTCAAGTTTTTTTTTATATACTGTTGATGCTATTTGCAATATTTTATGCTTAACACTTTTTTCATCAGTAAAGAACTCAAGGAAGGCCTTTAAAAAAAATTTTTTTTTTAATTTAATACATTTATTTCGTCATTTTTCTTCTTGAAAAATTTTAAAAAAAATATGTTGTTTAAAAAATTAATTACTCTATTCGGCGAGAGCAAACTGACGACGGACGTCGAAATGTCGAAAGTCGTTGATTTAAAACAATAAAAACAATAAAATAAAAAAAATTTAGTTTTTAGATAATTACAACGCTTTTTAAAACTGAAACGTTTACGCTAAAATATCGGAGTGTTGGTGCTACTATTGGGTGGCTCTAAATAGGGCACTAGTAATACCAACTAGTTGATATTAGTTAAGTTAACAATTCTGTAGGATTATATAATTTATTTAGGATTAATTTAATAGTCGTTTAGAAATTCGCGGAAATGCCTTTTCCATCGAAGAAATTCACCCTCTTAATATAGTAATTCACCCTCTAGTATTACACTTTGCCGAGTTGGACCGGTCTAGGGAGATATTATTAGTTAGTTGTTAGTAGTTTTTGCTTTGCAACCAATCCACCCTAAAATGCAGTCATCTAATCGTAGTAAGGATAGACTAACAGTTTTCGAGTAATTAATATCCATTATTACCCAGAATTCCTTATAGCGTGATTCCCTCTTTGGCACTGAATTTAAGGGTAAGATTAAAACAGATTGAGAGATTAGTACCCAATTTATGCACTCTTCTACTACTCTTTACAAGTAAAAATTAGAGAGCTCTCCTAAGGTTTCAATTTCAACAAAATTATTTTTTAAAAATTAATCGCCAGTATCGCCACCTAAGAGTACAATAACTTAAGAAGTTATTCGGTCCTAACCTAATAGTTAAATTTTGGGGGTCTCGAGAATTATTTATTGAAATCAGAATTTACATTATCTAACATCTGTGATTTTAATTTATAAAGCATATAGTTTCTTATTGAAAATTCCTAAACCGACTATTCTAAAAGAAATAATTCGACTATATTTAAAGTTAAATTAACATAACCGATAAAAATTACATCGTGACACTTTTGGTACGGAGCATTTTGTAAATTAATGTTTACATTATTTTATAGTTTATGAGTATAAAATGTATTTTGTTCAGAAAGAGTGAAAAGTTTTTATTTTATAAAATCAGTCGCATAATAAGCACAAACCTTCTTTCTGAGACCGGGGGGGTCTCCCCCAGACCCCCCGGTTTCAGAAATGTCTCAAAAATGAGGGTATGAAATACCCTCCAGTACACTAGTAACTGTGTTTCAAAAGAAAATTTTACTGCTAGTATTTCAATATTAATTTAAACCCGAGAATAACTAACTAAAGTTTAAATAGAAAATAACATAAAAAATAAATTTTTAAGTAATTTGTGGTATTTAATAGTATGTGATGTTAAGATAATCAAACCTAACAAATATTAAATTAATAAATTTTAAATAGAAAATAACTTAAAAAAGTTTTAGAATTTTTTAAGTATTTATGTGGTATTTAGTAGTATGGGATGTTAAAATAATCAAACCTAACAAATATTAAAATAATAAAATATTAACTGTTAAGTAAAGAAATACATACTACACAAAAAACATAATATTTAAAAAACACTAAAATGACAATAATTCACATTTAACAGGGTTTAACTTAGAATATTTGAATAAACAAGAAATAGAATTCTAAAAAGATTACGCTATAGAAATGATAAAAATTACATTAAAAATAAATAATAAACTGTAACATAATATAAAGGCCCTTATTTCACGATTATTTTCGGTTATCAGTCATGTATAACAGTACAAATAAGAAGTGAGAGCAAATATACCAAACAAAATTGAAAAAACTTTAAAAAATCAAGAAATTAACCAAACTTTAAAATAAGTGTTGCGCTTACCAAATAACCAAACTAGACAGCGTCACGTGTCTAAATGAAATTTTAGGTTAAGTAAGTGAATTTACTCAGAATTCCATTTCTTGTTTATTTAAATATTCTAAGTTCAACACTGTTAAATATGAATTATTGTCATTTTAGTGTATTTTAAATATTATGTTTCTGTGTAGTATGTATTCTTTACTTAACAGTTAAAATTTATTATTTTAAAATTTATTAGGTTTGATTATTTTAACTAAAGTTTACACTTCTATTTCAAATCTTTCGCTCTCGCTCAAATGTTTTCTATTAAAACGTATCTATTTTAGATAAATTGGCCACTAATCCCTCAATCTGTTTTAATCCTAGCCTTAAATTGAGCACTGACGAGAGGACAAGAGGAACAAAAGGATTGTTGAAATTTGGCACTAAGAGAGAAGTGCGCTATAAGGAGATTATTCTAATAGCAATGATAACCTAATTATTCTGGAGCTATCAGCAGAGCTGGGCAGTATTTCAATTACATATTGCAATGACCCTAGCTATAAAAATTGTATAATTTTTCTTAATCTAAAATATTCTTCGTCAGGGTTCATTCATTATTATTTATTATTTAACGTGAGACTCTCGTAGTTGATTAATTTTATTAGATTTAAATTATAAATTTTCGTTGGCTTGTATAAAATTTTGTTACTTTTTGTGGCCTTGTAACTTGCACGTGCACGTTCACATCTGCCGGCGTCGATCCAACAAATTTGTTTGTGCATTTATTTTAACAAAAATCCAAATATCATTCAATTTCCTGGTTTTTAATTTTCTTCACTAGCAAGAATTAAAACAACTTTAAACAAATCAAAGACCACTTTTTAATTTTTAACCATCTAAAAACTAATTTTAATTTAGCATTGCGGGAATAATGAACATCCGCTCGTCAAGTTGACGCGAGGCCGTCTCTACGACTTCAACCTAAATCAATTCATTCTTTTTTGCCTTCGGCACGGATTTAATGTTAATTTTTAAACTTAAAATCTAATGTAGTGTATTTACAAAAATAAATAAATAAAAGCGTTTCAAAATACGACAATATATTTAAAATACAAATGTATTTTGTAATTATTGTATTGAAAATACAAATATTTTCTACTAAAAATACATTAACTATATCTCAATTACATTTTGACGCCATTTAAAAAATTTTAAATTATAAAATAAAATTGTATTTATAAATTTACCGCTCAACCAGTAAATTTTAAATAAATTTATTTAAAAAACAGTAATTATGAAAAATAATATATTATAAATACAATTGTATTTTGTCATATGAAATTTTTTTATAAAAATGTATGTATATTGAGGTATAATGAGGTATATTATCGCAAACGTTTTCACCATACTATGAAATCATCAAGCGATGAACTAGGAAACCTAGTTCATCGATAATTTACGATAATATACATAGGGTGTATTTATATTGTGTTAACTTAAACATTTTAGTTCTAAAAAGTGTTTGTGCATTTTTCGGTTTATTCTAAAAAAAAATTTTTATATGATTAATATCGATTTACACTACCTAAACCACTTAGCTATTGATTAATTGTATTTTGGTTAAATTTTTCTAATGTATTTTGTATTTTAAATGCTCAACTTATCGAGTATTTTATATTTGTATTTCAAATTTAAAAAAATGTTTTTTGCCCAACCCTGGCTGTCAGTCAATTCTTACCACATTTAGATTTGCCGTGGTTGTACTTATCAATATCGACTCTCCGCACCCTCCGATGCGGTCCCCTCCGCTCCAGACGCTCCAGAGCGTTTTGACAACTGCGCTATACTAACTAAAAATATTCTTCTAGATCGATCCAACTCGGCAAAGTGTGCTACTAGGAACGCGGTGAATCTCGTCGATGTGCACTCTACGCTGTAATATTCGCAACTTTATAATTAATTACACACTTTAATTTCTAAACGATTATTAACTTAATCCTACATAAATTTCATAATCATAAAGGATTTTTAACGGATTTTTAAGACTTAACGAGATTACTAAAGTCTAATTTAGAGACGCCTATCTGTTCGGCCAAAGTCTGTGGAATCCAATTGTCTACTTCCAACTAATTTCATTATTTCTATTAGGTTGTATATCTACTCGTATTTGAAATAGCAATAATTCATTACTCGTATTATGTCTATTTCAATGGTGAGATTGATAAATTTAATATAATATTACATCTTACTTCGGAGGGCACGTAAAACCAACTGTTCCCCTGAATTGATAATTGCTACTATTAATTGTTAATCAGCGGTGTGGTATAAGGCTTAAATCGACATGCTACGGAGCGGGAGACGGTTTATGCTTGACTGTACTGCTGTGATCTAAGGTCTATGCATCTGGCAAGGTTAGCACCCAACAGAATATTATGCAAGTGCTCACAAAACCGTGAGTGCCAAGTTTAAAAAACTTGGTGCATTAATGGTAAAAAACAAAACAGAAGTTCTAATATTAAGTTAAATAAGAACTATTTAAACAGGGATACAGGCATCCGGGTTAAGAAGCCGTGGAGTCTAAATGTTTAAACCGTATAATATTACACTTCATTCCGATGAATATTCGCGAAAATCTATAAGTACATATCTTGTATCTGAGACTCGGCATATAATTTGAAAAATTATTAATGTAATTGTTAATTCGTCATGAAACAATCGTTAAAAAATATAATTAAAATGGTGCACGTATGTCTTAATAGTTAAGTATCTCATTTGTCAAGATAGTATCGATTATAATAAAGTCTATAAAATAAATTAATGCTTCGATAATTAAAAACAAAAATAGACAAGTCTTGGCATAATGTGGTCATTAAATACGTGGGCCTATCTCTAATAGTGCAATAAACGGTTATGAAATTTTTATTGCAATTTTTCTTTTAGCTGACCTATCTCAGCCAGATATGTTTTTTTTTAATTTAATAATTAGTACGATTTATTTATTGATATAGAAAGTTACAATGTAACAGCAATAAAAATAATAATAATCGATATTACTTGTTAAGTGATTATTTAAATAATCAAACACATTTGTCACCTACGTTGCATAATTTTCTATCTATTCAATTTAATAATGCGCGAGCTTCGGGGTGGCTGGAAGTGCTCCAAAATATTCGGTTAATTTTGAATTTATTCGGATACATATCTACAGAATTACGAGTACCTTGCAAGGGAACGGTTATTATGACTAATTGTCGGTTTTTTCTTTTAAATGCATTGCGTAATTGTGTTAACATGTGTAAGTTCTCTAGATAAATATAAGAATGATATTTGACCGAATTTACAAAGTTGAAGGTTGTATAAAACTAATACTTGAACGGTAACCGTGTACTGACAAACATAAATTGCACTTGGCTTTTAGCTATAGGTTAACAACGTAGTATAGCCCCAAGTTTAGCTACTTTGTCCGGATGTGCTATTATGAAAATATTGTTAAATTGATGGAAGATTATCTTGAATATAATTATTTAGATCGACTTGTTATTACAAAATGGTTTTGAAAAACTTGATTGGCTAGACTTTGAATAAACTAGAATTTTTAAAAACTCTCATTTAAAGGTGAACGAAAATATCAAAAATAAATAAGTATCAATAATTATTGCATAATGGGCAAGCGCAAAATCAAGCGTGTGTATCAAGATTGATGCCCTAGCTAAACCTTTCTGAAATATAAATTGAAACATTTCTATATTTCTTGCAAAAGTCTTAAGGCGCACCTGTAAATATACAATTTTCGCATTACTTCATTAAAATTAATAGTTTTTCTCGTTATTTAACACCTCACAACTTTGTCAATAATTATCTATCCGAAGAATTTGTTCTTATTATACGAACTGATCAGTTGTAAACTAGGTAAATTATTGACAGGTATCGAGTTTCTGCATGTAAGTGAAGCCTGAAATTGCAAAAACTGTTAAACATCTTAAGACGCTTTTTGCAATAAATGAACATTACAATAAACTAATTGGAGAACTCGTTAGGTGATTTTTTATGTTCAATCTATTAAACCTGAAGTTTTTCTAAAAAATTCAGCAAACTCTTCAAATTGTAATTTCAAATCACACAAGCTTGGGTTGCTTGCAAAAAAAGTTGGGGAGCACTGATTTAATGAACGAATTAACTTGGCATTGAATGAAATGAGAACTTTTATTAACCTGAATGGTGCAGAAGCCGTGGCATAAATTGAATTTAATACAAAATAAAATACAAAAAGTATTATACTAATAAATAAAAATTTCCGTGAATCTAAATCGATTAGTTGAAACCTTTTATAGGTTGGTAAAAAAATTGACCAATGAGAGCATGATATAACATCACATTGCTTTTAAATATATACGCAATGATAATAATAATTTTTAAATACTTAAGGAAGTCGTTAAAGTAAAATTTGCAAAATATATTAAATTTAGAAAAGTATTTCAAACGGAAAGAGCAAATTAGGCGAAGTCGGGTACGAAAGCTAGTATTTTATAATTTAAAATCTAGGAACGGTTTTTATTAAAATCTATCAAATAATTTATGAATTGGTTATGATAGACTAAATCAAGTTTTTTTATGTAACTCTCAGTAAGTTAATGTTAACCCTGAAGTCATCGGTAAATTAGAAAAGTAAACTGTAGGTAACCCATATTTTATATAAAATTATAACAAGTAAATTCAAGGATATAAATAATGAAAAAATAATCTTTTAATAATTTAACTTCAATACATACATAATACGTATGTATGTTATAAGTTTATGAAAAAAAAAGTGTTTACCTTTCAATATTTTCATCAATTGACAAGACAGATGATAAATTAATCTTGACCGCAAAATTGAAGTTTGAATGATTCGAATAATGTAATCTTCTTTTTTTTAAATAACAATTTAATTTTGTTGCAGTGCTTGGGTCATGTAAGCGGATGCCACATCAATCCAGCAGTAACACTGGGCCTTTTTGTCACAGGAGACATAAAATTACTCAAAAGTTTATTTTTCATAGCAGTTCAATGTATTGGTGCTGCAGCTGGAGCTGCTTTGTTGAGGGTAAAAAAAATGTTTTCTTTTCTTTTTTTTTTAAGCATAAGAAATTCATTGCATGGTACAATAATAAAAATTCGTGAAGATGCAACAGCGGTAATAAATTTTTATGGCAAAATTTACAACATTCTAGACATTGAACTTGGTGGTCACTATAGCGTGTACAGCCATGACCGCTACGGACACGCTTTACTGACCCGGTCACAATGCTGTCCCTGGAGTATTTGGATATTAGTCAACTTTTTAATTACACATACTTCTTCATTCTTAAAAAGCAGAATAGCATAACTATGTTTTTCAGGTGGTAACGCCAACGGAATATGAAGGAAATTTAGGAAACACTAATTTTAGTGCGCCTGTTACACCCGGTCAAGCATTTTTAATGGAAGTTATATTAACTTTCCCTCTTATTTTTGTAATACATGCAGTTAGCGATCCAAAAAGAAAAGATGTTAAAGGTTCTGCACCACTGGCAATAGGATTAAGCATTACTGCCAGTCATCTTTGTGGCGTAAGTGAATCATTTGGATTTCCTGCAAACGTATAATCCAAAAAATTTACAATTTTTTGCAGATCAAATACACCGGATCCAGTATGAATCCGGCTAGATCTTTTGGTCCAGCTGTTATAATGGGATTATGGGAAAATCATTGGGTATGTTATTGAACAATACCTGGACCCATCATGATTATCTAATATTATTGATATATTTTAGGTATATTGGGCTGGACCCATAATTGGAGGTATTCTTGCTGGAATCTTTTATAAATATTTATTTAAAGTACGCAAAGAAGACGATTCTTATGATTTTTAACTCTGGAAATTAAAATTGTAATTTCCAAAAGTTTATTTTTACATACCAAAATTAATTCTAATATTTAGTATTAGATTACATTTGTAAATTATAAAATAGATATAAGTACACTGTAAAATCATACAGTAAAAATATTATTTGGATGTTCTATTTATATTTTGAAGATTTTATGTTATAAGTTTTTATTTAAACACAAAATCCTGCTTTAAATATTTTAAAGTTTATTGAAAATATATACTTCACAAAATTTATAATAAAATATTTAGTATCTGGACAATCTATTAAATATATTTTTGAAATATTAAAAAATATACTATACATACAAATTCTGTGTTAAATTAATGTTCGATCGTCTAATTTGTAAATTTCGGCACAAACAAGAGATTATTTCCATGGAAATAATACACAGTAATTAACCTATGGTTAGAGATAACAGAAGATTGACAAATTGGACATTAATGCTCTTTAATGTGTAAGAGTTAGTTAGTTATTATTTAATCGCTATTAATTATAAATAAATTGTACAATAATTATTTTACATAATTTTTAAATAAATAAATAAGTATAAAACCATAATTATCGTAATTATATCACTCTGATTGTAGATATAAGATTATTTTCATAAGATTATTAGTTTAACTACACAGAGAAAAAATATTACTTCGTAATAAGCAAATTTTACAAAAAAAATATAAGATTTACTTTAGAATTGGTTTTCTCAGTGTATTTCATTTGTATTCATTATTTATAATTTAATTTGCAATACAAAAAATTAATTAGTATCTAAAAAATTTGATGGAAAATAACCATCGATTTCAATTTTCATTGCCTAACAAGATAGTACTATTACCTCGATTAAATGAAACTCCTCAACTTAAATAATACATAATACAGGGTGTCCCCGGATTTTTAACTAATTTTTTTTTTCTAAATTCAAACTCTCGAGAGTTAAACCTCTTTAAAGTATTTTTTTAAATTTCCACCATCACATGGCATTAGCCCCGAAAATATTAATTTTTCAGTAAAAATAGTTTAGTGCTTTTTTAAAGAAGGAGAAATAATCTACAAACTAGATTTACACCTTTTATTGTCTAAAATGAACGGCTTTCGAGTTATGAATTAAAGTAAGCATATTTTATTTTATTCTCCTATTGGTCACAGAAACCCTTTTTGTCTCTACCGAAGACGATAGTAGATAGGCTAGCTCTTGGGTTTTTACCCACTGTCGAAGAAGCTGGGAGCTTTACAGCTTTGTGAGTCCTTTAAAAGAATGGTGGCTACGTAAAATAAAAGGAGAATTTGTTTGGGCGCCAGCTGAGGAATGAAACGACTTTACAAAATTCTTGTCGCTCCACTATCTCAACAAAAAAATAATAAATGATAAATAAAATGGAGTTCGCACAAGACTAGATTTCCAAAATGTAAAATAATTATTATTAAAAAGAAATATTTATCAGCAAGAAAAGAATCGCCGTGATACCGCTACAGGCCGGTTCACTAAAGAAAAATTACTCTTCCGTCCTGATCGGCATACAAAGCAAGCGGATGACTTAAATTACCTTAGTATTTCCTAAGGATAAACATATAAAGGTAATCAAGTCAAATCCAAGCAACTCTGGTCACTTGCAAAAATGGTTTTAAAAGAAATCAAATTTTCTGTTATCAGAAAATACCACAATTATTCGTTTAAGGTAACTTGTGAACTTAATTCATATCATACAAAAATTGATAGCCAGATGTGAATTAACAACCGACATTTGTAAATTGTTAACCAAAATCAAATATTTCTCATTTGAGAATTCAAAAAGTACATCAATAGTAGAATCAATTAAAATGTGACTCACCTAATTCACTAAATTTCACTTAAAACTAAATATTCTGTTTTCAAATCACCAATTACTGTTTTTGTGGTTTTATTCTCTGACGCTCTTAAACGACCATGTTGGATCGTCGTCGATGACCTTCTCTCCCAATCACACAAAACCGCAGCATTTGCAAAATTGAAAAGCTAAAACGCCATCTTTTAAATTAAATTCAAACAATATTTAGAGAAACCTAAATAATCACTAAACCAAAATTAAACAAATTCAAAAAAACAAAAAATGTAACAATTGATTGTTACAATGTCCCCAGCTATACAAATTTGTAAAATTCCACTTCTTCAAAAATATCTCGCTTGGGTTCATCATTATTAATTTTTAAGCAATGAGACCCTCAAAGGTTTTTAATTTTTAATAAAATTTTTAATTTTTGTGTCGTATTATTTTATTTCAAATATTTAATTTTCAAACTTAGCAAATAACAGGCAACGCAAAATTTTACCTCATGTGGCCTTGCAATCGCATGTGCGTCTCGCAGCTGTTGTCCGCGCCTCGTTAACAAATTCATTGTAAATTTATTTTACAATTAATAAATTTATCCAAATCTTTATAAATTTTCATTTTATTAGCACTTCACTTCAATTAAAACAACTTGAATACAAAATAAAAACCACTTTTAATAATTAAAATTATAAAAATCAAAATTATAACTTTGCGTAGCTGGAATAACAATCCTCTCTTCAGTCTCTTTTCCTACTCTACCTTCACGTTGCCAACCTGAATTTTTTAAACTGAACTCTATGTACAGTGTATTTACAAATAAATAATTTACAATAATAAAAACAAACTTCAAAATAATTTACAAAATAATAAATTAACGGTTTTATAGATTCAAAACACGACAGTATATTCAGAGACTGTATATATAAAATCAGCAAAGTTAAATAACGTATGAAACTTTGCTACCAGTAAAAATCGTACACTCGTGGTAAATTAAAATTATTAAAGCAAAACCGGCAAATTAGAAATTTATTTTTTTGTACAATACTTTTCAAAAATTAAACACCGTGAAATCAGTGTCATTTTATTTATTTTTATTGTGTTGCTTTACTGTAAAATTTTTCATTATAAAAGCGAAAAAGTTATAATGAAATCAGTTAAATCCTTAATAATCAGAGTAGAAGTATTCAATAGATCATAAAAAGATTTAAAGAACAAGATTGTATAAGTATTAATTATTAATTAAACACGGTCTGAAAAATGTTAATGCAAAAGTTGGTTGAGGATGGAACCTATGACTGCGACATAGTAATCCAACACTCTAACCGCCCGGCTATAGCAGTGCTTAATTATTATTTGATATTAGTATTAACTATAAAACTTGTTTAATGAAGAAAATTTTTAATAATCTTAACACACCTCTATTTTCAACTTTCTTACAAAATAAAAACCGGAGGTTTGGGTAGTTTCGTTCAACGAATGAGGCTGAGGCAACGATAAAAGGGACCTAAAATTAAAAAACACTCGGGTTGTCTGTAAAGTCGGTTTACAGACGATAATTTTACGTGATAACGTCATAAGAAAACATTGATGAGAAATTGCATACTTTTATGAATTGAATTGAATTATGTTTTCTTATGACGTAAAATCACATAAAATTATCGCCCGTAACCCGTAAAATTTAAAATTGAATTAAATTATGTTTATGTAACAGATAATACGAATTAAAACTATGTTATTACATTAACCTTCAATAGGCTAGTGCGTTATGTGCATGAAACATAATTGCATCATTTGGTGATCGCGAGATCGAACCTTATGCCGGACAAGTTTTTTTTAATGGCATTTTATAATTCAAATGATGTCTATGTATGATACAAAGCCGATCGTGCCTCTCTCTCGCTTGTTCCGCGCTCTCGCTTGCGGAACGTGACAATTTTTTGTGCGTACAGCCGGTATATAAATTTATAAAACGTTATCACGTCAAAAAGAAGCGATTACTACATATCGCTCGCTCTCTACGCTGAAATGGCTGAAAGCAACTATAAACAACTAATATTACTAATATTAAGGAAAAATCGAAATTAGATAAAAAATACTGTAAATGAACCGTAATTAATATAAAATAAAAATATCTACAAAACCAATAACCGTTATGAAAAATAAATCGATTTGTAAATATGATAATTTCTGGTCTTTATTTACATAGAATAAACGAATATCTTTAAAAGAAGAAAGTTTAAGAACCACTGTTCAAGATAAGACCAAAAAGCGATAAGGTTTAGAAACTTTTGACCCCTTAACCACCTTAAATATAATTATTAATGTTCTGTGTTTTCTGTGTCTCAACTAATGCTCAACTAGTTATGAATTGTACGTCTGTCAGTTAAATGTTATTGTTGTAATTTATAGGTTACGTTTACCTCGACTTTGTTATATTAAGTTTTTCTATTTGCGTTATATTTAATCGTAGGACAATGAATGCCATTTTAAAGCATGTAAGTTATACTAATTAAATATTGAGACTTAATGTTACTTAGTTATTTGCTTTTAGAAAAAATTTAAATCGTTTGTGAGAGTTACGTTAGGTGGTATATGTACTTTCGCCGGTATTAATTTATATAAAGGGAATGATAAGTTTTATAAAGATGTGGTCATGCCGATGGTTCATTTTCTAGAACCCGAGAAAGCACATAGGTTAGCTATAGTGGCCAGTAAATACCGTATGGTTCCAAAGAGTCGATTCGAAGATGCCGATGTTTTGGTACTTTACATACAATTTGATTTCTTCTTTTTGTATATTAATAATTCTATTTGTAGAAAATTGATTTGTTTGGAAGGCAATTATCAAATCCTATTGGTTTGGCCGCAGGATTTGATAAACATGCCGAGGCGATAATGGGTTTACGTGATTTGGGATTTGGTTTTGTTGAAATTGGATCTGTAACTCCACTACCGCAACCTGGAAATGATAAACCAAGGGTCTTTCGTTTAACTGAAGATAAAGCTGTGATAAATAGGTAAACTTTCTTTTATTTTAAATTTTTGTAATTACTAAAGTTATGTTTCTTTTCAGGTACGGATTCAATAGTGACGGTCATGATGAAGTTTATTTGCGTTTAGAAAAATTACGTTTCAAAGATAATTGTAATTATACTGTAGGAATCAATTTAGGGAAAAATAAAACTTCGTTAGATCCTATACAGGATTATGTACAAGGATTGATTAAATTTGGAAAAGTTTCTGATTATTTAGTCATTAATGTAAGCAGTCCAAATACTCCGGGTTTAAGAAACATGCAAACCAAAGTGGCCTTACAAGCTCTTCTATCAGAATTAGTAAAAGCGAAAAATAATTTATCGAGTGAAACTAAACCTCGAATATTGTTAAAGTTGGCACCAGATTTGAAGTATGATGAACTTTGCGAAATAGCAGATGTGTTAAAATTGAAATCTTGTACCATTGATGGTTTGATTATCAGCAACACAACTGTTGATAGACCAACCTCGCTGTTAAATCAAAACAAGAAAAACGAAATTGGTGGTTTGAGTGGACAGCCATTAAAAGATAGATCCACTGAAATGATAGCAAATATGTACAAATTAACAGATGGAATGACTATAATTGGTAAGTACGTTTTACCACCACCACTCTTTTATTTAGTTCTTTTCTTTTGTAGGTGTTGGAGGAGTATTCACTGGTCAAGATGCATATGACAAAATAAAAGCCGGTGCAAGTCTTGTACAAATATACACCAGCCTGATATACGAAGGACCTCCGGTAGTCTCTAAAATTAAAAAGGAGTTGGCAGAACTTTTAATTGCAGATGGTTACAAGAACGTCAAAGAAGCAATCGGAAAAGATATCAAATAGTTTATTTTTTCATATAGAAAAAAAGGTTACTTGAATCTTACGAGTGGTACTCCACCATACCAAATGGTAATTAAGATGCAAAAAATATTCTTACACTAGAAGATTTAAAAATGTTCTCATACCTTCCAGCAATAAACAATTTTAAATTCAACGAATAAAGCATTGATTTCTAAAACAGTTAACAAAAATAATTGTAAAAGTTTTGAATTAAAAAATTAATTTCACTGTATTTTAATAAAAGTAATAAGAAAACCAAACCAAAATCTCTGACTGTAAAACACAAAAGCAAATTGATTCTGATTTGCAGGTGCATGAGTTTATTTGGTGATTATGAATCGGACAATGTATAGAATATTTTGTAGGAAAATTTGTCACCTAGTGCTTGAGAAAGGGATTTTAAAACAATTCAATATTTTTATATATATGACAATAATCATCCCCAAAGTTTAGACATTAATCCCTTCCTTAGAGCATTTATGTGATTATCTTGAGCTGAACATAAGAAAATTAAAAGAAATAAGAATTGTTTAAAAACTGCACTTCAAGCAACGTGAGCCTATATTTCCTCCACGTTAACGAGAATTTTAGTCAATTTGATGCTAAAGGAAATCCTACTAAATTAAAAGAAAAACTTTAACTTTTGATGTAGTGCAAACAAAATTGTTTTCCCTTTGTAAAAATTAATGATCTTGGGATAAATATAGAAATCAATGTTTTATAAAATATTTTTAACATAGTTAGTGAATCGAATGAGAACATGTTTAATTTCATAACTTCTAGTATACGAATAATTTTTATGCTCATTGTATAATATATAACAAGTTTTCCACAATTGGTAATTTTTAGAGTTTACATTCATGCGAAGACCTGTAGATTTATATACAGGAGTTCCTTGAATGATGAAGAATGTTATCTTAAATACACAAAAAATGAAAGAGAGAGAGAGAGGCATGTTGTAAATAATGGAACCAAAAATAATATAAAATTATAAAGAAAATTAAATTTATCGATAAGTAAAATATTTATATTAATAAAATATCTATTTTTATTACCTGAACTTCTGAAATTAGTTGTAGTCTGTAAAGCCATGTTGATTAATAATAGGAAATTTTACACGAGTTTAAAATAACTTCTTAATTGTGAGGTGGTTTGTACGTCAAGTGACATAATAATTATCCACACCAACGATTAATAAGCAGTTTGCGCCCAAACAATACATACTATTTTATATGATTCTAAACAATTGGGAAAATAAACATTATTTTTTAAAACCTTTATTTTTGCGTTTTTACTGTTTTTGGGTATTTATTAATAAGCATCCATAAACATATAATTTTATTAAAAAAATAATTATTTTTGTAGCAGCTACAAAACTTATTTGTGGTATTTCCCGTTTGAAGATTAGATGTCTGCTAGTGTTTGTGGCATTGCAATGAAAATATAACGTGAAGGTGGATACTGCAGCACGTCTTTGGAAGTCTTTAATGGAGACTCATTGTCTTCACGACACAAGATTAACTTATCTATATTTGCTTTTACGACTGCAATTACTGAATCTTCAATTTCGGAATCCAGATTAGAGGTATCTTCAGCTTCCGAAAGCTGGCTTTTTGCATTTTGATAAATATCTGTAAAGCAAATCAAATTTAAATGAAGTCTTTAAAATTTGTACTATTTTGAATAAAGGCTTGTCCACATATGAGGCAGAGGCAAGACGAGGCCGAACGAATGCTCAGATGTGTACGTTGAGCCGCCGAGGCGAACTAGCATTAATTAAATATTTCCAAGAAAGACAAATATTATGGAAAAAAGATCATAAAAATTACTTATCGTGGTACAAATGAACAGCTGCACACACAGTGGATCGCTGCCTTGTTCGTCGCCTCTGTTGTTTCGTTCGACAACACAAAAGTATACGAACGAGGCATTCGTTTGGTCTTGCTTTTCCTAGTTCGCGTTTTGCCTCATATGTGGACAAGCCTTAAGATTATGCTTCCCAAATTTGCTATAAATTGGGTTCCAATTTAAGATGAGAATAACTGCAGGCTTCATTGGTACCAGAACAACATTAGCAGGAGTTTTAAGCAATGTTCTTGAATCGGACGGGAAACCAAAACAATTGTGTGTTCTTAAAAGACGCAGCAGGGCTGTTAAAGCAAGATAACTGGTTTTAAATTTAATTGCCTAATTTATTACGTTCTCTTTTATTTGATCATTCTCACATAGATTTGAACACCAACATTCATAATTATCGGCAGTATAGCATAAAGCCTACACCGACGGATTGGGAAGCGGGAGGCTGGGGTCGAATCCTGTTGAATACACCGCTGTGATCTAAAGCCCAATATCGATCTGTGGGCTATGGGGAAGGCAACTGGAAACTATTTCATTAATAATTCCCTGGCATGTCACCTTGTCTTCTGTCAAGTTGATTGTCTACGCACTGAATTGTTTATGACACTCAAAGAAGAAAAATCATTATCAAAAACATCAGATAAGGGAGGACTTGAGAAAGAATTGGAAGATCAGGATATGATTGTCATTAAGATAATAAGAAGGATCTGAATTGGATGTAATCCAAGTGGATTATCTATTGAGACTAACTAAAGTCACCCTTTGGGCCCCTTGGGTAACTGGAGCACACCTACAATACTTGAACTAAACTGAAACTACTATCAAGTTCAGAGGAGAGTTATTTAACTATAACTTCACTTTCATCAAAGTCAAAATGTAGAAATTTGAAAATAATTCTGCATCCAAAACGACAGCAACAGCCACCGCAACTCCTACGGCGTAAGCTCCTGGAACGGTGGCTGAAAAACAAGCAGAATATTAAGTTTTCCAAGGCAGAACAAATGATTTCCTTGGTAGGGTGAAATTTTATGCAAGTAAACCTACAGCTTACTTACAATATTGTCGAAAGGCAGTGGAAGTACTTAGTACTATGTCCGCCACCTTGACAACCGTTGCTCTAATACAAGAGCCGTGGTTAGTAAAATCCTCCATATGCGTGATGCTTTACAAAATAAAATAGAAAGCAGGACATGTACATATATGTCATACCTATGCTACCTATACCTATCTGTCATACCTAGCTACATACCTAGCAATGTTCAGTTTAAATTAATTTCGTAAGCGTAGGAAAGGAAGCTTTTCAGAAACATAATGAATCCGAGGAACATACGCCTCTTATTTGCGACATGGAAGAGAGCTATCTATCACAAATTGTTGAAAGCTCCTGAAATATCAAAAAATATTGCAGCGACAGGTTCTTTTCTTATGTCAGTGATCGTATTTTTCCCGCAAACAAACCCGAATTGCTTCTGGAAGTGAAAAGGTACTTTGTATTTTATCAACCTGGTTTTGATACGTTTTTCTAAGATCTCCCCGAAAACAGATAGGAGGGTGATAGGTCTGTAATTATTGACTAATCCATGTCCCCAGCAACGTCTTTCAAGGATCACTTAGAGTACTCCCTTCTGCCACATACTGCAAAAATCGGCCAGTTTTAGATATGCATTCAAAATATTTTTAGATATGCATCTTTGATTGGTTAAAAAATTTTTCTTAGGAACAATCGGCGAATCCTGAAGCTTTTGACGGTATTATCTGTTTTATGATTTCCGATATTCCTTTAATCTCCACTTTTATGTTTTCTTTGAAGTCACCGGAAAGCCTGACATTGCTTGGTAATCCACGCTGAAGTCCATCATTCTGTCAGTCCGTGAACTGCCAAAGATATTGGGGGGGAGTTTGCAAATTTTTTTCATCTTCCATTAATACTCTCGACACAAAAGCAATAGGCCTTTCATCCCCATTTAAAAAACGGTGATTTATCAAGGCTCCGACGCCTTTTCCAGAAGCGTCGCATTTCAAATTTACTGGCAAGTTTTGATCAAAATGACATACTGATTCTGATGCTATAGCTACCGTAGCCCTTTTAAAAGAATTTTCACATTCTTCAGTCCAATTAAAATCAGTATCCTTTTTCAATAATGCTTAAAGTGGTTGCATAATACTAGCTAAATTTTTCATAAATTTACCATAATAATTTATCATTCCTGCAAAACTTTTAATTTCTGACACATTTGACGGTCGCGGTACTTCTAAAATTGCCTTAATTTTTTTAGTATCCTTTTTTATACCTTCTGCTGTTATAAGAAACCCCAAATAATTTATCTCTTTTTTAAAAAAGTTACATTTATTTTTACTAAGAGTAAAACCAGCACTCTGTAATTTACTAAATACAAGTTTTAACTGTTGAATATGCTCGCTTTCATTTTTACCCGTTATTAAAATATCGTCCAAATACAACACTACACCATCAACACCTTGTATAGTTTTTTCAATAATTTTCTGAAACAAAGCACATGCCGGCTTTGTTCCAAACGGAAGACGATTTACTGAATAAATCCCTTTGTGAGTAGTACTCCAAGCTAATAATTTGCTTGTATCCTCATCTAATTGTTATTGATTATATGCTTGACTTAAATCTAATTTTGTAAATAACTGTCCACCTTGGAATGTTACCAACAGGCCCGGACTGGTCATAGGGAAGATCGGGCAAATGCCCGATGGGCCGGTGCAGTTAAAGGGCCGTCTAACCAGTGCCAGTGGCTGATTATATCGCAAAAAAATTATGCTATTTTATATAATTATTAGATATTTTCAATTAAAAAATAAAATATTGTTTTTTATTTGTAATTACTGAGTAGATTTAAAGGTAAATTAATGACGGGCGGCAACGCGCTGTACCGACAGCACTCATCGCCCGTTATAAATAAATTTTTTTTGCTTAATCTAATCACGAGCAGTCAATTTTTTTCGCGGATTTCGTTACTGAAATGTTCGATGCAAAATATCGAGAAAAAAAAATTTTGTTTTGTGAGGGAGAAGTCATTTAAAATTTTATTTGTTAACTTAAAAGTTATATAACTATGAAAATATATAAATAATTTAAACTTTTACATATTTTATTAAAATGCAAGTATTGAACTACAAATTCTGAAAGTTTCATTGAAATATCTCTAATAGTTTTTTAATTATCGATTTTTTTACTAAAAGTCATAAAAATTTTCATTTACAAAAAAATTGTTGTTAAAATGAAAATTTTTAAAAACTGTTTTGGGGATTAATTGTTGATAGTGACTACTTCATGAAAAAATACTAATATCAAAATTCGATGATCAAGTGGAAAATGAGGGGTCCACTCGACGTAATCTTGCTCTAAGTCAAAAAATAATACTAATAAAGAATGTCTTTCACTATTAGAATTAAAAAACTAAAAAACAAAAGCCAAACAAAATAACTATGTTTTTTTCATGAATTTTGGACATTACAGGTTTTATAAAAAATAAATATTTAAATTTAATAAATAAATAATTTCATGTTCTATATAATTATACAAAAAGGGAACTTCTTTTGTCTTGGACATTTTTGTACTCGGTGGCGCACTCGGCAATCTTCGGAAACACGAAATTTTGAGGTTATAATTGAAAAAAAGGGCAAAAAATCAATAAATTTGTAATTAATTAATTATTAAAGCGGTTCTCGCGTTGTAATCGTTAAAACAGCTCAAATCCGACAGAAAATTTTAGAAAATAACTTTCCCTAGAAAATTTTTTTTTCGTCGTGAATGTTCGTATTTTCAAATTTTCCCTCGGCTCGGGGCTGTTACTTATGATAACAGACCGAAGCAAATATTAATTAGCACGCGTATTCAAATTAAACGTATAATTTTTTTAAATGTAAAAAAAAAATTATTGCATTCACACGTCCCTAATTTGTGGGTTCTAATGTACACTGTAAATATAGTATATTGGTAGGTATAGTCATAAATCACTGTAAAGGTAAATAACTTATGGGTCAGAAACGATCAGAAAAAATAAGAAAATGTTACATTTTGTTCTTTATTATAAACTTTCAGTATAATATGGAATATAATCATTGTAATAATTATACAGAAAACCTCTCTTGTTAGCTGCAAATAGTAATTGCATTTCCACAGTTCGCCAACGAGGAGGCCAAGAGTAAGAATTAATTATTGAACTCCACCCTGAAAGCAACATAAAAAACGTCAAGCAATTTAATTAATAAATATATATTATATTTTGCAAACCTGAAAAAATTATAAAATAAAAGACTAGCAGAATCTGAAAAAAAAACGTAAATTGTAAAAATAAATAATAATAATAAATGAAAATATTAGTTTTCCATACCTATTCGAAAAGATTGCGCAGTGTCCTTGTCTCTCCATTATATCAAGTATCACTAATTATTGTGGTAATTGTCTTAAATCTTTGATAGGTAATTTTTTTGGAAATTGTGGATTTACCAATTCCGGAAGTAAACACTTATAGAAGAATTCGGTTAGTTGACTTTCCATATAATCTTGCGAAAACTTTTCATCTCTCACTATTTTTTCTATTAGCTCAGTTGGCGTCGAAACTACAAAATAATAATATTTGCTGTTAGTGATTTTTAGTTGTTCTTGAATTTGGAAATAATAATTATCCCTTCGTTTTCTAAAAATTTTATTGTTTTATTTTTAATGGCCTCCAATACAGTCGAAGATGAAGCTTTATGTGGACATTTTATTTCTATAATTTCATCTACACCGATTAAACCATCTGGAGAAGCTCCTAAAAAATAAAAAATTTTATCAATAAACATACCACACTTTTGAACTTCCATGTGATAATTATCTTCAAATTCCGTAACTTCTACAATTTCGTGATCTTGTCCCCAGCGAGTAGATGAATTGCCGCAAAAATTCGAATATAACAGATTTTTTACTAAATTACGGCAATGCGTGGACTTCTTCATCTTGCATACAGAACCGAAATTTGATGCTGTTAATCGATTAAATCGCCATAATAAGTTATCACTTTGTCCAATCGTATTGCTTTGAATTTGGTTAAGTTCATCTTCACTTTTTTTTAATAATGCTGAAAATATTGAGATTACTTTTGAATAAGAGCGCTAAAATCAATTATGGTTAGGTTTAGTTTTAAGCCAGGTTGTTGGTAGTATGACAGAATGTAATGTGTGGTATTCGAAATAAAATAACAATGTTCCAATTACGTATCTTTAATCATCTACTAAATAAAGTGTATAAAAAGTAACTCCTCTATTTAAAAACAAGAGGTTATGGGCCCAGGGTGTACTCTGTACAATTAGTTTTTGAAAAAGAAAAGTAGCCCACAGGAAGTTTAAAAGGTTTAAGGGGTTAAAAGCACATGGTAAATATAAAAAAAAAATATTAAAAAATTGCTCATTCAAGTGGAAAAAGATATCAGATCGAATGACTAGAAGGGTCGAATTACTATAATTGGAAGTTCAGGGTGGAGTTACTTTTGGAGGAACAAGGTGTGTTCGAACACGTTAAGAATGATTTAAAAATTAACGAAATAGAGGAAGTAACAAGAAGACAAAATGCAAGTAAAAAAGATAGAGCAAAATCATTAATAGTACAGTGCGTAGACAATAATCAATTGGAATGCTTAAGGGGAAAAGCGAGTGCGTATGAAATGTGGGAAACCTTACGCCAAAGGTACGAAAAGAAAGGAATGCATGACCAATTATATTTAAAGAAAAAGATGATTAACCTAAAATTAAAGAATAACGAACTTATCGAAGTGTTTATACAGCAATATGAAGAGATCGCAAGGCAAGTGAAGGAATCGGGGAACGAAATACCTGATCAAGACCTCGTGTGTAGCATATTGCTAGCTTTACCTCCGTCCTACGACACTTTGGTAACAGTTCTTGAAAGCTCAGAAAATCTCACGTTCGAGTCGGTGAAGAATAAACTTATTAGTGAGTACGAAAAGAAGAAGTTGGCAAACCCGAACAGAAATGAAAAAAACCAAGGTTCGTATGCATTTTCAACCACAGGTGGTGGAGAATGTTTTAGGTGTTGTGTAAAAGGGCATTTCGTAAGAAATTATAAGAAGCCGATTCAAGGTAATTTCAATCGAGGTGGATTTAATAGAGGTCGTAGCAGAGGTTATTCTAACTACAGAGAAAGATTTCACAACCGAAATCGTGGTATAAACACAAGCAAACACTATAATTATTATAGAAGCGACTACGTGCAGCAGGAGGATTCGGAAGAGAATGGTGGTGCGAGTGTAACAAATCACCCCCAAATCTAAAGCTAAAACGAAGGTAATTTATGCGAGACCAGCTCAAACATTTATATGAATCGCTAAAAGCGACTGATTAAAATTCTTTTTTTTCGTAAATAGAAATAAACTACCTTCAACAAGCTAGAAACTTAATTAAGTAGGATGCAATTGAATTTGTATGTTGAATGAATGACAATAAGTTGGAATATTCTGGAAATACACACTACATGAGCACATGTTGAAATCGGCTACGGCGGGTCAAACCTTTTTGTTACCAAAGCCCATAAAGTAGATAATTTTTCGACTTTTTATTACAGGCTACATTAAACAATTTACGTACTAATTGCCAGTAAATGCGAAACCCGCGACATTTCAGAGTTGAAATTATGTATCGTAATTATAATCGTAATAGTTGTAATTATGTATGTATTATATATCTATGTATCGAAAATTGTTCTTTTTCAGATTTATGTCGCAACATAACTAAAATTGTTTTTATTAAATATTAGCTGTTAATTTCAACTTATTAATTTCTATCTTTTATATATAACTTTGTTTATGCATTTCTGATGTACAATTTCTGCCTTATATTAATTAAACAGATATAGAATTATATGATTTTATTCTTTTCTTGCTATCGCAAGGTGATTAAATTGTTAATAATCCTACGTCTCCGACCTTCAATTTATAAGTTTGAAATTGGCTTCAATCAATTTCTGGTGGCAGCTCATTAACATCCGTTACCACACGACGGCCGCGATTATTTAATTAATCAAAGCCTACCCGTGTTACACGAGTGAGGACAGAAGTGTATGTTTTATGGGCAAAGCATGTGGACAAGACATGAAAAAAGGGAAAGAGAAGAACGTTGTGACATTCTTTGTACACTCAGGTTGCACAGACCACATGGTGAGTGAAAAACATTACTTCTCCGATTTATTAATGTTGGATAATCCAATAAAAATAGCTGTGGCAAAAAATGGCAGTTATTTAACAGCAGTTGGTGTTGGAAACCTACAGCTTTAAGTAATATAGGTAAGGAAAATATAAGGTGTACAATCAAAAATGTATTTTATGTACCTAATTTAAGAAAAAATTTATTGTCTGTAAAAAAATTAGAAACTTCAAATGTGAAAGTAATTTTTGATAACGGGAAGGTAAAATTAAGAGATGTGAATGATAGAATAGTGGGAATAGGTTATAGAAACAATTTATATGAAATGAAGTTCAATGTTGTAAATACAGAATGTTTAAATGTTGAAAACGTTGATAGTAACTTTAAAATTTGGCATAGAAGATTCGCTCATTTAGGCTATTCGGGGTTAAAAGAATTAATCAAAAAAATGCAGTTTTAGGGATCGAAGACAATATTAAGTTCCAACAAGTAGAATTTTGTGAACCATGTGTAAATGGAAAAATGACTCGAGCTTCTTTCGGTCAAAGAACAAAAAGCAATAGGTTATTGGAAATAATTCACACGATTACTCCAGAAACGTATGATGGAAACAAATATTTTGTAACTTATATAGACGATTTTTTTCAATTTTAACGTAGTATACTTATTAAAGAAAAAGAGTGATGTATGTAATAAATTTAATGAATACGTTGCAATGATGGAGGCTAAATTTGAGAAAAGGATTTCAAAAGTTCCGTGTGATAATGCGGGCAAATATTCTTCCAGTGAAATTATAAACTATTGCAAGCAAAAGGGAATAGTATTAGATTACACCGTTGCATACACACCCGAACAGAACGGTAAAGCGGAGAGAAAAAATAGATCTATGGTTGAGAGAGCTAGGGCAATATTAGCCGACTCTGGTATGGGTAAAAAATTTTTGGCGAAGCCATACTTACGATCAACTACGTCATAAATAGGAGTTTTGCATCTAACTTAGAAGGTGTGACACCTTCCGAACTCTGGTATAAAACTAAGCCAAATGTTAGCAATTTTAAGATTTTCTGATGTACTGCTTACAAACACATACCTAAAGAACTTCGTAAGAAATTTGATTTGAAAACTGAAAAGTGCGTGATGTTAGGGTATGCACTAAATGGCTATAGATTATGGAATTTAGAAAAGCAACAATTAGTTGTGAGTCGAGATGTA
This sequence comes from Cantharis rustica, assembly GCA_911387805.1. Taxonomy (NCBI): domain Eukaryota; kingdom Metazoa; phylum Arthropoda; class Insecta; order Coleoptera; family Cantharidae; genus Cantharis; species Cantharis rustica. Next base: position 43,151,319 of record OU426879.1, read on the forward strand.
AAATTTGATGAAAATAGGTTTTATTTTAAGGAAGCGACTGTAAGGGTAGAAATTAGGAAAGAAATCGAAAGTGAGCATAAGATTATAGTAGTCAGAAACAAGACAATTTAAGTAATAATGATGAGGATTTTCAAGATAACGAAGAAAACAAAAATATGGTGAGCGTAGATAGGAGAGAGAATAAAAGAACAGGTAAAACACCATCAAAATACAAATGATTACGAGTTATACATGGCATTTGATTCTTCGAGTTACATCGAAGACGTACCAACCTCTTATGCAGAATTAAAGGATAGGATAGACTAGGGAAGTTGGTTAAAGGCAGTTGATTGAGAACTTAATTCTATTTATAAAAATAAAACTTGGAAAAAAGTGGACAAAACACAAAAATTTTAGATACAAAATGGGTGTTTTGTTTCAAAGCGTTTGAAGAAAAATAGGAAGATAAATTTAAACCGAGATTAGTGGTTCGAGGTTTTGCACAGAAAACGAGTGAGAATTTAAGCGACATTTATTCACCAGTTGCAAAAATGGTTACAATTAGGGCTTTATTAATAGTGGGTAATCAAAAGGGATTTCACTGTCAGCAATTAGATGTATGCATCTTTAATGGCAAACTAACAAATGAAGTATTCATTAATTTTCCACAAGGCATAAGTTATGAGAAAAACAAAGTATTTAAATTAAATAAAGCTCTATATGGCTTGAAAGTGCTGGAATGACGAAATTAATTCATTTCTTTTCAAAATAGGATTTGTAAGTTCGGAAAATGATTATTGCTTATCTATGTTGAGAAATAAAAAGATTTAACTAATTCTATATGTATATTATGATATAATAATTGCAGGACAAAATTTTAATGATATTAAGGAAGTTAAAGATAAGTTGATAAAAAAAATTTTCAATATTACCCATTGATCCCAAATTAAAAATTGATTTATGTAATGATCCAAATAAAAGGACAAAGAATCCAGTTCGAGAACTCGTGGGATGCCTTATGCATTTAATGCTAGGTAGCAGACCCTATATCTGTTTTTCAGTAAATTATTTTAGTCGTTTTCAAGACAGAGCTTCCAATGAGGTCTGGAATCATACAGAATAACTGACTTAAGCTAGATTTAACATGAGCTTTTATAATAAGTTACAACTGTTTATACAATGTGCATTTTGGTAGTGAAATTATACAAATGTATTTAAATATTAAGATTATACAAATGCAGTTAGATATTAACTTACAAAAAGTGGTTGTAAAACTTGTCAAAAGGAAGTGGTAATAAATTACAGCATCGAAGGGTGTACGTTAGATGATCATGATGAATGCTTCTTTATTGAGTGATTAATATGACTTTCTACTTCTATTATGTGATTAACATATGCATCTATAACTATACCTATCTAAATATGCATCTGCATAAATGTACTTTATTATAACTCTTCCCTCCCTAAGTCAGAAAATAGAGGATCTGATATTTTCTGTATTTCTATAGTTTCTTGTGACGATTTCTTATTTGAAATATAGGTTTTAATGCACTTGAAGTAACTTAACACTATTATAAAGGCCATAGCACAGATACACACAATTACACTGTTGATCCAAGGATGGTGTCCATTTGAAATTGATAACGTTTTGGTTTGTAAATTCTCTGCAATGATTTTGACGTGTTTTAATTCGGTTGTATCTAGGGTTTGAAGTCGTATTGGTTGTAGATGGAGATCTTGATCTTTGTAGATTGCTAGAGATGTTTTTAATTTAGGTAACTCGAATATTGATTCTTCATGTAAGCTTTCTTCTGGTTGGAATGTTTTATTTGATATTTTAATTTTGCAATCCTGCATATTTGTAAGAATATAACACTTGGTTGGATTATTTCGTAAAGTCCATCGTCAAGATTACATTGTGTGTATACGTTGATCGGTTTTTGTGGTAATATTAATATTTGATTCGAATTTATTTGAATGATATTATCTTGTGTGAAGTTGATTAAAGTCTTTCTGCACTGATCTTTCCCGGTTTTTATCAAAATAGCCAGACATGGTTTGTTTTTCTGTAAATTCTGTTTGCGGCAGTAGTAGAAATTTTCAATTTCTGGACATTATTCTGATGAGGTCCAATAGTCGTCATCGTTGAGCAATAGGAATGGTTGTTCGGGAATTACTGTAATATTTGAAATAGGAATAGAATATAATTGTAGGTATTTAAATGGGGAAGTAACAATAGGTATATGAATTTTGAACACTATTGTGTTTTCTTTTATGATTACTTGTGTTGAAAATAACGAATAATAATTCAAAATATTTTTTAGGTGAACAACTTGTGTGACCTGATAAATTGAATTTAATTTTGTAATAATTAATCTTATGTCTTTTAGTCGTATGATAGAGTCGTGTAAAATGTTTAAACGAGCAAATGAAATTGCGGTTTCAATATCGTCTATTAAATTTTGAACCATTTGCAATTGTAATATTAAGTTGTCTATTGTGTTTGATAGGGAAAAAGCTTTTTCAATATTAGAAGTTCTGTTAAATTCATTTGTTAATAAATTTACTTGGTTTCGCAAAACGTTCTGATTGGTGGAAAGTTTAGAAAAATTATCGTTATATACTTTTGTGATTTCTTTTATTGCGGTATTTGTTTTTCTTAGATCATAATGTATTGACTGTTGATTTGTTTTTAAATTTTCGAGATAAGAGTTAATGTAATTACTGTCATCTGAGTGTAAAGTACCAAATAGCCATTTAGATACTTTTCCTACACCGTTTATCATACCTCTCTTAGTACGAGCGCCGTGTGTTAAGGTACTTAGTTTTTCGATTAAATGACGCGTGATAATAAAAGCATTTTGTATTTTGTTAAGTAAAATGATCGAAAAATGATTCACGTCCGATTTGGCAATATGTCTGTGCAAGTATTCTAATTGGTTATTTATTTCGATAGTTGAGGTTTCTGGCAAGGTTAGGTTAATATGATAAAAGAAAGTGTGTTTCGATTCGATTATTTTAGTTTGTCTTATTTGCACTGGAAGGATCGGGTTATTTATTTCTTTTACTTTGAGACCTCGTAAAAGGTTTGGAAGTAGTAGGAGTGTCAGGTATTTGATTGGGAACATTTTCAGTATCTGAAACAAAACGTTGAGGTTTCCGTAAAGTTTGATGATAAACTTTATATATAGATTTAATTTTGTTGTCGCCAATGATTTCTGGATTTGTGACTGTAACAAAGGGTTGTGTGACTTTTTTCGAGTTCGTCAAGCGAGTTTCTTTTCTGTACAGAGGTTTTTCTAAATTTATTTGGGGGTTTTGTCGGGTTTGATTTAATTTTTCTAAATTGGTTTGTTGTTTGTCAATTATTTTTTTGTGAATTGCGGAATTAAGGGTTTTCAGATTTTCTAGATGTTCATGGACATACTGTGCGACTTTGATTTGTTCGTTTAGTTCGAATGGGTTTTTATAGTTTAACTTTCCGCGTGTAATTTGGAAAAGCGTATAATTAGTAGAACTATGGACACTGTTATTATAATGTAAAATCGCGTAATTCAAGATATTTGAAATGCTCTCATTTGGTTTTTCCCTTTGGAGAATCCTCAAACTTTCAGCTAAACTTGAATGGAATCTTTCAACGGGGCTGTTACTATTAGGATTGTAAATAGTGACGTAATGGATTTCGATTTCATGGGTCCTACAGAATCCTTGCATTACTTCGTTTTTCCATTCAATGCCATTATCGCAAGTTATTTTTCTGGGAATACCAAAATGTTTTATGAACTGTAGTAATTGGTTTGTAGTTTCAATAGCATTTAAACTTTGAAGTGGATATACTAATCCAAATTTTGAAAAGCTGTCTATAATAGTTACAAAACATTGTCCGGAAAATTTATAAGTATCGGCATACAAGTGGTCAAAAGGTTCGAATCCAATCGGTGTTGGTTTAAATATTAATTTGTTAGGGTGACGTTCATATTTAGTTTTCTGACATGTTCCACAGGTGTTAACATAGTTTTGTATGTCTTTGTCAATGTTTGGCCAGAAGAATGATTGTTTAATTGCCTTAAAATTTTTTTGGATACCTCGATGACAAGTTTTTGTTTCATGGTATTGTTTTAATTTTAAATTTCTTTCATCTTGTTCCAGAACGTCTGTCACGAAATAGTTTGAGATTGTCAAGTTGAGACCTTTATTTTAAAGAATTTTTGTAAGGTTCGTATGAAGGGTATTTCGAAGTCTTTATAAGTGAAATGTAAGCAATAATGTTTTTTTGGTTCAAAATGATCTTGTACAATTTTTAAGAAATGATCTTTCAGTTTTAATCTAGAGATTTTGAAATGAATATGGTAATTATCAAAAAATTTTTGTTTAGTTATTTTAATTTGGTCGTTATTTTTTGCATCGCATAAAGATATCAATATTTGGTTTTTGAATGTGTTAACGGTTCTTTCTGTGTATGGTATCGTAAGGACTGGATTTTCTTGGCAGATGTGTGTACTGTTTCGTTGTCTGAGGTCGTTTCGTCTAAATTTTCTCTGTCAGAAGGGTTTTCCTCTAAATCGTCTATGTTCACGATCATCGAAGCATTTTCATTAGCTTGAAGAGGATGTATTTCAACACGTGATAGGGCGTCTGCGTTAGTGTTAAGTTTTCCTTTTTTATATGTAATCGTGTAATCAAACTCTTCTAGTTTGAGCCGCCATCTTACCAATTTTGCATTTGGTTCTTTTCAGGAAAATAACCACTGTAGCGGTTTGTGGTCGCTAATTATATTAAATTTAACGCCAAATAAATATGGTCTAAAATGTTTTACCGCCCATACTATTGCGAGAAGTTACTTTTCGATTGTGCTATAATTTATTTCGGCTGGGTTGAGAGTTCGCGAAGCGTATGCGACAGGGAGGTCTTTACCTATAGGGCCTTGAGAGAGAATCACGCCTACTGCAAAATTTGAAGCATCTATAGTTAGATTAAATGTTTTTGAAAAATCTGGATGTTGTAAGAAAGGATCGTTCATTAAAAGGTTTTTACAAGTTTCGAAACTGGTGATAAATTCTTGGTTATGTATGATTTTCGTACCCTTTTTTTAACATTGAGTTAAAGGTTTGGTTAATTTAGCAAAGTTCTCAATAAATTTTCTATAGTAACCTACTAGTCCTAAGAAACTTTTGATTTCTTAAGCCGTTTTTAGAAACTTTCTCATAAATTCATTTTTTTTTTCATTGGGTTTGATTCCTTCGGGAGTGATAACGTGACCTAAAAATTCGGCCGATTTACAAAGAAATTCTGACTTATCAAGTTGGATTTTCAATCCGGCTTCTTTTAACTTACAAAATAATAATTTTAAGTTACTGATGTGTTCTTGCAAAGATGTGGAAAACACAATTATATCGTCCACATAAACTAGATTTTGTTTAACAAATCTTTCAGAACGTTTTTCATCACGCGCTGAAAGGTACTGGGTGCGTTTTTTAAACCGAATGGAAGTCTTACAAATTCATAATGTCCATTTTCAACATTAAAAGCAGTTTTTTGAATGGAGTTGGGGTGCATTTCGATCTGGTGAAATCCTGAAGCTAGATCTATTGTAGTGAAATATTGGCAGCGTCCTAGTTTATCTAGAATGTCTGTTATGTTCGGAATGGGGTACCTGTCGTCAATGGTTTTTTCATTAACTTTTCTATAATCAATCACGATTCTCCATTTCTGTTTCCCGCTAGCGTCTAATTTTTTTGTAACTATCTAAATGGGTGAAGCCCACGGAGATTGTGAGGATCTTATGATTCCGGCTTGTAACATTTTTGTCATTTGCGTTCTTACTTCCTGTTTGTGAACATAGGGGTATCTATAAGTTTTTGTGTGCACTGGAATTTTGTCTGTTGTTAATATTTCGTGTTTAACTTTGTTTGTAAAAGTCAACTTATCTTGGGGATGATGAAAAATCGTTTTATATTCGCGTATTAATTTTTCCAAAGCTACTTTTTCTTCGATATTCAAATGGTCAGTTCGCAATTCTGGAAGATCGAAATCTTAGTATTTGTAATTAGGAGAAAATAATTCTTCGCATTTGGAAACATTCAAAAAATTTTTCAGAAAAGTCAGAAATGAATGGTTTTAAAATTTCTTCGGTTATTTCAAAAATTTCTGTTGTAGGTGCTGTGTTTATTATTTCAATCGTTGTCAAGCCGTCTTCTATTTTTAATAAACTTTCTGTGATTATTAATGTTTTCGCGTCGTTACTGATTTCAGGAATTAATACTTCGCGGTTTTTTACGTTTATTTTTATACGTTTTAAAACAGAGGACATTGCTGGAATTTCAATTTTTTGGGTTTCAAAGTTTGTTCTGTAATACAAGGGTATTGATAACTGGTCGTTGTACAATAATTCATTTTGTACGTCGATATTAAGTTTGAGTTTCCTTAAATCTCTTATGCCTATTATTCCATCGAAGTAATCATGGAAATCAATTAATACAAATTCTAAATTTCCTTCTAAGGGTTTGAATTCTTCAAAAAAGGTTATGTGTGCTTTAAATTGTGCATTTCGAAATCCTGCACAAGTGGTGATAGCTGTATTAGATTTAAATATAGTATTTGAAAAGTATTTTTCTGCTATAAATGGTCTTAACAAAGGATGACAACCCGTGTCGATTAAAAGTTTTAAAGGTGGTTTGATAAAAATTAAAGCTATATAGCATTGATAAAGAATTCTACAAATAATCGTCGAGTTAAACACGTGGACTTAAAATTTAATTTTGTTCATAATTATTTTAAGAATGGTATTATAACTATAGTTTATATAAGTACTGAGTGTCAGCAAGCCGACATATTAACGAAAGGCTTATCGAATGTTTCTTTTGTCAAATTTAAAAAAATGTTGGGTTTGGAAGATTTTAGTGAGAGCGAGTGTTGAGATTACTTTTGAATAAGAGCGTTAAATCAATTATGGTTAGTTTTAGTTTTAAGCCAGCTTATTGGTAACGTATTTTTGTGTTGTTGAATGACAGAATGTAATGTGTGGTATTCGAAATAAAATAAGCATGTGCCAATTACGTATCTTTAATCATCTACTAAATAAGGTGTATAAAAAGTAACTTCTCTATTTAAAAACAAAACAATGTGCCAGAAACAAGCGGAAACGACTCTCGTTGAAGTAAGTAATAACTTCAGGTTTAATGTCAGAAGAAGCAATGTTGGCAAAGTAACTGTTAAGTGAGGTATGCACAACTGAGGTATGCATAAAAGGCCATAAGAAAGTGCAGCAACAACTATCAGCATTGTGAGATTTCGTTATGTCAATGTTAAAACTTTATTAAACTAAATTGAACCGCGCAGGCCGTATAATGTACGCAAAAGGCCAAACGAGAGCTCGATCCTTTGTTTATAGTTGGTAATTTTCAATCTACTATGTCTGTGAGATAAAAGTAGTTTTCAATGCCGACTATCTTACATCCTGTATTATAATTATGCTCCTTGCTATATATAATTATGTACCTGATAACTAATTGCTATAGCTGATAATGGACAAGTTTCACTATTTTTCTTTATTTAAAAGTAGAGATCAAACCAAAAATTCACAAATTTTCCAAAATTTTTTGAGTACGTCGAAGGTAAGAAAATACAATTATTTCCTGTCCTTTAACAATTTAAAGAACCGGCCGCTGACGTCCGGAGCCGGCTATTTAAAAAAATAGCGCGGCTTTAGAAGCCAATAAAAACAGCTCAGTTGCCAAGTCGAAACTGTTGAAAAACTCCCCACCAAACACGAAAAAGCCATTGCATTTTTAAAATTAAAAAGCCTCCACGGCAACGCCATCTAACCTTTCTCAAATCTAAATAAAACAATATTTACAGAAACCCCAATTATAACCAAACCAAAATTTAAGCCATTTTCAAAAACACTAAAAATGTAACAGTTGACTGTTACAAGTCCCAATATTAGATATTTTTCTTGTTTGGATAACTATAAACCCACTTCCTATCAAGTTGATGTAGAAAATCTGAGGAAGTTAGTTATTATATGCAGACGAATTATCTAAAGAAGCTCGTAAAAACCATAGGAAAGTATTTAGTAGTTATATAAAATTATTAAAAGTAATAAGTTAATATTACAGTGTTGGCAGTACCAATTTTGAACATGAAGATAAAGAGACACAGAGCGAGCCTAAAATAAAATCCAAATTTATCGTGCTTTCTACTGTCGCACGTGTCAGAATCTGCATTAATGAAATTGTAGGCAGCAGAAAGAGTGGCAATTAGGTACTGCTGTATTTAAAAAATGCAAGAATTATTTAATGAAGACGATATTCAAAAATATATTTCCATTTTCCAGTATAGCCCAAATGTGACTAGGAGCTCGAAAATATCGAATGAGCTACGAGATATATGCACATAAAAACAAAAATAATTTGGTTAAGAAATCATTAAATTTTTTTTTTCGCATTGTCTCTTAAAAACAAATATGTCTCACATAGATATAAATATGGAAGCGACTCCAGGATAAGTTCATTCGGACAACAAAAGCGAATTTCAAGAATTTTGAAGGCAATCTCTGGTTTGGTTATTTACCTAATGGAGTAATATTTGAAAATAACCAACCTGTAACACTACTAGAGATAAGAAATTTTTACTTTTTCACTAGGAGCAACATCTAAAATAAATGAAGCAATTAAATCTTCAAAATTTGCACAGGAAGCGAATAACGAGTTCCAGCTGAAAAAAAAAGCATAAATACTATGGTCACGTAAATTTAGGAATGAGTATGCCTAAATTGATAATCATTAAAGTGACACAAGACAAAATAATGTTACACACCATGATTACAAAATTACAAAAACATGATTCACACCTTAAGTAATAAATAATTTGTTCATAACCACCTTGTATTTTAAATTAAAATAACCTTTTTGGGAAAATGTATTAAAACTAAATTCAGATTTCTTTAATTCGTAGAATTGCACCCAAAATCGATCAAAACGATCTACCCATTATTAAAATTTAGTTAGCAAAACTCACAACTTTACATTAAAATACATGCGAGAAAGATGTCAAACCTATATCATTAATTCAAAAATTTGCCAGAAGGTAGCGTATCGCTTATCTTGAAACACCTATTTCAAGGGTTTTACGAGACACATGATGTTCATCAATTCCAAAATCGTATACTGGAATACAATATAATGTTAAAATATTATCAAACCATGTATATAATAAGGTGGTAATAGCGCCATCTAGATATAAAAAGAACAAGTAGTAGTTAACCAAGCTTAAAAAGCAAAGCACATGTATATTATTAACCATCATTATTTAATAAAGAACTATTATAATAGTGTTCATTTGTACCGTACATTCTTTCTGGATCACCGAATAAGCTTCATATTTTCAACAGGTTATGGTACCCAGCATTAATACTCTAGCAGTACTAATAATTGATTGTTATAAGTGCGTGAGTGAATTGGTAGAAATTGTATACGAAAATGGCAGTAAACTATTTAAATAGTGTACCCAAAGTTAATAGGTCGGGAAAACTACGACGAGTAGCCTTTGGCAGTTAAAAATGTGTTTGTGTTCGAAAGACTAACGGATTGCATTAAAGGCAAAGAAAAAGACACAGTACTATTAGCTAAAGCTGTTTTATATGTCATAAATATTGTTAATGACGTATTACAAGATCGTCACCAACTTATAAGGTACAAGCTCATAAGCTTCAGTACCACCCAGGCATCCGACCATTGTAGTACTCAGCTATTAGCATGAATAAAGATGCTTAATAAATATGTTTTCTTTTATTCATCAAAGAACATAACATGGTGTCAAAAGTGAAAAATATTACTTGATTTCGAGAATTAATAATTAAAACTTGTGTCAAATGATAAAACAATTACAATAAGTGAAAAAATTTCACAAATATTAAAACATTTACAAGTGTAAAAAAACGCGCAAAATGGATCTAAACCTAAAAGCACCTAAGAAGCTTTTATTAGAAAATGGTACAAACTGGGTCAAATTCAAAAAACAATTTGAAGTTTACATGAAAGCTACAGGTTATAATGAAAAAGAAGATGAAATGAAAATAGCCATATTCCTCAACGTAGCTGGAGAAAAAGCTTTGGATGTGTTTCAAACACTGAACCTTAGCGAAACCCAAAGAGAAACTTATGACGAAGTACTGACAGCATTCGAGACTTATTGAATACCGCGAAAAAATGTAATTTTCGAAAGTTTTAAGTTTCACGGAAGAGCTCAAAAGGAAGGTAAAAAGTTCTACCATTTTGTTACAGAACTACGCATGCAAGCAAAATTATGCGAGTTTGGCAACCAAGAAGAAAGGATGGTCAGGGATAGAATCGTTATAGGTATTAATGATCCAAGTTTATAAAAAAGGCTACTGCGTGTACCAGATTTGTCATTAAACACCGCGATAAATCAGTGTCGTGCTGCAGAAGCTGGCAAAGAGCAATTAAAAACGCTACAAGAAAAAGTGGAAACAAGTGTACATGGACTAAGAGCCAACTTGGAAAAAAGAAGACCAAAGCAACAACCAGGCGCAACAGGTGAAAATCAGAAAAACAAGTGTAGAAAATGTGGTAACAAACACGGATACGGAAACTGCCCAGCATTTGGTAAGTCATGTTTACAGTGTAACGCCAAAAATCACTTCGCGAAAATGTGTGAAAACAGAGTTAAGCGCAAAGAAATTCGTGGAAATAACAAAAAAGTGCACCAAGTGGAAAGAGAACAAGGTCAAAGTAGCGACAGTGAATTTTATTTAGAATCAATAGGGATAATTAACCAAGAGCATAAAAAATGTTCAAGTTAGTTCATTAAGTAATTTAGATGAGAAAAAATGGTTACAAAAAATAGAAATTTGTAATAATCAGGTAGAATTTAAATTAGACTCAAGAGCCGAAACTAATGTAATACCTTTAAATGTTTATAAAATTCTTAAAGATAGATATAACAATCTTGAGTTGAAGCCAAAAAACGTAGTACTTACGTCATACAGTGGTGATAAAATAAAACCGGAAGGAGAAATAACTTGCGTTTGTAAAATACAAATCAAAGAGTTAACATGCAAATTCATGGTAACAAATACTAACTAGGTTTGGGTTAATAAAACGGGTAGATAAAATATCTATGGGAGAATCAAAAGATAAAACCTAACAAAATGTTAAAATAATGAATTTTAACTGTTAAGTAAATAATTACATACTACAAAGAAACATAATATTTAAAGAAACCAAAATAAACAAATATTCACATTGAACAGGGTCGAACTTAGAAAAATTTTGAATAAACAAGAAATTAAAATCTGAAAAAATTATACTATAGAAAATGATAAAAATTACTAAAAAATTAAAAAATACTGTAACATAATATAAAAGCTTTTATTTCACGTTTATTGGCGATCATCAGTTATGTATAACAGTAAAAATAAAAAGAACTAAGAGCAAATATACCAAACAAAATTGAAAAAAAAAAAAATTTTTTTTAATTAATAAATTAAATAATGTGCTTACCAGAAATGAACTAACTAAAACCACGTGATGTGACTAAATGAAACTTTAGGTAGTTAAATAAAAATGAATCCTAATCTCCTTACAAAGGAGGGGTTGAAGCAGAGACATACAATGCCATCTATTACTTCGAAAATTAAATTTTTCGAAGTAAAAATTCGATTTTTTTTTTTAAAAAATTTAATTTTCGAAAATTAAATTTTTCGAAGTAATAGATGGCATTGTATGTCTCTGCTTCAACCCCTCCTTTGTAAGGAGATTAGGATTCATTTTTATTTAACTACCTAAAGTTTCATTTAGTCACATCACGTGGTTTTAGTTAGTTCATTTCTGATAAGCACATTATTTAATTTATTAATTAAAAAAAATTTTTTTTTTTTTCAATTTTGTTTGGTATATTTGCTCTTAGTTCTTTTTATTTTTACTGTTATACATAACTGATGATCGCCAATAAACGTGAAATAAAAGCTTTTATATTATGTTACAGTATTTTTTAATTTTTTAGTAATTTTTATCATTTTCTATAGTATAATTTTTTCAGATTTTAATTTCTTGTTTATTCAAAATTTTTCTAAGTTCGACCCTGTTCAATGTGAATATTTGTTTATTTTGGTTTCTTTAAATATTATGTTTCTTTGTAGTATGTAATTATTTACTTAACAGTTAAAATTCATTATTTTAACATTTTGTTAGGTTTTATTATTTTAACATCACATACTACTAAATACCACATAAATACTTAAAAAAATTCTAACAACTTTTTTAAGTTATTTTCTATTTTAGAATCAAAAGAAGTCTTCATAACTCAAAACAATGAAATTTTTACGGGCTTGGGAAAAATAGGAAAATATAAAATTAAACTAAGGAAAATGCAGTTCCTATAGTAAATCCTATTCGAAGAATAGCCGAAAAATTAAAAGAGCCGTTAAAAAATGCTCTTGATTTGTTAGAAAAACAGGATATAATAACGCGAGTAACTGAACCAACAGAGTGGTGTCAAAATTTATTAATAGTAGAAAAAGCGAATAAATCATTATATTTATGTCTCGACCCGAAAAGATTAAACGAATATATCATACGCGAGCGGTATCCTATACCTTCTCAAGAAGAAATTTGCAATGATCTAGCAGGAAAAACAATTTTCACCGTGCTTGATTTTAAAGATGGGGTTTTCCAAGTCGAGTTAGATACAGAAAGTAACTATATTTGTACTTTCGGAACACCTTTTGGTAGATACAGGTTTAAACGTATGTCATTTGGAATTAGCTCCTCCGCCGAAGTTTTACAGGAATTAAATACTAGGCTATTCGGGTACATTATCGGGGTTAAAATTTATTTCGATGATGTTATAATAGCAGGGGAAAACGAAAACGATCATGATGGAATTCTCAAAAAAGTTGTAGATAGGGCTAAAAAGTATGGCGTTAAGTTCAATAAACAAGAAGTACAGTACAAAGTAAAAGAGGTAAAGTACGTGAGACGAATAATTTCAAAAGAAGGTATAAAACCAGATCCAAAACACGTTAAAGCAGTATTAGTAATTGAACCGCCTAAAAATGTAAAAGGGTTACAGAAGTTTTTAGGAATGACTAATTATTTAAGTAAGTTTATTCGAAAATATTCGGAAATAACAGCGCCATTAAGGGATTTAATTAAAAAAGATGTAGAATGGGTTTGGAGCCAAGCGCAAGCCGAGTCGTACAATAACTTAAAATTAAGCTTAGCTTGCGCGCCTACATTAAAAATAATAGACTCAAAATTGCAAATAGAAATACAAACAGACAGTTCAAATTTTGGAATGGGAGCGTGTCTTTTACAAGAAGAACAGCCAGTTTCATTTTATTCTAGAACCTACACTGAAAGTCAGGTGCGCTGGGCACCGATAGAAAAAGAATTGTTTGCAATTTGTGCATCTGTTGAAAAGTTTCACCAATTCATTTATGGCAGAAAAGTAGTAATAAAAACCGACCACAAACCATTAATTTCAATAGTTAAAAAAGACATAAACAAAATACAGTCACTCAAAAAAGTCTCCGTACGATACTGAATTAGAAATTTAAATTACAATTACTCCGTTTTTTACTATTGTTCTTGTTATCAAACACGATAACTTGTAAATATATACAATTATACATAATTTTAAGAAAAAATTTGAAGAAAATCCGATTATAAACAGGAAAAATTTAAACAAATTAAAAAAAATCGGTATAATTTATCTAAAAAAAGTCTCCGTACGATGATGTATATAAAAAATGTTTCTATTTATAGAAGCTTGATAAAGCACTTCTTGCAAAAAATTGCAACGTTTTATATTTTATTACAATGTTACATTAAATTATGCATTTAGTTCTTTTTTAATTTTTGCTTCAGTTAGTGTGTTTTAAAAAATTATTAAATATGAGTAAAGAAAGTTCCATTGAATTGCGACAAAATGTTATTAATTTGTATTGCAAAGGTAAATCGATGCGCGAAATCGGTGAAACTATCGGGAAACCGAAGTCAAGTATTCAATACATAATTAAAAAATATGCAGATACGGATTCTTTGTATAATAAGCCTCGTTCTGGACGTCCTAAGATTCTAACTGATGTCACAAACCGAGCTATTTTACGCGAAGTGAAAAGAAATCCCCGAAAAAGTGCTACAAAAATTGCCGATGAAGTAAGAAATAAACTTAATATTGCTGTTTCTGATCAGACAATTAGAAATGTTCTAAAAAAAACAATTATAAGTGCTGTGTTGCTAGACGCAAACCTCTAATTTCTAAAGTGAACAAAAATAAAAGACTAAAGTTTGCAATAGAACATAGAAATAAAGACATGGAGTTCTGGAATCGAGTGATTTTTACAGACAAAAGTAAGTTTAATGTTTTTGGTTCGGATGGCAGAGAAAAAGTTTGGAGAAAACCAAATGAAGCACTCAATATGAAAAATGTTATTCCTACAGTAAAACATGGTGGTGGAAATGTTTTAGTTTGGGGGTGTATGGCAGCGTTGGGTGTGGGTAAATTGCATTTCATTGAAACAATAATGGATAAGTGGGTATATTTAGACATTTTACAAAAAAATTTAAAAGATAGTGTGACCAAATTAAGACTTCCTGCTAATTTTATTTTTCAACAAGACCAAGACCCAAAGCATACGTCCATGATTGTCAAAGAATAGCTACTTTATCACGTGCCCAAACAATTGCATTCGCCCCCACAAAGTCCCATTGAACACCTGTGGGACGAATTAAGTCGTAGAATTCGAAAACACGACATTTCAAACAAAAATACTCTTAAGAGGGTATTACAAGAAGAATGGGAAAAAATTGGGTCCGGCGTAACAAAAAATTTAGTGGAGTCAATGCCTAAACGTATGGAAGCAGTAATAAAAGCTTAAGGCTATTGTACAAAATATTAAATATTAATATTAAACATTTATAGGCCCATTTTTAATCATCGTACGGAGACTTTTCTTAGGTAAATTATAGTGATTTTTTTTAGTTCCTTTAAATTTTTTCTGTTAACAAGCGATTTTCTTAAAAAAAATTTTTTTAATCTATGTGTAATTGTATATGTATATATTAAAAATCATTTTATTTCACAAAAAAGAAATAATAGAAAACCGCGTAATTTTAATTTAAATTGCTAATATAGTATCGTACGGAGACTTTTTTGAGTCACTGTAAGTGCCAGATTACAAAGAATGGTATTGAAACTTCTTAAATATGATTCAACTGTTGAATATTTACCGGGAACAAAAATGTTTTTAGCCGATTTTCTGTCGCGTAACGTAATAAAAAATAACGCAAAAGATGAAGTCATAACTAGTGAGACGGTACACGTGTGAAATAAAGAATTGAGTAGGCCAGATTCAAAAGTGGCTATCTGCACATTTTATAAAAAATGAGTTAGATATACCAAAATATTTGTCTCTTTGTCCTCTATTAGAATATACTATAATTGTTTTTCTAAAGTGCCTACAAAGCGTTCAAAATTAACTCACAAGTTTAGGTAATGCAGCAAAACTAGCTATCTACAAGGGTGTTACTATTTCAAAACTTACTATATGTAATAATAATATTCCAGTAACAAATGTGTCTATTTACAATGCAAGTAGGTATACATTAGTTGATTACAGTTGCAAAGATGGTTAAGCATGTACATTATGAAAACTGCACTATTTGCATAATGTACAATATACAAACATGATTCATAATTAAATTTAGTTTATCCTGATCATAAAGCAGTGATAGTAATATTATTATTGGCGCCTTTAAATTATTAACTATTAAATTATTGTCTATTAAATTATTATGGATTTAGAAAGTGAAGTAAGAGAAATGAATGAAGGTTTAGTTGAAGTTCCAAAAACTGCACGTAAAAGGTCAACAAATACAGAAAGCTGGAAAAGAAATATAAAGAAACGGCTAAGGTTAGTTTAATTTGAATTTTTGTTAACAATATAATACTCAAAGTTTCTTGTAGAAACTATACTTAGAAAGCTTATCCGTATTTCGGGCATTCAAGTAAAAAGCCTCCTCAAATACCAAACTGTAATCATCGGAATAAGAAGGTTTTGCAATGCCACTCTTTAAATCATCAAGATATAAGAAGATTTCATCAAGCTTTTTATTTCACTAAAAACAAAATACAGCAGGATAACTTTATTATTAAAAATTGCACAGCAAATGTACCAAACGACGGTCACAATCTGAAAGAAAAAATGTTTCAATACAATATTATGCATAGAGGTTCCGAGTAGATTCTGATACACAATCTATTCAAATTTGCCGAAAAGCTTTTATTTCAATATTAGGAATATCTAAATTTCGTGTACAAAATTTAAACAGGAAATATTTACATACAGCAATGATGCCCACAGAAAACAGAGGTGGTGATCGTCAATCTGAGAAACTTTCACACCATGTTGTTGCTATTAAAAAGTACTTTTCAAGATTTAAACCGTTTGAGTCTCATTATAATCGTGGAACAAGTTCTATGCGACAATATCTTTCTTCTGAGTTATCTATATAGCTATCATCCATAAGATGTATAACACTGCCAATCCAGAAATAGAAGTTAAATATGATTTTTTTAGAAGCACTGATGCTAAAAATTTCAACTACAGTTTCGGTACACCTGCAACTGATGTCTGCTCTACATGTATATCACCAAAGGAAATGAGGAAATCATCCAAAAATGAAGCAACCAAAGCAACTGCTAAAATAAAGCTTGATGTGCATAAAATTCGTGCTCAATGTTACTTTAATATTTTAAAAAACTCTCACCCTACAGTATTAACTTTATCTTTTGACTGCCAGAAGAATTTGGTATTGCCAAAGGTCTCTGACCAATGTTGTTATTACAGCAGACAACTGTATCTGTACAACTTTACAATATGCCAAGGCAGTTCAAAAGACTCGCAAACTACATCTAATACATTTATTTATACATGGTCTGAAACTTTTATGCCTAAAGGATCCAATCAGATAGTTTCTTATGTTTATCATCGCTTGCAAAATACTGATTTTTCAAATATTGAAACTTTACAACTAGTGGCCGATGGCTGTTGGGGCCAAAATAAGAATACTGCAATGATTGCGATGATTTCCAAATGGTTACTAACTAAAGCACCAAAAACCCTTAAAGCGGTAAATATGATTTTTCCCATACCTGGCCATTCTTTTATTCCACCTGACCGAATTTTTGGTAGAATTGAAAAGGTTCTTAAGAAAAGAGAGACAATTATAAAA
The DNA here is from genome assembly GCA_911387805.1 of Cantharis rustica. Lineage (NCBI taxonomy): Eukaryota > Metazoa > Arthropoda > Insecta > Coleoptera > Cantharidae > Cantharis > Cantharis rustica. The sequence continues at coordinate 43,168,556 of OU426879.1, forward strand.
CCCGTAGAATATTATGAGATATTTAATACAGTAGGAACTGTTTACAAACTTGATGATGGTGAAGTAGAAATTTACGATTGGAAAAGTGCAAGTGAAGCTATACTACGTAAAAGTTATACTTGGCACTTTCAATTCAAAATTTCAAGAAGAGTAATTTTTACCAGAAACAAAGAAGAGAGTAATATTATTGTAAAAGGAGAACCAAATTATAACGTCAATATGTGCGGACCAGGTACACTTTGTAAAAAGGGAAAGTTTCCAAATCATATTAAACCTAATGTATTAGTGAAAGGAAACGAAAAGATTAAAGAAGCCAAACTAACCAATGTATCAGAGTTACTTGCAAAACACTTTGGAAAAAATTGGAAAGATCTCACAGATTTACAATATAACGCTGCGCTGTAATATGTCCTGATCCTAAAAAAACTAAAAATTGTGAACAAAACATAATAGAATGTGATAAAACTGAAGAGGTAGATGAAGACATTGCAACGGAAGAACAAGATTATGACGACAATGAAGTAGATTACGAAATGTGTAAGGATAATATAGAAATAACAATAGAAGATGTTGAAATTGATTTTGTCTAACAATAATATAATATTATTACAGAAGCTTCTGAAGCTTCTTTTTGATACATTCACTTAATTTTTCAATTTTTTTATTATTGAAGATTATTGAAGTTTATTTTTTATTAACATCATTTTTCTGTTTGTATTCAATATTTAAGATTTTTTCTGATACCTGTAATTAATTTTTATAATTCTTTTATAGCTACATTATTTTTTTTTATTATTGAAGATTATTTTTTATTAATACCATAATATTTTTGTTTGTGTTCAACATTTAAGATTTGTCAAGATTACTAAATACTTAGGTAATAAAGTTAAAAATTAGGAATTTTTTGTTCTATGAGATTTTTGTTTTTGTTGCTGATAATAAATATCTACCCATTATGAAAACTTGATACGAAAATTTATCTATAATAATAATTTTCTGTGCATTTTTACTTTTCATAACTGTCTATATACTACTGATTCGGTTTCAAAACTTGCTATAAACAAGGTGCGGTTTCAAAACTTCTTATGTTTAACTAAAAATGTGAAATAACTAAGCTATGGCTAAATAGATTTCATTAAAACTTTGCAGAGCGGTGATCTGTATTACAGTAGTCATAACTATTACAAAATTTCAATAATATAACAAAAATTCTTCAGTTGACAGCTCTGCTTCACTTGTGACGTAGATAGTGTTGAGAATATGCATACAGGTTCACCGTCATTGTAACCATATACTTTATGACTTGCGCGTTACCTAATAAACAGTCATGCACGAACCACATCAACGCAACGACGTGTTTTATTTAATCCTTTAATATCATTGCCTACTTCCAAATCTCAACAGGTTATGGTGGCCCAGATGTACACCTAGGCGCGGGATGTTTAATTAAGAATAAATAAAGTGACAGTGGAAGTTTTATAATAAATAAACTACACAATTTGTTGCCATTACTAACGGTTGGTGCCGGGTAAAAAGTGCTTGCTTGGTTGTAGCTAAACAAGAATTCAACAAGTGCAAACTGCGAAGTGTAGACGGTTTCGTGTTACAAGTTCGATTTTTAAAAAAAACTAATCGTGTCAGGAAACGACGTAATTTCTACGATCGAGAAATTAAAAGGCGCCGAAAATTATCATACTTGGGCATTCGCCATGGAAAATATGTTAGAATTTTTGGGTCTTGAAAATGCATAAATCCATTGCCAAATACGGAAACTAACACTGAAAAATTAAAAAAGGCCAAGGCCAGGATAGCATTAAGTGTAGATTCGTCGATTGTTCCACACATTCAAACGTATAGGACGGCATTAGAAATGTGGACTGAACTAAAAGCTTTGTTTGAAGACAAAGGTGTGACACGAAAAATCGGGCTATTGCGAAAATTATTGGGAATTCGGTTAGATAAAAGCGATTCAATGAACCAGTATGTTAAAGAAATTATTGATACTTCTAACAAACTATCGGGAGTCGGTTTTTCGGTTTCGGATGAATGGGTCGGGGCCATTCTACTCGCGGGACTAACGGATGAATTCAAGCCAATGATTATGGCCATAGAAAACAGTGGAGTTACAATTTTTGGACACGACATAAAATCAAAGTTAGTTGATTACGCGTACAAAAAACCAAACGAAGGTGGTTCAAACACGGCAAATGCTTTCGCGGGGAAATATAAGAAGCCTAACAAAAACAAAAAACCTAAAACGTTGAAATATTTTGTTTGAGAAAATGCAAAGATCGAGTAAACAAAACTGAAAAGGTCGAAGCCAAAGTATCGTTATCAGTAACAAAGAAAGTACCAAGTAACGATGAGTGGATACTTGACAGCAGCGCGTCACATCATATGACACCACATGAAAAATTACTTGTAAACAAAAAAGTTTGTGAAATAGTTGAAATCAGTGCTGCTAACAATGCAAAAATGACTACTTCATTGGCAGGAAATCGCTCATTGTCGGTGAACGATCGCGAATTCGAAATAAAAGACGTTTTGTGTGTGCCCGACTTGGCGGTAAATTTACTTTCCGTGAAGCAAATAGTGAACAAAAGAAGCACTGTTGTTTTTAATAAAGACAGCGGAGCGGTATATGACTCACAACAAATGTGTCTTTTACGAGCGCGGCTAGATGAAGGTGTTTACGAAGTTAATGGACAAACTAATTTTTGCATGGTTGCAAATTCTTCAGAAGTGAACACGATGACGTGGCATCGTAGATTAGGTCACATAAATTACAAGGACATGTGTAAAATGCGGAATGGAATTCTGAATGGGATCAATTTTATTGGTGGTGAAATTGCATTCGAGGAAAATGACAATTCATCACAAGATGAAACATACATTCCTAATGAAGAAATCCCAGAAAACAATCAAGCCGAATCAAGCAGACCAAAACGAGAGAGGGTCAATCCAAGAAAACTCGACGAATTTGTGACATACAACGCAACAGGTCAAGGAAATATGGATCCATCAACCTTGGAAGAAGCCTTGTCGAACATTAACGGTAAAAAATGGAAAGCTGCAATGGAAGAAGAAATGAAGTCGTTAAAACAAAATGATACCTGGAAACTCGTAGACCTGCCAAAAGATCGCAAAGCGATAAAATCGAAATGGGTGTTTAAAACCAAGCAAGATCAAAATGGAAATTTGGTCAAACACAAAGCGTGATTGGTAGCAAAGGGGTGTTCGCAGAAGCCAGGAGCGACTACAGTGAGGCCTACTCACCTGTGGTAAATCTCACTCACATCGTACTCACATAGTACGATTCGTTATCTAATTGCTCTGTCCGTTAAATTAGGGTTAAAAATCGACCAAATGGATGCGGTGACTGCGTTCCTACATGGTGACCTTGAAGAAACCATTTATATGGAACAACCTGGAGGTCATGCCGATCAAACGACAAAAGTCTGCAAGCTAAAAAAGGCCATTTATGGGTTAAAGCAAAGTGGGAGGCTATGGAACAAGAAATTGGATGAAACACTACAAGGTTTTGGAATAAGAAAATCCAAAATGGACCCATGCGTGTATTTTACAGAAAATCTTATTGTGTCAATCTATGTGGATGACATCCTAATTTTTTGGAAAGAAAAAGACGTTCGAGATAGGCTCAAGGTGACGCTTAGCCAAGCGTTCAAAATGAAAAATATGGGAGAAGCCAGCGAGATAGTAGGTCTAAAAATCACTCGGGTTCACCGTCATTGTAACCATATGATACTTTATGACTTGCGTGTTACCTAATAAACCAGTCATGCACGAACCACATCAACGCAACGACGTGTTTTATTTAATCCTTCTTTAATATCATTGCCTACTTCCAAATCTCAACATATATGTCAGATATTGTTAATGACGTATTACAAGATCGTCACCAACTTATAAGGTACAAGCTCATAAGCTTCAGTACCACCCAGGCATTCGACCATTGTAGTACTCAGTTATTAGCATGAATAAAGATGCTTAATAAATATGTTTTCTTTTATTCATCAAAGAACATAACACAACGGGCAAGCATCCATGCAGCTGACCCTCCGAGTTCGACTAGTCAAATAATTCCGCAAAAGAACAATAGCCGAGCCGGCACAACCGTAGTACAACAACTTACGGCCGGTTTCACAATCTGTAGTTAAAACCTAAAGCTACCAAACCTTAACCTGAAGTTTGAGAGGTGGTACTGTTTCACAAACGAATTTCGACCTTGGGTCTGCTTACAGGCAGTTAACTATAGGTTAAGAAATGTTGGCAGCTCTGTAGCTAGTGATTTTCTATAATCACCGTTTGGTAGCCTATTTATTTGTCTGTCATTTGTCATTTACTTGTCAAACACCGAATAACAAGTATCAAGTAGTGTTATCAGTTTTATTTAATATATTTCAAATTCAAAGTTTGTGCTGTTGAAGAATACGGTAAGTCACGTTTGTATTAATGTTAGCATTACCTAGGCTTATATTATGCTGACCTATATACATATTATATTTATTTTTATGCATGTATTTTAAGAAACAATCTTATTCTGGTTTTAAACTGTTTTAAGTACATCACTTTAATGAGCATTGGGTTTAAAGAATTTTGCCGATGGGATTGGCAAAATTTTATTTAAAATATCCGGTGACCATCGTGCCAAATCTTTCTGCTCAACGCATTACCTGGAAATTCAAAGGAGTAATGCGGCCAGCGTTTCAGGAACTTTTGGAAATCTGGTTGGGTTCGTAGAAATTTTTCATTTCTTGTTTTGTTTTATTACTTTTAATAAATATTAGGTATATTTTTATACTTTAGTTAGGTATTGATTGTAATCTCAGATGGTTATTGTTATAGATGGAAAATAAAAGTAGATGCAAGGGTTTTTCTTCTGAAGAGGAAAACTTGCTTTTGTCCTTAGTAGAAAAGTACAAGGACGTCATAGAAAATAAAAAAAGCAACGCCGTTACGTGGGTCGACAAAGAAAAGTGCTTGAAACGAATAGAGCAGGAATTTAATGCTAACGGAGGTATAAGTAGATCGTGGAAGCAAATCAAAGAGAAGAAGGCGAAAAAGAATTTTGCGGACAACAAAAAAAACATTATGCAGACAGGAGGTGGGCCTCCCGAGTGCAACCTAAGTGCAACCGATCTTGCAATAAAAGATTTAATTGGTATTCAAATGACAGGACTGTCCAACCCATTTGATTCCGATTTCGTTAGGATGGGTCAGTATAGTCAATATGTCAATACTTTCTCTATTTTTTAGTTGTAGATGAGCCAATTCCTAATGTAGTTGTCATTAAACCGGACACACAATATGCAGCAGGTTAGTATTTAATATAAAGTGCCTGATTAATGTGAAAGAGACAATGTCAGAAAGCACCACTAGTGCCTAGTTTCATAAAACTTTTAACAAGCTGTTCTGAAAGCGTCATTTCCTTCTCCGAAGGTATGATGTATGTACAAGACAGCTTACGTTATCAACATACTGTTTGTTTTCTTTGTTTTACCTATTCAGCTTATCTTAAAATGCTAGAAGTACTTGTCACAATGATACTGATGATGAAACGGAATGTGGGGAAGAATCATTCGTGAGTAGTATATTGGAAGAAAATGACGAAGGTAACTATTGAAATATTTGTACGTGCAGCATTTAATAGTAGCATTTGCTCATCTTATTGCTATCACGAGCTCTTTGCTTGTGTGAGGAGATACCGTTTATAAAAGTAAACAAAAACATAACCAAAATCTGAACAGTTCACGTCTTGAATGAATTTTAAAAGTTTCACAAATAACTACAAAATTCTACTACTAGCCGTTTGAAATCAATGAGAGCACTGCCCTTTGTGTGTTTCAACCTCAAAAAAAGTGATAGTTGAAGTAAACCTTGAGTTAACTCGAGGAACATCTGTGGGTTACAGATACCAGCACTTAACTGTGTGCTAAGGTTAGCACACAGACCAGCGATTGTGAAACACTTTCTCATAGGTTAAGTAACGGTTACCGCTAAACTGCATGTTAACCAAACTTTGTGAAACCGGCCGTTAGAGAGAAGCAACTCGTGATTAATCACGACGAAAGCCTTGCTGTAGTCCAAGAAAGCCACAATAATTGCTACCTTAGAATCGTCAATATTCCTGGCGATATCCATTAGTAAACTTACTCAACGCCGTTGCGGTACTATAACCAGAGCAAAAACCAGATTGAATAGCAGGTAAGATATTATTACACTCGATGTGTTCTAGTAGCTACCGGTGAAGAACGGACTCAAATACTTTCGGAAGAGCAGGCAACACACTAATTGGCTGAAGATCAGCAAATTTAGTGGCATTATTATTTTTAGCAATAGGCGTTAATATCGACTACTTCCACAATGCTGGTATTACCGAATTAGTAAGACAAAAATTTATTAGCTTAGTTAAGATATCTAGACAAAAAGGTGAGGTGAGCTTCAGCATCTTAGCGCTAGAGTTATCGACGCCCAAAGCACCAGATTGTTGTTTAACAATTTCAGCTGATACCACTTCAGATGTGACTGGGCGAAATATCAATGTGTTGAGATTACTTTTGAATAAGAGCGCTAAAATCAATTATGGTTAGTTTTAGTTTTAAGCCAGGTTGTTGGTAAAGTACTTTTTTGTGTTGTTGAATGACAGTATGTAATGTGTGGTATTCGAAATAAAATAACGATGTTCCAATTACGTATCTTTAATGATCTACTAAATAAAGTGTATAAAAAGTAACTCCTCTATTTAAAAACAAGAGGTTATGGACCCAGGGTGTACTCTGTGCAATTAGTTTTTGGAAAAAGAAAAGAAAAGTAGCCCACAGGAAGTTTGGAGGTTAAAAGCACATGGTAAATATAAAATAAGAAAATTTTGAAAAATGGTTCAGGCAAGTGGAAAAGGATATCAGATCGAATTACTAGAAGGGGCGAATTACTACAATTGGAAGTTCAGGGTGGAGTTACTTTTGGAGAAACAAGGTGTGCTCGAACACGTGAAGAATGATTTATAAATTAACGAAATAGAAAAAGTAACAAGAAGACAAAATGCAAGTAAAAAAGATAGTAGAGCAAAATCATTAATAGTACGGTGCATAGACAATAATCAATTGGAATGCTTAAGGGGAAAAGCAAGTGCGTATGAAATGTGGGAAACCTTACGCCAAAGGTATGAAAAGAAAGGAATGCATGGCCAATTATATTTAAAGAAAAAGTTGATCAGCCTAAAATTAAAAGATAACGAACCTATGGAAGTGTTTATACAACAATATGAAGAGATCGCAAGGCAAGTGAAGGAATCAGGGAACGAAATACGTGATCAAGATCTCGTGTGTAGCATATTGCTAGCTTTACCTCCGTCCTACGACACTTTGGTAACAGTTCTTGAAAGCTCAGAAAATCTCACGTTCGAGTCGGTGAAGAATAAACTTATTAGTGAGTAAGAAAAGAGGAAGTTGGCAAACCCGAACAGAAATGAAAAAACCATGGTTCGTATGCATTTTCAACCACAGGTAGTGGATAGTGCTTTAAGTGTGGTGTAAAAGGGCATTTCGTAAGAAATTATAAGAAGCCGTTTCAAGGTAATTTCAATCGATGTGGATTTAATAGAGGTCGTAGCAGAGGTTATTCTAACTACAGAGAAAGATTCAACAACCGAAATCGTGGTAGAAACACAAGGGAACACTATAATAATTATAAAAGCAACTACGTGCAGCAGGAAGATTTGGAAGAGAATGGTGGTGCGAGTGAGGACAGAAGTGTATGTTTTATGGGCAAAGCATGTGGACGAGATATGAAAAAAGGGAAAAGGAAGAACGTTGTGACATTCTTTGTAGACTCAGGTTGCACAGACCACATGGTGAGTGAAAAATGTAGAAATATATCTCTTAAGGTGTTGGATAGCGACATCTGACTGTAATAGTGTCCTTTAATATAAGTTAGTTACTTCTAGTTATGTTGTTTGTTCACTTTTAGACTATCTTTACTTCATATAATTTCATGTAGTAGAACGGATGTATCAAACGAGTGTTAAATATAGTTATTAAAAACATATTATTGTGTTCAAATGTTTCCACAAAATACTTCCACTTCCACATAGTTCCACATAATTCCACATACAGGTTGTATGATGAAAATAAAAGATATGTTATCACTAGTAGAGACTTAGTAGTTAACGAAAACATTGAAAGTGATCATCAAGTAATAATCATAAGCAGTAATCAAGAAAAAATTGAGTTGTTAGATTCAGTGGAGGATAAAAACCCAGAAGACAGTGAGATCGATAACAGTGATGCGGAAAATGATAACTTGAATGAAGAAGATGAAACAAAAACTCTTCGAAGGTCAGAAAGGCAAAGGATACCGAAGACGTTCAATGATTATGTGACATATTTGTGTACAGAAACCAATTTGGAAAATGTACCAATATTAGTATCAGAAGCTTTGTCGAGACCAGACTGACTGAAATGAAACGCAACAATGATGAAAGAAATCGAATCATTTGAAGAAAACGACCCTTGGGAACTTGTAAATGTTCCAGAAAAAAGAACTGTAGTTGAATGTAAGTGGGTGTATAAAATGAATGCGATAGTGAAAATAAAACCAGTTACCGTGCTAGATTAGTTGCTAAGGGTTTTTCACAGAAAGAAGGTATTGATTATACAGAAACTTTTGCACCTGTGGTAAGACATTCCACATTGATATTATAAATGGCATTGTCAGTCAAATTAAAATTAGAAATTGAACATTTAGATGTAAAGACAGCTTTTTTAAATGGTTTGTTAGAGGAAAGTGTCTATATGAGAGAACCAAAGGGTTTTGTATTAAAAGACAATGAAGCTAAGGTTTACAGATTAAAGAGGGCAGTCTACGGATTGAGCAGTCGTCCTGAAATAAGAGGATAGACGAGGTTTTATTAGGATTAGGCTATAGTAAATCAAAGTATGAACCTTGTTTATATTGTTGTGGGATTTTGTAAATTTACCTACCCGGCACAATCTTTAATTTACCCAGCTAGCTTTTCTCAGTGGAGAACAAAATAAGACGCTCAGTAGTCGGTTCCTGTTGATTTCTGTGTTTGCCCTTCTTTTATAATGATAAATAATAATTTTTCCAATAATAAATTCTTCAAAAACCAATAAATCGTAAATTTAATTTCAAATACATTTCCAAGTCAAACTTTAAATGGGCCTGCTTGTTTTAAACTTATGCGTGTTCAAAACGCCTTGTTATCGCCAGCTGTACGCTCGTACAAATGCAAATCTTACTTTTAATTTTACACCAATTTCAAACTTTTAACTTCAATCGCTCTTTTCAAATTCATCAAATCAATCGACTTTATCAATTCAATTAAATCCACTACCGCTCGGTAGCCGCTCACAAAAATCATCCAAACTATCAAATTTCAAAATTATCATCCAAAAAATTACGCAATAATGCAAACGCATAAAATCACTTTATTTAATCAATCAAAATCAAAATATTACTCACAATTTCAAATAACAAAATCGCATATCAAAACTCAAACTCAGCGGGCATACAAACTTTTCACCCGCTGTCGGCCACGGCTGGCACACGACAAGCGTCTCTTTCTATCCTTTTCTCCCCACTCTGTACCTTTTCAATTCAAACGTTTAAAACTGAAATTAACAAATTATTTACTATTTAGCACAGGGTGGGTCGAAATATTTTGTTTCACGACAATATGTTAAAAAGATACATAATTTCTTGACAATAGTAGCATTGTATGTAGATGATTTTTTCGTTTTTTCAAATGACAGGGTAACCAGTAAATTTTTAAAGGAACAGTTAAGTTTGAGATTTAAAATTAAGTATTTGGGAGAAGCCAAACAATGTTTAGGAATAAGAATTACAAGAGATCGAAAAAATAATGTTATCTATTTAGATCAAGAAAACTATATAAATCAAGTTTTAAAAAATGTTGACATGTTAGATTGTAAGAACGCGAATACTCCAATGGAAATTAATTTGAATTTAGACAAAAATTGTAAAATTGATGTAAGTGATAAGATGCCTTATCAGAAACTTATTGGTAGTCTGATGTATTTGGCTGTTTTAACTCGACCAGATTAAGCTTTTGCAATTAGTTATTTGAGTCAATTTAATAATTGTTATTCAGAGTAACATTGGAAATATACAAAACGAGTGTTACGGTATTTACAAGGTACAAAAAATTATGCTTTAAAATTTTGTAATGATAATTGTGAATTAGAAGGATATGTTGACTCAGATTGAGCAGGTGATCAAAGGGATAGGAAATCTTATACCGGATTTGTTTTTAAATTAGCAGGATGTGCGATATCATGGGAAAGTTTCAAGCAAAAGACAGTTGCACTGTCGAGTACTGAAGCAGAGTACATGGCTTTAAGTGAAGCATCAAAAGAGGCTATTTATTTAAAAAACTTATTGTCCGAGTTAATAGGATGTGAAAATAGTATTGTTCTATTCAACGACAATCAGAGTGCTCAAAAATTATCAGTGAATCCTGTGTTTCACAAAAGATCAAAGCACATTGATATAAGGCATCATTTCATTAGGGATGCTGTTTCAAATAAGCAGGTTAACGTTAAATTTATATCCACCAATGAAATGACTGCAGATATATTAACAAAGAGTTTGCCATATGCAAAAATTATCTATTTTTGTGAGAGATAGTGGGGGTGTAGAAATATATCTGTTAAGGTGTTAGGTAGCGGCATCTGACTGTAATAGTGTACTTTAATATAAGTTAGTTACTTTTCATGTTATGTTGTTTGTTCACTTTTAGACTATCTTTACTTCATATAATTTCATGTAGTAGAACGGATGTATCAAGAGAGTGTTAAATATAGTTATTAAAAACATATTATTGTGTTCAAGTGTTTCCACAAAATACTTCCAATTCCACATAGTTTCAACATCTAGATACATTAAAGTTATGCTTGAAAGATTTTGTATGTACGATTGTAAGGGTTCAATGTTACCCATTGATCCCAAATTAAAAATTGATTTATGTAATGATCCAAATAAAAGGACAAAGAGTCCAGTTCGAGAACTCGTGGGATGCCTTATGTATTTAATGCTAGGTAGCAGACCTGATATCTGTTTTTCAGTAAATTATTTTAGTCGTTTTCAAGACAGGGCTTCCGATGAGGTCTGGAATCAAAGTTTTTGATAATACCTTATCGTGGGTAACGAGGAAGCAGCAATACGTGTCACTGTTCACCACCGAGGCTAAACTAGTAGCATTATGTACCGCTGTATGTGACAGTTTATGGTTTAAGAAATTATTTTCAGATTTTGATGTTGTTTTTAAAAATATAATGTATTATGAAAATAATCAAGGCTAATAATAAATAATAATAAATGAACTTTATTTGGTATAAAACCATTATATCATTACATATAAATTACACACAAATACATAATATGAAAAAATACCAAAATATACTCCTTAAGTAAAATTAACGCCAACATACTCCTTAATTTTTCTTTTAAAATTTAACAACATTGTTTCTTCCTTAATGTCTATAAGCAAACTGTTAGTTTCAAGCCACTATAAAAAATCATATTCTGAGTCTTACTGTTCTTAAATAAATTTAGTCTGAAATCATGCCTATTCCTTACAGGGTACCCATGCATATCTTCAACATATGCAACGTCCTTACACAAATAATTAGATTGCATTTTATATTTTACCTTAAAAACAAATAAAACATTTACTACTATACGTTGGTACACACTATGCCACTGTCAAGTCCCCAGCAGCACTATTTTCGTAGCAAATCTATTAACTCTGAGAATTATCATCATACCCCTATTTTGCAATTTTTGCAGTCTACTCATCATGCTACCATTACCCATAAACAAAACTGTTGAACAATATTCCAGGTGTGGTCTTATTATCACATTATATACTTTTATCGTAGTGGCTACAGAAAGATTTCTACAAATTTTTGATAAAAAATACAATTTCTTAGCTACCTTTTTACATACAAAATCAAAATTACACATAAAATTTAATTTGTCATCAATAACAACATCCAAGTATTTGTATTGCTTAACCACATCTAATTCTACCTCATCCATTAAAACATTAAGCTTTCTACCTATTCTATCATTTACTATCATACATTTCGTCTTGCTTATGTTAACTTTCAGCCTGTTCATTTGAAACCATGCACTGAGGATTTTTAACTTCTGATTAACAATATTTATACAATCATCAACATTATCACCTGTAAGATATACGTGAGAATCATCTACATATATTACACATTTTGCCCTCATAATCACCTTATTCATATCATTAAGTTTTTAACTTGTGAAATATAATTAAATAATCTTGGAATAAACAAGTTATTTAAACGTTTTTTAATAATGTTTTTATTAAGCTTTCGACGTTGGTAAACGTCTTCATCAGAATATTTTAATATGTAAATATTAAAAACGTTTAATTAACTTGTTTATTCCAAGATTATTTAATTAGATAAACAATTACAATAAGTGTATAAATAAGTGAAAAAATTTCACTTATGAACTTTTGCAACAATGAGTCAAGCAAAATCAACACCTACCGTAAGTAATTTTATTAACTATATTTGAATATTGTTGTACATTGAAGAAGTGTACCACATACAATTAATAATAAGTTAACGATAATACTTTTTTTAAAGTTGACGGTTTTGGATAATAATTATTGTTTTACAGCCTGCAAAAAAGCGCTGTACAAATTTCTCTCTGCGAGAAAAGAAAGAATTAATTACCATAATAAAAATAATACGCGTCTATCATGGAATGCAAACAAACCGATGCAGTTACCATGAAGGAAAAGGAATCTGCTTGGAATTCAATTACCACAGAGTTTAACTCGAAAGGGTTATCTGAATTTAGAACAACCTCTAAGTTAAAAAATCTTTGGGACAATCTAAAGAGAAGTTCAAGAAAACATTTTGCGAATATTCGTAAAGAACAGTTTCGAACAGGTTCATATCTTTTAAAATAACCTTTTTATTATAATTAATTGAAATTAATCAATGGTATTTATAGGGGGTGGACAACCAGACAAAATACCACCAGAAGCTGCAAAAGATGGGATTCTGTATAACAATATTAAAGAAATTATAAGTGGCACGATTGAGCCCATGGATAACGCATTTGATAGTGATGTCTTAGCAGGTATAATGGAAATAATTTGTTTAAGTAAAGTCTATTATTTTATTATCATTAAAATTTACAGGAGTAGATAATACGATTAACTTTGAAGAAATCCCAGTTGAATTCGGCGACGATGAGGTCCACGATAACTTGGTAAGCTTAAAAAAAACATAATATACTTAAATAAAAGGCACTATTACATTTTGAATTTTGAAACAAGTGAACATTGTTGTTAAAACAATAAATAAATAAAACCAATGGATAAAATGTTGTAGCACCGGTCTGAACTTTGTGTTCTTAATTATTTGTGAATTACAACAATACTGCCTTTTCTTTATCCGTATTAAAAATGTGTCCAACCAAATCCCTTATGTAATTTGATTTTAATGTTATTTATAATTTGGACTACAGAATTGGTCAATATGGAATCCCGCACTGTTGAGAACTCCAACGAGCCAGGTTTTAAGAGTCTCGGAACCTACAGCTGTTGTACCGTCGGTGTCCACAGAAGTTATACCGTCGGTGTCCACAAAGGTTACACCATCAGTGTCCGCAGAAGTTATACCATCAGCGTCCGCAGAAGTTATACCGTCAGTGTCCAACTTTGAAGGCAGTAGAAAGTGGAAGGCGACACAGCAATTGCATCAGCAAATACAATTACGAAAGAAAGCAAAAAATGCTAATCGTTCCAACTCATTTGAAGAATTGGCAGAAGAAAAAAAAATTATGTTGTTACATTCCAACGAAAAAAAACAGGGGGAGCTCGAGTTGGAAAAAGCCCAAACCCTGAAAGAGACTGCAGAAATCAAAAAAGAATTAACAATTCAAAAATTAATAAATGAAAAATTAAAAACAGAATTATAAAATAAACAATTATTATAAAAAAATTGTATTATTATTTATTTACAAATATATTTTTCTTTTATAAGGTTCCAAAATAATCTATTAAATTTCTCCGAGTGACATCATTGTTATGTTGTTGGTGATTATCAGCATAATGTTGTATGTTTTCATTAATAATTTAATCCCATTGAATGTTTATTGCTGGATCATCCGGGGGCAAAGGTTCTGCAGCAAGTCTTGCTTTATTATGCAAAACCGCAGTAGCTACTATCACAGGTAGAACATTTCTCTGTTAAATGGTTACAAAAAGTAGAAATTTGTAATAATCAGGTAGAATTTAAATTAGACTCAGGAGCCGAAACTAATGTAATACCTTTAAATGTTTATAAAATTCTTAAAGATAGGTGTAACAATCTTGAGTTGAAACCAAAAAACGTAGTACTTACGTCATACAGTGGTGATAAAATGAAATCGGAAGAAGAAATAACTTGCGTTTGTAAAATACAAAACAAAGAGTTAACATGCAAATTCATTGTAATAAATACTAACGCGACGCCGTTATTACGGTTGCAAGATTGCATAAGGTTTGGGTTAATAAAACGGGTAGATAAAATATCTATGGTAAAATCAAAAGAAGTCTTCATAACTCAAATCAATAAACTTTTTACGGGCTTGGGAAAAATAGAAAAATATAAAATTAATCTAAAGGAAAATGCGGTTCCTATAGTAAATCCTATTTGAAGGTTAGCCGAAAAATTAAAAGAGCCGTTAAAAAATGCTCTTGATTTGTTAGAAAAACAGGATATAATAACGTGAGTAACTGAACCGACAGAGTGGTGTCAAAATTTATTAATAGTAGAAAAAGCGAATAAATCATTACGTTTATGTCTCGACCCGAAAAGATTAAACGAATATATTGTCATGTAATCGAGCCTCACGTTGCGGCGCCAATAAATGTAATGCCCCGGACTTTGCGAAACTTATAAAAAATTTGTTTACTCCATAAATTAATTAATTAATCCAATAACTGGGCATTCATTTTTTGTAGCAATCTACTCTTCAGGTTTTATAAATTTGTAAATTTATAAATTAAAATGCTTACTTTTGTTGGTTTGCGTTTTATTGTTGGAACGCACGTGTATTTAGCAGCTGGCTTCAGTACGCCTGGTTAAATTTGCTACGATGTAATTTTGCATCGACCAAATTGTCACAAATTCTTCAATTTATTTTTGGCACTTCACCTTGTCACAATAATCAAACAAAAATTATCAACTTAACTTATTTTATTTTTTTGTTTTTAAACTATTAATATTTTTAAATAGAATTGCGGGAATTATGTTTCATCCGCTAGGCACCAAGGCCAGAGCCTCACTGTCCTTGCATCGACCTGCTGGTCCCACTCCTACTCTCACTTCCCCTACCTTTATTTACACTAAAACTTAACAACTAATTTTATACAATATGTTTACAAATAAATAAAACCAACTCAAAATCCAAACTTTAAAATATTTTTACAAAATAATGAAATTAATGTTTTCTTTGCATTTCGAAACACGACAATATCATACGCGAGCGGTATCCAATACCTTCTCAAGAAGAAATTTGTAATGATCTAGCAGGAAAAACAATTTTCACCGTGCTTGATTTTAAAGATGGGGTTTTCCAAGTCGAGTTAGATACAGAAAGTAGCTATATTTGTACTTTCGGAACACCTTTTGGTAGATACAGGTTTAAACGTATGCCATTTGGAATTAGCTTCTCCGCCGAAGTTTTACAGGAATTAAATACTAGGCTATTCGGGGACATTACAGGGGTTAAAATTTATTTCGATGATGTTATAATAGCAGGGGAAAACGAAAACGATCATGATAAAATTCTCAAAAAAGTTGTAGGTAGGGCTAAAAAGTATGGCGTTAAGTTCAATAAACAAAAAGTACAGTACAAAGTAAAAGAGGTAAAGTACGTGGGACGAATAATTTCAAAAGAAGGTATAAAACCAGATCCAAAATACGTTGAAGCGGTATTAGTAATTGAACCGCCTAAAAATGTAAAAGGGTTACAGAAGTTTTTAGGAATGACTAATTATTTAATTAAGTTTATTCCAAAATATTCGAAAATAACAGCGCCATTAAGGGATTTAAAAAAGATGTAGAATGGGTTTGGGACCAAGCGCAAGCCGAGTCGTTCAATAACTTAAAATTAAGCTTAACTTGCGCGCCTACATTAAAAATAATAGACTCAAAATTGCAAATAGGAATACAAACAGGCAGTTCAAATTTTGGAATGGGAGCGTGTCTTTTACAAGAAGAACAGCCAGTTTCAATTTATTCTAGAACCTACACTGAAAGTCAGGTGCGCTGGGCACCGATAGAAAAAGAATTGTTTGCAATTTGTGCATCTGTTGAAAAGTTTAACCAATTTATTTATGGCAGAAAAGTAGTAATAAAAACCGACCACAAACCATTAATTTCAATAGTTAAAAAAGACATATACAAAATAAGTGCCAGATTACAAAGAATGGTATTGAAGCTTCTCAAATATGATTTAACTGTTGAATATTTACCGGGAACAAAAATGTTTTTAGCCGATTTTCTGTCGCGTAACGCAATAAAAAATTACGCAAAAGATGAAGTCATAACTAGTGAAACGGTACACGTGCTAAATAAAGAATTACCAGTTTCAGAACACAGGCTTAATCAGCTCAATGTTGCTACCATGAACGATAAAAATTTGCAAGTAGTAGTTAAATTCTATAAAAACGGATAGCCAAGCCAACATGATAGTAAAATACTATGTAATGCAGAACTGCTTAATTATTATAAAATAAAAGATGCCATAGAATTGAAAGATGAATAAAATTATAGTGCCGATAAAGTTAAGAGACGAAATGTTAAAAATTGTACATTCTTCACATTTAGGCATAACAAAATGTAAAAAAAGAGCACGTTCTCTCCTCTATTTGCATGGAATGACAAATGATATTGAAAAATTCATAAAATCATGTAAAATTTGTGAAAAGTTTAGGCCAAGTAATGTCAAAGAAGAAATAATTTCTAATGAAGTTCCAAGTTTGCCATTTAATAAAATAGGTCTAGATTTGTTCTATTTTGAAGGAAATGATTATTTAGTATTAGTAGATTATTTTTCAAAGTGGATCGATTTAAAAAAACTGCCCGCTAAAGATTCCGCTGAGGTCATTTATGCATTAAAATCTATGTTTAGTATTCACTTAATACCAAAAATTATTGTTTCGGAATATGTTCCATTTAACAGCTATAAAATGCGTGAGTTCACAAAAAGCTATGATTTTGAGATCGTAACGTCAAGTCCGCGATATCCTAAATCTAATGGATTAGCTGAAAAAGCTGTCGGAATATCAAAAAGTATATTAAAAAAAATGCACAAGTGACAACACGGATATTGCCATGGGTTTATTAAACTACAGAAGTACGCCGGTATGCGGTACGGATTATAGTCCAGCTCAGCTGCTCATGGGGAGCAATTTAAAAACTAATTTGCCCTGTACCGCTGATAGTTTGAAACCCAAGGTAATAATAAAAGATGCTAAAAAACAATTCATAAACAGGCGGACTAAGTTTGAAAAACATTACAATAAAACAGCCAAAATAAGATCAGGCTTTAAGAAAGGGGATGTGTTAATTCAAGATCTACCGAAAAAGACGTGGTCACCAGGGTTAGTAGTAAGTACACATAAAGCCCCACGTTCCTATATCGTTAAAAATAAAGATGGAAAAGTTTTAAGAAGAAATAGTTACCATTTGAGGTCAACTCCCAATAAAACTTTTATACATCAGGATACCGATGAGGATATTTTGTTTGATGATGTAACAAACAATAACAATGTTACACTAGTGGTACCAAATTTAGACCCGCCTGAAATAGTAGTCAGACCTAGATCTACTAGGACAAGACAAAAGCCTAAATACTTAAAAGATTATCAATGTTGTAACATATTGTAAATATGTTGTCGCAGCGTGCGCATGTCCGAGTTGATAAGCATACTTGCAGACCATGATACAATGAATTTACAAGGTATGATATTTTACGAACCCATTTTCGTCCGTTTGACGCATGACGTCATTTTGACGTATCTAGGTTCTAAAGAATCAAATGGAATAGTTCCCGCCGTAGTTGACCGCCAATACTCGGTCGTTCTCGCTATTTGTTTAACCCTAGAATGCTATCGTACGTAAAATTAAATATAATACGATACCCAAACGCTTACCACAACTTACGTAGGTAGCATGCTAGGGTTAATAGCTGAACCAAGGTACGTCACAGTCCAGCCCAGTCCAGCCTGCGCAATATCATACCTTGTAAATTTATTGTATCATGCTTGCAGACGGTCGATCATGAGTCGACGCTGGAGATCGCACGAGCGAACACGTATCACAACTGAAATATATGTAACAAGGCAGAACAATCAAAGGTTACACAGTAACACTGTTTTATTGTGCAAGTGCATATAGCAACTGAAACGGTCGGCAGCATAAGCTGAAGACGACAAGACATTACAAATGTTAGTTTTAAAATGTTTTAATTGTTAAAAATATTAAAAAATTTCAATAAGATAATAAGGGGGATGTTGTATATGTCATATATTGTTAATGACGTATTACAAGATCGTCACCAACTTATAAGGTACAAGCTCATAAGCTTCAGTACCACCTAGGCATTCAACCATTGTAGTATGAATAAAGATGCTTAATAATTATGTTTTCTTTTATTCGTCAAAGAACATAACAGTTACGTGTAGTAGTGATTACTCTATTACATCTATTAAGGGTGGGTTGTACAAATGCGAGTTCAGCCGCAGTTCAAATAAACTACAGCTCAACTGAACTTGAGATTAACTTTCTCCGCTGTTGTACAAAATATATTTTTAACGCGTTCAACTAAACCCGAGAAACGATGTTTTTAGAACGCCATTAATAGACGCGCATGCATTTTAGGAAACTCTCAAATGACATTTCACCATTTGACAGACCGAACAACGCAAGTTTCACTTTTCTAAAGTGCGTTTGTTTATTGTGACGATTGACAAGTGTTTGTACTTTATTTTTAAAGTGTAATATTGATTAGCTTCTTGCTAATAAAATACTAGGTAGGTAAGTACATACCGAAAGTTGTTTTCTTTTTGAAATATACATTTTGTTTTGTAAATTTTAGTATCCTATGGTATTTCGTTGTTTGTTTTTGGTGGTGGTTTTATTTCTGTATACTAGGTAAGTACCTACTAAAAGTTGTGTTATATTTTTTAAATACATTTTGCTATTGTTCATAGTATCTATTTTCTGTGGCTTTCTGTGGTGATTATTGGTGGTGGTACATTTTCTGGTGCTTTCTTTTATTTTTGTGAACATGGCTGCTTCTGGAATTGCTTGCATGGCTTCTCCATCAATTACTTCAAAGCGGTCAGCAAACTTTTCCCCTCAGGAAGAAAGTTTGTTAGTTAGTATGGCTCAAAAACACAAAAAGGTGTTGGAGTGCAAACTAACTGACATGACGGCACATGAAGAAAAGCGTAAAGCATGGGGTAAAATAGAACAAGAATTTAATAGCATGTCTGGGCAGACCTATAGGGCACAAGATGTCCTCAGAAGAAAATATGACAACATAAAAAAAAGAGTGAAAAAGAAGTATTCCGATGAAAAATGCTACTCTCTTGGCACGGGAGGCGGTCCACCTCGGAATACAACTTTCACAGATCTGGACAGCACAATAAAAGAAATTTTGGGGACCAGAATTGAAGGCAGTGAGAGTAAATTCGATGATGATGCAGAAAGTACTCGTAAGTTATTAACTATCTAATGATTATTATCATGGTTATTTATAATATTGTTATACTCATGCAGCTATAGCCGAGGAGAATATTTTTGTGGACGAGAATATAACTTTTTCTGTACCACAACAGTATAAGGTAGTATGTATGTATTTTTAACATTATGTCGAAGAAATTATTCTAATTGGTTTGTATTTATAGCACAACATCAAATGACCCTACAGCAAGAAGAAGAATACATTCTGCGAGATGAGTTTGAAAGTTTATTAGAAGGTAATGTTTCAAAAGTTCTGGTAGGGGATCAGTGCTGACGTCAGAGTGTGCACATATTAATATATTTTGTTTTCAGATCAATTAGTTTCTACCGATGTACCATCGACTTCAACTGGCATCACTGGAAACGACACCTGTATGTATTGATAGAATGGGTCTAATGTTGTCCTAATCATTCTTGAAAACATGCGTAAATATAAATAATAAAATCAAATTTTATTTTTAGCCAACATCAACAATTGGAGTCATTACACTCCAAAAATGTTAAAAAATAAAAAGTCACAAGAGTTGAAGATAAAGAAAAGTACTGGTAACAAACAATATTTATTTTACAATGTAATTACAAAATTTGCTTTATTGTAGATAAACAGACCAATACAATTTCTGATCGTGTTTCTCAGTGGGCAGAAGCCAGGTGTCAGCTTCAACAATCTAATTCTTATTTTGCAGACAAACAAAATGAGCTAAAGTTGAAGTTGATGCAAGAGAAACACGACAAAGAAATTGCATTGATGCAAGATAAGCACGATAGGGAGATGTGCATCATGGAAAAGGAAGCTGAATTAAAAAGGAAGCTGATGGTCGAAAAAAATGAGGCTGAAATTTCAATGATAAAAAAACTAAAGTTTTAATTTATTTACAAATAACAAAATCTACGATAAGTACGACAAAAATACAAAGTTAAATTAATCCCTTTATTATATTCACTTGTATATAAAAAAAATTAAGTTTTAGATTAAAATTTTGTACAGATATATAAAAAAGATTAAACATAAAAATAATTATATTGACTAAATTTATTATTAGTTTCTATTAATTAAAGTTGTGAAATATCCATTTATTAAATTGGATCTTACACTATTATTAATTCCACCAACATTTGCACCATTTTCGATAGGAACGTTATTTACAAGTGCAAGTGCAGCTTCTTCTTCTTCAGTGCCTGGCGGTAAATCTTCATTTAATAATATACAAATGTTGTGTAGTATAACTGTTGCAACAACAATTGCTTCTACTTTGAACAGTTGCAATCGAATCCCAAATGCAAGAGCAGGAAAACGTCGTTTCCATATTCCAAATGCTCTTTCAATTGGGTTGCGAGTTCTAATTTGCGACTCATTGTATAGTTCTTCAGGTCGAGTACGTGGATTGCCTAAAAATTAAAATACAGTTTTTGTTCTACTTTAGTAAAAGTATTATAGCTAACCTAAAGGTGTCAATAAATATTGTTTAATTCCATAACCACTGTCTCCTACTATATGGAATCCTGGAAATTCTCTGTTTTCAAATTGTGCTCTAATTCTAGAATTTGCAAATATTGTGCTATCGTGTGAACTTCCTGGCCACCTGCAGACGATATTTTGAAATCTGCAATTAGCATCACAAATTGCTTGAACATTTACAGAAAAGAAATGTTTTCTATTTCTATAAATTTCCGGTTCTTCTCCTCCAGGAGAAGAAATTTTAACATGGGAGCAGTCTACTGCTCCAATGCATTTTGGGAATCTAGCAATTCGATAAAATTCTTCACTATTTGTTATCATTTCTTCCTCAGTTACCGGCATTTTTACAAAAGTAGGACGCAGGCGAGCAATTGCATCGCTAACTTTGTAAACAATTCTGCAAGCTGTTGATTTGTGTATGCCCACAAAATCACCCACTACTTGCAGAAAGGACCCTGTCGCATAATATCTTAAAGTAATGAAAAGCATTATTTCTGGCGTAACAGCATTATTTCTGGTGGTGGGATGTGCTACTTGTTGAGATATTTTTTCTAGTACAAAACGCACACCATTTTTCGACAAACGAAATCTTGCAATAAATTCCTTGTCGTTCCACTTTTCAAAATGATCCTCGCGAATCCGAAATACTTTACGCACTCGTTGACGCTCTATAACACCCGCCAATTCTAACATAACTTCATCATCTGAATCCATTTGATATTAAATTAATTTTAATATTAAATTTAATTTTTAATTATTAAATTAAATTTCAAAGAAAACCAACAACAAAAATAACAAACAGACCCAAAAGTAGGGTTAAACTTAAGTTTAAACTACCGAATTGGTGGGATCAAGTTCAAGTGGTCTTGAACTGACGTTCAGTGCTAAACCGGCATTGTACAATCCATTTTTTTTCTGAACTGCAGTTCATCTTAAGTTCAAGCCGGTTCAAGTTAATCTCAAGTTTAAACTTATAATGTACAACTGGCCCTAAGTGTTATAAAGAGAATTCCCTTTTATATCCTACCAAATTAGTTTTCGACTACTTTTTACAGGCATAAGTATTTTTTCGAAATCACAGTGCAAAGGTTGTAAAAGGTAAAATCAATTTAAAAACCTTAATAACTACATTTTTTAATCTTCCTGTTTCGATTAACGAACTTGCCAAGTGTCATAATATGTATGAAAAAATTTTAACAATATTCTTCAGAAGTAGGTTATACTTTTTGCTAAGAAAGTGTTCTTTCGATACTAACCCAGAAGAATCAGTTAAATGTGCAAGCTGGAGTATTGAAATGAGAAATGCGTTAACTTTCTTATCCCTATTTGAAAAGGTTTCCAATGCCTTTTTTCATTTATTTTTGAAAAACGTTAAATAAACTTGTAATACAAATATAATAATTCTTTATTTTTTTCCTAAAATGTATATTAAAAGTGAGTTAACCAAGCTTTAAAGAAAAGCACATGTATATTATTAACCATCATTATTTAATAAAGAACTATTATAATAGTGAAGATAATGGATTAACAGGATATTGGAACGCCAATAAAAACAAATAATCTGTTGGTCGACGTTTCCGTTTATTAATTAAACCATCCTTATGACTGAAAAAACAAAAAGAGAAGGCATGACTTCCAAAATAGAGGCAAGGGTTGCAACACATACCTCACAGATAAAGATGGGGGGGGGGGCGTTTTAAGCGTCAACATTATTTCCGCCAAATTATCTCACGACTATGTGCTGGTCTCCTTCGACGTGAAATCACTCTTTACCAACATCTCCAAAGAGTCTGTTATTTCGTCTCTCTACAATAATTGGGACCTTATTGCCCTTCACACGTCTATTCCATCGAAAGTATTTGTGGGCCGGAGGCCATTATTTTTGATAATAGCTTTTTCAGTTACGATGGACATTTTTATTCACAGCAGGTTGGGTCAGCTATGGGTAATCCCTGTAGTCCCATCTACGTTAACTTTGTCATGAATGACCTGCTTTGCAACTTTTTTGGAGCGGTTGAGTTTGATTTGCCCTTCCTTTTGCTGTATGTGGACGACATACTGACTGCTGTGCCTCGCAAAGAAGTCGATAATAGCCTATCTATATTTAAATCCTACGATGTCCTGTTGGATTTTACGTATGAATTGGAATACAATTTTACCATCCCCTTTCTGGACCTCTTTATAACCAAGCACGCTGATGGTATCCTCAGCACGGACGTCTACCGTAAACCGTTGTCTACGGATAAACTGTTAAATTTCAGTTCGGTGCATCCTCTCCAGCAAAAAATTAATGTTACGGCATTACAAAATAGAATAGTTTTCTGTGTACCTCAAGACCATATAGTTACTAAACTACATGAACTAAAACAGCAACTTTTAAGAAATAGATTCTCAGGAAAACTAATTGACCACATCCTTTTCAGAAATGAGGTACAGAAGATAACGTCGGACTCTCAGTCCGATGGATCCACCTCAATCAATAGGTTTTGCAAAATTACTTTCTACCCTTGGTTGGCTAAAAGAATCCACAGTACTCTCAAGGAAGCACTTACCAACAACAAATTAATGTTATCCTTTCACAATCGCTTCTCCCTGAATAACTTAATTTTTTCAAAAACCAAGAATAAGATCCCTAACCTGGAGAGAAATCATTTGATCTACGTCAAATGCAGTTGCAATTACAAATACATAAACCAAACTAAACAACGGTTACTTAACAAGGTAAAACAACATCAATGTGATATTAGATCAAGATCAAAAAAGACCGGTTTGGCTGAACATATGATCGAGAACTCACATAGTTTTTCATTTGAAGATGTGAGTATTCTGAATTATAAATCCAACTACCAGAGAAGAACCTTTCTGGAGGCCGCCTACATTTCTGTTACTGAAGATAATATGAACAAACAAACGGATTACGGATACATAAACAATGGTTATAACTTATAAGAATTTGCTGAGAGGTTACTTGAGGAAGATCGAAATGTTGCCACCCTGAAGCTTTTACAATGTTGACTCTTGGTTCATGTTGTGATAGTGTTTTTTGAGTTGTGTACCTTCCTAACTGGATGTTTAGATCATTGTACTCTGATTACTTGATGGCTTCTTGTTTTTGCCTTGTGTATTTTTATAGAAATTGTATTTTATATTTTTTATAATTGTAGTATTATTTGTTTGGTTGTTGAGGGTTTGTTGCGCTTTTGGTTTTTATTGCTCACATTGTTTTTAGTATTGTTTCTCTGTTCAGAGGGAAGAATTTAACTTGTTAATATTTTCGTATTGCATTCAATGTTTCTAAACTAGGTATATTTTATTTGATACCTTTGCATATCTGTCAGGTGTTAATTTTAAATATTTGACCTTCGATATTTTGCATACTAGTATAATTACAATATTATTATGTATTAAATAAAGAAAAACATAATATAACATAATAATACTTAACATGAATAAAGAAAAACAGTTTTATTTGTCTCCTGCAAAATAACACTTTTGCAGATAGCCGGTATTGTCAGGACACTGACGATATATTATATTAATAGTGGCTAAACGCCACCTATGTATTAACAATGTTAGTAACCATCTTAATAAAGTCAGTCTTGCTTAAAACTAATAACCGACTAGTCATTTTCTTTAACATATTTTTTTTATATAAAATTTTTTTAATAATAATAAATTTTAAAATAAAGAAAATAATGTCTTCATTTGTAAAAAATACAGGAAAATAAATAGAAGGAGTAGGAGGCGGCAAGTTGCCAGTAGCCCCTAGGCGGCAAAAGTATAAATCCGCCACTGTTTAGTTGTCCTTGAATTTCGAAATAATAATTATCCCTTCGTTTTAATTTAATTTTGCCTTGATCGTTTTCTAAAAATTTTATTGTTTTATTTTTAATGGCTTCCAATACAGTCGAATATGAGGCTTTATGTGGATATTTTATTTCTACAATTCCATCTTCATCGATTAAACCATCTGGAAAAGCTCCTAAAAAATAAAAATATTTATCAATAAAAATACCACATTTTAGAACTTCCATGTGATAATTTTCTTCAAATTCCGTGACTTCTACAATTTCGTGATCTTGTCCCCAGGGAATAGATGAATTGCCGCAAAAATTCGAATTTAACAGATTTTTTACTAAATTACGGCAATGCGTAGACTTCTTCATTTTGCATACAGAACCGAAATTTGATGCTGTTAATCGATTAAATCGCTCTTGTCTCCATAATAAGTTATCACTTTGTCCAATCGTATTGATTTGAATTTGGTTAAGTTTATCTTCACTTTTTTTTAATAATGCTAAAAATTCGGTTTCTTTAACTTTAATTTCTTCGGACGATAATGTTTCACAGTCATCAACAAGACCGTATTCTATATCTGCAGATACTATAGAATTTTTCTTTCTTTTAATTTTTTCGGAAATAATTCTTTCCTATAATTTCTCGAATTGTAAGCACGCGTTAAACTGTTTATATATTTTTTGGTGTGTTCGCCGGGACTAGTATTGGTTACCGATTTATGAATAATTGCGCTCAATTGTCCAGGATTCGAGTTATATGATATTAATGCTGTTTCACAACGAGTTTGATAAGAACGTCGTGCACTAAAATGTATGCGTTTGCCTCCAATAAACTTGGCCAAAACCGAGTTGTAACATTCCGCGGCATTATTGTCCATATTTAAAATTAAACTTTCGGCATGTCGCGCAACTCGACCAACCACTATCATAATATCCTGATATAAACCTGAATTCTTGATGTCCGTGATCCAATTTATTTCCTTTTTTTTGTTGTCTTTGGTCCAACACAAAAATATTTAGAACAATGGGAATGCTCTCCAAACTCATGACTAGAACCATTCAAAATATCTTTTCGTAGATGCTGCATTTTTTCCGCATGAGAAAAATCAGTACATTTTTCGTTAACAAATTTAACTGCACATTGAACTACTGAATTTATTTTTCAAGAGACCTCTTAAATTAGTACAATAATTTCTCAGTAAGTGTAAGTAAGTATTAACTTAAATTTAAGGAATAAAAGATCGTAAAATAAATGCTTTTATTAACATTTACACTATTCTGACAACGCAGTAAAAGAGGCTTTTTAAAGAGTGTTGTAATGATATAAATGCAATTTGTATCTACCGCAAAATGTAGTAATTTTGAATCTCGCGCCAAGAAAGGGGATTAGATGGACGCCACTGAAGCACAAAGCTTCCCGAGAACTACGAGAAGAGAAAGAGCAATACAAGGAGCGCCATTTTGAGATCTCTCTTAGAACGCCGATCGCAAAGCGAGACAGACATGTGTTTAAAACTGGTAAAATTTTCTTTGTTACTAAAATTTGTAAGGTTATAATAATAATAACTTTATTCATCAACTCTATTTATAATGAAAAAAAAATATAAATACAAAAAAGAAAAAATAAATACAATTCGTAGAGTCGACGAAAAGGCGAAACAATCAGCAGAACTGTTTTTCAATTCCAATTCCATGATATCGGGTCGGCCCGAGTACAGCAGTATGTACTTCCCATGCGTAAACAAACCGTTTTATTGGGGTTAAGGATTAACCCGTTGTCATCTGACCAGAGTTTAATAGAAGTTAAATTATTATTCAAAGATTGAACAATACTGTCAACAAAGATAGGTATGTTGGAGAGATATACTCAAGAGTCATCAGCATACGTGTACACCGCAATCGGAAGAAAGAACGCCGGGAAGGTCAGCAGTAAAAATGGCAAAGAGAAGCGGACCCAGAATGCTACCCTGCGGCACGCCACTGGTTATGGCAAGCTCACCGGACAAGCAGGTATTATTACACTCGATGTGTTCTAGTAGCTGCCGGTGAAGAACGGAGTCAAATACTTTCGGAAGAGCAGGCTGAAGATTAGCAAATTTAATGGCATTATTATTTTTAGCGATAGGCGTTAAGATCGACTTCTTCCACAATGCTGGTATTACCGAATTAGTAAGACAAAAATTTATTAGCTTAGTTAAGATATCTAGACAAAAAGGTGAGGTGAGCTTCAGCATCCTAGCGCTACAGTTAACGACGCCCAAAGCAACGGATTGTTGTTTAAAAATTTCAGCTGCTACCACTTCAGATGTAACTGGGCGAAATATCAATGTACCACAAGCGAGAAACGATTCTCGTTGAAGTAAGTAATAACTTCAGGTTTAATGTCAGAAGAAGCAATGTTGGCAAAGTAACTGTTAAGTGAATTGAGATCGTTATCGTCAAGATCAATAACTGTTCAGTGTTTTTCGACCTCTAATAAATTTGGAACTTAAAGTATGCCTTCTTTTCTGTTTTGTCGCAAGTGATTTACTTAAACTAAGGTAAATTCACACACAATTATATTCTGTACAACAAAGGTACGAATTCTCGTTTTACTCGAATTCAATTATTATGATGATTTATATTGATAAGTTTCACAATTGACTATGATCTAACATAAGGCTCCTCTTTAGACAGTGTTTAATATAGAAACAGGTGAACACGCCTTAAGCGTGACACACACTTAGTTATGACAATTGACAGTAAATGTAATGTTACTCATTTTAATATTTAATGTAACATGTGTCTTCAAATATAATAAATATATATTCTATAAATTGTTATATTAAGGGCCGGTTGTACCAACTTCGCTTAAGCGCCGGTTCAACTGAACAGCAGTTCAACCCTGAACTAGGTTCACAGTTTTTCGGGTTGTACAATACAGGTTCAAATGCCGTTCACTTAAATGAAGTTTACACAACATTCAGGTGTAGTGGTACTTCTGCTTTTTTCCTAATACTTCCAAAATGCATTATTTATGCAATTTGTTAAGTGTTATAAGTGTTGTAAGGTTTGTTTAAAACGTTTATTTTGAAAAATTAAAATTTATCTTTAAGTTTTTTAATATTATTCGATAAGTACTAAAAATTTGATATGATTAAATTTAAATTATGATATTAATATTATTTATAATGTTTATTCGTTTTTATATAGAAAAATGCCGAAGATATCAAATAGTAAAGAGGCTCCAAATTTTACTACTAAGGAAGAGCACTTAGCAGCAACACATAAAGCACAGATTGAGTGCAAACGCACCGATGCCTCGTCCAACCACAGTAAAATTAAAGCTTGGCAGAAAATTGCAGAGGAATTTAATATTTCCGCTGTCCATAGCCCACGAGAGGCAACGATTTTAAAAAATAAATTTGAAAACATAAAAAAAGGACAAAAAAGAAATTTGCAGATGAAAAAAACTATGCAAGAGAACAGGTGGATGCCCTTGTAAAAATTTTAACAAAACTGAAGAAGACAACGCAATCAGAGAAATGATTGGTACCCAGTTAACTGGAAGATCTTCGGAATTTGATAACGATCAAACAAACGGTTAGCACAAAATACATATTGCACAGGTATCTATTATAATTAACGATATTAGTTTTAGGTGGCCCAGATTTTTCAGTTAACCATGATGAAAGTTTAGAGCAGCAGGAGGATATGCGGATGATGATGGTTGATCTATAACTATTGTAATTGTTATGTTAATTTAATTAAATTTTTTAAATTTCAGTGGAATTTTCTCAAGATGAATCATTTCATTTATATTCTTTTCAAGCAGAGACAGCATTCTAACCAAACCGCCAGATATCGATGGTAATATATTGCAGTTTATCACAATGCTTGTAATATAATCTTTGTATTTTAGCAAATGACACTACTTCATTAAAGCAAGCTGTGCAAAAAGGATCTGTTAAAGATTGGACAAAAGGCACACTGGACAAATTGAAGACTCCAATTTCAGCAACATTAAGAAGTGAGTTGCTAATTTATTACATACTTGTTATTTATTATATATTTTAGCTAACACTCAGATGCAAAATAGCACCGCTTTAAAAAATAAGCTATCAGATTGGATAACATCAAAAGGCGAATTAATAGACCTTCAGAAGCAGTTATTAAAGGAGGAGCATGAAGCTAGAATGAATATTCTAAATGAATGAATCCCTAAAGCCAGAATCGGAAAGCGCCTTTTCAGAACACCAAAAGCTCTTTCGATTGGATTACGTGTTCGAATCTGGGCTTCATTAAACAGATGTTCTGTTTGTGTGGTGGGGTTTCTTAATGGAGTAATAAGATAATTTTTTATTACCGCGCAGGCCGTATAATGTACGTAAAAGACCAAACGAGAGCTCGATCCTTTGATACATATCAGGTACATATAATTATGTACTTGATAACTAATTGCTATAGCTGATAATGGACGAGTTTCACTATTTTTTTAATTTTTTTATTTAAAAGTAGAGACCAAACAAAAAAAATCACAATTTTTTCCAAAATTTTTTGAGTACGTCTAAGGTAAGAAAATACAATTATTTTCTGTCCTTTAAGTCGGTCCTTTAACAATTTAAAGGACCGGCCGCTGACGTCACCGGCCGGCTATTTAAAAAAATAGCGCGGCTTTAGAAGCCAATAAAAACAGCTCAGTTGCCAAGTCGAAACTGTTAAAAGGCTCCCCCACCAAACTCGACAAAACCATTGCATTTTTAAAATTAAAAAACCTTCTCGGCAACGCCATCTAACCTTTCTCAAATCAAAATCAAACAATATTTACAGAAACCCAAATTATAACCAAACCAAAATTTAAGCCATTTACAAAAAAACTAAAAATGTAACAGTTGACTGTTACAAGTCCCAATATTAGATATTTCTTGTTTGGATAACTATAAACTCACTTCCTATCAAGTTGATGTAGAAAATCTGAGGAAGTTAGTTATTATATGCAGACACAGAGAGAGCCTAAAATAAAATCCAAATTTATCGTGCTTTCTACTGTCGCACGTGTCAGAATCTGCATTAATGAAATTGTAGGCAGCAGAAAGAGTGGCAATTAGGTACTGCTGTATTTAAAAAATGCAAGAATTATTTAATGAACGCGATATTCAAAAATATATTTGCATTTTCCAGTATAACCAAATGTGACTAGAAGTTCGAAAATATCAAATGACAGGATCACGATGCTACATAAAAACAATGATAATTGGGTTAAGAAATCATTAAGTTTTTTTTCCCATTGTCTCTTAAAAACAAATATGTCTCACATACATGTAAATTCGAAAGCGACTCCAGGATAAGAGTTCATTCGGACAACAAAAGCGAATTTCAGAAATTTTGAAGGCAATCTCTGGTTTGGTTATTTACCTGATAGAGTAATATTTGAAAATAACCAACCTGTAACACTACTACAGATAAAAAATTTTTACATTTTTACTATGAGCAACATCTAAAATAAATGAAGCAATTAAATCTTCAAAATTTGCACAGGAAGTGAATAACGAGTTCCAGCTGGAAAAAAAGCATAAATACTATGGTCAAGTAAATTTAGGAATGAGTATGCCTAAATTTATAATCATTAAAGTTGCACAAGACAAAATAATATTACACACAATGATTACAAAATTACAAAAACATGATTCACACCTTATGTAATAAATAATTTGTTCATAACCACCTTGTTTTAAATTAAAATAACCTTTTTTGGAAAATGCATTAAAACTAAATTCGGAATTCTTTTATTCGTAAAAATCAAGCAAAACGATCTACCCATTATTAAAATTTAGTTAGCAAAACTCACAACTTTACATTAAAATACATGCGAGCAAGATGTCAAACCTATATCATTAATTCAAAAATTTGCGTATCGCTTATCTTGAAACGCCTATTTCAAGGATTCAAGAAAAATTAAAAGAAAGAAAGAAAAAAAAGTCAAAGGTATTACTGTTGAGATTAATTTTGAATAAGAGCGCTAAAATCAATTATGGTTAGTTTTAGTTTTAAGCCAAGTTGTTGATAATGTTTTGAGTTGTTGAATGGCAGAATGTAATGTGTGGTATTCGAAATAAAATAACGATGTTCCAATTACGTATCTTTTATCATCTATTAAATAAAGTGTATAAAACGTAACTCCTCTATTTAAAAACAAGAGGTTATGGGCCCAGGGTGTACTGTGTGCAATTAGTTTTTTGGAAAAGGAAAAGAAAAGTAGCCCACCGGAAGTTTGGAGGTTAAAAGCACATGGTAAATATAAAAGAAGAAAATATTGAAAAATGGCTCAGGCAAGTGGAAAAGGATATCAGATCGAATTACTAGAAGGGGCGAATTACTATAATTGGAAGTTCAGGGTGGAGTTACCTTTGGAGGAACAAAGTGTGCTCGAACACGTGAAGAATGATTTAAAAATTAACGAAATAGAGGGAGTAACAAGAAGACAAAATGCAAATTAAAAAGATAGTAGAGCAAAATCATTAATAGTACAGTGCGTAGACAATAATCAATTGGAATGCTTAAGAGAAAATGTGGGAAACCTTATGCCAAAGGTATAAAAAGAAAGGAATGCATGGCCAATCGTATTTAAAAAAAAAGTTGATCAACCTAAAATTAAAGGATAACGAACCTATGGAAGTGTATATACAACAATATTAAGAGATCGCAAGGCAAGTAAAGGAATCGGGGAACGAAATACCTGATCAAGATCTCGTGTGTAGCATATTGCTAGCTTTACCTCCGTCCTACGACACTTTGGTAGCAGTTCTTGAAAGCTCAGAAAATCTCACGTCGAGTCGGTGAAGAATAAATTTATTAGTGAGTACGAAAAGAGAAAGTTGGCAAACCCGAACAGAAATGAAAAAAACCAAGGTTCGCATGCATTTTCAACCACAGGTAGTGGAGAATGTTTTAGGTGTGGTGTAAAAGGGCATTTCGTAAGAAATTGTAAGAAGCCGATTCAAGGTAATTTCAATCGAGGTGGATTTAATAGAGGTCGTAGCAGAGGTTATTCTAACTACAGAGAAAGATTCAACAACCGAAATCGTGGTAGAAACACAAGTGAACACTATAATAATTATTATAGAAGCAACTACGTGCAGCAGGAAGATTCGGAAGAGAATGGTGGTGCGAGTGAGGACAGAAGTGTATGTTTTATGTGTGAAGCATGTGGACGAGACATGGAAAAAGAGAAATAGAAGAACGTTGTGATATTTTTGTAGACTCGGGTTGCACAGACCACATGGTGAGTGAAAAACATTACATCTCCGATTAATTAATGTTGGATAATCCAATAAAAATAGCTGTGGCAAAAAATGGCAGTTATTTAACAGCAGTTGGTGTTGGAAACCTACAGCTTTAAGTAATATAGGTAAGGAAAATATAAGGTGTACAATCAAAAATGTATTTTATGTACCAAATTAAAGAAAAAATTTATTGTCTGTAAAAAGATTAGAAACTTCAAATATGAATGTAATTTTTGATAACGGGAAAGTAAATTCAAGAGATGTGAATGATAGAATAGTGGGAATAGGTTATAGAAACAATTTATATGAAATGAAGTTCAATGTTGTAAATACACAATGTTTAAATGTTGAAAGCGTTGATAGTAACTTTAAAATTTGGCATAGAAGGTTCGCTCATTTAGGCTATTCGGGGTTAAAAAAATTAATCAAAAAAATGCAGTTTTGGGGATCGAAGACAATATTAAGTTCCAACAAGTAGAATTTTGTGAACCATGTGTAAATGGAAAAATGACTCGAGCTTCTTTCGGTCAAAGAACAAAAAGCAATAGGTTATTGGAAATAATTCACACGGATGTATGCGGTCCGATTACTCCAGAAACGTATGATGGAAACAAATATTTTGTAACTTTTATAGACGATTTTTTCAATTTTACCGTAGTGTACTTATTAAAAAAAAAGAGTGATGTATGTAATAAATTTAAGGAATACGTTGTAATGGTGGAGGCTAAATTTGAGAAAAGAATTTCAAAAGTTTGGTGTGATAATGGGAGCGAATAGTGTTCCAGTGAAATTTTGAACTATTGCAAGCAAAAGTGAATAATATTAGATTACACCGTTGCATACACACCCGAACAGAACAGTAAAGCGGAAAGAAAAATAAATCTATGGTTGAGAGGGCTAGGGCAATATTAGCAGACTCTGGTATGGGTAAAGAATTTTGGGGCGAAGCCATACTTACGAGCAACTACGTCATAAATAGGGGTTTATCATCTAACTTAGAAGGTGTGACACCTTCCTAACTCTGGTATAAAACTAAGCCAAATGTTAGCAATTTTAAGATTTTCGGATGTACTGCTTACAAACACATACCTAAAGAACTTCGTAAGAAATTTGATTTGAAAACTAAAAAGTGCGTGATGTTAGGGTATGCACCAAATGGCTATAGATTATAGAATTTAGAAAAGCAACAATTAGTTGTGGGTCGAGATGTAAAATTTGATGAAAATAGGTTTTATTTTAAGGAAGCGACTGTAGGGCTAGAAATTAGGAAAGAAATCGAGAGTGAGCATAAGATTGGTAGTCAGGAACAAGACTTAAGGCAAGATGAGGATTTTCAAGATAACGAAGAAAACAAAAATATGGTGAGTTAGTATTAACTGTTAGTAGTTAGTGTTTAAGTTAGAAATAAGGAAGTTATACCACTAGGGTATAAAGTTGGTAGTGAACCGTGAAACACAGAACAGTAGGTTAGGTGGAATAGCGCCAACCACTAACCTTTAACGTAAACAGTGTAATCATAATAAATGTGTAACATAGGAATCAGTATCGCATAATTATTAAGTAAAGATTATCAAATATAATATTTGGCGACAAGAATAAATAGTGTAGTGAATAGCAGATAAACAAACTTTAAATAAAGTGAGTGAAGAAATGCGGTACCACGTGACGAGCACGGGGTTGGGAAAAATTGAAGGCTCTGTTCCGAGAGAAGATTTTGAGGAATACGTTGAGCGGTTGGAACAATTTTTTATATTAAACGATATCACGGAAACAAAGAAAGTAGCAAGTTTAATTACTTTGTCGGGAGTGGAAACATACGCGATCCTAAAAAAATTGATAAGTCCAGTGGACTCGAAAGCAAAAACTTATGATGAGTTAGTGAAAGTGTTAAAGGAATATTTTAAACCAGAATTAAATGAAATTGCTGAACGGTACATGTTTCATTTAAAAATAAACATGGAATTTTTTTGATATCAAAATTGTTATAATTAGTCGATTTTATTTTGCAGCAACCATGTAAGAAGTGCAAATTCACAAAACCTACTTTAATGTAGGTAACGAAAACACTTCATACAATAAATTTATTTATATATAGAACTTGCAAGGTTACAAATTATTTAATATTGCATGTACTTATTAATTTCTCTATATAAGAGAGACAATTTAGCAATTGTTAATTAGATATATAAGTGTGTAAATTTAAACTCCGTAAAACCTAACTTGGACTTGAGTTTTATTCTTCCAACAGGGTAACTTTTGAGATCCATGTCTAAAAATTCGTTAGTGAAGCTGCTGACGTTCAGAAGTCATCCGCCCTTTCCATATTCTCTTTAACCGGGATCATTCAGTACAAATTTCATAAGAAAAACCAAAAATCTGGACGAACTATTAGCGAATACATACTAATAGAATTAAAGTCGAAAGCAGCGGAGTGCAAGTTAGGTAATTTTTTGAAAGAAGCGTTGCGATATCGTTTTGTGTTTGGGGTAAAATGTGCACACTTACACACAGTACTATTAAAAGAAAAAGAATTAACATTTGAAAAGATGTGTAAACAAGCAAAAAATTAGGAATCAGCTGAAAAAGAAAACAAAAACTGCGAACAAGAAGAAAATTTTTCCTCGGTCAATAGCATTGAAAACAATTACTATAAGTTCAATTATAGTAAAAACAATGTAACATAGTGCGGTCGAATGGGCCGCCTCGCAAGAATTTTCTACGCGAGAAGGAGATCTGTTGGAAGTTAAGTGTACGCGGAACCTAAAAATTGTGTGCGCGGAGCTTCGAAAAAGTGACGTGGATAGGGTGTGGTAATGTAAACAGACAAGATGGACGAAATAGTTTTACGATTGTGTGTAAATGATTTATGTTAAAAAACAAAGTTAAAATTTTTGTAACGTCATATGTATTCTGCATTTTAAATTCTCATGTATGCAATAACAAATTTTCATTAAATCTCAGACGGGGTATTGTTTTAGCGAGACGAGCGACTATTTTTTGACTATTGGTAAACGTACCGTAATATGGGTATACTTTGTTCAGCGGTATACTTTGATCACTCAGCATTTAAAAAATCAATTTTAAATTTTCGCGCCATTAATGAGGAAATTTTGGTGTTGTGCAGTTGGTATTCCGCAATAAAAGCCTTAAAAAAGGTAGCCAATGTTGTTTGGAGTTGGAAGTGCTAGAATTACTACACATTTTATTTATTTTCATGATAATTAAAATTATTGTCTATTTAAAAGTGTGAAATACTTTTCCAACTAGGTAAGGAACTATTATTTTAATTAAAATCTTTTTGTTGTTATCACGTAGCTTGGTCTTTTAGTAGGAATTATTGAAATGTTTTTGTTTATAAATGTCTGCCTATGGCCTAGGCTTTCACTTTCCCGCTCTGGGTATACTTTGATCACATTTTTTTCTAATTTGGGTATAATTTGGTCACTCTTTTCAGCATGGGAAGAGTTCATAAGAGCAAGCTGGGATCCAGAAATTAGAAGAACTACACCGAAGCAAGCGTAGAAAATGCTGTGATGGACGTAATAGATGGAACTCTGTCTATTAGGGGAGCCGCCAAAAAATATGGAGTTCCTTTTGGCACTTTGAACAATAGGTAAGAAAGTGCATGAATACCTCCTATAGGTACCACATGGTACTAAATCACCTGTGACCACTTCAATCACTTTCAACCTATTTTTTGTTTCCTTGTTTTAGATACCATGGAAAACACGGGAGGCCACACGGGAAACCTCCCGCGTGTTTACTGCCAAGGAGGAGACAGCACTCGTCGAAGGCGCATTGAAGTGCGGCGATTGGGGGTTCCCGTTGTCCACTTTTGATTTTCGTTTATTCGTAAAAAGTTACTTGAATTCGGCAGGAAGGACAGTAGCAAAATTCAAAAAGAACTTGCCAGGTGAGGACTGGGTACGAAACGTGATGAAGAGGAACAAAGCCTTAACCAAAAGAATGGCTACAAATATCAAGCGAAACAGAGCGCAGGTTGGTTCAGAAGACGTCAAAAATTATTTTGACAACCTAAAGTTGTCAAAATAGTTATAGAAGGCATGCCTCCGCAAAATATTTTCAACTACGACGAATCCAATGTTTCGGACGATCCTGGTAAGAAGCAGATGTTATACCGACGGGGGACCAAGTATCCAGAGAAAATCTGCAACCATTCAAAGAGTGCCACGTCTATTATGATGTGCGGTTCGGCAGCTGGAGACCTCTTACCCCCGTATGTTATATATAAAGCGACTCATTTATGGGACACATGGAGACAGGGCGGCCCTAAAGGGTATCTATGCTGCGATTGCCCCCCGTGTTCTATGGGCACACGGTACAGCCGGACGACGCATGGTTGGATAGACATGGTTTCCTTTCACGACTGGTATAAGTCCTGTTTCCTCCCTCACGCTAAGAGACTACAAGGGAGGAAGGCACTCATTGGGGCCAATTTAAGTTCCCATTTCAGCCCTACAGTTCTGCAAACGTGCCGAGAAAATGAAATTGACTTTGTTTGCTTGGTTCCGAACTCAACACAATTGCTACAACCGTTAGATGTGGCCTTCTTTAGGCCGTTCAAAGGAGCCTGGATGAATGTTCTTACGAGTTATAAGAAAAAAAACCCCAAAACCCCGGGAATACCAAAGAATATCTTCCCCCGTCTGCTCAAGGATGGATTGGATGCAATGGATTCCATTGTGAACAAAGACACGAAAGATGCAGGCATCAGTCGTAATTTAAAAAGTGGATTTCGAGCCTGCGGAATTTTTCCATTCAGCCCAGAAGCTGTTCTCAAAAAAATCCCGGAATCAGCTGAGCTAGTAAATGAGCCGGACGTCGATACGGTTTTAACAGCGTTTCTGAAAGAGAGCCGTTTTGGACCCGGTGGATGTGCCCCTAAACGAAAAAAAAAACAAAACTGAGTGTTGAACCGGGGAAATTGTCAAATTCTCAACCAATAAAAGAGATCGATTTTTTATTGGAGAGATAAAACAAGAAGAACCTGAACACTACTTTATTAAGTTCCTCAGGAGAGAACGCAAATCCAATGTGTTTGTGGAACCGATGATCGATGACGAGCGGGATGTTCCTAAAGATGATGTGCTTATGAAAGTAGCCATGGTGCCGTGTGGATCTACAAGCAGGTGCAAGGGGAAGGTCAAAGTAGAAAACAAGAAGGTCCTGACTAAATACCCATACCTGGAGTAATGTTAATTAATTCATGCTAATAAAGTCTCTCTTATAATAATCTTTAATTGCTTATTTTCACCTTTATAGTGCACGATCAAAGTTACCCCAGAATATCTTAATATTTTGAGAACGAGCAAAGTTATCTTGATGCGGTTTAACATTGATCACTTGCCACATATAACACAGCGTTTTATGCAATAAAATACCAGTGAACAAAGTATACCCATAGGGGGGGTTAACTTTGATCACCATGTTTTATTTATTTTTTTTTGCCAAATTGGGTACCAATTCTGTTTTTATTTTAACCTTTAACTACACGCGCTGGTGTACTGAGTACACCAGTCGCATTTAAGACTCGTGTAAGACGCGTGTAGTTAAAGATTAATCAATCAATCCTATGGTTTATGGGGTGTTCTGAATATTTTTTTAGTGCGTAAATCTCTAAATCATAATGAGAAAACGCTAAAAACGTAGAAAAAGTGTGTTAAGTAAAGTAAATTACAGATGAGATGTAAAACGCAAGCGTAAGATATGTGTTGAGACGTCAAGTCAGTGTGACAAGCGACGCGTTCATGAGTACACCAGTTATTTAATTGCGCTCTGCGATACTATTTTTATTTTAATTAAACTGTTCAAAACAACGGCTTTTTTTATTATAAACCAACAAAGTGATCAAAGTATACCCATATTACGGTACCACAAAAAATAACGATCTAGGATTCCACTGCGTTTTCAATCTAACAACAAGATCCAGGTCAGGAGAAAGGTATCCCAGAGGAGATATTCAAACGAGTCCACAACCAGATATTCCAAGTGTTGAGATAACAGATTATAAAAATAATAGCAATGCAATGTAAGTACAACGCCAATGCGCACGGTAATATGCATTAGTAACTCGACGGATGCAGTTGACGTACTTAATGTAAGCCGTTAGTACGATTATCATATATGTTTAATTTTTCCAACAAACTATATTCATGTTTAAATAAATGCTTAATTAAAAACTAAGACTTTTTAATAAATTACATCAACACCAAGAATTCCAGATCAAAAAGTTCTAGCGGTTTTAGATCAAGATACTTAAGCCTGCACCCACGATCTCGGTACAACAATAGAGAACAGCGTTTACAAGTCAATCAGGTTTCTGCGGAAATGAACAAATTACAAATAAGTCGGGTTCACGAGGTGGTAAATATAGCTCATCCAGTAAAAATTAACATTGTAGTTAATGGGGTTACCTTATTACTTAAAAGTAGATACTAGGGCTTGTGTATCATTAATAGGGATTGATCAATATAAAGAACTATTATCATTTTTACCTTTGGTAGATAACAATAAAAATCTGACTACTGTTACAGGAACTGTTATACAAACATTAGGCAGCATCATCGTTACAGTTGGAGTTGATCGTCGTCAACAACAAAACTGTCAATATTATATCAAACCATGTATATAATAAGGTGGTAATAGCGCCATCTAGATACAAATAAAAACAAGTAGTAGTTAACCAAGCTTTAAAAGCAAAGAACAACATGTATATTATTAACCATCATTATTTAATAAAGAACTATTATAATAGTGTTTATTTGTATCGTACATTCTTTCTGGGTCACCGAATAAGCTTCATATTTTCAACAAAAACCACGAAGTGTCTGATGGGAAGATCATGGTTAGATCAGCTATTTGCAAATTGGCGATCATTTTTTGTACAACATTTTGTAAATATTTGTAAATAAGTATTTAATAATACATTCAGAAACGGTTAACTGGATTATGCTAAATTATACTGTCAAATCAACCAGAACAATGCAGAAAAGGTTTTTCCGCCGAAATTATATTTATAGATAATTTTCAACCTATTTTTCATAAACCACATACCGTACCTTTTCAGTTAAGAGAAAAAGTAAGCGACGAATTAGTTAGATTAGAACGGTTAGGAATTATTAAGCCAACGCAGTTTAGCAAATGGGCTAATCCTATAATAGTTGTCGTACCCAAGAAAAACGGCTCAATTAGGTTATGTATAGATGCAAAAGCAACAATTAATAAGTATATAGAAACTGAACACTACCCTCTACCATTAATTGATGATTTGTTTGTTAGTTTAAGTAATTGTAGTTACTATTTTGTTATGTGTAAGTGCATATAGCAAGTGAAACGGTCAACAGCATAAGCTGAAGACGACAAGACATTACACTGTTGAAGCCCAAATACCATAAAACCGCTTGATGATAAAGTAAAAGCAATGGACGAGTTTCACTAATTTTTTTTTATTTTTTTATAAAAACAAAACTCGGCCGGTTTTATAATATAATAAATATAATAAAAGAAATAATGGATCCTGGATTTGTAAAAGGCGATAGTGACAATTTACCCAGTATCGATTATGATATGATTCATAATTTTTTCATCGAGAATGCACAGTTTTTTAGTGCTGAAATTAGAAACGAAAAAACTAAAAGGTAAGTAGACATTATTACATTTATAGAGATAAACAAATTTCCCACACATCGTGAAATAAAAGATTTGGTTTGGTTACTTTTATTACATTTTTATATCATTATCGGCTTTGTTATTTTAAAATGTTGAAAATTTAGTGTAGTCATTTGACCTACCATGTTAAATATTTTAGATCGGCAAGAGATTGTTATGGTGATAACGCTGTAAGTTGGGTACAACTGAAACGTGAAGATACGCTATGCACTGTAAAATGCCGGATCACACCAGAACATCAAATACGTAAAACTGCTTACAATATTGATGTTATTGTCGACAAGGAGGCTGACAAAATAAATAGCAGCAATTGTCTTAATTGTGCAGCTTCTGCTGGTAAAAACTTTACATTATTTAAATTTTAATAATATTAATTTTTCTTATTTAAGGCGGTTGTAAACATGGAATCGCAGTTTTGTACTGGTTACTGCGACGTAGCACAGAACCAAGTGTTACATCGACCGAAGGCTACTGGAAGGCTTCCAAATTATCCAAAGTTGGAAAACGAAATACCGAGTACTTGTCATTAAGTGATATGACTGAAAGAAAAAAAAACCTTTCGGAGTTTACAGATTTTAAGATAGACACGTTAAATCTACAAGGCGATCGTAGTGGAGTGTTGTTTAATTTTCAGAAACCAAATTTGCTAAAAGATTTTTCTGTTCCAAATAATTTTAAAATTTAAATCGGAATCTCAGAATTTAACAAATGTCGAGGCATTTCTCGAATTTATGAAAAGTGTAATGCCGCCAAATATAGATTTGGTTGAAAAACTTACACGACAGCAATCTAATTCGAGCGATTGGTATGAGATGCGATTTGGAAGAATTACAGCTTC
Source organism: Cantharis rustica (assembly GCA_911387805.1). NCBI lineage: Eukaryota > Metazoa > Arthropoda > Insecta > Coleoptera > Cantharidae > Cantharis > Cantharis rustica. The sequence continues at coordinate 43,209,454 of OU426879.1, forward strand.
CAAAATTTACGAAGCGTCAAAATGTAAAACTTGTGATGGAAGTTTGGTGAAATCCGTTATCGGTGCTTCAAAACCTTTATCGACTAATGACCCTAATTCGCCCATTGCTAGAGGAATTCGATTAGAGCCATTAGCCATAAAAGAAGTTGAAAAATTACGCAAAATTAAAATAAAAGAAACTGGGTTACTATTAAATAAAAAGTATCCTTTTTTTGGTGCATCCCCAGATGGCATAAGCAAAAATCTTTGCATTGAAGTTAAATGTCCATCGAAAGAAAAAACTGTTTCAAATCACATTGAGAATGGAATCGTCAAGGATAAATATTATTTTCAGCTTCAAATGCAAATGTTGTTTGCAAAAAAAAGAATGATTTTTTCTATGTAGCTTTATCCTCATTCGAAGTGGATAAAAAAATTGAAATAATTGAAGTGGCATATTGTGATGCCAAGATGACCGAGGTGTTAAAACTAGCCGAAACTTTTTGGAAGCACAATATTTTTGATAAATTAATAAAATTGTAATAATTTTTATTTATAATAAATACATTTTTGCATATTTTCTACTTCATTTTTTAAAGGTAATTATTATTTTATAATATTCATTTTATTATAGGATTTTGTAAATTAATTATTCCACATACAATATAATTAATGTCGTCTAAAAGATATAATAATTGAGTATTTACTCGCGAATGAATATTGAACATTTCAAAATCACGTACCCTTCTTATTGACCTTTCTACATGTATCATCAGGGCAGCTATTCGTTTTGCTTCTTTTACTTTATCTTTGGATAATATTTCACCTTCACTAACGCTAGGTGGTCTTACCAGAGTGCAATGTTTTGCTGATAACATAGAAGCAACATGTTTAAAACCACGATCTGCCATCACTGCGCTGTTTTCCGGTATCCTTTCTATAAAATTACTTGCTACAATTATATTTTTGTCAGAAATTCTACCTCCATATCCATTCGAGATAAAATTTACGAAACCATTTGGAGTACAACTGATCAAATATTTCATCGAATTACATTTTTTATACTCCGACCAAGTATAGCTTTGGTGTAGTGCATTGGAAGGTTTCTCAATTTCGATTTCGCAACAGTATAATACAATACACATTGCTGTACCTAAATCTAAATGGTAGCGGTAATAATCTTTTAACTTCTTCTATCGTTGGCCAAAATATTAAAGTTTTCGGGCAGGCAGCGATTAAAGGAACTGCATTCGAAAACACCTTTGAAATCGTAGAAATACTAACGCCAAATCATGACTCAAACGATGAAACGAGTCGTCAGATCTGATCTTCTTAAGAGTAATTAAAATATTCCTGTATGAAACTTTTGTGTGCTTCGTTAATAATTCGATAATATCGTAAGTATCCTTGGGTAATCCTAAGTAAAATCGACTCTCTATTTCAATTAATGCTACTGTTGTTTTGGGTCTCATTTCAAAAATTCTCTCTATTGTTAGATCACAGGTACTAGATGGTTCTGTTTCAGTTGACGCTGTAGCAACAAATTCGACACTTTCGTTTAGAGATTCAGCACTCACATTTAACTCATCTTCAATTTCTTCAACGATCAATTTAGGGCCGATTTATTCATATGTTCAGTAAAGTGTCTGTTAACTACGTGTTCAGTAAAATTCCTTCAGTAAACCTCCTGTAAGAATTTATTTCTTATTTTAACTGTTCAGTACCTACTTAATACGTAGAGAAGTAAACAATGTTTTTAAAAAGGTAGTAAAATTGTGAAGAAAAGGATAAAGGTATACATAACCCCAGGTAAGAAAGAGTGGGTATAAATTTGAGGTTACAGTGTTAAGTTTATTTAATCTTTACATGTTTGTTTCAGGTTCCCACCAAGCATCGGGTTCATCAAAACACCCGGATGCCAAGAAACCATGTAAAGACGCCCGGATACACGCCAAATCACTTGTCACGACCCATGGCCGGAAAGGGACCAAGCTCTTCGAATGCAAGGAACCATAAATCACGGACACTCGCCCCGCCCCACCGACAGCAAGGAACCAAGCTCTTCCAACGCAAGGAACCACAATCCACGGACACTCGCCCCGCCCCATGGACATAAAGGGACCAAGCTCATCTAATGCAAGGAACCAAAATCCACGGACACTCGCCCCGCCCCACCGACATCAAGGAACCAAGCTCTTCCAACGCAAGGAACCACAATCCACGGACACTCGCCCCGCCCCATGGACATAAAGGGACCAAGCTCATCTAATGCAAGGAACCAAAAATTTACGGACACTCGCCCCGCCCAATCGACACAATAGGACCAAGTTCATCTAACACTGGGGACCCAAATCCACTGATTGCACACTCGCTCCGCTCGCAGAATCCCATCCAAGAGACAAGTTAAAACACGGACCAAAACACTCACTCCTCACCGCCGCCTCTGACCCCAAACCACGCAACAAGAGAACACCGGAAAAAAAAAAAAAAAAAAAAAAAAAAAAAAAAAAAAAAAAAAAAAAACCCATAAATATAAAAATAAAAATAAATATAAAAAAGAAATATCGAGGAAAATAATCCCAAGGGACCAAAATACCCAGCCAGATCAAGCCTAGCGCTCCAAGAAAAGAGGAAAGAAAACCTCAACAAACTCCAACGCCCGCTACCCAAATGAGATGAAGGAGATAAACGTAAACACGTGGCAACTCCATAGAACCAATAAGTTCATCGTTCATCGTTAAGTTTATTTATAATTTGAAACATTCGTGAAGTGTATATTATTATAAACGTGTACGTCTTTAAAAATGAATTCGTTTTTATTTGAATTGTAATAAATTATAAATATTTTATTATAAATATTTTTGTTCGAAATGGCTGATGTAGGTATGTATTACTGTGTAAAATTGATGTATATTTTTATCTAAAACATAAAATTATAGTAAATAAACGACAACGTGCAAACAATTTCTCTATGGCGGAAACCGAATGCCTTGTGAATGAGGTTTTAAAGAGAAAAGCAATAATAGAAAATAAACGCACTGACGCCGTAACATGGAAGCAAAAAAAAATGCTTGGAAAGATCTAACTGAAACATTCAATGCATTGAATGGTAAAAATCGAACAGAAAAAATGCTAAAGGTGAAATATGATGGCATGAAGAGAACCATTAAACAGAAGCATATTAAATTAAAGGCTGAAAAGTTTAAAACGGGAGGTGGTATTGCAGAATCGGTGCAGTTCTCGCCTTTCGAAGAAAAGCTAATGGGGCTCATGCTGTTGAGTGTAGAAGGTCTTTGCAGTAAAAATGACTCTGATTCAGGTAGATCTTTAAACATTTTATTTTATCGGTTATTTATGTACAATTTTTAATTTTTTTTAGTTGAACCTTGTAATTCGCTGGCAGACTCCAATAATGAATTTCAAAACATTAGCGAAATACAATTAATCGATGATGAAGGTAACACCGAAGAGGTTAATTACAACATCATCGAGGTAATTCCAACCGACAATGTGGCCATCAGCTCACCGATCCAAGATAATATGGTGGAACAAAATTTGACCAAAGCTAGTACAGGTAAATACCTATGTTTTTTCAGCACAGAACTTATCGATACCCTATTTGTGTAAGAAAACTAGTCAAAATATGAACAAGTAGGGTATTGTTTTTGTTAAATTTGATTAATTATTAATGAATAATATAAAACTCCTTATTTGTTTTTCATTAATATGAATATTGAATTAAAGGAATAATCGGAGTATTTAATTTTAGAATTCAATTAGAATTCTTGGAACCCTGCGTCGTTATCATGATCTCCAACCTCTTCAGTAGCAACATCAACTTCTGCATTAATATGGGCTGCCCACGTTGACCACTTGTTTTCTCCATGGCCATCAATCACGTCTTCGACTCCATTTTTGTCAATTCCGTCGACGGCTACGTTTTCAACATTTTCGTCATAAATCGTACACACCTCAACCGTAACCCCTTCAACCAAGTTACTCAAGCACATATTAGGCGGGTAAGGTCCTGGAGGCTCCGTTTCATTCTGAACGTCCACCCCGACTCCAGTGATCGTCTCCTTTAATTCCGTTTTTGCCACTTCACATTGTGATATCCTCCCACAGGATAGCGTACCCTCTGTTTCGCACCGTGACACCAGCAGCAGGTTTTTGACGATAGTACGAGCCTCTTCCATAGATTGTGTGACTATCAACTTACCGATGGCAGCTAGATAGAAATTTTTTATACGACGCGGAGTGCTTCTCAGGAATGATGCATACGTTTTGATGAAGTGAGCAACATCCATTTGCACGTAACATCCTCGCAGTTTGTCATTTTTACACGCATCTGCATATTCTTTGATGATGCCGTAGTTTGTGAATGCTCGAATAACCCCGGTCAACAAAGCTCTACTGGCATCGGTAACGACCTCACGGGAAATCCTTGCTCCAGATCTAATCCACTCCATCAACCAATACTGAATCGCATTAGCTACGCCACTCTCGTTCAACTGTTGAATTATGGAAACTTGCCCATCGGGACAGTTGATGACACCCAGATACAAAAATATTGCTTTGCAATGTGCCTTCCCAGGCTTATCAACTTTTAATATTATACCTCCAGTGGCATCGATGCAAAGACAACAATCGCTATTGAGTCGCTAAGTTTGGGTTTGGTAGTGGCTCCAATAGTGAACACAGAACGGATCATAACCAATATTATGCACCACGTTTTGGAATTTCGTGGCCTCGATAATAGCAATTGCCTTGATAGGATCTTGGTCCAAGTATTGGTCAGAGATATATCCATGTTTCGCTTGGCTCAGAACTTTCGTTGAGTACAAGTGCGGCGGTTCAGGATCCCCGGGTGACATCAACTTGTCAGCCTGTTCTGCCTGTTCTGCCTGATAAACATGAACAGCTTTGTGCAATAAATCTCGAGAAACTTTTTCCCTGATTGGTGCGCGGAGATAGAGTTTACCACATATCGGACCCTTTAATGATGGTGCAATCCAAATATTTGCTACTGTGCTTTGGATCAGGATCTTCAATTTTAATAGTGAGATCGCTCCCGCACTTGCAGTTGCCTGTTGATAAAATTGCATTCATAGGATAACCTCAGATATATTCGATGATCTATTTTTTAAATCATCATTTAATTAATACAAACCTTTAATCAATCCAGTTGTATCATTTCCCGACAGATAGTGATTTTGGAAATGAAAACCACATTTTAGCTGCGTTTCGTCCCAGATATTCGAGGTAACCATGTGCTGCCATTCGCCTGGCTTCAGCACTTTTCGTTCCCGGCATCTCTGCTGATCTTTTTTACTTGTACGCTTGTACAACCGGTCTACCACTAGTTTTTCAAACTTATCTCTTGAAATCGGTATGAGAACATCAAATCTTTCAAGAATTGATTGTTTTTGTGAATTCGAATCCATTTCGAGCACCACATCACTCTGCGTATCATCGCTTATTGCTACACCACTTATCACAAGAAGTTTATCACGAACTTGATACCTGTTGCAGGTGACGAATGTGTACAACGACTCAGGAGATATACTGCCTTTCAGTTCGCTAGACATTACGCCCCATACCGCATCCGTTTTTCTAATTATTTTTTTATCTTGCAACAAAATTTGTTCACAGTATTTGAGTATCAGTGTGGTGATGATCTCTGGTGCGACATTCCGCGGTCGACCACGTTGCGTGCTCATTTTTAAATTTTCAAAATACGATCTATTCACAATCAAAGTACAACACTGTCTAAGAAACCAAGTTACTCTTCGTATTATCGCTTACTGCTACACCACTACAAGGAGCTTATCACAAACGTGATAACTATTGCATGTAATGAATGTGTACAACGATTCCCGAGATATACCGCCTTTCAGTTCGCTAGACATTACGCCACATACCTCATCGGTTTTAAAATATTTAGAATATTTAAAATACCAATTACATTTTCATGATTGATAATCCGAATTCAACACAAAATTGAAATAGCTATTTACGTACGAACTAAATTATTTATTTTGTTAAGTTGCATTGGAAAGATAATCACTCGCAAAATTTTTGTTTTAAAAAATTCAATATTCGTAATTTCAAGAAAATAAATTGATTTAAAAGAAAAAACCTTTCTGTATGCCTTTGTATAAAATTCTTATCGTTTATGTCATTTAAAAAGTATTTTATTAGACAGAAAAGGGCAATATTCGTGAAATTCAAATTAAACCTATTTTTGTCTCCCATTGTATCTCCTATACAACCTTAAGTTATTCTATTTCAAGTTTTTAATTTAAAAATAACCATAGATAAAGTGAGAAACACACAACCCAGTGAAACCCGTGTCATTTGCTTGGATAGAAAATTTTCAAATGCACTTCGGTAGGCGGTTAGTCATGTCTGAGGACATACGCACCGAAAGTAGAATAGGATGCACCGAAAGCAACAAATTCTGGGAGGGTTTTTAATGTCGAAATCGCGTAGCATCAAATTCGGGGAGGGTTGTTAATGTCGAAATCAAGTAGCAACAAATTCAGGAAGAGGTGTTGAGGCCGGAATCACGTAGCAACAAATTCGGGGAGGGGTGTTAATGTCGAAATCACGTAGCAAAAAATTCGGGAAAGGTTGTTAATGTCGAATCGCGTAGAAACAAATTCAGGGAGAGGTGTGAGGCCGTAATCACGTAGCAACAAATTCGGGGAAGGTTGTTAATGTCGAAATCGCGTAGCAACAAAAAAATTTAGAGATGCTGACGTCCAAAATCTCACAACCTTTACCTTTAAATAGTTGTAATTAAATACGGTTAACATTCTTGGGATTGACGTCAAGTAGGGGATGCAACAACTTTCAACGACTTCAATATTTTAAAATACTGTATAACACAAATTAAAACAAACATGAACAATAAATAAAATTTACAGAAATCAAATTGTAAAATTTAATTTTAATATGTAAATAAATTATTTTATTATTTGACAAAAATATACATTTCACATTTATTTATACATATATGTAGATGTTGTTTTACACCTATTCTACCCTCGTGTAATACAATTTTGTAGTTTTGAATAAAACCGGTTACGTAGAATCGTTCTTTTCGACGGCGTCAACAAGTCCCATTTCCGGTATTAGAGTAAGGGTTGATGATTAGGCCACGGGATTTTCACGATTCAAGAGCAACAAAATAGCAACAAATGATGGTATTTATGAAATATATTTCCAATACTCCGTTCATTAATTACCAATCGTGGTTTTGCTAGCTTGATCTCAAGCTAGCGGTGCCACCGATTCCGGCGAAACGGATGGAGCAACAAAATCGGGATATCACTATTCGAGAGCAACAAATTATGGTATTTATAAAATATTTTTCCAATGCTCCGTTCATTAATTACCAATCGTGGTTTTGCTAGCTTGATCTCAAGCTGGCAGCGCCACCGATTCCGGCGAAACGGGCAGAGCAACAAAATCGGGAATGCGGCAACAAATTAGCAACAAAAGAGCACTAAATCCCTGACATACTCAGAATTTTTTTTCCGGCGTGGTCATTCCAGCTTGGGATACGTTTTTAGTTTATTCAATTTATTCTTCTAAATTTCAAATTTAAATGTACAAAAAACACCTTAGTTCGGATGCCTATTATGGCTTTTCGACATATTCAAAAAACTTTCGATACAGTTGGACATACACCTCCTAAAAAATGCCGCGATACGAAGCGGCTGATTCTTTAATTTTGGCGAAGATAACCAATTATAATAATTCTAATAATCTTATAGAATATCTTCGCGGTATAGCTTATAATTATAACATGGATTAAAATTTGTTTAATTGCTTAAAAAGTATGTACCTGTGATGTACGTAAATAAATATTTAATTAAAAAAAAAAACAATTTAGAAAGTATAGAAATAATAATTGATGATCCGGAACTTTTAGAGCTTTTAAATGTTGATCCTTTTCCTTTAGAAGCTATCGAACAAAATTCTAATGCTAAGCTACAAAGTAATAATGAGATCTTGAATCTCAGAACCTGGATCTCATCCTGGGATGCAAGGAAAATCTTCCTTTAATAAGAATTCCTCGATATTCTGATAAGAAATAGATACAATGACCTTATTAGACTGCATTCTTCAACTCTCGACTTTTAGGTAATACCGTGGTGTGAATATAGGATGGTGTGTCGCTAGCAGTCTCAGTTTTGTCTTTTTCGCGCATGACATCAGCTTCGAGTAGTTATTTCATTCTTGTTTATTCATTTAAGCGCGATTTAACACGTGTTTGATTTAAATTATTGTTATTAAATATTATTAATGGTATTATTCTTAAATACATTCAAAATTATTTACATCATGCCAAATTGTGCCGTTACTGGTTGTAATAACCATAATAAAATTAAGAAAATATCCGAAATAAAGTTTTATACATTTCCTAAAAATGAAGAACTCGCAAGGCAGTGGGTTCATGCTTGTTGCAGAGCAGATAAAATAAATATGAAAAGTGGTAAGTAACTAATATTTTTATAATATTTATCTGTAAAATTTTATAACAAATAATTTCGGCTACTATTTGCTCCAAACATTTTGAAAGTAAATGTTTTCTTACTAGTATGAAGTATAGACTATTAAATCAAGCTCCACCAAGAACATTTAGAAATTTGCAATGTGACGCTATTCCAACTTTATTTCTCCCTAAAAGAAGTACTGATGCAATCGCTTCAAGTTCTTCCGATAATCATCCAGGATCTAGCAATCGGAATCAAAGGATGCAAGCTAAGAACGATTTGAGAAATCGACAGATTACTATAGAAGAAATTTTGTCATCAGGCACAACATTTGACGCAGATGACAACCCGAGGTTGGAGCAAATGGAAACTGAAGCAACGGCAGAAGTTGTCGAAGATCCCAATTCTTCAATAAATATGTAAGTAGTCAAAAAAATATTATTATTAGAAATTGACTTATAATATTTTTAGGAGTAAATTAACGCAACAAATGGAACTTATGAAAATGAAAATTATTTTGTTAGAGAAAGAAGTGGACGATTTAAAATCGAAAAATGAAGTACTGACAAATGATAAAATAGCCTCCGATTTAAAATTATCAAGTTTCACTGTTGCATTGAATAATTATTTCACTCCAGGTCAGGTTAAAAGAATACTTAATCCAAACAAAAATTATTTAAATTGGGATTCGGAAGACATTGCATCTGCAATTTCTTTACGGAGTGTCAGTCCTAATGCGTACAGATATTTTAAAAAAAATGATTACCCTTTGCCTGCTTTAAGTACATTGAGAAGATGGGCTATAAATCTTAAACTGAGCCCCAGCATATTGATAGATGTTATCAACTTTATCAAGCACAAATCTACGACTCTGGATGAATTTCAGCGTTTGTGTTGCTTGTCATTTGACGAAATTTATATTTCGAACAAATTATGCATTGATCAAAAAGAGCAGCAAGTATTGGGATCGCACAGAGCATGTCAGGTGGTAATGGTAAGAGGTTTGTGTTCGCAGTGGAAACAACCGATTTTTTACAACTTTGATACACCGATGACAGTAGACATTTTAATCGATATTATTACCAAATTGCGCCATGCAGGTTATTCTGTAGTATCAATCACAAGTGATATGGGTACCGAAAATGTTTCACTTTGGTCGCAATTAAATGTCAGTTACAAAGGAAACTGTTACTTTGCTCATCCTGTAATTTCATCCAAGAAAATATTTGTGTTTGCAGATCCACCACATTTATTAAAACTTCTGAGAAATCATTTTATTGACAAAAAGTTTTATATAGATGGTAAATTAATAGACAAAAGTTGTATTCAAAAAATTATTTTGGCATCGAGCGATGATCTAAAAATTGCTCACAAAATAAGTGAGTATCATTTAAATGTGAAGGGAAGTGAACGACAAAAAGTTGGACCGGCTTCACAACTTTTTTCAAATACCGTTGCAAAAGCAGTGGAATGGTGTGGTTTGGGGGGTTTCCTTAACAACATGAACTGGAAAGAAACTAGCAAATTCTTAAAACTTGTGAATGAATGGTTGGATGTTTTTAATGCTCAGCAAAAATATGGTGCCCATCCAAGAGCGAATGCATATGGAATCGATTTAGAACAACAAGTGAACATATTAAATGAAACTTCTAAAGCAATAGCCAGCATGACTGTTGGAGGGCATAAATCTCTGTTACCGTTTCAGAAAGGAATATTGTTAAGTAGCAAATCTTTGATAGAACTATATCAATATTTAGAGCAAATAGAATATAATAATTTGAATTATATTCTAACTTATAGGCTGAATTGGGATATCCTGGAAAACTTTTTTCTTACATTCGCGGTATGGGGGCAACAAATGACCATCCAAGTCCCATGGACATTAAATACAGGTTGCGGTGGTACATTTTGAGTAAGCACTCGCTTGCAATATTTACTATGAATAAAAATACTCAAGAAAGCTCTGAGAATTGTCTAGTTAACCCTTTAGAAATCGTAAGTGTGCATCCAGATGCTATTGAAGATGAACTTTGCTTGTCACAAGAATTTCTAAACACTGTTTTTTCAAACAACGAATTAGACCTAATTGCAAAACCTGTAACAGACATAGAAAATACAGATTTTTCTAATTATACATTCGTGGCTCCAGATTATAATTTTGATGACCATAATGATGACAGTTCACTAGAAATGAATATTTCATCTTATATTCCTGAGGATCATGAAAATCTGTTGACATTATTGGACGGTAATAAAATGCCTGACAGTATTTCCAATGAGGGACTCAAATTTATTGCTGGATATGTAGGGTATAGATTTAAGAAAAAATATCCTAATTTGAATTTGGGAATTCAAACAAGGCATATTCAAACAAGTAGGGCTCCAGATTGGATTGAATTTTTATCGAGAGGTCACCTTATCTATCCAAGTGATGAGTTGATAGATTTGGCTCGTTTAGTTGAGAGGGAATTTCAAAAATTTCACGGCGATTTGTTTTGCAAAGAATGCAATATTTTTAATAAATTATTGCAAAAAGTTACACTGCATCTCTTGAAATTTCTAACAAATTTCCAAATGATGTGATATTGTGTTTAATTCGAACAAGGACTTATATCAGACTGAGACATGCTAATAACCCGACTAGAAGTTTGTTAGGGCATTCCCTAACATGCTCAGGACCAGATCAGGTTTCAGCATGGCATGCCATATTAAGTTATGTATTTGAGGCCCTGATCCGGCTTGGATCTGGAGAGCTCTATTGGGACAGCCCATGACTGAGCCTGATTTTTGCCTGATCTGGCCCTAATCCTGAACACCTTATTGGCACCCGGTCCGGTTTTAATTTGGCAAGCCTAACCGGGCAGCCAAGACTCAACCGGATTGCTGCCTGATCAAGCGGGCCTGATCTGGCTCTGATCCTGAACACCTTATTAGCCCCCCGTCCGGTTTTAATTTGGCAAGCCTAACCTGGCAGCCATGACTCAACCTGATTGCTGCCTAATCAGGCGGGCCTGATTTGGCCCTGATCTTGAACACCTTATTGGCACACCGCCCGGTTTTAATTTGGCAAGCCTAACCGGGCAGCCATGACTCAACCGGATTGCTGCCTGATCAGGCGGGCCTGATCTGGACCTAATCCTCAACACCTTATTGGCCCCTCGTCCGGTTTTAATTTAGCAAGCTTAAGCGGGCAGCCATGACTGAACTTGATGTTTAAATCTAGGAAGCCATTATATATCGCAGACCAGCCATGTCAAATATAATAAAAAATGGTAAACAGATTAAAACTGGTAATATTCTGTAATAACAAAATTGCAAAATCACATTTTCATAATATGATCTTTATTAATAAAAAAAAAAATACTATTACACCGTTTAATATATTGTGGATTATTATGTTTTATTATAATGTTTAATATTCTTACAAATTATAAAATTATGAATTTACTAGATACTATTTCTTTTTATTACATGTGAAGTAATGGCATCACAAAAATGTTTTTGTTTTCTCCATTCATATCAAAAGCCACCATCTTCTGACAGACTAGATTCAGTGGCCAAATTTTCTTATCATCATTTTTCTTTCCCACCACCCACATTTTCATATCATTTGAATCACATGGATAGGTAAAAATTGATTTCTTTATTTTTAAAACAGAACCACTTATTTTAATTGAATTTTCATCTCCACAAGGTAGAATATATATATCATCAATCTGTAAAATGACGTGATTCGACAGCAAAACTGTGTTGTTAGGAGGTTTCGTCGTTAGAAGTGAATCCTTGTACTTGATTCGCCTGATAGATATTCTTCCTTCACGGTCTTCGTCAAGAAATTGTAAGTGTCGTTATACTAATTTGTAGTACGATTCTCTGAAATTTTCTTTTTTCAGGAAAAGGTGATGTGGTCTCTTGTGGACCACAAGAAAATATCAAAATCGGTCACAAGTATTATAATAAAATTTATGACCCGAGAACTTGTTTTGCAGTTTACGGCTGTAAAGCAAATGGGCACAAAAAAAAATATTTAAAGAAACGATTTTCAGTTCTTGTATACGTGGTAAGATTTCCTTAAATTATTATTGAATTACATCTCAATTACTGTTTGAATTTATAGGCAAATTTTTAATTATCACATTTTAGGTGCCATAGATACAGAGCTGAAAGCTCACAATAATTTGGTTCTAAAAAACAAGGACTATTGTAATGTATTGGGGCAAGTTATTAGTAATGTCAAAGATTGGGATGGCAATCGGAAGCATCGCTTAAAACACACAGAATAAAATAAAATATTTTTTGTATATTTTGTTGAAATAAATAAATAAATAATATGAAATATAAAGTTTTTATTTTAAAATAAATTAAATTACAATTATTGTATTAAATTAAAAAATAAATTAAAAAAACCTGACCGGCTCTAATATTAAAGTTTGATTTCACTAGAACAGCCCGATGTGGCCCTGACTGTGTATTACAGTCCAGATCCGCTTCGGACTGGATTTACCCGAGGTGGGCCAGGTATTCTATCCGGACGCGATCGTAGTGTAGAAACGTGATTTGGACCCACTAGGACCTGACCGTATTTTGGCTTTATAGTTAAGATCCGTTCCGGACTGGGTTTGCCCGATGCGGGCCAGGTATTTTATCCGACCTGACCCTAATATGGAAACCTGATTTGGCCCCACTAGGTTAGCCCGATTTAGACCTGATCGTGTTTTGGCGTTACAGCTAAATCCGCTCCGGACCAGGTTTTCCCGATGTGGGCCAGGTACTTTATCCGGACTCGGCCCTAATATGGTAGCCCGATTTAGACCGGACCGTGTTTTGACGTTACAGCCAAATCCGCTCCGGACCGGGTTTGCCCGATGTGGGCCAGGTACTTTATCCGGATTCGGCTCTAATATGGTAGCCCAATTTGGGCCTGATCGTGTTTTGGCGTTACCGTCCAAATCCGCTCCAGATCGGGCTGCCTGATAAGCACCACATCTTTCTAAAGGCAAACCAGATCAGGGCCTCGTCTAAGCCTTAAGAAATTTCTAGTCGGGAAGAAGTTCAGCTTTGAAAATTGCAAGAGAAAATTGCTTAAAAAAATGTCGAAATTTACAAATAAACCGCGCAAATAAATAAATTAATTTCACGTTATTATTGTGTGTATTTATTTCTACAACAATAAATTTAAAGATCCCATTATTTTTTTGTTTTTCTTAATAATATAACCAAAGATAAGTAATTAATAAATAGTTTTTTAATAAAATAAAATAAATTAAAATGGGTCAGTAAACGGCTCGAAACGTCGGACAATTTATTTGTCGAAACAGGCCTAATTACTTCACAATAATTTATTGAAATATAACTAAAAATGTTTAAATCATTACAATTAAATTTCAAATTGCTAAAAAATATTAGTAATTCATTAATTAATTAAACTCTGGTAACGAAATTGAAACAAAACTGTACGTTAAATCGGTTACTATCGCCTGGAGCACCTCGAAACTGACGTCACAAGCAATCGCCAGTATGTGCGTAAGCACACCATCCTATATTCACACCACGGGTAATACTGTAAAAGAGGTAAATGAAATCTTAGACTCAACAACTCCTGTTGCCTCGCCATTTCGTTTACCCATATCAGAATGTAACTCTACCATACAAGACCTCTATTTTGCCCCAGATTCAGGTAACAATCAAAATTAGTTTAATTTTTTTTTTTTTTGATTATAAATAGTTTTTACAGATAAAACAGATAGTGATAACGAAACAAGTAATAAAGACATACTTAATATTATTTGTCCTGTCCCAAAAAAAGGGAAAGCAGCTAAACGTAAACGAATTAGCAAGAAATTTGAAATCTTAACGAGCACCCTTTTTAAAAACAAACTTGTTGCTAAAGAAGCAGAAATAAAGGCAAAGCTAGAAAAACAAAAAGCAAAATAACAAAACGACTAGAAAAACAAAGCCAAGCCAAATTTTCTATAAAAAAACATAAGAAAAAGGTGCCAAATAAAAAAATGGAAACCAAAAGATCTGGAGAATGCCCAGCTTGTACTAAGACATATTTTGATCCTCCTGAGGTTGACTTAGTACAGTACTGCAAATGCTTGCAATGGTTTCATGAAATGTGCACGTCCTATGTTATGCAAGTGTAGGTGTATTTTTATGCAGGTTCAATAGTGCGTACTTTTAGATTATCTGCGCACTCTTAAAATAACGTTATGTGTACTCTTTGAGTATTGGTAATCTAAGAGTACGCACTGGCAATAAAATGAATTTTTTTATTTTTCTGTTATTCTTTTTAAGAAATATGTTTGGTTCAATGTTTTTCTCTTTAAATATATAGTTATTAATCCCAAGGCTCCGTTTTATTTTAAATCTTACACGCCATCGGTCATCAAAAGTTATGTGCGTACTCTTAGGCACCTTTCCCCTATAGTAAATACCAATAGGGCCGCTACTGACTAAACTGACGCCCTTCTTGTGACGTCAGCATAATTTTTTTAATAACCTTAAAATCATTTCAAAAATACTAATATTTATATATTAAAATTGAAAAATGCTCACGTGCAATATATTACCAATTCGCCATTTCTTCAATATTTGTTCTTTTCAAATAACAAAACACACACAATCACAATAAACTTACATTTTCACGTGCAACCTCCGGTTCACTCCTGTTACAAACAAAATGCGCAAGTCCACTTGCGTCTGCATCACTCAAAATGTAGTTAAAAAATTTCGACATCTTATCTATTAAAAAACCATAGTGTGTAAACGTCAACAAAGGATTTTAATTTCTCGGATGACTTCTGATTGGTCAATTATTTGGAATAGAACTTAATTTTTATTATCTAGAATTTATTGCTGGGGTTTTCATAGTCCATATAATTTGAATTTAGAGGAAGCGAAAATAAAAACACTTTCAATATTTTTTCACAGAATTGTGTGGCATAAACACCCCCGATTTTTTATAAATTGAACACTCCATACTATAAAAATATTGGGATAATAATATTCGCAGGCTTATTTTGTAATCAAGTACTTTTTCCTAATAGAGCATTTTATTTATTTAATTTTTAATTCTTATCAAGTCCTTCTTGCTTAACTTATAGGGCCGCTACTGACTAAAACTGATACTCCTCTTTTGACGTCAGCATCATTTTTATAATAACCTCCTTAAAATCATTTAAAAATATTTTAAAATTAGAACTTATTTAATACTTAAAATTATGGGATCTTCAAAAGAAAGCATGTCCAATAATAATATTATACCTCACAAATTAGGCTTTATAGGAGGTGGAAATATGGCAAAAGCAATATGTGAAGGAATAGTACGCACAGGTAGATGCAAATTTTACATCCATATACATAAATAATTCTTATTTTTGTACTTGCAACATTTAGGGCGGTCAAATTATAGTAAGGTCCTGGTATCTGGACCACATATTGAACGCTTAGGGTATTGGTCGGATAAGGGAGCTCAGGTTACTACAAAAAATGGTGAAATAGTAGACAATGCCGATGTTATATTTTTATGCATTAAGCCTCACATTTTGGCCGAAGCTGTGAACGATATATTTGAAACTTGTAATTCTAATAAAAGTGCCAACAAATTATTTGTTTCCGTTTTGGCAGGAACTGTACTCGAAACTTTAGAAAATGTTAGCTTTTGATATCACTCATACAAAATATTAAATATTTACTTTTAGATTTTATCTAGAATTCATGGGTCACGTGTGATAAGGGTGATGCCTAATACTCCTTTAATGGTAGGCGAAGGTTGTGCCGTATATTGTCCAGGGCTGCAAGCAACTCAAGATGATATCGATTTGGTTCAGTCTATCTTTGAAGTGTCCGGCTTGTGTCGGTTGGTACCTGAGTCAATGATTAATGCTATAGGTGCTTTAGCTGGAAGTGGACCTGCATTTGTGAGTTGCTTTGATCACTTTTTACAACTGCTTACTCAGCAATTGTTAGGTTTACCTGGTAATTGAAGCACTCTCTGATGGAGGAGTAAAAATGGGTATTCCTAGAGAAATGGCAACCACACTAGCAGCACAAACGGTTCTTGGAGCAGCTAAAATGGTTTTGGAAACTGGTAAACATACGGGGACTTTAAAAGATGAAGTGTGTTCTCCGGGAGGAACTACCATTACCGGCATACATGCATTAGAAAGAGGTGGCGTAAGGTAATTTTGAAAATACAGGCTTTGACTACTAGATAAGAAGGGTAAATTTTAAAAAACTTCACACTTTTCCAATGAAAGGATAAAGTAAAACAAAAATGCTTTCTTATCATTCTTATCTGGCTAGTCATTTTGTAAATTATTTCAATGCATTTTAATTTATACAGGTCTGCTTTTATGGATGCCATTGAATGTGCAACACGTAGAAGTGCCGAGTTAGGTCAAAAGAAATGATTTGTTATATAAACAATGAAAATTGATTTATTTAGATATCAATTCTCAACCAACAAATTACAAAAAAAAAAACATTAAATGTAGCTGTGTCAACTAATTATCATTCCGAGCTTAGTAAATTTATTAACCAATAAGAGAATTAGGTGAAGATTATATCACGAACTCAATGTAAAGATTCAAAAACTGATTATTAGAATTAGGTCAATTGCAATAGAAATAATTTATTGTTTTTTAAGTTATTAAAAATTGTAGATAAGGAAAATAAGACAAATAAAAACTTAACTTTTTGCATAAAACTGTACATAAATATTTTAATTTTATATGATTGATTTAACAATTGGTTGAAATTCCACACATCTGGAAGGATCAGTTGGAAAATACTCCTGACACTTTGTCATCAGGCGCTTAATGGCTTGAATGTATTTTCGTTGGGTTTCATCGTTCATAACGTGAGCTACATTCTTAGAGAAAATTTTTTCACGTCCGGTACGAGCATGAATACCCACCATGGTTACACCGATAGGCCACGGTGCATTTCCTATAGCCATTTGTAAATATGCATCGCTGGCTTTCAAATAATTACGATTTAACAAATGTTGGGTGATTTCTGTTAGACTTTCCAAAATGTCTTCGGGAAGTGTAAAACTTTTTAACTTGCGCAGCAGAGGTTTTAAATAAACTTGAGTTTGGGCATAAGTAGCTCTTGCCATTTTGCCTTTGGTACCTGTTTTTATTTCCGGTGACTCGTTTTGTAACTGATCGTTCCACATTTTTAATAGTAACTGAATAAATTTCATTATGAGAGTCATATCATATTCCTTATTTTCACGTCCAATCTTTTTAGCCATTTGTCTGATTTCTTCATACGAAGTAACCGGTTCTTGTGGTTTGCTATTACTTTTTCTTTCTTCTTTAGTTTGAGAACCGCATGTAATAATTTCGTCTAAATATGCTTGATCCACACTTTCCATAGCTTCTTGAAAATCATTACGAAAACCCTAAAACGATAGAAATTAAGTTTTAAAAAATACAAAGTTACTTCACAAACTTACTTTATTCAATTCTGGTTCTAAAATTTCAACTCGTCTCAGTCGTTTAAATGCATCATGTTCACTTTCTCCAAATAATAAAATAGGTTCTCCACGATCACGCAGTCGAGAAATCACCTCGATACGAGGAAGTACAGAATGTTCAGATCCTCGATCGGCTGCTGAAGAACCTTCGACAGCACTTGTTGCAGATTTAGATTCTTCATTATTGGTTTTACCATATTTCATATGATATTCTTCTTCTTGCTTTGCAATTAATTCGGAACGTTTGAAATATTTTTTGTTTGAAGTCTAAAAATTAGAAATAAAATGACATCAAAATCACAATTTCACATAAAATTAAATAAAATCTTTTTGATTAATATTGCATATTAAGTAATTATGACAGATGTCAAGCAGCTTTAAGTTTCTAAATTTTGGAATAATTTTGTTGCAAATTTTTTATTGTAAAGCTTAGAAACTTACCACCAAGTTTTGTTCTTCCAACAATTTTCTCTTCTTCTCTATTTCTTTTTTAATTATGTCCATTTTACATCAAGTTAACCTATAAATGACAATAAATAAATAAACGCAAGATTTTTTCCGTGATTGCCCCGCACAGCGTTGCCAGGTCTAGAAAAATTCCCTAAATTAGAGAATTTTTTCTAATAGAAAGATAAATAATCTAAACATGAAAGATAAACAGTAAAGACCAAAAATATACCGTAGAACCTCCTTTGGTTTTTAATTACATTAAAAACGACTTTTATCCAAAATTTGTTAACCGCACTAACATTTCTTTTAACAAACCTCAAGTACAATTAGGATTTAAATATAAAATACCTTCCGTAGTTACCAACAATAAATAACAGAAATAATAAACTCGGATTAAGCCGATTTTGATTTGACCGTTTTTTCAAAAATTCCCCCCCTCTTACCCTCTTCTTTTTTTCTCTTGCAATTTGGACGATAGATAAGTAATTTTTAATAAAACCTAACAAAATGTTAAAATAATAAATTTTAACTGTTAAGTAAATAATTACATACTACAAAGAAACATAATATTTAAAGAAACCAAAATAAACAAATATTCACATTGAACAGGGTTGAACTTAGAAAAATTTGAATAAACAAGAAATTAAAATCTAAAAAATTATACTATAGAAAATGATAAAAATTACTAAAAAATTAATTAAAAAATACTGTAACATAATATAAAAGCTTTTATTTCACGTTTATTGGCGATCATCAGTTATGTATAACAGTAAAAATAAAAAAGAACTAGGAGCAAACATACCAAACAAATTGAAAAAATTTTTAAAATTAATAAATTAAATAATGTACTTACCAGAAATGAACTAACTAAAACCACGTGATGTGACTAAATGAAAGGAGGGGTTGAAGCAGAGACATACAATGCCATCTATTACTTCGAAAATTAAATTTGAAAGAAAATTTCAAATTTTACCACGTTTTTGTACCTGAGGCACGTTTACTATAAAATAGAAAATAACTTAAAAAAGTTGTTAGAATTTTTTAAGTATTTATGTGGTATTTAGTAGTATGTGATGTGATGATTTTCAAGGAGCTATGGAAAGTGTGGATCAAGCATATTTAGACGAAATTATTACATGCGGTTCTCAAACTAAAGAAGAAAGAAAAAGTAATAGCAAACCACAAGAACCGGTTACTTCGTATGAAGAAATCAGACAAATGGCTAAAAAGATTGGACGTGAAAATAAGGAATATGATATGACTCTCATAATGAAATTTATTCAGTTACTATTAAAAATGTGGAACGATCAGTTACAAAACGAGTCACCGGAAATAAAAACAGGTACCAAAGGCAAAATGGCAAGAGCTACTTATGCCCAAACTCAAGTTTATTTAAAACCTCTGCTGCGCAAGTTAAAAAGTTTTACACTTCCCGAAGACATTTTGGAAAGTCTAACAGAAATCACCCAACATTTGTTAAATCGTAATTATTTGAAAGCCAGCGATGCATATTTACAAATGGCTATAGGAAATGCACCGTGGCCTATCGGTGTAACCATGGTGGGTATTCATGCTCGTACCGGACGTGAAAAAATTTTCTCTAAGAATGTAGCTCACGTTATGAACGATGAAACCCAACGAAAATACATTCAAGCCATTAAGCGCCTGATGACAAAGTGTCAGGAGTATTTTCCAACTGATCCTTCCAGATGTGTGGAATTTCAACCAATTGTTAAATCAATCATATAAAATTAAAATATTTATGTACAGTTTTATGCAAAAAGTTAAGTTTTTATTTGTCTTATTTTCCTTATCTACAATTTTTAATAACTTAAAAAACAATAAATTATTTCTATTGCAATTGACCTAATTCTAATAATCAGTTTTTGAATCTTTACATTGAGTTCGTGATATAATCTTCACCTAATTCTCTTATTGGTTAATAAATTTACTAAGCTCGGAATGATAATTAGTTGACACAGCTACATTTAATGTTTTTTTTTTTGTAATTTGTTGGTTGAGAATTGATATCTAAATAAATCAATTTTCATTGTTTATATAACAAATCATTTCTTTTGACCTAACTCGGCACTTCTACGTGTTGCACATTCAATGGCATCCATAAAAGCAGACCTGTATAAATTAAAATGCATTGAAATAATTTACAAAATGACTAGCCAGATAAGAATGATAAGAAAGCATTTTTGTTTTACTTTATCCTTTCATTGGAAAAGTGTGAAGTTTTTTAAAATTTACCCTTCTTATCTAGTAGTCAAAGCCTGTATTTTCAAAATTACCTTACGCCACCTCTTTCTAATGCATGTATGCCGGTAATGGTAGTTCCTCCCGGAGAACACACTTCATCTTTTAAAGTCCCCGTATGTTTACCAGTTTCCAAAACCATTTTACATCACATACTACTAAATACCACATAAATACTTAAAAAATTCTAACAACTTTTTTAAGTTATTTTCTATTTTATAGTAAACGTGCCTCAGGTACAAAAACGTGGTAAAATTTGAAATTTTCTTTCAAATTTAATTTTCGAAGTAATAGATGGCATTGTATGTCTCTGCTTCAACCCCTCCTTTGTAAGGAGATTAGGATTCATTTTTATTTAACTACCTAAAGTTTCATTTAGTCACATCACGTGGTTTTAGTTAGTTCATTTCTGGTAAGCACATTATTTAATTTATTAATTTTAAAAATTTTTTCAATTTGTTTGGTATGTTTGCTCCTAGTTCTTTTTTATTTTTACTGTTATACATAACTGATGATCGCCAATAAACGTGAAATAAAAGCTTTTATATTATGTTACAGTATTTTTTAATTAATTTTTTAGTAATTTTTATCATTTTCTATAGTATAATTTTTTAGATTTTAATTTCTTGTTTATTCAAATTTTTCTAAGTTCAACCCTGTTCAATGTGAATATTAGTTTATTTTGGTTTCTTTAAATATTATGTTTCTTTGTAGTATGTAATTATTTACTTAACAGTTAAAATTTATTATTTTAACATTTTGTTAGGTTTTATTATTGTAACATCACATACTACTAAATACCACATAAATACTTAAAAAATTCTAACAACTTTTTTAAGTTATTTTCTATTTTAAGTAATTTTTCTCGTCTCTCTTTCTAATTCATCATAATTCATGAAATTAAATAATCTAAACATGAAAGATTGTTACAAAATGCGGCGTCGGAAGGCAGAGATATTTCGAACTCTTTCACAAATTATTCAAATTAAACAAGTTACGGCTGATAGCTAATACTTTGCTAATACTTTATTGTTAATTCTTTCGATTGTGAGTCGAAGGACGAGTTGAAAATTTCTATAAGTTAAATAATAATAATAAATAAACAATAATAAAAAATATTAAAAATAATAAACTAAATATAAAAGAAATAAATAAAATAGTACTTACAATTCCTGCCTTTACCGGTTTGCACTTTAAACTGACTTTACTGCTTGAGTGCGCCCTTTTTATATGCAGTTTGCGAACTATAGTTCGGTAACAACCCGTAAGGACAGGTTCATAAGTACTATTTTAAAATTTAGATCAGGGGCGTATTAGGAGGTGACGAAGTTTCCGTAACAAAAGATCGAATCGATCCCAAAATTGAATAAATGTCTTTATAGAGGAAATATAATAAAGCCAATTTTTTTTTTAACTTCAACTATCAGTAGTGTATATGATCCTCCATATTAATTATTAAAATATAGTTGAGATAGGGGCAGGACCGACGCTAGGATATTTGACGCCTTAGGCAAAACTTTATCAGTGCCCCCCCCCCCCCCCCCCACCTATTTATATAGCAATACTTGAGCTGTGGGATGTATTCGTGTAAATGCATGTATGTAAATGCGCGATATTTAAAAAAAAATACTTACATTTACATATTTTTATTTAAAAAAAAATACTTTTCTAACAAAAATAAAACTAAAAAAAAATAATCAAATTTGAACTTTTCTAGCTTTTTTTGCAGTAAAAATTGTTACAAGTTCTTTCAAATTTAATGTTGAGGATTCTTTCTGTTCTATAGAAATATGTTCCACATTTCTTTTCTATGTAACTAATATCTATGTATCTTTCGGTACTTGCGCGTCTATCAGACGCGAGGCGCCAAGGTCATCAAATATTGCGAATTACTTTTACAAGCAGTGAGACACATAGTTCCCTTTCCATGTATACTAAAAGATTGAAATCGCTTAAAATGCCGGGAGTTAATTTTTCGCGAGAGACAAATTTATAAACAAAAATTATAGTATTGTTATGTTCGGTTCTTCAATTTGAATTACCGACTTCTCAAATCAAAGTTCCAAACCAAAGCTGTGATCGTCGAACAAACCTCGCACGTTGTGAACCCCTCGTAGTAACACTTATAAGTCCTTTTAAATCTGCGGATGGCTCTTTGAATGTTAACGAACCGTTAGTAAACCTTGTTTACTAACCTCTAACCTCACCTAAACTTTATATGTGCCCTTACTTATATGGTGTAACCACTGACAGGACACCTGAAGGAATAATTAGTACACACAAATTAAATAAAACACATGATTCGGTTTAACAATGAATATATGTATATTTAACCACAAAGAAAAAGGTAGTCCAACAACCAATTTACCAGCAAAGTTAATCTCCTTGATATCATTTAATTCAGAATACTTTAGTTTGAAATTTGATTTAATAACTGTTCGATAATTCATCCCCTTGATCGTAATGTTTTCTAATTGTTTATTCATATTTAATGACCAACCACAATCTTTATAATACTTTGTAAAGAAGCGCCTATATGTATTTCGATGATCAACTCAATTATTTTATATTATGTAAGATCTTTTAAATAATAAACCCATATATGCTAAATTATCCGCTCCTAACTATTACCTCGTCAACTTAAATCTAGAATCGTCACCACTTAATTAATATGTCGTCAGTGCTTAATCTAGGTTCTTAAGATCTAAATAAATCGCCAATCGAGAACTAGAAGGAGTAGGGCTTGAAGGTGGTAAGACAGTTGGGTTGACGCCTTTGCGTCGAGCGAATGACAAATCATTCCCGCAATGAAAATTTTAAATTGTTAATTGTTTGAAAATTATTAAATAATTTAAATTGAGTTGACGTTTCGTTTTATTTAATTGATAAAGTGAAGTGCTGATAAAATTGGAAAACTTGAAGAATAAGTGAAAAATTTAGTCGATGTGCAAAAGTGCATCGCAACAAATTTGGTAGACCAGCTGGAATAGCACATGTGGAATGCGCACATGGACATGGAGCAAAAGTTCAATACTACATTCAAAGTAACAAAAATTGAGCATTTTAATTTTAATTGACAATTTAAACACTGAGGAGTCTCATAGCTACAAATAATGGATGCCCAGCTAAAGATTAAATTTTGGAATTAAGCAAATTGCAATAAAATTGCGATATCAACGAAAACAGCCCCTGAATGTGCAAAAGTCATCCGAACTTTTTGTTCGTGTTATATTTTTCCGAAAAGCTCTCAGCCTTCGGCTTCGGGTATTTTCCTGTAAAAATTATAGCACTCGGCAAAAAGTCTCGAGATTTTTGCACATTCCGGGGCTGTTACAAATGATTCGCACCCACCCTGTGTATTTTGTAAGAAAATTATGTTTCAATAATTTAAAGTTGTAGGATTGTAAAATTGAAAGGTGGGGGTGAATCGACGGAAAGGGTGGCTTTTTGCCAAGATGGCCGACCGAGCTGGTTGCTAATTTTGGCTCCAGTGAGTTATTTTTGAGATTTGTTGTATTTTCCAAATTGTGAGTTATTGTTTTTGATGGAATGGAGTGGATTTTGTGCGAATGCATTATTGCGTGATTTTAATAAGTATTTTTTTTTGAAATATGGATAATTTTTATATTGAGTGGCTACCGAGCGGTTGATTGGATTTGGTTGATAAATTAGAAAAAGAGCAATTGAAATTAAAAATTGAATTTGAATTATTTAAAATTGGAAAGTTTAAAATTTGCATTCGTAGGAACGAATGGTGCTATTGATAAGCGGGCGATTTGGATAAGGTCGAAATCAAAACCACGATCCCTTTAAAGAATACTACTTTTGAATTAGAATTACATTTATTTTTGGAAACATTTTTTTGGATTACTATTTAATTTTTTTAAAACAAGAAATTTTTTATTTAATTATTTTTTTTTTTTGAAAACGCAAGAACCCTTCGGCCTGAACGTTATCCAAGGTGTTCGCAATTTTAGGGTTAACCCGAGGCAAACAAGTTATTGAAAAATATCTACGACATTTTTCATAGCAGTATATTATCGCAAAGGTTTTCACCATACTATGGCATCATCAGGCGATGAATTAGAAAGGGAAACGAGAAAAATTACTTATCTATCGTCCAAATTGCAAGAGAAAAAAAGAAGAGAGTAAGAGAGGGGAGTTTTTGAAAAAATGGTCAAATCAAAATCTCTCCTCAAAATCGACTTAATCCGCGTTTAGTGTTACTGTTATTTATTGTTGGTAACTACGGAAGGTATTTTATATTTAAATCCTAATTCTACTTGAGATTTGTTAAAAGAAATGTTAGTACGGTTAACAAATTTTGGATAAAAGTAGTTTTTAGTGTAATTAAAAACCAAAGGAGGTTCTACGGTCTTTTTTTGGTCTTTTCACTTATAAATTCATATAAAATACTATATTATATCAGAAATATCTCATTGAAAAAGTACGAAAATTTCAATTCATTTTCTTGATAATTATAAATTTATAAATACAATATCTAATATGTCGATCAAACCTCATTCAACAGACCGTGATTTGCACGTCCCTTCAGTGGAAAACGACGAAGACGGGCATCTGGACACTCTCGGAAAAGACATTTTTTCCCAAGTTGTTCATATAAAAGATCTGAATACTTCGGATCGATCTATGGCGTTAAAAATCGTCAGAAATAAATCAAATTCCAGCAGCTATGCATCGGAAAAAGAAATTTTCATTTTAAAGAAATTGAGCACAATCGATCCAACCAGTACACACTTGTGTGCGAAAATGTTGTGTTCGTTTAATTACTACGGTCACGCATGTAATAGCATTTAAAAAATTTGGACTTTGCGTGTACGACTTTATGGTAAGAAACGATTATTATCCATATTACATGGATCAAGTCCGACATATGGCTTATCAGTTGTGTTATTCAGTTAAATTCTTACACGACAACAAACTGATACATACAGATCTCAAACCAGAAAATATCGTATTTGTCAATTCCGCTTATGATATAAAGTATAATAACAGAACGGGAGACTATGTGAGACGAGTGAAGAGAACCGACATAAGATTGATACATTTTGGTAATGCTGTATTTGTTCACGGATATAACCATGGAACTATTACCACCACAAATTATAGAGCACCTGAAGTGACTTTAGAATTAAGCTGAGGCCAGCTATGTGACGTATGGTCTATAGGTTGCATTTTATTTGAAATGTATTTCGGATATCTGCTATTCGCTCCCCGAAACACTCTGGAACATTTAGCAATGATGGAGCGAATTTTTGGCGAAATCCATCAGAGCATGGCCGAAGCCACGGAAACAAGGTATCTGTATGATGGAGGAATAGATTGGACAGACTTGAGAGATTGTGGACGTTACGTAGACAAATTTTGCAAACCATTCATGATGTATAGAAAGAAAGCCGATGATGCCGCTTTGTTCGATTTAATGCAGTTCATGTTGGAATATGACTAATCGCGAAGAATAACATTAGAAGAGGCAATGCTTCATGATTTTTTTTCTGAAATTCCACCTCATCAGCGACTACAACATTAATCAATACTGGTTGCTCCCTTCACATTGCAACTATAGAAGACCACATTTTTTTGACTGATATATTATAATTTATGTAATATTTTGTAGTGGTAATAGCAAACCACCGAGGTAATATGCTTTGAATTACCCTTCATAAACTGAAGTGGTTAGCCAAAACCACGGATGTGCATATAATATAAGAGGCGAGCTTACAACGCAAATTTCATGGCCTACGAACGTCCCTAGTCAATGCTAAACAGAGATCGGAAATATTATTTTAGAGACCCACAAGAAATAAATAAACAATCAAATTATTTATTTATTTATGTCAGATGCACTATAATATATTTTTTTGCGTTTTGCGGGTGGCACATATTCATGTCGTACAACAATATTTCTTTTTTTACTGGTTTTTTAGACAAATATTTAGGACAATTAGGCCAAATTGATGGTTTGGCATCTTCACTTAAACGTTTTAACGTTAAAACAAATATGATTTTTACTAATCCACAACAGTTTAATAAAATCTACCAATTAAAATCTTAAAGTATTACAACTTATTATAATATTATTAACTTTATAAAATTTCATTGAGTTATATTGAAATTTAACTAAAAATTATAGGTATAACTTACCGGATAAGTTTCTGTGACTACTTCTTCACATCTTCCTTAAAAAAATGTTTTTCGCACAAAACGTCATTTATTTCTAATTGTTTGTCCGCACGTGGAATCCAAGCACTCCACTCTTTTAATTTGTTTTTAGGCACTTTAAACAGGGAAGCTTTGTCTTTATCATTACGATACCCGCTGTTGCAATTAGGTGCGAAATAGTCATTGTTTCAGTCTTCAAGCCATTGCCAAAATTTAAACGTTAATTAATGAAGTTTTAATTTAAAAAGTGTATTGTAATGCGTGCATCGCTTATGCACTGTGCAATTTCGTGCAGTTATTTATCTATCTCTGTCGCTCGCTCTCCCTCGAGACCCACTGCTATGTGATAAAAGCATAGGCCGTCAGATAACCTTAATAATTATACATCCGTGGCCAAAACTCACTGTGGGTTGTAATACTATTTGTATGTATGTATGTATAATATTTTTAATAAATATTTTTTTAACCAATTGTGTAAACATCCGTTTCCCTTCGTTAATTTACAAATTATTTTTCGCTTACAGTTATTTGATAACATTAAAAATAACAGTTACAGGGCCGTATTTATCATATTATTTAATAATTATTGTTAAAATGTAAAGTAAATTAAAAGATAGTTTTTTTGATGTATTCAAGTTAACATTAAAATTAAAAATAGCTCACATTATATGTTGTGGTAGGAGCTGGTAAAGGGAGGACTTGTGGTAATAAAAATTAAAAAAGGGTAGAGTCGACCAAGAACAAGCGACGAATACACAAGCGATCCTTTTATACTTATAATTATTATTTGTACTTATAGTTATTAGTTTATTAGTTTCCTTAATAAAATACCTTTGATATTACTGAGTCTTATTAATAGTAAAAGTAAAAACCCAACAATTATTTATCAATTAATAAAGTACTGGAAGTTCGACTGCAATCGTAAAAAAATCAGAAACAACAAAAACAATTTTTTTTATAACTATAACAAAAACATTAAACTTGAAGTGTTTAAGGGGGGAAACCACATTAGAAGGTTCAAAAAATTCGTTATTTTATTACACAAATCGTTAGCTTAACTATCCAAGAATACGCTATCAAAATTTCAAAGCAAAATTTGCATTCGTTTAGATTTTATGAGCATAGAACCGAGGAATGGAACATAAACCGCACCCTACCCCATTGCACCCCGACGTACAGAAGGAAAATTTTCCAATATATAAATATTTATCAAGGGTTGATTTACTGGAGAGATGTTTAGGTGTAACACACAAAATGCGAATGAAAGTTTTAATTCCACTATTTGGCGATTAGCTCCTAAACACTTGCACTCCGGACTAAAAGTCGTTGAATTGGCATCGTATTTAGCAGCGGGCTTATTCAATGAAGGAAATTCATCCCTTCTGATAGTCATGAACAAAGCAGGAATTGTAGTAGGCAGGCAAAGCTTCAATTATGCCGAACAAATGGATAACCAACGCGCGAGCCGGCAGATCGACTAGTTCATTGGAATCGAAGGAAGGTCGGAAAGCTCGGAAAGCACTGCTGCAAGCGCAAAACGAAGTCTATGAGCTATGTCTATGAGGAAGAAGAAAGATTGTTGTATGGTGCTGGAATGACAGATTAATCGGTAAGCATTTTATATTATTATTAACTTCCTTGAATTTCTAGTTGCCGAGAATTTATTTTTCAAACACGTTTATCTCGAAATGACTTTTTTCACATTGACTTTTTTCACAAAAAGTACTATAGAACCGATCATTATGCAAATGGACAGTATAATTCTTTATAAAATTACAAATTATATGAACCAACTTGTGAAATGATATCATGATTTTAAGGGCATTTTTCTTTGCATAATTAAAAAGAAAAAAAATCGTCAAAATCGAAGTAAATTGTTTCAACGCCTGCAAAAATATTAATTTTAATTATTTTCACCTACATCAAGGTTCATATTCTTAGAAAATAAGTTATTAATGTAAAATCAAAACCTTTTTGATTTCAGATGAAAATCGGAATGGCTACAATGTACGCAATTGGAAAACGAAACTCACAACCTTCAACGGACATCACAGTGTAACGTTGTTATTTTTGGATTTAAGAATTAATTCTTCCCACCCAAAAAAAATCCCAAAAAATCAGTTTTAAACAGCCTTCTAATGTGGTTTCCCCCCTTAAATAAAAATTAAAACTAAAGAGATATTTCTAATAAATTAAATCCCTAATTAAAAAATCGGAAATTCATATTATAATCGGGCTATTGGCGACACTGGATTTAATACACCTACTACTAAATTGCAAAAATATAAAAACCAAAGATGAAGAATATAAAAATGCCCTAAATAATTAATTGACTTATAATAATAAACTTAATTAATTGTTAGTTATTACTCCTATTAATTAATTTTCGATTGAAAATTCGATTCGAATTTTAAATTGCAATAAATTGTTTGAACCAAAAGTTTTAAAGGGAACATAAATTTTATGACCATCATGGACAGCATAGCTTAAAATAACACTTCTGCAATAAATTAGAGTGAGCATTGTAAACCCATAAATTGTTTTATATTTTGTACATTTGTACATAAGTGTACATTTGCTTAAAATTTGTAAAATTTTTTTTCAATCTAATTTAGTTCTTCGTTTTATGAAAAAAAAATGGATGGCTGGGACTCTTTAGAAGAGGCCCAGCAATTTCTTCCTTCCCACACGGTTGAAAATCGAAATTCTCAACCTTTTATTTCGTGAGGATACCCAAGATCGAAAAAAAACTAGCTCTTTTCTTTGCGGAAGCCAGGGATGAATCTGGCGTAGCCGCAACAAGTTTGCACTCTCTCTCGTAACAAAAAAACGTTCCTACAATGGGAAGCGAACCCGGACTCGATGTTCGCAATGACAGACGCTCTAAACATTCACCCAGCAATGTTAACTAAAATACTTCCAATAAATGGAATATTTAAAAGGATGCTAGAGCTCAAAACTAGATCAAAAAAATATTCGAAGCGAGCGTCGGCTATATCAACGAACGCAGCCGGCAATTATCAAAAATAATATCGATGTTGTACAGCTTGCAGATAAAAGAAACGAAAAGAAGTAATAAGGTAAAAACTTATCTTATTGCTGCTGTTGAGTGGTCGCTATCGCTCGATCCTCCGGGTGTTCTAGAAATCCAATGACGAAAAAAATCAAAAGAACACAATTTCCTGGAAATTGGCGTAAATCCGCAAGAAAGGAGCGGTGACTCCGGTAATTTTCACTACACAAAAAAATCACCAATCACTATCCCAAAATCAAATCAAAGCCCACTTTCTCGTCGACCAAAAAATCCGGCCTCCTTTCTAATCACCCCGCACCTTTTCTTCCTTTATCTCTCGTCATGCGCCTCAAACGTCTTGGCTCGCAATATTCTCGTATTATTAAAAATACAAATACGAGGTGTAGCCCAAAGAATCTAACAAAATTCAAAATTTTGTTACACGGCCCCCCCACAAAACGTTTGGCCATGGCGAAGAGATTAATGATGAGAAGCATCGATCATCGTCGACAGAAAAAAATATAAAAGATGGTACATTGAAAAGGTTTGAGATATTTAAAATCGCTATTTCAAGAAGGTAGTAGGAATATAGATGGAACAAAAAAAATGATAAATTCTAACGAGTGTGTGACCCTACAAAACAGTTCTGCTAAAAGCAGCTAATCACACAACTGAACTTGTATATCCACAGTCTCCAGGCAAAATCCTTGCATGAGATCTGCAGTTACCAACAACTCCAACAGTTCCCAATGAACCTGTTCTCAAAGCTACAAAAAAACAACGATGTTAATGCTCGGGCGAGAATCTATGGTTCCGCCCGGCTTGGACTGTGTTTCCGTTTAAGTAAGGCCATCCCTTAATTCATAGAAACTCACAGAATTCCACAACAAGGTTCGGTCAACAATCAATTTCCTACCACTTCTAGAAATGCGTTAAAAGGATCGCGAGTAGGGAAACTCCTCGGTGTTACAAGAAGAACTAAGATGAACAGATTCAACCTGAAAAAAAGCATATACAATCGAGTCGCGAAATAGTGAATACCGTATATAGTGAACTACCGGAAATAGTGAACACAAAAATTTTAACATTGAGTGTATATGGGACTCCTATATAACGAACAGCGGTAACCCCGATACAGCGAATTGCGTAGGAAATCGTGCAGTTTGAATGACACATTTATAAGGACTTCCCTCCAAGTCTAAGAATTTACATTAAGTATCATATTACACTTCATTTTACCCGCAAAGTTAGCATAGAACGCAATTTTTATACTGTGGCTCATAATGAAATCCGGACGCTCCTATGCTAGCAATATAAATTGTACTTTTTGAAAACTCTCTTTGTATGTAAAAATCGCTTCTACAAAAATATTTTTAATATTATATATTATAATAGTTCAAATCCCAGATGTGATTGATTTTTGTGTTACAAAAGGCATAAATATAAAACAATTCATGATAGAATCTTCACTAGACTTGTCATCGGATCATACTCCCATTCTATTAACAGTATATTCTCAAATCCTCTGCAAACAGAAACAACCCTCACTATATAGTAAAAATATACTATAATATATATAAACCGTATATAGTGAACTACCGGAAATAGTGAACACAAAAATTTTAATATTGAGTGTATATGGGACTCCTATATAACGAACAGCGGTAACCCCGATACAGCGAATTGCGTAGGAAATCGTGCAGTTTGAATGACACATTTATAAGGACTTCCCTCCAAGTCTAAGAATTTACATTAAGTATCATATTACACTTCATTTTACCCGCAAAGTTAGCATAGAACGCAATTTTTATACAGTGGCTCATAATGAAATCCGGACGCTCCTATGCTAGCAATATAAATTGTACTTTTTGAAAACTCTCTTTGTATGTAAAAATCGCTTCTACAAAAATATTTTTTAGACATTTTTTGTAGATAATTTCATTCTCTTCATTTTTGTTTATATGCATTTTTTTACTTTGTGGCATCGTTTTCGACTGAGAGTGACTGAGAGAATATTTAAAATTGGAAAATTTAAAATTGTATTTGTAGGAACGAATGCTGATATATATAAGCGCGGTTTGGATTAGGCTGGAAATCAAACTTCGTTCCTTTTAAAGACAAAAATTTTAGAAAACGAATTTATTTTTTTTATAAGACAAGACGAATAATATTTCGTTCATTTCGATAACGCAAGAACCTTTCGACCCCTACAAAATTACCAATTGCTCCCGCACTCCAGGGTTAATCCGAGGCAAACTAGAGACTGTTAATTTTCTACGAAAATAATCCACAGCAATATATTAATAAATTTATAGAATTTTACTAAATTTAATTAAGTAGGTATTTATTTTAATTATTGGTAGAAAAAACCTGTTGGTACTTTTACAAAAATACTGTTGCAGTAAACTCTCGTTTTAGTGTTACGTTTATGTTTATGTGCAAATTGCACAGATTCCTGCATTTTATTTAAGATTTTAATACAAATTTATTTTAAACAACTATTTTTTGTTTTCACATTTTCGTAAAATTTGTATTTTTATTTTAAA
This sequence comes from Cantharis rustica, assembly GCA_911387805.1. Lineage (NCBI taxonomy): Eukaryota > Metazoa > Arthropoda > Insecta > Coleoptera > Cantharidae > Cantharis > Cantharis rustica. The sequence goes on from OU426879.1 coordinate 43,241,878, forward strand.
TTAAAACTTATTAAATTAAAATTAAAACTATTGGCTTCATTACAATCTTCTCGTAATAATTATCTAAGCGTTGAAATTTCAGCCAACGCTGATTCTGCAAGTTGCACATAGTTTTGCATTTTATTTAAGTTTTTAATATACAAATTTATCTTGTAATTTGGTTCAACGTATGAATACATTTTTTGCAAAATTTTCAAACGCTTGGTTCAAATTATTTCATTTAATATAAATATAAATGTATTTTACGCAACTATTTATTTTAATTTTTTTGTGAAATATGTGTGTATTTTTACGTTATTTAATATAAAACGAAATTTATAGGTTTACTGTCATAAGTTTCTGCGTTTATTTTTACAATTTATTTTTAATTTAGTACATTGTTGCATAAAAATGATGTTTTTGCTGCTGTTTATAAAATAAGCATATCTAGTTGCCTCTCAATATAGAAAAAAACCACGATTTAGTAGAATGTTTACGGTCTCAACTGTGCTTCTATAACGAGAGTCTACTGTAGTGAGTTTTGCATCCAGACGACTCATGTCTAAAGGTTAAATCTAGGTTGCAAATTACGAGTATTAATTTACATTTCAAATTTAGAGAAGAACTTTATCATTTGTGCAATTGTACATTATTAAATAATTATTAATAAGCAAAATTTAAAAAAGAGAACATTTATATAAATAAAACAATATAGAGAACAAAAATATTTTCTTAAAAAAGAGAACATGTTCTCTTTAAAAGAGATCTATTGGTAACCCTACATAAATGGTCAATTTGTAGCATTGACGGATGTTACAAACGGAACATAGTGAGTCTGACAATAAATTTTAGATAAGCCACGAAAGATATATTTGCTCTCAAAAATTTAGTTTACCTTTATTTCCATCTCTTGAAGTAAGTCTCCCTTTTAAAACTTCAAGTAGCTTAAAACTATAAATTTTTTAAATAGTATTAGAATTATCAAAAATAAATTTATTATTAAAAAACTATACACTTAACTTAATCATTATCGGAAAACATTGCTGTCACGTAATAATCAATAAAAAGTTGCTTTTCGTTGGCGGAAATTGAAAGTTGAATCTGTAGTAAACCTGAATCGGCTGTAGAAACTGATACTTTATTAGCATAACTCATGGCCTTGTGAAACTGTCTTATATTATTATAGGGATATTTTTCAACAAATTTATTGTTGACTTGAAAAAGTGTGACCATGTCGGAATTTTTTGGTATATCTGTTCGAGATTCGCCCTACAAGAAAATTTTCTTAGCTTATCAAAACTTGTTATAGAAAATAAACGCACCATTTCGTTTTTTGTTACTATTCGAATAAACGGAGGATCGGGTGAGAACATCAACTCAAATTCGTCACAAACGTTATCCAAATCAGATAAAATATCAACAAATTGTGCAGCATTAAAAACCACCTTGTTTAAAAATGTTTCGCAAGATAAATTAACATCAAATGAATTGTCTACATCATTTACGGTGCTAATTTCACAATCGACGGTTATGTTTTCCTCTTTGTGATTTAAGCTAAAGATTTAAGAGAAAAAGTTTTTTATTGAATCAATAATTTTAGTGTTCGCTGCTTAAACTATAAATTGTGATACTCACACTAAACACAGAGGATGCCCAGGACCCTTATAAGTCATTTTTAAACTGGGATTTGCATCGTCGCCGTATATATGCAGGCACTCCGTTAATATTTTTAAACTTAACTTAAACTTAACTACCTGGTTAGGATCGCTGTAATAAGTTGTAAAAAGATTTTTCGGAATATAAGCTTTAGCTTCCACACATCTCATATGATCTATGGTAATTTGCAAAGCATCCTCCAACGGCTGTATAATTGCAAACTAAAAATATTACTATTATTATTCATATTCAATTAAGAAATAATTTCAACCATTTACGTCCATAAATAAAATTGACTTAAGAACATTGTAAATTATTTTAAAATCTGTTAATTCCGCACAAAATTGAACATCCATTTTTTAGGTTAGAAGACCATTCAAACAAATGTCAATGTCTAAATAATGGTGGGAAAATTTAAACAGAAATATACAGAAATGCCCCACATTATTACACTTCGATCAACCCTGGAGTGGTAAAATACTGTGTAGTTTCTATCCCTAATGTTTTCTAAAGGAATGTTAAATGTAAATAAAGTACAAAAGTTATTCCACCCTTAAAAATTCATCGCTTCCGACGACGCTGCTATCCGCCTGCTGGTCGGATTATGTAACAATTTGACAGATTCTGATCACTGCTTTTCGACAGTCGTTTTCCGCTAGTTGAATTATTAATTATTTAGTTTTTGTGAAAATTACATTTAATTACAGTGCAATAATTTAAACTAATTTAATACTAGCTCAAAAATGGTGTTTTTCGACGCTGTACGCGTTCAGTACTCAATATTATTCTTTTTATGGCTGGAATACCTATGGGAATTATACCTGGATATAAGACAGGTAAATTGATATATTTTTCAATCCTGTAACAAATTGCAAATCATAATTTTTAGTATCGTGTGTGCGTGAAAGCAAAACGCGTACCGGCTGAGCTTGATAATGTGATGACAAAGGAAACATTTGAAAAAGCTCGTCTTTATACCATCGACAAGGATAAATTTGGCTTTGTTAAAGGATTATTTTCGATTGTAACGTCGACGCTGGTAATATATAGTGGACTTTTGGCGTCCGTCTGGAATTATTCGGCGTCAATTAGCCCATGGGAAGGTGAAGTGGCAACGAGTTGTGTGTGGCTGTTCTTATTGATGACCATGTCGACTATCGTGGATCTACCCTTTACCATTTATCACACTTTTGTGTTGGAAGAGAAATACGGATTCAATAAACAAACTTCAAAATTTTTTGTAATTGATAAAATCAAGGGCTTTATTTTAAGTCAAATTTTGAGTTTAGGTATTTCTAGTATTATCATAGTGATTGTTAAATATGGAGGTGATTGGTTTTTCGTATGGCTTTGGCTTGCAGTAGGAGTAATTGTTTTAGTATTGTTGACAATTTATCCTTCGTATATTGCTCCACTTTTTGATAAATACACTCCTCTACCCGAAGGAGAGTTAAGAACTGAAATTGAAAAGTTAGCATCTGAACTGAAATTTCCTTTAGGACAATTATATGTAGTCGAAGGGTCAAAACGTTCGGCTCATAGTAATGCATACTTCTATGGTTTGTTTGGTGCTAAGCGCATTGTTCTTTTTGATACTTTACTAGCAAAACCGGAGAGTGGTGGTTGTCAGAATGACGAGGTCGTGGCTGTTTTGTCCCACGAACTTGGTCATTGGAAGCATGGTCACATAGTCAAGAACATCATTATCATGCAAACAAATTTATTCCTTATGTTTGTAGTATTTGCTTTTATGTTCCGTTATCCTCCCATTTATCAAGCAGTGGGTTTTCAAAATAACTTGGAACCAGTTTTGGTTGGTCTTTTGGTTGTAATGCAATTCATCATGATGCCTTACAATGCCCTATTATCATTTTTACTCACCTGTCTGTCACGGCATTTTGAATTTCAGGCTGATAATTTTGCAACTCAATTAGGCAAAGCTGAACCTTTGCAGAAGGCTTTAGTGCAACTAAATAAAGACAATCTAGGATTTCCAATTTACGACAATTTATTTTCGGCATGGCATCATTCACATCCTCCACTATTGCAAAGGATAGCAGTTTTACAAAAGAAAAAATAAAATTCCAAATTTAGTCTTAATATTTTGTATTGTATTTAATTTTTATACCTAAGGCAAAGAAGATTCACAATTGTGAGAAACACTGTCTTCTTTTTTTTAGTACTTATGATGTCAATGTTACAATAAAGTCGTCAATGTAATTTTATATATGCAAGAATTTGATTTTATCTATCCACACTTCTAGGCTTCTTAGGCCCATACACAATGTAGCGAACATTCAATGTCCCACGTGACGTCGGAGCAATACCTATCCATAATTTACCATTAACTGGAAAATACAAATTTTTTTTATAACATTTTTGTTTTTAAGATCAAGGGCGGCTTTACATTTTGAGATTTCAAGAAAACCAAATTATTCTAACGCGCAGCATAAATTAATGAGATTCTAAATGGCTTTTTGAATCTTTAATGGGTTTACAAGGTTTTTTGTTGAGCAAAATGATAAGATCATTAGCATTATAATAATTTTGGATTTCATATTAAACAGATAAAGGAATGAGATAAGATTAGTTACTCTTATGTATAACCTACGTATTTGGGATTTATTAAGAACGCTTGATTTAGTAAACGATTCAGAAGTTCATTTTATTCATTCATTGGCTGCATTCATGATCGAAATGACCACTTTATTGAGAAACGCCTGATTTTCAACGACAAATCTAAGCAGTGAACCGCAATTAACTTTTTTATAGCTTACCTCACCGATGGTGATAAATCTATTTTTGCATTTCATAAATCTGAGAATCTCGTTAATCACTATTGCGCATCATCAATATTTGTTTTCAGTCATTTAATCTGTATTAAATTGGGTATTTTAAAGTGAGAGTATCAGATGTACCGTCGGCATAAGAGGTGCGCAGGGCTTCAAAATTAAATGAGGTCAATTTTTCAGAATGTTTATGCAAATATGCGTATTTATTAGGTTTCCTTTTTGTATAAATTTGATTGTATATGAAGCATATTTTCTTCTTAAATTATGCGAATTTTTACTTTTACTGGCTTACATTAAAAACAATAGCAAGGGCTAAAAATGATCAGTTTGACAGGGCACTACTATAACACCTTGAGCCGTCCCTGACCAGAGGTGGTCGATATTTAAAATTATTAGTCAATTATTATATGATTATTTAATTTGCATAAAAAAAAGTGGTCTATCAAAAAGGATCTAATATCTGATTTTGCTGGGATCATAGTAAACAATGCGCTAGCAATATATTTTCAATTGTTTAATTAAAAGTTTGCAGAAGTTATTGAAGTACAAAGGTCACATAAAACTTTGTTATTAAATAATACGTCATTAATTGAGCAAGAATTGTTTTCGTTAGTGAAAAATTATTTAAATCATGGTTAATAAATTTATAATAATTTTGTCTTCGCTATTTTTGATAAAAATTGTATTTTCTGATGTGTTAAATAATGAAATCGAAGAATGCAATTTACCTGATGATATGATAAAAGAAATTAAAAGTTATGGGCCCATCGTAGAAGAAATTATAAATAAAACGGTGTATGGGGAATTTAAAGGACTAACTTATAAAAATTTAGCAGATTTTATAGACAAGTTTGGAAATCGAATTGCTGGCTCTGCAAATCTTGAGAATGCAATCGATTATATGTTAAATAAATCCGCCGAATTGGATCTAGAAAATATTCATGGAGAAGACGTGCAAGTTCCTCATTGGGTGAGGTGGGTAATTTTGAATTTTTAACTTCTTAGAATCAATAAATGACTGATATTTAAATTTCTTATCTTTTACATGTTTACCTTGCATTTTCTTTCGTATTCATTATAAAAATTTTAAATATTTTCTCAAGTATTATGGAAGTTAAAAAAATGATTGATTATTTTAATATTTTTTCATAAGCGCAACTGGAGGACTTAGCCCCTAAAATTAATTGACTTTTTGTTTTAGTTGAACAAAAAATTATTTTTTAACCCCCCCCCCCTTCCAAATATGTTTTTTTTATTTTTGTACCGATTTATTGTGTACGGAAACACAACTTCTTCCCTTTCAAATATAATTACCTTCTTCATTATTATATTTAATGAAATGATTTTTTATATTTTAAATCTCTTGATTCCATGGCTTCATCAAGCGGCTTCCGACCGATTACAACTGTTACCATAATTAATTCGATCGAAACTGTTGTACAACATCTGCAGACTGCCATGATCGAATTAAAGGCTCTCAGGTTTTTGGCAAAAGATGCCAATGGTAACAAACAAGAAAACACCCGAACGATATTGGTGATGGCAACCACCTTAAAACTGCGAAAGTAAGGTGTGTAAAAGTACAGTGTTACTTTAACCAGAACACAATAAAGCAAGCAATTGTTTGTCGCAGATTTAATCGGATAAAAAAAAAAGATATCGGCGGAGTATTAAGCTATTAATAAAATATAAAGTTCAACTTGTTGAACTGTATGTAGGAAATATGATAAGCTATAGTTATAATTTCTGAAAACTACTACGTATACGATCATACAGCTAGTTAGACGCCCCCGGAAAATTTTCCAGGATTCGACAATAGATAAAAATGTAAACAAAAAAAAATAAATAAATCTTATAAAGTAATAACGGTCCAAAAATAAAAACTCGCAATATATATAAAAAAAGAGTTATATAAACTACAATAACGCTTATATAGCCTAATTGTTTTCTGGATCTGTTGAACTTCCTAGGAGATGTTAACAACGAAACCAGTATATCTAATGGTAAACCAATGAACGTCCACGCCAAATACAGGATCCGATGTGAATAGAATAAGGCAGTAACCAAAAATGAGGGAAAAAAATTAATAAAAAATAAAATATCAAGTAATCACATTTTCTTCAATTTTCAATAAATACCTCAGATGTTCGAAGGTCCAAATACAGTGATAATAATTGGTATGATGTCAATGATGAACAGATGATAACATCAAAACACTAAATCATTCCAAAATAGAAGTTTAAACATCTGGAAAATTGCTTTTAAAAAAAACGGTACTTCCAAATATCCAAATCGTAGATGTTTTTAATTCCCAATCCCCTTGGTATGAAAAAAACACAGTCCATAAACCAAATCGTATGCGATGAGTTCCAAAGAAAATACTGACGAAATCTACTAAATTTTTCAAAAACGTACTTAAAATTGTAAAAATTCACTAAAACTAAAAACCTGTCCGATAAGCAGATTAATAAAATTGTAATTTAAATTTAATATTTAAATTGTAATGTCGCCTATATTAAAATTCACTAAATGAAATTGAAGGAATCTTTGATTCACTTAAGAATACATTTGGTACCGTAACAAGACATTACTTTACAAGCATAATAATCGAAACATTGTAAATAAAAGAGTCCGGTAATTATATTTATTTTAAAGGGGTAACGAATCGGCAACATTATTGAGACCCCGAAACCAACCACTGGCAATGCTAGGTTTAGGCAGTAGCATAGGAACACATCCAGACGGAATTACAGCTGAAGCGTTAGTCGTAACATCGTTTGATGATCTAAAAAAGAATTCGAATAAAGTAATTTCAGTTTTATTAAATTTAATGTTTTTATACCAAAAATTACAATTTTGAAGGTAAATGGAAAGATTGTAGTTTTCAATCAAGAATATGTTAGTTATGGTGTGACTGTTCCATACCGTACCCAAGGAGCATCTGTCGCATCCGCATATGGAGCTGTAGCAGTATTAATTCGATCCATTACCCCATTTTCGATAAATACTCCACACACCGGAGAACAATTTTATGCAGATAACGTAACAAAGATTCCGAGTGCGTGCATCACAATTGAAGATGCAGAAATGCTAAACAGAATACAAAATAGAGGAGATAAAATTATTATAAACATAAAAATGGATGCAAAGACTTTGGAACCAGCAACTTCAAGAAATACGGTCGCAGAAATTATCGGAAGTAAAAACCCCAAAAAGGTTGTTGTGGTTTCGGGTCATTTAGATAGTTGGGATGTTGGCGAAGGAGCTATGGATGATGGTGGTGGGGCTTTTTTATCGTGGAGTTCTCTCGTTATCATTAAAGCCTTAGGGCTAAGAGCAAAAAGAACCTTAAGGTAACAAAGTTTTCAAAATATCTTAATGGTTTTAATTATAATATGTACTTTCTTTACTTCAAAGAGCTATTTTGTGGACTGCGGAAGAAGAAGGTATAGTTGGAGCGTTCGCTTACATAAATCGGCATATAAACGAAACCAAAAATATCAACTTCGCAATGGAATCAGATGAAGGAACTTTTACGCCTAGAGGTTTAAAATTTAGTGGTACTTCCGAAGTGGGCTGCATATTACAAGAAATACTTAAGTATTTGTGTCCAAATTTTGAAACCAAGATTTAAATAAATATATTTCATTTTTAGATTATTTGAGTCGATAAATGCCACTCAATTAGAAAAACCAGCCGACGGTGCACCTGATTTAGGTAAATGGTTTCAATACGGCGTTCCAGGTGTAAGTTTACTAAACGATGCCGAACGGTACTTCTGGTTTCATCACAGCGCAGGCGATACCATGACTGTTGAAAATTCAGAAGCACTCGACAAAGCTACGGCTTTGTGGGCAAGTGTTGCCTATATGATTGCAAATTTTAGTTTTGATATGCCTCGAGGCCATAATTAATGTTCTATTATGCATAAGTAATTTATAAATTAAAATACTTGACTATAATTTTATAATAATTGCGCAATTAAATAATATTTTTTAAAGCTTTATTTTTAACTGAGATCACAGCAGCAACTTGTTACCACTAGGCAAGTACAATTTTGCATTTTTAATGTTAACCCGACGCGGCATTTTTGACCTAATTCTTCTCTCCATTAAACAGAAATTTGTTTCTGTTAGACCCATAGATAAAACAACTTTGTCCTGGCGTTACAAATGAGAAAACCTCTATGTGACGTCACGAGTTCTTGTTGGATGCCTTGGCAAATAGTACGGCATATATCGATTTCTTATGTTCCAGCCAAGCGTACAATTAGGGTACCAGATAAATGGAGCTCTTAAAATAAAGTATATACCAATTTAAAAAAAAATTAAAATAGTAATCATAGGAAAAGCTAACTAAAAAAATTTACAAAGGAAATTGTATATTAAAAGAAAACTCACTTCGAACCTTCTATAATTTTATTTGTATAAGATAATTAGAATTATGTTGACAACAGAATCATATTCTAAAATAAATACAAACAAAAAATAAGAAATCAGACCATGTGTGTTAATCTGAGTTCATTAGTTTTAAAATTATACTTTTTTTTTAATTAAACAAAAATATATAGAAGTTCTAAAAATAATTTTACAAACTTACGATGGTGGCGGATAATATGGCCTGTGTGGTGGTTGTATGGGCGGCGTAGGTTGGTAAACATGTGGTGGTTGAACAGGTGGAGTAGGTTGATAACCGTGTGGTGGTGGGCCAGGTGGGGTGGGCTGATAATAAGTAGCAGGTGGCATAACCGGAGGATAATGTGGAGGAGGTGCAACATAAGGTGGATAAGGTACATTTGGACCTCCAGTTAGGTGTGATGGTGGAGGTCCCGGAGGCGGAGCAGCTATGTGAGGTGGAGGTGCTACAGCTGCTGCAACAGGATTTGGATATGGTGGGGGAGGATAAGCAGTAGGATGTTGAGGTGCAGGTGGAAACGATGCAGGATATGGTGGGTATGGGGGTGGAATTTCTGGAATTGAAGTTGGAATTGTAGGTGGTGGAATTACTTCTAACACTTCCAGTTTTTCTTTTTCTTGCCCATTTATTTGCTTTGCACTTGAACCACCTGGTGGTTCAGTTGGAATTTTTGCATTTAATGGTGGACTGTCGGGAATGTTCGATTGGGGTTGTGAATACAAATCCAAAACCTGTAATAAAATTATTCTTTTTAATAAACAACAATATGCACTAACCCACTGCGCTGTAAATTAGAGATAGAGGGGAAAATGATAGAACAGGTAATGAACTTTAAATACCTCGGAGTGAATATAACAAGCGATAGATGTAATATATGAGATGACGGTGTGCACCAAGACAACAGTCAACAACTACCGAAAATGTAAAAAACGTAAAATGTATTGCGTTCACCCATTAATCGTTATTTAATTAAGTTTCAAATATAAGCAGTGTTTTCTTCGATGGTATATTTATCTATTTTAATATCTTGTAGGTTTTGCATTTCACTCCTACAGCTTCGCATGTACTTCGTTTTTTTCTCATTAATCAGTAGCCCCGCTTTTTTCGCTGATTCTTCTAACTCCTTGAAAAGTTCAACCATTCTTCTATATGATCTTGCCATTATGAGCATATCATCCGCGTATGCAATTAATTGTCCCTCTCTACTCACTATTGTTCCGTCGATTTTCAACCCTCTAACTATTTTTTCTAGTAGTATATTAAATAGCGTCGCCGAGAGAGCATCACCTTGTCTAACACCGTTGTTTACTTTAAAATTTTCAGTTTCGCTTACTGTCGTTCTTATGCATGTGGCGCTATTCTGCAGCGTTAACCTTGTCATTTTAATCAATTTCACTGGTATACCTATTTCCAGCATCGCCTGATACAGTGCCCCCCTGTTCACCCTGTCGAAAGCTTGCTGAAAATCTATAAACATGAAATGCATACCTATGTTGTGCTCGTGGGCCTTTTCCATCGTTTGTTTTAGTAAATATATCGCTCCTACCGTCGATCTACCCTCGGTGAAACCGAACTGGTATTCCCCTATTTGATTTCTTGTGAATTCTTTTAATCTTTTGTGTATAACAGCTGATAATAATTTATAGCTGGGAGTGCAAATACAGAGAAATAATAGCAGTGATCACGAAATAAAAAGAAGGTTACAAACAGGCAACAAGGCATACTACGCAAATAAGACACTTTTGAAGAGTAATCAACTGAAAAGAGAAACAAAAGTCAAAATCTACAAAACGCTTATAAGACCAGTTGTCCTGTACGCGGCAGAGGCGCTGTGCTTGTCTAGTTGTGAGACAACAAAATTAACAACATTTGAAAGAAAAGTCCTCCGCACCATCCTGGGCCCGAAAGTAGATGAAAGTGGGGAATACCGACCATGGATGAACCACGTAATACAAAGAGAAATGAAAGGAGAGGACATCGTGAAATTTGCAAAGGCGCAGCGAATAAGATGGTTGGGGCACGTTATGCGTAGCGAGGAGAGCTCCAATTTGAGGAGCATAGCGTCATGGAGACCAGCTGAGGACCGAAGCCGAGGGAGACCAAAGATAAGGTGGTGGGATCAAGTAGTGAACGATCTAAAGTCAATGAAGGTGAAGGACTGGAGGGTAAAAGTTCAAGATAAAAAGTACTGGCGGGATATCGTGAGAAACGCTGCTTTCCACCCGAAGCTGTAGAAACACAAGTAAAAAAGTGTTTGTTTTGAATTGTAGACACTTAATTAGGACGAAACGCATACGGAGTTATTTGTATTATGTAATATGGGGCTTAATCCTCCCCTTCAATCGGATTTGTAATTCCTCGAACAGGAAAGCAATATTCTGCCAAGAATGTAAAGCTTAATAATAAATAATAATAAGCAGTGTTTTATTTGAAGATCAAAACATAACAATAGAGATCTGTTAATGGAAGTGAGACAGCAAGCGCAAAAAGGGGCAAGAGTATCATGATGCCTTAGAGATATTGTGTGGAAAAACAAATATATGCTAACTGAGAACAAAGTAAGAATTTACAAAAGTGTAGTAAGACCAGTGCTGACCTACGGAGCGAAAACACGCGCTGATACAAGTAGAACTAAGCAGATCCTACAAACAACTGAAATGTAACATTGTGAATGATACTCGGTAAGACCAGAATAGACCGAGCAAGAAATGTCAAAATAAGAGAGCCGTGTGATGTAATAGAGGTCGTCAAGCTTGTCAAGAGAAGAAGAAAAGAATGGAACGATCACGTTGGTAGAGTCAATGTCTAATAAAAGTGGCAAGAGACCTCCGGCCAACAGGAAAGCGACAGCCAGGTAGACCTCTCAAGAGATGCATGTCCAATTGGATCTCATTATCAAGAGACACCCCATGAATTGAGACATTAATATGGAAAGAAAGCGTAAAAAAAAAGAGGCGCAAAGCCTACATAAAAGTAAAAGAATACATTAAACATTAAAAAACCATTTTCAAAATAGCAAAAACCAATTCCGAAAAATCTAAAATTGACACAAGTGTGCTAGTAGTAACGCTAGTAAAAAATTAAATAAAAACTTACCTGATGACAAATATCTTCTAAAAGATCTAAAGTTAAGCCCTCGATAAACATGTCCCACCAACGTAAATGCTTGGTTTGACGACCGGCCCAATCAAAGACTTCAAACTTGCTCAATTTGCTAGCTAAATACATAAGAGCAACTGCTATAATTTCCGGCTCCCATTGTAACGATAGTGTGGTACACAAACTATCATTTACAAATGTCCATGCCATTTGTACCATTTTTTGTAATTTGGTGTCCTTATCCTCGGCACCTTTTAAGCATTTGGCATATTTTACTAAAAAACTATAGGGGTGTTCAACTTGAAGGTCGAATTTAATAGTTTGCAATAAAATTCGTTCCAATGTCATCACCTACAAAACAAATTTCTCGATAAGAAATACTAACAGGTAAAACTTTTTGACTTACCTCTTCTTTAGGATCTTCACCAAAAGTTGCAAACTTTCCATCAGTCAATAAAGTTCTGGCAGTCTTAATAATATCTTTGCATTTCTTGGGAGTCTCTTCAACTTTTCCAGCAAGAAATAAACAGCAGCAGGCAGTCACATATCGAGGGAACTTTTTAAAAGAATGAAACATATAAAATCTATGGAAGTAAACTACGCCAGTTGCAGTAGTGTTGTATCCAATTCCCATTCTCGAACCCGTATCGATAATAAATCGAGCCCCTAAAATAGTTATAATTCCATTAATTAAATTTTTAACAATTAAAATTACATTCATACCTTCTCTTCGATAACGCAATTCGGTGTCATAATCAACGGCATCTAAAGCTGAAGGGGTATTCTTCAGTTCTTTTTTATCGTAATACCAGCAAGGCATTTTCAAATTTAACAATATTATCTATCACACAAAATATAACCTGAAAATACCACAGAACATATAAGGAAAATACAGCTTATATTTGCTTATATTGCACTAAGTTGTAACATTTGGTTTGTAATGTTGGCAATTACTTTGCTAGTGGTCTTCAATAATTTTTACACGCGATCATGACTCGATCTCGGATTGGTTGAAAGCTCAAAACGACAGCAAATCTTAAAAAGTTAACTGTAAAAATAGTTATTAATTATATAAGGGGATTAAAGAGTCTCTAATCCATGAGAAAAAATGGGCACTTGAGGCACAGCCAAAAGTCACATTTTTTCGAGAGGATTATAGGCTTGCTAATTCCAGAACGTAATTCAACGTTTTATCCACGATCATGGCCAAAACCACAAAAAAAAATTTTAATTTTGAGAAACGTCAGATTTGACAAATTGATTTTGACTAATACCTACTGATTTTGAGCTGAAAACTAATCCACTAGTGTATTAAAAAGCCTCTAATCCACAGAAAATGGTCTTCCTAATGTAGTGGTCGTGGATAAATGAGGTTAATAATTTTGGAAACTATTTTTAGCGTGGGAAATGCTTAAAACTATTTTTTGGGGTTTGCACAAATCACTATAAATACAGGGTACACCTGAAGGCTTGTCCCTTTAAGTAACATTTTAAATTTATAAAAATTAAACTTTAAATTTTCAAAATTTTAATAATTTTGTGTTATTTAGAACACCCCCCTTTAAAAACCTGGAAAATAGGTCAATAAAAAATAAAATAAAAATTTTTATAACCGCTTCTTCAATTATACATTCACTTAAATTTAAATTTAGGATTTTAAGTTCTTTCATTGTGTAAAATTAATTAAAAAATTGATTTAAATTAAGTATGGCACATTTTAAGTAATATTTTAAACGAATAATGAAAAAACATAATTTTTACGCTAATTAACAAAATTAATCGATTCTATGAAAGAACAAAACATGAAGAAACAGAACATGAAAAAAGAAAACATTGAAAAACAAAACAATGAAATAAAAAACATTGACAAAAAAAACTAACCCATTGTTTTCATTTTTCAGAGTTCTCTTTTATTAATGTTCATTTATTTCATTGTTTTTTTTTATTTTAGTGTTCTCTTTTTTCATGTTCTGTTCTATCCGGTCACCATTCTTCATTTATTTTTCGAACAAGCAATGATAATAATTATAAATTTTTGAAGTAAAACTTCTTTAGGCGCGACTAGGAGTAAATACGACAATGCAACGGAAATGCGTTACGGCAATATGGTGGTTTTTTTAAATTATTAACTAGTAACATATAGGTGCAACAAAAACAAACTGAAATAAATTTATCATAAGGGGGTAAATTTAAAAATACAGTACATCGAAAATAATAATAATACCCAATATATGCGTGAAATAGATATAGCTGCATTATAATAATCAATAGATAAGTGGTTTAGGTAGTATAACTCGATATTAATCTTTGAGCATTTTTTGTGTGCATTTTTTGGTTTTTCTAAAAAATATAATTATGATAGCTACATTAGCTCTTAGCATGCATAATAATTATAATGAAAGTAGTTTCTATTGTGAATTTGTGACTGTCTGTCAAGTTTGACATAATATAATTTAAGGTTATATTCAGATTTCATTCGAGTTCATACTTTGGTTTGCTAGATTTTCTATTGAATAAAAGAGCTCTATGATGGTTATAATTGGTTATAATATTGACAGCCATTTGAATATCCTGTTTTTATATTTTTATCCACGACCACCATATTAGGAAGGTTTAATACGTTCGTTTGCCGTGGATTAGAGGCCTTTTAATATTCCCAAATATCTAAAAAATGAAGACCCACAAAATTAGACACTAGTATCATAGGGATCTCCAGAAACAGTTTCGTTACAAAAATAAAAAATAAAGCAACTATTTAATCTTTTATATACAGGGTGTCCCTATGATCGTGGAGAACCTTTGAGGTAGAGATAAAGAACACTTTCCTAAGACAAATTTTTAAATACAATTTTTGTCTAAGTCCAAACTCTTAGAGGGTACCTTTCTTTAAAGCAATTTTTTGAATTTCTGATTTAAAACGTTCATAGCACCGATATTATTGATTTTTTAGGTTTAATGGATTAGAACTGTTTTAAAGATCATTCGCTTATCTACAAATTAGATTATAACCTCTTATCGTCTAAAATCAGTGGGTTTCAAGTTATAAATTAAATTAAGGGAAAAAATGTTAAAAAAATTCAGGTTTTATTTTTTTTACTTTTCTTGAGAGGTCCGTATCTTTTAAACAAAAGATCTTAGAAAAAAACTATTAGCTTAAACCGGATAGGAAATTTAACTGGCTACAACTTTGGTCAAATAAATTTTTTGGGGAAACCAACCGTTTTCGCAGAAATTCTGAAAATAAAGAACAAGGTGTTAGTAAAAAAAATAATTAAACTAATAAATTATTAACAACAATAATAAATAAACAATATAAATTAACAAAGTAATTAACGATAAAATAATGTGTTTTATAACAATGTCGTTCAAACGCTACAATACGTTTTGACTTTAAAACAAATGCTATAAATTAAATTGAGATTTTTAGCAATTTTGTGAATTTATTTTTTTTTACCTACACCTTGTTCATTATTTTCAGAATTTCTGTGAAAACGATTCGTTTCTTAAAAAAATTTATTTGACCAAGGTTGTAGCCCGTTAAATTCCCTATCCGGTTTGAACTTGGTATTGCTTTACCACTTGGTTGTTATTTTACAATTTCAGTGCGATGAAAATAATACCAATATTAACTTGTGCTTTGTATTTACAAGTTTTTTTTCTTTTTATGTTTTGGGTTCGCGGAACCTACGTCGGGGGTTCCCAGGGGGGTGTTTGGGAAATACTGCACTAATCTTTAAAATTATTCATAATACACTAGTGGATTCGTTTTCAGCTCAAAATCAGTATTATTGATAAAAATAAATTTGTCAAATCTGATGTTTCTCCAAACCAAAATTTTTACTTGTGGTTTTGGCCATGGTCGTGAATAAAACGTTGAATTACATTCGGGAATTAACAAGCCTCTAAATCCCCTTATATAATTAATAACTATTATTTTTAACTTAATCTGCATCTGTCATAATGTCAAAGAAGTTTTACTTTAATTGCGTGTGACGGATACAAACAGTTTTTGAGTTTTTAAACTGTGGAAAATTAAAAAATTTATTAGTTTCACATAGAATGCCGAAATTTAACTTTTTATATTGAAAAAAACTAGAAAATTTAAAATAAAAAATATTTACATTTTAAAAGTGAATAAATAAATAAAATAAAAAAATTCATTTTTCCATCACTTTTGAAAAAGATAGCGTGGACGCCTAACTGTTTGGGATTTATATTGTTTTCAATACGCAGACGCACCAACAAAAGGTGGCAATTTGAATGCGATCAAACCACCTCAAGTTAATTTACAATTAAAAATAATTACTACATTTTTAATATAAATTTTATTGACTGTAAGTTTAATTTTGTTAATTTCGTCAATCTAAATTTAAAAAAGAACTTAATTATTGCTTTTTTAAACAAGATCAATATGTATACTGTCACTGCGCCCTCTATATGTTCTATAAGTTAATGTTTCCTGTATGACGTTCTTTGCGAGTCGTCCATTAAGTGCACGCTGTCTTTTGATGTATAAAGTGGACTAAGTAAGTATTTGTAATACTTTATTTTTCGAAAATTGGTTTGTTGCGACTTTGGAAGAAGTATATTCGTGAGTACTTTAATTTTGTAATCACTTATTTATAAATTTGCCAAGACCGTGATTTTGGTTAAGACCACATGGTTGTTCATCAAATTTTTCTATTTTAACAACTATCGAGCAGTTTAAGATTCGTTTGCTTTGTTTCACTTTACTATTTTAATTTAACCATCGTATCGTTGAATATGAAGCGTTAAGGTATGGATGTTAAATGAGGTTAGGTTTTTTGCTTAAAAACGTTGCACCTATTGAAATATTAAAAATAACGTTAAAGTTGAGATTGGATAACATTTAAACGTACGATGGTCATATTCATCGAAACGATTTTGCGATTTTCGCTAGTATAAAGTATGACCATGTGTGCGGATTTAATTGTTATCTAATTTCAGATTGAAAAAAACACATCATGCCACAAAACGAATATATTGAGCGTCACCGTAAATTGCACGGTCGACGACCCGATTATGAAGAACGCAAGAGAAAGAGAGAGGCTCGTGAGCCTCACAAACGAGCTCAATTAGCAAGAAGTTTACGTGGTATCAAAGCAAAACTTTTCAACAAACAAAGACGAAATGAGAAAATACAAATGAAAAAGAAGATCAAGGCTCACGAAGAAAAACAAACCACGAGACAACCGGAAGATGTTCGTGAGGGAGCTATACCACCGTATTTAATGGATCGTACAAATCAATTGAGAGCCAAAGTATTATCAAATATGATAAAACAAAAGCGTAAAGAAAAGGCAGGAAAATGGGACGTTCCAATACCTCAAGTGCGAGCACAATCCGATGCAGAAGTGTTTAGGGTGCTCAAATCGGGAAAGACACGCAGAAAAGGTTGGAAAAGAATGGTCACAAAAGTTACTTTCGTAGGAGAAGGTTTCACCAGAAAGCCACCTAAGTTTGAACGATTCATTCGACCCATGGCGTTACGATTTAAAAAAGCAAATGTAACTCATCCAGAACTAAAAGCCACATTTTATTTGCCCATTCTTGGTGTTAAAAAGAATCCCAGCTCTGCGATGTATACGACTTTGGGAGTTATCACCAAAGGTACTGTGATTGAAGTTAACATTTCAGAACTTGGTTTGATCACAGAAAGTGGCAAAGTTGTTTGGGGTAAATACGCACAAGTTACAAATAATCCAGAAAATGAAGGTTGTATTAATGCGGTTTTGTTGGTGTAATTATTTTTCAATAAATAAACAGTTTTGATGATACTCAGGTTTTTTTATTTCAAGAAGGTGTTTCGTCGTGCAATGTTTTCAAAGCCATTTAACATCCATAAAAAAGATTTTGCAAACAAAGTTGTAACCGCAAATTAACCAATTATACTTTTAGTTTTAAATATAAAAATAGTAAATTTAAAATTTTGAGGTTTTAATTGTGTAGGGATTTTTTTCGTTTTGTTTGGTGTTGCCAACCTTTCTAGGTTATGTTATTGTTGAAGACGTGCTAATCTTATATTTATAATTAAATACATCTTTTGCATAAGTAAGTGATTTTATGGTGCTCCTGTTAATTTTTTTGGCGGTTTTACATAATTAAGTATATTTCACCTTCTTTCTAATATAATTTTTCGAATTTTTGCGACACGTGTTCGAACGTTTAGGCTTACTTGATTCCTAAATTTTTTTTTTTTTATAGTTTTACAGATTCAGAATGCAGATTTTTGTCAAATCGTTGACGGGTAAAACCATAACCCTTAATGTCGGAGCAACAGATACCGTAAGTAACGTTAAATCCCAGATTGAAGAAGTCGAAGGCATTCCTTCTGGTTTACAAACGTTGTGTTGTTCTACCCAACTTTTG
Organism: Cantharis rustica; assembly: GCA_911387805.1. Lineage (NCBI taxonomy): Eukaryota > Metazoa > Arthropoda > Insecta > Coleoptera > Cantharidae > Cantharis > Cantharis rustica. Next base: position 43,260,210 of record OU426879.1, read on the forward strand.
AGCGATGAATGTATTTTATCCGAAACTGTTGAAGAGGAATCGACTTTGTATGTCTCATTAAGATTATTGGGTGGTGCTAAAAAACGAAAGAAGAAGAACTACTCCACCCCCAAGAAAATCAAGCACAAGAAGAAGAAGGTCAAGTTAGCAGTTCTTAAATATTATAAAGTATGTATTTTTTTTAAAAACTACTAGCTTTTTCTAATTTTTTTTATTTCTTGCTTTAGGTTGACGAAAATGGTAAAATCCATAGATTAAGACGCGAATGCACAGCCGAACAATGTGGTGCCGGAGTTTTCATGGCTGCCATGGAAGATCGTCATTATTGTGGCAAGTGTGCATACACTTTGGTGTTTTCAAAACCCGAAGATGCTAAATAAGTTTTAATGTTATGATTCTCAAAATATTTCTGATTAATAAATGTTTTGAGTAAATAAACTTTAATATTTTCTTTAAATAAGCGTTTTTGTCTTCGACTTAACTGTTCAAGAATGCACTAATATTTTTTTAGTTTTTCTTGTTGAGTTTTGCCAACAGTGTAACTTGGCAAAATGTTAACCTTGTTTTCGAAAAAAAATATAATCTTTTGACAAGGACGTTATTTGAACACAATTATTGAATTAAAAAGACATATTGTCACGTTACAAGGTGATTTTAACCAACCCTGTAGCGTTTTGTAAAGTTTTTGTAGTTTAAATTTGGATTTTGGAAGGAAAGTTTTATAAATCTACTGTTAGCGGAAGTTTTCGAAGCCGGAATGGCCGATTAAATTTTGAGTCTTTGTGTGAATAGTTTTGCAATTGGAAATTTGTTTCAAGTATTATTGATTTGGAAGTATTTTTGTGAGTTGAATATTTTTTATTTAAGGGGTTTGGTAGGTTTGAAAATTTCTAAAAACGGATTTTTAACTAAATTGTACAATATGTCGAGAATATTTTCCCAAAATTTTGAATCAATCAGATTAAAATTCTAAGAGCTCCCCTTCTCACCCGTTTCTCGCTTGCTTTTACTTTCTAAGGGCAACTAGTTGTAAATATTTTTTATAATTTTTTAACGAAGCAAGAATTAGTCAAGCAAGGGCAAAAGGATACTCTGGATATTATAGCGTTTTCCTCGAAACTTTATTTTTGAAGTCTGTAGTCATGATTTCTCAAATAGTTATTAACCGATCTTGTTCAAATTTTGCACACATTTTCAAAATAGCATTAGCTAGTGCTTGAACGAAGGATTTCCTTTTTTTTATCGAAACTTATTTTATCAGGCAATACATAGTGAAAATTTAACCAAGAAATGAGACTTTTTATTCACAACTCCGCCAAAAATTCTAATTCTAATTTTTTTTTCTTTTCCTTCCTAACAAAAAATTTGATTTTTTATTTTATGACGAACCAGTCGTGCGTTATCCTGACTGCGCCGAGAGAATTTTTTTTTGAGAGGTCAAAAGTAATGAGGTCTCAATGGCTGCATTTTCAAAATTTTTAAATAAAAATTTCACAAAGTACTTGTTAAATATGTATCTTTGATATACTAAGTTGTACGAATAAAATATTTCATTTGATCTATTAAAAAAACATCAGAAAAATACTTTTATTTTGAATCTTCGAAACTCGATGATCATTTTATTGGAAATTATTAAAATTGGATTTTGGCGAGAAAGAATTAAAATAATATTGTAATTGGAATTGAAACATTTGGATTATAAAATTTAAAGGAACGACTTGTGGCGTTGCTGATATCACGTCGAGTTGCTAATTTGAAATCGTAAGTTCGATCTTTGAGCAAAGCAGAAAATTCTTATAGTTTAAAAAAAAATTTTAAAATCGAACTTGATTTCCATTTGAAAATTAAGACACGTAACAAAACTTTGAACCGCACCCTGAGGTTTCTCTGCTTCCGCATCCCAGAGCGACGCTTTGATAATTTTTTAACAAAATATTACAAAAGAAACTGAATGGTTTTAAAATTATCTAAAAGCAAAGATTTATTATTATCAATATTAGCCTCGAATCAACGCTAACTTAAAGGTTGAGGTGTTACCACTGGGTCATTCGATAACAGGCAGTTCAACCCTGATAGAATGAGCTAGTTTTTATGTCGGACATAGATTCTTTAAAACGTTTCCTAATTAATGATACAAAAAAATTTTTATTTTAAATGTTACAAATATGAATTGGTGAGGAAAAATAGTATTTTACATGAGTTTAAAATAAATGCAGATTGCTGTACGAGAAGACATATTCAATAACATTAATATCGACAAATTTCGTTGGCAGTACAGCTACGATCTTTTAGGGCTACTGGAAGATATTACAAACAAAACAAAAATTATAATGTAAGCATAGCTTACTGATAAGACGGAACAAGCAATTCGAATACAATAATGCAAGCAAGCAGATGTGTTATAGTCCAGTTCACAAGAGCTCGAGTACGAACCAAACCAGATTGTCCCTAATAAGGAGACATTCAAATATATAAGCAGATTTAGGGGATGGGGAGGTTCAATTTTTTCTTACTTTTACTGACAAAGACAATGGGGGATATTATAAAGCTTACATAAAATAAAAAAATAATGAAAATGTTTTCAAAATAATATTTTTAATTTAAATTAATAAAACTTTTCGGCAAAAAATGCTGGTTTCGGCCGAAACTAGAAGAGAAGCCGAATATTCGGTTTTGGATGAAAATCGTGTTTCGGTCGGATATTCTATTTTTATTATGGTTATTCTTATGTCTTATCATTTGGGGGGAGGGGGGTTCACGATTTTCTTATTTTTGCTTATACAGGTGGGGGGGGGGTCTAAAATCATTGAAAGTTTGCTTACATAATACTTGAACGCCTCCTAACTCGAAAATGTTTTCTTGACATTTTTTTATGAAAAACTGAATTGGATTACTTAAACTCTTGTGAACCCAACTATATAAAAGTTGTCCAAATTTAATTCACAGGTTTTATAATTGTAAATTATTTGATAGTCAATATAAAGTAATAAGTTTAGTTCCTATCAAAAAAAAATTCTTATATATTCTAAGAACCGTGAAGAATAAAATGGAACTAATTCAATTGGTGCAAATATAATATATAAACCACTTTCATTAGTTGATACTTTAATAAAACTAGTTTTTTTTTCCAAAAAGAAATCCGATATAAAATTTTAGCAGAAATTCAGTCCCTAGGTCTTGTTAATATTTTTTTCCTGGTGCTTATATACAACTTAAGAAATATTGAACATTTCCAGAATTTAAAAAAATGAAATTAATTGATTGATAAATCTTTAATGGTGGTTTGCACCACTTCTAGTTAAATTAACTAATGTCTCTTTATCCGCTTGCCCATTGGTTAAAATAAGGTTTAAGGGAATATAACTAACGCTTAAATTTTAACTAGAAGTGGTGCCAACCGCCATAAGTTTTCAAAAATTTCAGTAAACCAAAGTTAAAAAAAAAACATGAAGGTGTACCAACCAATCTTGGTATTACACCATCCAAATACATTATACTCATATGCACCTACAAATAGCCACCTACAAGTCATAGATAAAGAGAGTGCTACAAGTGCACTAACTGTCAGTGAGTGCTATTTGTTGTTGGTGCATACGGGCATTAGTAAATTTAATTTCTAATACTACATAAAGAAAACATTAAGTTATTTGTACCTAATATTTTAATTTTAACTAAAAAATAGTTGCATATTAGAAATAAATTTCAAAATGAGTGTAATATTTGAAGACATTTTTACAATCAAGGATATCAATCCAGAATGCCAAAGATTTGATGGCGTCTCTAGACTTCATTGTGATAGTGAATCTTCAGGAACAGATTTAATATTAGACATAAGTTCTAAAATATATCCCATGAATTGTAATGAAAAATTCCAATTGGCTCTAGTGAAAACTTCAGGTAAAGATGGTCCAACGGAAGCAGATTATTGGAGTGGCGAGTTGGAAGAAATAAATCATATTGCAGAAGAATATGATTACATTATGAGAGGGATAGTATATAAAGTAGAAGAAAACTCTGAAGATAAATTCTCAATTTATATTTCTTACGGGGGATTATTAATGAGGTTGCAAGGAGAAGTACGTGGATTTGGATTAGATGACGTTATATATTTGTGTGTAAAAAAATGTTAATTGAAATATAAAATTACACTTAAAAATATTTTGTACTTTATTTTTTGTTAGATAGAAACAAAGGTAGTAAAAAACCGTATTAAAAACAATATAGATTTAATATACTTATTTAGAGGAACAACAAATAATTTAACTTTATGCTTAAACTACAAATTGTAAAATAACACAGTGTGCAATAATGACATACATAATACCATTAAAATACAATTGACACTTATAACTCCTCTTGTGCTTTGCTGATGGTATCTTTGTGATTTTGTATAATCGATACAATTTTATTTGTATAAGTGGGATGAATGGAATGTTGGAGTTCACTCAACGAGTTTTCAATCTATACGTAAACAATGATTCAAATGAAATTTTTATCTTTAATTACAAAATATAATTATACTCTTACTTGTTTCAATAATTCTATGGAAGTTTTCAATACTTTCTGCCACCTTTGCATTTCTATAGAATGCAAAGTTTCTTGCTTTTGTAATAATTTAATCCATTCATCGTGCGATTTAGGAGAATCCCTGAAATCAAATAAATTAAAACAATGTGAAAACTGTGACAATTGAACTTACTTTAATACATGTAAATCTACTAAAGTGTAAGGCGTAGAATCTTCTAATAATAACAATTTATAATACAACATGACATTTAAAATTACTAACAATATAAGTACAGACAAAACTATTAACGTAGCTAAATCCGAAGAAAAAATTCCACCAACAACTTGTGTATTCGCAATTGAACCTAAAAACAACCACGCATTTCAATCGGCATACTTAAATAAATATCTTTAAATTTACCCAATGTAGGCCTACAAATTACAGGATCTTGCTTTTGTATACTTTGAATCCGTCTTCGTCGTCGGGATTTGCGTTTAACCGCCGGAATTAATTCTTCGCTTTCTATATATAACGATTTAACAAGATGCTTAAAAAAGTCTTCCATACCTTGCCAACAATTTTTTTCTATGAAACCTACAAGAATTTTTTGTTTGTATCAATTTTTTTTAAAATATAATTTATAAGTTTTTAAATCAATTTTGATATTTGAAAACTAGGAAAATTAGCAAACACTACCCAATGCCAGTATGACGCAATAGGTTGTAACTTGTTAATTTAATTTGAATTTTGAAAATTTGCCAAAAGACGCATCCTAATGTTATTGCAATTTTAATTCATTTACGTGCTGTGATTTTAGAACACCGTCATAGGCTGACAATTAGAACGTTAGACTGATATGTGGTAAATAATCAAACTAAACATATGTTAAAATAATGAATTTTAACTGCTCAGTAAAGAATACATACTTACATAGAAACGTGATATTTAAAAAATACTAAAGAATGACAATAATTCACATTTAACAGGTTAGAACTTAGAATATTTGAATAAACAAGAAATAGAATTCTGAAAAATTACGTTACTATAGAAATGATAAAAATTTAAAATAAAAAGTTTGTAATACGATATAAAGGCCCTTATTTCACAACTATTATTGATCATCAGTCGTATTTAACATAAGAAAACGTAAAAATAATGAGAAACTAGAGAAAATATATCAAACAAAATTGAAAAAATCAAGAAATTTATTTTGCTTTAAAATGATATGTGGTAGTTGTAGAAATGAAGTTAACAAATTAATTTTTATTGTAGAATTTTATTTTTACAAAAAAAACACTTACCTCTTACGAGTCCCCATACGGATTTTCTGTATTTAATTTGGCCGTAAACGGTAAGGTTAGTTTGTGTTTCCGAAATTTTTTGAATACAATAATGTATGCCTAATGAAAAACTATCTGCATATGGAATTCCAGCATTTACAGATTCAAGATCAATGGAATACAAAGAGCCAGCTCGACTACATGGTAACATAATCTGGAAAAAAGACAAAGTAAAATATAAAGTGTAGCAAAAATAATAGTTTCTAAAAACGAGGAATCTCGAATGCCCCCAATGTTGAAAATAAAACCTCTTAAAGTTTCGTTCTCCCTATACCAGATGCCAAGCATAGCTGGTTATTTTGAATTTATGTTTTAGCTGCTATCTATCATTAAAATCATATGCGATGAATTTTGTGCTGAAAGTATCATGGATCTCCCAAGACAGATTACAATGACCGAATGCTTAATTTGCTCCTAAAAATCTGATTGCAAAAAATTTAATTATTAATAATAAAAAAGAAAAAAATTAATTATTTAACTTAATAATAATAATACAATATCATTTTATCAGGAGCAAAAATAGGACTTTTCGTGACGAGAATTACAGACGCACCACAAAAAGTACATTTGCTCCGAATAAAGTAAATTCTTTTTTTAAACGTAAAAAATCATTTTTAAAATTAATGAACACTACTTTTATGTCTTTAGCATTTTTTAAATAAAAATGTAGCAATTATTATTTTTTTAGTGTAGGCCTATATTCTTCTAATGCTATCCAAAAAATCCCTATTTTGGTTGTGAAAATATTAATCAAATTTATGAAAAATTTTAAATGTACTATGATAATTTTTTTTTTAATTTATAAAGCACCTTGAAGTGTGATTTTGTGGCTCACTCAACGATATAATGTGGTTGCTAAATAATAGCTAAATTCTATGAATTTAGCTATACCTATTACTCAATCACAAATGTATGAATTATACAAGTCACCTTGATTAGCTTTTAAAAATACATTTTAATTATTTAATTTAATACAACCAATCGAATTAAATAACTGCAAATAAAACTTAATTTAGCGCATGAAAATTATCTAAACAATAAAATTTCAAAACGTAGTAGTATTAGAATTTTTATTATTTATAAAGAATATTAGATAATAACAAGTGTTTCAAGAGGATTCAATACCTGAAATTTCAAGAGTTTTTATCTGTGATTATAAATACAATGTTTTTATAAAAAAAATCATCAGTTTAATAAATTATGTACAATGGCTAGATTAAATATTGTGATAATAATTTTGTCAACAATAATTTTAAATTGTGTAACAGCATGGAAGACTTGTGACGAAACATTTTGTAAAGATGTCCGTAAAAGCCCAGAAAACTTTCCAAAATATAAGTTAAATTTTAATAATGTGACTGAAGAAAAAGATGGAGTACTAATCGAGTTAAAAAGTGACGATGTAAATTCAAATTTATTACAACTTTCTGTAACCGCTTTAGAAAACGATATATTCAGATTAATCATAATAGAAGACGATTCAGTTCGATATCGAAATGATGAAATATTAGAGCCTCTTATCAAAAAAACCTTGACAAGTTATAGTAAAACTTTTGATAAAATAATATTGGTGAATGGTAATAGCAGAGCAGAAATTCATCGAGAAATATTCAAAATACAATTTTATAATAACAATCAATTAGTATCTGTTATTAATGATAAGAACCGCTTGGTTTATGAAAAAACAAAAACACCAATTGCTTTGGACGTATCCTTTCCAGGAGCTACACATGCTTATGGTATACCCGAACATGCAGATCATTTGGCTCTCCGAAATACCCTCGACGATGAACCTTACCGTCATTTTAATTTAGATTACGGCGGATATAAAGTTGAATCAACAGAGGCACTTTATGGCGCCATTGGAGTTCTCTATGCACGTGCGCCCAAACATACTTCGGGAGTGTTTTGGTATAATACAGCTCAAACTTGGATAGATGTTGACACATCAGCAAAAACTAAAACTGACGTGTTTTTCATGAGCGAAAGTGGAATAATTGAATTATACGTTCTTACCGGTCCGACACTTGCACAATCTGTAAAGCAATATACTCAATTAACAGGTACGGCTCCGTTGCCTCAATATTTTGCATTAGGCTATCACCAAAGTCGTTATAGTTACATGACAAGCGAAGTAGTACTAGAAGTAGTCGATGGTTTTGATAAATATAATTTACCTTTAGATGTTATGTGGCTTGATATTGACTATACTGAAGATATGAAATACTTCACTTGGCACCCGACAAGATTTCCTAAACCTCTAGACTTACAAAACAAACTTAAAAACAGACGAAGAAAATTAGTCGCAATAATTGACCCGCATTTCAAACAAGATGACAAATATGACGTTTACAAAAATGCTAAAAATAAGCATTTCATACGAAACGCAAAGAACTCTGCAGATTACATTGCAGAATGTTGGCCAGGAAAAAGTGCGTACATAGATTTCTTAAATCCTGAAGCTAGAAGTTATTATACTTCATTGTATAATGATGAAAATTTTAACGGCGATAATATACATTTTTGGAACGACATGAATGAACCGGCAGTATTCAAAGATGATGAAAATGAAAACACAGTGTCGCATGATGCAAAACATCTTAGTGGAAAAGTAAATCATAGAGATGTACACAATATATATGGATTTTTTCAAGTTAAAGGGACTTGGGACGCAATGATGAGTCACGCTTCTAAAGGTCGACCATTTATATTAACAAGGTCACATTTTGCTGGAATTCAACGTTATGCTGCTATGTGGACGGGAGATAATAAAGCTACGTGGGATTATTTAAAAATTAGTTTTCCGATGTGTCTAACTGAAGCATTAGCAGGGGTAAGTTTTTGTGGAGCTGATATAGGTGGTTTTACTGAAACACCATCACAAGAACTTAATCAAAGATGGTATCAAGCAGGAGCTTGGCTTCCATTTTATAGAGGTCATTCAAATAAGCAAGAAGATCGAGAGCCATATAAAAATTCAAGAGAAGTAAGGAAAATTATTCAAGCTGCTTTGGAGCAGCGCTATGCTCATCTTCCAGTTTGGTATACAGTTTTTTGGCACCACGAACTTACCGGTGAGCCCGTTATTCGCCCTATTATTTACGAATATCCAAATGAAAATGAGGCTGCGGCGATTGACGATATCATTCTTCTTGGGAAAGATATTTTAGTGGCACCTGTTTTAGAAGAAGGTGCAGCATTCAGAAGGATTTATTTTCCAGGCGGTGTAGATCAAACTTGGTTTCAAATCGAAAAAGACAAAAAATATCAAAATTTTTCTGGAAGTAAATTTGAAAGAATACCTGTTGATATAAAATCTGTTCCAGTGTTTTATAGAGGAGGCAGTATCATAACAAGAAAAGATACGCCCCGGTTAACAACTGCAGATATGAAAAATGATAGTTACACTCTTTACATATGCTTGAATAAAGAATATATGGCACATGGATCACTTTATGAAGACGATCATACAAGTTTTAAGTACAAGGAAAGCAAACATTACATACATGTTAATATTACGTTTTCTGCTAACATATTGCATTTAAGTGTACTTCATTATGGTTATAAACCAGTAGCTGTTATAGATACAGCTGTAATTTTAAATCCTCCACAAGACATTATCAAGGTTCTGGATAACAAAGAAATTAAAATAAAATACAATAAAGAAAAAACAGTTTTAACGCTCCAAAATTTGTCGATTGAATTAAAAAATGAAATTAGCATTCAGTTGTCTTCAAAATCTTCTATGTTAAAGTTAAGTTTTATCTCATTAATAACGGTAATAATTAAAATATTACTATTTTGAATATAAAAAATGTATCAAATTAAATAATGTAAATTACATTAAATACAGTAATTATTTTTAAATTAATAAAAGAATTGTTCATTAAAATGAATTTAGAATTAAAAATGTGATATTTTAGAACATTTTTTAGAGTAACATTTAAAAAAATTCCAAATTTTTGAAATAAAAATTAAGTTGATTGAAATTATCTTCCTATTCAATAATAAGATAAACTTCAAGAGCGAGATAAATTTAGACTTACATATAAGATCATGTACAATGCATAATTATAAAAAAATTTAGTTGAGTGTAGGCTAGATTATAATGTAACAGTGCTCAAGTAAACTAAATGTAAGTCAATATGTCCCTTGAAAATTATACTTATACGTAAAGGCATATAAAAAAACAATTTATTGAATAAGAAAATGTGTCGTGCCATACACCCCTAATTCCAAAGTCTAGTTGCAGATTAAAATCTTAATAAAGTAACCTGAATTTGGTTTGGTTGGTTTAAACTCAGTAACCTGGGTACGGAATATGGACATGCTCTCGACGATGCCGAGAAATAGGAACGTGACCGGACGAAAATTGTTTTTTCCTAGTTAATGACTGGGTAAAACTTTATGTTCCTTTAAAAATATTGTAGTAGGTAGGTAAGTTTTAAAATTTAATGTTTGCAAAAAATAATATTTATAAAAATTTATTTTTGATTCACTGCAAATAAAAATGTTACATTTGAATCATTTAATAATTTTCTTAAAATGCACACTAACAACTAAACAGACCGTGTTATATAAGTATCTTGCATACCGAATATTATTATAGTCGGATTTTTTTTAACTCGCGTATGACTTATCGAAAAAATTGTATGAATCAAAATTTAAAAACGTATGTCTTAGGGTTCTTTATATCAAACGAGATGTCAGATGTCATAATCTTCAAAAAAATCAAATGAGATGACAGTTAAAATCATTAAAATCGACGTACGTTTAATTCATTTTCATTACAAAGTTACGGCGACGTATTCTTTTTTTCTGTCTCTTTTCTAATAGTTACTTTTTTCTAAATATGACAAAGATAACCAAATGTTATACGTTAAATCTCACTACATTTGGAGATCAGTCATACGTGAGTTAAAAAAAATTCGACTATATATCCCTATCTGTTATATTTAAGTGCAGTAAACGAAATGACTGCAAATTTATACAGTAGGGTAAGCACGTGAGAACATAAATGGGAATTGAAACCCCTAATCAAGATTTAGAAAAGTGTAAGAGAGTTGTAATATTTGAATTAGTATAAAATTGTAACAAAGAAGGTATTTAAGCTTCAGTATTCCGCAAAATCCTGGTTGAGAACTGTTACACTAAATTATCAAATCTCATCAGCTTCAGTATGACGAAATCAAATACTATGTTTAATTTTTTACTTTCACTTTTATCAAGTATTGGCACAACCACTCGGCCTATTAAATATTTTTATTATTAACACAATTGTTGTCCCATTAACCCAGTTCGGTCCTCCACATTCTTACAATTACGTGCAAAAAGAAGTTTTCAAAACAATGATTCTTTTAAATCATTAGTTCGAGACTACAAAGAGTTTTAAAAATAATAACCTACCTGTGTTTCGGTAACTTGACTAGTTTTAGGTCCAACAGATTGATTCAAAGAAACGGTGAGATTTACAATTCTTGTTTTGGTGTTGTCAACTGAATTATGTGTCCATGCAGTTTGAGTGAGATCAGTGGTTTTTCTCGATGCGTGAAAATCCAAGAAAAATTTTGAACTCGTAAAAAGTAATGTAAAAAGTTGATCAATGTGCATGGGTATTACTTCATTCACTAATAGTCTTCCCTCATGCAGTGATGTACATGTAGCTGCCTTGTCATATCTAGAAAAATTGATTTTAAAACTTTTAAAAAAAAATTGAGATTATTTTACTTAGTTTTTTCGACATCAGATTCTGTGGTGTCAGACATATCAGTTGGCAACTGACTGTCAATAATTGCGGATCTAGAATCAGATTTACTTAAAAACTGTTGAGAATCCGCGTCACTTCTATTGTCCATATCTAATTTTTCGTTTAATAAAACGTCGTTAGATATATTGGATAAATCTTGCTAAAAAAACAATAAATAATGTCGAGTACAATACAAAATATTTCCAATAATATAAAACTTACATCAATAAAAGATTCTACAGATATCGGCGAAGGAAGTTTTTCGTCTTCTGTACCTGGGGGAATGTAATCATCATCATCACTGGTTAAACCTAGTTCTTCACCATAACACTGATGAACCTAAACAGAAAAAATTAAGACAAAATGTTTAAAATAAATTGCAACTCAAAACAAACTAGAAATATTAAAAAAATATAAGTATACAAAAAAAGAAAATGTTGATTAGTAGACGAAAATGTATTTTAGTGCATAAATCTGTTTATTTTGTGCAAGGGTGAAATTACATACTAGAAGAAGTACATAAAAATATATTTAAGCTCTCGCTAAATCAACTAAATAAAGCACCCATTAAAAATACCCATAAAAATTGGAAAAAGTTTAATTAAAAACTTTATACTTGCTTTTGAAATTTCTGGTGTTTTAATTACAATAACTTCGGTGTACTCTTCGTTACCAGACATTTTGAACAAAAATTACAATCTACTAAATGTGTAAGCTATTTTTTATTTTTACTTGATTTGTGTATTAAAAAGCATATTTTAAAATTTGAAAACTGTGACAAAGAGTTTCTTCACTTTAATAATTTAAGTGTGACTACACATAAATCAAAAGCATTTATCCGAGTTCTCAAAATTCAATGAGTTGATATAAAATATAAATAGAAGACATAAAAATAGCATTTAAATTTCAAAATAATCAGTATAAAATATTAGTGCAAAATATTAGCAACAAAAAGAAGTTTTTAACCAAAATCACATTCAAGTAACACATTTTATTCAGAATTACTGCGCATCCTTTCCTGCCATCTAGCATAATATTGTAATTATTGGTTAAAATTAATTAAAATACAAAATAAAAAATATAAATAGCGAGCACAAGCACCTCACCACCTTTACAACATAGAAATATAAAGCATGAAAAAAGTACGATAAATTACGCAAGAACTTAAAAAAGTGACAAACATGCATTTCGATTAATTTAATTTAAAAACATAAAAACCCCATAAAGTAAGTCATGTTTGAGTAAGAACAAAAACAGAAAAGAAAAAATTACGACATACTCAACAACCTACCCACTGCCACAATTCAGGATTAGACATAGGCTGATCCAACAATGCATTTTGCCAAACACGAAATAGCATTAAAAATGTTTTATCTCGAGAAGCAAAACTAGTAAAAAAATATTTTTCACTTTTCGAGCATATTAATATAGCATTTGGTATAATCAAAGCTGTTTTTTCTTTTGTTATAGCAGATACATCTTTCCACTTAATTGTTACGCTGCTCTCCCATCCAAATATATTTGCATAAAAACATAAAAAATTTTGTGAGGCATAAAGTCGGCCGTGTACTAATATTTCCTTTTGTAGAGCACAGGAATAATCTATAAAAATAATAGATACAATTATGTACGTACCTCCTAATATCATACAAGTAATAAATAAGCAAAACTTAAAAAAGGTTATGGGATCAGTCCAATTTCTGAATAGAGATAAGATTAGATTTTTTGTTTCGATTTAAGTGGTTCAATTCAATAAACTACATGCTTATCAGTTTGAAAATAATTTAATTAAATGTTGAACTGCTGTAGAAAATAATCATAGTGTTTCAACTTACCAACCACAAGGCGTTCATCGTCGGGTACATCTTTAAATAAACGTTTGAAATCTTCAGATTTTGACTTGTAAGTTGGATAAAGGGCACTATACCACGGGTGTTTCTTTTTAATTTTTTCTGTTAACTTTACTTCTTTTCTATCTTTTATTGAAGAGATAGAAATTGTATCTCCTAAAATACTTTCTACATTGCTGCTACGACTACTGGCATTGCTATCTTGTCCCTTAAAACGAAAATAAAGCACATGTTTAATTTATGTAATTTTAAGAGGTATATTTCTATTTCTTTAAATTAAAATTTAAAAATTAACAAGCTAATAAAAGTAAACAATAAAAAAATTAGGTATTGTTTTGCTTTTATATAATAATTAGATATTTTAATATATATTATAATTATATTAACTGGGTTAGAACTAAACACAAAGCAAAAAATTATGACAGACAGTAAATTAAATCAACCAGACAAAGGTGGTAATTAAAAAAAGTTTTGTAACTTTCAGGTTGTAACCGCTCTTCTAATTAACTTGAAAACTTTAACTTTGATACTAAGTTGGAATTTATTTCACATATTATGTAAAGATGGTTATATAATATGGATCGTGCCAAGTATGTATTTGAATTTGACTGATCTATTAATTCCATTGCCTTTCTAATAGTCAAGTGATTGATTTTTAAGAATTAAAGGGCATAATACAACAAGGACGGGTAACATTTATGTTAAATAAGGGTTGTCGTCTGTATAATATATGTATTTCAATGATTCTGTTTTTAGCAAATTCAAATCGAAAAGCATAACAATAAAAATGAATTAGGGATCTTATGGCCTTTAAGGACCCATGTAAGGTTCCGTAGTCTGCATTATTCAATTTAAAGAAAAGGAGCTATTACATAGCCACAGCTAATTATACAAAACTAGGTAGGTTTAATTTTTCGTTTGTAAATATTCTTTCAGAGATCTTAATCTATTTTGTTGATTTTTTAAATAATAGGTATATTCAACATTAATTTAGTATAAGCTAGAAAATTCTGATTCACTGTAAAATCACTCTATAATAGATAATGGCTATCATTAAAAATTTATAGATAAACAAGAAGCAACGATTAAAGAAAAACTTTGCAACAAGCAAAGTGTACTGGGGAAATCGAGGCTAGTCGATACACTTCAGGATTAATTTTTATAATTTTTTTTTCAAACTCTAATTTTGAAGAAAACAACAGTGCCAACTTACCCTGCAAGATATCATACCACCAGAACAAATTGCCTTAAATAATGAAAAGTAAATTTTTTTACAAATGATTGCGAACGTTTAAGGCGATTTCTAGTCTAGAAATTTGAAAAATCGATGTTTTTTCCATTTTCTTAAAGTATAGACTTAATTAATTTCAAATTTAGTGTATACCTTTAGTATATTATTTTGCTTTATAATAACAATTTAGCAATTTCTAAAGTACAGGCTAGAAAGCAATATATATTGAAGGTACATACTAAATTTGTAGTTAATCGGCCAAATAATAATAGACCTTGAGATATTATGTCAACCACTTTGAAAAATGTATTTACTTTTAAGAAAATAAAAAAAAATTATTTTTTTTAAATTTCTAGACTAAAATACCGCCTTAAAAAGAATTAGGTTCGTTACGTGGAATTTATAAGTTAACAGCGTTGGCACTGAATATTTGGAGATATCACATTTTTTATACAGATATAATAATAAAAAGCTTTTGAAAATCAAAATTAACTGAACATATTCAGTTAATTATAATTATCGATTACACTGCAGGATAATTTAAAAAAGTAAGTAACAACAATTTAACTGATAATATTATGATCTCTATAATTCGGTTAATCAAATTGAAATAAATATTAACTGATGCAGTGAGCTATGTAGTTTAATCGAGCTTATTGCAGAAAATAAATTTGTTAAAATGTTCTCCAAGAATAAAAAAGCGACATCTCGTCAAGCAATATATGGTGTGACCGGGAATGGTTTATGTTCGAATGTAACTCAAAGATCGGGACAAGCTTTGGTAGGTTAAAAAATCCATAAAATTAAGCAAACACATGGTTTTTTAAAGTGTAGTGAGTAGTGATGAGACTATCAAAAAAAATTATTTGATAGTTAGGTTTTAATCAAACTATCGATAGTTTTTTTAAAAATATTTGAATATAACTCTTTAGTTACTAAATTACCTATTAAATGAATTTTTAGTTATTAAATTTTTTTTAGTATGAATAAAATTTTTAAGCAAAATTGCTTATATGGTGTTTAATTATTTATTATCAGATAATTATTTATTGTATTATCGGATTAAAAACTATAAAGGGCAGTAAACACCTAAAAGAATTATTGGATATTCGGATAGTTTTCAATTTTTTATTCACTAGTTTTTATTCGGTACTTTTAATTCAATAGTTTTTATTCGATTTGATGTTTAGTAACTAATTTTTAGTTATAACTATCGATAGTAAAAAAATGTTGATAGTGCACATCACTAGTCGTGAGCAACCGTTTTTGAGAAAACAGCTATTAAAAGTTTTAATGAGTTAGTACAGAGTCTGCAAGAGGGTTGGGAAGTTTATGTTCGATTCGCCTCAGTAATATATATTTTTTTCTTTGGTTTTTTTTATATCTTACTGAATACAATACGTAACATGCTAAATATTCTGCTACCTTCTAACATAGCATCTTTTCAATTAAACAAAAAGAGCGAAACCTTGACGGTAATTTATTCTAAAACAGTTAAATTTGAAAACTAGTGTTTAAATAAAGCAATTAAAAAATATGCAGGTTAAATCTAATGTTAACAAAACATTATTGCTGTTATAAAAAAATCGTTTAATTGTTCATTTAGCTAGTAGCAGTATAGAGCATCGTATTTGGGAAGATATAAAAATAAAAGAAACTATTACTATGAAGAATCAATTCTGGACCTTCTAATTCACTTACGGACGTTGTAGCAACTCGGCTAGAAAACCTTTGGATTTTTACTGCATAAACTAGCTGAATGATTGCATTCAAACTAATAAACTCTATTTTCTCAGAAACGGCTGCTCATAGCACTTAAAAAGTGTTCACTTAGTTTTAATGCTCTTTCAACCTACCAAAGCTTGTTCAGATCCTACAGTTCCTCCACTTCAGAGTGGAACTTCTTGTCAGTTTAACACCAGTTGGTACCCAAAATAATTCGACTGTGTCAACTAAGCGCTATAATTAAAATCCAACAACCTCTTCGGTGTTTTTAGTATAACTTTTATTATAAAAATATAATATGCGACAAAGTCAACTTCGTTAGACTTTTGTTATAATTACATAATGTAGGTACGTATATAATAAATTATTATTGTGGAAGATATCTACACCTACAAAATTTTGAAAAGATAAGTAGACAATCTAAATTTATTTTAATCAGCAAACTTCCCGTTTTCAGGAGCATTAGCATGTTTGTGTAAGTTCTCTATTATTAAAAAATCAACAAAAAAGTGAAACTTAACCGATTTGCATTGTAATCTTATGCTTACAAATATTGACAGTATAGATAAACATGAACTACACTTCTACTGGTATCTATGCCGGGTGACCGGCCAAAGAACCGAACATAGGGAATTAACATGGGATATTGATTTTTTCTAAATTCTTGTTTCCCATTATAAAGGATAAGAATGAAAAAGGTATCAAATTAAATAATTTTTTAAAAGCTGTATTTTTTAATTTTACTATTGAGTTTTTAACAATAATTAAAGAATAAAATATCAAGTGTTTGGTATCTTTAATTTGATACCTTTTTCATTCTTATTCGTTATAATGGGAAGCAAAAATTTAAAAAAAATCAATATCCCACGTTAATTCCCTGTGTTCGGTTCTTTGGCCGGTCACCCGGTATAAATACTAGATACATTTTCATAATAATAATGGTCCAGAATAATATTTTATACGATACATTTTAAACTCGACAAATATTCGCACGTATCAGTAATCAGTCAATAATAGTGTGTTTAATAATCAACCAATCAATACTTAGTCAATATAATCCACAGACTGAAAACGAAGAGAGCATACACTAGGTATACATGATTTTGTTCATTATATAAAATATATATCAATATTCGAGATAATATTATTTCTTTTCATATTTTGAGAGAGCTCCCAGTATTTTTCATAGCATTTCTAAAGTTTTAAAAAATAATGATAATTATAAATATTACATTGTTTTGAAACACAAGTTTCGCCACCCATATAGCCAGGTGGGGGGGAGCTTCTCCCGAACACTGAAAGCAAGTATCCCTTCACGCCTTCACGGAATATAAATGTTGGGCATTTTCATTGTCCCCGTAGGCAAGTAATCTAAATACAAATTTTAGTGAAAAATTGAAAAGTACTGCACGGAGTTCCAACCCTACACAAACTTCATTTACTTTGATAAATCAACGAAAATGACTTTAACTGTCGCGTCGTATTCAGTTTTCTGTAGTTATAAAGTGAATTATTCAAATTTTCTTTGTAAAGGTCCATTTCAGGGCAAATCTTTAATTTTCGATGTCAGCGCACGAGGTGGCCACTTTAGAAACTTTTGATCTGCATTTTCTGTTCTCTTATTGATTCGTTAATTTATTTTATTATTTGTTAGCTTATTAGATTAATTTATAAATCTAGAATTTATTATAGCGCCACCCTATATTTTGCACGATCCCAATACTGTGATAATTTTAGCAGTTCATTTAATATTCTATCAATGGAACTGCATTATCATTATTATGTACGTACATAGGTATAATAGGTTAATTACATTATTGAGATATTTTTTAAATTAAATTTTAAACGATAGTCCGTATTTATCTTTGTTTACTTGTATAATTAAAAATTTCAATATGGCAATTTTGTAGGCGTTATTTTCTATTAAATCAAATTACAGAGGCTAGTAGGTAATTTAAAATTGTAACAAAATTTTTCCCAACTATAATATTTCATTGTAATGCGAATGTAATTACTGTAAACAGGTAACCCTGAACAAAGAGCAGTCGATAGTTGTTATTCGTGCGATTATAAAATATAAACAATAAAAGTTTATTAATCGTTCAAAGGTTTTTATTCCGTGCTTCACAGTTTTGAACATCGTGCCACTTGTATTATTTATAAATTTCATATTATTCCTTCTACATTTACTTAAATAGAAAATATTTTTTTTATATTTTGTTCAGATATTAAAAATGTATTCAAAATTTGGTTCGTTCAAGTCCAGACACATTATCCTGATTAATCGAAAATTAATAACCAATTTTAATATTTATGAACTTGATATATAATTACTATTTAATGGAAGCCTGCTATTTCTAATTATAAAAAAATTAAAAAAAGAAAATATTTCTAATTAGTTTTTTTTTAACATGACTTTCAAATTTAAATCGCGTTTAATAGCAGTTAAGGGTAGAGCTAAAAGGTGCTCATCCACATATATTAAAAAAATGATAATTTATGATAATTTTAGGAAAGGACCTTGTAATTACCTCATATACCATGTATATACAATTGTGTGTATACAAATTTATGTAAATGATATTTAATAATGCTTATCGACGTGTTTTAACGGTTCGATACGTACACACAGATAGATTCAAAACGTAAACCATAACTGGTCATAACGAAGGTCTTCACAACAACATGTAATAAATTATTATTGAAAAGCATCGATCATTAGTGTGAAACCTTGCTTATAAAAATCAATACGCAGCCTAATATCATTCTAATAACGAAGACCGTTTTCCACAACAAAAATTGCATTCAATTTTACCAGTTGAAACCGTCAAAATTTTCCCATGAAATTAGAAACCACGATAATTTTATTATAATAAACTTCAAAAAATTCAAAATTATTTGTCATTACCTAAAATGTTAATATCGAAGTAGGTAAACGTATTTCCGGTTCAAATAAAATAATTTATGTTGTATCCCGAAAAGTTTGATAATTTAGTGTTAACGTAAATATTAAAAAGCAGTAGTTTCAAGTTGAATAACTTGGCAAGTCGAATCGATACATTTCGTTCATCTTTATTAATGAGGATTTTCATAAAAACAAACATAATATTATTATTGTTGGTCCCGGAAGCCGAACAAGGTCTCTCAATATTTAAATAAAAAGCAAACAGAAAAAATATCAATTTAGATTTAAATAACATTCACGCTTAGAAACTCTCTCCACTTCCCCAATTACTCTTTTTTTTTAAGCAGACTAACTTACCTCCATCCTGAATTAATTATGAACCACTTATTAATATGCTAAATTTACAACTGAACCGTGAAAATTACATGATTACTGCAATTTCTAAGACGCTATTGTTAAGAATAACCATTTCAATTTTATCTTTGGACAAATATGATAAGATTTGATGTAGTACCTAAGTTTAAAACGCACAAAAAATAGTTTTTTGAACCGAAATCACCAAACATTAAACGTTATCGTTTAGCACTACCGGAAGATTGGATAACCTCCGCAGTTACATTTTGAAAATTTTCACTTTTTTTAATCATATTTTTCCCACGTACACGAAAGCAAAGAAAATTGCAAGTCAAGTAACAGACAATCAGTTCTAATAATATGATAAGGTAACAATAAAATTACTTGTTTTACTGCATGTAGATATTAAATAAGAAATATAAAAAAAGGCTTACATAAATCATTTTTAAATGCTTTCCAGTTTTTTAGAGCACGGTTATGCAAAAAAGTGGTTTAAAAAACAAACGTAAATAGAGATTATAAAATAATTAACATTCTTAGGCGGAGTAATGAAGAAGAATGTATCGCCATTAGAAAAAAATAGATATACGCGATTAACCAACAATAGAATTAAACCTATGTAACAATGACTTTAAAACGAGAAATTTAGCTCACTGTAAGCAAACAATAAATATAAACAATATAGGTAAATATTGCGTAATAATTATTATGAATGTAAACAATTTGATATGGATCATGGAAGGTAAAAAGTTCAGAAAATAAATTATTGTACATTTTAACATATTTTGAAAAATATATACAATCCAGGACTTTTAGCATTTGACCTAGAAAAAATTGTCTGAAAATTGGCCTAAATGACCTTCATATGTATGAAACATACTGAAACACTCCTAAGATCGCAACTGTATTGCTTTTTAATAAAACCTATCTAAAAATATTGTAAATTGAAAATTAGCTGAAGTATATCTAAATCTTTGAATATTTAAATACTATATATCCAATTTAGCCAAAATTTAATCAAAATGTGATTTTTTAAAAGCGAGTAAGTTTTAGCATATTTGTAAAAATTAAATTTAAACGTGAAAAATAATTTTCTCTTTGTAAGATAATTCATTACAATTTTGCTCTTCTTTGTACGCATTTATCATAATAATTATATAAATGAAAAATAAAGTAATATTAAAATTACAGAGAATTAAATTATCTTTCACATTGCTCTCTAGCAGGTTTTACCTTGCCCTAATCAAAAATCGAAAAAATACACGATGAAATTTAAATTTTACAAAAAGGTGGAAAATAACTTACCCTTAAGGGTGCGATTTTATTATTCAGCAAGATTATTTGAGCTAATTTTTCATCTACAATATTTTTGCTAAGTTTTAGCAAAATTTTTTAATATGTACCTACATAAATATATGACTTACGCATTTATTACAATAAAAAAACAAAGATGTCACGGATTACAGTCTTGGAAATTTCAGTATGTTGTTCAGTAATGCTTGAGGACCATTTAAGCCAATTTCTAGGTTTGAGCAAAATTTTACATAAAATATCTGGTGTTTAAATGTCAAACGTATTTGTCCTTGCACTACGGAAGTGATTTTTTGAATGATTAATATAATATTATAATCCTCTTTTAAAATCCAAATAATTTATTTTTATTTATTTCTTTCAACTGCAATTCCCCGGTCTTCCTGAAGGTCTCGCAACCTTTTTTCCTTTGACTGCAGTGTGCGAGCCAAGTGTTGTATTATCACACATATGGAACCTATAGTTTAACCTGGGTTTCAAACACAAACAAGCAGGTTTTTGATCATTTTCTCCTGCAACTTACTAACTTTACTTTCACTCAAAATCAAACAAACTTAATTAAATATAGAAGAGAGGTTGTCTGTCCTAATACCCTAACGTATTCTTGTAAACATGGATTTGTAGGGTATTCTCGTGCCACAAATGTTATTTGATTTGATCTGGGCTCCAAACCACGAGATAGGTAATATGAGGTCAATTGGAGAAGATTTACTAAAAAAATTGTGACTCCCCGATTTTGTGCATTTATGAGTAATACTTTGCATAGTCACGGTTCAATAAAATTATAACTTTATAAGGCGATACAGAATTAAAAACAACTACAAATTCAACATCGAAAAGTAATTTATATTTTTATTGTATTTTATCTTAAATATACAAAGTACTTGTAAAATATTAACAAATACATAATTGCGTATCTACATAAAATATGTGCATACGTAATATAGTGTTTATTTTTTTAATCAAAATTGTTAATCGATGTTTTGTTTCTTAGTAATAGAAATTCTATACTACTCATAAAAAATATAAATAACTGAAAAAGTAATCATTGAAAGGTTCAACATACTCATTATTAAACGCGCAAAAGTTTGTCATATAAAAATGTAGTCATAATATTCAATAATAATAATCAATACTTCATATTTTTTGTTAAGATTTGATTTTTATTGTTTTGTTATTTTGTTATTTTGATTGTTAAGATAAGATTTGAAGATCGCACTTTAAATTCCTGCAAATAAAAGACAGGGGCGCAACTGAAGAATGGGACTTAGTCTAACAAAATCTAAAATTATTGTTCATTGAGCTATTTTTGCTAGCTATGTTTGAGATATTAGCCCCCCCCTCCCAAATATTAGATCTAGTTGAAAACAAAGGTGATATCACCACAATTACAGCGGCGTAGCCAAGGGATAGGCTGTGGCCGACCTTAGGTTTAATAAAATGAATTTGTTTGTCATTCTTTAAAATACATTTTTACATAAAATTCATTGGATAAATTTCAATTATTAAAAGTTATACTTATTTATCACGACCGTATTCGCGTCTAATTTATGTGCTATATAATATTTTAAAATATTGTTTTTATTAAAGTGCACTGATTGCCAAACCGAGGTCACCGATTCGAAAACGGACGCAGCAAGAATTCTGACCGTCTTCCTCTAGAAAGGAAACAATCGAGGTAATCTGCCAAGAAAATTGTTCTCGAAACAAATGTACAACATGGCTCAAAACATTTCTATCGAGAGGCGAACGATTGAAGAGAACAAACATTTTATATACTGTTACCAAATTTAGGTATCTATAAAATTTGTGCAATTTGTTGATATAACGAAAGTAGCCAATTTAAAAAATATAATACATTTTCTAGGCCCATTATTTCCGCTGTAGCATACTGAATTTCAAAAAGAACCAGTGTGTCATTTATCAATTTAGGAATTCAACAGCCCTTAAAGCAATAAATTTTATATTTTATTATACCTTAATTGTTTATCGAAGTCTTTGAAAAAAAAACATTTATGTCAGTAACAAAAAACGTATGACTAATAGGTACGTTAAACCCGCACCAAAATGTCTGGCGACACCGCTACCACAAACTTCCAAACGAATGAAGTTTGAATAAGTATAATTCATTATTTTTTTGATATAGTACTATTAGGTACTTACAAAAATTAGTACAATTAGTCTTTGCTTTTTTCGCCTTGATTGTATAAACACGATTCTGTGTTGGATCTCCTATGAGAGCTTCCGGCATCTTACACGACTCCGTCTTCGACCTCACCCAATTGCTGGCGTGACTCGGCTTGTACCGAAACCTGCGTTCACTCCTGAATGTAGCAATTCATTTTTAATTGGCTTTAATATTAAGAAAGTTCGTGATTGCTAATTTGTTTACTTAGATTACGATTATTTGATTAATTATCTTATTTGACTCTGGCCAAAGCAAAAACTTTATTTGGATCGTCGCACTCGGAAATGTAATGGCGAACTACCGAGGTGCAATTTATGAAGGTTATATCTGCAAAGTGTGTATCACATGCGATGTTTGGATCCATCACAACGTCACATATAATGAAACGTATTGTTTCTTCGCCTATATTTTCTTTGTGGAAGCTCTTCTAGACATCCCCTTTTCTAATTCAATCACATGCCTTTCCCATATTTATAAAGCCAAGATGTAATAATTTTGCTTATTATTAGGCTAAATATAAGACTTTGTATTTCTCTGTTTATCATCATAGTCTGCGGTGTTGTCCACTTTAATTTTCTTTGTGTTTTGCAATTCTTTTTCCGCTATTAAAAATGTGTCCAACGTTCTATAAACTCTTTTTTGTCATACAAACAACAAAATATTTTATTGTTCTTCAAAACTTCTTCTTTTTTATAAACTTCCAATAGACTCACAATCAGATGAGGATTTCATAAAAATAATTTTAATTTTGCCTGGCACATATTGTGAATTATTAAATTATTATAAAGTATTACACGTACAAAATTTTTCAACTCGCAACTAAAATTCAAATTAATATTTTATCGCAGTGAAGTTTTTGTAAAATTTACAATTTTACAATACATAAACAATTACCTTCAAAAATGTTTAAAAATTCCTTTCTTTAATTTTCAAGGTTTGGTTAATAGTTGATATTTAAATTACGTTATTTTAGTAGATTCTGTTTTCCTAACTGCATTTTTATCATTAATTGTTTTAAATGTACAAAACCAAATTCAAACTGTAAAAGAAAGTACGTCGCAACCTTACATTTAAAAGATTGCAATGTTAAAAATACTTAAAAATTGTATACTACCTAAATAATGCAGATTCATTCTCTCCTTCATTAAAATAATGAATTTTACTTAACAGTTAAAATTCATTATTTTAATATGTTTGTTTATTTTAACATTACATACTACTAACTACCACACTATAAACTTAAAAATTCATTTTTTAGGTTAATTTTCTATCGTATGTTATTACTATATACATAAAAAAATTTACTGCTTAACGGGAATTCTGAACCACGGCAGTCCAATATACTTCATATTAGGAAGGTTTATTAGGTGGATTACACCTCCGTGGTTTGCCATTGCCTTCCAAAAAGAAACGGTCAGAATCAAAGCATTTACTTGACTTAGAGTCAAACCACGTACTTAGTGTTAAGGGCAGGATGTCACCGACAAAGATAGATATAACATTTAAATGCAATAGAAATCAAAATATGTTACAATTTCTCGATACTAACAAAAAGTATTATACGTTCAAGAATAACTAAAGCAGAAAATATAATATAAAATTAAATCTCTCCTCACATAAAATAAACAAAAGGCTGCATTTTAAAACGAATTAGTATTTAAAATTTTACTAATTCATATTGGTTTAATTTTACAAAAATTAGTTTTATTCGAAAGATTTATCTTTTTATTTTAGTTATTCTTGAACATACAATACTTTGGTCTCTCTCTAATGCATTTAAATATTATATCATTTATATCTGTCTTTGTTGGTGAGATCCTGCCCTTAACTGCCAAGCCTATGACCGTCTCTATTATTAGATTATTATATCTATAAATATTATATTCATTAATCTTCAGTAGTTAATGAGTCAGAAACGTTCCAACTTGTAAATTTTAATTTTTAATTCAATACCTACGACTTTCTTGTTTTTTCTCCAATATTCCAAAAATACTGAATATAAATAAATATATGGTGCCCGGGACTTTTTTGTAAAAATCTTAATTCCTAAAAATTCTTTTACACGTCTTCTAGTTGTACTAATTCAGAAAGCACAATTATGGTAATCTAGGAATTTTCAATAATTGTAATGCAGTTTAATACTATGTCCTTAACCTTAACCTAAGCTTAACTTTTCAAATCTAACATTCGGTCTGTAAGATTGACGGCTTCGAATACACCCTTATAATATATTATTTAAAAATTTACAAAAAATTAAAAATATGGTTTAGTGCTATATTTTTATATCCCAACTTAAATAAAATATTCTCAGGAGATTATTTTTTAAATTAGAAGATTTCTTCATTTAGTTCGTCACCGAGACTGATTAGTTCCGGAAGGTTAAGATTGTGAATATGTAGTAATTAAAATATTTTAAAACAAAGTAAAAAACTGTAAGCATGCAGCTGCTTTCTCAAATAATATTTAACCTTTTCTTGTTGTATTTAAGGTAAAATATCTATTTTCAAACAAATTTTCTTTTACAAACCACAGTTCAAAGATTGGAGGAGCTGATTACTTTATCAATTGGGATCCCCCAAAATAAAGAGATATTTTTTTACAATTTGACGATTACCAAGCCGATAGTGAATATACATAGTATATTCACACTTGGCACGGTTTTTGAAATTATTTAATTATTACTAATAATAGCCATGCTGCTGAACTTTAATTTAAGAAAATAAAGCAAATTTTTTAAACATTATTTAATGTTGTGCTATCAATCGTTCGAACAGAACCAACATTTTAGTGCAATTCTGATTTGCACTATTTTATTTAACTTGATAAGCTTCAGATGGCAAGAGCAGAGTATTATAACAAAAATAAAGCTTTGCTGTTATTTATAAATTGAAACCATTAACTACAATCTTTAGCTTATTTAATTAATTGTTGACTAACGTAGCTGCATATTCAACTAACCAATGCTTTTTACATTTTTACTTTTTACATAAATAATTTGAAACTGAATTGCTTTACATAGTATTAATATTTTATGGCGTGATTTAAATAATTATCATGCAATGTATTCTCAATTTTATACAAAATTCTTAGAAACCAAATTATATAACTATTGCAACAAAAATTAATTTAAATCAGCAATAATTGTTTTGCAATTGAGGTATATGAGTCAGCTATAAAGCTACGTACAAAATAGTGCTTTCAACAGAAAAAAGTTTCCATCACACAAAATTTATTATTTATTTATACACTTACCGGTGAAGAATCATGCTTATTAGAACTGCTGTTTAATTGATCTTTATAATTCACTGATAAATATGTATCACTGCGTGAATGATCACGTTTCGTTTTTGGTTGCGGTGAAGGTTTAGGGCTACTCCTGGGGCTTGTGTTAGGGCTTGAAGACCTAATCGAGAAAATATACAAAATATAAAGACAAAAATTTAAAAATTCATTTAACAAAAAACTAACTTATTTCTCCAAGTTTCACTTTGTAAATTATTAACATTTAACAATTCTTCCGAATTAACCATCATCGTAAATTTACAAACACATTAAGCAAATAAATAATTGTAGCATTCAAAAATTATCTTATAAACAAGGTATGACATACATTTCCAAAGCTCGTCATTCCATTTCCCACAGATATTCACATTGTGGGAATGAAAATTGTCGTTGATTTTCATGTAAAAACGATAACAATAATTTAATCGAAAGGCTCGACTTTTTGTGCAATTACATTATTATCATTGTAAACTGATACTACACTATTATTGCAAAGTTATAAACAAACGACAGCATTGCTGTTTTAGCAGTGACAAGATTGACAATCAAAAGTTTTGGCAACCGTGTTGTCTAAAAATTGCAGCAATCTATCTGATTTTTACTTACAGCGACATCTATATGTTTCCTTCCGTAACATAATTTACAAAAATATAAAAACAAAGGTAAAGGTTGGCCCGATTTGGCCTTCTGCTTCATGAAAATGCAAAGTTTTGACTCAATGTGTAAAAATTAATTAGAATCGTGATTAGAATGTATAACACAGTGGCGTATCTTATGGTTTAATTTAAAGACTTGCTGGCAGTGGCGGCTGGTACGCGGAAGGCAATGAAAAAAAGTGTTTAATTTTTATTTTAAAATATAATACAAAAATATAACATAAAAATTCTGTTAAAGTAAAATTCTGTCCGCCACTTATAATTTATATTATAGCAGTATTCTTTTTACCTATTTTATTTCCATCTCAGTTGCACAATTGAGATAAAGTGAGCTGAGAAAAACTGAGATTAACTGAGTCAAAGTGAATTAAATTTTGAATTTAATTATTTTGAAGTTTGGTAGTACTAACCAAATTGTTTTTTGTTATTATTGTATAATGTCAACATAAACTTCAAAAAGACGAATTAAAAATTTAAGGTGCAGTAGATATTAATATGATTGCAATAAGTGACAAGTTTAATTCAAATCAACCAATCCGGGCCATTTCCCAATTTTTCTCAGTTGTAACATTTCAAAACAGCAAAATCAGTTTGGGTATGAAAGAGGATAATTTTGTCACGTAAAACTCAGTTCGGCACGGCACAGTACTTATGTCAAAACGGTAAAAAAACACCCTTTCGACTGAGTAACTGAGTATCTCAGTACAATCTCATTTAAAATAGGTAAAAAGAATACAGCTTATATAAGTTGAGTTGAACAGCCAAAATGATAGCAATCGTAAATCGATCCAACCTGTTGAACACCTTTATTTGTTATTTTGTTAAATGACATAAAGACAAGTTTTCTGACGTTTGGAGAAAATTTTATATTGTTTCATTGGAAGCGATTTTTGAGTTCTTAGGATTGACGAACTAGCGGAGTGGAGGAAGACCGACAATGCATTAAAGTACATTTGCTTCGAATAAAACATCATATTTTTTTAAACGTAAAAAATGGTCTTCAATAAAGTAGTATTTTTTAAAATGTCAATTATTTTTTAAAATATCTTCTTATAATAAAATACTAATTTATACATATTATTTTAGGAGTTACTGAGAATATTTTTATCCGCTTACCTTTCCAAAATAAAAATTTAAAAAATTTTAACGAAACAATTGAGAAAATTATAAATGACATTGAAAACTGACAGTTTGAGAAAAACCATTTTGTTTATTTGTTTTTACAGGTATTCTTTTGTATTTTATATCTAATACAATATAAATCTTGTATTTATAGTGGTAAAATAAATAAATTAAACTTTTTTGTGTAGTTTTTATGAAAGTGTCACAGCACGCGACCGCGCCGCAGAAGCCTTATGTCCTTTCATGAAAAATAAAGTTCTACTTATTATTTGTGCAATTATTAACAGAATATTAGCAAACTAAACTGCGATTTTATATTCTTAAAAACAATAATATATAAAATTAAAATATTTTTTAAATTGTGTAAAAAATATTTTAAATTTATGGAAGTAAAATTGCCTTTATAATAAAATATTTAGCAGCGTTGTCACGTTTATCCAACTGCGAAGAGAAGGATAGAAGTTCGCATGGTAACAAGCGAAAGATTAAATCGAAACGCAGCACCGACAACACCGGCAAAATAGTTGATAGGTTCTCGACGCCATAAGTGATATAGAGAAGTTGTTCTTTAAAAAGTTAACGTGAATATATAAAAATGTTTTACGAATGTAAGTTGACGCATTTTTACGAAACTAAAACGCCTTGGTATTTTAATTTTGATTTTGAAAACGCAGCTGCGAGTTTCACCTTTTGGCGGTGCTATTATTTTTGCTCCCCCAAGCTGTTTTCTGTAAGCGTAAACAATACACGCAAGCTTTTTAATTTCGTTCCAATTAACTTAATATTAATGTGATGTTTTATATGTAGCGAATTTAGTGATTTCTGCGATTAAAATGCAATACTTTGTGTGGTTTAGATGTATTTGAGCAAAATTTATAATTTGCCCTTGAAGGATTTGCTGTCATTGCTTATGTTACGGTTACAAAGTCAATTAAAATTGTTTTTTTTAATTTCAGGTTAATGCAATATGAGTTCGGCGTTAAAACCAGTTCTAACTCCATCCGGAGCACAAAATTCGTCTGTTCCACCTCAGCTGAATAAGCCCATGCATCCGCAGGGTGCATCAGCAACCTATGGTCAGTCGATGTCGCACCTACCGCAAAACCTTGTCAATATACCACACAATCCACCCAATTCTGCCAATTTACATAATCCTGCACACTCCGTTTCAAATCACAACGCAAATCATTACTCGTTAAATGTACCTAATGCTTCTCAACATTACACCACCGTTAGTGGGGTTACACCTAACTCGAATACAAATCAAACCGTCAGCCCTCCAAAAACTTCTACATTTAACCCCACTTTTCAGCAAAACATTGGGAATTCGTACAAAACTCCTAGCGTATCAACTCCAACTTCACCTCCACCTCAAACCCCAACAAATTTACCATCACCTCCTCAGCCCCAAAATGTTTCTTCTTCGACAACAGATACAACGACTGCCGAAAAACCTCAATCAAATGGCACTCAAGAATCAAAAGATTCAAATAATTCGGAAGTACCCCAAAATTATAGCATGAGTCAAGCTGTTAAAGAAAAAGTTGAAACTCCCCAGTGCACCACAGTGTTGCCAGAAAAAAGTAAAGAGACGAAAGAAGAAGTTGTCTCTACTCCCATAGTAATATCAAGTGCAAGCGAGCCGAAGACCAATACAGATGTAAATAAATCGCCACCAGAGGTAATTACCTCGTCGCCATCGACCGATAAAAATTGTACACCAACAGACAGCACAAGTTTGGTGAATAATGTCACCGAATCATTGCCTGCTATTACAACAACAACTGCCACCACTACAACAACTGTTAACTCCACAACTGTGAACTCTACGACTGTTAATTCTACAACTGTTTCACCTACGCAAGCTAATCAACCAACTCCTACTTCCAGCTTGCCTACCGAATCAGCAGCAACGCAAGAATCGGCCACTCCAACAACTACCACAGCTACAAAGCCAAAAGAACAGGTGATTTTTTAATTTTTATATTACTTGGAAATTAATATTAATTAGAAATAACAAAAACTGCATGCTTGATTTTTGTATAAACATTTAATCTCTCGGAAGAACCTCAAATTGAGCTAAACAAGTTGTTTTTTTGAAATCGGCATGTAATTCGTTTCTTAACCAAGTTCTTGAAAATTTTTTCTTTCAATTCTTTGCTAAACCTTTACTCGCTTAAATAAACATACAGAAGAGAGGCCATCTTCCCCTGATTTTATAACTCGTGAACGCTTACTTCTGTAAGGTGTCGGCAACCGTTATAATTATTATTAATAAATTAATATCATTTGATTTGTAAATTTTCTATTACAACTTGCTCAACTCCTTTTTACTTAACCTTTCACATACTTAATTAAATATACAAAAGAGGGGCCACCTGCTCTTACAAATCGCAACTTGTGCAAGCATATCACTTTTGTAAGGTATCAACTGCCACTTAACCCTTGAATAATCGAGGTGGGCCACTAGACCTATTTTGAACTTTGATTATAGTTTTTATTTCTATACAAATATGAATATTTCACTTGGAAAAATAATTGTTTAAAAATAGACAGATTAAAATAATCAAGTTTAATTTATAGACAATTTTCTACGGCAAACAATTAATATTAAATGCTGGGTATCTTAAGTTGCATAAGATCATCTCTTGATTGATAGCGTTCTCATTCATTACAATAGGATGCAGGAATCTTAAAAATTTAAGTTATTATTCCATTTCACAGTGTTTGGATGTAAGGTGGCCACCTGTTTGGATCTAACGGGTCCGTATATCGAAATGTATATTTAAAATTGTCTCGATTATTGGATATTAATAATTATGTTGACCATCAAAGCGATTCGTATACAGATTGCTTTAAGAGGGGGCTTATTTCAAGAAGACAAAATGCTATCAACAGGTAGCATGATAATAGAAAAATAAACGTTTACTAAGATAGAATAATATATTCATAGATTATATAAATAAATAATAATTAATTTATGAAACAAGGTTATTTAAGCAAAATTTCAAATAAAATTAAATCGAAATATTTTTGATATAATTCTGAAATTGAATTTAATCTTTAGTAATACATGGAATAACATAGTTTTGCTATATTGTCACCCTAATTATCAAACCTCGTAACTTCATTTTTGATTATAAATAAGATTTTGATGCCATCTGCTAGAGGAAAAATGCTGTATAGATGGCGAAAATTTTGTAATAGCACATAATTTTGTTTTTATATAAATGAACAAAATAGAAAACCTCTCAATTCCATTCCGTATTGCGCATCAACTAAATACTTGTAACTCCATGATCTCTAATCTAAAATTTTGTCATGATCTGTTGTAACAAACTGTGCGAAAAATATTTATATAAAATTAATTAGTTTATTGTCTTAAAATATAATTTAAATAACTTGAAGAAAATTGTAACGATAGTAATTTGTTTGAATTTTTTAGAACGTTTTTTGCGTTTTCTTAGTAAGATAGTTTTCAGGGTGATCAATCGCAAAGGCAACCACATGTAATATTTGGCTATGTTGTAAAAATAATAGCAGTAAATTGCGAATATTTTTGTGGGTGAATTCTGATTAGTGCATAGGACGTAATTTCAAATTATCGAGCAATTAAAAAGCATCTATAAAAATAAAATAATTTGATAGAAACTTAAATTTGGTTGTTCTTTAACTCATGTTTGCTAGTTTACAACTTCTTGCATCATGATCCAAGATCAAACATTTAATATTTTTGTAATGCTTGTAAATTCGAAGGGTTTTCATCACATTTTCACTTCTTCCAAAAATGTATTTCTATAAAACGGATTTCTCCCCCACCTTAAAATGTTAGTGGTGTCTGGAGCAAGTGCTTATATATTAATTTTATTGGCATGTCTTGTGTATGCAACCTGACTGGCATTCAAAAGATATGATTCACAAATGTTGAGTAAGAGAGAAGGCATAAAATTTGTCAATATTTTACTCTACA
The DNA here is from genome assembly GCA_911387805.1 of Cantharis rustica. Taxonomy (NCBI): domain Eukaryota; kingdom Metazoa; phylum Arthropoda; class Insecta; order Coleoptera; family Cantharidae; genus Cantharis; species Cantharis rustica. The sequence goes on from OU426879.1 coordinate 43,292,397, forward strand.
AATTAATTAGTTATGGATCATTGCATAGTGAGTTTTTATCAGGTTAAAATTTAAGCACCAAGTCAATATTTTTCCATACGTATTAATTATCAATTTTATTTTGTAGGCAAGTCAAAAATCACCTGTGAAATTGGCCGCAACTCCTAGAACGCCTACACGAAAACCCAAGAGTCCAAAATTGGAAACACCATATTCCTCGAAATGCCCAAAGAGTGTCGTCTCGGAAGTAAAACCTGCTAACCAGAAATCTCCGGGTTCAACAGGAAAAGCAAAAAGAAATCGTATAAAAACCCAACCCTATCAGTGTCCATTGCCAGAGGTCGAACTGGTATCAAAAATTAGTGTGACCACTCCTAAAACCAAAAACAGCGAAGACAAATTGATTATTTTTTACAAGTTAGTAATGTTTAGTCAGTCAATTTTGAAATTCTAACATTTTTAATAAATAGGAACGAATTCTTGGCTGTTCGAAATTCAGAAGGAGGTTTTTATATCTGCCAAGCCGTACAAAACATATACAAAAGTTCGCCAAGAATACGAATTCGGTGGTTATCGCAAGACAAAAATGACAAGGAAGCATATTCACCTGATTTTTACGATTATACTGGTAAGGTTCATTTTTTATATATAACAAAACATTTGTTCCAATTAAAATTATCGTTTTGTTTTTTCTTGCATATCTTTATTATTTTAATTTTATAAACATTTTGATAACAATATGTTTTTACTAAGATCTTATTCCACTTTGGTTTTAAACAATAATATATTTATTTTATCGACAAGTGATGATTCAGAAATACCTGTGGTATAGTTTTGTAAAATTATACGTTCAAGGTTACATAAATTGGAAGTGGGTTTAGTGTAAATAAAATTTGAAGCAGTTAATGCTATTATTAATGTGCAAAATTAGTAACAACAGTTTTGTTATTTTGCAGATTTCGATTGTATTTTGACCAATTTAAATTTGAGTCGTATGGATAAAGGAAAATATAGATTACCCGCCAACGAAAGAATAAGAACCGACAGCATCTTGAAGAGAGCGTTAGCCGTTGAACAAGGCGATGCTACTCCACCATCTTTGACGGAAGAACATCCCGATGGTTGTAAGAAACTCACACTTGACAAATCGATATATTTTATTAATGCATTTTTTTATAACAGTGGATTTATCTTTGTACAAAGAAGAGAGTCAGCTGAAGAAGCGGAAATCTTTAAAACGTAAATCGACATCCCCACTAAAATCATCGCCGTCATCTTCGACCAGTAGTTCAAAGACGCCTGATCAAACTAAAGTTCGGAAAGTTGCAACAAAGCCTAAATTATTGCCGGTTAAGAAGTCGACGGTTTTGAAGAGAGCTCTGTCTGTAAAAACAAAAAAAATCGCTGCAAGTACGCGTGCTGAGCGTGCATCCAAAAGAAAACTTGAAGTGACGACAGTTTCTCCTAAAACTAGTCCGGTGATCGATCATAAGAAAGCTAAAGTTTTAGCTAAAGTTGCAAGAAGAGCTGCCGTAGCACCTCCTAAAGTTCAAGCACCCCCAAAACAAAGTAAGTATCAATGTTGATTTGAAAATGTTTGTTTTGTAATGTTTTATTTTTTTTATAAAGTTTTAAAAGCAAATAAACAAGTGGCTTCTACTTCTAAGAAAACTGTCCCAGTTACGAAAAAAGAGAAACCGGTAGCAGTAACTCGCAAATCGAAAAGAGGTAAAAAATAAAAGTGTGTGGTGTAATAAGGTGTGCATAATTTGTTTTGATTTACACAAAAAGTTTTGTAAAAGTAATTTAGTTTTTTTGTTGAGAAAATATAATATTTTGAGAATAACAAGAAACGAATGCAAAATATGCATTTAAAAGTTGCTTTACTTATCACTTGAATTTTGCAAAATGAAAATTTGGATTATCAGTATTTAGGTTTTGAATTGTAATTAGTAGTTGAGATACCTATAATGTTAAAATGAAAATTGTGCAAATGAGTGGCACCCGGTATAATACAGTGTTGCAATTTTAGTTTATGTATTTTGTGCATATTTTTTTAAAAACACTAATATAGAGAGCTCTCAGGGCAAGTGGCATTTAGTTTATGAACAATTTGGTTCAAAAAAATTAAGAAACAAATATACTAAAGTAATATTTTTTAGGAAATTCTAGGAATTTAAATGTTTTAATTTTAATTGGGTTATTTATTTTTGTTTGGATATACTAGTGTTTTTAAAATGATCACTTTTATAAGATAAATTTAATTTTTTATAAATATATATATATAGCACTAGATTAGTATGTTTAGTTCTTGACTTTGTAATTATATTTTTATTCAACTTTATGTCGTTTTAAAATATTGTGTAAGTGAACATTTTTAAAAAGTAACTCAACCTATTGCATTATTTTTTATTTTCTGAGATCGATATGATCATAATAAATTGGAAAGACCAACTTTAAACATAATAAATACACAGCACAAAACCATTACGAGTTATCATACTTAGATTGTAGTCATTGTATGTTCAATTGTTTGTGCTTGTCAGTTATGTGGTTATAAGGATGTGAAATTTAAATTTTTGTTCAAATGTCAAAAATTTGATCTGATTTCCTTTAGATATATTTTAATTTATAATATAAATAAATGGTTTTGAATAAAATGTATTTATGAATTTTAATAATTGTTTATTTTAATCGACTACCATTTTTTTACGAAATTTTTACTTACTTTTACTAGGGTAGGAATGCAAAAAAATATTTTCAAGTCGATATGACTTGACTTGGGGAATATAATTAGTGGGGTGATTTTCCATAGCTCACAGATTGATCTTGGGTCTTCGGATCACAGAAGTGTATCCTACACGACCAGGATTTGAATCTTGGTTTGCCACTTTCTGGTAAATAACAAAAGATTTTTTTACCGATTTACAGTAAGCAGATTGAATAAAATTTTTTTTTTAAATAATATATAAGTGCATTTTATTCTAGGTTCCATAATCTATAAATCAAGAAACTATGGAAGATCATACGAAAGTATTTGATTTTTCAGATTGTGATTTGAAGAATATAACGGAAGATGAGATTTTCGTAAGTAAACGATTTGTTGTGACAAACAACTACAACATAACGGAAAGATTTGAAGGAAAGTTTATCAAATTTTTAATAAAAATTTGCACCGTTAAAATTATACTTGTGAACTCGATAAGAATAATCGAACGAGGAACGCAAATTTTTCTTAGATTTAGACTGTCTGAAGAAACAAAAGTCAAATTAATCGGCTATTATCGAAATGGTCAGACATCTGCAACAGCTCTAGGTTACTTAAAATTTTAAATGCATCGTACGTACAGTAACTATGAAATGTTGGCAGACAAAAATATTGTCCTGATTATGATTACTGTACTATTTATTTTGGAAGAAATTGAGGACTCTGGGAGTTTGGTCAATAATGTAGGCCAATATATCGCGAGTTTGCAAGTATAATGAAAAAGTTTCTTGAAACCTCTCCGTGTGAGGTATTTCCAGCAATAATGGCTGGTTTAAATACAATACTTAAATAGGTTCTGATAAGAATTCACAACGATCTTTCTGAAAATTAATTTCAAGGTTTTATATTTTTTAGAAGTTAACAGGTGGAATAGTATGCGGAGAGTACTCGTTCAATCAACTGCTTCATCTAGAAGAAAAAATGAAAAAATAGTTAGGTCGTCAAGTTGATGATCGTTTAAAAAAATTCAGGTATTTTAAGAAAGAAGAAAAGCAAAATTCGAAAGTATCAAATTCAGTTAACGGATAATAACAGTAAAACTACTTGAAATCTTGGAAAACTGTATATGCGTTATTTTGTAAATGGTACATATATTTAATGGTTGATGTTTGAGAAATGTAGATCTGCAATGCTATTGATTAATTAATATTCGATGTTAACAAACACTAATACAAAACATTATTTTATGTTGATCGAGTTTTTTTAACATAACAAAACATCTCAAAAGCTTGCAATTGTTAAACTTATATATTATTAGTCGGTGACAGCTCTTTTAAATTTTTTCATAACAATATGATTTTGATATCCGTCTGCTGTAAGGGGTATTGGGTATATTTAAATATTTAATAGTTAAGAAAATTAAAACACAATCGTTATCATTATTTTTATTGGTCCACACAATTTAACATAGTACTTTTTTAATACTTTTTGATTAAATATATTTTTCAAACAATCATTTTTTGGCTCACAGTTAGGTTCGATTTGAAGCATTTCCTGAATTAACTTTGCCATAAAAAAAAACTTCGTAAGATATTGAAGTCATATCATAATGGCAAGTCGCAGGACACAGTTCTCGTAAAATATCTTGGCCCTTAAGATTGGAATGCACAGTAAAATAGTGCACATCTCTTTGACTTTGTCGGTTGAATACCGGTTTGTTTCATATTTTGCTTGTGTATCTCATGGGCCCAATTATCTTTCGGGAGCTGTACATAGGTCTATGTATACTATACATATAGGGTGTATGATTCTAATAGATAACTCATACTATTCAAATCGTTATTACGTACTTGACAAGCGTTGAGGTTTTTTTGAAATTTTTGTTAAAAATGATTATAATAAATCATTATGACTTCTTATCACTGTCGAAGCTAAACAAAGGCATATTTTTGATTGTATAATTATTCTAAACTCCAATTACGAGGTTTAAATTCAGAAATAAAGTAATGGGTATCTCTTCGTAAGAAAATATGTCTACCGGTTTCAGTTTATTAGATTACCATCGAGATATATAATATAATCTGTCATAACATTCAGCAAAGCCAACTCTTTAACGTCAATAATATTTGAAAATGGTTTTTACAAAAGAAATAAATTATTGTAATATTTAAAATTAAGTGTCCCGATGATGATATAATAAATCGAAATTGGTTTGTTTTTTTACAAGGAGATACCTGGTACCTCAATAATTTTTAATAATGAAATGGTAAGATCGATTTTTGAAAATATTACGTGGTTATTAAAGTTCAAATAGCGTCAATGGGTCAATAAAACACCAAAGTAGATTTCTGTTTAATTAGTAAAGTTAATTAAGAGTAGCGATGTAATAACATACCTGCGAGTAGGTAGTAGATACCCATTCATGTACATACTTTGAACTCTAATTGGAGCTATTCAAGAAGTTCTGACTTAATTCTATGATCCGTCTAGTAAAATTAATCAAAGCAAATGCTTTCAATTAAATTAAATACATTTTCCAGTCAATATTTCTTTTCGTTTATTGAAATGTTTAAAAAGATAAACATTTCAAGTTTTTAAATAAATTCGAACACGAATTTATTAATCCTGGCGCAATTTTGTAATTTATTTTATACAGTTTTTATCTTTGCTGGGAGTTAAGTAGTCATTAAAATCATACACCAGAATACTATTTACATTTATGAACACTAAAAGAATATACATCTTCATCACTATTCCATTTAAAAATATTATTTTTTTATGTAAAAATATTTTTATAAGTGTTACTGTTAGTGGTACGTACATTGAGGCATAGGTATACATATATATTTTAATTTATTTGAAACATAACAATCACAAAACTTACTTTCTTGTGATATGTAGCAAAATATAATATCGTCAAAATTGTGTTTGTGTAATATTATAACAACTCAACCATACCGCCCGGAGACTAGAAACCATAGTGCAATGTTAGTGTCATACAAAATTTTAAATAAAAAATATTGTTGTCTGGCACCGGGAAAAAAACTGCTTTCATTTTTTGTGAAAGCAGTTGTTTGACTTTAGTGCCGGCGACGAGCGGCGCTAAAGTACTAAATACTTTGGTGCTGCTTTTTTATAATTGAATATTAAAACAAAATATCATTCCTACAGGGAAATAACACATAAAAAAAACAACAATATCAAGTGGTCGGTAATAAATGCGATCAAGGAGATTTCTGGACAAAAATGTTTACAATTTTAAAGTTGGCACACTGGTAAAACAAATCGGCGAAGTGCAATAGCATTGTTAAATGTTGGTAGGGCATTTCTAGTGATACATTTTATAGTGTTATGGAAATTAAAGAGATTTCATTGAGCAAGAATTTTAAGATTTATATTTTGCTTAAAAAATAATATAGTACAAAAATGAAAGTGAGACTAATAATAGGCATGCTAAAATATAACGAAAAAGATGGGATGTAAAATTTTAAATAGTGTAAAAAATTATTTCTAATGAGTATAGGTAGTAGTACAAAATTAAAGATTAATTACGAAGTTTTAGCTTATTTAAAAATTAAATTAAACAATGGATGCGATACGAGTGCATTTAAGTTAAATATTAACAGCATTGTCACCGCAAATACAATTAATTTTTGTACCTAATGCCTAGTTAGTTACGACTGGGAGAGCTTATTTAAGGATTGATAACTTCCTTGGGGGTTTCATCAGGACTAGGACTATCATCACGTCTAGAACGAACCCTGACTACGTGTCTGTGCGTATTTCCTTCATATTTGGAACCATAGATATCGCCAGCACCATATTGGGTCGTTTGACTTGGTCCGGATAAGAGAACCTTCTCTGAATTGACTTCTTCAATGTTTGAAAACAGCAAACCTAAGTTTAATTGAGGAATTTCGTAAAATACAGTCATTGTTAACATCATAAATGTTATGCCTAGGAAGAGGTAACCTAAAACAAATACAATTTACGTTTAATTGAACGATAAAACTTTTTATTTTACCTGTCGTGGCAATTTTATATATTGGACGATGCGGTTGAGCTGGTGTGTCACCTGGTATGTAGTCTCCTAGTCCAATAGTTGTTAAAGAAATAAAACAATAATAAATAGAATCCAGATAATCCCATTCTGGTTCGAATGCAGCAAAGATTGCTGCAGGTATCAACATGAAAAATGTTAACAATATTGTAACTGGAATCAAGAAAACAACGTTTAAAGTTTTTCCTATGAAAGCAAGACGAAAAACTTACCTATTACAAAAAGATGTATTAATCTTATTTTAAACGGTTGATAAAGGTGTCCTAATCTAGAGTTTAAAAATTGAAGGAACCATAGCGTCGGAATCAATAGCCTTTCCACAAGAGCAGATAATAAAACCAATGTCAAAGGTATTCCGGCTACAGCATATAACATGCAAAATATTTTTCCCACTCGGCTTAGAGGCGTCACATGTCCGTAACCTGAAATAATTCAAATTTTGCGATTTAATAAAATGTTTTTGTTTTTGACTTTCACAGAGGTAATATTAGTTCAAGATTATCAGATCATTGCCCGATAAGGATGCGGCTATATTAAAAAAAATATTGCGATGTCCTGGATTTCACTTTTAATCAGTAATCAGATGTAGTCTAACTGAAAGTTCTTACTTCAAGTTAAGAAAAGTTTCGACAATTTTTGCAGATTACCGTGAGGAGGTGTTACATAAACTTCATAACATCTGGCGAATTCCTCAAATTTCAGAATGATTTAAATTTAATTTGACAACTTTAGAAACAGTTTTAGAAGTGAATGCATAATTTTTGGCACGACTTACAAGAAGAAACAAATAAGTTAAACTTGGGATTTTAAGCTTTTAGATATTATATAAAGTTTTGTTGCAGTAAGCGTAGAGCTTTAAACGATCTACATATTTTCGAACTAGATGTATTGCATTAACTTTAAAGGCTGAAGTCTCCGACAAAATTATGTATTAATAAAAAATAAAAAATTACTAAATTTTAACTTTTTTTGGTTTTAAGAAAAATATATTTTGCGCACTTGTATTACAATGTACTATAGGATTTTTTGTTTTAAATTTGGTATATGTTCTCGTTTTCAGTTTATTTTGTATTTTGAAAGAAATATTTGGACTCTTTTATTTTATTTTGTAGATACAAATTTTTATATCAAATTTCAATTTGTTTTTCGATTAATGACGTCATCGACTTTATCTTAAATTGAATTAAAAATATAATAAAATTATTGGTTGTTTATAGTTTTTATGATGTGTTTATTAATTTAAATTATAAATGATAAATCAATATCTGTAATACACATCTATGTATGTCAGATTTTAGAGCTATTGTTCATTTGGAAGTGATTGAAAAATCGATTTAAAACGTACTAATATCCATCAAACCAAGTTTAACAAAATATTATATTTTAAAAGTTACAGCTATTCGTACATTACCATTACATTATAAAATTTCTTGAATAATTTTTATTCGGTTGTTTCAAACAGTAAATTGCGTAAAAAACGACTTTCTGACAAAGATTGACATCAATCAAAGAAAAGCCGCTACATAAATAAACAAAATACAGGTATTTTCATCAACATTGACAAGTCGAAATAAAACAACAAATTTTGAAGGCGACTTCGCCGTCACCGTTTCGCCGTCGGAAATTTAGAATTCAATTTTTTAATATCTAAATGAGCCTCTAGACTATTTTTTAAGAGGTGGAGAGCAAACTCTACATTTTTTAATAAACAGTACAATAATGTAATAATAACGTATATTAAAATATAAGGATTAATTAAACAATAAAATTCGAATTATTTTTATTCAAATTTTTTTAAAACTTTTTTAACTGCTTTATTTATTGTTGTTTTGTATTATATTTACCGCCAAACTATAAAATTTACATTTATTTCTTCCATTGAATATTTTTTCATTTAATGTTAATTTTTCATAAATTTTATGAATTCATAATATGATTTATTTACGGATAAACCTTTTTACAATAATCATTACAGAAATTAATCAGAAATAAATTCACAGCAGTGCATTTCGGCGCGACCAGGACTGGAACCGCGGTTTCCCGCTCACAAGACCGTGCTTGCATACATTACGCCACTACACTTGCTATTTAATTATTTAGTTAATTTAGTAAGTTTATCTGTGCTAAAAATGTAGAAAAGTTTAAAATTCCTACTTAAATTTTACGTTTTATCTTTAACTAATAGAATACAAGGTTTTACTCCTTTTGAATTTCTTAATTTTGGTATTTTCATGTTTTATGGATTAAAAAATGTTCGTAACCATTGCGTACTGCGATAGCTAGATTATAAAAATAAAGGTAGAGATTCCAACAATTTGTTTTATTTTTATTGTTAATAAATTTAGTTTGGTTTCATAAAAGTTTTAACAAGCCGTTAAATTTAACTAAGTAATGGAAGTAATCTCTTAGTACTAACAAGCCAATAGAAATCATCTGCTAACTTTAACAGCTGGTTAAATATTTTATGAAACCGATTTTGGTAATTTTTAAAATTCAAAAATTCGAAATGCCAGCTTGTTAATACTATCAGGTTAATACATAATTATAAAATTACCAATTAAATAAACAATTTTTAACGTTATTATTTCTATTATTTTTACCGGTAAGCTAAAAAACAAAAATTTATTTTTTTGTTAAAAATTATCAAATTAAATTTTTATATTAGTAATGAAAATATCGATTTTTGTTCGGAAAAATGTTTTATTTATTAACTAAAAGCTAGGTAAGGCAATTGCAGTTGACAAATAACGAAAGTTTCACCTTTTCGATGTTAATTATTTATTTTAGATATTTGATTTTTACCTTACCAACCTACAAAAAATAGAAGTGACAACATATCTGTTTTTACTTAATACCGATTGCTTCAAACAGTTCCCTCTCCAGTTAGGGCAGTGACGTCATTGCTCTTACAATTTTGAATTTCAATTTGAATTTTCTTATATTAATTGGACTCAAAAAAATTTAAAAAAAATTATAGCTCGTTTGATCTTCGCTTTCAAATAAAAAAAAAATAGTGAAACTCTCCCATTGTATTAAAATCATATATTAAATTTTTTTATTTATTATATACCTACTATTACCTACTAAATTATACGTAGTATAAAAATGTAGAGTTTGCTTTCACCTCAAAATCCTAAAGGTGTTCATAAATTCATAATTATTTTAAAATAGTTATAATTATACAAAATACGGACGGTAAAATGGCAATGCCGAATTGCCTTAAGTCGGTCGTATATTATAACAACGAAAAACAGCAATTTGATATAAGCATCCACAGATGCAAATCTTAGGGATAATATCGGTCAGGTACAGCGTCCACACTTTTTGGTTCTCTCCTTCATCGTGGTTATATGCGAGTTTTACTATATTTATATTATTATCAGTGCCGGATTAAGACACGGGGTCCGTATAGCAAATGTTTCCAGGAGCACTCGGTTTGATTTCGAATATACAGTAAAATCCGGCGATCAGTGGCGCAGTCAAGGGGGGGGGGCTAGGGGGCTATCCACCCAGACACTCTTCCTTTTTTTTAATGACCATAGTCGCTTTTTTAGCGGTGCAATGAAAAATTTTTTAAAACAAAAAAATTATTGTGTTCAACTGTTCGATACGATTGTAGTTAGGTACTGTTTTTAGTGTAGGTACTTGTTGCTTGTTGGTAGCTAATCAGTCAAGCCAGTTAATTTAGTCTGGCATCCTTGGACCCCCAGGGGCAGATTTACCAAATTGTCGCCTATGGGCACTACTTTGAGGTGCCTCCCCTGTTATAATTAAGGGCAAACAGGGGCAGTCCGGCGCAAGGGGGTGCGCAGGTAGAGGCGTGATCAACGGATTTTTAGTGTTTACTGAAATTTCAAATACAAAAGAACTTCACTATGGATAATTAGCAATCAGTTTCAATTCTTAATCTTAATGGCTGCTATTTATTGAAAATAAGGGAAGGTATATTATAATAAGAAGATCGGCAACAAAACTCAATGATAAATCTTTCGTCCTGAATTATTTCGGAAATGTCGTTTTTTAATTCTCACTTCAAGTTAAGGAAGGTAACAGTGGTAACACAATTATACTCGAAAATAAGATGACCACGCCCCTTTTGACCTCGCTTCGCTCCCATCCTTTAGCCCTTCACCCCATAACAAAATCTTAACTGCGCCACTGCCGGCGATAGCAGCATTAGACGGACCGTTATATCCGGTGGTCTTTATATCCAAATTGTTGATAAATAATGCTAAAATTGAACTTATGGTATGAATAATGTGTCTGATGTCCCCAAAACACGTAAGTAAAAGTGTCCCGTTTTGACAAAATAAAAACGTAGCAGCAAGCAATTTTATGGAAAGAGTAAAAAAAGCTTATCAGACTACACAAGATTACTTTTTATTTTTAATTTTATCATTGAACATTTCGTAACTATATTATAAACATAAACAATACTTTCGCTAATGATATTTGGAGTGAGCGCGCGGGATATTTAAATTCTGGCTTTTGTTCTGCTTTCTGCTACGCGGTTAATCCGACGCTGATCATTGTAATATGGTACAATATTATAATTATCTTTATTAATTATATTTTTTGTTCCTAAAAGTTTCATTTAATAAAAGCTTTCGTCGAGTATTAATTTATTAATTCTGCTCATCAAATTTGTCATAAAAATATCGACAAAATTTGTTTGGAAATTTGTCAAGTCTCTCTGGACCAATAAAAATTAAGCGTAAAAGTTCTTCCACCATCAAATTATCTTCAATTATAAATTCGGCATTAAAAACATAATCTCTTTATATCGATAAAATTAATTACTTAGTTAAATGTTTTCGCTCTCTAAGGGCCAATAAAGATCAAGCTTAAAAGTTTTTCGGCAAATAAATCGTCATGTTATAAATTTGTTATTCAATTCAATAAATATGAAATTTGACTCATTCAAATTTAAATGTCGACAATTATTTGCTGCGAACGTATAATTTTGAAATTTTATTAATTTAATTCGAGTATTTATTAGAAACAACCAGTATGCACATCCAGACATTTCTATGATCATCGATTGATATAATAATATGTTACGTTACTCGTTATCGTCATTATTATAGTAATTGTATAACTGCGACATTTTCAATAATATTTCAAGAGTGGTTAAGCTGTTGATACAATTAATGTCATTGTATACTTTTTCGTAGGGTAGGTGGTTAGTAATTCCCACCACATTACAATTTTTGACAATAATAAATTAAGTGTGTTGCTTGTTCAGTCAATTCAATAAAAACTAACATGGTTTTTCACTTTACTGTAATTGGCGTAGGCTCTTCCTATTTTATTCTTATTATATTAGTTTTTGTATTTAAACGCAATCCTCTTAGATATACTATATCAGATTGACATAATTCAAACTCTAACATTAAAAAATAGATATTTTTAGTTAGATCTGGAAGTTGTAGTGGTATATATTTATGCAAAGGTTCAATAAATGTATGGTCATCACAGTTAATGTGTACCTGATGATAAGAAATATCTTATGAGTAATCTAGAAACCGGTAGCACTTTGTGGTCCATGTTTTTGACTTATCATCTGCAGGTATATCATAATCTCAAGTTTTGGTTTTGGCTTCACCAAACCAAAATCATCTTGGTGAAAGATAACGAACATTATGTAAAAAGAAATTTAGAATTTGGATTTCTCCGAAAAATTGTACTGTAATTTTTATAATATTCTGAAAATAAATGGCATAAAATACCACTTGCTGACTTGCTCAGTACAGCACTAAGCTCTTAACTGTGCATTTCAACATTCTGAACAAATATACCTCTCCAAGATTTATGCTTGACATAAATAGATACGTTTAAATCATACTAAAGAAGACTTATTACTCCACGTAACCGTATTTGCCAAAAACTAATAAATTAAATTAGTAGGTTTGTGTTATGATTAGGACTCGTAAGAATTGTTTTTTTTTATTTTTTAGAAACTTGTGAAAAATAATGTAATAAAAGGATCCATTAATAATAATGGTGGCTATAAATTAATTTGTACACTGTATAATACATTTAAAATTTAATACCGAGGAAACCATAACAATTTACTATATTTTAATTACCAACACCTACCATTATAACTTTTAATCGAAACTTAATTGCCCATGCAAAATTAATTTATACAACATGCAATATTTAACGATGTAATTTCTGAGTGCTAAACAAATGCTACGTATTTCAAAAATTACTTTTCATATTGTCAGGATAGATACTATTGTGGTTCGAGCATTCAGTTTTCAAAACAACGCAGCGTTTCATTTAAATTAATTTTAATTCCCTTAGCTCTATGTAAGCGTTACACAAATATATGTGTATTTACATATTATGTAAATGTATTTTATGTAATAGTATATTTCAAAATGGATTATTTTTTATCGGGAAAAATATAATTCTCGTAGGTATGAGTAAATGAAATTATACAAAAAAAATCTAGTGAACAATTTAATCTTTTTATCACTTCATAAGAGTGATAAATGCGAATTGGGTTAAAATGTTTATTTAAGGTTGCAAATTTATATGTTATTTGGCCATAAGAGCAAACATTACATAAATCAATTGACGATTTTGTTGCTGGTTTTGTTACATGTCATTAAAATAATAATTACAATCATATAATTTGTAATCTTAATATTTAGGGTAATTTATTATAAACACCAGACGAATGTTTTTGATTGAAAAAAAGTTTGCCGCTAGATTTTATAAAATGTGTAATTTTGAAAATGCTGTACCTACTAATTGGTCAAGGTCATAAAGTAAGGAGTTCCTGTATTATAATTATAAATATTATACTTGTGATAGAAAGTTTTAATATTGTAAACATTTTATTTTATTTTTAAATTATCTATCGATATTGACCGCCATTTAATACATTTAAAAAATTTTACATCTTAAGATCGGCGATATATGAAAATCCAATAAATTTTGAAAAAAATTGTGATGAATATACAGAATCTAATAAGTTTATAGTTAAAAAATATTTACTTACCCACTGTTGTGACAACAGTGCTGGCAAAAAAGAACGATTGCCCGAAACTCCAATTGGGCTCTCCTGTAGCATTTTTTGTGGCAGTAACTCCTCTGTTGCTGGCATGAACAACTTCACTGATTAGTAACTCTAAATCATCGTCTAAAAAGAAAACCTCAAATTAGTTAATACACTTTGTATAGCAAAGACAACTTTGTGTCTTAAGTTTGAACCTCGGCTGCTCGTATCGACAAAAGCTTGACCCTATATTTGTTATAAGACCTGTGCTGAAGTTTTAAATCTGATTTTATTTCATTATGTACGTTACAAAAGATTTATTTACAAACGTCACTGTTTGAAAAGCAATATTTTATATTTTATATCTTATATTATGTTATATATCATAGCACGTGAGGTCCATAGTCATTTGCTTTCGGCTTCATTGATGAAGGGTTGGGAAAGATCCCGATTGTTGAATAATCCATCAGATAGTTAATAGAGTTCAAATGTTTATTTTGATTTATCAGAGAACTATGACTCGTAGATTGAACGTTTGTTTCTGAGATTGTACGCTTTTAAATAATTATTGTATAATTTTGTAATAATTATAAGTATTGCTGAAAATTTTTGGCGCTTACTTTAAATTAATCTTTAGAAAAAACACATTAAACTTGAAAATAAGTTTTGCTTCAATTATATAAGCTCATTGGTCTAGTAGTCAGCGCGATCAACTGATAACATTAAGTACTACACTAACAACAACTTTCCTGTAATTGTTTCTGTATTTTTAAAAACACGTAAAGCTGTCGGCCCTCACCATGAACAACAAAACAGCATTATAGGCCAGTCCGGCTCAGTTAGCTACCTCGTATGTAAAACATCTACGCTCAGAGAACAAATTGTAGTTTTAGTATACCATCAATGTTACTGTCGGTAAAATCACGGTTTGTAGACCTAATTTAAAAAGAATTAGAATTAAAAGTACTCGATTATCAAAGTTGTGCTTAAAAGGATTGCAATAATTAGTTTAAGCCGCAATAAGTGGGCCCTCAATCTCACTCGGAAGCCTATACACGAAGGCTCTCTCTTTTATTCTAATACATTTTTCAGTTGATTATTGCTTTTCAGATTTTAATTTGATTTAAGTAAAAACAGTTTTTCTAACGATTGCAGTTATCAATATTTAATGTCACCGTACATATTGCAATGTTTTTCCCTATAAATTAAGGTACCGTTAGAATGAAGTATACTTGATATAAAAAAATTTTTAATCGTCTTATTGTTTCTTCTAATTTTGTTTTTATTTTCTGACTTTATTTCAATTAAAATATATTCTACCATAATTTTAATTTAATTGATTTTCAATATTATTTAGTATCTTATCTATTGCGAATATAAAAATCTTAGATACTGATATTATTTAGAAGCGTTTGCAATCTATACATAATATATTGTATAAATATGAACCTAACAGTCCTCAATTGTCCTCAAACATACAAAAATATTGTATGTACTTATTGTAATAAACCTTGGTTTTGACTGATATAATAATATAAGTAATATATAAAATCACTACATCTTTAAATTTTAAATAACCAAATCTTATAGCTATAACCCTTAAAAAAATTTGTTATAGATTATATAAAATTTAAAAAATAAATCTTTTTATGAAAACTAATAACCTCAACAATTGGAAAAGTAGGTCATAGCAATATATAGTAATATTTATCTGCAAAATTTTGGAACGCAAGTTGCTTTTTTCTTTTTGAAATTTTACTTATGATTACATTGGTGCTAATATTTAAAGTTTTTAATTGAATATTAAAATGTTAATTCATGAGATATTAACTAATATGGAGTGACATAATATAACAATATTAAGAAGGCTTGCGATTCAAATTTAAATTTATTATTCTACAATATTTTAAATTATGTATTACCTTCGTATTTATTTTGTTTAAGATAAACTTACTTTATTATCGCTGCGGGGATAAGCATAAATTCGACACAAGTAAATTAAATTATTTTTTTCTCCAAACCAATTTGTTCTTTTCATGTTAACATAGAAGCACTAACGAAGTGAATTTACTTTATGTATAAGGTTTGTAAAGAAACTGCCTTAAGCGAAAAAACCCTGTTGTTCTAATTAGAATTTAATTTAGGATTATTATGTTGCTAATTATCTAATATTGTGTTATTTTACCATGGTGAATTATTCCAAAAATAACTCTTAAAATACCTACTCAAGTTAATGGGGGTGGGCTAACTAACATATACAGCTTAATTAATAGAATTAATCATAAGAAGAAAAGTTTCTGTATATTTCTAATAAATATTAAAAACAATTATTAAGTTGTAATTTTTTTGAATATATTTTAATTTGATATTACAAAATTAACGTTTTTAGAGAAAATTTTCTTTTAAATTTCTGTCTTATTTTTGTCGAGGAATGTCTAAATCAAAGCCTTACAAGTTTATTGAATTTCCGCTAGCAAAGGGTGTGTTTGACAAACAAAGTTTTCAAATATAAAGGTTAAAAATATACTTTAATATTCCTTTTTAAGTTATATTTCAGGAAAGTCTTGAAATATTAAAAACACGTCAATAAAAGTAACCGATTATACACTCGAATTATTTTTTTAGAACCATAACTCCAGTAAATGAAATTTTATTTCAAAATTTTCTACAATTTCTTTTGTAAAAACATTCAAATATAAAAAATTTATGAGTATAACGAAATTGTACTTGTTGCTCTTTACTGTGCCCAATAAAAGCTTTTCTGTACACATAATTTTCTGGAAGCTTTCCAATACAAGAGTATCGAGTATTGGAAACTGAATACCAAAATAAAAGTAATTTACTCGAAAAATTTAACTTGAAAGAGCGAAAAATGATTGCTTTTTAAAGCTTGAATTTTGCAGATTCAGCAATTACAAGTACGAATATAAATTAAAACGAATAACCTTTACGTTCAAAATCGAAACACAATTTTTTAAAATTGTAATTAACGTTTCTTAATGACGTAAACTTTTTTTACTTCACCACTCCAAGCGGTTTTAAAAAGTCAGGTTCACACGCAAATGCCATTTAGCTTATGAATCTGCGCTTGCGCCTGACAGTTTAAACCGGTTTGAAGTGCTGAAGAAACAAAACTATTAAATCCTAATTTACAAAATTAAAATAAATGACGATCGATTGAATTCCAAGGAAGTGCTCACTAGAAGGTCAGGTGAGCAATAAAACAATTTATTAAGTTTTTCAGTTTAGTCATTTTGATAATCTTTTGTTTTGAAAATCAACAATGGATTAAGTCATCTGATTAATTATTTAGATAAACAAGTTGTGCTCGTGATCATTGAAATATAACATAATTATGATTAAATTGGAACGTGTCACTAATGAATTAGTACATATTATGTTTTACTCGCAGAAATATTAACCAGATAAATTTTGTTTCTTCAGCACAAAAACAAATAGTATTCGTATCTGCGCCTGACAGTTTTAAAACGGTTTGGAGTGCCGAAGAAACATTTTTTTTAATAAAATAAATTTGTTCTTAATTTACCTTAATACCATATAAAAAATAATATAATAGGTACAATAACCCATAAATTTGAATTATACAGAGGAACAGATGGACGGACACGAAGCCCGGTCATAAAGCTTTTAAATAATATATATATTATTTATAAAATGGTAAATGTTATTAACATGTGTTAATATTTTTAAATAATATGAATTTGAAAAATAATTTAATTCATAACTTACATAAAATTGTTCAAAAACTATTTAAATGAATGATATAGTTTGCGACACCCTGTTATAACTGATATTTCGATTTTCAGAATCTCTAATTTGACTTTAAATCAAGTTTGAATTTTTAATTTAAAAACATAACTTTTCAATCATTTCAATAATTTTTCCAGGTTTGCCTGATGAGATTCTGAAAATCGAAACATCAGTTATAACAGGGTGTCGCAAACTATATCATTCATTTAAATAGTTTTTGAACAATTTTATGTAAGTTATGAATTAAATTATTTTTCAATTTCATCTAACATGTAAAAATTAATTTTATTAAAAAATATATATTATTTAGTACCAATGCCACTCGTGTAATATTACATTTATCGATTTTATTTCGTTTGTTAATCAACATTAGACAAGCATATATTATTAAGCTTTAATGGTCTGTCTAAGTGATCAACCTTTAGGTCATTGCTAAACTGCTTCCAAATTAATGACAAAAAAATATTCGTAAATTAATACAACTACAGTGAGTAGTTTAAATTTGTAATTATTGTAAAATAATCACAGCGATGCGAACCTTTTGTGGTTAATTCTAATATTGCTTTTAAGCAATATCACTCTTGTCAATTGACTGGAGTTACACTTATCGATTTTTTCCTCTATTAAATCATTCTTGTGGATTGTTAACCATTATTTAAATTAAAAAAAAATTCATATCTTTATTAATATTTTCTTAAACTTAAAGTTGAATAGAATAGAAATAGCTCAACAAATAGTTGAGCGAAAGTTGGATCCACATGAGTTTTGTGATAGTACTTGGACACGTGTAGATATTATTGATCGTAATCTCAAAAATAACTTAAATATTCTATCTATTTATAATTATTACAGATTTTTCTTATCTTTGATAATTTTTTGATAACTCGGCAAGTAGTGCAAAAAAGTTGAATAAAATTCAACATTAATAATATTGACATCGACGATTGTGGGCTTCTATTTTCACGACCTTAACACATAAATCTTTATTATGGCAACTTACTACAAACAAAGTTTTGTTACTTTATTTTAAAAAGTTTGTCGTGCCCAATCGATGTACCTACCAATAAATTGATTGATTGAAATAAAAGAAACAAATTTACTGTAAAAATATATTTTTTGTTAGAATTTTTTCTTGTAAACAATTGTTAGAAAAATTTTTTTTTCTTTGCGCTTCTTACGTTTTCAGATTTGAGGAGCTTTTCAAGCGCGACTGTAAAGTTCATCGATTTATTATTTATTTCCAATAATATATAGCGAATACTTGACTATTGCTATTGTCAATTTTTATGGGAGTCTAAACAAAATACTTACGTTTTGTAAAATTTATAAATATACGTAGTATAGTAAATCTTCAACTAACGAGAAGTTAACGTATCCTTATAAGTGGACGATTAAAGTAATATTTATTTACCATTTTTAGATAAAGTTAAATAAATATTTAATAATGAAATGTAATTATTTTTTACTTCGTGCTGTCAATATTGAAAAAAATGTAATTTTTAAAATTACAAATGTGAAATTTTTGTGAGGAGATATAAGCTTTTTATTAACATTTGTGTTTGTAAATGCGAATCAATATAATGCCCTGAATAAACAACTTCAGCGTCAACAACCAAAATCTATTTTTAGCTTACAATATGAAGCAAAATGTATTAAGTAATAATAATATTAATAATAGGTCTTTTCATAATGGCAGAAATAATAAGTTGCATTCATGCATAAAACAATCTAAATTAAACATAATTAAATTCAAATTGATTTTATATCAGTAAAATATCTAAGACAGAAATGTTACTGTCAATCATTCTAATTTAGTACCAAAACTTGAAATAATACAACAGCCCTGTAGAGCCGAGGTGAAAGGTTATGCTAATGTTATTGACGTAGGTTAACATTACGCCTTTTTTGATGCAAAGTTTGGCTTAATATACGTAATCGTACTTATTACCTTCAGGGCTTCAATGTACATATAATGAAATTTTAATTCTGACGCGAAAGATTGGATTAACGAGATTTGTATTTAGAATTTTAATAATAGCATCGATGAAATGAATATTTTTGTAATAAACAAAATATAAACTATTAGAAGCCTACCTGAAACGCTAGGATAGGTCTCGAGAAATATTTTCCTGGCATTCCTAATTCTTTCCACTACTGCTTGTTCTTCTGAAGTTTCAAGAGAATTAAACACCGCAGCACCAAACAGTAAAAATGATGCATAACAACCAAAATACGTAATAAAAAGTAGAGTTTTATATTTAGAGCAAAAGTTGGTAATTGAGGTTTCTTCGTTGGCACTTGTGGCTTTCAAAAGCGCGGATTCCGATATTGTGGAATTGGTTCGCGAAAGTGCAACTTTGCTATATTTGTACATTTTTCAAAATAAAAAAATTCACTTTAGAAGTGTATCACAGAAACATTTTGATAAATATCACTAAATATATATTTATAATATATTATCAATATCAATATCCCACTAAAAACTGTCAAAATCAAAACTCATATTCATTCACAAGTTGCAAAAACTAATCACTGATCGATACACCAACACACTATCATTTCTCCAATTTAATCAAAAAATATTTACTTATTGTATTTATACTACCGTTGATAAATTGTTATCAGGAAAATACTTAATTATTTTTCAATATCAGTTTAACTAAATATTCTTAAGGACTCTTTTCTAATTAATTTGGTTTGACGTCAAATTCTATTTAAACTGGTATTTTGAAATTTGTAAGATAAAGATCCTGTCTGTAGTCCGCACGAGCATAACGAAAATAGCTGATATTATTTTGAATTTATATACTTCAACATTTGTTATTTTTTTTCTTATCGTAATTTACTCCCACCGTAGTAGTAGGTATAACTTCCTAGTTCAAATTTAAATTATATGTACTTGTAATCTTTAAACTTGGGACTTACGATATAAACATCTTAACTTATTAGTGGCAGTTGTTTGCACCTTATGACGTATGTGTACCAAGTCTGCAGATTACAACTGTACATAAATTCATTATGATATGAACCGGGCATCTTTTAAAGTTTAGAAAATTAAATACCCAGACGAAAATTATTTTGATAAAATCAATATAAAAAATTAACGTAAATTGAAAGTATACACGACACTTAAAAATTGTCTGAAACTTAATAAAATTTTTTTAGCACGACTCAAAATCAAAAAATAGTTAAAGCTTATATCAATAAATTGCTATATTATAAGCTAATTACTATTAAATAAATATAAATGCAGAAAGAAGTGCTCACCACTCACAAATAAAATTTAAAGTTAAGGAATAGTTATTTAAGCTACTAGGGATGCATGTTAAACCGACTTGAACGTCAATAAACATTAAGTTCTGTTGTCAAGATAATTTACTACACAAAAAATGTTATGACTAACTTACAAACTCTATAATCAAAAATGTCTGGCTAACTTACGTAAAAAGTGCTCATGTTAGATAATATAAAAATGTAATCTATCAAGTTTTGTTACTATAAATTGTTATAAACTTATATTTTGCTTTATGGGAAAATCAATACTACCTAGAAAAAAATAAAAACAAAATTTTTGATTAAAAATTTGTGTTATGATTTATGGTAAACCATCAACTGTTCTGGTAATTAAATTAAACAGCCGAGTAGGGAAAGATACAAGGCTGGAACCTCCTTGCCCCCCGTCAAGAATTTTATTTACAATGATTTTATATTTAAAATATTTTGAATTAATATAATAAAAGAACCACTTATAGGAGTTGACGGCACTAAAGTAGTTGAGTGGTGGCCACTAGCGTACCTAGGAAAGGGGGGGAGGTAGGGGCGGACCGCTCCAGGCGGCACATTGCTAGGGGCGGAATTTTAATTCTTTTTGTACATATTTTAAAAAAAAATTTTTTATAAACAATATTTTTATTTTTATTAAATAATATAAAAATGTTGTAAATCAACAGAATCGAAGAACAGTTCTGTATTGAAAAAATTAAACGGATTCAGAATTTAAAATTTAATTAATAATTTAAAATTAAAATTTTTTTTTAACAATAGCCATCGGTGTCGCTAGTTGTGAACGGAGCTTTTCCAAATTAAAACTAATTAAAAATTATCTTTGTTCCACAATGAGTGATTCAAGATTGCAAAATCTCGCGATACTTTCAATAGAAAAACAACTAACCGATGTTATAAATTTTGACAATATCATTCGAGACTTTGCAAATAAGAAGGCAAGAAAAATAAATATTTAAATTTTTTTAATTTTTATTAAATTTTAATTTTTAATTTTTTTGTATAAAATAAATTTTTTTATAATATTTATATTTAGTAATATTTATGGAGAAGGGGGGGGGGGTAAGGGGCGGCAAATTTTAAAACCGCCCAGGCGGCAAAAGCTCTAGGTACGCCAGTGATTGCGGCCGTCACGTTACCGGCAGTAAAAGGTAGCTTTTGCATTCGATTCAAAAGTCATGTTATACATAGCGGGCTCGTTAAAAAATTCAACTTTCAATCCTAATTAAACAATATACTATTTTTAGAAGAAAGTCGAGATTCTTTTGATCTATTTTAGGCATATCAATTCACGGTTAGACATTGTAATTTTCAGAAGATTTTTCGATACATTTTACTCTATTTTCATTTTGATGCTAACTGATGCTGTCCGAATACGCCAGGACTATCTGGATGATTGTAGACCCCACTCCAGCAGACAAGAAATTTTCCAGTTTTTTAGAGATTTTCCTGTACTATATATATTTTATATTTAAATTCTTGCCGCTTGCTGTGGTAAAAATAATTTTTGAATTATTCGTGACACGTATTTTCTCTGTTATAATAATTATTAGCAAGACAATTTAATAAAATTATAATTACTTCTAAATAAAATTAGCAGGTATTTAAACCCTAGATTAGAAACACGCTTTTATAATTATGTTATAATTAAAGCACGACGTTCTAAACCGGTAGAAATTATTTGTAGATGCAAAAAGGGGTGAATCGACTTTTGGTTTTGCTTGTAATGGTAAAAAACAAGAGTTGACATTGAAGAGGGACGCAATTTCATTACTTATTGAATAGATTCGTAACAATGAATGCTTTCATTTTATAACAAGAACTTGGGTCTTGGGTTTCCTAAATTTCATTTGAATCTTAGTAACTGATGATAACATTAATTTTATTAATTGAAATTTATATGTTCCTTTTGTATTGTTGGACTTAATAGCAGTAGATAAGCAAATTTCAGTAAACGATAATTAGGCAGATAGAACATTGCTATTGGTTTTTATAAATTATAAAATAATTACGATAAATGTTGAAAAATGTACTCTAGATATTAGTTTAGGTTTATCAAATAGAATGCTATCCACATAATTCAAACAGAATTTCGTTTCAGGCTAATATCTCCCCCCCCCCATTTTTAATTCAAAGAACGTTGTTTATTTTCCATTATAAATTATATATTTTAAGATTGCAATGAATAATTTAAATTTTAAATTAGCCGAAATTCAAATTTCTCATTTTATAAATAAGAATTTAATAAATTAAATAAAGTAAAAAGAAATCTCATTCAAGAGAAATGAAAACCTTTTGTTAATTTCAAGAATAAGAATAAAAATATTTGGAATGAATCTACCTACGTTTTATTACATTTTGTAAGTTTAAACGCAATTTGATGTAGGTAGTATTGTTCATCATGAAAAGATAACTTTTAAAATTTTCAATCTCTTTCCGTCTGAACTAATTACGAGTATTACAATTTATTAAACAAAGTTTAATTTAGTCTATGTTATTATGTCGCAAAAAATCGAAAAATGCTTGAACCGGCAAATAGCCAAATTCAGTCTAGACGGTATTTTATACAGTTAATGAAATACTAAGAAAGGGGGGGGGGTATTATTTTAACGCACCATGTTCCAGAAAACATACGACGAAATATCTTAGATGACACTAAAATGAAGCGATTAAACTGCTCTCCATATCCTATCCTTTCCATCACCATCTCCCATCTTAACCACCCCAGGTCCTAGTAGTACAATTTTTTGGGCAGGCCTGTAACATAACCTGTTACAGGTTTTCTGTTTTTTATTTTTTCAGAATTCTATATTTTCTTGTTTATTTAAATATTCTAAGTTCAACCCTATTAAATGTGAATTATTGTCATTTTGGTTTCGTTAAATATTATGTTTCTTTGTAGTATGTATTATTTACTTAATAGTTAAAATTTTATTATTTTAACATTTTGTTAAGTTTGATTATTTTATCTTATAGAAAAAACGGTTTTTGTATGTTATGCACTGCCGTACCATTTATTCTATTGCGATAAAATTTGGCCAACTTATTGCTTGCACTTGTGGGAAGGTTATAGGCATAGTACAGTATTCATTAGCATTCATTTTTGCAACGACGCGACTCGCATGAATAGATTAACGAGATTCGTATAAACAAAAATTGTGTTGGCAACAATTGTAGCGACCCTTATAAATAATTGGGAATATTTGCTTGATTGCTATAGGTACACTCCTAAGTCCTTTGGCCGATTTAAACCAAATTTAGAACACTTGCTCAGTAGGACTCGGGTTAGGTTCCTGTGCAAACAAAAACTTGAAAAACTTGAGAGAAAGAAAAGATCGCACAAAAATTGTGCTAAATAGTTTACGCTCTCAACTATTATAATTTTATCAGAAAATTGTTTAATTCCGGATCTGGCTTATGGTACTCTCTTCTTTAAAAATATTATCACTGAATTTTAAAATGATATTTTCAAGAGATAAGAGAAAAATAAAAGCATACTATCATTTTCAACGCGTACAACTACTTTTTTTTAATAAAGTAGTAATAAATTTCTTTACAGTGCCGTAGTCAGGTTATATTTGGGAGGGGGGGACTTTCCATTCTATTCTGTAATTTTGAAACTTTATAAAGATCTCACTCTGATAGCTTTCAGGTGGATTGCTGACAACGTTTTCAGTTCTTAGTGAGCGTTCTCCTAGTCTGTCGACGACATTGCGCCGTTCTTAGCCGGGATCAACACCCGGCTTAACTATGAATTAAAGTCTACCCAGCCAGTGTACTCATCTATGCTGTCTCCTCCGGGAACTTTCCACTTTTCACTACAAATTTATTTATGACATTTCTTTCAAGCCCATTAAGAGCGGGAGGCAATGAGGTAACCCCCCCCCCGGTTTTATAGCTTATTTTTGTTACTTTACAACTGTTTCTTTTGTTTTTTATTCTATTTAAGTAATTTTTACTGTTAAGTCAGGAAAAACGGTGAATCCTTACCTTTTTTTTTTAAAGTAAATTGATCAGATTACTAAAAATAAGTATTGTCGTGTTACAAAATCATTTGGCCGCTCCAGTTGTAATTTTTGAATTTTAAATTTGAATTAGGTGGTAAAATTTAAAAAAGTGTAAGGTTGGCAGAAAGTAGAGTTGGAGTGAGACTTTTTTGCCAAGATAGATGGTGAAAACGGCGAACGCCTATATTTTTGCTCCGACGATTTTGAGTTTTTATTGTGCGAATAGTTTTTGCAATTGAGTTTTTTTTAATATTAAAAGTGATTTATTTTTGAATGAGCGATTTTTTTTATTGGAAATTACTTTATTAGAATTTAGTGAAAATTTATTAATTATTGGAAATAATTTCTTGAAAATATTGGAAATAAAAGCAAGAAATTTATGTGTCCGTATTGAAGAGTTAGTCGTGGTAAAACAAGTGAGGAGATTTTTTTTCTGATAAAAATTATTTCAGTATATAAAATCTTACTGTTCAATCTGTACTGTTTACTGTTTTACTGTTTAATCTTAAACTTTAAACCTTTTTTTCTCAAACTATTAATATGACAAAATATGATTATTAATAAAATCTAATAATATTTTTCAAGTTCATCTTCAGTCTTTTCAGCAGATGTAGAACAGTTCACTACAGGCCAATTAGCCTTTTACTCTGAGGGAAAGGTTTTATCATTTAAACCCCACGGTTGCTAAAATCACATTGAGAAATTTTCAGGTAATCCTGTTTGATTAAATTAAATAAAAATTAAAATTAAAAAAGTTCTAGCAGAATGTCAAATTTTTACATTTAACAATATGTTAGAAGGGTAAATTTTGATTTTTAACTCTTCCAGTTGCGCTTATGCTTATTGGTGTTGTATGATATTTAATATGACATTTTAAAATTTTTCCCGTTTGATGCAAATCCTCCCCAGAAAAATAGTTCATAAAAATGTATAAAATTAGTTTTGGTTGCTAATACAATAGATATTTTCAATACAAGTTAGGAAAACTAACATTTTTCCATTCAAGACGGAGGTTGACGATCGAGGCCGAAGGCCGAGATCGTAAACCAAAGCCGAGCACACTTTTGAGTGTCAAAAAGTGACACTTTTTGAAACATAATTAGAAAAAAGTATTTGCAGGTTTTTACCTGTAGATACTGTACAATGTAAATGGGTTAGGCTTAAATTGAAAAAGTTAATATTGTTACTATTTTAAATATAACTTGTTTGTAACGGTAGGTCCTTTTCATGCCCTATACAATAAATATTTTATTTTTCAGTATGAACGTTGCCTGTGATGTTGATAGTGTGAATTTTGAAAGTTAAAAACGAAACGTTTTAAAATTTTGAATTTGTAAGGTTTTGATTTTATTTTTTTTCGATTCTCTTCTCTTAAAGCAACAAATAATTTTTTAAATGTAGTAATTGGTTTAGTTCTTTAAAGTTTCTTTAATTTTAGGCAATATGGATTCATTAAAATCTATATTATGGTTTATTTTATTATTTTCCTTTGTTGGAAAATTAAACTGCACACATTCACAATTTTTTTTGTACGTTCAATCAAATATTAACGGCGGACTTAATTGTTTGAATACAGAAAGTAGTAGAATCGAGACTATAAAACCTGATGTTAATTTACCAATTACCACATCTTTAACAATTCAGTCATGTCAACTTCTGAAAACGACGCTTATTCACCAATTGATAAATAATTTAGGACTTGAAAGATTAACGCGTTTAGAATTTAATTTCAAGAACAATAATGAGATCGCATTAAGTTACTTTAGATTTAATGGGTTCAATTTGGAAGACTTTATTTTGGAGGACGTTCAGTACACACAGAAAATCAAAAACGGTAGTGAAGTTGATGCTAACGAACCAACTTTACCGATTGAATTACTTCAAAGTCGTGATAAACTCCAAGTACTTCGATTGTCAGTCGGATTAACCACTCTATCAGAAAGCATGTTATCCAATTTAACAAATTTGAAGAGTTTGTATCTCCAAAATAATGAATTAGTTGTTATTCCTCCAGATGCAGTTAAAAATCTAGAAAACTTAGAAACCTTCGATTTAAGCCACAACAAATTAAAGAATTTAACTATGCAACAGTTTCCAAATTTAAAACAGCTCAAGAATGTTAACTTATCATCCAACGAAATCAACCATATGTTTTTCAATACTTTTGGAGATAATGAAAACCTAGAAGTTGTCGATCTACAAAACAATCTTATTTTCAGGCTACCAGATAAGTTGTTCTCACGCTTTCCTAAATTAATAAAAGTAAACTTAAGTAATTGTAAATTAAAGAGTTTACCAAACTTGATATTTTATCTGACCCAATCATTGCAAACCATAAATCTAAGTTTCAATGAGATAAAATTTTTACCCCAAAGGTTATTTCATTCTCTGACAGAATTAAAATACTTAGATCTCAGTTCCAATAAATTAAGCGACTTTCCGAAAGATATATTCTTAAATTTAAAGAATTTAAAATACTTAAATCTTAGTTATAATAACTTCAAAGATTTAAAGAAAGTGGAAACGAAGTCGTTATCAAGTTTGGAAGAATTGAATTTAAAGTGTAATCAACTAGTTACTAAGTTGGCCGACTTTCGATTTTCCAAAAAATTGTACTACATAAATTTATCGCACAATAATTTGAAGAACTTTGTGTTGAGTTCAACTAGTTTAAGGAAAATTGATCTGAGTCACAATAAGTTAGCAATGATCGGTGGGTGGATCTCTCAAATTAAAGATCTAATGTATTTAGACGCCAGTTTTAATAAAATAACTTCTCTCGACGTAAGTATCTTTCTATGATTTAACTCAATGATTCCAATCGTATTTTTTAGATCAACTTTTTCCTGCAATTTACACATTTATCGACACTTAACTTCTCCAATAACAGAATTTCCACAATCAAATTCTTTGACATGGAACGGTTAGGACAGCATCAGCACGAAAATAACCTCGTTATAAAATTGAAAAAAAATTCGATCAAGTGCGATTGCCATTTAACAAATTTTGTCCGATACTTTGAGGAAAGTTTAAATCCAATAGTTCGAGAGCGCATTACAATAATTAAAGTCGATGATTTGGTATGCGAATCTCCTGAAAATTTTAAAAATCAGTTAGTGAAAAATTTAAATCCATCGATGTTAACGTGTCCTTATGATTATTTTTTCGTTAAAAAATGCTCCGATGTTTGCGACTGCTATGTACGTCTATGGGATGATGCTATCATAGTAGATTGCGAAAATAAAAATCTTACGGAAGTTCCTAAATTAAATTTACAGCTATCGCATATTGTGGAAGTTAATTTGCAAAATAACTTTTTAATATCCGGGCCTAACCATTCGATGGGATATGAAAATGTTACAAAATTACTATTATCCAATAACAATATTACGGATCTGGCATGGATGCCACCACGTTTAAAGGTTTGCGATTAATATTTTTGTGAATATTTAATTGGTTTGATTTTTGTAGACACTAACATTGAATCATAATAGCTTTAGAGTTTTTGATAGAAAAATGTCGAATTTATTAAGCTCTGCATATCTCTTCAATATAAGTTTGGGAGATAATCCGTGGACTTGTAAATGTTTTGCAAAAATATTGCACAACTATCTTTCGATGCATAATTCTTCAAAATTGGTAAATTTTTTTGCAACATTTTATTTTAATTAATTAAAATTTTGAATATTTCAGATCGATATTCAAAGTATTAGGTGCATTGAAAATAGAACCAAAATAATCGATTTAAATGTCGACCATTTATGCAAAGTCAGTTATTTAGATATGATTTTTAGTTATAGTTTAGATGAATTATTTTTTATGTATAGCATGGAAATCTTTATAATATTAAATATGGTATTGATTGTAGTGATTAAGAGCTATCAAAAAGAAAGATACATGGAGATGTTCGAGAACAGTATGTGTTTTTTTTGGATAGAAATAATTAATATTATCTATGATTATAGTATTTATATTTATATGGCTGTGGACTTTCCGTAGAATTGTTTACAATCCTTGTTTACCTCGGGTTAACTCTGGAGTGCGGGAGTTGGGAATTTTTTAGAGGTCAAAGGGTTCTTGTTTTTCTAATTAGAATTTTCTACAATCTAAAATAAAAATTCTTCCAATGCAAATAAAAATAAATTTCTCCAAAATAAATCTTCTTCAAAAATTAACTATCCAAATTTAAATTATATCCAATGTAAAATTTTATTTGAAGGGAACGAATTTTGCAAATTTAACTTTAATCAAATCGCCTTGTTATCTTTCACACATTTGCTCTTGCAAATGTAATTTTAATTTTTAAACTTTACAGTCCAAATCCAAATTAATTTATAACTTCGAAATACTCTTTTTCTTTATCAATCAACCAATACAATCTACTCACTATCGCTCAGTAGCAACGTATCAAAAATCTCCAAATTATCCAAATATCAGATCAATCATCCAAAATAGGTGCAATAATGCATTCACATAAAATCACTTTATTTAAATCAAAATCAAAATTATTATTTACAAATTCAAACTTATATCAAAAACTCAGCGTATCAAAAATCAAATTCAGCGGGCATACAAAATCTCGCACTCGCTGTCGGCCATAGTTGGCCAAGAGCCTCTATCTCCATCTTTTTCTCCCCACTCTGTACTTTACTAATTACAAACATTCAAAAATGAAACTAACAAATTTTTACAATTTAGCACAGGGTGGGTCGAAATATTTTGTTTCACGACAATATATTATTATTATTATTATTATTTATAATAAGTTGAAATTATTCAATAGATGTACTAAAAAATTTTTTGTAAAATAATAAACAATATATTATTTTCATTTATATTTATAAGAAAATGTTTTGGGCCACCCTAACCACAGAGCTTTCTGTTTCGATCTTTTTTGACTTTAAAAATGAATAAAAAAATATTTACGATCTTCTTTGGGACAGAGCAAATTAAATTATATGAGTATTTTATATACAGAGAATAACTTATTTAACAACTTAAGTACGAGTGATATTATATAAATTACTTTTGTTTTTTGTTAACTCTCAAGATTGTTTCTGTTTATATAGGGTCTCCGGATACACTTTACAAACTTAGGTGCTGATAGAGGTCACTTTTCTAAGAAACATTTTTAACAAAAATTTTTTTCCAAGTTCAAGCCTTCGAGAGTTAGGCCCCTTTAAAGTATTTTTTTAAAATTTCCACTTTCACCATAAGTTATGTAAAGTATATCCGGGGAGACCCAGTATATATTTTTAATTTTTTGCAAATTTTAAGTTTTCGTTTAGGGTAATAGTAATAAATTGATTTTTTTTTATTTTGTATTTGTGTATTTTCTTTTAGTAACCCACGGACGTCGTATATCAAATGCTGCAAGCAGTGAAAAACTCAAGTAAAAGTCCAGCATTGATGTTTAGAAAATTGGAAAAGATAAAATCAAACTTTGATTTGGAAAACAATTTTTGAATCTTGAGTCTTATAGTAGAAAATCCAGCGGTAAACGTCCGCAAAGCGCGAGAAAAAATTTATGCGGATTCAATTGCTCCTGCAAATAAATTTATTATATTTTGTAGCATCCATATTTATGTAAGTGATTCAGAACTGATGATAGTAAATTTATCGGAAATAAGTGCTTACTTGCCAGTACATCAAGTGCTTGTCAAAATTGCGGTTTTTCCAAAATTTTTATCATTATAACAATGCTATCGGTAAAAAATAATCTTCATTGCGACTGTGGGATATTCCCAAATTCAAATGGATGTTTGGAATTTACAATAATTTATCGAATAATAGAAAATAATTTATTTCCAACCGGAAGAGAGATCAAAAAGCATTTGGATGAAGAACGGTAGCGGCATTAGGTAGGCAATATTACTTAAAATTAATCAGTTAGGTCTGTTGAGGACTCCGACATAACACATTTTTTTAAAAGAGAATAACAAATCTTTTGTCTAGAATTTATGATTTAAACCGAAGAATTCCTAAAACTTTTAAACAAAATTAAAGAATTTTACCTGTTGCCTCTTTGCCTGTTGTAATTAATATAACCCTTTGCATATTATTCACCCTGTGAATGTAAGATTTTAAAGGATGCCAAACAGGTAAAATTACAAATTTTGTAAAGGCAATACTTTTAAGGATTATTTTATAAAATTTGAAGTTTGTGGTTATACCTCGTGGTGTATTGACGACATTGTAATAATTTTTAAAAGTTTCTTTTAGATATTGAATTTAGTATTTTAATACGTTTTTTAATGGTAAGTTGATTTTAAAATTCTTTAGAAAATTTTGTATCCTAATTATAAAAGTAGGTTAATAACAATTTTAGTAAATAATATTATGAATATGTTTGAAATACCCTAGTTTGGTTTAAAAATTTTTTCTGGTAGGATTTTCGTCTCCAATGTTGAAAAATTCTAAATAAGTAAAATTTATTACACGTTAAAATATTTAAATTTTCCTATATTAGGTATATTTTAACACTAAATAATTTAACTCTAATAACATTTGGTAAATATGAAATTTTTGATTAAGAAGCAAAGTCAGGATTGACAGGAAAGTCAGGAGTAAAGATTTATTTCCTGTTTTTGATCAAATCCAAAAGTAAAATTTATTCTTTACAATTTCAAAATCAAAGATTTCTTCATCTTCCTCCTTCTGGGAGAGGGACAATAGACAATACAATAATATATTACTATTACGCAATGCTACAAATATTTGGTCATCTGCTCTTATTGAGATTGAGTAGTAGTTCTGAAAAGCTACACGAAGAAATAATTTGTACTTTTTCAAAAATCAGGCTGAAAGCGTAGTTTTAACGAATGGCGTACGTTATTTCAACATAATAATTGCTTTTTTGTGACTTCAAAAAATAATAGACCACACTTCTTTCTGTTTTTTTTACCAATCCTCATCAATACGGATCTGGGGAGATAAATTTTATCGCAAAACTAGTAAACAACATTGCAATATGCCACTCCAAAGATTATTCTAATGATCTAAAAATAATACAATTTCAATTTTGTAAACATGAAGCCTAAAAAATATTTTAATATTTGTGAAAGTTTTATTTTTTTAGATGAGAAAGAAAAGATCGGTAAATACTTTATACCTCTAATCTGATAGATTGCATTTAAATACAATTTGGACTTTAATTGAAGCTATGGAAATTATTTTACTATGTCGTTTGCATTGTGCTGGAATACGTGAAGCGTACAGAGTTGAAAGTATTTCAAGTAAAAAACTTAAAAGGTAATTCAAGTACTTAAAAGTACTAGAAGTGCTTGATAATTACATTTAACAAAATTTAAGTAATTGAAGTACTTTTAAAGTAATTAAAGTACTTTTGAAATAATTGTAGTAATGAAATACATTTGAAGTATTTTTCAATATCAAAGTTCAAATATATAAAGTAGGTCTGATTTTTCAAAAATCGCTTATTTTTAATTAATTTTAATAATTTTAATTTTAGTGGTCAATAATTTTGCAGTAAGTTTTTAGAAAATTGAAGATGCCTAAAGGCCGTGTGAATTTGTTAGCAAATTTTTACAATAAATTATTACTTTATTCTTTTTTCATTTTGAAGCTAAAATTTTGATTATTTTAATTAGGGATTTTATATCAAATACCCCCAATTAATTAAAATTTAATATATTTCACGACGCAGTTCAAATAGTAATCTTTCATATTAATTAATTAATTAAATTTTTTATTAATTTATAACAATTTTAATTAAATAACATAAATAAATAACAAAGTACTTGGTAATTGGTACTTGAATTACTTTCATAAAGCGCTGTGGACTGTGGATGGAAAGCGCCGCATGTCGCCGGTAGTCATGCATATTAGATAAATGTCTCCGCTCTCCTCTCTAAGCAGAAATTTTTATTGAAGTTGATGTCAAAACATTTGAACTACCTACTACCAACTACTACCTAACTAACTACTATCTGAATAAATTTGAGGGGAAGTGTAGGCAAGATGACCCCCACTTAGAATTTTTGAGTAAAATTTATGTCAAACGTTTGAGCTACGATTGAACCTTAACGAGCTTCCTTCTTGTATTTACAAAACATTTAGGGGGGGGGGGGTAGTAGACACAATTAAAGTAGCATTTTTGAGTAAAATTAGTTTGAGCTACGTTTGAACTTCCATAAGCTATCATTCTCTCCGTTACTACAGCTACAGCGCTTGCAGAGCTATCTTAAAACATTTAGAGGGGGGGGGGATTGTAAGCATGATGGCCCCACCAAATAAAATTTTTGAGTAAAATTAATGTTCAATGTTTGAACTTGGTTTGAACCTCAATGAGCATCCATTCTCATCGTTAGAGCTTCAACCGTCACACAGCTATTTAGCATTAGAGAGGAGGGTGTAGATTCAATAACACCCAAAATAGACTTTTGGAGTGAAATTAGTTTTAAACGTGTGAGAGTCCTTTGAACCTTAATGCGCTTCAATTCTCATTATTAGAGCTACAACCGTCGCGGAGGTATTCACGAAATATTGTGGGGAGGGGGGGGGGGGGTTGTAGACACAATGATCCACCAAAACAATTTTTGATTAAAATTGGTGTTTTGAACTTTGTTTTAATCACAATGAGGTTCTATTCTCGTCGTTGGAGCCTCAACTGTCGCGGAGCTATTCACGAAACATTTGGGGGGGGGGGGGGGTAAGGATGTAAATACATGAACTCCCCAAGTGGAATTTTTGGGCTGTAAACAGCTGTAGACATGTTTTCTATTTTCTTTGCTATTTTCAATTTTAGTGTAATTTCAATGAGTTCTAATGAGCTTTTATGTTTATCACTGTAATTTAAATTTTTAGTGGTTTAAATTTTGTACACCTCTAAACAAGTTGTGTGCAACAAATGCAACTTTCATTTAATTTTAACAAAAATAATATTTAGATATAAAATTTTCATTTATATTCTGTAGTACTATTACGTTTAAATTATGTATTAGCGTATTAACGAAATACAATTATTTTTGTATAATCGATTGTTTTATTTAACATAAAACTGTACAACATTATGCTATAAAGGATTGACGATTGACACATTTTATTGAAAACTGCTAGCTAATTGCTGCAAATTTGAATTAATATTGAATATTAATTAAAAAATATTAAATCTATGAGCAACATATTCCGAGTTTTTGAAAATAACAAACATTGTCTAACTAATAGAGTCATCGTTTCTATTGCCCCCCCCCCTCCTAAAGTTTTTGTAAATAACTTCGCGACGGTTGAGACGACGGTTGAGAATAAAGAATTCTATTTGAAGAGACAACAAATTTTTTGCTTTCACAAAAAAAGTCTATTTCAAAATTTAACAAGTTAACCTGCTGATTTATTCTTGGAAAAAAAATTGGATACATATTATAATTTATGACAAACCATCGGAGCGTAGCGAAAAGAGTGCGGCAATTAGGAATGAAGCACGAAAAGGTACATTAGCCCCGAATAAAACATTTTATTTTTTAAAAATTTTATTAATATCTTCATTTTAGGACTTAGGCGCTAAAGTACTTGCGTGCTTCAGGTAATTTTTTTGTTTTAAAAAAGTAAAGTGTCATTTTAAAAATATAATATGAGCTACGTTAAAGAAGTTATAACAGTAATTTAAAATCTTCCGCTTCCCCTCTCAGTCATTGTTTTTGTTATCCACTATTAATGTTACTTTACAGGACTTTCTAAATTGGTAAGCACAGTTTATTTTGTGTGGTTGCATCAGTATTTAAGGGCAGATTAAAATTTTTGGGGTAAGTTTTTAAACAAAAATGTGAAAATTTCCTTAGATATTATTTGGAAAAATTTGATTACCTCTTCAGTTACGCGTTCGCTTTTCATTTGGGGGAGGGGACTGAATGACATGTTTTTCAATGTTATTTTTACCTTTTCCTTCAAGACTTCTTTATTTTTTTCTATTTTGCCTTTTAATAATAAGTGATAATTAATAATTTAATAAGTAATAATTTAAGAGGCCAGGATTTTCTTTTCCCAGAAAAATTAATAATTTTAATTTTGGAAAGGTTGCAATCCCATAATCATCATTGGTTACGACGATTGTATTTCTTCCATAAGTTTTAGCTATAGATCTGCTCTTTTCTGTGAAGCATTACGCAGTGTATGCATTTAATTATTATCTTTTTGATTATAGTTTTGGACTACCAAAAGAGACAGTTTGTGCTTCTCTAAGGCGTGAACCTTTTTCTAGCCTCTTGAAATGACCTTTGGTCAAATAGTTAATGATTACCATCATCAACATTAAGCTGTGCTAAAGTCATATTTCTCAATTCAGTTCTTAATTTCTCCATGAGAAAGAAGATTATATTCAAAGTTGGGGTTTAAATACTGAACCAATTTTGACTGGAGTTTCACTCGTTTATCCATTCACGCGTGTCACCCTTTATAGTGGCTAATACCGTTTAATAACAATTACAATAAATTACAAACTGAAAATATTCATTTGCATATTAACACATAATTAGGAATAGTCATTAAAAAAGAAAGAAAACACTTTTGCTAATCTCTAATTTGAGTTTCTAGAATTTCAGTACTTCAGTTCTAAATAATAAGTTATTAGATCTAACAGACTTAGAACTAACAAACAGACTTTATCTAAATAATAAGTTTTTAGATAAAGTCTGTTTGTTATCCTTATCTCTAGTTTTCTCTCCAAGTCCCATCATCCATTTTTCCCAATAGTTTTCTGATGTTAATAATTTTTTGTTTTTATTCCAGATAAGATGAACATAAAATGCATTACATTATGGCTTTTAATTATTGTAAATTCATCTTTTCAATGTAAGATACCAATACAATGTGATTGCTACTTGGACCAGCAACGAAAATTCGAATATGAGTGTCCAGAAATACAAATTTTTGCAAATCATAATTTTTTGTCAGATCTAACATGCAAAAATCAATATGATTTTAATATTGACGAAATATTAAATGAAATCGATATAGAATCGTTTCATTATCGTTCCAATATAGAAAAAGATTTAGAATATGAAATCAATATAGAATACGGAACCGATATAAAAGTATTACAATTGGCACGATGTCGATTATTTCCAAGTTTCCCAAATATTTCTGACTCAGAATCAGATGGATTGGAGTCAATGGTTTACTATTACAGAAACAATTTTCGAAGTTTTTCCTTAACTTCCGATAATTTTTATGGGTTAGAAGGCATTAGGCGTTTGATTCTATTGAATGCTAATGAAGAGGATAAT
The DNA here is from genome assembly GCA_911387805.1 of Cantharis rustica. NCBI lineage: Eukaryota > Metazoa > Arthropoda > Insecta > Coleoptera > Cantharidae > Cantharis > Cantharis rustica. Next base: position 43,328,452 of record OU426879.1, read on the forward strand.
AATGAACAAGATGTAAGATTAACACCAGACACGTTTAAATATTTAAGCGAATTAAGGTATCTTAAATGTATAATTCCATTAGAAACATTACCCATAGGCGTGTTCGATAATTTACATTATTTGGAAACTTTACTGCTGCCATCCAATAATTTGGATAATTTACGTGCTGACGTTTTAAAAAACTTACATAACTTGATAAGTTTAGATTTAAGTAACAATTACCTTAAAGAAATACCGAAAGATATATTTAAAAAAAATATTAATTTGAAAGCAGTTAATTTAAACCATAACTTTCTGATAACTTTACCAAGTAACTTATTTGCAAATTTATCCAAGTTAACGCAGATTTCTATATCGAAATGTGAATTAGATGATTTATCAGAAAATTTATTTCAAGGTTCCAATTCGCTGGAAGAAATTAATTTAAGCTGGAATTATTTAAAATCGTTACCCGAAAATATATTTAAAGATTTAAATTCATTAAAGCGTTTGGATTTAAGCAATAATAGAATCCGGAAAATTCCTGGGACGATATTCGATCCATTAAGAAGTTTAAGAATCTTGAATCTATCTGACAATGAACTCGTGCGCTTGAATAGAAATCAATTTGGTGGTCTAAAATTAGTCGAAATCATAGATATGTCTAACAACAATCTCATAACTATTTATATATCGCTTTTCCGGAAAACAGTGAATTTAAAAGAATTGTATTTTCAAAATAATTTTTTGAAAATCTCACGTAAAAAGATGGAATATTATCTATTCCATAACACTCATAATTTGGAAATTATTAATTTAAGCAACAACAATTTAACATTTTTTCAAGTTTGTTATGTTTCGAATAAGTCCAAGCTTAGGAAACTCGATTTAAGCTATAATCAAATAGAATCCATTAGTGTAAATAGTTTTATATTATTTTTTTGCAATTTTTTAAATTTAAGTTTTAGATTCATCAGTTTCAAAGCGACTCTAAAGAAATCGTAATCGATTTAAGGAACAACAAAATCTCTTCCATAGATTTTGACGATATAGAAAATGTGTCAAACCATAGGAATATCGCATATAAAAATCGGAATGTAATAATTAAATTGGATGAAAATCCAATTCATTGCGATTGTTTTTCGTATAGTTTTTTAAAATATCTGAATAAAACTATAAAGTTTCCGATACCAAAATTTATAGAAATTGAAGCCGACAATTTGAAGTGCAGCTCAAGCAATAGATTAGCTAAATATTTAAATTTAGAATCTGTCACCTGTTCGTTGGAAGACTTTTCTTTACCAAAATGCTCCGACGTTTGCAATTGCTATTATCGTCCATGGTCCAATTCGGTAACAGCAGATTGTGAAAATAAAAAATTGACGAGAGTTCCTGAAATAATTTTACCGTATAATATTAGCAAAATTATAAGCAATTTAGTAGATGTTGAAATTAATTTGAGAAATAATTTATTGATCTCTGCACCAAATGTGACCGTAGGCTATAAAAATATTACAAAATTGTTTTTATCTTCTAATAATATTGGCAAAATTAATTGGATACCACCGAATCTAAAGGTTTGTTTTTATTCCCTTATTGTTAATCGAAAGAAAATTCATTATCGCAAAGAAAATAAATTTAATTTTACATTCTTACAGGTTCTTGAATTAAACAATAACAACTTGAGCAGTTTCGATGAAAACGTATTGGCTAAAATTAATTCTTTCAAGCTTGATTCAATCACTTTAGGAAATAATCCATGGAATTGTGATTGTTCCTCTCTTCACTTGTACAAGTTTTTGCTTTCAAATAAAAACAGCAAACATGTAAGTATTGCGTTTAGATAACTATCAATTTGATGATAATAATAATAAAAATTTTCTATTTGTTTAGATCGATGTAGGTAATATCACATGTGCACATCTCGGAAAGGGTATGATTTTATTAACCCCCGAAGACTTATGCTCAACAATTAATACACACGTAATAAGCGTGGCATGTGTTGTTATTATTTTAGCATTCTGCTCGATGGTAATTATTTACCATTGTCAGGGAGACAAAATCAAAATATGGTTGTATGCTCATAAAGTATGTATGTGGTTCGTTAAGGAAGAGGACCTCGACAAAGATAAGATATACGATGCTTTCATTAGTTATTCCCATATGGATGAAGATTTCATTTTGAACGAACTACAGCCATCTTTAGAATCCGAACCAAATCCATACAAACTATGCTTACACGTTCGAGATTGGGTACCCGGAAAAGAAATAGCGAAGCAAATAAATGCTTCCATAGAGAAGTCGAAAAGAACAGTGGTGATTTTATCACCCCATTTTTTGGAAAGTGTTTGGGGAATTTTGGAATTTAGAATCGCTCATATTCAAGCAACACAAGAAGGCCGAGCAAGGATTATTTTGGTCATTTATGGAGATTTAAACTTTAAAAATTTAGATGATGAAATGAAAACTTACATAGAAACAAATACGTATATAAAATGGGGAGATCCTTGGTTTTGGAGTAAATTAAAATATGCTTTACCCCATAGAACGTAAAATTACCTAATTATTAATTTATTGTTTGATGCCGAAATTTTTTATTTTAACCGAGTTCCTTTGTTCTTATTTAATTAATTTATAATTTCCACAAGTTTGCTATTCAAGATTTACTTTGAAATTACTTTGCATCAAAGGTAACGTTGTAATTTTTTATAAAATTTTTTTTTATTATTTTTACTACCTATTATAATCCGATAAGATACTTGTTACCGTCTCAAAACTCCCAAGGCCTAATTAAAAAAATCCGAAATTTTTAGTTATAACAATATATAATTATAAAAATATAATAATTTTTCTGTGTAAATTATTTTGTAATTAATTTATTTAAAAATAAAAATATAAAACCTTTGACTACTTTGAGCTGTAGAAGTTGAACGATTTTTTTTGTTATTTGTTATACCGCAGAAATCCATTTTGATTTATACAGGGTGTCCATTATCAACGCCAAACATAGAAAATTAACATTGATTTTAATTGTTTTGTAAATTTCTGCTCGTCAATTCAATATCCGGAAATTGTTTTCGGTATTTATGGAACGAGAAAATTATTGTGCATTCTATGATACTAAAATTAATTTTTTTCATCGATATTTTTATTAAAACATGTTAATTTAAAAATTTCATGCTTTTATAAACAAGTTACCATGGGTTTTCAAAAACGTTGAGAAATTAAAAAAAATGTTTCAACCAAAATGTAAAACTTCCATACGAAGTCCAGTGCTCGGACTTCCACATCTTTGAAATTTTTATTCAAGGTGTTAAGCTAATAATAATTTTCAAGCTTTCACTTTTATGCAAAATTTGTGTTTAATCTACCACAAAAAAACACAATTATAATTATGATTTATTCAAAATAAAATTAGAAAACACTTAAATAGCATAAAAAATATAAGTAAGTTATAATTGACATGGGTTTTTATTTTTTTATAATCCTCTTACAAAATTATTAGAACAATAAGATTAAAGATGAAGTACTGGAAGTTAGGATTTTTATAAGTAAAAGAAATTTCTAAGACTGCGTGAAAGCGAATTACATTTCAAAATTTTATCAAACCTTCTTGTTGTAAGTAAGTAAAGTTTTTGTAGCTCTTTATTGAATATGTGTATTTTAAAGTGGCAAATTTATATGTTATTTGACTGTAGAAACCAGTGGCGTAGCTAGGAATTTGGTTCGGGAGGGGTCTGCGAGCGCAGCGAGCCGTTTTTAATAGCGCCGCAGGCAAAATTTTTTCAAATTTTCAAGGTCATGCGCTCAATAGAAAGTTAAAAAAATTACAATAAAAATAATTTTTCCGAAAAAAGGGTTTCGTCAGACATTTTAACGTTAACGACAATAATAATAGTTTCCAACTAATAAATAAACACTAAAAATTAAGTCATAGAAATTATTATTCTAATATAATTATAATTGTAAAATTATTGCTTTTTTTTTATTCCAAAAGTATTTATAACCTCTTCTACATTAATATAGGCACATTCCTGTAAACTGCTAGTAAAGCTAAACCGCTTAACCTATTTTTGCCCGTACTATTTCTCAAATTTGGCTTTATTCGTTTTAAGATGGAAAATGTTCTTTCTACAGAGGCCGTAGTAACCGCTAATGTTCCTAAAATAATATATAATATATTCGGAAACATCAATATTGAACTGATTAAGAGCTTTCATTGTATATTTTGGAAGCTCTCCTTCATGGCTTTTTCATTTCTGATGCAAAATCAGCCATTTGCCTTCAATACGTATCATTAGTGTTTTGAAAATCATTTATATAGAAATCTATACATGGTTTGAAGTCATTGTAAAATTAAAAATTAATAATTTCGGGAGGGGCCCGGACCCCCCAGGGTTCCTCCTTGTCTACGCCACTGGTAAAAACAAACTTTCGTTTAATCGAATGTAATAAATATGTAATCTGCACTAATAAAAATTTTACAGGTTATTATTTTTCTTTTAATTTATTTTATTTGGCTTTCGACGTCACGTTATTTATTTTATTATTTAGATAATCATTGTTTTTATTTGCTGTTTTGTTCTCAAGTTTTGAATAATATCCTGTAAAATTTTCATATACAAATTATTATTAATTAATTTATTAGTAAATATTAAATTCAATTTAGTTTTGAGAAGTGACAAGATGGTACCGTGTGTCTCCACTTTAACATATACGGTCGAACCGCGAAGGATCAATATCTATATTTATTTAACCTTAAAAATTTTATTTAAATATTTGACGTTCAGTTTAGTTATTAGGTAAGTCACATTAAATTTCAAGTAATTTTTCTAAATTTTTTATTTTTCAATTTTAATTTTTTAATTTTGTTTGGTATAATGTTTTCTTGCTTTATTTTATTTTATCTTTACGTTTTTCTTATGTTAAATACGGCTGATAATCAATAATAATTGTGAAATAGGGGCCTTTATATCGTATGACAAAGATTTTATTTTAAATTTTTATTAGTTTTTACAACGTAAATTTTTTTATAATTTATTTTCTTGTTTATTCAAATATTCTAAGTCCTGATCTGTTAAATGTGAATTATTGTCGTTTTTATTGTTTTTTAAATATTATTTTTCTATGTAAGTATGTATGTCTTTAATAAATAGTTAAAATTCATTTTTTAGGTTAATTTTCTATTAAATTCAATAGTTTATAGTTTTTATTTATTAATAAATATTATTGTTTAGTTAACATCTTTAATTAAAAACTATTGAATGTAAAATTTTCATTGCTGTAGATTACTTATGACAAAATAACATAAATTTGCCACCGTAAGCGTATTTCAAATGTTTAAAAATTTTTAATTATTTAAATAATTATGTAGAACTACGTTACTAACAATTTTTATTGATTCTTTTCTAACAGTTTGTGAATGACTTCAAGTTCAAAATTGAACTCTAGATCACCAAAACTTAGCCAAAATCATCGATTTAATAATCAAACTTTATATTTTTATTACAATACAATACTACCACTTCTTTTAATTTCTGAACACTGATGTTAGTTCTAAATATAAACAATTATTCACAAAAGCGTGCAAATTAGTAAAACAAAACTTGATCTTTCTAATAAGCGAAAATCCATGACAATAAAAACTTTTTTTTTATTTTTTGTACATATGTAATGAATCTCTGATTGGTTCATTTTAAGTTACTAATATGTAAAAATTACAAAGTTACAAGTAACAAGTCAGTGCGGCCTTTAGGCCGCACAGCATAAGTGATCTAGTTATAATATTCCCAAATTTTTTGAATTTTAAATTTTTATAGTTACGAATTTTTAACTTTTGGACTAACGACTAATGTAGCTGAGTTATAATAAATTAATATTTGCAAGTAGAAATCTTACATTTTTGTGCAAATTCAGTTTTAATTATATAAATTTCAATATTTCTTATACAGGGTGTTATTTGAAAGCTAACCACCTCAAATTTTTCGTAAATAACACAAGGTATGGAAAAAATGTTAAAGAAATTAAAAAAAAATTAAAATAAACAAATCAAGATAAATAATAAAAATAAAATATTACTTTCTTAATACCAGAAAAATTAATGTCGATAGATTCGCTGGCGAGCAATGCACAAAAAAATTATTTTATTTGGGAATAAATAATTTAGACATTTACTACACAAAATATTTAAACAATATTTTATTAATATTTTTGAATTTAATAAAAATTTGTAATTGAACACCGCAATACTATACAAAATCTAAAGAAATGCCAAATATGAGAAAATGGAATTGCTCCCTGGAGAACGAAAGTTTTATTGTTTCCAGTAAGTTTTAAGGTTATATTATTTATTATATAAGATGTGTAGAAAATGTCGTTAAACTTCTGGCGCAAAAAATTCTCATAAACATGGGTTTCTCTAAAAAAGAGCATGAATAAATAAGAAAGCTTACATTTTTAATATTCAATTGTGAGAAAATAATCCAGAAAGGAACTTTAAACATTTTGATATGACAATCAATTGACTTTTAATTTAAACTAAAAAATACAATTTTAGAACCAAAACGCACCAAGTACATGCGAATTTTACGGGTATTCAAGGTACTTTTCGGAATAATTGTTATGAAGCCTGAAACAATATTTATAGTTTTATTATCTTTGTAGTTGAAAAGTTTGTTTTGTGAATTTTATATAGCAGATTTACCGTGTAGTTTCATTAAACGATTATCTGCTGAAATTAAGCATTTAATAACTCAGGTAAGTTTACTAATGCATTAATTCGCTTCAAGTTTCTCCGGTCATTTTGGTCAAATTGGTTCTGTAACTATAGCTGGCTTGTCAAATATTTTAAAGTAGCATTAAACTAAAAGTAGTTCAAAGTTAAATTATTCAACAGTCTAACAATACCAAGCATACTAGTGAAATTATTTCTGAAAGTTTTAACTGCATTATTGTAATAGGTATAACTACGTAGTTCAAACTTTTCTGATTTATTAAATAAAAATACTTCACTATTAAATTAGATTTTCTTCACATTGCGGTTTGATGATTTTGAGTAGTTCTTGTTGACAAGTTTATGGTTTATGCTTATAGAGCAGCTTAAAGGTTTAGTTCGTCTGAGTGATTTTCATTAACGGCTTACTAATGCAAAGATGTTTCTAATGCTAAAAAATTTAGATAAATTTTTCAAACAATTACATAACAAAAAATTTTAAAGTAATTAAAATTTCCAAACGGACTTGTAGCATTTTGAAAAATAATTTTCTGAAATTTAAAAAATGCTGTAACCCCACTTTTGCGGGTTTTGACTTTTGCGGTAGTAATTTTTTAACAAATTGGAACAAATCGAAAAGAGTGATCTAAAAGGCACATCCTAGCAATCTTGTTATTTTATATGCCAAAATTTAAAAACTGTCAATAAATTGTAATATTAATTTTCAAAATTTTTCGTAACGTTAACATGTGATTGATACAATCTGTGGTGTTTTAGTATTTTAATATGCTGACAAATGCACTAAAATCGTTAACAAATATTATCCTAATCGGAAGTAAATCCTTGTACAAAGCAGTACATAAGGCAGTGATCCAAGAAATTCAAATAAGTCGAGAAGCTGCACATCGCAGATATGGAGTTGATCTGGAGAATCAGAAAAGCAAATGCGCTAAATACGATATATCGTTAGAGGAATCAATGGCAATTTTAAATGTAAAATCATTGAATCAAGAAGAAGTAACAAAGCGATTTAATTTTCTTTTCAGTGTAAATCAGAAATCTGAAGGTGGCACTTTGTACATTTTATCTAAAGTTGTGTACGCTAAAGAACGGCTCGATATAGAATTATTGAAAAATAATAAAAAGGAAGAAATAACGTAATGTGCATTTTAAACGAACATATTTGATCTAGTTTCTAAAATAAATTATTCTGTAAGCTATTTCGTTACTTTTTAAAATTCATCGTGTCTTATATTTTATTATCGTTTATAAGGGTTTTGATCGACGCGCGACGGTTTTAGGGTGGAATTGGATTCTACTCGAAAAGTCAAACTGGAAAAACTTTTTGTGCTGTAATAATTGGGTTAATTAATGGCATAATTTATTAAACAAGCTTAATTTATAAGAGTAAACTATTTATTATTTCATAAATTAATTATTGTGATTGAATTTGGTGCTCAGATAAATTAAATCGATTAAATTAATTTTGTACCCAATTTGCTTTTAAATTATTAATCTATGCTAACATTGTTATTTTATTAATGGTCTTCCAGAAATCAATAAAACATGACATTTGTTAGCACTGAAAATAATTATAAGTTTATCGTAGGTTATTGTCAAGGAGCAGTCTAACAGGTGCTTATCTAATACTCAATATTCGGTGATTCTAATTTTATATTTACAATTATATCTATATTAATATAAAAAATATTTACGTGCGATCAAGTATTACAAATAATTGATAATTTCATTAAAAAAGTTATTTTTATCATTAGGCTGGAAACTGAATTTTTCCTGCCGCATGATAAACGTAATTTTTTACGCCGACTTCTATAATTAGTTATATAGAATTTAATTATTTTTTGAAATATTGTGATTAAAGATTTTTGTTGTTGTTGGTAGTAAAATATTTAAATTCAAAATTTGACGTTTAAATTTAATTATTAACCTAAAAAATATAGGTATTTGTTACATTAATTTTTTATAACATTTTCTAATAAAAATATAGTATCCTTACATATAATTATAAAATAATAAGTTAGCTGTGTTATAATTGCATTAAAAAGTGCCTTTTATTCCAAAAATTTGTAATACCTATTTAATTTAATTTAATTTGACGTACAAAATATAACCAAGAATACCAACATTTTTTAAAATAATCACTGTTTTTTTCAAACGCTAGGCGAGAAAACTAGCTTTTCAAGCCACATTTGAAATATGCAATTGAACATTTGCCTGATGGAGGCGTAAAAAGTTAATTTATACTTTTAATTAAGTTTAAGAAAGTTAATTTATATCTTTGCTTCCGCATCAGCCTGCGGCTAGTTCATACGAAGATCTAAGGCTGAAACCCTCAGTGAGAGTTAAAGACAATTTTATTCAGTTAGCATCAATTAATTTAGCGACAAAATGTTAAATTGACATTTAAGATGACAGGACATCGGCGGAACAGGCAGAACCTCAACAATGAGGTTAATTTATAAATGTTTAGTTAAAATAAATAACAATTTAAAAGCATTCGATAATAATTAACCAAACAAAATAACCGCTGTAAATTTACGTCAGCATTAATTAGTGCGAAGTTGTTTAGAGAAATATTTGCCTGTGGGTTTGACAAAATTCTGTGATAGAAGCGTTATTTATACGGTGTGATTATAACGGAATTGCCGACTTAATTAATGTGCAATATAGATTACCAGCGCTTAAAAAAATGGTGCAATTATTTATTATTTGCATTAAGACTAAATTATGCAAACTTGTTTACATTTTATGATAATATTGGAAAAGTTACATTGTTACGCGGGATGAATAAATTCTATACATAAATTTATTATTATGCTAGCGTCAAGCTCGACGAATGTTGGAAGCAGATTTGTGATGATAATAGCATTAAGCAATTAGCATGTAAACTAACCAGAATATTTGATTAGTCTTCCACTATGATTGATGATGTTGCTCTATTGAAGCACAAAAATCCTTATATCTATACATTTACATATTCGATAAACCGGAAATTAACATTTTCAATTTTATTTTAAAAATAAATTATTTTAACTTACCATGTACACATTTATGTTCTTGAAGAAACTTATAACGCATTGTGCGCAGCTCCTGAACTCTTTTAAATTCTTCTGGACCTTCGATGGCCGAAAATATACTACCTCCTATTATTAAGAAAACTATGTAGCCTCCAATAAACAAAATTAATTTTGTTGCTCTTTGGCTTATAAAAGCCATTTCTTGGTAGTTCTGCAAATAAAAATGTACTAATTATTATAAATCGTTAGCAAAAGTTTAAGTTTTAAAGTTCCTTTAATTAATAACAGCTCTTCCAACTTTTATTTTTCAACTTTTTTTTTACAAAAACCAAAATATGCATCACTTTTAGTTAGTAACATTTTAGTTCTAAAGTGTTTGTGCATTTTTTGGTTTTTCTAAAAAAAATTTGATATGATTAATATCGAGTTACCACTTATCTATTGATTATCTTTAAATTTATATTCTTACGTAATCATTTCCGGAAAATTGACTTGAGAAAATATTTTAATTTGATAATTATATTTGTAGACCACGTTTTGATTGTATTTAGTTAGTAGTGTTCTTATTACACATTTAAATTTACCGCGCAAACGATTTTTTGTATAACAAAAAATTAGTAAATTGTAGTTGAGATAGGGGTCAGTATTAAAACAATAAAATTGTCCGACGTTTCAAGTCTTTATTGACCCATTTTCAAGGCTACAAATATATATGTACATATAAATAACTAAATTGTAATTGTAATTTATGTAAGTTTTTAATTATTTATATTGTTGTGTAATTTATCTTAGAAAATTATTTTCCACCAAAAAGATTTTTTCGAGTAGCTTTGATGTGCGGGTCAGTCGGTATAATTTTAGGGTCGAGCGTTTAATAAATTTTCTTAAAGTCGAATCAAATATTTTCCATCAACTCAAATCAATAATAAATCATCAATTACAAAACTATTGCACAAAATCTCAAAACTATTCAAAAAAAACTTCACTGAGCTAACAATCGCACAACCGACTCTTGCATTTCTGGTGATCCGTCCCCACCTAGCAAAAACTTCAATTTTACAACTCAATTATGAAAATGAAAATTCCACCAAAATGCATAGGGTGGGTCCGAATCACTTTGAAACACCACATCTTCTACCCCCGTTGCTAATTGCAGTTACGAGCACAGCTCAAAATAAAATTCGCAAATATTCGTACGTGTTTAAAACAAAAAATCTAAAAAAATATTATCCACAACATTACAATATTTATAGTCGAAAATAAATTAAATTCAAAAATCGAATAAAAAAAGCTTATCTTTTCAAAAAAATTTTTCATTTATTTTTTCCATCTCCTTCTGTTTTGTTTACCTTTCCTTTCGTACCTTCCACAAATTTATTTTTGTCTGGGGCGTCCATCTTGCTGGAGTCTTTTTTCTTCTCTATCACCGACTCATAAAATTTCCAGTTCTTCTTCTTTTCTTTCATAGCTTTTTGTTTTATAGCTTCATGTCTTGCGTTATCTCAATTTTCTAATTTTGAAATTTTTTCTTCTTGTATTATTATTGTCACTTGTTTTTCAATTTCTAATCTTTTAGTTTCTTGTTTTTCAGCTTCCAATTTAACAGCTTCTTGCTTTTCAAATTCTAATCTTTCAGCTTCTTGTCTTGCAAATTCTAATATTTCAGCCTCTAATTTTACAGCTTCTTGTTTTTCTAATTCTAATTTTTCAGCTTGTAATGTTTTTGCTTTTAGTTTTACAATTTCTAACTTTTCAGTTTCTAGTTTTTTTCTAATTTTTCTAATTAGATCACTAATTTTCCAGCTTTTTTTAGGTCTTCTATCAATAATTTTGTTTTTTCTTAATTTTTTTCTTCAATTTTTATTTTTATTTTATTTGTCTCTTTTTTATTGTTTGTCACTTCAGCCAATATGTTTTTATTTTCAGAACCAATCTCTTTCTTAATGTCTGCGATTTCTTGTCTGATTGCACGCATTTCTTCTTTTTTTTTCCAGTCTTCTTTTATCTTTTTCTTGTTTTTCTTTTTTTTCTTGTGTCTTTCTTCGAAAAATTTTTTTAACGCTTCCAATGCGTCATTTCGTCATTTCATCACTGCTGTCATTTCGAAAACGTTAGATGCCTCAAGCCTTTCGTTTTGGCGCCAAAAAGGATATAATGGTTAAACTAGTAACGCTATGTCCCTGCGCCATAGTACCAAAAGTTGAAATGTATAATTTATCTTAGAAAATTATTTTCCACTAAAATGATTTTTTCGTGTAGCTCTGATGTGTGAGTCAGTTCGTATATAATTTTAAGGTCGATGGTTCGAGCGTTTAATAAATTTTCTTAAAGTCGAATCCAATATTTTCCATCAACTCAAATCAATAATAAATCAAGCAATTACAAAACTATTGCACAAAATCTCAAAATTATCCAAAAAGAACTTTATCGACTCGTGCGGCAATCGTTGGCAAAAAGCCTTGCATTTTCGGTGATCCGTCCCCACCTAGCAAAAACTGCAATCTTACAATTCAATTATGAAAATAAAAATTTTACCAAAATGCATAGGGTGGATCCGAATCACTTTGAAACACCACAATATATATTTGTACCCTTGATAATGGGTCAATAAAGACTCGAAACGTCGGACAATTTTATTGTTTTAATACTGACCCCTATCTCAACTATAATTTACTAATTAATATAGAGGGTCAACGATATAAATACACTACATATACAAAGAAAATCTATAAATTAATATTTACAGATTTTAGATAATTATTTTGCTAACAGTCGTATTTAGATTAGAAATGTTTTTTTATTTAATTTTAGACTTTTCGATTTTGCAATATGAATTATAGAATAATATTTAAACTTATTTCCAATTATTTTTAATGATATCCTAGTTTTTGTTGTTTACTGAATACATTTCCAAAACAATCTTATTTAAAAAGATACAAATTTAAGAAAAAAGGTAGTATGTCATTATAGGCTACTTTCCTGTATTTCAAAAAGTTCATTTTACGCAGTATGATTAATTCAAAAATTTGAAAGTAAAATCGTATTTACCCTTGTTAAAATAATCGTTTTTCAACTTTTCAGTGTGTTTTGTTTCTTAACTTCTTTAAAACAAAATTTTTAAATAAATAAAATAATTCATCTTGAACTTTATTGTTTTTCAACTTTCTTAATAAAGTTCATAATCATATTCGCAAAAGCATGACATAGAAGCTCTTTGAAATTGAAACAATAGATTGCTGAAACTACTCCTATATTGTTTTGAAACTTAAAAACGTACCTGAGGAATACCTACACGACTAAAACTTTGCGAGACAAAGCTTAGTTCTAAACATTATTATATTGTAATATAGAAAGCATAGAGTTTAAGAAAAAAATATAATTTAGTATAAAAAGTTTTGATTATTTCATGATAATTATTAACAGATAGTTCCAATTTCCCTAAGGACATGTGAGTCATTTAGTTAATTATTACCCCTACCAAAAAAGTGATCGTAACCGCACGCTCTACAATGTATAAAGCTATTTGTCAAATTGCCTATTGTGTTTTAAATTTACCCCATATCCACTTAGCCAGGTTTCCCCTAGCGAATAATGAAAACAATTTATTTTATCACATAAAAACTGTTCAATTTTGATATTTGCATAAAAGACGATGATTAAGTTTAGATTTTCTGAGATTGATACATTTTGCATAATATTGTAAATTAGTTTGCGTATCGTATAAATTAAATGTAAACACTAAATTATATTGCAAATGGCAAAGTTTGTACTTGGCTGAACTTAAATATCTTAATTGATGGTAACACAATTGTAATGGAAACAGTAGTTTGCTCTTGTGGGAATTTAATCGTGAAATATGGAGCGCTTTTTGTTCGAAATGTCTGTTAATTTTTTGAAAAACAAAATGTCAACACGAAACAGTAATTATTATTATTAATTTCGTATAAAAATTAATTATGAAAGTCCTTGACTTTCACGAGTAGCTGCATGTTGTAGCAAAAAAATTATTTCGCGAATGTAATGAAAGCGAACAATATACTTAAAATTTAAATAATTAAAAAAAAATTATAGTGGGGATGAAGCGAGAAGAAAATTATAATTTAAACCCTGTCTTAAAAACGCATTGAAATTTCCTAAATGCCAGTAAAAATTTTAATTAAACTTTATTAAAAAATAAAGACGGATTATGATATCAATTTGATATTATATAATAATTATTGTTTAAAAATAAAAGAAATGCTGCTGAGACGAATAGACCGCAATATTTGGATTTCAAATTTGGAAAAGTTGAACTAATAAACTTGGTCTTGGGGGATTTACGGAGTGGGATATTTCGATAAAAAGCAAATACTTAAAAGGTGTTGAGGCATCTAAATTGAAGATCGTGGTCAATGGTAAAAGATTGACTGTAATATATATTTTTATTAAATCCGTTATTGACTGAAGGTAGCATGGGTAATTTGAAGCAATTTTCTATCAGGTAGATACTTACTTGATTTCTTTCTTATAATTTATATAAAATTAAGTGCGTTCAATAAAAGTTCATTACTAGAGTTTATCGTATTTTTTAATTGCGTGTACTTTCAAATTGAATTAATTACGTTTTCTGATAACATTTAAAATTGTACATTTTACGTGCGCAGGTAGGTAGGTGCATGCATAATTTAAATATTCCACCGAAAACTTCGTGCGGACACAAACAATATAGCTTACCTAATTTTACATTATTTGGTAATGCTTAATTTTTCACTCTTTACTGGACTTAAAAGCTTTTTGATATTCAATATGTCACGAATTTTGGATTTCGCGAGTTTTAATTCCAACTTTATGTGTAACCTGTGGCTTCATAACCGCACCTGACACGCAACCATTCGTACAGTACTGCCAGTGCTTTTATTGTATATTCTTTGGCACTTGCGCAGATATTCCAAAATTTAAATTATCAAAAAGTTCTATTATTACGTGTCGATTTTTACGATATACTAACATTACATTTTTTATCTTCACTATTCGATATAATTAAATATTAAAGCGGTGCACCCATTGGCTGAATTAGTACGTCGATGTCATAACGATAATATTGCACATAGTGAGAAAGTTGCAAACTTCAAGAAAAGTCAAGTCAAAATATTTATTAATAGGTTTATCATTAATAATAACCACATCAACGTCTAATTATGATTGTTAATTGAATATAGAACGGAAATTCCGGCTTTAAATATCTAACTTTTTCCGCTTTAATGTTGATAAAGTACTCGCGTCAGATATAATCGCAATAATTTGTATCTTCACCCAAAAAAAATAATTCACCTGTACTACTTGCACTGCATAATATTTTAATATTTTTAAAATTTTACTGGGTTTAAAATTTTTTTTTACTTTAGTGCCGCTTTAACCGACAGTAAAAGTAATGCTGTTTAAATTTAATATTACTTTTTAGAATTAAAGAAAAAATAACTTGTTAATCGGGACAAACATATTTTTTGTGGTTCGCAACGCCAGTGGCGTAATAAATAAGGCTGCACAGCTGTGTGGTACCGTAAAGCTCGAGTAATTTTGAAACATATTTTTATTTAAACTTATGTTTATAAAACCATAACTATTTTTATATCGAATACTGGCGACAGAAAGAGTTTTTTTTTATTACACATAATATGCAATCAGTTAGAATACAATCAATTATCTACATTTTTACATTAAAAATTTGTGATATAACCTAAGTAACAAAATTAAAGTTTAATGTAGTGTAAGTTGCCTACTTCTAGGCGTTCAAAATCACTAACTTCTCATACTCCGTGTAAAACTTTTTATTTATAAAGTCACTGGTAAATTTAAAACTTTAAATTTTGTTTAAGATTTTTTAACGTTCTTAGAAAAATAGTGTGTTCAAACACGCCAAAAAAATTAAACAAGAACACAAGAAACAATCATCAAAGTGACGAAGAAATGTAAGATACTACCGTTCCACAATAATACCACAAATTAAATAAATTAAAAATGTAGACCGAGTAATTTAAAGAATACTCAAAAAGAAACAATAGTGCCGAAACTTTGGTCACGCGTCTAGTAATTGTAATAATGTACCTAATCACAATTTATAGGACGACTAAGTAAGTTTCTGCAATTTATTGCGATGAAACAAAAACAAACATAAAACTCAAACAACGTTCAATATAATATAAATGCCCTAAAATTGAATACTATCTACTATACTACAATATATAAAAAACATCCCAAGACACGATAACACCAATATTGTTTTATACGCAGACGACGCGGTCATTTTCTATAATTAAATTTTTTTATAAAATACTGGAAACTCACTGCTAAAAAATTTAACGGGATTAAAACCACACTCACACAACATTTACACACAAAAAAACACCACGTTGCGAGAGAAAATGATCCACTTTGTTCTCTCAGTAAACAATATACTATTATATTCTATTTTATTGTTATTTTATTGTGAAATTTAACTTAAAATTTTATCGAGTAAGTGTAAAATAACATCATAATAATTACAAACTGGAAAGCAACATTTAGATATATATGTAGTTAAAAAAAAATATTTTTTTTCCGGAAAACAAATTATGAATACAAGTAGGTAATCTACTCACGCATAGAATAACACAATTACAAGAGAATCCTAAAGCAACATTAATTTTTAAAATTATAATTAAAATAAAATTTATGAGCAAATGTAATATTTCATTATACATGGATTACAATTATTTACTACACGTTTTCAGATAGAAAATAACCTCCCAGTACAGCGTCGGTGCTAGGGGAGAGGACGACGAAGACTCGAGCCTTTGGCATGGAGTAAAGGATCCCGATAACTCTCTAATTAGTTAAACATAATAAATGAACTAGTTAGTGTTTGGTTTGTTGCTATCAAGCATAAAAACGTTTGTTCTTATCAAGAGAATTAGTGTAAATGTTGGCACAATCAATCCAAGCATATTTAATTACTATAAAATATTTACGTAATCTCTAAATAAAAAATAGTTTTAAATAAAATTGTTCATGCGAAAAAATTTCTCTCGTATGTAAAACACTGACGACGCTACGGGGGTTGCAAACGGGGCAATAGCCCCGGTTGAAAAAGCGTTTGCTCCAGTAGCCGGTAAGAATTCACTAAACATATTAGAGAATTTTAAAGCGCTCACAAATTATTCTGGAAATTACAAACTACTTTTAAAATACTTTTAACTTTTATTTATCCCGTTATATTATTATCTAATACTAACATGCTAGTTTTCATTCAATTATTTTTAATAATAACCTCTTCCTCTTTTGAAGTTGGTTAAAAAGTAATACAATTATCAAATGAAATTACCAAATTTGTGATATTTATTTCTTTTACGACGATGATAATGACAAGAAAGAATATCGAGCTATTGGAGCGTCAATAAAACAAATTAACTGTTGGTCGACGTTTTGGTGGTTTATTCTAACACCCTCAAGACTAAAATTACAGAAGAGACAACAATGAGTATCAAAACGGCAAGGGTTCAACACTCACACCACAATTTTAGTAATTTAATTTCTGTAATTTTAGTCTTGAGGATGGTAGAATAAATCGCTGAAACGTCGACCAACAGTTAATTTGTTTTATTGACGGTCCAATAGCCCGATATCCTTTCTTGTCATTACAAAAATATGTTTAAAAATTCCTAAAGTTAATTTAAGAGCTGTTGACTTTGAATTTTACAAAAAAAATCGCCTGTGGCGCTTTGGTCTACAATCTCTTCTCCGCCCCCGTAACAACTTCTTAATTTTATTCCACCCCGGCGTCGTCACTGATGTACAACATCAGTGTTTAATGCTTGTTCTTGCTAATTGTTGATAATGATAATGACAAAAAATACTCGCACAGGGAATTGAAATATAGGAAGAAATTATGGAAATTCCGGGAATAAAATTTTTTATTAAATTTTTTTTTTATATCTTTTATCTTAGAAACGTAAAGACGTGTTGGTTTTTTGTTCAATTAATTAGTACAATAATTATTGAACTGAGTTTCCTATATATCATTGACATATTAATTTATTAAGAACTAAAAATTATGTTAACCTCTTGGGCCCATAACCTATCGATCTCGGTGCTTCCACTCAAGGTTGTAAAAAACACATAGGTTTTATCAACCTTGGTTATTTATATATGGAAATAATTTGGGTTACAAACAACTTTAAATTTATATAGCCGCCAGTCCGCCATATTTGCTTTAAAAACAATTGTGTTCACGACAAGAGAAACTTGAACTTTGACAATAGATCGACATAAAGTGAACTTTTTGCAATGCTTTCAGAAAAATGTAATTTTTTTACGTTTGTATAGAAATGTATATCCCTTGTATACAAACTTTCACGTGAGAGGTTTGTGCAGTGTTTTATTATAAATACCCACCCATTTTAAAAACAGTTTGACATATTAAGTTAAAATTTTGAGAACATATTTTATACAAGAAACCCTACGAAACACAAAGTAATATAATAGAAAATAATGGAGCTGCTACAGGTGCTCCAATTTATCCGCCGCGCTGCGCCATTGCAAAAGCCACAAGGAATGCAAATAATATAAACCGTACTTCTATGTATTTAATGTTGGGCTTATACAAAATATTACATCCTAAAATGTGTAGTGTCACAAGGTTAACCATATATTTTTAATATTTCAAACAAAAGAGTTCTCAATCAAAATTTTTATTTGTTGGCTGTTTGTATTCCGTAATTTTTAATTTAAATATTTTAAAATTTAAATTTTAAATTAATGTGCCAATATACTTAGTACAAATGATTTTATCTAATTTGTTAGTTCAAATTTAAATCGTGTTCAAAATAACTCATTATCAAAGTAGTTTTAGAAATCGTCGTGTAATTGATATGTATTACTCAATGATTTTTTACATTAAGTTTTGTTTTAATTCAATAACGACTTTCTAACGCGAAATTAGATAAAACGTTGTACACCAGTCGGGACAAAAAGGTTATTGTTTGATCGTTCAGTATAATTTGCTTTTTTTCAAGTTTATATTATTGGATAGTCATATAGTATCCGCAAACAAATAAAAATTAGAACGTTAATACTACTTATTCTGTAAATTAATACATTCATAATTAATTTCAATTATCTCTGAAAGCAGCTTGCAATTAGTTAAAGTAAATGCAAGTAATATTATGCAAATTATGTCAACCTCTTTTCATTAAAATGCTATTTAATCAAAATATAAATCACGTTCCGTTTTATTTGAAAACCTTTTTGTAAATTTTTTTTGGTCTCTTTGTTTTTATGCTGTCATTTCCATAAAAACTTTCTAATCCCTAATAATATTATATATTTTAACAAATAAATGTATATTATTTACTAAAAGAATAATTAATGTATTATCAGACTCCCTAGAAGAATAAAAATTTTATTTCAGTATTTATAACATACTCGACAACTATAATATTACTAATGCTACTTTGTTATTCGCCTAATATAATTGTTAAGCATGAAAAAGTATGAATTTTCAATTTATTTTTTAAATTTTGTCTTAATAAATAATTTTTATGCATGATACCCAAAGCAATTGCACCACTTTTCGAGTGTAGGGGTTAGTTCAATTCTAATAAATCACCTTATCAATCAAAATATTTATTCTATAATATAAATTTCGATAAATGCTTATATTATAATAAACAAACTAAAACTTAAACATTCATTTTTTAGGTTAATTTTCTATTATATAGCTTATATTATAATTATTATGTTGATATTCTTTGTAATTCCTAGTTTTTACAAATTAAAGCAAAAAATTAAATCGATTTTTATTCTTAGATGCCATAGCAAATTATTTTTGTGGGTGTATTAGTTACTGAATGCGCAAAATTTAGGATCAAGATTAATTAAAATAGTTCAAACAATTTTTTTGATATTTCTCAAGAATAAGTTGAGGTTTTCCGTATATTTTTAAATTATTTAATAGAACTGGAACTCACAAACTTTTTCTTTTCTACTTTTTTCTTTTCTTTCGTGCATGTCCATTAGTACATTATTGACGTCCATTAGTTCTAACATTAATGAAAGCTAATAATGTTAGATTATTATTAATTAATTAAATTAGCCAAATTAAATTAAATCCAGATTTATTATTTTTAAATTTACTCAAAAAGTTCATTTTGGAATATTAATTTCGATTCTAAAATGCTGCCTGCCTTTATCAAAGCTTCATTACCCAGTTTATAATAAGGAAATGGATACAAATTTAATCAAATTATGAAATTAAAAAATTTGGTCGTAATATTCGTTATGAAATAATTTGCTATAACGTCAAAACAAACAATGAATTGAGAAAACCCACACTTTATTACGATGTGTAAACGTGAGTAACTAATCAGGGCACAGTGATAAAATCGCACATTTCATAGGGATAGGTACATATAACGAATGATTGATTTGGTTATTATAAACGGTGATATTATACAAAATTTTACGTTTTAGAGGTATATCCAGTACATTATGTATACATACAGTAGATTTTTATTTATTCGAGAATTTGTTTTTGCTCTAAAGAGCTTTTACATAATAAATAATAAATATAGAAGCAAATAAAATACTTACAAATGAAAAAACAAAATTTTGAGAAAACTAAAACCACAAAACAGCAATAATTGTGCATCGACGTAAATTAATGCTATATGCAATCGACATATCTTCATTCCTTTTTGATTGGAGAAATTATGTATTACGACCATTTAACAACTTTCAAAAGAACATAATAAAAAAAATTTTAAAATGACATTGACAAAATAGCCAAATCATGGGTAAAGCGTTCAGAAAAGTAATGTCAACTGCATACCTTACACAATTTTGTACTCAACTTACAAAAATACATGGTAAATAAAAAAATTCAAGGAACGAAGACATTATAATTATATTAAAAGCGTCATTACTATCCAGAAAAAAGAGATTTAAGATAAGGTTTGGGAGATGGCCAGATAGAGAGGTTATATAAAAACGCAAGGAAATCACCAAAAAAGTGCAATTAAATTTGAATGTGTCTTAACCAGAAGATGTTTGGGAGTAGCACGCTTAGTCGGCTCACAAATTTAAAAATTTTCTAATGTAATTATGGTAGCTGACTGCCTAATTATTAATGTAAAAATAAAATTTTCTAGATTATCAAAAAATACGTGTAAAAACGGCCAAAAACCGCCAGCTTACATTCTATTGGCTGTTTCCATAAAATTAGCCTCACCTATTGCGTGTTTTTATTTTATCAAAGTATTTTTAAGCATAAATTGTACTACCCACTCGGACATTGAAAAATCGGAAGCCTTTGCAGACTCTCTGAAAACTCAATTTAGCCCCAATTACGAGCAAGCGGACCTTGCCCACATTGCACCAGACCCAAACCCAATCAAGCCCGCCTCCTACGAAGAATTACGAGAGACTATCAAAAGGATAAACAAAAAAAAGATCCCTGGACCCAACGGAATTACAAGCAATGCTCTGAAGAACCTACGCAAAAAAGTCATCACTGCGATAACAGGAATCATCAATGCAGTCTTCAGATGAAAGCATTTTTCAGAAAAATGAAAAATAGCAGACGTCGTTGTTCTACAAGACTTTCCCCCAAAATTACCGACCAATCAGTCTTTTCTCTACAATCGGAAAGCTAGTAGAACGAGTCATCCTTGCAAGACTCAGCGAAGAAATTGAAACTGACAAGATCTTCTAAGACGAGCAATTCGGATTTCGCTATTGTTGGGATTAACCAATAAGAAACATGCTGGTTGATAGAGTTCAGATGAAGTTGGCTGTTTTTTGTTTATTATTTATTTTTGACATGTACTTATAGAATACGTTGGTAAATGAATAGTTGTGAATAATTAGTCGTTCTATCTAATAAAGACATCGTAATTGTGCAAAAGCTATAGTCACTCCACCACCCATCAGTTACTGCGAATCATAGATCACATCACATAGGAAGAAATCAACGGCGACGATATTTCTGGACCTCTCCAAAGCGTTCGATAAGGTTTGGCGCAAACTAGACGGGATTCGCTCCTCAGAAAGAAGATTCACTGCCGGGGTGCCACAAGGGTCCCTACTGTCACCGACCCTGTTTAACATCTACATCGACTTACTCGATACAAACGGAACAAAAAAACTATTCTACGCAGACGATAATGCCATCATCGCCAGCTTTCTAAGCCCCAGCATCGCAATAAGAAGAGTCCAAGAATCCCTAGACGCCATGGAGACCTGATACAGTACCTGGCGCATCGAAGAAGACGTGACGATTTTTGACAAGAAGATACCATAGGCAAAATTCACCAAATACCTCGGGGTAAATTTGGACAAAATTCTGACAAGAATCAAACATATAGACGCCATAAACAACCAAGCGAGAGGAGCTATGGCCGCACTAAACTCAATCATCGGGAGACGCAGCTCATTAGATACAAACCTTAAAATAAGATTATATAAAGCTCTAATCAGATCGATCCTAACCTACGCAGCCCCGGCGCGGGCCTTTGCGTCCAAAAGACAGATGAACAGACTTCAAATAGTACAAAACATCGCGCTGCGCAGAATAGTGAAAGCATACTATATGCAGCCAAACAGGACAATCCAAGTCGATAAGCCGAAAAATTATTATACGTCAAATGCCAAGACTCCCGAACCCTCTCATCGCCAACCTAGGCCGATATGACGTCGAAGACTTCCGTCGCTACAAACGATATAGAACCATCCGCGCTCCCACTCAATAAGTATTAAAATTATTTATTATTAGAACTTAACCGATGGAATTATCATTCCTTCAGATCGAATTAGTGTTAAAGAATTTTAATAAATAAATGGCGATAGGGTGTTTATTTTGAGCTGTGCACGTAGGACGACTCTCTTTGGCCTAATTTTCGACAAGCAAACCTCTCTTCTTTCGCGTTTCTAAAAATATTAAATTCACACATAAAACCCCTCCAGATAACCTCTTCCTGCGGAATTCTCACCTCTAACATGGTTTTCGGCAAACCAAGAGAGACCACAATCACTCTCTAATTTATTTCATTTGATTTTATTTTATTTCACTTATCACTGTAATTTATTTTTAATTTGTTGTATTTCCATTTTTTCTAATTTAATTGTTACCCCCGTTCTACCCATACTTCCAAGTATAGTAGAACAACGCGACAAGGCCACATACGGGTTAATTAATCTCACATTACCCTTAACATCAGATGAATGAGTTTTAAGGCAGCCCTCGGCTGCCACGCACTCCACTAGCCATTTCATGTTTCTGCTTCTCAATTGCACTAAAAAATGTAGATCTAGAAGATACAGAACTCGGAGTACAATAAACATTAAAAAGTTTCCTCGAGCGCGACCTAACTCGAAAATTACAGATTTACAAAGCTTACCGACCCAACCCACATAATGGTTACAAAAATTCAGAAGCTAAAAAGGAATAAGGAATAAAGGAATAATAATTATTATTATCTATAAAAATTATCGTAGCATTAGTTTAAGTAGATCTATAAAATTTATTGCTACCATTAACATAGCAGTCCAGGATTTATGAACACAGTTTCAAATTTAATACCTGTAAAAGTAGGAATGCTAAAAATACACTCAGAAATTCCTGTATAAGTAGATTGTTCTAAAATACATAACAAGTACCTAAAAAAATTTAAAAATATAAATTTTATACTTTATACCTATTAATTTATTATTGTTATTGATAATGTAATGAAGTATTTTTGAAAACTGTTATCATTAGATAATTTGTCGCAAAATATGTAGAATGAAGTGTATATTCTGTTTTGATAATACTTAAACTGATAAATATTCAATATTCAAATTTTCGTAGAGACTAGGCCATAGCCAAGTAAATAATCTCTAAAGGTTTATATAACTAACACGATGGAAAATACATTATGGTTATTAATTATATAAGAGGATTAAAGAGCCTCTAATCCACGAGAAAAAATGGGCACTCGAGGCACAGCCGAGTCACATTTTTTCGAGAGGATTATAGGCTTGTAAATTCCCGAATGTAATTCAACGTTTTATCCATGACCATGGCCAAAACCACAAGTGAAAATTTTAGTTTTGAGAAACGTCAGATTTGATAAATTGATTTTGACCAATACCTACTGATTTTGAGCTGAAAACTAATCCACTAGTGTATTAAAAGACCTCTAATTCACGGAAAACGGATGTATTAAACTTTCCTAATATAGTGGTCGTGGATAAAAATATAAATCATAATACAATAAATATAGGTGCTTAGAAATAACTAATTTTATAAGACAGATTATTGCTGCTATTAAGACCGGGGCTGCTGGCACTGATGGATTTAATGCCACTCTTCTTGGATTATGCTGTCTATACATTTATCCTTTTGTCACTCATATTGTTAACGCGTGTCTGCTGGACTGCATTTTTCCGAATGCTTAGAAAAAGGCAATAGTCATTCTTTTGTCAAAAGTAAGACTGCCTTCTGAGCTATCTCACTTGAGGTCCATAAGTTTGTTGAGTGTGCTTTCTAAGGTCATTGAAAGAGTTAAGGAAAAGCAATTAAAATCTTTTTTTGATGAGTACAATGTTCTGCCTTCTACGCAATCGGGATTTAGACCTTCTCATAGTTGCACTACAGCCATGCTTGATGTAACAAATGATATCTTTAATGCTTCTGATATAGGTATGCTAACATTACTTATTTTATTTGATTATATCAAAGCATTTGACACTGTTAGTCATAGGTTGCTGATTGCTATATTGAGTTTCTCCGGAATAACTAGAAAAGCACTTCTGCTAATCGCTAGTTTCTTGTCTGGTAGAAGCCAGCAGGTTGTTAGACATAACATTTCTAATTCACTTCCTGTTACGATAGGTGTTCCCCAGGGTTTCATTTTGAGACCGCTGTTGTTTTCTATTTATACTGCTCGGCTATCACATCTTGTAAAGTATTGTAAAATACATAGATATGCTGACCACACTCAGATTTACTATTCATTTAGTCCGGATGGAGCTGTAGATGCGTGTAATGTCATTAATGATGACTTGCACAGGTTGCACTGCTGTAGTTCTGGTAGATATCCACTTGTTCTTAATTCCAATAAAACTAAAGTTGTTCTATTTGGTAGCACCGCACTTACTACGCGTGCCAGTTTTAGGGTTGAGTGGTAGAGCAGGCGTCTCTCTATGGGTTAATTCTGAACTCTGCCCTTTTCTTGTGGGGTTATTTTTGTCATTAATGGGTAGTTACGTGGTTTATGTTTTGATTTGTATAATATGTAATTTGTTGTT
Source organism: Cantharis rustica (assembly GCA_911387805.1). NCBI lineage: Eukaryota > Metazoa > Arthropoda > Insecta > Coleoptera > Cantharidae > Cantharis > Cantharis rustica. The sequence goes on from OU426879.1 coordinate 43,353,481, forward strand.
GTGTGTTTTGTATATACGCTGATTTCATAAGAAATAAAGACATTATTATTATTATTATTATATTGCTACATCAGTAATATGCTTAATTTCAGCGCTAAGTAAGACAATATAACCTCTCTGATAAGACTTGCCTGCACGGGGTTATTAGCACACATGATATTTTATGTAACGAATGTTAACGATATATCGAAGTTTGAAAAGTGTAACCTCCATAATAAGAAAATAACAACCAACATCGATGTAAAATCTATTAACGAATTATAATAATGACTTTGTGAATGATTGATGTGTTTTAAGTATAGGTATATTCCGCTTTTTTTGTTTTATTTAAGATTGCATTGTGTTTGGTTTCTGTGTGAAAAACCACAAAAAGAACTAACACATCGTGGAAGATCTTAGCTGCTAGACCATAGACCATCACGAACGTGATTGATCAGGAAATTGGGGAAAATTTAAATTCAAGTTGCAATATTACATTATTTGGAATTAAAAATTTTTATAAAATGGAACAGAAAATTATTTAAAATAAAGTTTCAGTGATTATCCTTATAGAAAATATGTAGATAGATTAAGAAAATCTTGATAAATAAATTACGCAGTTAAAAAAGAAGAAAATTACTAAATGGTAAGGAAAAAATTAGTGTTAAATGACTGAACGTAAAGTGCAGAAGAAATGATAGGTTACAAAGATGAAAATGTACTGTAAATAAAGTAATTTGAGAAGATTAGCTTTGACAACCGAACGTGTAATTTACAAACTTCAAATACGTACAACACAGGAGTTTATTTCACATTTATAATCACGATGTTTGAAGTTTTGAGGGAATTTCTGTATTTGTATTTTTATTTTGTGTGTCATGAGTTCTTCTACGCCAAAATTAAAATATAAATTCGTCGCTCGCTTGATATTGGATATGATGAATTTATTACTTTATTTAAAATTGTCTATAAAGTGATGATCTACACCCCAGGAAGTATATGAGCACCCAAAATAAAACAGATAAAATCAAAATTTATTGATTACCTACTTACTTAATCTCCTTCTTACAATAAATTAATCAGAGCGTCCGGCGTCTGCACTTTTTCATGTTTTGTGTTAATGTGTTAGTTTGTGCTAAATTAGCTCACTAATCTCTCTCAACGTCTCAACCCAGTTATTCTTAGTTAAAATAGTTCTCAACATTGTAGCAAATATAAAAGACGTATCTTCCTATTAATATTTTAAATTAAAAAAAAATTATAAAACGATATTTGATTCTCCATAAATCAGGGTAGTTTCTTTATTCAATTTTTAATTCGGTTTAATTAAGTAAAAAACGTTAAACTACGGTTTCAAAAAGCGCGATTATTATATTAAGGCTAATTAATGTTCTTTTTGAAGCACGCCTTAAGCTAATTTTGGTGGAAAAGCGTGATTTGAAAGTAAATTGCGGATGCTGAGAGAGTATTGAAACGGATGTTGCTTATGAGCTCCAAATTTATGTTAGCAATTTTATCATTACCTATCTTATTGTGTAATTCACAAAATTCTTCAAGAAATTATAAATAATTGGACTCTACCCGACAATTTCTCGTAAATATTTGTAAGTACATAATAGACCAGAAAAAGATCAATTCGCCATTTAAATATAATATAATCTGTGTTTTACAAAAAATATAAGCCGGATCTATATATGAAGCAAGCAGATCATAATCCATGTACCCATGTAGAAAATAATTGGGAAAATTCCTGGCAATCCTACGAGATAATGTAGGGCAAGATAGGACTACCACATAACTATCAAACTGTTCAAAAATTAAAACAAACAAATTATTTTCACTCTACATGAAGAACCCCGGAAAAATATCTTTCTTTTCATAAAATATTAGAGACCTCTGTTTGTTCTTAGTAAATACCAATAAACAAATTTGTTAGCATAATTTTGTTATAATTGCAGGTTACATAATCAGAAACGGTGTAATGATAATTTTTACACCCCTCAGCTGAATAAATCAAAACTGCCATTAATAAAAATGCAAATATGCAATTTGTATGTGAAAAGTCTTAATATAAAGGTGGAGGGACAGCCCCAATTATAATAAAAAGGTCGCGTGCATCTCCCGAGTGCTGAATGCCTTTATTACTCTTCTAGTGCTATAATAATAACTTGATTCTTGAGATTTGATATAACAAATATTCTTTCCACTTGTAAATATTTTTTTGAAGTAAAAAATAATGTAAACTATTAAAATGCCATAATTCAATATTAAAAATAAAAATCAAACAGGTCCACTGCGAATATTTTAATTTCTCAATAATTAATATAGTAATTTATGTTTAAACAATCGATTTTTAAAATTTTTTCATATATCAGAAACGTCTATTCAATTTGACGACGTATCCCATATACATAAGATAGATCAATATTAAAGTCTAGCGTCGCGACGCATGCGTCCGTTTATAATCGATTTTAATGATACTTTTGCACTTAGCTATACACCCTTCAAGTTAGTAGGTGATTTGTGACAAAATATTATTATAAACACAAGTTTTTCACACTAAACAAGGTAAGTCAACTTTTTCATTTGTGTACTTTCAGTAGAAATCAATATTTAGGCTTGCCTCTTTTTTTAACCTGTCCACTAAACGCTAACTTTAGATAACAATCAACTTAATTTTACAATTATTTAAAACGTTTATTTGCTCAAATTATTATGCTTCACATATTTCATTGTATTGCTTATTATGTAGGTACCTCTACAAAGAATTCCAGTAAAATGTATTTAACTTTTGTTTATATTTACATTTAAGTATTTTGCACTGCTTCCCTCGTATTTCATGTAACTATATTGTATCAAATTGCTCTATTCTCTTCTTGGCAATCTACAGCAAGATCAAGTCGACAGAATTTTCAATTCTTCACATAGCTTTTCAATTGCTTCGAAATACTTACCTAATTACATTTTTATCAAGATATACTCTGTATAATATCTATAAAATGTAAAATTAACTTCTCAGATTTCAAGATTTCAGTCCAGACACCAATATTTTGGTGACCCCGATATAGTATTCATACAGATACCGCTCAAGTGGTCAAAATACCAGTATAGAAAATACACAGTACAATAATATATAATTATGTGAAGAAGGTGAAAAATACAATATATATAATTTTACGCTCAACTGCATTAATCGCTACCCCATCGAAATTGCATCTGCTCACGCAAACAAATTCGTTTAAATGTTTTAATTAAAATTTAATGCTTTTGAGTTGAAGGGTCAACAAAGAAAATTTATTGCTTATTGAAAAAGCTTCTTCATTTAATACACTCTATCAATAGAAAATATCGGATATAACGCAAAACGAACATGCCAGAAGACTTTCTTCACTCTTTTGTATGCCAACACCGTCCTTAATTTAAACTTACAGTTTGAATATTTTTTATTCAAAATTGACTTTTCCTATCGGATGCTAGGTTATTTGAAAAGTTTCGACATTTTGATGCGACCGTTCTTTTATGTAAAACTTCAAACAACTTTACACCATGTCGAATAATTTTCTTTGAAGGCGGTTCGAAAAGTTTTTCAAAACTTAAATTTTGCTAATAATTTTCGTTTGTTGACTATCAGAAATTGATTGCTGAAAGAAACAGCTTAACAAATTAAAAAAATATATATAATAAACAGCTAGATTATCAAATTTGGATTTGTTACTTTCTCAATTTTAAATAGTATCTTATCCAGTGGCGTTTCCAAATGTCTCATTCGGGTAGGCCAGAAGTGGGCAGATGAGCTAAAATTAAATGTCACTAGTCAGCATTATATCTTGCAGATTAAAATAATAAATAGCTATAGCCGCAATTTTGATAAGATTCTTTCGTTATAGTAAAATAATTAGATTTAATCATAATAGCACATAAATTAGACGAAAGTATGATTGCGATAAACTGATCTAATTTTTTTTTATTTGTTTATTTTAATAAATTTAATACAATTTATTGTACATTTAAACAAATAAAGTATAAAACAAAAAATTGTTATTTATTAATCCGGCATGGGTCGAAGGTTGATTCAAAAACAATTTTACGTGAGCAAACGTCCACCCACTTTATCTCCTGACGACGCTACTGACTGATGTTATTTAAGAAATAATATCAAACATTTCTTATGGTCGTAGTACACCATCATATTTTACATGTAAATGTACATGTAGATCTTGAATGTAGCGTATACTACACTAAAATTGCACTTGTATTTATACATGTATTTCTACATGCAAAAATTGACGGAATAGAACAGGTCCTATTTTTGAAGGTCATACACGTGTATTTCTGGTGACTATTGGGGATTTTACACTTAGGAGTTGGCGTTTCACTTGTTGCACTTAAAACAGAATGGAAACGCAACTGAAATAAGAAATTGGTGACAGTTCTTTTAGTGATATTTTATTTTTCCAACTATAGCCAACATTACTATTTTAAAAACTATATCATTTTTAAGATGTAAATATGACAATGTACTACAGTACAGCGTACATGTAAATTTACATGTATTTTATCATATATTTTTACATGTATAAATATAATGGTGTACAACCGCTTTTAATAAAGAAAATTAAAATTTATTCCAACTTATTTTTTTTAAAATTAATATAATAATAATTTTTAAAGAATTTCATTGTAAAACAGTACATTTCAACAGTATTTTATTGTCTACAGCAGTGATTTGATGTAATTTTACTCCTTTTGAGTCAGACCGGCCAATCTGGGTTCAAATTGCAAACTTCACAAAATATTTTAGCTCATCTAAGATTTTTCTAATAATAATTCTCGTTATTTAAAGATTCAAATTTATTTTTATTTATAAAAATTAAAGCGAAGCCGAGAGGGGGGGGGGTAATGTAAGGTTTCAATCAATTACGTATTTTGTAATTGTGTAAGAACTTTGATAATACTTTGCCGGAAAAGAACCTAATTAAAATTACCATTAAAAAATATAGCTATTATTACAACTAGGGTAATATGAATAGTATATTTCCCGAGGTTGGCTAGTTACATCTCGAGGGCAAAGCCCGAGAGATGTATAGACAACCAAGGGAAATGTATTCATATTTCCCGTGTTGTAATCAATAGTTTTCTTCTGATTGAAAAATATATTATTAAATATATTAATATTACATCAATAATTAAATTTGAAATTTTGAATTTGCAATAACTCGAAAACGACGCTAGATATCGAAAAACTGAGCAAAAAATTTATCCCCCTTTGCTCGTTCTCAACCCCCCTAGCAATTTGTCGAAGGAAGCCTTATGCAAAATTCTAGATCAATAGCGCGCAGAATGCGCGCAAAATAATTCAGAAAAAGTTAGGTTGGTTTTTAAAATATAAAAATAAGTAGGCACATTTTTTATTTTAAACGTCACTTAAATGTCACTTTTAACAGGGATGGCTTTAGTATTTTGTTTTGCATGTTTGATTGTCCAATCACCGTGCGCAAAGTATACTTTAAAATGACGTTTCATATTTCCCTAGGGACAATATGAGATGACGTTTCATATTTCCCTTGGGAAATATTAGTGTGTTATGACATATTGTAACTAAGGCGATATTGATCTATATTGTTTCAATCAGAAGAAAAATTAGATAATTTTTGCAATAGAGTTTGCTCTATTGTATAGTTTTTAAGTCCAATTTTTCTTATACGTAGGTTTCAGTTTTTCAAAAAATCAAACCCCGCGCTACTACGCTAAAGAAAATTATTACAAAATCAAAATCAGTTCTAGTAGTTTATAATTATAATAATCAGTGCAGTAAGTAAGTCATTATTGAACGCCCGCATTCTGTATTCTACACACTTGTATCATATAAAATTTTATCTGCTACCGCATTTATTTAAAAACTATGGATATTTAAAATAATCAAACTTAACAAAATATTAAAATAATAAAATTTTTAACTATTAAGTAAATAATACATACTACGAAGAAACATAATATTTAACAAAACCAAAATGACAAAAATTTACATTTAACAGGGTTGAACTTAGAATATTTAAATAAACAAGAAAATAGAATTCTGAAAAAATTACGCTATACAAGTGGTAAAAATTACTTAAAAATAAAAAACAAAAAACAAAAAAACCTGTAACATAATATAAAGGCCCCTATTTCACGATTATTATGGATCCTCAGTCATGTTTAACAGTAAAAATAACAAGTGAGAGCAAATATACCAAACAAAATTGAAAAAATTTAAAATTTAAAAAATCAAGAAATTAACCAAACTTTAAAATAAATGTTGCGCTTACCAAATAACTAAACTAGAAGAGCTCACGTGTCTAAATGAAATTTTAGGTTAAGAAAAAGCATATGAATTCTAAATCCCATAAAATGGAGTTGAAGTAGAGACATACAATGCCATCTATCACTTCAAAAATAAATTTGAAATGAGTTTTCAAATTTACTAAATTACTAAGTTATTTTCTATTTATAGATATTTAGATGCCTTTTATATTGTATTTAACTAATAAAATAATTTGACCCAGCTGTTTAAATATTTTAATATTTTTTTTTCTTAGATAAGAAAAATTAAATTATTCGTCTAATTCTGATAGAGTAAATTTTATTGTATTAGTCAATATACAACATGTTTCGGGTTGTCCCCATTATCAAGTTCATATATAAAACTACAGAAAGCTGCGAGTCACATACATTTAAAAAATTTAAAATAAAATCAGCGAACACAAAAATAAAACATAATATTGAAGGTCACATCGGCGATAAGGTAAAACCTTGAAGATAAAGTCTAGGTCAATGTTATCAGTGGGCCACTTGTCAAATTTAGTTGTTCGTTGATGAGATTTTCTCCGTTTGTTTTATTAGTCTCAACAAAGCGGTCTCATTGTTGGTCTTTTGTTATTTCTTTTTTATTGGTTTACATCATTTGACAAGTAATGTCAATAAACGTCAGTTTCTTCAATAAAAGAAAAGTGTAGCGGATTTTGTTACGACAGTTGCCGCACTAATGCGTGAAAGTGATTCATTATGTAACTTAAATTAGTGCAGAAATGAGCTATTACGTAACGGTAGTAGAATAATCAAAAGTAGTACTTTTAGTCCGTAGAGTTAAAGAACGAAAATTAAAAATAATTATAATATTTAATTATAAGTACTTTTACTGTCGGCGGCACTAAAGTATATTTTAGGGGAAATAAGCTTACAGAAATAAATCCGGCTTTCGGTTAGTCGGAAAAGGGAGATTATTACTTGCGAGCTATACTAATTTTTTCAATAAAAAAGCAATTAATTATTGTATTGTTCTCTATAGAAACAGCCCGTGGTTGCGTGATTAATCTTCTTCTTTGGCATTCGTTCCTCTTTTAAATTCGTTTGCAAGGTGGATTACTCCTGTTTACTCCTTCTTGACACCATTTACAGCTTCCGATGCGAATAGTCGTCTCCACCACCTTTTTCCACAAGTTTCGATCTCTTCACTGTTTCTTTCAGTTGACTATGTTTATGATATTCAGATCACGCTTTACTTCATCGACATGACCTACCCATCTTAATTGATCTACCTCTGCGATTTAATGTACTTCGCAATATCTTTATTTTCGATTTTATTCATCATCTCGTCATTTCTTCTCGCTCTAATAATTCCATCACCGATCTTCGCTGGACCCATTATTTTTCTCAAAATTCTCCTCTCAAATATTCGGAGCTTCTCTTCCTCTCTATTTGTCATGCTTATCATGCTTAGTTGTAATTAATATTTAAGGTTATTTTATAAACACTAAGGCAGTCTTTCATTGTAAACTTCTTAAAGACCTAATGCTTAAGTGAAGCAACGAGAGAAGTAAAGATATTCGGGCCCATACTATACATTTTTGTGAAAATTTGATTTTTATTAAGTTGACTGGCAACATTGTAAATTTGTTAGGTGGAGACGAATCAGGAGAAATTCAAGGCTTTTTGCCAAGAGTGGCCGCGCGAGCCAGTCGTGCGCATATTGGCTCTGTGAGATATTTTTAAGATTTTGTCATTTTTGAAATTGTGAGTAATAATTTAATTTGGATTTCTTATAAAGAGATTTTGATGCGTTTGCATTACTGCCAATTTTTGACGTGATAACGTCTTATAAATTGATAAACCGGCTACATGCACGAAAAATTGTCACGTTTCGCAAGCGAGAGCGCGGAACAAGCGAGAGCAGGGAACAAGCGAGAGAGAGGCATGATCGGCTTTGCATCATACATAGACATCATTTGAATTATAAAATACCATTAAAAAAAACTTGTCCGGCATGAGGTTCGATCTCGCGATCACCAAATGATGCAATTATGTTTCATGCACATAACGCACTAACCTATTGAGGGTTAATGTAATAACATAGTTTTAATTCGTATTATCTGTTACATAAACATAATTCAATTCAATTCATAAAAGTATGCAATTTTTCATCAATGTTTTCTTATGACGTTATCACGTAAAATTATCGTCCGTAAACCGACTTTACAGACAGCCCGCGAGTGCCACGTGTTTTTGATATTTGGATTAATTTGGATTTTTTAATAAGTTGCTACCAAACGGTAGTGAATTGATTGGTTGGTTGATTTAAAAAGATAATATTTCGAATAGTAAATTCGATTTTGATTATTTAAAATTGAAAAATAAAAATTATATTTTTTAAGAGCGAACATGTGAGATTGATAACAAGGCGATTTGAATAAAGTTAAAATCGAAACTTTAATCTCTTTAAGGAAATATTAAACTTTTACATTAGCTTTACACTTAGTTTGGAAACGCTAAAACCTTTGCCCTAAAATAATCCCAACTATTCGCAATCCAGGGCTACCCGAAGCAAAATAAATGTATTAAAAATTCTCGATGAGAAATATAACAATACATAGGGAAATTTTCTTAAAGAGTTATCATTTCACATGATTCATTGTAATGAAAATTAATGTTATTCATGTTCGGTTAGGCAAAACTTTAAAAATGCGTGTAACGAGGTTGATTTTGATTATTATTTGGCAGTAGTTTATTTAGAAATTTCGTTTCTTTGGTATTAGTTCTGCTAACTATTTTAGGTATATGAAGGCTAAGACATGAGTTCTTTCTGGTATTCGAAGGTGGTTACAATAACTGTTAAAGATGCGGATTTTGTTTAACTAGTCTCAGTTTTCCAAAAGTAATTACTAGCTAGTCTTCGAACATGGCGTTACTTTCCTAAAAGGTTGGCAAAGTCAGTACGTCATAATTTTATAAGAGGAGGATGTGGTTTTTCTGATAATGATCTATTTTTATTTAAATTAAAATATTAGATAGATGGTTAAAACTCACGTATTTGTTGCATAATTATTTATTTAAACATTATCTTATTCATAGGTTAGCCAACATTTACAGGCTAATTATAACTGACCGGTTAACTTTTGGATTTAACGAAATTAGATTCGTACCTACTAAAGAGTTAAAACCACGAAACACAATTAATACTTTCGATGTTAGATGTGTCTAACTTTTTGTTACTTATAATTGAATTTTAGTTGCTCTAAAGCAATTAGCAAATAACTTTCGCCAGTTCATTGTTTATTTTCTCCGGGGTGTTTTTTCTTGGAAATTTAAAAAAACAAAATTTGAAAGATCGACTTTTTTGCATTAAAGTTTTATCCGAATAGTAAACAAAATAATGTTTTCGGTGTTTCAGGATCATGGGTTGCCTTGGAGAATGCTGGGATGCGGGACCACCCCCTGACAGTATTTTATTTATACCACCACCCCCAGCACCGTCATTTCTACAGCAATCTTTGCCTGATTTATTGTTAAATACCACACCATGCTCATCTACACAAGTATGCGAAGCTTGGGTCAATCATATTCAAGGAAATAATGCCGGTTCGCCTGGTGGTGATTATGTGGAATTGCCTCGCAAAGGTAAATAAGGTTAAACAATATAATTTTTACGTAATAAAAATAAAATCAAAACAAAAAGAAAAAACAATTTTAAAGAAAAATTGAATGTTTGCTACATTATATTCAGGTGAATCGATAAGGAAATGTTGCACAATTTATTTGCTTTCTTTGACGAAAAAACAATATACGTACATACATATTTTGAAATATTAAATCATGCACGGTTTCGTTACACTGCAAATCTAATTTTTCAGTTCCAGAAATTGCAGTGTAAGCAATTTATATTAATTAACAATAAAAGCGTCTATGCCTTTTAATTTAGCTTTTATTAGTTTCAATTTAGAAGTTAAAAATAAATAAAAATGATATTGCATGTCCATTGCCTTTATTAAACTAATATTTGCGAACATTTCCAGCTTAAACTAACAAAAAGTTTAATTTTGGATAAAAGCTTTAAAAGTAGGAACCTCGCAGGTTCTAAAATTAAAAATTTTTTTATTGGAAAAAACCAATCCCAATTATTTTGCGAATCGAAAGGCATTCGAGTATTAAGTTTTTTCAACTTTTAGATGTAGACTCAGCTTGGTCAGTTTCTAGCATAGACGATACATGGTTGTTGGTGTTGGTAGCTTCGTCCATTGGTGTACTTTTACTAGGAGCTCTATTAGCAATGTTTTTGCTCAAGTGCAGAGAGTAAGTAAACTTTGTGTGCAGTGTATTAACTATGTTAAACGATTTAATCTGATAGGCAATTTGTACGAGTTTTCTCATCGGGCCAAATAATTAATATTCTCATTTGCCCAGATACAATTAAAGTCTTAATTATAAAAATAATTAAATGAAAAAGAAACTTCGTTAGTCTGTCGGCAAGTTTTAATTACTTCTTAAATTAATCCAATTAACTAAGTTAATAATTTGGTTCGTAAGTGAATAATAAGGTTCTTAATCTATTTCGAAACTATGTGGGATAATTTAAATAGAATTTCTTTCAAGCTGGCTTAGTAATTTTACGACTTAAATAATTAATGTTATAGTATTGTATAAGCCCCCCTCCCGCGCTTTGTGATTAGTTTTGTCGTCTTATTTAAATTTCACTTACAGAATGAATATTTTTGGAAGCAACGAATGTTCGATGGTGCACAACAGGGATCATCGTCAAATAAAAAATCATGAACCACGAGAATGCTCGTCGATAAATAATATGAATACAAATAAGATAGTGCATCCTTCCGAAGCTGTATTGTATACTGGACCATCCAACGTACAAGATAATAGAATGGTCTGGGCTGCGCTAACTCCGCGTGGTACCCAACATTTTATATCAGAAAATTATCCCCGAAATTTGATAGACTATGCCGAACACGAAGATCATTATGAAACTATTGAAAACTTAAACGTTCAACCCGTTTCCACTGTCACATACAACACATGTCAAAAAGGTTTGAGAATGAAATTAACTAAAGAAAGTAAAGGTATTGATAATTCTGGATTCGTAGATTATGATTATGAAGATCCCACTCCTCTAATTGAAGGTTATCAACTAAACGATATCGAAAACAGAGACGATTCTCCATATTATTCCACCTTAGGAAATACCGATATGAGGTGTGCAAGTTTAGGAAGTTCCTTTAGAAGAGGCATTCCTCTTGAAATGCCTCTAAGACCTAGAGTTTCTTCGCCGACACGCATAGAGCATCCCAATTTGCCTCCATTAAATCTTTACCCTCATAAGGGGGCAAATATGACGATGACACTCAAAAGAAATAATTTATCCTACAGAAAAGCCGATAATATACCCTATCGAAATAATGACCTTTTGCCAAAATATGGATGTTAAGTTTGAAATTTTTATAACTAATAATTTATGTACCATTTATTTTCGACTCACACTAAAAATGCTCATAAATCATATTCATAATTTTCGCATTTCCTATGTGATATTATTTTTGGGGCTTATTATAGTACCTAATACTTAATTATAATATTATACCTACGCCTCGACAAAGACTTCTTGCTAGTCAAATTTTGCTGTGTTCAAATATTTATTAAATGTATTATTTATTTTGTTAATTATTAAAGTGAAAATGTTCTTTATACATAGGTGAATTTGTTGTATCTATCTGTGTAAACGCACGCCATTATTTTGTAATTTATTAAAAATAAATTATTCGTGCAATATATACCTGCTAGCATTTATTTCAAATTTATACGCCCTCTACATTCCGGCTGCATAACTCAATTATTTTTAAAAGCTTTCGCTTGCCAAGTAGCATCTACAAAAGCTATATTTGATAATATTGTTACAATACCTGATACTAATTGCTCCGAAAATATCTATGATATAGGCCTAAAAAATTTAAATTACAAAATGTTCAAAAGTAAATTTAAAAAAGATATCTTTTTACCTAATTGCGCTTTAAAACGACTAGAGATAATTATTATCGAACTTCAAATTTGATTTTGTAATACATAGTTTCGAAATCATCAACTTCAGTAAATTATAAGTTTCCAATGTAAGTTTATCTCTTGGTAACTCCACTTATAAAAAGTTCGTAACATTCAGAAATGTTTACAGTGCGAAGTTCCAATTTATTGAAACATAGATCTATTAAAACTTAACAGTAATTTATCAGAGCAAGTAGTATCCAAGTATAAGAGCGATAGTCTAATCAATTTACTAAGATATTTCGTGCATTTTGACACTTACTTTTTCGTTAGGTATGCAATCCGCCAGTCTCATGCCCGTTTTCACCAACAAATTCCTAACGTTAAGAGTTTCTTAACTTGAGATAAGAAACTCTTATGTCAAATTTGGTTTTCACCAAGCGCTAAGAATTCCTTAGTGGTATTAAGAAATCCCTAACCTTAGGGATCCGATTTACCGACCCCTAAACTGTTAGGTATTCCTTAGCGGTTGTATTATACTATTTATAGGTTATAAATTAGTGTTTGTGCTTGTTGATTTTGAATAGTCGTGCATTATTCTACACTCTTCTCTAGCCATAGATGCTATTCGACTTTTTGATAGAATACAAAGATATGATGATTCATCAGATGATGAAGTTGTACACTTCAGAACCATTAAAAAGCGGGCAAATTATTTTGATAGTTTCAATGAAGTGGAATTTGCCGCAAGATTTATTATTATAAATTTTATTATAACAATTTATGGTTTATTTATTTAACATGGTCGTTACTTGTTATATTTTTGAAGAGTGCAGTTGCCATCACTTGAGGATTCACATTGTTATCTTATGTATGTACACCACATATTAACGGTTTATATAATCCTTTACAGTACCTGCTTCATAATTAACAAAATTAACTACATAATAATCATACACAACCGTAATGCCGCCATTAAATATAACCTACAAATTCAAATATGACATTTATGACCCTCATTAGTTCATTTGTCCTCCTTAAAGAATACCTAGCAAGGGAACTGCTGGTTAAGAAACTCTTATGTTGGTGAAATGCAAATTTCACTTTATGGAATACCTAGCGTTAAGAATTCTTCACTAAGGAATTCTTAAATAAATGTTGGTGAAAACGGGCATCAGTTTCCTACAAACTTTGTGCTGGGAATCACACAAAAGATAATAGTTTGCAATATTTAAAACTTTTAAACTGTGTGCGTACGAAAAATTACTTTTAGGTACTAGTGCGAAAAAATAATGAAACATATAAATAATTTTTATATTCAATAATATACATTTTTTATTTTCAAAAATCACAGCAACCAATTGAAAAAAGCAAATTTGCAATTTAAATATTTAAAACATTTAAATAATCTTACCGAATAGCAACTTTGTAGAAAGAGCAAATATTTTATAACAAAAATGTGATAAATTGTAGGTGTTTTAACTAAAAAAGTACCAATCATGCAAAATAGTATTAAAAATGCAATTTATTACTAACCGTTACTTATAATGAAAGTTCGTGCATTCATAAATATTCGAAGGTTGCTCCGTGATAAAAACTCAAATATGAGTGTAAAAAGTTATTATCATGCAAAAATTGTAAGAATTTCATAGTTTAAATATTTTAAATTCAGTTCATTCCAACATCTAAATAAAACTATTTTATATTAAATATGTGAAGTTTTACTCAAACATTTTTACTTAAAGAACTTTTTTCTTTTACATATAAAAAAAATGTTATTCTCTTTTCTATATCTGTGTGGTGCATTTAATAGTTCGCATAATAGCAACATATAACCTACTGTTGAACGTGGGTTCCAAACCACGTTCCATAATACATTTTACATTAATACATTCTGATTTTTTAAATTCAGAATTTACAAAATGAAATTTTTTGGTTATTCAAATTTAAAAAGTATTTTTTACCTATAAACCTTAAATATAACGAACTTAATGTTACTTTTATAAGAAGTTTTATATATAATTAAAATTCAATTCTGTGAATTTAACCATTCAATAGTTAATAAAATCAAATTTCATAATTATTATAATATTAGGTTAAGCGGCCTGACGGCTGCGATAATTTCTTAGTGTTCGAACTCGATTGCTTATGTTGTGCGGCCTAAAGGCCGCACTGACCTGTTACATTTCTATAACCTCCCAAGTTTTTAGGTCAGTATTCAGAAGGAAAGAATGGTAAACAATCAAATTTTCGTGAAATAAAAATTAAATTTTATGTTTACAATCAGTTTACTAATTTTTATCTATATTTTAAAATAAATTAATAGTATTGCATTATGTAAAAAAACTATTAACTTACTTTAAAGTATTACAGTTCCATTGTTAAATAATAATAATAATAATTTTAATTCTTTATGAGATAAGCAATAATCAGAAAAATTGTAGATATCAGTGTGCAGGTTTTTATGCAGTTCTAAATAATTTTTGTTTTAATATTTTCCTCCTTTGTTCCTGAAATTTTTTAAATTTTGTTTTTCTTAATTTAGAACTTTGTCCTGTTATTCTTATTACTATTAATAATACTTATACAGATTTTTACACTTGGTACTCTGGTTCTGTGAGTACGTGAATAATATTTTAGTAGAGTACTAACCTCGCTAGCTAAATAGTGTATAGATCGAACTTAGACTTTAAATTATAGCAGTGTAGTGTAGTCAGCGCGATCAGGTTTGTAAGCTTTAATTATACGCTCAGACAGTGGCGCACCTACCAGTGTTCGATGTGTTCGATCGAACAAGGGCCCGGCATTAAAAGAGTCCGGCTCTGCCACGATCAGAATAATCAAATAATTTAATGATTTTATGCAAATTCAAATTTTTGTGATTTTTAGCACTAAATAGTGAAAACCAGAAAGTATACAGCATATTTTCAAAATGAAATTTCTCATGTATTTTACCTATTTAAAATATAAAGTATATTTACTGTCTGTTTCGGCTTTCATTAAATTGAACTTGAAACCGGCATGGATAAAGATGAAACGGACCGTAAAAGTAAAATTTCGCATCTGGTAGCAATACAGTTGGTAATAAAAAAATTAACTGTCATCCTTAGCACTTAACAGATTCCGAAAAAATCCTTTAACAGTGTAAGGCATATTTTGATTTTTATTTACATCACATTGCAGTTTGTTACAGTACATGATTAGATTCATACTGGTTCTATAGACTAAAGTTCTTGATTTTCTGTTAACTATTTTTTAACTGGTAGGTAATCTCTAGAGTGATTTCAATAAAACAATATTTATTATATTGTTTTTTCATAAAAAAAATTACGGGTTAATATCCATTTAGAGGCCCGATTTGAGTCGAAAACCCAGGCCAGTAGTTGACTTGTTACGCCACTGCGCTTAGATCATATTAAAAACTTTCAAAATTGTAAAAACAGTATAAAACTAAGTGCGATCAACAAATTTCTGTGCTGAGCTTATCATTACATCCAATAAAACAAGAGAGTCAAAAAGGACGGACGCTTAAATTAATAGTATGATTTTTAAAGGCTATTTTAAGTTGATTGTTTAAAATAACAATATTAATTTAATACATTTTATTATTAAACACAAAACTTGATTTTAATTACTATCTTAAATGGAAGTATCATGCATTACATTGTACCGACTGAGCTGCAATTTCAAATTTACGCTTTTACAGTTTTATTTTTTTACTTGAAAAATTTATAAAAGGTCTAAATGCAAAATTAATAAATTTTTAATTAAATTGTTTGCAAATTTTATTATACAAAACTACTCTATTCTACCATAAACCAATTAAATTATTAATCCACTAATTGTCATATCATAATTATTATTTTTCTTATTATTCAGGTTTTTTAAAGGTTCTTTATTTTGAAATTTTGTTAACTTCTGTATTAATCTTAAAATAACATAATTCTTCTTAAAATTAATTATTATTATTCACTTTTAAATTTAATTAAGTTTTTTTTACCAATATCATACTTTAATTACACCAACATTACAAATTTTATAAACCAAATTTAGAAAAGCTATTTTGGCACGCAAGGTCCAGCATTCTGCTAGTTGTCGCCATATCATTTCTTTATGCAAAATACAAATTTTACAAAATAAAATTAAATAAACAAAAATCAGAAAAATAATCACGCAAAACCAGCTCCCCCAACGCCCATGCTTACAATATTGAATTAAATTTTAAGTTAATATTAATTTAACTAAATATTAATATTTATAATATTTTTGAAAAATATTTTATATTATTGTACTACTTAATTTAAAAATTAATTTAAATTTATTATAATGCTATGAATATTCAGTTTTTTAATATTTCATATAATAAATTAGGTTTATTTTGTATTATGTTATAGAAAAAATAATGTTCAACTGGAAATTAGAAAATTTAAAATTTAGAATGATACAATTGAATTTCTAAATTTATAAAACTTTAGGCTATCCCATAAAAATAAATGACAATAAACAATAATATGCATACATAGTTATAAATTAAAAAGTTTTAAATTGAACAAGTTATTTAAACATTGATAACAATTAATATTTTTATTGAGCTTTCATTAGAACTTTATTTAATTTTATTTTATTAGAATTTTATTAATTTATATATTAATGTAGTTATATGTAGCATAGATACAGAATAAGACTGATATTGCTGCTAAGGTAAATTTTAATACTTATTTAAAAATATGGTTTTTAGATTTTAATTTAGATTGTGAATAATTTTAGCTATTACTAAAATTTCGTAAAGAAAAAAAATTTTAAATACTAAAAGTTTAATTGGAGATTCGTTTTCAACCGCTGCTCAGTAGCACAGAAGTAAATTTATTATGATTTTTTAATTGAAATTTATTTTTTCGCTAAATCAAATATACATTGGCTGTCATTACCAAAATTTAACTTGTCAATTATTTATCAAATAATGTGAAGGCCAGTATAGTAAAATAAATTTTGGCATATGTAAACGACGAGTTTTATTTTAACCGTTTTTCTTTGATACTTGAAAGAAAATAATTTTTACCATTGCCTAAAAATGTCGCGCAATACTGGAAAAAATAGTTCTGTAACAATAGTAGATTTGGACGATATATGGAAAGATTTGAACGATGGTATTCAGCAAGTGTACGAAGGAAAAAATATACCCAAAATACGGTATATCGAATTGTATACTCACATATACAATTTTTGTACTTCGCTTCATATCAATAAAGGACACGACCGTGCTGTTTCCAATGAGGTTAAAATTATTCGTATGGAACTGTACAAACGGTTACGGGAATTTATACAATCGTATCTCATAAGTTTATTACAGAAAAGTTTACACCTCATCGACGAGGAAGATGTGTTGGAATTCTATTCCACTCGGTGGGCAGATTATCAATTTAGCAGCAAAGTTCTGAATGGAATTTGTACGTACCTGAACAGGCATTGGATTAGGAAGGAAAGCGAAAACAATCGCTTGGAAAAAGATGTATATGAAATTTACCAGTTGGGTCTTATTATATGGAGAGACCAATTATTTAAAAAATTAAACCAGCAGGTTACGGCAGCGGTCCTCAACCTGATCACACGCGAAAGAAACGGCGAAACAATTAATACTCGTCTAATTTCGATGGTAATAAAATGCTATATAGAATTAGAACTAAGTGAAGATCCATCGAATACGAAAAATCAAAATTTCACAATTTACAAGAACAGCTTTGAAAACGCCTTTTTAGAAAATACTGAAATATTTTATACTAACGAAGGAAATACTTTCTTAAAAGAAAAATCTGTTGGTGATTACATCAAAAAGGTTGAGCAAAGACTCGAAGAAGAAGAAACCCGGGTCAAAATATATTTACATCAAAGCACCAACAACAGCTTAATTGCAACTTGTGAACGCATACTCATCGAAAAACATATAGAACTTTTTCAGAGCGAATTTAAGAGACTATTAGAGTTGGAACAATTCGACGAATTAGCACGAATGTATTCGCTGATCGTACGTATTCCCGATTGTTTGGCTCAATTTATGACGCTATTGGAGGAACATATTATCTCTGTAGGATTAACTGCAATTGAAAAATGCTGCGAGCCTGCACATGATGATCCTAAGGAGTATGTTAACATAATTTTAGAAATGCACAAACAATACTCTGCGTTGGTGATTATTGCATTCAAAAACAATTACGATTTTAAATATGCATTAGATAAAGCTTTCATAAGTTTAATTAACTCAAATGCCGTAACCAAAATGGCTAACTCTAGTAATAAATCACCGGAATTGTTGGCAAAATATTGCGACCAGTTGCTAAAAAAGTCTAGCCAAAGTCCAGACGAAGCTGACTTGGAAGATATTCTCAACCAAGTGATAGTTGTGTTTAAATATATTGAAAATAAAGATGTGTTTCAATCGTTCTATGGTAGGATGCTTGCCAAACGATTAGTACAGCAACTGTCTGTGAGTGACGATGCAGAAGTCTCCATGATAACAAAATTAAAAGAAACATGCGGTGTTGCATATACGTCTAAATTGCAGAAAATGTTTCAAGATATATGCTTGTCCAAAGATTTGAACGAAAAGTTTCGTGAATATCTGATAAATTCCGGCAGTTCTCTTGGCGTAGACTTTAATATCCAAGTCCTCACATCTGGATCTTGGCCTTTCCAAAATATTGTTGCTTTTAGTTTTCCGACCGAATTGGAAAGAAGTGTTAGCAGTTTCTATAGCTTTTATTATGACAAATATTCTGGAAGAAAGTTAACTTGGGTCTATAGTATATCGAAGGGAGAACTTTTAGCAAATTGCTTCAAAAGCAGGTACATTTTGCTAGCTAGTGCAATGGAAATGGGGATTCTTCTACAATTCAACGTGTCAACTAATTGGACAGTGGCCCAGTTAACCAGTCACACTCTTATACAAACGGATTATTTGATACAGATTATCGAAATATTATTAAGACTCAAATTACTAATTTGCAGTGACGATAAAAACAATTTAAACGAAAATTCTGTACTCTCTATAAATCCTGATTACAGTAACAAGAAATTTCGAGTTAATATTAATTTTCCTATTAAAACGGAAGTTAAGGTTGAACAAGAAGCATCACATAAATACATCGAGGAAGATAGAAAGATCCTAATTCAGGCTAGTATTGTGAGAATTATGAAAATGCGAAATGTACTTCAGCATCAGCAATTAGTGGCAGAAGTTATTAATCAGTTGGCACCACGATTTAATCCTCGACTCCAGACCATAAAGAAGTGCATTAATATTCTAATGGAAAAAGAATATATAGAACGTAAAGAAGGGGAAATAGACACCTACTGTTATCTGGCATAACATTTTAATTTCTAATTTCACAAATTAATTTGTCCATTACTTACTGTAAATAAAATTTTTGAAAAGTAATACATTTACTATTAAACCACCGACCCACACCGCTTATTGCAATTGGTTCAAATAATAAATCATATTCTATCGATTAAATTTAAGTTGGTGGTTGACAATGGCTGCACTTTCCAGGAAATTCAATACTTTTTGATTTTAGCCCTAGCCTTCTTGCTTAAAAGCAATTAACACCTGTGATGGAAACACCGATTCTTGAATAGACTTTTTATTTTTAATTTTCAATTTAACATGAAAACAATGTAATCTTATCATAAATACTTGGGATATAATCTAGAATTAGTAGTATAATTAATTATCCAACCTGCTCAGAGTTAAGCGCTTTCTAGATCACTTTTTTTTTCTAAGTCCGAATTTGATTAATGGAGATTTTAATTCGCGGATTAATTGAATTAAAATTTTGATTCGCGGTTTTTATAATTTGATTTAAGTTGGTATAATGTTAATTTATGGTAATTAGTTTTTGTATTAAATTTGTACTTCGTATATTTAAGTAAGGTTAAGTAAGTAACCAGAGGACGGTTACGGTTTCGACTACCAAGCGGAGATACTTAGTTCGAGCCCGAGTGAAGCAAGAACTTTAATTTCTAGCCATCCTCCCTCGGCGGGTAATGGCAAACCATCGCGGTAATATGCCTTGAAAAACCTTTCATAAATTGAAGTGGTTAGCCAAAACTCACTGTGGATTGTAGTGCTAGTTGTGTATTGTGTGTGTGTATATTTAAGTTGCTAAGTACCCAAAATACATTTAATGCAAATCATTTTTAATATTGGAGGATCCAAAGAGACGAAATTTTGGGTGACATATTTTATGAAAGGCCCCTGGTAAGTAGTTAAGTTTTTTTTAAATTGCAGCATCCTATAATGTAATTTAATAAAAAAAACTCCAAAAAATCGAAGAAAATCAAAAACTGAAGAGAAATTTTGGGACTACTCACTTGTTAAAAAAAGTCTTAAACATTATTACGTAGATCTAAGCAAATCACAAAACTGGAACGAAATAAATCGCTAATAGTTTTCAATAATGTAAGGTAATTGAAACGTAAACGTTCTTTAGACTGCTACATTATCATCGTCTTTTTCTTATAGCTTGTATTCATTCATTCCTGAATGTAGACCTCTCTCATTTATATTTGAAAGGTTAGTAGGCTTTTAAAACGCCACGCTTGCCAATGCGTGTTGGAGAGTATAACCCCAGGACGAAACTTTTAGAGCAGCTTTTAGATCACAGCAGTGCAGTCGGTGCGACCAAGCATTGAACCGCGATATCTCGCTCCGTAGCATGTCGATTTAAGCCTTACACCACACTACTTTTTTCATTATCATCACAATGCAAGCAAAATAAATATGTAAAATATTATAAAATAAATAAAATTGGCTTAATAAATAAGCCAATATGAGGCCATGCATAAAATACATTCGCAAATAGGGAAAAGGGGGGTATTGCTTAACTTGACGGTATGTGACAAAAGGAGAAGGGGGTCTAAAGCAACGTTCGCAGTTAATCAATTATAAATATTTATTTGTATGCTATTATTAATCGTTGTGAATCTGTGACGTAATATTTGTGAGGGCGGTTCTAGCAAATGTAACGCAGCGTGACGGAGAGGGGGGTAAAAAAAATCGAAATTTTGCGTGACGTATTTTATGAATGGCCATAATGGACATAATCAGCAGGTACGCAAAAATCGTAAAATAGTGAATGGTTGATGATAAACAAAGTTTGTTTTCCAGGCGTATGGTGAAGTCATAATTGTGTTTTACTTTGTAACATGTGAAAATTTGTTCTAAAACCAAATTTTGAATTTTGATTATAGTAGATATAGTGATTTGACGTAGAAAAGCTCAAAATTTTCACATGCGGCGCATTTTTATTTTGGGCTTATTATATATTACTTACTATAATTTATAATAATTATAATTGTTGACTGTTATGTAAAGTTTATAGAATTGGCAACGGTACTACAATTCAATGTTCTAACCTCCAGCCTACGACCGTGCTCTTCAACTTGCCAAGTTACAAAAATCAACAGGTCGCTAATTATTACTATATTATGTTTCAATTTCATAAAAATTCCCGTCTGCGGTTACTTGCTCAATTTGGATCATAAGGTTTTCACAAATTTCTTTGTTTTAAAACCTGATAATATTAAAAATAAATATAATAAACAAAAGCGTTAAAATAATGAATTTTAACCGTAAAGTAAATAATACATACGTATATTATTATTTAAAAAAAAAACAATAAAAAATACATGATTTACATTTAACAGGTTTGGACTTAGAACGAATAGACAATATAATAGAAATAGACAACAAGAAAAAATAAAAATTACTATATGAAAATTGATAATTATTTTTTTTAAATATTGACTAAGAATGTATGAAAAACTGAAAATCCAACATAATTAAGGTAAGAGCGGTAGACACATTGCCTGCTTTTTCGACCGTCTAGGCATCACACAATGTGTTTCTGACTCATTAGTCGTCATCAGTACCGCTTACTTGGTGTTATCACTTAATTATGTGCACTATACCAGCTACTGGTTCACATTTTATGTGGACTGCTATACGCGATGTCACTACACAAAAATTGGAACCGCGCCAACGTGCGTTATCGAGTGAGACTCTAATCAAATATGAAAGTTAAAAATATTGCACCTTTTATGCACGATGGGTGCAATATTCTTAACTTTTATAAGAATGTATGAAATAAAAAATTGCGATATAAAAATATGATAAAAATATAAAATAAAAACTTTACGTAGTATGTATTATTTGCTTTACAGTTAAAATTTATTATTTTAACGTTTTTGTTTAATTTGTTTATTTTTTACATTACATACTACTAAATTATAACAAAAATCTACTTAAAAATTTATTTTTAAGTTATTTTTCTCTGATAATATTAGATATTAGAATTAGTGAATTTAGATTCGGGTATTTCAGTCTAATAAAGAGGAACATATTGAAGAATTATCATATACCAGCGGACAATCTCAAGTATAGTTTATTTTACGAGAACGTAGATCGAGAAAAAGCTGGCTAGGTGATTGGTCGAAGATCAATAATTCTTCATTGTATCACGCGAGGTTCTTTCAGATAGTCCAGTATGCAGCAACCTGATTCGTTCAAATTGTGTGATAAATCATTCGAGTGATAAGTAGCAGCACTAGACGATTGTCTGAGATCAGTCCTAATAATATGTTCATTAAACTATAATTATGTTTATCTGATAACAACTCGAAAAGTGCACTCGTCATTCATATCCATATTACATTATTAAGGTAATTCGAATTTAATTTTTTGTTAATGAGAAAGTATTTAGCTCTTCTGTGATAAAATTGGGTAACTCAGCAATAGCAGTCAATTGATAGTCGATATTTATTACCTATTTCCACTATTTTTACCCCCTCCCTCCTCAATTAAAATCTGAGTGCACAGAAATTAGAAGACAAGATGAAGACATTCATTAAACAAGCATAATTATGACTGGCGGTACAAGATTTCCTGCTGAACCAAATGTTCCTCTATCCCTATCACATAAAAAGTAATTTTCGTGGATATTAAACAAATTATTTCTGATAACGACATAATCAAAGACAAGCTGTTAAATTTTTTGTTTCGAGCTAAAGCTGTTTTGAGGTAGTTTACCAATCATAAATAATTATGAACAAAGGTGTTCCAATATTTCGATGACCTTGACGAAATATTAAGGTCAGGAATAACCGATCAATATCCAAATACACTGATAACGATCTTGACTTGGTGGTTATGTGAATCGATTACTAAGTCTAGATCTTCGATTTGAACCTGAGCAAAGTAAAAACGTTATTCTGATCGTCGTCCCTCGATAGATAATGGCAAACCATCGAAGTATCTGCCAAAAAAAACGTTCTAAAAAGTAAATTGTTCAAAATTTAAGAAATAT
This sequence comes from Cantharis rustica, assembly GCA_911387805.1. Lineage (NCBI taxonomy): Eukaryota > Metazoa > Arthropoda > Insecta > Coleoptera > Cantharidae > Cantharis > Cantharis rustica. The sequence continues at coordinate 43,377,117 of OU426879.1, forward strand.
CCAAAACACTTCAAATTAACAAAAATTCACTGTATTTATGAATTTTTTTTTTAAATATTACAAAAATATTCCCACTATAAAAATTATTTTGAAAATTCCATTTTCACCTAGTCTTGGCAGTGTTAAGTTAATCAAAAATGAATATAAGAGAGAATAAAATAAAGCGAACAGAAACAAATGATGTTCTTAAATCGGTCATCCAACTAAAAGGCTATTAACTTCTAACCGATTTGATTTATTATAGCGCACGCGTTTACGGAATAAGGACGAATTCGGTCCTAGTTTTATGAGAAAGAGTAATTAAATATTTTATGGTAAAAAAAAGTTTTAGTAGTAATATATTGCAATTTATCGTGTTTTATTTATTTTGGAAGTCAGGATAATCCTATGATAATATAATTGGATTCGTCCTTGCACAGGGATTGCGTCAGAGTTCGAATACAAATAAAATTTGGAATAGTTTGGAGCGCAAATAATCAGGCAAATAATACATTTTAAACTTTTTTAGAAGTAAAAAATTGTTCCCAAATTCCAAATAATGATTTTTAGCACAATTTTTAACCAGATTGTATTTCATAATTTTATTATTACCAGTACTTTATAATAAATTAGCGGATTATTAAAATAAATAATACCCCAAACCTGCCATATTTAAAATGTGGACAAACGTGACGTCTCAATAATATTGTATGACGTGAACGGATTTTAATTTGCCACAATACATCCGAATAAACTTACCGGGCGTTCCAAATGAGCATCGAGAGGAAAATAAAACACAAATTTCAACAATGTAAATTATGTATTTATAGAAACTTCTAACAGGACATTTAATAAAATATCTATTCCGCCAAACCGATATGTCAAGATCAATGTAAGGTACAATTGCCACTACACTTTTTAATGCGATTTGTACATTTCGTCCTAATTATTGTCTATTAAATATTAATATAATAAGAAAATTATAAACAAAAGATATTTTACATTTCAAATGTCTTTTAAAATTAACCATGAAGATACAGTACTTAAAATTATTATTTAAATTACAATTAAAACATTAAACTAATAAAAATTATTGCATATTATAAAAAATTACAAAAGAAAATAAATAAATGCAACAAATACTCTTCAAATCATTATTAACGATATAACTAGCAGAATAAAGCAAAATTTTTGATATGATTGCTATTGTAGATGTTCTTCTACAAGATGGCCATCTTTTGAGTCTGTAAAATAGGAACCATTGTTAAAAACAACAAAATACAGGTACTTAAAAGTGAAAATTTTGAATATTCTGCTGGTTATATCGTTGATTCACAAGATCACTTCATACTTTTACAAGATCTTCATCAGTACGTTACACTTAATTTAAAATAAAAAAAGTCATTACATTTAAGTTGTATAGCTAGAAGAACCTGTAAATAGTAAAATCAAAAATACTACTACTTTAAGTGTAAAAATTCAAAATTTTCAGTTTTAAGTATTTTTTCTCTCATTATATTATAGTTACGTAAGTATGTGTATGTGCTTATAGTAGAAAAATCAATTGCAAATATTTTCGTAGTTTTAATTTTTTTGAGCCTCAAATCAATAGAAGCCCGATGCAAAGTTACGTTTCATATTATTGCTTCGGGCAACCCGGACATTGAGAAAAAATATATGATGTGGTCGTAGGTATAAGCTACCCAAAAATTAATAATTAAAGATGTATCACAGCGAGAGATCTTGCTGTGTATGACCAATCACAGACGCTTAGAGCTTAGAGAGCGATTCGTTGTTTATATCTACAGTTTAGTTATAAATATTACTGAAATTAACAAGATTTTCATATTATTCTAGTATACATATTTTTTTATATTGACAAAAATCCATGAGCTCCACGTGCGAGTTAAATTTAAGTTATTATTAGTCATCCATTTCCTTATTGAATAATATAAAATAAAACTGATAAAATTCGCAAACCGATTTCATCATCAAAACTAAAACAATATTTCATGTGGACGTCATGAAATAATAAGTACACATGAATGTGTAATTGAATTAATAAAACTAATGTGGTACACCTAATAGACTTGCGCCAACATCAGATAAGCCAAATAAATTATTATTATTATTATTTAGGAACGCCATCTAATCAAGAATTATGTCTACTCTCTGCTCTTCATGTCAATTAATGTCAATTCAATTGACTAATAAATAAATAGCTCGTGGACTAGATGCGTCTACTTCATTTAGTTTTTGAATTTTTTACAGGTTATTTAACTACAAAGGCGTATGCGGTTAAAATAAATAAAAAGTAAATAGTAATAGACAATAAATTTTACAATTAAACTTGGAGACGACAATTTTGTTTGCACAGTTGCTTCTTATTTTCTAATTAACCATATTTGTACAAGAATTGAAATTTAAATTTCAAGGAAATTCTTAAATGCACTTATTAGGTTCAAACCTTAATTATTAAAATTACCACGTACTATTATTCCAACACGAAAAGTCTCACAAACAACTTTTTGAAATCCGACTTATTTTTAATATTATCTTAAAAATTATTGTTAGGAAAAGTTTTCGGGCACGAAGCTACCATCAGATTGGTTTATTCCCTGAAATAATACAATCAATATAATTTAAATCAACATCAATTTTTTTAAATTAAAAATTTAAATAAAACAATCTGTTACAAACACAAATTTTCAGAAATTATGCGATAGTTACACATATACATCAATGCTTAATATAGATTACACAAGCACAACTCCATGTACGAAATAATATATCAATATTTATGATGTTTGCTATTTTAAAATTCGAAGATTTGAAAAATCGTATTTTAATAACAAAAGTATGTCTGCATGTACCCATGTCAATCCAGAAAGAAAAACTTTTAAAAAAACCCATTACGGCATTTTCGACGCGCGTGAATAAATTAACGAGATTTGCCGGATACTGAAATAAATATCAGCACCTTTTGAATAATTGATGAGGTTTATTAAGAAAAATCAATTGTTCTAAACATTGGAATCAAAGTACAAACTAAAACGGTGCTATAACGGTGCCTAACTGTTTTCAATATTTTTGAATAAGGAAGTGGTACGAAAACAGTAGTTGCGCTATTTGTGTCTTACAAGGGCACACGATACCCTTTTTAATCCCGGAAACTTTCTTATAATAATTATCGTTCATGGTTGTTGAGATATTAAACGCATGCAAGCATTTACCTCAAAAATCCAAATCTTTACCTATTCTAACATTTATGGTAACAAATTATGCCGATGGTTAATCGGGATTAGGACTTTTAAAACAAAAAATTCTAAAAATTTTGCAATAAATTGACACAATTTCTTTCAATTTATATCTATTTATTACGATACATTTTTACTAGAAAATAGATCTGTGCCATTTGATAGCATCATTTACGTAGAAAAATTGTATTTTCAACCGCACGGCCCAATTAAATTATCAAATGACACTAAAGTCTACATTTTCTTGAAAAAATGTAACTTTTCAATCAATAGCATTGCTATGAAATTGAATCATATTTGAATTATATTTCAATAAACATTAATTAATTCATTTTATAAAAGCAATTTTAAATTAACTCGATATTCTTCTATAGTTAGCTTACTTTCTTACAAGTAGTTGTCATAAGTGAAAATGAAATGGCTTGACAATGGAATATTATCCTCTTTCCGGTACCTTAATAAAATTACTTATAATTTTGTTGCAAGGATGACAGCGTTCCGCATAACGTAATTCGTACATAGTAATTTTAAAAACCCGCCAAGTTTTAGCCTAGTTTTAATTTTAAAAGCTCCGGTTCAAAATTAGAGAAAAATTGCAAAATTTTCAGAAGCGCCAGAAGGCAGTTTTTTACAAAGCATTTTAATAAAATAGAAATAAACTTTTTCCAAGCGTCGCCGTAGTCTTTTCGGATTTAAATTCAATTAAAAAAATTAATATCGTTTTATGAAAACTTATAGCATTTCAAAAAAGTAAAGGAATAACACGGCAATATATTTTCGACCGTACAATGTAGGTAGTTAATAAAGAAATGAACCAATAAGAGAACAGCGCAGACCCATATAATATATTGTTATGTTAATTTAAAGAACAGAAGCAGATAAATAAATTAAAATTTAATTTTTATAATTTAAGGAGTAAAAATAATAAATTTTATATTTTTAAACGAAATAACTATAGTTTTTTGTTAAGCAGTAATAATAGATAATTTCATCATCAATTAGTCAATTAAGCTAAAAATGTTATGCCTATAAAATTTGCCAGCATAGCACACTGTCATGATAGAAGCTAATAATAATTAATTTCAATTATTTTTTATTTGCGAGATACCGCTTAATCCGAATAATTTATACTCATTAAAAATAGTTCACTTATTATTGAAAATGAAAGTAGCGACAATCAAATTAGATTTTTTGGTGTAAATAAATTGTTGTTTATAATCTCCCCCCCCCCCCGAAGTTTTTTTTCAAAATTATCTTGCAACAAAAAGTATGTGACCCAGAGAGCGCACTAGGTGGCCATTTCAGAAACTTCGAAGTCCATTTTTCGTTCTCTCATTGGTCCGTTCACTTTATATTTAAGTATAACGAGAGTCAATTTTTCAGTCTATATCGTGCAAGAACCAAATATTATATTGTTTATAAATAATCTATACCTAATTTCAAAACATAATATATAATAATTTCCACTAAAATGGCTTTCACAGGTTAATGTCAGATTGTATTAGTGGAATTAACTAACTTTGATAAAAGCCCCGACACGACAATATAGCAGTAGCATTAAAGTACAAAACTTAAAAGCCAAGATGGAATTTGAGGCGACAATATAATATGGCGAATTAAATTTGTATAATCCTAATTTTCGAGACATTTATACTTAAAAATTGTTATTTTCTACAAAACTCTACATTATATTTTAGCTAAATTTAAATAGTACATAATATTATATTGTTTAGGAAAATTTTAGTTAATTTTTAATTAAATGACATAAGTGGATCTAAAATCTTAAAATTAATTATTTAAGCTAACCAATATTAAAAAAATATGGACAAGAAAGTAAAAACTTTAATTGGTCGATAAAACCGTTTATATTTTTATTTTTAAATTGTAAATCTTTTTTTGAGTACATTTTTTGACCGCTACTTAATTTAATATATTAATTATATATATCAAACTATTTAATATAAGTAATGAATGTGCATTCGTGTTTGCATGGAAAAACACTTCTTGGTGACCCTTTTTATGTCATTTGTTACAACTGCCTGATAATATATTTTGTTTGATGTTTGAGGCCCCGAGAAAGTTAGGATCTGCTCAATTATCTTAAACATATAATATAACAAAGCAACTATCATTGTGATATCGAAACATAATTATACCAGTCATGTAAAGAATAAATGTTTTAATAGATAAAAATTGGGTTAAATCGGCAGTTCCTTTTTCATTTAATTGAATGGTGGTGGGTGATATCTATCTTATTGTTAGATTAAACGTAATAATGTAAACAATACTTTCATAATCAAACATAAAATTTAGTTCTAATTTCAATAGAAATTATCGCTCATTAAATAAATTATTCATACGTACATGCTATCAATCATTATAAAATTTTATTCTAATTCCGTGGGGGATGTGGAAATAGCACTAAAATATTTAAGTCGTAATTTTCAATCGATTATAAAATGCATAGTTATCATATAAAGTGATAAGTTAATAATATATAAATAGGTATTATATTATGTAAATTAGTTCATAAATTCCGGAAAATGGCTTTTATACGAAAGTCGAACTTTAATTTGAAAAAAAAAATTGATTTTTCTACTATAGTCCATCGTTTTCCTTACTTTCTTTATATCACAGATACATAAGGATATCACAAAAAATCAGTTACAAAAAAATAAAAAATTTTGCATATTTGGATTTGGAAAAATTCCTCGACGCTTACAATATCGAGTAAGTGTAACGACGCTTACAATATCGAGTAAGTGTAACAACGCTTATGAGTAGGGTTCGAATCACAAAAAACACAAGAATATCTAGTATTATTTGTTATTAGCCTACCTGTATTGCACAAATTTCCATTAGTTTTAACATCGAATGAGTGATTTTTGGTAACTTGTTCACTATTGAGATTCTTTTGGCATTTCAATGGTTCTGCACTAGGATCACTTTTCAAATCTTCTGGCTTATCCACTAACCTAATTAAAAATAACGCTAGGGAGCCCACTATGGGAGGTATGCCAGCATATATGAAAGCTTTCTCGTACGATGCCGTTTGATCGTACAACATACCAGCTAAGAATGGTCCTAACGTTAATGGAAGCGAACAAAGTCCCAATAGGAAACCTATAGCTTGTGTGGCACCATTCTGACCGCATAATTCAAATGCGATAGGTCCGAGTAAAGATATAAAACAACCATCGAAAATTCCAATGCACAACGATATGACAATTAATCCCGGGTAAGATGCTTGACTAGCCGGTATTAGCATCGTTAAAACTCCCATACTAAAAAACGAAATCTGCTGTAAAAATATTCGATTAACACGGGGCAGATCAGCAATGTAACCAAATAATAGTCGGCCCAAAAGAGAAGTTATGCCAATACAAGTAACGGGTAATTTTCCATCAGCTTCCGAAGAAAATGTTACTTCAACAAATTTAGGCATGTGAACGTAAGGCACAAAATATCCAAATAGAGACAGAGGTACTAACAACGCCCATATGACGTACTTCTTATTTTTCCATATCGAAATATTAAATGTTCCATTACACGAAACGTCTTTCTTCGAATTAGATTTGACATGCAATGGTTTAAACACTAAAGCACAGCCTATGATTCCTGCCGCCATAACAGACAATATTCTAAACGTCCAAGCTATTTTGGCAGTTCTAAGTAACCAGTCCAATAAATACGACATCACTACTGTAAATGTTGAACTGCCGGCGGCAACAATTCCATTCACGATGCCAAGATTTCTTTTGAAATAATGACCCAAAATAGCTAACGATGGTGTATATGCCAAAGCGCCTCCCAAACCAAACATAATCCCAAACGTAAAATATAAGGCCTCTACATTATAATCACAAAACGATGAGAGCAACATTCCTCCAGAAGCTATCGCTCCTCCCAACATGGTGGTAGCTCGAAGTCCAATGGTATCTGTCAACACGCCAGACACTGGAGACATTACGAAGACGGTACCCATGGATAATGATTCCACCAGAGCTGTAACAAAAATACATTTTTTAATAATAAGAAGATATTTTAAAGGTTATCATTTGAGAGATACTGTAGTTTTTCAATTTCGGTTGCGATTTTAGGTATGGATTACCAAATATATAAATATTATTATCGTTGCGCAAATTTCAATTATTATCAATAATTATCAATTTGTAAAAAATATATATTTGAAATATTATTAAATAAAATATTCATGATCTATACAATAATATCGTATGACCAATTCCAAAGAGCCCACAAGGCAAAAAGACTGTCAAATTTAATTTAAGGTTTAAATATATTGTCGTGTTACGAAGTGATTTTGGCCGCCCCTGCTGTTAATTTGAAAACTTTAAGTTTTTGAAAATTGTAATTTTGATTAATGTTGATTAATTTTTGGCTCCGTAAATTTTGAGTATTTTGTGCAAAATGAATTTAAAATTGTGATTTTATATTCTAATATGTCGATTTGAATTTGTATTGAGAAGTTTTCGGTCGGATTTTACCGCGAAGATATTTATTTTTGTAAGTTGGAGATTTTTTGAACTGATTAAAGTGATCTGTTTTTGGATGAATAGTTTATTTTTTTGCTTTCCTTTCAAAATTACAAATTGAATTGGAATTATTATTAAATTAAGAACGACGTGTGGATTAGAAGAAATCGTAATTTCAATCCTTGAGCAAATATAAAATTTTAAAGTTTGAAATAATTTCGATCGCAAATTTTTGAAGGCGAATTTTGATGTTAATTTTTTTTACGATAGTCGAACCTATTCCCTGAGCAAAATGTGTGGTGTAAATATTTTTATAAAATTCACTGAAATATAATTATTATATCAGTTACAATAATTAATATCTTCTTTTTCTTTTATTTACTTTTAGAACTTTCGTTGTTTTTTTACCATTAATGTAGCAAGTTTTACACTTGGCACTGATGGTTCTGTGAGCATTTGCATAATATTTTAGTAGAGTGCTAACCTTGCCAGATGCATCGTCCATAGATTAAACTTGGGCTGTACATCACAATAGTGCAGTCAGTGAGACCAAGCATTGAACCCCGGTCTGCTGCTCCGTAGCATGTCGATTTAAGTCTTTCTGACTGATTTCTATTACTAATATAATTTTTAATGATGGACGAAGTCTCAAAAAAGCAGACTTGCCCTCTAGCTATATTTGCAGAAAACTATCAGCACATGTAGTGAGTGATTGACTAGTAATTTATTACCGATGTTACTTCTTTATTTATGTATTAATATTTTGTTAAAAAATTATCAAACACTTTTTCCACCACGGCATCGCTCTGGGATGCTGGAGCAGAGAAACCTCTCAGGGTGCGGTTCAAAGTTTTGGTACTCACCAACTCTTCAAATAGAAACCAAGTTCGATTTTAAAAACTTGTAATCGAATTTATTTTAAACTTCCAAAAATGTTATGCTTTGTTCAAGGATCAAACCTACAATTTTAAATTAATAATTCTATGTGGAATCTACTAAACTCTCAAAATCTACGGAGTCAAAACTTAATCGACCGCTCCGGCGATCATCTTTGGCAAAACAGTCAAACATTCCACCAACATTAGATTTACAAAATTTTTCCTCCAAAATTCCAATTCAAAACTACAAAAACTTTACAAAATAGTCTAGGAGCTGTCAAAATATCATTTTGTAAAACGACAATATTTATTTCAGTAATCGGTACACTTTCCCAAAAATAAACCAATAATAATTATTATAACTAAAAACAGCAGGCAAGGTTCAATAATTTTATTTTACATTAAAAAAATTGTTCACGAAATGCCTGCTTCGATAAGCCCGACGATCTTGCTGATCGTTAAGATGTAGAATTGAGTTTCCATCAAACCTCTGATCAGTAAGTTAACCTGTTGAAATTATTTTGGAAAAATTGATTTATTTGGTTCCATAGGAACCGAACACGTCAGGTATGAATAATATTGGTTCTGAGATTTTGATAATTATCTATTTTTAATTTTTACTTCAAGTTTTCGATAGCGCTCCAATTTTTGTTATCCGAATCGATTACATCACAGTGTTGTATGATTGGATTTTCCATATTAGTAAATTTACAACCGTTCATAAAAAAATTTTATTTTTGGTAGAAATTTATTCTTTGATCTATCTTTGTCCTGGGACGAGCTGTTATTTTTGGCTAATTTTGGGCGATTGGGGTTCTGAGGTGTACCATGCAATGTCCCCATAAGTTTTTATAGATACAGTAAAAATTCTTGTAGAATAAGAAAGATTACATTAAAATGAAGCAAATAAACTATGGGCAAACTCCAAATATCAATAATTTACGAAAGAATCGATTTTAAAGTTTCGATTTTAAAGTGCCGATTTTTCACGTAAAAGTTGGTGAATAGTTCATTCTGTAGACGGTATGTGTGCTCAACGTAAATAGTATTAGTAGTACTAGTTTTTGTGGGCGGAGCCGCCTTCAGTTCACTTCCAGCCGTGTTACTACTAGCAATGCATTATCTTCTTCTTCCTCTTAATTTAAGATCGTCCTGGGACTCAGATCACAATGTATTATAAATTTATTTAAAATACATTACATTACAGCCGAATTTAGCTTAAAAACAAATATCTAGGTCTTTGTAGATCTGTAATTTTCGAGTTAGGCCGCTCTCTAAGAAATATTTTAATTTTTTGTTGTACTCCGAGGTTTGTGCCTTCTATATCTGCATTTTTTAGTGCAATTTATGCCAAAAAAAACTTTTATAAAATAAAAACACGCCATTGGCGGAGCTAATCTTATGAAAACAGCCAATACAGTAGTCGCTTTCTATTTTTTTACGGTTTTTAAGCCTTTTCTACCGAATTTTTGAATGACCCATAAATTTTAATGCATATATTTGTAATTTACACCATAATCTACCATAATTTCATTAGAAAATATTTTAATTCGTAAGGACAATTTGCGTCCAACTCCCTAATGTTTTAATAATTAATTTAGATATTTATACAATTGCGCCAAGAAGAAACTGCAAAATCTTTGGAATGTTCAGCTGGTATTATAAAACTGCGAGGAATATAAAAATTATCTGCATTAAATTCGTTGTGCCGAAATAAATTTGAAGAAGGTTTTTCTTTTGAGTTAATAATTATTATTAACCGATTTTTGTGTATGTAACTTATCCACGCATTTTTCGATCTAATATTTCTTCTGTCTTCAGAATAAATTTAATTTATTTCCTTTTTTTTAAATTAAGAAGTTTCCTTTCTGACTTGAGTCAGAACTGAATTCGTAACGTAACGTAATTTTTTAATAAACTGATTAAGGGATTGCCAAATGAAGTCAGTGGCTTTCAGATTTAAATTAATTAATTAGGCAATCTTGTTCCTTCTGTGAGTATTATTTCAATTCACCCTCTCACCGACCAGCTTTGTCTGGAAGATTTGCAAGATTTTTCCGGTGAAAAGTTCCGTTTTAAAAATTCACAAAAATTATATTAGGAACTTTAAATATGCTCAGCCAATGCTTTTTTATTAAAACACTATCACGTCATAAATTCTTTTGTTCTGTAAAACTGTAGAATTTGAAAAAAAATTCTTATTGGAATCTTTCAAGCTGAAAAATTCTTGTTCAGTTATTCCACTTATTTTCAGATTTTTTCCTAAATAAATTTATTTTAATTTCAATATTTTTAAAAATAAATAACGTGAAAGGTTTTCCTTCTGTATTCTGTGGTAACGAAGTGTCGGATCAAGACATTATGTGGTTTGATTCAAACCAACATAGCCATTGAAATTAGATCCAAGCAGGAAATTAGTAAAACAACACTTCCATGTTGTGACCAACTTAAAAATTAAATTAAATACCTAGTATGTAAACAAAATAATAATATGCCAATTTAATTCGTTCCAAATGCAAAAAAGGATCAAACGTAAAGGATTTGAGTGTTTCAAATCGGACAATATTAAATTTTTATGACAATTTAAATAAGTTTAACGAGGAGAACTTCTCAAGTGTAACTCTAGGATTGGCACAAGCTTTAGTAGGTCGAAAGAACACTAAAATTAAGCAAACACCTGTTTCATTTTTAAGTGCTATACCAACCATTTCCGAAAAATAGCGTTTTAAAATTTTTCGATTGCAATGCTTCAGCTAGTCTATTAGGGGTAGCAAGTAAAGTATCCTCGATAATTTACGAATTAATCGATTTGAAAGTTTCGATTTTACACGTAAAAGTCGGTGAATATTCCGTGGAAGGTGTGTGTGCTCAACGTAAATAGTAGAAACCTTTGTTTTCGTGGGCGGAGCCGCCATCAGTTCACTACCAGCCGTTCTACTGCTAACAATAAATTTATTTCGTTCATTATAGCCGAAATTAACAACTTCAAAACAATAATTTGCGTAATTGTAGATCTGTAATTTCCAAATTCTGAGTACCCTTGGAATTTTTTTAATTTTTTGATGTACTCCGAGATCTGTGTCTTCTAGATATGCTATTTTTAAGTGACATTTATACCCAAAAATACTTTTATAAAAAAAAATGCCATGAACAGGGACAATACTGTAACCGCTTTTTATTTTTACGGTTGGTTCGATTCGATTTTTATATCTTCCCGAATATGATACAGAACATATTCTGCTACCCTTATAATATTATGGCATTCTAAAAAAAACTATTACTATGAGGAAACAAATTGGGATCTTTCATATCAGCTAGAATACTTTTAGCTTTTATTTGCATAAACTAACTGAAGTTTAGAATTCAAACTTTTAAACGATATTTTCTCAGAAACGGTTTCTCGAGACATAATAACATAATTTATTGTTTTTTCGCTATTTTCAATATCCTGTATAGGTATTACTGTTTTATTATCTACAAAATCTGATTTTATTGAGTGGTAGATACCTATATCAAATTTTCGACAACATCCAATCTTTCATAATAAACTAATCGACAGATAAAATACCGGATGTAGTAGATGGATATACGTAACAATGTTATCTTAAAAATAAAAATTTGGTTAATATAAAATTGGATATTTGTCAGGAAAAAATAATATGATACTATTTACGATGTTCGATCAAGCACATTTTTCATTCTAATTGATAAAAATAGGGTAATACCAGAAATGTTTGAGAAAAAAGTTTGTAAAAAATTTCAAATTAAATTTAATAGAAGTTAAAATTAATAAAAAAGTGTTTGTGCATTTTTTGGTTTTACTAAAATGTTGACATGGTACCAGCACCATTAGCACCATTGTTGGTTACGCCACTGAAGAATGACAGGAACGTAATAAACGTTGTTAAAAGTTTATTATAGGTCAGTGTGCATATAAAAATTGAAAACCCCTTTGTAACACCGAAACTAAGGTCAAGCATAAGACTAATGTGATTTATGCTGAACTTGAACTATTTTAAGTTCATAACATCGTCAGTTTGGAAATTTATAAACATTTTATTAGTCGGTCTTCTTTATCATATTGGCTTCTTGAAATTAATTTTCGTTGAATGTTTTGACAAAATATTACTGTATTATAATAAATTTATTGTATTATATTTCTTTCTATTATCGAGTGCACATATTTAAGTGTATTTGATTTCTGTTCAATGATTTAATGTTTCTTTTCATTGGATTTTCAAGTTCGAAAGTAGTTCGAAAGTAGCGAAAACTCGAGTTTTTCTTATTTGACCCAGATTCCACGATTTTCCATCATCCGTCTATATAAACTAACGATTTTCTTAAAATGTTTACAATGTGTTTTTTACATAATTATTATTTTTACGTTGAATTGTCTTGCCAAATACGCACTCATGCGGTCAAAAATCGATGCAGAATATTTTTTTTTAATCAAGCAAAAAATATTCGTTTTACTTTCACAAAAATATTTGGCATAATCTTGACTAGGTACAATATATTGGGTTTTGCTTATGAAAATCGTCCTCATGTGTTATATAATCAATACAGTCAAATTGTCTATATTGTCAAAAACAATTGAAATAAATCTAATGGTTTTTAAATTAACTATTGAATATTTTTCAGCTACGTTGGCATCATGATGAAAACGTTATTCAAATACAATCAGTATTTTTACATAAATTTAATGTTTATTAAATTTTAATAATTGCAAAACTGTCAATACAATTTTATTTCATTTTTTTGGACATTCTTTGAAGCACAAAAATTATTCATCCGTTCCTCTCCTAACTTAATTTTAGATTAGAATTAATCTTTCAGTTTATTTGCCCCTTTTTAAAGATGGCTTACATATTATCTTACCAGTATATATGTTTTTCAATATTCGTCCGATGCTCTTGTTAAACTTCCCGTGTGACAGTTATATCTTATGGCAATTTTTCGCAATGTTTTACGTGTGTACTGGCAGTGTCTGGAAAACAACCCGCGAGCTTCGCTCTCGAGCAGTTTTTTTTTACAAGCACGTGTACGATAGCGGTAAAAAATGTCAGATATGCATGCTCTCTATTTCTTTTCACATGAAAACATTTTTAATATTTATTTGATTTTGCTATCTTGAACATTAACTGACTGTCGTGAATTTTATTCTATAGAAAAATTGTATAAAAGTAAATATTTTAAAATTATGTATTTTAATAAAAATTCTATTTAAAAAATAATTTGAGAAATTAAAAACTTAAAACAAGAAGTAAAGAGGGCACTTGACTCCCGACAGTGCGAAAGAAAATCTTTACAATAAAACCAAGAAAACCTACTTTAACATTTCTATTTAAAAAATAGTTAATTACGTAATTTTCTCTAATTCTAGATGACAAAAAATTGCTTCATGGTTTCATTTAAAATTTAAAAATAAAATTTACCTCAGTTTTTTTCTGATGTTACTAATTTCTATCAGGATATGTAAAAATCGATACCAAATATTGTAAAATATTTAAAACGAAACAAAAGCTAAATTTACATTTAATTGTCATTTAAATTCCACTTGTTTTGTAACATTTCTGATTAAATTTATTGTAGCTTTTCTGAATATATTTTATCAATTTTTTAGTATGGCATTAAAATAAACAAACTAAACAAAATATTAAAATAATGAATTTTAACTGTTAAGTAAAGAATACATACTTACATAGAAAAATAATATCTAAAAACCATAAAAACGACAATAATTTACATTTAACAGGTTTGGACTTGGAATATTTGAATAAACAAGAAAAATAAAAATGAAAATTGACAAAAAATCTGTAAATAAAAATTACGTTATAAAATTTTTAAATAAGAACTATGTAATACGATATGAGGGCCCTAATTTCACAATTATTTTTGATCGTTCAGTCGTATATAACATAAGAAAAATGTCAAAATAATGAAATCAAGCAAAATTAAAATTAAAAAACCAAGAAATTCAAAAATTTACTTTAAATTGAATGTGACTTAGCAATAAATAACTAAACTAAACAATGTCACGTGTCTAAATGAAATTTTTTAAGGTTAAGTAAATAAACCCGTGATAAATAATCACGGGTTCAACCGGATTTGAAGTGGAGAACGCACTGCGCCATCGTGTCACTTCTAAAATTAAACTTTTTCAAATTTTATCACATTTTCTTGCTTCTCATTATTTTTACGTTTTTCTTATGTTATATACGACTGAAGATAAAATATAACTGTGAAATAGGGGTCTTTTATATCGTATTACAAAGTTCTTATTTTAAAAATTTTAAAACGTAATTTTTTCAAAATTTTAAAATCAGTATTTAAATCTGTTAAATGTAAATTATTGTCGTTTTATTGTTTTTTAAATATTATTTTTCTATGTAAGTATGTATTCTTTACTTAACAGTTAAAATTCATTATTTTAATGTTTTGTTTAGTTTGTTTATTTTAACATTACATACTACTATCTACCACACTAATCCACTTAAAAAATTAATTTTTTAGGTTATTTTAACTATATAGTATTATCAAATTTTTTTTTACGAAAAAATTTTTGTGATATATATCATAAACATAAAGTATAACTTTTTAATATTTAATATTATTTATTATTAATATTTAATAGTATATTAATAGTATTTATATTAGTAGCATATTACTTTATATCTTGTTTTATTTTAATTATTCGTAACTAAAATACAAACTTTAAATTTAGAATGTTTTTTACTTTTTATAATTTTACATTACTTGGTATATACCGGGTGACAATAAAATACGGAGACATTAAATCCCAATTATTTCTAAAAAATTTGAATAAAAACATTTAAAAATTTTAAAAACTTGTAAATAACGCATTTTATTTAATAGAAAAATTACAAATTTTCAGAACAGCCTCATCGATACATAATTTTAAACGTTTACTAAAATGATCGTTTGAAGCATTTTTAGAGGCATTTCGTCCCAGATCTTGACAACGGAAGTATCTAAGAACTCCAACTTTTTATGTGGTATGGCGCAGGCTTTAGTCTCCAAGTATGCTCAAACAAAATAATCGAAAAAATTTAAATCCAGAAAATACAGTGGCCATCGATGCATAACATCGATAAAATGCGAATATTTCTCTCCAATTAATTGTTGAGTCGATGTCGCCTTGTGAGCCAGAGCAGAATCCTGTTGGAAGGATCAATTATTATTTGTATAATGCTCGCAAGTTCAGGGAAGTATTTCTTCCGCAAATACAAGCATTTCTCTTTTCAGCTTTTTTTCGAGAAAAATATTTTTTCTGGAATTATGTTCCCGCACCGTTTCAATTGGACTTTGCATCTTTGAAGTGGTATAAGCTTCAGTTTGTCCGTAAGAAAATGGATTCCTGACTACATGATACATCTTGATTTGCAGATTGTAAATCCGACATTTGATGATATTGCGCAGCTGTAGAGACGACATCTTCCTGGACGGTCCAAAGAATTACCTAACTCCTGGATGGTTGTATCGCCTTGAAGACTGTTGAATGTGGAAGACTTTGAATTATGCTTTTTGCCGAATTTCCAGCTTCGATTCGATAATTGCGAAATGATTTCTTTTAGACATGATAACTCTAAAAAGAAACCGATATTTTTTTTAATGAAGACTTTATTTAATGTAAAATTAAAAAAAAAAAAGAAAATTGAAAAAGCATTCTAGACGAGAGAAAAAATTAAAAACAGTCTCATTGTATTATCACTTGGTATATTAAACAAGAGAAACATTTTTCTATATATTATTCATACAAAAATAAAGGTGGGTAGCATATAGAAAAATTAAAATATATAAATGAATGAGTATTTTCTAGAAGTACTCATACTGTGAAAATATTTGTATAGTAGAAGATTATAGGTGACAATCTTCACAAATCGCGGAAACTAGATTTTCTGCATTACAGAATTTCTA
This sequence comes from Cantharis rustica, assembly GCA_911387805.1. Lineage (NCBI taxonomy): Eukaryota > Metazoa > Arthropoda > Insecta > Coleoptera > Cantharidae > Cantharis > Cantharis rustica. Next base: position 43,393,662 of record OU426879.1, read on the forward strand.
CCATAATATAATTTAATTTTTTAATTAAATACAATGTACTATGGAAGGAACGACGATTCATCTTATCTTATTGTTTGTAAATATTAAAAATCATTATCAGCTTTTTTTGTTAAGACTTCAAATTCACTTTCACGTCAAAGTGATGTATTTCTTTAAAAGCGTCGATAGCGCTTTTTTTAATACGTAGTATATATTAATATAATTTAATTGCATAAATTTTGCATTCTAATTTGTCGTTTTATTATTAATTTATTGTTGCCAACCAAAATTATTACAGAGGCGTACCTCGAGTCTGGAGCGCCTTGGGCCAAAGAGAACATTTTGTTCTTTTTGTGGTTTTTCAATAATAACTCAAAAACGGCAGGAAACATTAAAAATATTTTTCAGCGTAAAAATATGAACTTATTTTGTTCTGTATAAATTTTTGATTACTATGTTACCTTTATAATGGTTATCGGAAAAAATTACAAACGTCCTTTGATTTTTCGATTATTTTTGTTTTATTTGTATGTATGTATATTATATTTTGAACCCTGGACGAATCTCTGCTGGTGCATTATCCAACCCTAACGCTAATAAAAAAAAAGTTTGGAATCACTATGGGTAAGTCGAATGATTGAATCCAATAGTAAGCTTTTCCCACGTGGATCGAAAGTAGTAAAGTGTCAATCGTGGAATGGAAGGTTAACTTTTTACAACGCAATAAAGGCAAGGTATTTAATTTTGAACGTTACTTATCGTTGATTAATTTTGTAATGAATGAAAAATGTAGGTAAGTTCCGTATTTATAGTAGCTAAACGTAGCTTGAAAGTCAATGACAGTAAAATACTATTACACACCAAAATACAACTCGGCTCCTTTATAGAAGATGATATAATAAGTATACTGGCGCGCACGTGTTATCCTTTATTTAAATAGCCGACTTTCGCACCTCTTACCTGATTTACGAGAAGCCTCGGTATCATTCATTGCTTCCAAGTGCCGGGACAATTCTTGATGAAAAATACCACTAGAATTTATAACACCGAACAAAATTCCATTACAAAAAAATGAACACACTAGAACTATCCATGCTTTTATACCACCGTCCGGTGGCACGAAATTATCCTCATTTTCGGACGAAATTTTAATTTTATTAGTAGATCCATTTTGCAAACGTTTTATTTCTATATTGTGAGATTTTACAAAATTATCCGTGTCTTCCATTGTTAATTTAAAAAAAAAGTGATTATCGAAATTTTTGCCGGTTCGTTTTTAGTGCGATGTTACATACCACTACCGACGATAACTACTAATGTAACGAAAAGGAAGCATGAATAGAAATATAATTCCGAATAGCCGATAGTTAACGGCGTGGGCCGAAAACAATGTTATCACAGTAATCGCGAACTATTTAAAAATGCACTCGAATATTTTAATCTTCAATTTATGTCATTTTTCAACTTTTTCATATAAAAATTTCCACTTCAACTTGACCTACTATCTTACAAACGAAAAATCGATTAAATAGTATGGAATTTGCACTTTCCGCCGCCGCAGATGTAGTATTATTATTATTTTTATTACCTAGCGAAAGTAACAGATAATGCTTATTATAATTATTATTATAATACAACAATAATATCATTATATTATTATTATTATATAATTTACTCTTATTATCTTCTATTAAAAAAATAATCAGCCAGCTTTAAATATAAAATCATCAAATTAAACAAACATCAAGAAAATATTCATCTTTATTTTATTATTTATTATAATAATAATATTATTATTTATTACGCCTTTCATTTATGTACAATATACTTCCCCAAATTGATACAGACTTTAATACGGTGTGAACCAAATTATGGGATAGCTTTGAACTTGATAGGGTCGAAATACAGATAGAAAGTTAATGTTTCCGGGCTTCCCCCGATTGGTAGCTTAGACCCCTTCCGTAATGGACGTATAATTATGAGACTTGTAAAGTAAATTTGTATAAAAAACAGACAATTAGACACGGTTCGATTTTTATGTTATAATAGTCAGTGCCAGTTTTAGCATTACCGGCGCCCTAGGCGAGATTTGCGCACCCCTTGTCTACTCCCCAATTAGTCCAATTCACACATATGGAAAAAATTTGAAGAAAAAAACAAAAACAAAAATTAAAAAACAAACATTTATTTCAATTAAACTTTTCTTTTTATTAAAATTATTTTTCTAGTCTTTATATATTGGCAAAACTCTCTTGTCTATGTTTTCTGAAATTTTATTTTCGATTGACAAAGTTGCCACAACAGCTATAGTAATTAATATTCTTAAATGCTATCCATACATTCGATATAATTATTCTTGTATGTTCCGATCTTTAATGAAATTCAAAATATATCCAGAAGTAACATATCTTCATCAGACAAAAAAAATTAAAAAACTTTTTAAACAAACTGTTTCTAGAAATTGCACTTTACAAATTGCAAAAGTAAAAAATAATTAAAAGTTATTAAAATAATTAAAAATTATTTATCGAGGTTTGAACTTATAATTTCAAACTATCAGCTTGAAATGCTATCAGCAACGCCACACGTTTGCTTCTTAAAATATTAATTTTACCTTCCAAATCAAATCACAATGAACTTCCAAAAATATCCAAAAAAATTTGCACTCAAAAAAATACCGCTCGTCCAAAAAATTATCTTGTTTAATAATAATCAAAATCTTCAACATACAAAAATATCAAAAATCCTAGCTGCGGTCAAATCAGACCAAATAACTTCTTCAAATCAAATTTCAATAAAGAATTACTCACGTAATTAATCAATTTCAAAATATTTGCACAAAACTCACAAAATTATATCAAGTAAAAAACTTACTCAAACAGCTCGGGCAGCCTTTTTTGACAAAAAGCCTTTATTTCCCTTCCTTGACTCCCCATCTTGCACTTTTTAATTCCCAATTTTAAAAAATCAGATTTACAAAATTTTAATTAAGTACAGGGTGGGTCAAAATCGTTTTGTAACACGACATCTTGCCTCCTTGTGAATTTGAGTTATGAGTGCAGCTCAGAGCAAAAGTTCACAACTCCCACGTCGTGCTACAAATAAAAAAAAATTCAAAAATTATCAAAAAAATCATTTGCAATACCGAACAGTTTACATTAAATAAATTCAAAGATCAAAAAGAAAAAAGCTTATATATCTTCCAATTATTATTCAAATCTTCTGTTCTCATTTATGTCCTTCGTCTTGTCTTCCACAAGATGATCTTAATTCAAGGCGTCCATCTTGCCGGCATCTTCTTCTGCCTCCCCCGACTCGTCCAAATCGTCCAACTTTTCTTTTATTCTTCCTTAACTTCAACTTCATTTTCCGATGGCAATTTCGCCGAGTTTTTTTATTATTTCAGCTTTTGTTGCCTTTTCTACATCACCTTCGCCTTCTTTAAATTCATCAATTTTATTTTCATTTGCATTTTCAGTTTCATTCATTTCCATAAGATTTTTTATTTCAATTTTTACATTCTTATTCTTTTCCATTGCAGATGAATCATCTTTGGGTCCTTCCCGATCTTTTGTCCCTAAACCATCTTTTGGATCTCTTTGAATTAAGTCTTGTTCTTCTTTATCTTCTGTTTTACCTTCAATGGATTCTATTTTCTCTTGTGCTTTTCTTTTCAATAATACTTTCTCAACAAATTCTTTTCTCTTTCACATTCACCCCAAGTTACCGTCCTGAGTTTTTCACACATTTTTTTCTATGTTGATGTAGTTCTTCTCTAGCTTTGCACATTTTTTTATATAATTCTTCAAAAAATTCCTTTCGTTGTTGTTGTAAATCTTCCAACATTCTTTCTTGTTGTTGGAATAACTCTTTTAACAGAAAACAAATCTCATTCTTTCGGTAATTTCTCTCTATATTTTTTTAAATTTAAAATTGAGCGTCAAAAAAATTGATGCAACAGCCAAACCGACCAAAAAAATATGTCCCACGTTCTGTGCTCCAATTAAGTTGAAATGTAATTTTGTAAAAAAAATTTTCTACCTCACTTTTCACCACCATGGCGTAGTTCTCAACGCGGGAGATTTGAAGGTTAGTATCAGGTTTGGGTTGTTATTCCAAGTTCTGCCGCCATGTTCTTTGCTGTTGAAATGGCGCTTTTAAAGCCCGCTTTTCTATATTGTTTTAAGAAAGCACAGCATTTTCTCAACATCTCTGTACATTTACTCAGATCCATATCTACCGATTACAGAGATGTACTAACGACATTAATCTGAAAAAGTACATCGTACCAAACAACCAATGAAACTATAAAGCTGAATTCTTTTAACTGTTCGGCTAGAGTATCCTGAACTTGTTAAATGATTTGTGATGTTGTAGCAGCTTTTAGAAGATCTTCGCATGCGTATGAAGATTTTATCGCTATCTTTATCGCATATCTTAGAGATTTCTACGACCAGATTTAAAATTAGCTGCCCATTTTTCATAGTGAAAAGTGAAGGTGATGCATCTTTATTGTACACTTTTAATAATTTCGGATGAATTTCTGTTGGTGTTAAACAATCCAAAACAAAGAATTCAATCACTGCACAATACTATTCATTTTTTTCATTTTCGAAAAATCACTAACACTTCAATATTAAACTGTTGCTACTACTCGAAGAAGATCTAGATCAAAATAAAATTTTACATGTGCATATATAAAGGATGGAAAGAGAATTTCAATATAGTTTTGGTTTCACACTTTGTAACGCAATCTATGTGCCAGATTGAAAACTTTTTAGACTGTCCTTGTATCATACAGGTGCGTTTACATGTTAAAAATCTACCAAAAAAATTGTAAGAAGTTAGCCGACTACTTTCGAAATAAAGAAATACAAAATCCAAAGTGTTCATAAATAAACTTATGTTTCATTATTGTAACGAAAATTAAAACGTTTATTTAATTCTAAAGGGCTAATACAAATATATACAGATACGGTTAATAATAATACAACAATTATTATAAATTACACTACAATTTATTTAACACTAAGTCCGGATTTATTTAAACACTCGGTATATTGTTTATCACTTCACTATTTATTTATGTTCACACTTGTAACTTCAAACTGGAATTAATTCGTCACTAGAAATCGCTCTGCATTTATACCTAAATGCAGTTTCCAGAAATTTCCATACAATTTCTATATAATTCTATACGTTTCTAGATTGTAAGTTCAGCAATATTTGAATGACCAATGCTGTTACCATGTATGACTCATCATACATGACGTCATACATTAGTCATCAAATATAATTAAACGTTCTTTTGTAACAGTATTCTTACCACCTTGTTTGCGTTTGTATTATTTGGGTAAATGGCTTGCTTAGCTTCAAAATTTTCTTAAGATTTTTAACAATACATGCTTTAATGGTCAAGTACAAATAATATCATTTATGCCGCAGCTTTCAAATAATTTAAATAAATTACTTGGTGCAAATAATAAATAATCACTTCAATTGATTAAGTTTTTTGTTGGCGGTCGACGATGGCTGCAGTGTAACTACGGTCTTATAAATAAGTGTAACTAAATAAAATTATAAAGTAAATTCAATATTTATCAGTAAAACAAAAAAAGGATAATTTGGTGTAAGCGAAATACAAGCGTAGGATTTTAAAAATCTACAACCACAGTTAAGAATAGAAAAGGTTTTATAATGATTGTATCGCAAATCCTGTTTTTATAGATGGTATATAAACAAACTAGAATATTTGAATATATTGCTATGTTATATTTTCCAATTAATTAATTTATTTTTCTAAATCAAATTTTTTTCTTTAAATATTTTTTTAAATTTAATTTTTGTATTTGAATATAATTTAAAAATGGTACTGACGATACCCGTATCGCAGGCGTTGCTTATCACCATAAATTTATACTTCCTTCAATAATAATTTTTCAATATGAATTTTAGAGAATTTTACCATTTAATTAATGTTTTATTATTTTATTTCTTCTCTCTCTTGTTTTAAAATCTTCCTTATCTTATTACAATAAATTAACACTAATGCATAGCTTCCGTTTAAATTTCCCAAAATCAATCAAACTTTGTTTAAAACATTAAATCTATCTACAAACCTTAATAAAACACTTTTTCTTCAAAAAATTTTACTTTTATTCAAAAAAACTATTAATTACCAAAAATTTTTTGAACTCACAAATTACATGTTCATCACGTCGGCAATTTTTGGCAAAATGCCTTGAATTTTCTGTGATTGGTCCTCACCTAGCCAATTTTACACAGTCACAACTTAATAATTAATACCAAAATTTTACCAAAATGCATAGGGTGGGTTCAAATCATTTTGAAACACGACAATATATTATGAACATCAATGTTGCAATCGAGTACTCTAAAATTGAATCCCAGTCTTTAAATAGTCGTCCTATCTATTGCTGGACAGAATTGTTCAACTTTGAATATGGCTTCTTCCTTGTAGAAAAAGGTTTCAGCATTTAGACCCCACGGCTGCTTAAACTGGATTAGGAAATGTGCAAGTGACTCCGGTTTTTATTGCTGATGGTGGCAATTATCAACGCAGTGGAACTGGCAGTTTTACGTAGTCTTTAAAACACAGAGACGGTCATACAAATTTAGTTTCTTTCAGGATTTGAACCGAGTACTATAGCATTAGTAGTTTACCGCTTATCTATTTATCTACTATAGGCAGAAACTGCTACTTTTAAAATCATAGGGCCCATATACACCAGCAGGGTGATGTAATGTTTGTATCAACATGATGAGACACGGGAAACCACAGTTCGATGCTTAGTCACACCTACTACATTGTTGTAATTTAAACCCCAATATCGATCTGTGAGCTATAGAGAAGGCAACGGAAAACCACTCTATTAGTAATTCCCTGGTATGTCACCTTGGCTTCTGCCAAGTTGACCGCCTACGTACTGCATAGTATATGACACTCAAGAAGAAGACGACCTATATTGTGAAGCAGTGGCACAAAACACCGATTTACTTGCCAACAAGTCCAGATGTAAATTCTATCGAAATTTATGGTTAAAAATTGAAATAAAAACTCAAACTTTAAAAATTACTAGTACAGAGTTTAAAAATCAATATCGAGAAAGTTTGGCATTTGATTGACAAAAATGTTGTAAGATATTTAGTGAAAATCATGAAACAACATCTATAAGCAGTGATTACCAAAATGTTCATGTAATTCTCCGACTATATTAAGATATATACCTGAAATAAACGCTAATGAGGTGGTATGAATATTTATGAGATATACATACATAGATTTATAGACACATTAGATTAAATACTTTTTTTATATCGAAAGTAATCATTGAATGACCCACAATTTTTTTGTACTGTTCAACATGTAAACATTAATTTGCATTCATAATTTTCAATATAGTATAATACGTATAACGTAAGTTGTGTTGTTCAAAATTACACGCGTCGCATACCTGCATAGTTTTTTTTTACCTCGGACCGGAGGTCCGATGTATATTAATTATAGTTGGGGTACGAATACTTACAAGAGTCAGTGAACAGTAAAAACAGTTTTGATTTTTATATTTTTAGCCTTTTCAATTCGATCTAATATGTTAAAAAATAATCTCTACAAAATAAGAGTATCTTACTATGTGTTAATTATTAAATTATTTTTCAATAAATTATTACATAATATCACTGTGGAGGAAGAGGGGGGGGGGAGATATAATTCTATAATAGAATTTACTATTAAAAGTGTTTGCTACCTATTGCTATCTTTCAATGTATCGCAGTGGTTCCCAAACTTTTTTGTCTCGTAGACCACTTGCCATGTTTTTCGGTTTTGGGTAGACCCCTACTTACCTGGTATTGTTTTTTTTTAAATTAAAATTTATTACATAAAATAACTAAGCAAAAAATTAATGTTTTTAGTGGGAGGGATAAATCTGATGCTTTGTTAACAAATTAAGAGAGGAGGAGAGAAGGTTAATTTAAATTAAACCCAGAGGCGTATCAGGTGCTAATAGTTTCTGCAATAGTGTCTAACTACCAGTTAGGTAAGTACTACTACTAAATGAGATCCACTATCTTCTTATTTTCAGTCCTTGGCTCTACATAAGGGCGTAGTGACCACTTCTTCTTCAGAAGGGTTTTCTTGGCAGATACCTCGGTAGTTTGCCATTGTTTTCCGAGGGAAGATTGTCAGAATAAAGTTTTTACTCCGCTCGGGTTCAAACCGAGAATCTCGGCTTAGCATTCGACGCACATAAACATCAGGCCGTAACCGTCTTCAATCCACTATTAACTTCGATTTATTATCGTTGACCCCCATTTACATCTCATAGACCCCCAGTTTTTTTTTGCTGACATAGACCTTTTGCAGGTCGTCGTCGACCTCTGGGGGTAGATATAGACCACTTTAGGAACCACTGATGTATCTCATAGTGACGGGGGTAGTCTTTACCATTGCCTTCGTTCTGGTATAAAGTTTAAACATATTGTAAGAAAAATCATTAGATAGCAATAAAATATTCTTTCATTAGTAATAAACATAAATTATGCGTTTTTTAGGTTTTATTATCGGTATCAATTTTTAATTGCTATCTTCTTGCTTAGTATTTTTGTGCGATAGCAATTAATGGATCCCTAGTGGTTTACTCGGTTTAGTTCATGGGTTAAATAAAGGTTATCTGCTAATTTAACATTATTTTTATTACATTATGATAACCATTTAAAGTTATGTAACGTAATTCTATGTTCTAAATCGTGCAGACTGGGCAAAATTCATGTTCCAGAATTCGTTTTCGCTAAAATATATAGTTTATACCAAATGAAAAGACGCATATTTTTTTTTCATCCCAAAAAAAGTTCTGATGTCTGAGAGTGACATTGTAAGATTTCAAAATAAATAATGTTATTCTCAAAAATTCGGTGTATATAGAATAAGGAAAGTTGCTGCCAATTCGGAATTTTGTAGTTTTTTCATTGATTTGCTTTTCTCTTACGTGCAACATTGTACTTGATTTTTGAAAAATATTTGAAAATACCAAAAATATTGCAAAACTGAAAGAATTGAAAGCCGTTTTTCTGACAAAATCTGCTTTTTATTAATTTAATATGTTTTAGAGGATACTTACCTTATAATGATTTCAAAATTTAAATATTACTAAAAAAACAATAATTTTGTAGCTGACTGATTCATCTCAAATCATGCAAGTTGGTGGAGCTCATGTTCCAAAATTTGTCTTTGTTGAAATAAGTTGTTTATATAAAATGAAGAGACTCGTATATTTTTTTCATCTTAAAAGAAGTTTTGACATCTACGCCTGATAGCAAAATAAATAATCTTTTTCTCAAAAATTCAGTGAATAACATAAGAAAAAATATCACTGCCACTTCGGAAATTTGTAGCTTTGGGAATATTTCTTTATTGTTTACGTTAAAAATCATTTTCTATAAACATCATATTTCAGCGAAAACATTAGATACATTTCAATATATAGGAATATGTAGGAAAGTTAATATAAAAAAATATATAAATAGTTTAGAATCAATACAATGCTGCTTTAACATGTTTGTAATTCTCTTGAGACTTTGAAATTGAGCTACGGAAGTCTTTAAAAAAATCGAGTAAGTGCTTCAAATCAACTGACTGGAGACTTTCAGAGCAATATAAAATCTTTTTAGCTTTATCGAAAAGCGATGAAACAATCGTTTAGTGATGCTGCTTTCCTATCCTTATTCGTTGATAAACAAATTGGTCAGTTGCAAAAACTAAACACCGTTTCCAGAGCTAGCAAAGTATTTACATAATATTTTTGAAAACTACTATTTGTAGGGCCGCAAATACTGAGAATTCTTGCAAAAATGCTTTATTGCTATTATAAATTCAATTCAATATTTATGTTATTACATTTTAATTATGATTAAATAATCTTAGAATGAACAAATTAATTAAAAAAATTTTAATAATGTTTTTATTATTAAGCTTTCAACGTTGGTGAACGTCTTTATCAGAATATTTTAATTGTCAGGAAGATATCTTAATTTTAACTCTTACCATCACAAAAGGCAGATAATAAGCACGGCCATAGGCCTCGTGGATAGATCGCTAAAATTAACCCATGGAGACTACAGAAAGCAAACTTTAAAAATAGCTAAAGAAACTCTGTTTAAAAATGGTTTCCCAGGACCCCTGGTAAAGAAAATTATTAACGATCGTGTTAACAAACTTTATAATGATAACAGTATAAAGAAAGAAACATCCAATTTTGCTGTTATGCCTTATGTCAAAGGCCTAAGTGAAAACCTGAAGAAGATTTTAAGAAACTACAAAATTAATATGACATTTAAATCAACCAATAACATTAAACAGCTGTATACAAAATAATTAAAAGATCCGGTTCCTACAGAGAAAAAATCAGATCTAATCTATAAAGTTGAATGTAAAAATTGTAACCTAGTATATATTGGACAAACAAACCAATGGCTGCACAAAAGAATGAGTGGTCATATCTCAACTGTTCGTTATAATAAACCGGATTCTACTACCATTGCAAAACATATATTAGTCGATGAACGCTAAAATTATTAAATCTGTTACTAATTATAAAGAAAGAATTCTTCACGAAATGATAAGCATCAAAAGAGAAAAGAATTCAATGAACAGGAAAACTGATATAGATGGTTTGAGCAATATATACAGCCATCTACTCGTCTAATTACCCTCACGTATTGGTGTTAAGTTTTTCCTACCTTGAAGGTAACTCACTGCAGGTTGTTTCTTATCACACAATTACATATTTTAGATCTTAGATTGTTCAAATGACAATACGTTATTATTCGGTTTCCATATAAACATAAACATTGTATTAAAATATTCTTATGAAGACGTTCACCAATGTTGAAAGCTTAATAATAAAAACATTATTAAAAATCGATTAATGAACTTGTTTATTCTAAGATTATTTAATTATATTTCACAAGTTAAAAAACTAATTTATTAAACATTTTAATTATGTTGTATCTACTAATATAAATAACAAAAATTTTATTTTCTACACATTTCAGTTTAAAGTAATCGTTTTTAAAATTGAACTGAAAAGCAGACTTGAAACCTTCTAGCTAACAAAAAATAGAATAATATTTTTTATATTCTAGACCAGAGCTAACAAATCAAATAGATTGATCGCAAACTACGAATCAATCAGGAAATTACCAAACCTCTCCTCAGGAACAAATTCGAAACATAAAAAAACCGAAGGCGTTAGATTCGGAAGGAAGGAATATTTAACAGAAAAGAAAAAAAAACAAAAGTATTGTTCTCAAAAACTGTTTGGCAAATGTATAAAAGTTGAGAAAAGTTGTCAAAAGCTCTATATTTTCTATTTTTATGGACCAATATCCAAACATATCTTTCTCTAAATGTGCAATTTAACCCATCGTCTGATAAATTAGAGTATGATGAAAAAGTTGGCGAAATTTATTCTTGTATTGAAGTTTATTTGTGACTTTGGTGCTATTATTGAACAAATGAGAACAAATAAATTTAAGCAACATCTAAAAATTTACGAGCTCTGCAGATTGTCATAATATGTTCATTTCTATTCATTTTTTTCGTTTCCAACACATTTAGAATTTTAAAATCTTAAATAACGGAATCTTGGCGTCATAATGCAGCAGTACAATAAAGTTAATTTTGTTTGTTCTTCGTGGAAAAAATTATATGGGCGCGCATATGTAGGCAGCTGGTATGTAAATTTTAGTGTCAATGTTACTGTAGGTATAATTCTATATTCAAAATATGCAGACGCTATTTATACCTGCTTTATATAAATCAAAATTTCCACAATATTATTATTATTATTTTATCTCTAAAATGTTTAGGAATATATTTCCTAGTATTTATTTATGATCTAATTACTTTATTTTCGATAAGTTAAATAAGATAAATTAAACAAACTTTGTATAGCTAATAAAAGAGAGCAAAGTGGAACTGATTTCAAAATAAAGTTATAGTGACCTCTAAATATTGACAAAAAGTTTTTTAACCATAATATTTCCATTGCCTAATTCCATTGTCTGAGGAGTAAAATATTACATAATATAAATAAATACAAATGACAACATTTTTTTTTCAGTTTATTCAGCAAATTTTGAAAGCAACCACGTTGCTTTTATATAATCTCAACCTTGCCTACCTGTCTTCAAAATAACTTACATTAGAATATTTAATTTTAATTTGTTCTTATTTTTCATTTATAAAAAAAAATAAAACTCTTATTTAATCACTGTTGGTGAACCAGTTTGCCATCAAACCTAATAAGAGGAATAAAAAAATCAAAAAGTTTTCCTGCAAAAGAAAAATAAGATTATTTTATTAAGTTTGGATTTTTTATAATTATTCAATACTGCAGCTAGATTGAAAATTTACTGCCAAGTTTTCAAAAGACGAAAATGTTTATTTTAAACATTTAGATATTTTCCACCGTTTCCATCCGGCTAGTTATTAAAGAAAACTGGGTGGATTCGTATTCAGTGACTCGTTGTTTATATCATATAATTAGATAAACTTTTGAATAAAAAAAAAACGTTACAAAACGAATTCAAATTCAAACTTTTAAATATTCAAATTAAAACCGAGTAGAAAAAATTTTGATAATGAACATCGTTATTTTCCGTAATCTTCAGTGTGTTGTTTTCTGCAATATCTTTAATTACTCTTATAAAAAATTATATGAAAGGTTATTGACACAGATTAGAGAAAATTTATAAAAATAATTTTTAATTTTAAAATCAGTAACAAAAGCGCATAATGCACGATAAATACTGTGAAGAAATTTAAATTGCAATTAATCAGTGCTATTGACCAGTGCAGTGGCGCAGCCAAGGGGGGGGCTAAGGGGCTATAGCCCCCCCCAGACACTCTTCCTTTTTTTAATGACCATAGCCGCTGTTTTACCGGTGCAATGAAAAAATAACCCAAAAAGCCAAGCCAGTTAATTTAAGTCTGGCATCATCGGGCCCTCAAGGGCGGATTTATCAAATTGTCGCCTATGGGCACTACTTTGAGATGTTGCCCCTGTTATACTTAAGAGCTAACAAGGGTGGACCGGCGCAAAGAGAGGGGGGCCGCAGGTAGGGGCGTGGTCACGGGTTTTTAGTGTGTACGGAAATTTCAAATACAAAATAACTTTACTATGGATATAATTAGCAATCAGTTTCAATTCTTAACTTTAAGGCTGCTATTTATTGAAAAAAAATATAAAATGTGGTGTCGTGGGACACCAGATAGGAACGAAGTACCTTATTACATAAATATTAATTTCAAGTTCTAGTCGAGGTATTATTCGGATATAAATATTTTATTATGATTTTTTTATTGATAAAAATCGAAAACTACTTTACAAAATTTCCAAAATAGCGATTTCAGCATGATGTGTCAAAGTCGATGTAAATCCGCAATCATCGCGATCATCTTTGAAGTTTTCGAAATTTTTTTGCACATTCGGCTTTAGATAATTTTTTGCATCTGAGTGGCATTTTTCAAAATCGATTTTTTTTTAAATTTTGAAGGTTTTATTTTCGGCTAAAAATTTTTAAAATTAATTTTTAAAATTATTAAATTATATTTTTTTAAATTATTTGTCGGTTTAATAATTTTAACGCGTTCTTAATTCGCAATACGCAAAGGTAGCTTATATAGCGTATCACTATTAATTTTAACGATACTCATTGTGGCGTAGAGCAAAGGGCTCCGCCTACACATTTTAGCCGAGGGATCGAATCCCGGTGAAGGCAACTTTTTTTCTAGAGAAATTTGCAAACCTTTGACTCGTGGGTTCCGATTAGGGTACCCCCTTCGCATCCTCCCATAAGGAACTTCGTTCCAATAAGGATAGGTATATTACAATGAAAAGATTGGCAATAAAAATCAATGATAAATCTTTCGCCCTGAGTTATTTCGGAAATGCCGTACTTTAATTCTCACTTTAATTTAAGGTAGGTAATAGTGGTAACACAATAATTATACTCGAAAATAAGATGACCACGTTAGCCCCCTCCATAACAAAATCCTGGCTGCGCCACTGCTATTGACAATAATTAATTTGATTAGGAAAAATTTAATAATAAGGCAATGACCGTTCTTGAGAAGAAATATTGAAATTTCTACCCATCAGCTACAACAATAGTTTTTATTTAATAACATAATTAATTGTTTGAATTACTATTTCTTAATTGGTTCATGTAGGAATGATAAAAATTAAACTCAGGAAATAATTATTAGTTGTACTGCCTACGTTAGAAATTTACTTTTATAAGGTAATAAAACCCGGATCTTAATAAGATCTGTACTTACTCTAAAATTCTCATTAATATAAAAATTATGGATAGCTATAATTTAGCTTCGTAAAAATTTATAATATTTTCCCAATAAGCTCATTTTAAATTGCAACAAAACTAATTTATTTTAATCAAAATTTTTTACAAATAACACATAAAATTTGTGTTCAATTTAGTTTACTTGCTTAAAGCCTTAAGCATTTGATACATTTTCGCGTTATAATACAAAATAAACATTCTTACGAAACCGTAATACAATAGTCAATGCCTTATAAATTCATAAAAAAAACAAAAAAAGTCAGGTTTACAGAAATTCAAATTTATATACAGAAAAATCTTTATGGTAAACATTGTCGAGTGATCAAAATATGCCACGAATGCACCAAAAGAATTTTTTTTGAGTTAAGTAGGGTTTGACCCTTATAATATATAGTATAATATTACAACTGAAATTTTTTGTTTTAGAGTAAAATTAAAAAATAAATAAAAAATGAAGCTTTTAAGTTTTCATCAATTTTTAGTTTTGCATAAATCAACATTTTTTATTTTTAAAATGTTACGTATATTAGACTCATCGATCTCGACTTTTACGTAATACTTTATACTAACAATGTCTAAAATTCTCGAGTCTCATGTTGCAAAGCAATAAAAAATCCGTAAATAAAGATTTATTAGTTTATTAGATAGCGTAAACGTAACAAAATGTTTTGTAAAAATTTTTGAATCTAAGTAGCGCCATTATTGATTTTTATGCAGGGCTGTATAAGGGCTGTTTAGAGGTTACAATGCCCCCCCCCCCCCCGCAAATTATTTTTCAATTAATAAAGTCCTGGAAGTTCGATTGCAATTGTAAAAAAATCAGAAAAAACAAAAACAATCTTTAAAACTATAACAAAAACATTAAACTTGAAGTGTTTAAGTAAGAATTAAAACTAAAGATATTTCTAACAAATTAAATTCCAAATTAAAAAATCGGAAGTTCGTATTAATATCCGGCGATTGGCAATACTGGATTGGATACACCTACTATTAAATGCAAAAATATAAAAACTGACTATGAAGAATATAAAAAAGCCCTATATATTTACAGTACTGTGTAAAAGTCTGCGGCTACTTAATTAATTGTTAGTTAATTTTGATTTTTTGAAAAATAATTATATAGAAATAAATTAAATAAGTATTTTACCTTAATTCTTACAATATAAAAAATAACTTAAAGAAGCTTTAGAATTTTGTAAGTATTTTTGTGATATTTAGTAGTATGTGATGTTAAAATGATGAAACCTAACAAATGTTAAAATAATAAAATAGAATTCTGAAAAAATTACGCTATAGAAATAATAAAAATTACTTTACTATTATGGTAAAAATTTTAAATTTCTTTAAATTGTTCGAACCAAAAATTTTAAAGTGAGCACAAATTTTATGACCATCATCGGTAGCATAGTTTAAAATAATACTTCCGAAATAAATTAGAGTGGGCATTGTAAACCCATAAATTGTTTTATATATTGATGTGAATTTTATGTATAAATGTACATTTGCTTAAGATTTGTGAAATTTTTTTTCAGTTTAATTTAATTCTTCGTTTTGACAACATTATTTTACCATCGCCATCGGTAAAATAAGAATTTAGTTAGTAATTTTTATTCAAACACGACAATCTATAAGCTTTTACAAATACTATGTAGCCTGCCAGTGACAACAGCCACCCCGAGAAGAAGTTTCTTTTCAGGCTAAGAAAGGCTAACAAGACTAGCTCTTATGTCCAGTCATAGAACTATGCCAATCCCCAGTGACCTGGTTTTAGGATAAATTTTCACATAAGTAGTGCAAAACGATTTTAGTTGATACTTTAATTTTTTTTTAATTGCATTTATGCCGATTTTAGCATGATTGACGGTTTAAGTTGGGACTTAATTTTTTTTATTTAGTTATTTATTTATTTATCGAGTTCCTTCTACTTTTAATTTTGTTTGTTTTTTATTGTAGTTTTTTTTTATTTTTTCAATATGTTGTACTTTATACTTTTATTTTTTGTTTTGAATTTTAGTTTCCTTTGTAGTTTAGTAAATTAGCTGTTTGTTTTTTTTACCCCCTCCCCCCCCAAAATCTAGTCTAAATACAGCCTTGTTTTTATGAAATTTAAATAAAATGACTACCTAATGGTTAAATAATAAAAATTTTAATGTTTTGTAAACAGTTCAGCTGTTTACGCAGAAATAAAATTTGCTTTTGAAAAAATTACCTAATTTTGGGTTATGGATAAAACTTTTTTAAATGGTCACCATCTTATTTATGAGATGGTTACATTTTTGTGAATTTTTAAACAAAAGATATGTCGTATTTCAGTTTTTTTTTTAAATTATTGCATTTTATTTTGAGATTTGCTGATTCTTTTACTGGATTTTTTAAACTATCGTAAATGGCGTTAAAAAAATCACTGGCGTCACGTCGAAAATTTTAGTATTTTTGGGACCCAACTTAGCGCAAAATGCATACTATGCTGATAATAGATAGTCAAATTTGTGGAAGTAATATTTGAATTTTATTGTATTAATTGTAAAAGGATAAAATTAGAGGCAGGAGCTTCTGAACGAACTAAATCCAAAATATGATGGAAGTCAATAAAAATTATTCAAAATAACAGACAAAAACTGTAAAAGTTATCTGCTCAACGTGAGCTCGTAAAGTTTTGAACTAATTTAATAAAAATTTTTAGAAAGGTTTTCTGAGAAAACCCACGAACATGTATACCTTAAGGAGGTATTCTAATCTAAAAAGTTGAAAAAAATCGAAAATTTATTTTCTTATTTCGATTGTTTCCATATATTCAATATCTTCTTAAAAAAATTTTTTGAAATTCTAATTATTCGGAATAATTGAATCGTGACAAGGTGGATACGATCTGTTGTTTCCGTCTACTTCAACACCGTGTTATTTTTTTTTTTTATCGACCGTCAAAAAACGCACGAAATTCGGGCTTCTAGACTAGAATACCGCCTTAATAATTAAATTTAATACCTTTTTGTGTCATTGTTTTTTTATCGTGTTTCGTTTTTAAGTTTCTACATCATTGCCAATTATTTAAAATAGTAAATCTTACTTTTTTTCACACATTTTAATAAACCTTCTTTTTCGGAGTATGAATTTCTAAAAAAATTACCTTGATGAGTAAAGTTTGCGAGATAATCGTCCAAGTTACAAAAGACGGTTTCAATAATTATTTGCGTTTTGAATATTTTTGTTGAAAATCTGTGTTTTTACTTTGTTGATTAATCATCGTCTAAATTATTTGTATCATCCTACTTTATGCATTTAAGAGGTTTTTATCTTGTATGCGGTACAAAAGACTAATAAGTCCGAAACACAGGTAAAAATGTTCTAAATTATTTAATTTAATTTTATTATTTATATACCTACTTCAATTATTATTCATCGTTTGTACCGTGATCATTTTAAATAAATTTTGTTCGACTGTCAATCGAACAATTTTTATTTGGAATGCAAAAATATAAAGTTAAAAAAAACCCGTTTAAAATTACTGAAGATATTCGGTAGGTAGGATATTTCGATGCATTCATCAGGATCAGAAACTCTTCACTTAATTCGATTGACTATGTATTTAGCAGCTTCTGAAGCACCCACATATTGAGTTTCAGCTTGCGCTATCATAAAACATATAAGTTACAATGTGATGTTTCAACTATTTCTGAGCCGTTGAAAGTTTTCTTCGAGAACTAATTTTCTAGATCTACCTAATCAAGCTTTGATTAGTATGCTGTGTATATCCATGAATGTATTATGTAAGAAGCTTATAAAAATTTTAATTTCTTTAAAATTTTTTGTTTTAAACTTTTATGTATGCACAGAACTTCCATCATAACTATTTTTTTCTGATACTTTTTGACGATCACAACACTGCAAATAACTTTTGGTGATAATCAGGGTTGTTAGAAATTCTGCTTGGAGATTCAAAAGGTTTTTTCAGGACAAGGTTTTCTACGATTGACGAAGAGTACATCAAGTATTTAATTTTCAGCACATCTAATGTATAGGATCGTAAAGTGGTTAATTCAAAAATTTTAATTATAAAAACTTTCCCGAGTATTTTAATTTTAATATATTTTTTTAATTCCTCGTTATCCAAGGTACGTAACTATTGCCTTCGGCAAGACATCTAAGAAACATATATTTAAATTTAACAAAATATTCAAACATTTCTAACAAATTCATACAAAATGAAGTAAATTTATAAAACATAACATTTTTATTTTTTTAACTTTTTTCTGATACCTTTTTATAATCCACAGCTATACTTTTTATACCTGGAAGCTTCTCTTTTAGGTCTTCTTTAATATTTTCAGCTTCCGATCCGTTATTCAACATTAAGGTAACCTTATCTAAAATTAAATTTAATTAAATTACATATTAAAAATATAACCATATAATCAACTACCATAATAGGATTTAACTTGCTCGAACTGTTCTGCAACCATGTACTGCTTTAAAAATGTTAAAATAGATGCCACGTGTCGTCCACTTGCATGCACAATGTTTTGAGTTGCACTAATAAAAATAATCAGTGCACATAAATGCAGTGCCATAGCAGAATCCTCCGTCTTCTCCAATTGATCAATCAAACCATGTTTGTGATTTGAAATAACAACTTTATCCTTCTTTTTATCTATTTTCTTCAAAATCATACTGCAAGAGTTCAAACATTTTTCTGTAGCAAGAGTAAATTCTTCAACATTTTGGCCCGAAACTTTTTTCATTAAATCTTGTAAAGAAATTTTATATTCATCGGGCAGATCATTAATAAACTTTAACCTTTGCTCATTTGTAAAATTTTCAGCCAACATACTCAATCCTTTCTCGGCAGCAATGTAACTTATAATTTCATCTATAATTTCATTTCCTAATGTTTTCAGCAAATATTTACATAAAGTAGTTTGAACTTCTGGCGGAAAGAGTTTCAAACCTTTTTCATATAATCTTACATCCCCTAACAGAACGTTGATCTTATTTTGGACGTCATTGTGTGTGTGACGACGATTTGCTGTGCGATCAGAAATAGTGGTTGCATAAAGTTTAGAAGCAACTTCCATCCCACTCTCGTTTAAAGATGGTAGTAAATGATGTGATAAATCATCTAAAAGTTCATGTAAACCCTCTTCCTCCAATTTGTCTTCAATCAAATGGGAAATATCGTCGATAGAAACTATTTGCAAGGTCATCTTTTCGGGTTCTTCGTCATCACTCTTGTCGACGTTTTTATAACGCATTGCTTTCTTAGTGGATTTAGTTTTTGTTTCTCTACCTTGTGCCCCACCACCACTTTTACCACCAGTTGCCCTTTTTCTGCGCTCCTCACGCTTATCAACCTTAACCACATCGTCAGCCCCACTATCAAACTTGTGACCTCTACTAGAGGACACAGCCAATTCGGTCTGATACTTTTGGAATTCACCAGATTCGACGACACTCTTAGCCTTATCCTCCACAAAGCTTTTACAATCTGTAGCTAAAGATTCAATAAAATGTTTACTGATGATAAAGTTAGTCAGAACCAAAACTTCCTTCTGTCGTTTGGCAGTAAGGACTTGATCTAAAATAAGTTTGATATCTTCATCATTGAAAACGGAAGGCAAATTGCTTTGCAAGTCAACAAAAGATTTGCTAGATATGCACTCATCAATATCCGCTTCTACACGCTCAAATATTGCTTTCGAAACAACACAAGATTTAAGGTAATACCAGGTTTCATTGGCAAATTGTTTTTTCAGATAAGTTTTATAATCAGATACACCCATTCGGGCCAAATTATCAAATTCCAAATAACCATTTTGTTTATAAAAATTAGAAATCCATTCCATCTGTAAATAAAATATTTAATAAGTTTGACAATAAGATTATTATGTGATTTGCTTAGTTACCTGAGATTTGGAGTAAATATTGGGTATGTAGACAGAACCTTGCATTCGGTTAGTCAAAGTACCGTACACAGTGACTTGATCAAACAGCGAGAAAAATAGCTTGTCGGTCATAGAAATTTGAGCCAAAATAGCAGACACAGGTGTGGGTCGAGTGAGTGCCACTAAAGCACCTTCAATTTTTACTTTACTCTTTGCAATAAAAGCTTCGGTAAAGTAGACCTTATGGTCATTTTTGTCTTGTTCACCAAAAATCAGTTTTCCTAAATACTTATCTACCACATTGTTTTGTATAAACTCTGAGGGTAAATCATACTGAATAGTCAATTCGCTAACATTAATCTGACCTTGTTGGATTAACTTCTCGTTAATTTCGCCTGCAATTTTCGTCAGGTATGCCGAATCTATAAGCTGCCCAAGAACAGAAAAGGTGTCTTTTTGTGTACGAATCACATCGTTTATGTGTGCATTTATGTAACTTAAATCAACCCCAATATTTTTGGCCAATTCGACAAAATTAACACGACCTCCATTATCGTACAGCTCACCTTGTATATCTTGCACTAATTGAGTGGAAGTTAGGTATTCTTTACCATCGCTGGTGAATATCAAGTCAATGTATTTTTTATTCACTAGCCACGATACGATTTCAATACAGTTTCGTTCTGATAATCTAAAAGTTCGTTTTTATTAAAATTACTTCAATTAAAATAGAAGACACAAATAATTATATTATGTGTACCTTTGAGTAGTACTGCTCAATTGTACTTTTTTGAAATCGGAAGCTAATTTTTTCACTTCTTCCCAATCTGCCATATTGACGTGTAGTTAAAATAATATTTAATTAAAATCCAATCTTACAATTAAATTACACCACTCGTCGAGTGAATTACCAAACATATGTTCATAAATTTTAAAATATACAAAGAAACGTCATCCGTCATCAATATGATATTTGACAGTATTGAAATAGCGCAGGGTAGGATTCTACGCAAGTTCAGTGGCGTAACAAACGATTATAAATTAATTATTTATTACAATTTTTTGTTATAAGAATACATTTCAATCTTGTGTTGATTTGTTTTGTGTATTCTGTTTTGAAGCATTTCCTTTTTTTTTATAAGGTACAGTTTCGGAGGTTCCTTTTTCGAAATCGATTACTTTAACGGCTATTTCATCAAGAGTTGGAGATGTAGCTCTAATGGTGGTCCATCTAACTGGTTTGTAGTTTCTAAAAGCATATTATTGAATAAATCTAAAATTTTATTATTTCTACAATATTTACTTATTAAAATTTACCGAGTCTTCCAATAAGTCTGGTAATTCCCGATTGTGTATTGTATACAGATACTTAGTGGCCAGTAGAATAAAAATAGTACAAACGAATACGACGATTACAGGCACTACTGCAAAAATCAAATGCAAGCAATTTATAAAAATTAAATCTGCGATTGTATAGCTAAATATTCCAATTGCAGAAGCTATAGCGGTACCACGACCTCTCAATTCCGTTGGAAAAAGGCGAGGTGTCATATTAACGACTGTGAATATTAACAACTTTGAAAAACCATATAAAATTAATTGTAATGTTAGAACAATGGTTTCGTCCTTGATATCCTAGAATAAAAATTTAAAATTTTTTAGATTAAATTTTTTTTACCTTTACCTGTTTGTTTATGACGTAACTGGCAATTGAAATGGAACAGGTCAAAATGCTTGTCAAAGCTATAGTAATTTTGTGTTTAAAGACATAGCACATCAATATACTCGATATGGCTGCACATAAGCTGACACATCCTATAATCTTAGTCTTCTCAATTTGGTTTTTAATTTTAATGAAGTTAATATTTTGATTTGCCGAGTGCATCAGGAATATGAAAAACCAGAT
The DNA here is from genome assembly GCA_911387805.1 of Cantharis rustica. NCBI lineage: Eukaryota > Metazoa > Arthropoda > Insecta > Coleoptera > Cantharidae > Cantharis > Cantharis rustica. Next base: position 43,415,811 of record OU426879.1, read on the forward strand.
GAAATATATAGCCAAGACCATATTTCGCGTGGGTGCTTTCAGCATATCGTATAACTGAACGGAAGACTTTTTGGCCGTGTGCTAAAAACATTATTGAATATAATACGGTTGTAAAAAATTAATTATTCCAGTTTTCTGATGACTTAATTTGTACCTAAATGGAAGAAATAATTGATAAACTTACAGACGTACTGTGATTTGCACTGGACGTATTCTAAAATTTGATGTCGAAACTCGATTTAATCGAGCTACCAACGCTAAAACATTTTCTGCCACAGGAGTTTGATGTTTGCTTAGTAGAAAAGTTGGGGATTCTCTCACAAAACTAAAATTGAAAAGTTTACCCATCTAATATCTAGTATACATCTAGACGTACCATACAAAAAATAAAATAAAAAAATGTAAACAGTACAATATTGACAATGCCTTTGGATCTTCGAAAATCTTAATCCAGATATATGGTAACAAGAAATGTCCCATGGAAATGGATATGGTAAGCAATCCTATATTGAAAGTTCTGTATTTATTGGACGAAATTTCACAAGCTATTAAAATAAACAATTTCATTAATTAATTATTAAAAATATAAATTAAATATAATGTATTACTTAAAATTGTGGAAATTAATGACATGCTTGCCAAGAACATTCCGTGGAAGAATTGAAAAACTGTATAAAACCAATAATTTGTATGGGCTGAAATTAGAACTCCAACTGCAAGTTGAGAAAGCAGTGTCATAATAAATAAATTTTTTCTACCATAGCTGTATTCAAAATGTTTAAATAAATTTGGGTTTTCTCTATATACCTATATAACATAAATTCATACTTATCTGAAATGATTCCAAAAAATATATAGCCGAATATCATGCCAAATTTAAAAAATTTATTTATTATTGCAATGCGTAATCCACGGTCACAAATTAATGTGTACTACAACAGAATTAATCAAACTTGACAAATTTTGAAAAAAATATTGTTATCTACCTGTTCGGTAATTGTATATCCTTGGCCCGCGAGGAAGCTGAAGTTGGTACAAATACTCCCATTTGCAATGTAACACGGATTTATTTTGTTTTGTTCGGCTGTATTTTGGATGCAATTAAATTTGATATTAAGTGGATGTAGAAATAACATAGAAAAAATATGTAATCCATAAGCAACCATCGAAATGCAGAAAATAAAAATTACTATTATTCGCCAAGATCCGCACGGTCCTACTACAACAGTTATCATTTCTTCAGGAGGATCTTCTGAAAATCCACTTGAGGTCGTATATCTTGTAGATGTTGAAGCTTCTTCGACCTCTTCGACATTATTTCTTGGTGTTGGCATAATTACACTACATGGTTGTCAAAAATTTTGTTTTGACATTTTGAATTCTAGATTTCTGTCTATATTATAACAATAATAATAATTAATCCTATTGATAAATTAAAATTTCAAGTAATAGATATCCGGTGCGTTAAAGATTATTAAAAACTAATATTATACTTTTTTGAAAACTTGAAAAATATTACCTATAAAAATAAGGTTGGTTGCAAACCTGCAACTTTCGGGAGTAAAGTAAACCCGGAATTTAGAAATATTTTAATAAAATTATGGTAGAATTTGACGTAAATTACAAATATAAAAATTAATTTTTGAAGATCATTCAAAAATACGCGCGAAAACGGCCAAAAACTACAAACGTCTATTCGATTGGCCGTTCTAATAAGATTAGTCTCGCCGACGGCTTGTGTTAAAGTAAACCCCAAATTTACAAATATTTTTATAAAATTGTGGTAGGATTTGGCCTAAATTACAAATATAAAAATTTGCCAAAACCGCCAAAAACTGCAAACAACTATTCAATTGGCTGTTTCTATAAGATTAGCTCTGTCCATAGCCTGTTTTTATTTTATAATAGAAGTTTTGAGCATAAATTGCGTTCAAAACTGGCCCGTAGCCAGGATTTCATTTGGGAGGGGGCACTTGTAAATAGTAAAGTTTTCCTTTCCGGGAATTTTTATTATTACAAACAAATTTTTCAATATTTAATTTTTCTCAATTTATTAAAATTTTTTTTGTAAAATTAATTCATTTATTCTTTAATTTATTTTTATTTAAAAAAACATGACATAAAATGTTAGCTAGCTTTTTTATCATTTTAATCAATGTATACGTGGTTTAAGCGGTGTTTATTGTAATTTTAAACATTTTTAGTAAATAATAACTGCCCCCTCCCCCCATTGTTTTTCGTATAAGACTTATACTATAATATAAGACTTGTACCTGCATTTGTTTATTAATATTTTTTATATCCTTATACTCTAGCAAATCACCCCAAAAGAAACATTTTTCAAAATTATGAAAACGGAATTTTTTCTTTTTTTTTCTTTAGTTCATCGCCTGATGATGTCATATTATTGTAAGAACGTTTGCGAGAATATACTGTAGTGGTATTCTCGGGGGTAATTGAGAACACTTCACTAACAAAAAATATATATCTCGGCTAACGTTAAATAGTCGTAGAGCAAGTTATCTCCCCAGTAGTTAGTTCCTGTGGCAAGCTTTTATTGCCGGTGAAAGAGAAAAAACCTTTTCTAAGGCAAATTAAATCAAATTTTTTAATGAAAGACGGAGTTTTAATTAGGCGACAGTTTCACCTTTAGCAGATTAAAATTCGTAAAATTAAATACACATTTATTCTTAAAAACTTTAATACTAGCATTCGATTTTATTAATTTTGCATGTGTAATAATGTCAGAAAATTTAACAAAGTCAAAGAAATAATTGTTCTGGAATTTAAATAAAATGCACTTTACAAAAATTGATAGTTTATTTACCTGTTGATGCTCCGCCGATGGTGTCAGAAGGTTGGCTTCCCATTCGCCGAAAAACAGTAGCTGTGGTATGAAGTTGAGTGGTGACCACGAGCTTCTTTCTATACTTATCGTTGATAATTTTAATTCGAATTTCAAACTAATTTGAGTGTCGCTCAGTGCGACATCAACACATATCGCACACATAATCCCACGTATAATATCAAACGTAATTAAAGTAGATTTTCTAACCTTATCAAATCTTGAATCCAAATTTCAAGATGACGTGGCGTAACAAAAAATGTGGCTTTCTTAAAATATTAAATAATAACTTTCAGAAAAACGTCTCAGCTGCAAAGATGTTTCTTTTCGAAACTTGACAAAAAGATCTTAGTATTCAACACTACTTCACTTTCCACAAAGTGAAATTCGCACAAGGAAAACTAATTTATGCACCGAAGAAATTCGCACGTCTCACGGAATCCGGCAGGCCCGGACTGGGACCTAAAACCGGCCCTGGCATTTTAGAGACTGTCGGCCCTCTACTTCCCACAAAAACGCTACATGTATTCGTATACATACGTATATACTGTCGTGAATTTCTCTACAATTTGGTATTTTGGAGTGCGAAATGATTTTTTAAATGGTTTATGTTTGAATTTTGAATATTTGTTAAAACGAGGTTAGCAATATAGATAATATTTTTGTCAAAAAAGTCTGTTGATTTTTTAGAAAATTTGTAATTTGAATATGAAAAGTGATTTTTTTTTATAAGAAGTTATTTTGTTTAAAATTAAAAGTGAATGAGAAGATGAGGTGTAGAGTAAATGTGATGATTTTGATAGTTGTTTTAGAACGGCAGCACTAATTAATATTTTGGAAGATTGGAAAAATTAGATAAAAGGAATATTAATGATTTAAAATAATTGTTTTTATTACACCTCAATTATTGAGGTAGTAGTAGTAGTAGTATTATAGTACATAATTTCAAATACTTTAAATAAGTTAATACGTACAGCTCGTGGCACTTTAAATGAATTATTAGGTAAAGCTGGTTTTAACGCCATCTGTTGATGGGAGTTGCTGAGAATAAATTTGAAATAAAAATCTAATTGCAAGAAATTTTTTTATTTGATATTTTTACATTTTATTCTTTTAACCAACTTCTTTTTATTGTTTTTATTCATTTTGTTTACATAAATCAATACAAAATTAAATTTATTGTACCATGATTTGTCACCTTACTCAACTCTACTCGTTAGGTGCCGCTAGTGCGCTGCTTTACCATTTTCGATCAAAGCTGTACGTATTAACCTATCCATAGTATTTGATAATATACACATAATTATAATGTATATTATACTACGTATACATCAACGTGGACTGATAGACCAGCAGTGTGATGTAAGGCTTAAATCGACGTGCTATGGAGCGGGCCACCGCAGTTCGATGCTTGATCGCGCCAATTGCGCTGCTGTGATCTAAAGCCCGAGTTTGATTTAAGGGCTATGCATCTGGCAAGGTTAGCACCTTACCAGAATATATGCAAATGTTCAAAGACCCGTGAATGCCAAATGTAAATTTGGTTAAAAAAACAGGACGTAGTCCTAGATTAAGAATATTGGGTAAATATTGGATTGGGTGTTCACAGGACCGAGATGTTCATAAATTCGAATGTTTACGTTATCGAGTTTTTACTATTAAAAACTTGTATTTGAACGGTTTTTGTTATTTATAAATTTATTGCGCTAAATTTTTAAGTTTTATTAACCATTTTTGACTTTGTTATGTTATATTATAAAATAACATAATTTTTTTCGCGATGTAATCAGCCAGCGCTGCTGGTTAGACGGCCCTTTGACTGCACCGGCCCATCGGGCATTTGCCCGATCTGCCCTATGGCCAGTCCGAGCCTGGAATCCGGAATCAACGTTTCTAAAATTTAAGTCAAATTTTCATACACCCACGAATATTTTATTTTACTTTTGTTTTAAGTCCCTGCATTTTATTCAAATAAAGTTGTGTTAATAGTTTTTGTGTTTTAAGTTTAACATAAACTAACTCTGCTTACATAATTCACAAGTTCGACACAAAAATACATCACAATACGTACTGTGTAGTTCATTTGTGATAACTTAAAACATTTTAGTGGTTTTTCTAAAAATTGATATGGTTTTTTATCAGTTTGAACAAATTTTTGGAATCACTAATGTAGCAATTGGAGTGTATTATAATGGCTGCGATTAGCAATAACTAACCTTCCATATGATTATTAGGTTCCCAACCAACTAATAAAAATATCAGCTTACAAATTTAATTTAAATTAAAGGCTCATTAAAATGAATTTACAATAAAAGTTGGAAGCGAGTTACTAAATTAATTGTAAGAGTAAATCATTGCAATATATTGAACTGCATTTTTTCTTTCTAAATACATTTTTCAATAGATTCTCTAAAAAATACATTTCTATAGATTTGCACGGATAAACGAAACAAAATTTTATGCCTATACACATGCAAATTTGAATTAATTTAATTTCATTTGAGTTAAATTTCCATTTTTGGCAATAAAGTCCCTAAAAAAATTTGCAAATATTTACAATTTAAATAAACGCCGTAAAAGTAAACAAAAATAAAAATTTTTCTTGACAAATAAAATTTAGGAAATTTCTAGACCATCTCTGTACAGAGATAAACCACCACATTACCTCCCAATACCAATCTGTCGTATATTTTGAATTTAAAATTAAAATCAGTTAAATAATTAATTTTTCAAACAAAACAAAATCTAAATAATCCCTCATAAATTTCAAATTTCCATTCAAAACAAATTCTAAATTTTTTTATAAATTGTTGACGTCGAATTTTTATATTTAACCCTCCGGTTGACAGGTGGATTCAGAATCATACCATCGACGGATTGGGTCTCTCAGACCCAAACCGTGTTTTATTTTTTTCGCCTAATAACACATTGATATTCCCACTTTCTGGTATGCATTTGTTAACATGGTCTATTTTGCACTGCTAAGAGTAAAAATAGTTGTGAAAGAAACATTAACTTGGGAGTTCTAATTTATTCAAAAAAAAGTTACATGTAATGCAAGTTTTTAAAAGAAATTATAAATTGAAAAAACGAAAAAAAAATTAAAAATAACATACAATAATTTGGAAAGTATATGGCTGAATAAGTGTAAAAAAATATAAAATGAGTGTACATAAATTTGACACATAAAAAATTGAATGGAAAGTTTCGTCAATCAAATTTTGCCACATAGTCGGCGCAGCATGGTTTTGTGTGTTCCAAACAAATACAGGAATCACAAAACTCGCACGAATATCTTGATTTTTGGTTCTTGCAGAATTTGCACCTTCTTCGAGCAGTTGAAGTCGTCGGTCGAGGCTATTCTGTGACTGAGACGCCTGAAAATTTAGCTAGCATGCAAAACACGCAGAAACGATAAACAATGGAAATTTAGAAAATTAACCCTATGCAAAAGATTTTACGTGAATACTTAGAGACTAGGGGAAGGCTCTAAGAATGTTTTATGCCTAAAAACGACAGTGAAAATCACTACCCATAGAGGTATTTTGTTCTTCATCTTCTTTACTTCTGATTCTGACTTAACAATAATAGTGAATTCATTTAACTTCTCTTCTAAAATTTTCAAATCTTACTCTAATTTTGTGGTTTTTCAAATTTAATTACCGCAACAAAAATTTTTCTACTTTTATTCCGTTTTCATCCCGTTTGTTTTTTTTTTTGTTTTTGAATTTTACAGAATTTCCAATTTTCTTTGAAATTCTAATATTCTAAGTTCAACCCTGTTAAATGTGAATTATTGTCATTTTAGTGTTTTTTTAAATATTACGTTTTCTTTGTAGTATGTATTCTTTACTTAACAGTTAAAAATGTATTATTTTAACATTTTGTTAGGTTTGATTATTTTAACATCACATACTACTAAATACCACAAAAATACTCAAAACTTTTTTAAGTTATTTTCTATTTCGAATCTTTGTTAAAAAAACTTTTTGTTACTTTTGAATCTCTCATTATTTATTCTATTTTTAAATCGACTTAAGGTTTTATTTTATTTTTACAAAGTTTTCCAAAATATTTACATAACTTATACAAAAAATTTTTGATATTTTCTGTAAAGTAATTTTTGAATTTTTCTGATTTTTATTTGATTTCATCGATTGTTTTGTTAATTACTATTAATTTTTTTCCCGTTTGTCATTATTATAAACGTTTTCTGTTTGTTTCCATTCTTTTCAATATTTCTATTTGCTTCTGCCTTTTGCATTTGACTCCGCCAAAATTTTTTTGAAGTTATCATTTTCTTCTTTCATGTTTGTTTATATTTACGTTAGTTATTTTAAATTACCATGATGACGGTAGGTTTTTTTATTACAAGTGGGCTTTAAATGCTCAATCTGGCCCCACGTTACTAGACGCCAATTGAAATGATTTTTTCCATTTTTAATGAATTTTCTAAAAAACCACAATTTATAAACGTGTACCCCTCTTCTTCTTCTTCAGCCGTTATTCGTCCACTTCTGAACATAGACCTCTCTTTTTTTCTCTTCAATTAAGGGTTTCTTTCTAAAGGAGGTTTTGGCAGTTAAAACGCTGGGCTTGCCGAGCGTGTTGGCAAGTTTATAGCCCATAGATTTGGGCTTTATATCACAACAGTGCAGTCGGCGCGATCAAGCATCGAACCGTGGTCTCCCACTCCGTAGCATATCGACTTAAGCTTTATACCACACTGTTGGTGTTACAATTATCCGTAATTGTTTTTAAATAAATCTTTTCTTTTTTTAATCTCATTCTATTGTGTTATCTTATCTATTTATTTACCATTCATCCACAGCTTCTGCTTTAATCCTTTTTTATTACTATTATCAAACAAATTAATGCTTCTTAAAATAAAATTAATTTTATAATTAAATTTCAGACTAGCAAATTTTCGGTTATTACTGTTAATTAACGCTTGAGAACTACAAATACTTACAATTTAAAAAAAAAATTTAAATAAAACAAAAATTTTAAATAAATTTCATTTTAAGAACGGATCGATGCTTCGCTTTAAAATTTTAAAATAATATTTTTTACATATAAAGGAAGGGCAACGAAAGTTTTTGAACTCAAAAATTTTATTTTTTTATAACTATAAACTTATTTATTTTAAAATTTTATAAACAATTATTAATTAATAATATTTCAGTTATACATCTAAAAAAGAACTCATAAATCAAATCACCAAAACTAAAAAAAAGCGTAAAAATCAAGCGGGAATAATTTTTTATTCTATCTAATTCAGTCAAATTTTTACGGTTGCCTATTTTGTGCTATCACCTAAATAAATAATTATTTGCAACTTTGTTTATTACAATGTACTAAATTAATTAAATAAAATTATTTAATTTATAAAGTTGTAATAATGTAATAAATATAGTAAATTTAAAAAAAAAGTTATTTATGGTTATAATTTAAGACTTAATCTTACGACTCCGATTTCTTCCTTCCACCTCCCTGTACGTGAAAAGAACACGACAATATATTATAAAATAATAAAAGATGCATTCTTAAAGTCGTTGACCGATTTAAAATAACTTTGTTATAAACATAAATTTAAAGTTAATCTTTGAGTTGGTTTTGAAATAAGCACAAAAGAACGCGATCGCACCAGATATAAAACCCATAAGAAATAGGATTATCAATGTATAATTAAAAATAACACACAGTTAAGTTCTTTACATTGGTTAGGTAAATAAAAAATTTATCAACTTATAAGATCTTCCTGTAGGATGACTTTTTTAATTAGCACTACAGGTAGATTTTCTGTGATGAAGTGGAATAGCCTTCAGTGGAAGGCTACAGAATAATCAATGATATCTTTTCTATTTAAAGAATAAACCCTTTAAATATCTAATTAAAAAGTATTTTTGTAAATGTTGTTTATTATTAGTAAATAAGATAAAAGAAGTCATAAATAATAATAATTATAACTAAGTTTATTCACTTAAAATCACAAAATTAAAACTTTGGGTATTTGCGTAAAAAAAGCTTTATGGCAATATTTACAGTGTTATTCCTAAGTAATATGTAAATACAATAAATAAAATACGTGAAGGTCTGAGAGCGTTTTAGATATGTATGCTACCCAGTAGCAATAATTATTATTAGAAAATTTGAAACCGCAAAAAAATCGATAAAAATTAATCAGATAGTAAAATAGAACAAAGATAACTAAACTAAATTTTAATCGTCGATGATAGGTTGACTGTGAGCAAGTTGAATATATCAGAAGTTGTAGATTGTATTATTTCCAGTTTGCGGTAAACTCGCGCAGCCGCATGTTTTTATTTATTCAAAAATATGTGTGTGCTTTGTTGAATATTTAAAGAGTTTAATTAAAAAAGTAAGTTTATAAAAGTAAATACAGTACTCGACACGCGTAAACTTAAGTTTTTTTAAATAAATTAGTTGCTAAGTGTACCTCGCATTACAAAAATGGAAGAAAAACATGATTTGGACACCCTTATGGGTTATTTGGGTAAGTTTTTCAAAATTTAACATATCATCAATTAAAACAAAAACACTGCACGTAATTTTTTAAAACTGGATTTAAAAATTTAAAAAACCTGATTTAACAGGTTTGTATGCAACTTATGCTTTTTATTGTTTTTCCCAATTCGAAAATAAAAATCTTTAAATAGCAATTAAATAGCTGGTAGCATTTAAACTTTTTCCAACAGAAAAAGTTATTTTTAAGTTTTAATTTGTAACTGTAAATAGAGATTGCCTTTCACTACCATTAACAATTACCGATTAAAAATGAATTATACCGTAAGCCGTAACATTCCAAAAATGACGGCTTCTGCGTTTAATTATTATAAAAAAAATTTCACGCAATTGATTTTCCTGACCTCAAACTTCAAATCTATTTGGAAGGTTGACATTTCTGGCACATGCATTTCATTGGCAATACTTGCACTTGTTGAAAATCCAAGTTTTGAACGGCATTGAACCGTGAACTTTTTATCATGCAATTTATGGAAATTTAAAAGTTAGCCAGGCTATTACAAAGGAAGTTACTGCTCTAAATGCTAAAAAGCTTTTTGTAATTTGTACCAGGAAAACGTTTTCGCATATCTTAACAGCGCAACTTTCACGTTTTTAGTTTTGTTCTGTATATTTTATAGACCACATATAATATATTGATAATAATTAATAATAATTCATATAATTAAGAAAGGTCAATGTCAAAATTTGAACTACGATTAAAAATTTTCTAGTTTTGGCAGGAAATTTTAAAACCACTACAAAAAGTTTTACTATTCCTAAGAATTCGATTAATAGCGAATATTGGTAGTAACTGAAGAGAATTTTTCGTTTTTGGACCAAAATATTATTTTCAAACACAAAAAACTTCTGTTTATTTATTATAAATCAATCAAAACTTTTATAGTAGCAATATTTAAAATGAAAAAAAAAAATCGAATAGAATTTTTTTGGTTTAACGAACTATAATTTTCATCCCTACTTTTATTAAATCGAAAGCGATTACCCCATATTGCCTATTTATAGACATAATATTATATATTTCCTAGTAATAGCTCTGTTACAGTAGTCTTATTTTACAAAATTAAAAATTAATGCAAATTGTATGATACAAGCGATCACTTTATATTCTGGATATAAAATTCAGTCAAACTGAACAAATTTTCCATTAAATTCGATTTTTGTTTTCTTCGTTTGTTGTTAATAGAAAAATATAACTATGCCAAATCTATATTAGATTTGCTTTCAACTGTTCAAACATCTGTTTGTAATCAATTTATAGTACAATAAAATTTACTTTTTACGTTGAACAAAACTAATATATTTTATTCGGAGCAAAAGTAATTTTTGTGGCCTTCGCTTAGAAATTCACACATTATAATGGTAACTAGCCTTCTAGAGAAAATATTAGTCTAAACGGTTGAAAAATACCTAGCTTTGAGTTTTTTTGCATTCAATTTGTTAATATTTGAACTATATATACATTTTAAAACTAAAAAAAAAAATACAAATTTTAAACTCTGCAGCTCAGGTTATATTTATTTAAAACTAAAAAATTCTAGTCAAGCAGTTTATCGCTTCTATCATAATTAAAAAAAAAGTACAAAGATGCAAAAAATGCTTTAAAGTTTATGTCTCAGGACAAAACAAGAAACCAAAAAAATATTAAATTATTTAAAAGTAATTATAAAAAATTTAATATATATCTACTACTCAAAAAATGAAAAAAAAATAAAATTATAAATTGAGAATACGTAAGAAGGTTATAATAAAATAACAATTTAAAATGAGATATTTGCACTCTACTCATACGTATGCTTTTATTTTTGTGATTTATTATAATCACAATTTTATTTAAAATTAAAATTTTATTTTAAATAAATTTTTTTTATCTTATTATAATTTAGTTTATTTTATTTTTTGTATAATGTAGTAGAGCGCAAAAATCTCATTTTTTTTATCCTAAACAACAAACATAATTCCATAAAATTAAAATTAATTTTTAACGTAAGTGTAGAAAAAAATATGAAAGAAATCATATTTATATATTATTATTTACTATATTGAATATAAAATGAAAGTGATTAGAACTGAAGGTTCTTTTCTCATATGAAGTTAACACTAATAACAATAATCGATCCATTAAATAAAATATATTAAATTATTTTTAATTAAATTCAATAATCTTACAGTGAATTTAATTATTAAATTTATTGTTTTTATACGCTTATTTACTGATCACAATTACAGAGACATTAGGAGATATAGATTATCCCCCCCCCCTCCCGGCTAAAGAGATAGAAGACCTGTATATGTATATGCTCTGTGATTTATATTACTAATAATTCCAAATCTTTTATATTCTTTCAGAAGAAATATACAGTAGAACCTCCGATAATCCGGACCCTCAATAATCTGGATTCAATTCCAGCGAAAAAAAATATTATCTAATAATCATTACGTATAAGTTCATATTAATTAATGATTTTTTATTTACTTCAATTATTTAACTACTAAAAGTGAATTTTTAACGGTTTTAGCAAGTTTCCATTATGCTTAAGACGTCAAAACGATATCCGGATAGGCTTTGGTTGCAATTGATCCGGATTATCGAAGCTCTACTGTATCTACTGATGACTTTTAAAAAAAAAATTTAATCCATTTCAATAAAATTTTTGATTTTTGTTGTGTATTTACAGTGTATTTTATCTGTGATAACTTAAAAATATGTTAGTTCTAAAAAATGGGTGTGTATTTTTCAGGTTTTCTAAAATATGAGATATGGTTAATATCGATTTGTTCATCGTTATTCATTGATTACAAGAAATTTTTTAAATTTTTAATGTAATCCAACTGGAGCGCTCTCATTAACAGCATACGTAACCACACGTTTTTAATTTTCCATTTAAAATTTAACTAAATTTTTAAATATTTTTCTCATAAATTTTTCTCCACATTTTTAACTATACACAGCATTTTTTACCAGAAGTAAAATAGAAACTCCTACCCACAATAAAACCGCAAAGCTATCAACAAAACTAGGCTACGTCAAACCAAATTTTAGAATTAATTAAATATATTTTTTTTATCAAATATACAAACTTTTACTTTTACATAAGAAAGATTTCTAAAGGTGTATGGAATACTTGTTAGTAACAGTACCGAAATGTGCAAAAGTCTCAGAGACTTTACCCGAGGAAAATATTTTTAGCATGAATTTCACGAACCCGCAGGCCGAGGGAAATTTGTAAAACTATTTCACGAGAGCAAAGTTACGTTTGAGGGTTGTTACTTCAGTACATAAGTAATTGTATGGAATACTTTTCAGAATGTAAATATATTGCAATGTATTTTTATAATTTTAAGCCCCACGTTGTCTGCGCCATTTAATGCTATGCCCCCAACCTTACAAAATACTAAATTTCTTCCCTCTATTTTACCTTGGTTGCGGAACATACATTTTTTTAGGATAAGACTCTTTTTAATTTTATTACCTTAATTTTCAATTAAAGTTATAAATTTTTGTTGTTAATATTTAATTCCAATCGTGGTTCTTTAATTTCTACAATTGTATCGCTTTATGGCGTGCACCGTCCAGCTGCGTTGATTCGCTTTGCAAATGTTGCAATTCAACAAACGCGTTGCTTAATTTTTAATTTGAATTTATATTTGTAAATTCAGTTTCTAATTTTTTATTATTTTTACTTCTAAATCAGTTAATTTATTTATTTTTACATTTACAAATTTACAAATTAAATAAATCAAACTTCAAAATAATTTACAAAATAATAAAACAACGTTTTTAACGTTTCAAAACACGACAATATATGTCAATATAGTTAACGTCCCCTGTAACTTCTATTGTTACGGAGGCTCAAAAATTTTGAGACTAAAAACATAAAAAACTTTTAATTATTATCAAGAAATAATAAATAAAATTCTTACAATTTAAACAAAGGGAACATCGTAGTTTTAGCAATTAAATTAATTCATTTTCAATTCTATTTCTCATTAAATTTATCTAAAAAATACAAAAAAGTTAATTTCCAGTAATCACAGAACTAATTTTATTATTTGGGGGCAGGCATAAAAAATTTATATATTTGTGGGAGGGGGGGGGGGTAATTATATGCATTTTAAATGGACTTGAAATTTCACAGTAAATAAAATATACACATATTTATTGTAATTAAATAGTATATTATTATAAATTATACAAATAATATTCATTTCATACTAGAATTATAGTACCTAATTTATTATTAATAAAATAACAATTTTTATTGTAAAAAAAGCAGAGTTTAAGTTAAAAACGGTTTTAAAGCGTAAACATATATTTCTTTTATTTTGACAAATGTTTAATCTTTTATAATTTATTTTTTAAATATTTACTATTGTAGTTTATTAATTAACACAGCCCCTTAGTTGCGTCTATGCAGCATAAACCTATGCAAAATAAAGTAAAATTTAATGACCGCTGCTTTTATCAAAACAAACGGAAGTGAACTATCAAAATCAAAATCAATATTCAATTTTTTATTTTAATATATGGTGAAACCGTTTCTACAATGAATGTAGTATATGGTCTAACAATCAATTAGCTGGAATAGTCAATTTTTTACTCTTGTAAAAATTATCAAGAAAAGTCATTAAGGATATTGTATTTAATTTCCTAGCATAACTTCAATGAGACACGAGAAAGATGATTTTACCACTAACTAGGTATTTCCTTGCGTCAATTACAAATTTTAGATTAATTTGCTATTACATTGACAAGGAATTACCTATACTATAAATACTTATAATATATAAAATTTAATTGGTGAATAATTTTTTAATTATTCGGTTTACAATATTGTTCAGTTTTGCTTTATGTTAATGTTCTTATTATAATTCGCTAAATTATAGTTTGAATATTTTTTAAATAATATTAATAATTATAAAAAAGTAAAAATATTAATAATATAATAAATTATACCAGTGCGTCATTTTTGGTCACCCTCAAGATAAATTCATTTTTACTATTTATCATTTCATTATGGGCTATGCGAAATTATCCGTCATCTTACTGGCTAACAATTTTTTTTTAAATGATAAACATATTCTTTTTAAAAAGCATTATGTTATTGCAACCATTTATAAATAGGAATTGAGCCATACGTGATCTCATTATATATTTAATGCGCTTTGCTAGTATTCTTAATTGGAAGATTTATATATTTTCACTATAAAAAAGAAAATTGCTTTGAGTGTCCATTACTGGTGCAAACACGCTACAGTATATTTTATTATAATAATCGTATTATTTATAACAACTATTGTATACCTATCATCTGCATTATTTTCCACTAACTCGTAAAATAACTTAAAATGTAAATTATAATCTATTTACGTACTATAAATTAATGTAGTACATATCATTGATTTGTTTTATTACAGTACTTTAAGTAAAAAATAGTAATAAAAAGTATTTGATATAATTTCATAATATTCTACTTATGAATACAATTTTATTCTAAATCGAACATTGGATTTCAAAATGTTAAAATTAAATTTAAATAATTGGCGTATTTAATCAAAGCCTGTAATTATATTTTGACATGGGTTTGCCAAACTAGAGATTGGCATCCACGATTCTCTTGGGCTTTCTTTTCTGTTTATAAATAATATCCAAAGCTGAATTATTTTATAAGAAAAGCTAAACACTCTGTACCGCAAAACTTAAGGTGGCCCCAGTTTATTGAACTTCGAACAAAATGCAATATCACTACAGAAATTGCGTTGTCCTTTTGTGTAACTTTCACTTATGTAAAATTTATCGAAATGGTTTGATTAGCATTATTATCTATAGTGTCATAATCGTGTACTTATAAACAATGAACACTTTATAATAATTATGAAAATGAGTTGTTCACACTGGAATAATATGTTTTAATATTATAATAAATATTACATAATATTTTGTGCACATGTTCAGATAACTCAAAAATAGTGTACGTATATGTACAGTATTAGAAAGGCCATAGAAAAGTTATTGATAAAAATGCGGTTAGCAACCAACTATCTACTTGTAAACCTGTCGAATAAGTCAACTAACCTATTGAACTAAAAACAAACTTGGATTTAGAAAAACATCATATTTGTCTGTGTTTTTCAAAAAAAATTAATCAATGACTGCTTGGTACGCATAGTACTATTGTGGACTTCGTACGTAGTTACCTACTCATGTTGTGAGAAAAACTTTAATTTGCACTATCTTTTGCAAGGACAATCGAAAACGATTTTATAAAAAAGTTGTATCTTAATTTTTCAGTGCGTCTGAAAGGTCAAGTTCATTTATACGGCTAGAAAATTTAAATAACTTATATAATTTTATAATAATAAAATATAATATAATATAATAATAAAATGCCAAGACATTTTAATATAATAATGCCTTAGATGGTAATAATAAAAAAAGTTAATTTAAACATTATACCATTTAACTATCAAAGTAATAAAATAAATTAAAATTTTCATCATAAAAATCCTACCCATATTTAATTTAAGAAACATTTCTTTAAAGTACTAAATTAACAGGAAGAAAAATATTAAAATTCTTATATGCCCACAAATTATGTTATTAGGTAAAAGCAAATTATCTTTACATTGCAGTCACGAATGCGATAATCTTTTTGATAAACTTGAAATGTATTACTTTCTTTTAAAATAAAAGAAATATTAAATATTAAATCAAGAAGTTTAAAAATTAATCGATTAAATAAACAATAAGAATTTTATTATTTTTAAATTTAAATTTAGATTTAATTTTTAAATTTAATTAATAGTGCTAACCTTGTAGTCTATTTAATTTTTTAATCTTGTACCTACTATAATATCGCCATATCAGACATCAAGATCAAGAGTACATAATTTTAGAGTATATAACTACGTCAAATAATTGCAAAATATTTTCAAGTGTAGACAAATTTATTTATATCTTACGATTAAATATTTTTTTAATAATAGTAATCTCTTCAAATTTGTTTTTACATAGGTAATATAATTTATCTATTAGGTAAGTATACAAGGTGTCCTCGGATGCACTATACATAACTTTAGGTGGTTAAGCGTTTTTTTTTTAATTTCCTTGTTATGATTTTTAATTAAAAATGGTTTAGAACATTTTTAAAAAGCGTGAAATAATCTACAAACTAGATTTAAACATTTTATTGTCTAAAATCAACGGCTTTCGAGTTATAAATTAAAGTAAGTTTAGTTTATTCTAAAAATTTGATACGATTAATATCGAGTTACACTACCTAAACTACTTATCTATTGATTATAAGTAAAAAAATGTTGAAAAACTCGGTATTTTTTGCGTTTTTTTAAAAAATGAGGCGCTGTTAAAGCGTTGATGTACAGCAACAAAAGAAAGTCCGACACCAGAGAGGAATTAATGAAGAAAGTAATAGAGAGAATATAAGTAAAAGAGATGAAATATTGCAAATAATACTATTGAAAATAGTGTATTGAAAATGAGAGTGGTCATTTTGAACATTTACTTAAATATAATGTAATAGTTTAACCTTAATTAATAAAATAATATTTAATAAAACTAAAATTTTGTGTATTTAGATTTCTATTTTGTAGCTGGCTTGTTTATTATTTTCTGTGAAATAGATTTAATTGGTTTTTTAAAATTCTTACTAAACAAAAGTCGTAGTCCGTTAAATTTCCTGCCTAGAATGGGCGTCAGATATTTTGTAAAATGTTTCGTTTAAAAGATACAATGTTTTGAAAATAACCAAAAAAAAAACTCGAAGTTTTCAAAATCGTTTTACTTACTTTAATTCATAACTCGAATGCCGTTGATTTTAGACAGTAAATGCTTTTAATTTAGTTTGTAGATTACTTCACGCTTTTTAAAAAAGTACTAAACAATTTTTCCTGAAAAATTAATATTTTGAGGGCTATCGCCATGTGAATATGGAAATTAAAAAAATGTTTTAAAGAGGTCTAACTCTCGAGTTTTTAAATTTAGAAAAAAAAGTTTCTTAAATAAGTATATCCGGGATACCCTGTATATATTGTATGTATATTATGTATGTACGTTAAATCAGTAGGAAATTACAGTTGTTATCAATAGATCTGCCAACTTTATTGTGCAATGAGAGTAATTTTACCTAAACTAATCATATAAATTAAATCAACAACAAACGATACTTTATTTTACTATTCTGAACAGTAGCTGAAACTCAAAATAAACTTTGAATTTTTATATTTAGTAATACTTATTAAATAAATCTATATTATATAATTATTATTAGTTAAAAAAATAGAATAAAGGCAATTTCATGTTAAACAGGTTAACGAAAAATAGAATACCTGCCTACTTGGAACTCTATAACTCTAATATTTTAATATATTGTCGTGTTTTGAAATCCTCATGAAGAACTTGTTTGTTATTTTTCTAAATTATTTTGAAAACTTGTTTTGTTTTGATTTTGAACTGCGTTACGTTTTATATATGGAAATTTTGTAAATTATTTTATATTGTAACGATGTTGGTAATAAAAGTAAAAACAATGGTTTTGGCCTAAATGGCCGACGCAACGGATGTAAAATTTGTCTGTTGAGTTGTTTAATTTGATATTAAAAGCGAGATAGTTTAAATAGAAAAATTTTTGTATTAATGAAAAATGAAATTCAAAATAAAATTTTGAAGATTTGAAGAGTTTGTCAAAAGAACAAAAAATTTTGTGGGATAAGCCGGACGGCTGCGGTAGTAAATTTAAAGTTATCACCGATAAAGAATGTATAAAATGCAAACAAATTTGATTGACAATATTTGGAAATTAAATTGAAACTAAAAATTATTTATAAAAACGAAATTTTAAACGATAAGAAATTTATTTAAAAATTAAAAGAAAAATAAGAGTCTCGTGCTCTAAAAATTTGCGTGTTATCTCGACCAACCAAATAAAATTGGGATTTAATAAATTTTACTTTTCTTTAAATTAATTGCTGAGGAACATCGTATTTAATTGACGCCCAACGTGGGGCTCAAACCCACGAGCCTGAGTTTAAGAGTCTCATGCTCTAAAAATTTGCATGTTACCTTGAGCCCAA
Source organism: Cantharis rustica (assembly GCA_911387805.1). Classification (NCBI taxonomy): domain Eukaryota; kingdom Metazoa; phylum Arthropoda; class Insecta; order Coleoptera; family Cantharidae; genus Cantharis; species Cantharis rustica. The sequence continues at coordinate 43,434,292 of OU426879.1, forward strand.
AAAATCACATTGAGATTTGATAAAATTTACTTTTTTTTTAATTAATTGCCGGGAAACATCACAATATATGTAACATGAATATACTACTTAAAGGGTAACCGTAGTGTAAATTTTTTTGTTTTAATAATTGGCTGAACATCTTAAAAATAACGTCTGAAAATTCAATGTCAAAATTAATCGGTAGCAGTTTTTGTCAACAATATCCTGTAAAGTTAATTACAGTGTAAACTAATAGTGTTTGGTTTACCAACAAAATTGCTTTATTTAATTTCATTTATGCATAATTTCAACAGCGATTATTATATTATAGTCGGATTTTTTTTAACTCGCGTATGACTAATCTCCAAATGCAGTGAGATTTAAACGTACGTCGATTTTAACTATTTTAATTGACATCTCATTTGATTTTTAACATATAATCTCGTCAAAGATTATGACAGCTGACATCTCGTTTGGTATAAACAAATACTATGGATAGGTTAATACGCACAGCTTTGATCGAAAATGGTAAAGCAGCGCACTAGCGGCACCTAACAAGTAGAGTTGAGTAAGGTGACAAATCGTGATACAATAAATTTAATTTTGTATTTATTTATGTAAACAAAATGAATAAAAACAATAAAAAGAAGTTGGTTAAAAGAATAAAATGTAAAAATATCAAATAAAAAAATTTCTTGCAATTAGATTTTTATTTCAAATTTATTCTCAGCAACTCCCATCAACAGATGGCGTTAAAACCAGCTTTACCTAATAATTCATTTAAAGTGCCACGAGCTGTACAATTGTCATACAATTTTTTCGATAACTCATACGCGAGTTAAAATGAATTCGACTATAATAACAATATTATATTATATTTTCTGATTTTCTTTTAAATCAGTAGTTACTTTTCCAAAATTTTTACTATGCTAAATTTTTAGTCCGTTAAATTTGATATCCGAATTAGGCCGTTCTAACAGATACAAGGTTTGCAAAATAAACAAAGTAATGAAATTTGGAATTTTTTAACATTTTTTTTAAATTTAATTCATAACTTGAAATACGTTGATTGTAAACGATAAAGGGTTATAATCTAGTTTGTAAATAAATGAATGCTCTTTAAAAAATCATTAAAGGATTAACACTAAAAATTCAATAGTTTCGGTGATATGGCTTTTTAAAGGCAGAATTAAAAAAAATTGCTTTGACGCAATTTTCAAGAGAAAAAGACAAAAATCAAGTAATATTTCCAAATTACCGTTGACGTTTTAGAAAAGCTATAGTGTACATAATTTACACTGCAATAAAATTAACTAAACTTTTCTTTGGCTTCTTCTGGTCACTGGTAGTCATTTAGCATTTAGCTCACATAGCAACGAGACAGTTCAAACGAGATAGCAGTTGATCGCGCTAACTACTAGGCAAATGGCCGTCTCTATATTTATTTGTTTATTAATTTCCGAAGATATTTATTCTGAGTTTCACTATTCCTTCTTTTTCTGCAGGTGATTTTGGAAAATATCAGAAAATACAGTTTTTCCTTCACATTCTCTCAGCAGTAACGGCCGGAATACACATGCTGAGTTTAGTAACCGTGGCAGCTGTTCCAGATCACAGGTATGCATATTAAAATTTATATTATTTTGTATTATGTTTCATGTATTGTTTCCATAGATGTTCGATACCAGAAATCGACCTAAACAACACTTTTAAAAATTACTCGATACCAGATATAGACAAATACATTCCAAGACTGAAAACGGGAGAATTGGATTCTTGTAGAATCTATAACGAAACGAATAATACTCAAATTCAATGCAATTCATATGTTTATGACACCACATATTATAAATCTTCTAGAGCTATGGAATGGGATTTTGTGTGTGATAAACGATGGATGGGTGCAATAGCACAGTCATCGTACATGTTGGGAGTTTTCACAGGAGCTGTAACTCTCGGTAGTGCTGCCGACAAATACGGAAGAAAAGTTATTTATTGTTGGTCGGCATTATTGCAACTGCTGTTTGGAGTTACGGTAGCTTTTACGCCAGAATATTACACATTTTTATTAATTCGATTTTTATATGGTATATTTGGATCTGCTGGTAGCTATATTACAGGATTTGTATTGACAATGGAATTGGTTGGACCAAGCAAACGCACAGTTTGTGGAATTGCTTATCAAGCTGCATTCGCTTTGGGCATCCTACTGGTAGCTGGATGGGGAGCAATTATTTCCGATAGACAAGTCTTGCAAGTAATTTACGGTTTACATAGCATCATACTTCTAGGACATTGGTGGTGGATGGACGAATCTATCAGATGGTTGTGGTCGCATGGAAAAGCTGTAGATGCAGTAAAAATAATACAAAAAGCATTAAAAATGAACGAGAGTCCAATTCAAATTACCCCATCGGATTACCTTTCTAAAGTAAAGTTTGAAGCTGACGAGCAAGAAAATGCAGGAATGCTCGATCTATTCAAAACTCCAAATTTAAGAAGTAAAACTTTAAATATTTGCTTTGCATGGTTTGCCAACTCGTTAGTTTATTATGGATTGGCATTCAGTACAGGAAAACTTAGGGGAAATCCATATTTGATTCTCTTTTTAAATGGAGTTGTCGAACTACCAAGTTACTTAATCACCGTGTACTTAATGGATAGAACCGGAAGAAGACCGTTAATATCGTTTTATATGATAACAGGCGGGATTGCTTGCATTATTGCTGCAGAATTAACTCCGGGAAGCACAGCAACAACATCTGTTGTGATGTTGGGAAAATTTTTAATTGCAAGTTCTTTTGCAATCGTATACAATTATTCGGCAGAATTATTTCCTACGGTGATACGAAATTCTGCATTAGGCTTAGGATCAATGTGCGCACGTTTATCTGCAACTTTAACGCCATTAATTTCGCTTTTGGATTCTTTTGATCCCACTTTACCGTCAATTATATTTTCTGTGATAGCAATGATGTCGGGATTCTGGTTACTATTTTTACCTGAAACTTTGGGTTCTCCGATGCCTCAATCCATAGAAGACGGCGAGAAGTTTGGTGCAGGCGATACGTGCTTCAGTACGTACATGGGTAAAAAGCAAAGAAAACGTACGCCCATAGTAATCAAACCTGAAGCTGCCATGGAACAAATGGAACCTTTAAACAAAGTCTGACGAAATGAAAAATTCGAAAGTTTTTTTGTGTTCGTACTGTTAAATTTTCTATTTTACAATAATTTAAATTCATGTTGTTCCTCAAACATTACTCGTACGTTGATGTTTTAATTCGAAACATGTTATTTATTATTGTTAATTTTAAATTTAATGCTCGATGCCATCAAACATATCATTTATGTCTAATGTTTAGATTTTAAGTTTATAATGTATTGTATAAGATTATTATTAATATGTACGTAAATAAACAAAAATGCTCAAAACTCTGAAACACGCAATGTTTTCCGCAGTATAAAAATTTGGCCACATACTTTAAAAACACTCCGTATTTAATCTGATTTTACAGAAATATCTCCGATTTTGAGATTGAATTTCAAGTTATTGTGGTTAACACTAATATAAAAATAAATTGCAAAACTAATAATTTTTTTTTTTTTTAATTTTAACCACAACAACTTGAGGTCGGTCAGTAGCGGTCATAGCAATTGCATCAGGAATTATTTTTTAATTTTTATATTAAATTTAATCACTCCCGTACCTTTCTGGGATGCGATCACGATTGACTGAAAAAATTAATTCCCGATGCAATTTGCATGACCGCTACTGTATAGAAAAACTCGATATAAGTAGGTACATATAATTTTTTTGTTTTAGAATTATCATTCGGGCGTGCTTAACCTGGTATTTTAAGAGTATTTTCCACTGCTTTACACAGTAACTTATATTTCATATCATTTACTTTCAAAATTTGACTAAAATGCAAATAATATGACAATGAATAATAAATAAATTACTTAAATTTTTGTAAAAGTTTAGAAGTTTATTTATTAAGTGTGTTAATATTTTTATATTAATAGACTAGATTGCCAAGGCTGTGCGGACTAAAGGCCGCACTTAGAGATTTAAAGTTGGTAACTATTTGTAATACTATTGTTATTTATTATATAGTGCATTTCCTTCTTTTTTAAGCTAACAAACAAAAATAATTATAAATAGACAATTATAGCACTGGACAGTGTTCTTAAAAAGCAAACTAAATTATTTAATTCAATTTAATATTACTATATTATAAATAAGTTCCAAACGTTGTTATATAATTTAATGTTAGAATTTGAAAAGTTTTATATTTGTGTGAAAGTATTTTTATAATTAAAAATTTGAACTGTTACATAATTGATACTACTGTGGCCTTTAAGTATTGTGATATATGATATATTATGTTAAAAGACATAATTAAGTGCCCATTTAGATTAGAAAAATGCAGGTAGAATAATAAAAATTCCATTTTAAAATTTAATATTTTATTAAAATTTAAAACAATTAAAAACGTAATTTAAATTTTATTTATTTTTATCATCACTGTTACGAGATTATAACGACCCACTTAAAATATTTATTTGTTATCAAATTGACTCAATGACAACAGATACGAAATGGTGACAATTTCGTAGCATATAGATTGAACTTTAATTATCGCAACTATATTTGTCAATTAAAACGGATATTGGGTATGAAGGGAAGTAAATCAAACAATATTATCTGCTAGCCGACGTTTTGAACTATTTATTAGTCCATCCTCAGGGCTGAAATATATTTACTATATTTACAAATGCCTAACAATCTATCAAAAATCGGTTGTAATACTATCAGCGGCTTAAAACCATAAGTATAGATTTGTTATAAATGATCTTCAAGACACTAATGATGCTATATTAGAAGGTGAATGGCTGATTTGGCAACAGAAATGGAAAAACTATGAAGAAGGGCTTCCAAAATATACAACGGAAGCTCTTAATCAGTTCAATATTGATATGTTTTCGAATATTTTGCGATGTACCCCTAGTACTAATTTTATAAAATGTAAAATTTCAATTTTCTCTGTGGGTTGGTGGTGACATGCAAATATTTTTAAGAGCATGAGACTCTTAAATTCTTAATGTAACTTTATTATCTTTTTAAAGTTTTCTTTTCCAATTATTAAAATGTGAACATCAATTTTTGTATTAAATTTTCATTACCTTATGGTATGGTCACAAATGTTTTTGCGTGCGTTGAGCAGCTATCAGGTTTATTAAACAAATTCGTCACAAAATAATTTTCATAATCTTCAAATTTCTATCTTCGAACACTTCACTTAATTAAAACAACTTTTTATTAAATCAAATTTAAATTTTTAAGGTAGTGCCATCGGTTATAGAATTACCGTTTAGAATTTAATGAAATTTGGCATATTAGTACATTATAATAAAATAACGAACCAGTTAAATATTAAAAAAAATTGCCTTTAGCATTAATCTTTATTACAAATCACAGATTTTATTTTATTTCACAAAAAGTACCGTTTAGATTTCAATGAAAATGGTATCAACGAACAGAAAAAAATTGACAAACATTTTGGTTACTCACAAATCGAGGTTCAGAGACTGTGAGAAGAGTAATTAGCAAATAATTACGAAAAATCTACGATGTTAAGTACATGTGGCAACGCCGTCAAATATTATTTTATAGGTTATGACTTATGATCCGCGCGAAATTTAAACCTGCCTGTAAGATTTAATAATTTTGAAAAATTTGAATAATTTTTAAATTTTGACTTTGACGTTTCTATCTCGTTTGCTTTTACGCGGCGTTTCTAAACGTAAATACTACAAAAGTCAATTAACACAGAACACACATTTGACTCTTGTGGCATTTGTGGTACTACTTTAATATCAAAAACAATAAAATTTTTACTTAGTTAGAAATTATTATTATTGTCGTTAACGTAAAAAATGTCTGACGAAATGACGAAATCCTTTTTTCGAAGAAATTACTTTTTTCATTGTAATTTTCTAACTTTCTATTGAGCGCATGACTTTGAAAATTGTTCTCTTGCGGCGCTATTAAAAAATAGCTCGCTGTGCTTGCATCCCCACACCCCTCCTCCCAAACCAAATTCTTAGCAACGTCACTGAATAGTACTATGATTCAAAAGCCTACTATTTTAGATAAAGTCTAAAACAGAGAACGTACAACATAAATTATATAAGTAATAAAGTTGCAAATTAGTTAATTCAATATACAAATTAATTTTTACAAATAAATGCAGGTGGAAAAGTTACAAAAGTTTTTGTTTTAAAACGCTATGAGCAGCCGTTTTTGAAAAAACGAGGTTGAAAGTTTTTGCGACTGCTTATGAGTCTTAATTCAAACGTTTAAATATAAAGTACTTTAGACTCTTGCCAGTTTATAGCTGGAATATCCTTCTATAATTTGAAGTCTTAGGTAGGATCTATCGGCTATGGGAAAAATAACAAGAAGTCAGTCAATTAATTACATCTTGACTTTAACAATACTTAGTGTATGATAATCTAAGAAGGACTCAAATAACAACTGCGTCAAGTCTAAGTCTTTAATTCCTGCTCATTTGTTAACTCGAATTTTGTAAGCTTGGAAGGTATAGAAATTTTGCATGACTTCGTGAAAATGGTGATGAAAGAGTAGAAGACGGTCACGGCCCAATGCTTATGTGCATCGACTGCTAATCTGAGACGCTGGGTTTAATTCCGGGCGGAGTAAAAACTTTATTCTGACTGTCTTCCCTTTCCTTGGCAGGCAATGGCAAACCACCGAGGAGAACTAAGAGAACATTTCTGAAATAAAAAAAAGTTACGTAGGACGAAGAACTCCAAGAGATCTAAAAGAGAAATTATTTTAAGAGATGCAATTTTTGTTGCTAGAAAGAGGTGGTTTTAGTCTCAGTAATAGTATATAGTGTCCAGAAGAATTATTATAGCTTAGTATACCAGCAAGATACCATCTTTGTCATGATCATGACCGTCCTAGTGACGGTTATGACGTATTTTCAGATCACGCAAAAATGATGCTGGTTTCAAACAAAAATGCAAAGCAAAAAGACTTTTAAAATAGAGTGCTTTTTTTATATTTTTATTTAAACAAAAAAAACTAGTTACTCAGACTACATCAACGTTGTTGATACGATAATTTAGTAGTATTGCCTCAAAATTTTAGTGAAATGAAATTAAAAGTGTCGAAATCGAAAGAAAACAATAAAACCCAAGATTTAAATAAACATGAAGAACCCCAAGATGGCTGATGCAAAAAACGAAAGAAGCGTGGCTGCCCTCGGACCGAGGGCAGCCACGCTTTTTTCGTTTCTTGCATCAGCCATCTTGGGGTTCTTCATGTTTATTTGAATCTTCGGTTTGCATTTTTGTTTGAAACCAGCATCATTTTTGCGTGATCTGAAAATACGTCATAACCGTCACTAGGACGGTCAAAATTTCAATAAATATATTCAAAATGACGTATTTTTTGACAGAAAATGATAAATTAATTGTGTTTTTTAGCTTCATAACTATGAGCTTTATGGACGAAACTATAGGTGTTTAAAAATATTTCCTAATTTATGTAATTATTATGTAATTTACCTTCTAGTGCAATTAAGGTAAATTTTCACCCGGCAAAAATTGCAAACCAATTTTTGTGCGACCTAATAAAAAGAAAATGTCCGGAAACTGACTAAATTAACGCTGTATTGGAAATATATCTAGAAATAAACGAAATACAAAAAATTAGTGGCTGCAATGCTGGAAAAAAACGTGGGCGAAATAAAAAAAACCTGGCTGCCCTCCGCCCCCATCATGTGGTAGACAGGCAGTAGACTCTGATAATAGTTGTTGTTGATACGAGGCTGTGCGGTGTTAACAATTTAAATTTTTGATAATTTACTAATCTGTTCAAAATTTTAGAAAAATGAAATCAAGAGTATTGAAATCCAAAGAAAGCTATACAACCGAAGAAGAAGCAGTTAAATCCGAAGAACCGAAAGATGGGTGTTTCAAACGAAAACGACGCTGCGATGCTGGAAAAAAACGTGGGCCAAATAAAAAAAAGCGTGGCTGCCCTCGGCCCCCATCATGTGGTTCATTTAAACTAGCAGTAGACTCTGATAATGCGGAAACGCGTGACAGTAATTCACCACGTTTAATGATCAAAAATTAATCATATGTAGTATATGTACGAAAATTAAAATTTATATTTTTAAAATGAAATAATTTTATTTAGTATTGATTGATATCGAGGCTTAAGCTATAAATGACCGATTTCAAGAAGCTAAAAAAATATAAAACAGAGGCGTAAATTTAATTTTTTATTAAAAAACAATGATATATCTGGATTTTGGATTCTGGATTATTAGAGCTTTAACAAGGCTTAACCTCGCACGCACTCAGGCCGCTTAATCGGGCCCATTGTACTACCTCCGTTACAGCAACCCCGTCCCATCATTCCTCAAGCCATCCCAACCACAGGATGAACTCGAGAATCCTGGCGAGCGAGGTTTCACTGATTCTCGCCATGTTAGACCAGAAATCCCCCAACATGGAATCTCTTTTTGATGATAAGGTTGGGCAGTGACATAGCACATGCTCAGCTGTTTCATCTGCTTTGTTGCATCCTCGACATACAAAGCTGTCTACGACGCCCATTGTGTTTAGATGTTTGTTTAATCTGCAGTGAGCAGTTAATATCCCTGCAATTACCCGTAGATTGACTCTGGATAACTTCAGATAGTATTTGGAATGCTTACTTGAGGGTGCTCTTATGGCCGCTCTCGCTTGTCTGCATTCAGTCTCTTTTTCCCATCTGCTAGAGTGCAGACTTAGGATGTATTGTTTTAGGAGAGTATCAAAGGTTTTTACAGATGGCGCGATCATCGGCTCAGTGCCGCAGGGAAGGCTGCTTGAACCGTTTTTTGCCAGCAAATCTGTTTTTTCGTTACCTTCGTTGCCTTGATGACCCTTAACCCAGCGCAGGGTAAGGTCATTGTTTAGAGTTGATATCTCGTTCAGTGTTTGCATGCATACAAGCAGCAGGCCAGAATTGATCTTGTGACCCCTAAGCGCCACAAGAAAAGCTCTACTGTCTGTAGATATCTGTATGTTTTTGTTGCGGATACTTTTGTCTTTAACTATTCTTGCGCAGTGCAGTGCAGCCTGGAAGACTAAGACATATTTGCCTAGCGGTATGCTCATGTTTATCTCAAGTTCGACGGATGATATTCCTGCACTTGAGCCAGTATTGTTTTTGGAACCGTCCGAGAACAGACATATGTCGTAATCGTAGGTTTCTGTTGGTTCCAGCAGAACATTATATTTCCTGCTGAATGTATATTTAGGATAAATTCTGTCGCGCTCCATGCGCAAAAGAGGCACTCCTATGAAGTAGTCCTGTAGAATCCGCATGTGCCCAACAGTTATCCGCCTATCTGTCCACAGCCGCCAACTGCGCAGTCTCAGAGCAGCCCTGACCGCCATCTCCTGCACATGAAGATCAAGTAGAGGGAAGCAGAGAAGAGTCTCCAGTGCCGCAGTTGGAGCTGTGCGCATCACCCCGGTTACAGCCAGACAGATCACTTTCTGGAGCAGGTGTAAAGAGGCTGCTGTTGTTACCTGCATGATTCTGGGCCACCAAACAAGCGCTCCATAACAGAACATGGGTCTGACCATGGCAGTGTAGAGCCAGAGAGTGATCCTAGGGGAGAGATCCCAGGACTGTCCCACCGCTCTTCAGCACTGCCAGAAGGCCATTCCCGCTTTTCTGAGCTTGATTTCTAAATGTTTCCCCCAGTTTAGCTTTTTGTTAAGTGTTATGCCCAGATACTTGACGTCATCCACCAATTTCAGAGGAGTCTCCATTAAACTAGGCATTCTCGTGCCCCGTAGTTTCCTTTTGTTGGTGAATAGAACAAGCTCTGTCTTAGCCGGATTGACCGAGAGAGAGTGCTTGTTGCACCAGTTCTCTAGTATTTTGAGAGCATTTTGCATTTGCATGCATACTGTGTTCTCAAATTTTCCGGTAAGCAGTATGGTGATATCATCTGCGTAACCTATGGTATAAAATCTCTTCTCATTTAGGCATTGGATAAGGCTGTCAACTACCATGTTCCATAGCAGTGGAGAGAGTACTCCGCCTTGAGGACAGCCCTTAACGACAATGCCTTTAACATTTGTGTCTCCAACACTCACCTCTACAGGTTTCCACTTCAGTATGAAACTGATCCATTTTGCAATGGTCGTGGGAACCTCGAATCGGCGTAGTTCTGAATTTATGCTATTGAAGGTAGCCTTATCAAAGGACCCTTCGATATCGATAAACGCTCCTAGGGTGGACTCTTTGTAGTCCAGCGATCTTTCGACGTGCTCCACCACTTTGTGAAGCGCCGTTTCAGTCGATCTCCTCGGAGTGTATGCATGTTGATTCGTGTGAAGCAGTCTTTGAGCAAGAACCACGTCGCGAATGTGCCTGTCGCACAGTTTTTCTAACGTTTTGAGAAGAAACGAAGTCAAACTTATTGGTCTAAAAGATTTAGCCAGGGAGTAGTCGCTTCTGCCTGGCTTGGGTATAAAGATAATTTTTACTTTGCGCCATTCACTTGGTATGTATCCGTGCGCAATGCACGCCCTAAACATCTGCACCAGGTGACAGATTAGGTGCTTCAGACCCCATTGAAGGAGTGCCGGGAACACTCCATCAGGCGCAGGCGATTTAAAAAGACCAAATGCTTTAATGGCTCATGCTATTTTTGTCTCATGAACAACTTTCATTGTAACTTCCCAATCTGTTGCAGTCGGTGGCTGAGTTTTTACTTCAGACCAGTCGAAGTTCGAGATTATTTCACTGTCGGGAAAGTGAGTGTGTAGCAGTATTTCGGCAGTCTGCGAGAGGGTCTCCGTGTAGGATCCATCCTCACGGTATAGACTGCCTGGCTGCTGGTATGGGTCCTTGAACATGACCTTCTTGAGTCTAGCCGCTGCAGTAATTGTTTCCACGCTACTGCAGAAGGCTCTCCATGACTCGCGTTGTTTTAGGCGTATTGTTCTCTTGTACTCCAGCTGTCGCGCTTTGAATGCTGCCCAGTCGGAGTGACTTTAAGAGTTGTACGCTTTGTTGTAGAGCTTTCTTGTCGATCTTCTTAGCTGATCGAGTTCTGGGCACCACCATGGTGTTGCCCGACCCCGTAGTCCAACTGTTTTTAATAGACAAGAGAGCTCGTATGCTTTTGTGAGAGAGTTTTGTAGCTTATCAGCATATTCCTCAATCTCCATAGTAGTTGTTAATTCGTTTTTAATAGAGGTTCCCCTCGGTTCCTCCACTCCCCAAGACGTCGACAGGTGATCCATGAAGACCTGCCTTTCGACGTTCCTTGGGTTCCTGTACTGCTTGGGTTCTATTGTTTTTGCTTTTAATTTAAAGCAGATCCATTTGTGATCTGACATTGTCAGTTGATTACCGAGTTGCGTTGGGGTGACACGTAGAAAGTAGGAACATCCCCTCGATTAAGTATTACTAATGTGGTACTCATAATGTATTCAAATAGTGACTTACCTCGTTTGTTGCAGTCCCCGCTTCCCCACGCAGGGTGATGTGAGTTGGAGTCGCATCCGACGACGAGGTGTGTCTTTTTTTGTTCACAATAGTTCACTAGATCCACCATCCTCTGGGGAGGTGGTGTCTCCAGCGAGTCTATTAGGAAGTATGCAGATGCCAAAATAACATCTTCTTGGCCATTCCCGAAGTCACAGCTTATTCGAACCACAGTCAGATCGCAGTCACTAAGCTGCGGCAAAAGGTTGGCTTGTATATTGTGAGATGTGTAGATACACGTCCTAGTTTTGTTGGTGGAACTACCTGTAAAAAAAGTACCATTTAATTTTGTAAATCCACGTATGGCAGATTTAGCTAACCATGGCTCTTGGATTAGAGCGATTGTGTCCTTACTGTGTCTAGGTGGCAGCAAAGGGTTGCAACTGCCACCCGACAATGCCGAAGGTTAATTGCAGTAGGTTCCAACCTTCTAAGGAAGCCATTTTGCCAGCCTTGAGGGAGCCTACTGCTCTGTTGTCTCCTTGGCTCCTGTTTCCGGACTTGCGTCCGTCTCCATTGGAGAGGTCGGTACTGATGTTTTAGATGCAGATTCGTCTTCAAATTTCTACATCTTCGTTTTGAGAGAAGTGAACTTATAGTTCAGCTTCTCTCCTCTATCCTTTATGGCGGCACTGTCTTCCTTTCCGACCCCGAAAACAAGGAGTTTACCTTTCGGCTCCTTCTTGTCGGCATCCAGGAAGACGCACCATTCTTGCGGTTTAGCCCAAGGGTTTTGAGCCGCAAGGCGTTTTGTCACAATCTCCGTGGCCTTCGGTTTCCCGGGAACCCACAAAGTGACTTTCGTCAGCCTTGGCAGGTCGTCCACCTAGACTACATCTAATCTCGCTCCCTCCCACAATAGTGAGAGGTTTGCGATGGTCCTTCGCAGCTACTCTAGCGAGCTTTGGTCCCCGCAGATGATCCGTAGGATCTCGCCTGCGTGGTAGAACACGTCGAAAATGGGTGCTGGTTTAGCCTCTGAAATGCACTGATCGAGAGCAGCGGTTAGGCTTCTCTCGACAATGGCCACCCGAGGCTCGTTCAATTTGCCCAATGGGTTCAGGCGGTCTATCACAGCCACTCGGAGGTGCCTTTCGGCAGCCTCTTTGTAGGTGACATCCCCCACCCGATTTGAGCTATGCTGAGGTACGGAGAACTTCACCCTCTTTCCCTGTCTGTTCGAGGGTGAAGGTTGGGAGTCCTGAGACCTCAGTCGTTTTCTTGCAGCTTCTGCAAAGGATTTGCCTTACCCTGCAGCTGCTTCTTGTTGTCACCGCCATGAGTGGGTGGCTTTGAAAGCCTAGCCTTTTCATGTGCGGTGGTGATGCGGCTGGGCCCTTGCCCTAAGGTGAGAGTGTTAACCTCATCCTCTAGGCGGGCTTTCTTCCTTCTTCTGGCTTTCGCCCCACAAACCTTTTTCTTCCATCGTTTAGGAAGTGGCTTGTTGGCGTCTGCCTGGATTTTGTCCTGATTGGACTGCTCAGATGGGGCGACTACGAGGTCTACTCGCAATACTGTTGGGACGGGACATCCTGCTTGGGCACCTCCATCTTGGTAGATAGGGCACCTTGCTCGAACACTCCCGTCTGTGTTGTGGCTGTTAAATCAGCCGTGGTTGTTTTTTTCCTGTTAATTTCCATGCGGAAGATAGTGTATTCGTCTCTCAGAGCTCCCCACCTACCACGGAGCCCACAACGCTGGGGACGCTACCTTAGCGCCAGGGTTACTTAAAAGATATAGCCCCCAGGGAGGTGAGGCGTTTGCACACTCCATCCTACCCCAGAGACTCGTCCAGCTGACCCTCTGACGGGACAGCACAGCCGATTGATCAGCGTAGACTAGTCCTGACCACCCGTTTAGATGGAAATCCAGGCCAAAGTGGAGTGTTGCCAGGCCCAAGAGAACAACATCCGCTTTCGGGCGGGATCAGCCACCAGGACCCTTTCATCCCACCATACGGGTTTCCACGCACGGCACAAACACGCAGGTACCTGTAATTAGTCTGGTTTCTGCACGCCGACCGTCTTCCTGATTTATTGACTTAATTCAAACGTTAAATATAAAGTACCTTAGACTCTTGCTAGTTCTAAGAAGGACTCAAATAACAACTGCATTAAGTCTGAAGTCTTTAAATCCTGCTAATTTGTTAACTAGAATTTTTTAAGCTTGGAAGGTTTAGAAAAAAACGTCCGATGAAATTTTGCATGACTTCGTGAAAGTGGTGATGACAGAGTAGAAGACGGTCACGGCCCAATGCTTATGTGCATCGACTGCTAATCCGAGACGCTGGGTTTGATCCCGGGCGGAGTAAAAACTTTATTCTGACTGTCTTCCCTTTCCTTGGCAGGCAATGGCAAACCACCGAGGAGAACTAAGAGAACATTTCTGAAATAAAAAGAAGTTACGTTGGACGAAGAACTCCAAGAGATCTAAAATAGAAATTATTTTAAGAGATGAAATTTTTGTTGTTAGAAAGATGTGGTTTTAGTCTCAGTAATAGTATATAGTGTCCAGAAGAATTATTATAGCTTAGTATACCAGCAAGATACCATCTTTGTCATGACCGTCCTAGTGACGGTTATGACGTATTTTCAGATCACGCAAAAATGATGCTTGTTTACAAACAAAAATGCAAAGCGAAAAGACTTTTAAAATAGAGTGCTTTTTTTCATATTTTTATTTAAACAAAAAAAACTAGTTACTCAGACTACATCAACGTTGTTGATACGAGTCAGTTTAGGGCTAACAGCTTAAATCTGATAATTTAGTAGTATTGCCTCAAAATTTTAGTGAAATGAAATTAAAAGTGTCGAAATCGAAAGAAAACAATAAAACCCAAGATTCAAATAAACATGAAGAACCCCAAGATGGCTGATGCAAAAAACGAAAAAAGCGCTGCGACGCTGGAAAAAAACGGGGACCAAATAAAAAAAAGCGTGGCTGCCCTCGTCCTCCATCACCGTGTTGCGGTAAACAAGCAGTAGACTTCAATAATGAAGAAATGTCTGACAGCAGTTGCTCATCACGTTCCACTACTTCAGTCGACCGTAAACGTCGCGGCAGAAATCATGAAATCGTTAACGTTAAATCATAACGTTAATGATTTCATGATTTTTCGCGGAGACGTTTACAGTCACGTTTACTGTTACAATGTTCATATTATTAACATTAAAATTTATATCTTTAAATGAAATTTTACTTTTAGTACAAGACTTTTAGCATTTGATCTAGAAAAAAATATTGCAAGTCTGAAAAATGGCTTAAATGATCTTCAATTATTTAAGGTTTTCCGAATATCAAAATTTGTCCAATTTGGTCAAAAATGCTTTGTTAGTTATTTTTTTGCTTTTTTGTAAAAATCAAATTTCAACGCACTATTTTCACAATTTGCTCGAAAGGACGTCCCAAAAAAATTTTTTCCTCCATATATTTTATGATTATCATTTTGGCCATTGGGTGTTTTCACTAAACTTACTTTAAAATTGCGATAATTTCGAAAATTTTAATAAATATATTCAAAATGACTGATTTTTTGACAGAAAATGATAAATTAATTGTGTTTTTTAGCTTCATAACTATGAGCTTTATGAACGTAACTATAGGTGTTTAAAAATATTTCCTAATTTATGTAATTTTCGATATAAATCCCTTCTAGTGCAATCAAGGTAAATTTTCACCCGGCATAAATTGCAAACCAATTTTTGTGCGACCTAATAAAAAGAAAATGTCCGGAAACTGACTAAATTAAGGCTGTATTGGAAATATATCTAAAAATAAACAAAATACAAAAAATTAGTTAGAAAACAAAATTTTACAAAAAGAAATCTGAACAATTTTGTTCGTACGACATTGATTTCGAATGAACCCAATATAAAGTCGGTGCTTTTCAATTTTTATTGGAACAGCGCCAAAGGTGTGCAATAAAATTAAAGTATTACATAGACGGATAAAATATGTTATAACTTTTTTTGCTTTTATGGAATAGACATAAATAAAAATGTTTGAATTCAATAAAATATTAATGAAAGTAACCAGTTTGAAACCAGAGCTTTTTTTCATTTTCAGATCACAATAAATAAATCTGGTTTCAAACAACAAACTCAAAATAGAGTGCATTTTATATTTTCATTTAAGCAAAAGAAGCCAGTTACTCAGACTACATCACCGTTGTTGATACGAGGCTGTGCGGTGTTAACAATTTAAATTTTTGATAATTTACTAATCTGTTCAAAATTTTAGAAAAATGAAATCAAGAGTATTGAAATCCAAAGAAAGCTATACAACCGAAGAAGAAGCAGTTAAATCCGAAGAACCGAAAGATGGGTGTTTCAAACGAAAACGACGCTGCGATGCTGGAAAAAACGTGGGCCAAATAAAAAAAAGCGTGGCTGCCCTCGGCCCCCATCATGTGGTTCATTTAAACTAGCAGTAGACTCTGATAATGCGGAAACGCGTGACAGTAATTCACCACGTTTAATGATCAAAATTAATCATATGTATATTGTTGTGTCCGCACTAAGTGATGAAAATGGGTTGCGAACTTAGCAATAAAATGACGGTATTTGCAACTAGAGGAACCACAAAGCAAAACTCTATTTTAACATTTTATTACTAGTGTGTGTTTTATTTTTATATATTCTTAATTTTGATTTCAGTGTTTGTTTAATATTTTATGTTTGTCTAGTTAGTAAGTTTTTTTGTTTCGAATTTGATTTTTATTTATGTTTGTATTATGACTCACGTAAATGCCGACAACAGCAATATTTTAAATACTAGAAAATCTAGATGTAAAAAAAGAAGACAGTTAGTAAAAAAAAGATGGATATCCAAGGCGATTAATAAATTAATCAATGAATAATTAATAATAAAGTAAGACAGAAAGATTTGTAAATCGGTCAGTCGAATAAAGTTGGAAGATAATAAATCAGAAGAAGATTTGTAAATCGGTCAGTCGAATAAAGTTGGAAGATAATAAATCAGAAGAAGATTTGTAAATCGGTCAGTCGAATAAAGTTGGAAGATAATAAATCAGAAGAAGATTTGTAAATCGGTCAGTCGAATAAAGTTGGAAGATAATAAATCAGAAGAAGATTTGTAAATCGGCCAGTCGAATAAAGTTGGAAGATAATAAATCAGAAGAAGATTTGTAAATCGGTCAGTCGAATAAAGTTGGAAGATAATAAATCAGAAGAAGATTTGTAAAGCGGTCGGTCGACGAAGGTTGAAGATAATAAATCAGAAGAAGATTTGTAAAGCGGTCGATCGACGAAGGTTGAAGATAACAGTGTTTTGTTTGGAGAAAAGCTGGGGTCGGTTATTTGCGTGAGTTTTAATTTTGCTATTGTTTAACATTTATTACTATTTTTTTTTACATTTTAAAGTTGCAAATAAAAATTATACAAAACCGTTATTTTATTGTTTACTTGTAACAATTTCCACATTCGAGAACCTACGTAATCCCATTAAAGAGATAAGAGGCGCGCATAAGGTCGCAGCATAAATAATTGGCTCCCAACGTCGAGGCTCGAATAAAAATAGTTACATGCAAAGCAATAAAAAAAAAAAAAAAAAAAATTTTAAAGGTCTAAAATTACAAATATCAATCACAAAATTTAATATAATTTAAATAACTATGAATACAAGAAGTAAAAATTTAAATTTAATAACAGAGGATAAGGTAGTAGGAGAAAGGGGGGATGTTGAATTAGAGGAAATGGAAATAATCGCGCCGGATAAGAACAAAAGGAACGACAAAACAATCATGGAATTCTTGAAAAGTATGAATGCTAAAATGGATGAAAACACAAAAGATATAAAAGAAGAAATGAATGCCATATTTGATAACAACTCCAAAGATATTAATGCTAGATTTGATGACAACAAGAAAGAATTAAACAATAGAATAGATAGTATAAATGAAAGATTTGACGGGATGCATCAAATGATCAAAGAGGAAATGAGTGAAAGATTTAATAAAAAATCCAAAAAAATGGATGATGAAGAAGAAGTTGTTGAAGAGGAAGTCGTGGAAAGAGAACCGCAGATTACCTTTTCGGATCCAAATGAACGAAAATTGGCGAAGAAGTTGAGGATCGAACGACGACTCGAAGCAATGAGAAAACAAAACATGCCAGAAGAAGAAGAAAAAGAAGTTGTAGTCGAAAATACTCTTCTGCAAAAACAGTTAGAAAAAAGTTTTAATGCACTAGAAAACTTAACGGTGGATGATAATGAAGTCGTTTCGAACGTCATGCAGGTTAGCGATTCCAGAGAGGTCGATCGAGGCGAGAAAGAATGGGCAAACCATCAGTTAATCGTAGCCGAATTGGAAGAAGAAGCAGAAAAAGCCGAAGAAAAATTCAACGAAATAGCAGATAAATGGCTGTCGATCATAAATTACAATGATCCGTTGAACATCAACGATGAAATTGGAGCTCAAAAAGACAAATATGCGAAATTTTACGGGGATAATAGGGTTAACCCTAAAATTTTTATTAAAAGTTTAGGGAATTGTACAGGAAGGGTTAAAGATGAACAGCGGTTAAAGAACATTATACGGGCAACGATGAAGGGGGATACCGAGATTAGGTACTACATGGTAGTAGAAAATATGGGGACATTCGCGCAATTTGGGGTAATGTTTTTGCGGAAGTATTGGGTGGATGAAAAAGAACAGGTAAACGGAGAAAGGTACAAGAAGTACGAAATATCCCAAGAGAACTACGGGATAAAGAAATTACGGGTCGGCATCGGTTAAATTTCCGATTACCTGGAAAAATTTTAAAAAACCTCACATTTAGGTTCAAGCTAGAAATTAATAATTAAATCACTTTTAGGCTCAAGTTGGAAATTAATAACCAAATCAATTTTAGGCAAAATTTAGAAAAAATAAATAAATTTAAAGAGACGTCAAATTTAATAAAAAATGTAGCAGGCAGATCAAAACAAGGAAATGTAAAAATAAATTCAATAACATACGTCAATATAATAGTTGATTGCGAAAGACGATATTTAAACCAAATAAGTCAGTTATTATTAAAACATAATAAATTATTTAATGAAGAAGAAAGAATAGCAGTTGGATATGAGCACAAATTAGAGATCACTGACGAGAAATCATTTTCGTGTAAAACATATCCAATTCCTTTAGAGGAAGATTCAAGGAAGTATACAGGGTTTAGTTTAGATGGGGTAACTTTCTGTTTTAGAGTCATACCGTTTGGTTTAAATACAATACAGCAACAAGTAAAATTTTTGGGATTCAAAGTTGATAAGAAGGGAATTACAAAATATGAAGAAAGAATGAATAGTAAAATTCGAAAGAAACTATCATCCAATATAGGGGACAACGTAGTTATAAAAAGTCTGCGAACCGCAAATCGAGCACTTAATATTTGTGCCAAACTATCCTTACCATTTGAGGGACCTTTTTACGTAAATAAAAAAATAAATGAAAATGTTTATGAGCTAAAATATGAAGAAGGGAACATTCGGGGAAGGTTTCACATAAACCTCATATATCCATTTAAAAGGCAAACGTCAGAAGAAGAAGAGGAAGGAGACAGTGAAGAGGAACAGTAGAAGAGAAAGAGTGGTAAATTTATAAAAAGGGGAGTACGAATGATGGTAAAAAGTTTTTTTTTATATATTTTTTTTTATTTTGATATTCAAGTTTAGAAATTTAAAATTGAATTAAGGCAATGCTTGTTAACTTTTTGACATTCAAAACAAAGTTCATTAAAGATCAAAATTGAGAAACGTTTTATTAAAAAAAAAAATCCCGTGAAGGTTTTATATTTCAATTCGATTTTGATTTTTGTTTTAATAAAACGGAGGGGAAATGTTGTGTCCGCACTAAGTGATGAAAATGGGTTGCGAACTTAGCAATAAAATGACGGTATTTGCAACTAGAGGAACCACAAAGCAAAACTCTATTTTAACATTTTATTACTAGTGTGTGTTTTATTTTTATATATTCTTAATTTTGATTTCAGTGTTTGTTTAATATTTTATGTTTGTCTAGTTAGTAAGTTTTTTTGTTTCGAATTTGATTTTTATTTATGTTTGTATTATGACTCACGTAAATGCCGACAACAGCAATATTTTAAATACTAGAAAATCTAGATGTAAAAAAAGAAGACAGTTAGTAAAAAAAAGATGGATATCCAAGGCGATTAATAAATTAATCAATGAATAATTAATAATAAAGTAAGACAGAAAGATTTGTAAATCGGTCAGTCGAATAAAGTTGGAAGATAATAAATCAGAAGAAGATTTGTAAATCGGTCAGTCGAATAAAGTTGGAAGATAATAAATCAGAAGAAGATTTGTAAATCGGTCAGTCGAATAAAGTTGGAAGATAATAAATCAGAAGAAGATTTGTAAATCGGTCAGTCGAATAAAGTTGGAAGATAATAAATCAGAAGAAGATTTGTAAATCGGCCAGTCGAATAAAGTTGGAAGATAATAAATCAGAAGAAGATTTGTAAATCGGTCAGTCGAATAAAGTTGGAAGATAATAAATCAGAAGAAGATTTGTAAAGCGGTCGGTCGACGAAGGTTGAAGATAATAAATCAGAAGAAGATTTGTAAAGCGGTCGATCGACGAAGGTTGAAGATAACAGTGTTTTGTTTGGAGAAAAGCTGGGGTCGGTTATTTGCGTGAGTTTTAATTTTGCTATTGTTTAACATTTATTACTATTTTTTTTTACATTTTAAAGTTGCAAATAAAAATTATACAAAACCGTTATTTTATTGTTTACTTGTAACAATTTCCACATTCGAGAACCTACGTAATCCCATTAAAGAGATAAGAGGCGCGCATAAGGTCGCAGCAATATGTACGAAAATTAAAATTTATATTTTTAAAATGAAATAATTTTATTTAGTATTGATTGCTATCAAGGCTTAAGCTATAAATGATCGATTTATCAATACAAAATAAACGAATCCACCATAACTTGTTACTTTGCTCAACCCGTAACGCCTGTCAAAAATAGTAGCCTACAACCACCTGCACCATTTAAACAGTTCCTGATTTCACCACCAGCTTCTCCGCCATTAGATTGGGAACCCCGACCGGAAGGTGAACCAATGATCAACCATGATCTGTTGGCAGCCTTGGCCACACTCACTCCTGGTACTTCTCACGAAGTGCATCCTCCTAGTCCCGGTCAACCTGGAATTGTTGTTCATACTGCATTTGGTGTTGTCGAAGCGGGTTCTAACCCAAAAATTTTGCAAACTTCATGCCCGCAACGAAGTTAACTTGTTTATTAGATTAATTCTGTAAAAAATGCCGTATTATGTATTTTATGTAATATAAGTTGATACAGGGTATCAAAATTTTTATTTATTTGTTACTGCAGTTTCTGAACTTGGCTTTTCAAAATATACCTACACTCGAATGTGTATCAAAATCACACTAAACTAAAAATGACCTCACTTAGAGTAGTAACTTATTTATTTTAAACCTTAATGTTATTTATTCGTTTTAAACTATTTATGGATATTCTAAATTAATGATGTTAAATTATTTTATTATAATACATAATAGTAGAGTTAGTGATATATCATTGTTTTTTAATAAAAAATTAAATTTACGTTCCTGTTTTATATTTTTTTAGCTTCTTGAAATCGATCATTTATAGCTTAAGCCTTGATAGCAATCAATACTAAATAAAATTATTTCATTTTAAAAATATAAATTTTAATTTTCGTACATATACATATGATTAATTTTGATCATTAAACGTGGTGAATTACTGTCACGCGTTTCCGCATTATCAGAGTCTACTGCTAGTTTAAATGAACCACATGATGGGGGCCGAGGGCAGCCACGCTTTTTTTTATTTGGCCCACGTTTTTTTCCAGCATCGCAGCGTCGTTTTCGTTTGAAACACCCATCTTTCGGTTCTTCGGATTTAACTGCTTCTTCTTCGGTTGTATAGCTTTCTTTGGATTTCAATACTCTTGATTTCATTTTTCTAAAATTTTGAACAGATTAGTAAATTATCAAAAATTTAAATTGTTAACACCGCACAGCCTCGTATCAACAACAACTATTATCAGAGTCTACTGCCTGTCTACCACATGATGGGGGCGGAGGGCAGCCAGGTTTTTTTTATTTCGCCCACGTTTTTTTCCAGCATTGCAGCCACTAATTTTTTGTATTTCGTTTATTTCTAGATATATTTCCAATACAGCGTTAATTTAGTCAGTTTCCGGACATTTTCTTTTTATTAGGTCGCACAAAAATTGGTTTGCAATTTTTGCCGGGTGAAAATTTACCTTAATTGCACTAGAAGGTAAATTACATAATAATTACATAAATTAGGAAATATTTTTAAACACCTATAGTTTCGTCCATAAAGCTCATAGTTATGAAGCTAAAAAACACAATTAATTTATCATTTTCTGTCAAAAAATACGTCATTTTGAATATATTTATTGAAATTTTGACCGTCCTAGTGACGGTTATGACGTATTTTCAGATCACGCAAAAATGATGCTGGTTTCAAACAAAAATGCAAAGCAAAAAGACTTTTAAAATAGAGTGCTTTTTTTATATTTTTATTTAAACAAAAAAAACTAGTTACTCAGACTACATCAACGTTGTTGATACGATAATTTAGTAGTATTGCCTCAAAATTTTAGTGAAATGAAATTAAAAGTGTCGAAATCGAAAGAAAACAATAAAACCCAAGATTTAAATAAACATGAAGAACCCCAAGATGGCTGATGCAAAAAACGAAAGAAGCGTGGCTGCCCTCGGACCGAGGGCAGCCACGCTTTTTTCGTTTTTTGCATCAGCCATCTTGGGGTTCTTCATGTTTATTTAAATCTTGGGTTTTATTGTTTTCTTTCGATTTCGACACTTTTAATTTCATTTCACTAAAATTTTGAGGCAATACTACTAAATTATCGTATCAACAACGTTGATGTAGTCTGAGTAACTAGTTTTTTTTGTTTAAATAAAAATATAAAAAAAGCACTCTATTTTAAAAGTCTTTTTGCTTTGCATTTTTGTTTGAAACCAGCATCATTTTTGCGTGATCTGAAAATACGTCATAACCGTCACTAGGACGGTCAAAATTTCAATAAATATATTCAAAATGACGTATTTTTTGACAGAAAATGATAAATTAATTGTGTTTTTTAGCTTCATAACTATGAGCTTTATGGACGAAACTATAGGTGTTTAAAAATATTTCCTAATTTATGTAATTATTATGTAATTTACCTTCTAGTGCAATTAAGGTAAATTTTCACCCGGCAAAAATTGCAAACCAATTTTTGTGCGACCTAATAAAAAGAAAATGTCCGGAAACTGACTAAATTAACGCTGTATTGGAAATATATCTAGAAATAAACGAAATACAAAAAATTAGTGGCTGCAATGCTGGAAAAAAACGTGGGCGAAATAAAAAAAACCTGGCTGCCCTCCGCCCCCATCATGTGGTAGACAGGCAGTAGACTCTGATAATAGTTGTTGTTGATACGAGGCTGTGCGGTGTTAACAATTTAAATTTTTGATAATTTACTAATCTGTTCAAAATTTTAGAAAAATGAAATCAAGAGTATTGAAATCCAAAGAAAGCTATACAACCGAAGAAGAAGCAGTTAAATCCGAAGAACCGAAAGATGGGTGTTTCAAACGAAAACGACGCTGCGATGCTGGAAAAAAACGTGGGCCAAATAAAAAAAAGCGTGGCTGCCCTCGGCCCCCATCATGTGGTTCATTTAAACTAGCAGTAGACTCTGATAATGCGGAAACGCGTGACAGTAATTCACCACGTTTAATGATCAAAATTAATCATATGTATATGTACGAAAATTAAAATTTATATTTTTAAAATGAAATAATTTTATTTAGTATTGATTGCTATCAAGGCTTAAGCTATAAATGATCGATTTCAAGAAGCTAAAAAAATATAAAACAGGAACGTAAATTTAATTTTTTATTAAAAAACAATGATATATCACTAACTCTACTATTATGTATTATAATAAAATAATTTAACATCATTAATTTAGAATATCCATAAATAGTTTAAAACGAATAAATAACATTAAGGTTTAAAATAAATAAGTTACTACTCTAAGTGAGGTCATTTTTAGTTTAGTGTGATTTTGATACACATTCGAGTGTAGGTATATTTTGAAAAGCCAAGTTCAGAAACTGCAGTAACAAATAAATAAAAATTTTGATACCCTGTATCAACTTATATTACATAAAATACATAATACGGCATTTTTTACAGAATTAATCTAATAAACAAGTTAACTTCGTTGCGGGCATGAAGTTTGCAAAATTTTTGGGTTAGAACCCGCTTCGACAACACCAAATGCAGTATGAACAACAATTCCAGGTTGACCGGGACTAGGAGGATGCACTTCGTGAGAAGTACCAGGAGTGAGTGTGGCCAAGGCTGCCAACAGATCATGGTTGATCATTGGTTCACCTTCCGGTCGGGGTTCCCAATCTAATGGCGGAGAAGCTGGTGGTGAAATCAGGAACTGTTTAAATGGTGCAGGTGGTTGTAGGCTACTATTTTTGACAGGCGTTACGGGTTGAGCAAAGTAACAAGTTATGGTGGATTCGTTTATTTTGTATTGATGTAACTGAATACGAGCACTAGCTGCCGCCAAAGGTGTTTGAAAATTGACTCTCACACGTTTAAAGCTGCGAAGCCAATGAAAGGTAACATTTGGGTCGTAATTCCGAAACAATGCTTCCAACTCTTCCTTTCTTTCTGTTAACAAAATTCGACCGTTAGAACTATAAATTGCAAATACTATTTTATCTTAGCGTTTAAAGTGTTTTTCATTTCTTTTGTGTAAATACTCAAATTAAACGAATTAAAAATAAAATTCTATTCTAAGTAACCAAAGAAGTAATTGAAAATCTACCTTCCGATGCAAACACATTGTCGTGTATGTTTGTCACAATTAGAGATGTAGGCAAATCTTCAAATTCATCGTCTGTGGCACGATCGGGGCTATCTACTTCGGCTTCGGCCAATAAATTTGGGTGAACATTTGGTAGACCGTCTTGATCATTTATAATTATATCATCGTCGATAAAATCACAGTTGTTATCGGCCATTGTATCTTAATTTTTTCTTAAAAATGTAATAAATTTGAATAGGTATGACTGAAATTTTCCAATAGAACATTAATTATATATAGACATATATAATGTATCATTATTTAATTAAGATAGTTTAAATAAACAATCTATTTACCCTATAGTTATCGAATCAGAAATTAAACATTTCGTACTAATATTCGTAAATC
Organism: Cantharis rustica; assembly: GCA_911387805.1. Lineage (NCBI taxonomy): Eukaryota > Metazoa > Arthropoda > Insecta > Coleoptera > Cantharidae > Cantharis > Cantharis rustica. The sequence goes on from OU426879.1 coordinate 43,459,169, forward strand.
AACCACTAAATGTCAATTTGACATTTAACAAAATGAAAGTGTCGCATATGCCGTCTAAAAAATACTAACGACCTTGCTAAGTTCACATCATTTGAATTTCATGGTTCTCATGTTTATAATTATAAGTTATTTTATAGTATATAATATAAAAATAATTACACAGTTAATTAAACCATTTGATAGATAAATTTATTGATTTTAATTAAAGTATAAACCCGTCTTTAGCAGACAAAACTTATATTTTTTAAACGGTGACAGTTGGTAACATAGATAACATAGATAGATAAAGTTGGTAACGAAAGCTAACCTTTTATAAAAATCGGTTGTTCGGCGTAAATGTTGTTATTCGAAGATTTATTATTCATACTAAAACTACGAAGAAATGGCAGGAATAGATATAATAATTGAGGAAAAGAAAGAAGACGCAGTAGATCGTCAAAAAATTTGTCCTTTCTTGTTACGAGTTTTCGTTTCAACAAATGGTCATCATCACAAAATAATGGATTATAATAAAGGTAGTGTACCTCAAAACGAATTACAAATATACACATGGAAAGATGCTACACTAACGGAAATTGCGCTACTGGTTAAAGAAGTTAATCCTGAAGCTCGACGCAAAGGTACCAAATTTTCATTTGCTTTGATATATCCTGACACTCGTGCACCAATCTATCGTATGAGGGAAATTGGTAATTTGACGTCAGGCCAAAAAGGTCCCGATGATGGTAAATCTTTGCTGCAGTCCAGACTATCGGTGGGTGATTACATGGATATTGGAATTACATTACCGGACTCCTGGAACTCCAATTCACGTAATAAAGGATATTCACAGACTTACAGCAACCATCGGCAAAGGCCTTATTAGACTTCCATTTTGCTTTAAATTTATTTTTCGTTTTTGAAACAAAATTGAATATAGAATATTCGGTATTAAAACTTCCAGTGAATTCGTGTAATTGGGTTTTGTCTTAGGAACAACAAATTTTAATCTTGGTTTTTAGTTAAGTGTGAAATTACGCAATTGTAAGTTCAAATATTTTGTGTTAATTGTAACTACCTATAGTTTCTTTTTTTATATAAAAAACGATTCAATAAACATTATTGAATAAACTTATAATTAATATAATGCTTTTATTTGAAATATATTTAAAATTATTAAGATTGATTGTAAATCAATATATGCATGCAAATTATTTAAATGTTTCGACAGGATCACAAGTTGGTGTTTGTATTGGTAATGTAAGGCTATAAGAAAGTATAACGTGGCCAATGCAAAATATTATGTGCTTGTGACCTAGATGCAATGTTTCTGCAACAGCATTTAGGTCGCAAGCCTTAGTTTCCTGAAAACTCGATTAAATATTTACAACCACTAGTATTAATGAGTTGGATATGAGAAATTATAATGGATTGATCTCGAGCTAAAAATTTAAACTACCTATATAGCTTACAGTCTCGATATCCAACTTGATGAAGAGCAGCGACAAGGTATTTTTGAAAAAAGAACCTTGATGGCAACAAATACAAAACAAAATAAACTTTTATTTTAAAGATATATTTTATTGTTCATACACATATCGTGGGCATACAGGTAAAAGTGACCAAGTCAAAAAATAGAATTTCGAGATAAATCAAATTGAATGTTTTGCATTTTGCGAAAAATCAGCTCTATAATATTTTTAATTATTGTTTCCGAACAATGAAACATGTACAATACATTAGAACATAGACGTTTTTTTCAAAACTGTGTATTACATTTTTACGGTACTTAGTCATTATAACTTATTTCCAAAATTTTTAGACTTAGTCACTTTTACCTGTATACCCACGATATACTTGTTAGATTAATATTTTGCGACACGGCGTTGACTTGAATTTCTTCGGCGACGTTTATTATTGGGGGAACTATGAACTGAGGAACGTGATGAATTGCCTATTAGACATTTCTCTATTATTATCGGAGTCTGCAGCATGTTTACCACAACACGGTGATAGAGGACGAGGGCAGCCACGCTTTTTTTTATTTGGTCCCCGTTTTTTTTCCAGCGTCGCAGCGCTTTTTTTGTTTTTTGCAGCAGCCATCTTCCGGTTCTTTATGTTTATTTGAATCTTCGGTTTTATTATTTTCTTTCGATTTCGACACTTTTAATTTCATTTTACTAAAATTTTGAATAAACACTACTAAATCATTAAAGATCTAAATTGTTAATGACTCACCGCCTTGTATCAACAACATTGATGTAGTCTGAATAACTGATTTCTTTTGTTTAAACAAAATTATAAAATGCACTCTATTTTAAAAATTCTCTTGCTTTGCACGGTCACGACAGAGATAGTCTCTCTCTCTCTCTCTCTCTATATGAATTATAACCGGGTGCCTTAGTACTGAAGCTATTAAAACCCTTTTTGTGGTGATGTATAAACTTTGTTGGTCAAGAAACACTAGCGTTAAAATGTTTAGATTTGCTCGTTGAAGGTTTAAAATTGATATAATGATAAAATGTGGGAAATTTTCCAAAGTATGCATTCAAATTATTTAAACGGTTTGGCTACTAGTACACTTTCGTTGACATGATCACAAATCGGTCTTTGGTTGAAAATTAATCTTTTCAATATGAATTTTTTGTACATATTTTTTGATGTTTCAATAGTTAAAATTCTTATGGAATTCTTTTAGTGGCAAAACTTTAAATTCCCCCCCCCCCCACTTAAGAAAAAATTTCGAGACATCCAATAAAATTTTATTTTTGCATATAACAGAAAGATAATGTTTATAATAAATATTTATTAAGTATGATACAAAAATTTTGAATATGGAAATGATTCTTTATAGCTGTAAATTTTATGTTGAGGCTCTTTAATTTTTAAATTTTGACAAAGTCAAAACATATTACTTGGTTACAGCACAGCTGCGCACTCAAGATAATATCATCGTAATGTATTATCGTGTTACGAAATGAATTTGGGCGTCTTTGTTGTAAATTGAAAATTTAAATTAGTAGTGGGAAGAGTTTTATAAAAATGTAATGTTGGCAGAAAATTAGGAACTTTTTTGTCAAAGATGACCGCCGGAGCGGTTGATTGAATTTTGGTTCCGTAAAATTTGAATAACAATTTTTTTTAGATTGTGAATTTTTGAACATTGTAATTCGAAATTGTTTTTGAAAGTATTTTTAGTCGAAAGTGGCCGCAGCCAAGATTTTTATTTTTTCTTATAATTAAAGTAATTTCTTTATTGGATGAACGATTTTTATTTAATTGGAATTGGTAAAAATTTGATTGCAGAGTTAATAATTAGAATTTACAATAAATTGATTTTGAATATTTGGATTTATAAAATTGCACTTAAAGGAGCGACGTGTGGATTAGAAGGATTCATTTCTGGTTGATAATTTGAAATTATAAGTTCGATCCTCGATCGCAAGTATAAAAATTTTTATAGTTTAAAATAATTTCAATTGCAAGTTTTTAAAATCGAATTTTGGTAATTACTAATAATTTGTTTTATGAACATTGAACCTACCACTCTTGAATAAGACTATCTCTGCTTCCGCCAATTCAGAGCTACACCGTGGCAAAGTAAAGGACGGTGAAAATTTTTACAAAAATATCTCAATATACAGTTTAGTTTATAAATAAAATTGACTATTGGATAATGTATGAAATCCATTTAATGGATTTCTTGAAATACAGTAGCGGTCATGAAAACTGCCCTACCATAAAAATTAGACATATCATATTAGAGATATGACATAAGGTCATATCAAATTTTTTAGAAAAACCAAAAAATACACAAACACTTTTTAGAATTAAAATGTTTTAAGTTAACACAATATAAATACACAGTATGTATATTATCGCAAACGTTTTCACCATACTATGGCATCATCATGCGATGAACTAGAAAGAGAAACGAGAAAATTCCGTATTTATCGTCCAAATTGTAAGAGAAAAGGGAGAGGGTAGGAGGGGAATATTTTTGAAAAAATGGTATGTTTTAGTGTGAATTTACTAGAGGGTAGGGATATAATTAATATAAAAGAGAAATAATGTAAGTGGATGTGAGGTAAGTTAGAGGGGGGGGGGAGTATTATTTATTAAAAATGTTTAGTAGGGGTGAGTTATTTAAATCAGATTGAGTATTTAATAGTGAAGATGAATATTTTAATTTATTAATTTCCATATAGCTTTCAAAAATTCCAGTTTTTTATTTTTTTGTTTAATGTGTAAAATTTTGTATCCCCCCTATTTATGGTTTGTGTCTAGTACGCGTGTTTCGCTGAAGTCGATTTTCCATCTGTAAGTCTGTAGAATCGCGTGTGTTCATCAAATCGTGTTTTGAAAGATCTACCGGTGTGACCAACGTATTTTTGCTTAACAAATTTATTAATAACGCGAAATCAAAATCAGACATTTTAACTAAATCAGGGCTTTATGAGCTCACTTGTGAATACTTTCAAAAATAATAATAATCTTAATAATTATTCATTATAATTTTCCAAAAAAAAAAAAAACTATAAAACACCAAAACATTTGATTACCGAAAATCAATTTTAAACAAAGAAAAGAAATTATGTTGTAATCGTAATGGTAATAATATTTCTGATATGTATCACTTTGAAAATTTTTGATCTCTCTTCGAAAGTGAAAATCCACAGCTGAAACCTCAAAAAGTAAAATAGTTGATAGAAAAATCGAAAAAGTTACAATTTTTACAATTTCAGTAAAAATGAAGTATTTTACCTTTGCTGTTCAAATGCTTCGTAATTTATTTTTGCTGTTAAAATGTCACTTGTTCTGTTATTTTTAGTCGAACAAACCGGACTTTAACATCTGCCCAAGAAATTGTTTTTATGAAAATTATTTGCAGATGTGTGTCAACCACTACATGAATATCGCTGTCAGCTGCAAACAATTTTTTGGATATTTTGGAAACAGTAGGTACAAGCGCGAAAAGTATTATATAAAATGATAATCACGATACAGATAGAATAACTTTTTATATTAGCCACATTAACAACATTTAGTCGTCTTACACGCAATGAACTTATTAAAGCACTTACGAACATAAAATCATTAGATTTTACTTTAAAAGTAATTTAGGATGTTTCGAAATCAGGATATTTTTTCCAGGAACTTATTAAATCTTTATTTTTTAAAAGGGTTTTAAGAATTACATAAATTTCACTTTGTATAAATATAATATATATTACGGTGTCCCCCACTAAAATTCCATATTTTCATAAATTTTCTCTTAGCTCTCATTTCAGAAAATATATAATTGTTAATCTGTGTGCTTGTGTTTATAAATATGGTAAATGCAGTTCAAAGAATTGAATTGAAGTTTTGATCTTAATTTGGTTCTTCTGTTTGGAGGTACTAGCTCGAAATCTGCCGAAAGATGGTACTCTTCTTTTCTTAAAGAACATAACTGGTGCACGTATGGTGGTTGATGACTAACTTGGATGAGATAGACAATTAAAAATATTTATTCCATTTAAATTTTACAAAAATTTGAAAACTACTATTTCTCCTAAAAATATAACGACAGAAATAATTAAACCAGCTAGCCACATAGCAAACAAACCATGCAAGTGATTAATACTTAGAGCAACCTCAGAAATGCTGCTAATGTTAAAATTATTTTATTTTGTTAATTTGGCATGCAAAATACCGCTTTCTGTTATCCTCTGTATAAAATCGTTAAACACAGGTAAAAAGTAATGGCCTTTCTTCATAGCAACTAAAGATTCAAATCTGAGTAATCCAGTTTCTTCGACTATAAACTTTAGATGCTTTGTTACTTGGTTCGGCAAAAACTTTTTAACTAAATATTTTGGAACAGCGACGCTACCATTTTGATATAGAATGCTAGGACTCACAAACTCAGTAAAATTTGAAAAGCTAACTGATTCTACTTTTTTAACAAACCTTTTAAATATATTGGTATTATAAAATTTCTCGTGTTTCAACTGTTCCAGAATCCATGCAGGAGTCAACATTTTCATCTTTGAATCTAGTAATTTACTCATGGTGTCTATTGATGGTTCATACGACGGCATTAAGAAGACACTACTCAATTTACTCTGAAATGCGTTATCGATATGTATTATAAAAAACAGATATAACAACATAAAAATCCTCAAAATATTTGATTTGGGAGGCCGTTTTATAGAAACCGAAAATATCAAAGAAAATGTACTTAAAATGCACATCGAAAACTGTTTAAATATTTTGTGTTCTGCTGAAAGTTTTGCAATTAAGCTCCACATGAGACTTGTGATAACAGCACAAAATATTATTGATACCCATAAGTTTGCCTTAAAAACTAGAAATATTATTTTTATATCCATAATTCGATCAGGTTCTGGAATAAGCCAAGCAAATATATCGTAATAAATGGTATTACTGAAATCATATTCCCTAAAGGATTCCATGTCTCTAGCTACTTGTGCAGCAAACAAAATATCTTTGGTATTATCATTTAAAACTTCTTTATTTTGATAAAGATGATATAATACACGTGCGTGCAACTTTTCACCAATTATTTCAAAAGCGTTAGTTAACATTGCAGCTGCAGGAGAAACACTGAATGCTTCTTTGAGATTAGAACTATTTACAAAACTATACAGATGCATTGTACATGCAGTGAAATTTTGAAATCGAAAATTAAAGGCTCTATCGATCGATTTGTAATCACAAGCCAAAAAATAGTCTATTATAAATTTTTTTCCGCACTCATTTTTAGATGAAAATGGCAACCAAGTGTATAAGTTTGGAAGATTTTCGTGATTTTGATTTAATACTACTAAAACAACACTTCTGATGTGGTATTTCCATACAAATTCAAAGACAGGCTCTACTTCTTTTACCGAATTTGTTATCAGCACATATTTTCCTCTTGGGCTATTTTTTGAGTTCCATATTTTACTGTTAATAAATGCCTTTAATATTACTTTTAAATTTATATCGTCTTGAACATAAATAACATAATTATAGCTCCAGCTTGGCATGCCATCCGAAAGATTATCTGTTGTTCTTATTATTAACGGATTTGAAATTAAATTTACAAAATTTACATCTAAACCTAGATCAGTTATTACGTGAACATCGATTGTACTAGCAAAAAATGTTTCTATTACTTTAGAAACACATATTTGAGAATCTAAAGCTTCTTTTAATTGAACACCACATAGAAATGACGAAATTATTATTACATGATAATGAATGAAAATACTTCTAAACATTCTTTATCGTTCAAAAAAGTGATATAAAGTAAGTTAAATCGGTGTACAATACAATAAATTTTACGTGCAGGAAATAATAATGTTATGTAAAAAAAGTGATATTACAACAATAAAAATTACATATATTTTTATTACATTTAAAAAGCTTTTTTTCGATTCAATTAAATACCATTTAATAGTATTAATACAATACTACTAAACGCAAGTAATAGTAAATTGAGAAACAATTATTTTTTTAATAACTTTGTTAAATTTCAATATTATTCTTTTATAGCATTTTTAAAAAATATCATTTTTAGGTGTAATATTTTGCAATAAATTAAAAAACATAATCTAATTTCTATATCATGGTCATCGCAGCTTAGTTACTTAGCTTTGTTGAATACTCTATTGTTATTTTATTTTTTTTGTAAATTTTTCCACAAAGTTTTACCGGTTTAAAATTGGGGGACTGATTACCTCGCTAAAACAGGTCATGGTTATGAAATATTTAGAAATATATTTTGAATTGTTATCTTGTTGAAAAATCATTTAAGTTATGAAGAAAAATTGTTTAATATCAATATGCAATTTTGTTTGAAAATAGTTTTAATATATGATGAAGGACTTCCAGTGCAAGACCCAGGGCCGTATTTAAGGTGGGGGGGGATTACCTCCCCAAAATTGTTTATCAATTAATAAAGTACTGAAAGTTCGACTGTAATCGTAAAAAAATCAGAAAAAAATTAAAACAATTTTCACAACTATAACAAAAACATTAAACTTGAAGTGTTTAAATAAAAATTAAAAATTGGCGACACTGGATTGAATGCACCTACTACTAAATTACAAAAATATAAAAACCGAAGATGAAGAATATAAAAATGCCCTAAATATTGTCAGTACTGTGTAAAAGTCTGCGACCACTTAATTAATTGTTAGTTATTACTCCTATTCATTAATTTTCGATTTTTTGAAAAATAATTATATTGAAATAAATGAAATAGGTATTTTATCTTAATTCTTACTATTATGGTAAAAATTTTAAATAGCAATAAATTGTTTGAACCAAAAATTTTAAAGGGAACATAAATTTTATGACCATCATGGGCAGCATAGTTTAAAATAACACTTCCGCAATAAATTAGAGTGGGCATTGTAAACCCATAAATTGTTTTATATTTTGTATATAAGTGTGCATTTGCTTAAGATTCGTGAAATTTACTTTCAATTTAATTTTGTTCTTTGTTTGGACAACATTATTTTACTATCGCCATCGGTAAAATAAGAATTTAGTTTGTGATTTTTATTCAAATTTTAAAATTAAAAAATTTTATTTAAAAACGGTTTTTTACATGAGAGTTTAAAATTAAAATATGAATAAATTTAAACTTATTTAAAATATCGGAATAAACAAAACTTTCAAATGGTATAAACAAAATTTTATCCGCGATAGCGCCCCCCCCCCCAAAAGTTAACCTGTAATCAAAATTTGTCGCTCTTTTGACAAATTATTTTCAACTATTAAATAGAGTTAATACTTTCAAACAAAATGTTCTAATAACAATACTCAAAAATAAAATCTTAATTGCAAAAATACTTGCACAAAATTATACTCAAAAAAGCAGCGGAGCAAAATATAGGCCTCTGTCGTTTCCGCCATCTTACCAAAAAAAACCTCCCTCTACTCACTTTTCTCCAAACATTACATTTCAAAAATTGATATAACAAAATTTAAATAAAGAAAACTTCTTTTGTATTTTAATAAATTAGATATTTATTTTGTAATTTTTTTAACTCCCTCGCCCGAAAATTTAATCTAAATACGGCCCTGGCAAGACCAATATTAATATTGGAGAAGCAGTAATTTTATTTTAAAATACAAAAAATATAAAAAATGTCCAACCTTTATTTTAGAGTAATATAAATGTCTAGAAAGAGAGATTTTGGTTTTAGTGTTGAAAAAAATCCAATTTTGTGTCTCAGGATCTGCAGGATTTATACAAAGAGACAAACACAATTTATTATGTCCTTGAAATAGTTGATTAACTATAATTTACAATAAAAAACCGGCAATAAGTTAAGTATAATGACTTGAATTTTGTTCTTAAAATTCACAGAATTTAGATTCCAGAATAAATCTAAATTTCGTTAAAAAATTTCCAGTGTAGAATATTTCGTCGTACTAGAGGTGAAGAGAGCTAAGCCTCACATTTGCTATTTTGAGATAATTAGCAAAAAGAGTTTTAAAATGTCATCTAAAATAATGTGATGTTTATTTCATTCACAGATTAGCGGAATTCAATGTTAAAACAAAAAAATCACTTAGCTGTATTCACCACTATATTCTTCATTGTTTTTTGATTGATGAGATGAAGTTAACTATATTTTTTTCAATTTTTGTGGCTTAGCTCTCTTCACGTCTAGTACTACGATTTTTTCTTCTCAAAATTATGTTTTTAATTTATGTGTAGATGATTACGCTCGAAACAACTAACCGATTGACTAGAAGATTTTTTATCGTTAAATTATACACTTGAAGTAGTTGTCAAAAAGAAGGTAAAAAGTTCATCTTTAGGTTGAAAATGCCATGATTCTGTTAATTTTCAACTTTTTTAATTTAATTTAAAGTTTTTTAATTACCTTGCATCGGATCATAACTAGAGTTCTTATCGTGTATACAGTGCAGGCATATTTTATCTGGACTATAGTGTGATCTATAAGTTTAAGTTTTAAAATTTATTTAGTTTAGTATATTTAGTTTTAAAATGTCGATTAAACACAAATAAATTTAATGCAAAGGTTGCGTTCTACTATATCTTTTATGTTTTAAAATAATTAGTATTCACCAGAAACAAGCGATTTTTGATTTTAAAAACCGAAACTTCTTTTAACTCGCAATCAACAAGATTACAACTTGATCCTGAATTGCATCCTATCAATAATGCCTCGGATTCTGAACAGACCCCTAATAGACGGCAATTGCGATAGAGAAAAGAAATACAATTTGGAACGTGGAATGTATTAAGTTAAGTATTTTGTTAAGATACGAAAATGGTGTTGGATTTATCATAGATAAATTTGTAAAAAAAGCGGTTAAGGGTTTCATGGCTGTCGACGACAGGATATGCGCAATAACGATAAGATGTAAGCTGTTTAATATTGCCGTAATACGCCCCTATAGAAGAAACAGATGACACGGTAAAGGATGCGACTTCTATGAGCAATTAGAAACAGTTATGAACCAAAGTACCTAGGCAAGATCTTCAGATCGTTGTGGAAGGTGCTAATGCAAAAATTGGCAAAGCTAGATACATGCCGACAATAGGAATTCGTATTCTACTTCCAAAAATATTGTAGTTAGCAGTACAGTTTTTTCACATAAAAAAATACACATAGTGACGTGGAATTTTAGAGATGACCGTACAAAAAATCAAATAGACCATATAATTGTAGATGGTAGTTGTAGAAGCTGTATTCTAGATGTAAGGGGTTTTGGTGGCGCAGATGCCGAGACAGACCACAATTTAGTGGCAACGAAGATAAAATTAAGAATAAAAATACAAAGTAGAGATGACAAAAGAAGTGATTCTATTGAGAGATTTGACCTGGAGAAATTGACGAGACCAGTATATAGGGAAGCATACCAAGTGGAGGTTGCAAATAGATTCTAGACTTTATATGCAAGAAGATACGGACACAGATGTAAATACTCTGCGGCAAAACATATCAGAGGCGGTTAAAACAGCCGCAAGAGTTATCCTAGGAAGGCCTAAGAATATACGAAAGAAGAAATGGTTCGACGAAGAGTGCCAAAATGAGATAAACATAAGAAGAAATTTGAGGGATAAGGATAAGGCAAGTAATAATTTCAGAACCCAGTATGAAGATCAAATAAAGAAAATACGCAGTGTTTTAAGAAGTAAGAAAAAAAATATTACGAAATGAGAGTAAGAAATATTGAGATAAAGTTCAATCAATCAAAGGTGCGAGAGTGCGGGACCGAGTGCTTTCATCAAATCGTGTTTTAAAAGATTTACCGGTATGACCAATGTATTTTAGAGAGCATTCACAAGTGAGCTCATAAACCCCTGATTTAGTTAACATGTCTGATTTTGATTTCGCGTTATTAATAAATTTGTTGAGTTTATTGTCCGTTTTAAAAGCGATGTTATAATTGTTATTTTTTAAATATTTCACAATTTTGTTTGACTTGTTTCTGAGAAAAGTAATGACATTGAAGTTTGCGTTAGTTTTTTTAAAAATATTCGGATATATTGAGTTCAATAGAATTGTGTGTTTAATTTGGCGTAATAAGTTATCAATAAGAGTGACTTATATCTATTAGAGATCGCAATATATTTAGTTCTGTCTAATTCTTTTTTAAAATTTACGTTACTTAGGGGAATTCTAATTAAGCGATTGAGAAAAGTGCAAAAAGACGCAATTTTGTGTGTAAAAGAATGCGCAGAACTATTAAGAATAATTATATCACTTTCCGTAGGTTTATGGAAAATATCAAAATAGTGTTTATTATTGTCTTTAATTATTGTGAGATCTAAGTAATTGATTCTATTGTTTACTTCTATTTTTTTTGTAAATTTAATATTATTATGTTGTTTGTTAATAAAGTTAAAAAGTTGATCTAATTGTCTGAGGGAACCATTGAAACAATTAATAATATCTTCAACATATCTATACCAATAAATTATATGTTTTTTGAAATCTGGACAAAGAATTTATTGGTATAATGTTGGAGGAGGCTAAAGCTCTGAAAGAGCTATTCGACCAGCAGAAGTGAAGAAAAGTAGTAGAACGTTATAAAAGTCGAAAACTAAAACACCCAAAAACAACAGTAAAACATTGGGTAAAGAGAACGTTTTTGGACGTCAGTGAGTTACGTGTTTTTCACGATCTGAATGACGTTTATGATTTGACAATTCATCATCATTATAAACTCGTTTATATGTCCATAAATTTGTCAAACGACGTCAGCTCATTACCATAAAATGACGTCATAATATGATTATTTGTGCTGAATATTATAATTATTGTTACCAAAATTAAGAACCTTAAGATATGAGAATTTGTCGAAAAAGGCAGAGAGGACAATTTTTTGTTAAGTACAATAGGTATTTCGTTTAGCTTAGAAGTTCGCAAAGTTAAAAAAATTTAAACAAAACAGATAAAATAGTTAAACACATCAGATTTATTATTAAAATCATTTTTATTACGTAAACAATACAATAATTATTATTATATAGGGATAAAAATAATGTTCTTAGCTATACGAATAATAATAATACATGATTTATTTAAATTATGGCTTGCAACAGCATCTTGCAAAGGCAAACAGTAAATAGTTTGCACAATGAATAATGGAAAATGAAAATGAAGTGGAAAATGAAAGATTATAATATAATCGGTGTAGTATCAGAAAGCATAGTGACATCAGCCAGGTTGGCTTGTAAACTGTGAAATAGAAAGTGCTAATTTTTTAAACTTTTATTACAAAAGCTTGTACGAATATAGAAAAATGTTAGTTTCAAAAATTTAATTTGGGTAATGGCTTTTAGACGGATAAGGAAGAAGAAACCTATGCAAAAATCTACTTAGCCGAAAGCCAACAATCGACGACAATAAAAAAAAGACATAAACGGCACAAAAAAGATTAATGAGCAAATAAAACGAAAAAAGAAAAAAAACATCGTAATACTAAAACAATTAGGGTCAAATGGTTAAAATTTTTGAAAAAGTTCAACCCTATATTTTTGCAGAAATCAAGATAAATTGGAACTTGCGGGAAGCCGAAGACAATAGAAAAACGAAGAATTAAGCTTAGAAAGTCTCCTTATTCAAGAAGAGATTGGAGATGCAAATAAGAGAAATATATTTTCGGAAAGTAGATTATGGCGAAGAAAACATATATTATTTTCTTATTTTATAAAACAATACTATTTCGCCTACAAATATAACGTTCGAAATAAATAGAGCAATCAGCCACATAGCAAAAACTCCATATAAGTGCTTTAGACTCAATGGCACATTAGAGTAATCGTTGTCTCTTTTTCTGAGGGCAGTAGTATGCAGCAAATTTGAAATTATCGAATTTAAAAAACCGTTTTCAGTATTTCTGACAATTAACCTATTTAAAACTGGTAAAAAGTAATGACCACTCTTTATAGCAATACAAATTTCAAATCTAGGTATTCCAGTATTGCTTACAATAAAGTTAATATCTTTTGTTAATTCGGGAGGCATCGATTTTAAAACCATGTATTTCGGGCCTGGAATACTGAAATTTTTGTACCGTACCATCCTGTTTAGCACAGCACTGTAATTGTCATAAGTAATTGGTTTTAATTTGGGAACAATTTTTTCCAAAACACTACCGTCAGAAATGTTTTCGGCTTTTAGCAGTTGGATATAAATTTGGACAGTATGCAAGCTCAATTTTGAATCAATTAATTTTTCGATTGTGTCGATTTGCGGTTCATATACATGTTTTAATAGGGTGGTTCTCAATTTACTTTCAAATGCATTATCAATTTGCATTATAGAAAATAGATACAATATCATAAATGTTCTTAAGTATCTTGATTTCGGAAGTCGATTTATGGATACTGAAAATATTAACGAGAATGTAGATAAAATGCATATCGAAAGTTGTTTAAATGGAGAATATTCGTTTAAATGTTTTGCAAGTAAATTCCAAATTATGCCTGTCATAATTACATATACTATTGTCAACGACCATAATCTTTTTTCAAATACCAAAAATATTAATTTAAAATGCGAAATTTTGTTAGGCCAAGGAACCAGCCACGCTGATGTATCATAGTAAATTGCACTACTCGAATCATACTTGAGGTGATGGATACGTCTCATCAATTGCATTGTTACCAAAATATCATCAGTGATATTATTTAAAATGTTGAAATCTTTTATTTGATCGAATACTACAGTGGCTTGCATTTGCTTGGCAATTAATTTAATAAAATTGATCACTATTTTATCAGTGGGCAAATAGTTTTTAAAATTTTTAGTGCCATTCAATATGCCACTGGAATCGGTATAATGCCGAATTAGGCATTTGCTGAAATTCTGAGACTGGCTATTAAAAACTTGTCTTATGCTTTTATAATTATGATCTGATGTTATGTGATCGATGAAAAATTTTTTCCCGCATAGATTTTTTGATGCAAACGGTAGCCAAATGTAGATGTTGGGAGTAATTTCCAACTTTTGATTTATTACTAATAAAACAACATTTCTTATATGATATTGCCACAATATTTTAAAAATACTTTTTACTTCTTGCACATAATGAGTTATTATTATGTATCTTTTTCTGGGACTCTGTTTTGAATTCCACATCCCACTGTTAACAAATCCATTAAAGATTACATTAAAACTTATATCACATTTCACGTATATAATATAATTTTCACTATAGCTCTCACTTGATTTATGCAGGCTATCTCCTGTAGTTATTAATAATGGATGCGACAAAGTATTTAAAAAATCTGCTCTTAATTGTAGATCAACTATTACGTGAATAATGGAATTGCGTACAAAAAAAATTTTGGTTATCTCAGTTATCCAGGTTTGTGACCCAGAAACATTTTCTAAATCTAATTTCCATTGAAATTCGCATCTAGCTATACTAATTATTACTCCTATTATATAATAGTATATTAATTGTTTAGCAATCATATTTTTATGAATAATATTATGTATGCATTTAATACAGAGTAACGTACAACTGAAATTTTTGATCAGGATTGACTTATAGTTAATTGCTAATTTACAATTTATAATTTCATAATTTTCAAAATATAATAGGTGCTGAAAGCCTTCAATTACGTACCCAAAACGCACTTACTAATAATAAATAAAACATGAAAATATTATTAAACGATATCATAATTATCGTTAAGTGTAATAAAACTTTTAGGAAACAAGTGGAGGTTGTTATTGTGATTATTTTTATGTATACATAAAAACATAAAGATTTACTAATTTAATTGTCAGTTGTTATCATGACACTTAACTGGTAATTAAGTTATAACTATTATAAATAATCAATATTAGAGTTTCAGATTTTTATTCAAAAAACACATATTTGTTTGAAATAGACGACACTTACCTACATAGTTCCATTTCGTTAATTAGTATATGAAGTCGAATTATAAAGGTTTTAACTTGAAATAATAAAAACTTTTATTTCCATACATTTTTAGACAAAACAACTACCGTAGTAACGTACAAACTGGAAAGTTATGCGAGCTGTCACTTGAGGAATAGCACAATATCCAGGTGCACAAGTTTAAAAATTTTCTAATAAAATTGTAATGGTTAAAAACGTAAATTATAAATTTAAATATAAAAATTTATGGATCATTCAAAAATTTTAGTAGAAAGGGTCAAAAATAGTAAAAGTATAATGCGAACGTTGTATTGACTGGTTTCATGTGGTTAGTCCCGCCTATTAAGTTAATTACTCGGAAATGCGACAAACTTCTGAAAACCAAATTAATATTTTGCACTAAAATCATCTAGAATAGCACGTCCAAATAACCTTAAGGTAAACTTGGACAGGAAAGTTTAGTGAAGTCTTTTTATGAAAGATTTGACAAATAAAGCAAGGGGAATTATAGACGTACTAAGTCCCTTACTCAACAGACAAAGACAGCTAAGCGCTTGTCGGCCTGATTCTATTAAAAAGGTCATCATGACCTTTTTTGCACTAGTATGTATAGGTATGCGGTCAAAGGTCACATAGGAAAAACTCCAGAGAGTGCAAAATATATCCGACGTGTGGTGGATAATCTCAGCAAAGTCCCAGAAATTTTAGAAAACCCAATAATCAGAGAGCTGGGTTGAGCTCTTTTCTTAGGGAAAAGAAACGAAAATAAAAATTGTTTCTTCTTTTGTGGGAAAAGACGATTTTTTTCTATACACTGGAAAAACAGTGTGCCAACAGTGTGGTATATAAAGCTTAAGTCGACATGCTACGGAGGGGAAGACTGCGGTTAGCTGCTTGATCGCGCCGACCGTAATGTTGTAATCTAAAGCTCAAGTTTGATCTATGAGCTATAAACTTGCCAACACGCTTGGCAAGCGTGACGTTTTAACTGTCAAAACCTCCTTTAAAAACCCTTAATTGAAGGGAGAAAAAGAGAGGCCTATGTTCAGGAGTGGACGAATAACGACTGAAGAAGAAGAAGAAAAACATTACTTACTCCGATAACTATCGATGGGTTTACAAAAATAATACCTTATACAAGGATACCTCTAACCTACGGATCCGGCAGTATCAAGTTAAGTACATCAACAATTCATATTTCGCACTACAAAGTATTCGTTACTTTATATTTGCACCAATTTGTACATATTTGCACCATACCTTGCACCAATTTACATCGTCAAATATACAGAATGTAACAAATAAACGCGTCCGGAATTTTTTAAATCGACAATTAGGTTCTTTACCATAAATCGATTATATTTTCTATAAACCTCCACAACAAATTTGTTACAGGGTAACTACCAGTTTGAAGATTATTTGCGGTACAAGAGGCTCAAAGAGATTCCCCCCCCCGTGACTGCATTAATTTTGATTATTACAATGACTGCAAAGACGTAGACGACGCGACGTTGACCAGAACAAATTACGATGCAAAATTTTCTAGAGAAAACCAAAATGTAGAATTGACCGAAGAAGACCGGCCAAGAATGCTTTGAAGGAAGTAGCGTAAAATTAGTATTGTTAAGTAATCGGTACGGTGTACACCCTTAAAGCGCAGGCTTTTGACCTAAACGTCCAAATAAAATCACAGAGCCCCAAATAGGCAACTATTTTTTAAAAGTAAAAACGTACGCAAGTTCTTCTGCTAAGTCATGACTTCCAAGTATGGCGTCAACATTTAGAAATATCGGTCTTATCTTGAATTCCCAAATAGGAGTCATAGCAGCAGGAAGGTCTCACCGAGATCATTCGCTTAGCAAATAACCAGAACTATACGGATGTAGTGATAAGCAACACGGCACCTAGCGGAAATTTGGCAAACTAAGTTAAATGAGTAGTATTGTTAGTTTTGCGTATGCTGTAGTAGTAATTTTAAAAGTTTTCGGCGATAAATTAAATTTTGTTATATCTAATTCAATATGAGTGCTAATCAGTATTGTTCAGTGCCTCAATGTTCATCTTGGGCAAAGAAAAATTCGGAATTAAGTTTCCATTTATTCCCCACAGCTGAAAAATAGAGAACACGCGTGGTAAATAAAATGGGAATTCAGGAATTGATAGAAGTGAAAAAATGTGAATTAAAAATTTAAAAATAGGAAAAACTGTGACAAAGTTTATAAAAGTGTGTTCACTACATTTTACAGAAGATGATTATTTTACACGAGGCCTTTATAAACACATCTAGATGTTTCAGATCCCTCTAAATATTTTAGATAGTCTTCTTCTTCATGTGCCATATCCGGTTCCCCGGACGTTGGCGACCTCTCTCCTATGTCTGTGTTGTGCGTTTGAAGTATTATCAGACATAGGGGACCTACTGCTTAACGCGGGCTCCAAACCGCGGGAAGTGTATACACTTCATCTCCAGAGAGGATGTACCAGGCATATTACAACTAGGTGGTTTGCCATTGCCTTCCAAGGAGAGACGGTCAGAATAAAGTTTTACTGAGCCCGGAGTCGAACCAGGCATTCAGCATTAGCAGCAATGCACTTAACCGCTCTAGTTGACGACCGTCTCTAGTCAAGATAGTCTTGAAGAGTCTTTAGATAGTCAAGAAGACTTAATCTTAATTCGTAAGATTCTGACATATCTGCAAATTTTTAAAATTAAACATAAACACCCACGTTGAAATAAGCGATCTAAAACTCACCTAACCGTATATATACTATGTAACTGCAGGAAGATAAACTACTTAACACTAACCGTAAATTGTCTTAGCACAAATAAAAACTAATTAACAAGTTTGCTTAGAAAAATGAATGAAAAACTCTCAAAACACCATAAAACACAAGTACTGCCGTCACACGAATGTGTTTTAAGTTAGTTCACATTTTTACACGGTGGCGCTGCGATCTTAATCTTATATCCCTATAGCTAAAGGCATGCATCCGCTGAAACCCGCGCTACGCTTAATCGACCCAAACTAGACCAGTTAAAAAACAACAAGCAGAGCAAGCAAATCTTGCTAGACTTAAGATAAGTTTTCAGTTTGTACGTTACTACGTTAGTTGTTGCGTCTTAAAATTTATTCAAAATAGAGATTTTATTCTTTTTAATAAAAACATGTAACCCAAACAGATAAAAAAAAATATTAAAATTTAAGGTAATAAATGAAGAAACCAGGCCAATTGTAAAAACTTTTCTATAATACGACAGATATCTAAAAGGCACAGGTTTAAAAAGGCAGGAATCTATTTTTAAATAAAACTAGAAAATCAATCATTTGGAAAAAACATTCCTATGTTCTAAAAATTTTACAACCAAATTTTATCTGAAATAAATTCTTATTTTCATATTTTTTATATTATTATATCAAGCGCATAATAATAAAATTGTTAGAATAAGGGAGCTAAGTGTAAAGCAAGAGCGCAATATACCGATTTATGTAAATTATAATATTGAGGGGACGTGGAATCTTAATCTTCAATTGTATCGGGCGCCCAAAACAACACCTATTTATTTATACACTTTTTTTTTCAAAATCCCAAATTTTTGAACTGTTTTTAAAATTATTTGAAAATAATTTATCCTAGCCCCACCAGGTCAGCTCGATTTGGATCGAACCGTGTTTTGGCGTTACAGTTCAGATTTGCTCCAGATTGGGCTGCTTAGGCACCACATTTTCCTAAAAGCAAACCAGATCAGGGCCTCGTCCGAGCCTTAAGAAATTTTTAGTCGAGTACGTTATTAGTCTTTACTATTTAATTGTTATATTTTCTTAAGAAAGTCACATGATTTCAAACTCACATTCCACATAAACATAAAGATATCACAATCTTGGATTGGGAAAGTTTAGATAAAAAATTTAGTCATTTTTTTAGTCATTCTATTTTTCTTGATTTTTGAATTTTTGCATTTTATTATTACTTGAATTGCAGCTTACATAATATTACTCCGCATATACATTATTTGATTTATTAATAAAATGTTATTTTGATTCTCTGATAAATTAGTTTATAAATTTTCGGGAAAAAATAAATGTGTAAATTTAGGGTAAAAACATATATGTCGGTTAAAAATCTTTTACTTTAAACATTGGTCCATAACCTGGAATAATCCAATCGGCCATGGCTAAAATTCTGTTACGACTTGCAACATGCGTTTCCGAAATAGTTTTGCTGTTTTCCCAAGAACCTTCCTTTGGTAAATCGTTTCTATTATTAAATAAATTTCCCGTTATAATAATATTTCCTTGTTCGCTACTTTTAACTATGACGGATGTATCTTGCAACGAAGTACCAGGAGTTACTATGATTTTAACGTAGTCGTCTATTTTGTATTCTTTCTCTTCCTTAAAATTATGGTTAAAATGAAAATCACCATGAGATATGCAATAACCAACGATATGAATGGATTTTGAAAATAAATAATTACATCCTACGTGATTGGAGTGACCGCTAGTGCAAATGACATAGTCAATGTCATCCTTAGTTATATTCTGACGTTTTAAGGCTTCCAATAAATTTTTGCCATCCCATGCAGTCATTGTATTCACAATAATATTTTTTGGGCCTCGAATAAGGGTGCACGTACAATTTTCGGCATTTCCTTTCTGAGTTTCTTTAAAATAGCCTTCGGTAAGTACAATTACTTCATAAGTTTGATCTTTTGACATATTATTGTGATGTACATTCATGTAAATTTTGTTATCGTAATTTGTTGAAAAAAAATTAGTGTGCCTTTGTCTCGTATGCCAGCTAATTTGGTAAGCAACTGGACGTGGGCGATTTTCTGATAAGGTGGTGTGAATCATATCTTCAGAGTAGGACACAAGATGCTAATACTGGAGTGTTACGTTCTTTTACTGAAGTCATCTTCAACCTATATTTTTGTTTAACATTCTGTAATTTTTAAAAATCTTTATCCTCCTTCTCGAAAGTTTACAAAAATATAATTTAAATAAATAAAAAACGGAACCGAATTAATTAATTAATAATTAAAAGCAATTAATTAAGAAAGTAATTTTCAGCAAAGCCCATTAAATTTTTATTATTATTTTATTAAATAATTTATTATTTTTGCTATTAATTTCGTATAAATAATAGCGAAGAGTTATTATTCGGTGTTTCTTTTTTATTTTATTATATTGTTTGTTTGACGGAATTAATCCTTCACGACAATTTTAAATTTGAACATTTTGTGACTGTGTGCTAGTCTTATTTTTAGACTAATGAATTTAATTGACAATAAACATTGTCAACCCTGACTGTTTTTGTTTTTATTATGTGACGTTTATAAAAAAAATTTTTATTTAGATGAGACTACATCTAAAGGTTATAAAATCCTTACTTTGTTGAAAAGATATAAAGTTTTAGACCTGTGCCCTTAACTCTCAATTGACGAGTTTCGTTTTTTATTGGAACTCACATTAGTAATTTGATCTATGTTTACTAGTCTGGAGTAATAAAATACTGCAATAATATTTAAGTTTTATTATAAAACATCGCAGGCAAAAAAGTTACAAAAATAAAAATTTAAATAATTTCGTTTTTATTATAAAAACGTGACGACCATGGACACTTTGAAGCTGAAAATCTTTTCAAATACGGAAATAATGAAGGTTAAGCCAAGAGTTTTCAAGATTTAAAAATCATAGAATTTTAAGAAGTTAGAAAAGTAATAAGAAAGATAACGTCAAGAAAATAAAAAGAATTATTTTTACCGATCTTAGAAAAATTGTAAGTAATAAAAGTTAATGTGTTAATTTTACAAATAGTTGAGTCGTTTAAGATATGCAATGAAGAAAAAAGGTGTGAAAAATATAGTTTTACGAAAAGTTAAGAAGAATCACATGTAATAGAAACAAAAAAATTTAGAAAAGAATATGGAAAATTTTACACATTAAATAGAAAAAATAAGATATTTAGAAAGAAAGAAAGAAATAAAGTAATGTGAACATTATTTTTGAAAGTGTGCATACTGAAATGAAATAGAAGTTAATAGTAAGAACAGAAAAATATTACAAAGATTACAAAAGTTATACATAAAAAAGAAGAAGAAGTAGAAACAGTGAAATTAATAAATAAGAAAGTTTAGAAGAAAAGCTAGGAAATAAGAAAACTAAATAGGAAAACTGTAAGATAAGAAAAATAATAGATAATATAAAAAAGTAATATACAAGAACATTTAAAAGAATTTTAGAAATTAAAAATGTTAAGTAGTTTTTTCGGAAAATTAAATCAGGTGAAGAAAAAGTACAGACAATTTTAGAATAGCAGTAACCCAAAAGTACAGAAATAAAATAAAAAGTAAAGTATAGACTGTAAAAGATTAGTTGATTTTAGAAAGTAAGACATAAAAAAGATTAAAAAACATAAAAAAATTGAAAGTTAAAAACATCGCATAAGAAACAGATAATAAATTGAAATTATTTTCAGCTTCCGTGCTTCGACGTACTCTTAAAAATTTGTTTCGATAAAAAATTTCGTTGTACGTGTTTTACCTACTAAAAATATTTATCTAGGTAACAGACTGAATCGAAACACACAGTTAATAAATTAAACATCTTATTGTTTGATTGGACCATTGTATTGTTTTCTAATGGGTTTACCAGACGAAAGTTGCTGTGGTGGTAAATCTTCAGGTAATTCTTCTTCTTGGAGTTGATGATCACATTTGTTTCCTGCCTCGTAGGAG
Source organism: Cantharis rustica (assembly GCA_911387805.1). Taxonomy (NCBI): domain Eukaryota; kingdom Metazoa; phylum Arthropoda; class Insecta; order Coleoptera; family Cantharidae; genus Cantharis; species Cantharis rustica. Next base: position 43,481,283 of record OU426879.1, read on the forward strand.
TATTCTCTTCGAGTACCTTCTGGATCGACGTAGCCGTATTTTCCTCTAATTACGCAATCGATACCAATGGTTTCTTCCTTAAATGTTCCGTCTTCGTTTTCAAATCCCCACGTTATGCTACCATCGTCATTATCTGTTCGGAATTTGCTCAAAATTTGTACTGGTGGTTTTCGATTTCTGTTACGACGACCGTCGTCTTCATCTAGATGTTGTGAAGGTTTTTGGTAAGCAACTGGTTTGGGTTTTTGTCTAGGTGGGGCTTGGTTGCTTTGTTGTCGTAATTGTTGACGTTGAGCTGGTGCTTGACGTACTGTTGGATCTTCATCGTCGTCCAAGTCTTGTCTGTACGATTGTCTGGTTGGTGGAGGTAAATTGAGGGGACGTTCGGGTCTAAACTGAAGTGGCCTGTTAACTTCGACATCGTTGTCAGGTTGTTTTGGTTGCAAAGAAGCAACCGAAAATTTAGAAACTTCTTCGTCTAAAATTGATTGTTTGACTTCTTGTTCTTCGGAATCTTCTCGTATGGGTATCGAAATAGGAAGTGCGTTGGGGATGGGTTTTCGAATTCTTATTGGAATTGGACCTCCATCTGGTTGATGAAGTCGGTGTGGTCTGTTTGGTGGTGGTCTTTGTCCTGGTTGTAATAAAAGAGCTCCAGGAATGTTAAGTCGTGGTGGCACTTGCGCTTCCGTTAGTAGAATTTGAATTAATATCTGCAAATATAAAAACGATTAGTTTACTCACGCGTAAAATGCACAAGCGGAAAGTTGGAATAATTTTGGTCAATTTAACGTAACTAAAGCATGACGGAGTACGTGCACAATAATTTCCGAAAGCGATTACTTTCTTTTTGTTTAATCGCGCGAGATATGATATTAGAGATCGATTATTTCCTAAAGTGAGTTACACGGTTAGAGTAAGTAATGAAAGTAAATATTTTTCATCGAGGTCAATGTCAATTATTAAATTTGGTTCGAAATTAGTTTTTTAAGTTGCTACGATCAAGTACCTATACCGGTAGAATTTATTACAAGGATACATACTAACATTTCCAGAGACAGCATAAATATTTATAAACAATAAAAAAAAATAGATCAGTAGTATTGGCGAACATTCTTGAAGGTTTGGACTATTTTGTCGTATCGGAGTCAAGGTTGGATAATGCAATTTTCCGAACTTTTTTAAAACCGTTAAGTGTCCTTTAAAAAGGCTCAATAATATGTACATTATATAGTAAATAATGATAATATAAAAGTTTTCTTGGTTAAGTAGAACTCCCAGATATATAATTTATAATTTCTCAATAATCTAGTTCTACATTGAATTAGTAAATTGCAGTCCATAATTAATAAATTATGTATTATATTCCGATTATTAAGGCCACAAGTGCATTTTTCAAGCTGAAAGATAATTGCGAAGGCTGGAATTTTATGATCGATTTAATGAACATTTTCTCAACGAATGTGTGCTTAGAGTTTAAATAAAAACAAAGTAAAAGTTATTGCTTCCGCCATTCCAACTTCCTACAATTTTCTATTTTAATTTTTTAACCTCTTTACATATTTTAATATTTTTTGTATTTTCTGATATGCTAAGTGTGCGTTCGGTCAAAAGTTCAAAGTATTATAATAATTTTTTGCCATAAAATTTAAATATCAAAATTTGAAGCAATTAAACTCAATTATAAACGACATTTTAAATAAATAATTCTATTAATAGAATGATTGTTTTTATAAACTGCAATAGAATTTAAAGGTGAGCCCCCCGAGTTCTTTATGAGCTTAGGAATTCAACGAAAACATTTCTTGAACTATCGCCAGCCTTGAAAGTTTTTCCTAGTTGGATATTGTACTTTTAAATGACCAGAAGAAAAAGATCTCAATGATTTTCGAAACTTTTACTTAATTTAATTAAAGTTCGAACACCATAAAAACGACATCGATCATCCAAGCGTTCATTGCATTAATATAATGTTTATCCAAATTTTTTTCTCGTCTGGCCAAAGGTAAAGTTTTAAAATATTAATTTGAAAAATTATTATACATCTACAGAGAGTAGAAGAAATATAATACTGTAACGTCAATATACTATATTGGTATATGTATAGATCGTCGATCCCTAGGATAATGGGCTGTATTTATTAGAGTATTAAGTTAAGATTTTACATTAAACTGAATATTTTCAGTAAAAATAATTTTTTTTTTCTATCCATTAGAGACAAGGAAAAGCACGATTGCACCAAGAGTTAAAGGTGAATATATTTCAGTATTAAATTAATCAATCTTCGGAGATTAATTTTAACGACTTGTGATGTAACCCAAAATAATAGATCAATTTAAAAATTACCAATAATTATTTTGTTACATAAAAAGTATAACAAAATAACTTGAAATATTAATTTACTAATGAATTCGTTTACGCAACAATTATCATTTTCGGTAAATGTTCAATTAATTTTAACTATGTAGTAAGTTTGGCCTATATTAAATCACAACTTTTACATACATAAAAATAATACTTACACTGTATGCTTTCTTTCTGTTGTAATTATAGCCACAAATATACTACATTGTAAATGAACAAATTAACCGGTTTTGATTTTATAATTTGTAGTATACAAAAATATTTATTGCACACCTAAATATGGAACAGAAATGAAATTGTGTGTTATTAGAAATTTAATACCAGTTTTGCTGGTGTAAAAAAAATAATAATATTGACGAAAATGACAAATATATAGGTATTGGTTTGCTGAACATCTGCTGAATATTAAATTGTAAATGAATTTCTCTTGGATATTCCGAAAGTGTCATTATTTGAATCGGTGTCGAAGATTAACTAAAAAATAATTATCTTGAATTGATGATGTTTTTCAAAATTTACGAAGCGTTCTTGTATTGGCCGATTGGACATGCTAATTACTTCACTTTCGTATTCAAGGCAAAGAAAATGGTACCAAACACGTTAACGACACATTTAAGCTGGAGAAAGTAAACTCCATATCCATAGTATATTTAAGATATTGCATAACAATGTCGATTATAATTAATTAATATTCAAAATTTAATTCAAATTTATTCCATACTTATTTGGCATTGAAGAAGTTTGATATGCAAATTCCGGTTTTTTATTATTTCTCAATCGTCGAAATCGAGATCAAATTTGGCACTGATTTGGTTATTGACATAAAAAATATAACAGGTAGAAAGAAGTAAAAGTCAAACTGATCATAATATTTGAATTTTATGACACATTTTAAAAAGCAAACTGTAAAATAAATTATTTCGTCTGGTATTAACTTTCGATAAACTCAATAAAAAAAATATTATTAAAACCGTAATTCGGGAATTTACCCATATACCAAACAAGTAACAGTCAACTTTACTCACCCCTACTAAGAAACATGTTAACGGTAACCCACTCATTTTTGTAAATTTACACTTTTATCTCATAATAACTATAGGCTTCAAAATAGTATTAAAGTGTTATATATAAACCATACCCCACTGCATTTTGCCCAACCCAAGTTTTAAGCCAGCATCCACTTTCACACTCGATAGATCGGGTTCTCTTTATTTGTGCAATTCGTTTCAGCTTATCGGCTAAACTATCCGTACGGAACATTTATAGCAATTACTTCAATTTTTATTTTATTTGTCTAACATCCATCTTAACGGTCCTAAATTTACAATTTCATAAATTTCGCATACTTTTTTTATGCACTCCATCCATAACTGAGCCAGATTCATAATATTATGCAAAACGCGAACCTATATAATAAGCCGAGTTTATATAAAAGTCATTATGTGATTCTTGTATTTAAAGGTCACAATAATAATTTATTGCATACATTAATGTTTATGCAACAATTAAATGCGTTATTTATTTAAGCAAATAAGTTAATTTTTGCAAGATTATCGTTTTACACTAGACAATTGAAAAACGTAGTAAGTTGAATTATTAATTTAAGTTGATATAATATTTCTGGTTGCACATTCAAAATCTATTATTAAACTAAAGTAAACCTAATTTTTAGTATTCAATTACTATGTTTTTTATTTTGAATTCTGAAAAAAAATTAACGGAAATCGTTCAAGTAATATTAGCGATTCTAATTGAGCAAATGCCGTTATACTGCTAAATAAGTGTCATTGCTTTTTAATAAATATCATAATGGTGAATTTCGTAAGTTTTCAATCAACTAACATTTTTTGGAAGGGTTAATTTTGACGATAAAGATGATATTTAGACATAATTTCAACAAAATAAATATGTAATTGTATTTCTTTTATTTTATTGTTGAATTTTAGGAGGGGGGGGGGGTAAATAATTTATTTACAAAAATATACTTTCTGTTTTACTATTTTACTATTACCTCTATTAAATTTAATATAGGTAAATTAAACTTAGCTAGAAAATTTATGTTATTTGGTTATCGAACAGAGGTTAAAATTAAATATTGCGTAATATATTATACCTTATAGTTTATAGTATAGCCTAATAACATACTAGTATAATAAATTTTCAACTTTAAAATATTTTAGTAAAACTAAAAAAATTAATTATAATATAATTAGTGCTGCAGTGACATTACTTTCGGTGCGGGATGAAGAAATGTTGTAGGTGTTTTATGTTGGCAATAAATGAATTGACTGAAAGGTTCAAGTCCTAGCAGATGCTGGCATTTGATGTAAAAATCTTTTAACCAATTAGAATAAATTAAATAATTAACTAATTATTAGCCAAATAAATCAACCATGACAGAAATTACATACAAAATTTTTTAAATAAAAATGCAAACTTAATACTAGTGCAGTAAAATATGTTAAATGTAATAGAAAATATCTGTATTTATTAAATATTACTTAAAAGTGATCCAAGATCGACATAGTCTTCCTACTTCTGCTGACTACTAGTTCTGACAGCCGCAGATTGCAAATGTTTTTGCGGCTAAATTATGATTGGTGAATAGCATTTTTTTTCAAATTTTTGACCAATCACAAATGATCAGAACATCTGAACAATTGTAAAATATTTCTTTTATATAGTAAATATAGGGAGTCGTAATATTCGATCAATTTAAAAAAAAAAACCGTAGATTTAAAAATGAACTAAATTATTTCCGTACTTACTAGTTAATTTTTGCACGATTTTCTAGGACGGAATAATTTAAAATTTTAAATAAAATATTAAACAAATGTTTTTTTCTAAAAAAACAAGTTTAAAATGATATCAAAATTTGTTTCAACCATTTAATGCCAATATATTTGTTTGGGAAAGGTAGTATCAATTATTAATATTAACATACCATGACCTTGAGCATGTTACGTATTTTGCAAAACTTTTCTGATGAAACATTAGTTCTTGAATATTTTGGAAATACATATCTGCATGTCTATATGAAGTTTTGAAAATTGTAACTCTTTTATTAGTGAAAGTAATTTAACAGTTAGGTAGAACTATTTTTTTAATATTTTCTTTTTATTTTCTAAAATTATTTCTTTTAGTGATGCGATAAAAATTATATTGACTTATCTTGTATGTTACAGATTGAAGATTTTATTGTTATGCTCTATTGTTCACTGACGGTGGTAATTAATTGCACTTTGAATAGGGCATTAACTTTAATTGTTGGAGAGTCGTGGAGTACTTTTAAACTTAGAAGAGCAATGCTAACAATTATTTTTTATTATTTTAAATGTAATAACAGTGACATGCAAAAATAACCACAACAAAAGGTTAGAAATATTATTGAAAATTATATTAAACCTTAATTGAAGCTAAAACTTGAACTTTCTCTGAGAACACCAAGAGTATAATGCAATTTATCGCATAAAATTAAAATTAGTTATACTTATTAGATGCACAGTTATTTTGAACGTACCAGGTAATTAACTCACGAAAGCATAATAATAATAATAAGTAGGTACCTACACCAAATTTATAATAGCAGTATATTGATGAAGTCGGTTCCATTTTTAAGGTACATTTTTTTACAAGAACAAACTGTTCAACTTTTTAATTATTTTATTAATATTTAATTTTATTAAATATTTAATTCCTAGAATGCAAATTATGAATAGATCTAATAGTATAAAATTGAATAACCTAGTAAGTTGAATTATTATATTAAGCTGTTACTTAATAATTAAGCATAAAAAATAACCTAAGGCTTAACGTAGAATCCTAACTATGACATTAATAATTCTAATAATAAATAGAAAACAATTTTTAATTTATTTTTTATAATATTATTAAAATAAAAAATAAATAAAAAATTAATTATTATAAATTTTATTCGCTATCTATTAGTCGTGATTATGTAATAGCAATATATATTTGCGAAATTTGGAGAAATTATTGAGCGGAACTTATTAAAACTTCGATTTTAACGACTGAGAGAACCATATTTTCACATGAAATAGACAGAGACCAAAATATGTAACAATCTTACGATTTTAACAAAGAGTATTATAAATTCAAGAATAAATAATCCAGAAATATAACATATAAGATTACATCTTCCGCATTTGTTTTAAGAATAAAAACAGTTTAAATTGTAATTCATAGGTAATAAATTGGATTTCTAAATTAAAATCAATTAATACGAAGGTTTAAACTTATATTTTACATTTATTTTCACATTAGTTATTCTTGAATTTATAATTTGTTAACTTTGTGAAATTGTAACATTTTTCATTTCCTTTCTGTTTTTTGGATTGGTAGCCCAAGAAAGTAGATTATTGCACTAATTAGCTGATTGTTAGTGTTTTAATTGTTTTAAGTTGCTATAGTATTGACTTGAAATGAAAAGAACTTTACTTGGGGTGGAGTCACCGCTTCACCTTCGAGGTTAACGTCCTAATAAAATTATTTATATAACCTCAAAATAGGTTGTTATTATAAAAATATCGTTCGCAGGAAGCTAACACGATTAGTTATTACTAAATTATCTGTTTTTTTTTGTAGGAACACAATTCATAAGTTTGATAAATACAAAAACAATTTTTTTTCCATTATCATTATCATTATTATTATCAAGTCAAATGATAGGAAGTCTGTGTTTGGTCAAGCAAAAACCGTAGTCGTCACTATGTGTGTTGATATTCCGTTTTTCTTCGTAAACAATTAATTTTCTGTGATGTTGGCTAGTTTAGGTTTTGTGCCAATATTTATGTCTAAATATTTAAAGTGTTTTTGATTTAACTTTGTGTGCATCCATTGTAAACAATTTAAATACTTTACAATTGATTCGTTTTCGTGAAAAAGTTATCATTTCAATCTTTCACGACGACATGCACTTTTTAAATTTTTTCTAATACATTTCATTTTTAGATTCACACCACCCTTGACTGGTGATGCAATTACGTGGCCTAAATTTCCATTCCTTCTAATAGTAATTAATTGATCCATTCTTGCTTGTCATCTCAAAAATATCGTTTCTAATCCAGTCTTAGATGTTAATAAAGGTTAATTTTATTAAATAATTTGAAATTATTCAAATAATAAAATTTGATATACCATAAAAAAGCTTAACACTAACTTTTATACAAAAAATGTCAGTGTGTAACTTGAAAATGTCTTCCATGTTCTTCTGCACATATCGTAGAATCATGAAAGTTTTTTTTGACTTCCTTTAGTCCCAAACTTTCCTGTTTTTGTTGGAGTGTTTTATCACAATACATTGCAACGTCGTCTACGTACAAAGCTATATTTGTATTTTTTAGTTTTAGTTTTGGTTTTAAAGTTTTAGCATAGCTTGGAACTTGAGAAAATTCTAAAGTTAATTTTTAATCACTCTATACTCTAAACTTTATTTCCACATTTTTTTTTATGTTCCTCAAACTTTTGTTTTAAAAAATTATACTTTTTATGATTTAATTTAGATACCTATTTAATTTTATAGTCATCCAATGTGGTATTCTCAATAGAATTTAGATTTATGTAGAAAGGTGGTAATCGACCTCTCACGTCCGAAATTGTAATGCTTATAAAACAACTTTAAATTATAAAGCACGTCCGATGCAAATTCTCACATTGGGAATTTTCATTACACGTTATAATGAATCAACTTGATAATACAATGCAGTTTTATAATATTAGCACATACAAAAATCTTTCTAATTATATAGTAGTGATTTTCTTTTTGTTTCCATAAAATATAATTTATATTCAGCTAACATCTTCTTAAAATTCCGTATCCTAACTAAAGCCAAGTTGACTTACTAGGGAAATGAAATAAATAAGATGATTTCCCGTTTCCTGGCCTACAATGTATTGTCGTGAAAGAAAATAATTTAATCCACCCTGTACTTAATTGAAAATTTTGTAAATTTGATTTTCAAAGTTAGGAATTAAAAAGTACAAGGTGGGGAGTCAAGAAGAAAGATAATGGCTTTTTGCCAAAAATGGCCACACGAGCCAGTTGTGCGTAGTTTGGCTCTGATAGTTTTATAATATAATTTTTGTGAAATAAATTTGAAAGTGTGATTTATAATATTTGAATATTGATTGGAATTGTTTTGAAAATATTTTGATCGGATTTGACGGTGAAGATTTCTTTTTTTGATGTTGTGAGTAGAAGATTATTTATATTTGATTAAAATTGATTTATTTTTGGAGCAAACGAATTTTTATTTTGAAGTATTTTTCTAATTGGATTTGCTTGGAAAGGAAATAAATTTAAATTTGAAAAGTAAAATTACCTTTAAAAAGCGACGGCAACGTATGCATTGAAAGATAAGGCACTGCATTTGATAAGTAAAATTAAAGAGTTCATGCACGGCGGAATTTAACAATTTTGTATTTGGAAATTTTGTTTTGAATATCTTTGTATGAAGCAATCTAGAACCAACCACCACCGAGTAAGACAATCTCTGCTTCCACCAACTCAGAGCTACGCCGTGGTAGAGAAAAGTAAGGTAGTGATTTTTTACAAAAAAAATCACAGCAGTATTCTCTAAATTCTGGATTATAAGTAGGAGAGCAAGGAGTAAACCTCACACGCACTTAGGCCTCTTGATCGCGTCCATTGTACTACCTTCAATTCAGCGGCGTCCGTCCCGTCACTCTTCAAGCCATCCCATCCTGGCAGGCAGAATGCCGCTGATTCTGGCCATGTCAGGCCAGAAGTTCCCCAGCATGGTACCTTTTTTTGACGCTAGGGCTGGGCAGTGGCAAAGAACATGCTCCGCCGTTTTGTCTGATTCTTTGCATCCGCGACACATGGGGCTATCCACGATTCCCAGCGTGTTGAGGTACTTATTTAACTTGCAGTGCCCAGTTAAAATTTCTGCTATCGCCCGTAGATTGGCTCTTGACTGTTGCAGATAGTATTTTAAATGTTTGCTTGATGGGGCGTTGATTGCTGTCCTCGCTTGCCTACATGCAGTTTCTTTTGCCCATCTGCTTGAATGCATTTTTAGGGTATATTGCTTTAGAAGAGTGTCGAGGGTTTTTACAGATGGGGCAACCATCGGCTTGGGTCCGCAGGGAAGACAGTTCAAGCCGTGCCTTGCCAGTTCATCCGCCCTCTCATTACCTTTGTTCCCTTGGTGTCCTTTGACCCAACATAAGGAAAGGACATTTGTAGTAGATATTTCATTCAATGCTCCGATGCATTCAAGCACCAGACCAGAGGTGATCCTATGGCTTCCAAGTGCCATAAGAACGGCCCTGCTGTCTGCCGATATCTTAATATTTTTGTCATGGATACTTTTGTCCTGAACAATCTTTGCACAGTGCAGTATACCACTGAGTTCCGTTTAAAACACAGACGCATACCTGCCCAGTGGTACGATTATGTTTATGTCGAGTTCGGCAGAGAACCAAGATTGCTTTTAGAGCCATCTGATGATAAGCATATGTCATAATCATTGGTTTCTATTGGGTTCAACAGAATGTTATACTTCCTGTTGAATATGTATTTAAGGAGAATTCTGTCAGGTTCAAGATGCAGAAAAGGCACCCTTAAGGAGTATTTCTCCAAAATCCGCATGTGACCCACAGTTCCTCGCCTATCATTCCAAAGTTGCTAGCTGCATAGCCTAAGAGCAGCCTTAACCGCCATCTCCTGCACATGAAGATCAAGTGGTGGGAAGCAGAGAAGGATTTCAAGCGCCGTAGTAGGAGCTGTTCGCATCACTCCAGTTACAGCCAGACAGATTAATCACTGAATCCGGTGTAAAGAGGACGCCGCTGTTACTTGTTTGGTTCTGGGCCACCATACAAGTGCAGCGTAGCAAAGCATAGGTCTAACGATGGCAGTGTAGAGGCAGAGGGTGATCTTAGGGAAAAGACCTCATGACCGTCCCATTGCCCGTCGACACTATATTGCTATGTATATTTTTATAAAGGAGGTATGAATAGTTTGCAATATTTTATTTTTATTTATTTTGTTAAAGATTTGTAATTGCCGCGTTTTAGTTGACTAGCAGGTAACACTAGGACTTAGGTTTGGCATTTCGGAAGAGCCAGAAGTCAAAAAATTTGTGTTGTATTGAAAGAATAGTTTAGAAAATGTTTAATTTAAATTACATCTATGTAAGTCGATTTCAATAATTTTAAGGGTCATTTGGTAATTTTGAGAATACATAGTATAATCAAAGTCGAAAATAGATGTAAATTGAAAAATAAAAAAATTTATATTGATATTGGATAAAAAGTAAAATTATTATTGAAATTTATTTCGTTAACACTGGGATTTTATAAAATTTGTAAATTAGAAAATTAATTCAAGGAACGTTAAAATCAGAGTTGATACCGGTATACATTTATGCTCTTATTTATTTATTTTACAAGCACGAATATTTAAAGTAATAAAACCTAACAAAATGTTAAAATAATAAATTTTAACTGTTAATAGTAATAACAGTAATAGTAATAGTAATAGTAATAATAAGTAAATAATTACATACTACAAAAAATAAAGAAAAAACATATTACATATAACACATACAACATAATAACACATAATATAATATTATGTTTCTTTGTAGTATGTAATTATTTACTTAACAGTTAAAATTTATTATTTTAACATTTTGTTAGGTTTTATTATTTTAACATTACATACTACTAAATACCACAAAAATACTTACGATGAACGATGAACTTATTGGCTATATGGAGGTACCACGTGTTACCGTTTATCTCCTTCAACTCATGTGGGCAGCGGGCGTTGGAGTTTATTGAGGTATCTTTCCTCTTTATTAAAGCGCTAGGCTTGATCTGGCTGGGTTATTGGTCCCTGGAGATACAAAAATACTTAAAAAATTCTAATAACTTTTTTAAGTTATTTTCTATTGTACGAATATTTAAGTTGAATTTTAAATTTACACGAAATAATTTTGAAAAAATTATTTATACTTTACGCTATATCATCTTCATGTTATATATTTTTAATAGTTTTTATTTATTGTTTCAATGTTGTGAAATTCTATAATTTCAAAAATTTCATTAGCTCTTCAATCTACACCTGAACCATCAGCCTTTTTCAGCATTTTTATTAAAAAAAATCTAATAAACTAATAACTATAAGTATACATAATAGTTATAAATGTAAAAGGATCGCTTGTGTATCGTAGCTTATTCTTGATTAACTCCACAAATCAACTCTACTCTTGTTTTATTTTTTGTTACCACAAGTCCTCCCTTTACCAGCTCCCACCACAAAACATAACGTAAGCTGTTTAATGTTAACTTGATTATATAAAAACTATTTTTTAATTTATACTACGTTTTAACACCCACAGTTACTTAGGCCGGTTTGGGGAATGCCTGTAACCCTACTCTCGGCTTTACGTGCCATCCGAAGCACGAAGACGACCATAAGAAATTTAGTGTCTGCAGTTATTCGACTAACATATTAGGTTAATGACCGTCTCCATGTATATATTAATAGGTTATTAATAACTGTAAACAAAATCAAGGAAACAAGTCTTGTTGGCCTACGAGAGCCAAGGATTCCCCAGAATCAGTGATTGCTAAATTCAGTTATGCAAGCTAAAGGAGCAGGATTTTTATAATCATTTTCATTTTCAAAAGGGAGCCAATAGGTCGATAAAAATCTTATTTTAAATGCCATTCGAAGTATATACTTAGTATTAATGTGGGTGGTTAAAAAATGCATGTCGATAATTGAAGACCAGGTTTACAGTCAAGTGTTACCTGAAGGTGAAGACGACACGTCAGCATTGTTCCTCAAGTGAAGAGAATTTGAAAGTTAAATTCGGGAAAGGTGAAGTTCAATTTGCGGGAGGCGGTATAGTTTGTGAGCAGCAACCAGCATCAACACGAGTAGCAAAAGGTTTTTAAATTTTTTATTTAAATTTTATATTTTTAAATTTGTATTTTCATAAGACATAGAAGGCATTTCGTTTTTAAAGACCCAAAGTTTATTTGCATGATTTTATTAAATAAAACCTTTTACCTTGTTAAAACTCTACAAAACAACAATAAACAGTAATTTGGATTCACTTGTTATTTCAAAATTGTCATTGAAAAAAATATATATAAAAAGATATTTTGTAAATAAGATTCTGGATCAGAAGTCTCCGTTCTATCACTCTTCAGCTATACCAACCACAGGATAAACTAAAGTATTTGGCAGGTGGGATATCACTGATTCTGACCATGCTAGACCAAATGTCCGCCTTTCTTCTCTTTAGAGTTTCGTCTGCTATGTTGTATTTGGTTTCTACAGTTCCTTGCTTGTGACTCTATAGTCCCAGCTGCACAGCCTGAAAACAAGCCCTAACCAACATCTTCTGCACATAAAAATCTAGTGCTGGTAGGCAGAGAAAGGCCTTCAACACCGTAGTGGGATTTGTATACCATTTGTGTATGGAATTTTTTTTAATACTTCTAGTTTCCTGATGTTCTTTAAGAACTAAAAATTAAAAATCGCAGAAGCGCTTTTAAAAAAATCGGTTTGCAAAATTCATAAAAATGTTGTTAAGATAAAGGGTAATAAATTTCTCTTAACGGGTTAGATTGATTGTTTGATTAATTTAGAGAAAGAACAATTAAAATTATAAATTCGAATTGGGATCATTGTAATTGGGAAATTAAAATTAAAAATTTGTAAGAACAAACGTGACGTTGCTGATATCACGTCGATTTAGATAAAATAAATCAAAAGGACAAACCGTGAAAGAAGTAGAAAAATTTTACATTGAATTTATCAAAAATAAGAGTCTCATGTTACAAAAGTGACGTATCACCGAATAGAGTTGAAGTTTTTTTTAAGAAAGGCGCAGTTTTATTAAAATCGCAATAATTATATTAATTTAGAAAAAAATATTTGTTAGTTAAATTTGATCAATTTTTTCACTGCTATTAAAAAAAATTCGATTGTAATTTAGATTTGTCAACTGATATTCAGAAAACATCAAATGAATAAAACAACTTAAATTTTCTAAAATAGAGTAAATATTAAGTTGGGAGGGGGGGGATTACTGAGATTTATTATTTAGATTATCCTTAAGCAATCCACGAAAACCCACCAAGGTAATCAGCTATCAAATTATAATTGGATAAAAATTTGTACTGGGTTCAAAAGAATTGTGATTTTTTAAAGTTTTTAACTTTAATAACTGCAGCGAAATTAGATCACGAGTTGGCTAATAATAAAATTATCAAATTGATTTATTTGGCTCTCGGTTTTAACTTCAAAAAAAGTTTGAACCAAACTTTACACAGTTACTCTGTAGGATCCTGCGGACAATGTAGCTACCACAGATCCACCATTTTCGTAAAGATTTTTAATTACTTTTATGCAATTTTCAATTGAAATTCAAGATGTTATAATAAATGGTAGACCCACTACTTGATATTATACGACAAAAAACACAAATGACAAAACTGTTACTATATCAAAAATTTTTCCTATTAAAAAAAAAATCCTTTATTAACGTATCAAGTTATTTTGGCAATAAATTCACAAGACTAAAGTTTGATAACCTTATTTCTTTCTATCTTCAAATTTGTTATTTAAATATTTTAGTTTAAAAACTAAATTTTTAACGATAATTCCTATATACCTTCATTTATTGTTATTATTGTAATCTTCAATATTTTTTTCTTTTTTATCACATAACATAAGTTAGTATCTTGCATTGTTTATATATATGTAAATTTATATATTTGTAAATATAATTTATAAATAAAAAAAAATATTTTAATAATAAAAATATATAAATTTTCCCAAAAATAAAAAATGTTATTTGCGTTCTTTTAATATAATATTAATATTAAAACATAATGTATCTTAATAAATTCTTAAATCAATTGTTGGTATCTATGTGCATTTTAAGCCTTTGTTGCAACAAACTTCTGAAGATTCTCTATCTGCAAAAGGATTAATGTCCATGGTGTAAGTCGTCAGTCCTTTTTCATACTCGGCATTATGTTTTTCTATTTTTTCGACTGTAGCTTTGAAGATTTCGAAACGTTTTTTTTCTTCTTCCTCGTTTTCATATTTTTTGTCAAATTTTTTCTACAATAAATAAATGCAATTTTAATAAAGCTATGTGGTATTAAAAAACTGTTAATTCTAGCTATGGAAATAATTTGGTAACGTATCAAATTAAATATTGCTAATGTGTTTGTGTTGTATTATCTTTTATTATAATATATTATGTACTATAATAGTATCAAATAGGCAAACCTAATGGGAGTTTCGAAACATCTAGGGTACTTGAAAAGTACTATTAACAGATTACATTTATTAGTAAAATTTAGTTAAAAAAATATGTGAAAGATTTTAATTCAAATTTCTCTCCTTTATTTAATTAAGTGCTTGAAAATTGATTAAGTTCGAAGTTAATTTGGTTGTAGAAGAACATTTTTTAAAAACCGTATATGAACAAAAATATCGTAGCCAATCAAAAATCGGACACACATCACTGTCTCTGTAAACGTTTGCCCAATGTTCGCCAGTGTGGTAGCGCCATCTGTTGATAATTTTCCAAACTACGCCAAGTGCATGCAATCCGCTTTAAGGTTTGCTTATCCGATACAATTAATATTAATAGTGTAATACTACATGCTATTATGATTAACTTGTTTGTAAAAAAATACAATGTTATATGTATGTACGTGTACATACCTATATTATAATTAAACATCAATATCTATTGTATTTTTCCTGAATACATTAAATTAACAATTTCAACTTTGACATATTATAAGCAGGCGTGATTGTAAGTTTTAATCGTAGTGACTCACGTATTCATGTGATACAAGCTAGGATAATATTTACAAAACAAGTGACCTTACTAAAGGAAATTATTAATTTAATAATCATAATGTTAATAGTAATGACATCATGGTTCATTTATCTCTGTGAATATTAAAAGTAAGAATTTTGTATAAACCAAGTAAACTTTCTGCGCTCCGTTAAATTGGCCCTAAGATACAAAGAAAATAAGCTAAAATTCAAACCTTGAAATCCTCAAATTGTTGGAGAATGGTACTCATCTTGTTAATGTAACTTGAACTAAAACAAATTAAAAAAATATTTATAAAAAAGTTTTTTTATATTTATGGGAACTACCCATAATCAGGATAAAATCAATTCAATACTCGAAAGTAATACTAATTCATTATATTAAATATTCGCGTTTTTATACGCATATTTTATTATTGTTGTTGTTGATTTTAAGGAATAATTAATATTAAAATTCAATAATAGTATTTATCAGATTTACGTATGTAGTTCTAAAAATAAGACAAAATTAGGCCGTTGATAAAATATTCACAGCACACCACTGGTCATAATTGAGTGAGATGACTGATACTAAAAAAGTATTTTAATCTAAATTATACTAATTATTATTATATTAAGTTTTGGGTTAATGCTTCTCAGACATTCATTAAAATGTACTAAAACTTAATTGCTTAATATGTTACTACGAAACATATCAATATATGTATGTATGTATGTATGTACTATAATGTCATGTGAAGCGCATTATATTATTAATAATATATTTTACATATTTATTTTTTTTTTAAATATTATTAAAATAGAATATAAAGATAGTTAGTGTTACAAAGGAAAATTAAAATCGTATGGTAATAATATGGTAGATACAATTAATAGATACTAGTGCATACCTTGGAAAATATGTTGTATTTATCGAATGCCGCAACTTCAGTTCTTCAACTGGTCATTTATTGTATTGCAACAATTATTTATATAAACTTGTTGACACAAATGATTATAAATATTATTGTATGTCGTGAAATACATATGAAGTGAGACACAGACTTCTGTAGCTATAAAATCAACAGTTCAATGATTATTAAATAGGTAGCGTTAGATACAGGTACTACCAGTTAAATTTAAAAAGAAATTATTTCTTGCTATTAAATAATTACATAATAAGTACTCTATTCATTATACATTTATTTTAAATGTAGCAGTATACCCAAAATTAAATTAAAAATTTACTAGTTAATCACTTAAAATCCTTTTAAAATTCGTAACTTGTAAATATTTTATATCCACTTTTACTGCTATTGAATATAATTTTTATGAAATGCAATATCTTTGTAGTTTTATGTGACCTATGTATGACAAATTGCTATTAAATCAATTAAAGTACATACTTATAAAAAAATATTAATTTTTTATATGGGTATTTTATATATTAATTTATTTTGTATTTGTGTTAAAAACAACACTCAAAGTGTTTTAAACCCAATTTTGAGGTTGGGTCTGAAACAACATCTGGGTTTGTTATGACAAAAGATAATATTGATAATTTAAGCTGTAGAGCTTTCTCATTCCAGCAATATCTAATCAAGGTATCAGCTAAACTTGAAACCAGAAACAGGGTGGTCTAAAAGCATTGGGGAACGAGTTAGAAAGCAGTAATAGCTACTTTGCGCTACTTAAGTAGCGCCACAGAAGCATAGAAGCAGCGTAAAGTTTTGGCCGGTCTAGGACGTTTCGTCCTAGGCTAGGACGTTTAGGCCAATTCGGTGCGAAGGCGGTTTGGTGCAAAGATGGTTTGGAACGAGGGCGATTCGGCACGAGACCGGTTTGGCACAAACCGATTAAAACTATGTACAAAGGCTACCTTTTACTAGATTAAATTAAAAATAACAATTACAAATTTTTTTTATTTATGTACAAAAATAGAGATGCAATGATCGTTTTCTTAAGAATTCATCTCGTAATTATAAGACAATCCTCTTAGATAGTCAATTATATCCCGATTCGCATAATCATTCATAATGGTTTTGATATGTGTATCAGCATCACGAAATTTTTTTAATTTTTTTAAATTTCTAACCGCTTCTTGACTTTGACACACTCTGTATTATATAAAAATTTGTTTAAAAATACGTAATTTAGAAGAGAAGAGGTTAGTGTAGTATCAACGTGGTGGTTCCTAATGTCTGCTTGATCAAAATTCAAGTAAAATTAAACGTTTGTAATTATTTGCACCAAAAAGTCTTTGCGTGGAACCGATTCTGCGCCAAAACGGTCTCGCACCGAACTGGTCTCGCACCAAACCGTCTCTGCGCCGAAACGGGTTTGCGCTGAAGCGGCTCGCAACGAACCTGCTCGCACCAAATCGGCTGCACCGAATCGGTCGCGCCGAAACGATCCATCTCGAGTTTCGGCATCTTCTTCTAACAATGATTCAACTAAATTTGAATGACAATTAGATAAAAAATTAATTCGGTAGCACTCTCTCAGAAATACACGAATTCTTCCATCTATAAGGTGGGGTAATATTCCTATGTTCTGTGTGTCTTTTTAGTATTTATACTTTTTGCTTTTGCTGTATTTTTTCGCCATACGCTAAATAAATGAATGCCAATATTAGACAGAAGGAAAACTTACCTAAAGCAAATTATATAGCAAAGTTGTGAAATTAAAAATGCTATCCGAAGTAAAGGAGAGAAATATTGTTAAACAAACAAGAACAATTGAATTTTCCGCCATTGTATGAAATCTGAATGTAAATTATTCTTATCAACTAGTGAAATACAAATAAAAAGTATATTTAGAATTTGTTGTTTTGTATGAATATTATAATAATTGTGTTTTGTAGGTTTTCTTTAAATATTTTTATATTTTGCTTTTTTATTTAAAAAAATTTCATTATAAAAACAGGATTATTTAATATCTATAATAGTTTAATGAAATCTTTATGTAATAGCATCTAAAGATGTCGATATCACACAAAACATTTTTTTTAAATAAATGAATTACAAAGAAAACAAAATTGCTATAAAAATGTCACCACTAATTTTTGTTTATTGAAAATATGTACGTAATTGTTTTTTTCTTCTTCTTCTTTAATTAGGTCTGCGACGTGTTTTTTCTTAACAGCAACCTCAGTAATGTTCCGAAGATACTATTAGTGCTATGAGCATTATTGTTTTACATCCAAGGTAGCTTACTAGACTTATCTCAGATGTGCAGGTAACTCTGGTTTTTGTTGTTGATGAAGGCACGTCATCAACATAGAAGGACCGCCGGCTTTACGTGCTCTCCGAAGCACGGAGACAATCATAAGAAATTTTAGGCTCTCCCCGGATTCGAACTAATGACCGTTTTTTTCTTTTTTTTCTTTATATATTTTTTGACAACCACCTTAAGCAAAATTATATGAATAATTTTGTTGTAATATAAAAATAACAGAAAATAATCAAGCTTACAATTTTTTACCTCGATAATATGAAATTTATGAATTCATTTTTAATTACACTAATAAATTAGATAAAAATTAATTTTTCCTAAATGCTAAATTCGGTAAGCGTAACAATATTAAACAAGAAACATATAAATATTGTAAAACCCGAGGATAAATAATAATAAGTTTGTTATTTTAACATTAACAGGTCAGACGATCTTTTGGTCTCCTCAGAGATGTTAACCTATAACCTAGATAGCTAACTATGAATTCAAAAGTGGAGCCTGGTCACGTGATCGATGCCATTTGTAGTTGGGTCAAGCAATAAAAAAAACTTATAGGGTTATAGGTTTAACCACTGGTGTACGGCTCTCCTACCCTCCCATCATATAAATATTACTGAATATAAATATATAAAAGAAATTATTTTATACAAAAAAATTAAAAATTAAAAAAATTTATATATTTATTTTTCTTGCCTTCTTATTTTGCAATGTCTCGAATGATATCGTCAAAATTTATAACATCGATTGGTTCTTTTTCAATTGAAAGTATCGCTAGATTTTGCAATCTTGAATCACTCACTTAAAAAAATTCTTAACAATATTACTATGTTAGGAACAGAGTTTTCCAACCTATACTTTTAAATAAAGATTAATAGTTCAAGAGGCCCTTTCTCGTTTTCTCAAAATTTTGCTTCTTATAGAGTAGGTAAAGACATAAAATTCTAAATCCTTTTTCTTTCAATATAGAACTGTTCTTCGTCAATGTCAACAAAGTTATTCACTCATTTAAAAGATTCTGTGGTATTCAACACGAATACTTATCTGCAAAGGTATGGAGTTGCTCAAAACCAACCGTTATTTCCTGGATAACTCTATCAAATGACGAAAACATTTTTCTTTGTATTTCTTTTTCTATAAAGATAGCCTCACGTCTCGCGAATTTTCACCACTCATTATTTTCTTATATAAAAATATGTTTGTACAAAAAGAAGAAAAATGCCGCCCCTAACAATGTGCCGCCCGGGGCAGTTCGCCTCTACCCCCCCTCCCCTAAGTACACTTGTGGGTTCATTTCGAATTATTATTTTATCGCATAGGAAAAAGGTTTGATTTAAACAATATAATCCCACTGTTATTCAATTTCGATCTGGTATGAAACAAATGATTTAAAAAAATATCATTACTTCTTCACCTTGTGCAAATAGCATTGCTCTTGATGACGATCCTGTAGAAAATTAAATGAGCACAAAAAAAGGATTTTTAATTTAATAAATGATTGGAATAATATTTTTACTGAAAAACATATTGCAATGTCCACCTGTTTATTTTTTTAAAAATCTTAATATAAAAAATAATTCAATTTCTAAAATATTTTTATCGTGGGTTCAGAGGTGACATGCAAATAATATTAAATTAATGTTCTCGTTATAGAATTATTTCGTATTTATAATTTAATTTCAGTTTTAATTTTTATTTTCAATGTGGTCAATAAATTTGTTTTCGTCAAATTAAACAGTTACCTTATGGTTTATCGTCCTGCGAGTGACAGAGTATAACCAACTTTGTCGTTTTAATTTTCACGAAAAGGAACAACCCAAAATCTTTCACATCTTCAAATTGATCTTCAAAAAAAAAATGAAACAACTTCTCAAATCAATCAAAATCATAAAGTACTCAAAATTAATATAATTATAAACAAATTTGAGCAAGTGTTGCAAAAGCACGCCGGCTCTTGAAGCCTAACTTCGTATGTTCTCTCTCCCACCTCTTTTCATTGCCAACCTAATTATTTACAAATAAAATTTTATGTACAATGTTTACAAATAAATAATTTAAATAAAACAAACTTCAAAATAATTTACAAAATAAATAAAATAATGGTTTTCAACGTTGCAAAACACGACAATATATAGCAACTAAAATTGTAATATGAGTTTCAATTAAAGATTATTTTTCTCTAAATTCTCACATATTTAATAAATTAAATTGCAAGGAACAAAATATTCTCGTTGGTTCACATAAGTTAGAGTTAATAAAATTAATACTAAGTATGTATTTAAATATGCGATTTTATACGCTTTCGCCAAAAATCATTCTTTATCTATAACTTCCACCAACAAAAGAAGTAATTAAATAAATTTGTTTTGTTTTTAACCAATTCTAAATACGGAATATGATTATATTATAGAGAGTTGACCCTACTGCAAATGGCGGCGATCACATGACTAGGCTTCACTTTTTTGTATACAAAATAAACACATAACCTAGGTTATAGGTTAACATCTCTGGGTCTCTCTATTCTAGTATGTGAATGATTTGGAAACTTCAGGGAGGGGTGAAGAGAAAATTATGTGAAGGGAAAGACAAATACGTGGTTTAACTCGATATTAACCATAAAAACCTAAAAAAATGCACATACACTTGTTAAATGTTTTTAAGTAATCACAAATAAAATACACAGAAAGTATAATTACCACAAAGGTTTTCACCATACTATGACAGCATCAGACGATGATTCCTAGTATACCTCGCCTAAATAAATAAACAAAAATGTACTAGGATTCTTAGATTTTTTTTATGTTCATAATAAAAATAAAATATTGTTACTAATATACCCTGAAAACTAATTTTGATCATGTCATTGTGCTCACTGTGCAATATGCTGAATTTTCCACTATTTTAGTCTGGCAAATTAAATAAACTTGTATGTATTATTAAAATTAGCTAAAATGCAAAACAGAAAATCGCAATTTAAAAACAACAGTGGAAAAGATTAGTTTTATAAGCAGACCATGTTATTGTTTGAAAAAGGTTTTTATTATTATATTGCTTATGTATTTTAATATTTTTAATGTAAGCACGCAATAAATTTCTATTATGCAACAATTTATTAGATTTAATTACCGTTACAATTGTATAGGATTTTAGAAATTATAATACGATTAACGAATTATGTATTGCAAAATATTAGCACTATTTGACTGATTTTTGTGCAACCGTTCCAGTGGATTAACTATAGAGGTGTCATGTTGGTATCCAGGTTTCTTTTTCTCTATGGTTTTCTAGATTCTCAGTTCTGTATTTCATTTTTGAGGTTAAAACGGTTTTTTGAATTTTTTGAATTTGAATAGTCTAGCCGATAATTTGCCAATGAACACTTGAGAAGTCAAGTACAAAATCTATTATTTCGATTATGTGATTGTAACTAATCGGTTATTTTAATTGACCACGCCGCAGTTGGTTTGCTTCGTGCATGTTTCCATATTATTTTTTAAGTAGTGAAAACAAAGTACATAGTATAGAAATGCTCCTAATGAACAAAAATGATGTATTCAAGATATTTACGTAATTAAGATTGATAACAATAATGTGGTATTTATTGGCAGTTCAATTAAAACAATAATCAAAATGATCAATTTACTGCTTCAAAGTGCAGAAAAAAAATTGTAGCAAATATATGTATCCTCTTGAGCGGTATACCATTTAATTTATCGAAAAATAATAGCTTTGGTGCTTTGAATAATCCATCGAATACAACTCATATTCAAAGTTATGCAGTTATTTCTAAAGTGCTCATTTACTTTTTCTATTTAAAATTAAATGGATCGATTAATTGGATTAAATTAATTGATTTTACTTTACACTTATTAAATAAATCTAAATTTTTCATTAAAATAGATACGAAGAAATTCACGTTTTGACTCCGCTATATATAATTTAAAAATATACCTACATCAAAATTTTCGAATAATCAAACCCACATGTAGGCAAATAAACATAAATTTTTTATGTTAAGCCATCAAACCGTAAAAAATTTTATTAAAGCTTTAAAAATTCACATTCTACGCAATATGACAAAACAAATTTAATTATTATTTCTGATCTGCAAAAAACCGAATTAAATTTACATTTTTTAACATATCAAATTTTTTAGTTGTATTAATTTTAACGCTCCATTGTAAAAGTCAATTAAGGATTCAAGTTAGTATTAAATTAAGTTCTATTTAATTTAAATTGTATATACGTAATCAACCCTAGCTATAGTTTAATCTGTTATAATATCTTATAATTAAATATTTAAAAAAAATTTATATAAAATAATAATTCGGTTGTCAATAATAAATTTTGTTGGGCATTAAAATAAGTAATTTTTTAAATAATTACAATTAAAAATAATAAACATTGCTAACTGTGTTTAATTGTTAACAAGCAAATTAAAATTTATTGTTTAATTAAAAATTTAATTAATGTGATAAGATAGTAAACAATAACCAATAGATAATTCACAAGTTCGATTTTTAAGTAGTAATATAATATTTAGAAAGTACCTACATGTAATTTTATTATTTTAACCGCGAAAATTGTTTGAATTAAGAGCTGGAAGAGAAGGCCGATAACAAGAATCTATGTAAAAGCTCGTACACAGAAAATTGCACGTTAGTTCTTTATCAACAGTCAACAACTAACTTCCGAGCAAAATTTAGTGTTCAAGTATTTTATTAACTACTGACATTTATAATTTACATGATGTGATAATAGAAACAATAAAGGAAATATAAAAGTGAATTAATCTATGATACCCAAAATTGGTTCACATATCAAGAGGTTTTTACTTACATTTAAGGTCTGTTAATCTTAAATTTTTTTATTTTAATTGATTTTAAAATATCTGCATATTTTTTGTAAAAATATAGCATTGTATCAAATGCCAATATATATTTTAAAAATCCAAAATTTGCAATCTCAAAGTATTTTGTTCGACTGCAACTAATATTGCAGTGGGTAAAAAATTAATTTATATTCAGGAAAAAATAGCTTACATAAAAAATGGAACAATATTAATTACAATATAAATTTTATGCGCATAGTAATAAACTTATTAATTAAAAGTATGAATTACAAAAAAATAAGAAAATCATAATCGATTGATTGACTTTTCCAATTGCAATCTAATATTGCTGTATTGTAGATACACGAGGTCGAATCAAATCCGTATATAATATGACAATCGTTATTTTTGCGAATAACTCCAGAACACATTTCCAAATGTAAAATAAATGTGGCTTTACAATGCAAGTTGTTCGACCCCAAAACGTAATAATACGTAAAACAAAAATAATAATATTTCATTATGCAGTTTATCTTATTATATAATGTAATGTATTTAGTTTTCATGTTTTTGCTTTTTATTATGTACTAACTCAATATATTAACACAATTTAATGTAAAACGTTTTAATATTATTAACTCACGCTTCGTGAATTAATTAATTTGTTTTGAACATTTTTTTTACATAATAATATACATAGTACTCTAAAAGTATTTAAGAGATAGTGCGGTAATTGAAAATAACACTTTAAAAATGTAAAAGTTACAAATTGCGTTAAAAAGTTTCTACATGAAAAGATTTCTGTGACGAAATGGCGGTATTAAAACGACGATTTTTTTTAAACATTCCATTACAAATTTCTAAACTGAAATATACTATAAATATATAAAAATATTATAATTAAAGTTTTTAAATTTATTATTATTATTATCAAAATTATCTTTTATTTTATAAGGGGGGGGAGACCAAAGAAAAAATAGTTACAAAAAATCTATTTACGTGAGATTATTTAATATTTATGTGAACGAATTATTTACTGGTGATTAATTAAAAACTTTTTTGTTTTGACTTTTGGGAGGCTCGACCTCCCAGAGCTTTCCCTCGCTACGCCCCTGATTTCAATATTGTACAATTGAAGTAAGTACGTACTACTTACATTTTTATTTTAATTTTATTCAGGGACGATTAAATATGTCTAACATACAATTTGATAAAGTGGGTCGAGTTTGTACTTGGTAATGAAAAATGCATTCAACCTTTGAAAAGTTTTAAATGATTTATAAAAACTATATTTCCAGTTAATTTATCAATACGTATTGGTTGCAGTAAGAGACATTTTAGATTTTTAACAAATAAGAATTTTGAATTGTAAAGGCTGCATGTAGTTATTACATAAGCTGTGTATATAGTATAAAAAATATATGACAAGGAAACACTGCCAAAGGACAACTCAATTTAATACTACAATAAATTTTGATTGTTTTGATAATGTTTTATATTAAAGAAACATAACACCTTTCCTGAAATATTACTCTACATATTGTACTCGTATAATTGACACATTACGCATATTAGTGGGTTACCTTGGATTAGATGAAAAAACATGCCCTGATTTAAAAAGGATATATTAACGTTCTATAAAGAGCTTATTTATCTATTCTATACTGACACATGTGGCATTTATTTGGACTTGGCCATTATGGCTATAAATCGATCATTAAAATTATTCCATTCATCCTGCTCAAATTTATTGAAAATTTGAATTTAAAATATTTTAAATTATAATATAAACAAAAAATACTACGTTCCAGATTATAAAGCCTCACAGACATTGGTAAATATGAAAAATAAAATAAAATGCTCCAGTTGAAGACTCATGTTTAAACAATTTTTTTAATAGAAATGTTTCCTTACCTTTTTTCAAACAGCAACAACTCCTAATACTGTTTTATGCCTCTTTAGAAATAAAAAAATGTTTTTGGAGGTAAATTGTGATGTAATATTAATACTTATTACGTTTACCTGAAGATAATATGCAATTTATACATTAATTACATTCAAATAATTTGTAAAGCAATTTGATTTAAATGAGCATCTTATGATAAACGGCGATGCATTCCAAAAATGTTTGTAATATCTTTATATCTAATAATAATAAATTAGAAATAACTGACTAATTTACTATATTATAATATTATGTTAAAATTAATAGCACAGAAAAGAATATACATAAATATGAGTCAAGGCAGAAGTCATCGCATACATTCTTCTTGTAGTTAATCCTAATTAAATACTGCTGAAAGCTCATAAGAAGAATTTGATTTTTATTGCCTTATTAATAATTAAATTTAATTTTTTCGATATAATTCGATAAAGTTTATTGTAATAAATTGAATAATATTATCAAAAAAAAAAACTGAAGAACTAAATATGCAATAAAAAAAATAATATGTGTAAAAAATGTATGTAAAAAATAAAATTTTGGTATACTTTAACAGAAAGATGGCATAATTATGATATAATGCATTAAAAAGGTTTGAAAAACAAAATCTGATTTTGTTTTTATTTCTCAAGTAATAAGAAGCAAAACATTTTTTTGAGCTCAATTTAAATTATTTTATGCTTTATAATAATAAGTTAATGACCGCAGAAAAGTTCTCATGTAAATTTGTTTTATGTAAATATAAATATTGTTTTCTTGAAAAAAATATTTTGTTAATTCATTGTTTTTCCCAGATGGTTGCTTTATTTTGATCATTTTGAGAAAGCGAATTTCAAGACCTGCCCCCTATATTTATATAAAATACCATAGATAGCTTAACTTAGAAATAAAATTGTATTGTTTCTAACACAGACAGAACACTCGGTATGGTTTAAAACAATTTTAATTATGCCGGTTACACAACGACTTACGTTCCTATTATTTCATTTTAATTGTTGGAATTCCAACAAAATTTGAAAAATTTGGGCAACAAAGTTTGGGAAAATTGCTTAAATAATTATTTAAGAAATTTTCCACAATAATTTAAAAAATTAATTACAACTTTATTTTTTTAATAATATTAACATCATAAAACTGTACGTCAAAAATAGCGGCAAGATCTGTACAATACATTAAACTTAATCAATATTATGAGTGATAATTTCTCGACACTTTTAATTGTAAAAGTTTTTAACAACTCAATAATTAAAATTATTACAACTAACAATTATTTTTACCATTCTAAGAAAAAAATGTAAACAGATGTATTAATTAACACGCAACGTTATATTTGGAATATTTCTAAAAAATAAGGTGGGGTATGTGCGTTTTCGGGGCAAGGTATCCAACCCTGAATGATTTATGTATTGCCATATCATTTAATTTACTATTTATTTGGAAAAGTGGTTTTTTGCTTAATTAATTTGAGTTTGTTTAAATTTTATTTAAAAAGGGGGGGTTAAAGATATGTTTAGACAGTTTAACTTTAAAGCACGAAGGCTTAAAGAAAAATGAATAAAATCAAAGCTTAATCGATATCAAATCTACAGCTTATATACAAATTTACAAATGTTTACTTTACAATATTGAGATATTGGAATTATAAAAATGTGCTATCTTGCGTTACTCTATTAATATATAATCGAATTGTATCTAATTGTTCATTATTGACATTACCTAGTTATTTTAGTCAAGTAGTATTTTAAAATAAACAAACTAAACAAAATGTTAAAAAATTTATATTTTAAGTTCTCTTTCTATTATAGAGTTGCATTTTTCTAATAATTAATATTCATTTTCACACACAGAGTGATTTTAAATTAATTAATTAATTAATTAAAAAAAATATTTTAAATTTTAATTTCTTTTAAATAAACAGAAAGGTTGGAAGCTTTTGAAAAAATACAAAAATGTAAACTTTAAAGTTACGTTCTAATATATTATATTTTGAATAAAGTGATTGTTTATCTACTTAAAAATAAATTAAAGTAAGATTAAGTGAAGTTAGTTATAAATTAAAATCTATACAGAAAAAACCAACTAAATTTTGCGTAGGAAAACAGAATTTGTTAATAAAAACCTGAATATATGAAAATTAATTCTGTAAATCTACAAGAAAAATTTCATAGCTTGTATAAGTTTTCTGTGTATAAACATGAAGGTCAAATAATAATATAATTGAAATTACCAGTTCGAATTATTTTGAAAAATTAATTGTATTTGAGAATTAGGATAAAAAAGGTAGTTCAATAAGTTTGGTGAAAATGAAACCAGGAATTTTTTGAAACAATTGTTTTATAATTTTTCAACTTAGCTCCTTTTAACTGGATACAAATATTCCAACGATGTTCAAGTTTTTTAATACCGGCTGTAAAGTAAAATTTATCCAAACCTTCAAAATATGAATTCGTTTCTACGATTACTTCATCATTTTTCAGATTTGGAAATTGGAAATAATTACAAAGTGCCAAATCTGGGGAATATGGTCGATGAGGAAATAATTTGTAGCGTAATTCTACAAGTTTTGCTGTTGCAATTTTTGACCAATGAGATGGTGAATTATCATGATGAAAACATATTCATTTTTTTTGCAAATTAGATCGTTCCTGTTTGATTTCATCATTAAATCGATCGAATAAATATTATACTACATGCATTCAAAAACACAGTTGCCATAAGCTTCCTATGACACCGTTTTTACCTTATTTGAAGCAGTTGCACCGACTTCCACCCATTGTTTAGACCAGTGGTTCCCAAACTTTTTTGTCTCGTAGACCACTTGCTATGTTTTTCGGTTTTGGGTAAACCTCCTACTTACCTGGTATTGATTTTTTCAAATTAAAACGAACCAAATTAATATTTATTACAGAAAATAACTAAGCAAAACATTAAAACCTTTAGTGGGAGAGATAGACCTGATGCATTATTAACAAATTTAATCTCAAATCTCCTCGGTTAATGACGTCCAATATTTTTCTTTTTGTTGTTAGAAGATTGACAACCACGCTGAAACCCCTTTCCACTAGGTATGAGGAAAGGAGATTAATTTAAATTTAACCCAGGAGCGTATCAGGTGCTATAATAGTTTCTGCAATAGTACCTAACTACCAGTTAGGTAAGGTAACCACTACTTCTAAATGAGATCCACTATCGTTGACCCCCATTTACATCTCATAGATTTCACAAATTTTTTAGACTTACATAGACCTTTTTCAGGTCGTCGTCGACCTCTAGGAGTCGATATAGACCACTTTGGGAACTACTGGTTTAAACTGTTCTTTGGTTTCTGGCGTTTAATAATGAATACAGAAATAAATTGACGCAAAAATTCGCTTGGATTATCTTGAAACAATTTGTAACACGTTTGCTTTTTTGAACATCAGTTAACAAATGCGGCAGTTATCTTGCCGATAGCTTTCTTAAATCCAAACGTTTGTGCAATATTGAAACCGTTATATCAGTTGACATGTTCATAGCTTTAATAATCTCACGAATTTTTAATCCATCTATTTGATTTTCACCGGACTTATTGATCTCTACTTCTATACACTGGTATACTGTCAGTCTGACAGTTACTGTCAGTTAATAATTCCCACGATTTGCTTTTTTTCCTATAGACAATAGGGTAGAAGATCATTTTTTTAACATGTTAAAACAAAAATTTCGTAGAATTATCTATTAATTTATGGATACTGGAATATTAAATTATAGGTTAAGCGTTTTAAAGGTGTCAAGAAGTGGTTTCGTCACTTTATTTGAAAAAAATCACGAAAAATCTTCTTTTTAATGCCGCAAATTAGAATCCGATACGATTTATAATAGACAAGTCTCAGATTTGTAAACAGAGAAGTGGACGAAACGTGACGTCATTCGTGCAAGCGCGACCGCTATAATACTACATACACGTATTAAAAATTGAGTGCAGTGCATGTAATTCGTATTGTTTTTATACGATATAAAATCAAGAAAAATGCCTCAAGAATGTGAAAGCAACTGTAATCATAGTTTTTTTTCATTTCCCAAAAGGAATGAAATCTAAAATTGAACCGCAGTGGTTGGATAAAATTAAAAAAAGAACGTCGTATCTACCAAAGCAAGTCGTGTATGCTCAATCCACGAAAGTGATTTTAAACAATCGTCACTACTGAAAAAATACCCAACCCAATATTCGCTTGCACGTATTACGTCATTGCGATTGCAGTTCAACCACTTCACGACACATAAAATCTCGGGCAGTAGCGGCTGGAAGATTTACCAACCATGGCAATTCCGGGTTTACCACCAATCGAGTGCTACCTCTTTTGAGTTCCGCCTTTGGCGAATTTTGCCTACATTGGCAAAATGTCAAAAGTCTGTCAAAATACAGCCCGGAACGCTCGAGCGTATGTATATCCAGAGCTGAGTAGTATTTCAATTACATGTATTTAAAATACGTATGTATTTTGTAATTTTATTTAAAATACGTATGTATTTTGTAATTTTATTTAAAATACAAATAAAAACGTATTTTATATTTAAAATACATTACTCAATTACATTTTATCGCCATTTAAAAAATTTTAAATTAAAAATGAACAAACTAAACAAAATGTTAAAATAATGAATTTTAACCGTAAAGTAAAAAATACATATTATGTACGTACTTAGAAAGTTATTTAAAAAACATTTTAAAAATGCAGTAATTTACATTTAACAGGTTTAGACTTAGAATATTTGAATAAACAAGAAAAATAAAAATTACTATGTGTAAATTGATAAATTTTTTTAAATACTGACCAAGAATGTTTGAAATAAAAAATTACGTTATAAAAATATGATAAAAATATAAAATAAAGACTTAGTAACTTCATTTTTAAGTTATTTTTTATTAAATTTTAAATTATTTTTATTTATGATAAGATTGATTTTTACATGTTACATGAAATTAAAATTAAAATTTAACACATAACTTACATATAAGTTCAAAAACTAATTTATTTATAAATTTACCGCCGAACCTGTAAATTTTATTTATAAATTTATCATTGAACAACAAATAGGTACATAAAATAATGTATTTTGCACAGCCTTGTGTATATCTAATAATTTTTGCTAGTGAATGCATACATTAACTGATTTATCTTGGTTTTTCAAAAATATTGATATAATAACTAAGAATAAATATAATACTGTTTAATTTACTTTTAAATAAAATAAGTGTTATATGTCATAATATTATTTTATTAAAAACGTATAAACGTATAAATGTATAAAAAATATTAATTAATTCTAGAGAATTATTAATTATTTATATTAATCATCATTAGCAATTAGAAATAAAATTACTATTATTTTAAAAATGTGATTAAATATTTAAATTACCATTTAATTTGTATTACTGCAAGGAGTGTTACAATGACCTTTCGAAATGCGTAAAACCTGAACGCTTTACTTCTTTTTTTTTTAATTTTTTTTTAGCAATACTTTTCCAATAAAGTAGGTTATAGAGTTATAGAATACCCCAGCGTTTGTGACGCATTAATCCTTCAGATTTCAATAAAGTGCAAAAGATGCGCTGTGCAACAGCAGGTTTAGTAAAAGCGCGGTCATAGATGTTGAGCCATAGGGCAATGATCCCCTTTAACCCCCCCCCCCGCCCCACCTAAATATTGTAATATTTTAACAGCGGTATCGTCAAAAAACAAAAACATCAAAAAACAAAAGCGCTGAAACACGATAAAATATGTCTGGTGGTACAATAATATAAATAATTGACTAATATGCATATTTAGTGCTATGTATTACGTAATTAGTTAAAGTTTTATTACAATTTTTTATTAAATTATATAAAGCAAAATTTTAACCTTTAACCACTGACATGCATGTTTTTGGACGTAAATACTGACGTGCGTATATCATACCGCGCATTTTCTGTTTTCTTTTTAGGGATAATCAGATTAATATCAGTACAAATTTTTACCATGTTCTTTATGAACTACATATTTCTAAATAAAATTAATTTCATTTACGTGTATCTGTTAGAATTTAGAATTTATAAAAAAAAAACAAAACCAAAGAAGAGAAGTTAAAAAATTAAAAATTAAAAAAAAATCAAGCACAGTGGTGAAACTGAAGTTTGTCAATGTCTTGAGCTTTCAGCTGTAGCTTCGGCACGCGCAAGAAGAGTGTCCACAGCTCCAATCGCCAACCCTACAAATCTTATTAACTCGACTATCATTTGCCAGTACGGAGAAACCGTTTCCCTTCTTTGATAGAGGACCCCCCGATAACCACTGGTAAGAAGATGTTCAAATCTTCTCCCTCATTGTTCGAATTGATGCTGTTAGGCATCAATAGGCCTGATTCCGACCTTGTTTGCTCTTTTGCCAAAAAAAACGTTAGGAGCTAGTAGAGTCCTTGATGCTCTTAAGAACTTTTGACTTTCGACGTTTTTGTTTTGATATGGAATCGAAAAAGCTGGATCCAACACTGATCTAAGTTATTCTTAACTTAAGTAAGCATTAATCATAGATTAATATTCAATAAAGCCTAATTTTTTCGAATGATTGTGCTATAGCTTTGACAAATAAAGAGCTCCCAAATTATCTCACAAATTAGGCCATTCAGTAATAACTAGAATGGATAACAGTGTATAATTATAAATATTTCTTATCAACACACTCACTGATAATTTTAATAATTTCAATATAAACTCTTTAATAAACAAGTTGTCGTAACAATTTATTGTAAAATCTTTTCGATAAAAATAATAATATAGGTTACTTCAGTTCCATTGTTTATTATGAAATATAATAACTTTCTGTGCTACCTCTGCTACAAAAAATATCCCAGAAAATAAGCTATAGAGGACCGGGAGGTTGACTCTAACTTAATATAAATTTTAAAAATTAAATTTTTATCGAGATATCTCAATGAATTATAAAAAACTATTTGGCTCAAAGTAAGACTATGAGCTATTGTTACTCTCAATAAAACAGACATTTTCAAGGAAATTCGGCAATGAAATGGAGGAAAATTAAATTTTAGGTTTTTTGGACACATAGGAAGTAGATAGACTGTATTATCTTTTAATTGAAAATTTTCAAATAAAATTATGGTAATACCTATATTAAATTTAAATAATTGGTCGTCGGTCCTTAACTCAAATGTTTTTGACGTAATATTCATTTTCTTGGTAATGAGTGTACGTAGAAATTACTTCAACTTTAATTTACTATACTGTATCATAAATTCAAAAAAGCAATATATTATAATTTAAATTAAATTAAACTTGGTAATGCAATATGGAGTTATTTCTTGACTATTATCAATCTTCAGTTGCATTAAACCAAAAATAAAGAAAAATACAACATGTTATTTACTTCTAAAGGTACAATTGCAAAATGTAATTGCAACAAAGTGAAATCACTTCAAGTTGACGAACACTTTGGTCAACTTTGCGTAATCCCAAACGAAATGTATAAAGCAAAATTGTAATTAAGAGCAAATATATTTAGAAATTGGAAAGTACGTACCGTTTTTGCCAGCGATTTTGATATTTTACTAATTTACAATTATTACTTGAGCATAAAAAGTACAAGTAATAATAAATTACTATGCGATGTTGTTTACAAATTAAATACAGCTGTTTTTAAAAAAAAGCGATAACATTTGACAAGAAAACAACAAAAACTACGCAATTGGTAAATGTTTTGACAATTTTTTTGGAGACTAAAAACGTGTAGCACAAGAATTGCAAGAATATTTTTAATTAATGGACAGATGTGCGACAATTAAGAACTTACAATGTATAACATAACAAATACATAAATTAATTTATAACGTGGACCTTCCAAAACTCCATTGAAGCTTTTCTAGGACGACGCCGCTTTTGTGTATGGTTTTGGTAAAAAATACTACAAGGCATAATAATATTTGCGACATATTATAATGAGGTCACATGATATATAGTTTATTTAATTTTCAAGAGCAGTATTAAATTACATAATTACAATGTAAAATTAAAATATTATGTAGTTACAGTTTTTGCTCTAAATTAATCATAAATAAGCCCGTAACATATGAATGAACGTTTTTTCCATACAGATTGGTGTATCTAAAATGTAACTGGTTGAATGCTTTTGATAAAAATATCGTTCGGTTAGTATAAAGTAAACAGAACCGTATTCTAAATTTTTTTTTAAAGATCATTAGCAAAATTTCTTATAAATTTTGTTCAAACTTATTTCTCGCTTTCTGACCAAATTTCCTAGTTCGGAACTGCTACTTTCTTGACAGCAAAAAGAATTTAAAAATAAATTTTATTTTATTTAAAGTGAACTAACACTTTTCTTCCTCTAAACATCGAAAAGAAGGTTCAAAACATTGGTTTTTTAAACCTTTAATTTTTTAAACAAATCAAAACTTCCCTACGACCTTTGGTTGGTAGACCTGAATTATTCAAATGCCTTAATTTGGTATACCTGGGTATTATACTGTAATATTGGTAACAGAGTTACTAGGTCTAGAGAAAATTCCCTATTTTTAGGGAGTTTTCATTCGTTGAAAGAAAATTTAAGGAAATAAAGAATGTTTAGAAATTTTTAATGGAAATTGAGTATTAAAAGTTTTTTTTGTATTTTTAAAAATACTATGTATTTTTCTAATGTTGACTAAAATGTTTGTATGATTATAAATTTGATAAATAATGTTTATTGATTTATTTTAAAAAAATGGGTTAATAGAAATACGGAAAAAGTACGTAGTTGGAAAATATATACATTTTTGTATAGTTGGTAGAACTCCTACCAAATGGCACAGCACGATTAATTTAATTATTATTCTGATTTTAGTTTCTCATTAGTTTAAAACATTAATACATAATATTTATTTTTTCAAATTTTAATTTATTTAAAAAAAGATCTAAGTGGGTATTGCGTAATTATAATTGAATTATAGCACACCAAGTTTATAAATTACGTAATGAGTGAGGGGGGGGGGGGAGAGTTAGAATTTCATGACATTAGAAAGAGGGGGAAGGGGTTTAAATTACAATGTTACTATCGTTAATTTTTCGAATTTTATTAATATTTAGAATTTTAAAAATTTTTCGAAATGAAATATTTTGAAATATGAATTTTGAAAGAATTTCTAAAATTAATGTTTTAGATATATTATTTGGTCGTTCTACTTTTTGTTTTGTTTGAGTTTCACTTAATAGTAAGTATTAATAATAATATTTAATAATAAATGATAAAAATTAATAAAAAATATACTTTTTCGAATATCGCTTGGTATATTTTCATAAGTTTTCTTCATACGATGAATTTAAACGATTCTGCGCAATGCGCATTACGTTTTGCAAATCTAGGGAAATCTGGGGAATTTTCAAAATCTTTTCTAGGGAATATTTTTTTGACCCGGCAATCCTAATTGGTAATACACGTATTTTTGTATACTTAAGTTATACACGTGTGAATGTTGTTTTTTTACATTTTTAACTGTGTTTGTTCCTGTGGCTAATAAAATAAATCTTTGAACATGTCGTTTATGTTAACACATTTAACCAACGGATGGCAAGTGGATCAAGCTATTCTTTCTGAAGATGATCGCGTTGTCATAATACGATTTGGACACGATTGGGATCCGCAATGCATGAAAATGGACGAGGTTTTATTTAGCATCGCAGAAAAGATTAAAAATTTCGCCGTCATTTTTGTAGTGGACACAAGTCAGGTTCCAGATTTTAATAATATGTACGAATTGTTTGATCCTTGTACAGTTATGTTTTTCTTTCGAAATCGACACATTATGGTCGATTTCGGAACTGGAAATAACAATAAAATTAACTGGGTGATAGATAATAAACAAGAAATGATTGATATTATCGAAACCGTTTATAGGGGAGCCAGAAAGGGCAGAGGTCTTGTTGTTTCTCCTAAGGACTATTCCACCAAGTACCGCTACTAATTAAAAAAATTCAATTTGTTTTGCGAATATACAAAAAACATGAAACTTTTATGTTTAATTTAAAGTGTAAAATGTAACAAATTTTTTAATTTAAAATAAAGGTTTTTCGAATTTTATTAAATAATTATCGTAAGTATAAAATTATTGTTACAGTGGATTATGAATAATTTAAAAAGTAACATTTATATTATGGTCTTCGTATATTTTTTGACGGAAACGTTGTCGTTTTGAACGATTTTTTGGCATTGGCAAAGTCAGAATAAAGTTGTTTACCTTTTTGCCCGGAGTCGAACTCTCTTCAAAAAAATTATATTATACCTAATATTATATAAACTATAAATAAATATTATTTTACAATCGGGTTGGATTGGCCTGTCTATCGTTTATCAATTTTTTGAAAATGGGGGGTTTAAAGATTTGTGTTTTTGAGATACACTCTGAGATTGTTTTTGAATTTTACAGCATCTTTATGACACCTAACATGGGGTGATATAAGTGTAAAGTATTTAAAATTGAGCCAGTCGAGAATAAGATAAAAAAGGTAAATTAAGTGATGATGGGAGAAAAAAGAAGAACGTGGTAGGTAGTCCTTTATTTAATCCCGAATTTCCAAGTACGAGGAAAGGAACATTTCAAGCAGTACCGTAGCAAACTCTTCTGGCACCTGTGGATAATTAGATTGCATGCCCCCCCTCCCCCCAAAATTTTTTCAAAAATTCTGAACTATTATTTATTAGGATTCAGATAAGTAGATACTTATATATTTATTTTTATATTTTGAATAAAAAGAATTAAATAGTATTAAATGAAAGAGCTTCTTGCAAAAAACATACAAAAGTTTATTAAAATCACAATTTATTGTACTTTTCTCGATTTCATTGCCGCAAATTCATCGATAACATCCTCAAAATCAATTTCTCTAGCAATTTAATCTGTTATAGATAATTTTTTTATGTGCCACCTAAAAATAAGATAGACCAATATTTTTAGTTTAAAAGATTTTTCAAGGTTTAGCGCCACTATTGCGATAAAATGATTGAACATGAAAATTCAGATAAAGAAGAAATAATAGAATATAATTAGACAAACATAATATGAAGAAATTAAATCTGAATTGTAAAAATTATTATACATCAGACAATTGAAATTAAAATTTAAAAAAAGTCAATTTACAAAAAAGTTTAAATAAAATAAATAGAAAAAATTTAGATGAGTATGGAAAAAAACTTTAAATAGCACATACATGAAAATAATGAAAACTTAATGCTAGAAATAAATGGATATACGAGTAATAACCAAAAAATAAATAATTTAACAGAAGAAGCTAAAATAGAAAAAGGAAAATATTGACGTCATAATTATATTAAAATCTTCAAACATGAAGAATTTGTAATCTTGTATCTTCAAATGTGAAGATAAATTGGGAGTATTAAAAACAGTTGATGATGATAAATGTAATAGCGAATAGAGAATAAATAATTTTGGATTCAAAAAAATAAATAAAATCAAAATAACACAGAATGATTTAAAAAAATTAAATGTGGATATTTTAAAATTTGAAAAACATGGAAAATTTTCTAATTGAATATTTGGGTACATTTTAAAAAGAAAAATATGAAAATCGGATGGGTAATATGTAAAGATTGACTGGCATTCAACGATTAAAAAACAATTGGGATATGATCAAAATTTGGTTTAAGAGGAATAAAAATAAATTATGTTTTTTATAAAGAATTGGATTTACGTATGAAAGGTGATTGAGTTGTTTTCTAGATACCTACTACAAAGATTGCTTTTTGGAAAAGCATTAGATCGAAGTGGACAAGTGGAAAAAATAGTCATAAAGATCAAAAACCAGGAATATCCTGTACTTGGTTCAAAAATTAGAGTCTAATCTAAGTTGACCGCTATGTAATTAGCAATTTTTCTATAAAATCTTTATTTTTAATTGATAGTGTGTATAAAATATTTGTAAATAATTTTTACTTTGATTTATCTCCAGATTTTAAAAGGGGGGGGGGTTAAATGCTATATATTTTAGATGGAACATTGGCTAAAATTTTGATTTTAAATTAATTTTGGAAGAATCGGCAGAGGCAAGAGATGTGAAAGATGATATTGAGTAGTTTTATTTAATAATTAATGAAATAAAAATTAAAGTCATAGTTTGTAATTAAAAGAAATATTTTATAATTTAAAATTAAAACTTTGATATGATCGACGAAATGGTGAAAAGATAACAACCGCGTGATAATTGGTATCACATTTCATTCGTATAGAAATTTTACATTAGTTTTAATTATAAATTTAAATAATTTGGAAGATTTATGTTTCTGAGCTGTACCTTGAGATTGTCTTGGAATATCATCAGCTTACTGTAAATATTTTCATTTTTTTGGTACAGTTATTTGTTTTTAGACTGTAGGCTGCTTTGTATGGTAGAAATGTCAAACGCAAGTGTCAGTTGTTATTTTAGGTTAAATCATAGGCGGGGGGGGGGTATGCAAAAATCTACGAGGTATTTTAGTTACTATATCGTAATTCTATGTTGACTTAATTTTAAAGAATTAATGCACATAATAATATCGTACGTAGTACATTAATCATTAAAATTTAATAACCACCTAAATAGCACTGCACCGAGTTGGGTTTTCAGTCGTATTTATAAAAGTACGGTTTCAAGCCTCATCAGATATTTAGATTTTAATTTTAGTAATTTCCTGCGAAACCATATTTTCAAATATTGACATTTTATACTCGTGCTAAATATAAAGAGTAATAAAAAATTTATCGTCAGCTTAAATAGACCATTGATTTTTTAAATATATTTAAAAAATATGAATAACTAGATAATCTAGATCGTAGGTTGCGGAACTTTAAAATACTATGATAATTTAAAAAGGACATCCTTATAATTTAACAATATTTTTAACTTTTGATATATTATGTTATGTAACAGTACGCATATAATTCGGAATTGAGTTTTGATAATTTATTTATTCTTATATATTGTTTTGAAATAAACCAGTAATTGATTTGTACCAAATTTTTTTAATTTTTTTAAAGTTTTCTTTAAGAGTTTGCTCAGGTGGAAAGTAAACTATATAGTATACAAATATACAAAAATTTAAAAATTAACTGATTAATTAAATCAATAAAATGCTAATTATTATATTAGTGTTGGAGTTGAGTGTTGTACAATAATTATTTTGCTTGCTTTATTTATTGTTGTTATGAATTATATTTACCCCCGAACCTTATCTTTTAATTGCATATTTTTTCAATTAAAAATTTGTAATGTTAATTTAGTAATACAAATTTATACTGCTTGTATGCTAAAAATAAATAAAACTTTAAAAGCTCTACTTTAAATTTCAAACTTTACCTTTAACAGGTAGAATACAAAGTTTTATTTTCATGTTGAATTTTGGTATTTTTAATTGAAAATATTTCCGTAAAATTTATAAATCTATAATAAAGCAAAATAAATAATATCTTAAATAAAGTTTCAAAACCACTTAGTACTGCAACAGCCAGATTGTAAAAATATTGGTAAAGATTCCAACAAATTGATTTATTATTTACTATTATTATTATTATTATTATTATTAACAACTACAGATTAGAGCAGAGGCACAAGAGTACCTATATTGCTCAAAAGCACCAAAATACAACAAAAGACAAGTTCAATCAACTTACAGCAAACACTAATACAAAATAATACAAACATTAAAACATTCTACAATATAACACAAAGAGTAAAAAGAAAAAATAAATACGCCCATCAAGCCATCAAAAACCCATCAAGTCTGGCCTTAAAAGAATTTACAGACGGCGCGCTAACAACATCTGGCGGTAGTGAGTTCCAAATATTAAAAACTCGGTTGCTTATGAAGTATTCCCTGGCTCTCGAACGATAAATCTCATGAGTCAGCATGAGGCCATTTCCACGCAAACGCTCATCATCCCTGAACCGCAGCAGGTGTCTAAGGTCAACCGAAAACAAGTTATGAGCCAAGCGATAAGTAATGATTAAGTCACCACGAACAAGTCGATCGCATTCACTTGAAAGGTCAAAAATATTAAGACGGTTCAGGTAAGACGGTCGCTGCCTGCCATAAGGGAGTCTAGTAGCAGCGCGCTGCACAGACTCAATGAGAATAAAATCTCTGGCCCAAGTAGGACACCAAACACCAAAGCCATATTCCAAGACTGGACGTATATATGTCTTATATAGAATGCAACTAGTGGGCACATTTATGTTGCTAAAAATTCTTTTAAAAAGACCTAATACATATTTAGCTTTATTGCACCTGACCGCAATATTGTCAGACCACATCAAATCAGAATTCATAACAACACCGAGATCGGTAATCTTATTAACACTTTTGACGACAACATTATTTATCACATAGCTAAGGCGAGGATTGTTTTTACCGATGCGCAACACCGCGCACTTGTCTACATTGAGAGGAATCAACCAATCACGGCACCAACTAATCACAGTGTTTAGGTCACTCTGGAGCTCACTATGCAGAGTCAGCGGGTTCGCGTATATCTTTGTGTCATCGGCATACTGGGAAAAACCGCAAGACAAAGAACACCCCAGATCGCATGTGTACACCAAAAACAGCAATGGTCCAATCACTGAACCTTGGGGGACTCCACTTATCACCGGTCTAAATTCTGAAAAGTCAGTACCCACTTTAACTCTAAATTTTCGGCCAGAAAGATAGCTGGCTATCCACCACAGCAACCGTCCACGTATACCGGCACATTTCAACTTTTCGACCAGACGCATGATCGGAACCCGATCAAAAGCCTTCGAAAAATCCAGATATATCACGTCGGTTGGCAATTTCTCGTCCAAGGACTTGGTCCAACTATTTAAACACGTTAGCAGATTTGTGGTAGTAGACCGACCGGGAAGAAATCCGTGTTGCTGATCAGGTATAACTTTATGCAGAAGCAAGAACGGCACCATGTAGTCAACAATAATTCTCTCCATAACTTTAACCTCTACGGGAGTCAAACTGATCTGTCTGTAATTTTCAGGGCTAAGCTTGTCCCCCTTCTTATGGATAGCTATTACCGTTGCCGACTTCCAACAATCAGGAAGAACAGACATGTCCATACACCTCTGCATAATCATCGACAGAGGAAGACTAAGGGTAAAAGCACACTGCTTCAAAACTATCGAAGGGAGACCACCTGCTATCGAGGAGGAAGATCTTGGTAATACTGCGAGTTTCTCATAAACAGATTCGCGAGAGATCACAATGTTATCAAGTGAAA
Organism: Cantharis rustica; assembly: GCA_911387805.1. Classification (NCBI taxonomy): domain Eukaryota; kingdom Metazoa; phylum Arthropoda; class Insecta; order Coleoptera; family Cantharidae; genus Cantharis; species Cantharis rustica. The sequence goes on from OU426879.1 coordinate 43,521,777, forward strand.
AAGCGTTAGGGCGAAATCCAGGCTCAGGAAGGGCGCCTCCGGGCTCAGCTACGTAATTGGTTTCAAAATACTGTGAGAAAATCATGGCCGTTCTCAGATCATTATCAGAAAGCAATCCATCACAATCTCTGACGCGAGGGGCATGCACATTGGAAGACATAGAATTTCTAACATACTTAAACAATTTATTTTTATTACCCCTAGCAATCAACCCATTTTCATATTTGGTCTTAGCTTGCATAATTACCTTGGCCAAGTTGTTTGAAAACTGCCTATGAACGGCGTATTCCCGTTCACCCCCCGTACGCCTAAATCTTCTCCACAACGTCTCTTTATATTTTAATTGGCTCAACAAGTGCCCACTAATCCAAGGCTTCTGTGGATTATATCTAACAGAGATCATTTCGCTACAGGCACTGATAGTACTTTTAACAATATTAGTAAATAAAAGCCACTGTTCGTTAATTTCCATACCATCAAAAATTGGTTCCCAATCAATCATCTGGAGGTTGAAGTCGACCTCTTCAAAATTTATTCTGCAAAATTGTTCAACCCTAAACCCAACACGCGTCCCCACAATCTGCAAATAGCACCGTAAGACTTCGTGATCAGATTTCCCTATAGGGGGCAAGTGCTCGGGCTCGGTAAGCAGACGCCGATCAGAAACAAATATGAGATCCAAAAGCGACGGGTTCGCACCAGCCCTATATCTTGTAAAGCCATCAACAATCTGTCTCAATCCACTAGAAAAAACAAAGTCTAAAAATAACGCACACGAATCAAAGCTTCCCGAACGAACCGCCGGATACACAAGATCTGGCCAGCTAACACCAGGAAAATTAAAGTCGCCGAGGACTATAACGTTCTTACGGTTGCGTATAACGGAAGAAATTTCCCGAAACAAAGCAGCATCATTATGCACCGAAGAGGATGGGGGTCTGTAAACGCAACAAAACGTTATCAGTTGAGTCTTAGTCTTTATATTAAGACATAACGCTTCGCACCCAGGAATATTCATTGTACAACAGTTTACTTTCGCTGAAATAAAATAGCTGTCATTCAAATAAACACAGACACCCCCACCCCTGCCGCTCACTCTGTCTGCACGAAACAATGAAAAGCCGCTAATACTAATAACCGAATCCGGCAGAGTCTCGGAAAGCCAGGTCTCACACAAAAAGACAAGAGCCGGATCAACACGTTGCACCACGGGCACAAATTCGGAGAACTTTGAAGATAAAGAAGCAATATTAGTATAAAGTATGGGCAGGTTTAAAACGTTATCTAGTTTTTTTGTCGCAAGATACTTGTAACCTGAGGAATACCTCCAATGTAACGAATGGTTAAGTTCTTCTCACCGGCATCAATGCGACTTTTGAGGCTACTCTGCACGGACCTTAAAAATTCTAACTGGCGAGGGGTTTTATCATCTCTAATCACGATTCTTGGGTAGTTGCTATTTATTAAATTCTTCTTCAGTCTAAGTATTTTCCTAGCAACAAACTGATCGGCGAGTACAACCTTAATAGGTCTAGGACGACCCTCATCTGCAACTCGACCAATTCTCGTAACCTTAACAACGGCACGACCAGCATCTGGAGAAATCACATGCAATATCTCGCATATTACACGTTCATCGTCTCCTACTCGATCTTTAAGCTCACCCACCTGCTCGCCGACACCAAAGATAATCAAGTTCTTGGAACGTATTTGCCTCTCATTCACTTCGTTCACCACCTCCTCAAAATCCACACCCGTCCGAGTTACTGCGCCGTCAACCAGTTGCTGCTGTATGGAATCGATCCTTAGGTTGAGCTCCTCACGAAGAGAAGCTATCTGCTGAGATACATTTGCAGTGAACTCGACTTTTAGATCATTGATGGAATTAATAATCTTCGCAAACTGGTCAAGATTGCAGTCGCATTTGGTACAAAACAGCTTGACTCTACGCTTGGCGCTTCGCGTAATCCTAATCTCATCATCAGAGAGCTTAGAACATTGGGTGTGCAGCATTCCATTGCAACCGTCACAGGTAATTGTTGACGACGATGGCTTAATCGCAGCGTTGCAGTTCACGCAGGCGTTCATATTCACAAAAATGACCCGGTTTAACCTCAAAAAATTCACGCAAAAATTGCTTCACAACAAGACACGCAACAATACCACGATAACTATCACTTCAACACCGGAGACAACCAGCAATCTACAAACCAGAGCTCAACTCAATTACAAAACGATATTAAACTCAGAAAAATTCAAACTTATGCAGAGCAAAACAAAACAGACATGCGTTCGACTGAACTTGTTTGTAATGAATTAATATTAAATTTAATTAAAAATTAAAAGATTCGAAATGTAAGTTTGTGCAAACTGGTTAATAATTTTGATAAAATTTGTTTGTATTATTAATTGATATAAATTGATTATTTAAGTTACGTCATTGAATAAGTGACAGTTTCATGACGTTTTTTAATGTTGAAATAATTACATTTTTATCTTTGTTTAGTAAAACTTTTTGAAAAACCAATCCACTTTATAGAATATCAGAAAATAATAAACAAGGCAACTACAAAAAAAAATTTTATTCACAAAATTTATTTACAAAAGTTTAATCTTAATTAATAAAATAATTTTTTAATAAAAATAAGAATTTTGTAAATTTAATTTTTTGGTTTATAGCTGCTTTGTTTATTATTTTCTGATTTTCTGTGAAATGGATTGTTTTTTCAAAAATTTTTATTAGACAAAATTTGTCCGTTAAATTTTCTATCCGGAATGGGTGTCAGATTTTTTGTCAAATGTTTCGTTTAAAGCAAGGGTTACAAACTCAAAGGCTAGGTTTAACTTTAGGTGGGCCGCAAAACAAAATTGAAAATACGTGTAACTGTCACACGCGATGAAAAAATAATTTTATTGGCATTATAACAGATGACGATTAAGTTAAAAATAAAAACATAAAAACAGTCATCATAGACCCCTTTAATTCAATAGAAAATTAAACTTAACAAAATGCAAAACTTAAAAATGTTCGTAGTTCGTAGTGGTCCGCATGCGGCTCGCGGTCTGCGTGTTTGACACTCCTTTTTTTTTTGTTTTGCGTCGGAAGGGGGAAAATCTTCTGAAAGACACCACCAGCCCGTACTGGGTCGTAGTGTGGGATTTCTACCCACTAAAAACCCCCTCCCGTTGGAATGTCCGGGATTCGCTTGCGCATTTCTTCCGTAACATACCCCGCTAGGTTTTCTGCCCGTTTGGGACTTTTTTCTTCTTTATATTTCGTTTGTTTCTTGGCTCTGTTGTAATTCTCTTTGTTGTCTTTCTTTTGCTGTGATGATGGAGTGTGCCTTTGTTTGAATGGTTTCCCATGTCTCCGAAGACCTCAGCATGCATTCTATTAGGTTTTCTGGTAAGAGGCTTTGTCCGACTGTGGATGTTACAGTCGTTCTAATTTCATTCCAACTGTGGCAATAGAAGAAAGTGTGTTCTGCAGTGTCCACTATGTCTTCGCAGTATGGACAGCTGGGGTTTGTTGTTTTTTTGAAGTGGTACAAGTATGCTTCGAAGTAGCCATGTTCTGAAAGTACCTGGGAAAGTTCATATGTTACCTCTCCATGGTTGCGTTGATACCAGCTTTTCAGGTCTGGGATGAGGCGGTGTGTCCACCTGCCTTTTTCGCTTGCGTCCCATTGTGTCTGCCATGCGTCTAAAGACTCCTCTCTTGCTTCTTTTCTATTTTGGTGTTGATTACAAAACAGGGCATTTCTCTCTTGTGTAGTTCGGTACCCTTTTATAATTCTCAGGGCAATCTTTCTTTGCAACTTTAGCATTTGTTCTGCGTATTTTTTTGTTCTCATAGCATCCGCCCATATGGGAGCCCTGTACAGCATTATCGATTCGGCCACTGATGCTATTACTCTTTTCTTCTTTTCTGATGGGCCTCCGATGTTGGGAAGGAGTCTGGAGATCCCCGCTGCAGCTTTTTCTGCTTTTGCGGCTGCCTTTGCAATGTGTGGGCCGAAAGATAGTCTGCTGTCCAGCTGAATGCCCAGAACAGTCATGGTCTTGGTGGGTGTAATTTGTGTGTCTGGCAAGCGGATGCATATCTGACGGTGTTTTCTTTTTCCGCACACCAGTACAGCCTCTGTTTTTTCCTGTACAAGAGTCAGTCCCTTGTTGGTCATCCAATCTCTTATGGTTTTTATTGTGGCTATGGCTTTGTCTTCTATGTCGTCTTCTGTTTTTCCCACCACTATAGCGTTTAGGTCGTCTGCGAATCCCAGCAAAGTTACTCCCTACGACACCGGCAGTGACAGAACCCCGTCGTAGCTAATATTCCATAGGAGAGGCGCCAGTACCGATCCCTGAGCCACTCCCGAAGAGACCTCGTAAGTGTTGTTCTGGAATGTGATGCTTCTATTCTGTAGATAGTTTGAAATAAGGTTTTGCATGGCTCCGCTTATTCCTTTATCCGCCAGCTCTGTCAGTATGTTTCTCCAGCTCGCTAAATTAAATGCATTTTTGACATCCAGTGAAACTATCATCACAAACCTCCTTGTCCTCCAGGTCCCTCCTCTGGCCCGATTTACGATGTCAGTTAGGAGATCGAGAGTATGAGTTGTATTTTAAATTGTATTTTAAGTCCAAACTGGTTTGGTGCCAGTCCTCCTAGGTTATCAATTTCGTTTTGCAGCCGGGTCAAGATGTATCTCTCGTATACTTTGCTAATATGATTGAGGAGGCATATCGGTCTATAGGAGGACTGATGGTTCGCAGGCTTGTCTCCTTTCTTTAGAAGAACTAGTGTGGCATTCTTCCATTGTCTTGGGAACTTGTGTTCCCTTGTGGAAAGGAGTGTTTGACACTCCTAGTTTAAAGCATACAGGATTTTGAAATAAACAGAAAAAAGGCTCAACATTTTCAACATTTTTTTACTTACTTTAATTCATAAAAAGCCGTTGATTTTAGACAATAAAAGGTTTAAATATGCTCTCAATCAATATTACTGAAAAATCAATATTTTCGGTGTTATGAGTGAAGGTAAAAATTAAAAAAAAAGCTATAAAGAGGTCTAACTCTCGAGATTTTGAATTTAGAAAAAAAATTTCTTAAATATTTTTCTTAGAAAATTCCGGAACACCTTGTATATAATATATAACCGACTATATTAAATTGCATTATATTAATATACATAATATGTATTATGCAGAATTACTCAGAATCTGTAATTAAGGATCAAAATTACTAATTTGATTTATACATAAAATATACCATTACTAATACTGTAAATATATTACATATTTATTATACCAATATACGATTTTAAAAAAGACAGTAAAATTGAAGCTCTTGTAATAAGTTCATCAAAAATTTATTAATATGTTAAGGTTTATGAATATGGCTATCAGTGGCAGTGCTAGAAATGCGACTTCAGTATTCTCTAGTAAATATGTTACTACCAACTTTACAAATGATGAACAACAACCCCTGTAAGTTAAAAAAAATCTGGATTAATTTTAAAGAATTTGAGATGATTTTAAATTGTGGAGGAACAAAAATTTAAAATATTGCGCAGATAGATTGGTCCAAGTTGCAGAATAATGCATTTTTGCTCACGGCCAGCTTATAATATGGTCACCAACAACAAAATTTATTATAATTATTAGATTAGCATGTTAGAAATCAAATTATTATTATTTATACACTCATTTTTAAAATAACCATCACGTAATTTATTATTTATCAATAGCAATGTTACTTGAATACATATTTATAGTAATAAGAACGACCTTGGTCTTCTTTTTTTTGATAACTTTAGAATAATAAATTATAGTTATTTAAGAATTCAAGAATTCTTAATAAAGCCAATAAAGATAAAAAAAATCGACAATTCATTTCAATTTCATTGATTTACATTTAAGTTCAAGACCTAGCAATTCAATGTTCAGTGGCCTAACTACTTTGAATTTGTAATCTGTAAAATAATCAGTCTTTCATGTGCCCTATACAAAGATTTATTTCGAGACTCGTTAAACTTTTGGCAATAAACAATAATGACTATAAATGCAAAAGTTTTAATTATTATTATTGATTAGCAAACAAAATGGCAATTTTCAAGATGATTTTAAAACCGGAAACACAAACTTGCTAATATCATTTAAAACTATTACTTTTGTAAAAGTTTCTGTTTCTTTTATAAAATTGGAAAATAAACGCTTCGTAAACGTCTCTCCGAAGTGGGTCTCTAGCGGTATAATAAACCTACGCTATTTTCCACATAATAAATGTACCTGCCAATGTTATTGCAGAGAATTTTATGGTTATGTTATAAATAGGATGAACTTTCTTAAATTTTTGTATGTTATTTTATGCAGCATTATTTTTATACATAGTACTTTGGGTACATATTAATTATATTACAAAATTTGAACAATCAACTAAATTAAATATTCGATTTAATAGTAGATATTATTAACAACACGTCAGTATGACATCACGGCACATCTGAAATGAAGCATGATATATCAAGGTTTTTTGATAAGCAAGACTGATTACTCTCAATTCAAAAGATATTTTAATATCAATATTTTTTATTCAAATTTATTTAATTTCAAGAAGTTTTTAGAAACGGATAAAATAGTATATTATAATTCTAGCTTAAACTGCTTGTTATCGCTCGTAATAAGCTACTTTAAACTAAAGTTAAATAATAGACTATTAATTTCATAAATTATGTTGTTTGTGTCCGCAAATAATGTAATGAAATTATTTGAAACAAGATTCCAAGAAAAATTTGTTATTGTAATGTAACTGTAAATAATTAATATAATAGCATATAACTTTAAGGGGTAAATTAATTAAATTTACTGTATTGCCGAAAGCAATTTAACCTGCGAATAGGTGGAACACACCACCGTCTGACCTTTTGCACGAAGATCTAATATTTTCTTTTGTCAAGAAAAACAACTCGAAATTTATAACCACCTACGGAGTTCTCAGAGTCACATTACTGAAAATTGTAATAGTAATGAATAAAATGTAATAGAAGAATGTCAAACGATCATAATTATGCTCAAGATGTGGAGAAATTGTATTTATGATAGATAAATTCTGTTTTTTTGTTAATTTAAAATTTTTATTTTAATTTTATTATAGTATTTTATTATAATTATTATTTTTTCAGTTAAACAGTTCAATGCTATAATTTTTTATATTATAATAATAATAAACTTATTTAAAACATATTTACGTGTATTTCTCAATTTCATCAAAATTACAAGTTAATAACAGCAATAAAATTTTAATTATAATATAAATTATTAATTTAAATTTAAAGAAATTTTAAGCTTAAATTAAATGAATTTAAGGATCCCGCGCAGGACGGAGTTTTCACGTTGTTCACGTACTAGAATTTTTATAAAATTTAAAGAAATTTTAATTTTCTAGTCCGTCCCTGAATGCATCTTCAATATTAAATTTATCTTGTGTTATTGAACCTATATTTTTATTATAGAAAACTTTTTATTATTTAAAGTTATTATGTTATTGTCCCTTAAAAATTAATATATTAATAATTTAAATTTACATATTCAGTATTGTTAGTTATTGTCTATGAATAATAAGTAACTACATATTTTGTTAATTCAAATAAGTGTGACTTGAAATTTAATTTAGTTTTAATTACTTAATATTAAAGTAAAGGTCAGCCGGCCTTTGGCCGCCTCGACGTAAAATTTCAATCATCGTTGTAATTAATATTCGAAATAAATAAATTTAAAGTATATTATAAATATTTTAAATTATTATCAACTTTTATATAATACTATAAGTAATTATTTTTACAAAAAGTTTATAGAAAGTTCTACATATTATCATAGTAAATCTAAAATAAAATTCATATTTTTTCAGTGACAATAATAATTACTCTAAAAATGAATGTGTGCTACAATTAAATTGTTCACTGTTTTTGATTCCACTGACGATTTTAAATTAATTGGTTACACACGTTAAATTCTACGCATAAAAATACAAAAATGATAGCCTAATGATTTATTAATCGACAATAATTAATTGCCCTCTTATTATAGTTTCTCTTTTTTGTTTACAAATTTTTGCAAGTTAAAAATAAACAGATCTCGGATTTTTGATTAACAAGCGTTCGTCATGTCAATTACAAATAATTAATTGCTTTATCAAAATCACTACATTGATAAATTAGGGAACATACGCTACGCATATAAAAAACTAACTTTATTTTGCAAATAGAATGCAAAAACTTCTAATAATAAACCAAAATACTACATCAATTAAGGGGTTATCATCAATAATATTATTAATGAAAATATATAGCTGATTATAATTTTGACACAAATCAAAACTACTGCAGACTGTTTATCTAAAGCATAGCTCAATGAAAGCATTCGAGTAAAATTTAAGTCAATGGAAATAGAAAATATTGAACTGTAACTTATCTTCAACTTCGGAAATAAAAAATAATTTTTATATATTTCTTTTTAGAATGCCCGATGAAACAAATCCTAAAGATTCGGATAAAAAACACGACAACATAATTACACAAACCATCGGAGAATATGGACGTTGGCAATTTCAATTTACATTTTTACTGTCGTTATTCAACATACCATGCACATTCCATATTTTTGGTCCAACATTTCAAGCTGCCGAACAAGAAACTTGGTGTGCTAGACCAGAAAACTTTGCACAAATACCGCCACAGGAATGGATAAATCTGACCCAACCAGATGGTTATTGTTCCATTTTAAATGTTACCTTAAATAGTTTAAACGAAAGCCGAAAGTATACCGATCTGGTTCCATGTCACCATTGGGAATTTGGCGGAGAAGGTAATCTTTTGACAAACTTTACAAATCATCACTAAAAAATAATTTGTAGGAAGCACAATAATATCGGAGTTCGGATTGGTTTGTGATCGAAAATATTTAGCCCAAGTGGCCGAAATGATGTTTTTGGCTGGTGTTGCCCTTGGTGGTTTAGTTGGAGGAATTATATCTGATAAATATGGCCGCAAACGTACTTTAATTTTGTGTGTATTCACCCAAGCAACTTTAGGTAATTATTACTATTGAATAAATTTTTTTCCCAATATAAATTTAAAATTTTTAGGTACCACTATTGCATTTGTACCTTGGTTCGAGATGTATGTGGTTTTAAGAGCACTACTGGGATTCGTGTCGGTGTCTGTTGTATTTAGCGGTTTTGTTCTTTCCGTCGAATTAGTTGGAGGTATTTGGAGAATAATCGCAGGAGTTTGTTATATATTTCCTGTTTCTTTATCTTATATGATAGTGGCCGGTATTGCTTGGTTCATCCGCGATTGGCGTAATTTACAATTAGCTTTATCGCTTCCTGGTTTTCTGTTTGTGGGCACATGGTAAGTCTTTCGTAAGATGAAGATTTGTTTGTAATTTTTTTTTATATTCCTAGGTGGTTACTTCCCGAATCTCCATTGTGGCTGCTAGCCATGGGCAAATCGAAAGAACTGCTGAAAGTTATTCAAGCTGCCGCGAAAACCAACAAAATGGAACTTCCAAGTAACATCGACAAATTAATATTACCCAAAAATGACACCGTAATTGAAGAAGCCAGCGTATTAGATTTGTTTAAAACGGCAAAAATGAGGAAAACCACATTTTTGCTTTCGATTATCTGGTTTGACGTTTATTTAATCTATTATGGAATTGTACTTAACATGGGAAATATTGGCGGAGATTTGTATATTAACTCGGTAAGTTTCCAAAATAAAAAAAAAATTTTTCTCATTTATTCCTTGCAGGTCATTTCGGGTGCGGTTGAGGTTCCCGCCATAGCCGTTAGCATTCTTTTTCTGTTATTCATGGGTCGACGTTGGCCTCTATCGTTAACTTTATTTTTGGCTGGATTGGCTTGCTTGTCGATTATTCCCATTTCTCATGTAATGACAAATTATCAATGGCTGTCGACAACTCTAACTATGGTCGGAAAGTTTTCCATAAGCTCGTCCAACTGTGTTATTCCAATTTTTACGGCAGAACTTTATCCTACCACGATAAGAAATATTGGAGTTGGTGCTAGCAATGTTACAGCGGGAATTGCTCTTCTGCTAGTTCCATACCTGTGGGAATTAGTAAGCTTTTCGATTTGTGTTGGTTTATTATATAATTAAAAAATATTTATACAGGGTCGTATGCACGACAGTGTTCCCATGTTGGTCTTGGCATTGAGCGGCCTAATTGGCGGAATCGCAGTCCTGCTATTGCCAGAAACAGGGAATAAGCCATTGGCGGTGACGTTAAATGAAGATGAAGAGAGTACAAACAAAAGATGCAACGATACCAGATGAAACTCTTAGAGTTAGTGACGTATTAAAAATGTGATAATTGTTCTTAAAAATTCTAGATATAAAATATCATCAGTATTACACAAATCAATAATAAGGTATATTTTTCAAAAGTAATTGAAATAAATTCGATTTTAGCATTGTAAATAGAAAACCTAAGTACATATTAATATATCAATCAATTTTCAATTTTTATTTTAAGCGTTATAAGTTAGGCGTAGATTAAAATGTCGATACAGGGTGTTGCAAAAGTAGCTGTATGCAATAAATAATCATATTAGTTACTTTTCAAACACTTCGTGTATACTACTATAATTTTATTTTTAAGAAGATAAAATACTTAAGTTAGTATTAATAAAATTGCATAATTTATATTACACAAAGTTTATAACATTTTTTAATATAATAAAAAAATTATATGCCATTTAAAGAAGTTTAATATTGTATTTTAGCCGTGAACTTTCCCATCTAAACTTTCCAAAACTGCAATAAAAAATGCACGAAGGCACAAGAATCAAAAATGTTACTAAAAAATTTATTTCGCGGTCTTGGCAAATAAAATTTTTTATGTTGTAAAAAGCAACAAAAAATGTCTGAAATATTTAAATTGAAGTTATTGACTATTTTCAACATGGTATTGATTTAAACGTGGGCGCCACTTACTACAGGGTATTTCCACATACATATACCAACATTTCGACACAAAACGAACTTCGGCGAAACCGTCTCTGCTTCGGTGCAAAATTTAAATCAATAAAGAAGTCATATGATGTAGCAAATATCTCGGTTTAAATTCTCAAGACGGGCAATTTCAAAATTTCTGTTTAAAATGGTGTTGTCATGAAAATTATGTTAACACTGTCGGTTAAAACTAAATCAAAATGAAAAGCTCTAATCAAATATAAGTTATTGATTTATGTAATTTTTGTGAAAACCGGTATAAAAAATTTCGTGAAAATGTTGGAAAGTGTCGTCGCAAGATTATTAAATCAGCTTTTGGGAAAATATATTGTCGATCTCGACACTGAAAATTTAAACGTGGGAATTTTTTCGGGTCAAGTGCAACTGAAAGACTTGCAACTTAAAGTCGAAGCTTTGGTAAGCTCACCCATTGCAATGTATTAAAAAACGTAAAAATATAGAATTTAATAATTTTTTATTGCCTTTAGCTGTATCGATTCCATTTCAAAAAATATATTATTCTAGTCTATTAATATTCAAGTGTCCCTAATCTGGGAACGACCCAACCAGCTGTTTCATATAGAACTTTCAAGACTCCTGAAAATGTATTTTTTTCAGTTACAAAGTCTAATTAATTTTATTTTGCGGATGATTTTGAATCAACGAATATTTAAAAAAAATTATTTCAATTTTAATTAAAATATATTGATTTGCGCATTATTGCACCTCAATGAAATTTTTTGTTTACAGTACGAATTAAAACTACCCATAAAAGTAAAAGTCGGAACTATTGGTAAAATATGGTTAAAAATACCATGGAACTACTTATGGAACGATCCCATTATTGTCAATATAGAAGATATTCACATAATAGCAGAGCCAATAGTTTCATTCGACGAATATAATCCCGAGACAGATAAACGTTTAACCAGGGCTTTAAAGAAAAAATTATTATCCGAATTAGAAACTGAAAGAGAATTTATTGGCGGTCCTAAATTGTTCCCAGAACACTTGTTGACTAATATCATCAACCACTTGCAATTGAACATAACAAATGTTCACATTAGATATGAAGATAATCTGAGTCTCGACACTCCCATTGCATGTGGATTGTGCATTGGAAGCATCACAGCAGAAACTACCAACAGGTAAGTTTATATAGTTAAAGTTTTGAAAAATAAATAAAAGTCCTTAAAGTGAAAATTCAATATTGAAAAGTACTCTGAAATTCTTCGTGCCTTAGGTGTCCAAACTTTTATCAAATCCTCCTAACCCATTTTTGATATTCTGGACACGGAAGGTAATATAATTCGGTCACGTTAGCAAATAGAGATGTCCTTAGATTGACTATAATCTAACTCCGCTAATAACAGAGATAAATTCTTTTACCGAAAGTAAAATTGATATCCTCCAACGCATCGATTTTTAAGAACTACATTAAACGAATACCGCATTTTATCGGAAGTAATCTTTAATGTAAAATTTTTTGCTATTGTGTTTGAAAAAGTCGCTGTTTGATATCGATTTGGATGAACAAAAGAAATTTTTCCTTATTGAGTTAAAAAAAAATTACTTTTTTAGTTAGGGAAAATAGAAATACAAATATGTGGTAAGTATAGAAAACATTATTGGGGACAAAATTTATATTTTTCTCTTATGTTAGCTAAAACTACTTATTCCTTTTCAATTTTAATTAAATAAAATTGATAAATTATTAAACCTAAATCAAAATTTCATTGTTTATTTATCCTGATCATTTTTAAAATTTCGATTTAATATTCAACTTCAAACTAGAACTAATCAAATTTAGGAATAAAGGACCTAATAACGAATAAGAAACTAATTCAATTTAGTGTTTAATCATAAATATTGTATTATTATTTGGCATAACTCTAGCTATATAATTGAGATTAAAATTTGGAGCTCTTGGAAAAACCTTGAGTAGTATTTCAAGAGAAATACTTCAATTATCGTCTTTATATCTCGATAACTTCTTCGTTGTAAAGATGACTTGCATGATACATATTGTCGGGTTACCAGCGGTGGAAATTTTATTTTATTTAAATGTTCTGCAAACATGTCATCATCTGTCATCATTTTTTTAAATTTTATTAATTGCGAGAACGACATTTTGACGGTCACTGGAATTCGGTTGAGTACTTTTGAAATCATGAAATTTTAAATACTAGGAATTTTACAGTGAATAATTTAGTTTAATTGGCTCAGAGAGATTTAAAAGAAAATCGTAACTTTAAACACAAAACACAATTGGTGGTAAACTTTAATAGCCTGGTATAGTAAAATACAAAACCGAAAAATTATAAATATTTGAGTGAGGGACAGTGCCCAAGTTTACAGACAGGAACTTGGAAATTGAGAAAGGGGAAGTCTAGCAAGAGCATCCGAGCTGACTGGACGTACATTGTGTGATTCACGTGAAAGGTGAAAATTGGTGAACGTCCAAGCCTATTAGACTTTTTTAAGCCTTTCACCTATAAGGTGAATATTTTGTAGGGTAAAACCACATTTTGGACAATCGAAAAGGTATAATATTGCAATAATTTTAATTTGCATTTCGAGAGGGCGACTTAGGTATTTTCAGCAGACGATTCCGCAGAGAATTAGGAAGATTTATTTTTTTATTATTACGATCGCTGGTTGAGTAACGAGCGGAAGTTCTGTGTTCGAATGGCGAACCCACGGAATATCTCAGCTCGGCCTTCTGGCGAGTATCAACACTCTGTGAAGGGGTGCACAATAAGCTTAAGCTTCAGTGCAGTGGGGTTAGTACCACAGCCCGTTACAATAATGAATAAGAGGTGCGAGGGAGTGAGTGACTTTTGTACGTAATTCTAATGTATTGAGATGTAATATAAAAAATGTTTTAATTAATTTACATGAATTTTCCTGTTATCTAATTTTTCCAATCTTCCAAAATATTAATTAGTGCTTCGGTTCCAAATCATCAAATTTACTCTACATCTCATCTTCACACTCACTTTTAATCTCAAACAAATAACTTCTTATCAAAAAATCACATTTAATACTCAAATTTTTTAAATCAAATTAACGGACTCAAAAAATTAAACGTCCGCTGCGTCAGCCATTTTTGACAAAAAAGCTTTGACTCTTCCATCTCTATTGTCAACCTCATTTTAACAAGTATTCTAAATTCAAACATAAGCCATCAAAAAATCATTTCACACTCTAAAATACCAAACTGTAGGAAAATACACGACAGTATATATGTTTAGAGCAAACTTCTGTTGCTCCAGCTTCCTGTAATCACGCTCTAATTGATGATGGTGCCAAATGGACTTACAATTATGATGATATAAATTCTCTGTACTAATAGTTCTAAATAATTTCTAAGAATATAATTATTAGTGTTTCACATTTCACTAAAATCGTTCATTTGTATAGATTATTTATTAATACAAATAATCTGCTCTATTGCTTTGGTTAAACTGGTCGGGGTCCAGGGGACGCAGTATTTTTAGTATCCGGACGTTTGGTCCTCTGACGATTGATCTCCGGGCAATTCCATTTCTTACGGGAGACTGCTAGTGCAAATGCATAACTAAGAATATGTCCCGGGATAGGGGGGGAGGGGGTAATAATAAATAAAATACAATAAACCAATTATTTAATATGTAATAAATATGTAACTTGATTATTTTTTGGTTAGTAATAAATTATAAAATGTATCTTTTATAACTCTAACTCACTAAATGAAGCCGAACAGAAATGGCCTATAATTTCTGTCAAATATCCCGTATTAAGGTCAAGGCTCTACGTTGTTTGTTTTTTTTTTTCGATGTGTCTACATTCTACAAACATCAAAACAATGACTACAATTGAATCCCAGTGTGTAACAAATTTTAATAATTTGTTTTCTTTTACCTTGCGCACGTCACTGCATTCAGGCGTACCGCGACGCCTATGGTTTTCGGAAAACAGCGACTTCGATAACGCATTTGCTGGGTCGGTTTTTGATAACAGTTTGACATGGTTAAGGTGATATCTCGTCTGAATTAGGTAAAATATTTGAATTTTACATCGGTTTTTTTATTCTTTGATAATTTTAGGAAGCACCTTTTTTATATACAGTGGCGGCAATATGAAAAGCCCGGTCATAAAAATTTAAGTTATTAGTATTTTTTTTAGAGATGTTGTATTAACATATAACTAATACTTATATTTTTTAATTAACTAACTATAATATACATAAAAATTACAAATTCGATAATTATAATATATATTTATCCCCTAAATTCAACCCTTTAATAAGTAGTACGTTTTTCAGATA
This sequence comes from Cantharis rustica, assembly GCA_911387805.1. Lineage (NCBI taxonomy): Eukaryota > Metazoa > Arthropoda > Insecta > Coleoptera > Cantharidae > Cantharis > Cantharis rustica. The sequence continues at coordinate 43,537,121 of OU426879.1, forward strand.
TATTTCTGCAAATCAATAATGACAGAAATTTCAATTAAAAAAATTATTTTAAGTAAAAATTATGTTGTATATAGTTTATTAATGAATATTTGTTTCATTAAAATTTTGTAGAACATCATCGTACCTTTAGGACATCTTTTAAAGGGTGAGACAATCGTTACGCTAACTGTTGCAGGTAGTCGACCCTTAAATTATTGTCTCATACAAATTTCAATACATGCATTACGTAGGATTACTCTTTGAAGAGTTTTGAAGCACGTACCGTTTTATTAGTGTCCACCAATTCTTAATTCTATTCAAATTTTGGCTATTACCTGGCTAATCGATTACATAAATTGCATTATTAATTAAATAATTAATTACCTGTAACAAATAAAAAAATATCAATTGGATATTTTTGCATAATTGGTTACTTAAATGTACTAAAATTATTGTGTGAGTAATAAATTTTGAAATAACAAATTATTTACAAAAATATTTCGTACGATTTTTGCACTATCCAAAACTGTGTTCATTTGCAAAAAATATCACTCTTCATTTTCTGCGTATAAATTTAATACCGACGGCTGTAAACTGCTTTTCAGTATATCTAAATATTCTACAAGGTTCTATAAATGCCAAAAATTATATTAGGTATACTGAAAAGCAGTTTACAGCCGTCGGTATTAAATTTATACGCAGAAAATGAAGAGTGATATTTTTGCAAATTAACACAGTTTTGTATAGTGCAAAAATCTTACGAAATATTTTTGTAAATAATTTTTTATTTCAAAATTTATTACTCACACAATAATTTTAGTACATTTAAGTAACAAATTATGCAAAAATATCCAATTGATATTTTTTTATTTGTTACAGGTAATTAATTATTTAATTAATAATGCAATTTATGTAATCGATTAGCCAGGTAATAGCCAACATTTGAATAGAATTAAGAATTGGTGGACACTAATAAATAGGTACGTGCTTCAAAACTCTTCAAAGAGTAATCCTACGTAATGCATGTATTGAAATTTGTATGGGACAATAATTTAAGGGTCGACTACCTGCAACAGTTAGCGTAACGATTGTCTCACCCTTTAAAAGATGTCCTAAAGGTACGATGATGTTCTACAAAATTTTAATGAAACAAATATTCATTAATAAACTATATACAACATAATTTTTACTTAAAATAATTTTTTTAATTGAAATTTCTGTCATTATTGATTTGCAGAAATATATCTGAAAAACGTACTACTTATTAAAGGGTTGAATTTAGGGGATAAATATATATTATAATTATCGAATTTGTAATTTTTATGTATATTATAGTTAGTTAATTAAAAAATATAAGTATTAGTTATATGTTAATACAACATCTCTAAAAAAAATACTAATAACTTAAATTTTTATGACCGGGCTTTTCATATTGCCGCCACTGTACCTTTGGATACACCAACTATTCCAGTAGTAGATGAGAAAGATTAAGAAAGAAAGTTGCAAGAATTTTAATTGTTTTAATCTCAACCAGTTATCATATAATTTGGCTTGTGTCATTTTTGGATTTATTACCAACCTTAACTTTCAACGAAGTTGAAGCTTCTTCTTTTCCCTATGTTACATCTCCATCGTCTCGAAGTTGTGAATCCCAGAGTTCCTCCTTTTTGTTCAAGTACACGGGTGCCGGTGACTTCCAAGCGTTAACGGCTCAACATCATTTTTTTCCGAAGTTCGAGAGTTGGACAGCGATTGCGATTATTTGCATCACCTATAAGCTGTTGGTTTCCGTTAGGTAGGAAATTTTGTATTGATAAATTTTGTAATTACCCGGGTAAGTGTTTTTTACTTTTCTAACCCAACCGGCCACTTTTGCGAGCAGCTTTGTTTTTTTATTAGACATATAATATTTTTTGAGTGTCTTCATAATTTTCGTCAATTGTTTGTTAGTGCGCCCAAACATTCGTTTGAAGGTGATTTTTACATAATTTTTTGCCATCTATGCCGATAATTGTAAACGATTGATAATCTGTTTTTGATCTTTGGTATTTGGTAAAAGCTGGATTTTTCCAGCGTGTGAAGAAAATACTGTCTTCCCGTAAAGGCAGGTAGAATATTTATTAGTGATATAAGGTGGCCATTTTTAACATGGAAAAACGGAACATTTTTTTAGGTTCTCACCTCTCTTTCGGTACATGGATATTATCATCAGTAAAATTAAGTCAGTAACCATTTTTTATTATTATTAAACAATTAAAGAACATTCGACAATATTTCTAAATTCTATTATAAATCACTAGAGTGTGGAATTATATTATGTAAATGCATATTTTTTTGTTGCTTGTTTCTAGAGTTGTAAAAAATTGTATCTATGCGTTTCTACAACTTTTAGAGTTTACAACCAAAAATTGAGAGTGCATATTTCATATTTTTTTATTTTTAAGACATATAAGAGAATATTTTCATAATTTTAAGAAAATAAAATTTAAAAAAGATAAACTTTGCAAAAATATCTTTAAAAAGAACAGCTTCCCAGGCACGGCTTGGGAACGAATCTGTTTAATTATTCTTGCATCCGCAATAAACACCATAAATCAACATTGCCGTTTATTATGCCGGCATAATGAAAATGCAGATTATGATTATTTTATGACTCACAATTAGAGCACGGAATTTAATGCATTTGCATATTTCTTAAAATTGAGATGTCACCAAAATCCATATAGATAAAGCCGAATTAAGCAAATCAAAATTCAATAAAATGCATATTTTTAACACTAGGTGCATATTTTCATAGGTTGTGCATTTTTGAACTTTTTTTTTCAACGGTTCCACTTTCCGTATTTCAAAGTCGATTTTCTCGAAAACTTCTTGCCATCTGACCCAACTGCTTTGGGGAATTGTTATTCGAGGGCTGACCTTCCAGCACAATAAGTGACAAAAAGTACAAAAATGCGGCTGGCGTATAATCTCATTGTTAATTGAAAAAAAAAATCACTTTAAACCCGAGGTGCATATACTGTTTTTTGTGATTGCGGGGGTAAAGTACTTTAGACCCCGATTTGCGGGTCTAAAGTGACCATTTGTTGCCCAGGTAAACAAAAAGGTGACTATTTACTGTTAAAATACTAAAAAACACTTTTAAAATTGAAAATAAATAATTATTAATGTCTCACCGAAACGCGGTTTTCAGCCAAAAACAAAATCGGATATTCGGCTTCTTTTCTAGTTTCGGCCGAAACCGTAACCGAAACCAGAGCCATGGCAAGTTATTTTGGCACCTCAACCAAATTTTTATGATAAAAAAAAGTCACCATTCGTTTCCAAAAATTATAATTAATCCAAAATCTAATGTAATTCCAATTCCAATTCAAATGTATAAAATATTATTTAAAGGGATCGTAGTTTTGATTTCTACCTTATCCAAATCGCCTGCTTATCACTTTCACATATTCGCTCGTGCAAATATAAATTTTAATTTTCCAATTTTAATTTTATCAAATATAATTTACAACTTTCAACTTATCTCTCTCCAAATTAACAAAACCAATCAACACACTACCGTTTGATAGCAACTTATCAAAAAATATTCAAACCAATTCTAAATATCAAAAACAATTATCCAAAATAACGCAATAATGCATACGCATAAAAACTATTTTATTCAAATTAAATTCAAAAATCTACTCACAACTTCAAATCAAAAAAATCTCAAAATATTTCACACAACCAAAAATCGAAACTGCCACCGAAACCAGCATTTTTTGCCGAAACTCGCCGAAACCGAACCTTCAGACGGTCTCTAATAATTATATTAAAAAAATGGTAAACAGTTATAATTCTATTTGAGAACAAAATATGTTGAAGAAATTGTCAAGGGGGGGGCACAGTTAACCTCAACAAATAACTTCGACAGATAGAAAAAATCATAGAAGTGATGATAGATAAAAATCTATCAAGATGCATAGAAAAAATCGCTATTAAACATTTAGATAATATTAATAAAAAATATAAATTAAGTAACCTAATAACGTAGTCGAAACTACGTATTATAAATTTAGCAATTAAATGATGAAATATTTTACCAGTTTACCTGCCCAGTACGCCGCCGGTGGAATATATTTACATATGGGATTATGCGACCCATTGACCATCGGTGGAAACTACAATCGTCCTGTAGATCAGTACGCTGTCTCAATGTGTTTTCTACTGAAATTACTCTCTTATTGGTTAAGATTTTAGGCTAACTTAAAATTATGAGCAGTTAATCGAGTTGCACATTAATCAATTACCATTAATAAAAACAGCTTTAATTTTTTTAATAAACAAAATTATAATTTTGAATATAGAATCGTCCACTGGATCAATAGAATCGTATTTTTATATAAATTTAAGAATTTTTTAAATTTTAACTGTCGTCTTTGTATTGAACTTGATAATTAGTTTATTGATTTTTATAGATAGATTTTATATATAGTTTATAGATTTAACCAATCATGAATTTTTGATGTGCCAAAGAAAGTAAAGACACCTGAACTCAATTATCAACTTTATTTTATTACTTACATAATATACTAAAAATAATTTAAAAATAATACATTAAATACATTTACACAAAAACTAAGTATACTGAAGCAGCTTCACATACTTTAATATGGTTGAAATCGACCTCCTCTTCCACCTCTATAACCACTTCTATTCATTCAATTACTGGCTCCAAAACCTCTTCTGTTATCCCCATGATATCTACCCATTATATTTTGATTATAATATTCAAACTCAGGAGTAACATAGCCCGCATATTCAGTACAATCATTAAACATATCGACATATTCTTGTTGATTTAATTCGTATCCATATCGAACAAATGGTTGATTACCATAATACAGGCGGTTCCAATTTTGTTCGCTTCCATCAACATTTCGTTGAGAAGTACACCCTATATCACCTCTTTGGGTCGATTTAACCATCATATGTTTAATATCAACCTGTTTATTTTTGACGATTTGCTGAGGATTTTGCAGTGCCCGCTTAGCTGCCTCGTCGGATTCAAAGATTACGAAACAAAAATTTTTACGTTGTTGTTTTATTATATCGAAGAGCGCTTCAATGCCGACAATTTTACTAAACTGACCAAAATATGTTTGGAGATCTTCATCGGTGATTTCATTGGTAATACCCCCGACAAGGATTTTAGCACTTCGTTGTTTTGCTATTTGAACATCAACTCTTTTGTCGTTAATCACGTGGTTGTGTTCACTTATAACTTTATTTACTGATTCTGTCGTATTGAAAACAATAAACGCATAATCTTTCGAGATTCCTGTCTTCTGATCTGTTTTAATGCAAACAATTTCTATTTCGCCAAATTTTGTGAAATATTCATCCGAATCTGTGTTTTGATTTTTTCCCCCAACAAAAATTTCTTTGATCGCTGTGGAGTCCAGGTATTCTAGCGCTACCAGTGTCTTTTGCAACTTCATCGTTGGCCTTGACGTTTTCTTGCCCATTTTGAGAATTATCAGTTTCACTACTACACTTTTGGTTTTCCATTTCTTGATTTTAATTTTTTTTAATAGAATACTGTATGAATTTCATTTCATTTCATTTAAAACTCTTTATTGATTCTAATATTTACAGTTTTGTTACTAGAGAGTAACAGGTTGGTAACATGGTTTGTTTACATTACATCTGAGACTATTGCAACTACAATTTATCAGATAGATTTGAATTGATGTGTTTTTAACTTGATGGGTGATTTTAAATTATGGATATATGTAACTGGGAAAAAATGAGTGCAAAAACCCAGACTGTATGAATTTATTTGCCTCGGCTTTATATACTGTGTAATATTATTAAACCAATGGAAGGCTGGAAATTTTAAATATTTAAATCCAATTAACTCTCTCTAAACCAAATTGCCTTCCCCTCTTAATTTTTAAGTTTTCTGCAAATCTGGTAAGTTATTTGGTACGTACGATCGATTAAGGTTTTTCTCATTTTCTCTCTAACAAACTAATATAAATAATAATTAAATATTTGTAATATTCTGAAGTAAATATCTTGAATCAAATATTTTGAAAATATATCATAAAATGATAAAATTTACCAGCTTTACCTAATCTCATGTTTGATAAATTGTGATAAGTTAGAAGCAATTGATACTGACATGTACATTGTATAACCACCTAATTTTCGTTAATTAATTATTATAAAAATTAAGTAAATGATTATTGAGCATTTATGCTGTAGGTACAGTAGTGTAGCGTGAGAGGGAGGGAGGGGTTTAATGCCTCGGACGGCACTTCTGGGGGTGGCGGCAGACGAAGATGTCTTAAAACAAGGTCTTCAATAACATTGGGCGTCGATAATGAGGAATACAACCTCGACCAAGCTCGAATCCGACAAAATTGTAATTTATTTTAATTTGAAAATAGGTTTTTAAACTTGCGTGCTACACAAATAACAGTATTTTTTGTAGAAGTGCTAACAGGATTTTTCTACCAATAATTAAAATAAGTTTATTTATTTAATTAAAATAGCTTTACATTCTGTGGAATTGAGCTGTTCTGTTGGACTTCCGTTTCAGGGGGATCAGCCCTATATTACATTTCATCTCATGTTTTTACAGACTACGATGCGTTCTTCCTTCCTTTATAGTGGCTCGACATTTCGCTCTGTCATTGACCCATGTCTCCATCCACCGTTACCGATGTTTCTCAAATCCTCCGTCACACAACTCCAACATCCCTTCTTCGGTCTTCCTCTATGTCGCTTCCCTATGGGGTTCCATAGCAGGATCCTCTTTGTCACCTCTTCTCCCTCACTTCTCATCAGATGTCCCAACTATTTAATCCTCTGGCCCTTTGTGAATTTCACAATATCCTCCCCGTTCATTGCTTCGCGGAGTTCAAAATTCATTCTTACTCTTGTCTCCTCCCCCTCTTTCTTTGAGCCCAGTATAGTTCTCAATATTTTCCTTTCGCATACTCTCATTTCTTCTTTTTCTCTGAGCGTCATGCACAGTACCTCCGATGCATACGTCAACACTGGTCTTATAAAACGATTTATATATCTTGAGTTTTGTCTTGACCGATATTGCTTTATCCTTTAATATGGATTTATTTGCAAAATATGCTCGATTGCCGGCTTGTATCTTAGCTCGTACTTCTGTCCTATCGTTTTTATTATTTATCTCTACACCCAGATAGTTAAAGTGTACTACTCTTTCGAACACACAGTCGTCCAATCTTGCTTCTTTGTTTTCTTCGCTCTCTCCTCTCGTACATTTCATGTACTTCGTCTTGTCCACATTGATGACGAGCTCCATTTTGCTTGCTGTAGTTTTTATGTTCTTTAGTACGCTTGTCATTCCTTTTATTGTTCTAGAGATGATCACAACGTCGTCCGCGTAAGTCACAATTTGCACCTCGTTGTTTATTATCGCCCCTGTGCATTCTGTGCTTCTAATTATTTTCTCCAGAACAATGTTAAACAGTGTCGCAGAAAGAGCATCAACCTGTCTCACACCACAGTTGATTTCAAAGTTCTTTGTTACCCCTTCTGCTGTTTTTACCATAGCTGACGTACCTTCCAGCGTCATTCTAATCAGTCTCACCAATTTCAGTGGTATTCCCATATCTTTCATGGTTTGTTGTAGCAATTCACACCTATTCACCTTATCAAAAGCTTGCTTGAAGTCAACAAAGAGCATTTATTATGCATATCTATGTTCTATGTCATATTCATAGCTCTTTTCCCCAATCTGCTTGATTATATGCAGAGCGTCGACAGTTGACCTACCTCTTCTAAAACCGTATTGGTAATTACCGATCATCTCGTCCGTATACATCGTGAGTCTTTCGTGAATAATCGCTGATAGTAGTATAAAATAAGTAGGTAAAATGGTAAATGTTATTAACATGTGATAATATTTTTTAATAAAATTAATTTTTACATGTTAGTTGAAATTGAAAAATAATTAAATTCATAACTTACATAAAATTGTGCAAAAACTATTTAAATGAATGATATAGTTTGCGACACCCTGTTATTAACATGGTGTTTAACTAACATGTAAAAATTAATTTTATTAAAAAATAAAATAAGTAGGTACTTAATTAAATTTAGTGAAATTCTATAAAATATATAAAATATTAAAATTTTGCGTAACATTCATTGATCGATATTATTGATTTCTTATCGAATTCTTTGCAATTCTCAGTATAATAAATAATACATAGCTGTTATTTTTAACGTTATTAAATAACTGTAACCGCAAAATATTAACGAAGGGGTACACAATTGGTTAAATAAAATATTTATTAAAAATATTATACATTAGTACTAGCACTACAAACCACAGTGAGTTTTGGCTAACCACTTCAATTTATGAAGGGTTTTTCGAGGCATGGTTTGCCATTACCACTACAAAATCTTACATATTGTAATTATTATTATCAGTCAAAAAATGTGGCCTTCTATAGTTACAATGTTTCTGTACATCATGAATGGTTTGCAATATTTGTTTACGTAACGTCCACAATCTCTCAAGTCTGTCCAATCTATTCCTCCGTCATAAAGATATCTTGTTTCCGTGGCTTCGGCCATGCTCTGAGGGATTTTGCCAAAAATTCGCTCCATCATTGCTAAATGTTCCAGAGTGTTTCGGGGAGCGAATAGCAGATATCCGAAATACATTTCGAATAAAATGTAATCTATAGACCATACGTCACATGGCTAGCCCCAGCTTAATTCTAAAACCACTTCAGGTGCTCTATAATTTGTGGTGGTAATAATTCCATGGTTATATCCGTGATCAAATACAGCATTACCAAAATGTATCAATCTTATGTCGGTTCTCTTCACTCGTCTCACATAATCTCCCGTTCTGTTATTATACATTATATCATAAGCGGAATTGACAAATACGATATTTTCTGGTTTAAGATCCGTATGTATCAGTTTGTTGTCGTCTAAAAATTTTACTGAATAACACAATAATTGATACGCCATATGTCGGACTTGATCCATGTAATAGGGACAATAATCGTTTCCTTCCATAACGTCGTACACGCTAAGTCCCAATTTTTTAAATGCTATACATGCGTGACCGTGGTAATTAAACGAACACAACATTTTCGCACACAAGTGTGTACTGGTTGGATCGATGGTGTCCAACTTCTTTAAAATGATACATCGCTGCTGGAATTTGTTTCATTTCTGAGGATTTTTAACGCCATAAATCGATCCGAAGTATTTAGATCTTTTATGTGCACAACTTGTGAAAAAAATCCTTTTCTGAGAGTGTCAATTATTTTATATCTGTTTTCCAAAACGTCCCGTAATTTAAAAACCAGATGCCCGTCTTTCCTTGTTTTTCACTGAAGAGACGTGCAAATCACGGTCTGTTGAACAAGTTTTGATCGACATATTAGATATTGTATTTATAAATTTATAATTATCAATAAAATGAATTGAAATTTTCGTAATTTTGCAATACGAATTTAAAATGTACATTAATACAATATTGTATTTCCGTTGTATTTACTGATCATTATAGTTCAACCTATATGATTTCGATCTGCTGAGCAAATTCGTTGATCTTTTGACCAGATCAGTTGAGCAAACCCGTTTATTTGTTGTTTTGAGTTTTCACTTAGATATACGTCTACATAATAATATATTGTAATGATTTTTCTCGTAGAGAATATAATCACTTGTATTACCTCGGGTTAGCCCTGGATTGCGGACACCTTGAATAACTTTCAGGAGAAAGATTCTAAGCGTCTTAAAAAATAATAATTAAATAAAAAAAATTTCTTCTTGTAAAAATAAATAAATCGTATTTCCAAAAATTCAATGTAAAATAAAATTTTACTAGGCTCGTACTCTTAATTTTATGCTTATCCAATTCGACGTGTTATCTTTCTCGCCACACGTTCGCACTTACAAATGCAAATTTTACATTCCAATTTTAAATATAATTCGAATTTCTTACTTAAAATATTCTTCTTCCAAATTAATCATCTAAATGAATAACACTACCGGTCGGTAGCAACTCATCAAAAAATATCCAAATTTCAAAAATTATACTTCCAAAAATGCGCAATAATGCATTCGCATAAAAATCACTTTATTTAAATTAATAATAATTACTCACAACTTCAAATCAAAAGAATAATCAAAATACTTCACAGAGCCAAAAATCAACGACCAGCTCGATCGGCGTATTCGGCTAAAAAGTCCTGTATCTCTTTCAATTCGCCCCCACCTCTCCAATTTTACAATCCTACAACTTAAAATTATTAAAACAAAATTTTCTTTAAAATGCACAGGGTGGGTGCGAATCCCTTTGAAACACGACAATATAAACTTCCGAAAATTTCTTAAAAGTTTGGCCGGCACCGACTCCAAAGATTACAATAATTAGCTTGTGCCAGCTAGTTGAAGTAACTAAATAACGTAATTATTTTTTACTTTTTAGTGCATTTTTTGCACAGTAGTTTTTTTGAAGTCGGTTTTATTTTTTTTTTGCGTCGGAAGGTGGAAAATCTTCTCTAAGACACCACCAGCCCGTGCTGGGTGGTAGTGTGGGATTTTTACCCACTAAAAACCACCTCCCGTTGTCTCGTCCGGAATTCGTTACCATTCCGTCCGTAGCAAGGTGATCTTAGGCGTCGTTAACTTCTTGATTTGCTCTCTGACTTTGTCTTTGCTCTTCTGCTTTCTTGCCGATGATCCCTCTGGACAGCGTTTCGATCGTTTTCCAGGCCTCTATGGATGTTAGCACGTAGTTGACCATTGTTTCGGGAGTCAAGAGTTGTCCCATTCTCTCGATTGTGATGGTTCTGGGTGCTTTCCATTTTGGACATACGAATATCGTATGCTCTACTGAGTCCTCGACATCTGTGCAGTATGGGCAGTTGGGGTTGGCTGCTCTTTTAAACCTAAACAGGTACACTTCAAAGCAACCGTGACCCGATAGTATTTAGGTCAGCTCGTACGTCGTTTCCCCATGGTCGCGGTTATACCAACCACTGATGTTTCTGGATACACTTTACATAACTTAGGTGGTGATAAAGGATACCTTTCTAAGAAAAATATTTAACAAAATTTTTTTTCTAAATTGAAACCCTGGAGAGTTAGGCCTCTTTAAAGTATTTTTTCAATTTCCACCTTTACATGGCCATAGCCCCGAAAATATCCAACAAGCAGTTCCAGTCCAACGGTCTAAGAAATTTTATAGAAATTACACCTGCTGAAAATCTCGACATTATTTGTGGGGATGATATCTTTTCTAGTTTTCTCATAGCTGTTATCTCAAATAGAGCAAATCGTCAGAGTTCTATATTTTTAGTACAAAAACATTCTTGAAGCGAAACCAAACTCAAAAATTGCGGATCTAAACAGATAGGATTTCTGAAACCACGCATTGGATAAAAATTTCCCTGAAGCGCAACCGAACTCAGAAAACACGGATAGTTATAGTCTTACTTACTAAATAATTTTAAAGTTTTTTAAACATTTTGGATATAATATTCAAAATAGGAAAGTTAGCATTTTGCCAACTAAGTTTAAAGTTTTTTTAATTATGTAGAAAATGAAAAAGTACAAATAAAAATATAAAAGGCACAAACAGGCTACAACAAATTAAATTATTTTGGATAGAAATCCATTTGAAATGGGGGGGGGGGAAGCTGTTGAAATGCCAATATTAGATATTTAGAAAGATATAAAAAACAAAATGGGTACAAACAAAAATAAAAAAGGTGGTAGATACTAACGACATACAAACAAATTAAATCATTTTGAATCAAAATAGAGGGGGGGGGCCTGCTGAAATTCCATTTCTTTTTAATAGCAATAAAATTATTTTTAGTAAATGGAAAGCTAGTAAACTAGCTAAAAATGCAGAAACATGTTATTATCTGGTTAAGATTGAAGCTTTGTCCAGTTATTGGAATTCGAATTACAAGGAGAAAAAATGGGATATTCCGTCTCAATACTACATCTGGCGCAACGCAATGTCGAGTAGTTTAGAAAACTACAACATGAATGACGAAGACTTTAAATTCAGTAAGTAATCATTTTAGCTCTTCTGCACATTTTGATAAAACAGTCTAAGATGCTTTGGTTTCTTGTAGAAAATTTAAATTGAGCTATCTTTAAATAAGTATTTATTTAGTAGTAGTATAAGTATTTAAGCATATTTTTTAGTAATAAAACCGATGACAACAAAAGTAAAAATGACAATAAATCGAACGGAAGGTGGAGATATTGCAAGAATTTTAAGCGACATCATAGTACAAGACTGTAACTTTCAGTTATCCCAAACGCAGTATCATTCAATGTTAGGTCTTCATGATTCTCTTAAGAAAATGTTAATCAGTTGGAAATTTTTACATTTCCGACCACGACAAACAATTTCTAAAAATAAAAAAATATGGTGGAAATATGCATATCATGGTGTACTAGAACAACGAGTAAAGCCTTACACGTGGAGCAGAATTAAAAAAGTTAGACAAGAGTACAGACAATACTTGAACGGATATAAAAAATTTCTGCTGAATCCAAACGACACAGAATTAAAATTGGATTTGCAAAAATATGAAGATTGTTTATCGATCGTTAATATTGTGATAGCAAGAAGGCAAGCAAATTTACTGGTAAGAATTCGTTATCATTTTGTCATCCCAACTAACGGCGTTCATGTCATGCATTAAGGTCAAAGAAAGCAGTTTTGGAGAAAAAAGTTTTTGGACGATGCTGCCATCGCCAGAAAGAACCGAATTGTGTAAACGTATTGGTTTTACTCAAGAAATTCAAGATGTAAAGCAATTTATAGGTTGGTATACTTATAGTAATTCTGAAGATTTGGCAATAATTTTGTTTTTCTCCTTCAAGAGCACAAGTATAGCTTTCGTATGGGAAACGTAAGTTTATCCTTGACGAGGGACGAAAGAGAAATATTGGTCGTAACTCTTACTCAAGTTATATGGTCCATCCTCCCAAATTTTAGAGACGATTCCTACAAGGCTGCTTTTAAAATCGAAGGCATTGTGGTGGAAGGAGCGAGTGTGGAAGATCATCTTTTACCAATTATATCTTCTGAACATAATTTCGACAGTCCTGCGTACTTTTTGAAACTTGAGATTGAAAAAATGCCGTCTAAATCCAATTTATCACATCGGGTTAATGGTACTCTCAGCACTGTCGAGATTGTTTACCAGCAGGTAATATTCACTGGTAAAATTTCTTTTCATCTTCATGGTGTCCATTTTAATTTTTTAGTACGCTTACGAGGAAGTAAAGAATTACTTTAAGAACGATCTATATTCTTTGGACATTGTTTACAAGTATTTGCAACAATTACCCCGCACGCTCTTCAATATAATGGACGACAAAATTGCTAAACGATGGAGCTTCAACTTGGATATCACCGTGCCATATTTGGTATTGTCAGAAACTGGTAAAATGTTGAAGTAAGTAGTAACTTGATCGAGTTCTTGAGAGATCTAACGTTACAATATTATTTCAGAGGAGAAAATATTTTGATATTAGATTTTGGACACGTCACGTTGAAAACTGAAATTTGTGAGAAAAATGATGTTTCTGATACGACCACACAAATGGAACTAGAAGAACAGTTTTACTCGAGACTCTACATAGATGTTACCGACACTCAAATTTTGTTCGGTGCCATTGGCGAAAGTTGGAAAGATGCGAAGAAGGAAAAAAATACCGACATGCACGTGATGTCAAAAACAAACATTTCGGCAACGTTTGCGTCTTGCGTTAAGACAATAAAGACTATCCCTAGGTAAATAAAGTGGTTATAAAGACATGAGAGAATTGAGCATAATAATTTTAGGTACAAATTCAACACCAACATTCCTAGTCTCAAGTTGAATGTATCCGAACGCAAAATTGTGTCGTTGCTGAAATTTTGTAACACATTTTTTAACAATAATGCTACACCTATCAAAACGCCATCTAATATGACCATTAATTTGATGAAAAAAATTCGACAAGACAAAACGGTGATTTTGTACAACTCGGCTTATCTCAGACGTGTTCACGATGGAGTTCGAATTTCTGGTAGCCGCGTTCGAATTAGAAAAAGGAAAACCGAAAAAAATGGAATCATAGCAAAAGATAAAAGGTATGAAGAATAAATTAATCTTTAAAACTCTACTAGCGGTACAATTTTAAATAGACGATACGAAGAAAGTCGTCGTAGAGAAAATATGAACGAAGCTTGGGCACGGGTTGTCGACTTGCCAGGATTGGAAGACAACATTTCTCCAAATAACAGTATTTCGACCTTATTGCGCTTGGTCATCAGCGAGGTATACAGTACATCGTAGTTTCGGAACTTCAATTAATAACAGCTCTTTTTTTCAGTTTTCGTTAACATTTTCCCGATCAAGCGATATAACCGATAGAGCATATTTGGTGTTTCGCTTAGGATCTCTCATGATGGACGTGGCTCTCATGACCTACGGACCCGCCTGTCAAGTTTCACTAAATAGCATTGTGATAACAGATAAACTGTATACGAATTCAAGTGGCCAATATTTAGATTTGGTTTACAGCATTTTTCCCAGCAAAGTTGACGTGCTGACAATTTTATACAGAAAAGTGCGTTCCGGTAATATAACTTTTATAAATTTTCACGAAACGAAATTTTAGGTGGACGCAAATTGTCCTGACTTTTGGACTCACTTTCATGGTGTCGAGACTTCGTTGGTTTCGAATGTGGGAACTATGAATTTATTACTCCACCAAGAAGCTCTCCACACTATCATCAAGTATACGAGATATATGTACCACAAGTAAAACCACTCCCACCTAGTTTTTTCTAATTTTTTTAAATAATTTCAATTTTAGGATACAATCGCACATGTCGCAGGGGTTAAAAGATCTAATAAAAAATTCTTGTATTTCAATTCGTAAAATATATCAATGTTCCAAACCCGAAACGCCGGTCCCACCGGGAGCCGTTAAGTTTTCTCATTCTGCTCATTTGGAAAACCTCAAAGTTCGTGTTTGTGATTCAGATTTTGATATTATTAACGCCGAATTTACAAACTTGGAAATGGATTTTCTTTTTAGAGCCAACGAAAGATTTGTATTCCGATCTTATTTAAGCACTCTAACCGTGGAACATCTCTCCGATGGGACGCTTTATTCAAAAGTAATTTCGACTGATGAAGATAAAGTGTTTGAAATAAAGTATGTTCGTCACGCACCTCATTTAATTCAAAAGAATGACATTTCGCCAAGATACGACGATGTGACTACAGATGGAAGTTTTAAATTTCAATTAGGGCGAATCCACGTAACATTTTTGTACAAGTTAGTTGTTCAGCTGCAGGTATTAATCTTTCATATTTTTGTTGGCGCGTTTCTTAATAGCTCTGTTTCAGAGATTTATTGTAAACCTGGAAGCCTTGCCGTATATTCAGAAAACTATCAAAATACTACGAGAAGCTTTAACCGAAGCAACGGACACTCTGAAAGCTAGCACCAAAATTCACTTGGCCATCAACATCCACGGGCCCATTTTATTATTTCCCCAACGATCGGATTCTCCAAATGTAGTTATTTTTGACACAGGTGAGCTCAACGTGGAAAATTATTTCAAAGAGTGTCCTTACGAGCTCATCGAGAATATATTGGTAAAATTAAATTCAATCACAATTTTGCGTGGAGTAATGTCGTTGACATCCAATCTGGAGATGCAGGTACTTATTGATGTCAAAAATTTAAATTATAACACTCTGAGACTCCAAAAAATAGTTTCAGGAAACCATCATAGAGCCTCTAAGTGTCCACCTCGACGTTAAACGTTTTATTTCCTACACAAAATCCGCTCAAAAACCGTTATCATGGGATATCGACGGAGTGGTAGATGCAATTCAAATAACTTTAGGTCAACGCGATCTCAGCGTAATTCTTGCTATTTACGTGGACAATATTGGAGAAGGGAAGTTAATGGATTTAATACCGGAAACGGTAAAATCGCCAACGGTCAATTGCGAAGTCGATAACACCGTCAAAACGCTAGAAGCATTCTTCTGCGAGCCTAAACAGAGAGATATTTTGGTGAAGCTGTCGTTGGACAGCATCAATTTGATTCTCTTCTTTGATTCGGCCGAATTGCTAAGTTCTCCCATACGAGATTTAAATCACGGTCTTTGTAAATTCGAGATCTGTGACATACTAATGTCGTCAATTATTTATACCGATCTCAGTTTGGATGGAAAGTTATCGGTAGATTGCGTTTTGATCGAAGAACTAGGTCTCAACGTGAACAGCTACGACAAAGGGTAAATATAACCATTTTTCCAATTTTTATTATGCAAATGCCTGTGTTTTCAGAATTTTGCATTCTCCAATCGACAGTAACAGAAGTAATAATTGCAACATTACAGTTAACAAACCGCCAATCATTGATATTACATTTCATCAGAACAAAACTGGCGATAAATCGATAGACGTTATAATTGGAAGATTGAGTTTATGTTTGTCTGTGCCATTTTGCGAAAAATTTGCGCTTTTCGTTCTAGAATGTTTGCCCAAAGAAAATATTGATTTAGGAATTGTAAATCATGGATATATTGCCGATAACGGAGAGAACATGGAACCTTCGCCCAATTCGACAAGCATAACCGTAGCTGTTAGAGTAAACAAACCAGAATTTATTTTTAATGTCGAGACGACTTCGAATAAAAAAAGATATTTTATTACCAAATCTGAGATTTTATCAGACTACTCGAGACATAATAATAGGTTAAATTTAGCAATATCGCTATCAGGGTTTCATACGCTATTTTACGATTTAGGGATAAATGCTTCTACTCCATACGTGGTACTGAAGCGGTGTGATGTTGAATTTTCAAAGAGTTTTACAGACGAAAAGGGAGATAAGATCACAACCAACGTTTCGTCGATATGTGTCCAGCTTTGCAGCCGTGTAGTTCATTCCATGAACGATATTCTCAACGACATTGCCGAACATTTCAAAGTTCCCGAGGTGATCACAGACAAAATTGAAGCTAAGCTAAATAACGAAAAATCAGAACCCGTGGATTTTTGGGAGCCTAAAAAAATTTGTCAGCATGCATTTGAAATCGAAGACGAATACGATAAAACCAAAGTGGTACCTAATGAAAAACTGCACGAAATATTTTTAGTTCCTAAAACTGAAATAGTCGTTGTACTAGAATTAGAAGAAATTCCTGTGATAATTATAAAATCTACGGTCGAACTGACGGTGTACAACTGGTCTTCTTTATTGAACAGCACGTGCGAAATGACAATTCAAGCGAATTATTACAATGAGGGTTTGCAAATTTGGGAACCCATAATCGACCCCGTGGTGATTAACGAAAACGAGTATGTCTCCTGGGATATTTTGATCAAAGTTTTTCAAGATAAAGCTTTGCCAATTTTGAATACTACAGAAGCTAAACCAAAAAAAGACCACAAGTTTAGAAAAAAGAGTCCATCCATATCGTCAACAGAAGATGACGAGTCAAAAGAAGATATGGTGTACTTGGAACCTCCAAAGTCTTTATACAACCTTAATAGTCGTGGAATCAAGACCAGCTTGTCTACGTTCTTAGATGAATCTGATTCTGAGAATGAAGATGGAGCAATGGAAAAATTAGCTTCTGCCATATCGGATTTGTTCACAGGGTAAAATTTTGTATTCACTACTTTTCCACTTTTAAAGGGCATTTTGTAGGGACTGGAATGAAAGTGATGGCAGCGATTACGAGCATTCGAGTGAAGCAGATGAAGAATCTGACGAAAATTTGGACACTAAAATTGAAGACGAACAATCCAGCGCCGTCGATGTAAATAAAAACTTTAAAAAGTCCACCTTCTTTCTCTTCGAAGCGAAGGAAACTTTAAACTTCACAATCACGCCGGCATTTTTAAAAGTTGCCAACGAAATTGTTACTTTATATTCGAGCAAGACTTTATCGATTACAACAAATAGAAATGCCATAAATTTAATCAACGACGTGGGCCCTAAATCCGTGGTGGAGTTGTACGAAAACAAATCAGGCGACGATTCCAACAATGCGATTTTAATCCATTCCAAAACATTCGAAAACGAAGACTCTTGTCCCAATAGTCCATCCAAAATAATTTACATGAATTCCGAATATGATGAAGCCAACGACGACGTCGATAGGTAAGTTGAAGATTTAAAAACAAAACAGAGATATTCCAATTTATATCTTTTTTACAGCCTTACAGATGAATTAAATAAATTAGATGTGGAATTGAGTTACGATTATGACATAACGGACAGCTTGCAATTTCCTAATATTACTACCTCAACTTTGTACGATAAAAACAAGAAGCACCACCTCAAAATACACGTCCCTGGTTTTGTTCCTCTACAAACAAATTGTGCTAAGAAAACGTGGGAAAAATTAATGCGTTTACAATCAACTTCTGTTGGTCAAACTTATTATTTGCTTACCAAACATTGTATTGGAAAGCATGGCAGATCCGTTACCGTAGGCTCCCCGTTACAGGTTTGCGTAAAACTGTTTTATTATCTAAACCGAAACTTATCGATAGTTTTCTAGATTCGAAACGAAACGTGTTTTGCTTTAAACATTTTATATCAACCGTCAGTTTTGCAACAATTAAATTTGGAACCAGTTGGAGACGTAACAAATCCTTTCGAAACCACCATGAGAATAGCTGTGCTCGAACCACACGATCACTACAATGTTCCCTTGTATATCGCATACCATTGCAAATTGTTCATCCAGCCTGCACATGCCGAGTTAGTAATTTACCAATTTCAAATAACGGCCTAAGCCACGAATAAAATTTCCTTGAAAAACAAATATTTAATGCTAAACCACCGATACTGCCAGTTGAATTGGTGGCTTAGGCCTTTATTGCATTCAAGGCTTTTAATTATAAAAATTAAAAATCTAAAACATTTTAGGGGTTACCATGTTTCGGAAGAAGGTTTATGGTGGAAAGATTTGGCCAAAGAAATGGATGTTCCACACCACATTACCTGCAAACCCAAACACAATATAAATTTGGAAATGTTTGCGCTGAAGGTTTTGCTGAAGCGTAACATGCACATCAAAAATGCTACATCCTACTCGATACCTAATTTCATAATTCAGCTGATACCTCCATACACTCTTCAAAATTTCTTACCGTACACATTGGAATTACAAAATACCGATTTGAAACAGCAAATAAAAATAGAACCAGGTGAAAAATCAAGCCTTTATTCGGTTAGTTTATCCAACGACAACAAATTCTCATTAAAAGTAACATATTCCAATTTGATTTGGGCCGGAACATTAAACTTAACAAGAGATATTGACGAAAAAATTGTTATATTATACACCGACGATCAAGTTAAAGGGGCAAACAAGCAGTTGCCCATAAATGTGAAGGCGGAACGAGAAAATAATTACAACATTTTATTTTATGCTTCCTACTGGATTGTCAATAAAACTGAGCTGCCCCTCCAAATTAAGGTGAATTTCCATATTTTGTGTAAAAATTAACAAGCTAAATCACATGTTTTCATAAGCTTCCAACAATAGCTAGCACCGAAGGTCTACTGCATAGATATTTGCATTATTAAAAACAATCCCAAAACAGCACTGAAGGTATCTATTGCTGAAAGCTAATGAAAATATTTGGTTTCGTTAATGTAACGACTTAAAAATTTATGCATTAATTTTTCAGACCACCACTGGTAATACGATATATGAAAGCGTGAATGAAGACGTACTTCTTTTTGCTTTTAAAAGGCATGCAAAACAAAGTGTTACCTTAAAAGTATACGAATCCAGCTGGTCCAACGATTTTGGCTTGGATTGCGCTGGGACCACAGGTTTAGTAGTTTGCAAAGATCATGAAAGAAAAAAACGGTACTCTTTTCTGCTCTCCATACGTTTATCAAAAATTTGTCCTCATCATTCCAAAATAGTTACGTTTTTGCCCAGCTTTGTGGTTGTGAACAATACCAAAAAGTTTTTGAGGTAAATTTTGAAAACTGAAAATATTTTTACAGTGAAAAAATAATGTCAACTTTTAGATTTATGGAACACAACGAAAAAACTGATTTATGGACGGATTTACCTCCACACCAATACAAAATATTTTGGCCCGAAACTACTTCTATGGAAATGTATGTAAAATATAGAGACAGCAAGCTAACTTCTCAAGCATTTTTTATTGCTACTCCTCATCACACCGTACTCAGAATGGATAAAGGGGTAAACCATCATATTTTCTCTAACAATAAAGTTGACCATAATAAAAACTTTTAGAGCGCACTTTCGGTGGAAGTAACCGGTGGTTCAAACGAACCGTTCAAAATCGAATTTAATGAATATAAGGTTGGAGATGCTCCAATTTTAGTGAAAAATATGTGTGCCGATCTCTTTCTCAAAATACAACAAAATGCACAAAGTCAAGTTACGTTGCTAAATCCATTCACATCGTTAGTTTATACTTGGGATGATCCTACAAAACCAAGACAATTACTATGGAACGTTTACAATAATAAAGGATCTGGATTTTTTATCGATATATTTAAGGATGGGTAAATTGTATCTGGTAAACCTCCGCAAGTTTTAAATTTTTAATTTCAGGTTTGGAGAAGAAAAAATTAACTTTCACAGCGTTTCATCCACAACCCCAAACACTATAAAAAATAGCGAAGATAGTTCAACCAGTGAAGACTCCGATACACTAGACAGCGTTAAAACAACTTTAAATCGAAAAGTTCGTCGAGATAAAATCGTAATTTATTGGATATGTCACAACGAAGGCTTGCAAAAAGTTCTTGTGTTTACTCAAGAACAAAGAACGTACAATTTGTTAATGAAAAACACTTTTAACAAATTGTGCAATTACGAATTCTTGTGTTCGCTATCCGGAATTGGAATTTCGATTTTTAACGAAACCTCCAATAAAGAATTGGCCTACGTGTCGATCAGTGATTCCCCTGCAATATGGGAAGTTAATGTGGGCCATAAATGGAAAACGCTTACTTTGGAGCTTGCATCTTGGATAGAAAATAAATATAAGCTCCATTATAAAAAATGCCAGCTCAAAGATTACATACACATCGATTTTGAAAAAATGTTCATGTTGAAACCATTTTTTGCTGAATTACGTAGGTCGTACAACTCGGCTTTGTATTTCCTGTATCGAAAATCTAGAAACTACGATTATTTCAGTCTAAAGATTCAAAATCTACAAATTGATAGCAAACAGTCAATTAACAACGAATCTTCAATTCTTTTACAAGCTATACCTCCTGTCAATATTAAATCTCCGTCTTCGTTAATCGAAATGATTGCCTTTAAACACACTTATAATGATTGCCACGTCTATAAAAATATAAGAGTAAATTTTGAAGAATTCCAGTTACATTTCGATTTGGATTTCATTCAACATGTCACAGAAATGGTTGCGAATTCTCTTAAATTTAAAGAAGATTTGGTATCTATGTACCGCTCAGAAATGACACTAGTTCATACTCCGATTGCAGCTATTTCTAAGGTAAGAGTAGAAAAGACTACGGTCATCACTTGGTAGCTATGCTCCCCTAAAAACAAAATATTTTGTATTATAAACTAATTACAAACTAATACAGTAAAACCAACCCCCTCGATTATCCGATCTTATTAAAACAATATTCCGTATTATTCAATGGTGATATCATTATTCGGTTTAGTTGTTATTTAACACAGTGATGTCCACCCTGCTATTAACACCGATAACCAAGGTTTTACAGTAGTTTTATTAAATTCTAGGATACTTCTGGGTGCAAAACCAAAATCGAAGACTTTAGGCTGTCTCAAATTAGCGTTCAGTTAAGCGTTTCAAGCAGAAATAGATCCGAGTTTAAAAGAAATAAATTATTTTTAAATAAGTTATTAAATTATATATTTCCTATTAGTTCCTCCCCGTACATGCCGGCTGAAGGTGTTAAGCACAAGTAAGTTTCAAATGTAATATCTAAAGAACATTCCTTTAGAAATTTCTTCTAAATTACAGAACTACTCCCTTAGAACTAACCCAGGTGAAATCCTATTTGGGCAATCTAGCAATTAATGTTATCCGAAGTACAGTTTCAAATTTTCTTCAACAGTATTATTCACAAGTATTAGGACTGCAAGTTTTGGTAAACAGTTATTCCGTACTTCCTATTCCATGCAATGAGGTAAATAATTTTAATGTTTAAGTTTGTCTAAATTTTCTAAAAAATTCTTTTTTAGCATGCATTAAGTGAAAGTGAACTAATGGCAAATTATATGTTGTCTGGGTATCGGTGTATGTTGGGACACTTAAACATGTCCCCGGCAGCTCTTGAACAGTGCGCCACAGAAATCTTTTCGAATCAATCCATCGAAACTATTCAACGCATCAGAAGGCATGGTTCGTACCACAATACCACAAGTGTGCCAAGAAGTATAACAGCATCGTCAAAAAATTTCGAAACAGGAGTTACTTTGGCTCTAAATCAACTTATTACTAAGAACTCGCACAATGGTAAAATAATTAAAAATAAATAATATCTAAATAATTGTGAACGTTTTAGGAATGCATTATGATGGAGAGATATTTTTCCGAGGCACAGGAAAAGCGTTATTTTCGTTAATAACCAGGCATCCCGATGACAAATCCGATATAGTGCAAATAGCAGTAGAAGCCTTGCGTAGAGCTTCAATGTTAGGAGAGCCCGTTAGAATTCACCAACGCTTAACTCGCTATTTTAATTCATATTTGGTAAATAATCATTGCACGTTGATGTTGACAAAATAACTTCCGTTTAATTGCAGGGCATAAGACCATTTTCTATGTATGAATCCATGGGACATCATTTGTTAGAAACGGTGTCCAATAACAAATTTATTCAAGATACATATTGGGCTCACACAGCTACCGATAAAATTGGAAAGTCTATAGTGATTATTACTTTAGAGTGAGTCTCTTTATTAATCCAATTAAATCCGAACAAAAGTTTTTTAAGCGCTCAAAGTTCATGCAATGGTTTTTGCTGATCATGATTATCGATCACATTTACATTTTATTTATTTAAATTATCATAGTAAATCAGAATGTGGTCTCGGAAAGCTAAACTTGGCCCTAACTTAAAGCAATTTGTTTATTCAAAAATGTTACCACTTTTAAAATTTTATATTTTTAGGCATATTATAAAAGTTATCAAATGCCGGTTATGGGGAACGTGGGACCTGGAATGGGCATTAGAATTGGATGAAATTATATCTGTGCCTCAAATAGAAACATCAGAGATAGTGCTAAACGTGAGACAGGTAAACATTAGCTGCCAAAATCAATTGACTAAATATATGGTGTTGTGTTTTACAGGAAGAAAACAGATTTGGAACATCGCCAAGAAAAATATCGATAACTGGAAATAAAGAGATGTTGATATGGCTGAAAGAAAAAATAGAACAGGCAATTGTTGTGAGTATGGAAGATAAATCGTGGGCAGTAAATGAATAATAAAAATTTATGTGAACAAACGGAAATGATTGTAAATGTTTATGTACCTATATTATTTAAGAGAAATATATTAAATTAAGCTATAAAGATGTAAAAAAAAATACAATGATGTATATAATTTTACAAAGCTTATATTTTTTCCTCCTTTAAAATTACAAGAAAATTAGTTCGTAACTAAAAGCTTTATATTGCAATTGGTCATATATAGCAACAAAATAGGATAGTTCAGTGAGATATTGGAAAACAAAGATTTCTCCATTTTCGAGTCCTTTAAGTACGCAAAAATATTTTTCGTTGAATTTGTTACCTCAAAGAATTTCAAATTTTATTTTTTGTAAAGCTGTTCATCAAGAGCAGTTCTAAGTTTTTTATAGTTATAAGATGAATCATTCCAAAATCAAACGTTTTCAGAATAATTCATTATATACGCGACTGCCTGAATATAATAAATAAAAGAAAGTAGAGAATCTTAAAACTTAAGAATAATAAAACTGGTAAGAAAATTGAGTCACAAATTATTATTATAAATAATATGTTAGGTACATATGTAACAACACAGTCTTATTTAAAGTTATATAAAGTCTCGTACTAGCTAGCGAAAAGCAACTAATAAATACTTCTTGCTATGCATTTCCGTGAGATTTTTGATACCTTTAAAACAAAATCCATACTAATCCATTCTTACTCCATGCTCCTGTTGATAGTTTTTTGCAGCCAAAAAGATACAAAAATTCTAGTTCTAAACTCAATAAACTAGTAATTAATTAATTATCAGAATTTTTAGTACGTGCTTGTTTTTCCATTTCATAAATTTTTTGACTTACACGATAATCTCTTCCAAGTTTAAATAATACGTAATAATTAAAGACTAAAAGAAGTCCCGTAGACATAATATTGTGCCAATGAAAGTAACTTTTAAATAAAAGAAACATTTGAATTACGATCATAACAATATGAACAAAAAATAATCCCGCTAGAATCATAGATGGATTTACAAATAAACTCTGAAAATTAAAGAATAAATTTTCGTGATAATAAATCTAAAATAAAAATAAAACTTACATAAAATCGACTATGACTTGAATTTCCTGGTTCTGCAGCATTGGTTTCGCCAAACGATCGATACACTTCCTTACTATATTGCACGGAGACATTACTAGGCCATAAGGTATTTTCCTGCCAACCATGGACAGACATAAAATGCGGTGTTTGTTCAAATTTACGCCAGCATCCCAAATGCAGAGCAGATCGATGTAGAGTATCGCAATAACGCAAAGGTAACACGTGCACAATATAAGACACAGATAAACCAACCCATAAAAATAAAGCATGCTGTGCGGTCCATGGTACATCATAATAAACAAAACTCTATAATCGACAAATCGGTAAAATTAAATTTATAAATATTTTAACATTATATGTACCTGTACAAAACAACAAGGTATCAATCCGGCATAATAGGCTCCCAATACCGAATTAAATAAAATTTGTTTTAGTCTGCTGTTAAAATTGTTTTTTAAATTTTCCACTTCGAGCCTAATATCCATTGCATTGGAAGTGCAAGCATGTAATGCAGGTATGCCGTCATTGTTCCAATTCACAAATTCAAAAATTGGCACCGTCGTAAATCCAAATAAAATTAAATATACTAATATTCTGTAATAAGACATAATATACAATTATTGATTGATCAGGATCCTAAATCCTAAATACTGACAGTCAGATTACCCAAATTTAAACCTTAACGTAGCAATAATCTTTGGGCTCTTACAAGAAACCAGTAGATACTTACGGATAATACAAATAAAACAAGTTAACAATAGGATACTGTTGCACTATGTGGTAAGTACACCAGCTTAGCAGTGCTGTTATTACTGAAAAAAGAAAGTACCTGAAACA
The DNA here is from genome assembly GCA_911387805.1 of Cantharis rustica. Classification (NCBI taxonomy): domain Eukaryota; kingdom Metazoa; phylum Arthropoda; class Insecta; order Coleoptera; family Cantharidae; genus Cantharis; species Cantharis rustica. Next base: position 43,562,549 of record OU426879.1, read on the forward strand.
AACATAAGGTTTCGTAAGAAATAATCAAAATAAACAAGAAATTCACCTGTAACACATGGTACAAAAACTTAACATATTTTGTGGTACAATCCATTCCAAACACTTTAAGCCACAGACATAGACCAGTCTTCGTGACAAAATAACCATAATAAAACTAACCAAATGTGTATTCATTAAATAAAAATTCTGTAACGAAAAAATTCAAAATTAGTAACAATAAATAATGTTAGTATATCATATTTTCCTTACGATTGCTTCGGTGTTATAAGAATACGGTAGCCACCAAACACTACGGTAAATATGTAAAAATTGCAAAAGTACACCTGCGGCTGTGTAGAGAAACATAAAAGTTTCGAAGAATAAATCATTGTCGACGGGAGTATTAGGAAACATAAAATGTTTGGGAGCAGGTGGAGGAACAATTGTCGATGTAGGTTCTGTTGAAGAACCAGATAAAGGTGAATACCTGTTGCTACTTATGTCGCCTGCTATTAAGGGGGCCACCGAATGGGTCACCGTTGACCGAGTAGATTTTGGAAATCTTCGATTACCGCTTCGCATTTTAAAATTTTAATTTCTCATTTCATCTAAATTTTAATATTTTGAATAACCTATTTGAAAATAAATGTCAAAACATCAAATTGTACTGTAGCTCGTAAAGTACGCCAATGTCATTGCAGGTTAACAAGACAAAATACCAGAAACGTCAAATTTTTAGGTTAATACATCTTGAATACTTACATTTCTTAATAATAGTACCAAGTCGAGAATAAGCTACGAAAAGTTGTTATTTTGTATAATAAAAGTTAAGTGCAACGTATTTAAAAATTAAACTTACTTGAAGTTCGATAGACCGAAAATATGGGTGAGCGAAAAGGCCAAAACAAATATTATCCTCCAGATTACGACCCCCGAGCTGGAGGTTTAAACAAATGGCAGGGTACCCATGCCTTACGAGAACGGGCTCGTAAAATAGATAAAGGCATCATTATCATTCGTTTCGAAATGCCGTATAACATTTGGTGCGAGGGATGTAACAATCATATCGGTATGGGTGTACGTTACAATTCTGAGAAGACAAAAGTCGGGATGTATTATACCACACCCGTGTACGAATTTAAAATGAAATGCCACTTATGCGATAATCACTTTGTTATCAAAACGGATCCCGGGGTAAGTGCTACGCTCTTGTTTTTTCTTTTCAATGTTTTCTATCTTAATTTATTGTAGAATTTGGATTACGTTATTTTGTCTGGCGCGAGAAGACAAGAAAATAGATGGGACCCTACAAAAAATGAGCAAATTGTACCGGAAACTAAAGAAATTCAGAAGCGATTGTTTGATGATTCCATGTTTAAACTGGAACATGGAAGTCAAGATCAAGATACAGCGGAAAGCGAAAAACCTAGGTTGATCAAAATATACAACAGAAACGATTCGTTGTGGAATGATAATTACAGTGCAAATGCGAGATTAAGGCAAATTTTTAGGGTAAGTTAAATGTTTAGAAGTCCTCACGATACAGTTTTTCTAATTATAATATTTGCAGCAAAATACATCCGAATTGAAGACTGCTTTTACACAAGATCAAGAATTGCAAAGAAAAAGTTGTCTAAGCATTCCGTTACTTCCTGAAAGAGAGGAAGACAAAAAGTTGGCTGCTCTTCTTACTAAAAAATTAACACACACAGTAAACTTAGATAAGAGTATAGAATTGAAGAGGAAAGATATAATTAGTTCGTCTTCTTTACCGACTACAGCTTTTACTCCAGCAAAAGAAAGAAGAGCTTTGAAATTGTTGCGTGAAGGAGACACCACTAAAAATTTAGTGGTTTTAAAAAGAAAATCTGAGGGCAGCAGTTCAAATGCGGAGTCTGATAAAAGTTTAGAAATTACAGGAACATCAGTAAATGACAATTCCAGTGGTAATAGTGATTGTGATACTAAAAAAATTAAATTGACTTCTTCGTTAGTTGACTACGGTGACACTAGTGAATCAGAGTGATTTACTTTTGTAATCTAACTTATTTTAATAAACTGTTATTTATAGACCCAAATTAGGAGTTTACGATTGTAGACCAAGCTTCTTTTAACTGATTTATTTCTTATGGATTAGTTTACAATAATTGAAAATAGCGCCTCTAACAAAGGCTTAAAAGAAATCTAGTCGAGATTATTATTGTGATCAAGTTAAAAAATATTTTGAGTTTACATTTTTTTTTATTATCTATGGGCCAATATGAATCGCTTCAAACCATTTTTAGAATGGTGTCCGGACGTGTGTATTTTTCCTACACAGTAATTATTTACTAATGGTTACACCGATTGATTTTAAATTTTATTCACTAATTTTGAGTACTTGTCTATAGGGTTGATTAAATTTTGGTTGGAAATCTTCTATTTTAGTTACTATTTTTATGTTGTATTTAATTTAAAACTCTGGAATTAGTTTAACGTAAAATCCTAATTTCATTGGCCTCCACGATTTAATTTACTGGTTAATTTGTTATTGCTTAAATTAAAATTGTACAATATATCAAATAGAATTTATTTAGAAAATATAAAATTTCAGGTATGAGGGTTGCCTTTTATATTTCGGAATTGGGCAACCCCCCTGGTGCTCCCACCTGTCAACTGACGGTTTTATTGTGAAGTTTGACATTTTTGATGGTATTCTGTATTCAGAAAGTTTTGACGTACGAGCGTTATTTATATTGTTTACAGTAAATTAAATAATTCATCTCAGCCAAAAAATGTAATTAAATCGTGAACATTTTTGTGCGACTATTTATTCCAACTTTCAACGTGGATTAATTCAACAACAGTGCATTGATGAACTTAATTCGACTTTTGGCGATGAAACACCATCAAGGACTAGTGTATCGATTTCACCGAATTTAATTATTGCCGTAGCTCGCTCAACAACGAATTTCTTGAAGATCGTCCAAAATCGATTGTTTTTCCGGAAAACATTGATGCTGTGCGTGAATTGATCCTGAAAGATTGACATATGACTTATCGTGAGATTGAGACATCCTTGGGCTTTAGTGGGACCAGCATACATTCAATATTGCATGAACATTCGCTGGTCAAAAAAATGGATACCACATAATTTGACAATTGCTCAAAAAATACGATCGCGGTACTTCAAAACATGTCTATAACATCGTAACAGGTGACGAATCGTGAATCTACCCATATGAGCCCAAAAATATACACCAGTCAACTTTGTGAGGTTTTCAAGATGAACCAAAACCAACAAAAGTTGTTCGCGCACGAAACATCAAAAAATGGTTGCCCGTTTCTTCGGAAAAACTAGACATGTCGCTACCGTACCATTGGTAGAACGTAAAACGGTTAATTCTGAATGGTACATACCATTTCTTTGCCAGAAGTTTTCAGAGAAATAAGGAAAACCAACCGTTGAAAACGGATCATTCTCCATCACGACAATGCGAGTTCTCACACATCGGCACAAACAAGTGAGTTTTTTAGCACTGAAAACGTCGATTTGATGGGTCATCCGCCGTATAGTCCTGATTTGGCACCCAATTACTTCTTTTTTTACCGAACATTAAAAATAAATTTCGAGGTCAACGTTTTTCGACACCTAAAGAAGCGGTTGATACGCTCAAAATACATGCGTTGGAGGTAATCGGATTGGAAAAATTGGTTCCAACGCATGCAAAAATGTATTGACCTTTATAGAGAATATTTTGAAAAACAATAGAGCCATTTTCTATGATAAATATTTGTGTTTGTTCTCGAATCCCGAAATATAAAAGGCAGCCCTCGTACTATACATTTTCATTCCAACATAACATGAAAGTTGTGACTTACTAAAAAATCTCCAAGGCCCCGCACAAAATTATTTTAAAATTTAAGCTATTATTTATAATCATCGACATTATCATAAAAATTTGCTAACGTAATATAATATATTATTGTTCGATATTTCCAAATTCTCAGAGCTGGCATTTGAAACTTCATCTACTAACACAATAGTAGCCTTTTGTATTATACGCTTTAATTTTCTTCTTCTAGTGTGTGAATGTAACTAACGCAATTCTGCAGCAGCAACAAATTCACCAAAAATTGTGCAATCACCTGCCGGTTTACATGAACCTTCTTGTTTCTCATAAGTAGAGAGCGGATAAAAAGGCTTTAAAAAAATCGAAAAAGGCGCCTAAAAAAGCACAAAAAAACGCGGGAAAAATCTCTAAAAAAGGTAAATAATAATTAAAAAGGCATTAAATAAGCATAAAAATTTTTTTTTATTCACACATAACAAAACATTATTTGTGAAAACAATTTACTACTAAGTGCCGCCCTAAATTTTCGACAGTAAAATTTTGCCTCTTGTCGCTTAAAATATATTTGAAGACAGAGAAGCTTCTTTCCACATCCACACTTGTTATGGGCGCATTTTTAACTTTGACTATTATGGCCGAATCCATTTTAAAATTAGGAACATTACCTCCACTCAAAATAATCCTTATTTTATTTAATGTTTTAAAGTTCTCGTTTTTTGAAAATACGTCATCGCATTTGAGTTTTACCTCTTGGCCAATAGGTCCCGGTACTTTGGCAATTAAGTTCTTAAAATCATTGATTATGCAAAAATTATCAGCTTACGAAGTGAAATGCGTTACTCTTCGACGTAATGAGAAACGCCAAGTTACCTTTACCTTAACGAATGAAAACAATATTTTTTGTTTAGTATAAATTTCTTTGGCGGTTTTTTAAATAGAATTAAATTTTGTCGATGACCACTTTTTAAATAGACCCAGGTGTTGAAATCCAGAGAAAATAGCTTCAAATAAGCACAAAAATTGAAAATAAGCACGAAATGTTCAAAAAAGCAAAATATGCATAAAAAACTTTGCATCAAATGATCACATTCTTTATAAATCGTGCACATTTTAAGATAATTTATTTCTGCCTTCAATATTAACCATAAGTATAATGGAAGGAAATCCGCTCTCTACTCATAAGAATGGTGAATATTACTTTTATTTGATTTCTTCATTTCTTTCCATCTTTTGTATGCAATACTTGCAGTACTTTTGTTATCGTCTACATCAATCGGTACTAATTTTTTCCTTTTAGTTGATTTAATTGCTCGAGGTGGTTGGTCCTAAAAATGATAAAACTATTTATTTTTCAATTATGGACAATCCCTCTCAGTACCTCAACACTCGAAGATGTTTTTTTTATCTTTTATGACAAATAACACTGCGTCAAAATATTTCCAAGCTACATTATTTTCTCCTTTAAGAATTAGCTTCTTTCGACATTTGACACATCAAGTTGTGCCACTTTCTGTTCATTTCAACTTTGTCCACCCCTAAAGAAGCCGCTATTTCCATTGGACTTTTTATTTCGATCTCGAAACTCCATGTGCAGTTCCATAATCCGGAATGTCTTTCGATACTCGAAATCAGTTGGAAGGTTTTGTTTTTACTCCACACTCCTGCTGTTTTGTTTTTCGACAACATAGTGACCACGTAGAGCTAGAGATTAGAATAAAAAAAACTTTTTATAACAGTTTTGTTTGAGTTTGGCTACATTTTAAACCAAACTTGGAAATTTCTGTTATTGTCTTTCATAAGGTGTGTTTTAAACCGTTATAATCACGAAAGCCTTATAGCCAGTCCACACGACAGCGACTTGTCTCCTGCCCTACGTGTGGATGTATAAATAAATCGCCACTGCTCTCAAAAATCGCTAGCGACACTCGTAAAGCGGAAACTTCGTGCTTCATTTACAGCGACATGTCGCTGTCGTGTGAAACCGGCTATAAAATAGCACAGAAGATGTCACCAATCAAAAAAAAGCTATGCACCAATGAGAACAAAGCGCGCCAAGAGAATAATTGGCTATTTCCAAGCCCCACCACAACATGGAGGTTAACAGCTGATTTGGAAGCCCAGAAAACAATAAATGCCAATTTTTAAAATTTTAAGAGTTTCGTGCTAAAAATATTTTTTTAAAGCATTTTGTTGTGATTTGCGACAAATTTATACTGAACATAACTTGACGGAGATAATAAAAGTTACAATAATTTAATTAACTTGTTCATTTGTTATTCCTTAAATCAAAATTGAAAACTTAAAGTAAAATTTATTTAGAAATATAAAATTGCAGGTACTATACATTTTCATTCCAACATAACAGGAAAGTAGGTACTTACTAAGAAATCTCCAAGGCACCGCATGAAAATAATTTTAAGTTTTAAACAAATAAATTATTCTTATTTATAGCCTTCGGCATTATCATAAAAATTTGCTAGAGTAATATAATTGTTCGATATATCTAAATTCTCGGAGCTGGCATTTGAAACTTCATCTACCGATACAAAATTAAAACCATTGCAACGTTTACAAGTCGTCGATGATTGTCTATCGGACATTTCCAAATCTTCTTCCTCCCCGGTTGCAATAATAGCCTTTTGTATCGCACGTTTTAATTTTCTTCTTCTCTCGTGTGACTGCAACTGACGCAATTCTGCCGCAACAAATTCACCAAAAATTGTACAATCATCTATCGGTTTATTTGAACTTTCTTGTTCCTCGTAAGAGTGGTGAATATTACTTTTTTCTGATAAAACTATTTTCTTTTTACTTCTATCCTCACTCAAACGCTTCAATCTTATTTCTTCGCGTTTTGCGTATGCAATACTTTTAGTAGTACTTTTGCTATTGTCTGCATCAATCGGTTCTAATTTTATTCTTTTAGTTACTTTAAATGCTTGACGTGGTTGGTCCTAAAAATGGTAAGATTATTATTATTATTCTGTTACGAAGAATCCTTATTGGTACCTCAACATTCGAAGAAGTTTCCTGATCCTTGATAACAAATAATAGTGCATCAAAATATTCCCAACTGCTTTGCCATGTTACATTATTTTCTCCGTTACGAAGCTTCTTTTTCTTTTTTCTGATTTCTGCGTTCATTTGACACCTCAAGTTGTGCCACTTCCTGTTCATTTCAGCTTCGTCCACCCCTAAAGAAGCCGCTATTTCTTTCATAACTTCTGTCTTTTTGTCTCGATCTCGAAACTCCATAGTGCAATTCCATAATCCGGGATGTCGTTCAATACTCGCAATTAGTTTAAAAGTTTTGTTTCTACTCCACACTCCAGCTCCGTTTTTCGACGACATAGTTAAAACAGAAAATACGCCTAATGAACTCGTAGCCACGTAGAGCTAGAGATTACTGATGCGCTCTAACAAACCACTCTACCGAGAGTTTAGATTTCTCTCACTAGAGAGCTCTATGTAGAGCGGCAGAAAACTGTTTTTAATGCCACGACCCTGTATATTTTGATTTGTTGCTGCATTTCTCGCTCATCTTAACCTCAAACTTAATTGAAAGAAAGTTTCAAGTTTTTACAATGAATAGACCAGAATTAGAAGGAACTGCTCATTTAATTGACGATATTGATAGCAAGTAAAATTACTTAGATTTTTTAACATTTTGTAATGATTTGACTATTTTGATAGAAAAACTTATGGTTGTGTTACGAGATGGAAGAACTTTAATTGGATATCTTAGAAGCGTAGATCAATTTGCAAATCTTGTTTTACATCGGACAATTGAACGAATACACGTTGGTAAAGAATATGGAGATATTCAGCGAGGAGTGTTCATAGTACGGGGAGAAAATGTTGTACTCTTAGGCGAAATCGTAAGTGTTAATTAATTTCAGTTTCAACGAATGAGGGAGACATATGTCTGCTTTGAACAGAATATTTTTTTTCTTTAATTGAAACAACACTGTTCCATTTTTCACGATCTATTTTGGTTAACTTGTTTTTTCCACTTGATTACTATCTTTTATATCGTCGCCGAGCTGCGAATACCTCCAATGTGACAAAACATAAATTTTACAGTAGAGGCAAAAAACTAGATTTTTAGGGAAATAATAAGGGTAGGTAAATACCACCTATGTACATTGTCAGCACCCGATAAAATGTTATTCAGGAGAAATACGAAATTTGTAATAACTCCAATGTAAACTCTCGGTCACTTAGGACATATTACTGTCCCAGTTTTAGCAAGATGTTTTAGAAGATTTATACTGGAGGTATATATTTTTTAACATTTAGCCATGTTCCTATGGTTTAACATTATTGAATGTATTATCAATCTATCGAGAATTGATCGTAGAATAATTATGACATAAAAACCTGATTTTCAAAATTTTGGAGGTATTCGCAGCTCGACGACGATATCGCTTTTTTTATCTTACGAAGACATCCTGCTGAGATCTGTTAATAACAAATTTTAATGGTTATTAACTAGATTGTAATGTGACCTACACTGTGTATAAAGATAACAAGATTTTCATCTAATTTAATTTTACTTACCTATTTTGGGCATACGAAGCGGCTCACTAATGACTTGGTGATTTTCTTGGACAAATTTGGCATCCTTCCGGTCCCAACTAAGGAGTATAGACCAGTTGGTTCAATCGGATAAGTTAAAATCTATTGCCGAGGGGACTTCTTGGAGGATTATAACTAGAAAACGATTAAAGTCTATTTAAACTATACAATAACTTCTATAATATTAATACCGTACAACTTTTCATGAAAGTGAAGTGGTATGCAAAGTTATAAGCTTAGCCGTTGGTAATTTATAAGAGTTTCTAAAAATTATATAATATTATATTAGTTACAAAATGAAGTGTATCTGAAAATTCGATACTTCGCCCTATTTTTAGAGATCGATTACACCCTCCAACACTTATTAATAGCCAAAAAATAGGGGTCTTTTATTTTTTCATGCCCTACAATATACAGCCATACAAAAAAGTCTACATACGGCTTGGTTTTAACGATAAATATTGATATTTACACCTGATTTTTTATATTTTCTAAAAAGATAATATTTATACTGCCGTCCTAAGCTAAAAAGCAGTATCTCCAAAATCGTTGTTTTGAGTAAACACACATTTAGGTGTTTATGGTTGGGCCACCAAGAAATAATTTATTAATTTTGAAATTAGCCAGGCATATAAAATCTTCAAGTTTCATACTTTAATAACAATATATTATAACAATGTTAATTTGTTTAAATATTAGTAAAATGGCGCTTACTGCTTTTTAGTCGAGCATATTGCTCTTGGCTGACTCTAGAAGAAAATTCAAAATAGCAGTAAAGACCAACATTATTAACTTGAAACGTCAGAAAACAAAATTTATTTTTCAAAATAAGTATCTAATAAACAAAATACATAATATACAAAATTTAAAAATTGATACATAAAATACAAATGTGTGTTTACTCAAAATAACGATTTTGGAGATACTGCTTTTTAGCTTAGGACGGCAGTATTGATAACATAGATTTCTGGGAGATACTGCTTTTAAGGCATGTAGTTGGTGTTTACTGCTTTTTAGCGTAGGACTTGTTGATATTACGTGGAGATACTGCAATATCTAAGGCTATTATTACATATAACTAGTAGTCTGACTGCTTTATAGAGTTGTAGGATCACAGATATTGTTGTAATAATCCTAAAAATCGATATAACTAAAATTTGTAAAAAATGGAGATACTGCTTTTTAGCGTAGGACGGCAGTATAGATAACATTTAAAAAAAAATAATACATAATAAAACTACTAAACTTAGTACAAAAAAGTTTACATACAGTTAAGTAAAATTGAAGTTGTACATTGGGCAACTTTTTTTTTTAATATTTTGTGCAATTACCTTTAGCTTTCACAACGGCTTCCATATGTCTCGGCATGGATTCAATTAAATTTTTAGTAAAATTAACACCAATTTTGTCCCATTCTTCTTGAATTACAGCTTTTAACATATTTTTGATTGTTATCTCGTGCTTCCAAATTTTGCGTTCTAATTCTCATAGATTTTCAATTGGGTTCATGTCGGGACTTTGGGTACATTGTAAAGTATCCATTCACTCACAATTCTCGCCGTATGTTTAGGATCTGTCTTGGCAGCCATACATCCCCATACTAAAACACTACCTCCTCCATGTTTTACTGTAGGATTAATATTTTGTTTTCTGAGCTCTTCATTAGGTTTGTGCCAAACTTTTCCCCTTTTCTTTTTTCTACCACATCCTATTATATCAAATTTACTTTCATCCGTAAAAATTATCCGATTCCAGAAGTTCGTTCCTTTATTTTCATGTTTAAACCGTTTATTTATTTTTTTAAATTAAAGTCTTATTTCTTGCAACGCGGCAGTGAAAATTGTTTTTTCAAAGAACGTTTCTAATAGTTTCGTCACTGACATTGATTTTTAGTTCATTTCACACATCATCCCCTACTTTAGCGGCACTTATTTTAGGATTTTCTTCCACTTTTCATACAATTAATTCTTAATATATTAGGATGTCTACTACGTGGTTTAACTTTCAATATTCCCGTGTTTCTATAATTTCTTATGACGGTCTGGACACTAGACTTTCATTTTCCAACTATTCCAATTTTACGCATTGACATGCCGCACAATTATATTTAATAATTATTAATTGTCGCAATTCTATTGATATTTCTTTACCCATCATTGGTTTTAGATCTTTACCGCATAGAAAATAAAGAGCGAATCATTGCAAATAAGAATAAATGCCCTTATGGCACATTAATACACATAGAAAATTATTCTTCGAAGTGCTAACAAAGATATTATTCATAAATATCTTTATACCGTATGTACACTTTTTTGTGGTAATTATTGTAGGTAAAACTGCTCTTATTTTTATTTTTGTGTAATAAACACCATTTTTCATAAAAAAAATTTCATGTCGTCTATAAATACAATTTTATGAATATAATATAATTTTTTCAAAATAAAATATAACGTAAAAATAGGTGTAAATGTAATTTTTTATCAATAAAACTTGTCGTATGTAGACTTTTTTGTATGACTGTATCTAAAAATTTCCAAATCGATGAGGGACATTGGGACCCCTTCCTTGTAAGACATATTTATATTTAAAATGAAAAATTTTTCATTGTTTCAAAATTAAATCTTATCAGATTTTAGTCACATATTTTTTTCTACATTTTCCCTTGCAAATTTTAAATTTTGATTGAATTTCCTTCTTCGTTTCTCTTAATAACATTTAAGTCCACTAATAGAATATTTAGAATACCTATGTTACATTAAATGTTTGCATAAATTTGAATCGCAAATATAATTTTGAAAAACAGTGTTTTTCTGATACTACAACCGCTTTCTTTAGCTCATTTTTACTGTATATTCACTTTAAAGAAGAACGCCCTATGTAGTTATAATAATTATAATGAAAATAACGTATTATAGGATCCTCAAAAAGAAGCAAATTTACCTTTGAGGGAAGTGACGGTTGACGATATTTTAGATGCACAAAGAAGAGAACAGGAAGCCAAGCAAGACCAACACAAATTGTTAACAAAAGCTTTAAAAGAAAGAGGTTTAAATTTAATGGCAGATTTAACACACGATGACTTATATTAGGAATTACGATATTAAATTTTTTTTAACTTAATGCTGATTTATTAATTAATACTTATAACGTATTTATAATATAAAATAAAAACTTAATAAATATATTATGATATTAAAATGACGTTTCATAAACTACCGGTTTTGTGTTATCAAATTGTTTAGAATTTATTTCTAATTTGTTATCGCCATTGCAGTTTTTGGTAACTTCAGTTCTTTGATTTTCAATCTTTGGCTTTAACAAAAGATCAGGTTCTTCCGGATCGTAACCATCCAAACAATGCAACAAAGAAGAAGACATTTCATTATCATCTAATTTTGGAGACGAATAATTATTATCATTGGAACAATTGGAAAAATTTAATTTGGTAGGAGTATCGATTAAAATACTTCGACTACGCAAATATTCTTTAAAGGTATCTGATAACGAATCTTCTTCGACTTCTTCTAAATTTTCTAAACTTTTTGATTTCCTTGGTATATTTAGTTTGGTATAAGAATCCACAAAGGACATTTCTTCTTCTATACTATCTATTGTGCAGTCTTTTAATTGTAACTTTGGTAAACTACGTATATTTGTCCCAGACACAAGCAAAACAGGTTTACGACTTCTTGGCGTCATCATAGATTCCTAAAAATTTAAACATTGAATTTGTTCATTCCATAAATAAAAACATACCAAACTAAACCAAATACACTACAAAAGAATTACTATTTCAAATTAAAAGTGGTAGCCTGAAACACAAATATTAACACTAAAAAAATAGATTTGCAACTAATTCACCTTATCCTCTACTAGAAAAATTTAATTATACATACGAATTCTATGCTGATATTATGAGTACCCATAACTTTCCTTCCTATTTTACTACTTACTATAATTCTCGAGTCAAATAGAGGTACAACTACTGTAAAATACCAATCACCACATGCTAATCTTACAAGAATTAAACACAATATTCTTGAGAAAATATTTTTGAGTCATTAAATTATTCAAAAATTACGCTTGTTCATGTTTGTTACCAAGGAATGATTATGATATTTACGAGATTCCGTAATCTTTTTTTAAAAAATTTTGATTTCATTACTAAACTACCAGTGGTCAGATAAGTTTGATACATGCAAGTTTTCACGCTAAAATTGTTAACAAGTTTAGTCCACACAGATCTTGAACATGTTTATAAATTGCTGACGATGTTTTAAAGCGTGCACTGAAACAGCATTCGAAAACTTGTTGACATTTTAGTGTGAACTTCTTATGTATCATACAGACCAGATACTCTTCAGTCGTTTTGTGACCACTTCTTACTTAGAAGGGTTCTCTTGGCAGATACCTCGGTGGTTTGCCATTGCCTGCCGAGAGAAGACGGTCAGAATAAAGTTTTAACTTCGCTCGGGATCGAACCGAGGATCTTGGCTTAGTAGTTGACGCATATAAGCATCAGGCCGTGACCGTCTTCTTAACGTAGAACTTAAATTCTACTTTTTGTATATTGTATTATGCAAAGCCTCTTACACAACAACCAAAATCTAATAAATTAGAGTCAATTAATTTTAAACAACAAAATTATTTAATTAAAATAATTAATGATTTTTATTTATGAATTATATAGAAATTTAGATGATCGCTAGTATTCTATTTACATCGTGTGAAGTGTAAACTAAGATTTCGGGCGCGGGTTAATTTTAGAAGTAGAAATTTAATCTTAGGAAAGTTAGTAGTAAACCAAAGAGAGTATGTTAATCCCTTCTGACAACTTTCATGGCGTAATTTTAGGTTCAATACTTACAATTTGAACATTCAATGTATATTCTCTTCTATGTAAAGTAGCCCTAATTTTTCCTTTACTCTGAAATTTTAAAATGCTGCTAATAGAAAGAAAGCACTAGAAACAGAAAGAAGAAACTACAAATACACAAAGAAGAAAAAGCTTTTCAAAAAATATAAGACTGAGCAGTACCTGCATAGCCTTTGGCATACGTTGAGTCGAACGTGTGATAGGAGACATCGACTTACGCTCGTGATCTTGCGGTGTAAACACCATGTTACTTGAGCACTCACATCGCAATGCAGGTGCCGGTGTACTTGTGAGATAAGAATTTGCTAATTTTTCACGGCGTTCGATACTTAAATTTGGATCGGAACTGCTACGTTGCAATTGCTTATCAAAATTCTTACATTTGTCTTCCATATTTAAAGATGACTTTTTTATTTTTTTAGGAGGTTTTTCATCATTACTTACGTCAGGACTTATATCACATTTTGTGCAAAATAATTTTGCTTTAGCTGTTAACCCAAGGAATGGACTCTGTAAAATTTGCACATCAAAATTGGTGAAAAAATATTATTGTGCAGTTTCAGGAACTCCGAAGAGCCAATAATTTGAATTCAGTTAAAATTAATCACATTCATTTTTCTTTCATTCTTTCCAGGTTACCTCATTAGGTCACACTCAAGAAGTACATCATAAATCTCCAAATAAATACCTTTTTCACCTAATTTGAGGTAAAATTTTAGTTTTAACAAACATGAATGATAGAACAGCAAACTTACGGTTACTTCTTCATTGGTGGACAGACTAGGGGTGTACTTATTTTTGATCCCCCTTCTGATGTTATTTTCCAAAATGTATTTTTTTATTGAACCGCTTAAACCTCTAGTTTCGTTATCTTCCGTTTGCAGTAATTGCAAAGGCGTACCATGTCCATTCTCCTTATTAAATTGCCTCACAAGCTTTTTCTTTTTTGATGATTCTGGTAAACTTTGTATGTGCGCATACAATGCTGCTAAAGCTGTTTCGGTAGTATTAATTTCATTTTCTTTCGCTGTTCGTTCTACATCAACAAAACTGTACACAGTATTAGCGGCCACATTATCGCTTATAGATTCGTCAAAATTTCGTTTGGGACACAAATGTTTACGGTGTTCCCTTTCCGAATAATATGCTCTGACGTCGATTGCTAATTTTGGAGGCACATGAAATATTTCCTTACTTTTATCTATCATAAAAGATATCACTTTGTAATGTTTATGTAAAGTTTCGTGCAACTTTTCTGGAGGTATAGAACGAGGGCATACCAAGTGTGGGGTAAATACTGTAGATAAATTATCACAAGACATTTTATTATCACTTTCGTATGATGCCGTAAGATTAAGTAAATCTAATATATCTTTAAGTAAAATTCTGTTTTCTGATGGTAACGATAGTATTAACAGTTGAATCATGTACATTACTTTCTGATGATCAAATGTGGAATTTTGTGAGCAAAATAAGTCTGAAAATAATAGTCCTAAAATTAAACCGATTTTGAAATTGTAAATAAAAACTTACCCGCAACTTGGCAATGAGCATAATAATGTGCGTTGGTTAATAAAGGTTCGGGTAATTCAGCTAAAAATCCTTTCAACACAGATGCACAGTCGTGAACACTATAAGCATTGTTTTCTAAATTAAGAGGACTACCACGGTTGAGCAAATTCTTTAGCTCTTGTTGACGTATTAAAGAACCTGTGCGTCGAAAAACTCCTTCCACTTTAATATCTACAAATCGAGTGAAATGAAAGCTTTCATAATAACATAAAAACAAATTCAAACTCACTTTCGTCTTTCTTTAGAAACTCGACTAGCTGATATACCTGACAAATACCTTCTTGAGTAAGCGGTACCCCATCCATAATTCCACGTACGTTTTTTATTTTCTTTATAAAAGGAGTCAACTTCCTCTTTTTTGATTTGTCTTTTTCGTGAGTAAGTTCGTCGTTTCTAAATGAATCAAGTTTGAATTTTAATTTTGTTATTCAAAAAGTTTTACTTACTCGTACGTGTTTATGTCCAAAACGAAAGATAAATGCATGCGGACCAGGGTATCGAATTGGTTAAAATTTTCACGACGTAATTTTTCGACCAAAAGATCGTCGTCTGATAAATTACCTGAATTTATGTTCATTTTTTAATTCAAACTTAACAACTTTAAAAATATAATAGGTTATGTCAATTAAGCCGCGACTTAACGGAAAACGAGAACAACTGAAGCACCAGCACAATGCACCAACCAGAAAGGTCCATTCAAACGTTAGAATTTGAATGTTGTAACAGGTGAATTCGAATAAAATGTCTTTTGGTTGAGTATAGGGTGAAACGTAATTAACTAAATAAATATGTTTTTATAAGTTTTTTTAAATGAAAAAATAATTAATTATTCATGTTTTTATAATTGAAGCCCAAATTTTAAACATTTGTTTTTAAAAGTTTACCAGTCCGTACGACAGAAGATCTGCATTGCTGGCGACAAGTTGTTACGAACAGTATTTTATTCTCACGATTCAATAAATTACTCATTGTATTGTAAGTCAATATAATGCGTTTACACGTAAGGAAAGTTGCTGGCCGATAACGACTTTTGAGAACGGTGACGATTTCTTTGCCACAACTTTATTTTATGTCTAAACGTAGAATTGTAAATTGCTAGCAAGTCACTGTTGTATGGACCAGCTATTACAGAATGTATAACTTGGATTTTTTAGGAAAAAATAAGTCGACATAGAAATAAAAAATTTATTTAGACCAAGAAGACACCTTTCCATAATCTTTTATTGAGACACCAAAATCTGCTAATTTATTTCTAACATTATCACAAAGTTGTAAAAGTTCTTTATCTTTATCACCGATTGCTTTCAAACGAATATTTTGTCTAAAATCTGTTATTATATCCAATAGTACTTTATCTGAATCATGAGCGCCTTCTAGCATTTTGTTATTTAAATCTACACCGAACATATCAAATGTATCGTTAACAAAATTTAAAATTCTCCTAAGACACATTACATTTTGTAAATTGGTTGTCGATAGAGTTGTCACCGAAGATGAATGTATCATTTTATTGGTAGACTTCATAAGAGAACCTAGGGTTTTAATGCACGTAGAAGTGTTAAAATCATCACGTAAAGCTGCTTGAACTTTAGCGTAACTGTCCATTAGCTCGACAATTAAGAACCCCTCGTTAATATCCGGTTTTATAATTCCACGAAAACACAAATCACAATCTTGAATAAAATTTTTATAATTTTCTAATATATTTTCAGCAGTTTTAATGTATTCCGTGGTAAATTCCATGTTATGACTGTAGTGAGACATCAGACACATCATACGAAAAACGTTAGATGGACATATTTTCAGCATCTCATGAATACTTAGAGTATTGTTTAGAGATTTGGACATTTTTGTGGATTTTGATAACATATGACCTGTGTGTAACCAATAATTTACCCACTGTGGTTTAGAAAAATAGGAGCAACATTGAACTTCTTCGTTTTCGTGATGAGGAAAGCAAAGATCTATACCACCAGCATGAACGTCGATATTTGAACCTAAATTTGAAAACAGAATTAGTAGTTATTAATTTTTCAATTTCTCATATTACCAAAAATTGCACTTGCTAAAGCTGAACATTCTGTATGCCAGCCTGGTCTTCCGGAACCACACAGTGAATCATTGTCCCAACGTGGTTCGTCTCCTTTAGCAGCCTTCCAAATCGTGAAATTTATTTTTGATTTATCTTCACTTTCCACGTCTGTTCCTATATTTTGTAATTTAGCATAATCACTGTTTCGTTTACTAACATCAAATATGACCGATCCATCTGTACCTTTATAAGCAACTTGTTTTTCTAAAAGTTTTCTAGTGAAGCCCTGAATGATATTAATGTGATCGGTAACTCTTACAACTATATCAGGCTTGGTAACATTCAAAGCCTCCATATCACTCCAAAATTCTTTCTCGTAATGCTGAGCAAGCTCTTTATAAGAAACCTTACTACTTTCGCTTCTTTTAATTATCTTGTCGTCTACGTCGGTTATATTCATGGCCGTAACTAAATTAATATTAAAATTCCGTCTTAATAATCTTTGGATTATATCCAATTTTACAAAACAACTTGCGTGTCCAATGTGAGCCGAATCGTAGACGGTTGGACCACAAGTATACCAAGTAGTGCAATGTTTATTTCCAACTATAAAGGGTACTTTTTCTTTGGCAATGCAATTATAAACTTTGATGGTTGTATCGTAACCTTCTGGTTTATTCCAAGTATGATGCAAACGCACCTTTTGAGGGAGGATTCGTCTAATATTCATCATGCAATTTTACATCAACATTTAAATACAATTGTGAGGTTATAAATTTTTCATATCAAAATATAACCTATAAAAAAGTAATGGTGATATTCCTTAAAGAAAAGTGTTGTGATTGTTTATAATTTTTTACTACATATAAATCTTTGAATTACTTACGCTTTAGTGGTAAGTAATTTCCTCTCTATAATGCAGAAGATTATTTCATTTTGCTACAAAATTAATTTAGCGAATTTTGACATTATTTATATTTTGCACCCCAATTACGCAACCCCAAGGCTTATGTTGTATTTTGAAATTAAGAAATTATCTTCAGGAAGTTAAAATCTATTGTCAGTTTGCTCAAAGTTTTATTTTAACATTTCGAATGTTTCCAATGCATATTTTGAACCAGTGGTGGCGTATTTTTGGTTTTTCCAAAAGTAAAAAAATAAAAAAAATCCATTAGTAATAGAGTAGGTCTGGTACAAAAACAAGTGAGTGCAAAAATATGATCTTTGGGATGTTAGTAGAACCGCAGACCCTTAAAAACCGACTATTTGTCAAAGAATGGTATTAATAGTGCACTCAGCAATAATCTATCGACTTGACAAAAAAAAACTCTGATACAAAATTATACCTTTTTTAATTTTGAACAAAAAAGCAGTTTATGAAATATGCGACTTTTTTGATAATAACAGCACAGTATAAGTAGTATTTATACTATGATAACAGTACTAGTTACAAAAATGGAAGATGAGCTGTTTGGATTATTTGGCATCAAGTGGTCCTATTTGATAGTTTGACGATTTTAAAAATTTTGATTTTTTGTGTGTAACTAGTCGAACAAGTTGGTAGGCCAAAAAAATATTAAAATTTTACTGCTGTTGAAGTAAAACTTCTTTAGTGGCGACTAAGGGGTAACTGGACGACAATGCAACGGAAATGCGTTACGTCAATATGGCGGTATTATTAAATTAATATCTTGTAACATTAGGTGCAACAAAGACGAATTGAAATAATTTATTATAATAACGGAATTAAAATTTATATTCTTATGAATATAAATTTTATGAATCTTTCATTCATATTTCAATATTATATTTCAATATAAATTGGCCTTTCTTCACCAGTAGAATTTCTTAAATAAGTTTTTATTAGTTTTAAGCTAGAAAAACTTTTCTCGGTAATTGCTGTAATCACTGGTAATATTGCAAGTATTTTTAATAGGGTTCTGACATTGGAAAAGAATTCTTCAGAACATTTTGCCAAATTATCTAATGAATTCTTTGACAAATCGTTCACATTTAACCATTTTTGTTTCCAGAAATCGAATTCTTCAAGAATTGCTGGGTATACCTTCTCTTTAAAATATACCTATTTTATTTTCGAAATTCCAATTTTTTACTTTCAAAGAATTTTTTCTTTTGAACGTTTCGGAGGGGGCAGGTGCCCCGCTGGCTATGGGCCCGATTTCTTGCATTAAATTCGAACATACCTTTTTTTTACTTAATTTTCCGAGAGATACTGAACAACTATATCTTTTGGTTGCATTTTTCCTGAAAAGGGCTGTAAGCCGTACAACGTTATGATCTCTTTGAGTTATGCTTTGAGTAAGGCGAAAGGCCGAGTAACTATAGCAATTCATGGTGTCTTTTTATAAAATTTAAATTGGTTTCAATGTGGAATTGTTCGCATTGTCTACATATTATCAGTTTGCCTTGATTGAAATTTATTATTTTTCATTTCATAATGAATTAATGTTTTCTTGTAGAAAATGATGCAATATGAAGAAGAAGGTGAAAAGTTGGCAGATAAATCGGCTTGTGCAGGTGTGAGAGCAGATTTAAAAATGTGTTTATTAAATAGCGACTGTGTTAAAAAGGTATTTACTTGTTTGCAGTGGCGACTCGTGCTGTTTACAGGTTTTTTATTTTACATTGGATCTCTGCGCAATAGCAACGTCTCCACCTTTTAAAGTCGATTTTTACATCTGAAACGATGTTGTGACCTTCTTGAACATACACTTGCTTAATTATAGCTGGTTTAAATGTTTTTTTTTAATTTCAAAGACATTTTTCCTACTTACTCGGAAGGTATTGTTTTAATTTACTGTTGATTACTTAAAAAAAAAACAATAAAACCCACATTTCTAAAGCACAAGTAGTCACTGCTTATTTATATTTTAATATTTGGAAATGATAGATTTTTAACATAATTTTCCTGTATAATGTAGGACAAGAAAACTCCTCGAGAGTGTTTAAGAAGTAACGATCCTTCGGTTCCCTTGGAATGCTACGCACTAAGAACAACATTTTTTGAATGTAAAAGATCGATGGTAACACAAAAATAAATTTATTTATAAACATCTTAAATTATACAAATTATATTTACAGCTAGATAATCGCCAAAGGTTTCGAGGACGAAAGGGATATTGAAGGATTAATATATTTTGGTATCGTTAGAATTTAAGTTATTGAAATGTATGGCAAGTTTAATAAATAGTTGTTTATAAATAGTTTTTAAAATTTAAAAGTGCCCAACTATTTTAATAATAATAAATTGACAAACATACTAATATAATACAAATTTTTAACAACTCTTTGAAAAATTATTGTATTTTTTATATTGCTAATTCTTATCGTACTTATAAAAATATAGGAAGACCTTTTGGTAGGTATTTCTATTGCAATGAAAAATCAATACCGGATCACACAAAGTCATAACATTATTTTTGTGAGTCAGTGCAGCTTCCCTTAACATCAATCAGAAATAAGAAGGAAGTGTAACTATTCGCTTTTTATAATTATAATAATTACTGAATTCAAATACTAAATTATACAAAAAGTAAATATATTATGGAAATTTTTACAGTCTCATTTACGTGCCAATGCATTTGAACTGAAGTTTTGATTTTAATCACGAGACATATCCATTAAATACTTAATGCAACACATAAACATCCAAATATTAACTTATATTAATAACTATCGGGTATATTATTTATATTATTACCTATCGATGTGTGATCTTAATACATTTCAAAACAATTGTGATAGACAAACAACAAGTGGTATTATTATTATTATTATAGTGCCGTTTAAAATATTTATATGCAATCACATATTGAGTGATAAAACATTTTTCGAACCACCCCGATGGTATTGGTGTCTAATAATTCTTAAGCCTAGTCGTTACCAAATATTGTAAACTGCACTATGTAGATGGTAAGATTTTTGATGGAATGCTTATGGTATGATTTTATGAAGAATGGTAGAGGAAAATCCATATGGTTTTAACATATCGGGTACACGAAACACCGAATTTAACATTATTTTGTGGAATCGCCCTGTACGTGAAGTGAGAACTGATACATGACTACGTTTCTATGCATTTCTGATTTTTATAATTATTAAAAAAATTAGAACTAATTAACAATTTCGTGATTATTGGTCCCTCACTAATAACAACGTAAAAAATACTTTACAAAAGTGCTAAACAGTTTAAAAGCTTAAGCCAAAAAATTATGTACTAATCATAATAATAAATTCAAAATTTAAAAAATGATTTGTACAAATTTGCATATTTAAGCGGAATTATCACATCTTAATATTATAATTATAATTAAAGTCATAAAACTGATTTGTCTATTTTGCTTTAATGGTTTTTTTCTTTACCTTACATACGGGTCTATTCTAATTCGATTGGCTGAGTACACTAACGGATACTATGCTGAATTTTAGAGCGCCTAATTAGAATAGAATCGTTTAACATTAATACAACTTAATAATATTTCAACAATAACAACAATATTTATGTGAACAATAATACACAGAGCTTAGAATTTAATGCACTCTTAATATTGAGAAATTCGGTAAAAGCGTTTATTGTCTATCTTGTCCTACAAGCGTTTACTAGTTATTTGCAATTGTTTTTTTTTAATTTTGATATAGGTACTATGAGTTCGAAGCAGGGGTGGTCATAATTTCCTATACATTTTTATAGTTAGAAATATGACCACCTCTGGCTCGAAGGGGGTTGTAGCAGATATGTCATAGGTACAAACATTTTTTAATTAAATTATACTATGTGCATTAATCTTCTTGAACCTAGGAACAATTTGTCCTAGTCCTTGCTATCTTGGAAAGAAATTAATAGTAGAAGAAATGAATAAATTACAATGTAGACGGAGGGAACGGTTAGGGTAATGTGCTTCATGTCAGTTTTCGCCTTAAGCTAATTCTGCAAATATTCATAAAGTTAACTTTTGAATCGCAAATCCATAATTTTGGCAATAAGTATGGTTTGCCAAAATTTAGCTTACCAGAAGGTAAATTGTAGAAATAAGTCAAGTAATTGTAATACTAGTCAATTATTATTGAAACCTAACTAATCAGTAGCTGATAATTTATTTTTAGAAATTCCAGATTCTCATAATATATATTATTATGACGCAATACTATTATAATTTCAATCCCCACCGCCGTGGAGTTTTGGCTACGGAACATCCAGATTTCAAGTTGGATTTACTCATGTGCACGCGGTTAAAAGGAACGAAGTTAAATTTTTGGCTAAATCTTTGCTTGTTTAGGGACCACAATATTGCTCAAATATTTTGTAACGACCGATCGTTTCGTTACGATTCTTTTTCCCGGTAATCTAGGCAAAACCACAATATGCATCAGATCAAAGACCAGATAAATAGGTTTTAGAGAATAACTTTGATCTTCGTGTTTTTTTTGTGAAGCAGAAGAAAGCAATGAACATGTTGTGCCAATCACATTTATATGCTCGCAATTGCAGTAAAAACTCTCAAATGGTCTGTAAAAAACTACGATATATAAAAATAGCCGTTAATATTAATAATGCTGGATTATTTTAGTTATAAGTTGATCCAAGCTGGACTATCTCATCAAAAAATAAACTACATTCTCCAATCATCAGGCACTCGTTGCTCTATATTTGCAGGCGACTACCAATCGGCTGCGAGCTTATGTATATTTCTTGCAAATGAAAAATAATGATGGGAAAAATTTGTGCCCCACACCTTCGTGCATCTCGGACGCCTATCTTTTGGTTCGGTCTCGATTAACCTGTTTGTGATTTTTTGTCCGATTTGGTCTGTTTCTCTTTAACCCATCATTATTATTTCGGATTCGTAATCTATGAATCAGTTAGTTTTGTATATTCGGAACGATCTTAAAACTAATTACAAAATATATTTCAATATAAACACGCTTTATGCTATTTGCCGTAATACAATATTACTTAACTTAATTTAGAATGTTTGAATTGGTCGATATAATCCTGTGTAACCAGTTAAGCGTGCTCTTAAAGCGGGCAATAAAAGTGCACAAACGGTAACATCGTTTAATAAATTTGCACATTCGCACACTAATAAATACATCTTATCTCCTTTTGGACTTAAAGATTTGTGTAAGGCAATGCGTTTCAAGCCAGCTGCGGTAGGTAAATATCTATAAATCATTCTGGCTCCCGTCCAATACAGCCAATTTCTTTCAAATTTCTCCCGATCGTCGCCCTCGAATACTTTATACACCGAAATAATGTATCCGGTCGATGGGCTGTTAATTTTTGTTAAGGGTGTTCCGACATCGTTTATGGGAGGTCGGCAAATTGAAGCCACTTCTGAGTATAAATCTAGAGTATGTGCTGCCGTATACCTAATTGCTCGAGGATCAAACTTTTTTAAACTGGCAGTGCGTAAATTATTATAAAACATCACAGGATTTGTTTGTGCGCTATTTATTATGTAGTAGGATATCAGAGGAAATTCGGCTAGAAAACAAACGGTGCGTTATTTTTATTCGATCGATAACATTTTATTGCATATTTACCATTTCTTTCCATATTGGCTAATAACATTCCCGTTATGGCACTTTTACTTTGGGCAATTTCGTCTAATAATTCTCCAGCAGTTGATCTTTGTCTTAACAGAGGTTGCGAAAGAGGCGATTCTAAAATTGGATCGATTGGTTCCAACGGACTCATCAGATGACACAATACGCATAATTTTGGGTCGGGAATCTGAAATCAGGTATATAACATCAGCATATAATAGAAAACATTAAATAATATATACAAATAATGCAATTTTGAGCTGAAAGATTCAAAACGATTAATTAACTTAAAAAGATTTCAGCAGCAAATGATCCACATAATAAAATTTCCATAATAATATTAAAATTAAGAAATAATCGAATTTGAAATATCGATTTTTCAGTCATATTGAGTTGGCGGTCCGTGTGCTCCACGTAAATACCAACGGTATACGGTAACGGTATACCAACGGTAAATATCTAGAAAACAGAAAATTCAGGGTAAAATTTGAAGGAAAATTGAAAGGCACTTCAAATTTGAAGTCTTCCAAGCGATTTATCTCAGCCGGAGTCCCACAAGGTTCCATCCTCGCCCCAACGCTCTTCAACATTTTCATGAGCGAGATTCCGGCCCCACTCGATCTGATGACGAAGATTTACGCTGATGACACAGCCGTGTACAGCTCCTCTCTTAATCAGGACTTCGCCACGACTACAAGAAACCATCTACGAACTTGAAGATTGGTTCGAAACCTGGCACATCGGGGCAAATGCAAGCAAAAGTAGCGCGACGATGATGTTCAGAAAACGAAGAAGAAGAGCCCCGCTCCGAACAAACGTTTTCATGTTTGAGCGGCCAATTGGCATTAGACGCTCTAAGTACTTAGTAGTCACACTGGACTACCGACTCAAGTGGAACCACCACATCGACATCGTCACGAACCGGGGAAAAGCCATCTTCTCAAAGCTTTACCCGCTCCTCAACTCGAAAAGCAAGATGTCACCCGCAAACAAACTGCGCATTTTTAAAGCTATCATCAGACCGACCATGACGTACGTATCACCGGTTTGAGGGACGGCAGCCTCCAACCACATCAAGAAGATACAAGTGGTTCAAAACAAATGCATCCGTCACGTATTCTCCAGCCCGTATTACGTCACCAACAGAAGACTTCACGCCGATGCAAAGATGGAGACCATTGACGCCCACATAAGGAAGCAAGTAGAAAAAGTCTACAACTCCGCCAGATTCGCAGAAAATCCGTTCATTGCGCAATTAGGACAAAACGAGCCCGGATTTAATATTGGACACAGCCGACCAAAAAACATCCTCATCTTATCAGATCGGCCGTTCATCCCCGCCAGTCGGGGATTAATCAAATTCAGTTGTTTGATCAGGACCCAAGTTCGTCAAATATTGGTAATCGAAACCCAGGAAGAAAAACAAAGGAACATTTGCAACTTTGCTCCACTCGATCGCTCGCCCCCCCCCCCCAACATTCTACAAGGACTAAGGTCATCGTACAATCCGGAACCCGCAACCCAGGACCGCACACGCACCTTTGTACTGTCGTCCTGCTCGAACAGATGCCCCGCCCATCAACTAAACCCAAGGACCAATAGGAATCCGCCATTTTCAAAATGACCGAGTTCTTCAAACACTTCGGTACCCGCAATCCAAGGACACAAGAAAAGTCAATTTGCTCACCCGCTGCATGCACGAACTACGCAGCATTACTTAAAGGACTCAAAATCCAGCCCGTTCAAACTCAGCGCTTCAAAATGAGATAATTCACATCACAAAACCCCAGCGCCCGCCGCCTACACCCGATGAAGGAAATATACGGATATTTGTCGTGGAACTCCATTTTGCCAAGAAGTTCATCGTTAAGTACGAGGAGACCACCGCAGTTGACTCTTGACTATACAACTATACAACGAGTTGGACCGGTCTAGGGGAATATTTTTAATTATCATATCGCTTGTCAAAACGGCCCGGAGCAGCCGGAGCGGAGGGAATCGAACCGAACAATTACTACAAAAATTGTAAACCTTAATTCAATAAATTTTTGGTCGTGATAAGGACCGAGTGCAAATTATGCGCAAAAATAGCTTAATAAAATTCACCCTGGGCGGGGCTAATATTATGAAATCAGCCAATGTTGTACAGTTTGGCTCTTTTTACGCGTATTTTTTAATGATCGTCAAAATTTCATTTATATAATATTGAAGTACACGCCATTTCCTACCATAATTTCATTAAAATATTTTCAAATTCGTGGTGCACTTTATCATCCTACTTTCTGTATAGTCTTCCTATTAACAATTTGTTTTTTTTTCATAAAAACAATGTTTTTTTTATCTACTATAACTTTGGTTTACTAGATTAAGAAAAAGAAAGTAACCTTACAAGTCCAACCTAACCTAACACAAGTAAAACTTATTTGTACATTGAAAGGAGGAAATTACCCTCGCCCCCCCCCCCTTTATAATGCTACTAGGATTTTCCTATTGGCACTACTCTCGTTTCACACCTGATTGTTCTTCTTGTCTTGATTTATTTTATTTCCGTCCTTTAAGGTAATTTCTCTTTATGTCTCTTATCGGTGTGTTTTGGCTCTTTGTACTTATCTCTCGTAACTTACTGTTACTCTCATGATTGACTATTTAATCATGCAATGGAACGTTATCTAGTTTTTGTCGCAATGGAGCATCAAATCCACTACTTGCATACTTGTTTCTTCGTCTCCGGTCCAATACTCTTTCTCCAAAAATATATACTTATATATTGTTGTGTTTTTTCTTGTATTTTGAGAAACAAGAAGACAAACATCTACGGCTACTTAGCGCCGCATAAGATTGTAACATAGCTCACTGTGTATTTAGCTTAGTTTTGTATGAATGTTTTCCTGTGATCATCTCCCCTTTAAAGTTATTTACCACTTAGCTTACCAGTTTTGGTACCAAACTTTCTAATCTGTTTTTCTTAGTTTTTCTTTTTATATATATTTTATTCTTTCATAGGCAAAGATTTCTATGTATGGTTTTGGATATCGTCCTTACGGCTAAAGTTTCAGTTACAGTTTTTCTATTTTGTATCTTTGGCGCTCTTGGTTCAATGTTTATTGCCGTATGGATGCTGCATGGAAAAAAGTCTGCCATTGAAGCTGAGTACATCAACATGAGGAACTATGTTGTTTTTGAGAGTTACAACATTGCTTCCCAACATGAATACTCAAATTTTTTGCCCGCAGTTCTACTATGCAATCCCATCTTGTCAAAGTAAATCACTACGGATGAAATGTTGTTTAGATTTCCACCTTCCTATACATAGAATCTCCCGGATTGTTAACCTAACCCAAACTATTATTGCTACGAAGCAGCATAAAGTTATGATAACGTGCACTAACTCAGGAGACTTCTGTTAACTCACAAGCAGAAGAGCTTAGCTCAGCTGTCAGGCATCTTACAACTTGCAAAAATATTGTTAAGATAAAATTTGTACATTTTATTAATGAAGCGAGGTCATATTAATTTTTGGAGAGTCAGGGGGGGGGGACGAACTTGTGAATGAACTTTTGAAACGGTTGATTTATTTTAAGTTATCAGCTTAAAAAAAGAGAAAGATTATAACGGGCCAGTGCAGACATATTTTGTAATGTAATTTTTTTTTATCTAACCTAAGCTATTTTTAAGCAACCAAGTTTATTACTTTTTATCTATATTGTATAAGCAGAAGAAATCTGCTGGATGTCAGAGTACGCAGAGGTTATGAAATCGGAAGCGATCACTATCTTTTGGTAGGAAGAATTACAAGAAATGCGGTCGAAGAAACAAAAGATACGAATAAAACTGAAGTAAGTTGCCTGGAAAGAATCAAGAGTTACAAACTAACAGATGAAACAATCAGAAGTACATATCAGGAGATAGTAAGAAAAGAATTGGAAAAAGCCAACGAAGATGATGGTATGGATATAGATATACAATGGGAGATATTAAAGAAAACGTTACAAATGGCTGCTAAACAAGTATGTGGTACTATAAAAAACCAAATAAATAAAAGACAAACAGCATGGTGGAACCAGCAAATCAAGAATAAGGTTAAAGAAAAGCAAGTTAAGTGGCAGAAATATATGGAACAAAAAACCGAAGAGTCGTATGAAGAGTACAAAAAACAGATTGATAACTAAACAATAGTAATTGAAGCAAAAAGAAAATCATGGGAAGATTTCGGAAGTAAGATGGAAAAGAATAAAAATCAGAACCAAAAGCTGTTCTATAGAGTGACAAAGGGCTTGAGAAGACCTAAGCAAGTCTCTTTGAAGCAGATTAAAAATAGTAATGGAGAAATATTGACTGACAGAAAAGAAATAATGAACAGATGGAAGGAATACTTTGAAGAACTTTTGGAAGCTAATCTGAATGATGTGGCAAATGAGATGAAAGATGCGGTATCCCAAGAAGACAAATCAGAAATTTCGTTAAATGAAACAAATATGGCAATACAAAAATTAAAATTAGGAAAGGCAGCGGGACACGATGGGGTAAAGCCAGAAATGTTGAAGTATATGAGAGAAAAAGGAATTGAAAAATTGCATAAAATTTTTAACTTGGCTTGGAAGAGTGAAAGAATACTAAGTGACTGGGAGGTGGCAGTGATTATGCCTATTCATAAGAAAGGAGATAATAGAGAGTGCAGTAATTATAGGGGCATATCATTGCTGTGCATTGCGGCAAAGTTGTATGAAGCAATTTTGGAAAGAAAACTTTAGGAAATACTTGAACCAACTTTGGACGAAGTACAAAGTGGATTCAGAAGAGGACACAGTATACAAGACCATATATTTTCAACAAGACAAATCGCAGAAAAACGAAATGCATACAATAAGTTGACATATGCGTGCTTTATAGACTTGGAAAAGGCTTTTGATAGAGTACCAAGACAGCAAATATGGAAAATTTTGGAAGACAGAAAAGTCGGAAAAAAACTGATCCAAGCAATCAAAAGCGTTTATAGAAGAACTAGTAGCTATATAAGAACGGGGAATTGGGCTTCCGAGGAGTTTACAACTCTGGAAGGCCTGAGACAGGGTGGAGTGCTTAGCCCGATTTTGTTTATTGTACTGATGGATGAAATAATTAAAGAAACAAAAGCGAAAACGAAGAAAACGACCATTGGCTACAGAAATATGCAACCAGTAGAGATTTCTGAACTAGCATTTGCGGACTACTTGGTGATATTTGCGGAAAATGGGAGAGAACTACAGCATAATATCGACGTTTGGAATGAGATTTTGAAGACAAAAAGCATGAAGATAAATGCAGACAAAACGAAAGCAATGGTTTTTGGGAAAAAAAGAGAGCAAGATAAGTATCTTCATTGAAGGTAAACAAATAGAACATGTAGAGCAGTTTAAATATTTAGGTGTACTATTCGAAAGTAATGGGAGCTGCGAAACCGAGATAAATAACCGGCTGATTTCCGCTTCAAATGTATATTATGCGTTGTGTGGAGCAGTTATAAACAAAAAGGAAATAACGAAAAAGACAAAGATGACAGTATTTAAAACCATCTATCTGCTGGTGCTGACTTTCGGCTGTGAGTCGTGGATAACAACACAAAAAATGAAGAGTAAGCTCCAGACAGCGGAGATGAAGTATCTCAGAAGAGTGGAAGAAGTTACTAGAAGGGATAAAATAAGAAATGAGGAAATAAGAAAAAGACTAGAAATCGACACGATACAAGAAAAAATAGAAAAGAAACAACTTGGTTGGTTTGGTCACTTCAAAAGAATGAAGTCGGAAATGCCAGCAAAAAAGATATGGTTAGCAAGAGCAGGTGGTCGACGATCTCGAGGAAGACCGCATAAAACTTGGAATGATGTTATACAAGAAATACTCCAAGAAAGAGAATTAACATCATGGAGAGCAGCAACGGAAATTGCAATGAATAGGAAGCAATGGCGAGAATTTATAAGAACATAATGTAAAATAATTTATTGTATGAGCACAAACTATGTACCTCAACACCTTAGGGTAAATGAGGATTATTTTTGATTATATATATATATATATATAATAAATTATTGTTTTATTATGTTACCAAATAGATCAGGCGGCCGTAGGTCGCCTTTCCTATTTGAAAAATTCTTTCGGCGCGGTATGAAAAGGAGCTGCTTGCAACTTGATTGGCGAACAGCTGGAGATCAATATGGGATTTTTATATTTCTATTATAGTTTAAATACTAATAAAACAATTGACGACTGGGAACGAAAAAGTAAAAAAATATATATTATATAAAAAAATAGAACTTATTGGTTCTCAATATAACTAAACCAAATTAAAAAAGTGAGTTATCGCCCTCCAGTCCTCAATTGAAGCTCGTTAATTGGCTCATAATAACACAATCTCTATTTTTTAATGAGTGAGTGAGATACTTAGATTTCCATGTCGACGCCTTTTCCAGCAGTAATTCAGAAACGTCAACTGCTACAGAAGACTTCAACTGCTATTCAGAAAGCATCAAATGTAAATCAGTAAATATTAAATTTCTTTTGACGCTTTATGAATTTCATTGACGCTTTCTAAATTTCATTTGACGCTTTCTGAATGTCGGTTGACAAATCTAAAAGTTGACGATTTCTGGATTATCTGAGGAAAAGGTGTACACAGCAATTTTTTTGGGGATAATTTGTTAAGTGGATCATTTGTCGCCGAAATCATTTGAATCAGATAATTTATTGTCAGGATCATTATTTGCCATCGGAGATTATTTGTTTGTTGAAAACAAAATTTTATGTGCCTTATAAAATTAGGAAAATAAAATTAGATCAGATTGGGTTGTGAGAAAAAAAGAATAACCAGTTTACTTAAAAGTCTATGTGTTCTGCCGGCCATAATCCACGATGTTGAGATTATGGCAGGCACTAACAGTGCAAAGCGAGCTATGCAGATGGAGAGAGTTATGTTAGAACTTAGCCGGGAAGATCTGCTAAAAGTAGACCAAGAAGGAACCGGACATAATTTTTAATAATATCATTGAAAAATTATTGAATTGTTCAAAGTAATGAAAGGCTGTTTAATAGAACATGAAAAAATAGATACGTACCTGCATGACATTCAGACTACCAGTTTTTTTCTCAACCGTTTCTCCAACATTTGGTTTCTAAAATGATACAAGTAAATGTTCAAAAGTAGGTTTCTAAATAATCAAATTTATATTATACCTACTGGCATAGGTACACCTGCTGGAAGAAATCGATCTAAGCTATGGACTGGAATAATAAAGCAGTCACGATCGAGTCCAGATAATGTTCGATTTAGATCTGCCTGGTTATCGTTACCACGGTTAAAGCTCACCTAATAACAAATAAGCAAATAGAATTGAGATTTGAATTTGTTTCTTGGAATACCTGTCTTGTAGGTGTGGTTTTGGTAGGTGTCGGTGTAGAGGGCCATCTCATAAGTGTATCTGATGGATTTCTGGTTACTAAGGGTTGTGGTAAATCAGACTCCGACATAGGTGGTGATATAGACTGAGAAGGCAAGGAGTAACTTTCTGCACCAGTCATAGGACCACACCGTGGTTCTATCAACAATAATTGCTTGGATTAATTTGGCAAAATAATATTTGAAAACGAAAAGATTGTTTACCGCACGTCTTTAACATTTGACATTTGTAGCAATATTATTAGCAGTTAAAAAACAAAACATTTCATTATATTAACGATAGCGAATCGATCGTGTGTACATAAATTTAAAAATGTATCTTAATTAGTGGGCAATTTTAAATTATATTGATGGAAATAAAATCACGAGAACGTTATCCTAATTAAGAAAACTTTGAAAAGTGATTGAATTTCTTCGTGTATAATTTTAGCAAAATACCTGCATGAAAAATATTTTACAGTCGCTTTGGATATCATCCAATACTTGAAAATAAAATCTTATGTATTATACAAAAGGACGTTGAAGAAATTGTCATCTGATTTGTTCCCACTCTAACCACAACTCATCACTTCATTGTTACACCGAATGTCGTTCTAATATTATTGTTTGTTTATATTACAAAACAAATCACTAAACTATTAATCACTAATGGTGGCACTTGCAATAAATAGTGAGCATCGCACTGCAGTGTTGAGTCAATGTGCAGATTAACTAAAAAGATATCATAAAATAGCAGAGTGATTCAGTATATTTTGCACCATGCCAAACCATCTCCGATATTTCAAGGTTTTGATGTCGAATATATTAAAATAAATTTCATAATTTGTGATTAGCGGTTTGTCCCCTTAATTGCCACGTCTAAATTTATACAAGAATTTTGTTGTGTCTAAATTTTTGCATGCAGTATTTTTTTTGCGTACCTAGCATCTACAAATATTTTCTTTAAATAGCAACCGCAAAACGTTTCAAATTAAAGAAAATGTTTTATTAGATTTTAAAATAATAAACAAAAAGTCGCACGAGTTAAAAAAAGAAAATAACTTATTTTTACATAAAAATTGGAAAAATGTTACGTTCTTGGTGTGACAAATATCGGAACGAAAGACTGCACGAAAGACGAGGCGGATTTTATTCTACTTTATGGAAAGCATAAAATTTTTCGGGCATATGAAAAATTAAATTGTAAAATTTTCTTACCTTCTTGAATTTCATTTAAGTTATGGGAACTTCTTGCTTTCGGACAGAAAAATATATGAGTTCTGTAATGTTGTTCTTCTATAGCTGTGTATCCGGTATCTCGATTTAGCCTTTTATTCGTGTGTCTACCAATTCCTGATTTACCGATACCACTCTTCGTAGTAGTTGTCTTTTGCTCTCGGAAGTTTTTCCGAAACATTAAATTCATCTTGATATTGATATGTTGACTTCTGAAAGAGAAATTATTGAATTAATTTTCAGCTTCGTCAATTAAATTGAACATCAAACTTGTGCTTGTGTAATATATGTATATCTTGTATTGTCTGCTAAAAGTTAAATAAAAGAAGTGCAAGATCTCAAACGTACAAGTACCTATCACACTGTCAAAAATTGAAAATAACGAAAAAATTTATTATTAAACTGTTTTAGCGAAATTAACTGAATCGGGAAAACTGGGCGGTGAGCTAAAGCTTGCAATGAGACAGTTTTAGCATTGCGGAGGAAAAGAGGGGCATAACCTTAACAATAATAAATTATTAAAATGAATGTTTTTCTTGGTATGCGTCAACCGAACCGAATTTTATGGCATCATCTAGTGAAGATAAGTTTCTAATCTATATGATACAAAAATGTCAATGCCCTGACTTACTGATTCATCAATACCCAGCCAAACTTTTAGATTTAGAGACATGAAATTCATGATTGCTGAAAAAAGAAAGATATTGTCTAAAACGTCCGTAAAGTGAGATTAGTTACGCGCAAGAAGATATTACTAATATTCCAATTATGTGACTTCTTAGGCCACCTGATCTACCACTGTAAGCACAGAGTCGAGAAGCTTGAAATTTTGAAGCTTTGCCACTTTATGACTTTTTAGTATTTTTTATTTCACATGCTTCTGTTTGATCTCCCTGATATTGGTTACCACCATGGTAAATGCTTGTTTATCTTGCCAGTCCGATAACGAATGTTTCCAAGCCAGGCATACTTTTTTTTCTTCTTCGTGTCGATTCTCAATCTTTCTCTTAAGTCTCATACACCATACTTTAGTTTGATGGGTTTAAAACTTTTACCTTCTTTCAATTGTTTGTGCCAGCAATTGAACCGCGACCAGGATTTAAACCGCGGTTTTCCACTTTCTGGTCGACCAATATAGGCTTACACGCGACACTGTTAGTCTACATCAGTGGTTGCCAAAGTGGTCTATATCGACCCCCAGGGGTCGACGACGACCTTCAAGGGGTCTATGTAAGCGAAAAAAAATATTGGGGGTCCATGAAATGTAAATGGGGGTCAACAATAGTAGATCTCATTTACGTCCAGTTGTTCAGTTACAGGTTAAACCAAAAAATTTAGATTAACCAATAATATTACTTAAAAAACAGCTTTTCAACGTATTTCATTGGTTAATCCAAATTTTCTGGTTTAACTTACAACTGAGCCTTAGGGCCAGTTGTACAATGTGAGTTTAAACCAGAAAATTTAAATTAACCAATAATATTTCTTAAAAAACAGATTTTCGACGTATTTCATTGATTAACCCAAATTTGCTGGTGTAAACTCATAGGCACTATTGCAGAAACCATTATAGTACCTGATACGCCTCTGGGTTAAATTTAAATTAACCTTCTTTTCTCATGCCTAGTGGAAAGGGGTTTCAGTGCGGTTGCTAATCTCCTATCCTATCTCTTTAGGTTTTAGATTAAACCTAACTAAATTGATGTCAAATATTAAAAATTGGTTAACAAAGTATCAGGTTCATTCCTGCCACTGAAAAACATTAATTCTTTGCTAACATATAACAGATAATAAATTTTAATTTGGTATATTTTAATTTTCAATACCACATAAGTAGGGGGTCTGCCCAAAACCGAAAAACATGGCAAGGGGTCTACGAGATAAAAAAATTTGAGAACCACTGGTCTACATATTCCCTTAAATATCAAGTGCAATAGTTGCTATTTTTTATATCTCATAATATGTTCCAGATAAGTGATCATTCAAAACGCGAGATTAAACTAAACAAAATTTAAGGAATACCATGCTATAGTGCCTCATTGGTCACCGGACTTGCTTGGCTATGCTGATGTTATGGATCCCGGTCAACGTGTTAGCGATCACAGAAAATCTCAGGTTAAATTAGCATCGAAGTACTGGACGTAAGAATGTTTCATTTTAACAAAATTACTGATGTACTGGGGGATATTTCATCAACCCCCCAAATCCCCGGTCTCAAAAACAAAAGGTTTGTGTGCCTGTTCTATGATTACTTTTATTAAATACGAATACTACCGGAACCAAACACATTTACAGATCTCGGCGATACATAACGTGGGGTATAGGGGGGGGGGTTATAGAATACCGTTATAGTTAACGCAGTAACTTTATTACAGATTAATATTTACTCCCTATTATAGCAAACTACGAGCCGGCACTGCACAGAAATATTTATTGTATTGAAAATTAACCGATTATAGTATATACCGGTAGGTACTTTTTACTTTCAATAGCAGTACATTACTATAAAAAGCGGTACATCATTTTCATAGGTAATCAATATTTTTAAATTTTTTTTAACTTCAGTTTTTAAATGGGTCATTACAAAGTCAAGCTTGGCCACCATTTATAGTATGTACACAATCATAATATAACATTTCTTGTTTATTCATTTAAATCAGACAATATAAATAACGGAGTTACAGCGTACGGAGTTTTTCGGGAATAGAAGCCTAGTTAGTTACTTCAGATTTAAAACAATTTATGGGCAAGGTAATAGTAACTTTCAAAAAATGTATAAATAAACTAAAAAATTACAGTATTGAAATAAACACCTAAAATTTAAAACGTGTATTCTAAAAAAAAAAAGGAAACTGTTAGTTAACTCTCACCACGAATTTCAAAATTTTAACTACACTGTAGGAAAGAGGACACTTTTCTAAGCATATTAAAACAAAAATTTTGTTGGATTATCCATTAGTTTTCGAAAAAATTGAATTTAAAAATCAAAAATTTACATGCATTTTAATTATACGTTTTGACATGGATCTACGATAGGCCGTGGTTGAGTTAGTCAAAAAAACTAACATTACATAACAACATAACAATTTTAAAAATATCCCTGTAGAATAACAGAACTCGCCAACGGTGAAACTCAAAGTAATAGAACTCGTCCGGGTGTCGACTGCGACTGCGTAGCGTAACGTAGCGGAATGGCAATGCCAAGCGTTTAGCGCCGTAGGTGCTTTAATGTTTTTCATCTGGTGAGTGAATAACTGGCGATTGGAGATCTTGAATCAAAATATACGCTGACGCGGTTTGACCACGTCGGTCTGAGTGGTGAGTAATTAAAAAGGGGAATTGAAAAATTTTAAATATTGAACTTTGAAGAAGTTGAACCGAAGTTTGCCAAATGTGTTTCGAAAAGTATCAAAAAGGGGGTTTTGTGGGCGACCAGCTATTTGAACCTCAAAAAGTGGACGCGTCTATGTCGTGGGTTAACCGCCTCGGACGTCTCGTGGCTCGTGTAGGGATGACCGGAAGGGGGGTTGAAAAAGGATGTTCCTGAAACGGGAAAAAAACAGCTGCTGCGCGATTTGAAACACAATTGTCAATCGAGTTTAGAACATCGCTGCTAAGGTTTTCCGTATCAAGGAATTCCAAAATCTTGTTATTTCATCGGTGGTAGTAATTAAATAGCAGACGGAGTAAAAAAATTAAATGGAATGAAATAAATTTACTAGAATTAAATTACGTTGGAAGGTAGTGAACTTGATCGGTCGGTTGACTTAGGTCAGGAATGAAAATAAACATCTGCCGTGTTCACGACGTGTAAGTCGACCGCGACTGCATAGCGTAGCGTAGCGAAATGGCAATGCGAAATGTTTAGCGCCGTTGGCGCTTTAATCTTCTTCATCTGGTGGGTGAATAATGGGCGTTAAAGATCTTCGATCAAAATATACGCTGACGCGGGTTTCACCGCGTCGATCTGAGTAGTGAGTAATTTAAAAGGCAGAATTGAAAAATTTTGAATTTTGAACCAAAGTTTGCCAAATGTGTGTCGAAAAATATCAAAAAGGGGATCAACCGCGACTGACAACGAACATTAAGAGTATATCAAAGCACACGTACCGTCAACAGAAATGAGAGCGGGGAGCTTAACTAGCGAGTTACCGTCGCGCGACTCGTGGCATTGGGGTGTATCGTATTACAACTACCTGCTTTTATTAACTTTAAAATATCGTTTTTTGTTGCATTATACTCAGAAAATTGTCCTCTTTCTTACTGTGTAGTTGAAATTTTTGAATACGTGATGAGGGTTAACTGACAGTACACGTAAAAGTATTTTGAGATTACTACATATTAATTTTTTTTAATTTCCTACAGTTTGGGTGGTCACTTCAGTCAGCAGGGTGGGCACGTGCTCACCCTGGCCCACCCCTGGCGCCGTCGCTGACTTCGAACGAGGTTATCGTAAACGGTAAACGGGGATTTCCCTATTCAGCAGAAGAAGACACAAAGATGATGGGTGATGATATAGTGATCAACTGTTAACAAATTGATTTTGAGGTGACTAAAAAAATAGTAAGCAGAGCAAGTAAAAATAGCGCTGCAGGCGATCTGTCTTTAATGAAATACAAATTTACCTTCTTTTATTTTCAAAATTAACAATTTTTTATTCAAATAATTTGGTGGGAGGTTTGTTGATTTTAGGAGAGCTTATTTTTTCCTTTGTTAATTAATTAATAAATTAATATTTATTAGGCTATTAAGGCTAAAAGCCGAAAGGAACTTGAGATGTTAAATAATATAAGAATTAATATTTAAAAATATTTTTTTATAATCAACCTTTAGTAATTATGAGAAGAATTAATGTAGATTACGTAGTGATAATAACTAATAATAACTACATCTTTCTCTGATATCTTAGAATTTGCATAAACTGGCATATAGAGAATAGAGTATCAGGGAGTCTGTGACAATTTTTTCATGAGTCCCTAAATGTCCCTAGGGAAGGCAACGAAAAACCATATTATTATTTATATTTCCCTAACGATTTCGGTCAAGTCAAAAGCTAATATTATGTTTCTTGCAAATACATCACTTTTATGAAAAAGAGAACTAAGAAAGAGTTGAGTTTCGGATTGTAGGGTCATAAGCTAGATTCCCAATTGTTATCAAATTTTCTGTGCTCTGGCTTTAATTTACTTTAAACTATTAGAATTCTTTAATTGAAATAAGTAACTGCTTTGTTGTGTGAAATTCTAAAAATTGGTTTAAATAATGCTTGAGCATTAGCGAACAACATATTTAAACTTTCAAGACTTCAACCATCGGCGTCATTGTCCTTAGATAGTAATAAAGTAAGTAAGTCACATGCATATTAACAAAATTTTGCTAAAATCCAGCTAGAAATACTGAAAATGGGATATTTGCTCGAATACACCCAAGGCTTACTGAAAATAAAATGTATTCAAAGTTAGTTAAAAATTAATCGAGATAAATATGATTTTTGTAAAAGTAATTATTTTTCGCCTATTTTTTACGGTATGCTCCAAAGGTAAGGATCTTACAAAAATAGGTAACTAACTATATGAAAGAGAACTTAATTCTGTGATTTTGTGTTTTCTTTATTTCTGTTATAAAAATTGACCATTTTATGATTATTTATTTTTAAAAAAGTGTATTTTTGTGAAAATTAATTGCATTTTAATAATAAAATTCAGCAATTATTTTTTGCGTCTTTTGGAAATATAAATAAAGTGATATAACATAGTAGTATTTTTTATTAAAAATAATTTATAACCTAAGAAAAACTACTTTTTATATGAAAACAAGTAATTCTTTTCAAATTTCCTATAAATAATAATTTTTAAATAAATACCTTAGAATGTGTAAAAGTTACATTGTGAAATTAAAGTCCAATAAAACATCTTTCAAATGAGACTAACTGCACTCGTTTATCTTAATTATAGCTACGAAATAGTTATTTGAATCTTGATAAAATTATTGCAGAAAAGTCGTAATTTTGTAAGTAATGCAAAAAATTGTCTTTATTCGCTAAAGAAAAAATTAAAAAAACCTATTATATAATAAATTATACTTTTTATAGTACATTATCACGAAGGGATTTTTAT
This sequence comes from Cantharis rustica, assembly GCA_911387805.1. NCBI lineage: Eukaryota > Metazoa > Arthropoda > Insecta > Coleoptera > Cantharidae > Cantharis > Cantharis rustica. Next base: position 43,600,746 of record OU426879.1, read on the forward strand.
TTAGACCGTTTAGTTTCTGAAATACACATATTTTAAAATAACCTATTTTTAGAAAAAAATTTGATAAAAATCTAATAAAAGTTTCGATATTTGACAAACATAAAAAAAATATGTAATTATTTTTAAAAGCTGATAAAATTACAGGTGATTCAAAGTTCGGTAAATAACGAAATATTAATTTCTAATAAATAAAGTTTTGTATTTTTAAAAACATATACAGCGTGTCCCTTTAACCGTGGAAAACCTTTGAGATTGTGATAAAGGACATTTTTCTAAGACAAATTTTTAAATAAAATTTTTGTCCAAGTCCAAACCCTTGGAGATACCAATTTTTTGTATTTATGATTTCAAACGGCCATAGCTTCGATATTATTGATTTTTTAGGCTTAATGGATTAGAACTTTTTTAAAGATCATTCACTTATCTACCAATTAGGTTATAACCCCTTAACGTCTAGAATCAACGGATTTCGAGTTATAAATTAAATCAATGGAAAAAATGTTAAAAAAATTCAGGTTTTGTTTTTTTTATTTTTTTTTTTGCGAACCCCGTATCTCTAACCGAAACGTCTTAGAAAAAACTGACGGCCTAAACCGGATAGGGAATTTAACGTCCTACAACTTCGGTCACAGACATTCTGAAAATAATTGCCAATAAATTGCTTTAAAGAGAGGTACCCTCCCAGGATTTGAACTTAGACAAAAATTTTATTTGAAAATTTGTCTTAGAAATCCTTTATCACCACCTCAATGGTTCTCCACGGTCACGGCGACACCTTGTCTATTTATCAGACCTAATTTGACAAATAATTTTAAATTTTAACAAAAAATATGATTTTTTTTTAAAGATGCAAAAAATAGTTGCTGAATTTTTTTATCAAAATGCAATTTAAGTAACTAAATTGGTAATTTATTTTTCACGAAAACCCTCCTTTTTAACAAAAAGTAGCTATGACATAGCTAATTTTTACGAAAGAGAAATAAAGAAAAACTAAAATTACAGAAAATTAAATTATCTTTCATGTTGCTATGTCATCTATAGACTCCTAGACCCTTTGACCGATCTGAACTAAATTTGGCACAGTAATTTTGTAGGACCTTGCGGATGTTTTCGTGTAAAAATAGTTCTAAAACAAAATTTTTCGACAAATAGTCGAAAGGAAAGGAAATTGAGAAAGTATGTGACGCGCATAAATAGATTAACGAGATTTCTTTCAAAACAGAGGCGCGTGAGGCCAAGGGCCGAACAACTACATATATCCGATACAGTCTAGATGGATAAAGGCGGCCGAAGGACACTTGTGCCACCTAGTTTACAATAATTTTCAAACTTACGTCAATATTTCGATTAGAAAACAATGACGCCGAAAAAAAACTAGTTGCACGATTTATGATAAGTCAGTGCTCGTTCGTGATAATGTTACGGAAAAAGCACGTAACTAGAACATGTATACATTTACCGGTATATAATTTAATTAATATTTTTTTAAATAAATTTAAATTTGTAAAAATATAGCTTGAAATAAAGCTTTCGGAAAAGTTTATCGCTTCTATCAGGATCTGAAAGCTATTATTAAATATTATTGTTTAGTTCACTTGTTCAGTTTAAAAACTATTTAACCATAAAACTATCACTTTTACCAAGGTTAGCATGACTATATGTCCGCTTTGAGCGGAGACAGTCCCGCTTTCAAGTTATGTGTCCCGCTGTCGTCCCGCTTTGGCAAAATTTGTCAATAAATGTCCCACATTGACAAAACAAAAGTGTAGCAGCAAAATATTATTTTCTCACCAAACTACACAAAATTAGTTCTTATTTTACTAATAATTTCAATGATGTAATAATTTAATAAATATTTAAGGGCGTCCCGCTCTGAAGAAAAAATAAATGATCACGAATTAAGATAGATGTTCATATGTATACATTTACCGGTAATTATAACAATAACAATGTCTTTTAAATTATTCACGCACTTTTACCAACTCCCGTGGAAGCTATACACATTTACCGGTAAATGTATTGTGGTGTTTCAAAGGGATTCGCACCCACCCTATACATTTTTATGGAAATTTTGTTTAGTAATTTTAAGTTGTAAGATTGTAAAATTGGACAGGTGGGGGCGAAAAGAAGGAAATGCGAGGCTTTTTGGTCAACTATGGCCGACAGCGGGTGCGAGATTTTGTATGCCCACTGAAGTTGATTTTTGATGAGATTTTGTTAATTTGAAATTGTGAGTAATATTTTGATTTAATTTAAATAAATTGATTTGATGCGAATGCATTATTGCGCCTTTTTTGGAAGTATTTTTTTTGATATTTGGAATTGGTTTGAATATTTTTTGATGAGTTCCTACCGAGCGAAGATTGTGAGTTAATTTGGTTGAATATTTTGAAAAAGGAGCATTTGAAGTTATAAATTCGATTTGTATTAAAAATTGGAAGAATTAAAATTATATTTGTTCGAACGAATGGTTCAAGAGATAACACGTCGAATTGGATAAGGATAAATATCGACACTTCGTTCCCTTTAAATAAAATTAATAATTTATTTAACATTTACATTACATGGGATTTTAAATTATATGCGATTGGAAATATTAATTTGAATAACTGCCGTAACTGCCATAGGAACCGACTCTTGAGTATAGCTCAATGCTACCGACGATTAGAAAGCTAGCCGAGGTAAACTAAAAAAAGATAGTAAAGGCTTCTTCCAATAATTTTTGGAGAATACCACTGCAGTATATGTTACAGAAAAAGTACGTAGCTGGAAAATTTTCAGTTACGTTCTTTTTCCGTAAACATGTACCTTGGTAAAAGTGAATCGACGAATACAGGATAATGTGAATATAAATAAATTAACTAACGTACCTTTCAATGTTATAATATTTTTAAATAAATAACTTGATAAATTTGAAATGCCACAGCAACAATCCGGGATGCAATAAAGATTAATTATAATTACTATGCTGGTTTTAGTTTCTAATTAGTTTAATACAATTAATTTAAAGCATTAATATTTATTTTAAAATGTAAATTTTCAAGCCATGGGCCTGCAAGGCCTGTAGAGCTCTACTACTGTTATTATTCTTATTATTATTATTAATATTTATTTTTTCAATTTTTAATTTATTTAAAAAAATATCTAAGTGGGTATTGTGAAATTATAATAGAATTATAGCACACTAAGTTTATAAATTATGTAATGAGTGAAAAGGGGGGTAGTTAGACTTTGGTGACGATAGAAAAAGAGGGGACTTTAAAATTATAATGTTACTATCGTTGCTTTTTTAAATTATATTAAAATTTATAATTAGAAATTTTTCGAAATTAAATATTTTGAAATTTGAATTTTGAATGAATTTCTGAAGTTAACGTTTTAAATACCTATATTATTTTGTAGTTGATATCACTGGCGTACCTACAGCTTTTGACGCCCGGGGCGGTCTTAAAATTTGCCGCTCTCTACCCCCCCCCCTCATATAAATATTACTGAATATAAAATAATATATAATATCGTCGGTTTAAAGGTAAAACTCACTAAGTAACACAATTGATGTTATGCGATAATTGAGTTTAAAGATATTTTTTTACTTTAACAATCAGTATTACATTTGATTTAGTTGATTTTTTGGGAAAACCTGTAGTTGAGTAAGTTTTTTTAAACTCTATTAATAATTAATAATCTAATAGAATATGGTCCCCTGATGTAAAAACAAATTTTTTTCAAAATTGTCACTTAGTGAGTTTTACCTTTAAACCGACGATATATAAAAAAATTTAATTTATACAAAAAAATTAAAAATTAAAATTTAATAAAAATTTAAAAAATTTATTTTTCTTGACTTCTTATTTGCAAAGTCTCGAATGAATCGTCAAAATTTATAACATTCGTTAGTTCTTCTTCTATTGAAAGTATCGCTAGATTTCGCAATCTTGAATCAGTCGTTGTGGAACGAAGATAATTTTTAATTAATTTTAATATGGAAAAGCTCCGCTCACAACTATAGCGACACCGCTGGCTATTGTTAAAAAATTTCTTAACAATGTTACTACGTTGGGAACAGAGTTTTCCAGCCTATACGTTTGAATAAGCATTAATAGTTCAAGAGGCCCTTTCTTGTTTTCCCAAAATTTTGCTTCTTCTTGTAGAGCAGGTACATACATAAAATTCTGAATCCTTTTTCTTCCAATATAGAACTGTTCTTCGATGCTGTTGATTTACAACATTTTTATATTATTTAATAAAAATAAAAATATTTTTAATAAAAATATGTTTGTACAAAAAGAAGCAAAATGCCGCCCCTAACAATGTGCCGCTCGGGGCGACTCGCCCGTACCCCCCCCCCCCCCAAGTACGCTAGTGGTTGGTATTTTGTTGTTTTATTTTTGTTGTTTGAGTTTCACTTAATAGTAAATAATACTAAATGATAAAAGATAAAAATGTACTTTTCCCATCATCGCTTGGTATAAGTGCAGATATTACTATTTGTATTGGGAAAAGTACATTGTATGTACATTTATCATAGGCACCGGCATAAGTGCACATTTACCGGAAAAGGTGTACTTTTACCGATATACGTACTTTTTCTGGGTTCCACGTCAAAATGCCAAAAGCAAAACAACAAAAACGTCGAAAGTGAAAAATACCGAAAAACAGAAATATCGACAACAAGAAAGCCGAAAACAAAAACAACGAAAACACCGAAAATAGATTAGATCTAGAGATTTGGTTTCGGTTTCAGTTTCGGCAAAAAATTCTGGTTTCGGCGGTAGTTCGGTGTGTGCGTTTCGGTATTTTTGTTTTTGGTGTTTTGACGTGCTACCCTTTTTCCGTAACATATACATTTTTCAGTTACGTTCTTTTTCCGTAAACATATACCTTGATAAAAGTGAGTCACGAATGCAGATTAATGTTAATGTTAAAATAACTTAATAAATTCAGAATGCCACACCTACTATAATCCGTGCTGCAATTAAGATTAATTTAATTATTATGCCGTTTTTAATTTTTAATTAGTTTAATAAAATTAATTTAAAACTTAAATATTTATTTTTACAAATTTAAATTTATTTTAAAATATATCTAAGTAGGTATTATAATTTATTGAATTATAGCATACTAAGGGGTCTTTATTAATTACTGAATGCATGGGGGGGGGGATTTAAACTTGCGTGTCGATAAAAAAAGGGCAGTTATTAAAATTATGATATTTTTCAAAATTAATATTTTAAAATATACTATTTTTTAGTTGGTATTTTGTTGGTTTATGTTTTTTTTTGTCAGCATAAGTGTACATTTACCGGAAAATGTGCACTTTTACCGGTATACGTAGTTTTTCCGTAGTAGTAACATCAAAACCTAGGTCAAAATAACATAAGTTAACTGTAAGTTATGCTAACCTAAATTTTCTCTCTTTCTGGAGTATTTTACTTGAAACGTTTAATTTCCTATCACATAACTATTTTAGTATTGACAATTTCCAATCAGAAATAAACTTTTATATTCCTAAACAATCTACAATGATGTCTATTTTCATTTCAATAGGAAATTTATTTTAGAGGAAACAATTAAACAATACTAGCATAACATAGAAATAATACATATCGATCGATTATGCTGTATGGTTAGCTTTTATTGTGATTTCTAACATTCAAAACTATTTAACGCTTTTTTGTGTTTTCCACTTTGAATTCTATTATTTTACTAATTCTGTAATGATACACACAAATAAAATTCTTGACTATTAGCAAACACATCAAACATTCGGTTATGATCAACGCTCCGATAAACGCAAATTACATATTTCACAAATCATTAAAATGCTTACTAACGCTTAGCATATAAAAATTTCGATTTACATTTCAATACATGATCGAACTCAATGATAGTAAATCTAGCATACCATCTAAATTTTAATATCTGTCGAAAAAAATTTATAATATTAAATTCTTGTTTACTAGTACATAAAGAGCACATCAAAGAGATAAAATGTTAAGTCGAGCTGGTTTTAGAATTTTTTAAAGTCAAATATTAATTTCACAAATTTAATGTGATATTAAATTTTAGAAGAATAGCTTAAAATTAGCACAATAATAGATGCGGTTAGAAATTTGCCAAAAACAACTTAAATAAATGATTATTACAAGGAAAAGGTGAGAAAATATTGAAAAGTACAAACAAATCAATTTTATGGCCGTACAAATAATGCATACGACCTTCCAAGTTATCAAATATGGATTACCATTAAATAGTATTACCTATTTTTTTTCCTTTTTATGTAAAGGATGAATTGCCCGCATGCGATTAATTTATTGTAAATGTAAGTACTAGGGTTAAAATAATTTTTGAAAATTAAGTTTTAAAAATTTACCAATATATAAAGCGATGGTTTTCTTTTGGAAAGCGTGCGACACTGGCAAACTAAAAAACTGTGTTAATTGCGCGCGGTTTTAAAGAAATTAAAGGATTTTGAAAACGATAATTAATTTATTATGCGAATTTTGAAAACGCGAATGAAATAGTTGTTGGTTATTGAATGAAACAATTTTGATGATAAAGCAAAGCACATGTAGAATATCGTGCGGTTAATTAAAGAATCAATATCTTCTCTATACCTGCGTGTTAATAATCCACTGGGCAAGTTGAGAAAACGATACAAACAATTACTATTAAACTAATATTGTGTATAATGTTTTTGAAATCTTCTCAAATTTATCACAGATTTCGGAACCGAATATTTATAACCGCTGTGTCCACGGTCAATGCGACAAATCGAAATGTGACAGTCCATGCGAGCGAATCGAAGCTATTTATAAAGGTGCGCAAACAAAGGTAGGTTAGTATAATAAGCAAAATCCGTTTCTTTGTGACCCCCCGAACTTTACATTTCACCCTTTACATTTGTAAATCGTTTCTATCTCGAATACCCATCACTAAAGCTTCGATTCCAAGTAACGCAGCGTATCGAACGCACAATTTTAATTACCTCTGCGCCTCCTATACCTATAGCTATGCTATCCCCAAAGCGATGGACGCCGATGGAACGCTCTCGGATAATATTATGAAAATATCAAAATAAACACTCTCGTTTACATGGCATTGTTATTTATCGTCTGCCCTACTTAATCATATTTGCGTCATTAACAACAATTAAATTTGATTTTTCTTGGCAAAGATATCTAAACAAACGGATTCTTTTGTATCGAGCACTCGGAATACAATATTAGTTTGGATAATTGATTGGTTACATTATGTTACATTTATAAATAAAAGTGTGTTTATAATATTTAACGATTCAAACTACATAGGTACATACTACTAATAAAGATTTCCACGATTAAATTTAATTCAATATTTTATCAAATTTAAATATTCAAGTGTAATAAATTTATAAGCTCTCAAAAATTAATACCGAATTAATTCGGCCTTTCCTTGCTTCCGAACAAAAAAATTTTAAATTCATTTTATTGTTTTATTGGCTATTTCCTAAAAAAATACTGTCTCTTTTTCAAATAGCACCCCAAACGACATTTTCTTATTTTTAAAAGAAATTCAAGATAAACATCAACTTTCTCGCCCGAGCAAGCCGAGTATCGATTATTTGGCAGAGTATTTAGGTTTTTGGAGATAAGTAAAAAGCGTGTTTCGCGGAATACAAATTCGTAGACATATTAAATCTAATTATACTGCTTTCTTAATGGTAGGTACTATTCCAAATTAAATCTTTAGTACAGTGGCGTGCAGGGCCGTATTTACGGGGGGGGTTTTAGGGGTTACAACCCCTCCCGAAATTATTTATCAATAAATAAAGTACTAGAAGTCCGACTGAAATCGTAACAAAATCAGAAAAAAAAATCTTTAAAACTATAAAAAAAACATTAAACTTGAAGTGTTTAAATAAAAATTAAAACTAAAGAGATATTTCTAATAAATTAAATCAGGTATTTTATCTTAATTCTTACTATTATGGTAAAAATTTTAAATTGCTATAAATTGTTTGAACCAAAAATTTTAAAGCAAACAAATTTTATAACCATCATGGGCAGCATAGCTTAAAATAAGACTTCCGCAATAAATTAGAGTGGTTATTGTAAACCCATAAATTATTTTATATTTTGGGGTTCGTTTATTACAACGGTTTTTTACAAGAGAGTTTAAAATAAAAATATGAATAAGGTTAAAGTTATTAAAAATATCGTGGTAAACAAAACTTTTAAAATGGCACAAACAAAATTTTATCCGCGATAACGCCCAAAAGTCAATCTGTAATCAAAATTTGTCGCTCCCTTGACAAATTATTTTCACCCTTTAAATAAAGTTCACAAAAATCAAAATTTTCTCTGAATATCGAACTCAAATAAAAAAAAATTGCTCAAAAAATATAATCACTTTAATTAAATAATCTTCTCACAAAATTTAAACTTTCTTGCGGTCACTTTCAACCAAAAGTTTGAAAGCATTCAAACAAAATTTTTCAATAACCATACTCAAAAATAAAATCTTAATTTCAAAAATACTACTTGCACAAAATTATACTCAAAAAATCGGCGGAGCAAAATCTAGGCTTTTGTCGTTTCCGTCATCTTGGCAAAAAAATCTCTTTCTACTCACCTTTCTGCAAATATTACATTTCAAAAATTAATATAACAAAATTTAAATTTAAAAAAATCACCAAGGTTCGGTTGTTCAGTTGCAGGCTAAACCAAAAAATTTAGATTAACTAATAATATTTTTTTAAAAACAGCTTTTCAACGTAATATTTCATTGATTAATCCAAATCTGTTGGTTTAACTTACAACTGAACAACTGAGCCCAAAGGTTTCAAATCAATTCAAAAATTACAACTGAGGGACTGAAGCGTTCAAATCCTCCTTTCGTAACACGGCAATATATAAGCTTCTACAAATACTGTGTACCCTGCTAGTGACAACAGCCACCCCGGGAAGAAGTTTCTTTTCACTCAAAAAAGGGAAAAGCTATTTAAGAAATTCTACTGGATAAGAAAGGCTAACAAGACTAGCTCTTATTCTTATGTCCAGTCATAGAACTATGCCAAACCCCAGTGACCTGGTTTTAGGATAAATTTTCATAGTGCAAGATGATTTTAGTTGGTACTTTAAGTTTTTTAAATTGCATTTATTTTGCCGATTTTAGCATGACTGACGGTTTAAGTTGAGACTTAAACTTTTTTATTTAGGTATTTACGTATTTATTGAGTTCCTTCTATTTTTAATTTTATATTTTGTTTGTTTTTTATTGTAGTTTTTTTTTATTTTTTAAATATTTTTTATTTTTTGTTTTGAATATTTTTTATCCTTTGTATTTTAATAAATTAGCTATTTATTTTTTAATTTTTTTAAAACCCCCCCCGAAAATCTAGTCTAAATACGGCCCTGGTGGCGTGTTTTCCATAGAAGCTAATCTAGAACATTATTTTTATTATTTAAATTCCTTTCTTTTCACGGAGCCGTTTTATAGTAATATTTCCACAAAATATGTATTTATTGCACTCGACCGATTTCTGACCGGCGCGGCGCCGCCACGTCGGTGTTCGAATATTACCCAAATTCATCTGAGCATAAGCTATTGTTTCACAACTTCACTTTAATTTTTGATGTCAACGCATAAGCCAGTGGCAAAAGTCAGAACTTTTGATATAAATTTTTTTCTGTCAGTTGTTCAGTATTTTGCAGTTAAAGCCTAGCGTAGCGTAGCAATGCGAAATATAGTGCCGCAGGCATTTTGATTTTCTTCATCTGGTGCTTAATAAACAGCCGTGACAAGGCCACCCTAACCACAGGGCTACGTGGGTTATATCCCCGAGGCGCAAGCCTTTTGGGGGCTGCAATTTTTATTTTGATCTTTATCAGTCCTAAAAAGAATAAAAACTTATTTACGATCTTCTTCGGGACAGAGCAAATTAAATTATAAGAGTATTTTATACCGGGTGTCCTCGTGACCGTGGAAAACCTTTGAGGTGGTGATAAAAAACACTTTTAATTTTTTTACATTTATTTATTTTCTACCTACATCTTGTTCATTATTTTCAGAATTTCTGTGAAAGCTGTTGGTTTCCCAAAAAAATTTATTTGACTAAAGTTGTAGCCAGTTAAATTCCCTATTCGGTTTGGGCCGTCAGTTTTTCTTCTAAGACGTTTCGTTTAAGAGATACGGGGTTCGCAAGAAAAGTAAAAGAAATAAAACCTGAATTTTTTTAACATTTTTTTTCTTTAATTTAATTTATAACTCGAAATCCGTTGATTGGATGATCTTTAAAAAAGTTCTAATCCATTAAGTCTAAAAAATCAATAATATCATTAATGTCTTTAAGAAATCAGAAATTCAAAAAATTGCTTTAAAGGGAGGTACTTCCTAAGGGTTTGGACTTGGACAAAACTTTTATTTGAAAATTTGTCTTAGAAAATTGTTTTTTGTTACCACCTCAAAGGTTCTCGAGGGACATCCAGTATATAGAAAATTATTCTTTAACAACTTTTGTTTACCCTATATAGTTAGTTTTTTTGACGTGACAACGTCTTATAAATTGATATACCGGCTGCACGCACGAAAAATTGTCACGTTTCGCAAGCGAGAACACGGAACAAGCGAGAGAGAGGCACGATCGGCTTTGCATCATACATAGACATCATTTGAATTATAAAATGCCATTAAAAAAAACTTGTCCGACATGAGGTTCGATCTCGCGATCACCAAAGGATGCAATTGTGTTTCATGCACATAACGCACTAACCTATTGAGGGTTAATGTAATAACATAGTTTTAATTTGTATTATCTGTTACATAAACATAATTCAATTCAATTCATAAAAGTATGCAATTTTTTTATATAACTTTTAATTTTCTATTTGTGTGTTTTCTTATGAAGAGGAGCGCATTAATTTTAGCAGCTCAGGAGCGTCGTATATCTTAAGACGGCCCTGGGCATTGAAACCGCATCGGTCTGAGTGGTTTACAAAGAGTAAAGTTGGTGATTTGAGAATGAATAATTTTGAAAATTTTGAACTTTGAAAAATCAGAACAAGAAAAAATAGGCGCGAGACGACCAGCTTCTTAAACCTCACGAAGTGTACGCGTCTGTTTGATGTGTGATCCGCTTTAAATTATCTCGTCGTTGCGATCTAGCTACTGACTGCCAATGCCAAGTCAGAGTTATATACCTACTGAAATCTACCATGTAACCAGGCGTAGATACAGGATTTTATTTAGGGGGGGGGGTCAATTTTTGTATGATTTTGCCTATCTTCCAGAAAATTCGTTCTAAACAAATAGTTTGATACAGCTTTAGTTTGTTATCCAAATAATACTTACATTTAAAAAATGCTCTGTTTGTATGTTTAAAAAAATTAAATAAAAACACAAACATAGAGAAAGAAAAAACAATTTAATTTAAAGTAAGTGCTAGGTACATAATATAGTTCATAAATATTGAACTGCAATTGATGTCAATAGGATTTTACATGAAAGAAAGGCCGAGGAGGCGGTTTTCTGTCACGACTGCTTTAAATCCAGTGCAGTCATAAAAAGCTCTTTTTGTCGTTCCTTTCCTTGAATCTATTTCTCTCCCCACAGCTAACATTCATCTTTTAGCAGAAGAAAAGCAGCACCCTTATTGACGTCAAGAAGCAATCCGAAGCGGTTGAAAAGAGACTTTTGCACTCTTGTCATTTTTACCAGAAGAATTTTTAACATTTTTGGAATGAAAACTGAAGCTGAAATACAGGTTTCAGCTGAAAATCTTTCTCGCAGATCTCTGAGAAATAAGTCTAGTAAGGGTACATAGATTTACTTTGCAGTATTCTTCCATTGAATATTTATTATTATTTGATAGTTAACACGATAAATTTGGCGTCCACTATGGCGAGAGATCAAAGAAGTAATATTCAACTCGACATCCAATTATTTTTGGCTGGGAACCACATATTTTCCCGACAACTGGCAACAATCGAAATTGTGTTATTTACTTGCATAGCACTGCCATTAAGATCGAGCGCCGTCATCTGTAGAGATTTACTCGGAGACTGCGTTAGAGGTAATACCTCACTCAGATACAATACTGATAGTACCATAAATTGTATGTCGTATAAAGTCTTTCCAGCCTTGCTCGGATCACACCGCTCTGAAATATTTCCTAGAATCTATTTCACAATCTTTGCAAAGCCAATAGAAAATTTGAGTACACCTTCATGCCATCACGCGATGAAATGCGACGCGAGAAACGCAAAGACCCCCAAAAAGATGGACATCTGAATCTCAAGAAAGCAATATCGTGATTAATTAACAGGACCAAGTCCTAACAACAGAAGAAGAAGATATACGCGCACATCCCAAAGTGCTCATGAGAATAGATTTTCGTTTCGGATGTGACTCAAAGAAAGCAATTACTTCTTTCATAACTGTAACAGCGCCCCGAATAGCAGGCAATTTAGAGCCACGTGGAATAGAGGTATTCAGCTTGTGGCTATAGCATGGTATCTTGAGTTTTTATCTTCCTTCTGAACCTCTGTGGTAGCACCTCAAACCTTGGAAATCATAACATCACATCCATCTGTTCTTATTCTAACACACAGTTCCGGTGGAAGTTTTGACTTTAATGTGGAGGTTCGTCCAACTTCTCTTCCGCCTCTTCGAGAGTAAGTACTTTTCTAGCTTCTCTCCAATCTTCAGCAGATTCGTAGTCATTTTCTTCTTTAGCATATTAAGGTAGTTCCTCAAACGTATCCACTAAACTAACGAAATTCTCGTTTTCGATTAGTTCAAAATTGGTCAAAATAAAGTGCTTTGGTTGTAAAAAATGGGCGCGCCTATATGTGACGTTATGATGTCCACTTTTCTTAAAGTAAAAAAAGTAGTAAAACTAGTAGTAGTAAAACAGTAAAATTTTTCTTAAGTAAAACTTTAAAGAAAAAACACGTGGCACTCGCGGGTTGTCTGTAAAGTCGGTTTACAGACGATAATTTTACGTGATAACGTCATAAGAAAACATTGATGAAAAATTGCATACTTTTATGAATTAAATTGAATTATGTTTATGTAACAGATAATACGAATTAAAACTATGTTATTACATTAACCTTCAATAGGTTAGTGCGTTATGTTCATGAAACATAATTGCATCATTTGGTGATCGCAAGATCGAACCTCATGCCGGACAAGTTTTTTTTAGTGGTATTTTATAATTCAAATGATGTCTATCATGCCTATTCACTAACTCCGATCGAAAAGTTTTCGATGATCGAGAAGTCTGTGATGGAAAAGGGCGTGTCCTCGATCACGGTAAAAATGGTATTCAGTAACTACCACTTTTCGATATCGAAAGAACCAGAACAGTTATCGATAACTTATTTTACTATTAGCATCTGTTGGCAATCCTGATGTACAGTTTAACCTAAACCACGATACACTTGACCTAAACTAATGTGTAAACTAACCTTAAAATTGAACGTCGGTTGATAAATTTTTATTACTGTAACTGTAATTACCGAAAATGTAACCTGTATAATATAAGAAGATTGTTGTCACCAATAACTGATCGTCACATCTAAAGTTAACTGAGAAAATAAAAACTCACTGAGTTTTTATTTTTAATTTAATTGGTTTATGTGACAGTGTTTTGTTTTGATAGTCCTAAAATTAATAAGTTGAATAATAACAAAAGCAATAATAGCATTCTAATTTTAAAAAAATTAAATTTCGATTATAATCAGCTGCAGTTTATTTATAATTTTTATTTTGTTTCAATGCATTTTACTCGAAAAGTCTATGTCTAATAAAAAAAATTTTTAAACAAAAGTTGTATATTTATTCATGCTAAATATAAATATGCAAAAATATATAAGGTACCATTTAAAAAACCAAAGTTGACCTTCAAATGACCTTGAAAAGGTCAATAAATTAAAAAAAACAATTATGCAATATTCTTTTCTCCTCGCTATCATACAACTTTTGTCCGAATCATTTTTTCATCTGACTTTTGGTCTTTGAGATATTAATTGCTGGAAGCTTTAAAATGAACACCCGGTATATATTATTATTAAGTATAACCTTATAACGATAAATCTAATAACGATTTGCACTTAAATGAAATCATGAAATATAATACAATATTACGAGTATGTTTTGAAGGTTATGATTCTAATGCGCACGAGTAATGGACTTTTCGATCGATCGCAGCGCTTCTCGGGCCCTTAGAGGCTAACGAAAAGTTTTCGATCGATCGATAGCGTTCAATTCGATCGAAGCCCTTACTGAATACGAATTTGGGCACTTATCGATCGATCGAAAACTTTTCCATTCGATCGATCGTTAACTTAGCTTAGTGAATAGGGGTGTATGTATGATGCAAAGCCGATCGTGCCTCTCTCTCGCTTGTTCCGTGCTCTCGCTTGCGGAACGTGACAATTTTTCGTGCGTGCAGCCGGTATATTAATTTATAAGACGTTATCACGTCAAAAACATTCAAAGAGCGGTATTTCGAAGATTTGCATCGTACTGATAAAATTCACCGCACGGCACTGGCTATATGATTGTATTTGAACTATTAGATTAAAAACTTTCTATTAAATAAAATCAATCATACCTAAATCGTGCACAACAACAACTCCGGGGGATTTGGGAGGTATCTGGTCCCTCTAGATCCCCCGGTGCGTACTGCTGTGACATAGATTTATATGTTTTAAAAAACGTGGCAGCTTTGATTGAAATGCCCCCCCCCCAGCACTCAAGCATTCTTATTCAAAAGTACATAGTTAGGGGCATGGGGGGGGGATTGGCAATAATAATAATAATAATTATGTGTTTAAAATTTAACACTCTGTATTGGGAGGGCAACACTCCATCGCTCTTTCCGTAAGAACACAAAATATAAGAATTAGCTTATTAGTTGACAGCGGTTGTGTAATATAATATTTACTAAACTTGGAAGTAGTTAACACTCGTCTTTTTCCTATCTGCAGATATCTACAGATCTGCTGCAGACCATATTTTGTCAAAAAGTCGGGTCAATTTGAACTGTTTTTAATTTCATTTATTTAATACTACGCTGTATATTTTTTAAATTTAAAAGTACTTATGCTTTGTTTAAGCTTTAAAATTTAAATAAAAATTCTAAATATTTAATTTGGTAATAAAAAAACCCATAAAAAAGAAAAAAGTGGAGAACCGGTAAAAAAATGAAATTAGGAAATGCAAAATTCAATGAGAAGAATAAGAAATTGATTAGCTTTATGCTAAAAATTAAAGCTTCTGATTGGTTCTTTGTAGGTATATGCCAACCTAAAAGAACTTCAATTTTGTTCTGATTGATGAAGTCAGGAATATATTGCTATGAGCTACATTTATAAAATGGGGTTGTTACAAAATTTTCAATTTAAAAAAATTGTATATCCATTCCATTCTATTCTTTCTTTGTACTTTTCAATTTTTTTGTTTATCTTTCCAAACTTATTTCCATAGAACTTTAAAACTAATTAAAACCACAGGATCGTACAAGTGCCAATTACAGGCTTATTAAATGTATTTTTATTGTTTATTAGACATTTTTATTTGTCTTTATTTTAGAACCTCCTGCATATTTCAAAAATTAAAGAATCTCGAAGCAGAAAATTAAATACCTGTGCTTATATAATCGCCGACGTCTTTTATTTTGTGGAATTATTCATATACACCACCGTCACATTTCCCAGAGTCAAAATTATAAATAATTTATATTAACTGTTCTTCCATCACAGGTCATACTTATTTAAAACGTAAATAATTCAGAATAAGTATAAACAAAGTAAATTGGGTAACATTATTTTCGTCAAGTTAATTAGGTACTCGTATTTACTGGGCCATACGAACGCATAATAATTAATATATGTACGTACTTGCAAAATAAATGATACAAAATTATTTTTATAGCAACTCATCGTACAAGCGTTGTAGATATTATGTATCATTGTGTTTATAAATACGACATTTTGATTTCACGCTTAATTAGAAAAATCTGTTACACAAGGCTGGCTATATATACTTGGCACGAGTAAAAAATATGTTTCAAAAATTTTATGTCTAATTATTTTTTAATTTCTTTAGATAGATACGTTATATGTTGCAAACCTTGAAAAGGCTTCTTCGTGACGTCATTAATTAATTTTTTTTTATTTATGTCTTAATATATATTCTTAGCAAATTGTAAAATTATTTTTGAACTTTTGAACGATGAGACACATTTATCACACAAAATTGCAGAAAAATCTATTTAAAAACTTTGTCAATATTGAGAAAAAATTGCGGTAATGTTACATAGAGTTTATACGACTACCTCTTTCATGTAGTTGGCAATTTTTTCTTTATTTTGAGTAGGTACATAAATGACAATACTAATGTCCAAAAAAGAAAATGATGATAGATTTTATAAGGATTTATTAAGTATTGCAACAGAAAAACACAGTTTTAGAATTGGTTCAATACTACAGGAAAATGGACTTCTCTAAACTTTGTTAAAAAAAATAGCGGAAAAATCTCTCTTATTAAAACTCGTCAATTTTTTTATCAGGTTAAAGCAACCAATTCAAGCAGCTTTTGCCGCGTAGAAATAATTTTTAGAATTTCACACTGGCGTACCT
The DNA here is from genome assembly GCA_911387805.1 of Cantharis rustica. Classification (NCBI taxonomy): domain Eukaryota; kingdom Metazoa; phylum Arthropoda; class Insecta; order Coleoptera; family Cantharidae; genus Cantharis; species Cantharis rustica. The sequence continues at coordinate 43,617,374 of OU426879.1, forward strand.
AGAGCTTTTGCCGTCGGGGGTGGTCTTAAAATTTACCCCCCCCTCCCTTCCCCTTCATATAAATATTACTGAATATAAATATATAAAAAAGAATTATTTGATACAAAAAAAAATTAAAAAAATTTATATACTATTTATTTTTCTTGTCTTCTTATTTACAAAGTCTCGAATGATATTGTCAAAATTTATAACATCCGCCGTTAGTTCTTTTTCTATTGAAAGTATCGCTAGAATTGGCAATCTTGAATTACTCATTAATTAATTTTAATTTGGAAAAGCTCCGTTCACAACTAGCGACACTGATGGCTATTGTTAAAAAAATTCTTTGTTTAATTCTTTGTTTCCATGTTGGGAACAGAGTTTTCCAACCTATACTTTTGAATAAACATTAATAATTCAAGAGGCCCTTTCTCGTTTTCTCAAAATGACTTTGACCATAAGTACCAACATTACTAATATTAAAATAGCATGTTATCTTTTACCTGATTGGTTAAATTAAGTCAATGTATATTATATACAGTAAATAGTAGTGATGTGCACTATTAAAATTTTTTAACTATCGATAGTTAGTAACTAAAAATTAAGTTACTAAACATCAAATCGAATAAAAATATATTTTTATGTGTTTACTGACCTTTACGGTTTTTAATCCGAAAATCCGATAATACAATAAATAATTATCAGATAATAAATTAAATACCGGTTAAATACTATAAAGCAATTTCTAAATATTAAAATATTGAATTTTAACTGTTAAGTAAAGAATACATACTTACATAGAAAAATAATATTTAAACAACAATAAAAACAACAAAAATTAACATTTAACAGGTTTGAACTTAGAATATTTGAATAAACAAGAAAATGAATTTAGAAAAAATTACGTTATAATTTTATCATTTTTATAACGTAATTTTTTTAATTTCATTTTCTTGTTTATTCAAATATTCTAAGTCCAAACCTGTTAAATGTTAATTTTTGTTGTTTTTATTGTTTTTTAAATATTACTTTTCTGTGTAAGTATGTATTCTTTACTTAACAGTTAAAATTCATTATTTTAATATTTTGTTTAGTTTGTTTATTTTAATATTAAATACTACTAGCTACCACACTACCGACTTAAAAATTCATTTTTTAGGTTATTTTTCTATTATCGATAGTTCGAATGAAGCCAAACTATCGAATAATTCGATAGCTTTTATTCGATAGTTTCATCACTAGTAAATAGGTAAATGGTTCATTTAATAATTATAATCATTGATTCTGTTGATTACAACATTTTTATATTATTTAATAAAAATAAAAATATTTTTTGTACAAAAAGAAGCCACAAAAATATTTTCCAAAAACATTTTTCTAAAGCACATCGCAAGATTGGCTTACAAACGAAACAGGAAATATACTAAATACAAATGTTCAAAACTGCATTAGCAAAATCTGGATTTTATCAAATTAAAAATGATTATTGTTTGTAGTACTACTTAAAAAAGAAATTCTTATTTTATATGCAAATATAGAAACCGTCAGCTTCTATACTTTATCTGAATTTCTGAATATTCAATTTCCAACTGCTATGCAAAAAGTTTCTCAAGCACTTCTTTTCAACTTTCAACTGCATAACATCAACTCCTTGTCAAGATACTTGAAATTTGCGAGCTCTTAGCAAATAATAGCGTGAAACTATTTTAGATATATCTATAGGTGTTGCATTGATAACTTTAGAGCCTAAACTTATAAATTTAGTTGTTCTAGAATCAGTTTTAATATGAATGAAAAAGCGGAGTATTTAATTTGCTTAATAATGACAAAAGTTAGTTGTTAAACGAAGTGTTCTCTTTTCAATTAAATTTAAAATGGGCTACAAATGTTAAGTACTATATACTTAATTATTATAAAAGTGGATAAATGATAAGAGGCATAAAATAAAGAAGCAATTAAAGACTATTCCGCTCTGAGAGCCACTAGATCCTGAAAGGTGTCGACAATAGCAAGAAGTGTCCTCGACAATTTACATTAAAGGATTGCCGTGAGATTTTATGAAAAATATTTAAATCCTGAAATTACTAAAATAAATAAGACACTTTTTTTGCGGTCGGTTTTATTATAATTATAAATCTCTATAATGGATGTAATACTAATTAAAGTTGTTATATAGCAATAATTTTTGCTATATATAAAGCCTACATTAAAATTAGCTAAAAATGTAACAATTGGTTCACTAATTTTGGGTTTAACAAAAAGAATTTTTTGAAACATCAATTTAACAGATGTGCAATTGTCATACCTCTACCACACGTGGAAAGCCGCCAGTGATTATAATTATTAATGTCTGAATATTTAATTTTAAACCTTTTAAAATTGTATCATATTTAACAATAATTATAAATAGAATAAGTTTAACATAATTAGCATAACATAATTAAGACTCATTTAAATACAAAATTATCAAATAACAAAATTGCGTATCGATTTTTATAAGAAATTGTAGCATCAGAAAAACTAAAGATAATAAATGTCACAAAATGTATATAAAAACTTTTATCTTATAGATAATATTCACATGGCTCACTAATTGGAGGGTAGATAATCAAATAATTCAACAAATATAAAAGTCTTATTTTCCTCCAAGTAATTTTCTGGTTTCGGAGCTCCACCTTCGGCGTAGAAAACTTCGACAAACAAAGAAAAACTTCTGATTTAAAACTTTCAAATTATTGTGTTCAATAGTATCGTAGGGGCTAAATCTTTCAACAGTAGTAAAAAAACTTCTCTAGTATTTTTAATATTTAAATCGACGTATTTCGATGGTTAGGGTTTGAAAACTGAAGCCATTCCAATTTTCCGCTGAAACTACGTAAGAAAACGAGAAAAAGCTGTTGATTTATAACTTTCAATTTTTGGGGTCAAAAAATATCAATCTTCTTCAATCCGTGAGATAATGAGGAATTTCGGACTAACAGGTCCACTGACCTATAATTTTTAGACGGTGTTATTGGTTATATGGTTACCGTAAGTAGTATTGCTTGCATTCTAATGTATAGGAAAATTTATTTTATTATTCCCTGAAGATGAAATTATATCTTCGAAACGTTGACTAATAAATAAATAATTTTATTACACCTGTTGGGTCAAAATTCCTTATTATCTTACAATTTATTTAAAGGAGTTAACCTTTCGTTTTTATCAAGAATCGTAAACAATAAAAATCGATGTATTGTGCAGCGTAGAGCTGGAAAAACACGCGATGGCCTACCGGAAACTCTCGAAACCGGGTTAAAATGAGAAATAAGAAAAGGTTAATGAGCGTTAAATTTGTTCACTTTAAAGCTACATAAAATAATAAATATTACATTTGCGTGAAATTTGCCTACGCCTCTTGAATTTTCTGCTCTAACTACGTAAGAAAAAATGGAAAAAGTTTCTGATTTCAAACTTTCAAGTCAACCTTTAGTTTTCTTCACATATCGTAAAACAAATTTCATGTTCTTTTTATTACCGAAATCGACGTATTTCGATGTGATGAGCTCGAAAAATCATACTTACGTGAAATTTACCTATGTCATTCGAAATTTCTACTCCAACTACGTAAGAAAATGTGAAACATTAAGATGAACATTCCAAAAAAAACCCTGTCACTAATGATAGGTTTAATATTTTGGATGGCAAACTGCATATAAGCTTGTTCGGCCTCTTCAAAATCCACTCTTTTAAAACGATATTAATTATTGTTGACTAATTACCACCTCAAATAATAGCTACTGTTGAAATTTCTTTTTCATGACGAAAATTACCATATTAACTTGGAAGATATTACCAAATGTTTCGTTAGTTACCCAAATTTTAATTATTATTTGTATTGTCCACTCAGGCAGAGTTAACGGATGCTAATAAGGAAATAGTTCAAAAATTTGCGAAGCCATTAGTATTTCGTCGTATTTAGAAACTAGAGGAAAGCTAGGCAGAGTAATTTGGCTTGGATTGAACCGACCACTTCGCTTAATCTTCATCCAAGCTAATTTATATGTTGGCTAGCTGCCTATCTCTGGCCGGGCTTTGCTGGAAATTTTTAATCTAATATTTGATTAATCTGTAACTCGATAGGAGGTGTTGGATAGTTGAATACATTGGAACTCGATTAATGTGCAATATTCTATTGATGAGCACTTAACCCGAGAGACAGCATTGTATTATTTTGATGTTGAATATAGTCGAACTCGATGATGCAACTTCATTGGTGTGTAATTTAATAACATTGTAGTGCAAAACGGAAAGTGAAACGAGTAAGACCTGCCTGAAAATATGAGAACTCAAATTGGTTCGTTCATATATTACCGACACGAAAAGGTTTACGACCTACAAATTCAACACAATTGATTGGTTGTAGTTCCACCATGTAGAACCTCTGATAACTCATAATTCAATCAGTGCAGTGAGTAATCCCCTGAACTCTATCGGTGGGTAATTCGATTAGTGTTTAGGTTGGTAAAAAGTTGAACCAATTAATTTTCCAAAAAAATTTCGTCTTTAACAAAAATTACTTTTAAGATTTAGGCACTGAATTGATGAGAAATAATTAGAATTTAGATAAGTATAAAATAGACGTCACTGCGGCGTTTTTTCAGTAATATTTGAGTCCAGCAAGCCAACTTATTGCTCATCTGAACGACTGTATGATCATTACAGTATTGTGTTAATAATCTAATATTAGCAGTATATTAGCAAGTCAGCTTGTATGTGTAATTATGTAGGTGTAATGTGCATTTTGCAATGAAGACAGTCACGGCCTGATACTTCTGTGCGTTGACTGCTAAGCCGCAATCATCGATTCGATCACGAGCAGAGTAAAAATTTTATTTTGACCTTCTTCCCTCGGCAAACCTTTAGAGAAAATGGTTCCTATGCACTTATGTAAAGCTAAGGACGCTGAGAGAAAGAATGTGCATTTTGGTACGCAAAAGAAACATACCACCGTTACTTTAAAGTGTGTGATTGGTGCACTTACGTTTGGATTCTATTAAAAATAAGAAGTTGAAGTTGTTTTAATATTTTTAACAAACACATTTCATTCAACAAAGTGTTAATTTTTTACGTTACTTTAAATGAATGTAAACAATATTCGATTTGATGGAGTATTAAAATATTTTAAAATTTAAATTTTGAAAAATTAAAGTGAGCCATGTCAAAAAAAAAGAGTTCTTACTCTACTTCCTGTATTAAAAAATACTTAATTGACTAAGTTAATTGAATAGCCTGTACCAAATAGCACCCTCTTAGTCAGAATAACAACTAATCATATTAAAATTTACAAATTCACCGCAATATTTAAACTGTTCAAGGTTGTACACAGAAATTTTCCAGATTGTAAACAAGAATTTTTTTGACAATTGCAACAACCAAAATATATTGCCAGTTTAATTTTGTATAATTGTCTTTGTTATTGAAAATCACTTGTGAAAACTTTTGTTAGCCAAATGACACTGAAGAATTCAAAAATAATCTGACTACGAGAAACAAGTTTTTGAAAGTCAGTCGAATTATTACCTTATTCTCTTGCGGCTTCGGCATAGAAACGATGAGCGCCAGTTCGATATTTATAAAATAAATACGATTGATTGCTAACCATGCAGAGAGTCCAAGTAAATATTCAAAACATTACAAAACTTGTATGACTACAAAAGCACCCTGGAAATTTTTATCTCATTTGTGTAGTTAGCTTGAATCCACCGTTCTGGTTGGCTTACAAACACACAAATATTTGTAAAATGATCAGTGGCTATTAAACTCAAATTTATTCAATTTAAAAAGTTTAAAAGTGCCAACTGTTTTCTTTTCGACATGAAGATATCCAAGGTATTTTTTAGTCAATAGCAGAACTTATCACTATGTTGAATAATCTAGTCAAATTAGTAATCAGTAATTAAAATTACAATTTGTAATGCCTTTATGAATTTTTAAATACTTTACTAAATAAATGTGAGTGAAAGGGAAAATAGATAAAATTAATAATTTGGTTCATGTTGTTCCAAGTACGGTGTTATTTTAATATTTATATAAATATAATAATCAGTTCAAAAAATACCTAAAGCATAATATAGTAGTTTCTATTAAGTTATCGGGGTGAAAATTAATTATTATCAAGTACATATTTGCTTTCAAACAATTTTAGAAGATAAAAATACAATAAAATTATTGATATGCACTGAATTTCATTTTTAAAGATTATCTAAGATAACTATTTAATGACCCAATATTGCATATCAATATTTTGAATTAGTAATAACTAATAATGGGTCATTAAATAATTTATCTATTTATCGATGAAAGAATAAATAAAAAAAAGTTGTGACTTGAATAAAGGACATTGCCTTTAGAAATAATATGTCAATATTGATTTGCTTGATGTTCCCTAAAATTATCAGCGAGTAAAATCATTGTATTATGCTTACACATTTTCAAACGATTTTATGCTGTGAAATGTGTACTATTAAAAAGTGGATTATATTATCGGATCCAAGTTAATATTTATTCAAGTTAAAATAATTATGTGGTGGCATAACAAGCTGCCACAAGTGAATTGACAATGCAACAGGTTGATTAGAAAACAAGGCAAACAAATAGTAAATAATACATTAAAGAAATAATGAAATAATTTACCACTAAATATTATTTCCAGTCACATTTATTTTTTAAAATTTAAACATCTAATTTTCACATATGTAACTGATATTTTACTTAAGATTAAAATAAATTAAGATTTGATAAAAATAAGGTCCTGTTCAAAATTAACTGTATTACTCGTAAACCTATCACTACAATATGAAAAAAAGGTTTTACATAAATAGTAGAGAATAACTGGCCACACGCCTGCATCAAGACAGAGATAAGAGAAAAAACTAATAAATACCAAATTTTTGGGGATACATGTGTAAGTGCACAGATGTATAATCACAAAGTATGAAACAATAACTTGGAGTGTGGCTACAGTCTGTATGTATCCCCTTCTAGCTAAACACCAATAGTACGACAATAACAATAAGTACGAAAGCAACGTTCCATACTTTGTGAAGGACTCCCTAGGCTGACTCAACTATACATGTAGCACAATATGCAGAACTCAGTACAGTAGAGATATTTGGTGTTGCACCACTTATGCTACACTAACGATGAATCAAAAAAAAAGTATATTACAAAAATTTACACATTATATTAATTTATAATTACTTTATTAATTAAACTTGTCTTGTAAATTAACCAAGTAACCATTAAGTTAATCACTTTAAAGGCCCAGCAGCCAAGCAAAGTTCAAGATGTTGAAAATGTAGACAGTGGGCCAGGCTGAAACAATGGAAAGCTGAAATGCTAGAGCGCATTCACTTCACTTTGAAGTCATCATGGTAACGAACTCTGCAACAAATTTTAAGTTTTATTACAAACTATTTCCACCTTTTCTTTTTGGTCACCCACAAACAACTTTTTTCTCTTTAAAACTATTAGTGAACTTGTTTTCTTTCTTTCTTTACAAAAAATTGTTTGTAAGTGCATTAATCGACAATACACATTTTTAGGTGATATCTGCAAGTTAGCGTTCCTCACAAAAACTTAAAAAACATTTAATATAAATTTTAGAGGAATCCATCAAGATTAGCTATAAAAATATCACTGCATTGAAAACCTGCAAATACCATAATATTATTTAGGATCAATTTTTCAATCTCCAGGTATACTTACAAAAGAAAAAAATTAACATTTTTTAACTGAAGATAACTGAAGAAGGAAAAACTGGGCCTAGTGATATAAGAAGCAAAAGATTTTGACAATTGTTTCTTATATCGATAAACTATTTGAAACATGGTAACCATCTGCTACATTAATTATTACAAGTTACAAGTAATTGTTAGTAATGTATTTACAAAACACACATGCATTTCTATCAACACACAAGTAAATATCAAATTGGTTGTATTATGTGTGTATGTATGTATGTAGAACGTGCTTTAATAAACCAATAAGAACACCACTACAACAAAACAACTTTCCTTGCTAATATTGCATTTCATATATGCCACTATTATTTGGTGTTAAATTGTGAATCAATTAAAAAAAGCTATTAAGCTCAACGAAAGCTAGACAAAAACTGACCAGCCTTGAAGCTTGTGTAGCTGAGTACCGATTGAAAACTATTCGAGCAAGCTCGCGGAAATCTGCAAGAGAATTTACACTAGCAGTTATATTAAGTGTTTCAACACTACCAACACTTACAACATACAATTTAATTATATACAGAGTGTTTTGCAAGTCATAAAAATTGTGAGTAAAAAATGAATCATCATACGACTCAATTAATAATTTTTAAATCATCTTCACAACCATCACTAATAATTTTTACTACTACACTACTACTACTTTTTACTACCCAATACATATTATGTACAAGCAGAGCCAAATAGTCATTATTTTTTTTATGCTTAAAATAAGAAGCTTTTGCGAACTAAAAGTTGTTATTGTCAGTCAAACCATTTCACGATTTTAACTTTTTCCTATTGACTAAAGAGGAAAGAATACACTTTTATAAGCATATTGTATCAAAAATATTTTAGGAATTAGTTGTGAAAAAAAACGGCATTTTAAAATTTGAAAAGCAGACTCATAAAACGTGATATAGCGTTGGGACGGGTTGTGCACCAGTAATCGACTCATAAGCTTCCCGGTCCAAACAATCTAGTTTTCTGTTGACAGTACGTGTAGTTTGATATACTCTTACTGTTCGATGTCAGATGCGGTCGACACCGGGACGAGTTCTGTGTCTTCGTAGATCTGTTATTTCGAGTTCCACCTTTGGTGAGTTCTGTCATTCTACAGGGATATTTTTAATTCGTTATGCGTTTGTCAAAATACAGGCTCGGAGGGCGCCAAAGGCGTTCAGAGTCAAATCCCACATCCATGTAAAAACGAGTTCGAAATTTTAAAATCGATATTTTTCGAAAACTAATGCCTAACCTACTGTTGTAGTATGATTAGAAAAGCGTCTTTTTTCTTATAGTCAATTGGAAAAAGTTAAAATCGTGGGGTGGTTTGACTGACAGTTTTCCTAAAAGTTTCTCTCTGATAATTCACATTTTTACTCAAACTCTTTCCAAATAACAAAAAAATAACAAAGAGTAGGTAATAAGCTAAAATTGTGCTAAACAAACATGTCGTTTTATTATTAAGAGCATCAAACAAGCATATACACTAACTTTAGGTAATGCAGGTTGAATATAATTATTGTACTAGCCATCTTTGCCAGGTCGACTACTACCAAAGTTCGTTACTACAAGGACATGGTTATCGCAGAAATTAACTTCAACAGCTAATAATTGTTTGAACCAATATAATTAAAATATAAAATAAGTTAAACAATAATTAAGTTAGGTAAATTGGCATAGAACACTTGGACGTATGTTTAGTATTTTACAGCATCAGCACTAATAATTTTTTAATTGTATATTTCTCCAAAGATTAGCGAAATCCTTGGAGGAAAAATAAACATCAACAAAAAAGTCATAATAAGAAAACACTTTGAAATGAAATCTCGCAAGGACGCATAAACATAATAAGCGTCTGTTAATTTTTTATTAATCTCTGAAAAATATGCGCATTATAGGAACATAAAAACATTATTGCGAATATTACAACTCAATACTGTGTATGTGCGTCACTTGTTAAGATTTTCAACGTCATTTTCATTAATTTAATTACACCAATTTGCAATTTACATATTGAGGACCGGAAAAAAGTATAAATTTAGATATTAATTCATCAGAAGACGTTCAGCCTATATAGCGTACTCGTTGATCGGTACACTACTTGTTGCTTTTGAAGGGACGCCGCAGTATTCCTAGGTACTACCGCAGTATTAAGGGACATTTGTTACAATAGCAGCAGTTTTACTTAATGTGGTAAAATATACAAATGTCCAGTAATTTGGGATTAAAAAATGATCAGTTTCGTTTAATCTCATTTATGAATTACGTCAATTTTTTTTAGAAAAACCAAAAAATGCACAAACACTTTTTAGAACTAAAATGTTTTACCGTATGTATATTATCGCAAACGTTTTCACCATACTATGGCATCATCAGGCGATGAACTAGAAAGATAAACGAGAAAAATTCCGTATTTATCGTTCAAATTCGTTGAGAAAAAAAAAAGAAACAAAGAGAAAGGGAGAGGGTAGGAAGGAGATATTTTTGAAAAAATGTCGATCAAACCTCAATCAACAGACCGTGCTTTGCACGTTCCTTCAGTGGAAAACGACGAAGACAGGCATCGGGTTTTTAAATTAGGGGACGTTTTGGAAAATAGATATCAAATAATTGACACTCTCGGAAAACACACTTTTTCCCAAGTTGTTCATATAAAAGATCTGAATACTTCGGATCGATCTATGGCGTTAAAAATCATCAGAAATAAATCAAATTCCAGCAGCTATGCATCGGAAAAAGAAATGTTCATTTTAAAGAAGTTGGGCACAATCGATCCAATCAGTACACACTTGTGTGCGAAAATGTTGTGTTCGTTTAATTACCACGGTCACGCATGTATAGCACTTGAAAATTTTGGACTTAGCGTGTACGACTTTATGGTAGGAAACGATTATTATCCATATTACATTGATCAAGTCCGACATATGGCTTATCAGTGTGTTATTCAGTAAAATTTTTACACGACAACAAACTGATACATACGGATCTCAAACCAGAAAATTTCGTATTTGTCAATTCTGCTTATGATACAATGTACAATAACCGAACGGGAGATTATGTGCGACGAGTGAAGAGAACCGATATAAGATTGATAAATTTTGGTAATGCTGTATTTGATCACGGATATAACCATGAAACTATTACCATCAAAAATTATAGAGCATCTGAGTGATTTTAGAATTAACTTTTGCGTTTGCTCCCTTCACATTGCAACTATAGAAGACCACTTTTTTTGACTGATATATTATAATATGTAATATTTTGTAGTGGTAATGGCAAACCACCGAGGTAATATGCCTCGAATTACCCGTCATAAATTGAAGTGGTTAGTCAAAACTCACTGTGGGTTGTTGTAGTGCTAGTATACAACATACATACGTATGTATAATATTTTTAATAAATATTTATTTAACCAATTGTGAAAACATCCGTTTCCCTTCGTTAATTACAAATTATTTTGCGGTTACAGTTATTTGATAACGTTAAAAATAACAGTTATGTATTATTATACTGAGAATTGCAAAGAATTCGATAAGAAATCAATAGGATCGATAAATGAACGTCACGCAAAATTTTAATATTTTATATATTAATTTATAGAATTTCTCTAAATTTAATTAAGTACTACTACTTATTTTAATTATTGGTAGAAAAAACCTGTTAGTACTTCTACAAAAAAATACTGTTATTTGTGTCGCACGCAAGTTTGAAAACCTATTTCCAAATTAAAACAAATTACAATTTTGTCATGTAAAAAAAAGTACCTATGTAAAACATTTTCTAAAAAGATGTGTACATACAAACTTTTAATAAATTAGAAAAAAAACTGTATGCCATTGACCCATTACGTAACGATTAAATTCACAAAAAAACGAAATTGTTAACGAGAAATTTTAGGGTGCGAATTTTAATTTGATGCAACCCATCAAAGTATCATAAAGAGCAAAATATAAATGTGGTAAACGGAAAATTCTCATTATGTGCATTAGCTCGTATAAAACAAAGAGCTGAGGGAGGCTCTTTAATAACTATCAAGCGCAAGCAAATTTGCATGGGTGCTGAATTTGCACCATTTTTTAGAAAATGTGCAAGTGGGAAATCATCAAATTATTATTAAGCAAAAAAATGTTACGATGCCGTAGGAGATTTTTTTAATTTACAAAAATTAATTTATAAATCGATAATATCGAAAGTCAAAGTGAAAGTTCCGAATTTAATCAAGCGCCGCGGCGCGATTCGGTGGCGAGTAAGCTCACCCTCTTTGTGCCACTACTCCACTCTAGCTCAGTAAGCCAATACAATGGAACAGTGGTGCGGCATCCCAAAATTGATAACCTTACATTTTAAGTCACGTTGTTCGACTGAAATAAATATTTATTTTGAAGTGAAATTAAATAAAATTTTCATCACAATCGCTTTTCCACTTCCGTCCCCGAGTGCCCGTTTTCCTTTGCATTCGCACAACAAAGATCGCCCGTAAATAGAACTATGAAATTATATTTGCCGAAAATTATCACCATTGTTTGATGAATGTTGCTTACATAATTCATCATAAATAAATTTTAATGTTTGCTTTATCGTTTTGTTCCTTTTACCCGAAAATTTACAATCTGGTTTTGATCGGTTACGTCAGAAATACGAGATTGGCGGTTCATATTCCGGTTAATTTCTACAAAAACTGGATAAATCTTTTAGACCATAGCTGCAAAGCGATAGTTCCCCACAACTGCCGTCAATAAATCTATGCCGCAGAATACTTTTACTCGTAAATTAAGCCGTATTGACATTTTCAGCTTTTTGGCAATAACTCAAAAACATTTTCGTGCATTATTTGTTTTTTAAAAACTAATTACTTTTAAAATATTGCCAATCCAGTTAAGTACATTTTTATGGTTTAGCAACAATGAGGCACCTGGCTGAATCAAATAACTTACTCATTGTCATCACGCAAATGAGTAATCTTTCTAATTTAAAAAATAGTGTAGGTTTTGTGCGAATATTAAACCGTAATACCTATAAATTACAGAAAAAAAAACTCAATATGTAATTCGAATTTAACAATGAGTGTGACGAATTTTAAAATTTTCACGAAACTGGCGTACTTGAAAATCTATTTATATAATCATAATTATTAGTTTTATGATAGTTAAAGCAATATAATATTAATGGCTCCATAACAATCCTTAGGTATGTATGTATTGAACTAATATTTGAAAGCACTAACTTTAATAAGTTACCGTTCAATTACCACTTCCTTTCCTATCTCGTTTTATGCACGAAACATTAAAAATTTAATACAAGGAAAGGAACTTCATAATACTGCTCCCGATGATACTACAAAGTTTTATAAATTCATAAGCAAGAAATCAATAAAAGTAATTTATTAAAACATAAAAGTAATTTTTTATTGATGATTTCAAAATGAAACGAGAACAAAAATGAAATGCGATCGATATTTTGGTACTTAATCCAAATTAATTGGCCGACAGGGGCGGTTATATATGACGAAAAAGCGCCAGGGGATTTCTGTTACTAATGAAATTGGTAAACAATATTATTATTTTGATAAATGAAACCAACAGTAATTGAAATTTAAAAAAAAGCTTTTAAACCTACACGAAAACAAAATGACAAAAAGCGTGGGGCACCTGAGGTTTATTCTATAACATTTCCACATTCCCTTTTGGAGTGCCACTTTTCATTTCTATGCATCCGTTATCTATGATTTTGATTTTCGACAGTTTGTGTTGGTATTGAATGTAGTCGAATGGGAATACTAAATGATAATTCAAAAATCAAAATCATAGATAACAATGTATAGAAAAGAGAAGCGACACTACACAAGAGGAAACAAAAACCATCTCCTGCACGAAATTAATAACCCCACACTTTTTGGTCAGTTTGATGTAATTGTATAAAACCTTTTTTTTTCGTTTTCTACTTTTGCCAAATTTTTTCATGATTATAATATGCAAAGGTTTTGCTCTCAAAGACAAGTAACGCAAAAATGTTTGTCATTGCCTAAAATTACATAAAACTGAAAACAACGAAAAAAAATTAAAAAAATTACGTCTTCACGATTTTTGCAGCGTTTCCAGTGTAACATTGCATAGCATATTTTTTTCAGTATTTATTATGAATGATAAAAATAACATTAATAATTAACATTTAAACAACGCAATAAACGTTTTCCAGATGTAATTCAGAAAACATCAATTGTAATTCAGATTAGAGAATTATTTATCCTCCCACACACAAGTGAATATTCGCTTGTTGTATGGAGATAAATAATTTTCTAATTTGAATTACTATTAACGCTTTCTGATTTACAACCAGAAAGTGCAGTAGAAGCTGTGTACCAAATTTCAGCGCTCTAGAATTTGAAAGCTTTTTAAAAAGGAATTTGTGGTGCAACTTAATTGCTGTAAGTAAAAAAAACAGTTCACACAGAATTTGAAGCTGCAGTTACTGTGGTATTGAATAAAAAGAAAATCTGGATGAATTTTTGATTTTATACTAGATTATTTTCAAAACCCCGCCGAGTTTTTCCGCGGACAATTTTCTTTTTTCATTTAATACGAGTTTGGAGTAAACTTTAGTTTTAATTCAGAATTTTACACGCGGGAAGAACTTGCGCATGCTTTATAAACATATTTACCTAAAATTTTAATACTGATGAATTAACCGTCATCTTGAAATATCAGTCTAAACATATTGAAATTTAAAGATTAGTTCAACCGAGGTATCAACTTCAATACACCAATATAATAGCAGTCGAATAACATGTTTTGATGTGATTCACGATTTTATTCCGCAGTTCAAATAACTTACCATCCCCTGGTAATCCGAAGTTACATTTGAATTATAAAAAATTTTAACAATAATAATTTCCGAAATATAATATTTAAACAATTTTTCAGCGATATGAAAAAAGAGTTGGAATTTCAAACATTTGCAAATTTGTTGGAATTCTAAAATTAAAAAAAAATTAAAATTTTCCCTCATTTTTTGAATCTTGGTAAAATTTTATTTATTTGAATAAACCATTATTTTAGTACCTAATATTTTGATTTTTCAACATATCAAAGTTTTAATTTCCGAATTTTCCAGGTATTCCAGACGAGTGGGAACCCTGAAATAGTTGATTGATTTGCATAGATTTCCCCTTGAAATACTGAACCCAACCGCAAACGGAACTTATGCAATCTAAGCTCTGTGCAGAGACCATAAAACTTGATCTGCATCATAAGATAGAGGTGAGACTGATTTATCAATGAATTTAACAATTAATTCATCAGCATGCAAATTTGTAGCATTTCTATTGTTTATATTCTAATGATTCTTTATACAGTTCAATGGCAAAACACAATTATATATATTATATTCATAATAATGCGGGATCATCATCAGACGTGGTTCAAATTTTGCCTTATCGAATAAAATCGACTGATATTTATCTACAAGTGTTCCTGCCTGTATCTGAGTCAAATTTGAACCATGTTTGATTGGTCCTGTGGTTTCATAACAAAAAACTTAAAACTAAGATAGAAACTGAACCCCCTAATACGACCCCGCCCCCCTCTACGCCCATATCTAATTTTGCACTAAAAAATCAGATTTGAACTGATTTACTAAATGTGGCAATTTTAGTAATTCAAACCAAATAAAATAAGCTAAAAATATGAAAACTTAAATGCAACACAAACCTTCATAATTAACTTGACCGTCTCCATCGATATCGGCTTCCCTGATCATCTCGTCGACTTCTTCGTCTGTAAGCTTCTCACCCAAATTGGTCATGACATGACGCAATTCGGCTGCCGAAATAAAACCGTTACCGTCTTTATCAAACACTCGGAATGCCTCGCGAATTTCTTCCTCACTATCCGTGTCCTTCATTTTACGGGCCATCATGGTGAGAAATTCAGGAAAGTCGATCGTGCCATTGCCTGTGATGGTGCATTAAATTAGTAAAAATCGAATGTTTTGCAGTGACTTATGCAATATTGATCAGGTATCGGCATACCTCGAACACTAATTGCTATCTTATCAGATATGGATTTAAGGAAACGTTTTAAATATGCGATAGGTATAATATATAGGTGGATAGGTAGATAAAGTGATGCGAAAAGATTAGAAATTGATTAGATTTACATTAGGTCATTTATTGTTGGCGGGTGGTAGGTAATGGTGGTGATTAATTAAAATTTTGTAAAACTTAATTAAAGCTTAAAATGTCACAAATGGGAAAATTAAGGCGACTTGATGATGTTGGTTTAATGAGTAATTAATTACCATCGGCATCTACTTCATTTATCATGTCTTGCAATTCTGCTTCTGTTGGATTTTGGCCTAAAGATCTCATAACGGTTCCTAATTCTTTGGTTGTAATTGTACCATCACCATCTTTGTCAAATAGCGAAAACGCTTCTTTGAATTCGGCAATTTGTTCCTCAGTTAATTGGTCAGCCTGTTAAACAAACCGTGTTAATTATTAATTCGTCACTGCTATGTAAAAACATAAAATATGGAGAACAAGATTGGCGCATTTTTGTTCCGGTACGATAAATTAGTAATCGATGATTATTATTGAGAAATTTGATAAAATTGGTAACGACCAAACAGCAACAGAGTGGCGGACCCGAACGAATCAATAACAAACTACGCATTTTATTTACGAGAAATTCCAAAACTATTGCAAAGTTTAGTTTTTGTAAAAAGCAATTTTATTGCAATCCTAAAATACACTACATTTTCGAGTGTCAAGTTCCGCATTGCGGCAAAATTCTAGACCGGTTTACGATACGGCCAACATTATGATGAACGACAAGATTTTTGATACAATGGCGTTGAATTTGACAAAAAATATTCGCGTAAATATGAGCGACGATCGTAAATGAAACGAAAAGTGTTAAGGATGAATTGAAATGTCGACTTACCATTGTGATATTTTAAGATTTATAAAACTAGGCGTACACTCTATTGACCACCGACGAACAACAACAGAGAAATGACAGCACACAACCGAATGCAGCAGCCAACTGTCGTCGTTTTTGTTGTGGACCCAAGTTCTCGGGGAGCGGGGGAGGTTTTGCTGCTGTTGCCGCTGCTGCCAAGCGCAATAATGCGACAATGACATAAACCAGTAAATATTCCAACGCTAACCAAGTACTGCCGTCGATTCTAACTATTTTTCACAAAACAAAGGTAAATTTTGAGTTCGAGCCTACGAACGCACCGAAATTAATATTTACAACACTTTATAATTACCATAAAAATTTTCGCAAGTTTCTAAAAGAGCGGTTTAGCTGGGACTATTTCGTGAGGCGTAGGAAACAAGGATAAAGTGGGTCGGGTGCGGCTTGTTTACAACGTATACTCGTAAAGGCGCGCTACACTATTGGCTGGAAGGTACCTGCAATGCGCCAAGCTTCAATTGCCCGCCTTTAGCACGCGGATTCGAATTAAAACGTTGCGCTGGTTGCGTCGGTATCTTAACGTCCGCGTCGGTTTATGCGTTTTGCGGGTGCGGTCGCTTCCTTGCGCAAGGAAAAACTTACATTGCGTAAAATTCCACCATCCTTCTTAAATCATTAATCCTAATTTTATTATTTTACATAACAATAATTATTATTAAATGAGTATAATTTTTAAGGCTCCCCATGTAAATCGATAGTATATTTTTAGACTTCAAACTATAATTATCAAAGTACAGACGGTGCGACGTTTAATTTTTCACAATTAACTACTCCTTTGTTGTTTTTTATTGTGTATTATAAGAAATTCTCGCTGTAATCGTTACACGTTTTCCATTTCCTTACCAGGATTAATTTGGAGAAAAAAAAAATATATAAGTATCAATCGGCACCGCTCGTCGTCGTTTATTCCCAATCATTCCATCACCAAACAAATCCATTTCGTTTAATTTTATTATTATGACGAATTTATATTTGGATTTATAAATGGCTTTTTATAAACGCAAAGTTCATGCAATAAAACAGGACTGGATAATCGTACAGGATTACCCGAAACGAAATATTGAAATTTTGGTTCTAATAGATTTTTATTTTTTTTATCTATTATTCTTCTATAGTGCTAACCTGATTGTTGATAACAAGGACTTACACGTATTTCGGACTGTCAGTCCTCTGCGGTGCAGTAAAGGTGAACAGCAATAATAGTGCAAACTTAGGTAAAATTAAATTCGATTAAAATTAAAATTTTGCCCTTATTAGGGTCGAACTGCCATTGTGCAATATGCTGACAGCTCAAAATTTTTGTCAAAATTAAAAATTATTAATAAAATATTTGAACTATAAGAGAAAATTATAGAGAAATAAAGAGAAAACACCAGTAGGCTAGGGAGCGAGAGATCGTGGTTCTATTCCCGGTCGCGCCGCGTATACTACTAAAATAACACAAAACCGATTGATTGTTGGTGAAAGATCATCTATTCCATTATAAATTGTTTTTAAAAAAAATTTTGCAACAACAGCGGGTCAAAAATATTTTATTGAACAGATAGGTCACCAAGGAAGATTTCATCTTTATTGTGATTCTTCTGTTGTATGTAATTAGATCACAAATTAAACAAAAATTTCTAACAGGCTCTAAAAAATGCGTATAGAATAATAAAAAAAATTTTGGAAATAATATTTTAATACGAAATTATTTAAAACGGTTTTAGTCTAGTATTAGATAATTTTGAGTGTAAATGCCGTTTTTGTTTAAAACTTTTAAGTTTTGCTCATTGCAAAAAATTTATAAATTTTTCTATGTCGGTTTCGGAGAGGTATAATCAAAACTGATTTACTAAATTCTAAGCAAAACTAAAAAAGAGCTATTGTTATTATAAAACATAATTTAATAAAACTTTTTAGAGTAATTTTTTCAGAAAAATCTGCTGTGACGTCATTGTAATTTTTTTTTAAATTGCAACCTTTATTTTTGCTCACTACAATTTTCTGCGTATAAAAAGTATGAAAAATAAAAAGATTTCGAGATAGTAATAAACAGTTAAAAGTTTAAAAATGATTTCTAAATACAATTTAGCCATTCATTAAAATTATGTATTTTTTTTAAATTTTATACGCAGATAAGTCAATCCTACAAACTCCTAAAAAAGTTAAACATAATAATAAACAAAAATATTATAGCTATATTGCTTTATTAAAATCTAATGTTTGATTTTTTGTGGCGAGTTTGTAAAACAATTATTATTACAGACGAGCCGCAAAAAGTTTATAAGTTCTGAATAAAACATGTTATTAAAAAATTCCATTAAAATTGTTTTTATTTTAGTGCCGTTCGTCATCTTTTTGCTTTAAAAACAATTACGTTCGGGAAAAGTGACACTTTAAGATTCCCATCAAAATAGTGCTATTGTTAACAAATGCACCAATCTAAAGCCATCTTTTTGACGATCTACCAATCAAAAGCGAACTTTTGTTATAGCATTACTACGTTGACATTAACATTATTCTGACAATTGATTGACATAAAGTGAACTTTTTATATTGTTTTCAGAAAACAATATACTTTTTTTATGAGTTATAAAAAGAATAAACCAAAGAACCACATTTAAAAACTAAAATGTTGACATTTCATCAGCTAAAAATTGCAAAACGTAATTTTCACTTTTTGATATAGGCTTTTTCCTTTTTAAACAAATTTTAAAAATGATCATTAAAACTCGAAATTTTTTATGAGCCTTTAATTTTTTTTTTGTAATTTAATATCTATTTTACGTGTTAATAATTTATATCTTTGAATAAACTTTATTTTTCTATTCTCTATAAATTTTAAACTTCCGCATATAGCAGCTTTCTAGCCTTATATAGCGCCTAAGCTGTCGGCTATCAAAATCCATTTTTTTTACCTTTTTTTCACTTTTTACATTCTTGCAAATTACTCAATTTCATCTAAGGTGCAATAAACCATAGACAACAAGATTTTCGAAAGAAATAAGAAAAATTTAAATACTTTTTGTAGTATTTTCTGTAAACTGGAAAATAAATGCAAGGCATATGCTCCACTATCAATTTTAATTTTATCTTTTCTTGAATTATTTCAAATTAAATATTTTTAAAAATTTTCACTATTATCTAATTAAATTTTAATGTACCAGTTATAATTCAACACCTTATCTATTGTTTTCTATAATTTTGTTTACCTCCAACTTAACACCTACCGTTTAATTCTAACAATTACACAAATTATCATAAATTAAAAAGTATTTAAATTAAACAAGTTAAGGATATGTATATTTTTATTACGCTTTCAGCGAAGATTATCGCTTTAATCATAATTTATTTATACAAATTATTATAATAGGTTCTTGAGATACCTACTTCAAATATTCTTACGCCATCTTGGTAAAAGAAATCATAAGTTCTCGTCTTACCCGCTACATAGTTCATGCTAAGCGAACTAAATGGTGACAATTTCAAAATCTTACGAAATTAATAAAATAAAAATTCTCAAAATTAAAAATAAAATTTTAGAAATTATCTACACTGATATTTCAATCGGGGAATATTAATTATTATTAATATAAGGCTTATATTAATATAAGCTACCGAAGCTATAAGGTTTTTAGCTTCCTTTATAAAAATTCTACAATTTTTATTATTTTTTATAAAATCGTTTATTGCGACAAATTGGTCTCTGGGCAAAAACAATCCTGATCGCCGCCAGAACTCGCAAAACACAAATCCCTAAAATTATGTAAAATTTTTAAAAACATCCCCGAAGCCGTCCAAATTCAAAAATAAAATCGAGAAAACCCGTGAGCTTTCCTTTTAAGTTAAATTCGGCTATAATTAACAAAATTCAATTTAAAAAATTGTAAATTTATGCTGCAACTGCAGATAATTGGGGCTGACTCCATCCACTACAATTCATTATTGCATCTATTTACGCCGGGCACACAAAAGTCAACAGAACGAGCATATCAGTCTTTTAATTCGATTATCTCGGAAATTAAAGGAAAAATATAACTTAATTCTGTGGTTAATTACTTCATTTTAATGTCATCTAAGAAATTCTACGTATAAGAATTTTTGTAAGTTATCTGAACAACTGCTGACGCAAAGGTACTCAGTTCGAATCTGGGAAAAGTAAATTTTCTTATGATCGTCTTCGTTGCAGGGCCACCTTAATCATAGAACTAAATAGATTATAGCCCCGGGGCGCAAGTCTTTTGGAGGCGGCAATTTTTATTTTAATTTTTTTCAGCTCTAAAAAGGATAAAAAAACATTTACAATTTTCTTTGGGACAGAGCAAATTAAATGATATGAGTATTTTATATACCAGATGTCCCCGTAACCGTAGAGAACCTTTGAGGTTTTCTTCTATCACAAATTTTTAAATAAAATTTTTGTCAAAGTGTAAATCTGTAAAGCAATTTTTTGAATTTCTGATTTCAAACGGCCATATCTCTGATATTATTGATTTTTTAGGCTTAATTACTTAGAACTTTTTTAATATCATTTGCTTATCTACAAATTAGGTTATAATCCTTTATCGTACAGAATCAACGAGTTTTGAGTTATAAATAAAATTAAGGAAAAAACTGTTAAAAAAATTCAGATTTTATTTATTTTTCTTGCAAACCCTGTATCTTTTAAACGAAACGTCTTAGAAAACAACTGAAGGCTTAAACCAGATACGGAATTTAGCGGGCTACAACTTTAGTCAAATAAATTTTTTTGGGAAACCAACCGTTTTTACAGAAATTCTGAAAATAATAAAGAAGATGCAGCTAAAAAAAATAAATTCACAAAATTTATTTTAATAAATTTTCAAAATGGCCTTCTTTATTTTCAGCACACAGGCTTGCTTTTTTCAAAAGGTGTTGCACGGTATTATTTATAATGGCGCTTCTTTCGTTAAGTTCTGTCACACTTATCTGTATTCTCTCTGGTTTTGGGCTTTCTTCTATCGCTGTAAACTATAGCTTTAAGGGTACCCCATAAAAAATAATTGAGAGGTGTTACATCGGGTAATCGTGCAGGCCAATTGATAAATCCTCCTCTTTCTATCCATTTTCTGGATGCGAAGTATTTAAAAAAATTTTTAATTTTGTATGAATTTTATGTTTTTGCTTAGTGTAATAGTAATAAATTGACTTTTTCCATTGTATTTGTATCTTCTTATGAAGAGGGGCGCATTCATTTTAGTAGCCCAGGGCCGTGGTATATCTTAGGACGTCCCTGCTTCGTTGCCGTCAGTCCCCTTAGGTTAATGCTTGCCAGTATTAACTGTTAAATATAAATTAAAAATCTGATTATTTTATTTATTTTAATCTGCCTAAATTAGAATTTTTATACAATTGTACTGATTCTTCACTTTATTCTTTTGAGAATAGCGGGGCAAGTGTTTGCTCACAAAAAATACCGACCCCCCCCCCCCCCCCCGAAATACAGAGATGACATAAACTATTAAAAAAGGATCAGAGTTAAACCTCAATCTGGTTTGAGCAGCCGTGAAGTCTAAATGTTAAAACCTTTCTTTCAAAGAAAATGATGATTTATCAAAAGATGATTTACATATTTACCTTTAATTCAGAACATACTACATGCAGATGGAAAGTTAACGCATAGACTGTGAGGTTTTACTGTACCGACGATTTCTATTATGTTTCTAGACCGCACCGACTGAACCTGCACATAAATATTATATGTCCCTAAAATGTCCAGAAGTATTATCTTAAAAAAAATGTCAAAAATATTTTTGATCCGGCTCTGTCACGCAAATAATAATAATAACACAAGTATAAAAATTGACGGTCTTAAAATAGTTATTTATATCACTTGTAAGAAAACATGAAATTTTTTCGTATTATCAAAGGATTTTTAAACAGATGAAGATAGAGTAACCAGTCGTCGGCAAACTCATTAATCAATAGGGATAAATATTAACTGTGCAATTAAAAAAATTTTTGAGAGTGAAATTTTATACCAATATTCTATAGTTTAGTGAACTTTTTTTTAAGCTCATTGAGTAACATTTTGCTGATACGCTTTTGTATTGTGAAAGCGGGATTTTTTCCCGCGAGCCCCATAGTTTGCCGACCACTGAAGTAGATGATTTCAAACAGGAGCTACCTAAAATAAAAAAAATTTTCACTTGTATCACACAAGAGTTTTTCG
Organism: Cantharis rustica; assembly: GCA_911387805.1. NCBI lineage: Eukaryota > Metazoa > Arthropoda > Insecta > Coleoptera > Cantharidae > Cantharis > Cantharis rustica. The sequence goes on from OU426879.1 coordinate 43,640,272, forward strand.
TAGCAGTTAGAGGGGGAACACTCGCCATATTTCTACGAGAAGAAGATTCTGCAATGGCTAACCCCAAATTAAAAATGTTTTTTGCAGTGCTGTTTATGTCAATAGCTTCTACAAATGTAAACCAATTAAAAGATTACTTAAATATTTCCGAGTACATTTTTTAGTGAAGTAAAAATAATTTTCTGTGTTATCAGCAGTCCAAAATCAAAAGGTTTTCTAAAATTGCAGATACTCAATTTATTTAAAAAACGAGATTGAGATTTATTTCAGCGAAGTTTTATAGCCATTGTTTAGTTTTATGTTACATATTGCCAAACCTGAATCTTATAAATTATTAAAGCCATACTTTTTATGAGTTATCCTCAATTTCTAAACTCAGGGTGTTTGTCAATCTTTCGATGGAATAAATCTTTCGGACGTAAAAAATACAGAGCGTCGATGCGCTTTGCAACAGCTAATTTTTGTAAGTACAATTAAAAAAAAAGAACGTGTAAAAATAAAAAAAATCATTACTATTTATGAAAATCGTGACTTCTTTTGTTTGTAATAACTTCAATATCCTTCTGGACGTCGACTTAATTGATATATGACACTTTTCTGGTGGCGTAATTTATGCTCAACTTTGGTTGACTGCTATCCAAAGCGGATTTTTGTTCGGTAAACAAACTACGAAAGCTTTTTCTAAAGGTTTCGTAGATGGTTTAGACCTCATGAAATCCCATAATCAATCTAAATTTAAATGCATTCTCAAATGCATTCATCATGTTGAAATATATTTCTCAGTTTCACTGACGGCTTTCTATGTGTGGTAGGTATCACAATTGCATACCTATTGAAATGTAAAGTTACAAAATTGCTTACAAAATTAAAATAATGAAAAGGATAATATCGTACAGCAAACAATAAAGTAGAAACAATTTTGAACACCTGTTTTTAGAGGTGAAAACCGCCAGTGCTCAGTTTGACCTCACCTCAGTCCAGACATTATATCTATAATAATGTATCTATTACAAACTATAATAGAGATGTAATATACATAGTATATAATAAACTGATTTTTATGTCGCAGAGGTTTAAAAATTTATATATACTGCATATTATCTGGTACACTTCATAATATGTAGTTTACTTTTGCATATAATATGAGAACCGATTTAAATTTTTGAAGTCTCATTTTTCACGTTGCAAGATTTCAAAGATATTTCTATATATTAGTACTAAAATATATTTTATGGAAATACTTAGCTAATAGCCTAGCACGACAAAATTTATCTCACGTTTATAATACATGCGACCTCCAAAGGGTTAAACTTCTTGGGCCAGGTATTGAATTTTTAATTTTGTAAACTTCGAAGTCTCTCATTAAAAAAAACTAGCGAACAAAAAATTTGAAACTTCAGATTTTTCATTATATCATCTAACAAACCATGAAATAATCCATTGTGACTGCCTAATGATCATTATTATTATTCGAGATAGTAACGGACCAAGAGTGGCTGGCGAGCCGTCTACCGTTGCCGAGGGTGCATATTATTATTATTATAATTTTTGGCTGTAGACTTCTCGATGTTTTGGAATTGCAAAAAAAAGCTTGACTGCGTCACAATATTTGTTAATTTTCAGTAAATCAAAGGTTTAACTGCAATATTTCGAACGGACTCGCAAATGGCTTAGATAAAGGTTGTACAGGACATTATTTTTTCATCATTTATTGGGAAAACGTTGTTTTCTAAATTGTCGAGTTGGAAAAGTAATTTGTTCTTGAGATATCCTCATAAAACAACATAATTTTGAAACTTTAGCAGATATGGTTTCTTTTCGTAGGTCGTGAAAAACAAATATCGTATAATAGGGGTAGTAAAATTTATAATTTATTAGAAGCGAATTTTAGGTATAAAATATCGACAGTTTTGTTTTTTTGTGTCTTATTGAATTTGTATAAAATTTATATCCGAATACTGTTATCTAAGCTATCGACAACAAAAAATTTTGAACTTGTTGCTCGTGGAAGCAGTTTTGCGCATTTTATTTCTCGAAAGTCATTGTATTGAAAAATTTTTTCTCTTTGAGCTCGTTTATGTGCGAGTAATGCAAATTTAAGGAACAGATAAATAAATAGGTACGTGAAGATCGAAGAATAGGCAGATATAAATATGACTTTGTTATCTTTTGCTTCTGGCGATGACGTGAACAGCGAAGGCTGTGATAATTATCGTAACATCCAATGTTGGTCGAATAAATAGTTAACTTTAGTAATTTAGTTTTTATTTTTCTAGTAGTTACATTGTTAGGATTCACTACCAATTTAATTGCGATTAAATTAATATAATCAACCAATAATGAACAAAAATTCATTGTATTTATGAATTTGTTAATAGTATTTATCACTCAAGAGATTATTATAACGATTATGTTGACAATATATAACAAACTACAATTATTATTAATTTAATTAGTTTTTGTCCTTATAATTTATGAATTCAATTTTAATTTCATCTAACATTAAAATTTTAATCTTTGTTTTACACAATTTACCAAGGTTTTTAAACAAATTATTTTACTAAATTTTTGTTAATAAAATAATTATCTATTCGAAGTAATTTTGTAACCGTGAATTATTACTAATAATCAAGTTAAATTAAAATTTAAAACAATTATTTTTTCATTTTTATTAAATTTTACTACTTATACTTACACAATTTTAATAACCACTTGATCGTTGCCCACTTTATTAAAAATACTTAAAATTTACTGATTTGTCCCTACGAATATTACGCTTTTAAAATACTTACCGATCAATTTTTAAAGTGATTTACTTTCAAGATTTGTAAATTACCTACGCAGTTTTCATTGGTCCGTTAGTTCATTTGAGGTGAATTCTAATCTACAAAAACAATAAATTAAATTATCAATAAAAATGAAAATCGACGTGTTTATTATTCAACCAATCAGAAGTTCTTTTAGTAAAACGCAATATATGCCAAATTAAAATCTAACAAGATGACGAAACTTTGTAGGTTAACTATCAATTCAACTGTTTTTCAATTGTTTCATTTAAATTTTTAAAAGTAAAAAAATATTAATTTAAATAAAATTGTTTGATTTGGCAAGAGATTAAGTAGAAAATAAAATTTAAAAAATAAAAGAAGGTATAGCAGAAAAAATTGCATTAATCAAATCTAAAAACGCTATTGTCAGATGAAATAATCTACTAGTCGTCACAGGCGCAGGCGACCGGATTTATAATAATCGGATTTATAATAATCTACTAGTCGTCACAGGCGCAGGCGACCGGATTTATTGAGTATTATTATTATTATTATTAAATCCATTTATTTAACTTATATGTTTGTTTATTTGTTTTGTAATCGATTGTTAAAATCGTACTTTTCATTTTTAAGGGGGGGGGGTAATTTATAAAAAATAACCAAATTATAGAAATTATTACTCTTATGACAGCCCTTGTATGACCGTTACATTTGATTATGTGCTATATTTTATGCAATATCAGATAGGTAAACTTGTGGAAAGTTTAGATGGAACACCTAATTTATATTTTAAAACTTTATTTTACCACGTTAAACTATAAAATCCATCACGTGATCAGTGCAGTTATATTTTATTTAAAAAAGTAATTAGGAATCTAGGTAAAATTTTAGTGAAACTAAAAAGTAGAAAATGTTTAAAACATTTTTTATTAAAAATATGTATAGTTAAAAATAAAAAAATGCACTAAAAAGTAAAAAATAACTTTTCAATGAGTTTAAATAGCTTAGATACACTCAAAATACTATAACATCAAATTGACAAAAAGCGTGGGATAAATTTAATAAGGATAAGCAGCACCTCGCAAAATCAACGTCGTCCCACGGTTTTTGTCAATTTGTCAAGTTAATTTTTGTTTTTTTTTTATCTTAATACGTTGACGATGTATTTATTCATAAATTTTATAAAAAAAAAACAATAATATTTTTAGTATTATCTTTTCAACTTCTTTAACTTTTTGAAAATTATCCAACGGTTAAACTTCCTGCTCTGTGATCGCAAATTCAAGTAAATATGTATGTATTTATAAATAATAAACAATAATACGATTAATATAGATACCGAACTAAATTTATTAATCAAGGAATTTCGAAATAAAAAAATAAATTAAAAATTCAAATAATGTAACAAAAAATAATGTTTTTTTTTATTATTGTTTATTGAAAACAAATAAAGAGTCCAAAATAATATTTTGCTTGAAGTACAAAAATGCTAGTTTATTGCTAAATAATCCAAAAAAGACTTTTCTTTCGCCAATTACGCTAAATTATACACCCATTCGTCAAAAAAAGTTTCCCCAATTACAGTATTTTTTTTGATACAATAAATATGTCTGATATAAATTTTCAGTCGATCGGTTTTATTTTATTGAAATATATAAAAGCAAATAAACAAAGAGACGTAAAATAGTTAATATAATTTTCCCAAAGAAGAAATGTAATCATCACTAAAGCTTGTGCAGATTACAAAAACATCGTCGATTTCTTATTGCATATCGTAAGTTCTACAGAAAATAATTTCTGTTATTGTTTCGATCCGAATAAACTGACCGACTACCTAAGGCAAAAAGTTTATTTTATTTCAGCATATCAAATTGAAACTTGTTTTCGAGAGGTCTCAGTAGAAAATGATATACTAAAGTTTATTTTCTTGTCTGCAACCTACAGATCAAAAGTTGAGAATTCAAAGAAAAATATATTTTCATCTTTTGGTGATTTGTAATATAATACAGGGAGTTTTACAGAAGTGCTGTAGGTCTTAAATTTAAATAAAAGTTATGTGCAGGTTATAGAGCAGGATTGAAAGATTTATTTAACATTAAAAAAAACTAAATTTGATTAATAGATTATTAGCTGAAAAATATAATAAATTGATAATTGATAAACAGTAACCTTGACAACACAACTGTGATATTCAAACCACATTTTCAGGATTTACAAAAGGACGATTAGCGATTTTCAACAAGACGATGCAATAGGTCATATAGCTAGAATTTCTATATGAAATTCTGAGTGAAATGCTTTTCAACTGTTTAATATCGCGTAATAGCGTATCATGTGTCTAGCTCGTTTCCCTAATTTGACACCAATAGACATTTTTATGGACATAATTAAAAAATAGAACTAAAAAACGTAATTAATGAAAATGAAATTCTAAACATTATAAGGAGCATAATATAGGTATAGGTGTCTTGTTTCATAAATTTTCGAGAAATAAAACAAAATTTTTAATGCTAACATATACAGTGAGCTGCAGTAGTATGAAACTAATTTATTAAAATTGAAAAATTGTTAAATTTTCAAGACGCTATTTTGTTTTCGAGTAATGACGCAATTGACGTTGTCTTAAGTGCCAACCGTTCAATTTTTAATCTTTTTATTTTTTAAATAAAAACAAACAACGATTAGAATTTAAATTAAACGTAATCTATGGCTATGAAAATTGTACAGATTGTTACTCAAAACTTTATGACCAACATATTATTAAAATATTATGCAAGCAGCAAAAAAATGTGTCAGCGTCATCTACTGATTTTGTTTTGAAACAATTAATATATTCTCCACCTTAAGGAATTAAGAACAAATTGTTTGGACTTTCTCAACTTAATATTTTGTTTATTCTTGTTGCAAAAATATCAACAAGATATTATCAACCTTATTTAACTCCCCCCTCCCCCGCCCCGTTTAACGACATCTTCAGCACTTAACATTTACACCGAGATCCGTGTCGTCTTTCTCGCAGTAAACATTAAATTTTTAATGGCTGTAAGTTGCTAACTGCATCATCCTTTAAATAAATTTTCTTATTTTTGAGCACTACAGTAAGTTAGCTAAGCAAAAACCTGCTTGCATAATTAAGAACAGCATACCATGCAAATTGGGCAAATTTAAATAAAACTTTAATAAAAGTTCAGAAAAATTAACAATTAAAATTAAAATAATTAAAGATTGTTTATTGGTAATTTGTAATTCAAAAAAGATGTTCTGTGATTGGTTAATGATCACGGTACCTTATAATCGACTGACACGAATAATCAAAATAAAATATTTAATTTTTTATAAATTATATACAATAACCAAACTACCGCATAGGCTCTTTATAGTAAGTAATTGATAACAAAATTTAATTACATAGAAAAAACTAGGTCTCATATAATTAATCGCTATCGATTACATCAAACACTACTTTAGCCAAGTTTTATAACTTTGAAATTAGATTAATTTTAAAAGGCTTCCATTTTAGATTATTGGCTATTGCGAGAGAAAACATACTACATTAATTTTAACAGTAATTGCACTCTGTACTGTGAATCTTTAGATTAAAAAAAAAAGGTTGGCGAATGGTCAACGCTATCTTGAAGTAGAGAAGTAGAGGAAAAAAGTTATGGTATTACCCGAATAAAATTTGAGTCTAAAATATTAGTATGCAGAAAAACTTAACACAGTTTTTTTGAAAATTTTAAAGTCGGGTATGCCGACAAATTAAGTTCTCCAAGTTCTAAATTTTATTAATTTATATAATCACACTTTTTTGTTATAACAGCACCTGTTGCTGAGCGATATTCCTGGGTACTTGCACACAAGAAAACTACACAAATTAAACAAATACACAAAAATTATAAAATAGATAATTTTTTTTAAAAGAAGTCCGTGAAAGCATACACTTATCTTCAATAGTTTAAGCTAGAGCCAAAGAAGAAGTTGAATAAAAAATATACCTTATAGAGATCGTATTTTCGCAAATATACGTAATTTTTTTTTGTGCAACTACCCCATTCTTACTATATTCATATTTATTTAACCTGCCGTCCCGATGTTCACAGTCATAGATACGTTATCGATATATTTGATAACCGTTCTAAAAATTGAAATATGAATTTTATAACATGATTTATCAAAAATAAATTAAAATTAAATTTTTATTTAAAAATGTATTAGTTTTCCATAAACCTTTATCCGATCTAAAGCACATGCAGAGTACTCGAGTATATTGGGTACACATAAAGCATGCCGATAGGTAATTGCAATGGCGGCTCGCGGAATTGTACAGTATTGGTGCCAAACATTTTTAATTTCAAAGGCCTTGAATTAATGACTGTGAATTAATGAATTAGTGGTCCTTGATTAATGACATTGATCATTAGCCTAGTATGTTAGCCGAATAACTGCTGACACTAAGGTATCCGGTTTTAATTCGTGCTTCGGAGAGCACGTAAAGCCGGCGGTCCCCCTGAGTTGATGATTGCTATCATAATAGTTCCTATTCCCAATCCAGCCTAAGCAACCGTGGGGTCTATGGAAAAGAGGCTATATTCGACGATTATTAGCTGAATGGTGATGATGATGTGATAATCCGACCGAAAGTGATTTTTTACAATCGTAAATATAAAATATATAAATACAATAATAAATTAGCATCGTAAGTATTTTAAATTAACACAATTAAATTAAATTTTAAAAACTTAATATAGAGGTTCCTCTCAAATTTTCCGTATGACCATTCCGTCCTTGGCCTCAAAGGAAACCACTACAGTTTTCATTGCAATGAGCAGGAGAGTTCAAAGCGCCTAATGAAAATTTTTTAAATTTTAGGAGAAATGAATTGAAAAATAAAGGGGAAGTTATCAAATAGAAATAAATTTATGTAACGTCATAGCAGTTTACGGTAGTGGTAGTCTATGGTAATATTTTATATAAAGACATTCCTTTATGCTATTAGGGTTGTACGATGGGAAGCATATAAATGAGCTTATTAAGTGAAATTCTAGAAGTTCTGTTAGAACAATTTAGTAACATCTTGGACTTGCAAAATTAAAAATTACGTACTGCAGTAAAAAAATTGTAGCTTATTTCGAATTGTTCCACCACTGTTTAAAAAAATACATGTTTATAAATTTGCATAGGTAAGACCTATATAAAATCAATAACAGCCCATTCATTCTAGATATAACTATTATAAAAAAATTGGAAAAATTCCAATTTATTACCCAATTTTTGCATGCATCATTCATATTATCTGCGATTAATATCGATAATTATTTTTGATTTGTAACGCATAAACTCAATTACTCAGGAAAAATTTATTTTATTATATTGGAAATTAACAGATTATTTATTGCAGTTTTTCCTCATATTATAAATAAATTTTTTTGTGGCTATTACCCACATATATTTAATTATCAATTGATAATAAACGAAAATAATTATTTACTCTAGAGTAATATATTCAAGTATATTATAATAGATTCAAAAAACATTCGGCGTTATAAAGTTTCCAATTTAACTAAAAAAAATGGCAGTTTTTATTTTACAATAAATCAAATAAAGTTTACAATTTCAAGAAAAAAATAAACTAGTTTATCTACTAATGCTACTTCATCTACTCTTGCGATTAAAGTGTCACTTGTTCTATTATTTTTAGTCGAACAAACCGCACTTTAACATCTACTATAAAAAAAAATCTTTTTATTTACGAACTACGGTTGTTTGAGCTTTTAATTTTTTCACCGATGCTTATTTTTAAAAATACAAGCATAAAATATTTTGCACCATTTATGACAAAAATAATAAATTAAAAAATTTTAATGAATGTTTCTTTCTACTGCATTACTACATAATACAAAGTTCAATTCCAGAAATATACCAACTGCATTTTGATTTAATTTTGCTCGAAACTTTTAAATGTTTAAACAAAGTTTTGAATGAAATTAAACCAAAGCTGCTATAATTCTAAAATTGAATTTTGTGTTTAGTAACGAGCGAAATGACAGCTTCATTAAAATTTGATAATAGTTTTTTGTCATAAATGTTGCATATTTATAAGAAGTTTTTGCAAACTACGAATTCAATCTTTCGAAAAAATTAGCATTTGTGAAGGATTTTGTTTATTATTTACAAAGCAATAAAACAATTATTATATTATGTAGTTCTTAGCTTTTTGGAAGAATACTAACCGTCAGTCGCTTGATTTCAATCTTATTAAATTGCTTTGGGTAGAATTTGTTCGATAGGGTAAAAAACAGCGTAACATCTTAACAGAACCTTTTTGATAAATTGCAGACGTTCCAGCATGCAATAACGTAAGAAAAAACTTCTTACAAGAATGCCAATTTATCAAATGCAAAAGAGACTAATTTGAATGTGTAAATAATTTTTATTGATTTATCTTTTTTCTAAACAAACATAACTATAAAGTATTATTGTAAACATTTAAACAAAAACAAAATTCAGATTGTATATATTTAAAAAAAAATAAAAGAATTTTATTTTCTGCTTGCAAACTACTAAACAGCAGTGCATCAACCTTTGTACTAATTCAGAAGATTTATTCCAATAAGTATTATTGTTGGGGATTCCGCTCATTAATAATATAATAATTTTTCAATCCACATTTTGTTAACTATTTGTTCAAGATTGACCTTTATTATTTTATGTAACTGTTAATAGAATTCGTAAAACAGTAACTATACAAATATTAAATTTATTTACAATATAAATTCTAGTTTTTCCAAGTTCTTCTACCAAGAACCAAGAAGGAATGATCTAATAAAATCTATATGGAAGCAGAAAACAAACTTAATATTTATAATATCAGTAATTGATACTAATAGATATGGAATTAGCATAGCTTGGATTAGAACATTTGACGTTGTAATCTCGGCTCATAATTCAAGGTGTCATTTAGCAAAGAACCTCATCTATATACCTATCTACTATTAGTTTAGATTCGTTTGATCCATGATAACCTTCAGGTACAAACTGCAATTTTTATCTGATAGTTTCAATAATTCGATAAAAAACCTGTTACTTAAACGTAATATAATTTTAAGTAGATATCTTAATGGTATACTTACATACCTGTAAAGATTACATTATCGTTACGTAATTACTTTCTAAGACATGCACTGATAAGAAAAAATTAGGTATCTCCCTTGCAATTAAACAAGTAAATCTAAAACCAATTTTAAAAAGATATATTTTATTATTTCAATAATAGATTGGTAACATTGATATTTTACATTTTAAACAGTTTTTTTGAACAAACATTAAATTAACAATTGTAGAAGATGTATGTATTTTGAGAAATATAAACCCTTAATGAAATACACTAATAAGTAAGCAAAAGCTAGTTTTTTTTTCTACTATATGAAATTTATATTTCTTTTATCACAAAATATGGCTTTGAACAACAATCGGTATTACATGTAGAGAGCATTTTAGAATTCAGATTAATAATTTATTGTAATTATCTTAAATATTTAAAAATGTACAAATGTTATGAAATTATGCTTTCAGGTTTCAATTTGAAAAACAAAGAAAAACTTTTTGTATTGTATAAATGAATTATTCGAAATATTTTTAAATCGCCCTGCTTAGAAAAACATTTTTACTTTTTCATTGTTCAGAATAATTTATTGTAATATATAAAATTTACACGATGTGCTGTAGGCGTTTTCATCTAATTGTAATGACAAAGAAAGATAAAAAAGGATAAAATTTAAAAACCATTTATTTTTATCTGAACAATAATAAAAGCTGAATTGTGTTGCTTACAGTGTGATTAAAATTGTAATAAATTTATTTCAAAGCATTCAAATACTTTTAAAAATGTAACAAACTTAACAATATACAATTTTTTTATAAGTATTGTAATGTACAAACAATTTTTGACTAGAAAATTGGACAGTTTAGTTGGTGCTATCTATGGCAGAACTGTTCAGCTTGGGCCACCCGTATATCATACTAAATTAGTGGGCGGCCCACTAGAAGTCAGACAGCACTGATCTATGGGGTAATTGAAAATTTAATACATAATTTAGATTACTCGGCCAAGAGCGGACTAGTACCAATATTGTGGTGCAAAAAATTCTTAAGGAGTCTACATAACAATGACCATTTACCTACTTGAAAAGATGATCTGCAAAGCAGAAAATAAGCAAAAACAAAAAACTTTGAAAAAAACTTAAACAGTTTCTTCGGTCTTTTAAGTGACAAATTTTTTATACCAAATAAAGTTTGTTGAAACAATGTGGAAGCAAGATATTCACATTCTTTACGTCACCAATCCGCTCCCGAGCACCTCCTTAAAACTCTTTATTTTCAATCGTTTCCAACAACAAAACAATTTGGAAGTAAGCAGGGTTTAAGTTTTTAATAAAATTCCAATTAGAAGAATTTTTAATTAAATCAACAATGCAAAACATTAATAATTAGTGAAAATATCAGTCCTAATGTTAACTGTATCGATTCCACACCCACTCTCTTTTTATTTCACCACCAAAAATATTTCATTTCCTATTGTTCATCCTACCAAAGAGGATTTATATAACATTATAATATGTATATAGAAGAACAACTCTAATGAACCTACATGTAACAAATATGTTTTATGATTTTCTACACCCGAGCAGACAAGGTGCTTTTATGTTAAAATTTATAATAGCTTAATAACTGTCCACCACGAGACGTAGAAAGCCATAGGTTACAGTGAAAAGTACAAAAAAATGTTTCAAACTTAAACGTACGGCTGACCCTCTATATTATACATGTACATCCTCTTTGATCCTATTTATATTACAATAACCTGTTCTAATCTAAAATGAACAATCTGGAATGCAGTGTACTCGAAACATTTTGTAAACTAATCTACTAGTATTATTGGAAGAATTCAACTATTCGTTAACTTTAAAGCTTAATTTTATTAATACAAATGTACACCTTACCTTTACCTCTACAAAAATATGCAAATTTCCTAAAACCAAGTGAAGAATATTTATTTATTCGAAACAAAGTGGAACAGACGTAAAAGGAAGAATAGGGCTATGATTTTCTACATTTAGTGCAGTTGACATACAATTACTGGCATTTTCATATTCACCCACGGCTTCTAGCACTTTTCCTAGATTGTACCTAAAAGAGTAAAATTATAATTATAATTCGATTTCTCTCTATATCTACTCTGTCCAGGTAGCACCGAAAAAACAAACCTACCAGGTTATATAATTATTTGGTTCTATTTTAGCAGCTTCCCTGAGCGTCCATTCAGCCAAACCTTGAGAACCTACATAATGATAAACTAGTCCTAATTGCTGTAAGGACTTGACATGCTGTGGATTTATAGCGACTGCATTTTGAAAGCACATTCTCGAATCGGCCCATTCTTCTTTGTGCATATGCAAAAGTCCCCTCTAAAATAAGTTTCAACTTAAAACAAACTTACTCAATTTGACATTTAAAAAAATACCATGTGCATGATATGATGCGATATGGGAAAGATTTGAGTTGCTTCGAGTATGCACTGTTGAACATCAGCAGGTTGATTAAGTGCAAGATAAATTTCAGCTAATAAAAGCCACACTTCTAATTGTAATAACCAAGCTCTCTGTGGACCAGGGCGAGGGCTAAAACTACTCATAGAACTGGCAACCTCACTCAGAGCATGTTCAACTTTTGAAGCCGCCACACTGTGCGCTTGAAGAGAACCTACAATAAAGTCATGCAAATAAGTCTACAAAGTGAAACCTACAAACTTACTGGAATCTTTATCAGACATTTCGGAAGTGTATAATTGGAAGACTGAACGAGTATCACTCTTACGGTCACACTCGGGCACATCGGATATTGTTTGACCTTCATACAGATTTTTCCATAGCTCCAACATTTGTTTAGCTGTTACCAAAGCTTTCTAAAATAATGATTTTTAAAAAATCTTAAAACTGTTAGTTTATTTCTTACTTCTCCATCGTCTACGTGTAATTCCAACTGAGCTTTTACGTACATCAAATTTAAACAATCGGGATATTCTTCGAGTGCAGCTTCCACCACTTCCAAAGCTTCAGTGTGCTGTCTATTAGCTGATAGGAGTAAAGCTAATAAATGTAAAGTGGAGGAGCTTTCAGATCTCAAAGCTAGAGCGTTTCTCACGTGATCCAATGCCTCATTTATTTGACCCATAAGTGCTAAGTGCAAGCCAAGATAATATGCGCACAAATGATCGTTTGGTTCTAAATTTACGGCGCTAAAAATTAAAACATTAAAATAATTGAAAAAATGAATAATACAAACAAACCTATTAAAATTTTCTAGCGCGCAAGCATTTAAAACCTGCTTATCTTTTACCAAAAAGGACATGCGTGACTGCAATTGATATCCAATACCAATGTAAAGATAGCACCTACCAAGAAGACCTGAAGGATATGCCAATTCTTTGGTTTTGGCTTCCAAACTAAAATTTGTACCTTCAGCAGGTAAATCTAAATTTTCGTAGCACAATCTAGCAGCTAGAAGACAATTTATCGACTGTTTGGTATCCAATCGAATGACTTCTTTAAAAACTCCCAAAGCATCTTTATATCGCCCTGCGGCTACTAAACTTAATGCAAGTTGTCTCCATACATGAAGTTCTTCAAATGAAAATTTCATTGCACGTTCCAAAGACTAAAATGTTTGATGTAATAACACAAAATTGAGATATTGCAAAACGCACCTCTTGCAGTAACGTGACTTGCCCCCAACGAACTGTGGCTAGAGTTAATAGGTCATAAACAAATGTTGCATCATGATACGCACTTAATCTTGCTTCTTTAAATTCAACAGACTGTGATAGTACAGTATGCCTCACAGCAATTGCTTCGGCTATTAATAATACTAAAATGCTTTCTTCGCATTCATTGCGAGGTATAAACTACAATTTAAAATAAGGAGTTTTAGTAAATAAAGAAAATTTCTGTTTAATTTTAAACGTTTGTATCGTTTCATATTACATCGATTTGTGTAAAATTGCAAGAGAATAAAGTATCGCATTGTTAGTTTGTGATTTGATGGCATTCCAAGAAAACTCACAAATCTCGCTCATCGTCAGACAAGAAAATAAACTGTAAGTATTGCTCGGTAAACTGTTTTGGTTTATGGACAACCAATTAGGTGGGGTAAAACTAGTTTGATTACTATCAGGTTAATGTAATTACAAGTAAATAAGGTTAACTTCATGCAACCTTTTCATGAAGTTTAATTAAATTTTTATTTTCCATTAAATGGTCTCAGTTTTCTAGATTTAAGAACCCTAATTTGTTTGACCTATAAATCTTTTTCAAATTCATATTTACGTCAAAATTTAGGTCATCATAATTATTTTGTAATTAAATACATACGTAAATATCGTTTTTAATTTTTTTCAACTACAATTTGCTATTTATGTAATAATTACACGCTATTTACAAGAATTTTTAGCGAAATCATTGCATGTATGATTTCCTTGTTTTATGAGAATTTCATGTACCTATAAATTATTTTTACTATTTCATTATTAGTTTTGTGTAAATAAAATAACAGTAATTTGCATTTTACAAGCGTAGGTATAAATTTAGTTTTGAGTTATTGGTAATTTTGTACAAAATTTAATTACAGAAAATTAAATACTACACATAAATTTCTAAATTATTACAAAAATATCGTTATAATTTTTAAAGCTCACCTGATTAAGGGATGCATACTGTCTGGGTTTCCACGGTGAATCACGTGCAGGCGTATTCGTTGGTGGTTTATAATCATCACCAGCATTACCGCGTAGTAATAATTCAGCAAGTTGGCACATAAGCTTAAGACGTACCGAATGGATACCATGAGGTTCTACAGCAGTCAAACTTGATCTTAATCTTTCAAGTGCCGTCGCCGGTTTTCCTTTCCGAAGTAGCAATGCAGGAGCTTCCTGCAGTGCCTGCTCTAAAATTGGACTTAATGTTTTACTAATTACTGGAGGTTGTGGTGAATGTGTTCCTATAGAAATAAAAATTAATTTAAAAAAACAAATTTAAACAGATCATTTAATTTACCAGTTGTTGAATTGCCACTACTTTGTGGTTTGTCTAATTCTTGCATATACAGTAAGCTTAAGTCGGATGCAATTTCAAAACAATGTAACATTTCTTCTTCTCGTTCTGCTTTCTTAAATTTACTACTTGCTGTAGTATCTTTTGCCAAACATAAGGCTTTTATAGCAAAGGATTCGGCAACTATTCTCAAACTACGTCTAAAATTGAACAAAAAGAGTTACCTTAAATCAACACTTTTGTTGGGTTACCGCTGTTAAGATTTAAGTGGGGCTACAATAAGAAATAAAGTTCTCTTATTCGAATCTGCACATGAAATTAATACAAAACTATTAGATACAACAAAAATAAGGAAAAGTTACTACTAATAGTAAATAAGGAAAATCTGATAGTTTTTATTTGCATTCAAAATGTTACATAAGAAGTTTCAACCGATATCAGTTGAAATTCAAATTTATAGGCAGTTTCGCCAAAAAAGTAGCACATACCGTTTTGTCGGTTCTGTATTAGTACAAGGAATTTTGGAATCAGCACAATTTGAGCAGTCTTGGCATTGTCCTGTACACCAACTAAATATTGAGATTGGGCATTAAATTTTCATACTACTAAAGAAAATGACCCTTGGGTAAACCTTGGTGTACAATTTAAAATGGTGAAATAAAATTTATGTTTTTGATACAGATAACTATGCAAATTCATTGTTTCGCTATTGCCCACCAATCAGAAATTGCGATCGGATGGAAAAAACAATGTTGACGTTTCGATAAAAAGTTAAATGAATACTTGAAACGTTGACAAAAAGTGTTTTTTTCATCCGAGTCTAATTTCCCATGAAGTTCTACGGTAATTTCTGATTGATGAACAATATCAAAACAATGAAAAATTAAAGAATTATTTAAAAACTAACCTTTAACTGTATACGAGGGGTTAAACACTAGAGGAAATTGTACACAATTAATGTTACGTACTTCGTAAATAATTAAGTTGTACTTCACGACACGTGTCACCAGCGATTAACCCCTCGACTGTATAAAATAAACCTATAAATAATTTACAGTCTTGCAAACAAATAAGTACTTACACAGGTAGTTTCTTCTCAGATAAAGCATTTAAATCGGCTAACTTATAATTATTCAGACTTTCGGTGTACTGTCCACACGCGTAATGCAACTTTCCTAACAGCAAGTGGGCATCCAATGCTACACCGGCCTAAAAACGAGATTTTAAAATTGACCCACTAAAACCTTCTCTCTAAAAACACCTTTTTCCCCAAATCGTTAGCAGCTTCTTGAAGAAATCGTTTTGCTTCGATGGTTCCAATTTTAGCTCGATGTACATTATTTTCAATTGGTGGCCACTCTTCCAAATACTTTTCAAGTCTACCTTCGCCAATCAGAAATTGAGCCAAATACTCTAAAAAAGTAAATAAAAACAAAATTGGGAGACGAATAAATAACGATGGACAACCTTACCAAAATTGGGAGATTTTTCTTTTAACTGTTCAGCTAATTCGATAACTTTGCTCCAATTTTGTTCTTCTCTGCATTTTTCGATATCTGTTTCTATTCGTACGGTAGTATATCTAGCTCGAGCAGTCATTTTTTTATAAATTTATATATTGTACGACAGAAGAAAATTACAAATTCATAGTCAAATGATCAAATCTACACAACCTCAATTTTAAACGTCAGAAAGCCATTAAAGTTGTAGTAGTTCAAATGCTTCCCAATGTACAGAGACGCACATAAGTTGTATAAAACAAAATGATTTTCATAATTACATTATACCGGGTATAAGTACGTCCTCATCACCGTAGAAATCTTTTGAGATGGTGATAAAGGACACTTTTCTAAGTGTTTGGACTTTGTCCGAGTTCAAACTTTTGGGGGGTACCTCACTTGAAACCAATTTTTTTAATTTCTGATTTCAAACGGCTGTAGCTCCTATATTATTGATTTTTTAGGCTTAATGGATTATAACTTTTTAAAAGATCATTTATTTATCTACAAATTAGGTTATAACCTCTTATCGTCTAGAATCAACGGATTTCGAGTTATAAATTAAATTAAGAGAAAAAATGTTAAAAATGAAGGTTTTGTTTTTTTAACTTTTTTTGCATACCCCGTACATATTAAACGAAAAACTGACTAAAAACTAAAAACTGACGGCCTAAGCCGGGTAGGTAATTTAACGGGCTATCACTTTGGTCAAATAAATTTTTTTATGAAACCAACCGTTTTTACAGAAATTCTGAAAATAATTAACAAGGTGTAGAAAAAAAAATAAATTTTATTAAAAAATCTAACGCAACTAGGATTGGTACCACTGTCTCCCGCTTTCTAATCGGCCTATTCTAATCAGAATAGGCAGAAGTTGTAAAAAACCTCAATTTTTTTACAACTTTTGCAATTTTTTTTTTTTTTTAGATGTGAAGAAGATTTTACAAATTTTACCAGTGATCAAAAAGTGATCTTAAGAATTATTCCGACGAGAAACCAGCAGTATGGCGTAAAGCGTTCACCGACCGATTAGGAAGCGGGAGACAGCGGAAACAGTCGGATACACTGCTGTAATTTAAAATTCAATATTGATCTGTGAGCTATAGAGAAAACAACGGAAAAGCACCCCATTAATTAATATATTTCCTAGTCAGTCAATATATCGTAGTCAGTCGGTCGGTTGTCTTTCAACAACATGGTCTTCCAATTATGTTTCATTTTTAATAACAAATAAAACAACATTATTCTGTATTTTATAAAAAATATATCCTTCTTCTCAGTCATTTTACCCAGATGAAGGCTTGCTGACCACTTCTTATTTAGAAGAGTTCTCTTGGCAGATACCTCGGTGGTTTGCCATTGCCTGCCGAGGGAATATGGTTAGAATAAAGTTTTAACTTTGCTCGGGATCAAACCGAGAATCTCGACTTAGTAGCTGACGCGCATAATAATATTATAAACCGTCTTATAAAATAATAATCTTAAGGTGTCTATTTAGACAGCAGTATCCTGTAATTAATCTTACTGTGTTCCTGAGCTGTGGTCTACTCAGCTTGATGATTTCGTGTTTTCTTTTGTCATTTGAGAGCCCTCCCATTAACATCTGTGATTGCCTCTATCCTAACAGGTTCCTTTAATACTCAAGATGTTGCTTGCTTAATAGTTCCTTGATAATCCCTTTTGCGGTCAGGTATGTTATCTCGCAGCTAAATTCTTTTGTATCAGTCTTGGCAAAAATATTTGCTTTTTTGTTTCCTTTTATATCAGCGTGTCCCGACACCCATATCAGCGTTAATCTGTTGTGCCAGTGGCACTGGCAGTCGAGGTAGTAGCTCACGACTTCGGATCGTGTCTTCACTCTTTCCAATGCCCTTAGTGTCGCCTGACTGTTAGTCATAATCCAGATCTGTTTATTTGTATAAGCCCTCTATATTATCACTTCTGCAAAAGACTATTATTTCAGTAATTTCTGTCTAAAATACAGACGAGTGGCAGCTCAAGTTTATGTTGAACGCATCTCCAGGTTGACGTCCACTGGTTCCTGCTCCAGTGTTAATCTCCGTTTTGGACCCATTTTTGTACCAGATGGTGTCATATCAAGTCGACAGCTTCTATTTGGTTTTTTTCTTCTCTCTCGGGTATGATAACTATAAAAGATTTTTGGAAGTTCCTTATAGTGCTGGTTTTGTCAGATTTCATGCATAGCATGATGCTATGATGATGTATGTCGTCAGTACAGCCTCCATTTCTATCACCAAGTGTAGTGGAGAGAGCCCCAAGAACGCTTTCATGTTCATTGTTCCCGTTATCCCCAAGCAGGCAAGTCTTTGCAGCTTATTTAGCATTGTAATACTCAATACTGCCTTTTTTCTTGGCCTTGTGCTACTATATAAAGAATACCTGCTGTCTAAAGTATTTGGCCTCTCTCACTAGCTGTAGCTTTTCCTCTACAAAGCTGAGCATCCTTACATCGTGTGGATTTCTACGTTTTGTGAAGGCAACCACGGAGCAGTCTGGTCCGGGTTTATCAACAGTCCCGTTTTTGAGCATCAATATCTTCAAATTAATTTACATTAATAAAATGTACTTTTATCAAGCAATTGCACAAATATTAAATTTTGTTAGATGGTCCTTGTAGAAAATTATATCATGTGTAAGTTCTTAATATTTACTTCAATTTTCTAGGTAATTTTACATTTTTTTTTGGTAAAATATAAAATTACACAATTTTTGGGATGCACTTTTATAATCAAAATTTAATCAGTAGATATTATAATTTTGACCAGCAAACGTTAAAGTTGACTATTAAAGTTAAAATAACCCAACAAAAGATTATAATAAAGGTATTATATTTATTTGATATTTTTGTTGTTTATGCTTTTAAAATGCTAAATAAAAGTGAAAAACAGAAATTATTAGATTTTCTTGTGGAAAAGGTTATTCTTAGAGTGTGGAATTTATGCACGAAAAGTACCAAATATATATGCAGCAATAAATGTCTGAAATATGCACATATATGCTTTAAAAATAAAAAGATTATGTAACTAAAAAACAAAGACCTTTAATTATTTTAATTAATTTTATCGAGAGATTTAATTACAATTAACAAGAAAATTATGAAAATATGCACTTATATGTCTTAAAAATAAAAACATACAAAATATGCGGTAAAAATAGATATGATTTTTTACGACTCTAGAAACAAGCAACGAAAATATGCATTTACATATAATTCCACACTCTAGTTATGATGCACAACTTTATCAGTTTTGACCACTAAACAGTACTTAAAGACTATCAAGTGATAGGCGAAAGTAAAATAAAAATAAGAAAACTATACAAAAACGTTAAAATAATTAATTTTAACCGTAAAGTGAAAAACACATACATACACATACGTAGAAAAATATTATTTAAAAAAAACCATAAAGAAGACATTAATTTATATTTAACAAGTTTGGACTTGGAATATTTGAATAAAAAAAAAAAAATAAAGATTACTATTTGTATGAAAATTGATATATATTTTTCTTAATATTGACTAAAACTTGTATATTTTTAACATTACATACTTCTAATTACCACAAAAATTCACTTTTTTTTTCTATTGCAAAGTAAAATAATTAAAAAATATTACAAAACTAAAAAGTGAAATTAATACTACAATTATAAAAATTTAATATATCTTTTACAAACAACTGACTAAAATAAGTAGAATTTTAACATTAATGTTAAGTAGATCGAAGATTAACATTAAGGATATATATAGAGAAAACCCCCTTTTCACCTCGTTAACACTCAGGATCTTTTCCTTACAATATATTTAAATCTACCATTGTTTTCGTCAAGATTAACTTTATTATTTCAATAAGTTTTCATTTTTCAAGATAAAAACCGAAAGGTTGTTAACGATATAATTTGGGGATATAATTATTTTTTCATAGAAATTCCATAAAATATTTCATATTCCAAAAAATGCTTTAAAATTCTTTTCAATTGCCACAATCTCAAAAATGTTAATTTCCTCGTAAATGTTTCACTTCTAGAGCTTCTTTGGCTATCTCACAAGAACGAATTTCATACATATAATTAGAATACATATAATTATTATATTATTTTTAAATTTTTGTAAAATATCAAAAAATATTCTTCTGGTGGGCAGCAAATTCCCCTCGATAAAAACAATCCAATGTAATAATTTTCTTTAATTGCTATATAGTTAAATAATAAAGTTTTTTCCCCGTCATTTCTGAGAAATTTATTATGGACATTAATATTTTGTTACTTAAGTTGCATAACTGTCAAGAAAACCAAAACATATAATATATTATAAAATGTACCAACACACTAACTTAATATATGTGCCATTACATTTTTATACTCTTACTTAATTATTTATTTTTTTTATTTAAATACAGGCGAAAAGACCGATATAAATTAATTTGATATTGATCAGTTAAAGTTACCAACTTTTTGAATTCTACGAAAATAAAAAATATATAAAAAGCTAATTATTAATCGTCGCAAACGAGTTTATCAAGGTTCTTTTAGTATTAAACTGGGAGAACTAAATCCTAGTGATGTTACAGGTTTGTACTGGATTTGTTTTTAGTAAAAGTTTCGGCTTTGCTTGAATAGATATTAGAAAATTACAATATTATTATAATGTAGTAATCGTATTAGTAAATTTACAGTAGATAGCAGACTTTGCAGTGATATGTGAGTTACGGTATATTATTTGTTTATTCACCGCAGATAAACAAAATTATTTAATATTCCGGACCATCACTCGATGACGTATAGAATGACAGTATACCAATAATTGTGGAATTTTGAGAGTGTAGAAGTTGATAGATAACAATAATTATAAGTATAAACAGTGTTAGTAATATCACGTTGAACAGATACAAAATTTATTAATTAAATATTTAAGTTATTTTGTAGTAAAACTGCTATTTTGCAAATATACAGTGTAAATAAAAGGTGATATAATGTGAAAGTTAACTTTTAAGTGTAAATACATTACTCATTCGTGTGATGTTAATTAAATCCTGGCTAATATTTAAAATTTTCCTTCCAATTGGTATGTACCATATTTTTCTACAATTTCATTTTTCCTCCAAATTCGAAAACGTAGATATTCGAAAATATTATTTTTATTATATTGATATTTAGTTGTGAAATTTGACATTAATATCACAGGGACATAATATACAATTATGTAAACAACATATTGTTTTGCTAAAATTTAAATTTATAAAAATATTAATGTCGCATTATTTGTTACCCCCTAGAAAACAACTGTCAGCATATTGAATTTTGTTTATGTTAACCCCCCTCCCCCCTCTAGCCCTTCGAAACAATTACAGTTTAACCAACCTTGTTAACCCCTTAAAAGCAATTTATTGTTTTGCACACTTTAGTGCGGTGAACAATAGGACATAAAATTAATATATTATGTAGTATAAAATAAAAATATTACACAACAAATTTCGATTTTTTTAAAATTTTGATTTTAATTTATGGAAACTTGGGAAATTTAAATTATAATAATTTTCTTTTCTAAGAAAGAATTGTGGTTTGGAAAATGCCTTTTGCTGAACAAAGTATAAATTAGTAACCAACTTGATTAATACGCTGCATGTGCTGATCAGGGAAAGCCATTATAAATCAATTCTTATAACTGGCTATCTTAATTTCGCGGTTAAAATGTGATCATTAAAGCATTAAAGGATACCAAGTGAAATCATTAACTCATGAACACGAGATGGCGCAAGCGACACGTAGCTTCAACATTAACTTAAATTCAAATTTTTTCCGATCAGGTTATGACATTTATGTTATCTTTCAACACACCATCAGTGTATCGGCAAAGTAGAAAATCCTAAATTTCCTAGGGTGGTCATTCCATATCAAATCGATTACAAAAAAATGTTTTTGGCACCTACCATCTCAGATTTTGATGAAACTTGGCATGGTTTGGAAACTACACCAAAGTGTAGGTTTATAATTTTTGGCTTTGAAGAGAAAAAATAAGAAAAGAGTAAAAAACACAAATTTTTTTTAGAACGAAAACAAATTAAAAAATTCATGATTTTCCTTTTCCCTTTAGAAGATATTTCATTTATCGTAGAATTCTGCATTTTGTTTCAAAAATCCTACAAATAATATTTTTTGCTGGTTGCAAATAAATACTTGGTAGCTTTATTAATTTTTTTAATTATTTCTAACATATTTAGGTATACTTAAAAAAAATTTTGTTTACATTGGATGGTAACTATGAAAGATATAATTTATTTTTCGTCGGAAAATAAATATAGTTTTCGAACATAAAAATCGCAATAATCCAAAAACTTTAAGAGGCTGTAAAATCTAAACCGCCCGAGATAGAGAAAAACAATTTGATATGGTTACTTACATCAATTAATAAAACATCTATGCCAAGTTTCATCAAATTCTGAGATGGTGGGTGTCATGGTGTGCTTTTCACTGAGGAAAAATTAATTGTTTATTTATTTCTTCAACTTCTAATCTTGTATTTGTAGCCTTTTGGCTACCTATCTTCTAATTTACACTTTGGTCCAATGTTTTGTATAATATGTTAAACACTATACATATTGGTATATCCAGAAGTTAATAAATAAATATTCAAGCTAAGAAAAGCCTAAAACTTGTATACAATATTGTCGAAAAATTTTATTGTACTGAAACTGGGCACGAAAACTTGCCAATAATTTAGAGTGAGAACTGTGCCATACAGATCTTAGTCCATTAAGGCTAATCAACAATTGAACTACGTAATATAATTATAAAATCTAATTTTTAAATTTATTTCTTTGAAAAGAATTAAAAATGTTATAATTAATTAAATAATTTATTGTTGTTATTTGTTCACAATTTTAAACCTTAATTAAACAAATAATTACTCGATACCAAACTATTATTTTTCTAACAAAACAAATACTATCCACCAGTAGCGTAACTTTGCTACTGTGCTAGTCAAAATTGGACAAATTTATGAGTTGCTATTTTACAAAGAAATTAATTGTTTCATTTATCTAAAATTTTTGTTTTTAACAGAATAAGGTTGTAAGCTAGAAGTTAAAATGCTTACCTTTGACATCAACACTTGTTTATATTATATTACGTTGATATACATTTTAATATGTAAATATGACAAAAGAATTAGGTATTTTTTAATTTTAGCTAATTAGTCGTATAGAGAACGCCCAGAAGAAAAAGAACAAAACTATATTTTGATATAATCTTTTAATTTAAGCGTATGAAATAATATCGTATATACTACTCGGGAGTAATTATTTCAGGGTGGTTTTTAATCGCGATATAATATGTATAATTAATTATTATAAAAACTATGTAAATATGTAATACCTAATTATTAATCAACAATAATGCATTCCAAAAATCACAAAAGCTTGTCTTCACTAAATGTTTTAGCGTTTATAGTATATTTTATGATAATTTTGGCTAATCATTAATCCTTCCATAATTAAAATTAAATTAATAGGATTTAAATTTAATGTTCAAATAATTATGTGATTGTTGGCGTTGATCTACAGTGATCTCGAGATGTTAATGAGACATATATAATTGAGATACTTAAAACAAGTAATCAAATATACCAATTAAAATTATTTTTACACATACACACAATTTTTTTAAGAACCTTAAATTACGAAAACGAAAATAACAGATAACTCATCAAGTTTGGAGTTTTCTATCGCACTTGGAAATTTTATTTTTACAAAAACGATATGTCCAGATTCAAATGAGTTTAGTATTAACTTTGTTTTTTCAGCATTCCAAATCGTTTTGAAACTATCAGACGCACGCGCAAATGCTATTTCCATTTTATTTACGAGTTTTGATTGCTGAACATTGCATTGCTGAAAAATATGGCCATCATTAACATTACAGTGTAGGGAATTGATTAATTCGACAATAAAATTTTCTCATAGTAAAATAAAAAGATCTTTTCAGTTTTTATATTTGGTTTAAATTTATTTCTAAAACGAAGCGTAATTAACATTAATGGGTAATAACTTCGTTTAATTGTCTTCCAAGTAATCATGACTGTTAACGAATGTCAATCAATGGCTGGTAGAAAATGCTAACACAATAAAAAATCTACAAGTATGAAATTGAAAAAATAAAATGTTATAATGCATCTGAGAATTATATCGACACCAATATAATAATGTTAACCGCAAATTTACACGACGAATGGAAAGGTTCTGTTGTAATAACATGATTACCAAAATTTAATGCTATAAAAAACTTTGTATAAATCTAGAATTCGTAATTTACAACTTACAACTAATTTTGCTCAATGATAACATAATATTTTAATTTTGCAATGTTTCCGCGAATTTTTGAAATACATTTACACTATAACAATTTTTTGAGACCGACAAAATATATTGATAAAATTACGTAATGACCAATAAAATTTTTAGATAATATTTTGTACGAAAGTTGGAAACAGGAAGATCTTTTTTAAATAAAATTCCTTAAGTTGGGTTGGTTTTTCCAATTTTACTAGATTATTTTATATTTTAGAAGGTATTTTTTTATATTACAATATGTTATAATTATTATATGGTTAAGGTTAATAACATTTTTTTTTATTTTTACTTGTTACATGAAATTGAAATAAAATTTAATTTATAACTTACATAATATTTGTTCAAAAACTATTTAAATGAATGATATATTTTGTTACATAATGTAACAATATTATTTTATTTTTATTATAATTCATTTTATAAAAAATGTTATAATTATAAGAATTAAAATATGTAAATAGTACGAAAAAGCTATTACAGTGCTTTATAATAAACATGGTACATTGGTACAAATTTTTCGAAGTGAAAATTTAAATTATAAACAAGTTGGATAAAATTATTTTGGAAAGCGATTTTTTCTTGATTGAATATTTGATAGACGACGAAGACGAGATCGTCACAGGAATCTGCTCCTGAGGTCGGATTGTTCCACCGCTTTACGAGCTAAGCCGAGGCAAATTTCAAGTGTAGTAAAGGATTCGGCTAATAAAATATTGGTCAAAAACTACTATAATAATTGTATTACATAGTACGTAGATTACTTATAAATATTACACATTGGAAAAAAGTATTGTTACCTTACGTGGGGAGAGTCACACGGCAAATTTTTGACTATTATATTCTTTTCTATGAGATTTGTGAGAGATTTTCATTTGGCCTTAAGATTTCCTTTCGAACAAGTTGAAAAAGCAAAAAAAAGTTTATCTATAATATTCCTAAGATTTTCTGGATGTTTTCGGATTTCTTAAGATTTCCTATAATTTCATCAGGCCTTCACAGATATACCAAATTTCCTCAAAAATTTCCCTTTCTTAAGATTTTCTGGATGTTGTCGGATTTATTAAGAGTTTCTGGAATTTCTTCAGGTTTCACTTCACTGGTATACCAAATTTCCTCAGCAATTTTCCTCTCGCTGCCTGAGTTGCAAAGTTTTGTCGATGCATCTGATAAAATAAATTGGGTACAGAAATATATTTGATAACTTTATCTTTACCATCTCTTCCATGCGTAACTTTCGGCGCGTAATTTAAAATTTAAATTACAGAATAAAAATTTTTTTTTTTTATATTAGATTGATAATGAAATACAAAGACGTCTAACATTTACTATAGTTATCCGCAGCAGTTCGAATCATTTTTAAAGGTATTTCATTCCAGATCTTTATAATGGAGGCACGTAATGATTCCAATTTTTTATGTTGTATGGCGCAGATTTTAGTCTAAGTATCTTCTTCTTTAGCCGTTATTCGTCCACTCCTAAACATCTTTTTTATGTGCCATATCCGAATTCCGGACGTCGGCGACCTTTCTCTTATGTTTGTGTTGTGCGTTTGAAGTATTATCACACACATAGGGGACCTACTGCTAAAACACGGGTTCCGAACTTTATTTCCAGAGAGGGTGTACCCCCTGTAAAGTACACCCTGAGGGTGTAAAGTTTTTACTGAGCCCGGAGTCGAACCAGGCATTTGGCATTAGCAGCAACGCACTTAACCGCTTTAGCTGACGACCGTCTCACTCTAAACGTCGTCTAAAAGACGTCCTAAATATAGGCTTCTTCTTTTCCCTCCATTAAGGGCATTTAAAGGAGGTTTTGCTTGCCGAGGGTATTGGCGAGTTTCTAGCCCATAGATCGAACTTGGACTTTAGATCACAACAGTGCAGTTGGTGCGATCAAGCATTCTCTAAACAAAATAGTCGAGAAGATTTAAATCCGGAGAATACAGTGGCCATGTCAATGTCGCTTTGTGCGCCGAAGCAGAATTTTCTTGGAAGAACTTACGTCCTCAACAATTTCATGGCGATGATTTTCTTAGTTTACTTTTACCCCTTCATTCATGAATTTGAGTGGCAGCTCTCACAATGATAAATCTAGTGCAAACCATAACAGATTTAGGTTTTTGGCACTGCTCAATTGTGAACAGCTTCTCATCGGTGAAAAAACTTTTTTTTTTATTTTTGCTTCAGAAACACTTTGCGTCTTTGAACTCGTGTGATCTTAATTTTTTCCGTAAGAAGATGGGGCTTTTTTGAGCTGGTTCTTTGGCTATTTTTCTACATGACATATCTTGATTTGCGGATTTCAGCGAATCCATCATTTGATGATGTTGCGGAGAATAACATGGAGTTTGCGGTGCGCAAACGACCTCTTCCTGAACGGTTCAAAGAATTACCTAACTCCCGGTATTCCAGTATCGCTTTGAAAACTGTTGAACGTAGAAAACGAAGACTAGAAATTATGTTTTTGCCGAATTTCGTAGGGGGTATAAACCGGATATATAATATGTAATGTCCCGAGCTATGCAAATCTTATAAATTTGCTGAATCTATAAATTTTACACTTCTAGCTGGGCATCCATTAATTTTTTTTAACAATGAGACTCCTTTTCATTTTTAAATTGTAAATTAAAACTGCTCAAATTTACCTTTTGTGTGTGGTATTGTAGCGCACGTGTATTTAGCAGCTGGCCTAACAAATTTGTTGCTATCCACTTTTGCATCGACTAAAATTGTCATAAATTCTTTCTATTTTCCAATTTATTCACTTGTTTCACTTTTATTAATTAAATTAAACAAAAACTCAAATTAACTTATATTTTTAAAAACCAATTTTATAAAAAAATAGCAATTAACAATCAAATTATTGCGGGTATGGTTTTTCATCCGCCTGACGCCAAGAGCGTCGCCTCTCTTTTTCTACTTGCATCAATCTACTCCCTCTACGCTTTTCCCACTCTTATTTACAGCTAACATTTTTATACAACATGTACAATTTGATAAATAAATAAATAATGAATTTGAATTTTTTAAAATTATTTACAAAATAAATTAATTTGTGGTTTTATGCATTTCGAAACACAACAATAAATATTGTAGTGTTACGGGAATATTTGAACCCACCCTGTACTCTTTTGGTAAAGTTTTGTAAATTGTATTTTAATTTGGTAATTTTGAAAGAGTCTAAGGTGGAGAAGAAAATTGGGAAGATAAGGAATTTTTGCCAAAAATGGCCGCACGACCCGGTTGTGTAATTTTTGGCTCTAATATTGAGTGAATTGTTTGATAAGAGTATTATTTTGCAAATGTAATATTTTTTGAAATAGTTATTGTAAGAGTGTTTTGGAGGTATTTTGAGATTTGTAAGTTTTTGGTTTTTTTTTTGGTTGGTTGGATGAGCGAGTATTACTTAATTGGAGATAATTTTTTCAAACAATTGATTTTGGAGGTTGACATTAATTTAATAAATTATAATATTTCGATTAAAATAAAATTAAAATTTGGAAGAGCAGCGTTTGCATTGAAAGATATCACGTTTGGCTAATAATTGAAAATCGTACGTTCGATACTGGAAGAAGAAATAAAATTGTTAAAATTAAAATTAATTGCGATTGCTAAAATTTTATGAAGACATTTTTTAGCATTAATAATATTTTGTTTTACAAACTTCGAACCCTCGACCCTAAAATTTATCCCGACTGCTCCCGCTTATCAGGGCTACTTCGAGTAAACAAGTGTGTGGGATATTATTTACTAAAATATCATATCAATATATTATATTGTCGTGTATTTTTATAAAATTCAATATATGATATGCAATAGTTATTTATTTTATGATTATTGTTTGAATTTTAATTGAAAGGAAATATAAAGATTTTGTTTCGAAAAGGTAGTAGATTTTTGATTTTATTGGTTTTAAGCCACATGTTTGATGAATGGTTTTTTTAGGTGTGAAAAATAAATTATTGGTTACCGTTGCGTATCCCATTCCAAGAATTGAACTTTTTTCTATTGACCATTGGAAAGAGGACAATTTTTTGAGTATATTAACCCAAAAATTTTTTAGGATTATGCAATAGTTGTCGAAATAACGGCATTTTAAAATTACGAAAAGCAGGGAGATGTAATATGATATACCCCGATGCGTGACGGTCGGTCTCTCGTTGAGGTCCCTGCTCTTCATTTTGTTGACGGTACGTGTACTTTGATATAAGGTAGGGTAGGGGTGTGTAAGAGTGCGCAGCGTACAAGAGCGCGCAATGGCATTAACAGATCAGGGGACAGACATCTGCGTCCGTCTTTAATTCTCTACTGTTCTAAGACAAGTTTCATATGTGGCTACCAAAACATTTAGGTTTTTATTGAATTTTGAAAGATTTATTCAACAAAATCTGTTTTTTCTTACTTTGATGTATTTTCTGAAGATTTTCAACCGTCGATTGCGAAAAAATTTGTTAAGATAAGGCTTATTTGTGATTTCTCAAGTCATTTAGTTAGTCTTCGAAATAGTTGCCGACTGACACATTTGTCTGTCGTATCTCATAAACAGCGTGATAATCACAGAAAAATAATTGTCCGATGCGTGCAAGAGTGCTCAGTACCAATGCGGACAAGAATACGCGGGCACTCTTGCATAGTATGGATAGTATATGGATAGTATTAAGCTATACTGCGAATATTTTACACAGTTTGCGTTCTACAATGATCATATAACAATATTCTAGGTATAAATTAAGGGATAAGTTATCCATCAAAAATTGGGTAGATATACCTAAAAGAAGTTTATTCTTGTTTTCTATTGGTCAAATCTAATGAAAACAATAATTTATTTTCCTGTTAGATATTAACATATTAACAATAAGACGACGAAATTGTTGAAGATGTTTTGTTACGTCGACATTCTCAATTATGTTGAATACAATAATTTGGAGATCAGAATAATCAACTACAAATTCAATTTTGAATTTTTTTAATGTAAGTTATACAGAACCAGCATAGCAAATTAATTTTGTGTTTTTCGAAAACACTTTTTTAAAGTAACATTTCAATTTAAGGTTAAATGAATGTCAAATGATGGAAATAAATATGTCAAACGACCTAAAAAAGGGTCCGCAGGAATGACTTTTCAGGAATAGTAATACTAAACGTATACGAGCCTTTCAAAACGCGATGACTTTTATACTTAGAATAAGTCATGGAATAAGTTATACGGAGTATACTTATTCGGCTCTTTATATTTCCATTGTAGAAATGGCCCTAAATGTGATCATTGTAAGTGACGCTTATTGCGCATTCTTGCACGCCTGCATGCGCATTCTTGTCCACTACATCGTACAAGAGTGCGCAAACGAATGCCTTGCAATTTTTGTTATTTATTTCGCTACCGTCTATTGTTCGTTAAGTTTTTGATAGTTTTTCTGTAGCCAGGTGCCTAAGAAGTTAATATATGATAATAACTTTAACTTGATGTGTTTTACTTTATTTCTATAACATCAAATCGTGAAAGTGCGCACTCCTACACACCCCTACCCTACTCTCAGTCGCGGTCGACACCCGGACGAGTTCTATGGCTTCGAGTTCCACCCTTGGCGAGTTCTGTCATTCTTCAGGAATATTTTTAAATTGTTATGCGTAAGGTGAAAAAATACAACAGGTCTGGAGGCTGTTTTATTTTTTTGCC
The DNA here is from genome assembly GCA_911387805.1 of Cantharis rustica. Lineage (NCBI taxonomy): Eukaryota > Metazoa > Arthropoda > Insecta > Coleoptera > Cantharidae > Cantharis > Cantharis rustica. Next base: position 43,670,685 of record OU426879.1, read on the forward strand.
TTACCAAACAACGCGTTGTTTAATTAACAACGGTTAATCATACAGCCGTGTTAAAATGTGATGTTGATGTTGATGTTAAAATACATGTAAATTTTACATTTTTAAGATAGATTTTTTTCGAAAACTTTTGCATTATCCTACAAAATTTTTGTTCTAGTATGCTTAGAAAAGTGTCCTGTTAGCTATTTTCAATAGGAAAAAGTTAAAATCGTGGGATGGAATAAGCTACAGATCCCAAATTATTTTTTTTGAGTTCAGTGGTTTAATTGAGCGGTGTGTGATTAATTTGGAAAATTTTTATGGTAATAGCAAAGTCGTAAGATTGAAAAAGTCTCATGTTATTGTAATTAAAGGGTAGTTACAATTTATTTGGGAAGTAAAATTTAAATATTAGAACATCCTATACATTACAATATATTATAAGTACCTAAAATAACAAAAAATTTGAAAAAGCATTAAGAAATTTTAATATCACCTGGTTTTAATTAAATTTCTACTTTTTAATTTTTAAAGAAAACCGTACAAGAAAATTTCCTGGTACAATGTTTTAAGGAATTTTAATGACATGTTATCTTTGTTTGTAAGTTTTTAAATCAAGATGTTTTGACCTATCGTATTATATTTAGCATGATCTATTGATTAATTGCAGATAATTTTGACTAATACAACTAAGTAAGTGAATTTTCAAATTATTTGTATTGACGGTATTATTACTATTTCAATAAATTAATAAAGAAATATTAATTAAAATATGTGCATCTTTAATAAAGCAGAAATTCAAGATAATTCTGATGATTAAGACATTAAGAGATCGATATAATTATAAGAAATTGCCATTTAGTTATTGGTTATTCCATGAATCTATTCATACTCATATTAGTTATCCTTCAAAATATTTAAAAAAGAATGTCTGAATAACGGTTCAATTTTGAAAGATCATTCAATTAATATTTATTTTTGTGAAGACAAAGAATCTAAATGCTAACCTAAATTTTTATTCTCTCTTCATTTTTTAGATCATTTTTTAAAAAGATTTGATATACCTACTAATTTAACAATTTTTGGCGTAGCCAAATATTGACTTTTTAATAAAGCAAACTATTCCTTACTTTTATAATATTTTGGGCAAATTAAATTATTTACAACGAAATTTCTAATCTCTTAATTTAAAATATAAAATCCGCAATATCCTGTTCCGAAATCGAATATAATCTACATAACCGCTATATTTATAGGGGCGTATGGAATTAATTATTATCGATAATACTATATTACCTAAGTTTTATAATTTTAACTACAGACTGTCGAGAAAAAAATTATTTTAAAATTTCTTTTTGAGAATTTAGAATTCAAGTACTTTAGTGCCGCTCATCACCGGCCGTAAACAGAAAAGTAAATTTTTTAATTTGACAAATGAATGTCATAAAATTAAATTTTATCTAATTTAAATTTTATCTAATTTAATTTTATACCTCCCGAACAGGGATCCCCGAAAAGATTTTCAAGTTCCTGCGCTTATGATACTTATGGTTGCAATAATTACTATACATATAGTGCGTATTTGCATAAATTTGGTTAATTGGTCAAAAGTCAAAGTTTAGAAATAAAAGAAATTATATAAAGGAAATAACTTTTTTTAAATTTTAAGGAAGTAATTTTTTTGACATTGATTTCTAAATCGGTATACCTTATTAGGTGTGCGTTTTCCAATAAAATTTAATTTATAGTTTAATTAATGAAATATAACGCAACATATAATATAAAATTATTTTGGGCTCTTATCATAATTTTACATTCAAAACAAAAGTTTTGTTTTGTGTTTTTATTTCAACTAATTAGGTTATTATTTTTTATTATGCGCAAGCACCAGAACTTGGCGCCGCTGCTATTGGCTATCAGAAAATAGTCGTGATAACATAAAATTAAGAGATGGTTGCGACATAGGGCATCTTACTTTTTATAACATATTGAATCAATGTTGGTGTAATTTAATAAAAGTACCTACCGATTTTCAATGAAAATAAATGATAACATCAGTGTTGTAGTGCATTGGCAAGTGTCAAGACTATTTCGGTACAACTTGAATTTGGTTTGAAAAAAAAAATGAAAAGTCCAGTTTTGTGAAAATGTTATTACGATGCAGTGCTTTGGTGCTATTATTTGGACTCTGTATAGTGGCGCAAGTTCCATGTCAAACATCACCGACGAAATGTTGCTTCAGACTACTTCCAAAACCTGGCGAATATAATTGTCATGGAACTATAGTAACACTAAAGCCCAAAGAGGTGCAAATATTTTGCAAAGGAGCACTTCTTCAGCAATCAACAAAACCAAATTTTTTGGACACCATATACTTGCCATCCGATGTAGGGAACGTAACCGATTTACTACTCAGAAATTGTTCTTTTCCACTGAATATTAAAAAGATTTTGGAAGATTTAAAAATCACCACATTAGTCAAGCTAACTGTTGATTTTACCGAAAAATTTGGAAATGCCATCCTAACATCCGATTGTTTTCAAGGATTGGCTGGTTTAAAAGAACTGGACCTTCGTTATAACAATTTTATACATATCGAGAAAAATGCTTTCGGCGAATTGAAAGATCTAAATTCCATAAATATGCAAAGGAATAATTTGGAGTTGCTAACTGATTCCATGTTCCAATATACAGAAGAACTGCAACGATTAGATTTATCTGAAAACAAAATTCGAAACTTACCGGATAACATATTTCAAAATTTAACAAATTTAATATACTTGTATATACGAGAAAATAAATTACAAGACATAAACAATCAAACTTTCCGGAATTTAAAAAACTTGGAAGAATTGGACATAAGTTTCAATAACATATCGAAATTTGCGAGTAACAGTTTTAGTGGTCTGAAAAGTTTAAAAAAAATAATTCTAAAACAAAACAAAATCACGGAATTTCCAAATAATATTTTCAAGGAGAATTTGAATTTAGAATTCGTAGATATAAACAGTAATGAACTTTTAACTACTTTACCAGATTATTTATTCGCTAATCTAACAAATTTGAAGAAAGTCCAATTAGAAGATTGCAAGTTGATGATCTTACCGGAAAATTTGTTTGATGGATGCGGAAACTTGCAATACATATCCTTGAAGGGAAATGACATCAAAAGTTTGCCAGAAATTTTTTTTACTGATTTGGGAAACCTTCAAGATTTAAATTTGAGTTTCAATGGACTAAGTGAACTTTCTGACCAATTGTTTAGATCTTTAACAAACTTGAAGGTTTTGGATTTAAAGTATAATAGTTTGGTCAAGTTAAATAGAGGTGTTTTCAACAAGCTGTTTTCTCTAGAAGAAATTAACCTTAAAAATAATTCACTCAAGAAATTTGATAGCGATTTATTTTTTAAGACAGAGCGGTTGAAGAAAATTATTTTGTCCAACAATCGAATAGAAGTTCCTGCGTATAATTCTGTTAATGCATTCAACATACTGCAGAGTTTAGAAGAGCTCGATCTTAGTCATAACAGAATAAAACGGTTTAATCGTGGCTGGATTAATTTTTCGTCTAAGCTGAAAAGATTGGATTTGAGTTATAATCGGATAATTTATCTAAGTGTAAGTTTCCCGTATAGTAATTATTTTTGAGCACATTAATACTAATATTATTTTGTAGTTTAAAGATATATTAGCAGGGTTTCCTAACGTAGCGATAGATTTTACCCACAATAATATTTCCATGGTGGATTTTTCAATGGTGGAGAGTATGGCCAAAAATCGTCCAATTAGTCAGAAAACTAACAAATTAAATTATAATACAGTCGTACAGTTAAATAACAATCCCATAGATTGCAATTGCTATTTGTACGATTTAATCAGATATTTTGATGGAAGCATGAATAATTTGGTGAAAAAGTACATTAAGATTCAAGCTGATAAATTACATTGCAATGCACCTAGCAATGTTTTCAAATCATCTGTAACAAAACTGGAATCTTGGATGGTAAAGTGTACTTTCGGCCAATTAAAATTTAAACCATGTTCTGATATTTGCGATTGCGGTTTTCGACCATGGGATAGAGCTTTGCTAATTAACTGTGAAAATAGAAATCTCACCAAAGTGCCAAAATTTATTTTACCATCGACAAATATCTACAATCAGACCCACGTTACATTGAAACATAACCACCTAACATCTGGTCCAATCAAAGACATTGCATATGAAAATGTAACAAAACTGACGTTGTCCTTTAATAAAATAAACCGACTTACCTGGATGCCACCAAAATTAAAGGTTCAAATTAAAACCTGCCACCTCTTTGAATAGTTAACTAATGTGCATAACAATTTTTAGATTTTGTCGTTGGATAACAACAATATTAGTCAGCTAGATGACGACATGTTGAAAATGGTAAATTTTTCTCAACTCACTAACATCAGCTTAGGAGGAAATCCATACATCTGCGATTGTTCTACCGTAAATTTCTACAAAATTTTGGTCTCACCTCTTTGGAATAAAAAAGTAAGCTTCAATCAAAAATCTGCTTGAATAATTTTTCTACTCGATTTTTTTTGCGCAGTCAGTTCCTAACTATTTTATTTTTGATAAAAGGTGACTCGGTGAATTACGACCCAGTTGCCGTTATAAATTAAAATTAATAAGTTAACAAGACAAGTATGAAAAAATAAAAATTTGTATTTTTACAGATCGACATTAACGATATAAAATGTGAAAACGATGGAAATATTTTGGTAAATTTAACAACCAACGATTTATGTCCGACATCTCAAGTTCCGATATACTTTGCTTATGCTATATTGGCAGTTATTCTTTTAATGATTTGCGTATTTTTGATTTTATCTTATCGGTACAAGATTAAAATTATAATGTATATAGATAAACATACTCCTGCATGGTTTCCAAAATTACAATACGACGCATTTATTTGTTACTCTCACAAGGACGAAAATTTTGTTATAAAGGAAATAATATCAGTTCTGGAAGGAGGTTCAAATCCGTATAAATTATGTATACACATACGTGATTGGATACCTGGAAAAATTATAACCGATCAAATAATTAGCTCTATTGACAGTTCCAGGAAGACGGTAATAATTTTGTCGTCTAACTTTTTGGAAAGTATATGGGGGCTTGTAGAATTTAAAACCGCTCATTTTCAAGCTATGAAGCAAAGAAGTGAAAAAGTAATTGTTGTGCTATATGGTGATATAGACGTGAATGCTGACTTAGACGATGTTCTAAAGGCTTACATTAGAACAAATACTTATGTCAAATGGGGTGATACACATTTTTGGAATAAATTACGACGAGCTTTAGAAGAACCAAATGCAAATCATGAAATCGGCCTATCCCAGAAAGATCAAAATATAGCCACAACTTTAAAAGACAATGTAATTTCAGCCTCAGTAGATTCGTTTTTACCAAATAAAGTGAAAACTCATTCCAGCGCCTCAGAAAATTGTTAGAATCTGCGGTTTCTTATTGAAATTGCAAAGGATCAGAAAATTAGGCTTAGGGGCGGATTGGCCATCTGATCGGTAGACTGAAAGATGGTCGACGAGTACTTTATATTGTAAAATAGAACAGCTATAGCACCGGTTGGCTGAAAGCCCAGTGGAAAAAAAAATTCCTAGTCCGCCCCTGATCAGAAAAGATGTAAATATTAAAAATAAGTTTCACACGTTGTTGTAAGCTTGTTATGTACGAGTATTAGAATTAAAATTTGTTTTTGTAAATTTCTTTCTTACATAAAATACTGACAATTAAACAATGAACAGATTTTTAACGTTGGTACGTTGGCATAAAGTGGGTTACGATTATATTATATTATTTTATTGTTATATGTTAATGTAACATTAATATAATATCTTTATTAAAAAATGTTCGTATTGCATTATTATTGTTCAATTTAACTTAATTTTAGTTTGACATTTCATTTTATTTTATTTTTCAGCAAACCTGAAGTTTTTGATAAATAAAACAAAAGAGACATACTTGAAAGTTAAGAAACAATGTACTTATATATGTATATATTGTCATGACATTTCTTGTCATAAGAGGGAGCATGTAAAATTGTTGTAAATTTTGCTATTGTAAATTTTTTTATTTTTAATAATATAAAATTTATTATTTATTTATTTAATTTGGCGCGAGAATAGAAGTGAAACGGTCACCAGTTACCACGATAAAAGTGATTTTGAAAAACCAGCAAATCTGGGGAAAAAAAATTAAAAAAAAGTGGTAAATATAAAATAATGTAAATAATAACAAAAATGTCGATAATTTTAGGTAAAAATATTGACCGATTTAAATAAAAAATTAAATTTGAAACAAATTATGATATTTTTGAATTACTTATAAACTTATAAGTTGATAAGCAGCTAATCACATTTTTTATTAAATTGTTTGGAATTATTGTATAAAATTTTGGTTTCTTCTTCTTGGGTGTATGTTTTATTCGGAATATCAGCCACCTCTTCCGAGGTTTTTTCGATCTATTTACAGGTGAATTACCCTTTCTTTTCGCAGCTTCTCGTCGGATTTGGTCATCTCTATAACACTTTTTTAAACCTTCTATTTTTGTACTTTCTTGTCCAGTCTCTGGGTCTTGACTAGTAGAAACCATTTATGATGACAAACTTTCCTTTTAACAAAGTAAAGAATCAGCTCAACTAAAATATTGGCTATCAGATTAGGCGAAACCAAGATAATTTATTAGAAAAACGTAATTAATGGATGGGGAGGGCTCAGTTGCCTTCTTTATAACTGGTTAATTCTTAATTAAGACAGGATGAAAATTTATTTATTTTATATCAAGATTCTAAATATTAATGGGAAAATAATATTAATTACAAATTTGAAAGAAAACTGAATTGAAAATGTTTATTCTAATATAAGATAGGATTTAAGGACAAGGAAGATTACTTTTTTTTCTCGTTTTTGACCAGAAACAAATTGACAATATCTTTGCAACTCTTTTGTAGAATCAGTAAATTTTAGCCTATATTATTTTAATTTCTGTTGCAGACGAATAAAATATTTTGAAGATGCTATTGAGATGCAGTTTTTTGGCGTTGTTACTGGGATTCGGTGCAGTTGCTGAAACCCCGTGCCGATCAACATCTTTAGATTGTCAGTGTTTTGGAACGCAATCACAAGCTGAATATAACTGCAAGGGAGAGTACGTGATAAAAGTGATAACAAAGTATCAGAAAGTTGAAATAGATTGTAATTATCAAGAAGAACCACCAACAAACAAAATTAACTGGGACACTGCGGATTTACCCACCTTAGATTTAGGAAACATAACTTTTTTACGATTCAGAAGATGCCCTCTTCCAAAAAAATTTATGCAAATTTTAAAAGGTTTAAAAATTAACAGTATAAAAACTTTGCATGTGGATTATTCAGTGGATTTTGGAAATATCACTTTGACGTCGGATTATTTTCAAGGACTGACTGGTTTAGAAAAACTGGAACTTCCGAATAACAACATTAAATATATCGATAAAAGTGTTTTTGATGAACTGAAAGACTTAACAGACGTAGATCTGAAATCGAATAATGTGCAACTAACTGATTATATGTTCCAACGTACAAGTAAACTGAGATTTTTGGATTTATCTGATAATAATCTGGATCGCTTACCAGATAACGTATTTGAAAATTTGACTAATTTGAAGTATTTATATTTACAAAACAATAATTTAGATTTTATAACTAGCGAAACATTTAGAAGTTTAAATAATTTGGAATTATTGGAATTGGGTAACAATCATATAAGCAATATCTCTGAATCCAGTTTTAACGGTTTGAAAACTTTGAAAAGAATAAACTTAAGCCGAAATAAATTTCAAAATTTTCCAAGTCAACTATTTCATAAAAATTTGGATTTAGAATACCTGAATATAAACAGAAATTTTCTATTAACGACCTTACCCGATCGCTTATTTGATAATTTAACAAATTTAAAGGAAATCTATGTACAAGAATGTATGTTAACGGTTCTACCGGAAAATTTATTTGGCGAAGGTGCTAATTTACAAAATATATCGTTCGCTGAAAACAAACTGGAATATTTGCCTGAAAAATTTTTTCAACATCTAGAAAATCTCGTAACATTAGATTTGAGTTCTAATAATCTAACAGAAATTTCTACCGAATTGTTTCAACCGTTAACAAAGCTAAAAGTTTTGAATTTGAACAATAATAATATAGTGAGATTGCATAAAAATGTTTTTAAAAAGTTGTTCTCTTTGGAAGTGATTAATCTTAAAAATAATCTGCTGGAGGAGATCGATAGGGAATTATTGAGAAATTCCGAGCCTTTGAAAGAAATCATTTTGTCAAATAATCGTTTAACGATTTCCAAAAATGGCTTTCAATCTCAAAGCAACATTTCTCCATTCAATCAAAACCTTAACATAGAAAAACTTGACCTCAGTCATAACAGGATCACAGAAATAAGTACCGACTGGGTTACTACACAAACTCATCTGAAAGAATTGGATTTGAGCCATAATGAAATAAATTCAATCAGTGTAAGTATATACATTCTATTTAAACAAACAAAAATATAAAATACTATTTTTTGCAGTTTGATGATATATTTGCAATATCTGTCGATATAATAATTGATCTCAGATATAATAATATATCTATTGTGAATTTCTCTAAGGCGGAACAAAGGGTTACCGATCAAGATAATGCAGAAATGTACAGTTTAAAGAGCAGATTAAATAAAGGCGTGGTGGTTTATTTGGATAATAATCCCATAGATTGCAGTTGCTATTTGTACCATTTGACAAAATATTTTGATCGGAGTATGGATCCCTTGGTACCAAGTTATGTGACAATCGAAGCTAATAATTTAACTTGCGCATCTCCAACAAATTTCATTGGTTTTGACGTAAAGAAACTTCAACCTCGCATGATCAAATGTACTTTTGATCAATTGGACATTGAGCCGTGTTCAAATATTTGCGATTGTGGTTTTAGACCATGGGACAGGGCTATATTAATTAATTGCGAAAATAGAAATCTCACTGAGGTGCCTAAACTCACTTTACCTGTAGATGAAGATTTCTACGATCACATTAACGTTACCTTAAAAAATAACTTTTTGACGTCCGGTCCAATCCAGGGCTTTGGGTACGAAAATATAACACAATTGGATTTATCTTTTAATCACATTGGGCAGTTTACATGGTTGCCTCCAAAATTGAAGGTTCGAAAATAGAATATTCTGACTTTTCTAATCCATTAACGTATTTAAATTTTTCAGCGTTTGTCGTTAGATAATAACAACATTAATCATATCGATTTCGATATGTTGACCATGCTAAATTCGTCACGACTTACTGATATCTACTTGGGAGGAAATCCATATATTTGCGATTGTTCTACCACAAATTTATCAAAATTTTTGGTTTCTCACATTTCGACCAAAGAAGTAAGTTTTTCTTATTCTGGTATTGTTGATATTGGGTGCAGCTCAATGTAAATATGATATTTTTATGTTTTTTCAGATTGATGTTAGCAATATCAAGTGCAGAAACGGAAGAAATACTTTGGTGCGTTTAACGATCAACGATTTATGTCCAGTATCGCAAGCTGGGCTGTATATTGGTTGTAGTATTTTGGTAATTGCAATAGTGATCGTTTGCATCTTATTTATTCTATTTTATCGAAACGAACATAAAATTAAGGTGTGGTTATATGCACACAACATGTGTCTATGGTTTGTAACCGAACAAGAAATCGACAAAGACAAAAAATACGACGCCTTTATAAGTTACTCCCACAAGGACGAAGATTTTGTACTAAGCAAAATACTATCAGTATTGGAAGAAGGTCCGAATCCTTACAAGCTCTGTTTACACATACGGGACTGGATACCTGGAGAAGCAATATCTAAACAAATTGTTAAATCGGTTGAAGATTCCAGAAGGACGCTGGTAATCTTATCGCCTCACTTTTTGGAAAGCGTTTGGGGAACAATGGAATTTAGAACTGCCCATACCCAAGCTATGAGTGAAGGAAGAGCAAGGGTAATTATTATATTATATGGCGATATAGACGTGGACACTCACTTGGACGACGAATTGAAGGCCTACATTAACACAAATACTTACGTTAAATGGGGCGATCCCTGGTTTTGGGATAAATTACGCTATGCTTTGCCTCATTCCAAGACAAAACTTGAAAAACAGCGATCTCAAAGGAATCAAAATATTGCCATAACTTTAAACGATAAATTAGAACTTGTCGATTCCGCAGCAAAAACGCCAAACCCTGGAACAACTCCGCCTGCAATTAACTTAGATCCTTTGCTACTTAAGAAGCATCCATTAAATTTTTCTACAGTTGAAACGCTTACTCCTCCCGCCGAATCTGGATTAAATCCATTGTTGCGTAGTACAACAAACCAATAAGTTTCTGTTTTTGTAACCAGAAATGGTTAACAGAGTTTGGTATTCAGTTCCAAAAATTTTACTACTAAAATTTTAGGGAAAAAGTTAAAATCGAATAGATTCGTGATTATTCTGGAAAATCTGCATATCATCGTTACCGAATTCTTCATAAGTACCTATAAAAATGCAATAAAAAGTATGATATAAGTGAACTATGACACTTGCAATTTTTCTTACGTGTTTAAGAAATGATAGATTGGATATATATTTGTAATTATATAACAAAAACAATTAAGTGTGTTTTCTAAATTTATTAGTTACATTTAAAAGACTGACCTAATAATCGTAAATTAAACTAGTCAAAAATTTAGAACAGGTTAGTGAAAATCGTGGTTTCATTTAAATGTTAAAGCAAACTTTCATTTATTTTGGATAAGAGATGTATGCTAGTTTTAAAGGAGAACTGATTGATTTTGAGTTTGGTAGATTTTTAAAATTTTTAATAACTTTAAAAATAATTAAAACTGGTATCCAAATAATATTATACTAATATAAAATGTACAAACGCACCACAATACGTATTATTTTGATATAAACATTTTTTTATCACCAAATAGACCACTTCGAATCAATCACTGCAGGCAGCGATTTTTTCAAAATAATTTGATCTTTAATATAGTGCAGTTTTATTTTATAATTTTAAATTTGTACTTACCTAAATTTTTATTTCTATATTGTATAGTCATCGCCACGAGATTGTCCCTTGTGAACAAACCTCATAACTCCACAATTGCATATTAAACCAGAATAAATTTAAAAGGATTGCGAATGTCATTGCCAGACTATCGAGAACGATTTAGTTGTTTCCTGAAAAATTTGCACTGCCGGAGTTGTGAGGTTTCCTAATTAGAGTGAATATTAACAGAATGTAATATTATTTTTCTTATTAAGTATGTTAAACTTTCAATTAATTTTTTTAATAAATTTTAATGTTTTGCTAAGATAATTTATAAATATCTACCTCATTATTCTTCCTAGCTAACATTGAAAGTGAGAGAAAGTTTAGTAAATTTCTTGATTTTTTAAAAATGTTTAATTTTAAATTTTTTCAATTTTATTTGGTATAATTATTAAGGGTAGTTCAACTCTGTTAAATGTAAATTATTGTCATTTTAGTGTTTTTTAAATATTATATTTCTGTGTAGTATCTATTGTTTACTTAGCAGTTAAAATTTATTATTTTAACATTTGTTAGGTTTGATTATTCATTATCCATCAGTTTTAAATTTTTTTTTAAAGATTGACAACTGCACGCGGTGTTCGTTGGCAAATCATCGAGCGTTCATTGTTTGCAAGCCAGTACCTCCAGTTAGAATAAAAATAAAAACCAATATAAAGTCAAAACTTTTGCTCAAATTAATTTTTGATTTGTATTTTCAAAATTTGTACATTAGAATCAAGATGAACACGAAAACAGATCCATCCCAAATTATTAATAAATAATAATAAATATTATACTATACCAATACCAATTAATAATACCAATATAATAAGTAGAATATTATACCAAATTAATTTTTATCGCGATCGCAATAATTAACTTCTTTCTCTGTTTCGGGATCAATAAGCATTCATAAGTGGCAAAAAGAACTTCAACCATTTTTTTCTTAGAATTGACGCGAGATAAAACAAGCTCATACAGATAAAGGATTTAGGTGAAGGACACCGCAATGCTTACTCTGATTATTTAGAAAAGTAGATCACAAGGAATGTTCTTCATTTTAATTGTTTTATTTTTAGTCCGGAATGAACATAATAAGTTTTCTCCTTTATATAAAGTTTGAGTTTTCCACCATAATGGGGATTTTTGCAAACATCTCACTAATTTTACAAAAAAAGTTTATTATAAATATTATTCAGAATAAAATTTTCTATAAAAAAGATTATAAAGATAATTTTTTTAAATATAGCGTGTCTGAGTTACAGCCAAAAAATAAAAATTTGTTTTCTTACAGTGATTAAAAATAGCAGATTATTACTGAGTTTATGGGGAATAAAATTTTAAAATGTAAATATTCTGTAAAATAGTACAGATTTCGGAAATAGATGCCAAAATGTAGCGACGAAATAAAAAATTTTCTAATTAAATTATAACATAAATTACAAATGTAAAAATTAAAATTTATAGATCATTCAAAAATTCAGCTAAAAAAACCCAACAATCGTATATAATTGAAAGCAGCTATTATATTTGCTGTTTCCAAAGTGTTTTTATTATTAGAAAATTCTTTGAAATACCCAGAACTCAAAATTACTGACCTAGAGGAACCCATATCTCTGTTTACAACAAATAATTAAAAAAATATCCTAAAACTCCCAGAACTTGAAAATTACGGGCCTAGGTAGGCACAAATCTCTGAGTACCTCAAAAAGTTTTAAAAAAATCGCTGGGGTACCCAGAACCCGAGAATTACAGATATACGAAGACTCAGATCTTTGTTTTTAACTTAAATTCGGATATAATTAACGAACTCCAATGTAAAATTTATTTATTAAATGATGTTAACAGCTGCATAGCTAACAGTCAACTGCGGAAGGCTCTGCCTAGTAAAGCTAAGTTAAGCTACATAATTGACAGAAGTGGCAGTGAAGCTGCCTTAATCTCTTTTGTCGGGTGTTCGGGTTGTTGGCTTTGGATAATTTTAAAAGGAATTACATACGTGAGAAGGTATGAAGCCAAGACGTGAGATTTGATTTGGGAAATTGAAAAGAGAAAGGGAGGGGGTAGAATAGTAGAAAAAGAGGGAAGTCGTTTTGAAGTCTGTAATATTTGGTTCTTCAATTTGAATTACCGTCTTCTCAAATCAAAGTTTCAAACCAAACCAAAGCTGTGATCGTCAAACAAACCTCGCACGTTGTGATTCCCCTCGTAGGAACACTTACAAGTTATTTTAAATTTGCGGATGGCTATTTGAATGTTAACGTTTTACCTTGTTTACCTCGTTCTCTAACCTCTTACAAACTTACATGTGTCAGTGGCGTAACCACTGAGTGATACCCGAAGGAATAATTAGTACACAAAAAATAAAATAAAACACAGGATTCGGTTTAACGATGAATATTTATTTAACCGAAAAGAAAAAGGTAGTTCAACAACCAATTTACCAGCAAAGTTAATCTCCTTGATATCATTTAATTCAGAATAAGTTTGAAATTTGATTTAATAACTGTTCGATAATTAATCCCACTGATTGTAACATTTGTAATTGTTTATTCATATGTAATGACCAACCACAATCTTTATAATACTTTGTAAAGAAGCGCCTATATGTATTTCGATGATCAATTAAATTATTTTTATATTATGTAAGATCTTTTAAACATCACCCTCGATTATTATGTCCTCACTTTTAAATAATAAACCCTTAGATGCTAAATTGTCCGCGCTTAACTACTATCTCGTCAAACTTAAATCTAAGGTCGTCACCCCTTAACTATTATGTCGTCAGTATTTAAATCTAAGATCGTCACTACTTAATTTCTAATTGGTCAATACATAAATCTAAATCTATCGTCTAAACTTAAACCTAGCGTCATCGTTCTAAATTATTATGTAATCGCAAATAATCGTAAAGAAAACTTTGTTAATATTATTAACAGTTGTTAAAGATCATTATTGATATTATCTCATTGAGAGATATTTGAAAAAAGAAAAACAAGCAACTTGCTCACATAATTTGCTGGCTCACAAGAAGGTCCTAGATTGCGGTTACTACTTTTATGTGATCAGACATTTCGGCGACATATTGAGACGGCCATCTTAAGATAGGCATAGTCCCCTTTTCTGTTGTGTAATTCATCTAAATTAAATTAGCTAATGCAATATATTTTACTACAGCAAAAACAATCTCCTTATATTAATTATTATAAACAAATACCCCTACTCCGTATTGCTCACAATAATCTCCAATCACCACCAATATTTTGTATTATAAAGATACCTCCTAGGTCACATATGAGTAATCAATTCCTTTCATTACATTAGCCCCATCCTGTTTAAATATAATAATGTATAAATCATAATTTTAAACCAATAAATTAAATCTTAAAACTGAAGATAAACTAATTTTAAAATAGTTTTAAACTCGTGGTAAATTCACTTGACCTCGTGGTAGTTAAATTATTACATAAATTTCTAACGTAATCCTGTATTATCTTCTTTTAGAAAAGATAAATCAAATATTTCAACTTACATATTTTTAAATTTATTGATAACTAAATTATATTTGAAACAATTTTAAATTCAATTATTGAATAACTTTTTAAAAACATTCGTTGCACTAAAATCGATCTTCCTTCCTCGATGGTCAAAAGCGTAAAGGTTTCTACCAACTTTCTTAATTCTAACGGTCCTTTTTTCTAACGGAAATCAACATCCTGTTGCTGTAAAACCCCTGTTGCCAAATCGTTGTATTTTAAAGTAAACAAAAAAATGAACTAAATTTAAAATTTCGCGCCCATTATATTTAAATACAAATTACAATATTACAAGTCTTGAATTGAATTTTTTGTTATATAACGTCCACTAAAGCACACTGCAGTACTTATTTATGTTGAGCACACGTACCGTCAACACAATGAGCGATCTACGGGATTTCTATGCAAAAAATCGTAACTATAAAATCAATTATTTTCTAAATTATTTGATATTTATTTATTTTTATTTCCGCTTATTTGCACCAATTAACGTTGTCACTCAAATTTTACAAAAATTTTACTTATACTTATACCTTCTGGGTATATTTTAGTACTTACTTCTCAGATATCTAATTATGATTTACAATTTTTATTTATATTCCTTTCCCGTTTGAAAATAAAAATTTAAATGAACATTTTTTTTAGGACCTTAAGAAACCACAATTCGTATTTTAGGCAAAGTATAGAACTAAATCTAAAAATTTCTGAGCTGCTATTAATTACGAAATTACGTAAATAATACAAATTTATATTTTTCTTACTATATGTTTTATTTAATGTGGGTTTATTTAATGTGGGTTTCCAACGCAAATTAAAAATATATTATAAAATATTATTCTAATTTTAAGACGCCACAGAAAAAGTTTACATAAAACACATGGTAAAAAATTCGTTTTGACTCTTTTCTGAAAATATTCAATAGCTAACAATTTTTAAATTAGAATATTACTTAGCAGTTACGTGGTTCTCTGACTTATTATCCTAATTTAAAAAAAAATTTGCTTCAACTTAATTCTTACGGCTGGAGCCTAGCTATATATTTTCATGGATTTCCAGAGATTTAAGTTAGATGGAAAAACTTGAAACTTTTGAGAATGATATATTATACAATTTTAAATAATTGCTACAAATATTTATTTACTTGAAACAAGAAAACTTAGTCAAATTTTGAAATTGTAAGCTAGAAGTGACAATTTTTGTTTTGTTATTTTGGAATCAAATTATTTGGATACATTTAATGGTTAATAAATGGAATTTGAAATAATCTAAAGGAGGAGTGCTGTTTTTATGTATTATTAGTTCTCAATGGATGGTTGTTTTGTTGATTAAAAGATAGTAAATTTGGAACATTTATTTGAACATTTAAAATTATAGACAGGCGTATAAATTTATAATTTATTGTATTTTTTTGATTTTTGAATTTCAAATGATAGTACAGATATCTGAAAGATTTGATGATGTAAATTTATAATTATCATTTGCAAACTACTCATAAGAAGAAAATTGGGTTTTTCTAAGATTATAACATTTGTTTTATAAATGATAACTTCTTATCAATAAGTCTTATAATGTTTTCGCTGAATATTTATTTTAGTTTGAAATAGCATTTATAATAATTGATTTAATAAATAATTTATTTCATAAATACAAAATTTGATCTTTATTATTTTATCTTAAAATGAGTCTCCTGCGTACCTATTTTACGTACTAAGCTAAAAGCAAATAGTCCAGGAATTTTAGACGAAAAATGTGCAATGACAATGGCGTGAAACTACGATACTCAATTCGATGTTTCGCACCTTTTTCCGTGGAAATATCAGATTTTATCGATGAACTTTATATTACCTTTTTGGAGAGAATTTTTCATTCTTTCTTTTATATAAGTATACCTCATAGCGGTAAAATTAACAGGAACGAAGATATTGGCAAAAAAACGAAAAAATATCATTTTTCTCACCGTTTTTTAGCCGTCAAAAGTTATGTCCACCCCTGCGACTTGTGGGACTTTTCAGAGATTATTTAAGAAGCTAAAATCAGTGGCGTAACTATATCATCTGAGTCCCGTGGCAAATTCATTGGAGTAAAAATCGTTACGTTATAATTGAATTTCAATAAATCACTTAAGAAGTTACTTCAAAGTTACCTTCAAATTTAAAAATATTTTATTTGAAAATATTTCCTTGATAAAAATGTTTTTCCCTGACATTGGCGCTAAAAATTTTAAATTTCCTGACTTTCCAGGACTTTTACATTTTTAATAAAATTTATAATTTTTACTAAATTTTGTTAAAAATGTTAGGTTACTTCTGAGTTTGTGGCCTCTCAGGCAGGGCTCCCCGGCTCTCGTTGAGCCCGTGGCATTTTGCCAGCCCTGCCACCCTATAGTTACGCCACTGGCTAAAAGGTACATACACAAATTTTCAGCTTAGTTGGAATTTTTCTGAAGTGAAATGCTGAAGTTCCTGAACTAAAAAGATAAGAGTAGTAATTAATTTAAAAAAAAAATTTTCTATAAAATAAAAATTCGGCAGCAAAGATTGAAATCCATGAATTTTGCCAATGTCTTGCTAGTACAGAAATAATGAAATCGTCAACTTATTCGGTGTTTCACTAACAGTTTCAGCTATTTTAGACAAATGCCGGAACTTGTTGAGCGAATCTTGATTACATTGTCTAATTCAGGAATTATATCGTCAAAAGTTATCATTCTTTGGTCAATGTTTGGATGGAGCAAAGCTTTAGCACAAAATTGTTTATTTTGATTGGTCGATTTCGTAATCAGCATGGGCGTAAGTACGTAATTATTTTGTCTGAATAAAAGTTTAACTACTCCATTATTTCACGGATTTCAGCTTCTGTCGGCGACGAAGTTCGTACGCGATTATTTCACCAAGTAAAGCGTCATAAAACTTTTGTATAGGGCGCAAGGTAACAAAGTTTGAGCCACCCTCAAAAGCTGAATATTTTCGTAAAATCTGAAATTCCAACACTGAATTTTCGTTCCGGAAATAAATCAGCAATCACACCAAGTCATTGTATTTTTGTATGAATATTATTAAATTATGATATTTATGCATGTAATACTTTAACCAAGACGTTTTATGTAAAAAAAACCAGATGTTGCGAGCCGCATCAGAACATACTGGAAAAACCTAACATCAAAATACATTATCGCAAAAATATAATAATAAATTGATAAAGTTAACCCTAGCTGACATTTAATGAACCACAGATCAAAACAAAAAGTTGGTAATTTTGGCGAAATTTACGTAGATACACTATCAAAATATTTTTGATTGGAGAAAACGCAAATCAATTACCTAGTAAGTGGTTAATATTTAATTAAAAACCGATAAAGGCAACTAAAAAATTCAAGGTCTTTCAAAAAAGTTGGAATATCCCAAACACAATTTTGAATGATATACTACTTTTCTGTTCATTGGGATGTAACTTTTTTTTTTCAAAATAATTATTGTAATTATTCTTTTTGTTAAAATTAAACTTGTAATAAAATTTAAAACATTTAACTTCGTAGTTTTTTGGTTAAAGTTGTGAAGTTAGTATCGAAAAGTGCAAAATCAAGTTTAAACGTCTTTTTTTTTATGAAGAAAATTTATGCAAATATTATGATTATGACCTAGCATACACGGACGTGTTGAGTCTCAGCAGATAGGAGAATCAGTCGCTAAAATTAATTAAGACTGTTAATAGTGTTAATTTGTTCTGCGTAGTTTCAATAAATATATGATACCAACTACCAATGGTTTAATTTAGGATTATCCAAATTATATCAGTTTTATTTAACATAACCAAGTGTGATACTTTTTAATTACAATGGTTTCTAATCAATATCTGTAAATTTTAATTAAATGAATACCTAATAGGTATATCGAATTAATTAGCATTCCAACTCAATTTGAAAGGTAAGTTTATATTTTATTGCAAATATTACACATACGTAGTTGTATTTACTTTCATTAAATATGCTTAAATACATTAATACAAAAACAATATTTAAAAAAAAACTTTGAATAGTTTTACGTACTTAATACTTGGAAGTTAGTTTAAAATAGTCGTTCCATAAATAATTAATTAATTCTTATCGTATTATATTTTATACAGATTTTTTGCTCTTTGCTTTTTTATTCACATAAAATGTTTAAATTCGATTCTTTATAAAAATGACTAACTTAATAAATTAATTTAAATTATAATCAGAAATTTTTTAATTTTGGCGAAAATATTTAATTTTGAATGGGAACTCCAGTTAATTGACGAACCCAACAATGCCGCGCGAGAGAGTGACATTCTTTATTAGAAAAACTGTAACTACTTTTAATTTATTCAAACACGAAAGTATATTACCTACATACATTCATACATAAAAATCAATGTACTGTCTGTACAAAACAAAAACAAAAAAATTTTACTTAATATTAATTTTAAAAAAATTAAAATTTTGACTGAAAAAATTATTGTAATAGCGATTAATTTTAATTTCGTTAAATAATGCATATTTATACATATTGTATGGTTCTCAGAAGCTTCTGCTTTTGTTATACAACATTGTTTATTGTTTTTTAAACCTTGATAACAATGATTAACATCAGAAATGGGTATTTCATGGGTATTGATTAGATGTAGGTCATGGTGGGTCCTAAAATGCTAATAATATATTTAGAATAGCCATATTATGCTGATTTTAACAATTAATTAATTAGAAAACAATAAATACTTGGGTTTGGGTTTCCTACCCCCTTGTTTAGGCAACAAACTTACGGATTCAATTTTGATATTACGGTTTTATGGATTTATTGATATAGTTTACAAAATATGTTCCTTTCCATACTTTTTTTATAAGAGCCATGCAGTACGATCATATTCAAAAGTTTAGAAAGAAAACAAGAGAAAACAAAAAATCTTGGGAATTTTTGGGTGTTACTGTCAGAATTCTTATTCCAAGAATTGAACTTTTTCTTATTGATCATTGGAAAGAGGACAATTTTCTGAGTATATTAACACAAAATTTTTTTAGGATTATGCAATAGTTGTCTAAATAACGGCATTTTAAAATTACGAAAAGCAGGGAGATGTAATATGATACACTCCGATGCGTGACGGTAAGTCTCACGTTGAGCCTCTGCTATTATTTCTGTTGACGGTACGTGTGCTTTGATATACTTTTAATGTTGTCAGTCGCGGTCGACACCCTTCGAGTTCAACCTTTGGCGAGTTCTGCCATTCAACAGGGAAATCTTTAAATTGTTAAATTGTTAGTTCTTGCCTAACTCAACAACGGCTTATCATGCACCCCTGTTAAAACGTGTATCTAAAATACATGTAAATTTTACATTTTTAAAATCGATTATTTTCGAAAATTTTTACATTATCCTACAAAATTTTTGTTCTGGTATGCTTAGAAAAGTGTCCTTTTACCAATATTCAATAGGAAAAAGTTCAATTTTTGGTATAAGTTTCCTGGCAGATCTCTTTTTGGGAAACTATATGAATTCTCAGGAAATCTGAAATGTAGGAAATCCTAGGATCATAGAAAATACTAGAGATGAGCTCTTTGTTTTGATTTTCAGTTTTTCAAAAGGAAATCTTAAAGCAATTCAGGAAGAAATCCGGGAAAATCTTACAAAATTCTCGTAACAGCAAATCTAGTGTACAAGAATTTGTCTTGTGATTCCCCCTAGTCGACTTTAAGAATTTCATCATTTTCAAGTGATCGACTCGTTTCCTCTGATTTTCTCTGATATTAGCTTCCCCCCTTTGGGTAAGAGACTTTTATTACGTTGACTCACCCCTTCGAGATTGATTTGAGATTACTTCGAGCGGAAATAAATGCTTAAAAAATGGATACAAGTTCTATTGTTTCTGAAATGCAACTGTAACCGAACTTACTTTCCAAGTTCCAAAGTTTCAAACTTCCCTTTGCAACGCTGCCAAGTCATGAAACTAGCAAACAATTAAGTTGTTTGATTCTGTAAAATTTTAAAGTTACCAAGCTGAAAACACAATACGGTTCAAATTTAATCTCGTAAGCTCCCGGCAGATAATTTAATTAATGTTGGATTCAACATTAAACAGAAAATTTTCAAAAACTCAAGTTTCCACCGTAGTTTTCAACGAATAATTAGATTGCTACAAATATTACTTAAATCATCGTTGTCAGTTTTCCTAATTAGGTTTTTTGTGCAAGAAATTATGTTGGGAAAAAACCAATTATTGCAATCCTGTTTCGCTAGGTTGTTAGATTACGTAAACGTCATATAAATGTTTTTAAAGCTAATTATGCTTCACGGTCTTCTTTTTTACAGTTTTTGCCTGTTTTATTTTTCCCAAACACACATTTTGAGTCCGCAAAAGTAGTATGCAATAAATAATTTAAAAAAATATCGGTAATTTTGTGTCATAAAACGTTCATATTGTTAATTAATTTAATTTATTTTATGTACCTTAAACTTAACGTCACAAAGTCTGTTTAAAATGATTGAAAATAGTAACTTGGTAGAAACTTGATATTATGTTAAATTATTTAGTTTAAATTTTACGTTATCTTTGTGAAATCCATCATAAGAGTAAGTTTTCGATTAGTATTTTTGTACGTAGGCAGCATATTTTGTATTTTATTCTAAAATAAATACAGTTTGGCAATAAGATAATCGAAGGTATTTTAACAATAATTTAGTACTAAAATCTGAATTAAAAAGTTTTAAATTGAACAAGTTTATTAAACATTAATAACATTTAATATTTTTATTGAGCTTTCAGCGAAGGTTGACGATTTTTTCAAAAGTTATTTATCGCTGAAAGCTCAATAAATATATTAAAGAAAATCATTTTGTTGTAATCAATTTTACATTTAACTTTTAAAAATATATTACTCATTTAAGAAGAAGTTATTAAATTTAAAGATCGAAGTAAGATTTAAAGAATTAATTTGGGGTTTCTATTTTTACAATTTGGTTGGAAATAAAATTTGACCATAAGCTTGCCAAGATATTTTATAAATTAATAATAAAAATTGGGCGCCATAACAATTGGCGTCCAACGTGGGGCTGTAATTATAAATTTCAATTGACATCTTGGAACACATGAGGATCAAAACAATTGCAACCTACTTTTGACTCTGAGATAGTGGCGGTTTTAAAGAACAGGTAAGGTAGGCCTGGCCTACCCAAAATTTAATGTACATAAATAACATTTTCTTTATGTACAATATAATTAATATTTTAATATTATGGACAATTAATATTTGTTATTTTACATTATTTGCACTTAAAATTGCAATAACAGCTGCAAAAATTAGCATGTTTTATATTTTTATTTGTATCTGCTTCAAAGTATTATAGTGTAGGCACTGGCCTAGCTTGGTCCATATAGCGCAATGTAACAGTAGAACCATGACGCCAGATACAGCAATACAATACTTCAGTAGCTTCAGTAGCCAGCGCTTAGGCCCGTGCCTACCAGATACTTACAATTATATGATACCTCACCATAAACAGTTTTTCTTATCGGACACATGCGCGCGGCATTTTAAAGCTGTTTAGATGACAAAAAGAATATTTATCTTAAATTAATTAAATAAAAAAAAAAGAAATTAAGCGGTATTTTGCACTTTCTAGTGTATTTTTATTATTGCAAAATAGTTTAAGCGGTAGGTATTGCTATTGCGAGATTGTCTATCTTCACTTGCACTGTTATCAATACAAAAAGACATTCTTGATGAATTATTAAAAACGGACACATTTCACGACAATGACAGATTTGCGAAGAGCAAAAATAAGAGAATCAATCATTGTTTATAAATACTATAACATAATATACAGTTATTCGAAAAAGTATTCGGACGTTCCTGTGTTAGCAATGTAAATTGCTCTTTTTGGACACTGTTTTTATTATATCAAATTTTTTACAGCAATACTTATTAGACATTTCTTGTCGCAAATTTCATTTTCTTCATTTTTGTTCCTATACATTTTTTTATTTTATCGCCTCGTTTTCGACCGAGAGTGACTTAAACCAGACTCGGTAAAACTTTTAATAAAATTAAAATTGCACAATGGTTTTCTCGAGGAATTCCCATTGGATTTTTACCGAGACTGCTTTAAGTCACTCTCGGTCGGAAACGAGGCGACGAATAAAAAAATGTTTGAAAACAAAAATGAAGGGAATGAAATTATCTACAAAAAATGTTTGAAAAGTATTTTTGTAAAAGCGATTTTTATATGCTAAAAAGAGTTTTCAAAAAGTACAATTTACATTACTAACATAGGAGCGTCCGAATATTTTTTCGAGTAACTGTAAGTAATTCTATTATTTAAATAAAATAACTTAATAGAGCATATTATTATAACTCAAGAAAATATTCACATCTTCCGCAGATTTTATCTATTTTATCTAGAAGAGAACATAACAGTGTATAAATGCATTATTTTTTCTATGCCGAAAACTTTCTAACAGTTTATTTCTAAAATAATTAGGAGAGCAAATAATTAAACAAAAAGTTTTGCGTTTCAATTTTTTAATAATATAACTTTGTGGTAGTTTTATGATATAATTTGATAAATCAATTTATTATTCGATTGTTGAGCGTACGATACCCATATTTCCGGGAAGCCTTGTAGATAAGCGAATCGTATCATGAATTTACAACAGCTATCTAAAAATAAAGATTAATTATTGAGTTTACTGCGATCAAAGTCATTATTTAATATCAAGAAGATGCTTCTATAAAAAAAAACCAAACACCAAGATAATGATACGTATTTAAAAAACATTTTATCTTTGACCATATTTATACTCCTGGGAAAAAATACTCTTCTGAAGTTCTCGCAGTAGTTTTTTGTGAATTTTGTGCATCTCTCGCGAGACAGCTTAGCCCTTGACCTTTAGATGCGCAGAAAACTTTATATAAATTTTTCTCACTTTCTTTTATTTTGATTGAGAAATACACCCTAAAAAGGGTTTGAGGAATTTTTTTATAAATGTGACATGTGACTGATTTCAAAAACTTAACTTTGTCTATGTTTATTAGCTTTATTATAATTTTCTTTATTTTCCATTAACAAAAAAAATAAATATCATAGGAAATGACACACGTTTACCGCACAAAATGTGATTGTGTTCCACTTCAATAGGAAATAGTCTCAATAGGCAGTAGTTTAGTCTCGGCAAATATTGCGCGAGTGCCCTTTTTAGAATTTATATTGTTATTATTTTTTGATGATTTTTTTCCAATGCATCGAGGTGAGTCGAAAATATTTTTAATGACGAATTTTGAGCTACAATACCTCTATTCATTTTAAACAAAAATTTTTTTATATTTTTTGCTTCTTTAAAAAAATAATATTTTCTGTTACAAGAAAAATAGTTATATTATTTAAAAAATAATAAGAAAAGAAATAAAAAAAAATCCTACAATAACGAGTAATATTTCTGTTTACTTCTTTTTGCTATTATTCTAAAACTAAACCGTATTTTCAGTAGATAAGCTATAATAAATATGAACCACTTTTGTCCAAATTTAATTAATTTAAATTTAAATTTTTACGGATTGAATCTATTAAATTAATTTATGACCTTATGAATAAACAATGGAAATTTGTTTTTTGGGTCCCAATTGATATACTAATTTAACTGGATATAATTTTATAACGGTTGAGATTAAGCTCTGATAGTTCATAAAGTATTTAATGAAATTTCTGTTTTCCTTTTTTAAATAATATAAATTAACCAGTTTTTTATTTATTCCAGATACCGCCATAAAAATGTTGACCAAATGTACTATTTTGATTCTACTAACCGGAATTGTTATAGTGCGAGCGGAATACAAATGCAATACAACACAAGAATGCACTAACTGTTATCCATCATTGATGACATTCGATTATGAGTGCACAATAGAAAATTATATTGTGAAAGTTAAACTTGGCGAAAAAGTGGACATAGACTGGGAAGACACAGATTACCTATATGGAAGTGTTGATAAGAATAGCACCGGTTTATTTTCTTTGAATATTGGCGAAATAGAAAATTTACAACTAAAGCAATGCCCACTTCCAGATAATTTCTTGGAGTTCATGAAACAATTGGGAATTGAAAGAACAAAAGAACTGCAATATGATTATTCTGAGGATTTGGAGAATGTTAAATTAACATCCGATTACTTCAAAGGTTTAAATTACTTAGAAGGGTTGAGCCTTGCAAAAAATAAAATGCAATCGATAGACGAAAATATTTTTCAAGATTTGAAAAATTTAAAATCGGTTACGCTCGAATCAAACGAATTTCAACAAATACCAAACATATTTAAGTTTTGTGATGAATTGGAAACTTTGGATTTGTCTTACAATAAATTGGAGAGTTTGCCTTCAAAATTTTTTTACAATTTGTCGAAACTGAAAATTTTGCATTTGCAGGGTAACAATTTGAATAATATAACCAGTGAAACTTTTAACGGTTTACAAAATTTGGAAATGTTGGAACTGAGTTATAATAAAATTTCATTTATATCGGAGAGCGGTATGGAAAAATTACACAATTTAAAGATAATCTCACTTACGAAAAATAATCTAGTCAACATTTCGAAAAACGTTTTTGCCAAAAATGTTCACCTGGAATTAGTAAATATTAATAAAAATTCGTTAAATGCTCTACCTAATTACTTATTCGCCAATCTAACTAAATTAAGCGAAGTTCATCTGCAACAATGTAACCTACTGACTGTTCCGGAAAATTTATTTGAAAACTCCCATAGTTTACAAAAGATTTTACTTCGTAATAATAATATCGAAGTGTTACCAGAAAATATATTTTACCATTTAGAGAATCTACAACTTTTAGATATAAGTTTCAACAAATTGAACCAACTTCCTGATGGAGTATTTCAATTTCAGACCAAGATGAAAACTTTAAACTTAGAAAATAATTACCTGGTAAATCTAAATAAAAATCTCTTGAATTGCTTGAGCTCATTGGAAGTGATAAATTTCAAAAATAATCGTATAGAATCAATTCCCAATGAATTATTCCAAAACACAGTAGCTCTGAAAGAAGTTATTTTTGCCAACAATTATTTAAAATTTCCTGAAAATGCACTAAATTATGGGTGTTTTAAATACAATTTTCAATTGGAAAACCTTGATCTGAGTAGTAATAATTTATCGTTTATTGCATTTGATTGGATTTTGAACAAGACAAATCTGAAAGAATTGGATTTGAGTCATAATTTCATAACTTTCATATCTGTAAGTATAATTTCTCTGGAGAGAAGTAAACTTGAAGTTTTATATTTATGTTTTAATTTCAGCTTAACGATTTAGATGCAGTTCCCAAGAATGCGAAAATTAATCTAAAATTTAATAATATTTCAAGAATTAATTTAAAGATAGAAAAGGTTGCAGAAAACATGAGAATGCGAAGAAACAACAACAGGAGAATTTATTTGGAAAGTAATCCTATAACTTGCGATTGTTATCTTTATGATTTTTTCCAATACTACCAACAAACAGCATCAGAATTAATTAAAGCAGATCCAGAAAAATGGAAATGCGCATCGCCCAGAAATTTGGCTGGCCTACCAATTAATGCATTAAAACCCTATATGTTGAAATGCTCTTTTGATCAATTGAAGTTGGCGAGATGTTCTGAGGAGTGTGATTGCAACTATCGTCCATCAGATAAGAGCATTCAAGTTCGTTGCTCAAATAGAGAACTCACCCAAGTGCCAAAATTAATTTTGCCAAAGGAAGGTAATTATTCCCACGTAGAAGTTGATTTATCCAATAATTCGTTAAGTTCTGGTCCAAATAAAAATATGGGATACGAAAACGTGACGAAGTTGATTTTATCGTCCAATCATATTAATGCATTGACATGGATGCCTTCTAAATTAAAGGTTTGTTTTAAATTGAAAATGTTTTAACATTTTTGTAACTTGTCGTCTGATTTAGGTTTTGCGTTTGGATGGTAACAGCATAAGTCACTTAACTTCCGATGTAATTACAATACTTAATTCTTCAGAACTTACCAACATCACTTTAGGAAACAATCCATGGAACTGCGATTGTCTTGCAGTGGATTTGTTTACTTACCTAGTTTCACATATCGAAATTACCCAGGTAAATTTTACTTCTAGATTTTTGCATCGACTTATTTTGATCTGTATTTTTGTTGTAGATGGATATAAATAATATTACATGCAGAAATGGAGGAAAAGCATTGAGAATGCTGACTCTTCACCAATTATGTCCAAGGTCTCAAAAGGAAATCTACATTATTTGTACCATGAGCATTTTAATTTTATTAATTGTCATCACGATAATTATCGCGTATAACCGCAATAAACAAGAAATTAAAGTCTGGATGTTTGCACACAATCTATGCTTAGGATGGCTTTCAGAAGAGGACCTCGACGAAGATAAAATATATGACGTGTTCATGAGTTATTCTCATAAAGATGAAGAATTCGTATTAAAGGAAATACATTCGGTTTTAGAATCTGGACCAAATCCTTACAAAGTTTGTTTGCACATACGAGATTGGATACCTGGAGAGAGCATCGCTCAACAAATAGTTAACTCGGTCAAGCAGTCAAGACGAACTTTGATAGTTTTATCTCCAAACTTTTTGGACAGTATCTGGGGTAACATGGAATTCCAAATTGCTCATAATCAAGCAATGGGGGAAGGAAGAGCACGAGTTATAGTTGTTTTGTACGGAGATATTAATGTAAATGGGGATTTAAGTGAAGAACTACAAGCTTATATTAAAAGCAATACTTACGTGAAATGGGGTGATCCGTGGTTCTGGGATAAGTTGAGGTACGCTTTGCCACATTCCAAAATACAAAAACCGAAATCCTATAAAAATAATAATATGATGATTACCATCAACGATAAATCGGAACTTATGGATAACTTACCACCAACGCCAAATGCTTGTAGTACTCCACCTGTATTAACTTTGGATCCATCATTGTTGAAGAAACATCCTTTAATGTTTCAATCCGCAAATCAATGTTGAGTAATTGTTGGATTCGTCCAATAATTTGATAATTACATATCATTTACCACATAATTTCAGTACAAATTACATAATTTTAATATGTATGATACTGGGTGGCGCATAAGTCAAGTAAAATAAATTGAGGGTTGTAAATTCAGCGAATTTAAAGGTCAGTTGAAATCTGCAAAGCTGTATATGAAGTCATCAAAAGTGCCATACTTTGACGGACAGTCAATGGGTAAACCGCAGAGGAATTTTAGTGTACAAGATCTGGAAATTACAGAAATTTGAAACAAAAAGAGGAATTGGTTTTGGTTTGCGGTTTACCCTTCGCGGACAATGTAATCAGTGACCCCACCGAAGTAATGTCATCAACAGTTGATCTCAAAAAGTTTTCGATTGCCTCCCCCCCCCCCCGTCCCGCCATTTCCTTTTTGAACCGAACGCTATTTTCCAAATTGCGACGAACTTTCTATAGTGATTAATTCCTGAAATATATCTAATCGTCACGTGATTTAATTTGCGCCAACTGACGTACCTACTTAGTTTTTAATACTGATAAATATTATAAAATGTTATTGTGAGAAATTACTCTAAATTATTATCTGTAAATATTTGTAAGACTGAGTTAAAGAGATATTTTTATAAAACTTAAGTACCTATACCACATTGTTTTTTTTTTTAATGGTAAAATAATTATTCAGGTAAGTTTAATTCAGAATAAAGGTTGAGAGTTCCTTGCTCAACTTTTATTGCAAAATTTTTAATGGTGAAATAGATCAACAGCACTATTTACCATGTATGTGCCATCAGACAGATAACATATTACAATTACACTTTTTAATATTTTTAGAAAGAACATTAGCTGTAAATGATCGATTTAAAAAAGTTACAAACTTTGTGGCAAATTGGACTCTGAACGCAGTCTTTCAGCAAAAACATCCCTGAAAACCGCGCGAACTCGAAAAATTCGGATCTAGTAAGACTGAATCTTTGTGTTTCAATTAAATTGAGCTATAACGAACAAGAACCAAAAAAAAAAAAACAAAACTTATTAAATTACACGACTAGAAGTAAACTGCGGTCGACTCCGCCCATTAAAGCACGTTCCTGTGTGCAAATATGTCGACAGCCTTATTTGTTCAATCAGAAAGCCAAAGAAAACAGGATAAACAGGGTTGTTAAACTATCTGCCTGCTAGAACAGACAGGGTAAATAGAAGTCCCCCCCATCGTCACGCCGTGTCACATTTTTTAAAACCCCTCCCACAAACAACACGTCACAAAACCTAGACCGCCCTTATAAATAATTTGTTAAGAAAAAAATTAAAATAAAATTGAATACAATGAATACATTTTCTTGCTTCTCATTATTTCTTCGTTTATCTTAGTTATGTGCAACCGAAGACCGACATTAATCGTGAAATAAATTTTTTAATTTAAATTTTATCATATTTTATAACGTAATTTTTTATTTCAAACATTCTTAGTCAATATTTAAAAATTTTATCAATTTCCATATAATTATTTATGTAGTAATTTTTATTTTTTTTTGTTGTTTTCTAAACCCGTTAAATGTAAATCAATGTCTTTTTTATTGTTTTTTAAATAAAATTTTTCGACGTATACCTTTACGGTTAAAATTCATTATTTTAACGTTTTTGTTTAGTTTGTTTTATATTATAAAATAAAATTGATAAACTGCGCAAACGTCACGTTTCCCCTCTTGTCACATATCGTTACGTTAAGCAATAACCCCCCCCCCCCCCCTGTTTGCAAACGTGTTCTATGGATGGTCCCTATAATCCTTGACCAAGTACTTGTAGGTTTTTTGACCGTACTTTCCTCACAAAATGCTGGCAACATCTTTGAGATCAAATTATTCAGTATTCTGTTCAAAAAATTTAGTTTTTGAGAAAATATTAAGATCTGAAATGTATTGAGCGTACATGGACTTGCATTTCCAAGTATAGTGATGTCAAACTTCTGAAATATCCTATCACTTCAATTTTACCCGTTTTTCGATTACTGTCAGTTAAACCTCACCACGATTTGAACTTTTTTCTATTGACCATAGGAAAGAATACACTTTTATAAGCATAATTATTATTGTAACAAACATTTTTTAGGATTAGGCATTAGTTATCGAAAAAACGGCATTTTAAAATTTGAAAAAGCAGAGACTTGTAAAACGCGACATAGCAATGGCACGGGTCGCGCCACGGGAACTCGCACGTTAAGCGCCCCACTCTGTATTTTGTTGACGGTCCGTTGGTTTTCAACTACTCTTACTGTTCGCTGTCAGATACGGTTCATCAACCTGGGATCTTCATCTTCAACCAAAGAACTGCACAAAGCCAATCGATTCAAGTCACTGACCGAAATAGCGGAGCAGCGCGTGGAGGAAGAAATAAATTCCAAAGAAGAAAACACCAATAGCCACAGCAAGCTCAACCTTGACAGCGACGACCCCAAGAATCAATCAGGGACGACTCCCCCCCCTCCTCCCCACAGAGGATCCAAAAGACACGCGCTACCGCCTCCCCCCCCATTACACTAAAGAACATAGCAGAATGGCCCCGGCTATTAAAGAAGATAGAAAACGATGGGACAAAATACACGGGCGTCAGGAATACCCAGGAGGTACTCGCAACCACCGAATACCACAGAAGCCTGGTGAAACTGCTAGAAGCAAACCTAGCAACTGACATCGACGGATTCTTCACGTTCAGGTTAGAAGAAGAAAAACCCTTGAAGGTGGCAATCAGAGGGATCCACCAATCGATCAAGTAATCAAAGTGGCCGGAATGTCGGAACCGAAAGCCCTACCTCTACTACTAGTGACCCTTTCCAAAATCGAGGAAAACAAACGAATCTTCGAAGTTGAGAAGATTTTAGAGATTGATGTGTCGCCAAATAAGAAATTCCAATTGGGTCGGTGCCACAGGTGTCAGACATTCGGGCACTCACAATGCGAGTGCAAGTCAGCGGCCAGGTGCGTGAAGTGCACAGGACCTCACTTAATCAGCGCATGAGTGAAAACGAAAAAGACGCCAGCAACCGGTGCAAACTGCGGTGGCCCTCACCCCGCCGGCTACAGAGGGTGTAACAAATTCCCCAAAGTACGAATGGGAACGAAACGCGCAGAATACGCGATAAAAACGTCAGAACCTTCTCAAACCTAGAACCAATGGGGACAACGAACGAGGTCACCTCCAGAATATTGGTAATTATAATGGCCCAAATAACCATACACGAGATAAACACGTACGCCATACCCGTGATAGTTAGTAGCCTGAAACCCCAGGCACAAACAAACTAAGCTCAACACAGAAAAAAACGGAAGAATAACTCACCACCGGAGGTAACGAGCTAAAAGTAAAAAATGAATCACCAGACCTATCGACCGCGTTATGTATTTGTTAAAATATAGGCGCCGAAAGCATCCAGGAGATCTGTTTTGACAAACTTAATAACGGCAAATCATACATCCATGTGAAAACGAACATTTCCCTATCTATCCCCAGGGACCAATAACCCAGCCAGATCAAGCCTAGCGCTTTAAAAAAGAGGAAAGATACCTCAATAAACTCCAACGCCCGCTGCCCACATGAGTTGAAGGAGATAAACGGTAACACGTGGTACCTCCATATAGCCAATAAGTTCATCGTTCATTATCTAAAATACATGTGTGGTGGCACAGTCATGCATGCAGGACAATGTCACTGCAGCTACATTCCATGGTATTACTTGACCATTGGAAATTAATTTGGAAATCCAGGAACTTAAGGATAATGTTTCCGGCTAATAACAAAAAAAGCAAATGCTGAGCGTTGTCAAGGTTTATCATGATTAGCTGGAACAGGGGTTCGCAAAAGGAACAATAATGTTCCAACGCAATTTTAAATATTCCGCCTAACAGTTATATTGTATAAAATTTAAATCTGTATATAATTAGTATTCTTGTCCACGTTGATTTATATTATTTATCAGAATAAAAAGTTTTGTTATAAAAACTAAATTATTGTTAAATTCACTAACACATGTAAATTTTTTAAATAAAGCTTTTTTAGGCGCGACTAAGGGGTAAACTAAACGATAATGCAACGAAAATGCGTTACGGCGATATTTTTAAATTAATAACTAGTAACATAGGTGCAACAAAGACGAACCGAAATAAATTTTTGAATGAATTAAAAAATACGGTACGTCGAAAATAATAATGATACCTAATGTATACGTTAAAAAAAGACAGCTACATTAGCTCTTAGCGATTTTCAGATTTTATTCGAGTTCATGCTTTGGTTTGCTAGATTTTCTATTGAATAAAAGCAATATTCTATTGAATATTGTAATTCTACAAGCACGGCAGTAAATAACATTAAAAATGTAACAATACAACCCAGAAAGTTAAACTTAACGTTAGGAACAAAATAAGTTGCCACTTGAAAGTTATCTCATCCACATACAAAACGTTAACTTGTTCTAAGATTAGAACAAGAGATTTTCCTTAATAATTAAATTTAAAATAAAATTGCAACAAGTTTAGTTTTATCACAAATAAATATTATTTGTAGGCACTTTAATAAATTTAGATGAATTATCGCATTTACTTATTTATAAAGATTAGATAGTGGTTCTAAAAATTATTAAAAAAGGTATTTTTTTTCAAAATCAAAATATCCTTACATTTTACATCTCAGAATGCATAGTATAAAATGATGTCCATTTTGTTAGTAAATATTTAAAAATAGTATCACATTTATATAAGCATATAATGGCTTCTATTCCTCGAGTCACCACTTTTGGACGATTTAAAATATTTGTTAATTATTTTAAATTCCTCTACCCTGTTAGGAACTGTAAGTCTTCTTTGGATTAGTTCTTATACGGTTGTATCCTAAAAATAAACAGAAAAATGTATCTGTTTAGAGAATATTGCGTAAAATAAATTTTTTTATATAAATAAAGTACATTTATAAAGAAAATAACATTTTTACTTTGCGAACTCCTTATAAAGTAAAGCATTATTATTTGAACAATTTTACCCCCTATTTTTTCATCCCCTTAAATAATTTTTATTATTTTTGAAAAATGTCTGCAAATCAGAAAATCACATCAGATTTTTTTACATACCTTGCAGTACACCGACACATTTGCTTTATCGTCTGGAATTCTTTGGTAACATATTCTAGTAAAATATTTGGTATTGCGTTTCTTAGCAAATAAAACTCCCCCGATAATGACAATCACTAGAATTATAACACCAACGGAAGAACCGATTGCTATTCCTATAAATAAAAACATTTATATAACATCACATTTGCTCTAAAAATATTTACCAGCAGATGAAGTAGCAACTTCTGGTTTTTCTAATAGCAAACAGGCTGCGTTGGTAGGAACAACTATTTCTGTACGACAATTGGATGTCTGAAACGCAAAATTTTTAATAACATCAATAAATTTTTAATAAACTATTTACCTTTAAAATGCTTGGTGTATCGTTGGCTCGATTAGTACATTTTAACCAAACGTCTGACTTAATCATGTCACCATTGATACATCCCTGAGATGTGTACGATAATTTGACCATTGCACTACTGTAATTAAATTTAATTGTTGGGCAAATATCTGTTATTGGCATAACCAATTCTTCGTTTTTGCATATAAAACCTTTACACGCTTCTAAAAGTTTGTTGAACACAACGAAATAGTTATTATGGCCCGAGTTAATCTGCAAGAAATAATCAAATTTTCCTTAAAAATTCAATGGGCGATAAAATTTACCTCAATAGTTTCAAGAGCAGTCAAATTAAAAATGTAATTTGTTTTGTTATTTTCTATTGTGCAGTTTTGTAGTTGTATTATTTTAGACCGAGTTGGTTTAATAGTGGAAGTGTGCATTTCGGTTGTCACAATGATAGCATTTTCTGTCTTTTCTTTTTCAATATTAATACTGCTCGGTGTCAATGCAATAGTTGGCTTTTTTGTGATCGATATTTGATTTGGATTATTCAAAGGCAAAACTAAAAATAAATGCAAAATAAACGTTAAAAGTTCAAAACTTTGATAATCTTTAATAGGTACCATTATTTTTAAATTTTTCATTTGGAGAGCCTTTTTTCGTTTTATTAAAACAAGCGTATTTTGTTTTCCATTGAAATTCATAGAAACAATTTTCTTTTTTGACAAGCGAAGGTCCTTCCTAAAAAGGATAAATATTACGTTTTAGAACCATCAATGGTGACGACATATACCGATATATCTGGAGGTGGCAAACATATAAAATTAATGGTACTTCGGTACTTATCAAAAGAGCAAGCACCTCCAAACGTAGAATTTAATTTTAATGTTTCGTTATTGTACTCGAGTTTGGTACTACCGAAGTATGCAATTTGTTGGTATCTAAAATAAATATCATAACTGCAATGTTAGAAATATTGATGTAATTTGCTCGACTCACTTGAACTGAAGATGAGGATTGGTATAATTAACCATATATATAGCCGAATCGGGCTCACATAACAGATCTGTTATTGGACTACAAACATTTAAAATGTATGTAATATTGGAGTCATTGGGATCGTTGAAATAATAATCATCGTCCATTTTCGTTAAGGAACTCAAATTAAAATTTCTATTGTCTGAATTAACAACACAATTTATTTTTTTATGAGTTTTTCTGCACGCCAATGGAGTTCCAATAGTAATTTCAAATTTGCACTTATCAACCAATAATATAAATACTTTAATATACAAATTATTAACTAGTGAAATATAATAAATTAAAAAGTTTTTAATCGAACAAGTTAATCAATCATTAATAAATATTAATAATTAATATTTCTATTTCTAAAAGTTATATTAAAACTGGTTACTGTCAGACAACGATCATCTTGAATATCAAAATTTCAACTGTGCTATAAGAAAGAGGACAATTTTCTGAGTATAACGCAACAAAAATTTCGGAGGTCCATGCATTCGTTTTCGAAAAAACGGCATTTTAAAGTTATATAAAAGCAGGTAGTTGTAACCCCATACACCCTGTTGCAACGAGTCGCGTCGCGGTAAACTAGCACGTCGAGTCCCTGCTCTTCATTTTGTTGACGGTACGAGTGCTTTGATATACTCTTAATGTTGTTGTCAGTCGCGGTCAACACCCGGACGAGTTCTATGGCTTCGAGTTCCACCCTTGGTGAGTTCTGTCATTTTTCAGGGATATTTTTTTGCCTTACACAAAATCGGCTAATCATGCAGCCGTGTTAAAAGGCGTATCTAAAATACATGTAAATTTAAATTTTTCAAATTCGATTTTTTCGAGAACTAATGCATAGACCTCCGAAATTTTTGTTCTAATATGCTTAGAAAAGTGTCCTCTTTCCTATAAGTGCAGTTGAAATTGAGAAATCGTGATGATCGTTGTCTGACAGTTCCCTTAAAACTTTTTAATTTATATTATAAATATATTTTTTATAAATTTATAATATTATATAATATAATATATTGCTGTGATTTAATCGATCAAAAAAAAATACCATAATTTAAAATCTTTATACTTGGTCAAGGATTGAACTTCCAAAAATCCAATTTTGTATCCAAAAAAATTGTTTATTAAAAATAATATATTTCTTATATTAATCAAACATATAATCCAAAAAAATAATCATTTCAAAAAAACTCACAATAAATCTCGGTTGCGGTCAAAACCGACCAAAAATAAACTTTCAAACAATATTCAAACTACGATACTCAAAATTTCGCAATCTCAAGCGCCAAAAAATTCAAGAGCCAAAAATCACACGTCCTCCCCAGCGACCATGTTTGGCAAAAAGCCCCCACTCTGCTCAGTTTTCCGCCAACCTTAACTTTTCAAAAATTAATACAACCTTTAAATACAAAAATTACAAAAAGTATCAGATGCGGCCAAAAATTACTTTGTAACACGACAATATATTATAATATAAATTTTTTAATTAAACAAGTTTAATTAACTTGTTCTATTAAAGCTTTTTAATTTATAATATAAATATATCTACTTGATTGCAAGTAACGGAAACGTTGTTTCCCAAACTGATTGCTTACCTGAGTGTGTAAAACTTCGTCTTGAAAAGAAACGGAATAATGACAAACAAAATTAATTTTTGTTAAATATCTGTCGTCACCACACTCGATTCCTTCGAGATTCATACTTAATGATTTATTGGTTTGTACCAAAATTTGGCTTGTGTAACCTATGGTGCATAGTTGAATTGGTGGATTATTTAAATCAAGTCGAATTATGTTGTTACATACCTACAAGAACTTCTCTTCCGTCTTTGATCCAGCAAACACTAACGCTGGAATCATTATTGCAGGGTTGAGCTAAGGAACCGCATAAATTATATCTAAGGCGACTAGAATCGCTTAATATCAATATTTTATCATCAGTCTTATTATGAAGACCACTTAAGTCTAGTATATCATTAAATTTACAATTGTCTTCAGATTTTCTCTGCAAAAATAATTCAACTGTAAATTAGTGTAAATTATCCAATATTTCAAACTTACATATAAAATAGGACAAGCAGTGGGAGTTATCCATTTTAATCTGTAAGTACACTCATCAGCATACTCCACAAATTGCGGTCCGCTTTCGTGATAACCACAAATAAATTCGATTTCAGTACTAATAGTTCGATTAGAATTTTTGGTACATACACTTCCGTCTAAAAGAAGAAACCTGCTAAACACTATTAAATCAACGTGGTATAGGCAGAAATATCTGCCCATGATGTTGAAAACACTTAATTAGCCCCCCCCCCCGTGATTCAAAAAACTTTGGTTTTCATATAAATATAAAGATTTTTAGTTATACAACCACTGCGCTTAAGTTGGCCGAAAGAATTAGGTCGTAGCGTTACTATACAACCGCTATCTAAACGAACACCTCCAGAATATAGGGGTAGTAGAAGATCTTACATGTAGAATGTGTGAGGAGGAGGAAGATATGAAGTTGTCCAGCCCTATCCTCCAAAAGGCTAAGATGCCTCGGTTTCCCATATCCCATTTCTCCCGAAAACCGGGAGAGGGAGATTACCTAAGTACCCATCATCTACGTAATCAACTTTGTTGAGAAAACAAATCTGTTGAAGTAATACTTGGAAAGCGGGGTACAATAAGCCTAGAGCCTCAGTGCAAGTGCGTTACAATAAAACTTACCAACAAACGTCCCTTTCACAGTATACTCATCCACTCGAAAATTGAGAGGTATACTTCCTAAGTTGGTATATCTGTTTATTCCATTACTAGTTTCTTTCAAACATATCTGAGAAAACTCTTCTAAAACAATTAAATTATTATTCACTTTCTAACGGATAATTAAAAATTTAATATTACATAAATAAGCATTTAGATATAAATAGTAATGTTATACTGAACAAACCATTGCAAGTTGAAATTTCTTGATTATTAAGATGTAATGGACCGCACACATTAATATTTATGGTACCATTGTAATTTCCAACCCTCCAGCCCCCGTTTGGTTTATTGAGCCCCGATATATTATACATCCAGTTATTGTCGACGTCCATTATCTATACATACCAAAGAAAACTTATTTTGCTGATGAGGAATACAGGGTCTAGTACGTTAAGTAAGCACCGTAGTTACCATAGATATACTTATAAAAGTTGTATAATTTAAGAGATGATATTAAAATGAAACGAATAAACTATGGATAAACTCCAAATATCGAATAATTTAGGAAATAATCGAGTTTTGCATAGAAAACCTGCAAAGAGATCATTCTGTGAGCGGTGCGTGTGTGTTTACGTACGAAGGAGTCGACTCACTTCACCGTTAGCGTTGCAGCTGTTAACATCATTTAATAAATTTATTTAAAATAGGAATTGGTTCATTTTAGCCGAATTTCACTTAAAAACAAAAATCTGCGTCTTTGCCAAGTAGGATCGGTCTAGCGAGATATTTTGAGTAGGTAGAGCACTATACCCTTTACTCCGGTCCCCTACGCTACGGGTGCTACGGACCGTTTTGCAAACGCAACCAAGACAAATCTCGGATCCATCTTAAAATCCAGTCACCAGGGGTAATTTTCAAAAAACACACAATGAGCTGGACTAATCTTATGGAAACAGCCAATGCAGTAGCCGTTTTTCATAATTGTTATTTTTCGATTTTTTTGTCAAAAATTCATGGATGATCCATAAATTTTAAAAGTTATATGTGCAATTTAGGCTATAATCCACCATAGTTTCTTAAAAAAAAAAATTTTAATCGAATGCTCACTTATTGTACTACTCCCAGGAATACATTTCAAATAAAGATCAAAATTGGAAAAATGATAAACATTATAATATGAAACCGCATAAGAAAAAATTCAAATAAGCAAACTTTGCAATTTTCCAATTTTTTACTTACCAAACAGTTTAAAGGTAATTTAATGCATCCCAAAGAAGATTCCACTTCAAAATTAAATTTTTTATGTGAGGCGGATTCTATGCGTTTACCATTTGATACAGTTTCAATTGCCCAATTACATTTAATATGAATTATAGAGTGGATTTCTAAAAAAAGACCCCATGTTTTATCCTAATTTGGATACTAAAACCTACTTACTCAATTTGTTTAAAACATAATGTCCTGTAATTGTTAATTTGTTGTTTTCATAAACAATAGTTTGAGAAACATCGCTTAAAGATTTCCTGTCGCCGTTACTGTTAATTTCACATATAGAAATACCAGCGTCACATTCTTCAGATTGTTTAAAAAAACTTAGAAAATATGTTTTGTTGTTTTGTGTAATATTTAAACTTTTTACTTTCTGTAATGATCTCACATTTATAATATGGTTATCTACGGTGCTGGTGTAGTAAGGTTGCTTACATGCTATGTAATCTTGCATTTCTAAAATCCAGTTACAGTTGCTCTTCCGATACAAGGAATGCTAAAATAAACTCATATGTAAACAATATTGTTAAATTTTGGGGTTAAAAAAGATTTTGGGATCGCCCCTGGCTGTTGCGTTGATTTTTATGATGAAAAATGTGTTGGAAGTATCACCCACATCTCAAAATAACTTTTACAATAACCGAAATTTAATTACTGCATTTTAATTTAATGAAAGTCAATTACATCTAAGTTATAGCGGCGTGTTATTAATTTCTTAATATATTATTATTAATAAATAAAAATATCATACTTCGTTACAATTAAACTTGATAGTTATAGAGTAGTTTTCCGATGAAGTACAAGGTTCCCCGCCAATAGATTGAAGATGCCTTTGATTATTATCTATAAGTAATATTACATAAATTAAAAAATTATTCAAAAAAATACCAAAATCTTAGAATATTAATCATAACATGAAAGTAGTGTTTGAACCAAGGACAGAGCTGGATCTTTTCTCTGTCAGTAAAGGAGAACAACACTGTTCTCACGGGGGCAATCCCTCGGATAGTCGAAAACAACCGAACTAGTGTTCTCTGTTATAAATATTCTAAGGATTACTGTAGGACAGCCGTGTACTCTAATTCCATTTATATCATTCAATAATTATATCAAGACTGTTTCCGAGCAACCCCTGAATATTATCAGTTCACTTGGACTGATACTTACAATTATATCCAGGGGTACTTAGTTCGTTGGTTTCGTATTGACAAAACAACATCTGTCTTTGTAATTAATTTATTTTTACACCACTTCATCTTATTTAGTTTAATTATATTATTCTTATAGTCGTATACCTAGTCGGGATATAAGTTCTGTTACACAGTTTTAAATTAATTTCTAATGTGTAAAACTAATAAATTCAATTATGTTATAATATACTGTTTTATTACTTAATATAGTAATCATTGACTAATCTTGCTATAACATGAGAGTTCTGATAGTACGAAAACGCCCACTTATTTTCCTGTCAGCTATTCCTATACTTATTTCACTATTTGAAATACTGCACTTATGTAAAGCAATAACTGTTATTCGATTTATTAATAATTAAACCTAACAAAATGTTAAAAAAATAAAAATTTTAACTGTTAAGCACAACATTTATTTTAAAGTTTGATCAATTTCTTGATTTTTTAAAATTTTAAATTTTTCAATTTTGTTTGGTGTATTTGCTCTCACTTGTTATTTTTACTGTTATACATGACTGAGGATCGATAATAATCGTGAAATAGGGGCCTTTATATTATGTTACAGAGTTTTTTATTTTATTTTATAGCGTAATTTTTTCAGAATTCTATTTTCTTGTTTATTCTAAGTTCAATCCTGTTAAATGTGAATTATTGTTATTTTAGCGTTTTTTAAATATTATGTTTTCTTTGTAATATGTATTCTGTACTTAATAGTTAAAAATTTTATTTTTTTAACATTTTGTTAGGTTTAATTATTATAACATCACATACTACTAAATACCACAAAAATACTTAAAAAATTCTAAAACTTTTTTAAGTTATTTTCTATTTGTTATTCGATTTGTTAACAACAAAAGCACTATACGCGGATGACGCCATCATCGCTACTTCACTAATTCAAGACACACTAGATGAGATGAAATATGAAGGAATATGAAGACATCAAAATATTCGATAAAAAAATCCCGTGGGTGAATTCCACCAAATATCTAGGAATACACCTGGACAAAAACCTCACGTGGATAAAGCACATCGACGCGATCAACAACCAAGCTAGAGGAGCCATGGCTGCAACACAACCACTAATCGGGATACGCAGCCAGATGGAAACATACCTCCAAGTAAAACTGTACAAATCCTTAATCAGACCCTTCTTAACATACGCAGCCCCGGCATGGGCATTCGCGTCACACAAACAAATGAACCGCTTAAATATAGTACAGTATAGTACAAATAAGTCCATCCTAGCTGATGCCAAAACCGACCATATGGAGATATTCATAAAGAAGCTAACCGAAAAACTTTACGCAAGATGCCCCAGAACTCCAAAAATCCTCAAATCGCAAGTTTAGGTCAATATGTCGCCACAAGCGACCACTGAGTATCCTAGCTCCGTCACAATAATCACTCCGCTCATAGAGGAGAGAAACGAAGAAAAAACAAAAAACCGGAACCGGTTGAGCGCTAGTCCTAGCACATACTAAGTATCACCCAAAAGCTCAGATATTTTACTAATCCGTATTTTTCACAGATCCATCCTAACTCCTTCCAAAAAAAAGAACAAAACGAATCGGGACCCTCACGACCAGCGATAAATCGACCCCAAGTATCAACAGACTCTAAGTATAAACGTATCGCGAACAAAATACTAACCATAATCAAACTAAACAAATGTTAAAATAATAAATTTTAACTGTTGAGTAAAGAATACATACTTACATAGAAACATAATATTTAAAAAACACTAAAAAATGACAATAATACACATTTAACAGGTTAGAACTTAGAATATTTGAATAAACAATAAACAATTTTTCAATCTTTGTTTTGTATATTTTTCTTACTTACGTTTTTCTTATGTTATATACGACTGATAATCAAAAATAATTGTGAAATAAAGGCCTTTATATCGTATTACAAACTTTTTATTTTTAAAAATTTTTATCATTTCTATAGTAACATTTCTTCTAACCTGTTAAATGTGTATTATTGTCATTTTTTGTGTTTTTTAAATATTATGTTTCTATGTAAGTATGTATTGTTTACTTAACAGTTAAAATTTATTATTTTAACATTTGTTTAGTTTGATTATTTATACATTGCATACTACTAAATATACCACAATAAATACTTAAAAATTTCATTTTTTAAGTTATTTTTCTATTTAAAATACTAACCCTTTCTTCTTTAAGATGGATTAATGCGTTCATAAATGTTAATAGATAAATGGTGATAACTTGTTTGTTTTGATCTGTGTATGTAAGGCCCCTTGGCCTCAATTACGACAAGCCTTTCTCCTAAACATTTAAATCATCTCAATACCCCCCGATAACTCCTTCCTGCGGAATCTTCGAACTAAACGGGTAACTGACTGACGAACTACAGAATTTCTCAAGAACTACTAACTAGGTTTATTTGCTAACCAAGAGCGATCAAAATCTCTTTTATTCTCAAGTTTTATATTTTATTTTTTTAATTTTATTAGTAGGTACTATTTTATTTTTATGTTCAATTTTATTTTTATTCTATCCGTAATTTTACTTTTTAATTTTTTTATTTCTTATTTTGTTTTCCCTTCTGGCCCCTTTCATTCTCAAAACTTATTTTTTCTCTTTAGCCCCTGTTCGATCCATACTGATAGTATCGAAAACAAACGCCATTAAGGCTCCAGGCCACATCGGGGTTAAGTAATCCCACCAAAATTACCCAACGCCAGGTTTTTTTCAAACATCAGATGAAGTTTTAAGGCAGCCTTTCGGCTGTCATGCACTCCATTAGCCACTTCATGCTTCTTCGATTTGTTTTCACACCCCAATCCATGTTGCTAGTTGTACACAAAAATTTCGACCGTGGTCTATATAAGTTGCCAAAAGAAAGGACTTTCTAAATATATACTTGTTTATCACCCCTTATAATCGTAAGCTGTAAAACCTAACGGTTTTTTACGAGTACTAACATAATTTATTTCCCAACTAGGTATATTACAATTAAAATTATTATTACATAAATTATACATAGTGTTGGAAATTAAAAAATATTGGGTAGGGACTTTGCGTTATGTTTACTTCCCACATTTTTAAGTGACCTTATCAGTTCATTCTCAAATGTGTGTATTTATCTTTTCTTTAATCGAAATATAAATATAAAATTTCACAGAATAATAAGATATTATCAAAATCAAATATACGAAATTGTAAAATCGTTTTTTTATAATTTTCCTTTGCATAGGAAAATAATCGTATACAAATTATTTTGGTAGATCAAAACAACCATAATCTAATTATATAAGTCAGTTTTGTGGGGTGGTGTAACCGTGTAAAAAGCCTACAATTTTAAGCAGCAGTAGCAGACGGATTGCAAAATTTTTTCTCTCTGGGCTTGCTTTTTGGCATCGGTCCTCGATTAAGGTGGAAAATTAATAGAAAAATTAAAAGGGTAATAATTGAGAAGAAGCAATTGATTTCAGGTCATAACACGTATAAATGTCTTGCCACAAATTAAATTTAAGCTCTTTGAACTCTGGCTCCTCCAAGAGGAATTATTAGATCATTTAACAGATAAGATGCACATAAAATCAAAAAAATATTTAATCTACTACCGTTCGGAAAAGCACACTTTCGGCATTCATTTGCGTTACCGAATAAGCTACTTTATTCGTGTTGAAACTTGAAAGTAATGTACCGGTTGTGAAAGTAATATTTTGCAGAATATAATCGTGCTTAGCCGGTGTGGGTGTCTACTGGTAACAACTAACTGGTTAATTTTTCTCGAATACTTTTATGTAAATGTCAATCAACCATGCTACCAATCAATAATTAAAAAAAACACGTGGTACTCGGGTTGTCTGTAAAGTCAGTTTACGGACGATAATTTTACGTGATAACGTCATAAGAAAGCATTGATGAATAATTGCATACTTTTGTGAATTGAATTGGATTATGTTTTCTTATGACGTAAAATTATCGTCCGTAAACCGAGTGTTAATTTAAAAGGATAAAATTGAACAAATAAATCGAATTCATGAAACTGATGCTTTTGAA
This sequence comes from Cantharis rustica, assembly GCA_911387805.1. NCBI lineage: Eukaryota > Metazoa > Arthropoda > Insecta > Coleoptera > Cantharidae > Cantharis > Cantharis rustica. The sequence continues at coordinate 43,714,049 of OU426879.1, forward strand.
AAGCCCGCCAAAACCTGCTTGATATAATAATAATAATAATATATTCCTTTGCACTGCGTTAACTTGTCATTAAAACATAAATATTTTTAAAACTCTGGTTAAAAACAGTAATTTTTAAATATTATTTACAGTTTTTGCAAAATTAATTTAATTAATTTGTTTAAATATAATCACGAACAATTAGTTATAGAAAAACATTGATGAAAAACTGCATACTTTTATGAATTGACTTATGTTTATGTAACAGATAATACGAATTAAAACTATGTTATTACATTAACCCTCAATAAGTTAGTGCGTATGAAACATAATTGTATCATTTGATGATCGCGAGATCAAACCTCATGCCGGACAAATTTTTTTTAATGGCATTTTATAATTCAAATGATGTCTATGTATGATGCAAAGCCGATAGTGCCTCTCTCTCGCTTGCGGAACGTGACAATTTTTCGTACGTGCAGCCAGTATATCAATTTATAAGACATTATCACGTCAAAAATGTATGATTTATTTTATTAAAATTATAACTTAGGAGTCTAGTCTAAGTAAAAGTAGGGCTTCTCATAGAGAGTCTGTATTAGGGTTGACGTTACAGACGAGTCACAAAAAGTACATTTGCTCTAAATAAAACATTAATTTTTCTTTCAACGTAAAAATAATTAAAAGCTAGATGTTAACCTTGGTTTATTATACAACAATGTTTCGTTTCGTTACATAATTTTTATTTATGAAAACATTTATTTTTATAATGTTATAATTCGAATCAGTGTCCTGATGATCATATAATAAACCGAAACCGGCCAACACTTACACTTAGTAACTATTATTTTATTTGAATATAAATCGTCTAGATAATTGCAATTTTCAAAATTTTAATTTACTGCTGTATAGTTTGAGATATCGAGCAGCCTTCAAATTTGTATTTTTGTTTAATTTTTAAAAATACACAATGCCAAAGTTTTGAATTTTAATAAGAAGGTCGAGTCGAGATAATAATAAAAACTAATTCAAAAATAGTTTTATTTACTTATTGATGCACTGGAGATTAAATTTGAGAAGAATTAAAATAAATTATGAATAAATCAATTGAATAATGGTTTTTAGGATAATCAATTTAGAAAATATCACAATTCTGAATTTTTAGAGTTGTCATTATTATTTGAAAAAATAATGAATAATTATGTATTATTAAATTTAATTGATATTAATTTTACTGCTGGAGATGTGCGGCGACGTTAATGTAATACTTTGGAGCCGTTCATCGACGGCACTAAAGCGAAACACTTGATTTCGATAAATTTTTACATAAAACAAGAGTTGAAATGTACTTTTGCAATTACACAATTTGGCATCCGCCTTTAACATTTTCACAATTGAGGCCGTGAGAGCAAAAGTGGTGTAACCCTCAAATTGTCACAATCGGGTTTTTTGGTGTTACGCCTCTCTTTTAGTAATATCTTTAAAGTAAAATTGATCTAACCAACATTATTATAATATTCCATAGATGGTAGTGATATACATTGTTTTTGCATTCATAAATTTTACAAATTTTTAAAACAATAGTGGTGTATGAGGGATACGTCACTATTGTTTTTAGTTTGTTGTAGTTACGTTTATTTGTAAGTGATTTGTTTGTTTTTGCATTATTTGTATTTGTAGATTTGTAAGAAGTGTAAAAATGACTGACAAAGAAAATATAGAAGAGAGGTTGAACGGTAAGTCAAAACAATACGAGTAATTAGTGTAACGTGTATTCTAAGAATTCGGGTCCAAACAAAGCGATATAAACTGATTTCTTTGCCAATTGCTCATCATTTTCTGATGTTATTTAAAGTTAGATTTAAAATCGGTTTGTTTGTACCCAGAATCATGGCCTGCACTAATGATTGATGTATCACCACTAATACCCCATATACAATTGTTATAATTATTGTACTGACTATTTAGAGATTTTGGAGGGCGATAGTGGTGAAGATTTTGAAGATTCGGGGTCAGAATATCTACCATCAGAACATGAAAGGTCAGTTTCACCAGAAGGATTGGACACAACAAATACTTCCGTAACTAATACAATAGGTAATTCAAATAACAATATTTTGGCACTAACACAACGAGGTTTACCTACATCTTCAAATGGCAATGAAACAATGAAATCCAGGAAACGTACTAAAAATGAAGACATGTGGAAACGAAACCAGCAGAAGACAAAGCGTGCAAAAGGAGAAAAATACACTTCTAAAACTGGTAAAGTTGTTCCTAAAAAGAATTATTATATTGAAGATTGCTTTTGTCTAAATAAATGTCACCTAAAAATTCAAGCCAATCAGCGGATTACGCAGTTCAATAAGTTTTATGAATTGTCGAATTTTAATTTTCAAAATTCTTTTTTGTTATCACTAATAAAGATCGTAAATAGAGGCCGGATTTACAGTAGTAAAGATCAATCCAGAAGGCAGAGAGCCTGTCTTTATTATTTGCCTGATATTGACGGAAAAGAGGTAAAGATATGCAAAAAGTTTTTTTTGAAAACTTTTCAAGTTTCTGATGGAAGAGTTAGCAGATTGATAAAAACCAAATCAGAAACGAACACTCTACCTCTGGATAGAAGAGGTAAGAACAAACCTATAAATAAAACTAGCGAGGAGAAATTGACAGAAATTCGAACATTTATCCGCCAATTTCCAACGTATGAGTCACATTATACCCGCCATAAAACCGAAAATAGAAAATTTCTGGCTCCTGATATGAGCCTTCAGATCATGTATCACTTATATAAAGACTGTCATCCCAATCCAGCTTCACAATTTATATTTCGGAAAATATTCAACACCGAATTTAATTTATCCTTTCATCAACCTATCTCGGACTCTTGTAAGAAATGCGACATGTATGAAAATAAATTAAAATACACTACAAACGAAGCAGAAAAGGTTGAACTAAATGAAGCCCGTGAACTGCATCAAAGAAAAGCAGATTCTGCCAGAAATGGAATGAGAAACAATGCGGAATCAGCCAAGAGTACTGAAAATAATACAACGGTTATAGCTTTTGATCTAATGAAGACTTTACCGACACCAGTACTTAGTACGGGTATATGTTACTACAAAAGACAGCTTTGAACGTACTGTTTGGGAGTACATAACTTGATCACCAACGAAGGCTACATGTATGTGTGGGACGAGTCAGTTGCTTCACGAGGACCGCAAGAAATAGGATCATGCCTTTTACATTTTATTAAACATTATGTTACAACAACGAAACTTATTATGTATTCTGACCAATGCGGAGGACAAAACCGTAATATCAAGATGGCTGTTCTTTGCCAGTATATTGTGTCCAATTCAGACTATTTCGTTGATGAAATTGATCATAAATTCTTGGTCAGTGGACACTCTTTCCTGCCTTGTGATCAAGACTTCGGGTTAATTGAAAAGCAGAAAAGATATTTTAAAGACATTTATGTGCCAGATGATTGGCTTAAAGTTATTTTTGCGGCGAGAAAGATAGAGCCATTTCAAATAATCAAATCAGAATCAACAATGATGTATTCCACAAAAAATCTAGAGAAAAACATTACGAACAGGAAAATAAATGTAATTAAAAGCAAAATTGAATGGCTGAAAATACAGTGGTTACAGTTCTTAAAATCAAGCCCATTCACAATAAATTACAAATATAGCAATAATGAGAATACACTATTTGATACAGTAAATTTACAAAAAAGGTGTTCAAGGGTAATTCTTAATCTCGATGTTCTATACCCAAATGGACATGTTATTAATGAAGCCAAAAAGAAAGATTTGATGGAACTATTACAGTTTGTTTCTCCAATTCACCATAATTTTTTCAATAAATTGAAAACTTCTAATATTGAGCATGAAGAGGGAGTGGAATCATATGATTCTGATGAAGAAATGTTTTCATAAATTAGAACAACTTTATTTTCTAACTTCATTTTTATCATATTATAATATTGTTAGTGACCCTATATTTTTAATCATTTAATTTAAATAATTTAATACTCTGTGTATTGTATTTGCATAAATAAAATATTTAATATTAAAACAAAATATTGTTTTCTTTGTCTTAATAATCATAATACTAAATAAATAGGAAAATCAAAAAATAATGTATTGTGATTGTGATATAAAAATACTGTAACCATCATTATTTTTCTATAAGAGTTAGAATAGTTAGTGCAAAAGTGGTGTAACCCACATTACAATCTCTAATTTGCTATTTTTAATAAAATATACAGCATTTAAATATAAAATATTATTATTATAACAATTGAAGTCGAGGTTGGTGCATATAAAGCAAATAATAAACTTACAAGATATATTTGAAAAAGTGAAGAAATTAAAAGCTTTAATATATCCAATAGTTATATTTGGGGTTACACCACTTTTGCTCTCACGGCCTCAATTCATAGAATTGCGAGTCCTGTGCTCCTCCCTTGTTGAAAACAGTGGATCAAACGTAGTCGACAATGGCGGTTGTTGGGTGGCCGTCTTTCCAGGACATAATATAAAATATTCAAAATCAAAATATTTATTTTGAAATTCAAATTTATTTTGGATTAAAACTAGAATCTTTACGTCTACTGGTTTCGGTTCTATCTTCAGGACAGATGGAATATGAGTTTCAAGTCATAATATTTGTAAAGCAGTATTTTCATTATTTTCCTTCGTGAAAATGCGAGCTTTTTCAATGTCTCAGTTATGCTCTTTTATGCGAACACATTACTTCTTGAAACTCTCGACCACGTACACTGTTTAATCTCCTTAAAAAATTAAGAAGAAGGGAAGTTAATTCTGAGCGTTAGCAGCCTCACTAACGAATTTTTAGGATTGGATTAAGATTAATAAGTTGGTTGTATTATATTCAAAATTGGGTTACAATATGTGCGGCTCTTCTTCTTTTTCGGCCTATCCCTGTTCACTCCTGAATGTAAGTCTCTTCAATTTCCTCCCATTTACCTGTTTTGAGGAAAACGTGCGGCTCTTACATATTTGAAATTAAATACTTTCTTCCTAAATACTGTCAATCTGTTTGTTCTTAGCACCAATGTTATCATGATACTTTAAATTTAGTGCCATCTTGGTAGTTGTAGATTTTCACTCCTCTATGGGGGTGAGATCTTTAGTTTCGAAAAAGAATCTGAGTTAAAATAATTCTTGTTTTCTTGTGTTCGGGTGAGAAGTATATCAATAAGGTCAAAATTTTAAATTATTTCGTTATCACAAGAAAAAGATTTTTAACAACTTTTACGTACCAGAAAATATCCGTTACAAAATAATAAACGTAAATTAATGTACGTTTTCGAAGCGAAATAATCGAAACAAAAGAAAACGTGGCAACAGCGGTCCCGCATCTGTCACAAATAAAATGTATTTTATTTTTGAAAACTGAAAACATTTAGTTCAAAAAAATGCAAGTGCATTGTTTGGTTTTTATAAAATTTAATAGTAATATGGTAATTTAAATAACAGCTTTGTTTCTTCAGCATTCCAAATCGTTTTAAAAATATCAGGTGCACTCAAAAATGACCGTCAGTTTCAAAACCAAACAGAACTATGGTAGTTATAAAAAGAATTTGTGAAATATTGATTTGATACCTCTGCTGATATTGATATAACATACACTTGATATTTATTTATTCTTTCATTATCGTAAAAATTCAGAAATTTATTTACGTCTGTAAATAAAACGTAAATATTTTATTTTTCAATAAATATATTAATCACCTCGAACATCAATACATTTATTACTTCTATGAATTAATTTTTATAAACATTCCACAAAGTTTTCTTTTCAAATTTGAAAATAGGTAATAATTACTTGGTGTCAAATTTGCACTATAGGGCGAATAATATTTTCTTTGAAATCGTATGACGTCACAGCACTCATTGCAATTTTTGCCTTGTGAACAGGTGCATTGTCTGAAGTAAAAGCATTCATTTTGTCAATTTCTCTCTTCTTTTTGATTTAATGTTTTTTTTAATCGATGTAAAATATCAAGGCCAACTTTAAATTTCTTTGGTACTAAACCACCCTTTAAATGTTACTGCATCAACTCCTGCTTCGATTTAGGGTTGTGTGGATCAACCCAAGTTTCATCTCCTATAACAAATTGCAGTTGGATCATCAGACAGTGTTAAAATTTATATTTTTGAATAATACCATTTCTATCCTAATCCAAAACAAGACACTAATATCGCCGAAAAAAGACCAGAAAACATGGAACTACGTTCAAATTATACGAAGGTACTGGTCCCATCTGGGTTATACTGGTAAAGATAATTCACCACTAATAAGGCCCGGATTTCTAGGCATTTGCCTAAAATTCTTTTTGCACCAAAATGTATTTTGCGACTTTGCGATCATTTTAAACCGCTCTCTAATATGTCTAAAATGCCTATTTTCTACATTTTGTGCTTTTTTTCGTCTATTGTACCTACATTTAGGTGATCAATCGTACTGGTTTTACCAGGACAGTACTGGTTTTGGAATCTTTGTCCTGGTTAGTCAAGACAGTTCACCAGTACACAAAAAAAATTTTATGGCGATTATTTTCGCTTATTGAAAAGTAGAAAGCTAAAAAATATCGCAAAACTTAGGTAGACTCATGATCTGCATGCTGATTTTGTTGATAAAGTTAACACAGCAGTTTTGTTATCACAAGATCCTTTTGCAAAGGACGGATTATATTTGTTATTACATTTTACTAATAAAAACAATTACATTGCAATATGTGGGGATCTAAATGCAAGAGTGGGTAATCAACCTATACCAAATGTAGTGGGAACAGAAGGCGAAATCAACACGAACGGAAATGGAGACCGATTACGTGAATTCAACACATTTAATAAAAAGATATTCACAAGTTTACATGAACAGCGAGAGGGTACAGACTACAGATCACTAATCGACTATGTAATAGCCAACGAAAAACTGGCCCCACTGGTTACAGATACAAAAGTATGTAGGGGAAGTGATATAAAAGTGCAATAAAGAATATTATTATTATTATTATAGGCATTGACCATTACCTGGTAGTATCTGAGGTTACCTTGTTAAATCGATGGAAAAAGCATAAAACGACAAACGCGGAGCCCGTGCCAGAACAATATAAAATTCATTTGCTTCAAGATCAATCTATAAAATTCCTATACCAAACTAGAATGGCATATGCACTTCAAAATATACCAACGGTAGAAAATATTGAAAATGAGTGGAAAAATATAAAAAAATCATAAAGCAAGCAGCTTTCGAAGTCTTGGGAAAACAAAAGTTAAATAATAGAAGACGTGGTCCCAGAATAAGGAACTCGGAAATAGAAAAGGCAATAAAAGAGAAACAACGAGCATATCTCAAATACCTGCAGAACAGAACGGTAGAAATCGAAATAGACTACAAAACAAAAAGAACGGTAGCAAAATCACTAATACGTCAAGCACACCGAGACAGCTGTGATAGGTTTATAAGTAATATCTAAAGTGATGTGTGGGGAAGACATAACTTTGCGTATAAGCTGCTTCGGACACTGAACAACCAGGAAAGGAAAGAATCAAGATTGAACTTTATTGAAGAAAATGAATGGATTGATCACTACAAGCGGCTCTGGACAGACAACACCATCAACATTGAAAAGGCGGTGTCATCTGAACCTCCATACACTGGTGACCTCATAACAATAGAAGAAATGGATGAAGCGCTATGCAAAACGAAAAATAAAAAATCGGCTGGACTGGAAGGAATACATGTAGAGCTCATAAAATATGGAGGATTGCTTCTCAAATACAGATTTCTGCATCTTTTGAATGTATGCTAGAAGGAAAGAGCTATTCCGGAAAGTTGAAACATAGGGAAAGTATCATCGATTTATGAAAAGAGAGATCGAACCTTAACCAAAAACTATAGAGGCATAAGCATACTAAACACCGGATACAAGATCTATAGTAAAATTATAAATGGCCGACTCAAGACAATAAGTACTAATACATACGTGCATAATACGTGCATAATACGTGCATTGACGACGTATTTACAATTCAGCAGATTATAGAGAAACGAAGAGAATTCAACTTGGAAACACATATTGCCTTCATTGATTTCACAACCGCATTTCATAATGTAAACAGAAAAAAGTTATGGAACATCATGGAACACCGGGGATATCCTAAACATCTTATTGACTGTATAAAATCTTTATACAATAACACCCAGGTGACAATTGGTCTTCAAGGCCGCTGCAGTAAACCTTTTACCACAAACAAAGAAGTTAGACAAGGGTGTAGCATTTCACCCACACTTTTTAATATTTACATTGACGATGCCCTACGCAGATGGAAAAACGTTAGCCCGAAAGGTATACAAATTAGCAACGAGCAGTTCCTTAAATGTTGGTTATATGCTGACGATCTTGCAATCATACAAGATAACGAAGACGACCTCCAACGAGCGTGCCACCAACTCTTCAAGATAGGACAAAAATATGACCTTAATGTTTCACTCCACAAAACAAAAACTATGGCATTCCTAGGAAAGGAAGCAGTCAGAACCAAAATATATATAAATAACCAACCGTTAGAAAAAGTGAGTAACTTCAACTATTTAGAATGCGATGTCAGCTATGGGCACAACAATGACATAAAAGTTAAAACGAACAGATTTCAACAAGTCTGTGGTTAAGATAAGAAGAACATTTCGGAATAAAATTAGGAAAGATACTCAAATGAAATCCTATAAGGTTATGGCGTTACCAATTCTATTGTATGGCAGTGGGACTTGGATTCTGACGCAAAAAGATCGCTCATACATTCAAGCCAGTGAAATGAAATTTCTTCGAGGGGTGGCAGGTTATACTAGATTGGACAGAATGAGAAATACAGACATAAGGAACGGCTTAAAGGTGACACCCGTTGATGATTCGATTGAAACCAACCGAAATAACTGGAGAGCCCATCTAGAACGGATTGACGATCAGAGATGGCCAAAGCGCGCATATCAATATTATCCTAAAGGAAAAAGAGACCAAGGAAAACCCCGGAAGCGGTGGCAATAAGAAGTCGGAACAGGTCTAAAGGCCTAAGCCCTGAAGTGAAGAAGAAGAATGAGATTTTATTATATTTAAAAATAAAGAAAAAAAACGTCCTCCGTTTTTCCGTGTACTGGTTTTACATTTCATAAAAATAGTCACCTTAAATATAGTATATTCAAATATTGTAATATTGTTATAACAGTTGGTACCATTCGCAAAAACAAGGTGTACATACCCAGGGCCGTATTTAGACTAGATTTTCGGGGGGGAGTTTAAAAAAATTAAAAAATAAATAGCTAATTTATTAAAATACAAAGGATAAAAAATATTCAAAACAAAAAATAAAAAATATTTAAAAAATAAAAAAAACTACAATAAAAAACAAACAAAATATAAAATTAAAAATAGAAGGAACTCAATAAATAGGTAAATACCTAAATAAAAAAGTTTAAGTCTCAACTTAAACCATCAGTCATGCTAAAATCGGCAAAATAAATGCAATTTAAAAAAACTTAAAGTACCAACTAAAATCATCTTGCACTATGAAAATTTATCCTAAAACCAGGTCACTGGGGAGAGGCATAGTTCTATAACTGGACATAAGAATAAGAGCTAGTCTTGTTAGCCTTTCTTATCCAGTAGAATTTCTTAAATAGCTTTTCCCTTTTTTGAGTGAAAAGAAACTTCTTCCCGGGGTGGCTGTTGTCACTAGCAGGGTACACAGTATTTGTAGAAGCTTATATATTGCCGTGTTACGAAAGGAGGATTTGAACGCTTCAGTCCCTCAGTTGTAATTTTTGAATTGATTTGAAACCTTTGGGCTCAGTTGTTCAGTTGTAAGTTAAACCAACAGATTTGGATTAATCAATGAAATATTACGTTGAAAAGCTGTTTTTTAAAAAATATTATTAGTTAATCTAAATTTTTTGGTTTAGCCTGCAACTGAACCGAACCTTGGTGATTTTTTTAAATTTAAATTTTGTTATATTAATTTTTGAAATGTAATATTTGCAGAAAGGTGAGTAGAAAGAGATTTTTTTGCCAAGATGACGGAAACGACAAAAGCCTAGATTTTGCTCCGCCGATTTTTTGAGTATAATTTTGTGCAAGTAGTATTTTTGAAATTAAGATTTTATTTTTGAGTATGATTATTAAAAAATTTTATTTGAATGCTTTCAAACTTTTGGTCGAAAGTGACCGCAAGAAAGTTTAAATTTTGTGAGAAGATTATTTAATTAAAGTGATTATATTTTTTGAGCAATTTTTTTTAATTTGAGTTGGATATTCAGAGAAAATTTCGATTTTTGTAAACTTTATTTAAAGGGTGAAAATAATTTGTCGAGGGAGCGACAAATTTTGATTACAGATTGACTTTTGGGCGTTATCGCGGATAAAATTTTGTTTGTGCCATTTTAAAAGTTTTGTTTACCACGATATTTTTAATAACTTTAACCTTATTCATATTTTTATTTTAAACTCTCTTGTAAAAAACCGTTGTAAAAAACGAACCCCAAAATATAAAATAATTTATGGGTTTACAATAACCACTCTAATTTATTGCGGAAGTCTTATTTTAAGCTATGCTGCCCATGATGGTTATAAAATTTGTTTGCTTTAAAATTTTTGGTTCAAGCAATTTATAGCAATTTAAAATTTTTACCATAATAGTAAGAATTAAGATAAAATACCTGATTTAATTTATTAGAAATATCTCTTTAGTTTTAATTTTTATTTAAACACTTCAAGTTTAATGTTTTTTTTATAGTTTTAAAGATTTTTTTTTCTGATTCTGTTACGATTTCAGTCGGACTTCGAGTACTTTATTTATTGATAAATAATTTCGGGAGGGGTTGTAACCCCCCCCCCCCCGTAAATACGGCCCTGTACATACTGAGCGAATTTCAGGCAAACAAACTGAGAATTATTATCTGCATTATTTGGTTTTATCCCGGAGGCGCCATTGGTTAGTTATTGCCAAAAAAAACGTTCTTATGTTATCAAGTATGCACTTATAACCAGACATATGAGATTCTACGCAAAAAAAACAGAAATTATCCATTATTACAATGAAACAAAATGCGAGAATTGATACAATGAATCAGATGGTGACTAAATATACCACAAAAAGAAAAACTAAAAGATGACCATTAGCTTTCTTCTTCAATATTATTGATTTCGGCACTCTTGCTTCCTATACGTATTATATTGTATTCGGAGAAACAGTCGGCGAATGTTTTTAAAAGAACTTAGTTGCAATCTCTGTAAACCAAATATCATATCAAGAAGTAAAAATTTACATATAATCAAAAATTACTATTTGAGAATTTCAATGGAAAGCTTTCTTGGACAAAATATTTTTATACCTTCTACGAGTATTGTAGCACCACCAATAGAAAACTGAAAAAAGAATTTCACGAAAAACCAGAAAGTCTTGTACACTATGCAATAAATCAGTATGTGATCAGCACATTAAAAAATCTCCAACTAGCTGTTAGATAGTCGGCATTAAAAATTTTGTGAATACTTATAGAAATAAAATTATATAAACAAATTATACCGGATGACCGGCCAAAAAACTGAACATAGGGAAATATAATATGGAATATTGATTTTTCTATATTAGTTACCAGTGCCGGATTAGCCAAATAGCAGGTGTAGCAAATGCTACGGGCCCCGCGCTTCTAGGGACTCCGCGCTTCTAGGGACTCCGCGCTTCTAGGGACTCCGCGCTTCTAGGGACTCCGCGCTTAGAGTAGAAAATATTTAAAAGCTAAATCTGAAAAAAAGAAATTTAGACCAAAATTTTCTTCTACTCTAAGTGCGCGGGGCCCCTAGCTTTTTTCAGCAGAAGATAAATAACAAAAAAAAGAAATTTATAGAGTCAATTGAAGAGAAAGAAGGGAACTCTGTTCACTTTTTTTTAAACCGACAAATTCGTCGGTTGGCAATAATTTTTTTGTAGTTTATTTTATACTATACAGTGTGTTCGGTAAACATGCGGCAAAAATTCAAGAGGTTATTCCTTGGCCTATTACAAGAATATTTTGTTCTATGATGATTTCTGAAAAACTCTTTTATTTCAAAGATACAGGGTGAACAAAATTTGCGACAGTAACAACATTTAATTATCAAAAATTACACGTAAAGTTGCTCAATCTACAATAAATGTTCTAAATAACTTCCTCCAGCATTGCATCTTTATTACAAGCATTCAATCTTCTCGTCATTGAGTACCAAACTCTTTCAAACACACCAGGGTTGTTTCTAATTGAGTTACACCCAACAATTATCCTATTTAGCAATTCGTCCAAATTCTCCACTGAAGTAGCGTAAACTAATGACTTCAGAGACTACCATAAGAAATAATCCAGGGGGTTTAAGTTTGGGAATCGAGCAGGCCAAATATTCTTAGAATAGGCCGAGGAATAACCACTTGTATTTTTGACGTATGTTTACCTAACACCCTGTATAAGTAAAATATTAAGATAATAGTAATTTATCCTACCCAGTAATCCAGATTAAGATAGTCAACATGAGCAGCAGAGTCAGAGATACGGGTCGACATTACGCTTCTGAAGGTGTAAAGCGTAAAGAAAAACATGAAAAGAAAATAAAGAACCAAGATGTCATACCAAAAATGCCCAAGCTGTCTGAATTTTTGAATGACTGAAGTCAAATTTCGACTGAAGTCGAATGGGCAGCAAGTTCTCCTAATTTAACCATATCATCTTCAAGCCAAAGAGAGGCAGAAAGTATAGCACATGGTAAATAAATGTATACAAGCCAAAAATCAAAACGAAAGTAGCAAAGTGCAACATAACTATGTAGTGATTTCTTGTCTTCAGAAAAAAAAAACATACGATAAAAAAATAATCCACAATTTTGTCAAAAGTTGTTTTTCATATACTATACCCATAAACCAACAAATAAAACTTACGTGATAGATTGGTTATGTTATTTAGAAACTAAAAGACAAATTTTCTGTTTTGTTTGCAAAGTTACTGATTCAAGCTATTCGTCATGGTTTACAAAAGAAGGATTTGACGACTGGAAAAACGCACATAATTTGTTAAAATTATATACAGTATATTATATGTACTTTATTTTTTATTATCATACAAAACCTAGGGGCCCCTTGGTAATATTTGCTACAAGCCCCGCACTGGCTTAATTCGACCCTGCCGGTCACCCGGTATAAATAACATAAATTATTGTTTGTTATAAATAAATAACTTTTAAAACACTTAATTTTGTCTCATTTCGAATAAATTTCATATTGTAGTGTTTAAAAGTGATTTGAGCCCACCCTATGCATTAGATTTGCTAAGAAAAACAGAAAATTCGAGGCTTTTCGCCAAGAACGGCCGCATGAGCCTGTTGTGCGTGTTTTGGCTTTTGAGATATTTTTGATATTTTGTGCAAATATTATTTTGCGAATGATAGTTTTTGAATAGTACTATTGATTTTATGAATAATTAGAAATATTTTGGTCGAATGTGGCCTCTGAGATTGAATAAGAATTTGAGAGTTGGAATTTTGGATTTTATTTTTTGATTAAAGATTATTTTTGATGAGCGATGTTTTTTGAATACGAGTTTAAATTAATTTTTGAATTGTTGGAAGAATAATTTGGTTTATAGTTGAAAAGTAAAATTAAAATTTGTAAGAGCGAACGTGTGGCGTGATAGATAAACCGACTATTTAGATAAATTAAAATCGCAAGTTCAAACCTGGAAAAGAAAAAATTTTTATTTAAATTTGCGAAGTGGAATTTTAATTTTGCAAATAATAATTTTTGTATTAAAAGAAAATAATTTAAGAAGAGAATTTCCTCTCAGCGGTAATTGAGGACTATCACGGGAACCTACTCCTGAAAAGAGCTCATACTCTCCGACAATTAAAGTAAGCTGTGGTAAACTTTTTAAGTAAAGGGTTCTCGTTATTAATTTAAAGAGAATACCACTACAATATACAATATGGTTAAGGTTATTATAACATGCGATTTAACATGTTCATTTTCATGTAACATGTAAAAATTAAGTTTATAAAAAAATAAATTACATAATATATTCTATATTAGTATCTGTTTTTATATTGATAGAACCAAAGATTTTGAACCAAAGTCAAAAAAGTACCCGGTACCTCTATCTGGTAACATAAGGGTTAATCAGTAATAATATTACTATATGATAAGATTAAATCGTTTTCATGTTCAATTAAAATCTTTTACATAATTTTTTCAGATTTGTTTGATGAGAATCCGATCAAATTAAATAGTTTTTGTCCTTATAAGTAGGTAGTGATAACTTTAATTTTTAAATTAACATGAAACAATTGAATATTATCACAAATATTACTTTAACGTTTCCGTTTTGGTTTGTTTAATTTTATGAGATAAATGTATACTTGTACGTGAGAAATACTTGTACATTTACAGCAAAAATCCACATTAAAACGATAACATTGATATAAAAACCATAGCCAGGTTAGCAATTTCAAATTTGCAGACTCTTAAAACGCAACCACAGCATAAATACAAAACAAATACAAAACTGCTGTAAATTAAAACTAATATTTTATAAATAGGTTTTTGGGTAGAAATTTAAAAAAAACAGTTTGATTTTTTCGCTATTAATCACTAAAACTGTGATTAATATTTAGTGAATTCAATTTAAGTATGTTAAAGTATAGTATCTGCATAAATAAATAAATCATTTTATCTTTTATCATTTTTAGAATGATACAAAATATTTGTAATCGCTGGTTCTACCAATCTGTGCGTGCAGGTAACTAGGATTCGGGGAATCCCAAACTGTTTGTTTTTCGCGATATTATAAGGACCAAATAAAGTAATATTTTTATCGTGTTTGAACAGGTGTTTCTAAATATTATTTTTTTAACTTTTGAACAATTTTGGAAATAAAATTTGTCAAAAAATATGCAAATTCACTCAAATTTTCCACTTTATCTTTGAAAATATCCCAATATTCTGAGACAAATTCACGTTTGCTTATACTGCAATTAAAACTTGAAACACTGAATGTCGATTTGGATCCTCATTAAAATTTTATACGGTTAAATTTGTGAATAAACCAAATTAGATAAATAAGATGCAAACTTACCAGAAATTGAATATTTAAAGGATTGTCCAAAATTAAGCACGAACTCCCCTATGTTTTCATTATTTAACACACAAACAGCTGATTGCTCATCACAATTAGGAATTTTTTTCTTTCGGCAAGGATAAAAGTATAAAGTAACATTTTTTCCATTAACTTCTTCATTATGTTCGTATAATTTACTGAAAATTAAATTAATCGCCGATAATTATTTATTTATTATTAAAAATATCATAACCAAACTTACTTTGCAATGTAGAAATTTTGAAAATCCTTAGGCAAACTGGGGTCATAGAACTCACATAAGGAAGATTCGTCAAAAACATGTTCGTAATTCACTTTAGATGTACAGAAGGCAAACGATAAAGTTAATATAACAATAAAAGTGTAGGACATGTTCATGATCATTAAAAGCAATAAATTTATGTAGGTGTAATAATTATCGAGTTTACAACGTACAATGTGCGAAAAACTGAATTTAAGTCGATAAGCTAGCCGGGAAGTTTCGAAAAATTTAAAATTGGTCCATTATCACAGATAATCGATCGCACGTACGAAAACCACAACAAACTAAAGGATGTATCGGAGGTATTAAATAATGTTTTAATATGAATGAAAAACAGAGTGGGAAACAAATCGTGAGGTATGGAGGAAGTAGTATTATTTGATATCATAAAACCACGTGGAAAATGAACATTCCAGGAATATTGCTCCCGCGCATGTATTTTCAAATTTGAGCTCACTAAAAATCGAGAATGACATTTCCATAATTTAGCTTAGAATTATTCTATGGTAGTTGTGGTAACATGAGTAATTATTATAGATACCTAATAATTATTGAAACTTGTATAATAAGAAACGCATAGTTATATAATATCAAGTACAATAGTGTGAAGTTAGCTACAGATAGCGTTTCCATCCTGCCAGACGTACTGATTTTTCTGTAGATTTACCGATTTACCGAAATAAAAGAAATAATCTCTGCCGAAATTTCGAAAATCATAAGTAGCACAGTAATAGTTAGTTTAGTGTTGTTTTTACTAAAAATATTTTGAACGAAAAATTTAAAAACAAAATTTCTTCACATTCGTTTTGTTTTCCGATATTTCGCCGTAAATTCTGACGTATGAAGGAATTTTTAAGGCGGCCATTTTTTCTCTTTTTAATGTTTTTATTTATTATATTTAAAAACAAAATTTCTTCACATTCATTTTGTTTTCAGATATTTCACCGTAAATTGTGACGTACGTAGGGTGATTTTTAAGGCGGCCATTTTTTCTCTTTTTAATTTTTTTTATTTTTAAGTATACAAAAAATTATATTAATTTATATCGATTAGTTTAGTCGCAATCGACAAAATAATAAGTAATGGTATGTGAGAATTTTTAAAAATGTCCAGGATAGAGTTATGTGCGGTCATAAAAAATTTATGATTTCGCATTACCAAGGAAAAATTGATAAAAATAGTGAACAAGAAAAGGAGGCAGTTTATTGTGACTCTTGGCCTGGTAAAACTATTTTATAACAAAACTGCACAAATTATTTAAGGAGTTACTTTTACTTCACCTTGAGATTTTCAAAATATTGAATTATTTTTTGGGTAGTTAAATTGTTTATTTCTTTAAAAATATTTTAAACGTTTAATCATTTGAAAATTCAAATTATTTTCAAAGTTTATTTAAGATGTATGCATGTACCCCATAGACTCCTAGACCGTTTGACCGATCCAAACCAAATTTGGCAGTCATTCTGTATCCTTGCTGATGTTGCTGACCTTGCTGATGTTTTCATGTAAAAACAGTTCTAAAATATTCGAAAAGTAAGAACATTAGGAAAATATGTGACGCGCACGAATAGATAAACGAGATTCCTTCCAAAACATTCCTTCCTGTCGCCAATAGCAACAGATGGCGCTAATTAGGTATATACTGTCGTATTACAAAGCAATTTAACCGCCCCTTATGCTTTGTTAATATTTTCTTATAATGAAATTGAATTTGAATTATGTGGTTGGCTGTAAGAGAAGAGTGGAAACAGTTGAGTAAGTTTTTTAATTGTGAATTTTTTAAATATATATAATTTGAATATCGTTTGAGAATATTTTGGTCAAAAGTGACCGCGAAGAGTGTAAAATTTTGTAAGTTTGATTTTTTGATTATTAAAAGTGATTTTTTTTTTGAATAAACGATTTTTTTGAATAAAAATCAAAAAAGTTTGCTAATATTGCTTTGAATTGATAAATTAAAATCGCAAGTTCCATCCTCGAGCATAAAATTAATTCGATAGACAGTTTGAAACGAATTTTGATATTATTTTATAAAATATCATTTCAATACCTTACCTTTACTAATGTAGGTCATTATTGAATCAAGTATATACCTACCCAAACAACAAATACCAAAGCAATGGTTGTAAATTGTCATACTAAAAAACAGACAAAATAAACAGTCAGTGTGATTGCGATTTCCTTGAGCGACGCCGAAGGCCGAACAATTAGATCCGACACAGTCTAGATGGCTAAAGGCGGCCGGTAAACCAGTGTGGTTGCGATTTCCCTGAGTGAGGCCGAAGGCTGAACAACTACACCCGACAGTTTAGATGGCTAAAGGCGACCGAAAGACGCCTGTACCAGCTAGCAATTTATAATTTTGAGTGTATATTGTGGTGTTTCAAACTGATTCGGACCCACCCTATGCATTTTGATGGAAAATTTTAATCTAATAAGTTGACTTGTAAGATTGCAGAATTTGTTAGGTGGGGACGAATCACGAGAAATTGAAGGCGTTTTGCCAAATATGGCCGCATGAGCAGTTGTGCGATGTTTGGCTCTGATTTTTGTGTGTAGTTTTTTTGAAATTAATTGCAAATAGTTTTGCAATTAATTATTTTGAATTGTTGTTGAAGAGATTAATTTGAGAATAAAATTTAATCAAAATTGAATTTTGATTAGTAAATTGGATATTTTGATTTTAATCATATCAAATTTTTAGAATAAACCAAAAAATGCACAAACACTTTTTAGTTCTGCAGCGTCTCCGCTGCAAAGATGTTTCTCTTCGAAACTTGACAAATGATCTTCACATCGAACACTACTTCACTTTCTACAAAGTAAAATTCGCACAAGAAAAACTAACTTTTGCTGAAGAGCAAAATTATTTGGCAGTCAACCGGCCCCAACGATCGCCGATTTTACGAATGCTTTCACGCATGCTCTTTTTATCCAACCTCTCAAAAATTTCCTGTTTAACTTGATAAAACAAAATCTCGAAAATATGTAAACTTTTCATACAGCCACAAACATTTCTATTATCACTTTTGTTTTAGGTCCCTGCATTTTACACAAATAAAATTGTGTTGATAGTTTTTGTGTTTTAAGTTTAACATAAAATAACTCTGCTTACATCATCTTTCAAGAATGGTTGCCTCATGCAAGCGAAGCGGTTATTAAACAACAAACCAAGAAGAAAGGCTTGACACAAAAATACACCAAAATATTGTAGTGGTATTTTTTTTAATCTTATAACTGATAAAAAACTCTTTACTACACTCTAAATTTATTTATTTTGACTAGCTTTTGCATGCGGGAACAAAAAGAAACTCTTCTCAGGGGTAGGTTCTGGGTTCGATGAAATATTAATTCTGATACCAGTTATCGATTTTAAATTATTTGAAATCGAAATTATTTTAAACTTCCAAAAATTTAATGCTTTGTTCAAGGATCAAACTTACTCATTTCAAATTATCAATTCGAAGTGATATTAGCAACACCACACGTTCACTTTCTAATTTCAATTTTATAATTTAAATAAAATTTATCAAATATTAAATTATAATTATTTTCTTAATTCTCGCCAAAATCCAACTCTCACAATTTTATAAAAAAATCGCTCATCTGAATAAAAATCACTTCAATCAAAAATATCCAAAATAAATTCACAAAATCAAAAATTTCAGCTGCGATCAAATTCGACCAAAAATATTCTCTAACAATTTAAATCAAAACTCAAAATATAAAATCACACCCTCATAATTATTTAACTCAAAAACTATTTAACATTTTTTTTTACGGAGCCAAAATTTAATCGACCGCTCTGGCAGGAAAGCCCCCACTCTTCTAAAATTTCCGTCAACATTAGATTTTATAAAATTTTCCATCCAAAATTCAAATTTACTACTATAAAAACTTTATAAATACTAAAAGGCGCGGTCAAAATCACCTTGTAACATTTTTGTTACAAGGTCATTTGGTCTATGGCTCTAAAAGTGCATTACAGTGGCGCAAAGATAGTTGAGATTGCAGCAAATGATGCAATTATTAAATCTTGTAATTGGCTCAAGCGCACTGCGATTTACCGAGAACTTGGATTCTTAACATATTGCAATGATATCGTGTAAAAAATCTAAAAAAATATCAATCACACTTTATTTGCTCGGCGTAGCCCTGGTATGCGGGAGTAGATCAGACTTACTCAGGGTGTGGGTTCAAATTTTTGTGTCTTCGCCTTCTCGGCAAATTACAACCAAGAGTTGTTTTCCAAAATATTAGATTCTATTATTTTCAACTTTAAAAAATTTTATACTTATCGTGGATCGAACCTACACTTTCTATTTAGCATTTCGTGGCTATAACTTTTACGCCACACTTTGTGGTCTTATAACTAAAATTTTCTTTTCCAAATAACAAATTGTACTAATTTTTATTTAAAATTTTAACTTATTATCGCAACAATAAACTTTTTTCTAAAATGGCACGCAAAAAAAATCACTTATATTTAAAAAAATTATCAAATTACTGAATAAAAATTTAAACTCAAAATTAACGGATTCACAAATCATACGGCCGCTAGGCCGACCATTTTTGGCCAAAAAGCCCCTCTCCCGCAAACTTTATTGCCAAGTTCAAATTCAATTAAAAATACAGTTAACAATTATTATTTTAATTATTTTAATTTAAATAGTACCTATTATTCAGAGCAATGGAGTGGAGCAAAGTAGAGTCAATGTCAAAGATGACAATTGCCCTAATAGGCCAACTGACGCATAACCTATGAAATGGTTAAAACAGTTGATGAGTAGTGAGGGAAAATAGTTGCCGTAATGTAAAGAAAGTTGCAAAGCTGTTTTACAGTTTCCTTTATTGAATTTGTTGATTTTAAAGTTCGGTATTAAAGTTAAATTAATTACGGAAAAACTACAAATGCGATTTTCTTAATTTTTGGGTATTAATTAGTACTAATATTTTATTAAATTACAATTTTATTAAAATATATTTATAATTGTAGTAGCTACGCAATTTGGCCAACAATATTGTCCGACCTTGTGTGTGGTCAGAGGGTGTAAATTAATGATCTTGGCAATATGGTTGATCTAAAAAAATTGAAAATTAACAACAACAAAAATTACAATGTATGGTGTGATAAAGAATTCTGTCTGTATTAATTTTAATTGAAAAATAAATATTTTTAAATTTATATTTGTATTTCTTAAATAAAAATTAAAAGAAAAAAAATTCAACAAAATCCCTGGTCACACCAAAACTACTATGTTTTTGAATGTGTATTCCAAATTTTATGTCAATTCATCCACTGCAGTCCGAAAAATACTAGATATTGTTTTAAAATTGTATAGTAATGAGAAAAACTAAACAAAAAAAATTTGGCGGTTTAGAGAGAGAAATAATTGACATTTTCTCTACCTTATAGATGAAACAAAAATGATAAAATATTCCAGCCCACCGGTAAATTTTCAAAATTAATCATTTATTTCGACTTTTTTCGTAGAGTTCTACATATAACTAATATTTTGTTTTAAAAATAATATAATTGCGCAGAATTGAATTATCTACAACTTTTATTTATCATTTATCCATTAAACAAATGATTTACAAACAAATTACAATTTATACTTCTCTCCAAAAATTGAACGGAGTTGCGCTTTTTTAAAACGTTATATCTCGAGAAATATTAACATTTTAATATATCAATTTATTTTATTTTAGTGTATAATTTTCTTCTCTATATGTTAGGATATGTTCATTTTTCACCTCAGATATACTCAAATTGAGTTATTTTCAAAAATGTAAAAAGTGGCAAAAAAGAGTAAAAAAACTATCAATTTTGGCAGCGAACAGTTAGTCATATTCTGGTTAGAAGATTGTTTTATACAGCAATTTATAGAACATTAAGTCTACTTTTATTGATCTGTAAAGCACTTTTACCTCAAATGAACAAAAAAAAGTCCATATCAAAAACCAAAAACTACCTTGTTTTGAATACATTTTGAAAAAAAACAAATGTATTTTTGGAGACTACAGAAATTAGAGACTAATTTTCTGAGACTCAGAAACTACAGAAATTAGAGTAGTATTTTTTTAGTTTTATGTAGAATTTCATTTAGTTCAATTTTGCTTACACCTATTTTGGGCATAGAGGATGCATACGAAACTGCTAGCCCATGATTTGATTTTTAAGGACATCTTCCGGTCTGAGTTTGCTGTTGAAAATTAAAAGTTTTTTACTGATGGTAAACTAAACAGTTTAAGCCAAAAAAACTGCAATTTCTACTTATTTTCAAGCAAAAGTACCCAATGACTGGAACGCATTTTTATTTAAAATTCCCACCATTGTGACGTCACAATTTTGGTGGTGCCCAGTGGTGCTGCAGTGTTGTTGATATGGAAGATTATAGAATTTGTAGTTTTAGTAAAAAAATGCCCTTTTATAAACTTTATTAAGAAAAGACAATTGTTGGTAGTTTTTATAATTAAATTTAATGTAATTCTAATAAACCTTATTAAACGAACGAAGTTTTTAAATTAACATTTTTTATTGAACTGTAAGTTTGCATTATTTAATTTAAACTTAAGGTTATTTACCAGTGTTATTGATTGTTATTGTTATTTTAGAATGTCTTCGGTGTTGTAATAATTATAATGGCAGAATTTTATTCGACTAGTGATGAATTGTGGCGAGACTGTGCTCGCTGGCTGACACAGTGGGATGTTTTACGTAGTGATCACAGAACTAACTGGCCTAATGCTGGTATCGTCGATTTGGCTAATACACTCAGAGATGGTGTCTTACTTTGCACGTTGATTAGTAAGATTGATCCCGGGTGTATCGATATGAAGGATGTCAATTTAAAACCGGCAATGGCTCAGGTGCGATCTTTGCTTTTACCAATGTGAACTTCACGACAACTTAATACTTTTGGATTTTAGTTTCTGTGCTTAAGAAACATTGAAGTCTTTTTGAAAGTATGTGGTGGTACTTTCGGATTAAAAGATTCTGATCTTTTTGATCCTCTGATGCTTTTCGATTTGTCCAATTTTCACAAGGTGTTGTGCACCATCTCCAAGTTATCGTGCAGTTCGAGGGCAATGAAAAGCAACATTAAGTAAGTTTTCGGTATTGTTCTTTTTTAATTGTTTTATAAATTTCATCTTTTTTAGAGGATTCTCTGCACAAAGTTGTAAGAGCAGAGAAGACGAGGATATATACCAAAGTCTTAAGTCTGTGTAAGTAAATTAAAAATTTCTGTTATACTATCACAATTTTGAACCTAGATAAGTATGAAATGTTAAAAGTTTTGTCTAAAATTATTTCCGATTTGCTAAATTTTAGATTTCAAATTTAAGAAATGAATGCACCTTACTGAAAATTATAAATTGTTATTGCTCAGATATTATTAATGCTTTTGTTTGGTGTATTCAATTTACTAACACTAAAATTTGTATACAATAAATTTCTAAAATTATTAACAGAGATATTAGACCATCATGCAGTTTTGGGTCAGAGCCATCGTGGTTACAATTTACCATTCCCTGTCCTCGCTTAGAAGATAGGGAAGAGGAAGTGTATGATGACTTATGCTACGTGACTTTCTCAGAACGCCTACCAGAGGTGGGCTATTCTAGAATTCAAGTTTTTTTGCCTCTTTATGTATTATTGTTTTGTTACTGCAGAATTATTTTTGTGCAAAAATACGTAAATAATTCGGTAGTTGTAGTTTGATAAATTTTATAGTAGTTGCATGGCTTGTTTATATGGTGTAGTGAACCTCCAGCCAGATCGGCCTTAAATGCCGTGGAATATGAAGAATACTGCGATTACAATAGGGGTGAGGAAATTTATCAAGATCTTTGTTCGCTGCAGAAGGAATCTCCCTCGGAGGTAAATATTTTATAACTTTTTTATAATATAATAATCTTACAATGGAACAAATTTGTGGCTTTTCCACAAGATTATTGTAGTTTATATGTGTGTGCTTGTACTTTTTACTTCTAATGTAATGCAACGCTGAAATAAATTTAGCAACTTACAAGGTTGTTCTAGATGTGCTAATTGAAGCTTTGAAATCTTTTGTGTTTTAATTTTCTAAGTGGAATTTTTTTGAAAGCTAATATAAATTCTTAAATTTCAATTAACAGATAAGGATTGTTTGCGACTAACTTTTTCATAAAAATAATTCTCTTGTGTAAACAAATTCGTTGCAGTTTGTTGGGTTCCATCCTCCATTAGAGAAACGCGATTATGTGATCAAAGAATTGGTTGAGACTGAACACAATTATGTAGAAGTGATTAACAAATTGAAGAAAAATTTTATGAAGCCTTTGCAAGGATATTTAAAACCAGAATATCATGCCTGTATATTCTGTAAAATAAGTGTAAGTGAACATACGTAACTTACTTTTTTTGTGTCAGGTATTGAAGGTTTAATTTCAGGAACTTCATGAAATCCATACTGGTTTTCTGAGTCAGTTGCTCAAAGTTGGTCCCGATAAATCTGGAAGATTAAGCAATATATTTATATCATGGAGGGAAAGATTTCTTGTATACGGAACTTATTGTGCCAATTTATCGAATGCTTGTGCTCTCTTACAGGAACAGTGTGATAAAGATGAAATTCTTAACCAGGCTATTATTGTAAGTAGTTCACTTATTTAATGTAGTTTTAAAGGAATTTTCAAAAACTAAAGAAAAAATTTGCTAAATATATCTCAATTTTTTTCATAAAATGTTTAATTACCCTCCCTTCTATGAACTTTAGTTCATGATTGTTAAAAAATTTGTGTAATCTTTTTGTTTTTATGGTCAAGATTTTTTAATTTGTACTCGGGGAAATTAATACGGTGAACTTCTTTGATATCAAAAACAATTACATAATACAGTAAAAAAATGTTTTTGTAGAAATGTGAAAAAGAATACAATAATGGAAGATTTAAATTACGAGATGTATTATCAGTTCCAATGCAACGAATATTAAAGTATCATCTTTTACTGGAAAAGCTCATAGAATCAACCGATCATGTAAGTTTTATATTTGAAATTTTACAAGTTCAAATCAAATCAAATCAAATTAAATTCATTTATTTGGTATAAAAAATCATACACAATCTCTACAACTAACTTAAAAAAACACAATATATAACAAAAACAACAACTTTTCCACCTCCTACAATATCAAACAAACAAACTTGTCGTCTTATCCACACCCTCTTGTTAAATAAAATTCTTTAACTCTTCCACCAAAAGTTTGAACGGCCAACTGTTTAAAGTTCCCAGGTAGTTGATTATATAGTGCTACAGCCTTATAAAAAACACTATTCTGACTACTATCACTCAGTCCGAACTTTTCCAACTTATATGCATTTCTACCTCTAGTATTATAATTACATTTCAAAAGTGTCTTCAAGATGCCATCAAAAAATTTTGGCACAGTGCCACATTTTATCTTATGGATAAAGATTAAAGCTCTCATCACACAATGCTTGGCTACATTTACCCGGTTCAGGGTCCTCAACATGCTATCTACATTCTGTCTATTATCACATTTCAAGATCATCTTCATGGCTCTATTCTGCAATTTCTGCAATTTACTCATATCTGTTACAGATGCTAGATACAAAATTGTCGCCGCAAATTTAAAATGAGGAAGTATAACAGCATTATAAATAGTTTTTCTAGCAAAAATACTCAAATTAGCACTACTTCTCCGCAGTATTCCAATCTTTCTAGCTATCTTTCCACATATATAATCCATGTGTTCTCTGAATTTCAGGTCCCTATCCACAATTATACCTAAGTATTTTACTTTGTTCACTACTTCTACATTACCACCATCAATCTTAATTTTGAAACCCTCACTCACTCATTCTCGTATCAAACTTATCCTTCTAAAAAACCATCGCTTTAGTCTTGGACACATTTAATTTCAATAAATTTTCTCTCATCCAGTGTGAGAGTACTTCCAAATTAGTATTCACTTGATTCTGTATCAAAACTCTATCAGTGCCAGACACAACCATAACAGTATCATCTGCAAACAAGTGTATTCCGCACTCGCCAAATATTTTGCTTAAGTCATTAATATAAACATGAAACAACAGAGGACCCAACAAACTTCCGACACTGCTCCGTCATATCTAACCTTCTGCGTTCTTTCATCCAATTAACTGCGAAACCAATGAAGTGCTTTATCAATTATTCCAATCTGTCTCAGTTTCTTTAATAATCTCTCTCTATGAACAGTTTCAAACGCCCTTTGTAGATCCAAAAAAACAACGGTAATATGGGTCATATCATTATTAATTTTCCATTGATTTAGCAGGAACTGAAACGTCTGTTCACAACTATAGCTCTTTCTAAACTCTCTTTGGAAACCACTTAGCAAACGATTGTCTTCAATATAGGCAACCAATTGCATTATAACCTTCTCCATTATCTTTGAGAGCACAGGCAGCACATTAATTGGTCTGAACGGTCTGACCTTTTTGCGTTATTTACCTTTTGAATAGGCACTATTGTAGACATCTTCAACGCTCTTGGAACCTTTCCTATTTCAATGGATGTATTTGTGATGTCATTATTTCTTCAAGTACCAGTTTATAAATATCCATTGTAACTCCATCAGGCTACTTCCACCATGCAACGAAGAAACAATTTCTCCGAGCTAATTAACAGTTGCCAACCGGAAACCATCAAATCATGTGAGTCACCAATATTGCTCTCTCTGCCAACTGATACTATGCCACCAACTATCTCCTCTACACTTGATGAAAAAACAATTACATTTCTCAGCTATTATATCTCTTTCCATTATCAACTCATGACCAAACTGTACTGCTGGGCAAGTTACTCGACACTTACCTCTTAATAATGTTTTCAAAGTGTCCCACATTAGCTTAGGATTTCTCCTATTTCTCCTAATCAATTGCAGCAATTCCGCTCTTAAATCCAAGAACATCATGTAGTCGCTTTCATCTTTTAATGGTCGTTTCATCTTTAGCAACACTTAAATCAACTTTCATTAATAGGTTTGTTCCAACGAGCTGATAAACCGTTCAATGTACGGTCACGTTCATGCGCAATAGATAAAAAGCGTTCCAACTGACGGTTTCAAAATCGTACAAATGTGGCAAGTTGGAACAAACCTAATGTATGTCTATTAAAAACATAGTCGGGCACTTTTTTACAAACCAAGCTGCTCATATTGCTTATCACCAAGTCAATCAAAGATTTATTTCCCAGCACAGATAAATGAGTGCATTCGTCCACATGTTGTCTGAAGCCATAATCATCTAATAACCGACGTAACCTAATCGAGTAACAGTTCTCACCTACAAAATTAAAATTAAAGTATCCCACAATTATCACTTTTTTTGCGTACTGCGTAATGTAAGCATCAAAAATTGAGTCCAACTCACTGACACACCCAGAAATTCCGCATCTGATGCACTAGGCGAGTGATAAAGACAACCAAGAACAAGGTCCTCCGAGCCAATCCGAATATCAACCATCAGCATCTAAAAGTTCTTGTCAATTACAAATTTGTCTCTTACACAGTATTTAATGTCATTGTTTATATATAACAACACTCCTCCCTTAAACCTACTTGCAGAATCTACTCTTATCAAATTGTAACCCTTAATACAAATCCCACTATTTTCAATTTCGTCCGTTAGATGAGTTTCTGTTAAACACAAAGCCAATGGTTCTTCTCTTACTATGAACTCTGAGCATTCTCCAAGTACACAAACCGCCTCTCATTACCGTCCCCTGATTGCTATTGTGTTCCATACTCTATTCTATCTCTGAGTCTTTCCATATTTCTTTGATATACATCACATTTCACATCCAATGCTGCATGATTCACTTCCATTTTCAAACCAAATCTTTCATTTGCCTTCACACAGTTTATACATTGCATAATGGTCTCAGTACATTCTTTATCTCGGTGACCCTTACCGCATCTTTCACACGCTTTCTCATTTTTACAATTTTGCGATTTGTGATAAAATCCACAACATTTATAGTACCTTAAAAGCCCCACTTGTTCATATACTTTACAAATTGACCAATCTACTCTTACTTTTCCTTCATTTATTAATTTATCAAATACCAAACCACTGACCTCTACCACAGCTCCAAATAGTGGATATTTATCATCTTTGTTAATACGAAAAATACTCATAGGGTTCACTACAGCATTTTTAATAACTTGCAGATCGTTTTGTGTCATAATACAATTTTTCAACTCTTCTTTTTATATTTCTATATTACTTCTTCTTTTTATATTACTATATTTTTGTATATAGTAAATCCAATTATTTTTATTTCCGGGTTTCTTGTCTTGGGAGTAAATATATTTACTCTATTACCAAACTTTTCTTTCACCTTGTCTTTCAACACATCCGCATCGTTTTTGGTGTCGCAAACAATTTCCATTTTCTCACCCATACTTTTAACTTTATTTACGTTATTGACGTCAACTATTGTAGAATCACGACGAATTTCAAGAACTGAAGAAAGCTCGTGAAATAATGCTTGATGTAGCCGGTTTTATCAACGAAGCTGCAAGAGATAGTGAACACTTGGCCGTAATAAAAAAAGTACAAGAAAACATTATCGAGTGGGACGTTTCATCTGAAATCAAACTGGAAAATTATGGTCGACTTATTAAAGATGCCGAATTGAAAATCAAAGCTCACGATGATCAAAAAGCTCGCAATAGATATGCATTTATATTCGATAGAGTTATGATTTTATGTAAACAATTAAAGGTGCTAAACTTAACCATTTAAATTTAACTCCAATTTTATTAAGTATTTGATTACAGGGAAATCAGTTTGCTTATCGACATATATTACACCTACCGGAGTACAGCATTGATAATTTTAATAATAGACCTGCATTGAATCGTGAAGCTCGTTGGTCTTATCAATGGATTTTAGTTAAGCATGATCAATCCAGTGCCTACACTTTATCTGCTCGAACCATAGAAATAAAAGAAAAAATGATAAAAGCACTTAAGGATGCAGTGTAAGTTTTTGTAAATAATCCAACTAGGTGTGTACAGGGGGATAGTTTACTTTGGTTTGGCTGGAATTAATTCTGTGTGCAAACCTGACCCCAACCATCTTCTTTACTAAGTTTGTGTAAATTTTAGTGATAATGTTCGTCCCGCCGCTCTTGCAAAAACAAGTCATAAATTTGAAATGCACACATTTAATAGACCTACTGCTTGTAATCGTTGCTCAAAGTATCTTAAAGGACTAATATTTCAAGGTTATAAGTGTAAGATTTGTGATGTTGCTGTTCATAAAGAGTGTATTGCCTTTTCTGGCAAATGTGGTCTCCCTGCTGTTACACAACAACTTTCGGTACACAACGATTCTCATTTAGTTAATAAATTATGGTAATTGCATACAATTTTAGACAATTCTTTTTTTAAAACTTGACTGTTTAGGTTTGTTGGAGAAATGGACAGAAATGAAGCTTCTGCTGCTCTAGAGAGACGAAGAAACGGAACTTTTTTAGTTAGAATTCGATCGGCAAAAGATGATCACGATAGATTTGCTCTAAGTCTTAAGTATGATTCACCATTGTTGATTTTAATGTGTTTAAAGATTTATTTATAATTATATTTTTAAAGAATGTTTCCATTATAATTTATTAAAAAATGTTTTTAGGACTGATAACACTGTAAAACATATGAAAATATGTTGGAGTTTGATGGGTTCTGAAGAAAAGTATTTTTTGTCACTTTCCAAGTACTTTAATAGTATAGGGGAATTAATCGAAAATTATCAGAAGTTTAGTTTAAGAGAAAATTTTGAAAGGTTAAAGTTATTAATCTACTTGAAATCGTGAATAAATTATTTCGGATTTTAGATTAGAAGAACATACCAAATTAGAGTGGCCTTACCAATTATTACGAGTTTTAGCAATTAGAGATTTTGAACCTCAAAATTCGGAACATATTTCTTTTCACGAAGGACAAGAAATTGTTGTCGTAAGTCAGGAAGGATATCGAGATGGTTGGTGGAAAGGCAAATGTGATCAAAGGGTATGTAAATTTTATTAGGTTTTCTTCTACATTTGCATTACAAAACTTTTTTTATTTAGATTGGTTATTTTCCAAGTTCTTATGTACGTCAGATCGAAATAACCACACAAGAAATTTTATAATAATACATACAACGTTTGCTAGTCAGATTTTCTGCAATAAAATGAAAGTTCTGAGATATAAATTGAATAAATTCTGACCTACTAAGACAAAACGGTGTATCTGTAAAATTGCAATTTTCTGATTTTTGAATATTTGGAGTGGTGGTCACGATGACTTATTTTATCATTCTAAGAATTTTGAGAGTTGTATCTGTACCGTAAATTGATCCAAATGTCGCGTTCGACAAAGCTTGACTGCAAACTTTTAGGTTTTGATTAGGGCTGAATGATTTGAAAATTTGGGTGTAGGATGTTAAAGTACACCACAGAATTTTACAGATACAGTAAAAATTCTTATAGAATATGAAAGATGACATTATAATGAAGCGATTAAACTGAGGATCTACATAAACTATTTTTTTAAATTTTGAAATATTGATTGATATTCTCATTATACCAACAATGTGGTATAAGGCTTAAGACGACATGCTACGGAGCGGGAGACTGCAGTTCGCTGCTTGATCGTGCCGACTGCACTGTTGTGATCTAAAGTCCAAGTTCGATCTATGGGCTATAAACTCGCCAACATGCTTGGTAAGCGTGGCGTTTTAACTGCCAAAACCTCCTTTAAAAACTCTTAATTGAAGGGAGAAAAGGAGAGGCCTATGTTCAGAAGTGGACGAATAACGGCTGAAGAATAAGAAGAAGATTTTCATTGTATTGATCGTCCGTGTACTTCATGTGAATACATACTACGCTTGTATTAACAGATGGGGTCACTGGCAGTTGGATTGCAGTATCGCTACTGCTAACATTATGTTATAAATTTATTTAAAATAGGCATTCCTTAATTATAGCCGAATTTAAGTTAAAAACAATGATTTGCCTTTTTGTAGATAAGTAATTTTCGAGTTCAATCGTGCTCGAGGAATTTTTTTAATATTTTGTTGTACTGCGAGATCTTTATCTTTAAGATCTGCATTTTTGAGTGCAATTTATACCCAAAAATACTTTTAAAAAATAAAAACACGTACAGGTGGTGCTAATCTTATAGAAACAGTTAACGAAATGTACGGTAGCAGTTTTGACCGGTTTTATGTGTATTTTGAATGATCTTCAAAAATTAATTTTTATATTTTTAATTTACGCCAAATCCTACCATAATTTAATTTCATTAAATTATTTTTAAATTCGTGATGCACTTTAACATTCCACTTCCGAAAATTTTACAATTAATTGATTAATGGAACAATTGAAAATGAATTAATGAAAATTGTTACATCAAGCAAAGTTACTTTAATATTTATTATAATTGGTACTTCGCAAAATGAAAGATTTTTCTTTTTTAATTTTTATTTCAAGCTTTTGAATACTTTCAATACCTTAATAAATATCCAGTGAAATCAGAGTACTAAACAATTAATTTTTAAATGAAAAAACAACAACCACAGTTTGCATTAAGTAAAATAATAATAAATAAATAAAATTAAAATAATAAATAAAAATAAGTAGAATTTTTACTGAATTTTCTATAAGATCAGATAAGATCAGACTAATAATTTTGTTGGGATATTTTCTCAAAATATTTTTTTAAATGTCGATAAAAAGAAATAATTGATAACTTTTTTACTACTGATCAAACATCAATTAATCGTAAAATTTGTGCAGTTTTAGTTCTGATTGGAAAATCAGGTTCCTACAATAATAACTATTGGTATCCTAGTTCCTAAATAACGGATGCATTTTCAGATACAAATTCTTGTCTTAGTAGAGAACGATTGTAACTCATCGATTTTAATTTTAAATTATTTTTTGCGTTCCATGAGCATTTAATTAGTTAACACTTTTAAATATATTATTGTACATTTTATTATAGTTTACTGTATTTCAATAAGTTTTACTAATTGTTGTATTGATTATTAGGTGCCATTTTACACATTATTTAGATAAATTTATTATTAAGACAATTTATTTTTTAAAAATTATATTATAATATATCCATATTAACTATATTTATTATTTTATCTTATTCAAAATATTTTGGTGTTAGCTTTGTACTGAATTGTGGTGCTATATTAATTGGCCTAACATTGCAAGAATATCAGCAGACATTCCTTTTAATATTAATTTATTTTTTATTCGTTTAAATTACAGTAAAACAGAAATTCTTGCAATTACATAACGGAATTTTAAAACTAATTTTATTTTTGGATTTGAAATAATTTGCAAACTGTAAGTGCAGAACACCACAGTGATTTCATCCAAAAAAGTAACACATCTTATTTTTTTTAAGTTTTGTGATTAAGATTTGTGCAAGCCTTCAAAATTAATTAACGTTAAAAAATGATAGTTAAACTCAGATTGCTTGCACGAATCGACATTTAAATAGGCTAAGACTGTGTTATTACTGTTAAATGCATGTTAATAGGTGCACCATTTTAAAGCACTATTGATGTTGAGGATCATTAATAATAATAATTCCATGTGTACCTATCAAACTTTAATTATTTTGAAATCGATTACATCAATAGTACTTACTTATTTTTTGTTATTATGAAACATTATACCTGGTTTGTACAAAGAATAGTCATTTTAGATTATGGAAGATTTAGTGGAGTTTAATTTTATTTTATGGACTATTAAGAGGGAGTAAAAACAATAACAAATCCATGGTTCCAGGGAAAAATAAGATTAAACAAATTTTGTCATTTTTCATTTTTCAGTAGGATGATTTCTAATAATATCCAATTTATATATGCGCCTATATTCAATTTGGCTAAAATTCAATGTATTCCCTTTCTTCCCCAGGACCACGGAAATATCTTTTGTGCCAAAAAACTTGTCACTAGTGCTGTAATTATTAAATTTAGCTTTAATTAAATAATATTTAGTGTTACATTTATTATTTCTTTTTGGATATTCATGTCACGTAAGAAGTAAATATAAAGATGATACATTAAATAATGTGAACCCTTTCTTGCTTTTGAATGCGTCAAATTGAAGGTGTTTTCGTGTTAGAATCAAGAGAAATTATATTGTCTCTGCTTTGTTAACTAATGTCAATTTTTGAACTATGCAAATGGCCTAAAATAGATCTGAGTTCTTATTTTAATTATCAACAGTAGTAAAAGTTATTTATTTTCAAAAGGTGCCTAATTCCTAGATAATTTTTGTCTAAAGTGAAGATAAAAGTAGTGACGTCCATTTTGTATATTTCATAAACATCCCACTGTATGTACATATTATAAGAAGCACGAACATTTTTTAATTTAAAAAATTGTACCTCCTATTACATTTAGTATTTTCAAAATTTGTTACTTAATTTGCTAAATTTAAGGTTCAGGTTTGGAAAATTATATATTAAAACAATTTATTATTATTGTAAGTTTTGTGTAATTTTTTAATACACCTACAATTATTTTTAAATCCTGAATAATATGCTTCTTTTTTAGAGTTGAGGATTTTTTATGTGGATAATGAATTTTTCCACTTTGTAACAATATTTTCTCAACTTGGAATCCTTAACATTGTTACATGTATTAAAAGTGTCTTTGTGATGTTTGTTTGAAATATTGTTGGAAGTTATAGTATGTTCAAATAAACTGTTTCATTGATTTTCTTTATTTTCTCTCAAAATTAATTTAGGTATATTTCCATTGTGTAACACATAATTATTATTGCTCACTTAATTTGACCATGCTCTTCTCTTTGAGATGGCTATGGTAATTTAAAAAGAAAGTTCGAGCTTCGAAGTTTCGAAAGCTTGAAAATAACTTCGGATGACGGGCAGGAGGCTTGATTGAACTTACTTCTGGGGCTACTCATCTTTTGTAATTTTATTATATTTTAGCTGTTGTCCAGAGATCGATAACTAAGAAGGTACAGCGATCTGGCTTTACACCAATTTTGGGCATTTTATATTAGGTTTTGAAAGTTATGTCGCTAAACTGTTCTAACGCACTGAAGATGACAGAAGTCTATGGGGAATTATAAATATATATTATATAATTGAGGGAAATCATAATTACAGTTTTGAGTATAATTATTAAAAAAACTGAAGTACATCATTCTACCCAGTACAAAAACATTTATTTTGCTTCTAATTAAAATAGTTTAACTGTTAATTTTAATTGTGTCTAAATAAACAATAATTTTATGTATTAAAATATTTTTCTTATTATTTACATCTCCAAAATTAGGTCGAAAAGTTCCCTACATAAGAAAATATTTTTTACATTTTTTTTTCAAAATAAAATAGTATTTTTCCATATTTAAATAATGAATTAATATTATCATAATTTTGTTAATATTAATGAATGCTTAAAAGGATTTTCTTGTACGATATGTGTGATACGAGTTATAAATTGAATTTTTTAAACGCATTAACGAGACAGGAGGTTTAAACTTTAATAATATTTTTGATGAATTTACGACACAAATATGTGTTAAGTAAAAGGTCAGCTATATATTTATTCGACTATGACCATAATATAGGATATTTTATAAAAATAATTAAAGTATGTACATAAAATAATTATATAAGTTAAAAAATAATAATAATGAGCATTTTATTGATACCATGATATTTTTAACTTAAACTTGACAAACGAACCTACAGTTCATATTATTTTAAAATAGTAAATACAATTTTCCTTACATTTTTAAAAAATAACTTTTTTAACATATTAAATATATATCTAATTAAGAATTTGTACGTAAACATTCTCTAAACGTCTGGGCAGCATTGCTTTTTTCCATATAAATAATTTTCCGTCTCTTTGAAGGCAAGCGAATCGTTCTATGTTTGATGTTGGAATTATTATTATAGATAACGGACTACCTAGAAATTGTTTTATTAATAATTATTAGATTAATTAAAATAATACGAAAGAAATTATTATGCAGAATTATTAACCTAAATTGTATTATTATGTATTCCATATCCTAAGTGTTATTCATAACTAGAGACCGGATTATATGCATTTGCATATTTGGGCATACTTTCTAAAATTTGTCATCACAATTTAACATTTAAATTTGGCGGTATCAACAAATTAAATGTTGCGTTGGCAATGCGAGACCATTACCTACCTAAAAATATTATATACTACGTATATAATATAGTATATAAGTAGATCTATATAAAAATAGTATTTTTAATTTTTAAAAATATACTTTTTAAATAAAATTTTTTTTAAATGAAATTAATAAATTAGTATTTATTTAAATTTGTTGTTGCATATTTTGGCACATTTTGGAAAATTTGTTGCATTTTTGAGTATTTATGATGCATATTTGCATGCATATTTTGACCAGTTTAAGTTGCATATAATTCGATCTATTCATAACCATCCCGTTACGATTAACACTTGGAATATTTAGTTCATTTAGGTAAATTACTGAATTTAATATTGATAGCAGATATTCAAATATTGAAATTATATTTTTAATAACTATCATCATCTATTCATATAGAGTTAAGAATCAAGTTAAAAACTCAAAGAAAAGTTAGGATTGGTTGACAACGGACCAATCAACGATTTCGATGTCTGAATGGTAAATTAATGAATTACCATAATATAAAAGTTTCGGTTAATAAACCTATTCCACAAGCGGGCTATATTCTAATATGTAATATTATATAAATTAAAAGAATATATATTATTACATATTACCAGAAAATAATTATTAAGTTGAAATAATTACATGCAAGGCAGGACAGATTCATTCTTGTTTCAGCGGAGACAAAGTCCCATATTTGAATCCGATTGTTATCTGATGCAGATATCACAAACCGATCGTTATTATGAAACAAAAATTTGCCCTTTATTTCAAATTCGCCTTCTTTTATTGCAATAATACTTAGGTATTGCTGGAAAAATCTTACAGATCTACGACCATTCTGACTATTCCCAACTGTATCTTCAATTTTCCACGACGTTAGTTTACTACACAGGTGAGTTAATAATAAATATTTATTATCGGGTGATAATGTGGAATGTGTTATTTTGATAGGAATGTTGTCAGTAAGGTCACTAATTTTAAGGTATTCTTGATCTTCTTGAGTATCAGTTGTAGCATTCCATCTTAAACTAAAAAAGAAACTCTAAAATTTTTATATTTCATAATTTCTGATTAAATATACCATTCGCCATTCTCGTAGCTGGTTATTATATATGAATGAGATATAAAATTAATGGAAGTAATTTCTTGTTTATAAGGATTAAAACTTAGATATTTGAGTTCTGATTCAGCGTAATCATAGTATATATACATCATAAAATAATACGTTACTCCAACTAGAGCGTTACCATGTCCAAACTGTATAATCTTAAATTGACGTTCACCAATTTCTGCAGGCCTTATTGCCTTAAAAAGTTTCCCACTCTGATTACCAAACAATACCAGCACATTATCAGCTGCTGCTCCTACAAAAAATTAACAAAAGGCCGTGTGATAGTCTTATTAAAAATGTAAAATAATAATTACCTACCTATTATTGTACTATCTATCGAAAAATCTATATCGTTGATTGCGGTATACTGGGTGCAGTTGATACGTTCTTGCAATGTATATACATTTTCAATTATAGATATAAGGCTTATATGCTTATCGGTTGCTAATAAAAAAAAATTTTTTTTAAATTTATTTAAATGAAATATCTTTTCAGTGGGCATTTTTTCATATTTTTTTCACTAAAAACTAGCGAAGGAAGGAAAAAACAAAAACCAATGGGTTTTTCTCCCAAAACTCCGAAATGTCGGAAATCAAAATTATTCTTAATATTTTTTTTTTATGTCAACTTTTTCAATAATTATTAACAAGTATTTTTATAATAATTAATTTTGTTAGCTTACCTACAAGTGCCAAAGTCTTTCCATCTGGACTATATTTAGCCATTTTTATAATTGCTTTATTAGGTAGTTCCACAATTTTTTCTTTTTTGTAAAAAAAGTCCATTTTATTTGGAAAGTAGGAATTTTAATAACACTATTTTTAAATTAAACAAATTTGAACTTGAATACTTAAATTTATGTGATTTTTACCTACGGAAATCTACTTATTGATAAAGGACCTTGAAATTTAAAAATTTTGCATGTGCAGATAATATTTTAGAAGAATGATAACACCACTATAAGATTTGACCAAATACTAAAATTTTTATATATTAAAATATAATGCAATATAATATAATATTATATTATTATAATATACTATAATACAAATTAATAATACTTAATCGTAAGACGATCTCCTATTTATAGATAATATAAAGGCGGGGAATCCCACAACATCTCATAAGCGCTATAAAAGAAAATATATAATTATTTAATAACACAAATAGCGGACTGAAAGAGGGCTGTAGGATGTCGACACCTTTAACCTCAATCAACCAAAGTATATGTTTACAATGCTATTTGCAGACGACCAGGTACTCGGCAGACGGAGAAGACTCACTGCAGTACGCATTTCATGAACTTCAGTAGATCATAAAAATTTATAACATGTACATATTAGTAACTAAAACAAAAATAATGGTATTTGAAGAACAAGGATACATAAAAACAAAATTCTATCTGAAGACGCCCTGTAGAACAAGTAAAGAATTTTTAATTCTTGAGCTTGATCTTTATGAAGAAAATTGTTAAATATCAATTCGAAATGAGTTAAATATCTTCAACCTATACACGAAAATCGACGAATATTGGGAATCATTGAGGCAACATCTAGAAAGAAAAGAAGACCTAGAAAATGATGGACCGATTAAACGTGACGTAATAAGCATATAAAACCTAAAATGTGAAGCGGCAGCAGAAGAAGAAGATTAATATAATAAAATAATAAGTAATAATAAAATTAACAGTTGTATTACAATTTTTATTACAATGTGGCGATTAACGTCAATGGCCAGACAATAACGTCAATGCTCCGCTCCAGACGCTCCGGGCCGTTTTAATAAACGCTGTATCTACTTATTAAAAATATTTCCTTAGACCGATTCTTCTCGGCAAAGTGTGCTACTAGGAAGGGGGTGAATCTCTCTCGATGTGTACTGGACTCTGTGATACTCGCGACAAACTATCTTTTATATAGTATAGTTTATATATAGTTTACAATAAAATACGGATAATTTTTTTGAAGTTAGTTGAGTTGAGGTAATATACATACTTTGTCGATAAATAATCACATTAAAACGTCTCATCAATATCAATACCTTTTTTTAAGTTATTCTATGAGTTTTGTCACTTTTGCTTTTTTTTTGTCTCTTTTGCGATCAATTCCTCTTCCGCCTTACAGTTACTTGCATTCTACGTCTGAATGCCTTCGCACGTTTCAATTCAATCCGGCGCATCGGATAATTATTGAAGAGATCCTTACCGCTTTAGACATATGCCTTAAACAAAACTATTTTAAGTTTAATGAAAAATTTTATCTTTAAAAAGATGGTTTACTTATGGGAAACCCTTTATCTTGTTTACTAGCTGATATTTTTATGGATCATGTCGAAACCAAAATTCTCTGTTCAGATTTCAAAAAACATATAATTTATTGGTACAGATATGTTGACGATATTATTATTTGTTTCAATGGTTCCCTCAGACAATTAGATCAACTTTTTAACTTTATCAACATACAACACAATAATATTAAATTTACTAAAGAAATAGAAGTAAACAATAAAATCAATTACTTAGATCTCACAATTATTAAAGACAATAATAAACACTCTTTTGACATTTTCCATAAACCTACAGAAAGTAACATAATTATCCCTAATAGCTCCGCACATCCTTATACACATAAAATTGCATCTTTTCGCGCTTTTCTCAATCGCTTAATTAGAATTCCCCTTAGTAACGTAAATTTTAAAAAAGAATTAGACAGAATTAAATATATCGCGATCTCTAATGGATACCAAGTCACTCTTATTGATAACTTATTACGCCAAATTCAACAAAAAATTCTATCGAACTCAATATACTCCAATATTTTTAAAAAAACTAACGCGAATTTCAATGTCATTACTTTTCTCGGTAACAAATCAAACAAAATTGTAAAATATCTAAAAAATAGCAATTATAACATTGCTTTTAAAACAGATAATAAACTCAACAAATCTATTAATAACGCGAAATCAAAATCAGACATGTTAACTAAATCAGGGGTTTATGAGCTCACTTGTGAATGCTCTCAAAAATACATTGGTCATACCGGTAGATCTTTTAAAACACGTTTTGATGAACACACTCGATCCCACAGACTTGCAGATGGAAAATCGACTTTCGCGAAACACCTAATAGACACTAACCATAAACAAGGGGGATACGAAATTTTACACGTTGCACAAAAAAGTAAAAAACTGGAATTTTTGGAAGCTATGGAAATTAATAAATTAAAATATTCATCTTCATTACTTAATAGTCAATCTGATTTAAATAACTCACCCCTACTAAACATTTTTAATAAATAATACTTCCCCCCCCTTCTAACTTACCACACATCTACTTACATCCCCCCCCCCTTTTTTTTCTCTTTAAATTTACACCACCCTCTAGTATATTCACACATAATTACTTTTTTAAAAATTACCTCCTCCTCTTACCCCCTCCACTTTTCTCTTGCAATTTGTCGATAAATACGGAGTTTTTCTCCTTTCTCCTTCTAGTTCATCTCCTGATGATGCCATAGTATGGTGTAAACGTTTGCGATAATACAGTGTATTTATATATTGTGATAACTTAAACATTTTATTTAAAAAAGGGGATATTGGGTTAGCGGACACCAAATAAAACTACAAAGTTACTTTGCCGACGTTTCGAAGGTATATTAGGCCTTCATCTTCAGGACTGTGAAGAAAGCAAACATGGAAACATTAAACATTTTAGTTTTCGAAAAAGTGTTTTGTGCATTTTTTGGTTTATGCTAAAAATTTGATATGATTAATATCGAGTTACACTACTTAAACCACTTATCTATTGATTATTTGCAATATTTTATAATTGCTTCTCTAATACCCGGTTTCATAAAACTCATAACAAAGCATTAAGTAGATAATCTACCATCAAGTCCAAATTTGGGTTTCATAAAAGTCAGTTAACACTAATCTCTTGTTAAAATTTAATTGGCAAAATTTCGCCAGTCAAGTTCTTAATAAGAGATTATTTCTAACCTAAAACTTAAACTATTTACAAAATGACAGTTGTTTATAATTATATGAGTTTGGTAAGTAACTAATAATAGTTACTAGAAAGTCCTAATGCTGTTAAGAATCACATATAAATACAATATTTCAATAAATACTTTAATAAAAATTATTTTAATAAATTAAATATTATTTAACATTTTTTCAATTTTTAATTGAAGCAAAGTGATTTTAAGAACACTTTTTGATTTGGCTGCTTCAATATTGGAGTTAAGCAAAGACATTTCCAAAGCGTCTTTTTGTTTGACTGCTTCAAATTTATATTTATAATATTTTTGAAGTTAGGAAACATAGTGTAAAACTATCAAAAATCAAATATTACTGTGATGTTACTAAAAATCTTAATGAAAGATCTAGGGACATTTCATTAGTTAATTTAACAAGATATATGCTTTATGAAACCCACCAAAATTTAATGGCTTCGTAGAGTTAACTGGAGTTAACAAACCATTAGTTAATTGGAGATTAAGGTATTCTTTATGAAACCGGGCATAAAAGATTTAAGTCTGGACGCTTTTAAATAGCAACTTTCTGGTCAATTGTTGGTTTTTGTTATAGGGACAAACAATTTCACTTCAGCTTCAAATTTCTTTGCGTATTGAAATAGAGCCATTGTATTTCTCAAAATCAACTGCTGTTAAATATTTTTGGTTTTGGTTTTGTTACCTTTATAGTGATTTTTCAACGTATCAGCGATATTATCAATTATGTCTTTTTTGGATATATTCTCGATGGATTATCTGCCTAAAAGTACATTAATGGATTAATGTGTCGTTAATTTTGTAATTTTTTTTATAAAATAGTAGTAGCAGAAAGGAGAAGACTCAAAAGAATTTTAATTTACTTATATGGTAAATATTTATTTATTATATTTTTTCGCAATCCAAACATTTTTCTATAATCCGAAAATTGTATTAGTTGTGTTTGAATTATAAACTATTTGTGCAAACTACCAAGTTTTGTTGTTGTTCGGATTACTGGATGGTCGGATTAGCGTGTGTTCGGATTACCGAGACTATACTGTACTTGAGTATAGATATCGTCAAACACCGAGGAATAGATCAAGCAGATGAAGATATACAGTTGGAATATCAAGTTGAGTATTTAAACACATTAAATTTCTCAGGATTTCTTGTTCATAAATTACAATTGAAAGTGGAATCATGTCATGCTCCTTCGTAATTCAAGTATCAAAGATGGACTCTGTAATGGCACACGTTTGCAAAATGTAAAATTGCATAAGCGTTCTATTGCCGGTAAAATTATGAATGGTGATCATGCTGGCGTACAGATATACAGAATAAATTAAATTACAGTTTCAGCATTGGCTATAACTATAAATAATAATTATAATTACTATATGTACAAAACTCATTCATTTATTCACTTGCTAACCTTTTACATGCTTTTATTAACCGAAGAAAAAAAGCAGCACTTTAATTGATCGATTTTTTTACTAATCGAAAAATATTTTTAGAAATTAAACATAGGTGACTCCCCACTGTATTCACTGCTTAGGAGGTCATAGAAAGGCTTAGCAGGTTCTAGTCATACATAATTATTACTAAAAGTGTCGCAATATTTTAATGAACTTGACGCTATATGAATTGGTTTTGTATTTACATAAGTTTGGTAAATTGACAAAACGTCCAAGTAAAAAATAATAACAAAAAAACTACTGTGAAAAAAATGCACTAAAAAGTAAAAAATAAATACGTTATTTAGTTACTTCAACTAGCTGGCAATAGGCGGTCAATTATTGTAATCTTTGCAGTCGGTGCCGGCCAAGCTTTTAAAAAATTTAGTTTTAGTAATTTAGCCAGCTTGGCTGGCACCGACTGCAAAGATTACAATAATTGACCGCCTATGCCAGCTAGTTGAAGTAACTAAATAACGTATTTATTTTTTACTTTTTAGTGCAGTTTTTCACAGTAGTTTTTTTTTAAAGTCGTTTTATTTCTTTTTAATTATTTTATTTCATTCTTTTTGGTGCATGTTGTATAAATATATTTACTATTTACCTTATACTTAACGTACTACATAGAAGATTAATAAAAGTAGGGTACTTAAGAAAAGATTGTGATCCACCGGGTAAGAACAGGTACTCAGTACTTAATGCGTTATTAAGCCGATTTTAAGGAGAGTTTGACGTTTTTTCCGGTTTATCTTCAAAGTTTAAGGTCCAATACGAATAAAATTATAATGGGACCAACTTGGAACTATACTGGATTCAATGCCGAAAGAATTTTGAAAATCGGTTAATAAATGACGGAGTTCTGAGGTAACAAACATAAAAAAAAAATAAATAAAAATACAACCGAATTGATAACTTACTCTTTTTTTGAAGTCGGTTAAAACCAAAAAGAATAAAAACTTTTGAGGTTTTTATGACAGACCAAAAGCTGGTGCATTTTTATTTGTACAAAAAATTTTTGATTAGTTTGGCACATTTTTCCGATTAAATAATTTGCGCTTGATCAATACATCAGAATGAGATGCGATTTTAATAAAAAAAAAGAATGTCAAAGGTGTTTTCAAAATTTTTAACAAAAGTTTATTTAAATTACAAATAAATAATTAAGATACATAATTATAAATAAAAAAATAAGTAACTTAAACTTATATATTACTATAATAATATATATTATTACTCTATACTATATTTTTGTAGTATGCAATGTATAAATAATTAAACTAACCAAATGTTACAATAATAAATTTTAACTGTTCAGTAAAGAATACATACTTACATAGGAATATAATATTTAAAAAAACACTAAAAATGACAATAATACATATTTAACAGGTTAGAACTTAGAATATTTGAATAAACAAAGAAAAAGAATTTTGAAAAATTACATTACTATAGAAATGATAGAAATTTTAAACAACTGATGATCAAAAATAATTGTGAAATAGAAGCTTTTATATTGTATTACATACTTTTCATTTTAAAAAATTTTGATCATTTCTATAGTAACGTAATTTTTCAGAATTCTTTTTCTTGTTTATTCAAATATTCTAAGTTCTAACCTGTTAAATATGTATTATTGTCATTTTTAGTGTTTTTTAAATATTATGTTTCTATGTAAATAAGTTTCTTTTCTGAACAGTTAAAATTTATAATTTAAACTTTTGTTTAGTTTAATTATTTATACATAACTATATTTTTAAACAAAAATGGTGAAAAAGTTAATATGGACGATATCTTCTGTTATAATTGGGATTCATATTGCCGTTAAAGCCTGTCCAAGAAGGTCCTCTACCGATTCTATTTCTTCCATTGATATTTCTGGTATTATTATGAAAATCATCACAGCCTGGGTGTTTGTTACGTTCAGATTCCCCTTTATTGTTATTATATTGTTTTACAGTGTTGTTATTATGATTGACGTATGCACCGCCATTACGCAGGGGAAAAAATCTTTGAGCAAATTTTTGAGGAGTTGTCCTATTATTCCTTATTGGTCGTGTTCGATTTTGAAACTTCATCTTGGGCAACTTTTTGGATTCGAAAGTCAAAAAACAGAAAGTTTTCCGTTGATTTTTTGTGTTATCGAACGGCCATTCGACTCCAACAATATTATCAATTCGCACTTTTGCAATTTGCACTGTAACATTTTTGTTATTAATAACATGCTTACCTAAAACTTGGGTAATAGACTCGGCGGTATTGAATACAATAAATGCAAACCCTTTGCATTTATCAGTAACGTGATCTATTTTAATTTTTACATTTTCTATTGCGCCGAAATTCTTGAAATAATCTCGAAGATTCCTTTCGGTTGTTTCACGAGTCAAACCCCCAACGAAAATTGTTCTATCCTCCACCGGTCCTGGCACAATAGCACTTTGTTGTATATTTTGCGTTTGAGTTTCCATTTTAATTTCAATTTTTATAAATACCTCTACGAAACACTCAGTCTTTGACTCACTTGACACTATAGCCAAATAAAAATATTGCTCATATTTATACAATTTTTTCATACGGTTGGTAAATCATTGTAAAAGTTTAAAAATTTAAAAGGATTAAAATTAAATTTCAGGTAAATACCGTTACGTAGGTTACCTTGGTTACCTTGGTTACGTACCTCTCAAAAACGTACGCAGGGCCGTCTCGTGAATAAATTTTACTTAAACTGGGATGCCCAAATGTTCATGTTTATAATGCTATTCAGTAGAAAAAATATCAGTAGAACTAATAATATCCTTGTAATGTAAATTTGAATTTGAATATAGTGGGCGCGAAATTTTAAATTTAGTTCATTTTTGGTTACTTTAAAATACAACGATTTGGCAACAGGGGGTTTAATGAAAGAGGTAGTGGGTTATTTAAGGTAGAGGTAGAGGTATTTAAGATCTTACATAAAATAAAAACAATTGAGTTGAACATCGAAATACATATATGCACTTCTTTACAAATTACTATATAGGTTGTGGTTGGTCATTAAATATGAATAATCGATTAGAAAACATTGCGATCAGAGGGATTAACTATCTAACAGTTATTAAATCAAATTTCAAACTAAAGTATTCTGAA
Source organism: Cantharis rustica (assembly GCA_911387805.1). Classification (NCBI taxonomy): domain Eukaryota; kingdom Metazoa; phylum Arthropoda; class Insecta; order Coleoptera; family Cantharidae; genus Cantharis; species Cantharis rustica. The sequence goes on from OU426879.1 coordinate 43,758,402, forward strand.
TTAAATGATATCAAGGAGATTAACTTTGCTGGTAAATTGGTTGTCGGACTACCTTTTTTTCTTTTCGGTTAAATATATATTCATCGTTAAACCGAATCCTGTGTTTTATTTAATTTGTGTGTACTAATTATTCCTTCAGGTGTCCTAGCAGTGGTTACGCCACTGGACAGATTAGTTTAAGTTTGAGGTTAGTAAATAAGGTAACGACGTTAAAGGCCTCGCCACATAGTGCTGTGCCATGCCATTAAGCTCCGCCTCTGACTTCGACATTGAACATAACAAAAAATATATTCAGGTTTTGGTAATTTCGTTTCGAAAACTGACGATATATTTTGATTATTTTTGTTGAGTTGTTTATTTTTAAAATAGATGTGAAATCTAGTGACGTTGCTGTAGGTTTAATTTTACTGCATGTACTCATACTTAAAAAAAAGAAATTGCGTATTGCCTAAAAAAGTGCGTCGTTGGTGGATACGACCTATTTACCAAAATCGAGAACAGCAAGAGCACTACCATAATTTGGAACAAGAGATGCGGTTAAAATTATTAATTGTTCGTCTTCTAATAAATTTCTCGACATTTTACGACTCAAAATAATAAAAATAACCTTAAAACCAATCGATTATAGGTACACCACCACAAAACATCTATACAAAATATAGACAGAAGTAGGAACGAGTTCAACCTCTATTCTATGCTATGCCATGCGGCATCAAAAGGCCTCGCCACATAGCTCGTGCTCATGGTACTATAAGAGAAGGTATGTTCGTTTTGAAACGCGTTTTGGTTCAGTTCACGCACATATCCAATCGACGCCATCTTAGTTTTATTTCGCCGCCCAATTCAAATGTTGTGAGAAATGTAGATAACAAATAAATTATTTCTAGTAATAAATTCGCATTTACTATCACATTTTACTTATAATAAAATTATTCAATTCATGTTTTTTTAACGTAATTAAAATCATTTGTGTTTATTAACAAATAAAATATTTCTAAATATGAAATAAAAGACACTTTCTTGGAGAATTTATATATTTTATATGCGAACTAATTAAGCATAAATGCTTATTTGGTGCTTTTGCCTAGTACATAAAATAAATGCTTATGAATTAAATGAAGAAAAAATAAAATGAAAGAATAAAAAATATTACAAATATTTTTAACATAACTTCTCTCATAAGCCGTACTTGATAAAATTTTTTCGAAAATTAGTTAGGATTGCAATTTATTGTAAAAATGTAAAATCATATAAAGTACTACATTCTAGATAAGTGTTGTACGTTTAATATTTAAAAATGTCATTTTACTGATATCTTGCCATTTTTATAATGTAGAACACCCAAAAATATTTTTCACGAGCCGCCACTGCATTATCATGTAAACAAACACACAGAACTAACGTAAAGCAAATAAAAAACCAATATGGCGGCGATTGGGTTTCAATGAGCGAGAGAGATTACCCAAGAATGCTATCTCTCTCTGCGCAAGAACATACCTTCTCTAATAGTACCATGGCTCGTGCTATGCTATGCCAATGTAAAACACAGAAGTAGAAGCATACGGTTTTAATGGTGACGGTCACATTGCCATGCGCGTTGCCATGCTATGTTTTACATAACCAAGAAATTGTTTGACTTTGATGCCGCATGGCATAGCATAGCATAGAAGTTGAACTCGATCCTACTTCTGTGTATATTTTGTATAGATGTTCTGTGGTGGTGTACCTATAATCAATTGGTTTTGAGGTTATTTTTATTATTTTGAGTCGTAAAATGTCGAGAAATTTATTAGAAACGAACAATTAATAATTTTAATACTTTCGCATCCGTGTCCCACCAACGACGAACTTTTTTAGGCAATAACCGATTTCTTTTTTTTAAGTAGGAGTACATTCAGTAAAATTAAACCTACAGCAACATCACTAGATTCCACATCCATTTTAAAAATAAACAACTCAACAAAAATAATCAAAATATATTGTTAGTTTTCGAATCGAAATTACAAAAACCTGAAAATATTTTCGGTTATGTTCAACGTCGAAGTCAGAGGCGGAGCTTAATGGCATGGCACAGCACAACTTATGTGAACACTTCTATGTTGGATCATGCTATGCTAACATTTTACATTGGCATAGCATAGCATAGCACAGGCTATGTGGCGAGGCCTAAAGTCAAACAATTTCTTGATTATGTAAAACATAGCATGGCAACCCGCATAGCAATGTGACCGTTACCATTAAAACTGTATGCTTTCTTCTACTTCTGTGTTTTACCACAGTATAAGTAGTTTAGACAGTAGAGACACTCCGTGTCGGCGTCTTTGATGTTTATGTTCCAGATTTTCAAGTCTAGATTAAGTTTATCTGTGATAAGCTAGATGGCACTGCAAAATTGATTTGAATTTGAAATAAACCGCTAGAAATGTAATTATTTTGACATTCCATCATTATTTTTAAAAACAATAATTTGAGGGGTATATACGGGAAGAATGAGCTAAATCAAAATTTGATGTTTTTTGTTATTTCAAATTTAAAGATATAATTCGTTGTAATGTGCAATAAATATTTTTTAATATAATTACGTTTTGTGGTGCAAACTCAACATGTGAAATTTTCTAGAATATAGATTTATCTCTGCCATCATAACGGATTTGTATTGTTTCTGTATATTTAAGAAAGATCAGCTTTATGATTTTGTTACTATAGAAAGAAACAATTGGTTTAATTAAAACTATTTTATTTCAATTTTAAGAGGTTTTTGAGACCCATTTGTACAATTATGAGTTAAAGCGTTGGTTAAAGTAAGTTTGAGTAAGACTGCATAATCGTAAAGATTCCTATGTTTGGTAGTTTTATGTAAGTTACCTTCAAAGTGTACAGCACACACTCTATGGTAAGAATTATGCAAGTCCACTTTTTTCAACAATAAATTATTGTCGCAAAATTCCACCCACTGCTTACATATTACACTATTTTTCGGTACATTTATGCAGTACAACATCCATTCCAGATCGGTTTTTACAAAAACCTACTGCACAAGCATTATTATATACTTATATTACAAGCAAAATGTTTAAAAATTCACTTAAAATATTCAGAGCTCAATTTTATAACAATCGTTACCGCTTGTTAATATAGAGCAAGAGCCCGTGGCCGCCAGACCTTCGTTATTTTATAAAAGCTGAAAGTTTCTTAGGGCATGCTTTCAACACAGGTAGGAACGATGGCCAACTATGTACTTTGAGTCATCGTGGCTTTGGCAGGTAACAGGTAGCAAAGGTGAATAAAATACCGACTTACTTTCGTCAAATCATAAAGCGTAATTTTCTTATATTTTTCTTCGGAATAATATTAGAAATCATTTCTTCCATTGCCAGACACTTAACATCGTGGCAACCCTTTGCCAGACACCCTTAAACTTCAATAAATTGTAACTGTACTTTCGTTATAGTATAAAAGCTGAATTTTATACATGTTATTTGGGTAACGATTAGAAGATGTTTTCTCAGTAGCCAGACAGTTTCGACAGCTCTAGCCCCTAGCCAGACAAAAATGAGATAGCTATAGGTGCGAGCGCGAAGTAATATACATTCGAGTAGGTGCGAGTTAGATAGTGATAGATCTTTTCCGACCCTTCACTGCGCATGTTCCGATTATGTATGTCGCGACATCTGTTAACTCATGTAGATACTTAATCTAGACTTTGACATGCGCATGAAAATTTAGAACCGTACAAAGATGCAAGTGTCCCTACTGTCTTAAACTACTTATACTATGGTTTTATATTGACATAGCATAGCACAAGCAAATACATTAGATAGGTTAATACGTACAGCTCGTTGCATTTTTAATGCATTATTTGGTAAAGCTGGTTTCAACGCCATCTGTCGAGGCGAGTTGTTCAAATTGGAAATCAAATAATAAATAATTGGCTATTCAGGAACAGAAGTGATCCAAGTGACATATCAAAAGTTTTGAGATATTAACCAAAACGCGTTTTCATGAATTCTGCCGTTACTTTAATAAAATTTTTCCTAAATTATTTTTTTATCTTAACAGAATTCATAATAATTAAATTACCTTATATACAAAATTATGAAAATTTGTAATTCTATTAGAAAAACTTTTGATTTTCTTCATTTGGATCACTTCTGTTTTCGATAAAATTTAGAATTCCGAATGGAATGCATGATTGTTCTTTATTATTTTACAACAATTCTGCACCACTTTAAATGGTAAATTCAATAAAATTATACGTTTGAAAAATATATGAAAACGTTTGAAAACGTTGAATAAAATAATGGCGATGTAGAAGAACATAATATTGAATCTAATTATTTGTGTGAAACGGTAAAAGATATTCCAGATCTATATATTATTTAAATTAATTCGATTTTAATTTACATGTTCAGTTTGCTTTATTCTTGAATTTTGTATAACAATTAATAAAGTTTTGTGCTATTTGCAATGTATTTCTTTGATTGATGTATTATTTCAATATTATTTCGAATCAAAATCCACGAGATCTACTTTAAAATTCCATTAAATCCATTTTTATATTCAAAATTGTGCCTGTAAAAAAAATTAAATATTTTTATACTTTTGTGATATGATATTGTTATAAATTAAAAAAAATAATATAATTTTAAAGTTGTTTCCAGAACTTAAACCAAATGTTAAACAGTTTTTCGTAATTTTTACAAAAATCGCTAAAGTGGATTTAGTAAGTTTCGATATTAGAGAATTCAATTGCTGTCAACCATAGAGGTATATATTAAAACTACTGGAGGAACTACTAGGTGCAACAAAACGGTCCGACGTAAGTTTACGCTTCCCCCACTCCTTAAAGGATTCGGTTCAAATTTTGTAATGCAAAATCATAGGATAAATGATGTTTAAACGTTTAAATAAATGAATTATAAGAAATTAGGATGTGATAAATAATTAAAATAAATGTAGACATATTATAATGTGATTTTTAATTAAAAATTCACATTCTAATTTAAAAAATATATATAATTATTTTCAAAAAATTATTATCCTGTATATTTCACTAAGTTCATACACATGAAATCTTGAAATTGGGACAATCTACAACTTTTGTAATTTTTAATTACTACTAACTTTTCATTTTAGGTTTTTTATTTGGGTTTGTTTAGTTTTCCGGTTTAGAATTTTTCAAAATAAGTTTATTTATTCATTTTGGCTTCAAGTAGGTATAATTTATTTTTTTTACTAAAGTCAAATAAATTTGACTTTTAATCAAGTTTGAATTTTGAATTTAATAGCATAACTTTTCAATCATTTCAATAATTTTTCCAGGTTTGCCTGATGAGATTCCGAAAATCGAAACATACGGTTATATAACAGCGTGTCGCAAGCTAAATTATCCATTTAAATAGTTTTTGAACAATTTTACGTAAGTTATGAATTAAATTATTCTTCAATTTCATGTAACATGTAAAAATTAATTTTATAAAAAAATATAATTATTTTCTTATAAACACAAAAATAGAATTATGAATTAAATTAAAAATACATAGCAAATAAAATTATAAAACACCGAAAGAGAAACAATTATACATTTTTTACTAAAATTAGTTTTGTAAGTTTACTTCTTACAGAACTGCCCTGCAAGCCTTTAGAAATTGTTAGCTTTTTTTCTGCAATATAATATAATATATTGATACGAAGAGAATACTCTAACAACTTAAAATTCATAGTTTTGAGAAAAACAATTGGAATAAACAATTATTAAAGGTTTATTCTAAAGGTTCTATTGTTTATTACTAAATTTTTACATTATTATTATGTAATAATTGTGGAGCTTATTACTGAAAGGAAAACTTGCCTTTTATCAAAAGAAAACAACAAAAAAACTAGGGTTTTTACGGTATTGCCGTCAAATATGAAATAATTATTCATAATTTTTACTTACGAAACTTAAGATAGGTACTTAATTTTTATTAAACAAACATTTTTTTATTCCATGCTATAAAATCATTTATTTTCTATAACATGGCACATATAACTCCAAATCGGCATTTTTTGAGTTATAACATTATTTTTTTAATGTTTATAAACATTATATTATATTATTATAATATTATCAACATAATAAGTCTGTGTTGTATTTAATTTTGAGGAGTTCTCGTCTATATAAATCATATTTACCACGTTATTATACAATGTCAAATCGAGTTTAAACCTTTAAGAAGTGGGGGAACGCTATGTAAAATCGGACCGTTTTCTTTTCATAGGGATTATTCTAATATATACCTCTATGCTGTCAACAAATACTTTAGTTAGGTTATAAGGAACAATCAAACAACTGCACAACTCCACTCGTTAGGTGCCGCTAGTGCGCTGCTTTACCATTTTCGTTCGAAGCTGCACGTATTAACCTATTTAATGTATTTGGCACAAGCTATGTGGAGAGGCCTTAACATTCAAAGAGCCATCCGCAAATTTAAAAGGACTTGTAAGTGTTACTACAAGGGGAGATCACAACGTGCGAGGTTTGTTTGACGATCACAGCTTTGGTTTGGTTTGTAACTTTGATTTGAGAAGGCGGTAATTCAAATTGAAGAACCAAGCATTACATCCTTGATTATTTTTTATGATGTACTTAATAATTATTATAAACTGTAGATAATCCTTTAAGTATAGTATAGTATAGTAAGAGTACATAACCATGATTAATTTTATATAAAATAAAATTAACAATATTTTGTAATATTGTAAAATTTGAATTTAAATATAATGGGCGCGAATTTTTAAATTTAGTTCATTTTTGTAAGATGGTTTGAAAACCTTGCGAGTCTTTTGTTTAGGTATGCGACTTTGAAGAACATCAACTTACCCTTACGTGTTGAACAAAGGAAGAGAACGAGTGGTTGGTTTTTGGTATTAGCGAGTGGTTTTAAAAGTTGTTCAGTAATTGAATTTAAAATGCGTAAATTTAAAACTATTATATTATAATATCTTTTTTTTTAAATAATTCTACAGGGTTGGTGATAGAAATTTCATGTAACGTAACGATTCCGGGTCGAGTAAATTTTGTTTCAAGTTTAAAGCTATTTTAAAATTACTATATCTTCATTTCATGAAAGGTTTAATTATTTATTTAAAATGTGATTTATATAAACTAATTTTACGCGAGAATTGATGTTATGTAACAAAAAAATTGTTTATTCGAATTGTGTTTTTGACCTTGGGAAAATCTTTGTAACGATGGTATACGTAACAGGTGTTTTGGGTAAAATGAACGATGGTGTTTGTAGTTTATGAGAGTAGATTGTTTTGTTAAAATGTGAAGGAAGTCGTTTCTAGTAATAGGAAGGTGTTTATTTGTTCTGAGGTGAAAATATAAAATAATGGGGACATCGTACATTTTAGAATGGCCGTCTTAGGTTTTTTGTTATGTATTTGAAGTTGTACAGGACGGCAATATATCTGAAATGTCATCAGGAAAGAGCAGTACCGTAATGAGGACCTCTTACGTTTCAGCAACTTAATTTCATCATTTTAAATATCTCTCAATGAGATATCAAAAACAATTATTTAACAGGTTTAATATTATTTAACAGATTTTGTTTTTTACAGAATTATTTACGGTTACAATTTATTTAAGATTCTGTCGATTATTTTATTTTCAACTTTTTAGTCTATAAATTTTGATTAGTAAAATATCAATTATGAAATTTTTCTTTAAGTCGCTTAATAAAAGCCTGCAATTTACAAGATAACCCTAAAAAGGATTTATATTACTTTTTATGCTGGTAATGACTTTAACGAAAAGTTTTTTTTTTTTGGATTTTTTTTTGAGAGTAAGTTAAGAAAAAGCTTTTAATAATTATGAATAAAAGTGTCGCAATATTTTAATGTTCTTGGCGCTATTTGCGTTTTACAAAATGTGAAGCGCCACGTAGTGTCCCTAGCCGCAACTAGCATAGGCAGTAATCGACGTCGTTTTCGCTTTGAGTGTTTTTAAGTAATATGGATAAAATCCTGAAAAATAAAATTAATAATATGAATTGCGGTGTTTACGGATGTCATAGCAAGGCGGGTCAAATAAAATTTTAAGTTTTCTTAAGTTTCCAGGCAAAAATAGTAGGTATTATGTTATTAATACTGCAGAAATGTGCTTACAGCGACCAGAATTTCCAGCTTTGCAAGTGCATAATGCATTTTTGATTTCAATTACCTCCTTTATTAAAAAGGAACATTGAATTTCATGAAGTTTTTCCATGAAAGCACTGGTCTGGAAGCACAAAGCAAATATCTCGATAGCATCTGCATTTGGTGTTTAATTCCACATGTAATGAGGTGTTTGGAATTTAAAACTGCTTCTCCCTCATTGATACATCTAGAAGTCGGCAAAGCATCTAAATAATAAAATATTTTTGCTAATGAAAGTAATAATGATGCATTTTCAGTGGTCATTTTCTCTAAAAGAAAATTTAACAGTTAGTTATCTACATTGAATAAATTATGAATTAATAGTGTATTTTAATCTTTTTTTAAGTGTTTCTTTATATACTTACCATTAAATATCTTTTAAATTATAAAATTAACTAATGTAAACCAAATTGATTTAAAAAACACGATTTCCAATACGGCATAAGTCGGACATATTGTTTTAGTACAGCGCTACCTATCGGTAGTGTAAAATGCAAATATGAATTGGGTTTATATTTACATAAGTGACGAAAACGTCAAATTGACAAAACGTCAAAGACAAAAATAATAAAGAAAAAAAAATCAGAACTTTTGACGTTTTTATGACAGACCAAAAGGTGGTGCATTTTTATTTGTACAAAAAGTTTTTGATCAATTTGGCACATTTTTCAGTTTAAAAAATAGTTTGCGCTTGAGGAAAACATCAAAATTAGCTACGATTTTAATAAAAAAGAAAGATGTGGATGGTGTTTCCAAAAGTTTATTTAAATTACAAATAAATAATTAACATACATACATTTTTAAACAATAATGGCGAAAAAGTTAATATGGACGATATCTTCTGTTATAATTGGGATTCATGTTGGCGTTAAAGCCTGTCCAAGGGGGTCCTCTACCGATTTTATTTTTTCCATGCACATTTCTCGTATTATTATGAAAATCATCACAGCCTGGGTGTTTGTTACTTTCAGATTCACCTTCATTGTTATTATTTTCTTTTACAGTGTTGTTATTATGATTGACGTATGCACCGCCATTACGCAGGGGAGAAAATCTTTGCGCAATTTTTTGAGGAGTTGTCCTCCTATTATTCTTTATTGGTCGTGCTTGATTTTGAAACTTCATCTTGGGCAACTCTTTGGATTCGAAAGTCAAAAAACAGAAAGTTTTCCGTTGATTTTTTGTGTTATCGAACGGCCATTCGACTCTAACAATATTATCAATTCGCACTTTTGCAATTTGCACTGTAACATTTTTGTTATTAATAACATGCTCACCTAAAACTTGGGTAATAGACTCGGCGGTATTGAATACAATAAATGCAAACCCTTTGCATTTATCAGTAACGTGATCTATTTTAATTTTTAAATTTTCTATTGCGCCGAAATTCCCGAAATAATCTCGAAGATTCGTTTCGGTTGTTTCGCGAGTCAAACCTCCAACAAAAATTGTTCTATCCTCCACCCGTCCTGGCACAATAGCACTTTGTTGTATATTTTGCGTTTGAGTTTCCATTTTAATTTCAATTTTTATAAATACCTCTACGAAACACTCAAATATAGTCAAAAAAAATTTTTTGTATTGTCCAAATGTCCAAATGTTCATGTTTATAATGCTATTCAGTATAAAAAATATTAGTAGAACTAATAATATCCTTGATTATTTCTTATGATGTACTGAATAATTATTATAAACTGTAGATAATTCTTTAAGTAGTTTAGGTTGGTAAGAGTACCTACATAACCAAGATCATAAAAGAAAATAAGCAATGCTTTGTTATCAAAATTTACAAGCTGCAATAGAAATTAATGTTTAGTTGAAATAATTCACTTTTACAATTTTTAGTTTTATACAAACTTTTGTACAGTTTTGTAGCCACCAAGTGTAATTTTTTTCTTTTGAAGATTTAAAAAGTGAATATTGTTAGAAGCTTCATTATTTTCACCATTCCAACAAAATAACACATTTGCGTCAGAGCTGTTTTCTTCTATAAATTCTTCGGGATTCGTTTGACAACTAATATTTAAAATTTTTGTCTACATAAACTTAAAGTCTACAAAAGAATGTCAAGAAATTCGAAAACAATTAAGTTATACTACTTATCAAAACTAACTTTTCATAACTTCCATCATCCATTGAAAATTTAGAAACAAAAAAAAACACGTGGCACTCGGGTTGTCTGTAAAGTCGGTTTACGGACGATAATTTTACGTGATAATGTCATCAGAATACATTGATGAAAAATTGCATACTTTTATGAATTGAATTGAATTATGTTTTCTTATGACGTAAAATCACGTAAAATTATCGTCCGTAAACCGTGTGTTAATTTAAAAATTGAATTGAATTATGTTTATGTAACAGATAATACAAATTAAAACTATGTTATTACATTAACCCTCAATAGGTTAGTGCGTTATGTGCATGAAACATAATTGCATCATTTGGTGATCGCGAGATCGAACCTCATGCCGGACAAGTTTTTTTTAATGGCGTTTTATAATTCAAATGAAGTCTATGTATGATGCAAAGCCGATTGTGCCTCTCTCTCGCTTGTTCCGCGCTCTCGCTTGCGTAACGTGACAATTTTTCGTGCGTGCAGCCGGTATATCAATTTATAAGACGTTATCACGCCAAAAAAGGGTTTACAGGGGTTTACAGGGTAAAAAAATTAAAATTAAAAAATAAATAAAACAATAATAGTAAATATCTAGAGTGTTTCAAGATGTACATACAGGGTGTCCCGTGACCGTGGAGAACCTTTGAGGTGGTAATAAAGGACACTTTTCTAAGACAAATTTTTAAATAAAATTTTTGTGCAATTCCAAACCCTTGGAGAACTTCTCTTTAAAGCAATATTTTGAATTTCTTATTTCAAACGGCCATAGCTCCGATATTATTAATTTTTTAGACTTAATAGATTAAACTTTTTTTAAAGATCATTTGCTTATCTACCAATTAGTTTATATCTCCTTATCATCTAGAATAAACGGTTTTTGAGTTACAAATTAAATTAAGGGAAAAAATGTTAAAAAAATTTTGATTTTATTTTTTTTTACTTTTCTTGTAAACTCTATATCTCTTAAACGAAACGTTTTAGCAAAAAAACTAATGGCCCAAACCGGATAGGTAATTTAGCGGGCTACAACATTGGTCAAATAAATTTTCTTGGGAAATCAACCGTTTTCACAAAAATTCTGAAAATAATAAACAATCCATATGTATAATTTTATCATTTTAAAGAATATAGATTAAATACTTAAATTTTTTGGTTGTGATCATCGATCGATCGTATCGATAATCGATAGTCAGGCCTCTGTCAGCATTTATTTGATTGTAAAATACTGAAGAATTCAAATCAACAGAAACTACAGATACCTTAACATGAGAGAATAGTGGTAAAAATATCAGTTTTGACCTCTAATAATCTAATCAACAAAAATTAGAAAAACTAATGCCTTATATACTTATATAACCTTATAAACCATGTATAACTCTTTCTCCTTAGATATGCGACTCCAAAGTTGCGGTGGAGTTCCAGCTAGAATTTGTCACTTCTGTCTTGGCTGCTCTGCATTCGGCTTGAATAAAACACTAAATTACCAGTAAAAAAATAAAATTAACTGTAAGCACACGATCAGGTCAGGCTTAAAACAATTTTTTTCTCACATATATTTTCTTAAATAAGTTCAAATTATCGATTTGCGACTGAAACAATATGGTACATTATAAATACTTGCGGGTTAGTTCTGTTAAGATATTAAATTCAGAAATACATTAACGTAACAGGAGGTTTAATAATTTTGAAGATCAATATGGCTATGTGCTGCTATAACATTTTTATGAATAATTAAGAAATATTGGTAGGTGGAAGGTGAGAAACTAATAATTATACAAATTAAAATTAACGCGGTGGTAATAACAATTTTATTGTTAATTATTAGTTGTTCATACCCAAATACAAAAATTAAAAAACCATTATTACACACTATAATTTATTACACCAATTTTTATTTTAATATTAGCTAATAAAAGATTAATTTTCGTTCTTCCACATAATTTTCATTTTCTTGGAGAAATAAATAAAACTTAAATAGTTTAAATAAATTAAAAATGAAACTTCTCGTCAGATCAAAAATGATTTGTTTGTTTGAGTTCGTCAGATTTCGTATAATAGTTATTTAAGCTACTATGGTTGTAGAGAAGCTATTGACAATTAACGAATTGATCTGGATACCGACAAAATTGATTTGACTTAAAGCTTATTCGAAACATCAATAAAATAATTTATTACCATTTAATATAATATATAATATACTTACTAGAGTGTAAAGAAAATCTGATAAACCTTAATTTACTTTATTAATAAAGAAATAAATGTATGAAAAATGCAAGTAAATAAAATTTAAACTATTACATTTTTAATAAAAACAATATGAGGTGTATTATGCGATATAAAAGTACAAATTGAGAATCATTTTGTTAAAATATGTTAAATAATATAACTTAGTGTGTAACTTGATTTCCCAGGTTGTGCGGCCTTCAGGTCGCACTGACAATTTGTTTAGCTTGGTAACTTAAAATGAATAATCGAGAAAGCGTTAACTAGAAAAAGTGCGGCTTAAAGTTGCAACTTTAAACTTATGAAACAAAACCTATGAATTTTAAATTTTAATGAGCAAATGTAGTAGAATTCAATTGATGTGCAACTCAAATAATGTGCAATTTGATTGGTATGCTCCTTAATGGTTGTAAACCTTGATTGCTGTGCTATACGATTAGTATGTACTTTGTTTGGTGTGCATTTTTCTATATGTTTCTACAATAAAAAATTTATATGTGTACGCAGGTATAATGAAATTTAATTTAATACAAAATTAATTTACACAAGATAATGTAAATATTCTAATATAGTATCGATCTACCATATACTAGGTAGGTTAATCACCCAATGATTGACACTTATAAGCGTTACATCATGTTTAATTCCTTTCATCGCAAATTCGCTATTTAGTTTTAGAAAACAAAGTTTTCGCATTAGTAGTAATCATAAGTAGAAAATTTTACGGAAATAGTATATTGATTTATTCGGAGCTAAAGTATTATTTTTTGCGGCGAGTTGATAGAAACATAGAAAAACATAAAAAATAATTTACAAATTTTATTGAAATTACATTTACTTTAGCGTCTAGGCACTAAAGAAATTTTATAAATTAATGACGTATTTCAGTGCCATTAAATATTTTATGATTAAGATGAAGTTAACTTTTTATATTGCTTTCACAAAAAACTGATTTATTTTAATGATTAAAATAGGTAAATTTAAAAAAACTCAGTGATTTATATTGCACTATCTAAAACTGTAAATAAAAAAAATTAATTTTTTTAAATTAATTTAGAAATTAACAAATTTCCAATTGTTTTTCTTGGCCATTTCCCTTAGGCATTGAATTATCTACTTACTTAAATTATATAACTATTGGTTGATCAAATCTAAATATTTTTGCTTTTATGTAACCAGATCTAAATTTAGTTTTTCCTTTTCCATAGAGAATAGAGAAAATTGCGAAGTGATATTATAACAAAATAAAACATATTTCACATATTTCAAATTAATAGCAGCACTTAAATAATTAAAAAATTAATGCGCTAAAATTAAATTTAAATATGTAAATTACTGACAAAAAATTAATAAAAAAAAACAATTATAATGTTTAATATCAAGTTTTAATATAACTAATTGATAGCTTATTTATAAATCTCTTGTTAGAAGTTTACGTAATAAAATTTAATTTTTAATAATAATTTAAGTGCTCTTATTATTTTAATTTCAATTACTTTAAGGTTTAATGTTGAAAAAGATAATGTTTTTAATTTTTACGAAAGAAGTCTAATTTGTTTCATCTAGTTTAATTAATAACACAATTTTCTTTGTTAAATTCTTTTGTTGTTATATCTGATACAATAACCAATTACAATTTTCTTTAATATCCAATTTCAAAATTTATTTTTAATTTTCTTATATTTTATTTCTATTTCCAATTTTGTAATGTTACCATAGTTTGAATTCTTTGTTTTTTGTTTCTCTTCATTTTCATCAATGATTTTCTCTAGTTCTAATTAAATACAATTTTAATTTTTGTCTTAAAATTCTTTCAAATTTTCTCCGTTTTGTTATTTGTAAAATTTTAAAATTTTTGTATTTAGAAGTATGTACTTTAGTCAAATCTAAAAGTAAAAATAAGGGTGTCGAAAAAAAAACGATCAATTGACAAATGTTGTTGTGTCCAAGGATTTTCTGTAAAAACCCTTCTAAAAAGTTTTATCGAATTTGTACGGGCAACTTGACGAGCTCACTATACAAGAATAAGTTTGCATAGCTGTAGATTTCATAAAAATTCTTTACAAATCTGCTATCTAGTACAACAAATGGGAACGAATTCCTTCTCAGGATCGACCTAATTTTAGTATTGTTCTCCGCTTTTAAATTAAAATTTAATTTTAAGTTTTTTTTTAATGAACCAAACTTAACTAAGCGTTAAAACGTTAATTGCAAATTTCCAAATACTATTTTTGAGATATTATTATTGTTTAAAATGCATACCTACTAGGAGTTTATGGGATCGGTGTAGAAAGTAAGTCATTATCAAACGCGCGTGAAACGAAGGCATCAGGCTAGTTCTATACCGAGTGTGTCATACAAAATTCTATCTTTTACCGCATGGTTTTTGGAAATCGATAATTTTTATTTAAATTGACGTCTCACATATTTAATTAATAAAATAATGCGATAAAGCTAATTAAACTAATAAATTCATAATCAAAGTTGCGATATACATTATATTATACTAATTTATTTATTACCTCGACAATTTCTCAACTGTTAAAACTGCCAACATTGATTTGACGAGTAATAGCAACAAACGTCAGTTTCTTCAATTTAAAAAAAATAAAAGCACAACGAATTTACTTACAGCATCGGAGTGGAAAGTAAATCACTTTCTGTACTAGTGCGCAAAAGTGACTCATTATGTAACCGAAATCAGTGTAGAAAGTGAGCTATTAAGTAACGGTAAATTTTTAGATTTAAAATTTAAGTATTGATTTTATTTTATTAGTAGGTAAGTACTAATTTATCCAATTAAAAACTAGTTTACTTTTTACATTAATTTATAATTAAAATTTATGCCGAAAAAACTTCGAGTATGTGATTTTGTTATTATAAATTTATTAGATCAATTCCGATTAAAAAGTAAATAGGTTTCCGTGCTCTATGTGATTTAACTATTTGAAAAATTAGTTAGTCGGTTAAGTAAAATTCGCCTTAAATGATTTTCTTCGAAGGGAATTAATTAAGATAAATTGAAAGTGAATTTGTTTAAGTTTATTACCAGTAGGAAAGAAAACACAATTTATCCTTAACAGAGTTTTAGCGTAAAAGATTTTTGATTCAATATAGTTTTATGGTTTTTAGAAGTTTCGACGCGTCGCGTCGCTTCGGTGGTCCGTATTTGAAGTAGTGTTTTTGCTGTAGATGTGTTAAGCTAAGTAAATGTTTAAATAATAAATACATAAAATCACTCGGCGGACAAAAAGCTTCTTTATAAATCACAAAATCGAAGTCGTGCATAATACATTAACATAGTCCTTTTTAGAAAGATCAATGCATTTAGAGCGCATTTAGAGAGAGACGATGTGAGTAGATTCTTAAATAGAGCGAGAAAGATACTTATACATTTAGACCCCAAACAGGTTGAGCTCGACTCAGTACAAGGGTGTCTATCGTGTGGTTACCACCTCTTGATTTTCACTTCTGAAACTTACGTTTCAGTCACTATTTACTAGGTTTCCGCGTTCGCTCGCGACCGGAAGTTGAATTTCAAAATTACGTGCTAGGCTGAAAATTTAAATTTTAGTACTGAAAACTTTTACTGGCAGTTTCAGTGTGAAAGTTACAAATTTTCAGGTATGTTAATTACTTCTTATTTCAAGTTATACAAATTTTGTTTTAAAGTATTCGTAATTTACTTGAGTATTTAAATTTTCATAAATTTAAATTTAAATTTTTCTTTAGAAAATAAAATTTGCTTGTGCAAAAAACTTGAGTTGTTGTGGTATTTAAATATAATCAATGCGTTATTTGTATTCATTATAAGAGAACTTGGAATGTCTGTTAATGACATAATTAAAAATACGCTGTTTTCATAGATAAATAGAATAAAACTTTACGTACGTCATACGAACGCTTTTCAGAAAATTACAAAAAGTTTACACGAAAACAAAACTTCAGCGTTCTATTTCAATTTTAAATTCATATTAGCCGATTTATTTTTTTATGTTCTCAATATCGGGAATTTCAGGTTCAATGTTTTAAACAAAATTTTTTTTTAAATTTTTATAACAAGACGTACTTGCGTAATCGACGAATAAATTTTAAATTTGTTTCTCTCAGTTGATAATTATATTAGTTTAATTAATTTAAATTTGACAAATTATGAAGTTAACTTTTTGTTTTAATCTCGGATTAGTATGAAAATAAATTTTTACCTGAAATATTTATTGAGTTGTGCAAAATTATAATTTATCGCTTAGTAAGCCTAGTAACTACCAACATTTTGTATTGCTGTTTTCATTTGAAATAGGTACACCATTTTCCGATAAGGAGCGCAAGCAGAGTTCATTAGTAACAGTCATTGTGGTAAAACTTCAAAATTTGTGCTGGCGTAATCACAAATTCTAACATTGACATTGCAAAAAAAGCTGGACGAAACAATTAAGAAACATTTTCTGTGTTGTGCTTAAATTCCGTGAAATAATTTCCATAAATATTCTAAATGTATGGAAAACCGACGCGGATAATTTTGGCATGCATTTTCATGAGTAGTTTAGTAAATTATCGACGTATGCATGCTATGCTTCTTGGGTGTAATTAACTTTATCAATTACCTGTTTTAAATCAAATGTTAAGAGAATAATCCAATTAGCTATTAGTGTTTATTAGTACATTGCCATTTTATGCGGTCTATGTACATTTATGTAATTACTACACCCATAAATACGAAAAAGTTTATGTTGTAAATTTTTCAGTTCAGATCATCAAGTAATTTTAAGTTTCCAATAAAAGTTTTTATGCATTTCTCAAGTGTTCTTAAAACTTTACCGTGAACAAGTAATATTAAATTTTTATGCAGTTATACAATAGATTGGAAAATTTCTATTGGTACTTACAACATAAAAACACTCAAGGTCGAACAATCGTAAAATTGATTTCAAAATGTTTACCAGCAAATCTTGACAAATAAGAAAAACTTTTTCAATTTAGATTTCAATGACATCTTCGTCATGATCGAAGTTTTTGTATTTTTTGGTCCCATAGATAATTTAGATTGTAATGTTACCTGGAACCAGCAGGTAGATATTTAGATAGACAAACAGAACCAAGCTGTTGAATTTATTTAACAGTTCAGTTTATTTAACGTTTATTTTCAGTGATACCGATTCTTAATTTAGCAAGTAATAAAAAAGTATGAGTACGTCAGAATCATCGGAAAACAGCCGAAAGAATTAAGACGGAGTCGTTAAAATTTTTATTTTTATAAAATTTAAAACTATTAATAATAACAATTGCTAATTAACGATTTTTTTAAATCTAAAATAGATCAGCTCTGAATGAGATTTAACAATCTCTGAAACTTGAAGTTTGACAAATAAATGAGCTTTTTTTAACGTTTTCAGAAAAACAATTGATTCCACAAAAAGCGAATCTTGAAGTTTGACAATAAATTGATTGATAAAAAGTCAAGTTTTTTGACGTTTAGAAAAACTGTCTTGTCCTTTTTAAAACTTGGAGTTTATAATACTACTATAAAATTTGTTTTTTTTATAAATATTATTTATTGAAGCGTACCTTTCTTGCAGCTGCTTTATACCGCAAGATTTGTTCAATTTTGATAAAAATAATAGTATTAAATTTTATGAATTCCTGCTTGCTTTAGAATAATTTATTTATTAATTGTTTTTATTTTTGTTGTCCGATGAATCTATGTTTTGTCTCGGTCTTAAGATACAAAAATTAGTTAATCTCCTATTTATTTATCATTAATAAAATAATTACATAAAAAATATTATACAAATTTTATTTTATATTTTTTGACCAAAAAAACAAGCTGCTTTCCGTATATTGGTTAGTGACAGCGGTGGCTGGTACGAAAAAAGCGATTCTTTCAAAACAACATTAAATCATTACTACTTTACTCTTTCAGTTCATGATGTAAAGTTGACAATAATAGTTTTTCTTTTAACCGCAATTGATTACTAAAGTACTGCGGGAGGGGGGGGGGGGTTATTCCATACTGATCTAGGACATTTTGCTGTCACCGCTTTGTATTCGGTCGGATTGCCTTCGTTTGGTTTAGAAAGTCTGATCTAAAGTCTAAGAAAGAGTTGAAAGAGAGCCTACGCACTGCATATCGAAGAAGAAGAATAATGTTAACATGATAACTTTTAGGATTTCTTTAAGATGTGAGAAGTAAATTCGACATCTTTTAATATACGGTACAATATAATATATTTTATCTAAAAATTAACGAATTAATTAAACAATAAAGTTTGAATTATTTATATCGTTGCATCCTGAATATCGTGAAAAGTCTTTTATCTGCTTTATTTACTGTTTTTTAATATATTTACTGTTGAACTAGAACCAACAACATTAAATATAATAAAAAATTCATAATTTTACTTTTGTGATTCAATTTTAATATTATATAATTCTGAAAATTAAATATTTACTAGTTTTACATTATTTATCTACTTAGAGAGAAAAAATTATGAAAGTTTAAACATTCTGCTTTAATTTTAAATTTTAAATTTTAAGCACTTTTAACAGGTAGATACACATTTCAGAATAATAACTATTTGTGAAACTAGTCATTAAAAGCAAAATTTTTTTATACTAGGTGTGTGATTTTAAATGTTCCAGACGGAAAAATTATAAGCTTTTCATACGCGTTTCACCTCAATATTATTTCTACCATTGTTTGAATAAGAAGCAAAAATGTATTATTTAAACCATTACAGAGTATTGATTCGCTAATTATTTTTGTCGTCCTACCTGTAACAGATAGGCGTCGAGAATATTTGAAGTTTGCGCTTGAATGCGCATGTGTGAAAAGTAAAACGCACCGTGTTCGTAAAAAAATTACTTTTCTGCACTAGTACCGAAAAAACTTATTAAACCAAATATCAAAAAGTTGGACTTTTTCACTCCGTAGTAGAAAAAAATCAGTAGTAATTTGAGGTAATCCTAGTGTAATAATTAAATTTAATTGACTGTATTAAATTTGAAATTGCAATTTAAAATTAAAATTTACATTGCAACATAAAGTTATTGAAAACTTTAAATACCATCCGTGGTGTATACATACATTTTAATATCGTCTGCTACATTTTATTTAATTTCAAGTTGAAATGATAACTTTTTAATTATACATTGAACAAATAATGATTGCTAATTTTATAAATTTTGCAATTCTATTCCTGAATAAATATAACGAACTATTTTTATCTGTTAAAAATTTAATTAGTTATAAAACGAGATCTACTTAATCTACAGCTATTATAATATATTGCTTATATCCCCAACTTTACAAATTCATGTATTTTCACCCTCTTATGAAAATAGTTGAGGTAACACAGATTATTATTTTTAGCTATGAGCTCTTGTAGTTTTTTAAAATCTTAAATTAAAATGCTCATTCTTTTACCTTGCATATGGTATTCGACTTTTGCTTCACGTGCGCGCTCGCTTCGCATATGGTATTCCAGCTGGCTTCAGTACGCCTGGTTAAACAAATTTGTTGCGACGTATTTTTGCGCATCGACCAAAATTATCACAAATTCTTCACTTTTTCAATTTTATTATTTTGTTTTCACTTTACTTTATTAATTTAAATAAAAACATCAAATCAACTTAAGTTATTTTATTCTTACATTATTAACAATCAAAATTAAATTATTATTGCGGGAATGATGTTCGTCATCCCGTCTATTCGACGTGAAGGCCTCAGCCCAACTCTTGTACAACAACCTTCAAGCCCCTCTCTTTCTAGTTTTATTTTCTCCTCACTTTATTTACAGCTAAAACCTTTATCTACATTGCATTTTTAGAATAAATAATTTAATAATTTATAATAACAAAATTAAAACTTCAAAACAATTTTACAAAATAATAAATTAATGGTTCTATGGTTTCGAAACACGACAATTATAATAGAAAACAAAATGTTAAAATATAAACTTACGTTATAAAAATATGATAAAAATATAAAATAAAAACTTATAGTAATACGATAATAAAAGCCCCGATTTCACGATTATTTCCAATCTTCAGTCGTATAAAACTAAGAAAATCGACCAAAAATTTTTTCGCATCTTAAGTGTCAAGTTTCTGTTTTGCCATAGATATTCTTCTAACCGTCTCTTCTGCATAGCTTTTCGTACATTTTCATCTCATCGCCTTGGAGAGCGGACTCGTTTACTCGTTTTTGAGGGGATCCAGGTCCATATTTTTGTAACCACTTGTGGGATAGCATTCATAACATAGTCCATACCATAACAATTGTTTATTTTCTACTTATTTCTTTATTTTTTCTTTCGTTGTCATTCTATTTCTTATTTCTTCATTTCTTATGTGTTGCAGTTTACTTATCATACAAATCCATTTTTGTCGCCAAAAGCCTATTTTTACTTCTTTTTGTTCATTCACATGTTTCTGCTGCATAGGTGAGAATGCTTTTGACCATATTGCTGTATATTATTTTCTTTGTTGTTGTTATTAGATTGCTTGACCAGAGAAGCAAATTAAACTTTGCGACACTTGTTTTGCTTACATTATTCTGCTCGATAGCTCTCTTTGATAATTTCTTTATGGTTTTGCCTTCTATGTTTAGGTTTCTGCCTTGCCCTCCTGCTACTAGATATTTAGATTTGTTGAAATTTTATTTTTAAACCTCATTTTTCATAGATTTCTTCGTCTTGGGCTATTACTATTTGATCATCCGCAAATAGGAAAGTATGAAGCATATCGCCATCTATGTCTATGCTCATTGGTCTACACCAGTGGTTCCCAAAGTGGTCTATATCGACCCTCAGGAGTCAACAACGATCTGCAAAGGGTCTACACGTCAGCGAAAAGAAAGAAATTGGGGTTTATAAGATGTAAATGAGGGTCAACGATAGTGGATTGAAGACGGTTACGGCCTGCTGCTTATGTGCGTCGACTGCTAAGCCGAGATCCTCGGTTCGAACCCGAGCAGAGTAAAAACTTTATTCTGACCGTCTTCTCTTGGAAAGCAATAGCCAACTACCGAAGTATCTGCCAAGAAAATCCTTCTGAAGAAGAAGTGGTCACTACGCCTTTATGTAGGGTTTCAGCGGTTGCTAATCTCCTAACAAAAAGAAACAGACTGGACATCATTAACCCAGGAGATTTGAGATTAAATCTAACTAAATTGATGCCAAATATTGAAAATTTGCTAATAAAGTATCAGGTTCATTCCTTCCATTAAAAACCTTAAATTTTTGCTTAGTTATTTTATGTAATAAATTTTATTTTGGTTCATTTTAATTTGAAAAAAAAACAATACCAGGTATATAGAGGATCTACCCGATACCAAAAAACATGCCAACATTGCCAATGCCCAAAGTTTGGGAACCACTGGTCTACACTTTCTTTGCCATTCTTTTAGGACTACATTGATATATTGCAATGATATATCTCGTAGAGATTTTTTAATTAATTATTTTGCCTCGGGTTAGCCTTGGATTGCAGGTAGTTGGGATAATTTTTGGGCGAAGGGTTCTAGCGTTTTCTAAATAATTGCATAAAATATTTCTTGTCCAAATAAATAATAAATTGTTCTCCAAAAATTAATTATTAAATTGCACGTAATTTAAATTCAAAGTAAAATTCTTTCAAGGGATCGCAGTTTTGAATTTAACCTTAATCAAATCGCCTTGTTATCTCTTTCACACATTCAATCGTACAAATATAATTTTAAATTTTCCAATTTTAAACACAATCCAAATCAAATTTATTATTCCAACTAATTTTCTTCCAAATCAATCAAACCAAATCGATACACTACCGCTCGGTAGCAACTTATCAAAAAAAAAATCCAACTTACTCCAATAACTTCAAAATAATACGCAATAATGCAAACGCATAAAATCACTTTATTTAAATCAAAACTAATTCACAATTTCAAAAATAAACTTCACAAAGCCAAAAATTAGCGAGCCAAGAGTCGCACCGCTTACTCTTGCGGTGACTCGTGGCAAAAAGTCTCATATCTCCGTCGATTCGCCCCCACCTCTCCAATTTCACAATCTTTCAAAATTACAACTATTTAAAACAAATTTTCTTCAAAATGTACAGGGTGAGTGCGAATCCTTTTGAAACACATCAATATATTTTAAACAGAGTTGTCGAAATTTAACAGAAAAATAAAAAAGATTGAGTTAATTTTGGCGAATTAAATTTATTTCATAAAAATTATAACTCTAAAATTGAGGGGAATTACATAGCAATATAAGAAACGACAATTTTGTACATAATGAAATATTTATTAGTTCGTCATTCAGAGCAAAGCCCAGTTCAAATTGCAAAATTATATAGGGAGTATAGACAAATTTGTTAAAAAAATTTTTCTATAAAACTGTTTTTTTTACTAAATCGTAGAACGCGGGAGGCATTCAAAGTTGAAGATTTTGATTAATCCAATATTTTTATTATTTGCGATTTTTATTGTATTTTACACTTAAACTACTGAACATAAATTAATATAGGCGGTCACGGACGTTTTTGTGGAAAATTTAGTTTTTTACAAAAACACTTCGATTGTTATAGAACTAAATTGATCCTCGACTTTTCATCGTTCGGTGCGTCTTAAAAATTAATAACTCAAATTTGGTAACAGTCAGAAAAAATAATCAATGTCCGGTATTATATAATTAATAAATATTTCAATATATAAATTAGGTATTTTAAAATAATTGCTTATTAATGCTCATTTTACTGTTATGTAATTCGTAATAATATAAATAATTTTTAAATACAAATAATGTATGCAAGAAAAATTAAATTGCCAATATTACGATATTAAAAAACATTATTTATTTATATATTATTATATTATAGAATTTCCAAAGTTATTTTTGATTATTTTAAATTCAAGATTGTGGTTGTTTTTACTAGAAGCTTCTCAATTTTTTTGCCAAGTAAGCGGCTTAATTATCTGTATAGTTCAAGCTTTATAATCCTAATTGCTTTTAGCTTATATTTTTTTGAATATATAAAGCTTTTGAAAAGCACAAGGTGATTTAATTTGACAGAAATGTTTTGAACCGCCCCAATTTTATGAACAAAAGGTAGCTTTCTCGAGGTTAAAAATTACAAAAATTTGAATAAAAAAACGAACAAAATTTCCATTCGGAAGTGATAACTATTAGGTAATACGTTGTTATATTTTTTTTATCTGAAACTTAAATTGGGCGGCAGCTTTTACGATCACATCATCCAAGCTTTTCAAAACGAATACCTACCTATCTAGAAGAAAAATTAAAATTTGATCGAGGTTTCCTAATATTATTACTGGGATGTATCTTTTGACGTTATAACATGAAATTGTTCGTGCTCGAGATTGTAAGTGACTTGGCAGAGAATAGCTATATCATCTTCAGGGTAGTTCGCAGGAGAAATTGCTTTATATTTTTGCACAAATTTTGTTTCAATTCTGCGATAAATCCCAAGAACAATTCAAATACCTAATCGTGATTATTAAAATTACATCACGTAAAAGCTGAATTTTCTTGAATTTATCGCTCTTATATGATATGAATTTATTAGGTGTGTGAAATAGCATTAAATCTAAAAATATAACAAGCTTCATTATTTAGGATTATATCCTCTTTAATTTTTGCGTTTGATGTACAATCTACCATCAAAATTAATTAAAACTTATTATGTTGTATTAAAAAATACAACATTATTATTTTCTAGTTTTTGTTTTCCAACTTTTAAAATTTTATTATATTTATTTTAGACGAAAAGCTATTTTAATAAAACTGATATTCAAGTTATGTCGATCTCAATATTAAACTTTTCGAACACTAAAAATATTTGTAAGATTTATATTTTTGAAATGGAATACTAAACTTGCGAAATAAACTGGAATATTTGATTTTATATTATTTAAGGTGCGCCCGTAGTCATAAAATTATTAATTTAAGCTATAAGTTCTCTTTCTTCAGTTTTCAATCTGCCCACTTCCTTTCAGTTTCTCATAGCTGTCACTCTTTGTGACGCCATTATCTGCTTTATGTATAATCGTTGTAAATTTTACCTTCTCTTCTTATAATTTCAAATTAGGTATTAAAATCGGTGCAAATTAACAATTTCCATCATTGTTTGGAACTTTCCCTCGTCAGATTTCATGAGACGTCGAATTTGGAGAAATATGCACTGTTACGTCCGAATTAAAATTTGCGTCAGGGAATAAAGCTAAAAATCAGTACTTTCAAGTTACGTACGGTTCTCCCTTAATGTGTAGTTGAGTTATGTCGTGTTATATTTTCTAAACGTTAAGAGGTTTAACTATTCCAAGCAGGTGTTGCAAACTTAATTTGAAACCTAATGGGTTACATAATTATAAATTACATTCCAAAAATAAATTACTAATAATATATAATAATTAGTAATTACAGTTACTTATTTTTTTAATAATAAGTAATTACAAAAAATGACAACTCGAAGAAATCTCTAATCTCATTGTTTATTATTTACGATTTATAAAGATATAATTTTTGTAATACCAAAGAATAAAACCTTTCATAACGTATTTTATGTTGGCAATATCTGTATAAATATTTTTTATGTTTGCTGTTATGTCTTGATTATCTTCCATGACTTTCTTTGTAACGAGGGTGATTAATTATTGCAATACTTGTCACTGTAAACTATAATTCAGCAAAGTTATATTATTGATTTTTGCTTTAAAAATTTAACGACATATAAAAATCGAGTTTAAACTTTTTATTCCAGTAATCGATAGAAATTTACTTAACGATACGATGTCGAACATGTTTTTAAAACTTCCTATGGAAAAAGTTAAAATTTATAAATCATAAAAATATCGATCAAGATTATTCAAGTTCAAATCCAAGACAATATTGCGAATTGCTCGAATGTAGCAGTGCTAGCCAAAATTCATTGATAATGATCAAACATACGCTCTCCAGACTTCCATTCACTTGAGACTTATGAAACTGTTGGTTTCGTATAGATAATATCAAATATTTTCAAAAATATATTACAATTTGTATGCTGTGTGTATGTAATCGTTAAATTTATAGCGGCAGCTGATATCATTATTGTGCTGCTTTGGTGTATCTACAGTCGGTTACGAGTTTTCCAATCGATCGCTTTAGAGAAGTAATTTATTTCTGCACTTTGCATGGCACTAAAATATTATTTGATATACGTAGTATTTCTAGAAATCCAATTCGTGTAAATAGCAAGCACTGCGGTATATCAAATTGGTATTTTGGAACTGTGCCCTGATTTTTTTCCAATATTTAAAGTCGATTCGCATTAGATTTAATTTTACACCAATCTACAACTCCAAAACATAATTTTTGTAATATGTAAACTGTATCCAAAGCAGATTGTTTAATTATTTAGAAGGAAATGAAAATGGTAGGAAGAACTTGTGGAAGGATGGTGAAACTCGAAAGGTTAAGTCGCAGACGACTTAGTCATATTATTTTTTAATAAATTGGACAGGCTTGACTTCAGGAAGAATTACAGTTTTAAATAATTTTCAAATATTTCATACCTTGGGTATATGGTATATAAATTTGAGTTAGTTAAATTGTGAAACTTGCTTCAGTTGTGGAGTAATTGATTGAAATCGTTAGGTTTGAATAACGACGCGTTCCTTTATTCAATAAAAGCTTTTAAAACAGGACGATTAAAAGTCTCAAAGAACTTTTATTTTTATCTATTACATCAAATATTCTGAAGTCGATAATATTTTAATGAAAACAATATACATAGTATATAACATTTTGTAGCACCGAATAATAAGTTTTGGTTATGGTGGTAATTACAATTTAGCAAGACTAAACTAATTTTAGATTAATGGCAGCAGCATATTGAACTAATTTGAAGAGAATTAAAATCGGACTCCAAAAAATTAAGCCAGTTACCGGCTGCAATATATTTTTATTTTTGGAGCAAATTAAAAATTTAATAAAAAAAAGCTATAAGTACTTTTAAAGGAAAAAACACAATGATTTATTATACGAAAAGAAAACTGCAAAAGCTCATTTAAATTATTATTTAATGCAGCTCCATGACTTCAATAGTTTTTAATTTTTTATTTTGTTTGTTCAATAGATTTATAATTTTTTTTCAAATCTTTTGTTATTTATTTTTTTCTAGCTTCTTTAGTCGTAACTTTTGTGCTTTTTAAATCTTTTTTTAATTAAGTGAAATACGAAATTGTTAGCCAGGTTAAAAGCTTAATCTCTTTCCTTTTCCTGAGTCAAGGATTAAAAGCTTGACGAAAAATACAACGATTGCAAAACGATGTAATTTAGAACTTTAAAATTTTCTTGTATACCCTCAAGCAATAACTTTTTAAGATTTATATTATTTTTTATTTATTTACTTCTCAATTACAAGATGTATAATTTTATAAACAACTTTTGTCATTTAAATCAATTATTTTAACTAAATTCACTGTTGAAGTAATACATATAATTTTAATTAAACAAAGATTAATTAAAGGTGAAATAAATTAAAATAAAAAATATAAATCCAATAATGTCTCCTGGAAAGTCAAGAATTTATATATATTTCAGTCAATGGAAAATCAGCAATATGTACTGTAATGACGTCATTAAATATGGGCTGTCAGCTTCACAAAAAATTGTACAACTTCTTGCAACTCATTTTAAATCTAAAAAATTTCAGAATAATTAATTTTAATAATTCCAGTACATTCATTCCGAAAACTAAACTAAAAAACTTCTTTACATTATTAGTTCGACACTTTGGAATGTAACAAATCTTCTATTTTCTCCACTTTTTACATTTTGATTCTAATAATTTAATCTGATGAGGTGTTTTTAAATTAAATTTATTTGAAAACAAATTTGACAAAACTATAGGGAAATTCAAATAAAAATCGACAGCTTTTGCGAAAGTTTCGGTAAAAAATAAAATTTTATTTATTTTGTACATTTACTAAAGTGCACTTTAGTTTGAGTTTTACACAACATATAAACTTTTGCAGAAAGTTATACATATAAGCTAAATAATTTTGCCTGAAGCTTTCAAGACATAAGCAATAGAGGTAAGTTTTAATGCTTTCATATCTAATGTCTGCTGTTAGATAGCATTCTAATTAATTTTTGTACTGCTTCTTTTACCTCAAATAATTAGGTAAACAAGAAATACCGAAATTATGCCTTTACATCTTAAAGGTTAAAGTTTTACGACCGAGAGTCGCCGTCGCGACCCTGTGGTGTAAGTTAAAATACTTTTATTTTTGTAACATATTGAAATAAACTTCTAAAGTTTTAAATTAGATAATTTATTGAAAGGTGGAATCTCCAAAGAGTCGACCCGGATTGACACCTTTAAGTCGCAAAATCTATATTACTGCTGCACCGAGATTGTAAAATAAAAGGCAGAAAAAATAAATTAAATTTGTGAAAGAACTGTAGCTCTGGTTAGTTAAAACATAATTTTCCTTCCGGTTTTCTTGGGCAGGAAATTAAAAAACCGAAGGTAGAAGTGCTTTTCGGGAGCATACAAGCGACAGCGTAGGAAATATTAATTTTTAATACGGTTTTGTATGACCATGGCCGCTGGTGCTAGCTAAGGTACATTACAGTAAAATATTTATACAATAGGTGTTACTTTTACAGAGTTACTCTGAAAAAGATTTTGAAATGAAAATAAAATAAATCCTTTATGCTATTCATTGCGTGGAGTATAAATCGTACCAAGGAATGCAAATTCCATGCCAAGTGGAACACAAAAAATTGTTATGAGAAAGTTGTCACGTTTTAAGAAATTTCTTAAAAATGATGTTCGTAACAATGTTATTGTAATTCCCTACTCACACAAATTTGTATAAGTTGAGTGTAACTTTACGAAAAGCCGTTCGTTCGCCAAACGCGGAGTTAAAGAACCAAAGAGGAAGAAGTAATGAAGTCGATGAAAAACTTTTGACGTTGTTAGCAAAAATAATTTTTTTTCAAACAACGTTTTATAAAAATATTACAATTCCAAAAAAGCTTAATTTTTAATCTTAGGAGTTACTCAATCAGGAGTCGACGTAATTATTAATGAAAGTAAATCATTAAAACCTTTAAAATTACCTATTATTAAATTTAAAAAATTTTCAACTCGTTAATTTCAAATATAAACCAAATTAGTATTTTTTTTAATTACACATGAATTGCTATTATTTTGCAATGATATGCCAAACCCTTATCAAAGATATAAAGGTCGTTAAAATTTTACAGAACACTGAGAATTTTTAATTAATTTTTAAATTACTTAATAATAATAAATGCTTTGAAATTTTGAAAATCTGAGGAAGTAATTTTTTTAGCATTGTTATTTTAATTCTTGTTACGATAATAAATAAAATTCTAACGTTCATTTTTTTAGTTGCGTGGAAAGTAATTTCATTAATTTTAAAATTACGACTTAAATTTAAATTAACTGTTTATTGCAATAACACACTTTTTGAAGGTAAAATTTAATAGCTTCATAAAAGGGCTATTTACATGCAAAGCAAGTTTGAGTTGCAAACTTGAGCGTGATTTCTAAATCGTCTAATATGCACGTACTAATCTATAAATAGCAATTTACAGGTTATAAATTTTAGTTGTCCGCGAAAAATTTTCGTAAATTTTTATTACTATAACAAATTTTTTTAATAAACTGTTTTACAGTCACCGACATTTATGCAATTCTTTCGCAGACGAACGATTTTATTTTTGGAAAAAAATTTTACTGATTAGTTGTAGTTACGACGTTATAGGATATCATAAAATTTTTCTATTGGTTTTCGATCGCGAAGAAATGCTGAAAAATTTATTCATTTAAATTGCATTAAGTTGTAATTTGAAGCACATAATAAATATTTTATTGTTTATTGATAAAATATTAAAACTTTTAGTACAATTGAACAGAAAAATTGCTTTCGATATAAAATTATTTTATTTCATGTCTGTAAAATAAATTAAAATAGAAATACTAAATTTTGAAGCATTTACGTGCCCGATCGAAGATCTTTGCTATCAGAAGAAAGAACCAACTTCATTAAATTAGAACAAAGTTCTGTAGTTTTACCGTGAATATTTTTTTTATTTATTAAAACTTGATCACATAATATACAGGTAAGTCAATGTATACATATGTGTTAAGACCTGAAAGGATTACATATGATTACAATAATTTGATTAACTTTATTTTAGATTTTTATTTTTAGTTTAATTATCTTGTCAATAATTTTTTTAACAAACATGTTTTTACTTTTTTAAAATTTAATTAATCGTAACAACTTACGAGGAAACTTCTATCTTTTAATTTTTATTTATATTATGTATCTACTATATTATCAAAAAACTTCAATATTGTCACAATCGAAATATAATTAGAAAAATTATTATAAAATTATAAAAGTTCACAAAACAATAGCATAACAAAGCCAGTAAAGCTTCAAATTAGGTAGATACGTATACAAATAAGCCAACTGAAAACAATACTGAAAATTAGCAAACTCCTCAAATGATTGCACCTTAACTTTCCAACAAGGAAATTTTGTTTTATTTTTATTTTATATTTTGGATGTAGCATTAAGTCGGCTCATAGGTTTTTATAGACACAATAACAATTCTTGCAGAATCATTAAATGAATCGATTAAACCTATAAATTTTTCATTTAATTTCCGAAATAATCGAATTTTAAATATCGATTTTTTTATGTAAGAGTTGTTGAAATTTTCATTGTGTTGACGGTGCGTATACACCATGTAAAAATTTGCTGCGCTAACCGTGCCAGATGCACAGCCCTTAAATCAAATTCGGACTTTAAATCATAGCAATGCACCCTGTCTTCTAGATCGACATTTTTGAGTGCAATTTATGCTCAAAATGATTTTTATAAAATAAAAACACGTAATGGGCGGAGCTAATCTTATGGAAACAGCCAATCGCATGTAAGCTTGCGGTTTTTTGCCGTTTTTACGTTTAATTTTGAATAATCCAGAAAATTTTTATTTTTATATTGGTACATTAGGCACTCAGCTATCATAATCTAGTTAGAAAATGTTTTGAGAATTTTGGGTCTAGTTCGACGTTTTCGAGAAGAGGTGAAATATCTTTGTGATATTGCTCACAATTATCAAATGAGTCAATAAATAACTAATTTTTAATTTTTTTGTTGAATTTATATATTGTCGTGTTTCGAAACCATAATTTATTTATTTTGTAAAATAATTTTAAAGTTTGGATTTTGTTTTGTTTATTTATAAACACATTGTATAAAGTTTATTAAGTTTTGCTGTATAAAAGAAAATGGGGAGCGTAGAAGGAGTACAACTGGTAGGTTGTAGGACAGTTGGGCTACGGCCTTGACGTCGAATAGTCAAGCGGATGAAACACCATACCCGCAATTCTAATTGAAATTAAAATTGATTGAAAATAAATTAAGTTAATTTGAATTGTTGTTTTTTTTAACTTCATAAATAAAGTGAAGTGAAAATAAAATAATAAAAGTGAAGAAGATATGAAATTTTAGTCGATGCAAAATTGCATAGCAACAAATTTGTTAGGCCAGCTGCAGGATACCATGTGCGCTTCAAGACCACATTAAAAGTAACAAAAGTGAGCATTTTTAATTTAACTTACAATTTTTAAACAATTAAAGGAGTCTCATTGTTAAAATTAATGGATAAAACCCAGCTAAAAGTGTAATTTTTGGAATTAAGCAAATATAGAAAATTTGTATAGCTCGGGACATCTCAATATTGATGTGATATTTTAGTAAAAAAATACCAAACACTGTTGTTTGCTCGGGGTAGCTCCTGTGTGCGGAATCAGTCGGACCTTCTCAAGGTCGAAGATTGGACGTTCGGATTTTTAAAATTTCCAATCAAAATTATTTCAAACTGTAAAAATTTTTATACTTGGGCTACGATCGAACTTATAATTTCAAATTATCAACTAAATGTGATATCTTCCAAACCATACATTCGGCTATATTTAAATACTAATTTTATTTTTCAAATCTTCTAATTAAACCAACACTAAGTCCAAAATTATAATTTTATCCAAAAAAATTGTTCATCCAAAAAAATAAATCACTTTTAATAATCAAAAAATCAAACTTACACAATTTTACACTCTTCGTGGTCATTTTCGATCAAAATATTTTAATATTTAAAAATTCACAATTTTAAAAACTTTTTGTATAAAATATTCAAAATTTACCCCACTCCAATTCAGTTTTCCACCAATATTGCACTTACAAATCTTTCCCATAACAAATTCAAATTTAAAATCATTACAATAAATTTATAAATAATAACTGGAGCGGTCAAAATTATTTATATTCATTGTAAATTTAATAAATACGTTTACATTCAGAAATAATAAAATAAATTAAATATACCTGTAAATTAATTATAATATACCTAATAGTTGAAAATAAGCAGATGATAAGTCTATCTATCTAAATGTATCTTTTAACATAATATTGAGTAGTTTAAAATTCGAATTTTATATTTGCAAAATTAAAAAATATTTATTTTTATTTTTACGGCGAAATGAGCGCCGGCGAAACGTTCTAGACCCAAGCGCAGACTTTATTACGGCTGCTAAAGTCGCCCATATACGTATAAGTATAGCAGAATGTGATAAGATTTTGGTAATTGATTTGCCGACTGTTTTAAAGCTGGTTTATAGACAACTATTATGTGTAATCCATTCATTTTGACTGCCCAAATTTTTATATTTTGAACATTAGACTTCGAGAAATATTAATATTTAATTAAAATTTATTTTTTCAACGAAAGTTAATTTACCTTACTATAAATCTTAACCTGTAGTAAATAAACAATAGATTAGTTTTCTTTTTATTATAATTGAGTGTAACAGTAGCTTATATTGTTTTTTATGCCGTATTTTTTCAAAAATACTGAATGTATCAACTTACCTTCTAAATCTATTAGTAATATTGTAAAAAAAGTATACATAGCTGAAGTTCTTTCGAGCAAATCTCCTACAGATATTCATTATATTTTTTCTCCTGAATGCATTATGATAAAGGGAAGAATTTGGTTCATAGGATAGTACGTGTCATAAATCTGGTTAGCAATATCTTTAGAAGTCGATATTTATTTAAACATTATAATAACAAAAGTTCAGTTTAATGTAATTAATTTTTATATTTATTTTATGTAATTTTATGTAAATGTGTAATTAAATTACATATTTTTACTTTTTTTTTAATTTAAATGTGTAGATATGGCTTATTTTTGAAAATGTTAAAATTTTTATTATCGAAGCTCAACAAAATCAAAACCATATTTTAATTTATTTAATAATTAAACATAAAGTTTTATTGTTTTGTGAAAACACTTTGGTACCGATACAAATGTTTTATTTGGATCAAATGTACTTTTTGTGGCTTGAACGTAATTGTTGGACGCTTTACGCACCGGGTGCTAAAAATATCACCATATCTTCTCAATAAGACAATATAGTATTTATCATTTTAAAAAGAACTAAAAAATGGTTTTCAAAAAAAGCTAGCTTTTTTGTTCTAAGAATAGTGGATTTTAACTGAATCTTATCTTACATTGGAAATAGTTGATTTTTTTCCTATATTATACTACGATATTCTAAAATTTGCCTTTAATCGTATAGAATAAAAGAATAATATAATAAAATAAGAATACAATAAAGGTTTAGTAGAAAATAACTGATGTGCACTGAGCAATAGTACGCCAATATAAATAAATCTTTTTCCTCTAAAGAAAAACTAACCTTTATATTTCCTTATAGTAGTAAGTTGAAGAAGCCATCACAAAATTTACTATCGTTATATTACCGTATCTACCAGCTGTGGCTGATATTATTTGTAAACAAAGTAAAATATGTAAAAGTGCTTCTGTAAGTACACAAGCTGCTTTATAAACTTAAAAATTCCATTCATATTTTTGAAAGGAAACTTTTAAAGAAAAAATTTAATTTTTCTAAAAATATTTAAACGTAAATTTTTTAATACGACGTAATAATAATTGCAATTTCATGACTATAAAATAATTGAAAAAACAAAAATTAAATTAATAATGAAGAGATCGGAGATCTTTCAAATTATCATTTTTAATTTAAAATGGCATCGCCAACATTTGAAGCTTGAAAAATTTCTTTAGATTTACATATTTATTCAATTACAATTCGCTGTTGAAAAGTAAGTCACCTTTTTAATGACATTTTAATAACGTAATATTAAATTAAAAAACAAAAAATATTATAATTTCAAGTAAAAAAATTTTAGTTTGGATTGTAGCATAATTCAAAATATAGCTAATTAGGAAATCGGAAAATCGGAAGCAAATCAACAACTATCAAAAACTGAACTGGCATGGCGCATTCAGTCGACACAATATTTCGTAATGAATCAAAAATCGTACAAATTGACAATTATTTAATTTTTTTATTAAGCTTTTGAATTTGTATTAAAATTGGTAAATGTATAGCTACTGATTTTGCTCACCTAGAAAATATTATTGGAGTTATCAAGATACAATTTAGGAAAATAAACTCGCACTGTAAAATTGACCTGTGTTTCAGTATATTTGTAAGACCAAGAATAAGAAGAGCATTTGGATTACGTTGGCGGTGATGT
Source organism: Cantharis rustica (assembly GCA_911387805.1). Classification (NCBI taxonomy): domain Eukaryota; kingdom Metazoa; phylum Arthropoda; class Insecta; order Coleoptera; family Cantharidae; genus Cantharis; species Cantharis rustica. The sequence goes on from OU426879.1 coordinate 43,792,580, forward strand.
TTATTTCTAATAATTGGAAATAGAAAATCCGAAAATCCCTGATCACACAAACATATTATTCTGCTAAGCGCAAAAATGTTTGTTTATCGTTAATAACTTTACGTTATCTGTAATATGCATATGACGCTGTATGTAATATAATTAGTTAGTAATTAGAGCAAAGATCGCTTTTGTATTACATTCAATTTCTAACGGAAATTATATCGATCGATTAATTTTTGCAAAACCGGCTATAGTTTTCACAGCGTTTAATTATTACAAAAAAAAACTAACTTTCAGATATGCAACCCCATAGACGTTTACATATGAAGGTTGCATTATTTGTTTATTTTTGGAGTCTTGCGTACAAAACTGTATTCTAGATTTCCCTCGGCGATTTATATTTAATCACGGAAGAACCGAAACAAATCGGTTACAGCAATATAAGAGATTTTTAAGATTAAAGCTATTTTAAGAAAAATTATTCCGACAATGTTAGTTCGTTACAGAGCTTTCTGTTGTAGCGATACGATGAGTTTTGATCTGTTGTTGACAACATAACATTCCGCTGAACACATTTAAAAGCACTTTGGAGACCATCCCAAGAGAATAATGGCTTTAGCCAACTCCTGCATTTTTGATTTCTTGATTTTTAAAATTTATTTGTTCTCGTCAAATTAGTTGCAGAAATGAACATTTCAAGCTGAGTTGCAAATTAAATAAATATTTTAATTTTGACTACACAAACATATTATTTTGCTTTCATGCCGAAATGTACCTGGCAGATTAATTAAAAAGTACAAAAATATTTTCGTGGCAAACAACGTTTACAAAAATATGAAACAGTCATAGCAAGTTTACCAATGCTTGAAATATGCTCAAATATAATTAAAAGCAATTTTTTTGTGACAGTGATTTATTTTTATATCAAAGATAAAGTTTTTTGGCAAATTTAATTCGAGCAACTAATGCAGAAATAATTTGATCATTTTTCTCCCATTTGAATGGCTAGAAAACTTACTAAATCAAAGTGAAATGCTGAAAAATAATCCACTTTTGTTTTTGGACAATTTTATATGTAAGTATTTTAATATAAACAGTTTAAACGTTTAATCATAAAACGAAATTAATATTAAAAGAAATTGAATAATCAATTGGGATGTAATTTAATAATTAATTGCGCGCACGTTCAAATTAAAAAGTTATTTTGGTATATAAAAGGGTTTATAAATTTTATAAATTAGTGGTTTGTATGCTTACGTTTAAAATACTAAAAGTTGTACTTATGCAAACTTTTTGTTATTATATTTATTACCTAATGAAAATTAACGTGTAAACTGAGAAGTAGTAATAAAGTAAGTTAAATTAGAGAACTGATAGTTATATAAATTATTAGTAAAAACTAAGAAATAGAAAAACAAGAATATATCAAGACGTGCAATTTCAAAATTAGGTTCAATAGTGTATTCTTCCTTTGCACAAATTTATTTTAATTAAAACATTGAAATTTCCTTCTGTTTCAATTTGTATGCTTACAAAAAATCAATTAAAACATGTCGGGTAACATCAAAAACTTATATTAGTTCCATGAGGAAAATATCAAGCGTTAACTAACCCTGGAAGGAAAACAAATTAAGTGAAAATGTGCAGTACTAAAACGTTTACACTTTTTATTTTACAACAATGACAACAGCAACCTCTTAGAAAAATTTATTAGAAAAGCTTTGCGACTTTTAAATTAGTTTATTAATTTTTAATTAATTAAAATTTTTATATTAGCCAGTTCAAATCCACTTGATTCGACTACCTTCGTAATTAAATTTTTGGAAAAACCCCTATCTATTTAAAAAATTATAAAATTACTCAAACCTGCCGAAAATATTAAGATGAAATTTATTCTCAGCGTCATATTTATGTTACTAGTTATAACCGCTTGAAGTATTTTTTTTAATTTTAAACTAAGTTACAAGGAGATATTATTAGATTTTTTATATCTGCTTTAAAACTAATATCTATGAATGTAGTAGTTATTGCGGCAGGATTATTTTTAAATTCTCTTAGATGGTTCTTTTTCAGTGCAATTCATAGATGATGTTTATTTACACAGCATCTCATAAAATTGATATTTCCGAATAATTATTTTTAGTTTTAACTAAATAATCATTAACAACGTTGCAAACATAATTAAAAAAATATTTGATATTTTTAGTTCACTTTTAAAAGCCAGCATCGCTAGTGTGAAGGGAAAACCATAAAACAAATTAATAATGCTCTTAGCTTTTACATTTTCCCTAGCCGATTGTTGCCGAAATATACATTGCCTTTTAAATAACCAACTTTATAATGCAATGCAGGAATATAATTTTATATTAAATTTTAATTGAAACTTGTACGCGTTTTTAATTAAATAGTGAATAATTAATAAGGTTTTCGATTTTTTAATTTTATAGTTCTCGACTATGCTTGGTATTAAAAATTTAATTTAAAATTTATTAACTGTTATGAAGCTAATACTGGTATTTGTGAAAATTCTACCATTTACGATTATAATTTAATGTCAATAGGTATTAGGTTGTCGAACAGTTTCTACTTTAATTGCTGTGATAGGATATTAGCCCAGATGTCTTCGACAAATTAGAAAACTACGCTAGCATTTTAAATTCTTCCTTCAGCAAACTGTCTTATAACAGACTAGACATAATTCCATTCCCGGTGAACGATAACAAAAACGTGACAGAAGCCTAAATTACCGGAAAACTTCTATCAGCTCTTGAAAAGCTTTCCTTTTGTAGATTTTAAAACTATTACTTCTTAACACATTGATTAACGTAATCGAAGAACAAGAATTTCTATTAATGGGAAATACTTGCTACTTTTCGATTTTATCTTGGAATTAGTGATGTATCGATTAATTATATAAATCAAGTGCGGTTCGGAACAGTGTGCCGTCGTTCCCGGCACAAGATTTACAGTTTCCAGATAAAACTGCAGCATCTTAGCAAATCTTTATTAAATACAAAATGTAAATTGTTTTAAAAAGCTTATTTTAATGTCATCCTTGTAATATTTGGTTCTTCAATTTAAATTACCGCTTTCTCAAATCAAAGTTACAAACCAAACCAAAGCTGTGATCGTCAAACAAACCTCGCACGATGTGATCTCCCCTCGTAATAACACTTACAGGTCCTTTTAAATTTGCGGATGGCTCTTTGAATGCTAACGTAGTTTACCTTACTTACTAACTTCAAACTTACATCTGTCCAGTGGCGTAACCACTGCTAGGACACCTGAAGGAATAATTAGTACACACAAATTAAATAAAACACAGGATTCGGTTTAACGATGAATATATTTTAACCGAAAAAAAAGGTAGTTCGACAACCAATTTACCCGCAAAGTTAATCTCCTTGATATCATGTAATTCAGAATACTTTAGTTTGAAATTTGATTTACTAACTGTTCGATAGTTAATCCCCTGATCGTAATGTTTTCTAATTGATTATTCATATTTCTATTACCAACCACAACCTATAGTAATTTGTAAGAAGTTCATATATGCATACCGATGTTCAATTCAATTGGTTTTTATATTATGTAAGATCTTAAATAATAACCTTTATATTCTAAATTATCCGCTTTTATATAACTAATACCTCGTCACTTAAGCTAAGACTGTCACCTTATTAATATATCGTCATCTTAAACTATAGTACGTCCTTCTTATTGCTAATTGGTCATTTTCTTAAATCTAAATAAGTCGTATGTACTTAACTAAATAAATTCCCCATACTTAAACTAGCAAATAATTATAGCCGCAAATAATAATCATGAAGAACTTAATAATATTGTTTTTCAATTGGTATTACCCTTTTATTAGGTTAAATGTTTTAATTTTAATTATATTCAATTTTTATTAAGTTAAATGTATTCGATTGTTACTATTTTATAAGTGGTCGCAAGTAATCATAAGGAACATTGTTAAAATTATCAATAACTGTCCTGAAATATCATAATTTTGTAGTATATCATTTAGATATATGAAAAAAGAAAGGAGCGACATCACAGCATTTGCTATGTCACTTCCGGTTCCATTACAGCTCGCCTTTTTAGTGACCAGCCTATTACTGTGACATATTTTGACCGCCATCTTATGATTGTAAGCGTTCACTCAATCCGTTATGCTTAATCATCTAAATTAAATTATCCCACGATAAATATATTTCCACTTCAAACACCCGCCTTCATTAAATTACCTTCAACAACTCCTCTTACGTCTTAACCAAACTACCCCTCGTAATGGTACGCCATTGGTAAAACATTATATGAATAATCAATCTCTCCCGTTTTAAATGATAATATTATAAATCACAATCTCGAACAGTAATTAAATCTTATAACTGAAGATAAATTAATAAAAACTTAGATTCAAACTTCTTATGAAAAAAAATTGCCTAACCGCGTGGTCATGATATTATTACTTGTAATTTTAACGTAATCCTGTATTAAATTCTTTTAACAAAATAAATCAAATATTTTAAACTTACGTATTTTAATTCTGTTGGTAACTGATTATTTTGAAATAATTTTAATTTCAATTACTTGATATTCTAAACTTGATTCACTAAGAACGACCGGCTCCCACAACGTTCAAAAATGTAAGACCTCTTGTTACCATCCCTAACGGTCAAATCTAACGGAAAACTCCCACCACTTCCGTTTTACAACCGTTGTATGTTAAAGTAACCAAAATGAACTAAACTTAAAATTTCGCGCCCATTATATTCAAATTCAAATTTACAATATTACATCCTGTAGAAGCGCAATTATAGTTATCTACATCGTAGATATGACAGAAACATATACAACTAAACTTTTTTTTTTATTAAATTGGAGCTTATATTTATCCCTTTTTCCTCGCTATCATCTCTTTAAAGTTGACAAGCATATTGTTCCACTTTATTACGTTATTCACGGTTAAGAATTTTAAAAACATTTTTATAAAACAAAAACTAATTGTTAAGATATATTATCCATTGCTGTAATTTTGTTTAAAAAATTTCCCCTAATGCTTTGTCCAAAACACATAATAGCATTCAACCTCAAAATTCCATTTTTATTAATGCAGTTCCGTGATTTAACAAAGCTTTCTTGATATCTTTTCTGCTTTTATATTAAACAAAATAATAATGGTTTTACAAATTTTGCTGTTATAAATCATTTTAAATGATAAACCTGTTATCGTACACATAATGCAAAACAACTTTATTATTAGATGAGATATTTTCAACGTTAACTTTAACGTGATGATAGTTTAAAGGTGGTACTATTGTGTGGCTTGGTGTGACCGCTAGTGTTGAGCCTATACTACAAAGAAAAAACGTTATAAAAAACTATTATACAATAACTAAAAGAAAAACTATAATACCTTTAGAACTTTAAATTTTATGTTGGTAAACTACAAATAATATAAAAACCAGTTAAATTGGTGACTAGAATTGAAGGTTCTGCTCTAAAAATTTTATATAATAAAATTTTCTTACAAAATCCTTTAATATGTTGTCGTTGTTATCTTTCAACAAAGATAAGAATTTTCAAATTATTAATTAATAACTTGTGATAAATTATATTAAATAAGTTTAAAAAAGAACAAATGAAATAAACGTTAAATTATGAATTATTTATTGTTTGAGCTTAACATTATTATTATTCCGACAAAAGCGTTACATTTCGCCGAAAGCTCAAACAATAAATAATTCATAATTTAACGTTTATTTAACTTGTTCTTTTTTAAACTTATTTAAGAAAAGAATTTAAATTTGATTTTATTTCAATTTAATTATAATTTTTCTACAGAGCCTATAAAATCACAAACGACGATTTTTCAATCAAAAATTTATTAAATCAATTTTAATTTTGCAGATAAAAAATTTACTATTTTTACATTATTTTAAACTTTACTTTTAACTAGTAGAATGCAAGGTTATTTACTCTTATTTTAAATTCCTTGATTTTGGAATTTTCTAACTGAAAATATTTTCGTAAAATTTACAGATTATAAACTAGTAGGTAAATATTTAATGAAAATTAAAATAAAACAAATAAAGTTGAAATTACAAATTTTTGATTAGAAAAATATCCAACGCGATGAATTAATGTTGTTTCTAGTTTGGTGGTAAATATAATACAAAACAATAAATAAAAGAGGTAAAAATTTTGATATAAAAGAATATGGAATCATTACGTCAATTTTTTTGCTAAGTTAGCCTCCTATTTACATGCTTTTCATGAAAATAAAATAGAAATTGACTGCTGAAGCTTGGTTGCGTATGTTTATCTCTCGGTCGTCATTAATTTGTTTATAATAAATTAATTTGAAATTTGAAAATCGACCTAACGATTCTATATTTTTTCATATCAAAATATTATAGATGGATGGTCAACTTTGCGGAAGACTTATTCTGGGTGCAACAACAAAAATAATACTAATTTTATTATTTAATTTTTAAATTAAAAAAAATTATAATATAAAGTTTGCTTCACATTTTTTAAAAGAATCCTAAAGTTGCTTATGCAAAGGTTAAAAAATTAAATACTAAATTTAGTTAAAAAAAAAAAATGACGACGGCGAAGTGGCGATGACAAAATGTTCTACAATTGTGTGGTATTTCTTATCCCAAAGTTTGTGTGCACGATTTATTCAATGTCTCAATATGAACCTGTTTCACTATATTCTATTATTATTAAACTGATTTCATTTTGAAAATGTTTGATTATAAGATATTAAAACTTCATCAAAGGAAAATGTTTAAAATTTAATTGCGGCGTTTCGCTTGGGAAATCTTTCAATCAGTAAAGAATAATAATTTGATTTATTTCAAGTCCAAGTAAATAACGTGAATTAACCTTTATCCAATATAAATTTGCAAATAAAATGTTTTCAAAGTTTGCAGACGTTACTGCATCAAAAGTTAAAGGGAAAATATAACAAAATTTTGCTTTTAGTAAACAATGGTCTCATCAATACATTATGATTGAAGGAAAAGTGCTCAACAAATACGAAATCCATTAGTAGCATGTGCGAATATTACTTGAAAAATGGTATAAGCATTATTTTTTTGGACTAATACTTGGAAACTTAGCACAATATAAATCCTGAACGCACGACCGATAAAGGTTTATAATAAATATTTTATTTTATTAATATTTACACTAAATATTACAATTGATTTTATTTTCTTAAATATCAAAGTAAAATCACATAGTTATATTTTTATAAAGTAATAACCTTTCAATATGAGAAAAAGTATGACTTGATGGCGAAAAGTGTCGCAATTTTCTTCGTTGCATGTATTCCATTCTACCAGACGTAGAAGTCAAACAAACATTTTTTTGATTTACCGGCTGCACGCACGAAAAATTGTCACGTTCCGCAAGCGAGAACGCGGAACAAGCGAGAGAGAGGCACGATCGGCTTTGCATCATACATAGACATAATTTGAATTATAAAATGCCATTAAAAAAATTTTGTTCGGCATGAGGTTCGATCTCGCGATCACCAAATGATGCAATTATGTTTCATGCACATAACGCACTAACCTACTGAGGGTTAATGTAATAACATAGTTTTAATTCGTATTATCTGTTACATAAACATAATTCAATTTAATTTTTAAATTAACACTTGGTTTACGGATGATAATTTTACGTGATTTTACGTCATAAGAAAACATAATTCAATTCAATTCTTAAAAGATTGCATTTTTTCATCAATGCTTTCTTATGACGTTATCACGTAAAATTATCTTCCGTAAACCGAATTTACAGACAACCCGAGTGCCACGTGTTTTTTACGATATTTTTGTTTTTTAAATAATAATTCTGATAATAAATTACATTTATTAATAAAAGATTTAACCCAGCGATTATCTAAAATTTTGCTATACCTTTTGAATGATTTTCTTAGGTCTTCGTCAAAATTATAACTACGTCACCACTTTTGAAAAAGTTTATCTGCATTGTGCGACATACACGTGAGTTTTTCATGTTTATTAGAATCCATCTTCACGTTTAGCGTTTCTTGTAAGTTTATACATCCGTCGCAATAATCGTGATTAATTTTAGTTTTTTGATTTTCTTTCTCACTTCTTTCTTTTTAATATTTAAAAAAAAACTAACGCTAACTTTAATGTCATTGCTTTTTTCAGAAACAAGTCAAACAAAATTGTTAAATATTTAAAAGATAAAAATTACAACATCGCTTTTAAAACGAACAATAAACTTAACAAATTTATTAATAACGCGAAATCAAAATCAGACTTACAGATGGAAAATCGACTTTCGCGAAACACCTACATACTAGACACTAACCATAAACAGGGGGGGGGGGGGGTACGAAATTATACACATTCAACAGTAAAGAACTGAAATTTCTGGAAGCTATGGAAAAATAAATTAAAATATTCATCTTCATTACTAAATAGTCAATCTGATTTAAATAACTCACCCTTACTAGACATTTTTAATAAATAATACTCCCCCCCCCCCCATTTTATAACTTACCCTACCTCCACTTACATTATTTATTTTATATTAATTATTATATTCCTACCCTCTAGTAAATTCACACTAAAATATATAATTTTTCCAACAAAATCCTCATACTACCTTGTCCATTTTCTCTTGCAATTTGAACGATAAATACAGATTTTTTTCATTTTTCTTTCTAGTGGCCTAGTGGCCTGATGGTGCCATAGTATGGTGAAAACGTTTGAAAAGTGTTTGTGCACTTTTTGGTTTTTCTAAAAAAGCTTTTCTTATACATTTTCTTTTTTCGATGGTCTAGCGATTCTTTATAATTATCATTCAAAAATAAAGACGATAAATTTAAATCTTCATATTTATCCCAAAGATTTTAAACTCCATTTCCCGATTGGATGATGCCTTGACAAATTAACTTATTAATTATTTATTTTGGTGTATCAATATTTTTTAATACTACTGAAATTTTAAAAGTTATAAATTAAAAAGCAATTTAAAAAGACGTTCAATTATGCACATAACACAAATACAAATTGCGTGCGAGTGTTTTGATAAATTGAGCTCGACTGATTATATTGTATTATCTTTGATGTAAAGCCTAGCGGCAAAATAACAATCTGTAGCAATAACATTTTTAGAAAAAAATGAAAAAATAATTTCAAATTAATTATGGTAATTACAGTACAGCGGCGGATCTAGATCATAGAAGGAGATTTATTTATTATGCAGCTTATTGATCACAAAAATTTTATGATTACAAACATAAAAATACAAAAAAATATACTATTAGTATTAAATTACAATTAAAAAGGTTATGGAAAAACTTGTCATGAAAATAAGTTAAAAGCCAAATTGTTGACGTGCGGAATGAATTTTTCACTTTTTAATTTCTTTTTATAGGATTTTATGAAAAAAAACATCTATTATTTATTTTTTTGTTTGTCATATAAGAAACCCATGGATATTACTTTAAAATTTAGGCAATTGGTTATCTTTACATGAGACTGCGTATTTTAATTAAAATAATTTAATTTAATTTAATTTTTTTGCCGATTTGGCTGAAAAAATAGGATGAGCACTTCTGGTTTTCACAAATCTTTGGTTCTGTTTGGTAAATCTTAATTCTTATATCTTGTTTTCTATGCCTATCGTGATCGCGATACGAATGAATTAAATTTCTTCGGATTTTTTTTTTTTTTTTTTTGATTAAAATCACTCTTTGTAAGTGGTGCAAGTTTTTGACCTCATATTTCACCCTAACTTTACTTCTACTAATTTATTTATTTTTGGTTGTCTTCGCAATTTTCTTTATAAAATCTGTTTTTTTTAATCGATTTAAATGCATTAGTACTCCAAAGGTTGTCGTTCTTCTTCTTCTTTGCATTTTTTAGCCATTTCCTTTTAAAATTTAATTAAATATGTTAATAAAATTAACATAAAATGGCTTAAAACTAATTTTTATACAAATGTTTGTAGAAAGCTTGCAAATGTCTTTTATAGTCCTCTGCACACATCGCAAAACCATAGAAGTTTTTTAGTTTTCTCTTGATTTTCTTTATTCTAAAACTCACCTGTTTACGCTGCAGCGTTTCATCGCAACACATATTAATTTTTAAAAATTGTTAGATTTATATAACAAAACTTAGTAATAAATAATTTATATTATTGACGTGTTTTTTTATATTCAAATTTGTTTATTTGTAAGATTTTATCTAGTTTATTATGAAATAGGTGGTTTGTTTGGGTACTGCAGATTTACATTTCTATTTTTGTATAATATTTAATTATATCAAAGTGAAAAATATAAAGATGTTAAAACATAATATTAATTGTTTCAAAAATCGTTTGGAAATAAGATTAGATAAAATTAAAAATTAAAGATTTAAAAAAAGTTATAGAAAGGAAAAATTAAATAGCAATAGTAATTTATGCATTTGTGCATGCATGTATTTATGTAACAATATTTTTAAAATTAAAAATGTAAATGTTGTGACCCCCAATTTATAAGAGTAATATAAGTCATAGCAATATAGATGAATTATAATTTATGTGATACAACATCGTAATAAATAACGTGATAATAAATATGCAACTTTAATGAATTATTTCTGTTTATAAAGGTTCTGTAAACCAAATTAAGTGATTGCAATATTAAAAAAAACTTTATAAACCAAAACTGTTCGAACGAGCTACTCAATCGGCGATTACATTGATTGATGACCAATTGGCTGGGGGGCAATTTAATTGACGATCAACACGCTTTGAGCCGTAGAGATGTTTTTTTAGCAAATTATAGAAATATGACTAAGAAACGAGACTGCCTGTTAGTCACCATGATCTCCTAGTGTTTGAATGGCGTCCACACTATGCGGCCTTTCGTAACCTTCCAATTTTTTAGTTTGGTAACTTAAAATAATTCAATGGTAGTGTGTTAGGGAAGGAATACAGATAAAAAAAACATTATTTTCTACATATTATTATAGTAGTCGATACTCGATTAATAGTGCCGTAGGCGCTTTTTTGTTATAGAATTAGGTACGTTTTTTATCTTTGTATTTCTTGCTATATGAAGATGTGAGACTACCATAAACTTAGTAAGTTAATCAACTGTTTCTGTACTTAGAAGGACACCTAAATCCGTCGGTTCTTTTGACTTAATGATTACCACCATAAACTATTTAAAAATAATTACACATCATAATTAAAAATAATTACCAGATTTGGTTTAAGTAGCTGTAAGGTCTAAATGCTGAAACCTTTCTCTCAGAAAAAGATTTATTGTTTTATAGTAGGCAGAAAAAGCTGATTTAAAATTTTTTTTATGCAGAAAGCGTTCGAGGTGTTCATGTAGTACTTGAAAAACTTATTGCTCAACGTAAGCTTTGAACCACAAAAATATAATGAAGCTTATTTTGAGAAGGTTCTCTATGTAGATTACACCTCGGTGAGTCTCCATTGTCTTTTTAGAATGTCATGTCATTCTAAACTTATCAATTGGTAGTATTATAATTTGTCGAGAAAATACCAAACTAAATATTTCGTTAATTTTAACGAAATTTAAGAAATAAAACAATTTTATAAAAATACAACATATTATTATAGCAATTTGCACAGCTCACAGTTTAGCTCAAAATAAAAAACACGTCAATATATTGTACATTTATTATATATAAATATAAATTAATTATATTAATTAATTATATAAATTAATGTATGATAAATGCATTCCTTTCGTAACGCACCTCCGATTGATTCAATTTAAGTTACTGATCTAAAAAAAAACTAAAAGTATTGACGGATGGATGTCGAATTTTATCAATTTAATTATTACCTACTATATTATATTAATGCTTAACACGGAAAGTAAAGAAAGAAAAGGAAAATACACTAGATATATTAATTCTCACTGTTGTAAACATGTTATTTAGAGGGTGGTATTCATGATGTTCTTACAGTTCTTATTATTTTAGAAATATTAGATTAGATTATGTTAATTTTTTATCGTTAGTACTACTATATTAATTTTTAATTCGTATACTAATAAAAAGTAGGTAAACATAAATTTTTTATTTTTGTATAATATAATTTCCGACGCGCCACCTATATTATTCATATTTTAGATCGACTATAGAGGAAAATTTAGACCTTCAGTTGTGTTTGGACGAGTAGAAGGTAAACATATCAATAATCAATAGATAAGTGGTTTAAGTAGTGTAACTCGATATTAATCATATCAAATTTTTAGCCTGAACCAAAAAATGCACAAAACAGTCAAACAGCCTAACTAATCCTAGTCCATCGCCTGATGATGCCATAGTATGGTGAAAACGTTTGCGATAATATACAACAGTGTATTTATATATTGTGATAACTTAAACATTTTAGTTTTCGAAAAAGTGTTTTGTGCATTTTTTGGTTTATGCTAAAAATTTGATATGATTAAACATATCAATAGTTAGTTTTCAGTTTTTTGCTTTATCTCTAAAAGCAGTTAGTCCTAGTAAAAAGGTGGTTATATACAAAATTTAAGCTGATAAAATTTCCTACGAGAATATTTCTATTAATTTTTTGTACCCGGTTTTTTTCACCATTTACCTTTGTTGATAAACGTTGCCTCTTAATTTTTTTCTCTAATGAATAGTAAAAACTAACTATTCGTTTGAGAAAAAAGTCTTCAGAAAAGAAGTTGTAGCAATAAATTTACTTTAAAAGGAGTGTATAACATTTAATTTTGTTTTTAATTTTACCGCATTTTTTTTCTTCCTTCGTGTAATATTGTCGTGTTTCGAAACCATGAAACCGTTAATTCTTTTGTTTTGTAAAATTATTTGGAGGTTTGTTTATTATTTTGTAAATTATTAATTTTATAAAAACTGTACATAGAGTTAAGTTTGCGAAATAACAGTGGGAACGTAAAGGTAGAGTAGGAGTGGGAAACGCTAAAGGCAGACGCGGCTTGGCGTTAGCAAAAGGCGGAACAAGTATTCGTTCCCGTCTAAGGTAATTTTGATTTTTAAATGATTATAAGAATAAAAGTAAACTATAATTTATTTAGAGTTGTTTTATTTATAGTGAAGTGCTGATTGATAATAAATTTGTAATTTTTGGATGATATTTGGTTATTTGTTACTTCCAAAGCATTTTTTTTTAAACATTTTGAGGGAGAGGGGCACATGTCTTTAGGTGCCCCTCCCTTGACTACGGGCATGGTATACAGCCACCATTTTATATTTTTGACTATAACTACACAATTTATCTGCGATATTTATGTTCTTTCGTTTTCTCTTAATTTTTACAGTTTTTTCTCAATGGAAGTGATATACCATGTGTATTAAATAGTGTCACATTAGTAGAATTTAGTATCAATGAAAGAATTAATTGCAAAAATAATTGCAAAGCCAAAACTGTTTAAAACCTATTTTAAAACGTGATGGAACTCAGATGACCGCAGTTATTAGACCTCTATATACAGCTACCCTTCTGGTTTAAAATTAGTATAATTGTGTTGGTAATATAATTTTACTATAATAACAAGAATATTACCGAATTATATTTCTTTTAAGTTTATAGGTTAAATGAAAATAAAGAAAATGAGAAAATAAATTTTTATCTTAAATGTTCAGTTATAATTGTTTTTAAAAATAATTTAGTTATTTTTATATAAGAAGAAGAAGTAAAATAGGTTCTTATTATACATTTAATTTAATTAATAAAAATAAAGCATTAGAAAGACCATTTCATAACATTTATATTACAGTATTAATAATTATCTTTCATTAATTTGATTTGAATTTTAATATTTTTAAAATTTTAAATCCGTTATCCTTTATTGTTTTAATCCGGTTATCTTATTATTCGACTACTCAATCAATTACGCTATATGTAAAAGGCAAAAGAGAAGACATAAAGCATTAACGATTTGGTAAGTCCCAAAATAAATTTATTTTTATGTCTATGAATTTTAAAATTTGTGTATAAGTATTATGAAGAAGTCTTAATATTAATAAATTTTGTAATTTATTTATATTTTTTATACTAATCGGGTGCTCAAACGGACGGATACGAGACCAGGATATAAGGCTTTTTACTATAATATACTTCGTATGGAAGCCTAATGCATAATTAGACAGAGAAAATTTCGTAATATTTTTGTAAAGATACGTAAAATTGCTCTTGGAAAATGGAGCAGAAGCTCCCAAAAGTAAAAAATATATAAATATTGCAAACTATAATAAATTTTTTACCTGACGTAGAAAATATGTATACTTTGGTAGGTGCTATATTATCGCTTAAGGAAGAAGCATCGTGTGAAAAGAATGTCCGTTCATATGAACCAAGTTTGTACTTCCATCAAGAATAATAGGAAGGTAAAATATGAATGCGAGTTTCGCATTGTATGCAGACAATGGAGCATTTCTCGTTGGAAGACAAGTTTTAGACTACGGTATTTGAATGTGGAACACAAAAAATAGTCATAAAAGTAAATTTAAACAAAATAAAAGTTTAAACTGCATAAAATAGAGTAAAGAAGTAAATGTAGGGTGTAATTGTGATAGGGGTGTATGAGAAATGACGCAATTTGTACTATTGAGTAAACGTTTTATTACGAAGTTATGAAAGTTATTAAGAAAAATTTTACACTGGAAAAAATTTTAATTTTATTCTGCATAAAGTAAACATATAATTATTGGAAATTGGTAAATATTTATTGTTATTATTTAGCCTTCTAGTGGATACACAGATAAAATACTATCTAAACAGATTCTTGGGTAAATTTAACCAAAAATTTTATAGCATTTATTTACGTCCTATAATAAAAAACGTGACATTAATAATTCTAGCAGCCATGTAATACATTGCATAATTTAACAGTAATCTTATTGACTCTTCTTTGACGAAGTGTAGACTGAACGTCAATATGGAGAATTTATTGTGGATATAATAGATCGTAAATATTCTGAATGTCAAATGTAGCATTTTGCAGAATATGGCATATTACACTCAAATGCATTTTATCGATTGAATTGTGATAAAAATGTTTGCTACTTTACGACAAGAACAAATATCAGGAAAATTCTCGTATCAATAACACGGAACAGATCGTCCATCCCAAGGAGAATAAATTAGACGTTATATACATAGAAGTTGAAATATTCACAGAGGAATAAGACTGTTTGTTTTATGTAATTTTTTTGGGTTATTACTTCGGTTTGAACTTTTTTCCTTTTGTTGACCTAGTTGTAAATATCATTTTATTGTTGTAAAAGCGGAATAAAAGCCAAAGTGCAATTTATATTAATTTATCTTCGGGCATCTTTGGTTAAGAAACAAATTGATGTTAATATTTTGTGCAATAATTCAAATTTGTATAATATCGTGTATGGATCGATTTTAATTATCTAAGACCCCTAGTAAATTAGTATAGCAGTGTATTTTGATGTGTTCACGCTTGAAATTCCTCACGAAATATGGTCGAATGACCTAAATTTTGGATTAGCTACTAGATACACTTATCTATCAACTATCTTACAAACCACCGTCACGGTATATGCATTGAAATCCTCTCATTTATTATTAGAAGGGTAACTAAATTTTGGGTACCTATTATTTTACGATAAGTAAATATTTGCAATTTAGTTAAAATATCTGATCACGAGCAAATATGCGGAAACGTTTCAAACGGTTTTTCTTCGCCGATTTGAAAGGACTTCACAATTGAAACTTTTAATTTCGTTTGTACCTTTCTTATTTTTTGTATCTTCGTAACTTGTTTGAATTTATTTCACGAAATTCCTAGCCATCAAAATCTTTTCAGAGCTTCCTCTTTTATTCTTTTCCGTGGGTTGCATTTTAGGTCTTTCAGTTTTCGTTTCCTCTATAATTTTTATAGAAGTAAGGTACTAACCGTCCTCTAGATGACTGTCGTATCAATTTCGCGGCAGCTTTGCAGAAAGTGTTTCCTTGAAAACTTAGCTTTTCACTCGATGTAACTTGTTTTGCTTTCCATCTCTGCCAAAACCATGCTTTATATTTTTAAAACTCGCTATTTTGTTTTACAAAAACTTCCAACTACTTTATTAACGTTAAAATTTCATATTGGTGTCTCAATAATTATGAAATACAATTTAATTTAAAAAAATATATTATGTATATGATTAATGTTATTATTAACATCAGGTTTGTCTGATGAGAATCCGAAATTCGAAACGTAATGTTAACACTATGTAACAAATTATGATCATTCAATTAAATAGTTTTTGTTCTTATAAATAAGTTATAATTTTAATTTTAATTTAAATTTTTGTTTAACATGATAAAAATTTAATCTTATCATATAAAAATAGTATCCGGACGTTTGGTTTCCGGACGATTGATTTCCGGACGATTCGCCCAATGTACGTTTCAATATTCAAAATCAAAAGCAAAAATTAGAAATTAGAAGTATAACTTTATTTATTAAAAAAATTAAAGCCGTTTTTATTAATGATAATTAATTAATGTACAACTCGATTTTTGTGTAACTTTACCTATCTAGAAAATTCGTTCTAAACAAAAAATGTAATAAAATTTTAGTTTTTTTGGTCAAATTGGTCAAAATTAAGTTCTTCGGTCGTGAATCAGGAGAGGGGGGGCGAAACGGTTTTAATTTTTTTACTAAATAAAATCATAATTATTATAATTTTTGATTATAGTTTTGTATATTGAATCTTGCGCTGAACGAATCGTCGAGGATCAATCGTCCTAGAATCAAAAAAATATATACATATATTGTTTCAAATATGACTCATGAAATTGCAGTACATATTTAAGTTACCACTTCTGGTTTGTTCGTAAAAAAATCTTTAAAAACATTAGCTAACAACAAACGGAAATGTAAGTTATTTATTAATAACAATCAGTTTCAGAAATAACTCAGGAATGTTAGCGAAATATCCTAGAAGAGAACTGTCTACTTACCTTCTTTTTCAAGTTGATATTAACCGATAGAAGAAAGTTTTCAATGTTAAAGATTTTGATAAAAAGTTTATCCAACCCAAATTTTTGTTACTACATCATGATTGTTACCATTTTATTAGCAAATTGCTCTGAGGTAATTTACTGGAGAGCATGAGATGTAAATTCTTACCCCGGGTCGTGGATTTTACGAAACTTATGAAATCAGAACGCTGAAGTAAATAATAGTCATTTAAAATTGTTAATGAAAATATAATTAATTAAATGAATAAAAAATGTTTTTACAATTATTTTAAAATTAATTATCAACGTAAAAAATTATAATCTTAACTAGTTAGAAACTACAAAACTTAAAAATTAATTTTTATATATTCAATGAGCGAAAGTTTATTTAGTTAGCTCACCTTTAATTTAATGTTCACAAAAAACTACCTTTGATGCCATAAAAAATGTTGTTGGCAGATTAAAGTTGATTGTTGCTGACTGAAAGGTGATTATTGTTGAAGATTTAGTCCATAAAAAATGTTACTTAACAACGCACTCTTATTTAGTTCACTAAAACGCAAACTGGTTTAAAGTTTTGATATTTCTTATTTTAAAAATCCGCCACTAATTAAATTATAAAAATATACTAATACATAATATTTTCTAATTGCTCACAGTAAGTCTGGTTTTATTATTGTTATATTGTGATTAAATCATTTATTATAAAAAAACTTTATTATTTATGAAAAAGATTAAATATTGATTTGTAATTAATTGCGTAATAATTTGTATTAACTTTAAAAAATTTTTAATTGTAGTAAATCACAATTTTATATCTAAACAAAACTCAACGAAACTTTATTAACTTAATTTATTATTAAACTATAGAAACTTTAAATTATATTCTTATATGTACGTAACTAAAAAAATTTTGAACCGTTTTGTCCAAAAGTTGGAAGAGAATTCCTTTTAAATCTTCAGAATGCCCTAAGATAAATTAGTATTTCAAATCCCCTAATAATTAAAATTATTTTTATCGTGAGTAACTAACTCATAACATATTTTGTTTTTTTAAAAATGGTCAAAAAATCAATAAGGTTTTAAGTTTCAGGCCAGTTTCAAGCGTAGTGTTCAAAACAGTTCAAAACTGTCAACCTATATGTTTTATGACCACTCTTAAGGGTCTCGAAAAATTAAACCATTTAAAAATATGAATTAATACTTTGTGTTCTGACTGTGTGAATTTGATATTTTTATAAATCTAACGCCTTTTCCTGTAATTTAAATTATAGCGTGACATTTGTTTTAAAGTAATGTTTTCTGAAATTAAAAAAATATTTTCTGGAAATATAACATAATATCATAGGCGTAACTATGGATTTTTACTTTATTGAAAATATTTTTTAGTTACGGAAATCAACTTTTCGTAACATGATTTACAGATGATTTTCCATTTTCCCAAGATAGGACGCTATTACAAAGGTTTACTGTAGATTACATATCTAGGCTAAAAAATAAAAGTGTTTTTGCTATACAAATTACAGTATTGATATAATATATCAAATATGTTAAAGTGGCTCGACAAATTGTTTAATATACTAAACTAATAAGTTAAAAAAAACTTCTAAATATTTTCTGCAATTCAAGAATATCACAAATATTTTTTAACAAACGCATAGTAAACATGACATAATTCCTATAGAAAATCTTAAAATTTGCCAAATCGAATTTTCAATTATTGGCTAATTTTTTGAATTTTAAAAATATAGCGTAAAAAATAAAAAAAAATTAATGATTTTGAATTTTAAAAAAATTTGATTTTTGGGCTAAAAGTAATTCAAAGGGTCAAAGAACTTTACTCTTTTGTTTCCCTAACAGATCGCAAAAAAGTCATGAGCTTTTTTATTACATACATCGACGCTTTTTAATGCGTAAGACCAACAAAACAGTCGTAGGACTGGCAGAAACAAGTAAAACTGTGTAAATATTGGAGTTCAGCAGCGAGCTAGCAAAAGTCGAATTTATTCAACTGCAACCAGCATAAAATGCTAAATATCATACTTACGTGAAATCTTTTTCACGTAAAAATTTGTAAACTGTCGTGAAAAATTATTAAGTTTTCAAATTTTCGATTTTGAGCTAAAAATAATTTAAAGGGTAAAACAACTTTATCTTTTCGTTTCCATAAGAGATAAAAAAAAGTCCTGTAGCCTTTTTATTACATATATCGACGTCTTTTAATGCGTAAAACTCACAAAAAAGTCATGTAACTCCCAAAATCAAGAAAAACTATGTAAAAATACGAAAGAAGCTGGGAGAAAGCGAACATCGAATTTCTTCACTTATGTAACTCAAGATAAAAAGTTAAATATCATACTTACGTGAAATCTGCAAGAACCATTCAAATTCTTACGTAAAAGATATTATGAAACTGGGAAAAAAACTTCAAATTTTAAAATTGCCCTTTTTTGGCTAAAAGTAATTTAAAGGGTAAAAAAACTTGATAGTTTTGTTACCATAGGATTTCGCAAAAAAATCATGTGATCTTTATATTAGATAATAATATCGACGCCTTTTAATTCGTAAGACACAGAAAACAGTCTAGAAACTGGCCGAATTGAGTTTTTATAGTTTTACTAATTTTAAATTATATTTTTAAGAAGTTCAACTATTAAGCAATTCTTTTTATTTTTTTAACAGCGCTTTCCCCGCCTGCCTTATGTTATGGTGCAAGATCTTCAGAAACGACAAAGAACAATCACAATGCAATTGTTAACTCAAAAAAAAGCGATAAATGATACTTGAAATACATCAATCAAATACAAAGTTATTGTTATTTTATGATTCAAATTTGTTGTCAGATCTATTATAACTATGAACTGTGCATTTTATGTACAAAATAAATAGGTATTCATTGTAAAAAATGTCATTTTACATAAATTTTATACAAGTATTCGATCGGCATATTATACAATTTTTAGTGTACGATTAATGGCTTGGAGTTTACTCCGAAGCGATTTCTTATCTACACACACAGCTTAACTCACAGTGACCTGCATAGAGCAACGTAGTACTTTAATGACGTAATTAAGCATCAGCCTCTTTTGTAATTCGTGCGCCAGTCCCCCAAATTCCTTCGGTAAACGGGGATGAAAGAGTCTGAAAGATATAGAGAAAACAACGAGGGTGGAGGTAGCAGCCTAGCTACAAGTGTTAGGTAAAACGAAAACGGATAGATGTCATGTGCAAAGTAAGATTTCAGTTATTTTACTGGAGGGATAATAAAACTTTTTCAAATAACCCTCACGTAATGTGAAATGGAGCAAAAATTCCATACTTTTACATAGACTAAAAGAAGGAAGCAATGTTTCAGTGCGGCCTTCAGGCCGCACCACTAGGTTAAGTTATACTATAGGTACTTATATATATTGTCGTGTTTTGAAATGCAAAAAAAAACATTAATTTTATTATTTTGTAAAATAATTTTAAAGTTTGAGTTTGTTTCATTATTTATTAAAACACACTGTACAAAGCTTGTAAAATTTTTGTAAATAAAAGGTGGGAGAAGACTGGAGGAAGAACGGCGAGTTGGTCGATGCAAGGAATCAGACAAAGGCCGTGGTGCCTGACGGATGTAACGTCATTACCCGATACTTAATATTTAATGTTGTAAATATATTAAGTTAAATTGATTTGAATTTTTGTTTTATTTTAATTATTTTAAGTAAAGTGCAGTGCAAAATTTGGAAAAGGTGAAGAATTTGTGAAAATAATCAATGTGCAAAAATTACGACGCAACAAAATTTGACCAGGCATAATTGGGTCAGCTGCATAACAACATATGCCAGGTGGACTCCAGCAATACAACAACGTATCTGCAAACAAATTTGAGCATTTAATTTAAAATTTACAAAATTTTAAAACATTGAAGAGTCGATTGCTACAAAAATGAATGCCCAGCAGTAATTTTGAATTAAATAATTTACAAAAACAAATTTTAAAAGATTGAGGAGTGGGGCATGACAATATATATTGCAATATAATTTATCCATTAATTAATTTTTTAAATTTTTTCCATAATATCATCTAATTAAAATAATTCGTTAAATTTCAATTTTCGTTACAATAAAATATTCAAAATGGGAATGCAATTTATATTCGATACCGGTATCTCAGTCCGGCTTATCACTCACAATTTGTTGTTCCCTGAACAAATTTTTAAAATAATAATGTAAAATTTTTATTTACCAAACTTTTAATCATAATTTCCAAATTCTGTTTATCTTTATTACCATCTGCACTCATTCGACCATAGCTTGTTTTATTCTTTTTTTCAAAATTATCCAAAATATCTTTCTTCAAACTCAATTTAATCAATTCATTCAATAACTTCAATAAAACACTTTATCTTCAAAACTTTTACTTTTATTCCAAAAATTATAAACTTATTAAAAATTATTCGGACATGAATTTTACACGTCCATCATGTCGACCATTTTTTGACAAAAGGCCTAAATCACTTATATTTTAAAAATTACAAATCTTTTCAAAAATTATTCAGACTGATAAATTAACACGGCCATCACGTCGACCATTTTTTGCAAAAAGGCCTAAAATTTCCGGTGATTCGTCCCCACTCTCTTATTATTCAATTATACAATTATAAATTTTTATACCTTGTCGAGGTTCGAACCTTCGACTTCATATTAGCATTCATTCGCTAAATCAACCACACCACTGGGTGGGTCTGAATCACTTTTGAAACACGACATCTTATATATATATAGTGTATAAAGTTTTAATTTTAGTTAAAAAATAACTAATTTTATTCAGAATGAATTTTATTACAAAATATCAATGATCCCCTTAAAATGAGCTTCCACCTATTCAAACTCTAGAAAGTCATGGCGTATTGATAATATTTTCGTGTACCTACGGACTAGGAATAGGAATAGGACCTGCTTATAATGAATCATTTTGTCTAATTGCCTTGAATAACATTATAATCGCTAAGATTCGTCTTTCCGGTTTCGTCAATAAATTCTTTTTTTTCTCATTCAATTTGTTCTTTTAAAAAATTTACATCAACATTGATTATTATGTTTGTTACATTTTGTATTTAAGCGAACCTTTTATAAATTTTTGTGCTTGTTAATGTAATCATAATATTTCGAGTTATTTTTATTTTTTAAGATCAAAGAAAAACATTTCATTTAGCAAATTCTGAATTTTACAACAATTGAAATTGTAACATTTTTTTGTTAAAACTCGTATTATTTTTTAATGAGAGCGTAATATTAAAATTTTATATGTTAAGTAATAATGATAAAAATTAATTAAATTATTTAAATAATAAAATAAGCCGGTACTAGTAATAATGATAATAATAATGCTTCATTTATATAATGAAGTTTATATGATTTAAAAATGCAGATTTGGTTACTACTAAGCTAATACAAAAATCCTTATGACACTGCGCACTTGACAACTTTACAGCAGTTGAATTGGATTAGAAAATCTGAAATTTTCTTTTTGGTATGAAAAATTAACAATGTAAAATTTAGCAAAAAATATACGGTGAACATTTGAAAAATTGTTGATGACGTCATTACTTGAAAACAAATTTTATATAAAATTTATATCTTAATTCTCCTCCTCCCTCCCATCTGTATAAGTTAAGCTTTTCAGTTGTTTGAAAATATTACCATCATAAAATTTTGGATTTCTTTAGTTAACAGGAAACATAATATAAAAATGCATATTTTAAAAAGCCATTTTAATATTTAAAAAGAAAATTTGTTACCACGTGTTAAGATTTGCAGATTTTACAACAAAATTCAATTTATAAGTAAATAATGCAGCAAATTTCACAAAACAAGAAAACATATTTTATTAAAACGAAGACTGCTGACCATCTAAACTTTGTTGATTGGCATTATAATCGATAGAAGTAGGCATTATCAGGAAAGATGATGTCCAAAATAATTAGAGAAAAGATGATAAAAATAATCATCATAGCAATCATAACAACGTATAATGACCATATATAATCGGCTATGTAATTATGAATCATTTTAATTCGAAGATACGAAAAATTTAATCGATTTTTCTTTTCGATGGTTTAAATGTCTTAAAAATTTTGTTTGCAGAATCTTCACAGTAAACTTAGCACCACACAAATTATGAAATATAAAAAATTAAACTTAATAACACGCACAAGACAGAACAAGAATTATTGTAATAATGGAAATGTGGCTTGAAATAAACAAATTTATCTATCAGGCTGTCCTTCAGTGGAAGATAGTAAATAATTTGGAAGAAAAATTTAAAATACGAAAATAAATTTTATCGATTCAATTCGAAGGGTAAAACCGAAAATAAAAATTAATATTTACTTTTATTGAAATAGAATTATAATTACTTAAAGAACAAGACAATGAGTCGGTAAAGGAATATCTTATGAAAATTCCAAAAGAGAAGTAATTTTAAAGCAAGAAATGTCAATAAAAAATTACATTACGAAAGCTTAATTACGAACATTTTGAATTATATAAGCTCCGAAATAAAAAAATTTTTTTATTATTTCAACGAATCTCTTATTGTATTTTCTGAAGTAAGACTTTGGTAAGAATTATTCCAACTTGAGGTTAACGAATTTTGACAATAGAATTTATTGTTGAACCCATGTCAACTTTCAAAAATAAAAATTGATATATTTTAAAGAGAGAAGGTGATGGCGATAATTGTAAAGAAATTCGAAAGCACCGTGTGCGTTATTTTAAAAACTTCTCATCTTAAGATCCGGAAAATCTAAAGAGATATTAATGGTAAGAAATAAGATTAAAAAAAAGTTTTTGCGCTCAACTTTTGCTTTTCTAAATTAAGAGAGTGCATATTCTTGTTATATTATATAATTTTGTATATTAGTATGGCATATTATAATATTATAGTAATATACAAAATATAGTACCTATATTAGGTATTATAAATATTCAGTATTTTTTAAAGTTCTAAGTAATATTAGTATTTAGTAATTTTTATTAACACCGCCAATTGAGATGCAGTTTCCGGAGGTTTTAAGGGTAGTTAATTTTTCACGAACCGGTGATGAGTTGTAATTTGGTTCATCACTTCCCATCACTCCAATTTAACAAATTAACGAAACTTGTTATATACTTTGAACAGCAATTACTTGACTTTATATCTTGTACTATTTCGTATAATTTTTCAGAAGTAACTCTTGAAGTAACTTCAAGATTTCAATTTTCATTGTGCAGAAAGTTTGAACATTAATTTAATGATGTGAGGCGGTGATGTTATTAAAAGTTGGCCATCGCCGATTCGTGAAAAATTAATGCAAATTTATACTTCTTGCAAAGTGATTCCCAATATCTCTTCCGATTCTCTAGATGCTAAAGGTGGAAATTTTTGAAAGGAGCACGCACTATCACGACGTCTTCTTAATGACTACATAAACAGCTATTCAAATTACATTAAAATAAGGGTTACGTTTTACTTTGCATAATTGATAGTGACTTTCAGAGGGACGAAAACTAATTTGACGAGAATTAATTTTGAATTTGTAAGTCTTTATGTAACGCGATGCTAAATTGAGATACCTTGATGGATAATTACTACGAAAATATAAGATAAATTAATAATAATAAACTCTGTAATTTATTACTCTCCTAACTTTTTTGTACGTTTGCTTTTCAAGTAGCGAAAAATATTACAACCCTTATGGTATAAGAAAGCGGAAAGACTTTTACAAATTAATTACAAACTTTTAACAAGTTTGAGGTTTAGGCATTGCTTTGATGAAAAATATAAGTTTTTTACGCAGAAAAAAAAAACCTAAAAAAAATAAAAAATGTCTGAATTTTTAGATTTTCAACTTATGTCAAGTGTCAATTTAACACTTCGGTTCGGCCACGTACACCAAGAGTTTGGTTTCATGGGTGAAAAGAAATTGAAGTTAAAAAAAAGAAAGGTTACATATTTCAAGTCAGTTTGACGTCTGACATGAGATGACATGACAGACAACGTGACCAACGCTTTACTATAAAATATTTTAGCTACCCTAGATAATAATAATTGTATTATAAGTTTTTCCGGTTCAGAAGTAAGATAATTAAAGTGGCACATTTAATTAACGAAGTATTATTTGCTAAAACTTACTAAAAGTTGCTTTCTATTCTAAACTTCTTTTCGATATTATTATACTCAACAGAAATTATTTTTAATTAAAAATTTTTTAATTTTTGGATTGTTAAGTAATTAAATACAATAAAATTTAAGCTCGATTATATTCTTATAAATTTATAAAATTTTGTACACTTAGCAAAAATGCTGAACGATATTTTAGCTTGATTTGGCCGTCTAATTATTTGGAATCCCATTGATAACATATTGAATAATTGACTGCTTTAACATCTGCTCAATTACCTAACTCTGTTATTACTAACATATACTTTTGAACTGACTCCTATTTTTTCGCATCATTAGTAATTTATAGATTTCCGCACAAATAACTTTTTCTTCAAATTCGTCTTGCTTTATGCACGGATTACTTCCCTTATTAGACGTGGCTACCATTACATTCTGTTCCGTTCCGTTAGGATCCATTCAGATTTTATTATTTTTTATTATTATTAATTATAATATTACTTTTATTATTATTATTATTATATAAATTAATTATTTTATTAATTTATTATTAAAAAAACAGAATAACTTAAAAATATACCCAAAGGTAGGAAAAGGTAGGAAAACTGTTGTATTCTATTAACATATGCTCAGGGCCGGCGTTAGGCACTAGGCAAACTAGGCGACTGCGTAAGGCGCAAAGGATAAAAAGGCGCAAACCAAATTGAGTTGCAAAAATTAATTACAGTGTGCAATGTAAAATAAAATACTAATAGCAAAACAGAATAAAAACCAAAAGTTTTTTGTTTCCAACATGTGCTAATAAATTTGTCTCTCGCGAAAAAATAATTCTCAGCAATGTAAGCGATTTCAATGTTTTAAATACCTGGAAGGGGATCACTGCTTGTTAAAGTAGTTCGCAATATTTGATGGCGTGGCGCATCGCGTCTGACAGACGCGTGAGTACCGGAATATACTGTAATAGTATTTGATTAATTTTTATAATTAACCAAACCCTTTACTAAACTTTCTTAGTTAGCTCGGGTAGCTCTTAATGCGGTCGAACAATCTGTCCTCAGAAGCAAATTCCAGTGACGATTTCGTCTTTGTTGTCAATTAAAAAATTGTCAATTGTTCTCCAAAATAACCACTATTCAATTCGTTTATAATTTAATTTTAAAAATTATATTTGCCTCGATGATCGAACTTATAATTTTAACCTATCAAATCCAGTGCGGTATCTTCTCGACCATATTCCGCTCTTACAAATTTTAATTTTAAATTTCTTTGCAAATATTATAATTTACCCAATTAATGTCAACTTCCAAAATTAATTGTTTTGCAATTAAATAAAAGTCGCTCATCCAAATTTATCAAATTTATTAAAAAAAAAAAAAATTAAAAAAACCAACTTCCAAAATACTCTTTCAACAACTCATTCCAAATATATAATATTTGTAAAAATACTCGCATCAAATATCTCAGAAAACTTGATACAAAAATAAGAACCACAACCCGCACAACCGGCTCGTGCAGCCATTTTTGGCAAAAAACAATCATTTTTTTTTATTCTTCTTCTTGCACTTTTTAAATTAACCAACTTTCAAAATTAAAATTTTCAAAATTAACAATTAAGCACAGGGTGGATCAAAATCGTTTTGTTTCTTGACAATACATAGATATTAGTTACATAGAAAAATAATTTAGAACATATTTCTTATAGAACAGGAAGAATTCTCAACGCTAAATTTGAAAGAACTTTTAACAACTTATGCCGTAAAAAAGCTAGAAAAGTTAAAATTAAATAAATATAAAATATACTAATATAATATAATATATATATATATATTGCTGTGATTTTTGTAGGGTATAATAATAATTGTAGATTATTTTGCGCGCCACCACTGGTGCAGCCCGGTTCTGCGAGCAGGGAAATTTTTGGTTTTGGGGGGATAGCAATGAGAGTGGACGAAAATTTGTGATTGATAAAAATAAGAATTGAAATATTAAAAATAATAAAGAATATTTGAGAAAAAAAAGTTGTTTTGATGAAGTGAAAGTAGCTGATTGGAATAAAAACGAAGGTTAGTCGCACTTATGATTATAAAAATAAAATATTTTATATTGCGCAATAATTATTAAAATTTTAACGAAGAGAACATAGCAATATATATTTAATCTCACTCCTAAGCTTAATGGGGGGGAGGAGGGAGGAGACACATTGATAAAGTTTTGCCCAGGGGATTAAATATCCTAGCGCCGGCTCTGCATATGCCCGATTCGAACTGTCATTTAAACTTCTGTACTAAAAATTTATACACTGCGATAATTTAATCGAGCAAAAAAATACCAGGATCCAATTTAAAAAGCTTCTGATCGAATCATTTTAAACTGTAGAAATTTTTCTACTTGGTCAAGGATCGAATTTATAATTTCAAATTATCAACCAAATGTGTTATTAACCAAAATTGCATCCAAAAATAATAAAATCCAAAACTCACAAAAAAAAAATTTTACTACAACCACGTTTGACTAAAAATACTTCCAAACAATATTCTTTTCCACAATATTTAAAAAACTTCAATTTCCAAAACTATTTTGCACAAAATATTTGAAATCTACGGAGCCAAAAATTTACTCAACCGCTCCGGCGGACATCTTTGCCAAAAGGTCTCCACTCTGCTCCATGCATTTTCTGCCAACTTCAACTTTACAAAAATTAATACAAACTTTAAATACAAAAATTACAAAAAGTATCAGGGGCGGTCAAAAATTACTTTTTGGAATTGCGGGGCTAAAGTAGTCATTATCAACCCCGATTTGCGAGTTTAAAATAGCATTTTTTTGTACTAGGGCAAAAAAAGGCTAGCAGGCAAGAAATAAAAACAAGGTGCTATATTTGTACCCGATACCGAGGTGGCAACACCTCGTAGCGTTTTTAATTTTTAATTAAAATATTAAAATTTATGCTTTAAGTTTTATAATTGGTGGAGTTCCAACTTTACCCCTCGCAATTGCAAAAAATAGTATATGCACCTCGGGAATAAAGTGATTTTTGACCTGAGGGTAATTACTGCCCTCGGCTAAAGCCTCATGTAAATAAATCTTTACCCTCAGGTCAAAAATTGGTAACTTCATCTTCTTGTTGCATAATGTACTATTGTAACACGACAACTTTACCTCCTGTGAATTTTATCGATAACGCAAGGTTTATTTATAAAATTCACAAATCTGTTGTCGTGTTATGAAAAATTCAATATCAAAATTATTTACAATTTTAAATTAAACAATAATAAAATAAAATTCAAAATCTGTTAGAAAAAAATCCTTATTATCTATTCCAACTTTTTCATTCTTCCCTTCTTACTTAATTTTAATCTCTCACTGTTTTTATCTATTTTTCCTTTTTCACTTACCATAAAATTATTTTAATATTAGACGTCCATTTTGCCGACATCTCTTTCTGCCACCCCCTATCCCTCCAAAAACTTCCAAATTTTCTTTCTTTTTTTTGTTCTAAGCTCTCGCCGATGTTAGCTTCTTTTTCTTTAGATCATCAATAATTTCCATCTTAATTTATTGATTCTTTTTATTCAATCATTAATTTTTTTCTTGTACTTTTTTGTCATGTTCTTTTTCTTCCATCCATTGTGGTTTTCCTTGCTCTTCTCTTACTAATGATTCTTTTTCTTTTCGTTGGATTCTCTTTTTTTGTTCTTCTACTAATGTTTTCATTTTTTGCTCTTTTTTTATAAACAATTCTTGTTCTTCTTCATTTTGTTCCATTTTTTCTATTTTTTCATTTAACGTTTTCCTAGTGTGTTTCATCTTTTCATTTAATGTCCTTTCAATAATCTGCTCCATTTTCTCTAATTTTTTAATAAATCGTTTGTTCCATATCTTCTTGAAAATATTTTATTAATATTACCCAATCAATTTCAGCCGTTTTTAAGTTTTTTTTTTAATTTCAGAGTCAAAAGTGCATCTTAAATACTCATCCAGCTCCACGTTGGGCGTCAATAGATGCTATGATATTTTTTTTTAAATACTAGAATTTAATTTTAAAAATTTCCAATTGAATTATTTTAAACTTTAAAAATTTTATACTTTATCAACGATCGAATCTATAATTTCAAATTTATAATTCTGTGCGATATCTTCTTTGCTACACGACCGTTATCTTTTATAATTTAAAAATTTCTCCATTTAAAATTAACTTCTAAAAATCAAAAATTATTTGAATAAAATTATCGCAGAAAAATACTTAAATACTTTCAACAATTCCAATAAAAAAAAAATCATTCGTCCAATAAAAAATCACTTTAATCAGAAAAAACTCAAAAAATTCCAAAAACTCACGAAATCAAAATTTAATTTTTGATTAAAAATACTTTCAAACAATATTCTCTTTAACAATATTAAAAAAAAATTTAATTGCAAAAATTATTTTTTACAAAAAATTTGAAATCTACGGAGCCAAAATTCAATCAACCGCTATTTTTGGCAAAAACGCTCCTACTCTGCTCAGTTGACTGCCAACCTTACATTTTACAACAAAATTTAACATAAACAAATTTTAAATACAAAATTTACTAAAAGTATCAGGAGCGGTCAAAAATTACTTTGTACCACGACAATATGTATACATTTTCTGTTATAAAACTTTGAGTTATATAAAGTTACTAAGCACTTTTAACGGTAGCGCTTAAGAGCTATATAGTGGTAACATGACGGTTGTCATTAATTTATATTACTCAAGGTTTTATAATTTTGTGATTGGTACTACTATTGGTTAACTGAACAAATATTTTAATAAATTCATTTTTATTTTAATTAATGAAAATGTAAGCAACAAATTTAATTTTTGATAAAGTTTGCAGTTTAAGATTTATCGCATTATGTTGAATTCAATATGGTTTCCCCTTACCACTACTCAACAAATCTCGTTTTAAAGTAAATAATTTGTCTGTTGCCGGTTAATTCACAATTATTGTATATTTAAAAATTTGAAAAAACAAATAAAATAAAGAAAAATCTGTTGACGTAAGTATTTATATTAAATTTTTACAAAAACAAAATTTTTTAATTATATTTTAGTTTATAGTAAGTTTCAATATTATTTGCCGAAAGAACACATTTTTATTAAGAAGGAAGGTGGATCTGCACACAAAACAGCAAAATGGTGTATTATATTATTAGAGAAGCAATCTTCGCTATTATCTTTATGTTTATGGGCTACGCTATTGTTACATCAGTTTTCAATTTTATTCACATGGCGACATTTTATTTTTTCTATCATCCGCGTTCTTAAATGTGGTATATTTTGTAATTAATTTGTTATTGTTTCACTCATTAAATGTAATAATTGTCAAATCTTTAAAAATTCTTGATATACATACTAGGTGTAATTCACAATGCAATAATAAAGCTAAAGTTTTGTATATTTTGTTTTAAAAACGTCGAAATAAAATATAACACTTTTTTTAAAAAATAGTTTTTTTTATAAATTTACATGAAAAATTTAAAAATATCTAGGTAAAAGTTGCAGTATTATTAAATAAAGATGTTGTTTATTGTCGGTAGTACTAAAGGAACTTTTTTTTCTAGCCGAGATATTGCTCCTGATACCTGTTTCTTATTTTCATCTTTTATATTAATACTTGAACGTTATTGCCAGCAATGTTTGTTTACTGTTATCATACAATATTTGCTTTCACTGATGAAAATTTTATCAGCATTTAGAGCAAGTTTGGTAGACATTTCCTTCTCACACGGGTGACATCACATTGTCCAACTGTGATATGTAATGAGTTTTCGTTTATCCTTTGGTATTAATTTGTCAGTCTCTTGAAAAAGATTCTAAATAAAAATGGTTTTGTATTTTCATCTGATAGACTGCTAGAAATACAAATTGGAGATATCGAGATGTGTACATATTATATATCAATAATACAACCGTGCAATATGATTATACGCTGTAAGGGTATAACAATGCTTTTGATGTTGTTAATCAGGTTTATCAAGTTCTTGAAGGACTAATTCAATTCAATGACAACAAATCCTTTAAGGATGTAGTTATCGCTTTACTAATTTATCACATCTACAGCATTGCGTTTAATTGGGTGTTCCCGTTTGAGGTCCTTCATGTTTTGGCAACCTTACCATAGATTATGAACATCTACTTAAAAAGGAATTTTAGGTATTTTGGTTGTACTTAATTAAAATGTTTCACAAAAACTTATGTAACTAAAAGCTAAAATGTTTGAATTTTAATCTCAACATAATAATTGATTTGAATTATTGAAATTTTAGATTTTAATTTGACATATTATATTACTTTTTTGTTATATTACGTTTTTGCTGAGTGGAATAATAAACTTTTATAAATTAATAGAACAGAATATAAATTTTTGTTTAACGCATAATTTAATTTGATTTATTTAAGTTTGCGTTCCACCTTTGACCAGTAATATTGTCAGATTTTAACTTGACATATTATATTTTTTAATTCAGAGTGCATCTATGATTGATTCAATAATAAACTGACGGTAGTACATGTAATAAATCTTTTAACCTCCCTGTTTAAGTTTTATATATTTAAATAAATTCAATTTATAACTTTTATATTAAATTAACACAAAAACTAAACTTAATAAAACTGATTTTTTTATCCTAATTTCTTAATATTTTTTTATAGCCACTTGAGTATAGAAAACGATTTGGTAATAAAACTGATAAATTTTATTATGTAGTTTGATTTAAATAATCAATAAAAATTTTCTTCAATTTAAAAAAATTAATATTATAAAATTGACTATAACAACAAAATCGGTGTTATTTAGAACAATCTTGATTATTAACAATATTCAACTATATAACAAATCGTAGTCAAGTTCTGCTATTCTACAAGTAAACTTGACAAAACTTGATTTTGTCGAGTAACTTAGAAAATAGTTAATTTTCACAAATTTGCTATTCAGAACAACATTTTGGTATAAATATCTAGCTATAGCACGCTTAAAAAAAATATTGGAATTTGTACTAAAACGACGACCTCTAAATGTTAACCAATGAAATTGTTTCGACGTTAGACGGTTTTACAATAATGAAATTTTCGCGATTTAAGTGTTATGTGTGTTGCCTGAAGTGAACCGGACCTAGTCATAAATAAGAGAGATATGGACAGAGTTAAATGTAATATCGAATAGACGTAGTTACTTGGTTATAATATTTTGCTTTTTTGTGGTGAATATTTAATATTACTACAAGATTAAGTGCTATATAAATTATCTGAAGTTTTCCGGTGTAAATTAGACTTTGCAAATGACGCGCATTATTTATATCTTATCGACTATAGTTAATTAGTTTGCACTGAGATCTTAAGCTCAAGATTTTATTTATTAAAAATGCAAGACTACTTTTTCCTGTCTCGTCCCATTTCGTTCTATAGGTTTTTTCTCGTCTCACACATCCAGCGGGTCCAGCACGCAACCCTTTCGAGTTCGTGATTGGTTCTTTTCCTTTAACCACTAACCAATGATATTGCAGTACGTTTTTTGGATAAGAAATTACAGACTTTTTCTTTGTATATTTGTTTGTTGTATGTTTGAAATGAAATACATACATATTGATTATACATAACCATTTGATTGAGTCACTGGATACTAGCAATACCAGCAACTAGCGTACTAAGTGAACGTAATTTTACTTACGTTGGTTTAAATGTAACTGATCGTCATACTCAACAAGTTAGATAAATTATTATTTGTTCAGAATTTGTTGATGGAACTGGACGTGATTTTTTCTATCCCGTATTCTTCTCTACTACAGATCACTAACTAAGTAATTAGAGTAAAAAGTAGTACTTGTACTTATAGCAAAGCTTTGTTCGAATAAGACTTGAGTATGTTTGCAGTGCAGTACAAAACAGAATATTTTGATTGGTTAAATGCGCGCATTGAGAAGTCGAATTTCGCATTAATTTAAAATGTGTATTTTAAAAAATTTTAAGTTGAAAACTACAAAAAGTGATAAATTCTTGTGTTTTATGCCAGCCTGGAAATCAATAGGCTATTTTTAGTTTTAATTTGTAGCTGAATTATAAACATAAACATAAAATTTTAGGAATCGTTTAAAAGTATTTGTAAAAGAATCAAAAACAGTAAAATTGTAATACTAATTATTGTTCCATATGCTTATCTAGAAAATGTAAATAAAGGAGCGAAAAAATGGATTTTTTTTTAGTTTACAACGAGAATAACACATTATTCAAAACTACAATGTTTGAATCCAACAAATTAGTGCTGTACACGTACTTGTTAAAAAATTCCTCGAAAACGGCAGATGTATAAAATAGCAAAAGTAATAAGATTTTTAGTATAATTTGGATGTAATTAATAAAATCCAATTCAAAATAAAATGATGCTACAATATTAACTGTTCGAGTTGTATTAGCCATCTGTAGCGTTTTAATCTTAAATATTTATTGACGTATAGAGTGTCGGAATGATCACTGTGGTTAGCGCGAGGCTAGGTCAGATTAGATTAGTTAACCATAAAGAAAAAAACCAGGAAAGTAAACTATGTAAACACGAAATAATAAAAAATCTTTCAGATTTGGTGTAGTAAGAGTGGCTGGTGTTCTACTCTTACTCGATGGGTGTGAAGGATTTCTGATATCGATAACGTTCCTGCAAAGAATTGATTAGATACTGTAGGGATGAAGGACGTGCTAAGTGGAGATTGATGAGAATATGTCCTTAGGTCGGCCGTGACTTAAATTTTCACCTGACCGGTATTGGCCTAACTAAAGTACGAAGTTTCTGAAAACTGAAGTTATGATACACTTTTTCGAATAACTTACGGATGTGCTCTTTGATGAATTCGAGTTTTCCATCGGCATGAAGCCTTCTATTGGTGACTTAGAAAGCGACTCTGAGACTATTCTATTGTCTTCAAGAGATTGGAGAGTGCCGTACCTTAGATTGGATTCATGTAGGTTCATGGTTGGCCTGAGTTTGGCAATGATGCTAAACGGTAATCTTGGTGATCTGGGATATCCATTTGAAACGACTTTCCAGGGTGACCCCTAAATACTTGGAACCTCAGACCTAGAGGTTTCCAAAGTTTTGGAAAGATGGTTGCGATACTTCTTACTTGAGTTGACCTCAATGCTCAATCTGTGACTGCGGGTTTACGAAATATGTGTAGATAGAGGTGTCGTCGGGGTACTACAGTAAAATTTTTGTTTTTGAGTAGAGTTGGAATGTCGCTCATTAAGATGTTGAACAGCGCAAGGGAAAGTGCAGACCTTTGGGAGACTCCTGAACAAGTAATGAATCTCTCGGTGATATTGTCGATCGACAAGGTAGGAAGTTACTAGTTAAACAAGTACCAGTTGGATATTTGCCTGAAACATTTTATAAAATAGACTTTAATGCCACACTCTGTCGAACGCTTTCGGTACGTCTCCTATTACTAGTTCTGTGAATTTGCCCTTGTTGAATCCTAGCTTAATGTGTTCTACTAGTCGAAGTGTTTGTTGAACGGTGCTGTGGCTTTCACAGAATTCGAATTTTTTGTTCTGGAAGACGTCGTTGTTGAAGATGGTTTGCTTGAGTCTAATCAAGATAATTTTCTTGGTGATTTTGCCAAGAGTCAAGGTGAGGCCAATGGAGTAAAAACTTTAGAGACTTCTGAAGTCTTGATCTGGTTTGTGGATGACAACGCAATGTCTGCTACTTTTGAAACCTAGAGAAAATATCGTTGGGTTCTGGGGCTTCCCGTAAACGATCTGATGTTTTCAATGAATGCTGGTCGATAAAATCGTGGACCCGGTACCGAGTTGAAGCTAGGGCGTTGAGCTTCGAGGTTGTCAGCAAAGGGTTTTGACCTACTCTGTGTTACTTTTGGTTGCTATACCTTTCAAACGGGCAATGGTTGAAATGCCACAATGCTTTTAAACGGCATTGACCATCTTCCAAGCTGGTTGATTTTGATTGATTATTCTATATCGTAGTAGGCTAAACACCTAGGTGGTTCCCTGTTCTTCCAACGTCGTTTTGTCGTCGTTTGTCGTCTGAGCGGAAGATTTGGCCCTTTTTTTGCATAAATGTTTTTAAATGTAGTGGAAGTGTTTGGTTTCTAATGTTTTCGACAATGATAGTCTGAGTTGCGTGTTGTAAGAAATGAGGTGACATAGTACCTATCCAAATCGGCGGGGTTGTGATAATGGGAATGACATTGTGCGCTGTTGCAAGGAGGTGATCATGGAAGACCTTCTACGCTATTTTCTGTCGGATTGGGGAAATCTTTTAAAAAGTGCGATTAAAGTACCTATGTAAATTGCACATACTGACAATAAATAAAGTTAAATCTCTTCCACTTCGAGTGGGGAGCTGTTTCATTTATTGAAGGTAATTAATTATCAGTTTAATTGTTTTATTTTAATGTCATCCGGTTAACGTGCTACCTCATATGAGGACTCAAATGTAGAGTTGTAAAAGAGCACACTGACCTTTAATAGAAAAAGAACTGAAAAATTATTTTTTTAAGTGGATAGTGTGGTAGCTAGTAGTATGTAATATTAAAATAAACAAACTAAACAAAATATTAAAATAATGAATTTTAACTGTTAAGTAAAGAATACATACTTACATAAAAAAAATAAAGTTTTTATTTTTTTATCATATTTCTTCCTATAACGTAATTGTTTCAAAATTCTTAGTCAGTATTTAAAGATATTTTGTCATTTTTCATTTTTAGTTTTCTTGTTGATTCAAATATTCACCGTCCAAATCTGTTAAATGTAAATTATTGTCGTTTTTATTGTTTTTTAAATATTATTTTTCTATGTAAGTAATGTATTCTTTACTTAACAGTTAAAAATTCATTATTTTATTATTTTGTTTATAGTTTGTTTATTTTAACATTGACCTTCATTATCTTTAAAAATATCTAATCGAAAATAGTGGAAATATTTTGTTCTCTAGACTTGAACCTCCTTTCGCTCAATTTTTTCAAATTATCTTTTAATAGTTTACCACCTCTGAGACTCACCAGCAGACTTACTTGTTTTCTAATAATTGATTTTATATCAAATTAAATGTGAAACATTAGTTGGAGGCAAATAGAAAGTATTTATTGATTTAATGAGTAATTGAAAAGCTTTTCTACGTTGTTGATACTGTGCATTATTTAATAAAGAACAATTCATAACATTAAAAGTTTCTAACAGAACTGCGAGCAGATAAGTGCGACTGCTTGTTTAAGTCGAAACAGAATTGCAGATTTTTTAGAAAAACCTATTGCAGTGTTATTTACCATTTACTTACACCACTCAACAAATTTATGATTTTTTGGTTGTTTATTTTAATATTAATTAATTTTATGCAAAAATTTTATAAAAAATATATTAAAAAAAAGCTTTTATTTGCTTAATATGAATCTTTTGGTTTTGGTTTTATTCTTTCCAGATTTTACTTGATTTTCATAAAAAAAAATACGACGGTGGTTGATCGCTTTTTGTTTGTTCTTTGTTTTAAAAATGAATTAATTTTTTTATATTCTTACAGTGATGAATTATGTAATAAAGTAAAAAAAAAACAAACAAATGATCAGAAAGATATCTGGACTTCTGTTATTATAGTATATTATTATGTAGTACATTCGAAATTTCAATTGTTGAGTTTTTCTTTAAGTTTTTTTATACATATAA
The DNA here is from genome assembly GCA_911387805.1 of Cantharis rustica. Classification (NCBI taxonomy): domain Eukaryota; kingdom Metazoa; phylum Arthropoda; class Insecta; order Coleoptera; family Cantharidae; genus Cantharis; species Cantharis rustica. The sequence goes on from OU426879.1 coordinate 43,829,397, forward strand.
TAGGACGAAAAGTAGATCTTTTAGACGAGCCGCAGGCGAGAACTGGAAACCTGTTAAACTTAGATAACCTAAATCATTCATTTCGGTAGTAGTGTTCCTGCACTGTACAATATATTTTGACGGGAAGACCATAACACGTCACCACTATTTACTGTAGATATATAATGTATTTATAGCATTTGTTTTTTGCAAATTTTGTAAAAAAGTTTTCATTCATTGGTAATTGTAAAATGCGTGAATAAAAATTTACATAGTAAATGAATCTAAAATTTATCTGTATACATTTGAAAATATCCCGCAATTCAGAATAATGTTAAATAATACAGCTTTTAACACTAAACACATGCTTTAAAATTAGCATAACAAAAAATTATTGCCACTCCAAATCTAAATTTTACGTTGCATAATTGATTACTACTGAGTGCTTGAGAATCAATAAAATTATTTACTTTCAAATTTTGAATATCTGGGTATCTGAGTTATATTAATATTTATTTATTGAATTTTTAATTTATATTCTAGAAACCGAGATATACATTTTGAATAGAGAGAAATTTTGATTAATCAGATTAATTCATCAATAGTTCCTATATTTATGATATAACCAAAAGAAAATTTTTTTTCTAAAGTTGTAATATTTAATAACCTAAATTCAAATTTTGCATAATAATGTATGTAGGTGTATTGATAACAATGAAAGCTTTGTTTTTCATTATAAAATTTTTTCTTACTTACATCAGATAGGCACGAAGATATCGATATACACGTAAACTTATTTGTAACGGAAGGAAGACATTCGTTCCTTGGTGATTTGTGTAATTTACATATATCTGTATGGATATAGCAGTTCAATTTAGTTCCTGAAATACATTGATATCACGAACATTCCAATAAATTTTTCGTGAGTCACTCAAGCTAATCAATGATACTTAAACCGTTCTTTGTTCGTACGATTAAATTCAAAATTTTATTATTTTGTGAAAAATGTACCTGATCGATATTTTTAATAACCCTTTATCTATCTACATAAATGTGGCTTGCAAAATTTCGAATTAAATTCCATGTTGTACAATAATAATAATGTATTTAAATTTAAAATTGCACATGTCTCGTCCAGAGTGATATAAAAATTTGTTAAATTGTTCCAACAACGGTAAAAAGGCAAATGAATACTAAAACGTACATTCGTGTGTAAGTTTGGATATCACATTAATATTAAAATAACTTTTTAATTAATTTTTAGTATTATACAAAATTAATGAGGATCAAAGGTGTTTATCAAATAATTTCAAACGGAGGTTTTTAATTAGTCCATCAAGCTAAAATACGCGCTGTTCGCACCTCACAACTACAAAATGAAGTACATGGCTTTAATTCATTTTTGCGTTCTATTATTCGGTATTTTATTTGTTATTTCGTTATTACATATGTTTTTCATAGGAGTTTATTATAGTTGGCGTTCACATAGCTAAACATTATAGTACACTTTTTACAGAAAGTTTTCCACAGATTTTCTTTCTGTTAGTTCCGGTTCTTGTTTAAATGTTTTCATTTTAAACAATTAATTTTAATTGTGTAATTTAAACAGTTCAAATTAATGTAATGTAACGAAATTAAAAATTTGCAGTATTATTATATTCTAAAATGTAAAGTAAAATATATAATATTTTTAACATTATCTGAAGTTTTTTTATTTTTTTAAATTAAAGATTTTAGATGCTATTTTCTTACAAGTTCCAAATCTTTGATCAATATTATCTCGAAAATTTTGTGTATATTTATTTAGAATTCTCTTGGAAATTATAGAAAATTTTTGGAAATGCATAGAATTCTTTAAAATTTTTAGATATTTAAAGGATGTAATAAAAAAAATAAATAAAAAACTTATATCAATTTAAATTTTGCCATAAAAAATATATTATTAATATAATATTATCAAGAGTGCAGTCGCCTCTCTCTTAAAAAATATCTGGCTACAGATTATTATGTATGTATTAATAATAAAATAATATAAGTATAATATTTATATTAAAATTGATTTTTACATGTTAGATGAAATTGAAAATAATTAAAATCCATAACTTACATAAAAATGTGCAAAAACTGTTTAAATGAATTAGTCTGCGACCCCCTGTTATAACTTGGTGTTTCGATTTTCGGAATCTCATCAGGCAAACCTGGAAAAATCTAGAAATTATCGAAAAGTTATGCTTTTAAATTAAAATTCAAATCTGATTAAGTGTCAAATTTATTTGACATTTATAAAAATAAAAATTATACCTACTTGAAGCCAAAATGAATAAAAAAACTTATTTTGAAAAATTCTAAACCGGAAAACTAAACTAACCCCCAAAAAAACCTAAATTGAAACGTTAGTTGTAATTTAAAATTACAAAAGTTGTAGATTGCCCCAATTTCAAAATTTCATGTGTATGAACTTAGAGAAATATACAGGACAGATCTACGTATTAATTTGTTATATGTTAATATAACGAATATGATAATTGATAAAATGGTAAAAGTTATTAACATGTGATAATATTTATATTAAAATTGATTTTTACATGTTAGATGAAATTGAAAATAATTAAAATCCATAACTTACATAAAATTTCATCTAACATGTAAAAATCAATTTTAATATAAATATTATCACATGCTAATAACTTTTACCATTTTATAAGTATAATAATATAATAATAATAATAATAAAAAATTAATCTATAGTCGATCCAAGATATGAATAATATAGGTGGCGCGTCGTTTACAAAGTCTAATTTACACCGGAAAACTTCAGATAATTTAAATAGTATTTAATCTTGTAGTAATATTTACCACAAAAAAGAGAAATGTTATAACTAAATAACTACGTCTATTCGATATTACATTTAACTCTGTTCACATCTATCTTATTTATGACTTTACCCGGTTCAGTTTAGGCAACACGCATAGCACTTCAATCGCAAAAATTTTGTTATTGTAATACCGTCTAAGTTCAAAGCAATTTCATTGGTTTACATTTCGAGGTCGTCGAAATGTACAAATTCCAATATTTTTCTTAAAAAAAACAGACTATAATTTTAATATATGAATATTACATTACAAGGATGAACGGAGAAAGCACTGTAAGTAAATAAGACAAAAAATAACCGTCCAAACAGAGACGTAGCAAATCAAAGCCGGGCACTGGGGCCAATAATTTCACAAATAAAAATTTATTGCACAAAAAATATCATCTTTAACTTTAAAGTCGATTTTAAATAATTTTAATTAGTTGGTTTGAAAAAATTGACCAATAGAAGTTTTAATTTTTTAAATTAATTTTTAATAAATCTTTTAAAGATTTTTTCAATAATCTTAACCAATCAGAATAAAGAAAAATTTTCATCGTTAACAAAATTCTTGATTCTGATTTGTTAAAATTATAATAAACATTATTGTGTTTATGGTACTGGTGTTTATATACTGTCAGTCAAACCTCACCACGATTTTAACATTTTCCTATGCACTATTTGAAAGAGGACAAGTATTAGAGCATATTAAAACAAAAGTTTCGAAGAAATGTTCATTAGTTTTCGAAAAAATTGCATTTGAAAACTTGAAAAAGGAAGAACTTGTAAAACACGACATAGCAATGCCACGGGTCGCGCCACGGAAACTCGCACGTTAAACGTCCCGCTCTGTTTTCTGTTGACGGTACGTGTGCTTTTAACTACTCTTAGTATTCGCTGTCAGATGCAGTTTTGACGAGTGCTGTCATTCTACAGAGATTTTATTAAATTCTTTGTGTTTGTCAAATTACAGGCCCGTAGGGCGCCGAAAGCGTCTGAAGGTTCTGTTTTGACAAACTCAACAACGGCAACTTACACATATGTACATGTAAAAATGAGCTTGAAATTTTAAATTCAATTTTTTTGAAAACGAATTAATATTTCTTCGAAATTTTTGTTTTAATATGCTCAGAAAATTGTCCTCTTTCGATTAGTGCACAGGAAAAAGTTAAAATCGTAGGATAAATTAACTGACAGTTCCCGTGACAAATAAATAAAAATAAGTATAATATTGAAAAATTGTAAAATAGCTAATTTTTATAAAGACGACAAACCTGCAAAAAATACATAGTAAGGGCCCCCCCACAGATTTTGTTTGGGATTTGTAAACAACCTGCAAAAAGGTACCCGTAGGGCCCTTTCACAAATTTTTTAGAGGTTTACAAATAACCTGCGAAAGAGTACCTAGTAAGCCCTTCCACAGATTTTTTCAGGTTTTTGAAAATAACATAATGTAACAGAGTATCTACAAGGGCCCTACCCCAGATCTTTTTTAGAGCTTTGTAAATTGTCTGTAATAGAGTGTCGAGTAGGGAGCTACCACAGATATTTAGTTCTCTGTAAGAGATCTGTCAAAAGAAACCCTGTTGTAATCACCTGGTACGTATTAGTCTAGAGCCTAGCCTAGACTTTAACAAATAAATTTAAATTTCACCAGAGAAAAATGTTACTTGAAATTTTTGTGTTCTCCGTTCTCTTCTTTTATTTTTTTTTTAAGTTTCTATTCTATAGATTGAATGAATTTGATATTGTGGTAAAAGACGTGGGGCCCAGACACTGGTGAGCGCACCACTAACACCACCTGTTGCTACGTCCCTGCGGTCCAAGGTAGTAAGAGGTAGAGAGATAGATTGGGAAAAAAATAACAATCCTAAAGGAAAAGAAGAAGAAGATATATCTTTATTTACAAAAAAAAGAGAAAATAAATTTTAATTTTGAATTGCAATATTGGCTAGCAAATACAACTTTTTCTGCCGCCAGCATTAAAATAGTATATTATATATACTCTAAAGAGATTGAACCAAGACTTTTGGAAAAGGAAAAATTGTCTGACCAATAAAAAGTTACTTATTAGTTCTGTACGATATTTTTTGCAATTATGAGTGAAAAGCTTTTTAAATAAACCATTTAAAATTTCAAACAATTTTCACTGACTTGGAGGTTTAAAATAGCAGATATTCGCTGTTTACGATTTTTGGCTTGCCTTTGATGCACATGACACCAAAGAGCTCAAACAAATAACTTAGTTTCTTAAAAAAGTGGTTTTCTAAAGCGGTCGTAAAATTACGGCGAGTAAAACAATTTATTATGTAATAAAATAGAAGAGTTTTGCTAGAAAGCGTAAATGCTTACCGTAACGTAATACAGCGGTGCTATCAAATTTGTAGTGGTGGGAAACAGTTTATAAATCATACAAGCCAATTTAATATTTATTTGAGTGTTTAAAATAAATTAGACTGTTATTGATGTACAAAAATTTTGTAAAATGAGAAAATATATATTTATTCTTTAAATTAAAATTAGTTTTCGAAAAAAAAAAAAATTAAAACCAATATAGTATCATGTTCCATAATTATATACTATAACCAGCTATTTAACGTGTTTTATTTTATAAGCCGGCCCTGGGTGGTGTAAATTATTTTTTTGACTAAATGTTGAAATTACGTGTGTGAACTCAACCACGCACTTTTTGAAAAAATAATTTTAAAAATTTGTTTTGAGTTATTCTAGATGTGTTCTATATTGTTTCAAAGTATTTCTTCAAGAACTGAAAAAGTAACGCAAGAATTTACAAAAATCTATGGCGCTACTAAATTTGAATACTGTGACTGTTTCAAAAGTGTTTTTAGAACGAAGTTCCTTATGGGAGGATGCGAAGGGGGTACCCTAATCGGAAAAAACGTCCGTAACGAAAATGCGTAAGATTTTTATATCGTTCGATAATTACATCATCTGGTGGTTAAAAGTGGAACATCTGCTCAGCATTAGTACATATTCGGAAACCACGAGTCATAAGTTTGCAAATTTCTCTAGAAAAAAAGTTGCCTTCACCGGGATTTGATCTCTCGGCCAAAATGTGTAAGCGGAGCCCTTTGCTCTACGCCACAATGGGTAGTGTTGAAATTCATAGTGATACGCTTTGCGAAATGCGAATTAACAACGCGTTAAAATTATTTAACCGACGAATAATTTAAAAAAATATAATTTAACAATTTTAAAAATTAATTTTAAAAATGTGCTATGAGCTGTGATCCAAGTGGAAGAAGAGATGTAGGACGCCCAAGAAAGCGATGGGCTGATTAGGAATCGGAACAAGCCGGAGGCCTATACCGTGAAGTAGAAGAAGAAGAAGAAGAATTTTAAAAATTTTGAGCCGAAAATAAAACCCCCAAAATTTAAAAAACGTTTAATTTTAAAAAATGAAACTCAGATGCAAGAAATTATCTAAAGCCGAATGTGCAAAAAAAATTGCAAAAACTTCAAAGATGACCGCAATGATTGCCGATTTACATCGACTTTTACAGATGCCGAAATTGCTATTTTGGCAATTTTGTAAAGTAGTTTTTGATTTAAAAAAAATTATAATAAAATATTTATATCCGAATAATTATTTATTTTTTACCTCGACTAGAACTTAAAATTAATATTTATGTAATAAGGTACTTCGTTCCTATCTGGTGTCCCACGACACCACATTTTATTTTTATGTTCAAAAAGCTACCAACACGTGGCGCTATTATATTTGAAGTCTAAAGTCACTTTAGGAATTCCTAATGAATTGCTTTGTACCTACTAAGTTCAATGGGAGTTAATTGAAATTAAGTTCACTGAACTAAAAATATTGTTAATTGAAAAATAGCTTTTATGCAATTTTTCGATTTACTTTTTTGGTCATTCAAAAAAATTATAATATAATATAATAAACCTAGATCAATCTGGATCAATAAAAATTTATTTTTAAAAGTGCGAGGCTAGTCTTAAATATTGCTCTTCTTCTGACTTTATTTTTAGTATATAATATATAAAAATATTTTCTGGAATAATGTAGAACAACTTTTAAAAATTATTTTTACAAAAAAAGCGCGGGTAATTTCACACGTGTATTGAACATAGCTAAATTTGGTTTTCGGGTTAGCTGTGAAAAGTTGAGAGAAAATATACTTGAACAGAACGATTAAAAAAAAAATAAAATTATAATATTAAAAATTAATATTTATATTTAAAATTACTATTTTTAAATTTTAAAATACTGAAATATTGTTTTTAATTTAAATAAATATATTAATATAATTAAATTTAACATAAATTTATTATATTAATACAATATGTAATATTAATAATAAAACTATAACGTAACCTAACCTATTAATAGTATATCTCCCATTTAATTAATTACTTTTAAATTCTATTGTTATGAAACCTCCAGATTACCATATATAAGTAGGTAGTAGTATATAGTGCAAAGAAAATTAAATGCAGGATTAAGAAAAAGAAATTGCAGAAAATAATATGCTTGTTTTCTAACTTAAAGTGGAATGTCGACTACAATGCAATAAATGAATTCGAGATAACTAACATTCGAACGGACGAAAATTAGGTTTCGGAGTTCCATCTTTTTTACATTATACATACATTTTTTGTGATTACACTGTAGCGTTATTATTAAATTCCATGACGACAAGAGTTTAGGAACACAGATGATTATGATTATCCCAAAACATGAAAAATTGAAATACGAAGACAATTTTTATTAAATTAATCTTTTTTCTATGCTGCATAATAAATTATTGCTAATATTGTCACAAGCAAATTTTTTCATTTTTCATCTTGTTTATCTTATTAACAAGTGTATAACATCAATCATTATAATAATTCATTAAAAAAGAAGAACGTCAACTAAATTATTGTTCTAGATTTTAATATTCACTTTCAAATTCAAATCAACTTTTATAGTCTCCTTGATCTAATAATAAAAATAAAAATTTGAACTTTTTTTTATTCGTGCTTTTTATATTAAATGAAATAAAACTGTCTGAAGATTCATATCGGAAAAAATGTGCATTATTGTTAATTTGCCTTGTTTATTTTTAAAACTTCGATTTAATAAAATAATATAAAATTCATGTAATTTATTGTTTTTAAAGAATTAATTGAAAGCTCGCAAGATTAAAGTAAAATTTGGAAATAAAACAAAATTTCTTACAACAATTTGGTTTTTAATGTGCAGAATAATTTCCTGCAATTTATTAAATAATTTAGTGTTTTTCGTTATTCATACGGTTTTCGTATTTTATTTTCTAATTATAAAATTAATTAAATTTTATTTTAAAGTTAATAACAAACAATAATAACGATTGTTTTGCTAAACTTTATAAAGGGATAAAAAACAAGAAAATAATAACTTGTATTTAATTTAAACACTTTCTTTGATACCTATCTAAAATTGAACTACGCGAGGTTATCATAGCGCAATAAGCTTTCAGCATAAGAAGCTTTATAACTTTCAAAGCTTAAAAGTTTACAATCGATGAAACTTTTACTTGCACAACAAAATTAATTGATTGCTGCATACTTAAAAACAGAAACAATTAAAATTCAAACTTGTAAAGAAAAAAAAATGCAAGTGTTTTGTAACTTTTTGTGTCTACAATGCAGATATTTTCTACTTTTCAGACTCTTTTTTTTTAATTTTTAGTTGAGCATACTTATAAAGTTTCAAAAATTATTCTATTATTAATTTTTGTATTTTATATTTTAATTGAATTTTACCTATTTGCAGGATACCATTGCCCCATTAAGGGGATTGTCAGAAATTCTACAAAAACCGTTACAAGGAACTGTTGTTTGGCCTCATTGAAGGTGTGTGGAATTGAAGAAAATTGGTGAGTTTTATCTACTTTTCATTTTAATATTTTTTAATTTTGGAGCCGACCAATTGCTCAACTCTCCAGTTTCGTATCTGAGAAAAAGCAACCAAAATAATACTTTTTTTTTAATGTCATAAAAACCAATTAATAAAACCCACAAACTTAAATTACTCATTTTAACCACTTGAAAATTAACTACCAACTTTGATTTTAAACTCCTAGGTCACTTGGGATCGAAACGCAAAGACGTAAATCAGTCCAAGAGGGTAATTCATAATTGATATTGGACAATCAGTAAATTTTAAGTTTACTTGAAATTCTGAAAGTGTTTTCTTCTTCTCTAGTCTCCAATCCAACCAAAATAATAAAATAGCAATAATTCTTGATTAATTATAAATAACTGCTTTGTTTGACAAGTCAACCATGTGTTCCACTTAAGTAAGGGTAGCAAAACTTTTGTGTTCCTGCTGCACAGATGTAACTGAAACAAACCCTCATTAATCTTAGTACTTCAGGTTTTATTTTATGTTCAATTATTTCATCAATTTTCTGTGTAAATATTGGTAATTAAAAAAGAAGTATTTATGTACAAGTCAAACTAACGATTAATTTTCATCAATGGCAAAATTAAAGCTTAATTTAGATAAAATTGATATTTAAAAAGCATCCATTTTAATAAAATTTTCATTAGGTTATTATACATTTTTAGTTTTCGAGCAGAGAAATTTGCTTTCTCGAAGAGAAGCACAGATGTGATTACGTTCACTGATGAACTGCGAAACTTGGATATCTATTCAAGGATATCATAAAAGTGTATTTTAATATCATACACCAATGATGAAAAATTCATTTCTAGCAAGTGAACAGGTTTCATATCTTCATGTCAGTTAAATTCTATAAAATTGTATTGTATTGATTTTGAGTTTCCCGATGTTCTTCGACATATTTTATTCAATTTAAACCATATTTTTATAATATACAATATTATAACTATCATCCTGTATAGATGTAACCGTTTGCAGCGAGATAGAGTTGATTGATTGTAGACTGGGAGTGAAAAATATAAAATAAAAGAAAATATATTTTTTTAAATTATTAAAAAAAAAAAATAAAAAGGTGTTTCGCATTTATCAATATTCCACTCGTCAGCGATTGAGATGGTTGTTGGGCATTCCGCTTTATAGCGCTAACGTAAGGATCGTTACCGCTACATGCGTTTCAATCAATCAATCAATTTCATATTTCAATCTATGCGGATACCTATAGGTTTCCTTACTTTTCTTCAGCACTAAATTTAGTTATAGGACCTCGGTTCCAAATGACTGAGTTGGTACATCTCACAGTTATCACACCTGCTTGGTTGTTGCAATGTTAATTTTTAAATTGCTACTAATAAGTTTAATCAGTTTATAAATAATAATATTAAAAATTTAAAAAGGTTTTTTAGTGCATTGTAATAAAATGACACAAATTTATTGCATTATATTATATAACATCTTGAAAGCATTGAAAGCAATCAATCTCAAATTCAGTGAAAACCTTTCAGTATATTAATACTATATAATAAAAAGTGAATGATTTTCTACGAGGTAATCACATTTTCTGTATTATTAAATAAAAAACTTGAACGAAATTAATTAATTTTTTAATATTAAAAACGTAAAAAATAATTCTTCTGAAAATATGTCAGTCAATTGTCAAAGTTAAAGTGTCACTTGTTTTTATAGGAAAAATATGGCAGGCGGCATTAAAGTACTTTAGTGCCTAGGCGCTCAAATAAAAACGTCAGGTTATTTAAATAAACTAACAATTCTTACCATTAAAATTGTTTTATACAAGAAATAAATTATTATTTTTATTATTAAATAAAAAACTTGATGAAATTAATTCATTTTTTAAAATTAAAAACATAAAAAGTAATTCTTCTGAAAATATGTCAATTAATTGTCAAAGTTAAAATGTCACTTGTTCTTATAGAAAAAATATGGCAGGCGGCACTAAAGTAGTTTAGTGCCTAGGCGCTCAAATAAACGTCAAGTTAATTAAATAAACTAATAATTCTTAGCATTAAAATTGTTTTATAAAATAAATAAATTATTATTTTTATTATTAAATAAAAAAATTGATAAAATTAATTCATTTTTTAAAATTATGAAAATATGTCAGTCAATTGTCTTCTTCTTCAGCCGTTATTCGTCCACTTCTGAACATAGGCCTCTCCTTTTCTTCCTTTCAATTAAGGGTTTTTTAAAGGAGGTTTTGGTAGTTAAAACACCGCGCTTGCCGAGCGTGTCGGCGAGTTTATAGCCTATAGATCGAACTTGGACTTTAGATCACAACAATGCAGTCGGCGCGATCAAGCAGCAAACCGGGGTCTCCCGCTCCGTAGCATGTCGACTTAAGCCTTATACCACACTGTTGGTGTCACTTGTTTTTATAGGAAAAATATAGCAAGCGGCACTAAAGTACTTTAGTGCCTAGGCGCTCAAATAAACGTTAAGTTATTTAAATAAACTAATAATTCTTACTATTAAAGTTGAGATTTGTTGGGACATAATCTAAATATCTCAAGATATTTTATGGAAATTTTTACAAACCCTTCTTGTAGACGAAGTCTCAGACATATTAATGGAATCAATAATTGGAAGACCCTGAAGTTGTCACGAAATATCTTGATATGAATAAAAAGTTAAGATTTGTCTACAGCTAATTCAGCTAACAGAAATTTTAGTGAGTTTAACTTGCTGACTAGACTACAATTCATAATGAGATCCAGTTTGTAATTAAATAAATACGCATATTAATGCTTTTAATTTGATGAGATAGCCAGTGGCAGTTAAACGAAAGTCAAATTTAGTGATTTGTTTAATACGTAATTTAATTAAAATTAAAAACGGATTACATTTTATTTAAAATATTTAGCAGACATGCAAAATTTGCTTCAAAGCTTTTTAGTCACTCAAAGTAAAAAATATTTAAATTGAAAACAAAGTTGAACCAACAAAGTAATATATTTTTGTTCCGAACAAAAACGAACAAAAACTTTTCGTGTTAAGTCCCCGCCTCACCCTCGCCCTCGGTTTAAACCCTCTGAATTAAGCTTTGAAATAAAAATTACTAAATTATAATGATTTATAGTTTGCTCTGGCAGGAATCATACCGTTTGAACTGTTTTAAGAGCTTTTATTTTTATAAAAATTCAATAAACATTCAGACGAAACATTTAGAAGCATTAATTTGTCAAAATGTCTAGAAGCATTTTACAAACTTGCAGAAACAAAAAAGGAGAGAAAAATTACTTTGTTCCAAACACACTATTCCTGTCAACTTTGAAAAGTGTTGATATATTTTTTAACTTTTTTAATAAAATGAATATTTTAAATGCATTTAATCTCGAATAATTACTCTAAATTAGCCAATGTTAGTTTGTATATTGGTGCGATTAGAACTTGTTGCATTTTGAAGGTTAGTTGAGTATTCAGTCCCTTACTAATGTCCGCTATTAATCGTTGCTAAGCAGGAGTGGTCTAAAAATAAGTATTACATCATTTTTTTAATATATTCATCTGACGTCTAAGTTAAGTCATAATAAATGAAGAAACAAGAAGAAATCGGGTATTTTCCCACACTATGAGATTTATAAAGTTTACGACAAAAGCTCTTTGGCGATAGGCATCAAAGCTGGACACAGCTTAGCCGTTACAGACAGTGCTCTTTTGTTGACCTTACATTTCTTTGATTAAAATAGATTATTGCAGAGCAAAAAAGAAAGCAATATTAAAGTCTCCAAAGATGAAGAACGCTTATTCTATTTAATGTTTTATTTTATTGTTTTTATTTTTATTTAAAGGAAGTACATAAACTTCACTACAAATTATTATTTTATCATTGAAAATCTAAGAAACTTCCTTTGTTCATTTCTAATTCACATTAAAAATATGGCGTAGCTACCTAAATCTGTCTAACGATCTCTATTCACTGAAAAATTTAAATGAGATGTTCTAAAGCGATAACTCAAATGCCACTTATCTAAACGTTTATTCTGATCTGACAACAAAAATTTAATTCTGTTCATTTTATGTACTACTTTAAATTTCTTACATTCGCATGCGGAAAATAGAAATTTTAAATAGTCAACACAAAATCTAGGGTGATAAGAAAATGTCACATCGGCAAGGAAAGCATAATAATAGATCGAAATAAAACCAAATTACTGAATTTAATAAATTTTAAAGTTTGATGTCTTATTGGAAACCCTTACTGCGATCATCAAAAACGAGTGCGATTGGCAATTTCTATTTTTATCCGAAACGGATAAACACAATTTCATTCAGTTTTATGCAGCAAAAGCTTAGTGTTAAGATAGAATTGGATAAAACTTATTACTTACATGATTCTTTAAAATGAAAATTTTACATTGTGTTTGAATATTTACAAGAAAATGCGAAAATGGTAACATAATTGAATCCAACGTTGTCTCATTTTGAAAATAAATAAATTTATTGTTCAATTTATTTTTAGTCCTTTTAATTTAATTATTGTTGTCTAATTTTATAACCGTACTAATTAACTTCATAATTAATTATAGTGTGGCAGGAGCAACTACACCGCTCGCGCTGGTCAAATTAAGAAGTCGATGAATAAAATCTTTAGTGGTAAAAATTTAATTATTTCCCTTGAAATTATTGACTTTCAGGTAAATAGAAAAATCTATGCATATAACATACAAAGATAGCGTGACGAAAAACCAGCGTAAATAATATTTAACAAAACTCTATTACCCAGTATAATTTACTGAAGCTCAGAATAACGACAAAAACGTTGCTAAATTTGGAAATTCCATAACATTTTTATAGCTTTCATTATTTTTTCCTGTTTTAATTAAAAAAAGTTGTTCTTTTTCTACACCCTTGGGCTATGTTTACTGCCATTTGACTTAATGAATAACTAACTACATTATTTATTATTCCTGATTGTACCCACCTTTCTATTCCTGATTTCGTGTTATTTCTATTGAATTACCTGATTGACATATCTTATTTTAAAAAAACGTATAACCTAATTTTGCCCGAATAAAATTATTAAATTTTTCCCAACTCTAACAGTAGTACATAGTAAATTTTGCATTTTTAGCTATTAAGGAAGCTAAAAAAAAGTTTAAAAATATAAAACAGCAAATAATGCAAGAGCATTAATTAACGAACCAATTAGAGGTATACACAAAAGGAAAAAAAGAAGAACTTTTAATATTTTAGTATTTTATGATCAGAAAAAAAATATTTTCAATTTTATTGTTACCAAATTTTACATTTTTGTTCAGGATTCATATATGAGTTCAATGGACAATTGAAATCTCTAGCAAAACTATCAGAATTCATCAAAGGTCCATTTACCCTGAATTTAGCTGGCGCATGCTCATCGGTCAAAATTTGCAATTTTGTATTGGCTTTCCTCTGTTTTATGCACCACACATTGGCTGCTGAAATCCAGAACATTTGCTTTGGCGTATAATTAAGACCAGGAAGACGAGATTCTTCGCCATTACGCTCAATCCATTTTTCATATGCCAAATACGCCTTTTTAATTCCACCATTATCGGCAATATTTTCTCCTTGAGTATTAACACCATTGACCTGTAAATAATAAAAAATAATAATAATAACCATAATTACATTTAAATTAATTTCAGGATAGCTAAAATTGCTAACAATTTAATAAAATTTAATAAAATAGCTTAACACCGTTAATTTTTCTTATAATTATTGTTTCTCGTGAGTTACAGATACTTACATTCATATTAATATATGGATCACTGAAATTGCTATATTGATCTATAAAACATTTAGCCTTCTGTATAAACAAATTTTTTGTTTCTTCTGCCCACCATTCTGATAGTTTACCAGTCTTATCAAATTGTCTTCCTACATCATCAAACCCATGAGTAATTTCGTGACCAATTACAAAACCTATCGATCCGTAATTCATATATTGAGGTCGGTCGTTATTGAAAAATACTCCTTGCAGAATTCCAGACGGGATTACTAAAATAAAATTTAATATAATTAAAAATATCCCAGTCAATGAAACACAATTAGACGGAAATAAATCGGAAAGCTTTAAAATTTTAAAATTTAAGGTCGGAGAACTCCAGCATTTTAGAAAAAAGAAAACTATTATTCATTTTTTTTAGTAGATTAACTCATCTGCTTATTGTTCGTTATGCTCAGCACATTGTTAAGTTTTTCAAAATTTTTAAAATTTTTTGTTAAAATGACGACTTAACCATAACAAAAAAATTAACAAAAATCAATGAAATATTTCCTTCCCATTCCAAGAAGGTTGAAGGTTTACTAAATTTCAAAAGTTTCCTATTTATTTCTGCTAAATGCCTGAAAGAGTGTTTCGTTGTCTGGGAAAAAAGTATACTCACAAATATTATTACGCTGTGCAGCATAATAAGCATTAACATCAATCGAATTACTACTTTCAATCCAACTTGCTTTGCTTAATTTGCTCGGAATGCATTCTAGCGAAAAGCGATTTAGTTTCAACATTGACTCGAGATAATTATGTGAAGAAAAGTTTAACTAAAACATTATATCAATAAGAGTGGGACATAATTATGGTAATTAAATATTATACTCTAGCATAGTAATGTTCAATATTCTTGTCAACTAACAATTCGTCAGGATAGGCTACACTAGCTGTCATCGCTACTTCCTTCTCTAAAGCTTTAGCTTTAGTTTCTTCGTCCATCCAATCTATAGTTTTTAAAATATCACTGAAAGTGTCTCTGATATCTTGAACTAATTGTTCTGCACTTTGTTTAGCTGCTTTGCTGAAATATTTGCGAACATACAAAGAACTGACAGCAATCTTCATTCTACAAAGATATATTTTAAATTCTGATATTATTTCATACACATGAGGGATGGTTACCCTGCATTAACGGTGTCAACGCATTCCATCCATCTCGGCATCGTTTTTTTTGTTCCCGACCTTATTTCTTCAAACCTGCTGGCCGCTTTTTGAAACTTTCTCGATAAATACGGTACAGAATCAATCACAACATGAAGAATAAGATGGTTGTGCAGAACCCTATTAAAAAATACCATCACCTAAACTTTATAAAGCAAAATAAAACATTTACCGTTCTGAGGTTCGATTTAATAACGGTATTAGATTGGTTATATAAGACGGGACTTCGACATCCACCATTTCTTCCGAAGAAGCTTCAATTTCTGATTTTTCAAAAACATTGTTAATGATATCAAGCCATGGAATACCATCAAATTTTTCTTGCAGTTCTGGTATTGTCATTTGGTTTACATTTAGAGACATGTTACGTCTTTCTTCACTTGGAACGGTTATCTGTTAAAAAAAAATTTAGAGATACATAAATTCTATAAATTGCTATTTTTACCTTGGCAATTTCTATTTCGAAGTCGATAACTTCTTTTAATTCCGTTAACGCAGCTTCTTTATTGGCTCCTAATAATACAGCAAGTTCCACAATATAATCATAATAAGCTTGAACTACTTCGTTTTCGAAACCTTTCAAAAAAGTTTTTCGGTCTATTTCTAATATGCCTTGCTTGATCTGAAGAAATAAAAATTAGTAGTGTAGAAAGACATACAAAATATAAATGGATTCCTTACTTGAATTATAGGTTCTGCAGGATTTCTTACATTTGCTCCGTAAAATATAGTAACCTTATCGTAAACGCAATAACCTTCCCTCTGAATGTTGTAAGTAGTGGTTTCCCAATTAAAGTTTTCTTCTTTCCATTTAGAGCCTTCGACTACTGGCCAGCCACCCAATCGCGTTATAATAGATTGTACGGGTGCAATTCCATCTGCGTCGATGGTTTTTGTATCATAGCATAATTTATAAAGTGTTTTTGCCATAGCGAAAGGTCTTGCTTCGTCATCTCTGATGGGCTCATCAAGCATATGCTTTATTTGCCGCTTTATGTCATCATTAAGCAAAGAGTATCCAGTTATAAACGGTTGATCGTCAGGTATAACGTGCTGCTTTGCAAAATTTCCACAGGCAAACTCATAAAAATTGTCACATGGCTGTACAGATTCGTTCATATTATTTAATATGGCCGAAGCACTATGAATGCATTGAGGTGTAATACATGGACCATCTGTTTGGACTGTTGGACATCTGCAAGAAATTTTCTCTTATAATTTTATGGCAAAGAAGTTCTTCACTTAAGGGTAGATAAATTTTGAATTTTTCGACCCCGTTTTTTTAATGAATATGTTTTGTATTTAATTGAACTGTGATCTATAAGCAGGTGTATTGTTTTAATTAATTTAAATATATTTCTCAAGCAAAAATTGATCCGTACAAAAAGACATATTTAGTCTAGAACTAGGCTAATTTCATTATATTATAAATAGTTTTCAAAAAACAATAGGATCGAATTAATAACAACTTACCCTGGTGCACCTTCCGTGTTAATATGTAAAATTTGAGTTATAAGAAAACCCAGCAGAAGCTGGGTTACCGAAAATTGTGCCATATTTGCCTTGCGATTTTGAATGAACTATCACTACCACATCAATGTATAATTATATATAATGTAATATTGGATATGATATCTGTAATCATAATTATGTAATCAGTAAAATATAATAAGGATGCCGTAAAAAACTATTTATTATATAATTTGTAATTTGATTATCTTAACAAAACCATTTAATTAATTAAAAAAAAGATATGTAAACAAATTATGTTATTTGGCAAAATTTAATACTCTATTTAGGATTGTCCTATAATATATTTAATTTAATTTTTCTCTAATATGGTGTTTATTTTTCAATATTTCATTAATGTAAGAAATTAAAAAAAGAAGCAATTTTAAAAATAAAAAACGCAGTATAATTTTTTTTTTAATTATTAGATTTATTATAAATCTTACGTCATATCCTTGTTTTATTTTTTAGTTTTACAATCAAAATAGAATATAACTAAAAAAATTGCCAAGGAAACGCTGACTTAAAAGGAGAAACAGCCAAAAATAATAATATTCCTCCAGAACTCCTGATTTCAACTGTTCCTATTTATGTCCCCACTATATCACTAATTATATGGAATATAACATACATAAATTTCATGAAAAAAAAAGCATAGAGAAAGAGAGAAAAAATATCAACATTGTCTTTAGACCCAGAACAAATAGTATGTTATGCTTAAGTAATATCGACTCTTAATATTTTAAGATTCTAGTTTAATAGTTTAATTTAAGTTGTTAATACATAATTATGTATTTATATAAAAAAGTAGAATTTTAATGTAATTTAATAAGAATAATAATGCATTTAAAATTTAATATTCTGTTTTGAAAAAGCGCTGCCTCTACCTTTTTTGCAAAATACTCGTTGGAGTCTTTATCCTTCCCTCACATCGTAAGACAAAACATTTTAAATTTAAAAAAATTAAAACTAAAAAAAACGTATTTATTTCTAAATTTGAAAAAGACTATCACATAATCTTCGATGATTGGCATGCTAATTGGTACCCTACGTTTTTTGTAAAATTATTGTTAATAAAATAGATTTGAAATAATTATGTATTTTTGTTGCTTCACAATAATTAACTTGTTTATTTGACATCTGAAACCTACAATAATAAATTAAAGGTCATGATAATTTATAATTAAAATTATAAAGAAATTATTTTCGATAATATCTTTTATCTACTCAGCTGCATAAATTTAATTTATAAATTATTAATATAAAATTTAAAAAAATAAATAAATATTATTAATATTATAATTGAAGGGGCAAGTGGATAAAGGGGCTATGTGACATTTTTTAATGACCTGATATTTGATGATATTTTGTCCTGAATGAAAGGGCTATGTGTAAAGGCAACTCATACACTCTTTTACCATGTGAAATGTGCATTGCTTATCGATATTTTAACTTAAAAAGGGGGCTATGTGCAACAGAAAAAAAACTAAATGGCTCTTTACTCAATAAACAGTTTTTGTCACATAGCCCCTTTATCCACTGGCCCCTTCAATTATAAAATATAATTCATGAAATTATAAAAAACGCAAGCAACAGTAGTAAAATTTAAATTAATTTAAGGAGCACCATCCATAATTTCAGTAGATCCGGTAAAACCATTTTAATAGAAATTATGAGAAAACAATTATTATTTATTATTTTACAATTAATTTCTAGTAATGTTAAGAATATAACATTTCGTTGTATACATAAACATATTATATTTTAGTATACTGAGTGATATTAATTGTATTGTATTGAACGTATAAATTTAGCAACATTGGAAGATCATCTTGTAAAAATCGCAAGTATCCAGCAGTTTTTAAATGTAAGTTTTCTGAAAAAAAAAACAATAATTTACCTACTGCCCATCGGTGTTCATTGCTGTCATTGTTTACACCATCTTTTGTAATTTGCGCTTCGTCGATTAACAAAATGCTTAAAACAAATCTTTGCGAATTCTTTTGCCTTCTTAAACAGTTAACTTAACCAGTCTTGGTTTAATATCTCCATTCCCCAACACATGTACCAGATATAAATGAAATGGGTAGTATTGGTATTTATGTAAAATTTTCTATATTGCTATGCCCCTAACTTTATAAAATTCATAACTTTTCACCCTCCTGTGAAATTTGCTAGGTTACACAAATTATTTTTTTATAAGATGAGACTCTTAAGTAATTTTAAAAACACATACTTAAAAACACAATCATAAATTTTCAATATAAAGTTTTACCACAATTCAATATTTTTGAATTCAAATGTAGTCGATATTTTTAGACTTTTTCTTGCATAAAATCAGTTAATGGTTTACAAATGTGCCGTTGGTTTTAATTTTCTAATATTTAATTCGTAATTATTTCAACGTGCTCTAGAAAATTATCACTGAATGACATTATAAAAATTTTAACTTTATGGTGTTCGTTGTTAAAGTTTTAATAACGTACGTACACTTTGGTTTTTTCGCCATATGTTGTTAAATGTTGGTTGTGGTTTACTAGTTACTAGCATTTGGTCTTCCTTACTGATCCTCTCTGCTACTGTTCGTGATTAATCTGGAGCATCTTTTGACTCACTGTTCATTCTATGTAAATTATATTCACTTTTATTGATTGTGGCCTGTTTTAATTATTATTTAAAAATTTAAATTTTTGTTATCACAATGTCCGAATTTTATCGGAGCTACAAATTATCTAACGACTTTCTCGTTTGCTGCATCGTACCGCAATGTTTTAACAAATTCTCCTTTCTGCAGTATTGCTGCAAATTTTACAAGTTTGTCCCCTCCTAGAGACGATTTTAAAGTTTAAATGGTAAACTAATCTAATGTAGTTCGCCGTAGTTCACTTTGTTTTATTATGATTTTCAAACACTTTAAAATTTTTCAACTTTTTAATTCCTAATTGATTTGTCATTCTCAGTTCTTGCTAGCCATTAACTTTTATTGTTCTCTCATTTGAGGATTCTATAGTCTAAAAATATCTTTCTTTTTAATCACACGTAGTTAGTTCAACGAATTTCCAGGCAAGTAAAACTTTTATTTTGAAATAAATTTTGCAACTAAAATCTGTTTATTTTAGAATTAATCAACATATCATTCAATTTTTAACTAAAATTTTGGGTTCTCATCCCCGTAGAAGTAAATCTTTTACTCTGAAGACTTTTTGTATTAAATTAAAATAATTCTGTGAACTGTTAAATAAAAATTCATGACAATATCTAACATGAAATTAAAATAATATTTTTTGTATTATTACATAATTTAATTTTTTGTTTTGTAGCTGCCTTGTTTACTATTTTCTGATTTTCGGTGTTTGGTTTTTCAAAAATATTTACTAGGCAAAAGTTGTAGTCCATTGAATTTCCTATTCACAATGGGAAGTCAGATTTTTTGTAAAATGTGTTGTTTAAAAGATACCAGGTTTTGAAAGCAAGCAAAAAAGAAAAAAGCTCGAATTTTTCAACATTTTTTTACTTACTTTAATTCATTTTAACTTAAAAACCGTTGATTTTAGACAATAAAAGATTTTAATCTAGTTTATAGATTATTTCATGCTCTTTAAAAAAGCACTAAACCATTTTTACTGAAAAATCAATATTTTCGGGGCTATGGCCATGTGATAATGAAAATTTAAAAAAATACTTTAAAGAGGTGTAACTCTCGAGGGTTTGAATTTAGAATTAAATATTTTTCTTAGAAAGATGTCTTCTATCACCACCTAAGTTATATAAAGTGTATCCGGAGACACCTTGTATATATCGGCACCTTGAAAAAATAATTCTTCTTTCAATATTTCAGGTGACTTTACAAAAGTTCAAAAATATAATAAAGAGATTTTCTGCTTTTTACAATTACTAAAATGTTAAGTAGCGCAGAACCGCTATGTTCTGTGGTTATCCGGCTTTCGGTTAGCACTTACAGCATTAATATGTATTTAAAATGTTTTCTATGACTTTTAGGTTTTGCTTAAAATATTTGTTAATTTTTCCTCGCAAGCGGACAGAACACAACATATTATCTAGCACCGGTAGAGATGCCCTCAAAGAGCATAAGCAATTAATAAAAAACTTAAACAAATAGGTCACTTTTCAATGTGACCAAAAAAATGAAGCTAACTGCTCTTTCGAAAATATGAACCCACAGATTAAAAGTAATATAAAAACTACTCACCCTGATAGCTATCGATGAGCTTACAATTTTTTCGGACACCGTCATTTCGGCGATTCCAATTCGATACCGTCATTTTGGCGATTCCGATTCGGCGACAGTAAATTTCGGTGCTCTCCGCGCCTGTATTTTGACAAACTCAACCACGACAACTCATACATCCGTGTTCGAAAACAAATGAATAATCCTCAAAAATTTTTGTTGTATTATACTCAGAAAATTGTTCTCTTTCTTAGTGTGTAGTTGAAGTTTTTGAATTCGTCGTGCATTTTAACGTCCTACTCTCTATCTTTGATATACATATTGTGGTGTAGTTTTGTGGGTGTATGGAAATATTACTTACTTTCAAGAATTTGTTTTGTCGAGTTTAAAGCAGGGATTTTGAAGAGAATGGAGAAGGGGTCAAAATAGCTCTAAAGGCAGTTACAAATAGTTTTGCTCGTCAGAAAAAATTGGTTTTTCTTGTGCAAATTTCACTTTCTGGAAAGTAAAGTAGTATTGTTCGAGGTGGAGACCATTTGTCAAGTTTTGAAGAAAAACATCTTTACAACGGAGACGTTTTCCTGAAAATTATTTTTCATTATTTTATAAAGGCCACATTTTTCTATAACAATAAGACGCCACGCCATCTTAAAATTTACAAGTTAATATTTTAATAAGTTATAAAACTTACCTTAACTACGTTTGATATTGCGTGTGGATGTCACAAGACACGAAGATTGCATCAAACGATACACGAAATAAAATCGGAAGCCAATTTAATATTCCAACAGTAGCGTCAAGGAAAGCACATGGTTTCCACTGTACCTGAGAACTGCAACTGCCGTTTACAGTAAACGAGAACGACATCCTATTGAATCAGTGACGTATCCACAGGTAGATACAACTATTATTAATTTTTAAAGTGCAATATTTTTTTATTAATTTTTATGAGCATTGATTTTTATTTACATTGTACAAATTTCTGACACTATTACACATAAAGGGTTAATAAAATTAGATGCTAGTGCGATTACGATTAATAATAAATGTGCATCCAATTTTAAGAATTATCACAATACACCCAAATTTTAATCTGCTAAAGGTGAGATTATCACCTATAAGTTACCTAAAAGTTTTTTTTACCGGCAATAGAGATTGCCACAGGAACCGACTACTGAGAAGAGATCTTGATCTACGACTAATAACGCAAGCCGAGCTAAATATTTGATTAGTGGATAGTTCTCGATTGTTCCCGAGAATACCACTGTATATTCGTAATTTACACGACAGACAAAAGTATCATAGTGCGTATCATACAGTTAACACTTTTTTGAGGCATATCTTATAGTCTCTGGAAATGTAAATTAAACGACACGGCTCTGAAAATCGTGAAAGCTCTCCAGATCGTATCTACTGTAAAGTCAGATATAACAAAAGGAAATTTAGAAATCTCTAAGGGGTCCCTCTGTGAGGTCTCCAATTGATGAAGTATGGAGAATATGGAGTCTCCTATTTATTAAAGTTGATCGTAAAACTCGCAATCAAACCATAGATACACCGTGGAGTTTGGGATATGAAATACCTCCCAGTACTCGACTAAGAATGTCTCTTAGTGCTTCTTTAAATAAAAGTTTTTTTACACATATTACTATTCTTTGTTTTACAGTTAAAATCTTACAGTTATTTTCGGACACCCAAAGTATTATTTGGAAATACAAATGGGTTTAAATTTTTATTAAATTGGCTTTCTAACTAAATGAACGGATCAATCGGATGGAGTACAAACAATATAATTTTAATATTACGTATATATTTACTTAAATACTTTACACTTAATATTTTTAAATAAAAATAAATTTTTTATTTTATTACCAGATTTTACATTTTTTGTTGGGATTCATATTTGAGTCCAACGGACAATTAAAGTCTTTCGCAAAGCTTTCAGAATTTCTGAATGATCCAATTACTCGGAATTTAGCTGGCGAATGCTCGTCGGTCAAAATTTGGATTTTCATATTTGCTTTTCTCTGTTTTATACACCATAAATTAGCCGCTGAAATCCAAAACATTTGTTTCGGCGTATAGGCAAGACCTGGAAGACGAGGTTCTTCTCCGTTACGTTCTACCCATTTTTCGTACGCCAAATAAGCTTTTTTGATTCCACCATTATCGGCAATATTTTCTCCTTGAGTGGCAATACCCTTAATCTGTAAAGTTTTATTCATTTTTCTTATAATAATAATTGTAGTTGCCTGTTATTAATACTTACGTTCATGTCAATATAAGGAACCGTAAAATTGCTATATTGATCTATAAAGCATTGAGCTTTTTCCACAAACAATTTTTTTGTTTCTTCTTTCCACCATTCCGAGATTTCACCGTTTTTATCAAATTGCCTTCCAAGATCATCAAATCCATGGGTAATTTCGTGTCCTATGACAAAACCTATAGATCCATAGTTCATATAGTGTGGTCGGTCGTTGTTGAAAAATATTCCTTGCAGAATTCCAGCCGGTAATACTATAATAAAATTAATATCATTTTATGAAAATCACACTAAATTTACCAAACTCACGAATACTATTTTCCTGTGGTACATAATAAGCATTGACATTAATTGAATTGCTACTTGTGGTCCAATCAGTTTTATCAACAGGTTTCCGCAGTTTGCTTTGAGCATAATGTTCCATGAAGCGGTTTACTTTTAAGACTGACTCAAGATAATTTTGTGATGAAAAATTTAACTGAAAAATTGCAATCATTAAAGTTAGAATAATGTAATTTAACGCAATTATACTTTAGCATAATATTCTTCTATATTTTTATCAACTAACAATTCCGGAGGATATGCTACATAAGCTTTCATGGCAACTTCCTTTTCTGCGGCTTTAGCTTTAGTTTCGTTATCCATCCAGTCAAGATCCTTTAATATATCGTTAAATGTGTCTCTGACATCTTGAACCAATTGTTCTGCACTTTGCTTAGCAGCATCGGTAAAATATTTACGAGCATACAAAGCACTGGTAGCAATGCTCATTCTAAAAAATATAATAATGATAAAAATTTAATCGAACCTGTGAGTTGGGTACGCTTACGCCGAATTAACGGTGTTGACGCATTCCAACCATCTCGGTATCGTGGCTTTTGTTCCTGAACTTATTTCTTCAAACTTGCGACCTGCCATTTTAAACTTCTTTGGCAAATACGGTACCGAATCAGTTACAACATGAAGAATTAAATAGTTATGAAGAACCCTGTTCAAATATATAGCTATATCATCAAAACTTTGTAGTGAAAAAGAAAATATTTTACCGTTGTGAGGTGTTATTTAATAACGGCATTAGATTAGTTAAATAGGATGGAAATGTAACATCCACAAAATCATCCAAAGTAACTTCGATATCCCCTTTGTTTAAGGCGTGGTTAATGTATTCAACCCATGGAATACCATCAAATTTTTCTTGCAGTTCTCTTATTGTCATTTGATTTATAGTTAACGACATATTCCGCATTTCTTCAGGAGGAACGGTTATCTGTTCATAAAAGAAATAATCAATCATAGGCAAATTTTATTAACTGTACTATTTACCTTTGCAATTTCTATTTCAAAGTCAAGAACATCTTTTAATTCCATTAATGCTGTATCTTTATTAGCTCCAAACAATACAGCAATTTCAACAATGTAATCATAGTAAGTTCGAACTACTTCATTTTGCAATCCAGTTAATAAAGTTTGTCGATCTATATCTCCAGAAGCTTGGAATATCTAAAAAGATAAATAAAAAAGATTGCAGTGATACATTAAAAGTTATCCCTTACATTAATTATATGCTGCGAAGAATTTTTAGCATTTACTCCTATAACTATG
Source organism: Cantharis rustica (assembly GCA_911387805.1). NCBI lineage: Eukaryota > Metazoa > Arthropoda > Insecta > Coleoptera > Cantharidae > Cantharis > Cantharis rustica. The sequence continues at coordinate 43,854,639 of OU426879.1, forward strand.
GGCAAGATTTCAAAAATGCTGTAGCCTTCATTCTGAATATTATATACCGTTGTTTTCCAATCGAAGTTTTCTTCTTTCCATTTAGAGCCTTCGACTACTGGCCAGCCACCCAATCGCGTTAGAATCGATTGTAACGGTTCGATTCCATTCTCTTCGATGCTTTTTGTATCATAACACAAATTATAAAGTGTTTTTGCCATAACAAATGGACGGGCTTCGTCATCTCTGATGGGTTCATCAAGCATATGCTTTATTTGGCGCTTTACGTTATCATTAATCAAAGAGTATCCAGTTATAAATGGTTGATCGTCAGGTATAACGTGTTGCTTTGCAAAATTTCCACAGACAAACTCATAAAAGTCGTCACATGGATTTACAGATTTGTTCATATTTTTTAATATGGCCGAGGCACTGTGAATGCATTGGGGTGTAGTACAAATAGGGTCTGGTTTGGTTTCTTGACATCTGAAAGAAATCTACCTTGAAGCAGTTAACTTGTTTTGCTACATCACTGTGATGTAAAAAAAGAAACAGTACAAATGATAGGAATGCTTATGTTTTACTGTAGATTTGATTGGATGAAATAATGAGTATGTCTAAAGCGAATAGAAATGAATGAAAGCCGCTCGCTGCGGCTTAATAATAATAACTTACTTTGTTCCGCTTTGTTCATCCACTGGTAGTGAGTTAATTTGTAAAATTTTTATTATTATCACAAAGCATATTAAAACAATTGAAAACCTCGCCATATTTGTCTGGTGGTATTGGAATATTCAAGTACCACTATAATGTAATATTCAATGTATTTCTTGAAACTAGTATTATAGTATTATGTAACCGGTATGTTTGCTAGAAAGTTTTTATTTCATAATTTGTATTCCGATTAGCTTAACGAGATAATTTTAATTATGATAACCAAATAATATAAAAACAGTAATATTGACTGTAATTAGGATTTACTACTACATCTATTCACGAGTTAGCTCGTAAAGTTTGAAACTCAAATTGAAATTTTTTGAGAAATTTTCAAATAAATTTTCGGATACGTTAAGTTTTTGTAATTTTTTATCGTGTTTTGTTTTTGAGCTGTAAAGTCAACGTAGTATATTATTTTAAATGGCAACCCTTATTTTTCATTAAGAATTTGAATAGAGCACGCTTTTCAGAAATTTTTGAAACTTTGAAACTTATAATCTTGAAAACCTTTCGTTTCAAGATCTTAGTGTCTGCACATTTTTATCCGCAAAGTAAAGGTTATCTGTTAAAGAAATTCTAGCTCAAAAACTAAACACGATAAAAAATGGCAACGACAGAAGAGAATTTCTCTAAAAAAAATTTATCAAATATATTCGCGTTTTACGAGCTAGAGAAGCAAATGTAAAAAGAATGAATTTAATTGTTTATAAAAATTTATATTATACCCAGTTTTAAATATCGGTGTAATAAAAAATAAAAACACGCGCTATTATTTATTTATATAAATTATTATTAATGAAATAGATTTGAAAAGATTATGTGTTTTTGTCGTTTCAGAATTATCGTGTTTATTTTATTTTCACATTTGAAACTTACAATAATAAATTAAAGGTCACGATAATTTATAATTTATTATTAGAATTATAAACAAATTATTTTCGAAAATACTAACGGGGCGGCTAACTTTAATCTACTCAACTGCGTAAAAAAAGAAAATGGCTCATAAAAATAATTAAAGCAATCCATCACCATTTTAGCCAACTAAAATAACTTTCAAGAGCACCAACCGTAATTTTGAGTTCGGTTATACAGAGTAGTGTAAAATAAAATTAGGTACGGTCTGAATTTAAAACAATTACTCCTATTAATAATTATCTTACAATTAACTTATATAAATAATAAATTATCTTAAACTTATGATATTAAAAATATCAATTTTCAAAATAAATCAACCAAAATAAAGTGCCGTAATCGGAATTGTTTGGTTATTTTTGTTAAGTATTTCTTTCACTGGGGGGAAAAATTTTAACATTTAAAATTAAATTTAAATTCATAGAGCTTCGCAACAAAGCATAGCAACAACAAACCATTAATATTTTAAAGTTATTATACTTTTAAATTGAAATATTTTATTACATTAATTTATATTATTTATTTAATTATTACTTAGGAGCACCCAGGCGATTCTAGCTTCTAATGGCATCATTTTTAAGTAATGTGTGAATTTGAAAGCGCAAGTAAATTTAATACTAAAAATCTTTTTTTATTATTTTTCCAAAAAGTCTTCTCTTTTCTCAGTAAATCTGAAATGGTAGCAATTGTAAATTCTGTTATAGCATATATCTCTGTACCCTGAAAAAATAATTCTTCTTGCAAAATTTCAGGTGGCTTTGCAAAGGCTATAAAAAGGTACACAGATTTTTTGTTTTTCATGATTACTAAAACGTTAAGTGCAACTCAGAATCGCTCTGATATTTGGTTATCCGGCTTTCAGTTAGCACTTACAGCATTATTTAATTTATGTAGTATTTAAAATGTTTTCTAAAACCTTCTAGTTTTCGCTTAAAATATACATAATTTTTACTTGAAATCGTATAGAGCACTCCCTAGCATTGATAACTAAATAACATTGCAGTTTCCGCACCTGAATAAACAGCAGAAGGTGCGAATTAAACAATTAAAAAGCTTGCATTCAAAACCATGATCGAAAATTATATTTTTGCTGATTTCGTATATACAGATAGAGCACCACCTCTTTTTGTAGTAGTTAAATTTCAGGTTTTTCTAATTGTAGTAACTATGAAATGCGAAGTTTTTGCCCTATCCTGAAAAATGACTAAACAGGTATATAATTGGATTTTTACGCAAGCTGGTCAATTTATACTTTTTGCTAAACAGCATTAATAAATCATAGATTCATTATTATATTATTATAATATACGTGCAAAGTTTAATTATCAGTAATGACTTTTTATCACTCATTAAAGCCTCTGAAAATTTTACTCATGCTACCACAATGGTTAAATTTTTATCGACTAATGTGTATTGTATTGTGCTTAAGGGTCGATTGGCTTCTAGAGCTTTACAGAACTGCGACCAGTATTGATCTTTTGTTCGTGACCAATTAAGTTTTCAGGAAATCCATTCTGCTAACAAAATATATGACAAATGTTCCTGAAAGGTTTTCTTTTGTGTCAGTTGTATCTATTTTTACTGTTTGACTTCTAGCCGCGTTGCGGTCCCGAATAACAACATCAAACGGTGTTTCAAAGTTAAAAGTTCTGGGAATGATATCCAAAAGTTTTTCAAACAGATCTGGCTGCAAAAGATCCAGTATCTTTAGGTGACCTGTTTTGTCTCCCATTTTGAAATTCCTGAGTTGGGTAACTTTTGTGATGGCATGTTATATTCAAACACGCTAGCCTCTGAAATTTTTGCATCTTGCTTTGTGTCGTGATTTCGTTGGTTTTTGTCCACCATACGAGCGATGCATATGTGACAATGGGTCTTATTATTGATGTATATGACCAATGAATCATTTTTGGTTTTAGTTCCCAGGTCCTTCCAAAAAGTTTGCGACAAACTCAAAAAGTTGCCATTGCTTTGGAAAGAATGTTATCCTCGTGAGATTTCCAAGTGAGTTGATCATTCAGGATTACCCTTAAATACTTTACCTCCCCGAAAAAAGATATCGACAGACCCCGAAGCTGTGGAACTTTTAGGTCTATCTTTCCACGCTTAGTGAATAGAACTATGGTAGTTTTTGAAAGATTCACTATAAGTTCTTCTTTTTTATACCATTCTTTTATTTTGTTTTGGGCAGCTTACATTAGGTTTGAATTTATACCTTCATGCTTGCCTCTGATTGTAATGACAATGTCGTCCGCATACCCTAATGTTCAGAATTCATCGTCGGTTAATTTCTTCAGTAGGTCATCTACCACGATAAACCACAGGAAACACGACGCAGTACCCTACTTTTCTTAAGCACTCTTTTTGCTGTGGCCATCGATACCTCTTCTCTTCCTAAAGAAGCCGTTACTATTCGGCTATAACTTTTTAACATAACCGATAATAATCAAAACACCAGTTTATCGCCAAATAGTTATAATTGGTTGGCAAAAATTATTTACATATATAATAATATATTGCGGTGTAATTTTGTGACAAGCTGGATTGTCGAATTTTTAATATTCAACAGCTGCTACGTTTGAAGGTAGAACATTTTGATAACTTTAAATAGCAGTAATTTCATGTAAAAACAAAACACACATTTACTTGAAGACATTAAATTTAAAAAAGGCAGTGGTCTGAAAAGACAACTTAAATTGTTCGGCACAGTATAAACCTCAAAGTGCGTTTTGAAATTTCGTTTTATCAAGTTGAAACAGGTTTTTGAAAAGTAGCATTAGTTAGAGAGAAGTGCTGGATTAGTCGAGCGAAGGTCGTTCGATTGAGTCTTAATTTTGCGCTTTGATTCTGAACGATTAAGTCTTTGTGCGTGCATTTTTCACAAGATTATGAAAAGTGAGATATTTGGAGCGTAGTTTTCTTTGTTATATCGAGGAAACCTAATAATTTGCGATATTAAGTTAATACCTGAAAATAAAATTTTAAAGATTAAAAATCTATACGACGTCATTTAGCAAGCCAAGATTTTGATATTACAAATCGATATTACTTACCGAAGCAGGAAGAATTAATTTGTGTAAATTATCACAACACGCTGGATTTTTTGTGTAGAACACGAAGAACGAATTTTTTGAAGAATTAGGATGAAAGATATAATTCTTCAAACGGTAGCCAGAAACAACAGCTGCACCACGACACGAATGGATGGTAAATTCATCAATAGATTTCAATAGTGAACGAGAATAAACGAACAGGTTCCAAAACCAGTGGCGTTTCCGCAAGGAATTTGATAAAAACAACTAAATATTTCAAAGTGCACTTTTTATTAAACATTAATTTTGTAAAAATATATATGAGACACAATAACACAATAAAGACATATAAAATTGGATGGTAGCTAATACGCTTATTGACAATAGTAAATGTGCATCCAAATTTACAGGTTTACACAATACATCCATATTTGAACTGCAAGAGGTGAGATTGTCACCAACAATATTTCAATTTTCAAAATAAATAGTATTCAGTTTGCCTTTAAAAAAGCTTTATTTCTTTTCATTCGACAAGAGACTTGTCATAGGAACTCACTTTGCTCTACCGAGAGAGAAAAAGTTAGCCGAAGTGTAACTAATAAGTTAGTAAAGGGTTCTGCCTCTAATAAAGGAGAATACCACTACAATATAGATAATACAAGATAGTTAATAATAATTTTATTGGTAGTCAGTACATGCAAGTTTATAACAACTCTCCATATTTTTTGATGTTAAATTTACATTCACACGGATAGAATTACCAAATTACACATTTTTTAACAGGATTCATTTTAGATCCTGCAGGACACTTAAAATCCCTAGCAAAATAATCGCTATTTTGAAATGTTCCATCGATTCTAAAATTCGCAGGCGTGTGAACATCGCCCAAAATTAAGAGTCTTAAATATTCATTTCTCTGCTTTGTGCACCAAACGTTTGCAGTAGAAATCCAAAATAATTGTCTGGGAGTGTAATCAAGACCAGGAAGACCGGGTTCTTCAGAATTTCGTTCAATCCATCTTTCGTAAGCCAAATAAGCTTTTTTGATTCCACCGGCATCGGCAATATTTTCTCCTTGAGTATTAACACCATTAACCTGTCAATAATGAAAATGTTTTTAATCTTTACGGTGATAATAATAACCATAATTACATTTAAATTAATTTCAGGATAGCTAAAATTGCTATATTGATCTATGAAACATTGAGCCCGTTCACCAAACAGTCTTCTTGTTTCTTCTCCCCACCATTCAGATACTTCACCATTTTTATCGTATTGTCTTCCGACATCATCAAATCCATGAGTAATTTCGTGTCCTATTGCAAAACCCATTGCTCCATAATTTACGTAATGCGGTCGATCGTTGTTGAAAAACACTCCTTGAAGAATTCCTGCAGGGATTACTGTAAAAAGCAAAAAATTGGTATTCTAAAGAATTTGAAAAAATAAAAATTATCTACAAATAGCGTTAGCTGTTGGTGCGTAGTAAGCGTTAACTTGAACAACATCCGAATTTAGGGTCCAATCACTCTTATCGACAGGTTCCCTTAATTTACTCATTTGTTTGTGTTGCAAGAAACGGTTTAGTTTTAAAAATCCTTCGAGATAACTTTCGGATGTGAAGTTTAACTAAAATATGTAGGTTATTTAAGTATTATTTAGCACCTAGAATATTTACGTTAGCATAATATTCCTCTACTTTCTTGTCATCTAATAGTTCCTGGGGATATGCTACATGCGCTCTAATGGCAAGTTCCTTTTCTAAAGCTTTAGCTTTGGTATCCTCATCCATCCAATCAATATCGTTTAAAACATCGGTGAAAGTATCCCTCAAATCCCTCACTAACTGCTCTGTGGTTTGTTTAGATGCTTCGTTGAAATACTTGCGCACATATAAAGCGCTCATGGCTAAACTCATTCTGAAAGAATCGGAGTATAAAATTTGTTGCACACCGAGTGGGGTACATACCGCCCATTAACCGTGTTGACGCATACCGTCGATCTTGGTTCGGATGTTTTTGTTCCAATAGTCGCTTCTTGATACTTCATGTTAACCTTTTTAAATTTTTTAGACAAGAAAGGTACCGAGTCCATTACAATGTGCAAAAGTAAGTGGTTATGCAAAATTCTATTAACAAAATTAGGTTTAATCAATAGATAAGTTGTTTAGGTAGTGTAACTCAATATTGTTACGAAAGAACGTCTAATTATATTTGATGACTAATGTATGACGTTATGTGTGATGAGTCATGCATGATAACATCATTAGTCATTCAAATAATGCTTCGATATGAATCTAGAAACGCAAAGAAGCGAATAGAAATTCCTGGAGGGTTATGGAATTTTCTGGAAGGCTGCATTTAAGTATAAATGCAACGCGATTTCTAGTGACAATAAATTCTAGTTCGAACGCGCAAGTGAACATAAATAATAGTGAAGAATAGCTCTTTTAGAAATAAAAACGTTTTTAATTTTCGTTACAATATTAATCATATCAAAATTTTTAGCATAAACCAAAAAATGCACAAACACTTTTTTGAAACTAAAATGTTTAAGTTATCACAATATATAAATGCACCGTATGTATATTATCGCAAACGTTTTCACCATACTATGGCATCATCAGGCGATGAACTAGGAGTGTGTGCATTTTTTGGTTTATGATAAAAAATTTGATATAATTAAAATTAGGTTTAGAAAAATATTATAAAAAAGAGCAATATCTCACCTCTCCGGAGTACGATTCAATAAAGGTATTAGATTAGTTATAAAAGTGGGAAACGATACATCCACAACATCATCAGAAGTAACTTCAACGTTACCATCTTTTAATGCGTTGGATATATATTCCACCCAAGGGATTCCCATAAATCTGTCTTGGAGCTCTCGAATTGTCATTTGATTAATTTTTAACGAAGCGTTTCGTTGTTCTTCAGCCGGAATGGTAATCTATTAGTTAATATACTTCAACTTAATAATGTAAGAATACAATTAGTAATACTAACCTTTGCAAGTTCTTTTTCAAATGCAATAACTTCTCCTAATTCCGTTATAGCTGTATCTTTATCTGCTCCCAACAATACAGCAAGATCTACAGCATAGTCAAAATAAGCCGCAACTAATGGGTTATCTATTCCTTGCAAAATACTTTCACGATTTACTTCAGACATACCTTGGAGTATCTATAATCAATCCGATATTTCAAAACTGTTAATTAAAAATAAATTTTAACTACTTCTTTTGTATAATAGCTCACTTTTACACTAATTCGAGTTACATAATAAACTACTATTAATGTGAAAAGTGATCTACTTTGGTAGATTGGTACCTACCTGAATTATATTTTGCGAACTATTTTTAGCGTTTTGTCCTACAGTTATAGGCAAGATAGAGTAAGCATTGTATCCTTCGTCTTGAAGATGGTAAACAGTTGTTTTCCAATTAAAATTTTCTTCTTTCCATTTAGATCCTTCAATTAATGGCCAGCCACCCAATCTTTTCAAAATGGCTTCTATAGGTTTAACTCCATTTTCGTCGATAGTTTTTACATCGTAACATAAATTATAAAATTTTTTTGCTAAAACGAATGGAAATGCTTCGCCTTCTTTGACCGGTTCCTCAAGTATATGTTTCATTTGACCGAGGAGATTATCACTGATTATACTATAGCCGGTTACCAGCGATTTATCATCGGCTATTACGTGGTGCTTTCCAAAATTTCCACAAGCGAAATCATAAAAACTGTCACATGGATCAATTGATGGCTTCATATTTTTTAGTATAGCCGAAGCGGTGTGGATACATTCGGGTGTAGTACACACCGGTTTTGATTTGTCTGCACATCTAATGGATCATAAGATTTATTAATAAAAAAATTATGATATTTAGAAAAATATTTAACTTACCCTGTTGCATCTCCTTTATCTATTGCCAGTGCGTTTGTTCGTAGTATATTAATTGCAATAAAACATAATATAAACGCTATTGAGAACTTCATATTATTTTCAATATAATTGATATACACAAAATTTGCAAACTCTTGACCACAATAAAGCAATCTAATGTGCAAGTTGAAAAAAAGTCTGATGTATAGGTATTTATACAAATTATGTAATCGTAATATCTTAATATTCATAACATAATTAGAAATTTTAATTAAGTTTTTGCAAATTGATTAGCACAAAATAATAAATAATTTGCTGATAAATAATATAAAAACATGACGACAAATACAAATATTATTAATAATTATGTAAGTAACAATTTATAATTTAAAAAAAAGAGTAATGTCCGGTTAAAACAAACTCCAACCGATTTAGATCGTTATAATGAATTAATGTAATTATAACCGCTTTTTCAAGACCACTACATTGTTTAAAAAGGTTTTTTTTTGTGATTTATTTTTCAATAATTATTATAGAGCAAATATTAAGTTTCGAGTGTCTTTAGAACTAATTTTTTTCTCATAAAATTGAATAATTCGCAATACAACTTCACAATAATCGGATGTAAGGGTTGTCATTCGGTGTATGATAAACTTTTGAAAATTCTGTTAACATATATTTTCTAAGAATGTAAAATAGTGATTATTCGCCTTCGACGGGGTCGAAGTGGACCCTTGTGAATTGTTAAAATAACCTTTTCTGTTATCAGTTTTGAATAAAATTTGAAAAAATGTGAGGTTCCCTAATTTATTGATGGTTACTTATTAACTTACTTACTATTAGAGTAAATATGTATGTAAATATTATATTTTTAATGAAATAAATCGAATCGACAAGATTCTGTAAAATTCGTATTTAAATATTAAAATTAAGATTTTATAAGTACAAAAAAAATTTTTTAGGTTACTGTCACGTATGTGATCACAAGAATTGAACGTTTTCCTATTGAGCATTGGAAAGAGGACAATTTTCTGAGTATATTAACACAAAAAGTTTCTTGGAATTTGCAATAGTTGTCGAAATTACGGCATTTTAAAAATGCGAATTAGCAGGGGCGTGTAACTTGATATACCCAGTTCTGCCGTGCTTTACTCGTGGTCTAGAGTCGGTACTGTAGGCCACCCGTTCAGCATGCAAATTGAAATGTTAACATTTATGCTTTAAAATTCGTAATTTTAATAGCGTTTTAGATGGGTTTCGAATTATTAGGTTAATTAAAATATCGGAATAGTCAAAAAAACAAGGCCGCCAGGCGCCTTCGGCCTTATTATAAAATAATTTATTTATGGCAAATCTCGGATTCCAGGTAAACGTAGATCTGTGTTTTCGAGTTTCACCTTTGGCGAGTTCTGCCATTCTTCGAGGATATTTTTAAATTTTTTTGCCTTACACAAAAATGGGTAATCATGCAGCCGTGTTAAAAGGTTAAAATTTTTCAAATTCGATTTTTTCGAGAACTAATTTATAATCCAACAAAATTTTTGTTCTAGTATGCTTAGAAAAGTGCCCTTTTACCAGTTATCAATAGAAAAAAGTTTTCTTATTATTTTGATTAATTTAATCATTACATTGCACCCAGACAATTTTGCCTCTGTTATCATTAAAATTACATCTTTAACTTTTTTTAATAGCTTATGAGCTTGAAATCAAATTAAATTTGGCATTTGAAAATTAATATCTATAAAATTTTTTCAAAAAGTCTTTCTTTAAATCTGAAATGACTTTATAAAGGTGCAAAAAAATAATAAAGAGACACAAAGATTTTCTTTTTTTATGATGCGGCTTTGAACTACCCTGACCTTTGTAGTAAGCGATTGAAGATGTTATCTAATTTTTGGTAGTACTACGACCTCAATTTTTTGCTTAATATATTTTTAATTTTTTTGCGAGCGACCGGGGTCGTTGGGTGATCTCAGCCTATAACCTATTATTATCTGGGCTTTTATCCATAATGATTTTTAAATATACTGTCGTGATTCGTAAAACAAAATATTTTGACCCACCCTGTGCTTAATTATTATTTTTGTAAGTTTCAATTTTGAAAGTTTGTAATTTGAAAAGTACAAGATGGAGTCAACGGAAAAGGTATGACTTTTTGCCAAAAAATGGCCGCATGGCGGTTTAGTTAATTGTTGGCTGCGCAAAATTTTATTAGTTTTGTGAGAGTAAATTTTGACATTGCGAATTTTCAGTATTTGAAAATTTTGAAATTGTATTTGAGACTATTTTGGTCGTATTTGATCATGGAGATTTTTGAATATTGGACGATCGTATAATTTTTTTTGATTTGGTTTGAGTTTGCATTAATTAAAATTTGGAAGTTGTTAATTTGATTTGATTCCGGGACGGTTGGTTCCGGAAGATATCACATTTAAACTAATAGTAGGAAATTGCAAGTTCGATCCTGGAAAAAGTATTAAAATTTTATTTTTAATTTTAAATTATTTGCGTTTGAATATTTTTGATACAAACGAAGACAAAATCCTCACAGGAATTCGCTCCTGAGGTCAGATTGTTCCACCGTATGAAGAGCTAAGTCGAGGCAATTGTTATAGTTTAGTAAAGGGTTTAGTTAATTATAAAAATTCTTAGAGTGCCTTCTTCTTAGAGTGCCTATCCGTTCCGGATGTTGGCGATCATGATTGCTGTTCTAACCTTATCGACTGCTGATCTAAATAAGCCGATTGTTGTTGTGTTAAACCAAGTACGCAGATTCTTAAGCCAGGATATTCGCCGTCTGCCTACGCTTCGTTTTCCCTAGATTTTCCCTTGTATAAGCAACTGAAGCAACCTGTATCTGTTGGGATTTCTCATCACGTGTCCCAGATATTCCAGTTTACGCTTCTTAATTGTGAACAGTATTTTCTTTTCCTCCTCCATTCTTCTCAAGACCTCCTCGTTGGTAATGTGATCAACCCAAGAAATTCTCAGTATCCGGCGATATAGCCACATTTCAAACGCCTCTAACTTTTTACATGGCGCCTCTGTCAGAGTCCACGATTCTACCCCGTACAGCAGAACAGGGAAAATGTAGCATCTTAGCATTCGTACTTTCGTAGTCATCGCCAGGTCCCTGGGCTTGAATACTTTCACCATCCTCAAAAACGCAGATCGTGCTCTTGCAATACGGCATTTGATCTCTATAGAGTGATCCCAGTCCTCAGTAACGGTGGTGCCCAGGTATGTGCAGGACTTAACTCTTTGTATTGGTTGGTTATTAACAGTCAGAACTCCATTTAGTTGTTTGTTTTTAGATATAATCATAAATTTTGTTTTCTTTATATTTATTTTCAGCCCATACCTCTCACTCGCTTCCACTATTTTGTTCATTATATATTGAAGGCCGTCTAGATCTCTTGTGAAAACAATTGTATCGTCCGCGTATCGTATATTATTTATGATTTCTCCATTAACTGTTATTCCTTCATTTATCTCATCTAGCGCTTCGCGAAAGACAAACTCGGAGTAAATGTTAAAAATCAAAGGTGAAAGCACACAACTTTGTCTTACTCCACGCCTGATCTGCACCCCCTCAGACTCCTCTCCATTTACACGTATCGACGATGTTTGATACCAGTACAGGTTGCCAATTATTCTTATGTCTTGCTTGCTAAGACCAATTTTTTCCAAGATTTCTAGTATTTTCGGGTGTTGTACATTGTCGAATGCCTTTTGGTAATCCAGAAGACTCACGAAGATGTCGTTGTTTACATCCCTAGCTCTTTGGAAGAGGACCTGAACACTAAATAGGGCTTCTCTAGTACCCAAAGCATTGCGGAATCCAAACTGTGCCTCGCTGATCTGTTCCTCACAGACTCGATGTATTCTTTTGTGAACTATTTTCAGGAGGAGTTTGAGTAAATGACTCATCAGACTTATAGTACGATAGTCCCCACACTCTTTAGCGCTTGGCTTCTTAGGGATTGTAATGAATGTCGATTTGAGCCAGCTCTCTGGAATTATCCCCGACGAATATATTTCGTTAAATATAGCAGCCAGCCATTCAATACCCTCTTCATCCAGAAGCTTGAGAAACTCGTTCCGGATTCCATCCGGCCCTGGTGATTTTCTATTCCTGAGTAAAGTTATTGTTTTCATTATTTCTTCCTTTTTTATTGGTAGCTGCTCTGTTACTTGGTATGATGGTGGGTGTATCGGTCGGATCCTATCTTCCTACAGTTCTTTAATGTATTCTCTCCATATTGCCACTTTCTCCTCTTGCTCCACAATTGCTTTGCCATCTCTATCTTGTACCCAGCCTACTGCTGCCATTTTATATATTCCAGCTGTTTCTTTAATTTTTTTATGCATATTGAAGACGTCGTGTTTCCCCTCGAGCATCTCTATTTCCGAGCATTGTGCAGCCGCCCACTTCTCTTTAGCTTCTCTTATTTTTTTTCTTATTTTTTTTTGTATATCTCTGTATTTACTCTCTTCTTTCTTGGCCTTCTTTCTATCGTGCATCAGTTGTAATATCTCACCTGTCATCCATGGTTTCCTCTTCCTTTCCCCGCTAGTCAGATATGTATTACCCATTTCGTTGAAACTTTTTGCCATCTCATCCAGGGATGCATCTATTGACTGTGCCTGGGCTTTAATATTTTGTATTTCTGTGTTTAGTCTTTTTGTCAACCTTCTTTTTGTTTCATCCTCTTTCAGTTTATCCAAATCCTATTTTCTTGTTTCTGATCTTTTTTCGCTGTTCTTCTTTAGCTTCACTTTAAACTTGCCCTCCAGAAGCACATGATCTGATGCTATGTCAGCCCCTGGATAAGTTTTAACCGACAAACAGCTGTTCCGGAACCTCCTATTCACCATTATGTAATATATCTGATTTCTTATCACCTTTCCTTCGTTATCCTGGGGTGAGACCCAACTATATAGCCTTCTAGGGGGTAACTTGAAGAATGTCTTGAGTAAAAATTAAATAATTAAATTAATTAAATAAAAATTAATATAATTTATTTTAAATTTTCACAAACTTTTGAAAGGCTTCGACTAGCTCAAAAATGTTGGAAAGAGGGTGAGTTTTGGTAATATCGATAATTCAAATAAAAAAGCTATTGTGTTGAAATAAAAAATTTCTAGTTAAAATTATTCACAAGAAAAGAATTTATACTGGTTCGGAAAATTTCGGATATTTAGGGCTTGAGTATATTAAAAATTTCCCACTTTTGGAATTCCTCAAAACGAATTTTAAATATTACTTCAAATCAACGTTCAAAAATAATTCGCATTTGATTCTGAGCGAATGTGTACTTATATAAATGTGTTCCCAAAAATTTTATAAAATGCAATGTATGAATTTTATCAAAATAGTTTACTTTGTTAATCATAATAACAATAGTCATTAAAATGTGGCAAATAAATTTACAGTACTTTTCGTCCTCTTAAATAAAATAAATCTTTTTAATTATCTGCGGAATCGTCTGCTGAAAATAATTCGTTCTCTCCAAATGCAAATTAGGATGATCGCAAAATTACACCTTGTCGGATGTTTAAAATATTAACGCACAGAAATATTCCTAAATTTTCAGTTTACAAGTGAAAAACTCAAACACGTTTAACAGGCTTAGACGCTCCAATATCAGCAATTTTCACCTTTCCACGTCCGGTTGGCTTGGACGGTCGTACACGATTCTTCTTTCAAAATCTTTAAAGTTCACGCCTGTCTACTTGAATGCGGTCCACCACTCAAATATTTGTAATTTTTTGGTTTTACATTTCATTATCCTAGACTATGTTTTAAGTTTACCACCTTATAAATTTTACATGGGAATTCAAATTGTGTATTGTATTTAAAGTTTCCCTTTAGATATCTTTTGCGCCAATTAAATTAAATTATTCCCTGGAAAACTCTCAGTGTTTAAATCTTTTAATTTCAAAATAAATCAACCAAATATCAGTGAATGTTAAAATGTTTATCCGACAATATTAATAAAATACGATGACCAGTTTGCAGAGCATTTAAATAAAATTGAATAAAATAAAATTTTCACTGCTGTCAATACAAAACACGACAATATATTAAAATAAATTCTAGATGAATTATCAATTTTTTTCTTGCTTAAATGCAAAACAATACTTGGTTTAAGTCCACAATATGTTTAGCTTCAAGTTTTGAGAAACCGGGAAAAACAAAAAATTTTCTAATGAAATTCTGGTAGTTTATGGCATAAATTACAAAATATACCCATTAAAATATATGAATCGTTCAAAAATTCGGATGAAAAAGCTTAAAAGTCTAAGGCTCAAGGTTAGCCTCGCATATAGCCTGTTTTTATCTTATACAAGTATTTTTGGGCATGAATTGAGTTTGAAAATGGCATATCTAGAAAAATACAAAACTATGAGTAACTCAAAAAATTTTAAAAATTGCTGTAGCGCTTTAACTAGAAAATTACAAATCTAAAAAAGCTCAGATTTCTGACCACGTAAAAAATATTAAGAAATTCCTGTAGCATCTCCAACTCCAAAGCTCAGAGCTTTATTTTCAAATTAAATTTAGCTGTAACAAAATCCAAATTTAAATAAATTAATGAAATGATGTTAACAGCTGCATTGTGTTTGCGGACAGCTGTGCTCACGAAAGAACGCTGCAGTGTGCACTAATTAAATAAATTATGTAAAACACCTAAAAAGATTGTAAATAAATTGGTTGTTTACTGTAGATACTTCAACACGAAGCTGTATAAACTCAAAGAAGAATAATATATTGCTGTGAAATCTTCTTAGGAAATCTACAACCTGTTGTATTGCCTCGAGTTAGCCCTGGATTTCGGACACTATGGATGATTTTAGGCCGAGGGTTCTAGAGTTTTAAAAATTAAAAAAGTAAAAATTTCTTATCCAAAAAAAAATTAATTAATTGTCCAGAAATTATTAATAAATCGCATGTAATACAAATTCCAATGTAAAATGATCGTAGTTTTGATTCTCGTTTATCCAAATCGACGAGTTATCTATCTCACACGTTCTTTCCTTACTAATATAAATTTTACTTTCCAATTTCAAATATAATCCAAATTTCAAAGTTTATTAATCGAATTATTGTTTTTCCAAATCAATCAACCAATCAATCAACTACCGCTCGGTAGCAACTTATCAAAAAATATCCAAAATAATTCCAAATTTCAAAAATAATTGCACCTTAATGCAATCGCATAAAAATCACTTTATTTAATCAAAAAAATAATAACTCACAACTTTGAAAATACAACAAATCTCAAAAATAACTCACTGGAGCCAAAAATTAACGAGCAAAAGTCGCACCGCCTACTCTTGCGGCGACTCGTGGCAAAAAGCCTGTTATCTCCGTCGATTCGCTCCCACCTCTCCAATTTACAATCCTACAACTCAAATTTACTAAAACAAAATTTTCTAACAAAATGCACAGGGTGGGTGCGAATCCCTTTGAAACACGACAATATTTTTCTCAAATATATATGTAAGTGCTTGTTCACAATGTACGTAAGACATAAGATAAACATAACACAAACATAAGACGTAAAGTTTAACCTTTGTTATAAAGTTTGAAAGGTGTTTGAAAGTTTATTTGTTTATTTAGTTTATTTTTTTGTTATACGCATGCACAGCTTCATATATTTCTTATGTTCATTGTGAACACTTTTGCGGCTTATGTTATGCTTATGCACGTCTTATGTTTTATGTACATTGTGAACAAGCACTAACTCGTGCAACGTTTAAATATCAGAGATGATCATTTATCACTCGTTAATGCCTTCTGAAAATTTAACTCATGCTACCGCAATCGGCAAATTTTTATCATTGATAATCCTACCACTAGTTTATACTCAAATATAATTTGTTAACAGAAATAATAGATCCATTTATTTCAGTATTACAGTATTCAGTATCAGTGAACAATCGTTAAATTTTCATCGGGTAACTTTTTAACATAACCGATGATAATAATCATAGATAGCATCAGTATATCGTCAAATATAATTGATTGGCAAAAAATATTTATATAGAAAATACAAGACAGTAAATAATAATTTTATTGGTAGTCAGTATACGCAAGTTTATAACAACTCTCAATATTTTTTTATCTTAAATTTACGTTATCACTGATAAAATTACCAAATTTGACATTTTTTAACGGGATTCATTTTAGATCCTGCAGGACAATTGAAATCTCTAGCAAAATAATCGCTATTTTGAAATGTTCCATCGACTCTGAAATTCGCAGGCGAGTGATCATCACCTAATATTAAAAGTCTTAAATATTCATTTCTCTGTTTTGTGCACCAAACATTTGCAGTAGAAATCCAAAACAATTGTCTGGGAGTGTAATCAAGACCAGGAAGACCGGGTTCTTCATAATTACGTTCAATCCATTTTTCGTATGCCAAATAAGCTTTTTTGATTCCACCTGCATCGGCAATATTTTCTCCTTGAGTATTAATACCATTTACCTGTCAATGATGAAAATGTTTTAAATCTTTACAGTGAAGATTATAACCACAATTACATACATTTAAATTAATTTCAGGAACGCTAAAATTGCTATATTGATCTATGAAACATTGAGCCCGTTCCTGAAACAATTTCTTTGTTTCTTCTCCCCACCATTCAGAGACTTCTCCATTTTTATCATACTGTCTTCCTTGATCATCAAATCCATGAGTAATTTCGTGTCCTATTGCAAAACCCATCGCTCCATAGTTTACGTAATGAGGTCGATCGTTATTGAAAAACACCCCTTGAAGAATTCCTGCAGGGATTACTGTAAAAATGCAACTTGGTTTTATAAACAACTTAAAGAAATAAAAATTACGTACAAATTGCGTTAGATGTTGATGCATAATAAGCATTAACTTGAACCACATCCGCAGTTTCAGTCCAATCATTTTTATCGACAGGTTGTCTTAATTTCCTCATTTGTTGGTATTGCAAGAAGTGGTTTGCCTTTAAACATGCTTGCAGATAATTCTCGGATGTGAAGTTTAACTAAAATATTAAAATAGTTACTTAACTATTATTATGTAACTGGAATATTTACATTAGCATAATATTCTTTGATGTTGACATCATCTAACAGTTCCCGCGGATATGCTACATGAGATTTCATTGCAATTTCCTTTTCTAGAGCTTTAGCTTTAGTACCTTCATCCATCCAGTTAATATCTTTTAAAACATCGGTGAAAGTATCCCTCAAATCCTTCACTAATTGCATTGTGGTATTTTTAGATGCACTGTTGAAATAATTTCGCACGTATAAAGCGCTTGTAGCTATTTTCAATCTGAAAGAACCACAGTAAAAACTTTGTTGCACACCGAGTGGGGTACTTACCGCTCATTAACCACGTTAACGCATGTCGTCGATCTTGGTTCAGCAGCTTTTGTTCCTCTAGTAGCTTCTTGATACTTGCTATTGGCCTTTTTAAATCTTTTCGATAAGAAAGGTATCGAATCCATCACAACGTGCAAAAGTAAGTGGTTATGTAGAACTCTATTTAACAAAATACATACATATAAGTTTATAAAAAAAGTTTGAATATCACCTTTCCGAAGTACGATTCAATAAAGGTATTAGATTGGTTACAAAAGTGGGAAAGGATACATCCACAACATCATCAGAAGTAACTTCAATGTTTCCATCTTTTAATGCGTTGGATATATATTCCACCCAAGGAATTCCCATAAATCGGTCTTGGAGCTCTCGAATTGTCATTTGATTAATCCTTAACGAAGCATTTCGTTGTTCTTCAGCCGGAATGGTAATCTATTAGATAATATAATGCTGAGAATAATGTTGGTATAAATTAATAATGCTAACCTTTGCAATTTCTTTTTCAAATTCAATCACTGCCCTTAATTCTGTTAAAGCAGTATCTTTATCTGCTCCCAACAATACAGCAAGATCTACAGCATAGTCAAAATAAGCCGCTACTAGTGGGTTATCTATCCCTTGCAAAATACTTTCGCGATTTACGTCAGACATAGCTTGGAATATCTGCAAAAATATCAAAGTATTAAAATTAGTCATACGAAAAGCATTTTACCTACCTGAATAATATGTTGCGAACTATTTTTAACATTTTGTCCAACACTTATGGGCAAGAAACTGTAAGCATTGTATCCTTCGTCTTGAAGGTGATAAACAGTTGTTTTCCAATTGAAATTTTCTTCTTTCCATTTAGAACCTTCAATTAACGGCCAACCACCTAATCGCGCCAAAATGGTTTCCATAGGTTGAACTCCATTTTCGTCGATAGCTTTTACATCGTAACATAAATTATAAAGCTTTTTTGCTAAAACAAATGGAAATGCTTCGCCTTCTTGGACGGGTTTCTCGAGCATATATTTCATTTGGCGGAGGAGACTATCTCCGATTATACTAAAGCCTGTTACACTCGATTTATCATCGGCTATAACATGTAGTTTTCCAAAATTTCCACAAGCGAAATCATAAAAACTGTTACATGGATCAGCTGATGGGTCCATATTTTTTAGTATTGCCGAAGCCGTGTGGATACATTCGGGTTTCGTACAAACCCTCTCTGATTTATCTGAACATCTAACAGATAATAAGATTATAAGCCTTCGTCAGATATTTATAATTTTTATTAGAGAATATATTTTAATGTCATATTATTATTATGTATGGGAAATTTATCATCTTGGTATTCGAATATTTATTTAACAAATTATTCAATATTTAAATACTTATTATAGTAATATTACTACATAAATACAGTACATAAAAAATATAATCAATATTTAAACTAACAATAACTAAAAAATAATATTATTGGTTTGGAAATAGTATATTATAGGCCAAGGTTGTGAAGACTGTCATTATTGACCCAGCGCCAAGATTATATTTCGAGGTGCGTAGCACCTAGGAATATAAGGCGCGGGGTCTAATGGTCTTCACAACCGTGGATTATATACGATTTTTTCCACTACTAGATTTATTACCATTTTATTGAAATCTTGTTAATAAAAAATTTTTTTCAACTATTAAATCAAATGACAACTTTGTTTTGTTTTGTTGATTTGACAGATTTTGACAAGTTTAGGTTAACTGTCATAATTAAATACCAGTTTTTTAAAAATATTTGAAACAAAATTATTTTATTAAAAAAGCGTTTTGAATGTTTAAATTCATTTAAATAGCATCTCTTGGTTACACAAAATTGTTTTTTAACAACATTTGTCTTGTAAACATTCGCCAAACTATAGAAAAATATCAATATGTTCATTATTAACTAGTAGTGTATAATGAAAAAATTATACACCAATAGTCTAAAAAACGACACTTCAGGTGCAAGTTGGTTAAATTATAATGATAGCCTATATGACTAGTAGTGAAAAAAATATTTTATTCGCAATCCCTGACTTTTAATAAGTTGGCAAGCAGTTTATTATTTACTTTTACTTACCAACCAATCAGAAAGCTATTTTGTTTTACTTTTCAACCTTGGTCACTTCCCGACCGCAATAGGCGTTTTCGAAAATTGATCCGGTAGATGACTGGTAGACACCGCATTCACCGCTTACGTTCGAAAATTTAATTGGTAAATTTTAACCGCGTTTGAAAATTCTACTAAATCCACCAGGTGCATGTACCAGATTAACCAAGGTTAACCGTTTGTGGATCGACATTTCGAGACGGTAAATTATTAACCGGAGGTTACCTAACCTATCTTTTTTAGTCAATTCATTCAGTCGTGGTATTCAGTATGCAGCGTTATACATATTTATATTATATACAGCATACATATTTATATTATATACAGCATACATATTTCAGTATTAAGTATATAAAAATGATACATAAACTTTGAGGTTAGGTGAACAATTTGTTCTAATAATCTACCAGTGGGTATAATAAACGTTCGAAAATTAATATACCTTATCCATGCACCGCACATGCACCAGAAAATCAGCTGTTTACCGAGAGGTAAACGGTAGATATCTACCGGATCAATTTTCGAAAACGCCTAATGCCACAATATCGGTTGTCAATGAAAATGTCAATGTCGGTTTTCAAAATTTAAATAAAATGAAATTTAATGATATTTAATTCTTTACAAACTGATTGTAAATAAAATAGTATACTTACCTTGGTGTCAAGATTTATTCCAGCCTCGCGCTTACAGTAGACTTTGCCGCTTCGCGCTTCAGTCAACTAATTTAGCACTCGGCTGTAATGAACCATTTTCACCTCGGCACGTAATATACTATAACTTACTTTGTTGTATTTTCTTTATTTATTGCCAGCGAATTAGTTTGCAGTATATTAATTGTAACAAAACATGCAATGGCTATTGACAACTTCATATTATGTAACATAATTGATACATACAAAAACTGTCAACAAAATAATGCAATATGTATAGGTATTTATACAAATATATATTTGTTATAACTTAGATAATATAACATAATCAGAAGTTTTTAATTAAATTTGTTTACATTGATTAGCCCGAAATAATAAATAATTTGCTGATAAATATATAAAAACAGTATACGAAAGATATAAATAATAATAATTATTATGTAAGTAGTAATTATAATTTTTAAAAAAATTTATCAAAATAATATAAAATCTGGTTATAACGAAATGCAATAGTCTCACTGAATGGATTTATAATAACCGATTAGTATAATTATGATAGTCGCAGCACTCATATTGTTTAAAAGGCTTTATTTTATTATTTCAATTTCAATAATAATTATTATAAAAAAAAAAAATCAAGTTTTTGGTATCTTCAGAACTAGATTTTTGTTTAATAAATTAAACTGATGTGGTGATTGTCATCCGGTGTATAATAAATTTTCGAAAACTCTGTTTGCAATATTCATAATTATATAATAAAATTGGTATAGAAAAAATTTTCGGAATTGTGTGGTATGTACCAGAGGAAAAATTATTAAGGTGGCAAATATCAATGTTATTTGGCCATAAGAACTACTGTCGATTAAAAACAGAGTACAGATGACATATCGTGCTGTAGTTTATGACATGATATTATTTCAACTGTTGTTGATAATGTGTTACAATTAGAGGTAAAAAGCATTTTTAATTATTACACAAATAAATAAACAAAATAGGCCTGTAGAACGATCTAGTCGTTTAGTTATTGTAATAAAAATAGTAAAGTAATCATGCTGTATTTGCAATATGTCATTACAGAAGATATGTAGGGAAGAATACATTTTGAAAATCTGTTATTAATGCCTCTAGTAACAACATTTTTCGTCAGTCTTCTAATGCCTATGTTACTAATGTAATTTGTAATTTTTAAAATGTTTCCTAGATGGCGCGTGCTTAACACATTCAGTTTGTGTTATTTTCTAACAACTCTCTTTTGAAAGCGCTGTACAAAATTTGAAGGAGCTGGAAGAAAGTATTGTCTTATCTATGTATATCGTGTAAATTGTAAACATAAGAAGTGATAATAACGTGTCTATATTATACCACAATACCAATCTTACAGTTTTGTCACCTTTTTAAAAACTAAAAATGTGTAGGTATTTTACCCATTAATCATCTCAAAGCTTTATGATTTAATTATTATGTGCCAATTTCTTCAAAAATATTTAAAATATAATTGATAATATTAATGAAAATTTCACAGTGACTACGGCCGACAGGTTGTCAGGTAATTGATCTCGTTATCCGTTCATCTTGTTATCATTTCAAGATTTGTTTTTGTATTAAGTTTTTATAAATTTTTTGGGTTCTTCTTTTTTGAATTTTTTGAATTCTTTCACCGGCACCGATTGTCAATTTGAGCAAATTTGTACTCAAAACTACTTTCTAAATATGTAAGCGGCAAAAAAAAGCACGAACTAATGTAGACGTCGGTAAGTTTTGCCGCTCGCATTGTATTACGATCTATTGATGACAGAGTCATCTACTAGTAGCGCTTGATAATAATTCATACTTTTTGCCACCTTAAATTTAAAGACTAGTACAAAATTTATTTAAAAATATCCATCAACGAAGCAACTAATGAAAAATAACTATTTTGTCAATAAAGTGAACATATTTTTTGATTGGAAATTTAATTTTTTAAGTCTCAAAGCCCATTTTTTTTTAAAAACAAAATCTAGTACCAACAAAAAATGTTCTGCCAAATAACAATCCACACCTGTTCTACAGCAAATCAGTTTAGAGTCTTCAGAAACGACGTCGACGCAACGTCTGGAAGAATTTAAATATTTTAGTAATTGATCCAGACTATCAGTTTTATTAATATAAAAATTTAAAAAAACGAAAAGTTTATAAAAACTAGTAGGTATATTGATGATAGTACTTTACACGATGAGTAATTGAAAAAACAGATTACTGAATGAGTAGACAGAATTTCAACTACATAGTTGAGCTGTTACTGTGGCAATCAAAAATTGGTTCAAAAAACTGAAATTGAATAATAATATATATCTGGTCTTAGTAAATTTATATCAAAATTTTATTTCAGCTTGATCTTTTGTGCAGTTAACACGTATTTTCTAAGAATGTAAAACAGTAATATAACCTTTAACTATCCAGCTGGGGTTCAAGTGGTCCCATGAGCGTTTTTTAAAATAACATCTGTAGATTTAAGTTTTGAACAAACTTAAAAAAAATTATATATTTTATATTAAATAAAATTATAACAAGGTAAAACAATGGGCTTCAGTGATATTCATGCGAAAATATGGTAAACAACTCCAATAATTGAAATAAGTTGTATATTAACGTTAATGTCACAAAAAAATACTCAAGTTTAGTTTTTTCAGGTATTTATATTTGTATTATAATACCTTGTTATTCATTTTTAACACAAAGTAAAACGTAGCTGCGAATATTTACGTTGTAATTTTTTGTAAACATGCTAATTAAAAATCTTTCTATTTTATTTACATATTTCACGATTTTTTGTTCACGACATTTTCAACTTTTCTTGTACATTTTTTTTAATGTTTAGATACGAACACGAAAACAAAACTGTACTAACTTTTAACAAACATTCGAAAGATAATGGTATATAGGTATATAATTAAATACTACCCTAATTTTTTGTAATATGTACCTTAGCAAACAAAAACAAAACTTTTCCAAAATACCAGACTGCTAAATTGCATTTTGTCATGTAACTACAAAAAATAAGAATACACCTATTATTTTTATTTTTCCAACTTATAAAGGAAACCTCATAAGATATCAGTAAGGTTCCGTATACCCAGCTTTATACACTCTCAGTCTACATGTATTTACCAATAAGCATCAGTAAAGTACAGTAATTATTCATAATCCATAGTAACTAATCAGTTTAGGTCAGTTTAGTTGGTGTTGTCAGTATCTTTTGCGTTGTATTGAACTTACTTTATATGGGTTAATCTGGAAATTTGATTGTGCCACAAGATTTTGATTGCCGTAAAATAATAATTTGATTATCATAGCTTTTTATAATAATTAATTAATTAGCTTATTTACTACTATGAAGTTTACATAATCTGTTCTTTAAATTTTTTTAATTATTTTTAATTATCGTGTTTACAAAATATACTGCAATGACCCCGGCTTATGCAAGTTGTATAAAAAATCTTAATTCAAAATATCTCGCCAGGGTTCATTCATTATTTATGATTAACATGAGACTCTTGTAATCGTTTTAATAAAATATGTGTTGTTTAATTTCGTTGCTAAGTTAAATTTTATTACCTTATGGTATCGCAATTGCATGTGGTCTTGCAGCTGTTGTCCGCACCTCGTTAACAATTTCGTTTGTGCATTTATTTTATCAAATAACCAAAATTATCCCAAATCTTCAAAAATTTTCAATCTTTTTCACTTGCACTAATTAACATAAAATAAAACAACCATGAATTTAAATTTAATCACTTTAAATTTTAACACAATCAAAAATTAAACTTATTGTCGTATGGGTTTTTTTTAGGAGGTTATTATTTAAGTGCGGGGTTCACACTAATCCTGGAGTTCACTCGCTTGGCATACTTTGAGGTTCCAGGATTTAACCGATTCGTTTAACATACTTAATTAAAAACCCAGTAATTAAGTTAATATTAAATTTATTCATAAGCCCAATTAAAAATATTTGATAACAAATTATTAAGTAAATTATTAAGTAAAGTTACTAAGTAAGTAAAATTATTAAATACCCAATGAATGGGACTTACATTCCAACAAGGAAGATTTGGATTGGGGACGCTGGAGCAAGGCACTTTATCTTTAGTAACTAGTTGTCACTTTTAGATTACCCGTAAGACTAATTTACTTTTTTTCTAATTGTCCATCCATTATTGACTCATTGCTCCAACCTCCCCACTACCATTTTTACATAAACTTTTTGAACTTAAGTTAAGTTCAAAGTATTTGCACTTTATTCTAATGCGTCATTTCCTTTTTTTCCAATTTTCGTGTAAACCTCTTGCTCAACAGGAAATATCAATTTATGCCTTCTCTAGTCTACATAAATTTATTAGTAAGCGTCTATATGTATATTATTGTTATAAAGAAATATCATTTTATGCGTTTTATGGTCTACATAAATTTATTAGTAAGCGTCTATACATTAATATTCTCATTGATTTATATTTATGTAGAGTGAAATTATTATTTGATTAATTAATGATTTTTTTAGATGTGACATTATCATTGCAGGAATAATGATCATCCGCTGGTCTTATTGACGCCACCGCATTTCTCGGACCTCTCCCACCTCTGTAACTTCTTTCTTTTTTACCTTCGGCACGGATACCAACTCAAAATTTTTAAACTTAACATCTTTGTACAGAATTAATTTACAAAATAATCAAAATATGTTTCTAGCGTTTCAAAACACAACAATACATATGTAATAAGACGTAACGATAGACTAGACTTCGTTTTATGTAAGGTCTGCCATTATTAATTTTTTTGTTCAAATCTGCCTAACAAAAAAAACAAATTTTTATTTACAATCAGTTAGTAATCGACACATCCCTGACTTTTAAAAAGTTGGGAAGCAGTTTATTATTTACTTTTTCTGACAACCAATCAGAAAGCTATTTTGTTTTACTTCCCAACCTTAGGGTGGGAAGTGGTCACTTCCCGACCTGAAATGTCACTATGTCGGTAGGCAAGAAATGGAACTAACAAAAAATGTACGTTAATAAAATGAAATTTGATTATATTTAATTATTTACAAACTGATTGTGAATAAAATTGTATACATACCTCGGTGTCAAGCTTGTAATATTTGGTTCTTCAATTTGAATTACCGCCTTCTCAAATCAAAGTTACAAACCAAACCAAAGCTGTGATCGTCAAGCAAACCTCGCACGTTGTGATCTCCCCTCGTAGTAGCACTTACAGGTCCTTTTAAATTTGCGGATGGCTCTTTGAATGCTAACGTAGTTTACCTTACTTACTAACTTCAAACTTACATCTGTCCAGTGGCGTAACCACTGCTAGGACACCTGAAGGAATAATTAGTACACACAAATTAAATAAAACACAGGATTCGGTTTAACGATAAATATGTATTTAACCGAAAAAAAAGGTAGTCCGACAACCAATTTACCAGCAAAGTTAATCTCCTTGATATCATGTAATTCAGAATACTTTAGTTTGAAATTTGATTTAATAACTGTTCGATAACTAATCCCTCTGAACGTAATGTTTTCTACTTGATTATTCATATTTATATTACCAACCACAACCTATAGTAATTTGTAAGAAGTTCGTGTATGCATTCCGATGTTCGACTCAATTGGTTTTTATATTATGTAAGACCTTAAATAATAACCTTTATATTCTTAATTATCCGTTCTTAAAATTATTACCTCGTCCCTTAAGCTAAGATTGTCACCTTATTAATATATCGTCATCTTAAACTAGTACGTCCCTCTTATTGCTAATTGGTCATTTTCTTAAATCTAAATTAGTCGTATGTACTTAACTAAATAAATTCCCCATACTTAAACTAGCAAATAATCATAGCCGCAAATAAGCATGATTAACTTTGTTAACAAAGTTCTTTAATATTGTTTTTCAATTGGTATTACCTTTTATTAGGTCAATCATCGTTATTTTAATTGTATTCAATTTTTACTATTATAAATGTATTCGATTGTTACTATTTTATAAGTGGTCGCAAATAATCATAAGGAACATTGTTAAAATTATCAATAACTGTCCTGAAATATCATAATTTTGTAGTACATCATTTAGATATATATGAAAAAAGAAAGGAGCGACATCACAGCATTTGCTATGTCACTTCCGGTTCCATTACAGTTCGTCTTTTTAGTGACCAGCCATACTGCGACATATTTTGACCGCCATTTTATGATTGTAAGCGTCCACTCAATCCGTTACACTTAACCATCTAAATTAAATTATTCCACGATAAATATATTTCCACTTCAAACACTCGCCTTCATTAAACTTATCTTCAACAACTCCTCTTACGTCTTAACCAAACCACCCCTTGGTACGCCATTGGTAAAATATTATATGAATAATCAATCTCTCCCATTACATAATCCACTCCCGTTTTCAATGATAATAGTATAAATCACAATCTCGAACAGTAATTAAATCTTATAACTGAAGATAAATTAATAAAAACTTAGATTCGACCTCGTATGAAAAAAAATTACCTACCCGCGTGGTTACAAACAATTATTACTCGAAATAATAACGTAATCCTGTATTAAATTCTTTTAGAGAATAAATCAAATATTTTAACTTACGTATTTTAATTCTGTTGGTAACTAAATATGATATGAAATAATTTTAATTTCAATTACTTGATATTCTAAAACTGATGCACAAAGAACGACCGTTTCCCACAACGTTCAAAAATGTAAGGCCTTTGTTACCATCTAACGGAAACCCTACTTCCTACACTTCTTTCAACTCCTTGTTGCCAAATCGTCGTATTTTAAAGTAACCATAATAAACTAAATTTAAAATTTCGCGCCCATTATATTCAAATTCAAATTTACAATATTACAAGCTTCATTCCAGCCTCGCGCTAATTAGCGCTCGGCTGTAATATAGAATTTTCCACCTCGACACGTAATATACTATTACACAATTTTTAAAATTTTTATGCTTGCATAAAGAGATAATTATGTCCAGATTACAGATGCCATACATCTATTTCAGAAGTTAGAATTTTTCATGAACAAAATATTTTTAATACCTACTAATGTAAAAATTAATGATTTTTTAAAGTACAAAAATTACTCAACTTTTCCCGGCTACTGCTCCAAAAGTATTGGTTTTACATAAAAGATGGATAAGACCAAAGTTTTAGAAAATCTTATTAGCTTTAATTTATCATACGTTTATTTTGACCATAAAACAAAGAGAATCAAGATATGAGCCAAAAATTGATTTTCTTAACTCAGTCATTTAAAACAATTTTTTAGTTGGTTTTAATATCGGCTTTAAGAATTACAAATCGAGTGAACTGATTAATATGAAGCTATATTTTGGAAAAAATGAACAAAAATATTTTTATAAATTTTTTCAGTTGTATATCACTGACCTATCAGTACACAGACAAGTCTTAAGCTTCTAGAAATATCATTTAATTATACAATGTTAGTTTAGAATTTCAATAGCTTAATATTAATATGGGTAAGCAACTAATAGTTTAGGGAAAGTTTTACGTGGTTTATGCGACCACTCGGTGTTATATTAAAGGATTCGATCAAGATCAGACTTGACAGGTCAACGTTCATTACTGCAGAGCAGTCTGGCGTAATAGGTGATAAATAGACTCACAGTGATAAATCTGATACTAAACTTATTTTCCAATTTAAAACTCTTACTCCGACAAATACTTTAATTTAACTCGAAGCTCTGTATTATTTACCTACTTTTCTATTTATCTAGAATAAAACTTGAAATAATGTTATTTCAAATTTTTCGATATTTCTTACGATTTAAACATTAATGTACAGAAAACAGAAAAGTTAACTGAAAGCTGCACTTTAGTTTTAAACAACAAATTATACAAAGCGTTATAAAATATTAAATAGGATTATGTCGCAATATTGTTGTCCTTCAATGTTAACTACATATAAAAGAAGTTTTGTTGGGGGGGGGGTAATTCAAAATTTTATAAACAATAATTGGTATATTATCAAACAGGTTGTATTTCTATTGCTGTTTTTGTTTTTTAAATCTTATCATTTTCCTTCTCCCTGTTGCATATTGGACCAGACGGTCTCATATTTTGTATGGGAAGCTCAGAGGTGAATCTAGAATGCGGGAGCCGTACACGAATTATTTATATTTACATTCTATTGTTGAATAGCGTAAGATTAATATAGGTATAATTTTACGGTCCAACTTACAATAGTGTAATGTATACAAATTTAATGTGGTAAAGTTTGTTAAATCTTTGTAATTCAGCTCAGTCAATTTTGCATAAAACTAATTCGGTTAAGCATTATGTATATTGGGATCATTACCATAGTTTTATATTATTTGTTGACGGAATAACTTTTAAATTAACAAATGACAAATATGTTACGTTAAAGGATAAAGTGTTCTATCATATACATAGTTACCCACCGAATCTGCGGATTGTTAGAACATTACGTAATCCACAACTCGCACAAAATTTCTAAATGCTGTTAGTATTTCATATTACGTGTTGAGCTTCAAACACTGTTTGGTAATTTTATGTGAGTTATGTGCTTCGCATTATCCTTACAATTTGCAGCTTAAGTGGTAATCCTGCAAAAATTCAGATAGTGCTTTAATTACTAAAAATTCGTTGGAGTTATGCAAACCTACCGAAGTTGCACTTTGTACACAATTTTAATCGCAATTTCATAAATTCAAAATTCAATTACTCAAAAACTATCCGTCACATTTATTTTATTTTATTAGTAGTATTAATATCTGCTTAGAACATAAAATACACATAGTTAAAAATAAATTATAATTAAAAGTTTGAATTTTTTGATTACCCCAATCTGTAAGGTGATCACAGCAATACTTATATTACGTTTCGAATTATTAAGGCTCATTTAGGTATAACAACAAAACAAATTTTAATAATATTTGTTAAAAGGGCCAAAGGGGGTAAAAAAGGTTTACTTAAACAAAGCAGAGCCATAACTCACACAATAAAAGCCGAAATTGACTGCATTGCGTACCACAGAAACGTGTAAATAAATTCTTTTGTACGTTTGCTTCACAGTGTACAATGAGGTATTATTTAGAATACAATGTTTAATTTGTAATTGTTTCTAGAATAATATAGGTAGTATTCGAATGTAAATTTTGTTCAATGTATCGCTTATATACATCTGCTTTATATTATATTACGTTAATATCTGTCGATTTTAACAAACAAATATTACTAATATATAAAATATTTACATTTATATTTTAAATCTGAAAATATTAAACACTTTATATTAATAGAGTTTTATTTGGTGGTGGGTGTCACAGAGAGTACGATAGGGCGATGAACAAAAACATTCAATTTTTCGAAACAAATATAATATGTCGCACATCGGAAAGTTTGGATGTATGAAATAATATAGTTTAAAATATCACTGTTAATACAATCGCTGAAATACATCTTATTTCAATGTTGATTTAAATAATATGTGCTCACGGTATAGGGAGAGGTTCTAAAAGTTTTAAAACTAAAAAATTTTCAGTTTTCAGGAATTTATAGCTCACAAAATTAAAATAAATTTGTAATGAAATTGTAGTAGTTGAAGGCGTAAATTACAAATAGAAGCATAAAATATTGTGAATCGTTAATAAATTTTAGTAAAAAACGGGCTAAAATTCATAAAAATGTAATGTGAATACTGTATTGACTGTTTTCATATGGTTAACTCCGCCCCCTATTGAAGAGGTCTATAAATTTAGGTAATTTGATACAAAGGCTTTGTATTCTTCGATTAGCTTAGTATTGCCGGGAGAGAGCTTAAGATATATTGAATAGAAGTATTCAGGTTCCGCGGTTTGGATTCCGCTTTAACAATGATTACTGTGGTTGTTTCTGCTGAATTTTCGGTGCCCTGCAAAGACAAGAATAATACTAAATTAAACAAACTAAACATATAATATTAATAAATATAATGAATTTTAACTGTTGGATATAGAATACAAACTTACATAGAAAAATAATATTTAAAAACAATAAAAACGACAATAATTTACAGATTTAGATTTAGAATATTTGAATAAATAATAAAACTAAATAAAAATACAAATTGACTAAAAGTTTTAAAATACTGACTATGAATTTAAAAAAAATTATATTCTAAAAATGATAAAAAATATTAAAAATATGAAATAAAAACTTTGTAATACTATTACAAAGATATATATTATATAAATTTATTAATAACTTGTGAAATATAATTAAATAATCTTGGAATAAGCTTTCGACGTTGGTAAATGTCTTCATCAAAATATTTTAATATATTACCAACGTCGAAAGCTTAATTAAAAACATTCTTATAAAACGTTTAATTAACTTGTTTATTCCAAGATTATTTAATTATAAATTTATTATTTTATATTTTTATTATTTACAACAAATTCGCCAAATATGCCAAAAGATGCATCAAATTTAAATAATACTAATTTATTTATTAATTTTATTAAAAACAATTTTATTTAAAAAAATATATTTTTAGAAATGTTAAAGAAATCATTAATAAATAAATTTTATTAATTTTATTAATTTATTTAAAAATACTATTTTTCGTTATTTCATAGGCTAGTAGTAGTAAGTACATAATATTTTTAGATAGGTAATAATGGTCTCGCATTGCCAACCCAAAATTTAATTTGTTGGTACGGAAAAATTTAAATGTTAAATTGTCAGAACAGATCCTGCTCTGACTTATCTTATGGTTTTATGTATTTTTTTAAATAAAATATGCACGATTCGTAGATTTATATTCATTTAACCTTAAAAATCTCATTTAGATACATATGACATTGTTTACTTTAGTTATTTGGTTTTATTTTGATAAGTCACATTCAATTTAAGTAATTTTTTTAATTTATTTCTTTTTTAATTTTTTTTTATGTTATATACAACCGATGAGCAAAAATAATTGTGAAATAGGAACCTTTTATATCGTATTACATAGTTTTTATTTTATATTTTTATTATTTTTATTATTTTTATAATTTTTATAACGAAATTTTTTCAAAATTCATGGTCAGTATTTTAAGTTTTTTTGTCAATTTGTATATTTATTTATTTTTCTTGTTTATTCAAATATTCTAAGTCCAAACCTGTTAAATGTAAATTATTGTCGATTTTACTGTTTTTTAAATATTATTTTTCTATGTAAGTATGTATTCTTTACTTAACAGTTAAAATAGATTATTTTAATATTATTTATTTTAACATTACATACTACTAACTACCACATTATACAGACTTAAAAAATTTATTTTTTAGGTTAATTTTCTATTATATATTGTCGTGTTTCAAAGGAATTTGTACCCGCCCTCTACATTTTAGAAAAAATTTTGATTTTATAAAGTTTATTTTTGAAGTTGTGAGTGAATTTTTGAGTTTGATTAAATAAAAGTAATTTTATGCGAATGCATTATTGCGCATTTTTGGAGGTAAATTTTTGATATTTTGGAATTTGGATATTTTTTTGATAAGTTGCTACCGAGCAGTAGTTGATTGATTGGTTGATTGATTTGGAAAAACAACAGTTCGATTAGTTAAAAATTGAATTTGAATTATTTAAAATTGGAAAATTTAAATTGCATTTGAAGGAAAAAGCGTGCGAGGGTAAGCCGACGTTTTGGATAAGGAATATCAAACTTCGATCTCTTTGAAGAAAGTTAAAAATTTTACATTTAATTAAATTTGAATACATTCATTTTCAAAGAATATTATATTGGATTATTTTGGTGAATATATTATTTATTTGAATTACATAAGATTTATTAATTAATTTTTGGAATACTATTAATTTTGTTGAATTGGATATTAATTTTTTTTTGAAAACGATTATATTTGTGAAACACTGGTAATTATTATTTAAAAATTAAATCATCTTTTTTCTTCATTCTATTATTTGTCGCCGTAACGTAAGAAGAATTTTATTTTTATTTTTGAGAACGATAGAACTCAACCTGAGATACGACCGTCTCATCTCCCGCATTTAAAAGCAAGCTTGAAGCACTTATACTGCATGTGAGAAACTACCTTTTTTTGAAAAGATTACTGCAATATGTATAATGACACTGCTGCGGATACTGTCTCCTGACTGTATCTTACAGTAGCTGCCCCGATTCATAGAGACTCACGTCCCTCAATTTTTTCAGTTTGTACGTTACTACAGTACTTGTTTTTATTATTGTTAATAAAAAAAATTCAATCAAAACAACAAATCTAAGAAAATTACAGAATTGTAATTCAACTTATTGAACAATCATCCGAAAGCGACATATCTAAGCAATATAGGAGTCTACAAAAGAAGAAATCTCTGTTTTTAAGTAAAACTCGGTTATAAATAAAGAAATTCAATTTCGAATAAGATTATACTACAAACTTAAATATTTTCATCGCAGAACATAACTGCAACGTTTCAAAAAAATGGAGTGAAATTTTGTCTACTTCGAGAAAGTAAATAAAAAAATTAATAAAACAATATCATCCGGACTTTAAAATTTAATAACGTTTAATAGTTTGTTTTGGAAGAGCGCGTTCCATGGCTCTTGTCCTACTAGCCGCTACTGTATGCTATCATCTTTCACAAAATTCAAACATTTTGCATTTTTTCTGCTATAGCTGATTCAGATCTAATGCTTTTAAATTTATTCAAATGGCTAGTAAATTTTAATTATTTCACATAAGACTAAGATTAACTGCTTAATAATGTATTTATCAATTTCGCTGATCATCTTTTACAACGGCCACAATGAGTATAGATTTTAAAATCTATAACGACATTTTACAACTGCGACAAAACTCATAAGAACTTAACTATAACGAACAGCTGCAACGTCGTATTGAAATACCCAATCATAATAAAAATTGCCTAGTGCAAACTACAATTAAATTTAATAATAATAAATTATTATTCGATATCTTTAATTTAGCGTGATTGTAAAAATTAATATAATCTCATAAAAGATTATAACATAATACTTAGGTATAAAACAATAAATCAAACAGCATATATTGTTTTATCGGGAGATAAAGTGACACTTTTCGTGGTAGGCTAATAGAATTTCGTAATTAGTGTTCGAATACATTTAATTTTTATTGTTTTTGGTTGAAATCTGAAGACAGTAAAAAGTAAAATATAAGTAAAAGACAGTAAAATATAAGTAACTTTTAATAGCTATTTATGTACCAAGAATGTAAAGTGGTCATTTACAATCAAACCTACTTTACGCTCAATTTTTTTAGAGACTTTCTGAAATATCGGTACCGAAAAAGTGCATTGTAGTAAGTATTTGATAGTCAATATTAACTGAGACTCTTTGGTAAAAATGATAAGTAACGGGATTACTTAGCCAAAAACAAAATTTATTTTCAAAAATATTGATTTTGAAGACAGGTATTTTAAAGAAGACTTTGTTATTTTTTATATCGATAAAATATAAAATTATTATATTTTTTTGCCCTAGGGTGTCAAAATATATTTTTCCCCCTAGAACGAAAAAGTGAAACTTTTCGCTTGCTGGAAAGGTAAAAATATTTTTTTATATAATCCTCAACTTTATTTTTGGTATAAAATATACAAAATTTTATAAACTACTATTTAAAAGTCTTACGTAGAATTTTTAAGCTCTCCATCACTCTTTATTATTTCAAAATTAGCGTAATAAATGAAAAACGTAGAATATAAAATGCAAAATATGCTCGGTCATTTATTTCAATACCGGCTTTAAAAATTACTCTTATAATTTGAGACTATACAATATTGGATATAACTACGTTCTTTAATGCAGGCTTTATTAACAGCATAAGCATAAAGTTTTTGTGTGACTAAATTACAAAGTCAGACAATTATGGTAATTCTAACATATTTTCATGACAGCAAAAAATAATTACAATGTTTTTCAATAATATTCTATGTGTTAGGTTTATGCAAATTTCTATTCCGCATAAAATTTAAAAGTTATGTTTTATTAATAAGGTTTCTTAATTTAAAATTAAAAACCGTGAACTTTTTATTTCATCCTGAGAGTTCAGTTATTCGATAATTTCATTAAAAAGATTTTAAATGTCGAAACGTTTTTGAAATAAAATTCAGATCTATTTAAGTAATAACTCACCAAAATTTAACACAATCTGATGTGATTTAGGAAGATAAAAATTTATTATACTTTGCTAGCAGTTTACAGGATCATTTTGTTGCTGTCAATATAAAAGTGAAATTAATTTTCAGAATACGAGCAACATTTTTCGTTGGAGTGACATTAGTCTGGTCGAAAGTTACCATCTAACTTTATTATTATAAATTAACCAGTGGGTATATCGATTATTCGACTCGATGAGGTTTGGTCTAGACACTGAACGTCTAAAGAAATAATAAATTATAATAAAGTTAAACATAAATAAACATTTCTCATTCCGACCTTTTTCGTGTAACATTACGTGATATATTTCAGGTCACACACTGAAAGTAAACTAGAAACACGTAACGCAACCAAGTCTTAATAAATTTAAGCAAACGAAATCAATTCAATTTGAAATATTATTTGTGGATGAAGTATAGGTACATAAATACTTGACTTATATTAAAAACTTTCACCTTTTTCACACTTTGCCATTCATAAAAAGTTGGTTGATAAAGGAGGAGAAGATAGCATTCTAAAAATATTTTACCAATATAAAACCACACTGCCTTGCTTTGGGGTGTATTGCTCACCTTTAAATAGAAGCTGAAATACAATAAAAAAGTTCAGATAAATAAAAAACAAATAAAAAGTTTTCTGAATAAAAATTTTTTTAAATTGTGCTGAAGCTTCATTCAGAATCAAAATTCTTATAAAAATCTTGAAAACTAGATAGATACTTAATATTGCTTACACCTGTCAATAAAAATATATATTAAACTTTTTTCATTTCCAGTTGTTTGTATAGTAAAAGTTGCATAACGAAGCCGAAAAACTTGAATATGTGAAACCTCTTTCATATGGAAACCTCTTGAAAAATTGATAATAAGGATAATAGAAAATTTTATACGGTTTATTAGTTCAAGTGCCATTCTATTTATATCTATTTTTCAATGTGAGAGAAGCTATGAATGAAAGATAAAGATAAAGTGTTTAAAAAAAATTCATCCATAATTTAAATAAGCTCAAATATTCGTTTTTAAGATTGTATTATTTTGTTCTTTAATTTGAATTACCGCCTTCTCAAATCAAAGTTCCAAACCAAACCAAACAGTGAAAAAAAATGTGAAAAAAAATTAAAGTGAAAAAAAGGGAAAAAAAATTAAAAAAAAAACTAGTGAAGGTGGGAATAGAACCATAGACCCACTGGTTCCTAGTCCAACTCGTTCGTACCTGTGCTACAAAACTATTTGCTGTTTGTTTCACATCTTGTCTTTAAACTTCCTCGACAATATTTCAAAGTCGATTTTCTCGAAAATTTCTGGCCATCTAGCCCTACTGCTTTGAGGAGTTCTTATTGAAGGACTAAACTTTCAGTACAATAAGTGGCAAAAATTACAAAAATGCGGAGGTCATATAATTCCCTTGTAAGGTATCACTTGTGACATCGCTTCAGCGTCACAAAAAAGTACAAATGCGATATCGTATGGACATTGCTATAGTATCGCTTCGTAATATCATAAACAAGTCACATATACGACGATGGCGACAATATCACTAAGGTATCACTTGTGACATCGCATCAGCGTCACAAAAAAGTACAAATGCGATATCGCATGGACATTGCTATATTATCGCTTCGTGATATCATAAACAAGTCACATATACGACGATAGCGATGATATCACTAAATTATCACTTGTGACATTGCATCAGCGTCACAAAAAGGTACAAATGCGATATCGCATGAACATTGCTATATTATCGCTTCGTAATATCATAAACAAGTCACATATACTGCATAGCGACGATATCACTAAGGTATCACTTGTGACATCGCATCGGCGTCACAAAAAGGTACAAATGCGATATCACATGAACATTGCTATATTATCGCTTCGTAATATCATAAACAAGTCACATATACGACGATAGCGACGATATCACTAAACGATCACTTGTGACATTGCATCAGCGTCACAAAAAAGTACAAATACGATATCGCATGGACATTGCTATATTATCGCTTCGTGATATCACAAACAAGTCACATATACTGCATAGCGACAATATCACTAAGGTATCACTTGTGACATCGCATCCAGCGTCACAAAAAAATACGAATACGATATCGCATGGACATTGCTATATTATCGCTTCATGATATCACAAACAAATTCTACATTACATCGCGGCGATATCACAATGGTATCACATGTGATATCACACCGGGGTCACAAAAGAAACACGAATGCGATATCGCATGGACATCGATGCCGACTGGGTATACATTAATCGTATGTATGTGTAATCAATATTTCAAATCAACAAATAATAAAGCTCTTATAAAAAGTTTCTTTTCCCAAATTTTAAGAAGGTTCCCGTTCTACATTTCCTACTTGCTGTATACCAAATCACCCCTGCAAGTTATTCCTGACATTTTTATGTAAATTAATTTTTGAAACTTAACACTGCCGTAAATTTTTGTTTTATATCGAATTAGTCAGAAAAATTACAATTGTAATTTTACTTCCTTGATGACTACAATTTTTTATTGGTTGTTACTACGACAAAAAATTTAAATTGTATTACAAAACGTATCACTTCACTAGAATTCAATAGAATTATACAATTAATAACGCTTTCTTGATTTCAGTTCTATTTGACATTCTGCTCAAAGCAATTAAACTTCTCGTCTAAATCCCTTGTTCGTTATTCTATGATAACTGCATTAATTTGATAGAATTGTTTGGATGAAAATACGAATATATAATTTTATTATATTCTGTAGTTTATACAAACCTAATTTAAAAATTTAATTTTCTAGAAAATTACAAATTTTCTGTTTCATTTAAAATTGAACGTACTTTAGCTTTTAGTATATACAGAAATAGCTTTCAAAA
This sequence comes from Cantharis rustica, assembly GCA_911387805.1. Classification (NCBI taxonomy): domain Eukaryota; kingdom Metazoa; phylum Arthropoda; class Insecta; order Coleoptera; family Cantharidae; genus Cantharis; species Cantharis rustica. Next base: position 43,892,407 of record OU426879.1, read on the forward strand.
TATCTTTCGCGAGGTGTCCAATCTGCTTTCTTCCTTTCACACCTTCTTACAATGGCTTCATCATTAATCTTTTTCGTTAATTCCCAGTCTATACACTCCGCGACAAAACCTTAGGGCCACTACATTTTTGTTAATCACTCAATAATTATTATTTAACTTATAGTTTATTGCAAAATGTGCAACTGCATAAAATAAAAAATTTAACAACGACATAAATTAGGGACACCTGATTCATAAGGTAGGACGCTGTTTGTATGCTTATTTAACACAATGTTCTTAGGCATTAAATTTCAATTTTGCAACTAGAAAGTTTCTGTAATTCTGAAGGTTTCTTGTCAATTATACCCCTGGCCATGATTTCAACTAATTTGTATTTATATAATAAGTTTATGTTATAGTGCTTTCCTTTAGTTTCTAAAGGATAAAAGTATCTTTACTTAAGCAAAATCGAGGGTGTCCCTAGCGATTTGTCATGGAGTGTACCTATTTCATTTCCCTTCTTTGCTTCTATAGCAAACCATATCGCCCTCCTTAACAGGTAAAGTGCAACTTGTGCTTTGAGGCTAACAGCAAAATCGGTTTTATAACGACTAGAATTATAAATAAGTATAACAGAAAAGAGCTTTCAAGAGTTTTCCCATCTGATAAGCTAAGCAAATTTCTAGTTCATCTCACAAAATTATTATTATATTAAGTTATTGTCGGTATTACTAACCACAGGTTACTCTAATTAAGTACTACCCACATTTTAACCTTAATTGGAAAATTTGAGCTTTCAAATCGCGAGTTGCAGCAATTAAAAATTCAGCATTTCGTAAGTAACCGCTGAAATTAGTTCATTATACAAAACCGAACTAAGAAACATTTTTAAGTAGAATTTTTAAAACTCTTCGAGAAAAATTATATTAATAATTTTAATATTAATATTTTTAAAACCCCTTCTAGTTGGTTTGCTTTGAAGGAACCGATAAGTTAACTTTCTAAGATATAAATCTAATAAAGTTTAATATCTAACAATAATTTTTTTATTGTTTTAGTTATGTCCACTTTTCTACAAAGAAGGATCTTGTAATCTATGAAACTCAAACGAGGAACTAAGTAATCGAGAATAATAACGAAATTATTAGGAAGCAATATGCCTAGCGATTCGGAAACTAACGAACCAAATGAAAGGTAAGTTTTTAAATTAAATTTTCTCTTAAATCGTAAACCATTTTGATTGGCTTTAGCCTATTACTTTAATTTTATCGATAAGGATTTTCTCTCGAATATAAAGCATAACACCCATCAGTCACATAAGGCTGACAATCCATTGTATCGGAATTGCAAGAATTATTTTCTAAAAAAACAAAAACTGATTCTTTCGAGACTCAGCCAAAGATGCTGTAAAGTTAGAAAAGAAAATTGTGCTAATATACTGAAACTGCAGTTCTAAAGAAAATAGTTGCCCTAATAAAATTTCCGTCAGAACGAGGGCGAGGGTTAGCTTAGCGCTTTATCCTGAGGCGCAATCATGATTATTGTAGATTTTATTCTACAAAGCTCTTTAGTTGTTTTGGACATATTTTGCTAGAAATTTCATAAATCTAAACCGCACTATTGTTTATTATTTTCCAAGTTGATCTTATTTAAAGCGAGCATTGAGCAACCATAAATTACATAGAAATACAAACATGCATAGGTATTGTCATTTGAGACAAGGGTGCGACATTCGAAACTGGGTAACTATAGTAACGGTTCACTTGTATGCTTGTTGACTTTCAATTTTTGATGTCTTGGTGTTTTTAAAAAATCACTTAATCAGCGTTGACTTTTACAGTGCCGTTAAGTTAGCCAAAATTTATCTTGAACTTTATCTAAAACATAAAAAAGTATTAGGTGATTCCCCGACGTTAATTATAATTTATTACCAATATAGGATGTTTTAAGATAAATGAGCATTAAAATTAAACCTGACAACCAAACAAAAGTCTTTAGTTGTTTTTAGCTGTCAAATAGCTCGTAATTAGCTGTCATCCGGCTGGCAGCTATTTTACAGCTAAAATTCAAAAATTTTGTTAAGCTGATTTAACAAAAATCCTGGAGAGCACTTTGAACTTACTTCAAAGAGAGAGTTAAGAATTTAAAGGAAATCGTTTTTGAAACTTAAATTTCAAGAAGTTCGGAATATTTATTCCTCCAAGTTGAGATTATAAATCGTCGTATTAGGTATTTCTGAAAACTTAAAATGATGTAATATATTTATGTAAGTTATTCAAAAAGCGCCGGAAGCGAGATGGCTACTTAAATACAAGGTAATTTTTAAAAGATAAAAGTTTCGAAAAGACATTAGAGATTTTTCCGATGGAGTTTAACCCAAATGGGGTCAAGATTATTTCATTTTTCTTTAAATTGAGTTTATAATAAATTTGTAATTCACATAGTATATTACATTTTATAAATCCTGCGGTCACTAAAATTTTTGCATTAGTTAACGAAGATAATAACATATGACATCAAAGCAAACTTGTAGCTTTGACGGTATTTGAACAAAAGCAGGATTAAACGATTTCCTAATTTTGAAATGTGGATTTTAGGATATGAAACTTGAAATTATCTCATTTCTAACTGTAGATAAACCTGACTTATGTCAATTTCAAACACTACTCTTAAATGTGTTTAAAATTTTTATAAACAATTTTATAAAATAAAATATAATTGATTTTTTGTTAGTCACTCGCCAAATTGAAATACTGGGGGGAGGGGGAGTATTACTCCTGTGATGTACCTCTATTCTGTGATTTAATTTTATTATACATATATAAACATCTTTCACTCTTTTGGAACAAGCCGACTCGGTGACGAATAAACTCGGCAACGGTCGACTTGGCGACGCCTGCAGTACTCTCAATAATTTGACTTCTATATACTACTTTTATATACTATATAAAATTTTACTCTCTAGAAAAGTTCACCTTCAATGCAATTTAAATTATTTTTTTACAGTTTTATTCATTTTTACTGTAAAGCGAAGGTTGGAAAACTTTATAGAACAACGTCAATGTGAGTAAGCCAAAAACATTTGGAAATAAAAAAAAGCATAAATCAAGAAGTATCCGATTGGGTGAAAAGCTTAGCTTAGGATTACGTTAAGTTAGAGTATGAGCGTGCATGGAATAAATTCTGCACAGCTAGAATGGGTGGAAAAAATTAAGATTAGATCAACGGGGCTAAGATCAAAGATCATTTCGGCTTATCAGCACTTATGGTAACTATTAATTCAGACTTATACTGTTAGATTCTCTTCTAACTGTTTAAATATCAAATTGAATTTCGTATGGAGATTTATAAATATTAATAGCGTAGCGTTACGTAAAATACATATTGTTTAACGTCGGTTCAATTATAGAGAATGTCACCTTTACAACAGAAACCAATCAAATTTATTATAAGAATTAGATATTACATAGTACATAATTATGTCGCATTATAATGAAGTAATTATATAATTATATTATTATGATTCATTACTAATGTTTCGAGTTTTAATGAGAAGCACTTGCTACGTTCGTCTCTTGGTTTTTTTTATAACATAAGAAAGGGCTTTATTACGCATGCTATAAAGTTTTTGATACTGCATTCAGATTTTAGATTAACATTTTATACCATCATCTTTAAAACAGCAAAATATCTTTTGGTGTGTAAAAAGTAAATTATACAAAATAAGTTGAAAGAAAGTTTAATGTTTTATCGCGCTGACTGCACTGTTGTGATCTAAAGCCCAAGTTTAATGAATAGGTTATTTATATAGCAATGTTAGCACTCTACTAGAATATTATCAAAGTGCTGACAAAACCATGAGTACTAAGTCTAAAACTTGGTATATTAATGGTAATAATAGAACAAAGTTCTAAATGAAGAGGAAGAAGAAGAAGTTGAAAGACCGACGGACAGACGGAAGTTCCATTATATTTTTCTATTTGTGAAATCAAAGGCGACTACTGGTAGCTTACTCTAATGTACGACAACAATGCGGCCGGTAAAATGTATTTAATACAATTATTCTTTTACATTGAATTTGAGATTTTTATTTAATATAACCAAGCATAAATCATACAGCATGCACACAAACCTTAGATCTTTGAAACCGGGGAATCCCCCAAGAAACTTTCAGAAAACTACTTTGAAAGAAAAATACTGTGTTTATTTAAACTAGAATTGGGAATAATAATAATTATTTATTCTGATTTTGTTTGTCCTCCTTATGTCAACCGTCACTGACACTGAATCTCTAAATATTTTATATATAATCTTGGGTCTAGGGCGATAATGTAATGGTAATGGAACCGAGATTAACATCACTTAATTATCTACTCTTAGCATATCGGACCATCTAAGAGAATGTTTGTAGTAGTACAGCGTTTTTAAGAACGGCTCGTAGCAACCGAAGCGGATAGGAAAGGAGCGGAGGGTTCGAAGAGTTAAATTGGACAAGCGCAACCACGGAAATCTTGGATTCACACAAAAATCTAGTTTTTTGTAAAAAGAAATAGAACACCGTATTTCAATTCATATTCCTACTCCGATAACTTTCGTTAAGAAATTAAATTATTTTTCAGTAAATAAAAAAAGAGATCTCATCTAACGTACTAGGTACGAGCACTTTAATAAATAGATATCATGTCACGGATTATTGGTTTTGAGTGGCAAATTATGTAGCCGTAATTTTGCTTCCCTGAGACCCTGAGAGTCACCAGGCAATAACTTACTAACGGCAATTTAATAATGCAGAAAATTCTTGATGTTTTAATAATTTATAACGAAACTTCATCTCGGTAAACTACTATTTAATTTGCGTGCAAATAAAAATTAATTAAATTTAAAGTACATATAGAATAAACTGAATGCTCTACCTTCAACTCTACTTTTGATCTTTTATGTTTCTTCGTCTAGATCTAAAAAATTAATAAATATTAACTGCAAAGCATTCATGCCACACTGAGTATGGGCTATACCAGTGGTTCTCAAACTTTTTTGTCTCGTAGACCACTTGCCATGTTTTTCAGTTTTGCGTAGACCCTCTACTTACCTGGTATTGATTTTTTCAAATTAAAACGTGCTAAATTAAAATTTGTTACTTAAGGCTAGGATTTTGCAAGTTGTTTCACTAGGGAAGGTATAGTGCAAAAACGGCTTAACGGATTAATTTAAAATTTGGAGGGTACATGCGGAACACATGAGGGCACAATAAGACATATTTTATATTTCGGTATTTAAAAAAAAAACTGCTTTTAGTCAAAAACTCTACTTTAAAATTATTTTTTTTTTAATTAAACTAAAACATAGTTTATAATGATTACTATGATAAAAGAAAATCGTAAAAAAAATTTTAATTTTATATTCATTAAAAAGTTGAAAATTTCGGGAAGGTATGGACTCAAAACGGCTGAACCGATTAATTTGAAATTTGAATATAATATTTATGACATAAAGGCCTACAATAAGACATATTTTTGAAATTAAAATTTTTTTAAATAATCTATTATTTTTATTTTTATATTTATAAAAATTGTATTTTTTTAATATATTTTATATATTAGTGATATATGTATCATAGGAAACATGTTTGCCAAATTTCAATTTTTTCTGATGCATATTATGCATATTACCAATATTTTTCATTTTTGAAATAATCATGCTAAAAACGAACCTCTAAATTCAGTAGCAGATTTATAGTCTGACGTTCGGAATTTAGATGTCGTTCAGAAACATGGCCTGACTCATGTTCTTATGTTTAATAACAATGCAATTATATCAAGTTTCGATATCATATAATTTAAAAACAAAACAGACTTGTGCTAGGTATTATTTGTAAACGAGTACAATTTATTTAATAAATAATGATTATGAGTTGCTACACGTAACTTTGTTAATCTATAAAGTATAAAGTCAAATAGTTTTTGGTAATTCTAAATAAAAAATATCATTTAATTATAAAGCAGTTTTTAATGTAGATGATTACATGTTCATATTACACTTATATACATACTACGAATTTTATAACTAAAATTATATTTTTAAGTACCTTACAAAAATATTAAATTGATGATATTGTGCGTTTTTATTTTTTATTAAAATACATATCTTAAAATGGTTCAACGAACCAAAAATCTTGAAGTCTCGCACGGCTTATATTTTTTTGAGTATAATACACTAATGCAGTGCGTAGACGATTAACTTGGCAAAAGCCAAGGGGCCATACCAGAGAATTACTAATGGAATGGTTTATCTTGTCCTTCTCCATGACCCACTGATAGATATCGGACTTTAAATCACAACAGTGCAGTTGTCGATACTAAGAAAAGAACAGCAGTTTCCCGCGTCTTAGCATGTCGATTTAAGCCTTACACCACACTACTGGTGTACACGGCCCATACTGTTAAATATTTGACATAACACGACCCAGTACATGTTAAAAAGGTCCCACACTGTCCATTCAATGCAATCATTTTACTTTTATTTTTTCTTGTTCTTCTATGATGTAATCGGGATCTTTGCATCGTATTCCTCGTTTTAAATTCCTCCTGACAATTTCTGGAAGAATACAGAAACGGTAAAAACGTGTTAATTTTTCTACCATGTTATCCTCCCAGAATTGATCATCTCGGAGAATTTCTTGGGTAAATAGATTCTGATGATCGCCTGCATATACCACAAAAATACATTTATCCATATTGGTAATATGCAATTGTCCTTGAATCTGCAATTTAAAAAAATTAATTTGTTTTGCTTCATCATAATTGCGAAACTTATTACTTGATAATAATAATTGTGAAATCGTTTCAATTCGAAGTTTCCATTTCTTTTTGTTAAGCAGAATCCTTTTTTAGTTTTTATCGCGTTTTCAATTGTAATATTTTCTTTGAAAAAAATATGTGGACATTTAACTTCCACTATCGTTTTCTCAGAAGGAATAATACCTAAAAACAATATATTAACATTTAGTTGACAAATAAATAAGGTAAGAAAATTCGAACCATCGGGCGAAGCTCCCAAAAACTTATGGACACGATCTATGTACAAGCCACAGGGAAAAATTTTTTTATGTAATAATTCTTCAAGCATTTGTAATGCTACCTTCTCTTTCTCTATGGCAAGAGGTAGAAGGTCTTAACTTACAAACTCGAGCAAAATTTGAAGCTGTCAATCGCTCACTTCTTTCTTCTCTATAGAGAGCACTGTCAAATTGTTGTCGAGTTTCCTTTTCAATATTTTGAATTTCTTCGTTAGTCATATCCTAAAGAAATAGATTAATAATAAAGATATGTATAAATTAAGTATGAATTTGTTGATTTCATACTTCTAAAATCGCTAAACGTCTTTCACATTCATCTTCCACTTGATCATCAGACATCTGTAATTGCATTGCATCCTTACCATAATCTAAATTCTTTCTTGCAGTTTTAGATGTGGAAGCAGTTCTTTCGTTAGTACTCCTCTTATATTTCTTGGAAATTTTTTTTTTTTCAAGATATTTTTTTAATTGAGAACTTGGACTCTTATTTAATACTTTTTTTAATGGCTTGTAATGCCATTGCTTTCCTAAACAGATTATAATATTATTAATTAAAAAATAAATAACAATAAGTTTTTTTAATTATCATCTTACCTTGATTATACCTCAAAGAAGTTAAATAAGCCCTTGTTTCAAATGATCGTCTTTGAATTAGATTTAACCTTTTACCAGCGTTAAATCTATTTAAAATGCTCATAAATGCTTCGGCTCTATTGTTTGTTTCGTTATCTATTAACGACTTACCATTTCTAATAAGAACATTTAAAGAGGCTAAAATCTTACATGATTAAAAAATGATAATTAGTTTGATTCGAAAAACATACCTTGAATGTGACGATATAAACCAGATGTACTGGCAGTGGCAACTTCAGAATTTGTACCCACTTCATTGCAATAATAATCTTTGCAATTTATGTGCTTATTATAAATGTGATATGGACCGTTAATTAAATCTTCTATTAAAGTTCCTACATCACCATGAGCATTGTCATAAATTGCTTTTTGGGCAATTTCCTGCAACTGTTTGATTTTTTTTATCGTTAAAAGTTTTCGTACTTCCAATTTAGTACCGGGATTTTCTCTTTTACGATATAGAGCTTTGCCATAGTTTTTAATTAAATGATTGCCACATTCAATTTTTTGAACCTGCAAAATCAAAGATTTTGATCAAAAAATTTTATTATCTTTACCTCTCAGACAGGACATTTCCAAAATAAAAAAAAATTAAATGTAACCTGAACGTTGGAAGGTTGGAACGTCTTAGAGATATAAAATAAATTAAATTTCATAAAATTACATGGATGAAAATTACCTTTTTTCCGTATGTTACATGTTTTACAATATTAACATAGACGCTGGAGTCTCCATCCGCAATGAAACGTGTATACCTAATTCCATACAGTTCTTCACTTAAATTAAATCCTTGAACAATGATATCAGATTCCATTGCCGATGAAGAACCTGTCCAGTTTTTATAGCAACGATGTTCTTTATGAGGTGATTTTTTACATAAAATGCAAAATTTATTACGTACGCCCATATACAACACCTTCTTTGTCTCTTTACCTATTATAACTGCCTAAAATGTTACATATTTATTTGCCATTGATATTAATAAATTAAAATAAGAAACAAACCACTCCTGATGCAGCATTGTAGCTGTGACCGTAACTTCTTTTACTCCAACCTCCATCTAAATATACAGTTATGAATGGTATTCCATTTATATCAACGTCTCCTTTTTCTGTAGCAATTAAAGCTTCTTCCTTAGCAGCATTAGCCATATTTTCTATTGCTTCATCTTCCCACAACTAAAAGTATACTATTAATTGCAAACTCCATTGTAATATTTTTTTCTACATACATCAGCAAGATTATCCTGAAGAGAATAAAATTTTCCCACCGATATACATGGAATCTCTAAAATGGAGCAAAACTCTTCCAAATGATAAAATGTACTGCCCGTAGAAACCGTTGCCCAAACGGCTAATTTATTGATTTTGGGAGTAGGAGTATCTTCGCTTGCTTCTGATGATATGATATATTCACGGTTACACATGTTACATTTTAATTTTATTTTCGTAAAAAATCCATTTTTGTTTTCGCTTACTATTCTTAATTGACCACTCGTGCATATTAATGAATGATCTTTACCTAATGCTAAACATTTTTCAGTAAAATATTGTATTTGTACAATACGTCTACCATTTAAAAGTTCTTCATTCTCTATGCTTTCTTTTTCTATGCACAATTCATGAGTCACAATCCTGAAATAATTAATATAAAAATAATTATTTGATAACCTACGTGGTTTTTGTTATATTTTGTAGAAAAACTTAACTCTCAAAAATAACTTTTTCAAAAATAACTAATAATAAAATAAAAAATTAACTTGACCTTACAGGAGTAGAGCTACTCAGGCCCGTATTTAGACTAGTTTTTAGAGGGAGGGGGTTACAAAATTAAAAAATATTAATTTTTAATTCATTTTGCAATTAAGATTTTATTTTTGAGTTTTGAGCATTGTTATTGGAAAACTTTTGTTTAAAAGTATTTTGGTCGAAAGTGACCTCAAAAAAGTTGAAATTTTGTGAGAAGATTGTTTTTATTTAATTAAAGTGATTATTTTTTTAAGCGATTTTTCCTATTTGAGTTCGATATTCAGAGAAAATTTCGATTTTTGTGAACTTCATTTAATGGTTGAAAATAATTTGTTGAAGGAGCGACAAATTTTGATTACAGGTTGACTTCCGGGAGGCGTTATTGCGGAAAATATTTTGTTTGTGCCATTTTAAAAGTTTTGTTTACTACGATATTTTTAATTAGTTTAAATTAATTCATATTTTAATTCTAAACTCTCTTGTAAAAAATCGTCTTTAAATAAATTTTTTAATTTTAAAATTTGAATAAAAATCACAAACTAAATTCTTATTTTACCGATGGCGATGGTAAAATAATATTGTCCAGTACTAAATTAATCTAAAAGAAAATTTCACAAATCACAAAAAAATTAATCAAATGTATAGTTATACATAAAATTCACACCAAAATATAAAACAATTTATGGGTTTACAATGCCTACTCTAATTTATTGCGGAAGTGTTATTTTAAGCTATGCTACCGATTGATGGTCATAAAATTTATGTTTTTTTTTAAATTTTTGGTTAAAACAATTTATAGCAATTTAAAATTTTTACCATAATAGTGAGAATTAAGATAAAATTCCTATTTCATTTATTTCAATATAATTATTTTTCAAAAAGTCGAAAATTAATTAATATGAGTAATAACTAACAATTCATCGTCAGTTTGTAGATGTATTCTAGATGTATTCAATCCAGTGTCGCCAATCGCCGGATATTAATACGAATTTCCAATTTTTTTTTTGGGATTTAATTTATTAGAAATATCTCTTTAGTTTTAATTTTTATTTTAACACTTCAAGTTTAATGTTTTTGTTATAGTTATAAAGATTGTTTTTGTTTTTTCTGATTTTACAATTGCAGTCGGACTTCTAATACTTTAATTGATAAATAATTTTGGAGGGGGGGGGGGCCTAGAACTACTTTTATTTAAACTAAAACGAGCAAAAAAAAATCCGCGCTAAAAATTTAAAACTAAACTTTTCGTACAAAACTTAAAAAAATTTGCGTTTATAATAAATAATATAATAACATATGAAGGTGGCAAAGTGGCAAGGTGGCGGTAACCGGCCGGGTGTCCGGTTCAACCAGGTTTACATTATTATGTACTTACTGTTGGTACTCATCATCATCTATCCAAGGTTCATCAGCAAGATTAGTAATACTTGAAGTTAATAATTGATTATTAAACTGATTACTAGTGGTTGGAATTCCTAATTGATCATTTTCAATATCCGGTTGCCAAATATCTTCTAAAGGTGTTAAATTGCTATTATCGACAATGGGGACACTACTAGTAGGGACACTATTTGCACTATATAGTCTTTCGAAACTAGAAATAAAATATAATCGTTATAAATAATATTTTTTTTATAAAAAATATGAAAGTAAATTAAAACAATTTGAAGGAGGTTTTCCTTTCCAATTCTTCTTTCGTCTTTTTGTTTTAAAACAAATTTTCAAAATTCAAACATAAATCTTCTTATAACTTTTCAAAACACGATAATATTTTAAAATATTATCATAATATTCAGCTCACATTTTTATTTAAATGTTAAAAGGAAATAAAAAAAGTAATATATTAAAATGTACTTACTATAATTTCATAGATTTTTTGATATTTTTTGCATGTTTCGTTCTTTTTCCTCTTTTCAGAGACGCTTGCTTCCTTGGCGTCATATTATTTAACAAACTTAAGCAAGATTTTATAGTATTTTATAGTTTTCACTGCTATCGCACTAATACTGAAGTAAAACACTAAGACACTAACAATTTATTGTTTAATCAATTAAACAGACAGACAGTAAACAGACAGAATATAAAGTTGATAAAATCTAAGGTTCAATTGAACTGCCCAGCCGATTTGCTTAACTTTAAATAGCAAATACGCGTCTCCAGAAAGTCTTTCTTAAAAGGTAGGGTTTAGTTAAAAATTCCAAAAAATATATTAAATAAAACACATTGCTTGGATATAATATTTTTCGTAGAAACGTAAAAGATTATAACAATAGATTTTCAATACAAGAATACAATATGACAGAATTGTTAAATAAATTATCAAATTTGTCGATAGAATGCAACAATGTAAATACCCTGTATCCGGTATAATAATAATTAAATACCTACCTTAGGTACCGCTTATCCCTTTGAAATTTTCCAAATTTTAAAATTCTTTTGTGCATATATTTTAGGGTTTTCCATAGTTTACTTAGATGTAATAAAAATGTTATAACCTTCATCCGGGCCCGCCTCCTTCCCTAAAATTAGCGGGCGCGCAACGGTAATTTACCGTCTTCGGTTTTTCTTTCTTCGTTCATCCAAAATCTTTAAAATCTGGATAAATACGATAAAAACATTATAATACTATTTAAACGATGAAACATTTTTATTAAAATTTAAATAATAAAATAATCTAACACAGTAGAGATAAGAATTAATTTATAATCCCTATTTTTTAAATTCGCGCATTATTATAAATAAAGCAGTAAACTACCGCCCACGCGCCCGGATGAAGGATAATAAAAATGTAAAAATAATGTAATTTATTATTAAAACCGTTGGATAAAGATGAAATCAGTAAAGCAAAATTATTAAAAAATTATTTAGAAACTTTTTAAACTATATTTTTAATTGTACTAAAATCAAAAATTCTTTTCAATTTTGATTTGCCTAACCGATAGCAAAAAAGGCCCAAAATGTCTTATTGTAGTTCTTTACGGCATAAATATCATACTCAAATTACAAATTAATCGGTTCAGCCGTTTTGAGTCTAAGCCGTCCCGAAATTTTCAACTTTTTAATGAATATAAAATTTAAATATTTTATACTTATTTATAAATTATTTTAAAAACATTTAATTTTAAAATTATGTCTTATTGTAGGCCTTTATGACATAAATATCATAATCAAATTTTAAATTAATCGGTTCAGCCGTTTTGAGTCTAAACCGTTCCGAAATTTTCAACTTTTTATTGAATATAAAATTTAAATATTTTATACTTATTTATAAATTATTTTAAAAACATTTAATTTTAAAATTATGTCTTATTGTACGCCTTTATGGCATAAATATCATACTTAAATTTCAAATTAATCGGTTCAGTCGTTTTAAGTCTAAGCCGTCCCGAAATTTTCAACTTTTTAATGAATATAAAATTTAAATATTTTATACTTATTTATAAATTATTTTAAAAACATTTAATTTTAAAATTATGTCTTATTGTACGCCTTTATGGCATAAATATCATACTCAAATTTCAAATTAATCGGTTCAGCCGTTTTGAGTCTAAGCCGTCCCGAAATTTTCAACTTTTTAATGAATATAAAATTTAAATATTTTATACTTATTTATAAATTATTTTAAAAAGATTTAATTTTAAAATTATGTCTTATTGTACGCCTTTATGGCATAAATATCATACTCAAATTTCAAATTAATCGGTTCAGCCGTTTTGAGTCTAAACCGTCCCGAAACTTTCAACTTTTTAATGAATATAAAATTTAAATATTTTATACTATTTTCTTTCATCATAGTAATCATTATAAACTATGATTTAGTTTAATTAAAAAAAATAACTAAAGTAAATTTTTTGACTGAAAACAGATTTTTTTAAAAAATACCAAAATATAAAATATGTCTTATTGTGCCCTCATGTGTTCCACATGTACCCTCCAAATTTTAAATTAATCCGTTATGCCGTTTTTGAACTAAACCGTCCCTAGTGAAACAACTTGCAAAATCCTAGCAGATTTTTTTTATAATACCAAAATATAACATAATATGTCTTATTGTGCCATCATGGTATTCCACATGTACCTTCCAAATTTTAAAGTACTCCATTAAGCCGTTTTTGAGGTAAAAAAGAGGTAGGTACTTGCAAAATTCCTACCCTTAAGCATTTCAAATTTTTGTATTCGTACAGAGATTGTAAAAAACGAAAAACATGTAGGGATTATTTCAGTAAAACTGAAAAATGATGAAAAATTGTTGCTTAAAATAAAATCCAATAACTCTATAACAGAAGTCTTAAAATTTATAATATCATCCTGAAACCACCGCTTGAATGACAATAATTTCGCACAAATTGCACCTCATTAGAATACTTTAAATAAGTTGTATTTGTAATTTTTAATATTTTAATATAATTGAAAATTTTGTTTAAATAATTTGTACCGTATAGTAAAATACAAATAGTAGGTATTTATAATAATTATTATAAGCGCTGTTGTATTGCGCAATTTTTTTTTAACGCTTAGGAAAGGGGTCTCACGAGGAACTTTGAACACGAGCCCAAATTTTGTAGTTACGGCGCTGCTCAAATACGTACCGCTTTATCAAATTGATTCATGTGTAGTTGTTTGGTTTATATAAATTGAAACCTAAGATCCACCCTGTTACGGTACAATTTTTGGTGAATAGTTGATTTATAATATAATTATGTGTAATTATAATTAATTTATAATCATTAATTAAAATAAATTTTGTAATAAAAGTTCAAAATTGTTCATTTCATTTGAAATTAAATGAGCTTCATCATTTTTGTATAGGTACTGAGAAGATTATAATCATCTTAGAAAAGTATTTTAAACAAATATGTTTGAATTACAGACGAATCTCTTTGACCTTTCGTAATGGTGTAAACTAATACGTAGTTGTTACTCATTGTTTACGTTACGACTATAAAGACATCAGGATGTCGTATATATTTCATTGCTTCGCGTTATTAAAAATGTTTTCTCGACTGCGGGTATTCCCCTATTTACTACTTATAGAGCGACACCTATATCTTAATAGAAGAACTTCCATAAATGATCTATTCATTGCATACCCTAATATCCGCCATCTGCCAGGTGCGAATCAACTCTGTGGCCTTGAACCCCCACCTTAAAATAACTAAGCAAAAAATTAATGTTTTTAGTGGGAGACCTGAATAAACCTGATGCTTTATTAACAAACTTTTAATAATTGGCATTAATTTAGTTAAAATAGAAATTAACTTAAAACAGTTTTTAGAATTTTTTAAGTATTTCTGTGGTATTTAGTAGTATGTGATGTTAAAATAACAAAACCTAGCAAAATGTTAACATAATAAATTTTAACTGTTAAGTAAATAATTACATACTACAAAGAAACATAATATTTAAAGAAACCAAAATGACAATAATTCACATTTAACAGGGTTGAATTTAGAATATTTAAATAAATAAGAAAATAGAAATCTGAAAAAATTATTACGCTATAGAAATGATAAAAATTACTTAAAATTAAAAATTTTTTTAATTTTGTTTGGTATATTTGCTCTTACTTCTTGTTATTTTTACTGTTATACATGACTGATGATCGGAAATAATCGTGAAATAAAGGCCTTTATATTATATTACAGAGTTTTTTAATTTTAAGTAATTTTTATCATTTCTATAGCGTAATTTTTTCAGATTTCTATTTTCTTGTTTATTCAAATATTCTAAGTTCAACCCTGTTAAATGTGAATTATTGTCATTTTGGTTTCTTTAAATATTATGTTTCTTTGTAGTATGTAATTATTTACTTAACAGTTAAAATTTATTATTTTAACATTTTGTTAGGTTTTATTATTTCAATTTAGTTAGGTTTAATCTCAAATCTTCTCGGTTAATGATATCCAGTTACTGGATATCCTGTTTTTTTTTGTCGTTAGGAGATTGCCAACAGCGCTGAAACCTCTTTTTACTAGAGAAAAGGGGGTTAATTTAAATTTAACCCAAGGCCGTATCAGCTGATTTAATAGTTTCTGCAATAGTGCCTAACTACCAGTTAGGTAACTACTACTACTAGTACTAAATGAGATCTACTATCGTTTACCTCCATAACATCTCATAGATCCCCTAATTTTTTCGCTGACATAGACCGTTTGCAGGTCGTTGTCGACTCCTGGTAGTCGATATAGACCACTTTGGGAACCACTGGGTTATACTTAAAATATTAAAGATTTTTTGTAGAGATTGAACAGTTCTACTACCGTACATTTAAAAAAAACCAGTAACTAGAGTTACTAAAAACCGATTTATTGTTGCTTTTCTATAAAAGTATAGTGGGTGTTTAGGTATTCAAATAAAATAATAACATCTACTAGCTACATATGTATACAAATAATAATAATAATAATTGTAATGTACAAATGCATATTCGTGTACATAGGTCATGAGTTAAACTTTGTCGGTTTCTAAATTACTTTGAAACTTGTGAACATTTCGAAAGCGTGTAATCTTAATCATCTACACATAAGAGGAAAGCCTCTTACAAGGGCACATTCGTAACAATAAGTAATATTTAGTGTAACTGAATTTATCTTTATGAACAAAATGTTTATCATTTATAGCTTAAACCAAGCAAAGCATTTGTAAACTAACTTCAAACACAGTAAAAAAATATTTTTTTTTATAAGCCATGTTCGATTAAATTATCTCGTAAATATAAAATTCGAACAAAGTCTTCCAATTATAGGATATACATAGAAAAATCTTTTAAATCCACATTTAAATATCGACTGAACATTAAACGTTAAAGAATAACAAAATGCAGCTGCCGAACTGCTTGTAGAAATAATAATTTTTATTTTATTTATTTTGTACTCTGGAATCGAATAGATCCTACTACAAAGTTTCGCAAATTAAATTCCCATGAAAACAAACTTGAACAACATTGGTAGGTGGTAGATAAATTTAATTTGAGAAATAAGATTCGATAAATGATGACGACCACTTTAAATGTGTAGAAAAACTGTCTTAATACATAGTAATACTAAAGTATAGTATAAAAATACTTTAAATATGAATAAATCATACAATACTAATTATTATTATTAAGCAATTTTTAATTTTTTAATTTTTGGAAATACAGAAGATGTCGAAAATATATAAATTAAAAAGTTTTTAATAGAACAAGTTATTTTAAATCGTAAATATTGTAGTTGGGTTAAAGGTCATTATCATCTACCAAAAAGATAAATTTCTAACTAAATTAGCAAGCAAACAATTAATAAGAATAGTGTGATAATTGTTGACCTTCCATAAATATATATTGGGAAAAAATTGTTGAGATATGCGGTCAATAAAACAATAACATTTGTCCGACGTTTCGGGATCTTTTATTGTCCTATTTTCAAGGCTATAATACAAAGACAAAATAAAATAAAATACAATAAAATAAAATAAAATTAAAATACATTAAAGTTAAAGAGAGGAATTATACAAAAACAAAATATAAAAGCAAAAATAAAGATAATTAACAATGACAAAATGAAATGAGGGAATAAAAAGGAAAAATAATAATTATATAAAAATGAAAAATATTTAAATGAAAGTAAAAGAAAAAGAAAATATTGAAAAACTAATTAAAAAGAGATACTAACCTAAGAGGAGAAAAATGGAGGTTAGAATGTCACCATTTTCCAGCGTGGTGCCGTCCTTTGGCAAACCTCAAGCAATAGCACGAGGCGATTTCTTAAAGTAAACAAACACAACCAACCTAAACGAGTAGTTAAATTGAAATGAAATTCAATCCAATTTAACTTCTTTCCAGGTTATGTTATAGTGTAAAACTAAGTTGGTACCAATGTACCAAACTAAGAAAAATCCTCGTGGCAATTTAAAAGGTTAGTCAAAACACAGAACCGGCCTTAGGTTAGTATTCCCTCTCAGACACAAAAATTATTATGCCGAATTTATAGTGTTTTGGATGACAAACTAGCTAGCGGCTTCCGAGCTCGTGCTTGTAATGTCATCCAAAATCACCTCAATAGTTGTAATTACCCTCCAAAAGAACATGATTTTCAATACGAATTAACTACCGTCTCTAGACAAACCGCCTCCTTTTTGAAAAATCACAGGGATGAGATAGTTGTTACTCGAGCTGACAAAGGTAATACTACAGTGGTTATAAATAAGTCGGAATATGTTGAAAAACTTGAACAACTTTTTTCTGATCGCAATACGTATAACCTGGTCAAGAAATGCCCTGTGGTTGCTTTACAAAAGAGTGCTAACGAGATTTTTTCTGATTTGGTTAAAGTCGGTCGTATGAGTAAGTATCAATCTTGGTACTGGAAGAAAGAAATCGGTGTTCCACCTAGAGCTTATGGTTTACCGAAGATTCATAAAGTAGGTCGACCCCTCAGACCTATTGTTTCTGATCTTAATGGTCCTCTTCGTCCTCTTTCTAAATTTATTGCTCCGTATTTAAAGATTTTCCATAAAGACAATATTTACGATGTCAAGAACTCTATTCAACTCATAGATATACTTTCCAATTATTCCCTTCAGGAAGATGACATTTTGGTCTCTTTAGATGTGTCATCTCTATTCACCAATGTTCCCGTGAACTTGGTCATCGATCATATCAATAATCAGATTCCAAAGCTACGGGATAGTTTGGACATCCCTGATGATATCTTAATGAGAGCTTTAAGACTTATCACAGCTAAAAACTATTTTGTAGCTAATGGAAACACTTATTTACAAAAGAAGGGGGTTCCTATGGGTGGAAGCATATCTGTTGATCTTGCCAACATCTGTATGAACATTCTTCTTGATAACCGTGTTGTATCTTTCAATCAGAGATACAATAACAGCATAAGACTGATTAAAAAATATGTTGATGATCTTTTTCTCGTGATCAGTGGTGAATATGTTTCCTTTCTTCTGGATCATTTTAATGACTTCCATGTGGATCTTCAATTCACTATGGAACTTGAAAAGAATAAATCCTTACCCTTCCTTGACTTACTCGTCATTAGGGATCCTAGTGGGGTACTAATTACTGATTGGTACCACAAAGATACGTATTCAGGAAGACTTTTAAATTACTTTTCAAGTCATCCTAAATACCAGATCCTTAATGTCGGACGTAATTTTATTCACAAAGTCCTTACGGTCTCACATCCCTCTTTCCAATCCAAAAACATCGAAAAAATATCCCACATCCTTTCCTGTAATAGTTTTCCCAAAACCGTCATTGATTCCCTTCTAAAGACTACTCTAACCCAGAAGAAGGTTAACAATAATAATAAAGAAAGTACATCAACGAGCTCTGATATAAAATTTTTTAGCCTCACCTATGTCCGAGGACTTACGGAGCAATTAATTGCTATTTTAGAATCTACCCCAGGGATTAGATTAGGGTTGAGTTGTCCTAACAAAAACTCTAGGTTTTTCTCCAAAACCAAAGATCCAGTCTCTGGGGACCACCATAGTGGTCTTGTTTATAAAATTCCGTGTATGGAATGCAATGCTGTATATGTTGGTGAAACAGGCAGAAAGCTATGTGTCCGCATAAAAGAGCACACTAGGGATTTAAAAAACGCCCGTAACCTTGGTGTTGTGCTTGAAGGGGGAGGTGAAAAGTGTATTAAAAAACCTACGGCTCTTTGCAGACATATGGTTGAACAGAACCATAACATCGACTACGACAACATTGATATTTTAGACCGGGAGAGGATAGACAAGAAGAGGAAAATTAAGGAGTCAATTCATATTTACTCACAGAGATCGTCAATGAATGACAAAAGGGATGTTGAATACTTTGACGGGGGTTACAAACGTATCCTTGATATGCTAAATTCGGCATAATAATTTTTGTGTCTGAGAGGGAATACTAACCTAAGGCCGGTTCTGTGTTTTGACTAACCTTTTAAATTGCCACGAGGATTTTTCTTAGTTTGGTACATTGGTACCAACTTAGTTTTACACTATAACATAACCTGGAAAGAAGTTAAATTGGATTGAATTTCATTTCAATTTAACTACTCGTTTAGGTTGGTTGTGTTTGTTTACTTTAAGAAATCGCCTCGTGCTATTGCTTGAGGTTTGCCAAAGGACGGCACCACGCTGGAAAATGGTGACATTCTAACCTCCATTTTTCTCCTCTTAGGTTAGTATCTCTTTTTAATTAGTTTTTCAATATTTTCTTTTTCTTTTACTTTCATTTAAATATTTTTCATTTTTATATAATTATTATTTTTCCTTTTTATTCCCTCATTTCATTTTGTCATTGTTAATTATCTTTATTTTTGCTTTTATATTTTGTTTTTGTATAATTCCTCTCTTTAACTTTAATGTATTTTAATTTTATTTTATTTTATTGTATTTTATTTTATTTTGTCTTTGTATTATAGCCTTGAAAATGGGACAATAAAAGATCCCGAAACGTCGGACAAATGTTATTGTTTTATTGACCGCATATCTCAACAATTTTTTCCCAATATAAACAATTAATAAATCAAAAAACCTTGAACAAGTAATATGTGTTGATCTGATCTCATCAAATCTTTACTTGCAACTGAAATTATATAAAATTAACATAAACTTAACTGCCAATTACTCCTATATTCAGTATGGTTCTCTTAAGAAATGACCTGTAATATTTAGTTCTTCAATTTGAATTACCGCCTTCTCAAATCAAAGTTCCAAACCAAACCAAAGCTGTGATCGTCAAACCAACCCTGCACATTGTGATCCCCCTCGTAGTAACACTTACAAGTCTTTTTAAATCTGCAGATGGCTCTTTGAATGTTAACGTCGTTACCTTGTTTATTAACCTCAAACCTAAACATATCTGTGCCAGTGGCGTAACCACTGAGTAATACCCGAACGAATAATTAGTACACACAAATTAAATAAAACACAGGATTTGGTTTAACAATGAATATATTTTAACCGAAAAGAAAAATGTAGTTTAACAACCAATTTACCAGCAAAGTTAATCTCCTTGATTTGATATCATTTAATTCAGAATACTTTAGTTTGAAATTTGATTTAATAACTGTTCGATAGTTAATCCCTCTGATCGTAATGTTTTCTAATTGTTTATTCATATTTAATGACCAAACACAATCTTTATAGTACTTTGTAAAGAAGCGCCTATATGTACTTCGATGTTCAACTCAATTGTTTTTATATTATGTAAGATCTTAAATAATAAACCCTTATCTGCTAAATTATCCGCTCTGTACTATTATTACCTCGTCAACTTAAAAACTAAGATCGTCACTTAAGTAATATGTCGTCACTTAATCTAAGTTCGTCCCCTTAAATTTTTAATTGGTCATTTCCTTAAATCTAAATAAATCGTCCCCATACCTAAACTAACGTCATCATCTTAAACTATAATGTAGCCGCAACTAATCATAAAGAACTTTGTTAATATTTATTAATAACTGTCCTGAAATATCAGAATTGGTACTATCTCATTGAGAGATATTTGAAGAAAAAGAAAAATCAAGCAACTGCTTGTTTACATAGCCAGTTGCCAGCTTAGAGGTCTTAATTGCAGTTACAACTCCCACTGGTCAGCCATTTATACGACATGTTGCGACGGCCATCTTATGATTTTAAGCGTCCACTCAACTTGTTGTGCCATTCATTTAAATTAAATTATCCCACGATATATATATATTTTCCACTTCAAACAACCGCCTTCATTTTAAAATATCTTAAACAACTACTCTTACTTATCTTATTGCCGCAATAACCCCTAATGCATTATAAAGATACGTCGTAGGTCACATATGAGTAATCAATTCTTTCCATTAAATTAGCACATCCCGTTTTAAATATAATAATGTATTAATCATAAGCTCAAACCAATATTTAAATCTTAAAACTGAAGATGAAGTAATTAAAAAAATAGATTCAAACTCGTGTTAAAATTATCCAAACACGTGGCTGAGGAATTATTACATAAATTTCTAACGTAATCCTGTATTAAATTTTTTTAGAAAAATAAATCAAACATTTAAAATGGCGTATTTTAATTTTGTCGATGGCTACGATTTTATTTAAACAAATTTAAATTTAAATTACTGAATAAAATTTACACACTTGTTTCACCAAGACCAGCCGCTGTCTTCTGACGCCTAACTAATAATGGCGCGTCATCCGGTCTTTCAAACAAAACTTACCCTGGTGTCATAAACTAGTAACGGTTTATTTTTAACCAACTAACTTCTAGTGTAAAATTAAATGAACTAGAATTTAAAATTCGCGCCGATTATATTTAAATTCAAATTTACAATATTACAGACCAATTCTTAAAAAATAAAACTAATAATCTTTTTCATTTTTTAGAAGATTTCTGGTTTTTCCAGATCGTCGCTATAATTATACTTGACTGTATATAAATAAACTATTACACTATTCCAAGATATAGCAGACTTGCTTCGAGCATTTGTTAAATGTTATTGGCACACATTGTAAAATAGAATTATAGATTTAAAAAAATTTACTACTAAAAAAGAGATATGGTCCTGATATGAAGTAATTTACAAATATTAAACATTACGTGATTGAGTGTCTGAACTTACAAATAATATTATTAAACTCAATTAAATTAAATTTTGCTGATTATAAAGTCTTGAGTTTGACAATCAGAGCATTAGACAACGTAAGTTTCATTTTAATGAGTTAGATAGCAGGAAATCTGATTTTCCAGAGTCGTCTGTAGTAATCTACATAATTGCGTTGCATAGACAAGATTCGCGAAAACTTCATAACTCATTTTTTTCCGTTCCATAGACTTCATTCAGTAGTCATCCTGTTGGGTTAACCTGAAAAGAAAGAAATTAATTTAAATATTTCTATTTTTATAACAATTTTCCTACTGTAACTATATACCAGAAGTGCAATAAAACTCGATTGGTCTGCACCTTGATTGGTGCACTCGATTGGTTACCAGAAATGCATTATTTTTTTATTGTGTTATTGTTTTATTTTAACCGTTTTAATAATTATTACAAAACAATTAATTTTTTGATTTACAAAACGTTTCAGTTTACCATAAAATATCGATCAAAAGTAATTATGTGGGTACTCGCATAAGTAAACTTGTTAAAGAAATCTTTTAATAGGATCTTTGTAAACTTTTAGCACAATTTTATATCCAATATTTAAACTTTGTTTAATATCTTTTGAAACGTTTATTAGGTATATCAAATCCTTAATAATATCTAACGATTTTTTTTATAAGTGTTGTTTTACCATAATATTTTAAAAATGTGAATTGTTTTCCCTGTAGTGCAGTGCATAACAATTTTCATAAATACATCGTGCAATTTTAATTTATTAAATTTCTAATTTTTAATATTTTATTATACATTTCGTCTGAGGTATACTTATTAAGTATAAAAGATTATAAAGCAAACATTTTTTACTCTTAAAATTCTGTAACTATCAGAGTCAATTTAGATAGCAATATCTCTACCGAAAACCTCAAAATTTGAAATGTACAAAAACCAAAGTAAAGCTCATTTGAAGGGATTTAGTGATATGTCCATTGAAACGTACATATGTCACTATCAATATACATTTTCTACTATGTTGCTTTTACCTAATATTTCTGTATTAATTTTGATGTTTAAATTTTAAATTCTCAATTTTTTATGCTTTTAATAAATTAAAAATAAACAAATCGTAAATACTGGATGTTACAAGAAAAGCTAAGAAAATTTCGTTTACTAGATAACCACAGGTCCGGACTAGATCAAACCGGCCAGTAAAAAACCATATACCCGCGAGGGGGCGGCATGTTTTAGTCGATTAATTTTTTTAAGTTATTTAAGCTGTGTAGTTTAAATATAATATATTGTGGTTTGTGGTTAAGGGTGATTAGCAGTTTCGTAAGTTTAATAAAATTTAATTTTTTTAATTAATTAGTAGTTATTAATTTATTATTGCGCCAAAATTTAACATCTATCATCTGCTTTTATTGTGAATAGTAGTCATGAAAAAGGTTAATTTCGTAGCAAAAATCGGGAACAACATTCATTTCGATAAGCAACTTTTTTTGATTTTGTAAACATACAGCCTAAAATATATTTCCAGATTTGTAAAAGTTATTTTAGCAATGTTTATATAAATGATAATAATAGAAAATGTATATTCTTGCCAAACAAAACAACTTTTAGAATCATAGAATCTTAAGATAATTAAGGATAGTTATTTTATTTGGCAAGAATATACATTCTGCTCCTATATTATTATAACTTGCTTTTGCATAAAGAGCTAATCCACATTTATATAAATGGGTTTTTAAAAGAAAAAAGAATGGCTAGCGAGAGCACGCAATTTATAATGTTATAGACCGGTGGGTCTGGGGGGTATGGAATACCCCTCAGCTCAAACAGATATGCTAAAATTATAGAAATTTTTTGGGGGAGGGTTTTTTTTACTTGTATCTTTTTCATAGTTATTTCAAAACAATACTAAAAATGTGACCCGCGTATTTAGTATTTTTTTATAGCGTTTTTTGCTGGTAAATTAAGTATGTGCGAACTTAGTGCGCACTGAAGCTGAATTAAAACTATTTTTTAACAAAAGTTAAAAAGAAGTTGAAAAGCAAGAGAGTGAAACAAGCAAGAAACTAAATTTTTGTTTATTAGATTTTCCATTGAATTTCCTCCTAGATTATGTTTCGTTCTAAGTTTTCCATTCGACAGTAGAAAAACACTAATTTTTATTATTATTAGTATTCCTAAAATTTCTAAATTTTTTTAGAATTGTTCAGATTTCTTTAGATTTCCTCACAGTTTACGGATTTTCCTTAGATTTCGCTTCAGCTGTTGAGTAGATTTTTCCAGCGATTATCCCCACAAAACATGAAAAAATAAAAACAAAAAAATGAACAATTTATTATTCAGATAAAATTTTTCAGCATTATTATAATAAAATCCAATAGAATGTTCTACAAAATAAAAGTAAAATTTACATTAATATATTTTTGAAAATTAAAAATTTAAATTTTTCTATGAACTCAATTTATAAAGGTAGTTCATAGCAATATAATATATTTCTGAGTTTGTCTGTAAGTTTGGCGGCGTGAAAACTGAAATTTTACATAAGAACATAGTTTTTTCCCGCACAGAGTATTGGGCAATTTATATAAACAGGAAATATCTTAAGTTCAAGATACGGAATTTTAAAATTTAACAAAATAAAAAATCACCATACCTATCAGTATTTCAGTACAACAAAGAAATACATGAACATTTTTCAGAACTAAAATGCCACAATACTCTTTCATATATTATAAAATATACTGCTATGTGCAGGCGTCAAACTTTTCATGCACAATTTGACCGAAATGTAAAATTTTGTTCATTGTAGTTCTGAAATTCTGAACGTAGGATCTTTCTTGATGCTGAATTAATAAAATGATTAATTAGATAAATTAACAGAAACAATTAGGTAGTTGTTTTGACTTAGTTACAGATGTCGACTTTTTTGGAGTAGCCGTATGTTTTACGTCGCTTCCAAATACACTTTTTCGTTTCATTTTATTATAGAGATACCAGTAGTTGTTAAAACTTTTACAATAACCTCAATTTTCTTTGATATTGTAGCATTTGAAATGATCTTATCGTCGCTTCGCTTCAAACTTGCTTACCTAATTGAATTGAAATATTGAAATGAAAAATCAAATGTTTTAACGAACTTGCAGCTATATTGATTTTTCATATTTATTTACTACCCTTATAAAAATCGAATTTTCAACATTCATTTTCATTACAAAATGACCTACTTTATGAGAATTAATGTTGAAAGTAATATACCGGTATTAAAAGTAAATTTATTAAAAGTGCTGAAAATGATTTACCGATAAATTGAAAATTAATCAAAATACACAGCAAATTGTGCAGTTTTTATTGGTCCGTTAATTTATAATTGAACCAATCAGAGATGAAGTTCAACCTAAAAAATAATAAATGTCAAATGTAAATCTGACAATATGACAAAACAGTTGTCTAAAAAAAATGATATTAAATAATTATAAATTCAAATAATTCAATTCAATTATGTTTCTCATTTGTTTACTAATATAAATCTGAAAGAAACAAGTTTCTTTATATCAAGAAAGGTTTGGCACAACTACTTTCAGAGCTGGTATCATAAACTACTATTATTACCGAATTAATTAGATATTTGGTTTTTAGTCTGTAAAGTTGATTTTACAATCTGATTTCTTATTATCAGACTATAGGGAATAACTAAACCTACTTCCCAGGAGTAAGTTTTATTATTAATGTATTATTTTTATTTGTGAAATTACAGTATGTTTGGTTATATCTGTGTGTATAGCCGGCAATGAAAAATTAATTTTGTACTTTTCACGACAGTTGAAAATTTACAAAGAGGTAAATCCTACTTACTTCTCGTGTTTTGTAATATACTATTGATTTTTACGTTTAATCTGTTAATATGGTTTATTCATTAATTATTGAAAATATAGAAGGGTTATAGTAGTGGTTGAAGAAATGATCAAGCAGTTTATGCACATTAATTTTCCTTAATAGAATTAGTTGATTTGAATGTAATGTGATTAATGTTTAAATCAACTAAGCAGAATAAGTAATTTACAAGAGGTGTTGTCCTCTAAGGCGCCATCTATCTCGTAGATGTAATATTTACAATATTCTAATTTTATTTGCATTTTCCGCTGGAATCATAATATTATCTATTACTGTGATTTAAAATTCAATATCGAACTGTAGGCTATAGCGAACGTATTGTGAAACCAGATAATTAAATACATTTTCCGGCTAAGAAAAATGCAACAATGAAGAATATGATTTATAAAAATTATTTCGTAATAAATAAAATTACATATAAATTATTTGAACCTAAAGTGAAAAAAAAATTGTTTTATTTGGAGCTAATGTACTTAGGGTATTTATACTACTAAAAACCGCCATTCTCTTTTTATTACGCAAACTTCATAAAATTGATACTTATGTAAAAACTTGTAAAATATTTTATTCAAATTTTAAAATAATTGTAATCCTGCAGCTTTTGGCTGGAAAGCAAGTTTCACTCGTGGATATAGGTATCCATGTGCATTTTAATTTATTTTTCCATTTATTGAAGTCGAATATAGTTCGTAATTTAATGAATCTGATTGAAAGCGTAAAACTTTGATACAAGAAAATAACACTAAGCCTACGGGGACCCACTCACATCGAATTTTCTTTTTAAGATTTCGAGATCAGGTTTAGAGATATTTTATTACATCGGCTTTCCCAAACAAAATTTCAGTACTAGATTATTTAAAATGTGAGATTCTTGATTCAAATGTACATTAAATACTAAAAATAAAGTATATTACATTATTTCCCTATATAATTATGTAATATTCAATAAATATTAATATATTAAGTAGAAATTTTTTTTATAAAACTGTTGAATACCGCACGATTTTTGTTGTCACGCTATCAAACTACTTAAGATGTTAATTTTTAATTTAGTTTTGTTTTTTAAGCTTTAACCAATTAACACAAAATTAATGGTACTCTCATATGTTGGTATCAAACCTTCCATAATATGGCACACTTGATACATTTGACTAAAGTAATAATTACATTTTCTTGCATTACTACGTAATAGTAGTATACTTATATAAAAAATGTTAAATTTATCAAAAGTATAAATTTTTGACTTTCTAAATCGTTTTTAATTAATTTGTAAAGTTTTTTATGTTCTTGAACTTCCTTAAATATTTGTGTTGTTACTAAACTGCTCACGTTCAATTTAAATATTTAAGTGGTACTTAATCATTTATTCATTTTGTATTATGTAAAATTAAGTAAAGTTTTAAACAACAAATTTTACACGGTTATGCAAACAAAATTGATTTTAAATCATATTGCGTGATTTTAGCCCCTTGGGTAGTACGCACGAATCCACTTTGCCAAAGATGTTTAGATAATTTCGTAAGTAATCTACGACGCTACTTCGTAATTGAAGCTATCTTGCGAAGCAAAACGTAACTTTTGAAAAAGCAAATCTGATATGGATGGATTAAAATTTTATCTTAAGTAATAAAAGGGTAGCTAGGGAATATTTTATCTAGGTTGGTTTTGCTGTTCTATTTACTCGCAGACTTTTAATTGACATTTATGGTAGCATTTGCTATGAACTGTATTATTTAATATATAATAGTTTTGAACTTTCATGCTGCGTTTATCGATTAATCACGAAAGTGCTTTCTTGATACATAAATTGATCACTCCTGGGGTCTAAACTAAACGCATTTTTTGATTAACGATAAAAGCTGATGTGTGTGTGTGTGTTGGACAGAAATTATGCAATATAAAGCACTTTAATTTTCAATTTACTTATAGATTATAATAATATTTATCAGATCTAATCTAAATTGAATTATCATTGTCTAATTAAATTTAGAGATACATATCAGTTTGATTTTCGCACTAGCTTTTAACGATTACTTGCCTCTCAAAAAGCTCAAATAGATCGTCTTGCTATTCTCTCGATGCAATAATTTAAATTATTCTATTTTATTTAATCTAAATGTAAATATTATTTGCAATTGTAATAAAATAAAAAGAACTAACAAAAGTTTTATACGATGGAAAATGGAATTGCAGATAGCATTTAAGCGAGCGTTACAAATGTGGCATTTAACATTTCTCTGGATTTATTTCACTTCGCTCATATTTCTTTCAAAGAACTTTTGAATTAGAATGTTTTTTGACTACCCCAATCATACGGGCAGATCATAGCAATGCATTATAAAAGTTATTTCCTAGATCTTTTCTTTCTTTAATTTTTTAATTGATTTTGATAAAATAGCAGTTTTAGTTTTGTATTTTACTAACAGCGAAAACATATTTACAGTTTATCTCTAAAATAATTAATGGGGCATATAATTAAACATTAAGAATTTACGATTTAAATCCCTGTGGTGCATGAACCAATTCTATACCCGGTAGGCGAAACTGCTGAGTAGTATTTAGTTTATCTTACATTGTATTTTATTTAATGCCCTTTTTGTATAATACAGAATTTGCTGAAAATATTGAAAGAGAAAGATAATAGATAGGCACTAGGTAGTCAATTTGTAATTTAAAAAGAAAGTTAAAAATTCAATATACTTAGCTAGCAGATTTAGGAAAATAATAAAGCCCAGGCTTTTAAACAGAAATTTTACTTTTACATTATGTAAATGATTGACAAGTTAATGTAAAACTGGATGTTGTAATTGCCTTTAAAGTACTTTTACTATTTATTTTTATTAAAAAAAGAGCTTTGTAATTTTACATCACTAAAAGTTTTTCGGTTAAAGTGTTCGAATCATTGAAAATAACAATTTTTCAGTTTCTAAGTAGCAATACATTTTAGTAATCAAACCTAACAAATGCTAAAATAATAAATTTTAACTGTTGAGTAAAGAATACATACTACACAGAAACGTAATATTTAAAAAACACTAAAATGACAATAATTCACATTTAACAGGATTGAACTTAGAATATTTGAACAAACAAGAAATTGAATTCTGAAAAATTACGCTATAAAAATGATAAAAATTACTTTAAAAAATAAAAACTCTGTAATACGATATAAAGGCTCTCATTTCACACGTATTCAGTCGTATATAACAAGAAAATCTACCAAACAAAATTGAAAAAATTTTAAAATAAAATATTTTTAAAAAATCAAGAAATTAACCAAACTTTAAAATAAATGCTGTGCTTATCAAATAACCAAACTAAACGACGTCATGTGTCTAAATAAAATTTTAGGTTGAAGTAAATAAAAATGAATCTATCTTCCTATAACTTCACATATTACTAAATACCACAAATTACTTAAAAATTAATTTTTTAAGTTATTTTCTATTTGCAATACATTTTATTTTTTTAGTAGTTCTATATTAGGTTTGAAACAAACGAGTGGATTTTAATTAAATTAATGCCTTTAGTCGTGTGTTGTTTTTGGCATTGGGTGCATTTAACCCTAGATAAATTGCAGAGGTAAGTACGTTCATTGAAAATTCAGAAGTGCAATTTATTCGAATTGTATACCTATCCCGATCGTGACGACCGTAGTTTTATCTTTGAAAATCAAATTGTATTTTTATTCGATCTAACAATTTTACAAAGAAGGCAATTTGGTGTATCATTGTTGTTATTATTCTGTCACTATAAAATTTCGATTTTATTGCCATTATTACAAATCTGACGCTTGTCGCCTTCCCCTCCTCCTGAGCTAAGCAGACGCAATTGCGACAAGCGATACGCGATTAGTTCCGATTGTTTGCATAGATGGAGAAATGAAAGCTTGAAAAAAATAAATAATATTTATTTATACTATACATGTATCGATTTCAATTTATTATAATCCAGCAAAAAAATGACGGATGTATCGAGAACGGACTATGATTGAATACCCAAAACATTAAGAAACGATTACAACAACTGGTGTCGGCTATAAAACACTTGAGAGCTAATGTAGCCAGTTTTATTGGAAAATATAAAACTTTCAGCTAATTCTAATTATCTAATTTAATGACTACGGGTTCTCTTAATGTTGATTGCTCGCAAGATCGAAAATTCTATGTAATATGCGAAGTGGTACCAGCAAATATGGGAAACAGTTCATTCTGGAGTTCTGCGAACTTTAATGGAAATAAATAGACGCCTGAATTATTTCCACATCTTGGCAAACTTTTAAGCCATTCTCAATTTAATCTAAATTGCAAATGTTTAAATTAGTATACAAATATGCACTACGAAATGTAATTTTAAATTAAGTTGTAAGTATTAGTACTAAAGAGTCCCGAATACCAAATGGTGCGAATTGATACATCATAAATTTTTTTATGATGCAAAGTTGTTGCTCTCTGAGGATTATTACAAGATTTATGTACTTTGTTGTGCCTACATTGCGTTTTTATTTGTAGCTGTACAAAAATAAACTAATAAAAGCCATGAAGTTATAAATAAACGTAGCTAGTACACTTATAATTTACGTTTTGCAGCAATATTTTCACATACTTTTAACTGGTACGATTAATCTATTTGCTCTCCAGAGAATCTTCTATATCCTCAGCAAAAGCTAAATACAACATATGGTCCATTCTGTATGCATGTGGGTGAGAAAATTTACATAGGCGTTGTTTACTTAATAGACTGACGCTTTAGTTAAAGGATAACACCGTAACATTTAAAGCTTGAGAAACTTTTAAACATAATTTAGTTTTTTATATCTTAACCAGAAAAAAAACACAAAAAAAACCGTTTAATTTGAAATTTATGAAAGCTCAATTGAATCCATTCTAAAACTAATCATCCCTGAATTTCAATACAAAATTTCATATTGGTATTGGATTTACAGGTATTTTATTACATACACATAACACACACAGGCATTTTTGGAAAATTTTTGTTAGTTATAAATCCTTCAAATCCCTATGTAGCTTAGAAGATATCAAAAGTTTCTCGCTTTGCATTGTAGAAATGTTATTGAAAATTTCAATATTTACTTGATACTTTTAGAGATAATTCTTTTATATGATCGTATGAAATAATATTATAAAATTAAAATAATAACAAAGAGCTATACACATTTCGATGTAATTCCAAAATTTTGAATTATTTTTATACAACCGTTCGTAAAAACGGTTATCTTAGAGATAATCAGTTTAAATGTTAAAAATCGAAATTCGTTACTAGATAACATAAATTTTTTTTCTATAAAATGTTTACTCGTTTGTCAAAATTTATAGAAATTATAAAACTAAGAAATTTATTACGTTAATTTATAAATATAATATTATTAAGTATTAACAATTATCAAAACCAAAAAATTATTTGTATGTTTGAATTCAATAGTTAAATATTGAAATCTAAATTGCTGTCGACTATTAAAATGCATACAAATAATAAAGGTAATCGACTGAAAATAATTACAAATTGTGTGTTTGTTTTCAATCATGATACGTATATAAATATTATTGCAGATTAATTATTGTTTGTACGAAAATTAAATATTATTCAATTTTGAATATTTGAATATCAGTTTCCTTCTCTGTCACATAATCTTCCTCAGCGCTCACATTAAAATAAATACAAAAAAAAAATGTTATATGGTTAGTCCCGCCGAAGTTCTCGGTTTATATGTTACTACGGTAGTTGTTACGTCTAAACATTTATTTAAATTAGACTTAAGTATTTTTAGTATAAAATGTAGTTAATGCGTAAGATGTAATATAATTTCTAAAGCTGGTAGTATGTGTTATATTTTTAACTTACTTAAAATGATTAAAATTTATAAAATTTATTTCAAAACGAAAGTTTTCTGACAATTCGACAATTTTCGACATAACTTTACATAAAGTTAAACTTTTTTGCAAAGGAAACCCGAAAGTAAACCTTTAAAAAGGCATTCTGTAACTCGTCCTTTGAGCGTCTTTTTGTTTAAAAGTTTAACTTTAAGTAAAGCATCTTTTCATAAAGGACGAGTTGCAAAATAACCCTAATTAGTTATAGAATAGGTTTCACTTTCATCTTGTCTTTAGGTAGAGGATCTTTTCATAAGAGACGAGTCACAGACTAACCGTCTAAATTACTTTAGTTTGCAATTTCTAAATTACATTTTTTAAAGCTGAATGTAATACTAAAATTTTTTTTCGTTCTGAATAAATGCTAATAGATTCTAAAGAATTAAGTTATAAAAAGTCAATAGAACTGCAATTAAATAATATGTAGCAATACTAAACTGCCATAGGTGTGCGGCCTGAAGGCCGCACTGCTTCACCATCTTATGTAATAATAAGTTGATTAAATGTCTTTCTGAAATCATACGGAACTAGACTTAGCCTAATGCTTTTTTAACACTAATATTAATATGCTCTTATACTCTGATTTTATTATGTTAATTACCCCGAGAGCACGGTCAGGGTTGGATTGAATTGTTATATATTTATTCTTGTACCGAACTCTGCTTGTAAGATGCAAATCCAATCTATTTATCAACTACATTATGGCGGGGGGGGGGGGGGGGTAAGTAAAACAAATTTACAAAAAATTAATAACAAATATCTAAAAAAATCCTACTACTAATTATACTCTATTACAATGAGATTCTGATAAAATAATTTAATAATTTGCCGGAACAGCATGATTGTCAAATCAATTGAATATTTTTTTTGGCATTTTTAAAGCAAATTAGTTAAGCGGGTTGCCTTATCATTTATAATTTTTATTTTTAATATTTTGTTTTTAAAACAAATTTCAAAAATATGAAAAGTTACTTGACAAAGTTCAATATACTTATATTTTATTGCAAAAATAAAATCAAGTGCAATAACTCAAGTAAAAAAAAATAATAGTAATAATAATTAATTACCATAAAACCATAAAAATTATAATTCATTTATTTTGTAAATTATTTTAAAGTTTAAATTTGTTTTAGTATTTATTTATTTATAATATTGGATATAAAAATGTTAGTTAAATATTTGCTATGTAAATAAGGTGGGAAGAAAGAAAAAGTAGAAAAGAGAGGGGCTTCAATAGAGACTTGGGCTAACGCCTTCACGTTGAGTAGACTAGCGGACGAACATCATTCCCGCAATAAAAATTTAAATTGTTAATTGTTTTTTTTTTGAAAATTAATAAAATAAGTTAAGTTGAGTTGATGTTTTTGTTTAAATTAATTGTGGTAAAGTGCAAATTGTTAAATAAACAATAAAAAGTAGAAGAAATAGTGATAATTTTGGTCGATGCGTAAAAATTACGTCGCAGCAAATTTGTTTGTCCAGGCATTGGCAGATGTGAAACCCATGTGCGCTTGCAAGGCCACAGATTTCATGGAGAAGTTGAGCATTTTTAATTTTTAATTTACGAATTTAAAAAAAACTACAAGAGCTCATAGCTACAAATAATAGATGTACACCGAGCAAAGAAGAATAATTTTGAAAATAAGAAAATTTTATAAATTTGAATAGCTCGGATCATCTCATTAAATGTCATCCAGACGTGCGGCTTGAAAAATTTCGAATTTCATCGCATTAAATAACGCTGACAACGTGAAATCTCGAAGTTTGAACGCACATTAGACCCTGAGATTATAAAAATTAAATTGTAAAGAAAATAAATATAAGAACGTATAAAAATAGAAGAAATTAAAATGTCAAACACGGATAAAATGCTGCAACTGTTATTTGAAATAATTAACAAAACCACGAATGAAACGAACAAAAACATAAGTGAAATGAACAAAAACTTAAATGAAAAAATGGATCAAAACAGGAGTGAGGCGAAAAAAGAGAACCAAGAATTGAAAATGGAATTAAAACAAGATATAAACAAAAACAATAAAAAATTAGCATACAAAATAGAAACAATAATAGAAAATAACAAAAAAATGAGTGGAATAGATGAGAAATTAGAAGAGGAAATTAATGCGGGTAGGAAAAGAATAAAATCAGAGTCAGTAATGAAAAGTGGAGAAAGCACAATTGATAAAAAAGTTTTGGAAAAGAAGAATAGAGTTAAAAAATGAAAATTAATAAAATGATGAATAAGGTAATGGTTAAAAAAGAAAAATTTAAAATTATTAGGTTGTTTGCTCCACAAAAATTATTGAAAATGAAGAAAATTTTAAAACGCTGCATTAAGTACGGAAATGAGATTAAGAAAATAAAAGGAAAAATTTGGAAACTAAAAGTTGAAAAATTAACGGTTACAACAGGAAAAACGAAACTTGAGCGAAAAAACGATAATAATGAAATTGGACAACTAAAAATTATAAAATTTGACGAGCCAAACAAAACGAAAAATTCAACATCAAAGAAAACAAACAAGAATAAAATAAAAAATGAAGATAAGAAAATTTCAACACGATCAAAGAGAAAAAACTATAATAAATTAGAGAGAAATTTAAAGATGTGGAAAAGTAGGAGGTAGACAAGAGTGATGCCGTATATGTTGTTACCAAAGAGAAAAATTTATGTGTGGAAGTACCGACGAAGAAAAGAAAAAACAACAAAAACTCGGAAAAATGGTATAAAAATATAATGATTTGGTTATTTGTAAAAATTTATTAAATTTATTTATTTAATTTAAAGTGAAAATTTGATTTGATAATAATGATTTTATTTTTATTTGATATGATTATGATTTGAGAAATAACTTAGCAATTTAATTTAAAATTTTTATTTAACTTGATTTTGATATGAAAAACATTTGATGATTATTTTGATTTAATTGGAAAGTTTGATTTGAGATTTAATTTGAAAACATTTATTTAATGAACGAGGGAAAACATTTTATTTTATTTTGATTAACTATTGTATTATAAGAAATTTTGATTTTATTTATGTAATTATTATTTATTTTAGACAGTATTAAAAAAATTTATTTGTCGAAGCACGACAACTTGGTAATTTTTAATTGTAAACACCTTGGTTTACTCATAAAAATTAAAGGAGTAAAATGTCGTGTTTCGAAACCATAAAAATCATAATTCATTTAATTTGTAAATTATTGTATATAAAAATTTTAGTTAAATATTTGCTATGTAAATAAGGTGGAAAGAAGAAAAAGTAGAAAAGAGAGGGGCTTGAATAGAAACTTGGGCAGACGCCTTCGCGTCGAGTGGACGAACGGATGTTTGTCATTCCCGAAATGATAAGTTTAATTTTGATTATTAATTATTAAAAGTAATTAAATTTGGATTGGTGATTGTTTTATTCCATAATTAATTAATGCAAGTGAATAAAATTAAAAAGTGGAAAAATTTGGGATAATATTTGGTTATTTGTTGAAATACGTCGCAGCAAATTTGTTAGACCAGCTGAAATACCACATGCGGAGCGAGCGCGCACGTACCCAATGAAAGGTAACAAATTTGAGCATTTTAATTTACGATGTAAAAAACAATTTGGAGAGCTCATAGCTAAATAAAATAATCTGTGTAACATCTGTGCAAAATGCTTAAAATTTGTAAAGTTGGGAGCATAGCAATACTGAGGAATTAATAATACCGAAAGCAAATACAGTTGAGATAATTTAAAATAATAGAACGGAGTGCTTAATTAAGAAGAAGAGCAACAAAAAAATTGCCGCTGGCAAGTATTTAAAAAAATTAAATTTATTTATTATTGTTATAAGAAATACTTTTTAAGATGTAACTTGAGTAGGCAACGACTCATTTAAATTTTATTTGCGCAACACAAATATTTAATTATGTATTTCTAAACTTCAATTTGAGGTATCACAAAGTGATAAGCTCGAGTAAGCTGGTATAATTGTTTGACGACACAACTTCTGTAATTATAGAATAATCCCAGTATTTTATACAACACAAATAGAACTTGTTGCTTAATATGGAATTAAAAGTAAGAAACAAATAAACCTGTTAAAAATTGATTTAAATTCATGAAACCATCAGGTTTTGTGTGTTGCTGAGCACACCAAATCGTCCATTCAGTTTTCAAGGAAAG
Source organism: Cantharis rustica (assembly GCA_911387805.1). Lineage (NCBI taxonomy): Eukaryota > Metazoa > Arthropoda > Insecta > Coleoptera > Cantharidae > Cantharis > Cantharis rustica. Next base: position 43,928,378 of record OU426879.1, read on the forward strand.
CACTGGGAAACTCTCTAGTGGATGAAGGACTTTTATACAATTTTAAAATTGAAATCGTTATAAAAATTTATTACTTAATTAATGTTATTTTTCAGAAAAACAAAAAAACAGAAGTAGACAAAACAATTTCAAAACAAAAGTTCAGGTAAATTTGTTTTGTTTAGCAAAATTTTATAATTACTGCCAAAATAATGGAAATAATCTTGATAAAAACGTAATGTTAATTATTAGGATAACTAATCAACTAACAGACTGCTTCAAAACGCGCATTGAAAAGCTTTTATCTTAGGGAGACACAAAAAGTTGTATATATGGGTATTTGAAAATGTTTTATTAAACACAGAAATAAATTCTACTAAATCCCAATTCTGTCAACAAAACGATAACATGTTTTTAAATTTGCATTTATTATTATAATAATTATGTTAGAGAAAATTAAGATTAAGCCAAACTGACACTTATGCAACTTAATTAACAAGCGTTTATAGTAGTTGCTTTTTTTTTAGAAATTTAGAAGTTTTCTTTAAAATCCAATTGGGAAAATTTTTAGAGTACGGACTCTCATCTAAATATATCATAATTAATATACTAAATCTCACTCTTGGGGGGGGGGGGGGGGACACATTTACAAATGCAACTGTAAGAGATTTTTATTTCTTATATCTTAGAACTTCGAAGAGGAACGCAAAACTTAATCACTTTGAGAATATTTGAAGAAAACTACTTGTTATAGTAACGATTATAACATTATAGCCGGATGCTATCAAAAGGTTTTGCTAAAATTTTCTCTGCTATGACAAATACAGCGATAAGTTTATTTTTTATACCAATCAGAGCTATTTCAATATTACTGTGTAACGCAGCTCACTAAAAACTGTTTTATAGACATAATTATTTCCATTTTGATTTTTTCGACATTTTAAATAATTATTGGCATTTAGAGAAATTGAGTAAGTAATCCAAATATTATAAAGAATATTTTTGTTAGCAAGTTATTAGGTTAATCGTTTGTATTATGTTATGCCCATTCTTAAACAAAGCTTTTAGGAAGATTGTTTTGAAGTAAAATAAAGAACAATAAATCAGAAAACAACCAAACTTTTATAAAGTAATATTGTAGATTTTAGTATTCCAGTTACATTTCTAGATTTATTTTTATTTAAAGAAAACTTATCGACACTAATTAATTACTTTGCATTATTTGCTCTAGAAGTATTACTGGATGAGAAACTCACCTCTAACCGATACTAGTGCTATCTCTTGTAATTTCATTAATCCTGCAAATATTGACATATTCAAATTTATTTACATAAACCTCCCTAAATTATCATACATCATAATATCACTCCATTTAAATTAATTATTCTACCTTAATTCTTAAATTAAACAATTTAATAGGATAAACGCCATCCACTCACTTCTTTAACTTGAGAAACAATTTCGTTCCACTTAATTTTGTTAATTTGTGAAATTTCCGATTATTTTCAATTATTGTTGTTCTAACCTAAACTTTTATTTAAACTACAAAATATAAGAGATTTAGTTAAATTTTGATTTGATCAATTTATTTCTACTTGGTTCTTATAGGTAAAACTTTCGCTTTTCTGCCGTATTATTTCTAATTTTAAATGCGATTATTTGTTTAATAATATACTAACTTATAATTCAACTCGACTAATTTAACATTCAACTTCGAAAACATAATTTAATTTATAATTTATAAAATGTTTCATTATTACGAATATAAATTAATTAGTACTTCACGTAGATTCTAAAACAGACTTTATAATAACTAGTACATGTTTTGAAACCTAGCAAGAAACATTACTTTATCTTTTAGTGTCCGATTTTTAAAAATATTTTTATGATGCAATCGATTTCCGTGAAACACGAAATTTTAAAATAAAGCAGTTTTTCCTATAACTTCGCCGAACAGTTTAGTCAAACTTGTTGCACAAATGTCTTCATATAATATAAAAAATAAATAAAAAACAGCTTCCGATATTACGTGCAGTTTCATGATTTATTTTATGTACTGGCTTGCTTTCTTAAGGCTCCTACACACCGAATAGACATCGTAAATTATTACTTTTAATTAAATGATTGCATTTTAAATGTCTAATAATTTTTTTATTACTGTATATATACACGGGGAAATGACTATACGCAGCCCGGCGTGAAGGGGGCATGACCGTATGTGGGCCTCTTTAAAACAAGTATTGCCCTTAAAACCACTTTGTGTAAGTTGATTTATAATAATATTTATAAGCAACTATACTGAGAAACGTGACAATAAAAGTTTGAATTATATTATTGCTTGATGCTCCTCTTCTTGTTCTATGCACGTTTCTATTTTCCAGACATATTAGCATATAAAGCTTCTCCTTTGTTTTTAAATTAACTAAAGTTATGTGCTTACCTACAGCTTTTTTACTGTTGTACTGCGGGAATACGTTTGGTGTCTTTTATTTAACGTTTCTTGAAATTGTTTACATATTTTTATGTAAATTTTAACAAATTTAATATTAATGGTGATATGGGCACACCCTACCTGTTGAACCTATAGAGTAATGTGTATTATAAAAAATATATTAAAGTCAAACAATGAAAGAGTAACTTTTTAAAACAAATATAATATATTTTAAAAAAACATTTTTGTATACATAGTAGGTTTTCTAAAATAGGTAGCAAGTTTATATTGCAATATACGGAAAATTTCCAAGGTATAAAACGTTAAGTTTATGGGAACTTGTATTTTGATAGCAGGTTCAGTTCATGTCAGAAACACATTTGTACGAACAATTAACCTATATTCATTTCAACTGCATTACAATTGCCTACATCACAATTATGTCTAGATATCTAACAAAACAACTTCACTTTAAGCACAAAAAGCTTTAAATTAAAATTATAAATTTTTAAAAAAATCTTATTTTAATGTTACTTTAACCTGTTAATTTTTAAAATTTTAATATTATCTATGTTTTTAAATATTTATTTATAAAATTTCTATTTATTATTAAGAGTTCAAATTGCGTGTAGTACATTTAGATTAATTCACAGTATGAAGCTTTCGACATACAAATTAGATTAACCCGCAAAGACTAATTACAAAGCCAATAGTTTTTAGTGATTGATTACATTCAGATGATTACGAACGCAGTATGTAGAATCCAAATAATAAAATGTAAATTATAATTCAACAGTATGCGGGAACAAATCTCGACAACATAAATAAAAGTTTTAAAAATAAATATTAAGCTCCCATAAATATAGTTTGTACTTTATTTTCTGCAGGTAATAAATTTAATATCAATGTATTAATTTCACAACTTTGTAATTAATCTTTATTTTATTCGGCAAGTATTAAATCGTATGAATTATTATTAAATTTCTGTTTTATTTACAGTGCAACCAACCCTGCTGAAAATACTGCTGATTCGCTGAGCTCTCAGAGGTATGTTAATTACGTAAAATTTTTATGCAGATATCAACAAAAAAATTAGCAAAAGCTTAATATTCAAAGCGATAATTTAAAATTATAAAAAATACAAAAGTATTGTTGCTTAGCAACGCACGATAGCTTTAGAAAGAGTGCTTTTATTGACTATAAAATTATTTTTTTAAATTCAAAGCTTCATAATCGTGTATTTACAAAGATAATTATAATTTTCCAAATAAACAACATTTTCGATCAATCTCGATGGAATTTGCTTTGCTTCTCTGCGGTTTCGAGCTAAAATCTCAAGTCAATCTACCTCTGTGGTTTGTAAAATCTTTTTGATATACACACATAAATCATCCTTTAAAATAATGATAAATAATTAGGGTGAATTTAAACTTATCTTTATGAGACTGCGTATTTTTTAATAAAAGTAAACCGACACTGTCATTATGGTATTAATTTAATAATACAGCAAGTACTTCTTGTCGAGGTCAAGTTTGCCCTTTCGTATGTCTTTCAAATGTCTGGAAACCGCTAACGGAAGTCGACAGATAAATTGCAAACTGAGACTTTTTTTTCAACGTAATATAATTATATTTTTGGCAAAAACGGTGTTTGTTTATTTTGTTACGTAAAAATAAATTAGTTTTGTAGGTTCTAAGCTAGCCAATTATGTTGACCGAAGGCAAAATGTGAATTTTTCAAGTGGTATTTTGTACTTACGCTTGAAAGTCTTCAAATTTAATACGACACGAAAAGCAATAAACTGAAATTGAACTGCAGTACTCTATGAAGACATTACACTTACAGCTCAAACATTAACTTCGGTTTGAGATTTATTTATTCGAACAAGATTTTGGGAATAGATACCAAAGTAATTTTATAATAAAATAAAGGTAGATAATGACGTAAATAAACATTAAAATTTATGGATTATTCAAAAATTCGGACAATAAAACCCAAAAAACCGTAAAATTAAAAAGCGGTGACTGTATTGGCTGTTTCCATAAGATTAGCTCCGCTCATGATGTGTTGTTATTTTATTAAATTATTTTTAGGAATAATTTGCACTTGAAAATTACAGATCGGGTAGATTTGAGGGTGAATGCAAGATTTGCCACGATTGCGTTTGTCAAAACGGCTCGGAGCAGCCGAAGCGGCCAGACGGATGGAAGCAAAAGCAGAATAAATGGCTGATGGAGTGCGTGACAGCTCAAGCTCATCTGACGTTTGAAATTCTTGGCGTTGGGTAATTTTTAGTGGGATTACTTAACCCTGAAGTGGCCTAGAACCCCACCGCGTTTTTCTTTCCATACTATTCGGTATGGATTTTAGATTTTACCCAAGGTATCTTTTTGTTGAAGATTGTCACTTCTTTGTATTTGCTGCGCCGCTTTATAAATATTACCGCCGCGCTCTTCTCCGAGTTTACTTTAATGCGCCAAGTGCGATACCAGGCATTTATGGCTCCCAGTGCTTTGGAGGTTTAGGGTGGTTCTTTCATTCAGTCTGTCTTAGGTACATCTCTTACAAAAATATTGAAGAAGGTTAGTGATAGCAGTGAGCCTTGTAGTACTCCGGCCGTTATTCTTCTTTCTGAAGATCGGATTCCTTCTAGTTTTATTCTGAACTTACTGTTTTTCAGATAGGAAGCTGTGAGTTGCACCAGTGCCGGTTATACTTTCGCTGGAAACATTTGATAGATGAGTCCCTTGTGCCAAACTTTATCAAACACTTTTGAGACGTCGAGAAATATCGTGGCCGTTGATTTCTTCTTGTAGTAGGCTAACGTAATCTGGTCAATGGTTCGCAGTAACTGGTGGGTAGTGGAGTATTCGAGGCAGAATCCAAATTGCTTGTCTTGGAGAATTTTGAAGTTTTCTATCTCTTTGTTGAATCTCGGGAAGATACAGACGGACGCGTAGGCTGTATTCATTAAAAATATCCACTTAAACCACTCCTACTCGGCAAAGATGCAGATCTTTGTGTGTTCGAATCTTTGTTTATGAGTTAAATTCGGCTAAAATTAACAAATTCCTATTTTAAATAAATTTTTAACATAATTTTAACAGTTCCAATGCTACAATCCAACTGTGGGTACTCCCACCCACTAAATAAAGCGCGGTGCATATTTACGTAGAGCACACGCACTGCCCACAGAATGAACCCTTTATGGATTTTCTATGCAAAAATCTAAACTTTAAAATCTATTATTTCCTAAATTATACGACATACATGAAGTTCGTCCATAGTTTATTCGCTTCATTTTAATGTTATCTATCTATGCCACAAGAATAATACCTTATCAATATAATATCTTATTAATATAATATCTTCGGTGGACATTTTTGCATTCGCTCTTTAAGATTTATATTAGCAATCACAAATTGTTTTGCTTCCATGTAGTAAAGTGACAGCTGTCCGATAAATAAAACTCATGCACCAAAAACATCAATCTATATTGACCCCGAACCTTTTGATCAAAAATATAATATATAAATTTTTAATTAGGTAACTTTAGGTATATGAAATTGCTAACAGAAAAAGAAAGAGAGGGGTCTTCATGACTGCCACGATATGTATGAATCCCAGGGCTTCATCATCATAACCTATTACATTTTTATACGTAAACACAATGTAGACTCAGAATCTTCTCTGAGGTCTCTTCAGGCTTAGGTCTCTAAGCGGTGTTTCAACATTAAACACCTCTGTAACTAAAGTAATTGTAACTGTAAACGCTTAATTGCCATAATTTATATTTTGATGCAAATCGATTGATATTATATAAATTAGTTTGATATGCAGTTTAAACTGAAAAAATGTTTTTATTCCAAACAGTAATCTCATTCTGACCTAGCTTATCTACTTCAATTAAACTGATGATGATCTGGTCTAGGTTAAACATCGTAGCGTCGGTTTTGCAATTAGGATGCAGGTGGTTGGTTTATCACGCAAAGAGTTGATAATATATCGCTTTTAGTTCTTTTTTTGTTTTAAAGTTTCAACTATTAAACAAGTTAGAGCCTTGTTACAATTATTCTTCTCCCTTTTTTCACCACTTGTTTAAAACAACGTTCATTTATCTGTTTTGTAATAGGTGTATTCTGAAGGTGAGCGAGAGTCGTGGTTCGCTCTGGAATAACACGAAATAAATTAAAAACTCTAGTTGAAGACTGAAGTTTTAACATTAAATAAATTTTTTCGTTACTTTTCTTTGAAAATAAAATAATAACCACTCAAAAACAATGCCGGAAATCCCTAAAGAAGAAATCTAGATCAAATGCTTTGTTCATCCAACTGGGGCTGCAAAGAAAAATAATTACAAATCAAACAGTCCTAGTTTCGATCAGTGGTTCCCAAACATTTTTGTCTCGTAAACTACTTGCCATGTTTTTCGGTTTTAGGTAGACTCCATACTTACATGGTATTGATTTTTTTAATTTAAAACTAACCAAGTTAAAATTTATTATCTGTTACATAAAATAACTAAACAAAAGATTAATGTTTTTAGTGGAAGGGTTGATATCTGATGCTTTGCTAACAAATTTTCAATATTTGGCATCAATTTAGTTAGGTTTAATCTCAAATCTCATCGGTTAATGACGTCCAGTCTGTTTCTTGTGGTTGTTAGGAGATTGGCAACCGCGCTGAAACCCATTCCCACTTGGTATGAAGAAAGGAGGTTAATTTAGTACGTATCAGGTACTATAATAGTTTCTGCAATAGTACCTAACTACTAGTTAGATAGCTATTACTACTAAATGAGATCCACTATCGTTGACCACCATTTGCATTTCACAGACCTCCAATTTTGTTTTTGCTGACCACTGGTTTAAGTCGTTAAAATTAAAATTTAAACAACCATAATGATAAAAGAATGTTTTACTACCATACGATCTATTACACGGGTGCCGGAAAATTGCTCGAAGGAAAATTGCTCGAAAACAATTGCTCGAAAAAAAATTCCTCGAATGAACAATTCTTCGAAAGCCAATTGCTCGAATAGTAATTGCTCGAAAACCAGTTCCTCGAATAAACAATTGCTCGAATAGCAATTGCTCGAATTTATTAATCTTTTTGATTAAAATTTTAAATTTTTAAAATTTAAATTGAAAAAGTTAAAGTTACAAAATTTATAAAAATTTAAAATCATCAGTCAGTCAGTCAGTCAGAAAACCACCTTAGCTACTTGTTTTACCCAGTATATACAGGGCTCCTCAAAATACAACTTCCACAGCTTTATAGAAGATTTATTAAACGACCACTTCCACTTTCCAATAATTGAACTTATGTATACATTAGGGACCGTTCAATAATTACGTAAGGACAATTTTTGTAATTTTCGTCCCCCCCCCCCTTTGTAAGGGCACGTAAGATGAGAACCCGTAAGATTGTGGCAACCTCCCCCCCGCCCCCCACATCTTACGTAAGGATTATAAAAAAAAATTAATTGACCCCCCTACCCCTTTTTATTAGGGTTAGGGGGGGGGTCAATATTTTTTAAGTTGGTAATTATGTAACCATAATGTATTAACTAGCAATATTACTATTAGTATAATATTAGTGAGTGAGAACAACAGAAGATAATTGAATAGTATTAAACATCAACATTAACAATAACAGAATAGAGTTTATTAGAAGTGAAAAAGGTAAGGATAAATTATTAATCGAAGGGTATTTGTTTATTCAAGATAGAGCGGTTGAAAATAAAATTTATTGGAAATGTGAAGAATCTAAAAAATTAAAGTGTTCTGCTCGTACGATAATAATAGACGACAATTTCACAAAAATTAATAATGTGCACAATCATATAGCTGACGCCGCAAGTGTAGCCGCTGCTAGAGTATACAACAACATAAAAGAAAACGCAAAATCAACTAGAGATACGCCACAGTTTCTCCTATCTACTGCATCAAGTAATGTTGGTCCAGCAGTAGCAGCAAAACTTTCTTCAGTAGGATCCATGAAAAGAACAATAAGAAATATTCGATCTAGTGAAAATTGGGGTCCCGCAGTTCTACACCGTAGGCAAGACATTTATTTTCCAGCGGAGTTTACGGTTACTGCAAGTGGTGAAGATTTTTTATTGTATGATAAAGGACAAATAGAAGATCGCATTGTTATTTTTTCTACGACAAGGAATTTACGTCTGCTGGAATCATCAGCACATTGGTACGTTGATGGAACGTTTAAAACGGCTCCACTTTTTTTTGGGCAATTGTATACAGTACATTGTCTACAAGGCAATAGTGCTGTGCCACTAATTTACGCACTTCTACCAAATAAAACCGAGGCCATTTACTCTGAAGTTTTTCGCAAAGTTAAAGAATTTATACCTAATGGAAATCCACAAACAATAATGTCTGATTATGAAACTGCAATAATTAATGTCGTGCATGATGTGTATCCCACAAACCATACATAGGGGATGCTTTTTCCATTTCTGCCAGGCAATTTTCCGACATATTCAAGCAAATGGTATGAAAGTCAGATTAATATGATTTAGAAGCCGAATTTGCACTTTAAATGAAAATGCTTCTTGCGCTAGCTTTTGTACCCGAAGAATACGTAATTGAATATTTTGAGGTATTGTGCGACGAAAATGTATTCCCTGAAGAAGCGCAATCCATAATCGATTATTTTGAGGACACCTGGATTGGTCGCCTAAATCGAAGACAACGGCGTCCACCTCGCTTTCCTTTAAGTTTGTGGAATTGTTACCAAGGTATTCTTGAAGGTGAACCAAAAACCAACAACAGCGTTGAAGGTTGGCATAGAGGCTTCCAGGAGTTACTTTCGGCGGTTCACCCTAGCATTTGGAAATTTGTAGATACTATTAAACGGCAACAAAGCCTTACAGAATTAAATATGGAACAATTTTTGTCTGGCGTTGAACCTCCAGTAGGTAGCCGTAAATATCGCGATTGTACGGCAAGAATTCTTCGCATAGTGCAAAATTTCGAATACAATGTAGATGTTACAGGATATATTCGCAGTCTTGCTCACAACATTGGATATTATTAAATGTATAAATGTATTTTTTGTAAATAAAGTTTTTTTTTTTAATTCGAGCAATTTTCCTTCGAGCAATTGTTATTCGAGCAATTATTATTCGAGCAATTGCTATTCGAGCAATTAATTTTTCGAGGAATTGTTCATTCGAGGAACTTTTTTTCGAGCAATTTTCCTATGAAAATGACCCTATTACACAGCTTAATCGTGCACTCCGTGCGTCATAAGAACAAAACCATACAATTAAATCAAATTCATTACCGGTGATAGCGTGTAAATAGTATCAAACTGTCGTTTAAAAGCATTTCACAAAAAGTTTTACGTAGGATATACACTTCCATTTTAATATAGGAAAGGTCAGTCCGTTTATAAATAAAATTAGACGAAATCCCAAGGGTTTTTGAAAACCCAATCAAACGTGAAACGGTCACGTCCGTCGAGTGCTAAACCAAAATCCTCGGTTTACGTCCGGATATAAATACAAAAAAGTATGGCTTACCTGCAAACCCAACTCGTATTGGTCGTTCCTATAACCTATCTTGATAAATACAATTGGATTTCACAAATATTTAAGAAAATCGACTTTCACATTGACAATTACTCGACACAAAAACTTACAACTAATTCTTACATTTAAATAAAAACAAACATTTAGAAAACATTGTGTTTTTGTTCAGATTAAAGGATAGCCTCTTTCATTTTTATGAAATATTTTATATTTTGTATATGAATAGCTATTTAAAAAGTAAATAGTTTATTGTATAGAGTTTGTAGGCAACTGAAGTACCTACTGATAAATTTTAAATAAAACTGAATGAATATCGGTTTGAATAGCTACCTCTATTTCTTTAAATTAATCATTTTACAAAACATCATCAGTAGGTATGTATCCATTAGGTAAATATGTTTCAGGATTTATCAAATATAATACTGAAAGAGGTTCTCCAGATAACATTGGAGTCACATTTATTAAATGAAGAAATTGCGTGTCTTGAAGCCACATCTCGAATTAAATATAAGGTTTCGAGTCTAATTAATTAATTTATTGTAAAGTAATTAATTAAAAACTATTTACGTCAGTCAGCGCTTCGTAATACACACCGTAATTTTTAATAAATGCATCTAACTAACAAAATTAATTATACATTTATGCAGCTTAAATTTCACAATTGAACGAAAATAATTACTCGATATGCGAAGCTCCGTATTAATTTTAAAATAGATACCTACTCATCCTATTGGTTGTGTATTGTTCTATAAGCATTTTTGTTTGGGTTTCACACCAAACTCTGTTAATTAATAAATTAATATTACAGATGACTGATTAAGCTTCATTATTAGTATGGGTGGTTTGCAATTAAATCGTCTAGCTTATAATTATAATTTCATTAACGTAATAATGGGGGACACAGTCTGAAACAGTAATCTTTTTGAAAAATTACTCATCAAAATCTAATATAGATAAAAATTTACCTTTACTAAACAACTGTATTCTTTTGGTTTATTTATCTAACCTCAACGTTATTAGTAGCCATTTGAATTTATATTTTTATTTTATATTAAAAATTGTCTGAACCAAAAAGTCTCGGGACGACGCGGAAAGCTTTCGCATTCTGCGTCAGAACGCAGAATGTTGCGGGATTTTCGCTACCTTTTAATGGAATATGTAATAGAATTAATTTCTCTACTAAATGAATTTCAAATTAAATTTTGTAAAATGTAAATTGAAACAGAGGCAATGTTAATAATATTATCGTCAGTATGGAAGATTAAACTGTTATCTGTTATTCCTACAGAAAAATTAGTGTTGATGGATTGCATTAACCGAAACGTCGTATCGGGGGCTTTACTTAAACATTGTGGCTGTTTAATCAATTTCATAGGTATTTAACTATAGATGGTTAGCACACAGACTCTAATATTAGTGCAAATCTAAAGGAAGTTTTAATATTTATTAGATAATAATTAATGGCAATACTCAATAAATTTGGCATTTTCTTATATTAATAATACATGAAATGATAAAATAAAAGGGTTTGACATTAACATTGCCCACATGTTTTATTGAGCACATAAGCGCTTTTCTTACAAAAGTTTCTTCAATAAAATTCTTCCTAATGCATTCTTAATATTGTCTGCATTTATCTAAATTATATATAAATAAATTTCCAAAAATAAAATAAAATTCGATATTTAATTGAATAAATTTTAAATAAAATAGAAAATATGAAATGCTATTGATCGACACGATTATTTTTTATATATAATAATTAATTCGCATCAATTTCCTTCAAACCGGATATTAAATTGAAATCGCTTAAAAAATCTCAAACTTTTAAATTAAATTTCAAATAATTACAAAATGTCAATACTCAGGCTTCAAAATTTCAAACTCAGATTACGTGTATAGATTAAACTGTAGGCTTATGTTTAAATTAATATTTTCTTTAGTTTAATAAATTTATAAAGATATTAATTATAAACTCAATATAAAATGGCATTTTACCTGTGCGATAACAATTCAAATTTTTGGAGAAATTTAAACATTATTATTGTTTGCATTGTTTGATAAATTAAAAGTTGATTAAAATTTTAAATATAGCAAACAAATGAGTGATTGATTAATTATTCAATTAGTAAAAGTGTTTTCTTTTTCAGGGAAATCATACTGGAGTTAGTAAATTACTCATTACGAGACTAAGTATTATAAATGTTTGTGTTTTTACCTCTATTTGTCGCAGTTTTGTGTGTGCAAATTAAAATAATAGAAGACTACACTCTGTATGTATTCCCAATGTACTTGTTTGTAGTGGTGTAATAATTTATCGTCTTTATAAAATGTAGTCTTGTTACACTTAACCCTCTTGGAATTAAATGTTTGAAAAAGTGTCCAAGTCCGGCTAGTCTGTAAACAAGAAAACTAATCTAATCATGATCTGTACCACCGCAATTATCTTTGCTTACCTTGTTTTTCACTATAATATAGTGTAGGTAAGCCGAACACAAGTAAACATGAGCAAAAAACTTAGCTTCTTGCTCTCAACGCTTAACCTAATTACATATTCACTTTACAAGAGGTACAGAATTAGTGTTTATTTTGTAATAAATTTTTAAGAAATTCGTCAATGTAAAATCCAAGATTTGCTAATAATTAATTGTTTTACTAAATGTGTATATAATGTACCTTATTACTTGTTGCATTATCGTCTTACAAGTCGAAGTCATGTGTTCTGTGGATTGAAACTCTTTGAACTGCTTGTATTTCCCGCTTTTAAATAAAGTTCATAATTTTTTATTTAATATTATGAATGGGTCCAACCTATTCAAAAACTCAAATTATACAAAATTTATCTCGTTCAAAACTGCCTGCGCAACCAAACTCTTCTAAAATATTTAGTTAGAAAACTAAGAATTGTTTCATATAACATCACATAATTATATTACTATATTTTTTATCATTGAGAAGAAATTAAAGTGTCAGATAGAATTGCTTGCAGAATTTTATACATGAGAAAAATATTCAAAATTTCCTCTATTTTTAGAGAGTCACACGACAAACAAATTTAAAATTTTCCAAAAGCATTTTTAATTATAGTGGTTTTTAGTGTAATTTACCAATATAAAAATTAAATTTAATTGTTCATAAATACGCGTAATATCAGCTAAAAACTGCAAGCGTACATTCGATTGGCTGTTTCCATAAGATTTTCTACGCTCATTACGTGTTTTTGTTTTGTTAAAGTATTTTTGAGTATAAAATGCATTCAAAAGTGCGGAACTGGATGTCACGAACCTCGTATAGTAAATAATCAGAAAAATTAAAAAAAATCTCTAAGGCGCGATCGACCTCAAAAATTACAGATCTAGAAGACTCAGATTATTGTTTTTAAGTTAAATTTGGCCATAATTAATAGCTATAATTAACAAAATATTATTTTAAATAAATTTATAATACGTTGTTAGTAGTAGCACGGCTGGAAGTACTGATGGCGGCTCCGCCCACAAAAGAAGCGGTGCAAGTACATTGAGCATACCATCCACGAAATAAACTTTTACGGCAAAAATCCTAATTTCCTAAATTATTAGATATTTAAAGTTTCCTTAAATTTAATTTTTATTTCATCGTTGTACTTATCAAATTTTGTGTGAGCAAATTCCCCCCCCCCCTTCAATTATGGGAGCGATTCTAAACTACTTTTCTACTTTAGGTGCAACTTATTCTGTAAAAGCCACAAATAGAGTATTTAACCCCCCCTCCCTTTATAAGTTCTTCATTTTTTACAAGGTAAAAATTTTTTGCTTAAAAAATTAAATATGGTCTTGAAATTAAGTTGTATTTTAATGAGCTTCTTCTAAAAATAAATTGTTTTATTTTATTTTAATTTGTTAAATTTGGTTAAACCGGATATCCTTGTAAATTCTTCGGTTAACAAAAATGGTGACCGGTAGCTCTGGTGGTTGTGGGAGAGTTTTCCAAAAAATTGAAGTAATGCTATCATTAAGATAAAAAAGTTACGAGTGATTTGTAAAAAAATATTCCTCGAGTCAGGTAGGTCTAAGTTATTGATTTATTAATAAAAAAATTTAAATTTATTCCAACAAAAGAAATATTAACTGTTCAAAAAGTTCACAATAAACAAAATTTTGATAATATTGTTATAAAATTTAATATAAACTAAAAAGAAACGTTGAAATAATAGAATTTTTACCGTAAAGTAAAGAAAATTATTATTTCAAAAACACAATAAAGAGACATTAATATTTGAATATTTGAATATTTAAATAACAAGAAAAACAAATGTCATCTTTCAAAATTTATTGTATCTAAAAAAATGCTATACTCAAATATTAAACGAAATATACAATTATTATTAAAAGTACAGGATAAAAATTTACTAGCTTTTAGTTTGATAAATTTCTTACAAAACAATATTAATGGATTTTATAAAGTTGAAAAAAAATTTATCAAAAATTAATTCTACGACCTAATGTAAAAAAATGAATCAATTATTAAAAAGAAAACAAGAGCTTAATTAATTAGTACAGAAATGGTCAAAGTAAGAATATTAAATATTTAAAATTAAAAATTTGAAAATGAAATTTTCCAACTCTAGTATATAAAATTCAAATTAAACTGGCATCTTGACTGCAAAATTGAATAAATCGTAGGAATTCATCATATTTGTTAATAAAATTATAAATTAACGAATAGAAACCCTCAAATTGGATAAGAAAAGTAATGATAAAATTATTTTTGAGTTTATATTTAATAACTAAATATTTAAACAATTTTACACAAATATAAAAAATAATTATTGTAATTTTAAACAAAAAATATATTGATAAAGTAAATAAAAGTGGAGAAACACAGCAATATATACTTTTACTTTTCCAATATTATTTCTCTGCTTCTTTCCATATTTGCCATATTAAAGATCTTTAAAGTTATCAGCTCTCAACTCTTTTATTTGTAAAATTTATGAAATTATGTGTAAGAAAATGCAAGAATTTACAAACTCGTCTCAATACATAAGCGAAGTATTTACCGGTTTCGGTTTACTGAATAATTATCAGGACACAGTATCAAAAAAAAAGTTGGAGAAGTTTTGTTCTGAAACTAAGTACTGGCTATAATAAACTTTTTAAGTTTCTAGTGAAAATCAATAATTAACAAAATAGATGGGATTTCCGTTTAAATTACGACAATGAAATTCACAACTGCGTGTAAATAGAAATCTTTCCTAGACTATAAATTAAATAAGTTTTCCAACTATTTGTAAACGGAAATGTTATACAATAGATAGGATTAATTATTATTTAGATGTGGGCGTAATTGCTAAATTTTAATGTTGTAAAATTTAAAGTACTAAATGTAAACGATTTAGTTTTTTAGCGATGGATTAATTTGAATTATCGCCACTGTCCTGTCATCGTGTCAAATAATCTTTTGTTTACAAATTGTTCAACGAGAAAATAATCGAGAAAAAATTACGTAATTTTGCTGCTCGTAAAAAGCACTCACGTTTTGCAATTTGTGTATAAAATATTATTCTAGCGGATGAATATTAATTTTAAAAATAAATTTTAATTCATATTTTTTGTTCGAGAGGAAGTTTTTTAAGTTTAAAAGTCATATTAATTTAAGTTAGTGTAAAACTTTTCAGTGACGTTTTGAATAATTACAAATTTTTTTAATTGCTCAATAATTTTTTTGGTGGGATTTCTCTTAAGATGGTTTTAGCCCACGTAGCCCCATCACCTGGTTATACTACTGCCTTTCTACTAATCTTCCTAGGCAGGCTCATATTTGATAATTTATTAATTTAATTAATTTAGCTAGCTAAGATGTCATTAGATCTCCAGGTTTCATCCTTATTGTAATTCCACAAACCTGTTTTTTTACATTTTCATGGATAGCGAACAGATTCGATTTCAGAGGTGGTAGCTTACCTTTAATCCTTGAATTACTATATATATTCACTACAACAATATTTTACTTTCGTATTTGGCAAAAAGCGAATATAACATTGTTGAAAATTTATTTTCCTTGAATGTTTATATTTTTGGTTACCTTTCACTGGATATTTATCCGAAGAACCCTCGCAATTCGATTACCCACATCGGTTACATAGTGTTACCATAGGGATTTATTTTTAATTTGGAAGAACTTCTAGTGCTTGTAAAAACAAAGCTGTCTGTTATTTGAATTGGAAAATAAAATTTAAAATCATATTTAATTTTTAATTTACTCTTGAAGATAATCTAAGGGAATACGAAAATCAATTTCAATAACTTGAATAATAACTTTTTCTGAATTGGAATACAGAAAATTAGGAAAGGTATTAAAAGAAACGTAATATTTTTCATACTGGAAATATAATACAAAACGCTTGTAAAATGTCAACTTAAGTATTTTTCTCTTTTATTACTTTATATTTTTCCATTTACTGCGTATTCCTTATTAAAAAGAGTATGCAATTTTAAATTCTTCCAAGCATTTCCAATTTTGGAAAAGTTTAAAAAATGTTATTTATATCTACTACCAGATGATTTCTATAGCATATTACATTTTAGCTATAAGTATACTCGGAAAATTGTTTTAAATTTTCCAACCATGTAGAATAATTAATTTAGGTGAGATACTTGAAAGATCTCGAACCATCATATATGAGGAATTCGTTTATAACCCCTTTTAGTATCTTTACTACCCTTACGTGAGGTTTACCCAAGAAGTGTAACTTTAATCGTATTATGTATATATTACGCTTTTAATTATAACCAGGATAATAATGATAGTTTAAGAAACTTTTCAGTTTTGTTAAAATTAAATTTTAATCTAATTATCCAGCCAATATATTTTAAGTTTTTCCAGTTCGGTATTTCTAAAATAAATAATAAAAGTGTTACAATAATGTTGATAAAACATAATAGATTTTAAAGGTTGGCAATTATTATAACATTATAGGTTATGTTCATACGTCGAATGCATATGAATCACAATTTTAAATTCTTATAACCCCGATTTTAATAATTACACATCTACTTAGGAGGTGTTCAAGTATTACGTAAGCAGGCTTAAGAGACGAGGAAAATAATTTAAATTAATAATACTATTTTTATTATGGTAATGTAACAAACCACCCATATATTCGCAATCGTAAACGAAGATAATTTATGCAAATTTAACTTAAACGCAACAAGCGATCAATTAAAATCATTTTTTTTCATAAGTTACCTTTTTCAAATTGCGAGCATAAATAAGTGAAACGTAATTAGTTGAAAATTATACAATTAAAACAATAAATGTAAAAAGTTTGGGAAGCGCATATTTCAAGATATATCGAAACGGCTACAAAGTTTCACAACTTAAGTGGTTGACAAATTTTAACCTAAGGACTTTGAGAGAGAGTCATAGAACGTCTGAATTATGGGACAGATGTCTTTTTAAAAACTAATTAGGACTACCGAATTTTGACCTTATTGACTCTAAATTCGAGCAAATTGGTCATGCAGAGTTCAAACTTACACCAAAAAAAGCGTTATCTTTTTTGCTAGAAAAATCCCATGTTATGTGCCAAAAATCTCGCGAAATAAGTAAGAATTACGTTATTAAACTGAAACCATTCAATTAAAATACGACGTCGAAAGTAACTATAAATCAACTATTAAATAAACACGTTTTAAACCATAAAAGTTAAAAAAAAATCAGCCATCTCAAAACTTTTCTAAAAACTATATATTAAGGATCCGAAGTATAGCCAACTATTAGATACCACCGGTTAAACTTAATTAAAAGAGGAAGATAAGAGTAAATCTATTAGATTATCAATTAGAAGTGGTCGTCTCGGTAACTAATTAACATGTGTTAAAAGATTTACATTCACAAACAGTGACTCTCAAACTTTCCTTAATACGTACACACAAGCTTGAAATTCAAGTCAACTTTTTATGTGCACTGATTTAAATTCAACGTTTCGCGAATCAAAATACATGTTAACCTGATTTTGGGCGATGCAATAAAAATGTCATTCGCGATTTTTCGCGATTCAAAAGTCAATTAACTGCGAATATTCGCTACTTTCAAATAATTTTCTTTTTTTAATATTTTTTTTGTGTGTGCGCTTCTCAAACGACCAAAAGGTAATAACCAAATTTATGTACTTGAAATTATATGTTTTTTTATTTTATTTAGGTTGAGTTTCAACGATTTAAATGTAATTTTATTTTTGTAACAGAAAGTTAACTTAGTAAATTAATTCTCAGCATTTATTTCTTCAATTATACTTTTTTTGTGCCGTTTTATCCTTATTCTTTGGTATTAAATAAATTAGTTGTGATTTACATGTTTTTATTCTTTTCTTGCTGTTAAAAAGGCGATCAACTTGGTAATAATCCTACGTTTCTGATCTTTGATTAAAAAGTTTGAGACTTGGCTATAAACAGTCTCTGGTGGCAGCAATCTCTACCTTCAGTTGACAAACAAAGGCCGCGATTATTTAATTAATCAAAGCCTACCTATGTTACAATTAAGTAATCTTGAAATAAACAAGTTAATAAAACGTTTAATAATAATGTTTTTATTGAGCTTTCAACGTTTGGTACACGTCTTCGTCAGAATAATTTAATATAATTATATTAAATTATATTAATTTAATATTAAATTATATTAATTTAATATTAAATTATATTAATATAATTATATTAAATTATTCTGACGAAGACGTGTACCAAACGTTGAAAGCTCAATAAAAACATTATTATTAAACGTTTTATTAACTTGTTTATTTCAAGATTACTTAATTATATTTCACAAATTAAAAAATTAATTTATTACCTATGTTACAGTAATACAGAATTTCTTATTAGAAATAAATGAGTATTCGGGGAACCCCGGAACTACTACGAGATTAAACAGATTGAAACAAGTAAATATTTTGGTATTTAAAGTTCTAAAAAATTCTTACGTCTTATCATTGGGGGGAGGGGGGGGGCTACAATTTTCTTATCTTTGCTTATACAGGTGAGGAAGAACTTTCTAAATCATTGAAAGTTTGCTTGAACGTCTCCTTATTTAAAATTAGAAAGTCTAAAATAAGGTATTATTAAATATGGTTATATAATTTTTGAACCGTGCTTGTTTTTCATTTATTTTTGATAATTTACATTTACATTTCACTTAATTCTGCCTAACATGTAGAATTAAAATTGACTGGGAGGATAAATTATAATCAAACATAACAATGAAAATCAAATTATTGTGTATTAAGTTTTAACATGAAATCGAGTCTATTATAGCAGTTAAAACCTTAAATTAAAATGTTTTGTATTTTGTAGCAACAATTTATTGTTTACTATTTGTAATTTCAAAACAAAGCCGAATGATATTTTATTAAACTTTAAATGCAATGAATCGAATATAAAGTGGACCGTTTAAATAAGCTTTCAAATTGCACGACAATATTGTATTTCAGCAAAATAAAAATTTTAATGTTTTGCAAAACGGTGTATTGGTTTTAAGGTTTGTTAGCGATAGAATGAAATTTAAAGAGAAATGACTACAATGAAATGAAACAAAACTAATTTATTAGATCCACTAAACCTTTTTAAAGCGGTCTTAAAATTACACAAATTGTGTTAGTTTGTTGATTTAATATTCAATGCTTTACGATTTGTTATTTTAATTTCAGTAAAAATTAGGGATTACATTCTGTTATCGTATAAATTAATCTAGCATATTAATTTTGAATACTAATAATTTAACAATGCAAGTTCTGCTTTAATTATGATTGTATTAATTTATTATTATTAATTACAACAATACAACATTGTTGTATTGTATTGTCAGTGAAGTATACAAGATTTACATTATAAATCAGCAAATAACTTTTTATAATTATAATCAATACATACAACTCGTGCTGCGCATTCGTTAAAATTTCTTATTCTTCCTTGTAGTTAATTGAGAACTTTGTTTTGTTATTACCATTAATGTACCAAATTTTACACTTGCGCTTATTGTTCTGTGAGTACTTGAATAATATTCTAGTAGGGTGCTAACCTTGCTAGATGCATAACCCATAGATCGAACTAATTTGTAAAATTTCAAAAATATTTTTGATAATAAGCTCACTTATTTATTAAAGCATAACGGCTTGTTAAAATTTTAACGAGTTATTTTAATTCTAATTTTTGTTAAATTTATGTAATACCATCAGTGGTTTATAAATTATTCAATATAAAACTTTTTCAATGACAAGCCATTTATAGTATTATTATTAATTGTAAACATGCGTGCTTACGAATCAGATGCAGTCGAATCCAAATAAAATAACTTGAAATATTAACATAAAATTTTCATTAATCAAATTTTAAATTAAATAGTAATTACTGTTTTGTTCTTTTTCAGCGAGTATACTCCCATATTTCTGTCTATTGTTTTTGGTAAATTATAGTTGCTTGCAGGTCTAATAAAATAAAATTTGATTAAAATTTTCATAAGCAAAATAAAATCGTCCTAAAGCAACACGAGTGCGATTAGTTTTTCCTGAAGAATCGGCAAATCTCTTGCTATTTCAAAATTAATTTAAAAAAGAAAGGAACTCCGCGTTCTTATGTTTTTGTAAGTTAACTGTTATTAGCTTTTCATTTTGCGATTTAAAATTCAATTATCAAAATTATTATTGTTCAAATTTACCGAATTTCCGAATCGTATAGTTTTCGCATACATACTATAACTTTGAATTTTGTGGTATTGTGGTTGAAACCTGTTATCAATCACACGCAATGAACTAATCAGCTAGTTTAAAAATTACATAAGCAGTGAATTAAGGCATTGCCAATTTCCCAAACAGCACCCGAGAGTAATTGGACATTTTAATGTTAAATTAAGGTTTATACCCCCCCCCTCCCGTTGCATACTGCTACAGCTCATACAAGTATTATTATATCTTGAAAGAATATAAGTGTTTATTAAATAAAGCAACCACAAAACGTGAACGCAAACCTACCATCTCTGAAATTGGGGAGTCTGGGAGGTATGGTGGTGTCTTACCGACTAAAGTCATATATCTTTACCGTGAAGGAGGCATCAAAACTGACGTTAACATTAACTTGCACTTTAGACTCTCAGAATCTTTACCTCTGGATTTCTCTCTCTTTACCTCGGTATAGTTACTTCTTAACTGGCATTTTGGTGATATTTTTCTTCAGGTCCCTTAAAACTCAGAAATAAATACATACACAATGTATTTTTCTTTCTAATTATAATTTAATTGTAGAAGAAATCAATCGCGTGCTCGCTTACTTTTGACGCTATCATGGACTTGATCATCGAACATTTTTCTTTTAAAACTACGCTCTGAAAGATAGCTGCCTAGCTGAGACTAGATAGTCTCATCTAAATTATTCTTAAAATTTGAGCAAATAGTTTATCTATTATTTAATTTACCCTTTTTTGTGTTTATTAGATTAGATTGTTATCATAGCCAAGTCGTAAACCTCGTACAGTGTATCATTGCCATAAAAATCAATAAGTTTATTATAATGCACTTAAGGCATGTTCCACACTACACATTTATTTGGACTCTAATTTAACCAATATTACAAATACAATAGGTGTTTTTAAATTAGATCAACCCCATTCGTTTAGCTAAATAAAATAATTCAACTTTGATGCTTGAAATTCGAAAACTCAATATACTTAATCTGATAAAATTTCTTCACGAAATTTTAGAAGAGCATTCAAACGAAACAAATTAAATCTATAAAAGATAACGACGCAAAAACGACGTAGGTACTTAAAAGTTAAAAAGTAAGAACGATCTAAACTTTCGGTTTAGTACAAAACCAAAATTAATCGAAAACATTCATCTTTTCATTTACAGCTTTATTAAAACACAAAATAACAAATTTGACCTATTTTTTACAAAAACTTTAAAATTATTGTCGATGACGTCAATGATATCAACTTTTATTTTTATATTCGAACATACTGAGTAGTGCGAAACAAATTAGAAATCCATGTAATTAAAACTTAAAAATTAACACGCTAAAGAAAACTTAATTAAACTAAAGCAAGACAAATCTTATTTTAGGAATTGTGCCAAAAAAATGCAAATTATTTTCTCACAAAATATTCAACGTTTTTTTTTATAAGAGCAATATTGGGAAAACCACTTGAACACTGTAAATATAACGAATATAAAATGAAAAAAGTATTTTATAAGAACAAGAGAGGTTTGTCTTGTTCTTATCCAAATTTGTTAAAATAAAGCATTGACAATTTCATTTCTAAAAGATTGATTTGTAAGCGTAACCTCAAGCAAACTTCTTTTTGATTGTCAATATCCGAATCAATTTGCTACCACTAAAGAGCTTTTTATTAAAGAAGGTTAATTGGGAAACAAAAAACTTTTACTTGGTTGCGTAGTTTCAAAAATATGTTCAATTAATTGAAAATAAAATTAATTTAAATTTCCAAATTATTTGAGTGTTACCTATTACAAAGTTACATTTCCTTCCATTTTCACTGAAATGTTTATCGAAGATTCAATTTAATTTCTGTATTCCATTAATGCCCAATTCACGGGATGCAAAATCTCTGAAGGTTCAATATTCATAAATAAATTTCCAATTTGTAATTTTTAACTAATTCTTTTATTGAAATAAAATTTTAAATTGTCATTTTAAATCTATTTATCGACGCCAATCGGGATTGTTAGTGAGTTATAATATTCTTTCAATCTCTCGAAAACTTAACTGAAAGTCTTATTAAAAATTTGCTTACAGAGTATTCAAGAAGTGTTCTCCAAACAATAAGTTGACATTGTACTTGAGTTCCCGAGATCTGGTAGTTTCTTCAGGACGAATCGACCGCTTGCAAGGAGTTCTTCTTGTCGACCCGGATTTTGTCGATCAGCGCAAGGTTTATGGCCAAGTTACTCTCACTTTCAGGTAAGTTATAAAAAATAATAAAGACACTCAAAAAATTTCTGTTTATTTAATTTAATAGATTTAATGAAGTACATTAGGCATTTTACAGCAATAAAAAATTATATTTCTTTTATTACTAAAATATTATGTATACATCAACAATAAATTACAGTCATTAGCATTAATGGACTAATGAATAACGTCCAATATGCGTATAATGCTATACAGTTGGTAAACGTTAAACTTATGTTAATATTAATAAATAATAAGTAATAGCATAAATTAATAATAATGAACATTTTGTTAAAGTAAACGACATGTAAATAAGGATTTTAGTTCAACTCCTTAAATCGAAAACACAAACTTGTCTTTGGTGCATTAACAAATACTATAAAAAAGATAATACGTGCAGCTTAGACAAAAATTTGTAGCCCAGCACACAGCTCCAATAACGAATAAAGTTGAGACTATATCAGTTTCAAAGTAGATTTTAAGTTTGTTTATGTTAACAAATCCTATCTATAGTATTTGATATTTCATCTAACTACTTATATATTAATAATAAAATAATTAAAATAATTTTTTTTAATTACCTTTAATTTATAACCTTCACTTTCCAACTCCAGCAAACAGATGGCGCTAATTTTCATACTACAAAGATTCTATTGTAATGAACCTAAGCTGTACGTATTATCTAATCTATAGTATTTGGTATTAATGATCTCACGCTGGTGGTTCAAATCTCAGCATTTGCTGGTATTTGAAGGCGGTTTAAAAACCCCAATGCCAATAACAATCATTTAACAACCAATTTTATTTAATAATTTTTAAACATAAGTATGCTATGTGATTTTATTTAAATCACTGCTGTGCTTACTCAGTTTTTTTAGCTTGGGGGAGCAAAATATTGTCTTTCGTTTCACTGTGTACCATTCTCATTATTTATTAGGATTATATAAATTTTGAGATCAAACCTAAGTAAATTTTATATTTTGTGTTAAATAAAAATATAATTTCTTATGATAGTTTATCGAAAATCGCTTAGAACAAAATTTTAGGTAATCTAATGTAATAAAAGTAAAATTTTGTAATTGTGGTTTATTTTATAGATATGGCAGAGAGGACGAAGAAGTAATGGGACTAAAGTTTTGCAATGAAGCCGTAATGTGCTTGGCACAATTGTATCCACCACATCCTGCGGCTCAGCCCCCCGAGGGAAATACTCCGCTACAGGTAATAAAGACATTTTCATGCGGTATGTCATCGCTGACGCTCTTAAACAATTTCCAGAGCTAAAAGCGTACAGTTCGGGTTATGATTTCATTTGAAGTATAAATTTTATATGATAAAATAATGGAACTTCCTACTTGAGTAGATACTAACAAACCCATTACAAACATTATAATTCGTCATATAAATTTCGTACTTACATTGTTTTGCTTTAAAATCATTTTAAAAGAATTTGCATTTGCCTCGCTAATAAACGTGTTTAAATCGAGACTTTAGATATATTTACTCTATAAATACAAAGTGACTTTTAACAAAATGGATAGTTTTCAAACAACAACGCCAAACTTAAACTAACTTTGTTACTTTTGTTCTACTTTTATATTACAAAATTGAATAGTTTAATAATTTTATAGCAGCAGATGTTCAAGCTCAAACAGAATATTTTAAATATTTTGTTTTTATAATGGTAATTTATTATTGTCGATAATTTAATTCACAAATACACATACTATGCCCGAAGGTGATTTTCAGTATCTTCTTTTTGTGAAAATCTAAACTCAACCTTCCAAACATAATAGCGTTAAAATTTTATTTATTCATTATATGTGCATATATTATGTAAACATTTCCCTTGTATTAGTTAGATCAATAGTTTTCAGACTAATATGATATAAATAAATTCTCCTGTGACAGTTTCAACAGTCTACTGGTAGAATTCCTTCGGGTAAAATATTAGCTATACTAACTTACAAGGATTTCACACACAACAGCTCAGAGGTGAGCTTTTGCTTGTATTCGAAGGCAACTTAATGGTCTTTTTGGCAATTTCACCAAGACACGGATTTTGTTAATCCAGTCTCACTTTCTTTCAATTGCAATTCGTTTTAATTTCCTATTAATTCCTGTTATATTTATAAAAAGAAAAAATATTTTGGAATTTTTTATGTAATTTTTATTATTTATAATGAAGATTTAAACTCTAGTCCTCGTGCTAGACTGATCCATCATAGCAAAGCACAATAATAATATCTCACAATAATATGTCAAATGTTACGAAATCAAACTTAAAAATTGACATGAAAAAAATTTTAATCTAATACAAAAATAGTTGAAGTTAATTTATTTTTTTAAACAAGTTACCCTATGACCCTAAAGGCAATACGTAAGTAATGTATTAATATTAAACTAAATACCATTAATTAAACATAATTACCTCGTAGCAGTAGCAAACTAGCAATAACTAACAGATCAAGTTTAACTATTAAGGCAGAGAATTTATTACAAAATCAATATATTATTATGTACTTACAATATTTTAAATAATTATTATGCTTAAAATTATTCACTGTAAAATTTAATTAATTATCAATCTTCCTAATTTATATAACAGAAAAAATCCAGGTAAATTTAAATTTGCAATTTTGTTTTTTTTTTAATTGTGTTCCACTGTGCCCCGCAATGGTGTTCGCATTTGTCTTGAATTGCAGCAATATCCTACACATGGTAAGAATTTAACACCACGTTAATACAACATAATATTTAACACCTAGGTAAAATATAGGTTATTTTAACACCGGGATTAGGTATAACGCAGTATTTTTACTATCCAATTGACAACCTAGTTATAATCTAAGGTTTTTACTACTTAATTGACGACCTGGTTATAAAATGGTGCTTTACTATACTCAATGAACATCTTGGTAATAAAGTGGTGTTTTTACTACTCAATTAACACACTCGTTGGTGTCGGTACTATTAAATTAAAACACCGTAGCAGTTACGGTGGTAGTCATCTTGGAATTTACACCAAGCTAAAAATTAACGTGGAATGCAGACGACAAGTAAAAATATTTGTCTATAAATTTATTAATTTTAATCTTTTATTTTTAATCACTTTAATCTTACGTTAACCATAAGCTTGCAGCGCAACTCAGTAGGGTCTTTATTTGAATGAACTAAATATTATTGTATGAGATATTTTTTGTCTTAAAAACAATCGATCACTGAAGATTTTCTATAAAGGAAGAAGACCGTAAACTCACCTTATCAATCACTTTCCCAAGTGCATTTCCGTGTCCTGGTGGGCGTCGTCATCGTGGATGACTAGGAAAACGAATTTTTCCAGCGAGTATTTTAAATTTAGATTCGTTAGGTTAGATGTATTATCTTTATCTTGCTCTTTTTGCAAGTATAAAGCCTGGTTGCAGTCTTAAAGGTAATCTATGACGGCCATTTTAGATGAAAAACTGTATTTACTTTTGGGGAGAATGACAATTTTTCTCTACACGCTGGAAAAAGTAACCAGCTTCTCTTTTGTGCAGAGAGCCCTAATTGATGTTAAAAACTAACTAATTTGATGCAAAAGCAAGAGTGAGTTTCAATGTGACTAAAAACTTGAAGCAACTGCTCTTTCGAAAACATATGGACTCACAGATTAAAAGTAATATAAAAACTACTCATCCTGATAGCTATCGATGAGCTCACAATTTTTCTACCTTATACAAAGATACTTTCAAACCTACGAGTCCAGTAGTATCGGTTTGAGTACACCAACAATCGTTGCCTGTACCACAAACAATCGAAGATGATGAACCAACAACTTTGGAAATTTTTCTGCTGCTGCCGCATACTCCTCTAAAGGAAACTTTGGTGTCGAGCCGTCGAGACAATCGTAATCGCGACTTCAAAATCAAAACCCAACAGTTGGCGTTTGTGGCCTAGATGAAGACTGCGATAAAAATTAACTTCGCTCAAATTGAAAATTCTAAAATATATTGACAATTGGTGGTGGACACCAATAGGACACAGCAAATTAATATTAGTTGTTAAAAATGGTCAAAAAAATAGCAGTTTGGTGTAAGGCTTAAATTGGCATGCTACGGAGCAGTTCGATGTATGGTTGCAACAACTGCGCTGCTGTGATCTTGTAATGAGAATATTTTTTACTAAAGCAAATAAACTCCTCACCACACCTGGGATAGGTATTTTCCAGTATTAAGTGTGGTGAACCCAGGTAGAAAAACTAGCTCTGTTAATTTTTGGAAGCACAGAGCGCAGATTCTGAAAGAAAAAGAATTTGCTTCCACTTTTGCAAAATAAAAATGCCGATAGTTTTAATTGTATAATAAACAAATAAGTAGGTACAATCTATTATTTAGAATTAGCGGTAATAAAGAATGACTTACCCAAGTGCTCAAGTACGTTTACAAGATGTTATGCGACAGTAGTTTCACCACCAAAACCTTCTGTGTTGCCAATATGAAAGCAATGCTGTCGAAGCTTCGTTTCGCCTCGCTGCTAGGAACACCTGTAGCTGGCAAAACTGCTTGGTTGAAGGATGATGAATTTGATGCACCGAACAGAATTCGCTTCGTGCACAATCTTGAAGCACCTTGCACTGTTACACAACACAATAGATCGTAGATTTTGACTTGAGGATGGCAAGATAATCAAACACGACCTTTTAGTCGTTTTCAAAGTTGAACACGCGTTCATTCAATTGACTTTTAATGTCGGCGTTGACTTTGTCAGCTAACACTTTTATTTGACGCCTCAGGTTAAATCCCAACATTGCACCCTTGCGCAATTGCAATTATCTTGAATATGATAATCTCAACAGACTTCTAATTGCACTTTTAAAAATGCCTCCGTCTTACTTGACAATTCAACATGAAGCCTCTGGCTTGCGCGCCAAGTTGGTAACGAGCCGTGGTTGCGCGGTGGCAATGCGCGAAGAAGCAAAGAATTCCTACTATGGGCGTAGGGCGCAATCGATAATTAAAGGTCGCGGAAAACGCTTATGCAAATAATTGTTACAATCTAAAGCCTTGCTTTAGATTTCACAAGGTTAGCACCCTACCAGAATATATGTTTATGCAAGTACTCAAAGAACCGTGAATGCCAAGTGTAAATTTAGTATATCACATGGTTAAAAAACTAGATTAACAAGAAGTAGAAGATTAAAAAAGAAATGCTTCCTACAAAACGCAAATATCAAAAAACAAAAGGATTAAAAATAAAAATTCGCTAAAAATCTCGACTTTCGCGAAATAAAATATCGTGTGCTTGCATTGTAGATAGGGCCGGACTTACAAATTAACAAAATAAAAAATTTTGTTACACATTGGTCAGCTCTGATGATGAACATGATGGTGTTCAGAACTATTGTAAATGACTGATCCGGCCTTGAAAATGGTAAAATCGGGATGATTGATATTTCTAAATATTTTAATTCCTACTTATTTCATTAGAATGATAATTAATTAAAAAAAAATTGTCTGAGTAAAAACAATGAAAGCAGAAAATCCTGTGCTTATCTCTACTGTCACTAGCCTAATGAATATGGTAGTGGTCCAATGTATTAAATACCGCAGAAATCCAAAAAAAATTGCTGAAATCGACAATCGGACCATTTGATCATTTATTCAAATTGAACTGGATTTTTCGGGTTCTCTAACTAAACTGAACTCTAGAAGGATACTTATTCTCCATAATAAAATTAATTAAAAATATTTCAATACGAGATCGCCAGGATAAACCAAGGGTGTCTCGTGAATTAATGTTAATTAATAAAATAAATAATATTTAGATGAAAAGAAAAATAATAATGTCTAAAATTTTATACCTTGAGGTGCATAACAATAAACTTCTTTAAGCCTGCTTGTAACTAGGAAGAAAACTTATAAACCGCAATTTTCGGGATGATTTTCGGGATAGGGTTTATAAAAACCCACTAAGACCAAGAAAAATAATTTAGTCGGCTACAGTTGTTAATATTATAAGTAGTCAGACAACACAATTTAATCATCTTTATGTTCAACTGATTATATCGTAAATACGTAACCTATGCGATGGGATTTATCTGCAGATAAATGAGAAAGCATCTCGCTAACATCGACGATAAGGAAACTTAAAAGTTCATCAATTCACGACTATTAATACTACTAAAATAGATATTATCCAAATTGCAATCTAAATAATTATTAATGAGATTTTCATCACGCAGGTAAGCCGGAAGATCACCACCCGTTGCACCAAAGCAAACATTGTTTTAATTAAAAATTTTTTGCTTACCCTAGTTTTGAAAAGTTAAATTGCTATAAAAAAAATTAAACAAATAATATGAAAAGAAAGGTAATTCACAAAATAAATTCTAATTATAAAAGTTCTAATTATAGCAAATCAAAATTATGGCACTACGACTTGCCTAATTATCAACTTTTTATTGCGAAACTTTTGCGAGTAAAATCGAGTCAAGTTTGATTGCCAAATTTTTAATTGCGTTGCCCTACAGAAACTTTGTAATTTAAATTGATGAATTAATTATTTTCTACGCAAAAAGGGTACACAACAATGTTTATTTAAAATTTAACGGGACATAATGCATAATTTACATTGTATTCTATATTTAATGCAGCTGAATGAATACGAAATAACCACGAAAATAATATAAAAATTTGAAATGAACAACTTCAACAATCTAAATAAGGAAATCATAATGAACAACAGTTGAAAATATTTTTGAACATATAATTTAAATTCTAAAAACCAACGAAGCATAAAAGGAGTGCTGCGGGAAGCTTTTTGTTGAACGCACCTCATCAAACACTGCTGAAATTATGAAGTACGAACAGATTTGAAAATATGAAATGAAAAGACAGGAAGATTTCAAACGCCGAAATTAAAAATTAAGATAATTTATTTTAAGGGTAACCAGAATTATTTATTATTAAGTCAGCGGAAAGCAAAATATGGTAATATTAATTTTGTACTCTCAAAAATTATTCGTTGCTGTTAACCTGATCAAGTCAATGTACTTTCAAAATCAAATTTCAAACTTTGTGTGTAAGTCAACACAATCTTGAATAAAGAAAACGCTACTGATTAAATTAGTGTTTTACTGTTTCTTTGTAATACTATATCACATTGTACACGTTGCTACTATTTTCACGTCAAGTGGCTACAAACTTTAGAAACACCTAGAAAAGTTATTTCGTAATACTTTTCAAGTTATCTATTTTGGGAAACGTTAACGTCAACATAAGTTTTGATAAACTTCCTAGTGTTAATATGAAGTTAAGCTAGTAAATTTTGTCAAGCATTCTGTACGTGTTAAAATCCACATGGAGTTAACACGAATTAGAAATTTAGCAAAGCGGTTATACTCATCGTTAACTATTTATTAAAAGTTACTTTGATAACTATAATTACTCTAACAGAGGTCATTATAATCAAATGACCAGTGGATTACCGACAAATAACTCACTAAAGATGAGACAATAAATATCTAATAGAAGAGAACCAAGTCGTAAACTTTAGAATAGACAATGATCCACATCATAAACGGAGCACATATAATTAAAGCTAAAATTGATTTAATTTTACGTAGGAAATTTTAGTAAGCACGAAAACTATTTGTCATAACTCGAAACGTTACGAGACGTGCGGATAACATAATATGTAGTTATTTTCATAATAAAATCAGCCGACTACGGGCTAAAAAGATAGAAAGTTAAAACATCTCTAGAATTGACATTTTCCACCTTATAAAGTAGTTAAAAAAGATTGATGGAATTTTTCCTCAATCTCAGGGAGTTGTCAAGTATCTTCCTAGCTAAAAAAATAATTAAATGAAAGTGCTCAAAATACTATGTGAATATTTAGCTTCTCCTCTTTATGTATAGCTCTGCTACCCAAGGACTTACAGAACAGATGGTGTTAATATGCAGATATCAAAGTTAAGAATAATTTGATTCTCTAATAGAGGAAGTAATAAAATAAGTAAAAATAATTTTTTAAACTTCTTGCACCGAAAGATGAAGATGACCGATGAAGACGGTCGTCAGCTAGAGCGGTTAAGTGCGTTGCTGCTAATGCTGAATGCCTGGTTCGACTCCGGGCTTAGTAAAACTTTAGTCTAACCGGCTTCTCTCGGAAGGCAATGGCAAACCACCGAGGTGTAATCTGCCTGGTACATCCTCTCTGGAGATGAAGTGTATACACTTCCCGCGGTTCGGGGCCCGCGTTAAGCAGTAGGTCCCCTCTGTGTTTGAGGGGAACGCACAACACAGACATAGGAGAGAGGTCGCCAACGTCCGGGAAACCGGATATGGCACATGAAGAAGAAGAAGCACC
This sequence comes from Cantharis rustica, assembly GCA_911387805.1. Classification (NCBI taxonomy): domain Eukaryota; kingdom Metazoa; phylum Arthropoda; class Insecta; order Coleoptera; family Cantharidae; genus Cantharis; species Cantharis rustica. The sequence continues at coordinate 43,959,630 of OU426879.1, forward strand.
GAAAGATCCCAAAGATTTAATTTGGCTTAACAAGTACAAAAATTCCTAACTCCCTTGTATTATTAAAAATGTTCAAAATGTATTTTGTATTTAAAAGAACAGAACCGTACTTAAAAATTAATAAATTAACTTTGCATCATTTTGACACATGACACGTTTATAGGAAGAACTAAATGATTGAAGTAATCATCCAGCACTAAAGATGCTTTGTATCGAAGACCATACTGTACAGATGCAACATTACTTAAGAATAAAAACCGCCCTAATGAAAATGCCTTTTAAGTAAGAAACAAGTCAGTCTGCATAATAAAAAATGACGATGGTAGACTGGATTGAAATTATAAACCAAAATCTGCATAACTAACATAGCCTGAATCTTTCAAAATGAAAAACAAAAATATGTGAGAGTAATAGAACTCTTCTTCGTAATAGTTATATTTTGTCAAATAGACTAGCACGTGTAACAAAATTTTGTTATTTTGTTTGGTTTGAATACGGTCTTATCCCCCTAGGCATGCGCCCACAGAATTTGTGCAAGGTCGAGAGATAATTATGTGACATTTTTGACTTTGATATTGCAGCCAGAAAATGCAGTTTAAATTCAATTTTGTTAGGAAGCAACTGTTTACCATCGATTACCATCTGTTTTTAAGTACAATTGATAATTTGAGATTAACTCTATACTGCCAGACTCGTGGGTTATAGGGGTATCATCTGTATAAGTGACGATGTTGTAAGCTCATCGATAGCTATCGGGGTGAGTAGTTTTTCTTTACCTTTAATCTGTGCGTCTGTATTTTTTTGGAAAAGCAGTCTACATTTATTTTTTGTCACATTGATTAGTGACCTTCAGTATTACCTGCAACGTGCACGAACAAATTTGTTTGTGTTTATTGTAATTATATTTTGCGTATATTTATTGAGAGCATTGATACCGATAATTGTATTAAAGAGTAACTTAGAGTCTGGATTAAAAGTTCAGGTTAAAGTTCAGATTAAAAGAGGCAAAGTTTCATTAAAGATTAAATTAGAGATTATATTAAAGATTGGTTAGTGTCTATGTTCCGATATGCTAGAAAACCAACTTTGCTTAGCCAGAATTGGTTAATCTTACAACTACAGAACAAATTATTTATTTAATTACAATGTACAATTCAAAATAACGGCAGAAAGTATTATAACATTACAATAAATTTATAATAACATCCCTGAAGCCGCCTGAACTCAAAAATCGTAGTTTCAGAATGACAGTAATATGTTTTTTAATCAAATAATAAGATTAATTAGAGGAGAGTTATGGTTTGATGCTGAAATGCTTCGACTACCATTAGAGATTCTTTGGTTCGAGCTCGAGTGAAGCAAGAACTTTATTCTAACCGTCCTACCTCGGCGGGTAATGGCAAAACACCGAGGTAGTATGCCGTGAAAAACCCTTCATAAAATAAAGTGGTTAGCCAAAACTTACTGTGGGTTGTTGTGCTACTGTATAATTTGATAAATAATGGCTTGGTGGAACACACTTTCGATATCAAGATAAGCAAAATGCACTATTATATTGATGATGACAGTTGCACAACTAAACGACAACTGCGGTCCGTTCCGTCCATTCAAAAATACACAACTTTGGTATATTTAGAAATAGTACGAATTTAAAAATTTTCTAATGAAATTATAGTAGTTGAGGGTGTAAATAATAATAAATTTTAGGAATTCTTCAAAATTTACAGTAAAAAATTAATAAAAACCTAAGGCAATTATTAGATTTTTTGTTTTTGTGGTTTTTTTGTTATACAACTGTTTCCTGAGATAATTTGGTAATTTCTATGTCATTTCCAAAGCTATTTAGGTCTTAAATTATGTTAAAATAACATTTTTTCTTTTTTTTTTAGTAAAAACATTCTCTCTAAACGACATATTTAATAAAATAGCTGACTTTGTTAGTAAAACATCACCAGAGGTCGCTCGTAGCTAAAAATTACTGGTCTAAAAAGATGGAAATAGATAGATTTATAATTTAATGTTCACTGTTACACTTTTAGAATGCCACTGCGAGCAGCTCCGCCCCTAAAACACTTTTTATTTATACCTCTACTATATTACTTAATATTAGATATTTTCATTTATTTAATCGTATCTGCAGGCTCACCGATAAATTCAAAATTTGTAAAGTCTTAGCCCAGCACAACGACGACGAAGGATTACATTGAATCAAAACAAAGCTTAATTAATTAATTTGTCATTGTCATTCACATCAATTCGATTTTGAAATATTTTAAGCATTTTAATTAATTTTGAAGTGCTTTTATATTTTAAAATTTAAAACCTAACAATTTTAATTATTTTGTCTAGAATTAGATTATAATTCTTATTTTCTGTATAATGAAATAATAATTAATAATATTGTATTTATAATATTTAAAAGCATATTGGGCTTCTTGAAAAAAAAGTATCAATAATAATGATTTAATATTTTGATGTAAGGTGCAGCGCTCTACCGGTGTTATGATATTATAATATTAATTAAAAATATATTTTTTCCAATTATGAAGATAGTTATACTTTCACTTGATTTTTTTTTTTGATTGTTGTTAAAAATGCACCAATAAATTAAGCACATTTGAAAAGAATATAAATTACTTTAATAATTAAATAATCGCCTACAAATTACCGAATAGCCGGCTTAGATCCAATTATATAATCAGAGTTAACCGACGGAATCAGCCTTTGGTTACTCTGATTGGATTAATCGTAAGTTGATACTGGGTTAGTCCTGATCCGAGGTTGATCTTTGTTAGTTTCTAATGTAGTAAAGCGAATATGTTATTATGTATACGGTGATTGAAATATAGATATTCTTAAGACCGCTACACGATAATCAAACACATTTGTTAGGTAACGTAGTTATTCAAATTGTTCAAAATACCAAAGGTAAGAAAAATGCAACGGTAAGGCGTACTTTTTGAAGTATAGATACTATAAATTTTAACTAATTCGTGAAGTTATCTCATGCGGGTGGTGTATTGTTTCAGCTCTTAATCTTTGCTTTATTGTATAGAAAAGAATAACATTCTTGGCTTGTAATATCTCTTTAATAAATATTAGCGGAGAACATTGATTAAGTTTGATGAACTTTAACAGAGCAAAATTCTTTCGTTCAATATTATGTAAGTAATATTATATTTTTATGTTAGTAATACAATCGCGGCATAGAGGGTAATAATGTCAACTTAATTAAAAAGATTTACTACGGTTTTGCTACTGTTTAGATTTCTACGTGAGTGAAAATGTACTTAAGCTTTTAACTAATGCTTCAATTCTATTTCTGAAGCTAAAATGTGCTTTTCAGAATTAAATCTAATATAATTATTGAACAACGTTGTTAATGTACCTACCTACATAGGAGATGTAAAACAAATTTTCGTCAAATAGTCGTATGGAAAATTACTTATTAAAGAGTGACGTGCTGCTCTATTTAATAATTTTCGGGACATTGCTTCCACGTGATTATTTAAATTTAAAGGGTGTACGAACTATTGATTTTAAAGACTTTTTAGGATAAATTTATATTTAAATATCGAGTTAATCGACTACGTTAAAGAGTACAGCAAATCGGAATTAAGCTGTTCATCGTTTCATCTTCTACCAAAAACAGTTAAATTACATTGATATTGTTTTTTTAATATTTTTATTGTTATTTTTATGTTTTTGAATAAAAACCAATGTGAATAATAAAATAATATGAAAAAACAAAGTCATAATCATTTTATCCTGAAGCACTTAAAGTACTTTATCTAGTTATGATAATAAAGTATCACTTTATTATGACGTTTTACGTTAAACAACGTTGCATTTTGTGTAACTTCCACCTTAATCTTTACCGTTCGCTGTAGTTTTATTCGTTTCGTTACGTGTTTTTTTATAAAATTATTAATTTTAGCAAATCTACGCGCATTAAATAATATGAGATTTCATGTCTAGTTAGGTAAATAACTATTAGAGTTTTTCCCAAAAAAAAGTTCTACTTTTGTTTTTAATAAAGTTTTTCGGCTTTTGCACTTTGTGCGTGTCGTTACAGAATAAAGCAAACAATAATAAATTCTCGACTTAATTAAACTACGTAGCACTAAAATATAATTTATCCATACATTACAGAGTTAACTTAAACCCTACATAGATATACTAAAAATTTTTCGACATACTTCGTGATGAAAACTACCTGTAACTTTCATCAAAATAATAGATGGAGATTGTAGATACTCCAAAAATTTTGCAACAAGATTATTATGAAAGTTATACTCGTAACTTGGGTGAAATATTAAATATTGCAAACTTTTAAGTAGCGCTTTTCTAAAGTAGCCTGTCATCTTTCAAAGCTATTCTTTTGTTAAATTTTGCTTTATAGTCAGAAATATTGACATAATCGATTGATTTGAGATTTAGCCGCTAAAACTGGATAACAACAATAACTTTTATTTTGGTTAAAAATTTACAATATTTTGCCATTGAATATTAAATAATTAGACAAATACTTTTGAACGTTCAGTTCAATTTATAATATTTTCCTAACATCGGTCTGATATTTATTGTCAAAGAGAAAAATAAATTCCATAATGTATCGCTTTCTAACCGGTTAAAAGCGCGCGATCAATTCGTTAATAAATCATAACAAACGTAACCTGTGGTACTGTATGCTATTTCATAATATTTACTATGTATATATTTTTTTCAACCAAAATAAACATCTAATTAAAATAAAATAAAATGATACGTCATATATAATGTAGTTAGATACTCATGAACAGGGCCGGATTTAAAGGTGTGCAACTCGGGTGCAGTGAAAAATAAAATATACCTGTAGATATATTAAATTAAAACAAATTAATTTTTTTATTTAGGATGCGTTGCTGAAACGATTAGGACCAAATGCCTATCCATTTAGTATGGAAATCACTCCGATGGCACCACCAAGTGTACAATTAGTTCCCGCTAAAGAGTATAGTGGAGCACCCATCGGTACTAGTTACGACGTTAGAGCCTACTTAGGTAAGTAATTTATAATTATACAAAAAAAATATTTAATATTATTTTATCAATATTACAATATATTATTAAATTAATTAAGTTGCTAAACTAATTTTTTGTATTTGTAAAGATCGGATTGGTTGCAATTTTCTCGACAGTAAAAACTCGAGAGTGTTTTATTTATTTTCCTAAACAAAAAAAAATTGTTTGTAGAGAATAGGATATCAAACTGAAACAGTTTCCTTTGTCCGTAAGTTAATAGACCACAAAATGACCGTAGCCTAAAGAAAAACTTACAAAAACAGTTGCAATGTTTTTATATATTTAATTAAAAAGCTTTGTAGTATCCGGCCTAAAGTAATGTTAACTTGTTAAACAGAAAATTAAATTTAATTACTTTTATGGAACTTTATTAAACTATTTTCCTAAATTTCATAACGGTACTTTAGATATGTAAATGAAACGCTGTACGGAGCAAATTTGCAGAAATTCGAATAATTAGTTAATTTACAATAGAAAGCTATGCTGAGTGCATTTGTGCAAAAAATATTCAAAAGAAAAATTCTTAAATTTGCTTGTTAAAACATATTAAAATTCAGATTTTTATTCTGTAAATAAAATTAATCGCAACCGAAAGTCCTAAAGTTTCCCCTTGAAATTTAACCCACCTCATGATAGGATTAGGAGTTCGGTTTATTAAGTTCATTTTTGTGATAAATCTATTACAACTTCTAATCTATTTCACTTTTATATTTATTATTTTCAAATTTTTACATAACCTGATAGGGATATTAATTTATAATAAATTGACAGTTACTTTAACATTTTAGGTTATGTTTATAATAAGTCGAATTAACAGGAATCAAAAATTATGACGTTAACTATTTTACAACCAAAAACCATAAATATTTTTATATTTTTCAAATTGACAGTAAATATAGAAGTGGAATCGAGTGCAATATTAAATTCAAAAACATTTTTTGAACGTTAAAACGACAAGCATAAATAATAGCACTGTAAAATATAAGTGACAGTTCGAATGACGGTTGACAGTCAGCAAGTCAATAATAAATTATTATTCACCAGTGCTTAATAATAAAAGTAGGTTGCGAAAAACAATTTCACAGTACAAAAATCGGTCTATATTTTTTCAGTTAGTAGGAAACTAGTATAAGGTAGAAGACATTGTTTTATTGAGATTGAAAAACAAAATTTTTTTTATTAAATAAATCGAGTCGAGACAACCACAATTTTTTCTCTAAACAAACAAAAATCTAAAACAAATTCAAAATGTTCAAACTGATTTAAAGTTAAATTCAATTCAGAATTGACAACTTCAGTTGTTGTAGCAAAAGTTTTCATACCTGATAACATACTTTTTTGTCCTAGGTCCGAAAAGTACATACTTTTTTGTATACAATGTTTATATAGGAAAGGAAAACCGCAACTTTCATGTCTGAAATTGCTACTTTCACTTGGCTTAGAGAAAAAATATTTACTTGAGTAACTAAAGCGACTGTTATTTATTTTAAATTAAATTATATAAAGTCAAGCACACTAAAAATTTAATAAATTCGATTTAAAGTGCGTTATATAAAAAAAAAACAGTGCAATATTTTAAATTTTAACAAATTTTATACAACATACGTAGATTTTAATTTAAGATATTTTATCAATTGGAAATAATATCTTTTTTAAATGAACGAGTCCTCACTTCGCAGCTTCTAGCTTCTACCGCACATTTTTAACATTGTAAAAACATTGCCTAAAGTAAAATTTAAAAAATTTGTTTTGTAAAAGATAAAAAATGATACGATGTTACAGATCCAGGGGTCTGGGAGGTATAGAATACCACCAACTCGAGCAAATATAATCAATAGAATAGAATTATGAATTGAATTTAAATAAATTGAATCTTAATGCATTTTTAAGAATTAAATTAAATTTAAAATTAAATTATAATAAAAATTTGTTAGTTAGTTTTCAACAGAAACATCGTGACGTTTTAAAGGTTCTCTTGGCAAATCAACTCGGTACTTAATTGCCTTTGACATTGCCTTCCGAGGAAAACCATTGAAATAAAGTTTTTATTCTGGGATTGTCTTCATGCTTCGGAGGGCACGTAAAGTCTGCGGTACTCATGATTTGAACATTAAAAGCGGGGTACAAATTTATCTTTATTATCTGCGTATGCCCAGCTTTGCTGGGACACGAACCAAGTATAGACGGAAATGGGAGAATCGTCAACTCTTATTAGAGCTTGGATATCTCTACAAAGACGTTGTTTTTTTGGCAACCGTAGAAGAATGATTAAGATTTAATTTTCTTTTCATCATTTGAAAGCAAACTAAAACGCACGAAATAAAAGATTAGAAACTAAAGTGCACGTGGTCAAAATGTTAAAATATTAATGACAATTTGATGTATTTATTTTATAAAGTTTTTTTTTTGTAACCCCCTATTTTATAGCTACGACATTTATCGACAAAATAATTAACATGCAGTATTTTACAAAAAATGTAATTACTCGATTGATTATTATCTTACAAAAGCTAAATTAGACTTAAAACCTGCTTCGCGATGTACTCTATCATTTAAAAAAAACGCAAGTTGATCAATTCAATAGTTTCGGAGATTACGCGTGACAAAAAATACCATTTTACATTTATATATTTTACATTAAAATAAAAAAATATATAGTAGATAATATTTATTTTAATATATTAAAAATGTATTTTTCGCTTTGTTCTTCAGAAATTAAAGTTTATTTCCTTTTATGCGGGTGGCGTCGTCGGACGCTATTTGGTCTTAAGGTAAAAATTCTTATGGTGCAGTTTAATACACAGCATTAACTTGCTCTTGTAGGGGGGGGGGTATCACCTAACTACTACCGGTATACCGGCACTGTCAAGGTGTGGACTGTAAAAAAAGAAATGGAAATATTAAAGAAGTGGAAAAAATATTACTAAACATTGGTTTTCAATTAAATTAGTAAATTCCATTTCTTATGGTATTCAATGGTATACAATTGGGTTTGCACGCAAAATATTGTGTTACCTACGCTTTTCAACGTACTTGCAGTACTTAGCTTCAAAGTATCGCTGTGGTTAAGTCCCAAGAAAAATAAATTTAGATGAGGTGTAAAATGAGGAATGAATAACTAATTAATAACTAAAATCAATTAAAAAAGACGCCACACATTTAAGATCGTTAATTTAATTTTAATCGTCAATTTAATTCTGCTTTATTCGACTCAGTTCCATACTATAAAATATTTAAATTTTATTTAAAAGTCGTATGTGGATTTTCCGCAGCAATGTAGCTAACAAGCTTACTTATAATGTGGAAGAATCTGTAGGACAGACAAAATAGCTCTTAAGCAATCGAGTGGAGCAACATAAAACAGATAAAAAAGATGGTAAATTGCGTTACAAGGAAAACGATTGAGGTTTATTTAAAATTCATATATGGTAGTTGATAACAAGTGCGGCCTATCTGCTCCACTTCTGGTGAAGACAAACCACGTCATAAAATTTAATAAGGTAGAAATTTTAAAAATAAAGTATCTGGAAGAAATTTTATACTTCAGAATACCAATAAATATTATTATTGATAGGTTAATTAAGGTGCATTCTGGAATATTAAGAGATAAAAATGGATTTATAGTCTGTTTTGGCTTTCTCATGTCTGCTTATACATAATTTGTAAGTATGGCGGTTGCTTTTCTGAGAATACCATTCAAATATTCAAATTTATTAAGGTACCGGAAAATAATACTATATAATTTACACTTTTCTTGAAGTTGAAACATGTACAGGACAGTGTCCTATAATGGCATGATCGATAAAACAACATACTTGCTTTTGATAAGAAATTACTATGTCGGAAAATAGAAAAGAAAGGCAGGCGTCCCTTTCAAACTGTTTGATTATCAAATCAAACAAGTATAAATTCTTTAATCATAATAGTGAAATTGAGATTAGTAGGTAACTTTCAATATTTATTATAAAATCTGACTAAAAAAATTATAAAAGTTACAGTTACAAGCTTGTAACAGGAATATCGACTGACCCAGTGAAACCAACAATTATCTAGCTTCTTCATTATTTATAGCGTCTATCCTAGCACTTTCTACTAACTGATAATCGATATTACTACTTAAATTTTTATGTTTGAATTTAAAACTTTTGACTACAGCAATCGAGTAGTTCTTTTCATTAATTTGTAAGTGATGAATTGACACAAAAATGTTTGACAAAATTATAGCATCTGAGAGTTTGTTAATGTCTTCATTCTTTCCATAACGATCAACTTTCACGCTATCCCATTCTCCGTATTCACTGAACAATCAAATGTGCAATATACCAGGCCTCGGAGGCTGAAAAGTTTTAAGTGGGATGTTACGGTTTTTCTTCCCGACCCCCTACTGTGAAAGTCGTTAGTTGTCACATCAGATTTTTAATTTTAAATAATTTTAACTTTAACTTAAGATCATTATTATCAAGTCATCTGCAGAGATGATCGAAATTGGAAAGAAATTTTCTGTGATTGACGCTTGACAGGCTTTGAATCGATCATACTAAAGTCTCTCAGTTACTTATTTAAAAAGAACTGCCAGCTGAATCTATTGGAATTGTCTGTCACACATAAAAATGCAATAAATATGGACCAATCTCCTGGCAGTTACCAAATAATTTATTTACCATTCTTTCAAATGAAAAAAATACCGAAAGCTTTATCAGAGCTTTTAACTGTAGCCAATATTTTTGCGTGTAATTCCAACACTAAATAGAAAAATCAATTTAAAGGATCAAGTGATTACTATTTACGACAAAATCTTTCTAAGCTATCCTTTTGCATGGTACTTTCAGGTTTATATGTATATGAAAGGCAGACTTAAATTTTCCTTCATGTGCCAGGGTATTTTATGACGAAATAAAGACGACTCTTAAAAGTAATCTGCTATTTACGTACGAAATAGGCCAAAAATGTTGCTGTATTTTGGGTAAAACATTTATTTTTTAATAAGTGCATGGCAATATTTATAATTAAGGGAAAGTAAAGTTTCTTTTCTAATTTTATTAATTTTTAATTTTTTAAAGATCAGGTTTTTTCTCGCTTCTTACAGAAATCATTTAGATTTTTTTTTATATTTATGTAGGTTTTATTTAATACAATTAATTTGCATCGTCTAAAAAGTAAGTACAAATTTTGTTTTATGTGTTGTTTATAATACAATTTTCATTTTCCTCGTTATCCTAATGTGGTAGAATAAGCAGGCAAAACACTTTGAAAGGGGGTTTTAAAAATTTGATACTGATTAAAGTGAAAACGGTGATTTAAATTCATTTTCTTGAAACTAAATGTTCAATTTGCAATTTGAATATAATTTTATTTAAATCATCCAAATGAGTAATGAACAAACACAAAAATTTTTATCGATATCTGCACACAGAAAGGAATCATTAATTAACAAGATTAAAATTTATTTTGATAAATTTGAATATTTCTTCTTTTTTAACACCGCAATAAGCTTATCTTTGCTATTAATAATTTAATATTCAAAATAATAATTGATAAAGGGACGTTGACCCTCTTTCAAATTGCAACATAGAAATTTTATTAAAACAACTTGGCTATCATATGTAACGCGTAACTTTATTAGTGAAAATTGTATGAGTATTTCATTTTGTTAGGGTAGCTAGTAATTGCTTATTGCTTTGATCCTTCGTGTGCAATTTTCCACAGATCCTTTTGCAAATAACCAGGGATATAGGTAATATAAGGTTGTCTTTGTTGCAATTTTATTACGCACCATTTCCCGCAACTATATTGTTTACTTCCGGTTTCATATTGATTCTAAATTTAAATGAAACATAAATTAATAAATTACATTCCTGAAAACTCCTCTTGACTTCATTTCGATTATTTTCGTTTTCTAAACTGAAATAATACTTGAAAAAAATTTTATTTTTTCTGCAAGTTAAATAATTCATAAACAAAAATGAATTATTCATGAAGAAAAACATTGAAAGACGGATAGATTGAAATTTACATTTCGCTGCATAAAATTTTATTTTAATAATTTTTTTTGATTAGATTTTACAATTTGCAATTATCGATTTCATCGCAAACTTTTAATTATATAATATTGTAACTCCATCGAATCAAAATATGGAAATAATTTCTTTTCGGAGAGAATAAAATATAATTTATTTAAAAACTATTTAATCAAAAACTTTTCTTGTAGATAAATAACTTAAGGGAAAGGTCATTCAATTTTTCTTGACGAAAATAAATAATACTACGAGTTTATAAATTATTATGCAAAATCATGTTTATTTACAAAAACTTTTTTTTGTAAACTTTTGAAACTTGCAATATAGGTCAACATTTACTTTTATGTAGTTGACACGTTTTTGTTATCAATATTCTATGCTGGAAGAATTTATGAACCTTACTTTATTATTACAGATTTTATAAAAAGTTGATACTTTGACACTTGAAAAATTAAAGGCTTTGCGCTCTTTTAAAACGGGAAAATTCATCGACACGGTAATCCATCTTTAAACTTTTTCCAATTTGGAAGTTTTCAGTAATGTAACGAACGATCCTTATAGGATACTCCTAAAATAGTATACGCTACATTATGTGGATACAGGAAGTTTCACTTTTTTATAAAGTTTTTTTATTTAGTATCAAGCCTTGCGTGTTGGAGTAGCAAAACGTTGCATGGCTAAAAATAATTGTAGTTATTTTTTTTCAACATTATTAATTAAATCATTTTTGTCGTAATACATTTCTCGCGAAATGTAGGTACAAGTAAATATAATAAAATTTGGTAACGTTTGAATAGTGGAAGGCTATTAGTGCAAAAAATATTTTCGTTTCCTACTAAAATAATTAAAAAACAATTAGCTATATTAATTCGAAAAAAAATCTCAGTTCATTTACTTAACACAGTGCACAAAAAACAGAAATATTCTAAAATTGTTAAAACTTATAATTACTGTAATGCCAGATTAGTGAATAGTAAGACAATTAGCTTAAAAAAAATAATTTATTTAATTACTCAACAAATTCTTGTAATTCTTAATTTCTCAAAACTGTTAATTAAAAACGGATTAACCACATAATTTATTATGTTATTATTATTCTATGCAATACAAGAAAATCCATCATAATTCTCAAAAATAATTCCGCACAATTTATAGACGTTTTTGGGTCTCTGTTTATAAACCCTGATACTACGCAGTTTTAATTAAAAAACATCCAAATCAAAGAGAATTTTTTATTTTACAATTCATTGTACTTTACTTAAATAAAGAATTAATAAATTAGTACACAAATCTTGAATAATAATTTTTATAAAGCATACCATAAAAGTAAATAATTACAAGGAGGGGATTAGTTTTTCAGGATTACAAACCAGGATAAAATCCTTTTTTTTTTAAATTAATTAGAGAGCATCACACAAAGCAGATTAAATTTCTCACCTAATTTTATTAATAAAAATATGTAGTAGTTTATATTTCTGATTGAAAAATAATAGTGTTGTGACCATAAGACGTCCACAAAGGTTTTTCCAAACGATAGAGAAAACTTAATTTTTTTAAGAATATGAACTTAATTTTTGTATTGATTACATTTTCTACTTTATTATCTTTATTCGTCTTTAAAATAAGTTCAAAATTTGATTAATTTTGACTGATCGACTTGACTGCCCACGTAACATTAGATAAAACGTTGTACTCCACTCGCCTGTCGGTTGACGCTGCTTGTTCAGTAATCTATCTTTTCCATCGTTTATGGTATAATATGCTATTTAACCATTCATATTATTTATTATTTTATTTAATGTTTTTGATATCATTTTAATGTTCTGCCTGATAAAATGATTAAAATATAACTTCATTTAGTTTTATATTTATGCATAATTATTAATTTAACAAAAATTGTCACTTAATTTTTTAATTTCATGAATTTTATATTTTTTATAGCATTCCTTTAAATTTATTTAATTTAAATATTACAAAACAAAAAAAAATTTTAAGCTGTGATTCAATTTTACGGCTTTCTTGTTAGATATAAGAAAAGAAATAGGAAATAGAATATCTTAAATCGGAAGTAGAAATGTATTAAAAAATAAAATTGGTGGAATGGCTAAAAAAGTTTTATCTTAAAGTAAAAGCGTATTCAACTAAATGTCGGAATAATTTCATACATTAAACAATTGGAGCCCGGTATTGACTAACCGATAACGGCAAAAGTTTTATACGATCATCTGTTTCATGCGGAATTATATTTAGATATTGTCGTAAACTCTCCTATACTTTTTAGATAACTACATTTAAAAAAATAAGAGCTGTTTTATTTTATTTATTTTTATCAATTATCATTTTATTAATGATTGAATTGCTTCAAAATAAAAATTTTATTTTTATTTGTTAAATGGTTCGGTGGAGGCGCTACGCCGCCTTCCCAAAACAAAATATTTAATCATATTAATTTTTATTCAATTATAGCTAACTCTAAATGCCTAGTATTTTTAACCGCATGGTATAAATTTCTGTAATGGCCTGGGGGTATAAAAGAACCCCCAGAGACAGAGTAGTATGGATTTAAAAAGTGTAACAATCGGTGCTCGCTTATTTTCTATACTTACAGATTTTAAAAAAATTTTAACTTTATGGTAAGTACCCGAAAGTTCCTAGTAATGTGGACGGGAGTTTCGAAAATTTTTGGAACTTAAAAATATAAAACTTCAGTCAGAATATGGACAATTAGAACTCGATCAAACATTTCGGTGTGATAATATATGGAAATAATGAACAATAACTGAAATATTTTAAATTTAGATTATGATTTAGTACTAACTGCTTCTGAGTTGGAAATACGTAATCAAAATCTTGAAGATCTATATTGTCATGAATTTTTAGGGATGATAGCCAGTTACAAGCTTTTTGCTTTGCTTTAACCGAGCTTTGATTAGACTATTGAGAAATAATTAAAGCAAATCGTTAATAGTGTAATCCTGCATAATAATTGTAATAATTAAAATTTTGTAAACCTTTAGTATGCACAGTTTTAAATAAAGTGCTACGAAAACCTTACTTACTTGCAACAAGATTTAGTTAAATTTTAAATTAGTGGATAGAAAACCTCAAAGAAAAATAAAATGAATAATTTCGAATTTTTGGAAAGCTTCTAGTATCTGGAAGTTTATCTTTTATCAATAAATGAAGCAATTGATAACCTTTTATTTTAACTAATAAATCATATATTTTTATTTAAAATACAAATTTATAGACAGGCATATAAAACATTGTAATTTTATTAAAATGATTACATTACAAAGGATAATTCAAGAGTTTGAAACAATTGCGACAAACTTAAAGCCACTAATAAAGAAAACTAATTTGCAAAAATTGTAATAAGATTTGTTTTGATTAACCCCATATGAGTCGCCCTTATTATAATTTCACCGTACATTTCATTTAAACATAATATTTATAACTAATTTAATAAATATTTTATTTTTAAATACAAAATTTGATCTTCATTTTATCTTATTTGGTAGAAGCTCTTACGTATTAATTTCACCGACTGACCTAAACAAAATATAAGTGCAGTAAGTAACTTATTTTTAAAATTTTTTACAGAAATTCAGTGCGGTCTTCAGGCCGCACAGTCTTAGCAATCGCGTAATAATTTCTTGTAGATCTTTTATAAAACATTATGATACGAAATGCTACAATTCGGTGGTGCACAACGCAATTTCCATTAAATAAAATTAAGATTTCGATTAATTACATTTTCAAAATAATTAATGGCTTTAAACTTAAAGAAAAATCAATAAAAACATTTTTGTTTAATAAATTATTTTTGATTTTTTCTGTGAAATGTATTGTTTTTTTGAAAACGTAGACTAAAGAAATTATTATGGAGTTTTCAAAAAAGCTAATAAAAATAAAACTTCTAATTTTTTAACGTTTTTGAAAAGTTTTTAAGTTTGAAAATGTAGTAAAATGGTTTAAAAAGAACTACGCCTCCAGTGTTTTTTTAAATCTTAGAAAAATGCCTTGTATCAGCACTTACGAGGTATAAGAAAACATAAATACTCAGTAATTTGCTTCAAACCAGAAAGGAAAATGTTGGTGTTGATGTTGAGTTAAAAACTTAAAAAGAAAATATTTCAACTGCAACAACTGCCTTTAAATTAGCCACAAAGATTTTTTTTAATAGAAAAAATGAAAAACCAAGTGGGAAACATATTGTGAAACCATCACTTTTCCCTGGACCTCAAAGAGGGCAGCTGTTCAAAACCGCATTTTCTATCGCTCCATTTGCCCTTTGCACAGGCTGCCTGCACCACAATATCGTCAATTATTTTGTATTATCAAACTTTACAAATTTAAAAAAAAATACATTTTTTTATCTTAGCTTTTATCAACTGCTGAGACTACAAAAAGTTTTATGCAAGATTTGAAATTTTAATTTAAATTACTAAACCTTTTTACTAATCGGCATAACACAAAAAAGGCTAAAAGTTGATTAGCATATTAATTAGTTATATGGTATCATAATCCTGAAGAACTAAAAGTAGGTTTCTTAGCATAAAAGTTCAATTATTTTTTTGGCAATTATACAAAAGTTTTGTCTTTTCCACATTTAAGGAATTAGGTGGAATTTAACTTTAAACGGAGAATTTTACATTGAAAACATTGTAACCTCGGGCAACATAAAAAAAGTATTTTTGTATGCAGCTGAATAATCGATGCTATCTGTGCAATCCACTACCTTGTACAATTCAACTATTGGATTACGGAAGTATCATGTTTTAATTTGAAGTTTGATATCGGCAATTTTGTCGTGACACGATTCAATTTCAAATGTTATCTATAATATATAAGGGATGAAGGTGGTTATATTGAATTTTTGACTTCCTCACCTCTACATAAAAAATTAAATGCTTTAAGTTTTCTCAGGAAACAGGTGGTTTTTCAGATCCTGCATACATTAATAATTTATAGTATATCGCATAAAATTCGTAAATTAAGCATTGGAAAATTAAAATAATACCAGCAATAATTTCTCTACTGTTAATTTAATTTAAGAAAGAACAATTAAATTTGAATACTATTAAAAGTATTTTCTTATTTCAGCCGAAAAACTTGATGAGAAGTTGCACCGAAGAACGACGGTGCGAATGGGAATAAGGGTTGTTCAGCGAGCCGCAGCACCACCTGCTCCTTATCTGTATAATTTAATGGGAACACAAAATGAGCATAAACAACGTAACAAAAATATGCAAAAGAAATCACTTTTCAACCCTAAAAGCACACCATTACAGCCGAACGCTACAATCGATTCCCTTCAAAATATAAATCGTTCGCCGATACACGAGCTAAAAAAGACCGAGGTGAATAAAAGTGGCGGCAATAATCTCGCTGAAACAGAATTTGACAATGCTAAAACTCAAACAAAAAACGATATCGCTCAATATCACAACAAAAACGATATATCAAATAAAGTTGAGGTTATAGAACATCTTGCGGAAGAGTGCGAGGAGAAGGAGAATAAAGAGGAAACCGTTTCGCCGCTTCTGGATTCTATAAACAGTAACAAGACACCTTCGCACGTATCTTTTAAAGACCAAACGGTAAACGAAGAAAACGTAGACGAGCACAAATCTGCAGATACACATCTACCCGATGAGAATTTGAAAACCCCCGAGGAAAATGGTCAAACAACCGGAAAGCACATAGAGGTAAAAATATGTTTGCAGATCTTATAATTCTGTAACTTAAGTAACTGATTTTTTCAGAAACACGAAAATAAAAATACACCTCCCTGTGGTGGAAAACGACCAAGTTTAGCAGCCTTTCTAGCCCAAGTGCCTCCACCGCATGCGACTGTAGAGAAACCCTTTTTATTAAGTGATGGCTGTGTAATGCTGGAAGCATCGTTGGATAAAGCCATATACTCTCATGGAGAAGAAGTATTGGTGACTTTACAAATACGCAATTACAGCAATAAAACTGTAAAGCGAATAAAGGTAAATAATCAACAGAAATTAATCTAATTTTGTTTGCGCTTTGTATTTGATGAGAAAACTCTTCAATCTGCAAACTTTCATTTCCAAACCTAATCATGAAATTTGTACATCAAAAATTATATTATTTCAATAATTTGTTCCGCCGTTAAGCCAATTAACTCTTTCTGCAATATTCGTATTCTTATTTTTAAAATCCACCGGAAAAGCTATTCATCATTTTCAATTTGCTATGTTATGTTTCAATTAATTTTAATTTCGAGAAAAGACTAAATCCAATAAAATACATAAAATAATATAATTATGTTATTTATTAAAAATCGGCTTTTATATTAAAATCATTTAATGTTTTCAACTTATTTTCAATTTTCATACAAAATAAAATGCCTCTGAAATCTAACATAATACAATGATTCTTGTTATAATTGCTACAAGATTAAATGTTTTCTCCTTTCAACAATCCTCAAATATTGATTGACACCTTTTTAATTTGAAAATACAAGTTATTTCTCAATTACCGGCAGTTCTATTTCTTAATTAATTTCGAAACACAAAAACTGATATTCTGTGCAACGAAATGTCTCAATTTCTTATTTAATTGACTTGGAAATGTACAAACATTTTAATAAATTCTTTTCTTGTTTGACTAAATTGGTAAAAGTGGGACTTGACATTCAAGATCAACGCTATTATTTACAGATTCAACTTGAGCTTTTTTAAATTTTTCT
This sequence comes from Cantharis rustica, assembly GCA_911387805.1. NCBI lineage: Eukaryota > Metazoa > Arthropoda > Insecta > Coleoptera > Cantharidae > Cantharis > Cantharis rustica. Next base: position 43,977,435 of record OU426879.1, read on the forward strand.
TATGAAAATTTTAATATTCTTAAAATTTCAATATCAATTTTTCCATGAATATTAACTTCGACTAAAGAAATAAAAGAAAATGAATTGCATTTCTACGTTAAAGTTTACTTTACAAATTCAAGAAAAGTCAGCCGTAAGAATTAAGTCGTAGCGATCAATTATTAAAAGAATTTCTCAAGAGAAAAAAGGATAATTTCTAGTTAATAATTAAAAAATTATTCTAGTCTGCTGTTGGTAAATTTATTCTCACTTTCTTTTCCCGACAGTATCTGGTACACCAGAGGTGTCAAACCCGCGGCCCGCGGGCCGCACGCGGGCTACTAGAAACATTTTTGAAACCCAGCCAATATATCGGGAAACAATAATATATAATAAAATAACAAACCCAGGCAGAATAAAAATAAGATAGGCAGAATTCACTAAACGTTTTTTTAATTATACTCTTTTTTTGCTATTACTAAACAAAATGTCAGAGAATTATCCGACCTAAATTAGGTATTGCGAGCTGCGAACAAAATTTCTCAAATTTAACAATCAATTCTCTAATCAAAATTAACAATCCGTAATGTCACAATCTTAACCTCCCCCCCCCCCGTTACGTAACGTAACGTAACGTGAACCAAACATATCTCACTTTGTAGTTTTTTACTCTGAATAGTTCGGCTATTTTCTGAACTATCTGAATAGTACGAGTAGATCTGAAATTCCAAAATCCTTACTGTCTTTCAAAATGTTCCCATTGTAATGTGAGAAATAAAAATTGCTCGGAGAGTTTCCCTATATGATGTAGAAGACATATTGGTCAATGGGAGACCGGTTTGTTTTCTTTAAAAAAAAATTTTACCTAACGTACCGTCACTAAACCTAATCGCGTCGATGTGGTAGAATTGCTTAATTCTAAACATTTAAAAATTTAACTTAACCTAACCTTTTGAATATATTTATTTAGAATATACAATTGTTCAAAAGAAGTAGCACGATAACCGGGCCTACGATTTTAAAATTTTTTTAATGCAATTATGGTAGCTTATAACATTAAATTTTACGAATCATTAAAAATTTCGGGTACCATATGCGATATTCTATTGGCTGTTTGCATAACATTAGCTGCGCTCATTTTATAGAAGTATTTTTTCTGCTAAATTGCATTAAAAATAGGCAGATCTACTGAACCAGGGAATCTTTGAGTCGCTTCAAAGCTCCAAATATCCGAAACTCGAAAATTACTGATCTAGAAGAACCTCTCTCTGAGTACCTCAAAAAATTTAAAAATTGCTAGGGTATCCAAAAATCTAAAACTATAAATTAGAAGGAAATCCAATTTAAAATAAATGCATTAAATGATGTTAGCAGCTGCACGGCTAGAACTAAACTGTAACCGGCTCCGCCCACTAAAACAAGTGCTGCAATTATTTACGTTGAGCACACACACCATCAACAGAATGAACTATTCACTAACTTTTATGTTAAAATTAAAACATTAAAACCGATTATTTCTGAAATTAAAGGAAAAATGTAGGTTTATCCATAGTTTAATCGCTTCATTTTTCAATTTTTACAAAAATTTTAGTTATACGTCTACATTATGAAAACCTGTGAGCTCTGTTTTCGTATTACAATAAAATAATTATTATTTGTCAAGTATTACTTTTTGTGAATACAATTATTATTTTAAAACAAAAATATTTTTGATTTTTAATTAATTAATCTAGTTAATTAATAAAATATAAATTATCAGAAAAAATAGCATTTTTTACACTTAATATTTATTATTTTAGTCTTATCAGTTTGCACAAGAAATACATTTATTTAATTATTATTCAGTTAGGTCAGTGGTCGGCAAACTCCTTAATCAAGAGAGCCAAATATGAACATTGTAACGATTGAAATATCGTTTTGAAAAAAAAAATTTGGTTTTTTGAAGTGGAACAATTTTTAATTTTTTAAATATTTTACTAAAGCGGGAAGAGTCACACTCGCCAAGGAAACAAAAAGTTGTCAGACTTTTAGGATTTTATAAGATAATGTAACTATTTCTATATACTCGCCGTCTGCAGCCAAAGTAGAATTGGGAGATTTTTCAGCCCTGGTTTGATTTTACATTGATTCGCTTTAGGTAAAAAACCTTGCAAAATTGAAAGGATAATCGAGAAGGTGAATTAATTTCGGGTCATGTGACCTATTAAATAAATAATCAAACCTAACAAATGTTAAAATAATAAATTTTAACTGTTAAGTAAAGAATACATACTACACAGAAACATAATATTTAAAAAACACTAAAATGACAATAATTCACATTTAACAGGGTTGAACTTACAATATTTGAATAAACAATAAATTGAATTCTGAAAAACTTACGCTTTAGAAATGATAAAAATGACTTTAAAAATAAAAACTCTGTAATACGATATAAAGGCCTTCATTTTACAATTATTTTTGTCATCAGTCATCATCATCATCATACCACAAATTACTTAAAAAATTTATTTTTTAAGTTATTTTCTATTAAATAAATGATTAAAAATACTAAAAAAACTGAGGAGTATCTTATCAGGAAAAAAAATGTGTAGGTATACCACATATCTTTTTTCTAAAAATCTCCGACGTCTCTCCCACATTTATTTATGGAGAATCATAATCAAATTTGCCCATTAGACATTTTCTGTTACGTGTACACAAAATCTCATTTTTAGACAGAAAAACCTTCCTGTTTTATTTATTTTTTTAAATTATAACAAACAATGTATTATTGGTTTATGGGGAGCAAAAGTATATCTTTTATATCTATCTGTCGAATTAACTCCAGTTGACTTTAGTTTTATTCTGAATAAAATAGTATTATTTTTTAAAACAAAAAATAATTAGTTAACTTAATTAATATTTTACTAATTTACCCTACTTTTACTGCCGGCAACGCGATGGGCGGCACTAAATTAATTTTATAAAACAATTGCTTTAACAAAAAACTGAAACTTTAAGTTTAATAATTGAATGACGACAGTTTAAAGTTCCTAAAAATTCAAATATTTGTATCACATCGCATTCAAAAATATTCGAAAAAAGATAAAAATTTTGAAAAATAATATTTTTGTGGGTTAATAAATATTTTTCTTTTTTTATTTAATAAATAATAAATTATTTTTCAGATTTATGTTGTTTACGGTTTTAAAATAATATTAGTAGATAAGCTATACGAGGACCAACACACTTTCGAGCAGAACTTGAATTAAGTCCGCATTCAATTAATTAAAATGTTTTTGTATCAATTTAATTTGCTTACTATTAGATAAACAATAAATACGTAAATGTTACATAAATTGAATTAATTTATAGCATGCCGAACGTTACTTAAAGTTCATTGTATATTTCAACCTAATGTTAATGTCAAAATAAATAAGGATCTACTCTTAAATTTAAGTACCAAATCTTATCTGAATTATACAATTTATAACACACAGTAGTATAATTAATAATAATTAAATTAATTATTTTAATAGATAAAATCGCAACTTAAAAAATTAAAATAAATTCGAATTTGATAATATTTTGTTCGAAAATATACTGTTTCCTGAACAATTGATCTTATATTAAATTAATCAAACTTAACAAAATGTTACAATAATAAAATTTTAACTATTAAGTAAATAATACATACTACGAAGAAACCATAATATTTAACGAAACCAAAATGACAAAAATTCACATTTAACAAGGTTGAATTTTATTATTTTAACATCACATGCTACTAAATACCACAAAAATACTTAAAAAATTCTAAACTTCTTTAAGTTATTTTCTATTATATTAAATTATCTATAAAACTCAATATTTAATATATAATTTGAATACATAGTTTGAAAGAACTCAATATACCTAAATATAATATTTTTTAATTTTTTCTTTTTTATTTTACTTTTAATCCACTAATATCAAAATTTGACAAATATATTCCTTCTACACAGAAAGTAATTACTACTGATAATGTATTTTGATCGATTAAATTAAACTTGTCAGTGTTTATGTCAATCACAAATGTAAATTGTATGTGGTGACCAACAATTTCCTCGGTGGTTATTTTATAATCAAAAATCAATACGAACAAAACTACAGTCTACGCCTCAGTATTTATAACATAGCTTCTATTATACATAACTATGTATATTGTTTTATTATTTTATATTTTTTATTATGACTTACACGAATATCTTTTTTTAGGTTTTCGTTGTACAACACGTCGACGTCTGCATGTTTTCAAATGGAAAGTTTAAAAACGTCGTTGCAACAATAAACGGTAAAGACCATTGTCCTGTGCATAGCGGAAGTACTTTGGACAAAACGTTTGGTTTAACTCCTACAAAAAGTAGCACTAAAAATTGGATAGCTTTAGAAGACTCGTATTCCAAAAGCGGTTCAAGTTTGGCTTCCACCGTAACCAGCACATCGGACAACACCCAAGACCGCAACGTTTTTGCCATTTACGTTACCTATTACGTGAAGGTAAAATTAATCGTCAGTGTTATGGGCGGAGAATTATCACTGAAGTTACCGTTTACTCTGATGCACACTTGTTCGGAATTCGATCCAACGTGGACAAGAGAATTGGGCTCCCCAAAAGTGGATGTGCCAGCTTCCGATGAAACGAAATCTGGAAAGGACGACACTTGAGACGAGGAAAAGGTAGTAGTGGAAATTAACAAAACAAACGAAGAACTTCGTTCCAAACTTAAAAGTCAAAGTTCTATACGTTGTAATAAAACTGAAACTAAAGTGAGCAAACCAAATCTTGATGAAATTATTACTCAGAGTCGCGGCGATACGGATGAAAGTGCTGAAATAACGGAGAGTATTAAAAGAAGTAATGCTGAAAATAAAGATAAAAATTTTAGTATACCCCGCGCTTGGTGTTGCTTAACCGGGAGACGCACATCATAACAATTATTTGTTGTAGTTATTTTGTAGCCAGTGGAAGTGTATTGGTCGTAAATGTTGTGGATAATTTTATAAACTCATGTACTACCTAGTGTAACATTTTTAGGATTTCTTAAAAATAAAAACTTATCAAGTATAGTCAATTAATATAGCAAAATTTTAATTAAAATGACTCTATTTACGAATAGGTAAAATTAATAAGGCTGAATTCGACAGGTGCCTATTTGCATCTGTTTACTAAAAAAATATAATAAAAATAATTAACCGAATGGTAATGACTAAAAGTAACTGACTTTTTGAAAATTTAAAAATAATTTAATCCAGAAGCTGTTTATCTTGTAAAGGGAAATCTTCCAATTCTCTTTTTACAACTCTAAGTCATGTAAACACTCGGAAAATAAAATTTGGTAGCTCTAGCATCAACAAAATTTTTTTGCTGCTTGAACTAATAAGTTGATTCAGCAATTTTTTTGTTTAACAAAAAACTTTGTAAAATTTGTTGTAGCAGCAAATAAACTCTGTTGAGGATATAAGCTATACTAAAACTTTATTAGGGCAATTTAAAGAGTATTAAAAATAAAGTGACGAAGTGATAAAAACATATGGAATGTAATTTATTAAGAGGAACTTCCATAATAAATCTGATATGAAGTTGAATTATTAAAGTGTACCAATTCTTTTTATCATTAAAATTTAGTGTTACTGTACTGTTAGATTTAATAATACGTATTACCACATAATTTCATACGAATCATTTTCTACTATACCCATGGTGTACATAATATTTGATACTTTTGTAGTCAAAATCTAAAATTTTATTGGACGTTAACCCAATTGGCGAGCTTGCTGTAATGATTAATGGCTGCATTTTGACTCAAGTCATAGATGTGATACAAAAATGGAATGTGCGATCAGTACAAAATGCATATTCAAATAAATTATTGTCAATGTAGTTAACCAAAAATATAAATTTGGAGTGGTTTTTTATAATGTGTAATTTATTAGGAAATAAATTATTGCATTTTTATTTCTTCAAAATACCACAATCCACTACCAGAAGTTAACTACTATTAGACCAATATAATTTAGTTTTAGAAAAATAATAATTCAATATTTTTACATAAATTGAGTTTTGCTTTTTTTAAACTGTAGAAACTCCACATTGCATTGTATTGTGCACTCTTTTAAAACTATTCCATAATATTGTCAAAATATGTACATAATAATATTATGTGTTGATCAAGTAATAATTATGTAATTTGAAGCTCACAAATAAATAAACTCAGTTTAAACCATTAAAATATGATAACCATTTATCTTCCAAATTAAATCAATCGCAAATTTTATAAGTTATTTGAACTAAGTTATCCTTTTTAATTAAAATTTTCAAAGGTAAGTTTATGTAACCTGTAAAATTTAAAAATCTCTGATTCCAACAAAAATACTAGAAACCAATTTCCTAAATTTATTATGTAAATCGTCTAATGTACTTCCATATCGTCCATATCGTCGTCGTTCCAATCGTCTAATTGGGTAGACACCACCAGCTGGTTTTAGGTTCAATATTGAAACAAAATGTAAATCAAACTAAAAGTTACATATTTTCATATGTAACTTTGTAACTTTATTCATATATTGTTATAACTTTGGTTACAAACTATTCTGTAGTAAAGAAAACAAAATTACAAAGCAACGCAAAAAGAATCTCAGATTATGAAGGCCGCATTGTCTCGTAAACCACCATTTTTTTAGGTTGGTAACTTAATATGAACCAATCAAAGGTACGTAACGGAAGAAATTCCAGACAGTATCAGGTCAGAAAATTGTAGAAGCAGGATGGGTTACAGGTTGCCAGGACAATTAACAAATTATCAATACATAATTTATTAATTCATGAAATATAATAAATTTTTAATTAAACTAGTTAATTAAACGTTAATGAAAGCGATAACCTTCGCTGAAAGCTCACTAAGAAATATTAAATGTTATTAATATTTAATAAACTTGTTTAATTAAAAATTTTTTAATTTATTAACAAATTTTTATCTTATGTTTATATGAAATTAGTGACAATTTCACATTGGTTTCTTTGACTAATTATTTTCTTAATTACAGTTATAAATAGAATATTAAATTCTAAATCAAATATTTATTAAATCTGAAATAATAATCTTTGACAAACCTAGCAAATAAAAACTACAACATTTTTACTTTGATTTTTGGAAACTTTCCGTGTACAAGTGAAAGGAAGTCTGAAGAAATTCCAAAAAGTCATAGTAAATCCGATAAAAGCTAGGAAAGCCTAGAAAATTCATCAAAATCTTGGGAACACTACAGGATGAGATTATTTTGTTTTTTCAACTTTAATGAAAAAAAATTAGTCTACAAAATTTTGTCTTATGATGTGCCGCTCGCTTTAATTATTTTTTTTAACAGGCCCAGTAAATTATATAGTAAAATCGGGTAAAATACACAAACTATTTCACTGAACAAAAATATTGAGCTAATCCGAAATGGCGACCATTTGTAGTCTTCAATGAGGTAAGTCTTTCGGTAAGTGTGGATAGTCTGTGTTTTTTGTATACAAAGTTCGCCACGCCTTTTTATAACATTAGCCAACTGACAAAATTGGTGCGTTGTCAAGAATGATTTTAAAAAAATGTTAAAATTATTTAAAAAACAAAAAGTTTAATTTAACCCAATTTAACCGGTAATTTTTAACGGTATACCTACAGATAATTTGGTAAAATCCAATTTAAAGTAAAATTAATTGATGGCAAGTTAAACCGAGCTTATACTTAAATTTTTTCTTCTCGTAATTATAATAAATTAACAGTAATAATCAATTTGTTGTTATGTTTTTGCGATGTATGTATGTAGTATACACAAATTTAATTTTATTTAAATTGTTTATTTTGTGAAGTAATACTTTCAAAAATGTTTCTTTTATGTTAATTCGAAAATTTATTTTATTTGAGTTAATTTTTCAGGAATAGTTCACTTGCATAATAAAATTGTCTAAAAGTTTTATTCCTACACTGCATTCTTCTTCAACATTTTCTCTGTTCTAACTTATTTTTTTCATTCTTAAATATCTTTTAATGTATATTTACAAAATAATAAATAGTATTTTGATAATTGTTGGGAACTATACAGGGTCAATATTGTAAAATTAATTTTCGATATAATTGCAGCTGTTTCACCATTGCTTATAATTAATGTTATTAAATTTAATAAAAATTGATTATATTATTACAACCTATACTATAAATAAATACAAAAATTGTTGATTGATAAAGATATTTTTTATAATTTTTCTCCATATTACATTTTGAACTTAACTTATGTCGGAAGAGATTTTGCAGAATAATTATGGAATCCATAATAATGTTTACATTTATTAAACTTTAAGCTAATATTGTTATATTGATATTATTATATAATAAACATATCTAAATGTTGATGCTTACAACTAGTTTAATCTACAAAATTCCAACACTCTAAATGTAAAATTAGTGTTTTAGCTTTTTACTAATTTTTTATATAAAGTTGTACTACGAGTATAATAAATTAATGTTTTACTTCGTTATTTCAAATATAATAATTATTATTTATGCTTATGAAAAATAATTTGTACACTTAAATTTACTAATTTTAAATAAATAATAACTTGTAAGTTAACGACTGAAATGACAAGAATTTAGAAACCTACAGAGATATTTACTTAAGGTTCTAAGTTTGTAACAAACAATTCGTTTAAATAAATAATTTATAGAAGTAGCAATTTATTTTACATTTTTACCATAGAAAGAAAATATATATTCATAGGCAATATAAGGATACCACAATTCAAGACTTCGACCGTTGAATTTCAAACTGAATCATGATAATCAAATACATTGAAATTGTACCAAAAATCTGAAATATATTTGTGGATTTTCTTAGAAATTATATTATTTATTTTTTGTATTTACCGCAAATATCAACGGCATTCCTATCGGAAATATTCTGCAAGCTGTAAATCGTATTTGTTGGTGCAGAAATTGTAACGAACAAAATAACATCTGAAAAATAAAAAAAAAAAATTTAGCTAATAGTATGTTGTTACAAATTTTTTTTAAAGTTTTACGAATTTATCGATAAGAATGGTAGTATAAAATTAAATACAATCGATATTTGCCTCTAATTGCAGCTGCTCCTTAAATATTTTTGTCGCGCTTACATTTAAGCTCATTAACTTGTGTACGAGAACTGCCGTATGTTTTGCCTTGAAAAATATTGTATCTTAAATTGTTGGATTTAAAAATTTGTTATCTGAAAGCTTACCTCTGCTACTGTAGAAGAACAACAAATTGTTAGACCAATAATTCTCGACAGCGCTAAAATAATAATAACCACAAAGTAGATTTTATATGCTAGTGATAATTGCACTTTTTCGATTGAATATCTACCAACATAATACAAGGTAAATATAATTGTTATAATGTCTTGCAATATGATGATTAAAATTTGAAAAGAGTAAAGATTATTTAATATAGTACAATGATCACATAATTGATAGTGTTTGTTGCGTACTTCTTCGATTAGAATTAGTGCTAACTCTTCAGACTTTTTCGATTGCATCCTAAAATAATACAAACGAATTTTTCTATTATAAAATTTAAATTTAAGAATGTAAATTAAGACTGATGTAATGCAGGGTCACCTACGTTATATTCAGTTGTTGTATTTGCTTTACTTTCTTATTAAAATTCAGTTTACTTCGGTATTCAATTAAATTTAAGGAGAGCGTCTCTGACAAGCTATATATTCTTCTATTTAACCAAGCAAATCTCTGCTTAAAACACATTGCAATAGTACAAAATTGCAGAATAATGCAAGTATTTAATATTGTTGGTATTATATATCCAAAAAGTTCTCCAAAACGAGCAGAAATAAGTAGAGAAGAGTTTTCTTGTATTTCTATAGAAGTATGCATTATCAGAAGTGTTCCAGTAATGCAGACTGAAATGATAGAATAAGTTTTGAATTTTTTATATTCGGTTTTTAAATTTATGTGTAAACAAATCTCTGTACTTTTATCAAACTCGTTAATAAATTGCAATAGATTTATTATCTAAAATATTGAGAAATTAAAGTATTCGACATTGATAATTATAAGAAATTATGTTCTTACTTTGTTAGACAGAATACAAGATAGCAAAATCTCACAAACTAATCCAATTTGACTAAAACTATCATCAAATATATGTGTTAAAAATACAATGAATCCGTCATTCATAAAGTCTTCATCCAATAGAACTTTTCTCGTATCTCTTTTAATGTAATTATTAATAACTATCCAAATGTTGATTAACAGCATAAACAAAATACTGTAAATTAATTTTGCCACCGACTGCTTACAATTTCGTGCGCTTAAATTAAACGGCGTTAATCCTATAATTTGAGTAAACGAATACATTGGAATTAGTGTAGCATAAAATGAATTCAACGCTTTTGTCATTTCGTCTGTTCGTTTAGAAGTTTCAATCAAAACTAATTATTAATAATTCTTAAATTTTACTGCAACCTCGTACAATATGGCGTTCGTGTTGTTTTTAAATTTGTTATATTCTTAATGAAAATTACTAGTGTCAATCAACTGCCGAATTTGCTTACATATAATAATATAATCTAAAGTAAATAAATATGTCCATCAGTTAAACTCATTTTCATATGATGAGTATCGATTACTTACTCGGTCTAATGCAAAGAATGCATTTTTTTTAAGAAAATATCTAAAGTATTTATTATGAAGTAAACCAATGAACAGTAGAGTTAAAAAAGGAAAGTTTGTGAAACTTTTTATCTTAAAAGTTAACTAATATCGTCTATGATTGACTAAGAAAAAATTTTTTGTTTCCTATTTCCAAGTAGTATGTAGGATCATCAGCTTTTGAACCAATTCCGAGGGATGATCCTTGTAAATACATTCAGTTTTTTCTGATTATTAAAAGCTATTAGCTTTTGGCTGAGCTAGACTTTGGGACGGCAAATTCTCAAATAAAGTTTTAAAATTTTTATTATGTTATTAATAACTTTGAATATTTTTACCATCTTAAGAAGATTTACAGTTTAAACTCTGAGCTATGAGCCGCTAAATTTATAATAATATGCATATTATGTAAAATTAATATCAATAAAATATGATACTGTAATATAGAAAACGGTACGAAAATATATTTTTTATTTATATAAATAAATAAGTACCTACACAAATTATCTTAATATTACAGCAAAAGTAAATAGAGGCGTGGTCAAAAAATTGTTAGTGTAAATATTAATGACAAAAAAGTTAAATATTTGAAATTTATTTATATAAATTTCCAACATTCGTAGATTGCATTATATAAAAAATATTTGTATTGGTTTATTTTTTAACCAACTGTATAATGTTATGTAATTTATAAAATTGTTTTGATATTTACCACAAAATATTAATTAGCAAAAAAATCAATAAAGTTGCAGGATACATAAACAGTAGTATTTAAGATATCTGTATACGTGTAGCTTACGATGGTAAAACCGTTCAGCTCATTTTATTCAACATTGTTACCAATTTTTCTGGTTTCGCAACCGCTGGGACTCACACCTTTCTGTATTAATACGCGATGCTGTAAAACATCAAAAATAAAATTTACTTATAGTATTTTAATACTGATAATAATAAACGGTTTCACAATTTTAAGCAATTACATTAACAGATCTGAATACTCAATAGAAGAAAATGAATATATATTAAGAAGGGGATATATGCTGTATATGACTTATGTTTTGGATGTTTATTTCACCCAAATTGGATTTGTTTCTGGAATTTTGTTCACTTGTCTATATTCTAAAAATGTAAAATAAACGTTTTTTTATATATATATTTAAATAGAATAAATAAATTTATGAAAAATTTCAGACAGTAAATCTGCTACAATTCATCAACACATTTGACAAATGTTCAGAAATTCCTTTAAATGTCAATCTGAAAATTGAATATAAAAAATCAATAATATGTTCCATCATTGTATTTATTTTTATTGGAATATTAATGATGTCATTTATTGTAATAGAAATAAGGATGAATTTAGATATACTGTATATTGAGCGAATTGGAGAATTATTTGGAACTCTACTTCCAAATCTGTTAAATACATGCATTGTCCTACAATTCTGTACAATTGTATTGTCTTTTAAACAGAGATTTTCTTGGATAAATAGAAAAATTTTAGCCTTACATAAAACAATGGGTACAGATTTAATTGTACGTACACCGTCTAACAGAAAATTTAGATATCCCAAAGATTTAAGAATTGGGTAAGTCAGAAATTACTAAACAGAGAAGGACTGGCCTATTTCCAGTTCTCGCTTTCATTTTTAATTTCACATTTACATTTAGAGTGCAATCAACAAAACAGGAAAAATCGACAGTATTGGCTATAGAAGACATACGAATCAAGCATTATAAATTATGCAAAACTGGTCAAGAACTAAATAAAATTTATTCGGTACAACTACTAATTATTCTTATACAAGATCTTGTTGCAATAAGTCAGGCTTTATTCTATACTGGCAGAAACATCTTTAAAAAAATTGACGTCGGTCCTGATTTTAATATTTACATGGGAGTATATATTTCTTCGGCGGTTATACGAGTATTTGGATTGACTCTGAGCTGCTCTTCTACAAATTCAGAAGTAAGCTGAAAATTAATTGATTTGGTAATTTTACATTACACTTTTAAATTTAAAAAAAGAAAGTTATAAAATAAAAAATTGATTCTCAATACTAATATTTTCCCAGCGTAAATTTGTAAATAATTACTGATTATAATTATCTACTATTTTTTCAAAGGCAGCAAGGACTGGAATTCTGATTCACACCCTGATGAATATCGTTACGAGATTAAAACCAAAACTTAGAGAAAAATTTGAATTAGAAGTAAATATTACATTAATTTCAGTTAATTTTTTAAAGTAAATCTATTTGTAGATATTTTTTTCTTCTTTGCAATTTCTTCATCAACGTCTTAAGTTTACAATTTTGAGAATATTTCCATTAGATGCAACATTCTTGTTTTCGGTAACTAATTAAAAAAAAATAATAATAAATAAATATATTTAAAATACTATTTTAGATTTTTAGTGTTATTGCTGCATACTTAATAATTACTATTCAATTTGACATAAAGTGATGACATAGTATAGGTACACATAGACTGCCTGATTCTGAGATAGAAGAGAAAATGTGTAATATTGTATATTGCTATAATCTACGTTAATAATTTGGGTAGCCACAAAACTCTAACTTTTAATTCTCAAATATTTTTTGTATAAAATTCAACTTCAAAGAGAATTTTATATTCAATACTTACTCAACTGCCTGACTATCACATGCTATCTGTTTTACCATCGATTCTAATTTTTTATTTAATTTACAATTATGTTTTGATTCTTTTTTTGATTTTTATGTTCCTATAATTTTTGTCTAATCTTACTAATGAAAATCTTTTTCGCCAATATCAAATCATTAGTTACCAATTCAACCAACTTATTTGATAACCAATGATTTACAATTTATAACATTTTTGCTCAAATATTTGAGCAATGTTTTTATTCTCGTACATGGAACAGCACAATAGCGACACCAAATACAAAATTTGTAAAATAATTCATTTTACTTTAATATTAATACAGAATTTTCAAAAAAGTGCACAGCTCAGAGCCAATTTATTAATTAAAGCACGTCAATATGTACATTATAACCTACTCTTATCATGTGTAATATGGAGTTGTCACAAAATTCCAATTTTTAATTTAAATAATTTTAAACTCCATGTAAATTTTATTTTAGCTTTGTTTAATAAACATTGCGCACCATTCTTATCCACGCAAGTTTTGTTTGTCACGATTTAAAATTTTCAAAAATAAAGCAATATAGAAGACAAAAATTAGTTTATTTTTGGTATTATAATATTTTAAGCTCAAATTTATATGTAAGTATTTTATCTTTTTTTTTATTTTATTTATTTACGGAAAAAACGTCTTTGGACAATACATAAATCTTGACAGTTTACAATCACAAACAAAAAAAAATTTTATAAGTTAATTCTAAGTTGAAACATTTAGCAAGCCCTACCTACGTATTTAGCTCTCTCTAACTGATCTTCTAAATTACATTTTGGATTCACCGAAGAATTCTACTTCTTGTTGATTAGCCAATCTGCAGATTCTTGTCACTGGTGAACAATTCATACCATGCGTTGTCCTGTGAAAGTCTACAGAAAATAGTGTTAGATTTCTTACAATACCAGGCATGACTGAAAAATTTATTGCACTCTGGAAGGAAGAACTATTGCTATGATTGTTCACTACATTGTAGAGGAAAACTACCTCTAAGAACAATCTTCTTTTGTCCAATGTTGACATATTAAGATATCTTAATATACTGTCATAGTTCGAGATTTGATACCTTATAATCGACTTAAAGCACAGATATTTAACAATTTTTTTCGTATCTTCTCTATACATCCTCTTCGTATATTTATTGTAATAAGGATTCCATGCAATAGAACCATATACCAAAACCGATTTAACAACCGACTCTTATAATAAGTATATGACCCGAGGTTCCTTCAAGTCGATGGATTGTCTAACCGTAAATTCAAGCATTCTAGATGCTTTGCCGAACATTTCATTTAAATGTCTAACAAAACTTAGTTTGAAGTCAAGGGTATACCTATGTCAGTAATATTACTAACTCTATCCAGTACGGTTTCTGGGAGACGATACGAAAAGCTCCAATTCGTTTTCTATCGAGCGAAACTCAAAACTTTGCATTTTGGAACATTTAGTTCCATATTATTTACATTTCACCATGATTAGAGAGCAGCCAAAACCCTACTGATCATTTCACAATGAGAACTCAAGTCAATTTTCTGAATATTTTGACATCGTCGGCATATATTAAAAACTCACAATACTCACAGCAAGATAGAAAGAGGCTACTGCACGCCTAGCGTGGAAAATAGAAGGAGACAAGATAGAATGTACAAGAGAAAATAACATCTTATTGCGCAAAACTGTCAGGAGCGCCGAAAAAACGTCTATCGACGGTTACCACGCTCCTACAGTCAACCTAAACAAAGGGGATTTTAATCCGACGCTACCACCTGCGGGATGGTCATGAAAATTTTCCGTTGAAGAAAAACATAAGAGAAAATAATATAAGAAAAAAGTTCAAATCGTAAGGCGGTTTAACTGACAGTAACCCAAAAAGGTATTAATTTAATGGTTAAATTAATATTTAATATAAATTTTAACCCAATTTAAACCAAGATACAACTAACCGGTAATTATTAACAGCATGTAGTTAATTTAATAGAACTCCCGACGGATACCAACCAAAATTAATTGATGTTCTGATTTTCGTTTTTATTTCTATTCGGTTGTCTGTTCAGTAGTTCCCCGAAGTACTCAGCTCATCTCTCTGCTACCTCCTCCTTAGCACCTATCAAGTTTCCCTCTTTGTTCTTGCAATACGTTGTCTTTGCTTGAAAACCTCGCCTAAGTTTCTTTATCTCTTGGTATAAATTTCTTATTTCTTTATTGTTGTATTTCTTCTCTATATTTTCCAGTCTTCGAAGATTGTATTCTCTTTTCCTACCTCTAATTATTGTCTTACACTTCCTCCTCTGTTCTTAATATTTTTATATACTCAAATTTAATTTTGTTAAATTGTTTATTTTGTGATGTTAATACTTTCAAAAATGTTTCTTTTATATTACATCAAAAATTTATTTTATTTGTTTTTAAACTGAAAAATTCTTGTTTTATTTATTTTGTAAATTATTTTAAATTTTTTTTGTTTTAATTTTGTAACATAGTGTACAAAAATTTATTTATTTATTAGTGTAAATAATACGTTGTTGACCGTGCAGTAGAAAAAAATGGCTTATGTCGTAGGGCTTGCCCAAGAGCGAAGGTCTTTCTCTCCGTTCTCCTAATAATTTTTGATGGTTTGTAAAATTGTAATAAAAAGTGATTCTAATTTATTTTGAAGGCATGTTTGATTTGAATTGAGGGTTTTGGAAGCTGAATGTGTAAAAATTTTTGAAGATTTGTCAAAATTAGAAATTGTTTTTGAATTCGGAAACTAAAAAATTATAAATTGGAAAATGAATGGTAAGCTTAAGTTGAAAATAATAAAATTTAATTCATTCAAAAATTGAAATTAGAATTACTAAATTATAAAATTATAAGTTAAAATTCGGAAAATTTACAAACATTCGTAGAACCGCAACGGAGTTTTGCATGATAAGGCGGACAGATGTGGCCAAGATCATCATAGTTTAAACGATGCCATATTTTGAAATAAAATTGGAATAAAGTTTTATGCGATTAAAATTTATATTTAACTCTTGAAATTTTAAAATCATTAACAAAAAGTCTCATGCTAAAATAAAAAGATGAAGGTACTCCAGCGAGATATTTTTTTCTGGCGTAGATAAACTGTTTATATTTTGATTGAGAACACTTCTATGCGAGTACTAAACGTGGTTCATTCTACTTAAATAAAGATTTTAGAGCAATTTGTTTCGTCATTTCACCTTTTTCTTTGATAATTCGAACATACAAAAAGATTTACAAGGTTGACTCGATCACTGTAAACACAACTATAACCTCAATTACTCGCGTATGACTGCCATTTTGACAATTTAGCAGCGCCCCCATCGTTCATTTTATACGCGAATACAGGGTCAATATTATAAAATTAATTTTCAATATAATTGAAGTTGTTTCAGCATTGCTTATAATTAGAGACCAGATTATATGCAACTTAAAATGGTCGAAATATGCATGCAAATGTGCATCATAAATGCTCGAAGTATGCAAAAAATTCGCCAAAATGTGCCAAAATATGCAACATCAAATTTAATTAAATACTAATTTATTTATTAATTTTATTTAAAAAAAATTTATTTAAAAAAAAAATATTTTTAAAAATTCCAAAAACAATTATTAATAAATAAATACATTTTATTAATTTATTTAAAAATACTATTATTATATAAAATATTTATATTTAATACTTAATATTTTTAGATAGGTAATGGTAACGCATTACCAACTTAAAATTTAATTTGTTGGTACCCCCAAATTTAAATGTTAAATTGTCAGAGCAGGACCTTATGCATTTTTGTTTAAATTTTAGAAAATATGCCTAAATATGCACGATCAGTATATTTCAGTTTAAATATGCAATATCCTGAAAAACTAACCAAAATATGCAAATACTTATGCAAATATGCAAATGCATGCAATCCGGTCTCTACTTATAATTAATGTTATTAAATATAATAAAAATCGATTATATTATTACAACGTACACTGTAAATAAATACAAAAATTATTGATTAAGATATTTTTTATAATTTTTCTTGATATTACATTTTGATATTACTTATACTTATGCCAGAAAAAATATTGCAGTAAAAATTATGGTATCCACGAGAATGCTTACATTTATTGAACTTTAAGCTAATATTGTTATATTTATATTATTAAGTATAATAAACAAATCTAAGTGTCGATGCTTACAACTAATTTAATCTACAAAATTCCAACACTCTAAATGGGAAATTAGTGTTTTAGATTTTTACTAATTTTTTATATAAAATTGTACTACGAGTATAATTAATTAATCTTTATTTCAACTATAATAATTATTATTTATGCTTATGAAAAGTAACAATTCATAGAAGTAGCATAATTATATTATTTTACATTTTTACCATAGCAAGAAAATATATATTCATACGTAATATAAAATACAAAAATTCAAGTCTTCGACCGTTGAATTTCAAATTGAATCATGATAACCAAATACATTGAAATTGCACCAAAAATCTAAAATATATTTTTTGTTATTTTCCCTTGGAAATAACATTATTTATTTTTTGTATTTACCGCAAATATTAACGGCATTCCTATCGGAAATATTCTGCAAGCTGTAAATCGTATTTGTTGATGCAGGAATTGTAACGAACAAAATAAAATCTGAAAAACAAATTATGGTTTGACCTAGTAATAGCTATGTGTTACGAACATTTTAACAAGTTTTACGAATTTATCGTACAAAATTAAATACAATCAGTGCCGGATTAGCCATATAGCAAATGCTACGGGCCCTGCGCTTAGAGTAGAAAATATTTATAAGCTAAACCTGAAAAATAGAAATTTAAACTAAAATTTTCTTCTACTCTAGGCGCGCCGCAGAGTCTCTAGCTTTTTTCAGCAAAAAATAAATTAAAAAAAAAGAAATTTATAAAGCCAATTGAAGAGAAAGAAGAAGGAACTCCGCTTACTTTCTTTTTAAACCGACAAATTATTCGGTTGGCAATAATTTTTTTGTAGTTTATTTTATACTATATAAGTAAAATACTAAGGTAAAATACTTTATCCTACCCATTAACCTAAATTAAGATAGTCAACATTAGAAGTGCAAAGCATAAAGCAAAAGAAGAAAAAAAAGCAAGATGTTACCGTATCCAAAATGCTCAAGTTGTCTGAATTTTTTAATGTTGTCAGAAGTTAAACTAAAGTCGAATGTACAGCAAGTTCTCCTAATATAACCGTATCATCTTCAAGCCAAAGAGAGGCAGAAAGCATAGAACATGCTTCAAATGTAACATCTTCTACAAGCCAAAATTAAAGGACAGTGATTTCTTGTCTTCAAAAAAAACATACGATAAAGAAAATAATTCACGATTTTGTCAAAAGTTGTTTTTCATATATACAAAACTTAGAGAACTATTATTTGCTACGGGTGCCGTTCTGGCTTAATTCGGCCCTGAATACAATAAATATTATATACCTCTAATTGCAGCTGCTCCTTAAATATTTTTGTCGCGCTTACATTTAAGCTCATCAACTTGTGTATGAGGACTGCGGTATGTTTTGCCTTGAAAATATTTTACCCTTAAATTGTTGGATTTAAAACTTTGTTATATAATAGCTCACCTCTGCTACTGTAGAAGAACAACAAATTGTTAGACCAATAATTCTCAACAACGCTAAAATAATGAGAACCACAAAGTAGATTTTATATGCTAGAGATAATTGCACTTTTTCGATTGAATATCTACCAAAATAATACAAGGTAAATATAATTGTTATAATGTCTTGCAATATGATGATTAAAATTTGAAAAGAGTAAAGATTATTTAACATAGTACAATGATCACATAATTGATAGTGTTTGTTGCGTACTTCTTCGATTAGAATTAGTGCTAATTTTTCAGACTTTTTCGATTGAATCCTAAAATAATACAAACGAAGTTATCTATTATAAAATTTAAGTTAAACAAGGTAAACTAAGATTGATTTAATGCGGGGTTACCTACGTTATATTCAGTTGTTGTGTTTGTTTCACTTTCTTATTAAAAATCAGTTTACTTCTGTATTCAATCAAATTGGAGGTGAGCGTCTCTGACAAGCTATATATTCTTCTATTTAACCAAGCAAATCTCTGCTTAAAACACATTGCAATAGTACAAAATTGTAAAATAATGCAAGTATTTAATATTGTTGGTATTACATATCCAAAAAGTTCTCCAAAACGAGCAGATGTAAGTAAAGAAGTATTTTCTTGTATTTGTACAGAAGTGTGCATTATCAGAAGTGTTCCAGTAATACAGACCGAAATGATGGAATAGGTTTTGAATTTTTTATATTCGGTTTTTAAATTTATGTGTAAACAAATCTCTGTACTTTTATCAAATTCGTTAATAAATTGCAATAGATTGATTATCTAATAAATTGAGAAATTAGCGTATTCGATATTGGTGTAAGAAATTATGTTCTTACTTTGTTAGACAGAATACAAGATAGCAAAATCTCACAAATTAATCCAATTTGACTAAAACTATCATCAAATATATGTGTCAATAATACAATGAATCCGTCATTTATAAAATCTTTTTTCGTGTCCCTCTTAATGTAATTATTAATAATTATCCAAATGTTGATTAACAGCATAAACAAAATACTGTAAATTAATTTTGCCACCGACTGCTTACAATTTCGTGCGCTTAAATTAAACGGCGTTAATCCTATAATTTGAGTAAACGAATACATTGGAATTAGTGTAGCATAAAATGAATTCAACGATTTTGCCATTTTGTTCGTTCGTTTAGAAATTTCAATCCAAACTAATTATTAATAATTCTTAAATTTTATTGCAACCTCATACAATATGGCTTTTCGTGTTATTTTTAAATTTGTTATACTATTAAATGAAAATTAGTGGTGCCAATCAACTGCCGAATTTGCTTACTTATAATAATATAATCTAAAATAAATAAATATAGGTCCATCAGTTCAACTCATTTTTATATGACGAGTATCGATTACTTACCTGGTCTAATGCAAAGAATGTATTTTTTTTAGAAAATATCTCAAGTATTTATTATGAAGTAAGTAAATGAATGAAAAGTAGAGTTAATAAAAGAAAGTTCGTCTGTCGAAGATCGTCTATGATTGGCCAAGGAAAAATTTGTTGTTTCCGATTTCAAAGTATGTAAGATCATTAGCTTTTGCACCAGTTCCGAAGGATGATCCCTGTATATACTGTGGTGTTTCAAAAGGATTCGTACCTACCCTGTACATTTGATGAGAATTTTATTTAGATAATTTTAAGTTGTAAGATTGTAGAATAAGACAGGTGGGGGCGAATCGACAAAGATATGGGCTTTTTGCCGACGAGCCGCGCGAGAGAGCGAGCGGGCCGATTTTTGGCTCGTTAATTTTGGACTCAAATGAGTTATTTTTGAGAATTGTCTTAATTTTGAGATTGTGATAAATATTATTGAATGAATAAAGTGAATATTGTGCGTACACATGATTGCGTATTTTTTTGGAATCATTTTGATATTTGGATTTTTGGATTTTTTATAAGTGGTTATTGAGCGGTAGCAGATTGATTTGGTCAATAAATTAGAGGAAAAGCATTTGAAATTAAAAATTGAATTTAGATTGTTTGAGATTGGAAAATTTTGAATTTGTATGCACGAGCGAGTGTTACAATTGATAAGCCGGCGATTTCGATAAGGCGGATAAGACTTCGTTCCTTTTGGAAATGAAATTAAGATTTTATTTTTATTGAATTTAAATTAAGTTGGAATTAATAATTATTTTCAAATTTTGAGAGGCTGGACACATTGCAATACATTCAGTATCTTTATAATCATTAAAAGCTGTCAGCTTTTGGCTGGGCTGGACTTTGAGACGACACCTTCTCAAAACCAAGTTTTTATATAGATATAGGGTGTTTATTTAGCTGAATAAGATCTTTCAATATAGAGATAACAATTGAACAAAGTTTGTAATGGTGACAGTTTTTTGTCATTTGTGTTTGGAAAAGTTTACCATTTAATCATGAAAAAATTAACTGTCGAAGAACGCTTCCAAATTGTAAAAATTTATTTTGAAAATCATAGTTCCGTTCGCAAAACTTATAGAGCACTTTGCCAATTTTATGGTCGATATAATCGACCTACTGATTATGCTCAGAAGGGAGTATATTGCCGTATATAGAGTGAAACCAATTCGGGATATTATCTTGAGACTCTTCGTTCCTTAAAATTGATTGTTTGGTGTGGAATACAATTCAACGGCATCATAGGTCAATATTTCTTTCGAAATGAGGTAGGAACTTCCGTTACCGTAAATACTGTGAGATATCGACAATGCTCAACATGGTTTTGTTTCCAAAAATCCAAGAGTTAAACATCGACAATATATGGTTCCAACAGAATGGTGCTACGTGCCACACAGCCAACAAAACCATCGATTTATTGAAAAGACAATTTGGTGACAATATTATTTCAAATAATTGTTCTGTCAATAGACGTCCAAGATCGTGCGATTTGCCGCTACCAGATTAATTTCATTGGGGGTATATTAAATCCATGGTTTATGCTAACAAACCAAAACCTCTAAAGGCATTGGAGGTAAATATTCAGCAAGCAATTTAACAAATAAAACCACAAATTATAGAAAAAGGGTTAAAAATTTTGACTCGTGGTGGTTACATGCCGGAAACCATTTTTAAGTCATAAATGGTATTAAATGTACTATCATAAAAAATAATAAAAAAAAAAACTTTTCATCCATAATGTTTTATTGCAATTTGAAGTTTTCATGCTGTTAAAAATACCCCTATATTATTATTAACTTTGAATATTTTTAATATCTTAAGTAGATTTAAATTTTGAACCCACAGTAAATTTATAATAATTATACATATTATATAAAATTTATATCAATAAAATATGATTACTACAATATAGAAAACGGTACGAAAATATATTTTTCATTTTGTATAAATAATTAAGTACCTACACAAATTATCTTAATGTTACATCAAAAGTAAATAGAGGCGTATTCAAAAAATTATTTGTGTAAATATTAATCAAGAAGAAGTTAAATATTTGAAACTTTTTTATAAAAATTTCAAACGCTTATAAGTTGCATATATAAAAAATATTTGTATTGATTTATTTTTTTAACCAACTGTATAATGTTATGTAATTTATAAAATTGTTTTGATATTTACCACAAAATATTAATTAGCATGAAAATCAATAACGTAGCAGGATACATAAACAGTAGTATTTAAGATATCTGTATACGTGTAGCTTACGATGGTAAAACCGTTCAGCTCATTTTATTCAACATTGTCACCAATTTTTCTCATTTCACAACCGCTCGGACTCGCACCTTTCAGTATTAACACGGGATACTGTAAACAATCAAAAATAAAATTTATTTACAGTATTTTAATATTGATAATAATAAACGGTTTTACAATTTTAAGCAATTACATTAGCAGATCTGAATACTTAAAAAAAGAAAATGAAAATAAATTAAGAAGTGGATTTATGCTGTATATGACTTATATTTTGGATGATTATTTCACCCAAATTGGTTTAGTTTCTGGAATTTTGTTCACTTGTATATTTTCTAAAAATGTAAAATAAATGGATTTTCTTATATATTATCTAAATAAAATAAATAAGTTTATGAAAAATTTCAGACAGTAAATCTGCTACAATTCATCAACACATTTGACAAATGTTCAGAAATTCCTTTAAATGTCAATCTGAAAATGGAATATAAAAAATCAATAATATGTTCCATCATTGTATTTATTTTTATTGGAATGTTAATGATGTCTTTTATTGTAATAGAAATAAAGATGAATTTAGATCTACTGTATGTTGAGCGAATTGGAGAATTATTTGGATATCTACTTCCAAATCTGTTAAATACATGCATTGTTCTACAATTCTGTACAATCGTATTGTCTTTTAAACAGAGATTTTCTTGGATAAATAGAAAAATTATAGCCTTACATAAAACAATGGCTACAGATTTAATTGTACTTACACCGTCTAACAGAAAATTTAGATATCCCAAAGATTTAAGAATTGGGTAAGTCAGAAATTATTAAACAGGAGCAGATTGACCTATTTCCAGTTCTCACCATTATTTTTAATATCACATTTACATTTAGAGTGCAATCAACGAAACAGGAAAAATCGACAGTATTAGCTATAGAAGACATACGAATCAAGCATTATAAATTATGCAAAGCCGGTCAAGAACTAAATAAAATTTATTCGGTACAACTACTAATTATTCTTATACAAGATCTTGTTGCAATAAGTCAGGCTTTGTTCTATATCGGCAGATGTATCTTTAAAAATATTGACTGGGATCCTGATTTTAGGATTTACATGGGAGTATATATTTCTTCGGCGGTTGTTCGAGTTTTTGGATTGACTCTGAGCTGTTCTTCTACAATTTCAGAAGTAAGCTAAAAATTAATTGATATTGTAATATTACACTAGTAATTTTACATTACATTTTTAAATTTAAAAAACAGAAGTCATAAAATTAAATAATGATTCTCTATAGAAATTTTTCCAGTGTAAAATTTGAAATAATTACTGATTATAATTGTCTACTATTTTTTCAAAGGCAGCAAGGACTGGAATTCTGATTCACACCCTGATGAATATCGTTACGAGATTAAAACCAAAACTCAGAGAAAAATATGAATTAGAGGTAATTCATAATTACTTCAGTTTCAGTTAATTTTTGAAAAGTAATTTTTTTGTAGATATTTTTTTCTTCTTTGCAATTTCTTCATCAACGTCTTAAGTTTACAATTTTGAGAATATTTCCATTAGATGCAACCTTCTTATTTTCGGTAACTAATTAAATAAAAAATAATAATAATTAAATAAATATATTTAAAATATTTTTTAGATTTTTAGTGTTATTACTGGATACTTAGTAATTACTATCCAATTTGACATAAAATGATGACATAGTAAGGAATAGATGGACTGCCTGATTCTAAGATAGAAGAGAAAATGTGTAAAAAGAAAATTTTCAAAAAAGTGCACAGCTCATCAGAGTCGATTTATTAATTGAAACACGTCAATATGTACATTATGACTTATTCTTGTAATGTGTAATATGGAGTTGTCACAAAATTCCAATTTTTAATTTAAATAATTTTAAACTTCATGTAAATTTTATTTTACCTATGTAGAATAAATATTGCACGTCATTCTTATCCACACAGGTTTTGTTTGTTACAATTTAAAATTTTAAAAAATAAAGCAATATATCAGAAAGAAAAAATTAGTTTATTTTTGGTATTGTAATATTTTAAACACAAATTTATATGTATTTTATTTATTTATTTTGTTTACGGAAAAAACTCTTTTAAACAATATATAAATCTTGACAGTTTACAATCACAAACAAAGAAACAAAAATTAATAAATTAATCCAAGTTGAAACATTTAGCCAACACTACATATTTAACCTCTCTCTAACTTGTCTGCTAAATTCTATTTTGGATTCACCGAAGAATTCCACATCTAGTTGATTGGCCAATCTGCAGATTCTTGTCACTGGTGAACAATTCATACCAAGCGTGGTCCTGTGAAAGTCCACAGACAATAGTGATGGATTTTTTACAATGCAAGACATGACTGAGAAATTTATTGCACCCAAGAAGGAAAAAATATTGATATGGTTATTCACTACTTTGTAGAGGTAAACCAGCTCTCCTTTTATCCAATGTAGACATATTAAGATATTTTAATATGTTGTCATACCTTTGATACCTTATATTCGACTTGAAGCACAGATATTTTTTTTTTTAATAATCTCAATTTATTCAGCAATCTATCTACATCTAAGATAATAAGCTAATTATATGACAGTTAACAACTTTAACAATTTTAACAATTTGACATGAGCACAATGTTCCAGTGAACATTATGCATTATTTACACTATTTACATTATAACATATTAAAAAGTTCACAATCAGTAAATAAATGACTAGCTGTATCTCTTGGCAAGGTCTTCCGGTAAAAATCTTTTTAGCTTGCGTACTTCATCACATGGTACTGACAATTCCTTAGCAGTGACATTAGGATGTACCTCCAGTCTCTTTTGATAACTTGCACTGAATCTTCTGACTTCTTCTTTAATGGTAGGTATCGGAAAATCATTTTGTATGACGCTATTCGGCATGTACAACGGTGCATCAATAATTGTTCGTAACACCTTGTTTTGAAACCTCTGCAAAATTTTAAGATTTGAATTGGCGACCGATCCCCAGAGCTGGATTCCATAGGTCCAGACTGGTTTCAATATTGCCTTGTAAAGGAGTATTTTGTTTTGCAGTGAGAGTTAGGATGTTCTACCAACAATCCAATACATGCTGCTCAGCTTCAGCCCAAGCTGCTTTCGTTTGGTGAAAATATGCTTTCGCCACGTTAGACGTCGATCCAGGTGTATGCCAAGGTACTTAGCGTCTTCTGCTTGTGGTAGTTCGCAGTTGTTGAGTTTAACTGTTGGGCAAGTGCCTCTTCTCGTAGTAAATGTCACGTGTACTGATTTTGTTTCATTGGCTTTGATTCGCCACTTTTTTAGCCAGTCCTGTATTGCATTCAGGCAGAGTTGGAGGTTATTTGATGCCACCGCTGGGTTAATGTGACTCGCAAGAATGACAGTGTCATCTGCAAAGGTCGCAATCGTACTGTTTCTGGTTTGAGGAAGGTCTGACGTAAACAAAAGGTACAAGACAGGTCCCAGTACACTTCCTTGGGGAACTCCAGATTTAATGTGGTAAAGGTCGGTGTATTCGTTTTCTTGTTTGACAAGAAAGTGTCTATTAGTTAGGTAAGATTTAAGTAACAGGAAGTAGTAATATGGCAGGAGTTTTTTTAATTTATAGAGTAGCCCATTATGCCACACCTTGTCGAACGCCTGACTAATATCCAAAAAAGCCGCCGAACAATATCTTTTACCATTGAGATCTTCATTGAGATATTTAACAAACTTTTTTTGTATCTTTTTGATACGCTCAATATATTTATTGTAATAAGGATTTCAACCATATTCCAAAACCAATTAGAGAGCAGACAAATCCCTACTGATCAATTCACAATCAGAACTCGAGTCAATTTTTCTGAATATCTTGATATATCCCAATACTTAAAGATATTAACAATATTATTTATGTGTAAAATGAAGACGGTCACGGCCTGATGCTTATGTGCGTCGACTGTTAAGCCTGATTAACAGTTAAGACTGTTAAGACTGTTCTCCTCGGTTCGATCCCGATCGGAGTAAAAACTTTATTCTGACCGTCTTCAGTCTCAGACCGTCACCGTTTGACCGAGAAGAATAAAATGAATAATAATGATCCCAAATGAGAACCCTACGGCACTCCTGATTTAGCTAGAATTTTCCTAGAGAATTTTCATCTACTCCTAATTTTCTGGACACGGTTTGATAGAAAGGAAGCCAACCATACCATATATTTACCATACAAATTAATAATTGTGGAAAAACGGGTTATGAAAAAAATACAAATTATTTGTAAAATCTGCTGTTAAAACGTAAAATAAATTAAAAGATAGTTTTTTTATATATTCAAGTTAACATTAAAATTAAAAATAGCTCATATTATGTGTTTTGGTAGAAGTTAGTAAAAGGAGGAAATGTGGCAGTACAAAATAAAAAGGGTAGAGTTGACCAAGAACACACAAGCAATCCTTTTATACTTATAATATTATTTGTGTACTTATAATAAATTATTAGTTTACTAGTTTTTTTAATAAAATACATTTAATATTACTGAGTATTATTAATATTAACGTAAAATCCCAATATCCGCTTTTTTAACTTGATTTTTGATTTAAAATATTTGTATTGTGAATTTGAAATAAACACAAAAAATCAAAGACACATAGTAGGTATAACAATGGTCGAATCAGTGCTATGTTATGGAAGTAAAGCATAGATTATAATTATGAGGTAAAGTGCTCTATACGGTAATACACTCAATCATATTGTATGCAGCCCTCGTGTGGTTCCAGGCACTAGAGATCCAGAAGAGACATCTGAGGGTACAGAGACGCGCAGCTCTCAGAACTACAAGCGCTTATACCTAGAACGATGTGTGGCGAAGCCGCGCTGGTACTAACGTCAATACCATCAGCGGACCTCTAGGCCGGAGAAAGGACAAGAAGCCACTCTGGACAGGCCGAGGTCAAAAAAGACACTATCAAGGAATAGTAGCGCGGGTGGGATAAAGTCGAAATCGGAACATGAGTCGCAAGAGAGCAAGGTGAGATGAACTTTCAATTAACGCAAGCGTTCACCGGCCATATGGATGCTTTAACGCATACTAGTCCAAGTAGACGGTCGTCAGCTAGAGCGGTTAAGTGCGTTGCTGCTAATGCTGAATGCTTGGTTCGACTCCGGGCTCAGTAAAACTTTATTCTGACCGTCTCCCCTCGGAAGGCAATGGCAAACCACCGAGGTGTAATCTGCCTGGTACATCCTCTCTGGAGATAAATTGTATACACTTCCCGCGGTTTGGAGCCCGCGTTAAGCAGTAGGTCTCCTTATGTGTGTGATAGTACTTCAAACGCGCAACACAGACATAGGAGAGAGGTTGCCAACGTCCGGAGAACCGGACATGGCACATGAAGAAGAAGAAGTCCAGGTTTAACAGACAATTGTCCCCCACGTGTGGCAACTGGAAATTAGAAGACACGGCCGAACATGCGGTCTTCAAATGCTAGAAATAGGGCCAAACTAGAATTAATGCCAACTTTGCAACAGATTTATAATGGCCGTGATGTTGCGTTACCCAGAAGACTGAAAGACAGTGAAGACAATAATCCACAGAATTTTAAAAGCAACTGAAGCAGCAGAGAAAGAAGGAGCGGAAGAGGCTGCTGCACACCTATCGTAAGAAATAGGACAAGACAAGATAGAATGTACAAGAGAAAATAACATCTTATTGAGCGAAACCGTCAGGAGCGCCGAAAAAATGTCTATTGACGGTTACCACGCTCTTACAGTCAACCTAAGCGGAGGAGGTTTTAGTCCGACACCACCTGCAAGATGCTCATGAAAATTTTCCCATATTAAAATATGAGGAAAAAGTTCAAATTATGAGGTGGTTTAACTTACAGTAAACCAAAAAGTTATTAATTTAACCCTATTTAAACCAAGATACAACTAACCAGTAATTATTATTATCGATATGTAGTTAATTTGATAGAACTCCCGACAGTAGTTATCCAATTTTTAAATAATTTCCAATTTTTAATTTTTAAAGGTGTAATAGTTTTGCATAAAATTTTGTTACCCTATAGCATTGCAATCGCATGTGGTCTTGCAGCTGGAGTCAGTCCGTTGGCAAAACAAATTTGCTGCGCTGTATTTTTATGCAAATATTTACATAATCTTCAATTTTTCAATTTTATTTTTACACTTGCACTAATTAAAATGAAATAAAAACAACCATGAATTCAAATTTAATCACTTTTAATAAATAATAGTTTTCAAACAATCAAAAATTAAACTTTTCATTGCGGGAATAATGATCATCCGCTGGTCAAGTCAACGCAAAGTCAGATAAACTCGCCCGATGATGCCATAGTATGGTGAAAACGTTTGCGATAATATACATACGGTGTATTTATATTGTGTTAACTTAAACATTTTAGTTCTAAAAAGTGTTTGTCTCTTTTTGTTTATTCTAAAAATCTGATATGATTAATTTCGAGTTACACTACCTAAACCACTTATCTTTTGATTATTACTTAAACTATGTTGGAAATTACTTTTGAATTGTCACAAGACACATAATAACTTGTGAAAATTACAGCGAGCAATATTGGAAATAACATGGAAGCTGAAATTAAATTTTTAACAGTAGCAACAAGCAGCAAATGTCTTCAACAAACACTTACAACATTCAACTGCAAATTGCAGCGAACGAAGACCACGTCTTACTGAGTCAACAGTGTAGATAGTGTAGATTGAATATGTAGATTAAAACTATTATTAAAAATTTAAAATGCATTTATTTAATTTTTCTGAACATTAATTTTGATTTTTTGTACAAATTGTTAACACAATTACACTAATAAAATTAGATGCTAGTGCGAGTACGTTTGACAATAAATGTGCATCTAAGTTTACGAATTTACACGATACACTCAAATTCAAGACTGCTTAAGGTGAAACTGTCACCAAATAAAACTGCATTTTTCAAAAATAAATTTGATTCAATTAGATTAAAAAGAGAATTTTTCTTTTAAACGACAATAAAGTTTTGTCACGGGAACCGACTTCTGAAAAGAGCTCATACTACCCGACTGTAACACAAGCCGAGGTACTTTTTGTATAGTAAAAGGATCTCATTTCATAAAGAAAATACCACTACGATATAGAGTATATAAAATTAATATTAACAAAATATGATACTACAATAATTATAGAAAACGCTACGAAAATATATTTTTCATTTGTATAAATAATTAAATACCTACACAAATTATCTTAACATTACAGCAAAAGTAAATAGAGGCGTGGTCAAAAAATTTTAGTGTAAATATTAATCACGAAGAAGTTAAATATTTGAAATTTATTTATAAAAATTTCCAACGCTCGCAAGTTGCATAAGTATATAAAAAATATTTGTATTGGTATATTTTTTCACCAACTGTATAATGTTACGTCATTTATGAAATTGTTTTGATATTTACCACAAAATATTAATTAGCATGAAAATCAATAACGTAGCAGGATACATAAACAGTAGTATTTAAGAAATCTGCATAAGTGTAGCTTACGATGGTAAAACCGTTCAGCTCATTTTATTCAACATTGTTACCAATTTTTTTGTTTTCGCAACCGCTGGGACTCGCACCTTTCAGTATTAACACGGAATGCTGTAAAAAATCAAAAATAAATATTATTTATAGTATTTTAATACTGATAATAATAAACGGTTTCACAATTTTAAGCAATTACATTAACAGATCTGAATACTCAATAGAAGAAAATAACTACTATATTTTAAGTGGATTTATGCTGTATATGACTTATATTTTGGATGATTATTTCACCCAAATTGGATTAGTTTCTGGAATTTTGTTGGCTTGTATATTTTCTAAAAATGTAAAATAAATGGTTATTCTTATACATTTAAATAGAATAAATTAGTTTATGAAAAATTTCAGACAGTAAATCTGCTGCAATTCATCAACACATTTGACAAATGTTCAGAAATCCCTTTAAATGTCAATCTGAAAATGGAATATAGAAAATCAATAAAATGTTCAATCATTGGATTTGTTTTTATTGGAATATTGATGATGTTATTTACTGTAATAGAAATAAAGATGAATTTAGATACACTGTATGTTGAGCGAATTGGAGAATTATTTGGATATCTACTTCCAAATCTGTTAAATACATGCATTGTCCTACAATTCTGTACAATCGTATTGTCTTTTAAGCAGCGATTTTCTTGGATAAATAAAAAAATTTTAGCCTTACATAACACAATGGCTACAGATTTAATTGTACATACACCGTCTAACAGAAAATTTAGGTATCCCAAAGATTTAAGAATTGGGTAAGTTTCAAGGGCGGACTGGCCTATTTTTAGTCCTCACCTCCATTTCTAATATCATATTTACATTTAGAGTGCAACCAATGAAACAGGAAAAATTGACGGTATTGGCTATAGAAGACATACGAATAAAGCATTATAAATTATGTAAAACCGGTCAAGAACTAAATAAAATTTATTCGGTGCAACTACTAATTATTCTTTTACAAGATCTTGTTGCAATAAATCAGACTTTGTTCTATACCGGCAGAAATATCTTTAAAAATATTGACGTGGATCTTGATTTTAGTATTTATATGGGAGTATATATTTCTTCGGCGGTTGTACGAGTTTTTGGATTAACTCTGAGCTGCTCTTCTACAATTTCAGAAGTAAGCTGAAAATTAATTGATTTTGTAATTTTACATTACATTTTTAAATTTAAAAAAAGAAAGTTATAAAATTAATAAATGATTCTCGATACTAATTTTAAAATAATTATTGATTATAATTGTCTACTGTTTTTTCAAAGGCAGCAAGGACTGGAATTCTGATTCACACCCTGATGAAATTCGTTACAAGATTAAAACCAAAACTCAGAGAAAAATTTGAATTAGAGGTAAATATTACGTCAATTTCAGTTAATTTTCGAAAAATACATTTTTTGCAGATATTATTTTGTTCTTTACAATTTCTTCATCAGCGTCTTAAATTTACAATTTTGAGAATATTTCCATTAGATGCAACCTTCTTGTTTTCGGTAATATTAAATAAAAAATAATAACTAAATAATTATATGTTTAAAATATTTTTTAGATTATTAGTGTTATTGCTACATACTTAATAATTACTATCCAATTTGACAAGTGAAGACGTCGAAATACTAAATATTAGTATAAGAGCAGTGTGTAATATTATATTTTGCTATGATCTACCTTTATAATTTAGGTAGCCACAAAACGCTAACTTTTAATTCTCAAATGTTTTCACTATCAAATTTAACTTTAAAGGCAATTTTATATTTAATAACCACTCAACTGCTATCTGTTTTACCATCGATTTCAATTTTTAAATAATTTGAATTATACTTTGATTTTTTTAGGATTTACATAATATAAACTTATTATTACAATTAAATTTTCTTACCTACTTTTTTTATCTTGATTTTTTCCATTCTTTTTAGTTTATATTTTTATTTTTTATCTTTTTATAATTTTCATCTAATCTTACTAATTTAAATCTTTTTCGCTAATATCGAAACATTTGTTACCAATTCTATTAATTTGACTAATCAATAACTTACAATAACTTACATTTTTGCTCAAGTATTTGAGCAATCAAAATAGCAAAAAAATAAAAAAGCAATTTAAAAAAATTAATTTTTTTAAATAATGCAAAATTTTCAAAAATGTGCACAGCTCTATGTAAGTTTTACTTTAACTTTGTGCAATGATCATTGCATGTCATTCTTATCCACACAGGTTTTGTTTGTCACAATTTTAAATTTTAAAAAATAAAGCAATATGAAAGAAAAAATCAGTTTATTTTTAGTATTGTAATATTTTAAACATAAATTTATAAGTATATTTACTACACAAATTGTCTGGCATCTGGCGAAGCCCACCAGAAGATAAAAAAAGAGGTAAGCCAAGAAAATCGTGGAATAATGGCATAAAGGAGGGAATGGAAACACACTAAGTGGATGAAGAGGATGCTCTTAACGGAAATAATTGACGTTTTAGAAACGGGAAGCCGCGTATTGCAATCATCATCAGTCATTTGATCTACTTTTAGACCATCAGCCTTTTTCTCTTTCAAAAGGGTTTCAGCATTTAGATTCCATGACTGTATAAACCAGATTGGTTATTAATCCACGAAGACCGTGGACTTTATGTGGCCTTTGAAGCACAGAGGCGGTCATATGAAAGTTTTAGACTCTTCCCGAATTCGAACAGGAGAACTTCGTAATTACGGAGCTAATCAATTAGAAAGATAAAGAAAACGGTTCCAATAATTGTTATCCTGAGAGAAAATAAATGACGCTCAAAAGAGGTAAACATTGAACAATGTGTGGATTACCTACATAAGAAAGATAAATAAAGCAATGTTGTATTTTAAACCAATTAATTCAAAGTTTTTAAATTATACTGATTAATTAATTTTAACCTTTACTTGATTAAATTTTTGCTAACATGTCACTTTCTTGTAATTGACAACTGTAACGGGCCCGATTGGCCGATAGAACAAGAAGGGGGGAAGATATCTTATAACTGCTTGGAGGAACAGGATTGCCGCCAGCTCCAAGCTTACTCCAAGCTTACAGTGTCCAAGCTTACTCGAAAGACATAAAGTAAATCCGGGAGTAGTCAAGATAAAGAGCGCCACTCGGTCTAAAGTCGAATTAAATCTTACCTTACGTTGGGTCCGGCCCGAGAAAGAATCCTCAACTAAATGGGGTGGTAATAAAAAGGTAGATTGAAAACAAATAATTGAGAGTGTAATTATGCTTTTATTCGAGTGCAATTTTAAAATAACTTTGTGAACAAAAGAAAGTAATGTTACAGCAAAATAGTCGAGACCTGTTAATAATTTTAATTCATCTTCTGGATTATTGTACTTATACCTAAATAATGGATGAATAATCTTAAAAATAATACACATACAAATCATAAATGTCAGAATAATTTAAATTATTCTTGTTCATTATTTTCAGAATTTCTGTGAAAACGGTTTGTTCCCCAAAAAAATTTATTTGACCAAAGTTGTAGCCCGTTAAATTCCCTATCCGGTTTGAGCCATCAGTTTTTTTCTAAGACGTTTCGGTTAAGAGATACGGGGTTTACAAGAAAAATCAAAAAAATAAAACCTGAATTTTTTTAACATTTTTTCCTTTAATTTTATTTATAACTCGAAATCCGTTGATTCTAGACGATAAGAGGTTATAACCTAATTTGTAGATAACCGAATGATCTTTAAAAAACTCTTAATCCAATAAACCTAAAAAATCAATAATATCGAAGCTATAGCCGTTTGAAATCAGAAATTCAAAAAATTGCTTTAAAGGGGGGTACCCCCCAAGGGTTAATACTTGGACAAAAATTTTATTTAAAAATTTGTCTTAGAAAAGTGTCTTTTATCACTACCTCAAAGGTTCTCCACGGTCACGGGTACACCTTGTATGTTAACCAATTATAGACAAAAGATTTTTTGAACAAATTTTTTTTTTTCCTAAAAAAATAGTTTTTGGGTGGACTACTGCTTTCGTGCTACTGGAGGCTGAAAGTAAATATAAATCAATTAAAATATAACCTACGGTAATAAACGTTGTTCCTTAATATTGCTCTTGGATAGCAACAAATTATTATCGTTAACAAGCGTTGCATTGGAATGAAATTTCCAAATTTGTTCATTTAGCCATCTAAAGCGTTGTCTCAAGCACATCACTAAAGTGCAAAACTGAAAACACACAAAAGCATTTAATACAGTTGGAATTATATAAGAAGTAAATTCTCCAAATCGTTCCAAATTTAATAATTCCTCGCTGTCTTTGATAATCACAACAACAAACAATATAATTAAAGAGTTGGTGAGAAATAAGCCAAAAAGTATGTATAACTTGGTTTTTTGATACTCCTTCTTTAAATCTACATGGAAAACATTTTTAAATTCGCCGTCGAACTTATCGATATATTTTAAAAAGTAGAGAATCTAAAATACAACATAGTTTAATTTGAACGGCAAGATTTCGAAATTTCGAACTCACATCCTTGATAAAAATTAATGCCAATATATTCTCGCTAAGCATTCCACTCTGGCTAAAAATCCTATCTAAATTATCTGTTAAGATAGCAATAAATCCGTCGTTAATAGCTTCACTTTTTTCGAATGTTTTAAGACTATAAAAATTTATGATTAAAAAAAATGTTAAGCTCCAAAGTATTTTTAATTTTGATATTTTAATTTGTATTTTACTGATGGTAAAAGGCACTAAACCCACCAATTGCGATATGGAATACATAGGTAATATAGAAGAATAAAATGTGGTCGGTTTAGCCATCTTCAATAAACTTAAACACAAAACTACGGAAGCTTAATTATATATGCGTGAGTGTACTAATATTTAATTAAGCACACATTGTTAAAATTAACATGTTTTGTTAAAACAAGTGCATAGCTAACAATTAATAATATTATGAATTTTTAAAACCAAACTACAATTTATTATAGCCGATGTGTTTCGTTGGCCGAATTGTGAAACTACAAAAATAATATGTTTTTCTCAGGTTTCATGTTTTAGTGCAATAAAACTTACTTGTTGAATTTCAAATTGTATAATGATAATTAAATACGACGTAATAGCTCCAATAATCTATAAAAATCACTTTGTTATTGCATTATTAAAAAAAAATTTGTAAACGTACAGTAAAAATTAATGGTTCTTCAATTTTAAATATTCTACAAGCTATAAATTTCACTTGCTGGTGAAGTAGTTGCACAGAAAAGTATATAATCTTTAAAAAAAATGTAATTTTTCAACAAAAAGCTTTAATTTTATAAAAAATACCAACCTCGATGCAAAGTTCTTTTTTATACGAACATTGAATCATTACATCGGAACTAATTAATTCGTTAAGCAGTATTTTAGTTTTTGCAGCCTTAAATAAAATAGATAAAATTTTGAAACAATCAAAAAATACACATACTTCTAAAGTTGTGTTCGAACAACAGATTACGATTACCAAAAGTTGTAAAACAGCTAAAATAAAAGCAATTCCCGAATAAAAAATATATTCACGAAGAGCGTCTGGGCGATCACGATGATTGATTATATTTTTCCCGGTGAAAAGCAAAGCTACGATTATTGTTATAAAATTTTGAAATAATATAATAAAATTCTGCACCGAATAAACACGATTCAGAAGTTTACTATCTTCACATAACTGAAAGTGCTTTATTCTGATGCCCTCAATGAAACACAATATTTCATCTTGACAAATTCCTGAAACCACTCTGAAAAATTTAAAAAAATAAAGACTCAAAAAATAAATAACTTCTTACACGCAACTTGAAGGTCTAACCCGATCGATTCTTTTTGGATGCTCGAAAATTCCATTTTCAAATTTCTTGAGTAAAACATGCGCTGCATCATTAATCCACGCAAATCGCTGTTTAAAGCACATAACCAAAACACAAAATTGAAAAACCACGAAAGTATTTACTATAGTTGGAATAAGTAGTTCGATAATGGCTCCGATAATTTTATATGTTGATTCACCATCAGTAGAGACATTTCTTGTTGTCATAATAATAAAGAACAAAATGAATATTAAAGTTATCACTACAGAAATAACCACCAATTTTTTAATTTTTGAGTATTCTCTTGGAAGATTTATTTGTTTAAACATAATTTTTGCATTTTCATCAAAACTTTCAATCGAGTTTAGTAGTTTTACCACCTACGATACAAACAGCCAACAGTGGTATAATTAAAAGAACCCAAAAATATCTAATATACTTACATCGTTAGCAAAAATACAAGAAAATAATATATTTATTAACAAGCCGATTTGACTAAAACATAAGTCTAAGAAATTGGTTATAACAGCTATTACGCTATCGTCTCCTTGTTTTTGTGAAAAATCCAATGAATAAATACTCCACGTAGCCATAACGCACATAAATAGTAAACCCCAAATCATCCCCAATTTTGATGATCTAAATTCTACTCCAATTATACTGAAAGGAGTTAAACCCAAAATTTGGGTAACCAAATACATGGGGAATAAAGCAGAATAAATCGAATTTGCCGTAAACATTTTAAATGTTTAAAAGCAGAAAATCGCTGTTACGATAAAATATTCGTGATAGCTCTTAAGCGTACTTGTCAATTAATTATATTTAAATAATTTATGAGAAATTAATAAGCAATTCGTCTTGTCACAGTTCTTTAATAAAATTATTGATTTTGCCTACTTACAGGACCCTCACGTGCAAGTAGTTCACGTAAATAAAGACTTGAGCTAAAGTGTTTAGCTCGAAAATTAATTATTATAAAATAAAACAACTATGTGATTAATATTAAAACTATATTTTTTTAAACTTGACCGTATATTTTTCAAAATCAGTTCCATTGCCTACAGCCTCGTGTCATTTTATTCCTATGAAAGGCAAATCACAACAGATTATTATTTATTCTACAAAGTTATACTTTCCAAAAATTATTAATATTAAGAGGTGGTAATTGATCACGATTATGATCAATAGAAAACTAATACATTATTTATTTAATAACCTTCATCGCTGCAAGATATGTCATGATCACTATAAATCTTCTTCAGTAGAGCTACAGTCGTTGTATGGTCCGCTTTGCCATAACCCTATAAAATATAATATGTATCATGTCAAGAAAAAAACTTTATCCAATTTCAAACCTGTGAATATCCATAAACTTTAATACATTTATTTGGTGAATCGAGAATTATTCTACCACCACCAAGAACTTGAGTGTCAAACGATGGAATTTCGCCTTGCTTTTTTAGTTTCTGTAGCTGTTCAGTTACAACATCATTGATGTCGGCTAAAATAACAGCAAATTACATAATGGCAATAGTCCCAGTCGGTAATATTAAAACAAACCATGATAATTGCACCCTGCATAGCCTCGTACTAATAACTTAGTTTGATTCTCTCCGCTTTCCTGATTTGGTATAGTTAACTTAATAAGAATATACTTGAAAACTCCAGTAGCATCGACATCTACTTCCGGTATTTTATCGAGTGCAGTTAATGCCATAGTTCTAATATTCCTTACCAAATTGAAATACCTTATCATAAAACCTAAAATTAAAATATTACCTGTATTTTTATAAAACCTGTACAAAATTGTGACAATGATTTAGATTTTAGATGACTTGATTAGAAAAATAAAAATTAAATGAGAAAGAAAATCTTTTTTTAATTCGTTAGGCCCAAGAATCCAGTCATTACGTAGTGAAAAGTAATAATTGTTAATTGTTAATAATAAAGAAAAAAAATAATAATTGTTGGTTCTAATTCGGCTGTATATATAATACAAAACAATTAAACCAAAAAAGATTTAAATTCTCTATTGTAGAGCATAAGTTATTATTCTGCGTGCAACAATGAAAATATTTCGAATTTTATTGCTTAATTATTCCGTTAATTTTTAAATTGTAATATATTACATTCACCGTATTATAATTAAAAAAATTAAAGTTTGCTTCTCATCTTTTAAAGGAATTCTAAGGATGCTCATGTCACGTTAAAAAATTAAATACTAAAATTCCGACGGCGAAACGGTATTTTCATGTACAAGTACTTAATGACTGACTCATAATTAATTTTTAAAGTGCTCAAAAATTATATTAAAAAATAATATTGTAGGTATTGATTTTATCCTGTTATTGTTACATCGTAATTTCAAGTATATACAATATTACAAGGACTTCAAAATAACACAAAAGATTTATAAATTTATAAACATCCTTGGTTTACAATTTTGTAAAATTTCTTTTGTAGTACGGAGGAAAAAATTTTTTTCTGCTTAAAAAGTAATCTTACTTTTTCTATCCGAAGGTTAAAATACATATCAAAGGTTGCTTTAGGAAAACAAAATTTGCACACAAAATCAGAGAATAAAGAAACCTCTTATTAAAAGTAAACAAATTTTGATTTGTTACCAAAAATACTAGAAGCTCTCAAGATATCAGAAATTCATAATTCGTTTTAGGATAAATTTTAAAATCTTATAAATAAATTTTATACATACACAAACGGTGTTAAATGGGTAAAACAATATGGAAACTAAAGTAAACTAATAAAAATATGTAATCACAAATCAATCAATACTCTACCTATTACTTCGAAATTAAATACTTAATGAGATAATAAAGATAACATTACTATCAGTAATTTATATCAGAAAATGCACTTTCTAATAACAATAAAATATGATCGTAGTATATTAGGAAAATTACAATTTTTTAGAAAATATTAATTTAAATATAATAGGATCGGTAGATTTTGCAATATTGATTTATAAAATATTCAATATAAACTTAAAAATTACACTTCAAAAATTCAAACTGTACAAAATTATAATTAAAAATATTAAAAACTATTTTTTAATACTTAAATCAAAATATTTAAAATCTACGATATCAAAATAATTTAATATAATATAAATCTTAATCCGCAAACAATAAAAATGTGCGCATTTGTTGCCTTCCACACGTCAACTACTGAAAATAAATATAATTATGCTGATTTTTTTTAAGGAAATTTAATTCTCGACAATATATAATTTTATTGTGTTTCTTACTATTTAATAATTTACATAATTCTCAATTTAAGTTCGATTATATTAAAAAGTAAATAAATTAAAATTTTAAAAAAGCGCAAACCTTGAACATGAGAAATGGAATACTCTAACGGAAGTCCAAAGCTACCGGTTGCTATGTTCTTTTGTTTAAACTTGAAGCAATTGAAAATACTTTCACCATCAATTTCTCAAAAACCATAAAAATTTACAGATAATTAAGTCTAAACACTAAAATCATCGAAATAGATTAGATTAAAAAATTCATAAACCCAGATTTACGGTCAATTAGAGAACCACTCCGTCAATTAAGATTGGCGTTAGTGGAGACACTTCCATTTAAAAATAAATAAAAAGCATAACCTCGAAAGTGATTATTATAAACGAAGCGCCAAATACTTATATTATTAAAATAAGTGCAAGTCGCAAAAATGTTATTAACAACAATTTCGGCCGAACCAGTATGGAAAGCCTTACAAGGAATAATTTGTGTATACAAACCGGCAGATGTATCCTGCCGTAAAGTGCTGGAAACTATTACATACAAATTGAGTGCAGGTAAACAAACCTAACGTGCATATTTTTCCAAAATTTTTAAATTTTAATGAGATTTTACTTACAATTTATAATCTTGGAAATTCGTACGTCGAGCTATTTGAGAATCTCACTTAAAGACTACGCGTGCGTCGTACCTGAAAATTCGCGCGCATTTTACATATTCAAATTCTTTTTTTCAGAATTGAACGAAATGACACAACGTCCTCTTAGTAATCTTGTCACCTTAGAAGGTGATTCTTCAAAAGCATTAAAAGTTGTTGTGGAACCAAATTTGGCTGATCATCCGTTAGTAGCCGGCCCTCATTATATACCTCGGGATTTTAAAACGACTTGGTCATCATATTTAGGCAAACAAACCAGCGGTGTTTTATGTAAATTTCCTTTTATTTATTTATATTTAGTTATTTCAATGCTTAGATTCTAGTAATAGGTATTCAGAGAGGGACAACGACGGCAATGAAAATTCGTGTAAGTAAACACCTAAGGTCTTATCATGTAAAAGGGCAGTTAGGTGTAGCAACTGAGAACTTTTTTAAAGATGGTAAACCAGTTGAGAGATCAACGTATGGATCGATTAAGTATACCACCCTTGAAAAACTTTTAGCCTCTATGCAAGGAGCACATCAACAGAAAATGTTTGAGTAAGATTTAAGTTACAATTAAATTGGTGTTTGTTGTTTTAGTTATTCGTTTTTTCAGATTATCTGGTGTAGACATACAATCTCAAACAGCATATGAACTTGCAATACAGGGTCCGATACGACCAAGAGATTCAAAAATACCTTTACTATATGGAATTAAATGTATCGAATTTAAACCGCCTGACTTCACAATAGGTGAATATTTCTTAGCCGATTTTTATAATTACATAACAGAAAAATCGTTCATTTTTAGAAATACATTGTGTTAATGAATACGAGATGTATTTAAAAACGTTAATTCATGAAATTGGATTAAAGTTGCATTCGGTGGCTCACTGCACTGGTATACAATGTATACGTCACAGTTATTTTAATCTAGAGCATGCTATGTTAAGAAAGCATTGGACTTTACAAAATATTGTTGATAATTTACAGTTATGCAATTCGATAATAGACAACAATCGACATATACTTCAAGAAACAAGTGTAAGGTTACGACAATAGAATTTTAATTTGTGATATTTTGTTACTTATTTTAATTTTTAATTAAAAGCATTTGCCTGTAACAAGGTTAAATTTATTATTTCGTTTATGGTTTGATAAACGAAATTTATGGTTTATGCTATTAATTTGATAGTGATAAGAAATTTTTAATATCACATCAAGAAGTAAAAACTTAGATTTAAGATTGTTAAAAGCTTGCAATATTTAAATTTTTGGGTTACGATCAGTTAAACCTCACCACGAATTGAAAAATTTCATTTACACACTAGGAAAGAGGACA
Source organism: Cantharis rustica (assembly GCA_911387805.1). NCBI lineage: Eukaryota > Metazoa > Arthropoda > Insecta > Coleoptera > Cantharidae > Cantharis > Cantharis rustica. The sequence continues at coordinate 44,018,727 of OU426879.1, forward strand.
ATTTTCTGAGTATAATGCAACAAAAATTTTTTTGGATTATCCACTAGTTGTCGAAAAAATGGCATTTTAAAATTTCAAAAGCTGGGACTTCAACACCCGTATCGACTACTAAGTTTCCCCACTCTGAGCGATCCGGTTTTGTGTTGACGGTCCGTGTGCTTTGATATACTCTTACTGTTCACTGTCAGTTGTAGTCAACACCCGGACGAGTTCTGTCATTCTACAGGGATATATATAAATTCGTTATGTGTTTTGACAAACTCAACAACGGCTAATCGCGAATTCATGTTAAAATGAACATTTCCCTATCTAGAGTTTTTAAATTAGATTTTATCGAAAACTAATGGATAATCCAACAAACTTTTTGTTTTAATATTCCTCGAAAAGTGTCCTCTTTCCAATAGTGCATAGGAAAAAGTTAAAATCGTGGCGAGGTTTGACTGACAGCTCCCAATTTTTGATACATCTTGAAAAGTTTAACCACGATGTTCTTACTTTTTTTTATTTCAATCAATTTAATCTACATTTTGATCATTTAATTTAAAAGTTTAATTGATTGGAATAAAACAAAAACGGTGAGAAAGGAAATCTTTACAAGAAAAATGTGATTAACTGACGACGATCCAAACTGCTATCCACTAAGTCACAAAAACTTCCATCCTCAATTTCACGAAAACGGCTGCTCCTAGCATTTTGATTGAAAAAAACAGGTGTTCCATGGGGTTATAGATTCGTTTCCCACTAGTTGATAAATTATTAGTGACTTTGTTCAGATTCTCGTTTAGGTTTAGTTAATTTTTACCAATTTATTATATAATAAAGTTTGGCACTCTAAGAAAAAGATCGTTGGTGTAGATTTAATGCTCTCTATAGGAGGATAAGTTGTACTTGACAATAAAGTCATCAGCTGCAAGAAACCCAAATTTTTAAATGGCGGAAGTCAGTACCAGACATAAAGAGGAAGTTGCAGGGGATCTACATCGGGGTCTTGCAAATAATAATGTTTATTTCCAACAGGATAAACCTAAATAATTCTAAATCGACTGACAAACCGTAAATGTGGCTCATCCTGCTTTGGCAAAAAATGTCATGTTATGAGAAGACAAAAGCGTATCAGCAAAACTTTTCTCAATGACCTAAAAAAAGCTCAAATGCGTTAAGACTTGTCCACATTTGAGGCAGAGACAAGACTAGGCCAAACGAATACTCAGATGTGTACGTCGAGCCGAAACGAGGCACACTGCATCGGGGTGTTCAGCAAATAGCCTGATGGCGTATGAACGATATCCGAGTGGAGTCGGTACATCAAAGAGAATTCGGTTAAGTGTGGATGATTATAGTCACATTTGCCTCGACACGCGAGTAATTTATTTCTGACTGCACCACATGCTTGAAACAAAGGTTTGTTTATCATAATTATGGAAAAAAGACCATAAAAATTACTTATTGCGATGCGAATGAACATCTGCACAAACACAATTGATCGATGCCTGGTTCGCCGCCTCGGTGCTTCGTTCAGTAACACAAAAGCATATGAACGAGGAATTCGTTTGGCCTCGCTTTGTCTTATATGTGGACAAGCCTTTACAAGAATGTAGTTATTATTTTTTTTTCAATTTAAAGTTCTTACAAAACAAAAGTTTTACTTTATATTTTAAAAATGATTTACTCGATGAGTTAAAATAAAAAAAAAAATCTAGCTCTCAAAAGAAATTTCAATCGTACTGTTGATTTTTGGCTTTGTTGTCTAATGAGTTTGCCGACACTACCATCAAAACCATAAAATGCACTTTGTTAGTAGTTTTAATTTGTTTGTGAATCCGAAACCTCGGAGAAAAATATTGTACAAAAAATAGTTGTTACTAAAGTACACAATACGTTTTATCGGAGAAAATGCATGAAGTGCCCATTGCTTATAGTATCGCTTCGAAGTATGTCTGTTGTTAACTCCCGTTTCTTCCTCCTCCTTGGTCCTTTTTAACTGATGACTTGGTGAACACTTCTTATTTAAAAAGATTCTCTTGGCAGATAACTCAGTGGTTTGCTATTGCCTGCCGAGGAATGACGGTCAAAATAAAGTTTTAACTTCGTTCAAGTTTTAACCTTCGAAATGAGATTCCATGTGGTTTTTATTTTCAACTTGCTAGATTTTATTAAAGGAAGTAGCTGGCCATTTTTAATTTTGTACGTTTGTAACTATCCTACATCTGAATCGTTCAAGAAACAGAAAGAAATCTCCTGTGAATTGCAGTAGTAAACCAAAATTGTTTAGTTTGCATTATCTGTGGACTAAGTTGCATTTAAAATTTCTACGATTGCTTTTGTTACTGATAGTTTTACAGCTGATATTTCCCGTCCATTATTTTGTTTGTTTTTTGAATTTTATCGGTGGCCTGTAATTTCATTTTAACTTGAAAGAATATATTATATAAGTTTACTAGTTTACTTTTCTATAGTTTGTCCGACGATGGTTTGTCGAAGCCGAAACTAGTCACAAATACTTATAAGTTTAAAAAACGAGTCAAGTGCAAATTATTTTTAATAATTTGATAATTTAAAATACGCCACCCGAAGTTTTATAACTTCGCCTGGCACTCAAAACCAGTATATTTCTTTTTAGTTTTGTATAGAAAAGTGCTGTCTATTTAGTTCATTAACTTTAATTCAATGAAAAAAATTTATGTTTGAAAGACTACTCATCTCAGTCAATTCTTTATTCTAAATTTGAACTAAATAAATTAAAGCTACATTTTGTACATACTAAGTGTCTTCTTTTGAATCTCCAGCTGGTAAACTTTTCGATTTTTGAGTAAACACCTGAGTTCGAGGAACCTTAGGACCTATAAAATTGGCTTTCGAATAATTCTTCTGTTCAGGTAAATACACCTCATGAATTCGAAAATATTGTAAAATTTTTTCTACAACACAAATGCACAAATAAGTTCCAAAAAATAACAAAGTAACATTTAATTAAATTACCAACTGATTCTTCTGATAATTTATAATCTAGTGCTATTTTACTTTTCGGATTAGCTATTGGATCACTATAATGAAGTTGAATAAGCTCCAAAGCAGTACGTAAAGTAAGTCGACCATATGGAACATTTTTAGGTTCTCGGAATCCAAAATCGGATTCTAAAACAGGAGAAGTATCTAAAGGCAATGGTCTGTTTGCACTTGAGCTGTCGGCCGGCGCTTTTTGCTGTAATTTAAACAATTGCAATAATTCTATACCAATAATAATGTTGAAGTGTATACCTCGGGATCAAACGAAGTCACAAAAACATTTTTTAAATTCCTATCCAAAGCTTCATTTTTTTTCAGAGACTGTTCAAACTCTTGGGAATATTCTGCAATTGCAAACTGATATTAACAACTGAGAAGTTGCCAAAAATTTATTTCTTTACCTTTCAGCATCCTTTCCTGATCCATCCGATCTCTTTCATGTAGAGGTGCAGATTCGCGTTTATTTTTCGAAATCGCCTTAATAGCTCTATTTTCAATATTATAGTCTCTCAGTGGTCTCAGCATTGTAGAGATCACTTTACCCATTTTAAATTGAACTTCAATCGGCGTTTTTCATCGTAACGTGTGATAGAGCTTTCAAAATTTGATTTAACCTCAAAATATTTTAACCTACTTTTAGGTACAATTAGAAATTAAAAATAGTTGATTTTATTTTGGTTGGGTTTTAAATTTTCGAACAGAAATATAAATTACGATTACTTAATCGTCATGCAAAATTAACTTGACCAAATAATATTCAAATTGTCTGTTTACATGGGCGTGCTTAAAAGTAAGACATTTGAATGTTTACCAGAAAAATCATAATTATTAATTATTGCACGGACATTATAAGGGTTAAGAATGATGTTATTTCGAAAATAGTGAAATGAAATTATTGTTTGACAGATTTCTGACGTCCAAGTGTTATTTTTAAAATATTTGTGCCTTTGCGGGCAGTTACGCCAATGACTTTTTAAAAAATGTCACTGTTACCACTACACGGCTACAAAATTTGAAAATATAATTTAAAAATAAAATAAATTTATGGCAAGTTTAAAATTGCCATTCCCATTCGGGATAAAATCGAACGATGCTAATGATGTTGAAAAAGTACATGGTAGTATTTTTTATGTTACTGTTAAGTTGGCAGATTCAGGAATTTGACACTCGATAAAATGGCCGTATTCTGAACTCTACAAAATTTTCTTTGTTTTCGTTTAAGTTTAAAGTGCCTTCTAGTGTAAATTAGTTTTAAAAAATGTATTTTGTTAAAGTAACCAAGTGCCTTTAGTGTTATTAGCCGAATATCGTAACAATTAAAAAATTATCTTGAAAAAAAATGAGTGCAGTGTTGTTAAAATTCCAAGTAGAACGAGATGGATTGTGAAATTTTAAATTTGTTATTGGCTGTTAGAATTTGTGACTGTGTGTAAAATTTCGACAGGTAATAAGTTTGAATATTCTATAAATATGCATTTCGATTATGGGAAATTCTTTTCCTGGACAGTAAAATATTAGGTACATGTTACAATGCCAAAGAATGCAAGATTGGAATGCGGTGCGAGTGAGATAGCAATTTGGCACATACCTTAAGCTGCGCGCTGTGCCTGGGGCATTGTGTACCACTGCACATTGACAGATACTGGTTTATTTAGCTTCTGGATTACATAGATTAATTTTTTTTATAAATTAATTAAATCGCTTTGTCTGGTTCTTATTATTTTTTTAGTTTCGATAATCTTTCTTTTATTTCCTTCAAGATCGCCACAGCTTCGCTGTATTGACACTCGCCAATATTACTAATTAAAGTTTATTTTTATCCACATTTTGTCAATACAATCAAACAAAATTGACATTCCATTTTACAATGAAACTCATAATAATCTTGAAATATTTTTATGGTGAGTGTGCAAGGTTCCTACAGTTTATCAACCTTGTAAATGTGTTTATCTAACATAGATGAATAATTAGTGTTCTGAGACAAACGTGATTTTTAAGTTTTTATCTCTTGCATATTATAGGTAAAATTAATTTCTTCTCTATTAGTAATAATTTTAATCTAACCCAATTTCATTCAACTTCCAAAAATTACAAACTCTTTTCATACTTAAAATGCTATTATTTTTAAAAGGCTTACGCACTTTCCATATGGAATGTCAATCAGCGCAACACCTAACCCAATTTTTTTAAATAGGTATTAATCAAATTAAAATATTACTAATACTAGTTAATTTGAAATGTTAATAACATATCGAAGAGAAAAGCGCTAAGAGTTTGAATTATGCATATTTTGTTTTCTAAATCAGAATTGCATAAAGATACGAGCAGTTCTTAGCTGTGGCGTGAAATTGTAATCACCCTACCGATGTTGAAATATTTCCTTTGGTTAAGATCCTAAACGGCGCGAAAACAGCCAACGTTAAGTCAAATTTGTTTGTTATTTAAATTGTGACAGTATTTAATCATACGACAAGCATTCAACCCATTTTTATCTTTTGATAAAGATCTTAAAGGAAAGAAACATACTACTTTTATTATCTTACTTTCGTCTACGATGTTTACATACCAAGTCAAATCCTCTTTTATTTCTTCACATAAGCCACTGGAGTAGAATAATTACAATTCGTTGTAAGATTTTTATGATTTTATATCCAAAAGAGAAACAACTGGTTATTAAATCTGTATGTACACTGGGTGACACTCTTTATACCCGAAAAGTAAATCACGAGGCAAAAATGTGGACACCACATCTACTTTTCATGGAAATCCTACCAGGTTTTGGGATATCTTCTCATATATTCCACATTATTTCGATATTTCTCAATATCGAGACAAATATTTTCTTACATCTCAACATGTTTCTTTGTATACACTACATCCTTCCTTGTCGCGTTCTCCTACATCCCGACTAGAAGGAAATAAAAAGCACATACGACTTGAAGTGTGATTAATCCTTAATCAGATTAGTATCGGAACCTACACTCACTTTTTATGCCATTTGTACGTAATTAAAAATGGAAGGCACCGATGTAATTTGTCAAGAGAATCCTTTTCAAAATAAAGTGTTACATTTTCCATGATTCTGATTCGACGTTAAAACAGTAGGTCCTTTATGTATGTGAAAACACTTCAAATGCATGGAAGAGAATGGATTACGAAGCCTTTGTCAAGATGCAGTATGACTAGATATAATATGCCCGAAAGCGCTCAAAGTATTTATGTAAGCGACACAGATATAGTACACTGAGGTGCCTGGTTTTGCTCCATTGTTTAAGCGTTTTTTTTGTGGAAAAATTTGTATTGCATGATTTCCCTCTACCCCAATGTTAGGCGCCGTTATAAACACCTCGACTCCAGAATCTCACCATTTTCTCATGGAATTTTTTCCACGACCTCTCGACTTCGGATTTTGTAACTTTTTATGAAATCTAGAGTTTTGCTTATGAACTGTAATTTCTCAGAATTTTAAAAAGACACCACTACTTAACAAATACGAAGCATTCCACAACTCATCTTCGAATCTAGATTTGCTCAAAGAATAATCCTACGTTTCAATGCATTTGTAAGTAAAAACCAAGTCGATATCAGGCCTAAGAAATAATGGAACAATAAAACACCAAATTATTCAAATAATAGCAATTTGTAAACGTTTACCATGTAGAAGTGACAATATCATTATATAAGTAGGTATTCAAAATTGACAACATGATTTTAAACTGCCATATTATTTTAGTCGCCATTTTCAATCTTTATAATTTTCTTGAAATGTTCCTGTGGTAAAAATTGAAAATCTGTATGAGCTCCCTTTCAATTATATTTTTTTTAATCGACCTCTATACCATAAAGCTCGACGAACACATGAGATACAGAAAGTTTTATAATTCACTCTCAAATCTAGATTTTGATTAATGCAAAAGCTTTAATTACGTTTTTAGACATTTACCTCTTTTCACTTTTTTTCAAATTTTCAAAAAATACTTACTTGGTGATTATGATTACTGAAAATTTTTTGAAGATTAAAAAAAGCTTTTTAGATTTATTCAAATTCAGTCGAGAAATTTCCTGGATGTTATTAAAATTGCCTTTTTTAAAAAAATTCTTGCATTAAACTCTCTTATGCTTCGGAAGTTACCATCCTGACATAACATCAGCACTATTGCGACAGGACTGTGAGACCTATCACTCTGTGGGAATACACTATAAAGAATAATAAAGTTTTTCTAGAAAGCGGAACTGCCATTTATAGCGGTGGATGTTTCTATTAAGTCTCTGTCGCTAGGGCCATATAACAAGCTACTGGTCTTTACTATCAATTATGTAGCCGTAATCTTTACTTGTTTTGTGTTCAGAGGCATTGGGTAATGCTTTTGCACGAATAAACTGATTGTGTTTGTTTGTCAGTATAAGTTGGTCTCAACAGTTTGGAGAGGGTCGGTGTAGATCAGTGTACAGTAGTGTAGAAATATCTAACAAAAAAAATAGTTGTCAATTGTAAAAATTTTGAATTAAAATGGACGATACTATTATTGCAAATTTTTTGGAGATGATTTTCTTTCTATAATGGAATTAACAATTTTGTGGAAGCATCGGTCCACTCGGCACTTTGTACGGTTGTTGTATCATTCTCTGCAGTCGACATCTTTATACTTTCACTTTATTGTTATTACACTAGGTTACACTGAGAATAGTAAAACGTGTTTGTTCGTAAAGCGAGCACTAACCTACTCCTGTTTAGTTCAGAGCATAACAAACGAACAGACTCATCGATTTTTACAATTTTTTACTGAAGTGTCAACTTGTTAGTTCTATATTTAGTTTTGAAGTGAGGGTTCAAATATGTAAACCTTTACCTAAAGATATTTAAAACTATAAAATGAAGCGAACGAACTGTGGGCAAACTCCTGATGTCGATCAATTTAGGAAGTAAGAGTGTAGCGGCTCAAAAATAGGTCTGTAATTTTTGAATTTTGGCCGCTACAGGGATGTATTTAATGGGTGTAGCGGTTCAGAGATTCATTATCTAACTACATTCGTCATTTTCAAGTGCAATTTATGCCCAAAAATATATGTAAAATTATATAAGTACACTTTGGTTTGAAGTAACCATAATTAGTAAAGCAGCTAACTATCTTTTTCTTACGGTTTTAGAGTCTTTTTCACGGATGTATAATTATTAAGGTGATCTGACGGCCTATGCGTCTATCACGTAGTAGTGGGTCTCGAGCTTCCTCAGTGTGCGAGGGAGAGCCAGCGACAGGGATAGACAAATAGTACCACGATATTGCACAGTGCATAAGCGATGCACAATTAAAACACACGTTTTAAACTAAAAGTTTAATTAGTTAACATTTAAATTTTGGCAATGCCTCGAAGAGATTGTTTTGCACCTAATTGTAACAGCGGGTATCGTAGTAATAAAGAAAAAGCTTCCCTGTTTAAAGTGCCTAAAAACAAATTAAAAGAGTGGAGTGCTTTGATTCCACGTGCGGACAAACAATTAGAAATAAATGACGTTTTGTGCGAAAAACATTTTTTTAAGGAAGATGTGATACGTGAAGTAGTCACAGAAACTTATTCAGTAAGTTATACCTAAAATTTTTAGTTAAATTTCAATATAACTCGATGAAATTTTATCAAGTTAATAATATTATAATAAGTTGTAATACTTTAAGATTTTAATTGGTAGATTTTATTAATCTGTTGTGGATTACTAAAAATCATATTTGTTAACTTGTAGTACCCTCTCAAAATTCCACGTTTACGTGAAGATGCCAAACCATCAATTTGGCCTAATTGTCCTAAATATTTGTCTAAATAAACAGTAAAAAAAAGAAATATTGTTGTACGACATGACAAGAACAAGGAAAATTTAAAAAACATTCAGCGGCCGATAAAAAAAAATCAAAATTGCATAAGTCGTAATTATGATTATCATTTTCTAATTTTGTTTTAATAATTTCAGCTTTTTAATAATTTGTTTCTCGTTTTTTATTTCTCAAAATTACATTAAATCTTGAAACTAATAATCCTTATATGATTATAATATGCTACTAATTTAGTTATTCTGAATTTAATAAAATTATTACATTTCATATCTTTTTATTGTACACTTATTAACTTGTTAGTTCAAAATATATACCTAATATTGTTTATAATTGTGTCTAACACAATAATTAAATAAATAATTTGTTATTAAGATGTTTATTTATTTCTTGTGGGTCTCTAAAATAATATTTCCGATATTACTCCATAAGACCACTATAGTATTAACTCGAACACATTGTCTGTCTCTGTCTAGCATTGACGGGGACGTTCGTAGGCCATGAAATTTGCGTTGTAAGCTTACCTCTTATATTATACATCCGTGGTCTTTTTCGTCCGAAATTTTGGATTATCCATAAATTTTTATGTTTATATTTGTAATTTACGCCATAAACTACCATAATTTCATTAGAAAATTTTTTAAATCCTGGTAAAGGTTATCGTACTCATCCCAAAATGAGAATATATTATTAAATAAGTAGTAATTTATTGTATTACAGTATAGCTTCACTTCAATCCGGACAGATAAAATTTTCAACCTTTCCCGATTTCCGAATTGTCTAGATTAAAGAAGTATTTTATAAAACTATTTAAATTTTTCCAAAATTTCACTTTAAAATCATAATATATCTGACCCTGGAAATGAAGTTGAAACGAACTGTTTAATTTTTTTTAAATGTTAAAAACTGTTGATTTTGGTATTCCAAATTATTTTGGCTTTTTTTTTCCCATTTTCAAGAAAATCTAAAATTTCACAATTTTTTTCAAGCGTAAGCATTTTATGATTTCGTTTCATTATAAAATTATAAAAAATTAAATTTAAAATTATTGTCGTATGTAAGGTATAATATGCACTTGGGAAACACAGCTTCACTAAAGCTCGCCTCACACGATGCTTGTTTTGCTGATGGTTTCCTTGCTTGTTTCTGTGCATGGTACCAAGCATGATGGCTCCTGTGCATGGTTGGCTTCACACGGGTTTTGTGCATGCTGGTTTGTAAGTATGGTTTCAAACTTCAATGCGCACGCAGTGACAGTCTCAAGTTTGTAAAAATGAACGCCTTTTTAATAGAAATTTAACGTAGAATATTAGCTGTTAGCATATTTTTGTGCAAAATACACAAAACAATATAATTGCAATTATACACAAATCGAACTACCAATTAAAATGATAATCTCTTTCAAATATGGTTAACCAAAAAACAATTTCGAAAAAATTATAAAATAAAGAAAATAACAAGAAGCAATACTAATAACCAATATAATAAAAATATTTTATTATTTTTAATATTAAAATAAATTAGGTTATTTAACCAAATAAACTTATTTATTTATATCATTTCAATTCAAACTCGACTGAAACTCGGCATTTCTCGGTAGTACTCGCACGATGCGGCTTCATCATTGGTTAGCGCTGAAAACATGCACGTAAACCATCACAGAAAATAGCACCGGTTCTATCAAAGAAATCGTGCACGAAAACGTGCAGCAAAGCATGCACGGAAACTGCGCACCCATCACGGCACCAAGCAAGGAAACATGCAGAGAAACAAGCATCGTGTGAGGCGAGCTTAACTTTAACAAACCGAATAAACACAAAAAAACTGCAAATGTAAAGCATTTTGATGCTTTACATAATACATAATATACAATATACATAAAATAATAATATTAAATAAGTATTAAAACGAACAAGTTATATAATCATAAACAACAAAATAAATTTTCACATTACTTCACGTACACCTCCTTCTCGTATGAAAACACGAACCAAAAATGAAAATATAACTGATATAACCAGCGTTGCCAATCGCAAATATGTGTTTTCCCCTACCGAAGACCTCAAAATCCCCAAATTACCCAACCCACATTTAAAAATTTCAAAGGGCCAGTTGTACAATGCGAGTTTAAACCAGAAAATTTGGATTAACCAATGAAATACGTCGAAAAGCTGTTTTTTAAGAAATCTTATTTGGGGAAACACTTGGGTTTACAGGCAGGATATTGTTGATTAAAAGTGCAAGGTGCAACACAAATAATAAAATTTAAGTAAAAATGTTGAAATACAAAAGATTTAAGTGTTGTCGACAATAATAAATTGAACGGTTTATGGTTTACATCCTGACCAAATTAAAGCCCTATAACTGAAAAAATACTACGAATATTGGCATGAAATTTGTACACATTATTCTTAAGATGTTGAACAACTTTTTAAAGCAAAACATTTCTTTTCGATTTTTAAAAAATGTCACATTAAACAAAATTGTCTTCAAAGTGCATTATGCATATTCATTAATTAATTTATGATAGGCAGATACATATTAGGTATTACTTACCTGTATAAGTAATAGCGATAATCCTCAAAAAATACCCAACAATTTGCGTTACCCAACAAAATACCCAAATGAGTAGAAAATACCCTCATTTTGGGGAATTACCCAACAATTGGCAACGCTGGATATAACCTAAAAATAATAATATAGTGAAAAATAAAGGAAGATAACACCGAAAGTCACTAGAAATCACTAAGAATCTCACCAACTTTGATGCCCTTTGGCGAGTGTAACCGATGAGGCACCCGATGATCGTGTTGCCGTAATTTCGTATCTCAGCTTCAGCCCCACAACATAGATAACGTAGAAACGTGGAGAACGCGCACGCGTATTTTCAACCGATCGGTTGACTACGGTATCGGTTTCTCTACGATCGTAGAGAAAGAGATACGAAAGTATCAAATCTATAAATTTTCCTTTTTCCGTCATCCATAATTAACCAAATATCAATAAAAAACACACGCACAAGAAACACACGACACGCTGTAATTTAACCTAAAGTTAAGTTGGGCCAGTTGTACATTATAAGTTTAAACTTGAGATTAACTTGAACCGGCTTGAACTTAAGATGAACTGCAGTTCAGAAAAAAAATGGATTGTACAATGCCGGTTTAGCACTGAACTTCAGTTCAAGACCACTTGAACTTGATCCCACCAATTCGGTAGTTTAAACTTAAGTTTAACCCTACTTTTGGGTCTATTTGTTATTTTTGTTGTTGGTTTTCTTTGAAATTTAATTTAATAATTAAAAATTAAATTTAATATTAAAATTAATTTAATATAAAGTGGATTCAGATGATGAAGTTATGTTAGAATTGGCGGGTGTTATAGAGTTATAGAGCGTCAACGAGTGCGTAAAGTATTTCGGATTCGCGAGGATCATTTTGAAAAGTGGAACGACAAGGAATTTATTGCAAGATTTCGTTTGTCGAAAAATGGTGTGCGTTTTGTACTAGAAAAAATATCTCAACAAATAGCACATCCCACCACCAGAAATAATGCTGTTACGCCAGAAATAATGCTTTTCATTACTTTAAGATATTATGCGACAGGGTCCTTTCTGCAAGTAGTGGGTGATTTTGTGGGCATACACAAATCAACAGCTTGCAGAATTGTTTACAAAGTTAGCGATGCAATTGCTCGCCTGCGTCCTACTTTTGTAAAAATGCCGGTAACTGAGGAAGAAATGATAACAAATAGTGAAGAATTTTATCGAATTGCTAGATTCCCAAAATGCATTGGAGCAGTGGACTGCTCCCATGTTAAAATTTCTTCTCCTGGAGGAGAAGAACCGGAAATTTATAGAAATAGAAAACATTTCTTTTCTGTAAATGTTCAAGCAATTTGTGATGCTAATTGCAGATTTCAAAATATTACACTTTAAAAATAAAGTACAAACACGTGACAATCGTCACAATAAACAAACGCACTTTAGAAAAGTGAAACTTGCGTTGTTCGGTCTGTCAAATGGTGAAACACAGAACTGGTGAAATGTCATTTGAGAGTCTCCTAAAATGCATGCGCGTCAATTATTAGCGTTGTAAAAACATCGTTTCTCAGGTTTAGTTGAACGCGTTAAAAATATATTTTGTACAACAGCGGAGAAAGTTATGCCCGTTTTCACCAACAAATTCCTAACGTTAAGAGTTTCTTAACTTGAGATAAGAAACTCTTATGTCAAATTTGGTTTTCACCAAGTGCTAAGAATTCCTTAGTGGTATTAAGAAATCCCTAACCTTAGGGATCCGATTTACCGACCCCTAAAGTGTTAGGTATTCCTTAGCGGTTGTATTATACTATTTATAGGTTATAAATTAGTGTTTGTGCATGTTGATTTTGAATAGCCGTGCATTATTCTACACTCTTCTCTAGCCATGGATGCTATTCGACTTTTTGATAGATTAGAAAGATATGATGATTCATCAGATGATGAAGTTGTACACTTCATCACTTCACTTCAGAAAATAGAGCTGAAGAAAATTTGTAAATAATTATTTTAATCAACCATAACTTCTGTGTGTTTTTATAGTTTATTAATTACATATTGGTCAAGTTTATTTTTATTTTATATTAAGAAATAATAAATGTAATATTAACAATTTATGGTTTATTTATTTAACATGGTCGTTACTTGTTATATTTTTGAAGAGTGCAGTTGCCATCACTTGAGGATTCACATTGTTATCTTATGTATGTACACCACATATTAACGGTTTATATAATCCTTTACAGTACCTGCTTCATAATTAACAAAATTAACTACATAATAATCATACACAACCGTAATGCCGCCATTAAATATAACCTACAAATTCAAATATGACATTTATGACCCTCATTAGTTCATTTGTCCTTCTTAAAGAATACCTAGCAAGGGAACTGCTGGTTAAGAAACTCTTATGTTGGTGAAATGCAAATTTCACTTTATGGAATACCTAGCGTTAAGAATTCTTTACTAAGGAATTCATAAATAAATGTTGGTGAAAACGGGCATTAATCTCAAGTTCAGTTGAGCTGTAGTTTATTTGAACTGCGGCTGAACTCGCATTTGTACAACCCACCCTAAATGTTAGAAGTGTAAACTTCACCTTAAAATTTTAAAACGGGGGTGTTGCTTCGTAAAATGAACGTATTTCATTGGTCAAACATAGAAAACATAACGTAGAAGTTGAAGTTGACCGAACTCTTTGTTACGTTACTTCATGTCGGCTATGTTTTGTACGGATGTCATTGGTCATGGTCACTGGTGGCGTTTGAAACCGTTCATTTCAACTTTCCTCGCGTTAGGTCTTGTATGTCCGCTACGTACATTACTTAGATGTGATTGACGCTTTATATGTACGATTTTTATGTGTCCTGATTATAGAGGTAAATGGAACAAAATTGTCCCGATTGTAGCAGTGTTCTAAAAACTGGAGTGTCCTAGTTAACGCATGTCCGGATTATTGAAGCTATACTGTATTTTAAAAAGTATGGTATTATAAAAGATTTTTTTATTTAAACTCAAATTTGCATTTTCTACACATTTGTCTATTTTGAGGGGTCAATTTGAATAAAGAGTTGGTTAGCATAAACCATAAATTAATACGATACTCTTCAAATCAATAATTATATCAAAAGTTACGTTTAAAAGTGTTCCAATTCTGTATAGACCCTCTACTAACTCATTACTCACTCGACATTTCGCTCTTGAGGGTGTATTGCAAATGTAAAATGGTTTATCCGTAAATTAAATTAAAATTTGATAGCCTATGAAAGCAGAGTAGTATTGATCCTTGAAGTAAAAATAAAAAACTTCTATTCCATTTGAAGATCATTTTTATTAGTACTATTATCCATATCATCAAATGCTTTCGATAGGTCATAAAAGTTGGTTCAACATGTCAATTTGTTTTCTAGGATTTTGTGTATGGATGATGGTCGACATAAAATTGCCAATATCCAAATTTCTGTTTTGTAAAATTTTTTAACAATACTTTTCAAAAACTTGGTATAGAATTTGTATTACTGGTATTGACCGATACGGTTCATTAAGTAGATATCTTTTATTAACTTTTAAAAATATTTGTTATACGTATACCAGTTTTCGATTCGTTTAGTACATTTTTGCAAATAATGATAAAATTAATTACAAATATGTATATTATCTTCCTTATTAATAAAATTTAATTACAACCTTTGATCTTGAAGCCATGTCTGTGTTAATGTTATTATTTAATAATAAGATTAATTGAATTTCTATTAATCTGAAAATAAATTAATCGCTTTTCGCTCCGTCTTGATCGCACATATTTAAATTTAGACGTTTTTTTCTTGTTTTTTAACGCGATTTGCTTCCAATTAAACCTTATGTTTTTCAATCTTTTTAGCATTTAGACCTCCTAGCTAATTAAACGAGATTGATTAATGTTCCTTTGTTTCTGCAACAGTTTAAACCGTTTTCAAACCATCGGACACTCTCGCGAATGCCATTTTACAGTTTCAAAACGATTTCGACTTCTGCAGAAACACAAACGGTTATTGTTAATTAATTACAAATTATATAGAAAATCCATGCAATGATGTATGCACATCTAGTGCGCCAGGGTTCAAATTTAGATAAAGCATAATTTTTTATCTTGCTAAATTTATATTGTTTTATTTAAGTTTAATTTTTATCACTGTTCATATTTTAAATCTATTTTTTGCTTTTATTCACTTACGTATATAAATGAGGTGTCTCACAAAACATTATTCAGTGATCAGGAATGCGTTGTCCAGAGTTGAAAGGTTTTTTATGAATAATTTTATAGTTATTACATTTACGAACTGTAAACAAAATATGACTGTCTGAAAATGCTATTTTCATTTGTTCCTTCTAGCTAATATCAAATTGATATTTTTGAAAATCAGTGTAACTTTTTTTTTCGGAAATTTAACTGCTGTAAAATTATTAAAAGTGAATTATTTGTGATAGTGCTATGTAATATTTATTTACTCTTCTTTTTTTTGCAGATATCAATAACTTCGCGACATATCCACATTCTAAACAAAAAGCTATACAAGTCATATTTATATCATCTTGATAGCGTTTATAAATTTGTTTACAATGATAAAAATATATCACAAGTGTCTTCAACTTAGTGGTCGACATGTGAAGTGACTATTGATTTCTGAGGCCCAGTATGGGCCAACAGCCTCGGCCACAACTCAACATGAACCCCACAACTCCAGCCCGCTCGTCGGGCTACCATCAGAAGGCGATGGAGGAAATTCACAATTCGTTGTTGCCATTTGCCAAAAGCAGCAACGAATTGGTTGGTTCCAGTGCAGCTAGCACCATTTCTACACTTTCTGCAACTAGTGGTGTTAGTTCGCTCAGTTCTACTTCTGGTAACAACGGCACCGACCGAGATTTACAACAATTAAGACAAATATTAGCACAACTACTTAATATGGGATATACAGAGGTTTGTATTAATTTAAAATTTTTAAATATTGCACTGTGTTAGTTCAATGATTCTCTTCTTATAGGAGTCGTCTATAAGAGCTCTTCAGTATTCTGGTTTTCGTTTAGATGGAGCTATCGACTTCTTAGTAAAGCAGCAATTAGATATAAGCAGTAAAGGAGGTTTCACTAAGTTAATTCGCAAACCCAGCATAGAAAGAGAGTTAAGTTTACATCGTGGTAGTCCAGCACTTGACAGTGGTGCTGGTAGTTCAAGATCTGATAGTCCACGATTGGTCGAACTTCATGCGCCTGTTAGTCGTCAATATTCGCCTAGTAGTTTTAGTGAGCCTCCGCCCCCACCCCCTCCTCGGAATACGCCGCCGCCTCCTCCACCACATCTTGCATATCAACAAGTTCCTAGTAACGTTCAGCAGCTTTTCAAGCGAATGTCACCTGCGCCTGCATTACCTGCTCGACCGCCTCCTGCCGTGCCAGTTTATAATTCACCGGTAACTCAACAGAGGGGCACGAGTCCTGTTAGTAGTATTTCATCCGGTTCGGGTCGTCAGCCAATGGTAGTACAAAACGGTCCTCAAGTTCAACAACAATTAACACAACAAATGCAAGCTTTAAGTTTGTATCAAAGTAGCACCTCATCTACCGCCGAACCACCGCCACCATATCCACTTATACCGCAATCACTTTCGTCTGCTCCTCCACCACCACCATCGTATTCAGCATCAATACAAAATCGACAGAGTCCTACACAGGATTTTCGGAAAAGTCCATCCTCTGGAATATATTCTGGAGGCACTTCTGCTGGTTCACCAAGTCCTATACCTGTATCTGCCACAACACCAACTGCATTAGCTAGACCTGCACCACTTCAAGCTTACGTAGCGAGACAGGCCAAAACTCAACCACCAATTATAATGCAATCGGTTAAAAGTACACAAGTTCAGAAACCAATTTTACAAACTGCTGTAGCTCCAACATCACCACAAATTCCTGCATCACCTACCAGTACTACTCCACCTGCCACGGCGGCACCTCCTCCTTCGTACACTGTCTCGATTCAGCAAAAACAGCAACAAGTTCACATGCCCAAGCCTGCCGCTCCTTTACCAACAAATGTGGTATCTTCCACTGCCGTTACTAACACTTCCATGCCAATACCTACAACAGAACCTCCTAGTTACGCAAGTACAATGCAAGCAAAAGCAAAGGCGGTACAACGAGGCGTCGCTCATCCTCCAGTTCCTCCGCCGCCATACTCAAACGTGCCAGATGATAATTTTGTTCAACTCACCACCATCGAATCGATGGGCTCGCCAAGATCATCGCCGCAAGTGCATCCGCCATTACAAAGAAAATATTCGCCTGCTGTACCTTCAGATAACGTCGCTTCGCGTTCCGACAGTCCACATTCTGCATCATCTAGTGAAGGAAGACCTTCACCTGCTCACTCGGTACCCGACTCGGGTGCACCTCCACTACCTCCAACGTGTAAGTTTTACTAGCACTATATTTTATTCATTTTATTAACGGTATTATTTTGTAACAGTATCGTCATCGGTCAATTCTAAAAATAGAAATAATCAAATTACTAACGGGAATGGTGAATATAAAGAAGAACATCCACCACAATTACCACCATACAGAAAAATAAAGCACCAATCGCCCATTCCTGAAAGAAAAAAGATCAGCAAAGAAAAGGAAGAAGAAAGACGCGATGGTAAAGTGAAAAATTACTCGCCTCAAGCATTCAAATTTTTCATGGAGCAGCACATTGAAAATGTAATCAAAGCGTACCGACAGAGAGTTTACAGACGAATGCAACTTGAAAATGAAATGACCAAGATTGGATTGAGTCCAGATGCTCAATGTCAAATGAGGAAAATGCTGTCTCAGAAAGAATCAAATTACATTCGTTTGAAAAGAGCAAAAATGGATAAGACTATGTTCACGAAAATTAAACCCATTGGTGTCGGTGCTTTTGGTGAAGTCACATTAGTGCGTAAGATTGACACAAATCATTTATATGCAATGAAAACGTTAAGAAAAGCAGATGTTTTGAAACGAAACCAAGTGGCCCATGTGAAAGCAGAGCGAGACATTTTAGCAGAAGCCGATAACGAATGGGTAGTAAAATTGTATTATTCTTTTCAAGATAGCGATGTTCTCTATTTCGTTATGGATTACATTCCCGGGGGTGATTTAATGTCTTTGCTTATTAAACTTGGAGTTTTTGAAGAAGATTTGGCTAGGTAAGGTTACAGTTTTAAGTTTTTTTTGTTTGGAAATTATACGTTATTTATTGCAGATTTTACATTGCCGAATTAACGTGTGCGGTTGAAAGTGTTCATAAAATGGGTTTTATTCATCGTGACATAAAGCCGGATAATATTCTAATTGATAAAGATGGTCACATAAAACTTACAGATTTTGGTTTGTGCACTGGCTTTCGATGGACACATAATTCAAAATATTATCAACCTAATGGTGGGTTACAAGGCGTTTGGTTTGTTGATTAATATAACATGGCTGTTTTGTCTTTTAGGAGAGCACAGTCGGCAGGATTCTATGGAACCAATGGAAGAATGGAGTAATGAAGAGTGTAGGTGTAAAAGTATGAAACCTTTGGAGAGGAGACGTAGGCAAGAGCACCAAAGGTGTTTAGCTCATTCTCTAGTCGGAACTCCTAATTATATAGCTCCGGAAGTGTTACAACGAACTGGTTATACTCAACTGTGTGATTGGTGGAGTGTGGGTGTTATACTTTATGAAATGTTGGTTGGTAGTCCTCCTTTTCTTGCCAATTCGCCTGCAGAAACACAGTATAAGGTAGGCTTCATTAATAATTCTTCAAAGGTTATTTTATTAAAAAAAAAAAAAGGAAGAAGGAAAAATTTTGTTTGAGTTGCAGAGATGTAAAGCGCATTTGAAGCATTATTATTTCTTAATTTTTTAACTTGTCAAAAATAGCAAACAAAAGGGAAAATATTCAAAAAATTAGTTGTCGAGTTATGCCAAAGAAGTTGCAACGCTAAATATTTGTAGGAAGAGAGATTATAAATAAGGAGCTTGTGTGCAAAACCGCTTATATCCATGTTAAGTAATTTTTCAGAGGGTAGAAACTTCTCAAACCTTGAATTTTAGGCTGCATTATAACACAGTAAAGATTTGGTTTTATATCGAAATGATTGCAGAAGTGCATAAACCTTTATCCGAAAATATGAAATTGTCTAAAACATCATTTGCAACTAAATGTTTTGCATGTAAGTTCCTCAAATATTCTCCAACAGAATTTATAATAAAATTTTTTAGTTTTGTCTTCAAAAATAAAAAATTAGGAAAAATCTTGTATGAAACACTTCTTGGGAAAGGTGTTTTTTCTTCACTTATGACATAAATAGTTAATATATTAGTTGCTTGTGTCAGTTTTGTTTGCAAATTTACTGGGTTATATTGATTTTCTTTTTTTATGTGAGGTGACGTCATTTTATTTTGTATTTTTTACAATTTAAAATAAATAAGTGTTATTCTTATTATTGCAGGTAATCAATTGGGAAACAGCATTAAATATACCAAAGCAAGCAAATCTCTCTAAAGAAGGTGCCGACTTGATACTAAAATTATGTACCAGTGCAGATAAACGGTTAGGAAAAAATGCTAGTGAAGTGAAAGCACATCCGTTCTTTTATGGCATAGATTTTGAGAAAGGACTGCGAAGACAATTGGCTCCACATATTCCCAAAATAGAATATCCAACAGACACATCAAATTTTGATCCGGTAGATCCCGATAAGTTATGGAATTCAAATTCAATGGATTCGAATGCGTCTGATGAATTTATAGACGATAATAAACCATTTCACGGCTTTTTTGAATTCACATTTAGGAGGTTTTTTGATGATGGTGGTGGGCCCGCTTTTAATAGAATTAATTTGGACGACAGTAACGAAAATCAGGGGCCTGTTTATGTATGAAAGTCACGACGTTTGTTATGGGGTGGAACCTCATTGATTGTTTTATTGGTTTATAGTAAGGGTGGTCTTCTAAAGAACATTCGATCTTTGTATAACATGCTTTTGTGAAATGGTAATAAATTTCTTTAATTGCTTTTGTAATGTACTTGGATGGCAATTTTAATAAAAATAAAAATATGTGCCACGTAATTCGTGTAACCGGATTACTTGAATGTTTTTATTTTTTTCTAATTTTAATTGCTTATTTATAACGTCAAAATCTTTTAATACGTATTTTTGTCCATGCAAGTACGTTACAATTATTTATACAAAGAAAAAAACAAATATGCTGGTCAATTGTTTTAAGCCAAAGTAATCAAAGAAACTAGTGGACTTTGCATTGCTAACTTGTTTTAGTTAACATGTTAACTGCCGTCTCATACGTTTATAAAATGCAAGAAGAGATAGGAAGCTTGGTTTAACTATATTTTGTCGACACCAAAAGTACTGAACGCACTTAGCTTTAATCTTCTCAACATTTATATTTATTAGAATATTATAAGTTATGTGTACATTTTCAGAACTAATTTTGTTTTTGTTATATAGTCTATGTTATATATGCATAAAACATGTGATAAATAATGCTAAGGGAGTTATCTATTCATCATCATCATACAAAAGAAACCTTGTAATTTACAATGCCAAAAATAATAACGTACTTTCACTTTTGATTTTAGCCTAATAATAAATAATAATACTACCTAGTAGATTGCAGTTAATGTGTTACATTTGAATATCGGGGGGGCTCATAATAATAATTAAAAAAATAGTACAATGATGACAAACAAAAAAATAATCAAAAAATTAATTGTCAAGCTTGCAAAAATTTATTATATTAGTTTTTGAAATATGGTGCTACATTGTTAATACATTTTTAAATGTGATATTTACTGACTATCCGTAAGGTTTTTTGTATGTATTTGTCGTTTTTTAGTTTCTATGTATTGCTTAACTTTTTTCAAATTTGTTTTTAATTGATTAACATAAGCCTGTGTGATGTATTTATTTAAAGCACTAAAAATGGTGCATTTGTTATTAGCATTTGCTTTATGGATATGTCATGTAGTATTGAACAATAAATTATTATAAAAGAAAAAATTAGATTATATTTAAAATATAATTTGTATCATATGTAAAATAATATAAATATTTTATCTTAAATTGACAAAAATTATTGTATAAACTATTTTGTAAATAATTTGTATAAGGTATACATAAATGTTTTTAACAGTGAAGTAGTACATAATATTAAAAAGAGTTTTACTTGTTTGAGAAAGTGTAAAAGCGCTATGGTTATGTGTATTTATTTATGTTAGCCTTATTTATGTTAAATTGTGTGATTTTAAGACTGGCGTGTGAGAATTGAGAATATTGGTACTACTGCTATTATTTAGAAAATAAAAGCATTTCTTTATAAAATCTATAATTGCTTTATTTACACATTCAAACGATTCCAAAACACGAGGGATAATCAGTTTTTTGCAGCACTAAATATTTTTTAAATTGTTACCTGGTTTAGAACTCGTAAATGTCACGGAGCGAGATATTTCAAAAATTCGTTGGAAAGTGGCCAATACAAATCATATTATAGTATCGTCACTATACAGAGATTAACGAAGGATTGATTTTAGTTTAATTTATTTGTTAACAACTTTTGTGTCAGATGAACAAAAAAACATCGGAAACAAAATATGTCGAGATTCTACAAAGATTGACTTCACTGAAAAATAAATTGATTTTATTTACTACTTACATCACTTACATAGAAAAAAGACAAAAATTTAATATCAATCGTTTTAAAAAGATTATTGCAGCAATCACTTCTTTTTTGACTTATTTTGTTTTGAAGCACAGAAATATAAACCAATAATAATATTTATACCGATTATTTTGTTTTTGATTTTTTCTTTCTTGTAAATACAAAATTCAACAACACTAAAATAAAAACGAAATATTAAATTCTAGTTATTCATAATCATAAATATAACTTACTGGTGGAGGAGGACATGGGGGACAAACCGGTTTAACAACTGGAACATATACACATGGTGCTGGGCAACAAGGAACCACTAACGGTGGTAATGGACACACTGGTGGACAACAGGGACATACTGGAACCGGAACACAACAATTAGGAACACATGGCATTGGACACTCGGGAGCTGGACAACATGGAGGACAGCATGGCCCACAAGGTGGAGGACAAGATGGTCCACAAGGTGGTGGACAACAAGCCATTTTTTGGTTTTTAAAAAATAATTATCGATATAATTAAACTTAAAATTTGGATTATTATCAAAAATATTAGGAACAAATTTTTTTACGTTTATTTGCAACGTCAATTACTGCAACAATGCTTTGTTTGCGTTGCCATAATTTCCATTACATAGTTTCGAATTTGTTTTATGCTATCTCGAATTTAATTTTTTTATTATTACATAGCAACTTAGCCGAAAGACTAACTTTTTATGAAGGAATTCGGTTTAAGCAGCCGTGTGGTTTAAATGTCGAAACTATTTTTTAAGAAAAATATGTCCAATAGTGGACTGAAGAGGGTGAAAAAGAGAAGATAAACTTCTGTGTTGCTACGTTAAATTATAGGTCCTCTCGATACATTTTGTGTTTTATTTAACAGAAGGTGTGGATTATATTTCGAGTAATAAATTATCCACACTCACGATTAGTCCACCTTACAAACCTGTTATCTAATATACTATTATTAATTTATTCGTAGAGACTACAAAATTATTATTTTCATAAAATGTACCGATCATAAAATCGTGGTACATCGAAGCAATTATTGTCACGAATAAAGCTTAATTTCATCAATTAATTCTATTTTAAAAATTAATTAATGTAATTATCATAAATACATGACGTCATGTGTTTTTGACCAAAAACGCAATTCATACGAGGCAAATATTATTTGCACTGTAGAACTGGCTTTAGTAAAATTTTCATCAAGTTAAAGCATGCGCAATATGTCATCAATCAGACAAGAAGGGGCGTATACAATAGAAAAGAAGGAAATAACAAAGGTTCCATTTTGTTCTGTATTTAGAGGAATTTTTGTATTTATTCTGTAATTATAAGTGTAATCGGTAATAAAAAGTTAACGTTAGTTGAAAAAATGCGTCTGTGATAGAGTTGTTTGTGTGGCATTTTGGATATTGATTAGTGATTTAAATGCAATCGTATTAAATAATATTGTGTTTTTAATTGAACGTTTATTCTTGGCAAAGGAATAATTTAATAGAACCAAAATGAGTACAAGAGATGACGAATACGATTATTTATTTAAAGGTACGAAATTAATTGCTCAGCTAACGCTTTGTTTGCTTCTATGTATTTTTCTTACCTGCGAACTGACATTTGACGTATCCAGATAATGTGTCACTCGTTCTCTTGTTAACAGTGCCAAGGGTCAAATCTTTAATCAATTCGCAAATTTCTATTATTCTATTGTTGATGACATGCCTTGCACTAATTACGAATTTCATTATTTCATTGCCTAATTGATATCTTTAATTATGCCGAGGGACTAAAATTCCAGTTTTTGTCCTCGGTGTATAATCATTTCCAAATATAATTCCTAATCAAAAGTGATTCATTTTTAGGTAACAGTTCCTGTTCGATGATCGATTTAATTTATTCCCTATGTTTTAATTATTTTTGTTTAATAGAATCGGTCATGATTCTGATTCTATTATTCCACCGATGATCAAATGCCTTTAAAATAAAGTATAAATTTTAGAAACCGAGCACAGTTTTCATGTATAAGAATTTGTTCAAGTGCTTAGATTAGGTCTATTCAAGTTTAATTGTAACATTCAACCTTAACCTTTCCTTATTGGCTATTATGTGCTTCTTAAATTAACTACTTTCTCTACCTACTAACTTAATGCTTTTTTTATTTTTAGTTGTGTTAATTGGTGATTCTGGAGTTGGAAAAAGTAATCTACTAGCTCGATTTACTAGAAATGAATTTAACTTGGAATCGAAATCGACAATAGGTGTAGAATTTGCTACTCGCAGCATACAGGTAATTTTTCAGCACTTCTATCATTAAAAATTGATCAACCGTAATTAGAATGTAAATATTTAATTTATCTGGAGTTTTATTTATTTCACATACATAGAGCCTGCATTGTTTGGACTTAGACTTTGCTTCTCACTGTTGAGGGTTAGATTATTTATCGAATTTAATGCTGAATAATAGTACGAATAAGTGAGTTCAAGGTCAAATCATAATTCATTCTATTACTTTTATTAATCATTTGATCAAAAGCAGAAGGTGATGTGTTTTTAAAAACCACATCAGGATGGTTCCCATTGAATCAATGGAAAATGATTTATGTTCTCTTTATCGCAAGTCCATCAAAATATAGATTATTCGTTTGGAATCAAAAACTGATATATTCCACTGCATCAGTTTCTTCTATATTAAATAAATAATTCACAAGAAGTAGTCAGAAAAACCGCGT
The DNA here is from genome assembly GCA_911387805.1 of Cantharis rustica. Lineage (NCBI taxonomy): Eukaryota > Metazoa > Arthropoda > Insecta > Coleoptera > Cantharidae > Cantharis > Cantharis rustica. Next base: position 44,043,550 of record OU426879.1, read on the forward strand.
GTTATTTGTCGAATAAATTGAACTACTTGACCTTTATACTTCATTTTGATACGTCAAATTGAAAAGTTTGATAAGGGCTTTTAACGATGTCTGCTTTTGAAATGTAAACTTGAATTTTTAAATGAGTTAAGTGTTAATCGTGGATATGTTTAGTCTGATATTATGGCCAATGGCCTCAGTTTTATATTTCTGTGGTTTTGTTATAGGTTCATTAATATGTCGAAAGAAAATTTTTAATTTGAATTTATCATTCAAAAATTATATACAAATTAAATAATATACTTGAGATCACAAAGTTATTACATTTTTTAAATTAGAAGTTCAAATTCATAAATACTGATTTTATGTTTCACTGGTGCACGCCGTGAAATGATGATAATTTTTTGCATGAATGATTCTGTGTGGGTGATTAATATTGTTATTTCATGTATGAAATTTCCTAATAGGTAGATGGACGGTTTCCTTAAATATAACTTAAAATTTCTGTTAACTTTGGTTAATATAATTTAATATTTTGAGCTATTCAAAGAACTACCTTTTTGTAACTTCTAAAAAAGTTATAAAAGAAATTTTGTTCCTGAGAGGGTGGTCTTCTTGGGTATCCTATGCAACATCTGCATTTGAGATCAGCCAACTGGGATATTTATTTATTTATTGATTAATTATCCTTAATTAGATATCCTGATCACCTGGGAACTATAACATTTCATCTAAATATCGCGAGTCAGGTGTTTATTATGTGCTATGACCGGTTAGTGAGTACAATACCGCTCTTGTTTGCTTTGTGACAGTTTTAGCATTAGTCATACATAAATAACGGATGTTAACAGCGCAATTAGTTAGCGCTTGTATTTGACATAAAATCCGAATCTATGTAATTTTTTTGCAGGGTTTCTCTAAATATTTTATTTAATTAATAACGTTTACATGGGCTAGAGTAAGGAATCTTTACTAAGCCACTAGAGTGAACTACCAACTAAAATTCAATCGATGGCAGTAGTAAAGCCTTGGTAAGAGCGGCCGTAACATAATAGTGGGTGATGTTACAAAAAAAATTTTCGTATAAAATAATCGAATTATTGATATTCCAGAATATCATGTTAATTTTTTAAATTCAATTTTACAATTCTCTACAATTAGTCTGATATTGTTATCGAGTATTAATCTATCACTTTTCATTGGTTTCAAGTCAAAAATTTATCTTAACGCTCTCTTCTAAAAAGTAAGCATCCCAGTACTTTTGATATTGATTTTTGCTTCATGAATTCGTACATTTTTCATATGATGGTGGCTGGTTTATACGATGGCCTCAAGTTCTGATTTCGCTGGACTCTTAATGCCGATACCTGACTTGACTCCTAACGAAGTAAAAACTTTATTTTTGACTGTCTTCTTCCGGTAGTTAATAGCAAATCACCAAGATGTAGTCTGCCTAGGAAAACCTCGCAATGAAGTGGATTATACTTCCGTGGTTCAGAGCCCACGTTACCTAGAGCCTAGAGACCTAACTCTAATAGGTCCCTTGTGTATGTGATAACACTTTGCACCCACACTATACATAAGAGAGGTCACCAACACACTGTGTAGTGCATGGTACCCGAAGAAAAACACTTACTCGAACTGAGTCAAGATTAGCTGTGGCTAGCCTACTTTTTATTCCTCATCAATCCATGAGATATTAAATACCACGCCCACTGACCATACATTATTTTTTACATAATATTTTTATTATAATGCCTAGAGATGGGCCGGAACAGGTCAGAGACCTAATCCGTGAAGAGAATGATGATGATGATAATGCCTACTGAAAACAAAATATATCTCAAAGTTGTAATATTTTTCAAAAATTCGGTAAACAACTAAGATAATAATTATATTATATAAAAGGGAAAATTGTTTGTTTGTTTGCTATATTATATATGTACTTCTATGTTCTTTTATCGATTTGAATCAAATTTTACACACCTATTCAGTAGGACTCGGGTTAGGTTTTTGTGTAAAAAAAATTTTTTAATTCACAAAAAGAGGACGATTGCACTTAATTAGGGACTAATGGCTAGCAAAATATCGTCAACAGGTGGCGCGACAATAGAAAGGTTACAAAAAATACATTTCTAAGAAATAAATAGATTTGAACGAAACCATATTCTGTGTTACTAAACAAAGATAATATAGTATATTGTAGTGCTTACCTACTCTTTATTAACTCTATCTCTTTTATGGGTTGAGGCGTTCTTCGAAAGTAAATGGTTACAAGTAAGACAATAAAACAATTGGCGATATAAAATGGTATTTATTTTGTGCAACATAGATAAAATAACAATAAATAGCAAACAGGACTCACGCAACTTGTAGGCCAGCACGGATTTGATGAACTAAAATCTTTTACTTTCACGGGATCTCTTCTTCACTTATCTTCAATGATCGTATGCATCTGCTTCTTGGTAATAATTATATTTAGCTTTCGTATTTCTATAGGCTCGTCGACGGAGGTGATTTCCAAACTTGGAAAATATCGGATCTCTAGTCCACACTAATTATTGTTTGGCTTTATTCCTAAACAATCCAAACACATTACAAAACTCTCGATACTCGTTTAATTTAAATAAATTTGCTCGACTTGCTTTGACGAAGATCTAAGAATAACTAGTGATGCTGGCCGTTGTTATTTTCTATATCCCCAACGTTCCTGATGGATTATCTCTTTTCATTGATTCTTCCACGATTATTTTATTTTGACCTTGATATAGATATTTATTTGTATTAATTTTCTAAATCAATGTTGCTGCATGTCGGCTGTGCTGTTCTGTTCCGTGCGGAACGGAAAACAACTTAAACTAAACAATACAAAATAAATAAACGAACAAAATTGCAGTTTGACTAAATATTTTATCTAAATTGCATTGTTACAAGACATTTTCAAATTATCCATTTCAAAATATAATAATTGTTTGTACTAGTTATTTTTAAAACATTTGTTTACCTTCATAATTAAGGTTACCAATTACCACCGCTGCTTAAATGTGACCCTTATCTAAGCAGCCTTTAATTATTTTTAAGTAGCAGTTTAGTTGAACTTTCCATAAATCGGATGATATTTTATGAATAAATCGCTTAAATATTCAGAAGATATCATACATAGGTATATGTAACGGAAGAAGTACAATACTGGTAAAAGTGCACATTTTCCGGTCGATGTACACTTATGCTGACCTTTATGGTAAATGTACACTTACTCGAACCTTCATGGCAAATGTACATACAATGTACTTTTCCAGATAGAATTATGAATATCTGCACATATACCAAGCGATGTTGGAAAAAGTATGTATATTGGAACTTCATAATAACAGGGCGCCTACTGTGATTAAAATTTCAGCTCTTATTCAACGTCAATATAGTGACGCCTAAAATTTTGAAGGTCAAACTGTCACTAGCTCTTAGACTGAAGATTTCAACCATAACAGCGTATAAATTTAGACGTGAATACACGGTCGCGGCGGCTCACTCCCATCATACACCTCTCTATTGCTCTTTGCGCAAGCTTACGGTACTTTAGCACTTTTAACCCTTGATGCTACAGTTTCCACTCTATAAGTCATCACTATGATGATAAATACAGTCATCAGCTAAAGCAATTAAGTGCGTTGCTGCTGGTGCTGAATGCCTGGTTCGACTCCGGGCTCAGTAAAACTTTATTCTGCCGTCTCCTTGCAAGACAATGGCAAACCACCGAGGTGTAATCTGCGTGGTATACCCTCTCTGGAGATGAAGTGTATACACTTACCGCGGTTCGGAGCCCACATTAAGCAGGTCCCCTATGTGTGTGATAATACTTCAAACGCACAACACAAACATAGGAGAGAGGTAGTAGCTAACATCTGGTGAACCGGATATGGCACATGAAGAAGAAGTCAACTGCTAAGATGCATGAGTCGAAACACTTTTAGTTTTAAGCACATCAGCATGCCATTTTTTAGGATTCATCTCAATTTTCCGAATGCTGCCTATCTCAGTCTGCTTCTTGTAATGTCGGCAGTTTGATTTTGTTTTCCCAGGTTTATTATATTATATTCATCTACCGTTTCTAGTTCTTGCTGGCTCAGTTTAAATTTTTTGTTACTATTGGACATAACTTTGGTTTTATTGATGTTCATTTCAAGTCGCGTTCATTTGGCTGCCGTATAGAGTTTATTTAGCATTTGTTCTTCGTCACTTGTGGATATAACAACTATGACATCCAGTAATCGGAGGTGGTTCAAGAGTGTTCCGTCGATATTCGCCCCTTCCTGTCCCACTATAACCTTTTAAAATTGTTCTCTAGAGCTAGCTTAAATAATTTTGATGAAACAGTATCTTCTTGTACGCCTCTTCTTTGTTATTATTTCGTCATTTATCTTGACATGTACATTCTCGTAGATGTTTCTTATCAGAGTAGTATACCTTGAGTCTACTTAAGCGTCATCTAATGCTTGGAACACTGCCGACAGCTGTTGCCGAGGCAGAGTGAGAAATGAAGAACTGCGGAACCAAACAAAAATTACAGACGTAACAAAAAGAAGCATTAGAAGAACCCCAAAATATATAGTCTGATGACATTAAACAAACGGCGGATAAACTTTGGCAACAAGTGTTATGTGACAGAGAAAAATGGAAAAGTATAGGAGAGGCTTATGTTTTATTGGAAAAAGAAGACGCGGTCGCGATAAACAAGTGAATTTCGATAAAACAGTGGATTTTAAATAACAAAAATCGTAACTCATTCATATTTAGAAATTAGGTTGATGGTGATAATCTGAAATATGAAATTAAATTATTAATAACGTGTGAATGTAATTTTTCAAGATAAAAATGCAATAAAGAACGTAATCAAGATCAAAATGCGCAGAAAATGTAATACAAAATAGTTTATTTGTGATCATCTTTAATGGCTCAAATATGTCACCTGCAACCTTTGTAGAAAAGGTTTTGATAAAAAACTAGCTTCAATAGTTTTTCCAAGAGATTTTTTTTCTCGGTCAATTGTTTCGTCAAAAAATATGCCAACAATTTTCCCACCAAATTGACATTTTCTTCAGATTGCCACGATCAATTTAATTTTCAAATTTAAAGATTTTTGGCATTTTCTTTTACCAATTTATTTATTTTAAGTTTGTTATTTGAGCACCAATCCAATTCCTAAATATTCTTTTCTATTCCTTCCTTAAGAACTTTTTCAATATAGACATGTAAAAGATAAGTTATATCGTCCACAGATAAGTATCCACTTGTTTTATCAGTACTATTTATTTTCAAGTCGTTCATGTAAATATTAGTAGGATAAAATAAATAAAATCAGCCTGAAAGAATTGAATCCTGGAGGGTTGTCATGTTTCACTATTTTGATTTGTTGCTTTCTAATGCCACAAAACAAGAACCTTGCAACTCAAACTAATAGGTTTGTGAAAACCGTGCTAGAAATGCACCTAAATTTGGAATAGCACAATCAGTTTATTTCAAACCAAATGATAATCCGGTGAATCTTTTAGCTTTAAAATTGGAAATTTAAACAACTCAGATCTGTTAATCTTAGCGAAAAAAATATAAAGCATTGTATATTAGCAAAATCATCTCAAGTACCATTGTATTACTTCCGTTTTAGGGAGTTTCCTCGTTTCTTATATTACATGACTGGTTCCAATAATATTAACGAATTTAACTCTTATTTGCCAAGCGTAATTCTCACACAAAACGAAAATAAATTTGTTCATTTAGCAAAATGAAAAATATAATCGTGTAGGTACCTTTTATTTTAGAGCAAATTTGTAAACTAAAAATAATTTTTGTAGTACGTGTAAACTATTATTCATTAATTAAAATAATTATCTCTATATTTATACTAGTATGTAATTACAAGTATGTTTCACCATGTACTCGAAAACTAATTGATTAAATTTTTTTTATTGGATGTGGATTACAGGAAAACGCCCAAACTGGTTAGCTTTTAGTATATTAATTAAGGACTTGTATTAAAAATAAAGACAATTACAAAATTAAGAAGAATCTAGGAGAGCGTTCCTTCTTGTTAATAATATTAAATAGTTCATTAGACAACAAGAGAGGCAAATTGCACTTCTCTTTGTGAGGGGAAATTTATTTATACCAGACATGACCGAGGGGAAGTTACCCAAATCAAGAAGAGTAACTTGACTCTCGAGTTATATGACATTTTTTGTCGCAAATTTCATTGTCTTCATTTTTGTTCATATTGTTGTGGGATTTTGTAAATATTACCTACCCGGCACAATCTTTAATTTACCCGGCCAGCTTTTCTTAGTGGAGAACAAAATAAGACGCTCAGTAGTCGGTTCCTGTTGATTTCTGTGTTTGCCCTTCTTTTATAATGATAAATAATAATTTTTCCAATAATAAATTCTTCAAAAACCAATAAATCGTAAATTTAATTTCAAATACAATTTTAATGTAAAACTTTAAATGGGCTCGCTTGTTTTAAACTTATGCGTATCCAAAATGCCTTGTTATCGCCAGCTGTACACTCGGACAAATGCAAATTTTACTTCGAATTTTAAACCAATTTTAAATTTTTAATTTCACCATGCAAATTTAAATTTTATAATTTGATCTCTTCCTTTTCCAATTAACCAAATCAATCAAATCTACTACCGCTCGGTAGCCGCTCACAAAAATTATCCAAACTATCAAATTTCAAAATTATCATCCAAAAAATTACGCAATAATGCAAACGCATAAAATCACTCAAACTCAGCGGGCATACAAAAATTTCACCCGCTGTCCGCCATGGCTGGCACAAAAAGCATCTCTTCTCTGTCTTTCTCCCCACTCTGCACTTTTCCAATTCAAACGTTTAAAACTGAAGTTAACAAATTTTTACTATTTAGCACAGGGTGGGTCGAAATATTTTGTTTCACGACAATATACATTTTTTTTGTCACCTCGTTTTCGACCTAGAGTAACTTAAAGCAGACTCGGTAAAACTTTTTAATAAAATTAAAAATGCACTTATGGTTTTCTCGGGGGATTTCCATGAAATTTTTACCGAGACTGCTTTAACTCACTCTTGGTCGAAAACGAGGCGACAGATAAAAAAATGTATGGAAACGAATGAAATTATCTACAAAAAATGTCTGAAAAGTATCTTTGTGAGTAACTGTACTTCGCATTATAATATTTATTGAATCTATTTTTGGGATTTAGATTGATGTACAACTATCGGTGTTTTCTTAATTTTGTTTACGTTTGAAGTTGTATTCATCATTAATTTGTTGACCCATACTAAATTTGTTTACTTCTTTGATGATTTCCTGTTTAATGGAATTATGTGTAAAATATTTTGGATTTCTTTATCAAAGGTCTGAATGATTAAATTATACGTTTATAGTGCTTCTTTTTAAAAGTTGAACCAAAACAATATCACTTCTAACTGTGAGATCATTGCAAATATTTAGGCATGTATTCTGTTATTTATTGTAACCGAGTTTCTTTCTGTAAATCTGTTTTATGTTCGGTAGGATCACTTCCCAACCAGTAGTTTGAGATTCTGCATTTGTTCAATAATACTAAAAATTATTTTTGTGCTTGTACTTTGTAATTCGTAACTAGGTTCATTTATATTTGTGTCTGATGTGCTATGTTATCCAATTGTTTGGATATTATGTTGTGTTAGGTAATTTGACGTTGATACTCTATTATACACATTTTGGTTTGTATTTGACACAATTAATGTTTCTTATAATGTTGACGGTTACGACTACCGTGCATATCGAGGGACAACTGTAAAATCGATTATGATATCTGTTGTTAGGGTTATATTGATTGCTTGACTTGTACTTGTTGATGCAGTAATATTATCATAGATTTATTAAGACTTTAGAATTAAGTGTTACGAAAATATTCGCCTTAAAATTGGCTTGATGGGCTAATTAATATTGGGATAGCCTTATATATGCTTCATTGTATACACTATCACGCTTGGGGTCATAAAATATCTCATTTTACTTGGAATTTTGTTAAAAATTTGAAAAACGCTCTTAAATTATCCCCCTTCCCTCTCAAAATAAAAGATCTTATTTGTCACCGTGAAAGGCGAAAAGATCCAAAAAGATGTCACCGTACGTTTTTGCCTCTTTTACCCCCTTCATGAACTTTGCCTGGAACCGCCTTTGACAGTAACCGGGAATTTTACACAACAAACGACGTTAGGAAACTCAATTTTATATCTTGATATTTTAAAAAGCTTATACCGGCCGACCACGGTTGAAATCCTAGTCGCGTCAGATAGATTTCTGTGTTCTTAAGCCCAATATCTATTGTGAGCAAAAAGAAACCAGCCCAGAAATTACCTAGTCAGTTATTTTGACTTCAGCCAAGTTGATCGCCTACCACTGCGTGGTGTATGGCATTCGAAGAAGGTAGAGAAATAATTGTTTAAATACAAAACTTGAGGTTAATCTGTCGATTCGTTTTAAATGTGGGTGTTTAGTATGCTTTTTCCAGTTGTAATTCAGAAAGCGTCAATTGTAATTCAAATTACAGGTTAAAATTGTGTAATCTGAATTTTACAATTTACTTTTTCTGAATTACAACTGGAAAAAATGTAATAAATCGCAAAGAAAGAAGCAAAATAAAAAGTAGGCAAAAAATAGATAAAAGATATTAAATGGCAAGAATACTTTTCCAAATGGTAGTAGATAAACATAAAAAATGTTCTATACTTTCTTTTAAATATCGAAAATGTTTTAATTTACATTTATTTTAGGTGGATGGTAAAACAATTAAAGCCCAAATTTGGGATACCGCAGGTCAGGAACGGTATCGAGCAATTACAGCTGCTTATTATAGAGGTGCAGTGGGAGCATTGTTAGTATATGACATAGCTAAGCATTTAACTTACGAGAATGTAGAACGTTGGTTACGTGAATTGAGAGATCATGCAGATCAAAATATAGTCATAATGCTAGTTGGTAATAAGTCGGATCTTAGACATTTGCGTGCTGTTCTCACCGACGAAGCTAAAGCTTTCGCCGAAAGAAATGGTCTTTCGTTTATTGAAACATCTGCTCTCGACTCGACTAATGTGGACACCGCTTTTCAAAATATACTCACAGGTAACGACGATTAATAGCTTATGAAACTTGTTATTCTATAATGTGATTTTTTTTATTTTTATAGAAATTTATCGAATTGTTTCACAAAAACAAATTAGAGATCCGCCCGAAGGTGAGACTATTCGATCAATTAATGTAGAATCAATTGATGTTAAGCCTACAATGAACAGCGATAGTGTACGCAAGCAGTGCTGCCAGTAACATTTTTAGCAATACATACACTTACTTTATTCTGGTAATTATCGCAAGTATTTTAAAATAATGTAAACTTGTCGTCTGTGCATAATTGATGTTTTGAGACAAAACCAAACTTTTTGGTGTTTAAAATTTTTATTTTTTTTTAATTTTTCAGAAATTAACAGCATTCTAGTGACTATGCCTACAACACGTTTGCTGTTTTATTGTTTAGTTAATTTGATATCATGAATGTCCTACACATACGCTAGGGGACTTAGCAGTGAATTCAAATGTTTTTGCTGCACATTTAGCATGCTGGTGTAGATTTTTTGTAACTATTATTTATCCAGTAAATATTTTCATATATAAAATAAATAACTATGTAACTGTTGACAAGTAAATTTTAATTTAAGGTTCTCAAATTCGATCAATTTTTTGTGATTTAGTTTTTCCTAGCTAAATTTTTTTTTATATTTTCGTGTCGCAAAGCTTTCTTCATGTTTTATTAATATCTGTCTCGCAAGCTCTTAACATAAAATTAATATTTGTCTTGAAGAATCAAATGTACCAAGTAAATTTTCATTTTAAAACTTTCTAAACGGCCATTTAAACTTGAAATATTTTTTATTTCACATTATCAATAATTTTTAAGCAAAAGTTTATTTAAGTCATAAAAATTTTTCTGTAAGCTATGTAATATAAAATGGAAAAAACTTTTCATGTTAGTTAGACAGATTTTGTTAATAGACGTAAGAAATTATTAAAACACTTCTTGTAAATGTGCAAATTTTTATTTAAAGAAGTGTAACACCATAATTAAATATAAGCTTAAGGATACTTCAGATTTATTATTAATATTAATTTTTAAATAAAGATTCAATATGTTATATATGTTTTTTTTTATTAATTCATAAGATACCCGGACGAACTAGTTAAAATTGCTAAATTTTTATATGCAGTCATTACCAGTTATAAATAACAAAATTTCTAAATATTATTGAAATAAAAACTCGATAGCAATTTTGTTTACAAGAATTTGCTTTATGTTATGATGCAATATTCGTTTTGTAGGATCCTAATGTAAATATGAAAAGTGATACTAAGGAAAAACAGCAAAACGTTTTATATTTTAAAATTAAAAGGTTACATAAATAAATGTTTGCAATATTAAATTGCGAATATAAGAGATGAAAGAAAAATACTTTATATTCGTTGCACTAATTTTAATGTCAATGATGTTGTTTGCTTGGAAATTTCATTTTTGTTTGAAAAATTAATTGAAAAACTGGAGATCTTATTCGTCGAAAGATGTAACTGTATTTTCACAAATTGGGTTGCAATTATTTGAAACCTTACATTTTGATACCAACAGGGATTGGAAATTAAATTCATTTTACAGTGTTGACAAATTTCAATAAGTTCGTTATTTTTTATTAATTATTTTATTGTCAGTTAATTATGTTTGGTGAATTTCTGTTTTTATTTTAACCAATAGAAAACGCCATGAATATTTATTGTTCCTGGTACAATTGCTGTGATCATAGGGAAAAAAATGGATTTGTTATCAATAATATAACAACAACGCAAATGCTTGATATCTTAGAAACTCCTGAGTGCTGCAGTATGTCCGCATATTCTATTATTTCTAGTTTTAAGTTTATATTTATTGCTGTGGATTCTCCGTGGAAAATCTATAATCTCTTTATTGCCTCGGGTTAACCCTGGAATTTTTTAGGGTTGAAAGGTTCTAGCATCTTTAAAAACAAAATAAAATTTTGTTTGTTATTTTAAATTCAATGTCCAATTCTTGCAAGGGATCGAAGTTTTGGTTTTACCGTTATCCAAATCAACTGCTTATCAATAGCATCGTTCGTTCCTATAAATGTAATTTTAATTTTTCCAATTTCCAATACAATCCAAATCTGAACTATTCTCTTTCCAAATCAATCAAACTAAATCGCCTTACTACCGCTCGGTAGCAACTTAAAAAAATATTCAAACCAATTCCAAATATCAAAAATACGCAGTAATGCAATTGCACAAAATGCTACTCACAACTTATAAATGACAAAGTCTCAAAAATCAATTCCACCGAGTCAAAATTAACAAGCCAAAAGTCGCATCGCCTACTCTTGCGGCGACTCGTGGCAAAAAGCCTTCAACTTGGTCTCATTCGCCCCCACCTCTCTAATTTTTCAATCTTACAACTTAAAATTATTAAAATAAAATTTTCTAACAAAATGTATAGGGTGGGTGCGAACCATTTTGAAACACCACATTATATTAAGTAATTATTGAAATTTTTCTCAGTTATCTTTAAATTTTTAAAAATCAAAAACAGTGCGTTATGTTAAAGGTCAGCACACTTAACCATGTGTGCAGTTTTTTCTCTAGGACGAAACTGTCAGCAAGTTTTTAGTACAGTGCATAGAAATTAGGATTGGAAACAATTACAAATAATAAGATTTAAATCAAGTATATTTTATTAACACAATTTTATATCTTCGTTACTAATATTGAAAATACCTGCAGACACTTATTGGTGACCCACCGGAGTGTAAATATTATTTACTCAACTACATTCCACAAACTTTCAAAAATTTTTCCTCTTCAATCCTTGATAAACAACATTGTCCAGAAACTTTGGCAAAGCCTGTCGAGCAAAATTAAATATGTTGCTGCCCCCAATTGCTGAAAATTTAATTAATACATATTTCCAAATTTACAGCATTTTTTAAATTATCTCCAAGCACTTCTAGGGTGTCAGAATTACTGGTAATTCGATCTTTTGAGAATTAGGGATCTACATCAGGTCTAAATCGCACAGAAGTGTTATTACTAGGTGTAGAACGTGAACTTCAAGATATACCATTAAACAATCCTAAAATGTATTTTGACAAGGAGACTTAGGCCTCTCCCATAGAGTACAAATTTATATAAAAGTGCAAGTAGTAGGAGCTGTAGCTACCCCATTTCGAGGGATTTGTAAAGCTTTCGGAAAAAGTTTGTAATATATTAATCAGCATGAAAATCAATTATTTCATATCCGGCATTTTGTTCGACTAACTGTTATCCGAGTATTTATTTTTATTAGTATTAGTATTTCCGCCTGTGAAAAGAAAGAGAGATAAATAAAATAAAGGATGTTCCTGTTCCAGAAATGATTGATTTTCTGAAGTAAAACCAAAATTCTATGATTCAATTAATATTTTAGTTTTTAGGTTTTGTGTAAGGTAACCGGATTTTTGTTTCTTTTTTACTTTTAAATAATAATCATGCAGTGTTCGTAGATATAGTATAGGATTTGTTGCCACTTCCACTCACTAAGACTTGTTTCACACACATCAGGTTCCATTCGACACGGCACGCTTCGATTTGTTTTTGGTTTTAAACCGAAACGAATGACTTGTTTCACACATACAAGGTTTGTATTCAGTTTTAAAACGGAAAACGAATGACTTGTTTCACACATACACGGTTTTAGTACGGTTTGTATTCGGTTTTGTGTTTTCCGGTCAACATTAGAATTAAAAATGTTAAAATTAAAAATTGAAACGGATTGTGAAATTTTGAATATAATGTATTTTATTTTTTTTAAACAAAGTGAAAACTAAAAAATTATATCGTTAATACTAAATTTATATACAAAACTTAAAACTAAAACAAGGTAACAAAGTAGAAAGGGATTCACAATTACAAAAAAATGTTATTTTAATGTTTTTAAATCAGGGGTTCTTAAACTTTTTGTAGCCACAAACCGCTTTCAGAATTTCAAAAATTCCACGGACCCACGAACATTAATAAAAATCACTTTTATTAATTAGTTTATATTAATTCTTAATGAAATTATATCAAAAGTAAGTTAATGAGAAGAACCCTGTGGACCCCTGAAATTTATGTTACGGACTCCTAAAGGATCCGTGAACTCCCTATAAGAAATTCTGTTTTAAATTTCCAACAACACATGCTCAGTCGTCTAGTGATTATCATATAGAGAAGTCTAGTTATTTCTAGGCTGTTTCTCTATAGAAGAATAAAAAAACCAAGAAGGAATGTAAGAGTTCATTGAAAGCACCCTCTCATCACTTTACGGCTGGAATTTGTAGCATTTACCACCATTTTCCCGAAGCTAAGGTAGAACAAAGAAAATTTTTTTAATTACTTCAGGATATCAAAGAAATCATTTGATGAATTACATGTGAAGCTAAAGGACCATCTGTAACGCCAAAATAAACGAAACAAAAACCTTAAAATAATTAATTTTAACTGTAAAGTAAAGAATATATACGTAGAAAAATATTATTTAGAAAACAATAAAAAAGACAATGATTTACATTTCAACAGGTTTGGACTTAGAATATTTGAATAAAGAAAAAAAAAATAAAAATTACTATGTGAAACTTGATACATTTTTTTTTAAGTTTAATTTTTATCAGGTCAAGTTACTATCAAATCGATAGTATTTTATATTATATAGTACTTTTTATATTAAAGTATTTTATATTTAACATTACATCCACTAATAATAATAATATTAATATTTATATAATAATATAATATATAATACAACATACTGTAGCATTATTACATAAATTTTACCATATTTAATTAAAACGGCAAAAAAGTTGCGAACATCAAATAATGATAAAAGCTATTCGGTCGAGGGAGTATTCGGTGCTATACGGTTTCTATTAGGTAACGAATCAAAACCGAATTACTGTTTCACACACATCAGGTTCCATTCGATACGGTACGTCTTTTATTAGTTTTTGGTTTTGTATTTTTCTTCCGGAACATAGGCTCTGTCGTCTAGTGGACTGCAAAAGTAGCTGATAAAAATTATTCGGTCGAAGGAGTATTCGGTGGATATACGGTTTCTATTAGGTACCGAATTAAAACCCAACTACCGTTTCACACTTATCAGAAACAACCGAAAACGAATCGAAGACGTGCCGTGTCGAATGGAACCTGATGTGTGTGAAACAAGCCTAAGACAGGTATGCAAAAATTAATTTTAGTACACAAAAAATGTGCAGTAAATTCTGTCAAGAACTGCTCAACTTCCCCCGATATACTGTCATGGAGTTTTTATTTATTAATTAATTAAAATTATTTTATTTTAATACAAATGATCTTCAGTGTGCAAAATTGCTCCTGCAAAGATGAGAGTCCAAAATTTTAGTTATAATGAATGATATTATGTTGATTTGCTAATTAGTTCTAAAACAAAAAACAGATTTTGGTTATAAAATTATTTCAAAATAAAAAAATACTTACCTGAAAATTCTTTGAATTCACTACATTTAATTTAAACGAAAGATATTTTTAGACAAAAGAATCTTCAAATGAGAGGACAAAAAAAATTAATGACGATCAAAGGCTGAAAATGATGAATCAATTACATCGCATTTAAATGGGGCAGTCAAAGTGGGGCTCGAAAAAAGCGATCTACATTTAGACCCTAAGATTATTATTAAATTGTAAAAAAGAAATTAAAAGCAAAAACGTAAAAATGGAAGAAATTAAAACATCACAAACAAATAATGAAATTAATGACGGAAATCACAAAAAACATAGGACGAACATCATGAAGAATTAATGGAAAACATGAATGAAAAAATGGACAAAATAATACAAAATAGCAGCATAATGAGAGAAAATATTACAGGAGCTTAATGCGGTTAGTAAAAAAATCAAATTCATTGATGGACAATAGAAAAAAGTTATGAAAAAGAAGAATAGGAGTATAAAAAGAAAAATTAATAAAGTGATGGATAAGAAAGAAAAGAAAATTGAAATTATTAGATTGTTTGATCCACAAAAATTATTGAAAATAATAAAAAAAAATCTTTGCATTGGGAAGAATGGAAATAAGATCAAGAAAATTAAAAATAAAATAAATGGACGTTACAAGAAAAATAAAAATTGAACAAGTAGAAAATTTTGGAATTGGATGAGAAGAAAAAAATGAAAATGTGGAAATTAAAGAAAAAACAAAAATTGAAGAAAATAAAGCAACGAAGAATTCAAGATCAAGAAGGACAAACAAAAATGGACCGGAGAAGAATTTGAAGAAAAGGAAGAGTAGGAGGTGGCTGAAGTTAGTGCCGGAGATTTCGACTCCAAAGAAGAAAATGAACACAACAAAAATTCGGATAAATTGGTATAAAATTTGAATGATTCATTTATTGCAAAATATTTTTTGAATATGATTTTGATATGATTTGTAAAACAATTAATTATTATTTTGATTTCATTGAAAAATTTTGAAGAACACTGAACGATTTATTTATAAAAATTTTGAGATTTGATTTGACTTGATTATGATTTAAAGAAAAGATTTGATTAATTAATTTAATTTAAAAATTTTTTTATTTAATTTGAATTATAAAACATTTGAACATTATTTTATTTTATTTGAAAAAGATTTGATGATTATTTGTAAATTAATTGAGTATTATTTTATTTAATTTTAAAGTTGATTAGGAATTTTAATTTGAAGACATTTCGAAAACTAAAATGAGTTCATCGCCACTCATGCATCTTAAACATTTTAGTTTTCGAAAAAGTGTTTTGGGCTAGTTCATCGCCTGATGATGCCATAGTATGGTGAAAACGTTTGCGATAATACAGTGTATTTATATATTGTGATAACTTAAACATTTTAGTTTTCGAAAAAGTGTTTTGAAGACATTTATTTAAACAAGGGAAAAGATTTTATTTTTGATTTTGATTAATGATTGTATTACTAAATTTTTATTTTATTTATGTAATTATTGTTATAGAAAGTAATTTAAAAATTATTTGTCAAAGCACGACAACCTTGTAACTTTTAATCATAAACACGTTGCGTTTACTCAAAAAAATTAAGGGGGTAAAATGTCGTGTTTTGAAACGTCAAATCATTATTTTATTATTTTGTTAATTACTTTGAAGTTTAATTTTGTTTAATTATTTATTTGTTTATCATATTGTACATAGAAATGTTTGTTAAAATATTTGTTTTGTAAACGAAGTTGGCAATGTGAAGAGAGAGGGAAGATAATGCTTCATGCCGGTGATCGTTCGAGAGTGGGTGCGTTTTGCACGTCCTCTGGATATTAATTTAATAAATTTAATTATTTTGATTTTTTGGTGAATTTTAATATCAAAAAGTGGTTTTGGTTGGTGAAAAGTTGTTTTATTTAAATGAGGTGTATCGAGAAAGTGAAATTTTGAAGATGCAAAAGATTTTGGGTTGTTCTTTTTGTAAAATTTTAAAACGACAAAGTTGGATATGTCGGACGTCACGCGCAAGACGATAAACCATACGGCAAACACGGTTCACACTTATGATCGCAATCTTGTACAGTGCGGCCTTCATTCCGCAAACAACTTTGACAATTAAGTGTAAATAGCTAGCAGAGGCCTGGAAAACTAAATTTTTAGTGTTCAGTTTAGAAACACCTGTACAAGCATCCCCATGTAATTCTTTTAAATTTACAAAAAAATTTGTGCTGGTGTCTTTAAATATATAAGGGTAAGTGTTTTACTCTCCGAAAAGTTCTTTTTTAAAAAATTCATAATACAAAAAAATTTGGAGTGGCCTTAGACTACTCTTTCAAATCTTCAAGAAACCTGCTACCACGTAGCAAACCTTTATAAAAACTGCTTGAACAATTAATGAAAATTTATGTTTACGATCTTCAGTTAGGTACTTGTGATCATTTATTTTTTGCAAAAATTATAAATCGATTAATTCTTTTACTTGAATGTTAGTATTCGGGAGAAAACTACATTGGATTTTACATCAAATTTCTACATTATTAAATTAGCCTCAAGGAAAGTTTTCTGTCAATAACATCACGCCCTAAATGCATACATCTGAATTATATCAAATACTCTAGATTTGATTATATTATGTACCTTTAAACTTGGAAAACACCTTGTATATCTTTCAAGCGCAGGAATTTAAAAACTTCAAACTGTCAAATTGTATTTGTCAACTATTAGTAATGGCGCTAAAATAACTGTCAGTTGAATTTAATTTAAGATTAATCGCAGTTAATTATTATTTTAATATTTATAAACTCAAGTTATGCGTAAGGAATTTAAGTTTCGTGTAGTTCGTTCGTTATTTGCCTGAACGTAAAGAAGTAAATATGGTTCCTAACCTACAAAGTGGTGCCGGTTTTAAAGAACTGTTTCTAAAAAAGTTGTCGTACTCAATATTTTGCAGTGTCTTATCAAACATTGTCGTCGTATTTATGTACATTATTTTGGCAAATTTTAATGTTAATCCAGTTATATGGTTTCGGTCATCGTTGACCACTATCACTACGTGGAGCACTTGGCTATATCTGCTCGGATTTATCGTCGTAATTATTGCCGAGATTATGGTATGCGCTCATAATTATGTTCTACAGCCTCCTCTACGAGCAAATCGTTTTCAAAAATTCATATCGATATTTTCAGTGCGAACTCTGATTTCGGTTCCATTACATGTCGTGATCGGTGTATTTGTTGTTTGGTTATATTTATCTTTAACGAACGGACCCTACGGAGTGTTGTATACCAAATGTAAAGGCGAACAGTTTTGTTTGAACGAAGGAAACTTTTTTATTCTACTTGGTGGCATCTGGACTGGTTTCTTTTATTTCACACGTACGAACATGATCAAAAGGAACTTTTTGTTTCCGATCATTCAGCAACGTAAGCTTTTGTATTTTAAGGCAAAATTTCTTTTAATATTTACCAACAGCAGAAAAGCAGCATTTTATCCCATATTTTATTATTTTATTGCTTACCACATTTTTGGTTTTCAATTGCTACAAAAAGTTGCCAGTAGTTTTAATTTTGGTGTGTCGTTGGAAGAGTCTTACACTTGGATGTATTTCTATACCTGGTTATTCTCAGTCTTGTACGTACTGAATATGAATCTCTTGCAATTTTTCTTCGAATTATATTTAATGGAACCTATTCAACATCCAATTTTGCCACGCTACGAAAACGATACTACTTTATCTGACGCTTTATGTTTAAATGTTCCGATTCTTCAACATTTAGCCTGCTTGGATTTGTACTTACTATCAAATTGGTCCTCAGAACGAAGGGCAATGCTGTATACACTTTCTCAGCCTGGCGGCCATCCCTACACCTGGAACAAATTATTTCAAATAACCATGCAACTTGTTCAAAATTTCAACAACACATTAAATAAACCCATAATGCTTCTTACAAAAGAGGAGCAACCATTTTTCAAATCTGATATCATGGGAAGAACTGTACCTATAATAAATGATCCCATTGTTTCGCCAAACAAATACAACAATATACGTAACATGTCTTTAATACAAAATGAAACGAGATTGAACAATACTACAGGCACTGCAGAAAGCATTCTCAATTTAGGATTTATGGATAAATTAAAATTGAAACTTTACGAAATTCGCATTATCAAATATATTTTTGGCGAATTGCCAGAAGCTCACGTACAACACTGTTTTAAAAATGGTCAACTAATAATATGGATTGCTCAAGGTTTAGCCAACATTGCAGCCACCTCAATTACTGAAGATCCTTACGGAATTGTTCAAGGAGATGTTGCTGTGTTAACAATAACGCTTTTAGAGTTGAAAAAAAGTATACAGAAACTGAATAAACTGCCTATTTTTACCAGGAAAAATTCGAACGTTGATGATTTTACTTTAAAAATGAAAGATGCAGTCAATTCATCATTAGACAGAAGTCTGTGTAACATTTGTCAAACTTTTGGAAAATTCATGCCCGACCTTCATTTGGGAAAAGACGTTATAAGGGAGATACAGCATTACTTGTAAATCTAAAATAAGTAATTGTAAATAAATTTTATTTTTATACAAATTTGTGTTCTTGAACGAATTTTGTAATTTGTACTTTATTTAATAAATACTTTTAAGTTTTTCGTATTAGATGCTTCCATTTTTAACCTGACCATAAGATTTATGAGAACCTGGATTGGCGCAATGAAAAAAAATGATATGGCCATCTGCAAATATTTTAACTTATCCTGTATAGAATACCAAAATTAAATTAGTAGATGTCACTTTGTAACTAAGGTGCTAACGTAAGTAAAGAACATGGTATAATAAGTTTTAAGGTAGGATATCTAAATAGTTCTGCGCATGGTAGGAGGAGTTACTGACGTCATACGTGACCTGTTGAGTATTTATTGTGCATAATTCTTATGGTGAAGACTTTGTTTAGTGTTTTTTTCAAATTATTTTTGAGTGTTTTTCATTACAGTTTATATTTATAAATTGTAAAAATAAGGTGTGCAGTGTTTGGTGCAAATCCGATAACAAAAGTTAAATATTTTGTGAAAAAAATAGCTTTTTTCTGCTTTCCTCGTAACAATCCTGAATTAAGATTTGAATGGATTCATTTGTGTTATCGATTTGATAAATTTAATGTTGACAATTCTAGGATTTGTTCGATACATTTTAATAATGACGATTTTTAGAGAAATTCAGGAAAGGCAGGAACTAATGAATGTCCAAGTACAAGTACATTTACATGGACATAATACATAAATAAAGGGGGTCTAGTCAAACCTTCTGATGAGTTTATGGAAGATATTTAAAACGTGGAACGTATCTTTGAAGTATTTAATGGAAATGGAATATCATTTTCTAATCATTTTTTGAAAAATTTGCCAAAGAAAGCGTGTTACTTTACTACTTGTTCTAAACAAGCAAAGTTAATATTTTTACTTTTTCGGTCAAGACTTTATTTTCAAATAAAATCTTTAAATAAGAGTTTATTAAACGTTTCTCTTACACAAAAAAAAGAAAAATTATAAAAACAGTAACCAAACCAATAAGTACAGTTTCCAACTTCAGTTAACGGTAGATAATAAAAATTGTACTATATTTAAATTATTATTTGTTTTATATTATGTTGAAAATAAAATTAAAACTTTGATTATATCTAAAATTGTGTTATAATTTTCAAAAATCCGAAATAATCATGAAAACTGAGACTATATTTTATTATATCAAAAGTAGATAAAATTTAGTTATATTATTAAAGCAATTATTATGGATGTATTCTTTCATAGTAACAATTTTTATTATTATTTAAATACATTTATATAATATTCTGTTGAAAATAAAATTAAAAACTTTGATTATTTTATTAATTTGTATACGTTCCTGTACTATGCATTTAAATCTGGTCACGTGTGACGTCACTGCGCAAACTTGAACGTGTTTAGTGCGTTTAGATATCCTACCTTAAAACTTATTATACCATGAGTAAAGAATATACATAACCTCACAACATTTGAAAATTTTAGGTTATAATTTTTACAAAAAACGTCAAAAACATGAGTTTTAATGAATATAAAAACGTAATCGAAGAAGGCGATACTGTAATTTTGTATTTAACCATAAATCAAATTTATAGTGTAAAAGCGGAAGCAAAAGCACATAGTAAAAAGGGCGATTTAATTGAAAATGTGTTTCAAACGCCGTATGGTGCACTGAAATGTGTCGATTTAATAGGAAAGAAGTTTGGCTCCAAAATTAGCCTGAGTAAAGGTTGGGGTTACGTCCTGCAGCCGACTCCAGAATTATGGACATTAACGTTGCCACATCGAACTCAAATAATTTATACACCGGATGCAAGTATGATTGTGTTGCAGTTGGAAATAGCACCAGGGAGTGTAGTTATTGAAAGTGGAACTGGTAGTGGTTCGTTATCGCATGCGTTGATCCGATCTATTAAGCCACACGGGCATTTATATACGTTTGATTTTCATCAAGAACGTGTTTCAACTGCAAGGAAGGAGTTTGAAGAACACGGTTTAGCTAAGTTCGTAACTGTGAGTCATAGGGACGTATGCACTAATGGTTTTGGTGACGACTTGAACGGAGTGGCCGATGCTGTATTTTTAGACTTACCGCACCCCTGGTTAGCGATACCGCATGCTACCAAATGCATAAAAGAAAGTGGTGGTAGAATATGTTCTTTTTCGCCTTGCATCGAACAAGTGCAAAAGACTTGCTTGGCGTTTTCCGAGTTAGGTTATCAAGAAATACAAACTCTCGAGGTGTTACAAACACAGTATTCCATTCAGACTCGATCTCTCAATGTGTTAAAGTTAGATTTCGTTAAATCTAAGAAAGATGAAGGTGTTATCCATAATCAGGATAAGGAAGTTATCAAAACAATAACGTCGGTACCGCCTACTTCACAGCCTGGTCACACTGGATTTTTAACCTTTGCAACAATACCACCCAAGTGGGTTTCAAGTTAGAAACCTACCAAGAATATTGCAACATTTACTAGTACGTAAGAACATCTATTAATTAAATAAGTCGATTAATGTAGAAAATAAGAAATAAAAATTTTAGAAACTTATAAATTTTTTTCAATATATTGAAAATTACTTACGGATTATAAATATAATTATTATAGTTTGATACACTGTATCAAAAGGTAAAGGTTTAGGAAAAGGTGGTGCGAAACTGCATCGCAAAGTATTGTGCGATAACATCCAGGGCATCATGAAGCCCGCCATCAGACATCTGGCTCGCAGAGGTGGCGTCAAACGTATCTCCGACTTAATTTACGAAGAAACTAGAGGCATATTGAAGGTGTTTTTGGAAAACGTCATTCGGGATGCCATCACCTACACTGTATATGCCAAGAGGAAGACCGTAACCGCCATGGACGTGGTGTAAGCTCTGAAACGTCAAGTACGTACTTTGCACGGTTTCGGCGGTTAAAAATCTTCGCATCCCCTGGGGGTCGATGGTGGTTGTTTATCGACATCGTTAAGGACCTACCCACAAACAAATAAACCTTTAACTTTAATGTATTTATGTATGATTGTAATAATATGTAGGTTAATGCATACAATTTTTGTTCAAACATTTGTTATGGGGATTTCTAATCAAATGAAGAGGTATAAAAATATAAACGTCCGTAGATGTCACAGGCATAATAAAATTGGGCAGTACAGCATACCTGTGGATGTCACAGTCATAGGTTAAATGATGTTGATATAGGATATAGGTAGTAATTTTGATGACAAATAAGAAAAATCTAGAAAAATTATTTTATTTTTAACTCACTTTTTAGCAGTAGCTTAAAAGTTTTTTTTTCACTTTGAATATCAGAATGTATGGTGGCAATAGTCAACGTTTTTCTTTCAATGCCAGTCCACATAATACACAAAATTGTTGTAAATATATCCAAGTAAGTTTGCACTGATGTGGGTACTTGGTTCGAAACACAAAAAAAGACTTAAAACAAAGGTTGATTGCTTTCAAAAGAAATTTTGGATGAGCAGCTCTATTTTTAACTACAAAAACCAAGGGCTGATTCAGCGCCAAAACTACAAAATTTGGGCCCGTGTTCAAAGTTTGTCGTGGGGCCCCTTTCCTAAGCGTTAAAAAAATTATGCACAATACAACAGCGCTTATAATTATTATTGTATTACTGTGTAATATTGTATTATTTATTAGTTATTACTGTATTGTCCTTCGGGCAGTGTGGTTCAAAGATGATATTATAAATTTTAAGACTTCTGTTATGGAGTTATTAGATTTTATTTTAATCAACAATTTTTCATCATTTTTCAGTTCTACTGAAATAATCCCTACATATTTCTTGTTTTTAACAATCTCAGTACGAATACAAAAATTTTGGATCATTAAATAAATTTAAGGCCTATAGTTTTAAATTTCCAAAATTGTCAATTATTATTGAAACGTCCAATTTTTTTGCAACCTTATTTTCTATTGAAATAATCTTACCTCACCCATCGAATTACGAAGCGAGTTTTTTTTTTAATTTTTATTGAAAATGAATGTTTCGCAGATGCAACTGAAACTGGGATTGTTAAAAACAAGAAACATGCAGTTTGTGGTTCTTTTCTAGCAATTTCAGCCAAATAAACATAATCAGCAGGCACATTAATTATTCGTCCTCTTAATTTACGAACAATCGTAGAATGCATTGAGTCACATTCCATCGAAGTGTGACCTTTTTCTAGATATTTCTGAATAATGCAAATATCATTTTCCATTGACAAATTTAAAAGAGTGTTTGCTAATGTGGCGTTACGATTTTGTGCACCGCACCTTCGCTGTATAAAATAATTGAGGATTTGCTCGCTTTATTTAAACTTGGTATAACTTCATCTAATAAAAATTTACAAATAATAGATGCAAAGCAGTTGGCTTTTAATTCACCTTCATACGTTTGATTTTAGACATAGAAGTACAGATTTCATGTCCATTGTAAAGACTCTGTTAGAAGAAATCTTGTTGATTTCTTTTTTATTACGGGCTTCTTCCATTTTTTTAATGTGTTCATTATATTGTTCCTCGTTGATATTTTTTGTTCTGTAACTGACACACAGATCGCATTCGTCTTTTTTTGGAGAGAATAAAGATAAATTCATCTCCTCAAAAACATACATAAACAGAGTTAAACTTGCAGGTGCCGCTACTTGGTTTTCTGGCCTTTTTAGTGTTTTTTTAATAATCCTGCTGGTAACATATTGTGGTGTTTCAAAGCGATTCGCACCCACCCTGTGAATTTTGATAGAATTTTATTTTCATCATCTGCACGTCTAAGACCAGTGGTCCGTTACGTCACTCAATTTCATCTCGCCATCTCCTCCTGGGATGGCCTACAGATCTCTTTCCTCTAGGCTTATATTGGAACAGTTTCTTTGGTAGTCGGGTGGGATCCATTCTATCTAGGTGTTCTGTCCATGCTGTTCTAAATTCTTTTATCTTATCGTTTAAACTGTATATGTTTAACTCATTTCTTATTTTTTTTTTATTTTAATAAGTTTAAATTAGAAGATTGAAAGTTTGAAAGGTGGAGGCGAATCGAGGGGAACTCGAGGCTTTTTGTCAAAGATAGCTGCATGAGCGGTATGCGGATTTTTGACTCTGCGTATTAAATTGAGATTGGATCGTTTTGATATTGTGAGTAATAATTTTTGATTTAAATAAAGTGAATTGGATGCGTTTGCATTATTGCGTAGTTATTTTTGATATTTTGGATTTTTTTTGATAAGTTGCTGCCGAGCGATAGTAGATTTGATTTATTTGATTTGGAAAAAGTGGTTAAAATTACAAATTCGATTTGCATTTAAAACTGGAAAATTTAAAATTAAATTCGTAGGAACGAATGTGCGAAAGAGATAAGCCGACAATTTGGATAACGAAAATCGAAACTTCGTTCCCATTTAAGAAGTAGTAAAATTTTACATTTAGGTTGCATTGAATTTAATTTGGATTTAGAATATTAATTATATTATTTTTGATTATTATTATATTGGATTATTTTTGGAAGACTATTTATTTTTTTTGAGAGCCCATCCTGAGAAAGGACAATCTCATCTCCCGCAAAGAAGAAGTTAGTCTGGAGCACTTTTAAGTGTATGTGATATATTTTCTTCTCATTCCATGTAAATTTCCAAAACTTGAAATATTCCCAATCGTTCATCTTCGCTAAATTTTAAGCATTCAATATTATTGGTGTTTTCATTCTTACATAAACACCTAGCCTTTAATTCTTTCTTATCTCTTTGGACAGAAAACCTATTATCAATTCTTCCAAAATACGATGATCATTCTTCTCGTTTTTCTTGTTGCCATTGTATTTCCATTGTAGAGGATTACTTAATCTATCTTTTGTTCTTTTACGTTTTTTTTTTTCATTTTGCTCATTTTGACTTTCATTGTCATCGGAAACTTTTTGTTCTATTTCTAATTGTTGATTTTCAAAACCAAAATCAGTCTTATTTCCAAAATTATTTTCACCGTCCAAAATATTTTCTAAACTAATGTTCTGTGCACTACTATTAACTGTAAAAACGTCTTTAAAAATGCCATTCTCTTCATTACTGGTAAAATTTAATTTATAAAATTTGCAGGCACTAACAGATCTTGATTGATTTCTATAGAATTTGCTTCTTCCATGTCCAAAAGTTGTTGAGTTTTACTACATTCGGCTTTTAAATTTTGAATAGCTAAAAATAATTTGTAATCTTCTCTTAAATCTTGCTTTTGATCTTCAGAAGAATTTAATAAAACCGATTTTGTCGTTTTGTCGTCATTATTATAAGGAAACGTTACTTATAATGATCACATTCTGTTTAGTTTTTAGATCAAGTTTTGACGTTCCTTCCACATTTTGGCTTTCCTTAGTTTGATTGCTGATAGCACAAAAAATTTTAAACCCTCTCGAGGAGCGATTCATTCTGGAAAACAAAATTTGAAATTTTTTAATAATTTTATTAAGTTGGTTGTCTGAGAATTTTCTTGCATTTAATATAAAAGTTAATACTAAGAACAAAAAATTAATGGTATTTACCTACATATAATAATTTTATGTTGTTAATTTTACTAAAATAATTTTTCGGGCCTGTAGTATTTTGCTTTATGATTTAAAAACTGATGTTTGAAATTAAAAGTTCAATTTGCTAGATGATTTATAATTTAGCGAAGAGAAATCAAGGAGGATCCAATACAAAAGCAAATTTATGACTTGATAAAAGCTGATGATGATAAAAGCCAAAATAAAAAATCTGCGATCGGTGTATCATCACGAATTAAAAAAAATAAAAGACTCAATCCGTTCTGAAGCTGATGCAACTCAAATATATAAAACCACAATAACGTTGTTTGAGGAAATGCATTCCTTCTGGGTGACACTGTGGAATATAGAAAAACAATATGCATCTATCTTCATTTCTCATTTCTGTAAGCAAACAGTTTGCCTTCTACTAATCCAATTTTTCACCCAAATTTTCCGGTTTCTCTTTCTTCCGGGTTTATTGCAGTCTAATTACACACTGTGTAGCCAGTAATAATAATAAAATATTTATTTGAATTTGTAGTGAAACTTCCATGGTCAGGTTTGTTAGCACGTAGGTACTACAAGACTAAACTTCTAGCTGACAAGTTGTGTGTATTCCTGTCAGACTTGATAGCATGCTATCTAATAGTCTGCTATGAGAAAGCATGCTATTTTATTAGCAAATGTATTTTGCAACAAGCATGCTATTAAATAGCATGCTTTTTTAATAGCATGTGTATCTAGGCCTTAATTAAAATCCATCATGCAGAATCTACAACCCACGCAAACAGCCAACCACGATTCAAAAAGACTAAGCTAAAGATTTGCAAGTACGTTATTGTGTGAAATGACGCCGTCAAATCACCACTAACACTACCGTACAACGGCGCTTTAAGAAACTACATATATCGTAGAAATAAAAGGAAAAAACAAGAAATCACAATCAACAGACTAAAAGCGGCGTTTATAGAAGACAATACTAAAAGTAACCACGACAACAAACAAGAATTGATTAACACGCCTAAACATGCAAGAAAAGAAAGTCACGTTTCTAGAACCCATCAAACCAAGAACATCTAGAGTCGGACGACCAATTAAAGCACCTCAAAAGTTCACTGTGACTTTGCCACAGGAGGGGGAGAAGAGTGGTGAACCGTCATTTCCGTCATTCGCAGATGTCTTGTACAAAGAACAAGGCAACCTGCAAAATATAAAAAAGAATAGAATGTAATAATTATTGAGCTGTCATTCATTGTCAATCAAGTGTAAATTATTAACTCCAACTGGAGGAAAATAAATTCAGTTCAATTCAGTAAAGCACTCATGAGTGCATTTATACCGGGACACTTTTTTGATTTTCCCACATTAATATAATTGCTCTTGCAATTACCGCCCAAATATTAATAAATAAATGTTCCTTTCCGGAATGCAATATAGAAAAATCTATCGATACCTTAACAATATTATTTCAATTTTAGAAGTTAATTACCAGGTTATGGCCGTAAGGTTGGACAAGTGCGGGATACTTTTTAGAATAGTCATAAATTTCTGTCGGTTCTTCGTTGTAATTGTTTAATTTGCATTTTGAAGTTTGCAATCAATAATTTTGAATTTTTTTCCTATCGCAAGTACTTGTCAAATAGCTTAATATTTCGTAATACAATGTATCGTCAAGAATGCCTGAAATATATCTGTAATAAAATAAGGCATACAAATTATACTGAAACATACACACCTTCATCAGTTTGACGTGATTGAGCACTTTCATTACCATCGGAAGTACTTGATTGTTTCCATTTAGAAATCAATTTCAATTTTTGATACTTTACTCTCTGGTTAATGTATTTGTGCCATAATTTCCCATACGCACTTATAGGTTTATCTTCTTTGTCTTGGTAAGCAGCAATAAAATAGGAATTTCTGCACTCAGTAGGAAAAATGGTGCAAATGCTGTTACTTAGAAATAGAAATCCTACAAACAGAAACCATTTTTCATGCACACAATAAAAATTTAAAAAATTATAATCTACCTTAAATTTAAAATTCCTGGTTGATAACCAAGTCAATCAGTTTTCGTCTTTTGACAATACTCGTTGGTTTATAAGTTTGCAACAACTCAATTCCCTCGTTGCAACTTTTAAGTAAATTGTAAAGTGTGTTCTGAAAATACAATAAAGAATAAGTTTCGGTGGGTATATCATAATCACAATTAAATACCTTGGCAAGTTCAATTGATGTTACTACACTGAAATTCTCGCTGAAAAATTAAATTTTTGTGCTAAAAGTTTAAGATCTTTAAAGAAATTATCAAATGTTTCTGTTCCTTCTTTAACACGTTTGAAAAACATAAATCGGTCGAAAGTTTCATTTTCACGCTGCAAGCAATATTTTTTGAATTCATGCCCGCTTCTTTTCTTCGTTATCAATTTTAAAAGTGTTGAATACTTCCAAGTGTTCTTCGTCAGCCTCATTTAACAATAAGGCGATTTTTCTTGTATCTGTTACCTGTCAGAGCAGCTGCTTCCAGGTAAATTTCAAATTCTTGTATAAAACTGCTGAAGTTTTTGTTCTTATCATGATTAAAAACCAACTTATTGGAAAGCTTTATGTTACATTCCATTATTCTCTTTGAATTTAGTTAGTAAAACACTAATATAACTTATAATTAGACCGACAGACGTGAAAGATCCTTCGTAAGTTCCGATTTATTTGTTTACTTCATATGTTTTGAATCTTGACCAGTAGCGTACCATGTCAAGAAGTAATTTTGGTATAAATTGTTTTTACAGTAAAAGCTCTTTGTACTTGATAGTGATAACAACTGATGAAAATTAATTTGATATGGTTAGATTTCGGTAGGAGGGGAGTAGTCCTGAAGTTTGAGGGTGACTACCCTTTGACCAAGATCTAAGTAAAATCAACTGCATACACTCCTGTAAACATGGTACAAATTTCAAAGTACCACTTCATGGTGGTAAAAAATCCTTATTTATCACCCTGTACTTTTTCATGTAGACCCTCCTTTATGTTTTAAAACCAACATAACCCTACTAATTTTACCATGTTCTCACCACATGAGTTTAAAACTTGGATGTGTAAAATAGATGCCAAGAGTTATTTTTCAAAGTGAAGTTATCGAGATTGTTAAGTTTTAAGCTGTGCTTTATCGAATAAGAATAAAATGCCGTACGGCAGCAAAGTTTTCGTTCCTGTACGATGTTTAGGTTACGTGAGCAATCACTTGCCTTTACAAGTTCGCTATATAACTAGAAGAAAAGAGAATTTGATCGTTACATGCGTTGGAAAATCGTTTCACACTTATGGAGCCTCACATTTTTCATTGTTGAGTGTCAGTAATTTACATCCCTCGGATATTACTTGCCTGGCAGCCGATACATACCATATTTATACCGCTTCGGAAACCACAATTTATGCATGGAGACGTGGAACGGAACTAAAACATACCTACACGGGACACAAGAAACCGGTACATTTAATCCTGCCGTTTGCAGCACATTTAATTGCAGTTGACGAAGATAGCAATGTGACGGTATGGGATATTAAAGAAGAATCAATATTTTATGAAATGTCATTTTCCAATGAAACCTTCAAAGTTACAACCGTTATGCATCCGTTAACACTCACAAATAAAATTTTGTTTGGTAGTGAACAAGGCAGTTTACAGTTATGGAACATCAATACCGGAAAAATGATTTATAAATTTGAAGGTTGGGGTAGTCCCGTTACGTGTATCGAACAAACATCTGCAACCGGTATAGTCGCAATTGGTTTATATTCTGGTAGAATAATATTACACGACCTGAGAGCTGATGAGATTAAGCTGGAATTTCACCAAGATCATGGTCCTGTAACTAGTATTTCTTTTAGAACAGATGGTTCTGAAATAATGGCTACTGGCAGTGTTAATGGTTTAATAGTGTTCTGGAATTTAAATGAGAAACGTGTTGCCTCTCAATTAACCGCACACGATGCTGCAGTAACTGGAATGGTGTGTTTGCCTAGTGAGCCTATTATTGTCACTTCTTCCCCAGACAATACTTTGAAAATGTGGATATTCGATATGACAGATGGAGGCGCTCGGTTGCTTAGAATACGGGAAGGTCACTGTGCAGCTCCAAATTATATTCGTTTTCATGGCTCTAATGGTCACAATATTTTGAGCGCCGGAGGTGATTCATCTTTAAGAATATTTAACACTCAAACTGAACAATTTAATAAAAGTTTGGGAAAAGCTTCGTACAATCGCAAATCAAGTAAAAGACGCAACCAAATAACACATGATCCATTACGAATGAATCCGATTATTCAATTTACTTCAGAAACTACTAGGGAACGTGAGTGGGATAATATTGCAGCAATCCATTCGGGTAAGAATATTTCTATGGAATTAAGTAATAACACATTAAAGAATTTTTGTATTTATAGATTTACTTATTACTACAACTTGGTCATATCATAAATTAAAAATGGGAGAACTTAAACTTAAGCCTAACCGAGACAATAAGAAGGAAACCGTTTATGCCTCTTCAATATTTATCAGTCATTGTGGACATTTTGTGACTGTTGGCTACAGCGATGGCTATGTGGACAGGTTTGTAAAATATTTTTAACAATCTTTTCAAATTTTCGAACACTAACGCTTTAAAGTTTCTACTTTTGTTTTTGAGATCTTCAAGAAAGTTTACACTTTATTATTTTTAGGTACAACATTCAATCGGGATTACATCGAGATACTTATGGAAATCCTACAGCTCATAGCGGTCCGGTTAGAGGTGTTGTATCTGACTGTCTCAACCAAGTGGTCATTACTGGAAGCACCGACTTTGCAATTAAGTTTTGGAAATTCAAAAATCAAAGTAGGTTGTTGATTATAAAATTAAAATAAGATTTTTCTAAATTTATTTCCTTGTATTTAGGTACTCGCCCACTGACAGTCTTAGATGTTGGAGAATCTATTAATTTTTTCAGAATTCACGATGAAAGTTCTATGTTAGCTGTCGCATTGGAAAATTTTACTGTCCTCATAGTGGACATAGATGTGAGAGTTGTAGTACGTTCATTTGAAGGACACACTGCAAAAATTACGGATGTTACATTCACCCCAGATTCTCGTTGGCTTGTGACGTCATCTATGGATTGTTCCATAAGGACGTGGAATATACCCTCGGCACAATTAATAGATCAGTTTAAAACAGATTCACCTTGCATATCAATTGATATGTCACCCACGGGCGAGCTTCTAGCAACAGCTCACATTGACTATTTAGGAATATTTTTGTGGTGCAATCGTACTCTCTACTCCGTGGTAACATTAAAAAGTATCGATCCTACCAGCGAACCACCAAATGTTTTATTAGATAAAATCTCGATTGGAGAAGTTGAAAAACAGATCGATTTTGAAGATGACGATGAGGATGAAAAGTATGTTTCCAAGGATCAACTGGATGAAAACTTAATAACACTTTCTGGTTTGCCCACATCTCGATGGTTAAACCTACTCCACATAGATGCCATCAAAAAGAGAAACAAACCGAAAGATCCTCCTAAAGTACCAAAATCAGCACCGTTCTTTTTGCCCACTCTTCCATCACTACAACCCAAGTTTGATTTAAGTGGTGTAGAACGAAGAGAAGAAAACAGTAATCTGATTGTACCAATAGATTTTTTGAATCTCACAGCTTTTGGCAAGAAACTTAACGGCATTTCGGACGGCGACTTCAGTTCAATTGTTGAACTTTTAAGGACGATGGGACCTTCTGCTATCGATAGCGAAATTAAAGGTTTAAGTCCTGACATTGGAGGTTCGATAGATGTTATGGTGAAATTTTTTAAATTACTCGAGTATATGTTTGACAGCAATCAAAATTTTGACTTGGCTCAATCTTATTTGGCTGCTTTTTTGAAAGCTCATAGTCAAGTTATAGCTTCCAACGAAACTTTAATAGAAAGTCTTAAAGTTATCGATAAACAAAGTTTAGAATGGGAGAGATTAAGAAAAACTATAGATTTAAGTGTAGCCATTATTAATAATGTTAAATAAAATATTTTAATGTAAAAACTTTTCTAATATATTTTCTTGTAACTTTTAGCCTTATGTTCCTCAAAATAACTTATTATAATACTGGGATTAAAGATTATCCTGATAGCAGTTTTGTAACAAAAATATATCTATTAGATAAAAGTACACCGTGTATGGAAAAGCAGCAGCCTGAGACATGCATCAGTAACCAGGAATTCGTAGGGTATGTTATGGGGCTCTTTGTACATAGACTAATGAATCACCGGGGACGAACTAGTGTGTATGTATTTACCAACTTCTTTTATCGCACTTTGGGAATCCTTTGTTTCTTACACACATTTTGACTTTCAAAGGGGGGGGTCTCCCGTGTTTGCTTTGGTTTGTTGTGTTGTGAACTAAATTTCCAACTAAGTATATACTGGATTCCTTGCAAGGTACTGGCAATAATCTTGGAAATTTGATAAACAATTCAGTAGAACCTGAACCCAAAATATTTCAAAGCACTAACAATAAAATCAAATTCCGAATAGTCTTCTCAAATGGAGATTATGGAAAAGTGCTTACCTCGTAAAAATTACCGTGTTCATATTCAACAGATATCATTTTTTTAATAAAAAGCAAAATAACTACTTCAATAATTAATTTATTTCCTTCTTACATAGTAATATATTCTTTGGTTGAAATAATATATTACAGGAGAGTAATATACAATCTATCAGTTTCTATCTTCGAAAGTGAGATGAGATGGTTGCATGCTTTGATGAGCCATATACAAACCTCATAATTATGCTATTTGATGTTAAAAATGTTGAATGATGCGGAATAGACACCCAAATGATCTATAGATTTTTATATGTTATAGATCTAACAATCGAATTTTAATTAGCAAAAATGTTGGCCCGATTTTATGTCGTTTTTATAATGATAATGGTACAATTAATGGACACTGTTAAGGTTTTTAGTTTTTTTGTTAAACATTGAATTTGGTAAATCCCATTGCTGGTGGTTAATAAAGCAACAAAAAATTACTTTGTTATAATAAATTTATTATTAAAAAAAAAAATATTTAGTTTAACTAATATAATCTCGGTACTTAAATATTTTACCAAATCGAGCCAAAAAATGATCAAATCATGGATATATATATAATATACATATAATTAATATGACACATAAATTATAATACTACATTCTAAATAAAAAATATTGAAACAAACTTTTACAAAGCTACCATTAAAGTTAACGACTTAATCGTTCTTTAAATATTCGAATTTTTCACAGATAAACAACTAGGTATATTGTAAGCTCTATTAAATTAAATTTTTTAGGTTGTAGTCACAAAACTCAATAATGCATTAAATACCTATTTTTAGTTAAGAAAATGGCAACATAATAATGTTAAAAATTTAAAAAAATTGCGTTAAGTGACTAAAGGCAATTTTTGAAAAAAAAAAAAAAAAGTTTTAATTTATTAGTCATTAAATTATTAGATTTGCGGTAAATATCTATAAGTACATATACAGATATAAAATTTAATATAAGAGCAAAAATTAAAGGACGAATTTAAACTTAATATAAACAATTAATAGACAAAAATTGCACTGATTTATTTTACAAATTTAACAAACAATTTTATTGCACTTTATGTTATTAATAGAAAGAAAAAATAATTTAAAATTATTTTCAATGGGACAAAATTTGAAAACTTTACAATAATTCGTGAACATTGTTACTGTTAAGTTGAATCAAGTGAAAAGGTGTGAATTTATGGACGGAAGGGGCAGAAAATAGTATTGCTCGCTTGTATATGTATAATACAATTATTATTGAATAAACTAAGACCTACGAGGTCGAATCAATTTTTACATGCACTTTCTAAGTGAGTCAATAATACTACTAACCTTAAAGAATAAGTAAGTGCATTTACGAAGAAAAAAATTATTGCCAATATTGAGTGTTAACATCACATAAGTACACTATTGCAATCGTGACGATAGTTACAAAAAAATGAACACATTTTTTTCAGTATCTATCCCAGAGGACGATCTTTAAGCAAATATAAAAATAATATAAACGGGACGTTCCGTTTATATGTATTTTTAATCAAATTAAAAACTAAAGAAATGAGAATTTAGAATCAAGCTAAAACAATCATTTAAAATAAAGAAAAACAATTAAATAATATCATTTGTAAATAAACTTTCAACAATGAAGAATATGCAAACAATACCTACGTTACTATTTTATTTTGATTAAATATTTTCAACTTTAAACATTTACTTACAACTAATAATAAACTTTTTTTTGTATTTATAAATTTTTTAACAATGCAACTTCCATCTGCATGTGTAACGGTTACTCGAGGTTTAAGTACCACATTAAAAACTTTAGGGTTGCAGGAAAAGCAAATTTTATTTTATGTACAAGTTTCGTTTCGTCAGCGTTTTCGTTTTAGTATAAATACACAAAGTATCCAAATTAGTAGTCAAATTTTATTATAATGACCACGTGAAATTATAATAAAAATGTTACTTAATATGCTAATAAAATTATCACCTTACACGATCGCGCTTATTCTGCGTATTTAACTACAAACAAAATTGGTCCAACGAAAGTTACAATATTTTTGGAAAAAATAAAAGTCGTTTACCTGCAACACAAACACATAAACAGATAAAGTAAAAATGAATTAAATTAAAATGTTGGTTGGCACTTGTCAATTATTTTGTACTTTTTTAAATATTAAAATCTACTAAAAATATTAATAATATTAGTATTTCAAAATTTTATGTGTTAAGCTATTACGCTATTATGCAAATTAAAACATCGTATACTTAGGAAGCGTAATATTAAAAATTAAAAATAAAATAAAAACAAAAACATACCAATCATATATTTTTTTTGAAAATAACCGAACAGCCAAATAAAAATTATCGAGATTCTTATGAAGATTCTTCATTGAAAAACTTATCCAGTCTTTTATTTTTATATATTTTGAACTAAAATAATATCAACACGAGATTCGATACATTTGATAAAACCTTTCCCAGTATACGGTGTATGGTGGCGGCGAGAAGGTTAGTGATGTGGAGGTTAGACGTACCGTTACCGCAGGTGGTCCGGCATCCGGTTAGTGGAGTGGCGTAGGTGACGGGTTAGCACTCCAAGCCTACAGGCCGGGCAACCGAGTTAACAAGAAAAGAAAAGAAAACAGATTGTTAGTATTGTATTGTAGCTGTACCACTTGCATTATATCAAAAGTTTAGTTTATCCCAGTGTCATTCATTATTAAAAGCCAATCCATATCATTGAATTGATACTCGGAAGCAACAATTTAACGCCTTTCATGCAAAACAAAATTTTGATTTTAAACTAAATGACACTGGAATAATTAGTAAAGCAATTTATACATACACATAAGTATTAATAAACCGTAAACATTGTAAGTGTACTAAATGACGTACAACTTTCTAGGTAGCAAAGAATGAAAGTGTTCCATAGGACTATATTAAATGCGTGCTATATTTTCTATATCTACCTTGGTTTATTATAAATTATTTTATTTTAAGACAAAATACGGTGCAAAGAAATGAGAGGTAGGTAAATAGATAAACGAGGTGACCAAAATTGTATAAAATACACAAACCAATTCACATTTTTTAAATTAAATTATAGACCATTTTTTAACTGGGAAATTTTGCAGCGTTTGAATAAAAAATGTAAAATTTAAAGGTGGAATTTGATTACAATTTTTGATCATCCCGCACATACGACCTGCAGAATAAAAGCATCACGATTTGAGGTACCAAATTTTAAGTCACCCTCAAACCGGAATTAATTTTTTTTAAATTTGCAAAATGCATACGAGTTAATGTGATTACTAAATTTTAATATAGTGCTATGAACACATTCGTGTTACCATTCATACATTAGTGAACTTGGCCATGTGGAATTAGAAGTTATGAAAAAAACATTAAAATATAGAAGTGTTAATAAAAATAATTAATACAGTTAATACTAAAATATTCTTGCATCTACAACAAAAATTGACAACTTGGCGCAACAAATAATTTTTTCTCTTTTTTTTTAATGGTGTGTATAGGTAAATCAAAAACAAAAATATCGGTTTTTATATAAATATATTTTTGTTCCACATTGGCGCAAGTCAACAACATACAAAAAATATAATTGCTATATATGAAGATATAAAATTACAACATAACAAACTGTGCCGTGTTTTGAAGCTACTGAACTGAATATTAATCAAAATGCGGCACAGAGGTGCTATAAATATATAATAATAATAAAACACATAGTTGACAAAACTAAGACTGTTCGTTAAAGAACTAAGGAAAGAAGGATTAAAAATAAATTATATATCAAAAATATCACATTGGATCTTTGTGAAAAAAAAAGGAAAATGTGATAACAAGTTTATATAAAATATATATTGATATCAAATAAATAAAAAACATGTAAGCACCGGCTTTTATATTATAATTTGAGACTAGCATAGAACATCTTTCTAGGATATTGAAACATTAATTAAATTTTTATCGTCAATTGAGAGTACCGAGAGTATTTATCAAATTGATACGAAAACCACTATTTTTATTGCAAGTAAATTAGCTGCCAGATTTCTCGACAAGAGAAATAATTGATCAAAAATACTTTGTAGGAAAAATATTTTAATTCCAGAGGTTCTTCTTTTATTTCGTTTAGTAAATCCCCCCCCCCCCCAATATTTTCTTTAAAGTTCTTAAAAATAGAAGTATTATACGCAGAAGCATTATTTCAAATTGGCTTAAACGACTCGGCTTTCAGCCTCGTATTACACAGGAGATGATCTCCATATTTGGTTATATTGAACACAAGTTCTCACTGGACCCTCGCTTGAAAATTCCTAATATTTTAAAGTTTCAAAATGAGAAAATTTGTTTAGCAATAATCAAGGTGGGCAATAAATTTAAGGAAACGATAAAATTGTATATGAGCACCAAAGTGTAAAAAGATATAAAAATTTAAAGAACGTTTCAATATCAAAAAGAGAAAATAAATCTCTTTAAATATAAAAAATACTTGGTAACGTGCAAAAAATATTAAAATTTCCTTCTTCCCTTTTTTAAGAGAGCTATAATAATATCTGCAATTTAATAGCTTATGTGTCACAACCCGCATAGTTTGTTTTTAAAATAAATACTGAAGAAATTGCTTAAATGTGGATAATTTACCATTGTAAAAGAATATTTTACTAACTAAATTACAAATACCTAAAAAAGATGGCAAACACATCTGAAATAAAAATTTATACATACTTTTCGTTCATTTGTTTATAAAAGAAAAGTATCGAAACATGACAAAACACAATCAACACACGAAAATGATATCCGGCTACACACCTGAAATAATAAATAATTGAAAAAACTAACCTTGTCTAATTAAGACAGAGCACCAGCTCTTTGGTAGGGGTGTTCCCTGATCTGCCCCAAATGTCTACGTTGTTTGGCAGCAGCGGCAGCCACACCTATGCAGAGTGCTAGTTAAAGCATACGTATAATACAAAGCAGTCTCACCACGTAAATGGAAAAATATGTATAAAAAATTTTGCAATTTGAAACGGTCACTTCGAACAATCAAGAAGCAAAAATATTTTCATACTCATTTCAATTTACAAAATTATATCTTTAAATACTATATATGTAAAATACTAATTAGAACTATAATTACTGTAGAGAATATATATATAGCTCAACAACAAAAGCTAAATATCGATTAAATGTATCGTATAATATTGCATATAAAAGTGCAAAACAATTTTGGTAAAATTTAAATATTTAACTACTAATTTTTGCATTTTTGTGTTTTGCAAAAAAACAATACCACTATTAAAGCCAACTAGAAACTTTTAAAAAGCACAAGATAATAAATATTTTTGTGGTAACGTAAAAAGATTATTACATTTTATAAATGCATAAAAAAAGATTTCTTCCTTTCTTTCAATATATCAACTAATTAAAAACTAAATCAAAAAATAACTAACTTTATCATATAAAATTAAAAAAATTGTATATAAAATGTGATGCATTTCTAAGAGATAACTTGCTTCTTTAAAAAAATACCACACAATTTGGCTTCACATCTGAGGCATGTAAAATAACATAAAAATGGTGACTACCTAAGACCAGAGGTAATATTTTTAATCATACATACACAGAGCCAATTATAAATAATAAAATTTTTTTATACACAATAAAAATTTACCACTAAAAATTTGATGCAAAAACTAATTGCACACTTAAAAATAAAAATAATCTTCAATATATATAAAATTACACAATATATGTACATACGTACATGCAACCTGCATTTGCGGTTTAAGTATCACAGAAATATGTAATTAAAATTCTTGACTAAAAAATGTGTAAGAACAGAAATAGTTTCTTTTTAGTAAGTAAAAAAAAAATGATGTGAAAATTGACTACACAACTTGACTAATTTTGTTAATTGACTCAACAAATATACACACTAAAATTTTAATCGTTTAGCTATCGAGACCCGAATTGCTGAAACCATTTTGAAAGGAAAACTAAAACGAGAAGCTCTATAACCAGGTTCTATTGCTCGTTATCTCTTCCTGGAAAACAACGCACTCCAGTAGCACCAGAAATTCTATTTTTGGTCTAATCTATGCGGAGGAAGAGGTTTTAATTTTGTGTGGCTTAAGTAAGCTATGAAATTCTATTCCAGTATTGGATCTTTGTAAACTGCTTAATTTATGAAGAGAAAACCAACATAAAATATGCGCTGGTGATAGGGTAGATCTGAAAATATCACAAGAAAAAAGTTCTAAAGATAAACCTTGCCCACACTTCTCGATAGCAAAAGGACTAAATGAATTTCCCACTAAGACAACGTTTAACCTTAAATTAACTAAACTTTTTGTACTTATTGAAATGCTTGTTTCTTAATTGAAGACAAATTTTGGCCACTGTTTAGAATCAATCAAGATATAGTAAAAAACGTGTTAATGAGTAAAAACGTTAGTTAAAAATTGAAATTCGATCGTAATTCTTGAACTTACACACAAAATTTCGCTTGGTTAAATTTTTTTTACCTAACTTAATGAGAATTGTATCGTAAAAGAGAGTGGGTGGGGAGAATTTATAACCAAAATAATTATCTCATCTCGTTGGATAATTTGTTGTGGAGAAAACAATATCAATTGTAATTACTAGTTGTTGATTTCTAACTACTTAATTCTAATTCACCCATAATATAGTCAGCGAGCAAATAACCCACCAGAATGATCTGTTGCGTATTCTGTTAACAGAGGTGATGCAGCTATGGCAGCGTAATTGGTGTAGTCCGTGTATGGGTTGTATATAAGACTATGCGTTTCTCCTGGCGATAAAAGGGAGCCCGGTGCAGATCCATTTAAGATCGACGCTGCCGTCGTCGGAACTGACATACGTGGTGATAATATCAAAGGGGCTCCCAGTGGTGTGTTGGGTGCCCTCAATGAAGCGGGTAATCCAGGCATGCCCGGCGATAAAAGTCTCTGGGTTTCTGCGGCAGCCGCAGCAGCTACGCGCCTCCATTCTTCGTCGCACACTAAAGAGATATCTTCAAAATTACGATATAGCAATTACCGTTCGAAAAGGTAGTATTGAAATATTTAATTCAACAAAAATTAACTCACCTGCAGCGGACGCTGCTTTCGATGTGGAATCTCTATACGTTCCATTTATTATGGCCAATTCCATCAACTGCCTTTTTTTAAGTTCGTCTTCACCATCTGCTTGCTGAAAATAGAAACTTGATTCAAAAACTATATCGAAAACGCAGCCTCGATTGTAAATTGTTTGAAGATTAAGCCGTTATTCTAATTTTAGATATATTTCAACAATCACTTAAAGAGCTTTGTTTACACATTTTGTTATTTCTACGTTAAAATTAAACTCTTGGATGACGAGAGAGCATAATAAAACAAATAAAACGAAAATTTTAAATTAATATTTCAAAGGTAACCTTGGTTGGCTTATAAAATTGAAAATAATTCAATAACTTGAGCAGCAGAAGCTGTTAAAATTTAGTGAACTATAAATTTTGTACCGTCTAATATTTCATTTTTTGTTGCTAATTAATCGCAACGAGATGACAATTAAATCTTTTGTGGACGTAAAAACAACCGGTTCCAAATTTAAACTCGATCCACTCAAGTTATTTGCAAGAACTTCCTCTGAAATCAAGATTTTTAGATTGAAAATTATTTTTGGCAAAAACACGCGATAATTAAAAATAAAACTTAATTGTTTAGATGAGAATAAAACTAAAAGAGCAATATTTTCTTCAATTTGTGGCCGTAACATTAAAATCCTGTTACCAATCCATTTCGTCAAAATTTATAGCTGCAGCAATAAACGTTGCAGTAACAAATCTGGTTAGTCATAGCGAAAACATATTTTTAGTTTTTCACGATTACGTAAATTTACAGGAAAAGTTAATCATGCGAAACTTACGGGTACGAGTAATTTTTTTACTTCTTCCACAGCTCGAGCTAATTTGATTTGTGCTCTATTATCTGAGTCTTCCACTGTGAGCAAGACGTGTAATTCGTCTGAAAGGTGTTCCCAGTTGGGTTTGCCCCTATTTTGATCTTCCTAAAATAAATCGAAAAACACATTAAAATACGGCTTAACACTGTAATGGAAAAACGATGCAAGTACTACCTACTTCACTTACATTTTGCTTTCCTTAAATTAGCAGCTTGAAATTCAATAACAAACTTGATATATTAGTAAATAGGAAAGTAATGGGCTTTTGTTTAAAGTAAACTTATAAAATTGCATACTAATTTTTCTTTTTTGAGCTATTCTTGCACAATGTCTAGAGAGGTAAAATAGAACATTTTGGATTCGAGCCAAGGCGTAAATTCGAGAAGTGTACTGACAATGTAGAAAAGGTTGAAATCTAATTGTATTATATTACGTTGAATCTAATAGCACATGAAAAGTGGCAATACTTTAATTTTAAAAAATAAGTATTCCATTTCTCCTCTTTCGAAACGAGCAGTCGAAAATTTGATCTCAAACTGATTTAGTTACAAGTGAAAAATTCCACAAAAATTTTGAAACCGCTTACTTATTTTTAAAAATATATATGAGATTCGTGGAATTTGAAATTACAGTTATTGAAATTTAAAAACTATAAATCAAAAACTTATGTAATCGGAAAAAGTGGTTCGAATAACAATTTTGGATTAATTTTAAATGTTATAAATATAATATGGTACGGAAAAACAATTAACCCGAGTTTCCCGTAAGCATTTACTTTTTTGAATTCAAACAAGATGGGTTTTTCGGAAACTTTCAGTTTTTAAAATTGTGCGAAGTCCCAAAAAACAATACAACTCTAAATTTGATTGGCATTTGGGGGGGAGGGGGGAGATTACTAATTTTAAATGTTTAAGCAAGCAGCTACTTTTTTTATATTTAAACAAAATGAATTTTTCAGAAACTTTCAGTTTTCAAGTTTTGGGAAGTCCTAAAACACAAATAAACTCCTAGTTTAATTGGTATGGACGGGGGAAAGGGGGGGGGGGAGAAGAAATTTCTAATTTTAAATGTTGTATACAAAAAAATCAACCTGGGTTTCCGGTAAGCAAGCATCTACTTTTTTTATAACTAAACAAGATGATTTTTTCGAAAACTTTCAGTTTTTAACTTTTGGGAAGTCCGAAAACACAAAAAAAACTCCGAGTTTAATTGGTATTTGGCGGGAGGTTCCCCTAATTTTAAATGTTGTATACAAAAAAATAAACCCGAGTTTCCGGTAAGCAAGCATCTACTTTTTTTATATAGCTAAAGAAGATGAGTTTTTCGGAAACTTAGAGTTTTTAACTTTTGGGAAGTTTCAAAAACAAAAGAACTCTGAATTTAATTGTTGATTGGCATTGGTGGGGGGGGGGAGAAATTACTAATTTTAAATGTTTAGCCAAACATCAACTTTTTTTTGTATTTAAACAAGATTAATTTTTCAGAAACTTTCATTTTTTAAGATTTGGGACCAAAATCAACCCGGATTTCCGGTAAGCAAGCATCTACTTGAGTTTTTCAGAAACTTTCAGTTTTTAACTTTCGGGAAAGCCAAAAAAACTCCGAGTTTAATTGG
Organism: Cantharis rustica; assembly: GCA_911387805.1. Taxonomy (NCBI): domain Eukaryota; kingdom Metazoa; phylum Arthropoda; class Insecta; order Coleoptera; family Cantharidae; genus Cantharis; species Cantharis rustica. Next base: position 44,085,406 of record OU426879.1, read on the forward strand.
TATTTGCCCAGGGGGGAGGGGGGGGGGGTAAATGTTACCCTAATTCTAAATGTTGTATACAAAAAATCAACCCGGGTTTTCGGTAAGCAAGCATTTACTTTTTTTATAACTAAACAATATGAGTTTTTCGGAAACTTTCAGTTTTTAACTTTTGGGAAGGCCCAAAAAACAAAAAAACCCTGAGTTTTGGTATTTAGTACTAATTTTAAATGTTGTATACAAAAAAATCAACACGGGTTTCCGTAAGCAAGCATCCATTTTTTAATATTTAAACAAAATGAGTTTTTCGAAAACTTTCAGTATTTAATTTTTGGAAAAACTCTAAAAAATAAAACAACTTTGAGTTTGATTGGTATGGGGGGGGGGTGATAATTTTAAATGTTATAGTATGCAAAAAAATTCCAAGGTTTTCGAAAACTTTCAGTTTTTAATTTTTGGGAAGTCCCAGAAAAACAAAACAACTCTGAGTTTGATTGAAATTTTTATTTATCCTATTTAAATCTATTTATCCTATACAAATCACTGGCATTAATAAGCTTATTTTTAATTGATGAAAAAAGCTATTTCTCCTATCTTTCTCTGCCCCCTCCCCATATTATGACGTCTTAATCAGTCTTCTACCTTATTGATTAATGTTTTCTGTGATAATTTAAAATTAAATTTAGTATCTGCTTTCCCAGTGTTCGATGTCAACCCTAAACATTTTGGTATTAGCCCTTGAGTGCAATCAGGGGTGATGCATTTGATTTAATTGCATTTTCTGTTTTGATATTTCTAGGACAGGATATTTAAATTATTGTGGAATGCACCATGACCAGATAATAATTAATTGTTGTTTAGCTCCCTGGACGACCTTTAGGGTGAGATAAAACAGTTTCAGTGTAACTCTCCCATTCTTCAAGGATTTTAATTGTTATCCAAATTTCAAGGAAATCAAAAGTTTATTCCTACATGTACTATAATTTTACGAAGGATTATTTTCTTCAATAAGAATAAATAATAATTAATTGGTCGATGTTACTTATTTTTTTAATTTTCAGTTTCAGGTTGCTTGTACTACGTTGAAATGACAAATTTCCGAAGGTTTTAAATGGAACAGATCTTTCTGTTGGATGGAATGTACTGTAGGAAGTTGGATTCCGCGTTTATAAGTCATAAATCGCAGAATAAGAGCAAGGTTTCTTCTGCGACTCCACCGCAGTTTATCAATGGACGAAAAATGACTGCGGTATTGGGAGTATTCTATAACCCCCAGACCCCCGGTTTCAGAACCCAAAGGCTTGTGTGTGAATTTTCTGTAATTGATTTTATTACATAGAAATCGATCACCCCTCCGGGATTTGTACCGGAAGCCGATAGAAAGCCGCCTTTCCAAAATTGTAAATTAAATTTTGAATATTCTTATTATTACTTTGAAACCCTAAATAATAATTTTGAATATAGGTAAACTGTAGGCTATAAATATACTAAGGGAATAATGGTATTCTCGTAAGCGGTGCATATACTATTTTCTACACACCTGGGAGTTGTTTTTTTAAATTTTACTTTCTAAATTTCTATGAACTACCGAACAATTCAGCACCAGATATATTAAATATAAATTTTAGTGTTAAAATTTTAAAAGTACATACCTTCTTTTTGTCCCTCATTGAACCCTTCCCTCGTACCATTATCTTACAGCCTGTTTCTTGTTCTAATTGTTTGGCAGTCATACCTCTGGGACCTAATATTCTTCCAACAAAATTAAACTAAAACAAAGAAAATAAAAGTTACTCTTCATTGAATTTCCGCTATGATTGTTATACTTACGTCTGGATGTTCTTTAACGGGGACATAAACTTTTTCTGTGAGTGTCGTGACTGGTCCATCAGCTTCTGGTAATATTAAAGGTTCTTTTTTAACGCCATTAATTTGAAATAAACTAGATCGCACTTTTGCAATTTCTGTAAAAAAAAAAAGAACAGAAGTTTAGTAAAAATCACATCGTTATGGAAGTTTTGAAAATTAAGCATGACCGATGGGTTGTAATAACATACGTAAAAATTTGACCACAAGAATAAAAGTAGAAATAGAAATCTTTCAAAACAAAATGATTACTTGATATTTTTAAATCTTGGCAACTATTAAAAGTATAATTAACGGCGAACGTCAAACAGAACTGGTAGTACTATATCTATTTTTGCAATAATAAAAGGCAGGTGAAAATCTAAACTAGAAATTGTCATTCAAAAACTTCAGAATAAAGAAAAGCTTCGATCCGTTTTGAAGAAAAGCCAAGAAGCGGCAAGTTTCCACTTGGTAATTTTATGCTTAATTATGAAGAGAAGTGCAGCTCGCAGGCACAAATGGATACGTGTTCCGCGCTAAACTGTAATTATCCGCATAAAGCTAATTGATTATTAAGAGAACAAGAACATGGCTTTGAAAACCACGATTATGTTGGATTGTCATATACAAATTGCCTCCCACGTACTAAAAATTTAAACGCCGGAGAATTATTTCCTGCGTCTCCGTGTTCCAAAGGCAATTACATTTTTGAGCAGGGTTAAATCTTGAGGTGAAAAAAAAACAACTGATTATGGATGATTCGACGAGATGAAGGTGATTTTCTTCGGAAACCCAATATCTTCTCGTTAAAGGTCTTATTTCGGCCCACGCTTCTGCAGGTTAACAAAATCAATCATTTTGTAATACATTATACATTCCAATTGATGATCAATCCAGTATAAGTTTGAAGTTGTGACATGTGTTTCAATAATATCATTTATTTAGTGACAGATGACTTCGTGTGTGTTTTGTAAAGTTACATAAACTGACAGACTATAGAGTAGGTGAAACATATGTTAGTGTTGAATTGTGTATATCATATTATTCTATTTTCATTCCCAATCACTTTATATCAATTCATTTCAAACAAAAGACTGCAATGTTTACACTGAAATGAATTTCTTCCGAATGAGCCAAACAGTCAATCAAAAATGATTTCTCCATGCTTGAAAGCAAATTTTCGAAAAAATAAAAAATGGATTTTTGATTCTGAATTCGCCCATTTTTACTGGATGGTTTCAAAATTCGATTAATATTTCATTAAATTTATTATAAAAAATCGTCCGCTAGGAGATTCGAACCTAGAATTGCTAGGGTATAATGGTGCTCTATGATACAGACCAAATAACCACCGAGAAGAACTTATATGTATGTACTAATTTGTTTTGTCTGCTGCATGGCAATTCACAGAGATGCAAACAAAAATTTTACTGCATTAAAGAAAGTAAATAAGAGCGAAGCGATAGTTAAATCAGTCAACCTATCATTGTTGAAACAACATCCGATTATCAATTACTTCGAGTCTCAAGAAATAAATGAATGCAGAAACTAATTTTAATGCACGAGTGACTTTGGATCACCTTGCAGTCATATTGCATATGCACAGTTTCAACATTAATATTAGCAATGAAAATGGTAATAAATGATAGTTTTTACGATTTTGGAGAACTTTCTCCAGTTCAAATGTGAGAGATTGAGGAAGCATTTTCAAAAATTGTACCATAGGAATACTATGTGGGTCAGGTTAAAATTTAACTGCTTCCAAAAGAAAGAATAGTTACAAAGTATTCGAGTGACCCACATAAAGTAATTTATCTGGATAATTAGATGATGAAGTTGTCTATTGGCCAAGGTAAAATAGAGTCAACATTTTAAAATGTACGTAATTTAATAAATTGTAATAGGAAGAGGAGAGTCGATTATAAACCCCAATTACACAATGCGTTTCCATAAATAGACTGCACCCAGTAATTGAAATGATTGACAATCCATAACTAGATAAAATAGTTAAGCGACTGGATTATAAGACAAAACGATTAGCTAGGTAGGAGTGGCGAGGTCGAAAGATGATCATTTAGCCTATAGTGAAATGTAATACTCTCGAGTAAGCAGGAGGAGCTTATGCAGAAGCTGAAATAGATGCCGACAAGGTAAAAGGTGCGGGGAGTACCAAGACCCACACGTCGCAGCGGAAGTAGGTGCGCTTCGCACACTCGGCAGCTAAACGTACAAAAAACGTCGCTTTACTAATCTGGAATGCACCTCGAGTCGTTTAGCTATTACTCAATACTACAAACGCTGCATTTGTACTATTTTCGATTAATAACAATTTAGGTTTTAGAAGATATTATCAATTTAAGATCCATGTGGAAACCAGCGGAGAGAGTTGTGCATTGTTCATCGGATACCAATGAGGTTACCAATGTTCTGAAATGTTTTCCATTGTAAAAAATAAATTACCGTTAGCACACGATTGATATTACAAAATCTTTAAGAAGTGCCATTTCCGTTTAAGCAATGTGCGATAATACTAATTGATAAACTTTCTACCCAAATTTCCGTTTGCCATTCTTTCCTCTTACTACTCTCGTACTTGTGTGCACGGGAAAACTTCTTATCTTACCACATGGTTAACCATCGGTTAACGAACCCTAAAGGTATTTATAGAATCGACAATTCCATAGGCACCTACCAGACACAAATTTTGTCCTACTAAAAACTCGAGGGATTTGAAATTTTGCAAAAACTTCCTGCCGAGAATTTCTAGGTCAACGCAACTATTTTGTGAATATTTGACGCCTTCAAACCGGGCCAAGTCGGGTACCACAACTAGCGAACCCAAGTTACGGGATTTAGAATGTAAAACTATTAAGTAATAGTACTTTGTGCAACCGGAAAAGTGATGCACAAAGTTGGAACATGTTAAAGCACTTGGTGTATTTCCGGACTATGAAGATTTTATATGTACGAACGTCGTTCGCTTAGTATGCAGTGCACGAGTACATGTTTTTACTAAATATAGATTTAGTCTTACAAGTGAATTGCTTTCAAGTAAGAATAAGCTATTTAAGTTTATTGACTTAAATGAAATTGTTGCGAATTACATCTAACGGTCTTAAATTGAAAGCTGTATTTTTGTCCAATGGAACCCGCGCGTCAGGAAAAAAACTTTTGGGATGAACTGGATCTGCAAAAGCAAAAAACCCGACGACACATTTCGTCTTTGTTTCTGATATTACGTTGTGATATTGCATAATTTTTAAAATACGAAGACATATGGTTATTAGCTTATGCATAATATAATAAGTATAGTAAATAAATATGCAAATAAATTCACAGTATGAATCACTCGCAAGTAACTGAAAAAAAAAGACAAAACGTGATATGGATTTATAATATTATGGAAAAATATTCTGCTCAATTAATTGAGAACTTAAAACCATTAGCTCTTCAATTTTGACTTTTAATGTTTTTGCCTGAACAAAAAATAATCGTTCCTGCATCATCCTTTCCTTAAACTATTAATTTTAAAATAAATTGTTAGGTAAACATTCTATTTTTAGAGATACTACCTAAGTAATAATATTTTTAGAGTTAATCCGGTGATACAATAAATTTACATGAAGAAAAACCAACCAAAGGGTGAAACATTTAAGCCCGAAAATCCTAGCATTTTAGTTCTAATTGTTCCACTTTCCCCGTAGAGAAACAAAAAAAGCTTGCATGAGATAACTACTCCCAACTATATATAACTTGCTATTATTGCATCTCAAAGCTGAAAACCTCCGAAATGCATTTAAAAACTATTTTGGATCCAATTTATCATTTATATGTTTGCTAGAGGAAACGCTACTTTAAATAATTCAATGAGAAATAAATCAATGCCAAAAATTTAGAAATATGAGCAATTAACCATTAATAATGTTTGCAGCAGGATCTGTTTTCTTCCAGAATCCGAGATCAGTAGCGCACACTTAAATTACAACGATATTTTCCATAACATTCAAGATTGCCAAAGTGAGTTTCGAGATATTCTGAACGCATCCGGCTCCTTCACTGTATTTGATGACTGTTAACATATTAAAAATAGCGGTTGAATGATAAATCAGTCAAATATGTCAAAACTGGCAACCAGTTCTTCATAATTACGGAAACTACAGTAAGGTATGTGACAATATTGTGGTCGGTCTCAAATATTTTCATACCACCCTGCTAGTCGGCACAAATACATATTATTACTTTTCCATTACATAAACAGAAGTATTTCACCTGGGTCCAGCAAACTGATGTTTCAAATATTTACAAACATCAAGATATAAAATCGTATTCCACGTAATCACACCCTAGAATTAATAGCAAAGATCATAGCAATATATGTAGTTTTAAAACGAAAAATTATGTTTTATTTATTTTTTAAATTATTTTAAAAATTGTTTTGTTTTAATTTTAATTTTTGAACATTACCATTTTATTGACTACATTAAAAATTAAAAACGAAAATTTATAAAACAATTAAAAATTAAAATTATTAAGAAGTAAAAGAGTCTCATGCTCAAATTATTTGCGTGCACCACCCGAACCCATGAAATTAAAAATTAGAATTATTTTGTAAAACTAAAAATTTTTTTACAAAAAATATACAAGGGAGCATCGCAATATATATGACTTCTGATTATTTTGGTAAATCGGCGCTTTACTAGTTCTATACGTAATATACTATTTCCAAGTACTTTCCAAGCGTAAAAAATTTTGATATTGCTATAAATTTTATTATCTATTAAATTGTTATGCTGAAATGTTTTTATGTTAAAACATCCATAATTAGTCATCATTTACGCGACATTGAATTTTATTTGCATACAAATGATTTCAATAATAATAAACAGAATTCTAATTAATTTATATTAGTAAAATGTAATCATACTTCGAATTTTATTGAATAATAAAAGTTCTGAAAATTAGATTTAATGTAAGTTATTTTTTAATGCCCCCCCCCCCCCGGTTGCTATAGCGATTGCAAAGATATGAAAATCATGTAATATCTTTCCAGCTCTTGACGTTTTTTAGAAGTTACATTTTCTAAGGCTCCGGATTCACGGATAATAGACCAATTTCAAGATTTTTAAGAACATTTTACAAAATAGATAAACGCGCCTGTCGGGTCACCGATTCAGTTAGATCACCATTTTGACCGTATCCTGTGTCCGCCACTGGTTTAGTATAATCATAGATTAAGCGCATATTCCGTAAGTGATGCATTATTAAAACGCAAAACTAAATGGAATTTCAAAAAAAGCAAAATAATTGAACATGTGAAACATGGAGTGCACTTATTCTCATCCGTAAATCGTTCTCCACTTGTGTAAATCCACTTATAATAACATAGTTGTCGTTTTGATTTGAATTGCAGAAGGTTGGGTCTGTTGATGTAATTAGCCAACACTCGGCGATGTGTGTCATGTAGGCCAGTGACCTTCTGAATGTTGGCCACTGGTCTCTTGGTTAGGGTGAATCCGTTCCACATACCTATCTTCTGCTATACCTTGTCACCCAGAAGGCCTAGCGGTATGTCACACCTTTTACGTGTTCATCGAGAAAATTAACAAAAATACAATCAATGCTTTCTTTCGATTAAAAAAAAAATAATAAATAACCAATCGGGGACAAAAATAAAAATGTAATAATTCTCCCACGTTTGCAAAATTCAAAAATTTCAGAATAACGTTTTATGTGTGATTTAACGTTTTCGTTCTGGTTTATTAATAAAAACAATACAATCGTGATTTATTTCAAGACAGGGTCTACAATGTATTAATAAATAGGAACTAACTTTTATTAGGTAATAGTATTAGGTGGAAAAACAACTAAAAATAATTTAATGAATGGGATTGATAACTTTTAATTAAAGATATCAAGAAATTTGTCTATTTTCATCTCTATTTTTAAGTTTCTCAAAATACAATATTTGTTTTTAAGAGGGGAATTTATTTACGAGCACACAGGTGGATAGTACAATAGGTAAACAAAAAAAACGGAAGAAACTGTTTTCATTCAAATGAATAAATAATTCCAGAATTATAATAATATTTGGTTTGATAGCCACGCCACCTGTTGGCGAAATTTTCCGCTTTTGAAATAAGTCCCCCTCTTAAATCCTGAGAAAGAATTTGCCACCGGAAATCTCTCAGGTGCCAATTATTTGGCATCGCTATGCCGAGATGCGGTTTACGTAAAGCTTTCGCGCATTTAATTTCTTCTTTCCAAATTGCTAAAATGTAAAAACAATTTTAAAAATGCAGGACAAAAGAATAATTATAACCGTTAGTATAATTTAACAATTGCCGATATAAAAATAAAACGCTTTGTTTAAAAGTCGTGAAATTTTTGGAAATCGACATTCGGGATCAGCGAAGGTTCTCTATTTTAAGAATCTGACTTTTAATAAAAGACGATTTAGTTTGAAAAGTTAATTAGTCCTCGTGAGTCGACAAGAAAATATAACCATTCATTAGATTTTGGCATAATTTCTTCTGGACCGGTTCTGGGACAGACAAAATTTATTTAATTATGTCAACGTAAGCACCGTAAAAAGCATGAAATTTATTATGGAAAAATGCAAATAAATTTTTTTTAATAAATTCTGCCATTTGTTTTAAATGTCGAAAACATCACTATTATTACATCTAAATGGTTATCAAATCGACCGTAAAGATGTAATAAAAGTTTATTATAAATTTTAATTAAAGAGCTATAGTTAATTGTATTTGTGTTGAAAGTCATAACGGCCGTTATAAAATATCCAGATTGTGCGTTATTTTAAAATTTTATTGCATTCGATGTTTTTAAAGAAGAGGTTAACGATCCTAAGTAAAAATAACACAGAAAAGTTAAATCTCCACGTGTCACTGTGCACTACGTATTAGGATGCAATTAATGCTCAGTTAAAAATATAAAATGATCCTTGTTCCATTCAATTTACTTTAAAATGCTTTTACATAAGAAACGGCTAAAAAAAACTATATAAACGATGTCTCTGTGAGCAGATAAAATAATTCGGTATTTATCTTTGCTCCAATTCTAGAAAAATAAAAAATGAGGTTGTAGGAAAGTAAGAGCCAAAAGTTTCCTTCCAACTGATCTCGATTCGCGAGATAGCATAGCAATATTTACATTTCTACAATAAAATTAATATTATTCTAAAAACACAAGTTAACGTCAATATAATTTTAATGTAAAAAGTGAAAACAATATAAATTTCTGTTAGCAGCTAATATTTTATTTTAAAAGTTGAACAATAAAAAATAATAGCTTGTAACGTTCAGAAATTCGGCCAAGAATGTGTAGGTTAGTTCTTTTTGAAATTTATACAACAAAAGTTGAGTGAGTAATAGCTGCGCGAAACAATAAAAACAATCGATGAGAAAATCTATTGAAAAAATAATTGTTCCAAACTTCACGAAAATCTTCTATGCAATCGTACTAATAATTTATTACAAGAAATTGTTTAAATGATCAAGACACCGAGACAAATAGGTTATCTTACAAAGTCGAAACCAAGGTTGTCTAGTTTGTGGGTGTTCAAATAAAAGTTGCAGTGATTCAATTAAGAAAGCAATTTTCAAAATTAAAAAAAATTCATTAGTTCATTAATACTTCCCACTATTGAACAGCGTAATAATAGTACCAAAGAAGGCAATATGGAAGTGGAAATGAGTGTTTATAATGATTGCATTTTAATAAGACGTCAATTAAATTAAATTATATCAAGATGAGAAAAAATTATATAATCTCGAATTAGGTAATATTTAATTAATTGCGTTTCTTTTTGTAAAGGTCCTGACAAAAAAAAACGTCGACTTGAAAACGACAGTCGAATTTTTAGTGGTAAATTTTCGTATTTTTCATAATTTATTTATGATTTTTCTTTAATGAGTAAACTTTTTTCGCTTTTCACTTATTGCGCAGTTTAGTTCCTTATAAAAGGCTCAACCTCTACTGAAATATTTAAACGATGTTTGAAAAAACAAAGAAAAATGTATTAAGCTCACAAATATTGCAAGAAAAACCTCGAACCCCCCCCCCATTATTAAAGATAATCAGCTCTATCCAATACAAAAAAAACAATTTTTGAAGTTCATAAAGAGGTGCTTTAAAAACCGATACTTAATATATTTTGTGGAGATATTTTTCTTTTGCGAAGATTCTAAAAGAAAACTTATCTGACACTAACAATATTGAATTAGATTAGTTTAACCTATACTTTTTTAGCCGAAGATTCCAGTAGAAAATCAAAGGTTTAGTAAATTCTTATACCAATAATTTTGGGGAAGTGATACAAGAAAGACAAACAGCATTAAAGCACTCTTAGCTCTACTTTATTGCCGCCCGTCGCCGGCAATAAAAGTAATATTAATTAAATTCAACAGTTGAAAGTAGAAATACATTTAGTTGTGTAAATCTCTCCACGATAACACAACAGAGAATAATATCTGAGTATTATGTTCCTGTCGAGATAGACCAGAATCCGGCCCTTTGATTCGTCCAAATCGCGAGATACTGTAATCGTGCGAATTTCAGAACACTTTTCCCAAGTGTGTGGGGGGGGGGGGGAAGTATGTGCAGCGACCCGTTAGACTTAACTTTTGTTATTTTATTATATCCGTCGTTTAGGGTAAATTCTTAAAAACTCTCTGGTACAATGCATCAGGATAAAGACATGCAAAAAAATGTATATATTATTCGACTGCGGGAGCTAAAAAGCTTCTTCTCCTACCAAAGAATGAAATTAGGCCCATTACGAGACTAATCACTGAACACTGTCAGGTGAGATATTACCTCAAAAAATGAGACTAAAAGACAATGACAGATGCAGACTCAGTGAATCGGCCGAAGACATTCTCTGTACCTGCGATGCCTTAACTCGACTTAGGTTAAAACATCTGGGACAGATACAACTAATACCCAAGGAGGTGAAAAGAAAATCTCCCAGGAACATTTGAAAACCTAATTATTAGGGTCACAACAAAAAATCAATACTGGTCGCAGTTCTATAAGGCTCTAGTAGCCAATCGACCCCTAAGCACATAACATAAGGCAAATGCTTTGACTAAAAATAATAACAACTCAAATTTAAATATATTTTTAATTAATGTACAAATGTAAAATAAAGTATAAACAGGGACTTTATGCTAGAAAAACACTTGTAAATATTAAGTATCTCGATGAGCGAGGATTACCTTATAAAAACAGCCAATACAGTCTACGTATTTTATTTTGACGGTTTTTGGGCCCTTTTGCACTCAAACTATGGAATGGTCCGCAAAATTTTGTTTATATTTGTAATTAACTATCATTTAAAAAAAAAATTAAATTCCGGATGCGGATTATCGTACTATCTCCAAGATAAAGTTTTACAGCGATCGCAAAAGATTTTAAACAGAAGTTTGGGAGGGGGGGGCAACCGCAACAGCTCGAAAAATAATAATACTTTATTTAATTTTTTTTTATAAGAAAAGTATGCAACGGATCTTTTTAAAATACATTTTATTAATTAATTCAGATCATTTGTACCCCATATACTGGGTGTTCAGGACCCGAAAAGAAAAAATTAAATTATTTAAAAATATGACTAGAGTCAGACAGGAAAAAAAAGTGATATCTAGAAAAATAACAAAATGGCAGACCCCTTAAAAAAATCAAGTATTTTTAAGCTCTTTTTATTGATAATAGAAGTTAAAATCTCCCGTCGGACTATGAAGACCTATTTTGCGAACAAAATTCTTCTTTAGATATATTAATCGGATGTTTAGCTTTCTTAATTTTCAGTCAACCGGGTTAAAATTGTTCGTTCCGAGGTATTCGCGTCCGAATTTACCATTCCTTATGCTTTCATCTACAATCCAATCGCAAGACGACACTACAACATTGCCACTTTTACGAATTTCCTTCTGTAATTTTGAAAAAATATTCTTAAAAATTGTATCTTTTGATATAATAGTAAAAAAAAAAAATTGAAACGTTTAGTGTTTTCCGCCCTTAATCTCGAAGATTTTAACACAATTACTAATGTACCTAGGGGGGGGGGGATATTTCATACCATACACACTTTTGTTTTTGTTTGTTTCAGAACAAAATACATAATTTATACATCACGGATTATGAATTAAAATTCAACACACAAGTCCATAATTTTAACGTTAATTAAACGTCATAATGTCGTCAATTTAACGTCGCATTCCTATTACAGCAAATTACGAGCCGTCGCTATGCCTAAAAATTATAAATGCTATTAATGGTTTTCTTATGGTGAGTTTATGCAAGCATTTAATGTAATTTAATTAACCCACAAATAGAGAATTTTTAATTAAATTGCATTAATTGCTTGCATAAACTCACTATTATACCGGCGGTAAAATATTGATTATGAAACGTGGTATTTGAAATATGTTTGTGTATTTCTATAGGCGGAGTTTAAATAGGATTCGAAATTATAATTACCTAATATCGACTATTATTCCTAGAAATAATAAATACAGAGAAAAATAAAATGTTTTTACAATTTTGATAATTTAATTTGTTAAATTAATAATTTTAATTGTTATTTGAAATTACTTAAAATTAACAAAGGGAGGTGGACAATGGTGGGTTCAGCTCATCCAACCGGTCGTTGCAATTCTTTTTAATTATTTTTGAAAAAGTGGCAATTACATACATTTAAATTTAAGTTGTAGATCGAGTTTCGTCTGACGTGGTTTATATTTACAAACCATATCACAATACTACTGATATGGTTAGTATTGAATTTCACTACCTAAACCACTATCTATCAATGTAACAATGTATTAAGAGATAAAATTAAACATAGTAAACACGATAATATTTAAATTAAATTGTAAGCCTTCAGTAGCAAATTACATTTTTTTCTTCCTCCTGCCATATTCAGATGTCATAATTACATATTTTAATTTTCCATTATTTTTTACGAACAAATAATTTAATCATACTGCGTAAAACCTATATTAAAATTAATTTGAACTTTGAATAGCAGAACTCCTTATCCAGTTTACACATAATTTAATAACAAATTAATCATAGAATAAACAAAAAGGAAATAAAGGCGACCGAAAATAAATATAGATTAAGAGTCACTGCTATTATAGTGAGTTTATGCAAAAATTAAATGTAACGATTCTATTGGTAGGTGGGTGGGTCTTGCTTCAAACCCACCAATAACAGAACCAAAAAAGCATGCAGAAGAAGAAACTAGAACAGGAGATAAATATTAAAAAATACCGATAAACGAGGATAATAAAATTTAAATATTAAATATTTCACGAAAACCAGTAATACATAGGAAAATAACATAGAGAAGCGTCAGATTGGTTAGTAAACTGGTTGTTTGTAAATATTAAATCTAGCATGTAGCGGTAACTGTTTCTTTCAAGAAATCAAAATCATGAGATACAATCGCTAAAGTTTGCAATATCGTGTCCTACTTATTTATCTGTTTTGCGATCATTTACATACTATAATTCGAACAAATTCAAACCACACAAGCACCGACTATTTATCTTAATCATGGTTAGTTGAGACTTAATACTCAATGCAATTAATGGAGTTCAAACAGAACCATTCGGAATAAATCACACAGGGACGAGCGAGGAGCGTAATCGACACAACAGAACCAAAAGAAAAAGAACTTTTATTCGACCTACTGTTAATTATACAAAAGACATAAATTAAACATAACATGCTTATGTACCGTTAAAATGATGTTCATATTATGAAAAGTGAAAACGGTAGTACACCACGCCACTTCTTTGTTGACCCATTCAATTATTTTAACTCATTAAATTTTGAGAGCGCTAATTTAATCCATTTATATCATTTACTCTATAAAAATAGAAAGTTGTATTATTCCACATTATTATATGTAAGTAATGAAGATACAACGATTTAACGGTTTCCAGTTTGCCAAGACTTGAAGCACCAATTATATTTATAAAATCTCGATATCTTATTCGTCTTCACTTGATGAACTGATTCGGTCAATTTACCATATTCAGTTAAAACCTATATTGGAGATACCAAATGGCATTTATGTAAAGCGATTTGATGGTACGTGTAATCGGGTCGGTTAATCTCAAAGCGTCTTCGCATAAAGGAGATCTCATTTGACGATCTTACGCAATTTCATGCACATAAAAATCTGCATTTAATTGCCCGATTACATGATCGTTTCAATCAATAAATGACAAAAATTTATTTATCAGATGGTACAGTGTTTATGTGCTTATTGCAAAAATTAACCGATTAATGAACCATAAATAATACCACTATCGTAAAATATCATCTACAACCGAAGAAATTAAAAAAATTAAGGATGTTTCTAACTGGTTCCAATTTTTTTAGTAGCCGGCTATTAATATTAAATGGTCATTGTTACTTGATAAATCCCATTTGGCTATAAAAAATGAGCCGAACCAAACCGGAACGAAATGGATTTTGCCCGATTATATGAATAATTTCAAATTTAATTACTTTAGCAGTTTTGTAATAGAAAAAACGTTTCACTGGCACAGCTCGGAAATTTCGTAATTAATGAAGCTTAAAACAAAAACATCATTTAAAAAGTTCAACTTCATTAGAAGGTCCCACACCAAAACTTGTAAAATTAGTTCTCTACTACAGGTGAGTCAATTTCCAGACATAAGGTATCTGGTTGGCATTTTGACAATGCTAAAATTAAGTTATGTAGATTTGTTGGTTTAAAAATAAAAAATAGTGGTTAAAAGTTCCATTACGGTACCTACGAAAAAATATTTTGGTGTTGCCCCACGCGTCATTTGAAAATTTAAAATTGACAATGCAAAAACATAAGGAAGTTTATTGGCAACTATTTAAAGGTCACTTTTTAATATGACTGCACGATAACCCCCATTCATCTTACAATATGTTCAGATATTTATGAAAACACGCGATTAACCCATATTTTATTAAATAACTGTTTAGTAGTTTGATGTAGAGGTTAGGACTGCGGACTCGTAAAACTTTTAATGAACATTAAAGTACTATGCCGTGTGACACTACGATTATATCGGTTTACTTCTTAACGCATTATTTGAAGTTACTTTATGGCAATATTATAATCTTAAAGCGATGAATCAGAAATACCTTTCTTGGATGCTTCATAATAATCAATTAGCTGTACTTAATCCATAATGAACGATGGAATGTTGTTTATTATATGTACTCACCTGCAAAGAAAAAGAAAAATTAGTGATTATGATGAGAAGATACATTCAAAATAAATTATTACTGAACTCAATTTCTTCTTCGTTTATATTGTCCGAAACAATCAAAAAATATGTCTACAGTGCCGTTGCTTCCTGTATATTACGAATTTTCAAATTCATTACAACTTCTGTTTTCCTCTTTCTTTTTCGTTCTTGGTATAGAAATGTTTTGCAGTCTGGCATTGGAGCCAGAAAAATTGAAAAAAAGATGGAAGCCGAGGCTCATTTGGGGTATAAAATTATACAGTACGTGCGATAATTAGGTACAATAAAACTTTATCGTTTGGCACACTTGCAATGTCTTATTCTCGAAGTCAGAATTATTTACTTTCTACAGTAAGAATTATACTCGGCAATTAAAATAATTTAGCGAGTCTGGAGAGGAATGCAGATAGATCTTAATAAATTAAGTTGGAAGCTCTCGTGGAATAAATAACTTGATGTATTTCACATGTACATTTTATTAACAAAAAATCCATTACTCAACGCATTAAAAATTGATCGAATGATGGATTCGGCACTGCCGGTCGATGGATCAAATGAAGTTTCCAATGAATAACTTTTTCAGGATTTTTAATGCTGAACACATTAGAAATTCCATATAAAAGATTTCTTTGTATAAGATTATTACTTTTCTAACTTAGCAAATCCATGACATCATAGCTTAGAATAATGTTAATGCATGTGAAGATACATGGTATGCTATGTGGCCGATTTTATTACAAGTCAACAACACTGGCCTGTATTTTGCAACATTCGTATTTTTTTTTTCCATTAACTAGGAATTTAATTGTTATGTGCTAGAAATAAATTTATAGTACTTGAAACAAACAACGACAAAAGAAAGTTAAGTCTCGTTAAGTGTATTGTGGCTTTCAGGTAAACCACAATACGCAAATAATGGACGTGCAATTACGTTTTCACGACTATGATTCACAATTGAACAGAAATAACACTTGGACATATTCCAGCCTACAAATTTTACCGATCATCGCCTAATTTCACACTCAACTCCATTAACAAATAACGAATAAACCGCGAAGATATTTCCGTAGATTTAAAATACGAGGCAGATCAAATATTTAAATTTCCCATGTAACGATTTCCTGCGAGTTACCTTTGAAAATAACTTTTGGAAATTTACAAGACGGAAATCTTTGCATTAAAAATAACCGACGAGTTTGGTAAAAAAATTACAAGATGGTAGTCAAATAATTGACACAGTTCACACAAAAACTAGATTTTTAACGGATGGAGGTGGGGTTCTTAAAAATTTTTATTGCCTTTAAAAATTATAACATTTCCATTAAAAAATTCTAATTAAATAGTTAATTTATTTGCAAAAAGTCCAACTTTGCAACACCAAATATGTTGGATAATATTGTGGAGCTTATACACATTAAATTTCAATCGAAAGTTAATAGTTCTGGTGGTACAATAAAACCCTTTTTTTTGGGCGTGGACAATAATAATTATTATTTAAATTACGGACTGTTCCAGGTAAATTGTGAGTAATAGGTGACTATAATTGGAAAATCGCTATGTAAATAAATTTTAAATTAATCGCTTTGGAGAAAAGAAACGTTTCGACAAATTCGCAGCAACAAAAAATTCTATGGGATCGAAGAAAGAATTGATTTCGCGGTGATATTTATCCAGATAGATTAAAAGAAACGATAAATCGCATTAAAATTCCACTACGCATTGACAAATTACCGCATAATTCTTATAAACAAATACAAGTTTAATAATTCATGATATAATGAATTCGTATGTAAAATTACCAATAGATATTAATTATTATTATAGTATTATAATGAAAAAAACGTGACGTAATTTTTACAAATAAAAATGAATAACTAGGCAACACAAATTTTTGAATTAAAATGTTACCTAGCAAGGTGTTGGCCTTTTATTAAAAAAAAAAAAAAAAATAGCAATTTATAATACTTGAAAAGAAAATTCCTTTTTTGAATCCACGTTTTTGTAAATATTAAACTTTCTGTGGTTATAACAAAAAATTTCAGCAAATACAAGCATAGCATTGGCTGAAAGACCGCCCTGCGTCTTTGACGTTGTTTTGTTTATAATTTGTTGAATGAAAAATTGGAACAGTATAGTAAAGAATACTTGATCGAAATCAAAGTAATTTTCAAAACGCAATTTTTGAAAAAATATAAATGTTACAAAAAATAATTATCAAATAATTTTGGACATTTTATGCACTAAAAACCAGCAAATAAAGAATTTAATTTATAACATACTAAATTATAAAAATTGTAGACTAGATGGTATTTTTGTACATTTATTATCGTTATTTAGACAAAATGCACAACTTTAAGTTACTTTTTTTTTCTTGCATTTTCTAAAATATAATATTTGATTCAAGCGGAATATTTGCAATAATTTCAAAGATTTCGATCAAATCACAAATACAAGAGCGTATCCAGTATAAGTTTGGGAGGGGGGGGGGGAGGCGAATAAAATATTTTACGATTACTAACGATAAATATATTTTACAAATATATCAAATTTTAGTGAATTTAGATTTTTGTTGGGTTTTAAATAGTTTTAATAGGTTAGTTATCCCTGTTTAATTACAATAATGAATTGTAAAAAAAAAATTGAATTAGAATTCATTATTACACATCTCTGTGTGTAGACTTAAAATAAATATTTGCTAATTCTTTTAGTTTTTGACATTTAATTTGTAGACAAGAGAATCAACACAGTTTTAACTGACATTTACAAATTTATCTTCAAATTAATATTCTCCAGTCGTTTCAACAAATTGAAAGAAAAATCCGGCTTATTACGACACTGCCGCAATAACAGTGAGAAAATTTTAAAATAATATGACTATAAAAGTAAAATATTGCTCAACTTTGGTTAAATGTTCTCAAATTTTATAAATTAAAAACTTTTTCCTTAAGTCCGATTGCGCAAGCAAAGACCTTTCTTTTTATTGCTTTTCTCCTTTTCTCCTTAAATAATCTTGTTTGTAGTTAGCTGCCAACTTATTGAAAACACTTAAATAAATTTGAAATTCAAATTTTATTTACTTTTTCTCAAAATTCTTCACATTTTGCTGAATTACTCACACATTGGCAACTCTGCCAAAAATGTCTAATATCTACAGGATTATCTTATGCCGTCGAGAGTAGATAATAAATATTATTCAGAATTTGTAATATAAATAAGTATGCATTTAAAATTTAATGATCTTTAAAAAATATTATTTGAGAAGAGCTTTTTTGTACACCTAAAAACAAATGACGATTCATCCCTCTGTTACAAGAGTGCGAAATTCGACATTGCGGCCTGAAAACCGCACCGACTTGTCACTCTCCCGTAACCAACCATTTTTTTAGGATAGCAATGTAAAATAAATCAATCGGAAATGTGCTACGAATAAAATGGCATTCAGAAAGACATAGAATTTTATAATTAACTTTTTCTGTTAATTTATGTGTATTTAGGCATTTATAACTACATTTAGGTTATAAAAATTGTATTGGCGATTTTTATAATTGATTATAAAATTGATCAATTGAATGTAGATAGATGTTTAAAAGTTCGCACGTTTTTAAACAGTGTCCGATTGATGCAATTAATATTCAAGGTTTTCTCGCTGGACAATCTTCCACGTTACCTCCAAAAAACACACAGTTCGGACGTTTCGACGCTTCGATGAATTTCTCTCAGCTTGTACCCGCTCATGGGCAGGTTCAAAATCCGACTATAGAAGAACCCGCAGACCCCAAATAAACATGCTGAGAAAGCATGTAGGGTAGTGCAAAAGAAATCTAATGCATGTAACAGTAAGCAAAAGACACAAAACGTAAGGTACTCGGTTGCCAACAATGGGGGGGGGGGGTCATTCAGACTTTTATTGTGGGTAATGTAGTGGTTTTTTTTTTATTTTGTAATAAAAAAGCCTTTACTACACTTTACAAAATTTTTACCTCGGCTAGCTCTTGCATACGGGAGCAATGAAAACTCTTCTCAGGAGTAGGTTCTGTTTTCGTCAAAATTTTAATGCCGATACCAGAATTCAATTTTAAATTATTTGCAAACGAAATTAATTGATCAGCCACGCCATACGTTGGCTCTTCTAAATTGTAATTTTATTTATTAACGCTGCAATCAATTTCTTACCAATTCCTATCAAATTTCCAATAATAAATCAAACGATCGTCCAAAAATAAATCAATTTTATTTAAATAAAAAATATTCAACTCACAAAAATTATTTATGTTTGTACACCCTTTGAATGCAAAGTGGTTCTTTTTAGTTTTTATGTTATTGTATTATTAAAAAATATTACTAATTATTGCGCTGTCATAGCGATACACTTTTAAAGCTATTGTTCGCCCATAAAGTTGACTATAAAAAAGCATATCAATAGATAGAAGAAAAATTATTTTTATCTTTTATTTATAATACGAGTAAGTAATTACAATATCATATTTGTTCGTAATGCTGCCGACCAATGTAACAAACTGATGCAAATGAACCGATAAATGTGTTTGAGATTGATAAAATTTATGATCATAATTACAATTTTAAATATTTTATGTACGTAAACATAGTTTAGTACTAGTATTTAAATTTCATTTTAATAATCTTTTTTATTTATTATTTAAAATTAAATTTAAGTTTAATTTTTAAATAAACAACCGTGGTTTATTTTATAGCATACATTTTAATTGAAAACGTATTTTTTTTCTCAAGTACTGTTAAAAAGGTTACTTATTTTTAAATTGATTTATGTTAAATGTGTTAAGGTGGAAAACGTGTACGAGGTTATTCGTTTTCAAATGAAATAACTCCCGATTGTGAAAATTTAATACAAGAAACCACAATGCATTCAATAGCTAAGTGATAAACTAATAAATCTGGTTATTTAAACCATGAAAGAAGAAAGATTATTCGATTAGATTTTCTTTATGCTACATTCTGATTTGGATTTCTTTGATTGATCACTGTCCGTTAAATCACCTAAAGCAGTATCTTGAAGGATCGATCCGACGTATCTGTGCCAATCGCATGTCGACAGGGAAGAAGAAAAGCCAACAGCATATAATTAAATTATTTATAGCGAAAAGATTTCCTTATTCAAATATTACATTGAAGTAACATTTCTCCATAACAAAAACATTGCTTCAAATTTTCTTTTGAACAGTAGCAAATAATTATAATTTTATTTGAAATATTTATAGTACATACTTATTTATATAATTAATTATTTGGGTCAACGCTAAGAAAGTACAGTAAAAAAAATAATAGAAGACGTAGTTAGGACTTCCTTCATTATCGCAATTATATTTAGAAGGTGAAGGTTATTAAATACGAATTAATAAAATAAATATTTTGTATTTTACACCCACACTCGCAAATAAAATATTACATAATTTTAATTGTAACAAAATGTACAACTAGGTATATAACATTACCTTTGGCGCCAAACAGTGGTGGCTGGTACGGAAAGGGCGATCGGGAACCGCCCTCCCAAGCAAATTGCAAAATCACTCTTAAATTTTAATATTTTTGCCAGCAAACAACTAGCAGCCATCGAGTCTAATAAAACCAAAGAATATAAGTAGTAACTCTTAACAATAGCTACCATCTGGTCTGTTTTTAAAACTAAGAACAAAACATTAACATAATTTTTTAAGGTTGGTTAAAAAATGCAGTGACGAATAGAACAAAGAATTGCCTTGATATTTCAACTTTAACGACAAATTAGTTATGCGAATGTAATCTTCATTTTCTCAAATTAAGAGATACAATTTCTACAAAAGTAAAAGTTAGTTTTTAACCTCGAAAATGATGTTTTGAGATAACACCAACTATCGGCCATATACAATCACTTGCCAAATAAGTTATTTAAATTTTGAATTGTTAATGTTGTTTAAATATTTAATTCGATTAATATACGGTAGGTTGTAACGGCATCTGACCGACATTTCTAGTCGCTATATTCAAAGTCGTAATATTTTTACGGTCGTGGATACATTAACCCGCTTTTTCCAAGTTAATAAAAAAAATAGAAAACCCCCGGGCTAAAAAATACACAATAAAAACAGATTTTTCAAAAAACCGAAATAATTCCACAAGTTTTCTATATTCTATAGTCGGGGAGCTGTATTTGTACAAAGTGAAAATTTAGAAGATAGAAAATCAGTTAGAATCAAGCGATTAAACTATAAGCCAACCTCAATTTTTTCTTTGATTATAAAAATACAGTAATGTGATTTACTGGGAGAAGTCGACCGCAGTTATTTTTTTAATACTTTTAGTTTGGATTACGTTAATTACAGCATAGTTTAATTTAATAGACAAAAATCCCGCCTTGCCGGTTCCATAATTTTTGAGTTGGGGCAGCTTCAGAGATATTTTTAGTGAGTGAAACGGCTCAAACATTCCGTTTTTCTCAACGCCACGAGCGGGGCTAGCCTTATGAAACAGCCAATAAAATAATCGTATTTGGTTTTTTGGTAATTTTTACTCGAAATGTTGAGGCCGCTTGTATGCTCTTCGTGGGATTTTTTTAATATAGGTAATAATTTTTAGGCCGACAGTTTTTTAAATTTTTAAATAAACAAACAAATTTGCATTATTTAAAAGAATTTTCGGTTGAAGGTTAACAACAAAATTCTAAATTAGTAATAACTACTAATGAATCATAATTCGCGACTTTGAATGTCTGCTGCGTTTAAACCAATCGAGATGAATGTATGCTCTCGTGGACTTTTTTGTAGAAAATTTCAAGTGCTACAATATTATCCATATGGAATTTTATTGTATTTCTTACGGTTTTCTCGGAGTTTCGTATATAAGAAAATTATAAGCTCCGCATTAGAATGCTTCCTGCGTCTAAAGTATTAAAGATAATTATATGCTCTCATGGACATTTTTGTAGAAAATTTAATTTACCACAACATTGTTCCTGTGAATTTTATGCAAAGAACCATATCTTATGGTTATCGAATATAATATCCAGTAACATCATTTTTCACGAGTCCTTACAATTTTTTTTAAGATAAGCAGAAGAATTAGCGTGAAGAACCTTCTCGACGAATTTCTCTATCTTTAAGAAAAACTGCATAAAAATACTGATGTGGAACAAAAGCACTGCAATTATTGTTTTTCCAAATAAAAGAGAATGGCAAATTTGAGTAATGCAGGATGTTTTAGTGAATCACACCCCGTATATAGAACGTAGTCACACTAAACAATTTTGAAATAAAACAGAAGTTCTCAAATTGTGTTTGGATTAAGATCAGAAAAATGCTTTTTGTTGGTTAATGGTGTGGATTAGAAGAATAAATATTAGCAAATATAAGAAAATATAGCACATACCATTTTTTAACCCTGCTAAGTTTGAGAACTCCCGTGTTAAACGACGAATATATCCCTAACAAATAAAATTTCAGATTTAGAGTTGAAAAGACAATTTATTGGGTATAAGAAAATATGTAACAATAAAACCCACTCATTCGTGTCAAATAATAAAATCGAATGGATAAATCATACATTTTTGGTTTAACTAAAAACTGGTTTGAAAATTGCAATATTACTCTAAATACCTGAGAGTGCACCTGATTTTTCTTTTCTTAACAGTTTGTTCAAATGTGGGGCGATGGCGAAGTTTCAATAAAATTTAATTTATTGCACATTATTTAAACAAACAAATTTAAATATAAATTTGATCCACACAGCAGAGTTAACAAAGTAGTGGGCAACCGAGTTGCAACTTAATAAGTAGGTAAATTTGAACGTGTGGGTTTTATTAATAACAAAAAAAAATTAACTTCATTCATATTCACATTTTGCAAATAAATTTGTATTTCTGTGGGTGAAATCGCATTACTAACACACATAGTGGTTATTAAAAATGAAAGTAGCGAATAGTAACAGTTGTTGAAAAATGTCAAGTTTTGCCTTATAAAATGATATTCTCAGTTATTCATTTTTCCATATATGCACTAGAAACTGAATAAAATTTTCACAATTTAATTTACGGACTGATCAAGTTAATTAGAAAGCAAAAGACCCGCATATAAATCTTATTAAGTTAAAAATATCTATTGGCAGGATTAGTCACGTTTTAATTTCAATGATCACGTTATGTTTCAAATTGACATTTTCAATAAGACTAAATTAAACTCCATTCTGATCTAAGAGACTATTTATAATTTATTATCGTTACCTTTGTTACTTTCTGAATTTTACATAACATTTACACACGACAGTCCAATTTTGATAATCTGCTTGCACCTTAGTATTTCTATAATAACTCAATTTGGATATTTGTATTGAGAAAGCTTACCAATCCGCGATCACAATCTAGAGAAGTCGAAGAACCCCCGGGTGTAACTTCCAATCGAAATTGATGCTGATAAAAATGTCGTCCTTAATTGGAGAAACAACGTAAACAGAATGATCACAATACATCTGCCAGCGTATAATTTCCAGACAACTGAATTTGTTATCATATTCAATTTAAATTACAAATAACAGTGCACTTTTGCAAAAAAAGAAAAAAAGTGAACTGAAAAAAGTATTTTTGGTTTCTCAGTTCGTCGCAGGAAGCATTTCCTTTTCCTCTCGTACAAGGCACTAAACAATTAAGAAATCTCTCGTGTTTCTCTACTTTCCACTAACATATCAATTATTACATATGCTAATTAGTCAACTACCGTTAACAACCTTGATAATCTATGTAAAAATTTCGTATATGTTACATTGAGCAAGTCTTATTAATGAAAACTAAGTATCGCGTCGAGATATTAATGAATGAGTTAGCATATTGGAATGAAAACAAAATCGAACCTTGTCCTTCAATATAACAAAAAAAATTCGCATTAACTTTTTGTTTTCAAAAAAAACAACGACAATTGATTGAATTATTGAAGCAATATTTAAATATCGAATTAGGTACCCAAAATTTAATTAAACCACTAACATATAAAGGGGGTTGTGTAGGTCGAGTGTCCTCAATTTCTAATAATAATGTGGGTGTAATTATTAAAGTTAATGGTTTCGATTTTATCTTCGGGCGCGCCATAAACTATTGGGATATTAGAAGATTACCTAGGCATGTGTACTTTTTACATCAAGGATTAAGAAACAAGAAGCGACCAATCGATTATAAGATTAGCTGTAAACAACGTCCCACACGGGCGCCAAATCAAGATGAAGGGCAAAAGGAAAAAGTTACATGTGGGTGAAATTGCGATTGCTTATAGACAACAGGTAAAACTAAAATTTGATTTTATATTGCGCATCGGCGCTGTTATTTTTGAATAAATCGACAACTCCCAATGCAAGGTGTATCTTATCGGCGTCGGGGGTATCCCCGGCGTCCATCCCTTTTTTGAATTAACAATGATCAATGATTGCTTATATGGATATCTATGAATTCGAACACACGCACACTTAATAAAATAATTCACTTCGTGAGCCTGAATGTAAAATTTATATGGCAGAATAAATTAGCAAGTTAATTAATAGATGCAAGTGGCATACGTTTTTGCATGAAGGTCAATCGAGATGAAAATATGTGCGTGGTCCAATTTTTTATGTAAAATATTTTAATTAAGAGGGTTGGCTGCAAGATAAAAATGTGAAGTGGTGCTTTTTAAGTACAAGTCTGGTGTGTCTGTTACGGTGATATATTATAATGGTTATTATAAGTGGTGGGTTTTAGATTATACCAAAATTATGCACATTTAATTGCCAAACACTTCTGAAGAGTCTCCGAAGGCTTCGAGTTCTGGTGCTACCACCATGAATGTTACTTTCATTGAAGCTTTCGCCGGATTGCAACAACGTGGAACGTTTATGCAAAATTTGATATGCGAGGTTGAAATAGTTTTAAATCTGCAATAATAGAACAACCAAAATAATTCTTGTGGAAAGGTAACGCAAAACAAGTAGCAAGGACAACTAGGTTAAGAATAAACTAACACAAAATCAAGATAAAGCGTTACGTAACGCCGCTACAAAAAACCTATAAATTTAATAAACCACCATGTTATTATTTAATTAACCATCGCGATAACTTCTAATAAAAATTAAAACGTCGTCGGTCACTTTCAATCATTAATTGTTCTACTTAAAATTAAATTTACGATTTTTTTATAAGTGCACCATTATTTAATTACGATCTTTAGAAAAATATCAATTATTTTCTCTTGTCAACAAATAATAGTGCACATGTAATTAATCGTCAACGATACCAAATTACTGAATCACCGTTAAACCAATTTTTTTTCAATTACGAAAACTTGATACAAAAAGTCCATCGTAGTCTGCAGGAGATAATTAAACTACTTTCTGGTTTTGCATTTTCCCACCAAGTAGGTTAGAAAAGAAATCACAACTTGGTTTTTAAAATCACTTCAGTTTTATTTATTTTTGTCATTCTAAAATTAGTACCATTTTTGTTCTGAAATATTTCCCGGTTATATTCATATTTAGTAAATCGGATCTTTAAACCCGTGCCGACAATCTCTCAAACGGTAAGTTCAAAGGATTTTTTTTAAGTAAAAAGTAAATATTTTTTCAAGATCCACGTGAACGAGCATCAGGCTAGGCAATCATTTATTCGCCACTCATCAAAATTATTGATGCACGTTTTCAATAAGCAAATACGTGAAAAAACTATTAGTGAACATAATATTGTTCTAACCATGCCAAGCAATCGTGTATCAGGTGTATGGGTTAATTCGGTTAAAAATCAAATGTTGAAGATGATCCGGTGCGGTGTAAACAAAATATCAAATATTAGAACAAGTTATTCAGGCGCACCCACGTGGATGAATCATTTTTGTTCTATTATTTTACGACTGAAATTATCTTGGTCTCTCAAAACCTAAAGTTTGATGGAACGATAATGATGCTATGCTCTCATATAAAATTATTCTTGAATATTAAATGAAAACAAATTAAGTATGCAAAATATATTTAGTGAGACAACTGCCGAACAAAAAATCTAACAAACGAACTGTGCAAACTTCAAAAATTAAAACCAATGGCACCCAAGGACATAGTACTATGTTTAGAATTGGGAAAATTTAAATTTTACACTCAATTGTGGTAGAAATTAGGTGCATTAATTAAATGTTTTGTTGTCACAGAAAAAAGAATGTTAAATAATTCAGTCACTGTATTTATCGGTATATCTGCAATAATACATCAGTTTGGGATTCAATTCGAAATTACGGATTCGGAAAGGTCACTTAGAGCTGGTTCGAGATGAAACCGACTTCTAAATGTAGGAATATCTATCGTTAAAGCTGTTAAAATCAAATAAACGCCTCCGCATAGCCCTCAAAGAAAGAAAAACGATGTTCGAAAAACCTATAAAACTATTATTATTTTTAGATGTTAAGTGCGATTCTTGTACTTCATCGCGAAGTTGAATTTTTCTGAAATCCATACAAACAGTTGGTGCTGAAACTATGCACATGCAATGAAAATTATAATAGGGGAGGGGTATATTTGGCAAACTTCCAGACCTTTCACTCACAAATTGGAATAAAAAAGCATCACATATCTGTTTATTGTGCAGAGATCGTGTAAAGACTTCATTGAAGCATAAGTGCAATCTATTCATCGGATATTGAATAATATAATAATCTGTCCAAAGGTACTGCAGTTGTGGTTCTATGTAGCATTAACTCAAAATCTTAATGATATGAAATTTTCATACATGAAGGCTGCATTTCACTAATTTGTTCCATTACATCACGAAAATCAAGTACAAAAATAAATAACAATGATAAATTAATATTATATTCGTACTAAATGGAGTGACATTAGGAAAAAGGTAATGAATATCGAAAGTCAAAGTCACTCTTCACAGAATTCAACTCGAAAAATTCTTCTTGTATTGTTTTAAACCTTGATAAAACACGCTCGTTACAATTGTTCCAAGGTGTGAAACATAATTTACTGTAAAATTAAAAATGACATTTCCTAGAATAACTTACATCAATATCAGTCTCAAAAGTAGTTCATTGTTATGTGATATTTTTGCGTAAATATTATAAAAAAACATTCTTTGTGTTAGTTGTTGTGAAGCAGACTTGCCAGTAAAGGACAATGAACAAGAAAAATTTTAAATGGATTTTGGTTGAATTGGTCAAATATACATAATACGAAAAAGTTAATATTTTGGGGTAAATCGATCACTGTTTCCGAATTTGGAGAGTATTTTCATCAATGATTCTTACTAATTTTGGGTGGGAGCGGATAAATTTTGATTTATAGAAAAGAGAAATACTTTTCAAAAGAAGGTAGTCCTCTTGAAATGAATAAAAAAAAGCCAATCACAGTATGATGCACAAAAACTGCTACCTGAAAAGAATAAAAATATGAGACTAAATACTATGGTTTTAATTAAAAAAAAAAATTAATTGTAATAATTATGATCAGTCGGCAAATAGCTTTAAGAAATTTGACCAATGTTATAGCAATCCTGATCCAGGCAAAGTTTATGGAGACGATAAATACGCAAATAAATAAATTACGTTTTTCAGATTCTTGCGGGGCCCGTTGGAAGGGGGGGGGCATTATAATAACTTCTGATAAGAATTTACCCTCCTGCCTTTGGACCCACTTGTTTAAAATACCATTGAAAGCGCAAATATTAATTTTGATAAATAATCGAACCTATTTCCCATTCAATGAAATCCAAAATTATTAAGGAAGTAAGAGGAATTATTCAAGAATAATTTAAATGAAGTCGTCAATATTATAACATAAAGTCAATTAATTGCGATATACTACTCCATTACTGTTAACTAGGCGGTTTGTCGATCACCAGACCACATAGTATTTTAATAGTTTGGAACTCGATTGAACAGGTTGTGCGGCCTGAAGGCCGCACTGATCTGTCACTTTCCTGTAACCTCCAAAACATTTTAAGTTAGCAAAAAAAAATGTTTCAATTAAAGCTGCGTCACGGACCTGACTTTATATTTATGTGATACTTGATTGTTTAAGGCTACACTGAATCCTCACTCTCTTGTAATCCTTTAATTTCTTCTATGTTGGTAATTTATAATGAACAAATCGGAAAGACATGGTTATTTATATATGTGTACACACTCAAAGTTGTTCTGTTATGTAATTAGCTCTTGTATGTACGTGCTTTTCTCTCACGATCTAATCGTCATCGCTTTGCAGAGAATTAAAAAAAATTTCAATATTATTCAGAAGGAAGGAAGAACGTGGTCTTTTACAATAATGATACTGCTTGAAACTGACCACAGAAAAAGAAAATAATACGGAAATATCGCGCAAAATGCAAAACAAATTTAAAATAAAAAACAAGTTATTTAATTTAATAAAGGTAACAAAGGTACTTTAGAGCGTAATTTATAAATAAAAACATTAAAATTTGTGAATCATCCAAAAATTCGGGTTAAAAAAATTAAAAAATGTCATGCGATGTATCCATTGGTTGTTACCTTAAGGTTAGCCTCGCCCAGCGTATCTGTATATTGCACAAGTGTTTTTTGGCATAATTTGGGCAATTTTTACGTTACGGCCAAAAACATATTAAAATTCCATTTGTTATTATTTTTGGCAAAAACATTCGCTCTACATGACATATTTTAAAAATAACAAAAGTTGATACGAATTTATTGATATCTAGACGATGCTTTTGGTAAAAACATTCTTGTAGACTGCCCGGACCCGAAAATCACGGGTCTAAAATGACAGGAATTTGTCTCTAAGTTAAATTTAGCTATAATTAACGTAATCCCGTCCAAAATAAATCTATAACTGCAGCTGGCTCCGCCCACTAAAATACACTGCTGCACCTATTTACGTCAAGCATACGTACCATCAACAGAACGAACAGAACTTAAATTAATCGACATTTTAAATTAATTGCTTCATTTTAATGTCCTCAATCTAATTCTACAAAAAATATTACTTTATTCGAGGTATAAATCATCATAGCGGTCTGGTGAACAACTGTAAAGTAGTGCAAAGAAGCTCAGGGAATTTTCGGCAAGTACAGGTAAGGCTGGGTAATCTTGAAAAATCAAACACAGAAGTCTAAAAACAATTTTGAGGAAGTCTATGGAAACTCTAAAATTCATCCCGAGTAGGAGGTAGTCTACTGTACACAATTTTTCCTCCTGGTTTACCATTAGATTTTATTTAAAATAGTAAATAGTTTTCCATCGATCTAGTTATCTGCAAACTAGATCCTAACCCAACGGCTTTATCGCGAATCCTAAATTTGAACTAAGAAACTTGAATCTAATCGACGTCGAGTTAGTTGCTTTGTAGGCTCAATACGGAATACAGTAAACCATGGAACCCCTGGCCGGGGGGTCTGGGGGATATGGAATACCCCCCAGTCAATTCAACAAAGTGATAAGATTATAGTGGTTTTCAATCTAAACCTTTCTCACTTATAGTTTATGCTGCCTCCCCCGACACGAAAGGGGGGGGGGTCTGATTAAGCCTTACGTCATCCTAGAGGTTATTTAAGTAGCTTTAGTAAAAAAAAAGTAGTTATTTAAACAACTAGGCGAACAAGAAGATATTTTTCTGTAATAGAAAGGCGAAGTTTTTCCACGAAGAGAAACTTAATTTTTCTTCGCCAATACAAACGAAGACTTTCCAAATAATAACTAACGTCATGGTTCTTAAATAATAATATGCCTATAACTGAAAACTGACTGCAATCCGATTTGATATTGAATTTAAAGATATTTAAAGATATATTGAAGATGCAATCTCGAAATTAAAATTAAAATCGAGCAGCAAGGAACGGCATCGATATCAATTTGTTCTCAAATTATTAATTAATCGAGTTCTTCATCTGTTATTTTAAGAACAATAAACATTAAAGCTTCATTAAATGCGCTGATTACATTGTTCTACAAACCTTATTGACTATATCGTCGCACAATTGGATTGTAAAACGAATTTCTTACCTGCAATAAAATAAAACAATATTAGACAATTGTATTTAACAAGACATTTATTTATTGCAACAACTCGATAAATAGTTTATCGCACATTAAATATCAAAAACAATCGACGAATTAATGCGAGAGAAGTTCTTGCTTTTCAGCAAAAGAAGACAATATGCAAGTAACGTATTAATCAATCATTTACATCACGTTTATATTATGCTTATGGTGATGCAATTTCATTGTAGATACAAAAGATGTAATTTAAAATTACCTTAATTAAATGCACACTTGTCATAGGAATCTTTAATTATACGGAAGTGTGGTTCGAATGAAACGGCTTCGTCGGTAAAATTACAAAATAAATTAATATTAAAATTAATGTAAAAGTAATAATTCAGCTAAAACTAAAATGTCAAGTGCGACGCAGCACTTATAATATAGCAAATAATTTATTTTTCTACATTTTATCCACCAAAAACTACAAAAACCTAGTTATTCATTGCTACTCGGGGGATAAACATCTACGTTACCTGGAGCTAACAGGTAGATTTGTAAAGATAACATACCAGAGGAGTTGAACTCGTGAATTTTGGCATGAGAAGCTAAAACGCTAATCGCAGAGTTAAATATTTTTTTGGAACGATTTTGAAAGTTTTCTTTGGCTTCAACCGGGAAAACGTTTATGGCAAATTACAATTTTGAACGATACTAATTGTAACTGTATGCATAACAACATTCACTAATTAGTATATACTACTATGTACACAATATGTTATGTAATGAAAAAGGAAGTAGCATTCTAATAAAAAAAAACCTTTAGGTTCTATTGCTGGTCAACAACCATCAAATCCCAGCGTTAAATAAATTTGTATGCATGGTGATGAAATAAACGTAAATTGTACATGCCAGGAATAAATAAGTTCTATTGTTATATTCAAATGTGTATAAAGTAACGAATGAGATTATGGCCGATATTCTGACAAGTAACATACACACGCCGCTGTTCAGATTTACTCAACTTCGCCCCTGCTGAAAAATGGCCGCTAAAAACATCGACGCACATTGCTCTTGGATAAACAGAATTATTCTTAGAAAGTGTAGAGCGGTTATTTTCAGCCCCAAGACTAGGATAAATTATCGTACGGTTTTCGGTAATTTTCTATAAATAATAAATCGAAAACATAAATTCAACTATCAATGGAATAGTTGCCACTATGATAGAGGAATGTTAAGACGTTTTCAGTACATTTAGTACTCTGCAATGTGCAAAAAATACCCGGGAGGAATGTCGACAAAAAGAAACAGAATGCAACAAAATTTGTTGTGGCTAGAGACAGACTGAAAATTACAGGAAGGTTCATCCCACCATCCCTATTTTTCTACCTACCACGCCGAAGATGCTGTACCACGAGACCCCAATAAACTTGAAATAACCGATGTATATGACATTTTTATTGCCGGGATTTTTAAGATAAAGTCTCGACTTTTGAATTCTGCCAACGCATTTTCCAAGAAACTGCA
This sequence comes from Cantharis rustica, assembly GCA_911387805.1. NCBI lineage: Eukaryota > Metazoa > Arthropoda > Insecta > Coleoptera > Cantharidae > Cantharis > Cantharis rustica. The sequence goes on from OU426879.1 coordinate 44,117,003, forward strand.
TAATTCATACGTACATACACCTTGGGCGTTATCAAAAAAGTATACCTAATTGCAAACGAGTTTTAAGGTGCATTCCAATTATTGTACATGCAAAGTTACAAGTTATTGACACGCTTCCAGCAGGTAATAAAAGAGCACAAAATGGACTAAGTACATGCAGACTTGCGAAGTCACCAATATGTAACGTTTGGGCGTTTGATAGATTCCATTTCAATGCAGACTTATAACAGACCAAAACAACTTATCCAGACGCTTAATTCTTTTTATCTAAAGACAGAGAAATCGTTCAAGATGTGAATGTCTCCGAGTAGGTAGTTAATGGGGACTATTTTTAGAGACAACAAAATGTGTTACTATTCAACGCCCTAGCTTTTAAATTTGTAAGATTTAAACGACTAAAAAGTTTCAATTGAGATTTAATGATAACGAAGGTTGCATCAGAATCAACCTTTTTAAATCCAAAATGGATTTTTCAAGTTACAAATTTAAAAAAATAAACTTGATTTCAGTGTGAAGAATAATAAAGTAACATACCCAGATTATCTGAAATGTAAATTAACTTAATCAAAAGGCTATCGGAAGTTCACGATGTTGTTAAAAAAATTCAAGTTAATAACCAGTGAATATATTGATCATTTGAGTGTAAAATTTAAAATTATGCATCCAATTACAGAGTTTTATTGCTAATATTATGCATGTGCATACATGACTTACTTACAATTATCAGCTCTGGGCTATAAAAAATGTAATTGGGTAGTAAAAATATTACGAATACTTAAACACAAAACTTTTAATTACCACGTTTACTCTTCGAGTTGAACAACAAGAAAACTTACTGTAAAAACGAACAGCATTTTAGTAAAAAGAAAAAGTGCTCTTAGCTACTAAGTCATAAATATAATTTCAGAATTTGAAGTTAATCCGCTCATTCATTTTTGAAATGAATATGAAAAACCTCATAATGAGGTTTTGTCTGAAAATATGCGACTTTGAGTTCTCCCCCCCCCCCCCGTAATCTTTGGGAAATAAATATAAGCTCTCAATGACTTTTTCATAGAAAATTAAATTCTTTATAAAATTACAGTGAATTTTTGGTAATTGGTTAAAATTTGATATATTATAATAAGTGACAGTTATTGGTTCAGTGCAGAGTTAAGAACTATGTATTTATTATTTAAATATGGAGAATTCATACAAAAACTGGTAGGAGGAAGAACAAACGATGAACCTAGGAAAATTTTCGGCGAACTTAACATTCGATTGGATAAAATTGTATAAGATATGGTGAGGATGTAGTATTAAAAAAATTATAAGTGTACGAGTGACTAACTATAATAGTATATTATATGACAAAGAAGTAAAAATAAAATTACCTAGTTGAGAAATTAAAAATTAATTCTTAAAGAAACAATAAAAAAAAATTAACGTGAGGGCACTATAGAATTCTTCCTTCAGCTCGGAAAATACATGCAGATGGCAAGCCAAATACATGGACTACGAGGCTTAACTGTTTTATTCGTTTCGATATTACTAGCTCCTATCTTCAGGCATTAAAATGTGCAAAAAATATAGACTGCCACAAAAAACCATTAAAGTCAAATCAGGATTACGTGTCAACTATGCCATTCGGAAAGTTTAATTGACCAACCGGTAAAGATGAGTTTGATAAATGAGACATCGCTCCATCCTGTTGAAACTATAGGATTCTCGAATGTACTTAACATTTTCCTCAGCTCTTAATGATTTTAGGTCAACTCTTTCTAGGTTTATTCATTGTATAACTGCATTCGTCAAATTTTTTACCCCTTTTTAATAACTTTGGCGCTTGGAGCTTTATTTATGCTGTTTTAAACTTAATACTTACACCAATTTGCTCAGAATTATCATTTTGACAAAAAATTCGACAGAAAACACACTCTGCGCCTAACATTCCCATTATTCGCTCTATAAGCAAAATTAAAACTTTTTTAACACTCCCCCCCCCCCGCTCACACAAGTGTTTAGATTTGCACTTATTTTACCTGGTGCTAATTATTTGAGCATACTAACATAGTAGATGCAAAAATGTAAATTTATTCACTTTTTTATTTTCCCAGGAAGTTTTTAACACATTAGGTCAGTGGTCGGCAAACTCATTAGTCAACAACCAAATTTTTGTTTAGTTTATTGAGTAAAATTTTACTGCTGCGCTTTTGTTTTGTCATAACGGAACATTTTTTGAAATTTTTTTGGCAAAGCGGGAAGAGCCACACTCAAAGGCCAAAAAGCCGCGGTTTGCCGACCACTGCAGTAGATAACTGTACATTAGACTGCTCCATATTAAGAATTTTTACTTCGTTTCTCACTACTTCACACACGGAAGAACATAAAACGATATTAACATTTAATTGCAAAATTAAAGAAACAAAGTTTAAACATCGCTAGAGAAATCTAATGTACGGGTGACGGAAAAACCTGAAAAATTGAAGGAAATTAGAAGAATTACAGTATTTTGTCTTTTCAACTCTTCCGAAAGAGAATATTAAACAATCCAGGAGGAAATCTAGAGTATCAAAATTTGCCTTGTGGCTTAATTTCGGGTTTAAACTTAATGTCATTCCCTTAATAATCCAGTTTGAAAAGTCGGCACTCGATCGCCCTCACCGTATCAGCTGCTACTGAATCGAGCAATAATTTAATAAAGACGAATAATATGAAGAATAAAATAGTGAGAATGATAAGAGAAGAGCCAGCCTCAGTAATATATTGATTTGAAAAACTTAAAAAATATATTTCGTGACCCACCGTTTGGGTCGAGAAATTATAAGTAATCAGTGCGGCCTTCAGGCCGCACAACCAGGGCAATCTAGATTATTTAATTTTAAATATAAATATTATAATTTGCAACTAAAGCTTTCTAAAAAATTCAGAGAATAATTTGTAGTCGAACTTCTCCAATTCGGTCCGCATTTCAAATTATTTGAAAAGGTGTTTCGAAAATTACTTTCCATATAAGTACGACTACGTACGTACATAATATTAAAAGGTAAGTTCACACAAAGACAGTGTAGATAAGTAGCATGAAAGCATGAATCACTTCGTATTGTCCTCACTTAAAGTGTACTTGTAATACTATGTAAATATAAATGACTGTTATTATGTCACAGCACACATGGTGGATTAAAAATAAAAACCTGATGATGGGATATGAAACATGGCCAACAGAACAGGAATACACGACAATAACCACGAAATATCTTTTAAAAGAAATTAAAAAATTATTTGCAATTAGTTTAGGCGATAGATAACATAATATTATTTTGAACAATCATTGTTATATGGGTAATTTTGACTATTACTGTTAACTGCAATTAAATCAAACGTATACACACTTTAATTAAAAATTTACAATGTGTGAGTTATGGGTTCATAAAATAACTTGACATTTCTTTAACGATGTTTTCTGTTAAAGCAATCACCGCAGAACCAATTGAAGAATATTGCACAAAATCAAATTTTCCAACGCCAAGCTTACATGATCCCTTTAGCCTAGGTTTGAACCCCTGGAGCGGAACCTCAAGAAGAATAATATAAATGAATCGTAGTTACGGTTCGTAGAATATATTTTTTGAAGGCGTGGGATTGTCTTTGGACTTTAAAATAATTACCATTTTAATTGTAATGCATGTATCATCCTGTACTTGAAAAACATAAACGCAGTTAGAACAAGCATAATTTTTTTTGTTGAACGTTTTCTTATGGAGAAAAAAAATGAATGAAGCGCACTGGCAGTTAACCCAAAAAGCATTCGAGTTAAGTTAACCCATATTTTGTCAAGTTCAATTTATAGCTTCGGAATAAATTTAAATAATTTCATTTGTGAATTTATCAACTGAAACTGTACATTATGTATGTACCGCAAAAAAGTAGGTTAACCATTTGTTTACTTTCGTAATATTTTTCTCGAGTACATGCAATCAAGTAAATCTTAACCTACGCGGACGTATTTGGATAATGCAAATCGAACAAAACATATTCAGAAATTTAAATTTCTATTCTTTTTAGTGAGACATACCTACTTGTGCCATAATGAATTTAAATTCTACCAGAGTACCTACATAATTATATCAAGGAGATTACATAATTGAAACCAATAAGGAATGGTTAATTCCAGAACAATGAAAACTTATTCCTTAAGGTAATGTAGGGCAAGTGTGCCGGTGTAGTGGAACAATAAGATATATACTTATTCGAGCGTTAACAGAAATTGTTACTCAAATGAAACCACAAACTGAAAAAAATAAAATAAATTGAACTGGAAGGTTGAATCTGTTTCAGAACAAAGTTTATAATATATTACTTTATTAATATGATGGTTAGGTGATTAGTGAAAAGTTACACTTCTGCTTTAGATTAAATAATATTTGCAAGTAAGTATGTAATTACAGATGAGAACATGTAATTTACTTTAATAACCCGTTGTTCCATAAAATTATAGCAACTTATAACATAATGAACTTAATAATTTGTTATAATAAATAGCACCATTTTATATTGAATTTATCAACCGCCTTGTCATATTCTAAAAATATTTAACTTCAATTTAAAAATAAATCTGGTTAATTCCTTTGTGAGATGCTTGCTTACATTAATTTATGCAGCTGTTCCAAGTTAATTACAATTTTGCCATTCCAAAACATACACACTCGCATAAACTTATGGTCATTTAATTTACAATAATTCGAAATGAAAGTGGGCGACTGCAGACGAAATTTAAATTAAATCCAAGATTTACACAAAATCAAGAATCATTTCCTGATTACCAACAACAAAACAAACACTCAAGAGGGGGAGCCTACACAAAAATGCAGATCGGTCGCCCAAAAATCGATATAAAAATTACGAAAAAACTTTCACTTTATTTTGCAATTTTAGGAATCCAAAAGTTAGTTATTAGTTCCTCAATAGCCCACGTTTTAAGGAAATATCGAAACATATCAAAAGTGAAAGCTTCCGTAGGCTGCTTTATTGGAGGCCTAATATTAATTTCAATTAGCGCGATTGTAAAGCTGTCGAAGAATACAAAAAATTTTCGGGGTGGTAAAATAACGTGACACATCGAGCTAGACCTGCACAATGGGCGTGGATGAAAGAATGTAGTCGACCGCTATACCAAAACTCACCCATCCAAGTCACCATCACAATTGGATATTTTACAGTCTGTTCATTTACAAATTAATCTGCTCCTAATTAAAAACTCGCAATAAATAATAACAGATGGACTTAATTAGGAATAACGCAATTGGATCAAATATAACGCACAAAATTATGTGAAGCAAGGCTACACCTTAATGGTTGAGTAAGTAATCAATTGTTTTTACCGAGCGGTATATGAAATCAAATATTCAATTAGTTACAAGTCTCTTCATCAATTTGTTACACAAACCGAACAAAACAATGGTTTACCTACATTTTTTTTCTATTCGTGAAAAAATGCAATTATTGTATGTTGGGATTGTGCGGAAGCGATTACGGGTGGATTTTTAATTTCAAGTGTAATGGAGTAATTGAAGGAATTCCACAATGGTCCATTATATTTCGATAAGTTGTTTTCTACCTGCATCTCCCCATCAGCCTTGAACATTCACCTTAGTGTTGTTAGATTCTTTTATAGTGAGTGGGTCATACACCTGATCAGCACCACCTTGCTTATAGAGGGGTTTCCCATTCAGATAGGGCAGTGGTGTGTACCTGTTGATTATACACACCCAGCAGGTTCGTTCCCTGTCGAGATTATCTAATATTTATTAGATTTTTTCTTATCAGCCAGTGTGGGAATGAACAAGTTATTGGCGTTCGACCAATCGCATGCACTTGGATTATATACTTTTTTTTGTAATCTTAAAAAGTGTACCAGTTTAATACTTCACAACATGTAATACCGTTACACGAAAAAGTTTCCATTTGCAAGCATTTCATGTGACCAAGAAAGGAGAAATGGTTATCAAAATCGCAAATTTGCATTTGGATGTTTATTTCTACGATAAATAGAAATCGGGAAAGGTAAAATTTGTCGAAAACCAGTTGTAATTAATTAAAAACTAAATGGTTTTGACGACAACAAACTTTGCATTTAGCACTTCCTAATCGTAAGAGAACGTCAAAAAGATCAATGTGGATGTGCAAAAAATGTTTTAATTTGCAAAATCTTGCAGCAACTTCCGTTATTGTCTGCCTATAAAAAAAATTATCAAGAATTTCCAGCTGATACACATCTATGACTAAATTTATGGCAAGTGGAAGAGCGATTAACATTAATAAACCATTATTAAGTAAAAATGATGTAATAATAAACATTTAGTGATTTGCGTGCGGTAATTTGAAGGCAAGGAAGAAAATATTGTGAAGGTGGAAATGCACTTACGTTCAACGAAGTTAAATTCCTTTATTAATATAAATTTAGAACACAATTTTATTATTATTGCCAAGGAATGTCCAGTAGCGTCGAAGACTCGAAGTCTGGAGCTTCCAAGATCAGCCTAAAACTGATTTTGCAGCTTAAAATTTCCTAGATTATTTTCGAATCTAAAGGTTAGTATGTCTCTGCTACCACAACATGTTTAGAAATTTATTACTGATAGATGAAGTCAAAGGTTAATAAAAACAAAAGTTGTCATATCCGGGAATTCCTTGGTTCAAGGAGAATATCGAGAGTCCTCTGTTACTATAGCCGGTCAAAAATCTAACTGACGGTTTGACACTGGCGCTAAATGAAAAATACTCGTCCATGACGGAATTATGTTGTGTTAAGTAAGCAATTTACATAGTAGATGGTAATTAACAAATTTGTGAAACTCGACTTCCTCGGTATGCAAACACATAAAAATTTAACTCGAATGCGAGCAATTCGGTCGTTTAACAATGCTCCACGTTATCTGAAAGTAATATCAGCAAATTGACATTGTAATTAAGAAAGTTCTTTGAACTGCGTCTAAACAAAACGATAAGGTAGCCTTGTCGAACTACATTTGCTGAAAAACAAACGAATAGCACCCCATAAATCAGAGTCAGACGTGCGTTTCTCTTTTTTTTTGGATTGGTCGTTTGGAGCCCCCTTTAGTTTCTTTCGACGCTCACGTGCTGCATTCCAGGGAGGGACGAGCGAGCACCACACCTGTAGATAGAGCACTCGTAGGTATTGTACGTACGATTATTTAAAAGGCAATTAAGCGAAATCGCAACGGAATCTGCTAATGACTTGGGAAAGACAAAAAGTCGTTTGCGTAAATCGCCAAGTCTAGGACACCAACAAAGGTACAATTGTCGAGTGCGTACAGTGGGACAACGTTGCCAAACACAAATCAAAGAATTGTGGTGCCTCGCCAGAAACCAGTTAATAGTGTTAATAAGTGGCAGACTACGACACCAACCCACATACCTAGCCCATTAAATAAACCTTATTATTTGCAAAGTGAACGCAATTGTCAAATATAATTCTGATTTTAAACGTTTGGAATTTATGAGAAAATAACCCGGAGAAGGGTTTTGGTTTGTGGATCGACGAAAACACGTGCGGAGTCGTATAATAAATTCTTAGGTGTAGGTACCAACTTGAGAAAAAGTCTCTCGGTCATCGTCCAAATATAAATTTTGATCGAAAAAGAAGAAGGTCGAATTAGCGAAAACGGTCTTTGGGAAGGAACGCACATACCTAATAATAATTGTAAATATTATTGTTACTATGGAACGAATATTTGTAAAATTGTACAATTTTTCGACGAGTACATCATTATTTATAAATCTGTGGCATACGTCATAATTATCACATGTTAGCTTTATCAACCACAAATGCCAGAAGTATTTCGTTAAAAGTAATAATTTCATGCACGAGTCATAAATATAATTATAAATGTCGTTTTAAAAAATTAAACTTGTCCTTACCTTCGTCCAAAAGACGCTCGACGTGAATAAACACACTTGGAAAAGCTGCAAGTTGTTTTCTATCTTTGAGTAATTGCGCCAAATAGTCCGCTATACTCTGTGTTGAATTGATATCACACATTTTGAGATAACGCACAAACTATCAAGTTTTTTTAGTAAATATGAAATGTTGATTACTACACGAGCATTCAACAGGCCACGAACACAATAACACCCAGACGAAATAAGACTGAGGCTGAACGAGAAGCTATGCGGGTATGACCATGCCAATGGTACCGATGGCAACGCGTGCGCATGTTCAACTCATTGGCGGCGCAATGCGCACATACGAGATGGACTTACCTTATAAGGCCGCAACAACTTAAATTTTAATCCACTTATTATTTAATAAGCATTTCTTTTTCCCTATTCCCAAAACCAAATTTTCATTTTTATTCTTTTAATATAGAAAAAATCCTTCCCGAAATGTCGGCTGGTTCTTGGCCGATTTTTAATAGAACGAGTAAACCATTTTGTACACTTGCCAGTACCAGTTTAATTTATAAATCGAAGATGAGTCATGTACAGAGTGTTTCATTAATCAAGTTTTTTATAACGCTGAAAAAACGACACAAATGCATGAATCTTCTTGAAAGCTTCATTATTTTTACCGATGAACTCGTTCCATTATATAATAAAGAAAACAATAATTATTTTTATCCGGCTATTTCGTGCAGGGGGCCCAAAATTTACATAATGAGGGTTAAGAATTACTCATGATTATCGATAAACAATAATGCTAATACGTTTAAATTAGAATGGCAATATATCTAAAACAATTGCATTGTATCTATTCATACTAAACAGTGGCGTACAAATAAACACACGCAAAAACTTTGAAAATTAGTAGTAATAATAATATTGCACAAATTTATATTTCGTGTTTTTATTTCTATGTTATATAATATTTTTTTAACCAAAGTCCGCTTTTCTAGCTGACAGTTACAAATTTATTGAAGAATTGAAAGTTGGCATTCGCCGCCGGAAAGTAAGTTTTTCGCGTAATAAACGGAAACGTATTGTATTCCTCGATACTTTTGCATTGATAAAAAGAGTAATCTTTTTTACATTGAAACGTTTTCCACACAATTACCATGGTTTTTATTATAGCAAATCGCTATTAATCAACCTTATTTGTATCATAATTTTCTATGGAAATCTGCCATTCTGACTCTCAAATAAAAAAAAATTTAATTTTGTATTTAAAATCTAGTACGTATTTTTTTGATAAATCTTGGCATAGCTGTATGTAACCATATATTTGTTGCTTAGATTTTACAGACCCTATTGCAAATTTTATCTTTCGGCCGCAGAAAACTATATTTGTTTTCCGATGAAAAATAAATTATATCTTGCTTAGTTACCAACCAATGTAGATGAAATTTTTTTTTGAATATCTATCAATATGTCAGAAATAATTAAAAAAATAAACAAAGCTAGGAAATGTTTACTTGGGCTCTGAAAAAAATTTTAAAGTGACATTTGCAGGATTTTCGAAACAAAATGCAGAGCTTTCTAAGGAAAGAGGAATAATCATAAAATTTTTTGTTTGGTTTTGTTCCATTGAAACAGGTTTTAGGTAAATGTTTTTAATATTGTCAAAGTTTGATTGACCACTTGTTATTCATTTTTTGAGAAATCCACCATAGCAATAATATGAAAAATAGGTATAGTACATGCTTCTTTCTTCTTGGGTCAAAATACGATAGTGATTGTCTGCGGGGATGTAGAAATTGTGGACGTATGTAAACTGCGCCAGAGGTAAATATTTTGTCGCTCCTGTTGGGGGGGGGGGTGCAAACTACTATAGTCATAAATCACAATAAAAGTGTTTTAGTATTATTAAAAAAAATAATATATAATAATATAGAAAACTAACTAAACCTAACCTCTTCAAATGCTTATTTGCAAATGCAATGCTGACGTTTTCACGTCAGTCAAGCGTGGTACCGAAAACTTAAGAAATTTGGACTTGCAACTGAATATCAAGATAAAAATTTGTCTATTGGAAATTGGTTAAAATGAACATTTGAACTGCAGTATTTAAGCAGTATTTGAAGACTACCCGGTCTGAGGATACTCACCTGTCGTTTTGGTTTAGAACACCGGTTCTTATCAGGGCAAAAAATGAATCTAAATACAGTTTTCTATTATTTTATCTCAGATGACTAGATTTTATGATGAATCCGAGATTGCCGTGGTTGCGGTTGTCAAATTTTGACAAGTTTTAACAAGCGCTATTTTAAAAACATTAAAAACATCCCCCTAGATGGTCCAACTCAGAAAATTGTGCTACTAACAAGGGGTGAATCTTTTTCGATGTACACACCAATTTTATTTATTTACGCTACTAGCAAGGAAGTGGATATTTTTCTCTGTATACACTAATTATTTACACGATACTAATTATTTAATTAATTAGGTCAATATTACTATTTAAACTAGGCAGTTCTCCTACAGATGTACAAAAGCAGCGCCATAACTATAAAATTTGGGCCCGTGTTCAAAGTTTTCCTAAGCGTTAAAAAAATTATTGCACAATACAACAACACTTATAATAAAATTATTATAAGTACTACTTATATTTTACTCTACTTACTGTACAAATTATCAAAATTTTGAATTAGTTATATTAAAATATTAAAAATTACAAATACAAATTAATTATAGTATTCTAATGACGTTTCTGACGCAATTATGTGATATATATTATAAGACTTCTGTTATGGAGTTATTGGATTTTATTTTAATCAACAATTTTTCATCATTTTTCAGTTCCACTGAAATAATTCCTACATGTTTCTGTTTTTAACAATCTCAGTACGAATACAAACATTTTGAATCATTAAATAAAATTAAGGATTCTATCTATAGTTTTTTAAATTTGCAAAATTGTCAATTATTTTTGAAACGTTCAATTTTTGACAACCTTATTTTCTATTGAAATTAGAACATGAGACGATAATCTTACCTCGCCCATCGAATTACAAATATAGGTTTTTATTAATTTTAATTGAAAATGAACGTTCCGCAGATACAACTGAAACTGGGATTGTTAATAACAAAAAACATGCAGTTATTATTTCAGTGAAGCTGATGGACGATAAAAAATTGTTGATTAAAATAAAATTCAATAACCAATGTCCGATGCGTTACTAAAACTTCAGAGCTCAATATTCCAAAATTGGCATTAATATTACGATGTTTGCTATCCATCAGAGCAATCTAAAGTTTTGAAAAAAAAACGGTAATTTTAAACTTTTGTTCATTACTTTCGATTTGAAAATGACTTTTTATCTCATCCAAAAATCGTTTTGGTCTACCCATTCTTCTTTCCGAAAAACCTCATTTTATTTGCTACCGGTTTGCCAAATCATTAGCTATTGCTTTAATTGAAAAGAATTTTTGATTCCAGTACAATTAAAAATATGGTTACAAAGGTTTCTAAATAATTTTTTAATGATTTTGTTTTACTGATTTCATTTTCATCCTAAGATTTTTATTACATCTAAGTAAACTATGAAAAACCCCTAAAATATAATACAAAAAAGAATTTTAAAAATTTCAGTTAAGTAGTTTCAAAGAGATAAGCGGCATATAAGCGGTGCCGAAGTTAGATAATTATACCGGATTCGGGGTACTTACATTGTTGCATTCTATCGACAAATTCGGTAATTTATTTAACAATTCTGTCATATTGTATTCTTGTATTGAAAACCTACTGTTATAATCTTTTACGTTTCTACGAAAAATATTTTATCCAAATAATGTGTTTTATTTAATATTTTACCAAATTTATACTTTTTAACGTGGGTCCTAGAAGGGTCCTAGAGGTTTACCGGGGGTCCGTGTTCCACCGAACACATAGAAAACTGGTAGTTACGGCGCTGTACAAAAGGTTAAAGATAAAATATATAAACCTTTTTTGGCGTAATTTATATAGACAGACATAATCTTTTGGTGCAGTTTACGGGTAGTATTAGAAAAACCCTTGACCACTGGCGCAATTTGCAGTTCACAGAAATTGCACCATTACATCTTATGTTTCACCGTTACTCACTCATGATGCCAAAGTATCATGAGTTGTCATAAACACATACTATCTTCTATAGTATAGAATAAGATATATAGATATAATTTATTTTTCATCGAAAAACGAATACAGTTTTCTGCGGCCGAACGATAAAAATCGTAATAATCCAGAAACTTTGAGAGGCTGTAAAATGTAAACCGTTAGAGATAGAGCAAAACAATTTGGTATAGTTACTTACATCAATGAATAGAACAACCATACCAAGTTTTATCAAAATCTGAGTGGTGAGTGTCTTAAACTGAGTGTGGTTGAACTGACATGGAAATTTCAGCTGTAACTCAAATAAAATCTTGCTAAAATTCGGCCAAAAAATTTTTAAATTAACATTAAGCTGAAGTACACCTCAATTATGCCGAATAATAACATTAGTTCAATTTGGTAAAAAATTGAATGAAATATGATTTTTTTAAGACTGAATTATTTTGCACCTTTTTATAATAAAAATCAAATATTAATGGCATTTTTTGCGATATGATTGAAAAGTAAAAGTCTTACAAAAAATGGTATAAGTATCAACATGAAAGGTAATTTAATTCTCTACAATTAAGTTGCTTTTTATACCACCATCGCATGTTATGGTTTTTGTTAAAAAAATTCGTATTTGTAAAAATCGAAATTATTAATTTAGTTACTTAATTATTACATTTTGACAAAAAAAATTGGAAAAAATGTTGTAATTTCTTTTGGAAGATCCTAAATAGAGTGGCATTTATTATTAAAAATAGTTTTAAACCTCAAAAAAATCGATTTTTAGACGATTTTCTAATTGAAAAATCTGCGAACTGCAATTATCTTGCTTCGAAGCCGAAACGGCTTGAGCCAAAATTTTTTGGAAAGGAAGAGGAAGGCAATCTTCACTTTGCCTACTGAAAACCTTTTCCTTTAGATTTTACAACTTTTCAAGCGACTTCCTTCATTTTACCTATCGGCGGATTTTACTTAAAATATTGGGGGCAGGGGGAAATCGCCATTTTCTCGCCGCCCTAGGACCGTCACTGGTTCTAAGTTGGCCAAAATGTTAATATAATTTACAATTTTTTTATATATTCTTCTATTTACAATACAAAACTCTCAATCGATTTTTTGTTCTCTGTAAATGCTCTGTACAGGAAAACACCAAAGGCAAAAAATGAGTCTTTTTTTAATAATCAGCTTAAAAATAAATATTTGTGTGCAGATTAATATTATGTTATAATTATAAGTATGGATTCAGATTCTTATGCACTAAAGAACTTGAAAATATGCTCTAATAGGTTCAAAATTAGCACTCAAATATGCGCTAAAAACTGCAATAATTCTATAAATTGCTGGATAGCAATCGATTCAAACAATAAATTAACTATTTTTGTTGGTTGAATTTTAATTGAAGCAATGACGGTGGCAACAATAAGACAGCATGCTTAGAAAAAAAATAATATAATTTTCACTTTTAATTGTGAAAAATTCCAATCATTACTCTAAAACACTTTTAAATCGTTTCAAACTGTTGCAAAAACAGTAATTCTAGTTCCCAATTTGTTTAATATTCAAAATATAAGCAAATAAGCAATTTTATGTAACAAATTAGCAAATTTGCATTTCAACTCAAAATATGCATTTATCAAAAAAATATGCAAATGCCTGAAAATCCGATCTCTAGTATTATAAATCGTTTTTTATGATAAATCTGCTAAAAAAAGAAATTTGTATGTTGGTTAAAAGTTAAGAAAGATGTTTTTATTCATATTTTTTGCGTAAAAGGAAAGATCTGTCGTTGGTTGTAAGTTAGAAATTTTTTTTTGAATTAAAACGTTTTGCTTGAAAAGTAAGATCTGTACGTAGGTTATATAAGTTAAAAACCATATTTTTTAATAATCAGCTTTAAAATAGAGGTATGTGTAGCATTAGGGCATTTTTATTTTCGGTGTTCTTGTGTTTCAGTGCTCTTTGTTTTCAGCGTTTTGACGTGAAATCGTTACCTTCAATTAATTCAATTATTTTTAATTATTCAATTCAAGATTCAATTAATTCGAAATTTATAATTTTTTATTTAATATTAACAAGAGAAGCTGCTGCATTATCTTATGTACTGGATTACATAATGTTATGCCGCGTCATTTATATCAATAATATTGTATTTTTTGCAATAATTTAATCAATGAAATAAATTAGAAAGCATCTAATGTAGGCAGCATTTTATTTTTAAAATTTAAAAACTTTAAATTATTTTTCAATACACTAATAAAATTAAAACCTCAAACAATCAAATTGAGAAAAAAAATTTTACTTGTACGTTTAACAAAATTAGAAATTACAAAATAAATTTATACTAAAAACTAAAATAAAATGTGCATAATATGTGAAACGGCCTAAATTCGTCGTCTCTCGTTGTCTGAAGAAAAACCGGCAAATAATAATTAACAATTTTAAAAATCCTACCGGTTGATCGCGATTTTGAACTCTGCGTGTTTTTACGCGACGCAAATTTAGAACAAAACATATTTTACTTACGTGTTTAAGTTTAACTAAGCTATATCAAGCTACATAATTCAAGTAAAAATAAAGAAAAATACTCAAGTAATTCATTAAATGTGGCAGTGAAAAGCTGCATTCCAATTGCATTATTTATATTTATCCATTGAAGACTCGTTTCGATCCCAAGCGACAATCTTCAGATTTGTTGTCTCTTTAGGTAAAAATAACATTGTGATATAACTTAATAAAAATAATAATTAATAATAATTAAAATAAAACAAAATTAGATAAAATACCGTATAAAATAAAAAATGTTAAGCAATTTCTTAATTGCTAAAACGCTAAATTAATTAATGAGGTAAGATATTTTATTTGCAATGTAGGAATTACACAGATCTACAACCACATTTAAGTTCCTTTTATTTATGTTAAATGGTAAATCAGCAACAAATTATTTTGAAATGTACACGAATTACATAAAAAAAGCAAATCGAGTATTTTTTCCATTTTCAGGATTTTTTAAATTATATTTATAGATATATTATATTTACATTTAATAAAAATTGTTCGTTTTCACTTCAGAATTATATTTTTTAGAGAAGTTAATTTAAAGGTTTTTTTAATTTTAATTATTATTGCTTTTTTAGAAATTTTTTGACATAATATTGTACTTTTGTTCTTTGGTGTTAATAACTTTTTCAGTATTAACTGTTTAGTTAAATACTAAAAATAATAAAAAGTACAATAATACAAAGAACAGCCCAAAAAGTTGTGCGGTCTGAAGACCGCACTGACCCACCACTCTTCCAAAACTTTAGACCTTTTAGGTTGGCAATAAAATTAGACTAATTGAAGGTCCGTTACGAAAGAAAAATATACAGTTCCAGCTGAGCCAAAACGATCACTTTAGCTAATTAATTAGCTATTTTAATATCAATTGTTAAGCTGTTTCAGTAGATTTAAAAAGAAACACACTCTTTTTAGCCTGGTAGAAATTTTTCTACCAATTGAATATAGACTGTCTATCCGCTATTACTTTGGTAATTTTTTTGTATTAGATATATTTACAATTAACATATTAGTAATTAATTATAGTAATTTTTTTTTTGATGCAAGTAACAAATATGAGCAAAATATAATTTATAATTATATAAATTATAATATATAATAATATATATAATATATATAATATAATATATAAAAAAAATATAATTTATAATTATATAAATTATATTTGTAACTTACTCGTATCATACAGTACAAAGTAAGAATATTAATTTATAACAATAACAATAATTATATAAACATTTTTAAATTTATATACTGCTTAGTTTTATCATTAAGAAATCTCAAATAGAATTAATTTTTGTTAAAAAAAACGTTTAAATCTGAATCGTCAAAATCAACAAATTTGTGAAAATAAAAAATACCATTGATTATTTTAAATAATTGTATAATTTATTTATCCAAATCCAATGTCAATGCCAGTCTGCATTCTGTTTACTAATTTGTTATTTAAATTAACACAAAAAACATTATTTAATGTGAAGATGAAAGATTATGTAAAATTTTGAATGGGGATCTGTTGTAAAATAATTTTATCACCAAGAGGGTCGAATAAAATTACATTAAAACTTGCAATAATTTATTGAGATACGGGTATACAGCACTTGGCTATTAATTTATTATTAATTAATCAAGGGGGTAAATTTGTATTACTATATTACTTTTATTTAAACGTTTGCATTAACTAACTCAGCATTACAATTAATATATACAAGAGCATAAAAGAATATTTATTTAAAAAATTTTCAAAAATGATTTACACCGATTTTTTATTTTCAACTATGTTTTGAATAATCTTCAATATGGTTGAGAAAGTATTCTTCTTAATTAATAGAATGTCGCATTAACTTTTACTGTTATTGATTTTATGTCGTTGCTTTTGAAATGTTACACCTACCAGTTCGCCCTTTTAAAAATTAATTTTATGATAATTTATACACCTATTTTAATAGGTTTAAAATAGTCAGATCTGCGTAATTTTGACTATGCTATAGTTTTATCAAAATTGCTGATAATTATGCAACTCATGTTACACATAATCTCAAAATTGAAAAAAAAATGTTTTAATTCAGACCAATCTGCCAAAAAAATATTTTCAAATTCTGAAACATAAAATTTTCAAAAGAAAATTTTTTTGGTTTATGCATTTTAGACATTTTAATGTTCTGTCACAGTATTTAAATTCAAATGCATGCACGAAATAACCTAAATAAAAAACAATAAAATATTTAAGGCGTCTGGCGACCCTGGGCGCTTGAAAACTGGGTATATTTGTAAAAAATTTATAAACTTGTAGGTAAACAAAATATTTTTAATTTTTTAACACAAGGTAATAGCCGGCTTTAAAAATGCATCAAATAAATTTTAGTTCAAAATATTGAAAAATTGCGGCGCTGCAGAAATTTCCGTGGAGGCCCTGCGTATATTGCTGCAGGTGTATCAGTTATTTTCAGGACCGGAGCTAGGATATTTGCCGCTCTATGCAAAACATTATTAGTGTCCCTCCCCCATTTATATAGCAGTATTAAACTGTGGGACGAGAATCCGCAAATATTGCACCTGAATAAAAAAAAAGTAACTTATTTGTGGATAGTGTCGCTACAATGTAGCGTAGCGATATTCTTTTTCAACTGTTAGGGAAATGATGGTGAGCCGAAGAAAAAAATAAGTGTTTTCTTACCGAAATTTAAAGAGAAAAGACGTCAATAAAAAAAACTATTCTCTTCAATCCCCTTTCCTTCTACTTCTTCTTCTTAATATCTTACTCCACTACTCAACCCCCCCCCCTTTTTTTTCTTTACTTACTCACGTACTCGTGATCTTGACCAATGAGACGAAGCTGCTTGTAATGGTAATAGGACTACCCGTTGACATGATCGCGTATTGATAACCTAAGCTCGTTCCGCGAGTGTACCACTGGAACCGGACGAGAACATTACGATCAACGCGACGTTAGAACAGTTACGACTCTCCCCCCCCTCTAAACTGTTTCTCTTACAACTAAAGACTCCACCCTGCCTTGCTTCTAACTTTGCCTAACTACCCTTCAAAAATATTGTCATTCAAAGGCAATCTTCGTTGGTCTATTACTGGTCCCATTCCACTTGTCGCACTCGTATTTTCAGCAATTTTTTATATAAGGTACACGTAACTCTATCAAAATTTAAAAGCCATGTCAGACCGATAGTTTTGATGCAGTGCTAATCGCATCTAAAGTCGATAGCCTTCGGTAGATGGTTATGTGTTAATTCCTCAACCGATACCAAACCAGATGTTTAGCCCGCACCAGGAGGTGCGGGCTAAACCTAGTACTCCACAAATTCCATTTATGATTCTGATTCAAGTGCTAAATTTACAGTATTTTTTTCAAACGATTATAAAACAAAATTAAAAAATTAATAAAACATAGAATTAAACAAGCATATAAATTATACTACTATAGACCGGCGGCGTAGGAGGTATAGGTTTACCTCCTAGCAATGGCAGTAACCATTAATTCAAATTGGAGGCAAATTACAAGTAAAGTACGTCGTCCCATTTAAGGCTGTTTTCCACTGCAGTGGTATAATTTTAAAAAACGTATAGTTGTACCTTTGTGTAGCGTTTCATGACTATGGCAAACGATGAATGTAAAATTTTTAATGCCGCCAATTTAATGGAATGACAATGGCGTTCAATTTAGACGCTACAATAAATTAATAATGATTTGTAAAATATCGAATTTACTAAAATATTTTCTTCGTTGCCTACCGGTCTTGGCTATATTTAAGTTATCATTATATTTGTTAAAAATGTATAATTTAATTAATAAGAATTTTATGTTTATTTAATGCATGTATTTCAAAACTCGAATTTAGCAACTCAAGAATAATTTGAGTAATATATACAATTAAATTTTAATTCTGAATGGTATTAAATTCAATTTTTTTTCATTAAATCATTTTGGAAAACATTGGGGCGTATGGGAGAAAGTAATATGAAACTACAAAATAATTTAAAAAAGGAAAATTAAAAATTTGTTGGTTAGACCAGACCTATGTGAGTTAAAGATATGAAATACAAAATATTGATGTGGATTTTTGTTAAAAAACACCAAACACTGCTTCTTGTTTGGGGTAGCTATGCTCCGGTGCACGGGAGCAATCAGGCTTATTCCAGGGTCTAGGGTTCGATGTTTGTTAAAAAATAATAATTACCAAAATTCGATTTTAAAAACTTGCAATCGAAATTATTTTAAACTTTAAAATTTTTTATATACTATGTACTTTGCTCGAAGATTGAACTTACGATTTTAATTTATCAATTCAAAGCAATATCAGCAACGCCATACGTTCGGCTCTTTCAAATGTAATTTTAGTTTCCAATACTTTCAAATTAAAATCAACTCCAATATTAAAATTGCAACTAAGAAAAATCGTTCATCAAAAAAAATCTTTTTTTCAATTGCGGGGCTAAAGTAGTCACTATCCACCCCGATTTGCGGGTTTAAAATGGCATTTTTTTGTCCTAGGGCAAAAAAGTAGTCACAGCAGACAAAAAAGAAGGCTAGCAGCAAAAATAAAAAAAATGAGTTATATTTTTACCTGAATATCCGAGGGTTTACAGGTATCATCTGAATTCCTGAGGGTATCACCTGAGGGTATTCAGGTATTCAGGTGGCAACACCTCGTGGTGTTTTTAATTTTTAATTAAAAAATTAAATAAATAACGGTAAATGAAATAAAATTTCAAATACCTCTATTGTTGACCGTAAAAACTAAGAATAAGAAATTAATAGTTGAGATAGAGGTCGTTATAATCTACAAAGTAGATGAATTTCAAAATACAAATTTGTAGCAGGATTTGTTACATGATCGGTTGAAGGGAATGGTAAGTTTAATTTTCTATTTTCTTTGTCAATATGAGCCTGATGAGGGCAATTTCGTTGGGTAATATCACGAATAAGTCCAAAACATGTCGTTCGTTTAGGCGTTTTGAATTTAATAATTTTTTTCTTGCTATTTTTTTTTCATTCATTATTGATTCTTAATACGGCTCTGACTATCGATGTCCTGCTACAAATTTGTATTTTGAAATTCATCTACTTTGTAGATTATAACGAGCTGCTCTCGGCTAAAGCCTCGTGCAAACAAACCTTTACCCTCAGATCAAAAATTGGTCACTTTATCCCTTTGCTGCATAATGTACTATTTTAATAACCAAAAAAAATCCAAGAAAAGCTCACAATAAAATCATGGTATAAGGAAACATGGTATGTCAGATTGCCGACTAAAAACCGAACCTCCTTGCGCATGACGTCATCTGCGAGTCATTTTAATATTATTTACGTTTGAAGTAACTGCACGCAAACGGTTTCTTCATCTTATATTAGTTATACTCTGTATATCATCAGTAATTTATCTTATTAGATTTGTGTTTCTCATAGGTAACACTTTTCAACACAAAAAACTCAACAATCTTCAAATCAAATCGCATTTTCAAAAAAATATTTGTACAAAATAATCAAAATTTTAGGAAGTCAAAAATTAATCAACCGCTCCGGCGGTCATTTTTGGCAAATAAAGCCCCACTTCAGCTCTCTTTATCGGCTACTTTAACTTTTCAAAATTACAACTTTCCTAAACAAAATTTACAAAAACTACTACAGGAGAGGTCAAATACATTTCGTAACACGGCAATATATTAATTAAAAAATTTCAGGCAATGAGAATAATGTAATTTTTAAATAAATAAATAAAATCTTTACGGGTACAAGTGCTTTTGAGTGCGTTGCTGTTGCAATGACCGGAAATCATTAAATTGCGTACTGTGTTGACGGTACGTGAGTACAATAGAACAAGGTACAGCGCTTGTTTTAGTGGACGGGAGCGACCAACAGTTGAATTGCTGCATCGCTTTAAATTTTTTGATTACTCCGAAATCTGTGTCATCTATATCTGCATTTTTTAGTGCATTTTGTGCAATCTTATAGAAACAGCCAACCGAATGTACGTTTGCAATCTTTGACCGTTTTTAAGCGTATTTTTGAATGATTTGAATTAAAAATTCCCCTAGATGTGAAAAAAATTGTAAATTTAAAATAAAACGTACTTATACAAAATACATTGAAAATTTGTATTTAATATACAAAGCAGGTAAATACTGCCCACGTCTGTCCAAAACAAAATAATACCCCTGTAATTGATGTTTTTGATATAGTGGCAAATAATTTAAATTCTGTGAGCGTTTCTATTTCTCCCATTTCATAGCTCTAATTTTATGGAATTAATTTAGCGTAAAGGATACTCTAACCGAGCAGGAAATGGTAAACTATGGTTTTCCATCGTTCATCGTCCAACATTCAAATCGATCTGTGAACTATGGAGAAAGTAAACCACCTTATTAATTATAATCTCAAGAAAAGTTCAGTCTCAGCTTCATGAATTTGCTGACTCCAGAAAGCAGCCCTTCGAGCATCCAAAGTGATATGTGGAATATAGGGAAATCGACGATAAATTATCCCGTTAATTTATAGCCTTTAAGAAGTCATTTAGGCTTCCAGTATATCATTTTTTGTGTTCTCAGCTTCTTAATTTATGAAGGCCGTTATAATGTTATATTTTGCAGCCTTGCAAGAAGCCATCAATAAAAGTTACCGTTGGTTAAGATTGACCCTAGACGTTTGAATTTTTAATTATGACTTTGATCGAGATTACCAAAACTATTGTACCGTACGTACCTATTATACAACCCACCTCTTTTATAAATATACCGCTATTTCCTCTCATAGGAAATGTATCAAGAGTAAAATGGAAGTGCAGAAAGAAAATAATAAATAATTCCAAATATGGACAATAGACCTACGCGTGCATTGTTAAAAGGATTATTAGGCTTAGATTTACATAATCAGAGATCGATTATGTAGTTATTCGAGTAATTTAAAAGTAATTACTTTGTTCGAGTATTCTCCAAAGCAAACAACTATAAAATTAAAGTTTTTGAGACAGATTTATTGTTTTTATTTGTATAAACGCTATAATGTGAATATTTAAAATTTACATAATTGCGATTATTTTTTTTTCAATCTCTCAGCAATCTATTAATTTATTACTTTCAAATAAATGCAAACTACCCACAAGTAACCATGAGCAATTATAAATTTTCTATGATATAGTGATATAACATGCCAGAATTGGAAACTGCGTATGCCTGAATAGGATTGCAATGGCAATGGAGCCTACACCAGACTACATACTTTAAAACCCGACCCGGACTCCACAAATTAGGACATGTGAGTGGGTCGAGTGATACTTTTTTGTAACCATATGTTTTTACCATTGATAACCAAGGAGTGTACTTGACATTGTACATTTTGATAAGTTTATTTCTTTGAATGAATTACTCCGAGCATGATGAAAGAAAAAGTGGCATTCATTGAAATCAATTCAATGGTATAACTGCGAGTAGGCGACACCATGCGACTTAATTAAAAAAATTTAATTTCAATATACCAATGTTATGTAGTAGTTAAATTGCACGTTTTAATTTAAATGCGATGTTTATATGCATACATATTTACTAACTCAGAGTTTTGACTCTCAAATCGTATAAATAATATCAGAGAAATACCTGTTCGTGTAGCCTTGGTATTTGCAAGTTGAACTTGAAATCATAAATCATTTGTAATTTTAAGTATTATTGGAGGTATTAGCTATTACGTGGTATGAAAATTTTGGAACTCTTGAACAATTTACTGGCGTCATGGAAATTGGCGTCAAGTAATAAGGAAATTGATGAAGTTGTCTCGCGAGCCTATTACATATTACTTTTTATTCAACCTTTATTTAAATGGGAGCCCACAAACATAATAAAAATTGGTGTGGAGGTGTTTGAAGATGATCACAATTGCTTTCTAATTTCGAAGACAATAATGGTTTTTAAATTGTTATTGCTATCTGATGCGTTTCTTATTCCTTGTTGGTTTTCAAAACATTATTTTAGAAGATTACACATCAGTAATTGAGAAATTCTTACTATTAATAATTATGATAATGTGTTTACGACAAACAAAATTGAAATGAAAACTTGCGAATATAAACAGTAAGTACGAATAACAATTTTTGTCTAGACCTTGGTTAAAGATAAAAATTTGCATTGCACCCTTAATCAAATTCTCCACGCAATACATCATAAGTTAATTAAACCTATCATATTAGATTTTTTTCAAAACTTCTACGTGATACTAGAACTGATTTCGTAAATTTTATGGTTTTGTTTGATAATGGGCAATATAATATGAACATAATGGAAGATTTATTCTATTGCATTATCGTTGAGATCATTTTATAATTTTTTTGGTTTATTTTATTTTCTTCTATCATCGATTAGAATAACTACAAGATTAATTTATTTAACACTAATCGGAATCTATTCATCGATCACGTTTTAATTTTATAATAATTGTTTTGCTTTACATTGTAATAGGCGTGCAATTGTCACACCTACCACACATGGGAAACCGTCAGTAAAAAGATAACTGTACAAAAGCCTAATAGAAGAATATCTTCTCTTTAAAAATTCTTCTTTCAGAATACTTATAATTTTTATTTATATGAATTTAATTTGTTGTATTATAATATATCTTTTTAATATTGTAAATTCTTGCATTTTAAATACATTTTGTGTTTTATATTTTTATATATTTGCCCACCTCTGCTTATAATAAAAACATTATTCTGATAGCCTGTTTCTTAAAATATGTATACAGATTTTAAAATATAAACACAATCAGAAATGAAAACCAAAGCAGTTTCTGATTCTTAACGCGACTGTTCTATTCCTTTTAATTTTTATTTGTGTTACCTAGTGTTTACCTCAATTTATCTAATTAATCGCAACTGAGTACCATACAAACTTTTTGCTAAGAAAGAATCTACTATTAATATTCTTGAATACCTAACCGGCTCTCGACACTGTGTCTTAAATATATAAAGTTAGCTGCTTCGTGTAATAGTTAAAAAATTGAAATCATCACTAAAGTATTTTAATGTAGCCTGTTGCCTGCAGTAAAGTAAAACAAAAACAAATTTCTTTCAGAAATTTCAGAAATGCTTTCTGATATTTTAAGAAAATATTACGATATTATTTTTTTCAAACGTAAAAAAATAATCAAATATTACATTTAATTTATTTTTTTTTGCTTTGTTGCTTTAGTGCCGCTCGTCGCTGGCACCCCAAACTAAAACAATTACGTACACAAGAACTGAAATTTGTACTTCAACAATTGAATAACATAAAATAAAGTTTGTCATATTAACGTGTTCAGAAAAAGGTATTTTGATAGCTTGTATTCATCTAACTTTTTTTAAAGACTAGGGCTTCTTAAAAAAGTTGCCCGGTAACTAACTTATTACCAGTCTGGGTATGTAGTCAACCGTTTTAAATAACTCAAAATTATATTATATAAAGATCTAAGTTTGTTCGTTATTTATTTCATAGTGCATTTTTATTGTCAACCTAAAACAAATTGATAGGTCAGTGCGGCCTTCAGGCCGCACAATTCAGGTGTAATCGAGTACTATTCTATTATTTCGTCTATATTATCTTTCTTGCATTAAAAAATACTTTTTAAAAAATAGTGTTTTATTTCAGTAATACCAAAGCAATATTGATTTTGTAAGAGACCTATTTTGTAACATAGGTTCGCAAATAGGGAGGAGGGGGGTATTTCTTAACGTGATAGTATGTTACAAAAGGTGCGGGTGAGGAGGTAAAGAATCGTGGCGTTCGCAGTTCATCGATTTAATTTTTTAATGATTTTTTTAATGCAGAATGGTAAACAGAAATTTTACAAATAAGAAAAAAGATACTTTAATGCCGATAATAGATATTTCTGAACATTAAAAAAATTTTTGGACATCTGATAAATAAACAGATTATTTTCGATTGATAGTTTTATGATGTTTGTTATTTTAGATTTATATATTTATTTATTAAAATTTTATATCATCGAATAAATATTTTAAATTATAAATATTTGTATGCTATTATTAATCGTTGTAAATTTGTGATGTAATATTTGTAAGGGAGTTCTGGTAAATGTGACGCAGCGTTACGGGGGGGGGGGAGAGGTTCAAAATTTTATAAACATAAACGTATTTTATGAACGGCCTCTAATAATAAAAGTTTTGGTTTTTTTAATTCGGTACATGTTGAAAACCGGTAAGCTACAAACAAGCTACAACAAACTACAAACTCTGCGCAAAACTTTTTTACAGTTTATCTCTAAAATAATTAGAGTATAGCAAATCAGCAAACATTAAAAGTTAGGCATTGAGGAATCTCTTAGTTTACAACCGGTATAAAAATATTCTTTAATGTTTTCAAATTATACAAGATAATAGAGTTAAGTGAAGAATGGTATTTCTTCTTCTTCGATTAGGGCCGTATTTAAGAGGGGGGGGGGTACAGCCCCCCCCCCCCCCCCCCCAAATTATTTATCAATTAATAAAGTACTGGAAGTTCGACTGCAATCATAAAAAAATCAGAAAAAATAAAAAAAATTTTACAACTATAACAAAAACATTAAACTTGAAGTGTATTTAAATAAAAATTAATACTAAAGAGATATTTCAAATAAATTAGATCCCAAATTAAAAAATTAGAAAAATAATTATATTGAAATAAATGAAAAAATATGTAATTTATCTTAATTCTTACTATTATACTAAAAATTTTAAATTGCTATAAATTGTTTGAACCAAAAATTTTCAAGGGAACATGAATTTTATGCTGCCCATAGCTTAAAATAACACTTCCGCAATAAATTAGAGTGAACATTGTAAACCCATAAATTGTTTTATATTTTGTACATTTGTACATAAGTGTACATTTGCTTAAGATTTAGAAATTTTCTTTCAATCTAATTTAGTTCTTCGTTTTGACAACATTATTTTACTATTACCATCGGTAAAATAAGAATTAGTTTGTGATTTTTATTCAAATTTTAAAATTAAAAAATTTTATTTAAAAACGGTGTTTTACAAGAGAGTTTAAAATTAAAATATGAATAAGTTTAAACTTATTAAAAATATCGTAGTAAATAAAACTTTTAAAATGATACAAACAAAATTTTATCCGCGATAACGCCCCCGGAAGTCAACCTGTAATCAAAATTTGTCGCTCTTTCGACAAATTATTTTCAACCATTAAATAAAGTTTACAAAAATCGAAATTTTCTTTGAAAATCGATCAAAAAAATAATCATTTTAATTAAATAAAAACAATTTTCTCACAAAATTTAAATTTTTTGCGGTAACTTTCGACCAAAATACTTTCAAACAAAATTTTCCAATATCAATACTCAAAAATAAAATCTTAATTGCAAAAATACTTGCACAAAATTATACTCAAAAAATCAGCGGAGTAAAATCTAACTAAAATCATTTTTCTCCAAATATTACATTTCAAAAATTAATATAAAACAAAATTTAAATTTAAAAAAATTTCCTTTGTATTTTAATAAATTAGTTATTTTTTTTATAATTTTTTTAAACCCTCCCTCCAAAAATCTAGTTTAAATACGGCCCTGTCTTCAATCAACGATAATAGTATATTGTTTTATTAGTAGCCAAATGTCACTTCTTGTAGCGAGTTTGTAAGATTCAACATAAGTAATGCACAAAAAAACACTTTTATTCTGAATAAAGTATACAATTTTTACTTCAAATATAGAAAACTTTAAAAAGAATAAAAATTAGATTTAATAATAGAAAATTTTTATCTTTACCTATTTTACCTATTTTACCTTTTAGGTCAGCGGCGGAAAAGTAAATCTTGAACTTTGTCTGTTAATTATATTGAAGAGCATGAATGTTAAATGTCTAAAGAACCGAGAAAACGTTCAAATTAATGATGAGTTTTAAAATAGAAAAGTTCAGGTTTAATTGAGTTTAACTAAATTTTAAATACAAAGTAACATTGGTTTTGTTAAAATAGTAATTTTAGTTTGATAAATTGTTTCATCTGTACAAAGTGCCAAAATTTCAACCGTCACAACACCAAAGTTGCATAATCTTCTCCAACAAAAAATGTAAAAAAAAATTAGATCTATCGTTTGTAGTTTTGATGTATACATGATAAACATAAAATTTTTCTTTTTTTAATACATTCGTATAGTACATTCAATTATTTCTATATTTTAATAATTTCAGTACTTAATTTGCACTATCGGTAGTGTAACTAAGAGATGCATCCTGCAACTGGGCATCCTCATAATAATTTTTATATTTTTTTCCATTTCCAGAGCCTGGCTCTGTTAAACCCGCAAAATTCTGGTAGTTACACCTCTGTGCATTATTTATGACCATTTCCACTACCTACACTTGAAAGTTAAGTTTCACTTAAATCGTTACCACTTACCGGTTTATCTAACATCACAGATTTGCTCTTTAATCAATGTTAAGATTAAGAACTTTAAGAAAAAGCAAACGAGCATTATTTTTAAAATTTTTCACAATTTGTAATACACATCCTGTAGGTGTCCGCAAGAAAAGTATCTACTTAATTAATAATACGGAAAGATACCTAGCTAATCTTTTGGAAATGCTGCCAAATTATGTTAAAAATTCTTAAAAGCTAGAATTTATGATTAATTTATTATAACTTATCTTATTAAATTATGAAGAAGTTATAAATTATTAAATAAACACTTGAAACTAGGATAAGGTTTTTTTAAATTTGATAATGTCACAGTGGTAATAATGAAATAAATCATAAGTCTATAGGAAATTTAACTAAAATATATAAAATCATACCGTCAAATATTTTATAATAATTTATTCTGATTATAATAAGAAATTTTTTAAATAATTTTATTGTATTTAAAAAAAAAAAAATGATACAAATAAGCACATAAAGAATGACGTTTTTAGCCTTTTCTAATGCTTTTTTGAATTACATAAAAAATAATTAGTTTTATCCGTTGCTATATATTTTTTTTTAAATTTGCGTAAGCATTAGAACAGCTATAATAATTAGATAAATTGTTTTAATGTATCGCAATTATTAATTTATGAGCACATTTAAAAAAAATTAAAAAATCAAAAAATGATTTCCCAAACTCCCATGACGATTTTTGAAATTTTTAACTTCCCCTGTTCCCTATGTAAATGTTCATAAGGTTTTGGTAGATCTCCCTCTGTCCTTACGCAAGGATTAGAATTTGAAATTAATAAAAAAAAATATTTTTATTAGGTAAATATTTTTTTACAAAATAAAATAAAAAAGGACAAAGCTTAAATATTAATTTAACTTAAAAATAAAATAATAAGTCTCTTTAAAGTCGAGTTTTTCTATATAATATTTTTAAAGTTTAACAGTTTAGTTTGTAAAAAAGTCAATAACTCAGATTGGAAAAAAAAATTTTACTTAAGGAATACTTAGCACTTCCCCTGTATTATTATTATTAACGGGTTGTGATGTACGACCCTCACTGCACTGAAGCTCAAGTTTATTGTGCCCCCATTCCAAGTTTTACTCCAGCAACTGCGTTTCTTCGATCAGGTCGAGTACGCAGTTGAAGGGTGTTTGTATTATCTCTTGGGTTGTTGGGTAAAGAGACCCGAGATGACGCAGTCTGCTCCCAGCCAAAGCCGGGCATTCACATAATATGTAACGAGGAGGATAAAAATTCTCGCCACACATCCTACACGTTGGATCTTCAGCCAGCCCTATGATGTTGAGGTGCCTTTTAAGGCAGCATTGTCCTGTGAAAAGTCTCACTAGCTTTCTCAGTTGGTCTCTACTCAGCATGAGAATTTTATTACTTTTAGACTCATTCGACGGTGCCCTTATAAACATCATAGATTGCCTCAGTCCAGGTAGGACCATCGAGTGAGCAAGATGTTGTTCTCTAAGTATGTCTCTAATCCTTCCCTTTACAGTCGTATATACAAAACGGAGGAGAGACTGGAAGACCTGGTCAATACTACAGTGGCAGGACTGGATGTCAACAAGGAGACTCCAACTTGTCCCTGAAAAGACAGAAGCGGTCGTTGTGGCGGAAAAAAGATGGACTGTGGATGTCGACCGGGGCCTGATCTTCAAGCCCCACATTACGAGGATGGCGGTCAAAGCAGCGGCAGCGATCGCAGCGCTAAGCAAAATCATGCCAAACATGAGGGGTCCGAGAGAGTGCAAGAGAAGGCTCTTGTGCACGGTTACAAAGTCCATCATACTGTACGCCTCACCAGTATGGGTCTCTGCTCTTCAAAAGGTGACGTACAGACGTATGTTACAGAGGAAGGCCGCACTTAGAATAAGCAGCGCGTACAGAACTACTTCTACAGACGCGGTCTTGGTAATTGCGTCTCTCATGCCGATTCACCTCAAGGCACAGCTGCGCGACGCGAAATACAGAGCCGCCAACAGGATCTTGCTCGCCCTGAGAACCACCGATATCCAGGAAAGATGGCAGGAAAACTGGAGAGCATCAAGCAAGGGAAGGTAAACGTACGAACTGGTCCCGGACATCGCGCTGTGGGTTAACAGATCCCATGGTGAACTCACCTATAAGATGACCCAGGCTCTAAGCGGACACGGGTGCTTCCGGAGCTACCTACATCGCTTGAAGCGTTCAGACACCCCAAACTGCATCTTCTGCGAGGAAGAAAACAATGCGCGACACACCATCTTTCGCTGCACCAAATGGTCGGACCAGAGAAGCGCCGCCCAAGCACAGTTGGGTCAGGACTTCACCTCCTCCAATATGGTGAGGCTGATGTTGGATAGCCCGGAGCACTGGGAAACAATTTAGAAGATGCTGGTGGGCATAATAGCCAATAAAGCTAGAGCCCAAGACGAACTCAAATAACACCACAAAGAGCAAAGTCCCGAAAGGGCGGAATAACGGTAGAAGATCGTCGGAAGAAATGCGCCAAGCGATACCCGACACCTTCAAAGAGGAGAGGTTTTTAGTGAGGTAACAGTTACGTTAACTGAGTCCCACACTCTCGGTTTTAGGAAAGGCCGGGGTTAGTACATAAAGTATTTTTCTTTCCTCCACCGCACACAAAAAAAAGCCTCCTTGGCTAGAGAGTCCGCTTCTTCAGTTCCTTTAATGCCCTGGTGTCCCGGCACCCACATCAGCGTGGACGCTGTTGCGGAGAGCAAGTCTTACCAGAACATCTTTGCAATGTTTAACAACCTTGGAGTGTGATTCAACTCATTCCAAGGCTCTTAACGCTGCCTGGCTGTCAGTCATGATACGGATTTTTTTGCGTAGTTTTTCTCTACCAAAACCTTAGCACAGGCCAATATAGCAGTTATTTCTGTCTGGAATATCGTGGCGAGAGTTCCCAGGTTAAAGCTATAATTATCCGCCGGTCGCAATCCTACTACTACTACTTATCTTTGATCCATCTGTGTACTAGATGGTGTCATATCGAAACCTCAGCGTTTGTGAGAAGTCTATCTCATTTTTCTCCAGTAAAGAGCTTTCTAAAATTCCTCACGGTGCTGGTTCTATCCGATTTCATGCTAAGCACGCTATTGCTCTTAATTGAGTTTAGGATCATGGTATGATATCCCCTTCTTGGGTTGATCTTACCATAGCCGTTGATTTTCAAACTGTAGGCTGCAAGTAAAGCCTTAGCATCTACAACTAAGTGTATAGGCCGAAGACCCAAAAAAGCCTCAATGGAAGCGGTGGGCGTTGCTGTTATTGCCTCCGTAATGCCCAAACATGCCAGTCTTTGCAGCCTGTTGAGCCGATTAATGCTTTCCCTTTTTCTGGCTTTATGCCACCAGATTAGGGCAGAGTATTTGATCGTGGGTATTATCATTTTGGTGTACAACCAAAGTACTATTTTGAGTTTTAGTCTCCACGAGCCGATCTTGCCGATCTTGCTCTTACAGGATCAAACAGCCTTAATCGCTTTGTTTGTTATATAGCGAATGTGATGTGTGAAGGTCAGCCTGTAATCCAGTATTCCATCTCTCGACGATTCTGAGAGAGTTTTGCATCAGCGAGAACACAACTCCCCCAAATATCCCCGTGACAAGAATTGTGATATCACATATCTTAAAATATCATATATCTTTAAAGTTGAGTTTTCTTATATAATATTTTTAAGGTTTAACGGTTTAGTTTGTAAAAAAGTCAATAACCCAAATTGAAAAAAATTACTTAAAGAATACTTAGCACCCCCCCCCTGCGCAAGGCAAGGCTTACGCAAGGCTTACGAATCGGTTTCTAAGTTATTAGTGTTTTAAATAAAGTAAACAAGATTGAGATTAAAGTAAAAATTTTAAATTTGATTGAAATGTAATAATTATAATTATTAGATATTAATTAATTGCTGAATTAAGAATTTTTTGTTTTATTATATTTCACAAGTTAAAAGATTGTATATTATCATTATTAAGAAGTATGAATTTAAAATAATATTTAATTTCAATAAGTTAGTCTAAAATTGTATTTAATTAAAGAAGAGTTTACGTTCGTTTTGATAGCTGCAATAAACAGTAAAGGAACTTTATTAATATCACAATAGTGCTTATGCACACCTGCAGTATATTAACTTGGAGACTGGGCGCCAGGTACCAGAAATAGAAGCACTTCCGCAAGACATATTTTAATTACACTAATTTTCAGCAATTTATACAAATGCAGTTTTCGAATAATTGCTTTCTTTAACGTGCTCAATGAAACTTAACAATTATGCAACTATTTTTGAAGTACTTCATATTCTACATTTTCAAACCCACACTCTTGTATTAAATTAAATTCATATTTATAATTTATGATATTACATAAATTAGTAACGCACCAGTAGAAAGTATTTTGGTACATACTACTTCAAGTACCTACCTGTATAACAGTGATTTAATAATTGGCTAATTTTATATACCACGTTCACTTCTTATAACAACAAACAAATCGAAATTTATTAAACCAACTATGGGTAACCCAAAAAAATTTTCAAACATGCAATTGGAAATAACTTTTTCAAAATCGATCATTTTCATTTTCTACAATTAATAAATAATGTCAACAATCATTAATTGAAACTACTTTTATTTATACCAGCAAAATATTTTATGCTGAGCACTTGTTTACAATTTGATGCAAAATAACGGCAATTTTTCATCAAGTGCTTGGATGCTTGGAAAGGATGACATTGAGGGTATAAAAATTTTTCTAAAAAGTTAAAATAAAACAAAATATTAATTAAAGTAAAATAAAATAATTTAAAAAGGTTTACGAGAAAGGATCAGCAGAGCTGAAGGAAGGAAACCAAATTTTAAAGAGGAATTTGTTGTAATTGTACCGCTTTGTTTATTCATATAGAAAATTTTTGGGGCGCAAAATTTGAGAATTAAACTGCGCTTGTTATTTTAAGTGCAATTTATTAATCTTTACTTTCAAACTTATATATAAAATTTAAAATAGTACTTTCAGTAAATTAGCGATGGGCAATAAATTTCAAAATGCATTTTCCAAGGTGGTTTATTTTTGATTTCTGCTAGATTTTGAAACAATAGCATATTCGCTAAAGCCAAGAAAAATGTAGGTAATATTAATAGTGTGTTTATGTTTTTCTCTTTTGACCATGCTTGAATAATTCTACTTATTCGATGTCTGTCTGGCTAAATTTGTCAAACTTGATATTAATATCATACATAAGTTGATATGATTCTATTTTGGTTGTACCGTGGATACCTAGGCGAAAATGATAAAAATAACTATTTTTTGTATAGAAAGTTTCATCTAGCAATTAAAATGGTCGTAAATTGCTATGATCACACCGGAAGGATGACTATGACTACTCTTTTAATAAATCATGGCACTGTCAGTCTATTAATTTTACACCTTAACAAATTAACTAATATTGTGAAGCAATAATTACTCATAAGATTTGACATAATACACTAGATTTAATCGTATAAATTGTAGGTAACCTTCTACATCAAAGACCGGAGGCAAATCGTAGGCGTTTTGCTATTATATTTTGTAAAATAGGAAGGACGAAGAGTCAGTTGCATAAACAATTTTATTTAATTGATTATTGCTAATAAGCGAATAATTATCGGCACATGGCAAAAAATAAAACCAATAAATGTTTATTTATTTTGTATAGTGAATTTATAATATTCGAATGGAAGGAAGTAAAAATTTATTATAATTCACAAGGATTATCCACCTCCCAAATTATTATCCCAACATTTTACGGTGAGTTTTAGAAGAGGAATACAATTTTAAACGAATAATAACTTTTAAGTACATCTAGTATTACAAAGTATCATGGTTCAGGGATCAATTAATTGAAAAAATTTAGCGATTATAATTATTCAATTAAAAATTGCAGTAGCCCCATTTAATTTATAATTTTGGGCTCACGTTTCCAGCAAATTTAATTTACTTTGATTTAGTATTCGAACATCTGTTATTTAATTGCTATAATTATGTACAATCCAACTAACATTTACCTATTTTAGATAGGTATTACCTCAATATTGTAAGCACTGTAGGTGGATGAAATGACGTCAACGATGTAGGCGCCTGTTTCTCCAAAACCCCATCCCACTGAATCCATCACGAAAACACCATAACAAGATTCGGTAAACAATTTCTTAGATATTTAACCCTAAATATCACCTCACGAATGTATAAACATGGAAATATAATAAATTTTATTTTATAATTTTTCCTATATGGACATGTAAATAAGAAAGTCAACGTCTTTTAAGTGCTTTACACAAATATTAATTGGACATGGACATACGAAATATTTTTTATAGAATGTAACCGCAACCATTAGATTTGTTAAACCCAAAATGGGGGCGTCGGAGATGAGAAAATTGACAAATATAGCAAGAACTGATGAACCGATGTCCCTCTATGGAAGTAGAAAGATCACCGCACTTGCTGGTTCAATTCTCTTCATAATATTTATTTAATTAGTGCACATTAAGTGCAAAATGGTTTTATCAATTTAAAACATTTAATTGGAAGTTTTAATTTGGAGGTCTTAATTCGTGATTACCTCATAAAAATATGTTACAGATTAAATTCTAAAACACAATTTTTTAAATGGTGAATTTAAAAAAAAAATCATGCTTGGTCAAAACATTCTATTATTAATCCAAACAGTGATTTATATAATATATACGAGTATCAAGAATAGGTAGAATTATTACATATAATTAAAATATACATCCATATTTATTATAAATTGAACATTTTTTTATTCAATATTGGTAGAGTTATCGGTAGGGCCTCGATCGAGATTGCTAAATTGATGAAATATAATTAAATATGTAGTTATTCCAGCTACCATCTGAAAAATAAAGTTCATTAACATAAAATCTTCATTTTGAAACGATTCATCCTATTCTTTTTGTTTTCTTGTTTAAAAATTATTTAATATTATTATGCTGGTGTAGAGTACAAGATATTTTTGAGAGTGACGACGAAGCATCAAATTTTTAACGATTATTATTTTTTAAATAACACTTTTGCATTGTTTCATGTGCTACACTTTTGACCCCTCTATCCTCATTACAAATTTGGTATTACCTTTCCCATAATCCTCAAATTGGCAGTTCGCTGATTGGCAGCATGGTTCGGTTAGAAAAACCTCAATTTGCTCAATACATAGACAATAGAAACCTCACAAAATTAAAATATGTAATTAGTGGCGGATGGTACGAGAAGGGCGATGAGGCGCCGCCGTTCCCAAACAGAAGGACGTACATACGTTAATAATGACGCATTCAGAATATTATTTTTTGTAGCTTTAACTATTTTATTTTTTTTGGTTCATGATTTAAAACGTTGTAAGTTTTTCTTCTGAACATAATCACTGCATCACTGGAGGGTATTCCATACCCCCCAGACCTCCCAGTTTCAGAAACCAATGATTTGTTTGCAAACTTTTCACTCTTTCTCTGAACAAAAATAAAAAAGTACATCTAATGCAATACACAGCAACTGAGGAGTCTGCATACTAGTGATTGTATGGAATCTAGCTGTCACCTTTTGTATCATAGTACACTACGAGCCAACTGCTACTAAGTGCAATAAACTACAAACATTTTTAATTTTAATTTTGATTTATTGTGAAATCGTAATCACTATTCCTACATGGTAAAGAAGGTGGTATAATTTTTTATAATAAAGAGTATGTGCCTATTTTTTCGAAGAGGTTAAGAAATATTTTTCACCAATAAAAGTCTAAATAAGAATAGGTAATGGGCCTAAGTTAGCTATACATTGAAAAATAATGCTAAATTAAGTTAAAGCAACAATTTACTAGTACTAATCTATCGCATTGGAGAGTATACAAAATATTTGTAGCAATAGGTTTCTGTATAATTATGTACACATTCTATTTAATTTAAGAAAAGATTTAAAACTATAAAGAAATTAACAAATAATTTAAATTTTTAAATTTTAAATATAAAAAACCACGAAAATCAGTGAACTAATTTTAAAATAAAATTATAATCTGAGCTTAACTGAATTTAAGTTCAACGAATCTTAAAATTTATAACAGTGAACGGAGTATCAGAACCAATACTTAAGCTTCTGTTTTAAAACAAAATCTTATCGATACAAAAGTCCAGTGTAAATCCGGGGGGTCTGGGGGGTATGGAATACCCTCCAGTGCACCGTTTCCTTGACCTCTTTAAGACTTCTGAGACCGATTCACTAGGTCTAACATTTTGATTGCTATCTTCCAATTACAATAATTGAAAGACGCAAAAACTTTTCATAATAAATCTTCCTTGCAGCTAAAAAGATCATAAACTTCAGGTAAATGTGTTTTTTTGTTAATATAATAAAATAAATTCAATTTATTTAATTATTTGATAGGTTTTCCAGATTTTTCAAGTTATCTTCTAGTCTGGTCAAGATCATCCTTTTCAGAAAGTTTAAAAGGGTTTGCTTCTTCTTCGGCAACACGAGTATTGTTTTCTTATAGTTCTTCGAAAAACGTATTTACTACCCAGACAGCACACGGCAAACAATGAACGTCCATGTAATGTCCGTATGTCCATGGACTTCGCATGGACATCCCATGAACGTCCAATTTTTGACATTCTATGTATGTTCATAACTAAGTAGCCGCTGGACGTTCAATTTATGTCCAGTCAAAATCTAAGTGAACTTTTAATATTTTAATGGTGCAAATTTTGCACAATAAAAATCTATATAAATTTTTTGTAATTAATTTTGTAAGCACTCTTCTGCTAGACGGAGAACTAGTGACGTGTAAACCTATCTCATTGTATCAGTTTTATTTTCTAAATATATTTATGTCGATAAGAGTTTGTTTTAGACATATATTTTCTAAATCTACTTTGTAACTCTATTGTTAAGAAAGTATAGGTCTGGCATATTGAAAGGCAGTTGAGAGGTTCAAGCGCTACAAGCGCTAAAATGATAAAATCTAAAATGATAAAATTAACTGAAAGTATAAGAAAATAAACAAACTTAACAAAATGTTAAAATTATTAATTTTAACTGTTAAGTAAAGAATACATACTTAGTACATAGAAAAATAATATTTGAAAAACAATAAAAAGAACATTAATATTACATTTAACAGATTTGATCTTATATACTATAATATATATTGTCGTGTTTTGAAACGTTAAAAACGTTAATTTTATTTATTTGTAAAATTATTTTAAAGTTTTGTTTTAATTATTGTTGACTGTAAATTTGTAAATACTCTGTACATTGAATTTTAAGTTTGAAGAGTGGGAGTGGCGTGAAGGAAGTGACTAAGGTCGTAGAAGTCAAAAAAGGCAGACGCGGTTTTGCGTTAGCTAAAGGCGGGATGAATGTTCATTTTGATTGTGATTCAAATTTGATTGTGATTGTTTTAAAAATAAAAAGTAATTTAATTTTAATTAAAGTTGTTTTTGTTTTAATTAATTAATGCAAGTGATGATTGTTTGAAAATTAGAATATTTGAATAAACACGAAATTAGAAATCTATAGCGTAATTTTTTCAGATTTCTAATTTCTTGTTTATTCAAATATTCTAAGTTCAACCCTGTTCAATGTAAATTATTGTCGTTTATTATTTTAACATTTTGTTAGGTTTTATTATTTTATTATTATTCCATCACTGTAAAACTTCTTTGGTTTATCGATAGAAAACTTAACCAAGTGGTTTTCACAGATTTTTTTTGAAGCCAACTTTACACCATTAAAGGAATTCTGAAGAGACCGAAACAAATGATAATCTGATGGTGCAAGATCCGGGCTATACGGGGGATGCATCAAAACTTTTCAGCCAAGCTCTTCCAATTTTTCTCGGATCATCAAAGATACGTGGCGTTGTCATGATGGAACACAACACCTTTCCTATTCTAATTCTAATTCTGATCGCTTTTTTTGAATCTCTTGCTGTAATCTAGTTAATTGTTGACAGTCGCGTGCAGAATCAATCGTTTGACCAGCTGGTAACAGTTCATAATAGAGAATACCTTTCCAATCCCACCAAACAGACACCATCACTTTTCGATTAATGGGTCTGGGCTTTTGCCACCATCTGGGGAGCTTCACCTCGCTTCAACCACGATCTTATTCAATTTTCATCTCCAAGTAACCATTCGCTTCAAAAATGGTTTGATTTCATTACGTTTCAGCAACGATACGCAGATAGAAACTCGGTCAAGCAAATTCTTATGAAAGAAATCATGCGGCATCCAAATATCGAGCTTCTTTTCGAATTCAGATTTTTTCAAATAGTTTGCAACTGTTTGGCAATTGATGTTTAGACTTTTGGCGATCTCTACAGTGCTTATATGAAGGTTTTGTTCCACAATTTCTAGAATTTCCACAACTTTTTCAATGACTGCCCGACCAGCGTGTGGTGCATCTATCACATCGAAATTTCCAGAACAAAAACGCGCAAACCATTGTTTAGCTCCTGTTTTTATAGAGCATCTAGACCATAAACAGCACAAATTTTTTCACAAGCTAGCTAAAAAATTTTCAAATTTTTTTGGATGGAAGAAAAATTGTAAAATGTAGCGAATTTTTTCTTTATTTACTTCCATCTTTAAACAGCAATTTTTCTCAACTGCATGAGCCGAATCGAATAATTCTACATTTTTTTAGTAAAAGTGTCATTTATTGCTGTCTAATTGGGCCGGGAACTTTTAGCACACCTAATATATAGCTTTAGACAATAAAAATAAAAATAGATAAAAAATCTCTCGGTCTAGCAGAAGAGTGGCGAGTGAATACGTTTTTTGGAGAACTGTGAGAAAATAATACTTTTAAACCTTCTGGAGAGGATGATCCTGACCAGACTAGAAGATAACTTGAAAAATCTAGAAAACCTACCAAATAATTGAATAAACTGAGTTTTAACAAAAAAACACGTTTTCTTAATTAAAAAACATTGTCGAGAAGTTTAGACTCTTTCTATAGCTGCAAGAATCATTTATTATGTAAAGTTTTTGCGTCCTTCAATTATTGTAATTGGAAGATACCAATCATGATAGGTAAACATAATGTCATAGATCCAATCATAATTACATAAATAATTATTAGTATAAATAATTATTAATATAAAACATATAATATAACAATTTACGTTGTGACCATCGTAGGTTCGATACTCAACTGAAGGTCAAAACAGAATTTAGTCTTTTTCTAAATTCTGTTCTTCTTCATGTGCCATATCCAGTTCCCCGGACGTTGGCGACTTTTCTCCTATGTTTGTGTTGTGCGTTTGAAGTATTATTACACAAATTGGGGATCTACTGCTTAACGTGGGCTCCGAACCGCGGAAGATGTATACACTTCATCTACAGAGAAGCTGTACCAGGGAGATTACACCTCGGTGGTTTGCCATTGCCTTCCGAGGGAGACGGTCATAATAAAGTTTTACTGAGCCCAAAGTTCAGCTGACGACTGTCTCAAATTCTGTACTAGAACTAGGAATTCAACGGTCTAAGGTGGGTCTAAGGATCAAAGCTGCGCAATGAGCGCTGAATTAAAATTGAGGTCAAACCATGCCACGTTCCAGGCAAACTAGGGCGAGAGGAGAATTCTACCATAAAACCAATAAGGGCAGACAAAGTCATACAATCAGTGCAGGATTTATTTTTAACTCTAGGTGACTGATAATGCAAATTAATCAATACAGATGTAATAAAATTTTAAAAACTTAAGATTTCATGTCATCATTTTTTACTTTATTTGTTGAGGGCTTATAGCATTGGATCTCTCAGTTGCACGCTGTTAGACCGATGGTTTTTTAACAAAAGTGTTACAGATTAAATATCTGTATAGACAATAAAATTATTTATGAAATGACAAATGGGTATACTTATTCTTCTCTAGCTCTTAGGCTAATAATTTGATGGGGACGAAGTCTACTAAAGTTCCTCTACCCAATTTTGTACTCTATCCCAAACTATAATCAAAATTTAAACTTTAAAACTACCCTTCTTGCTCACTGAACTGCCCTTCTTCTTGCTTCTAGAATACAAGCATTTTTTATGATTTAAATATTACCAATTAGCATTCAAAAATATATAGGATGAATCGTTTAGTATTATTATATCTTACGGAATGCAGTAATGTCCAGTCCAAGGGAAAATATCCAAAAACATTAAATTTGAAATCTTCAATATACATTTGCACAGAAAATAGTTCCACCTAAAAAAAATTCTGTTCAAAACTTCAATTAGTTTATTAATCATAATTTTCACCTGCTTGTATGCAATATTAGATCGCCCAACAGCGGTTTGAATGTTTTCCATTAATTCGATAGTTTTCTTGCTCTGAAAATATTTGAAATAAAATTTGGAATTTTTTATTGTGGAAAAAATTGATCAAATAAGCCATTTTGCAAAATAATGAATGTACCTAATAGTGATTGATGTAATCAGAATACATATTCAAATATTTATTTTTCTATTGGTTTCATATTTAAAAATTTATTACTTTCCGCACTAGTACGTGAAAGTGGCTCATTATCTAACCCAATTCTGTACAGAGTTTAGTTATTACGTAACGGTAATAGCTAAAATAATGGTAGTTTATGAAGCTTGTATTGAATCTACTTAAGTTTACGCACAAGATACCGTCACGAAGTTTATACAACACTAGACAGCATCCTAAGTAAGTGTATAAAAATCAAGTTTCATAATCAATTTCATGCAATATTTTTTCTACAAATGAAAAAGTTATACATATACATTTTCATTTGTCATGAAAGCATAATAAATCATAAAATATTGAAACGAACTGGCAAAAAAGTTAAAGTAACTTTCACTATCGTCCTAATCTGCAGTCGGCTAATTCAAATTCGGGCACTAGGCAGCTATAGGCGTCACTTTGCGCACTATAATTAATGACATTCAAAGAGATACTTTCGTAGTGTATTTTCAGTTCGGAAACTGTTTTATGTTCAAATTAGGAAACTTACCTCATCGTGCAATGTTGTAAATGGGTATATAATAACAAAAACTTCTGAAATATTTAAAATTACCCACAGTATCATATCGACAAAGTTGATGATCGAAAATTGAGATGCCTCAAATGATTTTCCGGTAAGATAATACAAGCTGGACAATATATTCAGAAAATACATAACAATTGTTAACACAAAGGGTATTCTAAATACTATATTAATTTGTTTATAAATATCCAACAACAAATTGTAAATAACTCGAACTTGTGAAATTTTTCCACATAAAACAAAAGTAGATTGATCAGTTTTCTCCAGGTTTTGATTTATCGAAACTACTTGCTCTTTTAAGTGCTGCAAGAAAACCGTCGAAAAGCTGCCAAATAAAATAATAAATATTTTTTGTCCAGTATTTGAAACGTGAGGGCAATAATGCCATTTCATTTTTTTGGTAAAATAAACATTCAATGTATTTCCATTAAGACTTAAAACTAATTGAATTGCGACTAAAAACAGCATCGTTGAAGTAAAAGTAATAAATAAGCGTCTCAATTTTTCAATTTGCACTGGTTTACCAGTTAAAATTTGAACTTTTTTATCCATACAGTGTACTTCGTTTATTACTTTTAAAAAATTTTTGTTCTGTAATAGTAAAAAGTATAAAAAGCTTATCAGGATTGTTAAATTTTTTGATTGTAAAATTATATAGGAAGATGTTGTAAGTTCGTTTACATAAAATGGACACTTATAAAAATAGTATACATAACCAGATATTACAGTCGTCATAATCAAGACACTTAATATGATATCTTTTTTAAGTATCACATATTTTCTTTCGATGGAGCCCGAATCACCCACAAGTGTCCATACCATCACACCCATCGGTTTTCCAATAAAATGAAGAAATTTTAGAGCTTCGTATATGTCACTTGACTCTTTATGGCTATCCATAATTGTTAACTGTTTGAATTAAATTGTTTCACAAAATATTCGAAAATTTAAATTAACTAAAGTGCTATAATTTAAGGCAAGCAATATTTATATTGGGAGTGTAAATGTTAGCGTATTATATTAATTATATTTTTGTAGTTAGAATAAAACTATTTTAATTTACAACATTTATATTCCTAATGTAATATCAAAAATCGTGAGAAAATTTTTCTACAAATTCTACTTACCTCGTTAATGGCATCAGAGAAAACATAAATTGTAATGGAAATATCGACTACGCATAAAATTAATCTGTAGCTTTGATAAATAAACTGTGTAATTAATAATGGTTCATACAATAATCGTAGCGTAGTTAATGAATATGATAAAACCATAATAAAAATTGATAATAAGGCAATTTTACAAATTAAAAATATTTCAAAGGTTTTGTTTACATCTTTTCCAATATTTTCCACATCCATATGAATTTGAAATAAAGTTTTAACCATTTTACTAACGTCTAAACTTTTTTTGCTTGCATAATACGTAATTTTGTAATTATCCAAATATTTGTTGATATTAAAAAATTTCTCTTTGATATCGAAAACAAATGCATACAAAAAACAATTCAAAATAAGATACATAAACAAAGATACGTAATTTTCAAAATTACAGATTGGATATTCTTTGTATTCACTATTAAATCTATTGCAAATTGCATCCAATATAAATTGAATTATAAAATTCAAAATCCAAAAACAGAAAAACCG
Organism: Cantharis rustica; assembly: GCA_911387805.1. Lineage (NCBI taxonomy): Eukaryota > Metazoa > Arthropoda > Insecta > Coleoptera > Cantharidae > Cantharis > Cantharis rustica. Next base: position 44,158,699 of record OU426879.1, read on the forward strand.
TAACAATATTGTTTTAATTTTCTTGTAGTTTGTACTCATTTGTATTAATTTTAATAATTTTTTGTCAAGTTTGTATAACGAGTTCACTATTTTAAATAGTTTTGCGCGATAAACGTGCGAATACAGGATCATTGCAAATTGAACGAAAATATATTGGTTGTTTTTCAAAAATTCTATAAAATATTCAAAATTTTGACCCGAACTTAAACAGTACTTCTGTGAAACTAAAATTAATAATATCCAACCTAGAAGGATAACAATATCTAATAATACATCAATCTTAAGAACGCAATATTTTTTCGAATTTGGTGATTTTTCCATTAAGGTGTAGGTTGATATACCTGTAAACTTTCCAAAAAAATGAAAAGGACTTAATAAATCATAAATGTCCTTGATGTTTTGAACCATTATTAATTTTACCAAATACGTAAAAATGTAAATTAGGTACTTAATTGAAAGACTTTATCAAGTTTTGTTTCTATCAACGCAGATTCTTACTTACTGAAATTTTATTTATTGAAATGTTTATCAATACTGCTAATCAATTTATTATTGATTAATTCCATAAAATAATATGATTAATGTTTATTTAAAGGAAAACAAGAATATTAATTATTTAGTAATCAAGCTAAAGAGCTTGATATACATCAGCCATACATTATTGATACCTTTAATCGATTTTATAAATTAATAATAGAACAAATTATTATTTCGGTTAATGGCTCAGTTTAATTTACTTAATGCGTAAATTTAAGTAAACCTAATAAAATAATGCACAACTATTTTTTCAAATTGGAATTTTTAAATTCAATATACTATTTTGTTCGGATTTTTTTTTTTAAATTTTTTATTAAAATACGGAACCTGTAAATAATAATATGCAGCATTTGCCAGTATTTCACGAGCACGTTTAAATAATATAGAAAAACATGTAAATAAGACCCGAATAATTTGACGTTTTTGTTAAACGTAGATATTACAATATTAGTGTAACGAAAATTAAAACACTTATTTAATTTCTAAAGGGCTAAAACAAATGTATACAGATAAGGTTAATAACAATAAAACAATTACTACACTAAGATTAACACTAATACTAAATTAAACTACAATTTATTTAGCACTAAGTCTGGATTTATTTATCACGTCACTATTTATTTTCACTTTATTTATGTTTACACTTGTAAGTTCAAACTTGCATTAATTGTCACAGGAAACCACTCTGCATTTATACCTAAATGCAGCTTTCCAGAAACTTCCATAGAATTCCCATGTGCAAGCTAAGCAATATTTGAATGAACTCATCATATATGACGTCATACATTAGTCATCAAATATAATTATTCCTTGTTTTGTAACATTAGTATTAATTCATTAACAATTATTTCAATTTTCTCTAAAAATTTAACGAATCCAGCATTTTTATAATAAATTACAGACTCAACAGCACTTGCAAATAAATTAAAAAATTATATTTTCCCAAAAGAAGAGGCCAAATTGACGGAACCAATTTTGTGGAATATATTTAATATTAGTAAGAAAAATAAAATATAACAGTTAAGAAAATTAAATATTTTTAGGAGTGAGTTCCAGGAGATAAACCAATATTATGTTAACTCCAATTAGGTATGTCCCTAACATTTAAAATTTTTAAAGCAATTTATTTTCAGCTTAACCCTTGTAATCCAATCATTTTAGTGAAAAATTTTTTTTTGTAAATTAATTATAAATTAGACGAATTTTTAGAGCTATTTAGTTTTGTATTACAATATATTGTCGTGTTTTGAAACGTAAAATTTTGGTATTTATTTATTTTGTAAATTATTTTAAAGTTTGTTTTCTTTTGATATTAATTTTTGTAACATATTGTGACATAAAATAATTTTATAAATTATTTATTTTGAGTTACGATGTTATGCATAGAAGGGGACGGTCGAGTGTTTGGCCGGTTCTCAAGTTTGACATTTTTGATTATTAAAGTGATTTTGATTTGAATTAAGAGTTCTTTTAATTAAGTGGAAGTGTTAATTCGTGAATTTTTTAAAGATTGTGAAGATTTTAGTTATAATGTGAAATTAATTGACAAGGTGGTGAGCTACGAGCAGCCAAGCGCAGGTTCGACGCGCAAATACGAAATCATAATATAAGGTAACGGTTGAATGCAAGACAACATTTAATTAAAATTCAAACAAAAATTATATGATAAAAAATTAAGATTTTAAAATTTAAATTAAGAAGAGTCTCATGCTCACAATTATTTGCATGCACCACCCGAACCCACGAAAAAATAAAATTATTATGTAAAATTAAAATTTTTTATTAATAAAGTAGACGAATATTGGGTGTAAAGGGGAAGCAAATCAAACAAATTAACTGCTGGCCAACGTTTCGGACTATATATTAATCCATCCTCAGGGCTAAAATATAAAAACAGAGGTGCTACAATCTTTTAAAATAAGAGTGTCCAGGGGGATGCAAACATACCTAACAGTTAGTGATAGTAAACGCTTGAAAAACGATGAGGATGGATTAATATATAGTCCGAAACGTTGGCCAGCAGTTAATTTGTTTGATTTGCTTCCCCTTTACACTCAATATTCGTCTAATTTATTAAGAATAAGCAAGGAAAAAAAATTTTGTTTACATTCTAAAATTTTTTACAAAAAATATACAGGGGAGCATCACAATATATTTATTTAGTATTATATCTAAATAATTTTATAAAAATAAACAAAAGAAAAAGTTTTCTAATGAAAAAAATGAAAAAAAAGTAATTTTGGGAATTTAATAAGTAGTATAAGCAAATATAAGCGGAGAATTGAATTAAAATCTTCGATTTTTTATTAAATTTCATTAAAAACTCATAAATAAAATTGAGTTTCCATTGGTTTATTTAAGGCTATAAGACTTTCAATAAGTTTTCATCTACTACTGTTACGCAATAGCTCAACTCTACACTGATTTTAAATATATAATGAGCCACTTTCACACACAAGTGGGGAAAGTAATTTCGCACTACTTTCGCTATGCCTTTATTTTTTTTATTGAAGGAACTGACGTGTGTTGACATTACTTTTTAAATGTAAAGCTATAGAAAAATAAATATTTGAATAAATAGCTTGATCAGATTATTTTTTTTAATAAAATGTAATATGGGAAACGTAAATTCAAATAAAATCCAAGTAAAATTCAAATAATATTCAATTATTTTATACGCGTGTGGAAACATATCATTATCGTACTTGTGTGATTACAAATATTAGACGAGTTCGATAATGACTTACTTTCTACACTTATCGCATAAATTGCTATTATTATGAAATGGGTCCTTAGACTTGTTTTAATTGTCAATTTCTTGCAATACTCCCGGACTTAGTTATTTTTCATTCAGATAATTTAAAATTTAATTAATTGTTATCAATTTGGTAATTAATTTTTTATGTGTTCTGTGTAAAATTTGACGTTTGAGCTCCTAAGTATTTTTATAATTAAACAAATACCTACTATATAACAATAAGTAATTATTGTATAAATTATTTATAAATATAATTACATTGCAAGCGTTGGAAAAAAAAATTTTAAAAATCACATAATTATTAGAAACTGATTGTATTTTTTTTAAATCGTTTTTTCTTTATTCTCATAATTTTTAATTAAAACTTTTACGTAAAACAAAAATCTTAATTAATTTATTATAATATTTTAAATAATGTGTTTAAGTATAAAATAAATTTAGGATGTTCAATAATTGGCAATATATTTTTGCAAACCGACAAAGTAGCAAATAAACTTTAACAATAAATTAGTTTACTGTGATAGTAGGTAAATGCTAATAATTTTAATGTATTTTAATTTAAATGTGCATATTTTTAAAATAATTAAACCTAACAAAATGTTAAAATAATAAAATTTTAACTGTTAAGTAAAGAATACATACTACAAAGAAAACATAATATTTAAAAAACACTAAAATGACAATAATTCACATTTAACAGGGTTGAACTTAGAATATTAGAATAAACAAGAAAATAGAATTTTGAAAACATTACGCTATAGAAATGATAAAAATTACTTAAAAATAAAAAACTCTGTAACATAATATAAAGGCCCTTATTTCACGATTATTTTCGATCACCAGTCATGTAAAAATAACAAGAAGTGAGAGCAAATATACCAAACAAAATTGAAATTGTTAGGTTTGATTATTTTAACATCACATACTACTAAATACCACAAAAATACTTAAAACTTTTTAAAGTTATTTTCTATGTGCATATTTTTGTTTCAAAATCTAATTTCAACGTAGAATTATACCACCGACTGTTTTTATTTTTTAAGGTGTTTTTTTGAACCTCTCAAGGTCATGAGTTCCCTCTCAAATTATCAATTAGTATTATATTCTAATTTATAATTTTTTAATTCAATAAGTTGAATCTTGTAACAAAATTTATTAATTAATTTCATATAAAGTAAAAAAATAATTAATAATTAACATACAATTATTAATCAGAACAGTCACTTATATAATACTACTATATAGAATTATTATAATTAGAATATATTATATTACTTTATTATAAATTGTACATTTTATGCAATATTGGTGGAGTTATCGGTAGAACCCCGATCTAGATTGCCAAATTGATGAAATATAATTAAATATGTAGTTATTCCAGCTGCAATCTAAAAAATAAAGTTCATAAAAATAAAATCATTATTTGAAACGATCCATCCTATTCTTTTTGTGTTCTTTTTTATTTTACATGTATTTATTAATATAAAAGTACGAAATAACAATATATTTTTAAATACTATTGTTTTTTTAAATTATGTATATATAAAAATGCTATATATTTGACTCCTTTGTCTTCTTTACAAACTTGGTATTATTTATACCTTTCCCATAGTTCTCCATTAATTTTAGACTTTAGATCACAACTGCTAGTTTGCTGATTGACAGCATGGTTCGAAAACTTTATAAAAAAACCTCAATTAACTCAATATATAGACAATAGAAACCTCACAGAATAAAAATATGTAATTAGTGGCTGCTGTTGTGGGGAGGGCGTTGGGATGCCGCCCTTCCAAAACAGAAGATTAAATCATTATTTATAATATTAAGGTGCACTCTAAATAGTATTTTTTGTATGCTTTGTATCTACTTTACTCTTCTTGTTTATAGTTTAAAGTGGGAGTTTTGAGTTTTTTTATAAATTTTTTTATTTTTATAGAGGGTATTTCATACTCATTTGTTTTGTCTTCTAGAGTCTAGAGATAATGTATGTCTAAGAGACTCATTTTTATGATTTAAATATCACAATTAGCATTTAAAAATATATGGGATGAATCGTTTAGTATTGTTATATCTTACGGAATGCAGTAATGTCCAGTCCAAGGGAAAATATCCAAAAACATTAAATTTGAAATTTTCAATATACATTTGCACAGAAAATAGTTCCACCTAAAAGAATTCTGTTGAAAACTTTAATTAGTTTATTAATCATAATTTTCACACCTGCTTGTATGCAATATTAGATAGTCCAATAGCGGTTTGAATGTTTTCCATTAATTCGATAGTTTTCTTGCTCTGAAAATATTTGAAATACAATTTGGAATTTTTTATTTTAGGATAAATTGGTACAATGAACCATTTTTGCAAAATGATGAATGTAATAGTGGTTTATGTGATCAGAATACATTATGATACGTTTCTTCACGTGTAGCATACAAAATTTCATCATTTACCACATTTTAACATTTCCCTACGTTATTCACATTTTTCATATTATTATATAAGCTATTTAAATATTCAAGTATTTATTTTTCTGTTGGTTTCATGTCAACAAGCGTTTCTTCTATTTAAAAATTTGTTACTTACCGCACTAGTGCGTAAAAGTGGCTCATTATTTAACCTAATTCCGTACATCTACGGTAGTAGATAAAATAATGGTAGTTTATGAAGCTTGTATTGAAAGCATCCAAGTTTACACACGAAATACTACGAAGTTTATACATCCCTAAACAGCATCCGACGTGTATAAAAGTCAAATTTCAAATTTAATTTTATACAATTTTTCTTTATGAAATATTGAAACAAAATAGCAAAAATTGAAATAACTTTCACTTTTTCGCGTACTAGGCAGATACAAGCGTCATTTTGCGCACTAGAGCGTCAAAGAAGGTTGACAATGAAAGAGATACCGTTTCAATTCGTTTTCAAAAAGTGTATTTGCAGTTCCAAAACTGTTTTAACATGTAAATATTAAGAGACTTACCTCGTCGTGCAATGTTGTAAATGGGTATATAATAATAAAAACTTCTAAAATATTTAAAAATAACCACATTATTATATCGACAAAGTTGATAATAGAGATGTCAGATATCTCAAATGATTTTCCGGTAAGAAAATATAGTAATGACAATATATTCAGAAAACATGTAACAATTGTTAAAACAAAGTGTGTTTCAAATACTACATTAATTTGTTTATAAATATCCAACAGCAAATTGTAAATAATTCGAACATGTGAAATTTTTCCACATAAAATAAAAGTAGATTGATCAGTTTTTTCCAGGTTTTGATTTATCGAAACAGTTTGCTCTTTTAGATGCTGCAAGAAAACCGTCGAAAAGCTGCCCAATAAAATAACAAATACTTTTTGTGCAATATTTGAACCGTGAGGGCAATAATGCCATTTCAATTTTTTGGTAAAATAAATTTTCAATGTATTTCCATTCATACTTAAAATTAATTGAATTGTGACTAAAAACAGCATCGTTGAAGAAAAAATAATAAATAGGCGTCTCAATTTTTCAACTTGCACTGGTTTACCAGTTAAGATTTCAACTTTTTTATCCATAAAGTGTACTTCGTTTATTATTTTTAAAAGAGTTTTCTTGTGCATAAGTGAGAAGTATAAAAAGCTTATCAAGATTGTTATATTTTTGGATTGTAAAAGAATATAGGAATATGTTGTAAGTCGGTTTATATAAAATGGACACTTATAAAAATAGTATACAGAACCAGATATTGCAGTCGTCAAAATCAAGACACTTAATATGATATCTTTTTTAAGTATCATATATTTTCTTTCCATGGAACCCGAATCTCCCACAAGTGTCCATACCATCACACCCATGGGTTTTCCAATAAAATGAAGAAATTTTAGAGCTTCGTATATGTCATTTGACTTTTTATGGCTATCCATAATTGTTAAAAATTTGAATTAAATTTTTTCGGAAAATATTCCAAAATATTCAAAACATTTAATTAACCAAAGTGCTATAACTTAAAGCAAGCAATATTTATATTGGGAATGTAAATATTAACACATTATATTAATTGTATTTTTATATCAAATATATTTTGTTAATTGAAATAAAAACATTTTTAATTTAAAATATTTACATACCCAGAGCCGTATTTAAAGGGGGATTGTAATCCCCCCCCCCCCAAATTATTTATCAATTAATAAAGTACTGGAAGTTTGACTGCAATCGTAAAAAAATCAGAAAAAAACAAAACATACAACTATAACAAAAACATTAAACTTGAAGTATTTAAATAAAAATTAAAACTAAATAGATATTTCTAATAAATTAAATCCACAATTAAAAAATCGGAAATTCATATTATAATTCGGCGATTGGCGACACTGGATTAAATACACCTACTACTAAATTACAAAAATATAAAAACCGAAGATGAAGAATACAAAAATGCCCTAAATATTTACAGTACTGTGTAAAAGTCTGCGACCACTTAATTAATTGTTAGTTATTACTCCTATTAATTAATTTTCGATTTTTTGAAAAATAATTATATTGAAATTAATAAAAAAGATATTTTATCTTAATTCTTACTATTATGGTAAAAATTTTAAATTGCAATAAATTGTTTGAACCAAAAATTTTAAAAAGAACATAAATTTTATTACCATCATGAGCAGCATAGCTTAAAAAACACTTCTGCAATAAATTAGAGGGTATTGTAAACCCATAAATTGTTTTATATTTTGTACATAAGTGTACATTTGCTTAAGATTTGTGAAATTTTCTTTTAATCTAATTTAGTTCTTCGTTTTGACAACATTATTTTACTATCGCCATCGGTAAAATAAGAATTTAGTTTGTGATTATTATTCAAATTTTAAAGTTAAAAAATTTTATTTAAAAACGGTTTTTTACAAGAGAGTTTAAAATAAAAATATCGTAGTAAACAAAACTTTTAAAATGGTACAAACAAAATTTTATCCGCGATAACGCTCTCCAGAAGTCAACCTGCAATCAAAATTTGATGCTCCCTCGACAAATTATTTTCAACCATTAAATAAAGTTCACCAAAATCAAAATTTTCTCTGAATATCAAACTTAAATAAAGAAAAATCGCTCAAAAAAAAAAATCATTTTAATTAAATAAAAGCAATCTTTTCACAAAATTTTAATTTTTTTGCGGTAACTTTCGGCCAAAATTTTCCAATAACAATACTCAAAAATAAAATCTTAATTGCAAAAATACCTGCACAAGATTATACTCAAAAAATCAGCGGAGCAAAATTTAGGCCTCCGTCGTTTCCGCCATCTTGGCAAAAAAATCTCCCTCTACTCACTTTTCTCCAAACATAACATTTCAAAAATTAATATAACAAAATTTAAATTTTAAAAAATTTCTTGTATATTTTAATAAATTAGCTATTCATTTTGTAATTTTTTTAACCCCCCCCCCCCCCCAAAATCTAGTCTAAATACGGCTCTGTACATACCTAATGCAACTTCAAAAAAACAGTGAGTGCATTGGTGACACTTGACAAATTCTACTCACATCGTTAATGGCATCAGAGAAAACATAAATTGTAATCGAAATTTAATAATAGTTCATTCGATAATCGAAGCGTAGATAATGAATAAATACTCTATGATAAAATCATACTAAAAATTAATAATAAAGCAATTTCACAAATTAAAAATATTTCAAAAGTTTTGTTTACGTCTTTTCCAATATTTTCTATACATTCATATGAATTTGAAATAAAGTTTTGATCATTTTACTAACGTCTGAACTTTTTTTTGCTTGCATAAAACTTAATTTTGTAGCTATCCAAATATTTGCAAAAAAGAACTCAAAATAAGATACACAAACAAAGATATATAATTTTGAAAATTACAGATTGTATATTCTTTGTAGTCACTATTTAAGCTACTGCAAATTACGTCCAATATAAATTGAATTACAAAATTCAAAATCCAAAAACAGAAAAACCGTAACAATATTGTTTTAATTTTCTTGTAGTTTGCACTCATTTGCGTTAATTTTAATAATTCTTTGTTAAGTTTGTATAACGAGTCCAATATTTTAAATAGTTTTGCTCGATAAACGTGCGAATATATAATCATTGCAAATTGAACGAAAAATATATTGGTTGTTTTTCAAAATTTCTATAAAATAATCAAAATTTTTACCCGATTATGAACAGTACTTTTGTGAAACTAAAATTAATATTCCATTAAGGTGTAGATTGATATACTTGTGTAAACTTTCCAAAAAAATAAATAGGGCTTAAATAAATCATATAAATCAATAAATCATATCAATAATAATAATCAATTAAGTTTTTTAAAATGATGTTTTTCTGGTAGATATTTTTAAATTCATTTTAATTTGCTGGAATCTTTTTTTTTTATTTTTTAGTGAAATTCAGAATTTTTAAATAATATGCAGCATTCGACAGTACTTTGTGAACACTTTTAAACAAAATAGAAAAAAAAAAAAAATAGAAAAAAAACCGTAGAAATTTCAACATTAATAATAACTCATTAACAATATTATTTCAATTACTTCTTCTTTTCTTAATCTTTTAATTCTCTTTACAAATTTAACAAACCCAGCATTTTTAAAATAAATTACAGCACTCGACAGACCTTTCAAATAAATTAAAAAAAATATCAATTTTATAAAGAAGAGGTCAACTTGACGGAGCCAAATTTACGGATTTGTTTGATTTTATGTAAAAATAAAAACAAGTGAGTTATAAGCCCCATTGAGACCACCTTAAAATTTTTTTTGATTTAAAAATTTTATTTATAATCAGACATAATAATTATTATAACAAAAAATAAAATAAATAATAAATTTTCTTTAAATCAAATAAATGATTGAATTAATGTATTTCTTCTTTTTCTTCTTCTTCATGTGGCATATCCGGTTGTCCGGTCGTTGGCGACCTCTCTTCTATGTTTGTGTTGTACGTTTGAAGTATTATCACACACACATAGGGGACCTACTGCTTAACGCGGGCTATTATTGTATTTTGTATTGTATTTAAATAATTATAATTGACTAATTAGGATTAATGCATTAAAATATTTCCATAACTTAAAATTATCGTACAACAAGAATTTAATACCAAATTCATAAAAAATAAAATTACATACATTTTGGCATTAAAATTGCATAACGTTTGTACATAGTTATTCAAATTTTGGTTAGTATATTTTATTAATTTGGTCAGTATTATTTATTATTTTGGTCGGTATAAATAATAAAGTTACAGTGGGCGGCCCTAAATTGGGCACCAGTAGTGTCTGTGTACTTATTCTAAGGTAACAATTCTTACGATTATGTAATTTATTTAAGATTAAGTTAATAATCTTTTAAGAATCATAGCGCGTAATTAATTATAAAATTGCAAATATTGCAACGTCGAGTGCATATCGACGGAAATCTATCCCGTTTCTAGTACCACACTTTGCCGAGTAAGACCGATCTAGTGGGATATTTTTAGTGAGTACACAGCTCTATACAAATCTATAGTACAAATTTTGGATGCATGGACTCTACTATAGATACACATTAAAATGTGTTATCTAATCGTGGCGAGGATTGACTGAAATTGAAATTTTTCAATATTTTATATTTTATATATAAGTATTATTTATTTTATATTATTTTATTATTTATTTATTTTATTTTATATTATTTATTTTATATATTGTCATGTTTCAAAAGCGATTCGGACCCACCCTATACATTTTGGTGAAAATTTATTTTCTATTTAAGTTATGTTTAAATTTATTTAATTTGTAAGATTGAAGAATTTGTTAGGTGAGGGCCGATACCAGGTAATTCAAGGCCTTTCGCCGATAGCGACCGCCCGAGCCTGTTGTGCGATTTTGGCTCGAGGCGATTATTTGATTTTTGATATAAGTTTAAAATTGTGAGTCGTTTTTGATTAAATAAAGTGATTTTTATGCGATTGCATTACGGCGTATTTTTTGATATTTGAATTGGAATTAATTATTTTGGATATTTCTTATAAGTTGCTACCGAGAGGTAGAAGATTGATTGGTTTCGCTGATTTAGAAGAAGAGTAATTACAAGTTATAAATTGGATTTGGATTGTGTTAAAAATTGAAAAATTAAAATTTATTACATTCGTAGGAACGAATGTTCATAATGATAAGCAGGCGATTGGGATAACGCTAACAACGAAACTTCGTTCCCTTTAAAAACAATTCAAATTTTACTAAACATTTATTTAAATTTGGATTTGGATTAGTAATTATTTTTGAGATATAAAAATTCATCATTACAACTAAAATTGGCGCAACGACGCAGGAATTTTTCTGTAACAAGGAAAACTTTAATTGTCGCCGTAATTGCCATAGGAACCGACTCTTGAGAAGAGCTCAATGCTACCGACGGCGACGATTGGAAAGCTGGCCGAGGTAAACTAAGAAAAAAAGATAGTAAAGGCTTCTTCCAATATTTTTTTGGAGAATACCACCACAATATATTTTTTTTCGTCGATATTATTTATTATAAAATTTTAATTTAAAAATTTAATGTTTTTAAAAACAAGTTCCATGTTTTCAAAAAAGTTGATTAAAGTTCATATTTTTTATAACAGCCCTGGGACGAGGCAAATTTCAGGAGCTTCATGAGGGAAATTTTGGAATATTAATTTCCCGAAGCTGAGAGAGATTTGATAAACAATATTTCCCGAACGCCAAAAGCTCCGTGAAAATTTGTTTGCGATTATGTTTTCAATGTTGTAAAATGCGACGTCGGGATTAATTATATTTCTTCGAATTGTAAATAAAAACGCGGGTTGAAAATGTCTTCAATAACTACAAAATTTGTAGTAAATTTAAATAAAAAATTTCGGTAAATGCAAAATTTTTAAATATTATTCATTATTAATATACAACACTTATTTTTTGATTTGCCTACTACGAGCGCTAGTGGTATATTTTTTCTCGACTCCGCCTCTCTGCTCCAAGTCTTTTTTTAAGTTGTTCTTTTTTATTAAATTTTAGATTATAAAATGTAATTATAAATTTATCGCCGAACAGCAATTACGTAAAATAATGTATTTTAATAATATATTTTACTAATGTATTTTAATAATTGTATTTTAAATACAAAATGTATTTTGGTAAATTTTTCTAATGTATTTTGTATTTATATTTTAAATACTCAACTTTCGAGTATTTTGTATTTGTATTTCTAATACAAAAATAAATGTATTTTGCTCAACTCTGACTGTAGGAATGTGCAAAAAGAAATTAAATAAATAACATAATTATTAGAATCTGATTATTTGTTTTTGTTTTTATTCTCATAATTTTTGATACATATAATATCTTATCTCAAACAAAATGTTAAAGATTTTAATTCTGAATCAACTCTTTTGCGTAAAACAAAATTATTTATTTTATATTATATTTTAAAATAATATGGTCAAGTATAAAATAAATTAAAATTGTAATATAGGATATCGAATTGACAATAAATTTTTATTAATTTTTTTTATTTAAAAATTTATATTTTTATTTATTTAAATTATAAAACTGACTGCTTTTATTTTTTGGAGCGTTTGCTTTTGGGACCTCTAAAAATCACGAGCTCCCTCACCATTATAAATTAGTATTATATCTTAATTTACAATTTATTAGCTCGATAAGTTGAATCTTGAAATGAAATTTATTAATTAATTTCATATAAAATAAAATATTTCATTTTATTTGGAAATAAGTTTTTAATTTTAATTTAAAATTTCTCATAGGTAAAGTAAAATAATGTATATTTATCCAGAAGAAGTTCACTTTTGAATTATTTATTATTATTTATTTCTGCATAAATAAAACTTTAAGTTATGAAATCGATTAATAGATAATAAATATATAAATATAATATAACTAGACAAAAGAAATTTTTTTAAATTAAAACTTAAATAAATTTATTAAAATTGTCCAAGTTCAAATCTTTGGAAGATTTTTAAACATTTTTTTAAAATTTCTATCTTAAAACAGTCATAACACCGAAAATATTGATTTTTTACTGTTAAAATAGATTAGTAATTTGTTTCCTTTATCGTCTGGAACCAAACAATAAAAATTTTAAATATCTTAAAAAATTCTAGGTTTTACTTTTTGTATTTTTCTTAAAAAACTGACTGCTTTATTTTCTGGTTTTTACTGCAAATTCAAAAACAATAATCAAAGAAGTACGAAAAAGTTTATTAAGTTCGCAAGAAAAATAAAAAAAATAAAATTTGAATTTTTTAATATTTCATTTCTTAATTTAATCTATAACTTCAAATCCATTGATTATACATCTTTCCCACCAGTAATTCATAAATCGTCAATTGTAATTCAAATTTGTCAATTGATATTAAAAAAGAGTCAAGTGAAGTTCAGAGATTGTAAAATAAAATTCACATTATTTGTTAATTACATCTAACAGAAGCGTCAAATAAAATTTGACACTTTCTGATTTACATTTGACGATTTTTGAATTTTGTTTGACAATTTCTGAATTTTATTTGATGATTATTGAATTTCGTTTGACGTTTTGATTTTCATTTGACGATTTCTGAATTTAATTCGAGGTTCTCTAAATTTTATTTAAGACTTTACGCATTTTTCATTTAAAATGATATATAAATTTTTTTAGCTTTAAATGAATAATGTGCGAATTTGGCTGAACGAATTAAATTTTACGTTTAACAAATCAGAAGCATGTGATAATTGTTTTTAATTCCAATTGGTTATTGCAATTCGTAAATTGATTACAGAAAGAAATAAATTTGTTTACGTTATAGTGATTTATTGCATTTTTATCGTCTAAGATTTGTTTGTAGGTAGATGGGTGTTTTTTGTATAAATTATGTAAATTTACTTTCATTCCGTGCAATGTCGTGCGTTGGCTGCACCAATGTTTTTGGTGTTTATACAATAAACCAAAGACTTAATATCAATGTGGGGGAAAACAATTTTGATATACTATAATAGTATTAAATTTGCTTAAATTAATATTAGTATCCTGGGATATAATCTTAATAGTGTCCATTAAACTACCTCAAAGAGAGTAGGTAGGTACACCAAAATGATGAAAAACAGATAACCGAGGTTCTAGTCCTGGTTGCATTGGATGCATTCCAATCCAACCAGTAAAATATTCGACATCAGTCTATCGCATAAGGAAACTGAAAACTATCTCACTTGTTACTATCTCCCAGTTATTCAGACTTAGGTCAAATTATTAGCATTTTAGAAGCTAATATAGGATTTTCCAGCATCAATAGAAATATTTTATGAGAAAAAAAGTACTGTTAACTCCACATTTTTTGAACAAGGCGTAGTACCGACTGAAACAAAGTAATTTACTTCATAATTAAGAAAATTCGTAGTGACACTTTTGGTGCGGAGCATATTTAAAATAAAATAAAACAAAACAAAATCTGATATTCCAAGACTCGCCTTAACATTGGCTAAATAAATCGGCTGATATAGAAGTGGTTTGCAATTCCGAAACGCTGTCGTTGATTCTTTCACCTGATATCAAGACGAATTTTGAAATATTACATTTTGTTTTTTTCCGTTTTATGTATTTCACTCAAATGACAATCGAAAAGAGGAACTTTTTAAAAATTCAAAAGTGATTTTTGTGCTTACTTTATAAATAAGTATTTTAAATTTGAATTTAAGCATTTAAGTAACTCTCCCTTCCCGCCTTTTTTGGGTTATGAAAGATAAAAAGTTAATTCTTTACTAAAATAATTTTTATTTATTAATTATTTAATTTTATTAATTATTTAATAAATTATTGTTTCCCAAATATTTTAATTTGTTAATTTATTATTTAAAGTTAATGTATTATCAATTTGAATACTATTCTTGAAACACTGTGTACAACTCCTTTAAAAAGCAAATTTAAGTTGGTAAGCCATTTGTGTGTTGCCATCTTTTTGAGTAGCAACATAACCTAGTTTAGTTCTATACACGTGAGTAATATAGTGAATCTAAAATGCCGTTACCAGAGCGAATATTGCAACGCAAAATTAAAAGAAGCGCAAAGCAAAAGAAATTACGATTATTGCAAGAGAAAGAATTGCAACAGAAAAGTAAAGCTGGTAAGTTTTCATCATGGTGAATATTTAAAATTCGAAAACGTCAGACACGCATTTCATGTTTCTTATTTTAGAGGAAATTGACAACGAAGAGGTAGAAGTTAAATCAAAAGGCAAAAAACGAAAACTTGAACAGAGTAATTCCAATAAAAGTAAGTGCTTTTAATTTGTATGGTATATATATTTAATCTGGTTTCTTTAATAGCAAAGAAAACTAAGGTAGAACCTGTAGAAGAGAGCGATGAAGACGTTAAAGAAGAAGAAAGTGATGATACGAATCAAAGTGACGGTGATGACGATGCAACAGAAAATTGTACGTATTAAAAAATGTTGAGTACTTACACCAAAAACTGATGAGTTAAAGGCGAATATGATGATACTCCTCGTGCAGTTTTATACGAATTGTTGAGTCGAGAGTCATATGAGAAAATTGTTTACCTACCTGATTTCATCATTATATTAAGTTTAGTTAATTGTGAATATTATCGTAAATAACCATTTAAATTATTTTAGTGCCTGGTTCTGACGTAACGTTGGAAATTTTAAGCAATCGTTCTTTTGATTCTTTAAAAGACAAGATATCCGAGTCAACCTTAAAAGGAATCGAGGACATGGGTTTTACTACACTCACAGAAGTTCAGGCACGCAGTATACCTCCCCTTTTGGAAGGTAGAGATCTAGTAGGAGCTGCTAAAACTGGTTCGGGGAAAACACTTGCTTTTCTTATCCCTGCAATCGAACTCATAGTGAAAATGCAGTACCTTCCTAGAAATGGTAAGCACTTTGCTTCTTAAATGTACAACCAATTAAATTTTACGTTTTCTCAGGTACCGGAGTCATCATTATTTCACCTACTAGGGAATTATCGATGCAAACCTTTACTGTTCTTAAAGAATTGATGAAATATCATCATCACACCTACGGTTTGATTATGGGAGGTGTTAATCGGTCAGCAGAAGCACAAAAGCTGTCTAAAGGCATCAACATTGTGGTTGCCACTCCGGGCAGACTGCTCGATCATTTACAAAATACCGCAGACTTTTTGTATAAAAATTTGCAATGTTTAATAATTGATGAAGCCGATCGTATTTTGGAAATAGGTTTCGAAGAAGAAATAAAGCAAATTATTAATTTGCTGCCAAGTAAGTTTATAATAATAAACAACCTTTATTAACTTTTACAAACTCTATAATATTTTAGAAAGAAGACAGACGATGTTATTCAGTGCAACACAAAATAACAAAACGGAAGCCTTAACAAAGTTAGCTTTAAAGAAAGAACCAATTTATATAGGCGTCGATGATGAAAAAGATGTAGCTACAGTATCTGGTTTACAGCAAGGATATGTAGTTTGCCCATCCGAAAAACGTTTACTCATATTGTTCACTTTCCTTAAAAAGAATCGTAAGAAGAAGGTTATGGTTTTCTTCAGTTCTTGCATGAGCGTTAAATATCATAACGAATTATTCAATTACATAGATCTCCCTGTTATGTGCATTCACGTAAGTTACTTATTTTTCTGTTTTCATTGTTTTTCACTTGTACAAATTTTTAGGGAAAACAAAAACAACAAAAGCGAACGACTACTTTTTACCAATTTTGTAACGCCGAAACTGGTATTTTGTTGTGCACAGATGTTGCGGCTAGAGGTTTGGATATTCCTGCTGTCGATTGGATTGTTCAGTTTGATCCACCAGATGATCCAAAAGAATATATTCATCGAGTGGGAAGAACTGCTCGTGGTGAAGGTAGCAGTGGGCATGCTTTACTCATCTTGAGACCCGAAGAACTTGGTTTCCTTAAATATTTAAAATTAGCCAAGGTTCCGTTAAATGAATTTGAATTTTCGTGGAGTAAAATCGCCAATATACAATTACAAGTAAGCTAAGCATTTCAGTAATTTTATTTTTAATATATAAATTATTAACTTGTAAAATATTTTAAATTCAATAGTTTTTGAACTGAACATTTTATTTTTAGTTGGAAAATTTGATTAGCAAGAATTACTTTTTGAGTGCATCTGCAAAGGAAGCTTTTAAAAATTATGTGCGTTCTTATGATTCACACCATCTGAAAAATATCTTTGATATTAGCACTTTGGATTTGGCTAAAGTTGCATTGTCTTTTGGATTTACTGTACCACCTGCAGTTGACTTAAGTATGCAATCTATTGTTGATTTGGGAAGAAATTTTTAATTTGATTTTGTTTTATAGAATTATCATCTAAGAAGCACGTAAAACCATCTAAAAGAACCGGAGGTGGTGGGTATGGTTATTTCAAAACCATGAATAGTTCACAAGAAACTAAAAGAAAAATATATAGACAACCACAACAAGGAGGCGGAAAAGATCGAAGGCAATTTTCACGTTAATTTTATTATTTTGTATTGTAAGCTTGGATTATTTTATAAAATGAAATATCTTACAGAAATATTTTTTGTTTATAAAATTGTATCGATAGATAAAACCTATTTTATTCACTGACGAACCTGCATAGTTACTTAATGAAGTGTAATACAATGATATAATTTGAATCGAATAGTAAAACGGTCTAAATTCTCCAAAGTAACGTAGAATTGAAAAAAATGAAATACAGTAAAAGCTTGATTCTGTGAACACAAATCCAAAGGCATGTTCAAACTAGCGCAAGTGTTCACACTAACAGGGGTGTAGAAAAACTACACTACTACAGTATTTTGTCTACAATTAGACAAATTTCTTATAATTATGTAGATATGCATTTCTTTCATTTAAACACAGGTACCTTTATTTTATATTTAATCACGTGCAAGTGATAAGAAGTGGGTGGTAGACATCAAGATATTTAATACACAACATTAACAACTGTTAACTTTCGCTGTTCATGGTAACGAGTGTAATAATGTTCACATTACCGAGTATTTTTTCACAATAATAATTAATATTAGGATCTAAAAAGAATATCGAAGTTGAATTCAATTCAAACAAAAAATGATAATTTTGCCACATTTGTTTGTTTTTTGACGTGATAACGTCTTATAATTTGATATACTGGCTGCACGCACGAAAAATTGTCACGTTCCGCAAGCGAGAGAGAGGCATGATCGTCTTTGCATCATACATAGACATTATTTGAATTATAAAATGCCATTAAAAAAAACTTGTCCGGCATGAGGTTCGATCTCGCGATCACCAAATGATGCAATTATGTTTCATGCACATAACGCACTAGACTATCGAGGGTTAATGTAAAAACGTTGTTTTAATTCGTATTATCTGTTACAAATTGGGGTCGCTAGTATCGTATTGCCGTTTTACCTACTTTGCGATTTTTAAATAATTTAAAATTATTAATTATTTCTATAACCAATTGTTCGTGATTATATTTAAACAAATTAATTAAATTAATTTTGCAAAAACTGTAAATAACATTTAAAAATTAATGTTTTTAACCAGAGTTTTAAAAATATTTATGTTTTAATGACAAGTTAACGCAATGCAAAGAAATATATTATTATATCAAGCAGGTTTTGGCGAGCTTTTCAAAAACATCAGTTTCGTGAATTCGATTTATTTGGCCAATTTCATCCTTTTAAATTAACACTCGGCTTACGGACGATAATTTTACCTGATTTTACGTCATAAGAAAACATAATTCAATTCATTTCTTATGACATTATCACGTAAAATTATTGTCCGTAAACCGACTTTACAGACAACCCGAGTGCCACGTGTTTTTTTAATGGAATTTTGCCATTGAGGCCCCCTTAAAAATATATTTATAATCACGCTTAATATAACAAAAAATAAAATAAGTAATAAATTTTCTTTAAAGCAAATAAACATTTAAATCATAATGCCGTCATTATATTATTGCATTAAAATTCCATAACATTTTTTGTACTTAGTTATGGCAATTATTTAATAATTAATTAATTTGGGCAGTATTATTTTGGACAGGATAAATAATAAAGTTACAATAGGCCGCCCATAAATCGCCCAGTATCTGTGTACGTACTCTAAGTTAATAAACCTTTAGGATTAAGTTAATTATTGTAATTGTTTAAGAATTATAATTAAATTAATTATAAAATCGCAAATATCACAGTCGAGTGCACATCGAGGGAGATCTCCTAGTAGCACCGGTCTAGGAGGATATTTTTAGTGAGTACACAGCAAATCTCAGATGCACGGACCTTACCATGAATGCACCCTAAAATCTAGTTATCTAATCGTGGTAAGGGTTGATTGACTGACTAATCACCTCCTTAGTGCCGAATTTCAGTGATCCTCTTATATCATAATCCACTCGTCAGTGACCAATTTATGCATGTCCGTTTAAAATACTGACGATGTATTAAAATACCGACTATTTCATTAAAAAACTGACCATAAATATTTTAAAATACTGACCAAATAAATACAAGCTTTCAGTTATTTCACGCAATTTATTAAAGTAACTATTACTTTTTGGGATTTTAGTTTTGAAAATTTATCAATTAAATTATCATAATTTATTAATCATACAAGTCATTTTCGATAAACATGAGTGATAAATCTGTAAAATGTAAATTACCCAAAGAATTGTGTAAATAGTATTTCACTCTTTTCAACACCGAAAACGAACGTTCGACTGTTGCATTGCATATGGATATAGTAAGAAATATTTTTAAAATGGTTTCCACGTTGGGAAAAGTAAATTGTAAACCGTTTAATATAAGTTTGTACATTTCCATAGGATTTGATTTCTTTTCTTTACTTAAGAAAATTAATAACTTCTTCTTGAAAGTATCTACTATCAATATCATTTTTTTACTTCGTCGCTATTTATTTTATGCATTCGTCAAATAATGCACCTTCATCCAAATTATGATTTAGAAAAAGTTGAAAATCATACATAACATGGTCGTAAACGGTTCATCTAGAATTAATTTCGGGATCAAGTGTGTCGCAAATTATGTTCACCATAAAAGATTTTTTTCCTGTCACTATGGTGCCCTTGTCGGCAGTTTCATCTTCATCAAATTGACGCTTTCTTTTTGTAACTACTTATAATTCCATAGTCGGTTAATAATTTAGCTTCTTGTTCAACACGATCAAACGAATTTCGCATTATCATTACAAATTCAGAGAGAAAAAATTTTAAATGTAAAAGTTCTACTACCCAAATAAACAAATTTTGACGCCCCCCAAAATTTGGAAGTCCCAAGCGCGTGCTTCATGCGCCTGTGCGATAATCCGCCACTGAATTTATTTGTTTGTTTAGTAGACGCAAGGTTCTTATATTGTTATCCATGATTAGATAAGTTACAATTTCTACCATTTAGTCATTGACGTGACCGTGTAATAAACACTTGACAAGTCGGGAAGTTACATTACTAGTCTAATTTTAAATGATTTGTAATGCTTTGCTTTTTCAAGGTACACCTGTCAGAAACAGTCCTGACCGAGATTCAAACGAGAAATCTCCTAATTTCAACATCTCATCTAATGCTTCTAAACCAATTCTGATGATTGCATTTTTGTTCAAAGGATAACGTCACGATTTTACAAAGGCTAATTAAAATTTGGGATCTGTCAGTCAAACCACCCCACGATTTTAACTTTTTCCGATTGACTATTGGAAAGAGGACACTTTTCTAAGCATTTCTTCTTTCTTTTTCAAACCATTAGCCCTACATAAGGGCATAGTGACCACTTCTTGTTCAGAAGGGTTCTCTTGGCAGATACCTCGGTAGTTTGCCATTGCTTGTTGAGAAAAGACGGTCAGAATAAATGTTTTACTCCGCTCGGTGTCAAACCGAGGATATCGACTTAGCAGTTGACGCACATGAGCATTAGGCCGTGACCGTCTTCTAAGTATATTAAAACAAACATTTTTTAGGATTAGGCATTCGAAATATTCAAATTTAAAAATCAAAAATGTTAGATATGGAAATTTTCGTTTTAATATGGTTTAACGATAGGTCGTGGTTGAGTTAGTCAAAATCTGTTCTCAGACTCCGGTCCTGTTTTGACTAACACATAACGAATTTAAAAATATCCCCGTAGAATGACACCAACGGTGGAACTCGAAGACCAAGAACTCGTTCAGATGTCGACCGCAACTGACAGCTAACAATTAGAGTATATCACAGCACACGCGCTGTTAACAGAATGCCATTCTGCTCGGAGTAGGGAAGATTCGTAGTCATTACCTCTAGGGCGATACGGTGTCGCATTGTACAAGAGCCTGCTTTTCAAATGCCATTTTTTCGACAACTAATTCCTAATCCTCAAAAATTTTTGTTGCAATATGCTTAGAAAATTGTAGTCTTACCTTATAGTCAATAGGAAAAAGTTCAAATCGTGGGGTGGTTTGACTGACAGTAAACTAAAATTTAATCAATGATGAAAGTTTTTCAACAAAAAAAAATATAAATATTCTAGTGGAATTACTAATTAATAAAGAAGATAATATTTAATGCCGATAAGAATTTCTTAAAATTGAGAAATGAACATAATATGAAAATTCTTGGGCTTTCTTAAAATTTGTTTTAGATATAAATATTTTTACATTGCTATAAATTAAATTTTTATTGCTTATAAATTAAATTTCATACAAAAACTTAAAAATTCATTCATTTTAAGTTTTATTTAAACTTACTCCAATATTTTTAGAAATGTTTTTGTGTTTTGCATACCACTTTAACCATTTGTTCATTGTAGGATTATTCTTATCACCATGAGCTTCTAATTGTTGGTAGTAGGCTTGTCGAATGAGTTTAAAACTTTGAATATCATGATATGGTAAACACGTAAGTGGATCGACATATTTAGCTGGTCGTCTGAAAGCATAAAATAATTCATAATGATTATTAAAGATTAAATTTAATAAATAAAATTTACTTTGTTATTGTGCAAAGTAAGTTACTCGGAACTTTGGGAGGTGGTCCAACTTTCATCAAAGTTTTAAAAACAATATCCTTTGGATCATTCAGAAGAGTAATAAATGTGCGTTCATAATATTTTTGTTGTTCAGTTTTATCTTTTCTGTAAAGTAAAAATGTATTATTCCTGTATAATAACTTGCAAATTCCTGAAACCTACTCTTCTTTTTCTACTTCGTTAATTTCTTCTATGAGAGGCATTCTGGTTGAATGATACCGAATTATTGGCTCCACCGATGTTCTCTTAGTAGGACGTCTCGACTTCTTTTCACTTTCCAATTTCTGGTATCGTTCTAAAGAAATTAAGAAATATACAAAAACTCAAAAAAAATATTAAATTTACACACCTAGAGCTTGTAAATTTTCTTGTTCTGTAATTTTAGCTTCTTCTAAAAGTTCTTCTTGAGTAGGCACCCACTCTTCCTCTCGCGGTTTTTTAACCTTTTTCTTTTGCTCCAAAGTTCTAATTTTGATGCGCTGCGCTGTTGCTGCTGTTTTGGCTGCAGTCGATTTTCTGATTGATTTTCGTCCTAAAAAATAAATGGAAACATGTCTTGTCAAAATTGAAAATATTATTTTACTTACTCTTGCTTACATCACTGCACAATAATTTAAAAGCATTATCAGGGGTATCAAAAAAAAGTTCAGCTTTTAGTACGATTTCTTTCTTATCACTCCCCTTTCCCAAGAATTTATAAATAATAACTAAGAATAATTCTTTTAATAATATATTTTAAAAATTTTGGGTTCAACTACATTTATTTTAAATGTGCAACAGAACTGAGATTACCTCAAGTATTCAATTTTTATGTGTAGTTTATTATAAGTAAATTTGGATCTTTTTAAGAACAAATAAATTTAATTAATTAACACAGAACAAATTAAAAGGTTACGAGTCTTAATAAACTAGAAATATTCAATATTTAATAAAGAGGTTTTACACACCTCCGTTATCTGAAGATTGCTGAGGATCATTTTTTTCCTTAGAGGTAGCCGGTTTTGGAGATTTTGGTTTTTGCTTTTGTTTGTTTTGAACTGGTACTGGTTCCTACGGAAATAAACATTAATATAACTACAATTCATTCGTATTAAATTAGCAAATTTGATTTCAAGATAAAAAGTCAAGTTAATTATAAAATTTTAAATAATCAACCCAACAAAACATTAATGTTAGTTAACCCCTTAAAGTTTTTTACAATCCCTATGTTAATAGTCAAAATTACTGCAATATCGTTCTACATAACAGTTAGATGAAGAACAATCTGAGTTGAGTTGCTGTTCAGGGTATCTGTTAGTTTCAGTTACAAGTATGTCTAGTAAATCGTCATCAAAAAACTTTTTGAAATATTGTAAAATATCAAATTCATTTGTGCTGAAAATGCTGCCAGAGATTGTCAAAAAAGGAAATTGCTTCCATCCGATGAATTAAAGATTGTCCTAGAAAAAGTCCGACCACCTTATATTCGTATTAAATAAATAAGAACGGATCAAACTTTGGTTTTTAAATTTTTTTATTGACTATTTACAATATTGCAGAAAAAAAAATAATAAAAATTTTCTTGTTAAAATTACATATAAAATGTTCTAACTTTTTTTTACCCCTTTCATTAAAGTTTGCACATTATCAATGCTGAAAGAATTTAATTTTTGTTTTATTTGAGCCCAATATTTTTCAATTGGGCACAGTTCCGGGCAATTCGGTGGATTTGCATCTCTAGGTACAATGTTTATTTCATTTTCTTCACAATATGCGAGACACCTTTTACTGTAATGGCAGGTAGCCAAACAAACCAAAATAAAGGTGGGGTGTTATGTGATCTCAAAAAGAGCAGCAACCGTTTTTTAAGGCATTTCGTTAGGTAAATATCGGTACAATATAGCTTCACTAAGGACAGATAAAATTTTCAACCTGTCCCGATTTCCGAATTGTTCAGATTATTCAAGTATTTTATAAAACTATTCAAATAGCATAAGAAAAACTTTTTTAATGAATTTTAACAAAATTTCAACCATGTAGTATTTTTAGCCAAATATTTTGGCTATGTGACGAATATTTTTCCCATTTTCAAGGAAATCTAAACTTTCACATTTTTCTTTAAGCGTAAGCGTTTTATAATTTCGCTTCATTTTTAGTAAATTATTATTGTATGTAAAGTACGGTACAGTGGCTCATCATAAAATCCGGACGCTCCTATGCTAGCAATGTAAATTGTACTTTTTGAAAACTCTTTTTGGCATATAAAAATTGCTTTTACAAAAATACTTTTCAGACATTTTTTGTAGATAATTTCATTCTCTTCATTTTTGTTTATATACCTTTTTTTAACTTTGTCGCATCGCTTTCGACTGAAAATGACTTAGAGCAAACTCGGTAAAACTTTTTAATAAAATTTAAAATGCACAATGGAATTCTTATGGTATTTGCAGGGAATTCCCATTGGATTTTTACCGAGACTGCTTTAAGTCACTCTCAGTCGAAAACGATGCGACAAAGTAAAAAAATGCATATAAACAAAAATGAAGAGAATGAAATGATCTACAACGAATGTCTGAAAAGTATTTTTGTAAAAGCAATTTTTATATGTCAAAAAGAGTTTTCAAAACAATTTACATTGCAAGCATAGGAGCGTCCAGACTTCATTATGATCCACTGTATAATAATGTTTTACCTGTGTTCACTAACGTTAACAAACTGAATAATATGACAAATAAAACGCAAATGTAAAGCATTTCGATGGTTATGCAATAAATGATTGGATTCCCCTCAAGTTTATTTACTGTTGAAGCACGTAATTTATGTGTACGACTTTGATGTGTCCCGATTATAGAGGTAAATGAAACAAAATTGTCCCAATTGTAGCAGTGTGCTAATAACTGGAGTGTCCTAGGTAACGCATGTCCGGATTATCAAAGCTATACTGTATTTATTGAACATGTAGTTACGAAAGATTTCGATTTTAATCTACAAGAACGAACTACCTGCCAAATTAAATATTTTTTTGGAAATTTTGATAATTTTTTAATTTTATGCTCTTCAGCTACCTGACCCCGACGCGCTGCAACATAAAAATCCTGCCCAGGTAGCTGTTTGAAGTCTGTTTACATTGTTTCGTCGTCCATAACCACAAATGAATATTTTGAAAGAAAATTCTCATACAATTTTTGGTCTCTAGTTTTTGCTGTCGATTGCTGTTTTTCAGACCGATTTGCAGCTTTTTGTACTTTAAACGACCTTAACCCAGCACATGTTTTCATTAATTGTACTGTAGATTTGGATGTTCCCACTTTATCCGCCATATCCCTTACCGTTGTGTTGGGTTTACGTTTGAACTCTTTCACCACCTTTTTTTGTAATTCTGGATCAACTGAACCTCGTTTTCTTTCAACAAACTGGCCAGTACATTTTGTAAAGTTGTTTTTGGTAATTTTAATCGTTTTGCTAATTGTTTTTGCGACATTTGCGAATTTTTCACGTGTTTGGAAATAATTAATTTTCTTGTTTTCACTTGTTTGATCTCCATATCTGTTCACACTAAAATATCAAATACGATTGAAGGGTAAATTTTTTAGCAGGTACTTTTGAACACAATGCCATAAAATTTCTGAGAATATCTTATACTTAAACCATAGAATTAAAAGTGGTCGGATTTTTTCTAGGATAGTCTTTAGCTTCCAATTTTATATTACTATTGCTCAAGTCAATCTTGTCTGAACTGCTTTCAGACAACTCTGCATATTCCCAGACATTTTGGTTTACGATGTTTTTAAAATCACATAAAGTCAAATCTAACTAAACAAAGTAAAATGCCAAGCCTGTATACATCCGCAACGACAACCTGTTATAGACTAAACATTATACACTGCAGTGTTTAAATTTTCATAATGATAAAGCAACATAACAGAAAACCACAAATTAAGATTTTTAGTATTTGCCAGTAACACTTACCCGAGTGAGGCTCGGGCATGTGCGTTAAGGGGTTAAAGATATTCTTACTTTGTAAGCTTTCGTCACCAACCGACGCTTCTTTCGTTGACTTTCTTCATCATTGGTATCCGACACCGGCTCGTCATTTTCATCAATACTAAAGTCCGAGTCAACTTGATCTTCCCCTTCATCTTCAGCTCTGTAAGAGAATACATTTGATTACAGTATAATATTGCTACGGATATAGGATGTTCACTCTTAGTATTGAAATCTTTTAAAATAACACTTACTCGTATTCGTTATCAGTTGCGGTTTCTTCGAAACCACCGTAATTTACTTTGTAAAATTCGTCCTGACAATCTTCCTCTTCATTCAACAATTTTGCCATACGATTTCCCGCATTTTCGCGACGTCCTCGGTCTCTCATTTTTATTGTATCTGTGGTGGTGAAATGAATAAAGGTAAACAATAAGAATTAATTAGATTAGTTTAATCCTTACTCGAACAAAAATATCAAAACAAAGATGAAGATGCAACGTTCGTAACCTAAATTCACCAACTGTTAGCGTTGGTACTGCGTATTACGTTAGGGAATTTTGTGTATTCAATACAAATGGTTTTACACTGCTTGTAAAAAACAGTTGAATTTTGTTAGCCTACTATTTTTATTATTTAGGTAAAACTGCTTTCGTTAAATAAATTTAAAATTAAATGTCATTCTACTGTTTATTACCAAATTATTCGAAATGGCCAGTGGAGTGTTGCTATTAATTTTGAATAATATCAGTTTGTCTTGGCTCTAAAACGAGCTGGCTACTAAAATACGGAAAGTAAAAGTAATGTAAAATAAAATAAAGTTTCTTTGACGTTTAGAAAGAATTCATTACTGATAGATATTAGATAGACAAACTGCAGACCCACTGATAATATTTGCAGTGCACCACTGACTAACCATGCATAACCCGGTAACACTCGCAAAAATTCGCCTAATTATTACCAATTTGGTGTTTTATTTAAATCTGTTTGTAATGTAATATGGTAATCATGGAAAACAAAAATAAGTTTTGTCAAATGAAGATAATTTTAACAAATCAAGCTGATTGAAGTTTTGTGCAAGTACATACTGTTTCTACAAAATGTAGTATGAAGAAGTAAATTAGAAGAATTCTTCTGGTTTTTAACAAGGACAATATTTGATGTTATCATGTCTTATCCTGGTTTCACATTAGCAATAGTTTTAGGAGTTGCATTGGGTACTGCAATTTATTGTTATTTCAAAAGTGACAATTCTAGACAAGCTTATAGTTACGATAGTGACAGTGATGCTGGCCATAGGGAACCCGCAAGTAACTCGTTTCAAGCAGGTACCGACACACATCCTAGGTAAATAAAATAATGTTAAAAATTAATAAACTACCGTGACTTGTAAACTGCTTTAATTTTCAGTTCAAAAAGGCGTAGGAATTCTAAAAGGTGCCCCATATGCTTAGACAGATTGGAAACGTCTAATACAAAACAAATCGACTGTGGTCACGTATTTCATGACAATTGTATTACAATGTGGTTTCGCACAAGTAGAACGTGTCCTAATTGTAGGTCAGAGGCTTCAATTGAATAATTTTTGGAGAGGCTGGAAAGGCCTGGATGCTAAAATTGTTACCAAATATTTGGTATCTGGTTAAGTTGTACCCAAGACATTTTCTTATAATAAAAATTAATGTTAGTAAGTTTGTATTTAGAACTTAATTATTTAAATTGTGATGTTTGTTAATATTAAATTTGGAGATGTACAAAGGGGACAAATAGTGAAATTTTTGTGAAGTAAATATTGTATAAGTATTTTAAAAATACATTGTTTTGAAGTTTATTTGGGTATTAAATCTCCAATAACCTTTGCTTAATAACACCGATAAAAGAAGGGAATTACAGACTTTTATGGTTTACAATGAACTTTGATCATGATGTTATTAATTTCACTTGTTGATTTTAAATTTTATTATAAAAAAGTTTTTAGTAATACAAAAATATTGATTATAAAAGAACCCATTTTTCAGAGGAGTCGTCAACCTTTTTATTTGGTTTAGGTTGAGATTCATTCTTTTTAGGCTTGGGTTTTGAATTCCGTGGTGTTTTTTTCTTAGGGATTGTTCCACCAGGTAATCGTTGAACTTGAGATTCAATTTGTTCGGCTGTACGACATTCTTGAACAGTTTTCTCTAAATCTAAATCTTTCATTAAAAAGAGCCGTTCTTGTAGCTTCTTGTTAGAAACACCAGCTACAATTTGTGTCATTATTAGACTATCGGTTAGGTCTCCGAATTCGCAGTTCTTAGATTTTTGTTTAAGAGACAAAAAGAAGGCATCGAAGGACTGTTTTGATTGCTTGGTATTAAAAAATTGATACCTAACAAAAGCCAAGTTACACTTAGGTTTACAGTATTTATCAAACTTCTCGTAGAGTTGCCGTACGGAAATGTTTTCTATATCTAAAAGTTCTAGCTCGCTGGCTATATCACGACCATATTGTCCAATTGTATGAAGAAAGAGAGCACTTACTGTTTTATCCGTTTCACTTATTCCGGAAGCGACTAAATAAATTTGAAAATTCTGTTTCCACTTGTTCCAATTTTCTTCCAAATTTCCTTTTTTGGCCAGTGGATCCGGTTGAGCAATTGTTAATGTGGAAACTTGATCATTCATGTTAATTAATTATAAAATTGAAATTTGTTTTTAGAAAACACAGCTGATGCAAATCAGTCCAAAATTCAACCAAGGTTCGAATTTTTACAGTAGTCCAAAAAAATGTAATTTTAATATTAGTTCAATTTAATTATAATTAATTTCGGTTGTTAGTTGTTTTAGAGTGGGATGACACGTCCCCTGTGCCTTTCAGAAAATCCGCTACTGTTTTTAATAAAAAAATTGTGGTGGAATTGTTGAACTCCCGTGTGAAAGAAATCTCATATAATATATAAACTCGTTACCACATACGTAGTTAGTTATCTTAATTAATTTTTTGTGAGGAGCATTTCCCTGTGCGAAGGACAAGGTTAATAATAACACAATTTATTTTCAACTTTTCTTTGTTTTTGTAGTTATCAGTTGCTATTTTATTTCATTTTAGTTTAGTTAAAATGGCTGGAATGACAACAGCAACAATAAATATTAGTCAGCCGAATGCATTGGAAAAAAAAGGTGAGTTGGGAGAAAACTGGAATAAATGGAAACAAAACTTCAAAATTTATTTAATCGCATCTGGAGTTAACGAAGCAGATAGGACAGCTTGTGCACTATTTCTGCATACCATCGGACAATATGGTCGTGACATATACAACGAGTTAGAGCTTTCTGATTTCGACAACCTGACCATTCGGGATCTTTACGAGAAATTTGATAAATACTGTAACCCCAAATCTAATCTGGCCTTTGTTAGGTATCAATTCTTTAATACTAAACAAGCTAAACAACCTTTCGATGCCTTTTTATTGTCTCTTAAACAAAAATCTAAGAACTGCGAATTTGGAGACTTGAACGATAGTTTAATGATGACACAAATTATAGCTGGAATTTCTAATAAGAAGCTCCAAGAGCGACTTTTTTTAATTGACGATTTGGATTTGGAAAAGACTGTGCAGGAATGCCGTGCAGCTGAATTGGCCGAATCACATGTTCAATTCCTACCGGGTGGAGTTACTAAGAAAAGACCAGAAAAGAAAACTTCCGATGCAAAAGAAAAGTCCGCAAAAAATAAAGGCGAACAAAAACCAAAAAAAGCAGCTGATACTAAGGAAAACTCTGGAAATTCTGGAAACTCGGAAGCTCCAAAAAAAATTAATTGTAAATTTTGTGGTGGTTTTCACGTGCATGGTTCGTGTCCTGCATTTGGTTCTACATGTAAAATATGTGGAAAACCAAATCATTATGCTAATGTGTGTAAAAATAAGAAGTGATTCTAATTATTTTATTATAAAAATCATGTTCGTTTGAATTTTATAGTTGGTTTAATTACTAAGTTCATGTTAACTCTTATAAATTATGCTTTGTTTTTAAAATTACTGGAGTTTATATTGATTTTTAATGTAAGGTTGATAAAGAAGACTAATTATTTCATAGAGTGTTTTGTTAATTTGATAAATAATAAAATCGCAATTTTAATAAGCTAAGTAAATTTATAGTATTTGCTAAGCTTATTTTTTATAAAAATGTAAATGCTACTTTTTAAATTTTATAAAGAGATATTACATACATTTATGCAATACTTGTGGTTTTTGTCAAAATATGTGGGATTTGAAGGGAAGATAATTGTAATTTGCCAACGCATGCCATCTTTTGTTTTTAATTTTATTTGTATTATATTGGGACATAGATACCAATGCAGTTGCCTATTTGATCCCCAAGAGTTTATAGAGCTTAAATGTCTCAAAGATTGTGAGGGAGATGGTTGGTTTTATATATTTTTTCTGCACATATTTTTAATTTTTATGTCAGTTACGGTCAGTCAAATCTCACCACAAATTTAAAAATTTCATCTACGCACTGAGAAAGAGAACAATTTTCTGAGTATAATGCAACTAAATTTTTTTTTGGATTATCCACTAGTTATTGAAAAACGGCATTTTAAAAATTCGAAATAGCAGGGAGCTGTAATACGATACATACCGATGTCACGGGGATTCTGTTGACGGTATAAGTACTTTTAACTACTCTTACGTACTGACGAGTTCTGTGTCTTTGAGTTCCACCTTTGGCGAGTTCTGTCATTCTACGGGGATATTTCTAAGTCTGTTATGGTTTTTGACAAACTCAACCACGACAACTCATGCAACCATGTTAAAACCTATATATCTAAAATATACGTGCATTTTTGATTTTTAAATTCGATTTTTCCGAAAACAAAGATAATCCATCAAAATTTTTTGTTTTGATATGCTAGAAAAGTCTCCTCTTTCCAATAGTGCATAGGAAAAAGTTAAAATTGTGACGAGGTTTGACTGGCAGTTCCCTTTATGTCTTCAAAACTTGTTGTTTTTTTGGTTTTTTATCTAAATTATTAAGATTGCTTCACATTCTTTCTATATTTTCAGCTTTCTTAGTTCTTCTTTGAGTGTTATATTTAAAATTTGGCAGAAGCCAAGGTGACATACTAGAGAATTATTAATGGAGTGGTTTCTCACTGATAGCCTACAGATCTATATTGGGCTTTAGAGCACCGCGGTGTAACCAACAGAATTCGATAAATCGTCTGCTGCTTTCCAATCCGCCGGTATAGGTTTTATGTCATTCTGCATAAACTTACTCACTGGGATAGAAAATAAAAACTGAAACTTCTTAGAACTCAACTTATTTTACATTAATTTTTTATTTACTTTTGAGTCTTTAATAGGCAAAGATTTCATAGACCAACTAATACAGAAAAAAGGGAGGGGGTTTGATTGCTGTCACCAAGTGCATATTAAATATCAACAATTTAGATAGCACTAATTCTTAATAATCAAAAGAAAATATTTATATAGGGTGTCCGCGTAACCGTGGAGAACCTTTGAGGTGGTGATAAAGGACACTTTTCTAAAACAAATTTTCAAATAAAATTTTGGTCCAAGTCCAAACCTTTGGAGGGTACCTCCCTTTAAAGCAATTTTTTGAATTTCTGGTTTCATTCCGATATTATTAATTTTTTAGATTTAATGGATTAAACCTTTTTTAAAGCTAATTCGCTTATGTACAAATTAGGTTATAACTTCTTATCATCTAAAATCAATAGATTTTGAGTTACAAATTAAATTCAGGGAAAAATGTTAAAAAAATTCAGGTTTTACTTTTTTGTACTCTTCTTCAGTTTAGAAAAAAACTGACGGCCCAAACCGGACAGGAAATTTAAGGGGCTACAACTTTGGTGAAATAAATTTTTAAGAAATCAACCGTTTTCATAGAAATTCTGAAATTCGCTTCTTGTTGTTTCATTAGTCGTTGTTGCTAATTTCCTAGTTCTCGTATTATTCCGTTAACGCGAAAAGAAAAAAAACAGTTCCCCAGATTAAATGAAATTAAAAAAAAAACAATAAAATTTACAAGGATAACAAGTATTAGTATAATTGCACAATAAAGATAAAATAAAGCAATTCAAAATAAAAGAATTAATCGATGAAATTTCAATAGTTTTTACCTATTTTCTCAGAATCGATCACTGTAATTAAGTTAATAAAAAATTATAAAGAAATATTTGATTGACTCAACACTTATTTCACTATCTGAAGGTTTTTTACTTTTAAAATTATCGCGATTATTTTATAATAAGCGATAACGAATATGTAACATAGAGATTTGTGTTACTTATTTTTTATGTTATAATAATTTTCTCGAACAAAGTTCTGAGAGGCTTCGTTTTTAAAAATGTTAAAAAAATAAAAAGAACTTTTTAACGTTTTCCTGTTTTACTAAATAATGCTTACTTAAATTTATTTTCTCGTTGGTTAAACTTTTGGTAACCACTCATTTAAATACACCACTTGATGCTTTTAGGCTTAGTTGTATGATAACAACCCTTGTGTTGGACATATTGGATTTTTCCGTTATTCGACGCTCTTCGAAAATCTTCGGAAACGCGTAATTGGAGGTTCTTGCGTTGTTATTCTAAAAACAGCCCCATTCCGACGGAAAATTTTAGAAAATAACTTTCCCTCGAAAAATTGTTTTCAACTTCCCTCGGCTTCGCCGTCGGGAAGTTGTTGAAAAAATTTTTTGTCGGGAAAGTTGTATTTTCAAATTTTCCCTCGGCTCGGTGCTGTTACTGTCGAAGATCAACCTCGGATCAGAGTTAACCCAGGATCCTAGGTTCAACTTACGGTTTACCTAATTTATTGATCCAGAGTAACCAAAGCCTGGGAATTCCTTAGGTGAATTTCCGATAGGAATAACTGTCAAGGTAGCTCTTTCGTTCTTTCTTTATTTATTATATAAAAAAAAAAATACTTTGAAAAGATACCGTAATCAAATTTAAAAAGCCGCGAATTGAAATTTTAATTTAATGTACCGCAAATCAAAAATTCGGTTCATCAATTTCGGACTTTGAAAAATTATGTACTGCTTAGTTCTACCACTACTTACCCCAATATTTCAATACAAAATAGTTAACAAAAAAAATATAAAACGAATTTACAGAGTTGGGATAAAAATAAAATGGAGACGGTGGCCTCTCTCGGGGGTGGGAGTAAGGCAGTAAGAGAACTCACAACGTTTCAGTAGAAAAAATTTTAAAATTGTGAGAATTTTTGGAATGTTAACTATAGATATTATATCACTTTGCCTAGCTTTTGACGTATTTTTACGTACTTTTTAGCTTCGACGTATATTTTCATTTTTATATTTTTAAATTAATCTACCTCCCTCCCTCTCATTTGAGCTAGGATCGTCTCTGTGACCGTATATTCATATATATGAATTTCATTTTCTCATTATTTGAGCTAATTTTAAACCTATAAGAAAAATTTATATTGAGTTTTTTACTACATATAAATCCGCTCTTCAATTATAACTTATCCAAACTATAAAAAATAGTTTGGTCACCAAAATATATCATTTTTGCAATAATTAATGTCTCTGGTGCTAATAAACTGTTACTCATTCTGAAATAATAAAAAATTATAACTGTCTTCTAGCAGTTTTTTCAATTTTTTTAAATATATTTTCTTTTTATCATTTTTAGATTTTCTTAGTTATATGCAACCGAAGATCGCAAATAATCATGAAATAGGGCCTTAATATCGCATTACTAATTTTTAATTTAAATTTTATCATATATTTTCTTAATTAAAATATTCTTGAAAATATTCCAGTTTCCAGTTTAAAATAACTTTCGTGCATAAAAGTTTAAAGAATTGAAAATCCAACATAATTAAGGTAAGAGCGGTAGACACATTGCCTGCCTGTGTCTACCGCTCTTACCTTAATTATGTTGGATTTTCGATAATCAATAATAGTAATAAATGTCATAGAAATGTTTTCTGAACAACTCAATGTAAAATCTTAAAATTACCATTAACTTCAGTTTTAAGGATATCAGTTCCATGACAGTCATCATCTCAGATTTTGATGAAACTTCGCATGATTGTTCTATTTATTTACGTAAGTAGCCATACCAACTTTTTTTGCTCTATCTCTAACTGTTCCGATTTTACAGCCTTTCAAAGTTTTTGGATTATTGCAATTTTTATCATTCCGCTGCAGAAATTACATTTGTCTTTAGTTGTCAATTACCAACCAATATAGATGAAATTTTTTTACGTATACAACAATGTCAGAAATAATTAAAAAATAAACAAAACTACTTAAGTGTTTATTTGGGGTCGGAAAAAGATCTTAAAATATCATTTGCAGGATTTTCGAAAAAAAAATCAGAGTTTTACGATAAATGGAAAAATTTATTTGTCTTTGTTTTAAGAAAACTGCTCAACCACATGAAAAGGAAAAATGAGTTCATTTATATAACTAAATTCTAAATTTAACTTAAAAACAAAGATCTGCGTCTTTTGTAGAGCTCTAATTTTCAAGTTCGGTTGAGTTCTGTCTTCTAGATCTTTAATTTTTGAGTTTCGTCGGGCTCTAAAATTTTTTTAAATTTTTGCTGTACCTACTCCGTTTTGGATTTTGTTGGGCAGTGGCGGTTCGTGAGTAAGTAATTTGGGGAGACTGGAAGTCTAAAGTATTAAAAAGTATTAATAATAGTATTTACTTATTAACTATGTTATTATGTACATATTGTCGTGTTTCAAAGTGATTCGCACCCACCCTGTGCATTTTGATAAAAATTTTCTCTTAATAATTTAAAGTTGTAAGATTGTAAATTTTAAAGGTGGGGATGAATCAAAGAAAATTCAAGGCTTTTTGCCAAAGATGGCCGCATTAGCGGTTGTGCGGATTTTTGGCTCTGCGAAATTTTTGAGATTTTTGTTAATTTGAAGTTGTAAATAGTATTTTGGATTAATTTGATTAAATAAAGTGATGTTTATGCGTTCGTATTATTGCGTTATTTTGAAATTATATTTTTGATATTTGGATTTTGAATATTTTTTTTATAAGTTGTTACCGAGAGGTAGTGTTTTAATCTGGTTGATTAATTTGGAAAGAGCAGTTGGAATTATAAATTCAATTTAAATTTAAAATTGGAAAAATTAAAAGTTATATTCGTAAGTGCGAGCAAATGGTGCGATTGATAGCAAGGCGAAAGGTAGAAATCGAAACTTTGTTCCCTATAATATAAAATAGAAATTTTATATTACATTTAATTTGGATTTGGATTGTTAATTAATTATTAGAAAACGAATTTATTTGTTTTGAAAAAGAGAAATTATATTTATTTTGAGAACCCACCCTGAGAAATGACAATCTCATCTCCCGCAAAGAAGAGGTTAGTCCGGAGCACTTTTAAGTGTATGTGAAAACCGACATTTTTGAAAGTATCACTGCAATATGTATGTAAATAATGTACATAATAATTCTAGAGTTTAAAATTGAAGTTACACACAAAATGTTCTTTAAGTAATTTCTCTTCTGAGAAATTTTTTCATGACATGACATGACATGAAATTTTTCTTGATTTATCAAATGATTTTTGGAAATAGAATGTTTTTCTGATTTCTTATAAAAATTTTTTATTGTCGACAATTCATTAACATTCTTTTTCTCAAAACAAAACAAAACATTTTATTCCGCTTATCGCAACGAGTAAGCCACAAAAATTTAGTATACCAATTGCACTGAAATTTTCTATTAAATTTAAGTTCTTTATATTCCAATGAAATGCTGAAAGAAAAAGTGTTGGTGTATTAGTTTTTAATTTATCGTTTATTTCCATTGATGAAAATAATTTAAAAAGTATAATAAAGTAATTAAATAATATGGTTAAGGTTATTAACATATCAAGTAAGTTTAAAAGTGAACAAGTTAATTAAACGTAAAATATAAAAGTTTTTATTTTATAAGCTTTCAGCGAGTTGTATCGCCTCCATCAGAATAATAGTAACATGTAATAATATTTTTTATAAAATTAATTTTATAAATAATAAAGCAATAAATGCACAAAAACGTAAAACTTGTAATAGCAAAAACGATAAATTATATTGTATAAACTTTAAAGAGACTAGACTCAACGTTGGAATATTAGCTGTATGCACTCTTTTGCGCTCGTATACGTTATGTATTAATAGCATTTAGCATAGGCGCATTGTAAGTATGAGTCTTTCGTAATAACGTTCTCTTGCAACTGGCAGCCGTCGTTATCATATCAGCAATTCAGCATCACTATTAAATTATAACCGCAGGTGTTGATTTCAAAGGTTTCTTTTTAGATAATAATTATGTAAAAATATAATTAAGAAATTAATACACCACATAATTTTCTCAATACGAATAGTGTCTGTGGAAATTTTATTAAAAATTGTGATATTTAATAAAACATTTTTTTTATTTTTGGTGTCTGACTTTTCTGGGGAAACGCAGTCTCAAATACTCCCCCGACGGGCCGCCACTGTTGTTGGGTTTTGTTTTTATGTTTGAAGCGACTCAAAGATTTACTGGTTAACTTGAATTGTAATTTTTAAGTGCAATTTATGTAAAAAATACTGTTATAAAATAAAAATACGCCATTAGTGGGGTCAACCATATGAAAACAGCTAACACAGTAGTCGCTTTCTGTTTTATACGGTTTTTGGGCTTTTTTAACGGAATTTTTGAATGTTCCATAAATTTGAATGTTCATATTTGTAATTTACGCGATAATCTACTATAATTTCATTTCAAAATTTTTAAGTTTGTGTGGTCACTTTAATTTACACCTTCAAAATGTACTTTTACCAATTAATTTCACAACAATGTTGAATTTTACAAAATATATTTTATTATATAAAAAAGTTTACAAAACATCCATATAGTTTTAAAATGATTCTTTTCAGTTTTAAGTTTAAAATTTCCATTTAATCAATAAAACTTTCCAAAATGGTAACGCTAAATTTTTACGATACTGACAAGCAGCCATATAGGCTTATCAATCTATTTTGTCGTTCCGAATGGCGACCTCATTTTCTTCTTTCCGCGGGGGTGATTATTGTTTGCTTCGTTTTCATTCTGTTTCTTATTTTAAATGTGTTGCAGTCTACTTATCTCATAGTTTCATCGTAATTTTTACTTTTACTTTTTTTTGTTAATTTCTATGTTTCTGATACATAGGTGAGAATGTTTTTGACTATACTGTTGTACATTATATTCTTTTGGTTGTTGTTTTTTCATAGATACTTTGACCAGAGAATTGAATTTAATCTTTGCGTCACTGGTTTTACTTGCATTATTCCGCTCGAAATCTCCCTTTGACACAGTGGCGGCTCGTGAGGAAAAATTTTGGGTAGGCCAGCAATATTGTATAAATAGATAAAATCTGCGGAAGATGTGAATATTTTCTTGAGTTATAATGATATGCTCTATTAAGTCATTTTATTTAAATAATAGAATTACTTACTTTGGATGCTCCTATTTTAGCAATATAAATTGTACTTTTTGAAAACTCTTTTTAGCATATAAAAATCGCTTTTACAAAAATACTTTTGAGACATTTTTGGTAGATAATTTCATTCCCTTCATTTTTGTTTTCAAACATTTTTTTATTTGTTGCCTCGTTTTCGATCGAGAGTGAGTTAAAGCAGTCTCGGTAAAAATTCCATGGGAATTTCTCGAGAAAACCATTGTGTATTTTAAATTTTATTAAAAAGTTTTACCAAATCTGCTTTAAGTCACTCTCAGTCGAAAACGAGGCGACAAAATAAAAAAATGTATAGGAATAAAAATGAAGACAATGAAATTTGCGACAAAAAATATCCAATAAGTATTGCTGTAAAAACAATTTTTATATAATAAAAACAATGTCTAAACGAAGCAATTTACATTGTTAACACAGGATTGTCCAAATGCTTTTTCGAATAACTGTACATTATGTTATAGTATTTATAAACAATGATTGATTCTCTTATTTTTGCTCTTCGCAAATCTGTCTATGACATTGTCGTGAAATGTGTCCGTTTTTAATAATTTATCAAGAATGTCTTTTTGTATTGATAAAAGTGCAAGTGAAGATAGGCAAACTCGCAATACAATACCTACCGCTTAAACTATTTTGCAATATTAAAAATACACTACAAGTGCAAAATACCGCTTAATTTCTTTTTTTGTTATTTAATTAATTTATTTAATTTGAGATAAATATTCTTTTTTGTCATCTAAACAACTTTAAAATGCCGCTCGTATATGTCCGATAAGAAAAACTGTTTATGGCGAGGTATCATATAACTGCAAGTATCTGGTAGGCGCTGGCTATTGAAGCTATAGTATTGCTGTATCGGGCGTCATGGTCCTACTGTTACATTGCGCTATATGGACCAAGCTAGGCCAGTGCCTACACTGTAATACTTTAAAGCAGATACAAATAAAAATATAAAACACGCTAATTTTTGTAGCTGTTATTGCAATTTTAAGTGCAAATAATGAAAAATAACAAATATTAATTGTCCATAATATTAAAATATTAATTATATTGTGCATAAAGAAAATGTTATTTATGTACATTAAATTTTGGGTAGGCCGGGCCTACCTTGCCTGTTCTTTAAAACCGCCACTGCTTTGACAATTTACTTCTTCAGGAGGATTTCTAGTAATTCGATAATTTTACAAAATTAGATGGTAAATGTACAACCTTGTTGAAAATTACACTACTGGGTAAATTAATTCCCATAATTTATTTTATTCCAAAATTGAGCAAATCAAATAATATTGTAGTTCTTTTTTCTTATCCCATTGTACTTTAAAAAAGTGCGGCAAATATAAATGATCAATAATGTTTTCTCGCTATTTAATCGTAGATTTCACGTTAATTTCAACAAATTTATTATTTAGGTGAAATTTATGAACTTTGCAAGTAAATATTGGTTGTCCATTCTAAATATTGTGTTGACGCTACCAAAAATTAATAATTCATTGTTTATTAATAACTGTTAGTAATGATTCATATTATTACTCTATTTTAGTTATATTATTAATGTTATAATATTGATCATTATCACAACACAATGTAAAATAAAGTCGTACACAAACGTTTGTTTTTTGGAATAGTCTACTGTGAAGTTTAAAACTATTGTTGATTATCTTCAATTGGGTGAGACTTTGCTGTAGTCAAAATAATATCATCAACATTTTTACGCCGATGAACTAAATTTATTACAATGAAAAAAAAATTTCTTAGTATTCATAAAAAACTTATTGAATTTACGAATTTGTTTATCAATATCATGAATTTTGTTCAAAGATTATTATTTTAATTTTTTTAATTAATTGATTTTGAAGTGTTTCAGTTATATATAGTCATATTCAGGCACACTATATAGAATACACTATACAATATAAACAAATAGCTTAAGATACCTTATACCTACACTAGGAAATAAAAACGATAAGAATTAAATTAAAAAATTTATAAACTGAAATAATATTTTTATTAAAATTCATGATCAAGCAAGTTTTTACTTAAAAAACTTACGAAGGGGTTACTGGAGGCCTCTTTAAATATTAATTTTACTTTTTCGATTTTTCAAATTCAGTAATTATGTTGAATTTGAATTATTTAAAATTTAAGGATACATTTTTTGTCATATAATATAATGTTTGTTCTTTTTATATTTATATAATATAGAGAACTTATCGCTAATTGCATTATTTTATTTAGAGTCAATATTATTATTAAATTATATTAATATTAAATTATTAGGAAATTTGGTATATATAGTAGGGAAGATGAGTTTCTTTATAATTCGTTTAAACTAGCGAAATTGAGATAGCTTCCGTTAAAATTTGAAAACTTTTTTTTTATGAAGGTAACTTTATCGACAGCTTGTTAACAAGTTACACAGATTGTGACAGATCAATAAGTATTTGAATTAAAATCTATTAAAACTAATAGAATAGCGTAGTAGGTAGTACCTGAAGGGTGTAGATAGACGTTACAATATTATTATTGCCTTGTCAATATTGAACATCGACGATGTCTATCATAGGTGGACAATATTGGATAGTAAATTATTTAAATATTATAAGGTAAATAAATAATTATTGCTGAATGACTTTCGATCGAAAATGTAACAGAAAACAAAGCACGATTCGTAATATTATTCTAATGTAATTAACCACGTAAGTAAGAAGTAGGTAAAGGCATCCACAGTAGCAAAATATGGAATGAACGTTCACGTTCACGCTCAGCTTACATTCCGTATATCACCATACCATTAAAAGACCTTAGATTCGAAATGGCTGTTCAATATATTTCTCTCTTGCCTATCGTAATATTTTTATGGTTTCCTCTAACGTTTGTTACTACGTAAGTAGAATTTTTTTATTACCTATCTTAATTCAACAGCATACAATTTCAGTTACGTTATCGCTGTGGTACGAAAAGATGTTAATCCTATATTTCCGTACATAAGCGACACTGGCACTTTTTCACCTGAAAGTTGTATTTTTGGACAAATGCTTAACATGGGAGCTATTTATAGTGAGTATTTTGCTTGTCAACTTCTACTTACGCATATTGTCGTTTAGAACTAAATACTCAAATTTTATATCATAATTCTATTTTTTCATGTCGCAATTAATTAGTACTATTATATCAATTTATTATTGTATTTTGCATTACATTTCCGCCAGAAACAGGATATCATTATATCTAATATTCAAGTTTTATAACCACATGTGTTGATTGTCAATATTATGTCAGTTATGTTACGATACAGTAATACATTTATTTTAAAATTTATTTTTTGTCGGGTATATCTCTTCAGTTTTCATTTTGCTAGATCCCAAGTCACCACGATTAATATTACAGCACATAATACAATGATTAGAAATATAATACAAACATTGAGAACCACTGGTTTTGTATATGAAGCATGTTTGGACCAAAGCCAGTAGACTATACCGACTACCCCGGCATT
This sequence comes from Cantharis rustica, assembly GCA_911387805.1. Lineage (NCBI taxonomy): Eukaryota > Metazoa > Arthropoda > Insecta > Coleoptera > Cantharidae > Cantharis > Cantharis rustica. Next base: position 44,199,962 of record OU426879.1, read on the forward strand.
CTTGATTAAATTTGATCATCATTTCGGACCAGGGGGTCTATTCTTGAAAATGTATATTTTAAAAACGTACGTGGTTAGCGGTTTTAAACAACGCATAATTTTGCATTTATCTGACTTCCATGGTTACAAACCACATACTGCGTTATCAAAACACACATTTTTATGTATAGACCCCCAGATCGGTCTAGGAGGCATCTGGCCCCGGAAATTTAAACGTAAACATTTTTTTCTGGATCACAGACGTATTATAGGCATTTCAAAATTATTTATTTCCCCTTGGAGACAAATCACATTAGCGCCCGTCGTGAATGGATTAACGAGATTAAAGAAAGTGTAATATTTTTTATAAATCACTACGCAATATGTTTTGAAATTCTGCATATTATGGTTTTAAGGAAAAGAAATTAAGAAAATTTAAAACTACATCAAAAATTTAAAACTACTTTTTTGATAAAGTTAAAAATATTTTTGCGTACAATGTCAAATGTTTGAAAAATTATAATACGTGGCGTTTTGCAATGAAAACTTATTTTGAACCCGAAGATTTATGAAATTGTATACTGAAGCAGAATATAAGGGACTTGCACATCGGGAACTCAGGCATGAATGTGGTTAAAACATATGAAATCAGATTTATTGTCAAATTCAGGAACCCAATATTTGAACCCTGATCCAAAGAAAACATTTTAAGCTGGCCGTTTTTTATTAAATTTGTCGTAACTTTTTTTCAGTGTAGATATTGATCTATACCGAAAAAATGCAATATATTGATATTGCAATGATATAAACGTTTAAAAAATACCATAATTCTATTTTAAAAAACTTCCGATCGAATTATTTTAAAATTTAAAATTTTTATATTTGGTCAATAATTGAACTTATCAAATTATCAATTTATCAATCTAAATGTAGTCGTTCTTTTAAATGTAATTTTATTATTCAAATTAAAATTAACTTCCAAAAATGCAATTTTGTATCCAAAAAAATCATTTATCAAAAAAAAAATAATCTTCTTTATTAATCAAACAAATAAACCTAAAAATTTATAATAAAACTAATTTTCAATACGGCTACGTTTGGCCAAAAATACTTCCAAATAATTCAAATCAAAATATTCAAAAATAAAAATCACAATTTCAAAACTATTTTCAAAATTTTTGGTATAAAATATTCTCAAATCTACGGATCTAAATTTGATCAACCGTTCTGGCGGCGCTATCTTTGGCAAAAAAGCTCTTACTCTTTTTAGTTTCCGCTAACCTTCAGTTTACAAAAATTAATACAAAAATTCATCAAAAGTATTTGGAGGAGAGGAAGTTAAAAATTACTTTGTAACACGACAATATTTTTTAGTCTTACTTCCGTAAGTAATAATCCGTGGAAAATAAAATACTTTGATAAAATAAACAAATTCAACAATATTAAAATAATTAATTTTAACTGTTAAGTAAAGAATACATATTATCTACTTACATAGAAAAATAATATTAAAAAAACAATATTTTTTAAATTAATAAATTTTAATAAATTTTTTATTATTTGTTTATTTTAACATTACATACTACTAACTACCATATTATTCACTTAAAAAATTAATTTTTTAAGTTAATTTTTTTTTATTTTGATAAAACTACTATTATATGTATAACATAAAATGCCGATAGCAGCATGCTGATTCAAAAGATATTTTTCAATTTTTTTTTTTTAATTCTAAAGTTAAAATTTCCGTCTCAAATCTAAACAAATATTATTTTTACTAAGCAGTTAATATTAATTGATATTTATAATAATAAATTAGACGAATATTGGGTGTAAAGGGGAAGCAAATCAAACAAATTAACTGCTGGCCAACGTTTCGGACTATATATTAATCCATCCTCAGGGCTAAAATATAAAAACAGAGGTGCTACAATGTTTTAAAAATAAGAGTGTCCAGGGGGACGCATACCACAAACATGACATAATTTTGTCATGAACGACCTTCTGTGTAACTTCTTTGGATTCATCTCTTTTGAGGTGCCTTTCCTCTTATTATATGTGGATGACATATTAACGGCGATTCCAGCTAATAATTAGATATTTGCATTGAAATTTTAAATAGTTACGACAATTTGTTAACTTTTTCGTATGAACTGGAATCGGAGGGCACTCTTCCGTTTTTGGATTTACTCGTTAAGAGAGAAAATGATGGTTCCCTTAGTACAGATGTATACAGAAAGCCCTCTTCTACAGAACGCCTGCTTAATTTTAATTCGTCGCACCCTATGAGACAAAAAGTCAACGTTATTAATACACTAAAACGCAGAATAGAAAATTGCGTACCATTGGAGAAGGTGGGAAGCAGATTGCATGATCTTAAGAAACAACTTTTAAAGAATGGTTATCCAGGACGATTAGTAGACAGCGCAGCGCCTTGTTCAAGAGAAACCCATTAACATCTACGATTAAAGAACCGAAGGGCGATCATGAAGAGAGACCAAAATATAGCAAAATTACGTACCATCCTATTTTGGCAGAAAAACTTAAATACATCTTTAGAGAATGTACTGTTAAGGACAACATACAACTTGCGTTCCACAATCCCTTGGCTCTTAATCGAATCCTCTTTTCAAGAACTAAAGATAGAACTACGGTTTTGGATATGGCCAATGTGGTATACAGGATAACGTGCACAGAATGCAGAAAAGAATATGTTGGACAAACTTCTCAACGACTATCTAAGAGAATATACCAACATCGTTACGATATCCTGCATGGTAAATCTAGAACAGGACTATCAGCGCACACGATAGAAAACCACCATAACTTCAAAGATGAAGAAGTTGAAATATTAGCATCCGAAAGACATTGGGATAGGCGTTTGTTTATGGAGGCGTCCTTTATTTCCACCAGTGATAATAATATCAATATTCAAACTGATTAGAAGAGAATCAACAATGGCTATTCTAACCTTTTGAAGAACCACAAACAGAAGATGGGTGTTTTGCAGCGACGGTGATAGTGGCCGGTAGCAGGTGGACGTATTTGTTTTTTGTTTGCTGAGTTTGTTTTCTTTTTTGCTATGCGTAGATTTTTATATATTGTTTTTAAACCAGTACTATGGGGGTGTTTTCAGGGTTTGACGTATAATGTTATTTTTTATATTGTTAATTTTGATTTTAACTTTTCCTTTTGACGTGGTGTGTTAGCGGGAAATTTTTAAATTGTGTTTAGATCGTATTTTATTGGACGTGAATGTAACTGTCTCTATCGGTTATCTTGCAGAAGAGATAGTCCTTATCATTGCGTGCGTTTTATTTTATTATGAGAAAGATTTTTGACTACAATTGCGTTTTCTAGTTTTATTTTTACACGTTTTATTTGGCAATTTTGTTAGATTTTTATTCTTTTTGACGACGATCGTCAAAGTAACTGTTTTTGTGTATCCATGTCAATTCCCGACAACATACTGCATTTTCAAACGTTTACCATCACCAACTGTTAAGTATGTTTGCGTTCTCTTGGACACTCTTATTTTTAAAACATTGTAGCACCTCTGTTTTTATATTTTAGCCCTGAGGATGGATTAATATATTGCGGTGGAATTAGATTGTTTTTTTTTAAACAATCAAACCCTTTACCAAACTTGAAAAATACCTCGACTAGCTCTTTTCGCGGTGGAGCAATTCGACCACAGGAGTGAATTCCTGTGACGATGTTCCAAAATAATTCTTCTTCCAAAATTAATTATCCAAATTTATAAATCGTAAATTTAATTTCAAATACAATTTTAAGTCAAACTTTAAATGGGCTCGTTTGTTTTAAACTTATGCGCGTTCAAAACGTCTTGTTATCGCCAGCTGTACACTCGTACAAATGCAAATTTTACTTTTAATTTTACACCAATTTAAAATCGTTATTTTCGATCGCTCTCTTCAAATTCATCAAATCAATTAATCTTTCCAAGTTTATCAAATCAATTGAATCAACTACCGCTCGGTAGCAACGCATCAAAAAATCCAATTCCAATTCTCAAAATTATATCCAAAATATTACGCAATAATGCAAACGCATCAAATCACTTTATTTAATCAATCAAAATATTACTCACAATTTCAAATAACAAAATCTCATTTCAAAACTCAAACTCAGCGGGCATACAAAATTTTCACCTGCTGTCCGCCATGACTGGCACAAAAAGCCTCTCTTTCTATCCTTTTCTCCCCACTCTGCACTTTTCCAAGTCAAATTTTAAACTTAAAATTAACAAATTATTTCAATTTAGCACAGGGTGGGTCGAAATATTTTGTTTCACGACAATATAGTCCGAAACGTTGGCCAGCAGTTAATTTGTTTGATTTGCTTCTTCTTTACACCCAATATTCGTCTAATTTATTAAGAATAAGCAAGGGAAAAATATTTTGTTTACATTCCAAATTAATTAATATATTTTTGTATGGGATTAAAGCTTCACTTGCACTAAATTTATTAATTAGAAATGGAAGGAATAAATACTGATAAATTGGTTCCGATCCGATCCGACATACTCCGCGGTTCTCGATGAACGATGATGAACTTCATGGCAATATGGAGTTCCAAGCCTATCCTTTTATCTCCAGTCGACTGATGTTGGCGGCGGGCTGTGAATTTTGTAAGGTTGGATTTTTCTTCTTTAGCACTAGGCTTTGACTAGCTGGATCTTTGGGTTCTGGGAGGTGCGATGGGGTTTGTAACAAGCGCGTTATAATAAAGGAATCCGCTTATTCTGAGGCCGCGAGTGTGGAGAGCGGTGTGGAGAGCGGTGTGGTTTAACTTCTTCTGCTTCTTTTCTTCTTTCTTTATTCTTCTTCATCTTTTGTGTGCATTTGTCGTGGCGGTTTGTGATTGGTCCCCGGGTGGCCGGAAGGTGGCGTCGAGGATGGAGCGAGAAGGAGGTTCTCGGGCCGGCGGTGTCCAATATTGAAGCCGGGATCGTATTGGCCAAGTTGCGCAATTAGCGGGTTTTCCGCGGATTTCGTGGATTTTTAGAGGTTCTCCGCCTGTTTTTTGATGAATTCGTCGATGGTTTTAACGTTTGTATTGGCGTGAAGTCGTCGGTTGGTGACCTAATACGGACAGTCGACAGCGTGACAGAGGCATCTATTTTGGATCACTTGCAATTTCTTGATATGTGTGGCGGCCGCGTTTCCCCAGACTGGAGACATCGTGGGCCTGATGTCCGATGGGCCTGATATCCGATGATGGCCTTGCAGATCCGAATTTTATTGCTGGGAGACATAGGGCTCTTTGAGTTGATCATCGAATAAAGTTTGTGGAAGGCGGCTTTACTCTGATTTGCGACTGCTTCTATGTGTTATTTCCTTTTAAGGCGGTAATCGAGCGTGACCCTTAGGTATTTTGCCGTAGTTGTCCAGGGTATCGGTTCTTCAAACATGAAGATGTTCGTTCTTATCGGGTTTTTGGCTTGTTTTGCACGGAACATTGTTGCGGTGCTCTTGCGTGAGTTTACCTTAATCCGTTAGGTTGCAAACCATTTTTCCAGGTCATTTGTTGCTTCTTGAAGGCGGGCGGCGGCGAGATCCTGGTTCAACGAGGATGAGTAAACTGCTGTATCATTGGTATACAGCGAAATCTTCGTTCTTAGATTCTTTGGGGCTTGAATGTCGCTCATGAAGATGTTGAAGAGGGTCGGGGCGAGGATGGACCATTGTGGGACTGCGGCTGTGATGAATTGCTCGAAGGAGCGAGTGCCCTCAAATTTGATCCTGAAGCGTCGGTTTTTTAAATATAGGAAGCAACTAGTTGGAGGAGTGCTGGTTGAATGTTGACCTTGAGCATCTTGAATAGAAGGCCTTGGTGCCGGGCCTTTGAGACGTCAAGTAGTACCACCCCGGTGTATTCCTTCTTGTTGTATCTGAGGGTGATGTGCTCGACCAGGCGGAGAACTTGTTGTACTGTGCTGTGGCCAAGGCGGAAACCAAATTGTTCATTTTGTAGGATGTCGTTATCGAAGATGGATTTATTGAGTCATTTTCCGATGATGCGTTCTGCGATTTTTCCCAGGAACGGGAGGAGGTTGATCGGACGATAATTTTTGACCTTCCTGTCGTCTTGACCCAGTTTGGGGATGACTACTACGTCAGCCAATTTCCAATCTCGCGGAAAGTGGCGGAGACGAAGTGAGGCGTTGATGATGCCTGCGATTGCCGTGACTGCCTTGCGTGGTAGTTCCTTGATGGAGAGGTTTGAAATTCCGTCTTGTCTTGGGGCTTTTCTGTTCTTCAACAAACGTATGACTTGCGTTACTTCGGCTATTGTGGTTGGTTTGATGGGGGTGGGGTCCACAACGTCGAGATTTGATTGGGTGTATTCTTCTACCAATCTAATGTGGTTCTAATCTAGACGTTCCATATGCGGGCTGCATTGGGAAACGAAGTTTTCGGCCTTTTCCTGATCGCTTTTGGATTGGGTGCCGTCGAGGCGGGAGATGGCGGGTGTGCGTTGGCTTTTAGGCTTGAGGAGAGCATTGGCCATCCTCCAAGCGGATTGATCCTCGAAGTTCAGGGATTTGATTTTCTCCGTTCAGTCTTGGTCGTGGTGGGCTTTGACTTGCTCTTTCAGTCTTGCTCTTTCAGCCGATTATATCTTTTTTTGTCGTCCGGGTGAAGAGTTCGTTGGGAGAGTTTCCTAGCGCGGCATTTTTTCTGTATCAGCGCTTTCAATTTTGGAGGGAGGCGATCTCTGATGTGGGAAACGTAGACGTTTTTCGTTGCATATTGAATGGATTGCAAAATGGTCGATTGAAGGGTTCAGTTTCGTGGATGTTGCGATGATCGGGATCTTGTTCATGTTTTCCAACAGATGATAATGGAAAGTTGGCCATGAAATTTTTGGTCGAGTTGTCGCGGTTGTTGTACCGTTGTACCGGTATGCGAGTAGCAGGTTGTTGCGGTTTTCGATATATTATCATTGGTTATATTATAGTATATACAGCAGAATCTCGTTTATATGCTAGATTGTTTGCAAGCTCTGTCTTTATAATCCATCCTTTATAAGATAGACTGATCAAACAAAGCACGGGTCTTAATAATACAAACTTCTTAGATTTTTTAATTTTTTTTATTTATTAATTTTAGTTTTTATTTAAAAAAAAGATAGATATATCTTCGTAAAATTTTATAATATCGTAAGCATTCACAGAAGTGTAGATCATTGATTGCTTAAACTTTTGTACATATGTATATTTAACAATATTTATTTTGATTAAATTAAAAAAATTTTTTTTCGGTGGTGGGTTTGCAGATAGTGCACTATAATCTCATTATTTTCAATTAAGCGTGATTACCAAACTCGGCTGACGCATCGTTTTGACTCGATAATGACTTATTTTTTACACTAATCACATGAATTATTATTTTTATTATTTTGATTCACGAATACAATAAAACTGTAAATGAAAGTACACTTAACCCAATATTTAGTTCAAACATAAAATATTTGTATCCGACATTAATTTTCATAAAAAAATCGAATTGATTTTGAGTAACTGCCATAGGCGAGCTAGGGGATGCTTATAGTCTCCTGCAGATAATAAATAAATTATTGCTTGCAATGCTATTTTTCATCCAAATTCTTTTAGTAAATTAAAAAAAAAATACATACTATATATTTATTTTTTGTTTCAGTGGCACTTTTTTCATATTTTAGGTTTAAAGCAGTGAACGATATTTGCAGAAAAAATAGTTTAAGTAAATTAATATATACCAGAAACTCAACTTCTTTGTATTATGGATTGCTAGGTGCATTTGGTATTATGATCGTCGGGAATTTTCAAGAAACTAATATTTTTGTGGTTCATTTGATTGGAGCTTTTCTAGCATTTGGGTTGGGAAGCATTTGGCAGTGTTATCAAGTAAGATTTATTTATTTATGCTATTATCATTAAAAAATATACAAAGAATGTCACACACACAATATTATAGTACACTAAAAATTTTATTAAAAGCGGGCAAATAACTAATGAAAAACAGCTCTTGCGATATACACAATGCTGCAATGGCTAACAATATCGTTGAGGTTAGGTGTAATACCTTTTATTCGTTTATATTTCTTGGCAAGAACTGTGTATTGTTTAATTTTCTTTTTTTTTGCTTTTAGACATGGATATCGTTTAAATTGTATCCGATAGTTGGTCAACCCTGCACTAATAATACTAGATTGGTTTTAACAATTATCGGAGGGATTACAGTGAACGTGAGTTTTGTGTTTGCGGTGCTATCGATAATCAATTTCAAAGGTAGTAAATTTTAATGGACTCTAATATCCTTATCTAATATTATCTTTCTATGTAGGATCCGATATAACCAAATGGAACGAACAAGATGGAGGTTATAAATATCACCTCGTCAGTACTGTGACCGAATGGATAGTTGCCATATCGACAATGAGTTACGTCGTAACTTTTACATCAGAATTTAAAGATATAACAATGGAACCTATAGAAGTTAGTGTTAAAGAATCGGCGGTTAATACTAATAATATAAATATTATAAACGACATCAGGCAGAGAGATAGGGCAACATATAATAGATATTGATGTTTTAAGTGATATTATGATTACAATTAAGTATTTATACGACGGTGATACTAACATAATTATTACATTGATTTTCAATATTAGAGTCAAGTAGTTTTTTTTTACCTGTAAATTGCTATATAAGAATTTATTTTTAATTTTGATGTCAAAGAAATGGAAAAAAGCTTTGAAAATTTAATAAAACAGCTTTCGAAGAATAACCACAGTGCAATTGCTTCGAAATTAAATTTTTTTATTTATAGAAAATAAACTGATTACAATCCTGCTTACTTTGACTAAGCTACTTGCTATTAGGATTCGAAAGCTACCTATAGTCTAATTTTTTGAATTTTTCTTTCCTGGTTATTTATAGTTTCAAATTACCTGAATAGAGGAATAAATAAATTAACGAACTACCCCTATTGGTAATAAATTCAAAAATTCTATCTCTCATAGTGCAAATTAATTTTTGGTGCTCCCACGTTTTGGTAATGAGTTGAATTTTCATAATTTAAAAAAAATTAGATTATAGGTAGCTTCCGGACCCTATACCCATTAGCTGAGTAAAAATGAGCAGAATTGCAATTTTCATTAAAATGTGAGTGAACAGAGTGAACATACAGAGTTATCTCTGTATTGATTTCGCTTATGCATTTTAGTGTGCATTATCGCTATTGATATCATAATAATATCATAATGATAATAAAAATAAAATAAAATATATTTTTGCAATTGCAGAGACTTGTACTGTAATTTATATATTATTAACGATAAGAAAATTGAGATTTCGAGTTACTATGCACTCAAAATTACACTTGTTTGTGCTTAAATTTGTTAATGGTGCTTTTATAGAATAAGTTTTCAAGTGTGATATTAGAGTTTTTAATTTTTGTATTTCATGATCTTTTCTGTGAAGCTTTTGTTTTCAATGTGAATAAAGCTAAGCTGTTGATTTGAATGTCTTTAGCATAAAATGACTTCCAGACTTAAAAAATTTTTTAAGATAGCATTCTATAGTATATCTAAACAGACCTAATAATTATTACTATGTAAAAATGTTCAGTAAGTCTCTTGTTACATAATATGCTACATATTAAATATAAAGATACTTTCCTAGTACAATAATATGTTTTTTAGACTTTTATATTACTTTAATATTGATAAAATCATGGATAATATAATCAGGATTAACTTGATATGTTTTGAAAAACCTTTATTGTTTTTTTTTAAATTACAATATTTTTCTAAAATTTTCTACAAAGCTTAATTTCTTCAACCAAAAAAAAGAAAAAAATTTAAAAACAATTTTTAATTATATTGTGGTTTATACTTACATACTATTGCAAAATGATTTAGTTTTTTACATATTACACATATTGTATTAAATGCTGGACACGAACCAATCGCATGTATATCACCACAATACTTACAATCAATTTTTTTAACCATGTTTTCACACGGGTTATTTTTGTTTTGATTCTGAGTACGTTTACCCGTTTCTGTAGGTGCAGGGCGATCTTTTGCATTGTATGTCTTCTCTGCAAGATTTTTTTTTGGAATTCCACCTGGTAATCGAAGAACATGCAATTCGGTCAATTCCATTGCGCGACATTCTTTTACTGTTGTTTCTATATCCAAATCGTCCATTAAAAATAAACGTTCTTGAAGTTTTTTATTTGAAATTCCAGCTATAATTTGAGTCATGATAAGACTATTGGTTAAGTCGCCAAATTCGCAAATTTTAGATTTTTGCTTAAGAGATGAAAAAAAGACAATAAAAGGTTTGTTTTCCTTGTTTTGTATTAAAAAACTGATATCTATTAAAAGCCAGGGTAGATTTGGGATTGCAATACTTGTCAAATTTTGTATAAAGATCTTGTAGCAAAATGTCATCTATAACCGACAGGTCTAATTGGTTGTATATGTCACGACCATGTTGGCCAATTATATGAAGAAAAAGTGCGCAAGCTGAACTATCGGTTTCTCGTATTCCAGAGGCGCTTAAGTAAATTTTAAAATTCTGTTTCCATTTGTTCCAATTTTCGCCTAAATTACCGTTTGTATCTAAAGGTTGCGGTTGGCTAATATTTATCGTCGCTGTGTGCATTGTAGCCATTTCATTTATAATTTAGTATAAATTCTAAAAATAAGAAAACTCAATATTAAAAAATAGTAGTAAATAAATATTATTTTTACCTTCAGTTAAAATTGTTAAGCAAAATATTCATTGACTTTATTTCCGACTATAGCCAACAACCGACAGCACTTCTCTGTTATTAATCTAATAGCTTGCTGCATTATCTAATTGAGAATTATCGGCACATATCGATTACGATGCACCAATCACCACAGTTCAAGAAAAAAATTATTTTGGAAGTCCCTACCTATTCGTGTTCAAAACACTTCTTGTTTTGAATGAACGCTCAAGTTTTGATTTCTAACAAAATTTGGAAGAAGTTAACAAATGTGGATTAAATAGTTCTTGCTTATCCAGCAAGGAAACGGCGATTTTAAGTCCAACCAATGCACTTTTCACTCGAACACTTCTCACCAAAGAGTTAGGACCTTCAAAGGCAAGATTTTAACAATATATTGCCAAAATAAGTAAGACTCAATTTCAATTGCATTTAAAAATCACCTGAAATTATTAGTTCAAAAAAGTAAAACGCAAATAAAGTATGTAATACTTATGTACTTACATTAATGATATCTTATCAATTTTTATAATGTATTTTGCACAACGTTTTTTCCTCAATTGACCTACCCAGACAACAAGAATGCGATAAAGTAGTATAAATTATATTTAAAATAAATTATTAAAATTTATTTTTTATTTTAGCAGATTTATAATTTTTAAGTAATTTTAAATGAGGTTGGTACAATCGGCCCTTAGGAATAAGAAAAAATACAAGATTGCCAAAAAATTTATGGGTTGAGTATGATTTTGTAGTAATTGGCATGTACATTTTATAATTTTATTTAATTTACGTTTTCGATATATATGCGATCGAACCTTTAAAAATCCTCGGTTTCTTCTGCCAAGACGTTAATTACGTAAGAGTTTAGGGAGAGAGGGAGGTATTGGAAATCTTACGGACCCTTACGGGGCGGGGAATTGATATTTCTTACGTAAGTTTAACTTAAAATGATTTTTAAATTAAATTTTTCTATTTTTACGTTGGTATACTTTTTACGTTGATAATCCCTTGATATACAGGTAACAAATATTCAAAATTGTACCAATAAACAATATAATTAATTGTTATAGAGTTGACGCCGCTTATTGGAATTACGGTTAATCACGGTTTTAGATAAGTTGCCAAAAAATAGTCAGCGGAATGCAATACGAAGAAGGGGGGAGGTCAAAAAAGGAGGAGGGAGTTGCCACAATTTTACGTACCTTTACGTGGGGAGGGGGGGGGGTCATAAATTACAAAAATCGTCCTTACGTAATTAATGGACGCTCCCCAACAGCTTTATCGCTGAGTTTTCTTTATTTATTTAAGATATATAATTCTCAAGTGATTAAAAATAGGGTTTGTCGTTAAAATATTACAGCTCTACGTGTCTAAATAAAATTTTTTTGATCGAATTTGAAAACTATTTGCAGTACAGCTTATTTGTTATAAATTAATAAGCCAAAAACATTTAACAGTCTCCCATCCAAATTTTTGGAAGCGAACAAATTCAGAAAAATAAAATTAAAAAAATATAGTGATTATTTATTTTATTTATAAATTAACAGTGAAGAGATAATAGTCTGCACTGCGAGAAAAAGTTTTGAATCAAAACAAATTTAAAACTATATTTTTTATTTTATTATTGGAAATAAATACATTACAGTTTTGTTTCAAAAGTTTCGAAATTTTTAATAAAAATAAAATAGAATTTTCAATATGTGTTACATACGAGTATAATTAACTCAACACAAAAATATTTCAAATCACTGACGTCATCTGTAGTTATCAAGATTTTGACGATTAACTACACAATAAATCACATAAAAATAATAATACAATAAGCATATTAAGTAATTTGCACGAAAATTATTGAAAACGCTTTTATTAATTTTTAATTTGCAAATACAAACTATAAATTTAAAAATTCAATTAAGATGTACCTGCATTAAATGTACTTATGTACATTTCCTACTTTTGTAACAATTATAATTATCGGTGTTTTTTTATTTTGAGAAAGTGGAAGCAAATTCTTCTTTTTTAGGATTCACGCTCTGTGCCTCCGTAATTAACAGAACTGGTTATTTTTTTATCCTGGGCTCCATCACGCAATTACTAGAAAAGATCTGTTCCAGGTGTGGTGAGGAGTTTATTTGCTTTAGTAAAGAATATTCTCATTACACTTTCAAAATATTTTTGAAAGAATCAAATAAACATAAGAAATCATAAAAACTAAAAAAAGCTAAAAAGAATTTTTTTGGAAATATCTAATAACGTTTATTTTGAATGCCAGTACTTTATTAAAAATTAGATATATCTGTTGCAAATTTGGTATATTGACGGTAACTTATAAATTAGGTACTAAATTTTTGTTTGTAACAAAAATTGTTTTATTGAAAAAACTTAGAAAAAAATTTAATTTTTGAATTATTATTTTCTGATAGGTCGGATTTAACCGCTTCTAGAATCCAGCTCCCCAATGCCATGGTTTAGTTGCCTTATACGGTAATTAGGTAATTTCTTCCTGCTGCCACACACTGAAAGTTTGATTTAAAATAAATGGGATAAAGGTAAAAGTAAGGTTGCAATTCTTGAGTGTAGCATGTTAACTCGGCTCACAGGTTTTTATAGATATAAAAATTCTTTCAGAATTTGAAAGATGACATTAAAATGAAGCAATTGAACTATGGACGAATCTAAATTTTTCCTTTAATTTCCGAAATAATCGAATTTTTCATGTAAGAGCTCGATGTGTTGCGCTTATTTTAGTGGGCGGAGCTACCGACGGTTGAATTAGTCTTGCTACTGCTAACATTATGTTATAAATTAATTTAAAATAGAAATTCGTTAATTATAGCCAAATTTAACTTGAAAACAATGATCTGCGTCTTTGAAGATCTGTAATTTTTGAGTTCTGGGTATTTTAGGGATTATGCTTCGAGATCTGTGTCTTCTAGATCTGCATTTTATGCCTAAAAATACTGTTATAAAATAAAAACACGCCATGGAGAAGCCAATCTTATGGAAACAGCCAATCAAATGTATGCCTGCAGCCTTTGGCCGTTTTTACGAGTATTTTTGTATAATCTATAAAATTTAATTTTTATATTTGTAATTTATATCATAGACTACCATAATTGCTTTGAAAATTTTTAAATTCATGAGACGACTTAACGTGCTACTCCCCAATTCTTCATATCGTTCAATATGAAACATAATAATATAAAAGAAACAATATAATGTACCATGGTTATTGTGACTTACAAGTATAAAAATAAATTATTCAAATAATTTTCTCTAGGTAACTATAAAATAAATGTTTCGTTCAAGTTAAACTACTTCAGAATGCCTTAATTCTGTTTCACTTGGCACTAATTTCATATGAATTTGTTTAAATTGTATTGATTTAAATTCACGTGTAAATGTTGCGATATAAACAAACATAAAAAGCGCTAATATCCATTCAGTAAACGTTCCTGCTAGTCGCAATTCGAAACCACCGTCTTCTTCTTTCCAGTATACCACCGATTTTCCTTTAAAAAAAATTAATGTAAAAAAATAAGTAAATAAAATTAAATAAAATTATTGCTAGCATACCTGTGAAATACTTCAGTGACTGAAAAGCACATACAAGATTTGCTGTAATAAGAGGTAATAACCAAAGAGACAAAAACAGTCTTAAGTAATACATATGCATTGAGATTCCATGAGAAGGAAGTTTTTTGAACAACTTGGTGAATTCATAAGAAATTCTGGTCTACGATATAATATTATTAACAATATAACCAATATGCAAAACTATTTGTCGCAGTAAGATTGTCTTAGCAAAATCAAAATCAAAAAAAAGATGTGCAAACCTTATGGGAGTTTTTGTAAGTACATCAACTTTATAGTACTAGTAACTTTAAATAAATCTTTTTAGAACGAATTCCAACATTATGACCCCCTCTCTTTCTTGGTCACAATCTTCGGCCCCCCTCTCCAAGAACATGCTATGGTCATAAATCGAAGACTGGTTATTTTTCTAAAATCGGATTTACAATGAACATACACTGAGATTTTCGTGCGGATGTCACATTTGGTTAACCTGGTTATAATTACTTAGTTATATTTTGTAACTCCCCCTTCCCCTTGGCATGGACGCTCTTTGAACGTTTCATGAACCACTAATTGATTAAAATATGAGTTTGAATGAAAAAAAAAATGACTCGTGATTGTAGTATACAAATTTTGCTGAAAATAATATTACTGCTCCAATAAGTACTGCATTTAAATATATTATAACCTGAATAATAAAATAAAAAGCGCCAATGATAAATGCAAATAGAGCACCAATAAAGTGCACCGATTCAATTGTAGTTTCTTGAAAATTTCCAACCAGACTAACTCCAAAACATGCTAAAGCCCCAATCATAATTGATATTTTATTCCACCATTTATTTATATTTATGAGATTTGTATCTATTGCTATGTCTACTTGACGGTATCGTATGTACATCGAAATTGCCACTAAAAATTTAAATTTTTTAATTATTATAAAAATAACCCAATAATACTGATTGGAAAATTGCAAACTATTTTTTTAGGTTTAAATAAAATAAATCGCAGTTCTTACTTAAAATAGCTCCTATATTTAAAAATTGTCCAAAAATACAACTTTCAGGGGGCAGTGCACCTGTATCACTAATATATGGGAAGAACGCGTATACATTTCCATCCAGAACAGATACCAAATATCTGGAATAAAAATCACTATATTTAAAGCAAATATTACGTAACTAAGAAAAACAAATAAAAAAAACTAGCGAAGGTGGGAACAGAACCGCGGACTCACTGGTTCCTTAGATTTTTAAGATTTAAAAAGTCTTTATTAAATTTAATTTTTACAGATTTTAAGGGCCCTAGCAGCTGACAGAAGCCGGTTGGACCAACATATATGTTAAATTACAGATTGAAGTGCCTCATGTATAAATATAACTTCAGATACTATTTTTATAAATTTAATAAATTTTTACAATATTTAATTATGCTGATTTTGATTTTGCAATTGAGTAATATAGATTTTCACATTAATTTGTTGGAAAAGAAGAAGAAAAAACCAACTTACGATAATTCGGCGTTTTACAAATTTTCTATAATAACAGAATATAAAATAACAATAACAAAAAACAAACAGAAAAATAACAATATAACAATAACAAGAAATGAAAAGTTTTCGTTATCACGCAGCACGCTGCAGCTACCTATCTATGGAAAGTTAACGGTTTTCACTTCAATGTCCAGGTATACCTTCAGTGGCGTAGCAGACTGGTTCCTAGTCCAACTCGTTCTTGCCTACGTCACCAAATTTATTGCTAATTGTTTCACATTTTGTCTTCAAACTCCCTCAACAATATTTCAAAGTGGATTTTCTTGAAAATTTCTGGCCATTTGGCTCTACTGCTTTGAAGAGTTGTTATTGGAGAGCTAAACTTTCAGTACAATAAGTGGCAAAAATTACAAAAATGTAGAGGTTTTATAATTCCCTTGTAAGCTTGCCTCGGCGTCGTTCTGGTTTGGCGGAAGTAAAGAAACTTGCGCTGGGTTCTTGGGTTCCGAATATTTACTGTTATTCTTATAAATTGTCAATGCAATATAAGAAAACTCAAATATTAAACCAAAAATAAATTTTATTTATAATTGAAATGTTATAACCAAATAACTACGTCTATTCGATATTATATTTAACTTTGTTCAAATCTATCTTATTTATGACTTTACCCGGTTCAGTTTAGGCAACACGCATAGCACTTCAATCGAAAAATTTTTGTTATTGTAATAGCGTCTACCTTCAAAGCAATTTTATTGGTTTACGTTTCAAGGTTGTTGCTTTAGTACAAATTCCAATATTTTTCTTAAAAGAAACAGACTATAAATCACAAATTTTCCACTTAAGGCAACGGAATATGCACGTCTTGCCCGTTCCTCAACAAATCGGCAAGTTCTCTTTTCCAAAATTATATTCTCCTCTTTTTCAATATTTGATAATCCGATGCGCGAGATTTAAATTTTATCTATCACTGATACTACTTGTACAAAACTTTAAAATTGTTTACAATTTCAACCAAATTAAAATGTCCTTGAAAATTTTGTTTTGTTTTATGTGTAAATTATAAACAAATCACTTCCCATTTCAGATAAGACAATTTCATACAATTTCCAAATGAATACAAATCTCTCCATTGAAACGAAATTCAACAGTTTTCTTATATTGCAACAAATTATTCACCCTTTCTTGCATCTCAACTCACCCAAAAGAGCTCCCAGAGCTAATGACAACTCAATTTTCTGTTAATCAAACGGAACACGACAATATATTACTAGTATTATTTTTGTATATTTTTATAAATGTGTTAATAATAAAAATAAAAATTAAATCCTTAAATTTAATAATATTGTTTTGCCACTTGTAATTTTAGAGACTAGCGCCTTTTCTGCAAAAGGCGCCTTAGGCTTTAACCTAGTCAGCCTAGTGCATATTGCACTGGGTGTACCGTGATTTTAAAATAATTATTTCATTGTTTTTGGTTTGGTAGTACATGATAATTTTCTAAGTTAACTAGAAAGTTGAAAAACAATGTTTTCTGTTTTGAAGTCCAAATTGAAGGTTACGCTATAGCGATATAGTATTATTTATGGTAAGTATATCATAATATAATATAATAGTACTTATATATGACGGTATACGTGTTGGTATATACATATGTACATATATTATCATGTATTTTACTACAATAAAATATTTGTTATGTAATAGTTCTTTATTTAATGACTTTTGTTTGGTTTTATTGAAAGAATATGTAGAGTAGATATTATGTTAGATTTTTGATTTTGTTAGTTTTAAGCCATATTTTTCGTAAAATAAATTATTTTTTTGAATTCAGTGGTTCAATTGAGCAGTGAGATTAACTTGCAAGAATTTTATGGCGATAAGAAAGTCGTACGATATAATAAAGAGTCTCATGTTAGTGTAATTAAAGGGTAGATACAATTTATTTAGGAAGAAAATTAAAAAAAATATTAGAAGAACACCCTATACATTACAATATAATTATAATGCAAGGAAATGATTAAAACCAGTTTACTTTATCGGCGAATAACTATTTTTATTTTCAATCAAATGCCAATATTATTATAGATATTTTGCGAAAGAAATGTAGGTTACAATAGTTTCATGATATTGTGGGTACAATTAGTTTCTTTCGTAATAGTACCGGTACCCATGCATTAGCTTTCATGGTTTCCGGTAATTGTTTTGTTATAAACAATTAAATATAAGAAATAATTAGCATAAATATAATATAAAATATTAGATAATGTTCTAATTTTTTTCAGTTGAATGCACTTCATAATAAAATTATTTCTACATATTTTATATTATTTTTCTGATACCTACTATTTATATCGTTTTGTGATATACTATTTTTTATTATCAAAATTTATAACTGCACCAACAAAAATATTTGATTAAATTTTATTAAATCTACTCTCACAATAGTATTTTCAATTATTCGGTATCATAAAAAGTTAATAAAAAAAAATTAATCTTAAATGATTCAATAGTATTAGTTAAAAAGATTTGTTGAACGTAATAGCATACTTACGAAATAACAAATGTAGTGAGAAACCATGCACATGTGATTCCAGGCCAGTAATAAATTTTAAAACAGTTGGTCAAACCCATATTTTAATAAAAATAATTTTTTTATTAAATCTCTAAAATGTTAGATTATTTTACTCTGAATGTGAATTCTTCTAAAAATAGTAGCCTTAAGTAAACTACCGAAGCATTACGCAAATCACTCTCGGTTTCGATTGTTATTATTACGTAGAATGAATGAATTACATGTCAATAAACTATGTACACACACACATTTACTGGTTCAACAGTAGTATATGGTATGGCACCAAATTCAAGACGTTCTAAAACGAATTGCTTGCGTTTGTTGTGCTATAGTTGCCGCTCCCTCCGTAACATACTCATTGCAACAACGCAACGGTGTGGTACAATTCACCCAAGAGTACTAACGTGTACGAATTTTATGGTTGAACTAGATTGATGCATTATAATTAGCGTTTATTTCATTAGAATGTGCTAAATAATATTTATGTAATTAAATGATAAGCAAAATCATTAGTAGATAATTTAAAATATTTTTAGAAATATTAATCAATATTAAACGGTTACGTCAACGCTGAAATTATACCAATATTGGCGCACAGACGGTATTTTACGCTATTGTCTGCTATTTCCATAGGACGAAATATTAACGTGCTTAACGTAAAATCAAATAAACATTCAGTATGTAATTAAAACAATATTTTTTATCTTATCTCATTAAGGCTGGTAGATTCAGCTATACGAATATGTGTTTTCTCTACATTCAATTTCGTTTTAGTATAAAGCATTCGCTAGCTGGTTATTAGCGGAATAAAATGGCGAATACACCTGGAAGCAAATAAAGTATAAGTTTCAATCTCCCAATGTATCAGCGCTTACAATAAGTCCCTTCAATCAGTCAATCAATCAAGCGTCGAGTTATCCAATACTAAGAGGATAACTAAGATAATAGGGTTAACTATTGTCAAAATATCAAATTTGAAAAGAGTTTTTTTTTTGATAAAAACCAATATTTGAACATTAAATATATAAAAACAATTTTAAAAATCAAAATCTCCGAAATTAATGCTAAACGGACATTGAATTTGAAGAAAATTCCAACCCCCCCCCCCCTAAACCAAGTACGATGCAAAAAACAAAAATCAAATTTTGCCGCTTGGAACAATCAAAGTCAAATTATTTTGATCGTTTTAAAAAATATAATTCTACCTATTAATTCCAAAACCAGTAAATAAAATAATTAAAAAAATTTTAAAACCAATCTACCGAAACATTTTTTTTTAAAACATACATTGTAATTACAAATTACATTAATTATTGTAGAAAGACCCAATTTCAAGATTTTATGCTATTTGAATGTGGTGTAACAAACTATAACTATTCAATTAAATAGCTTTGTCCTACTATATAATTACTATATAATAACTTACGAAACTGAATTAATTATAATTTTTAATTTAACATGTAAAATTTAAATTTGATCGTAAATATAAAATTTTATTTAAAAAAAATAATTTTTATAACAGCTAGGAAACTTCGCGTACAACATTATTAATGTACAACTTACATATGTTTAGAAAACTAGTAATTTTCTAGTGACGGAAGATTTCTCTGAAATATTATTTTGTTAAGTTTTTATTTAAGAAATACGTTAAAATGATTATGCAAATTTTAATGCAAAAAATTTAAAATTTTCTTTTTCGTCAATGAAAAAAAAAAAAAGAAACGAATCGGCTTTACCGACCTCTAGTCAAATGTAAGTAATTTTAGTTTTCCAACAACTTACTTGTGAATTAATTACGAACAGTACAAATAAATAGTAAAAATCGGAATTAGACACACTCTAAACAGCCAGAAGCTAATTACATAGAGTGTGTGTAACGTAGCATCGGAATGACTCGCTTGCTTCAAGAAGCAACGGGACCTACGACTTAACGTGGAATCCGAACCACGATGGAGGACAGATCAATTAAGTTTTCAACCCGGATTGGGGATAAAACTCGTGGTTCCCAAGCAAGAGTCGTTCTAGGGACTTACTAAGCTAAATTCCTTCGAATTTCCCAAATGTATGGCAGCTTCATTAAATCTAAATAATTTTTCATAATCTGGGGCTTTTTTTAAATTACATTTAATGATTAAGGTATTTAATTTACTACAGCGTGTAATTAATTATGATGTCGCGAATATCACAGCGTCGAGTGCACATCGAGGGAGATCCACTCTCTTCCTAGTAGCACACTTTGCTCAGTAGGACCAGTCTAGAGAGATATTTTTAGTGAGTACGGCGTTTTGACAAACGCAACCACGGCAAATCTCAGATCCATCCAGTATTGACTGACAGCTTTCGGGTAATTTATTTAATGAACTAGTATTGATGAATGCCTGCCCTGTGCATACGTAGTGATATAGTTGCGGTTTATTTTTCAAATTTGAGACGATAAAAGAGAAAATCTAAGATTTTTAAGTGACAGAAACGAACAAAGGAGGTCAAAGATCCGTATACAAGATTGGAGAAGAGACCGGAGCACTGTTTATACTCGATTGAAACTTGAAATTTTATTGAATTTGCAGGTTAACCACGTTTGTTATTTTTAGATGGTGCCAACCTTTAGTAAAGAGGGAAATTGTTACATCGCACCAAAGAGAAACCAAACACAAGAAAAGGAAACCTTAAGAAAATAAATATAACATAGGTACCTCCGAAGCGTTGAGCTGGGTGCTTGTGCTATACGCGAATAGAAATTAAGACGTGTGGAAAGTGTAAGGAAGAGAATAAAACAGAAATTATCAACACATATCACATCGAAGAGAAACCTGACAAGAACGACTACAGATGAAAAAGAAAGAAGAGGTAAGGTCGAGGTCAAACTCATACACACCCGTTAAAGACTACATTAAAAGAAGAAGAGAAGAAGAAATAGCTGACGAACAGACAAACGTGTTTCAGAAAAGTAAAAAAACCATTAAGTCACCGGTAAAGGAAACCGCTAACATAACGCAAGAACGTTTGAAAGAACAAAACGAGATGGATGAACTAAAGAACATGATAATGAACCTTACAGGGGTGGTAAACAGAGGCTTTCAGGAAACCCACCAAGAAATCAAGGAGAACAGTAAAGATGTCAAGATTATAAAGGATAAACTGGATGTACTCGAAATAAAATGGAATGAGAAAAGACAAGAATTGAAAAAAGAAATCGAAGAACTTGTGAAAGCAAAAGAAGATCAAGAAAACAGAATAGAGAAACTTGAAACCCAAATAGAAAGAAATGAAAAAGAGGGAAAGATGTGTAACATAGTCATTAAGAATTTCCCGAATAGTGGACCAATTACATGTAGCAAAGTCGAAGAATTCCTAAATAGAGAAATACAAGCACAAGTAAACGTGATAGATGCGTTCAAAGTGGGAAGAATGGAGGAAAACCGAGTAGTCGTGGTAAAACTGAGAATCTACACGCAGAAAATGATGGTAATCGATAATAAGAGCAAACTAAAAGGTACCAAAACATACATAGAAAGCGACATGACAACTCAAGAGAGAGAAATACAAAACAAAGTATGGAGTATGGCTAAGAAAGCAATTAAAAACGGAGAAAAAGTAAAGGTTGGTTACCAGAGGATGTACAAACAGGATAAAATATATGCATGGGATAAGAAGAAAAAATGCTTGAAACTAAAAGATGATATAGGTGGTAATCGGAAAACAACAATGGATACAAGAGACTCAGCAAAAAACTAACAGAACGGATTGGAGTGGATGGAACGTCTCAGCCTGAACCTCTATGCATAGCTACAGAGACGAAGAAGACAGTAACGCGATTCAAAAAGACAACTGAAGTGGACACCAGAATGTTAACAAGAAAAAGAAAGCAAAACGCAATAAGAGTAGGCACATGAAACATCAGAACGCTGCTGAGACCTGGGAAAGTAACAGAAATTGAACAAGAACTGAAGAGATACAGAGTAGACATAGCGGCATTACAAGAACTGAGATGAAAAGGTGAGGGTGAAATAAAACGGAAAAACTGCACTGTGTTTTACTCAGGTGAACTAAATCAAGAAAGACATGGCACCGGTTTTATGGTGATGGGAAAAATGGTAAATAGAGTAATGAATTTCAAGGCTGTGAACGGAAGACTAGCATAATTAAGAATAAAAGCAAAAACGAACTTATCAATTGTAAATATATATGCTCATACAGAAGATAGTAGCGAAAAAGAAAAAGATGACTTTTACGAAGAGATAGAAACGTTTTGTGAAAGCGTGCCTAAGCAAGACATGTTGATAATTCTGGGGGATTTCAGTGTAAAAATTGGAAAGGAAGACCACATAAGTCTGATTGCAGGAAAATACACTTTACATGATGAAACAAGTGCAAATGATGACAGACTATGCAATCTAGCTGAAACAACTAACACAGTGATTATCAGTACCAAGTTTGAACATAAAAGACTTCACAAAGTAACATGGGTATGGCCAGGCGGAAGCAACGAAGATGGAAACCAGATAGACCATGTGCTGGTATCAAAGAAGATGGAAAACATGATAATAGACACAAGAACGTACAAAGGTGCAAACGCAGACTCTGACCATTACCTGGTAATAACGAAAATAAAGCAAAAAGCAACAAGCTATGACAGAACAAAAACCAGAACACAAAAAGTAGCAATTGAAAAACTTGAGAACAGAGAAGTCAGAAAACGGTACGAAGATAGAGTAAAGGAAAAACTTACTAAAAGCGAAAAAGTGAGCAGTCTAGATCAAGAAATGAACAACATTACACTCTGTATACACGAAAGCGCAAAAGAAACAATAGGATACAGAAAAGAGAAGAGAGACAAAGAATGGTTTGATGAAGAATGCGCCGTATACAATAAAGTCAAAACGGAAAGAAGAGCAAAATAGTTAAGAACAGGAAGACAGGAGGACTTGATAAAATACAGAGATAGTATAAAAGAAGCCAACATTATATATAAACAGAAGAAAAACACATGGATCATGGAGAAAATGGAAGAAATTTAAATGAGCAACAAATTCAACAACACAAGAATTTTTTACCAACTGTTAAGAAACAGAAAACCGAGACATATAGTAAAACGAAAAGGACTAATAGGTGAGGAAGGAAAAACAGAATATGATCAGTCAAAGATTAAACAAATATGGAAGAAACACTTTCACAAATTACTAAATGCGAGACAAGAGTACCAACAAGAAAACATAGAAAATATAAATGACAACAGTCAAGAAATAATAGGTCCAACATCTGATGAAATAATAGCAGTAATCCAGAAGATGAAGAATAGCAAGGCACCTGGAGGAGATGAAATATACGTGGAACTCATAAAGTCTGGAGGTGAAGAATTATGCGAAAGGATGTGCAAACTGATACAGCAGGTATGGAGGAAGGAAAGAATGCCCAAAAAATAGAACAAAGGCGTAACTGTACCTCTGAAAAAGAAAGGCGCAGCAGAGGAATGTAAGAACTACAGAGGCATAACATTACTAAACTCATCCACTGCAGTCCAGTCTACATTGAATTATAGAAGACTGAAAGAATATACCAAACAAGTGGTGGGACCATATCAATTCGGATTCAGTGAAGGAAAGTCCACGGTAGATGCAATACACATAGTAAAAAGAATTATAGAAAAGTCAAATGAGCACAACATAGAAATTCATATGCTGTTCGTGGACTTTCAGCAGGCGTTTGACAAGGTCAACAGAGAAAAACTGTATGAAGCGATAAAAGAGATGAAAATACCAAATAAATTGATACGACTGATAAAAATTACCCTAGATAACACCATGGCATGCGTTAGAACCGAAGAAGGCACAACAGAACATTTCATGATCAACAGCGGTGTAAGACAGGGGGATGCTTTGTCAGCGACACTTTTCAATATAGTAGTGAAAAAGATAGTGAGAGAAATGGACATAAATGGAACGATAGCCACAAGAGAGGGACAGATCTTAGCCTATGCAGACGACATGGTAATAATGGCGAGGTCCCGTAAAAGAATGGAAGAGATGTTCGCGCAAATGGAAGAGAAAGCAAGAGAAATGGGACTGCTGGTAAATCAGGGAAAAACCAAATATATGAAATGCGACAAGGATGTCTTGCCTGGCCAAACAGAGATTAAAATAAGTAATCACTGCGTTGAAGAAGTAAAAAGCTTCAACTATTTGGGGATACATGTAAACAAGTATGGCAACAGACAAGAAGAATTAAGAAGACGAGTGCAATCTGGTAACAGAGCGTACTACGCTAACAAGGCAGTGCTATCAGATAAAAAACTGAAAAAAGAGACAAAGATCAAGATCTATAAAACGCTGATTAGACCGGTGGTCACATATGCAGCAGAGACAATGTGCTTTTCACAGAGGGAAAATGAACGCCTAAGAGTATTTGAGAGAAGAATCCTACGTAAGATATTGGGACCAAAAAAAGACAACGGTGTATGTAGAGCAATGATGAACTACGAGATAGAAGAGGAGATGCAAGGAGAAGATCTGGTAAAATACATCAAGTCGCAAAGAATAAGATGGCTGGGACACATTATGAGGAGAAGTGAAGACAATATAGTGAGAAAAATAACAACATGGAAACCAAATGAAGACAGAGCAAGAGGAAGACCAAAAACAAGGTGGTGGGACCAGGTGACAGACGACCTGAGAGCGATGGAGGTTGAAGAGTGGCGGACGAAGGTACGGGACAGATTGAGTTGGAGGGAAATTGTCACAGAGGCAGCGAGACATGCAAAATTGTAAGGAAGATAGAATAGATAGAAAAAAGATAAAAGTGAGCAATGTTTAATGGAGGCTAATCCTCCCCTTCAAACGGATTTGGAAATCCCAAGCGGGATAGCAATATTCAACAGAATGTAAATGCTATAAATAAATAAAAATAAATAACAGATGCATTAGAAATTATATTCTTTCTTCCATATTATTTAAACGAGGGGGGGGAGGAATCTAAAATTTTAAAACATTATTAAGCGGGACGAAAACAGTCGGAAAAGCGTTCGGGCAAAACCATACGTCCGTAATTTCAGTTAGAATGTTTTATAAATCTGTGTTTCACTGTATTTCATTATTCCAAAATGTTAGTCTCGAATTATTCAAATTAATAATGCAGTAATAATAATTAATAAACTGATAATTATACTTTTTGGTAAGTAACGTAGGTATTATTGACTCGAGATAATATCATTTTACTATTGTTTGAATTTAACATAATCCTATATAAATAAATGGTTCTAATCTACTTAATTAATTTTCTGTGATAATTTTGTAGTAGGTAATTAACAAACTAATGAGTGTTTGCATTAAATAAAAGATCTTCATAATCACCAGAATCTAGTTATGAAGAAAGATTGATACCAGTTGTAATAATAAATGTTCATTATTGAAACAGACAACTCGGCGTCTCCAACTTGGCGCAGCAATGTTGTCGTTTGGTTTATAAAGTTGATGAAAACATTCCCTGTTAAATTTCCGCTGGAAAATCTCGGTAAGTACAATATACTTCGCGTTAGCTATGTATTAATTCATCACAACACATTTATAACTAGTATTATATTGCTTTTACGTCAGTTTATTCATAGTCGTAAAATGAGAAAAAAGCGGTTTCCACATGTCTAAATAAAATATCAATAAAAATTCATCCTTTAAAATAACCTTGATTATGTATTTTCGCATTTGTAACACAAACGTAAAAAATAATTGTTAAATTCAATTATCATTAATTTTACTGCTGATGACGGACGGCAGTCCACCATCATCTACTATTATTATAGATCAACAATGGATAGTATTGCGAGTGTAGGTAATGAGGCGCCACCGTTCCAAATCAGAATGTTGAGTTTCTGAAAAACTTGATTCAAGTTTGCTCAAGAGAATCTTAAGATTAAGCTAACAAAATTTAACCTGTTTTGCTGTGTTTTTATGGTTGTAAACATAAAAACGTTTAAACGGTTGCAAAATAATTTAAACGGAGTTTACGCTAAATCGTCGTGGATTTCAACGACATTTTGAACACAATTGTTGAATATTCTAGATCCTCTTCCCGGTTTTAAAGACAATGTTTGTGTGTATGTTCTCTGATTGCGATTTTAATAAATAAGAACTTTTCACTTTTTCAGAACTAAATACATTTTCAAGTCGCGGCAATACGTACCTGATGTGTTGCGATACCCTTAGTACCTACTCCAGTGATTTGTTAGCTTAGTAAACATAAAGTCAGTAAGTTGCTCATTCTGTTGACGGTAAGTATGTTTGACGTAAATAGGAGCAGCGGTGTGTTTTAGTGGGTGAAACCGATCCCAGTTGACTTCTAGTCGTGTTACTGCTAAATTATTTAATAAATTTATTTTAAATTAGATTTCAATAATTATAGTGAGATTTAACTTAAATATAAAATCTTTCCAGCTTTGTAATTTTCGGGTTGGAAGAAAGGCTCCGCCACTGCTTAACGTTTTAAATATTTTATACAATAATTACTATATTATTTTGAATAAATTATAATAATTTGAAAATCTCAAGTTTGGCATGAAATGCTCAGTAATTAAGTAATTTTTGCAAAAAATATCACCACGTAATTTAGGAGGCCCATGATTTAATTAATTTAACAACAGTTGCTCTTGTCAAATCAAACGGAAGTAACGTGCAGAACAAAAGCAATTAAGGCTAGGATTTTGAAGCGTGAAAGTTTTATATCGAAAATTTACAATCCAACATTTGACTGAGATTTTCAAGTAGGTGTTTGATCAGAATTTATCTGTGAGTGAGAAAGATGTCTCGATAATATTGACGTAAAATCATAAAATGCAGTATAGGTTGCCTATTTTTAGGGATCTTAAAATTGATTTAATTTGCTAATGCTATTTTATTTTGTTTTTATATTATGTTTATTATGAGATTTATGGGTTGACCAATAGAGGTGTGGTAGTTTTGTACTCAGAACTAAATGGACAATTCATTATTTTAACTTCAAAATTAGTAATTAATATTTTATTTTAAGGAATTTTGTTATAATTTTGTAATTTTGATTCATAAACATGAAGCAGCTGTTTCTGAGTGTGCGATTTATTAAATTTTGAAAGTATAAAGAATAATGATATTTATATTTCTTTTCTTTTATACCCTTAATCATAGAAAGTCCTTATAGAGTCACAAGTGTTTATTTTTCTTGTTGTTAGGAATTTGCGAAATTTTCAATTAACTAAATGTACTTTCAGTTTTCATCCTCTTTTAAATCTAGGAAATGTATTCTTATTATTATTAGTAAAGAAGCTTTGGGAGAAAATAAGTTTGTTTTTCAATTCGTTCCAATTTGTTTTGATGAAACAGAACTTCCAGATTGATTAATTTTTAAAATAGGTTATTTGTTTTGATTTGATCCAGAATGATGAAGTCGTTAAATCGAGGAAGTCCAATTTTTCTGAAAAAATCGATTTAGCTCGTGCTCTTATGATCTAAAATCAAAAGTCATAAACATAATAATATAAAACTTTATTTATAAAAACAATAATACTAAGCAATAACATTTTAGGTAACTTATATTTGTTTCTGAACCACGGCATCAAATTTATAATTTCTTTGGCTAAAAGTGATATCTTCAAATTCAAGTTGTTTGAATTCCGGTGTTCCCGTCAAAGTATAAAATACGAAAGCTACAAACATTAACCATTCCGATAAAACTGCTGCTATATGAATATCATAAGCTTCCCGGTCTGGATTCCACCAAGATGAATCGCCAACTGCAAATAAATAATTTTTAATCTTAAAAATTTGGGTTTTATTTTAAAATTGCAAAAAATAGTATAATATGTAACTCGGGAATAAAGTTCTGCTATCTTATTGCATAATAACCTACTATTATTTACATTTGATTTCTCTTATTCGACTATAGTTCTTTGCCTGATGGTGAAAACGTTTACGAAAATTTGATATACACGCTTTATAAAAAAAAAATTTTAATTTTTTGATAGACGAGTGCATAAATTGATGATAAATGAAGGCAGTATAAACCAGTAAATCTTAAGAATAATATTGTACTTACTTTCATTTTTCCGAACGGATAATAATCCGCATACTGAAACTGCAATAAAAAATGTAAAATGAGAAAAAACCAAAAATACTCGAAAGTACAGAAGACCTCTTCCTATTCCATACTGAGGATTTCTGTCATAAACTTGTTGTAGCATATGCGACATTTTTGTCTGAAACAAAATAAAAAATATTGAGTAGTTTTTGCTATTTTATCATAGGAAATATTATTACTTGTATAATAAAAAATATCAGTCCAATTCCAAATGCCATAAATGCGCCTAAAAAGTGCATCGAAGCTATGGAAGGTTTTTGGAAGTTGCCCACTATGCTAACTCCAAAACTTGTGATGTTTCCAAGCCATAAAGCTGCATAATTCCATTTGTAAATTTCAGATAATTCGTTAGATTTAGCAATAAAGTCAACTTGTCTATAACGAACGTACATAGTAATTCCCACTGAAAAATATAATTCGATAACTGAAAATCGCGAAAAACTTAAGCAAGTATGCAATGCTTACTTAAAACTGCTCCTATGTTCATCATTTGGCCTAATAGACAGCTTTCTGGTGGTATAGCGCCGGTGTCACTGATGTATGGAAAAAATGCTTTAACATGTTTATTGGATACCGACACAGCATAACTGAAAATAGAAGAAAAATAGTTACAACAATGACATAACATTGAGTTTCCTGTTTTTTTTTTTATTAAAATTGTATTTTAATTTAAAAAAAGTTTCTAAATTATTTTAAAATTATGATATTTTATTGTGGACTGTCAGACGCTATGCTATGCTACGCTTGGTTAAATAAACAAAGCGTTAATGTGAAGATATTTGGTGTAAATACCGGTTGTTATAAACAAATAATTAATGGTTTATTGTCTGTGAAGTTTTACACAAAATAAAATCAAACGCCGTTTCTCAATATATGCATGAGCGCTGATGCGTAAAATAATAAACGTTAATTAGTAGGAATAAACTTAATAATTGCATTAAAATTGAATTAATATTTCAGTCGTTGAAATAGTTACATTTCTTGATGATTTAACATTTAGAATAATGTTTATATTTATTTCATTCACGTGGATTTAGAAAACAGTTCATAGCTCAATTCCAGTAGTTTTACAAAATTTTATCGTTATAACGATCTTTGATTAACTAATTTTGGTAGTTTAATTAAATTTCTAGATGCAATATAAATGTTACAATCATAATATAATGCGAAATAAAATAAAATACATTTATCATAGTGGGAAATTGCTATGACTTTCAGTTCAACTCGGGGAAAGTTAAGGATTTTATTCTTACCAGTGGCGTATTTAAGGGTGCGCCAGGAATTGTGTAATTTTGGGTAAGTCAAATTCAGCCAAAAGTACAAACAACATAATTCATAATCTACAGTTATGAAATTTACGCAGATTGTCACTGAAAGCTTCATGTACATGTTGAAATATTATGTAAGCAGTAAGCAATGTATAAACTATTTGTACCTATTTTAATACTTTTTGCATTTAAATAGCTTGCAGGCTGCATAAATTATTTAATGAGCCATAATTAGCCCACGGCTGGCAATTTATATAGGTACTATATTAATTTGAAATATTATTATATGGTTATAGATTTTTATAATAAAATTATAAATGTATACTAAATAGCACTGCTGTTATTTTATGTTTATGTCACTTTAAAGTATTAAATTAGAAACTGATAATTGTATCTATTACACAATTTATTACTAACTTGATTCTTAAAATAAATTGTACTTAAAAAGTAAAAAAAAAATTGCATATTGTACATTATTTCTTATGGCTCTATTTTATTCTTTCACTAAATATGTATTAATACTTTGTTCTATTTAATAGGTTATAATCATTAAGTGGGTGCTGTGCACCCTTAGCACCCTCGTTAGATACGCACCTGTTAGTTTGGTGTAATAGATAAGAAGTTACACTGTAGGGTATTATTTATTTCATTGTTTTCGAATAGAAAAAACTGTTCAAGGGGATATTGTCTACTAGATGTGCAAGTCAGACCAATTGAAATTTTTAGTACATTAAAAAAAATTTACTTCCTTATAAAATATACAATGTACTAAATAAAAATATTATCACTATTATAATGATATAATATGGTATGTACTTTATGTAATACAAGTCCTTACAAGGTAATGCACTTAAAGAGTTAACATGAATACCACTTTTAAACATGAGTTCATAATTTATCCTAAAAACTCTCACACGTGGACGTAAATTACTTAAACACAAACCTGAAAACATTTTGTTGTTCAGATTAGCAATCATTGATTAACTGGAATATTGGAAAATTTGCTTCCTGTATTCAATTAACGGATGACTGTTTATTTTGAAGAATAAACATTTAAAAACTATCTTAAGACCATCATAAGAGAAAACAGAATTCTTCCAGGATTATGATATTTGTTTTGTGAAGGATAATTTTATATTACATTATTCTTTTGATTTAATAAAATTTACATTATTTTATAATTTCAAAAAAAAAAAATTTATTTGTAAAACAAATTTTGATCTTTATTCTTAATAGGAGTCTCATGATAATTATTCAACCGATTGAGCTGAATGAAAAAGGTAAGTGTAATAGGACCTCTGGTCTGACCATTCACCTATAATAGTCAATGGTGCTTACAAAAATAATGGGCAAGAAAAAGCAACCAACCCTGCACAGTAGAAAAACTAATTGGAGTATTTTCAAAGAAAAATTAGATCAACTCATATCACTTCATATTTTTTTAAAAACGGAAAAGAATCTAGATTCTAGAGGAAGCAGTAAACAAATTAACAACCGACATATAACATATTGCGTGGTGGGCAACTCCAGATGCAAAAGAGAAGGAAATAAAAGACTCCATGCCGCTCACAATAAAACAAAAAATAATTGAAAATACGGGCACTCCGTAAACAATGACATGAAACTATATGAACTACATGAAATGTTAATAGAAACCAAAAATCAAGAAGTTCAAAAATATTTGGAAAACCTAAGTGCATCAGAAGTCACTAATTATTGGGGTCCGGATTTATATACACTAAAAAACTTGAAAATATGCAGGCAAATATTCTCTAAAAATTTCAAAATCGGCATTTAAATATGCGCTAAAAAATTTTATTATGCCTCAAAATGCGAGAGTACATCATCCGAAATAAAATAATATACTGGGTGACCCAGACCACCCGTATCAGTACTTTTTTTCAAAAACGGTAAGTCGTAGAGAGTTGGGCTAAAATATTTATTACAAAAGCCCTAATGACGAATCTAATGGTGATATTATTATTTCCGGGAAACGTCGGCATCCAGAGTAGTTTGCTCCAGAAAGTCCAGAAATCCAGAATTTTAAATGGCACCATAATGCGGAAGTGGTATCGTTGGAAAGCTCTTTAAAAAATAAGCAAGTTTTGTATAAAAATTTTTTTATTACCCCCACCTCTTTTAAGTTATATACAAGAATTTTTTCCAAATTTTAGAGTGTCAATCGATGTCTGTTCTTTGTTATTTTTTTTTAAATTTTTAATTGCCCCTAAACTTTCTTTTGCTCTAGGTATTTTTAATACACAAATATAAAATAGAATTCAAGAGATATTTAGAAGTATAATGTTTGAAGGAATATTTTTGAAGTGAAAGTTTTTCAGCGACTAGTTATCTTCTTCTTTTTTTCTCCTAGATACTTCTAATATTCTACTTTTCAAAATTTCAATTTCATTTCAAAAATTAAAAGATTTAAAAAGGCACTTAAATCGTTTCAAACCTTTGCAAAAAACCAAAAATATTATTTAATTGCAAAATATACGCCAACATGGGCAAATAAGCATTTATAGGCAATGAACCGCCAAATATGCACTAAAACTGAAAATATGCATTTATAGGCAAAATAAAAACTACATAAAACGACCCAGAAAAGCGTAAAACATGTTTCCCTTATAAAATTTTTCACGTACCTGTACGCAAAAAAACACATGCAAATGCCTACAATCCGATCCCTACTAATTATTCATTATAGAAGGCAACAAAAAAATTAAATAGATTACAACAATCAATTCCTCCAATTAGAAACGGAAGTAACCAGTAAGCAAGAATCGACAAGGAAAAAGCTTATGCGTTTGGAGCTGAGCTGGCGAACACTTTTCAACCATTTCTATCCATGACAGCAGACGAAGAAGAATGTGAAGTGCAAGATTATCTAACATGTTCATTCCAAATGGATCTTCTTATACAGAAATTTAAATTAAATGAAGTAAAAAGGATAATCAAAAGCCCCTGGGTATGATCTGATCACAGGAAAAGTTCTACAAGAAGCAAGTAAAAAATTTCTAGTAGCCATTATTCAAATTTTCTACGCCATCGTTAGATTAAATTATATTCTAGCCCAATGGAAAGTTGCACAAACTGTGATGATATCCAAGCCGGGAAAGAAGTTAGACGATGTAAAATCCTATAGACCGATCCACTGCCTCCCTGTGCTTTCCAAGGTCTTTGTAAAAATTATTACTTGAACATCTAAAACCTATAATCGAAAACCGTAAGCTAATACCGAATCACTAATTTGAATTTCGCAACAAGAAGGCACTGCTCGGCAGCCTCTCTGGATGCTATAAACTAAAGAAAAATCTTCCATATCATTACTTTTTAATTATTAAGTCATACATATCCAACGGACATTTTCTAGTCAAACAACAAAATGAACACACCCACTTTTTTCTTATTAACTCTGGAGTGTCCCAAAAAAGTGTGTGGGTTCCGTTCTGTACCTTTTGTTTATATTA
Source organism: Cantharis rustica (assembly GCA_911387805.1). Lineage (NCBI taxonomy): Eukaryota > Metazoa > Arthropoda > Insecta > Coleoptera > Cantharidae > Cantharis > Cantharis rustica. Next base: position 44,233,193 of record OU426879.1, read on the forward strand.
GACCTTCCTCAAGCCGGATTAACTACCATTGCAACCTTCGCTGATGATACTGCCATTCTTGCTTCACATATTAATCCTACGACAGCATCAGAAAATTTTCAAGTAGGTTTAAATGCCATACAAAATTGACTTAAAAGGTGGCGAATTAAAGTTAATGAATCTAAATCTGTCCAGGTAACATAAACAATCAGAAGAAGTACTTGTCCACCGGTTCAACTTAACAACTGTCAGTTACCACAAGCAGATGACACCAAGTACCTTGGTATGCATCTCGATAGAAGATTAACTTAGCGTAAACACATCTTCACCAAACAAAAACAGCTTGAACTGAAGCTCAGTGGAATGTACTGGATTATTGACAGAAAGTCCCAGCTCTCTTATGAAAATAAGATCCTTCTTTATAAGGCAATAATTAAATCGGTTTGGACCTATAGCATCAAAATTTTCCCAATACTCTTCATAAGAGAAGAAATCACACGGCTCAGTGAAAGTTATCGCGAGAGACTTAAAGTGCATCCTAATGTGATAGCCAAACAATAGACGAGTTTTACTAGTCACAAATTTTTAAAATAATATATGAACATAAAACTTTGAACAAAAATACTATTTATCTGTATAATTGGTTGGTTTCTAAACTCAGCCTAAGATTTTAAAAAAAAATTTGAAATTTGAAAAAGTATTCAAACTGAGCGCCATGATTGACCAATAAAAATTAACCATGATTATGCGCTGTTGTTGAAACTAAAGATCAGCTGTTTGAATATCTAAACAAGATATAAACAATATAAACAAGACGAACAACTACTAGATATCACGTGTAACAAGTGAGATTGGTATCTACCTTACCAACTTTCAACAGTTTCGACTGTTTTCTAAAGCGGCGCTATTTTTTGAAATAGCCGGCTTGTGACGTCAGCAGCCGGTCCTTTAATAATTATTTTCTTACCTTAGAAGTACTCAAAAAATTTTGAAAAAAATTGTGAATGCTCAGTTTGATATCTACTGCCAAAAAAAAAAAATAAAAAAAAATAATGAAACTCGTCCATTATTAGCGCTAAGCGATGAGCCCTGCCGACTCAAAAGGTTTATGCCAGCGCATTTAACCGACAGATTTGACTAAATTCATATCTAGTTTGTAAATTGTAATTAAAATCACAACAGTTTTAAAGTAAATACTACAGAGTGTTCACTAGAGCACTCTGAACGTGTTATTCCTTTTGTACACCCATAAGCTTATAGATTACTGAATAAATTGAGTTAAAAAAAAATTATATCTTCTATTACCTATTGGAAGGAGATTGGACACTACGAAAAAGAAGGAAGGAAGTAGAATATTTAATTAAATATATAAAATTACAGAAATAAAATAAAATTGCAAGTTTTACACAATTCACCTTGCATTAGAAAGCAACAAATAATAATGGTTATTATAGAAAATTGCATTATGCTTAGCTCGCCGGTAAAATACTTAATAATCACTGTGCTAATTAATTTATGTCACTTCTAATTATTATGTAAATAATTAAAAAAAAAACAAATACTTTGTAATATAAGATATTTTTAAATAGACTAAAGCTCATGTTTACAGAAATAAAATCACAATAAGTATAAAACTAAACTAGTTAATAATATAATAAATAACGCAACCCTAACCGAGAGTGATAATATGTTTACTGCCAGACTAATTTTCCCTAATGCAATTTGTAAGATTAGAAAATGAAAATTGATATTATTTACTTTTAGATAGAGACGAGATCCAACAAAATTCACGTTTTTATTTGGCTTTAGCCTGTGATTCAGAAATATATAAAAACTTCGAAGCTAGAAAATCGTAATACTTTCTTTTTACGAATTAAAGAAAGTATGTAGTAATAAATAACCGTATTATCTAATATTAGATTATATATATCATTTATACAATTACCGGATAAACGAATCAATTAAAAAAGGAGTAAAAAGTGGTAAGCAGTTTAGTTTTTTATAATCGTGCAATGTATCGCTCAATTGAATAAAAAATAAATTTTACTTACCACAAGACAAAAGTCAATAAAAACCAAGCACTGGTTATACCAGGCAAATAATGTAACTTAAAATCTTTAAATAATTTCATTTTGAATTTCCAATTATCAGTGAGTTTTAACTAAGATTCTGTTTGTTCAAAACTATAAACGACGAATGTCTAATGAATAACTACATATCAATACTGGAACTTCAAGTTTATCAGCACTTTTGCACCATCAATATATTACCATAATTTAAAATTAAAATTAAAATTAATGTCAATAAATATTAACAATGCACACTTTACTCGGATAATTCAACTTACTACCTCGAAGAAAATTATCAACTACAAGAGTGGTTTGCTGTTAATTTTTTAAAGAAAGTGGGTCGACAGCAACCTGCAGTTTATAGGTAGGCAGGGATTTCTTATATCAGATAATCTTCATTGGCTTCCTTAAATAGATAATTTATTAAAGAAAAGTGAAAACAAAATGAAATTATACCTCGCAATTTTTTTTACTATTATTATTATTATATTAAGCAATTACTTTTTATATTTATTAAGTACCCAGGTAAGTCGTAAAGTTAATCCTCATTTCAAAATTACATGATCCCGCTTGATTGCTTTAAAGGTATGTATTTAAAATATAAAAGAAAATATTTAAACTAATTGTTAATAATCACGAATGTAGATAGGTACTTATTATAAAGGTGTAGAACGGAATGATTGCAATTTTTTACTATTTAAGTATTAAATAATCATTGCTAATATGCATTTACGTAATATTAACGCATGTACGGTAAGAAAGATGTATTTACTTATAAGAAAAAATACTGATCTATTTGCTTAAGTCCGGTACTGAAGATCGTCGAAGAGCAAGCTATATTGACATAAAACGAAAGTTCATTTTAATATTATTTATTTTTCTCTTAAACGATGTTTAAAATATATTTTAGTAAATACTTAAACAGGATTGTCAATTCCTCAATGTAAAAAGTTGAACAATTTATAGCAGATAAAAAGAACGAATACTTAGATAACTAATAGTTACGAAATTTCTATTACTTTTTATTTTCTTTTAAATGTATACTGTAATAAAACATAATGACGGTACTATTCGATTTATATTTTATTGTGGAAAAATTAAGGAAATGCCAAATTATTTATAGATTAAAAAAATAATGTGACAAGAAATTGCACATGCAATAACCGAAGTGGTATTTTAAAACAATAATGTAATAATAATAATAATTAAATGTTTAGAAACATTCGGATACATTCGTACTTGTAATTTCAACTCTTACTACATATTTTAATAATTTTATCGAATAGAATTTATTAAATAAATATTTGCTTAATTTATTAATATCTAGCAGTAAAACTCACTCATTATTTGAATTTAATGCGATTTTCTAATATAATATTCAGTTTTACAATCAAGTTCTTAATTAGTTTCTCTTAACTGAATGAAAGTGAGGTATTTTAGTACCAATTTCAGACATGAAAGTTATGATTTTCATGCACAAGTAAGTAAGTACTTTTTGACCCTAAGATGGAAAGTAGGTATTCACTGATGAGATATTCAATTCTTCTTCTTCTTCCACTTCAAATATATATTTTTTAGTGTCACCCTAACAAATAAATAATAATCATTGCTTATTATGCATTTGCGTAATATTAACGCATGTACGGTAAGAAATATGTATTTACTTATAAGAAAAAATACTGATCTATTTGCTTTTAAGTCCGGTACTGAAGATCATCGAGGAGCGAGCTATATTGACATAAAACGAAAGTTAATTTTAATATTATTTATTTTTTTCTTAAATAATATTTAAAATATATATACTACTACAACAAATTAAATTAGTTGATCTAAAAAATGTTTCATTTGTTATGGCAGCAAAAAATTCTGACTTTGTAAAGGCGACAAATCTTTCTTCACATAAACCACCTTAATTTTATTTTATGAAAGTTCTAATTATAATTTTAAATTCTTAAGCTAATTTAATTTGCTACTGCATATAATGCCGGAAACTAATTTTTGTCTGTTATACTTAAATATTTAAGTGTAAAATTTTATCCTATATGAAGTCATGTAAATGATATTTCATTAGAAACTGATTATTTAATCGTTATAAATTATTGTTTCAATATACTATATCGCAGTTGAAATTATTTAAATAACCTGACGTTTATAAAAAACCAGTTTTAGATATCCAAGTTCATTACCTAACCTAATTGTCGATTTACTTATTAATATTCAAAAAGCAAAAGTTGATTTACTTTTGAAATTTATTCTGCGTAAATGAAAATTATCGCGTTAATCTTGAAGTTATTGCAAGATTTATCAAATATGTTATTATACAATTTAAAAAGTTACACCAGAATGCGAATGGTTCGCAAAATAGAAACATTAGTTTCAATATTTTTATTCGTTAATTTTTTTAAATTTTATTATACGAGAAATTTCAAATCAACAGAAAATAAATTCTACCTTGAAAATTGTTTAAAGATTAGTGAATCTGATTAAATCAAGTTTTCTAAAAATTAAGCAGGAAGAACAAAAATTAATAAAATGTGCCGCGGAAGATTGTACGATTTAAGTTAAATTCTTGAGTATACCTTTATTTTCGTTCTTATAATTTAAAACTTAGAAAAGACATTAAATATAGCAGTTTTTTCTGTTTTGATCTTGACTTTTGTCAATTAGCTATGATTATGTAAATTTAATGTAAACTGTATTTTTAATTCAAATTGTGTCAACATTCACCTTGAATGCACAAGCTAAAAATTTCCTGTAAAATTTAATATATAGAAGAACGAATCTGGAGCATGAGATATAACTGCATCCGACACAAAATTTCTATAAAATTTATATCAAAGTAATCAAAAGCTGAAGTTGAGATAATGTAAATTAAAGCAAAAATTGGATAGAGCGATGCATTTTTATTCCTATTGAGTATTTTTCATTGCCTTTTCAATTTTTTTTATACTCATAAAAATGATTTGTCGTTGAAAGAAAAATTTACATATAACAGCAAAATTTGTACTATATGTGTTCACAAATAATGTATAAACGAAGGCTTTAGATCTATGAGTTACAAATTTAGCAAGGTAGCACCCTACTAAAAGGTATTCTTCAAGCACTCATATTCTTCAAACCTCACAGAGATTTTTGTTGCTATAACAAACAAATTAGTTGAATCAACCAGTTTTGTGTTGAACCAGCAAAACAGTTTTTGCTATAAGAAAAAAAATATTTTTTAAAACGGCCATTTTTGAATTTTTCCAAAACTAAGCTTCTCTGAGCTGATTCTAAAAAGATAAAAATAATAAATTGTTTTATGATTAAACAAATTTTTACGTTAAGAAATATTATCGTTGCCAAGGTAATTAATTAAGTTTAACATAAACTAGTGACACTGACACTTGTTAAGTTTTTAAGTATAAATCTTACAGCAAGTAGAAAATACGAGAAGCACTATTAAAATATAATAATTATGAATAATTGAATTCAACTTAATTTTATTGATGCACTCAAAATACCCGCTTTTACCTGCTTGATTTATTGTTGTTTCGTATTATATTTACCGCCGAACTAGACGTAACATTCATTTAGTACGCTGCATATTTTTTTAATCAAAAATTTATAATGTTAACTAATGTTCGGTTTCATAAAACTTTTAACAAGCCGTGAAATTGAAGTAACCAATGGAAATGATCTCTTAGTACTAACAAGCCAATAGAAATCATCTGCTAACTTTACCGGCTTGTTAAAAGTTTTATGAAACCCGGCATTAGTCATTCAATTTTAGTTTAACCGGTAGAATACAAGATTATAGTCTTATTTTGAATTCCTTAAATATGGTATTCTGTAAATAAAAATAATAATGCAACATAAGCCTAAGAAACAATACCAACGGCAATGTATCATGGATAAAACATCTCCGGGCTCTCCACATAACCACCTTCTCTGGAAAAGGAAAATCTTCTGAAAAACACCACCATAGTGGGATAGTATGGGATTCTTACCCACTAAACAGCCACCCTCCCGTTTGTGTGCCGGATTTTGCTCACACATTCTATTCGCGCACACACGCATTATCTTCTGTCTTTTCGGAATTTTTTTTTGTTTGAGTTATTATTCTTGCTGTCTAAACAAGAAGTAGGTGTGTTCGATTTTGTTCTTATTTTTCTCTTTATTCTGCTTCTTTTGTCGCGATTATTCTTTTAACCTTGTTTGTCTCTTTTTCCCATGCTTTCTCCGAGGAAAGCTTTTGGTTTACCATGTTTTCTGGCGTAAGGGGTTGTCTTAATCTGGTTTCTGCTTGATGTTTTTGGCGGCACCATCGTTGACAGTTGAAGAAGTTATGGTATGCTGTGTGTGTCTTCTCGCAATAGGGGCATTTATCACTAGAAGAGCTCTTGAATTTATAAAGATATTTTGCAAAGTATCTGTGTTCCGAGAGAACATGAGGTAATTCGTAGGTGGTCTCTTTGTATTGTCTGTTGATCCAAGCGTTTAAGGACATGGTATAAGGCGTCGAGTCCATCTGCCTCCGGTTGCTGGAGTCCCACCTCTTTTTGCTAGATTTCCAGTGACGTTGCCCTGATTTCTGTTTTACTCTTGTTCTAAAGTTGAAATGATGTTTTTTCTTATGAGGAGGAGGGATGCCTACACCGTCGCTGCCTCCGTTGATACTGTCTTATAGAACTTGATAATTATTATTGTCATCTTTCTTTAAACTCTTGTAATGTAGAACCTATATTTTTGATCCTTGAGCGCATCCGCCCATATTGGAGCTACATATGGAATTACGGACTTTGCCACGGATACCAACATCCTCTTTTTTTTCTGTGGGGCCTCCAATGTTGGGTAGAAGCCTGGCAATATTTGATAAAGTTTTCTCTGTTTTTTTTCTGATGTGGGGTTCAAAGGAGAGGCTTTTGTCCACTTGTACTTTTAGTAAAGTGATGGGGTTTGTGAGAACTATGTCTATCTCGCCCATTCAAATGCTTATGGAACGGTGTTTTCTCCTCCCGCAAAGCAGTACTGCTCCTGTCTTCTCAGGAACAAAAGTAAGCCCTCTGTCTTACATCCAGCTGTCGATCAGATTTATAGTTTCCATAGTTTTATTTTCTATGTCGTCTTCGGTCTTGGCTATGGTTATTACACTGATGTCATCTGCAAGGCTCACCAGTGTCACTTCGTAAAGCATGGGTAGTGTCAGGACTTCATCGTAGCTTATGTTCCATAACAGGAGATCCAGAACGGAGCCTTGTGCTATTCTAGACGAAACCGCGTATATCGTGGATATGTTGTGTCCCAGTATTATTTTTCTGTGCTGTAAATAGTCGAAAATTATTGCGCGAAGACTCCTGCCTATCCCTCTAAATTCCAATTCTGAAAGGATGTTTTTCCAGCTGGCCGAGTTGAATGTGTTTCGAACATCTAAGGCTATCACCAGTGCAAACTTCCTGATCCTCCATATGTCCCTCTCCCATTCTAGCTTTTTTTACAATATTGGATATAAACTCTAGAACGTGTGTTGTTAACTTTCTCTTTCAAAAGCCAAACTGGTTTTATTCCAGTCCCTCATTTATGTCGAGTGCCTGTTGTAATCTGGCCAGGACGAACCTCTCATAAACCTTGCTGAGGTGATTAAACAAGCAGATTGGTCTGTACAATGAGGAACATTTGCCGGTTTATTTTTTTTATCTAAACCAAAGATGCGTTTTTTCAGTTTGTTGGAAATCTTCATCCGGCCACCAACTGGTTCAGGACGCTAAGAATTCACTCGGGCATCTCTTCGCATAGTCTGTTTATTAGCATAACTGGTATCTCATTTAGTTCCGGTGCCTCGTTGACGTTCATTTTCGTTGTTACTTTTCTTAATTCTTCTTCTGTGAACGGTTCTAGCTGTTCGCCTTTGCCTTTCTTATTTCTTTCAAATAGGGAACAGAAAACAGAAAACAGAAAAGTGAGTACACTGATTCGGTGCCAGATCTAGTGCAACTCTCTTTCTCAATCTTTTGTTTAGGTCTGTGAGCAAGTTACTTCACTTATTCATCTTTGAATGCAGAATTTGGATTTTAAATCTTTGTTTAGCATCTACGTATTGTATTTTAGCTTCTTCCAGTTTCTAGGGATTTATTCTGGCGACTCTGAACGTTGCACATAACCACCTACTTTCTAGAGTCCATACTAACCACAATATACACCACATCTGCATCTGGGCTTCCCACATAACCCTCTGCTCACTAAAACCTATACCAACTGCAATACGAGTATATTATTTTGGCTACACCACCTTTGGCTTCCCACATAGTCACTGGTAACCAGAACCAATCCCAACTGCCCTATACCATGACTATACTTCTATCGGACTTCCATATAGCCCCTGCCTACCGGAACCCATACCAACTATAATATACCATGAATATATCATAATATACATTAATTGTAACAAAATGAGTTGAAAAAGTCGAAACATTTCCTAATAAACTAAATAATAATTTTTCAATAATAATCACAAATAAGCAACAATTGACTTTTTTAATAATAATATAAATAAAAATTAATTGAGATTTGGGTCTTTTCATTAATTTTTTTTATGGATTAATAAAACGGTTCAAAACGTCGGACCAGTAATCTTTAAAATTAAAAGATTTAAAATGACAGGTTGTTGTGCTTAATTTTGAAATCCAAAATTAATTAAAAAATTAAACAGTAAAGCTGATGAATATGGTTAATTTTTACCTTTAGTATTTATATTATTTTTATTGCTGAGCTAAAAACCAAAATTTATTTCTTCGTTAAAGATTACCACTCGTATTCATAAAAATTTCTTAAAGTGTCTCTCAGGAATGTTTTAGTTATAACACTGTAATTTTGTAAATTTGAATTTGAATATATTGGGCGCGAAATTGTAAATTTAGTTCATGTTGGTTACTTTAAAGTACAAACGATTTGGGAACTGTGGAATTTGAAACGCAGGCAGTGGGAGTTTCCGTTAGATTTGACCGTTAGAGAGTCCTTACATTTTTGAACGTCGTGGGAGACGGTCGTTCTTTGTGCATCAGTTTTTAGAATATTAAGTAATTGAAATTAAAATTATTTCAAAATATTTAGTTATCAACAGATTTAAAATACGTAAGTTTAAATATTTGATTTATTTTCTAAAAGAATTTAATACAGGATTACGTTAAAATTTCGAGTAATAATTGCACAGTCGCGTGGTTAATATAATTTTTACATTTTTTAATAAAATTAATTTTTACATGTTAGATGAAATTGAAAAATAATTAAATTCATAACTTACATAAAATTGTTCAAAAACTATTTAAATGAATGATATAGTTTGCGACACCCTATTATAACCGATGTTTCGATTTTCTGAATCTCATCAGGCAAACCTGGAAAAATTATTAAAATTATTGAAAAGTTATGCTTTTAAATTAAAAATTCAAACTTAATTTTATTAAAAAATATTATCACATGTTAATAACTTTACCATTTTATATAATTTTTACATAAGAAGCTGAATCTAAGTTTTATTAATTTATCTTCAGTTATCAGATTTAATTACTGTTCGAGATTGTGATTTAATACTATTATCATTTAAAACGGGAGTGGGATTATGTAATGGAAGAGATTGATTATTCATATAATGTGTTATCAATGGCGTACCATTGGTATGGTTGGTTTGGTTAAGGGGTAAGAGGAGTTGTTGAAAATAATTTAATGAAGGCGGGTGTTTGAAGTGGAAAATATATTTATCGTGGGACAATTTAATTTAGATGAATTGCGTAACAGATTGAGTGGACGCTTAAAATCATAAGATGGTGATGGCAATATGGCGTAGTAATGGGTGATCATTGACAAGGATAACCGCAAAAGGACCAGAAATCGTCAGCCATTTTCGGCGAACATGTTGCTTGATTTTCTTTTTTTCAAATGTCTAAATGATGTACTACAAAATTATGATATTTCAGGACAGTTATTGATAATTTTAACAATGTTCTTTATGATTATTTGCGACCACTTATATAAGATAATTAAAGATTGAATACAATTAAAATAACAATGATTGACCTAATAAAAGGTAATACCAATTGAGAAACAATATTAAAAAACTTTGTTAACAAAGTTAATCATGATTATTTGCGGCTATGATTATTTGCTAGTTTAAGTATGGGGAATTTATTTAGTTAAGTACATACGACTTATTTAGATTTAAGAAAATGACCAATTGGCAATAATAGGGACGTACTAATTTTAAGCTGATGACATATAAAAAGGTGACAATCTTAGTTTAAGTGACGAGGTAATAATTATAAGAGCGGATAATTTAGAATATAAGGGTTATTATTTAAGATCTTACATAATATAAAAACCAATTGAGTCGAACATCGGAATGCATACATGAACTTCTTACAAATTACTATAGGTTGTGGTTGGTCATTAAATATGAATAATCAATTAGAAAACATTACGATCAGAAGGATTAACTATCGAACAGTTATTAAATCAAGTCTCAAGCTAAAGTATTCTGAATTACATGATATCAAGGAGATTAACTTTGCTGGTAAATTGTTTGTCGGACTACCTTTTTCTTTTCGGTTAAATATATATTCATCGTTAAACCGAATCTTGTGTTTTATTTAATTTGTGTGTACTAATTATTCCTTCATGTGTCCTAGCAGTGGTTACGCCACTGGACAGATAGAAGTTTAAGTTTGAGGTTAGTAAGTAAGGTAAAACTACGTTAGCATTCAAAGAGCCATCCGCAAATTTAAAAGGACTTGTAAGTGTTATTACGAGGGGAGATCACAACGTGCGAGGTTTGTTTGACGATCACAGCTTTGGTTTGGTTTGTAACTTTGATTTGAGAAGGCGGTAATTCAAATTGAAGAACCAAATATTACAACACTTATAGGTTATGGGTTATAGGTGATTGGTTGTTTTAGGTTACAAACCGCTTATATCAGTCTTATAACAGTCTTACAACTAGAGTACAGATTTATAGCAAATTTGCTATACATAAATATTGATAGCAGAAATGTAATTGTTATAAATGTCCACGAATTTGCTAAAAATAAGACATTTGACGCTATGTTTTTTGTGCTTATATGCTTATTTTGATACTTTAATCACTTTAATGCTTAGATTTACTTTTTAAGCTTTTTTAGTGCTTATTTTAGCATATTTTCAATAAATTAAAAAAAATTGCAATAGATATGTACATAAAAACCTACATTTTTAATTTATATTTTGATTTTTTTAAATTTAATATTTAGTAGACTTTGTTTATGTCTTGTTGGCTTTGTTTATATAGATGAATAATAAATTAAAGACTTGAACTAATTTAAAAACTTGATGATATTTGATATACTTAATAGAAGGTATAACGGAAACATTGGTGTTCTTGAAAATGCTTATTATCACTTTTTCTTTTATATATAAGAAATGTTGAAAATTTTAACACATTTATAGTTTGATAGTTGATTAACGCCGAGTATCCGACGACAGTTAACGAGAGGATAAGAGATCATCCAAAATTAAAATATGCAAACAACCCATAGATTTGCAAGCATGCTTATAGATGATAAGTTGTCATCTTTATATTTTGAAGATTTTCTAGATAAACAGTAAAAAAATTAAATTTCTTCTTCTAATTACTAATTTTCCTATAGTTTTGTTGTTATTTACGATTTTATTCAAGATTCTCACATTTTTAATAATATTGCTTATTTAGCAGTATTGTATTGTATTGTACTTAGGGGTCGATTGGCTACTAGAGCCTTACAGAACTGCGACCATTATTGATCCTTTATTTAGCAGTAAATGTACTTTTGAATAATGTTTTTTTGAATATTTACGTATATACTATATTCGAATTTACACAATAATAAATAATAATAATAATAATTGAAAGATGTGGAAACTCTAAAAATTAAACATTTTGTTTTATTTATGAAAAATTAAACATTTTTCTTTTTGTTCACAAGTTCTTGATATTTTTATTTTATTGCGTTACTTTGTATTACTTTTTGTTACTTTTTTATTGTATTACTTTACAAATAAATTTTGTATTAAAATTTTTTTTAATGCTTATGTATTATCATATCAAATTTTTAGCATAAACCAAAAAATGCACAAAACACTTTTTCGAAAACTAAAATGTTTAAGTTATCACAATATATAAATACACTGTATTATCGCAAACGTTTTCACCATACTATGGCATCATCAGGCGATGAACTAGGACTAGGATGAACTCCTAGTCGGAAAAAAAACGGAAAAAAAAAAAACGGTGAAAACGTTTGCGATAATACAGTGTATTTATATATTGTGATAACTTAAACATTTTAGTTTTCGAAAAAGTGTTTTGTGCATTTTTTGGTTTATGCTAAAAATTTGATATGATTAATATCGAGTTACACTACTTAAACCACTTATCTATTGATTATATTTAAGTTTAATGCATATTTTTATGCATATAATGGCAATTTTTTGTGCTATTTTAAGCACTATTTTCTCGATTTTTTATGCTTAAAAGTCCGTACTCTACTTATAACAGTGTTTTAGCGCTATTGAACGTTTATGAATAATGTTTTTTGACACTTTGCTTATAATAGGTTTATAAACCTGTTGTAACTTTTTATGAATACAGCTGTACAAATTAAATTTTTATATTTGTAATAAAAGTTTGTTTTTAATTTTATTCAGGAAATATATTTAATTTTATTAACTGAAAGTCAGGTACAGCAACTGCACAAAAATATCTGGATACTCATATTATAAAATACAGTAAATTGATTTTGGTCGCTTAGACCGGTCGTCATTTAATTGATATATGTCGAGGAAAATAAAACGCAAAGAGTTTCTGAACTCAAAGAATTAGTTTGTATTTCCGTTTAGGTGCTAGGGTCGATGCATATATTAGGCATGTTGATATTATAACTTGTTATTTTTGTTATTGTTATTAATTCATAATTTATTAGAAAAAGCAAAAAGAAACAAAATTAAATGAATTAATAATTTAAGTTACGTAATTTTCTATTTCGAATTACAATATATATTTTTATTATTGCTTTATTTGGTAATTATGGGCAATGCTGTAAGATATTTATTTCTATCGTCGGATACTTGAAAATTGCGAACTACAAGCACAATTCTGGCATTTACGTCCCGATATTTCTTTAATTTTTTAGGAGATTCTTTACCAGATAAAGTAGATTGTAATAAGCATTTCAACATTTTTGCGTTAATCGAGGACTATCAATAAAAGACTATTTAGTAAATAAAAGGAATTAGTAAACTTATTCTGGGTGCAGCAATAACAGTCATTCAAACTTCATTGCTTAATTAAATTCAATTTTTAAATTTTAATATATTATTACATTGAATATATTAATTCTTAACTTGTGATAAATATATCAAGTAAATTTAAAAGTGAACAAGTTAATTAAACGTAAAATATAAAATTTGTTATTTTATATTTTATTTTATTTTATTTTATATTTTACGTTTAATTAACTTGTTCACTTTTAAATTTACTTGATATATTATCACATTGTAATAAAAAATGTCCGACGACGAGACGACGGCAAAACGGCAGTGACTAAATAGGCGTTTTCGAAAATTGATCCGGTAGATGACTGGTAGATACCGCATTCACCGCTTGCGTTCGAAAATTCAATCGGTAAATTTTAACCGCGTTCGAAAATTCTACTAAATCCACCAGGTGCATGTACCAGATTAACCAAGGTTAACCGTTTGTGGATCGACATTTCGAGATGGTAAATTATTAACCGGAGGTTACCTAACCTATCGTTTTTAGTCAATTCATTCAGTCGTGGTATTCAGTACGCAGCGTTATACATATTTATATTATATACAGCATACATATTTATATTATATACAGCATACATATTTCAGTATTAAGTATATAAAAATTATACATAAACTTTGAGGTTAGGTGAACAATTTGTTCTAATAATCTACCGGTGGGTATAATAAACGTTCGAAAATTAATCTACCTTATCCATGCACCGCACATGCACCAGTAAATCAGCTGTTTACCGGGAGGTAAACGGTAGAAATGTACCGGATCAATTTTCGAAAACGCCTAATGCGACAGCAAAATGTTCTAGACAAACCTATAGATTGTACATTTATATATAAATATAAAATACATTGCTATATATTTTGGGAAGTAGATGAACGTTCAATTTTGTATTTTGTTTATTTTTGAAAAATTTTTAAAATGCGCAGTCGAAGTTTTGGGGGAATTTAATAAGGAGGTGGGACCGAGAAAGTAATAGCGGTCGATCGCGATTTTATGAGCTCTATAAAAAGTTATAATCAAAATCGAAATAAAATCAAAAATTATTGTTCAGTAAATAAATGGGAAAGTTTTAAGAAAATTGAAGTGAATTTTTGAATTGAAAATTTAAATATTTGTAATTTGCAAAAATTTGATTACTTATACATTTATTTTTATTATTATTATTATTATTTTTTTTTATAATATTAAGAAGCAATATCATAGCAATATAGTATTAGAAAATATAATAAATATCATGTAAATATTTTTTCATGGTAGAATAAATGAGGAAGTGTGTTCTAGCACTACGCAGATTATCTCTTTTTCTTATATTTTTTGGTATTTATCTTTTTACCTTAATTTATACATAACCTTTATAATTTTTTTGGATAAAATGACATTGAATATAAATGATGGTAACTCCCGAAACTACTACTCGAAATTTATTAATTGTTTTATTTGGAAGAATATACTACCCTCCTGAATATTTAATTCAATAAATATGTTGAATATTTGACATAAAAAACCATACATTTGTAATTATGCCAGAATCGTATGGGGTTCGAACTCGTGACCTTCAGATCTGTAACCTGACAACCTCCCGCTAAACTAGTTACCTGTACGTTATGGTAATTAGCTTTATTTCATTATTTTATTCGGTTTGTATTAAATTTCGTGTGAATAGTATTTACTTCTTGAATGTTGTTATTAGTATATTAAAAATTAAATTGTGAATAAAATCTATAGTTAATGTTTGACGAACAATAGAAAATTACTGAAGCTAGGAGGCTAGGAATTCTGTAACTTCAACGTTTATTGTATTTAAATATATATTTATCATTATGACGGTAACGATATTTCTTATTTATGAACATCGTATCAAAAGTTCACTTGATTAATTATTATTATTGTTAGTGTACTTGGGTTCGGATAGTATCGCGATATATTTTAATTTTTAAAATGTAATCGATATCTTGATAAAAAGATAAATTGATTATATTTATATATTCGCAAAAACAATTGCTTTTCAAAATTTATTAAACATTTCTAATAGGGACAATAGGTTAATAATAAATTACTACGATTATGGATTTCAAATTACATTATTTGCCTACATTAATTAGTGTTTGGTTTATTTCGACTTTTTTAATTTCGTAAGTACAATTTTGTAATTTTAAAAATTTACTAACAGCGTAATTTTTATTGTAATTTTATTAAATAATAAAATAATATAATTATAAAGTTAAAGTTCTACTTATGTAATAATACTACTATCTTGCTTGACGTAAAAGTACAACACTATTATATTTTGCACAAAATATTCGAACCTTGGTCACTGGTTTTAATTCAATCTGGTTAACCTTGTAAAGAAAATAAAAATAAAATACTGTTTTATATGTAATATACAGAGTCGATAAAAAATAAATATAACAAAATCCTTGTTAGTTCGCGAAAAAAGGTATATTTAACTTTGATTGAAAATTTGAAATAATCATGTTTTTTAAATAAAAATAATACGTGAGCTTTTTGATTTAATAAATTTAATAGTAAAAGTAATAGAAGTACTATAATAAATAATAACAAATATTTTGAGAAAAAAATAAATAAATATTATTTTTTATTGATTTCAATCAACAGTCGGTTTTGTAATACGTGATTATGTAACCACGGTGATCTTTGAATGTTGTCACTACCGTACTGTTAAATTATTACTTTTATGACTATTTTTGTGTTTCGGAGAGCACGTAAGGCTCTCGGCCTTTTCTATTTGATTGCCACTATCAACAATAAAAAATTTCCCAGAGTCTTACAAACTCAAAACTTTTCTCTATCAGAGGGAGGGTGTACACCTGATAATTGATTATTTGATACTTTGGTTTTCTCACACACAATAACAGAAAGTAAGGTTAATAGACAAAGCCATTGTAAATCATCCGCGAGAGCAAGGGTAGCTTAATAATATATTCTATGCTACGTAATCTAATCAATAAAATATATAGAAAAAAAAAAATGTATAATTTTTAATTTTTTTTAGATACATCGTAGCTATAACAAACATACATGTAGATCCTATTATACCATATATCAGCGAACTCGGCATTTGGCAACCTTCAAATTATGTTTTTGGGCAAATGTTGAATATAGGAGCACTTTTAGGTATGTGAAATAAAAATGCTTTTTATGAATTAATATTTTTGATTTAGTATCTATTTGGGTAAAAAAAGAAATAATTGCCACAATATATTTAATTATTATTAAATTTAATTCTGTTTTCAGTAAAAAACAAATTAGTTGTAAACAACTTTGTCCTGTACTTAAATGAATTCTCGATACTGCTTTTAAGGACATAGCGGTGATACGCCCGATAACAGAAAACGTGAACCCTTACAAAACTATTAATTAACACGCGAAATCATTCTATTTTGTTTTCACTTTGTTATTTTTTTTTACGGCATACTCATAGACATAATATGTAATTTTTGCAATTTTTCTGTTTGTAACACACCTGTGTTACAGTGTTTGTCTATATTAATGTATGTATGTGAATATTTTTTATTTAATTGCTTGTATATTAAAATTTTATTTAGATAACATTGAATGTTAATATCTCAAAAAAAAACAATAATATTTAATTACCTGCAAAACACCGCAACCAATCAATTTAGAAATTAACCAAAACGTATCAAAATTCCCCCAGTTAAAGTCCTGTAGCCCCTTAGATTAAACAAAAGTTTAACAAGGGGGTTTTTTGTTTAATAAACGATTAAAAACAAAATTAATATAAGCTCGCTTCAACTATTATATTATGCAGGACGAAAAAAAAAAGTAGTTAAGACCGACAATAGCGTCAGTAGCAGTTGTTTTAGTTCAAGGAAAATATTATTCAATTGTTTTTAATATTATTATAAATTTTAATCAAGTATAATTTATACATAGTGTAATTATAAACGATATACGTATACATATTAGGTACTAGAGAAATTACTTGGCTTTGCCCGGTTTAGTACATTCTAAAAATATTTTGCAATTTTTTAGTTGAAAACATTAGATACCCTATTTAATAATTTTAATGATGCATTATAGGAAATAAAATAAAATAAAATTTTAATTAGTAAAGTTTATTTATTTAGTTAATACTTTTAATTTTGTAGTTGCAATTGGGCTGTATATTCGTTACAAACAGATTGATTTTGCGATCAAAACAAGGACCACCAAATTACGTAAGAGATGGAACGAACTCGAGTATTACCTCGGATTTGCGTGTGCAATAGGAATAAGTCTGGTTGCTAATTTTCCAGGCGATATAAAGGGGTATCGGCCTATTCTCATTATGCACTTTGTTGGAGCCTTCCTGGCATTTGGAGTTGGAGGGGTATATCTCTTGATTCAAGTAAGATTTTCTATAAACGTTAAGTTATTATAACTTATATTTTTTGTTTTAGACAAAAATGACATTCGACTTACAGCCATATTATGATCGCTATCCAAAAGTTGCCGTTAGCAAACCTGTTCAATACTTTCGATTATTTTTGACAATATGTTTTGCAATAAGTTTTCTCATTACTGTTGTATGTTTTACCGCTTTTGTTGCAGTACATGATAGAAGTAATATTAAAATAACTATTTCCACCATATATGTATGTTTACTAACTTTTTAAATATTTCAGAAACAAAAGTTTATGCTCCACACCACACCGGGTATACTTATCGTTTGTACTCTGCTATTGCCGAATGGGTTATGGCAATTATATTTTTTGGTTACACCGTAACAGCAACGAATGAATTTAAATCAGTGTCGTTTAAAGAAATTTCTTTTGATATCTCTGTAAATAATAAAAAAAAATAATTATTTCTAAATAAACCATACAATAGAATTTATTTTAGTGTTTGAATAAGTGGATTAACGAGATTCCTTTATTAGAATAAAGTAAAGTAAAGAATACTTTAAAGAGCTACATGATTGTAACGTATGGCAGTTGTCATCCTCTGGTTGCGAGAGTTATTAAATATCATAGAAAATTAACCTAAAAAATGAAGTAGATTGTGTGGTGGTTAGTATAGTATCATTGAGACACGTGACATTGTTTGGTTTTAGTTTGGTAAGTCACATTCAATTTAAATAATTTTTTTAAATTTCTTGGTTTCTCATGTTAAATACGGCCGAGGATCAATAATAATTGTGAAATAGAAGTCTTTATATTATCATATTACAAAGTTTTTATTTTAAATTTTCATCATTTTTATAACTTAATTTTTTCATAATTTATTTTTTCTTTATTCAAATATTCTTAGTCCAAAGCCGTTAAATGTTAATTATTTGTTGTTTTTATTGTTTTTAAATATTATTTTTTTATGTAAGTATGTATTCTTTATTTAACAGTTAAAATTCATTATTTTAATATTTTGTTTAGTTTGTTTATTTTATTAAATATCTCTCAAATCCCGTATTTCTCTTCCAAAAAAATTTCATTTCTATGGTAAAACCGAAAATTATTTCACCGAATAAATAATAACATAATTTTAAATTTCTGTCAAGATTTTTAATTCTGTGATATTACTACCAACAAAAACAAAATTAAAATTTTTACAGTTGGAGGGAGGGGGGCTGATATTAAGAAGAGGAAATGATAAAATGTAAATTTTAAGAATTTAATAATGGAAAAATCTTTGAAAGTTATATAAACAAAATTACTACCGTAAATATTCTCATATTGTTAATTATACCAAGGTTTCCAAAAAAGTAAAATAAAAGAAAACAAGTATTTAAATAACATAATTCCAGATAAAGCTGTTTATATTAATTTGTATAATAATATTAAATAATTTATTATTGTGAGAAAATTATGAAAAAATGATCTACCTTAAATTTTCGAAAACTACTAGTCAAAAAATTGTAACAAAAATTTTTTAAATATGAAGGAAAGGCCTGGACTGCTAGGACTTACTTCCTTACTCTCAACTATTCCACCATGAAAAACTGCACTTAAATGGCACTATGCGATAAATGCAGAATTTATACCATAACTTGATTAGGTTTAACCACCTCACAATTTTTCAAAAATAATTTAAAAAGAATTTAAGAATTTAAAAATTGGCGTGCAAGATTTTCTTAAAAAGCCAATAAATATTCAAAAATAATTTTTTTAATTTAAAAATTTTTTTTTTCATTTTTTTGAGTTCTCAAAATAAAACTATACAACTTCATTGGATGCAATAAATTGTAAAAGAAGCATTGTCATCAGAATAAGAAGAAGAATAAGATGAAGAGATTATCATTTTTGTATTGTTTGTGTTTGTATAATACATTTTTTGTATATTGTTCATTGTGTATTTTCCAAGTTGTTCAAAGGTTTATTTATAAATTATCATGAAACTTTTAGATTTAATTGATTGTACAAATAAATCTTATTTTGTTTTATTGTTGATTGTTCAAAAATTCCTTTCTAATAATTTTTTAGGTTAATTCAACTTATAAACCAGTTCAGCCCTCAATGTTTTCAGTTACCTATATATTGGTCGTCGAATAATTTCAATTATTCTAATGCCACTGGTGGCATAAACCATAATGGTTTATGAGATTTTTTAATTTTGTCTACTTTGTTAAAATATTATATCTAAGCTTTAAGTTAATGTTTAAACTTAATCAAAATGCATTAAAATATAAACAATTTTTTTAACTAATAAATTATAACTTTCTGTTTCCTTATTGTTAAAAACATATCAATAATAATGTTGATGACTCACCAAATACCATTTAAATCAATATCGGTGTAAAGTTCGATAATTTATCAAGAGAACAATTTTGTAAAAAATAGCATTTCTGATATAATAAACTCACGAGTTTTTTCTATGATAACTATATTGAAAATAAAACATAATCAATAGATTTCGTGGTTCGTGAAACTTGAACCCTATTAGGATTTTAAAATAACCAAAATATGCACCGACACTTTTCGAATTAAAATGCTCAAATTCTTCACTAATAAAATTATTTTTTCATTTTAATTCTACAATGTGTGAGTACATTTTTTGACCATTCTAAATTATTGATATTGAAAAGTAAACCAGGTGCAAAAAATGTGGGGTGTCAAAGACATGCCAGCACCCCCACCTCAAAATATTAAAATCGGACTTGATGCAATCGTTTGTACTTTGTTTGTACCTGTTTGTACCACAAAATATTTTGTTTGTACCAAAAGCACAAAAATGAAAAACTGAAAACAAGCTAAGTAGAAAAGTTTACGATCAACGCGTATGCTCCGATTGCACAGGGGTGGCTTGAGAACCCCCCCCCCCCTTTTTCTTTTAAGAGAATAATGAGCGATATTATTATTATTACTTATAATAAATGCTAATGTATTAGGTTGTGCAATAAGTAATGTTGTTTTTTAATTATCATAACAAAATATCCTGTAACTGCAATGCTGAAATGATTCAGTTGCAGTTTTAATTGCTGGTCGGTTCACACGTGTACCTATAATATCTAGTTTTATTTTGTTAATAATGTTGAAGTTTCAATTTAATAGCATTATTAACATGGATAATAGTGAATAGCATTTACGACATTGTTTACTTTATAAATTTTAATATGAAAATAATACCACAACTGCAGCTAAAAATTTGTGTCAAGTTATTTGGTAAGAATGCTGTTAATATACGAAAATGAGAAAATGTAAAAGATGGTAAAAAATATTTCGCAGTAGCAACTTTTCTTTTCAAGACGAAGAACGATCGGGACGCCCAATTCAGATCGATTCCGCTAAGATAAAAACTTTAATCGAAGATAATCTTTAAAGACAAGCATTTAAAAAAATGGGAAAGGCGATTTATGGGGGAGTATGGGTACTGCATAATTTAAACGATAGACGGAAAGAGCAACGAGTAATAATTTGCTCTTCAGTATTGAATAGGCAAAGATCAACGCCATTTTTGGATAGAATTGTTACAGTGAATAAAAATTGGGTTTTTATGCCAACGTAACAAAGAAAAATTAGTGGTTATCAGCAAACAAAAAACACTTCCTACGCCTAAACCCTAAACGAGGATTACATCCAAAGAAAGTGTTACTGTGCAATTGGTAGGATATTCGTTGAGTTATTCACTACGAACTTTTAAATGAAGGACACACTATAACAGCAAACGTTTATTATGAGCAGATGGAACGTCTTCACCAAAAATTGATAAAAAAAGACC
Organism: Cantharis rustica; assembly: GCA_911387805.1. Lineage (NCBI taxonomy): Eukaryota > Metazoa > Arthropoda > Insecta > Coleoptera > Cantharidae > Cantharis > Cantharis rustica. The sequence goes on from OU426879.1 coordinate 44,254,724, forward strand.
AACTTTCGTCAATAGGAAGTCTGCAATATTGCAACACGACAATGCAAGACCATACACTGCAGCAATCACAGTCCAAAAAATTACTGGCCTTAGTTGGAAAATTTTTCAACATCCCCCATACTCACTAGACATTGCCTCTAGTGATTTCTATGTCTTTTGGTCCCTCCAGCATTTTTTAAACGGAAAAGAATATGCAAGTTATCTATATAAGTATAAAAAATGACATTCATAACTTTATCAATTCTAAACCAGCCAGCTTTTATCACAATAGAACTCAAAAGTTAACTGACAGGTGGCAAAAAGTTATAAAATCTGATGGTCATTAATTTTTAAGTTAAAGATTTTTTAATTATGTAAAATAAACTAATAGAAACTCTCTTAAAAAACATCATTTATTGAACTACCGTACAATCTATGTTGAACAAAAGTTTTTACAAAGTTATGAGTCGTTTCGGGATCTTTACTGTCCCATTTTCAAGGCTATAGTATATTGTAATGGTATTTTCGTAGAAAATATTTACACACTTATATTTGCTCAGGTAACTCTGGTGTGCGGGAGCAATTGGTAATTTTCAAGGGTCGAAGGATTCCTGCGCTTTCAAAATTCAATTAAAAAGAAATCTTTCTAATGCAAAAAAATAAATACTCCAAAATAAATCTTCTTCAAAAATAAATTATTCAAATTTAAATTATATCCAATGTAAAATTTTATTGGGCTCGTACTTTTAAATTTATCCTTATCCAAAACGTCGGCTTATCTATCTGGCCACACGCTCGCACTTACAAATAATTTTAATTTCCAATTATATAACGCAAATTCAAATTTAGAATTTGAATTTCTTCTTTTCCAAATCAATCTAATCAAATTAATTAAATCTACTACCGTTCAGTAGCAACGTATCAAAATATATCCAAATTATCTAAATATCAAAAATTATATCATCCAAAAAAGGCGCAATAATGCATTCGCATAAAAATCATTTATTTAAATCAAAATCAAATTTATTACTCACAAATTCAAACTTATATCAAAAACTCAGCGGGCATACACAATCTCGCACCCGCTGTCGGCCATAGTTGGCCAAAAAAGCCACTATCTCCATCTTTTCTCCCCACTCTGCACTTTTCCAATTTAAACGTTTAAAAATGAAATTAACAAATTTTACAATTTAGCACAGGGTGGGTCGAAATATTTTGTTTCACGACAATATACACAAACAAACAAAAATAATGTGTATATTGTCATGGTCTGAACCAAAGTTTTACCTACACTGTTAATTTTTTATGAATTTTGATTTTAATTTTATAAAATATTTGAATTTGAATTTTGGAAGGTAAAACTTTAAAAATTAAAGTTGGTAAAAGTGGAGTTTTTATCGAGGTCTTTTGCCAAAAATAGTCGACATGATGGACGTGTGATTTATTAGTCCGAAAAATTTAATTAAATGAGTTAATAAATTTTGAAAATATAAGTGATTTTTTTGAAAAAGTGTTTTATTGAAGATTTATTATAATTGGATTTGTTGATTTTTGAAGAAGTTTTTTTGATAATTTTGATAGTAAAGATAAAACAGAAGCATTGGCCGATTAATTAAAGATGGTAATGGAGATCAAAATTTAAGACTTATAATTAAAGATTTGGTAGAAAAGTTTCTATTTTGTATTAAAATTTGTTATAGGAACAATAAAATTTGAATTGATAAGCCGAACTGCGATACCGGTATCGAATAATTTTTAACGTGCCCATTTTTTTAATTTTATTCAAATATAAATTTAAATTTAATGAAATATTTAAGGAAGAAGGTTTTATTTTAAAAACAAAATAAAAAATAAAATGCTGGGGGCATAGCAATATATAGCCTTGAAAATGGGACAGTAAAGATCCCGAAACGTTGGACAATTATATTGTTTTATTTGACCGCAATTCTCAACCATTTTTCCCAATATTTAATTATGGAAGGTCAACAATCATCACACTATTTTAAAGTTATGAGCATTTTAAATTTTAGAATACTCCGAGCAAGTTACGCTTGGTTACATTTAATTTAACAGAAAATATGAACAAATATATGACCATTCATTGGCATTGATGACGGCTACAACTAAACCAAGCATAACTTGTTCGTAGTACTCCAAAACTTGAAATGCTCATAATTTTGTAAAAAACTTTTATTGAACATATCGTGGGCATACAGGTAAAAGTGACTAAGTCAAAAAATTGTGGAAATGAGTTAAAATGATTAAGTCCGTAAAAATGTAAGACACGGGTCTAAAAAAAACGTCTATGTTCTAATAACGTATTGAACATGTTTCATTATTCGAAAAAATGAATTAAAAATATTATAAAGCTGATTTTTTGCAAAATGCGAAACATTCAATTTGATTTATCTCGAAATTCTATTTTTTGACTTGGTCACTTTTACCTGTATGCCCACGATATGTAGATTATTATATGTACATTATTAATTATAATAAGTAATAATAATATTCTCTTTATAATGGAGGGGGGGGGAGTTTTTATTGTCTTCTCAAGCCATTCCTCAAGCCGATATCATCCCTGTGATATCGGCGCATGCGCGTTGGTCGCAAACTTTTCTACTTAGCTTGTTTTCAGCTTTTCATTTTTGTGCTTTTAGTACAAACAAATTAAAAATTAATTTCCAAATAATTTAATATGCCTTCCACATTTAAAGTATTGAAGGTAATTTCATGCTGCTTCAGACTTTTTTGTTGAAAATTAATTTCCTACAAAATTAGAATTATCTCAATTAAATCCAGATAATGGCAATTACTATGTTAGATACTAAATTGTAATAGTATTGTGATGGTTTATCATTTTTTTACTTATGAAAATCAGTATTTGTTTATAAACAATGCACTGACCAATTAAATTTTGTGTTAAAAATAAAAACAATTTCAAACCTATTAAAAAATTGAAACTGGTTAAGTCAGTTAGGCAGAGGACATCTGCAATCAGATATATTTTTTATGTAACCTACATAACTATTTGTTGTGTTAAAGTATTGTTTAATAAGTGTATAATTTACTATATAAAAATGTAAAATTCTCAAAATAGATTACATCAAATAGGTTAAAGTGCACTATGGGTGAGTGTGTAAAGTGATTATTATTAAAATTTTTATTTATATACAAAGTCATCTAAAAGAAAACAATTGGATTATTTGAAGAATTTTATTATTATTTATTTAATTATACTATCTGATAATGTCCCTTGTGTGTGAATAATGTCCTTAGCAATAAAATAATTATTAGTACATTTGATTCCATATCTATGTGATGTGGATATCGTTCAATTTTCAAAAACGTATATTATACCAAATTGTGATAATTTTATTTTTAAAGTACATTAATTGTTTAATATCTATGCAAAATAAATAACCATTAAAAAATTAATTAGCGTTTTTATTTAATCAAATAGAAAACTAATTATTACAGGAATGGATTTTAAATTTCAATATTTTCCTGCGTTAGTTAGTGGTTGGTTTGTGTCGACCTTTATAATTTCGTAAGTATAATTTTATTTTCAAATTTATTATTAATAGCCTTATTATTTTTAATTTTTTGATAAAAAATTGCATTAATTAATAAATTACATTATTGACGTAAGAATGTGAAATAATTCCATTTTGTGAAGTAAGGATGCGCACTTTAGTTAGAAATAAACAATCTTGTTAATATTATTTATGGAATATATAATATTATATATTCCTAATAAAGAATTTTTGTCTTCATGTTTAATGAAAAACTAAGAAATGAAAGAAATCAAAAATATTTTTCTTCTTCCTAAAGTTTTTACCTGACTAATTGAAGCAACATCACATTAAAAGAAAACTGATTTTTTAACCTTTGAATATTTTAATCCAACTTTAGATATGCCCTCGCCGTAATAACAGAAAATGTGCATCCTGTTTTACCATACATCAGTGAACTTGGAATATGGCAACCTTCAAGTTCTATTTTTCAGCAAATGATGAATATAGGATCACTATTAGGTATGTAAAGTTAGAATTTAATTCTAATAAATGCTTATAATTACGTATTGTATTAGACAAAAGCCTGGAGCTAACTTAAAAAACTTTATTATTATGTACAATGAAGTAATAGTCACAATCCCGAATATAAAGTTTATTTGTCGAAGTAAAAAAGTAAAACAAAACTTACTCGATGCCACTCAATTATCAAGTTTGAAGTTTTTCTTTTGCCAAAACAATTGTTTTAGTTTAGTGTCAGGTAGTAAAAGAAAAAATATTAAGATTTATTCGGGGCAAATGTACTTTTTGTGATTCATCTGAAATCCTAACAAAACAATATACTATTGTATTGCACTAACTTTAGTTAATTTACTTCAACTAATTATGTTTAGAAATTATAACAATGGAACTACAACAAAATGTTTATATCCTTTGTTGTCTACAAATTATTCAGTTATTGACTCGCATAGATTATATTCAAATATGCAAGATCACATAATTAGAAATAAATATATTGTATTTATACATAATAATAAAATTAATTTTTCTACTGCCGCTTATTTTAAAACTAGAATTCTAGGTTCTGTAATACATGTTTTTCAGGCTGAAGAAGTCAGAAATCTGAACTCACATTGCCTATAAGCTTTACTGAAGGTGATTACAAAATTGACTGCCCAAATAAATTTTAATTTGACATTTATTTAAATTACTTGAAATACGTAGGTGTTTAAAATTGGGACTAAAGTAGTAACTATATTTATAATGGGCCTTATAGTATGCGGAACAATATTTAGTCTCTTGAAAAAAATACTGTAGAATTTCATACTCAATATTTACTAAAAATTTCATGGGTTGTAGTGTCCCGCAGTTAGTACCTATCGATGACTGTTATATTGTTGTAATTGATTTTATTGCAGTCGCAGCCTTGCTCTACCTTCGTCACAAGCAGATTGATTTTGTGATCAAGACAAAGACAACTAACTTGAATAAAAAATGGAATGAAATAGAATTTTACCTCGGATTAATGTTTGCTTTTGGAATAAGTGTAGTTGCAAATTTCCCAGGCGACTTGGAAGGATATCGAGCCGTTTTATTGATGCACATCGTCGGAGCCTTCATGTCGTTTGGAATTGGAGGTGTTTATCTTATAATTCAAGTAAGATTCGCTTTGATGTTAAAAATTGGTATAACATTCAGTATTTTAGACCAAGATAACATTCGATCTCCAACCATATTACGATCGCTATCCAAAAGTTGCAGTTAGTAAATGGATTCAATACTTTCGATTAATCATGACGTTAGGCTTTGTCATAAGTTTTGTACTTGTTTTTGTATTTGCTCACTTCTACGTGCAATTACGAAAAGGTAACTTTGATAAAAATAACCATCGCCATCAATACGATTTATTAATATTAAAATTTTTCAGGTGATTCACAATTATGTACTCCTGACTGTCCTGAATATACTTATCATCTTGTGTCGGCTATTTTTGAGTGGATTTTGGCTATTATATTTTTCTCTTACACTCTAACAACAACAAATGAAATCCGATACATGTCTTTTAAAGAAATTAGCTTCGAACATGATATACATGAAAAAGTATTATAAATATTATTAAATAAATTAGGCAAATTTTATAAATTTAATATATTATATTAAAAAGGCATAAGTGTACGTTTATTTCTTCTTTTGTACTTTACAGGTAAAAATATTAAAAAAAATTGATATAATAATTATGTGCTATATAAAATAAAATAAAATAAAATAAAAGTAGATATTGTAAAATTAAATCTTACTAATATGTTTGAATATATAGCATCAGATTAGTAAACCTTGTAAGAGTTTAGGGGGCAGCTGGTATATTTCAAATATTACCAAAAAATTAAAGTCAGGCATTTTGACTAAATCGGGAGTTTATGAGCTTACTTGTAAATGTTCTCAAAAATACGTAGGTCATACAGGCAGATCTTTTCAAAAACAATCTGTAGACTGAAAATCTGCATTTGTGAAAATCTTATTAGACACGAACCACAAATAGGTGAAAAGAATTATAAAATTTTATTTAAAAAAATATCCCCCACCCATTAATTTTTTCTTGCAATTTTAATATTTAAACGGCTTTTCTCTACTTTTCTAAGATGCTAAAAAGGTAGCATCTGCTACCTTGAAGAAATTATTCGAACGAGTTATGTATTAATCATTATGCAAATATGTATACCTTTTTCCTAATTTTTTATTATAAAAATTAATTCAAGTATACTTGAACTGCTTTTCGAGTATAATAATGCAATGCAAAACTACAAAATATGTTTAGTAGACTATCTTATTTTTGATAGATAAAAATTAAAAGTTATGATTTCAACATTTACAACTTCAATTTATTGTATTAATAAATACTATAATATCGGCACTTATAATATTTTAGATCAATTTTTAAACACCAGCCATACTGTGAATAACAAAAATAATAAAGTTTTAAGATTAAAAAACATAAGAATAATACATTTTTAAGTTGGTTTAATTATAATAATACAGCAGTTACAAAATAATTAGTTTCTAGTTTTTATGCTATTATGTTATTTACTGTATATATTTAACTTTTCATAAAATATACACAGGTACCGCAATTTTTACTCGAGTGCAGGTTCTTGGCTTATCTCCATAAAATAAAATTTTTGTGGTAACTTGTTAAAAATTATATATTTATTGTTTATAAGTTACAAATACATAATTTGGTACAAAATCAATTTAATAAAGTTAGTGAATTTAGAAAATGTTATATGTAATGAATACAAATTTTCGACTTCATCATTGGCCGGTGTTACTTGCTGGTTGGTTTTTGATGGTCTTTGCAATTTCGTAAGTAAACAATCAGCAATAAGCAATATTCATAAATAACGTTAGTAGAATAAAAACAAGAATATTTTTATTTATGTTTTTTATATCTGCTACAGTTTTTGAGGTATACCATATTTTTAAAAAAACTTTTTTTGTCTCACGTTTTTTGAAAATCTCAAGGAGAGATTTTAGAGCATTAACTTTCGTTTAAAATCAGTACTACATTATTTAATATTTTTATCTTATCAACTGATAAAAAAATTAAAGCAGTTTGAAAATATTTAGTGTATTGCTTTTAAGATAACGATCACAAAATTTTGGAAAAGATTATTAACTTAAGAAGTCTAAAAATTCTTACACTGAACACTGAACACTGAAAGATTTGTTCAATTTCAAAACTAGACCATACTATGGCTATCTGTTGTTAAAAAAGTGTCTTTGTAAAATCAAAATTGTTAATTTTGTTCTTACTTTATTGCATCTTGTCAAAAAAATATTATTAAATGTTTCTAAATAAATAATTTTAATTTTAGTAAATCATTAAACATTTAAACGTCAATAATTTCAATTTATTCAATTCAATTTATAGAATTTTAAATGCTGTAATGAAGATAAATAAGAGTCTTTCTCATTTAAAAGATGTTTTATTTATTAAACTTAATTTAACATTAAAACTTTCACACGTTCTGCTTGTACGTATAAAGATCATCATTGTTCAAGCTTCAATTTGGTATATAATTACATTCTGTTTATAAGTACTATTATATTAAGTAAAACTCACCTCTAAAGTCAAAAATTTGGATCTCTACATTTTTATCGAGCCTCCCTTTCTTAAGTGAACTATAAAATTAATTTTGTTATGCTGATTCAATTTTCTTATTGTTTTACTATGTAAATATATTATAAGATACAATATTGTTTTAGATACATCATAGCAGTGGCAGAAAATAATGTTCATCCTTTATTTCCATATGTTAGTGATTTAGGTGCGTGGAAACCCACAAGTAGTGTATTTGGGCAACTGTTGAACATTGGAGCACTAATATGTAAGTAGATCAAAATTTTTTTTTTATCGACTTGCTTACTTCCTATTATTATTATTAGTTAATAACCTGAATACCTGGAACAAATAATTTAAAATTATGATCTTCTATGCATTGTTATTTTTAGCTGCAATTACATTGTACATTCGATATCGTCAAATTGATCTTGCCATTGATTCATGCCCATGTAATTTAAGCAAAAGATGGAACGAAATAGAGCTTTGGTTAGGATTTGTTATAGCTTTAGGATTGAGTTTTGTTGCCAACTTCCAAGGTGATCTCAAAGGAAATTATGGTGTTATTAGCATGCATTTCATCGGTGCTGGTATGGCGTTTGGAATTGGTGGAATATATCTTGCAATTCAAGTAAGAACTTTGCAGTCGTGTTATATGTTAATTTTTTTTTTAAACTTTCTTTATTTCTTTATTCTTTTTATTTTTTATGTTTTTTTTTAGGCAATAATAACATTTGGCTTGAGGCCATATTATAAGACTAATACTGAATTTGGCGTGAGCATATTTATGCAGTACTTTAGATTAATTTCGACTGTAGTATTTTTCGGAAGTATTCTGACGTTTTTAGCATTTGCTTTGGCAACACGCAGAGAAAGTAACGGTGAGTGACAATTTAAAAACATTTGTTTGGCGTTTGTTTTTTAATAAATATAATTTAATAAATGTAACGTGTTTTAGGTTACCGTATACAAGGACTTCTTCCAGGAGAGGATGGATATTTTTTTCATGCATTGTCAGTAATTTCAGAGTGGTTGTTAGTATTCATACTAATCATAAATATAATAACTTTAAGAAAGGAGTTTAAAGCAATATCTTTTGAAGGAATATGTTTCAAACCAACAAGTATAATAAAATAAGTAAATAAATATAAAGCTTTTAAACGAATATCATTTAGACCGTTATTTTCTTAATTTTAAAAGCCTGTTTCTCACTTTTAAGCTAACTTAAAAATAAATTGGCAATTTTGCCAAAAATTGAGAAACAAAATTATTTTGTGACTTTAATAAATAATCCACGAAAATGAAGCAATGTTAATTTAATTAACCAAACCTTTGGTTTTTCAATTATTATTACTATATAAGCCGTCTTTTTCTTGAGAATAGATTTTGAGCAACTTTAAGTAACCGTCACTGTTTGTTTTATCTACTGTTTAATTTTAGAAATATTTAAAACTTATGTAAAGAAGACGATTAATATTTATTAAATGATTAATTTAAAATTGCTATAATTAAAATAAAATTACTATATTATATTGTGATAAATAAACTATAAAATAATTAATAAACATATCTCACTATTAATAAGATACATTGCTTATAATTAATAGTATCGTATACAAATTAATTAAATTTGTTAGTAAATTTGTATAGGTAATAAAATAAATCAAAACTGTGATTTATTTAATTGATGTTAAGTCTTATTATTAATAGATAGAATCCAGAAAAAGTCTAAGTATACTTTCGGTTTGGTGGCAATTAATAAGCTTCATAACGTCCTAGTTATATAATCTACTATTAAAATACTGTTGTTCTAATAATTTATAGGTGTATTCTTATGTAAAAGTTTATTTTATTAGTTTTGTTTAAATTGGGCTCTAAGATTGTCAGCATACGAATTTTGTTTAGTTGGATAGAAGATTTTGATTGTTGAATTTAGTTCACATTTACGGGTGAGAACGTAAACGTCGAAAAGATGACTTTGATGAATTTTTAAGAAGGAAGTGAATAAATTAATTAATAGTACTACTTGTTTAATTATAAAATTGAGATGTAATCATTGATAAGGAAGAGGATCCACAAAAGGAGAATAGAATGATCCCCACTTAGCCAATTTTACAAAGTTACAACTTAATAAGAATACCAAAATTTTTAATAAATTGCACAGGGTGGGTCCAAATCACTTTAAAACACCACAATATATATTCGTTGCTTTGCGGTTAAAATTTATTATTTTAATATTTTTGTTTAGTTTGTTTATTTTTAACATTTCATTGTTGTCATCACAAAAATTTACTTAAAAATTAATTTTTTAAGTTATTTTTCTATTATAAAGAAATATTGATTTGATGGTATTGACGGAAACTAAAAATAAATTCGAAGGCTTTAAAATATAGACGAATACATACTCATATAAAGCGGAGCCCCGTAGGAGACACGAGCAAAGCAAAAGAAGACTAGTAGTGGATCTTAGAACTGCGAGAGGATACTTAACAATCGTAGGACTGTATTTCCCAGAAGGAGAAGCAAAATTTTCTATAAACACTACAAACAGCATATAAACAAGTTAACAGCAATAATTACATAGTAATAACAAGAGACCTTAATGCTAAAGTGAGGCAAACGCCTATACCGAATATTGTCGGAACCCAAAAAGAGCCTATTATAAACGATAATAGCTATGAGTTAAGACAGTTTGCTACATACAATAGCCTTAAAGTAACAATCACTTTCTTCAGGAAAAACAATGTCAATAAATACACATGGACAGCCAGAGATTTAAGAAGTTTTATTGAGTACGTAATAGTTAATAAAAAGTTAGCTAATTTAGTATAAGATACTCATGTATATATTTCGATGGCCCCCTGTATAATTTTTGTAAAAATTTTACATACAAATTAATTCCAATTTTATATTAATTTTTATCGTAGGTTAGGGCGGAGCATACATTTATTTGTAGAGCATGAGACTCTTAATTTCAAATATTATTTGTGTTCAATCGTATAAAACATTATTCTAGGTTAAACTCAAATGTGTAATAATTTATTTGCTTTAATTTTACCTTGCAATGAGGTATCGTAACTGCCCGGCTGTTCACAGCTGGCCGCTCTGTTATAAATTCCCTGTGAAAAATTTCAAGAACAACCAAAAAAATCTTCACCATTTTCTTTTAGCACTTTCACTTTAATAAAAACAACTCTTCAATTATTAAATTAAAATTATTTTTAATGTCAAAAATCAATAAAATCAAAATTATTTGCAGCGGACATAAATTTTAATACTGGCCTGCATCGGCACGTTGCCCTTAAAGTCATCTCCCACCTCTTTCGTTAGCAACATAATTATTTACACAAACAAATAAATAAATCATTAAATAAAAATAAACTTCAACATAATTTACAAAATAAGTAAATCAGAATTTTACGGTTTCAAAATACGATAATATGTAAAGGAGCTGATGTGCATTTAGATCGCACTACCTAGTAGTAAGCAAAATAATGATACCTAGACCTTGGGTTAAGGGTAAACCGTCAAACGAGAAAAGAAAGGTGGAGTATACATACAAGACATACTTTTTGCAAGAAAAAAGTAGCAAGAATTTATACCAAACACGACTAACACAGCATCTACATAATATGAACACCGAATATAATATAGAGAACGAGTGAATAAACTTAAAAATAGCAACAAACAGTGCAGCAGGTGAAGTACTTGGGGAAATAAAACATAATTGCAAAAAAAGAGGTTTAACGATATGGAATGAAAACATAAAGGAAGCAATCCGAGAGAAGCAAAAGGCTTATGAGAAATATAATATCTACAAAATAGAACACAAAAGAATGAAGAGCAGTATGAAGAACGGAGAAATAAAACAAAAATAATAATACGCAAGGCGCACGATAAAAGCTGGAAAAGATATATTGCCAATATGGAAGACAATATAATACGAAAGACAGCTAAAATATTACAACATAATGAAACACCTAAAAAAGAAGAAAAAGCCTATTTTAAAATCAACAATATATCATTATAAGATTAGCCATTATAAGAAATTATAGTATGAGCAAAACACAGAAGAAACCTATAACGATGCCAACGCAATTGGAAGAAGTGATGAGGTGGTTCGTATACTTAATGATACAAAAACTTCACAATGCAATGAAAGTACTACGCAATCGTAAAGCTACAGGCAAAATAAACATTCAGCTACTGAAGTATAGTGGATCGTTGCTGGAATGGGCTTGTCCCGGGTTGTTAAAAATATAATTTTGACTTATAAAAATCGATGCCCCTTGGTAAAATACTTCATATAGTTACAAATGTATAATTTTAAAACGCCACACTAATTATATAAAGTGCCTTTTTGAAACGTATACGTTTGAAAAGTTGCAATTTTGTGACGTAGATTTCACTCGAGCAATCACATTGCTCAATTAAAATTGAATTTACAACGATGTCATGTTTATATGTATACGAAAATGACATACTTGAGTTGATCCTGTCTTGTGTTTTAAAATTGTTAAAAATCTATAAATTTAAATACTTTTATAAAGTGGCAACAGTGCATTACAGTAACCACTGTCAAAAATGCAATTTGTAAATAAATACTTTAAAGAATTATAATTCGTAGCGTTCATAATCACGACAGATAATAATCATTATTTCAATAAACATGCAGACCAACATTAAGACGTGCTTTATTCCGAGATGTAGGAATACCTCAAATAATTCAGAAAAAATGTTTTTCTGCGTTCCAAGCAATCTAGTTACAAGAAAATTATGGATACAAGCGGCAAAAATACCTTCGCCTTTCCGTATTAAATCAAAATGGCATTGTTGTGAAGAACATTTTGATGTTGGTTAGATTACAAGCAATGTAATACTACCAAATTTTTAATTTCAAGTACGCCAAACGGTTTTATAAATTTCATATCGAATGGTTTTCCAGGTAGAATAAGTGACAAAGACGCTGTAGTTCATAGTTAAAGGAACTTTCAAATGGTACCCATATACTTGCAGACCAAGGTTTTAAGCATATAAATGCAGTTTTATCTGAAAAAAACTGTGTATTACTTAGGCCACCAAGTGTAGTTTCCGGACAGAAGAGTTCATCGAAAGAGTTATTCGTCGAGTAAGGGAATTTTACTTTTTGAAGCCTCACTCATGTGTTCACCATAATTTAATATATTTGTTAAACTCTATAGTTATTATAGTTTGTGGTCTTATAAATTTACAGGAACCTTTAATTGCAGTTTAGGGAGTGTTGAATTGCGTTTTTTGTAAATAATTCAATAAATATAAAAATTGTAAGAGTTAATAATATTCTTATTTATTACAGTTTAGTTTTTAAATTAACAGTAAGAAGTTTTTAGTTTAGGATATATAGCAATTTTCCAAGAATCTTCAGACATTGTTAAAATGTCCTGTAATTTTTCTTGAAAATCTACATCTACTTCTTGAAGCCACAATAAAAACGCCACCCCATGTTTACATCCACCTTCAGAAGCCGGGCACCTGTGACATTGACAACTTATAACTTCTTCCTTTTCATTGATCACAACATGCACATCGTAAGCTTTGCTTCTTATTTTATGTTCCGGAGTAATTTTTGCTTTCACTGTACATAGATTTCCTAACCGTTGAAGTTGTACGTATGAGATAGCGTTATCTCTATACATTTTTTTACCAGTTCGTTTGGTTTTCACGTTTCGTACTTCGGCACTCACAAAATTCGTGTTGGAAGAATAAAAAACATTCAACATATCACCATCTACAGATGGTAAATTGTCAGATGACGCTTGTTCAAAATTAATTTCTAATTTGCTACCCATTTTGAAATACAAAAATAATTCTTGTTTCAATTAATTCTTGACATATAAATACTACAAACTTTTGAGGTTATACCAACTGACATTTAAAAATAATTATAATAGTGGGAGTGCTACTGGCTTCTTATTGGCCGAGTGAAATCTCCGTCATCATTTCCCGCGTTTTAATTATTTAAAAAAATTTCAATTTTTGAACTTCAACAGGACCGTTAAAATTGCCAAAAAAAATTTTTTTTTACGCAAGAGGTGTTTAATTTCACTTAAATTTTTGATTTTAATGAAAAAAAAAATTTTAGGGATTACCCCATTCCGACTCATCCATCTTATAAATATGTGCTGGAGCTACAAGACAATCCCACAGAAGTAGAGAATAGCTAAGGTGATATCACTGTTCAGAAAAGAGAAGGATCAGATACTAACAACTATTTAGAGAGGAATAAGTTTGCCGAAAGCAGGTTACGAGCTATATGCAACAATAATAACAATCATAATTCAAATAATAGTGGAACCTCTACTTGAAGAAAAGCAAAATGGGTTTATAAAAGAACGTTGTTGTGCGGACGCTGTCTCTACGTTGAAGCAAATAATAGAAAAAAGAAGAGAGAGAAAAACTTATAAACACATGTGGCCTTCGTGAACTACAATAAAGCTTTCGATAAAGTCAACAAAAAGAAACTGTAGAAAATATTGATAAAAAGAGGTTTTTTAAGATACCTGGTAGATATCGTGAACAGCTTTTATAAACACACTGCTATATAAACTGTAAATAATGACGAAGATACAGAAATAATACGTATCAATCAAGGAGGGTCCATAAGAGTGTGGTTTGTCGCCGATATTGTTCAACATCTATATAATATGGTTAATGATATGACAAAAACTTGAAAATCAATAGTTCCAAATGGCATACAGTTTGGAAAAAATAAATTTGTCAACACAATATTATTTGCTGATGACCAAGTACTGATAGCAGTTATAGAAGATAATCTACAAAGAGCAATCCACCTTTTGAATGTCTTGTCTATAGAATATAACTGCGAAATATCTATAAATCCAAGATAATGACTTTTAAAGGAAAAAATCCCATTAGGTCAAAAAATATGTCTAAATGATATCTGGATCCATAGAACTTGGATCAGTGGAACAATAAGACCAACGCTAGGAAAACGATGTAGACAGGAAACACAAATAAAGTTCTACAAGGCAATGTCGGTTCCTATCCTACTTTATTTAGATAGCAATAACCCAACAGAAATCTCAAATACATACAAGCAGATAAATGAGGTTCACGCGAGCAGTAAATGGTTGCATATTATTAGACATGAGGCCAAATACAGACATCAGAGAAGAATTGCAGATTTTCTCTATAGAGGAGAGAGTGATAGATTATAAATCCTAATGAACGAAAAATGTGGAAAGGATGGAAGACCGGCGGCTGCCAAAGCGGGCCATGGCATACTGCCCAAAAAAAAGAGATATACTATAAGGTGTTCGAGAAAACGATGGCTGACTGACAATAGGAATAAGCCTACATATACCATGAAGCAGACGATGACGACAATGAATGTTTTTGTTTGGAGCATCTCTCCGATAGTTGGTAGTGTAAGGCGAGAACGGTTTAAGTAGTATTTTTCGTGTTACTCATCGATAGCTACCTGTTTAAGTAGTTTTTATTGTCTTCTAATCTGTAGGGTTTTTATTAACGTAAGCAGTTAACTTTATTTTTTTTGTCACATTGAAAAGTGACCCTTAACACCTTTCAAACCTTTGTTTAAGTTTCTTATACACAGTGCATGTCCTTGGATAACAATACTACCGATAACTTATGAATTTGAAGTAAATAAATACCTACTGTTTTTTATACATGCGTTTCTTTCTGAGGAGCTGGACTTGCCTGGAGTTATTTTTGAACCTCGTTTGTGCTTCCGCGCTTCCTCTCTGCACAAGACAACAGCTAGTTATTTTATTTCCAGTGTGTAGAAAAGATTGTTTACAGAAGAAAAAGTTTGTATGTTATATAATGTACTCGCCTAGACCTTTGCACCAATTTAAACCAAATTTTTGCGAATAGGAAAAACTATAAGTTTATTCACGCAAAGTTAGGAAAACAATGTTCTGATTGCGTTATGCACCAATTGTAGCGCGACCAATTTGCCTTTCCTAAATGGAAAGGTGAAATCGCAGCTACTGGGTAGCTACGGAAGCTTGAGCCAGAGGGTGGACTAACTTGTCGATTTTTCTTGCTATCACACACTCTTCTATTTACGGAAACCTGGTGCGTGGGCGCCAATTCGAATAAGTCGAATACAATGACTGGAACGGGGGGGTTTAAATAAACGATTGATTCGGAAAAACAATAACAAAAGTATTTATTAATAAAAAAAATGATATTTACAAACTTAAACTGAATTATAAAATTACAAGGAAAACAGTACTGCGTACGGCACTGGTTGTTTACAAGTGTAATAAAAAATGGCTGGTGTATATTGATGTCGGTTTTAGTCTTCTGCACTTTTAGTTTCAACAAAGAGAAATTACAGGTAAATAAGGAGAATCTAATTTCAATGTTGTTTACTGAAATATCAAACTAAAAGTTCCTTTCTTAGATTTTTAGAAGGACTACTAGTGTTTAACTGAATTGCTGGTTAATTCTAAGTTACGACTAAAATATTACTATTGCGGGATCTGGATTATGAGTATCTGTGTCTGAATCGTTGAATACTACTGGTTTGGTTATCTGGGATCTAATATAACCTATACGCGTCTTTGATTGTCGTTTCTACTGGTAACCAAATTATAACTATTTAGATGGTTTTTCGCCGGCAGGAATTTCTTCACATTAACAGGTAGGACAAATCTTGTCTCGCCAGGCTATAAACAAGATCTTTTTAGGATGGAGAAGATGAAGTTGTCACGCCAGGCTTTAACAACTTCCGGAAAGGTAATCAGAGCAGGTATTATGAATGATTTTTAGGAATCTTGTCTCGCCAGGCTATAAACAAGATATTTTCAGGAAGGGTGTGAGGATGTCGTCACGCCAGGCAGCAACGACGTACTGGAAAACAGGATTAATTGAAACGATCGCTAAGCAGACACGTTTCCGAAGTATCGACTGCAACACTCTTTGAAATGATCGCCAAGCAGACCTATTTCGAAAGCATTAACGGAACAATACCTGCCTTGGAAAGGAAAATTTATACCAAACCAAAACATTGGATGAAAACTTAACTGGTTCGTTTTCCTAATAGAATCCTCTGTCATCTTTACCAGTAGTCAAGGTATTACAGGTAATTGTAAACATCTAACAGGTTCCTTTTAACCAACTAAGATTGATAAAACTTAATACGCAACATGGGTTGCCTATCATTTAAATTTTACATTTTAAAAGGTTGTTTTACGATTTTAAATAAAATTTCATCAAAAAATGGTAGTTTCATTACACAATCCAATTTAAGTCTTTATCGCAATTTTACACTTCTCAATTATTTAGCTTGGAAAATCTAGCATTCTAACAAAACTGCCTCGTGCGAAGCCGGGTATCTAATTAGTTATATAATACAAGAATATTTATCAAAATATAAGGTAATTTCTAGTAAAATTAACATTAGAATTAATTTTAAAAATGAGCTGCTTAAATAAACAATAAATATCAAAAACTGTTTCTGTAATCTTTGGATGATTATAATTTCAGCTTGAGCATTAATTTCTTGAAGCAAAAACTGATCTTTCGCATAAAATTATATGTAAATAATTATATTTTCTTCTAAAAATTATTTTCATATTTTTAATTTCTTGTTTTACTGTATTTATGATCTTCCAGCGAGAGAAAACGCGGTTGTATGCTTGGTCGCGTCAACTGCACTGTTGTCATCTAAACTCTAAAACTCCGATTTTGATCTATGCATCTGGCAAGGTTAGCACGTTACCAGAATGTTATGCAAGTGCTCACTGTAACACGTGTTATCATTGAAACCAAGTGTAAAACTTAGCACGTTAATGGTAAAAAATAGAACGAAAGTTCTAAAATAAAGTTAAAGAAGAAAAAAAATATTTTATTGGATTAATAAAAATTTTTGTGGTCTGTCAGGGAAGTACCCCCACGATTTCAAGTTTTTCATCTGCTCTATAGGAAAGAGGACAATAATCTGAGTATATTATAACAAAAATTTCGAAGAAATATCCATAATTTGTCGAAAAAATCAAATTTTAAAAATCAACAATGTACGTACATGTATTTTAGTTAGATACACTTTTTAACATGGGTTTATGATAAGTCGTGGTTGAGTTAGAGAAAAAAATAAAACAAGCCTTCCGAACGCTCTCGGCACGCTCTGAGCCTGTTTTATTTTTTTGCCTAACATAACGAATTTAAAAAGATCCATGTAGAATGACAGAACTCGCCAAGAGTGAAACTCGAAGCCATAGAACTCGTCCGGGTGCCCACCACAACTAGCGTAGCGTAGCGGAATGGCAATGTAAAGCGTTTAACGCCGTAGGCGCTTTAATCTTCTTCATCTGGTGAGTGAGATCTTGGATTAAAATATACGCTGACGCGGGTTGTAATTTAAATAGGGAAATTGAAAAATTTTGAATTTTAAACTTTGACGAAGTTGAACCGAAGTTAGCCAAATGTGTGTCAAAAAATATCAAAGAGGAGGTTTTGTGAGCGACCAGCTATTTGAAGCTCCAAAAGTGTATCCTCCAACCGCTTCGGACGTCTGGTGGATCGTGCAGTGATGACCAGAACGGGGGTTGAAAAATGATGTCCCTGAAACGGGAAAAAAGCAATCGCGCGATTTGAAACACGATTGTCAATCGAGTTTGGGACGTCACTTACAATTGAAATTGTTAATAAAAATATTATCAGCGACAAACTTAAATATTTTAACAATGAGTTGGCAACTTTGTCTTATTAAAAAATAAATTAATAAAATAATCCATAGATAAGTGGTTTAGGTAGTGTAACTCGATATTAATCATATCAAATTTTTTAGAATAAACCAAAACATGCACAAACACTTTTTAGAAACTAAAATGTTTAAGTTATCATAATATATTGCTATGCCCCCAACTTTACAAATTCATGCATTTTCACTCTCTTGCGAAAATTGCTGAGGTAACACAGATTATTATTTTTAGCTATGAGCGCTTGTAATTTTTAAAATCGTCAAATTAAAATGCTCTTTCTTTTACCTTACATGTGGTATTGCATTTTTGGCTTCACGTGCGCGCTCTTCGCATATGGTATTTCAGCTGGCGTCTTGTCAAACAAATTTGTTGCGATGTAATTTTAATGCATCGACTAAATTCATCAACTTTTTCAATTTATTTAATTCTTCTATCAATGATCAATTGCACTTGTTAAAATAAAACAAAAAAAACACCCTCACTTCAAATCAACTTACTTTTATTTCATTGATTTTAAACAATTAACAATTTTAAATTCTCATTACGGGAATGATGTTTGTCCGCTTGTCTACTCGACGTCAAGGCCTGAGCCCAAGTCTTCTTATTCAAGCCCCACTCTTTTTTACTTTTTCGTTCTTCTCACCTTTATTTTCATAGCAAATTTAAGAAACACTTTTATGTACAATGATAAATAAATAAATAATAAAACAAAATTAAACTTTAAAATTATTTACAAAATAATTGAAATTAATGTTTTTATGGTTTCGAAACCCGACATTTTACACCGTATGTATATTATTGCAAATGTTTTCACCATACTATGGCATCATCAGGCGATGAACTAGAAAGAGAAACGAGAAAATTCCGTATTTATCGACAAAATTGCAACAGAAAATCGACTTTCGCGAAACACCTACTAGACACAAGCCATAAACAAGGGGGATAATAATAAATTAAAATATTCCTCTACTAAACATTTTTAATAAATAATACTTCCCTCCCCCCCTTTAACTTACCTCACATCCAGCTACATTATTTCTCTTTTGTATTAAATATACCCCTACCCTCTAGTAAATTCACACAAAATTATACTATTTTTAAAATTACCCCCCTCTTACCCTCTCCCCTTTCTCTTGTAATTTTGTCGATAAATACGAAATTTTCTCGTTTCTCTTTCTCGTTCATCGCCTGATGATGCCATAGTATGGTGAAAACGTTTGCGATAATATACATACGGTGTATTTATATATTGTGATAACTTAAACATTTTAGTTTCTAAAAGATGTTTGTGCATTTTGTGGTTTATTCTAAAAAATTTGATATGATAAATAAATAAATGTCAAATAATGTATGATATATAGAATTTTATAAATACATATAAAAAAGTGATGTCTGGAGTATAACCTAAACTATTTTGCTTTCAAATAAAAATTGAGTAAAGTTGACCAAAATTTTCCGTTCAATCGGGTTTTTACTTGGGATTTAAAATATATAAAAATAAACATAGTCAGAATGTAATATGTATTTTACAGCATTGTACCTGCCTCTCTTAGGTATCTTCAAACGTAGTTGCATCTCACTTGCGTTTATTGCACTTTTAAGTCATTATAATAATTATAATAGATAGAAACAATAACATGTTTTCAAATTAAAAAAAAAATGACAAAGTGCTCGTGTGAGCATTCGTGAACTCGCTACAGTGCAACACTAAATAATACAATTACTGTGCCATAATTGATACTAACAAGTTTTTAGATGCATTTTTAAATTGTGCACAGTATATATAATGATGTAAATTTTGATATAAACTAATTAATTTCTAGTTTTTGTAATATTACATTGTTTAGTGTATCTCTTTGACTTTTCATGAACTATTGGTATTACAATTGGTGAAGGTGCAGCTTAAATTGTTTAACAATACACGAATGCTCATAAAATATATATTTTCGTGTAATTTGGTTGAAAATTAATTTAAGAAGTCAGTATACTAAACTTAGTAAATTTTATTAACCATGAAAATAAACTTGCAACTTTATCATTGGCCGGCGATAGTTGTTGTTTGGTTTTTGATTTCTGTAACAATTTCGTAAGTAAATTTTATTAGGTAGTTTTTTTCATGAAACATTCATTTATATAAAAAGCTTAAAAAGTTAAAAACAACGTTAGAATTTTTCATTCTATGTCATTAAATCTCAGCGTCGCGTCGTTGCCAGAGGTTTCATTTGTCTGGTTCACCTTTCGGCTCACTTTCGAATACTAAAATTTAAAAATAGAAGATAAAGATATATCTAAAAAACAGTTAATTAGGAATAGAAAAATTACCTAAAAAGTGAATTTTTCAAGTATTTAGAAAGAATGTAAAGAAGATCGGTAACCAAAAAGTCTGGTAACGCTGCTGCTCAAAATTTGAAACATAATGGAATTGCAATTTTGAAGTGCTTGTGTTTCTAAAAATGCCAACATTAGTGTTCTCCCGCATATTGTAAAGTTTTTATTTTCAGGCATACCCAGCCTGATGAAAATGTAACGCTGGCTTTACGATTAAAATGCTTGCAAAAATTTAAATGTGGGTTATTTTTTACAGAGAAAAGCGTTAATAATTTTTAAAAATCAAATAATTTATTTTAAATTATTTTCAAATTATCAAATTATCGAAAACAAAAAAGTAGTTTAAAATAAAATCGTAAGAAAAAATTCGTTTACGTATAATTTTAAATTTGCTGAAAGAAAAGTTTAATCGAAATTAAAAATATAAGATGGAATATTTTCAGGTTCTTTATCATTTCACTATTAATATTGTTTTAGATACATCGTAGCAGTGGCAGAACATAATGTGCATCCTTTATTTCCATACCTTAGTGAATTGGGTGCGTGGATACCCTCAAGTAATGTATTTGCGCAGCTGATAAACATTGGAGCATTATTAAGTACGTAAATTGTAAAACAATTTTGTGAATATCTACTTTCATCAGGATGAATATATAAAACAAATAAAATTTGAAAATATGTGGGGTTCAACATGGAAATATATCTAAACCACTTATCTATTGATTAAAATAATGATTTTTATTTTAAACTATGTATTAATGCATTGCTTCCTCTTTCAGTTGCAATTTTATTGTACATTCGATATCAGCAAATTGATTTTGCTATTGAATCAATCAAATGTAATTTGAGTAGAAAATTGAACGAAATAGCGTTTTGGTTAGGATTTGTTATA
This sequence comes from Cantharis rustica, assembly GCA_911387805.1. Classification (NCBI taxonomy): domain Eukaryota; kingdom Metazoa; phylum Arthropoda; class Insecta; order Coleoptera; family Cantharidae; genus Cantharis; species Cantharis rustica. Next base: position 44,276,285 of record OU426879.1, read on the forward strand.
GCTTTAGGATTGAGTTTTGTTGCCAACTTCCAAGGGGATCTCAATGGAAATTATGCAGTTTTTGGCGTGCATGTGATTGGGGCTGTTATGATATTTGGAATTGGTGGAATATATCTTATAATTCAAGTAAGAATTTAGCAGTACATAATATAAGTAGATATATCATAAACTTTGCAATTTTAAAAAAAGAAACAAGAATTTAAATGCTAAAATTTAGATAATGCTAAAATTAAAATTAACTTTTTTCTCTTTACTTTGTCAAACATTAGTAATAAGGTTAGGTTATATCAGTAATTGAGTGGATATAATTAATTAAGATCTTTTTATTTTAGACAATACTAACATTTCGTTTGCGTCCATATTACCAAAAGTATCCTCAATTTGGCGTTAGCAAGTTTATCCAGTACTTTCGATTAATTTTAACTTTAATATATTATTTACATATGTTGGGGGTTGTAGCATTTGCTACAGGAATGCCCAGAGCAAGTAACGGTGAGTAGTGTTAATTTAAAATAAATAAAAGTAACAAAAGATGATACTGATGATGACTAATGAGTCGAAACATTTATTTGTCGTTTGTTTTTGAATATACATAATTTCATCGACGATATTATTGTGTTAATCTTAAGTTAAATTTTGCGTGTTTTAGGTTACCGTGTGCATGGACTTCTTCCAGGAGAGGATGGATACGTTTTTCGTGCATTGTCAGTATTTTCAGAGTGGGGTTTAGCATTCATAACTGTTATATATGGATTAGGTATAACAAAGGAGTTTAAAGCCATATCATTTGAAGGTATATATTTCAAATGAGCAAGTACAACTAAATAAGTGGACAGATATTTAGTTATTATAAGTAAACTCAAGTAACATTAAGTAACTTTAAGTAATCCTTGGTTAAAGTCACTGTTCGCTTACCTATAGTTTACAAATAAAAATGCAATAATACTGATAGATACGAATGTTGTTATTAACAGTTAAAATTCATTATTTTAATATTTTGTTTAGTTTGTTTATTTTATTGTTAATATTAAAAAAAGTATAGACGAAAACATTGTTTAAATTAATTGATAGTACCCGGTCACTATTAATGGTCGGTTCAAAGAGAAACAAATAAATCTAGAATTATAATGCGACATAAAGGTATTTCTTTTTTAACTGCACCCTGTAACAATTTGAACATAATAATAAAAAAATCATTCACAAATTACTTTCGTACTTGAGTCGAAGTTCGGTGGTGACCTCTCTATTTTTGACAGTATCTTGATTATGACGTTCATTATTTTCAGAATTTCTGTAAAAACAGTTGGCTTCCCTAAAAAATTTATTTGACCTAAGTTGTAGCCCGTTAAATACCCTATCCGGTTTGGACAATTAGTTTTTTTCTAAGATGTTTGGTTTAAGAGATACGGGGTTTACAAAAAAAGTAAAAAAAGTAAAATCAAAATTTTTTTAACATATTTTTCTTTAATTTAATTTATAACTCAAAGACCGTTTGTTCTAGACGATAAGGGGAACCTAATTTGTAGATAGGTGAGTGATCTTTAAAAAAGGTCTAATTCATTAAAATAAACACACTAAAACATATTATTAAAATAATGAATTTTAACTATTCAGTAAATAATACATACTTACATAGAAAAATAATATTTAAAAAACAATAAAAACGACAATAATTCATATTTAACAGGCCAGGACTTAAAATATTTGAATAAACAAGAAAACGAATTTTAAAAAAAATTACGTTATAAAAACTAATAAAAATTTAAAATAAAAACATTGTAATACGATATAAAGGCCCCTATTTTACAATTATTATTGATCTTCAGTCGTATTTAACGTAAGAAAAACGTAAAAATAAAATAAATAGAACTGTGTGTCTCCACTTCAAAATATACGTTCGTACCGTTAAAGATCCATATCTATTTATTTAACCTTAAAAATTTCATTTAAACACATGACGTTGTTCAGTTTAGTTATTTGGTGAGTCACATTAAATTTAAAATAATTTTTATAAGTTTTTCTTATGTTAAATACGACTGATAATCAATAATAACTGTAAAATAGAGGCCTTGATATCGTATTACAAATAAGTTTTTATTTAAAAGTTTTACTAGTTTTTATAACGTAAATTTTTTAAAAATTCGTTTTCTTGTTTATTCAAATATTCTAAGTACTGGTCTGTTAAATATGAGTTATTGTCTATGTTATTGTTTTTATTGTTTTTTAAATATTATTTTTCTATTTAACTATTCTTAGTGAATAGTTAAAATTCATTATTTTAATAATATGTTTTAGATTGTTTATTTTAATGAATTAGACCTTTTTTAAAGATCACTCACTTATCTACAAATTAGGTTATTATTAAATGTTTCTATATAAGTAATTCTAAATTAGTAAATCATTGAAGACTTAAACGTCAATAATTTCAACCAGAAAAAAATATATGAACTTTTACATGGATTTATAGAAAAAAAGATTTGTATTTTACTTATGAAATGTCGATATTTTATCATAATTCAACTAGGATTCTAATAGGTATTTTAAATGCTGCAATGAAGATAAATAAAAGTTTCTATCTCATTTGAAAGATATTTTATTTATTAAACTTAATTTAACATTAAAACTTTCACACATTTTGCTTATAAGTACGTATAAAGATTATCATTGTTCAGCTTCAATTTGGTATATAAATACATTTTGGTTATAAGTACTATTAGATTAAGTAATAGTAGTAAGTAATAATAGTAATAATAGTAATAGTAGTTTTTTCGTATCATCCAATTGATCTTGCTATTAATTCATGCCCATGTAATTTAAGAAAAAAATGAAATGAAGTCGAGTCTTGGTTAGGATAATTTTAGGATTGAGTTTTGTTGCCAACTCTTAAGGTGATCTCAAAGAAAATTATGGTGTTCTTGAAATGCATTTTATCGGGGCTGGTATGGCGTTTGGAATTGGTAGACTATATTGCGATGTCCCCCAGTTTATTTTTTGAAAAAAAGTTTTTATACAAAATTATTCAAGTTTTTAAATTTTCTCGTCGGCTCGAGCCGAAATAATTGGTGAGCATGAGACTCTTAATTTCAAATTTCAAAATTGGGAAACAAAATTAGTTTGTCACTTGGATAAATAATAATCTGAGAATAGATTTTAAGCAACTTTAAACTTTAAACTTAAAAAAAATATTTAAAACTTATGTAAAGGAGGCGGTTAATATTTATTAAATGATCAATTTAAAATTTCTGTATTATATTGTGATAAATAAACTATAAAATAATTAATAAACTTATCCCCCTATTGATAAGATACATTATTTATAATTAATAGTATTCTTTATAAATTAATTAAATTTGTTAGTAAATTTGTATCGGTAATATAATAAATTAAAACTGTGATTTATTCAATTAATTGTTAGGTCCTACTATTATTAATAGATATAATCCAGAGGCTTTATTCAAATGGCAATTAATAAAGCTTCATAACACTCTAGTTATATAGTCTACTAATAAAATACTGTCCAGCTCTAATAATTTATAGCTATATTCTTATGTAAAAGTTTATTTTATTAGTTTGTTTTAATTTGTCCCTAAGATTATCGGCATGCGAATTTTGTTTAGTTAGAAGATTTTGATTGTTGAATTTAGTTTACAATTACCCGGGCGAGAAAGTAAACGTCGAAAAGATGATTTGTAAAGTTTTTGAAAAAAGTGAATAAATTAATTAATAGCATCATTTCTTCTTCTTCTTGTTCTTAAACTAGGACTACGTCCTGTTTTTTAATTATGTGATATACCAAATTCACGTTTGGCTTTCACGGTTCTTTGAGCACTTGCATATATATTCTGATAGGGTGCTAACTTTGCCAGATGCATAGCTCTTAGATCAAACTTGGGCTTTAGGTCACAGCAGTGCAGTTGACGCGACCAAGCATCGAACTGCGGTATCCCGCGTATTACTGTGGTCAGTGACGTAGCCAAGGGGGGAGGGGTAATTTTACAATGACTTCAAACCATGTATAGATTTCTATATAAATGATTTTCAAAACACTAATGATACTATATTTGAAGGGGACAAATGACTGATTTTGCATCAGAAATGAAAAAACCATGAAGGAGCAGCTTCCAAAATATACAATGGAAGCTCTTAATCAGTTCAATATTAATGTTTCCGAATATATACATATATTATTTAGAAAAATTAGCGATTACTACAGCCTCTGTAGAAAGAACATTTTTCATCTTAAAACGAATAAAGCCAACTTTGAGAAATAGTACGGGCGAGAATAGGTTAAGCGGTTTAGTTTTATTAGCAGTTTACAGGAATGTGCCTATATTAATGTAGAAAAGGTTATAAATATTTTTGAAATAAAAAAAACGCAATGATTTTACATTTATAATTATATTAGAATAATAATAATTTCTATGACTTAATTTTTAGTGTTTATTTAGTGTTTTAGTGTTTATTATTATTGTCGTTAACGTCTGACGAAACTCTTTTTTCGGAGAAATTATTTTTTATTGTAATTTTTTAACTTTCTATTGAGCGCATGACCTTGAAAATTTGAAAAATTAAACATGGCTCGCTGCGCTCGCAGCCCCCCCCCCCTCAAACCAAATTCCTAGCTACGCCACTGACTGTGGTTGTCTAGTTATAAAATTTCGACGTAATCATTGATGAGATAATCGCGAAGAAAGAAAATATGTAAAACCTATTTAAAGGTTTTGCCTAAAAATGCACATGCGGAAATTAGAAAAACTAGTGAACAAAATATTCATAATGAAGGAAACAGTTCTTACTAACAATAAACATTTGTTCAATCTACTTCTTATCATGAGTTAACATGATGAATCCTAATAAATTATTATAATATTATTAAAATATTAATTATTATTGATTTTCAACTTAACTTAGGAGCTTTCAAAACAGTCTGCACGAAAACATAATCATACAGAAATGTACGAATGCTGCTTTAACGAACAGTTGTATTACCTATAATCTATAATATGTTGCCGTATTTTAAATAATTTTATTGTAAAAGATTTTATGTTCAACTTTTGAAATAATTCTTTATAGTTTTTTGAACTTTGTTACAATCAATTTGCAAAATGGAAACGCAAAATTTTTACAATACCAGCATGTATCTGTCGGTTTATCAACCAACTTCGTTGTTGCAACAATTAGTTGACACATGTGAGTTCTATGAGATTGTGGATGAAGACACGGCGAATATTAATAATATTACTATGTCTGAACAACAATCACTTTATAATCTTGTGGGTTCAATTTTACTGAAGTTTAAGAATAATTTCAAAAATTGTAGTAATTGCATATCTGCTGTTGTTACGTGTAGTAGTGATGACTATTACATCTTTACCTGATGAGGTAATGAGGTAATCCATGAGATGAGGAGACCTGGGTATGATGCCATATTTTTTTTGTTTGCTTATATTTTTGTTATTATTAAAGTAAGGAGAATTTTGTAATGCAAAATAATATTGCAAAACAATAGATTTTCATGAACAATGTGTCAATACAAGAAGCTGATTGAATAATTAATAATTTTCGTCTAAGTACATGGTATGCCATCATATCAACACTGTATGATATGATGGCACACTATATTATTATTGACTGTAATTCGTGATAACATATAATATACTATAGCTTATAATGATTTATTCCAAAAAATTAAAATATAAGTAAGTATAATTATGGTATTAAAATTAAAAAACTTGTATAATATGGCTGCTATTCACACAGCTCGCAAATAAAACATTTAATTTTCTTATCAACTGAAGCACATTGAGTGTGGCACCACCTATTGCACTGCTGACACTGTATCCAACTTTCCCGAGATCGAGACATTGAATACATTAATTCAAATAAGGTCTTCTGAAGGTCTTCCAAATTCTATGTTTTTGGGTAATGTGTAACAAATTTTAATAATTTGTTTTCTTTTACCTTGCGCACGTCACTGCGTTTAAGCTTAGCGCGACGCCTATGATTTTTCAAAAACTGCGAGTTTTGATAACGCTTTCGCTAACACGTTTGATAACACGTTTGACACGGTTAAGGTGATATCTCGTCTGTATTAGGTAAAATATTTTAAATTTTACATCGGTTTTTTATCATTTAATGATTTTAGGAAGCACCTTTCTTTTTGTTATGAATTTGGATACACCAACTATTCCGATAATAATTGAATAAGAACGAAAATTGCAAGAATTGAAATATTTTTAATCACAACTGTATCATTATAATTTGGTTTGTGCCATTTTTGGATTAATTACAAACAGAAATTTTCAACGCAGTTGAAAATTCTTCATTTTTCCCTTACCTTACATCACGTCTCAAAGTTGTGACTCCCAGAGTTCCTCCTTTTTGGTTCAAGTGCAGGGGTACCACAGACTTCCAAGCGTTAACGGCTCAACGTCATTTTCTCCGAAGTTCGAGAGCTGGACAACGATTGCGATTACTTGCATCACTTCATAAGCTGTTGGTTTCCGTTAGGTGGAAAATTTTGTGTTGATAAACTTTGTAATTACCCGAGTAAGTATTTTTTTCTTTTCTAACCCAACGAGCCACTTTTGCGAGCAGCCTTGATTTCTCATTCTACACTATAATATTTTTTTGAGTGTCATCATTAGTTTTCGACAATGATTTGTCAGTGCACCCGAACATTTGTTTGAGGACGATTTTTTTCGTTATAACTTTTTGCCAACTACGCCGATAATTGTAAACGATTGGCAACCTTTTTTACTTTTTTGATCTCTTGTATTTGGAGTTAATAAATACACTTTGTTTTAATTTGTGTTTTTTTTCGGGGAAGCCGTACTGCAGTATTCAATTGAATTCACACTCTCGCTCACCGCCCTAAATCGGTTAGCTTTAACATCTTGGGCCTCTTCACTTTTTTTTAAAAATCTGGATTTTTCCAGAGTGTGAAGAAAATACTGTCTTCCTGCAAGAGCAGGTAGAATTTTTATTTATAAATGAGGAGGCCGACTCGGTTGATCAGATACTGCTGCTTTTCTCGCGTTATTTTTCAAGTGTTTACGGGGATGAATCAGTATTTTTTGGAGATTTTCATTATGAGAAGACAGCTGATTTTCATCACTGCCATATTTCTGTCGAGGACATTACAAGGGGGATGAAAGGTATAAAAATCAATAAAGGTCCTGGCCCCGATAACGTTCATCCACTGCTGGTTAAGTCATGCATGCATTCCCTTAGCCTACCCCTGTATATAATGTTTAATAAATCTTTATCTGTCAGTATTTTTCCTTCGATCTGGAAGCAGTCTTTTGTGGTTCCCATTTATAAGCAGGGAGACAGGTCGGATGTGTCAAATTATCGCCCCATCTCCATTCAGTCTGTGATACCATAGCTTTTTGAAAGTCTTGTGCTCGACGCGATCTCATCGGATCTTTCTGGGTTGATTGTTCCTGAACAGCATGAATTTCTTCGTGGTAGGTTAGCAGTGACAAACCTCATGATTTATGAGGACTTTATTCTTAAGTGTTTTGAGAGTCGTCTTCAGATAGACTCGATTTACACGGATTTTTCTAAGACCTTTGACAGGGTAAATCATTCTGTTTTATTTTCAAAGTTGGAAGCACTTGGCATTCGAGGATCCTTACTGGATTGGCTCATTAGTTACATCTGTGCGAGAGTTCAACTTGTTAAGCTGAAGATGAGGTTATCTCCGCCTATGCGGGTTGCTTTTGGAGTTTCTCAGGGGTCCCACCTGGGCCCTTTGCTCTTTCTTTTTTTTATTAATGATATTGGTGAGACTCTTGGCAGTGATGTTTTTTATTTGGTTTTTGCCGATGATCTAAAGCTTTTTTGCTCTGTTAAATCAATGCAGGATGCATGTAGAATGCAGAGTGTTTTGGATAGGATTATGGAGTGGTGTGCTTACAACCGGCTCTGTCTCAATATTGACAAGTGTTGCGTGATGAGATTTTACAGGATTGCCTCCCCGCTGATTTTCAGATATTCATTAGGTGGCAGCGTGCTTAGATCGGTTTGTACTGTCACCGATTTAGGGATAGTTTTTGATACGGCCCTGTCATTTAGAGATCACGTGGATTATGTTTGTGCCAGATCTATGAAAATGTTGGGTTTCGTGTACAAGAATGCAAGACCATTTAGACATGTTAATACGTTCAGGATCCTCTACGTAGCCCTTGTCAGGTCAATAATAGAGTATGGTTCTTCCATTTGGTCCCCATATTATGTTGGTGGTGCGAACTTGGTTGAGGGGATCCAAGAGAAGTTTATAAGTATGGTTCATTATAGATTTAATTCAAAAGGTGACATACCTAATAGAGATTTTGTTTGGGAACTTCTTGGCTTACCCACTTTGTATGATAGGAGAGTGGTGGCTGACTTGATTTTCTTGTTTAAGTTGGTTAATAGAAGCTACAATTGCCCGGGACTCTTGGAAAGAATTAATATTCGTATTTCACGTAGTGGAATCAGGACGAGCTCTTTATTTGCAGTTGATTTTGCATCAACAAATTATCGTTACAATTCACCACTGATTCGTATGCAGAGATTAAGTAATACCTATCTGGTCGAGGGTAGTGTCGATATGTTTGCCTGCAATCTTAGCGTTTTTGTGAGGTCTTTGAGGAGTATGGAGATTTGGCACTAGTGGCGTATCGTATGTACCTTTAAGCCTGTTCGTTTGTATCGCTTGTGAATCTCTCTATTTTTGTTTGTATCTCTGTGTTGCTTATTTTTGTAAAGATTTTTGTAAAGCATTTTGTAGAATTATCTATGTAAGAGTTAACATAAGATTGATAGTTGTGCTGTACTCACTTATAATGTATTAATTGGGCGGTGCCCGTCAATTAAAGAATAAAGAATAAAGAATTACAATATATACAAGCTGGGTCTTCATCTTCAGATTTTTCTTGTAAGGCAAAGGAATTTGAGTCATTATCTGCATCATCGTCTGCTTGTAATTCAACCCTCTTTTTAATTTTTCTTGCCGACTTTCGTCGTTCTTTTTCTTTCTTCTCAGCTTTTTTCTCTTTTAGTAATAAAATATCAGGGGTTGTGTTCAAAACACCTTGGGCACCTTGTTTTGTTCCTCTTCTTTTTTCAAAACTTGACTCAACATGAGGAATAGCAGACAATTCTTGAATGAATTCTATTGCAGTACTTACGAAATGTTGTTCATAAGTAAAATGACGAGGCGACTTTTCTTTATATGGTGGAGAATTTTCAGAAATGTATGAACAACTAGCAGTTGGCTCACTACTTGGGATTTCAGTATTAATTGCAAAATTAGTAGTTTCAGCAGCTGCATACATCCAATCTGGAAAAATATCACTATTCAACGGGTAAATTCCGGTTTTCAAAAATCCACTTGTAGCGTTAGCAACACTAGCAGGCTTAACATAAGCTTCGTTGAATAGTTCCGCAACTTGAAAATAGGTAATGACTCGTCCTGGATGTGCAGATAACCATTTACGCACAGCCTGATTATAATATGTTGTAAGTGGCCCAAAAATGAAACGTCTAATGGCTGTACCCGATGGGTGCAGTGTGGGGGGAAGCAAAAATATTATAATGTTATTTTTCTTAGCAAATTGCAAATTAAATAAATTAAAAATGCAAATTTTTATGGCTGCTATGACCATCCAAAAGTAAAATTACTTTATTTTCAAGCCCTGGCTTTGCATATTTAACAAAATGTTTGAGCCATAATAAACAAGTATCTCCAGTCATCCAGCCACTTTCTTGTAGAAAACCAATTGATCCCGTAGGCGCTCTATCCATTAGCTCATTTTTCATATTTTTTCTTGGAAATATTAGCTCAGGAAGAATAAAATTTCCAACGGCATTCGCGCAGCAAATCACAGTGAAATGTTGTCCTCTTTCAACAGATATCAGAGATTCTACTTGCTTCCTTCCTTTGGTGGCTAAAATTTTTTCACTTCGTGATTGGACAGTAGACAAACCGGATTCGTCCATATTATAAATTTGTTCTGTACTGAATTTATGCTCGTTCATAACTTGTGTTAATTTAACAAAGTATTTTTTTATCTGCGGTTTATTAAATGCTTGTGCTCTAGCTAATGATGTAGCCTCTGGTATCCTGAGACTGATCGAAGCATTTCTCTTTAAAAAGGCTCTAAGCCAATCATGCCCAGCCATTTCTTTTTTAGTATTAAATTTATGTTTTAGGTTTAATTTTTCAGCCAACTGGTAAGCTAATTTTACTTTTAATTACAAGTAAGGCCAAAAAATCTCAATTTCAACGTTTTGATGTGTTCAACAATTTGTCTTTCTGTTGCTTTATCAAACACAGGTTTACAACCACCCAAAAATCCGATTGCACTGTCTTAATATTTTATTACTATTTTCAATTCGCCTACGAAGAGTTCTTTTAGGAACATTGAAAGTTTTTGAGGCTAGAAAACACCCCATTCGTTTACTTCTGATGGCTTTCATTGCTTGCGCCATATTTTCCTCTGTCCATTGCTGACGCGCTGTCGTTTGTTCATTATTATTTTTAGGCATAATTCTGAAACAAGTAGGCTAAGGATAAAAATTTACCATAGCTTTGCATATGATGACACATGTCTGGGTATGACGGCACACCAATGTGCCATCATACTCGACAGTGTACGTAGCTATTAAAATCATTGTCAAATCCAAATCACGTTATGTTGCGTAATAACAAACGTGACATTTTGAGGTTATAATATAAAACTACATTTTAGAAAAATTTCAGCTTACTGCCATGATTACAATCAAAGCAGTAGATCTTTTTATAATGCTATATGAAAAATTTATTACATGCAGAATTTAATTTTTGTCATTTTAACACCTAAAACTTCGATCGATTTCATTCAAACTTTACAAGTGAACCACTGTACGAGAGTGTATTGTTGGCTACCGACCATACAGGGTTTAATAACATTATTAAAAGAAGAAAATGCAGTATGCCATCATAGCCGTTGTGCCATCATAGCTGTTGTGCCATCATAACCAGGTTTCCCCTACTTTAGTAAATCTTAAGTGTTATAAAGAGAATTCCCTTTTATATCCTACCAAATTAGTTTTCGACTATTTTTTACAGGCAGAAATATTTTTTGAAGTGAAGAAGTGCAAAGGTTGTAAAAGGTGAAATCAATTTAAAAACCTTAATAAATACATTTTTTAATCTTCCTGTTTCGATTAATGAACTTCCCAAGTGTCATAATGTGTATGAAAAAATTTTTAACAATATTCTTCAAAACTAGGTTATACGTTTTGCTAAGAAAGCGTTCCTTCGATACTAACCTAGAAGAATCACTTAAATGTGGAAGCTGGAGTATTGGAATAAGAAATGCGTTAACTTTCTTATCCCTGTTTGAAAAGGTTTTCAATGCCTTTTTTCATTTATTTTTGAAAAACGTTAAATAAACTTGTTATACAAATATAATAATTCTTTATTTTTTTTCTAAAATGTATATTAAAAGTGTAATTAATAAAAAGTTTAAAAATTACTATGGTTTCTTATGGGGAGTATACTTCACTGGACTAAACATGGCGCCAAAAATTTTGAATGTGCTACTCTCTAAATATACTGGCTTTGGCGTAAACTACAGTATTTGCAACTAGCGCCAATTTCGGTGATAATCTGCAGTTTTGACGGGAGGTTTAGTGACCGTTATATTGACTTTGATTAAGTTTACGTACAAAATGAATGTCAATAATCTGTTATATTATATAGTACCAACCGTAGTACCAACTAATCAAGAGTCTCCATGCAATGTTTCTCAAAATATCCGCCGTGAGTCGCTGAAACTGGTTTACGCTATACGCCCCTATAGTCTACGTTTTTATTATAGGCTTTTTTTAAGTACTATTTTTACAGATAATAGTATACGTATTTTAAATATAGTCGAATTCATTTTAACTCGCGTATGACTTATCTAAAAAATTGTATGAATCAAAATTTACAAAACGTATGTCTTAAGCGGCGTTCAGATAGAAATTCTTGTCTTGCCTTGCTTAGGTAGAAACTGGCAAGCGTCAATCAGATTGAAGTATTTACTTCTATCCTAATTTTTGGCTAAAATTTCCGTTGCGTTGGCGAGGTCTTGCTAAAGCTTGTCAGTGTCAAGCTTTTCGATTCTAAAACACAACGCAACGGAAGCAAGACCCAATCAAATCGAAGTATTTTAAATGAAACTTCGCGCGTATATTTTAAAAATTATTTAAATTTTAAATTAAAAAAAAATTGATATTATGTTGGTACTAAAGTACTGGTAAGTAGTATAAGTAGATACTAGTAAGTTATCAAATAGTAAATATATACATTTAACTTTTTATAAAATCAAAAATGAATAATGTACATTTAAATTTTGATGAAAATTTGGCATCGGTACTGCATGTCGAACGTAAAACTATAGATGTCGCCATCGCTGTTGTCAAAACAAGGCAAGACAAGAACGCTCAAGTCGTGTACGCAAAACCAAAGCAAAACCAAGCAAGGCAAGACAAGAATCTCTATCTGAACGCAGCTTTAGGGTTTTTTATATCAAACGATATGTCAGATGTCATAATCTTTGACGAGATTATATGTCAAAAATCAAACGAGATGACAGTTAAAATAGTTAAAATCGACGTACGTTTAATTCATTTTCATTACAAAGTTACAGCGACGTATTTTTTTTTCTGTCTCTTTTCTAATAGTTACTTTTTTCTAAATATGACAAAGATAACCAAATGTTATACGTTAAATCTCACTGCATTTGGAGATTAGTTATAGGCGAGTTTAAAAAAATTCGACTATACGTACAAGATACGTAAAAAATATATAAAAATAAAAAAATATAAAAATATAAAAAATATAAATATAAATATAAAAAATATATATAAATATAAATATAAAAAAAATATATAAATATAAATATAAAAAATATAATAAAAATATATAAAAAGATATTGCTCTACCGCTGCGCTGCGACATTAGCACGTGTAATCTACGTTTCAATTATACGTTTAATATGCGTAAATATAAGTCCAGCGCTGTAACTACCAGTGTTCCATGTGTTCGGTGAAACACAGGCCCCCGGCAAAAGGTGACCCTCAATGATCCACGTCAAAAAACATAAATTTGATAAAATATTAAACAAAACACATTTTTTGGATATAATATTTTTTGTAGAAACGTAAAAGATTATAACGGTAGCTTTTTAATACAAGAATACAATATAACAGAATTGTTTAATATATTATCAAATTTGTCGAAGAATGAAATAATGTAAGTACCCTGTATCCGGTATAATTACCTAACTTAGGTACCGCTTATCCCTTTGAAATTTTCCAAATATTAATATTCTTTTGTGTGTATATTTTAAGGTTTTTCTATAGTTTACTTAGATGTAATAAAAATGTTAACTAGTATATTATTAACACCGTTGCATAACGATGAAATCAGTAAAGCAAAATTATTAAAAAATTACTTAGAAACCTTTGAAGCCATATTTTTAATTGTACTAAAATCAAAAATTCTTTTCAATTAAAGCAATAGCTATTGATTTGGCAAAAAAAACAGATTTTCCTTAAGGAAGAATGGGAAGATCAAAACGATTTTTTGATGAGATAATAAAATCATCTATGTAAATCAGTAATGAACAAAAGTTTAAAGAGAACGCTTTTTTTCAAAACTTTAGATATTATAATAATTGCTCAGATAGATAGAAGTCGTAATTTGATTAAAATTAATGCCAATTTTCGAATATTAACTTTTTAAGTTTTAAGTATGGGACATTTTTGAGTTGTTTCAACTAGGGTAACACAGTTTTATTTAAAGTATTCTAATGACATTTCTGACTCAATTTTTTTAAAACTATTATTCTTCAGGCAGTGTTTCAAGAATTATATAAAATCCAAAAATTCTTCTGTTATAGAGTTATTAGATTTTATTTTAATCAACAATTTTTCATCGTCCAGCAGCTTTACTGAAATAATAACTGTATATTTAATGTAATCAATAGATATGTGGTTTAAGTAGTGTAACTCGATATTAATCATATCAAATTTTTAGCATAAACCAAAAAAGTGTTTTGTGCATTTTTTGGTTTATGCTAAAAATTTGATATGAGTATATTTAATGTTTTTATAATTCTAGTTTCAGTAGCATCTGCGAAACGTTCATTTTCAATTAAAATTAATAAAATTATTAAAAAGCTATTTTTGTAATTCGATTATCGTTTCTTGTCTTATTTCGATAGAAAATAAGGTTGCAAAAATATTGAACGTTTCAAAAATAATTTACAATTAAAAAACTAACTCCTTAATTTTATTTAATAATGATTCAAAATTTTTGTATTCGTACCGAGATTGTTAAAAACAAGAATCATGTAGGGATTACTTCAGTAGAACTAAAAAATGATGAAAAATTGTTGATTAGTATTAAAATTTATAATATCATCCTTGTACCACTACTTGCAGGACAATGATTGCGCAGAAATTGCGAAACGTCAGAAACGTCATCAGAATACTCTAAATCAGTGTTTCCCAAATGTCGCAAAATTGATAACCCTCAAAATTAAGCACTAGTATCATGGGGACCCCAGAAACTGTTTCGTTACAAAAATAAAGCAACTACTATTTAATTTTTTATATAAAGTGTGTCCGTAACCGTGGAGAACCTTTGAGGTGGTTATAAAGGACACTTTTCTAATACAAATTTTTTAATCAAATTTTCGTTCAAATCAAAACCCTTGGGGGTTCCTTCCCCCCTTGCTCCCTTTAGAGCAATTTTTTGAATTTCTAATCTTAAACGGTCATAGCTCCGATATTATTGATTAACAACATTAATAACAGTGGTAACTTGTTTTTTGTATTTTCAAGTTTTTTTTCTTTTTATGTCGTAGATTTGCGGACTCTTAAAAAACATGTCGCAGACCCCCGGGGGTCCGCAAACTACTATTTAAGAAATACTGCTTTAAATAATTTGTATTTGTAATTTTTAATATTTTAATATAATTCAAAATTTTGTTTAAATAATGTGTATCGTATAGTACAATATAAATAGTACCTACTTATAATAATATTATAATCGTTGTTGTATTGCGCATTAATTTTTTAGGCTCCACTGCCAACTTTGAACACGGGTCCAAATTTTGTAGTTACGGCGCAATAAATAACGTTTGGAATATTCCACTCTTGTTCATTACCTTCAGAATTTCTGTGAAAACGGTTGGTTTCTCAAAAAAATTTTTTTTACTAAAGTTGTAGCCCGTTAAATTCCCAATTCGGTTTAAGCCATCAGTTTTTTTCTAAGACGTTTCGGAGTTCGCAAAAAAAGTAAAAAAAGTAAAACCTGAATTTTTTTAACATTTTTTTCTCTTAATTTAATTTATAACTCGAAATTCGTAGATTCTAAACGATAAGAGGTTATAATCTAATTTGTAGATAAGCGAATTATCTTTAAAAAAGTTCTAATTCATTAAGCCTAAAAGATCAATAATATCGGAGCTATGGCCGTTTGAAATCAGAATTTCAAAAAATTGCTTTAAAGGGAGATACCTCCAAGGGTTTGGACTTGGACCAAATTTTTATTTAAAAATTTGTCTTAGAGAAATGAGCTTTATCATCACCTAAAAGGTTCTCCACGGTCACGGAACACCCTGTATATTGTAAAACATAATTATATTTAATATATAAAATTTTTTAAATATATAAAAAAGCATTGTTAAACTTGTTTCCTACTGCTATGCAAAGAAAAAACTTTTAATAAAGTGAAAATTTGGAGTACCTCTATCCTAAACTATTCTGCTTTTATCATATTTAAATAAAAATTGAGTAAAGTTCACCAAAATTTTACGTTTAATAGAATTTTTTACTTGGAATTTAGAATATATAAAAACGAACATAGTCAGAATGTAATTTGTACACTTGCAAACAAGTACTTTGTATCTGTTTCTCTCTTACGCATCTTCAAAATTCGTCGCACCGCAATTATACTGTCGTACATCACAAAATCAAAAAAATGAGTTAAGAACGCTATCTTGTATAATTTTTTCTACTCTATCGATCTACCTTATCCGATTGTCTCTATTTTGGATAGTTTCCAAGATATTGGGTATGAATTTTGTCGTATACGCCACAAAATAAGATAGCCTTACTATTATATTACTGTAAACGCCAAATTTTTGGATATATGACAAAAATCAGTGCAAAATTGTGTAAGAAAACTATCTTCAATTATTTTGACGTATGTGTCTTTAAAGCAAAGTATTATTTTTGTGGAACAATGTTATTGTGTCGTATGTGTTCATATTTAGTGTTATGTTGCACAATAATAAAAATTCAAGTTAAGCATTATATTATCGTATGTGCATGAAATTTGTGGTTGTTTTGGTAAGTTTTCATATAACTTAAAATATTTCTGAGCTAGTTCATTTGCATTGTGCTAGTCTTAGAGTGAGCATCGTTAATATGGAATCGCCTCCTCCAGAACTGGAAGAAGCTTTGCTTGAGTAAGTTTTTTAGAATTTATTTATTTATTTCTATTAATTTATGAAATGCAAACTTACAAAAACAAAATACAAAATACAAAAAAAATTTGTAGAATGACTGAAGAAATTTTAGAAGAACAATCGTTATCAGATGATTGTAGCTTGACAGGTAAAGTGTGTAATATGTAAAGTTAAAAAATGAACCAAAGCTTTTATTCGCAGATGGTTTTTCTTCCGATGATTCAGTTCGTGATCCAGATTTTGAATTTGACAAAGAAGTAAATTCAACAACAAAAATTTACGGAAATTTTTTTGGTGGTAAAATATTGCAGCTTTTTAACTTTTTCCTTTATACCTTTATATTTTTTTTCTATTGTAGATTTAAATTTGGAATCTAGCGCAGATGTTTTACAGGAAACAAACGAAAATATTGCGCCAAATTTACAAGTGGCGGATGAATCTTCTCTTCTTAGTGTACCATCAAGTTATATGACATCAGAATCAGAACTGAATACACCAAAGTGCAGCCGAAAAAGACAAATAAATACTGATAATTGGAAGCAAAAAATTTCTTAAAAAACGAAGACAACAAGGAAAAGCTTATATTTCATCCAAGGGAGTTTTAACTGAAGAAAAAAAAATAAAACCTGCTTGTTCAGTTACTTGTTTTTATTTGTGTACCAAAAACTTTACCGAAGATAAAAGAAAAGTTATTTTTAAAAGTTTTTGGTTTCTTAATGATGATCAAAAAAACGCATTTTATGCCAAATTCGTAATAAAGAAACTTGTAAAAAGACGAAGAATTTTAAACTCAACAAAAAGAAACAACACTTTCCTGTATTACTTGGAAAATGATAACACAATTTTTCAAGTATGTAAGTTGTATTTTTTAAACACATTAAGTATTTCAGAAAAACGTATTTATTATCATTTTGAACATCTACGGGACGAGTCAGCTGGAGTTGCTAAAGAACTGAGAAAAGGAAAACATATTAAGCATTGCATTTCTGAGGAATCAAAAAACAGAATTTTTAATCACATAAAAGGATTTCCTACGATTGACTCACATTATTGTAGAGCCAGTTCATCAAGAATGTATTTGGAAGAAGGCTTGTCCATTTCTAAGATGTTCAGTCTTTTTCAAGAAAAATATTCTGACGATTCGATTTCAATGACTACTTTTACTAGAATCCTTAACACAAATTTTAATTTAGGATTCTTCAAACCAAAAAAGAATCAATGTGATCGTTGCGTAATATTTAGAAATCAAGAAAAAAAGAAGAGTTTAAGTGATAACGATAGAAAAATATACGAATGTCACCGAAAAGAACATAGACTGATTAAAATTGAGCGCGATAGGGATCGAAATAACAAAAATGTAAATACGCTCGTCATTTGTTTTGATTTACAAAGTGTCTTCACCCTACCTAAATGCTTTTCATCTTCATTCTTTTATAAAACTTACTGTTTTCAATATGACTGCGACTGTATGTGTTCAATCCAAAGAACACTGCAATTTAACATATTGTGCTATTTGGACTGAGGTGCATAGCGGCCGTTCAGGAAATGATATTGCAAGCTCGGTAGTTAAAATTTTAGGAAGAGCTTTAAATTATTTTCCAGATACTGAGCATATTGTAATATGGAGTGATTCCTGCGTGCCACAAAACCGAAACCAAATTATGGCAACTGCTTTGCTTCAATTTATTTATAATAACAAGCAAATAAAAAGCATCACCCAGAAATTTTCTGAGCCCGGACATTCGCGGGTGCAAGAGGTTGATGCCGTTCACAGCGCTATCGATGGATTTTTAAAGCTGAAAGAGATTCACAGTCCGCTTGATTTAGTAAAAAAATTGAAAAACTATAAGTCTTTGAAAGTTAAGCTGCAAATTTTACAAATGGATGTATCTGATTTTAAAATATATACTGATAAATCTCATAAAATGAGTTTTCAAGCGGTTCCATTCAGTCAAATTAAAATTATTACCTATTATCAAGATGATTTTTTTACAATCAATTTTAAGACGTCAGCAGCTCAAGTAGATTTTAAGACTTCATTTTTAATGAAAAATGCAAGAAAAGGAGTTCTTTCAACACCAAAAAATATTTTTGAACTGAATTTAAAAATATTATGTGGAAAAAAAATTTCAACTGAAAAGAAAAGTGATATTACAAGTCTGTATAGTTTTATTCCTAAAATTGATGTTGAATATTACAACAGTTTATTAAAATAAGGAAAGATAGAGCAAACGTGATGCACAATGTACCTGTATTATTTTGTTTTTATAATTTTAGTTTATTATATTAATTTTTTGAACAAATTCTTAAGTTTTTATTACCAGAATATTAATTTTGTTATTTTTTTAAATATAGAATATAATTTATTTATGTTATAATATAATGGAAGTTTAATTTAACTAAGAATTGAAGTATTATTTTTATTTACACTAGTGTTTTATGTACCTGTTATTGTATAAAATATGTTGCAAGATTAATTTATTAATCATTATTTTTACGTATATACACATTATTTTGGCGTATGTAGTATGGATGCGAAAAATTTCGTCAAAAGTGGCGTATACGATAAGATACTTTCGAACAAAAGTGCCTTAAAATCCGAAATTTATTTATAATAAGCTTCATATCTTTAGTACCAAAAGAAGCGTAATGAAATGAACTACAAGTGACCAGAAAATAAAACAAAGTTTTTCGAGTCAATTTTTTTTTACTTCGTTTCAATCTTTAACATCGATTTCGATTTCGATAAAACTCGATTTTTGGGATATACGACAAAATAATTGCAGTGCGACGAAATGTAGTACTTGCATCACACTTAGGTTTATCGCACTTTGAAGGCACTATGCAATAGATGGAAAATAATTGATTACGAATTATTAAAATTTATGGTTCTTTTTATATACTTTTGATAGCTATTATTTTAATAACAAGTTCGCAAAAAAGAAGAAAAACCAAAGCGCTCGTGCAAGCATTCGCAAGCCCACTACAGTGCAATACCATCATAATATAATTACAATGCTATAATTAATAATAACAAGTTTTTAGATGAATTTTTAAATAGCAATCACATTGTGTATAGTATAATAAGGATGAAAATTTTTTATATAAACTAATTATTTTCTAGTTTTTGTAATATTCATTGTTTAGTGCATGTCTTTGACTTTTCACGAACTGTTGGCACTACAATTGGTGAAGGAGTTAAGAGTTAAGTTCTTTAACAATACATAAATGTTTATAAAATATATATTAGTTGAAAATTAATTTAAGAAGTCGGTACTAAACTTAAATTTTATTCGTCATGAAAATAAATTTGCAACTTTATCATTGGCCGGCGTTAGTTATTGTTTGGTTTTTGATAACTATAACAATTTCGTAAGTAAATTTTATTATGTAGTTTTCGGTCAAAAATTTATTTATATAAAAAACTTAAAAAGTTAATAAAAACATTAGAATTTTTCATTCTATGTCATTAAAACTCAGCGTTTTTGCCAAAGGTTGCATTTTTCTTGTTCACCTTTCGGCCCACCTTCGAATACTAAAATACTAAATACTAAAAAACAGAAGGTAAGGATACATCTAAAAATCGTTAATTAGAAATCAAGAAGGATATAAAGAAGATTGGTGATATTTGATTTTTTCCATCTTAGGTAAGCTGAACCAATTCCTGGCCCATTTAAACCAAAAAATCTGGTAACGCCGCTGCTCAAAAATTTGAAACATAATGGAATTACAATTTTGAAGTGCTTGGGTTTCTATAAATGCCAATATTAGTGTTCTCGCGCATATTGAATGTTTTTATTAGAGGGAAAAGCTCTAGTCGTATAATTAAAATTTAATTTAATATTAGATGTTAACTTACGTTAATAATTTTAAAAATTAAATAATAATTTTGAAAAACAAGATTTTCAAATTATCGAAAACAAAAAAGTATAGTTTAAAATAAATTCGTTTCGTTTACGTATAATTTTGAATTTTCTATAAGAAAAATTTAATCGAAATTAAAAATATAAGACGGAATATTTTCAGGTTTTTTATTATTTCACTATATATGTACATATAGTATTGTTGTGACTAAACTTTCTCGTCCAAATATTCAATTGATTTTTAAAATTTAATTTAATATTAGATGTTAACTTACGTTACGTATACGTTCCACTAACCCGAGATCCCTTAATCAATATAGTATTGTTTTAAATTATTTTCAAATTATCAAATTATCGAAAACAAAAAAGTAGTTTAAAATAAAATCGTTAACAAAAAATTCGTTTACGTATAATTTTAAATTTGCTGAAAGAAAAGTTTAATCGAAATTAAAAATATAAGATGAAATATTTTCAAGTTCTTTATCATTTCACTATTAATCTTGTTTTAGATACATTGTAGCAGTGGCAGAACATAATGTGCATCCTTTATTTCCATTCCTTAGTGAATTGGGTGCGTGGAAACCTTCTAGTAATGTATTTGCGCAGCTGATGAACATTGGAGCATTATTAAGTACGTAAATTGAAAAACAATTTTGTGATTATCTACTTCCATCAGACTGAATATATAAAACAAATAAAATTTGAAAATATGTGGTGTTCAATATAGAAATATACTTAAAATAATGATTTTTTTCCTAAACTATCTATTAATGCATTGCTTCTTCTTTCAGTTGCAATTTTATTGTACATTCGATATCAGCAAATTGATTCTGCTATTGAATCAACCAATTGTAATTTGAGTAGAAAATGGAACGAAAGAGCGTTTTGGTTAGGATTTGTTATAGCTCTAGGGTTGAGTTTTGTTGCCAACTTCCAAGGTGATGTCAATGGATATGATGCAGATTTTGGCATGCATTTGATCGGGGCTTTTATGATATTTGGAATTGGTGGACTATATATTATGATTCAAGTAAGAACTTAGCAGGACATAATATAAGTAGATGTATCAAAAACTTTGCAATTTTCTATAAAAATTTGAAATTTTCCACTAAAGCATTTAAAAGCAAAGTTATGTAATGTTAAAATTAAAATTATCTTTTTTATTTTCATTTTTTCAAACATCAGTAATAAGGTTAAGTTACATCAGTAATTAGGTGGATATAATTAATTAAGATCTTTTTATTTTAGACAATATTAACATTTCGCTTGCGTCCATATTACCAAAAGTATCCTCAATTTGGCGTTAGCAAGTTTATCCAGTACTTTCGATTAATTTTAACTATGATATATTTCGTACAAATGTCGGGGATTTTACTATTTGCTGCAGGAATGCCCAGAGCAAGTAACGGTGAGTAGTGCTAATTTAAAATAAATAAAAGTTGTAAAACATGATACTGATGATGACTAATGAGTCGAAACATTTATTTGTCGTTTGGTTTTGACTACACCTAATTTCATAGAGGATATTATTGTGTTAATCTTAAGTTAAATTTTGCGTGTTTTAGGTTACCGTGTGCATGGACATCTTCCAGGAGAAGAAGGATACATTTTTCGTGCAATGTCCGTAATTTCAGAGTGGGGTTTAGGATTGACAATTGTTATATATGGATTAAGTATAACAAAGGAGTTTAAAGCTATATCATTTGAAGAAATTTATTTCAAATGAGCAAGTACAACTAAATAAGTGACTAAATATTTATTTATTATAAGTAAACTCAAGAAGTAATATTAAGTATCTTTAAGTAATCCTTGGTTAGTCACCGTTCACTTCCCTATAGTTCACAAATAAAAATGCAATAATGGTGATAGATACAAATGTTGTTATTGTGATAAAGGAGACACAAAATAATCAATAAATATATCCTATTATTGTCAATTTTATTGTTCAATTTTTTCAATTTTACAATTTTACTTACTCGAAGGTTATTATATTATTATTTTTTTATTTTAATCTTTTTTCAATTTTTTGAGAAACATTTTTTGATTTTATAACATAATAATGTATTTTCTTCTGATTGAAACAATATAGAGCAATATCGCCTTAGTTACAATATGTCATAACACACTAATATTTCCCAAGGGAAATATGAAACGTCATCTCATATTGTCCCTAGGGAAATATGAAACGTCACTTTAAAGTATACTTTGCGCACGATGATTGGACAATCAAACATGCAAAACAAAATACTAAAGCCATCCCTGTTAAAAAGTGACATTTAAGTGACGTTTAAAATAAAAAATGTGCCTACTTATTTTTATATTTTAAAAACCAACCTAACTTTTTCTGAATTATTTTGCACGCATTCTGCGCGCTATTGATCTAGAATTTTGCATAAGGCTTCCTTCGACAAATTGCTAGGGGGGGTCGAGAACGAGCAAAGGGGGGCAAATTTTTTGCTCAGTTTTTCGATATCTAGCGCCGTTTTCGAGTTATTGCTAATTCAAAATCTCAAATTTAATTATTGATGTAATATTGATATATTTAATAATATATTTTTCAATCAGAAGAAAACTATTGATTACAACACGGGAAATATGAACGGGATATGAATGAATACAACACGGGTTGTCTATACATCTCTCGGGCTTTGCCCTCGAGATGTAACTAGTCAACCTCGGGAAATATACTATTCATATTACCCTAGTTGTAATAATAGTTATAAATTGCTTATAAATATAATTTTATTCAAACGTGACTATTGTTAATGTGACGTTGGTAACCACGAATTTCCAAAAAATTACGTCAATAGACACGTTTGCATATTTAATAAAAAATCTGTAAGTGAGTCAGCTGTCTATTATACAATTTAATTTAATATTATTTCGCACTTGAGTCGAAGTTCGTAAGTTTATTTTTTATTTTTGACAGTAATACTGACTATGGCGCTTCCCTTTTGGTAGTTCAATGTTCTGCTTGATCTTCAATCAATTACGTATACTAGCTGACCCGACGAACTTCGTACTGCCTAACAGTCAATGAATGTAGTGATTTAGTCAATGCTTTTAGCTAAACTTAATTTATGATTTTAATTAATTTCATAACAGTACTGATTCGCCAACTTTAAATTTTCTTGACTTTTTCTTGACTTCCTTGTATATTTTTGCCGGTCTGCTCATTTGTTTTTTGCCTAAGTTTTTAACGTGAAAACACGTTTTTGAATTTGTAAGACGTTTTCAAGATTATTTTCAAAAACATTTTGATTAAAAATATATTTAGCGTCATCATCTATCGCTTCAGCGTCGTGAAAGTCTTCTATATATATTGCTATGTTTTGGTGACGAACTCGCCCGAGACCAAGATTTTAGCTCTCTAAAAATATTGTAGCAGGGTCAGCAAATCGCTATCGGTATACACAACAATCATCCAAATTAATTAAGTTTAAATTCCTCCAATAATCCAATCAAAAATATTTCTTCGAATTCTACTTTTAATTTCAATATAATATTAAATGGTAAAGTTAAAATTTACGATACCCGTATCGCAGCTGTCCTCTTATCATTAACGTTTGCAGTTCCTTCATATAATTTAATTTTATATGAAAATATACTTCAAAAATTCTACTTGCATCCAAAACAATTTTTTCAATTAATAAAACCAAATTCCTCCAATCACTTTTATTATCTTTAATTATTTAACCAGCTTCCGTTTTATTTCTTATTTCCAAAACTTCTTCAAAATCAATTCAATCAATTCAATCAATAATTTCAATAAAACACTTTATCTTCAAAACCTTTACTTGTATTCCAAAAATTATAAACTTATCAAAAATTATTCGGACATGAATTTTACACGTCCATCATGTCGACCATTTTTTGACAAAAGGCCTTGTATCAAAGTGGTCGGTCCCCACCTAGCAAATTCCACAATGCTACAACTTAACAATTAATACAATAATTATACAAAAATGTATAGGGTGGGTTCGAATCAGTTTGAAACACCGCAATATATCCCATTTTCAATTATATCCATATTCTCTATTATATCCGTATTTTCCATCTTCCTTTCATCCATTTCAACACCAATAGAAAGTTTCGGTTCTCTGTTATAAAGTAAGAAAAAAGATTCCTGACGTACAGTTCGATGAGCAAAAAGAACTCCATCAATTACATCAAGGCATTTGTTTACATTTTCTTCTTTAGATAATGTTTTAAGAAGCTTATATTTAATGGTTTTCGTTTGTCTTTCTACAAGTCCATTACTTTGGGGATGATATTATGCAGACGTTACCCGTTGCTGTGTTCCTGGTAACATATGGAGTTGATTAGAAACTTAATTAACGAATTCCCTACCTTGGTCGTTTATTTGTATTGTCATATAATACATGAATATCTACAAATTAGTTCAAACAAAAATCGAGCAACAACTTTGGCAGTTTTATTCTTTACTGCCTTAATTTCTGACCACTTGCTAAAGTAGTCAATTGTTACAATGTTGTATTTATATCCATCGACTTCAGGAAGTGTAGCTAAATCAATTTCAATTTGTTTCATTACTGCAGTTGGTACTGGTACAGGTTGTAGTTCAACAAGAGCTTTTAATTAAAGCTAGATTGATTTTTTGGCAAATATTGCACTACTTAATAAAATTTGCGGTGTCTGCGTATAGATTTTGCCAATAATATATACGTTCGATAAAATTGATATCGAAGCGTTTCTTCCACGATGAGATGCTAGTGATAGATTTAACGCTTGAGTCTGTGCCTTCGTGAACTATAGTTATAATTTTTTTCATTCTTCTACATTTATTATTACTGATAACCACCGATATTCTAGACCAGCGGTCGGCAAAATTTGGGAGGACGCCACACCTGTTTATAATTTTGATAATAGGTATCTATAATAAATAAGGTATACATCTATATTGTGGTGTTTCAAAGTGATTTGGACCCACCCTATGGCATTTTGGTGAAATTATTGTATTAATTATTAAGTTGTAACATTTGTAGATTTTGTTAGGTGGGGACGTATCACGGGAAATACAAAGGCCTTTTGCCAAAAAGGACGTGTAATTTTTATGTCCGAAGAATTTAATGAAATAAGTTTATGATTTTCAAAATATAAGTGGTTTTTTTATTTGAAAGTGGTTTTTTTTATTTATTTTAAGTGTTTTATTGAGATTTATGGATGGATTAGTTGATTTTGTAGAAATCGTAGGCTCACCACCACGAGCCCCAGGGCTTTGCCTCTTACTCACGAGCCAACTCAGAAACACCTGTGGAGTTCTACCCCGGGGGTTTAGCCCCCTCACCACCACGAGCCCCAAGGCTTTGCCTCTTACTCACGAGCCAGCTCACAGACACCTGCGGGTTTTACCCCTTCACCCGCTTTCTCCCCTTAAGATGACCCCTTCCTTCAGTACATCTCCTATCCACAGTCATCTCTCTCTCTATTTTCCTCTCTCTTTCCCCTAAACCCGGAGATTATTCTAATTAAACCGACAGCAATACTCAGAGATAAAACATCTATCGATGACACAACTACGAGGGTTTCAAGCTCGGATTACGGATGCGTCTAAGATGTCTTAATATTTAATTTAATTTTTACTACGCTTAAACTCATAAGGCACAGAAGAATTATCTATAAATCGCCTTTTTGTAGAATTTATTCTGTAAATTTTAGTTTCACAGCGTCCAACTACGTGATGATCTGTTGTCCTTCGAATATTTGTAGTTGATATAGGCAGAGGATCGCTATGCTCCAAAATCATTGCGGCAATTTTACCAAAATTTACTATTTTCGATGTAGTATAATTGAGAGATATACCCTTCACTTTTGCTACGGTCGTACCATCGTCTAACTCATATCCATAATTTTTAGGTCCGCCGGATGCGAATTTGGAGATGAATCGCTCCTTATTTATCTCATTTGTCATTTCACCCAGCATATTACCAACAGGTACATCATACTCCAGTGGCGCAGCCAAGGGGGGCTAGGGGGCTGTAGCCCCCCCCAGACACTCTTTCTTTTTTTAATGACCATAGCCGCTTTTTTACCGGTGCAAAAATAAATAACAAAAAAATGATTGAGTTCAACTGTTCGATATGATTGTAGTTAGGTACTGTTTTTAGTGTAGCACTTGTTGCTTGTTTGTAGCTAATCAGCCAAGCCAGTTAATTTAGGTCTGGCATCTTCGGGCCCCCAAGGGCGGATTTACCAAATTGTTGCCTATGGGCACTACTTTGAAATGCCGTCCCTGTTATACTTAAGGGCTAACAGGAGTAGTTCGGCGCAAAAGGGGGGGTGCAGGTAGAGGCGTGGTCAACGGATTTTTAGTGTTTACTGAAATTTCAAATACAAAATAACTTTAGTATGGATAATTAGCAATCAGTTTTAATTCTTAATCTTAATGACTGCTATTTATTGAAAATAAGGATAGGTATTGCAATGGTATTTTAGCAAAAAGCTATGTTCCCAAGCATTCCTAAGTGATCCAAGCTTGCTCTTGAAGGAGGGAGTAGAGACGGTCGTATCTCAAGTTGGGTTCTTTCGTTGATTCGAATTGCTCATGTCCAAATTAAATGAATTTGTTTACCAAATGGACGGCTTTCTGCAGAAAGGAACCAACCTCAATATTTTAGTTTTGAGTAATTGATATTTAAAGTTTAAGCTTAATTTAAAATTAACCATTGATTTCAGTGATACTAAACTTGTGAACTTTTAAGAAGCATGTAATTGTGTGCCAACTTGGCTAACAGAATTTCGTGCTACTTTGTAAAAAATTATTTTGTGGGTTGGTTCCCTATATTCTGCAATATAGTTCATCCTTATTAACAAATGTTAGTTTATTCATTCACATACAAAAGGCAGTATTTATTTGATATGTGGATTGGTTCTTTTCTGCAAAAGACTTTATTACATTTAGGATCAAATGGTTGAAAAAAAATCATTTTTTTTGATTTTGTGGGTTGGTTCCTTCCTGCAGAAAGCCGTCCAAATATAAATAAATAAAAAAAAAAACCGTATTTCAACAAAATATTTTCAATAAAAAAAAATGCTTCTCCATAAATAATTATCAATCCAAAAGCCAATGCAAAGCAAATGTTAACTAAAATTTCAATAATCTTCGAAGGGAACGAAGTTTCGTTGTTAGCGTTATTCAAATCGCCTGCTTATCAATAGCACCATTCGTTCCTACGAATGCAATAATTTTTAATTTTCCAATTTTTAATAATTCAAACTCAATTTTTATTTTTACTGTTCTCTTTCCAATTCCATCAAATCAACTATTGTTCAGTAGCCACTCATAAAAAAATTTCCAAAATTCAAATATCAAAATATTTTATATCATACGCATAAAATCACTTTATTTAAATATTTAAATTATTGCTTACAAATTCAAAAATCACAAATCTCAAAAATAAATCACAGAGCCAAAATCATCGACCAGCTCGATCGGCCATCTTGGCAAAAAAAGCCCCTCTCGTCCTCTCTTGTTTCCCCACCTTGCACTCTTTCAAAACTACCAAATCAAAATCATAATTTACAAAATTTTACCAAAAGAGTACAGGGTGGGTCCAAATATTTGGTAACACGACAGTATATTACAATAAAAAGATTGGCAACAAAAATCAAGGATAAATCTTTCGCACTGAGTTATTTCGGAAATGCCGTACTTTAATTCTCACTTTAATTTAAGGTAGGTAACAGTGGTAACACAATAATTATACTCGAAAATAAGATGACCACGCCCCTTTTTCCGAAAAATTTTTGCCTGCGGCGCTTGCCTTCGGCACAGCTCGCTTCGCTCGCATCTTTTAGCCCCCCCCATAACAAAATCCTGGCTGCGCCACTGTCATACTCCCCCTCCTTCGAAATGTAAATGACAGAGTCTGTGTCGTAATATAAAACCCTATCACCCAAGAGTTCAAGGTATGAATAAAGCTTCAGTCGGGCCTGCGCAGTAGTATATGCAGCTAGGGTTACGTTCACTGTACTTAGGGGCTGATATGCTTCTTCTATGTACTCGTAATTTACCACAACAACTTTCTCGTTTATAAGCTGAATCCCATTAACTTCTATGGCAGGGTCGCATAGCAAGTTATACAACTCACTTGATTTATTTACTATTGCCGTCTTAGTCTGATTCTCCCTCTGCCCTAGTTTGCCCCAGAATGAATTTAGCATTAGTTTAGATAGAGATCTCAACCCCGGATTGCTTTCAATTTTGTCACGCTGGAGTTTGACTCTCTCGTGATTGAAAAATTTCTCGATATATGAGCTCTTTTCCTCTTCTGATACAATTTCTACAGGCCACCCTGATGCTTCTTGCTTGTATTTAATGAATGTGTTCATCATCCCCGTAAACAAGCCATCTGTTCTAGAGGCTATATTATACTGAGAAAATTGATATCTCCAAATTTCATGTATATTTAGTATCCGATAACCCTTCTCAATGACTTTTAACACCTCTTCAATAACCCAAGTACCGTGTAAGGCCCTCTGGACCTCAGAATGATTGCAATCTTGCTGAATTAGAGTCTCGACGCATACACGGCACAAGAAAAACATAAGCTTATTATTCGCCTTTACGGGTAGAACAGGGTGAAACAAATCTAAAGGCGGTGCTATAATACACTTGATCAACCTGCAGGTCTCATATAGATTTACCATAGAACACTCAACGTGTCCAACAATAACCTCTGGGTGTCCTATGGGGAATTTTCCGTATTTGCAAACCCAGAGGTATAGCGAGCAAACATCAACATACTTAATTTTTTCATTTTGTGCGGCTTCATAGTATTTAGTACAATTACCGGTGCGCCCACCGTAGAAGGCATCACGAGGATTAAGAGGGACCGATAATAATATATGGTGATTCTCGGTGTAGCGTGCAATCGAGGTGTTGTTTCTTAACTGGCGTCTAAAATCACACTCTCACATTTCCACGACTGAATAACCCAGCTCTTTTAGCCGATGCGCCTTGGCCTCCGTAGACTCGAAACGCATATTAAATGTTTCAGAACTATTATTGTACAGAGGTTTGTCTCTATCAAATTCGAAACAGACAGAGCAACCGTGGTAATAACAACCGTAAAACTCAAAAAATGTACTGGTATCCTCATTAAAACCATCAACTTTCAGCCCACCAACAACTACCTCATGTCTTTTGGCTGAATGCACTATATTTATATTTCTTTGCTTCTTCTCCCATACCAGCCATTGTGTTGCTATTTTCGATTGTGTATCCTTCCATCTGTAACCGCCACTAGGAATGATACCAATTGTGTTAAGTTTGAGAAAGTTGCGTCGGTACACCTTATTACACGCAGACGCAATGGTGCATGACTCTGTTAAAGGGCACACACCACCGGCTTCTAGCAGCAAGCTTTTAAATTTTAAACACGATGCTGCTAGAATTTCTACATCTGACGAGCAGTATTCTACAAGCTCTTTTTTAAAATCAAATAAATCGTCATTATGTGTGTTATATCAAACCATAAATTTTTGATACGCCACATCGTCTTTCATGGTGTCTGGTGAGTAATATTTGGCATCCGGTAGAGGTCCGATATAATCAGCGTTTGCTTGTGTGTTGAAAAGATGAGGAAAATACCCCTTCTTAAATTTATCCCCCAAACCAAAAGCGGCCGGTAATGCTGTTAATGCCATCGGGAAGAAGTTTAGACTATCTATAAACTTGACGTTACCAAGCTGCATTTGAACAATTTTTGTTCCGCGCATTATAAGTTCGGGTTCTAGATCGGTGTTGGTAAAAATATGATTTAATAAAAACTGATTATCGTACGCCTGTCCGTTATGCGCTACAACTACTACGTCCTTATACATTTTCCGTTTATTAAAAACAACACCCAGCAACCATTCTACAGGGTTTTTTCTGTAAATGTTATCCTTCATATAGTCTGACGAGACCAACAGTCGCGTACCGCACTTTTTACAGCTCTGTTGCGCATAATTTAGTTTCGTGTAAAAAATCGCCATTATCTAAAGGTGTCTCCTGTCTACACTCAAGGTCGTAGAAAACAAACAGATAGTTTTTAAGTTTTGGCTTCTTTGTATCAACGTTCATAAAACATAGGTGCTCGCGCGGTTGGTGTTTCATACAAATCTTGCAATAGATTTCATCGAATGTGTGTTCTCGCCCCGTTTTAATAGTCTTCAAACAGATCTCGCACACTTTCAATGTTTCACACGCCGTCGAGTTTTTTGCGTAAGAGTTCGGGGCCTTGTGTTTACTGAAACACAGGTCGTTTTTAAACGCACGACCACAATCCGAACACCGCACTCTATTTTCATTTGGGCACGCAGGGACTTGCTGGCATGATGAGAAGGTTCCTCCACAACGATGTCTGTTTTTCTCGTTGTATGGGGCGTGACACTCCTCACAATAGTAACCTGTGCAAAATGCAGCTGTGAGAGAGGTTATAACATTAAAGTGGCCCCTGTGATAAAGCAAGTGTATTTTCTGTAAAGAGGAAGCCCCCTTGAAAATTACGTCACGCCCCCTGTCTCCGTATTGATACACAAAAATTTGGAAAGCATTTAAGTATTTTTGAAAAAGTTGTAACTCTTCAACTCCGCACCCCTCCTCCGGAACGCTAAAACGCATATCTTTAAACATTTGCAGGGTTCTTATGGTCTGCTGCTTTCGTATGTCCTGGCGAATTTCTTTATAATTTGGGTCATTCGTAGCGTGAGCTATAGCTACGACCAAAGCCCTTGGTAGACACATATTATCATCGTTCTCAATGGAAATAATACCCCTTCTTTTTACACATTCTTCATTAAATGTATTATATTTTTAACCTCCTCCTTTTCCTCTGGGGGTTTTTACGCTTGTAACAGAGAGGCAAAATGTATCGGTATTAAGCCCTGTAGAGTTGGATTGAAATACACCACTTATCAGAGCCCATACGTCGTCGATTGACAGTTTAGATGCTACTTTGAAAGGCATGTATCCTGGTCCGTCTTGAAACTCATTAGAACAAAACGTGATACCCACTTTATCTTCTGGTGATAAATGCTTTGTCGCTTTCGTAACTGTTTGGCTAATGGCGTCTTTGATCCACCCGACAGGTTCCTCATCGAGGGGTGCAGGTTTAATTTTAAACTCCATTGTTTTTTGTTGAACATTATACTTTTTAATAGTTCTTACATGTTCCCTGATTATTGAAAACTTTGGCGTATCCATTGCAAGTTCAGAGTGCTAATATATTGTCGTGAAACAAAATATTTCGACCCACCCTGTGCTAAATTGTAAAAATTTGTTAATTTTATTTTTAAACGTTTGAATTGAAAAAGTGCAGAGTGGGGAGAAAAGGATAGATAGAAGTGGCTTGTCGTGTGCCAGCCATGGCGGACGGCGGGTGAAAATTTTGTATGCCCGCTGAGTTTGAGTTTTAAAATGAGATTTTGTTGTTTGAAATTGTGAGTAATATTTTGATTTTGATTGATTAAATAAAGTGATTTGATGCGTTTGCATTATTGCGTAATTTTTTGGATATAATTTTGAGAATTGGAATTGGATTTTTTGATGCGTTGCTACCGAGCGGTAGTGGATTTAATTGATTTGATAAATTCGATTGATTTGATGAATTTGAAAGGAGCGATTGAAGTTAAAAGTTTGAAATTGGTGTGAAATTAAAAGTAAAATTTGCATTTGTACGAGCGTACAGCTGGCGATAACAAGGCTTTTGGATACGCATAAGTTTAAAACAAGCAAGCTCATTTAAAGTTTTACATTTAAAAATTTAACAATAAATTAAATTTACGATTAATAAATTTGGATAATTAATTTTAGAAGAAGAATTATTTTGGAATATCGTCACAGGAATTCACTCCTGAGGTCGAATTGCTCCACCGCAAAAGAGCTAGTCGAGGTATTTTTTTAGTATGGTAAAGGATTTGATTGTTTCAAAAACAACTCAAATACCACTGCAACTAAATTGGCGCCCAAACAGTGCGGCTCGATTTTATCACTACAACTTTTGGCACCACGGCGCAGGGACGTTTTGTTTGCAATTTTTTTTTAATAATTTAGAATAGATAAACATAATACAAGAATGGATCAATTCGATAGATTGTTCAATGCTCTTAAAGCATGGAAGAAAGTTTAAGCGAAAAACTAGACTCAATAAGCGAAAAAATTGACTCACGAAACAAAAAATTAGACTTACGAAACGAGAAAATAATTGAAGAAATGAATAGGGGTATTCTACGCATTGAGGGTAAATTAAAAAAAAAAAGAAATTTTTGAAGAAAACGCAGAACTATTCGAAGAAGAGGAAATAATGGAAAATAATGGATCAATTGAAAAAGAACTGGAGGAAAACGAGTCCAATGAAAAAGAAAATGAACCTATGGAACAAGAAGAAAAACAATTATTTGAGGAAAGAGTGTCCAATGACGATGAGAATGAGTTTTTTAAAAATTTTGAAAAGGAAAAGCAAGAAAACGAATTATTAATAGAAAAAAAAAAGGAGAATCCGATGAAAAAGTAAGTGAACTTGTGGAAAAGAAAATGTTAGAAGAAAAAGAGCCCAATGAAAAAGAAAGTGAACTTTTGGAAAAGGAAACCATAGAGGGAACAGTTACTAACGAGAAGGACAAATCAATGGAAAAAGGAAGAAAAAAATTTTGCAAGTTTTGGACGAGTCGGGAGCGAAAAAAGAAGATTTGGAAGTGTTGGACGAGTCGGGGGCGACAGAAGAAGATGCCGGTGAAATGGACGCCTCGTACCAAGATAATTTTGTGGAAGGTGAGAAGAGCGAAATGAACGAGAATATGAGATTTCCAAGTGAACAATATTTTTGAATTTTTGAATTTGTTTTATTTTGATAATTTTGAATAGCTCTCAATTGTAAATAATTAGTTTTTTGTTTAGAAAATTTTGATATTTTGTTTTGTAGCACGACGTTAGGGTTGCGAATTTTCGTTCTGGACTGCGCCCATAACTCCAATTCGCACGGGGGCTTTAAGATGTCGTGAAACAAAATATTTCGACCCACCCTGTGCTAAATTGAAATAATTTGTTAATTTTAAGTTTAAACGTTTGACTTGGAAAAGTACAGAGTGGGGAGAAAAAGAATAAGAAAGGTAGAGACGCTTGTCGTGTGCCAGCCATGGCGGACAGCTGGTGAAATTTTTGTATGCCCGCTGAGTTTGAGTTTTGACATGAGATTTTGTTATTTGAAATTGTGAGTAACATTTTGATTTGATTGATTGAATAAAGTGAATTTATGCGTTTGCGTTATTGCGTAATTTTTTGGATGATAATTTTTGAGATTTTGAAGTTAATTTGGATAATTTTTATGAGCGGCTACCGAACGGTAGTAAATTTGATTGATTTGATAGAATTTGAAGAGAGCGATCGAAAATAAATTAAAATTGGAGCGAAATTATTTAAAATTGAAATTATAAAATTGGAAGAATTAAAAGTAAAATCTGCATTTGTACGAGCGAGTGTGACCAGCTGGCGATAACAAGGCTTTTTGAACGCGCATAAGGTTAAAAGTGCGAGCCCATTTCGAATTTAACAATAAAGTAAATTTGAATTTATTTACGATTTATTTTATAACAAAATTTATTTTTGACAATTGATTTGTTTTTGGATGAGAAGTATTTTTTTATTTGTTTTTGAAGACGCATAGAACCCTTTGACCTTTGAAAATTCCCAACTGCTCCCGAAAAGAAGAGTACCCGAGGTAAGAAAAAGTGTGTGGTATTTTCCAAGAAAATATCATTACAACTTCATTGCACCACGGCGCAGGGACGTTTTGTTGTTAACAATTTTTTTGAAATGGTTTAAAATGGATATCATTGTAAAAGATAAAAATAATACAGAAATGAGTGAAAATCAATTCGATAGATTGTTCAATGCTCTTCAAAGCATAAACGAAAAAATTGACTCAAGAAACAAAAAATTAGAACACAAATTAGACTCAATAAACGGAAAAATAGACTCACGAAATGAAAAATTACAACACAAAATAGAAAGCGTAAACCGCCTAGCCCCAGGATGCTCCCGCCGTTATTAACCTACCTTTTCACTTCCCTACTCCTCTCTTTCTACCCCCTCTCCACTCCTTCTATCATCTCTCTTTCTTTTTTTTCACTTCCTCTTTCTCTTCAACCAGCAACCTCTCTCTCCTTTCTAACTCATTCTACTTCACACAAATAATACACACTACTTTACCTAAACCGACAGCAATACTTAGAGATAAAACATCTGTCAACGACACAACTACGAGCGAATAAAGACACCTTTACTTATTATAACGACGCGAAGATGTAATTTATAATAATATACCATGTTATAAAGTGCTATGCCATCTCCTGTACCGTTTTGATATTAAATTTCTCTTTATCACTTTGATACATTTTAAATTAAGTTTACGATAAACATCCATATATATTGTCGTGTTTTTTTTTTCACTTTAACCAGATAAATTTCCTGGTGGTGCTTGGAGTTTTGGTCACCAATCTAAACGTTTTTAATTTTGGAAATAAAACTGGATGTGGTTTGTGGTTAATCACCGTACCTTTATTTTCTATAAACATAAAACAATGAACATAAACAGAAACAGAAACTTAAACTAATGAAATCAAACTTTAAATATACCGTTAACGGAATACCTTTTTTTTTTAACTATTTTCTCTCCTTTTGTACTTTCGCCGTCGTTCTCTGCTCCGCCACAGTTATCTCCTCTCTAGCAATCTTCTTTCCAAACTTTACCTCTTCACCACTTCAACAATTCTATTTTTATGCTTTCGAGAGCCTCTTCTCGAACTTAATCGTCCTTTTCTTTTTTTATTTTATTAAATTTCGAGAGATTAATTTCTCTTCAAAATTCAGCCGGCATCCGGTTTATTATATTTTTTTCACTCTGTTCTTTTTTTTTCTCGCTTTTTTTAATACATCTCAATATTTATATGTAATTTACGAATACGGGTGTGATTAGTCCGTCCTATACACTACAAGAATCTACAAAATAAAATTTTCAATTCTATTTTAATTATTACGATATATTGTGCAATAATAATTAAGTTTATTGAACTTTCTCTCACATAATGTAGATAACCCCATGCACGCAGCGACATGCGATATTTTATATCGGCGATGTAAACATTTACAGCGCCGATATAACACCGCGCGGTATTTTAAAATACCGTTTAACGGTGTGGACGGGTGGTGTTTTTTGTTTTACAGATATGATAAGATTGATAAATGAAATGTATTGTAATGCGATAATAATATTGCAGGTGAGAATTTATTACCATGCGCAGATGAAGACATCAAATCAAGTGATTCGGATAAGCCTTAACTAACATTTTTTGGTAAAATTGAGTTATGAATACCATTAAATGCAGTTTCTAATGATCTATCTTCTGGTATAATCCACTAACTTCTATTAAAATTTTTCATATAAATTTGATTAAAATATATTTTTTGCTTAATGTCAAATAGATTTTTTTTTTGCTTGTTGTGTATATTGCCTAAATAATTGTAAATTTATTTAAGACATTCAAATCTTTCAAGTGTATTGGTAATTAAATCGATTAATGGTAATAATCCGTCATCAAAAAATCTTTTAGATTGATAAATTTGATGGCTTAACAAAAAAGATGATAGTGTATTTATAACTCGCTATGGAGAGATAATGTTTGTTATAATATTATGTTCATTATAATTGAGGCCGTGAGAGCAAAAGTGCTGTAACCCCAAATAAAATTATTGGAGATAGTCGACCTTTATTTATCTATTTTTAACAAAATATACAGCATTTAAATGTAAAATTATATTATTATAACAATTGAAGTCGACGTTGGTGCATATAAAGCAAAATAATAAGCTTACAAGAAATATTTGAAAAAGTGGATAAATTAAAAGTTTGAATATCTCAAATGGTTATATTTGGGGTTACACCACTTTTGCTCTCACGGCCTCAATTAAAAATTTTACAATATAAATAATGCTTTCTCGTACTTCTGCTACCCGTATACAATAAATAAATTTATATTTTAAATATTTATCAAAATATATCGGTTCCTTATACAATTTTAGGGTATAATATAATTGATTTAGATAACTATATCGATATTGGAAACAGAACCAATTTATTTCGTAGAAATTATTCATCTACTGCTCAAATTAATGGTACTGGTGCGTCAAAATATAAAAATATAATTAAACCATCATTAAAAGAAAAAGGTGTAATTGGAATTAGAAAAACGGGCGGTGGTTTTCTAGAATCTCCACTATTTTTACAATACAACAATAAGAAAAAAGATTTTGTGTATTATGATGATGTAAATGAGATAATCGAGCGATTGAAACTTTTAATAGCACCCCGATCTGCTGGTCATGACGGTCATGTAAACGAAATTGCACCCATAGAAGAAAAATTACGAGAAGCTAAAATTATCAAATAAGAAATTATTGAACGATGGATATAAAGGGAGATGTTGTAAATGAATTACATAGATCTGCCCGTCGAAATTATCAGCGGAGACCGGTTTTAGTTAAAGGATTGAACGACTTATTTCAAGCTGATTTAGTAGATGTATCACAATTATCATCTATAAACAAAGGATTCAAATTTATATTGGTCGTCATTAATGTGTTCTCCAAATATGTTTGGGCAAAACCTTTAAAGAACAAGAGCGGGCGAGCGGCCAGCTTGGTCTAACGAAATATTTAAAATTTCTAAAATTACAGTGAGTTTACCAAGAACTTATCTTCTTACCGATATTAAGAATGAGGAAATTAAAGGTGGATTTATGAAAAAGAATTACAAAAAGTTACACATCGTGATGTTTACTTGGTGGAGAAGAACCTGTAATAGATTCAAACGCCAAGTAAACCCAATCATCTGTACCTTTATACAATTTTATAATGCTTTTTTTTTAATTTGTTGCGTTTTGTGTTAATTGTATTAAAATAATAGAGTATCAAATAATTTTTGTTTAAAAATCGTTATTTTACAACAACATACCGGGATTCACGCTTCCTCCGAAGAACAACTCCTGAAATACCTTTATGTAATAATTACATCATATTATGCTAGATAAGCACATTTTCGGAAAACCTAAAATGTTAATTGCTTATCAATTTAAAAGAAGTGCTAGTAATAAATTTTTCTTATGAAAACCTTGCAAATTGCAAGAAGTTTTGGGCATATCAAAAATCTAATTTCAGAAGAGTTAAAACACACACACAAATTTGAGCTTTTTTATAATTTTAGAATGTAGGAAGTGTTAATTATCAATATCTAAAATCGTTTGATTTAAATCAACATCATCGGGTTCGTGGTGGTAAACTTCACCATCTATTAAATATTTTGCGACGATTTATCATTTTGTGATGATTTATCAAATTTTGTTTCCACTTTTAATAGTAAAGACCTATGTAAAATTTAGGAAATTCAAAACACAAAATAATAATATATATTTATATATTTTTTTTATTTACAAATTAATGATAATATATTCAAAATAAACAACCTAAACAAAATATTAAAATAATAATGTTAATTAAAAATTATAATTTTAAAATCATTTATTACTTAAATTTAATATTACATATTACAAATTTTATATTTAATATTCTGGGGATTCCGGAAATGTGCCTATCTATCATAGATGGATAATCACATTTGTTAAGCACAATGTTAATAAAGACGTCGACTGTTTGCACTTGCAGCAAATTCCACATATTATGTACTTTCAATAATTATTGTAACAAATTAAACTTATACTTCTCAAAATGAAGAAGAGAAAATGCAAATTTTCTAGTTTTTTGTTTAAACAAGATATTAAAATTTTGAACCATGTTTATGATGAACATGTGGGTGTAGAACCAATTTATTTCGTAGAAATTATTCATCTACTGTTCAAATTAGTGGTGGTTTTCTAGAATCACCATTATTTTCCAATATAACAAGAAAAAGAATTTGTGTATTTTGTTAAAACAAAACAAACAAAAACTTAAATTTACTTAATTTATTTATTACAAATAATTATAATTTCAATTAGAATTGCGGGAATTATTTTTCATCCGCTAGGCACGACGGCCTTCGCCTGATTGTCCTTGCATCGACCCGCTGATCGTACTCCCACTAGTCTTCTCCCACCTTTTATTTACATTTTAATTTTACAAACTTTGTACAGTGTGTTTAATAAATAATGAAACAAACTCAAACTTTAAAATTATTTTACAAAATAATAAAATTAAGTTTATAAATAAATACAAAAAATAAAGTTTTGCATTTCGAAACACGACAATATACATATATTATTTAGAAACATTAGCAGTTACTACAGCCTCTGTAGAAAGAACATTTTCCATCTTAAAACGAATAAAGTCAAATTTGAGAAATAGTACGGGCGAGAATAGGTTAAGCGGTTTAGCTTTTTTAGCAGTTCACAGGAATGTGCCTATATATTAATGTAGAAGAGATTATAAATACTGTTGGAA
Source organism: Cantharis rustica (assembly GCA_911387805.1). Classification (NCBI taxonomy): domain Eukaryota; kingdom Metazoa; phylum Arthropoda; class Insecta; order Coleoptera; family Cantharidae; genus Cantharis; species Cantharis rustica. The sequence continues at coordinate 44,315,137 of OU426879.1, forward strand.
TAAAAAAAACGCAATGATTTTACAATTATAATTATATTAGAATAATAATAATTTCTATGACTTAATTTTTAATGTTTATTTAGTGTTTTAGTGTTTATTATTATTGTCGTTAACGTCTGACGAAACTTTTTTTTCGGATAAATTATTTTTTATTGTAATTTTTTAACTTTCTATTGAGCGCATGACCTTAAAAATTTGAAAAATTTTTGCCTGCGGCGCTATTAAACACGGCTCGCTGCGCTCGCAGACCCCTCCCCGAACCAAATTCCTAGCTACGCCACTAACTGTGGTTGTCTAATTATAAAATTTAGACATAATCATTGATGAGATAATCGCGAAGGAAGAAAATATCTAAAACCTATTTAAAGGTTTTGCCTAAAAATGCACATGCGGAAATTAGAAAAACTAGTGAACAAATTATTCATATTGAAGGAAACAGTTCTTACTAACAATAAACATTTATCCAATCTACTTCTTATCATGAGTTATCATGAATCCTGATAAATTATTATATAATATTATTACAATATTAATTATTATTGATTTTCAACTTAGGAGCTTTCAAAACAGTCTGCACAAAAACATAATCATACAGAAATGTACGAATGCCGCTTTAACGAACAGTTGTATTACCTATAATCTATAATATGTTGCCGTATTTTAAATGATTTTATAGTAAAAGATTTTATGTTCAACTTTTGAAATAATTTCTTATAGTTTTTTGAACTTTCTTACAATCAATTTGTAAAATGAAAACGCAAAATTTTTACAATACCAGCATGCAGCTGTCGGCTTATCAACCAACTTCGTTATTTCTTTCAATATTCATCTTTATGAATCTTTTAATATTCTATACATTTTTACCAAATTTAATTATAAGTCTCAATAAAATAACTTCTTATCATAAAAACTATTTTTTTAGTCTCAAAATTACAAACTGTTGATCAAATTCAGGACTCGTCGACTATTTTTGCAAAAAAATCCCCTACTTTATAACCTGTATTGTCAATCTTATTATTTTAAAGTAATTATTAATTACCATTTAAAATTAACAGTTTTGAAATTGAACAAATATAGAAAAAAATGTGTCATATGGATGCTTTAAATTTACAATCAAATTTATCAAATTACAAATCAATTTTAACAAATTAGATAAGGATAGTGTGACAAATTTAGGTAATTTGTTTTTCCTTATGCACGACACTGTCTTGAATACCTTTAAGCAATACACAGAGTATAATAGATTTAAAAAGAGATAAGAGAACGTTTGAGTTGAACATGGTAGTCACAAAATTTCATTTATTGAATTTTCGTTTCGATAGAGAAGGGAAATTATTTTGCTTTGGTTAAATTTCATATTTACTTATGATTTTTATTTTTATTTTATTATTTACCTATTTGTCGCATAATTTTCAATTTATTTGAATTTATTTTTAATCATCGCGACATTAACCTTGGCCACAATCAACACCTGTCTATGTTTAATTTTGAAAGTAACTTTTTTTACCGCTTTATGAGATTGTCTCGAAGGCTCAATACGGAGGCTTCTTGTTGAGAGTGACGCAGCAACTGAAGCAAAATTGGTCGAGTGTTTTGTTTGAACCATCTTTCTGATAGTTGGTAGTACGAGGCAAAGACGATTCAAGCATTTATTGTGTTGCTGCTGGACCCGTAGGTTAGAGGTACACATGTATAAGGTAAAAAATATGTAAACTTATCGATAGCTACCTGTTTGAGTAGTTTTTATTACCTTCAATGTTTGAAATACAAAAAATGCACAAAACACTTTTTAGAAACTAAAATGTTTAAGTTACTAAGTTGTTGTTTGATGTTTAAGTTATGTTTAAGTTAACTAAAATGTTTGGTTTATGCTAAAAAATATGATATGATTAATATCGAGTTACACTACTTAAACCACTTATCTATTGATTATTGTAAACAGTTAACTTTATTTTTTTTGTAACATTGAAAAGTGACCCTTAACACCTTCCAAATCTTTGTTTAAGGTTTTTGATCCATAGTGCATGTCCTTGGATAACAATACTACCGATGACTTATGTATTTGGAGTAAATAAATACCTACTGTTTTTTATACATGCGTTTCTTTCTGAGGAGCTGGACTTGCCTGAAGTTATTTTCGAACCTCGTTTGTGCTTCCGCGATAAAGCAATTGATTTAACATCAATTAGGACTCTCTGCACAATTGCACAATCTGCACAGCAGCTAGTTATTTTATTTCCAGCAGGTAGAAAAGATGGTTTTTCACCGCAAGAAAAAACAAACAATTTTTATCTGAATATCTCTAATCTATACAAAAGAAAAAGTTTGTATTTAATATACTCGGCTAGACTTTTTCATCAATCTAAACCAAATTTTGTGAATAGGAAAAACTATATACGTTTATTCGCACAAAGTTAGGAAAGCTTAGGGAAAAAATGTTCTGATTGGTTAAGACGGACATGTTAATTGAGTTGTGCACCAATACAATTTAAGTCTTTATCGCAATGATCGCAATTTTATACTTTTCAATTTAGCTTGAAAATCTAGCATCTTAACAAAACTGCCTTGTGAGAATGCGGGTATCCAATTAGTTATATAATACAAGTTAGTGTATTTATCAAAATATAAGGTAATTATCTAGTGAAATTAACACTGGAAGTAATTTTATAAATGAACTGCTTAAATAAACAATAAAAATCAAAAACTGCGTTTCTACAATTTTCGGATAATTATAATTTTAGTTTGAGCAATAATTTCTAGAAGCAAAAACTGATCTTTCGTGACATAATTATACTGCTTTTAATTACCTATTCATAAACACGATAATATTAAAACGTGACTGCATAAAATTGTATCTAAATAATTATGTTTTTCTCTAAAAATTATTTTCATTTTTTATTTTAATTTACTTGTTTTAAAATGTTTTTTTTATGTAAATGTCATGTTCAGTTTAAGTAAAAGTAAAAATGTTTTGTTAAAGTAAAAAATGCTGTTTTATGTTATTTAGATGATTTTATTTAAAAAAAATGTTCGTCAATCAATAAATATTTTATTTATGATCAACATTGTGTTGTGATCAACATTAAATTGACCTGTTACGGAGCGGGAGATCGCGGTTCTATGGTTAGTCGCGCTACTGTTGTGATCAAGGCCGTCAGTTTGATTTATGGGTTATGCATCTGGCAAGGTAAGAACGCTACCAAAATGTTATGTAAGTGCTCACAGAACCATAAGCGCCAAGTGTAAAAGCTTAGTACGTTAATGGTAAAAAAATAGAACAAAGGTTCTAAAATAAAGTTGAAGAAGAAAAAAGGAAATATTTTATTGGATTAATAAAAATTTTGTTATAATATATTATGTAATACTAGGTATACGTAGGTATAATTTATAAAATTTTTGTTTAAATTAAACAACTATTACAACTAAGCAAACAATAATTGACAAATGTCTGCATTTCTCGATCCATCAATCAATTTATGAGTTTGCACAATATATTCGCAAGGTTTAGGTTAGGTTTATATAAAAGCAATCGAAAATTTTGGCAGATTGTAAATAGGGTTATTTTGCCGATATCCTATTCCACGCCTAATTCCTAAGCCTATTATTTATAATATCTATTACAGCAGCACCAGCAGTGTAGTGTAAGGCTTAAATCAACATTTGTAGACACTGTAAACTGCGGTTCGATTCTTGGTCGCGCCGAGTACACTGTTATGAAAAGACAACGGGAAACCACTCTATTAGTAATTTTCTAGTATGTCACTTTGGGTGACTGCATAGTGTATAGCACTTCCGATTAAGATGATCTTTCTGAAAATATTTGAGTTCTATCTGGACAATTTTTCGCCGGACAATTGTTCGCCGGATAAGTATTTGCCTTACAATTGTTCGCATAGGACAATTGTTCGCCGGATAATTATTCGCCTAGGAATTTTGTTTGGCGGTCAATTGTTCGCTATTTGGAAATTTATTGAACGTTTTCAACTAGAGCAAAGTAGAAATCAAGCTCTGATTGAGCAGTATATTGCAGCTCAGCAGTCCCCATTGGGAAAAAAGAAATACCGTGATGTCGCATAATGCACTTCTCATATTGTCAATCAGTACGGTGCAATCAATTTGCTTGATTACTTGCGTGGCCTAGCTCACAAGTATAGTTTTTAATTTATATATAATAAATAATATAATAAACGTTTCACCTTCAGCAAAGTTTTAAGTTGTGTCTATTGTAATATGTTTTTCAAACAGTTCTTGGTACATGGTTCATTTGACAAGGTAAATTATCTTTAACCAAAAAATCAGACGAACAATTATCCGGCCAACTATTGTTCTAGGCGAATAATGATCCGACAAACAATTTCCGGCAAACAATTGCCCTAGAATCGAATATATATACAAGTGTATATAATATACACTTTTTATACTAATACTTAAATTATTCGTATATTATACGAAGCTCATAAACTAAAACTCAACTTATCGTTGAAAGATAAAATTTTGAACTTGAAAATACGTTTAGTATGTGGATGTTTACAGTATACGTATATTATTTGTGAAAAGTATACGTCTGGATATTATTCTACAACTACTACATTGGCACGTATAAGGGCCGTGCTGAAACCAGTTTCAACGACTCACGGCGGATATTTTGTGAAACATTGGCTGGAGACTCTTGATTAGTTGGTAATACGGTTGGTACTATATAATATGACAGATTATTGACATTCATTGACATTCATTTTGTACGTAAACTTCATCAAAGTCAATGTAACGGTCACTAAACCTCCCGTCAAAACTGCAGATTATCACCAAAATTGGCGCTAGTTGCAAATACGCCCCTATAGTCTACGTTTTTATTATAGGCTTTTTTTAAGTATTATTTTTACAGATAATAATATACGTATTTTAAGTACGTACAAGATACGTAAAAAAATATACATCTAGATATTGCTCTACATTGATATTGCTGTAAATAAGTCCAGCGCCGTAACTACCAGTGTTCCATGTGTTCGGTGAAACACTGGCCCACGGCAAAAGATGACTCTCAATGACCCACGTCAAAAAACATAAATTTGATAAAATATTAAATAAAACACATTTTTTGGATATAATATTTTTTGTAGAAATGTAAAAGATTATAACGGTAGCTTTTCAATACAAGAATACAATATAACAGAATTGTTTAATAGATTATCAAATTTGTCGAAGAATGCAACAATGTAAGTACCCTGTATCCGGTATAATTACCTAACTTAGGTACCGCTTATCTCTTTGAAATTTTCCAAATTTTAATATTCTTTTGTGTATATATTTTAGGGTTTTTCAATAGTTTACTTAGATGTAATAAAAATGTTAACTAGTTTATTATTAACATCGTTGGATAACGATGAAATCAGTAAAGCAAAATTATTAAAAAACCACTTAGCTCAAAAAACCTTAGAAACCATATTTTTAATTGTACTAAAATCAAAAATTCTTTTCAATTAAAGCAATAGCTATTGATTTGGCAAAAAAACAGATTTTTCGGAAAGAAGAATGGGAAGATCAAAACGATTTTTTGATGAGATAAAAAATTATTTTCAAATTGAAAGTAATGAACAAAAGTTTAAAGTGACCGTTGTTTTTCAAAACTTTAGATATAATAATTGCTCAGATGGATAGAAGTCGTAATTTGATTAAAATTAATGCCAATTTTTGAATATTAAGCTCTTAAATTTTAAGTAACGTATGGGAAATTTTTGAGTTGTTTCAACTAGGATAACAGTTTTATTCTAATGACGTTTTTGACTCAATTTTTTTGCAACTATTACGAGCCGGTCCTGTGCAGTGTTTGCAAGTGGTGAGACGGTAGTTTGCGAATTGTAGCAGAAGTATATATAAATATACTGAGAAGTGGTAGGCTGTGGAAGTGTTGGAGACACCAGGAAGATCGACACAAGAAAAATAATTGATGTAATAGAGAAAACCTTGAATTGCTGTAGGTTAGCATTGAGTGATGTTGGTTGCCTACCCACAGGTAGTAAATAATTACAATTTGGAACTTATATAACATCGAACAGTAGTACGAATCCCTTCGAGAGGTTGACTCGGGTCTTTGTACTGACGCTGACGTAAATAAGAAAAAAGATAATAATAAAGATAATTTACAAGATAATCGACACAAACAGCTTAAAACCAAATATAGAAAACAAGTCTGGTTGCCTAAGTAACAGTAACTCACTAAAGGCAAATGAACAATAAATACAGGAAGAAAGATCAAATAGCTATCCATCTATGAAAGAATACATAAAACGCAAAAGGGAAAGGGAGGAGGAGGATAAGAGCGGAAAGGAAACCGAAACCAAACAGAAAGCATTTCAGAGAAGTAAAAAAACAGTACAGTAACCAATTAAGATAATCGCGAAAGTGAACTCTGAAGAAAACGTGGAGGAACTAAGAGAAATGATCTCAAAACTAACAACCGCAGTCAGCAACGGACTCAAGGAAAACAACCAAGAAATTAGAGAAGTAAAGGAAAAGCTGAACAGAATGGAAACGCTGAAGAGTTACAAAACGTTTATTGAAAATGACCTAACCAACCTAGAGAAGAAAATACAGAATAAAATCTGGACTATAGCTAAAAAGGAAATGATGGAAGAAAAAACGGTTTGAGTCGGATATCAAAAGATGTTCAAACAGGACAACATATACGTGTGGGACAGAAAAGCAAACACATTAAAACTGAAAAGTGAATCAGACCTAACACCAAAAAACCTGGATAAGATGGAGAAAGGAGTGTCTGAATTTTCCCATTCAGATAGTCTAAAATAAAAAACCGGAAAAATGAAGCCGACACTGCAAAGAAAAGAAACAAAATGAAAAAGAACAAAGAAATGAAAATCATAACAATAGCAAATCTAAAAAGAAAAACAATAGAAAAAGAAAGAAAACGGTTAGGATAGCCACGTGGAATATCAGAACATTTCTGAAGATAGGTAAAATACAAGAGGTTGCAAATGAACTAAATAGATACAACATAAATGTAGGGGCGCTTCAAGAAATCAGATGGAAGAAACAAGGTTAAATAGTAATCAGCAACTACACAATATTATACTCTGGAGAAAGTAAACAAGGAAGAAATGGCACGGGTTTCATGGTAAAAACAAAGAAAAAAGTAACATATTGCAGTTTAGACCAATAAATGGAAGATTGGCATACGCGAGAATAAAGATGAAACCGGTAAACATGTCAATCATTAGCGCTTATGCACCAACAGAGAACAGCAGCGAAATAGAAAAAGGCAATTGTTATGAAAAATTGGAAAATCTATGCGAAGAAATAGAAAAAAATGATATCTTATTACTAGTAGGCGATTTCAACGCAAAAATCGGAAAAGAAAAGTATATCAGCGACGCGACGTAGCAGGAAAATACACTATACATAACACAACAAATAACAAAGGAAATAAATTCTGTAATTTGGCGGCGGTAACAAACATGGACATCTGCAGCACCAGATTTAAACATAAGAAAATACACAAAATAACATGGGTATAGCCAGATGCAGAAAAAGACTGCGGAAATCAGATAGATCATGTACTAATAACAAAAAAGCAGAAAACACTAGTACAGAATGTAAGATCCTACAGAGAAGCCAATGCCAAAACAGATCACTATCTAGTAATGGCAGAATTAAAAGTAAAAAGGAAAGCAAAGAACCTCGGTGTCAAAAAAGGTAAAAATCTAGAGATAGAAAAACTGTGTAACATTGATACACAGAAAGAATACGAAGATACGTTAAATGAGAACATAAAAAACATCGAAAGTAGTGGAAACATAGATGATGATTTCGAAATAATTGCAAACAATATATAGACGAGTGCTGCACAGATATTGCAAAGTAGAAGAACTGGAAAGATAAACGAATGGTTTGATAGAGATTGTGAAGAGACTGCAAAGTTAAAGAAAGAAGCAAGAGCAAATTATCTAACCACAGGAGAAGAAAGCGACATTAACAATTACAAGAGAAGAAGAAATGAAGCACATAAGGTATACAAAAAAAGAAAAAACAAGTGGATAGATAAGATGATGAACGAGATAGAAGATAGTAATAAGTGGAACAACAGTAAGGCTTTCTATGAGAAAATAAAGAAACAAAAGACGAAACATGATGTAAAAACAAGAAGAATGATAGATAAGCAGGGTAAAATGGAAGACGACACAGAAAAAATAAAACACATATAAGCAGATTATTTTCAAGAGTTGTTGAATGAACAACTAGAAGACGAACCGACCCTTGAAACAATAATTAACGATCAAACAACAGAAGAACCAACGTATGAGGAGACAGTTGAAATATTAAACAAACTTAAAAATGGGAAAGCACTTGGAAAAGATGACATCAATGCGGAACTTATAAAATACGGGGGTGAAGCATAAAAGAATACACAAACTAATAAAGCAGATATGAATAGAAGAAAAGATGCCAGAAAAATGGAAAGAGGGTGTCATAGTAACAATAAAAAAGAGAATTACCGTGAAATTACCCTGTTGGATGATGCTTACAAAGTACTGTTCACACTGATAAACAAAAGATTAAAAGAAAACACTAAAGAAACAATAGGAGAATATCAGTGTGGTTTCCAGGAGAGAAGCTCAGCAGTAGACGCAATTTTCATGATAAAACAAATAATTGAAAAAAGTAAGGAACATAAGATCGATAGATTTCAAACAAGCATTCGACAAAGTAAATAGAAATAAACTAAAAAAAGACAATGCAAGAAATCAAAATATCAAGCAAACTGATAAAACTTAGACACATGACACTAGAAGAAACAACAGCCTGCGTCAGAACGGCAAATGGATTGACAAGAGATTTCACGATCAACACTGGAGTGAGACAGGGAGATGCGATGTCATGGATTCTGTTTAACATAATACTAGAAACAATAATAAGAAAGTTAAAAATTAATGGTTTAATAATTAACAAGAAAGTACAAGTGGTAGCATATGCCGACGACGACGTACTAATAATATCCAGAACAGTAAAAAGGCTAACAGATGTTAGGCTTAGATGTGGGTCTAAGAATAAATCAACAAAAGACAAAATACATGAGGTGCCAAAAAGATACTCAGAGGAAAAAACCATGTTGAAGGTCGATAATGAAACATATGAAGAAGTCCATGATTTCGACTATCTAGGAATACAAATAAACAATAAAAACGAAAGACAACATGAATTAAAAAAAAGAATACAACAGGGACATCAAGCGTACTTCGCAAACCAACAGCTACTGACAAAAATAAATCAATCAAAAAATACGAAGATGAAAATTTACAAGACCCTAATATGTCCAGTGATTACGTATGCAGCAGAAACGCTCTGTATGGGCAGAGGCGAGGAAGATGACTTAAGAATATTCGAAAAAAAAAATACTCAGAAAGATATTGGACCCAGTACGAGAAAATAATCAGCAAACTAGACAGATGACAAATAGAGTAATATTAAGGCTGTTCTCCGCGACTATCCATCCCAACGTAAGACAAAGAATTCCGTGTTGTGCAAAGACAGCAAACTTGACGTGCAGAAACTTTGTAATGCTTTTAAAGTGTAAACGTGTGTAGAAAAATTACTACGAATCAAGAAGAGATTTGATAACCCTATACTATCTTACTATGATTTTTACCGAAGGTATTTAAATATACATATTTTATAATTATGCTCTAATTATAAATGAAATAATTTTCGTTGTTTTTAAAATTATTTTTTTCGACAATTTTATGAAAGCTTACGATGACTTGGCTATATACAGTGACTGTCGGTTATAATCGTGTCAAGTATAAATAAATCAATTCGTAATTTAAAAATAATCCCTTGTTTTTTGAATTTACACATACGGCACCAAAAATGAGTGTTGCCTGAAGTCCGTGTTTCCTGTTACTTTCGAAATCAATTACATTTCCTGTGCAGCAAAATTCAAAATTATGTTGAAATTATTGAATTTCTTTCCAAAAACATGCCAAGCATAAATCATAAAACTGATTTACTATTTTTGGTATCGGTGTTCTTTTGTTTTGATGATATTGAATCCTTTGATATCAAGTGCAAATACAGGATTTCGTTTAGGGGAAGTATTTTTTTTGTGTGATTTTACCTATCTTTCAAAAAATTCGTTCTAAACAAAAAATTTGATAAAATCTTAGATGTTACCCATGTAATACTTGCATTTAAATAATTCTGTTTGCCTTAAAAAAATTTGAAATTGGTTAAATAAAGTACTTAGATAGTCGCATAGCATTCGTATAATGTTACACCGTGGTTACATCATAATATTGTCGCATGTGTTAATTATTAGCGGAACCTAATGGGTTCAAAAAAAATTATTTGACCAAAGTTGTAGCCCGTTAAATTTCCTATCCGGTTTGGACTTGGTATTGCTTTTACCACTTGGTTGCTATTTTGAAATTGCAAAATAATAGCAGTGATAACTTGTTCTTTGTATTTTCAAGTTTTTTTTTTATGTCGTGGATTCGCGGACCCCCAAAAAACATGCCGCGGACTACTAGAGGTCTGCGCACCACTATTTAAGGAACACTGCTTTAAATAATTTGTATTTGTAATTTTTAATATTTTAATATAATTCAAAATTTTGTTTAAATAATGTGTATCGTATAGTAAAATATAAATAGTACCTGTGATAGTACTTATAATAATTATAAGCCAAATTTGCGCAATAATTTTTTGGGCCCCATGGCAAACTTTGAGCACGGGCTCAAATTTTATAGTTACGGCACAGTAAATAACGTTTGGAATATTCCACTATTATTTGTCTAATATACGATTTTGTGTTTTTATGGGTATTAAAAACGTGGAACCTTAGTTACGACACTACCAAGGCTACAAAATGCTTTAATACTAGAATATTTTAGTTTTGTTAAACAAAAAGTAAAAATTATGATTCATTAAATTTACAATTAAAAATTGTTAATGAAAATATTTTCAGTGACGTACTGTAAATATTTTAACAGTGAACTGGAATCTTTGTTATTAAAAAATTAAAAAAAGGTTATTAAAAAATATATGTTTAAATTTAATATATGTGCAAACTGTATTTATATGACAATAAATTTTAATATGTAAATACAGGGTGTTCTCGTAACCGTGGCGAACTTTTAAGGTGGCGATAAAAGACACTTTTTTAAGACAAATTTTCAACTAAAATTTTTGTTCAATTTCAAACCTTTGGGAGATACCTCTCTTTAAAGCAATTTTTTGAATTTCTAATTTCAAACGACCATAGCTTCAATATTATTGATTTTTTTAGGCTTAATGAATTAGAACTTTTTTTAGAGATCATTCGCTATTTACAAATTAGGTTATAACCCTTTATCATCTAGAATCTACGGATATCGAGTTATAAATTAAATTAAGAGAAGAAATGTTAAAAAAATTCAGATTTTATTTTTTTTACTTTTCTTGCGAAGCCCGTATTTTTAAACGAAGCGTCTTAAAAAAAACTGACGACACAAACCGGATAAGGAATTTAAGGGGCTACAACTATGTTCAAATAAATTTTATTGAGAAATCAGCAAATCAGCAGGTTTAGGCCATTAGTTTTTTTCTAAGACGTTTCGTTTAAGAGATACGGAGTTTGCAAGAAAAGTAGAAAAAAGTAAAACCTAAATTTTTTTAACATTTTTTCTCTTAATTTAATTTATAACTCGAAATCCATAGATTCTGAACTATAAGGGGTTATAACCTAATTTGTAGATAAGCAAATTATCTTTAAAAAAGTTCTAATTCATTAAGCCTAAAAGATCAATAATATCGGAGCTATGGCCGTTTGAAATCAGAAATTCAAAAAATTGCTTTAAAGGGAGATACTCTCCTGATACCCTCTCTGGAATACCTCTATGCTAAACTATTCTGCTTTTATCATATTTTTAATAAAAATTGAGTAAAGTTCACCAAAATTTTCCGTTTAATCAAATTTTTTACTTGGAATTTAGAATATATAAAAACGAACATAGTCAGAATGTAATTTGTACATTTGCAAACAGGTACATTGTAGCTGTTTCTCTCTTACACATCTTCAAATGTACTTGCATCACACTTAGGTTTATAGCGCTCTTAAGTCACTATGTAATATATGGAAAATAATAGATTACAAATTATTAAAATTTTATGGTTCTTTTTATATACTTTTGATAGCTATTATTTTAATAATAAGTTCACAAACTAGAAAAAAAAACAAAGCGCTCGTGCAAGCATTCCCAAGCCCGCTACAGTGTAATACTATAATAATATAATTACAATGCCATAATTCATAAAAACGAGTTATTAAATGCATTTTTAAATAGCAATCACATTATGTATAGTATAATCACGATGTAAATTTTTATATATAAACTAATTATTTTCTAGTTTTTGTAATATACATTGTTTAGTGTATGTCTTTGACTTTTCACGAACTGTTGGTACTACAATTGGTGGAGGAAAAACTTGAGTTTCTTAACAATACACAAATATTTATAACATATATATTAATTGAAAATTAATTTAAGAAGTCGGTACTAAACTTAAATTTTATTCATCATGAAAATAAATTTTCAACTTTATCATTGGCCGGTGTTAGTTATTGTTTGGTTTTTGATAACTGTAACAATTTCGTAAGTAAATTTTATTAGGTAGTTTTTGGTCAAAAATTTATTTATATAAAAAACTTAAAAAGTTAATACAAATTATAGAATTTTTCATTCTATGTCATTAAAACTCGGCGTCTTTGCCAGAGGTTGCATTTGTCTGGTTCACCTTTCGGCTTACCTTCGAATACTAAAATACTAAATACGAAAAAACAGAAGGTAAGAATATATCTAAAAACCATTAATTAGGAATTAGGAGGGATATAAAGAAGATTGGTGATATTTTATTTTCTCTATATTGGGTAAGCTGAACCCATTCCTAGCCCACCTAAAACAAAAAATTTGGTAACGCCGCTGCTCAAAAATTTGAAACATAATGGAATTTTGAAGTGCTTATGTTTCTATGAATGCCAACATTAGTATTCTCGCGCATATTGTAATATTTTTATTTATCAGACATACCCAGCCTGATGAAAATGTAACGCTTGCTTTATAATTGAAATGCTTGCAAAAATTTAAATGTGGATTATTTTTAGGGGGAAAAGATCTAGTCGTATAATTAAAATTTAATTTAATATTAGTTGTTTACATAATAATTGTAAAAAACAAGATTTTCAACTTATCGAAAACAAAAGAATAGTTTAAAATAAAATCGTAACAAAAAATTCGCTTACTTATAATTTTGAATTTGCTAAAAGAAAAGTTTAATCAAAATTAAAAATATAAGACGGAATATTTTCAAGTTCTTTATCATTTCACTATTAATCTTGTTTTAGATACATTGTAGCAGTGGCAGAACATAATGTGCATCCTTTATTTCCATACCTTAGTGAATTGGGTGCGTGGAAACCCTCTAGTAATGTATTTGCGCAGCTGGTGAACATTGGAGCATTATTAAGTACGTAAATTAAAAAAACAATTTTGTGATAACAAATAAAATTAGAAAATATGTTGGGTTCAATATAGAAATATACTTAAAATAATGATTTTTTTCCTAAACTATATATTAATGCATTGCTTCTTCTTTTAGTGGCAATTTTATTGTACATTCGATATGAGCAAATTGATTCTGCTATTGAATCAATCAATTGTAATTTGAGTAGAAAATGGAACGAAAGAGCATTTTGGTTAGGATTTATTATAGCTCTAGGATTGAGTTTTACTGCCAACTTCCAAGGTGATCTCAGTGGATATGATGTAGATTTTGGCATGCATGCGATCGGGGCTGTTATGATATTTGGAATTGGTGGAATATATCTTATAATTCAAGTAAGAAATTAGCAGTACATAATATAAGTAGATGTATCAAAAATTTTGCAATTTTCTATAAAAATTTGAAATTTTCCACTGAATTGAAAGAAATAAGCATTTAAAAACAAAGTTATGTAATGCTAAAATTAAAATTAACTTTTTCATTTTAATTAAGGTTAAGTTACATCAGTAATTAGGTGGATATAATTAATTAAGATCTTTTTATTTTAGACAATGCTAACATTTCGCTTGCGTCCATATTACCAAAAGTATCCTCAATTTGGCGTTAGCAAGTTTATCCAGTACGTTCGATTAATTTTAACTATAATATATTTGGTACAAATGTTAGGGATTATACTATTGTTTTTAGTAACCCCCAGAGCAAGTAACGGTAAGTAGTGTTAATTTAAAATAAATAAAAGTTGTAAAACATGATACTGATGATGACTAATGAGTCGAAACATTTAATTGTCGTTTGGTTTCGACTACACATAATTTCATAGACGATATTATTGTGTTAATCTTAAGTTAAATTTTGCGTGTTTTAGGTTACCGTCTGCAAGGACTTCTTCCAGGAGAAGATGGATACATTTTACATGCAATATCAGCAATTTCAGAGTGGAGTTTAGCATTGACAACTCTTATATATGGATTAAGTATAACAAAGGAGTTTAAAGCCATATCATTTGAAGGTATATATTTCAAATGAGCAAGTACAACTAAATAAGTGACTAAATTTATTATAATTAAACTCAAGAAGTAACATTAACTAACTTTAAGTAATCCTTGGTTAAAGTCACCGTTTACTTACCTATAGTTCACTTTACAAATAAAAATGCAATAATGGTGATAGATATGATACGGAAAAAGTACGTATACCGGTAAAAGTGCACATTTTCCGGTAAATGTACACTTATGCCGGCGCCCATGGTAAATGTACATACAGTGTATTTTTCTCAATAGAAATAGGAATATCTGCATGTTATGTAGCATAAGCGATGTCGGAAAAAGTACATTTTTTATTTTTTATCATTTAATATTATTTACTATTAAGTGAAACTCAAACAAAACAACAAATACCAACTACAAAATAATACATTATTTCAAAAATTAACTTCACAAATTCATTCAAAATTCATATTTCAAAATATTTTATTTCAAAACATTTTTAAATTCTAAATATAAATAAAATTTAAAAAGTTAACGATGGTAACATTATAATTTTAAAACCACCCCTTTTTCTATCGGTACGCAAGTCTAACTCTTCCCCCTTTTCACTCAGTATGCAATTTTTAAACTTATGCTATAATTCTGAGCTATAATTCAATTATTATAATTTCACAATACCCACTTAGATATTTTTTTTAAATAAATTAAAATTTGAAAAAATTAATTTTATTAAACTAATTAAAAACTAAAACCAGCATGATAATTAAATTAATCTTTATTGCATCACGGATTGATGCTGTGGCATGCAAAATTTATTTATAAGCTATTTGTTTTTAAATTTTATAACATTGAAAGGTACGGTACATTAGTTAATTTATTATATTCACATTAACCTATATTCGTCGATTCACTTTTACCAATGCACTTGTTCACATGTGTACATTTACCGGTAAATGTATACATTTTCCAGCTACGTACTTTTTCCGTAACAGATACATAATTATGTTGTTATTGTGATCATTGGCGCAGCCAAGGGGGAAGGGGCTATAGACACTTTTTTTTTTATGACTATAATCGCTTTCTTACCGGTGCAATGAGAAATTTTTTAAAACAAAAAGATTATAGTGTTTGACTGTTCGATATGATTGTAGTTGTTAGTAGCTATCAACTAAGACAGTTAATTTAGATCTGGCATCTTCAGGCCACCAGGGGCGGATTTACCAAATTGTCGCCTATAGACACTACTTTGAGATGCCGTCTTTGTTATACTTAAGGGCTAACAGGGGAGGTCCGGCACAAGAGAGAGGCGCGGGTAGGGGCGTGGTACAAAATAATATAAAATAACTTCACTATGAATAATTAGCAATCAATTTTAATTCTTAATCTTAATGACTGCTATTTATTGAAAATAAGAGAAGGTATATTATAATAAGAAGATTGGCAACAAAAATTAATGATAAATCTTTTGCCCTGAGTTATTTCGGAAATGCCGTTCTTTAATTCTCACTTCAATTTAAGGTAGGTAACAGTGATAACACAATAATTATACTCGAAAATAAGATGACCACGCTTCTTTTTCTGAAAAAGTTTTGCCCGCGGCGTTTGCCTCCGGCACAGCTGGTTCGCTCGCATCCTTTAGCTCCAACCTCCCCCCTCCCCATAACAAAATCCTGGCTGCGCCACTGATTGTGATGAAGAAGACATCAAATAATCAATAAATATATTCTCTTATTGTCAGAATACATTGCAAGTAGGTATTAAATTTGTATGTATGTAAAAGTATAGATGAAAACATTGTTCAAATTGTTTAAGAAACAAATAAATCTAGAATTATAATGCGACATAAAAGTATTTCTTTCTTAACTGCTCCCTGCAACAATTTAAACATAATAATAAACAAATTATTTAGAAATTAAAGGAAATAGATCGATCTGAAGGAGTCGAAAACGTTATCGATAGTGTCCTACTCGTATATTGTTTTATAAATTTTTTATTTTTTTTCAATTTTACAATTTTACTTAAGCTCGCCTCACACGATGCTTGTTTTGCTGTTGGTTTCCTTGCTTGTTTCTGTGCATGGTACCTAGCATGATGGCGCCTGTGCATGGTTGGCCTCACACGGATTTTCTGCACGATGGTTTGCAGCATGGTTTCAAGCTTCAATGCGCACGCAGTGACAGTGACAGTCTCAAGTTTGTAAAAATGAACGTCCTTTTAATAGAAATTTAACGTAAAATATTATATTTTTGTGCAAAATATACAAAACAATATAATTGCAATTATACATAAATCGAACTACCAATTTAAAATGATAATCTCTTTCAAATATGGTTAACCAAAAAACAACAATTTCGAAAAAATTATAAAATAAAGAAAACAACAAGAAGCAATAATAATAACCAATATAATAAATAAATTTTTAATAATAAAATAAATTAGGTTATTTAACCATTTCTCAGTAGTACTCGCACGATGCGGCTTTATGATTTAGCTTATGAAATTAGCACCGGTTTTATCACAGAAGTCGTGCACGAAAACATGCAGCCAAGCATGCACGGCAACTGCGCACCCATCAGCGCAGCTATCACAGCTTCAAGCAAGAAAACATGCAAGGAAACCAGCATCGTGTGAGGCGAGCTTTACTCGAAGGTTATTATTATTTTTTTATTTTAATCTATTATTTATTTCTTTTTGAGAAACATTTTTTGATTGACATTGCTTATTTAAGCAATTTCAGTTTATATTTTTATCAATAATTTCTAGAAGGAAAACGGCATTTTATAACATAATGTCTTTAATTGCTTATAAATATGATTTTATTCAAACGTCTATGTAACGTCGATAACCACGAATCTCTAAAAAATTACGTCAATAGACACGTTTGCATATTTAATAAGAATTCTGTGAGTCAGCTGTCTACTATGCAATTTAATTTAATATTATTTCGCACTTGAGTTGAAGTTCGTAGGTTCACTTATAATTTTTGACAGTATCCTGATTATGACGCTTCCCTTTTGGTAGTTCAATGTTCTCGTTGATCTTCAGTCAATTATGTATTTATATACTAGCTAACCCGGCGAACTTCGTACCGCCTAACAGTCAATGAATGTAGTGATACCTTTTAGTCAATGCTTTTAGCTAAATTTAATTGATGATTTTAATTAATTTCAAACTTTAAATTTTCTTGACTTTCTTGTATATTTTTGACGGTCTGCTCATTTTTTTTTAATATGTTTTTAACGTAAAAACACGTTTTTGAATATGTAAGACGTTTTCAAGATTCCTTTCAAAACATTTTGATTAAAAATATGTTCAGCGTCATCATCTTCAGCGTTGTCAAAGTCTTCTATATATCCCCTATTTTCAATTATATCTATATTCTCTATTATATCCGTATTCTTCATCTTTCATTCATCCATTTCAACATCAATAAAAACTTTCGACTCTCTTTCATAAAGTAAGAAAAAAGATGAAAATTTCGTGGATTTCGTGGAAAATTTCGTGGTAAGAGATGAAACTAATATTTACAAACATCTTACTTAAATTAAATCAGTGGCGTCTCGTTTAAAAAGAAAAACGCAATATCAAATTTTTCATTTTTAATTTAAACAGAAATTAATTTTTATTTTACAATTTGTAACATCTTGAAAACAACACATTTCACACTTGATTAAAGATAACGAGAAAGAGCTTGCAACCATTTGCTTTTTCATTAGCAGCACATCTCGTCATCATTAATTCACACTTTATACACTAAATTTTCCATGCGGAGTTGTATAACCGCAAATGTTTCAACAGATATTTTGCAACTGATCTTGAACGACAATTATTTTTATGTTGATAAATAAATTATCTTTCCTATATTTTATGAATTTCATTGCTAAGAAAGAAAATATTTGTTTCAAAGTATTAAAATCCACCCCGGAGATACGATCGTCTTTACTCCCGCCTTCAAAAGCAAGCTTGGAGCACTTTGGAATGCTTGGAAACATAACTATTTGCTAAAAAACCATTGCAATATATTCTGATAATATTTTCTCAGAAGCAGTTGCAGAAGTTGAAAAAGGCATAAAAGTAAATGATTTTAACATCACTTTTCAGAACAGCAGTTAATAAAGTAATGATAGCCAAAATGATAGCCAACGTTCGTTAGCGGATACGGCACCTTAAGAAGAAAAAGGCGTCACAAAAGAAATGAATTACCAAAACATCAACAAAACTCACAACAAAAACTACAATAATATAATAATAAATCACAACAACAATAAATCACAATAAAACCACAAAAACTACAATAATAAAACAATTCAAACTTTAACATTCAAATATTCCACCAAACAATAAGGCTCGATCTGTATAATAAAACGATCGAGCTCTTTCTTGAATAAATCATTTATTTCGCGTATGCGCAAAGATAAAGCGTTATAAAGTTTCAGGCACATATAATGTGGACTACTTTCCGTGTTAGTCAGAGAGGGTATGGGAGACCTATAAAAATTATTCATAGTAGGGTAAACACCCTTTTTAACACAACTAAAAAACTCCTTCTTGTGCCTGTACAAGAAAAGTATACACTCCCCGATGTCACTGCCCGGCAAAGTCAAGAAATTGTGCTTTCTAAACAAACCCTTACATGACGCATTGTGTGTGGGAGAGACCGAGTAACACTCTAATAGATAACTTCTGCAGGACAAAGATCTTGTTTGATGACGTGCCACCGCCCCAGAAAATAACCCCAAAACCCATCAAAGAATGAAAATTTGCATAATACACAATTCTCAGAGTTTCGGCATTCAATCAAAACACGGAGCGTACATATGCAGAATTCAGCTTACTGGCTAGTGCATTAATGTGATTACGCCAATTGAGAGTACTGTCCAAGTAAATTCCAAGACACCGACACCCATCCGACCGCCACAAAGACTCCCGGGCACCGCAGTCCGACAGCGACTAGTCATAAATAATACATATTCCGTCTTATCTCCATTTAAACACAGCCTGTTCATACGCAACCATTCCTCAACCGATGAAAGATGAAAACTTGAGGTTGACTCCATATCACTTAAATTATTACACAACAACAACAAAGTGGAGTCATCGGCATAGTTGAGAAATTTATGCGAAAAGTTCGCAGTAACCAGATAGAGGCAGATCGTTCATGTAGATTATGAACAGAAAAAGACCAAGAATGCTCCCCTGGAGTACACCAAGGTTCACAGCGCGACTACTTGAAGTAAAAGACTTTCCATGGTCAGTGATACGAGTTGATTGGGAGCGGCCGGAAAGATAACTGACAAACCTAGATAAAGCAATACCTCTTATACCGTATCTGTGAAGCTTTTTAAAGAGAATTGGATATTCCACACAATCAAAAGCCTTAAGTAAATCCAGAAAAATCCACAGGAAAATCTGTCCACTCTCCAATCTCAAACATATAGATCGAACGAGTTGGAAAAGAACCGTATCCACTGATCTGTTCCTCAAAAATCCGTGCTGCGAGCTACTGAACAGCTCGAACTCAAGCTCAAAACTCAGCTCAAAAAACCGGACAATCTTACCACTGACAATCTTTTCCAGCAGCTTAGAAAAGAGACTGAGAAGACTAATCGGTCGATAGTTGCCAAAGTCACCACAATCACCCTTTTTGAGTAGAGGTATAACCAATGCGACCTTCAACGTACTGAGAAAAATGCTGTGTTTGAAAGAATTGTTAAACAAGAATACCAATGACCTCACAATAACATCGATGCACCTCTTTAAAACAATCGATGACAGATCATCAACACCGCAATTACAACTTGATTTCAAACCACGAGCGGCTTTTAACATTTCAGATTCAGTGCAATCAAAAAAATAAAATGATCTTCTCAGAGGATCAATAAATCAATTAAAATCGACGGCAGGTAAATTACTCAACAGATTAGGAGCAATGCTACAAAAATAGTTATTAAATTAATCGGCAAGTGCATCTGAATAATTCAGACTTGAAGAACTACTTAACTCATCTTTTGATTTAACTCCTTAATAATTTTCCATGCAGTTTTAGAGATTTTAGGGATGAATTATATTTCTTTTTCAAATTTCTATAAACAGCTCTATACTCAGAACGAAATTGCGAGATAGTGAGTGAGATATCAAGTTGATTCTTAAGTGAAATCAATTCATCAGAGTGAAAATATTTGTTTTGTCTTAACCTTCCTCCTTTTGAGTTAATAGTTTTAACTGGAAGGCAAAGTTCAAAAATTTCGAAAAAAAATAGACAGAAAAATGTTCCATTGATCATCTACCAGGTTCTCGTTAACTTCATATAGTGAAAACCAGTCCTGCTTACCCAAAACTGTCAAGAAACATTCGATATTTGAGTCGTTGTATACACGCATACGCGACAGACGACTCACTTCACTAAACGATGCAGGAATACGAAGCACTGAGCTGTATGGTCCGAAATATGCGACTCCAGTACACATGCATCAGAATAAGCTATGTTAGTAAAAAAGTTATCAATGCATGATTTTGAAACACCAAAAATATGTGTATAATCTTTGATACAAATATTTAAATTGAAGGTAGATAGATGACTTACAAGAGTATTACTCTAAACTGAATGTTTGCTAAAATCAGTATTGAAATCAACTGCAATGATCAAGGATTTCCCTTCATTTATTAATCTATTTAGAGATATACTTAATCTATCAATAAAAATATTAAAGACTCTATTCGGTCTGTATATTGACAAAATAATAAAACTGCTATTCATTACCTTGACTTCGGTGGCCACACACTCAAAATTATAAAAAACGCTAAGCAATTCAATGTCTGCACAGCGAGAAAATTTACAGTCATTGCGGCAATAAATTGCAGCACCTTCATGTTCACCTCTTCCACGCTTCCACAAGGGAGGCCGCACTTGTTCATAATTTTGATAGTAGGTATCTATAATAAAATAAGGTATCCATCTATATCCACGTCGTGGTGCTAGCCAAGCGTTATTCAAACTTTCATCTTGTTACTGCTGGACCCATAAGTCAGAAGTATGTTGTATAAGATATTTTTTTTATGAACTTATCGATAGCTATATTAAAGTGAGTAGTGTGTATGTTTACTTTACATTTTTGTATAATCTTTTTTTGATCTCTATGTACTGTTTAGAGTAAATAAATATTATACTTTTATACGTGCGTTTTTTTTTCTTAAGACCTGAATTGGAATTATTTTAATTAGAGCCCTCTACAACTAAGAGAAGCTGGTTATTTTTCCAACGTGTCTTTTGTCTTTCCGTCCAAAAAAAGAAGCAATACATATCTCACTAGTGCTCAATGTGGGAGGTATGGCTCATGTTAAACCAGAAGGATAGTTAGAATAAAGTTCTTGCTCCATTTGAGGTCGAACCAGCGATCTCTGCTTAGCAGTCTCTTACACATCAGACGATAACGGTTCTCCCTCGGAAGGCAATGGCATACCACCAAGGTAATCTGCCTTGAAAACCTTCATAAAATAAAGTGGGCAGCCAAAACCCACACTGGGTTGTGGATTCATCTCTGTAAAATTTTGAAGCTCTAGTATTTGAGTGAATAAATATCTCTTTTTATACGTATGTTTTTTTCTGAGGCGCTAAACTTTTTCTCTCATTTCCGCGATTATTCGGCTAACTGTAAAACTAATTAGGGCCTTCTACACAAAAAAGCGTAGAAAAAATTGTCTTTCCTTGTAAGAGGAGAAACAGTTTTTATCTCTACTCTTATAACTGATTGTTTTACAAAGGTTCATTCGCTATTGGCTGCCATCCACATTTATTTCATGCACACGACTCAAAATTCAAAATAAATTTAAAATTATTATAACTTGTTGTTGAAATTGAAAACTAAAATTGAAAATTATAAGTTGAAATTCAAATACAAAAACTCAAATAAAATACTTATAATTTGGTAAAACAATATTGAATCTCTGCAATTGATTCATATTTCTGAAAATGCATAACACTATACTATATTAGATATGGCCTAATACCTATTTGTACATAATTCCAGTAAATAATTTTAAGAAAAAATTTTACACTTATAATTTCTTCTTATTAATTGATTACAAATATTTTAGTCGGTAAGGTACAGAATACCAGGTGACCATTGTTAGTACAGTGACCATTACTGGTGCAGTCACTCTATTTCTTCTTCTTCTTTCTCTTTAATTAAGTCTGCAATCTGTTTTTTTCTTAAAAGCAACCTCAGTGATGTACCGAAGTTACTATTAGTGATATGAGCATATTTATTGTTTTACATCCAAGGTAGCTTGCTAGGCTTATCTCAGATTGCCAGTAATTCTGGTAACACAGAGGGACCGCCGGCTTTACGTGCCCTCCGAAACACGGAGACGATTATTTAGATTTGGATTCGAACCGAGTACTTTAATGTCAGCATTTATTCAGATAACAAACTAGGCTCTATTTGGTGATTAATTCTATATGATAAGTTCGTTCTACAATTTACCTACTTTAGTTTAATGAAATTATCTACTATTGAAATGTTCAAAAGAAAAATTTCTTTGAAAGTAAAAAATTTGAATTTTGATAATAAAATAGATATATTTTAAAGAGGAGATATACCCAGCAATTCTTGAAGAAGAATTCGATTTCTGGTAACAAAAATGGTTAAATGAGAACGATTTGTCAAAGAATTCATTATATATATGAGCAAAATGTTTTGAAGAATTTTTTTCCAATATCAGAACCCTATTAAAAATATTTGCAATATTACCAGTGACTACAGCAACTGCCGGGAGAAGTTTTTCTAGTTTAAAACAAATAAAAATTTATTTAAGAAGGGAAAAAAGTCTGAAATACAAAATTAAAATTTTTTAAAATGTTTACATTATTAAGCATTATTCTAAGAACATTCTGCTAAATTTTCATAAAAAAATACTGAAAAATAAGCCAGTGGTAGTAGTAAAAACCGAGTCACCACGAGAAAAAAGTTGCCATGCGGTAGTCAGGATAACTCATGATTGCTTCATCTGAAATTAAGAAACCAAAAAGATTTCTTTAGTACATAAGTTTATCTTGGTTTTTAACAAAGAATTTTGTTTTTTTTCAATTACAACTAATTTTTTAATTAAACCAAAACAGAAATTTTGATTGCACTTTTACCAAAAATTCAAAAATAAATAATTTTATAAATTATTAATACAAAATAATACAAAAATGAATAAAAAAATTTGTTAATTCTTTCGTTCAAACCTAGATAAATTACTTATCTACTAAAGAAATCTTTTGATTTTTTAATTTCAGATGAAGCAATCATGAGTTATCTGACCACAACGAACCTTTTTTCTTTATGTGACTCGGTTTTCATCACTACCACTGGCTTATTTTTCAATATATTGTCGTAAAACAAAATATTTCGACCCACCCTGTGCTAAATTGTTAAAATTTTGTAGATTTAATTTTTGAATGTTGAATTGGAAAAGTGCAGAGTAGGGAGAAAGAATAGAGATGACATTTTTGGTCAATTATGGCCGACAGCGGGTGCAAAATTTTGTATGCCCGCTAAAATTTGATTTTTGATTCCTTTGAAGAATATTAATATTTTATATTTATTAAATTTTGAATTTGATTACATTTATTCTTGGAAAACAATTTTTGAAAGACGAATTTATTTTTTTTTTATAAAACATTCTTATGATTAATTTGGAAACTAAGAACTCTCGACCCTTGAAAATTCCCAACTGCTTCCGCACAACAGGGTTGCCCGAGTAAAAACAAGTGTGTGGTAAATTTTTATTCGAAAATCACACTACAATATTTTTATAAAAATTTAGCAGAGTGTTTTTTGAATAATGCGTAATAATGTAAATAATTTAAAAAATATTAATAAATAAGGTATACTCTGAAAAAAAAATCACAAAAATATGCTGTTTTTTTGTATCTCGAACACTTTCCCCCCTTAAGAAATTCTACTGTTGAAGAAAGGCTAAAATTTTAATAAATTTAGAAAAATAGAATATTGAAAAAATTTATCTGTAATAATAAAAATTTTTGGAAGGGGAACCCCCAAAAATTTTACTTTTTACAAGTGCCCCCTCCGAAATAAAATCCTGGTTACGGGCCTGTGGTATTCCCTATTCGAAGTTGTGAAGTCTTCGTTTAACACAAAGAAGGCGGAGCAAAATAGTAAACATAATCGTTGTTAAAATTAGGTTATAATAAATAAATAAAATAAAATTTTGCGAAACTACAATACTTGTGAATTAAAATATCGCAATAAATGTGCAATTTTAGACAGTATTACCCTATCATTTACTAATATGCTATAGAAGAACTGATTGTTTTTAATTGAAATTAAAATTTCAAAAAAACGGGTAACTTAACCTCACTAAAAGTTAATTTGAGAACATTTTGACCGAAACCTCAATATAAAAATATGATCATGTGATTTCGATTTTATTTAAAAATATAAATACTAGTGTTCATTCTTTTTATAGTTTAAGGCTAAATGCATGATTGAAATCTCTACATATTACGATATCACTACTAATTTTGTTTTAAGATTCTGCGCACACGTACGTAAATACGCATGCGAAAAACGTCTGAAAAAATCGGTCTTTAATAAAAATCGATAGTTACTTATTAACTTTTTGTAAATTCATTTTGGAAGTGTTGTGTGTTAATTGTGCATTCGCCACCCCAATCGTTGTGTTGTTGTATAACATAATAAAATAATAGTATATATCTGTGATAGCTAATAATAGCTTACCTAATATTGTGTGTGAAAAATATAACCTTATGTATAAAAAATTGTAAATGAATATATTTATTTTATAATAATTGTGTTAAATTCAGTATACATACAACTTAACCCTGAATATTTCTATGATTCATATCAAAACTTATACTTGTGGTATACGTAACGCACATAATACTCAGTACTTCGTTTCGTATTGATACGATAAGATTTTTCGAATAGGTACCTACCTACTGATAAAATGTAATTTTTGTAGAGTAATAATATATAGCGTATCTATACCACTATTATTAGATAACTGTAGCTAAAAACGAATTAGAAAAATATTAGTGCTCTTATTAACTTGAAGAAATCAGTACAGTTTACAAATGCAATTTAAGCTTCATTACTGGCCTGCACTACTGACTGGTTGGTGTGTGCTCTCCTTTATAGTTTCGTAAGTAAAATTTATATATTTTATTTTAATATAATAAAAAATTATTAATAAAACGTCATAAAATATGCCATTTAATACAAAAATTTAAATTTATTGTGAAGTGTTAAAATAAAATCTTGCATAAAATTCTTTCTATTGTAAAGCCGGAGTCACCATTTGTACAAACATCAAACATGAAATATTTATTTTAAACTTCAATTTTCTAGAATTAATTACTCATATTCATATCATAACGTACTACAAAACCAATTATGTCACTTTCGATTAGATCAAGTAAATAATAGATTTTAGAAAAACCGCTTTTTTTGGAATTATGTTTTGTTCATACAAAGTTATATACATATTTAATTTTTATGCTGATAATTATTATTTCACTTCATTTTTTATTTTTCAAAACAATATTACATGATTATGGATTCATATTTGCCTCTATTAAAAAAAAATAAAATGACTTTATATACTATTCAAAATAAATTATTTACATAGTGGGGGCTTGCATCTCACGCAACTTACCGTGTGAAATTGTATCAAATGGCAGATGGCCAGTTAATTTAATATGATTCGATAAATATAACAAAATTAATTTAAATTCTTCAGTAAAAAAACTCCAAGCGGAAAAGTAAACAAGCTAGAAAAGTCTAATCAATAATATAATATTATTATTATAATATACAATCATTATATTATTTAATAACATTAAATATAAAACTATATAGAAAGAATTATTCAAAATTTGTAATAATTATATATAATATATTTGCGAATTGTTTACAATTATTTGTTTAATCGTATTTCGCACCCTTCGCGCCAAGCCTTTCGGTTATTCCAACCGCCCTCTACGAGGCCTCGGGAGCTCATTGAGTTTTGGACATCCCAATTATATTTTACTTTTATTTTAATTCAAATTTGTAAAAAAGTTTTTTGTTATAGTAATAATAATTTTTATAATACTATAAAATTAGTATTTTAATATTATTAATTTTACGAATGAACCAACAATTTCTCGTCCAGTAGTTTTGATAAGTACTAGGAGTTTTCGAGTCAAGAGAACAAAATGTTTGTTGTGCCAACGTTTCGAAAATTGTTAGTTTAGAAAACTTTAGTTTAGTGTCTAAACTCATTTAAACACATGGCATCGTTTAGTTTGGTTATTTGGTAAGCGCAACATTTAAAGTTTGGTTAATTTCTTGATCTCTTAATTTTGCAAAAATTTTTTCAATTTTGTTTGGTATATTAGCTCTCACTTGTTATTTTTACTGTTATACATGACTGAGGAGCGACAATAATCGTGAAATAGAGGCCTTTATATTATGTTACAGGTTTTTTGTTTTTTATTTTTAAGTAATTTTTACCATTTCTATAGCGTAATTTTTTCAGAATTTTATTTTCTTGTTTATTCAAATATTCTAAGTTCAACCCTGTTAAATGTGAATTATTGTCATTTCGGTTTCGTTAAATATTATGTTTCTTCGTAGTAATGTATTATTTACTTAATAGTTAAAACTTTTATTATTTTAACATTTGATAAGTTTGATTATTTTAACATCACATGCTACTAAATACCACAAAAATACTTAAAAAATTCTAACTTTTTTAAGTTAATTTCTATTTAAAACTTATATGTTGAAAAAGAAATACGTTTGTCATAGATATCTGTTATAACCAGACCAGTCTATAGTATTAATAACAACATTTTAGACATCTGAAGTGGAATACAGTAATATATTAAGTATAAATTAACCTGAGCATTTCAGAGAGAATAATTAAATCTTTATTGAATACATTTTTAGTGTGAGTAAATTACAACTTTATATAGTCGGAAGCGGAAAAAGTATTTCAAAACACCAATTGAAAATTTTTATTTTCAATAATTCAATTCCTAAGTATTTGCTCTTGGTCCAAAAAGAAAGATGACTGTTGAAAAAGTGATTAAAGCTCAATAGAGCAAAAAAATAATAGATTTTGATTTTTGATTTGCTATTAAGGTTATAACAATTTATGTAAATTTGGTTTATTCTAGGAATTTTCTAAATAATAATTTAGAAAGATGAAAAGTGGATCAAGAAATTTGGTGTAATATATTGATAAAAATTATCGAAATACCTAAATAATATTCGTTCTTTGTAACATTAAGGAAGTGGTAAATTTATCTGTAATATTTGCATTTTGATAACATTTCCACATTTTTTGTAAATTATATTTGTTTGGATTTCATAATTTAATTTAATTTAAATATTGTCAAAACTTAATCCTTATCCATTGATAACAACTTAGCATTCGATGTACTTGGTAATTTTTTTTTGTTTTTTTTTTTTTTTAATATTAACTTTTAGTTTTTACTCAAAGAACTAATGAGAAGTTTGACGTACACATTTGTGAACTTTATGATGTAGTAAACATCGTAATGTATAGCAAATAATTAATCAATAATTATGTATTATAAAAATAACATCTTTTATGATATAATTATGCTTAAAACAGTTTCTTATGGTAGGTAGGTAATAATATAATAATTAAAAATTTAAATTTAAATAATTAGATAATAATTTCTTTTTTTTTTCTTCTTAATTTAATACTTTGTTTTATTATTTTCAACTATGCCAAGGTATCTGCACTCTGTACTATTGGTTCCGTCTGCATTTGAAAAATACAAGTCGGGTGCTAACCTTGGTAGATGCTATCGATAATGACACGCTATTCACCCAAATGGTTACCTATACACGTGCCGTGCTTAACACGCAAACTTAGGTGATCAGAAGAAAACCAAAATAAAATAGAGCAGAACAAAATTTATTAAAACAATAAACACAATAAAATATAATGTTTTAAAATTTAACTACATATAAATTAAATTTCTTAAAAGTCTCTTTTGCTCATCAATAGCTCTAATATTTTTTCTCTCTCTAGCTGAAATCAAGTCCACAGCAGTGGCCTAATTTTATTTTAAATTTTATTTTACACAATTTTTTTACAATTTGTGTTAAACAAAAATTAAACTTTTTTAATTATTTAAGGAAAATTTTAAATAAAGAAAATATTTAAATTTATTTAAATTAATTTTAAAATAATTTAAATAATTTAAACAGTATTTATAATAATAAACAAGTTCGTTAACCACCAATTGTTTATGAAATAGCTGCTACCATTTGCGCGATGTTTTTTTTTAATTTAAATTTTTGCAAATTGTCAACACTTATTTTAGTCAAATTTTTTGACTCTATCCTCTTATAATGCAGAAATACTTTGATAGAATTTTATGGTCGCCAATTATTAAATTTAATATTTATAATGCAGTTTAATATTTATATAAAAAATATTAAAACAATTATGAATAATTTAAACAATATTTTATAGGGTAAAATATAATATAGTAAATTTACTTTCGAAATAACAGATAGTAATAATTCTCTTCCACTTGCTAAGTAATTTTCCATTTTACTTTCTTTTAATGACGGTGGTGAAAATTACACCATTTTTAGGGCAAATAAACTGTTATTCGGTAAATGATTTGTTTTACTTTTCTCCAGTGAAATTCCACTTATTTATTATTGTGTAATTTGAATTACACATTTATGGTAACACATTATTAATTGAAGGGGTCATAACCTCAAGGATTTAAGTGCATGTTTTTAAAAAAATTGAGTTAAGTGACGAAAATTCTAGACGAATACTTTTTTTATTTACTGGCATAATGAAATAAGTGATTTTGCAACTTATAATGCCAAGTTTTGCCTTTAGGAATTTAAAATAAAACTATAATAATTATTATTTTAAACATATTTTAAAAATTTTGATATTTTTGTAGTTATGCCGTTGCAGTATCAGCAAAAAATGTTTATCCATGGTTTCCATACATCAGTGAAACGGGGGCATGGCAACCTTCAAGTTGTGTTTTTGGACAGATGCTCAACATAGCAGCAGTACTTGGTATGTTAATTCAGTAAACTTAAGTTTTTTACTTAGGATCTTTAGCTAATATATTCGGAAAACTTAAGATCTATGACCTAAAGTACTTTGTTGTACCGAGCACAATTAGGTTTAACGGACTCATTAGCCGTCTTTTTTCCTTAACCTTAGCAAAAGATTCTTTGGGCCAAAGATTACAAGTTTTCCCATATACAAAAAGATATCGATGAACACAAGTAAGCATTACTGAGTTAAGAAATAATAGTAACAGTTTTACCAAAGGATTACCGATTTTTTAAAATTTTTAGTTGCAATTTCATTGTATATTCGATACAAGCAAATTGATTTTGCTATAAGAACAAACACATCGAATTTGAACAAAAGGTGGAATGATATAGAGTTTTGGTTGGGATTTGTCGTAGCTCTAGGAATAAGTTTTGTAGCTAATTTTCAAGGTGATATGAATGGATATACAGGAGTATTTACCACCCATTTGATTGGAGCCGTTATGGCATTTGGAGTTGGAGGACTATATATTGTAATTCAAGTAGGGCGTATTGAAGTCGCATTTATACTTTTTTGTAACTGATTTATTTTTTTAGACTAAAATAACATTTGATTTACGACCATATTATGAACAGTACCCGAAATTTGGAGTTAGTAAGCTGGTTCAGTATTTTAGATTACTTGCAACAATAGTATTCATCATATGTTTTGTGATGGTTTTTGTATTTGCGGGAGCCACGCGCTCTAATTACGTTGAGGGTGAGTAATTTAAAATAACTAAAAGATGTCCGTGCAGCAATTAACTTTTAAGTTAAATTTATCGTGTTTTAGGCCAACGACCGGAATGGATTGAACCAGGAGACGCAGGGTATAGTTTTCGGTTGGTATCTACAATCTCAGAGTGGGTTTTGGCAATTATATTTTTCGTATACATATTAAGCGTAACGAATGAATTGAAGGCAATATCATTTGAGGGAATATGTTTCAAACGAGTATGAAAAAGTTTTTAATTAATTGTAAAGATTTTTATACGTATTAATAAATTAAAAGATAAATACAATAATATACGGGTTAAATTAGGAAGATAGCAATGGTCGCTTGGTAGATGATTGATTAGGGTTGGCTTTATTTGTAATGATCTAAAAAATAAAACACCAAAATAGGCCTACCTAAAGAAAGACGAAATGTTTGAAAGCCGAGGAGGTTTCCTGTTTGGTGAAGTAAGAATAAGCAAAAGCTAAATTCATATATTATTATTCCACTACATTTACACGCACGCCGTGAACTGTTTGCGAAACCAACAGTTCCAGAATTCAACGTTTGGTGCCATAAACACTTTCAATTTTCTGTACTTTATTTGAAAATGTATTTTTTGTTCAAATTAACAAAGGTGTAAACGCGGAGATCAATCTAAACTGTCAAAATGTTGTTTGGAACAAAACGTTGATTTGTGATCATGTAGGTAACCGGGCTTTAGGCCAGTACACCATTGTAAAAAATGTTAAAAGATTTTATATTTTTAAATTTTTTATTTGAAAGTAATTGACAAGATTTCAAGTTTTACCCTCATCAAAAATCTGCGTTGACTATCGTGAATGCAGCAAAAATGAAATAATAAAAATGTACTACACACAAAAATTATTTGTTGTTATGGCAAAGATTTGACCACATCAATAACGTCGGCAGATGGTTTTCTCAGATCTTACTGTCGTCTTTGTACAAGAGAAAAATTTTTTTTAGAGCTTAGACACATAATATAATTGTACCTAATACAGTAGGTAATTAATAAATTGAATTAGTTAAAACTATTTTTGTATGTTGATTATGTTAATAAATTTTATATTTCTATTCTATATTCGCTCACCCCCCCCCCGTTCTAGAAATTCCCTGTCATTCAAAAATTTAATGTAGTATAAAAATAATAAATACAAATTGTATGATTTATTGCAAAATATTAATAACCGAGTATCAAAATGTTTACAAAAATACAATTTTACCAATATTTTTCAAGAGTTGAAATCAATTCCTTAGGAGATGTGTTGGGTCCAAATCGCGCCACCGGTTGTCCATTTTTGTCAATCACAAATTTGGTATAATTCCATTTAATAAAACTGCCCAAAGTTCCTCCTTGCTTACGTTTCAAATATTTCCACAGAGGGTGAGCTCCGTCTCCGTTTACCTGAATTTTTTCGAACATTTCAAATTTGATGTCCTTAGTTTTGATAATAGTGCAAATAGCGTCGGCATCTCCAGGTTCCTGATTACCAAATTGATTGCAAGGGAATGCTAAAATTTTCAGTCCTTTGGTTTCAGAAAATTGGTCATGTAGTTCATTTAATTCTTGATTATGATTTTTAGCATATCCGCACTGTGATGCAACATTTACAATTATTGTCACGTGACCCTTATATTTTTCCAAACAAACATCTTCACCTTTAATTGTTTTGGTATTAAAATCGTAGATGGATTTAGCTTCCTTCCAATTAAATTCTTTTGTTTCTGCCATTGCTAAAATTTGGTTAAATTTGGTGATGATAATAAAAAATAATTAAAAACTTACTGATATTTAATTTCACCTACTCCCTCGCAAGTGAACTTGAAAAGTAAAACTTATTCGTTCTCGTACGTCTATAAATAGAACCTTCAAGTATGTATAATAAACCAGTGTAATCGATAAAATACTTCAATCAAGTTATTTGGAAGAAATAAATATTATACTCATGATGACATGACAAACATTGCTATTTATTCGAGTCAAATTAAAATTCTGCGAAAAAGTTGGGTTAAATTACTTAGGTAGTTGGGTAGTTGCGTTGTTTGTTATGGTTGACGCGTCAGAGAGAGAGTTGTGATTTTATTTTAACTATCACTGTCTGGATTGCAATTTTATGTATTATTTTTTCTTCAAACGTCAACAAAAGTTATGTTTACGTTATATTATGTAGGTCAAATGTCTATTTCTTTGTCTCCGCCCTAAAAATCAGCTGTTTCACTCAGGGTCGTCTCATGAGTAGATCGGCTAGGGCTACTTTCAGGAGCGTCGAAATTTCAGAGGTCTAAAATTTTGTATTTAAAATTATTATTTTTTAAATTTAAATTTAATTTGAAGTTAATTTTTTATTTATTAATTCAATTAATAATGTTAAAATTACCAAAACTATTTATTTATGTTTTTTACTTAGGTTACTTTATTTTTCACGTTTTTATTTCAACGTACAATACACTAGAGTTCTGTACCATCAGCCAATAAAGTGTTGGTTACTCTGTTAATGTAATGTCACTCTTGTTTTAATTTTTTAATACAGTTCGCTCCTACGATAGCTGCTACAATTCATGCATCGGTGAAAAAAATTATAAAATAATAAAAAACTTGAACTTTGGAGAGAATGTTAATTTATCAAAAATGATAATCACAAAAAATTAGATAACGTTTGTATACACAGTCGTTATCGGACGATTCTACCTTGACTTTTGGCCTTAATTTTAATTTTTTATGCAATTGAATTTAATAGAATAAAAATACTTGAAAATAAATTTTAAAATATTTAAATTCCAAAGAATTGGGGGAATTTTAACTGTAATGTGCAATTTAATTTTTACAAATCAATGAAAATACATTAAATTTACCACATTTGGCAGGATAGGACTAAGAATATTTCAAAGCGAAGAAGAAAAATTAATGTAAAATCAAAATAAAATTTATTGCTAAATTATTTAATTTTTTACTAAATTCATTACCAAATTTTACTTTTATGTCATATATTTTTATAACGTAATATTAGTTTTTCTTCTTTTTCAAATATTCTTAATCTGTTAAAAGTAGTAAATTACTGTTTTTCATTGTTTTTTAAATAATAATTTTCTACTTTTGTAGTTCTTTACTTTACGGTTAAACTTCCGTTATTTTAACGTTTTGTTTAATTTTTTTAACTATTGTATTTTATAAATACATACTAAATACCACACAATTTACTAAAAATTCTTATTTTTTTAAGTTAATTTTTATAAATAGAAAATTAACCTAAAATAATGAATTTTAACTGTTGTAAAGAATACATACTTACATAGAAAAATAATATTTAAAACACAATAAAAACGACAACAATTTACATTTAACAGGTTTGGACTTTAAAAATTAAAAATTTAAGATTTTTTATCTTTTTTTATTTTTATTTTTTTTTGTTTATTTAAATATTCTAAATCCAAACCTGTTAAATGTAAATTATTGTCGTTTTTATTGTTTTTTAAATATTATTTTTTTATGTAAGTTGTATGTATTATTTACTTAACAGTTAAAATTCATTATTTTAATGTTTTGTTTAGTTTGTTTATTTTATTTCTATTATTTCTATATTAACACAAAATCATATTGATGAGATGTACCGGATAGTGCATAAAACTGATCAGTTAGATTAGATAAGATAATTAATCAAAGGTTTACTGATTTACCGCAAGTCATCATTTCTGGGAACAAAATAAAAAGAGAGAGAAAAAAAATTATATTAACCACATAAAAACAAGTTTAATTCTTAAACGATAAAAATAAACTTTGAACTTTGATTGTATATAAATATATATTTTTGTATGCAAATATTATAAATACTTCGGTATTTTTTTATTTCGAAGTAGAAATTGGTTTCGCTCTAGCTCGAAATCTGTTTTTCGACAATAACTTCTTTTATTTTCGCAATATGGAAAAACTCTAACTAAAATTTTATTACATTTTTTACATGACATTTTCAAAATCGGTACGATTGCTTCAAGTTAATTTCCATAATATTCTTTCTTATTATTTATTATTTAGATAATTCTTTTTAATTTATTGTTTATTATTTCAAAATGTGTTAATTTTAGCTTTTTTTTTATTTTGTTTAACAATTTCGATTTCGAGTTTTTCAACAAATTTGATAAAATACTTAAATGCGCCAATTTGAAGGCTTCTAAGTTGAATTAAAAATTCACTGTTAAATTTACTAAATTTTTAACATTATTGTATCCTTTTCGATGCATAAAATGTTTTTAAAATTTTCTAAAAATATTCATTTTCAGCCAATTCTTATTTAATTTTGGAATGCAATTATTTTTTATGAATTTAATTCATTTACATTTATTGTAGTTTAATATTTTTTTTAGTAAATTCAGGCTTTTTTCATTCCTGGTTCAACCACAACGCAAAATGTCCTACCGATTGGCAAGATTTTGAAAAGTTGCTCAAATTTAAAAATTATTCTATGGATTATTAAATTAATTAGATCGAAAAAAGAGGTAACAAAACCACAGGCCAAAAATAAAAACTTTTTAAAATATATTTGTATTGAAAATATTTCAAGTGTCCCTGTCATTTTGGGGCAAACTATTTAAGTATTGTATGCTGTATAAACTATTATATCACATAAGTTCTTTGAAAAGAAGTTTCTCGCTTCAAAATTTAATTTTTAACAATGTTTTAAAATTTGAAAGCTAAATTGTTCTAATATTAATTTCTTCTACTATAGTACGACGAACAATTAATTTAACTTCTTCAAATTCGAGTTCTTTAAATTCACTTGTAAATGTTGCCACGTAGGTAAGCATTAATATAGTGTATATCCATTCTGAAAAAGTTGATATCAGCCTAAAATGGAAACCACTTTCTTCTTCGGTCCACCAAGTGTAATTATCTCCTAAAATAATATTTAAAAATTAGCGAAATTAAAATTTTTTTAATGTATATTGTAAGCCCCCCCTCCTTTCAAGGGGGCCTCTTAGTTTTCGGAAGCTTTATCTTCATTTCTAATTGAATTTAAGCTTAAATAATATTTAATTATTAAATTTAATTTCAATTTTATTGATGTTAATTTAGCTGTATAATCTCAGTGTGTAAGTTTGTGGTATAACAATTAAATATGTAAAATAAGGAATAACGTACCTTTAAATTGAGCATACGATAAATTTGCACAAACGAACATAATAAAGAGTATTGGGAAAAATGCGAATGTTAAAAATACCCTAAAATATAAAATATTTTTTCTAATTCCATATTTTTGTTTTATCTCTTTTTCAGGACTAACAGCAGCGGCATAAGATATGTGAGTCTGTAATAGAATTTATATTACACCGAGGAAATGCGGCAAAATTTTATTTTATAGTTACCTGGACAATAAAATATATTGGAGAAGACGTAAACGTAAGGATTGCTCCAAAGTAGTGTACTTTGGGCACTTCGAGTTCTTGAAAATTTCCACATATGCTAATTCCAGAAACGATCAAAACTGTGAGCATTAAACCAGCGATGTTCCATTTTTGAAGTTTTTGTAAATTTTCCAATTGTATAAGAAAATGTACATAGCGGTATCTTATATATAAGGTTATTCCCACTAAAATAAAAATTTTTTGATCAAGTCTATGATGGTAATAATAAAGCCAGATCGAATAAAAAAAAATTGTTTAACAGTACGTGCAAGTGCACTCACTGCTTACTGGGCAACCTTTAAAAATCAAAATCGTACTTACAAATTATTTTGAAATAGCCCTAACGTATTCCGCCCTGTATAAATTAAAATTACATACTTGAAATTGCAGATAAGTTAAAGAGTTGTGAAAAAATACAACTCTCTGGTGCTTGTGTTCCAGTGTCACTAATATATGGAAATAAAGGATATATGTGTCCATTAAAAACCGCCAAAATATATCTGTGAAAATGTTTAAAATATCAATAATAAATAAATTTGAATACTTAAGTAATAAAAAAATATTTTACGTCACTCGGAATTATGAATTATTATACATTTAAAAAGTAATTAATTTCATAAAAGGTTCATAAATAATAATATTAGAGACAAGTAATTATTCATACATACAAGCATACTTTTGTTACATTATTGTATTGATTCATAATTTAATTTGTATAAAAGTACAATGCAAAAGTATTAAAATTAAATGTTAAATAAAAATTAAAAATTAAAAGTAGATTAAAATTAAATATTATTAAAATGGAAATTTTATAGCATATTCTTGCTAATATTTTTATTTTATTAATTTAAAATTAATTCAATGAAACTCGGGCTTTCATTTTTGCTATATTAGAAACTGCACCACTATCTAAATGCTCTGCATTAATTATAATTTTTTATTTATATTCGCTATCCGAAAAATGAATTCAAAAAAAATTATTGCTAAAAATAAAGTAAAATAAATTATTTTTTCTGAGGTTAAATGAACAAATATCGAATTCAAATCTATATTACATAATATTGTGTTTAAAAATTTTTAGCTATGCAAGAGTTTACGTAGGTAAACATCTTTAATACTAACAACGCATATTTTTTAAATAATTTGTAATATTTACAACCTCAAAACGTTAAAATAATACTTTTACTCCTGCAAATTAGCAATGAAAAATTAAAAAAATTAATCTTAAGTTTAAAAATACTAACAATTAATTTACTTACGAAATTATAAAGGTGAACAAAAATAATCCAAAAGTTAGTCCAGGCCAATGGTGTAATTTGAAGTGTTTCAAAATCATTTTTGAACAAAATTATTTTTAAGTCAAACTTATTCACTTATTTTAAGCCACTGTGCCCCGTATAATCGTTAAAAATTAAATTGATACCGTTTGTACAATGATAAACCGAAAAGAAACATTGATAAAACCATATCAAATTAAAAAAAAATACTGGTGTAACATTGTTAATTTTGTAAAAATTATCTTGCAAATACTTTATGGAGATAACTCTGACTGGACCTCGAATTCTCTTTGGACCCGATATTTTTGAAAATTAAAATTAACATCCAAGGTAGTTATGTACCTACATTATTTGAATGGATAGCTTCGTGATACAAAAAGATATTATCGTTAGTCCAGGAAATACAAATGTAATGAGCCAATACTAATTATTCGAGCGTTATATTTTGTAAACAACCGAAGGCTTTTGATCTATATAATGAAAAATTTTCAGATTTATATAAGTAATGAACTAAGAATATACTTATTATTTTAAAACAATACTTTTAATTAATATAAGTTTTTGTTAATTGGTTCAAGTTTTACAATCGAGATTACAATCCCGGATATAAAATAAAAATCCCGTTTACAGATAAATTGTTATTGTAACGCAAATAAAAAAGCAATAATTTAAATAAAATTAAACTTTAAATTTCCCCCTCTATTTTTTAATTAACCTGAATCTAACCTCACTATAACTTAGAATTGTGATGGCAAGTCAGTGGTGGACACTCTCGAACTGACGTGCGGTTAATCCTTAATTTTAATGTTACTTGACCTGCAGTTCAATGTTTAATCAAAACTGTTGACTATAATTTTAATATATAATCTTCAATGTAATAAGAGTGCTCGAAAAAAAAAATTAAATTGTTTGTAGCCAGAGTCGGATCTGAGCATTGCACCCAAATCTAGTGTCTGTTAGTAGTTGCTGAAGCTCTTACGTTTTTAATTACTGCTTACAACAATGTTATGTAAAAAAATATATAAATGGGTTCATCTGTATGCACATAAAGAAATAAAAACAATTTTATTAAAATAATACAATAAAAATTTTATCAACACTTATAAAAAATTAATAATGTATATTTTAAATATTCTACTGTAAACACATATTATGTATCAGGTAGAGGTGTTTCGTTAAAAACAAGTCTAAGAGGCTAATTTATCATTGTTATTGGAAAAATATTTTAGGATATTAACAAAAAGAAATACCTTTAGAAGTATCTCGTGACATCAAAACGTTTCGTTTGAAGATGTCATAAATAGGTATAACAAATATTAATAACTAAATATAACAAATTTCAACTATCATTAATAATAATGGGTTCTACTTTAGGATTAACTTTTCTACTAACAAATACAATTTCAGAAAAGCTGATTGTTCGAAATTCATGGGTGTAAGTAAGAATGTATATGAACATTAATATAACTAATATCCATTCGCAAAAGGTCGATAGTAAATGAGGCGTATATCCACCATCCTTTTCAGTCCACCATATTAAAGTTTTTCCTGAAAAATAGTATATTATTAACAAGATCCAAAATCAATAGTTAAAAAAATAGTTTATTTTTACCTGTAAATTTTAAAAAAGCTATCGTTCCGCTTATTCCAACTATAAGAAACATCGGGAATAACCAAATTGATAAAAAAAACCTTAACATGTAGACATTTTTAGAAATTGTAAAATCTCTACTTTGGCTGCTCATGATATATCTGCTGCCATAAGAAATTCTGGTCTAAAAAATTTATAATAATTAAAAGGAACAAAATATTTCAATATAATTGCTTACTTGTACCACGAAATAAAATGAACCTGCTCCGAAAGCAACCATGGCACCCAACATGTGTACTGGCAGGATCGCTGTTTCTTGAAAATTAGCAACCATACTGGTACCAGTAGCAAAAAAAATGGCTAACCACCAACTGAGATTATTCCATTTTCTCACGTCGGTAAAATCTCCATTTGTGATGCCAATGTCAACTTGGCGATATCGAATGTATAATGTTATTCCTACTAGAAACAAGAAAATTATTTATATAATTGTAATAAAAAATACTTAAATATTAGCATCAAGTATAAATCTATAGTTAGGATGATCGCAGGATGGCTGCTATCGTTTGCCTCTACATATAAAAATATCTAACCCTCTAAAAATGTTTTAATGTTTTGGAATTTTTTCTCTGTGCATAAATGCACAACTTCCATTGAGCGAAAAGATTACCTCCCAGACAGGCCTTCTCCCAGAGATAAAATAGTTTCCCACATTACTTTTAACAAAAACTATTCTTGGTATGAACGCAATTATGTGCAATCTTTCCTGTTCTTGTTAAAAATAATTGTACCTTCAAAGCGAACTGGGGTGGCTATTGTACTTATTGTATTTATCACAATAAATCTCGATTGAGGTCAAATCCGACCAAAAATAAACTTTCAAACAATATTCAAACTAAGTACAACATTCAAAACTTCGCAATCTCAAAAATACATTTTTTAAAAGAGCAACGGAGTGCATTAGTAAATATCACATTTAGATTAATAATTTAAAATCGTACGTTCGAACCTCGAGCAAAAATAAAAATTATTTAAAATAATATTAATTGGAAGTTTTTTGGAATCGAAATATACTATTTTTATTGATCGTTTTAATCATTGCAATATTTATCCTCAATTCTTGAACCTATTATAATTCGTATAGAATAGTTCAAATGGCTGACAATAATGTTTAGGCTAGGAAATTGAATTCGATATTAATCTTATTAGATGTATTAAATTTTTTAACATATTAATTAACTAGTTATCTGCGCCAAATTTTTCATAAGAAAATATTACTTACAACTTAATGCTGCAAAATTAATAAGTTGCCCAAAGACGCAGCTTTCAGGTGTCACGGATCCTGTGTCACTAATATATGGAAAAAATCCGTAAGTGTGACCTCCTAATACTGACATTAAGTACCTAAAACATGAAAGATTGTTTAAATGAACGTAAAACAGCCCCCAAAATCAAATTTTAGAAATGTGTGTAATAAAGAAAGCTCCTACATATTACATAATACAATAAAATAAATCAAATGTTTTTATTAGTATTTTTTTTAAAGAGTACAGAGCAGGCCCGTAGCCAGGATTTCATTTCGGTGGGGACACTTTTAGAAATTTTTATTTTCGCGTGTTTCCCTTCCGGGAATTTTTATTATTACAAACAAATTATTTCAATATTTTATTTTTCTAAATTTATTAAAAACATTTTTTGTAAATTTACTTATTATTTATTTATTACTTAATTTATTTTTATTTAAAACAAACATTACATAAAGATTTAACCGCCTTTTTTTCTTATTCGCAAAATTATTTATAATAACGGAATCAAAATTTATATTCCTATGAATATTATAAGCGCTAGACTGTTTAGCCTTTCTTCGCCAGTAGAATTTCATTAAAAAGTTTTTATTCGTTTGAAATTAATAAAACTTTTTTCGGCAGTTGCTGTAGTCACTGGTAGTATTGCAAATATTTTTAATGGGGTTCTGACATTGGAAAAAAATTCTTCAAAACATTTTGCCAATGTATCTAATAAATTCTTTGAAAAATCGTTCACATTTAACCAACGGAATCAAAATTTATATTCCTATGAATATTATAAGCGCTAGACTGTTTAGCCTTTCTTCGCCAGTAGAATTTCATTAAAAAGTTTTTATTCGTTTGAAATTAGTAAAACTTTTTTCGGTAGTTGCTGTAGTCACTGGTAGTATTGCAAATATTTTTAATAGGGTTCTGACATTGCAAAAAGTTCTTCAAAACATTTTGCCAATGTATCTAATAAATTCTTTGAAAAATCGTCCACATTTAACCATTTTTGTTTCCAGAAATCGAATTCTTCTTCAAGAATTGCTGAATTGTATAAATTTAATACCGACGGTTGTAAACTGCTTTTTCAGAATATCTAAATATTCTACAAGGTTCTATAAATGCCAAAAATTATATCAGATATACTGAAAAGCAGTTTACAACCGTCGGTATTAAATTTATCCGCAGAAAATGAAGAGTGATATTTTTTGCAAAATAACACAGTTTGCTATAGTGCAAAAATCGTAGAAAATATTTTTGTAAATAATTTTTTATTTCAAAATTTATTACTCACACAATAATTTTAGTACATATAAGTAACAAAATATGCAAAAATATCCAATTGATAGTTTTTTATTTGTTACAGGTAATTAATTATTTAAATATTAATGCAATTTATGTAATCGATTAGCCAGGTAATAGCCCAAATTTGAATCGAATTAAGAATTGGTGAACACTAATAAAACGACACGTGCTTCAAAACTCTTCAAAGAGTAAGCCTAACGTAATACATGTATTGAAATTTGTATGGGACAATAATTTAAGGGTCGACTACTTGCAACAGTTAGTGTAATGAATGTCTCGCCCTTTAAAGTATGTCATAAAGGCACGATGGGGTTTTACCAAATTTTAATGAAACAAATATTCATTAATAAACTATATACAACATAATTTTTACTTAAAATAATTTCTTTAATTGAAATTTCTGTCATTATTGATTTGCAAAAATACACCTGAAAAACGTACTATTTATTAAAGGGTTCAATTTAGGGGATAAATATATATTATAATTATCGAATTTGTAATTTTTATGTATATTATAGTTAGTCAATTAAAAAATATAAGTATTAGTTATATGTTAATACAACATCTCTAAAAAAAATACTAATAACTTAAATTATTATGACCGTGCGTTTCATATTGCCGCTACTGTATAGGTAATAAAGTTCCTACAATGTTATAATTTTTAAGGCAACTGTTATTATTGTTATTCTTCCGTAAGGTAGTCGATTATGAACTTATAAATAAAGACTCATAATATTCTTTTCTTATAAAAACGATGATTATGTGTATGTACACATAATTAGCACTGAATGTAATTCTGTGTAAATTTAATCTTGTTTACTTTATTCTTTAAAAAATATGTATATTTATTTAAAACTGATCGATCTCATATTTATTTTTTTTAACCTGAGTTTACAAATAATCAAAAAAATATATCACAAAAATCCTTAATTTATACGCTTTCATGAATTTGTATTTTAAATAAAATGTTTAAGATCTGTAGATAACGATCAGATAAGTAAGTATGACAAGAAGACAAAACAATCTCAAACTTATTTAACTTTAATATTATAACGTAGTTAAAATTAAATACAAATTAAAATCTCAATAATGGTGTCATCCTAAAAATTTTTTTTATGAAAATTGGTATTTCCTATTATATCAATTTAAAATTGTATCAAATTTTCTCGTTGCAATTAAGTTCGTAGCACTTTATTCAAAACTAACCTTGTTCTTTCAAAGTTTCATGTATACCTCAACCGTACTATAACAAAAATTTTATAAACTTTAATAATTATGTAGATTTACATCATCAACAACTTATGATGATTGTTTTTCAATAGTTTAATTTAATTTGGTTTCGATTTATGGTAGTTCTGTAAAATATTTAAATTCCAAAATTAAACCGAAAATTACAACAATGTAACTAAAATTTAAAATATTAATAAGTCTCTGTATTTTAGATCTGCGTTATATTTAAAATGTGAAAAATAATGTAAAAATGTATAAAATTAAATAATACAAATCTTGATCATTTCAATTAATCACCTAATAATTTTTCAATTTCGAATAAATTTTGCTTAAAAAGAAAGATCTGTATGTAAATTATAAGTTAGAAACCATTTTTATTCTATATACTGCTGTGTATTTCTATTGTAGAAGAGGGGCATAATATATTAAACAATTTATATAATTCTGTTCGAGCATAAAAAAGATTTTATTTTATTTTATTTTAAATGAAAAGCAAAGCGTTTAGAGCAAATTGGAGAATAAGTCAAGGACTTTAATGGCAAAGCTATATGTATAGGAAGTCCGAATTTTGTGAGTCTCTTGATAAAATTAAAGTAATAAAAAGTATTTTGATAAAAGTAAAATAAATTGTTTAAAAGACGATCAAAAATTGATAATATTGGAATGAATTAATTATTTTGAAAATAAATTTAAAGCAAATTATAAAAAAGCTAGGTACAGAATAAAATTATTAAGATTTTTTTAAATATTATAAATTGGAAAATAAACAGAACGGAGGGATGAAAAAGTTGCATTGATGATAGAGCACATACTTACTTGAATCTTATATATTCAAACCCATTTTTAATATTTGAAAAATTAAAATATAATACATACTATTATTACTTTTTAAATTTTTATTGGTAACCTCCCAAGTAACATTTTTCCCTGGCTATTTCTGCATTTGTTTGCCAAGGACCAGCCGGGTACTTATTTTGTGCTTATTCGACAGGGCTTGTAAATTTACCTAGGACAGGTACCAGGCAAGTACTTATTAGAGCTTGTTTGACAGTGCCTGTAAAGTTACCTGGGACAGGAACCAGGCAGGTACTTATTAGAGCTTGTTTGACAGGGCCTGTAAATTTACCTGGAACAGCAGGTACTTATTAGAGCTTGTTACCTGACAGGTAGTAATTAGAACTATTTAACGGGGCCTGTAAATTGCCAGTTAATTGTAAAATTTCAGTAACCTAGGCGATTGGTACGACTCCCAACCAATAGAAACAAATTTTTACTTAATTTATCGCAACCAATAGGAATTATAATCAATAATTATAATAATTTTTGTTTTTTATAAAAAAAACTTATTTATTTATTTAACAACTTATTTAGTATAGATGAGTTATTTAGATCAGATTTATTTATTTATTATTAATTATTATTTATTAATTTTTAGAAGCTATGGAAATTAATAAATTGTTTTAATTAAAAAGAATTTTTGATTCCAGTACAATTAAAGATTAATTAATTTAAAAAAATTAAATTTATTGTTACAATTTTGAATATGTGTTACCTGTACATTAAGCGATTATCAACGTAAAAAGTATACCAACGTAAAAATAAAGTTTAATTTAAAAAATATTTTAAGTTAAATTTACAAAGAAATATGTCGACCCCCCGCCCCGTAAGAGTTACTAAGATTTCCTAATTTCAGGTAGCTAATTTTAAAAAGATAATCGGAGCTGAAGTTAGGTAGTCGGATAAAGGGCAGCGGCGC
Organism: Cantharis rustica; assembly: GCA_911387805.1. Classification (NCBI taxonomy): domain Eukaryota; kingdom Metazoa; phylum Arthropoda; class Insecta; order Coleoptera; family Cantharidae; genus Cantharis; species Cantharis rustica. The sequence continues at coordinate 44,359,377 of OU426879.1, forward strand.
CGACTACGTGGGTGCCTCGGGGCTCAAGCACCCACAAAAGCTTTTGTGTGAGCGCAAAGCACCCACAAAAATTAGTCAGAAGTTAACTAATTATTATTAATTGCCTAAATAGTATTTTTAAATAGGAATAGCCAATAAGATTCATGTCGGGTAAAACAAGTGAAAAACCCGGCATCACTGTGTATTTGTTGCGTTGCACAATGCACAGTGTATGTACTGTGTGCACGTGTGCAAATAATAATAAATAATAAATAACAACAAAAAACTTTTCATTAACTATTTTTAAACGCATTATAAACATTTGCTTCTGATCCGTGAGGCGAGGTATTAATATTGTATTAATATTGAGGTATTAAATATTGTGTTAACTTAATAACATTTTAGTTCGAGAAAGTGTTTGTGCAATTTTTAGTTTTTTTAAAAATTATAATATGGTCAATAGGAATTAACTTTTATTTTGCATTATATCCCACATCTCTACATTTTTTCGATATAATATTTTTCGTAGAAACGTAAAAGATTATAACAGTAGATTTTCAATACAAGAATATAATATGACAGGATTGTTTAATAGATTATCAAATTTGTCGATAGAATGCAACAATATAAGTACCCTGCTGTATCCGGTAGAATTAGGTACCGCTTATCCCTTTGAAATTTTAAAATTCTTTTGTGCATATATTTTAGGGTTTTTCCATAGTGTATTTAGATGTAACAAAAATGTTAACTAATTTATTATTAACATCGTTGGATAAAGATGAAATCAGTAAAGCAAAATTATTTAAAAATTGTTTAGAAACCTTTGAAAATATTTTAAAACTAAAATTAAAAATTCTTTTCAATTAAAGCAATGCTATTGATTTGGCAAAAAAACCAGATGTTTCGGAAAAAAGAATGGGAAGACCAAAACGATTTTTTAATAAGATAAAGAATCATTTTCAAATTGAAAGTAATGAACAAAAATTTAAAGTAAACGCTTTTTCTTCAAAATTTTAGATATTATAATAATTGCTCAGATGGATAAAAGAAATCGTAATTTAATTAAAATTAATGCCAATTTTTGAATATTAAGCTCTAAAGTTTTAAGTAACGTATGGGACATTTTTGAGTTGTTTCAACTAGGACAACAGTTTTATTTAAAGTATTCTAATGACGTTTCTGATTCAATTTTTTTGCAACTATTATTTTTTAGGCAGTGTTTCAAAGATTATAAAAAATCCAAAAATCCTTCTGTTATGGAGTTATTGGATTTTATTTTAGTCAACAATTTTTCATTGTCTAGCAGCTTTACTGAAATAATAAACTGCATGTTTCTTGATTTTAACAATCCCAGTTTCAGTAGCATCGGCAAAACGTTCATTTTCAATTAGGTATTATTTCAGTAGAACTGAAAAATGATGAAAAATTGTTAATTAAAATAACATCCAATAACTCCATAACAGAAGTCTTAAAATTTATAATATCATCCTTGAACCACTGCTTGAAGGACACTAGCCCAAAGTTTAGTGGTAGAAATTTTTATTTTTATGCACAAAGTAAAAATACCGTTTCCGAGAGGTAGTTAATTAAAAAAAAATTAAATTTCCATTACTTCAAAAAATTTAGTTGTTATAATTGAGATATAGTCTTATTTGCATTGTAATCTTTTTAAAAGGTGACGGGTTGCTTTTTAAAAGGTGTTCAGGTAAAATTTGTTTAAAAATTCGTATAAGATTTAATCCACAATGGATACACATTTTTAATACATAGGTCTCGTGGTGCAATGGTTAACGGGTAGGGTTACAAACGGACATTCGTAGGTTCGAATCCCGGTAAGTAAAAAAAAATGTGTATAACATTAAAATTAATTTTCACAGATAGATGACGCTCGACAACATAAGGAATTGGATACGAACAAAATTAACGTAGATAATATAATTAAAAAGAAATAGAAATAATTAATTATAAATTATGGAATATAAATTTAAACAAATCAATTCCTACACTCTGTAACAAAAAAAAGCGTTTCAAATCAATCACGAAAAAGGAATGACATTTTTTTAATAAATTAATTGCAATAAATTAAATTATAATTACAATTTTCATTGAACATTACAATATTTGCCTGTCAAACTCACTGTTACATGTCTCTGGCAGGCACCTGTAGCGGCCTTGCTACAAGCTATTGACAGGTCAATTAGGCCCACATTATTGCCTGTAATCACCCTGTGACAGGTACCTGACAAGCTTTGCCAAGTACCTGCCAGGGAACTGTTACAGGTCTCTGCCAAGTTCCCTGTAATGGGTCCCTGCAAGGTACTAGGCAAGACTTGCTAGGTACCTGTCACAGGGTGATTACAGGCAATAATGTGGGCCTAATTGACCTGCCACATGCTTGTGGAATGGCTGTTAGAGGTCCCTCGCAGGTGTAGGTACCTATTAAATTTTAAGTGCGAGGGAACCGGCAGGTATTTCACAGGTCGAAAATGTTACTTGGGCTCAAAAACTGGGAAGTTACAGGTCAGTGTAGCCATCGAGCCGCACAATTTAAGCAACTAGTGCACACCATTAAAATAACAGTATTTAAATATTTTGTTTAAATATAACATATTTGTGCGTGATAATAAAATCTTTAGTTTGACAAGTTAGCATCCTATTCCGTTCATTAGATTAAAGATTAAAGATTAAAAATGATTTAACCGCCCTTGTCGTGTTTTCTAAAGTTTTTAATAGTTTTAAGCTAAATTAGGGAAATTTTGTAAAACCTAGGATTGGCGAAAGTTTCGGAAGAGTGGGAGCCGTTTTGCCAAAGATGCTACAAAAATTTTAAGTTTTTGTGCGAATGATTTTGCAATTTTTGATATTGTGAATTCTTTTCTTTTTGCTATTTTTGATTAAAGTGGTTTTTATGTGGGTGAGCAATTTTTTTATGACGTTATTAAAATTGAATTTTGGCGAGAATTAAAAATTATAATTGGATATTATTTTAATAAATTACGTTAGGATAATAAAATTACATTTGAAAGATTCGAGCGTATGGCGTGGGTGATATCACGTCGAGTTGAAAATTTAAAATCATAAGTTCAAACCCCGAACAAAGCATAAAATTTTTAAATTTTAAAATAATACGTTTGTAAAATCGAACTTGATTTTCTTTTTACCGAGAAGGCAAGCAAATAAAATAAAAGTAAACTTGATCCTTGAAGACGCCCGATTACTCCCGCACACCAGAGCTACCCAGGTTAAGAAAGTATTTTGGTCTTGCAAAATTTTTACACGAACACTATTGTAATATATATTGAAGTATTATTTCTCGTTCAGATTTTATAATTCACTTGTTTTGCCTCGGGTTAGCCCTGATGTGCCGGAGTAATTTGTAATTTTCAAGGACGAGGATTTTTTTTTACTTCGCAAATTTATAATAAAAATTATACTTTTCCAAGGTTCGAACTTGCTATTGCCTTTATCCTAATTGACGCTTTATCATTCACGCCATGCTGTGTTCTTACAAATTTAATTTTATCATCCAAACCAGATCAAAAATCAAAAATCTAAATTAAAAATCCAAAAATATTCGTTCATCAAAAAATAACTTCTCTATTAATAAAAACAAAACCTAAAACTCACAATAAAAAAAAAGTTCTCAATTACGGTCAAATCCGACCAAAAATACTTCTTCAAATCAATATTAAAATAATTCACAATACTTTTAGAAAAATTCGCAATCTCAAAAATTAGTTGTACCAAAAACTCAAAAGCCCAAAAATCGCACAACTGATTCGTGCGGCCATTTTTGATAAAAAGCCTTGAGTTTTCGTGGATTCGCCCCCACCTCTCAAATTTTCCATGTTACAATTTAAACTTTATAAAACAAAATTTTCTTTAACCGTCCGGTCAATAACCAAACTTTCACCTTTCGTTCAATAACCGGCTACCCCGGTATCCACCTACTGCGCGCTACATGGCTAAGCGTTTAGACGGCCGGTTTCATGGAATGTGAAATAACAATAGCAACCCCAAAACACAGTCATCTGGTGCTAAGGTACCTCTCTACTGCACAGTCACGTGAGCGGTAGATGCCCTTGCAAAGAACAATAAAGAAAAACGATTGTCAGACGTAACATCGTGTTGGAACTGTGCAAATTCTATAGAAATTTTTTTAAGCGCAGTGAAACGAAAAAAATTATATTGTACAAATTTATTGTGAAAGTGAGAATAAAAATACAAAATTATTAATATTATAAATAAACAATCGCATTGAGTACAAATACGATAGATAGTTCATCAAGTTTTCGACGGTAAGACGTGATTTCCTTTTTTTATTTTCGAGTCAATTATTTATATATATATTTGCGAATTTTTAACAGCTATAATACCAATAATACATTTTTAAAATATAATATTAGAACCGTATTTCGCATCCTAAGTGCCAGAGGTCTCTGTCTTGCCATAAATTATTTTATATTTTAAATATTTAAAAAAATAGTAGATATCTAAATAATAAACTGAAAACTTTTTCCAATAGAAATACGCGTTCCCAGAGAAGAGAACATTTATATGATGAAATATTCGAAGCAGAAGAATCTGATAATGATCACGTATCGAACTAAATTTACGCAGTATATTCCATCAAAGCCAGCCAAGTATGAAATCAAAGTATGGTGGATATGTGATGCTGCAAATTCGTATCCACTTACCGGACAGATTTACACTGGAAAATTCAGTGCCGGTCGTGAGAAAAACGTTGCCGAGAGAGTCGTTAAAAACTTGGTGGCTCCGTACAAAAGATCCGGTAGAAATATTACTATGGATAATTACTTCACTACGCTGCCATTGGCAAAATTTTTACTAACCTGGAATTTAACAATTGTTGACACTTTGAAGAAAAATAAGACGTACATTCCACTAGCGATGATTGCATTGAAAACACGTGAAGAATTATCTACTGTGTTAGGCTTTCATGAAAAAGTAACCTTGTGTAGTTATGTGCCAAAAAAAAAAAAGGCAGTGATTATGCTATCATCAATGCATCAGGAAGCAAAGATTGGTGATGGTGCAAAAAAAACCGAAATTATTGAATTTTATAACTGGTCAAAAGCTGGAGTGGACTTGCAACATATATTCTTTATCATGAGAATAAAAATATGCTTTCGAAAAAATCTTATGAACGACGATTATTTTATCGGTAACTGGGCAGAGAGCTGGGTACTTTATTCGTCGAAAATCGTGCGCATAATACACAAATCTTGAGGCATTTCACAACGACAGTGGCGATTGAAAGTTTTTTTGGGCAAGCTATAAATCAATTTGCACAACCAATAGCATCTACATCTTCAAAACCACAGGCACAGTTCGATTTAACCGAAAGGAAAAAGATTATTGGTGTATGCCATGTTTGTCTCCAGAGCGAATTCCCTATTTGTGATGAACATTATATTTCAAACACGACATGCCAGGAGTGTACGAAATAATTAAATCTATTTGTTTTTTTATACGGTACTGTGTTATTTTATAAATAAAAGAAAAAAATAACTAATATGAAAAATAAAGCGGATTAATGTTTTTTTACCTACTATCTTTACTATTTTTTATAATAAAAATTATTTAAATAAAGGAAATTACAAACAATATTGATGATTATTATTTATTCACAAGTCAACATACATAAATACTTTGATAAACGGTTTTTCAGTGTGTATAAACCCGACTTTTATACATAATAACATATTGGGTACCCGGGTAACCGGTAGTTGAACGGAGGGGGTATCGAGTTTGATAGTTAATAACTGTTATTGATTGATTACAAAAATTTTTTACGAAAACTTGGTGTCAAACTACTTTAACTTTGGGGATCCGGGCGATCATAACAATTTTTTAATGGGAAGTTAATAAATTCTACTTTCGAAACTAAAATGGATACCCGAGTACCCGGTTATTGACCGGACGGTTAAAATGCACAGGGTGGGTGCGAATACCTTTGAAACACGACAATATAAGTATTTTCTATACACGGGGCATTGAAAAATATTAAGTTAGGTTAGGTAAGGTTAGATATTGTTTTTTTTATCGCAATAATTTTTCTTTTATTCAAAAGCATATAAAGAACTACGTTTGGTAATTATAAAATATTGTCATCAAGTAACCGACGAGAACTCGGTTGGGATAATTAGATAAAAGGTAAGATTATGTTCATTTTAGGTATAAATATAAATCATGTTTAAAAAAATTTAAGTTCTTGCGTCCAAACGAGCTGGAAACCAAACATTTCAAGTAGAAAAGGAAAGAAACGATAGGTGTGTAATGTGGTGCCGAAGGCGATTAATGCAATGCAAGATAATTAACTAAATGAAATAAACCAGTTTTTCAATTTATTGTTTCTATTTTTATTATTTATAAACATATTTATTAGATAGGTATAAAAAAAAACAAAAAAGGTAACCTTCTAAATGGATGTCAATAATTGCTTTATTAGTATTTTATTTCAATAAAATTACATCAACAGCGATAATACCAAAAAATATACGCATAAATTTCATTTGGGTTTATTTTATTTAAATTTGTCTAGTATTTTAATATTCAATTTGTCAAACTTAATATAATATTAGTGTTATGTGTTTGATATTTCACTAAATTACTGTAATAGTGCGGATGATTGATAAAAAATTACTGATAATAATTTATTTTTTAGCCAGATAATTCTTCCTTAGTTATTATACTATTTAAAAAGTCACAAAATAATGCACTCACACCTTAAAGTGTTTTCACAAACAAAATACAGTGCATGTATAAATTTCGCTAAATTTCTAAAAATGTAAAATTTAAACTTTTATGAAAAATACATTAACATTTAAATAGTTAATTAAACAAAAAACGTTAGTAGTAATAAATAAAATGTTATTTAGTATAGTTAATGCAATGTAATCAGTTTTAGCTATTTATGCAAACAGGATTTTTGGTTAGATATTAAAAATTATAATAAACGTAGAGATAAGAAATCAACTAACTAATAAATGAAATAATTAATTCTCCAGAATCTTGATTTAATTAACATCAATAAAAAATTCGATGTGTAGAAATAATCGATTTTTTAATTAAATTTTGTTAAGTGATAACAAACATGTACGGACTAACTGTCATTGACTTCATAGAGATATATTTTTAGTATTATCTAGCAAAGTAGTAATGCACTATTTATTTTAATTTAAAATAAGCCTATAAATAAATTAAGTAATAGTGAAAGCAGAAATTAATACTTACGACACTAAAAATGTAAATACAAATATTCCGAAAGTTAATCCTGGCCAGTAGTGTAACTTAAAATGACTAAATATAGACATTTCTTTAATTTACTGTAATAAATATTAAAAATAAAGAATAAGTCTTTTTTATATTAACACCAACAATAATATCAAATCATTCGAATTCAAACAGCTTTGCAGTTACAGAACGTTTATCCAGTACTAGCAGATTTACGCAATACTTCATTTCCACTCCCACTATCAAAGCTTAATTTTACATTATAATGATGTTTTTTTCAATAATTACCAAGATGTCATTCCAACAAGTTCTTAATTTAATTTTTTTTGATTTTTTTAATAATTAAAATAAATTTATGCACTGTGATATTTAGAAGAAACTTGGTTTGTTTAAAATTGTACGTTACAACTCCAGTGGCGGCCTGCATTAAAGATAACGGGACACCTGCCTCCCTATTTCAAAATTAACAAAACCTTAAATTAAGTATTTATTAAATATACATATATTCCATATAGATTAGAAATTTAACAATTTATTGCAAAATCTAGGTTTTATGTTTATTTAAATTTTGATCGTAGAATATAAGTATTAATTAGATTTAAACTTGAAAAATTACACATGATTTACTTTTTAAACAATTTTATAATAGTTAAATTGGCATACGAGAATGAAAAACTAATAAATCCAAAATAAATAATAATTAAAATATAAATAGAAAATAACTTAAAAAAGTTTGGAATTTTTTAAGTATTTTTGTGGTATTTAGTAGCATGTGATGTTAAAATAATCAAACTTAATAAAATGTTAAAATAATAACATTTTTAACTATTAAGGAAATAATGCATACTACGAAGAAAACATAATATTTAACGAAATCAAAATGACAAAAATTCACGTTTAACAGAGTCGAACTTACAATATTTAAATAAACAAGAAAATAGAATTCTGAAAAAATTACGCTATAGAAGTGGTAAAAATTACTTAAAAATAAAAAAAAAAAAACCTGTAACATAATATAAAGGCATCTATTTCACGATTATTATCGATCTTCAGTCATGTTTAACAGTAAAAATAACAAGTGAGAGCAAATATACCTAACAAAATTAAAACATTTTAAAATTTTTAAAAAAATCCTTAAAAATAATTTTTTGTGTGACTAAAATAATAAAAAATATTAAATAATATAAGAAAGCAGTGCTTGAACTTTACTATATCCTCCTCGTGCTATGCAATTTTAAAATTGAAATATTACTCTTCGAGCTATCTAGCTAAGTTAGCACTCTACTACAATATAATGGTTTCCTTGGTACACTGTCTGGTAGTGACTTGATATCTTCAAGTTGTAGTTTTCAAAGCAAGTTTTGCTGGATTCCTTTCAAGTTACACTATGCAATCCATGACCTACTTATCCAGTCGCGCCTTTTTTTCAGCAATAAACATACTACTGTTACACTTGAATCTGTCCTACATTTAATATACAGATCTATTATAAAAAAATTCCTATCCACCAGAATAGGAATACTTATAATAATTATTTCACGTTCAAAAATAGGACGAAAGTATCCTATAAATATGTGTGTCCTAAAATCGTGTTTTTTTTAGTTATGTACATTTATATCTATCGCAAAAGCTAATATTAAACTTATCAGTATTTTAAAAGTTCTTATAAATAATTTCTATGAAAGATATCAGAGGGATTTTAAGGATCGACGACAAAAATGTTGTAGCTTATGTATTTTATATAATATTTATTATTTGAAAAACTTAAATAATTATGCGTTGTTTAATGTTAATTTTAATTAAAATAAATATTGTAGATTACAAAAATAGATTAATAAACTAAATACACAAAGCGCCAGATGTTAGTATTTTTAGTGCAAACTGGGCGAGTAAGCTCTATTAAAAAGCCTAATTTATTAAAGTGCTGGAAAGCAAATTTAGGTTAATATCGGAACGGTGTAGACCGAATTCGGTCACTAAATTTAAATTAACGTAAAATCTGAAAAAACAAATTAATGATAACATTTAATGTTTAATTATTATTACATATTATCAAAATTACTTTAATTGCATAATTTTTTCTAAAAATTGCTGAACTTGGATGATATAATAATTAATAATGTTATGTATCATCGAGTAAGCTAAATTATTATCAATTTCAATTCCATCAAGCTATGGAGCTAGAGAAAGATGGGTAATGGCACGCAACTGATAACGATGCCCCCCAAGTAAAGAAAATTATTTTCAGTTATGATATTTTATGACCATATTGTTCAATTTTATTTTGATATAGTAGTTATATTAATTTTATTGATTTTGTTCAATGATAACGAATCAGTTAGATGTTGTTTTATAATTTTTATATACAGTATTCAATTAAAATTACCACAAACATGATGTATACCGGGAACAATCAGGCGAAATTGCTTATAGTGCCCAATATAGGGTCCCCAAATTGGGGGAAACCCAAATTGATTAAATTATTATACATTTTTAAAATAAGGTTTTAATGTTTAAAGCTAAATTTAAAATAATTATTTTTTAAATATATTAAAAATAGTTTAAAAGTTGTATAGATATTTAAGATTTTATTATTTATTTTTGCTAATATCTAGGTAGTGAATAACGTTTATGAAAATATTTTAATTTAAAATTACACAGTAGTATTTTTCAAGGGCAGAAATCATGAGTAGCGGATAACTAAAATATAAAAATTACGAACTATGTATCTATAATAATTGCGAATTACATAAGCTTTGCAAAAGATAGCATCTTGATTTTAATTATAATTGCAAACACGCAATGATATTCTTTTCTTGTGTGGTTTTTGAGCAATTCAAATTAAGATATTTTGTGAAATTTAATACCCAAATTAAGAATTCCCCTCTATATTCATCCACCATATCATTTGTTTGGTGCTTATTATTTATAATAAATAATAAAAAAATATATAAAAAAAAATAATTTGTCAAACTAATTTTCTAATTAGAGAGAAACTAATTATTCCATTAAATGTGCGATGTTATTTAAAAAGCCAAAGATATTGATAATAATTTTCAATTTTTCCACAAATATTTTATCTTTCTAAATTTAGAAAAAACTGCTATCTTAGCGGTCATAAGTTTGTAATTTATTTATGTCATTAAAATTTACATTATTTGTTTAAAATATTCGCTTGTATGATCCCTCATTGATGACCGAAAAAAGTGTGAGAGTGGTTCCACTAAGTAAAACTTAAGCGCAGGTGGTAAATTATAAATAATTATTGTTTATAAGCTACTATATCTTAGTCACGCCGGATATACTGCTGTGATCTAAAGTCCAATATCGATTTGTGGGCTACAGAGAAGGCAACATGAAACTACCACATAAATTATATTTTCTAGTCATCTTGCCTTTGGCCAAATTGAACGCCTACGCACTGCATAGTGTATTGCTTCCGAAAAAAGGAAGCTATACATTGTTAACCATGAATGAATTTATCTGTGAGTCCGCAGATAAGATAAGAAAACTTTTTTAATATCTCTATGAGCAGAACAACTGCGATCCGACTTGACATTGGTGGTTATGTGCATCAGAGGCTTCTTAATTTGGCTCTGCAATCAATAACAATAAGTTGTGAAATTATATAATATTCGTTGGTGATCACTGGTTTAATTGCAAAAAAAAATGTTTAAGTGGAAGATCTTGGTTTGTGATGTTGCTTAGCAATCACCTGACAACTGCGAACATTTATGTACATTATGAGAGTTTGGTGGTGGAGAGGAACTTCAAAAAAAGATCCAAAAAATTCTATCTAACTGATAGTTACTTAAAACACAAAATACTGTGATACTAATATAATAAATGTTTTTTTATTCTATAATCTGGTGCTGGTATATTAACCTATCTTCAAGGAGATTTCATCAATGGATATTGACCATAAATTTTAAGACGGAAATTGTTGAGCAATTTTGGATTATAATCTAGGAAAGTTAAAACAGTACATGTACCGCTTTTATACCGTGGAAGTTTAAAAATTAGAAGTTTCAGTTGCTATCAAAAAAGTATAAACCAAACCGACGCGACGCCTTTCATAATCTTACTTTTGATTGGTTACTTTTATAAAAAGGCGTGAGAAATTTATATATATTGCAATGCCCCCAGCTATTAAAATTTTTATTTTATCCGAAAATATTTTTGTTGGGGTAGCATCCATTATTTGTTGATCATGAGACTCTTAATTTTTCATTTTTATTTAACTTTTGTAACTTTTAAAATTTGTCGTTCTAAATTTTTAATTTCAAACAGTGCAATAAAATGGTAATGTTTAACCTTTACCTTGTGGGGCGTTGTAACTTGCACGTGCGTCCTGCAGTTGGCTTCCCCGGTCAAGCAAATTTTGAAGCAAACTTCCAAATATCAAAATTTTTTATCCCCATAAACTTTCACTTCATAAAAAACAACGTTTTTATCAACTTAATTTACTTTTTATTATAAAAATTATTAAAATAAATCAAAATTATTTAAATTTGTGTAAGCGTTCATAATTTTTGCAACCGGCTACGTTGGCACGTCGCCTTGAAGTTTTTTTCTCCCACTTCGCCTATTACCTACATTGTATTTATAACTAAAATTTTATATACAGTACATTTACAAATAAATAATTAGCACTACAAACAAAACAACTTCAACATAATTTACAAAACTAATAAAATAATGTTTTTAACGTTTCAAAACACGACATTTCACCCTCTTAATTTTTATGAGTAAACGCCAAGTGAGTACGAGTAAAAATTATAAAGTTTCCGTGCTTTGACAAGTAAATTTTTACAATGCTTTCTAAAATAAACAATAAGTACATAAATCAAATCAAAATTTGGACAGTGTCACGTGTTCTATCTCACGATTTTAACTTTTTCCTATTGACTATTGGAAAGAGGACAATTTTCTGAGTTTATTAACATAAAATTTTTTTTGGGTTATGCAATAGTTGCCCCAATAACGGCATTTTAAAATTACGAAAAACAGGCAAATGTAATATGATATACCCGATGTGTGACGGTCGGTCTCACGTTGAGGTGCGGTCTCGTCGGTGACGGTCTCATTTTATTGACGGTACTTGTGCTTTGATATACTCTTAACGTTCTTTTCAGTTGCGGTCGACACCCGGACGAGTTCTATGGCTTCGAGTTCCACCCTTGGCGAGTTCTGTCATTTTTCAGGAATATTTTTTAATTTTTTTTCCTTACACAAAATCGGCTAATCATGCAGCCGTGTTAAAGTGTATCTAAAGTACATGTAAATTTGAATTTTTCAAATTCAATTTTTTCGAGAACTAATTTATAACCCAACAAAATTTTTGTTCTAGTATGCTTAGAAAAGTGTCCTTTCACGTATTTTCAATAGAAAAAAGTTAAAATCGTGGAATAGAACACGTGACAGAACCCCAAAATTTTTTTATTCAACAGCAGTTATTCAATTAATCAAAAATAAAATCTTTTCTATCGTGAAATAAATATTTTCAAATCTAAATTCCTAATTAACTTTTCAAATTAAATAAAATAATACTCAAATATTTTATAATTCAAATTCAAATTAAATAACATTTTTAAATTAAATTAAATTATCAAATATTTTTTTTAAATCACGATCAAGTCAAATCAAAAAGAATTATAATTATGAAATTAAATTTTCATGCAAATAAAAAATAATTTCAATAAAATTTTTATAAATAAACAAATCATTAAAATTTTAATACCAAATCATCGGAATTCCAGTTGTTTTCATTTTCTTCTTCGGTACTTACATAAAAATATGTACTCTTTGGGAATCCACAACTCCGGCATCACTCTCGGCCACCTCCTACTTTTTTATTCCTTAAAATTTCTCTCTAATTCATTAAATTTTATCTTCCTTGATCTTGAATTTTTTGTCTTGTTTTCTTCAATTTTTGTAATTTCATTTGTCCAATTTCAAATTTTTAATTTTTTTGTTCAAGTTTTAATTTTCTAGTTGTCTAATTTTCAAGTAGTAATTTTCTACTTTTAATTTCCAAATTTTTCCTTTTATCTTCTTGATCCTATTTCCATTATTCCCAATGCAGCGTTTTAATTTTTTTACCAATTTTATGAAGCAAACAATCTAATAATTCTAAACTTTTCTTTCTTTTTATTATTCTTTCTTTTTATACCCCTATTCTTCCTTTTCAAATCTTTTTTATTATTTTCGTTCTCTCCACTGTCCATCATTGAATCTGACTTAATTTTTTATCTATGCGTATTAAGCTCCTGTTCTAATTCCTCTCTCATTATTCTGTTATTTTGTATTATTGTATCTATTTTTTTATTTAATTTTTCATAATGCATGTGGAAGTCTGTTTTGATTTCATTTATGTTTCCATTTATAATTTCCAATTCATTTATTTTTTAATCTAAATCTTTCTTTGTTTCTTTTATATATTTATCACAATTTTTTCTTCTCAAATTAATTTTTTATCTCAGGATCTAAATGTGGGTTGCTTTTTTTTGAGCCCCACGTTGTCTACGCAATTTAATGCCAATTTTCTTTATAATTTTAAGCCCCACGTCTGGACGTCATTTAATGCAATGCCTCCAGTTATTAAAATTTGTAAAATTTTATTTTACTCTAAAAAATATCCTCGCTGAAGAGCATTCATCTTTTTAGCATAAAACTCTTGCATGTGGTATTGTGCCCGTCCGGCTATTCACACCTGTCTGCCCCGATCAAACAAATTCTGTTGTGGCATTTCAACATATAATCAAATTTTTTCAAAATAACTTCAAAAATCCCAACTTCTCAAATTTCGCTTCATCTTACAAATCAAAACAATTTTTTTTTCTTAAAAATTTTTAAAAATCACCAAAATATCAAAAATTAAAATTTTCTCAGCACGGACAAATTGACTGGTCCGGCCGGGACCGGAACGTAAAACTGAAGAAGAAGAAGACAATAGACGATTCCAAACACAAGCATCAAGACAGGCAGCTCAAAGGGAATGTGAAACTGAAGTTGAACCCGATGGAAGACTACGGGCTGAAAGAACAAGACAAGTTCAATATTTTTAAATATAAACAAATAAAAAGTACCCTTCTACACATAACATTTTAGTTCCCCTCCTCCTCGTTTGGCAGTTTTAGTTCTGATGTTTAGTACTAATGGAATAGCACATAAATCGGATTGCGCGTTAAACAAACTAAACCCGAGCAACGCCGGGTACGTCAGCTAGTTTTGAATAAATTTACAGTACGCTAATTGTAAAGCTCAAGTGGCGACGTTCAGTTGGTCAAGTTGAACGTAAGGTAACGTAATAAAAAGGCGAAGATGCAATAATTATTAATGAAAAGATTTGAATAACTCAAGCTGTGTCATCGTACATTTATATTTTAGCACAATACCGGACGTCTCAATTTTATTAGATAATTAAAAACAACTAAAAATTTATCTTTTCAAAATGACAGATTTTAATTGTATCAGATACAGCAACCTGTAATTTTAAAAGTTATATTATATTATAGATACCTGCGAAAAGACGAAAATCGCTTATATATTTGAAAACTTAGTTCTATAAATATCCACTAGAAGTAGCGATGTAAGTCTGAATTAGTGCAAACAGTAAATCTATTTTCACGTAATGAGATTATTTAAGAATTGTTTTTATTGTATTCACGGTTATTACCGGTCGTCATTTAGAATCGATTTCCAAATAATTGACTGTAATTTACAAACGTTTTAGGATAGATTTTGTTAAAATTATCGCATTGAAAATTACATAAAATTGAAACAAATGAAACTCGCTATTATTGATAAAATGTCAAACACTCCTATTTTAGTCGTTATTTTGCTAACCCTTACTTCTACATAAAACATTTTTCCGGAAATTCAAGTTTCTTCTTGTTGCAATCAAATAGAATTTTTAAGAAAATCTCAAAAAAAAATTATTTGTAGACGGGGTGAGGGGGGTAGTAAATACCTACTTGCTATTCAATTTGATTTCATATTTTTTTTCTATTAAATTAAAAGTTAATTAAGACATAGTAGCCCAAAACTGGCTGCTGATTTTTTTCAATAAAAAGAGGATAATTTTCGAATATGGTATAATTTTTAACACGCATGGATAACAGATATGTTTTTGTCATAAAAAATTTATTAAAATACTAAAAATATGTAATAAAATTATGTTCCTACTATTAAGATAATATAAAGTTAATGCCTTTAATCTGTGTTATTATGCATTCATTAGATAGTACAAAATAATCGTATTTTATGAAAGCATTTTTGTAGGTGGCTTGGTAATTTTTTTGTGTACTGAATTTTAAATAATTCACGAAAAACGAATTGAAAACTTGACACTCTCAGTTTTCTAGAGAGATTGTAAGAAAATTATGACCGAATTTATTGATCATGAATGCAAAATAAAGAACTGAGAGGTAACAACAAAAATTTATTTTTGCAAACAAAGGGATTGTGTTGATACCATTATAAAATATAATTAATAACAGGTAGGTATTATTGTTTCAGTGATTTATTATAACATCATCTCCGAGTAAAATATTTCTACTATATTTTTAATTTATTACAGCTCAAAATATAAATAAAAAGTATTTAGTTGTTATTTTACCATACCACAAATTAGAAACTCAAATCAAAGAAGAGAAAATCATTAAAGTGATTGCCAAAAAATCAATCAAAAGGTACGAGAGCACTATTTAGTGTACAATAACAGTAACTGATTAAAGCACTTACCGTAAATTTAAATACACGCTAGTGTTTAAAAAATTATAAAAAAAGGAAAAAATTATATTATTTCAAAATAATATTTCAATATTTAATAAAAAGTTTTATTTTTGCTCAATTGAAAAAAACATCATTGATGTTTAATTTACTTCATTGATGCATACAACTAATTTTAGAAAATTATAAAAAAGAAAATTTTTAGTTTTCCATCATTAGAAATTTAATGATGTTAATGCCAGGATTAAACGAGAGTAGTCCTTTGAGCATTAATTTTCCGGAGCCATTGACTTTGGAAAATTACAAAAAGACACTGTCCGAGAGCAATCATAATATCTATTTAATGTTGCGTTTTATACCGAAAAATCCTATTTTATTTAGTTTGTAAATTCTTTCGTTTGTTTTATTTTAATTTTAATTTTGTAACATACTGTACAAAAAATTTTTGTAAATAAGATTAGGTTGGTAGCCGTGTAGGTAAAAAGAAATTACTTTATGCCGAGGTGCGAATACGGCCGGACGTGAACATTTATCCGTCCCATATAATTTGGTATTTTAATAATTTTTGATAATAAATTAATTTTGTTTAAAACAAAAGTTGTTTAAATTAAGTGGAAATGTTAACTAAAATAAGTTTTCGAAGATTTAAAAGACTCTAGTGAAGTGAAATTGATTCACATTAAAAATTGTTTAACAAGGCAGTCAGCTGTGAGCAGCCGGGTGAAATTGCGATACCACACAAGGTAAAATTTAATATTGCCATTTTATCAAGACCATTTTGAAATAAAATATAAAACGGAACTTTATAATACGATTGAAGAATTTTAATAAGAGTCTCATGCTTTCAAATATTTGCATACCCTTCACTCACGCAAACCCGATAAAATAAATAAAAATTGAAATATTTGTATTTAAAAGCTTTTTACAAAAAATACAGGGGGGCATCGCAGTATATTGAACTACCCATGATATTTAGTTGATAATCACCTTCAGAGCTAAGATAATTTTGAAAATAAGTTACACTGTATGGTGCGTTACACGTGGAAATTATTATTCTTAAGTAACAGTAATGCTTTTACACTTACATGTAGCTTTTAAAATTTAGGAACTCGCTCTTCAGCTTGAAGCAAAGAAACAATTTAACTTGTACCCGGAGTTAACATCTGATATAAACTCTAATATAACAAAAAGAAAGAGCGCCAAACACTTTAAAGTATATAAACCTGATAGTGTTAAAGCTAGGTAAACAAAATTACCTAGAGTAAAAGAAGAGAGTTAAGGAAGGATTAATTAATGAGTTTTCTCGCCCAACGTCTAAAAAAACCCCGTGATTAGGTATGCATATGCTTAGCATATGTCGTTCTTGTAGCCGATGTGATGAATATTTAGCCCCGAATTAACAGATAATTAAAAGAAAATGAGAAACATTACACAATATCATTTTATATTTTACTTCTTTGGTTTTTCAACTGTAAAAGTTTTTTTTTTGGTTTCGGCGAAATCTTGCAGATTTTTATGATCTACCTGTTTTCCCTATTAATACTATGTTTTTGATGTCAATAGATCTTACAACTATAAGAATGTAATAATAAACATTAAAATTACATAGAGAACCCTGTTTTCTGCTCTGTAATAATTTATTTACAATTAATCTTATTTTTTACCATTCTTTTTACTTTATTACCATTGCCTGGCATTAGAGTTTTTGTTATTCATTGTGAAAGCTGCATCTATGTTGATAGATCATGCAATCTAAGACATTCTGCTTATTTTAAATTTGTTAATAACTTTTCCAAGGTTGATATTTTATCGCAATTGGTAATAAAAAAAGAACTACAGATTTATCTAAGACAAGCCGGTTGGCAAAGTAACTCGAATTTCAAAGCGAATTTGCAATTAAGAGAATTGTAATTAAGTTATTCAATTGTTTAGTATTTAGCTAAACAATGAACGAGTTACCCTATTTTTTTTTTTTTTTTTTTTTTTAAAGTAGAAGTTAAACTGAACATTCACAATTTTTTCCAAAAGTTTTTGAGTACGTCTAAGGTAAGAAAATAATTGTTAAAAGACCGGCCGCTGACGTCACGAGCCGGCTATTTAAAAAAATAGCGCGGCTTTAGAAGCCAATAAAAACAGCTCAGTTGCCAAGTCGAAACTGTTGAAAGTTGGTAAGGTAGAAACACAACAGATTGAACTAATAGAAAACAAAAGATCGAATCACATGCTTGGCTTTTACATATTAACCTCCGCGAATTTAAGTTTTCCAGAATTAAAATTCTTGAATCTGCATCACATACAGTTTTGCTTTACAACCTTTGGAATTATTATGAGTCATATATTCGAATTGCCACAAAAAAGCGTTGCTTTTATTCAATTCAATATTAAAACACTTTGTGTGTAATATGATAACCAAGAGCATAGATTTCTATAAATATCATCAAAATCCTTGTAGAATTTGAAAGATGACATTCTATACTCATATCTTCATGTAATGTTAGCGGCTTGCGGTAGAATTTAAGTGGTAATTTCCTCTTTGGTTAGTGCTGGGTTAAAAATGGCAAGATCCATGAATCCTGAAAGGAAAAATGGGTATCAATACTTTGTGTGTTTAATAAAAAAAAACCTAATTCAAAGACCGCAGGTGCCGAGAAGGGTGCTTCAATTCTCGAGTATTTGTGCTGGTCCAGAGTGGTTGGAAGTTAGGTGTTAGATGAACTTGGCGCCTAAAATTTGATTAGACTTTTGTCGGTAGAGAAAGAGGCGGAGAATCGGGTGGGATGAGAATGTCATTGAGGCGGCTGTGTTCTATGTTGTAGACGGATTCGTATTGTCCGAGTTGAGTGATAAGGAGATTTTCTGACAACTGGATAAAGTGATAAAGTGTTTCTGCCTGATTTTGGATAAAATCATCGATACATAGACAGGTGAAAGCATGTCGGAGGTATCTGTTTTGAACGACTTGAATCTTTTTGATGAGATTGAGGAACGCCGTCCCTCAGAGTGGAGCTGCGTAGGTCATTGTTTGGCCCGATGATTGCTTTGAAGATCCGGATACTTTTGTAATTGATCATCGGGTAGAGCTTGCAAACATCTGTCTCCGCAGAATAAAAAGTGCACACTACTTACAAGTTACAACCCAATAGATACCTTCACTCTGAAGCAAACCTAGAAATAAGTCGAGAAGTTTATCCAAAAATTGGCTTATCACGTGAAAAAATCACCTCATCACAAGACTTGGCCAATACGATATTAAAGGCTTTCTCCAATGAGCATCCTAGCTCAATCAGACCTCTAAATCCTAGCTTATTAAACAATCATGGTCACATCTGGAAACTCTTTCCAGCTAACTTTAAGCATGAGCGTCATCTTTTTAAAAAAAGCAACTTAATTCAAGTCTTCAAAACAACTTCACCTGTCTTCAGCTGCATAGTTCTCAACTTCTCTTCTTTCCAACAAGCAATACCACACTGACAAAGATCACGATTTAAATCGCCGATTTGAATATTTCTGTTTCTCTTATATTTTTCTTCTTGCCTTCTCTTTTTAATTTCTCAAATCAAATCTGATGTCTTTGCTTTATGCCTTCTCGTGTACATAATCTTTTTAGAATTACCTACAGCCAACTCCCGACACCCGACAAAGAAGATTAAGACAGCTTCGCTGCCACATGCTCCACTTCTGCCAATTAGCTTAGCTTAGTTATATGTTGTTGCCGGGTTCCTATTGTAAGAGTTGAGTAATGAGGGATTTTCTGAAAGCTGGATGGAGTGGTAGAGTGTTTATGCTTGCTTCCGGGTGTGATCCTCGATGGTTTCCAATTTTGAACTTGGATCTTTTTGATTAAATTAGTGGACGCTGTTTTTCAGACTGGGGCTACCTAGGCCATGGTCGACCTGATGATTTCTTTGAAGATTCAAAGTTTGTTGTTGGGTGACATGATACTTTTAGAATTGATCATCGGGTAGAGCTAGCTGAAGATGGATTGTTCCCGATTTGTGACTGTGTCGATGTGGCTGCTAGTCCACATGTGGTCCAATGTGACTGCTAGGTATTTAGAAATTGGTTTCCGGGAGATCTGTTCTTCGAACATGGGGGTCTCATTGTCTTCGATTTAGAAACATTGTTGCCGTACTTTAGATCGAGTTTACTCCGATGTACCAATGAATTCGAGTCGGTAAATAGCTTATTCTGTTAACGGTGCGTGTACTCGGCGTAAATCGTTGCAGCACTTGTTTTAGTGGGTGGAACCGGCTAATATAATTTAATAAATTTACTTTAAATTATATTTCGTTGATTATAGCCAAATTTAATTTAAAAACAAAGATTATGCTTATTTGTACTTTGTATTTTCAGGGATTTCTTTAATTTTGTGAGTTACTCGGAGATCTGGATTCCTCTAAATCAGTAATTTCCAAGGTTTCTGTATTTTACGGATTTTTTTAGATCTGATATTTTTGAGTGCAATTTATACTTGTAAAAAATAAAAATACGGTATGGGCGTAGCTAATCTTATAATAACAGCCAATCGAATAATTGTATATGGATTTTTTGGCAATTTTTAACCGAAATTTTGAATGATCTATAAAATTTGATGTTTATATTTGTAATTAACGCCGTAAGTTACCATAATAATGCATTTTAAATCTGTTGTACTGGTTATCGTACTACTTCCGAACACTTAAATATATGGGATTCAACATAATTTAATTCGAGTAGAAGAGAATTCATACCCTGAGTTGCAAATATCATTACAAGTATAATTTACCTTAATTAAAATACGGTGATACACAACAAAATAGTATAACACTAAAATAACTTCATTGTTTTCTTTCTTTATCTGCATTCTCCTTTTTCCCATAATATTGCTCACTATAAGTTATTAATTATTTTTATTACTATATTATTTCGCTTTAGATATCTGAATAAAATATACACTTGAATATTCGTAATTCTTAGATTTATTTATTAAAACAATGAACAATGAACAAAAATAAAGCGATTTTTAATTACTTAAGTGAAAATCTCTTTTTAGTGACTAAATTGTGAGTTTCGCAATCGCCAGGAGTGCAATATTTAAATTGTAATACAAAAGGTTTTCCGAAATCGAAAATCTGTTTATATAAAGACAAGGCTTTATTTCTTTATTCGAATTTTTTAAAGTGTAAACTTTCGACAATGGGATGAATTTTGCGATTTTAAACATTTTGAGTTCTTTATTCATTTACAATTTAATTTACAGAGCAACCACGCTTTGCATTCTGTTGCTATACAGTAGCTACGCCACTGATGAAGAAATTAGTGACGATATAAACGGATTAACGAGATTATCACGAAAAAGTCCAATTATAGCAGGAGTTAAATTTCTTAATAGATGTTATATTTTGCATTTTCTAGGCAGGTTAGCTCCTTACTAGAATTATTAATTATTAATGTTTACAGAATCAATAAGTGCCAAAAGTAAGTAACAGAATAAATAATAAGATAAGAAAAGTAGAATTTAATTATAAATAACTTACAATATTTAAGAAGTTTCATAACGAAACTAAGAATCCAGCTCGGAAAGTGTTGGGTAAATTAAAAGTTCGGCAGTTCAAAGGCTTAAATTTAAAAAAAATACGTTTTAGGATTTCATAACTAAATTTATAATTAAGTTAAATTTTTGTATTTTGCAAGTCGAACTTTGGGTTCAGTGTTAGCTAAGGATTTGATGAATAAAATAAAAATGGAATTTATTTAGTCAAGGTATTGTATTTTTTAAGAAGCAGGTTCCTAGTTCTGAGTGACGGTAGATATTTTCTTTTCTTATAAAATATCTCAGCACAATTGAGGGTTGCTACTATATTCTGTTATCACATTTCAGACACACATTTATTGTTAGTACAAGTTCGTTATTATTTATGACACGTAAAATATTGGATTTGATTTTATGATTAAAATAATTGATTTTTTTTGTATTACTGATTTAATTGGGAACTACGAGCGAAAGAAGAAAAAATTTGCGTGAAATACGAAACTCTCGATTTCAAAATCAATAATTTTAGTAGGTGCTTAGTAATTGTCAAAGTTAAACCAAGCTAATTAATCAATCAGAAAGACTGGAAGAGAAGGACCGACGTCATTTATTCACCTTAACACTAACCGATCTATTGCTCGTGAGTCTCATCCATTGTTCCATCATAATCTTCAATTAAACCTGATATGTCTATAAATAGGACATTAACTTAGCATTGTTTGGCAATTTTGAGTAAAGTTTTAAAAAATATCATTAAATTATAAGAAAACGCAGACAACTTTTAAGGTGAATTTGTAAAGTTGACAATTTAATTTAAATAAAGCATACTTTCCAATTTATTCTCCCTGTTGTGGCTTAAAATGTTTAAAAACGTTATTATGGTTTTGTTAACCCAATTGTCTGTACAAAATGTAAACTTGTTTGAATTTATTGGATTAGCAAAATGTTTACCACATTAAACGTTCCATGACTGACTGCAGAAGCAATAGGTACCTACTATATATTTTCTAAATTAGTAAAATAAAAATTATTGATTTGGTAATAACAATTTTATTAATGCAATTCAACTTTATAACTTAATTTATATACATTTATAGGTACACCCACAATTTAGCAGCATAGCTTTTACAACAATTTAAATTTTACGTTAATATGACGTAATTTTCACCCATGCAACAAAACTACACTAACGCAACATAGTTTTGGCTAACAAGAATCTCGTTATACACTCATTCTAATTCTGATGTATTTTCCTACCAAGAAAAACTTAAAATTGTAATTATTTGAGTTTCTATAGTTTTCTTTGCATGGGTTAATGTGTACGTGTCAGATTCATTAGTCACCGTTAGTCCCATACACATACGGAAGCTTCTGAATGGTGTGATGAGTCTTGTGCTGATGTTAATTAAGAGAAAATGCTATTTCACGGTGTTTACTTGTAATTGTTGAAGTGTAATAATTTTCGAGATATACTTATTCGGTGGAGACAAGTAAGTGGCATATTGTGATTACTCATTTAAAAGCTTCCGTGTGTACTCCCAAGTTTGAAACGCCATGTCTTTCGTTTACCGTTGATTGTCCAAAATTTAAAATTGTTTAAAACAGCAGTTAGGAACTTCTAAACAACCGTAGGTAGTCACTATAATATTAAACTTATTCGTGATTACTTTAAAGTTAAAAAGTCAATATTTAATTTTCTGCTATCGAACTGCACTAGAATACATTTAATTTTAAAAATAATCCACATCATTTTACAAACTTAAATTGAATTCCAACAAGTTCCAAAGCTTTCAGTTCTGAAGTGAATGATACGATAAAAATTAGTAACAATATAATTATCAGCCATTCACAAATTGTTGCTATTACGTGCGATACGTAACCGCTGTCTTTGGGAGTCCACCATATAAGATCCCCTAAAAATAAAAAAAGAAAAATATTTTAGAAGGTATGTCATATAGTTTTATGAGTTTTCAAAGCGAATGATGATAAGATTCCAAAAAAATATGATATAGAGCTTTTTACTGCACATCCTGAACGTATCTACGTACATGACTCGAATATTTACTATTTACTCTACATAAATTTCAGTTTGAAAAAGTACTACGTGCTAAAGCTTTTCAAAAAGTAAACGTTATTGATAATCATTGAGTAGATGGAAGCCTTACAAAAAATATACCTTAATACATTTATTATTAAGAATCATTTACGACCGCCAACTAAAGTTTCTCAAATCTTTCAATTATAAATTACTTTAAATTTTTTTTATTGACAAGGTTTTAATATACTCTGGAAAATCGATAACACGTAAATCTGACGTGTAGCAATTTTTACTAAGAAACTTGTTTGAAACTACTTTATAATATCGTCTTCTTGTTTTTATTTTTCTAAATACATAGATCTTTTTAAAGGCTTGAATTCCCGATTATATAATGTTAGTAAACTTATTCTAGGTATAAGAACGAATATAATTCAAATTTTATTATTTAATTAATCAATTAATTTTTAAATTTTAATATATTATATGGTATCGTTTATTAAAAAATGTGAAGTTTGCTTCTGACTACTTATAGAAATTTTATAAATGTCTACATTATTGTTAAAAAATTGAATACTAAATTTCCAACCGCGAAACAGCGACGGCGAAATGGCCGACAGTACAATGTTCACATGTAATCTATTGTATATAATTATTACATTGTTTTGGTAAAACTCGATTTTTTTGACAGGCAGAGCGCAACGGAAGTAGTCTGAAATTTACAGATGTCCCACAAAAATTACTTTTGTTCCGAATAAAACATATAATTTTAACATAAAAACGTAAAAAATGTGTAGTTATTAATTTTAAATTAACTTTGACTAAAGCAGTGCTTTAGCGCCAGCCGAGTAAAATTTTAAAAACAACTTATTGATTTCACGAAACAAAATTTGAAATTTAATATTATTGAATTAATCGCGGATTCAGATCGTGGCGTTAGGGTAGAGGGTTTATTTTCAATTTTTTATTATTCCCTACCGTAACTTGAATCCGCGCTCGAATTGAATAATACGTCACGCCAACTTTCTTTGACGTTCATCAAAAGTCAATTTTTTTTATTTGGATTTGGTTGAATTTAATTTATGTTTTTGTGTGAGGCAGTAAAATTTATGGCTCCTGCTAAGTTAGCTTGTTTTATATTAATTTTGCAACAAAATACCTGTATTTTTTTAATATTTTACTTATTTTTGAGTAATTCCCCCCCCCCCTCTAGAAACATGTAGGATATATACTGTAGCATTTTTAGAAGCGTTTTTGCGAAAAAAATTGGATCAAAAGTTTTTAAAACTGACATTAAAAGCGATATTACTTTTTTATATTTTACGATAATAAATAGATAATGTTAATTGACTTTTAGCCATGGATTAGAAAGAAAATCTCAGAAAAAAATAACAGTTGATAAACTGCAAATATAATTGGACAAGCGCAATTTATGATAGAAACTATTTGTATTCACCTAATTTGAAAGTGCTTTTTATTCTTTTACATAAAAACCTGTGACGTCATAATATAGTTATTTTAAATGAATGAATTTATTATTTAATAATTCAGTTGACTAAAAAAAGGAATACAATTTTTTTGGTAAATTTTCCTATTATATAATATACCCATTTATATGGGCGTTTCATAAGTTTTTTGAGAGACTAAAGTGTAGAAATATATAAAAATGATAAAGTATGTTTTAGAAATAAAAAATAATATTAATTACATTTTTTAATATTAAATTACGTTCATGCGACATTTGAAATTAAGTATTACTTCAAATTCTTACAAAATACGAAAGGTTTTCAGTGGCTTTAAAATGTCAAGTGAAATTCGATATAAATAGTTAACTGCCGTAAGATAAAAATGTTAATGTTTTCTTTAATGTTGTAAGAAATAAATTGTTTTAATAGAAATATGTATAAGAAAACCGAATTAAAATGTTTAAAAATCCATTTACGCACATCACCCCGGTTTCGATACCCATTAAATTTTTTCTCGAAGGAATATGTTTTGAGATAACTTTGTTTTCCAATTTTAGGATTACGAAATAGGATCACCGTTAGAACCTGAAAAACATATACACAAACAATTGAATTTCGTTGATCTATGTTAATGCGGCCCTTTTTTTTAATTTTCCGAAAAACATTTACCAAGTTTGTATAAAATATTTTGTTTATTGTAGATTATTTTGTTTTTAAACTTTAAGTAAACAAATTCGCTTTGTACTAAAACTCTCAGGGTAACTGGAAATTTCTTTCAATCTAAAACTTTTTTAAATCGAAAACTACCATAACCGCATTTACGGATTCCCAGCAGCTTTTGGGTATATCGGAGTGTCAGGTTTATATTATTTTATGTAATTTGCTATTACTACCTAGAAATTTGTAAACAGAATAAATATTATTATATATTTTGGTATAATATTATTATGGATACATATAATTATCTATTGTGAGCATAGCCATTACAGTTTGTAAATAATATGTAACGTTCAATAAATCACTTAATTTAACTGTCAACCTTTAAGTACCTATTGAATAACAAATTATTAACTGTAATCGATATAATATACAATACAACTTTTTCATAAAAAAATTGTTAAAATTTTATTTCTTTTTTGCTAAAATAACTTGACAAAATTAAATTTGATAAGTAAAAAAGATTCGCCGTTCCGAAAATATACAGTTATTCTCAAATGAATTTGTGATAACGAAATAGCGAAGTTAAGATTAAGATTTACCTTCGTAATCCTTTTCTGAAGCGTAACCGCACCCCACAATGGCACAGAATAAAAGAACAGAAATTGCGCTAATGATTATCCGCAATAATAGTATTCTATTAGATATTCCGTATTCGTTAGTTTTATTCGCTCCTTCTTTTAACTTATGTGAAATTTTAGCCTAAAAAATTAATTCATTATAATGCATTTATTTTTAAAATTTAAATTTAGGTGTCAAAGTATAATTTAACGGATCGTAATCAAATGTACCTGAACAATAATATAAAGTACGCCTCCACCTAAAACCATATCAGCTCCAAGGAAATGAATACCTCTCATATTCATTTTCTGAAAATTTGCTACAATACTCATTCCCAAGCATCCTATCACCGCTAACCACATTGAAATGCGGTTCCATTTCGAACAATCAATTTCCTGTACTTGAATAAGCATTTCTACTTGACGATACCGAAGGTATAAATTAAACCACACTGAAAAAAATTTCATTTCAAGAAACGCTGTGTTATCAACTATTGTAAATTATAAATTATCATTTTATACCCTATTTCCAATTTTTTATACTACATTCTATTAAGGAACTTACTCATTAGTGACCCCAAATTAACCAATTGACCAAATATGCAACTTTCGGGTGGATAAGTACCAGTGTCACTGATATATGGGAAAAATTTGTAAGCGTGCTTTTTTCCCACTGATATACCATACCTAAAACAAGAGAACAAGTTTTAAAAATGCCGAATGATAATTTAGTACATTTTAAGCTTCGTGAGAATTAAATTGACAAAACTGCACTGCACGAAATTTATAACAACCGGTTAAACACAAAACATTTTTAGTACCATGTAAATTTAGAGTACTGCTCTATGAACATAGGAGTAAGCTACATTAAACGACATTCTTGTAGTAAAATTATACATATTTCAAGATTAATATAAAAGTAATTATATTAAAGCTATCGTTTTAATTACGCTCCAATTTAAAGATAATTTGAATTATTTGCATTTCGACTTGATCCACCTAAACCATAAATTATTAATTAAAACATTATTCATTAAACTTGTCACTATAATATTAGCTGTTTCAATCGATTATGCATAATAACGAGCAAGATTATCGGATTATACTAATCCATTGCATAATTTAACCCAAACATACGCCAAAGTGAATATTTCGAATATAACTAAATCTATGATTTATGTTAAAGAATGAATAATTGCTAATTGCATTTATTCAATCATTCTTCATTCACGATTTATTTCCATTTTAATTTCACATAGGTGACAGTTAAAGGTGCTTACACATGGTTTTCCCACATTGTGAACTAGATTCGGTTGTTTCAGAAATAATCTGACGACTTCTTTTTCTAACCTGAAGAAATTAGTTACAGATCATCAATTTTTAGGTATGACAAAATTTTATTTTATTTAATCCAAATAAAAGTAAATTATATTTATGCAATTAAGGGTATGAATTCTCGTCTACTCGAATTAAATTATCAATCTTATTGGTTAGACAAGGTAGAGAGCTAGAAAATATGAGACATCGCTTTGATGGTTATCACATTTTGCGCTTAGGAAGTTGGCGTTAATAGGAAAATGAAGAAAATTTGATTTTACGTTTCAATATTATAACAACAAAAAGTTTTGATATAAGAAATCATAAAACTTAGTATGATTGTGTGTAGGTACCTTAAGGGTAGTGACAAATGATACAAACAATTGAAATAAAGTTTCAACAAAGTTGTATCACCGTGTTGGCGTTGTTAAAATTGTGTTTGATGACTGATTAGCGTTATTTTTTAGAAATGTAATCTACAGGCAAAGCATTCAAACTGTACGTTTCTGTGCGAATGAGAAGTTATATAGAAATTTTTACTGTATGAATGAACTGAGCTTAGAGTATCACAATTGTAGTATAAAATTTTTTTAAATATACGTATGTATAAAACAATGAACTTTACTGATATTAACTATAAATAAAATTTTGGTAGCCTCCGGTCTTTCTGTTACTAACTTTTAAAAGCTTTTATTTAACTTGGCTTGACCATTGTTTGTAGGTGTATTTTATGTGTTTGAATAGACTTCTTTAAGTTCTTGTTTAATCAACTTACCCACATGATAAAGAGCTTAAATTGTACAATTACGTCGTACAACTTGAATTCCATGAACTTAATAAAATATAACTTTTCTTTTAGATATTATTTTTCTAATAATATGGTAAATAAAATAAGTCAAACTTATTTCTACCTGATTCTAATTATTTTTTATGGTTTATACCACCAAACTAATTTTTTTGTACAATTAAAATCATTCATTGAAAGACTAATTAGTCAGAAACACATTATTTGTAATAAATCCTTAACTATGCAAAAGTATTTGAAGTTATATTTGCATTCCTGTAAATGCTCGAAATTTGATAATGATTATCTTGTTGACTAATAAAATAATTTTCTAAATTATGCAATAAAACACGTCAATATATTGCTACCACGATAGTTCAAATTGAAGTGCTTATCTTATTTTAATTAAATTACAATATTATAAAAATATTTATTTTCTATTATTTAATATTATAGAATGTAAATAAATTTTATTATTTTAATGTTTAGTTTACTTTTATTAAATTATTTTAAATGCATGATCAATATTTCTTTTAATTATTCTGTATTCAATTTATTTAAATTTTATTTTGTTTTTAATGGCAACTAATTTTTTGTCAGTATTTTTATTGACATTTTAGTATTTTTAAAATTATTGGTCAGTATAAATAATAAAGTTGCAGTAGGCGGCCCTAAATTAGGCACTGCGGTAATACTTATGCACTTTAAATTAAAAATTGTTTAGGAATTATACATAGTTTATAATTATTTAATTATAAAGCCGCAAATACCACAGCGTCGAAAGCACATCGAAGGAGATCCACTCCCTCTCTAGTAGCATACTTTGCCGAGTAGGACCGATCTAGGGGGATAGTTTTAGTGAGTACAACATTTGTCAAAACGGCCCGGAGCGTATGGAGAAGAGGAAATCGGAGCGGAGGGTGTTGGGTGTCGGCTTTAACAAACGCAAAATCTAATCATCTAATCGTGATAAGGGTTAACTGACAACTCCCGGGTAATTAATTAGTCTCCTAGTTCTGTGTCTTTCCAAAAATACTTTAATAAATTAAAAACACACTATGGGCGAAGCTAATTTTATGGACAATCCATAAATTTTCAAGTTTATGTATTTGTAATCTACCATAAATAAAAATTTTCTTTTTAATCGAATGCTCACTTATCGTAATACTCCCAATTTTTGTTGTATTTTTAATATAAAATAAGAAATTCAAATAATTAATTATCATAAAACTTTTACTTAATTAATTTAATAAAATTTTAATAAAATAAAATTTAAAATAATAAAATAAATTTTATAATTTTAATTATACCTATACTTATTGAGTTGATTTTTTTGTAAAATTTATTTGTCGACGTAAGTTATAAAAAAAATAGTTATCTATCAATTTCACTTAGTTACCGCGACGTAGCTCTGAGTTGGCGGAAGCTGAGGATAGTCTTACTCAAGGGTGATAGGTTCGATGTTCGAAAAACAAAATATTAATAATTACCAAAATTCGATTTTAAAAACTTCCAATCAAAATTATTTAAAACTGTAAAATTTTTTATACTTGGTCGAGGATTGAACTTTTAATTTCAAATTATCTATCAAATGTGATATCTTCCAAGTCACACGTCGCGTCGGCTCTTTTAAATGTAATTTTTAAATCCAAATATTTAAATAAATTAACTATAAATCCCAATTATCAATGCTGCAATCAAATTTTCCATTTTCCAAATTTTCCAATTCCAATTAAATAACTTTCAATAATAAAAATCGTTCGTCTAATAAAAAAACACTCTAATTATAAGAAAAATCAGAAATCTTGGCTGCGGTCACTTTCGACCAAAAGTAATTTCAGAAACAAAATTCGAATTACTACATTCAAATAATTCACAATTTCAGTAAAATTATTATTCAAAATTTACGGAGCTAAAGTCCAATCAACCTCTCCGGCTGCCATCTTTGACAAAAAAAGACCCCACTTTTCTCCGTTTTTTGCCAACCTTACTTTCTAATATTTTTCACTACAAATTTAAATTTAAAATTATTTCAAAAAATATTATAATTAACAACAGGGGGGGGGAGGCAAAATCATTTCGTACCACGACAATATTATACTGTATATACTGATGTTTAAAATACTGACCATTTATTTAGAATACTGACCAAATAAATTCAAGCCGTTTTTAATTATTTATTATTCCCATTTTTTATTTAAAAATTGAACTCTACATTTTATTTCTTTATAATTTTTCAAAATTTTAATTATAATTTTAACAAAAACAGAAGATTGACATAATCGCTGATTGAGGGCAAAAATCTTAGGTTTAAACTCAAACTGTATAGAATTTCTCAGTTTTTCTTAGTTTCCTGTATGCATCAATATGTTATAGATGTAACAATTATTTGCATAACTGTTTCCGCGACCCTTAACTATCGATTGCGTCCTACGCCCATGGTGGATACCGCTTTCTTACGCACACTCTCCGCGCAGTTTCGGCTTATCACAAACTTTACGCGTAAGCGGGGACTTCATGTTAGATCGTCAAGTAAGACGGGGGCATTTTTAGAAGTGCAGTAGAAGTCAGTGATATTATCATATATTTAGATAATTGCAATTGCGCAAGGGTCCAGTTTGGGGATTTAAACCTGAGGCCTGAAGTAAGGATTGCCAGCAAAATTAACGTCGACATTAGTTGTAGATTGAATGAGCGCGTGTTCTATCTTTAGAACGACGAAAGGGTCGTGTTTGATTGTCTTGTCAGATTTAAGTCAGAATCGACGAGTTACTGTGTTGTGTAATAGTACTAGGTGCTTTGATATTGGTGCACAAAGTAATTTTCTGTTCGGACTCATCGATTTCATCATCCTTCGACCGAGCAGTCCAGCAAGCTACTGGTTTTCCAAGCAGCGAGGTGAAACGACGCGTCTACCTATTTGTCTTCAATTTGGAAACACATAGGGTTTTGGTGGTGTAACCACTGTCGTAAGAAATCTTGTAAACGTACCTGAGCGCTTGGGTAAGTCTTTTTTTATACTGCTGATTCCTTTCTGTGTGTGGTTCATTGGGAACGTATTGGTTCCGATTAGTAGTGCGACGTGTCCGTACGCCACATTTTGCTGCAGCATTAAAATTTGTATATTGGAAATTGTTGCAATAACGTTCATAGTAGATTGTACATACGTATTTTCTTATTATAAGATTTTTATTTTTTAATAAAATTAATTTTTACATGTTAGATGAAATTGAAAAATAATTAAATTCATAACTTACATAAAATTGTTCAAAAACTATTTAAATGAATGATATAGTTTGCGACACCTTGTTATAACTGATGTTTCGATTTTCTGAATCTCATCAGGCAAACATGCTAATAACTTTTACCATTTTATAAGATTTTTATAATTATTATAAGATCAGTATTTTTATTTGCGAAAGTGGAAGCAAATTCTTCTTTATAGAACTCACGCTCTTTGCTACCGTATTTAACAGGAGCTGGTTTTCTAAATCTGGGCTTTATCAGACTATTACTGGAAAAGATCGATTCCAGGTGTGGTGAGGAGTTTATTGCTTTAACAAGAATATTCTCATTACATGGATTTAAGAGTTTGTTTTATACTTACGTAAGCTTTGTCAATTAATGAAACGTCAAGATAAAACAACAGCTAATTTGAAATTTTTTTAATTTACTTGTTTTTAGTCAGACTCAAAATAGTAGAACAAGTGCCACTTTGACAGCAAAGTACTTTTGGAAATACTACTGATATTGCAAAGTGTGTTTTATTTATTGTAAAATAAATATTAGTAAACAATAATTTCATTTGTAATTAGTAATTGAGTTTTTTTGTATCTTTTTAAACAGCTCCTACAGAAAAAAATTAAATTAAATTTTAATTATTGACTAACGAAAAGTAAAACGGTAAAAAAATTACTAATTTTTAATTTATCGTACTTATTTCAAAAATTGTTAATCTAAAAATATAAATATTAAAAAAAAATTTAACTTTAAATAATTTATTTAATGAGTGAAGTGTCAGTGAAAATTAAGATTTAGCTTAGTTAATAAATTAAATCGATGGCGATTTGCGATCGTAATTAAAACTTAAATTAATTACTATTAATTACTTATTGAAATACTAGGAACTTTATTTACGTATCATCAAAAAATTTATAATTAACTTTGTGTTATCACTGTATGTCACTGGCGTCCAACGTGGGCCTTGAATTATTAAATTAAGTTAATTAGCATAAGTTAATTTAGAAAACAAAGCTTTTCTTACAAACTTATTTTTGATTAAGTTTAACGAAAAGAAAATAATCATTATGTTATTGTTTTTTGTCATAAATTTTAACAAACAAATTACAAACTTAGTAACCGTGATGGAGTTGGTGCGGCTGAAAAGCCTAACGTAATGTCTCATTGTCAGTCGTAACTTTATACATACCACATGCTACCTATTAGTAATTTCAAAATAATTTAAATTTAAAATTTCACATAAATTGCAATTTACTCATTCAAAAAGTCGAATTGACATCGGTAATACATCAATCAAGCGGTCGGATCCTGGGATTGCTTGATTAACGTATTTATTTTATATGTGTGACATTTCTCTTTAAAAAGTCCATTTCTCATCTAAATTTTTATTAATGTTTACATTTAAATCTATAGGAAACATGTTTTTGTTGTTCCAATGCTAATAAAAGATCTGTTTTGTAATAATCTACCATTATCGCTATGTATTTAACTCTCTACAATATAAATTATATTATTGAATTTAAGCGATATTTGCTAATATTGTTCTGTCTAATTAACACATAAGTAATCTACAAAGGATAAGTTTGTCAATTGCTATTCGTTGTTAACAACTACACTAACCTAGGTCTATCTGGCTGTCCTTTACGATGAGAGTAGTATAAATTATTATCCTTCTATTTTAATAATGCAGCACTAAATCATAGACCTTGCTATCCTTATGAATAGAAGTATTCTGAAGCACTGTTCAATATTTATTGCATTGGTAGGAAATTGCTGTTTTAGAGGTATGATTTAAAATAAAAAAGTATATAGTATAGGGGTAAGTTTATCAAACGATTTTCTTCTGCTCGAGACGTGGCGTCTAAACAATTTTCTTGAATAAAATATTAGGTTGTACTATTTGGTACTATACTAGTGTTTCTCAGGAAATCTATTTGCTTTTAAATATAAATAGTTTATTCTTTTAGTTTTGAATTTTTTAAAAATTTTTTATTAATTTTTTTTAATAACTATATCGGAAAATTAGTAAAATTAAAAGTTCAAACATTTTTATTTGGGTCATCACGCCCCATTTCGTTTTGTTTCATTTTACATTTTTCGACAATAAATTGATTCTGAAATTAATTTGACATTTCACTCTAATAGTTGACGATGTAAAATTTAATTGAAATATAGGTTTTATTACACGCTAAACGATTTTTCTATTAAAATATAATACAAATTGTAAAATTATTTAAATTAATTTTTTGATGAAAAAAGTTTATGTTTATACTTTATTTGATCTCAACATCAAGATCCAAGATGAAACACTCAAGAACTCAATAAGTTATAGATTAATATTATAAAATAGTTTACAGCAGTGGTTAATGCGATCGCCGGTTGAATTACTGCGCGGAAATTCTTGGTTCGAATCACGGACGTGATGGAATTTCTTAACTCGATCTTCCGGCTAACATCGATAAGCAGTGGATTTACTGTACCAAATAAACTCTAATCAATTGTTTTAAAACCTACTAAAACGTAAAATGATTTTGTGAAATTAAAGGCTTTTACTTAATAAATAATACATAACTAGAAGTGTTGTAGGACGCTAAACTGGTAGGAAATTTTTTCTTAAAATTTCGAAATAATCAAATTTGAAATATCGATTTTTCACGTAACAGTCATTTAAATTGGTTTATTTTATCCGAATTTAACTTAAAAAGAGTGATATCTGTCTTGTAAATTTGTAATTTTTGAGTTCGGTCGGGATAAGGGAAATTTCTAATTTTTGACTGTACTCCAAGTTCTGTGTTTTCTAGATCTGCCATTTTTGAGTACAAATTATATCCAATGTTGAACGATGTTCATGGCTTAGTAAAGTTTCGGGGAGATCGCTTTATCTTCTTCAACTGATGATGGTGGCGGGCGGTGGGGTTTTGTGAGGTGTATTTCTTCGTTTTGAAGCGCTTAGCTTGAACGGGATGGATTTATGAGTCCTTGGGTTTGAATAATTCTGCGTAATTCGTGCGTGCAGCGGGTCCAAAAATACTTTAATAAATAATTAAGTCACATTCAATTTAAGTAATTTTTTTAAATTTCTTGGTTTTTCATGCTAAATACGACTGATAATCAATAATAATTGTGAAATAAGAGCTTTTATATCGTATTACAAAGTTTTTTATTTTATATTTTAAATTTTCATAATTTTTATAACGTAATTTTTTCATATATTAATTTTTTAACTTGTAAAATATAATTAAATAATCTTAATAATAAAAACATTATTAAAAATCAGTTAATTAACCTGTTCATTCTAAGATTATTTTACGAAATTTTTTTATAATTCATTTCTTGTTTATTCAAATATTCTTAGTCCAAATCTGTTTTTTTTATTGTTTTTTGACGTGATAACGTCTTATAAATTGATATACCGGCTGCACGCACGAGAAAACATGACTCATTGTCACGTTTGGCAAGCGAGAGCGCGGAACAAGCGAGAGAGAGGCACGATCGGCTTTGCATCATACATAGACATCATTTCAATTATAAAATGCCATTAAAGAAAACTTGTCCGGCATGAGGTTCGATCTCGCAATCATCAAATGATGCAATTATGTTTCATGCACATAAGGCACTAGCCTATTGAAGGTTATAGCTATTATTACAACTAGGGAAATATGAATAGTATATTTCCCGTGTTGGAATCAATAGTTTTCTTCTGATTGAATAATAAATTATTAAATATATCAATATTTCATCAATAATTAAATTTGAGATTTTGAATATGCAATAACTCGAAAACGGCGCTAGATATCGAAAAACTGAGCAAAAAATTTACCCCCCTTTGCTCGTTCTCAACTTCCCTAGCAATTTGTCGAAGGAAGCCTTATGCAAAATTCTAGATCAATAGCGCGCAGAATGCGCGCAAAATAATTCAGAAAAAGTTAGGTTGGTTTTTAAAATATAAAAATAAGTAGGCACATTTTTTATTTTAAACGTCACTTAAATGTCACTTTTTAACAGGGATGGCTTTAGTATTTTGTTTTGTATGTTTGATTGTCCAATCACCGTGCGCAAAGTATACTTTAAAATGGGGTTTCATATTTCCCTAGGGACAATATGATATGACGTTTCATATTTCCCTTGGGAAATATTAGTGTGTTATGACATATTGTAACTAAGACGATATTGTTTCAATCAGAAGAAAATGTAATAACATAGTTTTAATTCGTATTATCTGTTACATAAACATAATTCAATTCAATTCATAAAAGTATGCAATTTTTCATCAATATTTTGTTATGACGTTATCACGTAAAATTATCGTCCGTAAACCGACTTTACAGACAACCCGAGTGTTTTTTAAATATTATTTTTCTATCTAAATAGTATGTATTTTTTACTTAACAGTTAAAATTCATTATTTTAACATTTTGCTTAGTTTGTTTATTTAATAGTATATTAAACAACAAGTTCAGAAAAGTAAAGTTTTACTAAACGAATATAGCTTTTAAGTATGAGCGAGCACAGCGAGCGAGTAACTTAAAAGCTATATGAGTTTAGTAAAACTACTTTTCTTACGAGGTTTGTTTATACAATTTTTTCGTATTTTGTGAAAATCTAATCTAAAATATGAATTTAGACGTTTATGAGTAAATTTTTTTTGCGCGCGATCGGTCTAAATTTTTTCGTTTTGCCTTCCTACCGATAATTCACTGGGGGTGAGTACGAGGCGAGGGGAGCCAATTTTTTACTCAGTTTTTTGATATCTAGCGCCGTTCTTGAGTTATTGCTAATTCAAAAAGTTTCTAAATAGATATTTGTGTAAAATTTTCGTAATCTAGTAACCAGACACGGCTTTATTTATTTA
This sequence comes from Cantharis rustica, assembly GCA_911387805.1. Lineage (NCBI taxonomy): Eukaryota > Metazoa > Arthropoda > Insecta > Coleoptera > Cantharidae > Cantharis > Cantharis rustica. The sequence continues at coordinate 44,395,829 of OU426879.1, forward strand.
CATAACAACAGTTAATTTTTATTTTTTGATTCGAATTTTGTGTAAGTTACATATTATTAATTATAAAAGTGAGATTGTTAAGTTTTCTAGTTTGAATAATAATTTCGTATATACTTTTAATATACATAAATGTATAACAATGATTCCAATATTTAAATAAACAATCTTCTATCCAATAGTTTTTTATTGACAGTGACATTACTATGTAGTAAAGTGACATATCTATGTGCTAAAGTAGCACTTTATTAAATGATTTTGAATTTAATAAAACAGCACATTATTAGTCAAAATGCGAAAAAATTACATACTTACTACTACTAATTACTAAACTATTGACTTAAAAATTCACTTTTTATGTTAATTTTCTATTATATTCTATTTCTATTATATTTTCTATTAATTCACATTGTGAGCGGGACTAATCTATGGAAACAGTCAATGGAATGTACGGTTGCAGATTTTGATCATTTTTACGCGTATTTTCTAATAATATTCAAAAATTGATTTTTATTTTAATTTGTAATTTATGGCAAATCTTAATATAATTTTATTAAAATATTTTTGAATTTCGGGTTCACTTTAACGTGCTATTCCCGTAAGTATATTAGGTTATATTGTTATTGGTATAATTAATTATTTATTAATTATTAAAACTAATTTTCGGTGATGTATATCAAAAGACAGATATTACTCTCAAAGCCTAAGGTGAGGCTACCACAGAATTAGATAGTCGACATACCACTCGACATCTTGGTATGTGATTGATGTGGTTGTTCGGCCTCAATCCTGTAATGTAAATTTGTTAAATTGCGGACGTAGAAACCGGGAAGCTTAACTTTTGAGAATGTAATCCTTAAAGTGCATGTCAATTGCTTTGATTTTGGATTTATTTCGTAAAAACGAACGAATATTATTTATGTTATTACTAGTTTAGTCATTATTTACACGATTGCACATATATTTATTGAAAAACTGTAAATAACTGTGGATTTTTTCTAGTTGGTGTTTTGTGAACGGCCAACATAAGAAATGATTCGATTATTCTTATGATTCACATAAGAATATTAACCCTTAATCTTCTGGATTAAATCAGTCATTCCTGAAATGGTGATCTCGGCGTGATCATTTCTACAAAAGCATAATCTAACCTATCTAAACCGTGATGGGAACTGTCATGTAACCTATCATAAGAATTGAATTTTTCCTATTGATTATTAGTAAAAGGACACTTTTCTAGCATACTAGAACAAAAATTTAGTTGGATTATAAATTAGTTCTCGAAAAAATCGAATTTGAAAAATTTAAATTTACATGTATTTTAGATAGACCTTTTAACACGGCTGCATGATTAGCAATTTTTGTGTAAGGCAAAACAATTTAAAAATATCCCTGAAGAATGACAGAACTTACCAAAGGTGGAACTCGAAAACACAGATCTACGTTTAGCTGGAAAGTTATTTTATAATAAGGCCGAAGGCGCCCGGCGACCTTGTTTTTTTGACTAACACATAAAATTTACTATATATTAATGTATTCCGATATTTTAATTAACCTAATAATTCGAAACCCATCGAAAACGCAATTAAAATTACGAATTTTAAAGTTTAAATCTTAATATTTTAATTTGCATGCTGAGCGGGTGGCTTACAGTACTGACTCTAAACCGGTTCCACGTCAAAACGCCGTTCCCAAAGTCGCCGTTTTAAGAACGTCGTGGGAAAGACGCCGTCCCCTAAGACGCCGTGGAAAATACGCCGTCACAAAATGGCCGTTGCCCAATAATGCCGTATGTTAATACCGCCGTTACAAAATGGCCGTGCCCAATTATGCCGTCTTAATAACCTTATTATAAATAATTTATTCATTTAATTAATCTTTATAGGTTAAAAATCTATCAAAAATTAATCTATAAAATTTATAAATTAATCCAAGATTTGCCGTGGTGTGGTAAGCGCAACAGAACTTGAAAATAATAGATTTGTAAACGGGTTTGAAGGGGTGAATTAATGAACGGTCTCTTATATACCATAATTATATACCAATAATTATATTAATTTTTAATACGCAATTATAAATATTTAATAATTAATAATAAATCATTGCAAATTTCGGATTTATTGTCATCCTGGACGGACCTCTTCACAAATTTGTTATTTTCAAGTCCTGTTGCGCTTACCACAACCACGGCAAATCTTGGATTAATTTATAAACTTTATAGATTAATCTTTGATAGATTTTTAACCCATAAAAATGAATTAAATGAATAAATTATTTATAATAGGTTTATACTTCACGGCGTTATTATGACGGCGAAATTGGGCAGGGCCATCTTGTGACGGCGTATTTTCTACGGCGTTATTGCAACGGCGTCTTTGGGGACGGCGTTTTGACGTGATACCCTCTAAACCACGCGTAAGGCACGGCAGAACTGGGTATATCAAGTTACACGCCCCTGCTAATTCGCATTTTTAAAATGCCGTAATTTCAACAATTATTGCATAATCCAAAAAATTTTTTGTGTTAATATACTCAGAAAATTGTCCTCTTTCCAATGGTCAATAGAAAAAAGTTTAATTCTTGTGATAGGATACGTGACAGTAACCCTCCGGAACCGTCGCTGAATGGTTTTCAAGGACAAAAATGTAGTTGACGAAACTATAAAATTCACACAAAAAAAATTTAATTGAGGAAGCTATAAAGTAAATGAATTCAAGAAATGTTAAGATAAAAAAATAAAGAAAATACTACAGTAGTTGACGATACTATAGAAATCCAGTGAATTGAAGAAAAATAAATTGAAGAAAAATTGACGCATACACTAACAGCCATGTGCTAACAGATGTAAAAAGACCTCTCCCTACAAACAACAGAATCATTAAACAGGTATCATTCGACGACACCATACACGCAAATACGATATCTCACTAGGAAGGGGATACTGTGGCGACTTAAGCTAATTAATCCACACCACCATTAATCTCATGGATTAAATAATTAATTTTACTATAAAATAGAAAATATTGCCCGAACCGCGATAAAGTGCACCACCAATTTGAAAATATTTTAATGAAATTATGGTAGGGATTAGCGTATATTTCAATTACATAAATGAAATTTTGAAGATTATTTAAAAATACGCGCATAAAAGACCAAAATATGCAACAGTACATTTCATTGGCTGTTTCCATAAAATTAGCCTATTTACACTAGTCATAGTAAGGGAAATGAGACTTTTCGGCGCAGCCAAGTCCGGCGCAAAGACAATTCGCTGCAGGGAAATTTGGTGCAAGGTTGATTCGGTGTAACCGGTTTCGGCGCAAAACGATTCGGCGAAAAAAATTTTTATTTCATTTTGTACTGCATTATTATATATTGCAGTGATCCTTTCAAAAATATTGATTTTTACATGCACTTCAAAGTACCTCGACTATCCCCTGATTGCGGGAGATGAGACTACTCGTCGTCTCTCAGGTTGGCTTCTTAACTTAAGTTGAATTGCTCTTTCTCAAATTAAACAAATTTGTTTTCCAAAAATAAATGTAATCGAATTCAAAATTTAAATAAATGCAAAACATTAATATTCTCCAAAGGGATGGCACTTGCAATTCTACCTTATCCAAAACGTCGGCTTATCAATTGCACTTTTCGTTTGCACAAATATAATTTTAAATTTTCCAATTTTAAGTTCAAATCAAAATAAATAACTTTAACTGCTCTTTTCAAATTAGCCAAATCAATCAAATCTACTACCGCTCGGTAGCAACTTATCAAAAAAAATATTCAAATCAAATCCAAATCTTAAAAATAATACGCAGTATTGCAATACGCATAAAAATCACTTTATTCAAAATTAGAATCAAAATATTACTCACAATTATAATACGCATAAAGAATCAAATTTCAGCGGGCATACAAATTCTCACATCCGCTGTCGGCCATAGTTGGCCAAAAAAGCCCCGTATCTCTTTCGATTCGCTCCCACCTCTCTAATTTTTCAATCTTACAACTTAAATTTACTAAAACAAAATTTTCAAAATCTTCAAAATGCACAGGGTGGGTGCGAATCCCTTTGAAACACCACAATATATGTCACGCTCATAGAATAATAATTAAAATAACTTGAAATGTTATTTTACTAATATAGTAATATTATTAATATAGTAAAATAATATAGTAATATTAGTAAAGTAAAGTAATAAAGTAATATTATTAAATACTATAGTAACATGACATTTCATAATTTGTACCAACAAATTTTTAATAAATATACAAATGCTAACACTTAAGTCATTTGGCGCCGAACCGCGTGTGCGCCGGATTGTCTTTACGCCTTACTGGCTGCGCCAAACCGGCTAGGCCGATCCGGCTGCTTTAAAAAGTCCTAGACCCATAGTAAGTTTTTATTTTATTAAACTATTTTTAGACATTATTCGCACTTGATTAGTACACCGGTTTTTATCAGAACCAAAAATTTATTGAATTAAGGTTTCAATTATTTTAGTACCTAATGGCTAAGATTGAAGATTGAAGTTAAACAGTTGTACCTATCTTAGTTCAATAAATTCAAAGGAAAGAATCGAAGGAAAATTTGTTTGGAGAAGTAAATTATTTTTGCGTGAACTTACTTACGAAAGAACGTTTAATTATATTTCATGACTAATGTATGATGAGTCAAACATGATGAGTCATACATGATAACATCATTAAGTCATCCAAATATTACTTAGCTTGCACTCTAGAAATGTATAGAAATGTGTAGAAATTCTATGGAAATTTCTGGAAGCTGCATTTATGTATAAATGCAGAGTAAGCTACGGTGACAAATTAATTCCAGTTTGAACGTACAAGTGTGAACATAAATAAAGTGTAAATAAATAGTAAAGTGATAACCAATATACCGAGTGTTTAAATAAATACAGACTTAGTGTTAAATAAATTGTAGTGTAATTTAGTATTAGGGTTAATCTTAGTGTAGTAATTGTTTTATTGTTATTAACTGTATCTGTATAATTTGTTGTAGTCCTTTAGAATTGAATAAACGTTTTAATTTTCGTTACACTATTTTCTGGTTAAAAAATTTTTTAAGCTCTATATCAAAATTCACCAGAACTTTCTAGATGTACGGAAAGCAAAATTTAATTTGTAAGCAATACAAATATATTTTTAATTTTCTTTTCGCTTCACGAAATGAAAATATTTTAAGATACAATGTTATTAGAAGTTAATTATAGCTTTAGGGTTGGTAGGTGTGGAACGAACATAAAAAACCGGCCATGAGATATATGCAAAAATAACTTCTAATATTATTAGTAGATTTTCACTGCTTAATTAAATATCTTCTGGATGTAATTAACCAAACAGACCACATTATATACCAAATATTAGAGTATTACTCTCTGACAGTATTTTAAATTTCGCGAAGGCGTAGCCTTCGTGCATTAACAATATAGAAAGACTGTTATTATGCAATATCATTAGGGCTGTTATACCCGAATATTAAAAATCTGACTTGATTAAAAAAATGAGAAGGTAGCTTTAAGCTGATTATTATATAAATCCTTCACATAATTGTGTCACTTCTGGTCACCTTTAAAAATTTCAATCAAACTAACTAATAAAAATTTAAATTTAATTTTTAAATTTAAATTTAAATTTTTATTTTGAAGACGGAGCTAGAATAAAATTGTAGATTTCCATTGGTCAATTGGAAATATTTCCACCCATGTGACATTACCAATTATAATAATGTGTTCAACTGTCATAATAAGTGACATTTTCAAAAATGATGACACTGAATTAAACAAATGTTGCCAATATTTACCTTATCTGATAATTTTAAATTGATAACTGAATTATATAAAGTGTGATGTGGGTTATATGCGGTGGGCATTCCAGAAGTCAAGGGAATAGAATTCTAAATTCTACATTTTTAAGTAAAACATTTTTTAAATGTAATTTGTGAGCTAAGCTATTTTTTCAAGAACATTTAAGCTGATCGATCTTTAAGATATATATCACTTTGACCACCAGACCACCAAATTAATGAGCGACAGTTTTAGGAAAAGACAGCTGTTTTTTTCTTAAGAAAATGTTATTAAATTAAAATCGTGGTCTATTAATCAAGTTTCTTTTGTCCGTATTATTATGTAATAGTCCTAATTCATCCAAGTGCCTACATAAAATTTTAATTCTTCTTTTTGAGTAATCTTATTAGCAGTAATGAAATTTTATCGATATTAAAATTCTTTACTAAACATTCTGCATTTTGCGGCGCTATAGTGAGATGATATTAATAAGTTGAAGAAAATTCATCTTATCTTGCAAGATATTCTAAAAATTTTATTATGGGGTAGGTAAGTACATAGTAATATTTATGTCGACCCACATTTTGAATTAATTTAAACCAGGCATAGATAAACTAAAATTACCATAATTTAAACTAATTAGAAGTTGTAAGACCTTATAACAATCACATTTAGAAAATTTAGTACAGCTATAAAGCAGCAAAGTTTTTTTCAAATTTTCGAACATTTTGCATTATTAAATTATTTATTTGCGTCTGAACTAAAAAATAATTCGATAAATTAAAGAATATTAAGATAGAGAAAAATCTCATTTTGCTTTCAGGTCTTCTATATGATATATTAATTAAAAAAAATTTGAAAAATAGTTATTAATATAAAGTTTGTTATTGAATGTAAAAACTAATTAGATTTCAAACCAAAAAATTATTATTATAAAATATTAATGCTCTTTATACATTAATCTATAATGCTGCACAAATGCGCTCTATTAAATTGCGCTACTGACGTCACATATGTGTATTTTTAATGCTATAATAATTGGTTTATTTCTATCAAACGAACATGCCAAAGACTCGTGTCGATTTCAACAAACTATGACTGAATATATTTATTCAAAAATATAACAAAACTTTAAACAATAATGGCAATCTTTGACTAGTAACAGATATACGCCTACTAAAGAAATGTTAAAGATTCTTAATATTAGCAGTGTAGAGTAATGAGCTGAAATTAAAATAATATAAGTAATAATAAAATCCAAAAAAAATATAGTTTATATTTTATGTAATATTCAAATAATTTATTTTTTTTATTTGTACAAATTTTTATAATATTCTGGGATGCTAACAATTATTTAAATTTTTACAGCATATTTGACAATAAGTGCTAGAAATTACGAATTATTCAATTAGGACTGAATTTTGCTTGAATAAAAATTTCTCACATTTCTTCCAGCATTGTACACAAAATATGTAACATTACTTCTCAAAGTATTTATTTTAAATAGTGACTTTATTTAATAATTTAAAAAATTTATTTGAATATTTTATGAAGATATTTAAAATGTCCTATAATATTATAATTTATTATGCATTGTAAAACTTGAAAGGTATCGTTGGATTTCAATTGGAATACATATTGTATTGAGCGAATCAAAAGGAAATAATAAAATAATTTTTATTATAAATGATTTGTTAGTTTAACCTTTAACACGTAACACTGCAATAACCGTAAAAAATTTAAAATAATGTGAATTAAAAACTTTCCAATGAATTAAATTTTCTAGATAACAGTTTAAGCGAATAATTATTATTGTGAAGTAATTATAAACAATTCAAACAAACAAATTCTCGTCTAGTAATGAGTAATAATATAAATACAATATAAATCAAACAAATGTCTATCTTGCCAACGTTTCGAAAAATTCTATATTTTCATCTTCAGGGCTAAAAGCAAATGGTACATAATGAAAATATACTGGCAAGGTCCGTCAAAAAACAAGAAAAACGGATAAGGTTACACTCACCAAAACAGGTAAAGGTAACTTTATTCACTTTAAGGTTTTTGTAGTAAAAATAATGCTTTTTTAATTGCAAAATTATAAAATAATCACAAAGAATATTAAAAAATTGAAAATAACCTTTTAGTGCTTTTCAGTAAGCACGAAATATTAGTGGAAAGTTTTGTATGTGCAATAAATAGGTAGGTACTTACGTGATAATTAATGTGATCATAAACCATACCGCCATTATGGTAGGCCAATAATGCAACTTTATACTAAGATTATTATAAAAATTAAAAATTTTTCCATAAGGACCGTTTTCGGTAAAGGTCGTTATTTTATCTTTATTAACTGTCATTAAAAATTCACGTATGTGATTCACTGAAATAGGCTTCATTTTTAGACTTACGTAGTTTTCATCGCTGTGTTCAGCGTTGTTATGTCTATTAAGCCTATCGACGGTAAAGTGGAGTAGCTTACATCGATTAACAAAACTTATTAATAAATAATCATTGTGAGAACTTGAATTTCTTACTATTCCGTTATAGAATGGATTTTAACCTTACAAGTTGTAAAATTTTACTATTCAGTAAGCAAGCCTATAATTGGGTTAAAAACTTTAAATTTCATAATTGCTATAAGTTTATAAGAAATGACAGTAATACAAATCCCATTCTATCTTTTTATATTGGTTATTCAATTATTGTAAAAATCTAAATCGTCAAGTTTACGAAAGCTAACGTATTTTTTTAAAAGTAAGTACCAATCTATTTAAGAATGTCACAATTTTTATTTAACTAAAAGATTCACGATATAAAATCAATGAACACCTACCATACTTTCCAATTTTAAGTAACTTAAAATAATGTAATGATGAACTTTAATTTTGAATCTCGCGCCGTCGATTTTCTAAATTCAAACTCCATGGGTTTGATTAAGTAAAATATATTACTAAAAATAAAAATTATGCCTATAGTGTATTTATTATACCCAAACTATATAAACCACGAATCTATCGATTTTAATAAATTTATTAAATCGCGCGGTAAATTTAAATATGCTGAGAAAAAGTTATTGCTTAATTTATAAATCGTAAAGATTTAAACACGAAAAGTAACAAATTAAATATACTGTCCGAGTAAATATTTTTAAAACACATTTGCTTTATTTTCGTCTTTATGGTCTTCTTTTAAACTGGGGTAATAGGCAAACAAGCAAGCCATTTGAATGAAGCTTGCGTTTCATTACACACAGTATACTTGGCTAGGAAGTTAATTAAAATTTAGAGATTAAAACAGTTTAGGTATACAAATGTTGCCATTCATATTGTGACTTACATAAAATTTACGGTTAAATAATTTCTAGCCGTTCTAAGTTTCATTATTATCAAATTTTAAATTAATATCAACGTAAACTATGCACTAGTCCGAATGTTATTTCATTCTTTGTTCAAGTCCGCTACTGGTTTGTATATTTTAATGGTATAATAATATTATGCTATAAAATATTCCATTATCAAATTGAAAGGGATGATGATTTTAATTATAATGACTATTTAATTATGCTGTATTTTCCTTCAAAGCTACCCAAATGGGTAACTTAAAACATCAACTTTTTTACGATTTTATACTTCGTGCAAATTTAATCCTAACTGGCAATTTGCTAAGTAATAAAAGAAAATTACGAGATACCTTCATGAGACACGAAAAGCTTTACGAAAACGCCTTCAAAATTGTTTCGATTCAATAATTTGATTCTATGATGGGATCTCACGTACGTATCTACAAAATTTATATAAACTTTGCTATTTAATAATATAACAGATCGAACATTGATTATATTAATGCAAGCAAAATAACGTGTGTTGATTTTAATAGTTTTCACCTTAAAAAATATTTCTTATAGTTCAGTGTGAAAGATTTTAAGTTTTTAAATTTGTTATTAAATAAAAAAAGTGGCAATGCGATAAAAATGTCTAAAACAATAAAAAATAATTATATTGTAAATTTATACCTAAGTTTGCTACGCCTTTTTATTAAATCAGCCAATCCCGAGCAAGGTTAAATTTAAAATTAAAAAGTAATACATTTCTAAACTTACCTAGTAGTTTCTTCAATTACTTTTTACCAAAAAATACTTCAATTACGATAAAATATTTTTTGGAATTCTGGCATAGTTACACTTCAACTAACTTATAAACAGTAAACGCAAAAAATGCATAAACATTACGAATAAAAGTTTGATATAAAGTTATAAAGAAAAGCAGGACTGCAATTATATATATTTTAATATTGTTGATTATTATTTTTGATAATTAGATAAATTTATTATTAAATATTTTTTTGCTATTAAACCCTCTTCAATTCTTCCATTATTTGTAAATGGTTCTCGCAGCAAAAACTGTTAAATTTTTTTTTCTATATTTACTTACGTACAAGTAAAAGTGCGAGCGCTACTTCTAATGAATGAAAGAGTTCAGACAATTGTAAATTGAAAAAAAAGTTTAATTATTCTGCGATTAAAGCAGAATACAAAAACTTAGTTTGTAAAATATTTAATTTCGGTCCTGAAGTCTTGAGAACACTTTTGTATCGGCGCTTATGTGTTGTTCAGCATGACTGGCAGTTTTCTTTACAAGTGATTTTCATTGCTAGATAATTATACCAAGTTTTCGGTAACTAAACAGATAAAGTAATGCTTTTAAAAGTATTTTCTTGTAACAGGCATTTTGCTTGTTACATTATTTTATCTTAATGATGTTCTATTATTAATAGTTATATTCCTTAATATCAAAAATTACATTAATAATTACGTAAGGGTTTGTAAATGTTGTTTGTAATAATAAAATTATGTTAAAATTACTTTAATTTGTTATTAGAGATTGATTTAAATAGTATATTACATAACAAGTATGGAAAAAGGCACATTTCATTACACTGTCTTTCGTATATCTCTCTAAAAATCTGTCAAAAATTATGTCATTTTAATTTTAACAGTTTTTTAAATTATTATCTTTAATTTTATTAATTTTATTTAATTTGCAATCTGACACTAATTGTTCACGCCCTCTATGGAGAATACCGTAAGGTATATAGCTTTAAGACCGGCTGAGCGTCTTTGCATAAATTCACAGTCGCAAACAGCATTTGAAAATGTGAACCTTGGTTGTAAAACATAAGTAGTACATTATGAAACATATTTCCAAAATTAAATTGGAGGTTTGTTACTATTTGTTTCAAAAATACATAGATTTGTTTTTAGTGTAGTCACCAAGCAATTTTAAGTTTTGCTTGGTATTCCGTTTTAACGCAAGAAACAAATTTATTGTCCAATTATTTTATAAAACTGGATTCCCTACCTTGCACATTAATTTTGTAAATGATTATTCTGTTTTCTTTATATACTATATATTTCAGTGTTAATAAAGAAAAATTGAATCTTCACTGCCCTTCGAGTACCTCAGCTTGCCCCTACATGCGGGAGATAATACAGTCAGTCTCAAGGAATTGGTTCAACGTTCAAAAAAATAAATATCAATACTAAAAATTCGCCTTCGAAAACTTCCAATTGAATTTATTTCAAACTTTAAAATTTTTATATTTGCTGAAGGGTTTCAACTTACGATTTCAATCTATAAATTGAGCAAAGCAATATCAGTAATGCCATACATTCGGCTCTATTTCAATACAATTTTATATTTTCTTTTCTTCCAATTTAATGAACATCAAAATTCCATTCAAAAATAAACTTTCTTTATTATTAAAAATAAATATCAAAAAACTCACATTAACAATTTCAAACTATTTCTGATCACGCTTGACCAAAATACTTTCAAACAAATGAAATCAATATTCAAATTACAATATTTTAAAAAAAAAATCGCAATAATAAAAAACTACTATTCAAAAATTTACGGAGCCAAAAATAGTCAACCGCTCCGGCGGCCATCTTTGGCAAAAAGCCCCCACTCTACTCAAACACCCGCTAACCTTCGCTCTACAAAACTTTAACCGGCCAATTTTAAAATTACAAAAATATTTACAATTTATAACAGAGAGGTCAAAATCATTTTTGTGAAAATCAAAATTGTGAAAATCTCACCTCTACAGAAAAACGCCTTGCTGGAGTGCACACATCTTTTTAGCATAAAACTCTTTTTCTTTTTGAAAAATTTTTTGAAAATTTTGAAAAAATTTTTCTTTTTGTTTAAATATTAAATAAATTTTCAATCGCATAAAATTTTAGTTTCTAATTTTTTAATTGTGGTCATGTAAATTTGTTGTTAAAATATTTTATTTTAAGTGGTCATGAAAATGTTCTTGCGTATTCTGTTGCGCAGCTGTTCGACTTATAAAACTAATATTTATAGTGAAACAATTTTCAATATCACCAAAATCTAGAAAAATCTACAATTTTTATCTTCTAACACTTTTACTTTAATTAAAACAACTATTTATTTGTAATCAAAATTAATTTTATTCTGAATATTTATAAAAGTATCAAATTTTTTACCTCAACGGACGAACATCAGTCCGTTGATTTTACGCTTCTTGGCGTAAAGCCTCGCTTCAATCTCTTCTGTTACCAACATTATAACAAAATAAATATTTTACAAAATTTTAACTGTACAGAGCGTAATAAATCTCTAATTCAAACAAAATAAACTTTTAAATTTGTAAAAATAAACAAAACATAATCTTTAACGGTTTCAAAACACGACAATATACAGAGTGGTATGCAATATCACATTTTGTTAAATTTATGAAACAAATTTTATTTAAAACGTATAATATTATTTATTGAATCAGATGTGAACAATTTATCTTGCAATTTATTTACGATCCTATTTATTTTACAACTTGCGATTTTCGCAATATTTTAAAACATAGTACCACCCTATCTCTGCTAAGTTAGTCGAGGGTAATAACTAAGATAATTTTCTTTTAGACGAACGATGACCACCTTGCTCACTGGTATAAGGATCAATACTACGATACTGTTGTTGTTTAGAACAATAAAACAAATATTAACATTTATATTGCTATGACCCGAGCTATACAAATCTATAAAATTTGCTTAATTCCAAAATTACTCTAGCTGAGTATCCATTATTTAACATGAGACTCTTCAGTGTTTAAAATCGTCAATTTAAATTAAAATATGCTTATTATTTTACCTTGCATGTGGTATTGGACTTTGGCTTCACGTGGGCGCTCGCTTTGCATATGGTATTCGAGCTGGCGTCTGGTCAAACAAATTTGTTGCGATGTAATTTTAATGCATCGACTAAAATATCACAATTTCTTCCAATTTTTATGTTTTCAACACCCACTTCACACAATTAAAACAAACAAAACAATTTTTATTTTTTAATAAACTTACTTTTGTTTTATTAATAATCAAAATTAAATTATTATTGAAGGAATGATGTTCGTCCGCCCGTATATTCGACGTGAAGGCCTCAGCCCAAGTCTTCTACTTCTTACTTTCAAGTCCCACTCTCTTTACTTTATATTTTTCGTTCTCTACCTTATTTTCATAGCAAATTTAACAAACATTTTTGTATACAATATTATACAAATAAATACTAAACAAATTTAAACTTTAAAATTATTTACAAAATAAATGAATTAATGGTTTATAGCATTTCGAAACACGACAATATATTGCGATGACCCCAGTTTCTCCAAAATCCAAATTTATTATTAAATCGCACGTAATTTAAATTCAAAGTAAAATTCTTTCAAGGGATCGCAGTTTTGAATTTAACCTTAATCAAATCGCCTTGTTATCTTCCACACATTCGGTCTTGCAAATGTAATTTTAATTTTTAAACTTTACAGTCCAAATCCAAATTTATAACTTGAATTGCTTCTTCCAAACTAACCAAATCAATCAAATCTACTACCGTTCGGTAGCCGCTTATAAAAAATATCCAAATTATTAAAATATCAAAAATAATCATCCAAAATGACGCAATAATGCATTCGCATAAAATCACTTTATTTAAATCAAAATCAAAATTATTACTCACAAATTCAAAATAATATCAAAACTCAGTGTATCAAAAATCAAATTCATCGGGCCTGCAAAATCACGCACCCGCTGTCGGCTATCGTTGGCACCAGAAGCCCCTATCTCGATCCTTTTCTCCCCACTCTGTACTTTTCCAATTTAAACGTTTAAAAATCAAATTAACAAATTTTTACAATTTAGCACAGGGTGGGTCGAAATATTTTGTTTCACGACAATATACACTTGGTAAGATTCCCACTGATAAAAAAAATAGGCGAAATCTAATACTTGGTAATTTCCAAACTAACGTTTTTATCATTGCCTCCGTGTTTCGGAGGGTTTGTAGAACCGTTCTGAAAGAAGTCTAATATTCAGCAGTATAGATAATAAAGCCTAAGTAAAGTAGGAGTATTTAATTGTAATTTAAATTTATTTAAATTGTGATATTATCAGAATCATACAATCACAGTGATCAAATTAAAATCGGAAACAGAATTCTTTACAAGTGTTAAGATAGTCTTTAATAAATTTCATCTAAATACCTTTGCCCCCTAGCACGACAAATTAAAAGGTATTGCTGCTTAGCGTGATATTTTACCCCGTAATAGTCGGGTTTTTGCCTAGCGAGACGGCTATTCGTATTCGATAATCGACATTCATTGGCAAATAATTAATCAAAATTTTTGGAAAAGTTGTAATATGATTTTAAATTTGCTTACATACGTTTATAAGTAATGTAATAAATTCTTTCATCATATGTGGTTACGGAACGCTTTCACAAGTAGTGAATGTAAAAAATGTTGTCAACGCTCGTTGGGAATTTAATGTTTATTCAAACCAGACGTGTAACCATTACATTTGCATAAATTAGCATAAAAACGGATTATTCAAATATTATAAAACATACATTATGAAAAATTATTTAAATATTTTCAGGATATTTGCTAATAACTTAAAATTGACATTGATAAAAGTACTTCGAGGCGTACGAAAGTCAATGTCAAGTATCAAAGAAAAACTGGATTAATATTTTTGTATCTGTTAAAATATGCATTTACCTAATAAGTTAGCTGAACAACTGCTGACACAAAGATACCCAATTCCTAAACTTTCTCTTGACCGTTTCTGTGCTTCGGAGTGCACGTAAAGCAGCTGAAAGGTTCTGATGAGTTACTGCTGAAATAAACAGTCTAAGAAATAAGAAGATTTATAATCTCTTTACGAGATTTATAATCTCGAAAAATAAAAATATACTTTGTACTAACGAGTACTTATATCAAATCGTGTCAGATCTGCAACTACGGATGGTGAGACAACTTATAGATTTTGCAAATTGCTGTCAAAAATTAAGCTTAAATCCTAGCTTTGTTGTTAACAATCAGTTAAATTAAAAGTTATGCTGAGCTGATTGGTACAATTTTCTTTTACTTTGTAATTACATTGTTCTACAGTATATAATTATTTTATCCTATTTGTAATTATATCGATTGTAAGTCAGGAGTGATTAAACAGAAGTACTTAAACTAAACAAACTAAACAAAATATTAAAATAATGAATTTTAACTGTTAAGTAAAAAATACATACTTACATAGAAAAATAATATTTAAAAAACAATAAAAACAACAACAAAATTAACATTGAACAGGTTTGGACTTAGAATATTTGAATATTCTATATTTTACATTATATATATTACATAATATTATATATTTTACAATTATTATTGATTATCAGTAGTATTTAACATAAGAAAAACGTAAAAATAAAAAAAGAAAAACATGAAATTCTTTTTTATTAAATTTTTTTATTTTTTATTAAAATTAAAATAACCAAGAAATTAAAAAAATTACTAAAATTGAATATGACTTATCAAATAGAACTAAATAACTAAACTATCAACTTAAAAATTCATTTTTTAGGTTATTTTTATATAGTATACAGAAGTAAGAAAAACTAATTTTTGGGTTGTGTGGACAATGTATATCAAACAAAAAATTCGTTTAAACCAACGTTTCGAAAGATTTATTCTCTAAGCTTTACATTGTCTACACAACCCAAAAATTTTTTTTGACGTGATAAATTCTTATAAATCAATATACCGACTGCACGCACGAAAAACATGACTCATTGTCACGTTCCGCCTGAGCTATGCGTGCAAGCGAGAGCGCGGAACAAGCGATAGAGAGGCACGATTGGCTTTGCGTTTATAAAATGAAGTGAATATTTTTTAATGTTGAATACTATTGTTGATGGAGCGCCAACATTATTTTATCGAAATACATAGACATCATTTGAATTATAAAATGTCATTAAAAAAACTTTGTCCGGCGTGATGTTCGAACTCGCGATCACCAAATGAAGCAATTATGTTACAAGCACATAACGCACTAGGCTATTGAGGGTTAATGTAATAACGTTGTTTTAATTCGTATTATCTGTTACATAAACATAATTCAATTCAATTCATAAAAGTATGCAATTTTTCATCAATGTTTTCTTATGACGTTATCACGTAAAATTATCGTCCGTAAACCGACTTTACAGACAACCCGAGTGCCACGTATTTTTTTTTTTTATTGTTACTGGACGAGATTTGTTTACACTTATACAGAAGTATTATACTTAGACGAAAACTTTGTACTCCTATTATTTTTTTTTTGCGGAATTTAGCTCTAAATAATGTGAGTGTAGTATTTAGTTACTCTAAAATACTGACAATATGTGTATTTGTTTAGGGATCAAACGCATGTTTATAGCATAACAATCCAACCCAAATTTTCTTTTATAAAATGGTAATCATAGATTCTCATCTTGTTATAAATGCGATTAGTAGTCATGGAATGCTGCACGATGAAACAGGATGTATTTTTTACAAAATTATGCCAAAAATGCAGCTTATGATTAAGAGATTTTTTAACTCGAATATTACACGCGAATTGTGTGGCTCTTTCCACTTTGTTAAAAAACAAAAACGTAGCAGCAAATATTCAATAAGTTAAAAAAAAAATTCACCAAACTCTACAAGATTAGTTTAAGTTTCAAAAGAAATTTTAGTCGTATTTTTGATATTTGACTGCTGACTAGTGAGCTTGCCGACCACTGGTCTACTTTATTTGGTCTAAATCTGGCGGTATTCTAGAGATTACCCTCAAGACTTTCTAGTATGTAATAGTTTGAACAATATGAAAATTTATCCTTTCAACCAATTTATTCTTAATGCGATTATACTAGATGATTATTAAATACCCACCCAGATCTCTCGGATTGTAACAATAAAACTTAGTATGTGCTTTTTTAGATTTAAATTTAGTTTATAGATATTTTGAGAAAGTATTGAAAATTTGGCTCTGGCTGGGCGGCACTAAAAGTTATATTTGACCAAAAGGAATACCCTAAACATAATAATTTTTACATAATTTAATAATTTTCAAATATTACTTACTGTAAAGTTTATTTCTGAAAGCTTTTACCTGTCTTTTAACTTTAAAAACTGCTAAGTGCATTGTTTGGTAACCAAAGTAGTACTTAACATACATAGTACATGGTTAGTATATACACTATATAGGTATAATTGCTATTTTGTTTAGAAATCGAGCACTAGGTTTAATCAAACTAAAATTTAATTTATCTATCGTGAGATCTTATTGGGTACTTTGAAGCTTTGAAGGATGTAATTTCATTCAGTGAACCTAGATATAATTAATTTGACAAATTAACAATTTCATTTTAAGTGACTTCTCTCTACATTTCTATCTCAAGTCTGTTCCTACCAGTTTCACAGTTAATTCCTGATTTCAGTCTCATAAATTACTTATAAATTATTATATAGAATGAACATCACATTTATGCTATCATACGCTAAGCTATGTATGTTACTGTTAGCAGAGCTTTCAAATTTATTGTTAAGTTATATTGATCAGTTAGTTATTTTTCTTTTGCACCACTCTGTATGCCAAAATTTTAAATAGGAAGCGGTTTACATTGGATTAATATTTGATATGCGTGTTGTGACATCAGATTCCATATATCCAAAATTTATTATTTCTTGTCTTATAAAATCGATAATCTCATGTTAATCATTAGATCATCCTGTATGTACTATGTATTAAAACCCCGATTATACATAAAAGAAACTTTATTGTATGTGGACTTGACTTAGCTTATAAATTATTGGTTCAAAGCTATTTTAAGGATATAAAGCCTGACGTCGGCGATTAACTAAGAGAAAGCAAAACCAAAGCTAAAAGTAAATAAGCTTTTACAGCTTCCACATGAATTTATAATAATACGGTTTACTCTAATCAGACTGAACTTGGATAGAAAGGGATCTTTTTGAAATAAATGATCAAGACTAAATATTTTAAGTTTGAAAAGATATAAAAGATTTATAAGTTCAGGAAATCGAAAGACAGTTACTTCGAAGCTATAGCTACAAACTTGCAACTCCGCGTATTATATGATTTAGTATTTCCTGAAATTTCAAGACGTAAGAACGGCACTAGAGAGGTTTCTGTTTGCATCACCGAATGAATAGCTTCAGATTTTTTTAATCGCTTCCTTGATCTGTCTTATCCTTATTTTGGAATAGAACCAAACCTGGCTTTCATCGTTTGAATACATTCTGTCCGCCATCAGACGTTGGATGCATTATTATAGCAGTAGTAACAAAAAATTTTGAAACTCAACATTGAAATGATGAAACATACTTTCACTTTTAGCAATGGCAATAAGTAATTAACAATATTTATTTAATCACTTCCTAAAACAAAAAAATTAATTTGTTTACTGAACAAACAATCCAGGTAGGTACCTTTTTGATTTGATTAAATTATGATCAGTAAATAAATTAGTAATTGGTAGATCGTTATTGACTATGACGACAATAACAAAATCATTTGCCATAACAAAACATAAACAAGCTGTTCATTTTCGTTAACAATATTTAAAATTAAAAAAGTTTGGATTTATTAAAACTGGGGAAGCATTTACAAATTTCAAAGAAAGCCTTGTGCAGTAGTGGAAGGAAATCATCTCTGTGATGTTTTATTCACAAACAGGTATTTCCCGACTTATGGGAATACCAAATTTTTATTCAGTAGATTTCTTACTTCTTGAGATGCGAAATAGAATAAACAACTCAAACAAGTTAATGAATAATAACAACCTTGACCAGGTCAATGTTAAATTTAGTAATAATTATATT
The DNA here is from genome assembly GCA_911387805.1 of Cantharis rustica. Lineage (NCBI taxonomy): Eukaryota > Metazoa > Arthropoda > Insecta > Coleoptera > Cantharidae > Cantharis > Cantharis rustica. The sequence goes on from OU426879.1 coordinate 44,414,854, forward strand.
TGAATATACACAGTATCAATAATTTGGTTGGTGCAATCAGTCAGCAGTGGTAATCAAAGTAAGTACAATTAATCTTGTCTTTCTTAGTCTTATTTGTTATTTCGCGTTTTAAAACTGCCTCGAACAAAGTAATTAAAATTTTATCAATTAAGAAAAATTAGTTTATGCCGAGTTGCGTTGAAATGAAAAAAATTTTTAATTAATTAAAAGCATAAAATTTGTATTTTTAACCCGTAATTAATTTACACAACAAAAGAAGTTTTTACTTCGCGAAAATTAAATTAGTACGTTTGGCTATAGAATTCAAAATTTTAAATTCATTAAGCTTCATTCTTTCAACTAATTTTTCGTTTTCTTTTCAAATTAACACAATCTGTGTTAGACAAGTCATTTTTTTACTACAGGATAATAAATTATGTTTATGACATAATATACACTTTTTCTCAAAGTGCCTTTTTGTTTCATCGATAAAATCAAAACAATAAAACTTCGTTCTAACTAGCCGATAAAATCTGGATTGCTTGAAAAACGGCTTCAAGGGAATACATTTTGAATTTTTTTATTGGGTGAATATTTCTTCTATAACAGCTCAGACAATAAAATTATAAAGTGTTGGTTACATAATTGTTTATTTCAATCACATAAATAAAACAAAAAAAACTTTTCTGTTCCAGATGTATTATTTATACGCAGTGCTTAGTGCATTATTCCTAGTTGCTAATGCAAAAAATTCATCTCCATGTCCTGGATTGTTCTCAATCGTCTCGGAACAACCAGGCAACCAGGAGGCTAGTCTCACCCTTTATTCTGAAGTAGACCTCCATGGACTTTGGGTTCGTCTAATATTTGATAGTGCGCTCAAGGAGGTCACAGTACAGGTAAAGTATTTATTCAAAGATACAGTGCAACCTCCATAGTTGGAACCTTTAAAACATTTTCCATAATTGGAAAATTTAATTTTGTAAAATGGTTTTGTTAGTTTCTTTATTAATTTTTACTTTGAAAATGCGTGTAACCATTACACGCAATTGAAGTAAAACTTTTTTAGTATTAAGTTAAAAATAAAAATATAAACACAGGATATTTAAATGGCTGTCAATATTATAATCATCACAGAGGGCTCTTAATTCAGTAGAATATCTAGCAAACCAAAGTATGAGCTTAAATGAAATCTGAATATAACTTTAAATTATAAACAAACTTGACAGACAGTCACAAATTCACAATAGAAACTACTTTCATTATAATTATTAGCACGCTAAGAGCTAATGTAGCTATCTTTTTTTAACGAATACATTGGGTATCATTATTATTTTCGATATTTTTAAAGTCGACTCCTTATGACAAATTTATTTCAGTTTGTCTTAGTTGCACCTATGCTACTAGTTATTAATTTAAAAATACCGTATTTCCGTAACGCATTTCCGTTGCATTGTCGAATTTACCCCTAGTGGCGTCTAAAGAAGTTTTACTTCAAAAAATTGAATTTGAACATGGCTTTATATGAATTAATTCTGATTAACAAGGTTGCACTGTATATATTTTAGATTTATATTTATGCCAAATAGATTTATTTTGTCGATAAGTTTTGATTTGATTTATTTAAAATGATAAGAGAAAATAAAACATAGTTGTGGTAAATGGATTTACTTTTCACTATAGTTGGCTACTTTAGTTTAATACATAATAAATTTTATAGCGAAAATTTAATTAATTTTATGTTTTATTTCGAGTGGGTTTGCAGTAGGTAATTTGCAAACATGCGTTAGTGATATACACGACATTCATTTATATTTTATGGTTTTATTTTGATTATATAATTTAAATAGTATATATGATGTATGCTTATGGCCAAGCACGAGACTAATAATTCAATTTGCCAAACTTGGTATATTTACACGCAAAGGTATATTCATCATTTAAAATTTTAAATTTATTCCTTTGCCAGTAAAAATCTAATAGTTTATTTTCAATTTATGTGTTACCGCTCCTATTTTTAATTTATCCCCTAAAGCATTTATTAAAGGCTATTCCATAATTTTTTAGTCATCGTTTCGAAGGAGCAGGAATAGGTTGGTAGTACCCACCTAAATTTTTATATTATATATATATTGCTGTGTTTTTTTGTCAGGCAAGATAAAACAATTGTATTTTTTTTTAAATGTAGCTCTAAATTAAAATAGCGAATCATGATAGACTAAAGAAATGTAGAGTTATTAGTTTTGTTAAGTTTATAATTCAATATAAACTAATTTTATGTTTTACAACTATGCATCGTTGTACAATTACTTTGCACTGTAACCCTGTACGACTGCAAAGTAACTTGTTTTATGACGTTGGAGGTTTTATTGGCCATTCAACTAAGTCATTACTTTCTCTGGGTATACTATTTATGTATACATATGAAAGCTACAAAAAATGCACCACGTAGGATATGAATAAAATAGAATTAAATAAAGGGTCTCATACACTTTTCATCTTGAGCTTCTGCCATACACATACATATACACTGCACGAAAGTAGCGAGTGCCAGTAAAATCATAAATTCGTTCAATTAACTATTACATTAATGACGAGTGGTCAACTCAGTAGACCATAAATGCCGCAGGGAACTGCCACATAGTTAACTAACCATATATCAAGTAAACATACTCATTAATGATGTGGGGTGTAACCGACTCTCCTGCATGAGATTGCGGTTCGCTTAAGCTAAACCAATAGGCCAGTAGTTAGCATTCAAATGTTCAAAACGTGCTTATTATTTAAAAAATTAATTCATTTCGTTGCACTACTTTATATTAACTTTTTGAATACCGTAAGTGGCAAAAATAGCAAGGGTAGTTTCTTATGTTATGCATTCTTTAGTACTCTATTAAATTAAAATTTACGAGAAGACAGATTTTTATATACTATTAAGAAACTTAGTGCTTGGATTGAAAAGCGCATTCTTGACAGTGACTGATACGGATCTTCCTTTAACATTGATGTACTAAAAATATAAATAGACGTACTTCTGGTTTTGCACTCTACACTTACTAGCACTGCATGGTTCGATTTTACACGATTAATAAAATGCTGCAGTTCTCCCACAACAAGCTTTCGCTCGGAAAGCCTTGTGTAATTATGAGCTTTTATATCAAGAAATCCTTGCTATGATATTGGATTTAAATTTCAAAGTTTTCGCTTTTTGTGAATCCTCTCCGGAGGTTTCAATCCCAAATCCCAAACTCTTATTGAATACCGAAATTACTCGATTTAGAAAATAAAATCTCGGAATTTCCAATCACTTTTTCATCAATTGGTTTCAAAATCAACTTTTATTAATTCCATATTGTTGTGACATCTGACATCTTTTTGTCTCAAATTAAATGTTTAGCCTTAAATGTTAACTGGCATAATATTAACTTTCTGGATACCTCAAATTAAAATAATTTAAAGTAAAAAATGTAAGTAGGTTTGTAAGCTTCTTTTATTCTTAATCTCTTGGGGACTAGGATAGAAATGAAGTTAATTTTGACGGAATCAAAGGTTATGTGTTGCACGTGTTCAACGTTTTACTTTGTAACTTTGTAATATTTTTGTTCACTTTTTTGATTTTCGATTTTTGTTCTGTTGTCTTGAACTAAAAAAATACACTAGAAAATATTGTAAAATTTGTTAAGCGATGAAAAGTAGTTGGTGTGATCGACTCTTGAATTTAAAAGTACTTACTTATGAAATACAATAGAATGGTCACAAATAAACAAAAATAATAACAATGGATCGATCGATACGACGACTAATGCTGACAACCAGAATTAAATTTATTTGATTGTAACATTGAATATGTGTACTCGATGAAAGAATTACGTAATTATCATCAAAGTTTGTATTATAATAATGAATTATTATATTATTATGTTAAAGTTTGTGTGTTGATCAATTTTAAAGTAAGATAACAAAAAATTACACACCGGGGAATCACTTGAGTGTAATTTAATAGTAATTCACCTAAACTTGTTTTTGCAATATCAAGTTTATACTTGATTTTAAATGAAACTTGGTTCAAATTGCTTTAGCTCGGTAAATATCATGTAAAATTGATTCCCTTGATAGCTTCTTTTCAAATCTTAATAGGTGATTATAATTAGTACACGATAAATTCTTTCAAACGTAAAATTAGAATTAAAAATTCCTTTTTTTAAATAAATTGTATAAAATAAATATTTTTATTGTGGTAAATGCAATGCACACAATTATTTTTTATACTGATTACACGTTCAGTGAGGTTAACCTGTGGGTGATAATAATCTTTGCGTTAATTTTTTAAGATTATTTGAAGAAAATTGAACGCCATTGTCAGATATAATAATTTTTTGAACTCCAAAGACGAGAAAAATGTTATATCAACCAAAAAATGCACAAACACTTTTCAGAACTAAAATGTTTAAATTCCCTCCTATTCTCTCTCTTTTCTCTTGCAATTTGGTCGATAAATATGGAAATTTTCTCGTTTCTCTTTCTAGTTCATCGCCTGATGATGCCATAGTATGGTGAAAACGTTTGCGATAATATACTGCGATGACCCCAGTCACTCCAAAATCCAAAAATAATTCAATTCAATTAAATGCAACCAAAATAAAATAAAATCTCAATTTTATTCGAAAGAAACAAAGTTTGATTTGCCTTATCCAAAGTGTCGAGTTAACAGTCACTGGCCACACGCTGCTCTTACAAATATTATAAATTTTAATTTTCCAATATCAAATGCAAATTCAAATTTATGATTTGAATTTCTTCTTTTCCAAATCAATCAAATCAAATTAATTATAGTTCAGTAGCCACTCATAAAAATTATCCAAATTAATTCCAAAATATCAAAAATTATCATCCAAAAAGGCGCAATAATGCATTTGCATAAAAATCATTTTATTTAATCAAAATAAATACTCACAATCTCAAAAACAAGACAAATCTCAAAAATAACTCACTCGAGTCAAAAATTAACGAGCCAAAAGTCAGCCCTCTGTCTCTCGCCGCGACTCGTCGGCAAAAAGCCAATTTCCTCGTCGATTCGCCTTCACCTGTCCAATTCTACAATCCTACAACTCAAAATTATTAAAATAAAATCTTTATCAAAATGTACAGGGTAGGTGCGAATCCCTTTGAAACACCACATCTAATACCCCCGTTGCTAATGACAGTTTTGAGCGCAGCTGAAAACAAAATTAGCAAAATCTCGAAAGTGTTTCAAAAAAATCAAATCCAAAAATTTTTCTACACAACATTACAATATTTATAATTAAAATAATTTTAAATTCAACATTTATCAAATCAAATAAAATAATAAAATTGATTTTAGCTTGCGGCGTCCACTTCACCAGGATCTTGTTTCTTGTCTTCCACCCTAGACTCATCCAAAACTTCCAAATTTTCTTCTTCTTCTTCATGGTTTTCTGTTTTGCGTTATCTTGCCCTGCAACTTCCAATCTTGCGGCCTTCTGCTTCACAATTTCCAATTTTTTTACCTCCAATCTCAAAGCTTCCCGTTTTACAATTTCCAACCTTTCAAATTCCAATCTTTTAGCTTCTTCTTTCTCAGTATCCAACTTAATAGCTTCCTGTTCATCAAATTTTAATTTTATAGCCTCTTGTTTTTCGGTTTCTTGCTTTATAATTTCTTTTTCCAAAAATTCTTTTTTTTCTTCACTGGACTCTTTTTCTTTCAAAAAATTGTCATTAACCAATTCATTTTTATTAATAGCCTTGATTTTTAATTCTTTAATATCACTGTCGTGCTTGTCAATCTTTTCTTGTAAATTTGCTTCAGATTTTCTCCAAATTTGTTCCATCGTATCCATTTTTTTATATAGTTTTTCATAGTTTCTGTTGTTGTCTTCTGTCACTTTACTAAACTGCCTAATCATCTCGACCATCATAGGATTCTTCTCAGTGCCCACTATAGTACTGTTTGCATTGGGGATGAATTGTGGACTATCCGACTGTTCAAAACCTGGTCGATTCTCCATAATCAATTCAACCAATCTTTTAATTGATCAACATTACCAATTATCTCAGGGTTTTTAGCAAATTCCAAACCTAGTTTTGCCCCACGTTAAGGGATGCCAATAGATTCGATGGTTTTTATAGTTTTAAGTCCCACGTCTGGGCGCCAATAGATGCGTTGACCCCAGTCTCTCCAAATATGAAAAATAATTATTAAATCCAATTTAATTCAATGCAAAATAAAATAAAATCTCAATTTTATTCGAAAGGAACCAAGTTTGATTTGCCTTATCCAAAGCGTCGAGTTATCAATATCTCGCACATTCGCTCGTACAAATATAAATTTGAAACTTTCCAATTTTAAATAATTCAGATCCAATTTTTAATTTCAATCGCTCTTTCCAAATTTTACCAAATCAATCAAAACCATCTAATCAACTACCGTTCGGTAGCAACTCATCAAAAATTATCCAATTCCAATTATCAAAATAATCAAAAAATTACACAATTAATGCATTCGCATAAAAATCATTTTATTTAATCAAAATGAATACTTACAATCTCAAAAACAAGACAAATCTCAAAAATAACTCACTCGAGTCAAAAATTAACGAGCCAAAAGTCGGCCCTCTGTCTCTCGCCGCGACTCGTCGGCAAAAAGCTAATTTCCTCGTCGATTCGCCTCCACCTGTCCAATTCTACAATCCTACAACTCAAAATTATTAAAATAAAATCTTCATCAAAATGTACAGGGTAGGTGCGAATCCCTTTGAAACTAATGACAGTTTTGAGCGCAGCTGAAAACAAAATTAGCAAAATCTCGAAAGTGTTTCAAAAAAATCAAATCCAAAAATTTTTCTACACAACATTACAATATTTATAATTAAAATAATTTTAAATTCAACATTTATCAAATCAAATAAAATAATTAAAAAAAAGGCTTATCCATTATTCAAAATCTTCATGATCTTCCAGGTCTTTCGGTCTCTATTTTTTTTCTCTTCGGACCTGTGTGCATTTTTTGGTTTATTCTAAAAATTTTATATGATTAATATCGAATTACACTACCTAAACCACTTATCTATTAATTATTTCGAGAAAAATGTGATAACAGCTACCGATATATAGCTTTAACTAACGACTAAACCAATTAAAAATTTTAGTGCAAGGTGAAAAGTCAGAACGAACCAGGAATATTAGTTAAATGAGTTACTAAACCTTTTTATAATTACTCAGTAATCACTTACTTAATATATTGAGATGACCCGAGCTATACAAATTTATAAAATTTTCTTAATTCTAAACTTACTCTTTGCTCGAATTCATCTATTATTTAACATGAGACTCTTCAGTGTTTAACTCAATTGTAAATTAAAAATTGCTTAAATTTGTTACTTTTTATGTGGTATTGGACTTTGGCTTCACGTGCGCGCTCGCTCCGCATGTGGTATTGCAGCTGGCCGCGCCGGTCTTGTAAATTTGTTTGTTTAGTTATTTTACAAATAACCAAAATTATCACAATTTTCAATTAATTCTTCACTCGCACTTTAATATTATTAATTACATAAAAAAAACAACTTTTATTTAATTTTAACTCACTTTTATTTTTTTGAATTCTTATTCAAAATTATTAAAATCAAAATTATCATTTTAACGCAGTAGGGAAATAACACTTCCATCAGCTTGCAAGCCGCAAGGCCGTCTCTACCTAAGTGTTCTCAACAACCTTCAAGCCTCACTCTCTTCACTTTATTTTTTGTTCTTCCCACCTTATTTACATAGCAAAAATTTATACACAATATGATACAAATAAATAATGTCAATAAAAAATATAATCAAAACTTCAAAATTATTTTACAAAATAAATAAATTATGATTCTTATTGTTTGGAAACACGACAATAATGATTTGTATCTTCATTAAAGTAAAATGTTTGCAATTTTTCTTATCAGCGCAATCCGGGTTATAGCGATAAATTTGTAGTCTATGTAAATAATAACTTAAAACTACGAACATAATTAGATCGAATTCTTTTTATGTAACCAAATATAGCTGCTCTGTGAGAGTAGATGCACTACTGGCTTATGCAGTTTGCATATAAAACCGATAGTAATAACTAATGAAAATGTAAATTTCTTCCAAGATAACATTAGTTTTAGAATTCAACTCAGTAGTTCGATATTTTTTGTTGTTTTTATTCAGGGAGGAATATTGTGAACCTATTACTAAGCCTATTAATTGTTGACCTCCGTGGTGTTAGAAGGAACTTGAAACTTCTTCGTAACGTTTACTTTGTCAGGATCAGTTCGTAATGCAAATTCATCAGTATTAAACCTTAAAAATTTGTGAGATTTACATAAAATTTACATTTATCCGGGTTAATACTCGTTTCAAACATTCAAAAATATTATTTAATGCTGCGGTGTGCTCTTCAACTAAGACGATGTCTACATAGATAGATAAAATTCTATCCAAGATTTTGCTGATTAAAAACCTTTTTGGTCCGCTGAGAGAATTTTTCCAAAATTATTCTAAATTTTAGAAAACAAGCCTGTTGAGTAAAAAAAAGGAAACTTACTACACGAACAAATATTTTAAATGTCTGTTACATCTTAATTCTTACGGCAGACTTCCGATGAACCTATCGCACTCTTATTTATGTTATATTTGGTAATTTGTAAACTAAAATGAGCTAAAACATGGATTATTAAATTGGTGGCTCAAAATAAATTAGCTTTGTTGCTTGCTTTTTATTAAAATAAATAAAACAAGGAGTAAATCAAAGAAACCAAAAAAATAGCGAAGTAATAATTTAAAAAAGAGATAAAAGCTCAATACACCCGAGTTGATTTGATTTACGACGTCGTCGAATCTATTTAGTTTTGGACTGAAAATAATAAAATATATTCGGTAATCTTAAAAGCTTAGCTCAAACGAAGCAAAAGAAAAAGTCGCCATTGTAAAAATATCTACATTTGAAAGTTTCCAGAATTTTTTATTCATGTGTCAGTAACAGAAGTTTAAAATAAAAGCAATATTATTTAGAATTGTGTGTAAGATATCTTTGTAGAATTTCGAAGTGATGAGAATTTAGCTGATGGTGCTAGAACTTTTTAGTAGGTACATAATTAATATTTATAAAAGAAAATCGAATGTGATTTTTTGAATTGATCATACGTTTCTATTTACATTGAATTTGAATATCTTGGTAACGTTTCCCAGACGGCATACGATTGTGTTCAATCCATGCGTCGCGGCGCTGTCGTTCGCTCCTCAGGCATAATTCAGGATCAAACATCGCCGAATTGCTAAACTGGTGTTTGCACTAGAAACTTATTTCTTATTTCGCTATTTTATTTAACACTGTTTTATTGTTTGTAGCTTTTGCTAATCTAGAGTAATTATAGGTGTAATTAATTAAATCTTAAGTAAATTTGCTGAATAAAATATGACATGGGTGACCAACCTTTTCGGAGTGCGTGTCAAAGCATACGTGTTTAATTAAAATTGATGAGTGCCCAAAATTTTAGAGCAACAAATATAATATTTACAATATATCGGTCAAAGTTTTAAGTATAAAAACATCTTTTTGAAAATTTTCAGCATTTCATTGAAATGTTGCTCCGCCGGGAGCTTTTAAAATAAAAAATCTAATTATTGCAGTTATTCCTTTCAAATAACTAAAATTGAGATATTAGTGCTAGTCTCTCTGAGGTACTATTACAAAAATGGATTCCTTGCTTCGACGATTGGTTTCGCAGATTGAACAAATGCGAGAACATCACGCCAAATTACTTCTATAAAAGTAGATACGTAAATGAAGCATAGCCGCACATTTTTATTCATATTTTAATCATAATTTTGAGTAACTTTCGTAATAGGAAGTATCGTGCCACGTTAGGGGTACTTTACGGTGTAAGTTATGGAGGTATTCCAAATAATGTTGACCCAATTTACTGTTACAATAATTGACGGTTCCCATTAATTGTATTTGCAAAAGTTAAATTACATCTCAAATCATCACGGTTGAATATTAATTTTGTGCTTAATTGGAATAGGCACCGGATTTTTTACACAAAAAACTTTTCAAATTAATCTCGTTGCTTTTGAGGCAACGCTTTTTGTAAATAATTGAAAATTAAATCTCTTTGTGATTGCAGGACAACTTCCTCGGCGTTTCCACAGTCGACAATATTCAATATTTACTCAAGAATAGGAATTACACATTAAAATCGGATCAGCCTCTCAAAATTCGTATTTTTATCAAATATGAAGGTGAGAGAGCACCGAAATTGATTGGTTTTAGATTGAATGCCAGAACTGTGTGCCCCGAACATGGCGAGTAAGTAATTTACTTTCATTTGCAATGTAAATTTGTGCATTAATAACGCATGCAAATGCTATAAAGCTTTTAATCACAGTGTAAATAAAAATAAAACAGAAAAGCTGCGGTTTTTCACATCAAACGATTAAATTTTTCCTTTACTTTTGTCGCATTAACCTTTTTAATAAAATTTGGGATCAATACTTAAAGCGTATGTTTTAAAAATTTTAACGTTTATTACACTATCAACTTGGTTGTGTAATTTTTTATGTATGCCCCTGTTCGAAAGAGAGCAAGGTCGTTAGATTTAAATTCATTAATATACCAAACCATAATCCATATTACTAAATTCGGAGTTTCCATAATTATAACTTGGTGAACAGCTAAATGCAATCACGAAGTTTTGTAAAGAAATTTAATAGCATTCAGAAGCTTAAGTCACCAACTTGCGCTACTGGGAGATATGGGCAGCAAAAATTGTAGGGACGGCAAAAGTTTGGGATCGATTCGCAAATTGCAAATAGGTCAAATCAAAATATAGACCAAATTTTTTCCGACCGATTGTATAGAAGGAAAATAAAAATAACTTTAAATTTTCCATCTCTAGCAAAATCAATTCCTTTATTTACTTGTCCTAATAACCGTAAGGAAATCACAAAATTTTGTTTTAAAATTCTTTAAACGCTCACACACAAATTGAGAGTGTTATATTTATTCATATTTCGAAAGGAACTTAATTGTTTCGGAGATTCTGGGTAAAGCAAGCTTTAACTAAACTTCAAAGCTTTCCCACATATTGAAATGACATACTCTTCAAACTTAAACCCTTTGCAAAATTTGAAACTTGGGGCTTTCAGTGTTTTAGTGTAACTCTAATAGTTAAAATTTTTTTCATCGATAATTCAAAGGAACAGCAATTTGATATAACCTGTTACCGTTGATTAGTTTAATTTTTTAGTAACACTTAATTTCACAATGCATTGGCTTAAATTTTTCGAATCGGTTTAGAAACTTCCAGAGAAGCATTTACTATCGATTTTCCTGAAAGTAAGTGCTCAAATCAATCCAAATAGAAGCGCCCATTAGCAGTGGAACAAAATCGCATTTCTCCTGCTTTTCTATAAAAATAAAATTATACCAAAAAATTCTAACGATAGTTTAACTTATTTCAGAGATTTCCATTGGATCGAAGCTGGATTGGATCAGGATTCGAAGGAATATTTCTTGGGTGATTTAAATAACAAAAATTTTTTGTCGTCACTTCCCGAACCTAACACGATAGTCGGATGTGGAACCGTTCCTCTGCATACCGTCGATGGGTCCGGTAATGTTCCACAAAATGGCGAAGGCAGATGGCCATGGCAAGCTTCTATATATTTAACACACGGCGACAACAAAAGACACATATGTTCCGGTACATTAATTTCTCCAAATCATATAATAACTGCGGCTCATTGTGTTACTCATAAAAACACGGAAACTCCAATTTACCCTGTTTCCTTAAAAGTAAATTTAGGAGAACATTTTCTAAATAACCAAAATAAGGGTTTACAGGAATTTAGTGTAAATGAATTTACTGTTCATCCTGGTTACAATCCAATTAACTTGGACAACAATTTAGCAATTATGAAACTGGAAAACGCCGTTAAAATCACAGATTATGTCAGACCAATTTGCTTGTGGGATGGACCTTTAAATTTGCAAACCATTGTAAGGCAAGAAGGATTTGTAGCTGGATTTGGGTTTGACGAAGATAGTCGTTCCACTGATCAGCTTACATACACTAAATTAAAAGTAATAGCTTCCGACGTTTGCTTAAATACTAAACCAGAGCTGGCATCAGTTTTTACTATAAAATCCATTTGTGGTGGATACCCGAAAGGTATAGTGCTGTTGTATTATTTAATGAAATAAATTTTAATAAACTCCACATTTGCAGCTAACTCGGTGTGTGTTGGAGAATCTGGCAGTGGTGTTTCGTACATCCGAGATGGAGGAAAGCCAGTTTATCAACTACGCAGTATTGTATCAGTTGGAGCAGGTCTTCAAAATAATCTTATTTGCGATGACTCAAATTACATAGTACTAACGGATTTAGCTAGACATTTGCAATGGATTAAAATTACTATAGTTTCGTTGTAGTTTAACAATTAAGTTGTTTCATGACAAATTAAAAGTTGATAATATGTAAAACAACGCTACAATTTATTAGTGAGCTAATCGCATTAAAACATTTTAACAAATTTTAAAGTATTTATTATGCAGAGCCTCGCTCGCACGTTCACATGCTTGTTTGAGTCCGTGCGAAGTCCTTCCAACGATCAATCAGGAACAAGTTAATCCTAATTCATAGTTAAACCAACCTTCAAACTACTTGGAAAAATAAAATAACTCCAGCTAGCAAGCCAGTTCATTTGAAAATTTAATTTCCCTAAACTTATCGTCACATTTAGAGGTCTGCTTAAAACATACAATAATTAATAAAGTTAAACAGTAAACTTGCAAATTAAAAATTTATTTTCCCACAAAATTGGCACAACGCCCTCGGGCGATCTTTGCCAAAACTTTTTTAATTTACGATAAAAGCTAAGTACTCAAAAATTGTACTATAAAAATACTTATCAAGTAATTGAAGGGTAATTTCAAAATTACAAATTCTAACAAAAAAGTTTAAATATTTCTGTTCATCAACGTTACAAAAATAAATAAGTATCCTAAAATTTCATATAGAACCGCATCAACTGCTAAAATAAAAGTACTCGGTTTGAATTCAGGAAGGACTAATTTTATTATGGTTATTATGGTTGTCCTTGCGCTTCGGAGAGCACGTAAAGAGCTGGTGGCTCTCCTCGGTTGATGGTTGTAATCATTAATAATAAAACAGGGTTGCAGGCACATCTAAGATTAGTTTGGCATTTAGATTAGATTCACACTTTGATTTTAGATTTTGACACAGAGCATCCAGACCTGAAAAACCGTAAATTAATATAATGAAAATTATGTTTAATTGAAATGATAATTATACCCATTTAAAGTTTAATTACATTATTCTGATTTTTACAGTAGTAATTTACTCACTTAATATTTCAATTAAATTAAATTAAATTAATAATATTATATTAATCACAAAAAATTAGAAATTTTTGCAAAACGTTCTGCTACGACTTTTATTCTAATTCTTAACAGAATTTTAGAAAAATTATCAGAAATTTTCTTAATAAATAATTAAAAATGGATAGCGTAATAATACAGAAGTTATGCAAATAAATTACGCACAAAACTATTTTCTCTGATATTATTTTTGTGAATTTTTTTATCTAACAGAAAAATAGTTGAATAATAGTACTTCTTAGAAAAAAAATTGTTTTTATTTCAATCATTCTTCAACGTCGTTGTGCTAGGCTAAGACTTTTATCCTCTTCAACTGTCTATGAGTCTGCAGAAAGAGCAGAATCATTTTTTAAATTCTCTATGGAATTTTACAATAACAGAAATCATTGGAGAGAAAAATATAAAATTTAAAAACTATAGTAGTTTTCTAGTAGTGAAAGATATTGTTTTAAATTCATATTCAGGTTTTTCCAATTTTAAATTGTTTTGAGTTTTTAAAATGTTACCTTGTGGTAACTTGGTTACCTTGTGCATGTTTACTTCAATAAAACCCAATGATTGTCTTTTCAATTGAAATAAATAATTAAAATAATATAAAAAAATAATTTAATTTGTTTTCACTTTGTAATTTTTATCAATAACATAAAATCGGTTGAGTTATTTTTGAAAATCTCATGAAATACAATAATATAATAATTGGAAGTTGAGAAAAGGTATAAAAGTTCAACAAAACTTTTACTTCGAGGTCCAATGTTAATTTCAAATTAAAAAGAAACTTTGAAAACTGTAAGAAACTTTTACTATCAAGGAATTAAGAGTGAGAGGACAACTTAAGTTTTTTTGCATTACAAAAACTAAGAACATCTAGCAAAAAGTTAGTTTTCAAGTAATACTTCATATTTTGTACAGCTAATGATGTAGCTTCTTCAATTTAATTTATGTTTTGTACTACCGTGTGCAGGGTGGGTCTACAAGATAATATAAATAATTAACTTAAAAAAAGTTGCTAAAAAAATTTGAAATATAAAACACAGTTAAAAAATTTGCCTTTGGTGGGTTAATTTTAAACTACTACATCTACATCGCGTGCGGTAATTAAATTTAATTATATTTAATTGTTCAATTAAGCAAAACTTCGTAGATTAAAATAATAGGAAAATAAGTCTTCCTAAATTTTTAATTAACAAAGTTTATTTTTCGTTTAGTAATTTAGAGAGCCTTAAAATTTAGCAATGCGTAGCAAGGATGATGTGCGTCTGTCGTATAAAACAAGAAACTCACCCTTAGGAATGACACGCAAAAGATATTCGCCTGTGAACCCCTACGTGCATTTTTATTCCACATTTTATTAATAGAAAAGTGATGAAAATGGTTACAGATCAATGAATTCAAGATGGTTGCGCCTATCATATAACAGAATCTGCCAACTGATTGATTGGCATTGCTTTGATCAAAAAGGATAATAAAAACTTTTACGCTTTAGTAAAACTAAAAACGCGGCATGTTTGTGACACAATTTTTCTTAAATGTTACAAAACGAAGATTCGAGCGTCTTTCTTACCAAATCGTTAAAAAGTTTAACATTTACTTCAGGAAGTCAGGTGAATTTTATATACCCAAGAAAGTCATGGAATTTATTCAATTTACCTAATGAATAAAAAGAATCTCGGAAAAGCTTTGTCGACAACAAAAATCCAACACATTGTAAATTTTGATTTGTTTTATCCCAGGAGACTTTCGCAAATAATAAAAGTTTTTGTTTTTAAGACATTTTGCGAAGGTATTTGCAGAATCTTATCAGCAAATTCAGAAATAAAAGTTAAATAGAACGCGGACACATTTAAATGAAAGAAAAATTGTAAAATACATTTCTACCTTCGGTTTTGTAATAATTTAGTGAAACGGCGTAGAAGCGATGAATTTGACAGATGTTTTGCATTATTTGAGTACCCAAGAGAGAAACATGTCACATTTTGTTTGGTTAAATTTACAAAATGGAATAATTAAGTTCGGAGGTATAGCGCACTTTTTTCCAAGCACTTGAATTTTTTATTCTTCTAACTAATTAAATCCCGGAAAGAAGCGACCTTTTCTTTTGTGATCATTATAGTTAAGTTACAAGAATTCAATTTAAAAAACCACCAAACCTTTTGGAATTAATTTAAAATTACTCGTAAGCCAACCCAAGTTGTCAGCCTCATCACAATGAGATACGAAACAATACCGCAACAAATTAGAAATACAAGTAATAACATTTTTACAAAACCAATAAGAAAAATTGTATAGCATAGAGGATTTGATAACAATGATTTGTTCAATACGAAAATTTTAAATAGTCATCAGGTTGTGGGTTTGGATGATACAGAATGCAAGGAAATTACATAGTTAAATATTTATTTAACACAAAAATTAATTGTAATAATAAAATAAAGTAGTATAATTATTGAATGATTCAAAAGAGTTGGAGTTAGAAGTAGAAGTAATTGGAATTTAGAAAAGGAATTAGACTCAGTTTTTCTTCCCATAAGAATCTTTCAATGGTTATTAATATTAAACATTAATATAAGTATAACCATAAACACAAACATTCTGCACATTTCCATCACCAGCAAGAACTCTCATGAGTTTGGAAATAATAATAGTTGTTAAGTGAATTACCTGAAAATGAATATTTAATCTACCAAGGTAAAAATTATCAATTTCGTGAGGCCCTAAATCAAGAGAAGCAATTCTTATAAAAATTATTTCTGTAGACGTTTTCTACTGTGGTTTTCGTAAAATAACTTCTGACCATCGGAACTGCCACGATAAGTTTACGATATGAAACCGTTATAAATCGTAAATTACCTTCTTTGCGCATGATGTCATTGTTTAGACAAAAACGTAAGAGTTGAATAAAAATAACTACACGATAAACTTTATTGAACTCTCTAACAAACTCTCCAACACATAAATGCAATTAACGTGCTCTCAGTGATCCAATTTAACAGCCGCAAGGCTAAGAAAAATAAGAGAAATTTGTTACCTTAGACTGACACCTTATTCTTAGTAATTATAGAGATACATTTTCATTGGACAAAAGAAAAACGGTTTGTAAAATTGCCAATATTTAACTCGAAACCACACTTATGAACTAACGCAGTATCATATTATAAACCTACATGTCGATAGTCTTAAAGAGATACTTCAGCAGAACTTAATCAATAAGCATGGAATCAAATCTATATCAAATTTCAAATTTCCTTATTCTCTGTATCTCATCAGTAAAACCAAATAAGTTTCTGAAAAAATATTTGTAGAGAAGACAAAATAAAGCGGAATGGTGTGGAATAATTTTAGGGAAACGGTGCAGCATAAAAGAAAACTGGTGCAAGGAACATTTTCAGAAAAGTCAATCGGCAAAACCGCAATCAAATTAGTCTTAACAATGTCATGGAAGAACTGCTGGACAATTGAAAATTTATGTAAATACTTCTAATTTAATCTAAAACTTGTGAAAGATCTGAGTTAATGTAATATTAAAACAATGTCATTTTTTTTCTGACTCGGTCAATAGAAAATACAGTTTGAAATGTATAAATTTTGTATGAAGTTTCACCGTTAACGAATTACATGTAAATTAGTGCCTGTTGTTTTTTCTCGTTAAACAAACTTAGTACGTTTATTCTTTTTAGCTGATAGTCCAGTCAGCAAACAGAAATTTGAGTGGAAATTACATCACTTTTTGCTTAAAATTTCTACATTTTCCGGCTCAGGTGGGAACACGAACCCAGAAGTTCATTTTATCGAATTTATCGAGGCTTTAAAAAGTAAAAAGAAATTTTGTATATTGAAGTGTAATTTTCAAGCTCATAATTCTGAAAAAAAAATTTTTTTAAATAATTAATACTTAATAGACTTAATTTTTTTATCTAGCTCAGTAGGTGAAATAAATTTTCATCCGATTAAGATAGAATAAAGATTAATGTTGGTATTCGTAAATAAATTATTTATTAAATCAATAATTATAAATATTAAATTTTAATTTTATTGGATACACAATAAAATTATTACATTTGAATTAAAAAGTTTTTAAATTGTACAAGTTAATTAAACATTAATAAAATTTAAAAGTCTATAATTGAACAAGTGAACTAACAATATTATATAATTTTATTTCTTTATTAAGCTTTCTGCGTAGTTTAACGCTTACATCAGAATATTTATTCTAGAAGAAAGCTCAATAAAAAAAATTAAATTACATAATATTGTTTAGTTAACTTGTTCAATTATAGACTTTTGAATTCACAAGTTAAAAATTAATATATTAAACATTAGTAATTTTTAAAATTTTTTAAATTTTTTATCTACCAATTTAAATTTTTACGAAATCTTCTTGTTGCAAGTAAGTAAAATTTTTGTAGCATTTTATTTAAATTTGTTCTATGTTCATAATTATACAAGCGTACTAAAAACTTACAAAACTTTAATTACTTAAACAATTATGCAAGATTACACCATCAAGGAATTGTTTTGATTGTTTACCAATAGTACAATTGCTATTGATTTTGATCTACGTTTGTTGACTTAAAATTCAAAATTAAACTCAAAATTACCCCAACTTAGCCAAAATCATCAAATTAATAATTAAAGATCAGATTTCAATTTGTTTTAAATTTAAATTTTAGATCAGTGATGTTAATTCAAAAATGTGAAAAAGCATACAGATTATTATGTATAAACAGGTAAAATAAAACTCGTTTTTTTACCATAATATTATATTAATAAATAAAAGTGTATTATTTAACTAATACGTAAGACTTTTCTAAAAACTTGCTTTTTGTTTACATACTCAAAATAGAATTTTGAAAATCAGTTAATAAATAACGGAGTTCTTAAAAAAAAAAAATAAAAAATTTAAAAAAATACAACCAAATTGATAACCTTCTTTCTTGAAGTCGGTTAATAAAAAATTGTTTACGAAATTAAAATTATTAGTTAATAATTCTGAAACAAAAATTCATTACAATGAACATAGTAGCTCATTGGAGCTCAAACGAAGTTCTACCAAACGACTTTAAAATTACGCAAAAAAGCAGTTTCACGCTCCCCCCCCCCCCAAACATTTCTCGAATGACTCCGTGACGGAAGTTATTGATTCAAACGCTTGGCACTAATTTTAATACAAAATTAGTTTGGGGGGGGGGGGGAATGATAGTAACACGTATCTCAGTTATTACTTAATTAATATTTTAATTTTTAAATTAATCAAAACTTAGCCAGTCAAAGCACTCCCCCCCCTTTTTTTTCAGGTTAAAAAAAAGTAATTATGTAAAAAAACCTTCTGTTTTTAATGTACTTATAAGAAATTAGAGGTAAGATTTTCAAAATTGATTCTACTACACATACACTCTTTTGCCTTGAAAATAATTCGATTTAAATTTTAAAGCAATATTTCATATTTAATATACTTATTAAATTATTTAATAAATTATTATTGATATATTTAATTATTTAATATATTGTCGTGTTCCGAAACCATAAAAACCATAATTCATTTATTTTGTAAATTACTTTAAAGTTTAAATTTGTTTTATTATTTATTTGTATCATATTGTGTAAAATAGTTAAATTATTTGCTGTGTAAATAAGGTGAAAACGTAAAAGTAGAAAGAGAAAAATGGTTTTGAAGGTAGATACCAGAGGGCCTTGCGGTAAGCAAGCCGATGGGTGTGTTAATTCCCTACAATGTTAATTTTAATTAAAAATTTGAATTTTGATGATAAAAATAATAAAAGCGAAATTTAATTTTAATGAAAGTTGTTTTTTTGTTTTATTAATAAAATGAAGTGCTGACAAATTATAAAATTGAAAAAATTGGAAGTTTTTGGTAGATGCATTAAAATACGTCGCAGCAAATTTGTTTGACCAAGCGTCCAGGTGTGAACAGCTGGCGGAGCAAAACCACATCGAAAGGTTACAAAGTTTAACGTAGTAACCATTTTAAGACAATTTAAAAATTAAATATTTGAAATAAATTTACGAAAATTAAAAAAATTAATTTACAATTAATCAACGTTTGAAGAGTCTCATGTTGAATAATGAATGAATCCGAGTGAAGAATATTTTGGAATTGAGAACATTTTTATAAATTTGTATAGCTCGGATCAAATTGCTTATCTATATAACACTTTATCAAATTTTTTCCACAAAAATAAATTGGTATTTAAAACCTCGAAGCTGCTTTCCATCAAAAATTAACCTGGTGAAGGATTGCTTGTGCAACCAAAAACTTTCATAGCAATATACGTGGGGGTCAGAACAATGGTTTAAAAACCGTCTATTAAAATGTAAATTAGAAGACTCAACATGATTTTTATGTATCGATAGTAGTACATAGTACCTATAATTACCTGTTTATTTAATAAACCGTCTTTTTCATAAACTTATTTTTTTATTGAGTTTAAATTTTATCAAGTTTCAAGAACCGTTACCGGTCATTTCAGTACAAATGGCAACCCTCATTTTTTGAATTATATTATATTGAAATAATAAATAGGTATTCGATAAATTAGCAAAGAAACTCCGATTACGTCATAAAGAAAGAAAAATATTTAATAATTATTCTAAATATTTTTTTTCTATCTAATCATAATAATGTCTATTTTAAAATAGCAATTTATTACTTTTTACGTTTTGCTTATTTTTGAAATGAAAAAGCGAAAAATTTTAGTAATTTTAAATATTACATTTTTGTTCATTAATCTTTTGTTTTCAAAATAAATTATTAGCAAAACCCAACTCTCTATTTACATACAAAGTATGATTTTGTTTCCAATTTCGAGCTTCTGTTTAATGTGATCGATAAAATGCAAACACAGTTTGTTTTACAACGCAAATTTGAACGCACTTTAATTTTAAAAATCATTATCAATTTTTTTGTTTGTTCGTTAATAATAATTGAACATGGATACGTTTACTCGAGTTAAATAACCAATTTTGTTGCTATTCGCAAAAAGAGTAATTAAAATCGCACATTATATAAAATTACTTTTAAAGATAATATTTTGTTAACCGCGAATGTATTGCAATTTTAATAATTATTTATAAAAGCTTTCTCATTTTGCTTTTGAGTGTAATAGTAAGCGAGATAATATTTTTTATTTGATTACACAACTCTTAACTATATTTATTTTCAAATATAAAAATAAAGTTTACAAAGAAAATTCTTACCGTTGCCGCAGCGTTTTAAGTGAAAGGTTGCGGCGTATCTTATTGTGCAGCTTTTTGTTTTTATTTGATATTGTCTGCAATTGATTTTATTGCAGCTAACTTTTTTATATTTTGACCAATGATTGATTGCAAACAATTCAAAAGAGTCTTTCATTACTCATAATTAAATTTTCCATTTAAAAGAATGATTTATTTGAATCTCTATTCGTATGTTACAAAATAATTTGAACAATGCATACGACTAATGTATCAAGCAATTTAAAAAATTTACACGAAAATACAATTGGCAAAAATAATAGCGTAAGAGTTTTTATTTATCATCATAAATGTAGAAAAAAGTTAAACGTAGAGTTAAAAATAAAATTTCATGAATTTGCGTCATGGTAGTTACATTATCAGGGTTGAAAGAATTGCGTTGTTAAATTCAATAGGGAATACGGTGCCAACTAGAAATACTTTGTCGTGAATTCCTCTGATTATCGTTAAAAAAGCAGGAATAAAAGCATACTTATAAATTTTATTTGAAAATTTACCAATAAATTAAGATTTAACAAAATTTGCTTTATTATTCATATGTAGAAAAATAATAAAAATTTATAATATGCGTAATTATATTTACTACGGATTTTTTTTTTAATTAACAAATTATAATACTCGACCGCTTTTCGATATCATCCAGGATTTTATTCAGTTCGCCAGCTTATTGGTTCAAGCGTTAGTTAAACTTGAGCTAATTTGTCGCAAAACAAACAAATTAAACGTAAAAGTAGCTCAAGGGAAAACAAGAAAACTTATATGGAATACACATTGACCTATTATTTTTCTATTCAGATCTTCACATTTTATTGATTGGCATAACTTGATAATATTTTTGACCGTTTAAAGCTTTAAAAAATCTAAGCATTTTTGCTCTATAATGCTACCTGCGATCACGCCAAGCCACTACTTGACAATTAAACTAACCAAAGTTTTGTTTCACAAATTTTAATTGAAGTAGCAATATCCTATATCAATAATTTGATATTATTGGTTGAAGTATTTAATCGGAAGAGCTTTAATCCCAAGAACTTTCGATCGGTTATTATTGGAGTTGAAGAAATAATATAAGAATTTTTTTTTATCAATCATGTAAAATAAAACTGCGTTTGCTTGTTTTAGTATCAACAGGTACAAAGAAGAAAACACATAATTTATATTTTTCACTTAGAAAAAGTTCGGCGATTTATATTCTTTTTATTATTTAGCTTTCAATATTTATCTTTCATAAATTATTTATTAAATAAAATTTAAATTTAAAAAAATTAACATGACGACGATGTCTAAAACAAAGTGGAAAATTGGAAGTATAGTATTTAAAAATAGTTAACTACCCAAAGTATATAATTTATTTTATTTATTTTCCGTAAATCTCCATACAGGATACACTTGTGATTAATATCTCATGCTTCAATTAAATCGAGCCATAATAATTTTGATAATAATGATAAATACTTTTGAGCTAAGCAACTGGCTAATAAAATTTCAGCAGTATAGGAAAAGTTAAAAAGAAATAGAAGGATCGACCGTTTTTTTTTGACATTTTTTTGTTGTCCTGATTTGCAAATATATCTAGCTGTTGCATAACTTCTTCTATTTTTTATAGCTCATAAAATAAATTAGATTGCATAATATAAATAATAATTTATTGAATAATAAAACCAAAATGTTTGGGGGATCAAAAGGTAACGCGTCAGCTGTAATAAAACTGATGGATGAAATTGGTACGAACTATTTATTTAAATTCCAATATTATGGTTTCCTGTATATTCAAAGGGGATTCGTAAAACATCGACTAAAATAACAATTTATTTTAAATAATGAAATTTATCCGCTTTGTTTTCAATTTTGTTATTTTAATTTCAATGTCTACCTTTGTACATTTTGTCCAGCTTTTGGGTAAATTTAATTGCGGTGTTTGAGTTGGTTTAAATTAAAAAGAGAATTTCTATGGATTAATTTATCTTTACAACCTAAGTGAAGATATTACGAGTTTTAGTACAGAAAAACCTACTGGAATTTGCGTTGTAAAGGAAGTAAAGGTTGCATGAAGCAGTTTTCTGAAAGCCTATGGGCATTTCGTCTTGTTTGAAAATTAAATATTTTAGTGGAAGTTACTGTGTAACTTGCGTCTTTCTTTACTTCTATCTACAAGTTTGACTATACTAGAAAGGAAGTTTTACAAACTTAAATTTGAAAAGAACATCCTATTTAGATAGTAGAATTGGCATTTTGAGGTTATAGCGTTTGAGTCGAAATCCTATTTACATAGAAAGTGACACCTTCCATTTGTTCAACTTTGCAAGAAAATGAAATCTTGCAACTTAAAATTAGGTTTTATATGGGGGACTCATAAAATAAACTACCTATGCTCTAGTTGATATTTTTAGTGCAAGCGGTGCTGGTTTTAATAAAAAAAAAAAAAATGAAAAAATATTTTTTTGCATTTTTAAATTGCAAATGTAATGGAAAAAATCTGTAGTACTTATCAAGTAATTTTTGCAGCGCTTCTCTATCCACTTAACCGTTCGATTACATCTTCGGCACTTTCCTTAATATATAATATAAATATACCTGTATATAAACTTGCTCTACGAAAAATCAATGGACATTTTTTGAAGTAATTTTTAAGTAACAAGATTTTTTACATTTTTGCAGGTGTTGGCGCGTTGTGATGGAATATTTTAGGAAAATTAAATATTCCTTTAGCACTCGATTATATTTTAGCGTGTTATGCATTTAAGAAATTACCCTAATACCTCAAATTGCTTTGCATATAATATACATTTGCAAAGTTTTCTGAAAAGAAGTTTTTCAAAAAATTGTTAATCTGAATTTAATTTATCAATTTTTTGTCAGAACGCTAACTGCACTACTTCTTACACTCGATTTTAACAAAAAATATGCTGAGTTGAACAACTTTCTGCCCTTTTTATGATCTACAAGTGGATATGTCAAGTAGGGTTACTTTGACCCTTTTCTATATCAAAAAGTAGGTAATGTTCGTGAGCTTAGTACCATTTCTTAAAATCCATCAAGTTTATTGTGAGTAATATTTTTAATACTGTCAATATTTTATTTAAAGCAATTCCAGCTTATTCGTTTGACAAAAAGTAAATTAAATTCGAACACAATGCTATGTAATTACACAAAATAAATTAATTAATCTCGAGGACAGATTTTAATGAACCTACAAAGCAAAATAATTCTTTATTGCCATTCCTTTTTTTGAAAATATTTTTTTCTGTTTCTTTCTCATTTCAGAAATTTGGAAATAATAAGCTTGCATAATATTTAATATTATCAAACTAATTTAATAACAATAAAATTTGAACTGAATTTGTTAGTAAAGTTTCTCTTGTAATTTAGTTTTCAATTATTTAATAATTATTACAATAAAATTAGTTTGTGGTCTACTAAGACATAGTTTCATAATTTCGCTTTATAATTTTCCTATGTAGGAAATTAACTTACTTGTGCCTTCTTAGTTTTAAAGTAATGCTACCACCTCAGGATCCTTACAGCTGAAGAAGCCGCGCTTTAGATACGCACCCCTGAGCTGCGCTCACTTCATAGAGCTCCAGATTCGCGAATCTGTGAATTATCATAATAAAAATTACAGTTGTATAAAATCATAAATTTTATTATAATACAAGATATAACCTAAATAAGGTATAATAGTAGATGGTATTACTGGGGCATAAAATAGCTTAATAATTGCGAGGTGCATCAGTTTACACTCAAGTAATATAATACTATTTTAACTGTTTTAAAAAAATTGATTAAATTTATTGAATAAATAATAATAAAACTCGAGATATCTACTATACAAAAGTTCATTAGTGTTGCTGATAAGTGTATTTGCGTAGGCATATTAGATCACAGCATGGCGTGTTAACTGGTACTAAATTATAATATTACGTATCAGAAATAGATAAAATAGTATATTAAGTAATAAAAGAAAATAATTATTTTTTATGCTCGACGTAAATTGATATGAATTGCAAAATGACTCGAGGGTGAACATTTCAATCGACATCGGTTTTTTTAAAGCACATTTTAAAATTGAACATAAACAATATATAAATTTACCTGTCCTCGTTGAAATGTATTATTTTTTCTAATGTAATTTTACAAGATTTCAATTGTTTTAAGTTGGTCTCTACTGCAAAAGCTTATTGCCGCTCCCAAAGCAGCAAATGTTAACTTCCAATTCTCACCTGACAGCTTGAAAAGCCTACTTTCAATAACGGTTGCAGCAAACAGCAGTATTAACAATAAAATTCAAATTTAATGTGATAATAGAACCAAGCTTTTCACAAATTTTATTACATTTTTTATAAAAAAATAAGTAAAAAATAAAAATATTTGAAAAACATACAATCTGTTGGAAAGTTGGATTGTTCTCTATATATTATATTGTTGTTCATTTAGCTTGATAATTATTATAAAATTTTCTATTGTGTGCCTTTTTCATCCGATTACCTCTACATAAGTTTGCACAAAACATAATTAGTAAAAGTTAAAGTACATTAAAACTTATACATGCGTTCAGAACGATAATTAAGTTCTTAATTGTATAATTTATATATTGTGGTGATTTTTTGTGCAGTCAACCCGCAAGTCCAGATCGCGGTCAATTATTTGTGTTAAGTACTGCAAATACGTTCTAATTTGTTCAGAGGAAAACGAGAAAGGCTAAATTTACTACTTTAAACACCTCTGTGACACATATTTTTAATTGTAATATTTTATAAAACTTGGCATAGTGACTTTTGTGGTGTGCTTCGATAACCATCTACGAAAAAGAAGAGTACTTAATTTGTGCAACATCTTGTACGCGATTGAAAAACTTACTAGGTATGAATTTTCTAGAGGTTGAACGCAGGGGGGCTACCTGAGCGCGTTGAAGGACGCCAGACGCTTAAATTTGCGTTAGTGGATTTTAGTTTGCGATTTGTGAATTTTTGCTTGTTAAATAAGTGGAAATTAGTTTCCGAGCCGTAGAAGCGAGTATTTGTGACGAGTCGTCGTTTTCAGTGTAAAATTGCTGAAAAATATTTAAATTTGAGACATTTGTTAAGTGCAGCATTGCCAAGGTTAAATTGGAACGCCACGCGATATTGGATATTGAAAAATTTGAGATTAGAATAAAAATTTACGTACCTACGTTAAGTTTACAGTTGAATTATTTGGATGTTATTGAAAACAGAATCAACGGTATTGTGATTGAAGAGTTTCAATCAAATCGAGTTCTGAAAAATTAGTACTACAACTGGTGGTTAGCAGAAATTCGTTATCAACGCACATGAGATTCACTTTCAATGCACAGAAGCCAAATGGTGGTCCACTGAACGAAACGAGTACCCGACCACTTACGATATTATGTACCAGGTATTTAAAAATTAAAAATTGCTCTTTTGTGAAAAACATTTTTATTATAAAATTCAACATTTGTAATAACTTTATAAAAATTATTTGCTACACAATTAACACTAAACGACTAATGAGATTGAAATTTAGCCAGATTTCGAATACAGTAAATGAAATTTCAAACTCAGTGGTCGAACATATTACACTTAAAAGCCTACAAACGAAATTTGTCGCTACTAAGATTTTCCTTTGAATAAAAACATTTTTTGTTATTCAAAATACGAGTTTTTATTTGCTCGCAAGATAGACGGGGTAACCCATAGGAATTCGCTACTGAGTGTTTTTATGCTTCCGATAAATGCTGAGCCAGCCGAGGTAATTTAAAGGTGAAAAAGGTTTTTTGTTACAAAATAACATCACAATATACATCTAATATTCTGGTAGGAAAGTCCTCTAATACAAATATTTTTGGTTATATAAATAAATTGCCAATTGCAAAATCTCATTCGACCTAAAAAATTTTACGGGAAGCGCTGTTTTTTAAGGTTATATCAATGCATACAAAAAATTATCTGTTTACTAAATAATTTAGTATACTAATAAAAAATTGCGGTATTTCTAATTAAAATACGAAATTTCGCTCTTAAGTATCTCAGTCCTTGTAATTAATTTATTGTTCCCACCTGGCAAAAATGAAACACGTTATGGCTATTAGTTCTTAAAAAGTATATTTTTACTAAAATCGACAATTTACTGACAAAAAATTCATTAACCATTTTTTTTTAGTTTTTGATGAGATAAACGACGTGGTATATTTTTTTATTGAAAATAATTCATAATCTGAAATAATTTATTTTTATGACATTTTTTTCGAATGTCAAATAAAATGTGTCAAATTCTCATTTTGATATAACTTTATTAAAATCTCTTTCAACTGAAACCAACTACGTTCATTTATCTTAATTAAATCTTTAGAAACAGCTATTCGAATTTTGCTTAAATTGTAAAAAAAATTATTATATTTCTTTCAAGTACGCCGGCATAATTATTTTTAATTTGTTTGTTTCCCTGACTCCTACATACGATTTTTCTGAACGAAATTACAGAAATTCTATAAAAAAACGTAATTTTTTATTTTATTCTAAACAATAACGTATTTTTGACCATAAATATTTATATTTCCAATCCAAATATAAAAAAAATAATGCAGGAATTATTACATAGCTACCTACATCATTTATTTTTAAAATAATTCTTTATTTAAAACAGTGGTTTCTAATCTTTTTTTGTCAAATTTTTTTTTAACAAAGTTACGAAATAAATTTAATAACAATTTTAAAATCGAAGAATAATTAGCGCACTGAAAAAACTGGGTAACTTTTTTATTCATAATTGTAGAAAACAATTAAAAAAGTTTTTAGATAATTCCATTTGGATCGACTAGGGTTTCCAATAACTTACTTTTTTGGTTTAATTGTACTTTCAGTAATTATATTTATAAGATTTACATTATTTTAAACTACCGAATTAGTAGGTTTTTTTAATACTCGGGGTTATGTTCATAGTTTTTAATTTAACTTAATTTAATTGCTGATTTTGCTAAACTTTTTGCAGATTGTAAAAAAAATGGAATTAAGAACCAGATAATTCAATACCTCTTTGCTTAAAAACTTCATACACCATCAAGCACTGAGTACGAAAGCTTTCTCCGAAAATTTCACGAAGTTTTAATAATTTTGCTCAAAATCAATTTCTGATCGGTAACAACATAATAACAAAACTAAAAATTTGCTTCTACAAAGCATAAATCCTTAATTATTAATTTAAGAAAAAGTTTAAATTTTTACCTTTTGTCTTCTCTGAAAATTCTGAAGTCTGGCGCTCATAATTTGTATTGTTTAGTGCATCTTTTGTTTACTGATACCAGCGTTCATTTTTATTATTGAAATTATAACTTTGAAAGTTTACTAAGTAGATTCTAGTATAGCACATTAAATTTTTTAAGATTTGTTTCTGGCTATATTGGATTATAACGAAAATGATATTAATTTTCTAGGAAGTAAATTTAACAAGACTTAGTGCACACCCTACGCACTCATAAATACTTATTCAAAAAGTAAGAACCACCCCACTGTATAGCATGTGACGTTCAAATTGCTGTTCGCCATGTAATAAAATGTTCAAATTATACAAACTCAAGACAACGAAACAAAATACCAAGCACTTTGAAACAACCAGGAACGCATCCCAACTAAATTGCAAATAAATCAAAATTATTACCAAGTTAACACATTTAAAAATAATCGCCTGTAAATTACTTTGAAAGATCAAAGTAATCACGTTTAATTCCTAATTTATGGTTTCAAATATATTTTTTATCATCATGCCACGATGTTAACTAAACAAAGAAAAGTAGATAGAATTTTTCTCAATGTCAGGGTTTATTTTGGCAATGCTAAGCTAGCTTTAATGGAGGAATAGAAAGAGATACCAGATTGGCGAGTTCCTGCCTGGATAAAAAAAATATAAAGAAACGTTCTGAAATTACCCTAGACGCCACGCGATTATTTAGCTTATCAAAGTAAAATCATGTTACTCAAAATTATGAATAGTAGCGTAAATTAAGAACTCGCACGATACTAGAGATACAAGAATATAAATACCTTTGAGTTACAACCAAAATAATTTTAATGAATAAAACAAATATAGGTGATCTATATAACATATGGTCTACTATAAACAAAAACATTCAAAAAAATCTTGAGATTTATGACGCATTTTGGCTTAGTTCTAGACAAACTATATAATATAATAGTTTGTCACGAATACCACAGGGTCGAGTGCATATCGAGGCAGATCTACTCCCTTCCTAGTACACTTTGTCGAGTAGAGTCAGTCTAGGAGGATATTTTTAGTGAGTACAGCGTTTGTCAAATCGGCTCGAAGCGTCCGAAGCGGCGGGTGCGGAGGGTCGGTTTTAACAAACCTAACTACAGTAAATGTCGGATCTACCTTAACCGGTAGACCGGTACTGGAAGGTAGACCGCACGCTATAGCGGCACCCAAATATGTTACAATAGCGCCAAAAATCTAATTCAAGTGATCAAAGAATCACAAGTATCACAAGTAATAATCATAATCACAATCAGTAATGGCAATACAACTCAAAACCAAAATTAAGGCGCAAATTAAATCAAACTTATCAATTAAGTAAATAAAATAATGACGGTCCAAACCATTTATCTTAGAGCTGATAACGGATGGTAAATTAAGTAGATGTTGGTGGCTGCACCCAATTCTTCAACAAGTAAAGACGCCAAGAATTGAAATCGACTTGAGTAGTTTCTAAATCCAGATAAAACAAAATAGGTCAAAGAAAATCAAAACATTTACATAGATGAACGTCAACCAAAGAAAAATATTGAGAGGTGGGAAATGATTTTCTACATAAAGTAAAATTTATCTATAAAAAAAAACAAAACTTTACCTCGTACATGGTATAGAGAACTTATTGTACAGATCTTAATAGAAGTTTCTATAGGTGATAACAGGCAGATACAAAGCTGAGTCATACACATAAAAATAATAATTTGATCTTCTAATAGAGACAAATTGGTTAAACATATGGATATAGAACATGTAAGGAAAACAAGAATAAGAGGAAAAAAGATTGACATTATGAGGATTGGAGCATGGAATGTGAGAACGCTGCTGAAACCGGGAAAGATGAGCGAAGTAGCAAGAGAATTGAAAAAATACTCAGTGGCGGTGGCAGCAGTGCAAGAAGTCAGATGGGGAGGAGAGGGGGAAGTAGAGAAAAGGGATTATACGTTTTTTACTCGGGAGAAGAGAAGCAGGGGAAAAATAGAACAGGGTTTTTTGTGGCGAGGAGTGTGCTGAAGAATGTTATAACTTTTAGACCAATTAATGGAAGAATTGCATATTTGAGACTAAGAGCAAAAGCAAATTTGTCCATTGTGAATGCATATGCACCAACGGAGAAAAGCGAGAAGGCCGACAAAGATAAATTCTACGAAGAACTAGAAGCGGTGTGCGATTGGATACCTAAGCAGGATATAATGATCATGATGGGAGACTACAATGCGCAGATTGGTAAGGAGAGTTATGTGTGTTCGGTTGCAGGAAAGCATACTGTACACGAAAAATCAAACAATAATGGTAACAGACTGTGCGACCTGGCAGAGGCTACGAATATGGTAATAAGTAGCACTAAATTTGAGCATCCGAAACTACACAAAATAACATGGGTATGGCCGAGAGGAAGTAACAGTGTAGGAAACCAAATAGATCATGTATTGATATCGCAAAGAACGGAGAAAGTGATTCTGGATGTGAGATCTTATAGAGGCGCAAACGCGGACACAGATCATTACTTGGTGATTGCAAAAATCAAGCAAAATGTACCGAAATGCAAAATGCGCAATACAAGTTCCAAAAGAATAGCACTGGAAGAACTCAAGAAGACCAAAACAAGGAGACATTACAAAGACAGGGTAGAAAGAGAGTTGACAAGGAAAAAAAATGCGATGATCTGGAGGAAGAATGGAAGAACATTGCGGAAGTAATTGTGAGCGTGGCAAGAGAACAGCTGGAGTATAGAAAAAAGAGAAGGCATAAAGAATGGTTTGACGATGAATGCGAATCAGCCAGTAAAGATAAAAGAGAAGCAAAAACAGGAAGACAAAAACAACTATGACAGTAAATTGAAGGAAGCAAATAAGCTATACAGAAGGAAAAAGAATGAGTGGATGGAGAGCCAAATGGAAGAAATAGAGAGAAGCAACAACACAAACAGATCTAGAGCGTTTTATCAAAGGTTGAGAAATCAGAAAAGTACAGGTAGCATCAGAGTAAGAGGTATGAAAAATAAACAAGGTGTAATAGAATACGACGCAAAAGAGATTGAACAGAGGATAGGGGATTGAACAGGGGTAGGCCGAGAGTAAGATGGTGGGACCAAGTGATGCGGGATTTTGGGACCATGAAAGTGAATCGATGGAAGGAGAAGATCGACGACGGGGGGGGATGGAGGAAGATTGTGGAAGCAGCCAAAAGACACGCAGGACTTTGAAAAGAAAGAATGAAGGAAAATTACCCCAGTAAACGGATTTGTGAATCTCAGCAAGAGATAGCAATATTCAGTTATGAATGTAATGCTGTAAATAAATAAAATAATAGAGAAAACTTTTCTCAGTTCGAATGTACGAAAGATAAAAATAAATATTTTAGCTTCTTACACCTCGGCGTCATGCGACTACCAACTATCGCATAATAATAGTATAACTGTATAAGTGGTTTTTCTAACGTTTTCTAAGTTACGTATAATTTACGTTAATAAGTTCACTAAAGTACCTAGAGCTTTTAATGTCCAGTGTGGTCTTAAAATTCCCCCCCCCCTCCCTACTTCCTTTCCCCAAAAAAGATATTATAAATATTACTGAACATAAATAAATAAATTAAAAAATTTAATTTGTAAAAAAAATGTATCGCGAAACGCGTTGATATATTGCATTAAATTAAAAAAAAATATTTCTTCCACACTTTTTGTTTGCTCCGGACCAGCTACTTTTTTTGGGAGTAGATGTTAGCTTGCTTAGGGAGCAATTCGCTAGGATTGAACTTACAATTTCGATTTATAAATTATTATATAATTTATATTATATAATATTAATATAGGTAATAATTCCAATTCAATTATCCACACGAAGTTAACCGTTCCAATTTTGTAACTTTGTAATCCAAAATAAAAAAAAACAATTCATCCAAAAATAAATTTCCTTAATTAATTAATCTGAAAAAATCTCTAAATCAACCTCCCCTCTCCCTTCCCTTTAGGTACGCTATTAAATAAGTTACAGTACACTCAACAACTTAAAATTTTGAAATATAAACCAAACAAATATGTTATATTTTGCTACTTACTATATCAGCAATAACTAAAAAAAAAAAATTTGTACCGTTATAGTTAAAAATGTTCTTGAGTCGGTCCTGTTCTAAGAAATACTTATTCAATTTCCGTATTGTTTATAATTATTATTTACTTACCCAGGGCCGTATTTAGACTAGATTTTCGGGGGGGAATTTTAAAAAAATTACAAAATAAATAGCTAATTTATTAAAATACAACGGAAATTTTTTTAAATTTAAATTTTATTATATTAATTTTTGAAATGTAATGTATGGAGAAAAGTGAGTAGAGGGAGGTTTTTTTGCTAAGATTACGGAAACGACGAAGGCCTAGATTTTGCTCCGCTGATTTTTTTAGTATAATTTTGTGCAAGTATTTTTGCAATTAAGATTTTATTTTTGAGTATTGTTATTGGAAAATTTTATTTGAAAGTATTTTGGTCAAAAGTTACCGCAAAAAAATTGAAATTTTGTGAAAAAATTGTTTTTATTTAATTAAAATGATTGCTTTTATTTGGGTTCGATATTCAGAGAAAATTTCGATTTTTGTGAACTTTATTAAATAGATGAAAATAATTTGTCGAGAGAGCGACAAATTTTAATTACAGTTTGACTTCTCCCCTAGACTCTTAAACTCTCCTGTAAAAACCGTTTTTAAATAAAATTTTTTAATTTTAAAATTTGAACTTTATTAAATGGATGAAAATAATTTGTCGAGGGAGCGACAAATTTTAATTACAGTTTGACTTCTCCCCTAGACCCCTAAACTCTCCTGTAAAAAACGTTTTTATAAAAATGTTTTAATTTTAAAATTTGAATAAAAATCACAAACTAAATTCTTATTTTACCGATGGCGATAGTAAAATAATGTTGTCAAAACGAAGAACTAAATTAGATTGAAAGAAAATTTCACAAATCTTAAACAAATGTACACTTATTTACAAATGTACAAAATATAAAACAATTTATGGGTTTACAATGCCTACTCTAATTTATTGCGGAAGTGTTATTTTAAGCTATGCTGCCCATGATGGTCATAAAATTTATGTTTTCTTTAATATTTTTGGTTCAAACAATTTATTGCAATTTAAAATTTTTACCATAATAGTAAGAATTAAGATAAAAAAATACCTATTTCATTAGAAAATAACTTAAAAAAGTTTTTAGAATTTTTTAAATATTTATGTGGTATTTAGTAGTATGTGATGTTAAAATAATAAAACGTAATAAAATGTTAAAATAATAAATTTTAACTGTTATTTGCTCTTACTTCTTTTAATTTTTACTGTTATACATAACTGATGATCGCAAATAATCGTGAAATAAAAGCTTTTATATTATGTTACAGGTTTTTTTTAATTTTTAGTAATTTTTATCATTTTCTATAGTATAATTTTTTCAGATTTTAATTTCTTGTTTATTCAAATATTTCTAAGTTCAACCCTGTTCAATGTGAATTATTGTTATTTTGGTTTCTTTAAATATTATGTTTCGTTGTAGTATATAATTATTTACTTAACAGTTAAAATTTATTATTTTAACATTTTGTTAGGTTTTATTATTTTAATACCTATTTTATTTATTTCAATATAATTATTACTTTATCATCCGAAGTCTGAGAAAGTATTGTAATCGTGCAGAAAAAAAACTTGAGATTTTGATGAATTTAGACATTTTGGGGTCCCAGAAGCGGAAAATCGTCATTTCCAAAAAATGTCTGTATGTATGTAGGTGTGTATGTGTGTATGGATGTATGTATGTATGTGGTTAAATTTTGTATGCGCTCTACCTCAAAAAGTAATAGAAATTTTTTAACAAAATTTTGTAATTAGTACATAAATATTGAGATTTAGAGCTGATTAGATTTTGGTTAAAATCGGTATACGGAAACGTAAAAAAAATAAATAATATAAAAAAAAATAATAAAAAAAAAATTTTGCAAATAATTTTTTTCTTATTTTTAAAATTTTAACTTTTTAATAATATATTCTCCTCCAAAATAATATTTTTTTAAATTCTTTTAAATTTATTATTATTTAAAAGTATGACAAAGTTATGGGCATGGCCACATCCGATTATTTTTCAAAAAATCGAAAATTAATTAATAGGAGTAATAACTAACAATTAATTACGTGGTCGCAGACTTTTACACAGTACTGTAAATATTTAGGGCATTTTTATATTTTTCATCTTTGGTTTTTATATTTTTGCAATTTAGTAGTAAGTGTGTTCAATCCAGTGTCGCCAATCATCGGATTGTAATACGAATTTCGGATTTTTTGATTAGGAATTTAATTTATTAGTACTTTATTAATTGATAAATAATTTCGGGGGGGGGGGGGAGTCTAATTCCTACACCCCCCCCTTAAATACGGCCCTGTACTTACCTATTAAATGAGGTAGGCCTGATTGGTTACTACTTATCTACCTAATACTTTTTTCAGTATTTCTATTACACTTCAATTTTTTATCAAATAGAATTAAAATTAAAATAAATATGATAAAATGTGAAAAGCAAAATTTTTAGTAAACCTTCAAAAAACGCGCCGAGTCGGCGGTGCCGAATTGACCAATTAGACGCCGAGTCGGCGATTTAAATATTTAAATGTTAATTTATTTCTCTTGGTTAAATATTTTATAGCATTATTTCGTTTTTGTTAAAATTTATAAACATAAATACAGCGACATTTTTAAAATATTGCAGTGTCGTCAGGCGATAAATTATAAACGTGTGCATTTTAGTTAAAGTGTTTAATGCATTTTTGGTGATTCTAAAATGCTGATACGGTTAGAATAGAGTTTCGGTACATAAACCACGAATCAATTGATTACCACAAGGTAGTTGTTATAAATAAAATAGCAATGTAGGAAGCTACAAGAAAAATCTGCTTTAGTGTAAATAGATTTAGCGTTGTCAAGAAATTTAGCGTGATCTCTCTAAAACAAATTTTCGTGAGTTTTCTGCTGAAAATTCAATTAACAAGATCAACAATGTTTTATATACATATCTCAACTTGGCAGACCAATTATCGGCTATAGCCATAAATATTGTTTAAAGTAAATTTTGGGAAATGGTGGAAAGCGGCAGTTTCGATGCGTTCATCATGTCGAATAATTTTTGCACAGTAGTTTGTGTGTTTGTTTTAATTATTTTTATCAATTAATTATAAATCGATCATTTCATATTTTATTGAGTAAACACACGAAGCACGAAACACAATATCCAGTAAATGGAAAAACAATGAAATTCTATATAATAGAGCTGAGCGCTAGGCGTTAAAACGATTTCAAGTTCACAGTTGAGTGCAATTTAGTAGGTGTCATATGTTGAATGACAAGTTGGCTTATCACTCATAATGTCACACATTAACTGGCGTTTATTAAATTTCATTTAAAATTAATAAATAAATGACCGCACGTGAAAGGATAGTTAGCGGAAGCGTCACTACACTAAAGCAAGTTGAACGCGAGAAAATTCGAATGCGTCTCCGAGACAACTTCAATTTTAATTTTAATTAAGAACGACTACTTTTGAGAAAACAAAGTTTGTGTATTTTGAAAACAGTTAATTATTTTCCTGAAATAGCGTTA
Source organism: Cantharis rustica (assembly GCA_911387805.1). Taxonomy (NCBI): domain Eukaryota; kingdom Metazoa; phylum Arthropoda; class Insecta; order Coleoptera; family Cantharidae; genus Cantharis; species Cantharis rustica. The sequence goes on from OU426879.1 coordinate 44,450,414, forward strand.
AAGTGCGGATTGGAGCGTTGTTTCTTAAAATAATTTGAGGAATGGCACGGCGAGGATCATTTTTGACCTTTGCAGGAGAACGTTTTAATTAACGCGGGTTTATTTCTATTAATTGTGAAATGTGAGAAAGATAATCATAATCCATGAGGCTTGAAGTATAAAGGTAATGTGATATAAGAGAGTCTAGCAATATAGAACCAAGAGGAATGGAGTTTGGGGTTATTTATAGTGCATTTTGAGGATCAAAGCTGCGCGCGCGGAGGTCGGAAACTAGAAGGTTGTGTATTGATCATCACACACGCGTGACTGAGAGATGATCAGCTGTAATTTACTACATAACAACAAATATCTAAACGTACCTTAAACTAATGTTTATTGTACGCAACCTACGAATTAATGTCGGTTAGTAAAAATAATATTAAAAAAGTGCACCAATAGCTGTCGGAGCGAAAGCTCAGGCGCGCGGGCGGGGAAAGCTTGGCTAAGTCTGGGGGTATCCAGTGTGGCCCACGCAAGCTGCGAGATATGTCGGGCGAATCCGCGTTCCCCGACATCGTGGAGCTAAACGTCGGTGGCGTCAATTATACAACTTCCTTGGAAACTCTTAGAAAAGAACCCGAATCTCAGCTGGGAGTGATTTTTTCGTCTCGCGAATCGATTACGAAAGATACGAAAGGCCGTTATTTTTTAGATAGAGATGGTGTTCTCTTCAGATATGTGTTAGATTATTTGCGCGATGGTGGTATAGTGCTTCCAGAATGTTTCAGAGAAAAGGAACGGCTCAAAAGAGAAGCTGAGAAGTACAACTTACCGGGGCTCGTCGAAGCTATCTGCGAGGGCTCCAGAAATAGACAGCCCGGAATTATCACCGTAGGATACAGAGGTAGCTTTCAGTTCGGAAAGGATGGATTGGCAGATGTTAAGTTTAGAAAACTGTCGAGAATTTTAGTTTGTGGAAGAGTGATGCTATGTAGAGATGTCTTTGGAGAAACTTTGAACGAAAGTCGCGATCCGGATCACGGACAATCAGAAAGATACACTTCCAGATTCTTCCTTAAACATTCCTTCTTAGAACAGGCTTTCGACATGCTGGTGGAGCAAGGATTCAAGATGGTAGGAAGCTGTGGATCCGGAACTTCTGGCAACGCTAACGAACTGAAGCCAGGAGTGGACGCCGAAGAAAATCGTTGGAATCATTACAATGAATTTGTTTTTGTGAGAGAGTAGTGAAGTGTCGACCAAAAATATTTAAATTCAATTTCCATATCGCATGTTCGCATAAGTTAGAACTATTAATTAAAAGAGTATTTTACCATATTATGTATTATCAAATGAAAATGTTAAATACTAATCTAACAGTATAACCGGGGGATGCATAATATTTAATACTTGATTTTATTTGATAGTCCGGCACACCGTGTATTATATTAATCATATTCAATGCAGCCTTAGTTTTAATCTTTTAGGACACCACAAAAGCATGTCAAAATGATTGATTTAAGCAATACTTCAAACGGTTTATTTTAAGAAAGAGTACTTGTTGCTTGCAAAACAATTTAGATCAATAACAGTAGCTTACGTATTTCAACACAGACCATTGTATTTTAATATCATCCCTTATATTAAAGAACCAATATATTGTAAATAACGTAAATGCATAATAATTATTAAAAACAAAACATCAAGAGATTATTATTAAAAATAATATACAAAATAAGTAATAAAAAATATTTAATAATAATAATAATAATAATAATAATAATACCTACATACATACATATTTACGCTTGCCTTTTATAATGTAAAATTTTAACGACTCCATTCAGTAATATAATACAACCCAAAGTGGAATTTTCACAAGTTTCCATCGGTTAGCTCGCTAATTGAAGCGAACGCTATTTCCTTATCATTTTTCTTAGTTTACGTGCCTTGCAAATTTAAAATTTATTTTTAAAAATTAATTGAGTTCGTGTAATTATAACTAATAACGAAAATTGCGAAGCGATAAAAGTGGACGTTGCCGGCAACGCAAATTTTAAAATGATTAATTACGTATTATTATACAATTTTCTTTTTAATTTAAAACGAATACAACAAATCTCGCATCTCCAGAAATATCAGTTGTCGTGTCACTTTTAATTAAATTTGAAATACAAAAAATAAGATTTTAAAATTCAACTCCAAGAGACTTCCCAGATAATTTTTTACGTCTTTGCGATAAGCGTCTAATTTTAAATTACTTTTACCATTTACTTCATAAAAAGAAAATTAAGGATTCCGAAAACGTCACGATTTGATTGAACGCCCGATTTTTTCCGCGTTGAAAAGTGAAAAAGTAAAATTTTGAATTTTCTTTTACGAATTAAAAATAAATGTTAATGACGTTACACCCACTCCTGAATTTGATCGTTAAAAAAAGAAACTAGCTTACAAAGCAAAATTTTTAACGATGTGTTCTCATTTTTGCTTTTTCAAATTACAATGTAGAGAAAATTAAATTCTTAACAAGCGCGTTCTTGTAACATTTTTCATAATTGTATTATATTTGTTTTAATAATTACTACATGCAGTTCTCTCGTTTAAACTTCGAGGATGAATTATTTTGAATTAATATAAAATTCCAGTTTTGATTATTCTACAAAACGAAATTAATATGAATTAAAATTACAACCAATTCAATGACAATTAAATTATCTTTTAATCCTTATCCACACAAAAGATGTTATTTAGTCAACCAAACCTTAGAAATACATTTGTTACTTATCCTTAAATATTGGCTTTGAAGTTTGCATAGAAACAATGAAACTTTTGAGTTTTCAAGCGAAAAAGCTCTCGGAAAACTGAAATTTAATAATACGAAAATTTAAAGTACTCCGTTTGGCACACTATGAAAAGTCGTATCGTGTCATACGCCCTTTAGATAATGTTCAAATCGGAAAATCATAGCAGATGCCGACAAGAACAATTACTGTTTAATTAAAAAAATAATATATTAAAGTGGTTCAGTAATGGAAGCTATGTGCCAAACTTTTACTCTCTAAGATATGGAGAAGTTGATTAAAGCAGGACTCAAAGAAGTCCATCCAAAGAAACTTACAAACTTGCAAATATAGAACGACTATGCCAAGTTAAATAAAAACTTGTAAAAACAAAAATTTTTAAATTTTGTTTTTGTTGAATAACCTAGTTTTATATCTACCTACACTATTTATTCTACCTTTGAACTTTTATATTAAAAAGTACGGGTTTTCAAGATTCGAACGATGTAATTGTTGTTTTTCAAAAATTTTATATTTTTATTACAAAATATCTAAAATTTTAATTTTCTTTTGTTTTTGTTCAATTAAAAACTTGAAATATTAAAAAAATTATAATTTATACGTTATTCATAAATAACGAAACGTCGATTAAAACTTTTATCTACGGTGGAAAGTATAAAATGAGAGTTGTTATAATTCTTATTATTTAATATTACTCATTTATTATTAAATCAAACAGGTGACTAACCGGGGGGGGGGGATTTATAAAATAATAAAGTTATTGAAATGCTAGATAATTGTTAATTTAAAATCAATACTATTAAATTGTATTTTTTTGTATTCGTTTAGAGCACAAATGCCGTCAGTGCAGACCTTACACGATCAGCACATTCGATACGGAATGGTGAGTTATGCAAGCATTTCATTTAACCTAATTTAACGTAGTGATTTTAAGGATTGTTTAAACCCATCAATAGAATCTTCATAATCCTGATAAAAGCTTTCGTAAGCTCACCATAAGTCATAATTGCCGACAGTGAATCAATGAAATTTCAATCAAGGAATTAATATAATAAAAATCACTAAATTTTTGTCTAACAACTTGAGGACATTTTCTTTATGAATTCATAACTTACTTAACTCACACTTAACTGACCGTCGAAGGCGCACTTAACAATTACGACTTAGGTTGTAAATTGAGTAATTTTAAATGAACTATAGACTCGTAATCAAAAAACCAATTTGATTTTCTTCTCCCGAAATCTGCTCTATCCGATAAGAATGAAAATTATAATAATTAAATCGTTCACGACTCTGGGCGAAGTAAAAACTGAAAAAGTAGGTTTCCTATGCATTTTATAGAATTAGAAAGGCAGAAAACGAAAATATTTCTAACAATAATTAGCAAATGTTGGATATTTCCGTCGCAACAGGAAACAGAAATCCAAGAATGTGAGCTTATTGAAATTAACTATCTTCTAAATATTGCAGGAATTGTCCTTCCGTTTATATTAAGTAAATAACTGGCATGTAATCTAATCCAATTTTGTCTCTTTAATTATTTAGAAATATTTTACATAAGCCGGTTTCTCCAAAAAGGACGATCGAACTATTTATCTGAACGACGTTGTACAATCCACACATACAAACGAATTTATCAAATCGTAATTTTTAGCCATGCTGGTAGTTACTGTTGAAATTTAATTGTTTAATTATCAAAACCCAATAGCTCTCCCCTGTCCTATTGTTCGAAAAAACTAATTTATGAGTGACGACCATACAGCATTCGGAACTCTGCATCTCAGGTTTGGTTCAAAGACGCTGGCACATCTCACGGCTAATCAAATGACTGAAGCTTTTAACATGAAGCTCAATTAGTGCGGAAACTGTAAATCTTATAATAAATAATAATATACGCCAAACAAACTTTCTATGTAGGATGCGGGCTTTGTTTAAATTTTTTATGTGTTTTATTAAATAATTTTCAACGACCATAAAATTTCAAAGTCTTTAAATCAAATAAACTTTTAAACGATACGAAATTCGGGAGAATCGAGAGGTTCAATTTATAACTTAAAATTGGAGGGTTGGCGCTATAAATCATTGAAAGTTTTTAGGAAAAGCAGATAAATTTTTTTTGATTTTGTTGTTACTATGTTTCGATGTAGCAAAAACAAGAACCGCTACTTTCCATTTAAATTTTCGTTTTTGACTTGAAACTTATTTGAATACATTATTTCTATGCTGTATTCCTGCAAATTAATTTTGTCCTTTTTGAGGATGTAGTTTTAATTCAAAATCTCAGCACGAACGTTCAGAACTGGTGATAATTATTTCTAAAGATTATTTTAGTAATTTTTGTAAATTTCACTTATAGCATAGAATCTTCAACTTGAGTGACACTTCATAAGAATCAAGTCGATCTCGTTAAAAAGACTTATCTTTTGAAAGTTTCTCAAGGCATAAGTGTGTTATTCTAAATATACCCAACTTTTATCGTGCTTTTCACGATAAATGGTTTTTCCTTAGCTGTCTAGCACACAAGGTAATTTGCAAAAAGCAAACTATACGTAAATAATGTAAACTAGTTTTAAGTATTAAATAACATGGTATGAAAATGTATCGTTTACCCCACACCGGTAAGCAATATTGGCGGACCTGACTTTACTTGGTAATTTAATGATATTTTACGATTGAAAGTTGCCTATAAAAGGAGTAAAATTAAATATTAAGATTTTCGTAACTCCTACATGACATTTACAACCGCATTACATAATAAATAAACTAATACACCTTACGAAATTTCAACAACCGTAAAAATTGAAACAACGTATTATTATTTTAAAATTTAATTATTAAGCGCAAGCGAAACGCACGGAAACTCAAAATAACTATATAAGCTAGAAGCGTGTGCTTGAGGTATTACTTTTTAAATAATGTATTACATATTTACATATTTGTGTTACAAAAGCGATTAAATATTATAGTTTTGTTAACAAGATCGCATGCCTCAAATTGCGTGTCGATTTGATTTAGTTATACATTAGTTTTCATTAGGAATTTTGTGTTATTCAATTAAAAATGGTTTTTCATTATCGATTCGGCCGAGATTTTTTTTTAATGCAAGGAAAAATAATGTAATTAACGCGGCCAAGCCCGCGCGAGTTATAATATTGTTTCGATTACACCGTCCCGACGCGACGTCCAATCGATAGAAAATTAAACGAGCTGCAAGTAAAGTTTTAGTTAATTAATAAATGTCGCTATCGTTTATTTAGTTTTGCGATAAAAAATACTTCAATTTTAATGTGCGTAACGCACAAATTGGCGATAGTAATTGATACGACACATCTGTTGTATTAAGATTAATCGCCGCTACTTAATTGTATTTAATTTGTCTTCTCTACTTTGGGTGTAAGTTACTGAATTTGAGTTGATTGTACTAAATTTTAATTAGCGTTGCAAATACCTTGCTAATAAAACGTGATAAGTCGATATCGTATGTTTTAAGTTGCTATTAGAAATTCTTTGCTTTGAAGAATATGTAGATAAACGATCTCTTTTAGCGCCTGCCTCCATAATTGCAGTATTATAAATTAGTGATTAGAAGAATTATTCTAAATAATTGAAATTGTACATCCCTTTTGATGCTATCCAAAACATGTGTATAGATTAAAGTTTATATATATGAACATAAATAATTATTATTAATTACTGTAAGTTTAAACAATATATTCTATGTACTATTAATTACGTTGTTTTAATTAAAGCTCAAATTTCGATTCCAAAAACCGTCGCAAAGCAGCTCCTATTTTTGTTTGTAATTAAATTTTGCAAATTATCCAACTTCACCTAAAACGAATTTCCACATATAATTTCTTCGACTGTGCAAATTTAGTAAAATAAATTTGCAGTGACAGAAAAATGTGTAATTAAAGCAATGAACACTCAAACTTCGTTAAAATTATCTCGAGGAAAGTGTTACATTAAATTTACATTTTTTGAGTTGATATATCTCATGGGTGATTATTGCGTGAATACATATTGCTCATTACTTGCGCAGATTTAATAATTTTATTTCGAAATAAATACTCCAAAAAACAATTTTTTTTGTTTTAAAAATAATTATCTAAAACAATTAACAAAATTACTTTCGAGAAGATCCTGTGCTAATTTATAACTGCTATTGATCGATTAGAGAACAAAAAGAGCTACAATAAACATGACATTACGTATTTTAAGATGTTAATTTTTGCAACCAACTTCTAATGTTCGTGAAGTTAGCCTAGCCATTTTTAATAATCCTAAAATTTTAATTTATATTGGATTGTACTTGTGGTGTGCCGGTGTGTACCGTAAATCATAAAATTTAATTTTAAAAAATAAAAATTTAGCAGAAACTCCTCAAAAAAAATATCCAAAAATTCCAAACCTCAAAAATAACCACGCAATAATGCGAACGCATAAAATCACTTTATTCAAATCAAAAAAATCCAAAATACTATTCACAAACTCAAATCAAAAAATCTCAATAATTGCACAGAGCAAAAATTGCACAACCGGCTCGTGCGGCCATATTTGGCAAAAATCTTTGAACTTGGTCTCATTCGCCCCCACCTCTCTAATTTTTCAATCTTACCGCTTAACCCATTAAACCCCAATCGACAGATTTATTTTTTTTTACTTTTTTTCTGTTCTTGGGCTATAATCAATGATAGGAAAAATAATTTTAAAAATCCCAGGTCACCGAGGTCCTTACAATCGGCATACATCTGTTCCAAGTACCTACGAGCATCTTTAGTTACGGCTGAACTTTAGTGCCCATTTTATATAGGTAAATGTTAGTATTTTTAAATACATTTTTGAGTGCATGAACTAGACGTAATACAAAAGCGTTCTATAAAAGAAAAAATTGAAAATTGTAGCAAAACAGATTTAGAATTACCTCTTGATTTATTGAAGTTTGTCGATAGACCGACACATTTTTTGCAAAATAAAGTAGAGAAAGGGTTGCTAGAACCCCATTTAAGCAAAATAAAGTAAATATTTTGTGTTTATTATATAAAGGAATGTCTATTCTTTCTAAATGAACTACAAACTTGGAAAAAAGTACATTTTAGTTTATTTTTGGCGCAATATCAAAATTTGATGCATCTAAAGCTACTCGTGGTCGCTAATGGGTTAAACTTATTAACATTAAATTTTCTTCCAAATTGTATAGGGTGGGTGCGAATCCCTTTAAAAGACCACATCTTCTACCCCGGTTGCTAATGTAATTATGTAATTGTAATTGTTTCAAAAATTTAAATCTAAAAAAATTTCACCACAACATTACAATATTTATAAATAAAATAAATTTAAGTTCACAAATAATCAAATCAAATAAATAAAAAAAAACTTATCTATTCCAAAAAAATAATATCATTCATTATCTTCCATCTCTTTCCGTTCATTTATTTTTCCTTTCGCATCTTCAAAAAATTGATCTTGGTTTAAGATGTCCATTTCGCCGGAGTCTTCTCTCTTCTTTTCCACCCCCGACTCAACCAAAAATTTTGATTGTTCTTTTTACCTTTCTCGGCTTTCTGTTCTGCGTTATTTAGTTTTAATTTTAAAATGTTTTCTTTTTATATTGTTATTATCACTCGTTTTTCAACTTTTTGTTCTATTGCTACTTGTTTTATGTTGTCCAGTTTTTCCATTTCTAATCTTTTAATTTTTAATCCTCTAGCTTCTTGTTTTTCAACTTCTAATTTAATAGCTTTTTTTTCTTTAAATTTTAATTTTTTGGCTTCTAATTTTTCAAATTCTTGTTTTTCTGCTTCTTGTTTTTTAATTGCTAATTTTTCAACTTCTAGTGTTTCAGATTTCATTATTTCTTTTTTTTATCTCATCTATCAATAATTCTGTTTTTTTTTCATTTCGTTTCCCAATTTTAATTTTTTTGACTATTTGCTTTTATTGTTTGTCATCTGCCCATATTTTTTTATTTTTACATTCTATTTCTGTTTTTATATCTGCGATTTTTTGCGTTAACTTCTGCGCATTTACGTTCATTATTATGATTAGTTCTTGTTTCTCTTGTAGTAGTCTTTTTTTTCTTTATCTTGTTCTTCTTTTTGTCTTTTTTCTTCTTGTTTTTTCTGTTTTTGCATATACTCTCTGAGCATCAACTCTACTCTTGACCACATCTGCACTTCCTCCGCATTTTTTCTCGCGCCCGTATTCTTTGGCGAATCCACTTCAATACTATCCATCATCATCACAAAAATAGATAGAAATGCTAACACTTAAAAAGTCCCTACGCCATGCGACAAAAGTTGATATAATATAATCAAAAATAAGTTATCAGGATCTGATTCCAAATTTTTAAACTTTTAAACTTTTAAAAATTTTTATATTCGCTCGAGGTTCGAAACGTACGATTCTAGCTATCAATCCAAATGTGCTATCGACATTTCGTTGGTCTTTTAATGTAATTTTATTATACAAATTAAAATAAACTTTCAAAAATTATACTTGAATACAATAAATCGTTTATCAAATAAATCTTCTTTATTAATCAAAAATAATAATCAATCCAAAAACTTACAAAATCAATCGTTTCAAACGTTTCCTGGTCAAATCAAAATATTCAAAATAAAAATCATAATTTCAAAACTAATATTTGCATCAAAATCAATCACCCAAAAATTCCAAATTTTCAAAATAACTCAACAATACAAACGCATAAAAATCACCTTATTTAAATCAAAAAAATCCAAATTACTATTTACAAACTCAAATCAAAAAAAATCACACAGCCCGCTCGGGCAGCCATATTTGGCAAAAAGCCTTCAATTTTCTCTGATTTGCCCCCACCTCTCAAATTTTTAATCTTACAATTTAAACTTATTAACATTAAATTTTCTACCAAATTGTATAGGGTGGGTGACAATCCCTTTAAAACACCACAGTATATAGATTTTTTTTTTTTTTTTTTAGATTTAAAACTCTTTATTTATCTTAATATTTTACATGGTTGCTACATGGTAGCTACATGGTAGCAATTTGTGGATTTATGACCGTACAATACAACTGTGCCTATTGCTTCTAATAACAATTTATCAGTTAGTTCTGATTTACAAAGGTGTTACATGGTTTACTTAAGATTACTATATATGATTTTTGCCGGGAAAAAATGAGTGGAAAAACCCAGGCCACAGTATATATGAGCGGGAGCGCGCTTTTAAAGGTAGGTAGCACTGTAGTCGACTGTCGACCGTCCCAAGGTTAATATCATTCAATTATCTATCTTTGGCGAGTTTAATCATCTAGGAGGATATTTTTAAAGTACATCGTTTGTCAAAACGGATCGGAGCGGACGGGATGGGAGCGGAAGGTGCACAAAGTCGTATTTGACAAACGCAACTACTCCAATTTCGGATCCACCAAAAGTTTTCTTGTGTTTTTTTTTTCGAAAATGAATAAAAACCCTCTTGCATGCTCCTATGCGATAATTAGTTTTGAGACTTTTTATTTCAGGTAGATCAAAAAGGTAAAAATCTTAATTTGTAAGAATTTACTGCTCTGGGGACATATTATGTAAACTGCACCAACAGTTATTGCCATAGTATGGTGAAAACGTTTGCGATAATATAGTACATACGGTGTATTTATATTGTGTTAACTTAAACATTTTAGTTCTAAAAAGTGTTTGTGCATTTTTTCGTTTATTCTAAAAATTTGATATGATTAATATCAAGTTACACTACCTAAACCACTTATCTATTGATTACATTTACCGATAGTTGGTCTATAATTTTCTTCCTTGCCAATTTTTGCGTTGAAGTCTCTACACAATATTCGCATGTCTTGTTTGGGAAATTCTTCGATTGTTTGTTGTAGTAAGTCATAAAAATTTCCTTTTCGGTGTCATCTTTTTCCTCCATGGGTGCATGTGCCGATAGGAGAGAATAGTTTTAACACTTTCCTCTTACCCGTATCCAGTATATCCTCTTATTTACGAGCTCAAAACGTATGATATTTCCCAGGAGTCGCTCGCTTAAAGTAAATCCAGTCCCATAGCTGAGGTTACCCTCTTCGCATCCACTGTAGAAAACCACCGATTTGCTTATCTGTATTGTGGTGTTTCAAAAATGATTGCGACCTACCCTGTGCATTTTAATGAAAAATTATTTAAATGGTTTTAAGTTGTAAGACTGGAGAATTGGACAGGTGGGAGCGAATCGAGGAGGAAAGTGGCTTTTGCCGATAGCGCGTCGCCCGAGTAAGTTTAAACTCGAGGCGAACATTGAAAAATTTGATTTTTGGTTAATTAATTAACTCAAGTGAGTTAATTTTGAGATTTGTATTATTTTTGAAGTTGTGAGTATTATTTTTTGATTAAATAAAGTGAATTATATGCGATTACAATTATTTTTGAAATTTGGAATTAATTATTGGATGATTTTTGAGAATTCGCTACCGAGCGATTAAATTTGGTTGTTAAATTAGAAGAAAAGTGATTAAAATCAAAAATTGAATTTGGATACTTAGAATTGGAAAATTAAATTTGCTAGAGCGAATGTGTGAAATTGATAAGCCGGCGATTTGATTAAGGTAAAATTTGCAACATTCGTTCCCATCGAATAGAAGTAAAATTTTATTTTACATTTACTTGGAAATATTTTGGTATAATGAAGAGTCTCTTGTTATAAAAAAATGGATGCCCAGTTATAGAATTAATTTATGGTTGAAGAAAAGTTTTTTTAAGATTTGTATAGCTGGGAGCATTGCAGTATATTGCCAGTGTTGAGCCATCTTATTTCTTGGAGTGCTGTTATATTCATTTTTATGGACTCCGGTTGTTCTATGGCTCGTTGTGCGACTCCCGTTCTGTACCAGCTAAGAACATTCCAAGAATCAATATTCATTATTTCTTTTTCTTGCTTGGTCGTTTCCGTATGTCCGTTTTGTTGCGAGGCTCATATATATAGTCTTCACAACATAAAATGTTTTGTGCGAAAGGGTTGTTAGCCCCTTGATCAACCTTCCTTCTTTATTCAGGCTTGGGACTGGCAGCGACACCTGATGGGCTATCAATCCACCCACCAGATTGCCCCAGGCAGAGTTTAATTAATAAATTATAGCTTAGTATTTATTATTTATGATTCTATACATTTATTTAATTATTTCTTTATTTTTGTGTTGTAGCGCCAAGTATTGATGACACTAACCTCTCTTGAAATAAATTCCCGTCTCAACATTGTCAATAATTGTGTTGGGGGTTTTATTTGGAGATAGAATCAGTGCGATATTCCAATAAATTAATTAAACTGAAATTACATATCTTAAATATCCTTAGAAAGGCAATTAGACCCCACGGCTGTTTAACCAAACGGAGAAATTTTTTTAATAATTGATAGTAGTAATCATCAAATAAAAAGATTTAGATTCCCAGCAGATCCAACAATTGTTGTTCGGATTGTTTAGAAGTGGACTTAAAGGGCTGATTGCAGAAAAAATATAATAGGGTAATTCTAGAAAAGATGGACCACATTTCTAAAAAAGCTCATAACTTTTATTTTTTGATATTTTAAAGGTAATAAAAGTTACCAAATCAATAACTAATCATTCTTTTCTTATTTAATTATCATAAACTTACAAAAGATCGCAAAGCTTAACCTAAATTTCTAAAAAAGTAAATGTATGTGTCGGCCCATCTCTCCTAAACACTATAGTAGAGATGGACCACACAGTATAATTATGTTTCTAATATTGTTTAATGTTTCTAATTGTTAATGTAATAATGTTTCTAATATTTTCCACCGAATTTAGAACATTTGCTATGCTTCTTCCACGTTTTCTAACTATTTTTATGGCTAAAATATTGAGAACAGGGGAAACTTCGTCTGACACTTTACCAGGAGTAATTTCATTTAATTCAGAATGTTGCTTGGATGTGCTTGCTTGCAATTTGCTTCAATAATAGTTACTTAAATTCGAAAAATAATTTGCAACCATCAAAATTCAACAAGAAATTCAACGTTCCAACTATCCCTTTAAATGTAGTCCATCTCACCTAATTACATAGGAGAGATAGACCACATTACTCTAGCCGTATAAAGAATGTTAGATTGTTTTGTAAGGTTAGGTAACGTTAGAAACAAATTATTTATTTAACACTATAAGAATAATTATTTAAAAATACTTGCCACGACTTCAGAAATTTTATTAAATTTACAACGTTCAAAAACTTTTGGTACTAGTAATTTAACAATATCTTGATAACACATAAATTAACAAATATTTCGAAGCAGTTTCACACCAGTTTTTCTATAATAACACAATGAAGATAAATATGATATACACAATACTCTCTATTAAAAATAAGCAATAATTCTCTCACTGGTCCATCTCTCCTCGTGGTCCAACTCTCCTAGAATTACCCTATATTGAAACAAATTTATTACAAGTAGATAAACAGAAGAACTTCTGCCTTACTTTTACATTTGCTCTTTTATTTTACTCTAAAATGAGATTTTGATTTTTATCAAATTAATTACATTTTAAGAACTAAAGATGAATATTTTGTCGATCCTCGCTAAAAACTATTTTGCAGCAAGAATAAGAATAATTATTAATTTACAATCTATCTTAAATATACAGTAGCGGTCATGAAAATCATTTTTTATTTTAGATTAGATTCTAAATTAAAGTCAACTATTTTATTATGAGTGCTATTTAAATGCTATTCGCTGTATTACAAAACGATGTAACTTTCTTTTTGGCATTTACTGAAGAAATTTAAGCATTGTTTACTTTGATTTTGGTACCAACGTCAACGCTCTTACCGTTTGATTTGGAAGTTTTTGCGTTTACAGCGTAGCATGCGAGTAATCGTGACGTCATGGATTTACTATTTTCTCACGCTTAAAACGTAAATTTCATTTGAATAGCGCGGCGTAAGCGCTATCTAAATTGTAATTGTTTTCACGGCAAATTAGAAGCTAACCTACATTATTTACATTTTAATATAAATTTCTATTATGTATGTTAATATCCCAACGTTTACAAATTTTTTGTATAGAATATATTGTCGATTTTGTAAATGCCACTTTTACGGTTATTTTATTAATTTTAAACGCTAATTCAATAAATCTGTTTGTCATCAATATAATTCTATAAAAAAATGTAAGGTTTCCAATATAACTAAAACAAAACGAAATAAAAGTTAATATTTGTGCTATAATAAATTACTACACTAGAAAAATACAATAAAGTGAAATAAAAATAAATATTTCTATTTCTAATTGCCTACTGCTCTTTAAAATTGATGTTTATATAAACTGATTATTTTTATCTAAACTGAAAAACTCAATAATTTTTTGAGCCCTTCGAGGGTCAAACCATCCATCGACAAACAAAATCTAAAAATTAATGTAAGAAATACAAAAACATTGTTAAAGAATTAGAAAAAACAGAAACAAGAAAAGAAATTGGCGTTAAAAATGTTGGTCTACGATTTACCCCATGGGGTCCTCCAAGCGAAGCTGTATAGTTGCTGTATTTAACATTTTTTTAGTTTTCTTTTAGGTGTCACATTATATTGTTTGCAACCAACATCAGTTGTAATTTGATGTGCTGACTTTTCAGCAATAAAAATAAAACAATTTGGTTATTATTAATTTTTGCGTATTTCTTTAAATTTTCCTATATTTAAAAAAACTTTAAAAGTGACGTAAATCAATCGGCGTAACTCTCGAAATTTTGAAAATTGTGTTATGATTATTTTTGGGTTTTAAACGAATAACTTACCAATTTCTTAAGTTATTAAAATTAAAATTATACATATTGTCGTGTTACAAAATAATTTTACCCGCCTCTGTTATTTTAAAAATTTATTTAAAATTTGAAATTTATTAGATGATTTTTGAATTTGAATTTTAAAATTATAATTTTGTGAATGCAAGGTTGACAGAAAACAGAGAAGAGTGGAAGCTTTTTTGTCCAAAATGGCCGCCGGAGCGGTAGACTAAATTTTGAGAGTTTTTATGAGAATAATATCGAATGGAAAATTAATTTTGATATTGGTGACGAAAATTTTGTTTGAGAGTCTTTTGACCAAACGTGGCCGCAACTAGGTTTTGATTTAGGATTTTTTTTGGATTTTTAAAAATTTCTTGGAAGAATGGTTTTTTATTGCAATTTATAAGATTGAAAATTTGAATTATTAGAACGTTTTTTAAATGATTGAAAATAATTGTTAATCTGAAATTATAGGTGCGATTCTTGATAAAGTATAAACATTTTTACAGATTAAAATAACTAGATTAGAAGTTTTTAAAATCGAATTTTGGTCATAATATTATTTTTAACGAACATTGAACCTACCACCTTAAGAATAGTTTATGGTCTCCGCATTGAAGAGTTAGACGGTGGTAAATAAAAGAGCGGTAATTTATTTTTTATAAAAATTTACTGCAATATAAATCCTCATTGTCAACGATTTTTATCCTGATACAAGTTTTACGACCACTACTGTATATTTGTGAATTTTCTTTGTCTGAAAGTTTGGCTATACAAATCTACATCTTAAGTAGCCGGAGTACAATATTTTTACAATGCAGAATATAGACCTATTTTCTCGGAGCGAGACAAGACGCAAATAAAAGCTCAAATAATACAAGTTATGAGCCCAAAATTAATTTGACCGAACCTAAATGCACAAAAAAGTGTAAATATTGGAAATAGTATGCAATTATTTAAGTAAGTGTACACTATTTTTAGTAGCGATTTATATTTATTTAAAATATGATAAAAAAATAATGATTTGCCTACTTTTCAATGCGCTAGATTTTAAATATACAAGCAAATCGGGTACACCAAGACCGATACCAAGACTCTTGCTATTAAAAAACCGATACTTCTCTATACAAAACGCAGGTGTAAATTCGAGTGGTCTAAATCCTTTAATTTCAGTGTTTCTCAAACTTTTTTGCCTGACGGTACACTAAAATTATTTAACAAAATTCACGGCATTCCCAGTATCGTTATTATTTTTTCTCGATGTTCCCATAGCATTCAAAGCCTCTCTCGTGATGCCATCTGCTCCCGGTACTTTCCTGTCTTTAAATGATTTCAGAGCTTGTTTCACTTCTGATTTAAGAATAATCGGCTATTTTTTTGTTGTAGAGATATTTTCATTTGTTCTAGTCTGAGTTCCTTGTATAGATTTTGCAATAATTTCTCCACACTTTACCTATTTTTTGGACCTTAGTTATTACTTATTAGTTTTCCTTCCTAGTTCTTTATGATTTGCGTTCGTGATTTGAATTCTGTTCTCAGATATCTAACCTTGTCGAAGAGTTCTCGAGTTTCACGAGGTTATTAGAAAAGACAAATTTAACTATTAAAAATTTTGCTACATCCTTGGGGCGTACTTGCAGCACCCACTTTGAGAACCATTGGTCTAATTATTTTAAAAAGACGGACAACTACTTTAATCATCGGCAACTACAAGATCAGAGAGATCAAAGGCTTTCAAGTAATCTATTAATTCCAGTAGTGTAAACATTTTTGGGTTTATTTGTTGAGTACTCGTATAGGTTCATTATGTAATGGGTTAGACTTCAATGTCGGGAGCTAAAGTCAGAGGTCTAGAAATTTTTTAATAAAAAAAACATTAAATCACATCCAAGAGTGTGTTAATGGCCCAAATGGAACTCCAGACAACACCATTATAACTTGCGAAAAATATTGCCGTGTTTGAAATTTTGGGATACGCGGACAGTTCCCCACTAGATTGATTTTAAAAAATGACCACTTTTATAAATTTGTTAAGATTAGACTGTGTTATTTCTTCTTCTTCTGCACGTATTAGGTAGGTACACCCGTTACGGCACCATCAATCACTGATCTTTCCATCTTTTTCTTGGTCTTCCGACATTACGCCGTCCTTTGGGTTTGTACATGTATAACTGCTTTGGAAGTCGGGTATCATTCATCCTCATAAGGTGTTTTTTCCATATTTCACGGTATTCTTCTATTTTATCGTTTAGATTAAAGATATTCAAAGCGTTTCGAATATCCGTGTTTCTCACCCTATCTCTTCGAGTATAGCCCATAATAGATCTTAAAAATCTCATCTCCGCATGCTGCAATCTACTTTCCAGTTTCTTTGTAATCACCCATGTCTCGCTGCCATAAGTAATTGTAGGTACGGACATCACCTTATAAAATTTTAGAGGAGTGTCTTTATTTGTGCGTTTGTTCAATGTGCGTTTAATCGTTCCGTTTAGGTAATTAAACCTTTCGATTTTTTCTTGTATATCTCTTTCCTGGTGTAAGTCTAACGTGTAGCCCAAGAATTTGAAGCTGCTTACTTGTTCGATAGGTGAATCCTCGAGTACTATTTTAGATCGTATATATTCTTGTCCCAGAAACGCCATTGCTTTTGTTTTCGATATTGAGACTATCATATTGTATTTTTTCATAATTTGCTGTAGTTTATGGAATGCATACTGGAGTGAGTCTTCACTGTCTGCTATCAATATTTGGTCGTCTGCGAACAGTATTGTTATCACCCATTTTTGTCTGTTGATATTAGAGGTATAGAAGTGTATACTGTTTTTCCACTCTCTAAGAGCTTCGTCTAAATATATTGAGATAATATGAAATTTTTTTTAAAATATTAATTTCACCACAAACCATAAAAATTATCACGGCTAGCTTTCTCAGTCGTCGAGCAAGTATCGTCAGGGGTGAGTTCACATGTAAGTCTTCATTAACGACGGAAGAAAAATGCTCCTCCAAAAATAACCAATTCACAATGCAAATTGCAATTTAAATTCAATGTAATGTAAATGCCAAACAAAATTCTAATTTTATTTAAATGAAACAAAGTTTGATTTCCCTTATCCAAATCGACGTGTTATCTATCTCCGCCACACGCCCGCACTTACAAATAATATAATTTTTAATTTTCCATTTTTATGTGCACAACGAATTTATTATTCGAAATATTGTCTTTCCAAATCACTTTAAATCAATCAAATGACTACTGCTCGCGCTCGGCAGCGACTGATCAAAAATATCCAAATTATCAAAATATCAAAATAATCATTCAAAAAGGCGCAATAGTGCATTCGCATCAAATCAGTTTATTTAAATCAAATCAAAAATATTACTCACAATTTCAAAATGACAAAATCTCGTATCAAAAATCAAACTCAGCGGGCATACAAAACTTGGCACCCGCTGTCGGCCATAGTTGGCCAAAGAAGCCCCGAATTTTCTGTGATTGATCCCCACCTAGCAAATCCTACAATGTTACAGCTTAATTATTAAAGCCAAAATTTTACCAAAATGCATAGGGTGAGTCCCAATCATTTTGAAACACCACAATATATTAAACAGTATTGGTGAGAGGCTACAGCCCTGTCTCAATCCACTATTGATATGTCGCAATTTATCCTCATTACCTGCTATACATATCTGTGTATCTCTATATATTTCTTTTATGACATTGGTTAGGTGTTGTGGAATTCTTCGTTTGCGTAATATTTTCCATAGTTTTTCTATAATTTGCTTCATGCTGAACACGTTATCTATGCATGATCGTCCCATTCTAAAGCCAGACTGTTCCTCTGATAGTATATGTTCGGCTATTGTTTTTAATCTGTTGGTTATGATCTTCGAATATATTTTGTAGGAGGTATTAAGAAGGCTTATTCCTCTGTAGTTTTTGCATGATGTTCTATCTCCTTTCTTATATATAGCCTTCACAGTTGCTACTTTCCATTCATTTGGGATTTTTAGGTTTGTCCAGCATTGATTTATCAGGTTCAAAAATCTCTGCTTGAATTCCCTCGACGAGTATTTCATCAGCTCACTACTCACTTTGTCATTTCTTGCTGCTTTTCTGTTCTTAGTTACTCTAAGTGCGTCATCTAGTTCTTTAATTTCTATTGGCTCAGCTTGCTCATAATTTTGTGTAACAAATTCAGATGTTATTTCATTTTCATTGTGCCAAAGAGTTCCATAATATTCAAGCCAGTCTTCATTGCTTATAATTTCTAGTTTTGCGATATCTCTTTCTTTACTGTTCAGGTGTTTCAATATTTTATAAGCTACTTTTTGTCTCCCGTGTATGTCGTTTTCAATTCTGCTAATAAAAGTTTCCCATTTATTTTGTTGTAAGTTTTTATGTATTTTTTTCACTTCTCTGTTTGTATCGTTATATTGATTTCTATTTTCTGGCGTTTCTTTGCCTAATAATTGTATGTACGCTATCTTCTTTCTGTTAATAGCTTCTTCTAATTCCTTACTCAATACTTTGTACTTTTTTTTATTAGTAATTTTTCTTCGACATCCAAGGGCTTCGGTAGCTGCTTTCTTCAATATTCTTTCAATATTGAGCCATTCTTCTTCGATGTTTTGTCCTGTTAGTGTGTTTTTATGGTATTCATTTAATCTTCTTTGGTAGAGGTCTCTTATTGAGTATTCTTCCAGTAAATGTACATTGAACAAGTTTTTCCCGTTATCTATTTTTTTTTCTTTTTGAACCATCTAGTTTTTAGATTCACTGTTGTTTGCAGTAAGTAATGATCTGACCCAACATCTGCGCCGCGGTAAACTCTTGCGTCTCTGATCAATTCTGATGTTTTGTGGTTGCCCAGTATGTAATCTATAGTTGACGTTTGTCCTCGTGCTGCTCAGGTAAATTTAAGTATGCGTTTGTGCTTAAAGAATGTGTTTATTATTTTGATGTTATTGAAACACGCGAAGCCACGTAATTTTTTCCCGTTCTCGTTTAGTATGTCTTCATTATGTGTTCCTACTATTTGGTCTATTGGCGTTCTTCCAATGCGGGCGTTCAAGTCGCCTCCTACTATAATGTAGTCATTCTTTGGGCAAGTATTCAGTACTTCTTGTAAGGTTTCGTAGAGCATCTCGATCTCTTTCTTTTTTCCTTCTTCTGGTGCATATACGCTTATTAATGTTATATTGCCTCGATCTATTTTGCAGCGTACTTGGACTATTCTTTCGTTTATCCATTTATATGAGGTTATTCTTTGTCTCCACTTACTATCGCATAGTATTGCCACTCCTGCGCGAGCTCTCTCTTCTTGGGCCACCCCGCTGTATATCATGGTGTACTTTTCAAGATCGCAGCTTCCCTTGAGTTTCTTTTTTGTTTCACTGATAAAGGCTATATGTATTTTTTTCTCGTGTAGTACTCTTTCCAATTCATTGATCTTATTTGATATTCCTCGCACATTCCAGCTGCCTATGTTAAGGCACTCCGATATACCTAAGCGTTTATTCAGTATTCGTTTGCTTTTCGTCGTCATCAAAGGATCCAATCCAATATCCGAGGCCGATTGTTGGTGATTGAAAGTCAGTTCTTTCCCTGTGCAGGTGACTGGCCTGTAGCAGGTAGGTTGGTGATGGGGCTGCCGTCTCCGAACTTCCAACCTAGCTCTCCGTCTATTATTATCCAGACAGATAGATTTTATCGTTAAACGTAGCATTTCCTCTGCGTTTGATGTACGGTTATCCCGCCGATACTCGGTCGCCAGCGCCTCGTTTGTATTAGCAGGGTACACCACATGCAGGAGAGGTTGACATTTGGGTAGAAGAGGCTATAATTTACGCTTCTCTACCCCTTTAGTACCCCTAACTGTGTTATTTGATGGTGAAAAAATTGGATTGTAACTTTGATTAACTTGAGTGGATTATACTCTGTATTGTTATAAAACACAAAATGAAAAATCTCTAAATTCGGTAAGTTGTCGACTGATTTTTTTGGATTGTTTATACAAAGGTAAGTTTAAATAATTCTACTATACCTTAAAATATTTTAACGTTTTTGGACATGTACATTTCTTAGATGAATCATAAACTATCAATTGAGGCTTATTTCAGGAAGAATTACAATAAATTATTTTTTTTATAATAAAACAAAAAAAAATTTTGTAAACGGTTTGTAATTTGTAAATTATATTATTTTCTATTTTTATAGTATGTGTATAGTATAGTATGTGGATAGTTGCCTAATATTATATTGGAGATTGTTAAATTTATGTATAAGTACTTTATTTCTATAAGTTCGCTTCAGTATTTTCTTTAATATTACCTTGGCACCAACAGTTTCTTAATTGGGTTCTTGTAGGTAATTTTTTACTTAGATTTCAAGTCAATCATTGTACTTGTTCGTAATTGCGAACAAAAAACTGGAAACACGAGAAACACATATTGATGTGAACATTATTCCAACAATGTTCTCAAACAATCGATATTAGCTCAATATTTGATATTAGTTTAATAAAATTTAATTTTATTATCGTGCTGGGATCTAGGTGCTAGGATTATCTCAACTTTGAATAAGTCGAGATAAAGATTAAATAAAATTTAAATAAAGTAAAATAGCAGGAAGAAATAAGTTCTTCTTCTTGTGTTAAGTCTACAATCTGTGTTTTCACTAACAGCAACCACAGTGATATTCCTAAGTCACTAGTGCTGTAAATATATTGTTTTACATCCAAGGTAGCTTGCTATAGGTTCATCTCAGATGTGCTCGTAACTTTAGATTTTTATTGTTGATGAAGGCAAATCATCAACTCAGAGGGACTTTACGTGCCCTCCGAAGCACGGAGATGATCATAGAAAAGTTTAGTCTCTCTCGGATTCGAACTGTCGAGTACCTTAATGTCGCCAGTTATTCGGTTAACATCTCATCGTCTCTAGTAATAATAAATAAGTTGATATACATTATTCAGTCTAAAAACATAATTATGTTCTTTCGGTTTCAGAATATTTCACTACTGGATATTTCCCTTTCGGACATTTTTCTTCTAGAACACTTCGCGACTAGGATATTTTGCTACCACTTCTAGTTTGTTTATTAATTGATCGATTAATCCTTTTGCATTCCGTTAAAATAGTTCTCAGATGTGATTCATCGACAAGCCATTCTCAGCACAATCTCTTTGCTGAGAATGGCTTGTCGATGACCTCCTTAGATGATTGAGTCCGACTCTAACAAATCTTAAGATCTGTCAAGAATTTTTAGAAGGTGAGAGTGGGGAAATCTTTGAAAAGACATCACCCAGATGTTTTGGGTGGTAGTGTCAGATTTCTACTGACTAGAACTCCACTCCTAGGAGATACCGGGAATTGCCAATGCATTTCTTTCGATTCTCTCCTGCCTCCATCATAGACTATGTTTTTCTTGAGCTCTTTCCTGTCTATATCGTTTTGGGATTTGGCTTTGTTGGTCATTATTCCTACCAACATCCTTTCTCATTGTTCCGGGCTATCTAACATCAGCTTCACTATGTTGGCTGGAGTGAGGTCTTGCTCTAACTTCATTTGGGCGGTGCTTCTCCATTCCATCCATTTGATGCATTAAAAGATGATGTGGTATGCATCATTCTCATCCCTACAGAAATAACAATTAGGGGTATCTGCTCTCTTAAAGCAGTGCAGATAGTTTCGGAAACATCCGTGTCCGCTCAAGGCCTTGGTGATTTCATACTTAACTCTTTGTGGTTCCTATTCACCCACGGTGCAATGTCTGGAATAAGTTGGTTATTGTTCTGCCCTTGCTAGATGCTCTTCAAGCCCCCTGCCACCTTTCTTGGATCTTGGTGAACCGGTTGTCGTATAGCGTTTTGTTGGCAGATCTATATTTGGCTTCTCGTAGCTCTGCCTTAAAGTGGATCGGCAGAAAGGATACGATTACCAAAACCGCATCCGTGAATATGGTTCTGTATGCTCTGCATACCCTTGGAGCACTCCTTCTCTAGGCTATTTCCAACATGCGTCTGTACATCGCCTTTTTGAGTATCGACACCGCTACTGTGCAAAGGAGTCTTCTTTTGGATTGACTTGAGCTACAAATATTTAGCATAATCTTGCTGCCGCTGACCTTGTTGCGACTCTTGCAATGTGGGACTTAAAGGATAGACATCTATATATATCCAAGCTCAGCATCTTAACCTGGTTACACGTCGTAATGTAGTCCGCTGTGTCCGTCTAGCGAAAACCAGACAGAACTTATTCGTTTTTTTCCCGAGACTACAACCGCCTCCACCTTTTCTGGAACGAGCTGAAGACTCCTCGCGGACATTCAATCATGTATGTCGGCCCGTAACATCGACCAGGTGCTCTAATTCCTTCTCCGTCCTGGCTTCAACCACCACTGTGATGTTGTCTGCAAAGCATGTGATGCTCACTTCGGGTGGTGTGGAAAGCCTGAGAACGCTGTTGTACATCACATTTCATAGAATGGGAGCAAGCACTAAACCCTATGGAACTCCACTATACACTGGTAGGGTATTCTCTCAGAGCTTTTCGTCCACCACCAGTGTTCTTTTATGAAAGTAGCCTGCCATTATGTTAAGAAGGTATGATGGCATTTCTCTCCTTTCCAGACATTATCAACTTCTATCTTGCGGATGGACTTCTCACATCCTTACCATTACACAACTTAGAGTCTCTAAAATGAAGATGTTTGAGGGTATACTCCTTATTTGATAATTGTATTCATTAGCAGTTAGGGGCATTTTCTATACGTTAATTTTGTTCCGATTTGGTAATAATAATAATAATAATTAAGTATAAACATAATATTCTGTTTTAGAAGGAGGTACACTCTATCGCCCTCACTGTAAATTTCAAATAAGAATGTAATTTATTGTTAAAATAACTTATTATAAAAACTTAAAATAAAACTGAAATAAGGAATATTATAATGCGGCAGCACGGTCACTTCCGTTGGTAGCTACGTGATACTTATTTCTAAAAGCTTTTCAGTTTGCATTTTGAATTTTTACTTTTTAAGCGTTTTCATAAGTAGAAACTTCCAAAAAGTAAACTTCTAGAGACAAGCTCCTGATTCAGACAGATTAGAGTAATTAAAATTATTAGAAAGTATTCATCAACTTTGGTCATCTCATCTATTATATCTTTAAGAACATCTTTACACACTAGTGCGTAAAAGTAAGTATTTTCTGTTTTACATTTTTACTATTTAAGTGCAGCTGTAAGAAACTATAATATATTTTGCAAAAGATGCATTTGAGCGGAAAATTTTCCTATACCGCAATATTCAATATAATGCGTGCAATTTTTTTTAAAGCTTCATATTTTAATAATAAAAGAGAAATGTTTTAAAAAATAATTACAAGTTTATGTTCGATTTAGCTTATAGTTAATAAACACGCACCCATAATGCAGTGGTATTAATTTTAATTTATATTGTGCAGTATTAACAGCACAACAGCTTTCATATAAATTGAAAATTAATTTAAAAAATTAAAAATGTTTTCCAAAAACTCAGCTATTATTTAATTATTCCAAAATCAGATTTAGGACAGCATAATGATAGGTAGGTTGTATAAATAATAAAGATACGGCCATATAAGATTATTTGACTAGGAATAAAAATTAAGCTATAATTAAATGATTTAAAATTTAGACGACACATGGATAAATGTGTGGTTTCCTTTTTAGTTCCCAGAGGAACTATATTTTTTGGATTTTTTGTTTAATTATGTACCTACTGGACTGTGTGGGTATAGTCGACGCTATTGTTGCCAATATTATATATATTTTTTGATAAATTGCCGATTTATTAATCTTCTCTCTGAAATAAAATTTATAAATGTCATTTATTGAAATCTAAACTAACTTTTTCACAGACCATTATCTACAAATAAATTTAAACTTGCTCATGGTATAAATTACTGCTTTATACTTTACGTGCCAATTAGAGCACGATAATATATAAAAGAGCCAATGAAAATAAATTACCAAAGAGTGAGTATGTGAATTTCTCGACACCGATTAATCAATGTTTAATGTTACAGTTGTTAATCAAACGAAAAATTCAAATTTTTGAATTATACATTATGATATAACTATATCGGTAGAATCAATTTATTGATTTATTTTAAAGTAGTCCCTATCAATAAAATTAATGTTATACAACATCATTCATTTACTTCTTTATACTAAAAGTCTTTAAAAGTGCAAACCGCATTTGAAAGTTTCTGAAATTTTAACTGCATACATTGAAGTTTTATAAAGTTTTGTAACTTGCAATATTAAAGCTCAATTGTGTTTTAACAACTGGAGAAACGATTCTTATAAAGTTAAGCTATACTAAACTTTTGCTCGAATTTAAATTGTATTTTAAATTATAATTAGAACCTTGAAAATTTTGCACAGGAACAGACTAGCCATGAATGCCAGAGATTGCTGAAATTTATAGCTAACGATAGCATATGGCATCATTAATAACTGAAACTTAGAATTCAAAACTTGTGTTATCAAACCTGCTTCAATATAACGTCTACAGAACTGTTTTTAAAATAAATTAAACACTCACTATATAAAATAATCAAACCTAACAAAATTTAAAAAAATAAAATTTTTAACTGTTAGGTAAATAATACATACTACAAAGAAACATAATATTTAAAGAAACTAAAATGACAATAATTCACATTTAACAGGGTTGAACTTAGAATATTTGAATAAACAAGAAAATAGAATTCTTAAAAAATTACGCTATAGAAATGATAAAACTTACTTAAAAATAAAAAACTCTGTAACGTAATATTAAGGCTCTTATTTCACGATTATTTTCGATCATCAGTCATGTATAACAGTAAAAATAACAAGAAGTGAGAGCAAATATACCAAAAACATTGAAAAAATTTAAAATTAAAAAATCAAGAAATTAACCAAACTTTAAATGTTGCGCTTACCAAATAACCAAACTAAACGACGTCATGTGTCTAAATGAAATTTTAAGTTAAGTAAATGAATATGAATCCTAAATCCCCTATACAATGGGGTTGAAGCAGAGACATACAATGCCATCTATCACTTCGAAAACTAAATTTGAAAAGAACTTTCAAATTTTACCACATTTTTGTACCTAAAGCATGTTTACTATAAAATAGAAAATAACTTAAAAAAGTTTTAAATTTTGTAAGTAATTTTGTGATATTTAGTCATGTCATGTTCATCATCATGTGATGATGATCGAAAATAATCGTGAAATAAGGGCCTTTATATTATGTTACAGAGTTTTTTATTTTTAAGTAATTTTTATCATTTCTATAGCGTAATATTTTCAGAATTCAATTTCTTGTTTATTCAAATATTCTAAGTTCAACCCTGTTAAATGTGAAATATTGTCATTTTATTTTCTTTAAATATTATGTTTCTTTGTAGTATGTATTATTTACTTAACAGTTAAAAATTTTATTTTTTTAAATTTTGTTAGGTTTGATTATTTTAACATCAATTTAATACCAATTTAATACCACAAAAATACTTAAAAAATTTAAAACTTTTTTAAGTTATTTTCTATTTTACCCAATATTCGCGAATAAAATTAACGATTAGGGCGCTGCTAAATTGTCAAAATGACCGTCTTATACGAGTTAATTGAGGTTATAGTTGTGTTTACAATGATTGAATCAACCTTGTAAATCTTTTTGTATGTTCGAATTATCAAAGAAAAAGGTGAAATGACGAAACAAATTGCTCTAAAATCTTTATTTAAGTACAATCAACCATGTTTAGTACTCGCATCAAAGTGTTCTCAATTCTGCCACCAGACGTCGCTTTCTTAATTTTATTCGCAAATATAATTTTTATTTTGCATAAAAGTACTGAACGACATCTATTATTAATTGATGAAATTTGCGTGGATTAGATTATTTTTATTACTCTTCAACTTAGTTAAACTTAATTATGTGTATTTGTCTTATATTCTGGAATTTAAAACTGTCATTTTTTTTTGGGTGTAAATTGTGTAGATTTTGAAATAAATAAATAAACTAAGAAGCTGCATTTGTGCAGTTTTAATTGGAATTTGGTAAATTACAAATTTAATTCTTCAAAATCTAAAAGTCGCGTTTATTTCATTTCACTATAGCAGTTCTATAAGAGTCTACTTAAATTATGCATTTGCTTAAGTTAAATAACAAAAGTGCAAATTAAAAATTTATTTTTCTTTAAGATTTGCACAACGCTTTCCACCGACTTTGGCAAGAAACTTTTTTAATTTACACTAAAAACCCAAATTGCTTAGGAACTATAAGTGCTATTAAAATAATTTTTAGTGATAAGGTTAATTTAGTAAAAAGTTTACGTTTGCACCCGTAGATACTTAAATATTAAAAAATAAAATTAAACTTGTAACTGTGAAGTTAAAATAAAAAATATATAATTTTGTTTAAGATTATAATTAAGTGACTGTACTAGTAATGGCCACTATGCCATTAATGGTCATCCTAAATAATTTTTTTATAAAAACAATTTTTTACACACTAATCACTTTATTGCACTCTGTGAAATTATCCAGCATATTTTACTGGTCAATGATCATTGGCCATTACTAGTGCAAGTGCATATATTTTTTAATTACCTAAACAATCAATACTTTTTTACCGTTATAAGTTTATATTATATTTTTCCCCTGTTACATGTATGATAAACTGATAGCCTAATTCGTTTAAGATAATTATTATTACAAAACGCGAAATTAATTATTTTTATTTAAATATTGTACTTAATTAGTGTATTATGTAGAGTTATTCAAAACCAAAGAATGTGGCCGCTGTAATTACTTAATACTTGTACGCTTGCTATATATTTCACTCTGCCATTTTATATGGAATTATGATTTAAATTAATTTCGAGTTCAACCATTTATCACTCAAGTTTTAAATTAAATTTTAATTTATTACCAGAAGTGGACTTCAAAACGTATCCCGTTCCGTAAAATAGTACACCACAATATATTTTCACACATTTAGAGATAAGAGAAACTTGCTGAACTGTTGCTTCAATTACCTTCTGAGTTTTGACCCTGTTAGTAGGAAAGATAAGGGTATGGTAATCCCCAACGATCTTTTTTAAAAACTTTAAAACCTAAAAAATGACCCGATTTTTATTTATCGTTAAAAAACCTTCTATTATAGAAATAAGTAACTGCTAGATATCTTTTGAAATATTTAATTTTTCTCTTAGATAATATTAAAAAAATTACTGAACCGGTACTAAACTTTATGTATTTTAAAAATAATTCCCTCACTCTAAAAAAAATTATAAAAATATTTTAAAGTAAAATTTTTTTGCAATGTAGACACCCTAATGTAGTACGTACCTACTACTACTAGTACATTTTTTTATGACCTATTAACCTTAACTTATCCCCAGAGTCGAATTCGTTCGTGCTCCTAGGTAATATAATCATATTCTTGCGACTGAACGTAACAATATATAAAGTAAATAGTAAAAGTTGTAAAAGAGATTTATAAAGAGAATATTAAGCGGTCAAGTAGTTTATTAGATTCAGCGCACGTGTGTTCAGAAAAAAAAATTACTGCCTATAGCAAATGATAGAATTAACTAATGATTTTTTGAAAGTGAAATAAATTAAAAAATTCCAACATGGCACTGGCGGTTTTTGCGGTCAATTTGAAAAAATATATGCTTTATTTAATATAAAGGTAAAAAATGAACTTAAAAATGAATTTCAAATAGATTTTTTGGTTTTCATGGTAAGTCGTCATATTCAATCTTTATTAATTTTGTAATGATTTCTTGACTATTTTTACTTTTTCAACTGGTTTGAATATATTTTCTTGTTTCTTATTAATTTTTGTTTTTTTAGTTATATGCGACTGAAGATCCAAAATAATCGTGAAATAGGAACTTATCTTATATATCGCATTACTAAATTTTATCATATTATATTATCGTAATATTAGTTTTTCTTTTTATTTAAATATTCTTAGTCCTAACCTGTCAAATGTAGTAAATTAATGTCTTTATTAATAATAATTCTTTTTACTTTACGCTTAAAATTCTATTATTTTAACGTTTCTGTTTAGTTTATGTTTAATTTTAATTATTTTATTATCGATAAAAAAATAGTAATAATCCCAACCGCTATTGCTATTATATATTAATTATACAATTATTACAAATTTTACAAATATTAATATTACTAAATAAATTTAAGAGAAAGTGTCAAATGTCCTCTAATGGTATAGTCGATAAGATAAAGTATTTGTTTCAGTAAAAAAATGTAATATATTGCAGTGATAATTCATAAATTTGTTATTACACCTGCCCTTAAGTACCTCGACTAGCCCCTGAAAGCGGGAGATTCGACGGTCAGCCTCAGGGTGTGGGTTCTCAAATTGAATTGAATCGCTCTTTTTCCAATAAACAAATCGCACTTCCAAAAAAATTAACAAATCACACGTGACTATATTTCCAAATAAATTACAAAAATTTCTAATCCAAAAAATAATGATTAAATCAAATCCAAACTAAAATAAATGTTAAATAAAATTTTAATTGTCTTGAAAGGAAACGAACTTTGATTTCCAGCCTTATCCAAATCGTCGTTTTATCAATTTCAACATACGTTCGCTAAAATATAATTTTAATGTAATATTATATTTTCAAATAATTAAATTAATAGCTTGCAAAATCCAGAATAACTTATAAAAAAATACAGCTCACAAGAAAATAATTCTTCTTTAATAATCAAACTCAAAAATATGCAATTTAATTCGAACTTCAAAAATAATAGTTCCAAAATAGCGAAATAATGCATTCGCATCTAATTCACTTTATTTATACTCAAAGCCGTATTTAAGGGAGGGGGTTAGAGGTTACAACCCCCCCAGAAATTATTTATCAATTAAAAAAGTACTGGAAATTTGACTGCAATCGTAAAAAACAGAAAAAACAAAAGCAATTTTTACAACTATAACAAAAACATTAAACTTGAAGTGTTTAAATAAAAATTAAAACTAAAGAGATATTTCTAATAAATTAAATCCCTAATTAAAAAATTAGAAATTCGTATTATAATCCGGCGATTGGTGACACTGAATTGAATACACCTACTACTAAATTGTAAAAATTTAAAAACTGAAGATAAAAAATATAAAAATGCCATAAATATTTACAGTACTGTGTAAAAGTCTGCGGTCACTTAATTAATTGTTAGTTATTACTCCTATTAATAATTTTTGATTTTTTGAAAAATAATTATATTGAAATAAATGAAATAGATATTTTATCTTAATTCTTACTATTATTTATTTATTACTTTTATTACTATTAATTTTAAAGGGAACATAAATCGAAATTGAGCAGCAATTTGAAACATGAGCAGCATAGCTTAAAATAACACTTTCGCAATAAATTAGAGTGGGCATTGTAAACCCATAAATTGTTTTATATTTTGTACATTTGTACATAAGTGTACATTTGCGAACTTTTCTTTCAATCTAATTTAGTTCTTCGTTTTGACAACATTACTTTACTATCTCCATTGGTAAAATAAGAATTTTATTCGCGATAACGCCCCCCAGAAGTTAACCTGTAATCAAAATTTATCGCTTCCTCGACAAATTATTTTCAACCATTAAATAAAGTTCACAAAAATCGAAATTTTCTCTGAATAACAATACTCAAAAAAAAAAGTTTAATTGCAAAAATACTTGCACAAAATTATACTTAAAAAATCAGCGGAGCAAAATCTGAGCCTCTGTCGTTTCTGCCATCTTGGCCAAAAAACCTCCTTCTACTCGCTTTTCTCCAAACATTACATTTCAAAATTTAAATTTAGTAAAATTTCCTTTATATTTTAATAAATTAGCTATTTATTTTATAATTTTTTTAACCCCCCCCCCCCGAAAATCTAGTCTAAATACGCCCTGTTTATACTAATATCAAAATAATAACTCACAATCTCAAAACTAAATCAAAAATCTTAAAAACAATTCACAAAGTCAAAACTTTCAAAACAAAAATTTCGCCATCTTGGCAAAAAACCCTTATCTCCCATTCTTGACACCCCATCTTGCACTTTTTCAAAACCACCAAATTAAATTACAATTTATCAAATTTTACTAAAAGTACAGGGTGGGTCCAAATACTTTGTAATACTACAATATATTTTAGAGTAATATTAGCAAATTATGGTATAGGTTATGTTTTTAGCGCACAAAAGTGTTATTGAATGTCCCTTTCAAACTGTGTTTTTCTAACAATTTCAAACAATGAAGGTATTTTTTTTCATGAATTTGTAATATAGCAAATTGAAAAGAGTAATAATACATACCTAAGTTTCAATATTTATTGTAAAATTCTCTATAAAAGAAAATTACAAAATCAAGGTTAGGTTAGGTGAAAAATACATAAAAAGTAAGGTTTTCGTTATTTCTACAAGAAGTATACGACTATAATAAGGGACTGACACCGACTGATACTTATAATCGATTAATGCTAATTGGTCAAGAATTATTAACGATTAAAAATAATGACCGGTATACTTATTAAGTCGAAGTAATGTAATTATTTCGTGAAGAAATAGTAATTAATTTTAAAATTTTCAATTTTTTAAATTTAAATTTTACCAAAATCCTTATCAGACAAATCACTTGACTTAAATCCTATTTGTAGTCCTCGAGTGGAGTATTATTAGCTTGAGTTTTCACTTTAGTGTACTTAGATCCAGGCGACAGATATTACATATTATAAATAAATGTATAATAATATACATTATGTATAATAATAATGTAAAATTCATTAGTTTAACATTTTGTTTAGTTTGTTTATTTAACATTAACATTACATAATACTACTAACTACCACACTATCCACTTAAAAAATTTATTTTTTAGGTTTTCTTCTATCATTTTTATTAATTTTTCTTCATTTTAATGGCACTGAAATCCATACATTTTTGACTGAAAAGACTAAAATTAAAGTTTTTCCCTAATTTTTGAACCCTGATAAAATTTAAAAATTGTAAATTTTTTAATTTACGGAAATGAAAACGTAATTTTTATAATTAACTAGCTGACCCGGCAGACGTTGTCTTGCCCAAAATTGTAAAGTTTGAAATCTCTTCTTCTTCTTCTGCCGTTATTTGTCCACTCCTGAACATAGGCCTTTCCTTTTCTCCCTTAAATTAAGAGTTTTTTAAAAGGGGTTTTGGGAGTTAAAACGCCGCGCTTGCCGAGCATGTTGGCGAGTTTATACTCATAGATCGAACTTGGACTTTAGATCACAACAGTGCAGTCGGCGCAATCAAGCAGCGAACAACCGCGGTCTCCCGCTCCGTAGTATGTCGACTTAAGCCTTATACCACACTGTTGGTCGCAATAATTCTTATTGGTAAACAACATTTCTAGTTTTTCTGTCAGGTGCGAATATATTGTAAAGTTTTCTTTAAATAAATTAAATAATTGATTAGTTATGGGATGGTACCTAATTTGACTCTGAGGAAAATTCGGGAAATCGCAACCACACTGACCTATCGATCGCCTTTAGCCATTTAGGTTGTGTCGATGCAGTTTTTCGATCTTCGGCCTCACTCAAGTAAATCGCAACCGCACTGGCTCTTTGCTTTATCTGTTTGTTAGTACGACAATTTACACCATTGTTTTGGTATTTGTTGATTGGATAGGTTATAGACTTGATTCGATAATTACCTATGTTAGTAAAGGTAAGGTATATACTAAAATAGCACCATCTGTCGACTATCAATTTTTTTTTTTTGAGCGAATCTCGTTAATCTACTCATGCGCGTCTCATATGTCCATCTCTTTCCGTGCTGTTTGCTGGGTGGGAAGTGACATCGGTAAACGCCTGGTGGCGATACCACTGAAAGTTGAAGATTATTACAGTACTAATTATATTATTATGTATATATGTATTTTTTTAATATGTATTTTTAATGACAAATTATAAAAAAAATAAAATTAAAAAATTTTGTCCAAAAAATAAATAAATCCACAAAATTGCTAAAAATCTCGATTTGATTTATAATTTGTTTTAATTTCAAAAAATCGTTAATTACTTTATTAATTTATATTGCTTATTCATTATTGTTAATTAGTTCGTTATTTATTTTTTTTTACCTACATCTTGTTCATTATTTTCAGAATTTCTGTGAAAACAGTTGGTTTCCCAAAAAAAAAATTATTTGACCAAATGTTATAGCCCGTTAAATTCCCTATCCGGTTTGGGCTTTAAGTTTTTCTCTAAAACGTTTCGGTTAAGAGATACGGAGTTTTTTAACATTCTTTTCCTTAATTTAATTTATAACTCGAAATCCGTTGATTCTAGGCGATAAAGGGTTTATAACCTAATTTGTAGATAAGCGAATGGTCTTAAAAAAAGTTCTAATCTATTGAGCTTAAAAAATCAATAATATCGAAGCTATGGCCGTTTAAAAACAGAAATTTAGAAAATTGCTTTAAAGGGAAGTATCTCCCTAGGGGCTTGGACTTGGACAAAAAATTTTATTTAAAATTTTAAATATTTTGAATTTTCTAGGTATTCCAGGCGAGAAACGCACTAGTGGAAACTGTGTTCCAAATTTCAGTTCTATAGGATGTGGGGAAGTTAGTTCAAATCTTTTACAAAAACCATAACAAAATTAAAAAACAAAATTTTTTTTAGAATTTCAGGCATTTACGAATAATTTTTGAGGTTACAGGTCCATTTCGGAAACATGTTTTGAATAATTTTAAGCTTTTTATTGGTAAGTGGTTGGATATTGTTTTAAACGCACCAATAGAATTCTCACGTTATATTAAAATAAATTACATTTATTAATCGATTGAATAAACTCGCCAAATTTAGTATAAATCAGAAAATCATAAAATGTAAAGACATGCGACAGTGATTTTAGTGTTATTAATGACTAAAATTTAAATATTTTAATAATTTAATTAATTTTGTGGTAAAGTAGTAAAAATATAAATTAATGTTGTTTTAGGATGATTTTGTAAAAACTAAAATTCAGACAAATTTTTTTAAAAATGGACAGAAAATCGTTAAATCGCTCAACAGTTAATGAGTTCACTCATGGTTCATTGGGTATGACTTTTTTGGTATAGTAACGATTTTTAGCAATTTTGGTCTTACAGGTAGAATGTATAAAACATTTTCAGCGTCTTTGGTGTCTCCATTCGGTTTTCTACTTAAATTTATTTCAACCACGGTATAATAAATATTTAAACGAATTACAAATTAGGGATTAAATTTATGTGCAATTTCTATTATTTTGGAGACAAAACCCAAATTATGCAATCTAGTTTTATGAACCACCCGCTACAAACTGGCGCCCAACATATTAAAAATGATCAGTGCAGTTAAAATTATCTGTTTGCGATTTTAATTTATTTTCTCCAATTGGTCAATATTATAATTTCTAGCCAATAGTAAGCTAGGAATATGTGCTGTGTGTACCCGGAACATACAATACATATTCATGGTTTACCATTGGCTAAAACATTCAGTTCCTTAATTGTCAACTAGAGAGAATAGTACACATTTTTAATAGAAATAAAGTCTTACTTTCTGTTGCTTTGCAATTGATTAAACAATATAGATATTATATTTGACGAATATTAAAAGAGTAAAAATAGAAGCACCCTTCAATTGAGTTCAGAATAGCAAATGTTAATTAATAATTTCTTTTGTTTTGCTCTAGGCAAACCCGTTCAACTGTTTTATTTATATTAGATTAATAAAAACAATTAATAAAACAAAAATTTTGAAGCGGACTAACCTCACACACTTAAGCAATTAGATCTTTAATTTAATAACTACGGTCTCACCTTAATTCACTATTTGTGGTGTTAATTTGTAGAGAGCATTTTTGATAAATTTTTAATTAAGTGTATTTGTATATTATTTACGTTTCGATATTTTATAAATTTTACCAAAACAAATTTATGATCAATATATTATAAAATATAACAAGTTAGTTTTTATGACTTTTAACTTTTATTTTGTTAAGAACCCCTCAGAGGTGCCTCTATCGTATATTGCGTATAATAATGTACTTTGCTGTTGTATTATTAAAATTATATTTTTGAATTATTTGCAAGATCGATAATATAATGATTATTATTCAGCCATTTTATTGTTCTTCTCCAATCTCGAGTGGGAACGTACGCACCTATGCATAAGATAAACTTTAATTTACAAAATTCAATATTCATTTAGCTGCAAGAAATGCATGGTAAATATTTCACCAGTTGCATTGTAAAATAGTAAATTTTAGAGTGGTGGTGTACGGGTGCTCGATGAATCAGGATCAGACAAGTGGGGTGACTTTAAAATTTATTTACCTGTAGAAAGTACAGCTATGCCTAATGTTTATTTTGCGCAGTAAGTAATTTTGAAATTTTTTTTACAATTTTGCATTTAAAATAGACAATAACATATTTTTTATTTATAATTTTAACAAAAGAAATTTTATCAGATATTACTATTACTGAGATATTATAATATTAAACCGTAGTCTAGAGAAAAAAACGGAAAACATAAATAAAATTAAGTGTGTGAAGAGAGGCGTGTTTAAATTATTACGTTTATAAATTAAACTACAGTTATTTAAGTTTCTTATCAGAAGTGTGTAAACAAAAAAATGCAACAATATGACTCACTTTCGGGTTTCTGTGTATTATTCATAATTTAAATTTAAGCGCTCAGCGGACGGCCAATCGTGATGGATTATTTTATTCCGGCTGTTGCTTTTCCATACGCGTAACCATGACGCATACTATCGGTCGCTCTTTTGTTCGATTTATTGTAAAATGGCATTCTTTGTTGTATTTAATTTTTTTGTGACGTAATTAATGTAAACATCGATTACTTTTATCTCATGTTTATCGGTCATTTTACAACCGAAACCGATATTGTAATATTAGTACGCCACTGTTTATTTCACCTTGCAGTCAAACAAACAAGCATAGACCTGCAACATCCCTTTTATCTGGTTTCGACCTCACACCTGCTTCCTTGTCTCATATTGAGATCGGTTGTTCTTCCTGTAGTTTGTTTTGACAAAAATCACTCATATTGGCCCGGGGACAGTGCAAAAAAGTTCGGTTTCGGTACATTTTATTTTTGAACGCTTAAAAAAGAGTGCATTTTTAAAAATGAAAAATAAGGTTACAAGAAAGTTTTATTAAAATTTCAGTGTTATTTTGAATGGTGTAATTTATTTTTAGTATTAATAATGGAAGATGTCAGAAAACGCTATCTTGAGAAACACTGGAATAATATTGTGAATGAAGTAGAAATCGATTCTATTGTGGATAAATTGTATTCTTTACAAATTCTCACTTTAAACGATTTAGAAAAAATTCGCACTGAGGTATTCTTTTATTGACTTAAATTATTTTTAAGTTATGTAATTTTTTTAATTTATATTTAGAAAATAGCACCAAAAAAAACGTCATGCTTCTTGAATATTTTAACAGAAAAAAATGATGCAGCGTACGAGAAGTTTGTTGACGTTCTGAAAAAGGATTATATTTGGATTGCAAAAGACTTACAAAATGGTAACGAAGAAACTGTCTATAAAATTGAGCACGAAGTGTTTCAAGATACCCTGGTTCTGGGAGATGTGCCCAGAAGGCCGAGACATTATGTTATGCGGACTGCACCGGTATGTATCAAATTTATTTAATGTTAATTTTATCTATTAAACCTACCGTGATAACAGTAACTACGACACATTAAATTAAGCTCTTGAAATAATATATGGGGCAACTTGAATTAAACAGGGTGAAAAATAAAATATTTGACGTTCAATTTTGAGGTTATATTTTGATGCAAACAAAAGTTTTGATTGTTTTATCTCCACTATATTTAAGTTGATGGAATATTCAAGAGATACCTACTTGAACTTTATTATTTTCTACTAGAGTTAGTAGTTCGGTGGAATTACTGTAAATAAGTTTATGAACCCTTTGGTATATTCTGCAAAGCTGATTTAATGTTATCACATATCACAAAGAAAATGAGCATTCATATTATTAAATTCTAATTAGTTATGCTGTCTGTTTGAAAAATGGCAGGTAATTAATTTTAGCAATAATAATAATAAGCAAGAAAACAGATTTATTAGTTAGAAAAATCTTTGTTTTCTCAGAAAACTGAATTTGTGGCTTAGGTCATTATTGCTCTTTACATCTCTCCTAATATCTACATAAATGTGAATACTCTTTTACTACTACAATTTACAAACATGAAATTACATCTTCATAATTATAATGTAGTAGTGTGCTTGTGTTTGTATAAAATAGAATATTGGGTTATCATAATTGTTGGAAACCTTCAATTGTCCTTGATCTTATAAATAAGAGATTGTATTTAAATTTGATAAACAACCAACCGAATATAAGCAAATCTATCATCCGAAGAACTAAAAATGCTTTAAATGCTGAAATAACATTTTAAATTAAAATCTTTGGGCTTACCGTTAGACAATGCATAATAAAGATTTTACTTAATTTTTATTCATAAGTCTAAATATTAGCAAGGGAACAATTGAATTAATTGTAATGTATTCCATTAACATAAACATTAAAACTTCCTATTAGTTCATATGACAAATGAGGATAACCTTCTTGACCCAAGAATAAAATTAAAAATTTGTGGAAATTATATGGATCTTAATGATGATGGGGGAGGGAATAAACAACTGCGTACAGTTTTCATAACCCTGTAACCTAGCTAATAAGTAATAATGTAATTAGTGAAATAAAACAAAGTTAAATCGAAGAAATTAATTAATAAGGTTTATAGAATTTTGGGGAATTGCTTTGTTAAACGAAATTTCATCTTAAGGTTAATACAGTTTTCTTCGTAAGATCACATGAAGCCTTTTATGAAACATCATAAAATGTTTATTAAATCATTAACGTTAAATTTAATTACATTATTATTATTATTATTATTATTGTTAACTCTGAATAAAGTGTTTTATTTATTTCTGGTGGCATAAGTTACTACTTGACTCTTTCAGTTCAGTGGACTTCTTATCTACCACAATTTTTTGAACATAATCTGAAATACTGGGGGGTCCCCAGACTTCCTAGTTGCAGACCGATGATTTTTGTGCGCTTCTGTGATTTTATTAAATAGGAATTTTGCATTCTTTCAGAGCAATTATATTTATTCTCTCTACGGCATGGCAATATACCCCCATATCCTACTAATTATATGGAATACCCTTAGGTTGTGAAAATTAAAATTGCACAAGACTAAACGTCATATCGTTTCTCTATTATAGTACATTACGAGCCACCGTTGCTGATATTTTTTTATTAATATAATAACAGTTTTGAATTAAAACAATCTACATAATTTATTAATCATTAAGTAAGCAATAAAAAAAATTATGGTGCAGTTTAATCAATTTTTAGATTATTTAAAATTTATTTTTACTTATATGAAATAATAATTGTTTATTAAGAAATTAAATGTATAAGGTTTTCAAAAACTAATTGAATGTAACTCGCACTTATATTGAAGTTCTTTTAGGGGGGAAAGAGAGTGATTGGCTCAAAAACTTATTTAACAATTTTTTCCAGCATTCTCTGAACCTACGGATTCTATAAGTGTACTAATTTCAATAATAGGCTGATTTCGAACAAAATTAAAATTTCTTTGCGTAAAAAAATAGCATTTTAAACTATCTGTAATTTGAGTAAAGGGTTGAGTCTTAGTTCAATGCAGACTACATGAAATAACCTTTCGTATTTCCATCTAGAAAAGCTTTTACATGTTTTTGATATTTTGATCCTTGTCAAATGTAAGTTTTTTTAGAACAGTTTAATTTATTTTAAGATTTTATTTTTCGCTTTTTAGTTTAATTAGAATATTGTTGGGTATTTAGGATTTTTCATACAACACAGGTATTTATTATTTATAATGTTGACATTTTCTTCTTGTCAAGAAATTTGTTACTTTATTAGGTAATATGAATGACCTTCAAGCTATGTGGAATCTCGTTAAACAGGTCACACTGTTTACATTAGACAAAAATTACCAAACTGATTTTGGTCAAATTTTTATGAGACCACCATTACATTTTTCTGCACAAAGTGAAAAATATTTTATTTAAATCCGTGCGGTAGTTCTGGAGTAATTCATGTACAAAAAATATACAGAGAATCTTCTTTTTTAAAGTATGTTAAAAATAAAAACCACTGGGGATTTTTTGAATCATATAGGAATCTCGCAGCATTTTTCCCACTGATTTGTTTTCTACTAAACTAAAAACATTTTAAACCTTAAAAGTATGTTACTTTTGCATTTTAAATTATGATAACTTTATCTTTTGTCATTACTCTAATTTTAATAATTTAAAATTTATTTAACCCAGTTATATTGGAAAACTGGCAGGGTGGATTCTGTCCATTTATTATCTATTGATAAAATCAAAACTCATTGTTACACAAATTTTCATAACTTTTTCTAAATTTAAAATGTTTACATATATGTTTTAGAAAATTAACCATCATAATACTCTAAAATTATTTAAATATTAAGCTGAACTCGACCTTGTCCATGAAAAAGGTTATTCTCTCATCCACGTGGGACGCATGCAATTTTTTTAACTTCTGTATTTTAATTTGTTTTAATTAGTTTAATTGTTTAAATTCGAAAATTATTTTAACTCAGACTTGTTATCGTAAATCAATTTTTTATATGGTTCGAAGTTTGACATTTAAAATTTTTACCTCAGCTTGCATAATATTAATATACCTTGAGGCGTGAAAAAATTACTGAAATTTGCATAAAAATGTAAACATTTTATAAATATACCGTGCGATGTAGACGATTCTTACAGACTTAATTTTGTTTCAGACTTCATTTAGAATTCGAAATAAAATCGTCTAATGATTTTGTACTTGATATTGTGTCCCACACAGTTAGCACAAGCCTAATTTGTTTTTCAATCATTACATAAGCTACTTTTTAAGCAGCCGACATCATACATTAATTTAGTTGCCAAATTTGTCCTCTACAACGTTTATATTCAGAATGTGCGAATAAGGACTGAAATTATATATTTTGGAGCTAACTAAATATATTTTATTGTTTAAAATAAATTGTAAAATTCAACGATAAGCAA
Source organism: Cantharis rustica (assembly GCA_911387805.1). NCBI lineage: Eukaryota > Metazoa > Arthropoda > Insecta > Coleoptera > Cantharidae > Cantharis > Cantharis rustica. Next base: position 44,490,158 of record OU426879.1, read on the forward strand.
AAAATCATCGATTGAGTACTTGAAGTGCACATACATTCATTATGCATTATTTTGATATAATTTTTCGTGATAACAAAGATTAAGGCGTACATTATTAACGTATTTTAAATTAGGGAAAAACTGAATTGTTACAAATAGATTAGATAGTTTTATATTTACAGTTTACTTTATCGTATAAGACACATTTTATATACTCAGCTCATTTATTATTAATTGATTACTTTGATTTACGTTTAAGATATTTTTAAAATATAATTTGTTTTGTCTTTTTGAAACATTAATATTTTTTGTGATAGGGTAATTACATATCAGTAAAACGTGATTCATTAAAAATTTAACAATTAAACATTGGCTGCTAAAATAAAGGTTAATGACATGTCATTGTTAAAATAATAAAAATTGTTCAATAATAACAATTAGTATTCATATAATTTCGTCAATTTTGATAGTTTTTCGTCATATTCCTAAAAAATATTGCGCAGTAGTCGGAACTCGTCAAAAAGTCAATAATGTCTGTCCGAAAACATCAGTCATTTAAATCACAATCGCTCTTTTTTAAAGCTATTTGAGAGCATGTTATTGTTACGAGGTAAATAAATAAATAAAAAAAATAAGTCATCGTCAAACTGCTGGAACCATAAACAATGGGTATTGTCAATTTATTTTCACTACGATAATCAATACCGGGCGAATTCATAAAATTCATGGTTTTAACCTGGTCTTTACCATTTTTAGAATCTTGAAAATTTGAAATCACTTGAGCTGCAATTAAACAAATAAAGAAAAAATGTGTTAATAATTCTGTGGTCAGGGGGTAAAAGTGCTTAAGTCAGAATTGCTTGAATTGAGATATTTGCAAATGAAAGATTTACCCATTTTGAACGATTTATAAATTTTTTTAAATTGTTTTTTACAAACTTTTTTTTATCTTAAATAACTCATTACAACTGAGATATTGTCTGTTAACAAAATTACACAATTTTTTTATGTAAATTATTTTAAGTATTCTTAGAAGGTTTTACCCGAAACAAACCGAACTTAAGCAATTATGTTCAAGTAAAATATCTTTGTCATTTTTAAGCAAATGACTTTAGAAGTTTTACCAACTGAAAGAATGCCAATTTTTTAATATAAATTTGACATAATCTCATTTTCTCAAAAACTTGGCTTAAGCACTTTTACCCCCTGACCACAGAATTATTAACTAATGGTTGATCAGTTTGAACACTCACCAATAGGTTTTTGTAATGGTAATTTTTAATTACCTTTTATATTAATAATTGTATCTGTTAAACCAAAATTACGACAACTTACAAAAATGTAATCTACTTTGAGTCATGTCGAATATACTACATACTATAGGATACCAGGAAAATATAGTAAAAAACAAAATAACAAAATTTAATTTGGAATTTATTGTTTGTGGGTTTTTCACAGCAAGTCGTTTTTATCTGTGCTAATATAAATTTCTAGATTATCTAATTATCGTATAATCGCACAATAAACAGATTTGCGCAATTTAAATTTTAAAAAACCTGCAATTTAACGTTTAGACGCCAGAATTGGCTTTTTGAAGCAAGCCATTTGCGCAGATTATTTGAACGTCTTAACAGAGCTTAAAAATATTAGTGATGTGCACTATCGAAATTTTTTGACTGTCGATGGTTAGTTACTACTTTTTTTATACTATCGATAGTAACTAAAAATTTAGTTACTAACATCAAAACGAATAAAAACTATCGAATAAAACTATACAATAATAACTAGCAAATAAAAAATACTATATAAAATATCCAATAATTTTTTTAGGTGTTTACTGTCCTTTACGGTTTTTAATCCGATAATACAATAAATAATAATCCCACAATAAATAATTAAATACTATATAAGCAATTTTCTTAAAAATTTTATTTGTACTAAATATTTTTTAACTCTCCAGTAAACAATCGGTCTCGCAGACCGACGACTTCTATTTCCAACTGTCAAGTTAAATAATCAGTAAAATAAAACAATAAGATCTTGTAAATAAAAATGACTTTTTTTCTACTAAAATGGACATTATTATAAAGAAAAATACCTAGACATTTGATATTATTCCTTTTTTGGTAAAAAAATATGTAAACACCAAGTTAAAAAAATTGAAAACGAGAATCGGTCTCACAGACTAACGTTAGTACTCGTGTTATAAAAAACCACGTTAGTACTGAAGGGTTAATTCACGCTCGGTCGAAAACGAGGCGACGAATAAAAAAATGTATGGAAACAAAAATGAAGAGAATGAAATTATCTACTAAAAATGTCTGAAAAGTATTTTTGTAAAATACTTAAAATTATTAAATAAATTAAATAAATTTTTTTTATTAATGCTGTCCCAAACACAACTACCGATGCTAATACTTTAGACGACTTCTTGCATGGCAACCACCCTTTAAAAACTGAGACTTTGGTATTCTGCCCTGTAAACTGGGAAGATGTAGCTAACGCTATTTGTAGGCTTAAGTCGAATGCTACTGGTGTTGATGGAATTAATTCCAGAATGTTGAAGCTTACTCTGCCTTACTGCTTGGGTAGTTTCACCGACCTAATCAATGCTTGCTTGGCGAATTCGACAGTACCTGATTTATGGAAAAAATCAATTATTTTACCAATTCCAAAATCTAACCCTGCCAGAAATTTTGGAGAGCTGCGACCCATAAGTATTCTTCCAGCACTATCAAAAGTACTGGAATACTTTATTCGCAAACAACTTCTTGCTCATATTGAATCAAATTATGTGATACCTAACTCGCAATCTGGTTTTCGGTCAAGATTTAGCACTTCAACTGCACTATCCAAAGTGTCTGGAGATGTTCTTGCTAACATGGATTCTTCTAAAATAACGCTGACTACCTTTTTGGACTATAGCAAAGCTTTCGATGTCATCAACCATGACCTGCTTAAGGCCAAGCTGAAGTACTACGGCTGTAGCAACTCGGCACTAAGACTACTATCGGATTACCTTACTGACCGTACCCAAAAAGTTAAGCTGAATGATAAAGTCTCCAACGAACTGAAAATCAAGCGTGGAGTTCCTCAAGGTAGCCTCCTTGGACCCCTGTTATTTATAATTTTTACTGCGGATCTTCCAAAAATCTTACCCACTTCATGCATCTTCCACATGTATGCCGACGACACTCAGATTTACATACCAGGCCTACCACTTGATATAAATTCAGTTATCAATAACATGAACAATGTCTTGGCACTTGTACAACGCTGGTCCCTCTGTAACGGGTTACTTCTAAATCCCACCAAAACTTTATCAATGTGTATGGGCAATCCTCAGCACTGCTCGATAGCAGCGGAAAATAAACGTATCGATGTTTGTGTTAACGGTTGTATAGTCGAATGTTGCACCAAAGTAAAGAATCTCGGAATAATTTGGGATAACCATTTGTCCTTTGCCGCTCATATCAATAAGATCATCAGCACTTGTTACAAGAACATCTTGCCATCTCAGGTTAAATGGAGACTTATTGAAAGTCTGGTGCTATGCCACATTGACTATTGCATCACCGTGTATTATGGATGCCTCACAGATCAACTGAAGAACAAACTTCAAGTATTGCAGAATGTTTGCCTTCGCTTTGCCTATGACATTGGCCATAGAGAACATGTTACTCCATACTATACTACACTAAAGATAATGAAATTGGATACCCGCTTCGAACTGTTCTTTGCAGTGATGCTATTTAATGTACTAAAGTCGGGATATCCGAACTACCTTAATGATTTCTTAAGCAAGAGGTCAGACTGCCATGGGCTAAATTTACGCTCGAACGAGCATCTCTCTATTCCACAGCATCACAGTTCCAAATTCAAAGGATCGTTTCAATATATTGCGTCCAGTATCTACAATAAGTTTCTTGTTCTCTTCCAGACGTCCAAGAACAAAGAATTGTTTAAGAAGAAGATGGTAGAAAAACTATCACTGGGGGTCTAGGTGGAAAACAGCTTTGCTGACCCTACACCCTTTTAGGCAATTTAAATTTTTATACTGTATTTATATTGCTTAATAAATTTATCTTATCTTATCTTTATTATCTTAAAATCCATTTTTATATGCTAAACAGAGTTTTCAAGAAGTACCATTTACATTGCTAGCATACGAGCGTCCGAATACTTTTTCGAGTAACTGTAACTGTGTTGAGTTTTTATAAGCATTTTTTGGGTTTATTTACTTTCGTCTTTGTATTTGTTTGTGATACCACAATTGAAAGTGCAATCAATAATATGCCACCTTAAAGACATTTTTTGAGCTTAAAAGATAAAATCAATGTTATAAATTGTGCAGAAAAAATTTTGTCATAAATATTGTTAGTTTTCAAGCTTAATTTAATCAATTTTACAATTAAATGACGTGTGAATACGCACTGGTGAAAATAAAATAAATTAAAGAGAGAAAAAAAATTATCGAAGGTGGGAATAGAACCGTGGGCCTACTGGTTCCTAGCCTAGTTCGTTGTTCCCGTCGTCACGAAACTTATAGCCAATTATTTTATATCTAATCTTCAAACTCCCTCGGTAATATTTCAAAGTCGATTTTCTCTAAAACTTCTGGCCATCTGGCCCAATGGCTTTGGGTAATTGTTATTGGAGGTCTGACCTTTCAGCACAATAAGTAGCAAAAATTACAAAAATGCGGAGGTCGTATAATCTCCTTGTTAGAAGAACAAAGCAAACAACAATATTGTATTATTTTATGAAAGATATAAACCAAACTTGAAATTGTTTTTGCATAATATTTTTATTTAATTGTAAGATTGATAATTTGAAATAATTAAATAATATTACATACACCTTTAAAAAGATAAATTTTCCAGTACCATTGATGTCCACCCAAGAGAGGGTTTACTAGTTTAGATAGTTCTATTGAAACCTAACTAATCGAATTATTCGATAGTCCCATCACTAAAATATATTTAAAATTACTTTCTGTTGCTAGGCAACTAATTACCAACTAAACAAATAACTTTAAACGGTAACTTTACACATCATAGAGCGTGAAATCGCTCTATGATGATTTTTGTTGTAATAGGTTTTGGTTGTAATAGAAACAATTAATTTATGTATATGATTTTTCACTATATAAACCCTTTGATTTAAAGTTGAACCCGTCGTTAAAAAAGTGACCTAAGGATTTGAACTCATTAAGGGATAAACCTTAGTGACGACCGAAAAAAGGCTATTTTCATGAATTTCTTTTAAGGAAAAAAAATCAATTTAGTGGTAATATTTTTTTATTGCTACAATATTGAACATGTGAAAAAAAAATTATCAGAAAATATTAATAGTTGCGCCTTCACTGCGCTGCGCAGTGCATCTCTCTACAAAGAAATTATTGGGGTATGGAAGACACCGATTTGTCTAAGAAATTTAGAGTGAACAAAATTGCGCAGTTTTAAAGAAAAAATATTCCAAGAAAACTTTTGTAATTTTGTAAATGTTACGAATTTTGATATAATATTTTATGGGATTATTCTCAATACTCAAACCATTCAGAAAATATTATTTGAGAGAAGCGCTATAGGTCTCGTAGGCCCAGTGCCGAGTAATATTTACCTAAGCTTTTAAGATGATAAAGATGTTGCCAATATCTTGTGAGGGAGACACGGTCGAAATAGTTAGATGCACTTGGTCAGAGATCGAACTCAAGACTGCGACATAGCAATCTAATATCCCTGCTAGCCTACGACCGCGCTCGAGAAAATATTAAAAACTAAAATTTGAATTTTTAAAATCGTCACCCTGATTTCCTCCCCTTAATTAAAAAAAAAAAAACAAATTTACAATTTTTAACTTTTAGAGGAAGTCTGGAAAAAGGGCGGTCAAGAAATGTTTTATAATATTTTGAGAATCTTTCCTTTCTTCTTCTTGAGATTTGGTACAGAGACACACCGATATCACCAGATAGTAATTTGGTAAATGTCACTAAAAGGTTCCAGTTCTTAACAGTAAATCTTAATAGATTTTTACTACATAATTTCTAACATTTTTATTTTAGATTATTACAAATCACAATTTGATTTGTCTATATTTCTAAATCAAGATACTTTTGTAACTTTAATCGTTTTAGTTAATCTAGTCTATTTTAAGACTAACCTTGAGATTTCAATATTTATCTCAGGGTTTATTTGGATTTCTATTTTATGAAAGAAGCCAATTATTTTTCCATTTTACAGCTCCCCACATTATGGCAAATAATAATTACGACTCTTGTTTTAATAGTCAAACCAAGATCTCGTAATTATTAATAAATTAAATGAATTAATAGGGTAATTAGTATGAAATATTGTTGCTTTTTAATTCAATTAAATTAAGAAAATATAAGAACTTGAAGTAACTTCGCAGTATTGAAGAAAAGTTAAGTGGAAGATCGTTAAGTTAAATAAGAAAATAAATTATCATGTCCTTCGAGAAAATCATATATTTATTGAAATTAAATATAACAATACAAAACCAGATTTGATGAAATTTGTCGAATTTCAATTTCAATTTAAAGTTTGAATTGAACAATACTCTTAACTCTGAAGTTAGGGCTTATATTTAAGAACTATTTTATGTAATTCCACAAAGCACTGTATTTTCATGTTAGTTTTTCTGTTTCAAGCATGAAACTCCAAAATTATATTTCTTTTTAATTTAAATTAATGTCAAAACCATATTTTTTCATGCTGCTATTTTAAGGATTGGTTGAAAATGGTAAGATTGTGTTAGCTTTTGTTATTATTTGTCTGTATTATATTATTTTCTTAACTTTAAGATTTTGTTTTTAGTTGCAACGTTTACAAGATCAATTAGCAATTTTACAACCATGCCAACGAATTGTACTGCATGGAATGACAGGATGTGGAAAATCATGCCTAGCAGCTTCTGCAGTGAAGGATTCTTCCCTACTACAGACCAGCTTTAAAAATCGGGTGTTTTGGATTAATCTGGGAGACGTTAAGGAGGTTGATCAGCTACTCTTTCATATGTATTTGTAAGTTAATCTAAAATTTCTTGAACAAAGTTTAGATTTAGTAAAGCAACTATTTTAAGATTCACACAATAATGAAGCTCATTATTTTTATATTTTTCACAACTTAATTGTCGTTCATTTTTACCAATTTCAAATTTAAAACGTTTTTTATATTTCTTAGTTGTACCTACCTGCTTCTTCATTCATCTTACGGTGAATGTACGTATTTCGAATGCCACCTCATTTTGCAAACTACGCACATAGATATTATTTAAAAAATAATTTATTTTCAGGTTACTTCAAAGGATGATGAACGACTCGCGCGAGGTAAACAGTAAAACCAGGCCTCTATCTATGCAAGAAGGAAATTTAAAATTTGAAATTGAAACCGCGAAAGATTTACTCAAAAATATGTTTCGTAGAGGTTCTTTTAGAGATGCACTTTTGGTATTGGATAATGTTTCATTAAAAGAAGCTACGCAAGCGTTTGATGTAGGATGTAAAACACTTATAACTACACAACAAAAGGATATCGTTATTGGAAACAATACAGAATACATGCAGGTCGGTGTTTGCTATTCTAACTAAACTATGATTTTTAACTTAAAATTAATATTTTAACAGATTAAGGATGGTTTTACCGAAGAAGAAACTTTGCTTTTGTTTGCTAATTGTCTAAATACGGATTCAAAAAGTCTTCCGGTGTATGCTTCCAAAATACATGATCTGTGTAAAGGAGTACCAATTCTTGTTTCCCTTATTGGATCTTTATTAGAACCATATCAAGAGGAGTTGCTCAATGATTCAGAACCTTGGAAATATTACATACAAAAATTAACAAAAAAAGAAAACGAGTTAGTAACGCGAATAAGTATAAAAATTTATATCCAATAACAAAATTAAATGTTTTAGTTTCCAAGATCAACTGTTTGGTGCCATAAGTCTTTCGATGACCAGATTAACTCCAAAACTTCGGGATTTATATCAGTATTTTGCTGTATTTGTAGACGATATTAATATAACATCAAAAGTGATGCAAACAATTTGGAAAATGGAAGATAAGTTTGAGGTTCAACGTATAATGACTGAATTAGAAAATAAATCTCTCATTGTTTCTTACTATAATCTTGAACTGAAAACTTATGTCTACGGAATTCATGATTTGTTTTTGGCTTATCTCAGGCAGAGCACAACAGAAACTCAAATGATAGAACAACATCGAAAATTGATCTCAGCTTATAAACAAATTAGTAATAATAATTTGTGCAATTTACCCAATGACAACTATATATATCAGTACGTTGGGTATCACTTGAAAGCAGCACATTTGTATGATGACTTTAAAGTGTATTTTGATCTCAAATTTCTTGGTGCTAAAATAAAAGAAATCGGAACTGCCGATTTGTTGAAAGACTTCCACTTGTATAAGGATTGCATAACACGAAAAGTAGGTTTTAATTAAATTGAGTATATTCGAGTATAACATTTTTTGTTTAGGACCCAACTTTAGATGGCAAGTTAGAAGAATACATCAATTTTGTGAAAGCGAAAGGTCACGATTTGCACAAGTACAAAGACACTGATATAATTCAGTGCGGTTTAGGACAAAATAAAGAAGGTTTTGTTTATAAAGCAGCTTTGGCTATTGCAAAAGATAACGAAAAACATTTGTACTTCCATCTTCAGTGAGTGATTTGTTCTGTAATAGAAATTATCATTGAAAGAATTTTTTTAGGGCTCCTCAGGAACGCCAGTATTTTACACACACATTAGATCTCCACCACGATGTGTCTGCTGCTTGTTTCACTTCCGATGTTAACCATGTTCTTGTGGGAATGGAAAATGGTGATATTGCAGTAGGTAGATTTCCTTTGAATTAAGTATTTTTTTCCTAAGTTGATTTTTGTTTTAGTTGTGGGAACAACAATACAACCAAAAGCTGCATATATTTTCAGGACATACTGAAAGTATCACACAACTTCAGTTGAGTTCCAATCAAAAAAGCTTTCTTTCTGTTTCCAAGGATGGATGTGTTAAAATATGGAATCTTAGAAATGTTATAAATCAAGGAAGTAATGGCGATCTTTTGGATATGAACGGTAATTTTAAATAATTTAGCTTATAATTTTGATTCTTATTATTATACTTTATTATAATAATAATTATTGCCATAGCAAGTTTGTTAACATGTTTCTGATCGAAAATATCATTGCTGCTACTAATATATCAAAAATTAAAGACATAAACTTTTGATGATTTAATAAACTTGGAAACCTATTAATCAAATTATTTCAGGTTATGGTAAAGCAATCCCTTCTCCACGTGTTAAACAACCGAACTGGACCAATTTATATGGAAATACTGGACGTATGGATCACAGCAAAACTTGTACACTGGACATGTTAAATGATAAAATAATATCAGCATCATATTCACATGAATCTGACCATCTTATCGTAACTGGTTGTGCTAGTGGTCGTGTAATAATTTGGAATATAGAAGATGATCCATACATGTTAGTTAAAATTCCAGGTCACGGTCAACCTGCAAATTGTGTTACTTTTTCAGCAGATGATAGTTTAGTGATATTTAGTTGTGGCACCAATATTTATATGTATGATTCTCAAGGTGGTGAATTTTTATGTGAATTTTGTAACAAAGTGATTATTACATCGCTTCTATTAGTGCCAGAATTGGCTACATATCTTATATGTATTAACACAAACAGTATTACGGTCTGGACGTGGAAGCAAGTTGGTTTGAGTATATCAAATCCTATTGTAACTGAGTTAGATAATAGAAAACATTCCACATTTCTGTGTGGAGCTGTTACCGAAGATGGCTTGTATTTGGTTACAGGGTCAAACGATTATTATATTCGAGTGTGGCAAATAGGAACTTCTCAAATTGTTCAAGAGATACTGAACGATAAAGAGTAAGAAGTGTTAATTTTAATTGTCTTTATTTAACTTTTTGGTTTCAGATTGGTGGTTTGTTTAGATACATTTTATGATGATACCCAAAATGCCGTTCATATTTTACTTTCTGGTTCTGATGATAAAACAGTCAAACAATGGCAAATTCAACCGGCAGCACAAAAATCAGACACCTCCAAATTGTTGCCCATTTTTGATTGTTTTTGGAATTATTCGTCAAGTATTCCACGTATTGCAGCAGTTAATGCATCCAATAGGATTCAAATCATGAACGGTCACAACTTATTAATTGAGTCTGTACGAATGCAAAGTCCAATAAAAGTGATAAGATTTTCGTTATGTGGCAATAAGATTGCAGTGGGTTTAGAAGATGGGGTTGTTATTGAATTTGACTTTAAAAATCGTCAATATGAGACTTTAATGGAACTTCATGATTCGGTTGTACTGCTCAAGTATTTTAATATATCGAAAGAAGAGCTAAATGGTTTCGCAAAGGTTGAATCACAATCTTGCTTTATGTTAGTTGCCACTGCACAAAACGGTTGGGTAACAATTTATAAAAATAATCGAGCTTTGTGTTTAATTCAACCGCCACCTTCAAATATTTCCCTGAAACAAATGTCAGTCATTCCCATTGTGCAATGTTTTTACATTAAAGCAGCAGATAAGTTGCTTGCTGTTTCTCAAAATCGCACTATAAAAGCATGGAATTTGGAAAATGGAAGTTGTGATATCTTATTTGGAGATAGAATACATAATATATCCAATAATACAGTTACAATGGCAACAATTTCGGTCGACCAGAGTCAGTTAGCTATCACCATGACTGATCATACGTTTGAAGTTTATACTCTGAATGTAATTGATTCAAAAATTATCATGACTCTTAGTCAAGGAAAATTGTTGAGTAGCCCACTCACATGCTGCCGTTTTTCATATAACGCAAAAGTGTTAGCTCTTGGACAAGATAATGGCGATGTTGTGGTGAGTTTTGAATGTACAAACATTAATTATTTGAATTTCTTAATGTTTCTGTTTTAGATATGGAGTATCGAATTAAAATCCATAATAGGTACATTACAATTACATAAATCTCGAGTGTCTTATTTACTGTTTTCTCCAACACCAGCACTGATTCTTATAAGTGTTGGAGATCAAATTGGATGGTGGGATTTAACTAAATTACCCGAAGATAGAAGCCAACCGAGGTAAGTTTTCTCAAAAGGGCATATATTTTAGAAATATAACCATTACACATTAAAGCTGTACTACTTGGTATAAAATAAGTGTAATGAACTTGGTACAACTTGACTGTCTCCTGCAAAGTTTTTAGTTTCTTTGCTGTTCAAAATATTAAATTGAATTTTAAAAATTCTTGATATATGAGGTTAAAATTAAATTTTGATGATCTGCCTTATTCTTTGACTATATAATAGAATTAATGTTATGAGTTCTATTATATGATTAGTGTGTCATAATCAGGAACGGGTGTATTATACTATACTAGAATTAAGTAGAGGTTGCTGAAAACTTGGAATACTTGAAAAATTTATTTTTTCTTCCTACAATATCCTTAAAATAATATGAACGTTTTCTTTAGAACTACACAGTTTCATGTTTAGTCACACTGGAAACTTCCAAACTATCTTACAGGCTGGTTATTTTTGAAGCCACCACATAAAGTTGTAAAATAACTAATCTGTACTGAAAATATGTTAACTCACTGGGCTCATAACCTGTGGTTCTTTGTGCTTTTATCTTCTTCACATAAATGGTTCCATATTCTGCATTGTAAGAAAACTAGATACGTGTGTACATTTACTTAATTGTAAATTATTTGAACTTATATGCGAGGATGGTTACGATCTGATGCTTAAGTGTGTCGAATACTAAGCAGAGATACCTGGTTTGAGCCCAAATGGAGCAAGAACTTTATTTTAACTGTCTTCACTCCACAGGTAATAGCGAACCACCGAGGTAATCTGCTTTGAAAATCTTTCATAAAATGAAGTGGTTAGCCAAAACCCATCTTGGACTGTAGTTCTACTGTGTATAACTTTCATATTTTATGAGTTAATTATTATAAATACTGTCTTTAATTAAATAACTGAAACATAAACACTAAAAACACAAAATAATTGGTAAGAATTTAAATATTTAAAAATCTAAGAGGTTTGCGAGTTTCAAACAAGGCAACAAATTGATAGGTTTTGGATAATTGTGTGAACGGCCATTGTAGAAATTTGTATCGACGCCTTTTGTGTGAATTTTTGAAAAGGAATTGTGGTTCACAATACGGAAGCAATCCACAGAAGTCTTCCGGAGATAAGAGAGCAAAAGCCGACATTTGGAGCATTTGTAGAATTGAACTCGTGCGGGTGTAAAATTGCCATTTTCAAAACGACATTGAAAATAATTTTTAAAATTTATAAATTGTACACATAATACACAACACCTGACAGAAATTTGTCTGCTACACAAAGTATTTTGTTGTATCTTTTTGTCTGGAAACATTTGATTTAAAAATTAAACTTAAGTTTTATTTTGAATTTTTGATTATTTCACCTGCATAAATAAAAACAGAATCCACTCTTCTGACGAGATCATCTTGCGATTGTTAAGGTTAGCCAAGGTTTAAAAAATAAGTTTGTAAAATTATAAAATATTACAATATATTACAAGCAAGAAATCATGTAGTACAGCTATTGCACACATTACACTCTAGCATTCGGCAATGGTTATCTTTTTTCTTTTGCAAATTTGAAATAAATCTATCACTAATTAATCTTTCATTAGAAGGAGGCGTTCAAGTACTGCAAAGAGGAGAGGTCTCACCATAGATACTGCACAACCAATGTCATTATTTAATTTGGGTCTTTGGAACGACAAGGAAGGCAGTCCAAATAAACCTCATTTGTTAAGTTCTATTAAAGTGCGTGGATTATGGTCAACTTACATTTCGGCATCTATAGATTTTTCTTCATTTTTCACTATAGATAAAAACGGTTACCTTTACATTATGGAAATGCTTAGTTGAGTTAAAATGCATTTAGCATTCAATTGTTGCAGTGCAATAATTACCCGAGTTATGACTGATTAAGCGTCACAGATACATTGTTGTGATTGAAGATTAATGCTTTTGTGAAAAGCAGTATTTTATATTAAGTAGATAAATATATTTTTATATCTATCAAATTTTAGCTCAAAGAAATTTTTACAATTTATGGTGTATTTCAGTATTAAGTTTTTGAGAAAAAAATTTTATTGATTGTATATTACTGTTTTTTTTTTACTTTGATGATCATATTAACTTTTAATTTTTTTAAATAAATTTTATGATGCTAAAATTGCGCAAAATTGAATACAATAAATATTTTATTTTATTGTTTCAAGTTTTGTTAGTTGTTTGTGAGATATTTATTGATTTAACACTTGGATTATGTTTTTATGCATGTTTTTTATTTTTGTTGTGATTAACAATCTGAAATGTCTTGACAAATTTTATAACTGCAGTTAATTGTCGTTTTAACTTAAGTACTTGCAATTTGTGACAATTATAAAGGCTGATTAAAATCAATTAGTTTCTAGATAAACTGCCAAACCGTTTAACCTCATATTTGTTTCTTTTTTACTTTTTTTGTTTTTAATCAAATTCTGTGAAAGTTAATAATTTGTGATGAATTGCTTTTAATATAAATAATGAATTGCATGTAATGTGGTGCCGTTGATAATTTTAAGAATAATCAATTATTGTTTTTGTTTTCTTGTTATTTTTCAACGTAAAATTAGCTTATGTTATATTTATACAGTGTTCATTGGTTTATCTTAACAATTTTTGCATTTATTAGCTATTATTTGTTTTATTTATTATCTATATCACATTGGGAGTATAAAGCAACTGAGGGTTTTATATTTACATGTCGTTTATATTTTAATATTTTGCTCAATCATGAATATTGTGTGCAATTGTTCTGCGATGTACCACTCCTTTATCGGTACATCATTTTCATTTTTTAAATGAAATTTTATGTTGTTTGCTCAAATGAATAATTAACAAAGTGGTTTGAATTTGCAATTATTTAATTAATTATTTTTTTATGATAGTTGCTAACCGTAGGTACATAATTATTCAGTGATATACACAATAGTTTTGATAATGTGATGTAGGTTAATAATTAATTACGTAAGATGTTTTATATAATTTTTTATTATTAGAAAAAAGATCAGATTGTTTGTATTGAAATATATATATTTACTACTCTTTTTAATTTATTGTCAAGTTGTTTATTTCGTTACATAATCCAATATATTTTAAAACGGAAAAGTAGGTACTTTCCGAAATTGCTCAACCGCAAATTGCTAAGAATTTACTTGAGGTATCAAAATTTGAACAAATGTTCTTTCCTTCCTGCTAATAATTCGTATAATTTTACAGTAATTAGCAAATTCACTTAATTATTTTAATTATCGAGGATATGGTTTCACTGTTTGAAAGTGTTTTTCAACATTTCTTTAAAACTCGTTCAGCATTTTAAAACGAATTGTGGATTTGTATGATAATAATAGTGAAATTAAGATTAGTAGGTAAGTTTCAATATTTATTGTTAAGTCTTACCTAAAAAATCACGAAAGGAACATTAAAGCCAATTTGAAATGAGTTAGAAATTTTGGGGTCCTAAAATCCGTCCTTCAATTTTCATGCAGGTAACAAAGTGAATACGGCGTAATAAATTTTTTTAATTTCATAGAATTATTAAATCTGACCAAATACGTAAGGAGTCATAGTACAGATAACGATTTGTGTAAAAGAGCACTAATGCAGTTAGCAATTAAATTGCATTATTTTAAGATTTTGAAGTTACTCGAAAAGGACTTCCTCTTCAAATGCACACCGATTGATATCGGTGGAAGTATCCCCAGAATTTCGTTCATTTTATCAATATGTACGTGAAGGTTTTATGTAGTCGCTGATAGGCATCTGTAATTACGTATAGGAATCCACTACGTCTCAATTTTATAGTTAATATAGTCTGCTACTAACTGTGATATTAACATTTTGAAGAAGTGCTTATCAGAGTGCATCTGAAAATGAAGAGTTCATTTGAGTAACTTTGGAGATTCTTTAGTGTGTTAATTTTAAGCAATTACTACTGGTTCATTTTAAAGCTTTTAATAATTATGTAAAATATTAAATTATTTATTTTATCATTCTATCTTGGGTATTAGTAATTAATCATTAAAAATTTAAGAACTTTCAGGATTCTTTTGTTCGGTAGTGTTTTCATTTTCAGGTGCAGTTTCATTATTTTCATTTTCAGTTTCTTCCATAACAATTTCTACTTCGGACTCTTCTCCTATTAATTCACTTTGCTCTTCTTCTTCTTCTTCAATTTCTTCTTCCTTTCCAAGGTTCCTTTGCAATAATTTTTGTATAATTGCTTCAGATTTAGACGACATGTCTGTCTCTCTGATATCCATCCATTTTATAATTTGATTATGTTTTAAAGCAGTTGCTATTTTCTACAAAAATAGAATTTTTAATTATTATATTAATGGATTTAGGTATTTAGCTACCTCGCCATGTTCTTCCCCAATCCAATTATTACTAATATCTAGAAGTTCGAGAGATCGGTTGAGGGCTATCAATTGACTCACTCGAAGTCCAGTATCATCTTCGAAATAACACCCAGATATATTTAGCTCTTTTAATTTATTTACTCTTACAAGAGCACGCAATATTCCCATAACACCGTCATGTTCCAAAGGATTTAGTCTTAAATTTAAATGAAGCAAAGGACAGCAACAGTCTTGCAATAAAACCCAGCCAATACCTTCAGCACCGACTTTTTTAATTCTATTATTGGTTAGTATCAATTTTTCTAACGTAGGATGTTCGGTCATTACTTTGGCGATACACAGTGCACCCCTGTCAGCTACAAGACAATGCGACAAATCCAATTCAATCAGTGTTTTATTTTTTATTAAGCCCTGCATTAAAACTTGAATATGCTCATCTCCCACCTTGCTTCTATGAAGTCTTAAAATTTTAATATTTTCTAAAAACAAAACCGCATTTCCTAATCGCTTACAGTCTAAAATGGACACTTTAAACATGGACAACTTTAGGGTTTCCGCGACTCCTTTCATTCCGTATATAATATCCAATTCTTCAACTTCGACAAGAATTTTTAAAATTGGTTCAAAGTTTATATGATCTATTGGATTTTCCTCCGGAAGTTCTTCACTTAATAAATTAAGAGGTGGTTTCCAGGCCTGAAGTTGACTGACCAATAGACGACGTACGTACGGACAACATAATTTTGTTATCTCTTCCATTTCGTATTCATCTCTATATTGTGGTTGCGCTTCTTCGACCACTTCTTGCATGTATCGTTCCATGAATACAGTTTTCCAAGTCCAATTTTCATTTAAGTGGTATACTATCAATCCATACTTATCACTAAATCTTCTTTCCCAATAATATTCGTCCTGAAAATCAAAAAAGTTTAAGTTATTTTTATTTTTGGAAAGAAAACAATTAATTATTTTATTTTTTCTATGTGATGGAATAATTTTATTTGGCAATTCCAATTTTTTTTGCCAATAAGTTGCTTTGGGCCGATTTCGTAAAGAAAATTTGGGGAGCATTAAAATTTAATGGAAGAATTACGTTAAACGAGTTTCAATTTTAATGCGAGATCATTATACATTCCGTTTCCATCAAATCAAATATTTCATTAGATAATATTAGCCACTACTTTATACATATTTTCAATGGCGAAAAAGCTTTTAAAATTTAGCTTTTTAGTATCAAATTAAAAAAAAAATACGTAGAAGAAAGAAAACTTTAAGTTAGAAGTTTTTTCATTTTCACCTGAATTAAATTTTTTTAAATTAGGCTAGCGGTTCCGCTGGATATTTTTTGCAGAATTTGAAAGATGACGTAATGAAGCGAATAAACCATGGACGAACTCCAAATATCGAATAATTTAGGAAATAATCAGTTTTAAAGTTTCGATTTTATACCAGAATTTAACTTAAAAATAAAGATCTGCGTCTTTGTAGATCTCTAATTTTTGAGTTCGGTTGCGCTGGGGAAATTTTTTAATTTTTTTGTTGTGCTCCGAGGTCCGTGTTTTCTAGATTTACAGTTTTGGCTGTATCTTATACTCAAACATACTTTTATAAAATAAAAACACATCTTGTTAATCTTATTGTTAACAGCCAATCGAATGTACGCTTGCAGTTTTTGGCCGTATTTACGCGTATTTTTGAATAATAATCTATAAAATTTAATTTTTATATTTGTTATAATTTTTTTTTAATTGTGTAGACTATATTTGCGTGTTACTTCCCACACTTAATATCTAGTATTTGTATTTTAAATACAAATTTTCAATGTGTTTTGTAAAATACATAATATATATAAAATTAAATACAATTACAAAAAAAATTAATTATAAATTTTCAATTTTGTATTTTGCAAAATACTATTTTACATAGTACACGCGTATTTAAAATTTTAAAATACAAATAATATATCAAGAAAGCAATTTTTAATCAATGCGAAATATGAAAAATTCAAAAATTTCTTAATTTTCATTTGGTAAAATTTAAATAGTTACGTAAAGTATTTTAAATATTGTATTTTGGTTACTGTCAGTTAATTTCCCCCATAATTTGATATTTTTCCTATACACTATTGGAAAGAGGACAATTTTCTGAGCATATTAAAGAAAAAATTTCAGAGGTATTCATTAGTTTTTGAAAAAACGACATTTTAAAATTTAAAAAAGCAGGGACTTGTAAAACGCGACATAGCAATGCCACGGGAACTCGCCGTTAAGCGCCTCGCTCTGTATTCTGTTGACAGTGCGTGTGCTTTCAACTGTTCTTACTGTTTGCTGTCAGATGCGGTTGACACCCGCACGAGTTCTGTGTCTTCGAGTTCCACCTTTGCAAGTTCTGTCATTCTACAGGGATATTTTTAAATTCGTTATGTTCTTCGGCGCCCTCCGTGTGTGTATTTTACAAACTCAACCACGACAAATCACGAAACCGTGTAAAAACGAATACCTAAAATACATGTAAATTTTTGATTTTTAATTAAATTTTTTCAAAAATTAATGCCTAATCCTACAAAATTTTTGTTGTAGTAAGCTTAGAAAAGTGTCTTTTTTTCAATACTGCATAGGAAAAAGTTAAAATTGTGGGTGAAATTAACTGACAGTTTCCAGTATTTTAAACGCATATTTTGAATGTATTTTTTTATATTTTAATTTATTTTGTACACCCTGGTCAGTAACGAGGGTCTCTAATCGATTCAGAATCGTAAAGTCGATGAATCGAAACTTTGAAACTATAATTAAATTTGTATTTCTGCACACCTGTCTTTGGCAATGAAGGCCTCCGGTGTATAATGTTCATTATTGGCACAATAGCAGTGGTTGAATGTATTAGGCAGCACGACCAGATTTTAATGAGCCAATTATAATATTTAATAGACGATAATTGCTTAATTTCTTCCCACAATACACCTATCTATAATAACACTAGTCAACAAATCTAAACTTTTTTTTTATAACTTTAGTAAATTTAACTATTTTTATATAAACAATGCCTATTGTTCAAGAAAATGTCTTTAAAAAGTTCGTAGCACCCTCAGATTTTTTGTTATTCGACTTGCACGAATTTACAAAAATCGTTGTTACCTATAGCATGGAGATCATTTAAAAAATATATAATTACAACTGCATTAATGAAAATTAATTTTTATTCTACAAATAAAGACATTCTCTGTAAGGTTAACAAAATATAAATCATAAAAAAAACATTAAAATAAAAAATTATTTTTTTCTTTTATGAGCGCTATCATCTTCCCTCTGCAGGAACCAGCAAAAGTCTCCCATCATTGTAGAATCCCACCTTCCTTGGTAACGATGTTCCATTATATTTATGTCTTGGTGAAATCTTTCTCCTTGTTCGTCACTTACTGCACCCAAATTTTCAGGGAAGAAATTTAGATGAGAATGTAGAAAATGAACTTTAAGCGACATACGGCATCCTAACTCTTTATAGTTATGTAACAGTTCTTCTATCATATTTTGGTGGTGAACATGTTTTTTGTTGCCTAAAAACTGATCTACAACTATTTTGAAAGATGTCCAAGCAGCCAATTCTTTAGTGTTCAATTTTAAATTGAAGTTTTTATCGTGTATTAGCTTGCGTATTTGAGGTCCAACAAATATTCCTTCTTTAAGCTTTCCATCACTTAACTTCGGAAACTTATCCTTCAAGAAAACGAAACTATCATTATTTTTATCTAAAGCTTTTACGAACTGTTCCATTAAACCTAGTTTTATATGTAATGGTGGCAGTAATACCAGTTTTGGATCTACTAATGGAACATATTTAATATTATTTGTGCCGGGAATGAATTCTACTCGTTGAGGCCAATTTTTTACTTCATAATGTTGTTGTCTTGCACGACTATCCCACAGACACAGAAAACAACAATATTTTGTATATCCACTTTGTAATCCAAGTAAAAGTCCTATAACTTTTAGGTCGCCACACAGTTGCCATCGATAGTTTTTATATTTTATAGAGTCCAATATGAGAGACATTGACTGGTAACTTTCTTTCATATCGACAGCATGTGCTACAGGTATTGAAGGTTTTTTGTTTCCATTAAGTAACAAAACTGCCTTTAGACTTGACTTAGACGAATCAATAAATAGTCGCCATTCTGATGGTTTATGTTGAAATCCTAATTCAAGTGCTAGGCCATCTACATCGGTACATACACATAGTAAATCTTGCTTACTATAAAATGTAGACAATTTTTGGTGCCTGTTTCGAAATACTGAAATTTTGGTATTTTTATCCAAAAGATTCCATTCTTGTAACCTTGATCCAAGCAATTCTGATTTTTGTTTAGATAAATTTAAATCTCGCACTAAATCATTCAGTTCAGTTTGAGTTATTAAATGTGGTTCGACATTGCTTCGAAAGTCGTAATCCGAATCGGAAGAAGTCGATGGACCTGCTATACCCTCTTCTATAATTTCATCTGATGAATTTAGATATTGTTCCCAATCAGAAGGTGGTTTAGGAATTGGAATGTCGATACTATGTAACACCGGTTTTATAGCAGAAGGAATGTCGGGATATTTAATTTTATGTTTGTTTTTCCTTGAAAATCCAGAAATTTTTGTCATACAAAAGTAACAGTCGGTAGAATGATTTGTAGATTCACGCCATATCATTGGTACCCCAAATGGCATAGTACTTTTCTTTCCCTTAAACCACTGAACTAAAGTTACATAACACGATATACAACATATATGTGGCGCCCAGGTTTTCTCTTGATCTCCAATATGACAGCCAAAATAATTATGATAGGCTTGTTTTACTAGGTTTGTTATAATTCTACGTTGAGTTTTTATTGTAAATTTACCACACACATAACAAAAATTGTCTGGTAAATTAACACAGCTACGATAACGTCTCTTCATTGTAATTATATAAAATGAACAGTTTATGCTGCTTTTTTCACTATTTGCATTAAGTTTAAACTAATACTGATGAACTACAAGATAACAAGTAAAACAAAGAGACTATACACAATGCTCCCCTACCTTAAACCTTAAAACTATCCCTTCTCTTCCAGGCATGAGCGCCAATAATACAAATAATTAGGATAAAATTTATTTCATGAATAACTAAAAATTGTGATGTGATAGAAATTTTTTGTTTTCATATTTGGAAACAGGGTACCAAAGTAAACTAAAAAATATTGTTTTCGTATATGTTAGAAAAACCTTGTTGACTAGTGTAATTAAATCAATTTTACGGAAATTGAGATAGTATATTCATCTTCGTTTGAGTAAGATAAAATAAGTTCTTTCCTTACTAGTGCGGAAAACTAATTTTTTCACGCACTCGGTGCGTTTTACTTTTCCACCTATGTGCAATCAAGTAAAAACTTCAGAAATGATTATAAATAATATTGTCGATACCTACCTGTTGTATGTAGGACTTGTCTAGGACAAATCGCCGAGGGTCAACTTGCCATGGGCCAATTCGCCGTTAATAATTACATTATTTATCAATAAATAAAAAAAATAACAGCAGCTCATCGTGTAAAAATAACAAATTTGCTTTTGTAGATAAAATCTTGTACTTATATACAAGTTAGTACCTACGATTTCACGAAGGGGGGGGGGAGGCTAGGACCTGAAAAAGTTTGTTGAAATTTTTTTCAGTTTTTAGCACCTATGATTTACTATCCGGTTTTTTATAAATATTTGAATACAATTAAAATAAAATAAGTAACTACTTTTCATTTCCAGTAATTACATTTCTCCCTACTTACGTTAAAATTCTGTATTTTATAAATTTTATAGGTGTTCGTAATATAAATCACGACCGGGAATAAACATAATTATTTAATAATAATAGTGACAATTTTTGTTAAATTAATAAAATATGTTAACCGTTAGTTGACAGAGGCGAGTTGACCCGCGGCGAGATGGGCTCGCAGCGAGTTGGTTGCGGCGAGTTATCCCATCTCCATATAGGATGGTTATCTACCATAAAATATAACCGCTTATTGTAAACGAAAATAATTTGAAACATCAATCCTTCGTAAATCCTTCCGTTTAAATATTAATTTTTTTCTTATTCAAATAGTAGAAAAAATACTATGTGTAACGCGCGTGAAAAGCTTATTTTTCCGTACACGTTTCACGCCTAGTACAGAAAAATGTCGCTTTTCAACTTTATTTATTTTTTCAAATATATAAAGAAATATTTTTAAGCGGTTATTTGTAAAATAGTGGTTCGGAATAAGTTGCCAAAATTGTAAAAGTGAAAATTCAGAGCAATTTTAAAATTAATTATGTGGGTATATTATGCATCAACAATAAGTCTGTATATTAAAATAGTTCTAACTTGCATAATAATTATTATTATATTTAATAAATTTTACAGTTATTTAATTTTTGTTTTTATATTAAGCAATAGTAACAAACAGCTTATAAATAATTCAATTTTCACGATAGCAAAGGTTTACTTTGCTGGTGAATAAATAAATAAAAAAAATGAATTAAGGTAAAATTGCCGAACTTCTCACTAAAAATTGTGTTTTATTATATTTAACTGTGTTTTTGATTTAGCAATTTTACATAAGTAAACTTGCCTTCAAATCGCGCTCAGGTAATTTCATCTTAGTAAGAAGTATGACAACCATGTTCGATTTTCTCTACATAATAAAAGGCTTACTTTGTATAATAATTCATTAAATTACAGATAGGTAAGTCATTTTATCCGCTTCTGTCGCTCTGTCAAGGTTTCCGTAGTTTCCGCTCTTACGATCTAATATGCCCACGCAAATGTACTTTGTATTAAATGTATATTATGCCATCTTAGTGCAATTGTAGTTATCTCCAGTTTTATTATAAATAGCTGGGAACTATTAAAATTTTTGTATTCAACATACAAAAACACTTTAGGTGTTTTATTACAGATAAATATATCACTTTGGAAATAAATAAAAACATTAATTTTATCATTTTTTAAAACACATTATTTTTTAACTAATTATCGTCTGTGTAGCAATGCACTTTTATCAGCACGTCCACTGTAAACTAGATATTTTAAAGCTTTTCTGTAATATTTTTTATTCAAATCTTTTACTTTTACGTTTTCATTGGTCACTTTTAACCTTTCTTCGCTTAAATTTTAATGCTACCTTGAATTATTTTTGTAATTGACTCTCAGTTTCGGTCAGAAATGGATATTCGTGTTAGATATTACTTATTAGCTCGGCTAATCGCCTCGTGACATACTATCCACCTCGCTATTAATGAGCTTTGTAATGATCTCATTAAATAGTCTACTATTAAATTATTAAATTACAACCATGTAAATGTAATGTAGCAGGTACACATTGCAATATTTTAATGTGTGATTCATTCATGACGAAACCTAATAAATATAAATATTATCACCGTTTCCATATCATATAACAATGATGCATAAGTTTCGATGTAATCTTTTAAGAGTTTCACTGTGTATTAGCACGAACCCCGAACGTATTTGTCAATATCGAGAATCAGTGCGTGACTATTACAGTAAGTTCTGTGGCTTGGATCAAAAAGAGTCAATGTTTATTTGGACTTTATCCAAAAGGCCAATGACAAAATAACACCATCATCTTTTGGCAGTCAAAAATCAAAACATTAGCTCTTTTTTTATTCAAGTTACAGATTTAGTGATCTAATAATGTTATAATGAAAACGGTAGTTTAACGTGCAATGCTAACCACGTCAGAAATAATAATTTGACCTACAACCGCAGAACATTATAACATCTGACATCCTGATATCATCTATTGATGTAACAACTGATATAATATGTAATTAATTTAAGGTTTTTTATGAATTCCTATTTATTCAGGATCATTTGTAGTATAGGTCTTTCTTTTTAATGGCATTTGGCGCATTCTGGTTAATAAGCTTGAGTAACAAACTGTTATATACTTCGGATAAACTGATTTGATTTATTCAAGATAGTTAATAGGTACTACACCAAGCATCTGCCAAAATAATAAAATTTATAGAATAAAGCAATATTTTAAAAGTATTATATCTACCTCGGCTGTTTGTTGGAAGTAATATTGGGTGTACTTCAAATTTATGTTCGACGATTTGCATATTTTCAAACATAGTAGTCTGGTGATAAAGCGAGCTATTTTCATGTAATTTATCCCGATTACATCAAATTTTAAATTGTAACTGTCCAGAATAACATTTGGCAATTTTTCACTTTATCAATTTTATATCATACAGAATTATTAAATTGTTCGTGAGCTTGGAAGCTTGCGATATTCAAATTAATAAAAAAGCAATCCGGAATAATGTTATAAATTGTGATGTAACTCAAGAATTTACAGTCGAGTGTTTGTCCCAAGTAGTGATCAATTCCTCCTCATTACATTTTATTACAAATTCGTTGCACACAGGCTAGACCTACAGTCTCTTTTATTTAAGATTGGAGTAGGTGACGCTATGATCCTTATGGATAAGGTAAGGGAAATAACCTCATTTTACTAGCGATTTTCACTTTTCAGATTTCAAATAATGATAATCTCCATAAAAGAAAAACTTTTATCTTGTAGCAACGCAATGCACTCGTAAAAAATATTAAGAATTTCTCTGGAAAAATTCTTATTATTCAGGATGCGGATGGTGCTTGCACAAAATTAATAGGATATTGGAGGTTAATAAATTAACCTGCGCCATTTGAACATAATTGAAATTGAGATAAAATTTGCATAGATATTAATAAAATAAATTACCCCAGCTTCTCTAATATTAATTGAATGGTCTACTAAACTTACGTCAATTAAGGGAACTACTAAGTCTAAAGACAAATCGGTTGGCAAAATTTCCAGCAGTTGATCTCTTTCAGCATCGGGTAATTCGGCAAGAAGCGGGTTACGCACAAAATGTTTTGCTATCGCAATTACACAGAATGTTACCAATGAAGGACAACGATCATCTCCCCACTCAAGATTTTCAGGAAATACTCTTCTGTTTCTTTCGCGTATTAAATTGAGAGCTGCCGGTGAAGGGGCATACGCCTCTCTTGTATTAGGGTTTATTACGTGCGGAAACCGCATTTTGATTTAACTTTAAAAAAACACACAAAAAACACAAAAATCACAATTTTTTATTTTTAAAACATAACCTTCGAAATTAATTTGTCATTTTTTGAAAGGTATAACTTAATATTTTTTACGCAGCTTGCTGGTTCAAAATGTATATGTACTTGAGCCTACGAACTAATAATTTTTTAATGAAATTGTGGTAGTTGAGGATGCAAATAATAAAAATAAAATTTTAAGAATCATTTAAAAATGAGAGCGAAAAGAGTCAAAAACGTAATGCAATATTTCAATTGGTTGTTTTCATATAAGGTTAGCCCCGCCCACGGCGTGCCTTTTTTTAAAATAATTTGGCAATTAAGGCTGGGGACGAATGTACAAAATATACGCTATATTGACCCTTCGGAGTTCATGGTTTTCTCCCAAACGAAATCATATATAACATTTATACTTTTAACAACTTGTAGAAGAAACTGTTAGCTATGTTTTTGTAGGTTCATAATTTAAATTAAACTTTTAATTAGATTATGAAATTAAAAACTGTAAAAAAGAAAAAGAAAATTTTTATACCGAATTTTTCTCTACAATAACACGCGGATATATGCGAAGTTTACATATCAATAAATGAAATTGAAAAAAGTTAATTAATAACAACAAAGTGAATGAACTCGTGTACTTATCATTTTATGCAGATTTTGAACTTTTCAGTTCGAAAATAGTTGAAGCTTTTTGAAGAAGATGGAGCCTTGAATTAACGGCTTTTGCCAGGTAGATATTAGATGAGAGAATGAAATCGAGGATAAGGGATTAAAATTAAAGGGATTATAGTACCCCAAAAAGGTTAGTTTTTTTTACAGATAAAATGTTCTATCGATTTCGACAATTTTTAATAATTCTAATTATAAAATTAAAAATTTTGCAGATGAGGTGACATCTATTGGATTTTAGCACAATCACGTGAAGTGTGTAACTTTGCTAAATTTTAAATATTTATATATATTTTTGCGCCAGTAGCGATGCATGCGGATATTTATAAAAGTTTGTCAATCCTCGGCCTTAATTGAGGCCGTGAGAGCAAAAGTGGTGTAACCCCAAATATAACCATTTGAGATATTCAAACTTTTAATTTATCCACTTTATCAAATATTTCTTGTAAGCTTATTATTTTGCTTTATATGCACCAACGTCGACTTCAATTGTTATAATAATAACATTTTACATTTAAATGCTGTATATTTTGTTAAAAATAGATAAATAAAGATCGACTATCTCCAATAGCTTTATTTGGGGTTACACCACTTTTGCTCTCACGGCCTCAATTGTACTTACTAACGAAGCTATTAAAAAACAAATGAAATTATTATTTTTATTATTTTTAGTAAAACCATATTAAAAAAAGTAATAATAATAAAATAACATATTAAAAAAGCTGTATCGAATGCGCTTCTAGGCTCGACTCGGCTGAAGGTCTCTCGAACTTAAAAAGCACAGGGATACCTAAGCCCACACATTCCTGATCATTTTGACGCAAAAACATTCCTGTGGTTTGCCTGCACTCGAAAATTACTCATCTACAAAAACGAAATCTCTGAGCTCATGCAATTTTTAAAATATTCCTGAAACCGCCTGAACTCAAAAATCATACGTCTATGTTAAGTACAATCCAATTTTAAATAAATTTTTAATATGATGAAGTAATTAAACTATAGGCAAACTTTAATTTTTCGATTTAATCAATGTTAAAGTTTTAATTTTTCACATAGCATACACACAATCGTATGAAGTTATCGGTGCTTGGCTTCATTCTGTCGACAGTATGTACAAATAGTTGCAGCAAGGTTTTTTACTAGGCGGAGCCAGCCGCAGTGGTATTTAATGCGTGCAACTGTTAACATAATGACATAAATATATTTTAAATTGTATTTGGTTAATTATAGCAGAATTTTACTTTAAAAGAGATTCCTGCCAGTCTGGATCCACGTTCTTTGAGTTTGGACGACTTTCGGGGATGTTTTCTCCAAGTATGTATGCTTAGTATGTATCTTAACTTTTGTCATTTTCTTAAATATTATTTAGAGGTTAAAGGAAATTTATGCTTGTATAACACTAGCTCGTGCCATGGGCAGATTAGCTTTATGGAAACAGCCAATCGAATAAACGCAGTTTTCCATCGCAACAATCGAATTATTTTTGGTTCTTTTTTAACTCGAATTTTTAGATGATACCTATATTTTAATGTTTATATTTGTTTTATGCCATTAACTACCAGTTTAATTAAAAAAAATTTAATTTTTTTTTTGGATTTACTAAGGATGTATTAGATCTTCCTGTGCTTTGAGGTCTTAATATATTTAAGTCTTGAAGATATTTTAGGGAAGAAAAATTGGTATTTTAGACATTTTGGGCAAATCCTATAGTAACTGTAAAATGTTCTTGAAATAACAAAGGGGGAGAGTCTGAAGTATACTCCAAATGCTCTAAATACTTGAAACTCCGAACAATATGACAACCAATTCAGTTGTTTACTATGTTAGTTACACACCAATTGAGTTCTACTGTATATGCTCACTAATTTATAATATTACAGCCTTGTATAATTTCTAAAACATCATATTATTACAATATATCCTATACATTATACAAATAAGTACCTACTTTGATCCTGTATTATATCTTTTTATGAAAAAAATTATAATTTATTCGTACAAAGCAAATTTAATTTGTAAAGGCAAATCGTCTGGTATTTTTTTAAAGTTCTAAGGAATATAACTTACGTCTCGCAAGGGTGGCTCAGCTCAGCCATGCGGGTCAGAGTCAAGGTGAGGTTTTGTTGCTGTATTTGCTTCGCGACTGATACATTTTTAAAGAATTAAAGCAATCAGGCAGACGCGATATTTTTATCCAATGCCAACAAGAGCTTGGTATGAGTACGTTAACCTTTAACCGAAGGTATTACTGATTTTTACAAAAATGGAACAGCGTCTGATGAAGCAATTAAACTCCGAAAGAACTTCAGATATGGATTAATTTAGAAAATACCCAGTTGCTCAAAACGAGCTCCATTCTGTTGATGGTTTCCGAAGTAAATAGTTGCAGCAAGGTTTTTAAATGCGAACAACATCAATTTTAAGATACGCACATGTAAACAGAAAAATCACTATTGGAAGCCATGGTGCCGAGCATGACAAACAACTCAACGAAGCCGACGTGTTGCTGTGATCCAGTAAAGATGCTCAACACACACCCAACATCAGCAGCGAGTACCTAAATTCACTTTTGGCCTATTGCACTCGGCTCAGAGACGGTCATTAGCTTATTAAGTTAGCCGAACAATTGCTGACTTTAAGGTACCCGGTTTGAATCTAGAAAGAGTCTAAAATTTTTATATGACCGTCTCCGTGCTTCGGAGGGCATGTTAAGCCGGCGATTTCCCTGGGTTGATGATTGCCACCGTTAACTATTAAAATCAGGTTACGGGCATTCCCTAATCCGGTTTCAGCAGCCGTGGGGTCTAAATGCCAAAACCTTTCTTTCAAAGGAAGAAACTGATTACCCTGCAGTGGATAGAAAAGGCCGAAAAGAGAGTTTGGATAACCAGAAACATGGAAATCCTGATGTGAAGCCAGCTATCTGGGCGATGAAATCGTTAGCGCGAAGAAGATAATGGAGGTTTTAGCTCTGTCAAGGATGGAACAGGTCATAAATAAATAAGTCGCATCTTCTTCCATTCGCCTACAGAAGGTCTACACAGCACCAACCGTTTTAAACTCAGACGATCGAATGAAAAACCAAGCTTTGGCCACTTCCATTCCCTCCACGAGAGTAACACGTGGAACAGAATACCTAGCAATCCAGGCAACAAAACTCGAAATGCCAAGGAAAAATACTCGCCCGCACAGCGTACATTCTATTAATCTAAAGGACTTCGCAAAGTGACCTGAACTAGCCAAGAAAATCCGCTTAGTAAAAATCAGATAATATGAAGAAGTTAAAAGCGATTCCGATGAATTCCTAATTATGTTCACTACTTAGAACGACTACAAAGCACTCCTCGGGTTACTCTAGGCAAACCTATAAATCAAAAGCAGTGGTTTGTCCACGTAAAAATTTTTAAAGAAGATACCTTCTAAGATGGCCATATGGGGCATTCACCAAAGTATAAAGGAAGATTTAACATAGTAAGAATAACAAGAATGCGGTAAGAAGCTTCTCTCATTGCCATGATCACACTAACCAAAACCAAGTAGAACAAGAAGATTTTCGGCATCAGCCAAATTATGAAAATGTCAAAGTCGAGATGCCAATCTGCAAATCATCAAAAAGACAATACCACAGATGCCAAGCTTTTGGCCACGTTCAGCGATTCTTTAAGTTGATTGCAAGGTGCGTGAAATGCGCAGGTCTACACCACAAAGCAACTTGCAAGAAGCTCGAGAAGTGATACACTGTAAACCTGCACAACTGCGCCAGGGTCCACCCTGCCAGTTACCGTGGCTATCTGAAATATTCGAAACCACATTCTAAGACGCGAAACCATCGCGCTATTGCCAAATAGCTCCATCTCTACAAATACTCCGCTAACCCCAGCTCACATTGCCACTATCTTAGCACAGCTGTATAACTCAATCCCGATATCATTTCAGCGATCTTTGGCAATCTGAAACAAAGAAGCAATCTGCGCTTCAACGTTTCTTCTCAATCCATCCGACCAAAAACTCGAACCATAAAACAAGCACCACGAACAACAAATGAAAGGTGCTTATTCTGTTATTCTTTCTCCTCATGCACATATATGCTCAAATCCAATTTAAGCTCAAGCTTGCAGACCTACTTCGGACAAACAATCCCACAAAATTTCCCAACTTTAAAAATAATCCATCAAGAGATGAAGGAGATACGTCTAAGCTGCTTAGATTAGCTCTTATTTTGTATTTTTTAAATTTATTTTAAATTGGGTTTTGTTAATTATTCTAAACCTTTAATTTTTGAATTAGAGAAGTTTCAGGGATGTTTTTAACAAGTGCGTGGGCACAGATAATCTTCGTTTTTCTAGTTCGATAAATATCGAATGCGGGCGGCTTCGGCTATAATTCAATGATATAAATGAAATTTTGAAGATTATTCAAAACGGCTGTTTCTGTAAGATTAGCCCCGCTTATGGTGTTTTTATTTTGTTAAACTATTTTTGGTCATAATTTGCACTCGAAAATTACTCCTGACTAGATTTTAGTGTGGATCTGAGATTATCCGTGGTTGCGTTTGTCCACGCGGCTGTAGCGGAGGGGACCGGAAAATAACTCGGTGATAAATATTCACCTAATCCGGTCCTACTCGGCAAATATGCAGATTTTAAGTTAAATTCAGCTGAAATTAACAAATTCTTATTTTAAATAAATTTTTAACGTTATATTAACAGCAGCGATGCTGCAATCTAACTGTGGGTAGTCTCACTCATTAAACGATGAACGATGATGAACTTATTGGTTTTATGGAGTTGCCACGTGTTACCGTTTATCTCCTTCAACTCATGTGGGCAGCGGGCGTTGGAGTTTGTTGAGGTTTTCTTTCCTCTTTTCTTAGAGCGCTAGGCTTGATCTGGCTGGGTATTTTGGTCCCATGGGATATTTTCCTCGATTTTTCCTGAATTTTTTTTTTTTTCCCGGTGTTCTTGATGTTGCGGTGAGCTTTTCTTCCACGGTGATGTTGCGTGGTTTGGGGTTTGGGGTCAGAGGCGGCGGTGAGGAGTGTGTGTTTTTGGTCCGTGTTTTAAACTTGTCTCTTGGATAGGATTCTGCGAGCGGAGCGAGTGTGCATCAGTGGATTTGGGTCCCCAGTGTTAGATGAACTTGGTCCCTTGGTGTCGATGGAGCGGGGCGAGTGTCCGTGGGTTTTGGTTCCTTGCATTAGATGAGCTTGGTCCCTTGATGTCTATGGGGCGGGGCGAGTGTCCGTAAATTTTGGTTCCTTGCCTTGGATGAGCTTGGTCCCTTGATGTCGGTGGGGCGGGGCGAGTGTCCGTGGATTGTGGTTCCTTGCGTTGGATGTGCTTGGTCCCTTGATGTCGGTGGGGCGGGGCGAGTGTCCGTGAATTGTGGTTCCTTGCATTTGAAGAGCTTGGTCCCTTTCCGGCCATGGGTCGTGGCGAGTGATTTGGCGTGTTTCCGGGCGTCTTTACATGGTTTCTTGGCATCCGGGTGTTTTGATGAACCCGATGCTTGGTGGGAACCTGAAACAAACATGTAAAGATTACGGTTACTTACACCCCGGCTGGCGGGCGGATGAGGATGTTCTTTGGCCGGCTGTGCCCTAGGTTGAAGCCTGGTTGATATTGTCCTAGCTGCGAGATGAGGGGATTGTCCGAGAAGCTCGCGGTCTTGTATAATTTTTCCGCCTGGTTCCTGATATGCACGTCGATGGTTTCCAACTTCGCGTCGGCGTGGAGTCTTCTATTGGTGACATAGTAGGGGCTTGAGAATGCGTGCCGAATGGATTTATTTTGCACCACCTGGATCTTCTTTATGTGAGTGCGGGCAGCCGTCCCCCACACGGGCGCGGCGTAGGTCATGGTGGGTCTGATGATGGCCTTGTAGATGCGCAGCTTGTTTGCCGGTGACATCTTGCTGTCGGAAGCTAGGAGCGGGTAGAGCTTTGTGAAGACGGCTCTTCCCCGGTTTGCAGCGGTTTGAATGTGTTCCTTCCACAGCAGTCTGTAGTCCAACGTGACTCCCAGGTACTTTGAAGTATTTGTCCATGGGATTGGGGTCTCGAACATGAAGATGTTGGTTCGAGGACGGATCTTGTATCGTTTCTTTTTGAACATGGTCGCGGTGCTTTTGGTCGAGTTTACACCGATGCGCCATGTTGCGAACCATCTTTCCAGGGTGTTCACGGTGTCTTGTAGTCGATCGGTGGCGAGATCTTGACTCCTGGAGGAGGTGTACACGGCCGTGTCATCCGCGTAGAGCGAGATCTTCGTCCTCGGGTCGGTTGGGGCTGGCATGTCACTCACGAAGATGTTGAAAAGGGTCGGGGCGAGGATGGATCCTTGGGGTACTCCGGCAGTGATGAAGCGCTCGGATGATCGGGTGCCTTCGAATTTCACCTTGAATTTTCGATTTTCAAGGTATGACGCCACCAGCTTGACGAGTGCTGGTTGGATGTTGGCGTTGAACATCTTGTAAAGAAGACCTTCGTGCCACACTTTGTCGAAGGCCTTCGAGACGTCGAGTAGAACGAGTGCGGTGACCTCTTTCTTGTTAAAACCGAGGGAGATGTGTTCGACCAGGCGGAGGACTTGCTGAACCGTGCCGTGTCCTGGGCGGAAACCGAACTGCTCGTCTTGCAGTATGCTTTGATCGAACATGGTCTGCTTGATACGAGTGCAGATGACTCTTTCTGCGACTTTTCCTAGCGACGGGAGGAGGCTGATGGGGCGATAGCTTTGGGGCTTCCGGGGGTCTTGACCTGCCTTGGGAATGACCACTACGTCGGCAGTTTTCCATTTCTGCGGAAAGTAGCGGAGGCGGAGTGAGGCGTTGATGATGCCGGTGAGTGCAGCGATTGCTTTGCGCGGCATTGCCTTGAGGGATCGGTTTGTGATCGCGTCGGGTCCGGGTGCCTTCCTGTTCTTCAGGGATCGGATTATTTGCGTGACTTCCTTTGTCGAGGCCGGGTCGATCGGTGTGGGGTCTTTGATTGGGAGGGTCCTCATGACGAAATCCTCGACCATTTCGATATGGTCTTGGTTGAGGCGCTCTTCGAGGGGGCTGCACTGAATTTCCAGGTTGTCGGCGAAGGTGTCGGCTTTTTCCTGGTCGCTTTTTGCTTGCGTGTTGTCGGGGCGGGTAATGGCGGGCGTCTGGCGGTTTTTGGGGCGGATTAGAGCGTTGGCCATTTTCCAGGCGGATTGGTCCTCGAAGTTTAGCGATTCGATCTTGTTTGCCCACTCCAGATCGTGATGCGCTTTAACTTCTTCGGAAACTCGCTCCTTGAGGCGGTTGTATTCTCGCTTGTCGTCCGGGTGCCAGGTGCGTTGTGCGCGTTTCCTGGCTCTGCGTTTCTCCCGGATGAGTGCCTTCAGTTCCGGAGGGAGGCGATCTCTGATGTCAGCGACGTCAACTTGCCTCGTTGCGTGCTGGATGGATCGCGAAATGTTGTCCTGAAGGACTTCAACGTACTTTTCCAGGTCGTCTTTGGTGGAAATGATCGGGATGGCGTCCATGTTTTGTAAGAGGTGGTCGTGGAAGGAGGGCCATGAAATTTTTGGTCTCGTCGGTTGAAGTCTTGACGCGATGTCGTCTCCCAGGTAGAGTAGTACTGGGTAGTGGTCCGAGGTGAGTTCCTGTGCAGTTGTTAGATGAAACTGCATCAGGGTGTCCTTGATGAGAGCGAGGTCGATGATGCTTGGCGTGCCTGCCGGGGAGTAGTGGGTCGGGGCTGTCGGAGCGGCGATGACGAGGTCGAGATCCATTGCGATCCTGGAGAGGTTTCTTCCTGCTTGATTTGTGTGCCTGCAGGCCCAGGTCGAGTGTTTGGCGTTGAAGTCGCCCGCGATGATTTTCCCTCCGGGTCCGTCGAGGAGGGCGGCGATATCTTCTCGGAGGATTTCTCTGTTGGGGGCGTTGTAGATGGATGAGATCTGGAGCCATCCGTGGTTCTTCGTGAGGACGTCGATTGTGGTGGCCTCCAGATGGTTTAACTCCAGTGGGGGGCCTTCGTAATGCTCGATGGAGGTCTTGACGTAAATGGCGGTGCCTCCACCTCGAGCGTGCTGTCGGTCGGTTCGGTATAGAATGTACCCTGGCAGCTTGGCGTTGTCACCTTTCCGAAGGTGACAGGTGAGGTTTTGTTATTTGCTTAAATCTGTCCTTTAAAGCTAATGTTGTTAGGAATAATAAAAATTGTAATTAAAATATATTTTTGGCCGTAACAGCTTAAGTAGTAACGTACAAAATTGCAAAAATTTAATGTTACTCAAGGGACTACTCAATACAGTAATATCTATTACAACATTATGAGTTTTGAGCATTTTTTTCCCAAATTTTGGAATGATCAGCAAAATTATATATTCATATTTTGTACTTGTAGTTTACCCCTTCAACTATTTTAATTTTATTAAAAAAATTTTCAAATCTGGGTTGACGGTTTTGGCCGGTATTCTTCTCAAGAGACCAAATCGATTTAAATTGGATCGATTAAATTAAACAGCTACAGTAACATGAATCGTAAATCAATTTGAATCGATTTATACTTTTGAGCAAATGAGCAAAAAGATGCGCAATATTTAAGAAAAAACTGTTAAATGTTCATTGCAGTGCCGGTGTCTTGTTAAAAGTTTTATAAAACCACTAACGTTCGAGTTTAAATATTCCACCCTTAACTATTGTCTGTTATAATAAAGCAGTTTTCTTCCTCTTTGTTTTATTATTTTTATCTGGCGTCTTGAAACCGCGCATTTTTTGCACAATAAACGGAACGAGAATAAACTGACAGTTAAAAAATTTACTAGTTTCCGAGCTTTTCGCACTGGATATAAATGCTTTCCGCCTGTTCACTACATCATCATTGCAAAGCTGATTCAGTCGTGTTTTTGCCAGACGTGTTCTTATTATTTTCATTGTTGCTGTTCGAGGGGTTTTTATTATTATGATGTTTTTCTAGAGACAGTGCATATTAAAATTCATATTCCTGTTAATTGTTATAAAATATGTTTGTTTAGGAAAAGCGGTTTTCCATAGTCAACATTAAAAAGCTTAAAGTGGGATAGCATATTAAGAACCTTCAATCATGGAGCCGTTAAATAAATATGTTTATTTATAATATATAACATAATGTTTATTTATGAGGTCCTTCAACAAACAATTTTCAAAGTTTTCGGCTCGGGTTCTAAAATTTGAGAGATAATAATTTAGTTACAATAAATTATGAAAGCGCACATAAACACGGGAAAACATTTAAAACTTAGAGAAGGTTTTGTTTTCAAAATTCAGTTAAAACGGAACAAATGTTTTCTTCCGGGTGTGTGAACACTTTCCTTATTCTAGTGTTTTTAGAAAACAATAATAATACATATTGAACTCAGGAAAACTTTTTGCTATCCCCGGAAGAATTTGCAAAGAAATTAGGATAAAGGCAGGATAAAACCACATTGAATGCCATAATAAATTAATTAGGAATTTAGAGTTTGATGGCGTCAGTCTTGGTGTGATTCAATATCAACATGTAAACCC
The DNA here is from genome assembly GCA_911387805.1 of Cantharis rustica. NCBI lineage: Eukaryota > Metazoa > Arthropoda > Insecta > Coleoptera > Cantharidae > Cantharis > Cantharis rustica. The sequence goes on from OU426879.1 coordinate 44,524,994, forward strand.
ACTTACGTCTCGTAATATCAAACTTCTTGGTCTTTAGGGTTGGGGAAGCTATTCATAATATTTATTGATTTCAAATTAATTACCTACATAGGTAACTTGACTGCAATAAATTTTAATGTTTTAATTGCATGTCCATAATAGACCTTAACGTGAAATCCGAACCATGGCACAATAAATTTGTCAGGTGCCTCACCTCGACCCAAAACTATGTGTACCAGTTTGTACACCTTGTAGTTTATTCTAGGTTGATCTACTTTTAATTTCGCTCCAAAAATATTTTATTTCCTTCCCAAAATATTTACAACAACCTTGTAAGTAGTAGGTAAGTAAAATAACGCTTTCCGTGTTAATTTGAAAGTTAAGCTAATTTATTTTCCAGATACGTTCTGCAGTCGAGATAATAAACGACACCAAAAGCTTTTAGCTTTTAAAGTTTAAATTTTAAAGATTAGGGTCAAAACTTAAATTTGAGATTAGAAATCATGTGAAATATAATAATTGTCATACACAAAACCTAACGCTTTCCAAGTATGAAGCCATCATGTGTTTCCGAAATGGCCGGAGGTGTAGCAAGGATGCGGTAGAAGGGAACGAACGTTGGGGGTGGTCGTGGGCTGTAAGAGCTTTAAGGGTAGCTGACTCCCGGACGCAGCTGTCGGGGTCGATCTGCGTTCGAGGTTAGTCGATTACAATCGTAAAGACGCGCGTTCGTTTTGAAACAGCATCGGGACGCTCAAATGACTGATTTGTATAGTACGCTCTTATCCATATAACATAAGATCAGTTTATTATGATTGGTTAACGTGTCGCGAAAATTAACTTCCAATTGGTTATTACGACGCAATCGAATGACAACTTGAAAATTGTGACAAAAGTTCAACTGTTTTTATTTTATTAATGAGACATTTTCAAAAACACTAAAAAAGGTTTTCGATGTTTATTTTTTCTATGTTTTAAATTTTATTCGAGGTTGCATATAAATATATCAGTGTCGCACTAAATAATTATTTGCAATTTGCTTACGTGCCTGTCAAAAAAAAATTAATATGAAATGTTGAACTTGGCTAAATTTCAAAAATATCTAAAATTATAAAATATGTAAATAGAGGTATAATTAAACAAACATTTAAAGTATGTGTAAAATACGTATCAACACAAAATTTATATTATTATCTAATTTGGTATTATAAAAAACGTGCTTAATAATGTGTAAACAATAAAGTCAAATTATAAATAAAAACATTAATTTTTAAACGAATTAATGGACCAAATTACTTTTTAATAGCCGTACAGTGTGAAAATCACAGTTGGCTGGATAAATATCTGAATTTTTGGTAAGCATATTTGAATACTATACTACGTAATGTGTGCAAAGCTTTTGATATTATCGATTAGAAGATGAATTTTTAATCTTATCTGCATTGATAAATGCACGTAAACAATGTTTTGTTAAATTACAAAAATTACATTTCCGCATACAATGGCAACTGGAAATCTACACCTTGTAATTACTAGAGCTTATTTTTGGTGAGAGAACAGAAATTTTCCCACTTTGTTTTAGATAAGCTTTAATAACTTTATAATTGTTAGCTTGACAATAAGCCGAGTTGATATCACAAACAGCAATTCTAAAAACAAAAAACTTTTGTCTACAGTCACACGACTATCTCAAGTCGCCCCATTTTATTATTTTATTCATCTGTAGCATAATATGAAACTTTTGACGGCAAACAAATATTTTTTAAACGGTGAATATTTGATGGAAAGCCTGAACATAAGGAATATTAAACCCACCTGTATGCTCGCAAAATGTTATTCTTCCATTAAGTCAAATAATTCAATATTTTTTTACTTACAATTTTGTATACATTTGATTTATTCATTATATATGTTTTTATTGTATTATAATTTTGGAATATTATTTTTTAGTGTCTAAAGAATTGATTATATTTCGGTTGAAAAATTTGATCCTGTTATTCAAAACATGGAAATATTCCCCTTATTGTAAAGGATAAAACCGAAATGGTATCATATTTTCCGCATTTGTACCTATGTACATATTATTTACCCAACACTTGATATTTTGCTCTCTTATTGTTAAAATTCCGAAATAAAATAAGCGCTTTTTAAATGACTTCAGTGGCGCAACAAGGCAGCTACGGGCCTGTGTTCCCGACTCGGGCCCTAAAATCGGGCCCCTAAATGCATATTAAATTAACGTGGAATTTTTTTTAAATTATCTTAAAGCCTGTTACATTATAAAATTTTGCTTAAATTTATATAAGACAAAAATTTCATTGTTTCCACCTTAAAATTTTCGTTTAAGGTTTTGTTAAGGTAAATTTTAAGGAATAGATCAGCACCTATTTCCTTAAAATTTTACGTAAAATACAGTAAGTTTTAAGGTGTGTTTGGTGATAAAGGTGTAAACACTAATCTGCAAAATCTACAAATTTTAAGAAATTTTATGGAAATTTTAACGAAAATTTTAAGCAAAATTTTATAATGTAAACAAACTTTTATAAGCGAAACAATTGTTTTAAATTAATTTTTATGAAAAAAATATAATAAATATTATTAATTAGTTTTATTTAAATCACAGTTAAAAAACAGTTAACAGAAAAATATACCTGACGGTTTTAATAAATTATATTCCAAAATAAACAATTGAACTTAAACTTCACTATTTAAAACTTAAAATAATTTATAAAAACAAAACAACTGGTTCTTATCATAAATACTGTAACGAACTGCAATGTGATGTAAATTAAAATTAAAATATGCTTTAGCTGTTAAAGGATTTTTTCGGAATCTGCTAAGGGCTAAGGATGAGAGTTAATTTTTTATTGCCTATTGTATAGGCATTTCGCTACCAGATGCGAAATTTTACTTTTACGGTCCGTTTATTTCTTTATCGATGCTGGCTTCAAGTTCAATTTGACGAAAGCCAAAACAGACAGTAAATATACTTCATAATAAATTATTTTAAATAGGTATACATGAGAAATGTGGCAGACAACTGTATATTTTCTAATTTTAGCGATGTTTTTACTGTTTAGTGCTAAAAATCACAAAAATTTGAATTCTGATCGTGGCAGAGCCGGGTCCTTTTAATGCCGGGCCCTTGTTCGATCGAATACATCGAACACTGATAGTTACGCCACTGGTTGACTTGGAAAAACATCTATCAACAAATTATAAATTAATATAATATTCTGCGTGACCCTGTAAAGTAAATTAAATTTTAGTGAAGCGTGTATGTAATTTTTATTGAACAGATTTAATTAATATAAAAATGAAATGTACCTTGTAAATGGAAAAGTCATGTCGTGTTGTCACATCAAATTTTTTTAGCATGTTATGGTCAGCAAACAATTTACTTCATGTTTTCACGATCTTAATCTCCACGGAATTGTAACAAAAAGTATAAAATGCGTGACCTATCATAAATATTTCGATTTAAATTGAATTTTCTTTTTCTATAAGTTTGAAATAGTTTTAAATATTTACAATGTTATATTTTCCAGTTAGGGAAGCTCGGCTCCGCAGGCGATTATTTCAAGAATTTTAGACTACGCCTTTTACAAAAAGTATCTGCTTTACCCTTAAATTTTGAATGTTCAAAACTAACATTCCTTTAAGTTGGGACCAATTAGCCTGCGGGTTGGAATGTATGCATATTTGGATTAAATTGTTTAAAATTTAAAAATTTATTTTGTTAAAATATTGTTTCAACTAATTTAAACGACCTGACGGGTGTACTAGAACAAGACTGTTAATAAAAAGGTGTGGTTATGTTACCTGAGAAATTACATTTAATTATCCTTTAAATACCCCATTTAAGTGCTTTGATGTTTGAGTGTTTGACTAGGTTGATAAGGTTCACGTGTTTAGCTTAATTAACACAACTACCTTCTGTAGTTTTACTTGAAGAATTAGAGATGAATTCAAGTATATATTATAACCGCACCTTTGTATTTCACTCTCAGTAATCTTGAGTTTCTAATTGACCTTTTTAGTAAATGTTTATAATTATATACTTAGTATATGGATTGCTTAGAAGTCTAATGCTTGTCCGGAAGGCGGAAGTCCGAAATTTGATTATTCTTAAAACCTAGTGTAGGCAGCTTTGGGGATTAACCTTCTCTAACATTAGTCGTTCGGATCTAACATTAAACTAATGAAAAGAGTGTATGGAGAGATATTGTAGTATTTGCTTCGAGTTATTATCTAGTTTAATTTTCTAGATTTGATTTTTTTCGTGAAATAGATTAATTTTCCATAAAAACGACGGGAACTGTCAGAAAACCGGACCCACGATTTTCAAAATTTCATCTACACACTAAGAAAGAGGACACTTTTTTAAGCATACTAGAACAAAAATTGTGTAGGATAATGCAAAATTTTTCGAAAAAAATCGATTTTAAAAATGTAAAATTTACATGTATTTTAGATACACCTTTTAATACGGCTGCATGATTAGCCGACTTCGGCGCTCTCCGGGCCTGTTTTATTTTTTCACCTTACGCAAAACAATTTAAAAATATCCCTGAAAAATGACAGAACTCGCCAAGGGTGGAACTCGAAGCCATAGAACTCGTCCGGGTGTCGACCGCGACTGACAAGAGTATATCAAAGCACACGTACCGTCAACAAAATGAGACCGTTACCGACGAGACCGTACCTCAACGTGAGACCGACTGTCATTCATCGGGGTGTATCATATTACATCTCCCTGCATTTCGTAATTTTAAAATGCCATTATTTCGACAACTATTGCATAATCCTAAAAAATTTTTGTGTTAATATACACAGAAAATTGTCCTCTTTCCTATAGTGTAGTTGAAATTTTTGAAATCGTGAGTCCAGAATTCTGACAGTAACCAAAACGACTATTTTCCTATAACTTTTGAACAACAGCAGTATAGCCAGTACCACCAGGCATGAAACCGCTGTTCTATTTCATAGTACGTTTGTTAATGTTTTCTGCCAAATATTTCCTTGGATTAGTTGGAGCTTCAAGTGCATCCTTTATCTTGGCTTGACACAAATCACGTACCTGTAAGGCATGGAAGGGAGAAAATCTTCAGAAAGACACCAACACCGGGATTCACGTTTGTACTTCATCCGTACCTTGTTCGATTTACCATCTTTTGTTACTTCTGCCCTTTCGGGATTTTGACCCTTTTAGACGAATATGTTCGTTATTATTCTGCGTCTTCAATCACGTTTTAAGAGGCTTCTTGTCCTTGTGCCTTTTTTCCACTGTGATAATTTTTGTGGCTAGGGTGACATCGTTTTTTATTTTTCGGGGGAATAAAATTATTTTTGCTAGGTTGTCAGGCGTAAGTGACTGACTTTATGTCGCTGAGATGGCAGACTAAAGAAGCGTGTTCTGTTGTATTCTCTGTAGCACAGAACTAGCAGCCGCTGCCAGGGTTTTTCTTGAAGCGATGGAGGTATCCCTCGAAGCAGCCATGTCTGGTAAAGGTTTTGACCAGTTCGTAAATCATCTCGCCATGTTCTCTCATATACAAGTATACATAAGTTTTATTTTATGAGAAAAGCGTTACAGGCCTCGTAGGCTCGATACTGAGTAGTATTTAAGCATTTATTACCTCAAAGATGTTGCCAACATCTTGTAAAAGAGACTAGGTCAAAATAACCATATGCTCTTTGTCAGAGATGAAATCCAAGCCAGCGACATAGCAATATAACATTCTAACCACTAGACGGTCGTCAGCTAGAGCGGTTAAGTGCGTTGCTGCTAATGCTGAATGCCTGGTTCGACTCCGGGCTCACTAAAACTTTATTCTGACCGTTTCCCTTCGGAAGGCAATGGCAAACCACCGAGATGTAATTTGCTTGGTACATCCTCTCTGGAGATGAAGTGTATACACTTCCCGCGGTTTGAAGCCCGCGTTAAGCAGTAGGTCCCCTATGTGTGTGATAATACTTTAAACGCACAACACAAACATAAGAGAGAGGTCGCCAACGTCCGGGGAACCGGATATGGCACATGAAGAAGAACCTCTATTTTTATAGAAATTCCTACATTTCTATTTTATAGAAATTAAAATTACATAATGTCTGAAAATGTACTTTTATTCAAATTTAAATTAATTAATTAACTTTAACAGTAGAGCTACAACCCACAGTAGGTTTTGGCTAACCACTTCATTTTATAAAGAGTTTTCAAGGCAGATTACCTCGATGGTTTGCCATTGTCCGCCGAAGAAAGACTGCCAGAATGAAAGTTCTTGCTCCACACGAGCCAGAACCAGAATCTCCGCTGACATTACAATATTGAATAATTTCTAAGGATTACTAGCTGAGTATAAGGGTTACTAGTATCTCTAAAGTGTAGTTTATAAGATTTCGGTTAGTGTTAATCTAGGGTTAACTTGGTCTTTACGATTTTGCCACTCTGATTGAAGATTTCGTTAAATTAAAAAAAAAATTTAAATTTTTAATATCGGTCAGCTTGATATTCAATAAAGAACGTTAAACTTTTACTTTTTGCGTAAGTAATTGTTTTACTTTAGTGCCGGTGAAAAACAGCGCTAAAGTACCTTACTGCCGCAGCGGTAAAAGTAATGTTAATTAAATTTAATAATTAGATTTTACAGTATAAGAAATATAATACATAATACTATTTCTTTGCACAAAAACTTTCTTTTTGTGACTTTTCCGTAATTTACGAATTCTCTTGTCGATTATGTAGCAAAATTAAAAATTAATTTTATAAACAACTGCTCTTGATTCCTCAAGCGAGCAATTAATGATTAAAATACTAAATCTTTTATATTAAATGGCAGCGTCGGCTAATGAAAGATAAATAGCAGAGAAGGAGAGGCCGATATCCAACTAGGGATAATTAATATATTGCTATGTTTTCTTATATTATGCTGATATTGACTTGGTAGAAATATGCAAAGTTGTATTTTCATGAAAGAAGATTGTTCTTATTTTATTAAAATTTATTCCAAGTTAGAAAGGAAAATAATTAAAATTCTTTGATAATAATTAAGAAATAAAGTATTATTATTAATTTAGTGAAAGATGTTTTAAAATAGAGATTGTATGATGAAAAGAAGACAGAAGAAAAAAGTGTATTAATAAATTAGAAAAATAAAAATTCCGTGCATATGAAAAATTAAATGTGTAATAAAAAGATTAGGTTTTACATTGCAATAACGTCGATGAAAACTGGGTGAAACTTAAAAGTTCGTTAAAAGTAAAAAAAGAAAAATTTAAAATTTTTGAGATTTTATTAAAATTAATTTTAGCTTCAAATTGAAACAAAAAATTATAGCAATAGAAACAGCCGGAGGGCAAATAGAGAAAGAGGGATGTTACTTATTGACAAAACGTAAAAATGAAGTTACAGCTTTACGTGAAATTAAAGTCACGGCTCAAATAATTTGACATCAATTCCCTAATAAATTTTTTATTGCTCTTATCAAATTTCAAAGTGTATTTTATGAAAGAATACATTTTAAGTTTTTTCAGATTTTAATGGGTGGAGATTGAAATTCAACACATGCGGGCGGCCAATATGTACGGCGCCGGTTATATCAATGATTATTAACTTTAAATTAGAAATTAGATTTAAGCTTCAGCGAATATTTAAGTTTCGATTTTTGTTTTTCAATATGACGATAAGTTGCAAATAATGCTGACGTCACAAATCAAGTGCGTCGCGTATCTTTATTTATTGAAATGTTCAAAAGAGGGGAAAATTGTTCTTTTTTATAGGAAAAGTTTTTCAAGTTAATTTAAAAGCTACTTACAGGATTAGGTTGAAATTTAGAGGTAAAATAATACACTTTTATGAAGTTGGGAGTTTTTTTAATTTTCAGGTTGGAATATCAACACACAAAAACTCTAGTCTATGTGCGTAGTGTATTTACTTCTCTCCGATTCAGAAAAATCACTTTAGCTTTGTATAACTATTTAAAGTGGAAAGTGGTTCTCGAGACATGTAGTATCCATGTCTTTCAAATAAACACACTGTACACGAATTCTATTGGGTACATTAAAAACACTCTTCATTGTAAGGAAAATCCTTGTAGATAATTTGATATTAGTGATATTGTGTTAGAAATAAAATTTTTACGAATACATTTTTACACATTTTTAAGAAATATAACGCTGGAACTTTTCACGTTAAACCACAAAGCTTTACGAAACAGACATATTGGATTTTCGAAAATCCAATACATGCAGGCTTATTCGTTTAGCTTAAAACATATATCCACAATAAATGACAACTAAATCTATGTTGCTTCCGAAACTAGCAAAATCAACCTTTATATATAAAATAAAAACATTTTTAAATTAACATTTAACAACGCACTTTTCAAACTACAATAAATATTACGATGCTTTAAATGAAAACACGGATGAAGCTCTAAAAAATTCATAGTCTCATTATACAAACACTTTCAGTAAACACTTCAGGTAAAATATTAGTGCTCGCATTTTCTAAGAGACAATGAGCAAAGCATTAAAATTTATTTGTGAAACTCTTAAAATTTATTCATTAAAATTATATATTCACGTAAAAACGTTTCGATAAAATAAAAAATTCCAATAATTTTTGTGGCTATACGATTTTATTAAATTTCTTAACAGTCTGAAATTTAATATTCTTAGCAGCTTTCTTCGCAAATTTTTGTAAGTTTAATTTTTAACTTTTTTATTAGTATATCGGAATAATTTATGATAATCTGTCCTATGCAAATTTTTCATTAAAATTTGGAAACATTCTGGTGACACAATTTCGCCGATATAAAATTAATCGATGCATGACAATATCGCAACAGGTTCGAATGGTATGAAAAATCAATATGCTTGAGTTTGAATCCGGATTGAACCATTCTGGTTTGTCCAATTGAAACAATGAAAACACATTTTTCGAACTGCATATCTTGCAAAGATAAGTTGAAGTAACAAATTATAACAAGTTTTTTAATTAATGTGTATTTTAACTGCTAATATTCTAAACTTTATTCGTATCTTCTTAATTAAAAGTAAAGCAACTTTTTTAAGTAATCCTAGTTACAAAATTAGCATTCTTAAAACTTATAACGAGTAGTAATTATAACTTTTATAAACTGTTTTACGCGATAATATAATAATGGGCTTTAATAAATTAATTTTAAGTAATGCAATCATTTTTTTTTGTACATTTTAATAAGTAAACAAGGCCAATATACATCATTTTTGACAGTTTTCTATTATCAAAAGCTTTGGTTATCTCTTTGTCTACTTGTATTCCTGTGAAAATTGTAGATTTACCTCTTCTAAAAGCCAACTAATGTCAGTATAAAAACTATTCGTAAAAGGATAAATGTCGGTCATTGTGACTGGACGACCTGCGATACTATCGGAAAATCGTCTTGGGCAATAGTTCTTCAGATGTATTGCGTTGTCGGAATTACATAGATTACCTACAAGGAAAAAAACTCAATCTCCTTAGCTTTTTTGTGAAATCGCCTTCTATATTATAGATATCGCATTATCGGGCTTAATTATTCATCCACTATAATGAGTTTAATAATTATAGTTTGCAAGTGTATTATAAACACTTCTTCCGGTGTTGTTGGAGTTTAATACTATGTTTGAGTAGCAGATCCTGTTCAAGATAGTAATATATAACATATAACAAAACAATGCAAAATCAATATTCTCTTCGCAGCAGGTAAGCTTTCAAAAAGTTTAATTTTCATTACTGTATCCTCAAAATTTTCCATCGATGACAGGTGCGTTGGTGTAAACCCAATATGCAAACTATGGTTTCATTGTGACACAATGATGTTTAACAATTTACTTAACTCATCTCTATAATAAGTTAAGTATTTAGTGAGCGCCAGGTAAATATAAGAAAACAAAAGAGGAATTGAATTAACTCTGATTAATTTTGGTATTCGAAATTTGCTAACAAACCCCAAAAAGCCGGTTTAGGAAGACTTTTGATTTCACGATCTAGAATAACTCTTACAGTATATTTTATAATTTTTTTTAATTATTGTATTTTTATATTTAAGTAGGTACAATTAAATGTCGATTATCAATAGTACTTTTATCTAAATGTACAAATTAATAAACATTTACTAAACATATAGGAATGAATACAGCGAAGCTCTGTTTAATTTTCTATTTTAACTTTCCGTTGCAATGTCAAACTCAAAATACAATGTTAAATATTAAATCTTAATTAACTATCAATTATTTTGTTTATGCAGTAAATAATTTTTCAATTTTTAGTTAAATAATTATTACTTATTCTGTTTCATTTTCGTTTACTTAAACCATGAAATAAATTATTTAATGCTTCCTCGCTCTCTTAATCTTTTTATTTTGTTTTATATAATTTTTCACCTTTTTCAAAAAAAAAAATTACTATATTCAAATATTACAATAAAAATACAATTAATTACATCTCCATCAAGTAAAGATTGATTTCATAAAAGAAAACAGCAATATATTGCGTTTAACCCTTAAGTTTTATAATTGTATAATTAATTGTTTATAACAAAGTTCAAATTAAACTACATTAAAAGTAAATTTTCATAGAATTAATGTCAACAAACGTTTATCCAACAGGTGCACGAATATTGACCTTTCCATTCTATTTTATAATTTTTAAATTTGAATTACTATTAAAAAATTACGAAGTTAAGCTGTTTGTCGTTTGTCCGCGTTATGCGGCCTAAACTCCGCACTGATCCATAACTATCTCTTAATCTCCCAATTGTTTAGGATTACAACTTAAAACGAACAATGCGGAAGGTACAGAAATATCTTTTTATTTATCTAATATTTCTTCTTTCACTGCAAGCTCGCCAACCAATAGTTACTGCGTTAAGCATTCTTTTAAAGTTTCATGCACATTATAATGATTTTCTAAATAAATTTTTATACAGCTCAGCAGAGCTGACATAACTAAATAAAACACGTCGATATATCTTTTTTCTTATTTCTCATATATTTATATATTGTAATGTCCCGGTTTTTTCAAAACTTATAAAAAATTTTTTTAAACCATAAATTAATTAATTAACAACGGGGTATCCATTTTTTTTTGTTTCAGCAAGAGACTCTTCGAATTAAAATTGTAAATTTCTAAATTTAATGCTCACTTTTGTTAGTTTTGTTGTATTGCATGTGGTATGTGGTGTTATGCAGCTGGCTTAATCACGCCTGGTAACACAAATTTTGCTGCGTTGTAATGCACCTTTGCATCGACCAAATTGTCACAAATTCTTCACCTTTTAATTTGTGGCACTTCACTTTAATTAAAATAAAAACAAAAACTCAACTCAATTTATTTTAATTTATTTATAAAAATAAAGCAATTATCGGTTATGGCGACTTCCGCCAGGCACAACGGCCTTTGCCTAATTTTCCTTGCATCGACCCACTCGCCGTACTCCCTCCTAGTCTTCTCCCACCTTTTATTTACATTAAAATTTTACAAACTTTGTACAGTGTGTTTAATAAATAATGAAACAAACTCAAACCTTTAAAATTACTTTACAAAACAACAAAATTAATGTTTTTGCATTTCGAAACACGACAATATATTATTTATATTATAATTATTATTTTATAATTAATGATATTGTAATTATTACATATTGCGATGGTAATAATTTTTTAAATTGTATAATTTTATAAAATTCCAATTTTAATCGTGAGCTGGAGGTGACATGCAATTTTTGAGAGCGAGACTCTTATTTTATTTTTAATATAATTTTCGTATCGTTTTTTAAAACTTTCGTGTTGCAATTTTATTTTATTTAAATGTGATCATCTAAAATTTTCTTTTAAAATTTACCTTATGTGGTATTGTTATTGTGTGCGCGTCATTGCGCAGCTGTCTGGCTTATTAAACAAATTCGTGGTGAAATATTTCTAAATTCACCAAATTCTTTTAATTTCTCAAATTTCTTATTTTATAACACGTTCCATTAAATAAAACAACTTTATTTAAAATAAACTCACTTTAATATCAAAATTAATCAAAAATACCCAATTAGCAGATCGGTGAACAAACTACGTCCACCGACCTTTACGCTCATCGGCGTAAGGCTAAGGCCACGCTTCTCCTTCTGTTGTTACTTTTCTAACCAGCCTCGTAACAAAATAATATAATTTACAAAAATTGTTACATACAAGACATAACAAAATTTAAAATCAAAACAAAACAAATTTTAAAATAATTTACATAAATAACAAAACAGTTTTTCAATAACATTTCAAAACACGACAATATAATACAATATATTGCTATGCCCCAGCTGTACAAAATTCGGAAAATTTCACCTCAGTACAAAAACACCTCGCTGGAGTGCACACATTTTTAGAGCTTGAGACTCTTCCGTTTAGTTAATATAATAATGTGTTCATAAATTTTGATTTTAATTTTTAAACACAATTTTTAGTTTATAATCTTTTGTTTATCTTATCTTTGGTATAAAATTTCATTATCTTATGGTTACAAAGCCTCCAATGCGCGTCGGATCTACATTGCTGTCCGGCTTATCAAATAATTTTATCGTAGTGTGGTTTCCAAAATTACTAAATGTTAGTTAACAGTTACAATTACAGGAAATGGCGTTCTATCCTTTCTTTTACCCTGTGATGTGAAGATAAACAAACAAATTAAGGATACAAGTTCTGATGAAGTCCTCATGTCAGAGTAAGCTACGTGAGGTAAAAGTATTAAGTTTTAATACACAAATACAGAATTTAAGCACTTGAATGACTCGGGAACGGCTAAATCACCGTTGAAAGAAAATAAAAGGCAAATTAGTTAAGAGCCTACAAATGAGAATCATTTGCTTACAATGTAAATTAAGCTAAATTGTACAAAATTGGTTACATAACAAATAAATGTCAGTCAGTCATCAGTCAATTACACTGACTATCAATGAGGATGACCAGATGGCATCTCAAACGTCAAAATATATAAATAAAAAAAATGTTTGATTAAAAACTCGAAAATAAATAAATTTCAAAATGCAGGCATAAAAAAGTACACTGTAATATTCTTTTCCAAAATTTCATCAATCAAATATTCAAGTAAACCTTAAATTACGTTATCACAAAAACACAATGACATTGAAGTAATATTCACATCTGAATTCGATCACCGATGCTATCCTTAAAGATGAAAAAATTCAGTAGAAAATGGACGTGATTTAACAATCTGTCAATCCTTAATTCGATTTATAAATATATAGAACCTAAGAAAATTATGGTGCTACATTAAATAATGTTCAATGGATTGTAAAAAAATTCTAGGAATTTACTAACGTCGGATGCTGACATTTCGTACCTTATACTTTTATTTCGGCAATTGCTTCGAAGGGATAAACCACTTCTTTGTGGTTTATGGTCGACACAGGGCTGATAAATGCTTTGATCGTAGGAATTAGTTACTTAGTAAGAAAATGGCTTAGACCTTCGAAACATAGAAGTAAAGCCATTTCAATGCGACCTATATGCAGATTTACTAATTTAAGCAAAGGTCGATTGCACCAACGTCATTTGAGAATTCTATGGACTTGATTCTCGATTAGTTGCTATATCTTTTCAGCATGATAAAAAATTTAACCAATCACAGCGAAAGATTAATTGAATTTAGCGATCTATTTTTTTAAAATAAATATTTCAGGAATTTATAACCTGATTACAATTTTTGACTGCAACAAGATTTAAAAGTAAATCGACCGCTTAACTCGAGACATTCCAATATACGATAAGTTGTCTTTAAAGCTTTTAAAAAAATTTATAACATTTCTTGCGTTATTTATCGGTTTTTGCTTGGTCCTTGAAATTCGCAGAAGACGAAAGGAAATGAAAGATATAATAATACTTGGTGGATACATCATAAAGGGCTTTTAGCAATCCAACGACCGAGCGCCTATATCTCAATTGCCACAAGAAATCCCATAAACTTCTTTAATCAAGTTTTATGCATCTTTAGAATTTATGGAGTTTTAGTTATTTAAGTTGAAAGAAAATAATCGAGTAAGATATTCAAGTATTTCTACTATAACAATGTAAGGCTAAGGATATAACAAAAATACTGATTTTCAGAAAAGGAAATGTAAAACATTTAAATACCCCAAGCTTGTTATAATTAAATTCTCTTCCCACAAATTTAATCCGAGTTTCACGAAATGTACAGATTTTATTCTAGTGTTTACAATTGCATAATTGAATCGCGCAAAAATTTTAATTTGTCTCTTAGAAAAACATTAAAAATAATAAGAAATTCTTCTCGAAATGGTTTTCGTTATAAGCATAAAAACAAATTTCACATTATACGCTTAATTTGCTGAAAGATTAAATTTAAATTTTGTTGAAATATTTTTGGCGGTAGCAACAATATTATGAGCTGCAAATCCAAAATAATCAAGTACAAATACTGCATGCCGAATACCAAATTAAAATATCTTTTTATACCATGCTGAAAAGTTAAGCTGCAATTTTAAGCTGTGAATTAAGAAAAATAAATAAACCACAGTTTTTAAGCTTACTTTGTGGGTTAGTGTGTTTATGAGCAATAAATGTAACGTTATATTAAACAGATTTTTTTTTTGTGAACGAAGAAAATGTTACAATAAAATTATAGTAATTTGGAATTTCTTAAAATAAGCTGATTTTTTTTAAAATTCAGTTTAGTATTTACTTGTTTGCTAAATTATATGTTATGGATTCACTGATGTTATAACCAACCAAGCTCACTAAGCATCCTAAAACTATTAAGTATTAAATATTTGCCAAACACAATTTACTGAATAATTACTCATAGAGGAGATTTAATTCGACTTAATTCTTACTGCTGGTAATGAGATCTAAAAATAATAATTTTATTGTGTATTTAATACAGCATTTTAATTATTATATAATTTTTGTATTGATTTATAAAACAATGAACTTTTTACTTGTTGAAAACACACAACAAAAACTATTTCGCCTATTATGGGACATTTAAATTAATTATAAATTTATAAGTAATATCACGTTGCAGTATAAAAATGCTATTATTACATTTTAGTGTCTTATCACATATTAGCTGTTAAACGGTTGGAAGCTTTACATTAGATTTCACTTTGGTGTATTTTAAATTTCCATTATTTATTTATAATTTTATATTGAAAGGGACACTAAAACAAGAATAGCATTTGACGATGCGATAATGGTACGTTGAATTGTTATTTTAAGAACCGTAAAAGAGATTTTCAATTCTTACATGAGTGCTAATGTTATTTTGCAAAGGGTCCATTAAAAGCGTACCGTCCATAAATACATTTGAAAATTATTTAACAAAGGAAATGCATCTGAAAATGACTAAAACCTTTCTTCCAGTATATAAAAATGAATTTTTGCATTTCGTCCTTCCGTTTTTTCATAAGTTGAGTTTCCAATTCCAATAAGTTTAGCAGCCGTTATTTTATTTTTTTAGCTTTTAACCGGGAAGAGGAAAACAAAACTGCGACCGTCGACGAACACTTTTTGTGTATAAAAAATTTTTATTTTAAAAAAATAAAAAAAATCTAATATTAACTTACATAATAGAAAATGAACTAAAAATAATTCATTTTCATTAAATTGTGTGGTATTTAGTATTCATTTGTAAAATATAATATTTTATAACTGTATATTTGAGTGGAAGACCGGCCTTAGTTAGGTTATATTTGAATTTGAGAGAAAAGCGCAGGTAAATGACCTGACTGTTTTAGCAGTGGATTATTTTCTAAACTGCAAAATATAGAGATTTATAAAAGTTTATAATTAAATAATTGAATAATTTGAATAATTTAAAAACATTAGAAGAGGTCGGTCGGAGGAATTAATGCCGGTCGACCGTAATTTTGTGAATTTTATATCACATTTATTACAGGTTGACCACGTTAATTTATGCTGGAATTAATTTAAGAATTAAATAATTATTTAAATTTTTTAATAATTTTGAACGATCTTTAGATCCCATTTAAAATAACACTGCAATATATTGCGATGCCTCAGCTTTACAAATTCATGTATTTTCACCCTCTAGTGAAATTTGCTGAGGTAACACAGATTATTATTTTTAGCTATGCTCTTGTAGTTTTTTTAAATCGTAAATTAAAATGCTCAAATTTTTGTTTTATCTTGCATGTGGTATTGGACTTTTACTTCACGTGCGCGCTTGCTTCGCATATGGTATTCCAGCTAGCGTCTGGTCAAACAAATTTGTTGCGATGTAATTTTAATGCATCGAATATTATCACAAATTCTTTTTCATCTCCAATTTATTCAACAATTTGCACTTTACCACAATTAAAACAAAAATATCAACTCAACTTAACTTATTTTTTTATTAATATTTAAACAATTAACAATTTTAAATTTTTATTGCGGGAATGATATTCGTCCGCTCGTCTACTCGACGTGAAGGCGTCAGCCCAAGTCTTCTACTTCTAACTTTCAAGTCCCACTCTTTTCACTTTATTTTTTTGTTCACCCCACCTTATTTACAGCTAACATTTAACTAACATTTTTATACACAATATTATAAATAAATAAATAATAAAACAAATTTAAACTTTAAAATTATTTACAAAATAAATGAAATTATGAAATTTTATGGTTTCTAAACACGACAATATAAACATATTATATTTATAGTAATTAAACTTAACAAAATGTTAAAAAAAATTAAATTTTTAACTGTTAAGTACATAATACATACTACAAAGTATGTATACTTACAAAAAAGGTCTAAAACTTTTTTAAGTTATTTTCTATTTATATTATATTTAACTTACATAAATTGATTAAACATTATAAAAAATTTAAAAAAAAGACTAACGAAAAGCTAAGGGCGCACTAAGAATTCAATAGATTTGATTAAAAAGTTTTAAAATACAGGAGCAGAGTCTACACAAACTTTACACGTATTTATATGCAAAGTTGAATCCCAACTTACGCTAATTTGACTTACACGGCTATCGCTTTGGTCCCACCTGTCGCGTAAGTCCGGGGTATTACTGTAGAACAGTGCAAGATAAAAGTAACATTTTAGATTTCAAAAAATTTTATACAAAATAATAATTATATATTAATCGAAAGATATTTAAAATTTTTATTCTAAAAATTATTTCTTTATAAAATTAATTTTTACATGTTAATAGAAATTGAAATAAAATTTAATTTATAACTTATACATAATATTGTTCACAGACTATTTTAATGAATGATATAGCTTGCGACACGCTGTTATATAACTTTATGTTTCGATTTTCAGAATCTCATCGGACAAACCTGGAAAAATTATTAAAATGATTGAGAAGTTATGCTATTAAATTCAAACTTGTCAAATTTATTTGACTTTGGTAAAAACAAAATTATACCTACTTGAAGCCAGAATGAATAAATAAACTATTTTGAAAAATTCTAAACCGGACAACTAAACAACTTATGAATTAAATTTTATTTCAATTTCATTTAACATGTAAAAATTAATTTTATAAAAAAATATTATCTCATGTTAATAATCTTAACTATTATAAAAATTATTTCTTTTATTACATTTTTTCTTCATCTTTTATCAAATACTTCCGTTTCAAGTTATTTTAAAAACTATCAAATCACACTCAAAATTACTAAATTGCAGGAATTACAAATTTTATGAAAAAAAAATAAAATTTCACAAATTGTTCGACAGCCTATCTATACATTAAATATACGACAGTAAATTATAAAAACGAAAATACTAAGAAGCGCGTGATATTCTAACTAATTAATTTAGTTTAGTTAATTTTTACTATTTATTTTTGATAAAAACGTTGTAGCTGTTTTTTGTTAAAACACATGTTTTTGTCTAGTTTTTACATGTATTTTAATAATAATTAGTATAAAATTATGTAAGGTATACTATTCTAATAATAATTATTATAGTTTAATATTATTTAACGACAATATTCACTCGTGAATCAAAAATCAATTTCTAATTTAAACGAAATATTATTTTCGTTTAGAAAATTCTAAAATTGGGAGGTTGAAAATGAAAATTATTAATTTTGAATTTAGAATTAAATTAGTAAGAATTAGTTCTAATTTATTGGTAAATACATATAATACAATACAATAAAAGGAAGTACATAGGATAATAATAAAAATAATTCGAATTTAATTGTTCAGTTAATCTGTTAATTTTTCTTTAAATTTTAAATATTATACCTAAAAATTTTTAAAAAATTTTGTTAACTATTTCATTTTGTTATAATGCCGCAATTTCTACTGAAACATTGTATGTAGTCTGGAATTATAATCCCCAAGAAAAACAATTACATGTTATATTCTAGAATAAGTGTGTCGTTAATGTTCAAAACATGTAGCGCAATAAACAAAAGAAGTTTCATTGCTTAAATGTTTCTTATTCTTATTATGTTTATTATTCTCTTGCAAAATATAACAATTTCACAACTCGTTGCATCTTCAAGTCCTAAGTATCATTGATTATGATCCTCATATATTGATATAATATACGAGGGGTATTTCAAAAACTGTAATAGATTAAACTTTATCGGTTTTTCGTGTGCCAAAAATAAATTACTGTTTTGCGGACCAGTCGAAAATATTATTTTCAGCCCGATAGCGATGTAAGTTTGAAGTTTCTGCTGTTTACAGCACTCAAAACACATTTAGCAACAAAATAATATAGCGAAATTGAAAAATTTGCTATTTGAAAATATGACAAATGTATGTATAAATATGAGGGGCAATTATATAGATTAATAGTTCATTAGTGTAAATTAATGTGTAAATATTGATAAACTATTACCCCAGTTCAAAACAATTTTTTTTTATTCATTACTGTTATTTTACAATAACAATTTATTTAAGGTAACATAAATTAGTAATATCTGGAGGCAACAGCTTGCTTTGAATTTACAGAAACATTTTCAACGTAAGGAGGAAAACAGTGCAAATTTGATATTACTATTATTATACCAATTACCCTATAAGATAATAATATATCGATCACTTTTTTTCGACAATAATAATTATTGCTATATTCGTACTGAGGCCCCTTCGTATAATAAAGGTGACAATTGGTAAAATACGATAAATTAGTTTGTAAGAAAATTGTTTCTAGAGAGGGAAATGATTGATGAGAACAATTAGAAAAAAATAAATAAGTAGTCGCTAAGTGGAAGGAGTCGTGTGCGGTGGGTGGACAAAGAGTAGCTTATAAGGACGAGATCGTCCTCCAACCTTCTAGTTATGGTAGAGTAAGTAATTATGTGTAATTCTCAAATTTTATTTATAATTCAATAGAGTTAGTTTTTATGCAATTCCATTTAGTACATGTAAATTTTATCAAATTCTTATAAATCGACAGATACATCCAATTATCCATGAGCAATTTTCTTAAAGTCTTACATTTGATTGTTGTAAATATTTTATAACTTTTGACCAGACCAAGGTACGAATGTGGGATGAATAGATACAAATCAAAGTGCTTGGCCAAGACTAGTTTCTCGATTTCAAATAGAAATGTTACAAAGAATGAATGAAACTAAATCAGTAAAGTCGTCTATGTATTTTCTGGGATCATTCAAAATTTATTATAGTTTCAATAGTTACGTGATATGGGTTGACAGACAAAAGTTGAAAAGAATTTCCACATTGTACCTATAGGAATAAGTTAGCGAGTCTTAAAACCCATACGAATAAACATTTACAAAAGAAAATGGCTTTCGGATTTTAATTTATAGTTTTCTCTAAATAAGATATAAAACGTAGCACTGCTTACTGGCAATATCTTAATCCTTTGTATACTTAACACAAGTTTAAGCTCAAAGCAAGTAATTTTATTACTAGAAATTTTGAATGTGATTACCGAATTCTCAATATTTTACTTAAACGGCTTAAGTTAAATTAAGTTCTACGTACTATGTTATTTTCGAGCCGAATTAAAGGCTTTAACGTACAACGTCGTATTATAAACTCAATCCACAAAATGTATCTTCATAATTCAAATTATGTAAACTGTAGTAACTAGCAAAAAATTTTAAATTACCCGACTTTCAAACACAAAAGTCGCCTGAATAACAAAAATAAGTAAAAAATATAGAATATACTTATACAAAACCTTTTGTATGTTAAAAATGAATTTTTTTCTTTAGATAAAAATTTACATTAAGAATAGATATTTTGAATTAAAAGTGCACGATAATCTTTCTATTTTCCAATAAAAAACACATTATTGGTTAACTTTGTAGTTTTTGAAAGTTAAATTTTAGTTGCGGGATCTTTGTAAAAGAAAATTGATATTTTCCAACAGCGATTTTAAATTGCTGTACCAAAAATAGCTATTATAAGAAAACTTTCAGAGATTGCTAACCGCAACATGTTTTTATATACAGGATGACACGCAAAAGTTAAATATGGGTGTTTACGTTTATATTACATAAAAATCCATTAAAAAAAATTGTTATTTTCAGGAAATAGAGTACAAAAATAATTTAACTTCTAACTTTAAGTTTTGACTGGATAGTAGAAAAGTTTTCCATACTAAAGCACAATTTATAGGGAGAATTCGTTCTCGTATCGAATATAATAAAAATCAATAACCGTAACTTGTTGCTTGAATAATTAACAAAATTGTTTCAATATTTTAGTAAGAAATTTGTACCGAAACTTTTAAATTGAATTTTAACTTCTAAATTGATTAAGTCACCAATATGTACTGCCATTACCAAGTATAAGTTCTGATATTCAAAGTTTGTACTTGTAATTTAATTTTAAATAAAATAACTCAAAATATTTCTCAAGTACCTACTGCTAGTTGATTGGTTAATTTATATTACCTTTAATAAGATGCAAAAATAATTATTTTAGAAAATTTAATATGGCAGGAATAAATTGCTCAATTTAAATTGCTTTCGTAAGAAAACGAAAATGTCTTTTTGCTTTATTTGAACAACAATGAAATTTGAAGTAGCAATGTACATAAAAAATATAACTTTTATTCTATATAAAAGGCAACAGATTTAATGTTAGTATATAATATAACTATTTAATTCTACGTTTTATTCCATATTATTTTTAAATTACTACTTTTAATAATTTTTACTGTACAAACTTAAAGAATGCCAATGATTCTCTGAAAATAATTTTAGTTTTTTTTACAGAAAATATTACATGCAGAACTGTATTGAGCTAGATTAGATGTTACAATCAAAAACATTAAAATCACGTTATTTATTTTATTAAGCCCGCACTTGATCTAGAAAGACGTGGCAATTGGTAAAAACATCCCTGAAGCCGCCCGTACTAAAAAATTAAAAAATACGTAGGATATCTGAGTCCACAAAATTACTAACAGCATCCCCGAAGGAAATATATATCTTAATTAAACCACATATCTTCACCAAGAGGTAGATTATTTATTTTTCAGAATATTGTTGTATATAAATTATTAATGTTTGCACATTGTATAACAACAACATTTTAACTTTTTTTTGTTTTAACAAAACAGATCAAAGCTGCAGAGAAACGCAATGCACATGAAAGGTTTCAAACTCTTACTTTCCTTTAAAGCGTTTTTAGGAGTTTACTGTCTACAATATTTAAGTTTTAACCCGATGATGTCAAAGTATAGGAAAATTGTCCAATTAATTTAAGCGATCCTTTGAGTTTAAAATGTTAGAAGTTTGACAAAATTGATTTTCAGTTCGCCGAACCAATAAAAAATATTTAATGCTTTATTGTATTTACGCAAAGCTTAATGATTGTAATTAACTTATAATAAATTCGCTTCAATTAGTTATTTAAAAGATCAGAGAAAGATTAGATTAGATTTTCAATTAGTCAATAAATTTTTTACATTTGTTAGACATTTTTTGGGTATTTGCTAACAGAATTTAAAAGATAAAAATATAATACGAATTATTTACTTTAAATTACTTTATTATATGTATTAAAATTTAGTATTTATGATAAGTATTTATTTTTATGTATTCTACCTTGTTAAAAATATTCCAGGCATCTTCATTTAAAAATAATGGCTTCCTCTTTTCATTGATCATTGAATAGTAATTATGAATTAGTATCTTTAGTTTACGTCTTTCGTGCAGAATTTTACAAAAGTTCCAAAATAAAACCTTACATTTAATTAACGAAACCTGTCATATAAGTATTCTGTATATTTTTTATAAAAGATAGAATTTGATTAGTTCATTTCGTAATATTTGCAAAAAAAATTATAAGTATTTCTTAGAACTATAGATACCTAAAATTTAGTTTACACGGTTCAGAGATTTTTATTTGTTTTTCTGTAATGCTGAACCAATCAGCTTCGAAAGTCGTTGCGTTGCGTTGCGTTACGCCGTCAGTTTAAGGCGTAGCCGAGCTTTATATGCATTTCAGCCCACTGGGCTCAGTCGACCGCACGTAATTGTTCTGTTTCTGACATTTTGATATTATTTCTGATGCTATTTAATATATTTAGGTACTAACTTAATTGTTCGTAAGGCAATGATGTGATTATAATCTGCAGCATTACAGATTTTAAATCGATCCTGTTCATTCAACTATTATTCCGTTTGGTCTTTTTTTATCTTTTTATATCAATAGTGATCCTATTCCAGAAAAAATTTTTATTTTAATTTTGAACAAAATTTGGCAATGTTTTATAAAGAAATAACATAATTCAAGTTTTTGTAATAATTCTATAATATTATATTATATTTATATTTCAATTGTTATTATTATTACACAAGTAATAAAAATTAAAAATAAAAATCAAATAAAAAATTAACAAGAAAAACACAAAACCAAACATTAAAAATTGTATATTGACGTTTATTAAATTGAAGTGGTGAAATTTAATATTAATGAATTACGTAAACCAATAATTTGAATTACATAATTTTTTTATATAGGTAGTAATTAAAAATAATAATAGTACTTAAATAAATTATTGAATATTTAACTTAATTAGTAATTACCAATGATAATTAGTTATTTTTAACATTACATTAGTTAATTCTGTAGTTTGATTGGAAAAGACTTCCCGTCAGCTTAATTTAATCTCGATTAAAACATACTACTAAATAATAATTAATTTAACCTAAATTTATAATTAAAAGATAAGCAATATTTACGTTAACAATATTCACACGGCCGACGTCTAGGTACTTATTTTAACTTACGCAACTTACGGCGGGTAATTTAAAATTAAAATTTTAGTATTAGGATAGTTTTATTTTTCATAGCAAAGGGAAAGAAATTGTGAATGAATAATAAAATAGTTTCAATATTAACATTTTGATTAATGTTGACCTTTATCCTATACCTATTTACCAAAGGTTTTCAAAGCAATGAAATAAATTGTCAAACAGTAACCGCCCTCAAACTTATAAATTAAAAATTTATAACTGATAATTAAATTTATCATTTATTTTAAGTGTTCTTTAAAGAATAAAATTCCAGTAATATAATGAAGTAATTTAAAAATTCATAAAATTTTTCATATTTCTTGAACCGCAGTAACCTATAAAGCGCCGAACCTTAACTTTAGTGACCTCATTATCTACACTTTCAATTTGTTAATAAAAATTTACCACACAAAAAGAACTTTTAGAAAAAAAATATTTTCAATTTTGATATTGATTTTGGTATTATTACACATCAATATAAACACTAAATCGATAGAAGTAAGTAAATATCTATACCCTTATATTAAATTGTATATTATATTATTAAGTCTCAAGCGATCATTTTAAAAATATATCGTTATATTTTAGGACAGTTTCGTAGACCTAAAAATTAGTACGTACACTAAAATAACAATGTTTGTATAATTAATTGCAACCCCTACTTAAACTTTCCCAAGTCTTAAATTTTAATTGATCACGCAGAAATACACGAACAGGAACCTGAAGATGACCTATTTGAATTAAAAGCACAAAATGAATTTTTTTTCAGTCAGTATTTTTAAAACAAAATTGAAACTAAAAATTAGTTTCTGTATAAATTTACCTTTACTTTACAAGTTTTATACTTCATTCATTCTTGACATTTAAAACGACAGCACAGCTAATCTTGTTTGTTGTCGTTAAAGGCTGTTTAATTAATATAATAAATCTGAAAAAACTTACTTCTTTTGTTGTTTGGCAAAGAATATCAGTGATAAGTAATATAAATTGTTTTCAGTTATTGAAAATGTCAATATAGATCTATAATTTATGATATATTACTATAATACAATAGTATATTAGATATCAATAGGGTAAACCTGGCCAACTACAATCAGTTTACTCCCTAGTTGTACATACTATTTTATGCGATCCTAAACAAGATATAAAAGAAAAAATGTAATATAAACTATAGGTTAAATTTATTGGCATATAGTCGAGCTCATTTGTAAAAATAGATATCAACATAATATAATATAACAACCTTAGTAATTAATTACTAACGGATAATTTTTTTGTCAAATAACTTATATTTGGATTTAGTTTTATTTAAAATTCTAACTTGACGAACGTATTAATTTTCGTACTATTATAATTTATATATAAAGCTTTAAAATTTAGTAGTACCTATACATACACGTTTACTATATCGAAAGTTTGTAGTGTTTAGAGTGAAGTATTTGCATTAAAAATCAATAAAATATTAAAATAATTACTTATTAAATATTTACAAGTTAAGAAAATCAATCATAAGCCATTTTAAAACTATCTAAACATATGATTATAAATGATTGTAAATCTATAAACCATTAAGGTACGAACAAACTTTTGATATGTTTATATTTTTATATTATACCACATATAATTTTAATATTAAATTTATTTTATCTAATTAAAATTTGAACATTTTTAGAATGTTTTCATATGCACTTTTATCTATCATCCAACTTTGTAATAACAATTTTATGTGAAAAAATCTTGAACTTCGTTGTGGAATACGTAAAATTCAATTAAATGACTGCGCAACGTAGATACTATGCCTATTTAGGATAATTTCGTTTTCCTGTAGTTAACCTTTTAGCATTTCGGTTTATAATGAAAATGTTTCTATAATTTCTAGAGTATTAAATATAAATTCGTGAAACGTTTTTATAAAACAAGCCGTCTAACTAAAATATTTAACATTATAATCTTTATGTAAATATTGAAATAACCAAGCTCATCTAATTATTTTGTAAACATAAATTGAGTAATAGATTTAATTAAAATTAATAATCATTCTGCTTTGGATATCAAGCAAAACTTCAATTTACATTTCCAAAAGAAAATTTCACTATCAATTAGCCCCTTTTCACACATTTTGCAAATAAAAAAAATATACACTAGAATGTGGATTTTGATTTTGGAATCTCGGATTAGTGAATAAATGACAAAAATAGAGATGTCTTTGCACTCAACAGGACAGAGTTCAAAGAAAAAAAAAAAAGAAGAAAAAGAAAATACTTCTGATCTTCTTTTTCTTCTTCTTCTTCGCACACATTACTTTCGCTATTTGTTACATGTCGTGTGAATTAGAATGAAAATTAATAAAAACATCCTAACTAAAAGTTCTGCTTTGCCTTTGTTGGTTTAAATTTAATTTTAAGGTTGTTAGATCTGATTTTTGTTTTAATTAAACTGCTCTTGAACTGACAACCTTGTGTGTGTGGAGATTTCATTTGATCTTTTTTTTTGTTATGTATTACCAACGTTTGTTTCATTAAACTATATTTAATACACATACTAATTAATCTGACAAATTTTCACACTTAAAAAGTCAGATGTATTGTGTGGCGCCTTTACTTTTTGTTAGTTTGATGTTGTGTTGTGTAGCATTAGTACAACTATTCACACTAAATTGTTCTCTTTAAGCTGAGCTGCACCAGGTACAAGTAAGATTATTTTTTTAATATATAACAACTTAATTTTTTTATAATTAAAAAATATTAAATATAATAAGCATTTTTATCTGAAAAATCTGAAAAACCAAATACTTTTCCATAACAAAAATATTTTTACAGTTAGATTTTATTTATCGAGGTTTAGTAGCATTAGCATTTGTGCATTAGCACAAATTTAAGAATAAAGAAAGCAGCAATTACTTTTTATAAAATCTTACAAATTACAAAATTCTATATTCGAGTTAACTAAATTCTATGTAAGATTGTATGTCAACTTGTATGCCCCAAGCTTAACTACAAATTCTACTTTTGATTTATATTAAACAACAAAAGTTAATTATTCTAACTTGAAGTTATATTAGCTCAGGTTTTCACCAGGGATTAAGGTATTTGGCATCTATTTTTATGTGTAAGAAAGTATACATAACTAAATTTATAAAATAAAATTGTAAAAAAACTTGCCTGAAAGCTGAGCTTTTACATTTATACAATATTTTTGTACGTTACCCCCCCCCCTAAACTATCAACAAAATTGTAGAAAGTTAAAGTCACCTTTCACCTTAATCGAATGTCGGCTATACCCTCCGAGCAGCTAGAGAGCTATATAAGGGCAATAATTCAATATATTGTCGTGTTTTTAAAAAAACTAAAAAAACATTAATTTATTTATTTGAAAAATTTATTTTGAAGTTTTGATTTTAGTTATTGAAATTATTTATTTATAAACATACTGTAAATAGGAATTTTAATTGTAAAGAAGGTGAGAAGCGTGAAGGTAGAGTAGGACTTGAAGGTTGTCCAAGACACTTAGGTCATTGAGGTCGAAGAGACGCAGTTGCGTCAATAAGACCAGCAGATGATCATTATTTCCGCAATGTTAAATTAAAATTTTGATTGTTAATATAAAAATAAAATTAAGTTAATTTGAAGTAATGGTTGTTTTTGTTTTATTGAAGTGCAAGTAAGAAAATTAAAATTGAAAAATTTGAAGATTTATGTGAATATTTAGGTAATTGTGAAATAAATTCGCAACCAATTTGTTAGACGGGCTAACGCCAGCTGCAAGACCACATGCGATTGCGACGCTATAAGGTAACAAAATTTTATGGAAAACGATAACACCTTTTTAAAATTTGAAAATTAGAAATTTACAATTCATTTAAAAATTTAAAAGTATTACAAGAATCTCATAGCTTAATTATTACATAATGAATGAACCCTGGCGAGATATTTTAGATAAGAAATTTTTATACAATTTGTATAGTCGGGGTCGTCATTGCAATATTTATTTAGATATTTCGTGCAAATTGACTGTCACTTACTTTTTCCTACTTACCTAATTTTTATTAGGTATGCTATTATTGATCTCACAATTTGTTTTCTACAAATTATGTAAATTGTGAATATAATAAAAACTAAAACAAAACGAATTAAAAAAATTTTACTTTTATACTTGCATATGTAGTTTATTTGTGCAGTCCACTGTAAAATCACTCCGTTTTGTATGTATCAAACTTCAAAATTCTGACATTTATTTTTGTAATCCGATTTATCTAATTAATTTCATTGTTCCAATTCAGTTTTGTGTCAAGTACTTGTTGCCGGATGATTTGACTAAATATTTCCTTCCCAAGCCAATTTCAGGCTTTTAAGCTTTACGTAATTAATATTATTTGACAAAGTTTTTAATAATAAGTAACTGATTACAACGTATACTAAATCTGATTTCATTGTACTTAATCTTTTCAATTATATGCTTTTAAGCACAATAACAATAAATTAGCAGTTCTTCTGGGATTTAACCTCGTGGAAGGTCGGCGATGCAAACTGCATAATAACATCCAGGGTTGAGCAATTATTATAATTTCATTAAATTTAATTTAATTAATTGCACAAATTATTACGCTATATCAAATTTATACAAAATTTGTGATGCCTTTTTATAGAAAATTACCCAATCAGGAGTAAGGTTAAATTTTAGTTCACTAATGATTAGGTAATTGTTTTATTTTTCTGGCGAGATTCAATAAATCGAACCATTTATGTATTATTTACATATTAATAATTACACTTATATCTTTTTATAAAATTAATTTTTACATGTTACATGAATTTTATAAAAAAAATATAATCACATGTTAATAACCTTAACCATTTTATATATTTTTTTTTTTTACTAATAAACTTAAATTCTCAAATTATCTACTACGAAAACGTCATGTTTGAAATCTATGAAAGCTCAGAGCAGACAAGAAAAGAAATTTATTATCTTTTCTTTTTTAGATTTTTCACTGGCGAATTTGTATTTGACAAGCACGGATTACCATAATATGTGACAGATTAACATAATTTTTTAATAAATAAGTACTCGTGATCGATTTTAATAAATCAATCACTCCATACCACATTGCACATTATGAGCCAGATGTCATTTATTAGCATTTTACAGTAAATAACATAATTATTTCCTATTGGGTAGGTACTAAATTTTCCATATTTTTAACAATGGCGTATAGCTAAAGTTTTCTGTGTTGAGGTTTAATTTATCGCTGGTTATTAATTATTACCAACATTAATGAAGTATAGGCCAAATAATATGTATAGTATGTTTCAAAATTGTATTAATTTTTGTTTTATTTGTTTACTATAATATACCACAATACAACATTCTAAAAATTAAATCAATATATTATGAAAGAAATCAACTTAAAAATATATACCACACAATTTAATAAAAAAAATTTTTTTTTATATCAATTTTTATTTTCAAACGCTGCCTGTGGTTGTAAATTTGAAAATGTTTTTTAAATTATTTCTTAGAAATCAATACGGATTGCAGTGCAATCCAAGACTTTAAAGCGGTTGTGGTGTCCAGAATTTTCTTCTTTATATTACTAAGGCATAATTATTTAACCTTTATTTTTTATTGTTTAATACTTTTTTTCGATATTTTTTACTTTTTAAAACATTTTCAAAAAAATTGGTTTATTTCGCATATTATAATTCTGCTTCCAAATTTAATTTTTTGTATTAACATTTTTTATATTCATTTTTTTACTACACATTTATTCTTCATTTTACGATTAAAATTTTATTATTTTTACGTTGTTTGGTTTTGTTAAATAATTTATAGTATAGTTTTCGCTGAGTTATGAAATAAAAGTTACCACTGCACATAACGTAGTTAAGTTTTGAGTTTAGGAAACTACTGTAAAGTTTTCGAATGCTAATGGAGTATAAACTTTGTTTGTCTTAAAAGTTTTTGAAATAAATTATATTATAAATACTACCTACTTCTATTTTGAATCTATTCGACTTATCGATGATGTTATTAGATCAATTATAAAGCAACTTTTCATACAAAACTTAAAATACGAATAAAAATGTATTAGTATAAAAAATTGCCAACAAGAATACTAACTCGTATAAATAATAAAAATATGTTGTTTTTATTTCGATAGACAAACCATCAAACCTCAAAGTAGCCAGCAATTAAATATTAGCATTAGAACTTATATTAATAACTAATTAAAAGAAAGACGAAGGAAGTAATTAACAATTTAAATTATAAAAAATAAATAAAAATCTATTACCAGAATTGTAAAAACAAAGTAAATGGTTCAGCTTGTTAACCAGATGCAGATAAGCAACACTAAACCAAAAGTTTACATTGACAATATTTTAAAAATTTATTATTATATACCCCGATTATAGTCGTAGATCATAGAAATATGTATATTGAAAAGTCTAATTTTGCTAAGATTCAAAATTTAAAAAAAAACTTGGTCTTCTTTTGGAAAATTTTAAATCTTTCATGTTAATTTTACACTTCTTATATGCAGGACCGGCGCTAGGATATTTGACGCTCTGGGCAAAACTTTATCAGCGCCCCCCTCCCAATTTATATGGAAGTACTGAAGTGAGGGATAAAAATCTGCGATATTTAAAAAAATACTTACATTTACATATTTTTATTGGGGCCGGTTACGGTTTGATGCTTAAGTGCTTCGACTACCAAGCGGAGATCCTTAGTTGGAGCCCGAGTGGAGCAAGAACTTTAATTTCTAACAGTCTTTCCTCGGCGGGTAATAGCAAACCACCGAGATAATATGCCTTGAAAATGCCTTCATAAATTGAAGTGGTTAGCCAAAATTCACTGTGGGTTGCAGTGCTAGTTGTACTGTATATATTTTTATTAAAAAAAATAATCTAGTTTTAACTTTTCTAGCTTTTTTAGCGGCAAAAGCTACAAGTTTTTTCAAATTTAATGTTGAGGATTCTTCCTGTTCTATAAAAATATGTTCTATATTTTTTTTCTATGTATCTTCCGGTACTTGCGCGTCTGTCAGACGCGAGGCGCCACGCCATCAAGTATTGCGAATTACTTATACAAGCAGTGAAACACATAATTCCTCTTCCATGTATATTAAAACATTGAAATCGCTTACAATGGAGTTATTTTTTCGTGAGAGACAAATTTATAAGCAAAATTTATAGTATTAATATTTCATTTTACATTGCACACTGCAATTAATTTTTGCACCTCGATCTGGTTTGCGCCTTTTTATCGTTTGCTCCTAGGCAGTCGCCTATAGTTTGCCTAGTGCCTAGCACCAGCTCTGCTCAGTATATGAGCACATAAATGCAATGCGATTAGCGGAACCCAGGTGCACGGCGAACGTTCAAATTTATTCATTTGTTAATTAATTTAGAAAATTTAAAATACAAAATTCTTATCGCTTAATATTTTTTCAATCATAACTTCGGTTAATTTATCCTTTATTTTTAACTTTATCTTCTTTCTTTTAAATTTTATGTTCTTCTTTTATATTCTATAGCTTCTAATCAACAATTCAAAAAAAAACAAAACTTTATAATCTAAACACCTTTTACTCTCAAAAATTATAAATTTTGTTGTGAAATTCAGCGGATTCAGAAAATTACATCTCCGCTGCAATTTTTGGCAAAAAAAGTCTCTATTCTCCAATCTTTATTGCCCATCTTATTATTTGAAATAAATTATTATTCACAATTTAAAATTAAATTTTCAAAATTGAACAAAAATAAAAAAAACCTTATGAATCATGTTTGAAACACGACATTACCCCCTTAAATTTTATTAATAAACTATGAGTTCATAATCAAATTTTTAATTTTGTCGTGCATTGATAAAATAAATACTAAATTAATTAATTTAAATTAAATAACAAAAATAAACTATGCTTCATAATAAATTATAATCGATCATTAAAAAAAACTTCTTCCTTCTTTCTTGTTAAAAAATCACAATTGCAAACTTCAAATAAATATGATTATTAAAAATTACACTAACCATTCCTGATACAAATTTCTGATCTACGTACTTCCATCTCTTGAATTTCGACAAAAATATCTTTGCACTGGGGAGCTTCCACGTCTTAGGAATTAACTTGATTCACCACCCACCTTTTAACCTTAAATTCATATTTTTCTTTTTTTTTTATATCCTTGATCATTCGCATTGTTATTGTGGTAACGCAAATAATTAATTTTGGTCTTCGTTGATATTGAATTTTCCTGTTTTTCAATTTTTTGTCGACAATTTAAAAAATATTTGTTATCCAAATTTTATTTTTTATTTTATTAATCTTAAATTTATTATCGACGCAGTATTTTCTATTTTTCAATAATTTGTTTGCACTAAATAATTTGATTTTAAGTATTCTCTTCTTGCTTTTCTTATCTATTAATTTATTTTATCTTTGCATTTTTGATTTTTCTTATTTTTAAACTTGTCCTGTTCTCTTAATTCTGTGGTTTCTGCATTTCTTCGGCTGCTTTGTTGCTTTGTTTTTCAAATTTATTTCTAGCTGGTGTATTTTTTTATTTATGTTTTCGTTTTTATCTGTAATCAAAGGCTTTTATTTCTTTTTTGTTCTTTATTCTGTTTTTTCTGCTTTAATAAAATAGTTTACTAGTGCACCACGTTCACGGGATGCCAATTGAAGTGTAAATTTTCTTCAATTCAAATTTTTTCACATTTAAATAGTTCAAAAAAAAATTTTAAATTTAGTTTACAATGTAAAATGAAATTTTGTTTTCAAAAGAAATCGCATAAAATGTAAATACTAAAATTTATACGATACCAGTATGCAGCAGCAGTCGACTTATTAACCATGTTTGTCGTTCTTTCGGCAGATTTTCAAAATATTTTATTAAATTTCAAATTAATCAAATCAACAGCTTATCAAAAAAACTCACTTTTTATTCGAAATATTATTATTATAAATATTAGCTTATTAAATTAAATTCAGCGAACTCGCAAAAATTTTACGTTTGCTGCGTTGGCTATTTTTTGGCTAAAAGCTCCTACTCTTGCCTTATTGCCATAACCTTATTATTTTTAAACAAATTATTATTTAGAATTTCAAATTACATTTTCATAGTTAAACAAACATAAAAATTTTCGTATGAAATTATTTTTGAAACACGACAATATATGTATGTATATGTTACGGAAAATGTACACTGCTAATGTTTAAAATAAAATTATTAAATGAAATTAGCTTAGAGATAATTGAACATATATAATACATTTATACAGTATTCCCTCCTCCCGGGACCTCTCAAAGCTAAGATTTCTGTCTTGCCATAAAATTACAAAATATTTCTAAACTACGGTTTCTTCCTTTTTATATTTTTTGATGTGTAACATCTTTCCGCTCGCTTATGGGGGTAATTTCGTAAAATGGAACGGAAATGTTTAACAGGAAGCCAGAAAAGCGCGCGCTATTTGATTTGACTAATGAGAACGAAAATTATTTTATCGGAATACATATACATCATTGTACTATAAAATACCATTAAAAAAACTTTGTCTGGCGTGAAGTTCAAACTTACGATTACTGAATAATGTAATTATGTGTCAAGCACATAATGCACTGCGCTATGAGGGTTCATCTAATAAAATTGTTTTAATTCGTATTATCTGTTACAGATTGGGGTTACGGTTACTGGTAACATAATACCGTTCCATCTATGTACTTTGCAATTTTTAAATGATTTATAATTATTAATTATTTCAAATAATAATGTTACTTACTACCGAGGTGAGATGTCAGATGTTACACATCATATCCGAGTACTATAAGGCTCGCTCGCTCGTTTTTTTTTTCATTAGTTTTTGTTATTACTTGTATTTTTTCCGATGTCCTTCTTTCCTCATCGTTATTTTCTCTGTCATTCTTTTCCGTTTAAAATAATTTTTCGATGCAAGTTTATAAAATAGTTAATTATGTTTTATAATTAAATTTATCTTTAAATCTTTAAAAGCAAACGTTGGTTGAAAGATTCCTTTACTTTTAATTTATTTTTGTTGACAACTCTGTCTATCTTTTTCTCTGAGCTCTTATTATTTCCACGTCTCTTCGTCCGAGTTTTCATCGTAATTTATCCTGACATTGTTGCACCAGCTGATATTATTGTTATTGAAATGTTATTGTATGTAGAATAAACTGCGCTTCACCGAGTGTTGTATTTCGCGCTATTATTAACTGTATGGTTTATAATTAAAGCAAACGTGGAATAAATCATAGAAAATTAATTTTTATATAACCTGATAGCTTTATGCACTTCCGATGCTACTGAATTTTAGTATTGATTTTATCGATATTATTTTGCACTTAACTCTTATATTTATTATACAAGACGCAACTTCATAATTTAAATTGCAAAATAGAGATTTTTCTTCCGTTTGAAAATAATTTATGGGTGTTTGAAACTTCTCATTTTATTTTCAAATTAGTATTCGTTAACTGTTTTCTTTGTAAACATTAATTAGTATATAAATATTTACAGCGTGTTTTTAGATATTTGGTAAATTACAAAAACCTTACGAATTAAAATACATAAAATCTCGACACGTTGATACGCGCGTATTATTAAAATTTCAGATATATGGAAAATAGGATTTATTTAAAAACGCCGAGTACGAAATTAATAATATTTACTTACGTAAGAAATCAAATGTGTCGAAATAACCTTTTCGAGAAAGGTGACGTGTACGATTAGGAAATTGTAAATCAATTTTTATGATTACTTCCATCTTCGTTTTTGCAACCTATTTCCGCAACAGTTTTGTCAAGTCTCGCGTTTTATTCAACTAAATGCATAATATAGAATATACAAAATTTATAAAAAAAAGGTTATTTCATTTAAATATTAAATTTTGCACGCTTTTTTTTCAGTTACTTTAGTAAAACCACAACTGGAAATATTTGTATTGCTTTTTGTGCTATAATAATTTTAATTAAATTTTCATTTCAATTAGAATAAGTGGAGTTCTAAAGGTCAAAAGCACTACCTACTAGTATTTACTGACTTTTGATCAATAGAATCCTGCACAGAAGTTTATTAGTTAATACATTACAGCAAATAATAATAGTAGTTTATGATACAAGTGCTGTAAGTGAATTAATACCGAAGTAGGTGTCAGACTGGTAAGCGATCTTTTACCTAAATTGTATTTCCTTCTTAATATTTCTGAAATTTTAAGCGAAACAAAGTAGCAAAGTAAATTTGTTATTATTTAAAGAAAAGTAAATTCAATTAACTTTTAAAAGCTATTGCTTACAAAGTTTTGAAACTAGCACAAACTTTTAGTAACCGCCTAAAATTTTGTGTTCAACGTGTAAAGTTATTTTAGTAAGAGACGATAATGACATAATGTATGTATAAAGTACAGTAGTTCTAGTAAGTAGTTTCATCAATATATTATATTATGTTTGTATAAACACAAATAGATTTAATGGCACTTAAAATTGCTTAAGCAAGTTAGATATTTACGTAGCATTTACATAAACGTAATTTCGTTCTCAGACAATGCGTGTAATAAACAGAGAACAAATCACTAGATTTGAGTTTGTACCGTTTTTACTGCTGATAGTAATTCTGTAATTTAATATTACCTAGAATGTTATCAGAAGCAACAGTAATAAGTAGCAGTGTTAAGCAATATTAAGTAGCAGTATTAGTTTGTATCAGCAGTAAATGATAGTATTAAGCAGTACAGAGCAGTGTTGAACAAATTCAACAGTAAAGAGCAGTGTCAGAAATAACTAGTAAAATAACTAATAATACAATACAGTACAGTAAAGTAAAAAGAAACAAATATATCTCTTCTCTTAAATACTATATAATATTGTCATTCACTGCTTAATACTGCAGTTTACTGCTTAATACTACCTAAGATTGCTTGATACTGCCTGTACTTCTGCTCAGTATATGCTATACTGCCGCAGTTTCACTCTCTCCCTTCTTCTCCAGTATTAAACAAATGTTTGTCTTTTGACAAACAAATAAATGTTGTAATATTGTAAATTTGAATTTAAATATAATGGTCGCGAAATTTTAAATTTAGTTCATTTTGGTTACTTTAAAATACAACAATTTGGCAACAGGGGTTTTTAAAGAAACGGGGTGGTCATTTCCGTTCGAATTTACCGTTAAGATTAAGAGGGTAAAAAGAAGCCCTTACGGGTTTTGAACGTCGAGGTAGGAAGATCGGTTTTAGTGCAGCGAATGTTTAAAAAAAAAGTTATTCAATAATTGAATTTAAAATTATTTTAAGTATAATTATTTTAGTTATCAACAAATTTAAAATACGTAAGTTAAATAAATTTACTAATTACAATCTTTTTAAATAAGGACAGGATGAGTTGTTAGAAATTTATGTAATAAAGTTATCGACCACGTGGGCATGAGTTTAAAACTATTTTAAAATTGTTACATCTTCAGTTTTAAGATTTAATTATCGGTTTGAGATTATGAATACATTATTATATTTAAACGGGATGGCTAATGTAATGAAAGTGATTGATTATTTATATATGTGACTTCGGAGGTATCTTTATCGTACAAACGAGCGGTGATTAGTTCTAAGTACGAAGTAGAGGTATTTGTTTAAGATAATTAATATAAAGACGGTTGTTTGAAGTAGAAAATATAAATAGCATTAGATAATCTAATTTAGATGAATTTCACAACAAAGGGGGGATGGACGCTTAAAATCATAAGATGGCCATGGCAATATGTCGCAGAAATGGCTGATCACTGGTAGTGATAACCGTAATTAGGACGTGCCAAATGATCGGGGAAGTTCGGTGAACATGTTGCTTGATTTTCTTTTTTTCAAATATCTCTCAATGAGATAATACCAATTCTGATATTTTAGGACAGTTATTAACAAATATTAACAAAGTTCTTTATGATTATTTGCGGCTATATATTAATTTAAGATGATGACGCTAGTTTTAAGTACGAGCGATTTATTTAGATTTTAAGAATTGACCTATTAGAAATTAAGAGGGACGAACTTAGATTAAGCACTGACGACATATTAATTAAGTGGTGACGATCCTAGATTTAAGTTGACGAGGTAATAGTTAAGAGCGGATAATTTAGCATATAAGGGTTTATTATTTAAAGATCTTACATAATATAAAAACAATTGAGTTGAACATCGAAATACATATAGCACTTCTTTACAAAGTATTATAAAGATTGTGGTTAGTCATTAAATATGAATAAACAATTAGAAAACATTACGATCAGAGAAATTAACTATCGACCAGTTATTAAATCAAATTTCAAACTAAAGTATTCTGAATTAAATGATATCAAGGAGATTAACTTTGCTGGTAAATTGGTTGTTGGACTACCTTTTTCTTTTCGGTTAAATATATATTCATCGTTAAACCAAATCCTGTGTTTTATTTAATTTGTGTGTACTAATTATTCCTTCAGGTGTCCTGTCAGTGTTTAAGTTTAGGTGAGGTTTGAGGTTAGTAAACAAAGTAACAACGTTAACATTCAAAGACCCATCCGCAGATTTAAAAGGACTTGTAAGTGTTACTACGAGGGGGATCACAACGTGCGAGGTTTGTTTGACGATCACAGCTTTGGTTTGGTTTGGAACTTTGATTTGAGAAGGCGGTAATTCAAATTGATGAATAAAACACTACAATGTCAATATTCATGTTTTTCACGAATGTTTTATTTTTTATTAATTCTTATATGACTACAAAATTAGTTATGTTAGATTAGGAAATGATCTTAACGCTTCCGCCACATTAGATAAGCTTCCAATATGTTTTTGATATGTACAAGCCTTTATAAATAGGCAACTTATGACAACTTGTTTGATTATTTTTTTGTTATTCTCATTACACTATTAATCAATTTTGTGCACATCAAGTAAAGTCATTACAGTACACAGATATCTAATCATAACTTTCATATCAATCATGTAATCTGATACATACATACGTATTATACAAGTTAAATTATAAATAAAATTATAGGCTATATCTAGTTTTAGCTATGTTTAGAAATAATTGGTTTATTGGATGACTCTTGATTAGTCGCATACAAATAACATTTGTTCTTGCTTTATAAATTATACTTTCTAGTTATCTAAATTTATTTGAATAACTTAAATTACGAATAATAAAAATCAGAATTACTAATTAGAAATAAAATTGTTGTGTTTTCTTTTATCACTTACCCTAGGCCGATGAACATGTAAAAAGTTGTATTTGATTTAAATGTTATTGAAATAGTTTGAATTCGGCGTGAGATTCTTGCTACGAGAAATAATAAAAGTTTTTAACATTTTAATTTTTTTTGCTGTTTTTGAAGACGATTCTGACTATCGATGTATTTTTGCGATGCTTGTTAGTTAAAACCTGATCTAGGAACTTTTTCTTCAACTATATTGGTCATGAAATCTTTTGCTAATTAAAGTAATAGTAGTAAAGAAAATAATATTAGATTAACTAGAATTATTAGAATATTTATTTTTAATTTTACTTTAAATTAAAAAATTTGTAATATATCGTGGTGTTTCAAAGGGATTCGCACCCACCCTATACATTTTGGTAAAATTTTATTTTTATAAGTTTGAATTGAAGATTGTAAAAATTTGAGAGGTAGGGGCGAATTGGAGAAAATGGAAGGCTTTTTGCTAAAGATGGTCACATGGGTGATTGTGCGGATTTTTGGCTCTGCGTAATATTTTGTGATATTTTTGAAATTGTGAATAACATTTGGATTTATTTTAAATAAAGAGATTTTTATGCGTATATGCATTACGGCGCGTTTAAATAATAATAATGATATGCTTTAATAATAAAGCAAATATTTTTAAAAGATTTGATTAGATTGAATAATTTTTTAATTTATTTTTAAATTATTTTAAAATTTATTTTTAATTAGAAATTTTTTACTTTATTTTAAAAACGCTGAAACCCTTTGCTCTAAAATTATACCAACTATCCGCAATCCAGGGGCTAACCCGAGGTAAAACAAGTGATTGATAAATCTCTACAAGAAATATCATTTCAATATTGCTATGCTCTTTTCTCTTAATTGTGTGCCCGGGAAAATCAACATTTTATAAAATAATTTCTTACAATATAAAATATATGTTTTTTCGAACAAATAAAATTAAGACTAGGCACTAATAAGTTTACGTTATCAAATTATCCAATTACCAATTAAAATGCGCTACTTAAATTTTTTTCGTGTGCAGCTTTCATAATTAATTTTTCTCCAATCACTATCAAATTTAATTTTTTCTTCTAGTTTTACTACTTCAGATTATTCCCAAAAGAAAAAAACACTTTCCAATCAACGGACGTTTTATTTTAATTTACTTAATTAAAATCCAAATTAATTTACTTCAATTGTAACCATAGCAACTTTTAAAATAATTTTGAATGACAAAAAATTTTTTTTATATTTTTCAATTAAATTAATGTCTTTTTTTACCGTAATGAATTTTTTATTATTGTAATTTTCATTTAATATTGTACTTTTCATAAATGTAAATTTCATTTGCATCTTAATTATAAATTTTATAAAAAAACCTTTTATGTTCATAATAAAGTTTATATACCGCAGCCACAAGCTATCGGCAATGTATTTTTCCTGTTTTTATTCATTTTAATATTCAATGTTTTTGAAATCTTAGGTAAATTTTGATTAAACTCCGTACCTTTATTTTATTTATATTTCTTTCTTATTTAAACAAATTTGTTTTTCTTAATTATATCTTGGTCTTTTACATAGTAATTATTTTATTCAATGTTTATCAGCATAATTTTGCTTATTTCACCTTTCGAAATCATGCGTTAATTTACTTTTCTGTATTGTTACTTCGTCGAAAATTAAAATTAAATTAAATAATTTAAGTAGTAAATATATTATTCGTACATATTTTTTTGGAAAGTACTGAAAATCATAAAAAAAAGTTATATTTACGTTTTGACGTCATAACGCACCGTACATAACC
The DNA here is from genome assembly GCA_911387805.1 of Cantharis rustica. Lineage (NCBI taxonomy): Eukaryota > Metazoa > Arthropoda > Insecta > Coleoptera > Cantharidae > Cantharis > Cantharis rustica. The sequence goes on from OU426879.1 coordinate 44,564,254, forward strand.
AAGGCAATATTGTCCTATGTATATAAAAAGTCCTACAACAAACTTTCATAGTCAAACAACTAAATAAATTTGTACGGCTTCGAACGTCAATAAAATAAAATATAACGTAAGAATGTTTTCGAAATAAAAAAAAACAAACGACAAAAAATTAGCAAAAAATTTGAAGTGGAATGTAAAAAATTTCAAACATTTTGTCAAACATAGTTCCAAATGTTTTAATAAATAAACGAACAATTTCGAACTGTAACAACAACTGCAATGCTGGAAGGGTGGCTAAATTTCTTATTGTTTTAATAAATTTTAAAAAGCTTTTTTTGGCTTTTTTAAATAATTTTAAATTAGACAAATAACGCTTGACATTTTACTCCCAAATTAAATATTTATTAGTATATAATAAAAAATTATACTGTCAAGAACAAAGCGAAATATTATTTTTGTATATTAAATAAATTGTTCATATAAAAAACAAGAAACTTTTAATTTGAAAACTTTTTAATTATAAAATTACATCAACAAACGAAATTTAAATTTTCTTAAGTAATGTTTATTTTAAAATTTTAAAGTTTTATTCAATTGCCAAAATCCTGAAGGATATTTAAAATATATAATTGGTTTCTATTTTCAGCACAAAAAGAGATCTTAAGACAAGATGACCTAAATTGACCTATCCTGCTCACATCGATTAAATTTTCAGCTACTACGCTTTTCTCTCTGAACAATATTCTTCGCTATAATATCATTTTTCGAATTAGAAAGCTTTAATATAATGTTTATATGTATCACATTAGATAAATTTACTAATCTTTAATAAATTATGTTGTTCCTTTCGAAATCATAGTAATTTATTTTGAATAAACAATTCGAGCATAAAAAATGTTTTTTAATTAGTTGGCCTATTAGGTTTAGTAATAAATTACAATGGATATCCGCCTTTGAATATTGGGTACACTAACTACTAAGTAACTTCCTTACCACTAACGACTGTAATTTTATTACAGTAATTGGCAAGTTCATTTCCTAATTTCACTAAGGTGGTTATATTATTGAGCGTCTCATTAAAACTGTTCTGTTTTATAAATAAAACAATTGCAGAAGCAACATTGTATAATGTTGCAGTTGATAAAACGACATGGTATGTTATTTTATACGACCAACATTTTTTATTATGTATACAATTTTAAATTAAATAAGATTACTGTATAATATACCGTAATATTATATTTTATCATTTTTGCAATTAAAATTTAGGTATATATTGTAAGATAAAGTATAAAAAATATTTAAAACACCAAACACTCGCGCTTTGTAGAGCTTTAAAAAGCTTTTAAGTATACATCTTCGGTTTCAATAGAAGCAATTAAAAGTAAATTCTGTAGTACCATAAGAAATTATAAGGAAAGTTTTAATATATACGTACAATATCCTATCTTATGAAAAGAAAGTTGAAATTGTTTCAGTGCAGAAAATCTTGTTTAAAATATATGGAACTTAAAGTATTGTTTCGGAAATTTAAAGGATTATTTATAAGTATTTTCAGTTCAATTAAAAATAATTATTTTGCAATGGTTATCGATTTCTCATTTTATCGCAATCGACATTATTAGCTAAAAAAGAAGTGGAAGTTCATGTAACACCCCTCGATATGGAGAAATTTCAACAATGGAGAACGCATTGAAACATACTAATCGACCATTAGCGATGTTTATAGGAAAACGTGAAATAAATAAAAACCGGAATGGACCGATAAAATTCATTGAGACGAGAAATCGAGATGAATTTGTGAAAGAAAATACCACAACCAAGTTTTTAACTGAATATCAAATATTATTTTATTTTTATTAATATAAAAACATATGAAAATAAAAAATAAACTTTGGGGCGCCACAATATTCCGATTCAATTTTTGAATATTGGATAATCCTAATACTTGTGAATTAATATCAAATAAAAATAAATTCCAACACTGAAAAGCAGCGGAAAAAAATAAACTGCATAAAAAGTTACATCTTATAAAAATATAAATTATACGCAAATGTAAGGGTTGACGTTAGTTCTTATCATTTCAAAACTTGAAATTCATGTCTTTAATCCTGCAAATAATAAATTTACATTGTCATTTATTATATAGATACAGTCGATAAAAGTTATGATGTATTTTTAAATAAAAGCAAGTAAAAAATTTTTAAAATTTAAACACGTTTTTAGTATTAAGTATTTTCAACTGCTTGTTTTTCTTTGGTATAATCAACAGTTGCGATTTATTCTGTTTGAATTTCACATTTTGTTAGCGTAATAATAAGAGCTTTTCTACTGCATTGAATTTATTAGTGTACAGTAATTTATCTTCAAAATTATACGTACTAGTATCAAACTATTATTCATAAATTTATCTTACGTTTATGTAAGATATTTAAAGCTAATGATTTATGGAGTATTCTAGTTTGCTTTATTCGTTCCATCTTCAAAATGTATAAATTTCCTTAAACGGGTCTCACCTGTACAAATACACAGTAGCTCATACATATAAATGAGTAAAATCTTTTATCGCTTAAATTTTGCACACATTAAAAATTAAAAAGCTTATAAGTAACCTACACGAGAAAATTCTGAAAATCTAATCAATAATTTCTTTTGCAGATTTGCTGTTAATATGAATTGACAATATGATTTGTGCAACCGCTGCAACTGAGAAAATGATCACAAAATTTAATATAAAAATGTGACCGCAAGTGCAACTTTCACTGCATAGCATCTGCGATGTGAGGTTTGAAATACAGTGCAGTGCTCAGACATGGGCTGTGGACATAGTAAAATCAACATATATCCTAAAAAGTATAAAAACAGAAACAGTCCGAAAAAGTCTGGTAAGTGCATTTATTTTTTATTTATATAAAAATCATTATATTTTTTTGAAAGCCCATCGAGTATTAAACTAAATTGCATTTTGTACAATTCTATATTATATTTTTCTTCTTGCTTCATATCAAATACCGTATAAGCCCATATTCAAAAAAGATATACCATATTTGCATAAAACTCGAGTTTTAGTTTGTAAGTATACATAATAATTTTCACGTAAACAAACAATGAGTTATTACTCGACGTTATTCAAATCTGCAGCAAAAATTAAATTTATCAGCACATAACATTTTGTAATTATCCTTAAATACATAAAGCGACAGTACTATCTGTGTTTTCAAAATTATATTAGACAACTAACAAAATTTTATGTGCTGAAATTCTATAAATATCCTTAAGATCAGCACGCGCGATAACGTCTGAAATTAATAATAATTAAGTTAAAAGTCCGTACGAATGTTCGTCAAAGCAATAAAATTGGAGGTTGTTGGATATAAATATTTACACACATTCTTTACTTTACTTTAAATATTTCCTATAAAATACAAATATACATGTTTACAAAATATTTAGATTTATTTCAGAATTTTTCTTCCTACAATGATTTAGAAGATTTTTCTAATTATTTAAAAAAAAATTACGGTTGTTATAATAATTACTCAAAACATTAGTTTTAAAGTTTTGTTAATTATAAAATATCTAATTTCGGGATGTTAAATCGTTACGTAATACATATAACGTTATATTAACGTCATAATAACGTTAGAACTCTATAACGGTAATAACAACTCGAGGTTTTCACAGATTCGGAAACTTTCTTCAGTTATTAAATAGTATATATTAATTATTTAATTAATTAACATTTTGACATGTTTGTTCGGTTGTAAATTTAATTTTCATACTTTGGTGATTTAATCAAATTTGCGGTATTATTCAAATTATAATATGGACACCTTTCAAATTGTCTACATCTAAAACAAATTATATTCATTTCCGTCCTTAAACTGACAAAAAGTAGAAGCTTGCGTGACTTACCATATTAAAATGTTGTGCTGATTTGCATTCTTGTAAACGTTTAAAGAACTTTCTGTTTTAAAAGTTATTTTAATAGCGAGTTATCTTTAGTAACCCAAGTTTTGTTAAATGAAAACTTTGGCAATACCTATAGGTATAATATGATATAACTACTAAAACCATTATATTAAGAAATCAATAATAATCCCATTGCGTGTTTAATTTTTACAATTATAGTTGAAGTGATATTTAAACCTTACAAGTGTTCTGAACGGCTGATATGATCAATAAATAGTTAAATATTAGAAATATAACATAATTTATTCTATGCTACATATAATTTGTAATATACATCTTCAATCCACCCTTGGCACATTAATAATCATAAAAACTAAAAAACAAAAAATTTATAAATGTTTCATTGTTAGGTTTTGAATTTAGCGAAAAAGAGCGAACAAATCCAGAAGGCGTCAGATTCCAGCTAATGAACTGTTTAAAAAAATTTTTTATTTAAAGAGTGATTACAAATTGAATGAACATTTTTTAGATTTCGATGTAGTAATTCAAGCAGTTAATTACAACTAGATATATATTGCTATGTTTTTTATGCTTACATGCTCGTGAGGGTTATCAAATATAAAATAATTAACTTTTTTTTTTGTTTTTTTTATATAAAAAACTTTAGTAGTTTTAAATTACTTTTTTTAAACTTCGTAATAAACAATTTACGTTATTATTATATATAGGTATTGCTACAATATTGCGATTTTATTCTAGACAATTATTTATAATGAAACAGTTTTTTTCATATAAATTTTTTTTACTATTTTAGAACTTTCTCTAAGCTGCTCTAAGTCAATTTTTTTAAACGTAATTTACTTTTCCACACTTCATTTATTATAATTCAAATGTTGATCATTAATCATTTAATTTTTTTTAATTTGCTATTTTTTAATGTTTTATACTTGAATATTGAATTTAATGAAAAATTTAAAATTCCAAACCTTCAATACTGGTAACTAATAGTATATTAGATAACAAAGGTATCAAGTAGGTTATTGTACCACAAAAAGCTTTTCAAACTTTTGTAACTTAAAGGAAATTACCAATACTATAATAAATTAGATTCTGAAACCAGAATATATCTCACTGTCTCCACCATAGATTAAATTTTAATTAAACTTTATGAAATCAGACAATTACTTTTTAAGTTATTTCTGATACCTCTCGGTACACAAGGAAAACCTCTTTCTATTAAGGAATCTGCCTGAGTTTAATCATGCTATAAGCTAGATAATCATCTACTGTACACCATGAATTAAATGAGTAAAGTAATAACTTGTGCAGTCAAACGCATTTAAAAATTAATTTTGTAAGTGGAATTTTTTGTGGCAATCAGTAGACCTTCTCCTCAGTCTTTTTGCCCTCGTCGGGGCTTGGTGACCACTTCTTATTTTAGAAAGGTTCTCTTGGTCGATACCTCGGTGGTTTGCCATTGCCTACCGAGAGAAGACGATCAGAATAAAGTTTTAACTTTGCTTGGGATCGAACCGAAAATCTTGGCTTAGCAGTTGACGCACGCAATCATCAGGCCGTGACCGTCTTCTTGGTAGTATGTATTGCTAAATATAAAATTAATTTTTAATTAAAAAAAATTTTATTTTATAAAACATATTATTTCAAGTTCTCAACAATAATAACTGCAATAATTATGTAGGTGATGGGGCGGCGCCCACGCTCTTGTTCTACCAGTCGCCACTACAATCTATATTATATTTTTCTGCTTTTATATCATAAATCTAGTTTTCTAAAGACTGCGTAGGTATTTCGACATAAAATATATAATATACAGGGTGTCACCGAATACATTTGAAACCCTCGAGAGTTAAACCTCTCTATAACATTTTTTTAAATTTGCACCTTCACATGGCCATAGCCCTGAAAATACTGATTTTTCAATAAAAATGGTTTAGTGACTTTCTAAAGTGCGTGAAATAATCCACAAATTAGATTTATACCTTTTATTGTCTAAAATCAACGGCTCTGTATTTTTAAACAAAACATATTAAAAAAAAATATGACGCCCCATTCCAGAGAGGTAATTTAAAAGACTACAACTTTTTTCTAGTAAAAATGTTTGAAAAACCAATTCATTTCACAGAAAATTAAAAAAAAAACAAGGTAGCTACAAAACCGAATAATTAAATTAACAAAATTTTTATTTTTATTGAAAAATTATTTTATTAATTGACACATCTTTTAAATGGTCACGACTGTGTATTGAAAATAAGGGTGGTCATTTTGAACATTTACTTAAATAATGTAATAGTTTAGCCTTAATTAATAAAATAATTTTTCAATAAAAATAAAAATTTTTTGTTTTGTAACAGTCTTGCTTAGTTTTTTTCTGGTTTTCTGTGAAACGAATTGGTTTCTCAAAAATTTTTATTGGACAAAAGTTGTAGTCCGTTAAATTTCCTATTCGGAATAGGACGTCAGATTTTTGCAAAATGTTTCCTTTAAATGATACAGGATTTTGGAAAAACAAAAAGAAAGTTTAAATTTTTTAACATTTTTTTACTTACTTTATTTCATAACTCGAAAGCCGTTGATTTTAGACAATAAAATGTTTACATCTAGTTTGTAGATTATTTCACGCTCTTTAAAAAGGCATTAAACTATTTTTATTGAAAAATCAATATTTTCGGGGCTATGTCCATGTGAAAGTGGAAATTTAAAAAAATGCTTTAAAGAGGTTTAACTCTCAAGGAAAACAATTTTTGTTAAATATTTTCCTTAGAAAAGTGTCCTCTATCACCCCCTAAGTTATGTAAAGTGTATCTGGCAACACCCTGTATATACATACATTTTAAAACACAAAAAATAAAATAAGTTAGTGGGTTCCCTAATGCCTTTTATATAATATAATATTCACAAATTTTAAGTTAGCTTGTCAGGTTGTTTTTAAGATGAGTGTTTTCTTATAAAACACCACAAACTTCTGGAGAAAATACCTTTTAAGCCTTTTATTTTTCGCGCACTTGTGACCAAGTGAATTTGTTATATTATACTCTACCACATTTTCCAGTCTCATACTTGTTTGATATTTATGATATTTTTATTCTTCCTCCGAAAAACATTTCGTTCCTTAACAGGCAACATTTTTCATAATTATTATGAAAAATGCGATATTGTAAATAAAAGTAATTTAACATAAACCGTGGGGAAACCAATTAAATGATGCTTTCAGTTTCTTAAGCGAAAAACTCCGAATCATTAAATTAATGCAAAAACTACGCTTGATCCTTAATACTAAAAAGTTCATTGTTTTCACTTAATGAACTGAGAAATAGAAGGCATTCATTTCTTGGGTTGAAGAAAATTAGCCCTTCTGTTAAATAAATTTGTACCAATAAAATTTTTTTTAGATGACCTTAACCTTGAAAAGTTCTATTTAACGAAATATTTTGGTCGAATAACCCATATATTAAACTATCAAAAAGGATTATCGAATATTTTCACAAGATTAATATCAAACTTTGAAAGTATTCGAACAGTTTATTTTTAACAAGGTTTATAATAGTTTTGAAAGCACTTAAGTTATGTTAAATAACGACAGATACATGACAGACTCGAGCAGCGTGCGTAACTCCTCCACTTTATATTTTTAATATTTTGTCATCACTTTAAAAATTTACCATTATTCAAAATAGTTTTACAAACTATTGGATTTTTACATAAACCAAAACTAAACTTTCTACTAATTAATCCGTTTGTTCATTATTTGACCAGCTCAATCGATGATCCGAATGGTTTTACCGAGGGTGAAAACTCCTTGTAATTTTCTATTTCAAGTAAATTACATCGAAAATAATCTCGAATAGGAGTTTGGAATTATTATTTTTTTTAATAGTTTATTGTATGTAATAATAAATTATTGGTTTCGTAGCTTCTGCTATCACCACCAAACTTAAAATTATATTTTTAATTTTTTTGTTAATATTGACTTACTTTAGATCGTAAATGTGATTACTTTATCTAAATATAGAAATCTTATTAAGGACAAGCTTGGGTTCGATGTAGGGTAAAGAAGTTCTGAATACTAATGGAATTTTTAATTAATCAGGTTTATTTTTAATATTTCATGTAATTGAATTTCAAAATGAAACCTATAATTTGTTTATATAAGTAGGTATAAGCTTATTTACACGCAATATTGATGATGATATCAATATTTGATTACAAAAATATTATCAACTATAATTAGGCAGAGATTTATAATTTTAATTATAAATTATAAAATATAATTTCCTGTAATTGAAACTTTAAGACTTATAGGTTTATTTACTAAAAAAAATTGTATCTATGAAAGTAAACCTTCGGTTTGAGATTACAGGATATTGAAAAACTGGGACTTTATATCATAAAAAATCAATAACTTATTTTATGATATGTCATTTAAATGCGTATAATAATATTGATTGGAACCTAAATATTTTTGATGTAATGGAATTTTTTTAAATGAATAATCAAGTTTATTATTATTCATAACTATTAACTTCAGTTATATTATTGTTATATAAAAACTGATAATCGTACTTGTTCGATCTTTGCCCTCACTTGGAAAGATTACCATTACCATTACCATTGACGAAGTATTTTGGAGAAAAAAATTCTTGTTAAATGTTGTTTTTATTATTATTAATTAAAATAGTTTCGAGAGATGATGTACATAAGTTAAAAAAATAAATTATACGAGTTTTGACATTTTTCTAAAAAAACAGCTTTGCAATAATTAATCACTTCATTTATCAACTAAAAACTGTATTAAAACAAAGTTTTTTTACATTAAAGTTTTTCTTTTAAACGTAATTACTGTATTACTGAAAAGTATTCCATACCCCCCTATCATCCAGTTTTAAATGTAATTTTTAGGGAAATTTTGTGATTTATTGTATTAAATATACAATATACAATAAAACAATTACGGGGGTCATGGAAAGGGGGGAGTAGTATGGAATAGCCTTTATATATCACAAAAATTGTGAAAAATACTCTAGACTGTGAAGATTAAAATTTGCAATTCATTGCATTATTACATAGATCGAATTACAATTTCAACTAACATTTTTAGTTGTTACCCTTTTATTGTAGTAAACGACGAGCCACCGCCGTTAGAACCATCTTGTATCTAATTGCCCAATTTTCCAACGAATCACGATTCGTATCTTGATTTGCGGACTCGATAACCCTAACTCAGAACTCTAATTCTGTAATTTATTTTAATGTAATATACAAATGTGCAAATAAAAATTAATAAAAAAGCGGCAAAAAAAGTCCTTTGCCAATTACATTAATATATTTAATATTTTTAAATCACATTTTCACATTGATTAAACGTAATAATTATTAAATTATTTACGAATTAATTTTTTTAAATTTTTATTAGGCAAATAAACGATCTGCCGTGGTTACAAAGGTTTGAAGAAACAGATGCCAAAATAAAACCACGAATTTAAAAATTTTCTAGTAAAATTATGGTAGATTATGTCGTAAATTACGAATATAACCATTAAAATTTAAGGACTACTCAAGAATTCGGACAATAAAGCCCAAATAATCATAAAATTAGAAAGCGGTTACTGTATTGGTTGCTTCTAGTAACCCCCCCCCCCCCATAGTGTGTTTTTATTTTATTAAAGTATTTTTGGGCATAACTTGCATCCGAAAATCATAGATTGGGTAGGTGAATCTGAGATTAGCTGTGGTTGCATTTGTCAAAACCGACCCTACGCAGCCGGCGCTCGGCTGTACTCATTAAAAATATCTCCCTAGATCTATCCTACTCAGCAAAGAACCAGATCTTGTTTTTAAGTTAAATTCGGATAAAATTAACGAATTTCTTTTTAAAATAATACTGCTAAGATAAACAGCAAATGTTAACAGATACACAGACAACGGCCAATTAAAGTTGATTTCTTCCACTAAAACACGCTCCTACTCGTATTTACATGGAATACTCGGACCGCCAACACCATGCGACTTTTCAATGATTCTTACTTAAAAAATCGATATTTCAAATTGGATTATTTCAAAATTTTAAGGATAAAAGTATGTAGATCTTAGTTTAATCGCTTCATTATGATGTCAACTTAAATCTGAATTCTGTGGTGCACTTTAACGGCCAACACCTAGAACTTACCCTTCTCGTTAGATAACACGCGTGCTGTCGCTTCGGAGGCAAACTACTGTGATAACGCATTTCTAATTAGCCCCAATGTCATCTGACTGGACTAGCCGATCAGGCACATTAAGGTACAATCCCGTATTAAAAAACGTTCACTAAGTTCATCATACACAGACAGAAAGTAAACGACAGAGTTATAGATACTCCAAAATAAAACCCAAGACTAGAATAGACTTAGTGGGCGGAGCCGGCTATAATTCACTTTTGGCCGTACTAAACTGTTAACCGACTAATGTGGTGTAAGGCATAATTCGTCATACTGAGACGCCGGTGACCGTAGTTCGCTTCTTGATCGCGCCGACTACACTTACACTTATTCTAAGTTCTAACCTCTTCTAAATGTGAATTATTGTTATTTTTAGTGTTTTTTAAATATTATGTTTCTATGTAAGTATGTATTCTTTACTGAACAGTTAAAATTATTATATTATTTTAACATTTGTTTAGTTTGATTATTTGGTCGTCAAGTTAACTATCGCTGAGTTATCGCGTACTTGACTGACTAGGTCTTGGCTCTTAGGATTTAGTGGAAGAAGTCAGTGTGGCCCTTAGGCTAAAAAGTTTGAAGGCCCTCGCTCTAAATAAGTAATTTTCGAAATCTGAATATTTCAGGGTTTTTTTTTATATTTTGATGTGATCAGACATTTGTGTCCCTTTAGATTAGTCATTTTTAAGTTCTGGTAATTGGAGCGACTTAAAAATTTATTTTTGAGTGCAATTTACATATGCCAAAAAATACTTTTATAAAATAAAAACACGTCATGAGCGGATCAACCCTTATAGGAACAGCCAATTGAATACACACATACAATTATTTGCTTTTTCTACTCTAATTTTTGAATGGTTTATAAATTTTAATGTTTATATTTGTAATTTACGTTACAAATTACAATAATTGCATTAGACAATTTTTAAATTTCCTCCAAAAAGTTCATATTCAAATATTACATAATATAATTATTATATATCATTATGATTATTATATATTATATATTATACATAATATAGCCCTTGTCTGTGTATCTATCCCGTAACGCACCTCTGATTGGTCGGTTTTGACAAATTTACCGTAACGCACTTTCTGATTGGTCTCCATCTATTACCCCATCTATTCTATAGTAGCCAAACTATTAGGTAAACAATATGCACCCACACGGATAGATGGCGCTGCGATACGATACTAAAATTTAACATTTCAAACATTAGTATGACATTAATTAACATTAACGTCATCTATTAACTCCATTAATCTGAGAAGTTCATACATTCACATCGACGGATAACTACTCAACGCATATAAAATTGGTATAACGCACATATTATATTATTGTTTATATTCAACAATCGAGTCGCTCCGTATGACTTTAGGGTCGAACAATTATGGTTTTCAGGTATACTATCGATATTCCCCCTGTGAGGCCGAAGGCCGAACAACTATATCCGACACAATCTACATGTCTACACAGCTAGTTTTTATTAAAAAGCACGCAAGACTTATTCTCTAAACATTCAATGCCGGCTTTTAAAAAAGAACTAGATTTTAACAAAAGTCAACGTTTTTAATTTAAACATCGTTCAGAATGAAATTTAATAATATTTGATTTAAATTGTAAAGTTTACAAAACAAAAATTTTCGAAAATAAAAGCGGGTTTTTGTTAAAAGTTACATTTTCTCGGCTATTTTTGAAGTGGTATCACAAATTGTTCACAGCGTTGGGTATAAAATAATCCGAGTGTTATTTGCAAATGTCATTGGTATGAGCATTTACTCTAAAGATAATCTATTTCCATTGTTACCGACAATCGTTATGCAGGGAATAACATTATACTAGCTTTATCTGATTATTATAAAATTGGTATTATCTGATTTTGATATAAATGGATCTTTGGGGATCCCCTAGGTACGAATAGTTTATTTATATACTAAAATATCTGTGCGTGTATGTATTTTTTGTATGAACCAATACTGAAAAAATAGTAAGTACAAATGATTAAATCTCGCCTGAAAGTATTTTCGTACATTATAAGTAATGAAAAAACTATGATAAAATAAGATTAAAATCAAATTTCAAATAAAACATAGAGTTATACATTATTACGAAAGTCAGAAGTTGAAAACAAAAAAATGTTTTTCGTCTAACGTCGAAAAAAGTTAAGGTTATGTCATTCAATAAACTAGGTTACAGCTTCACTTCTTTGTCTCCGTCCTGGAAAGTAAAGCTGATTAGTTTTAAAAAACTATAAAGTGAAATTCTAATGAAATTCCTAATATTATCTGAATACGCAATATAATATTAAATTATATTTAGAATTATTAATGTCGACACGTTTAGCTAGCTTACGTTTTATAAACTCGTTGTTAATTAATATATTGCATAATGCTAACTTTTACTAATTATATTTTACGTTTACCTAACAGGATTCGACAAATTATCAAAAACAAAAGGCAAGAAAAAACTTTTTTCATTAGTAAATCACTAAAATTTTCTTTATTTTTATTTAAAATTTTTAAGTGTTGTATTAATTTTTATTCGTTTACGCATCGAAAAATTAAAAGCAACAGCAGATCAATACTAAAAATGTAACGTCACTTATTTTGAAATTTAATCAATAGCATAAGCTATATTATTGGATGTTTCTCGTAATATAACAATATTGTGAAGTATGTTGTTTTTTCGTAACTATTATAACTAGCAAAAGCTTATAACCACATATTTATATAACCTTATTATCCACATTAATAACATTTGGTTATTTTATTTCAACAAAATGAAATAAAAATGGGTAATAATAAAAACGTATCGACAGTTATCCTAAAAATAATCATCATATTTTCGAAGATGATCCAATTTTTATGTTATGTTTAAATTTATTTATGAGCTTAAGTAATTCCCCTTTTGTTGGTGTAGTAAAATTCTGAAACAGTAGGAAAACCCACATTTGTTAAACCGTGTAAAGTAAGCTTAATCGGCTTAAATCGGTGGCGATTTTACAGCATGCAGTTCATGACCGCATTCATAATTAAAACTTAACAAAATTAAACAGCCACACAAGATAATTAATGAAAAACGCAATAGCATACCATACATCGACATCCAATACAAAATACTGAAACGATTAACTATGGTTATTAATTTGATGGTATATTGTGATTGCCTCGTGCGTTGATTAATGTTAGCTTTATTACATTCTTGTGGGAATTTATAAAAATAACATTATGAAATTTGCGATATTCAATTTTTGAATTTTATATTATTTTCTAAGGTCAGTAATTTAGTTGTAATTTATTATCGGTAGCATAATCTTTGGTTAAATGCATACATTAATGTGGTAATTATTCGAATAACCATAAAGGAAATACTTTGAGTTGTATAAAAGAATACATAAAAATCAATCATTAAAGTAACCGACTAAAATAAAAAAGAAATTGAATAAATACAAAAGAAAAATGAATTAGCGTAAAAATGGATAATAAAAATTAAACATGGCATACTATAATAAAACCTGAAAATAATAGTAAAAATTATATCATGCTGAGGTTAAATTCTAACAGCTTAGAATAAAATTTAAATATCATACCACGATGACACTAATCTAAACATTAATATTTGCAGAATTTGCAAAATTATTTTTTTTTTCAAGATTTCAATATTAATAATTGAGATTTTAAGACTGAACTTTTGACTGAACATTGACTGGATTCTCATTTAAAAAAGATGCTAACATGGAAACTAAAGCTTAGTTGTAGCATATTTTATGTCTCAAAAATACTGCCAGCATCTTGTGAGAAAGATGTAGTCAGGTGTATTTGATCGGGAATCGAACCTACAACTGGAACAATCACTCTAAACTGATATTGATTTAATAAAATATTAATTTTTGGGGTGTATTTGATTGATTCTAATAAAAAATTAAATAATATAATAGGATTTAATTTATATTTAAAATTTATAAAAATTGAAAATGCGTGTAACCGTCACACGCAATTGAAGTAAAACTTTTTTAGCATTATAACAGATACCGATTAAGTTAAAATAAAAATTTTAAAGCAAAAAATTCAAATGGCTGTCAATATTATAATCATCATAGAGCCCTTTTATTTAATAGAAAATCTAGCAAACCGAAGTATGAACTCGAATGAAATCTAAATGTAACCTTAAATTATATTGTGTAGAACTTGACAGACAGTCACAAATTCACAATAGAAACTACTTTCATTATAATTATTATGCACGCTAAGAGCTAATTTAGCTATCTTTTTTAACGCATTATTATTTTCGACGTAACCGATTTTTAATTTAATTTACACCCTTATGACAAATTTATTTCAATTCGTCTTTGTTGCACCTATGTCACTAGTTATTAATTTAAAAATACCGTCATATTGCCGTAATGCATTTCCGTTGCATTGTCGTTAATTTACCCCAGTCGCGCCTAAAGAAGTTTTAACTTCAAAAATAACTTTTCTTGGTGTAACTTGATACAAAATTCGAATAAACTTATTTTGATTGGGTTTGCTAAAAATCGAACATTTTTAATAGCAAAAGCAACTACAATTTTATCTTCTCTAATGTCACTTCCCGCTTAACCGGAAGTGATAGAGCTCAAAACTATAATACTACAGGTTAATACCCTCGGTAATATAATATGGTATACTAAAGTATACCGAAAGCGTTCATAGTAGAACTCACGAAAATATATATTATGAAACATTTCAACAACATATTATTTTATTGGAGTGAAAATTGTTATAAACTACTTCAACAATTGATAAATGTATCAATAATTGAAGATCTCTACAAAATAATTAATATATAGTATGTACATGCTTTTGCCATTTGGAAGTTTTACTAATTTTTGGGAAGGAAGTTGTGCTAAACAATAATTGGAAATAATTGGATATGTTGGTTGTTTCTCGATAACTATCTCTAATTATTGTTATCATGCTCATTTTCATTTATGAATACTTCAGCTTCAGCAGTGTTCGGTTAATGTAGATATCTATTGTGAATTAATATAAAAGGATCGGATATAAAATATAGCATTATCAATTCCCGCTTCGACACTAAAAGTTAAATTTAAGTCGATCCTAATTAGAACTTATTGCTCATGATACAGTTGAAATAAATAGCCAATAATAAGATTTATAATGTTATCTGAGGTTTGACTCAATTAACTTACTAAATTACAGCCGTCACTCTCATATAAATCAGGTTGTTCATTTGAGCCAAATGTTATCGATTGCGAACACCAAACTCCCTCAAATTGCTTTTAAAATGATTGAGGTTTTTGGATTTTCTATATTTCCCATGGTGAAATAATAGATAAGTAATTAAGGTTTAATTAATTACAAACATTAAATTAATAAAATGAGTAATTGCTACCTTCGACCCCTTTCATTTAAATTTACTTAATAATTATTAAAATGAGCTCCCACCGTAGCTAAAAAACCGATTTGCATAACAACTAAATAATTTAATAATCTTATCAATAAATTCTACGATAAATCATTTCAAGCTGTTAATTCAACAAAGTATTAATTTTATGAAATTATCAGGCTAAATTTTATAGTAACACAAAATTTGAAAAAAACTATAAAATTACAATCAAAATAATTACAATGAAAATAAGCACGATAATATCGAAAATATATATTTTTTTGATTTTGAATTTGAGTTTATTAAATTTAAAAATCAACGAGTGAAAATTGTTGCGATAGGCGAGCAGATGCCAGGATTTATAGAATTAACCTAGGATTTCCATTTTTACAATTTTATTTGAAACAAAATTTGATCATTGACCATAATATGATAAAAAGGATAAAATTTAAAATGTTATACAACGAAAAATTTGATAAAATTTTACAATATTATTATTTATATTGTTTGTTAAATTACATTTTGATATTTTTACCTTACATATAAAATTTATTTATTGAAGGATATTATCGAAAGAGGATATTATTAAAGAGACTAGAAACTGTCAACGTTAAGATTGTGTTTTGTTTTGGCAAAGATATATAGTATACCTGAAACAGGATATTATTAGTTGATGTATTTACCGTACATTTGGAATTTTTTTGTTTGCGATTAATTATCCTAATAAAACTTATTCTCAATTGGGTTTCAACAGCAACTACAAAAGAAAATTATATGGGCATATGAATAGTAAAATAATTCATTTTGTAATTCTCGTTTCAAACGACAAAATGCGAATAAAAGCATTAACCCCGGCCTAGTTAATGAAAGCTAACCCAGTTTGAATTCCTATTAATCCTACATATTATGAACTTCGCAGCAAAAGAGCTTTGTCATTAAAATTTCTAATGAGAGAGAATCCCATAAGTTAAAAAAATTTCAAATGAAGTTATTCTCGTCGCAGATATACAGTAGGACCATGGGATTGTCGAGATAAATAAATAACCTAGTTAATAATGTAATTTAAATCCAAAGCACAGTGCCGGTTGGTCGCTGCTTGATTAAGTTAACTAGCAGAAATTCTAGGTTTGAATCATGGACTTCAGAAAATTTCTTAGGTTGGCCCAACGAATATCGACACTCTGTATATCACTGAAACGAAATCGTATAAAGAATTTTTTTGCTTAAAAACAGTTTTATTTTTACCTGACTTAATTGGATTACAAAAAATATATTTAACTCAATTTCAACTTACCTATTAATAGCAGTTGACATTAATGTTAATTAGCAAAGTAAATATATGATGTAGAGATATTTTAAATTAGGATAATTAGTTTGTAATTTATTTTAATGAAAAAACCTTAAAATACAACAATATGCTTTCAGATTAGTGCAATGCTACTTCCCTGTATTCCTAGTTTAATAGGCTGGATAGCGGATGAGTCCAATTAGCAAACTGGTTTTTCAAATTAGAATCTAATTTTGTCCGATTATCCTAGATTGGAAGAGGATCGCTTTTGTCATTCTCGTTCTTCATTTATATTAGTACTATTTTCCGATAATAAAAAGCTACCATTTGTAAAAAAGTAAAAAGAATTTATCGTCACGTATTATTATGCTGATTTTCAATTTTACAGCAAGTTTTAAACAAGTTCAGTAATTTTATAATAAAATTGTAATACTCATAGTTAAATAAAATGTGTATATTTTAAACTAAATTTTCTCTAAATTGGCTTAGCCAAAAAAGTCTTCTTTAGCCGACAAATAATTTAATTTTTTTGGTCCAATTAAATACTAATTCCTGTATTTATTATGTTTTCAAACTAAAAAAGTTTTTCTGTTTTCAGTTTTTTTTATTATTACTTTCGTAATGATCATCTTTTTTGTTTTTATTGAATACCCGTATTTTTACCGACTTTTCATTTATCCTTTGAGCTTTTCCAAAAAGTTTTTGATTGAATTGAAATCAAGTATGAATGAATAGCCCACTCAAATAAGCGTATTTTGACCTTTCACATGGACTGTTTAACGTGCATTACAGCATGGTTCGGATTATTATCTTGCTGAAATATCAACACGGGTAACAGTTTATTCTTACCTGTCATTTTTTTTATTGTTAGATAAGAAAATCAATTTAAGTTATGTAATCGATACTAAAGCAGTTATTATAACACATTGCATGGTTCGTTTTATTAATCTTGTCAATAAATAAAATTTATTTCTGAAAAAATTTTCACTAGCACGATAAGTGAGATAATTGCAATAAATTGAATACACTTTTATCTAAACATGCTGTTGCATCAAAAATCGTTAATAAATTTTATCAATGTATACTTTCACCCACAAGGAATACCTAATAATTAAACAAGCTTATTTATCTTTTGAGGTTTATAACAGTAATTAAAGCATTTTTAGTTCTAAAATATTCAGCTGAAGTTCTATTTTTAAATTTTTAATAATTCATTTATGAATATACTGAATTGATCCTACATTGTCAAATGTATCCTGTCAAATGTAATTAAAATTCCTAAAATGTATTTTTAATCCTCTAGGGTTTTTATTTGTATATTTATACATTTATAACAAAGAAATCTGAATTATTTCTAAAACTTGACACGAATAGTTGCTGTGCATAGAAAGTTATAGTGTTTATCATTAATTTAATAATTAAAAGAAATTTTTTTAAGTCAGGTTTTTGTTCCAATAAAACGTAGATTTTCAGTTTTACGAAGCATAAAATAGTTTTATATTAATTAATCTAAAATTAAATTCTTTATAATAAGGGGTTCGCTTCGTCGTAAAATTCATTTGTTTATGACTTTAATCATACTTTAAATTTTTAATTTCATTTAAAAAGCACCTACATTACCTTTCTAATTAGTATTTTTTGTACTTGTACTACGTATTTTATATTTTATTCCAGAATAAACAGGAACAAAATAAAATATAAACAATATCTCTCTTTTTTATTGAATTCTTCAACTTGTTGAAGCAAATTCATCTATTAATTAAAATTATTATTAGGTAGTTATAATTGTTTTGTAACTATTTTTTATTTTTTCTGTATATATATATAATTTTTTGTTGCAATTTGAGTTCTTTTTTTTTGTTACCGAATGGTGTCCATCATTGTGCCATCATTTTTTATGTCAGGATCAGATTGGTTCGGCAATGCTTCATTATAAATTATTACAGAAAATAAATTGAACAATATCGCATCCCTATCTCGCATCTTATGATTTTATTTCTTACTTTTCTGTAGGTTTTCCCTCGGGTTCTCCTTCGATACGGGCTGCTTTTCTTTGATGTGAACTGAATATAGCACTTATCGATGTCTTTGCTTTGTAATATTTTAATTCCTTGTTTATGGTTTACATTACCTTAAATCAATTAAACACATAGTACGCATGTCTATAATTTTAAACAAAGCACTGCTGTCGTTTTTAAAATGAATTTGTCTTGGGTTTAATTCTCATTCGATTTTTTTAAACAAATTATTACAACGTACGTGATTTCCTTTTTAATTAAACTAAAAATATCAACTTAGGCACTTCTGTAGAATACCCTGTGTTATAATTTTTAATTTATCGTTTCATTAAGTTAAAGGCGTTAAGTCATGGAACGCTACACGAGAGAACAGGGAACGAGCGTACTTTTTCCAAAATTAAGCCGGATATATTGTTAAAATGAATGACATCTGTTAGTTTTTTATAGCAAAAACTATTAATAAAATTGGAACATACTATTTGATAAGCTATACATCTATGTTGAAATATATTATAAAAGAAGCAAAAAAGTCACGCCATTTATATTGTTATAGACCGGAGGGTACTTAGCCGACAGAATCTGTTCTAGATTTTTTACTTTTTTTACAAAAAAAGTAAATTATTAAGTTTAACAATTTAACAAGTAAGGTTTTTCTAACGTGTGCTGAACTAATATTTCTTTTACCGAATTTTTTATAAAAATTTCGTGAAGCCTGGAGCTGCTCAATATAAAATTACCAGATAATTAAATTACTACTACTCCAGAATTTTTACAATATGCCTTTTTCTATAATTTTTTTCTAAAACTTCATGAAAATAAATATAAAAATGTTTGAAATTGCGTAAATTACTTTAAAACGATAAATTAAATTTAAATAAAAATATGTGCTCATGGATATTCAAGAACTCTTTTTTCATTTAATAAAAGTAAAACCGTTCAGAACTGAAAAAGAAACGTTGACATCTTGAAAAATATGTCCAGTTTTGGTTGAAAATTTAGAAAACTTCTTAGACACAATTTAATGTCTAATTAAACACGATTTTTATAGATACAGCTATAAATTTTGTAGAATTTAAAAGATGGCATTAAAATGAAGCGAATAACTATGGGTCAACCTAAATTTTTTCTTTAATTACCGAAATAATCAAATTTAAAGTTTTGATTTTTTACCTAAAAGCTGGTGAATAGTTCATTCTGTGGACGGTTCGTATGCTCGGCGTAAATATAGCTACAGCACTTGTTTTTATGGTCGGGGAAGCCTTCAGTTCACTTTCAGCTGTATTACTACTAACAATGTATTATAAATTTATTTAAAATAATATTTCGTCTTTGCAGTTCTATAATTTTTAAATTCGGTCACGCTCTAGAGATTTTTTTAATTTTTTTATGTACTGAGAGATCTGGGTTTCTCTAGATAAGCAGTGGGTACTTTAGGAACTTTTTTAATGTTTTAAGCGACTCCAAGATTCACCAACAAACTAGATTTGACGTTAATCAAGAGAAAAATGAATAATTTTCTGCAGAATTATGTATAGCGTACTTTATCATTTTTTAATAATAATAATAAGTATTAGTTATTTAAAAATTCACTTGCTATAAAGCTTCAGTTACGTTTATTTTTTTTAATTTTATGACTTATAGATTTCAGGTTCTTACATCTTACAATCTTACATGTCTGATTTATTTCATCTTCGATTTAAGAAATCTGTATAATATGCAGGAAGATCAGTATTAATCTAATCCGAGGAAAATAATTTAAAAAATTTATTGCACAAATAATTCTAAAAATTGAAAATATGGTTGGCAACCCTACAAATCTCTTCGCTTTATAACGTACATTGTATATGCTTTGATCAACTTTAATTTAGAAAAACTGCGCTCACTACTGGAGATATAGAGAGAATCAGCAAAATTTATAGGGCAATGAATAAATTTAGCATGACATCCAACAGGTTAACTTTTTAAAAGCCAAAACGTTTTGTGATATTACGATTTTGGACATTCTTTTTGCATTGGCTTGCAATTTACTACACAGCTTCTACGAGCAGTAAGCGGTGTTATCAATGTTTTGGCATCCAATGGTATTGACATTAAGCAATGAAAACAAAACACTGTAACATAATAAAACAACTGAACGTTATTTTATAATAAACTATTTTTAACATCGAAAAATTCAAATTAATAATTCAGCTAATTAGATAATTAACTTTTAAAGATCTTTAATTTTTATAAAACTTATTTTTAAAAAATAAAAGATAAGCAGAATTAATACCTAAAAAGTGACGCGCAGATAGACTTAATTAACGAGCTTTTACCAAACTCTCTTCTACATTAAAATTACCCTTCGGGCTATAGAAACGGATTTTTTATTTTTACGACTAGTTTTTGAAATTTTGAAAGAACATTCTTAAAATTTGAATCTTTCAAATAATTATATAAACAAAAAAGTTTCTACATTAATTTTCCTCTTTGTAGAATTTAAAAGATGGAGCGATTAAACTAAGGATCAACTTACATTTTTACATAAAAGTTGAAGTTTTGCTCATTTCAAACACATTAAATAAGTGCAACAAAGTGTTTTAGTCAGCGGAGTCGGCCGCAGTTGCTTTCTAGAAGTGTCACAATAAACAACAAAATTGAATTTTGTTAATTGCAGCAGAATTTAATTTAAAAACAAAGATGTTGTCTTTCCAGCTCCGTGATTTTCAGGGATGCTTTTACTGATTATTAACCGTATTTTTTGAGTTAGTGCGGTTTTCGGGAATGTTTTTGCCAAAAAATAAGGACCAGAGAATAAATTGGTCTCAACTTTTGCTATTTTATTAAAATTATTGTTTGGATCGAATGCTTTTACTAAAAATAATAAAAAGCTGTAATTTTAATATAATTTAGGGCCTAACAGCTGCGATAGTAATGTAAAAATTGCTAAATTATGCCAAAAAACAGTTTTATAACATTAAGACAAGCCATGGGCGGAGCTTACTTTTGAAAACAGCAAAACAAAATAATAATCGCATTAGGTTTTTTGGCAATTAGGCAATTATTTTTGATTATTATTTTAATACAAAACGTTTTAATTTGTAGGCGAGGTTAACATAATTATTACTCCCAAAATTATTATCTTTATTACTTCGTATTATTTATTAATAACTTAATAATCAATATTATAATTATGGTGCGTAGAGAAAGAGTAAAAAATGAGTAGAAAATGTAAAATAAAATTATGTTTTTAAAGTTAAATAAAAATTTAACATTTACTTATTACATTACTATTTTTTAACTTATTAACCCTGATGATGCTGTGGTATTAGCGAAACCGGTTGAGAATGAGCACTATAATCCAAAAAAAAATGTTTATATTTTAAATAATTGAAAAGAAATTATTTAACTGATCGGTTCATATTATTTTTACTAACCACGATTAATATTATTTTGCAAAGTATAATAAATATATATATTACTATGTTAATATAATTTAGTAATACGCTTGCCATAGAAATAAGTAAGAAGTTTAAGAAAAATAATTAAAAAGCAGAAATTAAAAAATTTTATTATTAGAATAAATTATAGAGCTTTAATTTATACATTGCAATCCACCAAAACTTTTTATTTTATATTTTTAGAATCCGCGATCTGAAATAATCAATGGGTATTAGTTACATTTATACAAAATATTGCATCCTGTAAAATTGATATTTATATTTACTTATAGGCATTATTAATTTTTTTCAAATTGTTTTTTTTTAATTGTACTATATCAAGTTTTGATGGATTCGTTTTTATCAAATAAAAACTTTATTTATTATTTAATTTTTTTGATTTCAGTATGATCATTTATTTTATTTTTAAATGCTGTAAAATAAATATGCTACGATCGTTCACTTCGAACGCTGAAAGCAATAGAAAAAAAGTAGTTCAACAATTTTGTTAATTATTAAAGCTTTTTTTATCAAAGCATATTAAGGAAAATAATAAAAAGGCAGGAAAAATTCTGTAAAATTGATTATGAACTGGTTTTCTTCTAAACATAATTTACTTTTTAGGTTTTAATTACAACAAATTTTTTGACTTTTAATATTTTATGTTTCTAGTATCCGTTGAATCGAAGAAACTTTTTTGATTTATTGAAGACAGATGATCAAACGAAATTCGTTTTACTGCAAATTGTATTTTTAGCTCATTACTTTTTCTATAATATGATATGTGGCTTATGTATCAATTCCTAAGAGAAAAAATTTGCAAACAAAATTAAATACAAATCTAATATTAAATTTGCGCTTCGAAAACGTCGACGCAGTCTATAAATCTCACAACTTTTAATTTATTGTTGTTTACATTTAGAGATACACAAAACATTATTTTACCTACATTCACTAAATTATTGGTTACACCAACAGGTGGTATTAAACGCTTTCATTTAAATATTTACAAACAACAAATCAAGAACATCTACAAAAATCCAATAAAAAGTCATAAAATTAAATTGTTTACTTTTGTGCGAGTTATAAATATTTATATGTATCTAAATACAACTGAAGAGAAAAAGTTACGTTCCAGGGTGCCACTAACTTTTTATTCTCGTAACTCGTGTAGCTTTTTACATCCTCATAAATATTATAGAAAGGAAATAAAGTTTCAAGTGACCAAAAAATAGAAAAAACAAATTAAACTGAAGAGCTGGATAAAATGCAATCAATTGTACATATAATGAAATAATTGAGTTCAGCTTCGAGCTGAACAAAGCACATATGTCGGTCGTACCTAATTTGATTAATTCAGATTCCATAAAAAACTAAGAAAAAAACCCATACTATGGTATTCAACTATCGACCACCGATTTGAAATTATATACAAAAATTCTCGAAAAATTACATTTTTAAACCCAGACCCTGAGGGTATAATAAATCAAGGTTTGTTCAATTACAAAAATTTTGTCTTAGCAACAAATATTTTAGTCAACTCGGTAATGTTTTTCCCTGCCTCAACAAAGATTTTGCTAAAATATTAAAAATGTGGAATGTAAACAAAATTTTTTCCCTTGCTTATTGGAGAAGCAAATCAAACAAATTAACTGCTCGCCAACGTTTCGGACTATATATTAATCCATCTTCGGGGCTAAAATATAAAAACAGAGGTGCTACATTGTAGCACATCCGAAACGTTGGCCAGCAGTTAATTTGTTTGATTTGCTTCCTCTTTACACCCAATATTCGTCTAATTTATTATTAAAAATGTGTTAAAAACAAAAACATAGTTCTAGGAGTTGGCAATAACCGCAATAACCTAATTTGAGCGACAAAAAATTCTTTTTCTATAAAAATTTTATTTTAATACCTCATTTTCCAAAAAATTTTCTGAAAATTTCATTCATTTTCTCAGAAAATTCCGATGACCTTATTTACGCTTATTTTATTTTGATTCTAAAATTTTTATAAATTTTTTAAATTCTTTCCAGAAGGACAACAATTTCTTCGGGGTAGTCATTTTTTTGGAGTATACTAGATTGTGACAGTAATCTGAAAATAAATTTAGGAATAAATGCGAAAACACAATAAGGAATTTAAAAATTTTCTAATGAAATTATAATGGATGACAGCGTAGATTACGAATACAGGCATTAAAATTTATGGATAATTAAAAAATTCGGGTAATAAAGCCCAAAAAACCGAAGAATTAAAAAGCGGCTAATGTATTGGCAGTGTCCATAATATTATTCCCGTCCATAGTATGTTTTTATTTTATTAAAGTAATTTAATGCATAAGTTACACAGGAAAATTACAGGATGTAAGATAACCCATGATTAGACAACTAGATTTTAGATTGCGCTCCGGTCTGCTCCGTTCCGGACGCTCCGGGCCGTTTTGACAAACGCTGTACTCACTAAAAAAATCCCCCTAGAACAATCCTACTCGACAAAGACGCGGATCTTTATTTTTAAGTTAAATTCGGTTATAATTAACAAAATACAATGTAAAATTAATTTATTAAAATATGTTTGCAGCTGCATATCTAAACAGTCAACTGAGGTCAGCTTCGCCACTAAAACACACGGCAGTACGTACGACACTCGTATCATCAACACAATGAGCTCTTTACAGGCTTTATAAAATCGATTATTTTCTAAATAGTTCGACATATGATAGTTCGCTCATAGTTTATTTGCTTCACTTTAATGTTATCTACCAAAAAATTTTATCTAGAAGAAATAATTATTAATTTATTTTATTGTACTTGTATATTGTCCAGGTGTGGAGATGGGGAAACAACAGGTATAAAATAGCAAAGCCATCGAGTTCGGCTTTTGTAATCTGCTCCCACAATTAATTAAAAGTTTATGTTACGTGTAAAAATAAAATTTAATTTTGATAGAAAAGTGTTTTTATAATTAACTGGAAGTTGTTTGTCGAAAAAGTAAAGTCAACAGAAACTGTAAAATAAAACGAATGTAGGCGGAAATAATAGAAAAATTAAAAAAAAAATCAAATTGGACATTCAAATGAATGCGTTAAATAAAAATTGAAACGAAAATTAAAGTTATAACTTATAAAAACAAAAACTGTTTAATTAACTGATTATAATCATATCAAATGTTTAGAATAAACCAAAAAATTCACAAACACTTTTTAGAACTAAAATGTTTAAGTTAACATAATATAAATACACCGTATGTATATTATTGCAAACGTTTTCCCTATACTATGGCATCATCAGGCCATCGCCTGAGAGAGAAACGAGAAAATTCCCGTATTTATCCACCAAATTGCAAGAAAAAAGGGAGAGGGTAGGAGGGGGTTAATATACTGAAATGATTTTTTTCGTAGAGAATTTATAATCATTTGTATTGCTTCGGGTTAACCCTGGATTGCAGACACTATGGATGATTTTAGGGCGAGGGTTCTAGCGTTTTCAAAATAATAGTAAAAATTTTTAGTCCAAAAAAATAAATAGTTCTCCAATAACAATTATTAACTCGCATGTAATTTAATTCCAATATAAAATTAAAGGAATCGAAGTTTTGATTCTCGCTTTATCCAAATCGCCCGCTTATCAACAGCACCATTCGTTCCTACGAATGCAATTTAAATTTTCCAATTTTAAATAATTTAAATTTCAAAGTTTATTAATCGAACTATTGTTTTTCCAAATTAATCAACCAAATCAATTATAGTTCAGTAGCCACTCATAAAAAATATCCAAAATAATTCCAAATCTCAAAAATATACCTCCAAAAAAGCGCAATAATGCATTTGCATAAAATTACTTCATTTAATCAAACTCAAAAATTTACTCACAACTTCAAAAATAAATTTCACAAAGCTAAAAATCAACAAGCCAAAAGTCGTACCGCTTACTCTTGCGGCGACCCGTGGCAAAAAGCCTCGTATCTCGGTCGATTCGCCCCTACCTCTCTAATTTACAATGTTACAATTTAAACTTTGTAAAATCAAAATTGTCTTTAAAATGCACAGGGTGGGTGCGAATCCCTTTGAAACACGACAATACATAGGGTGTATTTATATTGTGTTAACTTAAACATTTTAGTTCTAAAAAGTGTTTGTGCATTCTTTGGTTTATTCTAAAAATTTTATATGATTAATATCGAGTTACACTACCTAAACCACTTATCTATTGATCATATTAACTAATTATAGTTTATTAATGTCAACATTATGTTTCGAATTTCAGATTCTCATCAGACAACTCTGGAAATATTATGTAAAAGATTGAAAAGTTATGCAATTAAATTTATTAAAAACTAAAAAATAATTTGATTTTTCATTGCAATTGAATTTAATAGTCAATTTTTACATAGTACTACCAGGTTTGTCTGATGAGAATCCGAAATTTAAAACATAATGTCACTATGTAACAAATTATAATAATTCAGTTGAATAGTGCAAAATTTAAGGTGGGAAATTTATATGATATTTGAACATAAGAACAAACATTCGTTCAATTAAAATCAGAAGTAATCTGCAGCAATAAAAATTTTACAGGTTGTTATTCAAAGCTTTATGAAAACATTGTGAAAAAAAAACAACAAATAAAAACAACGATTATAACGTCATGTATTCAAGTAATTGTAATAGTTGGTTCTTCAATTTGAATTACCGCCTTCTCAAATCAAAGTTACAAACCAAACCAAAGCTGTGATCGTCAGACAAACCTCGCACGATGTAATCCCCCTAGTAGTAACACTTACAAGTCCTTTTAAATTTGCGGATAGCTCTTTGAATATTACCGTGGTTACCTCGTTTACTAACCTCAAACTTAAGCTTTCAGTTTTACGTCCAGTGGCGTAACCACTGCTAGGACACCTGAAGAAATAATTAGTACACACAAATTAAATAAAACACAGGATTCGGTTTAACGATGAATATATATATTTAACCGAAAAGAAAAAAAAGATAGCCCGACAACCAATTTACCAGCAAAGTTAATCTCCTTGATATCATTTAATTCAGAATACTTTAGTTTGAAATTTGATTTAATAACTGTTCGATAGTTAATCCCTCTGATTGTAATGTTTTCTAATCAATTATTCATATTTAATGACCAACCACAATCTTTATAATATTTTGTAAGGAAGTGCATATATGTATATTTCGATGTTCAACTCAATTGTTTTTATATTATGTAAGAACTTTAAATAATAACCCTTATATTATGCTAAATTATCCGCTCTTATATAACTAATACCTCGTCAACTTAAACTAAGATTGTCACCCTTTTAATATGTCGTCAGCTTAAAACTAAGATCGTCCCCTTAAATTTCTAATTGGTCATTTTCTTAAATCTAAAAGTGGTCCGTACTTAAACTAGCAAATAATCATAACCGCAAATAATCATGAAGAACTTTGTTAAAACAGTTCTTTAATATCGTAATTCAATTGGTATTATCTTATATGTATTCAATTGTTATTATCTTATATGTGGTCGCAAATAATCATAAGGAGCTTTGTTAATCTTTATTAATAACTGTCCTGAAATATCAGAATTTTGTACGATCTCATTGAGAGATATTTGAAAAAAGAAAAAATGAGAAACATCACAGAATTTGCTTTATCATTTCCGACCCTATAATAAGATTAACCTTTTCAATGATCAACCATTACTGCGATATATTGCCACGGCCATCTTATGATTTTAAGCGTCCACTCAACTTGTTGCGCAATTCATCTAAATTAAGTTATCTAATGCTATATATATTTTCCTACTTCAAACAACCACCTTCATATTGTTTATCTTAAACAAATACCCCTACTTTTATTGCCGCGATGATCCCTAATGTTTTATAAAGATATGTCGTAGGTTGCATATGAATAATTTATTTCTTCTCTTAAATTAGCAAATTCCGTTTAAAAGATAATAGTATTAAATCACAATCTCGAACAGTAATTAAATCTTAAAACTGAAGATGAAGTAAATTTTGAATTAGTTTAAATGCATACACGTGGCCCGATAATCTATTACGAAAATTTCTAACAACTCGCTCTGTTTTATTTAAAACATTATAATAAATAAATTTATTTAATTTACATATTTTAAATTTGTTGATAACTAAAATATATTTGAAATAATTTTAAATTCAATTATTGAATAACTTTTTCTTAAAACATTCCACGCACCAAAACCACAACCGTCTCCCCCGACGTTCAAAAATGTAAGGGCCTTTGTTACCCTCTAACGACAAAAATTCTAACGGAAATTCGACTTCCTGCGTTTCTTTAAACACCTCTGTTGCCAAATCGTGGTATTTTAAAGTAACCAAAATGAACTAAATTTAAAATTTCGCGCCCATTATATTCAAATTCAAATTTACAATATTACATAATCTTTAATAACTTTATTTGCTGTTTTTTTTCAAAGTGTTTTCATAAAGTTTTGAATAATAACCTATACAATTTTTATTGCTGCAGATTACTTATTGTTTCAATAGAACGAATGTTTGTTCTTATAAATTTCCCATCTTAATATATAAATATGTAAATGACCTGAGAACTTTCAGATTACAATAATCAAGTATAAAGTGGAAGGAATAATTAAACCGCCTTCAAATACCTGAAATATTTTATTTCTGAACCTGTAAATTAAGTTACAGGTGTAAAGTGAACAAATAAAACAATCTCAATAAATGAATGTTAATGAGGTTGCATAAGTTACTATTACTGATTTTCTACACATTAATTTTTTTTACATATTTTTAAATTTAAATTTAGATTTATTACTTACTGCCAGTTACCTACTGTTTTAATTTTATCAATTAATTTAATATTTTTAATTTTTACAAAATTTCAATAAATTTCCATAAAATATATTAGCTCTAAACTTTGCAATTTACATTACAGTAAATAATTATGAAATATATGAAATATGAAATTACCATAACTTGAACCAACAACGCAACGCAACCATCTATTTAAATCATTTGCCAAATTCAAATAACACAATTTTAAAATTAATTGAGTGTGATTGATAAAAAAAAACTAGAAAATTTAAAAAAGAATTAGACAAAATTAAATTTATCGCATTCTCTAATGGATACCAAATAAAATTAATCGATAACTTTTATTACGTCAAATCAAACAAAAAATTCTATCTAGCTCAATATACCCTAATATTTTTAATAAAATAAACGTGAACTTTAATGTCATTACATTTCTCGGCGAAAGGTCAAACAAAGTTGTTAAATATTTAAAAAATAAAAATTGCAATGGACAATAAATTTCTTAATAACGCGAAATCAAAATCGGACATTTTGATTGGTACATTGGTTTTACCGGTAAATCTTTCAAAACATAACTTGATGAACTACAAACGGGGAAGAGGGTATAAAATTTTAAATAATATCAAACAAAAAAATAAAAAAACTGGCATTTTTGGAAGCAATAGAAATTAATAAATTGAAATATTTATCTTCTTTATTAAATAGTTAGGTAAATAACCCCTTTATTTTTTTAACAAATAATTTACCCCCCCCCTTCTAACTTGACCTACACCTGTTATATTTGTTCATTAAAATTTTTTTTACCTTTACTCTAGCAAATCACCTCAAAAATATTTCCCCTCTCATCTACTCCCCTTCTCTTGCAATTCGGACGATAAAAACAAAATTTTTCTCTTTTAGTAAGTTTTAGTTCTAAAAAGTGTGTGTGCATTTTTTGGTTTTTCTAAAATTTTGATAAGAGAAAATCTAATAAATAGATTTTATTTTTTTAAATATTTTTTTATAATTTTATTTTTAAGACTTTTTTTAAATAAATCTGTATTTGAGAAAAACGAATATATTTGATTGATTAACTAAAGATTGAATTGGTGATTTAATATAAAAATTGAATGATTGAAAAAATATTAAGAATGCAATTTTTGTAAACGTGTAAAATTTGCATTTTCAAACAGAGTAATGTTTATACATTTTTGTCGTTTTATATCCAGTTAGTTAAAAATAGATTATCATAAATATTGACGTTAACAAATGGTCTTGATTGTACCAGTTGATTTAAATTTGATGGATAGTAATATTGACAGTGCGATAGTATATACTTTGTTTATTAAAATGTTATGAGTCAATTAAACAGGTAAAAGGTTATCGGTATCGATTTATACACAATATATAAAAAACCAACTTGAAAATATTGTAAATTTGCATATATTTGTATATAAAATAGTTGAACTGTGGAGTTAAACTACATACTTTCACTGCGATCAGCCCAGCAGTAACTTAATCTTAATACATTGCTATGATTTACCCTAATGATTTGGGTGTACACTTAACTTTTTAAAAGTATTTACTTTCTTACGATATTTTTAATTTAACATTTTTTTAACATTGAAGATTATAAATACAATTATCGTTTAACCAATTTTAATTAATCGGTTGAAAGAATAGTATCGCTAGTGGTTGGTTTACTCGGTTTTCTGGAATTTTTATCTACCTTATATATTTTCTTTTTCCACATCAGTGAAGTTTCTTCGTTGCCGGCAATAAAGAACAGAAAAAGTACGATACCTCTTAAGGTTGCTGCAATACAAAAAATGTAAGTTAGCCACAGCGCGCCGATCAAAGCGCCGAGAAACCCAAACACCCAAGTCATACCGAGAACAAAGAACAAAAATAAAGCTAACAATATTTGTAATTTATAACTGCGGTGTTTCTGAACGCATGCTGCGGTTTGACTTGATACACTATAAATGATCATAATGAAAACAACTGCATTGCAAACTAATATGAAGATTATTGGGCATATGTAAGCATAGATCAAGTAATTTCCAGCGATATAGCAAAAGTTATGAGCGTTAAGTCTGTAGCTTTGCATTGACGCTGAAATCGTAACGACAACTGGAAGTAACGGAACGATCCATCCTACAATAATACATTTTAGTACAATATTACTCTCTTGGGGTGTAAATACCATGACAAATCTTCTGTATTGTAACATTGCCACGACAAACATCCAGCAAAATTCCGACACGACTATATAATGAAGACAAGCTGCAATTGCTTTGCAGGCTATTCCGTCTTCCGTGATAGCATACAATGAAAACATTAAAGCAATTTGTATTGTAATTGCTATACAGAAATTAATCAGTATCACATTTCCAGCTTTCCTTCTCCACGATTTGAACATAATCGCAGTCAGAAATATGGGAATGATCCCAAGCAGCGATAAAGCTGATCCCAACGCAGTTATGATGTTTAAAGCAAGGTCGTGCGGTGTTCTTACCAAATCGCCTTTAATTAATAAGCCAAAATGGGTCATATGATAAAATTCGCATATTTCTACTAATTCCCTTTCACTTTCCGCACTTGTTTCCCAGTGTCCGTGAGTACTAACCATCTCGTCGTTCAATCCGTAATTCCAGTAGGAGCAATCTTTTTTATTTTCGTACCTTTCACTAGTTCGAAGTGCAACTTTGATAGGACTCTTTAATGTTTTATAACCGGGAACGATCACTCCGACTATTTTAGATCGGCTTTGTTGAACTGATTTATTATTTGTTTCTCGAAATAAAATATCGTCGTAGAAAACCACAATTACTAACATAATGTGCGTATCGATGGCAATTTTTTCTTTTATTTTATCTACTTCTTCCGAAGGAAATAAAATGGAGGTATCTAATTGCTTGTCCTTTATTATGCTTTCGAACGAAGTGTTCTGATATAGTTGGACGATTTTGTACGTTTCAAAATTTTTCTTTTTCAAAGTGTTATACATTGCTAAACCTCGTACGTCGCTCTTTCTCAGATCGCTTATTTGAATAACTAAACGTGGCAAAATTTTAATCCACGGTTTGTCTATGTGATTAATAATAAAGTTATCTAGTAGAGAAAGTAGTCGATCTGTAGAATTTAAAAATGATTGGGCCACTTGCATAGTCTCGTTATCATAATTCATCATATTGTTGATAATCGCGGAAAAATCATTCTCGTTTATTCTTTCGTCTTCTGTTACGCTGATCCGTTCCAAAGCTGATGTTGCCAAATGAACATCTATGGGTTCCTCACTAATGCTGTCTTCTGTTACCTTCAATAAACTTTGGGTGATCTCTAGCGTGGAAGCGTTACCGTGCACCAAGTTAAATAATTCGTTGGTGGTTTCAGAATACTCTGTATCGTTGTAGCAATTTCCTACAGGTTCGCCCCATTTGACACCATCTGAAGAAGTCCGTAAGCATTTTCGGGTTACCGGTAACATACCACGGTTTTTATCCAAACATAGCACGTTTGAAGGTATTGCAGAGGCTCCCACAACAGTGGAAGGCCATATTAATGTTTGGTTATCCGGGGATAAAGTAGTATCTCTTAAACAAATATCGTAACTTCTAAAGCTTTCAATTGAAAACCCACAATCAGTTTTATTTAGTATAAGTAATATTTCGTTAATTTCATCGTATTGTTCCTGCAAAGTTATCGAAGGACAACTTGTTGTTAAGTGACAATTTACATAAATATGTTTATAATTTTTTCCGTATCTGCCACTTACGGGTCTTAACGACACGATATTGGTACAATTTTCCAGAAATCCTAACGTAAATACCTTAATGTCTCGACAAATTTTAACATGAAATTTTTCTACAAAGGGGTCCACTCCTGGTGAACTTTCCAAAAAACGATATTTTACTATTATCACAAATTCATTATTGCATCGTTCTAAGTTATTTTTTGCAACAATTACGTTACTTTCTATAACTTTATCTGATGAAAATTCAAATGCATGGCACCAATAACGACTAGCACTTTTTGTAATACCAACTAAATACGCCTTTTTTGTGTTATTAGAAGAATCTAATAATTGGTAAGAAACTGAAGACATAAATCCATTGTCTTTAGAATCAGAAAAGCAATAAATGTCAACCGAATCTATATCGCTAATCGAACGAAAATTTTCCACTGTCAGTTCCACGCGATTTGCTGTTGTGTTAAACGTTAAAGTTAAAGATGGTTTTTTCAGATCTAATGGAACTTCGCAGAGCGCGCAATCGAGAGTTTCATCTTTACATAACATCCATCCTCCACACGGAAAATCATCAAAATTCAAAGCTCCTTCGGAATTTTTACAATTATGCAATTCAGACCAATCTGTATAATTAACGGTTTGGTTGATTGTTTTCCAATAATAACTTTCCAAGTTTGAATTCTCTTTCTTATACATTCCCATCCAACATATATTTTTATCTTGACGTAAAAAATCTTTTAGTAGTTCATTTTGGTATGGATATATTGGTTCAGCTAATTTGGTACAAAACTGTTCTTTTTTTGGTTTGGATTCATTGATTTTTTTACAGAAGCACGTTGGTTTGGAGTCATAAAAGCCACTAATCATGCAATTCGTATATCTGGATGAATTACATATACCAATTAATTTGGCTGATTGCAATGTTTTATACGAATACACGCATAAGGTATCAAAACGGTCAGAACAAGAAACTCTTTCAAACATTGAATTACTCATCACAATACAACTGGATTTCAGATCACTTTTATTCACATCAATTTCTTCTAACAGTTTCCCGTAGTTTTTTCCATTTTTCTGATGTATAAAAATGGGGTATCTGCTGCTTGCGTTTCTAAAAATGTTTATCCAAATCTTATGATATATTGATACGTTTTGATAAAACTCGATGATTTCGTTGTATGGTATCGAATGTAAATATTTGCAAGGTCTTTCAAATTTTTGCTTAAGTTTCAATTCGTAACAATAAGTGCCATCATTGGTTGTATAATTTCTTAACCCAGGAGGGCAGCCATTGTCGTCATTCGGCATATGAATGCATTCCGAAGTTTCAAAATTTTTTATTCTTGATTTGCTACTCAAGATATTTAAAAGTAAACTTTTTGAATTGTACTGACATTCTATTTCCAACGATTTTGATTTTATTTCTTGCTCGACTTCGCAATTGGATTTATCTTCTTTTTGTTCAATAATCGTCTGAAATAAAAAAAAATGCATTGGATTATTTCCTCAATAGGAAGCCGTATCCATCACTGATCCAGCAGGTTTATTTGAAATTATTTTTAAACTTACATTTTGTTTGGCTGTTTTATGTAAATCCTTGGTCCAGGACATTGTCAATAGCAAATACATCACATAATGAGCTATAACATAAATAATAATTAAATTAAATATTCCAGATAAGCTATTGCCTACTCACCTTTTGTCATATTGTCAACGAATGCTTAAACTAATGTGCTTTTCATAATAATAAAAGCTTTGGTGGATAAATTAAATATATTAATGATAGCTTATCACCATTATCAAAAAACAATTTTATTACCAAAATAGTGCGACATCGTTGACATATGCTTATTATATTGAAATGTAATTTTACACAACGGTTATAGCACGTAATCTGTTAATAATAACGTTTTTCACTTTCGAAATATAATTAACACTTAAAAATAACGCGAAGCGTAACGATAGCAGTGCTCTCTTAATTTTTATTAAATCTATTAATAATCAAATTAAAGAAAGATTTTTTTTATCCAAAATAGAGAAACAAGTTTCTCGAATCCAGTCCATTATTTACAAAGTACTTTGTATTATCTTTCAATTAAAATATCTAATATTTCTTATTTTTCCAGTGACAGCTGAGAAATCTGCAACCGAAGAGGAGGAAATCAACGCGGAAAACGATTCAGAATTAAATGAAAAACTGAGTGATGGTGATCCACGTAAGACCATAAAAGTAAAACCGTTTGGAGGTCCTCTACTTGCCCAGGTGTAAGTTACCTAAACTATTTCTTTATTTCATTTTGAATCAAAATGTCGAATAATAAAATTTAAATGAAACAAACTAGCAGATCTTTACTACAAAATTTTCAAGTTTTCCTAGTTTTATTAAATTAAATAAGGATTAATTAAACCAGTATATTTAGAAATCGAGCACTTCGTCATTTTGATGATAGCATTAACTCCTATGTAATCAGCTCGACTGTCAACTTTTTAAAATCATCTACCTTGCACTATCATTTTTAGAATGCGATTAATTCTTTCGGTGGAATTAACTTGAGAATGATAGTTAATTGTCAATGTATTAACTATGAGGTAATAACCAGGTGTTATCGCCAAATATTCATCCAAACATTAATGGTGTTTCTTTGCATAAAATAATAACCGTTTTCGGGGCACGATTGATCCTCTCGGTGGTATTAACTTGAGAATGATAGTTTGGAATCAATATAATCTTCCTGCCAATGTCACATAACTATAACAACTACATCAGCACGTGATGTAGTATCAGCTGTTCGTTGTTTAAAAATCTCGATCTGTTTTTTTTTTTATTTATTTACAGTAACATCAAATAATTTGTTTGTTTAGAAAAATTTGTATTATAAATTATCACAAATGTTGCCAATCTATGTTTTAATTTGATATTATTAGTGAACTTGCAAAAGCTGTTAAGTACATTTTCATAAATCATGATTTTAATCTGAAAACTCTTGAAATCAAGAGCTTAACAGTAATTTCATAAATGTTGATTAGATTTGATTGGTTTACTTTACTTATAATTAAACACCCCAGAAAATATTGGTTTTCAGTTTCCAAATACTTTTTCAGGTTTTCAACTTAAATGTTTTAGAGCGCTTAATCTCGTTTTGCTATATTATTTGCAACAATGCAAATTGTTATAAGGTAAATTATATCCTTTAAGGGTTTAAGGATATTCTCAAACGCGAGGTTTGCGCGTGCTATTTCGAAAATATTGCAATTTATTGCACTGGCTGTGTTCAACTCCAACAATAAAAAGTTGTACGAAACAATATTTAATTTATTTTTAACGATAATAGGAAACTGATATTTATTTTTTCTGTATGTCGTATTATTGTTACCCCCCACGCCTCACCAACGACCTACCATTTTCTTTTTATTGCATTTTCTATAACAAGCTAAATATACCGCAATAAATTTCTTTTATAACTTGAAAATCAATCGACTAATTCCTATAATCTCACCATATTCGCCATGTTTTGCAAAATTGGTTAGTCTACCAACAGCAGCTGTTCCTTGTTTACTGACGCATAATATTATGCTTGCTTAAAATTTATGAAGATGTCCTAATTACTAAAATTAGAGAGAAATACTTGAAAATTAATATAAAATATTGTTGAAACATTTCTAAAACCTTTTAATTCAGCATTTGTTCCAGTTTTCCACTATGCAGATGAATTAAAAAAGTGCAAAAGTAGGAATTTGTTTTAACTGCTTATTTTTAAGTACATAACAAGATGCTTTTCCCACTTAAAGTTTGCATATTAATTTGCATTTTAAGTTTCTATTTTGTTTTAAGGATCTGTTCATAAAATTGCTTCTTATATTTATTTATGAATTTGTTATAACTTTTTCTAGTATAATTTTATTTTCTAAAAAGTAATTTAAATTTCGCTCAAAACAATATTATTTATTATTAATATAAATAAATTGTTAGTTTATTAACAAAAGAGTTATAAATAGCATTAATATTATTTACAGTACTAGCTGACGTACTCGGTGTTGCTCGGGTTTAGTTTGTTTAGCGCGCAATTCGATTTATATGCTATTCAATTAGTACTAAACATCAGAACTAAAGCGGCCAAATGGGGAAGGGGGGAGGGAGGAAACTAAAATCTTATGTGTGAAAATATGGGTATTTTATATTTAAAAATATTGAACTTCGGCGTTCAACTTTAGTTTCGCATTCCCTTTAAGTAGCCTGTCTTGATGCTTGTGTTTGGAGTTGTCTATTGCGTTCATCTTCGGTCTCACGTTCCCTTTGAGTAGCCTGTCTACAAATACAAGATTTGCACAATTGCACAGGAACCTAACTCGAATCCTAGTGAGCAAGTGTTACAAATTTGGTTCAAATCGGTTGAATAGCAATAAAACAAGCAAACTTTCCTATTTATCTATGTTACAATTTTCTTTTTGTAATTTTTCTATTGTCGCGCCACCTGTTGCTGACACAATGTTTGTTTGTGGGAATCTCGTTAATCCATTCGTGCGCGTCATCAACTGTGACTAAAATCTCTTTTGGATAGAATTTCCATAAATTTTACTTCATACAAACCTTATCCTGACAATTACGGGAACAATAAAACAAAAATCAGCCAAATCAGTCGAGCTGTTCTCAAGTGATGAACCAACATACATGCGTCATTTTATTTTTATAGGGTGTCCGGTGTACCAATGACCGTGGAGAACTTTTAAGGTAAAAATAAAGGACACTTTTTTAAAGAAAAATTTTTGTCCAAGTCTAAACTCTTGGGGAGTACTTTCTTTTAAAGCAAGTTTTTGAATTTCTGATTTCAAACAGCCTTAGCTCCGTTATTATTGATTTTGTAGGTTTAATGGATTAGAACTTTTTTAAAGAGCATTCGCTTATCTACAAATTAGGTTATAACCCTTATCGTCTAGAATCAACCCATTTCGAGTTATAAATTAAATTAAGGGAAAAAATGTTAAAAAATTCAGGTTTTTTTTTGCTTTTCTTGCGCATCCCGTATCTCTTAAACAAATTGTCTTAGAAAAAAACTGATGGCCTAAACCGGATAGGGAATTTAACGGACTATAATTCTGGTCAAACAAATTTTTTTGGGAAACCAACCGTTTTCACAAAAATTCTGAAATGAATGAGCAAGGTGTAAGTAAAAAAAATAAATAACTAATTAACAATATAAATTAATAAAATAATTAACGTTAATTTAATCCGCTTTATAACAATGTCACTCAAACGTCAAACGCTACAATATGTTTTTAAATTAAAACAAATTATAAATCAAATCGAGATTTTTATCAATTTTATGAATTTAGTTTTTTTTTAATAGAATTTTTTTGAATTTTTTAAGTATTTTTGTGGTATTCAGTAGTATATGATGTTAAAATAATAAAACCCAACAAAATGTTAAAATAATAAATTTTAACTGTTAAGTAAATAATTACATACTACAAAGAAGCATAATATTTAAAGAAACCAAAATGACAATAATTCACATTTAATAGGGTTGAACTTAGAATATTTGAATAAACAAGAAAATATAAATCTGAAAAAATTACGCTATAGCTATAGAATAAACTAAAGGCCATGATATTATGTTACAGAGTTTTTTAATTTTAAGTAATTTTTATCATTTTTATAGCGTAATTTTTTCAGATTTCTATTTTCTTATTTGTTCAAATATTCTAAGTTCAACCCTGTTAAATGTGTATTATTGTCATTTTGGTTTCTTTAAATATTATGTTTCTTTGTAGTATGTAATTATTTACTTAACAGTTAAAATTTATTATTTTAACATTTTGTTAGGTTTTATTATTTTATTTTTTTTTACCTACACCTTGTTCACTATTTTCAGAATTTCTATGAAAACGATTGGTTTCCCAAAAAAATTTATTTGACTAAAGTTGTAGCTCATTAAATTCCCTATCCAGTTAAAACCGTTAGTTTTTTTTTTTTCTAAACGTTTCGTTTAAGAGATACGGGGTTTGCAAGAAATGTAAAAAAATAAAACCTGAATTTTTTAACATTTTTTCCCTTAAATTAAAATATAACTCGAAATTCGTTGCTTCTAGACCAGCGGTTCCCAAATAGGGTTCCGCCAAAAAGAATTTCAAAATAGCGTAAAAATAAATTTTGCCGCTTAAAATATATTTTTTAACTTTTTTCCATTCCATTCGATGGCAATCTATCATGGAATGCCAACGTCCAGTCGAATTTTCTGCTATAGATTTCAAAACTCAATTA
Source organism: Cantharis rustica (assembly GCA_911387805.1). NCBI lineage: Eukaryota > Metazoa > Arthropoda > Insecta > Coleoptera > Cantharidae > Cantharis > Cantharis rustica. The sequence goes on from OU426879.1 coordinate 44,603,276, forward strand.
AAATTAGGTGCGATTTCCAATTGGAAAGTAAATTTAAAGAGGTAAATTTAAAGAATATCCGAAGTTGTCCAAACGTGCAAATCGTATTTTGCTACCATTTGCGAGCACATACAAGTGTGAGACAAATGTGTGAAACAAAATGTCATACTTTTCACTAATAATAATTGTAATTCTATAATAAATAATTTTTATACTTGGATTAACTTGGTCACTGCGGGGGCGGGGGAGGGGGGTAGTGTGCATACACAACCTTGTATGCAGTAAACAAATCGGCTTGGGGTTCCTCAAAATTTTTTACATTGCCCAAGGGTTCCGCGGTCAAAACTAATCGGGAAGCACTGTTCTAGACAATAAGGGGTTATAACCTAATTTGTAGATAAGCAAGGGTTTAGACCTGGACAAAAATTTTATTTAAAAATTTGTCTTAGAAAAGCGTCCTTTATTATCACCACTTCAAAGGTTCTCCACGGTCACAGGGACACTCTATATATAGTCGTGTTTCGAAAACCAAAAAATCATAATTCATTTATTTTGTAAATTATTTTAAAATTCAATTTTATTATTTATTTGTATCATATTGTATAAAATAGTTAAATTATTTGCTGTATAAAATAAGGTGGGGAAAATAAAACTAGAAAAAAGAAGGACTTGAAAGTTAGAAGTGGAAGAGTTGGGCTCAGGCCTTCACGTCGAATAGACGAGCGGACGAACTTCATTCCCGCAATGCAAATTAAAATTGTTAATTGTTTAAAATCAATAAAATAACTTAAGTTGATTTGATGTTTTTATTTAAATTAATAAAATAAAGTGAAAATTTAGTCGATGCATTAAAGTTGCGTCGCAGAACATTTGTTTAACCGGGCGTACTGAAGCCAGCTGGAATACCATATACGAAACAAGCGCGCACGTGAAGCAAAAGTCGAATACCACATGCAAGGTAAAAGAATGAGCATTTTAATTTACGATTTAAAAAAACTACAAGAGCTCATAGCTAAAAATAATAATTTGTGTTACCTCAGCGAATTTCACAAGAGGATGAAATACATAAATTTGTAAAGTTGAGGGCATAGCAATATAGATTTGCAATTATTTCTTTAGCTACCCCCTTCCTCCAACCTAATCATTTATAAAAAACTTAAAAATCCAAATAGTATGTGAATTAAAGACACAGAAGTTAAAAACTGCAATTGTACTTTTAAAAATCAAAGCGCTAAAGAATGTTTATTCATTTTTTATATTATTCAATAAATAAACGGAGCACATATAATTAATATTAAAATTGACTTAATTTTACGTTGGAACGATTGTTCATTTAAGCAAATGCAAGCATTATTTATAATGAATTGTAATACGAAGTAATGTGCAGATAAAATGATAAAAGTTCATTGATATGGTGAACAAACGCTAAGCTAGTAGGAATCATCAACATCATAAATGTCTTATCAGACACAAGCCGGTATGAAGCATAAATAGAAAAATAAATAACGCAATTATTGAAATATCTCTAAAAATACGACACAGCCAGTGTGCAACATTAATTAAAAGTAATTAATTTATTGGGTATCTACAATACTTTTGTTAAAAATTTTGATATTAAATTACAGTGATTGGCTTCATTCTTACACCCTGTGTGTAATAAATGAATTTTCTTTGTAATTATCTTACAAGAAACTTTAGATTACTTTCTTCTTTAAAAATGCTTGCTTTCCAAAGTTGACTACGATTTCAATAAATTTAACTGTTCTTTTTAATTACATTAATACAATTAGTATTGCTTATTTTCAAGTTCCAGCAATAAATTACTTTGTTACAAATTGTGCTTTTAACAAATTAAATTTTGTCGCCTATAATATACTCAACAAAAAGCATAAATTTCGTGTAGGTTTTTTTATTATTATAATTTAATTTATGTTTGTCGAAATTTTCTTTCGGAACGGAATTTTATATTTTCATATCAAAATTATTAGGTACGAGTAGAAATGGCAATTACAATTAACTTTTCAATGGGCGGAAATTACTTCAAATTGCTTATCTAAAATGTCTACACTTTTGTAAACTTTTCTTGATTTTTGTCATGAAAACAATTTTTTATTTTTGTGCTGTGGATATTGATATAAATTTTAGCTAAAAAGCTAATGGAAAATAAATTTAATTGCCTGTTGATGTTCATGTGAGCGTTTAATTAATAAATGTAGTGCTTAAATAATATGTAAATTTAACGAGTTCGAAATTAATGTAGCTAATAATTCTAACGTAATTAATTTCTTTTTCAGGGAAATATCTACAAGCCAACAAAACTTCTTCAAACTTTTAGATGAAAAAATTGAAAGCGTAAGTAAAGGCATTTTTGCTTCATATTAGTTAGTATAAAAAAAATTTATTACGTTAGGGGCCTGATTACGATTCAGCAAGTGAAGCTGAAAGGGCTGCCGAGCAAGCAAGAATACGTTCTTTAATGAAAGATTGGGAAACTGCGAGTGCTGGTTCACGATCGCTTCCATCAACGCCTAATCATCGCAAATTAAAAAGTGGCGATAAATCTCGTTCGAGTGATGGTATGAGAAACGGAGACGGCATCACGCGAAACATGGACCCAAATAGAATGCTAGAGAGAAGTCACTCGCAAGTTGCATCGAATAGTATACATCAATCGTATGGAATATCGCAGTCGCAGTATCGACCGGCAACTTATAATCCCGTTTACGAGCAACCCAATTCAGCTTCCTATTCATCGGCGATGCAGTATCAGGCGTTGAGTCCCATGTACATTACTCAGTCCACCTATCAACCTCCACCAAAACTTTATCCTAGTTATAATCAGCATGGTAGTCCAATCAAAATGGTATATCAAAACAACTCGATGAAACACATTCCATACGAGCAACCTCAAGTTACCTATAGTCCTAGTCATAAGGTATACGGACCAGTATTGAAAAATAACGTAACGTATAGTAACGGCGAATTTCTCGTCCAACAACAAATGTACAATCAGCAGCTACAATATCAGCAGACCAGAGAGTACCAACAGTACAGACAGACCAAAGAACAAATGCTGATCCAGCAGCAAGGCTACCAGTCTGCTAGAAGTTATCAAAATAGTGTTCATATTCCTATTGTAATGCATTCTCCACAAACTGATGTGAGTCCTTTACATAGAAAACAGTACGAAATGACGTGATTTAAAAATTAGGTGTAGAAATTAAATTTCATGTGTCAATGTTGAGTGTAAATATAATGAAAAATATTGAATGTTTATATAAAGTATTTACAAGACCACAATTTTCAAAATTATATTCTAAAGTTTTTCGAGCAATTTTTTAAAACATTTTTTAATAACTTTCAACAAATAAAGTTCAAATTTATAATACCATGAAACTTTTTGCTGCCCCAGAGCTTATATATGTACTACACCGTGGGAACAAAATATTTACGTAGAAAAAAAATAACATTAAATAGGCCAAATATCGTAAAAGAAAAATTAACGAATGTAAATTTGAAAATTTTGACTTACAAAGTTAGAAAAATTTTAATAGTATATGCCTTTATGGACAGAGATATAAAAAGTATAAATCTAGAATATTTATTCATTTTATTGTGCGAAGCGAATCAATATGTTAACTTTTATTTTTCAGAAAATTAATCCAAAATAAAATTTTCCTACTTGTGCGTTGTTTGCGATATCAATTTACAGATTATCTAAAAAAATATGTGTACAGTGGAATATTATTTATATAGGTTAATTAGACAGTTCCGATTATCATCGATCCACTTATGTGAATAGAAAATTATGGCTGAATAATTAATTTACTCTTCTATTTATATTTCCCTTGCTATAAAATAATAAAAAATAATCACAATTTTTCAATTTTGTTTCAAATGATCCTCTTTTTAAATATTTAAATATTTCGTTGTATTAATAACTGAAAATTTCTTTTGTGAAAATAAATTAACTTTATTGATTCGCTCGCTTAAAATATTTGACTCCAAATTTTTTGCGATGTAACTTTTCTATGGGCTTGAAATTAATTATGTATACAAATTAGTATTTAGTTTTATTAAGAAATTTTGTAAGAACTTAAATATTTATTGTTTATGATGTAAAAAATAAATGTCAACAGAATAAATTGTCTTTTTAGGGTTTTTTTAATTATTTATAATTTAAATTTGTAATAATTTAATTTTGTAGAACATTTAAATATAAATAAACAAAAAGTTATTTTGAACTTGTTTTATTTTATTCGTCAGCGTGTGGCAGCCTACCCGATGGAGTGAGCAACAAACTCCCTGGATAAAATAATAATGGAAACATCTTAGGTTCGAACATCGATCGAGGATTTTAGACAGGACATGTACTCCTGACAATTTATCACAAAGAACTTCGAAACGCAATGTCAATTATAATAATTACAATGCAATACTAATTTTCTTATTGGTATTTTTATAAAAAGTGTAAAAAATTATAAAAACGTGTTTTTAAATAAACAAATAAAAAAATGTTTTCTTAAATCTGATTAATATAGCTGGCAATCACCGGAGAAAAGACTGTGCTGTTTGTGTTCGAATCTGGACAAAGGTTTTTCTCTTCGTGTTCGTCTTCGCATGGATTTCTAGGTACACACGATACGGCAGGTCTAACAATAATGGCAGAAATACATTCGCAAATCCACCTCTCGTTTTGATCTCCATTTACAATGCTGGCTGTTTCTCCGCAATAACTCCGTAAACTTCCGTAATGTTCGCAATAGTAGTTTAACTAAACAATTAAAAATAAATACTTCAGATTAGAAATTTTCTAAATAGATAATATCAAATTAAAAATTAAATGTGATTTAGTGAATTGCGGAACCTCAACATTATTGTTAGCCATTTAAATTTATTGTTTTATTATGTACTAACAGATTACACGACTTTTATAGAAACCACTTGCATCACCGCGAAAGGTAAATTCTGGTGGATTACAGAAATCAGAAAAAGAATCAAATAAAAGTTTTGTTAACTTCCTACAAACTATAATAATAATCCAGGCGGTTTCACTAATTTATGAACAAGAAATTTAAATTAATAATTATTAAGGTTAACTGTTTCACACCGAGAATAAGAACGCAGTCTTTAAATTGAAGATTTAGATGCAGAGTTATCTAAAATGGTAAGAAAATTAATATCAACCTGAAAAAAAAATTTTTAAATTTGTACCTTCTACTTTATCGCATCTGTGATTACGTAATATTTATATTTTGTTGTAGAATGCCTAAAGTGAACCGGTGCGATGGACGTGGCAGTGTTCCAAATATAGAAAAAACAATTGCACCTTCAAATTGAACATAATAATTAGCCGGTTATATTGGCGCCCAATTTGCTTCTATTAACTGCCAGCATATTTAGCTCTTTTTCCATTAGAAGCTAATGGCAAAATTTGAACGTGTAATCTACCTAGTGATCTTTCTTTGTGAGTCAGCCATTATTTGTAGCCCGAAAATAATAATGCACAATGAACAATCTACCATTTTTATGAAACTACTAAAAATTAGTAAGTATTAAAAATGCAAATAAATAGAAAATAACTTAAAATAACTTAAAAAATAGGTTAGGTTATATTTACTTAACCTAAAATTTCATTTAGACACGTGAACTCTTCTAGTTTGGTTATCTGGTAAGTCCAACATTTATTTTAAAGTTTGGTTAATTTCTTGATTTTTTAAATTTTAAATTTTTTTAATTTTGTTTGGTATATTTGCTCGCACTTGTTATTTTTACTGTTAAACATGACTGAGGATCGATAATAATCGTGAAATAGGGGCCTTTATATTATGTTACAGGGTTTTTTTATTTTTATTTTATGGCGTAATTTTTTCAGAATTCTATTTTCTTGTTTATTCTAAGTTCAACTCTGTTAAATGTGAACTATTGTCATTTTAGCGTTTTTTTAAATATTATGTTTTCTTTGTAGTATGTATTCTGTACTTAACAGTTAAAAATTTTATTTTTTTAACATTTTGTTAGGTTTAATTATTATTAAAAATGCAGATTGCAATTGCAGTTTTACGTTCCATCTGCCGCAACATAATGAAAAGAAGCACGTCCACACTTTTTTTACTTCTACAAATAAAATTCATTAATGTAAAATGTCAACAACTTCTCAGAAGCAAACGAGTTTTTGAAACAAAAGATTTAAGCGTTAATTGGAAGAGATGAAAATATAAGTAAATAAAGAGAGCACGTAAATGATTACTATTTACTGCTACGTAATTAATTTTTACAATGCTACTGTAAAAGCATTTTCTTTCAATTTTCCTTTTATCTGAAATCAAGTGTATGCATAAAATTTTAGTTCTTCCTACGAGTCAAATATTAGTAATCGTCAGGATTCAATCGCAAAAAATTAAATTTTTACTTGTTTGAATATTACGTGAAATAAAAACTAAGATTTTCCAAAGCTTAGTTTTCATTTTACATAATATTTAAATAAGTAAATGAATTTATTTTAGGTACGCGACCACTCGGCGACGGTCAACTCCACAATCAGTCAACTCGGCGACCAGTCAATTCGGCGATCGGTCAACTCGACGACCAGTCAACTCAGCGACGGCCAATTTGATGACTAAATAATAAAAACATAACCACTTGACATTTTAAATTTTATTTATTACAATTTTTTCAAAAAATATTCTTATAAATCGCCGAGTTGCGATTTTGTGAAATTTATAATTCATCAAAATTATAAAGAATGTTAAGATCATCACTGACGAGAGAACACTACAAGAGTGGCCACTTCTATAAAATAACAAAAGAACACATTTATGGCAAAAATAATTAACAGATTTTAACGAAATTAATAAACATATAATTTAATTCCAAAATTTCATAAATGTAGTAACAATATTTTTTGAAATTAAAACCATCAATTTTTTTAAAATAAAAGAAAACTTTGGTTATATTCAATAACCTGTATGCTAATAAACTTAGATAGTAAATTTGTATTTATGTTATCTTTAAAATTAGGGTCCAGATAAATAAACTGTTGCACGAATTATCGCCGAGTTGACCAGTCGCCGAGATAACCGTCGCTGAGTTGACATCGCCGAGTTGACCGTCGCGGAGTTGCAGTCGCCGAGACCGGATTCGTGGCTTACGATGATTGACGGTTTTCTACTTGGCACAAACTAACAGACATTTCTCTATACGGAAGAATGGTTTAAGATGGAATTGTATGATTTTGTGCATTATTATAAATTCAAGCTGCATTTTTAAAACCTCAACAACAAATCAACAGTAAAAGTCGTCAGTATAAAAGTTTTTCAACGTGTACATCGTAGCTTTTATCTATCTTATTATAATTTATTATACTGTATCACAATTATTAATTATTGTAAATATTATTATTCAACTTCTGACTGAAGTTCTGTATAAATAAACCTACCTCTTGTTTTATTATACTTTGAACTCAACAATAAAAGTAAACACTTGTAAACCGTTTTTTATTCAGAGATTTTGGCACCCTTCCAAGCTTTAATACTCAACAAATATTTATTTTTTTAGGTGTCAACCAGAAAATTCTATGAACCACTTTTAAACCACCCCACACAAGCTTATATATTTCTTTTGACCCCTTTAGTCATAGCTCATTGGTACCGCCTATGACACATTTAATGAGCCCACAAGTTTTTACTGATATAATAAAAATTCTTGCAGAATTTGAAAGAGAACATTATTACGAAGCGAATAAACAGAGAATCTACATACATTATTTCTTAAAATTATGAAATAATCAAATTTGAAATATCGATTTTGCACGTAAGAAACAAAAATTTGCGTCTTTGCCGAGTAAGACTGCTCTAGGAGTACAGCGTTTGTCAAAACGGCCCGGAGCGCCCCGAGCGTAGGGAACCAACGCGGAGAGTGCGAAGAGTTTGTTTAGACAAACGCAATCACGGTAAATTTCGAATACACTTTAAAATCTATTTGAGGGTGATTTCCAAGTGTACATCATGTCCAAAAATACTTTAATAAAATAAAAACACACCATGAGCGGGGCTCATCTTATGGAAACAGCCAATGAAATGTACTATTGCAAATTTTGGCTCTTTTTGCGCGTATTTTAGAATTAATTATCCTCAAAAATTAATTTTTATGTTTGTAATTTACGTCAAATCCTACCATAATTTCAGTAGAAAATTTTTAAATATTTTTGCGGCAGATGAACAAAAAAACAAACCAAAACCGATAAAAGTTACGCTTATATTCAGCAAGGGTTATCGGGATTTGGACTACTGGTAAATAAAAACACCTCTTTATCAATCAGTCGACGTTTCGAGTTTTATTTTACTCTTCTTCAGGACTTCAGTAAAATAAAATAAAATAAGTATAATAAGTATAAAAGTATAATATAAAAATATATAATATATAAAAATAATATAAGTATAAAAAAGTATAATAAGTATAAAATAATAAAAAGTAAAATAAAACTCGAAACGTCGACTGATTGATAAAGAGATGGTTTTATTTACCAGTAGTCCAAATCCCGATAACCCTTACTGAATGTATTAATCATGGACGATAAAGTAACAACTGGTTACGCTTAGATTTCGAAAACTATATAGATTAAAAAAATAATTTTTTTTTGTTCTTATGTAGAATTTCATCTACCTTAATTTTGATAAGACCTAATTTAAGTATAGGATGTGCACAAAACGGTCAATTTAAGTTTTTGTAATTTTTAGGATTTTCTGGATAAATTTGCCTTTATTACGGTTTGAATCCGTTGTAAAAAACTTAAAGCGTTTTTCCATTTTCCATCAAACATTGTCAATTTTTTTTTAACTATTTTTTTCTTTAAAAATTGGAACGTGCATATAATATAGTCAATGGTCACTGCGACATTTAAAATGCCATCATATTCAGTAGAAAATAATTATTGATTTCTAACTTAGGTAGTACTAATAAAACAAAATTCAAATTTTTGTCCCCCCCTCGCTCAGTTATATTCAAACGGCTCTGTTTTAGATAGCAAAGTCGCTACAGCGCTAAACCCGCAAATGCAAATAAATATTTTTTACTAACTCTAAACAAATTAAAACTTAAATAAATATTAATAATTTTTTCTGCTACCGCTCCAGACCACCTAAACGGCCCCAAATTCTGTCACGCCTACTAACATCCTTTAAACTGTCAAACTTTCTAGCGGCCACTGAAGCGGGGGGGGGGGAAGCGTCCACGTTAAGAACCACTGGTGTATAGTGTAATTAAATTAATAACTTTAACGATGCTGTTCGCAGGTATACGAAGACACGCAATTCACGACGGATGCTGACGCTCAACTATGTCATTAAAAGCTACCAAATCTACAGCAACATAATATATTTATCTATGCAGAGATTTCAGTTAATACATAGTTTTTGCTGGTTTATATGTTTCTGATGAGAAACTTTTTCGAAGTAATTTCAAAACTACAAGTAAAACAATAAAATCTTGCTGTCATGAGATGGTTAAGCTATCTGTTTGTATGTTCCAGACTAAAGATGGATCCCTTGTCTCCTCTAGCAAGCCGTCGCTGGATATAGATAAGAGTAATCAAACTAAACAAATGTTAAAATAATGAATTTTAACTGTTAAATAAAGAATACATACTTACATAGAAACATAATATTTAAAAAAGGACAATAATTCACATTTAACAGGTTTGAATAAACAAGAAATTGAATTCTGAAAAATTACGTTATAAAATGATAAAAAATTTTTAAAATAAAAACTTTGTAATACGATATAAAAGCTCTTATTTCACAATTATTATTGATCATCAGTCGTATTTAACATAAGAAAAACGTAAAAATAATGAGAAGCAAGGGAAAATATACCAAACAAATTTGAAAAAATTAAAATTAAAAAATCAAGAAATTCTTTTGTTTAGTTCGATTATTTTAACATTACATACTACTAAATACCACATAAATACTTAAAAAATTCATTTGTTAGGTTATTTTTCTATAGATAAGAGAGATAAGCAAGAAATCGGCTGACCTGACAACCGGTGATCAGGTGTGGTGGTCACCTAATAAAACAAACAAGAAATTGTTAATATTTTACCTCTGCGTCAATAATATCTGCGTGATCTTTTGGATGAGTTCCCAGCACTTTGTCCAATAAAGTTTCGTTATCTGTTATGTTTGTTACAGATCCTGTGTAGACATTCATTTTTCGATTGACAAGTCTCTCTCTACATACTTTCAAATGGCAGTCAAGGAATATAACCCTTAAAAAAATTATGTAATATATAAATAATTAGTATGATTATTGTTATTAACATGCGATAGTATTTATTATAACATTAAATTGTTTTCATGTTAAATTCAAAATTATAGTTATAAAAACTATTTAACTAAATGCATTAGTTTGGAACATGGAAACAATTTAATTTTATCATTAACATATTAATATGTTATTAATTTTAGAATTAATTTTATAAAATGTAATTAACACAGTAATATAATAAATATATTGGGAATTTGTCTATTTCAAATATTTAATTGACATTTAATTAGATAATATTTATTTGCAAAAATGTTCAAATCCTTATCTTTTTATACATATTAATTATATTATTGTTTACACAACATAATAGTACTATTATCGTATAAATAAATATATAAATTAATGGATAATTGGAATTTTCACACAATTACTATAACAAAATGTCTAAATTAACTACATTGATTTTCGTTTAACTCTACTCAATTAACTCAATGTAAAATAGTTTATAAATTTTATGCATGTAATCAATCTTCCTAGGCTTTATCGTGTAAATGAACTCAATTTTTTTAACTTGATTGATTGCATTTATATACGAAATACGAAGGATACAAACAGCGAACCACATTCAAACAAAAAATTTAATTTTTTGAACTTAATCATCAAGATCATCAACTCCGAGCAACAAATGATATGGTTTGATAAATCCATTTCATAATATTTTTCATGTTTCAAAATGTAATTTACAAAAAAAAACCAACAAATTTTGTATATTAAAAAGTTTTATTAACAAAATGTTTAACCTATTAGGTGGAGTATCCATACAATCCAAAAATTTAAAATCCTTAGCAGTGTAAGGAAATCCAGTTAAAATCCATCCTTTTTCCAAACAGTTTTTTTCCAAAACTTTTTTAGATACAATTTCAGACAGTAAATCAGAATGAAAACAAACTTCGTCACGACATGCACGCAATTTTTTGCCTAATTTGCTCTCCGATATCCATGCTTGGCATAGTAGGTATTCGAAATCAACTTAAATTATCCACATTAAAAAGAATTCTATGTATAAATGAAAAAAATACTATGAACTAGATTCAGATTTTCCGCTAAGAGTTTTGCTTGAGTTTTGCGTCCACATCCACGAGGTCCCATAATTAACACTCTTGGCTGACAGGGCCCACCAAATCCTACCCTTAATTTAATAAGATCTACACACTCTAGGACTATTTCTTCAATATCTCGTTCTTGCAAAAATACTTCCTAAAGCGATGTAATAAAATTAAAATTCTTAGAAAAATTAATTTTAGATTTACAAAATAAGTTTTAAAATCCAACGTTTATTAAAATTTTATCGGCCGACCACATTTTTCCAAATTTCTTGTTCTGTTTTATTGGTGTACAACGATGCATTAGTGTAATGCAGTAGAATAATTTTAATTTGTTTGTAAATGTTTTAATTTTTTGTGTTAATTTTAATTTGTTAAAAAATTACAATGCAAAACAGAGTAGAAACCGAAACATCCCCTGTCCCGGTGAGTAAATTATTAGATATACTTAATCCTGATAATTCGATAACTATTTTTTACAGAAACCTGAATATAAAATTAGGTATATTCTTCACGGTCATGACGAACCAATAAAATCTATTAAATTCAGTCCTAATGGAAAATGGTTATCAACGGCAGGTAATATATTTTCTTGTAGTTTTAATAATATATTATCGTGTTGTATAATCGCAGCTGAAAAGTTCGTGTACATTTGGGATGCCCATAATGGAGCTTTCTTAAAAAAACTTCCTGGACACACGGAAATTGTAAATGATATAGCTTGGTCACCCAATAGCTACTTATTTGGTAAATAAAATGAAAATATTGGCAAAGGTAATATTTTATCCAAAATCATTCCAGTTTCGGCAAGCAACGACCGATGTTTAATATTAAGAGGATTTCCTTCGGGGAAATGTTTGCAAACATACGAAGATGACGAGAAAATATTTAACAGTGTATGTTTTGATTCATTGGGAGATTCTATAGCTGCCGGAACAAGTGATGGACACATTTTCATATGGTCTAATGTTAAGAACTTATTTTTTGAAGTAATATACGGTCAAACACTTGTGCACAATGCTTGGGTTGCATCTGTTAACTTTTTGAATTATACCAATATAATCACAAGCAGCTACGACGCTACGTGGTAAGTTAAATTTTAGGTAAAAAAAAGCTTCAGTTAATTTTTTTTAGTTTAAAATGGAATGCTGCCGAAGGTACGTTCTCTGAGCCTTTCTCTGAACCTCCCGATGATCCTCCAATAACCTACGCAGTAGTGTCGCCGTGTCAAAAATATGTACTCTTGTCGCATTTAAACCAAACTTATACATCTTGGGAGATCAATCGAAATATTTATGTAAACACGTACAGTCACGATGATTTAAATTTCTATCCAGCGGTAGCCAATTTTTGTTTCACTGGAAACCGAAAATTAGTGATAGCGGGATCACTGGAAAAGTTTATCTATATATGGGATTTTCAATCTGCAGAAATATTACAAATATTAGAAGAGAACGGTAATACTCCTTTAATTATTAGAGTATATTTTAATATAATATAAATTATTAACTTGTAAAATATAATAAATTAAAAAGTTTTTAATAACACAAGCTAATTGAACATTATTATTTTATATCAAATTTTTAGCATAAACCAAAAAATGCACAAAACACTTTTTCGAAAACTAAAATGTTTAAGTTATCACAATATATAAATACACTGTATTATCTGATTATATATTGTGATAACTTAAACATTTTAGTTTTCGAAAAAATGTTTTGTGCATTTTTTGGTTTATGCTAAAAATTTGACATGATTAATATCGAGTTACATTACTTAAACCATTTATCTATTGATTATTATTATTTTATGTTAAATTTAAATTTTAAATAAATTAAATGTTATTAAATTATTAACAATTTATTTTTAACTTTTTTGGTACTTTTCAGATTCAGTATCAGTGGTGGCATCCCATCCTACAGAAAATATAATTGCATCAAACGGAATGGATGGTAATATATACCTCTGGAAAAGCGACGTATGATTTTTGTAAAATTTAATATTTTATGTTTTTAATGTTTATTATATTGTAATACGAAATATTTTTTTAAATAGCTGAAAATTGTCAAATTGATTAAACTTGGACGTAAATGTATTACGTAGTTGCTACGTATAAATTTGTAATTGACAATTTATGTGTTGAAATAAACATCTGTTTCAAATTCGAAATAGTTACTCGTTAATTTTTTATATCGCATTAAAAAATAAAAATATTGACAACATTTTTTGAGAGAGGCACAGTCCAAAGCTTTAACCGCTAGCCTACAACCGCACTTTATTTATTACTATTCTTAATAAACATATTTTTATTTATCCGGGCTTTTAATATTTTTTCTCTGAAAATAGCTTAGGCTGTAGAACTAGAACCTGGATAGTTTATAATAATAATAACAAATTAAGCAAACCGTAAGTTCCGTTTCTCGACTCTACAGAATAATTACTTACCAGAAGACTACTTTTATACACATCTCGTACTCCCATTATTGTTCTTCTATAACCAGGCCAATTTTTAGAAACATCACAATACAATAGTTTGTTTAACGGGGGCATGAAAGGTGGGATTAAATGAATTACGTGTGTGGGAAGTATTCCGGCTTCTATCATGGCTTTTGCTTCTTCCGCATTTTTTATGCAATCTAAAAAAGAACCTATCATCTGAACCACTTTTTGGGGCGCTCAATAGCTGATCATAGAGTTTTTACATGGAAGAATTGTATTTGGCTCAGTCCAAGAATTAAAATTAGCATTTAAATGTTATACTCACCTACTACAATCCATCCAGTTTTATAAACACTTTCAGTTCGTAATAAACGTCGAAGATATTTTATCAATACTGGCGGACTTAGCTTATCTCGGTCTTTCTGTTATGCAAAATATTATATTTTAATATTAGTGTCATCTCCTGATTATCCATTTTGGATTTTTATTAATTTCTGATGTATTAAAATTTTTAAAATATACCTACCATGTTTGGTATTTGAGCCAAAACGGCGTTTGATCCAATGATAGCTTGCTTTGTATAAATAGAAATTTGTCTTGCAACTTCATAACAATTAACTTTTGGAGAAGATAATATTACAACTCGAGCTATTTCTCTACTTTTGGCAGCATGGCACAGAATATGTTTCAAAAAAAGTACATGGTCTGTTGGTTGTTGAACTACAAGTTCTCGGGCGATTTCCTATTACAAGTCAGTCATACATTAAACATTTTAGTGATTCCACGCAGCTATAACTTACGTTGAACAGGTCATAAATTCGATGCTTTTCCAAATACGGAATGTGCCATGTCGGCATTGTTAATTTACGTTTAGTACCGTCACTCATCGTGATAATATAACTAAAGTTTAATTCTTTCTGGCTGACAGACTTCAAATATATAAAAAAATGTAGTCATAACAATACTTTTAAAAAATAGTTATTTGTATACCAAGGCAATCAAGGTTAATTTTTTTATGATATTTTCCTTATAACCTCTTTAAAAAACCCTAAAGATGCTCATATTAACAATAAAAAATTAAATAGGTACATTTTTTACGGCGACGGCAAAGTGGCGACGGCGAAATGTCCTAGACCGCAATGTAACCATCTTCTGTCCACATTGTCAGGGCCACTCTAACCACATGGCTAAATGGGCTATAGGTCCGGGACGCAAACCTTTTAGGGGCGGCAATTTTTATTTTGATCTTTATCAGTTCTAAAAAGGATAAAAACTTATTTACGATCTTCTTTGGGACAGAGAAAATAATGAGTATTTTATACCGGGTGTCCCCGTGACCGTGGAGAACCTTTGAAGTGGTGATAAAGAACACTTTATTTTTTTATTTTGTTTTACAAAATTTATTTATTTTTTATTTACACCTTGTTCATTATTTTCAGAATTTATGTGAAAACTGTTGGTTTCCCAAAAGAATTTATTTGACCAAAGTTGTAGTCCGTTAAATTCCCTATTCGATTTGGGTTGTGAATTTTTTTCTAAGACGTTTCGTTAAGAAACACGGGGTTTGCAAAAAAAGTAAAAAAGGTACAAACTGAATTTTTTTAACATTTTCTCCATTAATTTAACTATAACTCGAAATCCGTTGATTCTAGACGATAAGGGGCTATAACCAAATTTGTAGGTAAGTAAATGATCTTTAAAAAGTTCTAATTAATTAAACCTAACAAATCAATAATATCGTAGCTATGGCTGTTTCAAATCGGAAATTCAAAAAATTGCTTTAAAAGGTTAAACCCCCCAAGAGTTTGGACTTTGACAAAAAATTTATCTTAGAAAAGTGTCCTTTATTACCACCTCGAAGGTTCACCATGGTCAGAGGGGCACCTTGTATATAGAGAATGACTTATTTAACAACTTTTGTTTTCTGTTTACTCTAAAGTATGTTTCTGTTTATATAATTTTTTTTTTAATTCTGAATTAAAAATTTAATTCAAAATTAATTAATGTAATGTTTTGTTTATTGTAATAATAATAAATCGACTTTTACTATTTTGTATTTGTATGTTTTTTTATGAAAAGGAGCGCATTAATTTTAGTAGCCCAGGAGCGTCGTATATCTCAGGACGCCCCTGCACATTGTTTTCACACAAGATTTGGACATTTGAATCCGATCTTGTATCATGTAATTACGCCAAGGCAAATACGCTGATGGAATTTTCTATAAATCAAAATATTTTATTAAGGGGTTACTCTTCCGTCTTAAAATTGCACAAGCTTTGAGAATTAATTTCAAAAAAATAAAAATGAGATTTTATTAACTTTTGGTTATAAATTAATCTAGAGCTTAATAAGTATGTACGTATTTAAAATTTTACTCGAAAAAAAATTTTTTTAACAGCTACGTCACTTCACGCACAACATAGTTTTTTCACGTGCAGTCGGATAGTGCAGAGCCCTATTAAGGGGGGGGGGCTAAAGGGGCTATAGCTCCGGGCCACCACATTTTAGGGGCCTCAAAAAATTGAAGCAACAAAATTTAAATCACCAAAGTTGTAGCTCAGATTAAAATAAATTAATTAAAATTAATTGTAGGTTATGTTAAAAAATCGACAAAACTGATTCTAACCATAATAGTGGTTGGAGGTAGTAAAATTCGTTAGGTTTTAAAATTCAGGTAATTGTTTTTTTATTTAACGGGTATATAATACTTCCATAAAGTAGGAAAGTCCAAAATTAAAAGCTTATTTTATAGATAAATTTAATTACCCCGAAAAAGTTTCCTAAAATTTTGTTTAAATTTTTACTTTGTTAAAACATACAAAGCCGAAGGCCTCTAAACAAAAGTTAGCCCCGGGCCTCACATATTCTTAATCCGGCCCTGGGATAGTGTACACTATTTAACCAAATTGTTAGATCGATTCTGAAAAAGAAATTTCATAATTACAAGGTACTGGCTATCGGCTTACGCAAGATTTCGTCCTTTTTTTATTGTTTTCGTTAATAAAAATATTTTGAATTTTTTGGAACGAAAACTTGCAGTATTTTTATGGTATCTTCTAAATAAAACTTTAACGAAACGAAATTTCAACAAAACCCGAAAACTGTCAGCTTTTTGAACATGTTTAAAATTTTGAGTGCAATTTCTGCTCCAACAGTGTATACATTTTGGTTTTAATTTCACTGTAGTCTAACCCCTTAAGAGTTATACTTTTATTTATTTATAATTTCGTAAATCTTATATTACATAGTAAAATAAAGCCAGATATGCTTAGTTGGGGATTGAACCTACAACTGTAAAATAACAATCGTCACTGTAAACACTCGCAACACAATTTTATCTACCAATGTAAAAACAACAAAATTAATTTTATTAATCCCGGATGAGACCAAAGATGGACCTATAAAATATAAATATCAGTAAAAATTAGGCAGAATATTTTCAGAAGTATTAGGTATATTTATTAATGTGTGTTGTTAACATAAATTTACACCTTTACTTTTTATTACAGATACACGTTTATTTAAAAAAATCACAAGCTCAAATCACCAACTAAAATATAACATCGTAATTCAAATAAACTAATACATTAAAAAATGATTATAAAATAAATTCGGGTATAACTAATTAACAGAATTATAATTCAATTTTAAAATTCTTGTTTATATTCAAAATGTTACTAATTTTAAATTATAATAATTTATTCTCGAAAACATGTAAAAAATTTAAAAAGTAAAATAAAAATATTTTAATATTATTTGTTGATATAAATAAAATTTAATCTTTATAAAGCTGCAAAAAATTATATATTGTACAAATTTAAAAAATACATCCATGAAACAATCTGTCAATAAAAATATACAGTCGGAAATAAAATAAGAGAACTGCTACGTTAATCAATCCATAAAACAGATTGTTTTTCTTACAATATAAATAAATACTTCATCAATGTTACTACGTATGAAACACTTACATTAATAGACAATAATTAATCATAGAATACCTACACTTTGATTTGCCAATATATAACATTATACATTTTGTTTTGCCAAAATGTTTTTCAACTTTCCGTTTACTTGCACATATCCACATGTAATTCTATAATTTCTTGAAATGTATTTTTAAGATAAATTTATCTTATATTTCAACATTTAATAATTAAACCTGGTGTTTATAGAAGTAATAAAAAGAAAGTGAGAAATCTAAAAGTTGTACATTTTAGTTGACAAATTAACAAATTTAAAACAAAATATTCTCAATTTGTTTGCTTCAAATTTAATTTGGAGAAATTAATAAATGTTGAATATGAAGATCAACAGTACTAGGCATCGCTTCACACTATTTACAGTTATATACAAAATATCTAATTTGTTTAAATTAATGTCAAATTCTATAATTTCAACTACTAATCTGTACAATATAAATATATTTCCACATTTAAATAAAAAAAATCTTCTTATAAAATTCTTCATGATTACTTAAAAAATTAAATACATACACTTTGTTGTTTTGTATATTAATACATCTTATTTAAATATATAGATCGATTCTAACACTTTCTTTCACTTTTACTTTTTCTGCAAAATGCATTGTCCTACTTGCAGATTCTCTCAATAGGAATATTTACCATTATAATAAGTTTACAAAACTTGCAACAAATTAAAGAGTTTATTTATTGTTTAAATTTGTATGTCAGCTATGTGTCCAAATCGTCTTCACGTTGACTTGAGAAATACGAAACTAAACCTACAAATTCACCACCCATATCGTCTTCAAACGGTTTGCCACTACTGTTTTCCGACGGTGGTATGGGAACTCCATTATCGCCTATGAAGTTTTCTGAATATGGTGCACTTGGATACACTGCAGGTGACTGGTTCTCCTCACCTCCAATTGGAGGATGAGCAGAAGGTGGAGGATGTGCAGAAGGTGGAGGATAGGTGCCGTAATGATAATTTGGTGGTACACCTGGATGATATGGCGAAGATAAGTTACCACTGCCACTTCTGTGTTGTAAGTGTGGAGGTGGAATCATCGAGACATGCCTTGATCCACTCAGAGGAATTGAAGGATTACTGCCACTAACGGGAGGGAAATGACCAACTTGTGGCCTCGTATAAGGAGGTGGGGGAGGCGTTGGCTCTCCTTTACTTATGGGACTACTCGACGAAGGAGATGCTATTGATGGCGAATGCCGATCTCTACTGCTGGTAGATACAGTAATAGCACCACCACCAGAAGGTGAAGGATCCAGTGTTCGGTGAGCATGATACATCGGAGGTAACCCTGGTGGTGGACCGCCACTAGAATGAATTCCAAGAGGTGGAGGAGCACCTCTTACTACACCATAATGAGGTAATCCAGGTGGTGGTTGTTGATACGCTCCAGGAGGAATCAAACCTCTAGGACCACTTGCACCTAAATATAAAAATTATTAAATAAAGTAGGCAACTAAAGAATTATTCTGATATGGCATTGCATTCATTTTGCATAATTTTCAAGAATTTTTGAAGAATACGTGCAATACAAATGCAATACCTTCTCTGAATGGGGCATAAGTAAATTACCTAGATGATATGGACCAGGACCAGCAGGATCACCAGGTGATGAAGTAAAAAACTTAGCCGAAAACGCTCCTGGTTGTGATTGTGATTGTAGCATTCTCGTAATAACAGAAGGTGTAGGTTGACTTTGTGAAAATGGCTGTGGTGGAGCCGCAATACCCAATTTACTACCATGCATTGGAGAGTCGGGTGCCGGTGAAACAGTATTACTATTCGAAGAAGACTGACAATCGAGACCTTCCAATTCAGAACCATCTTTACCCGTAAGAGCAGCTGCTTCTGCAGCTAACGTTTTCTTGCCTTTCCCTCTACCTCTTCGTTTTCTCGGCGTGCCATCAGCATTAAGAGCAGGTACAATTTCACTAAACATAGGAAGACTTATGCCTGGAGGTTCAGAAAGTTCTGCATTATTTGCCATCATGGGATTCATTGGCAAACAAGGAGAATCATTGTAAGGTGAAACAAGATCGCTTCCACTTAAAGATACATTTTTGGGTTTTCTACCTCTTTTCTTTGGAATTTTTTGTTCAGCCTGCATAATACTTTCCAGTCGTAACGCTTCCTTTTCTTTTCGCTTTTTTTCTTTTTCAAGTTGTAAAGCAACTAATTGTAGTTGTTTGTTTGCGTAATCTTCCTCTTCCATCATTTTCTCCATCTCTTGTTCGTTCATTTGTTCTACGTTTTTGTTTATTTGCTCAATAGGGTTAGGTTCGTCATCTATATCGTGCAATTCCTGATTTTGAACAAGGGGGTTACTTAAAATTGGTTGATTCATTAAATAAGCGGCTGGTTGCATTGGATTTCCTGGTTCCATGAGAGGTGGTGGTTGATTCATAGGATATACCGCTGCCGCGTTGTGGTACAATTCAGGTGCAGTTGGATACATGTCTGAAGGGCCCGGTGGAAACGATGCCGATTGAAACATATCTGGCGGAACAGGGGGAAATACATCCGAAGAATGATGAAAAGCCGGAGTCGGTACAGAAGAAAACATATCGGACACTTCAGAAGCCGGTTTGGGCTTCCTCGGAATTTTCAATCCACACTTACCCCGGCCACGTGATTTCGGTTTAGCATGAGGCATTTGTGCAAGGTCTTGTAATACGGCGTCTGGACCAGATTCGTCACTATCTTTTTCGTTTTCTATTTTACGTTTAAATTCTTCGTCTTCTTGAACAATGTACTCTTCTTCGCTCTCTTCAATTCGCGGTGGTTTACGTCGCATCTCCTAAGGACAAACAAACAAATTGAATTTGAGAAAAAGAAGTGATTGGTGGTCATCTTACATCTTCACTGTCGGATCCAAGAGCTTCCAAATAATTAATTTTTTTCCCTCTGGTTCTTCTACCAACCTCTTCATCGTCATTCAATCCTCCAAATTTGATGTTGGGTCGTTTCTTAAAAACCTCTGGATCGGAATCGTCGCCTGTTCGTTTCTTTTTCTTCTTCGACTTTCGAGGTTTGTCGGATGATGGTAACGATGGTTTTTTCCTAGAAACTCTTTTTGGTTTACGTTTCCCTTTACCGCCCCAAGACCCGTCGCTTTCTTCACTTTCAGATTCGTCCCAAATTGATCTAGTCTTTTTACGCCGTGGTGCTTCTTCACCTGAATCTGTATCGTTAACTAAAAGCAAAAAAAATGAATATTGACAAATTACAATTTACTTTGAAAACTTACTGAAGTCTTTGTCATATCGTGAAACACGGGCCCGCGTTGATCTACGAATTGGTCCCGAGCCTTTGCGACGTTTGCCTCTTCTACTTTCGTCACTACTTTCACTAACGCTGTAGTCTTCTTCGCCTTCTTCTGATTCTGATGAGCTGTTAAAAATTAATTTTAGATTTAAAAAAATCTCTATCACGGAGATATCAACTCAATTTTCCACAATATCAAATAAATATTACTTAATAATCAATATAACTCTCACAAAAACATCCAAGCAACACTTCCAGACTATTTTTTCACCAATATTATTTAACAAGCACAAATCAAGAAATAAGCAAGCAAGATGATGCTAACAGGAATACGCTAATTACAGTTATCTAAATCTTGGTTGTAGTTGTACTTAGTATTACTTTATTGTATTTTTATAGTAACATTTTAGTCTTCAGCAAGCACAGATCCAAATAGGAAGAAGGATTAACAAGGGTGCTCCCTCCGTAAACGAGATTCCATTAAGTAGCTACGCTACTACCAATAGACTGCTATCATTGGATGCGTTGTGAAAATGGTATCTATCATTAAATATATTATTTTTAAATTCATCAAATTGCAGTCAATTTTCACGTTAAAATTTAATTTATTTAAATTTTAACATTTTACATTTTGTTCAAAGTTTGACTGATTGTTTTCAGTTCCACATCTTTTGCTTTTTGACAAGTTGAATTTTTACTTATTTAAATTAAGGATTTTATTAGCGCTTCAGATAAAATATAACATATATCCAGGATCAACTTCCAAGTCTGAAAAACCCATTGTCACAAAAATAATTGAGAATTCTCATTTTGTTAACTATAAATTTATTTTATTGGTAATTTGTATAAAAATATTATAATTCTTTAAAACAAAAAAGCTTCACTTCCGTTAGCCCCATGGACTAGGAATCGCAGTTAAAAACCCATACTATAAAATACCTTTGATAATTTTATCTTATTTACTTTTACTTAATTGAAACTTTTTATAATTTGATGTATGTGGGAACAATAATTTCTTCAGTTGTTTATGCTTAATTTATTTAATGCACTGGGAACATTATATAAAATTTACTAACGTACAACAATATAGATAAACTATTTTTTTTTTATTTGAACCAAAACCATTGATTATAAGAGTTTCTAATGAGCTGGGTGGATATCAATCTTGATTCCGACTTAGATACAAAATAGACCAATCAAAATAAACAATTTCGTACTTAAGCTGTGCTCAAGATTTACTAAACTTCTTTTAAACAGAAATCTATAGTTACCGAGTACCTGAAATGAACGTCAGCTTAAGCTGCTATTGTAAAACTGACCTTTCAAGATGAGAGATTAGTAATAAGGTTCAAGTGCATAATCACTGTTAATTTTTCAGCTTAATCCGATCTATATTTCTAATTGTTTATGAATTTGTGATGGTTTGGATAAAACAATTTCGCAGAAATACCTTCTCAATACCAATTTCTTATTTTGTGTGAATCCTTAAAGCTGAAAATATAGTGGAACTGCGAGCAAAGAGTAGAAAAAAAACTGCTGTGCAGCATGCAAATTTTCGAGCAAAGCATAGAACGAGAACGAGTTGATAGCTTTCAAAAAGTTAACTAGTTTGAAGTTATTTATTTTGAAATATTTATCATTTCTTAGATATCCTCTTAAAATCAAGAATTAAATAATTTTTAAATTAATTTTAATAATCATGTGTTTTAGTAGTAGAGCTTTTTATAATTCTGTAAAACATACATTTCTTCATTGATTTGCTGAAGACGTTCAACAAAATAATATAATAAAATATTTAGTAATATTAGTAATAATCAACTGCTTGTAATTTACTCTCGTTAAGCACAGAAGCCTGATGGCTTTCTGAAATTCTAAATTGTTTCCCCTACCTCCAACTTGATAATTTTTAAACAAATACAATTATTGCAAAATGATCTACCACATAAAGATCATGCAATATTTCTTGTACAACCAAAAATTGATAACTAATTTTAAAAGTATCAAAAATAAAGTATAAGTAGATAGAGAATAGAATCTTTTCGAATCTTTAAAATTCATTTTTTTAAAATCGTGAGATATCTAAATTTTATAAATATTCTTGGTTTACTTACCACTATCCCCTCAACCTATTTTTATTTCTTTAATTCTAGCTTTATTGAAATAAAAGAGACAGATCAGAACATAGTTTTAAAAATTCGAAAAACATGCTGCGACTAACTTCCCGGTCTAACTAAACTAACTTATCAATCTGTGGAGGAAACAAACCAAATACTTTTTGGGGTAAATTTGTACTGTTACACTGTTAGCTTCGTGACGAGCAATCTAAGTTTAAATATCTCACGTTTTTCTAGTAAAAAGAGTAAACAAACAAAAAATGCAACAGTTTTGCATTTTCATAGAGGAATTCTTGAAGACGCTTTTTTACTTTTTCATTCATATCAAGCCAACATTTATAACTACAAATACAAGCCATTTACAACAAATCATTATTAAAGCCACCACCACATAAAAAATTTAGGAAATCTTTACCTGTTTCCTTTAAAATCCTCATCTGAATCACCATCATCATCTCCACTACTGACATCCAAACTATTAAGTTTCCTGTGCTTTTTTTTACCAAACAATTTTTTCTTAACTGGTCGAATAATTTCCTCTTCAGAATCCTGTTCTGGTGACTTAATATTGGTGTCAAGAGGCACAACAGGTGGCAAAGGTTCCGGTTCTAGTGGTTCTAGTTCAACAGTTGCAACTGGAGCTTCAACTTGGTTGGTGGGTTCTGAATTAATATTAGGTTCTTGTGGATCGTCGATTTTAGTTTCTACAGCTTCCACAGCCGTTTCTTCTTGAGTGGCATTCACTATTGTAGCAATGTCTTTTCCTCGACCCTGATTTCCAGCACCTTTTACTGCTTCCAATTCTTCTTGGATAGCTGAATTAATTAGCTCATCATAATCGTTAAACCTGTAACTGTGCGCCTGTCGACGTTCTCTCAATTGATAAACCGGTTCGTCACTTTCACTTTCAGTACTAGAACTCGACTCCGATTCCGAATCCGAGTCATCAGAACCAGATTCTTCAGTATAATTTTCTCCTGCATTTTTTTGTTCCACTTCTTCACGATGTTTTATTTTTTGACGTTGGTGTTCATCGGGCTCTTTACTGGGTAAAACATTATCCAAACTAATACCAACATAAGCCAAGCGCTCCTTCCGCCTCATTTCCATTTCTCTCTTATTCATTTTTTTATCATAATCAGACAACTGACTCTCTAATTTTTTAACCAAAGTGATCTAAAAATAACTTTCATAAAAAATATTAAATACAGATTAAGATATCATTACGTGCTGACAAGGTGGACAAAACCAGTCCCCTTCAGGTATCACAAGTAAAGCAGGTCTTAAGCATGAACAATGCCAACCAGAATCACAACTATCACATAACAGTATCCATTCAGGATGATCTTTTTGACCACACTTCTGACACGCACAATCATCCACCTCCTCTTCTTCTGCATCTGATTCTATATGACATAATTCATTTAAAATAAAGAAAAGCTACAACTAAAAACCTTCTATCTACGAAGTTAAAAGCACCATTTTATTAATTGAAAATAAAATAAAACAAAACTTGATAATTTTAAATTATTCAAACACACCAACAAAATAAGTCTCAAACTGAAATTTATTTAAAAAAAGAAACAAATACAAAATACATTGAATATTAAACACGATTCACTAAAAATTTAGCTCAAAGTTACCTTTTCTTGCTGTACGGGCTCTTTTAAGTGGTTGAACTTCGGTACCCTCTTCCAAGTCACTTTCAGGAGAAAATTCGTGATCAGACTTGAGCACAACATGATGATCATCATCATCTTCAATTTCTTCCTCTTCATCTTCGACTTCAGAAGAACTAGAGCCACTGCTCGAATTCCAAGCCTTAAAAACGTCAAACTGCTTGTGCGGATTCCAGTGTTTGCGTTTACGTTTTCGCTTCTTCTTTTCATCCGATTCAATGGCATCATTGGTAGTTTCATCCTCTGTCGGAGAAGCCTTATTTCTCTTCTTTAATTTGTAATCCTAAAAACTAGTTTATAACAAAGTACAAATATCCAACAACAAAATTACCTTATCGACATCTTTCTTAACTTTACGTTTCCGCTGTTCCTCTTTCAAGTCATTTAGAGTAACCTCTTCCAACTTTCTCCTTTCAGCTTCCTCCTTTATTTTAATTTGAGCGATGCGACGTGATTGTCGTACCGGAGTGTCATCCTTCAATATATTCTCCATTTCGGGAGAAATTTCGAGACCAAGTAAAATTCTCTCTAAATAAAAAAGTTAAATAAATGTGTATATTTTATTAAAGATGACTTACTAGTTTTCTTGGTTTTCTTTTCTGCAGATGGAGGATTTTCAACTTTGGGAGTTTCAGAATCGCTCTCGGCAGCTTTTGAAGAACGAGTAGACGACCGTCGCTTACTTACACTTGATGCATCTTCAGAATTCTTACCCTTTGTCGCTGAGCCCGCATTATCATCTTCACTGCTGCTGACTTCCTTCAACTTTTGTTGTTCAATGCTACGCCTCAAATTGAGATCCACCGACCTCTTTGGTTTCAATTTGGGCCTTTTACTATCATCATCTTTACTTTCCAATTGAGGTCGCTTACTTTTTCTTTGATTTTCTCTAAGAGCATCGACACTCTGCTGTGCTGCTCGTTTTCTTGTAACTCTAATAGGGGATGGCGTTGGAGAGTCATCCACATCCAATTTAAATGTCGCCAACGTCATGGCTGGTTTTGAAGATTCTATTTCAGATTCTGTTACAGCAAGAGGATCATCTTCGGGTACTATTATAACTGAATCACTGTCATCGTTGTCTTCAAAATTATCATCTTGTCCAAAGTTATGATCATCGTCCGATTCGCTGGAATCAATTACTTGCACATTTGATGCTTTCGGAGTCTCGATTTCGTCAACACTCTCTGGATCTTTCAATGTGTTAATATCAATGACAGTCAATAAAGGAACTTTCTTTTCCACACATGGTGGCTCAACTACAGGAATTAATTCACCTCCATCTTCCACTTTATTTTTTGATTCTTCGACAATTTTTGATTCTTCTGCTTTTAACTCTTCTGTTTGCTTTGTTTCCTCTGCCTCTTCTACCACTTTTGGTTCTTCCACCGTTTTGGCCTTTTCTTCTTTCTTGCTTTGATTAACACTTCTTCTTAATCTAGCTGAAGTTTTTCTCATTCTAGGTGGACTTGGAGTGTCTTCAACCGTCGATTCCTCATTGGGCTTAGTAGTTTCGCTTTTCTCGGGTGAATTCTCCACAGACTCTGACATTTTAAATTTTTTCGTAGGTCTAACTTCAGCTTTAGTAATTTGCTTTTCCAATTCTGGAAGATCAAGTGCTTTATTGGAAGCACCTTTTTGGGAATGGGATCTTGTACTTCTAGTTACATTTTTATCCTCGACTTTACTTTTCTCTTCTTCTTTGGGTACTTTCTTAGCTGAATTCGATACTTTTGCAGGAGCTGAAAGAAAAAGTTTTAGTTGTAAATATATAAAAATTCATCCAAAATATATTTACCTTTAGCTTTTTTAACTGTAGGAGGAAAAGATCTTCTGGACCTTAGTTCTCTGGTAGGAGGTTCGCTAATTTCGATAGGTTTATCTATTTCAGTTTTATTTGTTTCGCTCAATTCACTCTCAACTTGGGAAAGCTGTTTTGGTGATTCCTTTTCAACAGATTTCTTTGCTTTTTTTAGTTCTCGGGAAGGAGTCTCACTAATTTCAGGTGTGCTAGTTTCATTTTTATTCTTTTCGCTAGATTCACTCTCAACTTTCGAGGATTGCTTTGATGAATCTTTTTCAACAGATTTCTTTCCTTTTTTTAGTTCTCTGGGAGGAGACTCAATGATTTCATTAGGTTTACCTGTTTCATTTTTATTCTTTTCACTAGATACACTCTCAACTTTAGTGGTTTGTTTTGACGAATCCTTTTCAACAGATTTCTTTCCTTTTTTTAATTCTCTGGTAGAAGACTCGCTAATATGCTCAGGTTGATCAGTTTCAGTTTTATTTGTTTCGCTAGATTCACTTTCAACTTTTAAGGGCTGCTTTGATGAATCCTTTTCAACGGATTTCTTTATTCTTTTAGAAAGTTCTCTGGTAGGAAGTTCACTAATTTCACTAGGTTTACCAGTTTCAGCTTTACTTGTTTCACTAGATTCACTGTCAACTTTTGAGGACTGCTTCAATGAATCCTTTTCAACAGATTTCTTTGTTCTTTTAGAAAGTTCTCTGGTAGGAGGCTCACTAATTACGTTAGATTTACCAGGTTCAGTTTTACGTGTTTCAATAGATTCACTCTCAACTTTTGATGACTGCTTCAATGAATCCTTTTCAATAGATTTCTTTATTCTTTTAGAAAGTTCTCTAGTAGGAAGTTCACTAATTTCGCTAGGTTTACTAATTTCAGTTTTACTCGTTTCGTTAGATTCACTATCAACTTTAGAGAGCTGCTTTGGTGAATCCTTTTCAATAGATTTCTTTGCTCTTTTAGAAAGTTCTCTGCTAGGAGACTCCCTAATTACGTTAGATTTACCAGCTTCAGTTTTACTTGTTTCACTAGATTCACTTTCAACTTTAGAGGGCTGCTTTGATGAATCCTTTTCAACAGATTTTTTTGCTCTTTTAGAAAGTTCTCTGGTAGGAAGCTCACTAATTTCATTAGATTTATCAGTATCAATTTCACTTATTTCACTAGATTCACTGTCAACTTTGGTGAGCGGTTTCGGTGAATCCTTTTCAATAGATTTTTTCGCTTTTTTAACATTTTTATTTTCTTCAACTTTATTTGGAATACTTTCTTTCTTATTTTCAACTGTAGCTTTATCAAAAGTATTGGTTCTTGTTCGTCTACTAGAGCGTCGAGTTACTTGAACTTCAGGTGAATGTGATTTTCTTTCTTCTGCTTCGGAAAATTTTCCTGTAATTTCACTTGCAACTCTATCTTTTTCAATTGAGGATTTATCAGTTACGTCCATACTTTTGATCAACTTCTCTTTTGGTTCCACCTCCTCAATACCACTTTTATTACTTTTTTCATTAGCAATTTTGACGGTATCAAGTAACACTGGTGCATTACGTTTTAATTTTTTTGGAGAACTTGTTGGTTCATTCATAAACTTTGAAGTGCTAATTTCACTTCTTGATTTATCAGTTAAATCAAGAATTTCTTGATTATTTTCTACAGAAACATTGCCAACTACTGCAACATTAACACTTTTAGATTCTTTGGGAGATTTAACATGTAAATCGAGAATAACCTTTGTTGTTTCTTGCAACTTTTTGTCAATTGTATTTTCCAAATTAAGTATTTTATTTTCTTCGGGGGTTTCTTTCTTTCTTTCAGCTTGCAAAGAAACGTTCAATTTTGGATTTAATTGAACAGAAGATTTGCGTTTTTTAGATTTAGCAACGTGGGTTATATCCAGAGATGAATCTTGCAAATTTGTCTCTAAAGGTTTCTCCACTTGGTCTTTAAGATGCTTCAATTTATTTTCCTTTTTTAAATCGACTGCCTTGCTTTCCAAGCCATCAACCTCTCTTCTCTCGGGTTTTCTTGAAGTTGCTTTTTTCGTAAGATCTGCAACTTGCTTTTCTGCAATCTCAGATTGTAGATTTTGTGTTGGTTTTAATTTATCAGAATTTGACTCTTCTTTTAGAGCATCAACTTCTATTGAATCAACAATTGCAGCTTTAGATGGTACAATTTCTGTTGATTCACAAGTCACCTTGGCCTTTTCTTTTGAAATACTTGGAACTTCTTTCTTAATTTTGGGCTGTACATCTGTTGGCTTCAATTTTTCAGCAGTCAAAACTTCCCTTTGGCTGTCCAAGTTGATGTTTTCGACAACTTCAGGTTGCAAATCTTTTAATTTTTTTCTTGAAACTTCTATTGAACTACAAGAACTAACGCGTTCTAAGACTACATGTACCTCTTCTGTTGGCTTTGTTGCTGCAGGATTCACATGGCTATCATTTTCTGAAAGGTCCAAAATTTCTTTTTGACCTTTTGGTTTAAATTCTTCAGAACTAGCATGGATATCATTTTTTGAAAGGTCCACAATTTCTTTTTCACCTTCTGATTGTACATCTTCTTTTGGTTTTATTTCCTCAGGACTAACGTGGATATTATTTTTTGGAACGTCCAGAATCTCTTTCTGACCTTCAGATGGTACATCTTCTTTTGGTTGTAATTCTGTAGAACTAACATGGATATCATTTTTTGGAACGTCCACTATATCTTTCTGGAATTCAGATTGTGCATCTTCTTTAGAATTTAATTCCTCGGAACTAACATGAATCTCGTTTTTTAGAACGTTTACAATTTCTCTTTGACCTTCAGACTGTACATCTTCTTTTGATTTTAAGTCCTCAGAACTAACGAGGGTATCATTTTCTGGAATGATCACAATTTCTTTCTGATTTTCAGATTGTTCTTTTTCTGTTGAATTTAATTCCTCAGAAGAAACCATGGTTTCTTTTAAAATTTCATTTTCGCGGCTGGAATTACCACTTTCAACAATTTCAGGTTGTACATCTGCTATTAGATTTACTGTTTTCGTTTCTAAAAGTTCCAAATTATTTTCTAAACGTGCTTGCTCTACTGGTACAATTTTGTTAGCATCAACTTCAGAATTGTTTGAATTTTCAGCAAGTTCTTTATCTACGTTTTCATCATTTTGGTGGGAAATGGAAGCTTGAGCATTTTCAGGATTCGAGGAGACAAAATTTAGCTGATTTGCAATTAATACATCTTCTGTACTACTAGAATCTACAGTTTCTTTATTTTTGCTACTAATTAAACTTAAATTATCAGTCTTTTGAGTTTCGTCCTTATTAAATTCTTCATTAACGCTTTCTACTTGAATCTTTGGTTTACATTCCGTAAATGCAGCAACATTTTTGGTTGACTTTTCACTTTCTTCAATAAGCGTTTCGTTGTTTGTCTTTAAATCGCTACTTTTATGATCATCTTGAGTAACTCCAGTTTTACTATCATTAGCAAGTCCATCTGAAGAATGTTTACAGTCAAAACTATTTAAAATTGAAGCATTTTCAACCGTATCGAGGGAAATGGAATCCTTTTGTGAAGATATTACTTCATTTACAATCTCTTCATTGGTTGCAAGCACCTGTGGGGTGTTAGGCATTTCAGAAAAATTTGTACTTGACAAATCATCCGTATCATTATTCGATTTTTCCCCAATCTCTAATGCCGTTTCCCTCTCCAATAGATCATTCTGCAATAAATCTTGAGATATTTCCATTGAAGTTTTCGAATTTTTGTCAGTTATTTTGAACTTATCCATTTCTTTAGTTTCTTCAGAAGGTTTATCTGTTACAGCGCACAATATTTTTTCCGATTCAGGTTCAGCTTCATCAGATTCCAATAACATACTTTCAGATAAATTCACATTGACTTCGTTATCACTTCCTTCCAACAAAGCACCTTCGGATAATTCAATGCTTATGTCTTGAGATGATACTTCTTCAGGAACTTCTTTAATATTTGTACTAGATTCCATTATTTTTGTATCTAAAATTTTATCAATCAGAAAACTTTTTTTAGGCGACTTTGCAAGTCTGGAATTGCCTTCAAATTTTATTTCTGATAAAGTATCTTTACTTGTTAAATTCTGTTCAGGTTTTTCTAAATCTAGCAATACTGGTGCAGAAACTTTTTCGATTATGGTATTATCTTGGAATTCACTTGCTGGATCCAAAGTAATTGTCTTTGTATGTTGTAGATTCTCCATTAGACCTTTCTCCTCTGATAAACCACAAGATTTACTATTTATTGCATCAAGTGTAACTTTCTCCAATGATCCTTCGTCTCGAGATTTTTCTATCCCATCAAACATTTTATTCTCTGATGCACAATCAGATTTATCAGTTGCATCCAATGATCTGTCGAGCAAATCATCAGGTACTGATTTTTCCTCTATATCCATTAAAGTTTCTCTATTTGAAGGGTCTGTAAATTCTTTACTAGTGAGTAAAGTCTCATCACACACTTTTTTAGATGTTGGTTGTTCTAATAATTTATCGGGTTCTTGTACCTTGTTTATGAAAGTGTCTTTGGGCTGTTCAGAAATCTTCACCACATCTTCAACTGTATTTATTAAATCTTCGATCTTTTCTGAGACATCTGAGGATTTCGTGATTTGGTCTGTATCTACTACAAATTTTTGAACAAAAGTTTCATTATCAGATGGTTCTTCTGTTGTATGTTCAGAACTTTGAACTTCATTTAAGACTGTTTCTTCCGGCAATTTATTTATAGAAGTGATAGGTTCAATCTTTTCTATTACTTCCATATTTTCAGGTAAGTTGTCAACATCTACATTGTCTTTAAGATTGTGTGAAATAGATTCTTCACCTGATAATGCTTCTGAAAGTATAATTTCTTTCTCATCGGTAGATATGTTGACAGTTTGAGACAAATGATTTTTAATTTGAGATATTTCTGAATTATGCTTTTCCTGCAGTTCTGAATTTTTCGATAAGCCGTCTGTTTCTGTAATTGTTTTGCTGGATGTTGCACTTCCAAATTCACCTATTTTAAAATTAACACTAGGTGGTTTGACTGTGAGACTTCCAGGACCAAAAAAAAACGTTGAACGTTTTGGTTGTACTTGAATAAAATGTTCCTTTTCAACTGGTACAAATTTAAAAACCGATTCATTCTTCTCCTGCGTATTAGTTTTCACACAAGCACTAAATATATTTATTGGCTGTTTAACATTACTGTCAACATTGGAGTCCTCAAACAACTTTTTAGGTTCCGTTATAACACTTTGAGATTCGACACTCACTGTTTCACTAGGTTTACCAATATCCCAACGTGATCTTTTAGTAGGACTGGTAGAAGGTGAAGATAAAGTATTAGTTCTTACATCAATTATAGTACCCAACTTAAACTCAGATTTAGAAGTCACTAAACTGCCGCAATCTTTTGCACTAGTGGAAGGCTTATCTTGATTAATACTGTCCATTTCATTAGTTTCCTGCAATTCGTCGATTGATTTAAGTGTATTCGACTGCGGTTCAGCATCCTTATTATCATTTCCAGTTTCACAATCGACTCCATTGCCAACTCCATGAAAGTAAATAACATCTTCGACGATTTCTTCACTTACAGTGGATTCAGCTTGAAATTTTATATGAAAATTTCCCACCTTATTGTCGTGTCCAGATCCTTCACCTGGAAATTCAAATTTATTAGAATTGATAAAATAAAAATAGAATGATTACCTTTCACAAGCATGAGAGGTTCTTCAATTTCATCGGACACCTCATCTTCTTCTTCCTCATCGGCATCTTCCTCCTCTTCGTCTTCTTCCTCTTCACTATATGGTTTCTTCTTTTTGTTACCAAGTAAAGTTGGTCTGTCTAATCTTGAGCGCTTAATATAAGCAGGCACTTCGTCATCTTCTACCTCCGAAAGAGGCCGCTTGAGGTAATTTGCATGCACATCAAATCCAGCACTATCAACAGCTTTTCTATGATGCACAAAACTCAAAATCGATGACGGTTCGCTACGAATGTATTTTTCTTTAATTCCCGCTGTCGAAGTCGAGAGAAGCTCTCCAATTGGCTTAATTCTTAAATTAATGCCGGTTTTTTGAGGTGATACGACAGCAGTTGGCGCATTGGCTTTCTCTTCAATCTCCACAGTATCGTTTTTCGATTGTTGAGATTCCTTAACTTGTAAATCAATAGCTTCTGTTAATTCAGTCACTTTAGGTTCCTCTTCCTCCTCCACCACCAACTTTTTAGTAGAATGGTCGTTCATTTCTTTGCTTTCACTACTTGATTCCTCCAGACTTTCTTCCACCTTCTCGGGCTGATCTGGTTTAGATGAATCCGAATTTGAATCAGTTTGACCTGTATCTATGATTGGTTTTTCACTTTCCAAGCTGTTGCTATCTTCGTTCAGCACAGTTTCTCTTCCGTCATTTAAATCTGTTATTAAATTTACGAGGTCGTTTCTGCTTCTGTAAAGAAAAAGAAAAATTAAGTACAAAACAATTAAAGAGAAGTAAAACAATAATCACATGATTTTCTTGAAGATGTGACATGTCAGATTATTAAAATAAGTTATATCGAAAATTCGTTAGTGCTACTTTTCCAAATTTTAAAATTAAAATTGCAAACAAATAATTATATCTGATCAACTGTCATAAAAAATATGAAATACATTAACAATTCTTAACCTCAAATTAATCAATGAAAACTGGTCACTTGATACAAAATAAAAGAAGTTACCTAACAACAAGGGCCCACGTTTCTTCATCGGGATCTTCCTTATAAACACGAATTTGGCATGCCTCGTCACTTTGGTACCAATAAACGTGGCCTAGCCGATCTTTACCTAGAGGCTGTGTCCTTAATTCTTCTGCCGACAATTTATTGACTTCTGTTTTAAACTTAGCGTTATAGTCAAATTGCATTTCCAAAAGTTCCTAAAAAATTGAAAATGATGAGTTGAAAATTGAAGAAGAAATACTCGTTAAATCACCTTAAGTATTCTTAATTTTGACGATAGTCGAGCCTTTTTATAACCAAATCGCTCGATTTCCCAAGCATCCTGGCTACAGAATCCGTGACAAAACTTAATTACAGCTCTCTCCCAGCGTTCAGACGTAACAGACTTTCGAGCTTTCCTTAATAACTTTACGTGTAAATCAATTAGCTCTTGTGGGACTAAAATTGTTTGTGAGGTTAATTAAAGCGATAAAATTATGGAAAATAACAAAATGAAATCGTAAATCAAGAAAAATTCGTCGTTAAAAACGAATTTTTATTGTGTGTTTTGTTTATACTGTGCAATGTTATACGCAAATTTGTGATTACCTTCTTGACTATTTTCTAGCATGTACTGTAAATCTATAAAGTCGATATTTGCTAAACCGCACGTAACACCAAATTTTTCCAAAAATCCACAAATAACAGCAAAATTTGGATCACTTTCGCAACAAGCTTCGTTGTCTGACGCCATTTGCCTCCTGAACTATCACATTTGACAGCAATCAGAAGAATCAAGCCAATCACAAATACGCGAAAAGTTACAAACACCACCCAAATACGTCACTCTACGTTTTAAAAAGGACACCATCAAGCAGTAAATCAAAATCGTTGTATTATTCGCATGAATATCAACACGAAACACGATCAAACTTCAATAAATTAGGCAAAGCGCCCTTAACTCAAGTGTACATTACAACTTTTGTTTTTCGTCTTTGTAAACTACAGAGACGCATTTAACCTACAAAACTTGTTCGATTCGTATACATTTCTAGAGATGGCGTCTATTATTATTATTAAAAAATTTAATTAATTCCGACACGAAACTATAAGGAAAGTTGTATTTTCCTCATAATGCGACAAATTATACTTGATTTCTGTAAAATTTATAAGGAAAGCTATTTTAATTATTCCAAGTAGGTTCCTAATAATACCCGCTACTTTTTTAAATTTAAATTTTTTCTTTACTTTATATAAATAAATAATAATTGTGAAAAACGCTAATGAACTTTTATTTTTTGTATATTTTATAATAACCATAATATATATACGCATAATTATTGCGTATCTAACTACCGATCAAAAATAAAATTTTCACTGACTTAAAAAAATTGACAGTTCCAAAATGAAAAATTACGACATGCTGTATTCAAACAATACTCCCCTCCCACTATGTTGCTAAAAAAATGTAAGTAATATAAAAGCGATTATAGCTTTCCGTTAGTAAAAAATTAAAAGTTAATTTTAGTCGGCCTTATAATATTCCCAATAATAAAATTTAATCGAGGGATTAGGTTCAAAGAATTTAACATGCTTTAGATAGCACGTACGATAGCGTAAAAAAAGGGGGGGGGGGATTTTTGAAAATTAGACAGAATATTGAATAATATAATTATATGTATTTAGAAACAACATTAGTTTAAAATACTGTTCTGGAGCCACCTAATGGTTCCGGTAATTACTAGAATTCAAATTCTGAATTCAAATACACAGCATTAGTTTGATGTAATCACTGATCGAGTTACAGAGCAGAAGTTCTTGCTTCATAATGTCCGCCTTTGTTTGCAGCTGTGAGCTGGATAGTGGGGCCCATGTCCACTTCGCAAGTGGACAGGGGCTAAAACTTATGATATTCTTTTGAGTCAAAACTGTCCACGTCAAAAGATTCTGATACATAGAAAAAGTCTCCAGTTTTAATAATTTTTATACAAGAAATTTATTAATAAAAATTCAACACAAATAAAATGGTTTAAAAAATGTTTTCGTCATAACAAGGAAAATATTTACAAAGTAGAATATACATATTAATTTACATAAAAATAAATACGAATCAACTTATAAGTAATAATAAATAATAATTAATTATTCACTTCATATTAAAATCAACTCAGTCTCCTGTTACATGTTCGGGTAAAATTAAATTATTCAAATTTATTTTTACTACATCTTCAGTAAAATTTGTATCAGGAACAACAATAAATGATTCACTTGTCGGAGATAATTTGCCTCCCTTTTTCGTTTTATTGACATATGTTTTCACCTTTTTAGTTTTCTTTTGAACTGTCATTTCCTTATTACTTACAATTATGTCTTTCACAATATTGGGTTTTAATAGGTCTTTCATATCGTACACAAAGTCTTTTTGAGTAGTTTGGACCCTATTTCGAATGGGTCGTAAATTATCTTGAAAAATGGGAACAGTCTCTATACACCCACGCGATTTCAAGCAGTTCGTATCTATAACACTTTCCAAACTCTCTTTAATTTCACTTAAAGTCGGTTTTGAAGCTTCCACTTCGCTCGTAGCACTTGTCAATTGCTCTGTACTACCTTCATTTTCATTTAAATTGGAGGTCGCATTATTGCACATAGAATCTTCCTTTGACTCATCGAATCCTAATATTACACCAATTATCATGTTTTTAAGTGAAGCGTCTGTTATTTTAGCATCATCCGAATTTGTTTCTTTCTTTTCAGGTGAAATTGAATTTAGAAAACTGTGGCCAATATCTAACATTGAAAATACTGTAGAATCTGAAACAAAAAAAAAAACGTATTTAAAAATATATTTTTACAGGGTGCTCTGTTTTAAGTGGCTCTTAAAGTTCTCAAAATTAAATTTTTCTGTATATTTGTACAAAACAAATAAAGCACTCTAGTGATATGAAATTTTACAAAACGTTCTGACAAAAATTTCTAAATTAATGCAACTATTTTTATATTTAACGTATTGGTCATTATCGCTTACAAATTTATAATTAGATGGAACATAGAATGCATTCCAAAATCGTTAATAATCAGGGCTGCCTTCTTTGTTTTTCATTTAAAGCTAATTTTGAAGAAGATATTCTTTGAGGTGCATAAAGCTATGTTGGAAATTTATCAACTTTGCAAATTCTTATGAGCACCATAGGCACAACTGGAAAAAGAGAGTTTAGTCACCAAAATTAGTTGATTACAGTAAAAATTTGAATAAAGCAAATTTAAATTTAAAAAAATTGTTGCCCGCAGTCCTATTTTGCTTGACTCGCGGTAAATTGATCGAGTGCCTATTAACTGCAACGCCCGAAACTGAGAATTCCTTTTGTAAATTAAATAATTACATGGTAGTAATAATACATTTGTCCTGTCATGAGTCTTATGATCTCCCTGACGTTGGCAACCTTCTTTTCTGTTTGTGTGAAGCATTCGAAATGTCTATAAATGGCTATATATGAAAATTTCGTAACTCTATTAGTATTTGTTAAGCTTATAAGTGTTTCTTGTATCGTCGACAATATCCAATATGTAACATAGCAGATAGTAGAAATAGAAATTAAATTTGATACTCTTGCCTTCATTCGCTTGGCTAAAGAGTTTGATCTAGTATAACTAAAATACTTTTTTTTATCAGAAAAACTTATAAGAATTTTGAAAACAGCTAGTCTAGTTCAAAAAATCATCAACAGATGACGTTAATAAATTATTTAATTATTCCAATATTTTCCTTCACACTTTCAACTTGCATCTTCAGTTAAAAATAAAAAAACAAGCCTTAATGTTTAAGAGGACTCACTACCTAGTTAGTCGTTCTCGTTCAGCTCAAAACCTATTCTTAATGTTCCGTTGTATGTAATAGTGACGAATATAGAAATAAAAACGTTGAAAAATTAAAATAATTCATAGTCTTGAATTAAGATTGAGCTCCTATATAGTGAACAAATATAAGCCTTGATATAATAGCTACATTATAAGCAAATTTAAAAGTTCATGCCCCCAGTTTCTAGTCCCTGTCAATTTGGAAAGAAACGGCTCTAAAAAACTGCTGTATTTGTAACTGCAATTTGATCATTTTATCAAATATATAGGCGGCATGTTTTATCCGATTACCAAAAAAAAAAAAAAGTTGGTTTGTACCTCTGAAATACTGAACCAATTTTGTCGGGACTTTTTCAGAAAACATAAAAATCATTCAATTAATAATTGCACATTTTCCAATAGCTCACATTTGTACGATTAAAAAATACAAGGCTTATCCCTTTATCTCTTAATATTTACAGTAGGGTAAAACATAGATTTTTGTACTACCTGTATTTTTAACCATAAACCGGTTTATGAATTAATAATTATCCGAGATCAGTCCTGTCAAGTCCCTATGAATAGTAAATCCAGTTTCACTGTTGTATAATTAAACAAGTAAATGTAGAACAAATACAAAAAGTAAAGTGGAGCAGCGATATTAAGATAGTAAACTAAATTCAATAAAGTAACACAAAACTGACAAATTTGAAGATAAAAGTACGAGATTTCTATTATAATATATGAAAGATTCAAACTGATCCATTCAAACTGACGCATTCGCCACAATCCAATATTCTAATTTTGAATGAACGTTGGCTCGTGGCAATTGCTTCACGTCAGTATTTTATATAAACCGACCTTTAATTATTTTATCGTTCTATTTTTCTAATTATTTTTTTAGTCGAGTTGTATAATTTGAGTGCAGTATTAATATAAAAATAATGTAAAATATGAACAACATTGAAAAGATCCATAAAAAATTTATATTCTTCAACATTAAAATCGAATATGGCAGTTGTAAGAAAAATAAACTTGATTATTCTAGAAAAACAGAACATTGAATAGAAAATTGAGTTATGTGAAAAAGGTCCTTAAAAAAATTTTGCTTAAATTAATAAAAATTACCTACTTTTTTGCTTATAGTAAAAATGTGAACAAGACGGAACATTTTTTTTGTCTTTTTATTGTAAAAATTGTGTTATACTTAATCGTATTTGTAACTATAACAAGTAAGATCATTCCAATAGCGGTTTAGTGGAAAACATAACAGATATGAATTTAAATTTCAAATGCACCTGTTGGGTGAGCATCAAGATCATGGTAGTTAACAGGTTTGCTGCCATCACAGGTTGAACATTGCTAGTAGCATACTAAATCGTTCAAGTTATTGGGAAGTTCTCCACCTATGGCCAGAGACAGCATAACCCATGTATTGGAAGCTCTACTTCTTGATACATTTGACAGCAAAAGTATTAAAACCGCTATATTAATTAAAAAAATAAGCAAAATTCCCATATTAAGTTAGTTAAAGAAAATTATACTGTATCGGGATCAGTATCAATAAAAAAACACATGCAAAATATTACATTTTTTAGCTCCTCAAATAAAAAAAAAATTATTACCGTTATGATTATCTTCAGGTGCTTTCACAGGCGTTTTACGTTCTATTGGGTCATCGACCTTTCCCTTATTCTTAATAATGATTGTATCGGAACAAAATTCGAATGTTTGCACTATTGTAAGACGTTTAATAAATGTTTTAGTATCATCTTGTCGATAATGCTTCGATTCGGCATGGTTTTCACATTTCGACTTTGAATATGATTTGTAATTGCACTTTGTACATGCATAACGGTACCACTTAAAATGGTTTGCCATATGCTTCATCAAGCATCCGTTTGATTTGAATTCTTTCTTGCAAGGTAAACAATAACGCTTTTCCTTATCAATATAATTCAAAGATTTCATTTCCAATGTTAATGTATGGCTCTCGTCTTCAGTTTTTATTTTTTTCCTACTTTCTAACTTATCGGGACTTCTAACTCGTTTTCTAAGCAATTCATAATTTTCTTTTTCAAATCGGTTTTTATTTGAAATAATTTCAACTTCCTGATTAGAATTATCTGAAACGTCGCTAATAATCACTTCACAACTGCTCGGATCAAATCCGCTATCTTGGATAGATTTTTCAGTCAATAAATCGTCCATTTTTTCTTCTTTAAAGACTTGAATTTGACAAACATTTTCAACACTTGAATCTGATGATATTTCAATTGGTTCTGATGAAAACCCACAAAACATATTATCACTTCCACCAGGACAATTTTTCAATTTTTCAGCATCATCTAAAATTTCGATTGACTTGCTCTCGACAGAATTGTCAAAACCACAAAAAGGTTTCGGAGAGCCATCAAATCGAGTCATTTTTAAATCAGCCTTTTCACTATACGATTTAATTATGCAATGCTGTTCGTCAATTTCTTCTTGCAGTTTTTCACTGATTTTTGAATTAATTAAACAATCCTGATTTTTGGTTTCTTCTTGAAAGTTCTCACTACTTTTTGAATCAATTATGCAATGTTTCTCAATTTCTTCTTGTAGGTTCTCACTAATTTTCGAAAAACATTCCGGCGTAAGATTCACCGCTTTACTAGCAACGGTAGCTTTACGACGCTGAGATCCCACACACTTTTTTATTTTACCAACTTTTGTCTGTTTTACATCTATAACCTTTTTATCTTCCTTATTAGGTTCTTTCACATTGTTACAAGCCGATGTACGCTTAGAACAAACTTTAACATGAGAGTTCAGTGCAGCTTTCCGATCAAATTTACGCCAGCAGCCGCCGCACCTCTGCTCTTGATCTTCCACGTTGTTCATCCATTGCTACAAATAAAAAAAACTAAATAAAAAATTTTGAAATGTAAGGAAAAAAAATTAATAAACTTATTTTTGCAAATTAGCTAGATTGTTAAACTTATGTTAATACTCTGAAATGTTAAGTAATACATATTTTGTTGAAATCGAATTAGGTCATTCTTAAAGAAAAAACTCCAGTGTTATCAAAAGTGTTTATAGAACCCTTGGCTGTTACCTTGTTATATGTACATTACACTATAACTTTTGAAGTTAACGCAGGTCTTAAGGCCATTGATAAGCCCCCACAAGGGGTAGATCACTATGGATATTTGATGTACAACTATGGAAATTTTTAAAAATCATAGCAAAATTCCTGATTCTTATCTTGATGCCTCTGCACATTACGCTAAACTGACCTACCATACCTAGACCATTGCAACTGTTTTTATTCAGAGTTGTAAGATTTTTTCATGTGGTGGCAGGGGAGCAAAATCATATCATACGGTTTCCTTACCTTAATTTTAAATTCAATAATAGCCGAGCTAGTCCACAAAAGCAATAACATGTTTTATCCTTACCTTTAAACCTTCCAAATTTGAATGACTCTCCTTAGATTCACAGTTTTCAACTTGAGATATTTCATCGCGCCGTTTAGCATTGTAATGGATTTGACTGCGCATTTTTCTAACTTGAGCAGAAGTTTTATTATGTGATTTGTGCAAATGACGAAATACGCCCCAAGTGTTTGCAAAAGTATTACCACACAATGGACACTGATAAATTAATTTGCTATTGTTGTGGTGATATTTAATGTGAAATTTTAACGTTTTCTCTGTTACAAATTTTTGGTTGCATACATTGCAGTGAAAATCGGCGTCGTTTGTTGACTTGGCTTCGATAATTTTTCCATCCGAATCCAAGATTACGCTATTATTTTCTAGCATGTTGTGAATTTCTCTTACCTATAAATTAAAAATGTGGATTTAAAACTAATACATAGGTTTTTGTTATAAATTTACCTCGTTTTCCATATCAGTAGGTATACTATTTTCAGAATTACCAGAAGCTAAATTTTCAACCATAGTTTGAAGAGAAATATATCTTGAATCGACGGTTCTTTGAAAAGGCAAATTATTCGATGATACGATATCACTTATGTTTGACATTTCTTGAGAAATATCTTCATTCAAATACTGTTCCATCATCAATGAGTTTGATTGCTTGTTTTGGAGAAATGACAAAACCGAGCTTAAATCTTTTTTTCCATTACCTCCATTTGTACTTAAAAATAAAGATTGCAATGGCGATGGAGATAATTTGTTTACATCACAGTTACGAGGTGATGAGGTAGTTTCCGAGGAACTTGGTTCTTTACTTAACATGGCATCTAGTTCCGCTTCATTGTTTTCCTGAAACAAACAAATTTAGATAAGAATTTTTAAGTAAATTCGACCTAATAACAACAACGGCTCAGCAACATCATTCAAACTTTTATCTTGAAACAACCACAACACTGTAGATTTTTTAAATCAAAAAGTTAACAAAGTGCATTTTTGGTTTATCAATAAAGATAGATACTCCTTCCACAATACACATTCAAAGCTACTCTAAAAGCAGTTATTTCAGCTCGGAAACATACATACAGATACAAGCCAATCACATTGATTACGAGGTTTGACTAGTTTCGATATTATTTCGAAGAGATTTCCCATCTTCAGGCACACATTAGACAAAAAGATGAGAAATCTCTTCGGAGTTATCTTGGTAGTACAGTAAAACCATGTAGTCCATATGATTGACTTGCCATCTGCAAGTATTTTTGTTTTCTGATAGCAAATTTAATGGGCTACAATTTTAGTTTGATAAATTTTTTTTAAATTTTGACATTTTATGGAATTTTAAGCCACGTCTATAAATCTTTTAAAAGCGACAATTGCTTACTATATGTAAGCAATTCTCACCAGGATTAACCGTTACATACTATCTTATTAAGTCATCGATCATTAAGACGTCTACGATAAGGTACACGACCCCCTATAAAAATATTATTTTACAAATTATCTCAAACCTGAATATTTAAAAATAAATAATAGTAAAACGAAATAAAGTAAATAAACATTAAAAACCTTAAAGGTTATAATTATAATAATAAAATAAAAATATAGCAATTTCATTACCTGCAAACTGCTCTTACACCTGGTATAATACAGTTCTCGACAATAATCCCTCTTATGTAAAATAAGATTGGCCAAACTTCTAAAAATAGTACGGCACATACGACACTCGTACATAATATCACACTCGTACGTAATGTAGCGTTGCACCTAAAAGTGAATTATTTAATCATTAACCTTAAAATTTATTTTTTTAACTTACCTCATCTGTGGCAGTTTCATATAATTTTAAAATTTCGTTTACTCCTGAAACACTAGTATCGATTGGTTTACGTAGATGTCCAACATCGACAGTGTCTTTGGGAACAACGGGAGCTTTACCAAGGGTGGTTTGTAATGGCCTTTTGCCCTTACCTTTCGAACCAGATTTGGCACTCATTTTAACAACAATTACTTCAAATTAAACTAAAAACAAAATTAACCACGTTAGTTACTAAATTTAACCAAATGGGGGTTCTCAATATGATAAATATTGGAGTAATGGATAATTTTTAAAATTGGGTCAGAAACATGTGGCACCATTTGTCAATCAACAAATTTTGTAATCAAAACGTTGGTTAGTTAAAGCATTGTTTAAAGCATAAATAAAACTAATTACTTAGTTTTTATCGTTAAATGAAAACTCTAGACAAAATGTAAACATACTTAAATGAAGCCGACACAATAAAAATTGAAACATTTCACCTTCATTATTTATGAACGTAAAATACATATGACAAAAAATTAAAAATCAAAAATATACAGCAAAACTAACAAAAACAGAAACTAAATGCAGCTCATCGGGAAATTACTTCTTCAAGCATTTCAACTTGGAAAATCTCCACTAAGATTACATAAACTTATTCAAAATAACGCTAAACTGAAGGTAAATGTAAAAACAAAAGTTTGAAATACTAAAACGTAGAGCACATTATTATAAAAACCCTCACATACCAAACCATCCTCTCACTGAAGATGCACCTGAAGGAAAATTAACTAAATAGATATAAGCAACTTTCCAACACAACATTTTTCAAACGTTGAACGTACATGGAAACAATGCAATAATATTTAAGTCAATTCGAAAAAAACTGATTAAAATTTATAAAATTATACCCAAAAACTGAGATCCATCAACTTTTTGTCTCCCAACGAAATTTCATGGTGTTGCCCCAACCACCAATAGATGTCTTATCAATTTATTTAACCTCACTCTTTATGTATTGGAACACATCTTAAAATATATTTTAAGTATTAATTTATTAGATTATCATGAGCGTTTGTCGTATTTTACGTGGTACTTTGAAGGTAGCATTAATTTGATTTGATGTTTTTGAATTTCAAAATTATTATTTCAGTTATATCAAAAACCGTACTTTTTAAGTTGTCTACACGAAAATGGATTTATTCTACGTAATCAAGTGTCTGAAAGGAATTATAGTAAAAAAGCGTATTTGGGTAGATATGAAGACATTATTGCACCAACATCCGACAGTTTGTTAACTAAACTTTCCGACAAGTTTAATATTTTCACGTCAAAATACGTGAGTTTGGGGGTTTAATTTGTGATTTTGTTTAATTGTTATTGTTTTCAGAAACTGCAAGTTACTGGGGCCTTGTTATTGGAAATGATAATAGATAATACCGATTATCCTAGAATAATGAATAAATTAAATTTACCCGATACTTTTTACTCTTGGTTTGTCATCACAGAGTTGTATATTTGGATGCTGGTAGTGCGTTACATGGCAGAGGGTGATTTAGGAAGAGAAGTTCGTAATAATCTAGTCGAGGCGTTATGGATTGACGTTAAACAAAGAACTCACCAACTTGGCG
Source organism: Cantharis rustica (assembly GCA_911387805.1). Classification (NCBI taxonomy): domain Eukaryota; kingdom Metazoa; phylum Arthropoda; class Insecta; order Coleoptera; family Cantharidae; genus Cantharis; species Cantharis rustica. The sequence goes on from OU426879.1 coordinate 44,647,327, forward strand.
TAAGTTCATTTGAAATTAAAAAATTTATAAAAGTCAGTTTTATATAGAAAAATATATGCACCGAACATGTTTTGGTTTGTTAAGTATTATCCACGGAGATAGCTAATATTCCGACAGGAATGATATGCTGTATTATTAAGTAGTATCCCCAAAAAAAATGCTCTTCAAGTAGAGAAGCTAGGTTTTGAATAATTAGATCTAAAAGTAGGGAGAAGTTAAGTGAGATAAGAATGGTGAATTTGCATTGAATTAAAAATGATTTTCAAGTAGAGAAGCTAGGTTTTCATAATCAGATATAAAAGTAGGAAGAGACGTTAAGTGAGATAAGAATGGTGAATTTATCCTCGCTCCTAGGTACAAAGTAGATTTATTTTGTTAAAGTTACTATCAAAACGACTTAGTCTTTTATATCAAATAGGAAGAATAATTAACATTTTCAGAGTGGCACAATGCTTAAATCATCATGCTAGGACGCGGTAAACTGCGGTTTGTTACTCGATCATGTCCACGCGACACTGCTGTGATCTAAATAAGCCCAATATCGATCTATGGGCTATGAAAAGTCTATGGTAGTGGTTTGATATGATCGCTGGTTGAGTAACGAGCGGGAGTTCCGTGTTTGAATGGCGAATCCACGGAATATCTCAGCTCGGCTTTCCTGCAAGTATTAACACTCTGTGAAGGGGTGGACAATAAGCTTAAGCTTCAGTGCAGTGGGGTCAGTACCACAGCTCGTTACAATAATAATAATAATAATAACATTTTCAAATATGTCATACCATAGGTAAAGATTTTATGTAATCTGCATTAAAAATTTAAAAAATTTTGTATTATGAGAGATGTAAATGAAGTTTTGTTTCGGTCATACATTCAATGATTTCAAAACGCGCGCTTTGATAACAGCGCGCGAACAATTATCCTCTTTCTATTAAAAAACAAAATTATTATAATATCTTAAGATACTTCATTTACAGTAAGCCAATTTTGCGCTGTAAATGAAGTTTTGAAATAGGTCAAAAAATCGCACCCTTAATAAAAAAAATAAAATATAAAATAATTTATACCTTTACAATCCTGCAATGCTCACTTAATGTATTTTGTTGTACCATGGTAATACTGATGTTGCAGTATTAAGGTGCCCTATGAAAAAAATGACCAAACAGTTAATAATACCAACATTGGCGTTATTCAATTTCCCCCACCTAATCCAATTTCCATTTTTAAAATTTAACAAGTTCTAGTTTAATAAATTTTAACCATTTTTTGGTTGGTAAACAAAACGGTTCTTGTAGCTTTACCTACCGGCGTTACCAAGCCAAAAAAGCTTCTTATTAAAATTTAACAGTTATTAAGGGTGCGATTTTTGGACCTATTTCAAAACTTCGTTTACAGCGCAGAATTGGCTTAAGATATTACCATGATTTTTTTTTTAATAGAGAGAGGATAATTGTTCGAATAACCTGATATAATTTTTAAGATATTTTGATAAAAAATATATATTTTTATTTAATTAATAAGTCTTTTATATCAAATAGGAAGGATTATTAAAATTTTCAAATATGTCATACCGTAGCTAATGTAAAGATTTTACGTAATCTGCATTAAAAATTTAAAAAAATTTGTATTATGAGAGATGTAAATGAAGTTTTGTTTCGGCCATACATTCAATGATTTCAAAACGCGCGCTTTGATAACAGCGCGCGAACAATTATCCCCCTCTATTAAAAAACAAAATTATCGTAATATCTTAAGATACTTCATTTACAGTAAGCCAATTTTGCGCTGTAAATGAAGTTTTGAAATAGGTCAAAAAATCGCACCCTTAATAAACAAAATAAAATATAAAGTAATTCGTACCTGTTCAATCCTGCAATGCTCACTCAATGTATCTTGTTGCAATACTGATGTTGCAATTATATTGAGGTGCCCTATGAAAAAATGACCTAACAGTTAATAATACCAACATTGGCGTTATTCAATTTCCCCCTCCTAATCCAATTTCCATTTCCAAATCCTTTTTTAAAATTTAACAAGTTCTAGTTTAAAAAATTTTAACCATTTTTTGGTTGGTAAACAAAACGGATCTTGTAGCTTTACCTACCGGCGTTACCATGCCAAAAAAGCTTCTTATTAAAATTTAACAGTTATTAAGGGTGCGATTTTTGGACCTATTTCAAAACTTTGTTTACAGCGCAGAATTGGCTTAAGATATTACCATGTTTTTTTTCTATAGAGAGAGGATAATTGTTCGAATAACCTGATATAATTTTTAAGATATTTTGATAAAAAATATATATTTTTATTTAATTAATAAGTCTTTTATATCAAATAGGAAGGATTATTAACATTTTCAAATATGTCATACCGTAGCTAATGTAAAGATTTTACTTAATCTGCATTAAAATTTAAAAAAAAATTGTATTATGAGAGATGTAAATGAAGTTTTGTTTCGGCCATACATTCAATGATTTCAAAACGCGCGCTTTGATAACAGTGCGCGAACAATTATCCTCTCTCTATTAAAAAACAAAATCATCGTAAAAACCCCATGTAGCTTTCTCTTGTTTTTATAAATATAAAATTTAAAACATTTTAAATGTTTATTTTTAAAAATTAACAGAATATTTCGTCCCCCTAAAAGCAGAAGGTCGTATGTAACAATTTGTAAATTTTTCGTTGATTGGTAACAAAATTTTCGTAATTTTTTGCTCTATTTTTATGGCAAAAAAGTCTTATGTGTATCTAAGTTTGACATTGAAATATAACTGTTTTTAGATTACGTATGTTTATTTCATTAACTTATGGAATAGGTAAAAGGACTTATGTGAATCATACAAAATATTATTTCAAATGCGCCTGTTAAGGCCTGCTTATACAATAGTCGGTTAAGCATATTTAATTTATAATATAACGCTATCGGTGAGTTTACCGGTTTTACAATTGGCAGTTAGCTTAACCGACGTGCTTATCCTGGTTACATCTTATACCCTCGGCAGACCATGGGTATAAGCGAGTTAACCGATGATAAATTTAATAAGTTTGAAGCTTAATAATTTTATTTAATAAGTTCAACCTGAATGAAAACGAATTAACGAAAACTAATTTAATCCTTGTGATAACCTTATTCCTGGGGTTAGCTATACCTAAATTTAACTGACTATTGTAAAAGTGGGCCTAAGTTATATGCAGAACGTCTTATGTCAATACATACGACCTTATGCCTCTGAAATTATTTTAATGTATTGAATATTCTGCAGACATAAGACATTTTTGCTGTAACTCCTTCGCATTCCACCAAATATTGTAGTCGTATGTTATACATCAGATCTTTTTGCATGCAAAATCTGAATTAACTTGTGCAATTTTAAAACAAGCACGTTAAAGAGGTTAATTTGTGTTAGTTTGTAACTTGTATGATATTTTTGAAACAAATTAAAGTTGAAATTGGTAACATCCTATAATATACTAAGACTTATTACTAAAATATTACTAGTTTTGATCACTTGTAGGAGTAAAATTCTATCTTTTGTAGTTACTAAAACAAGTTCACCAATTAGCTTATTGTTTTGTTACAGATAATTATTACAAAACAATTAATATGTTATCGGTAAGAACCCAACGCTTAATACGGATGTTAAAGCATTCGCCTAGTCGTGAATTACTAGAATTAGAAGCTAAACCATTAGATGCAATAATTATGAATGTAGAACCTGAAGTCGATTTAACTAGAATTACAGAAAAGACTGTTGATAATAATTTAACTACTATTAGTCTACAATACCAAAACGAATTACCAGCATTAGAAACAAATAATAATATAGAATATGAAGCTATTTTAAATATAGATATATACCTGCAGTAGAATTAACGTGTAGAAGCACCGTTTGTGGCCACTGACTCCTTTGTGGCCATTTTACAGAAATATACTAAATATTAAGACTTTTATTGAATGTGGTAACAATGTTCGCGAGTAAAATTAAGGATGCGACGTCTGGTGGCAGAATTGAGAACAATTCGATGCGAGTAGTAAACGTGGTTTATGCTTTAGTTGCATGTTAACGTGTTGAAATTATTTAAGTAATTAAAGCTTTTAAATAAATTTTGAAATGTCAACCGTTGTTGAGAAACGTAGCAAAGAGTTTTGTTGTGTGTATGGATGCAATTCAACACGATGTTAACACTAAATTTCAAATAATCATGATATTTATTTAATAGAACAATTTTTAACAAGTTTCGACTATTGTCACTTACTCTACTTATAAATATTTTTGGTTCTTTCAACAAAATTAAATATTGACCAAGTCTGACCAATTGGCAACAATATTTCAACTCAAAATCAGCAGTTCTGATTTTTTAAATAAACTTATAAACTACAAATTTTATACAAAAGATTACAAAAATATTTTTGTTTAATGTTCGCCAACATTTCACTAACAAAAGTTTCGTTTAATTCTATGGTATTTACGAACATTGTACAATCTTTACTGTAGTATATTATAAAATCACACACTGACATTTAGAATTGCCATCCCCAGGTTAATTTGTCCATAATATTGGTGTTTTCACTTAATGCCGAAGTGCCAAATCACTTAATGCCAAAGTATTTTTACAAATAGACCCAATTATTAAATGAGGAGCCGATAATAATGCGGAATTCTGTAGTACGAGGGCATAAATCGCATAAACAAACTTAACACAAGGTGTTACCCCACAAAGAATAACATGCTTGGCATTTAGTCCTTCCTCACCTTCACAAAAATTTCTCGATGTTGTGCTGCTATTAGTATACTTAAATAAAGATTTTAGAAGAATTTGTTTCGTCATTTTACTTTTTTCGTTAATAATTCGAACACACAAAAAGATTTACAAGGTTCACTCGATCACTGTAAATACAACTATAAACTCGATCACTCGCATCCATAGAGGTATATATTAGAACTACTGGAGGCACCACTTGCATATAATCCCTATGAAAAGAAAACGGTCCGATTTTACATGGCGTTCCCACTCTTTAAAGGTATAAACTCGATTTGACATTCTATAATAACGTGGTAAATATGATTTATATAGACGAGAACTCCTCAAAATTAAATACAACACAGACTTATTATGTTGATGATATTATAATAATATAATATAATGTTGATAAACATTAAAAAATAATGTTATAACTCAAAAAATGCCGATTTGGAGTTATATGTGCCATGTTATAGAAAATAAATGATTTTATAGCATGGAATAAAAAAATGTTTGTTTAATAAAAATTAAGTACCTATCTTAAGTTGCGTAAGTAAAAATTATGAATAATTACTTCATATTTGACGGCAATACGGCTAAAAACCCTAGTTTTTTTGTTGTTTTCTTTTGATAAAAGGCAAGTTTTCCTTTCAGTAATAAGCTCCACAATTATTACATAATAATAATGTAAAAATTTAGTAATAAACAATAGAATCTTTAGAATAAACCTTTAATAATTGTTTATTCCAATTAATGTTTTTCTCTAAACTATGAATTTTGAGTTGTTAGAGTACTCTCTTCGTATCGATATATTATATTATATTGCAGGAAAAAGGCTAACAATTTCTAAAGTCTTGCAGGGCAGTTCTGTAAGTAGTAAACTTACAAAACTAATTTTATTAAAAAATGTATTGTTGTTTGTAACATTAAATGTTTCTCTTTCGGTGTTTTATAATTTTATTTGCTATGTATTTTTAATTTAATTCACAATTCTATTTTTGTGTTTATAAGAATATAATTATATTTTTTTATAAAATTAATTTTTACATGTTACATGAAATTGAAGAATAATTTAATTCATAACTTACGTAAAATTGTTCAAAAACTATTTAAATGAATAATTTAGCTTGCGACACGTTGTTATATAACCGTATGTTTCGATTTTCGGAATCTCATCAGGCAAACCTGGAAAAATTATTGAAATGATTGAAAAGTTATGCTATTAAATTCAAAATTCAAACTTGATTAAAAGTTAAATTTATTTGACTTTAGTAAAAACAAAAATTATACCTACTTGAAGCCAAAATGAATAAATAAACTTATTTTGAAAAATTCTAAATCGGAAAACTAAACAAACCCAAATAAAAAACCTAAAATGAAACGTTAGTTGTAATTAAAAATTACAAAAGTTTTAGATTGCCTCAATTTCAAGATTTCATGTGTATGAACTTAGTGAAATATACAGGATATTAATTTTTTGAAAATAATTATATATATATTTTAAATCAGAATGTGAATTTTTAATTAAAAATCACATTATAATATGTCTACAATTATTTTAATTATTTATCACATCCTAATTTCTTATAATTCATTTATTTAAACGTTTAAACATCATTTATCCTATGATTTTGCATTACAAAATTTGAACCAAATCCTTTAAGGAGTGGGAGAAGCATAAACTTACGTCGGACCGTTTTGTTGCACCTAGTGGTTCCTCCAGTAGTTTTAATATATACCTCTATGCTCGCATCTGACGGCCATTTTGAAAATTTAGCAGCGCCCCCATCGTTAATTTTATTCGCGAAGCTATCTACTTTAAATTATATACAACAAAAGTGGAGGAATTCCAGATAGTTCATAGTTAAACGCCAATGAAAGAGCACATGTTTTCTTGTCATCGTAACCTTAATTATATTGTTAAGGATTACAGTATAAGTAAAGCTTTGTTATTTAAAAAATATTAATAAACATTTCTTTTTCTACATAGTTTTCTTAAATTATAATAATAGTTAAATTATATAGCTTAAAAATTCAAAATTTAGCAAACGGTATAGAATTATTCAGGTGACCACAAGTAGAACAGCTTTTACTTTGTTTTTGCTAATTGTGGCCAGAAATAGATTAGCTAAAAACCATTTCTGGTCATGTATTACTTTTGCTGTATTTTTTATTTTATCTTTTAGCTTATTAATAGTACTTTTTTCTAAGGTTAAACATGGCTTCTGACAAAAAAGTTCTTTTCAAGTAATCTGAAGAATCTATGCAATCAGCTCTTTACGCCATCAGGGAAGAAAATATGGCAGTTGCAACTGCATGCAAATTATTTAAAGTTTCAAGAATCTCAGTTAGAAATAGACTCTCGGAAAAACGTCGGACAATTGTCGTCGCGTGGGGCCCGAGTCCTGCCTTGGATCGAAAATTGAAGAAAAATTAGTAAAATGGTTATTGGAGTCAGCATCTAGAGGATTTCCTATAAATCGAGAAGGACTTTTGTATCCTGTTCAAAAGATTCTAGAAGAATTCAAAATTCAAACACCCTTTGTTAACAATATTCCAGGAAGAAAGTGGTTTGACGCTTTTTTAAAAAGAAATCCCGTTGTGAGTAGAAAACATTCAGAATATATCGATAAAGCAAGAGCAGCAGTAACAGAAAATAGCATCAAACGATGGTTTTCTGAAATAACGGAATTGTTAGGACCAGATATTGAAATACTTAGTAATCCAAATAGAATTTTCAATATGGATGAAACCGCTATCTTTTTATCTCCAAAAGGCAATCTTGTTCTTGGTGAAAAAGGCAAAGCAAGCAATTATATGATTATTTTGCCAACATTTTTCTAAATTATTTGATAGATCAAAATATTCAGCTACCAGTTATTGTTTTTATGGATGGTCATGAGTCACACCTTTCTTTGAATTTGAGCAATTTTTGTCGATCTAATGGAATCATATTAATTTGTCTTCCCCCTAATACCACACATATTCCACAGCCACTTGACGTATCTTTCTTCTTCTTTTTGAAAGCGGCATGGAAAAAATTATCAAAGAAATGGCAGTTAGAGAATGGTGGAAAGACTATTCAAAAGAAGGATGTATCAGCCGCCTTAAATTTGATTTTTATGCACCAGGGGCCCTATTCTCGAACTCACACAATTTGATTCGCATACGCAAATACGTTACTTTCGTATGAGAATAAATAATTGGTATTCTCCAGCAATCGTGTGCGAATGCTTTCGCATGAGAATCACACGACTTACATCGTGTGATACTTACGCATGAGAATTTTGGTCGTGTGGTGATCGTGTGCGATCACATCATGACATTTCGAGGTATTTTAGTTTATTTTGGTAATAATAATTAGCTTCTATGTGATTAATTTTCTAATTAATTTCATTTGGATTTTATTTACTCAAATTTATTTTATTTAACATTACATACTACCACACCATCCACTTCTTTTCCTATTTTCTATTTATTTATTCAGAGTTTAGATTTTGATTAGGTACTAACTACTACTGCTATTTGATTATAATTATAAAGATTAAGTAAGTACGTACATCGTATTTAAAGTTATATTACTTGAGATTGTAATCGTACTAGTATATATCCTAGCTGTGAAAATATTAGGTTTGTTCCAACAAGCAGTTCTCTCTCAGTTCTAGAACTATACATATGCTCTTTAACCAAATTTCATGGTATTAAAGATCATTTTGGTTAAAATTTGAACTAAGGAGCATGCGTACAGTCAAACTGTACTGTAAGTCAGCCTAAAACTGGAGAGAACTGCTTGTTGGAACAACTATTTATTGTTCAAAGCATGGCAAATTTTGATGAGTTGGCAATATTATCTACGATTGAGACGGTGGAAGAGGCTGAAATTTCTGCTGAAGAAATATGCAAACAATCTCATCTCCGAAGTGATCCTATTGAGCTATCATAAAAGCAATTTTTTTGTTTGTTTCGCCAGCCAAAAGATCTAGCTCGAGAAGTTATTGATATGATTAAGTAGCACCATGCAGAACTGAATGTGGACGTACATGAACGTGATCATTGCTTTCTTCTGTCTCGCAGACACATTGCCAACCCGGCTTTTCTTTGATTTCGGCATTCGTTACGAAATTTATAATCGTAAATAATTTTAATTCAATTTAAAACTTCAAAACTGACATTTAAAATTATTTAACCTATAATGATGCTGTAATGCTATTGGCCGAAATGTATATGTTCGTATGATTTAAGCTACGACTCTACGTAAGTACGCAATACAATTCGTGTGCTATTCGAGAATACCGATTTTAAGCGACCACAGATTCGTGTGCGAAACTTATCATGCGAAAAGTTTCGCATGAGAATCAAATCGTGTGAGTTCGAGAATAGGGCCCCAGGACTTTTCTAAATCTATACAGTCAGGTTTTAGAGCATGTGAGTTATTTCCTTTTGATGAAAACGCACCCAACTATGACAAATGTGTCAGGCATTCAAAATCAAATAATCCAGTTGATGAATTAACACAACAGGGTAAACAAGATGAAGAGCACTTGAAGGTCCTTGAAAATTATTTAAATCTTGAAGTTTTGTCAGAATTTGAAAGAACATTTTCGAACTGCCATGACTGGATTGGAGAAGAAAAGTATTTAGAACTGTACAATGTGTGAAAGAGTGCTAAGGAAAAACAAAGAAAATCAATACGTTTTCAGATGTTTCGTTGGGTGATATAGTATCTACAGTAGAAACCCCTCTAAAGGTCTAGATACACATGCTATTAAAAGAGCATGCTATTTAATAGCATGCTTGTTGCAAAATACATTTGCTAATGAAATAGCATGCTTTCTCATAGCAAACTATCAGATAGCATGCTATCAAGTCTGACAGGAATACACACAACTTGTCAGCTAGAATTTTAGTCTTGTAGTACCTACGTGCTAACAAACCTGACCATGGAAGTTTCACTACAAAATCAAATAAATATTGTATTATTATTACTGGCTACACAGTGTGTAATTAGACTGTAATAAACCCGGAACAAAGAGAAACCGGAAAATTTGGGTGAAAAATTGGCTTAGTAGAAGGCAAACTGTTTGCTTACAGAAATGAGAAATGAAGATAGATGCATATTGTTTTTCTATATTCCACAGTGTCACCCAGAAGGAATGCATTTCCTCAAACCACGGTATTGTGGATTTATATATTTGAGCTTCATCAGCTTAAGAACGGATTGAGTCTTTTATTTTTTTTTAATTCGTGATGATACACCGATCGCAGATTTTTTATTTTGGCTTTTATCATTTTCATAGTTATATTTTCGTCACCTATAAACTCGAATAATTCTTTGTAATCATTTTCACGTGCAAGTTTATTCTTGTACAAAGAAGAACCTATGTTCCACAAACACTCGTACTGTTGGTAGTCAATTATAATATTTAAAGTTTTGCTGTCACTCTATCGAGACATTTTGACACATTGACAAAGCTGATAGCATGCTACGTACTAGCATGCTATCTGTGTAAGCGTTCACACATGCTTTTTCCACACCCCCCCGCCTACCCGGTCTTGATATAGCAGGATAAAAATCAAATGCCTTGCGATTTAGTAGCATGCTTTTTAGTAGCAAGCTTTTTAATAGCAAGGCGGTATACACATGCTACTAAAAGCCATTTGCTACCTAGTAGCATGTTTTCGTGCTACTAAGTAGCATGTCTATTCCCTGCTTAAACCTGAATTTAGAGGATGATGTATTAATTTTTGATTTCCCAGAATTTTCTGCCAATGAGGAAGTATGTTTAATTACTGATCAAACAATTAATTAACAACAAACAATTAAAACAAAAAAATAAATATATTCCAAAATTTGGTAATTAAACCTTTAATATCACAAAATATAAATGAGGTCGATAATTTGGATCTTGAATTTAATATGAACGAGTCCTCGAATTTAGAAGGTATCAGCAATAAAGCAGAAGAAATAGAACTGAATCACTATTGTGAAAACAAAGAAACCGAATCAAAAACAGAAGAAAATAAGGAAACAGTAGTAAAGACAAATGAAGAAACCGACAAGATTGAGGAAACAATAGTTGAGAACAAAGAACGTCTGGATATAGGAATAAACAAAGAGAATCAAGATGTGAGGTTTTCTAAAAAGAGATTTGTCAGTGAGTTTTTGAAAGTTCTTTCAATTTATCCAGAAAATACGTTTAATGCCCAAACCTCAAAAAGACAAAAATTACGTCTACCTTCAGTAATGACACATGATAAATGGATTGAACTAATGGAGGCCAAAGAGACAAAGAAAAAACCAATGAATGAGAAAAGCAAGCTAAGAGAAAAAAGAGCTGAAGCCAAAATTGATAAAAGTAAAAAAGAGCCAAAAAAAGACCAAGGAGAAGTAGAAAAAAAACAGCAGCAAAGACGTGACATTGCTGCAACTTCAACTACACTAACCGTAGGGGCATTTGTTATTTTGAAATATGATAATGAATTTTATCCTGCAAAAATTCTTCAAATAGAAAATAATGAATTTTATTGTTGTACAATGACAAAGAGTGCTGGGAACTGGAAGTGGCCCGAAAAAAATGACTTACTTTGGTATAAATTAAACGATATTTTAATGACAATCGAGAAGCCAAAGCTAATTAACTTAAGAGGAGTATATGCGGTTCCAGAATTATCAACGTTATTTTAGAATTTTTTTTTTGTTTAATTTTTTAATTTGTGTTACTATAATAAAAGTTGTATAATAATATTTGTTGTACTTTTCTGTTCTTAATCTTATTAGTGGTCACAAATGGTGTGTCAGGTGGCCAAAACTGGTAAAATGTGGTCACAAATGGTGAAAATCGACTTAAAGCAAAAAATATAGAATATTTGATAAATACGAGCCTGCATTCCCAATAAAAATATTGTCTTGATAAGCCACCACAAAATTATACCCACAATTTAAATCGATAACTGGTACACATATAACTTGCACAGTTTTACAAAGTATGTAAACTGCTAAAAGTGGCCACAACTGGTGCTTCTACCCTACTATTACCTGTGAACATAAATTACTAGATTTAATTACTATAAGGGCCGGTTCCACCAACTCTGATTAAATGGTTGGTTAACTAATCATGATTAGAAAAATTTAACCGACATTAACTTGAAAGCGTTTCACCAAACGTTTTGTAGCTATGATTAGTAAATTGGCCGAACTTCGTGTATATTCGTTTTAAGCTCGTAAAAGCTATTCTGATTGGTTGATAGATATTTGAATAAAGCAAATGTGTAGGCTACCAACCGTGCAAGTAAACATTAGTCTGTGACATTCGTAGAAATTAATAAATTATAACCTCAACTTTTACGTAGTCTGTCAAAAAACGTGGTACAAATTTCTCAAACCGAGAAAAACACGAATTAGTTCAAATAATAAAAAAACACGCTTCTATTGTTGAATGTAAACAGACTGACACGGTGACTATGAAAGAAAAAGATTCTACATGAGAGTGTATATCTAAAGAGTTTAACGCTGAAAGGTTGTCTGAAAGAACAACCAGGAAACATTATGCCGCTGTTCGTAGAGAACAAATTCAAACAGGTAATGTTTTTCTTAATGCAAATTTATTCATTTAAAATTAACAAATTGTACGTATAGGTAGGCAGCCGCCCAACGATAGTGGAAAGGACGAATTTTTATTCGATTTGATAAAAAGTATTATCAATGGCACAGTTCAACCCATGTTCAACGAGTTTGATGCGAATTGGAATCCAGCACAGCTGAGAACTCCAAAAGTTAAGATTTTGCGAGTAGACCACATACCGGAGGCTATGGCGGAGACTACAGTGATGTAGCGGAGACTACAGAAGTCGAGACAAATTTTAAAAAGCGGAAGGCAACAAATCAGTTACACCGACAAGTAGAGTTTAGGAGAAAGACAAAAGCTGGTAGTCGTTTGACCACATTTGAGGAATTGGCCGAAGCAAAAAAAAATACATAAAATTGCTACATTTCAACGAGGAAGAACAAGGCAAATTAAAAGCCGAATCCGAAAAAATAAACAAACAAACTACGTTTTTCAAAATCTTGAGCCGATTGAAAAAAATTGTCTGAAAATTTTTATATACCAACAAAAAATATAAAATTAATTTATATTTTAATCGCGAACACGTAAAAATATACTTTTCGATTTTGAGGTTACTTTTATTGAAACTGTCATTATTATCTTTACTTGTTTGCAAGAAATGCGCATGCACCTAGCATTAACCGTGATTAAATTCAACTAATCGCCCAAAATCGGTCGATTAGTTTGAAAGCTGTTTAACCATGATTAAATAGATGGTGGAACGCTCTTTTTCATTTAACCATGATTAACTCCAACTAACCGTGATTAAAGCATTTAATCAGAGTTGGTGGAACCGGCCCTAAATGATATAAATTTAAGCGAACTACCTGAAATAGAATTGTACGATAGCATCGATAAGACTGATAAAAATTTAACTACTACTGCTACAGATTTTGAACACGAAGTACTAGAATTGTCAGACACTAATAATAAAGAACCAACAGCTATGAATATAGAGGCAGATTTTTTTGAGCTGGAAAATTACTTTGAAGACAATGAGGATCAAGGAACAATTAATTTTATAGTATCTAATGATGGTCTTTTAGTAAACTCGAGTACTATGGTTGTTGAAGAATCTGAAATTTAAGATGATACTTTAATTGAAAGGAAAACTAGAAAACGAAAAAGAAAACATCAATCATGGAGCAGAAATATTGCAAAATTAAGTAGAAATTCCGGCAAAGAATATTGAAACACAAAGAAAACCATCGTTAATGCAATTGGAGTGCAATTTGTAAATTTTGCTGTAAAATGCAGATTGAAATGTCACCTTAAGTTTAGTAATAATGAAAGACGAGCTATATTTAAAGCATACTGGAGTAGCAAAAGTTACGAACGTCAACGGGATTTTATTGCAAAAAATGTAATAGTAAAACATTTTTTGTTATTTTTTATAATAATAAATGTTTATTTTTTATACTAATAAGTTATTACTTTCTTAAGTCCTCCTCTACTACTTCCTCAATATTGAATTGTAATAACAATAACGTCGTATGCTTTTAGAGGGACGATTTATTACATTGAATTTTTTAATAATTACCGGGAGGGGGTAAGTTAACGAGTATCAACTTATCGAGACTTGACTGTATTACAATATGTTGTTGTAATAAAAATAATGAGGAGACACGTATTTTTTTCTTTGCTCCAAAATGTTAGAGGCATTTTAAGATTTTGAAATAAATAATATTCTCAAAAATTTGATGTATAGCATAAGAAAAATTTCTTACGTGGAATATCATAAAATATAAAAAATCGTAAAAAACCAAAAATCTTGCAATTTTTCTGTAAAAATTAAAAGTCGTTTATCTCAGAAAAACCAGTTCTTTTAATTTAATATGTTTTGGAAGAATACTTATGATACCCTATTCTCGGTGAGGAGGACGGTTACGGTTTGATGCTTAGTGCTTCGACTACCAAGCGGAGATCTTTGGTTCGAGGCCGAGTGGAGCAAGAATTTTATTCTAACCGTCCTCTCTCGGCGGGCAATGACAAACCACCAAGGTAATCTGCCTTAAAAAACTCTTCATAAAAAAAAATTAAGTGGTTAGCCAAAACTTACTCTAGATTGCAGGGGCCCTATTCTCGAACTCACACGATTTGATTCTCATGCGAAACTTTTTGCATGATAAGTTTCGCACACGAATCTGTGATCGCTTAAAATCGGTATTCTCGAATAGCACACGAATTGTATTGCGTACTTACGTAGAGTCGTAGCTTAAATCATACGAACATATACATTTCGGCCAATAGCATTACAGCATCATTATCGGTTAAATAATTTCAAATGTCAGTTTTGAAGTCTTCCACCGTCTCAATCGTAGATAATATTGCCAACTCATCAAAATTTGCCATGCTTTGAACAATAAATAGGTTTGTTCCAACAAGCAGTTCTCTCCAGTTTTAGGACTGTACGCATGCTCCTTAGTTCAAATTTTAACCAAAATGATCTTTAATACCATGAAATTTGGTTAAAGAGCATACGTATAGTTCTAGAACTGAGAGAGAACTGCTTGTTGGAACAAACCTAATATTTTCAAAGCTAGGACATATACTAGTACGATTACAATCTCAAGTAATATAACTTTAAATACGATGTACGTACTTACTTAATCTTTATAATTATAAATAAACAGCAGTAGTAGTTAGTACCTAATCAAAATCTAAACTCTAAATAAATAAATAGAAAATAGGAAAAGAAGTGGATGGTGTGGTAGTATGTAATGTTAAATAAAATAAATTTGAGTAAATAAAATCCAAATGAAATTAATTAGAAAATTAATCACATAGAAGTTAATTATTATTACCAAAATAAACTAAAATACCTCGAAATGTCATGATGTGATCGCACACGATCACCACACGACCAAAATTCTCATGCGTAAGTATCACACGATGTAAGTCGTGTGATTCTCATGCGAAAGCATTCGCACACGATTGCTCGAGAATACCAATTATTTATTCTTATGCGAAAGTAACGTATTTGCGTATGCGAATCAAATCGTGTGAGTTCGAGAATAGGGCCCCAGCACTACTGTATATACTAACTCTCAATTTCCTCCAAATTTCAATATTGATTTATTATTACTTTCAGAGGTATTAATTTATGAAATTTTATAATAAATTATGTACCAGCTGCACGTTCACCATGATAAATTCCATATAAAACCAATGAAAAATTATTTAGAATGAAGTTGCCTGAGAATTATACGTTTTGTTTTGTATTTGCTTCTAATAAAACAATCTAATATTTTTTTAATTTTGAATTTTATTGTAGGCTTCCAATCCATCAATTATAAGAAAGCAAGTGAAAGAGCTTTCGGAACAACTAAACGCTTCACTGATATCTTATGATGAAGGTTTACAATCGAGTGATGCTGCATTGGCAGGTGCATTGTGGAGACGTGTTTATGCAGAAGAAACGGTAGATCCTGAAAGTTTAGATCTTCTTGTTAAATACATAAGACGACAGGTAATGCTTAAATTTTTTTATGAGAACACATTTAAAATTTTTTTTATCTTTTTCAGATAAAAATACTAGATAATTTGACGCCCAAGCAATTATTCGAACAAAAAGATTTTAAATTCGAACCTTTTGTAAAATAAGGTAGCAATTGATTAGTTAAATGTATATATTTATTTAAATAAATCGGGTTGTTCCTCATTTTGTAATTTTATATGTTAATCTATCTGATTTCTGACACTCTTTTATTTGTTCTAGCACTTATAATTATTCAATTTAGAAATATTTTGATAACAATAATCCGCCACAAGCAGCAGCTTCATCGGCTTTATACTTGTAATAGTATATAGATTGAACTTTTATTGTTATTAAATATCACAGTCAATCGAAATAGTTTTTCATGCCGAACACAAAAAATTTGTAAAAGTACAACAAACGGAGTATGAAATATCCGTCGATCCAGCATAAGTTGTCTTAATTTCACAGCCTCTTATAATTTCACACTTCTCTGTGGAGATAATTTTGTATTCGATTTAATTAAAAATATTAATATTTGCATTAATCGATTTTGGTTTTATTACCGATTTGATATAATTTTATTACCTACCTTAATTTAATTAAAAATATTAATATTGAATTATTTGATTTCGACATCATTACTGTAAAAAATTGTTCATAATTTTTCAGTGTACTTGAAGGGTCATCATTAACTCTTCAAGGATCATTAGGTGTTGAGGCTTTACCTTAAAAGTCGTTCTTCAATTTTTTAGAAATATTGAAAATTTCTTTGTATATGGGGATCATGAGAGAGTGACGTTAAACAAGAGCACGAGGATTTCGTCTCTTTCTTTTTGAATTGGTGAACTGAGGTGACCAGGAATCCTCGCAAATATAACTATTTTTTTTAATTTTAAAAAATACCTTTTTCTATTTTTTGTTTTCTTCTTCAAGTTTCAATTGAAACTGTTTTTTTTTTTCAAATTTTTGGATTTCCCAATTAACTTTTTTTTGTTCGTTTCTTTTATAAAATGTATAAAAGTCTTATCAAACTCTAATTATTTTAATTTTTTTAAAAGTATTGAACTATTGTAATTTATTTATTTCCTACTGTTCCATTTTTTAAAATTTTGATAAACCACTGATCAAAAGCAACATTTTATATTTTTAATGCAAATTATGTAATATTTATAAAACTTGTCAAAATATTTATTGATCACAAGCAATAGCTTCGTCGGCTTCCGTACTTATAATATTGCACAAATTTTCTTTGTGGCATTTATTGCTACATCCTTCTGAAAGAGAAGGTTTTGCTTCGCGTACTTTAAATCTACAAACAATTAAAATTATTCTTTGCTCTAGAAACAATGAAAAATAATACACACCTGAAATATTTTTCTAGTAGCTTATTATTTGTTTTCATATTGTTTACCAGCAATTCAATATCGCATGGTTTTAGTGAACTCATATTATAAGCTTCTCTGAAATTATACAATTTATACCACTTTGGAGCCGATTTGGAATTTTTATTTGCAGCAGTTATATCGTACATCCATTCTTCCAAATTGAGCAATTCCTGAAATTATCACCATATTTTAGTGAATGTGACAGCAAAATTTGAAAATTTAATCACCTGAGGATGGGAATTGACATCATAATATCTATAGTTTGGGTTTAAATTGCTATACGTTGTGAAACTACTGCCATTGTAAGCTACATTCACAGCTTTTGACGTCGACTTATTATAAAATACTCGAAATTCGACGAAATGGGTCTGACCATTAAATTGCCCTGTTATGGTGTTGGCAAATCTGCAATCAAAAAATATTTTTCAATAGTTAACAACTTTATACATAAGAACATCTCGAGTGTGGAAGCTTGTGTATCTAATAGTGATAGAATATCGTGGTGATATTCGCAGTGTTTTATTAGACTTGTTAAGTAAAACCTTCAGTTAACTTTATGCTACAAACTTTTATTTACAACTAACTATATTCTCATACAATAACTAAAACATTAAGAGGGCGGCCGCTGCGAATTTAACCGCTACGAGCGCTACATGTACAAAATTAGACAAATTTTTATGAATGCACAAATGTTCAACACTTTAAAATTTTTTGCATCTGATTGAAAATATATGAAAACAATAGATCTATTTAGGTCACGAAAAAATTTCATTACGAAATTCGGCCGTGGTGTATTGTTTATTGTTAATTGAAATTTGAAAATTTAGGAATTTTTTTGTTAATAAAGTGAACTTTTTTTATTTCGTACCCAAGCTACCATTATAAATGTGCTAATTTAAAAGTATAAACGTTAACAGTTCATTAATAAAGTTTTTCTGTATGTTTTTGCGATAATTAAAATATTTCAAATTTAGATTCTAATCATGAGTAGCACATGTAATTTTTCTAGTTCGGCCATTAGTTCATAGGGTAATAATACAGAATTCTGTACTTGGCTTTCATAATGTTATAAAAAAGTAAAATTTATGGTATATATAGATTAAGCATGTTTATGAGGCAATTATGACCCTAAGAAAATAAATCGGGCACCTACTTTGTGGTAATTCGAACACATTTTTTTATCTAAATTTGACTTTACTTTTGCATTACAAACTCGAACAATTTTTATTTACAGCTAAATTATGTAAGATTTCGGTAACTTCACATTAATATAAAAGATAAGCAGATATTTTTTTACAATATCGAATATAAAGAAAAACAAAGGGTCACTTTTTTAAAGTATAAAATAAATAAACACAATTTAAAAAGTAAATTCTTTATTAATAATCGTATGTTCGCAGATGAGAAACAGTGGACGGGTCAAATCTTCGGAGGCGATTTTTTACAGTTGTACTACCCTGCATTATTTTTTGTATTTGTTTTAACACTTTTTGGTAATTTCCTTTTATCAGTGGCGTAACAAGGAAGCTACGGGCCTGTGTTTCCGACTCAAATCGGGCCCCTAAATAGATATTAAATTAACGTGAAAATTTTTTTAAATAGTCTTATAAGCGGAATGATTGTTTTAAATTAATTTTTACAAAAAAAATATAATAAATATTGTTAATTAGTTTTATTTAAATCACCCTAGAGATTAGCTACCAGTTAAAAAACAGTTAACAGAAAATCAAGAATTTTATTCAAAACAAAATTATGTACAAATACAAATAAATTAATAATAATTAATATCTACAAAAAAGAAACAGAAAACAATTATAATAAAAGCAATAAAGCATAAAGCAGGATGCTTTACTCAAAATTATTTTTCCTAGCTTTAACATGTGCAAAGGTTGACACTAGCTAGATATATCTATTGATCTGGCAATTTCATTTTCAATTGAAATAATTGATAAGGCAGACAATCTTTTTTCGCCCATGGTATTTCTTAGAAAGTTTTTTATTAATTTTAATTTTGAAAAAGATCTTTCTGCTGAAGCAACAGAAACCGGTATGGTGAGAAAAATGTAACATACCGTTAAAATTTCACTGAAACTACTGCAGGAAGAAAAATTTTTTATAGCGATAAATTCAGTTAATTCCATTATGGAATTAATTTTAGATAACTCATTTTTAAAACATTGTCTAAATGATAACAATTGAGATGAAATTGTATCAGAAATATCTTCTGAATATTTTATGTATAGATCTTGACCCATTTGATACAATTCTTCATCAGAAGCACTACATAAAATATTTGGAGATAAAACATTAAAAGTTCTATAAAGTTCGTTTAGACCAAAACTTCTATGTTTTAACTGTACTACAATAATATCCAATGTTTTATAAAATACATTTATTTTGAACCAGTCCTCTTTTGACTGTATTTTAAAATGATCATTATTTTCATCAAAAAATGTTTTTGGTCTGGATATTCTTTTCTTCGTGAATTCTAGAGTTGTTCCCCATTCTCCAGCTAAATTATTAGCTTCATTTCTTATTGAAAGAAAATTGTCCCGCATTTTTTTAATATTTTCAAAAGTTGTATTGAACATTTTTGACGCCTGTTCAATATGTTGCTGTTTACTTTGCAATAGTTTAGAAACAACATCAATATTTTTTAAAATTTTTGTTTCAAAAACAATTAAAAAGACTGTCTCAAAACATTCCAGTTTGGTTTTTAGCGATTTAGCTTCATCGATTTCAAATTTATTATTGGACGTTAAACTGATTTTCGATAAAGCTTTTAAAACATCTACATACCTAAACCGAAGAGCTTCTAGCGCGTCATGTCTTGATGACCATCGCGTAGGTGTTAATTTTTTTAAAGTAATTTTACTTTTAGCTAAACTAAAAGTTGTTTCCAAAAGTGCCCATCTTTTTATACTGTGCCCAAAAAATACATAGACACTTTCAACTAAACCATAAAAGTTTCTTATTTCCTCAACATTCTTAACAGAGTCGTTTAGAATTAAATTTAAATTATGGGCCGCGCAATGTACATATGGTGCATTAGGGGCAACTTTTAATATTTCAGCTTGAACGCCTTTATATATACCGCTCATGTTAGCGGCGCCATCATATCCTTGCCCACGAAGTTTTTCTAAAGGCAATCCATTATCAATTAATATTGCTAAAATATTATTTTTTAAAGCCGAACCAGTTTGATTTTCAACTGGGACAAACTCCAAAAAGGATTCTTTAATTATGATATTTGTTGGTTTATTTTCAACATATTCAAGAGTGACATATCGAACAACAGCACTTAATTGATCGATTTTGGCGATATCTTGAGTGGTATCTATAATTACAGAATAAAACTGTGCAGTTTTTATTTATTCGATTATTTTATTTTTTATTACAGTACCTAATAAGCCAATAACTTCATTTTGAATAATTGGACTTAAATATGTTGTTGTATTTTTTTTCTTATTGTGTAATAAATTTTTTAACACTAAATCATATTTCGAAAGTAAATTTATCACAGATAAAAATATACCCAGATTTGCAGAATTAAAACTTTCGTCGTGTCCCCTAAACGGCATGTTACAAGAAGCCAAAGTTAAAGTAACTTCGACAATTCGTTCTAAAATTTGTCTCCATATGGATACCTCTTGCCGAATACTGGATTCAAGTTCGTGGTCGATGGTTTTATTTAACCTCCAGCGATCAAAAATAGCACATGACTCGTTATGACTTAATTTTTGCTCATGTCTATTAATTGCTTGATTAAGATGTGCCCAGTCATTAAAACCATTGGCAATTGTATCCTTGGATTGGGCAAATAACCAGCAAGGTTGACAGTAGCACTTGTTTAAAATTGGTGAATAGCAAAGCCATAAACGCTCCGTTTTTAAACCCGACTTGTTAATTTTATTGTAATAAAAACTTGAAAATTTTCTATCTTGATCGTCTCGAGGAAAGGGTCCTAAGGGTCGACATGGTTGATTTTCAACTAAGTACCTTTTTTGTTCAGTAGTCAATAAATCCGTATAATATCCTTTATCGTTTTTTATAATATCATCACACCTAATATCACCAATGACGGTATCTATACTACTTGCGACTGTTTCTACATCGGAATCTACGTCTACGTCTTTCAAATTCTTGAAAGGATTAACAAAGTATGAACATGAGGGCGTAGGTTCCGGATTAATTGATGGATTTAATACCGGACTAATAGTTTTAACTGAAATTGAGATGAAGGTAATTGGGTAAATTAAACATTGAACTATAAGTTAACTCACTTTTTGATTGCGTAAACTGAGGCGAACTAAAAAATTGAGTAATTTTTGGAAGCTTCTTTTTTCTCTCATCTCCTTCTTCACGTTCCTTGCGTTTTTGAGCACCAGATTTATATTTATACGTACTCATTCTAAAATAGTTTTAAGCTTTAGTTAAGCTTTTTACAATTAAAAAATACTTATAACATACCTGACGATTTTAATAAATTATACTCTAAAATAAACAATTGAACTTAAACTCCACTATTTAAAACTTAAAATAATTTATAAAAACAAAACGACTGGTTATTATCATGTACTGTAACAAACTGCAATGTGATGTAAATAAAAATCAAAATTTCAGGGTTTTTTCGGAATCTGCTACATAAGTTCATAAGTACTAAGAAATGACAGTTATTTATTTATTACCTCCTGTATTGGTACCAGATGCAGAATTTTTCTTATGCGGTCCGTTTTATCTAAATCTCCAAGCTCCATTTAACGAAAGCCGAAACAGACAATAAATATACTTTATATTTTAAATGGGTATACATAAGAAATGTGGCAGACATCTAATTTTGAAAATGTACCGTTTATGTTATGATGTTATCGATATTTTCATTGTTTAGTGCTAAAAATCACAAAAATTTGAATTCGGATAAAATCATTAAATTATTTTATTATTCTGATCGTGGCAGAGCCGGGCCCTTTTAGTGCCGGACCCTTGTTCAACCGAACACATCGAACACTGGTAGTTACGCCACTGCCTTTTATTATTTTCAGCAATAGCATCTTGAATGTATGGTTGATCTATACATTTTTTGTTTTTCTTTAAATTGTTGCGAATTAATTCAGGAGCTATACATTCAGTGTAAAATTGTTGTAATTTAGGCAACATAGAATTATTCCAGAACTGTTCTTTTTTGTAAATTTCTTCTATGAATACTGGTATCATGTCGTTGATATAAACAACGAAATAACATTTTTCCTTTTTGGTGATATTTAGTTGTCCTTGAACCTAAAAATATTTTATTAGTACTTTGACATCTATATAAAGTTTAAAAGTACCTGATAATAATAATTGTGATTTAATTGTATCTGGCATTGTTTTCGGGTTTTTTTAAACAAATCTTCAATTTCTTTATCTCGATTAGCTCTAACAAAGAAGTAACTTGTGTATCGGGTGAATAAATGCATTTGATTTCTAAAATTGCATTTTCTCCTATCAAACCTGTTATAATAAATTAAGGTTATGTTATTTCTTTGAATAGCTAATACTATAATCTATTTTTACCATCGGGTGAAGCAGCTAAGAAACCATGATCTTCGTCAATCCAGAGACCCGATTTTTTAACTTTCTTTCCAGTTGCTTTCAAAAATAGTGATGCAGCCACAGTCTCTTTTGATATAGGTACCATATTCGGTTGCCAGAGAATAAAATGAATTGTGATTTAAGCACGGTTTGACTAGGTTATGGCACGATGTATGTTGCCGACGTTTTACAACATTTCCAAATATTGATGCCGTTAATCCGGGATGTCTTTCTTTGTTTCACACTTTGTTTCTTCCGTAGTAACCTAGAAAATGAACAAAATCAGAACTAGCTTATAAATTTTATTATGTTAATATTTTTACTTGTAACCGTAGTGTTTGCTGTTTAGCTTCCGTCAGAATAAATTGTGAATTCTCAATATCCTCTGATTCATTTGCAAACTGTCCATAATCTGTGTTTTTACTCACACTTGGTGTTTTACAACTCCGTTTGCTTTTTTTAATTGCAGGAAATAATTTTTTTCGGCAAGTAACCGTTTTTCGTTGGTGCTTTTTAATAGTTTTTAAAGTGACGGCCTGGACTACTTTTAACGCATTTCTTCCACGGACTCACATGCCACGAAAACTTTTATTGTTTATTTTATTAACTTTTATTAAATAATTAAATTATATTTTTTTTATCAAAAAACTATAGTAACTTAAAGAAAATTTTATTATATTTCGTTCTAAAAATATCAGTTGAGTACGATTGATATCAACATATGGTTAAAGAGAGACAAATAATAATGCTTGCTTTAATAGCTCAAATATTTTCGAGTTTTAAAGTGTATATGGTCGCCCCCTTCTGATTAATAGTTTAAGGTTGGTGGTGATCTTAGCTAATTTCGATAAAAGCTTCGCTAATGTCGTCCTCTTAAATCTGATAATTTAGTAGTATTGCCTCAAAATTTTAGTGAAATGAAATTAAAAGTGTCGAAATCGAAAGAAAACAATAAAACCGAAGATTCAAATAAACATGAAGAACCCCAAGATGGCTACTGCAAAAAACGAAAAAAGCGCTGCGACGCTGGAAAAAAACGGGGACCAAATAAAAAAAAGCGTGGCTGCCCTCGTCCTCCATCACCGTGTTGTGGTAAACAAGCAGTAAACTCCAATAATAAAGAAATGTCTGACAGCAGTTGCTCATCACGTTCCACTACTTCAGTTGACCGTAAACGTCGCCGTAGAAATCATGATTAACGTCGTACGTCTAGAAAATAACCTAATGTGTACAATATTATGAACATTAAAATTTATACCTTTAAGGGCCGTTATATTCACCTCTTCGTAAAGTGTCTTGTAGTTATCTGTTCGATAACTTTAAAAGTGACTTGTAAAAAATTTGGGTATATTCAAATAAATATATCTGTCTTGTAACTACTTGCAACTTATTACGCATAGTTGATGTTTTCTTCGAGATAGTACAATATGGAGTAAGAGATAGCGCTATTATATTCTCAAGATAGGAAGAGATAGTATTTTGGTGTAATTGTGACAGCTGAAGTTTGAAAGTAATTTACAAGTAATTTACAGCCTCGGTCATAATAGTAAGCCACCCTATAAAATCAGGAATTTTTAACCTTTTCAGACCCAGGGTACACTACAGTGTACTCGCGTTTTATTAAATTATTTTGAAGTTTATGATGACAAACTTATATGTTAGATAGCAATTATTTTTTGAAAGAAAGAATTATTGAATTCCTCGTCGTTTTTTCATTGAAAAATGCTTGCTATTTAGCATTTAAGTTTGTCACCAACTTCAAAATAATTTAATAAAAGGTACACACTCTGGGTTTGAAAGGGTTAAGTAATAAACTTTATAAAAATATTTTTAACAGGTAGTTGTAACCCAGATGCAATTATAATGCATAATTTAAAAAACTTGGCACGATGTAAGTTATTATTTTGATCGTTATTCTGCATATCTTCCGTAAAAATTCGTGAAATCTGTTTTTAGTATTATATGAACGGAAATATATAATATTTTCGTCAATTTCGTCTAAGATCAGATAAATATCGTCGATAAGACACATTTTAAAAAATTATAAAATACAAAAAATACAGACCATTTATAAATTTTAAGTTCAAATCTCACTTGTAACGTTTTACTTGGTACTCCAAGTGACTTGTAACTTATCTTACTCGTAACTCGTATTTACGAGACGATTGCCGCTATTGGTAGGTGAATATACGTTTACTAATAACTAAGTTCCTTGTAACGCTATTAGCCACTTTACGAGGAGGTGAATATATCGGCCCTAAATGAAATTTTACTTTTAGTCCAAGACTTTTAGCATTTGATCTAGAAAAAAATATTACAAGTCTGAAAAATGGCTTAAATGATCTTCAATTATTTAAGGTTTTCCGAATATCAAAATTTGTCCAATTTGGTCAAAAATGCTTTGTTAGTTATTTTTTTCCTTTTTTGTAAAAATCAAATTTCAACGCACTATTTTTACAATTTGCTCGAAAAGGACGTCCCAAAAAAATTTTTTTTCTCCATATATTTTATTATTATCATTTTGGCCATTTAGTGTTTTTACTAAACTTACTTTAAAATTGCGATAATTTCGAAAAATTTCAATAAATATATTCAAAATGACGGATTTGAGCCATTTTCCTGAAATACGAAAATTTGCTCACTAGGGGCGCTAGTGGTCCGGTAGGGACAAACATGTATTTGGCCATAAGAACAAACATTCGTTCAATTCAAATACTAAGTAATCTGCAGCAATGAAAATTTTACAGGTTATTATTCAAAGCTTTACGAAAACATTGTAAAAATAACAGCAAATATTAACAATCATTATCTGAGTAATAAAATAAATAAAGTGACTACGAATCGACGACGTTACTATTTCATAAATTAATTGACGATTACAGAATTAATATATGCTGATTTTGTCACACGTTATTAAAAGCATAATATTGCAATCATATATAAGCTGAAATCTGAATAATTAGTGTAGTTATAAGCAAGAAGAACAAATGTTTGTGATTTTCCTGAGAGGTCATGTAAATTTGTCACTAGATGGCGAGTAAATCGATAATTTTTAATTTAATAAAAATATGCACCAGAATTTTGAGATGCTCCTGTACTATAAATATTATTCCTGTGCCAGATAAAAGAAAGTTTTAATTGTAAATTTTTTATTTTGTTTTTTAATAAAAAATTGAAATAAAACTGAAATTAGTGCAAGCAAATGATAAAATAGTTAATAGATCATTCATTAAATGCAATGGGCGAAATAAAAAAAACGTGGCTGCCCTCCGCCCCCATCATGTGGTAGACAGGCAGTAGACTCTGATAATGGAGAAACGCGTGACAGTAATTCACCACATTTAATGATCAAAAATTAATCATAATGTATATGTACGAAAATTAAAATTTATATTTTTAAAATGAAATAATTTTATTTAATATTGATTGCTATCAAGGCTTAAGCTATAAATGACCGATTTCAAGAAGCTAAAAAATATAAAACAGGAGCGTAAATTTAATATATCTGAATTCTGGATTATTAGAGCTTTAACAAGGCAAAGTTTAACCTCGCACGCACTCAGGCCGCTTAATCGGGCCCATTGTACTACCTCCGTTACAGCAACCCCGTCCCATCATTCCTCAAGCCATCCCAACCACAGGATGAACTCGAGAATCCTGGCGGGCGAGGTTTCACTGATTCTGGCCATGTTAGGCCAGAAATCCCTCAACATGGAATCTCTTTTTGATGATATGGCTGGGCAGTGACGTAGCACATGCTCAGCTGTTTCGTCTGCTTTGTTGCATCCTCGACATACAAAGCTGTCTACGACGCCCATTGTGTTTAGATGTTTGTTTAATCTGCAGTGACCAGTTAATATCCCTGCAATTGCCTGTAGATTGACTCTGGATAACTTCAGATAGTATTTGGAATGCTTACTTGAGGGTGCTCTTATGGCCGCCTTCGCTTGTCTGCATTCAGTCTCTTTTTCCCATCTGCTAGAGTGCAGATTTAGAATGTATTGTTTTAGAAGAGTATCAAAGGTTTTTACAGATGGCGCGATCATCGGCTCAGTGCCGCAGAGCTGCTTGAACCGTTTTTTGCCAGCAAATCTGCTTTTTCGTTACCTTCGTTGCCTTGGTGACCCTTAACCCAGCGCAGGGTAAGGTCATTGTTTGGAGTTGATATCTCGTTCAGTGTTTGCATGCATTCAAGCAGCAGGCCAGAATTGATCTTGTGACCACTAAGCGCCACAAGAAAAGCTCTACTGTCTGTAGATATCTGTATGTTTTTGTTGCGGATACTTTTGTCTTTAACTATTCTTGCGCAGTGCAGTGCAGCCTGGAAGACTGAGACATATTTGCCTAGCGGTATGCTCATGTTTATCTCAAGTTCGACAGATGATATTCCTGCACCTGAGCCAGTATTGTTTTTGGAACCGTCCGAGAACAGACATATGTCGTAATTGTAGGTTTCTGTTGGTTCCAGCAGAACATTATATTTCCTGCTGAATATATATTTAGGATGAATTCTGAATAATCTCGGTTTTGAGATTATGGAGAGGGTGGATGACTTCTGAGTGTTAGCAGCCTCACTAACAAATTTTTAGGCTTGGATCTCAAAAGTCACCTTGTTGGTAGAATAAAACTCGCTGGTTCGGAGATCGAATGATACTCAATTTATTTAACGAAATTTACATACTTATATATGAAATTAACAAGTGCTAAATTAACAAATTTATATACAGATATTAAATAGGTAATTAAATTATAATTTAAAAGGATTTGTCACCTTGCAAAATATGCATAAATTAATTGTATTTGTTTCCTACATTAAAGTAGGTTTTGTGATATTGCATTTTTTTGGTGCACGTGCAACCCAGTTGTCGTCTTTATTAAAGTTTT
This sequence comes from Cantharis rustica, assembly GCA_911387805.1. Lineage (NCBI taxonomy): Eukaryota > Metazoa > Arthropoda > Insecta > Coleoptera > Cantharidae > Cantharis > Cantharis rustica. The sequence continues at coordinate 44,674,986 of OU426879.1, forward strand.
GATATATTTTTACATTTTCTTGAATTAGTAAATTTGAATATTGCAAATTAGTTTCAATAAAATTACATATACAGGGTGCTCTGCCGTTATAATTTTAAATTAAAAAATTCATGATTAATTGCAAATTAAACAAATTCTGTCGCGCTCCATGCGCAAAAGAGGCACTCCTGTGAAGTAGTCCTGTAGAATCCGCATGTGCCCCACAGTTATCCGCCTATCTTTCCACAGCCGCCAACTGCGCAGTCTCAGAGCAGCCCTGACCGCCATCTCCTGCACATGAAGATCAAGTGGAGGGAGGCAGAGAAGAGTCTCCAGTGCCGCAGTTAGAGCTGTGCGCATCACCCCGGTTACAGCTAGACAGATCACTCTCTGGAGCCGGTGTAAGGAGGCTGCTGTTGTTACCTGCATGGTTCTTGGCTACCAAACAAGCGCTCCGTAACAGAACATGGGTCTGACCATAGCAGTGTAGAGCCAGAGAGTGATCCTAGGGGAGAGACCCCAAGACTTTTCCACCGCTCTTCGGTACTGCCAGAAGGCCATTCCCGCTTTTCTAAGCTTGATTTCTAAATGTTTCCCCCAGTTTAGCTTTTTGTCAAGTGTTATGCCCAGATACTTGACCTCATCCACCAATTTCAGGGGAGTCCCCATTAAACTAGGCATTCTCGTGCCCCGTAGTTTCCTTTTGTTGGTGAATAGAACAAGCTCTGTCTTAGTCGGATTGACCGAGAGAGAGTCCTTGTTGCACCAGTTCTCTAGTATTTTGAGAGCATTTTGCATTTGTATGCATACTGTGTTCTCAAATTTTCCGGTAAGCACTATGGTGATATCATCTGCGTAACCTATGGTATAAAATCTCTTCTCATTTAGGCATTGGATACGGCTGTCAACTACCATGTTCCATAGCAGTGGAGAGAGTACTCCGCCTTGAGGACAGCTCTTAACGACAATGCCTTTAACATTTGTATCTCCAACACTCACCTCTACAGCTTTCCACTTCAGTATGAAACTGATCCATTTTGCAATGGTCGTGGGAACCTCAACTCGGCGTAGTGCTGAATTTATGTTATTGAAGGTAGCCTTATCAAAGGCCCCTTCGATATCGATAAATGCTCCTAGGGTGAACTCTTTGTAGTCCAGCGATCTTTCGACGTGCTCCACCACTTTGTGAAGCGCCGTTTCAGTCTATCTCCCCGGAGTGTATGCATGTTGATTCGCGTGAAGCGGTCTTTGAGCAAGAACCGTCGCGAATGTGCCTGTCGCACAGTTTTTCTAACGTTTTGAGAAGAAACAAAGTCAAACTTATTGGTCTAAAAGATTTAGCCAGAGAGTAGTCGCTTCTGCCTGGCTTGGGTATAAAGATAATTTTTACTTTGCGCCATTCACTTGGTATGTATCCGTGCGCAATGCAGGCCCTAAACATCTGCACCAGGTGATAGATTAGATGCTTCAGACCCCATTGAAGGAGTGCCGGGAACACTCCATCAGGCGCAGGCGATTTAAAAGGACCAAATGCTTTAATGGCCCATGCTATTTTTGTCTCATCAACAACTTTCCTTGTAACTTCCCAATCTGTTGCAGTCGGTGGCTGAGTTTTTACTTCAGACCAGTCGAAGTTTGAGATTATTTCACTGTCGGGAAAGTGAGTGTGTAGCAGTATTTCGGCAGTCTGCGAGAGGGTCTCCGTGTAGAATCCATCCTCACGGTATAGACTGCCTGGCTGCTGGTATGGGTCCTTGAACATAACCTTCTTGAGTCTAGCCGCTGCAGTAATTGTTTCCACGTTACTGCAGAAGGCTCTCCATGACTCGCGTTGTTTTAGGCGTATTGTTCTCTTGTACTCCAGCTGTCGCGCTTTGAATGCTGCCCAGTCGGAGTGACTTTAAGAGTTGTACGCTTTGTTGTAGAGCTTTCTTGTCGATCTTCTTAGCTGATCGAGTTCTGGGCACCACCATGGTGTTGCCCGACTCCGTAGTCCAACTGTTTTTAATGGACAAGAGAGCTCGTATGCTTTTGTGAGAGAGTTTTTTAGCTTATCAGCACATTCCTCAATCTCCATAGTAGTTGTTAATTTGTTTTTAATAGAGGTTCCCCTCAGTTCCTCCACTCCCCAAGACGTCGACAGGTGATCCATGAAGACCTGCCTTTCGACGTTCCTTGGGTTCCTGTACTGCTTGGGTTCTATTGTTTTTGCTTTTAATTTAAAGCAGATCCATTTGTGATCTGACATTGTCAGTTGATCAGACACATGCCAGTTACATAAATAGTTTGAAATACTTAATGACGCTACGGTAATATCGATTACCGAGTTGCGTTGGGGTGACACGTAGAAAGTAGGAACATCCCCTCGATTAATTATTACTAATGTGGTACTCATAATGTATTCAAATAGTGACTTACCTCGTTTGTTGCACTCCCCGCTTCTCCACGCAGGGTGATGAGAGTTGGAGTCGCATCCGATGACGAGGTGTGTCTTTTTTTGTTCACAATAGGTCACTAGATCCACCATCCTCTGAGGAGGTGGTGTCTCCAGCGAGTCTATTGGGAAGTACGCTGATGCCAAAATAACATCTTCTTTGCCATTCCCAAAGTCACAGCTTATTCAAACCAGTCAGATCGCAGTCACTAAGCTGCGGCAAAAGGTTGGCTTGTATATTGCTAGGTGTGTAAATACACGTCCTAGTTTTATTGGTGGAACTACCTGTAAAAAAAGTACCATTTAATTTTGTAAATCCACGTATGGTAGATTTGACTAACCATGGCTCTTGGATTAGAGCGATTGTGTCCTTACCGTTGTCTAGGTGGCGGCAAAGAGTTGCAACTGCCTCCCGACAATGCTAAAGGTTAATTGCAGTAGGTTCCAACCTTCTAAGGAAGTCATTTGGTCAGCCTTGGGAAAGCCTACTGCTCTGTTGTCTCCTTGGCTCCTGTTTCCGGACTTGCGTCCGTCTCCATTGGAGAGGTCGGGACTGATGTTTTAGATGCAGATTCGTCTTCAAATTTCTACATCTTCGTTTTGAGAGAGGTGAACTTATAGTTCAGCTTCTCTCCTCTATCCTTTATGGCGGCACTGTCTTCCTTTCCGACCCCGAAAACAAGGAGTTTACCTTTCGGCTCCTTCTTGTCGGCATCCAGGAAGACGCACCATTCTTGCGGTTTATCCCAAGGGTTTTGAGCCGCAAGGCGTCTTGTCACAATCTCCGTGGGCTTCGGTTCCCCGGGAACCCACAAAGTGACTTTCGTCAGCCTTGGCAGGTCGTCCACCTAGACTACATCTAATCTCGCTCTCTCCCACAATGGTGAGAGGTTTGCGATGGTCCTTCGCAGCTACTCTAGCGAGCTCTGGTCCCCGCAGATGATCCGTAGGACCTCGCCTGCGTGGTAGAACACGCCGAAAATGGATGCTGGTTTAGCCTCTGAAATGCACTGATCGAGAGCAGCGGTTAGGCTTCTCTCGACAATGGCCACTTGAGGCTCGTTCAATTTGCCCAATGGGTTCAGGCGGTCTATCACAGCCACTCGGAGGTGCCTTTCGGCAGCCTCTTTGTAGGTGGCATCCCCCACCCAGTTTGAGCTATGCTGAGGTACGGAGAACTTCACCCTCTTTCTCTGTCTGTTCGAGGGCGAGGGTTGGGAGTCCTGAGACCTCCGTCGTTTCTTTGCAGCTTCTGCAAAGGATTCTCCTTACCCTGCAGCTGCTTCTTGTTGTCACCGCCATGAGTGGGTGGCTTTGAGAGCCTAGCCTTTTCATGTGCCGTGGTGATCAGGCTGGACCCTTGCCCTAAGGTGAGGGTGTTAACCTCATCCTCTAAGCGGGCTTTATTCCTTCTTCTGGCTTTCGACCCACAAACCTTTTTCTTCCATCGTTTAGGAAGTGGCTTGTTGGCGTCTGCCTGGATTTTGTCCTGATTGGACTGCTCAGATGGGGCGACTACGAGGTTTGCTCGCAACTGTTGGGACGGGGCATCCTGCTTGGGCACCTCCATCTTGGTAGATAGGGCACCTTGCTCGAACACTCCCGTCTGTGTTGTGGCTGTTAAATCAGCCGTGGTTGTTTTTTTCTTGTTAATTTTCATGCGGAAGATAGTGTATTCGTCTCTCAGAGCTCCCACCCACCACGGAGCCCACAACGTTGAGGACGCTACCTTAGCGCTAGGGTTACTCAAAAGATATAGCCCCCAGGGAGGTGAGGCGTTTGCACACTCCATCCTACCCCAGAGACTCGTCCAGCTAACCCTCTGACGAGACAGCACAGCCGATTGATCAGCGTGGACTAGTCCTGACCACCCGTTTAGATGGAAATCCAGGCCAAAGTGGAGTGTTGCCAGGCCCAAGAGAACAATATCCGCTTTCGGGCGGGATCATCCACCAGGACTCTTTCATCCCACCATACGGGTTTCCACGCACGGCACAAACACGCGGGTACCTGTAATTAGTCTGGTTTCTCCACGCCGACCGTCTTCCTGATTTATTGACTTAATTCAAACGTTAAATATAAAGTACCTTAGACTCTTGCTAGTTCATATCTGGAATATACTACAATAATTTTGCTACCCGTCTGCGCTCGAGTCGCAAAAGTTGGCTAAACTAACGCTGAATGCCTACCCTTACCTGGTCTTTCGAGCGACGCTACGGCTCAACTCAGAGGTGAAAGCAAATTAGTGGTGGGTCGAAAGTCAAGATTGAATCTTGCTCTACTCAAAAAAAACACAAATGCTTAAAATGGCGCCATGCACTTTTTGCCGCTCGCCTAAGATGGTAACCTAAAGTGCAAAAGCTAGTATAAATAAAACACCAGTAAAGGTAAACTGCGTTTAATCACAAAAAAATATATACGACGTTGAAATATACAAGTAGTACCACACAAGTGTCGCAAACTGTACGCAGTGAGTTAATAGATTATAATCGTATAAATTAATGCCGTTCAGATCTGAAGGTTTTCTTAACCTAAAACAAAATAATAATCGAGCTTCGCCCGATCCGCAAACAATCATAAATTAGGTTGATTAAATAATCTTCTTTCTTCCGATCTTAAGCCGATCTTACACAAACAACGCGTAAATACTGTAGATTCGGTTTTCAAAAAAAAGAATCGCACAAAATAAAACAAAAATAGTTGCTCACCAATTTCGTCGGTACGCCCCTGCTTTATTACTTCCTAAGTTGACCACTATCACTTGCGTTGCGCATAAACGGCTTCCGATATTCAAAAAAGTTTTCGATTAGATGGATGGTTACAGCTTTAGAAGAATACTTAAAATTAGCCAGTCTTGTACAGCAGACGAAGAATTGGTCTTTGATAAAGGTGTTACGGAACTTCTTGTTGTCAATAAAAGGTAAGACGATAATAAATCCTAACCTAACTTGAATTGTAACTTTCGGTTATTTCTAGCGTTTGAACAGAAGCAACCTCCTAACTTCGATATCCAGTGCAATCACTATTGACCCCCAAGTAACGGGTTATAAATTTCATTAACGTATCGACGAAGGATGAAATTTAAATAATCGATGAGGTTCGAACCAGTATAAACTGTAAAGCCGTTTGTTGCAAACTTGCCAACTAACTCAACTTATAAACCAACAAATCGATGTAATTAACACTTGGTAAATCTCACTTATTTGGCTACCGAACTAACGTCAAAATTTCAGAAAGGAAGACTAATCTTATCTGTGCGAAAAATTGTTGCCAACCTCAACGAGATATCGCATTTCCTTAATTATAAGCGCCCAAATCAAAATTTTGTTGGTAAATAAACGTACCTATCAATGAAATTAAGTTGTTATAATTTGTTACAAAATTTAGGTGTTAAAGTAAGCATTTTGTTACGTTCGGGGCGTAGCGGTGGAATCTGAACGTAACAATTTGAAGTCCTAGATAGATCTGTCGGCTATGGGAAAAATAACAAAAAGTCAGTCAATTAATTACATTTCCAAGTAGGTCATCTTGGCTTCAACCATACTTAGTGTATGGTAATCTAAGGAGGACTCAAATAACAACTGCGTCAAGTCTGAAGTCTTTAATTCCTGCTAATTTGTTAACTAGAATTTTGTAAGCTTGGAAGGTATAGAAATTTTGCATGACTTCGTAAAAGTGGTGATGAAAGAAAAAAAAATTGTCACGGCCCAATACTTATGTGCGTCGACTGCTAATCCGAGACGCTCGGTTCGATCCCGGGCGGAGTAAAAAATTTATTCTGACTGTCTTCCCTTCCCTTGGCAGGCAATGGCAAACCACCGAGGTGAACTAAGAGAACTAGTCTCAGTAATATTATATGGTGTCAAGAAGAATTATTATAGCTTAGTATACCAGCAAGGTACCATCTTTGTCATGACCGTCCTAGTGACGGTTATGACATATTTTCAGATCACGCAAAAATGATGCTGATTTCAAACAAAAATGCAAAGCAAGAAAACTTTTAAAATAGAGTGCATTTTTTCATATTTTTATTTAAACAAAAAAAACTAGTTACTCTGACAACATCAACGTTGTTGATACGAGCCAGTTTAAATCTTTGATAATTTAGTAGTATTGCCTCAAAATTTTAGTAAAATGAAATTAAAAGTGTCGAAAGAAATCAATAAAAACAGAAATTTAAAAAAATCCGAAGAACAAGAAGATTGCTGTGGTAAACCGAAACGAAAACGCCGCTGCGATGCTGGAAAAAAACGGGGACCATATAGAAAAAGGCGTGTCTGCCCTCGTCCAGCGTGCGGTAAACAAGCATTTCTTTATCGCTAGAATCTACTGCAGTAGACTCCAATAATGAATTTCTTCATTATTGGAATCTACTGCAGTAGATTCTAACGAAAAAGAAATGTCTGACAGCAGTTGCTCATCACGTTCCACTACTTCAGTCGACCGTAAACGTCGCCGTAGAAATCATGATTAACGTCGTACGTCTAGAAAATAACCTAATGTGTACAATATATGAACATTAAAATTTATATCTTTAAATGAAATTTTACTTTTAGTCCAAGACTTTCAGCATTTAATCTAGAAAAAAATATTGCAAGTCTGAAAAATGTCTTAAATGATCTTCAATTATTTAAGGTTTTCCGAATATCAAAATTTGTCCAATTTGGTCAAAACTGCTTTGTTAGTTATTTTTTTGCTTTTTTGTAAAAATCAAATTTCAACGCACTATTTTTACAATTTGCTCGCAAAGGACGTCTCAAAAAAAATTTTTTCCTCCATATATTTTATGATTATCGTTTTGGCCATTTAGTGTTTTCATTAAACTTACTTTAAAATTGCGATAATTTCGAAAAATTTCAATAAATATATTCAAAATGACGGATTTTTTGACAGAAAATGATAAATTAATTGTGTTTTTTAGCTTCATAACTATGAGCTCTATGAACGAAACTATAGGTGTTTAAAAATATTTCCTAATTTATGTAATTTTCGATATAAATTACCTTCTAGTGCAATCAAGGTAAATTTTCACCCGGCATAAATTGCAAACCAATTTTTGTGAGACCTAATAAAAAGAAAATGTCCGGAAACTGACTAAATTAATGCTGTATTGCAAATATATCTAAAACTAAACAAAATACAAAAAATTAGTTAGAAAACAAAATTTTACAAAAAGAAATCTGAACAATTTTGTTCGTACGACATTAATTTCGAATGAACCCAATATAAAGTCGGTGCTTTTCAATTTTTATTGGAACTGTTGTTTTTAATATCGCAGCGAACTAAAATAAATCCACACTATCTTGAACTTAACATTTATTATTAAAACAGCTTTGACTACTACATGTATGATTTATACTAACATACTAACTTAACCTTGCTTATTTAGCGTGGTTGTTTGAACTACTACTAAAAGTAAAAAGGAGAGTTTACATGAACATAAAGTATAAAGGTGGGTTTACATTATTACCACAGGAACAGCGCCAAAGGTGTGCAATAAAATTAAAGTATTACATAGACGGATAAAATATGTTATAACTTTTTTTGCTTTTATGGAATAGACATAAATAAAAATGTTTGAATTCAATAAAATATTAATGAAGGTAACCGGTTTGAAACCAGAGCCTTTTTTCATTTTCAGATCACAATAAATAAATCTGGCTTCAAACAACTGTAACAAACCGCTCATAAATTCGCAAGCATAAACAAAGGTAATTTATGCAAATTTAGCATAAACGCAGTAAGCGACTTATTAAAATCTTTTATTTTATATAAGTTACCTTTTCAAATTGCGAATATAAATAATGCCCGTTTTCACCAACATTTATTTAAGAATTCCTTAGTAAAGAATTCTTAACGCTAGGTATTCCATAAAGTGAAATTTGCATTTCACCAACATAAGAGTTTCTTAACCAGCAGTTCCCTTGCTAGGTATTCTTTAAGGAGGACAAATGAACTAATGAGGGTCATAAATGTCATATTTGAATTTGTAGGTTATATTTAATGGCGGCATTACGGTTGTGTATGATTATTATGTAGTTAATTTTGTTAATTATGAAGCAGGTACTGTAAAGGATTATATAAACCGTTAATATGTGGTGTACATACATAAGATAACAATGTGAATCCTCAAGTAATGGCAACTGCACTCTTCAAAAATATAACAAGTAACGACCATGTTAAATAAATAAACCATAAATTGTTAATATTACATTTATTATTTCTTAATATAAAATAAAAATAAACTTGACAAATATGTAATTAATAAACTATAAAAACACACAGAAGTTATGGTTGATTAAAATAATTATTTACAATAATGTCTCGCGTTCCACCATATCTTGCATTATTTTGAATTTCTGCAGTCACTTGACCATTCTCGATCAAGTGATTTATTCCCTCAACTTCATTTGGTGGAAGTGCTTCCTTCGCCTCAATGCAAATATTGTGCAATACAGCACAAGCTATCACAACCGATATAGCTGTTTGCAATTTCAAACGTATACCTATAGCTAATACAGGAAATCTTCGTTTCCACACACCATATTGTCTTTCAACTGTATTTCTGGTATGAATGTGTGCACGGTTATAATTTTCTTCAGCTCTATTTTCTGAAGTGAAGTGATGAAGTGTACAACTTCATCATCTGATGAATCATCATATCTTTCTAATCTATCAAAAAGTCGAATAGCATCCATGGCTAGAGAAGAGTGTAGAATAATGCACGGCTATTCAAAATCAACATGCACAAACACTAATTTATAACCTATAAATAGTATAATACAACCGCTAAGGAATACCTAACACTTTAGGGGTCGGTAAATCGGATCCCTAAGGTTAGGGATTTCTTAATACCACTAAGGAATTCTTAGCGCTTGGTGAAAACCAAATTTGACATAAGAGTTTCTTATCTCAAGTTAAGAAACTCTTAACGTTAGGAATTTGTTGGTGAAAACGGGCATAAGTAAAACGTAATTAGTTAATAATTATACAATTAAGATAAATATGTAAAAAGGATGGGAAGCGCATATTTCAAATTATATTAAAACGGCCACAAAGTTTCACAACTTAAGTGGTTGACGAATTTAACCTAAGGACTTTAATGCCCGTTTTCACCAACATTTATTTAAGAATTCCTTAGTAAAGAATTCTTAACGCTAGGTATTCCATAAAGTGAAATTTGCATTTCACCAACATAAGAGTTTCTTAACCAGCAGTTCCCTTGCTAGGTATTCTTTAAGGAGGACAAATGAACTAATGAGGGTCATAAATGTCATATTTGAATTTATAGGTTATATTTAATGGCGGCATTACGGTTGTGTATGATTATTATGTAGTTAATTTTGTTAATTATGAAGCAGGTACTGTAAAGGATTATATAAACCGTTAATATGTGGTGTACATCAGTGGCGGCTCGTGAAAAATATTCTTGGGTGTTCTGCATTATAAAAATGGCAAGATATCAGAAAATGGCAATCTCAAAAAATAAATTTACTTATTGCACATTTTTAAATATTAAACGTACAACACTTATCTAGAATGTATTACTTTATATGATTTTATATTTTTACAATAAATTGCAATCCTAACTAATTTTCGAAAAAATTTTATTAAGTACAGCTTATGAGAGAAGTTGTGTTAAAAATATTAATAATATTTCATTTTATTTTTTCTTCATTTAATATTCATAAGCATTTATTTTATGTACTAGTAGGGATAAGATATTATCTTTGATATTCATAATTTCAATTAAAGTTCATAACGCAAGATGCGTTTAAAATAAAATCGTATATGTTCGTAAAACCAGAGCTGAAATATGAGCAGAACGGTTGTACATTTGGTGGGTTGTTCCTATATCTTGTAATCTGCGAGTTTAATAATAAACATTATTATTGTAGAAAAAACCTACATAATTTTAATTTTATTGATATTAATAATTAAACGTAATTTTATTTTGAGTTTCTAATATAGGATCTGTCAAAAAATAATTTTACTTCTACTTTGATAATAGTATTTATAAGAAACTTGGTAAAATTAAAATCTGTACTAAATTTTCAAATTACACTATATTACGAGTATTAAACTATTGCATTTTATTGTTTAACCATGCTGTTGAACAATCAATGAACAAAAATTAACTTACTAGTTGTTTTCATAAGTCAATTTTTAAATTATATTACAAAAATACGGCATGTAATTCTGCATAAGATGCAGCTCAATTTGTAGTGTATACCGTGGTGTTAGGATTGTCCTAACACCACGATGTATACTGGTATGGATACGATTCCACCCGATAGCTCGCGTCATTTCATGTTCAGAATCATTTCCAGCACATCGAAGTTAAACAGTGATTTCGAAAGCGTAACGGACTTGTATTAATTATTACAGTACTTATTTGACTGACTGATAAAAGTACTTATAACTCAAGGCAACATAAGAAGCGCGCTTTGAAACCAAAATTGATTAGTCTTCAATTATTGAAATAATTTGAAATGTGGTGGTTATACTAATAAGTAATAATTAATTTGGTACACTTCATTCTGATATTTGGCGGTTCTGCAGCTCTGCAGTTCCTATGGTAGAACCGCCCCTGGTGTACATACATAAGATAATGTGAATCCTCAAGTGATGGCAACTGCACTCTTCAAAAATATAACAAGTAACGACCATGTTAAATAAATAAACTATAAATTGTTATAATAAAATTTATAATAATAAATCTTGCGGCAAATTCCACTTCATTGAAACTATCAAAATAATTTGCCCGCTTTTTAATGGTTCTGAAGTGTACAACTTCATCATCTGATGAATCATCATATCTTTCTATTCTATCAAAAAGTCGAATAGCATTCATGGCTAGAGAAGAGTGTAGAATAATGCACGACTATTCAAAATCAACAAGCACAAACACTAATTTATAACCTATAAATAGTATAATACAACCGCTAAGGAATACCTAACAGTTTAGGGGTCGGTAAATCGGATCCCTAAGGTTAGGGATTTCTTAATACCACTAAGGAATTCTTAGCGCTTGGTGAAAACCAAATTTGACATAAGAGTTTCTTATCTCAAGTTAAGAAACTCTTAACGTTAGGAATTTGTTGGTGAAAACGGGCATAAGAGGGATTCATGAATTATGGGACAGATATGTCTTTTTAAAAACTAATTATGACTAACGAATTTTGACCTTATTGACTGTAAATTTGAGGAAACCGAACATACAAAGTTCAAACTTACACTAAAAAAAGCGTAATCTTTTTGCTAGAAAAATCTCATGTTATGTGCCAAAAATCTTGCAAAATAACTAAGAATTACGTTATTAAACTAAAAATCAATTAAGTTGAGAAAAACTATAAAATTAATTTTTAAATAAACACATTTTAAACCATAAAAGTTAAACAAACCAGTTACCTCAAAACTTTTCTAAAACTATATAGTAAAAATTCGAATTATAAAAACTATTGGAAATCACTGGTTAAAACTTAAACGAAAGAAGATAAGAGCAAATTCATTAGAATATCGATTTGAAGTGACCGTCTCGACAACTAATTGACATGTGTTAAAAGATTTACCTTCACAAACAGTGAATCCCAAACATTCTCCTAATAACGTACACACAAGCTTGAAATTCAAGTCAACTTTTTGTGTGCACTGATTTAAATTCGCCACTTCGCGAATATTTTGCTAAAATTCTTGATTGCAATCAATATACTGCTATGTTTATTCTTGCCCATGACACTAAAATCTTGAATTATCCATAGTTCGGGTAAAATTCATGTACAACGACTTTGGTCGAAACCATTGGGTTAAATAGGGAAATCATCTTAGAATTATTTTTAGCAAATTTCTTTCCAAGTTTTCATTAGGGGAGATTCAACTGAAAATAAAAAGTTTATTAATTTATAAAGTAAATTTAAGCAACATACCAGATATTTGTTATCGGAGAACCTTCAGCTACGTTTGGTCTGGCATTGCAAGTTTTGTTATGGTTAAAGTCAATCTGGACATTCCAATATTGCAAAGTTGGATTGTTTCCACCATAAAAAAATCGTTGTGCTGAAAATTGAAAATCTTAAACATGCTGGAGTGAAAATTGTATAAAATTTGTGTTTATTATTGTTAGGTTAAGAATAGATTTAAGTGGTTACATTTTGGGACGATTATATTGACCAAAATATTATAAAGGTGCGACGAAAGACGATTAGGTTCGCGAGTGTTCACGGGTTTGTGAAAAATTAGGATTTTTGTGGTGCAAATGCGTGTGAGAAAAACGGTTGCATCGGAATTCAACAAAAAGTCGTTTGGACTTACGAAAAAAGAGTCAAACGAGAAATGGAAAACATCATCGGAAAGAGCAGGAAATTCTCTTTAATTTAGGACAATTTGAAGATCCGATGATGAAAATTAAGAGTATAAGAAGAGATTCCATCCGAGAATGTGGACGGATCTGGACAATTTGAACTTTTTAATTGAAGCTGGAGTCCGACCGAAAACATTTAGGATAGGAAAATTTATACCAAAAGATGCAGGATTAAAAGTTAATGACTTTAGATAACTTTTAATCTCAAGAAAATTGTGTTGGTGGAAACACCAAGTGAAATTAAGTACTTTAGTTAGTACAGAAATGCAAAATTTTGGCATCCTATGGAACCGCGAATTATCATTGGCCGACGCGAAGATCATCCACCACCCTAAATTTATATGTGATTTAGTGGATTTTTATTGGTAAATGGCATAATCGATAGACATTGGTCAATCAGCCATAAAACGAATAATTTGGCCCGGATATCGAAATAGGTGAGTTCGTTTCCAATTTTTGGACTGATTGCTGCGGGAGCTTATGCCCGATAAATTGGCAAATTTAAATAAAGTACTTTTCGGTGATAGAAAAATTTAATAAAGTAATTTTCGGTGTTAGAAAAAAAATTTAATACAGTATTTTTCGGTGTTAGAAAAATTTGAGAAAATTTTTTTTGATAATTAAAAATCAATTTAATTATTCATGTAGTGAGATGATAATTGTCGAGCAATGGCAAATTTAAATAAAGTATTTTTCTGTGATAGAAAAATTTAATACAGTATTTTTCGGTGATAGAAAATTTGATGAAATAATTTTTTTTGATAATTAAAAATTAATTTAATTATTCTTCAAAAAAGAAGATGCTCATGGAGAAGATATAGTCAACTATAATTTCAAAAGGATTACGTGCAAATTTACCTGTTGGTTATGGGATAGTGCCGTCCTGAAGTTTAAGGGATTAGGTTGTGTTGAAAGGATAAGAAGTATATAAAAGGTAGATAAAACAATTTTGTTTGTAAAAATGTTGTGTTTTTTTTTTAGGTAAAAGCGTTGTTCTTTAGCTTAAGTTTTAAAAATATGTGGGGTTAGGTTTAGGTTTTTGTTTAATTTTAAAAAAAATTGTACTTACGTGTGTTATGCAATTAAACCAGATGACAGAAATTTATAGAATTTCAATTCACTCCACAGCACAACGTTTACAATTTGTTTTCAGAAAAGTTCTGAATACGGTCACGAAATTTGCAGGTACATTTGGCGAGATAACAAGTATTGGTGGTTGCGTGCACAGAACATGTTGCGTGGTTGCTAACTTACTTTCCTTATCATAGTAATGGTATGTTCAGTGGCGTGTACATGATAAGTACGATAGGTAGGTCTGCTATAGTTTAGTTTTTTTATTATTGTTATCAATAAATGATAACTGGCGCCGGGCAATTTTAGGAGACCATCGTAACTTATTTGTAGCGTATCACAGCAATACATGCTAACCTGATTTTGGGCGATGCAACAAAAATGTCATTCATGAGTTTTCACTATTAGGAAAGTCAATTAACTGCAAAAATTTGCCAATTTTCAATCAAAATCGAATATGATTATTCCCTATCCATAACAACAATTAAAAACGATAATACCAATTTTTATAATTAAAAATCCAGTTTCTAAAATCCAAAAATTTGTCAACAAATACACATCAACCTTATTGACATGTATTCCAAAATTTTATATAAATAGAGCAGGGTCCCTTACGCCAGTCAGTCTCCCTCCGACAAGATGTAGTTCATCTCCGACAAGACGCGTAATCCAACCTGCCCGTTCGTTCCGGGTATTAATTAAAAGTGTTGTGCTAATTCATAATTAATCTTTTTTTTTAAAGTATTCATAATAAGATTTTAATTTTTTTTTAAAAAAAGTGTTCATAATTAAATAATTTTTTTTTCTAAAATATTCATAATAAAATTTTATTTTTTTTAGTATTCATAATTGAATTTTAATTTTAATTTTTTTTTAAGTGGTTCAAATAATTTTTCTTTTAAATCTTTTTTTTTGTTTTGTTTTGTGCGCTTTCCAACGACTAAAAAGGTAATGACCGTAATGACCAAATTTTTATATGTAAAATTGTATGTTTTTTTTTATTTAGGTGAGTCCCAACGATTTCAATGTAATTTTTATCTTTATAACAGAAAGTTAACTTGGTAAATTAATTATCAGCAATTATTATTTTTTTTATTATATTTTATTTTGTAACTATAATTTTTTTGTACCGTTTTTTTTTTCATTATATTTTTTGTGTTAAATAAATTAGTTGTGATTTACATGTTCTTATTCTTTTCTTGCTGTTAAAAAGGCGATCGACTTGGTAATAATCCTACGTCTCCGATCTTCAATTTAAAAGTTTGAGCCCGGCTTATAAACAGAAAGCCTACCCGTGTTACACAACAAACTCAAAATAGAGTGCATTTTATATTTTCATTTAAACAAAAGAAGCCAGTTACTCAGACTACATCACCGTTGTTGATACAAGGCTGTGCGGTGTTAACAATTTAAATTTTTGATAATTTACTAACCTGTTCAAAATTTTAGAAAAATGAAATTAAGAGTATTGAAATCCAAAGAAAGCTATACAACCGAAAAACCGAAAGATGGGTGTTTCAAACGAAAACGACGCTGCGATGCTGGAAAAAAACGTGAGCCAAATAAAAAAAAGCGTGGCTGCCCTCGGCCCCCATCATGTGCTTCATTTAAACTAGCAGTAGACTCTGAAAATGGAGAAACGCGTGACAGTAATTCACCACGTTTAATGATCAAAATTAATATTATGTATATGTACGAAAATTAAAATTTATATTTTTAAAATGAAATAATTTTATTTAGTATTGATTGCTATCAAGGCTTAAGCTATAAATGATCGATTTCAAGAAGCTAAAAAAATATAAAACAAGCGTAAATTTATTTTTTTTTTAAAAAACAATGATATATCACTAACTCTACTATTATGTATTATAATAAAATAATTTAACATCATTAATTTAGAATATCCATAAATAGTTTAAAACGAATAAATAACATTAAGGTTTAAAATAAATAAGTTACTAGGGTCTCTACTGTGGGTCACGGATTTTAAAACCCTTTTGGGGAAAAAAAGGACTTTGTATTAATAAACTCTAGGCCAAGCGGCAGCGCGCAACCCTCAAAAATAACAAAGTTGAAAATTAAAATTTAAAAGTATTTTATTCATCTACTTGCACGGTTGCATTAACTTGCAAGTAACCGCGATAGTTCTGAGGTTAACTGCACGACTATCAACCGGACGGGCCAAGTTCAATTCCTCCAAGAGTCGTTTTTTAAATGTTTAAAAAAAAATTTTTTAATTTAATTTATAACCGAAGTGCACGCTTCTTTGTCAACCCTGTGATGTTTATTTTTAACCACAGGTAAAACATTTAATAAAGCGCATACAAAATGCCCCTGCCTTATTAAAAGACCAATCAGAAATTGCATCGCGCGAAAATCGCAATAAAAATACAGTCCTTGGTTCACAATCAATTAACAATCCTGTATTTCACAATATCTTGAAATATGCCTGGATCGACGAAAGGATTGCATTTTTGAATGTGAACAAAGTGTGCTTTCATCAGTCGCTTTTGAAAAAACATTGCCAGTGCGACAACGTTGCATTCATAAAATGCGCATGATATGTGAAGACAACCTATGTTTTTCATGCTTTTATGACAATTACCATCCGAATATATGTAAAGGCTGTACAGAAAACAATGATGACAAATTGTAAACTTAAATATCTGGGAAGGCACTTTTATACAGCTTTGCTGAAAATATTTGTAATAATAAATTTTGTAATAAATCGGTGTTATTTTCAATAATGAAAAATAATAGCGTAATAATTCAAACATTTTGTAGTTAAATTGACAAAATTGTTGATAGATTAACATGCGACGTTAACGGGTAGCAAAAAAAATTAAAAAAATTTTTTTTTAAATTAAAAAAAAAACGATTTGTGAATTTGAACCTGACCCGACCAGTTGCTAATCGCGCAACTTACCTCGGAACTATCTCAGTTACTTGCAAATTAATGCAACCGTGCAAGTAGATGAATAAAATTCTTTTAAATTTTAATTTTTAACTTTGTTATTTTTGAGAGTTGCGCGCTGCCGCTTGGCCTAGAGTTTATTAATACGAAGTACTTTTTTACCCCAAAAGGGTTTTAAAATCCGTGACCCACAGTAGAGACCCTCTCCTTGTAAGTGAGGTCATTTTTAGTTTAGTGTGATTTTGATACACATTCGAGTGTAGGTATATTTTGAAAAGCCAAGTTCAGAAACTGCAGTAACAAATAAAAAAAATTTTGATACCCTGTATCAACTTATATTACATAAAATACATAATACGGCATTTTTTACAGAATTAATCTAATAAACAAGTTAACTTCGTTGCGGGCATGAAGTTTGCAAAATTTTTGGGTTAGAACCCGCTTCGACAACACCAAATGCAGTATGAACAACAATTCCAGGTTGACCGGGACTAGGAGGATGCACTTCGTGAGAAGTACCAGGAGTGAGTGAGGCCAAGGCTGCCAACAGATCATGGTTGATCATTGGTTCACCTTCCGGTCGGGGTTCCCAATCTAATGGCGGAGAAGCTGGTGGTGAAATCAGGAACTGTTTAAATGGTGCAGGTGGTTGTAGGCTACTATTTTTGACAGGCGTTACGGGTTGAGCAAAGTAACAAGTTATGGTGGATTCGTTTATTTTGTATTGATGTAACTGAATACGAGCACTAGCTGCCGCCAAAGGTGTTTGAAAATTGACTCTCACACGTTTAAAGCTGCGAAGCCAATGAAAGGTAACATTTGGGTCGTAATTCCGAAACAATGCTTCCAACTCTTCCTTTCTTTCTGTTAACAAAATGCAACCGTTAAAACTATACATTGCAAATACTATTTTATCTTAGCGTTTAAAGTGTTTTTCATTTCTTTTGTATAAATACTCAAATTAAACAAATTAACGTCCTAGTGACGGTTATGACGTATTTTCAGATCACGCAAAAATGATGCTGGTTTCAAACAAAAATGCAAAGCAAGAAGACTTTTAAAATAGAGTGCTTTTTTTCATATTTTTATTTAAACAAAAAAAACTAGTTACTCAGACTACATCAACGTTGTGTTTTTAACACCTTCGCTTGCTGAATATTAATTTAGATTAAGACAAAAATTAATGATTCAGCACAATCCCATTTGTTTGGTACAATACATATGTTTTTCCTTAGTGACTGCCTTGGTGAGGCTGTCGGCAGTCATTTCATCCGTAGGAATATGAGATATGCTTACTATCGAATCTTCGACCTTTTCACGTACATAGTGGTATCGAATATCGATATGCTTCGATCTGGGTCGAAAACTATCTGACTCGGCTAATTTGATGGCACTTTGGTTATCACAATAAATCTTAATTGTTTTGTTAAAATTCTTTTGTAATTCTTCACCAAATTGCTTTAGCCACATGGCTTCCTGAACTGTTGCCGATAATGCCATGTACTCGGCTTCCGTATTTGATAAGGCCACCGTTGGTTGACGCTTGCTATTCCATGTCACTGCTCCGTTCGACATTTTAAATACGAAACCAGTACATGATCTTCGTTTGTCTATATCGGAGGCCCAATCAGCATCGGTGTAACCGATTAATCCATTACTGTTGCTTTTGGAATACTTCAGCTTAAGATTGATTGTTCCACTAAGGTATCTTAATATACGCTTAACCATACTGCTTTCCAGTGTGCACTTCCGTAATTGTTGTTGAAACGACTTACGTCGTTAACTGCAAAAGCGATGTCTGGTCTTGTACATTATGTCAAGTAGAGTAGGCAACCAATCGCTTCCTGGTATGGTACTTTACCAATAAAGTTTTCTTTATCGTCATTCGATGACATGTTGATCGATAATTTTTGGTTTATGTCACTTGGAATTGACACTGGCTTACAATCTTGCATTCCGAAACGTTGCAATACTTCTTTTATATATTTCGTTTGGTCTAAGGAGATGCCATCATCATTTTGTGTAATGCAAATGCCTACACAATTCTTAGCCGTACCCATGTCCTTCATTTTAAATGTTGAACTTAAAGCATCTTTCAACTTTGTAAGGACCGTGACATCTTTCCAAAAAATTAAAAAGTCATCAACATAAATTGACACTAACAGATCTAAATTTTGTGTGTAGTAAACACATGGATCCATTTTGGATTTTCTTAAACCGAACGATTTTAGGGCTGATTCCAACTTCAAGTTCCATTGTCTTCCAGCTTGTTTGAGCCCATACATCGCACGATTCAACTTACACACTTGTTCAGTTCCATTGTCAAAACCTTCCGGTTGCTCTAAATAAATATCTTCGGTTAAATCACCTTGTAGGAATGCTGTTACAGCATCCATTTGACCAATCTTGAGATCATTTTCTACAGCTAGTGCAATTAAAAAACGAATGGATGCATACCTAACAACCGGTGAATACGTCTCGCTGTAGTCCATTCCATATCGCTGAGAGCAACCCTTGGCGACCAATCTAGCTTTATGTCGGATAACATTGCCCAGGTCATCATGCTTCGTTTTGAAAACCCATTTTGACTTAATTGCCTTCTTTCCTGGTGGTAGCTTCGTTAAGCTCCAGGTATTGTTTTCGTCCAATGAGCGCATTTCATCTTCCATTGCCAATTTCCATTGATTTGCGTCATCTCTCGAAACTGCTTGTTGAACTGTTAAAGGGTCAAATTCCGATAAGTTAACCTTAGCTGAAAATGTTACATGGTCCTCGAATTTTCTAGGCTTTGGTGTACGTGTTGATCTACGCAACTCGTCACTTATTTTAACTTCCTGAGTTGGTTCGTATTCTGGATCTTCATGTGAGTTATTCAATATTTGTTCAATAAAAACCGGCTCTTCAATTACGTCATGGCCGTCTTCTAAACTTTCATCAGAACCAACGACTTGGTTATCATCTTCTGAGACTTCCTTCACTTGATCTGAATTGTCGGAATTTGGTTCCACTATAATTGAATTCGCTTCGGTTACATCTGTTTCAAAGAATACAACATCTCGACTGACTGTTAGTTTTTTTGATTGTCGGTCGATGCAACGGTAACCCTTTTTTTGGCTATCGTACCCCACAAAAATTAACTCCTTTGACTTTCGATCCCATTTCTTACGTCGCTCCTTGGGTATATGAACCATTACTTTTGAACCATTTTTGACACTGACAATAAATTTGCAGACAATTGTGGCACATGTAAAACTTCTTTTACTTCAATTTCCTTGTCATCTATGCTTAAATTCGTCGAACCAACACTAGCGATTGCCATTTTGGAATCATTTGCCGCAACAATTTCTCCACGTTTTGGTTTTGAATCCTGCAACAAATCCTTGTTTGGGGTCATGTGAGCTGAACATCCACTATCGACAAACCATTCTACCGAGTTGCCTCGACTTCCTTTTGCAATAAGGGTGGTCAAGAAGGCACTTCTCGATGATTCAGCATCATTCTTTTTTGTGTGAATTGTGTTTTTAGGCCTTCGATCGACATTGTTTTGTCTACAATTAATCGACAAGTGACCTTTTTTTCCGCACGTGTAACATTTAACTATTGGTTTCTTTTGCGATTTTTGTTTCTTGCCCAAGAATGCGTTTTCGGCACTTCTATCAAAATTTGTGTCAAGTAATTTTGATTTAATGGCATCCGCTGTGATTACTAAACCGCTGCTTTCTACACCCATGATCATCGGCTTGAACTCTTCTGTTAAGCCTGCAAGCAAAATGGCGCCAAGCCATTCGTCCGAAATATCGAATCCAATACCACTTAATTTATTTGATGTAGTGATAATTTGATCAACATACCCTTGCATTGATTCACAGCTTTCTAGACGAATTGAAATTAGAGTTCTTAATAAACCGATTTTACGCATTAATCCTTTGTCTTCGTATAAGTTTTGTAGCGTGGTCCATATTTCTAATGCAGTTTTTGCTTTTTGGATGTGAACATATAAAGGCGGTTCAACACTTAACGCAAGACGCGATTTTGCTTCGCTTAATTTTGCTGCATCCGTTTCCGTACCTGCGCTTTCAATGCATTTTGCTAAAGCACATAATTGAAGGTAATTCTTGATCGCAAATTGCCACGTGTGATAGTTTTCACTTCCTTTGAGTTTTTCAATGTCGAAATTAAGTTTCGACATATTTCATGTGATTGTTTTGCTTTCTTTTTCTTCGTAGTCCCGTACACAACGAATTCGTACACAACGAATGAATATAGTTAACCGTAACCACTATAATAGTATTGGTATTACCGGATCTTTCGACTAACCAAAAGACAAAAAAACACGTGCAACAGATGCCAATCACAATCAATGAAAAAATATACTTATCACTTTATTTACCGTCTGGGCCCATAACCTGATAGAATATCGTGGTGATATTCGCAGTGTTTTATTAGACTTGTTAAGTAAAACCTTCAGTTAACTTTATGCTACAAACTTTTATTTACAACTAACTATATTCTCATACAATAACTAAAACATTAAGTAATAAAAATAACTAGAAATGGTGCCAACCGTAATTGGTCTGACGAAGGATAGCGACATCTGTTTTTAACAAATAGTCGCCAGCGGTCTACCAGAAGTGATCATATTCAAACGTAACATTTCCTTGTTGATAAATACATATGAAATAATTTTAGAATACATTTACCTTTTAACAATCCTGCTGAATTGACGTGTCCATTCTTGGAGACAAGTACTATCACCTGGTGGAATGTGTGATAAAATATGCACCGATTCGTTATTCTTTTCAGATTTTAACAAAACTTCAACTAACTGTTGTATATGTCATATATTGTTAATGACGTATTACAAGATCGTCATCAGCTTTTAAGGTACAAGCACATAAGCTCCAGTACCATTCCGACATTCGACTATTACAGTACTCAGCAATTAGCATGAATAAAGATACTTAATAATTATGTTTTCTTTCATTCATCAAACAACATAACATGGTGTCAGAAGTGAAAATTTATTACTTAATTTCGGGAATTAATAGTTAAAACTTGTGTCAAGTGATAAAACAATTACACTAAGTGTAAAAATTAAAGGTGAAAAAATTTCACAATTCAAAAAAAAAATTACAATAAGTGTAAAAATAAAGGTGAAACAATTTCACAAGACGATAAACAATTACAATAAGTGTATAAAAATAAGTGAAAAAATTTCACAAAGATTAAAATAATTTACAAAAGTGTAAAAAACGCGCAAAATGGATCTAAACCTAAAAGCACCTAAGAAGCTTTTATTAGAAAATGGTACTAACTGGGTCAAGTTCAAAAAACAATTTGAAGTTTATATGAAAGCTACAGGCTATAATGAGAAAGAGGATGAAGTGAAAATAGCCATATTCCTCAACGTAGCTGGAGAAGAAGCTTTGGATGTGTTTCAAACACTTAACCTTAGTGAAACCCAAAGAGAAACTTATGACGAAGTACTGACAGCATTCGAAACTTATTGCATACCGCGAAAAAATGTAATTTTCGAAAGTTTTAAGTTTCACGGAAGAGCTCAAAAGGAAGGTGAAAAGTTCGACCATTTTGTTACAGAACTACGCATGCAAGCAAAATTATGCGAGTTTGGCAACCAAGAAGAAAGGATGGTCAGGGATAGAATCGTTATAGGTATTAATGATCCAAGTTTACAAGAAAGGTTACTGCGTGTACCAGATTTGTCATTAAACGCCGCGATAAATCAGTGTCGTGCTGCAGAAGCTGGCAAAGAGCAAGTAAAAACGCTACAAGAAAAAGTGGAAACAAGTGTACATGGACTTAAAGCCAACTTTGAAAAAAGAAGACCAAAGCAACGACCAGGCGCATCAGGTGAAATTCAGAAAAACAAGTGTAGAAAATGTGGTAACAAACACGGATACGGAAACTGCCCAGCATTTGGTAAGTCATGTTTACAGTGTAACGCCAAAAATCACTTCGCGAAAATGTGTGAAAACAGAGTTAAGCGCAAAGAAATTCGTGGAAATAACAAAAAAGTGCACCAAGTGGAAAGAGAACAAGGTCAAAGTAGCGACAGTGAATTTTATTTAGAATCAATAGGGATAATTAACAAAGAAAGCATAAAAAATGTTCAAGTTAGTTCATTAAGTAATTTAGATGAGAAAAAATGGTTACAAAAAGTAGAAATTTGTAATAATCAGGTTGTAATATTTAGTTCTTCAATTTGAATTACCGCCTTCTCAAATCAAAGTTACAAACCAAACCAAAGCTGTGATCGTCAAACAAACCTCGCACGTTGTGATCTCCCTCGTAGTAACACTTACAAGTTCTTTTAAATTTGCGGATGGCTCTTTGAATGCTAACGTAGCTTACTTTACTTATTAACTTCAAGCTTACATTTGTCCAGTGGCGTAACCACTGGTGGGACACCTGAAGGAATAATTAGTACACACAAATTAAATAAAACACAGGATTCGGTTTAACGATGAATATATTTTAACCGAGAAAAAAAAAAAGGTAGTCCGACAACCAATTTACCAGCAAAGTTAATCTCCTTGATATCATGTAATTCAGAATACTTTAGTTTGAAATTTGATTTAATAACTGTTCGATAGTTAATCCCCTGATCATAATGTTTTCTAATTGATTATTCATATTTATTTTACCAACCACAACCTATAGTAATTCGTAAGAAATTTCATGTATGTATACCGATGTTCGATTCAATTGGTTTTTATATTCTGTAAGACCTTAAATAATAACCCTTATATTCTAAATTATCCGCTCTTATAATTATTACCTTGTCATTTAAATCTAAGATGGTCACCTTAAAATTAGTACGTCTCTTATTGCTAATTGGTCAGTTTCTTAAACTAGTACGTCTTTCTTATTGCTAATTGGTCATTTTCTTAAATCTAAATAGATCGCTTGTACTTAACTAAATAAATTCCCCATACTTAAACTAGTAAATAATCATAGCCGCAAATAATAATCATGAAGAACTTTGTTAACACAGTTCTTTAATATCGTTTTTAATTGGTATTACCTTTTATTAGGTTAAATGGTGTAATTTTAATTGTATTCAATTTTAATTAAGTTAAATGTATTCAATTGTCACTATTTTTTTTTGGTGGTTGCAAAAAATCATAAGGAACATTGTTAAAATTATTAATAACTGTCCTGAAATATCATAATTTTGTAGTACATCATTTAGATATATGAAAAAAAGAAAGGAACGACATCACAGCATTTGCTATGTCACTTCCGGTTCCATTACAGCTTGCCTTTTTAGTGACCAGCCATACTGAGACATATTTTAACCGCCATCTTATGATTGTAAGCGTCCACAACATCCGTTACCCTTAATTATCTAAATTAAATTATCCCACGATAAATATATTTCCACTTCAAACACCCGCCTCCATTAAATTACCTCTAACAACTCCCCTTACGTCGTAACTAAACCTAATAATAGTACGCCATTGAAAAAAACATTATATGAATAATCAATCTTCCATTACATAATCTTACTCCCGTTTTAAATGATAATAATATAAATCACAATTTCAAACTATAATTATTTCTTATATCTGAAAATAAATTAATAAAAAACTTAGATGTAACTGTGTATGTAAAACGAAATTATCTACCCGCGTGGTTACAACTCGAACTTTTAACATAATCCTGTATTAAATTCTTTAACGAATAAATCAAATATTTTAACTTACGTATTTTACTTCTGTTGTTAACTAAATCTGATTTGAAATAATTTTAATTTCAATTACTTGGTATTTTCAAAATTGATGCACAAAGAACAAGTGTTTTCAACGGTCGTCAAAAATCTAAGAGCCTTTGTTAGCATCTATAACGGTCAACTCTAGCGGAAAAAACCGAGATCGTATAAAGAAGCCATACGCAGCACTGAAAAAGAGGAATGGTTAAAAGCAACCGATGAAGAATTCGGAAACATAGAAGAAAATAATACTTGGATGATAGTGCAGAAACCCAAATACAAAAGAATTCTAAGAACTAAGTGGGCATTTAAAAGAAAATTGAACGAAAAGAGCGAAGTGGCAAGATACAAAGCCAGATTGGTAGCACCAGGAAATCAACAAATACCGGGAACAGATTATGATCAAACATATGCACCAGTGATACAAAGAAAAACGATGAGACTGATGACGGCATTAAGTGTACAAATGAAACTAGAAATACACCATATCGACGTAAATGCAGCTTATTTGAATGCTGAAATAGACGACGAAGTTTATTTAGAATTACCTGAAGGCTACGAAGAATATTTAAAGGAAAACGTCAATAAACAGGAATATGCGCTTAAGCTAAACAAGAGTTTGTATGGCCTACATCAATCTGGGCTATTGTGGAACAAAACGTTAAACAAGTTCATGATCGAAGAAGGGTTGTCACGGAGCAAAGCCGACCCATGTTTGTATTACGACATCGGAAAACAATTGTATGTTACGACGTATGTAGACGATCTCTTAATTTACGGGAAAAGAAATGACATCATAAATTTCAAAACTGCGATAGGAAACAGGTTTAAAATAAAGGACTTGGGCTTGGCTAAGAGAATTTTGTCCATAAACGTCCAGCAAACTTCAAACGAAATCAGTTTGAATCAGGAAGATTACGTGACAGAAATATTGACGGAATTCAACATGAACGACGCAAAAGTGACAGAAACACCTCTCTGTGCGGGAACGAAATACGCTTTGAGCGAAGACGATGAAAAACTGAGCGAAGAAATGAAGACGCTATACCAAAAGGGAATCGGAAGCCTGATGTACTTGGCAACAAATACCCGACCAGACATATCATACGCAGTGGCCCACATGAGTCAATTTTGTACAAAGCCATCGAAAAGACATTGGACGGGATTCAAACATATATTGCGGTATTTGAAAGGAACAAAGAATCATCGATTAACATTCACAAGAAGTAATGAAAAGATCACCACTTACACTGACGCAGATTGGGGAAGCGATATCACAGATAGAAAGTCCTACAGTGGTCAAGTCACAACACTCGGGAGGGGAGCAATAAATTGGTCTTGCAGAAAGCAGAGATGCGTGGCGTTGAGCACGATGGAGGCGGAATTCATAGCATTAAGCGAAGCAGCAAAGGAATGTCTTTGGTTAGCAGAAATAATCAAAGAAATAAATCAAGAAGAATTGATAAACGTACCATCGGTGATAAAAATCGACAACCAGGGGGCAATAAAACTTGCGGAAAATAATACGACTTCCGATCGGAGTAAACACATCGAATTACGAATGTTCCACGTGAGGGATTGCGTTCAAGAAGGAAAGATTAAGTTGGAATACATTCGAAGCGAGGACAACATTGCAGATCAACTAACAAAGATAGTCTCGAAGTTAACGGCACAACAACATCAAATGAAGATGGGGATCGGGAAATCATCCAGGGGGGATAATGAGAGAAATTTCCCATATCAGGGAAGGAATCAGGAATAGATTCAGGGGGGATGTTATGGAAAATTGGGACTTTGCGGGTTTTAAATTTAAATATTGCGCGCGCGGGTTTAGTAAGTTGAAGAGATTATCGGTAGAGGTCGCTAGTAGGGAGCAGCAGTTGGTAACGATGGGGAAAAATAAAACGAGCATAAACGGGAGTATAAAAGGGAGCAGAGAGAGATGTAAAGCGTCAGTTCCAATAATGCAAGCGAGGAAGAACAAGTCAAGGAGTAATGGTTAGGTAACGAAGCAACTTATTATAGTAGAAAATATTGTGTATCATATAGTGAATTTAGTAAATTGTAAATAATTGGAAAGCGTGTTGTTATTTATTCTCAGTATTTAAACGCATAAATAAGCTTGACCGCCACTGTGCTAACATCGCGGAATAACATTCTATTGCTCGCCGACTCTGTTGATTTTCGCAATGGGTTTGAATGTATAACTATAAAGAAATATAATTATAAGGACTAATAAAAGAGTTCATCGTGAAATTCTAGAAACTAGAGAAGAAATGTTTTGGTAAGCAATAATTTAATTCTACAAATAGTATTCTATCTAATTCCTTAAGGAAAAACTTTACACCATGAACTGAAAGAGTAAAGTAGTAAACTTATGTCGTTAAGAAACATTTAGAAAAATACTGAGAAACACTAAAAGGAATGTAATATAACAAATATAGCAAAATGGATAAATGGTTATATGGAATGATAACATCTCAGGAATGGATGAAATAAGTCTAACAAGTAATCAATAGATAAGTGGTTTAAGTAGTGTAACTCGATATTAATCATATCAAATTTTTAGCATAAACTAAAAAATGCACAAAACACTTTTTCGAAAACTAAAATGTTTAAGTTATCACAATATATAAATACACTGTATTATCGCAAACGTTTTCACGTTTGGTGGTGAAAACGTTTGCGATAATACAGTGTATTTATATATTGTGATAACTTAAACATTTTAGTTTTCGAAAAAGTGTTTTGTGCATTTTTTAGTTTATGCTAAAAATTTGATATGAAGTCTAACAAGGATAATAAGCTCATAAGGGGTTGTTCATAAAGAAAGTCTGCAATTTTTTTAGGCGTTTTGACCTTTGAAAACGTTCGATAATCACAAATCAAAGATCTTTTTTATTTTTCTGGTATCGGATTAAAAAAAAAGTATCAGAGGATCCCTCTAGACCCTAGTCGAACGGCTTTTAAAACACTTTAGCCATAATTATTGAGCAGAAAACACAACAACCAATACAACAAAATTAATATTATGTACTTACAATTTTTATTTAATTTTTTTTTTAAATAGAATTATCAGCCCAGCATTTGACCTAGTTTGTAAAAAAGGCTTAAGTCATCGTTAAGTTTTTCTGAACTTCTAAAACTTCAACGGTCGGCGTCATTGTTTTTTGATGAACAAAATATTGACAAAACCTAGTCAAAAATATTGTAAATTTTAAATTAGCTCAAACAATAAAATTTGTTAAATTTGGTCAAATATTACCTTTTCTTTTTTTTTTGTAAAAATTCAATTTTAACCCAAATTTTTTGTAATGTGCTTGTGAATAACAATGTGAAACATAATTTAGTTCTCTATAATTTTGTCGTTTGTTTATTTCTCTATAGCAAAAATTGGCCATGTTATGGTTATTTGTTAAAAAAAAGCGGTTTTGTAAAAATCAATATTATTAATTTAATTACTTAAATTTTCTGCATCTTAAGATACATCGAATGCTGACAATAAACTTAAATTATCGATTCGCGAACAATTTTCGTTTGTCGATAGAATTATATAAGTAAACTGTCGGTTGAAAAAAATATTTAAATGTTGAAATGTATTTAAAAGAAGGGGGCGTAAAAAAAAGGAGAGTAGAGAAGGAATAATAATAAACCAGGTTCCAGCTGGATTTTGGAGAGAAATTGATCTCTCGAAATTTAATTTAAAAAAAAGAAAAGGAAAAGGACGATTAATTTTGAGAAGAAGCTCTCGAAAGTATGTTATAAAAAATAGAATTGTTGAAGTGGTGTAGAAGTAAAGTTTGGAAAGAGGATTGCTAGAGAAGAAATAACTGTGGCGGAGCAAAGAACGACGACGATAGTACAAAAGGAGGGAAAATAGTGCAAAAAAAAGGTATTCCGTTAACGGTATATTTAAAGTTTAATTTCATTAGTTTAAGTTTCTGTTTATGTTCATGTTGTTTTATGTTTATAAAAAATAAAGGTACGGTGATTAACCACATTCACTTTTATTTTCAAAATTACAAACGTTTAGATTGGTGACCAAAACTCCAAGTACCACCAGGGGATTTATCTGGTTGAAGTGTAAAAAAAACACGACAATATATATAACTGCTTTTGAAAATATAATTATTTGTTTCTAAAAATACACAATTATATTTAAATATTTGAAATATTCAATTATTTATTGAACATTTAAACACCTGTAATTTCGTCAAAATATATAGATTGTAGGCAAGAAATACATCAAATTAAAGCTTTAACAAACATTTACATTTTTATACTTTTATAAACTTATACTTGCTAAAATATTTATCTTTTATCTAGATTTGTATTTTTTCGCATCATTTTACGCTTTTTGAAAAACTATTTAACTCGAATTAATTTTATTTACTTTACCTTGTTTTTCGTCTCCCCTTTAAACTTTTATTAAACTATTTTTTCGAGTTTTATTTGACCACCCCTTTTTATATTTTGTTTTTTTTTTGCCTTTTTACTATTTTTTTAATAATATTTTTATAAAAATTTTAATTTTTTCGTTTTATAGCTGTCTTGTTTATTATTTTCTGTGAAATGATTGGTTTTTCAAAAATTTTTACTAGACAGAAGTTATAGTCCGTTAAATTTTCTATCCTGGGTAGATCGTCAGACTTTTTGTAAAATGTTTCGTTTAAAAGATACAGGGTTTTGAAAAAAACCAAAAAAACTCGAGTTTTTAATTTAATTTATAACTGGAAAGCCGTTAAATTTAGACAATAAAAGGTTTGAGCCTAGTTTGCAGATTATTTCACGCTCTTTAAAAAAGCACTAAACAATTTTTACTAAAAAATTAATATTTTTGGGGCTATGGCCATGCGAAGGTGAAAATTTTAAAAAATAATTTAAAGAGGCCTAACTCTCGAAGGTTTAAATTAGGGAAAAAAATTTTGTTAAGTATTTGTATTTATGTAACAAGGGCATTTTGAAAATAATATTTTTTTTTATTTATAAAACTTTTTGTCGCTGTTTATTTCTTTTCAGTCAAAACAATTTGGCATTAATTTTTTTGTATTTTGTATTGAAAATGGAAGAAAAGTTACGAAAATGGCTAAAAACTAACAACAAACGAGATTTTTTTAAGAAAATGTTTCACTGAAAAACTTACCCGCAGTGATATTTTTTGAAAGATTTATCGTCAAGCAATTGGAAAGACATAAAAGCAGAAAAAGTGCACTAGGTAGTATCTTCATCTTCTTTTTGTAGGTACAACTTAGTTTTTCAATAAAAAATGTTGTAGTTCAAACACTTAACAATTAGGTATGATGAACTATACATTCAATGATTAGAATAATCAGTACATCGAGAGAATTTTTGTATTAGATTTAATTAAAAATATTTCCCTTAATCGATTTTGGCTTTATTACCGATTCGATATAATTTTATTACATTAATTTAATTAAAAATATTAATATTGCATTATTTGATTTTGGCATTATTGCTGTAAATAATTGGTCATAATTTTACAGTGTTAATAGTTGAGGGGTCTAGTGAAAAGAAAATTGTACATAAAATAACAAAAATAAAGAAATTTAATCAAGTTCTTGCTATTTAGAACACAACCCGAAGTATTCTCTGCAGGAACATTCGTAGACACATTTTAATGTGGAAAATGCGTGGGCATATTAAACCGTAAGAGGATTAATTAAATATTGTAATTTGTAACAACTATGTCAGTTTACCGTCTCTTAAGCAGACGATAAAAACAGATAAAATTTATTAAATGAAAACTTTTTACTTTATTATTATTATAATTTATTATTATTATTCCGACGAAGGTGATACATCTCAATAAATAATTCATAATTTAACGTTTATTTAACTTGTTCATTTTTAAACTTATTTAATTTAATAATTTTAAGATATACAAATTTAATACGTACAAATTTGTTGATAGATATATGTGGTATTAACCGCATTTGGTCTTTTGTTGGGCAGAATAATCAGCGTTCGTAAATATTTTAAAAATGTGGTCTTTGCATTTATTAATATTATTGCATTTTATTTAATTGCATAATAATTTTTATAAGTGATCTTGTCATTTGATTTGGCCTGGTTGCTCCTATATTTTATCCTAACGGAGAATAATTATAAAGCAATTTAGGTCATCCACTTATTTTTTCGTGAACCGGTTTTCTGCTGGGGTTAATTTCGATTTCTTGTTTTTTTTTGTTTTTTTGATCTCGCCCTATTTCGCTCTCTGACTGTTTGGCTAGCTGTCCAGCTGACTTAAGAGGCAAAGTGTTAGTCATCAAGGCTACAGTGGGATGGTTGTTTTTTTTTGAAGGGCTGGACTAGCTTGAATCTCTTGAAAAAAAATTTCTCCAATTTGTCGTCCCAGGTAGTCTGTTTATGGGTGGTGATCTGATGTTTTACCTCTGTCGCTAGGGAAATGTGCACTGTTCTGTCATTGAGATGACAGATAGGGCAAGCTTCTCACCTGGTTTTTGCAATGGATCAGCAATTTTATTTTTTTGGCTTGGTTAAGTGCGTCGTCAACTTTATTTTCGAATAAGCCCACATATCTTTCCAACTCGTGGGTGTCTTGAAAGTTGTAAATTCGGCCGAAGTTAATTGTAAGGTATTTTTTTTTAATTATTTTGTTTTTGGGGAGGGGGATGCCTTCTTCTAATTGGAGTAGAATGGGAATGTGGTATCAGTTTAGAACGTCGATGGAGGTTGAGTACTGCCACATCAAGAATGTCTTAGCAGTGATCTGGGGAGTATTTGTCTTTGGGAGAATTGAGGTTAAATCCTAGGTTGTCTTGAAAATTGTTGTAGTCGATTGAGGCGTCAACTATGAAGTTGAGAGCATCGGCGATCTTTAGTAGAATGTCCGCTGGGTTAATCTTCCAACTTTTCCAGATCGGATGTTTGGCATTCAAATCTCTTGCTATATGATCTGAACGTTTTGATGTAGGATTAGGGTCTGGATTTCGCTAGTTATGATCTTTCTGTTGGGTACTTTATATGCTGAAGTGAGGAGCAGCCCTCCGTTGTTGCTTATTTAGCCTAAGCAATCATTTGGGTAAGATTAACGGAGGCGGGGGGGGGGCACCTCATAGTACCCTATACAGGACTTAATGTATGTAGATCTCTTTGGCTACATGCTACAGACTTCTGTGTCTAGGCCTTTAAACAGGTGGATGTGTGGGCTTGCGACGCACCTGACATACCTCTAGAAAGAGCCACAGTTGTTTTGGTTGTGACCAAACTTTTGGCATGTGACGTTGAATTTGGAGAAGGGGGGAGGGCATAGACTGGAATGTCGATCTTCATTTTTTAGAAATACTGAAAATTTCGCAGTCCATGAGGGTCTTATCGAGAATATCGTTCAATAAGAGCATGGAGGGTTCTCCGTTCTCGTCTTTTTCTTTCTGAATTGGTGAACTGAGGTGGCCAGTAATCCTAGCAAATAATTATTTGGGCTGTATACAAAGAAGTTTTCGAGTAATTTTAAAAAAGTTCCTTTACTCTCTCAAGTTTCAATTGAAATAAGTAGTTTTCATTCAAATTTTTGATTTTCCCAACTAGATTTTTTCGTATTTCTTTTTTTATAAAATATGAAAGACTTTAAAAAGCCTTAATAAACTCCAGTTATTTTATTTTTTTAAAAACATTGAACTAGAACAGTTATTTATTTATTTCCTACTTTTCCATTTTTTTAAATTTAAATAAACTTCTAGTCAAAAGCAAAACTTTATGCTTTGAATTAAAATTATTTAATATTTATAGAATTCGTTAAAATATTGAACTACTACAAGCAGCAGCTTCGTCGGCTTCCGTACTTATAATACTGCATAAATTTTCTTGATGGCAACTATTTTTACAACCTTTTAAAAGAGAAGGTTTTGCTTCGCGAACTTTAAATCTGCAAAGAATTAAAATTATTCTTCGTTTTGAAACAATAGAACATAATACACACCTGAAATATTTTTCTAGTAAATTATTACTTTTTTTCATGTCGTTTACCAACAATTCAATATCGCATGGTTTTAGTGAACTCACATTATAAGCTTCTCTAAAATTATATAATTTATACCAGTTTGGAGTCGAGTTGGAATTCCGATTTGCGTCAGTTATATCGTACATCCATTCTTCAAAATTGAGCAACTCCTGAAATTTTGCAAAAATATTTTAGTACTTGCGCCAGCCAGGGCCACCCTAACCACAGGCCTAAATGGGCGATAGCCCCGGGCGCAAGCCCTAAAAATAATAAAAAATTATTTACGATCTTCTTTGAGGCAGAGCAAATTAAATAATATGAGTATTTTATATAATACAGAGAGTAACTTATTTAACAACTTAATAGAAATTACTTTTGTTTTTTGTTTACTCTAAATTTTGTTCCTGTTTATACAGGGTGTCCCCGGATACAATTTATAAACTTAGGTGCTCATAGAAGACACTTTTCGAAGAATCATTTTTAACAAAAATTTTTTTTCTAAATTCAAACCTTCGAGAGTTAGGCCTCTTTAAAGCCTTTCTTTTTAATTTCCACCTTCATGTGGCCATAGCCCAGAAAATATTGATTTTTGGGTAAAAATGGATTAGTGATTTTTTAAAGAGCGTGAAATAATCTACAAACTAAATTTAAACTTTTTATTGTTTAAAATAAACGGCTTTCGAGTTATAAATTAAAGTAAGTGAGAAAATGTTGAAAAATTCAAGATTTTTTTATTTTGGTTTTCAAAACTGCATCTTTTAAACGAAACATTTTATATTACAAAAATTCTGACGCCCCATTCGGGATAGGAAATTTAACGGACTACAACTTCTGTCTAGTAAAATTTTTTGAAAAACTAATTCCTTTTACAGAAAATCAGAAAATAGTAAACAAGGCAGCTACAAAACAAAAAATTAAATTTATTAATATTATTGATTAATACATCTTATAAAATAATCACGACTGTATATTGAAAATGAGGGTAGTCATTTTGAAGATTTACCTAAATAATGTAATAGCTTAACCTTAATTAATAAAATAATTTTTCAATAAAAATAAAAAAATTTTGAATTTAATTTTTTGTTTTGTAGCTGCCTTGTTTATTATTTTCTGATTTTCTGTGAAATGGATTGGTTTTTCCAAAATGTTTACTAGACAAAAGTTGTAGTCCGTTAAATTTCCTATCCGGAATGGGGTGCCAGAATTTTTGTAAAATGTTTCATTTAAAAGATACAGGGTTTTGAAAAAAACAAAATAAAAAAAAGTTCAAATTTTTCAAAATTTTTTTACCTACTTTTATTCATAACTCGAAAGCCGTAGATTTTAGATAAAAAATTTATTAATCTACTTTGTAGGTTACTTCACGCTTTTTAAAAAAGCACTAATCCATCTTTACCAAAAAATTAATATTTTCCCGGCGATGAACACGTGAAAATGGAAATTAAAAAAAATGCTTTAAAGAGGCCTAACTCTCGAAGGCTTGAATTGACAGTAACAGCCCCGAGCCGAGGGAAAAATTGCAAAATACAACTTTCCAGACGAAAAATTTTTTCAATTTTTTCTAGGAAAAGTTATTTTTTTAAATTTTCCGTCGGAATGGGGCTGTTTTTAGAATAACAACGCGAGAATCTTCAATTACGCGTTTCCGAAGATTGCCGAAGAGCGTCCAACAACAGCAATATCCAATATGGCTAACACGAGGGTTGTTATTTCCAATTTTTAACTCGGCTCGGGGCTGTTACTGTCAATTACAACCCTCGTGGTAGCCATATTGGATATTGCTGTTGTTGGACGCTTTTCGGAAATCTTCGGAAACGCGTAATTGGTGGTTCTCGCGTTGTAATTTAGAAAACAAATTTTGTTCAAGATGTTTCTTAGAAAAGTGTTCTTTATCCCCACCTAAGTTATGTAAAGTGTATCCGGAGAGACCCTGTATAATTATATTTTTTATTTTTGAATGAATTTTATGTTTTGTTTAGGGTAATAGTAATAAATTGACTTCTTCGATTTTGTATTTGTGTGTTGTCTTTTGAAGAGGAGCGCATTAATTTTAGTAGCGCAGGGGTTTCGTATATCTTAGGATTGCCCTGGCACCAGCAAAGTTTGAAAATTTAATCACCTGAGTATGGTAATCAATATCATAATATCTATAGTTTGGATTTAAATTGCTAAACGTTGTGAAACTACCCCCATTGTAAGCTACATTCACAGCTTTTGACGTCGACTTATTATAAAATACCCGAAATTCGTCAAAATGGGTATGACCATTAAATTGCCCTGTTATGGTGTTGGCAAATCTGCAATCAAAAAATGTTTTTCGATAGTTAATAATTTTATACATAAGAATATCTGGAGTGTGGAAGTCTGCTGTGTATGGTCGTCAGCGATCTACCTAAAGTTAGTTTTACCTTTTAACAATCCTGCTGAATTGACGTGTCCATTCTTGCAGACAAGTACTATCACCTGGTGGAACGTGTGATAAAATATGCACCGACTCGTTATTCCTTTCGGATTCCAACAAAACTTCAGCTAACCAACTCAATTGACCATATGGATCGATATCGTTATATAATAGCCACCAGTTGTAAACATAGCAAACGTTACTATTAAGCCCAATTATTCGAAAGCCCGGTTTCACAAGGACGGTATAAAATCCGCCTTTGCGAATCATGTCTAAAGATTCGCTCGGTAACCAATCTACCCATTCCTCAGCGACCAAATCAAAGATCCAAGTCGTAGATAAATTAGACATCATCGTAAGTGGAGAAAAACTGAAAATCCAAAATTATTTTAAATTATTTGCACGCTTAACCACTTACATATCTAAAGGATGAGGTTCGTGATTTCCCAAAATGGGATAAATTGGAATTTCTGCAAAATTATCCTTAAATAATTGATAAACACGTTTAATTTCTCTTGTGTTTCTTTCTCGCGACGTATCCCAAATTCGGTGACTTATAATGTCCCCTGTGAAGTAAATGTAAGAGAACTGTGGCTCTAGAAGACTCTGTAAAAATTCAGTTAGTTACGAAATTTTTCCTGAATCGCCTTCAATCGCCTTACATTATGTGTTTTAATTTGATCAATGAAATTATGAAATGCGTAATAGGGCATATCACAATCCCTATAATCGCCCCATTTTCCGGCACCTTTTTCGGAATTCGAAGCTTGGCCTTGATCCGATTGACAACACAAAGGTTCACCGCAATCGGTATTAGCTCCCTCTTCATAGAACGGATCCATATGTAAATCGGTAATTTGCAATATACGATAAAAATCATTTGAAGGTACCTAAAATTAAATTTATAGATTTTTATAATATTTATCCAAAAACCAAGTTTTACGTTTGTGAATCTTTCCGGAGAAGTTCCATTTGGTAACTCGATCGACCATTCTGTTCTATGACTTTTGAAACAACCAAAGTTTTGACAAATAGTTGAGCATGTTTTGAATGCATCTAACTTTTTATTTTCCCGAGCTATGTAGATCAAAATGTCCTGAATAATATTTTCTTAGTAAATATTAATCTTAATACTATATTTTTATTTGACTTACAATATTTAATTCGATGGCTCCTCTGCATACACGTTCAGATTCGATATTGAAGAGAGCACATGCAAACGTCAGCACTTCTACCAATCTGTTTCGGCTCAAGCCCAGTCTGCTTCGAATGATAAAATACTTAAAAGCGGCAGCACATCCTATGCATACTCCCTTATTAGCAATCGATGGTACAATTTTTTTTCTAAATACATTTTTGGGTATTTTTAATTGATTGACTGCTTGCTGCAATAATGGAATTTCTATATTGGTTTCTTCGTAAACAACCAATCCATTGTAGATGGTATCGATTGCTGTTTCGTCTATACTGTCTCTTGTATTTATTATAAAATCTTTAGTACTTGTAGCGAGGTTTTTTGTGACGGTTGCTATAGGCTGTGTTAATTGTCCTAGTGGCTTTAAATGTATAACTATAAAGAAATGTAATATAAGGACCATTAAGGGAGTTTATCATTGAATTCTCTAAAAAGTAGAGAAGAAAATTTGATTTCATAAATAATAGTTTATCTAATTTCTTAAGGAAACTCTTTACACCATGAACTGAAAGAGTAAAGTGGTAAGCTTATGTCGATAAGAGCGTATAAAAATATTATTCATAATGTAAATTATGTATTATTGTGTTACAAAATAATTTTGACCGCCCCTGATACTTTTAGTGATTTTTGTGAATTTAAAACTTGCTATATTAGTTGGCAAGGTTGGCAGAAAACGGAGAAGAGTAGGGTCTTTTTTGCCAAAAATGGCCGCCGGAGCGGTTGATTGAATTTTACCTCCGTAAATTTTGAATAATAGTTTTTTTGAAATTGTAAATGTTTTTAATATTATAATTCGAATTTTGGTCGAAAGTTTTGATTTTTTTATTTAACGAACGATTTTTTTTATTGAAATTGGTAAAAGCTTGTTAAATATTGGAAGAAAATTTTTAAAAGAACGAGGAAATTGATAATGAGGTCGACAGCTGCCACTCGATATCGCATGAGGATTTTTGACGGTGCCATTTTTGAAAATTCGATTGCAGCGTTAATAATTGAAATTTATAATTAATTTATATTGAATCTTTGGATTTATAAAATTACATTTAAGAGCGCGACGTGTGGATTAAAAGATGCCATACAGAATTATTAATTTGAAATCGTAAGTTCGATCCTCGAGCAAAGTATAAAAATTTTAAAGTTTAAAATAATTCGATCAGAAGTTTTTAAAATCAAATTCTGATGTTATTTAATTTTTTTTCTTGATCTCTCGACCCTGAGTAAACCCGACTGCTCCAGCACACCAGAGCTATCCCGAGCAGCAACAGGTGTTTTGGTATTCCGTTATTTTTATAAAAATTTACTAAATATACCACTCATTCACTGCATTCACTCGTAACTGACTACGCTCACATCATCGTCACAACCCCCCCCCCTCAAGAATTTAAACCCACAGCCCGATCAAGCCTAGCGCTAAAATGTGGAACACAAACCTCTCTAAATCCCAACGCCCGCCGCCCACATCAGATGAAGGAGATATACGGATCACCGTGGCACTCCATAACGCCAAGAAGTTCATCATCATCATTATATCCTTACTAATTAGTAAGGATTAATGAATGTCGCTCAAAAGGGAAAAAAAAGATTGAGACACCCTAGAAAGATGTAGAAGAGGTCGTTCATAAAGAACGTTTGCAATTTTTTCAGGCACTAATCTCTCAATATGTTTTAATCCTACTCTTAAATTGGAAAACGACGAGGGGATTATAGTATAAGAGGATTATTAAAATTCTGCGCTGCTAAGGAGGGGATCACGCTATAAAAAATATTATTCTAGTAACAATGGTAATTAATTACCACTCTATCTTTCTCCGTTCCGTGCCGTTTTGACAAACACTGTACCCACTGTACTAACTAAAAATATCTCCCTACGCCGGTCCAACTCGGCAAAATGTGCTACTAGGAAGGGGATGGATCTCTTCGATGTGCACTCAACGCTGTGATATTCGCGACTTTATAATTAACGACTACTAACTAAATCTCAAATAAATTACATAATCCTTAAGTATTATTAACTTAGAATAGGTATTATTAGTGTCCAATTTATGGCCCCACAATCAGGTACATCAAATAGGATTAGGCTTAACGAGATTACTAGTGCCCAATTTAGGGTGGCCCCACAAATCAAAAACCTTCTTATTTCTCTAAAATCGGATTAAAAATGGATCGAGAATAGGATTTTTATACAAACGTCACATTGTCTAACTCCCCACCTCTTCTAGTTACACTTGGTTAATATGTTTTATGACCTCCCTTCTTCCCCTATTCATGGACGTCCTTTATGACCGGTTCCTAAATTGTGAAAAAATAATAAAAAATTTGTTTTATGAGATTAGAACGTAGAATTTAAAAAAGTAATTTTAAAGCCTTTGAGACGCACGTTGAAAAACTGCTCCTCAAATAGTTTTATCAATAGTTTAAATAGTAATCAAAAACTAAACAAAAATTTAAATTATTATAACTAAATTGTTTGCTATTTAAACGAGTAGAATAGTTATTTTAGTACCAAAGGACGTAAAGTGATTGTTTTTGTAGCACGAGTAGACGGCGAGAGCCAAAAACCCACTTAAAATTGTATTATGATGGTACTAATTTGTCAAAAGCAAAATAAAATTTTTGTTGTATTGTAAAAAAAATGGATAAAAGTGATTCTGAAGACTTTTCTAGCACGCCACACGACGGTTTAGAAGTCAATAATATCCCTATTTTAAATTGCCTGCCGTCGAAGTCATACCTGTCCACTTTACGGCAAAAATATATTTATATTTTTTGCAATAAAAAAAAAAATCTTTACAACCGCCAATGTGGACCAGAAAGTGAGATTTTACGCTCGACAAAAAATATTTTTGCTTCTATCTTGTAGAGATCCTAACTTTTTGAATTCTCGGGGAGACCAAAAGAAATGGTACAAAACCGCCTTCAATTAATATATAGGTATGTAATTAGAAGAAAATTAAAAAAAAATAGATTTAATATTTAGGAAATCCGAAATAAGAACTTGAAAGAATCGGAGTTTCAGCGAGAGGCAATAAAATTCGCATTAACAATCTATCGAAGATTTTTTAATTCATTAACTTTTGTAATTTTACAAAAAAATAAAAAACTTATCCGTTGTTAAAATAAGGAACAAATTCAATAAATTGAAAAAAAAAATTTTTTTTTGGAAAAGTCCTCGAACGCGTCGATTTTATTTTATTTATTTTTCTGAAAACCTAAAAGTATAATTATTCAGTTTAATTAAAATTACTTTCATTTTAGTGCAGCCCACCATCATAGTATAAACTTTTCTCATTGTTTTCAGAAAAAATATCATCACAAGGGCTCTATAATTATCACTCGATCAAGTTTTTCTCAAAAATTCAAAAAACAGGGAAACATAAAAAATGTTGAAAAGACTTAAATTTAATAGTCTTTTAATCTTTACAATAAATTACTAACTTTGACAGTGATATAATACTATTTAAGTATGTTGTAATAATTTTTTTTTATTTCTAAGATATAAATATGTATTTTCAAACATAAAATTGTTTTACTTAGATAGCAAATACCTACATACATACATAAATACATATGATTTTTAAAAATAATGCAAGTTATTAAGAATTTATAATTTATTGCTAAGTAATAAATATTATTTTTTCTACTTATGTAACTAAAAATAATGCGAAGTACCTACGCTAAATTTTGATTGATTTCCAGAATTAATAAATTGTTATCACGTATAATTAAATTTTACTTCTGGATAGGATTTAGAAAAATTTTATTAATATACATGTGACTTTACGCCCCTATTACTATCAAAAAGCAATGACGTCGACGGTTGAGGTCTTGGGAGTTTTACTAATATAATATATTATATCTGAAAATTGGCTTACATAACATGTAAGCCAATTTTCAGACCTTTTTCTCTAGGTTTGAGCAAAATTTCGCCTAAAATACCTGAACTATAGAAATTAATAAAAATGTGAAAGCTTTGATGATAATATGTACTTTTCATACAGGGTGTCCCCATGACCGTGGAGAATCTTTGAGATGGTGATAAAAGACACTTTTCTAAGACAAATTTTCAAATAAAATTTTTGTCTAAGTCCAAACCCTTGGGGCGGGGGATACCTATCATTAAAGCAATGTTTTGAGTTTCGGATTTCAAACGGCCATAGCTCCGATATTATTGATTTTTTAGATTTAATAGATTAAAACTTTTTTAAAGATCATTCGCTTATCTACAAATTAGATTATAATCTTTTATTGTCTAGAATCTACAGATTTCGAGTTATAAATTAAATTAAAGGAAAAAATGTTAAAAAATTTTTTTTTACCTACACCTTGTTCATTATTTTCAGAATTTCTGTAAAAACCATTGGTTTCCCAAAAAAATTTATTTGATTACAGTTGTAGCCCGTTAAATTCCCAATCCGGTTTCGGCCGTCATTTTTTTTTTCTAAGACGTTTTGTTTAAGAGCTACGGGGTTCGCAAGAAAAGTAAAAAAAATAAAACCTGAATTTTTTTAACATTTTTTATCTTAATGTAATTTATAACTCGAAATCCGTAGATTCTAGACGATAAGAGGTTATAACCTAATTTGTAGATAAATGAACGATCTTTAAAAAAGTTTTAATCTATTAAGTCTAAAAAATCAATAATATCGGAGCTATGGCCGTTTTAAATCAGAAATTCAAAAATTTCTTCTAAGGGAAGTACCCCCAAGGATTTGGACTTGGACAAAAATTTTATTTGAAAATTTGACTTAGAAAAGTGTTTTTTTTCACCACTTCAAAGGTTCTCCACGGTCACGGGGATACCCTGTATAAAATATAAAAATACTATAACAAGGGCATTTTGAAAATAAAATATTTTTCCATTTTTAAAAGTTTTTGTCATTTTCTATTTTTTCTCAACTAAAACAATTTGATATTAATTTTTTTTGTATTACATGAAAAAATTATTCGCTTTTCAGAAAAATGCCAAGAAATATATGAAAATGGCTAAAAACTAACAACAAACAGAATTTTTTTAAAAGAAAATGTTGCAGTGGAAAACTTACCCGCAGAGATGTTTGGAAGATTTATCGTCAGGCAATTGGAAAGCCATAAAAGCAGAAAAAGTGCGCTGAGTAGTATCTTCATTTTGTTTTCGTAGCTACAACTTAGTTTTTCAATAAAAAATGTATTTCAAATGCTTTTAACGATTAGGTATTATCGGAAATATTTAAATAATGCCGAGTTTAATGGTAAATTTTATATTCAATGATTAGCACAATCAGGACAATGGAAACTTAGAATGCTAACTACTCAATAATTATTGTACATAAGTTGAAAGAAATACTTTATATGCGAATTAATAAAGTATAATTCCAGTTTTTTGAAATTGAGCGGTAGATTAACCTTGTAACGGTAAAACAGTAGGATTAAAAGTGTTACCATCAGAATGTTTTATCATAAATGTTTTCCATTTTTTTATTTTAAATTTTTCGATTTTTTATTAAAATTAAGTAATTTAAAAGTGAAAGCTAATTATGTATTTCCAATAATTCCGCAATTATATTGCTCATATAATTGATAAATAAAGTAAAAACCTACTAAAATAATCAAAAACTTAATTTAAAAAATTAAGTAACTTATTATTGTAATTAATATTTTAATATTATCGATATACCATAAATTAACTTTTATTGTGTAAATTTTCCATTCATTTTATTATTGAAAGGCTTGAAAAGAAGGTCAAAATTAATTATTGAAATATGTTAATTCGGTAGATACTCGATTACAAAGTATCGGCTCTTCTAATATTCTAAAACTTTAATAAGTTACTAATTGAATATAATTAAATAAATAAATATTTTATAGAATATCTAAAATAATTGTCTTCATTGTTAAAGGTTGGCATTCGGCTGCTCGATAAGCTTCTGCACAAATATCACACAAATGTTTCAGATTATTTGATTTATATTTTTTTAACATTGAGGGCTTGGAATTGCGTACCTGAAGAATGGTTATTTATTTGAAGTTTAATTTAAAAATATTCAAATAAACCTGTAGAATTTTTCTAATAAACTTGTATCTCCTTTCATTCTTTAGACACACTGACCGATATCTTCAAGTATCAATGACGATAATTATAAGCTTCTTTAAATTCATAAAATAAAATTTGCACTATCTTAGTACAAGAGAACGGTTACGGTTTTATACTTAAGTGCTTCGACTACTAAGGGGAGATCCTCTGTTCAAGTCTGAGTGAAACAAAAACTTTATTTAAACCATCCTCCCTCGGCGGGCAATGCCAAACCACCAAGGTAATCTGGCTTGAAAAACCCTTCATAAAATGAAGTCGTTAGCAGTGCAGCGCTACTGTACCATCTTGGAGAAAAACTTCAGAACTTTATAAAATAATTTGTGTTGATTGTTTTGATAAATACA
This sequence comes from Cantharis rustica, assembly GCA_911387805.1. NCBI lineage: Eukaryota > Metazoa > Arthropoda > Insecta > Coleoptera > Cantharidae > Cantharis > Cantharis rustica. The sequence goes on from OU426879.1 coordinate 44,717,467, forward strand.
AAATTGTAAAAATAAGGAAAACTGGGTATCCTTAACCGATAGGAATACTTGAGAAAAACAGCCTTATAGAGAAATATTTCACATTTTCCACGTAGCTAGTCAGTCCGGTAGGCAGAGGCATTAAAAAAAAATATTTTATTAAAATCAAATTTGTTTTATTACTATCAATACATTTATATTTACAAATTATTTTAATGATAAAGCATTAGTAATCCTTTTGAACACTCTTCCATCGTTCAACAAGTTTTGAAACACCTTTTTTTTTCATCGCTAATCCTTGTGCTAACTTTGCCTGGAAAAGTTGGTAAATCAATTTAAAAATTACATTTCTCATTGTAAGTCCCCTACCTTAGGTCGCTTCTTCTTCTTTATTGTTTCACTTGGAACGTCTACTTGCAGAGGAACTTCTGCAACTTTTGGCTCAACTACAGAATCATTTGTGGTACTAACAGTAGTGACTTCAGTTTCCATTGCTGCTAAATCTGAATAAAACGAATCTAATGCTGATCCTAACGCATCATTTGTATTAACAGCCTAAAATAACTTTTTCAGTAGTACTAATTTTAAAACTAGTTGTTTTTTTTACAAACCTCCTTAGATGCTTCTTTTTGTGGTTTTATATATGTGCTTTCAAATGAATCAACGCCAGGTGGTAAAGGTTCGTCAGTCAGACTTTTAGTTTCTGGTAATATAATAGTTCGAACGCCAACAGTATTAGATAATTTCTCTGCAATAAAAAGTGAGGATAAAAGCAAATAAAATTAAAAATGTACTACTCACTTTTACGTTTTTTTGTATCCTCGGTAATTTTTGGAGGTGGAGGAGGTGATGGACTTTTTATCCTTGGCGGCAGAGGAGGTTGTATAGCCACAAAAGTAGTTGATTCTGATAAAATATCATCTGCAGCAGGCGGTGGCGTTGTCGAAATGTCCATTGCATCGTCATCTCTTACCACATCAGGTTGGGGATAATCCCACTGAGTTTTACCAGACTGTGGATTTCGATAGAAATATCGCTTGTTTGTCCTACAACATCCCACAACAAAATTTTTTTACTTCAAAGTAAGTAATGGCAATAAACATAAAATTACAAATTTTAAATCTGCACAAATTTAATTTGTACAGAAAAACCGTTAACAGATGGCAACAATGTTTCAAAGTAAAAGCAAAATTTTTGTAACCATCTGTAAAACAGACAAATTTTTTTTATACTATACCTGCCCTTAAGAAACTAAATATGAATTTTTAAAATAAGTAGATTATTTAAATGACTATGCAAAAAATGTTATTTCTTCTTCTTGTTGTCTTATGTAGACATCCAATAATCAGCCATGTGGAAAAACCTATGCATACAGAAAATAAAGTTATTATACAATACGCAACCTTGTTTAAAGTCTAAATCGTTTTTAAGCAAAGCGAATTATAATTGTGGTTGGTTCTATAGTAAATAGGATTAACGTTAATTTCATCTTAACGTTTACTTTAGGACAGCTCGTTGTAAAGTACGATTAAGCAAAGCGGTAAAAATATCTTTAAGTCACGTCTCCCACTAAAGCAACAGACAATAAGAGCTATATTTATAAGAGTAATTAATGAGAGATATGTTAATGAGCCCCCACTTACTCTTATACATATTGACATGGCAATATCGAATGTCGCTTTTGGTGTGATAGCATATTAAGAGCCAGTTGTATAAATTTCAGAGAAGAGTTAACTCTGACGCAATATTTATACAACTGGTACTAAAAAATACAGAACCAGCCGTTAAACAAAGTGGTGTATGAGTTTATTCGTGTATGTAATTTGATAAGGCACCTTTACTCATTATCAAGATTTAATTTTTTACAAAAAGTCATACATCACTTTATAGTTTACGAAAATAATGCATAATTTTACTTTTAAAGAAATTATGTAATATTTTCATGCGTTACTATTTTTTTCTAATTAAAAAATTTAAAACTAAAGTGATTATACAATTAACAGCCAATTTCATATAATTTATTAAAACCGCTTTAGTTTCAAAGTCAATTTTAAAATAAAACTGATGCTTTTCATTGGTTCGTTTTAACTAATTAACTAATAGAAGTTCATATTAACTAAAGTGACTTTTAAATTAATATTATGAAATTGACCATAAGAAACACATAGCACCTCACCAAAAATTATATGCTGTTAATCTAAATAATGGCCTATTATCTAAGTAATCTTCAGCTTTCTGCAGCAAATTGCATTTCATAATTTTCAAAATTATTTGAAGCACAGCATCAAATTAATTAGCACTAGTGTAAAATTTTTAAAAATGGAAGTATTGAAATTAAGAAAAGAAAAAATGCGGAACTTGAATGAAATTTACTCGTTTACTTTTATTCGACAATAAGTTTTACTAAAAAGTAAATATCTATACTACACAAAAAAAGTATTATTAGCAACATCAAAAAAACAACACAAAATCAATTTATTATTAAAAGCTCGAGATTATTATCAGCTCGTGAATATTTTTTATTTGAAAAATTGAAAACTGAATTAAATTTGGCAAAAAAATAATATTTTATCATATATTTTTAACAATTCTTTTCCCACCAAAACTTTAAACCAAATATTTTGCCACTTGTTTAAGAATTGTTTTTTTATTTTATATGGGTCCGATCCAATTTTTTCTTTTAAAATAATATACTTTGCAATAAATTTAAAAATCAATTTTAAAAAAATAGCAGTTGCGAGTTAATTTTTTAAAATATATAGTAAGTGATGTAGGTACAATGAAATGATTAATTTTACACAAATAAACTTAAAAGTACTTAATTTTAATTGTTAATGCTAAATAAACTCCCACGAGTAGGTAATTATAAAACTCTTAATATTTACTACACTACCAAACTATTGCAAACCACATGGTTTTAGAAAAAGCATAAAAAAAGACAAGTTACATGAATAAATTCATCATTCATACGAATTATGAGACTTTAAAAAGTTTGAAATACTTTTGATATTATTTTACTATTGAATAAATCTTAAACAGATTCTAGATTCTAATTAATTAATTAATTAACAAGCGCAAAGCAGTTAGGTCTCTCAAAAGCACTTAGGTAATTTAAAGCAAGTAAAACTAAAGATATTATTTTTATAGACTGAAATAATATCTAAAACGGTACTGAAACTTTCTGTTGAAAAATCAAGTTAATAACTGGAATAGAAGTCAGAAACAAACGTACAGGTGGGTCAGCATATTTACCTTTGAGAAAAACGCAAACAATTTAAAAATGGAAAAATCAGTTAAAACAGCAAGGTTTTCATTCCTATAAGCTTGCAAAGACATAAACAGTATTTCTAGATCAGAAATAAAAAACTAGGGTATTCCCAGAAAAAGATTAATATTTTCGGTTAAAACAGAATTGCACCCTAAATTAGAACAAAATGAAAATGAAGAACAATAATTATTACGCAATTATTAAAATAGAATAAAATCTCACCTGCTTTAATGTCGAAATGGAACGTCATAATTCTTTCTTCAATTTGTTAAAGGTCATCAAACACATAAAACTTGATAAATTTAAAAGAAAATGAAAGGAAAAAGGAAATTTGTTAGGAAATGTAAAATCAGGAAAGTGATTATAAATTTGAGAGTGATTCTTAAAGTATAAATTAATAAATTCATACCTATCCCATTGTAGAAGCCAACCATCGGGAGCTGCATCCTTCTCCAACGTCACTAATTCTGCACAAGTTTCCTTTAACCAGTTATTCAAGTAATTTGTGGTTAAACTTCCTGCCTTCATAGCCGCGTATAAAGTCTGATTTAAAAAAAAAGAGTTAAGATGGAAATTAAAAAACTGCTTGATGCTTCTTACCTCCATTTGAATAAGCATAACCTGCACAGGTGAAGCTGCCTCTCGACCCTCATTCAAAAATGTTAATTTTTCATTGAGAGTTTTTCTCGTACTTTCAATTTCATTAAAATTTCCTTTTTTTATTTCATCACTCTCTTCAACAGCGCTTGTTTGATTACTATTAGAGTCCTCATTTAGAGTTTCTGATTTTGTAAACATAATACCACCACTTTTAAAACCAGGATAGTCTGATTTGAATCCCTTTTTAGTTTCCGAATTATCGTCACTTTTAAAGCCGAACCCTTGTCTAGCATTATCAACATCATCGTCTTTTTCAATTTTTCGTCTCTTATTAATTAAATCAATACCAATCCTTCGCTTCCTTTGAAACGCTCGAGTGTCAATTACTTCTTCGGTGACCTCTTCTTTTGCAACTTCTGCAAACATCGCCACATCTATAGGCTTAGGATTTGGAAACAAAATACTATGACCAGCAGAAACAGGTTGTTCAATCGGTTCAGGGATTACACTTTTTATTTCTTCATCTTCTTCCTCTGAATCGCCATAACCAGCTACTAAGGAAATTCCACTAATTTCGTTCATTTTTGAGTTATTAGCCTGTTTATCATCTAAACTTGTTACGTCACCACCTAAATTTTTTAAAACTTTCATACGGTTTTGAATCTTGCTAACCAATTCTTCTTCTTCGTTATCACTTCCATTACAAGAGTTTGATTTTACTTTCTGATTTTCAACCTATAATATTTTAAAATTGTAATAAGACTGAATTTTAAAGTTTGGTGTTTCAGTATCTGTGAATTCTCTACCAACACATTTAAAATGTGCAGGAGAACTCTAACAGTGAATCATCATTAACACCGAAATTAAAATAATTTCATCAGATTGAAAACTTATGGATCATATAGGTTTGCAAATTAAAGTAAACACTGTCATTTATAAGAAAGTCATCATACTTTAGGCTAACTGGGTTCCCACTATAATCTTTTCAAACAAAAAATAAATGTGTTTCAAATAAAGCAAGGTATATAAATTGTCATTAAATTTGCATAAGCTGTACAAACAGATTTAGGTCATGGGCACTATTTTAAGAAATACCAAAATAATTTAAAATGCAAGTTACAGCATGGTATATAAAACTTGTGTCTAAGTTAACTTTAATTTTAACTGCTCTGATTGAATCGACAGTGAGTAACCCTGGGTTAACTTTGATCTGATCTATATAATTGACCCTTAATGGTCATGTTAGGTTTATCTTGATTCATATATTTCAACTCGAGTTCGAATATAGTGGATTTAAGAATAAATTCAATAGTATTATTTAAAAAAATTAAAATTGGATTTTATTCATGAATTTTTAAAGTGACGTAAAAATTTGTATTTTTTGGATTAAAGCTTAAAGCGAGGAAAGCTATGGCGGGTTCGGTGGATTCCCTTGAATTGTAAATTTTAAAATGTCATTTTCTCGAAAACCAATAGATAATCCATCGTTATTTTTTTAAATGCTCAGAAATTGTCGTCTTTCCTATTATGTATAGGAAAAAGTTCAAATCGTGGTGAGGATTCACTGGCAATTCCTAGAAAATGTATTAAAAAAATTCTTTTTTAAGTTTCCGTGTACCAATTTTAATCAAAATCATATCACCTCTATGTAATACGAAATATTGTTAGAAAATTACTATTACTTTTAGAAGTAGAGCGCAGACAAATTTTCACTGCTATATATACAGAGACACTTTTGGGAAATGATTTTCAGTTACACATGTTCAGATTTTCAATTACACATAAATTTGTGCGTGCGTCTTTAGAATTTTCAAAATCCTTTTCACATAATATTTAGCTTTAGAACTATTTATTTGCAGTTTTACTTTACCATTACTTTTACATACAATTACAATAGATAAAGCATACAATGCAACATTACGGTACTTATTTCTTTGAATTAAATCATTTCAAACTGCCAGTTTACTTATCGTAATATCAAATAATCTAGTGCCGGATTTACTATATCAGGTTTATCCGGCCACTGTAAAATCAACCTTAAATCTGTTTACGCAGCTTGCGCAGTTAATTATTTGTCAAATGAATTCAAGATTAGTTCCTAGCAAGGTAATATCTTAATTTTAAGTATAAAAATATCAAAGTGTACACCTTTCTTCCATGACTAATTTTGCAAAATTTTAAATTTCCTGACTTTTCGGTGAGTTCTAGAAAAGTGGGAAGCCCGTTATACTACATTACAAAATGAATACAATACAAGTTATATATTATACTTACAGTAGAAAGATCGTCAACTATTTTGACAGTTCGAGTAATCTCTGGTTCACTGTCCGTATCATCGTAGCCTGGTAATAGAATAACTTTCCTAAAATAAAAAGAAACAAACATTGTATAATAACTAAGTCAGTGTAATTTTTATATACCTTTCAATATCTGGCGATACACTCTTAACTTCACGCTTATTTTCTTCAACAATTGCGGTTTCTTTTGAAACTAAAACTTTCTTGGCAGAACTGGTGACCGAAACGCACTTGGAATCGTCCTGTATCTTATATATTTTAGATTCAATTTTGGGTATAAAAGCAGCACTGGCGGGAAATAGTGGGGAAACTGTTGGCGGTGTCAGATTATTTGCTTCAGGTTTATTATTTTTGAGGTCCTTTGGGACAGTCCAGGTAACCTCGTTAGTTTTAACGTTCCAATAATAAGGATAACCGGTGTTGGTGTCTATACATCTTTGCCATACTAGAAAAATCGTCAATTTTGTACAAATGCAATTTAGATAATAAATTCTACAGTTTACTAACTAGATGCTGACTTACGTGATTCAACTTCGGGTTCCTTTCTGGGCACAATTTTATCAATCTCGTTGAAAAAATCATTAACCGTGTTATCCATTTTATTAGTTAACAAATAAAAGTGTTCATTACAAACTCCACCAATATAGGTTAACTTGATATTTTTTTGAGGTTAAGTTGGTGCTCTTTCATAATTTTGTGTTTACGCGTTTTAAAATAAAAATTACAGAATTATAGTGTGGTTATTAGTGCAAAATTAATCTAATACTTAGTTATTTGGTTTACTAGTGGTATGATGTTTATTCTTTACGTTATTTGTATTCAATCGAAGATAAAAATAAAAAATATATAAACATACATACAGGGTACTACCTAAAAATGTCTGGTTTAAAAAAGCGAGTGACTATCAAACTAAAAACTCCGAACCCGTTGTTTATGCAATGGTTAACCGAATGGCGAGACGATGCGATTGAAAAAGATTCAAAAATGCAATATTGTTTTAGCACTGCACTCTCATCGTTGAAGAAATACCCTCTTCCACTAGAAACTGGACGAGATTGCAAAATTTTACATGGGTTTGGAGACAAACTTTGTCAAATGTTGGACAAAAAGTTATCTGGACACAACGAGTCTGCATCCTCCAGTGGTGTATCTTCCAATGTTAAGAAGAGAAAATTGAGTACTCCGAGTAAAAGAGCATACGTCCCAACTCTTCGTTCAGGTGCTTACGCTATATTGTTAACACTGTATCGAAAAAGTTTACTGCCTTCGTATCCTGGATTTATGTATAAAAGTGATATTACTACGGAGGGACAGCACTTGTGTGATAAATCTTTCACGAAACCTGATGTGGGAAGTTTTTACACATCTTGGTCGTCCATGAAGACTTTACTGGATAAAAACTTGGTTACTAAGAAAGGATGTCCAGCTAAGTTTTCACTGACAGATGAAGGCGTCGTACTTGCAAGTCAGTTGTCTAACAGTGAAGAGGAGGAAGATGGTGCTGATGGCGTTTTTATCGAGGAAGAGGAATTGATGTATTCTCCAACAAATTTATATTCAAGAGATAATGTGAAAGTAAATGGTGTAAAGCGACTAAAAAAGAACCAGAATGCTGCAGTGCCGCAGAAGGTTTCTAAGAAAAATAATCAAGACGACGCTGATGACGTTTTTATCGAGGAGGAGGAATTGATGTATTCTCAATCAATTTTAAATCCAAGACATGATAATATAATAGTAAATGGCTCAAAGCGACCCAAAAAGAACCAGGATGTTGCTGTACCACGGAAAGTTTCTAAGAAAAATAATCGAGACGACAACGATGGCGTTTTTATCGAGGAAGAGGAATTGTACTCTCAACCAATTTTAAATCCAACTTATGATGATGTAAAAGCGAGTGGCTCAAAGCAATTAAAAAAGAACGAAAATGCTTCTGCAACGCGGAAAGTTTCTAAAAAGAACAATAAAGCCAAAGCGAGTGATGATGAATCGGAGAACGTCGATGATGCTGCAACAGTCTGTGATCAGTTTGAAGTATTCAACTTTGCGCCATTTAGTTTTGAAATTATTCTACTGGTCGATAAACAGGAAACAGTAGGGTGAGTTGAAAGAGAGGACTGCTGCTCGTTCCAGTAAGGCAAATTATTCAAAAATTCATCATTACGGATGTGTAAATTCATTATTTCTAAATAGAATTTTTGATTGTTATAATTATATATTATCAGATAGGTAACCCTTATGGGAGTTTGTTAGAAACACAGGGTGTAGAGAGAAATGTAATCCACTAATTAATTTTTGAATAGTTTGCTTTACTTTGCGTTTATAAGTTTTTATTTTATTTTGAAATATTTTGATGTTTTAGAAGTTCAAAAGAATTGTCCGATGATCCTGCTCTCTCTATATTAACTCGTTTAAATGTAAACTACGAAGTAAGACATTTAAAAGTTGGCGATTACGCGTGGATTTGTCGTCAGAAAGTATCCAAAAAAGAATTAATTTTGCCATACGTAGTTGAGAGGAAAAGAATGGACGATTTAGGTAGTAGTATCAGAGACGGACGTTTTCACGAGCAAAAATTCCGATTAAAACAGAGTGGAATCCAAAACCTTATTTATTTGATCGAAAGTTTTGGAAGTAACACCCACACCGGATTACCTCTTTCCTCCCTTTATCAAGCAGCGACCAATACTTTGATACAGGACGAATTTTGTGTTAAGTTTACCGATGATATTCGAGGTACAATGGAATATTTAGCAACTTTCACCACACTTTTAAATAAAATTTTTAAAGTACGTTAAGTATTTTTTTGATGACTAATTTTATATTTATTTAAAATCACGAGATAAGAATATGATCGATTTCTCGGAAGCACATAAAATAGTATACACTACTGTATGTAATGTAATATATTATTAATTAATGGCATTTTAAAATTTCAGTCTAAAACTCTAACCAGTTGTGCTAAAGAAAATTTAATACCTTCCACGGTCAAACATGACACGATTTCATTGATGACATTTAATGAATTCAATAAAGGATCGTCAAAAAGTCGGGTAAGTTTAACTGTCTAAAATAAAGATTTAAATTTAATGCCCTTTGTTCGTAGCATTTTAAAGTGCAGGAAATGTTTATTCGTCAACTTTTACAAATTAAAGGAATGTCTGTCGAGAAGGCCTTGGCTATAACGGAAATCTATCCAGCACCACTACTGTTATATAGAACTTACAGCAATGTTTCAGCAACCGAAGGCGAAAAGTTGCTTTCTAATATCGAATTTGGCAAGTTGAAGAAAAAAGTTGGATTAGTGCTCAGTAAAACTGTGTACCAGCTTTTTACATATGACAATTTTTGATTAGTGATTAAAAGAAAAATTTTATTAAGATTTTTTATTGTTAATTTGAATTTTTAAATGTTCAGAATTTTTTAATTTTTATATTAATTGTAGTGTTACTTTTATTTATAAGAATAAATATAATTTTTATAGAATATTTAAATTACTTACATAAAATTTGAAAAAAGACGAAGCTTCGTTTTGTGTATAAAACTGAAGTGCATTTTTTGCTTGCTTTGGGTGGTTTAAAAATATTGCGCTATTTGTTTTATTCTACATAATATAATTGTTCAAAATTTTTTTTAGTGCCTAGACACTAAAGTAATAATTATCTAAACTAAACTTAAATAATTAAATTTGAAAACTTTTTTTATTTTTTCAGAACGAATAGCACGTTTTATTCAGAGCTAATGTACTTTTTGTGATTGTCGAACTTTTTTATCTACACTTCGATTGTTTACAAATTTGCCAAAAAAGTCAAACATTTAACTCGTAATAGAACAATATACTATTATTTTTTAATGCAATTTGTTATTGTTTATTCTTGTAAAGGGTAGCCCGATTTTTTAATATCAAACCCATAGGCCCCGCATTTAGTTACGCCATGATTAACCATTCTATGGTTACGCCACTTTATTTATCACATAAATTTACCTATCGAACGATCATAATAATCATTTCAGTTATAAATTCAAAATTTTTCGTAAAAATTTACATTTTTAGTTTTAATATAAATTAATTTACTCATCAGCATAATTATAATAAAATTTAAGCACCTGTCAGTTTAAGCGTACGCCATTGGTTTTTAAGCGAACATAACCTCAAAGAATTCCGTAGTGATCTTCCGATTTCACTTAATTTTCGTCTTTTTATACTAAAAATTAGTGTAAAACTTATCGATTATGGCATTAATGAAAGCCGGCGTTTTGTTAAAATGCGGCCAATTTCTTTCGGAGAATTTGATTTTAAATACTAGGTTGGTTTATCAAAACACGTTGTATGTTGTAATATTGTACAACTTGGTTTGCAGGTCCCTTGCTCTAGTGAGGTCTAGAACGTTTTCGACAGTTACAGATGAACAAAAAAAGACTGAAAATGAGCCCGCTCCTGCCGAAGTTGAGCCTAAAATAAAAGAGGAATTGGACAAACTTAATGGCGAAATTAGCAGGCTCAACAAGACAAATATCGAACTCCTGGTGAGTCACGGTTGTAATATACCTCAATTTTACAATTTATTATCATGCCTAATTTACGTTTAGGACAAATATAAGAGAGCATTAGCTGATGGAGAAAATTTGAGAAAGCGTTTGCTCGGACAAATAGAAGAAACTAAAGTATTTGCCATTCAAAAGTTTTCTGTAGATTTGTTAGACGTAGCCGATAGTTTAAATAAGGCGACGGAATTGGTACCTAAGGATGAAATTAATAGCGATAACCCTCACCTAAAGAATTTATTTGATGGTCTTACTCTATTGCGGTCGCAACTACAAAATGTATTTAAACGCCATGATTTGATCGCCATTGATCCGTTAAATGAAAAATTTGATTCGAAATTTCATCAAGCAGTGTTTCAATCCGAAGTCGAAGGTAAGGAAACTGGAACTGTGATTGCCGTTGCGAAAATTGGATACAAGTTAAAAGAACGTTGTGTAAGGGCTGCTCTTGTTGGTGTAGCAAAGTAAAACACATAGCCGTAGGTTTAGTTTTGGAAATCGTACCGTTGTTATTATTTGTATATCTATTTTTAAAAACGATTAAATTTAATTATTGTTATTTTTGTAAATGCTACTCTCAGACAAAATAACTTGGGTTAATTTTAATTAAACTATTATATTTACAAAAATTACAAAATTTCTTTAATTTACTTATTTGTTTTACTTCCTGCAAAAAACTTGTAATTTTATTTTATTATATTTATATCGGTTTTTTAAAGTCATTTTGGCGAAAATAATTCTTGGGAAGGTAGTTTTCCCCATCACTGACGATAACTTTCGTAGAGGGGCTACTCAAAGTTTTCATCCGTTCAATCGAGATTTTGATTTTCGGATTATTTTAATTGAACCCATCTCACGGGGTTTACAATTGACGCTTTCTGAATTAATATTGGATAAATCGGCTGTATATTAGCTATGATTAAAATATCTACATTATGCATTTTGCAGCAACAGGGTTATGAAGTCCAGTATAAAACATCCCGAATATGTAAAATTTAAGTGAATTATCTAGAAGAAATAAAACTGATCACAATTATATTTCAGTAAAGGGTTCATTTGAGTTAGTATTAATTAGTTAGATAGCCACTCTCTTACACCCACGAGTTGTGCATTCTTGGTAATTATCGTCAATGTAATTACCATAAATACAATTTATTATTTATTTTGAAACATCAAAATTGATATGCAAATTAATTTGATAGAAATCACATGCAATATTTTAAAAAATTCACAAAATACACAATAAAGTGGATCCCCTCGGACTTAGCCCCTCTACTATTTTTTCAACGTTTTTAAAAGCTTCGAGTAAGTATATCTGACTTTTTTCTACTCGTAAAAATATCCATTACCATGATAGTGATATAATTAACACCGCAGTGTTAAAAATAACTATTTTTAACTTACTAATCCATAATCAATTTTATAGAATTAAATCGACTTTTACGTGGGTCAATAAATTCCGACTTCTATACACAATTTCTAATTTTTCTATTGGTAACCTGTGTTTATAACTAAAAGTCAAACCGATTTTAAAGCACATTGGTTTATTTGTAAAAAAAATTATACGATTAGAAATTTAAAATTTTGTCAAGGTAAGCCGAATTGCTTTAAATTATAAATAAATTACTACAACAAACTTGTACAATTTTAGAATGGCGAAAATTGATAATTTGTTGTTGAAAAGCAAATTTCGAGGTTGTTTGTTGGGAGCTCTGATCGGCGATTGTTTAGGCGCCCCTTTTGAAGGCGATACGATTACCATGGGTGGAAAAATAGTTTTACAAAAATATTGGGATAAACTTGACGGACCTTACTTTAATGGTAATGCTTTTGATTTTTAGGTTATAATAGTAAATTCCAAATGGTTGATTCTCCCGAGAAGTTAGTACAAAAAATGAAAATTAAGTTTTGTATTTTCAGCACCTCTAAAAAAGTACACAGACGATACTGCTATGTTAAAATCAGTTGCAAAATGCTTGATAGACAAACCAGCAGTAGATTATACCTTTATGGCTCGTCTCTTTGTTAAAGAATACTTTCAAGAGCCTAAACGAGGATATGGTCGTAATGTAGTTGATGTCTTCAGCAAATTGCGAAACTCAAAGTTTGCAGATATTTATAAGCCTGCTCGAGAACAGTTTTTGGGGATGGGATCATTAGGAAACGGTGGTGCTATGAGAATTGCTCCAGTTGCATTATATTTTTATAATAACTACAAAGGTATGATTGACTGTGTGAGACGTTCGACAGAGATTACACATACACATCATGTTGGAGTTAACGGTGCAATTTTACAAAGTATAGCTTTACAACAAAGTTTACTACTAGATTCGATCGATAAAGTGGATCCTGAGCAGTTTGTTGATCACCTTATTTTTAAAATGAGAGATTTTGAATCAGCAGATGAAGAGTAAGCAAATTTTTGAAAATGAAAGAGTTGATATTGTTTAGTCCTGTTTTAGCTTGAACGATGCAGATGAAGATCCAACTCCATACATAACTAAATTAACAGCTTTGCATAAGTTGTTAACTTCTGAAAATGCTGACCTCTCCGATGAAAACATTATTAAAACTTTAGGGAACAATATAACTGCTATCGATTCTGTAGTGACTGCAATTTATTGTTTTCTTAGGGCTCAATCGGATATACCACATATTAAGGTAGAATATTAAGATTGTAAGCATCATGTTGTTAATTTGAATAACTATTTACAGACCGATAATATATTCAGGCGTACAATTCAATATGCTATATCTTTGGGGGGTGACACCGATACGATTGCAAGTATGGCGGGAAGTATTGCTGGTGCATTTTTAGGTGAAGAATATATCAATGAATCAGTTTTAAGGCATTGCGAATTTAATAAGGAAATGTTAGAAATAGCTGATAATTTATACGGTATAGTGGTAAGTGATATCGAACAAGCAAGTAGCAGCTAAGAGATTTTTCATTATCGTTAATAAAATACAAGCTGTATAATATTTTATTAATGAAATGATTAATTTGTATTTTTGTAGATAATTATTAATTTTAACATACAAATATGTAATTATTATTTTATTGATGAATAAATTCTATAAAATAAAAAATTATAATTATTATCGACTTACTAAATTTTCTTATAATTCTAATCTCAGGAAAATATTAGATCATATTTTATTATCAACTTTTCATCTGTCTTAGTATATATTTAACTTCAAAAAACTTCTATGTTCAATAACATTTATTTAAGCCTTAGCACAACAAATAAGTTAAAGAATTTATAATAGGGGGGGGGGGGGCAATAAATTTTTATAACGAGAGAATTGACTACAAATTTAAAAAGAATTTTTGATAATAGTTCTGATTAACTTTTATAGGGGGGAGACATCAAAATGAAACCACTTTGGTGGATTACAATTATCCTCCTGACTTGGCAGATAATAACGAGGCTGTTATTTTGTTAATTCTGGGTTTTAAATAAAATAATCTCTCAACTTGAACTTGAAAATTACTTGTCATATACATTTTAATTATCTTATTGCGACTATTTCCTTAGTAAAATTTGATAAGCAGCTGCAGATAATTTTTAAAATTTATTTTTGTCAAAAATATTAATTAGTGAATTTTACCTTTTCTAAGCCGATGATACACTAAACAAAGTTTTAAATTTTAACCACCCCTAATAAGAAAATGACAAAAATCTTAATTAACTAGTAAGATAAAAGGAGCTAATATTTTGGTGTAAGGATATTACACAAGGAGGCAAACTAAATCTTAAGCTAATCTTCAAGTTAAGCCTTGTGCTGAGCTTCCAACAAAGTTTAAATTGAGCTAAAGCTTTAAGTTCAGTTCAAAAATAAGCCTCAGATTTGGGATTAAGCTAATTTAATTGGGAAGATTAACATTTAGATTTGTTTATAGTAATCATGAGATAAAAAAAATTGATAACTTCATAATTGCATTTATCTTCGATCTTATGCGATCATAATCTTAAAAGTGAGAAATTCAATTTAGGAATAAATTTCAATGAGAAAGAACAACAATTTAAATTTTGAAGATATTGGGAACAGAGGAGGTTGTCAACTTTTATGTTGGGAGTATCTTCTTGAAATTATGCGATCCCGATCCTATAAAGTGAAAAATTTCAACAAATATAAAACTTTGAACAACCTAATAATAAATTTTATTTTATGCTTTATAGGATCTAGATCGCATAAGTTCGAAGAGGAAAAAATATATTGAAGTTACTTCCTAATTGAATCCTTGTAGCTTAGCTCGAAACTAACTTGTTTTTCGTCTTAGAAACCCAGAATCTAACATAGAAAATAGATTAAAGCTGCTTAGCTGCTTTGAATCTATCTGAAAGCTTAGCTTGAGACCTAGATTAATTAAATTTTAAGATGAACCTTAGGAAAGGGCCCAATTCGGCGCTGCCGTTTCGGCGCAGCGGTTTCGGTACAGACCCAGTTCGATGCGAGTACAGTTCTGCGCCAGAGACCGTAGACAAAAGACCAACATGGTAACATCTGCGGGTCTGATAATTGTGAAATTTGCGTCTCTTTTGAGATAATTTCAGAATTGTTTAATCATTTTGGTTACCGAACCGGATCTGCACCGAACTGTACCCGACCCCGGACCTTATACTTGTAGCCTAAGCTTCAAAGCACTTAAAGTAAACTTCAAGATAAGCTTACAACTAAGTTAAAAGTCAGGTTTCAAGCAATATTAAATAGTATGTCGCAAGCTAAGCTTCTAGTTTAGTTACAAACTAAGCTACATTTCAAGCTGAGATCTAAGTTGTTTTCAGTTTAGTCCCAAGTTAAGCTTCAAGGTGCTAAACTCTAGGACTATTGTATTCTGGAAGATATAACAAAAAAACAATATGAAAAACTTGGGACCTTGTAATCTAATTCCGGACCTGTTAACATATCATAGCTAGAAGGCATAAACTAGCCGAATTATTGCAATTAAAATTTTTAAACGTTTTTTTCTTAGAAACGATTGCTCATAGCACTTTAAGAAAACCTGGTTTTTCTTTAATTGTAATGCTCTTTCAACCTATCAAAGCTGATTTCGATCTTAGAGTTACACTCGAGGAGTTTTTCTCGTTAGCTTAAATAAACGCGGCCGATAGGCTGCTTAATCAAATAAAATAAAATAGGATAATGTATTTTTAATAAAGTAAAAATAAACAATTAAGATAAGAGTTTATTTAAAGTTTTAAGTAAAGCTTATATGGATTATATTATTAAGTATTTTATTATTTTAAACCATCGATTACATAATCGTGTATCTTACATTTGAATGTTACTTTGCGCACTTACGAGAGTGACAATTGCAATCCGTTGCAGTACAATTACATTTTTCTGCACAGCAGGGCTTGTCTGAGCATTCACATTTTCCGCTGCGAAGGCAGTTTTTCTCTGGATTTTTACACTCTCCTTCGGAGCAAGGTTTAGTTGGTCTAGGCAAGTCCTTAGTTCTTACTAAAATTTAATCTTTTATTAAAAGCAAGAAATAATTGTAATATAAAATAAAATAAAAAAACCAAAAATAAATTTCTATATTCTAGTTGAAATAAAATTGTCCGACGTTTCGAGTTTTTATTGACCCATTATCGAGGCTACAAAAATATATACAAATAATTAAAAAACTTACATAAATTACAAAATTAAAAAAATAATAAAAATATAAAAGTAGTAAAATATATAAAAATACAGAATTAATTAATTTATAATTTTTTAATTCTGTACTTTTATATTTTTATTATTTTTTCAATTTTGTAATTTATGTAAGTTTTTTAATTATTTGTATATATTTTTGTAGCCTTGATAATGGATTAATAAAGACTCAAAACGTCGGACAATTTTATTGTTTTTCATTGACTCCTGTCTCAACTATAAGTTACAAATTAAATTGGAGAGTCAACGATAAAATATATTACTAACAAAAATAAAATTCAATATAAAATAAATTTGTAATTACCTTCACAAGAGTCACTCATTATGATAGCAATAGATTTACTATTATTGAAACGACGAAGTATAGATCAGCGCATTTATAGAATAGATAAGTGTAGATTACTTATAAAAAGGTAAATATAGATGTTTTAGATATTTAACAAAAACACTTATACACCTTTGTTGACAATTAATAGTATGTTACAAATCGAGGCTCTAAGCCGCAATTACTGGACTGGTAAGTAGGCCATATATAAATTTTGGCGGCTTTAAATTCACCGCTAGTAATTTCTTGCTTGGTATACCTTCTAGAGTAAAAAGTAATAAATCTAGTAGAAAGAATAAATTTAAATAGAGTATTAAACAGAAGTAATGTAAAAATCCAGAAAACAAATCTTACATTCCAAATTTCAGTATTCTATTTTTTGATTATTTTAGATAATTACATTCATGCTTGAGAAGTTTCAATCACATGCTTTCTTTAATCTCTTAGAGTAGGTACAGGAATCTACTATGATCTTATAAAAACTGCATATTCTAAATAAATTCAGGTTTATAACTCCTAATAATTTATTGTAATTTTGAAATTTAAACTAAGCTTTAATTTTTAAGTCGGATTAAAAGTGCTGTATGGATTTCACGTTACGTATATAATATTATTAATTTAAAAATTTACTGTACTTGTAATTAAAACACTTATTTCTTACCAATAACAAAATATATCATATCTATTTATTTATACTCAAAAGTGTTATCTTGTATTTGTTTTTCTTTAATCTCTAGGTATAAATCTAAGATATTCGTGTAATATTGTTTACTAGGTAATATGTATTTAATAAAAATTACTAAAGCTACAGGTGAGGAAAAAAGTAAACAGGAATATATTAATTCCTGGTATATGATTCCTAGATAGAGTGTGTACTGGTCACCAATACCTGAAAACCCCCAATGTATGCCAGTAGCAAGCATTCAGGCCTTAAAAATTAAACCGGTGTTCAGTTGAACACGACGAAAAAATTAAAATATTTAACCTTTAATGTTAATTTTATAAAAATAAAATTAAAAAAAATTAAAGGCAGCGGTTCCCAATTCTTAGGTTCACGAAAAGGCTCCGCGGTTCTTTTACCGAAGTTATTTCTGAAAATTTTAATTTGGTAAAAACATTCATTATATTAAAATATATTTTTTACATATTTTTTACACATAAAAAAATGTTATAATATGTCATTTTACACTATTTTAAATAAAATGTATTAGTGGAGTGTTTAAATTGTACCAGCCTAGATTATGTAGTATGTTAGGTAATTTGTTGTTGTTATAAATCTAAAAAAGGTAGATAATTACACTTCCTTTATTTGGGATAAAAATATTATAATGTTATTAAATAGGAAAGATACTATTCAAATATTTTAAATAAATGAAAAGGTTAATCAGAATTATATAAAAATAAAATAAGTACAGACTTGTTTATATTATATAGTTTATTTTAAATATTATTAAATGCCATTATTTTATTCACATTGTTAGTCTAATTTGATGAGCCAGAGTTGTATATATTAGTTTTAAAAATGGATAATAGTAAATCTTTTACTAGAGAACCGTATCATTGGGAAAAAGCAAATATTTTTTCAAAATTGTTTTTTATGTAAGTATATATTATTTTACAATGTCCAAAATCATAGTTTTGAGTTATGACTGCTTAAAGATTATGGTGTTTTATTGCTATTGGTCTATTGAGCCTAATGGCCGTTAAAAATCGCAAAAACTAAGAAATATACAAAACTATTTAATTTATTTTTAGATGGTTTAGAAAAACATGTTCGAAATGCATAAAACACGATTTCCATTTTAAGGATTTATACGAATGTCCATCTGTAGATAAATCAGATCAACTAACCGATGTTTTCGAAAGTAACTGGAATTATGAAGTTATTAAAAGTAGAAGCCAAAATCGAACACCCAGTTTGCTTAGAGTAATTCGAAAAACGTTTTTTTGGCGCTATTTCTGCTATTCTATTTTAGTAGTGACTAAGATGGCTATATTAACGTAAGAATTTTGAATGGTTTCGTCAGAACCGTTAAAATCACGTTAATCTACGTGTTCGTGATCTAACGTAACCATATGTCAACTGTGTGCTCGTTCGTCGAACGTGTACGTTTGTGACGTCATGGTCGTAGGAACAATTTTGTAACTAAAATTTTTATCATTAACGATATTTCTAAGCTTCACCGACCATCACAGCACTGACATATAAGTTCGACCAATAAGAGTATCTGGAATAGGACTTGAACTAAATTAATATTTATTAATATAATTAATAAAATTTAGACCTCTGCAGCCAGTTTTGCTAGAAAAGTTTATACATCTGTTTTCTGTAAAACCAAAAGAAAATGAAGATTACATGAAATTGATGTACATATTCGGAGCATCTATAGTGTTGGTTAACGCAGTTGGTACCATTTTGATGTTTAACGTAGATTATTTAATATCTCGACTTGGAATGCAAATTCGGATTGCATGTTCTGGATTAGTTTATCGGAAAGTAAGGGCACCATCCGTTATCAAATTTTTTAGAAAAAACAAAAAATGTACATAGACTTCAAAATTAAAACGTTTTCATCATACTATGACATCATCAGGCTATCAACTAAAGAGAGAACAGAGAAAAAGAGTGGAGGAGAGGGGGAATATTAAAAAAAGCGATATTTTGGAGTATTTCTCTAGGGGAGAGGTATAAAGAATATTAATTAACAAATATAGCTGCAGGTCTTGTAGGTTAAGTTAAAACGAGGGGGGGGTCATAATTTATTAAAAATGTTTAATAGAGGTAACTTATTTAAGTCAGATTGACTATTTAATAAAAAAGGTGAATATTTCAATTTATATTATAATATATTCTATTGTTTTCAAAAATTCCAGTTTTTTTCTGTTTTGTTTGATAGGTGAAATTTCATAACCCCCTCCTGTTTGTGGTTTGTATCTAATAGATGTTTCGCGAATGTCGATTTTTGTTTGTCAGATCGTGTTTTGAAAGATCTACCGGTAAGACCAATGAATTTTTGAGAGCATTCACAAGTGAACTCATGAACTCCCGATTTATAGTCAAAATGTCTGATTTTGATTTCGCGTTATTAATAAATTTGTTAATTTTATCGTTTATTCGTTTATAAGGTTATTTAGTTTTAAAGACGATGTTGTAAACTTACGCCAAAATGTAATTTTTTCAAAAATATTTCCTGTAACAATTATTTGAATAAATGTTTTCCGCGACCCTTAACGGTGGGCATTCTCCGCTACTTCACGCACTCTCCTCCGCGTAGCCTCGGCTCGTTACCAACTTCGCGCGTAAGCCAAGGACTTCATGTTGAATCGTCTAGTAAGACGGAGGTATTTTGAGAAGTGCAGTAGAAGTCAGTTAGATTATCATATTTGAGATAATGGCAATTGCACAAGAGTCCAATTTTGGGATTTAATCTGAGGACTGAAGTAAAAGTGATTGCCAGCAAGTTAACGTCAACATTAGATGTAAATTGAATGAACGCGTGTTCAACTTTTAAAACGACGAGAGGGTTGTGTCTGATTGGCTTGCCATTTTTGAGTCAGAATCGACAATTTACTGTGTTGTGTAATAGTACAAGGTGCTTTGATATTGGTGCACAAGGTGATTTTCTGTTCCGGCTCATCGATCTCATCATCCTCCGACCAAGCAGTCCAGCAAGCTACTGGTTTTCCAAGCAGCAAGGTGAAACGACGCGTCCACATATTTGTCTTCAGTTTGGAAACACAGAGGGTTTTGGTGGTATAACCACTGTCGAAAGAGATCTTGTAAATGTACCCGAGCGCTTGGGTAAGTCATATTTTTATACTGTTGATCGGCAGTATTGATTCCTTTCTGTGTGTGGTTTATTGGGAACGTATTTGGTTCCGATTATTAGTACGACGTGCCCGTACGCCACATTTTAGCTGTCGCATCAAAATTTGTAAATTAGAAATTGTTGCAATAACGTTTATAGTAGATTGTACTTACGTATTTTTTTATTATAAGATTTTAACTATTGGTATTTTTATTTTGCGAAAGTGGAAGCAAATTCTTCTTTTTAGGATTTACGCTCTGTACCTCCGTATTTAACAGGAGCTGGTTTTTTTCATCCTGGGCTTCATCACACAATTACTGGAAAAGATCGATTCCAGGTGTGGTGAGGCGTTTATTGATTTAGCAAAGAATATTCTCATTACATCCTTTTCTCTTCCACTCTCTTATGTTGCAATTTAAACGATAAAAACGGAATTTTTCTTTCTAGTTCATCACCTAATGATGCCATAGTATAGTGAAAACGTTTGCGATAATGAACCTAAAAATTTTAATACGGTTAAAATCCACGTATCTATTGATTATTTCGTAAAAAATCTTAATTGTTTTTAGATTTTGAGATTAAGTTCAAAATCTTTGAGCAGGGCTTCATCTGGTCATGTTATTAATTTACTCTCTAATGATGTCAGTAAATTTGATATGGTAGGATTAATAAATCATATATTCGTTGTACCAATATTATTACCACTATCAATTGCATTCATTTGGCAACAAATGCAAATTTCTGGGTTAATTGGGGTTGGATTATTTATATTAACTATACTACTTCAAAGTTAGTATACTTTTTTAGATTTTTAATAACGAATACGCAGATTAAATATTTGTTTTAGCAATAAGTGGAAAATTTATGGCCAAATTGCATTTGAAAGTGGCCCAAAAAACAGATTCAAGGGTGCAGAAGTTATCGGAAATATTTTCAGGGATAAGGCTTATTAAAATGTACGCATGGGAAAAACCATTTGAAAGCTTTGTAAATTTGGTGCGAATTCAAGAAATTTCAGTTATTAAAAAGGCGTTAATTTTAATGGGAACAGTTACGTGTTCGTTAATATTTACGGCAAGGGTAATTCTGTTCGTAACTGTGATTATCTACACCCTGACAGGGGGCAAAATAACAGCAGCGAAGGTATTTTCAATTTCGTTAATTTATAATATTTTACAAGAAAGTGTTACTGTTATGCTTCCTGTTGCTATAAACCAATTAACGGAAATGTTAGTTTCCATTAAAAGAATACAAGAATTTTTATTGTTGAACGAAGTAGAAATTCCAGCTATATTCAATGACGTATCCGGAGAAATTTGTTTAAAAGACATCAATATTTCCTGGAATTCGGAATTAAACGTTTTAGAAAATATAAATTTGAAGATTACATCGGGAAGTTTATGCACAGTCATAGGACCAGTAGGTGTGGGAAAATCAACGCTTTTACAATTTCTATTAGGAGAATTACCGAGAAATGAAGGAACTATTTCGGTAGGAGGACGTATTTCGTATGCATCTCAGAATCCGTGGCTTTTCGCATCTTCTGTTAAAACTAATATTTTATTTGGTCAAGACTACGACAAGAAACGCTATCAAAATATTGTGGATGTGTGTTCTTTGAGAAGGGATTTCGAACTCTTTACACAAGGAGATAAAACACTGGTCGGAGAAAAGGGAATGTCTTTGAGTGGTGGCCAAAAGGCAAGAATAAATCTAGCACGAACTATTTACAGGGAGTCGGACATTTATTTATTAGATGATCCATTATCGGCAGTTGATCCGCATGTTGCTAACGAATTGTTTGAAAAATGTATCGTGAATTACTTGAGGGGAAAAACTAGAATTTTGGTAACTCATCAATTGCAGTACCTCGAACATGCCGACCATATCGTCGTTCTAAGTCAAGTAAGAGTTATCAGCCAAATTCATTTTGTATACATACGTTTTTCCATATTTAGGGTCAAATTAAAGCACAGGGTACGTATGAAGAAATATCGAGGAGTCATATTGACTTGACCAAGTTATTAACAATTTATGATATAAAATCAACATCGGAACTTGAAAAATATGAAGTGGAACAATCCAGCCAAAAATTTACTTCTATTAGTAGTGTGGTAATTGTATAATTAATGTAAATGCAGTTTAGAAACAATTGTTTTGTAAAATATAGATTGCCGAATTTCAAAATGTAATGATTGATGCAACCCAGGAAGAACCCATCGAAACTTCTAAACACAATAAGTCAATCTTCTGGCAATACATCAACACTGGGCAATATCGATGTCTTTTGGCATTGCTATCTATACTTTTTGTCGGTACTCAAACTCTGACCAATCTTTCGGATCTCTGGCTTACAATATGGTAAAAAATAAAATTTTCTATACACTTTTTTATGATTCATTTTATAGGGTTGATCACGTTCCCACTAACATTTCTTCTATTATGAGCATGAATACCACGTCAAACGTTTTTGAGAAACTTTCTATGGATGATGTAATATCCATATACGCGGTTATTATATTCTTGCTTATTGTATTTACCATTAGTGCATGTATGTTTTTTTTTAAAACTATAAATTTGATATCTTATCATTTACACAATAACATGTTCGACACATTACTACATGTTCCAATTAAATTTTTTGACCAGCATCCCAGTGGGGAAATTCTGAACAGGTTTTCTCGCGATGTAGCAATCGCCGATCAAATTCTGCCAGGATTGTTGCATATGGCATTAGTGGTAATGCTTCAGGTCAATAAAAACTAATAATTACTTTTAAAACACAGTTTTTTAGGTATCTTTGAGTATAATTGGCACTTTCGTTGTTGTAGTGATATCGAATCCATATATGATAATCGGAGTCATCTTAGTATTATTCGTATGTAATATATTTAGACGTTGGTATGTTGTTGTTGCTCAAAATTTGAAACATCTGGAAAATGCAAGTAGGTACCGATGACTTTTTCATCGATCATCTCATCACCACGTTCTCATTTTTACCAACCTAAAAATAAATAACAATCACTGGCCATTTATTTTTCAGCAAAAAGTCCTGTTTATACGTACGTCAATGCAACCTGGAATGGGGTAATTACAATAAGAGCTACTGAAATGGAAACTATCCTTAAAAGAGAATTTGATGGACATCAGGTAATAATGGAAAAAATATGAGATTTTTTAAAATTCTCTAGAGAAGGTTTCTAACGCCAGGAACTTTAACATAATATTTTTTTATTTGGTTAGGCAAGTATTTATTTTTGACGTGATATAATTTTGCGTTAGGACACTCACACATCAGCATGGAATACTTACATAGCATCCATAGCTGCATTTGGTTTATGGATTGATTTACTTAACACGGTTTTCCTCTTCTGCGTTGTTTTAAGCTTCATAATCTTAAGTCAATGTAATAACATTATTTTAGAAATAAAATTTTCGAGATTAAAAAATATTATTTCAGTTCAAGTACTTAATGGCAGTTACGCAGGCTTAGCTATATCGCAGACAGCTACACTGGCAGGAACTCTACAATTTGGAATTGGACAAATTGTTCATGTTGTTAGTCAATTGACATCGGTTGAACGGATTTTAGAATTTTCCGATAGAGCTACAGAAAAATCATTTCCATTAGTCAGCAGTAAGTTCCAGGAATATATCTAAACTATTTTTTCATCTCTTTTATTATCAGGTGATTTGAAATTACTATGGCCAGATAAAGGTAAAATAGAATTCGTAAATGTTTATCTACGATATTCTCCGATAGATGCGCCAGTATTAAAAAATTTAAATTTTGTTGTTAACCCAGGAGAAAAGGTAATAAAAAATCATCAACATTTCACTCCGTAATAATCTTACAAACTGAAAATTCACGGACTCCACACGCTATTTTGATTTTTGGCATTAAGTTTACTGTGTGGCCGTGGCGGGACAAAAATTGGGTTAGCTAAAATTTATGATTACTTTTAAGATTGGAATTGTGGGTCGAACTGGAGCAGGAAAGTCGTCACTCATTTCTGTATTATTTCGACTTACACCCATTGAAGGTAGCATTATAATCGATGATATGGATATAGAAGACATATCGTTAGAATATTTACGTTCAAATATAACTATAATACTCCAAGACCCAATATTATTTTCTGCATCTCTGCGTTATAATTTGGACCCGTTTGAATGTTATTCCGATGAAGAAATATGGAACGCTTTGGAAGATGTAAGAAATACTTAAACATATTTGTGGTATTGATTTTCATTGCGTTTGAATAGGTTGAATTAAAAAGTACGATTGATTCACTGAACAGCAATTTAGATGAAGGTGGCAACAATTTTAGCGTTGGTCAACGGCAATTGATATGTTTAGCTCGTGCTATTTTGAGGAAAAATAAAATATTGGTTCTAGATGAAGCTACAGCCAGTATCGACCAGAAGTAATTTTTTTAATTTTATTTACATTGCTCTAGGAAAAACTATATTTTTAGAACCGATCAGTTAATCCAAAATACAATTCGAACCAGATTTAAGGAATGCACTGTGCTAACTGTGGCGCATAGATTAAACACCATCATGGATTCGGATAAAATTTTGGTTATGGATTCAGGGCAAATTGTAGAATATGATAGTCCACAAAATTTGTTGCAAAACACTCAAGGTTATCTTTATAAAATGGTTTCTGATAGTACTGGTTTAGTAAAGTGATTATTAATTTTTACAATTTTATTATAAGTATAAAAGAATAAGGCAAAAGAATATAAGTACATAATAATATAATACAGTGCTTTATAATATATTAAGTTTCTTATTCCATAGCATATGTTTCGTCTTTATTGAATCTCGTCAGATTAATCTTTTTCGGATTTAGCTATTTTAAAATTTTTGAGTTTAAACAATTTCATATATACTAAAATTAAAAAAAAATTATACTAATGGTTTCTCACTATAGTAACAGTTTACTAGTCTATGTACATATATTTCACTTAATATATAATATTTACCTTGAATTTCCATAATGCAATAAACACTCATAATTAATTGTACCATTAAGCAAGCGGTGAGCGTATGTCTGTAACTAATCTCTATAATGTAGCGACTTGATATTATATTCTGCAAGAACATTTTCATACTAAAATTTATCGACTCTATGTACTATGTTCAAGTTTGTAATAATAATATTTTAAACAGCTATGTGCTCCATTAATAATGGAATACAATTATTTATTACATAATCTCAATTATGATTTTTATGAAGATAAAAACTTGTACACTCTGTATAAAAAGCTATATTTTTGTATATAATTGCCAAAAAAGTTTAGTTAAAACATTACAAAGGCATTAAAACAATAATTTTTATAATACGAGAAATATAAATACGAAAGCATTATTTAAACGCACTAATCCTAACAAGAGACTTTCACCATCGATCGAGGTTGGAGTTGTGAGTTAATACGTAAATTCCCCCCCCCCTCTTTCGGATGATACAGTGTTATTCTCGTAGTAGTAGAATAAACGGGTAGTTTGGGGGATTTCAAGGAAAAGATTCAAAAATAGATGTGATAGAGGATGGCGAGTAGTATTCTAAATTAAAACAATTATTCACTTATTTTACTTTAAAATTAATTTTTTAAACTAGGAATATTTAAATGCCAACCTGATTTAAAAAATTTTCTGTTGAAATTATGGTAGATTATGGCATAAATAACGAATATAAATATTAAAATTTATGGATACAAAAACCTTAAATTTAAAAAGTGGTTACTGTATTGACTGTTTTCATAACATTAGCTCCGCCCACGGTGTTTTTATTTTATTAAAGTAGTTTTGGGCATAACTTGCATTCGAAAATTTTTTCCTGACTAGATTTTAGGGTGGATCCAAGATTTACCGTGGTTGTGTTTGTCAAATACGGCTTGGAGCACCCGTTTGCATTGGACAAGAAATTAGACTCATTAAATAATTTCTTCAAATCCGAAGAACTTGAAAATAACAGATCTACAAAGACACAGATCATTGTTTTTAGGTTAAATTCAGCCAAAATTAACGGATTCCTATTTTAAATAAATTTATAACATGATGAATACTAACGCATGCTATAATCCAACTGTCGATAGCCCCACCCACTAAATCAAGCGCGGTGGATATTTACGTAGAGCACACGCACTCCCTACAGAATGAATTTTTTACGAGGTTTTTATGAAAAAATCTAAACCTTAAAATCAATTATTTTCTAAATTATTCAAAATATTATGGAGTTCATCTATAGTTTATTCGCTTTATTTTAGTGTTATCTATCAAATGCCGCAAAAATTTTAATCATATTTTTAATATCTTCAGTGGACACTTAGACATCCGTTTTTTTCAAACTTATATCTTTCTGATTGTAATATTTGGTTCTTCAATTTAAATTACTGCCTTCTTAAATCAAAGTTCCAAACCAAACCAAAGCTGTGATCGTCAAACAAACCGCACACGTTGTGATCCTCTCGGAGTAACACTTACAGGTTCTTTTAAATCTGCGGATGCTAACGTCTTTTACCTTTGTTTACCTCGTTCTTAACCTCTTATCTAAGCTTATATGTGTCAGTGACATAACCACTAAGGATTCTTGAAGGAATAATTAGTACACACAAATTAAATAAAACACAGGATTTGGTTTAACGATACATATTTATTTAAAGAAGAAGGTAGTCCAACAACCAATTTACCAGCAAAGTTAATCTCCTTGCTATCATTTAATTCAAAATACGTTTATGTTAAAATCTGATTTAATAACAGTTCGGTAAGTAGTAATTCCCCTGATTATAACAGTAGATATTGTTTATTCATATGTAATGACCAATCATAATCTTTGTTATATTTTAATAACCAATAAGCCTATATGCATTTCGATAACCAATTAAAACCTTTTATATATCTAATATTGTTCAATACATCGTCACACCTTTTAAATAAATTGTCATATCTTAATTAATCATGTAACCGTAAATAATTGTGTAAAAATTTGTTAAATAATATTAAACCTGTTAAATAATTGTTATTGATGTCTCATTGAGAGATATTTAAAATGATGAAATAACTTGCTGAAACGTAAGACGTCCTAATTACGGTACTGCTTCTTCTTGAGGACGTTATCAGACATACGGACTCCCTGTACAAATATTAACTAAATTCAAATACATAACAAAGAAATCAACATACCTACACATCCTATAACCTAAGACGGCCATTTTAAAATAGACAGCATCTTCTTTAAATATACGCAAACGGTTAATTATCTACCTCATTATTTTATATTTTTTACCTCAGAACAAATAACAAACTTCGTATTACTAAAACAACCACCTTCGTATTTTACCAAAACAATCTACTTTCATTAACATCACCATTACAGAGATATTCCAGGGTCAAACAATTTGAATAAACAATTCTTTTGTTACATGACATAAATTCTCGCTGAAAGCATTACAACACCTAAAGTTGTCATTAATTTTAATAATAATTATAATTAAGCCAGTAAATCAACCCTTTCGCGATCTGAAGAACTAATAAGTGAAATTTTAAACTACAAGAAAAATGACTCTTCCCGCATCGTAGTTACTACCTTATAGTATTATAATTAAAAGATACAATAATTAATAATATTTAAACTTACGTATTTTAAATTTGTCGATAACTAAAAATATATTTGAAACAATTTTAAATTCAATTACTGAATAACTTGTAACATTTGGTTCTTTAATTTGAATTACCGCCTTCTCAAATCAAAGTTACAAACCAAACCAAAGCTGTGATCGTCAAACAAACCTCGCACGTTGTGATGTCCCCTCGTAATAACACTTACAAGTTCTATTAAATCTGCGGATGGCTCTTTGAATGCTAACCTCGTTACCTTGCTTACTAATCTTAAATTTAAACACATACGTCCAGTGGCGCAACCACTGCTAGGACACCTGAAGGAATAATTAGTACACACAAATTAAATAAAACACAGGATTCGGTTTAACGATGAATATATATTTAACCGAAAAGAAAAAGGTAGTCTGACAACCAATTTACCAGCAAAGTTAATCTCCTTGATATCATGTAATTCAGAATACTTTAGTTTGAAATTTGATTTAATAACTGTTCGATAGTTAATCCCTCTGATCGTAATGTTTTCTAATCGATTATTCATATTTAATGACCAACCACAACCTATAGTACTTTGTAAGAAGCTCATGTATATATATATTTCGATGTTCCAACTCAATTGGTTTTATATTTTGTAAGACCTTTAAATAATAAACCCTTATATTCTAAATTACCCGCTCTTATAATTATTACTTCGTCACTTAAGCTAAGATGGTCACCCTTTTAATATGTCGTCAGCTTAAAACTAAGATTGTCACTTATTTAATATGTCAACTTAATCTAGTTCGTCCCTCTTATTGCTAATTGGTCATTTTCTCATACTTAAACTAGCAAATAGTCATAGCCGCAAATAATTATGAAGAACTTTGTTAAAACAGTTTTTTAATATTGTTTTTCAATTGGTATTAACTTATATGTGGTTAATTGTTATTATCTTATATGTATTCAATTGTTATTATTTTATAAGTGGTCGAAAATAATCATAAGGAGCATTGTTAAAATTTATCAATAACCGTCCTGAAATATCATAATTTTGTAGTACATCATTTAGACATTTGAAAAAAGAAAAGGAGAAACATCACAGCATTTGCTTTGTCACTTCCGGTTTTATAAAAGTTCACCTTTTCAGTGACCAGCCATACTGGGACATATTTTCACCGCCATCTTATGATTTTAAGCGTCCACTCAACCTGTTGTGCAATTCATCTAAATTAAATTATCCCACGATAAATATATTTTCCACTTCAAACACCCGCCTTTATTTAAATTATCTTCAACAACTCCTCTTACGTCTTAACCAAACTAACCACCGCAATGGTACGCCTTTGGTAACATATTATATGAATAATCAATCTCTTCCATTACATAATCCCACTCCCGTGTTAAATGATAATAGTATTAAATCACAATCTCGAACAGTAATTAAATCTTAAAAACTGAAGATGAAGTAAATAAAAACTTAGATTCAAACTCGTATGTAAAAATTATCTAACCGCGTGACTGTGAAATTATTATTACCTGAATTTTAACGTAATCCTGTATTAAATTCTTTTAGAAAAATAAATCAAATATTTAAACTTACGTATTTTAAATCTGTTGATAACTAGATATTTTGGAATAATTTTAAATTCAATTATTTAATAACCTATTCTAGAAACTCTGATGCACCAAACCTACAACCGTTTCTCACAACGTCCAAAATGTAAGGGCTTTGTTCGATCTCTAACGGTAAAATCTAACGGAAACTCCTACTACTTGCGTTTTACAACCCCCCTGTTGCCAAATCGCTGTATTTTAAAGTAACCAACATGAATTAAACTTAAAATTTCGCGCCCATTATATTCAAATTTAAATTTACAATATTACAAACTTTAAAAAAGACTTGTTAATACAAAAACTAACCGTTCTCATCCGGTGTTCAAATTCTAAGGGCCACTTGGCGTTCTTGAAGACCCAACGGTCACATTCCGTAACTTACAAAAAGCGAGTATGGTTATCAAACCATCTTAGAAAAATAAACTAGATTTTAAAATTCGCGCTCATTATATTTAAATTCAAATTTTACAACATTACAAGATTATCATGTAATTTTTAATGTTTTTCTCTCAAGCATGTAGTCACAACTGCATACTTTCAGTAAACCAAGGTTTCAAAATTAGAAAATCTGTTCGTCAGTATTCTGGACTGACGAGTTATAAATAACGAATCCCAGAGTGGCTACCTCTTTATTAGGCCAAGAAATACGAAGGGGTCTACCAAATCACCTAAAGAGTTAACATGTTCCTCTGGAAGAAAAGTTGAATGCGAGCTATTTTACGGACATTTTTTTAAGAAAATTGATTTATTTAAAAAATTTTTATCTGAACTAAATCAGTGATGAATGTACTTTTTCCAAATCCCAACTTGACGACGGAAAAGAATTAGTTAATTGATTAACAACAAAAAACAATATAGCCGATTGCTGGAAGAATTGGAGATGATTTCCAATAAGAAAGCCCTAGTTTCAGATAATGTTTCTGCCACAGGTAACCAAGCTTATGATCACCGAACAACCGACAGTCTTTCTCAAGCTTGGTAATTAAGTTAATTAATTATCCCTAAACTGTTTTTAGAAAACAAACTTCTCAAAAGAAATTAAAAAATAAAAAAGAATTAATAAAGTGCGCCACAGAAACTTAAATAAGTATACATACAATAAAAATTCTTGTCGAATATGAAAGATGATCTTATAATGAAACGATTAAACTGAGGATCTACTTAAATTATTCTTTAAAATATCGAAATAATCGAAATTTACATAAGAATATTTGAAATTCTTATTGTTTTGATCATCCGTGTACCGCACTTGTTTTAGTGGGCGGAGCTACCCGCAGTTGGATTGCAGCATCGCTACTGTTAACACCATGTTATAAATTTAGGAATTCGTTAATAATTATAATCGAATTTAACTTAAAAATAATGTAGATCTTTGTAAATCCATAATTTTCGATTCGATTTCGATTTTATTAAATTATTTATAATTGTGTATAACTAATTTATTATAAGTTTTATAACATAAAAAACTTTAAAATTAGATATAAGTAAAAATTAAAGAATAAATATAGACATTTTTATATTTCAGTAGCTCTCACATTGTGATCAACATATGGCCCAACATTCATAGTTTCAATAAGTTGCAACATTTCAGAAATTAGCTTTTCAATTTTGTATTTTGATTCATCGGGCAAGGGAAAATTTTTAAATGGTATCCAAATATCTCTATTTAGCATTACGGGCTGAGAAAAAACTATTCCAGCGGGTATTCCATAAGAACCTACATATTTTGAATTTATATTTTAATTTACTAAAGCTGATGATTTTTCTTACCGTTGGAACACACTCCCAATGATATGATTTCATCTGAAGGTTCTTTGGAGTACCAAATTTTTAGCAAATATATCAAAGCTTTAACTTTTGAAAATACCGGTGTACGTTGCAACCGGTTTTTGATTATTTTCCTGGCGCTGTTAGATCTGGATAAAATATTTTCGACATCTTTAATTAAATATGCCATGAAGCGCAACTCTGGTTGTACTATTCCCAAAGGTAATGTTGAACCTCCTTTATTTTTAAGAACCCTTTGGTAAGGACGATAAATATCGCTTCTCATTATAACGCATTCCACATCCACAAAGTGGCTATTTCCAACAAAACCCCAAACTGGTGGTGCACCAAGTTCTTCCAAATCTACATTAGCTTGCTCGGCAGCAAATTTCAAAGGACCCAAACCTTCTTGACTTGTAACTGCAACTATATTTTGGATTCTGATGGCTGTACAAGTATCAATTAAAACATTAGCGTTAAAACATACGGGGCCATCCATTGCAAGAATAATTCTTAAATCACGTTTTGCAAATGCGTTTATCGAGTCTGCTAACATAAACATCGACGACATGTTTCTAATTAGCCAATCGTTTTCTTCTTCATCTTCTCGTCTGCGAGAATATAAAAGATCAAAAGTATTTACACTTGAAAAAAACAACGCTTCTAATTACATTGTATAATCTCCGATAATTATTAACAACTCGCAATCGATCACACAATCCTCAATTTTATCGCCCAAGCAAAAAAGGTCTTCATTTCCGTAAATAGTAAAAGGTGTAATATCTTCAACCACGTCTTCCATGATTTTAAGAGACTCTTCCAAATCCAAGATAAAATCGAATAAAGTAATTTTGATGCCGTGTTGTTTTTGCAAACCTTCTATTTGTACCAGTTCGGAAAGAACAAAATGTAGAAGAGGATTGCATAAACCAATAATGCTGATTTTTCTAACATTGGTCTTCTGTTGTAATTTTTCCCATTCAATGAAATACTAAATTTTATTATGATTTCCAGAGTGTTGTTATAAATTGTAATTATCAGTACTTGCATATTATCGGCAACCATTTTTTGAAGATCTTCTTGGCTAATAATTGATTCTAGTCCGTAATAATCATAGCAATACTCCCAAAATTCGCTGAGACCGCCCAAATAATGTGCCTTGCCTCCTCTCATTGCCAGCTCTTTCCATATGACTGGAGAAGAAGTGTGATGCCAACCGTTTTTGAAATTGGTATCTTCTAACCATGGCTAAATGTTAATAGTTATATTATGTAGCTTACTTTTATTATGTGTATAATTACTTCCCAGTCTCCCGTTTTTTTCTGAATTATGTTTGTATGAAAATTGGGTAGCTTTTTTTCTATATATCGAGCTACGTAAATTGAATGCACAAAAGCAGGGCACGTTGGTTTTCCAGCAAGAACAAAATAAGCCATTTATTTTTGTGAAAATAATTTTTTTTATTGTTAAAACTTGTCAAAATGACAGCTTAATAATAAATTATTGTTTTAATAAATTTATAAAGTTTAATTTTGTTTTTTACTTTTGTAGAGAAATTTTAAGAAACTCGGTACTTTTGGTAACTTTAGACAGCAAAGATAAACCGTTAAGTATCAGAAACAGCTTTTGGGAATTCTGGTATGTAGGGGAAGACTTTCCCTAATAAATATGTAAAAGTACAATGCACCATCATTGATCTTTCAGAAGTAATCAAAATCTTGAAAGTACATATCGACGGACCTTCCCCTTTCTGGCGGAGAGGGTTAAACACTGTTCTTTCAAACACAGATGGATCGTCGGAAAGCAAGAAAAAAATGCTGGTATTTAAGTTATATAGGACTCTAATACCTGAAAAAATAAATTATGCTAAAAAGCGTGAAAGTGTTCAAAGAGTGATGACGCTGAAAATAGTACGTACTTATACAACGATGTTCAATGTTCAATGGTTGATTTTCTGGAAATAGCGTTGGAAGTCTCAATCGACCTATAGGCAACTGAAGGTTTCAAAAAGGATGAAACACCAGCGAAAAGAGTAGGTAGTAGGACGATGGCGACTGGATGATGTTCGTCAATCTAAAAAACTAAAAATCAGTGGTTACTTTTTTAAAAAATTGTTCGCAGTTGAGGAGATGTAGAAAACGTAGAAACATGATATGTACGGAGAATGAACGAGGAAAGACTGCCTAAATAACTAGTGGAATGAACACTACATGAATGGAAAAAAAGATGAAAGCCAAGGAAGAACTGGCAACAAATAATCAGGAAATCCATGAGTGAGAGACAACTTAGCGAGAGAGAGAGAGTGAAATAATCGAAAACTGTGGAAATTGGAAATTGCAAGACGTAAAACGCTATAAAGCGTATAAAGTTGACTCTGTTTTTTTGAGCACCAGCCGCAGTCCTTTTCTGATCAAAAAAGCAGAGGCGGCAATTCTCTCCGGAAGGCGCAAAGCAAACATCAACTTTATACTC
Source organism: Cantharis rustica (assembly GCA_911387805.1). NCBI lineage: Eukaryota > Metazoa > Arthropoda > Insecta > Coleoptera > Cantharidae > Cantharis > Cantharis rustica. The sequence goes on from OU426879.1 coordinate 44,751,409, forward strand.
GGCGGAGTGGAAATAAAGGCGACGCCGACGATAAAATATCTAAGAGTCACCCTGGACAGATCCCTCATTTTTGGTAACCACACACGGAGAGTAGCCGAGCGAGCGGGGGCGGCAGTCGCGGCCTTGACAAGGTTGATGCCAAACATCCGCGGCCCTAAAATGGCAAAAAGAAGACTGCTAGTCGCAGTCGCAGACTCTATTGTACTATATGCGGCTCTAATATGGTACAAGGCCATGAAGGTGGAGCGCTATAGGAAGAATTTTTCAATGCTGCAACGATTGCTGGAAATAAGAGTCGCGCGGATTTACCGGACGGTGTCAGAAGAGGCAGCACTGGTTATTGCCGGAGTGCCGCCAATAGAGCTCCTGGCTGCGGAAAGGGTTTATCTCCAAAAGCATGGCCGTAACTACAGGAAAGAGGCTCGTTTGGAGCTATTACGGGGATGGCAGGCAGCTTGGACAAAACCTGGAAAGGGACAGTGGACGCGCGACCTTATCAAGGACATCGAGACATGGGTGAGCAGAGAGCACGGGAAAATCTGCTTCTATCTTGCGCAGGCCCTCAGCGGCCATGGCTGCTTTTCGTCGTACCTCTATAAGCGAGTACGGCAAGCGAGAGGGCAACATCTGTTTTTACTGCGGCAGCGAGGACACACTGCAGCACACAATTTTTGTATACGAAAATTGGCGGGACTTGCATTGACAGGTGAAAACCTGATCCGGGTGATGCTAAGCAGCGAGAGTAGATGGTCAATAGTTCAAAGTATGGTCCAGACCATATTGGTGAGCAAACAAGAGTTTGAAAAGGAGATCCAACGGGCAACAAACGTCACGTAACGTAACAATTTCGAAATTAGGGACGGGCCTGAAGAAATGCATTTGCGAAAACCGGGCTTCGTCCAAAGGAGTGGGGTTTTAGTCGGTAGAAATCCGAGACTACCACCACAGAACACCGAGGTGGTGTCTTTCAAAGATTTCCCCGCTTCCAACAATCAAAAAAGAAAGAAGATTAAGTTAAGCTTAGTTCGCAGATGATCTCACGGTCGTAGCAACAGCAAAGAAAGAAGAAGAACTCATGATCAAGACTGACAAAACAATATCTAACGTTTGCGCCTGGCTGAGAGGTAGGGGGCTAGCGATGGTGCCCGAGAAGGCGGAAGTGTGCGGGAAAAGGCACCACATTTCCATCAATATCGAAGTAGAAAACAATGTTGTTAATCCCTACGAGGTCGTGAAAATCTTGGGGTCCATGTTGACTGCGATCTGTTGTTTCGCGAGCACATACGTTTCGTAGCCGAGAGGATCTTTGGGGTGGCGGCGGTTGTCCTCAAGCTTCTTCCAAACAAGAATGGTCTTTGAATGGCGGAGTCAGTCATGCTCTATAGTGCTTAAACTTAATTGGATTAGGCTACTTTTAAGTTCGGTTAAGTTTAATTTTGGTTAGAGTAGGTTAGTTTAGATTTAAGTTTACTTAATTTTAACCGATCCACCTTCTCGGCGAACGGCCAAGACGCTAAATACAGGATGGTCACAAAAAAAGACTGCAATAATATTCTGTAGAGATTATACAAGGAGTCGCACAAGTTTATGGGAGGACTCGGACAAGGGCAGATGGACTTACCGCCTTATTCAAGACATCACCCCGTGAGTTACGAGGAAATATGGCGAGATTAGTTATGAAATCACGTAGGTGCTCGGTGAACACGTATGCTTTTAGAGCTACTTCTACAGGTTTAAGCGGGCGGATTCCTCCAAATGCCACTACTGTGGTGACATCGCAGATGATGCAACACCTACCATCTTCAGCTGCGCTGGGATGCAACTGGGAGTTAACCTGACTCTTGAAAACATCGCCGATCAGATGTTGGTCTGCGAGGGTAATTGGAATATTGTCGAATGAATGGTGGTGGATATTATGTCCACCAAAGCCAAGGATGAGCTGGAACTCCAACAACAAGGTTAAAGGAAGAGCAAAGTCTCGAAAAGGCAGAACATAATGTATACAAAGCGGCACAGACTCACGAGGCAGGAGTTTGCTTGCACGTTTCCCGGCAACTTTGAGAAGTGCGGTTTAAGTGGGCCGAAGTACCAGATGGTACTCTAAATCCACATTACCACTAACGACTTGTAGTGTCTTAAGACGACTTAAGTCCAAGGAAGATTTCGCTACTCACAGTTCATCAAAAGAAAAGAATAGGTTAGGCTATCTAACTTACCTTAGGTTAGGTTATAAAGACGGTTACAACTTGCAGCATAGTCGCTTGGACTATTAAGTTGATCTGAAATAGGGAAGAAGCTGTGGAGTTCCGCACCTAGAGCAAACAGAAGAAAGCCTTTTGAGATCCTATCGAAATTCTGAAGAGAATCCACCTATGAGAATACATTGAGAATGTTAAGAAATATAGCGGATTAAAAGATTTTAAAAGTCATAAACGAAGTTACCTCTTAGTGATCTCTTGGTAGAGATAGAAGAGATCGGAAAACCTAACCGGCACCTCAATGTTTAGATAGAGAATAACATCAAAGAGGGCACAGTTGAAAGACTTAAAGAAGATATTATAGAGATCAAGGATGATGTTCTCAGATGTCTTTCGGACATCTCCAAATCCTTGAAGAATTCTATGGTAGCACCCAGGTATCAGTGTGAAGATGTACAAGCAAAGTGTTCGTTACTTTGTAACAATAAGAACCCGAGCAGGTCTATAGATGACGACTCACGACGAAAAAATGAATTGTAATATATTTGATGTGCACAGGTATCTCTCGAATCATGTTCGCTTTGGTTTCACTCGGTATGGCTCCAGTAAAGTTACTCAATAAAATCATTGTAAATTGTCGTGTTTCGATATTGTTAAAAATGATGATTTGTTTATTTTTATGAATTTTGAAAATTTATTTTGTTTCGAGTCAATCAAGTGATGATCGTCCGTTGAGCTATAGTTTTGATAAAATTTTCAAGATTTTTACAAAAATAAAGTTGTTTAATTAGAGTGAAAGTGTTAAAAGATAAACATATTTTGGTGAAGTCAGAAATTATTTCACTACGTATTAGTTTGATAAGCCGGACAGCTGCGCAACGGAATACGCTGGAACATTTCTGATCATAAGGTAATGAAAATTTATGACCACATTTCAATAAAATTTGAAAACTGAAAATTATACTAAAATTAAAATTTAAACGTATGATCATATTATTGTTTTATCATTAAACGAAAAATTTTACAAAGAGTCTTATGCTACAAAGATGTGTGCACTCCAGGAAGGCGTTTTACCTGGGGTAGGTAAGATTTAAATTTGCGTGAGCGAAAAATAGTGAATCACAAAACGTTAACATGCACTAACCAAATGGTTAATGTAAATAAAAAAGTAATTTTAAGGTTTTTATTCTTTGTACAATCTACATTACGTTTTATTACAATTACATATTCTTTAGCTCACAGTCAGTCATTTCAATATATCCAATTAACTTTAGGATGTTTAGTAGCATTCCTTCTCACAGGAATATTTTTATAGAAAATTCTCTATAGATTTTGCAGACTGTACATGTATGTAAATAATGATTTAATATAATTTTAGAAGATATGAAAATAATTCTACAATTTCATTCTAACCAAGAGTTACTTAGTCTGATCTTTATATATTTTATCTATTAAAAAGTAAAGATTTTATTAATTTTAAAAAAATAAACAGAATATAACTTTAAACTATTTTTAAACTTAACGCATTGTAAAATTTTTTTATGATGTGTTATATTTTCCAAACCCAAGAGGTGCGGAATGTTTGAGATTATTTTCCTTCAATTGTAAGTTAATTTTGGTCGTTCTGTCGTTTTTGTCTTTGTATGTTTCGAAATTTTCCTTATCGTCTGTTCCTAATTCTATAATCTTGCGAATAACTTGCTGCTTTTCGGCGTAGGATTGTTGTGACGCTAAACTGTCTCTTGCAGCGGATATTAATTCAGGATTTTCGGTTATTGTGTCGGTTAAAGACGCTATGAGAACATCTAGAACAAAAATGTTTGAAGCTTTGAAATTTGAATATCAGTGGAAACAAACCTAAAACTTTCTTTTCCAAAGCTCTTGAGATATGTCCTTGTTCTGCTTCTGATTCTAAAAAGCCGGTAAACTTTTGCAAAGCTTTTTGAGCTTCGGCATTTCCACGTGTAAGTGACTGGGTAAACATCACTTTCGCTAGTTGATAAATAACTTCTTCAAGCGAATATTCGGTATAAAGGAAATCGGCTAATCTCAGTCTTTCTAAAAGTTCATCATATTCTTCATCGTTTTGTGTTTGAACCGGTGATTGATTCTTTTCCAAGTTGCGTTCTCCTGAAGGATAATTAATTACACAAATATTTACATGCCTACTTTATCAAATGATATTTACTGTCGGGATTTCAGAATAAACTTTTGAAATTCAGAATAAATTTCTATTTGTCCTTCTGTTGTGTATCTACAAAATTGTGGTTTATCCGAACAAAAAATTACATTTTTCATAAAGTAAATTAAGTTCCCACATTTTCCTATAGTGCCTATATTTGGACGCAATTCAAACAAACGTGATCAGAAATTTAGTTACCTAAATACATTTTACAAAATAATAAACCGCATTTTTTCACGAAAAGGTGTCGGGAATATAAATATAAATTTTTATTTAAATAGAAAGAGCCAGCTGTGTTATTTCGGATATCCGTTTAAATTATATATCGATCGTCTTTAGGGTCCACCACATATTAAACACGGGTTAAAACAACAGAACCTTCCAAGCAGATGGAGTGAATCTGAGTTACGAATTGATCGCAATGATAGCGGCATCCGTCATACGCCAAGAAGACGAGGTAAAAAAAACGTTATATTTACGTCAAATGTACCTATTCAGAAATTTAGATTCAATACCGGAAACTATCGCATTTAAATTTGGTATGTGCGTTTCGTTACGTTAGCTAAAATCTATGAAACGAATATTAAGGGTAATCCACTGTAACTTGAATTAAATTAATTATTTAAGTAATATTTCATCATCTTTGAACTCAATAAATTATATAAGATGCATAGTCGCAATTTAGAAACTAGTAATTAATAATTTAAGAGGTTCCTTACCTGTTTCCTTTACAATTTCAGACATGGAATTAAGAGAGCTTTTCTTGGTAGTTTCCTGTCGCAACTGACCGAGATCAAAGCTAGTGCTTAGTTCGGGTCGTTCGGGATAACTTTTACTAGTTTTAGTGGACGATGAAGGTTTAATAAAATTATTTTCTCGATCCTGAAATAGTTTAGGCTATACTTTAAGTTATTTAAGTTTGATGTCTTAAAACTCACTTTGAAACGTTCCTGCAGGTTCAAACCCAATTGAGTGTAGTGATTTTGGAGATAATCAAGATTGTATTTAATTTCTTGAAGAAATGCGATTGCTTCTTCTCTGGTCATCTGCGAATAAAAATTGTAAATTTATTTTTTTTGTAAACATTTCCCGTAACTGCTTTCCGAGACAAGAATAAATACTTTTGTAAAGTAGGCTTTTGTGAAAATCATAATGATAACCATTTTTCTTATTTATGTCACTTGTGTAGAATTTCACAAAATATATTTATAAAGCAAATTACGTGTAGTACAATTTTCTGAATATCACGTAATACACCTCGCATTTGTCTTACACAGTTTTACACTTTGTATTTAAAAATATCTTCGCAATTTATTATTAAAATTACAATGCTCTTAACGGTAATCACTCTAAGAATGATTAAATTAGAGTACTACTACGTAATATTTGAAAATATTAATGTAAAACACACTGCCGCTTGAGAATAAAAATTGGGCGTAATTTTTTTTATAGCTAATTGTTTTAGTGCGTGTTTTTTTGAGTAATAATTAATAAATTATTTATAAATACTAATTATAAATAACAAAAATCATATCATTGTGCACTGTTGTGCCGAAATACTGCGAGTATTATTCGATAGCAATCTTACACTAGATTAGAGTATATTAGGTTAGAGAGATTAGACTCCAGCATAATCTTTAATAAATTAGTCATATACATAGCTTTCCAATAATAATTTTTATAGTTTAATTTATTATTGTATTAGTCTTACAAAGTATGGCGTCTTAAGTTACTTTAACCATCTTCATTATTATTCATACTGGTATGTGTCTTATTTTTATATACATTTTATTAAGTGTTTAATCATTTCTTCATTGATAATTTTAACATTTTTGTTATTTTTCAATTATTTATGACAAACCTGAGATTAACATTGAATTCGTTTTGAAAAATTTTATTATCCGGACGAACAGGTTTTTATAAATATAACTAAAAATGTTATAGAATTTTATAGATAACAATAAAATAAAGCGATTAAACTATGGAGGAACTTCAAATATCGATTAATTTAAGAAATAATTAATATTAAAGTTTTAATATTTCATTCGAAAAACACCTACTTACTTAAAGTTTACGTACCAATTTAATCCTACTTTTTAAAACTCTGCAGATGGTAACATTGTGGCATAACTTTATTTTAAATTAGATTTCGTTGATTGTAGTTTAATTTTACTCAAAAACAAAAACTATTCCTGTGTGCATAGATCTGCTGGTTTTAGGGGATTTTTTTAACAAGTGCGTGTACAGTTTTGTTATTAGTTTGATCTGTTGTTTTAGAGAAATTTTTTTAACAAGTGAGCTGGTTCCTTGACGTATATTAAGCGTCATTTGTTATTTTCTTATGTACGAATGTTTTTACCAAAAATATTAAAAACTTTAATTCAAATAATACAAACAGAGCAAATTGTTTGAAAATACTTTATGCATTTATAAATTTTCTCTATGGAACGGGTTAATCATATAGAAACAGCCAATACACTACTTGGGGAATAGATGTCAAAGTGTCTATTTGAAACTAAAAATTTTCTTATAAAATTATAGTAGATTATAGTCTAAATTACAAATATTAACATTAATATTTATAAATCATTTAAAAATTGAGACAATAAAGCCCAAAAACAGTAAAATTAGAAAGCGGATACTGTATTGGCTGTTGCCATAAGATTAGCTCACCGCACGATGTGTTTTTATTTTATTAAAGTATTTTTGAGCATAATTAGCTATTGAAAATTATAGATGGGTTAAATTTTAGAGTGAATCCAACATTTTCTGTGGTCGCTTTTGCTAAAATTGACACTCCGCACCATCCGCTTTGGCCCCCCTCACTGCGAGCGTTCCGGGCCGTTTGAAAAACGCTAAAAATATTTCCCTAGACCGTCAAAGACTTGTTAAAGACGTAGATCTTTGTTTTCAAGTTAAATTTAGCTCCTATTTAAAATAAATTTATTAATTGATTTTAACAGCTGCAACTCTAACGATTAAGTGAAGTCGACTTCTACTAAACAGACTGCAAAACTTATTTACAGAGTTTTCTTTTTATCTATTAAATTATTTTTAATTCCTAATATTTTTTCTAAATTATTTGACATAATTATATGAAGTTCATCTATAGTTTATTTGCTTTATTTTAATGTTATCTATCAATGCCTCACTAATATTAATTGTTTCTGATTGTACGTAAAATTGTATAATTTTATGTTTATATTTGTAATTTGAGCCTTCAACTACGATAATATCATTAAAAAATGTTTAAATTTGTGTATCTGAATATTGCGCTATTATCTCTATTCAATTTTAAATAACTGTCTCGTTAAAAAAAAATTATTTGCACAATGGACGAATTTCACTAATTTTTTTATTGTTTTATTTGAAAGTATAGGTCAAACTGAGCTTTCACAATTTTTTCCAAAATTGTTTGAGTACGTCTAAGGTAAGAAAATAATTGTTAAAGGACCGGCCGCTGACGTCACGGGCCGTTTATTTCAAAAAATAGCGCGGCGCTAGAAGCCAATAAAAACAGCTCAGTTGCCAAGTCGAAACTGTTGAAATTTGGTAAGGTAGATACTAATCTCACTTGTTACACGTGATATCTAGTATAGTTGTTCGTTTTGTTTGGATATTCAAACAACAACTGATCTTTAGTTTTAACAACAGCGCATAATCATGGTTAATTTTCATTGATTAATCATGGCGCTTAGTTTAAATACTTTTTCAAATTTAAAAATTTTTTTTTAAAGTTTAGGCTGGGTTTTGAGACCAACCAAATGTACCAGATAAATACCATTTTAATCAAAGTTTTATGTTCATATATTATTTTAAAAATCTGTGACTAGTGAAATTCGTCTATTTTTAATTAGGACTATCGTTCTAAGAGAGAGTAGAGATGTCCAAATTAGGAAACAAGAAAGTTGAGTGTTTTTTATACTGTTAAATTTTTTGTACACACATGTGAATGGTGTGTACTCGATTGACTAGGTTGTGCGGCCTGAAGGCCGCACTTATTCGTAATTTTCTCGTAAACTTTAAATTTAAAAAAAAAGAGTAGTTTTTAATACTTTTCTTAGATTCGTTTCGTCTAAACCGGTCGAGTTGCCACGACACTAAAATGGCTATAACTTTTAAAATAATTCGAATTTCAAAAAATACTTTTAAGAAAATATTTTTGAATATCTAAACTATCGAAATATAAAACAAAATTTTTTGATTTTTTCAACTTTCTAGACTAGAATACTGCCTTAAATAGTTTTTGTCCTTATAGGTAAGCTATAACTTCAATTTAAATGTCAATATTTCATTTAACATGATAAAAATTTAATTTTGTAATTATAAAAAAAGGGGGAAGTGCAGCCTGAAGGCAGCACTGATCCTTAAGTTGGTAACTTAAAAAGAATTAAAGTAAAAGGCGTTACGGAAAGAATAACAGACAATAATTTATGAATAAGATCAATAGAATTAAAAATATATTAAAAAGCGTTAATAATTGTATCTAGTATTGACTTTAGATTACCAGTTTCACTAAAAATTTAATTAATCTGAAACATTTTATAATGGAAATGTAGAATCTGACGTTGCTGATTCAGCAAAATTTCCGATTTAATAACGTTTTTTAATAGTAAGTAAGAAAATGAGCAATTACTGAAAAAGAAAACGTGACTTTTTATATTATAACATACATAGTACCTATTTAAAATTAATATTAAAGTAAATATTTATTAAAAGTACATATTATATCAATTATTGAGAGAAAAGTGGTTGATTGATATGGTTTATAAAAAAAAGTAAATAAAAGTAAAATTATCCGAAGGAAGCAGAAAAATAAATAAACACCAGAAAAAGAATAAGAAAATATAATTTTAATTTTAAACTAAACTAAATTAAACTTTTGAACCGTGGTGGTCAGAGGTAAACCATTGAGAGATTATTCTGGACTGCTTTTTCCGAATTGTAGATAGAACTAATAATAGGACTTTATAAGACTTAAAGTAGTGTTTTTTTTTATAATGTGAATCTCATTAATTTGAAAAAATTCAGCTTGCTTAAGTTGGAGAATGAAGTATAACGGTGTGGTCCAGAAGTAAATTTTACGTCCAGAAGAATTTTACGTGACGTAAAATTCAGATGAATTTGATATATCAGAGAAAGATACACAATACATAATATTCAAAGCTTTAACGACGAGCTATGGTAGAAGTAGCATCTTTGCATAGATAACATGACAAAAACATAGATCACATAGTTCCATCGTAGTCTATTTCATGACTGAAATTTCAGTATTACTCTAACAAAATTCACTATCCTTAATTACACACTGATTTGCATTGCAGGTATTAATTTTTAAAATAAAATATTTCTTATCAGATCTTCCTGAATAGACACAATTTGTAATGCAGTGTCCGATATCAATTAACACCAAAATAAAGTATCTACAACTTATTAAGTTGAATAATTTTTATTTTAATTGGTGGCAGAAAATTTTGAAATAAATTTTTGTGTTTCTCTTTTGCTATCTCTAAAAAATAAATTATGGTTTTTTAGATAAAAATTTTCTCTTTTAATGTATTTTTTATTAATTTATTTTAGTAACAAAAGGTGGAATTTCATCCTTTGTTGACAAGTTATTAGTCGATAATTGGGTATAGATATAATTTATATTAATTTCCTGAATGAGGGGGTGGTTTGCAGTAGTAGCTGATATGCTTTTTCGTGCTGTTAAATTTTTCAGTAGTATCTTTTAATCGACTTGCAGACAATTTTGCAATATAATTTTTTGTCCTATTTATATTATCTCTAAATAAGTTATGGTTTCCGAGATAAAAAATTTCATTTATTCATATTTAAAGTTCAAAAGTTCTTTTGTTGACAAATTATTACTCTGTAATTATTGGGTAGGTATATAAATAAGTTTTCTCTGATAATTTTTTTATCAATGTTAGCGTGTCGGTCGATCGCGAGCAAACCCTTTTTACAAATCACGTTTTGACCTGCTTTGTTTTCAAATTTATAATTTCATCTTCTTTTTAAAAGAAGAAACCGTCGAAAATATTGCAAAGTTTATTAATCATTCGACGTTTGCATTGTTGAAAACTGCGGAAATCTGAAACCACAGACTCTTTAACTCTCTTGGTTTTCACCAAAATTTAACTCCACAAAACTAAACCGCATTGAAAACAATTTTCTCTACAAACAACTCGACAATTCAACCACAGATAAAGTAAATTGTAGATTTTTTGTTTTCCAATCTACTTGCTTGTTGAACAATCGTAAAAATAAAATAACCGAAATCATCCCAAGTGCATTCGAAATTGTCGACAATTTTTTTAAACTTATAAATGCGTTTGTTGTTATCGCAATTTTCTCGAGTCGACGACGAGAGAAAATTACCCCAGAGCAACAAATGCATGAATAAAAGAATAAATTTTTTTTACCGATATTGAATTTTACTAAGTTCAATACGGCTTTAAATTGCAAAAATTTCAATATGTTTTAGTTACCTAACTATTGCAATTATTGAATTCCTTTCATGTAGCTTTTAATTTTTAAAATTTAATAATTCTCAATTTTATATTGTGAAATTAAAGTGCATGTTCAAATTAATTTTAATTAAATGATTCTTATTTTTTAAATAAATACATAATTTTTTTCTAGTATTGAATTCTTGCATTGATAACAGAAAGCTAGAATTTACTTTAAATAAAGTTTGGATAATAATAAGGAAATGATTTGCAGGTAGTATATTGTTTATAAAAAATGTTTTCAAGTATTCAAATAATGAAAAGTCCAGCAAAATGGTATTGTACAAATATGTAAGTAGTCGTGAGCTCGAATTCCATGTCAGCCTGTTGATGGGTAAACCTAATGACCGTAGCTGGTAAAAACGTTTAATTAAATAATTTAAAAAAACTAATGAATTAAATTATTTTTCCGTCTATATTTCTACATTAATAAAGAGTATTTTAAAAAATTTTAGCAATCAAAATAAAATTTTTCCAATAATAAAGTTTTAATTTGAAACGTATAAGTGATATTGTCTTATAAAAAATATAACACTAGAACTTTTTTTGTGGATACTACGTAAGGACATAAAAAAATATATATTTGTAATATAACATTTTGTATTAGCTCATAATTTATTAGATTTTTAAATTAAAAAAAGAAAAAGTAAAATTAAATTTTTTATATTTCACAATATTTTTTTACACTGATGTCTGTACACGAACTAAAATTTTTACTTCGCTGTGTAAAATACTATAATAATTTTTGTTTATACTCTTGTTCCTTTAGCTGTAAGATTTATATTTTATTGCTTTTTATAAAAACATTTTGCAAAATGTAATGGTGTATATTTTATGAGTAATTGAAAAAAAAGCTCATAGGAAGAATAAAGCTTTCCAACTGAAAACTCAAAACACTCAAAATTTAAAAGCTATGAAACATGTAAGCGTGTACAAATTATTTAAAAAGTTTTTACGTGTATTCGTACATAATGTATGGTTTGCAATTGTCACATACATTCGAAATTTAATTGTTATTTTTAAATGCGATAATTATAAAAATTTAGCACATTTCATATTGATTAAATGTAAATTTTTAAAAAGATTTATGTTGCAATGAATTTTATCATCACTTTTTGAAACCTCTTTGTGCTAAACATCTCCTGATTCAATTTTTTTTTATAGATTTGTGTTTTGATAGAAGTGACTTGATTCGTTTTATTCAATATTACATAATATATACATACGACGGAAGCGATTTACACAAGGGTTTTTTATTGCTTTTCGAGGAGAGTCGATTAAATGAAAGTTCTTACTTTGTCCGAGCTCAAACCAGGTAAATATGTCGGCATTAATAACCAAAGAGATTATTATTGAAAAAGAGATTTGATTTGTGGGCTATAGAAAAGACAATGGAAAACTATAGAAAGTTAGCTTGGATGTAGCCAAGCTGATAGCCTGGAATTGCGGTAGACAAGCTTGAACTAATCCTAGAGCTTCTTTTTCCGTTGCACTCCAGCATGAAAACTTCAGAACTGCTTGATATTACGACAATTCCGCTGTTCACCAAGACCGAACTGGCGACAGCCGTGTCTACAATCAAACTAAATAAAGCGTCTGGTTCTGATGATATTCCAGCGGTGCTAATCAAAAAGCTATGCAAGCTACAGCGACAACTGTTGTTGAGCACCTTCTACGGGATCCTAAAGAGCGGCGGATACTCTCGTGAGTGAAAGAAAACCACGTTTGTAAGACATCGTCTTGTACCGCTGTGTCTTCTCAATCACATAAAAAAGCTGTTTGAGAGCATGCTCTTCAGCAGACTTCAAATCGAAGTCGAAGAGAGCGAGTGTCTTTCCGAAAATTAATTTGGCTTCCAAAAGTGCAGGTCTACCATCCACGCGTTTGAGCGAATGGTTAACATCGTTCGGCACAAGACACACCAGGCGATACGCTCTGGCGGTGGCCTTGAATATGTGAAATGCTTTTAACTTAATCAGATAGGATAACATCTTCATGGAGCTTGATCGAAGAGAAATAAGCCCGTACCTTAGCAACCTTGTAGTCTTTTATCTTAACAATCGATGAATTACCGCCATGAAATGAATTACCCGTGAAATGTTAGCTATGACGGGGTCCCGCGGCTGTCAGTTTTGCTTGGAATGGAACTTGTCGGTTTTACCGACGATCTTACCGTTTTGACGACCACGAAAACAAAAGAAGAGTTGATAGAAAAAATCAGTGAACCCATAGCAAACATTTGTACGTGGTAAAGCAACAGGGGTTAGCAATACAACCCAAGAAGACGGAAGAGGTCGTGGTCTGAAGTAGAACACAAAATTTTGCAATTAACATTCAGGTGGATAACAAAATGATCAGTCCCATCGAATCAGTAAAATGTTAAAAAAAAAGTTTAAAAACAGTTTTTTGTTCAGAGTACATATTCGTCTTATGGCCGAAAGGATCTTAAAAGCGGCAACTGCTATCTCTAGACTCTCTCCAAACATTGGCGGACTAATTACCGTCGAAGCGGCAGGTCCTGTCTTTTGTGATAGCATGCATGGTTCTCTAGGGGGCGCCAATATGAGCGAACAATTTCCTAAAAGAAGCCAGTTACACAAAAAATTCATCCGTGTACAAACAAGAATAGCTTTCACAATAGCGAGAGCCTATAGGACAACTTTCACCATCACCCTTCAGATATTATTGTCGATGGTTCCCGCCGATTTGCTGGCAACAAAGAGCAAAGTAACATTCAACAAAGTTCCAATTTCCAGCTCAGAACTATGTATTGCGTCGCTGTGCACATGGGAGACAAAATGAGATTTAAGTGAGAAGGAAAGATAGTGTCATAGACTCATAAATAAGTGGTACTTTAGAACACACGGAAGAAACTCTTACGAGATCTCCTAGATATTCATAGAACATTGATGCTTCCATGAATACTTGCACCGCTTTAGAAGAGCAAAGTCCAGTATTGCAAAGAGAAAGACACAGCGTCCCATACATTTTCAAAAAAGGTATAAAAAAAATTTGAGAAAAAAAGTATAAATTAGAAATTGTAAAAGAGATACTATAACTGTACAAGAAAAATTTGAATCTTTTACATTTGGAACACAAAGGAAAAGAGCTAATTTATGAATTACTTGTGAAAATTATGAAAAACTGTCTAGCACAAAGAAATACAACACAGAATTACACCTTACTAAAGAAAAGTTTTAAGACAAGAAATAAATGTGTGTCTTTGAAATTCAGCGTAGTCCGCATCCATAGTTTTAGTATCAAAACGCCAAGACAACAAAGAAGAAAAAATTAGGATGTGTATTGATTATCGCAGATGAACTTAGATTACTAAACAAGACCTATTTTCACTGCCAATACTATAAGATGTGGATAACTTAGAAGACGCACCGTTATTTAATGTTTTAATCTAAAATTTTGTAAAAATGGCACAAACATTAATCGAATTAATAAAATTTGGTGTAAAATTTAAAACCAAGGAAAAAATTTAGTTTTTGGTTATTTTTCTATTAAAAATCAGAAGTTATTAAAAAACTTATCAAATAGTCTATTATTTTCTCAAAATCTCTTCAGTTTGGGAATTTTTAAGACAAAATGGTTTTAAAAAACCAACAACTTTCGCTAGTAAATCATTTAATAAAGCAGGGTATCCGAAACGGAATATTTTGCTGTTGTATTTGGTAAAAACAATTCAGATGTTGTTTGTATAGAAGAAAATTCATCATTTGCACAACCCACAAACCGCTGAAATGTTTTTTTTTTCGATTAAAGACCCTTCGGCAAGACTTTACAATGTGGACTTTATTATTAGGCAAATTTATACATGCTAAGTTGTAATGTAACACTCTGTATGCAAATTTAATATATTTTGTTCTTTAATGCATTTTTTATACTACTTTTTATTTTTGTTTTTTTTTCAAAGTATTGAACTTTTTGCAACAGCTAATTCCTCTTAAGATAAATCCTTCGATGCAAGGGATTATTTTATTGCTTTACCAACTTCACAGTTACCAAATTTTATCTCACGATCAAAATTAAACTTAGTTCTATTTTGATAACTGTCCAACATAATAATTTTATTAAATAAATTATATTATTTTGTTGTTTTTGAATTTTATTTAGAGGTGAGGACTGAGGGCAGTAGGACGATTTAGATTTAAACTGTGAGTGTGGTCTCTGGGAGACCAAAACTCTTCTATTACAGTCGGTGTCAAACCTTAAGTGAGCATCAGTAATATTGTAAAGATTTACTTTTTAAGAGTTAAAATTCTAAACATTTTTTTACAATAAAATATTTTCTTTTTAGATATTCATATAAACAATATCATATTTAAATATCACTTAAAGTAGAAAAAACAAGTAAAAAGAAGGAACAAAAGAAATTTTTGTTGTAATTGTTTGATTGGAAACATTTTTGAGTTTTCCTTTCAAGTGTCTAGGTATTTTTTAATAACATCAACATACACAAACAATTTTTTTGCAAATGAATCCTATCAAGAGCGACCGGCTTAAGAAAATTAGCATATCGGGTGGCAAACGGATATGTTTAGAGTTGCTACCCTTAGATTTCTTTCCGTCGCGTCGTCTAATGCATTTATGTATATGAATATTTCGTGCAAATTGACACTTATTCTTATATTTGTTATTTTAGGAACTCGTGAACATTTATGTAATAATTCTTTTTTAAATCTCAGGTCGATCATAAAATCAAAAATTAAAAATAATAATCTTCAGTCTTTTAATTTGGCATATATATCTACAGCGACATATTATTTCTTCAGGATAAAACTCTCAACATGAAAATCATGTCTGAAAAGTTTCTAGTTGGTTTCATTCTTTCAACTTGTAATTTAATTTAGTGCTAAAGTTTTCTCAACTTTTTAGATGCACTTTCAATATGACTGATTAAAATTTCATACTAAAAAATTCTAAATACTCGTTTACTTTTAAGTTTTTACGTAAGTGTATTCCATTAATGTTTACTTGTAATTAATGCATTTCGTAATTTATGCAACTTTTTGCATAGAAAACTTGACAAACTTTTACGAATTAGTTATTTAGGTACACAAAGTTTACATCTCAATCAACATCAAAAGTTTGCTATCTAGCGAAAGAATATAAATTGCATTTAGTATAAGACGACGCTGTTTATGCCGTTTATACTTACAAGTCCTTGTTGTAGAAATTCTTCAATGCCTAAAGTAACTCCTTTCTCATCTCCAGTCCAGAACACGTACTCCGCCATATCTAGGGGCGTATACTGAATTCCAGAATACGGGTTGAATTTATCAAGCTAAAACAAAAAGAAAATAATTTTAAAAATTTCCCAGGCAGTTTTGTAATTATACATTCAGATAAAATAAAACCTCTTGGGATGACTGAAAGAAGTAAACTTTTTAACATTGTCATTTTTTAAGAAACTTACGTTGTTATTTAAAAATTCCTTAGATTGTAATGTTTTCCGTTTTTCGTTAATATTCGAATTTTCAGGTGCGATATTTTGCGTTGTGCTTTTGTGCACTCCTTCAGATGGAATTTCGACATCTGTACGTATTTTAGTTACAGGATTTTCATTTAATCCTGAAGACTTACTGTCGACATGTTGATTTACTCGAGCCAATAGATTTCCATTGGATTCCACTAGAAGTTAAAGAAAAACATAGTTAATTAAAAATAGTTTAGCTATTGATTGTTGTTCATTTTTACTTTTTTTCCAAGAAACTTTATTTTGCTAAGAAATTAATAAACATGGATCTTCGTCAACTTTAAAGAAAAATAATTAAACCGACTCGGCTTTAGAAGTTTAACTAGAAATGTTATTTGTTTTTGCTTATTTTAATTTTATTCCTTTGGTATTCTACTTTACACATTAAAAATTTTTAAGTTAAAATTAAATTATTCTCATCGGCGACCTTACGGCAGTGCTTCTCGAGTTACAAAGGTACAGCATAAATGCCTTACTGAATTTCTTAAAGGGTGGTTTTACAATAAAATAACAACGAAATGAAAACAAAAACTTCGGTAATTAGCTAGCAAGCACAAAAACTTGCGATGTAATAGTAATTATATGTAGTAACTAGGAAATTAAATAAATTGTCTTGTAAACAAATTAAAACATATAATTAAAATAATGAATTTTAACTATTTAGTAAAGAATACATACCTACATAGAAAAATAATATAACAGGACATAGAATATTTGAATAAACAAGAAATAAATTATGAAACAATTACGTTATAAAAACTAATAAAAATTTAAAATAAAAACTTTGTAATACGATATAAAAGGCCCCTATTTCACAATTATTATTGATCACCAGTCGTATTTAACATAAGAAAAACTTAAAAATAAAATAAAATGAATTTCTTGCTTCATTTTGTTTTTAATGTTAACTTGTTAATATAATATTAACAAGTTAACTCGTTAACATGTTAATGTCAACTCTTGTTAACTTTTTAGTACCGCTTTCTTATAACTATAATGTTCAATAAATATAAAATCTGATTTAAAGTATGATACATAAATTTTAAAATGTTCACAAGCATATCCAAAACAAACAGTGAGAGCCTATGAGATTGTTGGTTTAAAAAAAGAAAATTATTGGATCTACTGTGATTTTATTCCGATGTCGACGATTACATGCTGTTGTTGCGACGCAGAATTGGGAAGTAAAAACACTTGTCGCAGTTATGTTTTTCACACGATTTAAAAAAGGTTTTCGTTATTCAAAGTTTTTATCTTTATGCTACCGTTAAAAAGCACTGCAACAGAAATAGCAAGAGATATTTAAATCCAAAAAAACAAAACGTTTATAGCAAAAGATGTTATTTTGATACGAAGTTGTAAAATTACCATATTTTCTTTTATTTTTATGGATGTTGGAAGTTTTATCATTTCAACAAATATTACCTCTATGTTAACATTATATAATATACTGGGACTAGAATTTTTTGTTAACTAAGCCCATATTTATTTCCCGTGGTTGTAATTTAAAACTAAAATAAAATTTGAAATGAGAAGTAAGAGAAACATTACCGAAATTTATTATCTCATATTATTTGCTCGAGATTGATAGTGATGATTTAATGCGTCAGTTCAGTTTTTTAAGAATATTCTATACTCAGCAGCCTATTATACTCGATATAACTCATTTTCTTTTATAGTATCATCAACAACGTTTATCTTGCACTTATTTGATCGATTTTTATCTCCACACCTATTCACACTTCCCACGCAAGCAAATTCTATATTAATAACAATATTTTTTTAATGAATTTTTTTGTTGAACTTACAGCATAGATAAAGGTTAGATAACTTTTTTTTAACCAGATGATTAATCGATATTAATTATGAACAGAATATTATTCGAAAATATAGTAAATATGTTGTGGTAAAAAATAATTAGCTAATTTATTTCAATAGTTTCCTCATGAAATTGATGTCGAATACTTTTTAACCTTTAAAACAGTTTTTCATCAATTTGAAATAACATTTAATTTTGTTATAAATTCTATAATTCTTTAATTCAAACTTTTGTTATTCGGGAAACTTTTGTTATCGTTATTTTGAGTTATCCATCAAAATAACCAGAAAAGGTCCAGAGAGGCTCAGATAAGAATTGAGTTAAATCTGAATAATTAGGCAGTTATAAAGGTACATATTATGTATCTTTTAATACTGAAAAATTGAGCATTGCAGCGATTAATATTTTTCAGTTTTATGCTACATTAGCTGTATTCTTTTTACCTATTTTAAGTGAGAATGTACTGAGATACTCAGTTACTCAGTTGAAAGGGTGTTTTTTTTACCGTTTTGACATAAGTACTGTGCCGTGCCGAACTGAGTTTTACGTGACAAAATTATCCCCTTCCATACCTAAACTGATCTTGCTGTTTTGAAGTGTTACAACTGAGACAAATTGGGAAATTGCCCGGATTGGTTGATTTGAATTAAACTTGTCACTTATTGCAATCTTTTTAATATCTATTGCACCTTAAATTTTTAATTCGTCTTTTTGAAGTTTATCTTGACATTATACAATAATAAAAAAAACAATTTGGTTAGTACTACCAAACTTCAAAATAATTAAATTCAAAATTCACTTAGTAGTAAATTTTTGTTGTTCTTTTTACCTTATCTTTTTCTCACTTTGACTCAGTTAATTTCAGTTCGTCTCAGCTCACTTTATCTCAGTTGTGCAACTGAGATGGAAATAAAATAGGTAAAAAGAATACAGCTATAATCATGGAAACGGTTTTCCAATTTTAAATCGCATTATTGCAGAATAATTAAGATCGTGCTAAATCGTGCTCTCTTGACGTCTTGTAATTACAAGAATATTTCTTCGGATAAATAATAACCAAGCACGTGGTATTTCTGCTGCTTTTTATTCGGAAGGATAGTCAGGAAACGTAATATTACTACTTTTTGACAATTATTATCAAACTTTATTATAAAATAAACAGCTCAACCGCAAGTACATTTTGTTTAATTTTTCTGTTAATTAGTCATTTTTTTTATACATAGAGTACACAGAAAATTATTTTAAGTTACTTCAAAATCTGCAAGATTAATTAATAACTTATTAAGTATAATTAATAATTTAGTTAGGTAACAATTTGACAAGCACTCAGTTCAAACTAATTTATTACTACATTTGCTTTGTACAACAACATAATAAACCAATAATTTACCCAAAACTTTATTATACATGAATTTATTTACAAAATAATTTTTTTTTCTTGTTTAATTTTAACTTCCGTTACAAACTTTGTGAAGTCAAACCAAGACAGATCGCCTCTGAGTTTGAACTGTTATTTAGTCTTCACCGATTTTACTCCTGGAAGCGGAAGTATGAAAACTGCTGGCAAGTTTATAACAGTACCGCAGACAATTACCAGACAAAGGGAGGAGGTATTCTATAACCCCCATACCTCCCGGTCTCAGAAATCAAAAACTTGTATGCATGTTTTGTAATTGATTTTAATAAATATGTAAGTATCATTTACTCTTTTAGAATAATTGTTTGTATTGTGCTGATAATTGTGCAAAAAAATAAATAATATCAATCACATTAGTTTATCTCGGCGTCACCCTGTTTTTGCGAGAGTCTAAAAACTTATCAGGGTCGTGAGTTCAGGTTTCTCAGTTCGCTTTCTCAGTAAATTATTGCCAAAATTTGATTTTAAAATATGCAATCAAATTATTTAAACTTTAAAAATTTTATACTTGATGAAGAATCGAACTTACAATTTTAATTTAATAATCCGATGCAATATATCTTTTAAGCAACACTTTGTGCTCCTGTAACTGCAATTTTATTATCTAAATATCCAATTAAATTAATTTAATTAAAAAAATATATTGAGGGTGTTCCGAGATCGACGTATAATGTTGTATGTTACAGTTTGAATTGTCAGTGTCAGCGGGAAATTTTTAAATTTGTGTTTAGATTATATTTAATGGGCGTGAGTGTAACTGTCTCTATTGGTTATCTTGCGAAAGAGATAGTACTTACAACGTGCATTTTATTTTAGTATGAGAAAATTTTTGACTACAATTGCGTTTTTTAATTTTATTTTTATACGTTTGTTAGATTTTTATCTTTTTTGACGACAATCGTTGACGTTACTGTTTTGTGTATCCATGTCAATTCCCGACAACACACTGCATATTTAAGCGTTTACCATCACCAACTGTTAGATATGTTTGCGTCCACCTGGGCACTCTTATTTGAAACATTGTAGCACCTCTGTTTTTATATTTCAGCTCTAAGGATGGATTAATAAATAGTCCGAAACGTTGGCCAGCAGTTAATTTATTTGATTTGCTTTCCCTTTACAGATCCGTCTAATGCTCTAATGTATTAAGAAAAATAGAGAAAAAAATTCTAATTAAATTAATATTAAATTTAAAATTTTAATAAATTGTCGTAGCAATCAAAATTAACTCAAAAATGGCAATACAAAAATTTTCCTTAGATACTAGGCTGCAGCTGTCAACCTCGTTATTAACTGTGTCGTTCTAATTTTCTCCCAAAATTCAAATAAACTTTGGCTAATCCAATTAAACACTTTAAAATCTAATGAATCGCTCATGAAAAAACTGACAAAAAATATCTCAGATTCAGCGGACCTAAAAACTACAACTCCGCCGTTTTCGCTATCTTAGCAAAAATTTTCTCTTCCACAAACTGTATTACAACCTAAAAAATTCAAAATGATACAAAATTTTCAAATTTAAAGCAAATACCAAAATTTACTCTCGTAACACGACAACATATGACGTAGGGGTAACGTAATTTCCGCTCCAAAATATGTAAACTCTTCTCTGAACAAAAGGTCAACAGATTACAGTTAGTTTGAGTTATTTCTTTAGCAAAACTGTACGTAGAAGAGAGATCTGTACCAAGACATGGGTGTAGCGGGAATGTGCTACACAATGTTATACTCTGGAGAGAGTGAACAAGGAAAAAAAAAGTGGGTTTTATGGTGAAGAATAAAGACAAAGGAAACATAATGCAGTTTAGACCAATTAGTGGAAGACTGGCATATTTGAGAATGAAAATGAAACTATTGAATATGTCGATCATCAACGCCTACGCTTCAACAGAGGACAACAACGAAGAAGAGAAAGATAAGTTTTAGCAAGACTTAGAAAACCTATGTGAGGAAGTGGAAAAAAATGACATTCTATTGCTTGTGGGCGACTTTAACGCAAAAATTGGAAAAGAAGAGTATATTAGCGATGTAGCGGAGAAGCACACAATACACGACATGACAAGTAACAACGGTAGTAGGCTATGTAACCTAGCAGCGGCGACAAATATGGACATTAGCTCCACAAGATTCAAACACAAATAGGCCCACAAAATAACATGGGTATGGCCGGGCGAAGAAAAAGGAAATAGAAATCAAATAGACCATGTAATAATAACAAACAAGCTGAAGTCGCAAATTCAAGATGTGAGATCATTCAGGGGAGCCAATGCCGAGTCAGACCACTATCTGGTAGTAGCCAAAGTAAAAGTTAAAAAATGAACAAGAAAATTTTACAACAAAGTAAACAAACAACTGGCCACAGAAAATCTACACAACAAGGAAACAAGAAAGAAATATGAATATACATTAAACCAGTGTATGGAAAATTTTAAAAATAGTGGAGGCCTGGATGGAAATTTTTGAAGCAATAGCAGATATTATAAAAACAAGCGCCACACAGACACTGGGATATAAGAAAGCTGAAAAGAGAAAAGAATGGTTTGATGGGAGATGCGAGCGAGTTGCGGAGTTGAAGAGAGAGGCAAGAGTGAAATGGCTGAAAACGGACAAAGAACGTAATTTAGAGAAACTAAAATGTTCAAGTTATCACAATATATAAATACACTGTATGTATATTATCGCAAACGTTTTCACCATACTATGGCATCATCAGGCAATGAACTAGTCGAAAAAGTGTTTTGTGTATTTTTTGGTTTATGCTAAAAATTTTGATATGATTAATATCGAGTTACACTACTTAAACCACTTATCTATTGATTAATTTAGAGAACTACAGAAAGAGAAGAAACAAAGCATTCAAGGTATATAAAGGAAGAAAGAATGAGTGGACAAAAATGATGATGATTGAGATAGAAGAAAACAATAGAAGGAACTATAGTAAAGTTTTTTATGAGAAAATTAAGAAACAGAACCCGAAATACGAAGTAAAAACAAAGGGAATGAGAGATAAACATGGAAATATAGAAGACGACACCAAAAAAATAAAACAGATATGGGTAGAACACTTCCAAGCATTATTGAATAAACAACTAGCAACAAATGAACCTCCCCCTAGACCAATTGAAGATCAAACCACGGAAGAACCCACGTATGCGAAAACAATTGAAGTTATAAATAAGTTAAAAAATGGAAAAGCACCCGGAAAAGACGGTATTGTTGCGGAACTGATAAAGTACGGAGGTGAAACATTACAGAAGACGATATATGACTTAATAAAACAAATATGGACAGCGGAAAAAAATGTCAAAACAATGGAGAGAAGGTGTCATAATAACTCTGAAAAAGAAAGGAGACGCAAATAAGTGTGAGAACTACCGTGGAATAACCCTACTGAATGTTACCTACAAGGTGTTAGCCACACTGATAAATAAGAGACTACAAGAAAATACAAGAGATATAATAGGACAATACCAGTGCGGCTTCCAGAAAGGCAGATCGACGGTTGACGCAATATTTATGTTGAGACAGATACAGGAGAAAAGCCATTAGTATGGCATTGATATGCACCTGGCCTTCGTTGACAAGCATTTGACAAAGTGAGTAGAGCTGGATTAATAAGAGCGATGCAGAAAATGGGAATACCAAATAAACTGATAAATTTGACGTACATGACACTACAAGAAACAAAGGTCTGTGTCAGAACTGCAAACGGAGACTCTAGAAACTTTGAAATAAATGTGGGAGTGAGACAGGGAGATGTGCTCTCTCCCACGCTGTTCAACTTGGTTTTAGAGTGGATAATCAAAGAGACAAGAATACACGGAACAATAACAAACAGAGAGGTGCAAGTTGTACTTGTACTTGTAAGCAAGGACATAAAAAAAATTAATAGAAACAATCCAGAAGATAAGAGATGCAGCGGAACCAATGGGATTGAAAATAAATCAATCAAAAACAAAGTATATGCGTCACCAAAGGAGAGAAATAGAGAAGAGGCCCGGACTGAGGGTGGTAAATCAGACATACGAGGAGGTTCAGGAACTTGTCCATCTGGGAGTCCAAATAAGTAACAGAGCCGGAAGATAGGAAGAGATTAAAAGAAAGATCCAGAAGGGTAACAGGGCATATTATGCGAACAGAAACCTACTGAAAGACGGAAATTTGTCAAGAACAACTAAGACAAAAATATATAAGACCCTTATAAGACCGGTACTGATTTACGCGACAGAAACGATGAGTTTCAGCCGAAAGGAAGAGAATGACATAAACGTGTTTGAGAGAAAGATGATGAGAAAGATATTGGGCCCAAAAATAGAGAACGAACAGGAAAGGAGACCAATGATGAACAGTAAGATTTAGAAAGCAATGAACAACAAAGACATAGTGAAGGTGATCAAATCTAGTAGAATAGGATGGCTGGGACATGTGTGGAGAAGAGAAGAGCGTACGATGATGAGGAGAATCACTGAGTGGAGGCCGATGGAGGACTGTGCTAGAGGGAGGCCGAAGCTGAGATGGCATGACCAGGTTATGGAGGACCTAAGGGAAATTAGAAATTTTTAATTGGAAAGAGAAAACCAAGAATAGACAGTACTGGCGAGAAGTTGTAATGAAAGCAAGAACGGATAATAGATTATGCTTGAAATGTAAAGTTATGAGGACTAATCTACCTCAGAAACAGATACGTAAAGTCTCGAAAGAGACTGTCAAAATTCCTACAGAAATAATCAACTTTATTATTATTATTATTTAGCGAAACTGTACATAAAAGAGAGATCCGTGCAAAGACATGAAGCTGCCTGTAGGTTAGAGTACCGCTCCAAAATTTTTAGAGTTTACATGTTAGATTAAATATGATTAGATTAGAATAAACTAGACATGTTAGACTGTCTATCTTTTTCCTTTGAGAAGAATTAGAACAATTTTGGAATTTTTACCTTCCAAATTTTGCGGGGTTTAGACCGACCCATGTCGTGGGAGTACACACCGGGGGTGTAGGAGACGTATAATTCTCTACCTCTTAGGATAAAAAACAAGACCTTATCTAATCACATAAGGAATCCTATATTGAACGATTTAAAGTACAAAGATTAAAATTTTAATTCTTGCAAATGCAATAAGATCCAGCAGATCTTACATTGTGTGGGGAATTAAAAACTACAATCAGAATCGGCTCAATTCATATTCAGAGAGATTTTGTGATTGAATTTGAGGTATCATAGAGGTCTGTTATTCATGTCCTTGCATCTTTGGCTCCTTTCAGGAAGATGAGTTAAACTAGGGCTACAAGATCTCTATCACTTATGGTAAAACCTGGTTACTTTTCTGTACCAGATTACAATTAACAGGCAGACAGAACAATCTGTTCTCATGTACAGCCTAGAGCCTAGAACAACTAGAAACAAAAGTTAAAATAATAAAATTTCACGATCTGATGCTAGTTTATAAACTGAACAATTGGGGGTGGGTGTAACATGCATTATAATATGCATTATAATACTGCATTGTTGTAATTTTGCTTGTAAGAGAAAGCCCGGAAGATAATCAAGATTACTAATTAATTATTATGCAAATACTTATAATTAAGTAATTTTTCAATATGCCATTTTACACAGTCCTAGTACTTGATAAAATGGCGACAGTTTATTGAAATCTGCTTAAATTGTTTTCGAAATTATGTTTTTATATTTTGTTATACATTTTTATTATTTTAACAATTATTAAAAACAAATATTTATTATAAAAGTTATCTTCCTTTCAACGTCCTGATCAAATTGATAACTTTTCAATTTTCCAATGAAATAGAAAGCGAATCAGTCGGTAAATTTAACATAGAAAGATAATGGAAACCTTAACATTAGTGAACATTCATTGACTACGAAAGTCATAACTTCCGGTGAGATCGCTTAAATCTTCCGGTGGAGATAAAAATTGAATGAAATCAATAAAATTTAAGTAGTAACAATTACATTCTGCAATTTCGCCTTTAATGTTTTTTAGAATAAATAGTACTAAGTTAGCTGCGAATTTTTATTTCTTTCGTTATTAATTTTATTTGCTTAAATTTAATCTCAGCGAAATGTTTCAATAAATTCGAAAGCTTTCAATCAAATACACTTTATTTGGGAAGTTAATAATTGTTTTGTTTTCTAATAACCGTGTTTTATTAATCCATTTACTTGAAATAGAATTTCATCTTAATTTTGTTCCTCACTAATCTTATAAATTAATATAGAAAAAATATTTTCTTAAGAACTACCATCAATGTCATATTTCAAGAACTTAGAAATAAAGAAAACGAAATACAAAAATATTAAAATTTTTACTGTAAGTTTAATATAGTACATACAGGGTGTATGGATTGTTTTAGACCTACACACTAAAAGTTTTGTCTAATCAAATTGTCAGTAGAAAGGCATTTTTTATTCACTATTTATTATTTCTATTTTACAAAGCTACTTATAGATCAAACTTGTCTGAACGGGGTTAATTACACATTTCATTTTTACGTAATAAATATTGTAGATCTTTACTTTTAGTGATTACCTTTAAGCTTTGTATTGGTTACCCGGATACCCCGTATATAAGGGAGTGAAACTTCTACGAAAATAAATATGTTCTGCTAAATATATTTTAATAACCAGCTTAATAATTGCATTGTTTCTAAGAACCATGTTTTGACCGTCCATGTATTATTTTAACTTAAACTTTTGAACTTAACTTATGCGCTAAAATATCTGAAATACAGGATGTATGTATTGAGATGACCCGAGCTATACAAATCTTATAAAATTCGCTTAATTCCAAAATTACTCTAGGTGGGTATCCATTATTTGTAGCTATGAGCTCTTCAGTGTTTAAAATAATTGTTAATTAAAAATTGCTCAAATTTTTGTTTTATTTTGCATATGGCCTTGTAATTGCTCTTGCACGCTCTGCATATGGTATTCCAGCTGGCGTCTTGTCAAACAAATTTGTTGCGATGTAATTTTAATGCATCGACTAAAATATCACAAATTCTTCTAATTTTTCCAATTTTTATGTTCTAAACACCCACTTCACCACAATTAAAACAAAACATCAAATCAACTTAACTTATTTATTAATTTTCAAACAATTAACAATTTAATTTTTCATTGCGGGAATGATGTTCGCCCACTCGTCTACTCGACGTGAAGGCCTGAGCTCAAGTCTCCTGTACAACCTTTAAGCTCCACTCTCTTTACTTTTTCGTTCTTCCCACCTTTATTTATACAGCAAATAATTTAACCTTTAACAAACAAATTTAAACAAATTTAAACTTTAAGATAATTTCCAAATAAATGAAATTGTGATTTTTTGGTTTTCGAAACACGACAGTATACATTCAAAAACGATCTGTCTTTATTTTCTCGTTAACGCGACGGAATATTGAAAAACTCTAAATACAACTTTTTCGAAAAGGTAGAAAGGTTTACTCTCTCACTATTTGTTACTCCGCACTAAAAACTTAAATGGAAACTAAAATTAAAAGTCGTTTTACAATGCTACCGTTTAAAAAATTTAGTTTATTACCAAATAATAGTAATTTTACATGCTTTATAATTGTTAATTTTAAAGCAATCATATCAAATTGATCTTTTATCGCACGAAGCTGTAGAAAATCGAAATTATGAAAATATTATTTATTTCATTCACAGATTTTGCTTTGAATGAAAAAAGAACTGTTTGTTACACAACACAGTGGTATTAGGTTTGCTTTGCTTGATACAAGGAGCGTGTATACACATTATCCAACACTAACATATTCCATGAAATATGGATACGCTGACTGAATAGTAAAAAAGCAACCAAACAAATGTAGTTGAAAATAAAAATGCTAAAGAAAATTTTTTTTGAGTTATAAAGTACCATGCAAATTGAGAGAACACAAATATAGTTAGAAAGATTGCCAGTACAGTAAACATGGATTAAAAAAATTTCGCAATATGAATAAAATGTTTTATTAAATTTCAAAAACAACCCGACAATTTCGTCTGCAAAAACGATATAATATTTTTTTATTACAATTTGTGCTTTAATTAATTTAAAATTATATAATATTAGTATTATTTATATACCATTAGCTGTGACATTAAATTTGAAAGGATTCTGGCTAATGAAACCCTACGAAGTCAAAATAAATAAAATAACGAATACATTATTTATTGTATCTA
Source organism: Cantharis rustica (assembly GCA_911387805.1). Classification (NCBI taxonomy): domain Eukaryota; kingdom Metazoa; phylum Arthropoda; class Insecta; order Coleoptera; family Cantharidae; genus Cantharis; species Cantharis rustica. The sequence goes on from OU426879.1 coordinate 44,779,217, forward strand.
CTTAAATTTCATGTTATAAAAGGTAGGCAAACAGAGGAAATGACAGTGGAGTTACATTAAACATATTAAAAAAATTGATTGGTCGAATTGTTTAATAGAATACGTAGTCGTTATATTAACGCGAAGGAAACGTAAATCTATTACCACATATATTTTGTAGGTTGTAGTCGGAAAATATCTGTGAAAAAGAAAATGTCATTTTTTATGTGCCCAGCAAAAATCAAACATCACTCCAAACTAAAGAACAGCGTGTAAAATTTATGTTTTTAACCAGCTTTCATCATCGTAAAGGATGATCGCAATAGATACGCACGAGTAAAGTCCAACCAGAAAAAAATTACTGCAATCACGTTGTATTGTTGGCAAGTCTACGCTATCAATTTTCCTGAATACCTTTCAGATAGAAAAATCGTGATCAGACTGCACTTTGTTATATTTGATGTCTTTTATATGATATAGAAACATTAAATAAAATTTCTATTTATCTTACACACAATAATGTGGATAAAGTACCAAGCCGAACTTAATCACGTCGCATTTAATTTCATAGCAGAAAATGAAAAGCAATTATTCATAAAAAAACAATAATTAGTTACTCACTCTCCTCTGCGAAATTTGAATGAGCTTCCTTTTGTCCATCAATGTTGGTGTACATGGAAGAATGGGTTTTCATCATTTTTAGAGTGTTACCTAAAAAATAAAAAGTAATTAGTATTTCCTTTGTTCAGAGTCAACGTGAAAATAGAAAATTGATTAAACTGTGGAGTGTCGACTACAAATATGTATTCTCAATTTAAAAAATTTGAATGATAAAGTAATTCGAATTATTCAATAAAATACATTAAGGTAACTGAAATGGAAAATAAAGTAAGCATAATTTACCGTCATAAATATTGTCTTATTTTGTTCCGCCTAATTGGCAGAGGTTGAAATTTATAACTGAAACATTTTCATAAAGGTAAATTTAATGAAAATATCTGTTATTTCCAAAATGATAAATTACTTCTAAAATGAAAGGACGCACATTGGTTAGTTTTTAAATCGGGAAAATACATTATCCAGTTTAATTGTATTTAGCATTAGCCTTCCATCCCAGATCTAAAACTACAATTCTGAACTAAGTAATTTTGTTATGTATTATTAATATTTATGGTAAGATTTAAATTTTACATGTTAAATTAAAATTAATAATTCAATTCCATAACTTGCGTATGGTAAGGACAAAAACTATTTAATTGAATGATTATAGTTTGTTACACCCTGTTTAAACATTGTTTCGCATTTCGGATTCTCATCTGAATAATTCATGAATTGAATTATTAATTTTAATTTAACATGTAAAATTTGAATCTTTATTATAAATATTATCACATTATATGTTATTACCATAATATATTAATATACGATATAATTTTTTAATAATTTCAATTCTAAATTAGGTATTTGGAATTTTTAATATGTATTGTAATGCCCCCAGCTATTAAAATTTGAAAAATTTTATTTTATCAAAAAATATTCTCGCTGAAGGGCATTCATTATTATTGAATAGCTATGAGACTCTTGCATTGTTATCGTAACTTGCACGTGAACGTCCTGCAGCTGGCCGATCCGGTGAAACAAATTCGTTGTGACACAAAAAGCCAAACTTTCACAAAACTTCAAAATTTTTCAAAAATCTCAATCCTCAACACTTCACAAATTAATTTATTAAACAACTTTTTATTCAAATTAAACTAATTTTTAATAATTAAATCATAAAAATCAAAATTGTAATCAAATTTGTAGGAGCGTTGCCAAAGCACGCTCGCTCTTGACGGCCAACCTCATTGAGGTCTTTCTCCCACTTATTTTATTGCCAACCTAATTATTTACAACTAAAATTTTATGTACAATGTTTACAAATAAATAATTTAAAATAATAAAAACAAAACAAACTTCAAAATAATTTACAAAATAACTAAAATAATGGTTCTAACATTTTAAAATGCGACAGTATATTGCTATGAAATTTGAAATTTTTCGAACCCTACGTCTGGTCGCCATTTAATGCTATGCTCCCAATTTTGCAAATTTATTGTATTTTCACCCTCTTATGAAAATAGTTGAGGTAACACAGATTATTATTTTTAGCTATGAACTCTTGTAGTTTTTTAATTCAATTGTAAATTAATTTAAAATGCTCAAATTAAAATTGCTCATTCCTTTACCTTTTATGTGGTATTGGATTTTTGGCTTCACATGCGCGCTCTTCGCATGTGGTATTTTGCGTCTGGCCATGCCTGGTTAAACAATTTTGTTGCGACGTAATTTTTGCACATCGACCAAAATTATCACAAATTCTTCACTTTTTCAATTTTATTATTTTGTTTTTACTTCACTTTATAATTTAAATAAAATCATTAAATCAACTTTATTAATTTTTAACAATTAATAATTTTAAATTATTATTTCGGGAATGATGTTCGTCCGCTCGTCTATTCGACGTAAAGGTATGAGCACAAGTCTTTTTAACAACCTTCAAGTCCCACTCTCTTCTAGGTTTTCGTTCTTCCCATCTTTTTTACAGCTAAATATTTAACTAACATTTTTATATACAATATTATAAATAAATACCAAAACAAATTTAAACTTTAAAATAAATGAAATTAATGTTGTTTTGGTTTTCGAAACACGACAATATACATTATTTTACAAAAACATAAGTGCATTTAAAATAAACTAGTTCTAACTAGTGAAACAAATGTTCAGAAACAATGCAATTTTTTTGTTTATTTTGATTTCAGTTTAAGCTGACCTTCTTGTTTATGTTTAGTTAGCAAGTTGAACAATTACCAACTTGGAATTTGCTATTAGGTAAAATGATTTATTTATGAATTGAAACCGGATATTTACTGATTTTTACCCGTTTATAGAACTCGATCCAGTTTAAAGTTTATAACTTCTATTCGCAATCATTTCATGATGTGACGATTTTATGACGTTATATCTTGTCATCCGGGAAACTTTCTAATTCTATGAAATATATTTCCGAAGTGTTGCTCTATCAAATAGTATACTACAAAAAATATTTTAATCATTTCAGTAAACAAAAAAAAATAAAACATTTTAATTTGAAGTCTAAAAATACATTTTATCGCGCTCAAAATGTGTGATTTTTGGCAAATGTATTGAAAATATCCTAGAAACTTGTTTCAATCTTGATGACTCGGATAAACTTTGCACCAGGATTAACATGGGATGCTATACTGAAATAATACGTTAGGGAATGTTAAAATGCAGACACCGCTATACCAAAACCAATAACAAATGTTTGAATTTCATTATTTGATTCGATACGAAATGTTTCTCAAATAGTAAAAAGAAGCTGTAAAATTTATTTTTGTCTATAACTCTGAAACGGTTACACTTAAAAGAAAAAGTTTAAAAAGTTCATTAGTAGAAAATTAAATTTTCAAAAAATATGTTTTCGTAACTATGATGGATTAGATTGGATAAAACAATCTTTTAACTATGAATGATGTTATGAAACCTGAAATATCAAAAAATAGAAGTAATTAAACGTAGAATAACATCTTTTTCTACGTTTTTTCTACGCGAGGGGGGGGAGGTTAAATATATTTCATAGTATTATTTATAAATTGTTTGACTTTTACAAATTGGCTGTTTGAAATTGTCTGAAAAAAGTGTATATTGGTTATATTATTGATTATTTTATATACGCGTGTAATAAATATATCACTGGATTTAAATGTATTGTTAATTTTGAAGTCATAAATTTATCTATTTTGTAGTCAAATGGTTCTAACTTAAGAACTACCAATGGATTTGTAGGCAAGTTACGATCAGATACCTACCATTCATAGCCTTAAAGTTTATAAATAAAAGTTAAAGTTATAGCATTGCGTTTTAGATTCTAGATTCAGTAGTATATAAATATAATCAAAAGTAAGTACCACTGAACATTTCAAATAGTATATTAGAATCTACATTGAAGCAATGCTGAATTTCAAGCTTGTAAAATTTTGAAATATTTAAATTGTGTTCTTTATTGTAAAAATTTAAATTGTACTATAAAGGAAAATCATATTAGTCAAATTTATTCAAAACGCTTTTTATTGTAACGCTTAGTTTAAGCACAGATACCTGAAAAAATGATCAATATAGGATTGTTTGCTTACCTATGCTATGTTTTAAGCTTTCCAATTCTCGCACATTCGGATCCTGAAAGAAAATATAACAATTAATAAAGTCTTTGTTGCCACACAAAGCAAATTTTCGCATACATCTTTGAAACTTAACACACCAGCACATGGTATGTGTGCCAATGTAATTTATTGAAATTTCATTAAATGCATCTGCGCAATTTTGATAATTGATTAGATTTTATACATTCTAATGGCAAGACGATTTTAGAATACTAATTTGAATTTTTTTATTTACTCAAGGACAAAGAAACCTGTACCTGTCTGGTTCGAAATTTAATTTACTAAATTAAATTAATCAATGAGATTAATGCACGAATGACTAATTATCATACGCTAAATTTATTGTTTCCTCTAAATAGGTACCCTATACCTAATAGTTTTTTATTCTATTGGGAAGTAGGAAATAGGAAAAGTGAAAATAAATTTTTGTCAAGTTACTTTGCTTTCATCAATCGTTTGCTTTTGTAGACCTGTGATGTATGTTTGAAGTGTTTTCATATTCATTGAGGATCCTATCGTTTTACGTCGACTCATCACAATTGAAAAATTTTGGAAAATTTGCAAAAAAAAGTATAAATGTAAGTAACAGTTAATAATCATTATTGTTCTATTCTGTTCTTCGACCTATGACACATCTAATCAATATCGTACGGATATAATACAGTTTACTGTTACATACGCAGTTGATACACAGTTTTTATTATTATTATTAAAAAATGCGGAAGCACAATCAATTACAAATAAATATTACCAAAGTAAAAAATTGAACGAAAATAAAATTTAATTAATTCGTTCAAAATTCAGATGATTTAACGACGGAGAACTGGACAATTTATATTTACATTTTACAGTATATTTTTTTATATTACCGAGAATTTGACCGCTATAATAGAATTTAAATAATTTTTAAACGTCAAACGGTGTAAAAAAGTGTCAAAAAAGTGTTAAACGTCAAAAGTAAATTTTTGTTGAAATAAAATTGTGTTACTTTGTATTACGAGTCTATTGCTATCTCCTTCTTAGTCCTCTTGATAGAGGTATCGTAAATTTTTGCATGATGTGATGTGTGTTTTAAATGTTTACACATACAAATTCTCATCTCTACTCTTGGATTTCCGCTGTGTATTTTTAAATATTGGTTATTGGCACAAATGGGATAGTAAAGAACCAAGTGGTTTTGAATATGAACCCTAACATTGGAATATCCAACCAACAGACACTCGATATTATGGATAATATGTAAAAGTAGGAGGAAGATATCTAAATCCGGAAAATTTTTGTATTGTATGAAAAAAATAGATTTGAATGATAAACGTGTTCAATTTTTAGTATTTTAATATAGAGCAAGTTTTCTTACTGGCGGGTCTACGTCCGCTCTCGTATACCAAAGAATATAAAATTAAATAATAGTAAAACCGTAGAACAAAAATTTAAAAACATAATTATATAAAATCCTTATTTTCCGCTACCTTTATTTAATTAAATTGATGTATTATCAAACTAAGTTGACAAAGTTTAAAGTATTAATAGGATACGTTTCAATTTCTGAGTTTATTGTAATAAACTTAATTGGAGTGCCAACGTTATTAAAATTTTTGTCATGCACATGTTATTTGATTATACAACGAAGTAAACTTGAAATTGTATATTTAAAGTGAATTAATGTTGTTTTAGTTACATTTAGATTAAATTAAATGATGTACGGGAACCAGAATACGAAAAGCTACCGTTCTCCGTTTTTCAATCAATCTGCAAGCTAAAAATGTTAAATTTTATTATCACATATAATTTATTAAGTTTCGGCTAGAAAAATAAGTAATTTTGTAATGTGAGTTGATTTTTTTCATTGTTTTCCATTGTTGAGTACCGATTTGTAATTATTTTTAATTCAAAAATGTATTTCGACGCCCTCTAGTTTGTAAAAGATATAACTTCTGTAGTTCATGTTAATTCCACTTAGCCTCTTAGTGGAGAATTAACTTAGTTAATTCCATACTCAGCCCTGATCTGGTGGCATAAAGCCAGTAAAAGGGAAAGCATAAACCGGCTCAACAGGCTGCAAAGACTGGCGTGCTTGGGTATTACGGGGGCAATGGCATCAACGCCCACCGCTTCCATGGAGGCTCTCCTGGGTCTTCGACCTTTACACCTAGTCGTGGGGTCCGAGGCTCTACTTGCAGCCTACAGGTTGAAAATTAACGGTCATGGTGAGATCAATCCTAGAAGGAGGCACCACACCATGATTCTAAACTCAATTAAGAGTAACGGCCTGCTCAGCATGCACCCTGACAGAACTGGCACCGTGAGGGACTTTAAAAAGCCCTATAAGGTCATAGTTCCGGATAGGGATAAAATTGAAACCTCACAAACGTTGGGGCTTAGGTATGATACCATCTGGTATACAGATGGATCAAAGACTGAGACGAGTACTGGAATAGGTGTGCGAGGCAGAAGACTGGGGGATGCTTATAGCATTAACCTAGGACCTCTCGCAACTATATTTCAGGCAGAAATAACTGCCATATTGGTCTGTGCTGAAGAGCTGGTACGGAGGAACCTTGTAGAGAGGAGAATCTGTATCATGACTGACAGCCAAGCAGCTCTAAGAGCCTTGGAAGGAGTTGAATTACACTCCAAGATTGTCAAACAATGCAAAGATGCTCTGGTAAAACTTGCTCTCCGCAACAGCGTCACACTGATGTGGGTGCCGGGACACCGGGGCATCAAAGGCAACGAAGAAGCGGATTCTCTAGCTAGGAAGGCCGCTTCCGCAAACCTAATGGGCCCGGAGCCTTCCTGCGGGATTGCTTACTCTACCGCAAAAGGAAGAATTAGGGATATACTAGCAGAACAACACCTTGCACACTGGGTGGACCTACCTGGACTGAGGCAATCGCGTACGTTCATAAGGGCACCGTCCAGTGAGGCCAAAAGGAACAAAATACTCATGTTGAGTAGGAAACAACTTTGAAGGTTAGTGGGTCTCTTCACAGGGCACTGCTGCCTCAAAAGGCACCTCAGCATTATGGGGCTGGCGGAGGATCCTATTTGCAGGATGTGTGGCGAGGAGGATGAAACCCCACTCCACATACTATGCCAATGCCCGGTCTTGGCCAGGAGCAGGCTGCGTCACCTCGGTTTGCCCTACCCAACAACCGAGGAGATAGAACAATCTCCCTTCAACTGTGTTCTCGACCTGGTCGAGGAGACGCAGTTGTTTGAGTAAAAACTCGGATGGGTGCACAATAAGCTTAAGCTTCAGTGCAGTGGGGATATGTACCACAGCCCGTTACTAATAATAATAATAATTGTTGAGTACCGATTTGTAATTATTTTTAATTCAAAAATGTATTTCGACGCCCTCTAGTTTGTAAAAGATATAACTTCTGTAGTTCATGTTAATTCCACTTTAAAACTTAGATCAAATAGCTTTAAAGTAAATCTTGCGCGTTGCGCGCTTTTCATAATTCAGTAGAAAAGTATTCCTGCTCGTAGAATGACGTTGTTTTGTTTTGTTTTTTAAGCAGCATTTTCTTTGTTGTGAATTTTGGAAATCTTTTTTGTTTATTTTTTTGATCTCATTTGTCTAAAAGATAAATTCGAGGAATTTCTCTTCAACCGAGGAGAATATAATGTGAGTTGTTTTTTTTCATCGTTTTCCATCGTTGAGTCCAGATTTGAAATTATTTTTAAATTAAAAGTAGATTTTGACCCCTTCTTGTTTGTAAAAGATATAGCTTTTGTAGTTCAAGTTAATTCCGCTTTAAAGTAAATTTTGCGCTTTGCGCGCGATTTTGATAATTTACTTGGAAAGTATTCCTGCTCGTAAAATAACGTTGTTTTGTTTTTTAAGCAGCATTTTCTTTGTTGTTAATTTTGGAAGTATTAGTAAGATTTTAGTGAAGTTTTATTAATAATTGTCGGGCTATGGATGGTCTGGGTTTGACCATTTAGCCGTACTGCTGTTATGCAAATCTGTACAACACCAAAATTTGTAAATTAACTACCGGTACATGTGAGTGCATATCGTTTATCAAAATTTATTTGGAAATGTTAACATCGCTTTGAAACAAACAAAAGCGTCGTCCCCTATTGCTGTTACCATCATTAACTTTCAAAATAATTCAAAATTTATTCAAATTTTTTTGTCACATGGACGATGTTTATCGATAAAAAAGTCGGACGATAGAAAAGTTCGGACATTATATAGTGACGTCATGGTAACTTGTACGAATAAAAGATGTAAGTGTTTACTTGCATTTTTAACCATTAACCTGTTCTTAATTTTTGGAATTCAGTTTTCGATTAGGTGAATTAAATTTTCAGTAGTTAAATCACGTTTAATTTTTAACGATCATTCTGTGATTATTCCAGTACACTGCGGGTGTTATTTATTTTAAGTTCATTGGCGTAACGATTTACCAATTTTAGAGATTAATCCAGATATAACAATTAAAAATTTTTTTTTATAATTATTGTTGTTTGACTTAGTGGACACAGAAAAAACCGTTCTTCCATTTTCAAAAATAGTCAATATCTAATACTCACAAAATTACGATTTAAAAAAATAAACGTCGCACAACTTTATCAAGCTAAGGGCACACTATAATAATCCAGTTCATTATATTTTTACTAATATTAGGGCGGAGAAGAAGTCGTATTTGCAGTTACTATGTTACTATATAGCCGTCCTATATATAGGATATTAGGCATATTTAGGTTAATAATTTCGACGTCAACCGTATTACAGTTTCATGGATTATATATTTCATTGTTTAATTTTAAGGTTTACTAACCAATGCGACTTCTGTTATTCTGTTCTCGTAGGATTGGTTTTGCGGGTAATCTAGCTCATCTTTCATGTTGTTGGGTCCTACGAGTAAAAATATAGAAGCATTTGGTTTATAACTCGCTAATATGATAAAGATTTATTAATTAACGTTTTAATAGTTAAATATGTTTGATGTTATTTGGGTTGTCTAGCCTACAGACAACAACTTTACGTGTATTATTGTTTATAATGTAGTCATAGTGTGAATAACTTGCCTTTTTAGCGATATTTTAAGTAATTCTGATATTTCTAATTTGTGTGTTAATTTTAAGATCATCCATTCACCATTTAGAATTAAGTTCATTAATTTACAAGGTGAACCAAAATTATTATCAGTACTCAATTGTTTTAATGTAGCAATACTTTCTTTTGTCTACAAAGTTATTCTGAATTTGCACTCGATTAAAAGTATAATTTCACTGTCGATTATTTGTTTTCAATCAACCTTTTTTTACCACCATATTTAGTTGAGGATTCCTTCTCGGGTCTAACCCAACTTAAGGTAAGATTCGTAGTGACTTTAGTCCGAGTGGCGCCCGTTATTTTGACTACTCCTGGATTTGATTTAGGTCTTCCGATTAAGCTTGTACTCAGGATTTCCTTGATTTTAGCGATTTACGACTTCGCTTGGCGGTAATCCTATTCCTCCAAGCAGTTTTAAGGCAATTTTGTGTTCTATCGGCCAATTTGGCTCGTTACAATTTTTATATTAATTTCTACTCTTTATATACATGTCTGGTAAATAATTTTTTATAAGTGATTTTTTTAGTATGTAATTAGATGAAGATTAAAATATAGGTTGAAATATTTTTGATTTTAAAGATGTGTGGTGTTTTTCAAGTTTTATATCATACTCGTATATTATTTAAATGTTCATAACGTAATTAAATATAATCTAGACAAAAAATGTGTCTAGACTGTGTGTTCTTAGAACTTTTTTCGCTGAAACATTAAAATCGTAGAATATTAAAGTAAAGTGCAGCGATAGACATTTTGACGTATATCCGATATAAATGTTACAAATACTACGTATAAAAATTAATATTTTACAACATGTCAAACTTGAAATTTCTGTTAAACGGCCGTGATCCGGCAAATTTACCCTACTACCTACATATATTTATTATTTTTAGATAATATGTTTTGTGAAATGAACCTAATATTATCTACATTATTATTACTAAGTTAAAAGTTTATCATAATATCCGAACCGCTTAAGCGGCAATCAAATTCTAGAAAATATTTAGTATGTTAATTAGAAATTAGGTTCAATGAACAATTTTTTAAAAATTTAGTAGTTCAGTTTGGTATTACTTTTTGAATAAATTATTAATAAAATTTACACTTTCATAATATTCAAGGTGCTAATAAATTTATGATGTAATAAAAGAGAAAAAGGGTTAATAAAACGTTCGAGATAGAAAGCACCAATTTATATAAAGTAAAATTTTGATATGAAATTAATTTGAATACATTTTGTTATAATTATAATCTTCTATTATCAAAAGTTCACAAAAATAAATTAAATGGAAACACTTATTAGTGTTACCTGTGCAACTGGTAGAATTACTAAATTTGATCCAAAATCCACTTCTAGTAAATAAGTAATAAACCTTAATCGTAAAATATGGAATGTATCTCCAGAAGAACATTCTCTAGCACAAAGACAATAAAATCGATATTTTCTTATTTCGCGATATGAAAGATTGATCAAACACTCAAAGGACCTAAAAAAAATTAAATAAATACGCTTTATTTTTTAAAGGTTAGCATTAATTAAGAAATGGATCGATAATCCTGGAAAAAAAAGTTTTTCTTTTAGGATAACAAATATACTTTTCTGTTTTAATATTTTACGTAATTCCGTTCGCTAAAACTGCCTATCAATTTTATTTATCTGCGCTTGTGTTTGACAATTTTGATTAAAAGTTGTGAAGTAAATAATACATCACTAATTAAATTAATCGAATTTAAACTTTGTAAGACTGTGGTTTTAATTTAGTTTTAGCTAACACATCTTTGAGTTAAATCAATTTTAAATAAACAAACCAATAAATAAAGCCCAAAACGAAGCATGCAGACTTTTGTTTATTATTTATCAATTTAAAAATACGGTTGTCAAAATTTATTACTGTATTAATGGTAAATAATGGGTGCTATGATGTAAAACTAAATTGTATTATTTAATATTAATAAACTTTCAGCGAATTAGACATTTTATGTGAACGGAAGGAAGGTTATCGTTAATCACTAGTTGGGCTGCAAAATCGATACAGTTTTTATCTATTTCTTGGTCACACGTAAGAAACTTTTTATATAATATTCTTATCATTAGGAGAAAAAATATTGTGGTATAAAAACTTACCTGAACTTGTGGTACAGTTTCAGCAGATTCTGAAATTAAAAAAACTATGTTAATTTTTTTTTTAATTTATTAAGTTTTTAAATTGCATACAAACTTGACAAAAAAACTTGAGTTCAATTTTTTTGATTTACCTGCTGAAAACTTAAATTGAAACAATTGGCGTAAACTATTTCAGTAGTAGCTACTTTATGTGTAATACTTATAATCTGTAAATATATGGTAAATATAATTATGTTTCACACACGAATAATTATATTTTTAAAAAGATTTATTTAATTTAAAGTTACAAAAATACAGTCATGAATGTTACAAGCTTACGCCTAAAGAACAAAACAACAACTAACTTGAGGCTTGATTTAACATCAGCTTTTATAATAATTACATACTGTTTATAATGTGCATTTTGGATATGAAATTATACAAATGCATTATAATACTAAAATTATACAGATGTGTTTAAATATTAAAATACAAAAGTGGTTGTAAAGCTTATCAAAAAGAAGTGGTAATAAATTACAGTATCAAAGGGTATATCTTAAATGATCATGATGGATGCTTCTATTTATTAGGTCATTAATATAACTTTCTATTTATGTGATTTGAATAAATGCAATTTATTATAATTAGGTAGGGCGGATGTAGTACGCTTCCTTCAGGTAGAAGATATTGGTTCGATAGAAGTTGGTGGACATAATTCCTCCCTGTTTAAGTTATTTGAACGTCCTCGTTCATTTTGGATAAGGTTCATTTCTAGGGCATCTTCTTTGGATATCTTGATAATGGTTGTTTTCTTGCATATTCTGTCGTATAGCTGGTTTCTAAATTTTAACAGTATACAGGTAAAAGTTATAATTAGTAAAATAATGACAGAGGTAGCAGAGTAATGTACATAATCAACAATTGCTGGCGCAATTGCTTCTTCTTTTATTTTTCTGAGATCTTTTCTTAACTCGTCTAGGTTGGTGAGGTGTTCCATTTTGAATTTCAGTTCGTAAACTTCGGTTAGGTTCTCTTGGTAGACCTTGATTGATGGAATCGTAAAGTTGAGGCAAGCTAGGCTAATTATTTGCTTGTGGATTATGATGTCGCATGTTGATTGCAAGAAGTTAGTTCCTTGGAGGGTATGCTTATTAATATTGTGGTTGCAATTTTCAATAACTTCTTCGGGTGGATTAAAACTGGTAATTATACCTTCACTTAAAACGGCATAGACGTCGTGGTTTCCATTTGTTTTAGCTATTGAGCAATCGCGTAACTTTTCCAATTTGCATGTAGTAAAGGCTTGATTGTAGCAGATGGTTTGATTTATTCCATGTAAGCATTGTTTTAACCATTTTTCTTCGTCTTCTGCTTGTAAGTGGTAAGACGTTGGAGGGATAAGAATTTGCGAATGTGAATTAGGTATAGGATAAATTTTCTCGAGCATGTACGGGGTTGGATTTAGGATTGGTATTTTTAGTATCATTATTATTGCATTATCGGTTATCATTAAAGTGATTTTTGACATGTCTATTATTTCGAAAATATGAGTATCGTCTAAAAACAACAGTCGTTCGCTCGAATACGTTTTTACTAAAAGATTATAAATTTGTTGTAGTTCTGCAAAAGTTATTAACTCAACATTGGGAATTTCTAGTTTGGCTAAATTGATTGTTCGTTCTATTACGTTTAATTCTTTCTGATAATTTTGAATGCTGTAAAATGCTAAATTTAATAATTGATTAATATCTGTTGATTCTGTTAAAGATCTGAGTGCATTAATTGTTAGATTTTGAAATTCGCTAATTTTCTTTAAATCTTGTTCATATCGGGTAGTAATGTGTTCGGCAAAAGAAGTAATTTCTGAAAGTTTTTTATTTTGAGTTTTCTGATTTGAAAATATTATGTCTAAATTTTTGCTAATATTTTGGAGATCATCGTCATCTAAATTCCCGGTGATGAATTTTATCGTTTTACCTAGAAAGTTAATTAGTCCGCGCTTATGTTTGAAGTGTAACAATTTTTCTAACATGTTTTCAGTTGATAGTAATTCTGATTTTAATTGATTGTAACGGCGTGATGTAAGTGTGTTTTGGGGTACTTTGTGCTCTAAGATAACGGTGTTGGCTATTAAATATCGTAGGCTAATTTCTAATTGCGTGAGGTTGTAGTGAAAGTAAAATTTGTGGTAATGTGAATGAATTTTTGCTATTCCTAATTTCTCGCCGAAATATCCATTAGTCTGAATCGGTGTTATTTGCAGCGGAGTCGTGAATCGCACTAGGCCCAGGTTCATTAGGATCCTGTAAACAAATAACTTTTTTCAGTCTTTTCATCTTCCTAACGTGGGAGCCGGTTAGTTTTCCTTTGGCTGATTTACCTTCGATAGTATTGTCAGATTTCTTAATAATTTGAATTTTGTCATATAACGGGTCTGTTTTGCCTGGTTTATTTTTTCGAATAAACACTGTATCTGTGTTAATGTCAGGTGGATCTTGTTTGTTTTGATTTCTTTTTTCTAGTATCAATTTTTCTTTTTCCTTATTTTTATGATAGATTTGATCGATAAAGGGTAATAGTTCGTTTTTTCGCTTGCTGTTGTACTCTTCATAAATTGTCATATCTAATGCTATGTCAATTTCGTGTTCGTAAGGTCCGTAGAGAATAGAAAAAGGTGAAAATCCTATTGACGAGTGTATAGATTGATTATAAATTAACGTGGCGGTAATCATTTGATTTTGTGGGGTTTCGTTCGGTTCTTTCAGCTTCAAAATTCTTATTTTTTCGATTAGAGTTGAATGTAATCGTTCTATTGGGGAGTTAGAGTTAGGATTATTGATGGTGGTAAAATGTAATTCAATTTTATGTAATTCACAATATTCTTTAAATGTCTTGTTGAAGAATTCTTTTCCTTGGTCACAAACGATTCGTTTTGGGTAGTTATGATGGCTAAAATAGTGCCGAAGTTTATTTAGTATTGTGAGGCCTGTTCCGTCTTTTACAAAATAAGCTTGGGCGTATCTAGAAAATGAATCAATTATGGTTAAAAATTTGCTGTTTTGAAAAGAGAACGTGTCTATAAAAATGGTATCAAATGGTTTGCGTGCTAACAGAGGGCCTTGTAATTTAACGTTGTACGGGTGCCTTTCATATTTTGATTGTAAGCATAATTCGCATTTATTTATCTCATTTGATATCATCGATTTCATGTTCGGCCAGAAGTATTTCAATTTTAGTTGGTTATATGTTTCTACGATACCTGTATGGGTATCGTCGTGATATTTTGCAATTATATCTTTCTGATCTTCTTCGTTTATTACGTCTTTATGGTATGAGTTGGAAAAGACAAATTTTACGGTACTGTTAAAATATGTCTTGCATAAGTCGCTTAAGGCATTTCGTAAATCTGGGTCTTTACAGTAAATTCCATATGTTAGGTTTGGTCTAATGATTTCCTTGATTATCCTAGATAAGTCTTCTTTTTTGTTTTCTCTTGTAACAGAAACAGTGTAATGATTTCTTTTAAAAGGTCTTTTTAGGTTGATGTCGAACTTGTCTCCAGCGATAATAATCAATCGGTTACTGAAATTATTTACGGCTTGTTCAGATATTGGAATTACTTTTCCGTCGTCTTCTTGGCTAACAGAGTGCACTGTGTTATGCAAATCCTCAAGAATTGTTTCAAATTCCGACGAATTCTCGTGTAACGTATTTTCTAATATTTCATCGAGCTCGTCGATGTTTGGTGGTTCTTGTAGTTGTGGTATGATTGACATTTCGTCGAGTTCCTTATTGTTTATTTCGATGCGTGACAAAGCGTCGGCCACTACATTTTCTTTTCCTTTCCTGTAAATGACATTAAAATCAAATTCTCCTAGTTTTAGTTTCCATCGTATAAGTCTCGAATTTGGTTCTTTTATTTTGTGCATCCATACCAACGGATTGTGATCTGTTTCTATAGTGAACTTTCGTCCATACAGATAAGGTCTGAAATGTTTCGTACCATCTATAATCGCTAGTAATTCTTTTTCTATGGTACTATAATTTTTTTCAGCCGAATTGAGTGTTCTAGAATAGTATGCCGTGGGTTTATTGCTTTGGCTAAGCACGGCCCCTATGGCGACGTTTGAAGCGTCGGTAGTCAAAATAAATGGCTTATCAAAGTCAGGGTATGTCAAAATGGGTGCGTTTGTGAGTAGCTCTTTGCATAACTCAAAACATTCCTTGTATTCTTCGTTGTTATGATCTATTTTGGAGTCTTTCTTTAAACATTTTGTCATGGGGGAAACTATTTTAGCGAAATTAGCGATAAAGCGTCTATAATACCCTACGAGTCCTAAAAATGATCTAATTTCTTTTATCGTCTTTGGTATTGGATATTCTTGGACTGCTTTTATTTTAGATGGATTGGGTTTGATTCCTTCGGGCGTTATGATATGACCGAGAAACGCTACTTGTTTTGACAAAAATTCTGATTTGTCCAGTTGCACTTTAAGATTCACTTCTTTAAGACGTTGAAATATTGTCTTAATATGAACTAGATGTTCGTGCAAGGATTTCGAAAAGATGACCACGTCATCCATGTACACAAAACAGAATTTGTACAAGTACTCTTTAAGAACGTCATCCATTAACCTTTGGAAACTTGCAGGTGCATTTTTAAGGCCGAATGGCATACGGAGATACTCGTAATGTCCATTATTCACGGTAAAGGCTGTTTTCTCGATCGAGTCTGGATCCATTTCGATCTGATGGAATCCTTGCGCCAGGTCTAACGTTGTAAAATAAACGCATCTACCGAGGTTATCTAAGATCTCTTCGATACGAGGAAGCGGATATTTATCTTCTATGGTTTTCTCGTTGATTTTGCGATAGTCGATCACCATTCTATATTTTTTCGTTCCGCTCGCGTCCATCTTCTTTGGGACAATCCAAACAGGTGCGCTATACGGTGATATTGATGGTTGGATAATCTTATTGTCCAGGAGTTTTTGGATTTGGTTTTGGATTTCCAGTTGCATCGATTTAGGATGTCTAAAAGATTTTACGTAGATCGGATTTTCTTCAGTAGTCCTGATTTTGTGTTTAACGCGGTTAGTAAAGGTGAGGTCGGTGTCTTCATAATAAAATATTTCACGAAATTTTATACATAAGTTTGAAATTTCTCTTTTCTCCTCTTGGTTTAAATGTTCTGTTCTTATTAATTCGCGGATGTCGTATTTATTCGATGGCTTGACTATTTTTGGTTGTCCTAGATCTAGGTAATCAGTGGGTAATACATTAACTCGTTCATTAAAATGTATCTGGACTCCTTCAATGGAGCTTGGTATTTTACATATTCCTTCTTTCGCTGTTGCAACGCATTCTGGGATTTCAAAGTCGTCTTGTATTTTTTGTCGAGGTATAAAGACTTCGCCTTCGTCAATTGAAACAGGAATATTGAGGCAATTTCCATTAGAGCTATTTATGTTTACTTGATTGTCATTAAATTCAAGGAAAAATGGTATGCGAATATTTCGTAGAGCAAGTATTTTATTTTTGTAATCCAATTTTGCTTCGAATTTTTCCAAATCTTTTGTTCCTATAAGAATGTCAAATCTTTTGTGCCAGTTTATTATTCTAATTTTCATAGGTTCTTCTATGCCTATTTCTGCTAATATGGGGTATTCTAAATTTTGATTTGATTTAGTTACGTTATTTAAGCTTGAAACTGTGAATGGTTCAAAGTAAAAATAATCTCTAAAATTTGAAGCTACATCAACATTAATAATGGAATCGGTAGCACCGGAATCTATTAAAACTTTAAGATTTAAATAAGGTAAATAAAAGAATGGCAGTTTGGCTTGTGAACAAATTGAATTTAGGTCGACGGAAGTTGTGAATTTTCCGAGGCTGGTATATGAAAATTTTCTTCTTCGTAGCAATTTTCTTGTATTCCGTTTGATGGTTGGAAATATAATTCTTCATCTTCGGGTTGTCTTATTTCAAAATTTTCATAATTATCTTGGTTGAAATGTCTTTCCGTTTCGGTTTCATTATTGAATAGTTCTTCTGAAATAATTGCGGGTCTATTCGCGGCTTGGTATTGATTAGGTTTTCTAGAAAATGCACTAGTTTGCACTGACATTGGTGTTGGTTTACTATAATGCGTTCTTTGCATGGTTGAACCAGGTTTTGTTCCAAAAACTTGTTTGTTTGTAGGAAATCTTGCTTGTTGTTGGAAAGGTTTATTTATGGAACTGGCAAACGGTCTCGGTTGGAATTGAGGCTGTTGTTTTTGTTGAAAATTTGAGAAATGGGTATTTTGAATTGGAAATGTTTGTCTAGGTGTAAATTGTGCAGGTCTCGCTGGTTGTATAAACGCAGTGGGTTTCATATGGCGTTCATTTTGTAGTTTTCGCACGTAATCAGTGTAATTATTTTCTTTAATTTTATTGTCGTACATGCGGCATTTATTTAAGGCTTCTTCTAAGTTGTTTAAGTCAAAGTTCATAATATACGAACGATAGGGTTCTAATAATCCTGAACAAAACATTTGTACTGTTTGTCTTTGAAATAATGATTTCTTAAATAAGAAAATATTTGGATTTTCTTCATGCAATTGTACATATTGTAATAGATCGTTTTGAGCTAATAAGATTTTGTCATAGTAATCATTAAAAGTTTCATTTTTTGATTGAATGGTACTACGCAAAGCGGAAATTAGCAGTTCTTCATTGCGTTGGTCACCGTATTTTCTTAAAAGTGCTTGGCGTATGCCTGGCCATTCAACTTCATTATGAAAATTAAGATAATCTCTAGCTTCGTTTTTTATTTTAGCTAACACCGATACATTAAACAAGTAATATTGAGTTGGCGTTAGTTTGTTATCTATAAATTTTACTAAATTATCTACACTCGATATGAACGTGGATAGATTGCTATCCGGTTTAAACTCAGGTAATGAATTTGTTAACGCAGTCAGCTCTTGAGTTTGAAACTGAATCAACGGCGGTAACTGTTGAGGTGCATTATTAACAATCGATTGAGCTGTCGCGGGATACATTTTATAAGGTTCGAAACGACTTTTGTTAAAAGGTGTACTAATTTTTTCTAACTGTGAGGTATTCGTAATTTCCTCTAATTCTAATTCAATGTCGCTATCTGACATTAAGTTACAATAATAATAATACAAAAATAAAAGAAGAAAGGATTCAAAAACTTACAGTGATAGGAGGATGGTTGTCATTCCCACTCTCAAGCTCACGTTTCGCTCTAGATGACTCCTTTGCTTGGTGTGTGTGATGATTATTTTCTTTAGATTCTTTGGATAATTTCTGAGGTGTTGAAACACTCCAAATTCAGGTTGGCTCTAGGTTGTCACAGGACGGTGATGTAGAAGTTTGTTAATTTCTTGATCTTCCCGTAGTTGACCCAATAAGTAAACCAGAATAAGTGAAATTATCCTGTTCGCAGCGCCAATTATGTTTCACACACGAATAATTATATTTTTAAAAAGATTTATTTAATTTAAAGTTACAAAAATACAGTCATGAATGTTACAAGCTTACGCCTAAAGAACAAAACAACAACTAACTTGAGGCTTGATTTAACATCAGCTTTTATAATAATTACATACTGTTTATAATGTGCATTTTGGATATGAAATTATACAAATGCATTATAATACTAAAATTATACAGATGTGTTTAAATATTAAAATACAAAAGTGGTTGTAAAGCTTATCAAAAAGAAGTGGTAATAAATTACAGTATCAAAGGGTATATCTTAAATGATCATGATGGATGCTTCTATTTATTAGGTCATTAATATAACTTTCTATTTATGTGATTTGAATAAATGCAATTTATTATAATTAGGTAGGGCGGATGTAGTACGCTTCCTTCAGGTAGAAGATATTGGTTCGATAGAAGTTGGTGGACATAATTATATACATCGGTATAAATTTAATTTGA
The DNA here is from genome assembly GCA_911387805.1 of Cantharis rustica. Classification (NCBI taxonomy): domain Eukaryota; kingdom Metazoa; phylum Arthropoda; class Insecta; order Coleoptera; family Cantharidae; genus Cantharis; species Cantharis rustica. The sequence goes on from OU426879.1 coordinate 44,798,552, forward strand.
ATACAATTTTGAGAGAAAAACCTTTTGTATTTATAAACTGAAATAATATTAGATAAGGAATTCTCTCAATTGCAAATTTGAAGTTATAAATATCTTTTCGACAAGTAACTGAAAGTAAAGTTACATTTCATCTAAGAAATTTTCTAAAATTTTATATTTACTAAACTTTCATGCATAAATTTGAAAAGCTCTTTACAGCTGTATAATTTTTATATTATTTTATTTAAATCTTTTATTTTTGTTTTTAATTAAATAAATTAATTTAATTCTTTCATTTTATATATTATCAGACCATTTACAGATTTTAATAAAATTTGTACTAATATATGATTAAGATGAAGATTTACTGGTTTATAAAACTATGAATTTAGTTGCTTTTAGATTATAAATCACCACTAATTTGCACTAAAATAGAGAATACAACGAAGATTTACAGATTTAAAAAAATTAAAATCGGCCAATTTTTTTTCCAATAATTTGTTAAGTAATATTTACCTCAAAATAAATATTATGAAATTTGAAATGAGTACACTAACGATTTTTTAAATTGTATCAAGATATAATTTCTAAATAAAGTGTTATAATTTAAATGAAAACATAAAAATAATTTTCTTGTCAAAGTTAATATTAAATTAAAATTTGAAAACATCAAAGCTAAGTTTGCACAATAAAATTTAAACAACATTTAAAAACCTACGAAATAATTTAAATTTTATTATGTTGGCTTAACACATTAAAAATTTTTATTTAATAACGAGAATAAAATTTTTAAATCATGTTTATAATATTTTATGCTTTACTTGTGTGTACATGTATGTAAATACATAAATTTTACTTTAATTATGAATCGTCTTTTATTTTTAAATTATATCTGCTAAATCTCTTTTGTTCTTTTTCAAACTTTCTTATATTCAAATTTCTGTTTTTCTATCTAGTCTTTAGTTTTTATTCGAAAAATATTCTCTAAATAATTATGCGAGCTTCGTCTTAACATTTTCGGAAGATTTTCATAGCTCTAACGAACTTCAAGTATGAATATATTAATTTACAAAAAAATTATTTCTATTTTATTATTTACAAAACTATTTTTTTTGTTTTAAAATATTAAGTAATGACTATATTATTATAATATACTAAAATATTAATAAGTAATAGGCACAAAATAATTTCAATAAGCTATGCACGGATAAATTTAATTCCTGCTCTGAATAATTTATATATTGAATGAATAAATTATTATGAATAATAAAACAGTTTTCCGGTACAAATAATTTTCATTATTGGTTATTTTTGTTAGTTTTATCCTTTTTTTTTTGTTTGGTTAAACGTATAACAATGCATACATATTTGTGTGTACTTGATTTATTACCATGTAACCCCTAACCTATTTGCCGGTCGGAAAAACTGTTACAAAATAAAAAAGAAACGGTAAATTTACACCTAAAAACTTGTAAAAATATTTATTTTTCAGTTATGTACAGTGCAAACTTGCATTTGTGATAATCTAATTTCCTTCTAGAATTATACTTCTTTTTGGCGTTAGCGGAAAAAGACAAATAAAAAGAGAGTTTAGATTCCTACAAAAATTGGGTTAGTTGAGTATTGATTAATGTTTGATTCGACCGATGAATGATTAACAACGATTATAAAAGAAAATTTAGAACGGATAATTTATCTCCAGCTCGAACATAAATTAATTATTGATTATACATAATAAAAATTATTAATTTAAATAAATAACTTAATATTTTGAAAAGTAATACGCAACGAAGCTAAACTGAATTTACATCTTCTTCGGGTAAAAATGTAATATAAGTATTTGTTCAGATGTGTCGATCACACCTTCAACCTTAAAAACTCATCTAAATATTTACACAATTTATTGTTATACTCAACAAATTGAAATCGTCGATTGTTCCAATTAAATCGAAAACTTTCAGAGAAAATTTCTTTGGTATGTTAAAAAATAAGAGCTCAGCTGATTTTCTATAGGAAATTTCCTTTCGACTTAGTTAATTTAGTTTAGATAAATTAACTGGTAAGAGACTTTTTGGTATATAAAATAATTATTAACAAAAAGTCATTACAACATTCATTAAGGTTAAATTTCTCGTTATCAAACCGTAATATAAAAATGTATGAAGATTATGCCAAACTTTTGTAATATTAAAAGTTTAAAACTTATTTAGCACACAATCAAAAGTTGAAGTTTTCGGCTTCATTTAACCAAAATATTAAACGAATTGGTGTGCTTTATATTGATTTTAGCAGATAGAATTAATTATGGGTAATTCCTGAAAATAATATAATTCAAATTATATAAGTTTGACTTTTTTATTTTATACGTATTTCAATGACATTTATCATAGCTTTGAAAAACCATTTAACAAGTACTACTGAAGATGTCACACAACTTAATATTAATTACAGCTGCATTACTCGTCTGATATCTCTTCATCTGTAAATAGTATCACCATGACTCCCATTTTCATTAGTTTTTATTCCCTGAGCACAGCATGACATTGGCACTGCACAATTGCATTTGTAGTTCTAGCAATAAAAGTTGGATGTAATTTAAAATCTGACTTATTCGTAATACAGCACACAACATATTACAAAGTTTTCATATTTTTTTTTTTAAATTTTAGTTCAGAAACATTTATATAAAACAAAAACTGTGTTGCACTAACACAAAATTAGTAACTTTTGTATAGTCGATATTACTGTTTTGCTAATTAGCTAATATGAATAACATTTATCTATGGCTACATAGTAGAGACAAAGTTGTACTGTTTCATGAAATAATTAATGTAAATTCAATTTTCATCTATGATTGCAGAACCACACATACACCAATGTTTGTTCAATTAGTTTTCGAAAATGTAATCATATTAACAATAGATAATAATAATTGTATTGGAAGCTATTAAAGAAAATATAATAGTAGACTTTTTAAAATTTATACTAGGTACCTTTAGAATATTAGAAACGGCATAATAAAAATCTGAATTAATTAATTTTCTAAAGTTTATTTTATTTTATTAGACAAAAAGTTGTCTACGGGTTTGGTTGAAATTTTCAAGAGTTATTTCAAAAACTATATTATTTAATAGAATTTTATGAATATTTACTTAAGATTTCTGCATAGCTATTGTTATAATATAATAGAAATTATTTATATAGTAAAACTGTGACTGCTGTGAATTTAACTAGCAAACAATTTTCAGTAAATTCCATTTAATCTAAAATTGTGGTTTTAGTATTAAATTTTGAAAATATAAACTCATACAAAGCACCTACCATTTTATAAACCACGGTTTAAACATAAGTAATTGCATTGTCAGGATTAATTAAATTAAGCTTTCTGAAATATCTTAACGTAACAGGTTAGGTAAAATGAGTAGTTAGAAAATTAGGTTTTCTTTGATATTCAGGATGACTGGAAAATCAAAATGTGGTAAATTTATGTTGTATTGCAGTAGTGAGCAAAAATATCTTGGAAACAAAGCCATTAAATAACAAAGCTTAGCATACATTTTGAAATAAAGTCCCAAAAGCATAGAATTAACAAAATTTAAAGCTTTAGACAGTAGGAACGCAGTAATTTGTCCGTGTGCAATGTAGCTTCGTAGGTATAAAATACGTTTGCTGTTTCAGTTGGAGTAAATTTACGAGCGTGGAATAAATCAGTTAAACACAACTGACGTAACGTTTTAAATCCACGTCATGTTTAGTGATCAAACATCAAATTAATAAAATAATAATATTTATATAGACAATTTTCCACTCAATTTAGCACAACAAAATTTAAATCTAATTTTAGATATGAAAATGCTAAAAATACGAAAGAAGCCGTTCGCGTGTCAAAATTTCAGCTTTTCAAGATGTAAAAATTCTGTTCGGCGGTAATAATGTCCTCTCTATTTAATTTTAAGAAACAATTAAAGCGTTAAATGTAAATTTTAAGGGTGGTAAAATGTATTTAAATTTTGAAAGCTTTTAAAATCTTTTTGTTAAGAAATATTAGAATTTAAAATTTAATTAAAGTCGACGCTTTTTGAAACATAATTATGTTATTACAAAAACTTTTATGACGTAACCGTTTCCCGATATAAATTAACGAAAACTGTTTAAATAAATTATTATATTTGTTTTACTACTACCCCTCGCACAGGGAGGGAATTGACTTTTCATAAATTCTACCCCTTGAGCTCGCAAACTCATAAAACTATGCATTTCAAAGAATATACATTGCGGTTTGGTGCTTTTAAGTTGTTTTATTGATTGTCTGTGTTGCTGACTATGTTGAGTGTGTGTGTAAATTATTCTTTTTGAAGTGGTATGCATGAATTTATGAATAACTAAGAATGAAATTAAACCAACATTTCTAAAAAGACGTTTAACTTATACGCCGACGTTAAGAAAATTCTAATTCTTTGTTTCACTATTTAATTCAAAAATTTTACAACGCGAAATTCATTTTATTGATAATTTGATTATAAAAACACGTGGTAATTAATTATTCCTCAATTATTCATAATTCAGTACTTTCTAAACTGATTTAGCAAGTAGGTATTAAATTTTGTGCAATAAATTAAATTTATGGGTAATTTCGAACAGGTTTTAAAGATTATGCATAATATATGGTTAGGTACTTTTTAGTAATTGCTCGACTTGATTATCCTGAAAGGAAATGCTTTCTAGGTTTTAAATACTTGTGGAAACTTTGTGTAATCCTTAGAGAATACCTAGAAGTATTGAATTACCAGTTTCAGTGTAAGATAAGGCTTTTTTTAAATCTAAGTATACCTCGGCTTGATGGAAATGTAAAAGAGTTGCATTTTTGAGTTTGTGTGTGAAGTGGGAGTTTACTTTAGACATAAAAGTTTTATGATAAAAAAGGTAAATCCTGACATTTATACTCTCGTGTGCAAACATCAAAAATGAAATTACCTCGATATTTCTAGTTTTATTATGTCTTGCTACTGGAAGAAAAGATTGTTTAACTAATAAGCAGTTGGGAAAATTAAATTAAATTATAATAAATAAATAAAGTTCTTAGAAAACAAGAAAACGACATAAAGTTTTTTTTCTTTAAATGCCCTCGTTTGGAAGTCACAAGAGGCTGAAGTTTGGAAAACGAACCGAAAATCGAAAATATGCTATACTTAAATAAATTGTAACTCCGGTTCAATTATTATCCTATAAGCTTCTTTAAAAAAACATTTTAAAGCTATTGAATGAAGCTTTCGTTATATATTAATTAAATTTAACAATAACAAAAAATTGAAATATAAAATTTCAGAATGAAGATAAAAAGATAAAAAGATAAAAAAATAAACTACAGGATTGGTTTACCTCTGAGACAAACTTTCTTATTGGGGTACACTTTGAAGCTTTTCTATTATAATTATTATGCATTTAAATTAATGCAAATGACTGGTACCCGATTTTAGGAAGAAAGCTTCCGGCTCGTAGTTTTATTTTAGGGTAAAGTATTAATTAAGAGTTAATTAAATATTAATTTATTAATATTACGAATTAATGTGCTAATTTGAAAGCGCAAGTAATAATAATATATTCAGCACCTCATCTTCAGAAATAGAGGAAGTAAAGTGGCAGCGAACGTAGAAACGAAACAAATTCATTTGATCTTGGTAATTCATATTCTACTTTCTAGTAGCTTAGTAGAACCACACTATAAAGGAAAATTGTGAGAGGATCTGGGAATTTTATTTTCATCTCAAATATTTAAAGCTAAGGACGTGAAAATGTACCTTTCTTAGTTCTGTTTATAAATTTACGTGGTTAAATTATAAAAATTAAATTTTCTTGTTAAATATTGCACAATAAATTGTATTTTATTTTTCTGGCAATATTAGTTGTCGTAAAAATGAGTATTGTTTTGAACATATTATAGCAATCAATAATCTATATTCTCGATATTATCTTCTTTAATAATATTAATGAATTATATAATTATGGTAAAAGCAGAACCATAAAATAAAGTGTAATATAAAGACTTTAAAAATAACTCTCTATAAGCTAATATTTGTAATTATAATTACAAGTTTAACGTAAATCCAAAAATAAATTAATTCATAAAAAAAATATAAAAACTTAACTTAATTTCATTTTTTTAATTTATTTAACAGTTATAAAAGTTAATTTCTTTTAGTTTTATTTAAACTTTGACATTTACAAAAATTGTTAACAATAGTTTTATTTAACTCTTAAGCAAATTTACCTTGAGCAATAAATAGAAAGGGTACATCAATATGTAATCACAAATTATACGAAAAACCCACACAATTGTTTCCAACTTGAAATTTTATTGAAAAAGCTGTCTTTCATAATTAATTTTTATACAAATAAAGGCGGACGTGCTACGTTGGAAGTGGATTAATTTAATATTTTAATTTGAACCTTAACATTTAATTATACAAAAAAAGACTTTCTACAAAAATTAAATTTTATTATTAATTGTGATTACAGTGATATCTTATTAAATTAACAAATACAGTTGTAGTAAATCGCATTTATAAATTCATTCAAATGCAAAAATTTCAGAATATCCAAAATTGACATTAGACTAAATTCACGATATTTACTTATTAATCCATTCAGGCGCGTTTTATTGAACTCAAGAATAAACCCGCATGAATGGATTAACGATACAATTATCTGAGATTTTGTGATGTATACTAATATTGGTATTAATCTTAAATTATAGATTATCTATATAAAAATACAATGCAGGATTAGACGGATTGGAAAACGAAATGCAAAGTTTAATTTTATTTCGACCTTTTTAAACTTGAAAGCACAAGTGGGAAGCGTAAGAAAGTCAATTGCTGCTTATGTTTATTTTATATCCAATCGGTTCAGTATGTTTTTTGTTATTTCTAAAAAGAAGTGTAGCAGTAGCGGAGGAGACTGGTAAATAATGCCACCCGCAGAGAAACTAACAAAGAGGTCGAGCTATCAAGTTTGGATTTTATGTGTGGGTAGGGTGTTGTTGCAATTCAACCCTCCAAAGCTAGTTGAAATAAAGATGTTGATTGAACAAAACAGTGTGAAATGTTTGGAAAAGTAAAAGCTACCCACTACATATTTTTATTTCGCTCTAGCTGCTCAACTAAAAATATTTGTAATAAAAAAAAGAAATAATGTAAATTTTAATAATACGAAACCTAAATTACTGGATATAATTTAATTTGAAGCTCTCGTGCGTTGATTTCCGAAACAAAATTTATTTAAAATGGTACAAACAGCAAAGTTTTCCTAATTCCGGGAATATTATTTCAGCTCGTTAACTTTTGTCTACATCTAAAAAATTAAACTTGAAACTTGAATGGCTCTCGACTCTGATTAACGCGGAAATTAATGAGGCTTTAAACCCAAATTACTTCAATTATCGGTTGTCACTTTTAAGTTCTTACAAGAAAAGATAATGTAACACGTTGTCATCATTTTAGTTAGTTAAAAAAGCTGTTTTGCTTTCATCAACAACGCTGTTTTTAAGACCAAATATTCGCGTTTATATTCTAGCATAATTTTTCAATTTTTCTTATTAAAAATGTTCACAAAAATAATTTAAAATTTTTGTCTTTTGTAATAACTTGAAAATAATTTTTTTAATAATAAATTTAATAAAAACTGCAAATTTACCTACTTCAAATGTAATTCAAAGTTAATTGAATATTTAACGCCTAAACGTAACACCCTCTTTGGAAGTTAATTTCGTTCCACGATAATCCAACCTCCTTTTGGTAAACTAACAGCGTAATTCGATCGATATTATAAGATCTTCTTCGTGTAATGCATAATATTAAAATTTTAATTGAAGTTCATCATATTCAATGAATATGAACAGAACTCGAATTTCAAATTTGTGTTTCACATTTTTAGACTTTTATCAACTCTTTGAATGTTTAAATTAACTTTAATCCCTTTTGCTTCCGTAAATTGGAAGTTTTAAAATATATATAGTACCATATATCCGTTCCATCACTGATTTAATATATTATTGCTTTGAAGTAGATATTTCCTGCAAATTTATGGTTATTAAATTTTTATATAAAAGAAAAACCAAAACAAATTATTTTTATTATTATAAAACTACTAGTAAGGCAGTTTTCAGCAGCATCTCGTTGAATCATCGTTACCGCTATATTATAAATTTAGGTTGGTCGTAAATAGACCAATAATATATTCAACCAATTCGGAAGAACGGACATAATACATAACAACATAACGCAATTTATACGCAGTATATGGTTATTATTAAAGACGGACCCCTATAAGACCTTAAGATATACACACATATAGGATAATATATATAATATGTTAACTTAAAATTAAAGTGAGCAAAATTTAAAAATCTTTAAATTTTCTAAATTTTATCTTATTACATTCTAAATATCCTCTAATATTTTCCACAATCGAATTTATTGAATTTTGAATACAATCACGGGCGTAGGACGATAAAATGCACCATGGAATTGAAATTTTACATTAAAGATGTTTATGTAATATAAAAAAGGACATTATTACAAAGCGAATAAACTAAGAATCTACACACTTTTTTCCTTAAAATTAAGGAATAATTAAAGTCGCATTGTAGGAGTCGTAGTAGGAGAAAGTTTTAAAGGATGGGGAGCACCTCAGTTGACTGTTGATTATGCAGTGGTTAACATCGCTGAATAAATCATACTTTATAGAGCCATGATCATGTAAGAGGGTGGTTTTAGTAGTACAGCGGGACTCTCAGCAGCCTACGCTCCCGTCCCGTTTACTTCGGCCGCTTCGAGTCGTTTTGACAAGTGCAACCAAGGTAAATCTTGGATCGTCGGTTTTAAACATTATTACAAAATTTAAAACCTTAATTCAATAAATTACCGGTGAACTAATCGAGTACAAATTATGCTCAAAAATAGTTTAACAAAATAAAAACTCATCACGGGCAAGGCTAATCTTACGGTAACAGCGAATGGAATGTATTTTTGTACGTTTTGGCTCTTTGCAAGCGTATTTTTGAATGATCCTTAAAATTTCATTTATATAATTGAAATATATGCCATTTCCTACTACAATGACTTTAAAATATTTTCAAATTTGTAGTGTACTTTATCGTCCTATTCCCTACAATTAACCATATTATTGCAATCTTGTTAATATATTACCATGAGATCAAACTGTTTTTAATTATTACCTAAACATAAATTGTGTCAATATATAATATAATTATTTACATTATCTAATATTCTGTAAGCTGGCTTTCAAGGAAATTCGAATTTATTACTAAAACCTTATTCAAATTTATTGGCTAATCAATTGATTAAATTTTTTTCTTAAAAAAAGAAAAAAGTAATAATTAACTCTTAAATAATTTTTGAAGCAAACCGAAATATAACTAATTACTAAAATAGTTAAGGTTATTAACATGTGATAATATTTTTTTATAAAATTAATTTTTACATGTTAGATGAAATTGAAATAAAATTTAATTCATAACTTACATAATATTGTTCCAAGACTATTTTAATGAAGGTTTGCCTGATGAGATTCCGAAAATCGAAACATAAAGTTATAACAGTATGTAGCAAGCTATATCATTCATTAAAATAGTCTTTGAACAATATTATGTAAGTTATGAATTAAATTTTATTTCAATTTTATCTAACATGTAAAAATTAAGTTTATAAAAAAATATAACTAATTACGTGCCGAAGTACAGAGAAGGTAGTCTCATCGTCTCAGATTTTCTACAATTTGTTTTATTAATAATAATAGTATATTTTTGAATTTAGATTTTAAAAATTTATTTTAGATTGTAAGTACGCAAATACACAGATTCATTCTAATCATGCGCATATTAATATAATATTCATAATATTATGTGATGTTATAAATTATAATATAAGCTTTATAAGCTCTAACCTCTAAGTTAAGCTGTAACCTCTAAGCTTCTTATTATATTATTCAATACAAATTAATTTCTAATTTCCATTAATTATTCTTTTTTTGATTGACACCATTGTAATTTTAAATTATTAGCATTATATTTTGATATATTATAAATTTATTATTAACTTGTGAAATATTTTAAAACAAAAAGTTTTAAATTAAACTATTAAATTAAATTAAAAGTATAAATAAATTCTGATGAAAGCGATATCTTTCCCCGAAAGTTTAAAAAAAATATTAAATGTTATTAATGTTTAATTAACTTTATCTTAAAATATTATCATTATATTCTTAATTCGTTAAATTACAATCTATTAACACGTTAATTATTGTATAGAAATTTATATTAGTTTATTAATATGCTTATTATTATTTAGCAATAATATTTGTTTCTGTAGGAAACAGAAACAGAAAACTTAAAACTTTAACTTCTAGGGTTTATCCAGTGGCGGATTTATACTTTTGCCGCCTAGGGGCTACTGGCAACTTGCCGCTCCCTTCCCCTCCTATTTATTTTCTTGTATTTTTTACAATTTTATTTTATATATTTTACAATTTTAAATGTTACAAATTAAAAAATACTCTAATTACCAATTGAATGCGATGCTAAAATTTCTCTTTAAACCACGCTTTCGTTCCTTGCTTCTGATAGTAAAAGATACTAATCTAAATGATTAAAAGAACTTTCTTCGTGAACTAGATTTTAAAAACGAATTTATAACATCATCAAAGTTCAATCTTTTGGTTAGCTCTGATTTGATAGTCAGAATTGCTACATCTCGAAGGCATAATTTCATAATTTGCCAGCATAAAGTGCATAATTTTTTATTCTTTTCAAAACGGAAAACGGCTTTTCCGCTGAAAAAAGGTCTCAGTGCGATATAAACATAAGGGTATGTATCTTGTCGTTCGGTGTCATGCAGCACTTAGCAACATTTAAATATTGATTTTGGATATTCTTCCAATTCTTTCAAGAATCCGAAAAAATTTATACAGATTTTTTCACATCAAGGTCTTCTTTGCCAGCACTAATAAAAAATTCAAATAACAAGTAGAGCTCATCATACACAGTTTTTCTTTTTTCTATTACGATATTAATTTAATCTGTCAATAATTATCATATTGTAAGTTAGTATTGATTCTTAAATTTTCTCTGCCAATCAACTGTACTTCTTCTTCTCGGGTTTCATCTGACTGGATTTTTCGTATCTTTCTCCTGTTCTTTTCATCTTTATATATGGAGTTACATTTGCTTTTGCTAGCGCTCGATTTTCATAATTGTTAAATGCTCTTCTTATACTTTGAATATACTCTAATAATGATCCGTACAATACTGATATAGTTGATAGGTCGATCTCAGATTATTGCAATTTTTTACTCGATATATTAAATTGAGATAAAAAATCTCCCTATAAAGATGACTAAAAAGCCGTTTCTAACCTTTAAAGTCGAAGAATGTAATAAGATGCTTCACATTACTAAGGCACATGACTTATGGTCTGATGAATTCTCGTGGATTTTTAAATACTCGTAATCATCAAAGCCTTCTTTGCTAATTGTGATATTCCTCCAAAAAGTTGACATGATATACAAAAAAGTTTTCCAGAACTTTCTGAGTACATTAGGTAAGATCGTTTTATTTTCTGTTCATTGATTAAGCTAGTTTCAAACATAGTTTGAGTTAGATAGCGATGTTGTTCCCCAATGGATCTTTTGGAGCGGCTAAAATCTAATTTGGAAATGTCTTGATTTTTTCTATTTTTTAGTACATGTACATATCTTTGATAGGCCACAAAGTAGGGTCATAAACCATAGCGTTTCTATGAAGTTTAGAATGTTTATCGTCACACATATCGGAGTGTTTCATAGTAGTTGAGCTTGGCTGAGGCATTGTATTAGAAAAAACTTCATTGCCGACAAGTTCAGCAAGGTTAAGTCTACGCTCAGTATTGGAATGATTAAAATCATCCTGTTGCTGTTCATTGACTGACATTTCAATTTCAATGTTTTTTTTACAATTTCTACCTCATTAAGAGGTGTTATAGTTGGGTGTAATTCATTTGAAGGCAAGTCTTTTGCTAATTCACATTTTTAAATTTCCACGTTGGTTTTGCTATCAAATGATCTATTTCCAGTGTTAGGTTTCAAAAAATAATTCCGTCACTCATAGTTTATGATGTAAGTATTGATATATTGATGTATTTTGTGTCAGTCGTTTTTTTTCGATTCAATTATAAATTATATTTTCTAAGTTGTTATTAGTTTATTCTAATCAGAATAAATCAGTATTAACCGATTATAACTTAAAATAAGTTAACTTACAATTAACTTACGTACTTACAATTTTTGCCTTTAGTTTAGAATGAAGCTCCCGGATAATACTGACAATATTAGAACGACAAAAATGGAAAAGTCGTATAATATAAAATTTATAAATAGTTTATTTTATTTTAATCAATTAATTGAAATAGTACCTACTTATCCGTCTAATAAGCCTAATTATCCATTAGGTTTTTTCCACATGTGCTTTTGGTATTTTTGCAAAAATTTGCCGCCCCTGAATTTTGCCGCCTTGGGCTATAGCCCCTATAGCCCTCCTCTAAATCCGCCACTGGGTTTATCTATAGCATTAACCTCTAAACTTTAAGTTTTAACTATCAAGCATTAAGAACTAAGCTTTAAGCTTTAGCCTCCAACTTCAAAACTTTAAGGTCCAATTTTTAAGCTTAAAATTTTAATCTTTAAGCATTAAAAGTTAAAAATCTTGCATTGTGCATAAAAGTTTTAAAAACTAAAAATCCAACATAATTAAGGTAAGAACGGTAGACACATTGCCTGCTTTTTCGACCGTCTAGCTATCACACGATGTGTTTCTGACTCATTTCTGTCATGTCATGACTCGTGTCTCTGACACGCAAAGAACGGTAACCGTTCTTACCTTAATTATGTTGGATTTTTAGTTTTTAAAACTTTTATGCACAATGCAAGATTTTTAACTTTTATATTTGATTAGAGTATCACTCGAGAACGCACGTTGGCGCGGTTCCTATTTTTGTGTAGTGACGTCGCGTATAGCAATCCACATAAAGTGTGAACCAGTAGCTGGTTTAGTGCACATAATTAAGTCATAACACCAAGTAAACGGTACTGATGACGACTAATGAGTCAGAAACACATCGTGTGATGGCTAGACGGTCGAAAAAGCAGGCAATGTGTCTACCGTTCTTACCTTAATTATGTTGGATTTTTAGTTTTTAAGCATTAAGCTCTAAGTTCTGAACTTTAAGCTGTAACCTATAAATTGTAAACTTTAAAATGCAACTTTCAACCTCTACGTTTTAAACATGGCCTCTAAGCTTTAACCTCTAAGATTTAACCTCTAACCTCTAATCCTCAATTATTCAAACTCTAACTGAGAACTTTTAAAAACTTTTTAAAACTTTCAACTGCTTTTCAAAAAAGGATATGCTCAACTCTGCTCAAAAGTTCCTGCTTTTAATTTTCTACAATTTTATTTTTTAATTCAAATGTCCAACCCCGCTCATTCCTATTTAACAATAAATTATCTACTTATAGCATGAGCAGGGGATTTTAAAAATGGATTGCCATATATATCGCAAGCAGGAGATTAATTACAATTTAAGTTATTTAGTTTTAGAACATTATTACAAAGTGAATAAACTGCTAGTACAGCGTTTGTCAAAACGACTCGGAGCGGCCGGAGCGGACGAGACGGGAGCGGAGGGTGGACCTTTTTGCTAGTTAGGAGTTAGGAGTAACCTTTCAAAAAATAATTTATTCAAAACACATAACTATTAATCTGGGAAATTATAAACTAGAATAAACTATGTTTATCATACAATAGAGGAAGAACAAAAGCTATCTATCGCTTGAAAAGTACGCAAAATATTTAAGACAGACATACTATTAAAAGTTTTTAATTAGGTTCGGTTGAAAAATTTTAAAGGAAACAAATTAAAACTTTGAAAAAAATTTGAATTAATTTTCTTTTATTAGATTTTGTTAGATGGATAACAAAATTGCAAAATTGATTGAATCATTCTATGTGTTCGATCTATGTTGTAGATGTTTTCCCGCTCTACAATGCTCAATCCGGTCTACAATAGTGGTTTGGCCATCACTATAATTTATTTAACTATTTTCTAACCTATTTGTTTACTTTATGAAATTTTAAAGAATGAAATAATATTTTGAAAAAGTTCTTAAAAATTCAAATAAAAAGAGGATAATTAGAATTAAAACTAATGAAAAAGTAAGCTCGGAATTCTTCCATTGGCAATTTCAACTTCCGGAGTTAAAACTTTTTCTGCAAATTCTACTTTGTGTAATATATTAGAGTTATAATAGAGTTTATAAGTTGGTCAAGATCTGGAGACTTGCAGAGAGTTCTCCAGATTCATAGATATTTTTAACTTTACAATGGCTAGCATCTGAGAACTCCGAACGGAGATTAAGCGTTCAACTTTTTAATGTTAGAAATAAACATTAATCTGGTAGCCTCTACAAAGTCCCAGAATTTTGCGGGCCATATTCGCCTAAACAAATTACTATTTTTCTTGAAATCTCAACAAAAGTGAGTTTACTTATTTGGGTTTTTTTATTTTTTTTAAGGGTAACTTTTTAATGAATTTCGACAAAATTGAAAGATATCATAACTGTAACAGTAACAATTTTCCATACATACATACATACATAAATATAAACACATAGTGCTTAAAAATGTATGTACTTTCCATCCAAGGACGGAAAAGCAATTGATTTAATATGACAAATTTTGTTGGCATTTTCTAATTTTTTTTTTATTTTTCTGCAACTTTAAATATGTATTTATTTATTCTATAGAGTACAATTTAATAATTAATAAAGATAAAACATTTATGAAAACTAACTAAATGTAACAATTGGAATTGAATTTTAAATTAAGCTTAAATGTTACCAAGTTAACTTTACTTTTATAAAAAGTTCTTAGACTAAATTAAAATTAAGTATTGTTTTACTTATAGAAAGTTACTAAATATCACAATTGAATTTGTTAATTCTTTAACTTAAATATCACCAACTGTACTTTCATAAAAAGTGCTTAAGTACATTGAAATTTTACAATTTTATTATGTTTTGGAGTTTTGGTGGTTTGGTTTAGAGCAACAATTACATGCTCCATTTGTATTTAACAATTTTTGACGTGAAAGTTCACCGAATTAATTTTTTTAGCGATTGTAAAAAATAGAAGTTCATGATATTAGTGTTAAAAAGAGATTATTATTCATGAGATTATTTTTTTTGAGATTTTGATTTTAATTTGTAATTTAAATTTAATATCTGTTCTTCCACAGTTTAGAATTAATTTATAACTTTTTTTTTAGTTTGGAACGTACTTCTAATTGGTTCGATATTTTACTGCGGTATTGAAAAAAAAATCCCTTTCAACATAAATAAATAAAATTTTGTTATTAAAACAAAATGTTGAAACTAAAACAGCTATGAATATTAAAACTGAATAAATTCGAAATGATATGCTAGAACTTAGTTAAACAAAGACAGTTTTAATCCAAATCCAACTGCAATATCAGGTAATCTAATTGTAAGTATTAAAACCAACATCTCTTAAGGCGACGGCTCAAAAGCAAAATATTTAATATAAAAAAATATTATTTCCAGTTTGGTAATCTCTAAAACCCTTAATTCATTGACGCGGTGAAAACTGTTACTAGTCTCCAGATTGTAAAAGATTAGGCGAGTAAACAAAATTCGCCTACGGCTCGACCTAGATCCTGTCAGATTCCCTCCGGTTAAGTAAATAATTTTTTTTGGTTATTAAACAGATTCGTTAAAGCTTTTGCAAAGTCTTTCCTTGCAGTTGAAGTGTTTCAGAATTTTTAAACGTGATTAATCGCACGAAAAAGAGGCACGTTTAAAAATATTTAACTAGGTACTGTAACTTTTAAGCAAAGTTAAACTTTGAAAATTTACTTAGTGAAAGTTAATTTTAGTGTATTTTTAGCAACAAGGTATTCAAAAACTCGATAGGATTTATGTCAGAATCTATTCATTGTAGGCAGACGTTCACCAAGTTCCTCTTTGCATTACGACTTGGCAGATAGTTTCAGAAAGATAATTTCAACAACAGGCAATTGAAGAAGTTTTAGTTCGTGTAGCGGTAGAAACAGTAATCTGCTACGAACAAAACACCTACATGTTCTGTTTCCAATTGACTCAACAAGCAACTCTGTTGGATTTGACAAAAAAAATTTAATATGCTAAGATCTGGTCTTAAATAGAGTATTACAGATTATACAGGTTGGCGTGAAATAGGATTCTTAAAACCGGGCGTAACTGGGTGCGATAGCTAGTATCTACATTTATAAAGAAAGTTTAAAATTTTTACTTGCATACTCCAATTTAAAAAATATATTTAGGAAGGATAAATTTGCAGCTTTGTTTTAAAGACAGGTTTCACGGTAATAGGTTTAATTAATAGGATGTTCTAATTAACGTAATTTAAAATAAATGTATTTTTAAATGTTGTAAGTGTCTACGTGACATTACAGTCCGGAAACGGATAAATGAAACGCTAAGCAACTTAGACAAGGTGTGACACTAAGATGTAAGGATATCTTTATCCTGGTTGTGTTATTAGGTCCTTATATTCCCTTAAGAGAGGTTTCTCTGACAATCAATTTAAAGAAAATTCTTCAAAATAAGTTGTTAGAGTTTTGAACATTTTTTAATCTAAAAAAATGCTCGATAGCAAATAAATAAAAAAACATTACAAAGAAGAAGGCTTTATAGAGCAACGACATACTTAAATTTAAAAATTTAGTAATTAAACAAAAATTGTTTACCGTGCCGTTATTTTTTAACTTTAAGGTGAAATAACTGAATTAATTTAGTATAAAGGATAAAAAAATAATTAAAAGTTGTAATATTTTCAACTTAATTAAAAAAAGTTTAATTACAAATTTTAGAAAAATTACTTTTAGCGCGTAAAATAATTTTTAAAATGACCCCAGCGACGAGTTAATTGAAAAATGAAGAATAAATTTCTTGAATGAGTGTAATATTTAAAAAAAATTTGAACTAGGGATTTGTCGGTTTTAAAAAAATATTTTGAAAGACATTGAATTAAAAAATAATTTGCAAGCTACACCAAATTCCAGTTTATAAAATATTTTAATTCGATTAAATCCTAAACACAATAGCTTCATTATTAGTGGAAACGTATAATTCTCTTTGGTTAGCAAAATTTAAGCGCGTATTATATGCCGTTTTAATTGGAATAAACGTATGATTTTGAGATATACGTACAATTCTAAAGCAGACAAATTAATTTTATCAGCGTTTGATAACAGGGTTAAGCGAACATTTTGCACTACAAGATTAAGATTCTTCTTTTACATAAGAGGTAAATTAAGTTCATTAAGTTTGTTTGAGATAATGTTTACGTTTACGAGAGGACTCGTAAAAATAAATTGTGAAAAATATTTAAGAAAATATAATCGGGTTCTTTAAATAGCTAATTAAAACAAAAATGTAGAAGCGGAAATTGTACTCAAAACGCCGCTTCGTATTTTCGAATAATAATTTCTAATTGCTTAGAGCAAGTGTATTAAAAATGAAAATGTTGCCTGTAATTTACAACAAATATTATTACCAACAAGAAATTACAAATTTTGGAAAAGAAACCTTCAGCGTAACGTGGAATCCACATCACAACATGTGATTATTACTTAGCAACAGAGAATTCATTTTAATTCCTTTTGCATCATATAAAGTAATAATTCGTATGATAGTTTCATTTTGCACTACTCTGTACTACAAATTTCAAACTAAAGTTAGTCGAGACCCTCGGTTCGATCCCGGACAGAGTAAAAAATGTATTTTGATTGTATTCCTTTGGCAGGCAATGACAAACCATAGAGGTATCTGTTAAGAGAAACCTTCTAAAAAAAGGCGTTACCAAGCCCTCATCAGAGGAAAAGAACCTAGGAGGAGGGACAACCAATAAGCAATCGGTGTTATTGGCGGTTCTATATTTGTTTTCATTATGCAAATCAGATTTAAAATCTGAAAAATGATGTTTATAAGATTTTACCGATCAGTTATTATTTTGAATAAATATTTTAATTGCGTGCGTGTCAAGCACCTAGTTAAGTTAAATAACCGACGAGTTCCTGCACTCTCAACGCGGTTAACCGCTTTTAATATCAAGGGATTTAGTAGCATAATGTATGGTTGAGCTTGCCGATTATTACTAAGTACACTCCTATACTTCATATGATAATAATTGAAATTAAAGATATTACTGAGTGCTTTAAATTCGTTTAAAACACTAATCTTGTCGTTACATTAAAACTAACAGTAAACTTCATTCTTTTCAAATATATTAAAAAAAAAAATTCCTTTTTTCCACATTTATTTTCAACATATCTTATAAAGCATTTGTGGGACAACAATCAGCCTTCGTATGCCTTTTTATCACTTTATCCTCTAAAACTTTGATCTCTTCACTTTTTATTCTAGAGTCAATCGCTTTGCAGTTAAAAAGATCATCAAGTATCGACCACATACGGTTGTCCGTATAACCTGCGCGGCAAATGATACTTTTACCAATTGAACTGCAATTAACTCAGGAACTATTAAAACTAAATTTAAAAAAATAAATGTTTAGCACCAATAACAACAATTACTAGTTCTCAAATATTGTGATATTTAATAGAATATTATTCCTAATCAGTGATAACTGGTGCTGGAAAAGCCATAGGACCCATCTCTCTCAAATAGAAATATTAAATTATTTTTAATTCCCGAATAATAATCATGATTATTTATTCTAACTTGAAATAATATTGTTTTATACTATGCTACTGATGACATCGGCATAAGTTACTACTTTACTCTTTTAGTTCATGCTATAAAGTGCACGATTGTCAACTAAATATAATAAAAGTTTTATTTTCAAACATAGTTTATTACTGGGGTACCTAGGCTTCAGGGAGAGTACCCAGGAGCCAAATAACTACTGATTTTAAGAGTCTAATGCCCGTTTTCACCAACATTTATTTAAGAATTCCTTAGTAAAGAATTCTTAACGCTAGGTATTCCATAAAGTGAAATTTGCATTTCACCAACATAAGAGTTTCTTAACCAGCAGTTCCATTGCTAGGTATTCTTTAAGGAGGACAAATGAACTAATGAGGGTCATAAATGTCATATTTGAATTTGTAGGTTATATTTAATGGCGGCATTACGGTTGTGTATGATTATTATGTAGTTAATTTTGTTAATTATGAAGCAGGTACTGTAAAGGATTATATAAACCGTTAATATGTGGTGTACATACATAAGATAACAATGTGAATCCTCAAGTGATGGCAACTGCACTCTTCAAAAATATAACAAGTAACGACCATGTTAAATAAATAAACCATAAATTGTTAATATTACATTTATTATTTCTTAATATAAAATAAAAATAAACTTGACAAATATGTAATTAATAAACTATAAAAACACACAGAAGTTATGGTTGATTAAAATAATTATTTACAATAATGTCTCGCGTTCCACCATATCTTGCATTATTTTGAATTTCTGCAGTCACTTGGCCATTCTCGATCAAGTGATTTATTCCCTCAACTTCATTTGGTGGAAGTGCTTCCTTCGCCTCAATGCAAATATTGTGCAATACAGCACAAGCTATCACAACCGATATAGCTGTTTGCAATTTCAAACGTATACCTATAGCTAATACAGGAAATCTTCGTTTCCACACACCATATTGTCTTTCAACTGTATTTCTGGTATGAATGTGTGCACGGTTATAATTTTCTTCAGCTCTATTTTCTGAAGTGAAGTGATGAAGTGTACAACTTCATCATCTGATGAATCATCATATTTTTCTAATCTATCAAAAAGTCGAATAGCATCCACGGCTAGAGAAGAGTGTAGAATAATGCACGGCTATTCAAAATCAACATGCACAAACACTAATTTATAACCTATAAATAGTATAATACAACCGCTAAGGAATACCTAACACTTTAGGGGTCGGTAAATCGGATTCCTAAGGTTAGGGATTTCTTAATACCACTAAGGAATTCTTAGCGCTTGGTGAAAACCAAATTTGACATAAGAGTTTCTTATCTCAAGTTAAGAAACTCTTAACGTTAGGAATTTGTTGGTGAAAACGGGCATAAATTTTCTTATAATGACTTCCGTGCTTTGGAGAGTTGATAATCGCCACCATTAAATGTTTACTAGAAACAGGATTACAGGCAATCCCAATCAAGCCTGAGCAACCGTGGGGTCTAGATATTTAAACCTTTCTTGACAGAGAAAGAGAGTGATTTTCTAACAGTGGACTGAAAAGGCTAATAAAGAAGACTAAATTTTTTTTAGTTGATAGCTTAAAATAATAAAACCAACTAATAATAATAAAAAATAAATTAATTAATAAATTAATAAAAAATAATAAAACCAGACATTGTTCTTTATACATAAAAAAGACTAGAGAGTCAGGCGGGCTATCGACTGCGATAAGTTTCTAATGTTTAAACAGTATGATAGTTGCGCGGCCTGAAGGACGCACCGGTCTTTTATAACCTCCTTTATTTTTTCGTTACAGAAATGGCTTTTTATACACCTACACAGTACGGATTATAAAAGTTTCAACGTATTATTAAAATGAATATAAAATTCTTATGTACGTTTGTACGTACATTTGTCTATTCTTTTACGTAGTGCACATCAGTAGATTAAATTTTTTTTGTATGGCTATTAAAAGCGCTACGCTCTCAGTCATATAAGGAATCACGCTTAGGCGGATAAAAAGTCGTAATTAATAGGAATACTCTTTTTTTTCTTTAGGTTTTCTTTCAAGCCTGATATTTTTTATCGCTTATTTATTATAGCTTTTTTCTTCTACAGGAGTGCTGCAATGATTCCAACTAAAGTAACACTTTTAAATGTACTACAGAGCCATCGTCTCGTCGAGCTGTAGTCTTGATTCCGGTTATACGTTTTAGGCAATTTGTTTTCCTTTCGTGCGACACTGTCTTAAATACCTTTAAGCGATACGCATATGGTAGATATTGTTGAAATATTTGACGCGTGATAGAATAAGTAGATGGGATAGAAAAATAACCTAAAAAATGAATTTTTTAAGTCTATAGTGTGGTAGTTAGTAATTTTAAATAAACAAACTAAACAAAATGTTAAAATAATGAATTATAACTGTTAAGTAAAGAATACATACTTACATAGAAAAATAATATTTAAAAAACAATAAAAACAACAAATTAACATTTAACAGGTTTGGACTAAGAATATTTGAATACACAATTTTGAAAAAATTACGTTATAAAAGATGAAAATTTAAAATATAAAATAAAAACTTTGTAATGCGATATAAAAGCCTCTATTTCACAATTATTATTGATTATCAGTCGTATTTAACATGAGAAACCAACAAATTTAAAAATTTTAATTTTAATAAATGGAAGAACGTTTAAGTTAGACATGGTAGTAACAAGTTTGAATTTATCACATTTTGATTAGTGATAGGAAGCACTCGGTAGCTCCCATTTGGTATAAATTATCCGTTAGCAATTAAATATTTTATTTTCAACTTGAACGAATTTAATTTAATATCTAGACGCATAAACTTGTGGAGAGTGTAAGTTTGCTGGAGCAAGCTTGCTTGAGGTTTTCGTTTAGAGCACTATCGTCCGATTGTTAGGGTTAAACACACTTGTTTAACCCGATACTGCTGGGCTCATAGGTTAGAGGTATCATTGTATATGGATTAATTTGTAAGCTCATTGGCAGCTACCGGGTGAGTAGCTTTTTATTACTTCTAATCTGTTTGGGCCAGTATTTGAAAAAAGCAGCTTTATTTTGTTTGGTGACATTAAAAACATATTCAACGGCGTATCCAAACTTTTGTTTGAGACTTTTTTTTTGATACATTATGTATGCTCTTTGAAAGCATCCTCACGGATAATTTGTGTATAGATGCCCACGTTACATTTTTGTATAATCTACTTTGTCTTTGACATTGTGTTCTTTTCTGAAGAGGTGGACTTAACAACTAGAAAACTTGAATTTAATAACTATATTATATTGCTGAAAATAACCATAAATATTGCTTGATTTACAGAGGCGATGTAAATAAATAAAATAAGAAGTAAAAACGTAAAATTTTAATTAGCAATTAGTAATTAGATAAACTGGAACCTTTTATAAAATAAACAATGAAATTAAAAAAATTAAATATTTTAAATTTTGGATAATATTTTTTAATACACATAAGTTGGTAACATTATATTTTGACGTTGCTGATCATAATTAACTTTAGAATTTAATATCTGAAAGAATAATTCAAGTAAAGGATTAGTAATGTATTTATATCGTTGACGCTCTATTTTAACTTGTAAATTATAGTTCAGACAGGGGTCAGTAATAAACAATAAAATTGTCTGGCGTTTCTAGTCTTGAGAACTGTCACGTATGTGATCACACGATTTTAACTTTTTCCTATCGATTATTGGTAAAAAGACACTTTTCTAAGCATACTAGAACAAATATTTTGTTGGATTATAAATTAGTTCTCGAAAAAATCGAATTTGAAAAATTTAAATTTACATGTATTTTAGATACACCTTTTAACACGGCTGCATGATTAGCCGTTTTTGTGTAAGACAAAACAATTTAAAAATATCCCAGAAGAATGACAGAACTTGCCAAGGATGGAACTCGAAGCCATAGAACTCGTCCGGGTGTCGACCGCGACTGACAACATTAAGAGTATATTAAAGCACACGTACCGTCAACAAAATGAGACCGTCACCGACAAGACCGTACCTCAACGTAAGACCGACCGTCACACATCGGGTGTATCATATTACATTTCCCTGCTTTTCGTAATTTTAAAATGCCGTTATTTTGACAACTATTGCATAATCCAATAAGAAAATTTTTGCGTTAATATACTCAATATATGATGCTCAATAGGAAAAAGTTCAATTCTTGTGATCACATACGTGACAGTAACCCTAGTCTTTATTGACCCAATATTAAAGCTACAAAAATATATATAAATAAGTAATTAAAAAACTTACAAATTTTAGATTACTGAAAACATAAAAGTGAAAAATGAAAAAACTGAAATTACTTTAGATGAAATACTAACTAATTAATATAAGAGATAAATGGAGGTAAGAAGGCCACCATATTCCAAAAATTACGTTTTTTTTTCCAAAAACCATACGTACAGGAACTTAATTTCTCTTGAATTTATACTTCAGAGTGATTCAATTGTCTTTTTTTATTTTTGTTTCAAGAAAGTTTTAATTTCTTCGAAATAATAGAAATTCTCGTGAGTTTGTTTTTCATTCCAAAATTTAAAAATACCTTTTTCGAATTACCTCAACCTATCTTGGATTTAATATTTTTGGTGTCATAAGACAGTTTTCTGTCTTCTCTTTTGTTTTATTTATTATTTTCAAAACTAGCAAAATTACGCGAATACAAAATGCGATTTCAAACATTTGAATAACAATTAGAAACAAATGAAATAATTTATTGTGATTTTAAACCCGGGACTGCATTAAGTGCGGAGATGATCATTTAATTTGTTTCCAAACATAATTTTTGTTTTCGAAAATTATAATTACAGTATACATAATACGTGTTTACCGGCTTAATAAACCATTATATAATGTATTAGATGGCAGTTAATATAGGATATAATGAGTTTTAGCTTTTAACTGGATGTTTCAATAGAAATTAGACCGATTTTTAAAAATTAATTGATAACAAATTTATATGGAGCACTGTGGGGATTAATTGAGTTTAAAGATAATTATCAATCAACTAGTAAATAGATAACTTTCGTGATATTCCATATAAACTCACTTTCGAGTTTACTCATATTGTAAATAACTAACCTATTTCCTTTTTAATTTTCTATAATTATGTCATTAATACTATAGTGGCAAGTTATTTACATAATATATATTGCTATGATTTACTAATAAATTATGATAGTCACGAGTTGTGTTTATTTTATATATTATTCTAATTATTCTAACTTTTATAATACAAAATTTTGAATCAAGTTACATTTTAACATTTCTAATGTTGGTTTTAAGCAAAACTGACATAAAGAGAACAAAAGGCAATGTACTTCACACAAATATGCTTGATGTCGTAAACTTCATCTTTCGTGATAATAACAGTATATAACTACTTATGCTTATACAGTCGACGAAGCATTACAGCGAATATAGAAAATACTTTTTATGAAAAACCCCAAGAAAAAGTAAATGAGCTCATCTTAGCAGCAAAATACGAAATCGTTCTAGTTATACAAATAGGTTCTACATCCTAAAAGTCATCCAAAAAAATTCATTAAATTAATGTTAAGAAAACATACCTACATCGACAGCATTATTACAGTAATGGATTGTGCTCACATATTTATTTAAGTTTTCAACAAAGGAAATTCGCGAGCGAAATTTTCAACTCTAATAATTGTGTATCTTCAGTTTGATTTTAATTATTCTACGATTATTTTCAATTTGCCCTCACAAATAATTCAGTAGCATTCCCTTTGGATTATTTTAAACCGAGGACAGTTTTCATTAATTGCAGAATGCGTATTAAATTTTGTGTTGATAGGTTAATGCTTGTTTTAATCTTTCAATAATCGCAGAGATAAAACCATATAATAATTTTCCTTTACGGGGAAAATATTTTATCGTTCATTGTTACATTTAGAATATAATCAAATAAGTTCACGTAGAAATATTATGTAAACTTACATTATGAACTTGGAGTGATATTTATGTTACGCTTACTTCTGATGCTCCGTTTGTTTTGCTTTGTTGTAATACTCTTTTGATATTACGTTGTCGTATCATAAACTTAAATTGTTATCGTTTAGTATGTTGTTTGTGTATGTACTATTTTCTCCATAAAATGTAAATTAAGTTTTTATCAATTTTATTACACATTTCAATTAAATTAAACTGTAATGCTTCCTCAAGCATATTTGGAAAACATTTTTGGAGCTGATCTATTATTTACGGTTTTAAGAGAACCGCTCCCGTTGAGATTTGAATCCTATCTCCTGATAATATTAATCCCGAAAATTACCCACAACATCACACAGGAAAGTTTCTCAAGTTTAAAAGTTTCTGATTTACACAATCTCTTTGGAGATTTGAACGTGTGGGTTCATAAGTCGATGCATTTTAAAAGTTAAATGTAAAGAGTTTGACTTTGTATCGATTTTAAAATCCACTGTCTGCTCTGTTCAACTACATACATCTTTACTGTTAAGGTAACGTTTGGATTAGCCGTACGTTTAAACGGAAAACTTTTCGAGAGGTCGACTTAGGGATGGATAATTCTAGGTTAAGTTCTAACTGTAACCGTTATAATAAAATGTTAAATTGCTGATTCCCTTGCAACAGTTATAATCTTGAGATTATGAATGCACGCTAATATTGCGACCTTTACAATTTGACTAGCATTCACATTAGAGATTACTTCTACTGTATTTTCACGTATAATTACTTAAATTGTTGCTTAATTTGTAGTTATCTGTAGTATTGCATTATAAGAATTTGCAGGAAACAATCACATTAAAATAGAGTACTTTAATTTGATTGGTTCTTGCAAGCTTTTATAATGCAATCTCAATTTGAATGCTGCTTTACGATTTCCTTTACGATTACAATTCATTATGAACCACGCTTTAGTTTTCGATTCAAAATAAGTTTGACGAAATTAAAATTTGAAGACGTCTAACCTTATTTCGTAAAGTAAGCAATATCGAATGAAAATAACCTGCAAGAAAGTTGAGGATCCCTACTAAGAATAGAGTGGTTTATTCTATTGAAATGCATAGGGAGTTACATAAAAGTTGAATTCAAAGATGCACGAACATGAAGAACGCTCGAAGGGATAGACATTCCATTAAATTTTGTTGGTTTATTTCACGAGGTATGTACATACCTCAACAAACAATTTCTCCTTAAGATGAATTTTAAATTAGATTTAGATAATTAATTCAATAAGCAAGCTGTATTCAAAATTACATTTGTATGACCTTTTGACTAAGGTGTACACAGAAAAATTCGGCTTACTTTGAAGTAAAAGTTTGTAGAGTTGTTAAAGTAGCATTTTAAAGTGCCCCACCAATTTAAAATGTTTTAATGAAATTATGGTAGAAAATAACGTCTATTACAATATTACATAAATGAAATTTTAAAGATCATTCAAAAATACGCGTACAAAGGCCCAAAATGTACAACAGTACATTCCATTGGTTGTTTCTATAAGATTAGCCCGGCTCATGGTGTGTTTTTATTTTGTTAAACTATTTTTGGGCACTCGAAAATTACTCCTGACTAGATTTTAAGGTGCATCGGAGTCCTCTCCGCTCCGGTTACTACGGGCCGTTTTGACCAATGCTGACAGACCGGTTCTATTCGGCAAAGGGTGAATTTAAGAATTTCTATTTTAAATAAATTTATTAAATGATGTTAACAGCTGCATAAACAATAGGCAACTGAAGTGAACTCGTTTTACTAAAACACGCTCTTGTTCGTATTTACGTGAAGCACACGGACTGCCAACTTATAATTCGACTTTTATCGACTCTTACGTGAAAAGTCGATATTTGAAATTTGATTACTTAGAAATTTTAAAGAAAAAAGAGTTATTGGCTTCAGTTTAGAGTAAAACTTGAATTCTGGGGGACGCTAACGTGCTAAATTATTGAATACCTATGATGCGACGTGATTTTTATAGAATTGTATAATTATTAGAATTGGTATCGTCACAAGTCGCAGTTGAGAGATGATGTCTGCATTTGCAACTAACGGTAATATTAAAAAATAATATAAAGCAGAACTTAGATGTTCCGAAGGAAATACGTAAGTAGGAAGTTGTTATATACCAAAATATTGACACTTTACAATTTAATAATCATTACTTTAAAATATTACTTTTGCAGTTGGTGTAATATATTAGGTAAACAATGTTTCATCTGCAGAATTGCAGAGATAATCAATTATCCTTTGAGCATTGATAAATATCTACAATTTTATCATGACTCTTCTTAACACTTTGCTTTTAGGTAACAACCCTCCGCATATGGCGCCAGGTTGTTATTGAAAAATGTGCTTTCAAAAATCGCATTAAAATTATTTCGATGATCACTTATTTTAACCTTAGGATATTATTTATTATTATTATTTTTGATTTTAAATAATGGTAGTGCCAACATTTAAGGTTATGGGCCCAAGTAAAATATATTTGAAAAAATGCTATTCATAAATAATAATCGCAGATAAACGTAGTTTAGCCAAAAAAGTTACTAAAATAATTATTAATTCAATTAAATTTATTTAATTAAATTTAATACCCCAGTAGGGGCCGTCGTAGTCGTAATTAATCTGCGGAAGCAAGACATTATTGGAAATATATTTAGTTATGTTGTCAAAACTTATCGAACCGTTCGAAAACTAAAGTAAATATTTAATATAATGTGTAGTTTTATCATAAAATTAGTTCAGACAAAAATTGTAGATCATATAATTATTTATAAAAAATGAATGAATACTTTTTTCCTAAGAGCCACCGTTTCTGAGATATAACGATTCAAAAAGTTGGAAAAGTTGTAATCGTCATCATAATGCATAAGTACGCCACGTATATACATAAATCACTGAAGCTGTAATATAAGTAAAAATATTTTAATTATTATAATATATTAATTATATTATATTCAATTATATTCCATATATGTGACTTGGTCTACGAAAAAAAGGGTCTTAGGTTTTAAAAACTCATTTTCCAGTTTTTTGCCGATTCGGATTGAGTTTGAGATGCTCTTTCACATAGTGAAAACCAAAGTCATAACTTGTTTAAAAGTTCACTTAAAATTAAGAGAAAAAAGAGTGCAAATACGAAAAAAACAGAATTTATTTTAAAATCTGGAATAAGAAAAATTGATAGAATTATGAGATAAAAAAACATGATCTACTTTATTTGTATCCGAAACTAAGGACAGCTGACAAGTCCAACTTAACGAAACTTTGTTCCATATCATCTTGTGCCTGAAAGCAATCTAGTTCATCATTATCGCCATTCGAATTAACATCGTCGTCAAACCTGTCATTGTCCTGGACGTTGTCTCCATCGTTTTTACGAGAATATTGTCTGTAGCCGGCACTGAACTTTCATCAACACTCTTTTGTAATTTTTTTTTGTGATGCGAAAGACTAACAGAAACGATTGCATAAACGTGATAACATTCATAAACTCGTTTCTTAGGAAAAAAAACTATTAATACATTTTTTATAGATAATTACATGATCTACAATTTTTGTCTCAGATAATTTTATGATAAAACTTACCGTTTTGCTGAAAATCGCGAAAAACCAATTTCTTTTACCTTTAACCTTGAATAAATTCTTTTCCACGTACCGAATCGATGATGACTTTTTAAATTTCATTTATAATTATGTCTTAAACAATTTTACCAATTTTCAGCTTTTCGGGAATTATTGTACCTTCGAATGTTTAGATTGACCGGACTAATTGTCATTGTTTATCTTTATGGTTACAGGTATTTTTATGTCTAATTGAAATATTTTTATTGAAAATATCTTTTGTTAATAATAAATTTAATTTAAAAAAATAAATTTACCGAGTGCTTTTGTCAAGTGGTACTATTTTTCTTTCTATTTTCAATTGTAAAAATATTTATTTATCAATCCATCGGTTTTTTAAAATTTTATGAACAACGGTCATGTTTTTAAACACATTGGCATTCAACGTGGGTAATTAAACATTAGAAAACTTAAATAAGATGTGTCAATGTCAATAATAACATACTAATAATGTACAATGACAAAAAATGTTTTCGAGATTACAATTCGAGAATTTTAGAACAAAAAGAAAATATGAAGCACCACTTAATTATATTGCTTTAAGTATAATGTATTGCAGTGTTTTTTTCAATAATCATAAGCCCAGGCACTTATAATGTAAATATGATTAATTTTCTAAACTTTTTAGTATTAACAATGCGTTAAACAGTGCACTATCTTCTATTGTAGACTAATCTATAAGAAATAAGTACATTGGTAAAAAAAGCAAGCTTAAGAAAAACACAATTAATTGTCTTACATTTTTTGTAATGTCGCTATGCCCTCTGCGCTTTAAATTGTAAAAATCTCACATACCACAGAAAACCGCCTCGCTGAAGTGCACACATCTTTGTAGCAAGAGACTCTTCATAAAATTTTTTTTCGTTTAAATAATACAATATTTTGCTCATACGTTTAAAATATAATTTTTATAAATAATTTTCAGTTTTCAATTTTTATTTAAATGTGGTCATAAATTATTTTATATAGTCGATCCAAGATATGAAAAATATAGGTGGCGCGTCGTTTACAAAGTCTAATTTACATCGGGAAACATCAGATAATTTAAATAGTACTTAATCAGAAACACAGAAACTTATTTTTTAAGGAAGATGTGATACGTGAAGTAGTCACAGAAACTTTTTTTCAAATCAACAAAACAAATCGATAAAATTTAGGTGCCAAGTACATCGTGACGAAATTATATCGAAAGGGGTTTACTTTTATATCTTTATGAGAGTCAAACAGTATTACCGACAAGAACAAGGAAAATTTAAAAAACATTCAGCGGTCGATAAAAAAAAATCAAAATTGCATAAGTCGTAATTATGATTATCCTTTTCTAATTTTGTTTTAATAATTTCAGCTTTTTAATAATTTGTTTCTCGTTTTTTATTTCTCAAAATTACATTAAATCTTGAAACTAATAATCCTTATATGATTATAATATGCTACTAATTTAGTTATTCTGAATTTAATAAAATTATTACATTTCATATCTTTTTATTGTACACTTATTAACTTGTTAGTTCAAAATATATACCTAATATGTTTATAATTGTGTCTAACACAATAATTAAATAAATAATTTGTTATTAAGTTGTTTATTTATTTCTTGTGGGTCTCTAAAATAATATTTCCGATATTACTCCATAAGACCATTATAGTATTAACTCGAACACATTGTCTGTCTCTGTCTAGCATTGACGGGGACGTTCGTAGGCCATGAAATTTGCGTTGTAAGCTCACCTCTTATATTATACATCCGTGCTTTACATCTATCCTATTTATGACTTTATCCGGTTCAGTTTAGGCAACATGCATAGCACTTCAATCGCAAAAATTTTGTTATTGTAATACGGTCTAACTTCAAAGCAATTTTATTGGTTTACATTTCAAGATCGTCGCTTTAGTACAAATTCCAATATTTTTCTTAAAAAAAACCAGACTATAGTCACAAAATGTTCTTACGTATTCCGTTGCGTAGCTGTCTGGCTTATCCAAATAATACGTAGTGAAATAATTTCTAACTTCACCAAAATTTTCAAATTTCTATCTTCGAACACTTTCATTAAATTAAATAACCCCTAATTTAAATCAACAGACGTACATCAGTTCCCTGACCTTCACGCTCCCTAGCATAACGCAATTTTTTTACTTCTTTACCAACTTCGTAACAAAATAAATTAATTTACAAATTTTTATATACAGGTATGTAACAAAATTTTAAATTCAAGACATAATAAACTTTAAAATTCACAAAAATAAACAAAACATAGTTTTTAACGGTTTTAAAATACGACAATATATATTGTCGTGCATTCTTTTTAATTTCAATTATAAACTTTTGTAAATTTCAATTTAGCAATCCAAGGCGACAAATTGTTATGTATTGAGATGTTTTATATATAAAAATATTCAATTCTCTTCCTCAAACTCAACGCAATTACCTCATTTAAATTACAACAGACTTCTTTCAAATTTTATAATTATTGTTCTCAAACTTCCAAAACTATATAACCACACGCCTGGTTTAATCAAATCATGGAATTACTAAAAAAAATTTTTTTTGTTTTTGATAAAACCAAATTACATATTATTTATCTATCCGCTATATTGTCTCTCTCTACCAACCTTTTAAAATCAAAATTTTTTATAATTTAACTAATTTTTTTATAAATGAACAAAAATCATCAAAAAATTATTTCACATTCCCAAATATTAAATTGTAGAAAAATACACCACAATATGAATTATCTGAGAATTTGGAATGATTTGGTCAACTAAAGAAATCAAGAAAATTACTCGTTTGTAGTTTTATTTTTATATAGTATAACATAAAATTAGTCAATGGATAAGTGGTTAAGGTAATGTAACTCGATATTAACCATATCAAAATTTTTAGAGAAAAATAAAAAATGAACAAAGATTTGGACGAAAATTTTTAGAACTATAATAATTATTTATCATAATTAAAATACACAGTAAGTATATTATTATCGTCTTTAAAATTTTTACTAAATCAGATGTTTAGAGTTTACTTGTGAATAGTCTCAAAAATACATTGGTCTTACCGGTAGATCTTTCAAAACAAGATGTGATGAACACATGCCATCTTACAAACTTCCAGACTGAAAATCGACATTCGCCAAATACCTATTAGACACAAACCACAAACGGGGGGGGGGGAGTTATAAAATTATAAAATTTTACATATACAGAGAACGATAAAGTGATAATCTGTAATTTTTGGAAGTTATAAAGATTAATAAATCGAAATGTTTATTTTTCTAATGAACAGTTAATCCAACTTAAATAATTCACCTCTACTAAACATTTTTAATGAATAATAGCCCCCCATCCTTGTTATAACTTAACTAATTAGAGCTGTACCTACATTATTTGTTCTTTAATATTTTTTATAACCCTACCCTAGTAAATTATCTCAAAACTACCATTTTTTCAAAAATATCCCCTCTTTTCCACTTCCTTTTCTTGCAATTCAGACAATAAAAACAAAATTTTTCTGTTTTCTTTCTCTGATAATTCTATAGCATGGTGAAAACGTTTGTGTTAATATTATATTGACTGTGTATTTTAATTGTGATAACTTATACACATTTTAGTTCTAAAAAGTGTTTGTGAATTTTTTGTTTTTTTCTAAAATTTTGATATGGTTAACATAAAATTAAGCGATGAGTATCTGCTGTCAACTGATATTATTATTAACAAGTAACTAGTTATTTACTTTCCAATTTTCTATTAAAATTCAAACTAATAAAAAGTTACTATAATATTATATTATAAAAATACTATAAAAAAATTATATTATGTATTATATTATATTTACAAAACACCATATTATAATGTTTTAGAATATTTAATGGTAATTTTTTATACCATTTATATTCGCTCTTTTAATTGTTTTTCTTTGAGTTTTACGATGATTGTCAAGTTTTACTAACGTGGGATGCCAAACTGTAATAATTTTTAACGACTAAATTCATTGTCTTTTTTTATCATATGATGTGTAATAAGCTGTTACATTTTAGCGCCCAACGTGGGACTCAAAAAAGTTTATAGTAACTCTTTTTTAAGACACTATTTGCCATTATATTTCAATAAACATTTTAGTATAAAGTCAGCAGTTTCTAAAACGCTTTAATTTGAAAATATTTAAATTTTTCTTCTTTTTTTGGAAGTTTTCTGTTTATTAAGGTTGGTTACACTATTTATAATTCAAACTTACTTTCGTGATTAAACGTTCAGTAATTTTATTCGAAACATATTGGCGAGATCTATTACACTATTATCTATGAACATTATATTGGAATATATCTTGAAATATTGAGATAATAAATTTATATACTATGGGTTTGGTGTGATGTTCAATTGAGTTACGGAGCGGAAATTACATGTTTTATTGGCAGACTTCACGGAATTTCTGAAACATGAACTTTTGGTGGGATCAAAAGTTATTCGAGAATGTCGACGTGGGTAATTAAAATATTAATATTGTATTTTTATTGTTATTTTGTATATTGTTTTGAAGCTTCAAAATATTATCAGTTGAAACTTGGTATACGATTCAATTGTGCGATAGTGCTAAAACTGATAAATTTAATTAAACTTATACGAGAAAACAATAATAATGCTATATCAAATATTTGCGGTAGTTATGAAAATTTTGTGGTTCGTGAATTATAACAGCACGTAAAATGGAAAACGTTAAAAAAATAAACAACTAGAAAACTGAAGCAATTAAAACAAATTTAAACTTTTCCCGAATTTCTGGTTTAATTACATGAGAGCTACGAAAAAGTTACGAATGCATTAAGATAATAATTATTATTGGAGTTTTTTTAATTCAAAATTTGTTGGAAAGTTTTCCGGGTTTAGCATGTTATGTTGTAGAAAATTAAATTTGAGGTGATTAATACTGAATAGAAATTGCTAAATTAACCGATGTAATTAGATATTTGTAAGCACAATTGGTTCAGACAGTTTTCTAAGTTGTTAATTAATGATGCGGTCATTACGTATTTACCTATTACAGAAAATCCATTTCGTTTAGGAAATCGGATACGCAATATCTTATGCCTACTCGATAAATGTGTGTTTGATTTAATATGTTGAGTAAAGCTTTGTGGAGAATTAAAAGCCGTTTACCGAACGTCTAAATCATTACATCTTTGATCATTCAGACATAATTAAATATCCATTATGAGTACTAATTTATTCTTATTTGATATTAGGTGAGCACATAAATTAAGGAGCACTAAACGCTTTTGTACTATAAATTTTATAATAATCTATACACCGTTTAATGTTACAAGTTTGCTATCGTAATTAGATTTATTATCGAGTATAATATGTAGTGTAATGTGCTGGAATATTTAGTATGGAATTAGTAAACATCCAAGTAAGTAGAAAATTAATATTTGATTTACGTTAAGTTTGCACCCGAAAATATTTTTTTAGATAAGGTTAAGTAATCTGCAGAAATTCTAAAAAATATACTCTTTCAATAAGGATTATAAAGCAAATAGTTAAAATTGGATGTGTGCCTCTGAGAAGCAATAAAAGCTTCGGGGATTCGATTCTATGCTTCACTACCTAAAGCGTTGAGTATTTTCGATTTTGTTCCTTTGACTTTTAAATCCTATCTGTACTTTTATAAAATGTGATTTTATTGTTATTTTTAAATTTCATTAAATTTAACTTTCACAAAATAGGTAATAAAAGAAATGCCACTTTCAAAAGACTCCCTTCAACATTTGGTTCTTACACGTTTCGTTCATTCGTTTAGACGAATTTTTTTTTAAACGAATCCAATAAAAGTAAAAAGTTTTTGTGCAAATTCGTATTGTTTTTAGGGAAAACATTAGCAAAGCACTTATTTTTAACATTTAAAAAACAAACAGAAAATTAAAATTGTCAAATTTGTTCCTTTTAAAACATGTAAATAAATTAGTAAAATTTTTAACGCTGAAAATCATCAACAATTAACTTTAATCTCGAATTGAATTTTGTTTGAAGTTCTCGATAACATTTTATAGCGCTATATTACCTAGAGCATTTTTTAAACCGTTTGTAATATTACGGATATTAGAAAGTGAATTTTCCGCAGCTTCAGTAAAATATTTTTTGTTGATATTTTCTTGGTTAGTCAATTTAAAACGTTCGGGGAATAATAAGAAGTTGTAGTATATAATTACAAGTCACGCATAAATGCGAGCATCGGCTTTTCAGAATAATGAAATGAAATTAGGAACACAAATTAAATTTTTTTCGCAAAATTCGATCAATAAGTAATTTAAATTAAGTATTTCTTAAAATTAATTAAGGTTGAACAAGCCAAAATAATGTTATAATAAAATACATATTTCAAAATCAAATTAAAAATGCGAAAAGTTTCGAACTTGCTGTTTATCTTCAGTTCCCGAAGCGAATAAAATTTACAATGCCACTGTAGTATATTATAACTCGATGTATTTCTTCTGGTTTAATTAACTTTTTTCTCGAAAATTTATAAAATTATTTTATAATATTAAAACGACATAACCAACGTTATTTTAGAATATTTTTGTAGCTTTTCTTTTCAATATGTCTCGAGATGCATTGTTATTTTTCTATTCAATACCGAGTTCATGGAATCTATAAAAGTGTTTTGCAGTCTTTAACTTAAAATGAAATTTTATGTAACTTATTGTCAAAAAAGTGTTTTTAAAAGCTCCATTTTGTATAACGTATGAGATATAACGTAAAAAGGGGCGACTTGGACACTCGGGACCATTTGGACACAGTTTTCAGGTTTTAATATGGAATAAATGCGCTTGCAACTGCAGGATCTACTCACACACTTCAAAATTTATTGTTTTCTTTCTGGCTGGATTTTTTTTAAATTTTAAGTCAACTTTGCTAATGTAAATATTATAAAATATAAAGTTTTTTTTTTAATAGCTTCACATAAGAACTCACCAGCTATTACAAATTATTGTTTTTCAAAAGAAATTCCAAGTTATTTGGAAATAAATTGTGAAAAGAAATTTTCAAGTTATCAGATTTTTTTATCACAATTATTGAGATACAGACCCATTGGTTTCAAAAACCGGAGTTTTGTGTACAAGTTACTTTTTTGGTTTTACTAATTATAAACTTTTTACTAGATCACAATAGATATCTTTAGGTGTCGCTGCACCGGGGGGTCTGGGAGTTAGTTTTACAGTAGTTTTATGAAATACTTTTCAACATTTAATCTCACATTTCAACCTTAGAATCGTGGTTGTTCCTTGAATCCTAAAGATAAATCTTAGGTTTTAGATCACAACAGTTTATTCAATGCGACCAGGATTTTATAAATCACCGGTGCTGACGTCTAAACTTCGTTTCAGGATCTTTACCAGTATATGTGATCAGCTAATGAGACAACAGAAAGTCGTTTCCGACTTTACCTCTTTTGGGAATTTCTAGATTACTCTTCATATAAAATTATTATATTAAAAATAATCAATATCACATATAAAGTAATGATCGATACTAATACATATCATTTAATTATCATTATCCTTATTATCATTATAATTAAATATTATTTTATATATTGTCGTGAAACAAAATATTTCGTCCCACCCTGTGCTAAATGGTAAAAATTTGTTAATTTCATTTTTAAACGTTTAAATTGGAAAAGTACAAAGTGGGGAGAAAAGATAGAGATAGAGGCTTTTTGGCCAACTATGGCCGACAGCAGGTGCGAGACTTTATGCCCGCTGAATTTTGATAATTTTGAGAATTGTAAGTAATATTTTATTTTGATTGGATTTGAATAAAGTGGATTTGATGCGTTCGCATTATTGCGTAGTTATTTTTGATATTTTGATAATTTGGATATTTTTTGATACGTTGCTACCGAACGGTAGTAGATTTGATTAATTTGGTTAATTTGGAAAGAGCAGTTGAAATTATAAATTTCGATTTGGTGTAAAATTAGAAAATTTAAAATTATATTTGTGCGAACGAATGGTGCAATTGATAAGCCGTCGATTTGGATAAAGGTAGAAATCGAAACTTTGATCTCTTTTAAAAAGTACTGAAATTTTACATTGGATTTTTAATTATGAGTTTATTTTTGGAAAACGAATTTATTTTTTGAGACAAGACAAATATTTTTTTTATTTCGATAACGCAAGAACCCTTTGACCTTTGAAAATTATCAGCTGCTCCCGCACTCCAGGGTTAACCCGAGGCAAACAATAGGTAGAAGATTTAATACCAAACAACCATTACAATATATTGCCGTGTTTTGAAACCATAAAAATCATAATTCATTTATTTTGTAAATTATTTTAAAGTTTAATTTTGTTTTATTATTTATTTATATCATATTGTATAAAATTGTTACATTTTAGCTGTAAATAAGGTAGGAGAAAAATAAAGTGAAGAAAGTGGGACTTGAAGGTTGTCCAGGACACTTGGGCTGACGCCTTCACGGCGAGTAGACTAGCGGACGAACATCATTCCCGCAATAAAAATTTAAAATATTAATTGTTTGAAAATAAATTAAGTTGAGTTGATGTTTTTGTTTAATTTAATTGTGGTAAAGTGCAAATTGTTAAATAAATTGGAAAAGTTAAAGAATTTAGTGAAAATTTTGGTTATTTGTTAAAACAAACTTATTAGACCGACGAGCTAATACCACATGTGGAGCGTGTGGCCACACATTGCAAGGTAAAAGCTGCACATTTGAAATTAAATATTTACGCCACAAAAATTTTCAATTTAATTAAAAATTAAATAATCGAAGAAGAGCTCATAGCTACAAATAATGGATATACACCGAGCAAAGAAGGATAATTTTAAAAATAAGAAAATTTTATAAATTTGTATAGCTCGGGACATTGCAATATAATAATCATAATATTAACAATTTTTAGATCATCAATAAATCACCGACAAAGCAAAATGTAATGTAACGATTGCTAATACCCCTACGTTTTCTGAATTTCAGAAGTTTATATATTAAGTTAGTACAATAATTTTTATGTTTCTTGAACTGAAAACATTTTAAATTTAAACTTTCGGTTCTGCTATTCCTTTTAAAAGCTTTTATCTAACTTGGCATGACCGTTGTTTTTCCGTTTGCGTGGACTTACGTAAGTATTTTTTAACCAACTTACCCACATCCTATACAGGAAAAATTTGATACACAGCTTTCACTGGCGAGACATTTTAACATTTTAACATAATAGAAGTTATATTCCTTTCAACATCTACTATTATTTTCTTTTCACAAGCTGCTTATCGAATCATGTCTTAATATAAATAAACAAAGCTAATATTGTCTGTAATAATGAACTTTTAGTTTAATCTCGTTAAACTTTTCTTTAATTGTTAAGTTTGTCTAAATAAATAATATACTACTTTAAATACACTTTAATAAATTATTGTAGTAAGTGTTTAGTTTAAACTTATATGGGTTTTAAATTGAAAAAGTTTAAAATAAATTGAAATTTAGAAAAGCAATTTACATTACCTTAGATTTTTTATATATATCACAAAAATTGTTTTATATTTCAGAATTTGCATTTGCATTTCTTTTATTTAATTTTTATTAAGTTTTTGTTTAGCATTGATTAACGTCGGTTTAATAGATTTCGAATAATTTAATTATATAAATTAAATTAGCGTGTGAAGCTATTATATTCTGTTGAACAGGTATACTATTTAAGTAGCCCGATAGTATATGTTGGCAATAGATACCCCAAAGCAATATATATAGCTGTCCATTTTTATATTAGTATAATAATAAACAGTTTTATGTTAATGTAATTAAATTAAAGTCAATTTTTAATATTATAAGTCACTACGTCTTAATTTTAAACGACACATTGATAAGTACACTGCTCAAAAACTGCCCTCGCACGTTTAAGTTGAATATCTTATCAAATCTAAAACTCTCATTGAATGGCAAATAAAAAAGCAATTTTATCGCGAAGTCGGCTGGCTTGGCTTAATAGTCAACTAAATGTACAATCCGTAAGCAACTCTTTTGAAAAGCTAACAATTGGCAACGATTTATATAAGACATCGAATATGAAATTTTAGTTTTTAATTATTCTGATTTCGTATAATCAAATCTATGCTGACTGATGGACATAGAGTATAACTCTTCGCTTCTGCTTCTATAACAAACGAGATTTATACTGCATGTAGCATTTGCCAACAAAACGAAAAACTGAAGTCACTACGAATTGAATCACAACGATCCATATAAATAGTAGATAGGCAGACGTCTATTTAAGCGAAGCTGATTGGATGCTAATCTAATTCGGTGCGGTACTATTTGAGCGCAAACTGAATCTAAATGTGTGTGCTTCTTTCGATGGATTTTCAATTTAGTTTCAATATCTACATCATCAGCGACATCAGTCAAATTTATACTTGCATGTTCCTTCTCTGTATTTTCACATTTTCAGCATTATATAGATTATTTTAAACAGTTTTGAAGTTGGCATTTAGCTTAATATGAATTTATTATAATTTATTCTGATTTAAATATAATTTTAAAAATAATGCGCTATTATAAGTGGTATATGTCTCTAAAAGTCTCTAAAATTACTCTTAATTTATTAGCAATATTGTGGCGACCTAATCTTTTTTTTTATTCGCGAATTGGTAAACTCGAAACCGAACTTCTTCATTCCTACTGAGGTAAGCAAACATGATTGCAACAAACAATTCGCGATTAGTTCGGTTTCTCTTCGGAAAGAAATTAATTAAACCCTAACAAAATTAAGCCTGCTGGGGGTAAATCGCTAAGCCAAACATCGGGCAAGGACAGAGAGATATTACACTCCTGTAATCAAGTTGAATGGTCCTCGGTAATATCAGTTTTTCTGCAACTTCAATAAATGGCAAATTACTTGAACCTCTGCATATTATCCATATTTTTCATAGTCCTCTACTAAAAAGTCGATAAATTTCGCTTTGTTTGAACCACAAGGAATAAATTGTTCCTTTCTTTGAAAAATTAATGTTGGTGTGCAAATACCTTCATAATATATTGACAATGAAATATATACTTACTACTTAATTGATTACATTGTGTACAAAATAAAATCCCATTGGGACTACAAATAACAGACAACCCTCGCAGCAACACAAATTATGCATTGAATATTGAATTGGTTACATAACATGAGGTATTAATCTCTACTGTTTATCATTAATACTCGATCAGTACAAATTTTAACGAGACAGTTTACTCAGCTAATTTATAAAGTAAATTAAGCTACTACATTTTCGTCAATTTTTTATTAAGGTTGTTGTCCAATTCCGCATAAAGTTTTGGAAGTACTTCTGTATATCATAGCATCTTTATGTTATCTTGTTTAGAATAAAGTAGGAAATAAAATATTTTATGCTATATTGCACAAAGAAATAGTCTCCTTAGGAATCCTAACAATCCAACCGGAAGCAATCAGAAGCAAACAACTGGAAGTGTTAAAGGTGATCCCTGGGGAGCATTACTATATATTCCCTGTTTGGTGATTTTTGATACTTAATGATTCCTGCAAAATTTTATAAAGAAGAGAGAAAATTATTGGTTTTATAAAAAATTCAAGAAACCAATTAGGTAATTGATAGAGGAAGCTGGTTTTTGCAAAGTGCCAACTTCGGCGATATTTAATACTGCCAATTAACAAAAATATCACATTCAAACTGTATTGGATTGAGATATTTACGTGGTATTATACTCGACGCATTTACGGTAATTTGGAGAGCATATCTCGCAAAACTTGTAGAATGCAGAGTATGTAAAGGAAGCGGATGTAAAACAGAACACAACATTTCTGTTTACGAAATGTGACATGTAGCGCAGAGAATAGTCGAGAATTTTCTCTGTAGGCGACGATGCTGACGTCAACCCTCTAAATTATGGTTTGTCATCAAAACATCCAATTCATACAAAATAAAGAATAATTTATTTTCCTGTAAGCTCGATTTGTCTCGCCAATGGAAATATTTTTTCAGTGTTTGGAATATTCAGTTTGATTTATTTCTAAAGTAATTATTAATTTATTTTGATTTATGAAGCAAAATCGACGATTTTACGAAGGTAAATATATGCAATTTATTAACTTTATAATTTTTCAGTTCAACTTTAACAAAATACATTTTCTCAAATTAATTTTCAATTGCAAATTGTTTTTATAGTAAAAATATGGTAGGCGGCACTAAAGTAAATACTTAGTCAAAGTACTTTAATGCCTAGGCTCTAAAATATGTAATAAAAATAATAACTGTATTAATAATAATAATAATTAATATATTTTTGTAGTTTGAGCTCATTCGTCAATCTTACAAACAAAATACCGCCTTTTATAAGAAACTACTTTTTTACTTTTTGTGCTACAAAAGTAAATTAGCTTCAAACAAAACATTACTTTTACTAAAAACTTTAATAAAATTATTTTAACTTTAGCAATTTATTGTTAGACATGAAAATAAATCTTTTTATTGTTTTAAGAAAAGAGCTTATTTTTAAGCTTAAATTTAGTAAAAACGATCCTGATGAAAAAACAAAGCAACAACGTTGAAGTTCGGTTAAGAAGCCCTAGGGAGTAATCTTAATATTTAAAATTAAACTTTTTAGCTAATAATAATACGACTGACTCCAGAAGAAGGAGAGAGAACGTTCATATTTGAAAAAACTATTCATCTCAAGGGAAATATTATTAAAACTAATGAGTCGCTGACGGATTTTTTTAACCAATTTAATAAACCTTCATAAAATACATTTTAATTTTATAACAAACAAAAACTATTTAAGGTTTAATGATTTCAAAATATCGGTTCTTATTCTTATACAATAATAAATAATCTAGTGGAAAAGGGAAAATGAAACCCTTTTTCTCAAATGGAAATGTAAAGACCAAACAAATTTGTTTCCGTAAGTTTATAGATTGAATTCGTCTTGGATATTTTATTTCGTGACTAGCTAAGAAATTTAACGCATTCTGTTAAAAAAATACTGAATTTCCTGAAACTTTTCTTTTGAAGCTTATCTTTTACCTGTTATATATAACTCGAATTATTACTTTTTCTTCAATTTTACATAAATATTATATTTATGTATATTGATGGTGTTTGTTTAGTTGAGTTTTTGTTAACGAACTAAGATGGAACGGTAATGAATTTATTATTCGTTTGAAAGCATCATCAGCCGACAACTTTTCATCTTCAATCTCTACGAAAAGTTATAGGATTTATTTGTTTATTATGTTTGTCTTGGTTCTACTTAGGTACTTATTTTGGTTTAAATTCATTGAACAAAAAGAAAAGATAGTATATATCATTTTGTATGGGTGTGATGTTACGCAGCTCTCCAAAGGGAACATTAAGGAGCAAAACTCGTAGAATAAAATTAAAATTAAAAAAAAAGTTCTAAACAAAATACACTTGAAGTGCCATCTCAACTTGCACTTACATTTTCACATAATCAATTGGTAATAATGATGTACTGCTTTTAGTACTCGCGCGGGGGTTAAATTTCAATGTAAGCATAATAAAATAAAGTAAAAATTTTATTCTTCATACGACATCAACATGAAAATCTTAGAAAACGCTTTATTTAAAAGCTGATTATTTTTTTTAATCATTGTAAGGATTATAATTTTATCGTAATAATCCTTTTCAACTTTGCTTTTTCTTAATTTTCATCCCTTTGAAGCGGTTTTCCTTCATCTCCGATTCAACGGCAACTACATTGTTTTTACTTTCCCTTTCAAAATTGGGGCCCTTTCCAGTTAGACTGTTCACCTACCTTTTTAATTTTTATTGTTAAAATGTAGTACAATATTAGAGATTTCTTTAAGAAACTGAAAGTTTTTCCTTATCGGGGAAAAAACCTAATTTTATATTAAATAGAAAATAACTTAAAAAAGTTAGAAATTTTTAAGTATTTTTGTGGTATTTAGTAGCATGTGATGTTAAAATGATCAAACTTAACAAAATGTTAAAATAATAAAATTTTAACTATTAAGTAAATAATACATACTACTGTTATACATGACTGAGGATCTATAATAATCGTAAAATAGAGGTCTTTATATTATGTTACAGGTTATTTGTTTTTTATTTTTAAGTAATTTTTACCATTTCTATAGCGTAATTTTTTCAGAATTCTATTTTCTTGTTTATTCAAATATTCTAAGTTCAACCCTGTAAAATGTAAATTATTGTCATTTCGGTTTCGTTAAATATTATGTTTCTTCGTACCCAAGTAACATTTTGTGCTGAATATAAACTGCGAGCACGCTGTGTCAGCTTAAAATTCAGCTAGTGAGCTGCGTCAGCTGCTGATTTTTAGTAACGTCAGAAGCTGAATTGCTGCTGAATTGCTAATTTGGCGGCAAAAAACCAGCTAAAATTGCGCTGCGTCAGCTGTTGAAAATGCTGACTCAGCTGATATTCAGCACTGAATCAGCTAATATTCAGCTGATATTCAGCGCTGAATCGGCTGAAATTCAGCTGATATTCAGCATTTTGCTGACTCAGCTGATATTCAGCACTGAATCAGCTAATATTCAGCTGATATTCAGCGCTGAATCAGCTGAAATTCAGCTGATATTCAGCATTTTGAACAGCTGACGCAGCGGCTACTAATTTGGCGGCAAAAAACAGCTAAAATTGCGCTGCGTCAGCTGTTCAAAATGCTGAATATCAGCTGAATTTCAGCTGATTCAGCGCTGAATATTAGCTGATTCAGTGCTGAATATCAGCTGAGTCAGCATTTTCAACAGCTGACGCAGCGCAATTTTAGCTGTTTTTTTTGCCGCCAAATGAGTAATTCAGCTTCTGACCTTACTAAAAATCAGCAGCCAATGCATCTCAATAGCTGCGCTATTAAAAAATTATTTTAAATTGATAATTATATTTATCTAATTAAATTGTCGCCCATAATTTATAGAACATTTTATTTTATTATTTTTATTGACATCAAAAAATATAAATCGAAACGTCAGCTTAAAATTCAGCTAATTTACCGAAGCTGAAAAACAGCTGAATTTGAAGTTGACGCTTTGTAACGTCAGCTTAAAATTCAGCTAATTCGCCGAAGCTAAAAAACAGCTGAATTTGAAGCTAACGCTTCGTAACGTCAGCTTAAAATTCAGCTAATTTGCTGAAGCTGAAAAACAGCTGAATTTAAAGCTGACGCTTCGAAACGTCAGCTTAAAATTCAGCTAATGTGCTGAAGCTGAAAATCAGCTAAATTTTAAGCTGACAGACCCCAATGGCAGCAAATAATTTGCTGACCAAGTTTTTCAGCACCAAATGTTACTTGGGTAGTATGTACTATTATTTACTTAATAAGTAAAATTTTATTACTTTAACATTTTGTTAAGTTCGATTATTTTAATTTTATATTGTTTAATGCCAAACTTAAAGATTTATTATATTTTGGAAAAATGTTTTTTACTTTTTGACATATTTTTTTAATTTTTTGAGTTGCTCATTATTAGATAATTAATTAACTATTATGAAATATGATGTAGTGACGTCACAAGCTTTCCATTTAAAATAATACTGCATATTAATTCTTCTGTATTGGTTATTTAATTTGAATATATTTGAGCAATCTATGTATTTAATGTAATTTTAACTTATTTGATTTGATAAGTTCAACCGTAGACAAAAGACGAAAAGTCACGAAAAGTCACGTTTGCTTCGAATATAAAAGAACTACATTTTAATTTTTGCGAAATAGACGAAATTTAATAAAATTTATAGGAAGGGTGAAAAATTGAACAACCTTGCAACCTCCTAATAGCGTCTCTGCTCTGTAATGTAAAAACAACATGTGAAAAAGTACTATAGATTTATCGAACGAAAATAATTAATTACAAAAGAGCAATCCCATGTTACTAAAAAGTGTAATTGAAGTAAAAAATTATTTCTCCATTTAATAATTAAAAAACAAATAATTGTTTCGAATAACATTTAATCACAGCAAGCTTCCTATGTCTTTTCTATAATGTTAGTAATAATAACTGCAGGAAAACTAAGGATATATAGCTAGTAATGCAATTATGTATTGTCGTGTTTCGAAATGCTGAAAACTATTAATTCATTTATTTTGTAAAATTATTTTGAAGTTTTAATTTTGTTATTATTAATTATTAAATTATTTATTCTGTAAAAATGTAATGTAGATAAGGTTTTAGTTGCAAAGAAGGTGGGGAAAGAAAAGAAAGTGCGACTACAAAGTTGTCGAAAACACAAAGGTCATAGAGGTACGAGAGACGCGATGGCGTCAATAAGACTAGCGAACGAACATCATTCTCGCAATAAAAATTAAAAATTTTAATGGTTTGAATATTAATAAAAAATAAGTATAGTTGATATTTTGTTTTAATTTATTGGTGAAGTGCGAGTGAGAATAATTTGAAACGTTGAAGAAATTGTGATAATTTTTGGTCGATGGTCGAATACGTCGCAGCAAATTTGATTGACCGACGAACTGAATCCAGATGCGGAGCGATTACCACG
The DNA here is from genome assembly GCA_911387805.1 of Cantharis rustica. Lineage (NCBI taxonomy): Eukaryota > Metazoa > Arthropoda > Insecta > Coleoptera > Cantharidae > Cantharis > Cantharis rustica. The sequence goes on from OU426879.1 coordinate 44,843,536, forward strand.
TGAAAGGTAACAAATGTTTAACTTAGCAACGAAATTAAACTAGACAATTATTAAAAAAAATCATACAAGAGTCTCATGTTAAATAATGAATGAATCCTGGCGAGATAATTTTTAGAATAAGAAAAATTTATAAATTTGTATAGCACGGGTAATCTCATTTAATGACGCCGACAACGTGGGGTTTAAAATCACGAATTTTGAAGACGCATTAGACCCTGAGATTATTAAAAATTAACTTGTAAATAAAATTATAAACAAAAACGATAAAAATGGCAGGAGTAACTAAAATGTTGGATATACAAGAGGAACGAACAATGAAAATGCTGTAAAAGTTATTGGACACAATGAACAAAAAATTGAACAAAATGAACGAAAAAATGGATCAAAACGCGAGTGATATAAAACAAGATACAAACAAAAACATAAGTGAAATAACACAAGAAATAAACAAGAACTATGAAAAATTAGCGAACAAAATAGAAACAATAATAGAAAATAACAAAAAAATGAGTGGAATAGATGAAAAAGTAGAAGAGGATATTAATGCGGGTAGCAAAAAAATAAAATTAGACTCAATAATGAAAAGTGGAGAAGACGCAAATGATGAAAAAGTTTTAAAAGGAAAGAATAAGATGATTAAAAGAAAAAATAATAAAATAATAAATAAGATAATGGTTAAAAAAAAATTTTAAAATTATTAGGTTGTTTGCTCTAGTAAAATTATTGAAGATGATTGAAAAACGCTGTATTGAGGATAATAATGGAAAAAAGATAAAGAAAATAAAGGAAAAGATTTGGACATTAAAAAAAAATAAATTAACGCGTACAATTAGAAAATTAAAAATTGAACGAAAAAAAAATTTTGACATTGGACCACTGAAGAAGGAAATGCAGAAAAATGTGGAAATTAAACAAAATTTAATAACAATGGAGAAAATAAACGAAAAGAAAATTTCAACAAAACCATGAAGAAAAAACAATAATAGATCGGAAAGGTGTTTGAAAATGTGGAAAATTAGGGGGTGGACGAGAGTGATGCCGGACATGTTGATTCCAAAAAAAAATTTATGCTGTGGAAATACCGGAGAAGAAAGCAAAAAGAAGAAAAATTCGGATGATTTAGTATAAGATTTTAATGCTTTATTTATTTGTAAAAATTTATTGAATTTATTTTTTATTTTAAATTGAAAATTTGATTTAATACGATGATTTGAATACCTGAATAATTTAATTTTAAAAATTTTATTTAACTTGATTTTGATTTGAAAAAAATTGATTATTTTATTTATTTGAAAATTTTGTGTTGATGAATTCGATTTTGATTTGTAAAAAATTATTTAAAAATTTATTTGATTTAATTTGATAGTTTGACTTGAAATTTTAATTATAAAACATTTATGTAACGACAAAAGGAATTTTATTTTGATTTTGATTAATAATTATTGTATTATAAAATTTGATTTTATTTGTGAAATTATTATTTATTTTAGAAAGTATTTAAAATTTTTATTTGTCGAAGCACGACAACTTGGTAATTTTTAATTGCAAACACTTTGCGTTTACAACAAAAATTAAGGGGGTAAAATGTCCTGTTCCGAAATGCTGAAAACCATTAATTCATTTATTTTGTAAAATTATTTTGAAGTTTTAATTTTGTTATTATAAATTATTAAATCATTTATTCTGTAAAAATGCAATGTAGATAAGGTTTTAGTTGTAAAGAAGGTGGGGAAAGAAAAGAGAGTAGAGCTGGAAGGTTGTCAAGAACATAAAGGTCATAGAGGTACGAGAGACGCGGTGGCGTCAATAAGACTAGCGGACGAACATCATCAGTTGATATTTTTGTTTTAATTTATTGGTGAAGTGTGAGTGAGAATAATTTGAAAAGTTGAAGAAATTGTGATAATTTTTGGTCGATGGTCAAATATTGAACTGAAGCCAGATGCAGAGCGATTACCACGTGAAAGGTAACAAATGTTTAACTTAGCAACAAAACTGAACTAGACAATTATTAAAAAAAAGCATACAAAAGTCTCATGTTAAATAATGAATGAATCCTGGCGAGATAATTTTTAGAATAAGAAAAATTTATAAATTTGTATAGCTCGGGTCATCTCAGTATACTATAAACCAGGATTTATACACAGAAAAAATCTATTAGAATTTCTTACAGGCTATATTGTAAAAATATTTGTAGTGATTAGACTAAAACACTTATTTGTGCAAAATTGCAAGTTGTAAACCCACATACTCCAAATATTTTTTGTAAAATTTAATACAAAATAAAAATACAGAAAATCTGGTTACAAAAAGTATTTGAACACAATAATTTTGGGAATTGTGAGTAGGTACATACTCAAAAGTATATAAACTCTAAATAATAAAATATTCTGAAATAGATGTGCTAGAGGACGACCAGTAGTGCTGTTACATGAGCAACAAAATAAGTACATACACGTTTTTATCTGGCTTTCAACAAAATAAAAACTAAAACTTTGTAAAAAAACCTATCTGTTATTTAAATGCAAAAAAAACATAGAGATAGAGGATTTACTATTTTACAACATTCTTTGTAAATTATTTAGAGCCGAATTGAGAGACAACCCAGTAAAAATAAATTAATCTAGATCTTAAAGCTACCGTATTACCGTATTCTTATTTAATTACAGTGAAATGCTAATAAATAAAAATAAAATTTCGAAAAATAAATTATAGTAATGAACGCAATGCATCATTCAGCAATCCAATTTATGTCGCAGGAAAGAGAAAGGTGAAAAGCTCGACTTTACGCCCTGGGGATATCATATCATTTTATAAAGATTTTCAAATTGAATACGTGCATTTTCTGTACTTCACTTAAAAAAAGAAAAATTTATATTTAATCTAAATTGAAATTCAGTGGGTTATAGAATTTCATATTAACTTACCTTTAGAAGGATTCAAAGCAGCGGTATCGACGAAGCTTCGTAGAGACGAAACCGTTAGACACAAAACTGCTGTTGCCAAATAAACGGCGGCCATCACAAAATTCTGAAACAAGTTTGCATTTAAATGTTATTTTTATACAAATCCTATAAGCAGGGATTTTAAATTATAATTTAGCCATTTTAGATTCACTTCCATAATAAAATTTATCGAAATATAAACAGATCACCTGCATAAATCTGCAAAATGTACTCTTTTTGGTTGATATATCTTCCTCTATTTTAATTATAAAATATCTTTCGCGCTCAACGTGATTTGTGAATGGGATTCTCAACACGAAAACTGCATTTATAAAGTCGCATTTTATATAAAAATAAGAATAGAAGTCAGAATGTAAGTAGATAAAAAAGGTATGAATAAATTTATAGAAATGCCAATTTATTATAAGGCAAACTCGCCATTTGCAAGATGATGCTTTTGTTGATGAAAAATAATTGCAAATCCTTCGGCATTTTTTTTAGAGTATCCACCTATGCGGAACTGCTGATAATTAGTGAATTAGAACAATTATCTGTCGTTCGTCCTTGGTAGTACAAACCCTTATTGATTTTTTGTGTGATTGTGTAAATTTGCTTTGCCAGACCATTAGGTTACCACAATCTTAACTCGAAAAATAAAATTTACCATTTCGTGCTGGGAACAAATACTTCGCATGTGTTGCATATTATCCCTAAATTTTCACTAATAGTTGCATAGATCAAGTTTTCACGATCGCTTTGTTGTACAAATTAAAAAAATTAAAACGCATTTGGAGAAGAGAAATTTTGATTTATAACTTTGAGAACTGTTCTTGCTTCAATTAAAGTTTCGTAAAAGTTATGAAAGCACATAAAACAATTTTTATATAAAAATGAATGGAACAATTAAATAACTCTTCATCAAAGCTCTCAAGTTCATAAACCCCGGTGACCTATATTTTGACGTCATTTGAGAGAACACTAACGATTGGATTTACAAATTTAGATAAAAATTATATTTTTGTGTTTGTAAATGAAAAAATTTAGCATTTTTTATGTATCAAAAAGCTAATTTAAAATTCTGCTTTGCTAGCTAGCTAAAATATCTTTAATAATGGGTTAGTGAGTTTGAAAATCAATGTGATATCGCAAATTTATTATTATTAATTAATTATGTATACAAACACAAATTCTCTAGGTGGTGATGCGATTTGAAATTCAAACAAACAATCAGCAAACAAACATTCAACTAGGTAGAATTTGGGTTATGCAAAGTGTTGCGGTTTAAACTTAAATTATTATTCGAAAATGTATAGGATAGAAATTAATATAAAATTTTACGAAAATATATTGGAACAGTTATTTAAATTTTCGCTAGAAGGTAGAAACTTTTCATAAGAAAATTGAATAAAAAATGCCCTCAAAGTCAAAGGTGAGATAATAACTAAATTATCCTTTGCATTATTACACGTAGAGCTTTAATCGAAAAAAGTCGATATAAAATTTTGCTTAGTGCTTTAATATTAAATTATACGAGGTAATTTAGTTTTTGCTTATACATTTTATTAAATTCTGAAACTACAAAAAGTCATTTACTCGGAAATAATCTAATTAGAGATTCCGGAAGCGATTTTTAATTTTATTTTAGGTTGGTTGCAATTTTCTACAAATTGAAATTAATATGTTTGTTTGTAACTCTCAAAAGCTCTTTGAAATATAAAACAGAGATTTTTTAAGATCAATTAAATTAAATTAAATTGCTTTGTATTTTGAATAGATTGCAAATCCTGACAAAAAAAAAATAGAAAAAGTAAAAATTTTGATTCGTAATTCTGAATTAGCCTGGATCAAATTTCACTTTACCTATTTGATAAGGCTTTCCCAGGCTCTCCTATCAAGAGTAGGCTAAAAGGGCGGACGCTTTTGCAGAAACTTTTGAAAGTTTTGGTGTCTCTTGGATGCAAGGGCGGCTTTTATTATGAGCTTCAAATTAGCGAAACCCACAATTTATGCTTACTACTGAAATAAAGAGTAGATTACATCATGAAATTGCGCATAGAACTATTTGTGTTGCTTTTAGGGGCAAAATAAGTCAAGCAAACTTTTAGTTCAGATGTACAAGGCGCATTTCTTAATTTATTAATCTTTATAAAACTTTGCATTAGCATTCTTACGAACTATGAAATTTAGCGAGTCGTTGAAATCGGTTTAGTAGTTTTGGAATGATTTAATTTTATAATAAAATAAAACAATAGCCTTCATTATTCATTCGCTTTTGGTTCAAGTGACACCGAAACAGGCGACACTAGATATTCTTGGTAGAACGCCCATATCAAAGTAATGATATGTAATTTAATTACATATATTTATAAAAGCAAAATTTATAAAAAGGACATACAATTTATTTATGCAATATTAAACTTTGTATATTTTGTTTAATGAACAAATTAAATTTGTTAGTGAATATGTACATACTAAAATTCTTTGAATTGAATTATATTTAAAAAGGTTTAATGATTCAGCAACATATTGTCAAAGTTTTATTTAAAAATATAATACACTATTATTAACTTACTTATTTACATAATAAATTAAACAAATGTTTTTTTGGTTTTATGACCATTTTTGTTTACTAGAATTCATTAAAAGAAATTGTTGCTAAGTATCCGGTCATTGGTTAATAAAAATAACAGGCTCTGAATGTTGAACAACTTTATATCGCATCTACATCTCGCAAAATAATTTTTTAAGTATCAAAAATTTATTTTATTAAGTTATATTGCTTGTACCTACTGATAATTTCAAACACTTAAAATTGGTTGCTACTTTTCAGACGTCGGCGTCTGCGTCGCGACATCAAAGATTCTCGTTAAATATTAATATGTCGGTTTTTGATACATTCAACATTAATTTTCCATTATACGACTGTTTATGTTTTACTATTCTACACAAATTTTTAAAACTTTGATTTGAAATCAATATAACAATTGCGACTTATACTTTAACTGATTACATATTTTAACATTTAGTTCAAGCCTGTACAAGTTTGTAAACCAAAAAGCTAGTTAAAACTTTTGATGGTATTTACAATCGAAAAGGTATTCTGGTTAGTTTTAAAATTATTACTTAGTGAGCTACTAATACAGCTTAACCATAGCTATAGATAACAATGTCCGGTAATTTGCAAGTTGCGTAGAGTTGATTTAAACGAAAACTTTCTAATATAGCATAATTTGGAAAATTTACTTTTCTTTATTTGTAATATTTTATACTTTCTCTAACAAATTTTTATTTAAAACTGTAATTATTAGATAAATAATTTAAAGTGTTCAAATAGTCAAACCTAACAAATGTTAAAATAATAAATACTACACAGAAACATATCAATATTAAAAAAAAAAGTTTAATAAATTTCTTGATTTTTTAAAAAATTGGTAATTTTAAATTTTTTCAATTTTGTTTGGTATATTTTCTCTCACTTCTTGTTATTTTTAATGTTATATACCACTGATGATCTAAAATAATTGTGAAATGAAGGTCTTTATATCGTATTACAGAGTTTTTATTTTTAAAGTAATTTTTATCATTTCTATAGCGCAATTTTTTCAGAATTTAATTTCTTGTCAATTCAAATATTCTAAGTTCAACCCTGCTAAATGTAAATTATTGTCATTTTAGTGTTTTTTTTTAAATATTATGTTTCTGTGTAGTATGTATTCTTTACTTAACAGTTAAAATTTATTATTTTAACATTTGTTAGGTTTGATTATTTTAACATCACATACTACTAATTACCACAAATTACTTAAAAAATTCATTTTTTTAAGTTATCTTTTATTGGAGTGTTTAGTTTGAACATTTTTATCGTCGCTGGGTTGTTGGTTTTTATAGAATTTTTGGTTTCATAATTAACAAAAATTAAAATATAAGAAATATATAAGACAGGTTAAGATTAGAAATCACATCTTTTTCTCCAATTTCAAGTTGAAGCTGCCTTGTCTGGGTTAGCATTACCCCCCATTACCCCCCCCCCGGTTTTAAATCTCATGATTTAATATTATTCTATATTGTATTATTCTTTTTATTAAAATATTATTTTGTACTGTATTACATTATTAGATTAGATTCTAATCTAAGATATTACATAGATTCTAAGCTATTATTGTCTAAAATCAACGGCGTTTAAATTAAGCTTTTTCTTTAGTCTTTTCTGTTTAATGCTAATCAAGCAGTTTCTTTCTCTGCGAGAAAGGTTTTAGCCTGTCTATCTGTCTATCTGTATTACTAAACGAATGACCATCTTTAGTTAAGAATTCAATTGAATAAAAATTACCGAAAAACCTTTTGAAACCTAAGTTTTGTCACAGCTGCTACATTTGATAAATTCTATCCTAGTTCTGAGTACATAAGTTTACTCGTTACAAGATGAAGTCCTTAGGTAGATCTTCTAACTGTATGCATTGATTTCGGCATTACATTCTTATCAGATTATATCACAATAGTTTGTATGCCAACTTTCTTAAAGTATATACAAAATGTATCATCAGTACAATAGCACAATATAACATTTTGTAGTTGTAAATACCAAGTTTAACATATACTAAGTACACATTTAGAAATGTTATTATAATTTTAAGGCCAGTTTTGTTAATGGTCCTCGTGACACATTACTGCTTACAACAAAATATTTTATTAATTAGGAGGTGGATGTCACGAGACAAAAGTAGTTAGAATCCCATACTATTATTTCTACAATTATGGGTACTACATATAAGTTAAAAATGTGGCTGTCGCAAGCAGTTGAAAAACAAGTAAAAAAAGAATTAATTTAGGATCATTTAATTCTGGCTGTATAATTGAACTTAAAGAGCCAATGAAACCTATAAAAAAAATAATGAATCATAAATTTTTTGTCATAGTAATATTGCAATATCATGAACAATTGCATGCACAAAGATATGCGTGACTATATGCAATCATAAATTGAAGCAATCAAATTTGAAGCAAAACTTAATAAATAAAATTAAAAAAAACTGCCCTTAAGGAATGCTAATATAATTGTTTGCAAATGTTAAAATAAAAATAACATGTAGCCAGGATAAATAAATAGTATATTAGTTCTTCTATAAAAAGTTTGTACATTATTATTATTTTTTGTTATTTTCTCAAAATAAACATGAAATTTTTGTTTATATCATTCAAATCACTTGTTTTAAAATTGAAATGGGTATAACAAAACATGCATAAAATATAAGACAACTAAAGTTAGAAACAGCAAATAGAAAAACCTCAAAGATAAAAACTTCAATAAGCATAATTCAACCTGGGGATTTTAAATCGTTGTGTATGCAGAAGGAATGGCTTGGTGTAACTAAGATAAGACTTTTTTTTATAGAAATTTCAACTGTAAAATATATTTACCCAAGCATAATTATTGCAATTACCCAATAGCACCCAGAGAAGGAAATTATAAAATTTATTGGTCATATTCATGAGTAGTAATAAAAGTTAACTAAATTTTCATGTAATATAATTTAACGAGTTTTTAAATTAAAATATGGGTTTTAAATAAGTATGGTCATTACGCTAACCCAACAGGTGAATGTGGGATGAAAAACCACGACTGCTTGTTTGCTGCCGCTTATGATTCCCACAGAGCTCTCCGTTGGGTTACCCGCATATTATTTATGTAAATTAGATTAACAAAATGATTATTGTACAATTATGTTTCAGAAATATTTAAATTCCATTTTGAACAAACATAAATTATTAAAATACTGTTATAAATATTAAGTAATTTTAAATTTAATTTAATTACGTTTTTGAAATGATACCTTGATTTTCCATAAATTTTTAATGTATTGTAAATTAACTATTGTATTAAATATTTGATTTAAAATGTAGCATGCATATATAAATATTTGCATTTTTATTTGGCTTTGAGCTTTTATATCTATTATATTATTATTATATAAAAATATTGAACCCCATAGAAAAAATTACTATCAGGGAAAACTTATTAAAAGCTCAGTTCTTTGGTGTTGACACTTTAATTAAAGTTTCTGCCTTACTTTCCGTAGAAAAATTAAAATTTTTGTTAGAACAAACTATAAAATTTTGATGCAATTCCATATTTATGAAGCTATATAAATTATTTTACACTAACTTGAAAATTACATTTTTTAATTAAAAAATGAATACCTAACAAAATTTAAAAATTAACAGGGCAAATCACAATAGCGATTAAAATTTAACAGTAAAAGTTTCAGTTTATTTCTGTTGTACTAAAGTTCAATAAATTTTTAAAATCATTTTCATGGTTTGGTTTCGGCTAAAAGTTTTTTTAAATAAATAAAAATCATTATTTTCAATGTTATAATGAAGTGAATAAACATTTAAATTATTTATTGAATATACTTAATAAAAGTATTGATTGAATAATATCATGAACAAAATTATTAGTAGTAGAAATATCAAACTTAATGCTTTAATGTACTTTTAATTTTATAGAAACTAATTAAATAGTAGAACAAACCATACACAAAATCGTGACAACTTTTATGATTATTCAACGACTTCAAAACGGTCTGAATATCCTATTAGCATCACGTCAGTTTGGTTGATGATATCAGTAGTATACTACTCATATACCCAAAAGATCCCAAAAGTTTAATAATTGAGTTGCATGTAATAAACGTACACAAAGTAGTTGCTTGTATATGAAGTACCTACTTGTGTATATAAAATTAAATTTTAATTTCTATTTTAAACTGTTTATGATGTATAAACTATAATTATTAATCTGTTAAATTAAAATTAATGTAAAATTTAAAAATTAACAATTAGCAAAAATACATTTTCGGCAATAGGTTACTGCTTTTATTACTGTTACAATTTTATAAAATAATGAAATATTCACTGTTTACTTTACTTTACTAATTATTTTTATTGTTCGCTTATTGGCTTTGTATACGGTGTATAAAATTACAATATTTTAATTTTAATTAATAAAACTTAATCACCAAGTAAGCCAAGGTATAAAACGTATACATACCTTCGGATAATAAACCCATGTTCTCTGCTGATTATTTATGAAAACCTTCTTTTGTTTTTATATTAAATTTTTAATGAATTAACTTTTCTTGCTAATTTATAAATCGTTACTCATTGTTTTTATTTTAAACACAATAATAATTATAAACAATCCATATAAAATAATTATAATCTGTTTGAAAATTTAAATAATAATAATAATAATATAAGATTTAGATAAGCACGTATCACAGATTAAAGTGATTTAAGTGTTTATCTTAACCTTATTTAATTAAAAAGTCAAAGCTCTGCACACATTAAATTTAAATAATAGCATACTTTTTCATGATTTTTACAATGCAGCCCTAATGATAAAACTCGATCGTAACTTCATTAGTAAACAATTAGAAATTTAATTTAAACCCGCTTATTTTTCTTTATTATATTAGGTATTTTTAAAAGTAAATTAATTATTTTTTAAGAAAAAAAGCAATTTGAATAGATTACGTGAACTCTGTATTTGACGTAGTATCATCAACCATTGCTGTTCAGTTCGGGTCAGTAAACATTCATTCATTATTTGTCACTGTCGTAGTTTATAAAATGTCCATATAATTTGCTCGATAAGCAAACTTGTCTTCCTTAAATTTGGTACAACTGTAAATAGTATGTTATTTAAAGAGGCATATTTATATTAATTAAGTCCGTACTTGATCTTTTAATTAAAAGTTTTCCCGAAATAAAATGTTAGTACCTATTGGGTTTTGTATTAAAATGGCGAAAATTTTATCGTACACAGTAAATTAGTACGGATCGTTAAAGTAAAGTACTTCTATAAAGAACTAAAACACATTTTTCATAGCTTGTCAGTTTACATTTATAAAGAAAACTTCAAGTTGCTGGTACATTTTAAATAGTAAATCCTGTACATATATTTTAGAAAGCAGCAGTGAAGTACAAAATATAATAATACCAAGTTTGAGAGTGGAAAACTGCGGTTATATCCTGGTCGCACCAGGAGTCCTACAGAGATCGCCCCTAACATTATTTATATTGTTGTGGCCCATTTCGCTATAGAGAGTTTTAATTTATTTAAATTTACAGGTAGTATAAATTTTGTCACCTCAACAAAAAATTAGAAGCTACTTTTTATGTAGCTAGATTTATTTCCCTCCTCGTGTTTGATTCAGACTACCTGGCGCCCATTATTTTTCTACGGTACTTGATAGCATAGTTTTTTTTTAAATACAATATTTATTGTTTTATTTTATTTAAATTGGTTTGCTACGAAAATTTTAGTTAGTTTTACTGTTTGTACATTTAATAAAAACTTTATTTAAAAAAAGGCAATTGTAACTTTATTGGATTTGTATTGAACATCTGGTCCGTTTTCATCTACCTTCATGCTGTTACAATATACATTACTATTTATTATTTATAATTTTTCTTGTTATGCTGCCACAACATTAACTAATACTTTTCTATTTTCTTTAATTGGCACAATGAATTAAATATTATTTTAAGTAATATAAAATCCAAATAATTTCATTAGCCCTTTTAATAGCTACAATTTAAGTATTTAACGACCCCCCCCCTTCGCTCATTGATCTGAACTGCAACGCTAAAATAGTTTTAAAAATGCAAAAATTCAGACAGGTATTTTAATTATTATGCTTCAGAAAAAAAAAACTTCATAAAATTCCAGCTTTTAATAGAATACCTACGAATAAAATTAAATACTTTGGCTAGTATTAAAAGTTTATTTACTTTTTGTACAAGAATAATAATTGTTACGTATAGCGGGTAGGTAACTAATTAGAAATTAAACTTAATTGAAAGTCACTTAATATGTCGCTTGTCATATCTCTTTAAATTTTAACATCAGATTTATTAATTTTGCAAAGTACAGGAATAAAGCGATTTTCATTCAGAAAGGAGGAGACTACCTCAAAACAAATAGTAATTACTCCTATATAGTATTAAAATTAGTAAAAATGTTTTAATTACTTTTGGAACGGCTTATTAAAGGTTTACCCAAGTTTTGCTACGTCGAAAAATTAAAGATATGCAGATTGAGAAAAAATTTAAAATAAAATATGAAATTTTACATCCGAATGAAATCAAAACATATTTAATTTTTCAATATGCAAATAGCCTGAAGAAATGTAATATTTTAGTATGGGAGTGGCCAGGACGTAGATCCTAGAACATAGATATCAATTAATTGATATTCAGTTGAGCTTTCGCTCTCCAAACAGCTTGAAAATTCATTATCGTATTTTGATGGTTTTTAAATTTTGTTGCAAATTGGATTAATTTTATTAGTGCTAACTTTTTTTAAATACGTAATGTAATATATTGTAATGACTCTTTGGTTAACTTTTAAAAGTGCTGCCGAAGGCCGCACTTTAGCAAAACCGCAAAAAATGTTGTTTCTTGTTTGATACCAGTAGTTACAGCAACTTAAAATTATACAAAGTAAATTACCGTTTTCAGGGTAGAGTACAGATTTTATTTTAAAGGCTACCCTTACTTTATCACCGAATTGAGCACTAAAGCTTTTGTTACGCTAATTTTAATGTAGATCCGTCGCTGGAAGTTTTAGTATTTGTACAACCATGATGTCACACTATTTTATCTGGATTTGAAGTAGACCAGAGTTCCTCAAGACTTTGAAGTCTTACCAGTTGCTTAATAAAATGTTTAACTCTAATAAACCTATCTCCAAGGTATTTTATGTCACTCCCGTGCATTGTTTACCTTAAAAAACACGTGGTACTCAGGTTGTCTGTAAAGTCGGCTTACGGACGATAATTTTACGTGATAACGTCATAAGAAAACATTGATGAAAAATTGCATACTTTTATGAATTGAATTAAATTATGTTTTCTTATGACGTAAAATCACGTAATATTATCGTCCGTAAACCGAGTGTTAATTAAAAACTTGAATTGAATTATGTTTATGTAACAGATAATACGAATTAAAACTATGTTATTACATTAACCCTCAATAGGCTAGTGCGTTATGTGCATGAAACATAATTGCATCATCACACCAGACAAATTGTTTTTAATGGCATTTTATAATTCAAATGATGTCTATGTATGATGCAAAGCCGATCATGCCTCTCTCTCGGTTGTTCCGCGCTCTCGCTTGCGGAACGTGACAATTTCTCGTACGTGCAACCGGTATATCAATTTATAAGACGTTATCACGTCAAAAAACTTTGAAGTTCTTCCGCTGATTTTGAAATTTAATTATAGTCGGTATCGGCTAAACAGGCGATAGATAACCGGTAGATCCGTTCTTTTCAAATTGACCAATAAAAACGATTACCGGTACTTAGCCGATACTTACCTAGCCACTGCCAATATAAATAGTACATTTACACCTCATAGCAGCTAGGCTATCTCAAATTTTATAATTTAATGATTTGGGGGTATACATAAGCATTGCAAGCTATAAATATTAAGAGTAGAAAATAAATTAAAACACAGCTACCTGCCATCGTTTTAATATATTTAAATCTTTCTGTTTCAAGTACTTGAAATTCACTAGAGATAGTAGATGATATTTTAAAAATTAATTAGCAGGTCTTAAAATTTATAACCTTTTAATACTAAATTTGCTGCTTGTTGTAACTTTGTGAAGAATGTAATTAAAGAGCTACTCATTGGATCGACAAAATGTGGAGTAATTTGATTCTTGATTAAAGGATCTCTTGTTGGTGTTTTGTTTGATTAAAGTGGATATGTAGCCAAGCATTAAGTTACTTTAAAAGTTTGCAAAATACTGTTACAATTTTCTCTTTTCAAAGTATTTTTCTTTGTGCCTGCCCAAGTTCGAAAACGAATTTATAAAAGGCTTGAAGTTGAATACGAAATTAATTCTCGGCTAAAAAAATTAAAGTCTTTTGCGATAAAATTACGAGTACGGTCTCCTCTTAAAATAAGAACCGTCATTCAAAGTTAGAAAAAGTATAACATATTTGTTTTAGTTTGTTTTGAGTAAAACCACAAAATTACGTTAACAGCACATTTTAAATATTTCAGATATTGAAGTAAAGCACGCAAACCACTTAAAAAGTCAATTTGCGCTCTATTAAATGAAACACCGTAAAATGCAAGAAATTGAGATAAAATAAAAAGTAAAGCACTCGATAAAATATCAACTTGAAATTTGAAAACTCTATGCCACCATTATTATTACTTTTTTATTTTTTGCAATTTAAAATATTAAATTCTGTATTCTCATATGCCAAATTTATTGCAATTTGGTTGTAACATCGAAAAGATAATTCAAAGTTTCCTTTTGCTCGATATCCTAACGAAGTACCCAACTGCTGTCGATTTAGTATATTTTAGTATGCTAATTTCTTAGTTCGTTACAAGACTAATTTCAGAGACTGTCAAAAGCTTTGGTTGATGTAATTCTTATTGAAAAATATTTAATAACCAAAGAAAAAAACAGCGATTTTAATTTCCTGTTGCACAAACGTTTCAAATCGATTTTCATACCTCAACAAATTTTCGTTTACGTTACAAGCTATATTCTCTGAAATATTCAAATACATTTTGATTTGAATAGGTAATAAATAAGAAGAAAAATATTGATATAGGAAATTTTATTGGTGTACGAAGTTGCTTTTATACATTTCATAAAAAAGTTTTTGGAAAATATATAAAGTAAATATTTTCGAAAGTTTAACATATAATTTAAAGGAATCTTAAAAATTTCTATCGTATTCTGAATTTTTGAATACATTTCGATTACTTTTTTCTGTAACGGTTACTATAATCAATAGTGACGCCTTTTATTGCAGTTTTTCTTTAGAACTGCTGTTCCAGATTTATCTTAATTAAGTCTATAAACCACTATTACTATTAACATTCTCCCCCTGTATTATCTGCGACGTTTTTATTACTTTCAGAGATATCCATTACGTCTGTTTCTAAGCTTTTGGAAATTTTCATAAGCTTTTCTTCTATAACTCTTTTGTTGTAAACCAGAACGTTGACTTTAATAAAGAACACGTGTTCGTATTGATCGTAAACGTAAGATATAAATGCGTTTTAAGTATATTGCAACTTTTACTGCATACATTCTTATAAACACTACGGCGCGGTCTAACCGACAGATAGAGACCCTATGAACCAATGAGAGTAGCCGGTGTTAGTTTAAATATTATCTGAATGTACACTAAAAACACACATTTTTGATTTTTAAAACAACTTCTTATATATTGTCGTGTTTCGAAATGCTAAAAACCATTAATTTCATTTATTTTGTAAATAATTTTTAAAATTCAATTTTATTAAGTATTTATTTATCATTGTACATAAAAATGTTTGCTAAATTTAGCTGTAAATAAAGGTGGGAGAAAAATAAAACTGGAAAGAGTGGGGCTTGAAGGTTGTAGAAGACTTAGGCTCACGCCTTGACGTCGAGTAGTCGAGTAGACGAAAAATCATTCCCGCAATAATAATTTAAAACTGTTAATTGTTGAAAATTAATAAAATAAATTAAGTTGATGTTTTTGTTTTAATTGTGGTAAAGTGCAGTGCAAATTGTTAAAGAATTGGCGATAATTTTAGTCGATGTGCAGAAGTACGTCGCAATAAATTTGTTAGACCAGCTGCAGTATCACATGTGGAACGCGCACGTGGAGCAAAAGTGCAATACCACATTCAAGGTAACAAAATTTGAGCAATTTTAATTTGACAATTTTTTAAACATTAAAGAGCTCATAGCTATGAATAATGGATGTACACCCAGCTAAGAGTAATTTTTGGAAATTGAGCAAATTATAATAGATTTGAATAGCTCGGGTCATCTCAATATACATATTTATTTGTGACATACTTGTCACTTTATATTTTTACCGGTGTATCTGAAATACAAGAAAATCACGAAGTTGATGTGAAATTCCAAAGTAACAAAACTTTTGACGACAGGTTTTATCAAAAATTTCGAGTTACAAATTGTTGTATTTCTTTAAAAATTTGACTAGAAGGATGAAAATTGAAAAGTGAATACAACAACGCACGAATAATTTTAAAAACTTTTAATAAAAGTTTATATTATGTATATTTATAATCTTTTTTTGAATAGCAATTATGCAGCATAATATAATAATCGTGTAAGTTAAATTAAATCACGTCTAATTTCTGAGAGGGTGTATCGTTTTTGTACATTTGCTTAATTAAAACTTAACACTTGCAAAATTTAATTATATTCATTTGATTAATTACCAAAGCTTACCAAAATTAATTTCAGATTCCACTAAGCAACTAAACTCTTGTAACTAAATTACACGAAGAAGAAACTTCTAACTCGTAATCGTGCAATCGATAAAAAAACTTGAATACAAATAAAATTAGAATAATTCATTGAAAAATTTTCATTGCAAAGGACTTTCGTAAAGACCACTGCTCTACATAAACAGACAATTCAAATGTAAAAGAAAGTTTACACAATTGTGTTTCTAAAAGCTTTCATTTAAATCTGTTAGGATGTTGAATAAACGTAAATTTAGTGCATAATGCAGAAGAAGTTAATTAAAGATATAAAAATTATGTAAAGTATGGTATAAAACAATGACTAAACTGGTAATTCTTACTTCTTTATTTTATTCAATTCAGTTTTTTTGGTTAGAAATATAAATTTATTTGTTTTGAAAGAATCAATTGCAAACTAATAATAAATTACTAATTTATTCTTGCATGATATTCTCTACTCCACATTTCCGCAGATTTGTCAATCAATTATTATACCGGATAATAAAGAGCTAATCTCATATTATATGTAAATCTCGTCAATCATATAAATCCTAACGATTTAAATAATATAGCAGGTGTAAATATTCGAAAATATTCATCTACTTTGATAAGTTATGCAGTGAAGATTTCTGGTAAATTGTGTAACAAACATTAAAAATGAATACTGCAACTAACCGCACACAATATTCTAATTTGGTTTAAGTAACCGCGAGGTCTTAATGATGTAACATTTTTTAAAAAGAAAAAGAAATAGAAGACAAAAATGTATTTCTTATAGAACTAATATTTTTTGTTTTATTATAATTTCCTCAGTTACAAGCAATCTAACCATAAGATAACAAGCAGTGTATTGCTTCAGTAAGCAATCTCTATAATATCAAATTATGTTATATTATAAAAATAATTTATTCAATAAGTCAATAAAAATTATTATTGCATTTTAAGATTTGAATCTCTTCACTAAATCAGCTGGTATGTATTGTTGTGTCCACATCAAATGATAAGAGGTAGGTTTAAATAAAACATTGAATTTGCAACCTGAGGAACAATAAAGACAGGACTTTACGTTCGCACTCTTAAATTACATCTATTGCTGGGCGATTGATTATGTTCGTTATGTTAAGATATTTTGTTTAGTATAAGTTGTTGTTTTATTTGTATTATATTTTTAATTGTTTGAAATCGTTATGACTCACCAACAAGCAAGTCAGCACAACTCGACCAGCAGTAACATTGATTTTCTTGAATTAAAATAAATATCATATCTAGATTAAATTTGAAAAAAAAGAATCATGGGAAAAGCAATGAAAAGGATTAGCAGCAAAAAACGTTAGAAATGGAATAATAAACAAACAGACATGAAGATTAGTTATCATTTAAGCGTGGTCGAAAGCAGTCGTGTCGAATTAAATTAATTAAGCGCGTGTAAAAAAAGTTTGTGAAAAAGATTAATTGTTTGCCCAATAGGCTAAGAGCCCAACTTGTTTCCGAGTGTAGAAACCATCATCGCCACGCGCTTTAAAAGAGTCCCGCATTTATGCAGAAGATAACAAAGATGAATAAAAAATATTTTAAATCAAAGGCAGTTTGGTGAAGTAGGTACCTACGATAAAGTTAAGATTGGTGCAGAAAAAATCCTGAGCGTGGGAGAGTTAATTTGTTTCTCGAACACGTGTTGGCCTGACGTGTTGGCCTGACACGAGTTGCGTGAGTCTTGTTTTTGATATTGTTGTTTATTACTCAGGTTTCAAAATAAATATAATTTTATATCGTCAATTGTTTTATTGTCTTTCCATGTAACCATTTTTTTCGAAGAATCATACGACTCACATGAGCAAAAAAGTAAATGAAATAGTGAACCACTACAGTATCTATTCAGTCTACGAACTTTGCAGAGCAGTTGTTTGCGAATAGTTCAGTTGCAAGAACATTGGAATTAACTGTGAGTTATTCACGTTATTTAGCACTGTAACTTTCAATCTCTTCTCTGTTGGAATTCATCTGTATATCACGTTAGATAATACTATTAGGCTTATATCTCGGTGCATCAACAATTTTGCAAAATACTTTATTTTGAAATCGTTGCAATATTTCAAGGTTTGAGTTTGCTGCGGAACACCAGAGCTGAATACCATAAGTCCAGATTGGATTTAAAATGGCTTTGTAGAGTAACACCTTATTTTCTATAGAAAGTTGAGACTGCCTGCCGATTATCCGATATATTTGTCTCAGTTTCAAGCACAGAGTCTTTCGCTTTGTAAAGATCTGTCTTGTCGAGGTGCATTCCAAGGTACTTGGCATCTTCAGCTTGTAGAAGCTGACAGTCATTGAGTTTGACTGGTGAATAGGTTTCTTCTTTTCTTTAATTCGCCACTTTATAAACCAATTTTGGATTTTGGTTAAATTGGTTTGCAAGTTCCTGGATGCAGTTGCGTGGTTATTACAAGAAGATATAATCAGAGTGTCATCGACGAAGGTAACAGCTGTTGTAACTTTTGTTTTTGACAGATCATAAGTATACAATAAATATAAGATTGGATACAAACGCTACCTTGGGATACACCTGAGTGGATATCGTGTAGTTTGATATATTGGTTTTGATGTTTAACAAGAAAACTTCTATTACTTAAGTAGAATTTTAGAATTAAATAGAAGT
This sequence comes from Cantharis rustica, assembly GCA_911387805.1. Classification (NCBI taxonomy): domain Eukaryota; kingdom Metazoa; phylum Arthropoda; class Insecta; order Coleoptera; family Cantharidae; genus Cantharis; species Cantharis rustica. The sequence continues at coordinate 44,862,447 of OU426879.1, forward strand.
GGTGTTGAATAGCTTTCTTTAATTTGTAGAAGAAGCCGTCATGTCACACTTTGTGAAAGGCTTTGTGGAAACCTACCAAACAGTAACGTTTGCCTTCCAGGTCTCGATTGATTTGTTTTACTATCCTATGTACCTGCTCGCAATTGTTCCATGTTGATCTGCAATTAGTTTTCGGTGTTTTATTATGGGCTTTAGACGATTTAAAAATAATTTTATTGTGAGAAGCAAGTTGATGGGTCTATACGATTTCACTTCTTCGGGTTTTTTACCTGGTTTTAGAATCATTATGATTTGAGCCATCTTCCACTGATCAAGAAAGCATGAAGTCTAAAAATGGCATTAAAGATCTGCAGAATAGCTCTAAAACATTTTTTTGTTGTCTTTTACAGCACTCTTCCGGTGATCAGATCAAATCTTGGGGTTTTTGTCGGGCTGATTTCTTTAAGAACTACTCTTTTTACCTCATTCAACTTAAAGTTTTTAATACAATGATTCATTTGAAGAGAGACTTTAAGATATTCTGTTATTTTAGTTATTTTTTCAGCTGTGATGCTCAATGGATTGGGCTGGAAAACATTAGATGGTATACTATGTTGTTCTCGTCTTTAATCGGCGGTATATGTTATTGTGGTTTCTTATACTTTCTTGCAGCTTTCCATAATGAATCGCCGGTGGCCTGCGTCGTAGTTAGATTTTCTAGGTAATTTCGTATGCCTTGATTTTTTATGTCGGTCATCATTTTTGTTAGTTCTCTAGTAGCTTTGTTCAGCTTAGATTTATCGACAGTGTATTTTGTTTGCTTCAAACGGTTTTTTCTAGTTCGTATTCTGTTTTCAGAGATCTCCCCAGTACTATTGATTTGTCAAGATTCTTTCAATATGTCACCCAATTAGTTTGTTTACTAAACAAAGATGTAGGTTTTTCTTTATTTATTATTTATTGCAATAGTTTTCAGTGTGACTATAGGCTATATAGCAAATTTTACCGTGCGGTTTTTAATTAATGTTATTTTGTAAACATCTTTATTGTTATCAGCGGTTCTTAGATCAATGAAGTACATCAGCAATGGTTGTTTGGTTATCTCACTTGACGAGGAAGGGTGTATCCTTTTAAGGACAATTTTGCAGCTTTTGTCTTGCTTAAGCTTATAGGTGTGATACTCTGTTCATTTTTTCTCAAAAGCCTGTAGTACCTGATTATAATGTTCATATCTCTCATAATCTTCACTTGGTATTCACTTTTTACTATTTCTTTAAGAACTTCATGTAGGGGGTTAATTTTTTCTACCTTATAAATGGTTATAGGTGGTGGTCTTGTTGGTTTTTTGTTAGGTTGTTGCTTGATTTCTTCCGTAGTTTTAACTATCGGTTTTGAGTTGATATGAGTTTAGGCAGCCAATAGTCCAATAACTTTGACTACTTCCGTGAGAGTAACAATTCTGGACTATGCAACCTTTTTCATTATTATTGACTAACTGGAATGATTCAGCTAGGTCTCTAGATCTAATAATCAATAGATAAGTGGTTTAGGTAATATCACAGATTAAATATACTACAGATAGCTCGCGCTTATGGGAGAACGGGAGTCTGTTATTCATTTATTTGGAAGCCAATTCTCTTAGTATGGAAGCCATTCACTATATATTGTAGAGGCGCTGACTATTCGTGTTTTTTCGTGATTAGTACTTTTCATTTCTCTTCTAGCCGCGGTTGAGGTAAAAGCGTGCTACCAGCCATTGATTATCACACATCGACATTTTTTATAAGGCGTCTTAGAGAAAGAGCGTGGGATGATCGGCTACTTACGGAAGTTGTCTTTCTAGTACCCTACCAGCAATATATTATAAGGATAGGCAGCCCTCTAGAAATGAATAAAATACATTACGCGAGCTATCTGTAGTATATTTAATCTGTGGTAATATTAATCATACAAATTTTTTAGAAAAACCAAAAAATGCACAAACTATGGCATACTATGGCATCATCAGGCGATGAACTAGGACTATGGTGGAAACGCTTGTGATAACATACTGTGGTGTTTCAAAGTGATTCGGACCCACCCTATACATTTTTATCTTAATAAGTTGATTTGTAAGATTGTAGAATTTGTTAGATGGAGACGAATCACGAGGGATTCAAGGCTTTTTGCCAAGAATGGCTGCACGAGCCAGTCGTGCGTATCTTGGATCTGTGAGATTTGATTAGTTTGAAATTGTGAGTAACATTTTAAAATTGATTGAAATAAAGTAATTTTTTTGCATCTGCATTACTGCGTATTTCTTTGATATTTGAATTTTTTTGATAATGTGCTTTTGGTTATTATATAATAATTTGGTTGGTTGATTTGGAGAGAGAATAGTTGAAACAGTGGATTCTATTTGGATTATTATAATTTGGGAAATTAAAATTAAATTTGTAAGAGCAAACGTGGTGTGTTAGATAAGCCGTCGAATTGATAGTAAGAAATCGAAACTTCGATTCCTTTAAAGAACAATTAAAATTTTACGTAGAATTAAATTATATGCAATTAAATAACTAATTTCAGAAAACGATTTATTTATTTTTAAAATTAACAATTAAATTTTTTGACCCACACCCTGGTGTACGATTGTCTCATTTCCCGCATTGAGAGGTTGGTCCAAAGCACTTTTTTTTAAAGCATCAGTGCAATACATATACGGTGTATTTATATTGTGTTAACTTAAAACATTTAGTTCTTTTCTTTTCTTTTTTCTAAAAAATTTTAGAATTAAAGATTTTAGATTTTTTTAGAAATTTTAGATCTAAGTTTACTCTAAGTTTGGTTAAGTTATAAATTGCAGTTTTTCCAGATTAAATTCGTTGATTGATGGAGAAACTCCAGAATGATCATCTGTTGCTATCGCTATTTTACCACTGTTGCAGGTTTTACTATTATGCTCTACACCAGTGGTTCTCAAACTGTTTTGTCTCGTAGACCACTTGCGATGTTTTTCGGTTTTAGGTAGACTCCCTACTTACCTGGTATTGATTTCTTCAAATTAAAACGAACCAAATTAAAATTTATTATCTGTTACATAACAGAACGAAGCAAAAAAATGAATCTTTTTGGTGGGAGGGATGAACCGGATGCTTTCTTTTAACAAATTTTCAATACTTAGCATCAATTTAATTAGGTTTAATCTCAAATCTTCTCGGTTAATGTTAGGAGATTGGCAACTGCCCTGAATCCTCTTTTCACTATAAGTATGAGCAAAGAAGGTTAATTTAAATTTAACTCAAGAGCGTATCAGGTGCTATAATAGTTTATGCAATAGTGCCTAAAGATCCAACAAAATTGACCTCTATTTAAATCTCATGGACCCCCAATTTTCCTTATAGACCATTTTGGGAACCACTGCTTTACACTTACCACAAGTCCACTGATTAATTTCTCCACTATTAGTTAATTCGTGTAAGGATTTTATATTAATTTTAGTACAATCTATGATAGCTTGTTTTACACTTAATTTTGCACTGAATACGGTCTTTGTATCTAGTTACAACTTTCTCACAGACGCCACACCTCAACATCGCGTCAATATGAACTAATAAATGATCGCATTTTATTTTACTATTTGTTTTATAACATTCAGGCATGTATTACGAAACTGCATTAGGTTTATTGTTGTTTAATGCATAATTCTTATGACGCCATTATCAGAAAAATGCATCTTACAGCACAATAACAAAATTGAATTTATTTTCATATTACCTGCACCTGATATAATAAATAAATTTACAAAATTATATTCAAGTTCCAAAGAACAATAAAAAAGATCCGGAATATTTTAACTAGATATAAGTATTTAATATAAGAAACGCAAATAGGTTGGCAAATATTTGATTTGGACGTATCATCATAGGCGCATTTATTTTAATATAAAATATGTATTATGTACATATAAATTGTTAACCAATGTATTTAATATTACATTAGAAAGTTAAAATTGGACATTTTGAATAAACAACACAGGGTTAAAACAACTAACTTAACAACGACTATGAAACGTAATCACAACCTCATTGAAACGTAACAGGAGAATTATTCCACCTTTTTCTGGCAACCACGTAATGAGAACTCTCATTACGTATCCATTACTAGTAGTAAAATACTTTAAAGTTCCTACAATAATTAATAGTCAACACTATGTACCAGTGCTTATTTGTAGTGTGCTAAGCTGTAGCTTACTTGCATTAGTTAAACTACATATTAAACCAATGTTAAGTTAAAAACAAAGGAAAGTTTTTTTCAATCAGTTAAACATAATATGTAAATATAGAATCGATTCTTAAGTAGATTGAAAATTCTACATGAATTGAAGAAAAATATAACGAGATATTTAAGTTTTAGCAGTGGCGGTTGGTAGGAGAAGGACATTAGGGTACCAGCGTGTTTAATTTAAATACATAGTTAGTATTATACTTTTCAGTTTTTTTTAACATATTTACTGTTTATTGAAGGGTATTTCATACCCTCTAGGCTCTTAGTTTAATATACTAAAGTTTTGTAAAAATATTCTGTAATTGATTTTGTTAAATAAAAACCTTTCGCTCTATGATTTCTATCTTCTTTTTTATTTATTTTTATTTTATGTGTTTAGAAACACTGAAAACTTTTTATTTAATAAAATCAAACACAGAATATTTACATAAACTTTCGGAGCAGTACCTTACCAATTGAATAGAATATTAAACCAAGATAATTGATTGTAAGGATTTAAAGGTACCCACTGTTATAATAAATTGTAGAGGGTATATATTTATTTTGAAAACAAGATTTACTTTATGCAATTAGATAATCTTATCTATGTTTGCATTTAATTCATTTAATTCCTGGTAAACCCCAACCACATTACGTATTCAATTAAGTTGGTTGTATGTTTAGGTAATTAAAAAGTAATAAAAAAAATGCAGAATTATTTAGTCGGAACAAAAAATGTGAAATAAATTGGTATTTCATTCTCTTAAACACCCAAATCAATTTTATTCCGGTCGAAATTGTACCGCATTGACTCAAATATATTGATTGATTGATTCAATGAAATATTAAATTCTGTTTCTAATAGGTTCAGTGTGGTTTCATGAATTTCAATTAGTGAAGATTGGAAACTAGAACTATGTATGACGTGTATTAATTTAATTTCACTAATAACAAATTTCAGATAACGTGAAGCTTGTTAAGTAAATAAATTTGAAATCTGTCAAATCGCCCTTAGAATTGGTATATTCTAGGATTAAACCACTAGCACCGATTTAAAAGGTTTTTTATACATATTATGTCACAAATATTATTAAATACTGCTTTTAAAAGTTATTAGCTCATCACGAATTGAAATGAGAATAATTTCGTTCTTTACAAACAAACCATATTTTATTGAAAAGATTAGATAATTAAATTTTCTGTTTAAGCTGGGTATTATAACACTCTCAAATTAAGTCATTCGAGTAATCTAACTTGGAGTTTAAGTGGGGATCAAACCTATAATTTAATAATTATGGAAACCACTATACTACAAGAATATTCAATTAATATATTATATCTTAAGTAGTTAACTATAGACATCAGTAACCGACACCGTGCAATTTTCCAATTCAATGAATCTCCAAATTTTTATCGTTTAAAGCTTACCAACCAGAAAAATCAAATTAATATTATACAAAAGCGATAAGAAAGTTATTTTAAAGACATAAGAAATATTTTATCTTTAATGCCTAAAAAGTTTTAAAATGAAAAAAGTTCAGTAATATTGTAAGCTGTCTCTTTGAGTTTGCTCATAAATTTCAACAATATCGAAACTAATTCTCATGGGAACCACACGAGGCAATACAAAATATTATGGAACAGAGTAATTCATTATTTAATGTGTTAAATTTTGTATGTAATTTTTAGTCGGAAAATTGAACGTTTCGAAAATAAAAATTACTCGGCAGTAAAATGCGATACCCAATGAATTGTTTTGTAGTTATCGCCAATTAATGTAAAAGCGCTTTTAGAAGTATTTCCTCAGACTTATGCCATTTTGAAATTTGGGTTCAATGTATTTATTTGTGCTTTGTACGCTTTTTATATCGCGCTTCTTTGGTTCTTGACATATTTTTTAAATTAATGAGGTGGAAACTCTTTATGGGCTTGTTTGCTCTCCACCTGTTCAGTATAAAATCGAAAATATAATTTCATAAAAGTGCTATTGCATTTTTTTATTTGTAATATCTGACAGGCCATCACACACAAAAATATTAATTTTAGTTTAATAATTATTGTATTAATAATCTTCTTATTTTTACTTCTAAAAATTGCAGAATTACAAAAAAATATATAAAAGCATTAAAAAATATTTAGTATAATCGGATTTCATGCTCGATTAACTTAAATTACTTCAGAGTGATTAGTTATTTTTAGGATACAGTATATTATAATTATAATTGGATTTACATTTAATACAACAAGATTTTATGTTTAAATTTTAGCAATAATAGGGAAGAGTGGTGTAAATATAACCTTTGTAATATTGTAATTTGAATTTAAATATAATCGGCGCGAATTTTAAATTCTAGTTTATTTGACACTAGGTCGTTTTGAAGAACCGGATAAGGTCCTACAACTTCAGCATCAAACAAGGGCAGTTGATCTTAGTGAAAAAAATTGGAATTTAAATTTGTTTAAATATAATTATTGTAGCCATCGACAAATTTAAAATACGTAAGTTTAAATATTTGATTTATCTTTTCTAAAAGAACATATAATACAGGATTACGTTAGAAATTTATGTAATAATTTAACGACGGCGACGTCAAGTAAATTGCTACGAGTTTAAAACTATTTTAAAATTACTTCATCTTTAGTTTTAAGATTTAAGTTCTTGGTTTGAGATTATGATTTATACATTATTATATTTAAACGGGATGGGAATAATGTAATGAAAAGGATTGATTATTCATATGTGACCTAAGAGGTATCTTTATAATACAAAATATCAGTGTTGATTGGAGATTATTGTTGGCAATACGAAGTAGGGGTATTTGTTTATAATAATTAATATGAAGGTGGTTGTTTGAGGTAGAAAAATATATTACATTAGATAATTTAACTTAGATGAATTATACAACAGGAAAGAACACGCTGCCTATGTTAAGATGACCGTCTCAAGATGTAGTCGAAATGTCTGATTACATTGAAGTAGTAACCGCAACTAGGACCTTCTTGTGAGCCAGCAAATTATGTGAGCGAGTTGCTTGATTATTTCCAATATCTCTCAATGAGATAATATCAATAATGATATTTAACAACTGTTAATAATTCGCGAGTAAAATTAAGGATGCGACGTCTGGTGGCAGAATTGAGAACAATTCGATGCGAGTAGTAAACGTGGTTTATGCTTTAGTTGCATGTTAACGTGTTGAAATTATTTAAGTAATTAAAGCTTTTAAATAAATTTTGAAATGTCAACCGTTGTTGAAAAACGTAGCAAAGAGTTTTGTTGTGTGTATGGATGCAATTCAACACGATGTTAACACTAAATTTCAAATAATCATGATATTTATTTAATAGAACAATTTTTAACAAGTTTCAACTATTGTCACTTACTCTACTTATAAATATTTTTGGTTCTTTCAACAAAATTAAATATTGACCAAGTCTGACCAATTGGCAACAATATTTCAACTCAAAATCAGCAGTTCTGATTTTTTAAATAAACTTATAAACTACAAATTTCATGCAAAAGATTACAAAAATATTTTTGTTTAATGTTCGCCAAAATTTCACTAACAAAAGTTTCGTCTAATTCTATGGTATTTACGAACATTGTACAATCTTTCCTGTAGTATATTATAAAATCACACACTGACATTTAGAATTGCCATCCCCAGGTTAATTTGTCCATAATATTGATGTTTTCACTTAATGCCGAAGTGCCAAATCACTTATTGCCAAAGTATTTTTACAAATAGACCCAATTATTAAATGAGAAGCCGATAATAATGCGGAAGTCTGTAGTACGAGGGCATAAATCGCATAAACAAACTTAACACAAGGTGTTACCCCACAAAGAATAACATGCTTGGCATTTAGCCCTTCCTCACCTTCACAAAAATTTCTCGACGTTGTGCTGCTATTAGTGTACTTAAATAAAGATTTTAGAAGAATTTGTTTCGTCATTTTACTTTTTTCGTTAATAATTCGAACACACAAAAAGATTTACAAGGTTCACTCGATCACTGTAAATACAACTATAAACTCGATCACTCGCATCTGACGGCCATTTTGAAAATTTAGCAGCGCCCCCATCGTTAATTTTATTCGCGAATATTAACAGAGTTTTCTTTATAATTACTGCGGTTACATAATTATTTAGGATAATGACGCTAGGTTTAAGTATGGACGATTTAATTAGGTTTAAGTATTGACGAGTTAGATTTAGGTATTGACGAGTTAGAAATTAAGTGGTGACGATTTTAGATTTAAGTTTGACGAGTTAGTAGTTAAGCGCGGACAATTTAGCATTTAAGGGTTTATTATTTAAAAGTGAGGACATAATAATTGAAGGTGGCGTTTAAAAGATCTTATTTAATATAAAATAATTTAATTGATCATCGAAATACATATAGGCGCTTCTTTACAAAGTATTATAAAGATTCTGGTTGATCATTACATATGATCATATATATCATATGATCAAGGATATATCATATATCAAGGAGATTAACTTTGCTGGTAAATTGGTTGTTGGTAATTCTGTGTTTTATTTAATTTGTGTGTACTAATTATTCCTTCAGGTGCCTTGTCAGTGGTTCCGCCACTGACACACATAAGTTTAGGTGAGAGGTTAGAGAACCAGGTAAAGAAGGTAAAGACGTTAACATTTAAAGAGCCATCCGCAGATTTAAAAGGAGGTTTGTTTGACGATCACAGCTTTGGTTTGGTTTGGAACTTTGATTTGAGAAGGCGGTAATTCAAATTGAAGAACCAAATATTACACCTTTAAATTTTAGAAATCTGAAAGATTTCTCTTTAAAATAAAAATAATTCGAATGTGTCTTCTATGTCTTCTGCTTTTAAAAAAATTTGAAGTTTTAACAAGCAAATAACTTGGTGTGGCTAAATGCTAGTATCGTAACACAATCTTAAACGTTATAAAAAAAAACAATTAATTATTAAATATTATGTTTATTTTACTAGATCGTTAAAACCCGAATGCAATAATTATGTCGATTTAAAATATTGTGGCGCCCTGTTTTTATATTCCTCCAAAAATCTTTCAAGTCGAAAATAACTGATACAACTATTACAAAAATTTAAGTCCTTTGTTAACCCATTAAAAAAAGACCCAAACAATTTATTTTATATTTTCTGTTTTGTTAAAAACTAGAAACAGATTTTTGATAATAGAAAAAGGAAACTCAAATGCAATTATAATGAATACGAATTTTGAAATTGAAAGAATGGAGAAATCGCGCCTGTTTTAGGATATAATTAGAATTATATGACTTTATTTGATCGTTATTCAAACAAAATCTACACTGCGTCAGATCGAAGCAATCAGATGCGTCAATTGAAAAAATACCAATTATTTACTGTTAACTATGCATATTGTTAACTTCGTTTGTCAATAACAGAAACTGTAATTTGCTTTGGCAGTATAACGATCTATTAAGGTAACAAGGAAGTTTCCATTTGAACAGGAAATTTTTCTATTTCAATCACAATCGAATTATTTCGAACACTACGTCTCTTATTGAACAAGATCTAAAATATTCTTATCAATTTGTTCGTGTATACTTCAGAAAACTAGATTTATACAATAAGAGCATATATAGTATAGTTCAGAAAAGTAGAAATTGATTTTCAAATTGTATTCTCATGCACCTCCTAAATTACACTGCACGCAATAGTTCACCTACTTTTCCTATATCGGATATAATATTTTCTTCCTTTTTAATGAATTTTTGACTAAACAGTTTAACACACGAAATCAAATAATTTAGCAAAATACCAAAAAGTTCTTTAAGGTTGAAAACAAAACACATACTAGTAAAATTGTTAATTCACCTAACAACTACTATAAAATTAATAATAATTTGATTTTAATTGATTATTATTAGGTTATTAATTCTAAAATCAAAGTTTAAACAGAAATTTAAGCAACAAATAGCACCTTAATTAAACTTAATTTTATAGTTGGTACAAAATAAATTATTATAAACAGCAGTTAAGAAAAGTTATGATTAAATTTTAATTAAAATGCAAAACATATTTCAAATGTTATTGCATTTCTGTGCAAAAGGGGTTGTTTGAGCTTTAAGAAATGAGACCGTTGCAACAAAACCACCTCATTATTTCCTCCCAAGTTCTTGTTACGTTAATGGTTCAACTTTTCAAACTTTAATCTCATACTGTAATATGCTACACTATTCATATGTACTACAATACATTTATGCATTATTGTAAGTTTTTTGTCAAATTTCAAACCAGAATATATTGTGAATTTGTATTTTTGTAACAGGATTAAATCACAGAGCGCTAAAGCTCTTTAAATATTTAAAGCAGAATTTTTGTTTTCCAATATTGTGAAACATTTTCCAAATAATGAATTTAACAGGTGACAAAATTCTACTACCCAATAATAAAACAAGCTATTGAAGCCATATGGTTACATTTTATGTTTCGCATTAAACAGTTTTAAGTACCTAGATAAAGGAAAAGCTAACATTTACCGAAAACTCTACCCATAGATAGCAAGATTCTATACGAGATAAATTTTCGTTATTTATAATTATGTCATGAAATATGACTTTAATTAAATTTTTTTTAATTAGTCCTATTTAGTATGTTAAAAACTTGGCGATTTAAAAAATGCGCAATAATTTATTCAGAACTCATATTGGTTTTTCAATTTTAAAACTCGCATCGTTACACAATATTTTTCATTGCAATAAACTTAAGCAACCGTTAAGGAGGAAAATTACTTGCGAATTTAAAACTAATAATTATATTTTTTATAGTTTACAAAATTGAATGCATAAAGTAATATATTTTTTTAAACAATTTAGTTTATTTTTTAAAATTAAAATTTTTATTCGGAAATTTAATATTAAAAATGAAAATTTTTAATTCGGAAACAAAAAGTCAACTTACCTTAAGTTTGAAAGAAACTTAATTGTAACACGTCGCGTTTGTGAGGGAAATTGACGATGTTAACAGAATAGCGGCAAAACGTGGAGTGCGACGTCGCGACGCTCGCGATGGCACATCGATATAAAGCCACATTTTGATTCTGTTGCACCATCTACCTGTAAGCGGCTCTAATATATTTTAAGCGCATCGGGATTCCTTTGATATCAAAAGCGAAAAGTTTTAAAAAAATATCGTTTTATTTTACAAAAATTAGGGAGGCACATAAAATTAAATCTTAAACTATATTATTTTATTGTTGAGCTACATCAGCTACAATGTTTGACCAAAATGTCCTGTACTCCTTCAAAACGGTGCCCCTGAAATTAAATAAAACAATAATTTGTTTTAAATTTTTTACTTCTATTCTTACGTGAAGTAAACTTGTCCTTGCGAATCCTTAGGGGCATTCCAAATAAAAGTAGCTTGCTGTTTTTCTTTTGGATCGGCGTGGGTGATAGCGCTACATTCGGGGTGAATTTTAATATTTGGTGTTTCTACCCACTGTCCAATCCAAGCGTTAGATGTCGCTTCCCTTGCTTGCAAGAAAAACCCTTTGAAATATTCTGATCCTTGGATGGTTACTAAAAAGAAAATTGTAATAATTATGAAAAGTAGTTAAAAATGTTATAAATTTTATCATGTTGATATTAAAGCTGTTAATGCGTTTCATTTCTATGAAATATATTTATTATAGCTAACTAATATCAAAATAAAAAAATTCTACGAAAAAGCAGTGATTATTACGATGAGTAATAAAATTATCAAGAAACGCCTGATAATATAATATAATATTATTTGATTGTATAGTAAGAGAACTACATCAAATTTTCAATACAAAAATTATAATTAATAACAGAACCCAAAAGTTTGAGACAATGTCTCCAAAGAGTAGAATAACCTCAATACAAGAAGAATATTAACTCATGGCAGTTGTAACTTTCAGTGTTTAATTAGTTTTCATGGTAAAATATTTGAGCATGCATAATATAAAACGAAAACATAAATTCGTGTCAAAAATGTTTAATATTAATTTTATTTGAAAATATTGCATCACATAAAATTTATTTTATTTATTTTTTATTTGATACAATAAATGAAATACATAAAAATTATACGTGGGCAACAATTCTAGCAAAAACTAAGAATTTTAAATTTAATTAAATTAATAATTTTGTATCTTCAGCACTCCAAACCGTTTTGAAACTGTCACATGCGCATTAACGTGTGCGCCTGACAGTTTCAAAACAGTTTAGAGTGATGAAAAAACAAAGCTGTTATTTTCGCTGTTATTATAGACCTATAGAGTGACATACATTTTAAGCACTCAAAAAATTTTGAAATTATCGATTGGTCACCACATAAACGGCTTTCTAAATGTTCATTAGTTGTGTAAATAGATTTTACTAAATTTATGGCATACGGCTTGTAATTTGAAGTTACAAATCGGTTTTATGGATGCAATTAGCAAGATTGGAAGTTTTAAAAAAATTTAATTTTTATTATATTAAAAAGTATTTTACAATATAATAGCGATGGGATTTAAGAGATTTAGAAAGATAGCAAAAAATAGTATATTATTCATTAAGCAACAAAAAGTTAAATGTTATTGCTTAAGTATTAAGTTATGCATATAAAAAATCATATATTTATTATTTATATAAAAGACTATGAAGTTGAAATTAATTACTGAAGAAAAGTAAGTAATTTAGAAGAAATTTCGTTGTTAATCTTCAAACAATTCTCTTAAAACATAGCAAAACAGCTAAAAGGTTGGGGGGGGGGGGATCGCTCACTATCTGCCAGCTACCAATTTAATGAAATTTATTTTCGGTTTATCTATTTTGTTTGTTACATTATATACATATTAAATTAGATAGAAAATTTAAAATATGAAACAGTAATGTAATAAATTTTAATTTTCAATTAATTGAATACAGGCTGGGAGATTCAATACTGCGGTATATGAATGTACCTATGAATACATATCATACATTATTTACATATAATTAATATATTGCAGTTTCTAGTTTGTATGAAGGGTTGTAAAAGTTCACCGCATGAGCTAGCAATCCCAATTAAAAAATTGCATTATGCAAAATGTAATATTCAATGAAAGCACAAATTACCTTCGTTTAGGTTTTTAATACATTTGCTACATTTCAAAGTATATATTTTTAAGAAGATATATCATTAATAGTGTGGTATAAGCTGAGGATTTCCTTCTAACATAAACCTACAATTCCAATATTTATTAGTAGTATAAAGCTCGTATGACACAATCAAATTCAATTTTTCGTTCTTGAATAAATCGGTTCAAATATAAATCAAATATAAATATGTGTGTTATATACAGAAAGATTCACAAGTATATTAAAGTGCACAAAATTTATAAATTGATTTACAAATTTTATTTACTAAAGATTAGTACTAACCTATATTTAATCCTAACAAGTCAAGATTGTAGTTCTTCTTGCAAAGGTATTGAAGTAATATGCATTTTGTTGTTTTTCGGGGTCTGCTAATGTACACAGAGATTTAAAATCGTATATTTTAATCAAGCCATTAGTGAGTTAATTGTAGACCAAGTGCTGGTTGCAACTAAAAACAGCAGCTAAAATTTGCATTGTTGTTTGAGACCACTAAAAAGCATCAAAATAGCTAGACGTTAATTTATATTCATGAGTGCTGAGGTAGAAATTGTGGTGAATTATGCAAATTGTGTAAGTTTTATGTATCAAATAGAAACGAAAAGTTTTAAATTAGTTGTGAACAATAAATTGTAGCAGCGAGTGATTTGAGAATCATCATATAAAGGACATAATATGTAGCTGGACGATCAATTCTACAGTGATTGGCGTAATCATATTTGACGTTCAGCGGTGCAGTAAATTCACGCAATATGTGAATTTTTAGATTGTAAATATGATGTGAACGTAATTTAGATATTGTCAATATAGTTAATAAACAGATATTTTAGTTTGAACTTCATCGTTGTATTAAAATTAAAATTTTTATATTTTGAACTTGACATTTGAGTCCAGTTACCTATTTAGGTCGAAATAAAAATTTTCAGAAAAAAAATTATAGTAAGAAAGTAAAATTTCATTTAGAAATAGAAGAAAGACCAGTAAATCACTATTAATTAAATTATAGAAAATAATTTATTATTTTAGTTATTTATAATTAAACATCAAACTATTCAGTTCATTATAGCCTGTGTAGGCATCGATCCTAGCACCGAAGTGAGATTTCCTCTTTGGATGTTCTTTGAATAATATATGAAATTATACAACCAAGTAAGTCAGGATATATTCCAGTACCACTAGTTTTAATATTGCATTTGTATATTTCTATATACAAATATAATATTAATTTCTTTGCCATTTCTGTAATTTTTAATAATTTGTAATGAAAATTTGAATTAAAATCCTTATCTTAACATAATTATAATATATCTAGCAGTTACAGATAAAACGCATAATTCTTTAAGTATATTGAAAAAGTTTCGATTTTATGTCAATTAAATTTAAATTTATTTACCCAATTAATTTAAGTGAAACTGATTTCACTTACATCCAGTACTATGTCAATTGGTTTAATTATATGTATTTAACTGTTTCAATTCTACCCTTATTTGAAATACTACGTATTATTTAGCTTACTTCAAACTAATTTTCTTATTAAGTAGGTAGGTACAAATAAATTCTTCGATTAAATTAATTAAAAAATTTCCGATTACAACATTAATTTATAAATAAATTATAATTGAAATAAATTATCTTAAATGAATTATTTGCAGAGAAGAATTATTAATTTATTATGTACAAAATTGGCATTTATTTATTTTTATTTAATAGGTATACTTAAATTTTTTCCTTAAAATTATGACGCCAAAAAAAAACTAATATTATACTAACTATTAAATAAAGTTTGAAAACTTGATTGTAATTAATAATATAATATATAGTCGGAGTTTTAACATCGATATAATTTTTTAGTTCACCTTATCTTGTAAAATTTTAATGGGATAATTTTATGAAGTTGATTAAATTTTAAGTAGATACTTGTTGAAGCGTTATTATGACTAATAAAACGAAAACTTGGTTTAAAAATTTTCTGGTTTTACCGGAAATTACTTCTAAAAGAAAATACAAAATTAAAATTTTTTTAGTAAGCTTAACTTCGTAAATGATGGCGTATAATCTCAAAAATGGAGTTAATTACTAATAACAATCATATTAAGCAAGATTGAAAGCAATATCAGCTTCTCAGGATATTTTCAGTTTTTCTTAGTGAAAGATGACAGATTAAGGGGTTGTTTTTAATTTAAGAATGTAATAAATATTTAACTACCTTTTTTTCACAAATATTACTATACTAAAAAAATAAAGTCGAATAAATTGGGGCAAGCTTTTTAACGTGATTTTATTTATATTAAGAGTCACAAGGATATCGATTAAATTCTGCATATAAATAATATTATAATTGCTTTTACATATATAAGCAAATACTTTCCAAATAAATTACAAACTATAAAAAAATTTAAAAACTTGTTTGCATTCTTGTCAATATATAAAGTTCAAAGTTGAATTTCTAAAAAGAATTATACCATTAATTTTTATTATTTTAGATTTAACCTTAGAACCTTACAGTATTAGCTTTACTTTTCCTTTTAAATAGATTTTCGTACTGGATGAAAATTCCACAAAACGAATCCATAGTAGATTCCGCTTACGACCTAATCGCCAAAAAACTATTACTCAAATCTTTAATGACATCACTAGGGTTAATCATTTTATCTAAAGATCAACACAAATTAATACCAAACCATCTGTATTCTATAACATTCCAGTGGTACTGGGTGGTACTCCCTAATTTCTACGGTGCAGACATATTATGTAGATGTTTTTGTTCTGATCGAGTGAAAGATGTTTCTATTTAATAAAATTAGTGACACTGCATGCGAACTTTTCCCAGCAATTATGTTCAAAAATAAAACTCCTGTTAGTGGAAAATTTGGAAATTGCTTAATAGGGAAAGCGTCAGCGCATTAACTTAAACAATTACTGTATGAATAACAATATTGAATTATAAATTTGAAGTTATAATATCGGCAAGATATTTTCAGTACCGAACCTTCTTACTACCTTCGAATATTGAAATTTAAAAAACTTAAAGGTTATGGGGTAGTAATGGTTTAGTGCGGCCTTCAGGCCGCACAAACTGGGTGTTCTAGCATTTAAATAATATCATTAAACAATCAGTATAAATCTGACATCATAAAGCAATCAAAATGTTTTCATCTTTGCTTTGCTCGCCGAGACAAATTATATGTGTAAAATGTATTTGCTTTCGGTATATTATTCTCAAATAAAGGGAATCTAATGTAAGGTTTTGCTTTTCTAGACATTTGTAATCGGGGTTTGAGAAAAAGTCTTAGGAAATATTCTATAAAAGTTAATATATTTTTTAAAGTACACTATCGCAATTATTAATATATTATAATATTGTATATTTGAAGCATTATTTTACGTTATTTTACATTATTTTACGCATTAAACGTAAGAAATCAAATCAAATTAAGAATAATTTCATCAGTTTTAAAAAAAATTTAAATATTTCTTATCAAAAAATCAACTTTTTAAAATACTTGCAATTACTCAAACTGTTATAAATTTATAGAAATTAAAAAAAAAAATACAAAATTTGTGTATCTAAAAAACGAAACAGTCGAAAAAAATTATTTGATGATCATAATAGCTATAACAGTGTAGGTACTATAAAAAAATATATAAGTTTTTATTTATGATTTTATCATAATTTAACCTAGATTTAAGTAGCCATTTCTCACGAAGTAATTAAGATAAATGAGTACAGTTAGTATCATTTAAAATATATTTAATTAGACACCACCTAATTTTTACACATTCTATTTGTTTAATAATAATTTTATATGAGAAATTCAAAAATAATCGCTTATTTTTTTTTTAAAAAGTTGTTTTATAGGTGATAAATTATTTTTAATAAAAAAGAAATATATATCGCTTTATCTTTCTTTGTTATAACCCAATTTTGTTAAACGCAAAAAGTTATTTCATCTTCCAACTCTAACTCTGCAAATTTTCGACCAAATTTGGTTATTAACATTAATTTTATATTTATTAATTAAATTACTTTCAATGTATTAGATTTAATTTAACAATATAAATTTTACACATTTTATTTGTTTAAAAATCATTGTTTATAATAGATTCGAAAAAAATGGCTTATTTATGACCGAAAAGTAGATTTACTAGGTTATAAAATATTTTTACTGAAAGAAATGCAAAACTTGGTTGGTTAATTTTTCTGCAATTTAAGTAACTAAATTAATAATTTCAATATTCACGAAAACGCACTTTTATAACAATAAATAGCCATAACATGGTCATTTGACAAAAATTATCAAAATTATCTAAAATAATTATTGATCAAAATGTACAAATTTTATTATTCTGCAAGCCTTAAATGTATTTGAGCTAGTAATTAGGTCATTTTTTATGGGTATTAGCAAAATTTTTTAATATGCATGCGACTTACGCTGTTATTACCCAAAAGCAATGACATCGACGTTTTGAAGTCTTTGAGAGTTTTAGTATGCTGTTCAGTAGTGCTTGGGGATTATTATAAGTCAATTTTCAAACTTACAATATTTCTTTTAAAGTTTGAACAAAATTTTACCTAAAATTTATGGGATGTAGTGTTGGCTACTCGTTTACAGTAATTATAGAAAATTTTCAAGTTATTAGCAAACGTGGAAGAAACGTAGTAATTACGGAGTCTGTCGTTGCAGTTCCCTGACTAAAAGGATGATTAAAGCATTCTGAAAAATTGTATAGCTTACATTTAAAACTCTTCGGGTTTTTGATGGCAAATGACAATCGTTAGTTAATTATAATTGATTGTTCATTATGTACATACCAATACGACATAATAAAAAAAGAAATTTCCAGTATTCAAGGTAAAACTGACACATTAAATAATGCAGTTATACACATTTTAATGGCAAAGCATTACTTGTTAAGAAATTGAAATGAAGGGAAGTTAAAGTAATTACTTGCTTGTATAAATATGTGGAAATTTCAGCAATCAAAAAGTTATGAAATTTAATATTCGTAGAATTAACACCAATAGAACCACCTTCCTATCATTAAAAAAATCATAACAATAAAGTTTATTGATCCTAAAATTTCGTAATCCAATACTAATAAGTAGAAAACTCGTTTATTGCTAACATATACGACAAGCAACAACTTAAATTGAATTGTAAACAATTTATTAATTCTAGATTACCAATTAATTTTAAAAAATGTAGGTCACTTATGTAATTTTTTATAAAAAAAAACTTGTGTATTATTACTCACCAATTTTAATTAAAGTGTGTGCTGACGTTGGAGAAGTAAAATAAAATTGTATAACATTTCGCATTCAACAAAACATAAAAAATTGGGCATGCAAAATTAATTAACTTAATAATTTAAGCATTTTCAGACAAGAGACAAGTAGGTGTGCTTAATAAACAAGCTAATTTTTCAAGGAAATAAGAATTTTTATAATGCAAAGTTTGAAAATAAAAGACATCATATATTTTAAGTGTCGGATAGATAAGAAAAGCGCTCGAGTTGACAATGATCTTGATTTAATTACTTAAGGTAATTACGCGGTTACACGTGAAGTGTAAACGATATCTTGAAAAACGACAGTTTAACAAAGCGAATTAATTATAATACCTGTAATTTGAGTTCCGGGTCCATAATGGCTTCCAGAAGCAATTACTCGATAGGGATTAGTCTCAAGTGGTTGTGGTCGTGATTGACCATGATAAGGTTGATTTGGTCTTGGTTTAACACACGCATCCACCGGTGCACCATCTGGAAAAGCGATGGAGCTTACGACGAAACTTAACGTGACAATTAAAAATAAAAACATTTTGCACTTTTTTTTTGTCGGTGCTTATTAAGTGCCGTATGAAGACTGAATAAAAAGAGAACAGAAGGCATTTGGCACCAGGAAATATTGGCGATCCAAATCTACTCAAACCACTTTCACTTACCCAGATTGCAAATATTACATTATGGGTGAATGAGTGACCAAAGCAAGATTACGTTTGTTCATTCTTAAACTTATGAAACAACCTAATTAAACGTTTAACAATTTTTTATATACCTTTTCCTTTCAAGAGTGTCGCATTGCGTTACAATTTCGAGAAAAACCTGCTCCGTGCATCGTAATCGTTTCCATTATATTCCTTTGTGATAAATTTAGAGATTTCATTAATTATTAATTTCAAAAACTCAATGAAGCTTCTAAAAAATCTATATCGGTGGATTCACTGCAGTATATATTATATATTGTGAGTTATTGATCCACGCAACTACTCGTGCCGGTGATAAACACGCTAACCACAAAATATGCAATGCCTTTGTTGTTACTTTTCTAATGAAAGAAACCATGCGGTTTAAATAAAATCCAACACCCGAAGGACCACCGAAATATTTTTTAATCCATATAAAAATTATTTATAGAAAGTAAGTTACAATAAATTGTGTGCCGATGTCGAAGGAAATTACAAATTTGCTTAAGAATAAAAACCATTATGGTGTGCATCTGTTGACCTTTTTATAAAATCCATAAATCAGTAGGAATTATGACGAGGGCTCGTTTAACAAAAGCGCATTTCTGCGTTTCGTGATATCAGGCTCATTTTCAAATAGCTTGAAAATAACAATTAAGTTTATCAGAAAATGAGATTTAAATCTGAAACCTGGAATTAATAATATAATAAGGTGCAAACTTTGTACACATTACAGATTTAACACACAATTCCTAATGAAAATGTAGGACAGGTTAGCAAAATTCCCATGATTCATTTAATTGTGATATACCGTGTCACAAGCTTACATTTTTATTGACTTAATAACCCCTTAATTTGAACCGTTTAATCATTACACTGAAAAATATAAGGTTTGCCTGAAAAAATTATTCGAGTGCCACTTACACGCCATAAATTTTAAAAGTAATATATTATATTGATACAAAAAGTTTTAAAATATTTTTCGAGAAAATTGTAAATAAAGACGTTTAATATTCAGGAGTAGAAAATCAGTTGTTAGCGTCGCGTCGGCGCGTATCGGTCCGCGTGTTGCAGAAACGACGTCCTGAAAAGAACCGTCGACAGTGCGTTGCAGCATGATCTACGCGGCAGCCGCAACATGTGAGAGTGTTGAGTGACTATGGGGTTCTGCTGGCTGAGGATAATCCTGCAGGGGCTTATGCTCCTGCGGACCCTCGTAGCCGCACAAGACCTTACAACCCGCCATCCAGGTATGCCAATAATATTACACCTTAAAATGCACCGAGTACCTACTCCCTATCATTCAAAAAACTTACAAGATATTTCAGGAAGCAATAATTATTAAAGTTTAATTTCTTGACTCTGTAAAATTTATGATATTTGTTTCCGGTAAAATTTTGTATTGTTTACTTAACCGAATGAACAAGAAAAGTTTTTGTTAACTTACAGCATTTTAAGATAACTGGGTTATCAATTAGTTATTACTTTGCAAAATTATTTAAAACTTTTTATTAGAAGTCTGCGACTTGCTTGCAAGGATATCGCCGTTATACACCTTAACGATTTGTTCAGTAGCTGAAGTATACCATAACGTCGCCTTTGTTTGACTTTAGTAATATTCACTCATTAATTAATTTATAACTTCTTTGTGAACCTGATTTAGACATCACGCACAAAACTAAGGTATACGGTGCAAATTTAGCATAATTGCGAAAATTCATCGGGAAAAATTTTCGGTTTAAATTCAATTTTTATAAGCATAACGTGGATTTACCGCATCGGTTCGTAAATACAGCGCAGTCTGTTAAGTCATCTAAATATTTCAAACTTTTTTATTTGCATGTTAAAATTTATATTCCATATTATAGGAAATTTTATTAATATGTAGGTCAAATGCTGCTAATCTGCATAGTGAAAGCTTTCGAATTGGCAAACCTACAATTTTCGAAAATTAAAACTTGAGTTTTGGTTAGGTATTTGGGCGTTTAACATTTAATTTAAATTGCTTTGGTCCAGGCTGTCTAATCTTATTAGGTGAAAAGGCAACACTTTAGGGCTGAACTATTTGACAGAGAATTTGATAATTAAGTTGTTTTGCAAACCTCTTTAGCTCATTTTTCGCTGCTGAGTGTTCTCTAACTTCGGATGATTAGAATAAAGTTAGCTAAACTATTTATCTTCACTGAAATTATGCCATAATGACTGTTTCATTCAAATCAATTTGATTTGCATGTGAAAATTATCCCTCTCAAGTTTCTCATATATCATGGAAACTACGCCGCAGCACGTTTGATTTATTTACAAATATTAATGTAGCAACTTTTCAGTTTTACATGATGCCATGAAGTACGGTTTTTCTAAATAATCTCGTTTACAAAAGTTTTGTTTGATCAATACATCGAGTTACAGTTTAATTGTTTTAAGAGCTTTGGCGCAAAACAAATAGCCCTGTTTTTCTGACACCAAAAGTTTTGATTTCGAGCTTTGAATTGATTTTTTTTTAATTCTGCCAATCTGTTTGTTGTATCTACAATATTATATTATTGTATACGAACATCGTCGGATCTCACTAAGAAGATACGGAAATTGATAATGGATTAGTAGGGTTATGTAAACAGTTTAATCCTGTTGAATTATGAATTTTTTTTCATAAATATACAACGGGTTCTGTCGACCCAACACTCGAAGTCAATTATTAATCACATAATTATTCGCCAAGACGAGAAATACGAGTGGAAGATGTGAGAGTTTTTAAGAGTTCAGAATGTGGGTCAGATTATTACTTACCAAAAGAAAATTTATGTTCGCTCGTGATTACGCAAATAACTGAGAGGCAATATAGAGATTAAAGATGATGAGCTTCCTAAACTTAGTAATTTTATCATGATTTCACTTGACATCTCATTTGTATAATTCTTGTCTAAAATCTGACTTAATTTAAGACTAAAAAGCATTTTCTGGTAGTGTAATTGTGTAATATATGCTGTTAAAGATAAACGTTAGCTTAAAGATGCTGTTGGGAAACATAAAATTCATTTTTGACTATCGTAGATGGTAGGTACAAACCGGCTAGGCTTGACGCTTCTTGCGGTAGGACTTGGGACACGCAGATGCTTAAAAATAGTTCATTCTAAATAAAAGTCGATTTGAATAAGAACGAAGTTTTAAATTCTATTGTAGTATTCAAAGGCAAATAAACAAGAGATTTGGAAAACTTTACCTAGAGCTTCTGTGATTTTCAATATTCAACCAAGTTGCACTTCTTGTAGATTTACTAATTACCAAGTGCATCTATGGTTGATGGTCACATCATTGCTTGAGGTTTAATGACTTATAGCATAGTAAGGATGGAAAAACTACACCAGGAGTAGCTATACTTTAATTTATATTTGTGTGATTATCTCGACAGTCGTTTAAAGCCAGACGAATTTTATAGCGGATGCAAGAATTGTAAACGTAAAGAGAACTTAAAGAAGTACTGTTTTTTCGGAAATATAACTTCTGTATGCCACCGGATTTAGTTATAATAAAACCACCAGGTCACAAATTTCTAAATTGCCAGTCTCACCGGATAAACCGCAGTTCTAGACTACTAAATTACTACATTATTCAAAGGTTAATATCTAAACAATAAAAAAAAGACATGAAAATAAATTGATAAAAGGTGACTGGGAGGACCTCGCTACAATAAATTAATAATATGTCCAAAAAAATAATAATTGCATTCGTGTGTACAAGACTAACTACGGAGCTAACAAAGTAATATATTTTTGCTATTTAATGTATTTTTAAGACAATACAAAGAACGAAATAAGAATTTCAATTTCAAATCGACCTTATTTTCTCTGATGAATTTTTATTGTCAAATCGTTTATCCAAACAGTCGACTAAAAGCCACTTTTTAAACTTAAATCCGTAAGTCGACCCTATCTCAAGCGTCGCAAAATAATTTAATGAATTGATCACATAAACTGAAAAAAGTGGAAGGCTCTTAGTTTGAATATTCTTCTAAACACCTAAGAAGTAAAATATGTTGAAAAAATTTAATAAATTTATAAATTATTCCTTTGAATGTCATTTTTAAAATTTGCTTTTCCCACTTTTTTTTCTTCTCGCGTCTAATATTTTAGTAGTAACTCGATCCATCTATTATTCTCGAAGAACGTCTCTAAAACTACTTTTAGGATGCTATAACTCTAACTTAGACGATGAATAGGTTATTAAATTTAACAAAAGTTTATAATTTATTATTGATTTTTAGGCTTAAATTGTGTCTTTTGAATAAACTTATAACTCTAAGTTTTTAACAACCCTTTGTAATTTGCGGTCTTTATTTTAATGCAATGCAATTACATCATAAAGCAATAGTGCAAAATTGTATTTAATCCTATCAATACAATAAGAGTATTGACTAAGTAATCCATATTATCACACTGACGTGACTTCACAAGCAGAATGCCTTAAGTGCATTCACAATTATTAAAGTAAATGGAAGCAAACAATAATTAGAAGTCCAAAGTTAAATGAAAGTTAAATTGATATAATATGTAATTTTCTACCAAAACTTTTAAAAATCAAACAAATCAAATAAACAATTAAAAAGTTATAATAATGTTCAGATAAGTATTTTTGCGTTTAAACGCATATTTCCATTATTCGTGCTTATGATAAACTCATAGCACTTCTCGAATTATTTGCAATAATCACAAGATTTTAATATTTAAAAAACGAATCTTTTTAAAACGAGTATTGTGATTACAGGATTGGGTTATAAAAATAAAGATCCTCGAGCCTTGAGATGAAACTGAAAACGTATTTTCTCTATGCTACATTATTATACCATTAAAATGTATTTACGAAAATGAGATTAAGTAAAGATTTAGAAACACTTAATACAGAAACAGAAGATAAAAACCGTAAAAAAATAATGTTATGTTTTTTATAGAGATTTTGATACACAATAATAATAATTATTATGTTTTCAGCTTATAATTTCTTATAGCCGATTACACCAAACAATATTTTCTGTTTATTTTATTACATCTTATTAATATATAAGTTAATGATAATTAATTCAAAATAAATTGATCGTAAAAGACAATAAAAAAGTTATAATGTAAAAACATTATACAAAAATTTAAGGGGTTATGCTCACCTAGACCGTCAAAAAAATCGGTAATTTTTGCAATTTTTATGTGGAGATTTGAATGCATATAGTTATGTCTAACGAACCTCTTAAGACCACCAGCAATATACATTAATATGTCACCATGTTTAGGTTAAGGCAATTATATTGATATTTTAAAAGATTTATTATGTAAGGGTCGTCTCGAACTTGAGTCAAGTGATTAGAAGAAACAAAGTTCAAAACAACCCACCCAAAACAAATGTAACCTTTTATAGATTTTCATAATTTTAAAATCAGTTGTTGGTTTGCATCCAAAGTAACCAGTTGTAAACTTTTAATAAATAAATTTTCATTTTTTAAAACACCCGTTTTATTTTGAAAAACGTAATTGGCGCAGTCGGTAGGATACCCAAACGATTCTATCAAAGAATTGGCGATTATTAAATCCTAATTGGGTAAAATAATTATTAGTGCAACGTTACGAATAGTGTAAATTTGGTGCAAGATCCACTGGGCCTACTGAGAGACTTCTACCGCAGACGGACCTCAACCGTAGACGCACCCCGGAAACTACACCGCCAGCAATTCACTCGCTAGACATTCAACGATGTTATTAGCAACCTTAGTTTTGTAAGTACCTTTTATCATTTCCTTTACCTTAATTTTATTATACTTGTGTTAAAATCTCGATGAGTTTACACCGCGATAGATCGCCTATTAAAATTATTACAAATAATTCGAATAATTCAGATTTAGAATTAGAAATTAGCGAAATTATTTTAAATCAAAGAAATCAAATTAATCAATTTGAAATGTCTGTCAATTTTGCAGAAATTAAATTAGCTAAAGAGACCATTCCTCAATACGAAGGAGGTAGTAAAAATTTATCATATTTTATACTTCAATGCGAAAAATTTATCAGAGCATACAAAAGTCCAATTGAAGCTAGTTCTTTAAACAATTTACTGTTTGAAACTTGCTGCTCAAAATTAACTGGTGTTGCTAGAGATACTTTAGTTACTTCAGATTGTTCTACATGGGAAAAATTAAAAATAGCACTTTTGGATCGTTTCGGAGATCAAAGAAATGAAACTTTACTTTCAAATGATCTTAATACTTGTTATCAATTAATAAACGAAACGTACGATTCTTATTACGAGCGAATTAAAAATAAATTGCAATTACTATTGGAACACGTTACGATTAGGGAACAAGATGAGTGTCTTAAATTATATAAAATTAGTTTACATAATAAAAGCGCGTTAGATACGTTTAAAGCCGGTTTATTAGAACCCCACCGAACTCACATATCAAATCAAATTGTGAATTCGATTGAAGATTGCATGTTACAATTAAGAAATTATGATAATTATCAACAACAAGTAGAATTTTTAAATTTTATGCGTAACAAAGCCCCGGTAAAACATAATAACACAAACAAAAATTTTCATCAAAAATTATACTCAAATACACCACGGGTTACCACATTTAACCCTCAATCTAACAATCAATTTTCGAATTTTCGATTTTTTAATCAAAATCAAGTACCTAGATTTAATAATAATAATTACAATAATAATAACAGCAATCATAACAATTATAATCAAGATAGATTCCCGCGAGGTCCAGTTAATTATCAAACTAGACCAGTTCAAAATAAATTTTTCACAAATTCTCAAGTATTCGGAAGAAAACCCGAACCAAAACCCACTCCTATGTCAATATCGACAAGAAATACTGTTAACCCTTCTCGAAACCAACAAAATGCATCTTACAATCATTTTCAAGAATCCGATCCAAGTAATTTTACATCGGAAGAATTATACAACATAGAAGAACTTGACCAACAATTGGAAAATCAAGAATACGTTGAAGATATGAACATACACGCTGGAAATTTTTCCAATGCCAGCATCGGAACAATTAACGCCGAATTAAATTTATTAACTGTAACACCTAAATTACCATTTATTACAATTCCCAGTTTAAATTTAAAAATTCTTCTCGACAGCGGAGCTTCAAATTCAATAATGACCACAAAAACCGCATATGAAAAATTCAACAATTTTATATTTAAAAAACCCTTTTTAATTAAAAGTGTGAATCAAACGATCTCTAACGATGAAAATATATCTTACCCCATTTTAAAAGAATTTGGAATAAATAGTGCAATTAATTTTCATGTAATTAATTGGCATGATAGATTTGACGCTTTATTAGGAAGCGAAGATTTGTGTAAATTAGGCGCAAATATAAACTATAATAATAAGATATTAGAAATAGGAAATTACAAAATTCCATTTCTTCTGGAATTAAACCAGAATAATTTTAAGCCATTTAAACAAAGCGTTAAAACACATATTAAAATCCCCGCGAATATCGATGAAAGCGAAGTTCTTATACCTGAAATTAATTTTAAACAACAGATTAACGTAGAATCAGTAAAAAGTATAGAAATAAATACCAAAGAAACTTCGGAGGAAAATTTAGATTTAGTATCGATAGTACCGAATATTGGTGAAAAATCATCAATAGAAGACTTCGATGACATAATAAACGCTCTCGATAATAATAACGAATCAAATAACGCCAACACTCATAACAATGAAGACAATGAATCAAATAATACTTGTCACACTTCACGTGAAAATCCTGTGTTCACTATGCCCATTTCGGATAAACCGATAAATCAATTTGCAAATCGTATTATCCTACAATTAGGAGATCAATATAACGTAGATCATAAAAGAATCTTTGCGAAAAATAACTTTATTGTCACTATTAGAAGAGGCAATGAATTACAAAATATAACACAAATGCTAAAAGAAACTGTAAATCCCGGTAATTTATATGGAATTTATTTCAAAGATAATAACTTAGAATCAAAATTTTTAAACGTTAGTCAAAATTTACTTAATAACCAAGTAAAATTTATAAAATGTAATATTGTAGCTAAAGATCTGGAAAAATCAGATCAACAAGATGAAGCAATAGAAGAATACCATTCTGTTAACCATAACGGCATCACCGAAACCTATAATCACTTAAAAATTAAATATTATTGGCCTGATATGAAAACTAAAATAAATAAAATTATAAATGAATGCGAAATTTGTCTTGCTAATAAGTATGAAAGAAATCCTTACAAAATTCAATTCTCAGGTCCACTACTTGCAAAAAGACCTTTTGACATTATTCACATTGATACATTCAGTTTCGAAGGAAATAAATTTATAACTATAATTGACTTATTTTCGCGTTACGCGCAAGCTTACTTTGTAACAGATACTACAGGAATAACAATACTTAATAAATTACGTCATTACTTTTCTCATCACAGTTATCCAAAGAAAATTGTTTGCGACGAAGGTAAAGAGTTTAAAAATAAAGTTTTTCAAGAATTTTGTGAATTATTTAAAATTAAATTACATTTTACGACGAATTACAACAGTAGCTCAAACTCACCGATAGAAAGAGTACATTCTACAATTTTAGAAAAGCTCAGAATAATAAAAGAACAAAATCCAAACGAAGGTCCTCAACACCTAATGATTACAGCCGTATTAACTTATAATCAATCAATTCATTCCGCGACCGGTTATACCCCTTTCACTTTATTATATGGCCCTTACGAAAATTTAAATGCACATGAATTAGATTTGAGTAAAACAATTTACGAAATTTATAATGAAAATAGAAAAGACGAGTTATTGCCATTCTACGAACAATTATATCAGAAACAACTCGAAAAAGGTCAAAGTAATTTACAAAATCGAAATCAAAATAAAGAACCCACAGTTGAAATCAGTGAACCCGCAGTGTACTTTACACGGCAACGAATTAGAAAAACGGACCCATATTACGACAAAGTAAATATAACTTCTATAGAAAAAAATAAAATAACTGGAATACGAGATAAGTCTAAACGACACGCGAATATACACGTACGAAAAATAAAGAGACTTAAAAAGAAATTTCCGTTACAGAATACTGGAACTGACCAGTCAAAGCCAGGCCCTTCTAGTAGACAAGATTGAAACCAATGGCTATTTTCCTGAAGACCTAGGTCCAGCAAAGCTCCTTGGTCATTACCATAAGTTTTATTTTTATTTTAATATAAGCGACTTAGAATTAAGCTATTTTAAATTATTAAGCAGTACTACAATCTTGAAATCAAAAGCCACCAAGTCAAATCATCTCACGCAACAATTAATTAACGTACTAACAGAAAATTGCAATTCAATTGAAAAACAACTATCAAAATTCAAATATCGTAACAAACGTGGACTCATTAACGGTTTAGGAACCGCTATTAAATTTATCACCGGTAATCCGGACAATCAAGATTTAGTAGACATTAAGAAAAATTTAGATTTACTTTATAATAATCAAGAAAATATAGTTAAACAAATAAACGAGTACAGTTCATTTGCAAATCACATAACGAAACGTTACGCTAAAGATCTCGAAACAATTCAAAATAATTTGAATTCATCTTTTATTGCATTAAATCAAATTAGCAACTCCGTTGATTTTCAGTTAATGATAGAATATTACAATTTTATCAGCCTAAAATTACTAAACACTCTTCAAAGTATTGAAAGAACAATCTCATTAGCTTTTTCAGAAATTACGAATTTAGAAATAATATCGGACAAGGAATTGATCGAAATTATAAATCATTTAAAACTAATTTATAAAAAATCAGAATTACTTGAATTAGATACCGTTCATATATTTAAGATTTTAGAATTTTCAAAATTTCAAATATTTTCAACAAGAGATTTTATTACATGTATACTTTATATACCTATCCTGGATCCATTCATCTACCAATATGCAAGAATTTATCCAATTCCTAATGTACAAAACAAGGTGTTAATCCCGCCATCGAAGTACCATCTGCAAAGTGTAAGAAAAGAATTATGGACCGACGAAAAGTGTCAAGTGATCGAAAACTCAATCGTGTGTGTAGAAAAACCTCAAGTGAACAAGTGCTTATTTACTATTAGTAATAATAACTGTACCTATGCATTAGCTAATAATAATTATAAACTTTACGTGCAACTTAAAAACGGAAAAGTTTTAACCTCATGTAAAACTAAGTTAAACGTAATTGAAGAATGCAACGATAAAATTAACAATCTCGAGGTGATAAATAATGTATTAATTTCATCCGAAAACAATTGTAAAATAATAATAGAAGATCAAACTTATGTAAATACATTTAGTAACTTTACTTTTAATAACCCGTTAATAATTAAAGATTATCAAACTAGCTCAATTGTAAATTTGCAAGTAAACCATCTGGACGATTTGAAAGAATTAAAAGAAGAAGCAAAAAGTTTGGAACATCACATCAAAATACATCCTGTATTGCATGTCACACATTTTATCACAACCATTGTTATTATTTTATGTATTTTTGTTGCAATATTATATCTTTTAAGGAATAAAATTAAATTGTTGGTTAAGAGGGAGAAAAACGAAGAAATTGAATTACATGAAATTCAAAGTGTCCAAGATTCACCGGATACCTCGAAGAACGACACGTTCTTTCCTAAGGGGGGAGGAGTTATGTCTAACGAACCTCTTAAGACCACCAGCAATATACATTAATATGTCACCATGTTTAGGTTAAGGCAATTATATTGATATTTTAAAAGATTTATTATGTAAGGGTCGTCTCGAACTTGAGTCAAGTGATTAGAAGAAACAAAGTTCAAAACAACCCACCCAAAACAAATGTAACCTTTTATAGATTTTCATAATTTTAAAATCAGTTGTTGGTTTGCATCCAAAGTAACCAGTTGTAAACTTTTAATAAATAAATTTTCATTTTTAAAACACCCGTTTTATTTTGAAAAACGTAATTATATGTTTGTACAACAGTTTAAGTATTTAAAAGATTTTTATTTAGTGAGCGGTTGGTAATTTTTTGATTACAAAATATTGATAAATAACAAAGTTAAAGTGAACGTTCAACAAGCATATTTTAAAATCATGTTTTGCGGTGAGCAGTGTTATTCGGACCCAGATTATCGAAAATCAAAAATTCAAAAAAAGTTTGATATTCTGGATTCTGGATTTCGGTTTGGAGGGCGGGAACTGGTCCCCACGCGCACTTAAGCCACTAAACCGGTCCCATTGTACTGCCTCCAATACAGCGGCTCCCCGTCCTGTCACCCCTCAAGCCATCCCAAGTTGCAGGACAAACTCAAGTATTTTGGCAAGCGGAGTGCCACTGATTCTGGCCATGTTAGGCCAGAAGTCCCCTAGCACGGCACTTCTCCTTGACGCCAAAGCAGGACAGTGACAGAGCACGTGTTCCGCTGTTTCGTCTGCTCTGTTGCATCCCCGACACTTGGGGTCGTCTACAAGTCCCATAGTGTTGAGATGTTTATTTAGCTTGCAGTGCCCAGTTAATATTCCTGAAATTGTCCGTAGGTTGGCTCTGGACAGCTTCAAGTAGTATTTCGAATGTTTGCCAGAGAGTGTCTTTATCGCCGCCCTTGCTTGCCTGCATTCGGTTTCATTTGCCCATCTGCTAGAGTGCAGTTGTAGGGTGTATTGCTTTAAGAGAGTATCGACTGTCTTGATGGCTGGTGCAATCATCGGCTCTGGACCGCAGGAAAGACTATTAGAGCCGTTTCTTGCCAGCTCATCCGCTTTTGCGTTACCCTCGTTATCTTGGTGTCCCTTCACCCAAGAGAGGGAAAAGGTATTTGAATTTGATATCTCATCCAACGTCTGAATGCATTCTAGCACCAGACCAGAGATGACCCTGTGACTCCTAAGTGTCACAAGTGCCGCCCTGCTGTCCATAGATATCTGAATATTTTTGTTGCGGATGCATTTGTCCTGGACTGTCTTTGCGCAGTGCAATATGCCCATCAGCTCCGTTTGGAAAACTGATGTGTATTTACCCAGCGGTATACTCATGCTTTGATCAAGTTCGGCAGAATAAACTCCTGCTCTTGAGCCAGCATTATGTTTTGATCCATCCGAGAATAGGCAGATGTCATACTCGTGGGTCTCAATTGGATTCAGCAGGATATTGTATTTTTTGTCAAATCTGTATTTGGGAGTGATTCTATCGGGCTCAAGGTGCAATAGAGGTACTCTTGCCGAGTAGTCCTCCAAAATTCGCATATGGCCCGCAGTTCCTCGCCTATGATTCCACAGCCCCCAGCTGCGTAGTCTGAGAGCAGCCCTAACCGCCATCTCCTGCACATGAAGATCAAGTGGTGGGAGGCAGAGAAGGGCCTTCAACGTCGCAGTGGAAGTCGTTTGCATCACCCCCGCTACCGCCAGACAGATTAATCTCTGACATCGGTGCAGGGAGGACGTTGTCGTTACTTGCTTGGTTCTGGGCCACCAAACAATTGCACCATAACAAAGCATAGGTCTGACAACCGCAGTGTAGAGCCAGAAGATGATCTCAGGAGAAAGACCCCATGACCGTCCCATTGCCCTCCGACACTGCCAGAAAGCCATCCTTGCCTTGCTAAGTTTAATTCTTAAATGCTTCCCCCAGTTCAGCTTCTTGTCAAGTATTATTCCCAGATACTTGACTTCATCCGCCAGTTGTAGGGGAGTTCCCATTAGGTTGGGCATTGTCATGCCACGTAATTTTCTTTTATTGGTGAATAGAACAAGCTCAGTCTTTGCCGGATTAACCGAGAGAGAGTGTTCAGTACACCAGTTCTCCAGTATTTTGAAAGCTGTTTGCATTTGCATGCAAATTTTGTTTTCAAATTTCCCAATTAGCAGAATGGTGATATCATCTGCATAGCCTAGGGTGTAGAAACCCTCTTTGTTGAAGTGTCGTAATAGGCTATCCACTACCATGATCCACAGTAGTGGGGAGAGTACTCCCCTCTGAGGACAGCCTTTAATTACTACTCATTTGATTTTTACGTCTCCAACGCATACCTCCACGGCCCGCAACTTCAGTGCAAAACTGATCTATTTAGCAATAGTTGTGAGAACACTGTATTGGCGTAGCGCTGCGTTTATACTGTCGAAGGTGGTTTTGTCAAAAGCCCCTTCGATGTCAATGAACGCTCCCAGGGTTGACTCTTTATAGCCTAGCGACCTCTCAATGCGCCCCACAACCTTGTGTAGCGTCGTCTCGGTAGATCTCCCTGAGATATATGCGTGCTGATTTTCATGTAGCGGTCTGTCGGTTAGAACCGTATCACGAATGTTCCTGTCGCACAGTTTCTCCAACGTTTTCAGGAAAAACGAGGTTAAACTGATCGGTCTATATGATTTTGCCAGAGAGTAATCACTTCTACCTGGTTTAGGTATAAAAATAACTTTAACTTTTCGCTATTCTTTCGGTGTGTATCCGTGTGCAATACACGCTTTATACACTCGCACAAGGTGACAGAGAAGCTGTTCTAGGCCCCACTGCATTAGGGCCGGAAACACCCCGTCAGGCCCAGGCGATTTGAAGGGATTAAAAGATTTGATGGCCCATGCCATTTTGGCGTCAGTCACGACCTCACTTTGCAGTTTCCCAATTAGCTTCAGTTGGTGGTCGACATGTTGCGTTAGTCCAGTCGAAATCTGACATTATTCTGCTATCGGGAAAGTGTGTTTGTAGCAGTATTTCGGCGGTTTGAGAGAGGGTTTCTGTGTATGACCTGTGTATGACCTCTCGACACAAACTGCCGGGTTGCTGTTATGGATCTTTAGCCAAGATCTTATTTAGCCTAGCCGCAGCGGCGGTTGTTTCAACGCCACTGCAGAAAGTTCTCCATGATTTGCGTTGTTTGTTGCGAATTGCTTTCTTGAACTTCGATCGGTGCGTTTTAAACGCTATCCAATCGGTGTTGGTTTTAAACTTTTGAGCCTTATTGTAGAGCTATCTTACCGATACCCTCAGCTGGTCGAGCTCTGCACACTACAATCCAGCTGTCTTTACAGACATGGAAGCTCATATGCTTTTATGAGGGAGTTTTGCAGCTCATTGCCATACATCTCAATCTCCTCAGTAGTTGTAAGTTTTTCTTTTCTGGAGAATCTATTCAACATTTTGGACTTCAAGGATGCAGACAGATGATCTAGAAAGATCAACCTGTTCACATTCCTTGGGTTCCTGTATTGTCTGGGTTCCACTGTTTTTGCCTTTACTTTGAAGGTTATTCATCTATGATCTGACATTGTCAGTTGATCAGACACTTGCCAGTCATATATATAATTTGAAATGCTTAATGACGCTACGCGGCGATATCAATCACCGAGTTGCGGTGGGGTGACACATAAAAAGTAGGGACCTCCCCGCGATTAAGTATTACTAAATTTGTATCAATAAGATATTCTAATAGAAACTTACCTTGATTGTTGCAATCTCTGCTGCCCCAAAAAAGTTTGATAATCTATTAGTTGAAGCAGTCTTTAATCGAAGGATTTTCTAAAAAACTTAAATTTGACAATATGGCAGTCATTCAAAGTCAAAATTTCAATTTTTGTTAAAAAAAACAACTTTTGGTTTATAAAATAGAAACTACGCATTGTAAAACCAAAAGCTGCGATTAAAGACTAGTTTTGAGTGTTTAAAAAAATCACACAAAATTTGAGATCGATTGGTGCACAGGTTTTTGAAATATCTTGTTCACAGATTTGAAAATGTAGTTTCGAGATAAACGCGTTTTAAGTTTGCAATGCAGTTTACACTAAAGCAAAAAAATTATTTTATAACTTATACATAGTTATCTATTCCAGGCCCACATACTGTGTCTTATTTTAAAGTTTCGCTTTGGAAACATCAATTTTAGTTTGCCGACGACGTATTTTTCCGACTCGGGTACTCTCTTGTACGCCTTTTTCTGCTACCTGTATGCGTTCAGCGTCTTCTCTTTCGAGATATTGGTGGGCATTGATGTCTTATAAGCTTACATACCTTATAAGATCTATAATAAAACTGCAGATATAATAAAAGGGCACGAAGGAATGTACTGAAGTTCGAACTTATCATATAACAATACAATTTTAAATCCGAGACCGCGGGTACTTGAAGTTTGAAATGTTACGTTACCATCACACTGTTTGCACTTCACTAAAACTGAAATTGCCGAAAAAACGGTAAAAAAAGCAAAATTCTTTATTCCACAGTATTTTCTTGTACCACATTGAATTTTTCGTGATAATTCCTGCTACACTTATTTGTATTTAAAGCCTTATAGCTTCTGTATAAAAAATCAGATTATCTTAAAACTTTTGGGAGATATTTCTAACATTGTATACTTCAAGAAAATGTGATTTTTGAAAAATCAAATTTTTGAAATTCCTAGATGAGCATAACCCCTTAACTAACCTATTGGGAGAAGCGCATGTGATTCATCAAGTCATTTTCGGCCAATGACGACCTTGCTCAATTTAAATAATGAAAGTTGAGAGAAAATTAAAAGATGGTTAAGATGTAATAACAAAAACATCAGAGAACTTATCGCTTGGTTAAATTTAATGGTAATATAATTAACTAATTATAAAACTTTTGTAAAGTAAATATATTTCGCAGTTATTTTGCATTCTAGTAAAATATTAATATTAAAACATTTCTAAGAAAAGTAGTATTTTTGAGAATGCACTCAAGGTTACAATAACAAAAATAATTTGCTTGAATTTAAAATACAGGGTGTCCCCGTGACTGTGGAGAACCTATAAGGTGGTGATAAAGGACGCTTTTCTATCATTTGCTTATCTACAAATTAGGTTATAACCCCTTATCGTCTAGAATCAACGGATTTCCAGTTATAAATTAAATTAAGGGGGAAAATGTTAAAAAAATTCAGGTTTTATTTTTTTTTCTTGCAAACCTCGTATCTCTTAAACAAAACGTCTTAGAAAAAAACTAATGACCCAAACCGGATAGCGAATTTAACGGGCTACAACTTTAGTCAAATAAATTTTTTTGAGAAACTAACCGTTTTCATAGAAATTCTGAAAATAATGTACAAGGTGTAGGTACAAAAAACTAAATTCACAAATTTAGACAATTTACATTTGACCAAAGTTGTAGCCCGTTAAATTCTCTATCCGGTTTAAGCTATTAGTTTTCTTCTAAGTTGTTTCGTTTAAGAGATCACAAGAAAACTACAAAAAAAATAAAACCTGAATTTTTTAACATTTTTTCTCTTAATTTAATTTATAACTCAAAATCCGTTAATTCTAGACAATAAGAGGTTATAACCTAATTCATTAAGCCTAAAAAATTAATAATAACGGAACTATGGCCGTTTGAAATCAGAAATTTAAAAAATTGCTTTAAAAAGAGGTACCTCCCAAGGGTTTAGACTTGGACAAAAATTTTATTTGAAAATTTGTCTTAGAAAAGTGTCATTTATCACCACCTCAAAGGTTCTTCACGGTCACGAGGACACCTTGTAGTAAGTAAATTATTTTCAAAAAAATCAACTGTAGTTAGAAACTTTCCGCGTAAAATTCGAAGAATTCGCAATTAAAAATGCGAAATAAAATTCGCGAAGTTATTATTCAAATTATTATTTATAATTATGTAGTAAACAAGATCAAAACATGTCATGGTCATGATTTATTTCATATTTGAATTATTGAGTTATCAGTGGTCCTGATAAATTTAATTTTTTGCGAAGAGTAGCTTTGTGACAATACAAAAAATTTTTGGACTACTTTGAAACTATTGAACGGGAGACGAATAAAAGTGGTCACGACGGACTAACGAATCTGCCGTTGGGCAGTCAAGACGTGAGATTTTCGAAAGCGAGGACGAGAGTCGTTTTCACTGCCTTAAGTGGAAAATTTTGCGCGTTTAGTGCGGTATAGTGCAGTCCTATCTTCTGCGATAATCCGTTCAGTGGTATTTTCTGGTAGCGATTTAAGAGTATCCAAATCATATGCGTAATTACTTTACACCTGGAAAGAAGTTTTGATAATCAGCCGCTATTTTTGAAAATTTGTGTGAAGATTAGCCACGTCGGACAATAACCGATCAGATAGTCAAATTGATCACCAGCACAACGGAAATAATCACGTTATTTTGAATACCAGTAGAAAGAAAGGATGAAGTTAAAACTAAAAGGTAATTTCTTTTGTGTGTACACAATTATTAGACAGTAGCGTAACATTGGGGATGGGATTTATTTAATGATTGAATGATTTTTTTCGAAGTACAATTTGCACAATAATTTTCTATTTGCGAAGTCGAAGGCATTTGCGGAGTAGGACGATAATGTGTACCACAAATTTGAAAATTTTAAAATACCCATTTGGCAGAAAATAAGGTCTGTTTCATTGTATAATTGAAATTTTGAAGATCATTCATAAATAAACGTACAATAAAAGGCTAAAATGTACTTCAGTATATTCCATTGGCTGTTACCATAAGATTAACCCCGCATAATTTAATTAAATTAAAATAATAAAATAATAATTGAATTAAAATACGGTGTTGTATTATTTTTTGACAAATGACTAGCTTTTTGTGTAGATCCAAGGTTGCCGTGGTTGCGCTTGTCTAATTTAAACCTCCACACCATCCGCTTTTATTCCGTCCGCTTCGACCGTTCCGAGCCGTTTTAACAAACGCTGTACTACTGAAAAAATTCCCCTAAATGAATAAAACTCGCCAAAGGTGGATAATTAAATTATGTTAACAGCGAGCGGTTGACAGTCGACTACGGTGCTCCCCACCCTTAAAAGCTCACTCTTGCTCATATATACGTCTAGCACGCGGACGGTGAACAGAATACGACTGATGCACGACTTTTACGTAACAAATCAATATTTCGAATTCGATTTTCTTAATTGTAAGAAAAAAAGAAGTAGATTGACTTAGTAATATGTTCTCTTTCATAATACATATTAAGCATCTTTACTGTGTAGCTTCAATTCAGTGGTACACTTTATCGTCCTAACCCGGCATTTGTTTTATTTTATTTTTGTTTGGTTAAGACCAGCGCGTTTTCGGAAAATTGAAAACACAATTTTCACTGAAAACTTCATATGTATGTTATCTCAAATATTGTGAGAATATGCTATGACAAATCACTTTTTTTGCATAACATTTTAAAAATTATTTTACATCAGTTCATTATTGATTTTTTTGTATTACGATAAAGATAGGAACCAACAATCTTATTTTGTTAGAACCGACTCCCCGAGTAATCATTAACAACTCTTGCAATACGAGCTAGACCGTGACAAACAAAGAGTGGTGTTTTCCATAGAATGGAACACTACAGTATGTACATTATATTATACTAATATATTTTTTGAACTCGCTCACCTTTATAGTGCTCTGTTAGAATTTAAATTCTATATTAAAATTCATTACCACTATTAAAGTTTTCAATAATGCATACATAATCTAATGTACGATAAAATAAAACGTAATATACTATTATTAAGTTAATAATACAATAAAAACTTTTATATGTCATTTTTTCCTCATCAAATTCACGATGATTATTGAGAATCTAACATTGTTTCCATAATTTTATCAACTAACAAAATTTTATTCACGTGTTTTTTACGTTTATTTTACGTTATGCAAAAGTAGTGTTATATTTTATCACAACTACTTGCATATAACTAAGTTATGTTTTCTGCATAAATTGTTTTTGTATGATTTGAAAAATCTTAAAATTATTAGTTCTCTAATATATTGCTTTCGCAAAACAACCGCAGACCAGAAAACCATAAATTATATTAATTCCATTAAAAAGTATTCAAGTTCAATATAAAATATAAATGTACCATGTACGTATTTAGGAAAGTTTTCCGATGGTTAGCAGAACGAATATCGATAATGCATTTCACTGAATTATTAAATAAACCACAAACGGATTTTTAAAATCGGTACATTATCTCATTATAATTTCATTATTTTATAAATTAATTCTACCTAAATTACCTTGGAAATGTATACCTTGCATTATAGGAACTACGTCGTAGTTCATCATGTTATAATGGCAATAACGCGAACGTTTTTAGATAATATCGTTAATATATAAAATATAGTTTAATTCACATGTTTCAAATACGTGTTTATAACGTCGTGCTAAATTAATAAAATATTTTTGCATTTCTGAGCGTTGAAACATTTGTTGAAACCGACATTTCCTATTAATTCTAAGTTGATTTGGTTGACTGGTAGTTTTTCATGTATTTTTAGCACAATTTTTTTGTTGAAAAGTTCTGACACAAAAGTTATGACTTTTAATCAAAAATTTAAATATCAGAGTTTATAGGGTAATCTCAGATATCATAACCAAAAATAAAACAAATAGAATATTTTATTTGTACTGTTTTTTTATTGATATTACTTACATAATATTCATCTAGTTTTAGTGCCGTTACTTTTCCGGATGGATGTATTGCGGTTTGACGTTTTTTTTTAAAGCAAACCAATTGCATATTGGTTGCTGCTTTCATCAAATTTCGTTTTAGAAGGTTGATATTTTTATGAGCTTTACTAAAACTAACTGTTTTTAAAACTGAAATAAAAAACTTGTTTATCTAAAGTTATTAAACCGACCTAGGTATAAATAAAATTATATTTTTTGTCGTCTAGCAATATGTTATAATAACATCAAAATTTGATATTATCATAATCAAATTGTGGTATTTCGCTAAAGTTTTCAGCAGTACAAAAGAAAGAGGAAATGTTATATCCAAGTTATATCAAATATTGTAAAATATATTTTTATAGTAAATACAATAACCTAATAGTGAGTAAAACTGAGGATTATGGACCTGCCAACTACGGAGCCAAGAAGCTGAGGGTGTTCCCCAATGGCATTTACTTACTGTAGCCAGGATAACAACAATTTGATACCACCACATCTGCAATTTCTTAAAAAAAATAATAAAGAGATAGAGAAATTTGATGGTACCAGACCGACTTGTCGATATTGTAGAGATGGCATTTATTTTAACAAGAACTAAAGTTTTGTTTTTATGAAATATAATATTACGCTTGAAAACTTAATTAAAACTTTAGAAGTTAATAGGTATATTAAACTTAAGGAATTAAGTTTTCATTCAGATCAATAAATTTGAAAATTTGAAGGCATTTGCCTAAAAAGTTCAAGGTTAAGTTGTCATACAAATCTTGCATTGTTGGGTTAATATATTATAGGAGTATTATATTACTTAACTATAACTACGTATATATTTGTCTATTGTAGAATATACAATAATATCAACACACATTGGTCATTTGCTTGTCTAGTTAATCTTTTCAACTGTCACGCTAAACAAGGCAAACTAATAACAATCGATTCCTAAGTGCGGCCTGTATGCCGCACAATCTTAGCAAATGTTAATTTTGCAACTTTACAAATAAATAAATAAAAAATGCACTATAAAACATCAATTTTATAATATAATACATGAAAATGGTATGTCAATAATATACCTGACTGTGTTTTTGGTATTAATATACAAATAAATAAATTGTAAATTGCTTTGTATAGGTTTCTATGGTAAGGGCAAATGAAAGTTCATCCAAATTACAGATTAAATTAACTCGTGACCGCAATTTTTTCTATTCTACTTACTCTTCAAATTTGGGTAATCGATCATTGCTTGAGGAAATTAATTTGTAATAAGCACATACAAATTCATAAACTTCCTAAAATGTTTAATACGAACGGTGTTATACGCAATAAAAGGTGGAAAAACAGAAATCTTGTATTTCGTTCGAATTTGCGTGTATGAAGTATGTTCTAATCATTTTATGTGATCAATCTAGATAATAATGGGCTTTGTTTTATTTAATTCTAAATCGATTCACGCAACAAATTTACAATTTTTGTGTGAAAATTTCTTTGTTAAATTTATTAGAGTTTTTTTTGTTAACAATTGATTTTTAGTAGGTAAACTCACCATTGAATGCTTTTTATTTGGTATGGTAATATTGTATTAAATCATTTTTTATTTTATTTTTGGACCATTAAAGTATATAATAATATTTTGATTATTATCAGTGATTACTATTATATTCCTATAAATCAATTTCTATGCATAGTATAAAATTAAACATTTTTTTGTATTAATTTTCAAGTTTGATTTCACTTACAGTGGTGTTAAAAATGTTTTTCAACTGATTTCAAATGATTAATACAATTTAAAAAAATAATTGATACAAATTACACCGAATACTTTTAAAAAACCTTAGGTATTCGTAATTCCTTCATAAGTATCTAATGTGTTTTTAATCTCAAATTTATTGATTTGAAAATAAATGCTTTGGCTAGGCTAGAAAGATTGATAAAAGACAAACAAAATATACATATTTAAAAACCAATACAGTAAATTAGTACCAAACTTTCAGAATATTTTTTAAATTATTTACTTAACTATTGGCGGAGTATAAAAATTATAAAATAGTTCCACCACGCAAGCTTCCCGCCCCTAGAAATATTATTATCTTAGGATCAGTTTATTAATTTTGTAAGTTGTTGGCTAATTAAATATTGATTTTAATGAGAGAGACCTTAAATATAAATTATTAGTTTATTCCGAATTGATATCTTAGACACAACAAACTGTAAGGCAATTGTCTTTTATTGGGGTTTAAAAAACTTTTCTTCATATAATAAGTGTCTGGTATTGGAAGTAATAGTAATATCGTTGAAAACAAGTATCGCTATTGTATATTACCTCCCATTGTGGTGAAGAAACAACAATAAATACTTACTTTACAAATTAAATTAAATTATTTACTGGTTTCATTTTTACCAACAGAAAATAATAGAAGTTGTTAAAATGAATTATATATTAGCTAAATTAACAATGCTAGATGCAGTTAGTTAGTTGTTTGCAGGAATTTCTACAAACTTCAGTTTTTAACTTACAACGCTAATTAAAAGCTCTTTAAATTCTAAGTGAAAATACGCCAGTTTCACGTCAATACTTGCGAAAAAATTCAGCAATAATCTCCAGTAAAGTTCGTGAGAAATTGGCCAATTACTGAAAGCGACGCGATAATAATTTTCAAGTTATTTTCTTCAAGTGTAAAATGATTACCACTAAGAAAGCTCACTGTGTTATTTTACATACCAATTTTTTTTATAAAGGTTCCAAAATTTAACAAGCGCTTAAAAGTAGCTTTTTTGAAAATTGCTCAAATAAATTTTTATTACTAGCACAGTAAGTTAATATAAAATATAATAAAATGTTGGTAGAAATGGAAGACTCTCCCTACGTTTGTAATAACCACTTTTGTTCCTAAGGTTTACCAGACGTGTTGAAACATCAAGGAGGTCATTAATTTTCAGGCGGATGCTTAATTAAGATTATATCTTGTCAGTTGTCCACTCACTTCATAAGAACATATAACTTAATCTAATATCCATTTGCAAAATAAATGTAAATTTCTATAAAACTAACTTAATTAAATTTAGATTATTTATATTTTTAATTTTTTTTTTATTTCTGTAGTCTACGTCTCCAATATGTTAAAGTGTTTTGGAATTCATAAGGGGCCGTACTATTTAACACTATTGCATGAATGTATCATTTTTTGCCTACTCTAGTAACGAATCTTCTCTTTTGGTATAACGCAACTACAAGTGGTTTTTGTAAATCGATCACCATACGTTCACCCATCCAAGTGCTAGCTGGTTAATTTCTTCAAT
This sequence comes from Cantharis rustica, assembly GCA_911387805.1. NCBI lineage: Eukaryota > Metazoa > Arthropoda > Insecta > Coleoptera > Cantharidae > Cantharis > Cantharis rustica. Next base: position 44,904,511 of record OU426879.1, read on the forward strand.
CCAAGTTTGAATGTCCCTTCGCTAAAACTTCCAAACAAAAGAATTTCAGAAAGGTCATTAAAACAGAATTAAAGATGAATTAGAATGTTTTCTATTAGAAACAATTCGTTGAGCTGTTTTAAGTGTAACACGTGATAAACAACGAATTACGTCATCCAGGTTTACTAGGGCAATGTTCTCTACTTAAACAATAATGGTATCAACTGGAGAAATCAACCACACATCAATTATTTAGAGCTATTGGTGACACCAGTTGTCACGCTATTTTGCAAAACCAATTTACTTTTCTTCTCAAGTCTTTTTCACTACAAGCTTTGCAACTGATTCTCAAAAAAGTTGTTCTGATTGTTTAACAATTAATATTTGTAGTAAATAAAACTAATAATAAGAATATGCATCTATTTGAGCTTAATTTTAATTAAGTTTAATAATAATAAAATACTTTTACTGGTTTTATCAACTCAGGTATATGAGCGTAGTTTGGGGGGGGGGGAGGAGAAAGATCTCAATTTAAACAGTTCATTTTTTTTACAATACATTATATAATTATAATATACCGCATTAAAAAGTTTACAAGCAAAAATAAATAATATGACGCCTTCGTCGTTTTACACCCTCAGTCCAAGAAGAATAAAATTTAATTTAATCCGTTTTTACAATTAAAATGGTCCTTGTGGGCTATTTTATTTTGTCTGCCTTGATAAACCCTTGCAAAAAACTTTATCACCTCTAATTTTTAAGACTACCTAGGCTCGCAAACTCATTGTTTATTTAACTATTTTGTTCTTATCCTTCTCTTATTTCTCTACTGTTCTCTTCTTAATCTCGGGACCAAAACTTGCGTTGAATTATAGGTCCCCTGAGTCTATAGACAACTTTTATACTGTCGCCATAAATATAGAAAAGAATCAGAAAAGACGACGAAAATTAGAAATACTCGAGCGTTATACGTACGCATTTGAAATTGATATTTTAATTTATTAGTTAAAGATTTAAAACTAGAGGAATATATTAAATAACTCTGTTCTCCCTCTGTTATGTTCTTCCTTATAGTTACAGAGCAGTCATTTTTTTTTAAACTTTAAAATATTTCAACCGTCCAGTTTCAGCTTGTGATCTGAGCGTAACATTTGATAGTAATTTAATAATATGACATTTAGAATTCGAATGCATTAGAATTGTTTACATCTTGATCATCCAAATTCCAAGACTTGCGATTTGAATTTTGTGCATATTGCTGTTTTTTACAAGTAATGGGAAGCAGGCTCATTGCCTAAATTCCTAATCTGGGAGACCGGTGACTTTTGTCATTTGTCACTTGTCACAGAACTAGTGCTGGTGTATAGTACGCAAGTATGAGCACTGTCAAAAAGAAACAAAGAAAAGCTGAAAGCAGTCGAGATGGAATATTGGAGAAGTTGCGGACTGACAAAACTGGATAAAGTGAGAAATGAAGAAATCAGAATCCAGGCTAACGTGGACATAAACATAACGAAGACCATAGAGATTAAGCAGTTGATATAGTAAAGGCATGTAAATAGAATGGAGACGGAAAGATGGCCGAAGAAACTGCTAGATTTAATGCCATCACAAAAGAGGAAACGATTCAGGTCAAGGCTCACATTGAAAGACAGCGTTGCTTCGGCAATGAGAGATAGAGGCCTAGAGGAAGAAGATTCCCAAGATAGAGGCAAATGGCAATTAGAATGCGGGAGACGTCGACAGAAAGTCAAAAACAAAAGTTTCAATATATTGCAATGATTTTTTATTACAATTTGTTAGGATCAATCCTGCAACCTCCATCCAAACTAACTCAGTCGGAAAGCAACCTCTTTAATCTCAGTATCCGGTTCAGCAGAAGGAATATCCTCCCATATAACTTAAAAATTTAGCATTGCAATAAAGATTTTACTACAAATGTCAAAACAAAATTTCTTCTTTGATTCCGGGTCTCAACTGTCGACCTCACTATCAATTTTGTCGTTTCCTCAACAAACTATTCTACCAATTCCAACTAAATAATTTCAGTTAGAAAAAAATCGTTCATCTAATAAAAACCACTTTAATAATCAAAAACAAAATTCTCCAACTCACAAAAATCAAAAAACTTGGCTGCGACCAAAAATACTTTCTCTTTAATAATATTCAAATAAAATTCACTTTTCGTACAAATTATGCTCAAAATTTTACGAAGCCAAAATTTAATCGACTGCTCCGGCCGCCATCTTTGGCAAAAAGCCCCTACTCTGTTTTTCTTCCTGCCAACATTACATTTTTCAATTTTTCACATCAATTTAAAATTATTTAAAAATTCTAAATACTAAATAAGTTAAAAAAATATATATCGATCGGGGGTTGTCAAATCGTTTCGTAACACCGTAAACCGTTAAAAATTATGTTATGTTTATATTTGCAAATTTTAAAAATTTATTTTGTTTAAGTTTAAATTTTGTAATAAAAAAATAAAAATTTGTAAAATATTTATTTTGTTACGAGGTTACGGTAACCAATGAGTGTAAGACGAGGCTTTATGCCGGGAACGGGTATGTGTTCTATTCTCGTTTTATTTAACAAATTTTTGATTAAACGGAAAATTTCCTAAAAAATTAATTTTTAAGTATTTACTGTGGTAGCTAGTAGTATGTAATGTTAAAATAAACAAACAAAACAAATATTAAAATATTAAATTTTAACTGTTAAGTAAAGGATACATATTTACATAAAAAAATAATATTTAAAAAACAATAAAAATGACAATAATTAACATATAACAGATTTGAACTTAGAATATTTGAATAAACCAGAAAATGAATTTTGAAAAAATTACGTTACAAAAATGATAAAAATTTAAAATAAAAACTATGTAATACGAATAAAGGCTCCTATTTCACAATTATTTTTGATCATCATTCGTATATAACATAAGAAAAACCTAAAAATAATGAGAAGCTAGAAAAATATACTAAATAAAAAATGAAAAAATTAAAATTAAAAAAAATCAAGAAATTTAAAAAGCTTTCTACTTAAAATTCAATGTGACTTAAAATAAAACCAAATAACTAAACTAAAACGATGTCACGTGTTTAAATAAAATCTTTAAGGTTAAATAAATAGAATGAATCCTATCATGATGCAACCGGATTTGAGATGTGGAGAGCGCACTGCGTCATCTATTAGTCACTTAAAAAAATAAATTTGAATAAAATTTTCAAATTTTACCACGTTTTTGCACCTAAAGGCACGCTTACCATAAATGGAAAATGTTTGATTGTTGGGAATAAAAAGTGATTTGGATGAAAAATAAAAGGTTGTTTTAAGCAATGCAAAGTGTTGGAAGATTAGGAATTTTGAAGATTTTGGTGATTTTAAAAATTGAACAACGACGTATTTATTTGAAAAGGCGAACAGTTGAGAACGAAGCGCAAATCCAACGCGCATTGAAGGTTTGTTTTCATATAAGGTAACATTTAAAGCGAACTGATTAAAACAAAACAAAAAAATTGTATGCGACGGAAAAGTTATATTCAACAAATTTAAAAAAAGTCTTATGATCTACTAAATAATCGCATGTAACCTCGAACCCACAACAAAAATAAAATTTTATGATAAAACACACCTTTTTAAAAATTAACTGTAGGATATCGCAATATATTGCTATTCACTCAGCTGTGTAAATTGTAAAAATCTGACCTCCGTAGAAAAACGCCTCTTTGGAGTGCAAACATTTTTATTAGAGCATTAGACTCTTCGTTTAGATAATAAAACAATAATAATATGTTTATTAATTTGGAGTTTAATTTTTAAATATAATTTTCCGTTTTCAATTTTATTTTTATATTTTTATTAAAATGTGGTCTTATAAATTTATTGTGTTCAATGCTCGTCGTCGTCTTATCGTTCAACTGTCTTGCGCGTGAAACCGGAGTCGTGTTCACAGCTGTCTCCCTTATCAAATAAATTCGTCGTAGTGTGGTTTCCAAAATTACCAAAATCTTTAAAATCCTCAAAATTTCTATCTTTCAACTAACACCTCACAATTAAAAAACTCAAATCAATTTCATTTTTATTCTCGATAATCATGAATTTAACGAATTAATAACTCAACGGACAAAACATAAGTTCGTTGACTTTCACGCTCTACGGCGTCAACCCTTCGTTTTTATTACGTTACCAACTTCGCAATAAAAATAAATAATTTACAACACTTTCTATCTACAGGACGTAACAAAATTTCAACTCAAAACAAAATTAACTTTAAAATAATTTACAATATTTTTACGGTTTCAAAACACGACAGTGTATAGAATTGTTTAAATCATACTTATCAAATCGAGTACAAAGGGTTTCCAGATGAAAACGGGTGAGATATTTCGTCGTCGCCGTTTCGCCGTCGGAAATTTAATATTTAATTTAATTATCATCCTGAATATTTTTGTTAAGAGGTGGGAAGCAAATTCTACATTTTTTAAAATACAGTATAGGCGTTTCAAGATAAGCGGTACGCTACCTTGCGGCAAATTTTTGAACTAAAGGAAAGGGTATGATGTTAATACCACTATAATATAACACTTACATAATATTAAAATTTAAAAATTAACGAATTAATTAAACAATAAAATTTGAATAAGTTTCATTGTTAGTGCTTGTTCACAATGTACGTAAGACATAAGACAAACATAACACAAACATAAGACGTAAAGTTTAACCTTTGTTATAAAGTTTGAAAGGGGTTTGAAAGTTTATTTAGTTTATTTTTTTGTTATACGCATGCGCAGTTTCATATATTTCTTATGTTCATTGTGAACACTTTTGCGGCTTATGTCAAAATTCAGTTTTATGCTTATGTTATCCTTATGCACGCCTTATGTTTTATGTACATTGTGAACAAGCACTTACACTCTGAATTATAAGTTCATTTATGTTGTACAATTAAGAATATAAATCTCTTTTATAGCCTTTTATCTTTTTCATTGGGAAAAATAGACTTGGATGTATTATATGGACCAATTCTTGGACCAACTTATTTATTTTTTACGTCAAAATGATACGTATATTTTCTACCTACAAATGTTTGGTATGCTACGACTAGTTTATTTCTATAAACTCTAATGCATGGTAGGAAAATTTATTTCAAATTCGTTGAAATATGTATTAATGTCAATAGTTTAACAATAAATCCTGATAAATCTCAAAATCTTATTTTTAGTGTAAAAAATTACAAAAATTATAAAAAAAGTTCTTTTGAAGCAAAAGGTGGCAAAATGAATAAGCTCGACACTTAGAGCTCGTGCCAAATAGAAATAGAACCGTCAATCATTGTAGACCATGCCTCCAAGATATCTCCAAGCAGTTAAAGAACACTAAGCTGTGCAGTAGTGTATATCAGCTTGGTTTTCCTTCAATATGTTACGATTTTTTTTAGTTTTGCATTTTCTTACCTTTTAAAAATAATGTTATCAACTATTATGATTGATAGTTTTATTTTTATTTAGTGCGACCTAAGTGTATTGACTGCTAAACTATTGACTATTCATTGCTTTCCTCGGAAAGCAATGAAAAACCATCGAGGTAATCTACCATGAAAACCTCTCTAAATGAAATGAACAAAACACCACGAAACAAAGAATGTAAAATATAAAAAAACCGTGTCTTTCGATCTGTCATTCATTCTTTAACTCATCTTCGATTTAACAGAAAGCATTTAATCAACACAACCTGAGCTGTATATTATATTAAAGGTTTATTAATTATTCGTGAGTATATTTATTTAATTTTTGTGCATTTAAGCTTTATTGTTTTTTTAAATTTTAAAACATAGTTTTTTTCAAAATTTATAAGTTCCAAAAGTTTAATATAACTTGGTCTGGATCCATAAATAAATATTTCTACTGGCGATTAAATACAATAGGTTTTCAAGTTTCAAAATTGAGATTATGCCAAAATCGTTAGTTTTAAGAAAAAATCGCAAGACCAATTTTGTTCGTTTAATATTAGCCTAGATCAATAATTTGACCAATAATTTATTACTAGTGGATGTTTCCGAGAACAGGACTATAAATTGCTGTCCCTGGCTTTAATACTCAAAACCGTATGCATCTCTTATTTTTCAAGAAATTGTAACTGTCAAAATTTGTTCTTTTTGAAAATATTACTTTTTTCACTTCTTATATGCTAGCAAAAATTCTATCTAATCTTTTGGTCAACCTTTTACTATAACCTTACTGAACTTGGGTTAAAATTTAAGATATTTTAACTTTTTTGTTGTATTATATCTACGAAAAAATTCTCCAGGGCTTCGAATACCTGCCTCTTGTTCATTGATGCTATACAAATTGGATCTAGATTTATGCCTTTACATACAAATATAACAAAGTTTTCTGCGATGACCCAAATTGACTGAACTTTCTTCCGAAGGAAATTTAATCTTAAACAACGCAGCACTTCAATATTTCATAAATCAACAGCTCTGGCAACTTTGCCTCAACAATGTAACTCTACGTTGTAAGTAATTAACGTTATTAGTTCTAAAATTTGGTAAAAATATTAACATGTTTTATTTTTGGGAAAACACTTGTATACATGATTGTACGTACGTTTTAATTATTGCAATATACAAACATATAAATAATGTAGATTTAGTTTTTATGGTTTATTTGTTTCATTTTAACCTCGGAAATTTTAGTTTGAGTTTCTCTAATAAAAACATGAAAAGTAGAAATGCAATTTTGTAATTTAATAGTTTAACGAAAATTTGGTTCTAAACGTGATAAAAATTCATAAATGCAACAGAAAAATGTTAACTTCTTGCCTTCAGGTATTGTTTATGGAAATTATATTGTATTTTATGTCACTTCCAAAAGTGCTACATTAAATTATATCATTTTGAACTATGTGCAACATGCAAATGCAATTTCATGCACAAGGATTTCAGCAACATAAAACATTTCCTCTACAATTTGCACTTACTAGGTAAAAATAATTCTTTATAAATTTAATTTTAAAATATTTTCGTACTAATTGAATAATTTATTTACATAATAGTATATAAAAAATTTGAAAACTACCATTAGGGTATGGAATGTTCATCATGATATAGCTGTCGGAACTTTCATTATTATCTTACAGCTTCTTGAGGTGTATAAGACTCCGCATCTAGGGAATACTGATTATTTCGTCGAACAAAAAATGTGAAAAGTGTTTTTCACACATAACAATAAGAAGGGTTCATTTCTTTAGGAAACTAAAAACTGCCCTAATTGTTTAATAACTAAGCTTTTTAGTAGAATGAAATCAATTTTCCTCAACTTCGTTTAAATATTAAAAATAAATTAGGTATAAGACGAATTCGCTGAGTATTTCAGTTTTAAGCTCCTCGATGATAATTTCAAGTTGATAAATGCTTCAATTTTGTTCATTACACAGAGTAATCGGATAGAATCGATTGAATTTCAATAGCTCTATTATTTAGAAATGCATTTTAATTTTGGAAATTTTCATGCAAGTTTATTAATTTTGTTAGGTTTTCTTCGGTCACGATTGTATAAGACTTTTCTTTCGCTCTTTGTGATAAGGTGAATTAATAATTAGTTTAGCTTAATTTAAAGAACGGTTTAATTAATCTTCTGTAAATAAAATTAATTGAGTTTTTGCGAAGCACTTTATAAATGCTATAATTAGGGTGGAATAAAGCTGCTAAACCTATCCGTGAGCGACAAAAACTACAATGTTTAGCCTTAAACAAGTTTTTTCGGATGTTAGCTTAAATTTTGTGTAAATAATAGTAATTCATAGTAACCCTCAAATTATGCCATAATAGCTGGAATGCATATCAGTTTTAAACGCTGAGAATATTAATGAAAAAGCACATAACTTTTAGGCATAAGTTGAGATTCCTGTTAAATAAATAATGAGAAAAAAGTGGAGGGCAATTCAATCTGTTTGAGTGAATTTTTTTCCACTATGGTTTGGATTTCACGTTAAACTTTAGATTACACACCTGTAGATCCACGTTAGAAATATTTGTGATATATAAATAAAATAAAAAGATAACTTGGATGTTTTCGGAATATCTAAAAGTGCACCGCGGGATGTTTCAAGTTACCAAAAACAGTTTATATTTAGAAATTGGCTGTTTTAAAGGCAAACTTGCAAAATTTCAACGAAAAGTATCGTTCGATATATCAAACAAAGAATATCTGGAAGGTAGAAGTTTCTATAAATTTAACCTGACATAATAGACCTCCTGGGATGAAAACATCAATGCGCACTTTTGAAAGCCGCAGTAACCTTGTTAAAGGAAAACATGCACAAAACTGTCTAACCCATAATATCTTTCAAGCCATTAGAGTTTTCTGATTGAGATTTTTAAAATAATCTGTGCATTGGAACAAAGCATAAATAATTTAAAAATATTTAAAATAAAACATTTTTATAAATATAGGCAATAAAAAAAGATTATTTTAAAAATTAAAATTAAAAAAGTGAAAATTACCTCTTTGATGCTGACACTTGACAAAATACAGGATAATTAAATTTTGGTTTAGTTATAAAAAGTCTATTAACTACTAATCAACATTAGTTGAAACAAAATTTGCACCTCTCCAAACACTATCCGATGACCTCATTGAATTCTGAAAATTAGTTTTGACGGTCGTAGAAATCTTATTTATTCACGGATCGTTAATTGTAAACGATAGATAAAGTTGAAAAATCATCTCGTATATTTTTTTGCATTCTCAATTTTTATACTTTTTTCACTTTTGAATCTTCTATCAACGATCAAGCATCAACAGGTTTTATTTTGTTATAGTTCAACAATAAAATGTTAAAAATATCTATAAATGCCAGTTTTGGCTGCATTAAAAATTTGTTTGTTTGTTTCAAGTATGTCGGCGGCATTATATGCAAATTACTCGGACATATTTATAACCGATGGTTTAATTATTAAACCGGTTAATTAAGCAAATTTAAATGATATACTACTTCAGCAAATTTACTGTTGACGGTATTTTACTGAAATTAACCAAAGGAAACGACTGAGTCTGTTTAAACTATTACATAATTGGCACAAACTGGAAAAAACTATATTTTAGAACATATGAATAAAAAATTCAAAAAGTATTACTAAATGCCACAATCGCAAGGTCTCTAAAATCTCATTTAATTTAATTTTTATTTTCAGTAACAGTAATCAACAGATTCGCAATAAAATACTATAATATGTTGCTATACCCCCAACTTTACAAATTTATGTATTTTCACCCTCTTGTGGAAATTGCTGATGTTACACAGATTATTTAATAACTATGAGCTCTTCAAATTCTTGTAATGTGTAGCCTTGCAAGCGCACGTGCACGCTCCGCATGTGGTATTGCAGCTGGCTTCAGTACGCCTGGTTAAACAATTTTGTTGCGATTTAATATAACAAATAACCAAATATTATCACAAATTCTTCGCCCTTCTTAAAAATTCGCCTATCGATGATCAATTGCACTTATTAAAATAAAACAAAAAAAAACACCCTCACTTCAAATCAACTTACTTTTGTTTTATTAACAATCAAAATTAAGAATTATTATTGCGGATCGTCTATTCGACGCGAAGGCGTCATCCCAAAAGTCTCTATTTAAGCCCCTCTCTTTTTTTTAGTTTTTTGTTCTCCCCACCTTATTTACAGCTAAAATTTAACTATTTTACACAATATGATACAAATAAACAATAAAACAAATTCAAACTTTAAAATTATTTTACAAAACAATAAAATGAATGTTGTTATGTTTTTCGAAACACGACAATTATAAAATAAAACTATAAAACTCTATAAAATAACCTGCGATACCTGAACAAAATAAATAAGACCAAAGTTGTTCAACCTCATGTGTTGAAATCCTCATAAAAAAACCGTTATTTTTGTAAATTAACTTAAAATTTGTTTTGTTTTGATTTAAAATTATGTTACATAGTGTATATTTAAAAATTTATAAGCATTTTGTTTTCGTTACGAGGTTGGTAACAGAAGAAGGAGAAGGGTGGCCTTACGCCGAAAAGCGTAAAGGTTGGTGGACGTATTTTGTTTCCCGATCTGTAAAATTTGATATTTTGATGATTTTGAAATAAAAAGTGAAATTGTTTTAAAAAATCAAAAGTTGTTTAATTAATTTATTGTGAAGTGTTACAAGATAGGAAATTTGAAGAAATTGAAATAATTTGGTGTTTGTGGAAGTTATTTCAATTGATAAAAGAAGCATCTGGTCGCAAATCCGATGAGCACAAACGTTTTGTGACCATAGAAGGTAAATTTTAACACAACAAAAATTGACATGACCACATTTAAATAAATTAAAATTTGAAACAAAAATGAAACGATAAGAAATTTATTTAATAACGAAAATTAAGCATTAAGAACTAAAAGAAGAGTCTCGTGCTCTAAGAATTTGCATGTCACCTCGAACTCACAATTAAAGATTGCAATTTAAGAAGTTTTACACATTTTGTAAAACTTTACTGGGAAGACATCGCATTTAATTGTCGCATGTAAAATGGTCGCACTTTTGACTCTGAGATAAAAAAAGAAAAAGTTGTAAACAAAAATTGTAAAAATAGAAAGAAAACTGAAATATCGGATTCAGGGATAACTAAACAAATAATGAAGGCAATGGCACAAATGGACGACAAGTTAATATAAAATATGAAGGAAATGGAAAAAAATATAAACAAAATGAAAAACGAAATAATACAAGATAACAGAAGAATGAGAGGGGAATTAAAACAGGAGCTTAATTTGGGTAGTAAACAAATAATTAGGTTGGACGCAATGATAGACAGAGGAGAAAATGTAGATCAAGAAAAGGTTATGAAAAAGAAACATAAGAGGGCAAAACAAAAAATTAATAAAGTAATTGAAAAAAAATCAAAAAAGGAAAATTTGGATTTAAGTTATTTGGTCAAGGTAAATTGTTGAAGAAGATTAAACACTGCATTGAGAATAAAAATAAGATCAAAAAAGTAAGAGGATGCAAAGTTTGTAATTGGATAATAGGAAAATATAAAAATTGAAGAAAATAATAAAACGGAAAATTCAACATCGAGAATGACCAACAAGGATAAAATGGAGAAAAATTTAAAAATATGAAAGAGTAAGTGCATGGTGGCAGAAGTCAGTGCCGGAAATGTGGACTTGCAAGAAGAAGATTCATTTATAGAAATATAAAAAAAAAGAAAATAGAAAAACAAGAACAAGAGCTCGGATGACAAAATGTTATGAAAATTTAAAAGATGATTTAATTTATAAAATAATATTTGAGTATTGTTTTAATTTAATTTGAAAAGTTTATTTGAGATTTAGTTTTGTAAATTATTTATTTAAGAAAAAAAGAAAGATATTTATTTTGATTTATTAATTAATTGTAGTATTATAAATTTTTGATTTTTTATTTAATGTAATTATTGTTTCAGTTTTGAAATTATAACTTAAAAATTTATTTGTCAAACTACGACAACTTTGTAAATTTGAATCGTGAACTTCTTGGTTTACTCATAAAATTTAAGGGGGTAATAATGCCGTGTTTTGAAATTCTCATGAAAAGCTGTTTTACTACTTTTGTAAATTATTTTTAAATTTATTTTGTTTTAATTTAAAATTGTGTAACATAATGTATATTTAAAAATTTGTAAATTTATTATTTTGTTACGAGGTTGATAAGAAAAGGAACAACAGAGAAGGAAGCGTGGCTTTACGCCTAAGAGCGTAAAGGTCGGTGGACGCATTTTGTTTTCCGATCTGTAAAATTTAATAATTTGAAAAATAAAAGAAAATAAAATTAAAAGTTGTTTTATTTAATTGAAAGTGTTTGATAAAGAAATTTTGAAGATTTTATTTAACAAATTGCACAACGACAATTTAACGATATCACATAAGGTAATTATGTTACTAGGGGTATATCGCAATATATTATAAACTTGAGTATTCTTACAGAACAGAACTTTTAGCTTTGGGAAATATATAAGCTGCAATGTGATGTAAATATAAATTTAAAATAATCAACAACATACCTACATTTTAAGAGACGAACATAGTCTTATACGCCGACAACACTGCAATGTATTCACACTTTTTCCGTATAGGTAGCAAACAAATAATAGTTTTAAAATGAATGGACATAAAAATTTAATAAAAACAAAAGTTGAATATTTAGGAATAAACGTAAACATGAGATTTTACATTTTCCACAGCAATAAGGAAAATTTACCCACGGCGTTAAGTAGCTGTAATTACACATGAACAACAACTGTGCATGATAAAGCACCAAACTGATTTAAATTACGATTTTCTTTTCAAATTACTTTCAACATTAAAATAAATTAACAGCTTCTTGTAGGTCCTTTATCTATGTATATGTTGACTCATACTTCAATTAAATTTAAATGAAGTTTTAAACAACTAATTAATTTTCTTTTGGACGATTTTTAGTCTTATAATTACAAGTTAGATGTTGCTGCCTTAGTTAAATTAGCTTCATGCAGCTATTTATTGTTGCTTTGATCTTGACAATAAGTTTAATAATAACAAAGCTTCCAGTGCCTGTTTACCATTTGTGGTAGTTTAATTACAATATTCACACAGTACATTTGTAATTTTTTGTTACGCTATAGTTTAGCTATTTATGACTCTTTGCACCTTAGTACCTTAGTTTTACTTAAGTACCGGTCATTATTAATGACATTATTCGTACTTTATGATTGCTCTATTACATTAAATCAAATTCATAACCCAATAATTCCTTTCTCAATTTATATTACCTATATTACAAATATATCAAGTAAATTTAAAAGTAAACAAGTTAATTAAACGTTAAATATAATTTTATTTATTTATATTTTATAAGCTTTCGATGAGTTGTGTAAAGCTCGAAAGCTTATAAAATATAAATAAATAAAATTATATTTAACGTTTAATTAACTTGTTTACTTTTAAATTTACTTGATATAATTATCACAAGTTAAAAATTAATATATTTATATTACAAATATAATAAAATTTAAAATATATAAATAGATCTACCACAAGACCTTTATTTAAGCGAGAGAGCTTTTAGCATTTAGACCACACGGCTGCTTTATTCAGATTGGGGAATATGTTTGTAACTCCTGACCGACCTATGGAAACCGACTGTTCTACGTGCAAATTAAGTAGAAAACATATCTAATGAACATTCTCTAGATTATCTAAATTTAAGCTGGCTGATGATTTTTTAAAAATAACATAATTGTTTGAAAGCTGAATAAAATAAACTGAAATTGACAAATTTTAAGGATAACGCAACGGTGCGGTTAAATTAGGTCAACAGATGTCCATAACAATGAGAACGAATTACTTTTCTACGAAACTAGCCAACAGAAATGATCCACAATAAAGTTGTCCTCAAAGTAGCATTAAAATTGGGCGCTTAAACTTTGACTACTCTGTAAAAGTGTGCATTCTACATAGATGATTTTTTTTCAAAAATTCAGAAAACCTACTATTTAATTACTACACTGTACATTGTACATTTCTTCATTAAGTTAAATTATTAAAAATTAATTAACTTTTATTAAACAAAATGATTATAAACCCATAAAAAAATTTGTATTTGTTAATTTACTTTTGCTTTTATTTAGAATTGTAAAATGTTTTGTTCTAATTATTAGCTGGATGTAACCAATTTGTATCAATGTATACCTATTGACTAAATATTATTATTGCATATGTACTATATCTCATCTGGAAAATTGTAAACAGTTAATTGATCATGAATAATATACCCACTCTTGTGTAACTACATATAATTGCAACTAATTTCCAGTTGCAGGATAGTACAAAGCAATAGAAATTACTGTAGAATTTTTGTTATTGGGTACTAAACCTCAGTAAATAAAAATATAATATGACTTTCTTATAAAATTTAACTGTTTCAGTTATAAATCCAATTCCGATTTAGGATATTTCATGTTGTAGATTTTTCTTTTGTGTTCTACATTATATATTGAGTTGGTTTGGCATTGTAAACAGCGTTTTAGAATTTTATGAAAGCTATCGTTCACTTTGTTGTCTAAATTACTAAAGGCTTAGTAGTTAAGTTCTTCGATTGATCGTTTTTGTGGTTCTTCCTGATGACAGCTCTTTTACTTTCCATGATACAGTTTTCCTTTTTACAAAATTGGTTGGAAAATTTTAGAATGCAACTACTCTAGTTTTAATAATTTAGTGTTGAGCATACTCCAGGTACAGACGGTCTGAATCCATTTCGTTTCTTATAAAGTTTTTTAAGTTTGTTCAAATAAATAGGATCAAGTGAACTTTTTTTATTGTATCGTTAGAAACTTAGGTGATAGGCACATCCTATAATATTAAAACTTAGAACAAAACAATTCCACTTACTTTCCAATAAAATCGACCTGGGCGATAATTTTTCATTTTTATTACATTTTATGCCAATACAAACTTAAGAACTGTGCAAATGAAGCAAAACGAACATCCATTAGGAAAATTACCTTTGAAGGATATAAAATATGAAATGCCCGATACGGTGTAACAGGTGCTACTTGTATTGAAAAACCAAATTGTTTTTTAATAATAAAATAAAATAGCAGTAATTTATTACATAATTCGAAAAAATGGAAATCTCAATAAATTTGCATCGACAGAATGTAGGGGAAATCTGTAGATGTAAGTGTTAAAAATGTTTATTGTGTTACAAATTTCATACAAAATCGAATTACTATCTTCATGCTTGAATATCCGGTGAGATTTATGCGACTGCAGAAAGCTTGAATTTAAATAATAAATGATAAAGATGCAGATTTGTGGAATTCAAAAAGAAAGATGACACCTAAAGCTTTATCATTTTAGAGCCTTAAACCGAAGGATTGGATAATTCTAAAAGGTCGTTTTGTTGATTTTAATATTTCAACATTATTTGTCCTAGTTTTTTTTTATTTACTCATGTGTTATTAAATATTATGTATTAATAACCATACCATGTAACGCCTATTTGCCTTATCGAATAAGGCGTTTATGGCTAACGATTATTACAATTTTCCCTACGGATTTTCTTTATCTGATTACCAACTGCATTACC
This sequence comes from Cantharis rustica, assembly GCA_911387805.1. Lineage (NCBI taxonomy): Eukaryota > Metazoa > Arthropoda > Insecta > Coleoptera > Cantharidae > Cantharis > Cantharis rustica. The sequence goes on from OU426879.1 coordinate 44,919,627, forward strand.
ATTAATCATCACGTTAATGGTTGGTATACTTTTTCTGTGATCACTCGTAAATTGATAAAGCATGTCAAAATTTATATTTGCTCTGCGATAATCTACGAAGTTTTTAAAATACTTTTTTATGTTTTGATTTTTACTAAAAAGAACTTGTCTAAAGAGAAATATAACAATAACATTGTTACAGGCACTTGACGTTTAAATTTAAATATTTCACATCTGTTCATTAATCTCGTAAACCCCAAAAATTAACTGTTAACCTGTCAAAATGTGGAACACATTGTAGGCAACATTGATAAACGTGTACATTTAAAATTAATCAAAAATTTTACCAACGTACTTTTTTATCCACCGGAGTGAAATAAAAGTTTCATTTAAACCGTACCTCAATTTGAAGCGAATCTCTTTACCTTGCATAGGTTATTAAGGCCTCTTCCGTGTTTTTCGGATAAATTTTAATAACTAACTGGTTGTTTTATCTTTTTAAAAACTTGAATTGCTTGTGGCATCACTTTATGAGGATTGTAAAACTTTAATTTTAATCAGGGAACATAAAAAAGTACTCCGGCGACTTAGTTTCCAAAATTGCATTTTTTTGAAATCCTTATTGAAGGCAGTTCCATTTTTTTATTAAGTTATACTTTCAGGGATATTGGATTACAAGACGCCTGACTAAGTTGGCATTGCATACTTACTATTCTGAAATTAATTGTTTTTCTGTTTATTTTCTTGTAATTTAGTCTGTTTTTGTTAAATATGCATTTCAAGCGAATTTCTTGGTTTCTCTTCCTAATACTCGAAAACAAAGCAATCGTATCAGAATACTAATCCAATTTCACCATCTTAGTATTTATTGATGGAGAAAGATCGAAACAGCCATCATTTGGATACCCAAAATGTTGAAACGCCAGTTTTAATTGCGATTGCTAGGAATTGGTAATACATTTTATAAGTTACAAGTGGTAATCCAAAATAGAACCAGAATAAATTAAAACTGGTAAAATTTATCACTCGCTGAAAAATTAGTACCGAATAAAACTAGCAGCAGGCTCTTAAAATTCAATACTCAACTTTAAATTTATCCTAGAGATCTTCCGAAAATATTGCCACTACAAGAAAAGCGATTTATCTTATTAGTATCGAAATTCCATGTTTATTTATATAATAGAAAGCTTGTTCAATAAATTTATTTGTATAAGGATTTATTAAATTGGGCATTTCTATAATTTCAATTAATTACAATAATTAAAACAACGTGAACTTTCTTCAACTTATTTTAAATTAAAATTTTAATTTGACAAATAATAATTAAGCGTAAAAATGGAATTACATTTAAAGTAACGTCGGTCGTTTAATTAAGAGAGTTACATTTTCAGATACCTCTCAGTTGGTTATTTGGAACTTTTTTGCTTTACTTTAAATTAGTTAAAATAGAAATAAGCACCGGTAGAATCGAATTAAACTTTCTGGATTAAAAATTGCACCACTTAATTATTTTCTCCGTTTCTGTAATGAATAAAATAAAAGTCAACTTCAAAATCTATCCCGGATTTAATAATCCCATATATTCAGAAAATCCTTGTGTGAAACCTAAATCACCAAGTTTAGTTAAATAAATACCTTACGTTTAGTTCCCTCGATATTACAAAATTCTTTTGAAATGTTCTCCATGTTATTTCGTAATAAAGTAGTTTCTTATTTTGTATTCAATCCTGGTACTTCAAACAACTCAAAACTGGTGCACGAATAAGTTTTTATTAATTATTATTTACCAGTAAAATATAAATTGCTATTTTATCTAAGTTGACTTTTTGCTGTTTTTGTTTGAAATTTTAAACAAAAATAAAATTTAATAAAATATTCCGCCTCCATCAGATGCCAGAGTTTGTTTACAAATGCCGGCTGAAGGAAGAACGAATGTATCTTATTTTCGAGCTAATTTTCTTGTTTAAAAAGTAAGTTTTCTTGCTCATATTTCAATGAGGATGACTAAAAGTAATCTTTGATTAATTTTTTCGCCTTTATAAAAAGTCTATAGAAAAAACTGTTATTCATTAACCTTATCCTTCAGCTAAATACGAAGTCTACAACTTTGCTAGCTTTATTTCTTATTAATAAATCTTTTTTTAATATTTGGTGAGCGAAAGAAATCAGCTTTGAAAAAAGTGTGCACCATTGTACACTATAGCGCCACATCCTAAAATATTTTTACATATATATCCTTTGTTTGGTAAGATTGGGTTCTAAATCAAAATTGAAAAGGTTCTAGATGAGACGGCACAATATGGTCTTAATACCTTCAAATGAATATTAAATTGAAACCTTAAACGACGCACATATTATTTTAGACAAAATTCAATATAGACATATTAGATAAAAACCAGAGAGCAAGGATGCTTACACTAACTTTAATAACTGTCTAATAAATTGATAATATTATTTTTGTCGTGCAACTTTCTTTGAAAATCCTTTCAATATATTTTTGTTTGTTCATATCAGACAGGAATTTAACGTTTCCTTTAAATAAAAATAATTTTATTTTCAAAATATATACCCAATTTTAGGAATGGAAAAGAAAAATTATTTATAATCATTTCGAGTCTTTACATTTCCATCATTGTACTTAAATAATAACAGAGATCTGAGATATTGTTAACATTAGAGCTCATACTATAATAGCATAATTATACCTAATAATATTGATATAAATTTTGCTTGATACCAGCATTTCATCACATTGAATTTTGCTGTGGAGCACACGTATGTATAAATTAGATTAATTAAAATTTAAAATTAAACCGGATTAAAAGGATATCGTAATCAAACCTTTTTATGAAACACTTTATGTCTCATTTGCTTACAGATAGAGGTATTTTAAAAATCGAGGCTGTACTTACTGCCCGTAATTTATGTAGATTGGGTACCATAATATAAAACATCCATTTTATAAAATGCTTTTAAAAATATGCGCATTAAATAAATTCGGGAATTCTCTGCAGTTACAAATATAAAAACCCAAAGGTCTTTAGAACTTTATTGAGTTTATATAGTAGTTTCCGAAACTTAATTAGCTCTCAAAATTTATTACATGGTATTTCCTCTATTTTGTATGTGACTTTTCAAGTATTAAGCGCATTACACTTGCTCGAATTTAACTTTAGTTTGTTATAAGTACCCTTTGCTCAAGAGTACATAAACATTTGAATTTTAAACCATTGCAACCTTTTGGCAGATAGCTTTTAAACCCAGAGCGTGGGATTTTTGTTGTCGGCCAAGCGTGAATAAGTGCTGATTGAAATGGGCACCAGTTGACAGTAATAAAAATTAAGAATAGAAAAAATGGCTTGATTATATCAAATGTTTATAAAGTTCTGTAATCAAGAAATCAAGAAGACGGGCACGGCCTGATGCTTTATGTGCGTCAACTGCTAAGCCGAGATCTTCGGTTCGAGCCCGACCGGAATGAAAACTTCATTCTGACCGTCTTCCCTCGGAAAGCAATATCAAATTACCGATGTATCTGCCCAGAAAACCTTTATGAAGAAGAAGTGGTCACTACGCCTTTATGTAGGGCCAAGGACTGAAAATAATCAAGAAATACAATAAAACAATGCAATAATAATAATGGCCAAAATGAAATAATACGACAACTGCTTATACAACCCTAACAGTCAACTAGCAGAAAATCTAAACTCAATCTGTAAGATTTCAGTTTTTTCGGTAGTTAAAATTCGGGAATTTTAGGCGACACCCCAAGTACAATATTCCAGTATAGCAGTGTGAGTTGCTCACACTTACAAGAAAGCACAAACACAAAAAAGACCATAATCCAATCCAAAAATAATAAATCCAAAAAGAAACCAATACCACGAAGACAATTTTCCAATGAGTTGATTTTCACAATTTGCCAATAATTGAGTTGAATTCGGAGATTTCCGTATCAAAGGTTGCGGAGTCAATACGTATCTGAGGTCAAACTATGCTACAATCCAAGTCTACTAGAGCAAAGAAGGATTTTTACCATGAAAAACCAATAGAGGCAGATAAAGTCAAACAATCGGTTTGGGATTTATTTTTAACTCAAACTGACTGCTAATGCAAATTACTCAACAATAATGCAATAATTTAAATATACCAGGTTTAATGAACTGAAAATAAATTTTTGAAAAATTTGACAAAATTATGACAATATAACAAAATTAACTATACGAGAAAGCACGATCGTAGACTGGCAATTAGAGTGTTAAATTACTATACCGCAATCGTGGATTCTATTCCCAGCCTAGTATTATATCCAAGTTTTCCGACCGTGCCTCCTTCACAAAGTGCTGACCGCAACTTTGATGTATTAAATGCTAATTACCTTCTCTAAAATTATTGAAATGTATGCACCTTCCACATTTGGAATTCTGAGTCTTGTTTATAGATACACTACAGACATTGGATAGAAGAACTAAGACAATAATCAAAGAGCATAATCTCAATGAAACTGCTAGGATGTATCGCTAAGGGTGCACATCGTAGGCACCGAAACATAAAAATTAAATACCTTTGATTTTTATTATAATTTTATAAAATATTTATATTATATCATAAAAATTATTTAATATTTTCCTTATTAAAATCTCTCTTTCTATTTTTGATCTTGTAAATATAATCTAATAAATAAAAATAAGTAAATAAGTAAAAAAAAAATAAAAGTTAAATAAACTGAGATAAAAATCCCGTACTTTTTCAGTAACGATTAGCAAAAAAAATGACAACGGATGTTTTAACCTTAGACCACATGTCACGCTATTAATGTCAAAGTCATTTTCTGTAGTTTCGAATACTTGATTCTTTTGGGGGATTTGTTACTTATGATTAAGAAATATTTTTATTTCTTTACTATAATATAATATACAATACAATAAAGCCTTGTTTTTCTATCTGTCAAGCTGATGTAAATAATTACCAGGTTATGAGAGTTACTACGATCAGTGCGGCCTTCAGGTCGCACAACATAGATAATCGAATTCTATATATAAAGTAACAATTTGGTCTGCTATTTTTTCCATAACATATTGCCATATCCCCTGCGATTAAAAATGCAAAAAATTCTACCTTCGCAAGGAAAGACACCTCGCTGAAGTACATGCATTTTTATTTGAGCATGAGACTCTTTTTACTAATAATTTTTAATGTAAACTTTCGTATCGTTTAAAAATTTTTATAATTTTTAATTTTAATCTGGTGTATAAAATGTTTCTGTTACCTTATATGGTTTCGTTTAACGTCTTGCACGTGAACGTGCTCACGTACTCACAGCTCTCGGGCTTATCACACAAATTCTTCGTGGTTTTACAAAAATTGACAATTTTGTCAAAAATCTTCAATAATTTTATCTTTCACTTCAATCATGCAGCACTTTGCATTAAATAAAACAAATTTTAACTCAAAACACAAATCACCTTTTTAATAATCAAAAATCAATAATATATCAAATTTGTTGCGAGCCTTGAAGGCTCTTGAAGGCTAACCTCGCATGAAGTGTTATTTTCTCTCACTACAATATGATACTAACAAATAATTAAATAAAATTATACTTCAAAATAATTTACAAAATAACTAAAACAAGGATTTTTCGGTTTCAAAACACGACATATATTCGATTGGTTTATATTCAGTAGTTACCAACATAACAAAATTTGAAATCTGTTGGAGAGTGATCTGTCAATGCGGTCTTTATAGGCACACAGTTAAACAATCTAGTTCTACTAAGTATTTACTCTCAACGAAACCAGCAAATCACTTGACTTAATTTATTAATAATATAATAGCCCTTGTCTGTGTATCTATCCCGTAACGTACCTCTGATTGGTTGGTTTTGAAAAATTTACCGTATGCACCTTCTGATTGGTTCCCATCTATTCTATAGTAGCCAAACTATTAGGTAAAAAATATACACCCACACGGATAGATGGCGCTGCAATACAATACTAAAATTTAACATTTCAATCATTAGTATGATGTTGTCTATTAACTTCATTAATCTGAGAAGTACATACATTCACATCGACGGATAACTACTCAACGCATATAATATAGGTATAGCGCACATTTTATATTTTAGATTCAACAATCAAGTCGCTCCGTACGACTTTAGAGTCGAAAAATTATGGTTTTTAGGTATACTACCAATATTCCCCCTGTGAAGCCGAAGGCCGAACAACTATATCCGACACAGTCTAGATGGCTAAAGGCGGCCGATGGACGCCTGTGCCAGCTAATGTTTAATTTGTGATAATTAGCTTTAGAATGGAAAATCGAAAAACCTTGGAAAAAATGCCTTTGCTTTTAAATTTTACCTAAAATTTAGGACTTCAAGGTACTACGGTCACTTCATTAAAATTAAAACAAATAAACGGGAAAGCAGGGAGTGGCAACTGCCTCTTTGCCTTTTGTATGTGCGTCTATGCTCACTGCGAATCTACATTATTTTTCGATATTTCTCATTCATGATTGACAAGTGTCGTATCTTTTTTATAAGATGCTATGATTACTCTATGATTTAAAATAAAAGCCAGCTGTCACAAAATCTAAATTACAAAATACGTACAGCATAGATGAAGAATAGTTAACCCTGTCAATCGTGAAATAATTCGGGAATAACTCAAAAATGAAATTGCGTTTGTGTAACCCTTTACATTAATTTTAGAAAGATATCTTAAATTTTCTACGCCAAATTGGAACCAAAATAGAGGTAAATTTGTCAAGAAAAAACCCAAAATTAGCCGTGTCTAATATAATATAAAGAAATTATTGCTCCCGATCGTTTTTGAACGCTTTTTGCTGAAAAAAACATTGTTTTTAATTTTTTGATATAGAATTTTTTCTGTTCATCTGCCGCAAAATTGTGGTCTGCAGATAAGTGAAAGCCAATTTTCAAGTTTTCCGATCTCTTGTGATCTTATTTGTCATTTATATAATTTTTGCACATATCTCGATTTCAGTGCAAATCGGACGCATTATCTAAGTATAAAAAATACAAATTCATGTATAGAAAAAAAAATTATAGTTTAACTTTCTAAAATACGGCTTCTAAATTTATTTTTTTAAAAATTGTTCTTTTATTTTTTTTTGTTAAAAATTTGTTTTTTATACTTAAGTAACATTAACAATGCTCTTAAGGTGCACTAAAATTAAGCTATTTGCAAAAACATTGGTGTAAAATTATTTAATAAAAGTAGTTTATGTTGAAAAAAAAATAGGATAACTTTTTTTATTTGTAGTGAAAGAAATCAAGGTAATAAAATATACGATTTCAAATTCGTATGAAAATTCAGATTTTCTCATTTTATTTGGAAGAAAATTATTGAAGTATTGAATACTTCTTTAATAAAATGTAGACAAAGCAATGAAAATATCGGTAACAAAACTTCCTGGTCTTAATATAGAATAACCTGTGCGGGGGGGGGGGATTAATACTTATATTAAAATATCTAGTAACTCTACCTATGTTTTCCTATTTGTGTTTGTAGTAACGTACCTTCGATTGGTTTACTTTACGTTACAACTCTAAAAAAAATTAATGGAGATCAGTGCGGCCTTCAGGCCGCACAAGTTTGGAAATCTAGTTTATTAATAATGATATAAATCAGTGGTGACCAACTTGCAGTCTAAATCCGGCCTAAGCAACCGTGGGATCTAAATGATAAAACCTTTCTTGACAGAGAAAGATGCTGATGGTTCAGCAGAGGACTGAAGAGGCTGATAAAAGGGAACTAAAATGCTTTTATGTTAATAGTTGATTTAACTTACACTGAAATGTACCAGAAAAGGTACACAATATTGTTTAAATATTCATTATTTTTTGGCGCCCGATGAACAAAATTCATTCTATTAATGAACAAATTCATAAATTTAGCGATTTTTGCATTTACAATTTTAAATTTGTTTTCAAGTCATTGGCTTAAACTACTTTGTAGTGTAGAATGATTGCCTCTCTATTTAAATGTAAATAAAAATGAACAGAGCTAAATCAAACTCAATTTAGACGCCGAATCGTTCAGACATTCCTGTTCTGTAGGGGGGGGGGCGGAAGTCGATGAAGTATTTACATATTTTAATTATGATTATAAATCACGTAAAAATAAATGTAATATTTATCGGTTTTATATTTTAATGTCATTTTAGGTGTACATTTTTAAATTCAAAAAACATTGTTTAATCATTATTTCAATCACATTGTTTAACCTACATTTATAACTGTTGAAATTTATGCATAAATCAATATTTACATAAATTTTTAATATTACAAAGTTGATATTTTTAAACTTGCTAAAGAAATTCTAAAGGTTTCGTGAGCAGTAATTGAAAGAATGAACCTCATAATCATAAATGATATTTTTTAAAGAAAATGTGCATTCAAACTGATAGACTAACCCCGTGCAACTAAATTATTTAATTCTAAAATTGTTAGGATTTAATCATTTGTTACCTTCTGACTTTGTCGATATCAAGATACAGATCAAATATAAAGAATAACAGAAAACTTTAGTTGATTCAACAAATTTTTTTTTTAATGGAACAAAAATAATTTTTCGAAAAATTTTCAAGAGGATATATAAAGTAAAGATTTAAGATTTTTCTATTTTTAAGGGTGTTAATAGTCTGCAGTATGTCGTGTTTAGTTAAATGGAACAGAAACCGCTTGTGAATTATTAGAACTAGAAATAATCACTGCGTGATAAGACAAATCGCCTCTGTTGGAATGACAGTAAACACTTTGGAAGTAATTACCAAAAGCATCAACTATGTTTTGAGGTTTACAAGTGTACAAGACCTGAAATTCTCAAACGCCTTCTTTATTTTTTATGAACAACCAAATTTAGGGGTTTAAAACTTGACTGTAATTGGATAAAGTGTAAAACTTTTTGAGTCTCTCATGAGATCTGTTTTTATTCGGAAAGGTTTTAATTAGCTCCCCAGCAAGCTAAGTTGGGTAACATCTCCAAGAGTGTGTAACCAGCCACTTAATTAATACTAAAATAATCTTGCCAAATGTGAATTCTGGTTTCAGTGACCTGCTTTTTACAAAAACATTTTTAAGGCGATTTTGAAAAGAAATGATATAAAAGGGTAGTGCTACTATTGCAAAGAAAAAAATTTAATTAATGGTTCATGCGTGAGATGTCGATGAGTGGACACATTTCGGAGGTCAAAGATTACCAGAAGCAGCTATTTAATACAATTCCCGTGAGTGCAAGGGTGCGTGTAGGTGTGTGTATCTCTGCACATTTGTTTTCCCGATAAAATTCCCTGTTTTCATTCTACTTTGATGGAACTTGACAAGGCAGTTCTGATTTACTTCTAACCAAACATTGTTAGGATCTCTATCTCTTGTGTAATTTCAAAAACATATTTTTGAAATTCATTATTAATTTCCACAATTGATGATTTTAATTGTGCAGGTTGTAGATAAGGCTTAGGAAATTTGGCATCAAAGAAAGTTGAAATAGCAGTTACTCGACAACTGTCGCAACTTGATAAAAAAATCGTTTAAAATTCTATAGGCAATTTTTAGACTTGGTTATAGAACACACAGATTTTATAAATCGTTTGATGAAACTTATTCCCCCTTAGACGGCTTTGTTAGCAAACAAAATACGCACGTATGCAGGTTTCTTTTACAAGAGAAAATTTTTATTTATTTCGTAATTGAAATTTCGATAACTTCTATTTAACATTCTAAATTGTTCTTAGCGGTTGTTTATTCTCTTCAGTAAAATAAGGATCTATAATTCCACAAACTAAAATTGAGCAACAAAAGGTGACCTTAGGTGGGTAAAGTGGTCGTTTGTGAATTTCAAATCGAAACAATACTATAAAATAGAAACTAACTTACTCGTAAACAAAGCGGACTGTAATTTCCAAATAACTAATAAAAATAAATGATGAACTAATGTTAATTATTGGAAATAACCAATTCACATCAAACTAACTATAAAAATAGGTAAACCCAACTAAATGAATTTGTAGCAACCGCGTAAGCATGTAAAAACACAAAACAATGGTCAAGGCCGTCTTAAATCATTGTGTACAAAGCACTCCAGATCTGATTAAATTTAATTAAATTAATTGTAATTTAATAGTAACAACTTCACCATACTAGAATTCAGTTACTGACAGATCTAATTCTATTTAACACGAGACATCTCAAACCGGAAAATCTGTTTAATTCAAACTAATAATAATTAATTAACTTCATTGTTTCAGCGTGCAAATAATTTAGATAAATGGTAATTTTATGATCAAATATTAAGTTACTTATAAAAATTTTTGGAACTGGTAAATATTACAGTAATATTGAAGTAAAACTTTTTTAAGCGCGACTAAGAGCTAACTGGACGACAATGCAACGAAAATGCGTTACGTCAATATGACGGTATTTTTAAATTAATAACTAGTAACATAGATGCAATAAAGACAAACTGAAATGAATTTGTCGTCGGGATGTGAATTTAAAAATATGGTACGTCGAAAATAATAATGATACCCAATGTATGCGTTAAAAAAAGATATCTACATTAGATCTTAGTGTGCATTATAATGAAAGTAGTTTCTATGGTGAATTTGTGACTGTTTATAATTTTGTTTTATAGCTTTGTTTATAATTTAAGGTTATATTCAGATTTTATTCGAGTTCATACTTTGATTTGCTAGATTTTTTAATAAATAAAAGAGCTCTATGATAATTATTATACATTGCCAGTCATTTGTTTTTTGTCAGTCATTTTTTGTTTATATACTTTTAATTTTAATTTAATCGTCATCTGTCATAATGTCAAAAAAGGTTTACTTTAATTGCGTGTGACGGTTACACGCACTTTTAATTTTTTTTTATGCTTTTTAATACCATACGAGCAAAACATTTATTTAATCTGACTTAGAAATTGTTTATTACGTGGCCAGTAACAGATAGGAAGGGGAGGGGACAATTTTCTCAATACACTAAGCTACCTTGGCTTATAAAGTGTAGAACCTGATGTAATATTTACTCGTACTGTTACGATAGCGAGGGTCGCAGATTCTTCCTGTAACTAAATAAATAATAATAGTAAAATTTATTCAAATGAAAGTAATATTTCGAAACCAACTAACCATAGGCGTGTAATGTTGGGTTCTTCAATTTGAATTACCGCCTTCTCAAATCAAAGTTCCAAACCAAACCAAAGCTGTGATCCTCCTCGTAGTAACACTTACAAGTCCTTTTAAATCTGCGGATGGCTCTTTGAATGTTAACGTTGTTATCTTGTTTACTAACCTCAAACCTAAACTTATATGTTCCAGTGGCGTAACCACTGAGTAATACCTGAAGGAATAATTAGTACACACAAATTAAATAAAACATAGGATTCGGTTTAACGATGAATATATATTTAACCGAAAAGAAAAAGGTAGTCCAACAACCAATTTACCAGCAAAGTTAATCTCCTTGATATCATTTAATTCAGAATATTTTACTTTGAAATTTGATTTAATAACTGTTCGATAGTTAATTCCTCTGATCGTAATGTTTCCTAATTGTTTATTTATATTTAATGACCAACCACAATCTTTATACTACTTTGTAAAGAAGCGCCTATATGTATTTCGATGATCAACTCAATTGTTTTTATATTACGTAATATCTTTAAATAATAAACCCTTATATTATGTTGAATTATCCGCTCTTAACTATTACCTCGTCAACTTAAAAACTAAGATCGTCACTTAATTAATATGTCGTCACCTTAATCTAAGTTTGTCCCCCTTATTGCTAATTGGTTATTTCCTTAAATCTAAATAAATCATCTGTACTTAAAACTAGCATTATCATCTTAAATTGTTATGTAGCCGCAAATAATCATAAAGATTCGTTATTAATATTCGTTATTGACAGTTCTTAAATATCGTAATTGGTATTTTCTCATATGTGGTTGCAAATAATCATAAGGAACTTTGTTAATATTTATTAATAACTGTCCTGAAATATCAGAATTTGTATTATCTCATTGAGATATATTTGAAAAAAGAAAAATAAGCAACATGTTTACCGAATCTGCCCGATCATTTTTTGGCACGTCCTTTTGCGGTTATCCTTACCAATGATCAGCCATTTCTGCGATATATTGTCACGGCCATCTTATGATTTTAAGCGTACACCCTCATTTGTTGTGCAATTCATCTAAATTAAGTTATCTAATGCTATATATATTTTTCTACTTCAAACAACCGCCTTCATATTGTTTATCTTAAACAAATACTCCTACTTTTTATTGCCGCCATCAATAATATCGTCGTATTCGGTCACATATGAATAATCAATTCCTCCCATTAAATTAGCACATCCTGTTTCAATATAACAATGTATAAATCACAATCTCAAACCAGTATTTAAATCTTAAAACTAAAGATGAAGTAATTTTGAATTAGTTTTAAATTCATATCCACGTGGTCGATAACCAATTACGTAAATTTCTAACAATTCATCCTGTCCTTATTTAAAAAGATTATAATTAATAAATTTATTTAACTTGCGTATTTTAAATTTGTTGATAACTAAAATATATTTAAAATAATTTTAAATTCAATTATTGAATAACTTTTTCTTAAAACCTTGGCCGCACAAAACCACTACAATCTGCCCTCTCGACGTTCAAACATGTAAGGGCTTCTTGTTACCCTCTTAGTTCTAACGGTAAAAATTTCTAACGGAAACTCGACTTCCTGTGTTTTAAAACCGCTGTTGCCAAATCGTTGTATTTCAAGTAACCAAAATGAACTAAATTTAAAATTTCGCTCCTATTATATTTAAATTCAAATTTACAATATTACAGGCGGTATGAGCAATTACTAAAAGAATTAAAATAAATTGTTAAATTAAATTTTTGCACAAACTTTCGTTGCAATGTTATTATACAAATAAATATATCTTAGAACCATATCGAACTTTCATGTTTTGTTTGAAAGGAATTGAAATTCAATATTTTTTTCGTGATGTTAAAATTAATTATAAATAATTTGGCATAATATTGTCACAATGTTGTGCACCCAGTAACGAATAATTTTCGACAGTTAATACTATACTATAATATTACAATCAATAAACTTGATATAGGTTTTCCGCCCTTTAGCAATACTTTTTTAGGAAGACAAATTGATTATTTCTGTAGAACTACATTATTTTTTACCCTACATATTTACAATTTATTCTATAGGCGATTCAAAATATGTTTGTTCTTTTACTAACTCGTAAATCAAAAGATATTACGATTCAACTTAGTACTAAACACGTTTTGACAGCTCCCAGACTAAAAGGATATTTAGATTCTTAACCTGAAATCGTCCTTTACGGCAGACTTTGCTACTACCACAATATTTTATTATTTTCCATAGACTTTAAGAATATTTTTATTGTTTTTGTTTTTTTCTTAAATTAATTTATTCCATTTTTGTTGTTTTGCTTTCATTAATCACAAATGTAAAGCTTTTCGCAGATAAATTGGAATTCATGAGTATGCTAATATTGCTTATTATTACTTTCTGGTTAATTTAGCAATCGAACGACGGTTAGATCATAAATTTTGTTAAATTAAATTTATCCTACATAAAAAAGCAGCTTTATTTGTGCTCCCAGAATTGTGGAGGTTCTGAGGTATTAGTCGAGAAAGTGTGCTAGCGTTGAATATGAACAAATCTATAGCTTGACCCATTTTCTAGCTCGCCAGCTTCTATAAATTTGTAACGTACATCTTGAAAGTTGGTTTACCTAAAGTAACCTTTTGCATGAACTCCAATTCAATTTTTTATAATATTAATAAAATATTTACGCACTATACCAAAACATTCAGAAATTATTAGATAGCAATAATCACGGTGCTATAGTTTCTGTCTCGGTGTTGAAAGATTTATTTTATTACGGCATTAAATTTTATGTAGTGTACATTATATAAAAATATATTGCTATTATTTTATTACTTACGCACCGTTTCGTTATCTTTAATTTTTTATATAGTATAATATGTTGATATTACAACACTAAACATATGTAGTAGCTTCAAATTTTAGGCTTCACCTTGAGTATGTTTTGGGGTACACTATTTTTTATTGCCATATAAAAAATATATAAAGAGCCAATCTTGCCATTGTTACATTGTTTCCGTAACGCACTTTCGATAGAAAAATTTTTGTTGCCAACTTAACAAAAATGGTAGATACGCGAATAAATAAATTAATAAATATCTCATTCATTGCATAATAGCATAAAATAAAAAAAATTTAATTAATTTACTGTATTTATAAAAATTACATGGTATTAATGAAAAAAATTCTTTGTATTTATAAATTTGTTCATTGTATTAGTAAAAGTTTTATAAGTAGTTTATTGGTTGAAAATTAGTATTCAATGTTTTTATTGAGCACAGTTAAATTATTTTCCGCTTTCTTACATTATTTTTGTTCAGAATATATTTCTACTTTGAAATTTCATTCTTTAAGTTTACATACACACATGCATTGAATTCTAAAAATTCAGAATAAAAAATATTTTAGCATTTATCGTATTAACTAAAATATAATTTCTTTGAACAAAATACAAAATTTTCATAATTTTTTTCAATGTTTATTTTTTTTAATAACATCAAATCGTCTTGGCTGGGGGGTATTATATATCCCACTGACCCCCCGGTCAGGAATCCGGTAATTTACTATTATCCTATGTTGAGAACGTCAAAAAATCTACATTAAAAATAAAAGATTAATAATTTTGATAAATAACTCATCATTATTTGCACCAAAGAATGAAATTCATTGTATTGATGAAAAGTATAATAATATAATATTAATGGTCAAATCATTAGATTTATAAATTTGTTCAACAATGGAATGAAACTTGTTCATTGACGCAATAATAATAATAATAATAATAATGTTTTATATTTATTAAATTATTATTTATTATTTATTAAATATTTTAATGTTTTGTTTATATTTAAGCTATAGGTTTTCATATACTGATATGAGAATTTACATCTGATTTCAAGTCTAAATTAAAAGTTAATCAAAAAATTATCAGTATTTTTTACTTTAGGCTTTTTTAAACCAACAAATTATTTTTTAATTAATCTACCATACAGCAAGCTATAAAAATTCATAGTACAAAATTAATTGCAATCGACAATAAAATTATAAATCTTTTATAGTACAAAGTGTTCCCGCGACCGCCGATGTATACGTCTTGTTTGATGCTTTTTATTGTCTAAAATTAACGGCTTTCCAATAATTTAAATCTTTTATTTGGACTTGGAAACTAAACCACGACATGCTATTAACTCTTCATCGGATTGCAGTCTTTGTATAAATTAAACTATGGGTTCCCAAACCGGGAAGTCTGGAGGGTATGAAATACCAAAAGCAAAACAATTTGATTATATTAAAAAATTGAACCTACAGTAAATAGTTATGGTTAGTTTAGAATATTTTCAAATGTTTAAAAATATTTTCAGGTCAGCAAATAGTTTACTAATGTGATTTTTTCTTAGTTATAGTGATTTATTTTAAAGGTTAAGAAGACGAAAATCTTTAAATTACCTTCAAATATTCGTTAAAAATACTGAAAAAATTCTAAGCATTGAGGTGGTTGTTTTAGGAAAGGATAGAAGGCGTTTTCTTTACTTTTGTAAAGTAAATGCTGTAAAAGTTGTAAAACTGCGGAAATACCCTAATATTACACCAACGAATACGCCAAAAACAGTAAAATAAATTTAAACGGAGGTGGTTTTTGGATAGTGTAAAAATAAACTTTGCATTTAAAAAATTCAAAATAGGAAAAATTAATTTGTGGTATAATACTCTACATACCTGTAGATATGAAATTCACCCGTTGAACTATGAATATAAATTAATAATTGAACTCTGCGAGTAGGTATGTCTTTAATGGACGATATATACGATATTAAAAGACACTTCAGTTCTGTAGGGCATTTAAACTTTTCTCACTCCCAGTTATATTTATATTTACTTTGCTCTCCAATTCAGAATTAAAAGTTACATCTGATCTCCGAAAATGGGAAGGAAAGTATACTTTTAACGATAACGTAACTTGCAGATTGTAAATAATTTTGCGTAGAATACTAAATGAACATTTTTGCATTCATGAATACGGATCGTTAAGAGAATATCTAAATATTTTGTTATGATGCAGTAACGAGATGAACCTCTCTACATATTATAATGGTTTCTCTTTACTGTTCTCCGAGGACAATATGACATTTTCAACAAGATGAGACTTAAAACATGAATGTTCTACTATCCTTGGGGATTTATTAATTAACCTGAAATTATTTTGCATCGAAATTTTTAATTTGAAATTTAATTAAAAAGTACTTGAAAATGTCTTATTAATGTTATTGAATCCCAAATAAGAAGTAAACACTATTTGATTAAGTCTTTTCGTGTCTTGACAGTTTATGTTATGTTATCTACATAATTTAAGTGCACGCGAGACAAAACATTGTTCTTTTAGTTTTGAGACTTTTTTCAAACTTAATATTTTAATGCGAGAATATATTGAATAATATCGATATTGAAATTTTTCAAATATTGACATTAAATTTAATGTCCTTAATAAATAACAGCAGATACGAGTGCAACCGCATTTCCCGATAAACAGTTGAAATAACCAATCTATATTTCCATTTTTTGCTCAATATAAAATCAGCAAACTGGTTTATTACGTGCTCATTAACGAGTTCTCCAATTATGTGAAGTTAGCTGCAGTTA
Organism: Cantharis rustica; assembly: GCA_911387805.1. Classification (NCBI taxonomy): domain Eukaryota; kingdom Metazoa; phylum Arthropoda; class Insecta; order Coleoptera; family Cantharidae; genus Cantharis; species Cantharis rustica. Next base: position 44,936,424 of record OU426879.1, read on the forward strand.
GTTACCAGATAATTAAACTTTAGCCATAAACATTAAGTACATTATGTATATTCAACTAATGGTAAAATTCTGCTGGTGTGCTATATACCAGGGGTGGTCACTAAGTCGATTCCTGTGTGAATCGACTTGATTTAGTGGGAAGGTTACCCTCAGTTAGATTGTAACATATCGGTACTGTTAACATCATGTTAATTTCAGCCAAATTTAACTTAAAAACAAAGATTAGTGTCTTGGTCGAGTTGGACCGGTCCAAGGGGATATTTTAGCGAATACAGATTCGTCATAAAATCTACCCCATCTGTAATTTTCAAGTGCAAATTATGCGCAAAAATATTTTAATAAAATAAAAGCACGTCATAGGCGGGGTTAATCTTATAGAAACAGCCAATGCAGTAACCGCTTTTTAATTTTACGATTTTTTGGACTTTATTGTTCGAATTTTCAAATGATCCATAAATTCTAATGTTTTTCTTCGTAATTTACGCCATAATCTACCGCAATTTTATTAGAAAATTTTTAAATTTTTAAACTTTAACATCAATTCCCCTAATTTAAATTAATAAATATTGTTAATAATTAGTCATGTTGTTTTAATTCCCCCGGACATGAGTTTTTGTTTATTATAAACAGTGTATAATATATTTTACACCCCCCCCCCCCAATGAGACTGCGCCAATAACAAGTCGATTGCGACACATTTTTAAAATAAAAAATAGATCTTATGTTGTTGTTGGCCACCCTTGCTATATATCAAAAATTTTCCAAATATTGTTTTGTTTAAGTTGAATGAATAAATGTTTAAATAACTTTTAGTTAACGCAACTAAAATATGTGTACATACATATAATACCATACAAATTGTAACTTATAAAAAATTTAAACTGTTCATGATATCTACCTGCAAACTCACTTAAAACAAAACAAAGAGCTTATTCTGATAAACATTTACTTATTGTATTATTTACACAAGTAATAGCCTGCTGTATATTTAAGCTCAACTTGTGTATTCAAGAAGCATGCATGCTTGACTACATTAGTAACAATAATAATTATAATATGTTATATTTTATGTGCTCTATAAAAACTTATAACCATTTTTTATAACGTTTTTAAAACAGATGAAATAAATAAAAAAACATTTTTTTTGTTTCCAAAAATAAAATATTTAGTTCCGTTACGCTATGCTACCGTATGCTTTTCCACGCGAATGCTTATCAATAAAAGATCTACTTTTAATCCGTATAAAACAAAATAATATTATTGTATCATTAGCCGTGTAAAACAATAATTGAGGATTACGTTATCGTATTTTCACTAACAAAGAGTCAGGTGTATGAAATTTTATCTTCTATTATTCTTATAGTACGTCAAGATTATATGTTAGAACATTTTGATTTATCAAAGCTGTAACACCCGATATTCAGCCAATTACGAGAAAATCGAGTTTGAAAAATTCCTAGGTGCTTTTATCGACTGCAATGAAAACTTTAAACAAACTGTTGTCTAGTCGAATTGATAATGTACCAGACTAGCAAAGCTAAGTTTATTCGTCTAAATCTTTTATTTTTCTTTTTTCTTTTTTAAATAGCTAAATTCATTATTAGTTTATAAATAAATTAAAAAGATTATATTATAGCCGAGGTTTAGTTCTTAAAGCAATGATTTAGATTTTTTTACGTTTCGGATCGTTTTCAGTCTTAAGATTCCAAAAAAACTAATGGAAAGAAAAGATTGTCACGTTAAGCAGCAACAAATCTAGACTTTAATCTTTACAGGAATTTTATTAAATTGACTGTTATTAGCAAGTTATCTTGTTATTTAAATAAATTTTTCCTTCAAACTCGCAGATGAGTCGTAAAACAACAAAATAATATTGTACAAAAATTGTAGTTTTTGGTATTAATTAGATTTATATCCCTGTAGGTTAATAAAAACGTAGAAAATTATGTCATTTAATTCGGATAACTGATATAATATGCAATTTATATACAAAATAAACAACTATAATAAATTCAGTATAACATAAAAGTTATAGATTTGTATTATGTAAATCTTGGCCATTTTAGCGTTTAAGATTTGGTAGATAAATAATTCGATACCTGTATATTATAAAATTTTGAATTCGTACCGAAAATTTAATCAGGTAAATGTTTATTATCTAACAATCAGTACAAAGCTCTTAACAGTATATAAAGAGCAAATAATAATGAACCTATCTCAAACTTATCCATAATCAAAGGGTGTAAGGTCGTTTTTTGATTCCTACCAAATCACCAAATCCCATTAACTTAGTTTATTTGTTGCCCCGCATAGGAAATCTCCTTGACCGTTCAATTAATAGTAATTAGCAAAATAATTTAGCTTGACCTGATGAAATTTATCACATTTAAATTAAATTAAAAATTACAAAGGAATTAGTCACAATTTTCCAGCTTTTTGTAAACTGTGTCTGTGTCTCAAAATTTAGTTGGTCAAATGTTTTTAAAATTTAAAAATTTTGGCAAGTTAACCTTCCTAACTTATAAATGTTACATTTCGTGATCTCTTTTTTTTGCAAATATTAAAAGCACGTTTTATTCATTACGCTTGGGCTTTGGGAATTATTTATTTGAAATCAAAAGAGATCAAAGTATTTTCAGACTTCACCTAAGCTCATAAAGAAACAAATAGTTGGGCAGGTGTGGCAGACATGAGGCTTGGTTTAATATCGTGAAGCTTGAAGCTTGTAACTGGGAAACGGAATAAATTTGGAGACTCCCTAACATTTCACTACAAAGCAATATTTATTCTCGAGCTGCATTTTTAGTGCTTCGACTTATATAATATAGGAAGTTTAAATTAAACAAGTACAGAAAATTGCTGTTCTTTATTTTTAAAAATGCTTACCTACTTGAAACTTTAAGTTACTCTAAGCCAGTCGGCAAAGTTTTTCTTGTCGTGGATGGAAAACTAATTTCAACATTTTGAGCTGGCAATTTGTTCACCTGTTTGCTTTCACAACAAAATTTTAGATTTTTACTTTTGAGAAAATTACAAATAATAGTTGAGTGAAATGATGGCAATAAAACGTGAACAAGCTCACCTCTGTTTTGAAAGCTTAACCGAGCTTTAGACGTCGAATAAAAAATATTTTCGTTTTTTATATACAGAATAATACGAGCAACGTAAAAGTTGTTAAAATTTGTTTAATATTAAATAAACCCAGTAGCTTGAAAGTATCTTATAAATTTTTCTTCGCTAAATTTTTTACGAACACTTTTACTTCATATGAATAGAATATAAAATTTTACATACGAGTACCTGTAGAAACATCTAATATCATATGGAAGACATATTTTTCCATGTGTATAATGTAAGCTGTCTCAAATATTTTATTTGTGTTGGTTGCATTCTTTAGTTTTTATTATAATTTTTCTGCCAAACATAAATTTCGTCATAAACAAAAATGTGAAATCATGAATTAGTATTACCAGAAAAATATACAATATTTCAGTTTTAACTGGAAATTTAAATATATTCAGTTAAAACGATTTCAGGAAATGAAAATTTTAATTGATCACAAAGAATAAAAAGGAAGTTCGCTTTTAAATCAATAAAAATTGGAAAACAATAGCTTACGATTGTAATATGAGTATTTTTAAGTTTTAAAATGTGTTAATATTTATAATTTTACAATTTTACGATTTACAATTTAATCTCCTATAAACAAATTCATGTAGTACAAAACTTATGTTTTGGGTTAAACGTAGGAAAACTTACTTTTAGACAATATTCAGTTCTCTACTTCTATTAGAAAAAGAGTTGATTTCACGAAACATAACCCACTTGTTTAAATAGAAAATAAGTTAAAGAAGTTTTAGAATTTTTTAAGTATTTTTTGTAGTATTTAGTAGTTATGTGATGTTAAAATAATCAAACCTAACAAAAGGTTAAAAAAATAAAATTTTAACTGTTTAGTAAATAATACATACTACAAAAAAACATAATATTTAAAGAAACTAAAATGACAATAATTCACATTTAACAGGGTTGAACTTAGAATATTTGAATAAACAAGAAAATAGAATTCTGAAAAAATTACGCTATAGAAATGATAAAAATTACTTAAAAATAAAAAACTCTGTAACATAATATAAAGGCTTTTATTTTACGATTATTTCGGTCATCGGTCATGTATAACAGTAAAAATAACAAGAAGTGAAAGCAAATATACCAAAAAAATTTAAAAATTAAAACATCAAGAAATTAACCAAACTTTAAATGTTGTGCTTACCAAATAACTAAACTAAACGGCGTCATGTGTCTAAATGAAATTTTAGGTTAAGTAAATGAATATGAATCTTAAATTCCCTATACAATAGAGTTGAAGTAGAGACATAACAATGCCATCTATCACTTCGAAAACTAAATTTGAAAAGAAGTTTCAAATTTTACCACGTTTTTGTACCTAAAGCACGTTTACTATAAATAGAAAATAACTTAGAAAAGTTTTAGAACTTTTTAAGTATTTTTTGTGGTATTTAGTAGTATGTGATGTTAAAATAATCAAACCTAACAAAATGTTAAAAAAACACAACTCAAAAACAGTCCCGCACTGGTAATAATTAAGTTACCTGTAGCATTTTAGGTAGCCTCAGTTTTAAGTAAAATAGTATATTATTTTATTAGTGTACTATATTTCGGTAGTACACATGCCACTTTTTTGCGTGCTAGGCCAACGGACGATGTTGTTGGACGGCTAGTTCAAAACAAAAGAAACGATGAAACAAAACTTCACGGTGCAAGTTTTTGATTGGCTTTTGTTTATTCGTGGTTCTCTCGTCGACAAAACAAAACACTAAGTAAAGGATTTATTAATAAATAAATAATCGGTTTATCTAAGTAACACACAGTAATTTGAAAATAATTCAAATTACTAATTATTTTTTTTAATATTATTTGAAAATAATTCAAATTACTAAGATGCAAAAATTCATGTAGACCTGCATTTTACGATAAACAACAAGCAAGCATAAAGCAAGTTTTGATAAAAACAACCTTTTGAAAGATTGACTTTTATTCCAAAATGACTATGCCAGATGTACATGAAAAATTTGTAAAATTGCCGTTGAATGATTTTAACTTCAAAAACGAACCGTTCACTTGAATCCAAAAAAAAAGCAGAAAATGATCGAATATCACAACCATGAATTACTACAATGAATCAACAATCCTGATTTCTGTAATAGAAAAACCTTTGCTTGAGGTTAGCTGACGAACTCTCCGCTAAGTGTTAATAAGGGTGATGCGGATTTATTAAAAAAAGATAATAAAAAATCAATAAAAAAACCTTATACCAAAACAGAATATTTTTTTCGTACCTCCAGACCTTCGATCTGTAGCAGTTTCTAATTCTTGACGGTAAATATCAATAAAGCTCCGCATTATTACATATTTTTAAATCGGCAAAATCACTGATAAGCAGATCCTTGTATAATAAATTAATTATTTTTTTTCTCCAGAATTTAAAATCAACAAAAACGCAAGAAAGTTCGTTAAAAATCAACTCACTGTGAACTTCGTTATTATCTTAATAATTTCAAAAATGATTACATTACAAATTTATTGCATGAAATAAAGTATTTTTGTATTTAACCACCCAACGAAAAATTTGTAAAACCTCCTACTTTTTTGCAAAGCTATTTCATTCGTTGAAATGATTAAAATTAAAATCTCGGTAGTTATTAATCGATTTTGTGAATTGAATTGAAATTTGTTAGTTCATCGCAAAGGCAATGAGAACATTCGAAAATTTTTATCAATTTAAAACTTTTTTAAATATTTTCTAGACATCCTGAAATAGAAACTAATAAGAAATACATTCGAATTCAATATCCGCGACTTTGAATGTTTTCCACGCCTAACCTACCGAAAATATATAAAAATGCTATTGAGCGTAAAAAATTTAATTTTTATAAAATTGTTTCGCGTTTCTTGCGGTGCTATCAGAATTACATTAATCTACAGATATTTTAGCATTCTTATTACCGCGATGCGTATGCTACATTATTTACCTAAGGATAATCGTGCAAAATTTGAATAATACAATTGAATAAGAAATTCTATCGATTAATCCACACACACCGTTTGTATTTTGATTCAACTTGACAGAAATTCTTTGCTACGCTACGCTTTTCAATTAAATTATTTTAATATTTCCGTTAAGTTATCTTCGTAAAATTATATTTGCATAATTATTAACAGGCACTGATTTTGATTGAATTTTAATTGAATAACATATTATTATGTTTACTATCTATAAAAGCATTAAAAAAATAAATGTAACTCTTTATTGTTTAAAATTTCGTCAACTTGTACTAAAATATCGGCTTTAAAATCTATGTAGATACTCTACTTTGTCGAGTATTATTGTTGAACTGAATTTTCAAGTGCTCGTCGCTTTCATCTCTGCATACCGTCGTTTGTAATAGGAACAACCTTTCGTATTTTTATGCATCTTAATTATGTAAATTTACTAGAAACCATAAAGAAAAAGTTACTTTATGGTTGAAAACACTACTATACATACTTTTAATTACTTTAGTTAGTAGTTTTTCAGCATTGGTTAAAAATTCTATATTATAAGGTCAAGTTTTAAATTGGAACCTTTGCAAAGAACCAAAACCTCTTAACTGGCAAAACTTTAAAAATTCAATATTGGAACACTCGATCACCATCAATTATTAAAGAGATTTCTTGAGCAAACACAGATATTTAAAAGCATACGCAAAGAAAATTAATCTCATAAGTTAGCTTTTAGATAATAATTTGTTCTATATTTTCTTGGTTTTATTTACCTTTTATAACACCAATCGATATATTCTTAAACAAAGTGTTAAGTTACATAAGGTAAAGCTCTATAAAAAGCTCCGGCCTACGTTTAATTTAGCAATAGCGATCGCGTCGTCTAGAAACTAAAATAATTTGACTTTCAACTTAGCTACAAAGAATCCTTTGAATTTAAACGCTCCTTTGTAAAAAAAGTGTGAATAAAAAGTACAAATTGCTTTTATCTTTTAACACATTGTTCTTTTGTAATGCTTTCACCATTTTACCCAAAAAATAGAAAAAGTTTTTGGATCCACTGTTAGCAAATTATCTTTAAGTGATATTTTTTGTATTGTAGATTTGGCTGGGCGTGGTTGGAAAATGTACGATGATCGATGTAACACCACCAAAGATTGTGGATTTTGGGGTTCCGTTTGCCACGAAAAGGTCGGAAGATGCAGATGTACTTCTGATTTGCCTATATCAAACCACATAGATATGTGTGGCAAAGGTAAGAAAAACTAAATTATTTTATGATTGAAGTTGCTAGAATTTTCTTGAACGAATGAAAGTTAAAATAGTTGAAATTTATTATCACAGCGCGTGGTTAATGTTAAACATTAGAAAAATTAAACCAACAGGTAATTTAAAATTTGCGGTATACAATATATTATTTTATGCTCAATTACTTACCGCTGCTATATTTACTTAGGTAATAAAAGTAATAGCATGCAGTCACCTTTCATATATTATGGAACATAGTATAATAATTATATAATATACTAGTAAATTGATAAATGCTAAAAAAATTTATTTTTAATGATAATCCAATTAAATTAAAATAAAAACAAAAAATTAAGAATGTAAATTCCTAACAGAAACAGAGAAACAGTTATCAATTTACGTTGTCGTTCAGCTCAAAATATTTCCTCTTGAACCTGAATATTAATATTAATTTTATGGGGCTTCTTGATAACCTACTGATAATTTTCCATCACTAAGCACCGTCAGTCACTGTCATATTACGGCCGCTATATGACGATACCGCTTTCTCATATCTTTAAATATTTACTATCTTGGTAAAATTAACTTTTATTTAAAATTTCTCTACCTAAAAAGTATTCACAATTTAATTTATTTTTCTATTTTATGATTAGTTTGATATACTAATTTAAAAGTTTAGAAAAAATACATTAAAAATCAACAACAGTGTTTTTCTTTTCTTTGTTATAATTTCTAATTCAAAGGTTTTTTATATTTATTATTTTATTTGAAGTTATTAGCCTTTCAATTCGGTTCTTAATCGAATGCACTATTTACAAAAAATGTAACACAATAAATTTTTACCTTGTGAAATATTTTAAATTAAAAAGTTTTAAATTGAACAAGTTAAAATTAATAACCTTTACTGAAAACTTAATAAAAATATTAGATATTATTAATGTTTAATTAACTTGTTTAATTTAAAAATTTTTAATTTAAAAGAATTTTAAAACATTGAATATTTAGTTCTCGGTTAATAATCTTTTAAATTGCCTGTGGGAGCAAAAATATCTAAATCTAGTCAGGCTTCTCGTCTGTTTATCATCGGGCTGCGCCCTCACAAAAGCAATACTTGAGCTTGTCTTCGGGAAATACCCGGTTATTTCCCGTTTTGTTGTTTTCCCGTTACATATCATAAAGATTTATTTGCATGTCCGGTAGTGAAAAAGTTCGCTCTTTCAGATTAAATACAATTATATATCGTCGCATTAAGCAATAGAGCGGGGGGGGGGGTACTACCGACATCCCACAAATTGTATGGAAAAATTGATCATACCAGGAGAGAACAAAAATCAGCATGTGCTTTAAATAAGGAAAAAATGGAATGCAGCGATGTTAGCCCGAAGCGTTAACCGCTTGGCTACCAGTTGCTGCGGTTTTCTTTAAACTTTCATTCTCAGTTTTATGAAACACCATTTACAATTACTTACACTAAGTTTTGTTCTAAAACTCGGTTGGAATTTGCCAACATAACATGAAGTTATGAGTCACAGTTGTTTTGCCACAGTTTAGTAAATAAAACTTTATTGTTAGTTATTTATCTTTTTTATCTTTTATTTTACTTATTTATTATTGCCGTCGAGATTGCAACGACTAAAATTGTCGACGAGTAAAACAAATTGGAGAAGGTGTTAATTCATACCTTTCAAACCCCTCCGGTGCGTACTGCCACGACCTAAAACGCCTTTGTTCTGAAAGAGCGAAAGCTCTTTTTTTAACTATGATGACAAAATCATAGTTATTACATCGCTTGTAATTTCATTCAGCTAAACACAATTTGAAAATAATAAAATTATTTCTACCACTTTTATTAGGTTTATTTCATTTATATAAGACAAAATTTAATGCAAATGTTTGTTTTGTTTTTATTAATTAACATTTTATTTAATTAAATACCTAAAAAGACTAAAATTTCAGACAGATATAAAGAAAGATAAAATAACAAAATAAATTAAATTCAATTTCTCAACAAAAGAAAATAATATTGCACGATAATTTTTATTGAACCTCGGACATTAATAAATCGGACAATTTAATCAATCGCAACAAATTCTACCTTCTAAGTTATTATACCTATAATTTATGTTAGCTTATCTTGTTAATATTTAAATTATTTGCCTAATATTAATTTTCGGAAATAATTCATAAATATGTATTTCAAGTATATAAGGCTTGTAATTATTTGGTTTGTATTTTAACATATTTTTGGTCAGTTTTTTAAATAAATTGTTAGTAGTTTAAATGATATGGTCAGTATCTTAAACGGGCGTGCATAAATTAGGCACTACTTTCTCAATCTTTGTTAATCCTTCTCTTAAATTGGGCACTGATAGATTATAATATAAGAGGAATATTGAAATTTGGAACTAAGAAGAGGATTACGCTATAAAGAGATTATTCTGGTAATAATGTTAATTAATTACTCGGGAGCTGTCAGTCAATTCTTACCACGATTAGATTACTAGAGTTTAGAGCGCATCCGAGATGCACTCGCACCCTCTGCTCCAGTCCTTTCCGCTTCGGACGTTCCAAGCCGTTTTGACAAAAGCTATACTCACTAAAAATATTCCTCTAGATTAGTCCTACTTGGCAAAGTATGCTACTAAGAAGGGGTAGATCAAGAAATGCGCACTATAATTATTAAAACAATTATTAACTTAGAGTACATAGGTATTACTAGTGTTTACTTTTATTATTTATACTGGCCAAAATAACAAATAAAATTAGTAAATTAAAATGACCAAAAAATTAGTAGTCAAAGTATATTTTAGCTCAAATCGTGGAATTTTTTTATCAGTTTTAATATTGAAGTAACAACAAAATTAAATTATCTTACTTTTTTATCTATTTAATTATTTATTCATGTGAATATTCTTCTCAGATTCTCTTGCCTCAATAAAGGCTTAGTGACGCCTTGTTTTATTTTAGAAGGGTTATTTTGGCAGATATCCTGGTGGTTTGCTATTATTCTGCGGAGTAATGAATTTTTACTCCGTCCGGGATCGAACCGAGGGTCTTGGCTTAGCAGTCGTCGCACATAAGCATCAGCCCGCGACCATCTTTATATTGTATATTTGTATATTAGCAACAAACGAATAATGACGTGCATGATTGGATATACAATAATCATATGAGGTTCCTTGTAATTAAAAATATATTTAATAGATTTATTTGTTGATTGGTGTTGGCAAACAAACCAAAATAATATTATCGACTACATACTTGAGCTAATCAAACTTTTTTCAATAGTCAGGTAAAAATTTAATAGTTTACTTATTTTTAGCAAGCTTTTAATATAAAAGTGAACGTTTGCTGCTAAACATTTACATTTTTCCGTTACTCACATTTAGCATAATAAAATATACATTTTGGTAAATAGAATTTCTTATTGAATATAAATATCGTAATATTATTTTAGTGGTTTAACAAAGCTCACATGAAAAAAATTTAAAGGTTAATGGTATCGAACCTAAAAACGTAGTAGTACTTTTGCTTTTTCGATTTTATGTTATCATTGTATCTACAACCATTTTTATGTTTTTATGTTATGAATGTTATTTATTTTAAGGATTATTAAATTTTTTTATGAAACTCTTAATATAAGTTATAGAAATTTGTCCAAAGACAATTAACATTTGATTTGACTAAGTAAAATATTTCAATAAAAATACAAATTAGATTATGTACATCAACTTAAAAAATTAAAGAAATCTTTTGCATTCCTATCGAAAGCTTAATACAAAGCTGTGATCGAGGTTTGCACATTCGGTATAGGGGTCAGACTCATTGCATGACCGAGGTTTCGGAGTACTCTAAAGTATAATTAATAGATTATATTATTACACAAAGCCAATTTTACTTTTTTAATTAATCAAATACGAATTTAAATTGTTTAAAATTTTAGTTTTACATTTTTCTTGTGAAGTTATTCCTATGATGAAGCATTAAATAAGTTTTGATATTATTCGTATTTGTTGAGCATTATATTGCTATGCTTTAATGATTTAGTTTATCTTCAAAAAGAACACTAACAGCCTGCAGATATAACTTTAACATAGTAGTTTGTTAATAGTTTATACTACCCGAGATGATAATATTATAGCACCACCACATTTTCCATTCATTTTGATTTTTTTAATGGAGTTTCTAGTGTTTTGAATCATAAGTAACAATTAAAATTATTAAAATAAATACCCGACTAGTTAAACCGTTTCAGCTGCACGGAAACTATAAATTATGAATAATAACAGCTATGATGTCGTGATACCTTTTTGTATTAAAATAATTGTAATTGGTAGAATCTTTTTACTAAAAAATTAAATGGAAAAAGGTATGTATAGGTGTTGAAACTGTTCCGATTTAATTGATAATCTACTTTTTGCGTGATTTATACGCAAAACCTGTTTGCATAAATTTTTGCGAAATATATTTTTGCCAGTGACATTATCGTACTTTTCCCATTTATAATTTACAAAAGTTAAAATTATTTAATTCTGAAGTTGTAAAATATGAGCACATATTGTTTGAAATATTTCGAGCTTTTATGTGCTGAAATCACATACTATTAAAAACAATGATAATTTCATCTATTGTTGAAGATTTGCTTTATACACTTGATGACATTTTTATGTTTATTAAAATAACTTATAAATTAATATTATACTTTATAATAAACCCTATCATTAAATAAATTGATTTAACTTGTAGCTATTGAATCTATTTAATTAAATTATCTCTTGAATCGATCAACGCCCTAGGGAACTGAAGAACTTTACAACAAAGCATGTAAATTAATTTATTGTTGAAAGTAGAAAACACAATTAAAATTTCTAAACAAATTTAAAATAAACAAACACCCTTAAAAATAAAGTAGTAACATTTGAGAGTATTTTAAACGCCATTTGGGAAAAATTTAAATAAAAAATTGTATGTAGTACAAGAATAAAGACAAATCATCAAACAAAATGGCAAAAACCCAAGAAAGCGCAAAATGTGCGAGATTGAATGGTTACAGGAAAATGATAAGAGAAAAAGTAGTGTCGCATTATTCTAAAGCATCGGGGTGCAAACGACAATATTTTTATAGCACCGAAGTATATTTGAGATTTTCATTTACTACATCACTATAACAGTATTAATTGCAATAATAATATAAGTGTACTTGATACTTAATATATTAGGTTTCCTTTTGTCTGGACATAATAACACTCCTAAGAAAATCGATGGGAAAATAAAATGACATGCATTTACCCAGTTCACTGACTTGTGTATGTGGGAAATCAATACTACATGTTATTTTAAAACAATTAAAATTTATCATTACTTCGTTTCGTGTTTTAGTACCATAAAACGAAAAAAAATATTTATAGTATTAAATCAACAACTTCAAACTTAAAAAAACATTTTAATTTCCTACTAGATGCTGATACATGGATAAGGCTTAAGGTACCGTGAAAAGTAAATACCCAAGATTTCGACAAGCTGGCAAAACTCCAAACTCGATATTTGTAATTTTCAACAAATATGAGAAACCTTTGTTACATGCGCTGTAGAAGCGCAGCCACGCAGTTGTTAATTCAGAATAGCATTAATGTCTACTTGTTTAAAGTTGTTAAGCTCTTTTCTATAATGGAAGTTCTTACGTGCTTCTTCAAAGTCCATCAATCAAAAAGAATTTTTTTTTTATTTTAATTAAAGATTTTCTGTAAAGCTAGCTCGATTTAAAAATTGTCAATACAAAAATTCAGAATTGCGCTGAGGCCCAAATATAAGTCTGTCTAAGTTCTCAATCTTAAATTTTCTTCTGCTTAACATTGATTTTATTCAGAAGTATCAATCTTAAAACAATTTACTTATAACTGCTACAAATACTGCAGTTTTCTTACTGGATAGAAGGCTTCGAAGAAAACATCTAATATTATTTAGATTTATTAGTTTCAAGTTGTTTAAGAGGTTCAAAAATTTATTTTGGGTATACAGGAGTTGGTTGTTTGATTTATATGTTGGTAATTACTTGGTAATTACTTCCAATAATATTAATAAATATACAGGCATTATGAATTGCTGAGATCAAACTAGTTTATAAAATTTAATACCTGGAAATTGAATAATTTAGAAAGACAGATAGCATAATTAATTGGATATTAAAAAGTAAAAATAGAAATATGTGTAGATTAAAATCTTATCTCTTAATTAATTTTTTTTGTTCAATTTAATAACACTCAAACTTTACCTCAATTAAAGTGGGAAATAGATGTTTATTTAATTTAGTGGTCAAGAAAGAAACCCACAACAACATCAAATACTGCTAGTATTAAATTGAAGACTTAAGCACTAGTAAATAAGATTTTCGTTGACTTAAAGTTAAAGAACTTGTCGATGCCTGACTGGCATTTTTGAAAAAATAAACCAACGCGAATCAAGTTATAAAGAATAAAAATTAATTTCATACCGAATATGCAATTGAATATATAATATATAATAACAGAATATATATTCTGAAAAATTAATGTACAAATATATTGTAGTGTTTTGAAATGTTAAAAACCTTATTTTAGTTAATTTGTATATAATTTTTAAGTTTGTTTTGTTTTTATTATAAATATTTATTTGTAAGTAGACTGTACATAAAGTTTTAATGGTAAATAATAAGATTGGCAATAGAAATAAGTGGAAGTGTTTCAATGGTTTCTAACGGTGAGAGTGTTTTCCGCTATGATAAGTTTAATTTTGATCATTTTTAATATTAATAAAAATAGAAGTGATTTAATTTGAATAGAGGGTTGTTTTTATTTTAATTGGTAAAGTGATAATGATGAAAAATCTGAAATTCTAGAAGATTTGGGTAATTCTGAAATAAATTCACAAACATATTTGTTTAACCGGCGAGGTCAGCTGTGGGACGCACATGCGATTGCAATACCTTAAGGTAACATAAAATTTTATGCAAACTAACGTTTAAAAATTAAAAATTTTAACAAAAATAAAACGATACGAAAAATTACGATTTAAAAGTAAACTTAGAATACTAAACAAAGAGTCTTGGTAAAATCTATAATGAATGTACCCAGGCGAGATGATATTTTTGAATAAGAAACAATTTTACAAATTTTAATAGTTGGGGGCATTGCATTAAATGGCGCCCAGACGTAGGGATTAAAATTATAAAAAAATTACATAGCATTAAATGGCGCAGACAAGGTAGGACTCGAAAAAAGCTACCTACATTAGACCTTGAGATTAAAATTAATTTGTGAAAAAAAAATTGTTAACAAAAATGAAAAAATTGGAAAAACTAAAATGTCAAGTATAGAAAAAATGTTTAAACAAATTTTAGACATGCAAAACGACATGATAGAAGATAACAGAAAAATAAAAAAAGGAATATTGGAGGATATGAACAAGGAAATTTGTCGAATAAATGAAAAATTAGACACAAATCAGGAAAAATTAATAAACAAAATAGACACAGTAAAACCAAATAACAGGACAATGAGGGAGGATGTAGAACATGAGCTTAATGCGGATAGTAAAAAAATAAAATTATATTCAATTATGGAAAGTGGAGAAAATGCAAATAATAAAAACGTTTTGAAAAAGAAGAATAAGGTTATAGAAAGAAAAATTAATAAAGTAATGGATAAGAAAAAGAAAGAAAAGTTTGAAATTATTAGATTGTTTGCTCCAGAAAAATTATTGAAGATGATGAAAAATTAAAAGAAAATAAATTGACGGTTACAACAAGAAAAACAAACCTTGCCTTGAAAAAAAAAATTGAAAATTTAAACGAAGTTGTAAACCACGCAATTAATTATAATTTGAAATAAACAAGAGTCTATTGCTCAAATTAAAGATAGGTGCCAACCCAGAAAAAAATATCTTTGGATTAAGTAAAATTTTACAAATATTAATAACTGGGAGCATTGCATTAAATAATGCTTTGAAAGGGGATACTCTTTAAGTGTGCAACAGTGAACAGAAATTAAGATTCATCCAAAATGCATCATAAAACATAAAATACAAAATTCCTATGTAAAAATAAAAACCACCAAGAGCATCTTTGTGTTTCACAACAATAATGTTTAATTCACGAATAATTTGTCTCATAAAACTTTTAACGATCCGTTAAAATTAAACAATGATTTCAATTGGCTTGTTAATACTGATAGGTGTTTCCTATTGGTTAGATAAATGTATCGAATTTTATAAAACCGGAAATAAGAATATAACAAAACAAGAAAAATCACTTAGCACATTAAAATTGAAAAACTTCATCCTAATGTTAACTAAATATAAATTAAGCTCAAACCCAGCTCACATTATTGGATAAAAATTTTACGTCGTCGTAAAATTTAACAAGGCTTTAAATTAATATGTCTAATAAAAAAATATTTCTAACAATGACTAGCATGTTCATTTTACTATGAAAAATTACAAATATACAATCAACTAAAAGGAACAAATAAACCATAACCTGCCCATTGTATAAACATTTTTTTAAACAAATTAAAATTACGAATATGAATAATTACCCATTTTTGACGTTATCAAAATTAAAAACCGTAATTAACGAGATAAATGGAGTTAAATACAGTTATCTAGCGCAACAGCTACACTAAACAAAATTTTACACAATAATATAGTTTTTGTGTGTTGTTTATTGCAAAATCTATCGCTTTAGTCAGTTGGACCGCGTAGAGTAAATTGTATTGTTGTATTCCTGTTAACATAACAATCGAGCACTGTTACCAGTGGCGGCCGGTTTGGGATATTTAAAATATTAAATCATTATTATTATTATTGCCAAATCTGAAAAATAAAATAAAAACAAAAAATACAACTATGGCCGGTAATAATAAATTGTTGAAAATACCTAAAACATTAAATACCGCACTGATAAGAAGTTTTAAGGGTAATGTACATACGCCGTTACATTTACGCACGTCAAAAACCTATATAAGACAAGAAAAGTAATTTTGTTAGTTTTTAAGTTTAATTTTTTTAAGTTTATTTAAGAGATATTTAAGCCATAGGTTTTGATTACAATTAAATACAGGCTTGTAAAAATCAATAGGGCCTAAAAATAGTCGAAGAACTTCCGCTCCTAAAATTTCGTTCCTTTTCTAAAAAGCCTCCGGACATTGTGTGTTTATATAAATCTATTTAGCAATTAAAATAAATCGATCAAAAGAACTAACGATTTAAATTTATTCCATTTACGGGAATAATTAATGTGGAGAGTAATTACGGAAGAACACATAAACTTTATAAGAGCTAAACTTAGTTTCTGTAATTTCCGCATAATACTAATTGTAGTTTTTTTAATTGTGTGATTACAAGTGAACATCTGTCTTCCTAAGAAATTCTTACAAGAAATTATTATGACCGACCAAAAGTTTGCTTTTAACCCAAATAAATTATTCTAACCGCAAGTTACTGAATTAATGAAGTTTTTTCATATTTGCTATGTTAATTTTTTTAATAAATTACGGAAAAAGGTCAACATATGAAATGATTAATTGAAAAAATAGGTACATATTTTCTTATATAATCTGTAATTTATCGAATTTCCGTAGTATTCGAACTATTTATCTAATTTCTTCGACGCGCGTAAACATAGCGACGTATATTATGTATATCGTGGGCATACAGGTAAAAGTGACTAAGTCAAAAAATTGTGGAAATGAGTTAAAATGATTAAGTCCGTAAAAATGTAAGACACAGGTCTGAAAAAAACGTCTATGTTCTAATAATGTATTGAACATGTTTCATTAATCGAAAGAATAAATTAAAAATATTATAAAGCTGATTTTTCGCAAAATGCGAAACATTCAATTTGATTTATCTCGAAATTCTATTTTTTGACTTGGTCACTTTTACCTGTATGCCCACGATATGTAACCTTGAAAGGAAATTAAATTGAATTCTGTGATATACAAACCGAAAGTTTTTTTGTCTGTCACAAACACGTTGTTGAAGTTTTGCATAAGTCAATCTTTACCTAGAGGAAATTAGGGTTTCAATCGTAGATTTCATGAAAGTTTGCAAATTTGAGATAAAGTAAATTAATACGCATTTGCCACAGCGGAAAGTTAATATTTTTTACTAACAGTTTCAAGCCAAATATCAGAACATTTTTTCTTATATTTAGTTTACCGCACAGCTACCATAAGTAATCTGTTATGCTTATCGCAGTTGCTATCTGATAGGAAATTAATGAATTTATAGCTTTACAGAAATTTGCTGTATGCTGGTATGACAATATTTTGGAACAACATCAGCAGTATGATTGATTAAATCTAAAATAAAGTAGTTTTTTTGGTTATATTTGCGTTCAAGTTTTTATTAATTAATAATGATAATTTTTTGTTTTAAAAAATAGCATCTAATAAAACTTACTTTAACAATTTTCAGCTGCTCGTATAAACGAATCATGCACATTCAGTGAACAATGCGAATTCTACAATCACATTACAGGATGCGCTGATGGAATTTGTTCTTGTTTATACGACAGACAACCAGTTTTTCATTTGGATGGCTCAAGTGACTGTATAGGTAATTATCTACTTTGTAAAAATAATTAATTTTTAATGAGATTTCTTTATTTTTGCAGTTATCGAACGTAAATCAAATACGGAAGACTACGTGGCACCAACGATGATAGGCATTTTAGTAGTTATGATCGTTATGTTTGTCATTATTTGCGTTGTTTTGCGATTATTTAGCAAGTAAGTATATTAACTACGCGACCTTATATTCGAAACACTGCAAAAACAATAAAAATATACCAACGGAAACTATTGCAGATAAATATGTACAGGGACTTTTTACGGTTTCTGCTACGTTGTCGGTAGAAGGTTCTGGTAAATTAAAGCAAAATATTTTTTACATTTTCATAATAATAATTATTACTTAAATAAGAATGCTGCTAAGACTAAAAATTGAATATAAAATATAGAAAAAGGAAACGATAACCTTTTATGTAAGAACGAAACTCAAAAAGATACTTCAGGCAGATTTTGATCTTTTTTTAATAAAAGCTTTCTGTCGATGATATAATGCAGTATACAATATTTTCGTTATTCTGCCAGTTTTAAAATAGCAATTTATACAGCTCGTGTTTTCATTACTCAATCATCAGTAGATACATTTATCGATGTATGTATGTATATGAGATTAGCAGGTTCATTTATTTTTCAATATTTGCATTCGTTTATGATGTTGCAGGAATAAAATTATTTTTGCGCTTCTGGTTTCTAAAAATCGCCACCAATTTATTTGACTTTGTAAATTAAAATTATAATGCATGATCAGGTACATTGTTTCGTAATTTCATATTTAACTTAAAAATCAATTTTTAATATACAATATAAAATAAAATATATTATTTTCTGGAAAAGCGACAAATTATTAGCAATCCAAAAATAATTTACAAGGTGAACACCATCACTGTAACTCTGTGTAAGTTCTCTTACACTATTTCTACTTATCTCTTCGAGAAATCTAATATTTCTTGCTGTGAATGGTATAAAATATTTGGTTACGAGCATAAAATATTTATCCAAGAATGACTGGACACCCAAAGATATACTACATAATTTAAAATTTTCGACTCTTTGATTTTTTTCAGCACGCTTTTTATAAAATCCTGATAAGAGTAGTGCAAAAACATTCTCTATTTATAATTTCTTGAGCAAAAATTTTAAAAAATAAGCACTGTGAAAGAGAAAGTCTACGATTAGGTATTACATTATATTTAGACCAAAATCCAGGTTCAGAAAAGAAAATTTAATGGTGAGATTGCAAAAAGCTCGCAAAGAAGGATATTAAATAGGAATTATAAGACTTCAATTTTTCAAGTGTGATTGCAGAAATACTCGTAATTTTTCACACATCTTTATATTGCCTAAAATAATGTTTTTCTTTAATTAAAAATATTAACCTTCCTAGCTTTAAAAATTTGCTATCGGGGTCACTTTCGTAAAAGGATTTGGCAGGATCCCAATAATACCATCTTGTTTGATTTCTGAATCGTTAACAATAAATTTAAATTGTCTTTTATTATTTCTAACAGTTTTTATTCCTGCGAGCACAATGTCAAAATTTCTATTATCTTTCACATTCTTCATAGTAAGAACAACTTTCCCAAAAAGTATCATTCGAGCAACACTCTAACTTTCGTTGACTATCAATATTTATTTAGAATTTTTATACTTACATAAGATATTTTTTAATAAATGCAAAATAAATACACCCGTGACATTTTAAATAATTTCAAAGATTTTAATTTAAAAGTACAAAGATAAGTACGATAAGGTCAAGAATTAAATTCTACAATTGAATTCTGTTAATATCTACAAAGTACTTTGAAAGAATCTTAGATCTGAAATCTGAAAGCTTATTAACATAATCTAACATTATAATCATCATCGGCCCTTCGGTCTACCCTCGAACCATCAGGTTTCAGAATTAAGTCCTCGGATTGGGAAATAACCGTAACCTTGTTTTTAATAGGTGATGGTGGCAATCTGCCGGTTTTACGTGCCCTCCGAAGCACGGAGACAATATTTTAGTGTCAGCAGTTATTCGACTAGCGTATTAAACTAATTACTGTAAATGTTTTTCCGTCTTTATTTTTGCATTGCTATTTATTTCTAGTCTAAAATAAAATATATTACCACAGTTAACATAATTATCAGAGGAAATTAAGTTACCGGTTTCGGTTCAACGTCTAGTATATCATATTAAAAAGAAAGTAAAAATATGGAACATCCGCATGCGGAATTGCGATTTGCATGTTTTCTTTTAAGTGAGTTAAATAAAAAATTTAATCAATAAGTATTTTGCCTGCAATTATTAGGTAGTTTTTTGCTACGATTAACTTTGTACCTTCAAATAATAATAGACATCGTGAATGAATTTCGTTAGATTAAGAAATGAATTACATAAAATATGAATTACTTTGCTCAATATAGCACTGGACATTAATCTTAGGAAATGGCATTAAATTTATTTATATAGTAGTTCAGTAGCAAAGTAGTAGGTATACGCTTTAGGCAAATTGACATTGAAAAACTACATAATATATTTTTTGTTAATATTATATAGTGGTCTTTTATTGACTAAGTTTAAAATGTTCTGCTATTATTTGCTCCTTTATACAATTTTTCCTTTTTGGTATTGATTTTGTCAAGGAAAAGAGCATGGAAACGACAATATGCACAATTTCTCTGAGTGTATCGTTTAAGTACTTGACATAAGATTAAATTGTTTTCATGTTACATTAAAAATAAAGTCATAACTTACTTATAAGAACAAAAACTGTGTTTGGAATTTCGAATTTTCATCAGACAAACTTGGAAATATTATGTAAAATATTGAAAATTTATATTATTTCTAGGTTTTTCTGATGAGAATACAAAATATGAAACTATAATCATTCATTTAAATAGTATTTCTTTCTATAAGTAAGTTATGACTTTATTTTTAATTTAACATGAAAACGATTTAAAGTTATCATAAATATTATCACATGTTAATAACATTTATCGTGTTAACCCTTATCAATTGAGGTTGTCACAAAATTTTTATTCCGGCTTCAAAAATATGTCAAATGTAAACTTTATATTTTAATAGTTCTTATCGACAAATAATTCATCTTATACAATTTTTAATAAATCTTAGATTTTCTCAATCTTCAATTTTTTAATCTTTAATATAGCTCCTACATCAAAATTGAAACTACCACATGTTTTTTTACAGAATTTTAATAAAACTAGCGTACGTCACCAATTAATCTATCTAAAATTAAAATCATTGAAACAAATGCCTACAAATAAATAATTTTACTAATTTTATAGGCTATTGCTTGTTCTATACAAGAAAACACGTCAATATATACCACGAGATTTGACGGCGAACATTTAAAACGGTCAGCAGAATTGTTGTACTGGTAGCTAGTGATTCTATTTTCTGAAAAAAACTAACCGCTTTCGATTTACGCCACATCGAATATTTGAATTGAAAATCTAACTCCGTGTGTACTTTGTGAAGAACTGCGAATAATGTATTGCATAAAGTATGACGAGATTGCAGTCTTGCTGCAGGGTGTTTAGACGGGAGCATGTAAGCGAGGGGGTTTACTTACGATTTATGCATTTACTAAGAAGTAAATAATTGCATGTCAGGCTTGTTGGTGAAAACATGGTTATCAACACACGACATGCAGTCGTACCACTATGTTATACTGTTGTATCTTTTTTTTACTGATTTTAATGTTGATTTGCTAAGTAATTTCTGTGATTATAACCATATGTTTTTAAATAAAGGTTATTATAATTTGGTTCTATATAACAGACTTTAAAATTCAAGACTTTAAAAGTATCTTAAATTTATTATTAAATAAACCATTTAGAAACTTTAAATTTGGTTGGAAAAATCGCCTGCGGCGGCTTATAACATAGCAGAAAAGATAAATTAATTTATTTCCGAAATTATATAATAGATACAAACTGTTAAAATTAATTAGGCTAGATCTGAAATAATCAGGATTTAGTAAAACTTAAATCATATTTTCATATAGAAGAGAAAATATACCGTTATACTTTATTCTGTAAAAAGAATCGCCTGGGGGCATTTTATTTGAATTTGCTTTACAAATTATATTTTTCTATCAGACACTCGGTTTAAATTAATGCCGCTTTATGATTTCTTGTTTCCATCCGAGTTTTGCAAAAGGGTAGTTTATTGTATATACAATACATAAATAGCTTCAAAATTAATATGTATTTGTATGTACATAATTTAATTAGCCAACGCAGCACTTAAAAAAGTGCATAGCCTCCAGTTTGAATTTTATATCAAGAAAAGTTCATAAACAAAAATACAGGGCACTATCAACAAAATAAAGTAATCATTTGAAAAATATTGTTACAAACTACAACATTCATTTAGGAACTAAAATGTTTTTAAATTTTCACAAATAAAATACACTGTAAGTATAATTATCGCAAACGTTTTAATCATGCTAGTTCATCGGATGATGATGCCATAATAAGCCAAAACCGTTTGCAATAATTTACCTTATAGTCTACTTTATTTGTGAAAATCTAAAAACATATCAATTTTAAAAAGTATGGTCATAATTTGGGTTTACAACTTCTTATTTCTATTGTTTCTTCTTTGCATGACATGATTTAGTTTTGTACAAGTTCGATTACAATTCTGAATTATATCCTTCAGAGTTGCCATAGCAAAATTTTTGATTTTATCTATTTTCGTAACGTAATTCTTAGTATTAACCTGTCAAATATAGTAAATTAATGTCTTTTCATTGTGTTTTTTAAATAGTAATAATTTTCTACATACGTATTCTTTACTTTGCAGTTGAAATTCTATCATTTTAACGTTGTTTTTGGTTTATCTTAAATTTTATACTTTACAATACATACTAAATTACCACACAATCTGCATGAAATTTATTTTTAAGCTTATTTCTATGAATAGCGACTAATCCAAAAAATTTATAATTTGCACATCTGGGTACTCTCCTTTAATGATTGAGTTCCCTTCAAAGACATTTGTACAATATTTGACTTGGACCAATTAGAGCAAAATAGCAACAGTATGGTAACATTCCACAATCAAGAATAACACAAAGCTAATTAAATCGTTTAGAGAAGAAAACGATTTACATATAGCTTGCAAGCGTTATATGTTAGACGCAATCAAAACAACTATGAAGTACAATGCTGAATTATTATATATTTGTGAATATAATTATTTTGCTACACCAATAGAAACAGCTATTGGTGCAGCATTGCTTCTGTGCGACATGGTTCCAAGTTTATGGCGTATCGCTTATAATTACAAACCGAAACAATGTGACTTTTAACAACCATTCAATAGCAACAATCAATATTTTAATACTACTATTATCAGAATTTTATAAAAAGCACACTGAAAAAATCAAAGAGTCGAAATTATAAAATTATGATTATCTTTGGGAGCTTTGCTACTTCAGCTATTATTGGTTTAATTATTTGGAAAATTATAATAAGAATAATAATGTAGAAGATTTGGCTAGCATAATTTTCTAGAAGCAGATAGTTTTCACAACGAATTATTTGTGATAAAACTTTTTTGCTCAACTAAATATTGTATGCAACTAACATCAAAAAATTTTAGAGGGCTCTCGAAGAGATAAACGGAAATAAGGTAAAAGAATTGATAATGGTGTCCACCTTGTAAATTATTTTTGGGCTGCTAATAATTTGGCTCTTTCCCAGAAATAATAGATTTTATTTTCTAAAGCTCTTTTGCAGCTGTAGTAAAGTGAAGATACAGATTTACTGTGGTTATTAATGTTAATGTTAATAATAAAGAAAAAAAACATGATTTTTGTTTGTGATAAAATCAAACACACAAAATAAGCAAAATCGTCGTAATTTAAATATTTTAATCGCAGGTTTTTTTAATAAACGCAACCAGAGAAGTCAGCAAAAAAAAGTATTCTTATCCAAATTATAACATTAAAAATGGGGTACTAACATAAAAAAATATATTGAAATGATATTTTAACTAAAATAATTTATCATCCACTTATTTTTCTCGGGTAGCTATGGATTGAGGGTAGTTGGGATTATTTTAGGGTCGAGGGTTCGAACGTTTTCAAAATAAAATTAAACAATTTCTATTGTCTCTAAAAAATAAATTGTTTTCCAAAAATGATTCAAAATTAAATGTTAAATTTTACTACTTCTTTAAAGGTTCGAATTTTTGATTTCCTTTATCCAAATCGTCGGCTTATCAATCTCGCACGTTCGCACTTACAAATATAATTTTAACTTTTCAATTTACTATAATCCAAATCGAAATTATTATTTTAATTATTTTTTCTTCAAATTAACCAGCTAACCAATCTACTTCTGTTCGGCAGGAAAATATTAAAAAAATTCGAAATCAATCCAAATTCTAAAAATACGCAATAATGCAGACGCATCAAAATCACTTTATTTAAATCAAAATTAAAATATTACTCACAATTTCAAATTAACAAAATCTCAAAAAAATCTTACAGAGCCAACAGTCGCACCACTGACTCATGCGGCGACCCTTGGCAAAAAGCATTCAATTCCTGTGATCCGTCCCCACATAGCAAAATCTACAATCTTACAACTCAATTTTGAATTTTAACATTTAATAGAGTACTTTTAGTGCCTTGGCGCTAAAATAAAAAACAATAAATCAGTGTACCTATTGTTTTTTTCTGTAAAATAATCTAAAGTCATAAAAAATTGGTTTTATCTTCAATCAAATTTTTGAATTTCTCACGTTCTTTTACACCTTATAGTTCAGCTTTCGCGCAGTTTGGGATCACAATAAAAGGAAAATCTTTTACTACACAACATTAGACAGCAGAACATTATTATGATGCTAAATATCAAATCCAAAATAATTGTATTAATATGTAATACCTTATAATATGTAGTTAATTTTTAATATTTTTATTTAAAAACCTGAGATTTTTTTTGAGATTGAAGTTAAGGAAAAATATTTAAGATTTGTCTCATATATAATATAATCTTTGAAAAATATAATATGAAAGAATTGAGCTCAATATTATATGAGACTCATATTAAATAGTATAGAGCATCTGGCGTTGTTATATTATGTAAAATCTTTATGTATTTTTTATTTTTATTTATACCTCTCTTGTTCTTTAGTTAGTTATAAAGTTCATTATGAAGGACAAGAATATACTAGATTTCACTTTTCTCGTTTTGGCTTTTTTTACATTTTAAACCCTAAATATATTATTTCAATATTTTTTGTTTTGAGTGATTTGTAAAATTAATTCGATATGCTAGGTTTCTTATTATTAAAGCAGGCTACATAAGTTATTTTCAATCCAAAATAGAAAAAATCAAAAGTTAACAATTAGAGATGCAAGTAAAAAAAAAATAAATGAAAATTTTAACAAAATTTAATTTACCTCGATTATAAATTTTATCTGCTGAAATTGTATTTCTAAAGTGGTCGCAACTGAATGTGTCAGAAGTTTGCGTGACTCTTAAATATTATTGCTGCTGAAGTTTGAAATATCGACATAAAATGTTACCATTTACAGTAAACCTCCGCATATCATTTTACTTAGGGTTTTTGTGAACCGTTGTAAAATTTTATCGTAACAAAAATCGATAATATTATGCACAAATGAGTTTTCCTGCTTGTATGTTCTTGCATAATGGTTTTAATTAGCCAACAGTAAATAAACTTTAACAAAAGTTTTATGAAAAAAATTTAGACGAGTATAAAATGCGTCTCTCGGTTGCCTCAGGATGAAATTCAAATTTTGCCGATAGGTTACGATAATAATCTGTTGTACCGTCTCTCTCTGCATAATTTTATTATGCAAATTAAGTTTTACTTTCAAAACTAACCGTAATTTGGTGTAATGACTCAACAATTATATTCAGGTAGACTAAACACAAATGCAATTATCAACCACCCCATCCAATTGCTTGTAAATTTTCTGGCATTATTGCGCTCGGAAAATTACTTAAATTTTTGTACTAAATATTTAAATTCTGTTTTCAGCGCACGATTTAGGGATAACCGATCAATATTTAACACTCCAAATCCGAGATTGATGAATGTGTCACTTTTAAGGGATAGCAAAATCTTACATCAAGAAAGAAGGGGTTCAAAAGGAAGTTTAAACAGAGGTCCTAGCAGGCAACCAAGCATGGTATCTTTAAGAGCAAACTCTCCAAACTCTCAAGGTATAACTTTTAGACTTAATATTCATGACTTAACTTATTATCAAATGCTTTTATAAATTTAAAAGACCCTCAACAAAATTTAAAGAATCAACTGTTGAACCAATAAAAAATAAAAGCAAAGATATTTCAAAAAGTTAGGTAAGGTTAAGCTTATTTATTATCGATTTTATTTCAATACGCCATTTATTTCTAAGTACCTACTAGTTTTTTTAATCCATTTTACTCTTTTATATTATTTATATAACATGGGTTAGTCACAAACTATCCACTGACAAGCATTGCATGTCTGTCGTCTTTTATTGTTAGCAAAAAATACGAGTCTTCATTACCAAGTCTGGGCTTATCCCTGTGATGTGCTTGTTTTAAATTTTATTTTAGAAAAAACACATAACAATCACCATGTCATATAAACTCAACTGTCGCTCAAGGGGTGGGGTAACTCAAGATTAGACAGCTGAGTAGACAGAGATGATTAAAAAAGCTTTCTAATTTAGAGTTACAAAACCAGCACGGAAAAAAATGTTGTCCAGTAAATTATTAAAAAAAAGATCGATAGATAATTTCAAATCTAAAAGAAAAATCAACCTTCAATATACCCAACTCGTATTTTTATTACGTACATAACTTATTTTAAGATATGTATTAACAAAATTGCTATGTATCCACTCGAAAAGTATATTTTTCATTGTTAATCAAAATCGATAAAAAAAATCTGGGGGTTTTCAAAAAAAAAACATACATAGTACATTTGGGCGTTATTGTTTTGAAAAATGTTTTGCTTAAAATTTTAAATTAGGTATGTTCTTTATTTGTACGTACAAATTGGCTTCCACGTTTAAATTTGTTACTTATAAAAATAATAATCGATGAAATTTACATTTCAAGGTAAACTCTTGATAGGGTAAATCATAAACGGATAGTTTACTTTTATTTTATTGATTTAAGTATTAGTGTCGATGTCATTTACAAAAGTGGTCATTTGATTGCATATCAATTTCCTAAAAATTAGTACCGATATTATTTACTCAGAAGAAGCAATGACAAAATAAAGAACATAGGCATTTAAATATTAATGTGATTACGCCTTTTTATCTTTATGCACTTTTGATAATTGTTAAAAATGTTGTAGCTAAATTTTGAAGAGAGTAGAATTCTGTAGGTATTGAAAGGTTCCGTTTCGATAGAATTTTGCCACAACTACGACTACCCTCTGTTATATGGAGGGCGTAGTAACGTTTGGACCTCTAATTCAGATAGATTAATGTTACTTGGCATGCAAATTATGACTTTGTGGTAAGATATACAAATTTTCACTTCGTTATATCACGCCCTTATTGTCTTCAAATTTAATAAATTGAGATCAAGTTAAGCACGCAAGTTTCTTACATTGATATCGAAGCGAATGGTGCAGTGGCAACAAGTGTTCGCTCTATTTGATGCAATAATAAGCAACTCGTAAGAAAATGAATAAATTTTGCTTTCGTTTAAGAACTCAATTATGGATGTATCGAAGCCGAAAAAGATAAAATGCAATAATCGTTTTATAATCACTGTGACAGGCTTTTCGGTAGATATATTAAGAGCTGTGGAATTAGTGCCCGATATTTGAACGCTTCGAAGCAATCAAAATTTTAATAGCCCCAAAAGTTTAAACTAAAACAAATCACCACTTAAACTTTATAAGCTTGCTTTAAATCCTATCAAAGTTCGAAGTTGTAAATTATTTAAAACGTTTCCTATTTCAAAATCAATACTAGAGCGTTCCTCGTTTTGTGAATGTGTCGATTTATTTGGCTACATAATTATTAGCAATTTAAATTTTTTAGTTTATGCACAGTACAATCAAATCACAATTACCCTATCCATAGGGCGTTTATTTTTAGGCTCAAGAGGTAGTAGCAACGCTTCGGTACGCTCAACCAGAAGTCCACCAACCACAAGACATGGAGTTTCCGGCAGCACCGCAACTACCCCAATGTTAGAAAGCGTTACAGTAGAAGTTCGAGATCCATAAATTCTCGTAAAATTAAAAAACACAAGCTTAGT
Source organism: Cantharis rustica (assembly GCA_911387805.1). Taxonomy (NCBI): domain Eukaryota; kingdom Metazoa; phylum Arthropoda; class Insecta; order Coleoptera; family Cantharidae; genus Cantharis; species Cantharis rustica. The sequence continues at coordinate 44,964,602 of OU426879.1, forward strand.
TGAAGTATTAGTCTTAATGATGTAGCCGTAATTTTATAGTTTTTTGTTGTCCAAAAATAATGTCGGCAATCGATTGCAATACCTCGGGCTGGCCAACGCCGTCAGTTTTTGGGCACCAAAAAAGAAAACCATCGATGCATGCCTAAACGAAATTTCTCTATGCTGATAATTTCTTATTCTTAAAAAATATGTGATGTCTGGGACCATGACTTTATTATATTGTCCAATCATCACAAGTTCAAACTTGCGTAGATCTAATGAGCTTTACGATAAGCTTCAGTCATACGAGTGAATTTAGCACATTAACAATATAAAACTTTGAATAATAATAATAATATATTTAAGTATAAGTTGAGTTTGTTTGATATTTGCACTTTATTTAAAAGAAAAAAACGATACGTATTATACTATTTAAACACTTTCCTAAATATTTTAAGACACGATTGAAAAATATTCATTACCTAAGTAGATTAGTTTAAATTACTATTATATTTAGCCTTAAATTTAAAATGTAAACTATCAATAACTTAATTTATTGTATTAAGTTTGGTGGTTCAAAAAATACTGGGAATTTTTTGTGATCCTACCAAGCTGTGATTTTAAGTAGATCTTCTCGTAGTAGTATCTAATTAAGAGGACAAAAAGTAATGGGAAAACTTTTTGTCCTCTGAATATTTATCATCTTATCATTCAAAACCTAGCGTATAAAATTCTGATCATTATATTTATATAGAATACTTGATTAAATATAAAGACTAATCCTAAAGTGTTTGTTTTCAATGCACTTATTTAAAAATATTAAAAGTATAATAATATAGTGTGTATCATTACATATTTTGTAAAGTTAAGGATGTTCCATTCACAATTTAATCTTGACTATTTAGGTGATACGAAGCTTGCTTGCGTACATCAGAACCATTATAGCTGAAGCAATCAAAAATTGAAAACTTTATTTAATGCATTTGTGACATAATAGTATATTCTATACATTATATAACTAGCTTAACTCTTTGTACTATTGTACTATATTATATAAATATTTTCACATAATATTATACTATATCTTGTACTTGCCAATACTTTTAATAAATTATTAGGAAATAACGGCAGCTACACATTTTTTGAATAAGGTTTTTGCTAACTTTGCTATGTTCACAAAGTCACTTCACACTCAAAAATTTTATTTTATATAATTTTTACATATTATATCTTCAACCCCATTTATTTTCATTTGTTTTAAAACAAATCTAATTAAAATTGTTTAGTGTAAATTGACTTTTGGCACATTTTTTTCGTCATTGTTTTAATAACACAAATTACTTAAACAATTTCACACTTCTCTACACTTTGCGTAATGGCAAATGTTTAGATACCTACTACTAATTATTTTATGTTGAGCATAAAGATAATCTTGCCAGAATGTGGATTAGCCTTCAAGAATGTAGATTATTCTGTCGAAAATTAGAAGATTCTAGAATAAACAGGGTATGTATGCAATATTCCGATATATTCCGTGCTTTGAATAATTCTGGAAAAAAATTCGATCTATTTTATTCGTATACATTTGTTAGAATTTAAGTCTGAAACATAACATGGAACTGAAATTAACTCAAAGTAGTGCAGATTGCCATCTATGGAAAATCATGAGGTACTCAGCTCATTGGAAAGTCTACGTAATGGTTTTGCATAATGAAAATTACCTTTCAAAGTAATGAACTAGCACAATTTGTTTTCATAGAATAATATAATAAAATGTACTTCGTAAAAAAAATTTAAATTTATAAATGAGGTACCGATCGGTTACCACGAGCTCCTTTTACAAAAGTACAAGTGTACAATAGTAATTACAATAAATTGTACAAAAATTTTTTTTTTGATTTTGTAATAACAACATGTAGAATAAATTATATCTGTAACTTGACACTGTAATGTAAATGTAAATTTGTTGAAACTGTAAAAATGTAAAAGTGTAAGTACCACAGTGAACTAGCTATATACTAACAGTTGCAGTGATAGTGACTTTCTAGCCTACCTTGGTGTTAATTGTAACCCATACTAAAATATATACTACGCAAATAACATCATATAACATTAATCAAAAATTTATCAAACTGAATTTATTTAATCATATCGGCTACCCTGTTACCCCACGCGAGAATATATCCATAGACGCCTATGAAAAAACAATTAAAGTAACTAAATGTTAAAAAATTTAAGCTACCCAAGTATTATAATATATTTCTGGAAGAAGATCTCTGTTCATCAGTGGCGTAGCTAAGAAGTTGATTGGGGGAGGGGGCGAGCGCAGCGAACCATTTTTAATAGCTTTGCAGAAAAAATTTTGTTAGAGTGAAAATTAAAATAAAAAAATAATTTCTCGGAAAAAAGGGTTTCGTCAGACTTTTTTTACGTTAACGACAATAATAATAGTTTCTAAGTAAATAAATAAACACTAAAAATTAAATCATAGATATTTATTATTATAATATAAATCTAAAATCATATCATATCATATTTAAAATCATATAAAAATAAAATCATTGTCTCTTTTTTTTATTCCAAAAGTATTTTTGAAATAAAAATAAAAAAAAGGTAATCTCTACTACATTAATAGGCACATTCCATTCCTGTGAATTGCTAGTAAAGCTAAACCGCTTAATCTATTCTTGTCAGTACTATTTCTCAAATAAGTCTTTATTCGTTTTAAGCTGAAAAATGTTCTTTCTACCAAAGCTGTAGTAACCGCTAATATTCCCAACAAAGATAAAATAATATATATATTCGGAAACAATATTGCACTGGTTAAGAGCTTCCATCGTATATTTTGGAAGTTCTCCTTCATAGTTTTTCAATTTCTGTTGCCAAATTACCATTCGTATTCTAATATAGCATCATTAGTGTCTTGAAGATCATTTATTAGAAATCTATAACCGCTCTCTCTTTTCTGCGTCTCTGCGTGTTCATTATCATTAAAAAAAAAAAATTGAGATCTGTTATGAAATGAACTTTAAAGTTTTGAATATTTTAATTGTTAAAATATATAAAATAAATAATTTTATTGTTTTATCTCAGGCTAGTCTAATAAGTGTCTTTTAGAGGGTAAGAATTTAGAATTTGCTAATGAGCTCAAATAATGTGATGTTTGCGGTTTCACTTACACAAAAGTAAATTAATTTTTGGGTAGATAAGCAACAATATTTTTTTCTGCCAATCCAGACATCTAGTTAAATTTAATTTTTTTAATTAAAAACGTACTATCACGTTCTTACGGTAAGTTTGCAATTGAACTCCGTAACTATATCAAATGAACCCTTAAACTCCAATATTCAGACTACAACATTCACTTAAAAGAAATGTATATTTTATGGCTACTGATTTTCGATAAAATAACAAAATATGTTCTTATTTAATAATTATGTAGGTACAATATAAATATAAAAATCCGGAAGAGTTTAAAACTTACATGTGACCGTCTTCGTGATTCGGAGAGCACATAAAGCCGGCGAGATCCACTTGGGTTGATGATTTCAACCAATAAATAGCAACAAAAGAGTTACAGACATTCTCCAATCCGATTTACGGAGCTGCAAAGTATATATAATTAATTAATTAAAGAATTTATATAAGATTAGATTTAGTAGTAATCCAAAATAGCAACTTACGAGTTTTATTAAAACTATGTGTTTTTTATACCCTCTACTTGCAACAAAATGTTTTTCTCAATACCAAAATAAATACTAACCGTGGTAAATTGTATTGTCATTTAGAAATAAGAAAAACAAAATTTAAATAATTTTTAGAGTATAAATAGCAATATAATAATTTAGTTTTAATTTTAATATTTTAAGTATATTCAAAGAGAAGGCACTTGAGTTCTATTTGGGTAAACTACCTTATTATGTCTATAACCATTGCAAAGAAATCTAAATTTTTTGAAAAATCTTAGAGTGATTTGAAAAATAATCACAATTATATTATAACTTGCCTAAGCAATAATTTAAACCAGGATTCATAATAAAGCTAACAGTAAATGAAAAAGTTTAATAACGCCATCTCTTTAAAAAAATTTAATTATACCAGGAGTTTTCAAAACTCCTACAGATCGGCATAATATTTAATATTATAATATGATATTATGGTGCTATATTATATTGATAATCAAACATTACGTACCTAAGTATTATGTAACTATTCTTAAGTTATAATATTTAAATATTCGATCAATATATCTCTTTTGAATAGTTTTCCCAAGAAAGACGGTGAAAGCGGTTTAGAACATTTCGACGTCGCCGTTTCGCCGTCAGAAATTTAGTATTTAATTGTTTAATCTTAACATTGTAAGATTTTTTTAATAGGTGGGATGAGAAATATAAAATTAAAAATTTTATTTACAATTTATTTATTGCAATGCCCCCAGCTATACAAATCTTATAAAAACTTTTCTTCAACCATAAATTAATCTTATAACTGAGCATCCATTTTTATTTTAACAAGAGACTCTTCATTATTCCAAAATATTTCCAAGTAAATGTAAAATAAAATTTTACTTCTTTTCGATGGGAACGAATGTTGCAGATTTTACCTTAATCAAATCGCCGGCTTATCTATCTCAACACTCGTTCGTGCTAATACAATTTAATTTTCCAATTTCAAGTATCCAAATCGAATTTATTATTCGAAATATTCTTTTTTTCAAAAATTAATCATCCAAATCAACTTACTATCGCTCAGCAGCCACTCATAAACAATATCCAAATTAATTCCAAATATCAAATTATCAAAATAATCCAAAAACTACGCAATAATGCGATCGCATATAATTACTTTATTCAAATCAAATCCAATATTACTCACAATTTCAAATTTATATCAAAACTCAAAAACAACTCACTTGAGTCAAAAATTAATTAGCCAAAATCATAAATTTCAATATTCGCCTCGAGTTGAACCTACTCGGGCGACGCGCTATCGGCAAAAAGCCACTTTCCTCGTCGATTCGCTCCCACCTGTCCAATTCTCCAGTCTTACAACTTAAAACCATTTAAATAAATTTTTCGTCAAAATGTACAGGGTAGGTGCGAATCACTTTGAAACACCACATTATATTGTTGCACCCAGCACAAGTTTATGAAGTTTACATTCAAGGATTAAAATATCTTTCAATCTCCTTTATTTTGTACTACTATATTATATTTATAGCTTCACTAGAAGCAATAATTTATTATATCTCATGCTGAACATTTATTTAATCAAACATTTATAATTCAGTTATCAATTTTAATTTTAAGATTTATGATTTAAGTTTTGCCTTTAACAGATAGAACAAAAGTTTCACACTTCTACGAGTTCTAGAAGTTTAAACTTCTTAATTTAAAATTTTCTACAAATGAAAAGATTTTCTAAAGATTAATCAAAATTAAAGTGTAAATTTTTCTCAATTTTATTTTATTTTTATTTAAATATAAATAATTGTATATTAATAAAAAATAAAAAGAAGACTTCAACCAGTTAAAATTAATCCATTAAATTAAAATAATATAATATAATTATTGAGAAAAGTGTATACTTTAATTTTTATTATATTAAATAAGTTTAACGTTTATTTAACTTGTTTTTTTTTAAACTTATTAAATATAATTTATCACGAATTAATAATTAATATATTTAATTTTTATTTTCTTAAAAGTTACATGTTGCCAATAAACGACAATAAGCAATATCAATGCTAAATTAATATAATTAAATTTAAAAAATAACATATTTATTGAACAATAAAATTCAAATTAGTTTAATATTATCTAGAATAAGTTTTTTTATTACATATATTGAGTTATGTAAAATATATCGCTTTTAATCCATTGTAGAAAAATTTAAATTTTGTCTCGCTGCCTTTTAATTGGCTATTGGCTATATTTTCTCAGTTCTTAGCCTCTACATAAGAGTATAGTGAACACTTTTTCTTCATAAGGGTTCTCTTGTCAGATACCTCGGTAGTTTGCCATTGCTTTCCTAGGGAAGACGGTCAGAATAAAGTTTTTACTCCGCTTAAGATCAAACCGAAATTCTTGGCTTAGCAGTCAATGTATATAAGCATCAGAACGTGACCATATTGGCTATTTACATATTATAGTTAAAATAGCAGCATTATTAGTACAAGTTCTCTGTTTGTACGTCCCTACAGTAGTTGTTGCGTCTAAAAATTTATTTTAATATGATAATAAACTTTTTATTTAGTTCTAAAAAAATTTTGGTAAAATTAGACTCTTTTGGAATGAACACTAATAATGGTAAATAGTTGAAGAAACCAACACACTTGTTAGAAATATCCCTATTATACGACAGATATCTAAAGGCACGGTCTAGAAAGACAGGAATCTTTGTTCTGAGATCGAAGTGATCAAACAAGCGTTTCTTGCATAAAAAATCGAAACTATAATTTTAATTATTTCTATTATTTATTGCTATTGCGACTCACTTTGCTATAGCTTACTCATCAACGTTTCGGTTGATTACCGGTAAATAACAAATGAAGTTCTAGAAAACATTTACAATACCATTTAAACGCCCTCTATTTTTCCTTCTAGTCACTCTTGAAGTCGCTACATAAAGTTGTCTGTGAAAAGCAACTTTCTCTCAGTTCTAAACCAACTGTACTTAATGTTTGTCTTTGAGACTCCTACATTCACAGAAAACTGAAGACGCTTTCAAAGTAACTCAGGTGTCGGATAAATTCTAGAAATATTATAAAAGTTTAGATGCTGCGAGAAGAGTTGGATTTTTGGAAGGTATCTTACAAATTATAATAAAGTGTGAATTTACATTTAACATAAGCAAAAGAAAGTATCGAATAATACTGGAGTAATTGTGATATTTACAAAAAAACATTCATCATCATGCAACTTAATTAATAATGCAACACATTATATTTGCTATGTTTTACCTATTTTTTGCTATTACTTCTTTAATAATATATTAAACTGATTTACTTATAATCTCTTATTCGGTTAATCTGTACGCAAAGTACATTTGTTAGCCCGCTGGGCTCATAACCTGTCATTCTATGTGTTTCTATCAATAAAAAAAATTTTCAGACAACTACGGTTTAAGATGTAGTAGATTTATACATATAACCAAACTTACGGACAGACAAACGGAATTCGCAAATATATAGGTATATTAGATTAGTTATATTTTTCAAGCTCTTTATTTTTTTATTTTTAAGTTTGTATATATTGCAATGACCCTGGCTATACAAATTGTATAAAAAATTTCTTAATCTTAAATCATTCTTCGTTTAGGGTTCATTCATTATTTAATAATTAACATGAGACTCTCATATGGTTGAAGTGAAATTGTAAATTGTTGTTGTCAAATTTTGTTGCTTTAGACGTGGTATTGCCACGTCAGATATTCACACCTGGGCACCTGGTCAAATAAATTTTCTGCGATATATTTTAATGAACAATCAAATTTTCACAAAATCTTCAAATTTTTATGTTCTAAACACCCACTCTTATTAAATAAAACAAAAACAACCATAAATTCAAATTTAATCACTTTTAATAATTTAATAATCAAAATTTTAATTTAACATTGCGGGAATAATGTTCGTCCGCTGGTCTTATTGACGCAACCGCGTCTCTCAGACCTCTACGAACGACCTAAGGGTCCTGGACAACCTTCGTGACTTCCTTCACGCCACTCACTCTTTAAACTTAAAATCCAATGCACAGTGTTTTTTTACAAATTTTTAAAATTAATTTACAATAATTAAAACAAAACTCCAAAATTAATTTACAAAACAAACAATTAACGCTCTTATGGTTTTAAAACACGACAATATAAAAGAAGAAGGTTTGTATATACTTATATATACTTCTGCGAAGTATATAAGGCTTTTATATGAAATATGAAGTATAGTAAGAAGCTTTATGTTCTAGTTTCTTGTCCTTCTATCTGTGCTGCCGCATTTTTAAAATTCATTAATATTAATGTATAGAAGCCCTAGAACTTTGGTCATCCGGGTTCCACCCTGTTTATAAATAAGTTGATTAGATTACTTAAGTAAATTAAATATATGGCACAATGGCAATGTGATAAAATTTTGGTTCTTATTATTCTAGTTGTATTAATTACTATTCTTGTAATTTTTATATCTTCTGTTAATTACATAAAATTACATTAATTCGCGATAATAAAACTATAAAGATATTATAATGTACAATTACCGAAAAATATGTTAGGGTTTTACACAATTATTGATTGGTCAATTTTTAAATGCTGGGTTGTTTTTAAATATTTCTTGTAGATTTATTTTATAAATCTTTGGCAGTTTTGAACTACTAACTTCAGGTGCTGATAAAAATTTTAGATAAAATATTTATCGAAGTAAACTTATTCAAGAAATATAATAAAAGTATAACTTATTTGCTCGTGGGAACCACTGATGTAATATTGAATAAATTGCAAAGATCAATATTATGGGAGACTAGGGAGACTTGATACACATAAATTAAATAACTTTACAATTATGAGTAATTTTATTCTAAATGAAATTTTAAAGTAAAATAACAAATAAGTAGCTACATTACATTCATGATAAAAACTACATTTGCATTGGCGCCCTTTGTGGGACCATCTTTTATCTAAATTTTTCAACAAAGTGTTATTAAGATTTTTTTTATTTAGGATAATTTTATGTTAATTATTACAATAAAAAGTATTAAAATCTATTTAATTAGAACTGAATAATTATTATCACCAAATATTAATGAGTATAATAAGCAATAATTGCGGTTATTGTTAATCTTTTATTTATAAACTTTTTTTAATAGCATCTTTAAATTTCTTTAAATTATTTTGTATTGGAAATGAAACGTTTGATGCACATCGCAACTAGGTGCTCCGTAAATGTGTCGTTTACACTCTATTAACTTTCAAAATTTGTCAAAATCTAATTTAAATTTATTTTGTTTGCATAATTTAAAATATTTCACTTCTTCTTTTATCTCATCAGTAGTATCTAAATAAAAATTTTCGTTGGCTTTATTAATTTGCGTCTGCTTTACTTCTCTCACTTTTTTCCAATTATTTTTCTAAATCTTCCAATACCCAATGATTTTTATTATACATCCCAAAAAACAATTTACTCACCAGCAAATCTTGTATGGTCAAAAATGTATTATATTGCATCAATTGCCTGCCAGTGTATTTTGTATTACGATAAAGTTGTCTAGATGTGTAATCAGAACTGCAATGGTTTTTCTCTACTAATCTTTGCTGTTGTTATGTGAGAAAATTACATTGTGTGCAAATTTTTTTACTTTTTAAATTTGTAATATTTAATGATTAGTTGAGATTAAATCACTTCGTGTCCTAAACTACTAGCAAAAAATTAAAAAGCTGTGCATCAGAAAAATTATTTATTTTCTAAATACTGCAGAAACTTTGAATCAGGAAACTACGTAATCTAAAAATTTCATGCTTTTTACATTCATAAGTTATTTTATAATAAACAATCTACTATTATTAATCTACAGCTAACAAAACTTGATAAATTTGTGAACATATTCAAAATGTAGAACTTTTCAAATTCTAAATAGATTTCTAGGATACAGATTCTAAATTTTGTCTAATAAATTCAAGTTAAAGTACACATCAGTCTCAAAATAAGTTAAACAAAAGTGCATTTTTGTGTTGCTACTAGTTTGAAAAAATAGTACATTACACGAGATAATAATGTAGTAACACCACAAAAAGTTTTGTAAAATATCATATTATAGTAAGTAGGTAAACTTTGTAGCAACCTTAGACGAAAAATTTTTAATTATTTAAATCTTAGTTGTCCTCGTGTTCCCCATCTTGTGCGAATATGTATCTGGGAGCCTAAAATATAAAAAATATTAATTATTTGCTTTGAACAAATCTTTTGGTTAATAACCCAAGTAAATTAATTTTAATGAAATTTTTCAAACCAACCCTTAGGAGATAAGCATTCCTAATACTTTCTTTTTTGTTTTGGCAGGATTACAGAATTACCTCTAAATTATTGTCGGTTAAAATTTTTAAGTTCACAAAAGCCTAATACGCTAAAAGATCAATTGCGGGTTTTAATACGCTGCCCGATTTTGTTAAAATATATCACGATTCACCAGCTTTAGAGAAAATCCTTTGTCGCATGTTAATGAATGTACGATAAAACATTAAACATTTAAAAATAAAAAATCTTTGTTTTTCCAATACAAAATTTCGAGAGTCTTTTTAACGGGTTTTTTGTATGTCACGCTGTAAAAGGTATAATATGTTTTATATTTAAAGAACGATTGTGCTTTATTTTCAAACTAAATAATTTTATCAAAAACATAATAGAAGATTGATTTTGTGCCTTTAAAGCGCACTCTATTTCATTATTTAACATAAAACGAAGTTCAACTGTAAAATGATTTATCACGGAGTACTTTTTTGAAATATATTTTAAAAGCATTATTGTTGATTTTGGGTACATAAGCGTAAAATTTATCAATTTTCTAAATTGGTTTTATAATATGAATATTTGTGAAATTTTATCTTAATTAAATTTAAAAGTCATTTATTACAGACTTTTTGTAAGTAGAATCCATCATTTTCAGTTTAATTTATTGATTTACACAATTTAAAAATTTTACCGAAAGAACACTTGGATCAGATCTTCTTCCAAAACGTAAACGTAACGAAGGCTGTCGGCCAGATTTTCGAACCAGTTGATGAGCACCCAATCGTTCCTCCAATGCATCTTTCTGGAGTAACAGCTCGTAGAGATCCCTTACACTATCTAAAAAAAAAGTTGAATTAACTTTCTGAAAACATTAACTTTTACTTTTAGCCAGCGCCAGCGTTCTGTACTCGATTCCACTTCGATTGGCTAGTTCGAATTATTTTTCTTAAGTACTTATAAAGTTTTAAAAGTTTATAAAGCTCACGCAAATAAATCATGTAACCAAACTTGCTACTTAATCCTAAGGAAAAAAAATTTCAAAAATTTAAATATGGCGCAATAACATGTATTTTCTATTATTATTTTTTTATTAAACACTAGCTTAAGCGTAATTAATTTTATTTTAATATTTTCCTATATTTAAAATTGTACAAAGAGAAAAAAAATTTATTTTTAACCGATAATACTTTTTCGAAGGACTTAGTGAACTTGAATCAAAAATCTCTTCGTGTTTATCGTTCAAAATTTTCTTTCGCAATATTTGACCCATATTTCTACAATTTGTACTTTCGTTCTGTAAAATTAGAAAAAGATTACAGATGACAAGTTTATTTGCAAGGATAAAAAGTAATCCCGACGAAATGATCAAAGGATGTTTTTAAAGTTATAACTATTTCAAGAGTCGAGTTTGTAAATTAATTCGATCTTTTGAAAGTCTGCTTTGGATGGTGACAAAATTTTGATTGCTGTATTATTTTATAGATCATTGAATCATAAAAATGTTAATTCCATTTTGTCTTTCCCGCGGAGGATAACTACTTCTTTTTTTATATTTTTGCAAAAAGAATGAGAGTATTTAATGTTCATCGTTAAACTTTCATAATAAAATATTTGATAACCATTTTATGTTAACTTTATATTATGTTACTTTGATGTAACTTTGAACATTTGTACCAGGAAAAGTAAAGGCTGTGTTTATCCACATTAAATGTTTGACTGTTTCCCGAGGTTCTAGAAACTTGAAACTTTATATGTAGATAAAGACCTACCTCAAACCCTCCAAAAAAATAATCAAAATTGAGAGATTCAAAATGTCCAGACACCAGTGCAGCGCTTTAAAAACCGACAAATAGTATGTGACCAATTTTTAAGCAAAATAAAAGAACTCAAAGTGAGTTGAAAATAAATATAAAATGTTGGTTTATTTAATTATATATTTATTGCTTTAGATATACAATTTTGTCATATTTATTTTATTATATAATATATTGATGTGTTTTTTTACTTGAGCAGAATTCAGATTGAATAAATTGTTATGGAATTTAACAACTTGATGTTATAATTAAAATTTTTGTATTTTGTTTATGGAGATCTGGCAAATGTTTAGTTGGAAATTTTATTAATTAATTAATAAATTTAATTCTGGAAGCATTCTACTAAATTAATAAAGAAATAAATAAATTGATTAGAGATAATACGTTCGACCAAAACGAAAAAAGAAGCTGTTGTAAATAAGAAGACAGATGATGATAGACAAAATCAAATTTTACTAGATGTAAATATATTTGCTAATTATCAATAAAATTATAATAATATTTCAAAAGCTTGCGAAGAACTAATTTAGAATGTAATAATTATTAAACCTGTAAACTGTGGGTGCCTACTATAAAACTATAAATTATAAAATAACTAGATTGCCCAGTTGTGCGACCTGAAGGCCGCTTTGAACTATTACTTATTTTTAAATTTTTGAATATAATTATTTTGTTTTTCAAAAGTCAATTTAAAAAAAATAAAAATCTACTTAGTCATGGTTATCACATTTATTTAAAATAATAACAATGCTTATTTAATTGAAAGCAATATTATTATTTTATTGTTATTTTTTTGTTTTAGTAGTTTATACTGGTGCCCAGCAATACTGGAGATCTTTCTTCATAGATAGCTAAACGATATTTATCTAAATGTAAGTTAAATTGAAAATCCTCTAGACATAGTGTAGGAATATCAACAAATTTACCGATTGAGATTATTATCAATCCGTTGAGCTCTCATTTTGTTCGGAATATAATTACATTTGCTGTCCGCAAAGTTTTCATTATTCATTCTCCAAGGTGAATCAATTCTCTTATCTCTCTTTTACTTTACGTGTCAATGTTCATCAAAGGTCAGGCCTAAGAAATTCCGTGAAGTTTGCTATTTAAATGCAACCCTAGTAACAAATTTATGTATGGAGATTGCATGATTTGTGTACGTCAAGAGTTTTTCAATTTTGCATTAATTCTGTTTAGTCATAATATTATAATAAAGACAAAACTTTTGATTTAGTATTGAAAACTTCACTCCCACTGACCATATTTGAAAACTTTGTAAATTATCTGCAGAGAATGATTTAACTTTGAACAAATTCTGTATTTTTCATTGATAGCATAAATAAAATTTATTATTAATAAATTAACCTTCAAAACTTATTCCAACTGCCGTATTTTAAAATATCTAAATTATTTCAACATTTTTATTATTTTTCTAAATAGCTTTTTTTAAATTTTATTAAATTTATCCATAGTATACAAACGTTCGTTAAATCTACCACTTTGTTTTATCTTGTAAATAAAATAGTGTAAATTGTTAAAATTCCATTCTTTTAATTTGCGCTTACGCCAGTTATTCCGTTTTTCATCAGAATTCCACTGACGATCCCTGAATAGACGCCCTGCACCTAACTCTGGCCCGCAGGATCTGCTGAAGTGAAAACTCATCGTTTATCAAATTCATTGTACGAATCCAGAATCTCCACTCTGTAACTCAACGAGTAATCACACCAAACCACTGTTATTATAATAATTTTCTTGATATTAATAAATATTATAGATTTTACATAATATAAAATTGATAATTACTTAAGAAATTAATTAAGCGTATAAAAATTAATATAAAAGCGTCAACGCTAGTTTTTGTATTAACAATCCGTACCAAGGTTCAGGCGTCAATTTTTCCTCAAGCGGAAGTAATTTCAACAGTGAAAGGATAAATCAGGCGTCTATAGTTCAGTTGAGAAGTTTTTGTTTTTTACAACAAACAATAAACAGCTTTATTTTATTAGAAAATTACGAAATAAAGCTAAATAAAATTTTTATCAAAGCACAGATTTTTTGTAAATTTATCGGAATATTTTTAAATTGCTTTTTTTTAAATCACCCTTCAATAAAATTTAATATTCAATCAATTAGAGTAATTAATCTCATTAGTACCTGCTGCTGAAAATTATAAAGAATACTCAACAGTTTTAAATTGTGATAATGATGAAATATTTAAAATGAACTTTGATTATAAAATAATTGAAATTTAATCTGCAAAGCGTATTTGTTTAGTAACCAATTCATGTATTGAATTGTACGATGCGCTGTTTAAACGAACGCATATTCTTTCAGCTTGATCGGCCTGCGGCCTCGTAATACTAACCCTAACTACCTATCTGTGCCAATTCTCCCCAATTTAAAGCGATGAGGCTTGTAGGTTTCATTTTCCAGCTTCTTGAAAAGGAAAGCTATATTATGCTTGTTTACTTATTAAACTTATTTGTAAAATATGCAAACATAAACTTAGTTTTCGCATAGGAAGTTTCATTACCACTTCACTCATATTTTACGATATGAAATAATTTGAAGTTTTACCGAACACAATCTCAATGCTGGTATATTTGTATTTACTAGTGCAAAATTTTAATCAAGGATGAAGTAGTCAAATACGACCGCGAAATGAATGTCACCCTATAATTAAAAAAAATACAAGTGATCGAATTGTTTTCTCTAGAAAAATCAACTTAAGAATTATAATTCTCATTCTATTAAATTGGAACATTTCGTTTACGTCGAGGTTGTCCTGTTAAAGTTAATTAACTAAATGAATGCTTGTACAGGAAAAGTAACACATCGGATGTGTTTCAAACTTTAATCAATAACCTTCCATAAAGTCAAGATTTCAGATTCGTTTTATCTAAAAGTATCAATTTAGTTGAAATTGAGTGATAAAAATTTACAAATCAAACAAAATTTATTTTAACACAAAATTATAAAAAGTAATTTTAGGATTAATCTTTTGTCGACATAAAAACTATTAATTACCAATAAAGTGATGAACACAATTTAAAATCCTTGAACGAAATTAACTTGTCCATTTTCATTCTTTTAGCTTTTGCTCTGATAAAATCAGAAAACATGAAATTGTCAATAATTACGTTTTTAATTACTACTCCTGCCCCGGGTAAACGGGGAATCATTAACAACTGCGCGTGGAACAGGACAATGGCAAATAATGCAAAAAATAAAAAAGATTTTATTTTTATTTTATAGCAAGAAAACAGCAATATTTTCAAAGTTTATTTTAAAAAACCTTACATTAAATATATCACATTCGTCCATTGTGCGATCTATAGAAAAATAACAACGCTGGAATGCTCCTAACAAGCGACCGGGGTGGAATTATCGTATTTTTTGCTTTATTGAAAAGATTTTGCCTTTATTAATTTTTTAAACAAATTTTTATGTCTTGTGTGACAATAGGTATGTATGTCGCGTAACAGAAAGGACATACGGTTAAAATATCGTCTAAATTTAATAAGGGATAGTATACAACACTAAATTTGTCTAGGCAAAGTGTAATTTTGAATTTAGTTGTTTAATAAACATGCAATTGTTGTTCCATGTTAATACAGGCAAGATTAATATTGAGCTCAATGTAATAATTTAAATTTAAAATTAATACTGGGGGAGTACATCTCGTATTTTAAGGACAATTTCAAAGCAACTAACAAATTGGTTAGATTATTATTTGCAGAATAGTAAAAGTTTTACTACACAAGCTTGATAAAATGTTAATTAAATTCAAAATAAAATTAATAACTGAAGCATTCCATTTAATTTTGTAAATTAATCAAAACTTTCGATTGCGGTGTATTCTTATATAATTGCAAAATTTATCAAACCGCAGCTAATATAACATTTGCGTAAAGAAGCCAACTTTTACGTAAACTTTTTAAGTGAAATTAATTTAAATTCTTCTCTAGTGGTACTAAAAAACAATTATTTGATAATTACTTACTTTCATAATCTGCGTAAGTAGGTGCTGAAGATACCATTTCTGCAACAACGAGGATAACGCAGAGGGTGGTGCAGAAACATTTCAGGGCTGAAGATCCTTGCATGATTAAGGTTTTTTGCTTATACACTCTGAAAAATAATTAGAACTTTACATTTTAATTATAATTTATGTCAGTTCTGTCTCGAGCTTAATTTCAAAACTCTTTTGTAATAGATAAAACTTTTATGCTAACATAATTTTGTAGGTAATCCTTTGCATTTTAACCTGAAGGTATTGCACAATTTTTCTAAATAATTATATTCTATAGAAAATATTTTAAAATGTAACATTGATTCTATTCAATAGAACCATATTTTCACAATAAATTTTCTATGACTTCTAAATAATATGATTTTTGTACAAAAATAACTTTCGATATAATGACGCAGTTTTATATCAAATATAACAGAGATTTTTCACATTTTTATAGAATACAATAAATTGTTTAAGTAAAAGGAACACCTAATACACTTTTTATTAAGAGTTGTTTGGAAATAACTAAATACGTAAATAATATAATGGCTACTATGTTTTTATTATTTCGTTGTTATAAAAGTTTTTATTCGATGAAAAATAACTTATTAAGTATTCTCCTAAAACTGCGAAGTAAAAGTTTATTAAAATGAAATAATAACATTCGAAAAAATAAAACTAAATAACGGTTTCGAGAATTCCAATTATTATTTTCTGATTTGCATATTAAATCAAATTGTTGTATGTATTGCGATAACTAAAAGTTACATTACAAAATATAAAATTTCATACATTTTTTGAATTAATTACATGCATTAATTATAACTAGCAATTAAATATACACGTTTAATGATAATACAGAGAAAGCTTTTCATTTACCACTCCTTTTGACGTGACCATGTGCTTTATCCGAAGGGGAGTTTTCAAGTTTTTAATCGATATTTTTTTTAAACATAAAATTAATGTAATTAAAGTATATTGTAGTCATCTGCGTAAATAATAATTCTAATATTGTAAAAACTAACAGACATTATTATTCAGAAACATTTTATCGACTTTTGCAAATGTCAGATAATGTTCCTGATAGATCCTTAAAATAAGTTTTATTTATATATTATTATCTGTCATCGCCATTCAAAATATGAAAAGAAAAAAAATTATGCAATGTACAAAACACGTTTATTTTATTGTCTTAAACAGCATCACATTCTGTGTTTTATAATAATATTTATTTTGTGCCTATGGGACTGAAAGGTTAACGCACTTTTAATAGAAATTAATCAGTCTGTCTCAAATATGTCACAATTCTGTGCGTGTGCAAAGTTTCATTTTCAAAAAGCCATTAAAAAGAATTAAATCTACGCATCGCTATAAATTTATAGCAGCAAAGTAAAGTTTGCAAATTTTTTTTTTTTTTTTTGGTCTCTAAAGCAAACAAATTTTTATGAAGTATTTTAATAATAAATGAATTCTTATTAAAACTTAGCTAAAGTTCGTGTAACTATTTATCAGTATCAAGTATAATAAATAAAATTAAGAATATAATTTTTAATATTAAATTTTTAAGTATATTCATTTCAGAATTTTTAATGGAATTTCATATTAGTTGAACATTGTAAACTTTTTTTTATAATATTTACGCCTCCCTTAATTAAAATTTATATGCAACTTCAATAACTTTACTTAAGTCACCAACCGAAAATTTCCCTAAGGATATTTTATTCTAGCCAACATTAATGTTTGTTCAGCTACCTCAAAAACTTATCATTTCTAGAAGGTATTTCTCGATACTTAAATCAAGTTTCTAGTTGAATGATTTTAAAGCACTGGCACTGTAGTAAATACTCTATTTAATGATTTTAATATACTAAATTGTGAATACAAATTTTCAGATATTAATTACTTTGTTGAATTTAAAAAATCAGAATATTATTTGCTTTATACTTGAAAATTTTACATTACTCGGCTTGAAAATAAAACCGTAACAATGTAGATTATGTACAAAAAGATTTTACAAAAAACTGTCTGCAATTAAATATGGAAATACATATTCCATATCAAATCAGTTAGATTATGAATTCGACTTTCCCGATTTTTATTATTTACATTGGCATGATTCAAATTTTTTATTTCTCAGTGAATATTTACTTTGAATTGCTAATATTTGTATGAAAATATGTAAGAAATAATTAGTATTTAGTAGTACTAAGAAGTAATTAGTACCTATAAATTCCCTTCACTTGAATTCTAAATTCAAAAATTGTAGCTCTCTGTGACATTCAAATCTTACTGCTATCAAACCCATTTGAATTGTTTGAGTTAGAAGTTAGATATTCCATCTGCTTATTAATTTCAATATTTTTCAGAGCAAGAAATTTTTTTGATTTTATTTTTACACATCTACTTTCGTAGAAAGATTGAAAAAATTTCAAAAATGTAATAAAACGATTTTTCTCAAAGCGTAAAAAAACTATAATTTCATGTCATTCAATTATTCTTTTTAGTCCTCGTTTTACTATTTTATTGATCAGCTATTTTTTCTTAACTTTAGTGCCGTTTGTCGTCAACAATAACTAATCAGTTTTTACTTATAGCAAAAATAAGTTTACTCCTAATTTAAAATTTATATTTTAAAGTAAAAGTAAGTACAATTTATTAAAAAATTTAAAAATCAACAAATTAAATATTAATCAATAAAAATCATGCTGAAAGTTTATGTGAAAATATGCTTCTTTTTATTTACTACTAATAATATTTTCTATTTTTAATAATTACTACTAATAATAATAAATTTTTTTGTAAATTTTTGTAATTAATTTTGTTTTTCTTCTTTTGTTTAGATGCATAACTTCGTATCTGCATATCTAAATTATATGAATTTTTGTTTTTTGGAAACATTTTATTGTCTTAGAAAACTTGTAGGTTTAACAAAACAAAAGTTTCTTAAAAAACAAAACTAAATTACTCCTTAAAAAACTTCCAGGCACTAACGTACCTAGAGGGGGGCGAATCGTCTCGAGCGGCACATTGTTAGGGGCGGCAATTTGCTTCTTTTTTACAAACATATTTTTATACAAAAAAATAAGTTTATTTTTATTAAATAAATAATATAAAAATGTTGTAATCAACAGAATCAATGATAATAATTATTAAAAGAACCTTTTACCTATTTACTCTGTATAATATACATTGACTTAGTTTAATCAATCAGGTGAAAGATGACTGGCTGTTTTAATATTAGTAATGTTGGTAATTATGGTCAAAGTCATTTTGGGAAGGCAAGAAAGGGCCTCTTGAACTATTAGTATTTATTCAAAAGTATAGGTTGAAAAACTCTGTTCCCAACATAAAAACAAAGAATTTTTTTAACAATAGCCATCAGTGTTGCTAGTTGTGAACGGAGCTTTTCCAAATTAAAATTAATTAAAAATTATCTTTGTTCCACAATGAGTGATTCAAGATTGCGAAATCTAGCAATACTTTTAATAGAAAAATAACTAACGGATGTTATAAACTTGGATGATATCATTCGAGACTTTGTAAATAAGGCAAGAAAAAAAATATATAAATTTGTTTAATTTTTATTAAATTTTAATTTTTAATTTTTTTGTATAAAATAATCTTTTTATATATTTATATTCAGTAATATTTATATGATGGAAGCGGGGGGGGGGGACCTTAAGACCGCCCGGGCGGCAAAAGCTCTAGGTACGCCAGTGCGTCCAGGCTCCTCTAGAATGCTTTTAATATCCTGTTGATTAATTTTTTTAGTTAATAATCTAATAAAACTCTACCTATAATGCAACGTAAAACTCTATAATGATGTAAAGTTCACTTTGTAGCACTGAAAAAACCATGGTATTCTGGTAACCTGCTGAAAATGTATTATCATAATTTTTCGCAATATTTCTGCTAAAAACGAAAGATTTAACACTGGTTAAACAAATCGAATTGTTAAAATTAAAAATCAGCCTATTGACTAAATTGACGTAATTGTTCTCGTTGGTGTTTTAATTTTGTTACATTAATGTCGAAATCTTCAACTTAGGTTAGCTTTACATCGTTGTAATGTTTGTAATGTAATAATGAATAATTAATTCAATAAAAGTTGACACATCCAAATTTTTTATTTTTATTAACTGGTGCCTATCTATGTGTACAAATATAAAAAGTTTTTTAAAATCCACTGTTCTCGAGAACTGTATTTTAAATTACCAGCTAGCTAGCACGTGTAAATAATACCTATAGTTAATTAAGTGACAAGATTTAATTAGTGCTCAACAAAGATTTGTTTTAATAGCATTCGAGTTTTAAAAATAATTTAGGGTATATTTTTACGTGCTTATCAATTATGCCTACTTGAACAGATTAACAAAGCTTTTAGGCTTCTACACAACTTAACTGCCTTCCAGGTTTAGCGGATAATGATAAGATTTGCATTTTAACTCGTATGAGCCGGATGTTAATATTTAAACAGATCTTCTCTGCATTTTTAATACAATTTTGAATGATGCCATAATGGTACGGAGAAAGCGTTTGAAAATTTTTTATTTATAGTAAATGCTAAAAATATTTAATCGACTGAACAATTAACTATATTGGTTAAAATTCTTTAAACCGCAATATTTTATAAAACAAAATCTCAATTTAATTGACGACTATCAATAATATCAATACTTCACATTAATACTAACCGTTAGTACTTTTCACACATTAAAATTTTATCAATAATATTTTTTATAAATGAATGGCTAATTGCAGAAAGGGGACATGTCACATTTCTAAAAATGTTCATTTTACTGCAAAAAAAATGTGATATGTCCTAAACAAGTCCCGTTTATGTAGTAACTGAATTCTTTATCAGCTCACAGTATCACGGGGAATAATATAAGATGTTACATTTTTGCAGTACATTGTGTAGATCAACAATTAGATCAACAAAATATCAAAATTTTAATTTCATACAAAATGTGACATGTCCCCTTTCTGCAATTAGTGATTCAAATATTATCAATGTTATTTACATATACATATGTTTTTAATTAGTGAAATATAATTATATAAAGAATTTTAAACGAACAAGGTAATTAAACTTTAATTCACTATTATTTGAACATTCAACGAAGGATGTATACATTATAAGCAAACAAATAAATTTTTGACGAAACCGATATCCTTCGCTGAAAGCTCAAATAATATTGAATTTTAATAGTGTTTAATTAATTTGTTCAATTAAACTTTTTTATTTCATTATCAATATTATTGATATTGATACTCATTTGAAGTATATTTGCAAAAATTTCACACCGCATTAAAACCTGTATTAATATAATATATTTATCGACCTTACACTATCAATAAAATTATAAATATTTTTAAGTGATGAATTAGTATTGACAATATTATTCATTTTAGAATAATCACCTATATAAATGTAATAAATGTAAATAAATTTTCTAAACGTTTATTTTTTGTAATCCCCCCCCCCCCAATTAAGAAACCATAAGGTTTAAATTTTTTAAGAATCAATTATATTATAGTTAATGTACTGCAATGTGTAGTAAACTTTTCAAAAGATTGGCGTACAAAAAAAATTTGTTATATTAATGCAGTTTTATTGATATTTAAATAAAATCTTTTCTCTGTTTCGTATAAGTATTTTTTTATAAATTTGCGAATACAAGATTTTGAATACAAAATTAAATTAATTTAATTTAACTGATAAACAATGTCAATAGATACAATATTATTATTTAACCACTACTATAAAAGATTCACTTCTGTATGTGGAAATGTAAACAATTATCTTACCTGAATTACAATTGACGCTTTCTGAATTATATAATTATACATATTACACAATATCTTTTTGATGTTAAAATATAACGTTAGTCTCAATTCTTTGAAATATGTTCTTTAAAGCTCTTCAAATTAGGCTGGCTTCTGTTCTTAAGCGATTGTAATTTTACTCGTAAAAGTTGTAGGTTTACTCCTATTAAGCTGGTATACAATTTTCGTTAAACAACCATAATTAAGTCGTTTAGCAATACGAATGGGAAAAGTTCCTATTATTACGTTGGCTGAATGCATATTCTGTTATACGAAACCGCAAGTTCAACAGGAGCTGGGTTTTATATTACTTACTTATGGCCATTAATTTGTAAATAATTTGATCTTTACAACGTTCAACGTGAGAGTCTTAGATATCTCCAAAAATTTCAATCGACTAGAACTAAATGGTGTTCGACAGAAAAGCTTATTTTTTAAAATACCATAAGGACCAAGATTATTTACTTTCGATTTGTGATCGGCGAAGTTGGGAAAAATAAATTGAATGTTATTGTTGAGATGTTTTTAACACAACTCTTGACAAATTATGATTGGATGTATTATTATTACAGTTGATAAAATAAATATTGAGTTTTAAGATTGTCCTATGTAAATTTATCCTCTCTCTCTGTCAATTATTTTTTAAATTTAATTTATAAATCAACTTTGTTCCTTGATGATTGTATACATTGGCGGTGGATATTTAGGTAAAATATTAAAAATTTATGTCAATATCAATGTAATTGTAAAAGAAATCGATTTAGCAATTAACATATTATATGAAATATAAAAAATATAATATACGTCATATTATATTATTCAAGTTGGTTATACAATTAATTTATTAAAGGATATAAAAAATTTAAGGAACGATTTATTCGAATAATGTAATAAGTATTTCAATATTTTTTTTAAAGTTGATTTTTGAGGTTTTACGTTACTATATACAGAGCTAGAATTGATCTGAATTTGTAATTTTGAAGATAAAACAATACCATCAAGTACTATCTGAGCTTACATAAGCACCACTTCGTTTCTTGATGTTTTCTCTTATCAATAATTCGAAAATGAGATTTATTCTCAGGTTTGACGGAAATTGTGTTTAGAAAATAAAACAGTGCCTGCAATCTTATTAAAATATTTATTTAAAGTCTTTTTCCTATCGCTCACTATTTTTATGAAAATACTAAAGCCACAGTTAAAAGCAAATTTTACAATAATTACTGTTGTCGACGCATTTTGTGAAGTAGTAAATGAAGTAATTTAGTAATTTCAGCTCTATTAAAAAATCAGACTGAAATTTTTATTGCGTCTGATATTTAACATGCATGTTGTAAAATAGCGTAATTTAAGCTTTAAACTGTTAAATGGAAGATTAATTTGAAATTTAAACCAAAATAAACGAACTACACATACACAATAAAATTTTGAAATTTAATTGTAATAAATTAGAAATTTTATTTGAAAGACTTGTTATTATTGTAATATATACAAAAATCAATGGTAGGTAAACCTAATTACTTAAAAAAAATGCTTTTTATGTAGTTTTACATTATTTGGTGAAAAACGCTTTGTTCGCCAGGTGGTAAGATTTGAAAGATTTTATTAAATCTTTTCAAATTATTTTCTTAAAAGCCATTAGACCGTTATGCAGTAGTATTATTTGATTTTTATATTTCAAACAATTTTCATTATTTATAATCTCAGTTCTAAGATACCGGTTAAATAACATCTACCTACTTTTCGTTGTTAAGGATAACAATAAAATTGTTATCAATCGTAAGATCTTTTTTCCGTCTGGAGATACCTAACATTTGATATTTACTTTTAATTGTATAAGAACGTAAAAATGTATAAAAATAATATAAAGTTTTTTGAAAAATATGACTTGTCTTAGAATAACTATTTATTCTTTTTATTTTAAAACTAATGTGGATATCCGTTTTCGATCCTTAGCACAAGATAAATTTTGTAGCAAACAGAAATTACGTTATATTCAGCTTTATTGGTATATCAAACAAAATTATTAAATCCAATATTTTTTTATATAACTGACACAAAAAAATGATAGCTTGCAATATAAAACATTCAGGTTTTACAAATTCAAATTGTTTGTGATTTTTAAATTCGTACAGAAGTAAACGACGGTTTAGCAAATCCTAATGCAGAGCTCCAGAATAATTCCGTTATTAAAAACCCTTTTTTAATTAAATTTATTGGTGATATCAGATTTGTAAAGTTTCAATATTCTGTTATATGCTCATTAATCTCTCTCGCGCATGATAGTAATCTGTATTTGAATGAGAGTGTTTAATATAAAAGCTGGTAACATATTCAGTGACAAATGTAGAAACACACATTTTAAAATTTACAATTGACATGTTTTAATCCATTTAAAGCCGATATAAAATATTTAATACTTATTTTAAAATATTATATTATACATGCAAAGAGATAAAAGCAAGATTATTAACTTTTGTTATGGAATTCATTTTCAAGTAAGAGAACGAAGCCTGAGAGCTTCAAATACATCAACTAAATAGTGGCATTCTTTCGTGCAGTTTGTACACTGTTCTTTGCACGCCTAAGAGTAGAAGCCGAAGAAGTAAATAATAAATACTGTTCCGTCACTGTTAGAGGATTTCTGTATATAATTAGCAAGTATTACTAAGAAGAATAGAAATTTCGTAATTTTTTCAATGCAAAGAAGGGTTATTTTTTTAATACAAAAAGTTTTCCAGATATAAACGTGTTTACAATCGTAAACTTTATGCTTTGATGCGTCTTTAAATATTTGTTAAATGTTAGATTCCAAATCTTTTTAATTATAAAAACTTCTTCATTTGATGTACATAGTAAATAAGTTGACTTTTTACAGCCTAAAACCTTCCAATGAAACCATAACCTTGGATTTACCTTTCAGAAACTTAAAGCTTTAATTTAATTTTAGTTTTTGATGCTAAATTTAATGTTCATCTGTCCTGGGTTTTGGAAAGAATTCGTGCAATTCATGCAACAGAATTTTTTATGATTAGCTAAATATGTTTTATAACATTATGATCTTGTGTAGAAAGACTTTTCCACAGCACTATAAATTTTATAAATTTTTATATGGAATAATCACCAAAACAATGCAATTATCGTAACTTTATAATACAGAACACTCGAATGGTGTCTATAAAATTTTGCCACCTTAAAACGATTTCAACACTGCAGGCAGTATAAACGCAATAAAAATTTTATATATCTGTAAAAATCTCATAGAAAATAATAAGTTGTTTAAATCGAGAATAATTTATTACTCAGTATAAGCGGAAATCTATTAAGAATTACGAATTAGCGTACTTCAATACATAAAAAAATATTTTATAAAATTTTATATATTGTTTTATAGAGAGCGAAAGCAGGATTTTACGTGTTAAGTCTGTAGGTTTAACGAAAAATAGTAAAATAAAAATATAGTTACTTTAATTCCCAATAAAAATCAAAAAAAAAATTTTTAGTGAGTATATTGGTATAATGGTCCGGAGAGTCTGTTTTATTTTTTGTCTAACTCAACAACGGCCTATTATGCACTCGTGTTAAAACGTGTATGTAAAATACATGCAAATTTTTGATTTTAAATACGATTTTTTCGAAAACTTTTGCATACTCCGCAAAAATTTTTGTTCTAATTAGTGGGCGAAAATCCTAACGAAAAAAATATCTATTGTTTACAATTTATTATTTTATTATGTAATTGAACAGAAAATTATAAAAAATACTTCTGGAAAATAAATTATAATTGAAAAGTTTGACTTAAAGGTAGAAATTGAATTGCACATAATATTTAGAATCTATAAAGTAATAAATTTTTGATATAACAAAAATCTACAAAAAGAAAAAATAAAATTAATTAATTTTGTAAATTTGAGATTTTTATGAAAATCAAACGGATACCCCTAGTTGGAAGGAAAATACATTGCAATATATACAATATTTTAATGTTTACTTCTACTATATATTTTAACAAATACTTGGCGATAGTAATTAACTTTATAAATCCTTTTTTGGAAAACATTAAATAACATAATTTATTCTACAGAATAAATTGTGTTGATAAATAAACTATAATAAATAAAACGAACAATAAACTAGTAATAATTCTTTTAGTTAATTACATTATTATAAAATGTATTTTCAAACTAGGTCAAATGTTTTCTTAAGAAAATGTTATATCTTACACTCGATTGCTAAAGCCTGAGAATAATGACATTTATGAGCACCCTAGTACGCATTATTCGCACCTAATATAACAAGAAAATATCATTGTCAATGAAACAATAATAAAATTTTAGCAAGGTAATAATAAAATATCAAAAGATATAATACTATAATATTTTTATATTTATGTATATAAAAAGTAAAGAGAAAATGTGAATAATAAAAAAAAGCCGAATAAAAGGAGCACTTTTATAAAAAAAATTATTCGTAAGCGTTTTGATTAACTTATATTTTTTATGAAATAATTGAAGAGCTTTTTTAAAAGCTTTTATTAAGTTTGCTTTAAATGACTCTCAATTGCTGCCTTTAACAATAGTACATTATTTAAAAAAAACAAATTTTATGTCGATACCGGTAGATGCATTGACGTAATTAAATTTAATATTTTTAAAATTAATCAATTCTGTAAGGTTTATAAAATTTTAAATGTCCGTTAGCAAGTTATTAATTTCACCCCTAAAAAAACGAATAGTTTTTTATACGAAACTTTGCAAAAACTAAATATTCCTTTTATATTAGCTGGAAGTTTAATTTAATCCGTATTAAACTTTTAGTTTACAACCGATTTATAAAAATTTCATTTCGAGCTAAATTTATGATTTAATTTTGTTGACATTTTTATGGTTTCTTAGTTTAAATATACATTAAATAAGTTTTATGTTTGTTTGAAAACTATAGATATTTAATTTCTGTGTTTGCAAACATTCTTAAGTTAATTTTTTTAAATATTTTTCAGTAAATCAACAGATTTTACGGAACCAGCGCGACTTGAAAGCTTTATTTAATTTTTTAGATTTGTTAGAACATTCATTTAATACTCAATTTGTGACTTGACCAATCCTGTAAGATTACTTGTTTTATAATTTGTTGTTACTTTGTTATAAATATACCGTTCTTCAAAATTTTAATTAAAAAATTTTGATAGCAAACATCAACATGATATCATGAAGTGTAACAACACACAAGAATTTGAAACCTATACAAAGAAAATTGACTTGTATCAGAAAGTGATCTTTAGCAAAGGATGAGGACTTTGACCGCTAATTGAGTCAAGTGTTACGTGATTTTAATCCTTTAACGTTCAGTATGTTTCTGCTCAATAAATATAATCTCAATATAATTTAAAAAGAAAAATATTCGAATGATATCGATATTAAACCATCCCAACTATAATACAACCATATAAATATTAATATGTGAAGTAAACTCATTGAATATTCAATTATATATTTAAGAAGGCATTAGGCGATATCTTAATGGATATCCCAATATGATGATACATTTTTGACATTTAAATAAACTTGGTACTTGAACGGATAATTTAATATTATAAAGTATATCATTTGCAATGTTACTTTACGCGGAACGAATAAAACCTTTGCCATTTCCCTAATGCTTGGCCATTTGCTTCTATGATTTTCTATAAAAATAAAACAAATAATAAAATATGGATTATCACAATTTTTCAACTGTATAGCGGATAAGTAGTTGACAAATTTATTCAGTTTGTGCTATTTCACGTAGTAATTTGTTAAACTTAAATTGAAAATACTTTTCGTCTGCAAATCTATATCGTCCACAATTGAATAACATATAGGCAGAAGTCGTTCAAAATACAAAGCATAACACAATGCTGCAATGATAGAAAACTTCTATCTAACTGAATTCTTATATCAGATTCTACTAAAAATTCATTTATGTGGAAAATACACAATCATTCCCCTCGATATGTATTATTTCGATCAATCAAAAACTATAACACCAGAATAGTCTTCGGATCCCTAAAGAATACTCGACACGTGGAACCATTTATATACTGAAATATTGCAATAATTTAGTTAAAACCGAAAAATTTTAGTAAATATTATTTTTCTAAATCTTTTTAAAGAACAATAATATTTTTAAATTGTAGATACTCTTTTAATTGAGAATTATTCTGAATATAGTCTATGTAGATAGCAATAATTTATAACGAAAATAATATCCTTAATACATTCAATAATGTTACAAAAATTTTCATTTACAAATTGTGTAAATCAATCAGGTTACATTAAATTAATCACAATTTAAAGCAATAAATTCAAACCAATTATAGGAATATATTATGATTTATGACAAAAAACTACCTGAAACTGTCGTCGAAACCTGTTCTATTATACATAATATATATTTATACGTCAGTATCACTTGTGTGGCATTCATTTAATATTAAAAACATTATCTTAATGTGAAATCGAACACGTTAATGTTTTTTACAAAAATATACTGTTGACAAAATAATTACAACTATAATTTAAATTATTTATTATTTGATAATAACTCAAACTGTCGAAATTTTGTAAATAATAAGATTTTCTTGTCAAATATCATTTGAAAATTTGAAAGTTTCTCTCGCCTTTAGCTCGTGCAAATTTTTATATCAACAAAGCATTCAGCAACAAGTGATCATTTTTGAGATGTTATTTTCTACTCTCCAAAATTTTTAAAATAATTCAATTACAATTGTCGCTCCTTCAATTTTTAAATCCAGATATTATACATAATTCTATCATAACCGATAAATTATTAATCTATTAATTATTGTACTACTAATTATTATTTGTCTTGTTACTTTAATACTTTAATATTATCCATCTACAAATTAACTTAAGTAACTCCTGAATTTTAAATTTTCATTTGTAAATTTTAATTAAATTCAATTTTTACCAAGACTTGATATTTTCCATTAGTTTATTTTATTTTTCAAAATAAAAATAAAATTTTTCTATCAAAAAAAATCTAAAGTTCATGCGACGTACTTCCCAGTATAAAAAAATTTCAGGTCGAAAATATTGTTTTGTAAAATAAATAATTCAAGCCTTTTGTAATAATTATTATAATAAATAATAAATTACATTTATAGAATTGAAATTTATTGATGTTTATGAAATAAATATAATTAGTTAATATAATATTATATTATTTTTGATTATACGTTTAGCTTTTGTTTAAAAGGAAAAACAACCAGTACAATCTAGATCACCATGCTTTTGATCACATAAATTGATTGGTGATTTGATACATATCTTTTGTTTTAAATAAAAATGTGATATTAAATTTACATTACTCATAAAATTCAAATTTTATATAATTTTTAATAATATCGGTCTTCAACAATTTTAAATATTGCTATTTAGTAATAATTTTTATTTTAATCAAAATAATCTTACTAAATCAATCTATAAAGAATTATTACTTGAAAACACATACATAAGTGGAAAATAAATGTAAAAACCACTTTTGGTATATAGGCAGATATTAGGAGTATTTGACCAAAAGAAAATTATTGCTAGCCGGCTACAAATTTTTATTTGTTTTCAAAATATTGTTTTCCTTGGTTTTCCTCATTTTTTGTCGAGTTAAAATTACTTTTTAATTAAGTCTTTAGTACTTCAATTTCGATACCACTTAACTCGCAATGAAAATAAATTTTAATTTTGAAATTTGTTTTCTCTTTTTTTATTGGGAAAAATTTAATGATAATTAAAAAGTTGATTCTGAAAACAAATTAACAAAATCGATGCAAAGATCATTTTTCCATGCTGACGCGACTGTAGCCAATTTTTAATTTTAAAAGTATAATAAAATCCTTTGACATAATTTGTTGTAAACCTATACCTGTTGAAATTGTTTCATCTCTTTATTTAAATAATATCGAAGCAGAGGCAGCTCCTTTAATTATATCTAAACTTGTACTTTAAGAACCTACAGTTTAGTTAAGTAATTAAAGTCAACCGAAACTGTTATATGAGCTATTTGAACTAATATAACTAGATTACCCCATATTACAAAAATTTAATTTTTTACTATAAATTTTATCATTTTTATCGTTTATAAAAAAATTTACAATAAATTCTACATACATTATAGTACAATATGTTTCATAACATGTCAATGCAAAATTGCATATTTTTTAATAAAATTTGTGATATGAAATTTTTAGAAAAATCCTATAAGAAAATAATCGTAAAAATCGCATGCACTCAAATGTTAAAATTTTCTTTCATCCTTGAGGAAATGCACAACGGAAATAAAAATTATATTAAAAGAGTGATAAAATTTTTTAATATTTTTATCCTATTATAAAAGGTCTACCACTTCAAATGCAATTTCACTTCATGAATAAAAAGTTTAATATTTAATGTGTAAATAAAACGACTAAAAACAAACAATATTATGAAAATGTTTACAAAAGGAGTTTTAATATTTACAAATTATATTTAACTTTAACAGTTACGGTTTGATTCGACTACCAAGCGCAGATCCTTGCTTTAAGTCCGAGTAAAGCAAGAATGGCAAACCATCGAGGTAATATACCTTAAAAACATAATTCAAAAACTTTTTTTTATTAAGAACATTTTTCAGTAGTAGTCAATTTTAATAGCACAGTTCATTTTATAAAAAAAATTATATTTGTTATAATTAAACCAAAAATTTGCATTTGCTAAAATTAAATTTATTAATTTCGCATGTAAAGAATAAAACTGTAATATATTCGATATTACATGTTAATAAATTTTAAATTACTCAGATTCCTTTCCAGATGAATGTAATTTTTTTTAATTCGCGAACAAGGTACAATTTATTAAACTGTTGAAAATATTAAATTAGAAGAAATTGCTATTTTTGGAGTAAAATGTTTTTTTCATTCATTAAATACGATTCGCGTGTTGTATCTTGGTAGCATTGAGCTTGAAATTTGAATTTTTAATAATGTTTGCTTTGTGTAATATTGAAGTTAAAAAATCATTTCATTTTAGTATCCTAACACTAACAATTGTGACTATAAAATTTATGCTAAATCCCAAAGTTGTAATCAAGTTTGCTTTTGAATATAAATTTAAACTATTTTTTTAAATAATTAAAATAAGTTGAACTTTTCTCACGGAAAACGTTTGTATTTAAGAAAAAAGAAAAGTTTAATGCAGTTAAAAACTATTTTAAATTTTGTAAAACCAGAAAATTTTAAAACTGTTTCAAAAAGTTAGGAACTTGATTAAACTTGAAAATGGAATATTAATAATACATTTAAACTACTTACTGTTTATTAACAATAACTGACGGGAAAAGTTATCTGGAAGTTACCACAAGCAAAGAGTGGTCAACAACTGTCGATTTCCCTTATATACCTGAAAAGCACCTATAAGTTTCAGCGCTACCACCGCGGCGCCTGCGTCTCCTGAGAAATTTCAACCTACACTACTATCGTCACCTATAAAAAAATTAATATGAATCTTTGTGCTTTTTCTGACACATTTTTTTCGCTCAAAAGAGCACATAATAAAATTAAACTTTCATTAACGTCACAATAATTTTTAAAACTCGCGTTTGCTATAAACATTCCTTTAATAGAATAACTTGCTTTAGATAATTTTGTAAATCTTTCTTCATACGGTTGACGATTAATTACATTTACTAAAAATTATTCTATTAAAACGATGGCGTTAACAAATTAAAAAAAGTTTATCGAAAATTTCTGCTGAAAAATATGTTTCTTGATGTAGAATTAGATTATATTTCAAGTATTCTATTGAAATCATTTTATTTATATTGCATGGAGGAACCGCTGCAGTACCCCCTTTCAACAATAGTACTTCGTTTGCATTTAAAATAAATTTTTAAACTAAATTTCATTTAGTTATTTAATTTTCTATCGGGGTCACCAATTTAGCGAAATATGATGAAAAAATTTATTTTTGAATTTAATTTGACTTTAAGCATAAATATATTACGTAACGCACCAACGATAATCTTTAAAAAATTATTTGATAACTTTATGTGCTCCTTATGCAAAATTTTATTAATTAATTAATCTTCCAAATATCAATAACAATCTTTTTGCAAATAAAACAATTATTAATGAGTTTAGTTTTATTATTAACTATTTATTATTTGTTTGCTTAAATTGTTCTGAACTTGGCGTGTTCGTATTTAACGTAGCTAAGCCGATTATAATAAATGTTATCAGTGTGGAAGTCTGTTGGTTTATAATGTCTCTAACAGTTAATTTTCCCGGTAATTTAAGTTGTAATTGATTATTTTTCACTAAACTTCGAGCTTTCCTTTTTAGCCTATCGTGTTTTTCCATCGCAATATCAACACGAGATTTAATCGTGTTTGGTAGACAAACTTTTGGATGCCAGATGATCTCTAGAAGTTTGTCAAGTAGATTAAAATTTTATATTAAAAGTAACTTATAATATCATTTTAACACGGTCCTAGCCCGACGGTTAAAGTATTAAAATAGTCATGTCGCAGTGGCAGACTTAATTCCCGACCTCGTACATCAAATTTTTCAAAGATGTCATTAAGGTATTAAATACCTTTTCTGTAAATACTGTGTATACATTCTCCGCGATGTAAATTTTATGCACCCACTTTATGGTAAGGCAACGACCATACCACATTGAAAATACCCGTTTTCGTTCCACTTTATTCTGTAGGTACCCCGTGTCTGTAGATGCTATTAGCGCACTTATAGTGCAATAATTAGCGCACTTATCTGTGCGATCAAAAGTTGTGTAATCTAGAATCAAAATACAAATCTAATCCTGTTTTACAGAAATTATTGTCCTTCAACAAAATAAAACAAGTCATCGACAAAAAAAAACAAAGTATTTTTTTTAGTGTAATTAATTTATTTTGTTTTAATTAAAATTCTTTTGTTTGAAGAAATCAAATTTTAAATTTTGAATGCAATTTATCTTCATTTATATAATCGACAGTTTCCCAAAATTCACAATATAAAATACAACTAAATAGAGGCAGTCGCTAAGCGAACCGGATCCGTTTCATTCAACTTAAAAACATGCATAAACAATGCATACCTAGTGATGCATATACGAGTAGGTATTTTAATTTATTATTTTAAGTTAAATTAATTAATTTAATTAGTTTAATTTTAATGTAATGAATTAATGCTTTTATTAAATCAAGATGTGTTTTCTCGTTAAAATTTACGTTAAATTCCTAGTTTCATAAAGGTAACTAAAAATTTAATCTAGGATTAAAATTATTCAATTTATGAAATTGTTGTATATTTGTAATTAAATTTGTAATAATCATAGATTCAATTTTAACTCGCCAAAGTAGCATAGTGTGGAAAATCTGTTGTATTTGCCTTGATTCCGCCGATTTGATCCACGTAAACATACTTTCAGAGTAGGGTGAGCCACTATGAGTCGGAAAAAGTTTTTGGTTAGCATTTTTGTAAATTCTAAAAAAATTTGTAACAAATAGATTTCTTTCCTGTGCTGAATTATACTAATTAAAAATTTGTAATTTTTTATTTTTATTTTTGCTTTGTGTTTTCTGATCTTAGCCCATAAAGCTAGCCACTATGAAACATGATTAAATTCAGAAAATAAAATATAATTTTTAAGGAAAATATTTTTCGTCAGAATCAACAAGTGTAAATAAAAATCTTGTAAATAAATTCTTCGTGGCAGCTTATTTTTTGGCCTTCTCAGATTTTGTATTCACTTTTTTTGCTTCATAACGTTGCATTTCAATCTTTTCTTTTTCAGTGGTGTCGGTAGTAATTTGTGAAAACCTTATTTTGATTTAGTAAAATTTACAGTTTTATAAATGTCTTGCATTCAAAAGAATGCTTGTTAGTCGACCATAAATGGAAGCGACTATAAATGAACCACCGGAGGAAGCTAGCTTAGTAAACTCTCAGGACGACTCTTGCTTGGGAAACGCGAGTTTTATCCTGAGTCCGGACTAAAAACTTAGTTGGTCTGTCCTCCGTCGTAGTTTGGATTCCACGTTAAGTCGTATGTTCCTTTGAAAAGCCCTACTTCTGCAAAACTCCTTGTCAACGTTAGCTATAGTAATTAGCTTCTTGCTGTTTAGAGTATGTCTAAGCCTGATAAATGAATAAATAATACAATAAATAAAGTATGTATAAATGTCTAATCTTTATCTTTAGTATTGTTTTCTTATATCGAAAATAAAATAAAATACTTGCAAAAAAATTATGGCACCAATATTCTAAATTCTTAATATTCTAAGTTCAACCCTGTTAAATTTGAATTATTGTCATTTTAGTGTTTTTTAAATATAATGTTTTCTTTGCAGTATGTATTCTTTACTTAGCAGTTAAAAAAATTTTTTTATTACTTTAACATTTTGTTAAGTTTGATTATTCTAACATCACATACTACTAAATACCACAAAAATACTTAAAGATTTTTTAAGTTATTTTCTATTTATAGTAAACGTGTCTTTAGGTACAAAAACGTGATAAAATTTGAAACCTCTTTTCAAGTTTAGTTTTTGAAGTGATAGATGGCATTGTATGTCTCTACTTCATATAACCTCAAATGAAGCCACACCTGCTTTAATTATTAGCGACAAACATCAGTTACCATTAAATACATCCCAGATCGAGCAACAAATAAATGAAGAAGGCTATCCAAACCCTCCTATAGAGTACAATGATATAATGGAAAAGAATGGAATCGGAAATGGATTTCAAGGCGAGTGGACAGAAGTTGTAAACCCACGAAAACAGAAGCGAAATTCGCCAGATCCACCCAGAAATGTTAGGCAAAGGTCGATGACCGAATACGCTAAGATATTAAATCCAACTAACAAATTTCAAATATTGGAAACCTTAGGCGAAGCGCAAGAGAATACATGTGTGCAAAAATCAGGTAAACCCCATATAGTAAAGCCACCTCCTATATTTTTAGCAGAAATTAAAGACGTAAATGGATTAATTGAACTACTGCAATCAGTGAACGACGTAAAAGATAAATATACGTTTAAAATATTACCACAAAATGAAGTCAAGCTATTGACTACCGATGATATCTCATACAAAGCTGCAATAACGGTACTTGCGGGAAAAGATGTTAAATACCATTCATACCAAATCAAATCCAAAAGAAACTTTAGAGTCGTCATTAAGGGACTCCACTACTCTACAAATATTGAAAAACTGAAAGCTGAAATATCCACCCATGGTCATGAAGTAAAAAGTATTCATAATGCCAAGAGTAGAAGAGATCAGCAACCCTTATCAATGTTTTTTGTTGATTTAGAATCTGATGAAAATAACAAAAAAGTATATTTAATACAGAGACTGCAGCGCAGTAATGTAAATATTGAACCAGTAAGTCAAACCAGACAAATTCCGCAATGTGCCAGATGCCAGCGACTTGGGCACACAAAAAATTATTGCACACGTCAAATAAGATGTGTCAAGTGTGGCGCTTTTCACGATAACAAAACATGCAGTGTTTCTGAACGTAAAGATTTGAAATGTGCACTCTGTAGTGAAAATCACCCCGCCAACTATAAAGGTTGCAGAGTCTACAAAGAGCTCCAATAAAAATAATATCCAACACTTCGAATCAAAACCCAACAGCATCAAAATCAAAATACCTCAGCCACTCCAAGGAATGTCGCAAACACATCAACTTTTGCAAAAAATATTACTGAAAACGCGACATATGCTTCAAAAACAGCAACGAAAGAAGCCAATGCAAATAATCCCAAAATTAACATCATAGAACAACCAACCAACAAATCAGAAGGCAGACTTTCCCGATTAGAAAAAATGGTGGAGGCGATGTCCCAACGTATGGACACGATGATGAATATCGTGTCCAAACTGCTTGATAAATTAAATTAATGGATCCACACATAAAAATAGCTGTGTGGAACGCTGACGGTCTTGCAAATCATGGACCGGAAGTAAAATCATTTCTGAAAGAACACGATATTGATATAATGTTAATTTCGAAAACCCACTTCACAAACCGCAGTTACCTAAGGATTCAAAATTACACCATTTACGATACCAAGCACCCAAACAATGTGGGTTGGGGAGGAAGCGCTATCATAATTAAAAACAATTTGAAGCATTATGAAGTACTTAAATATCAAGCTGAATATATACAAGCAACAACGATCCTAATTGAGGATATGAAAGGACTAATAGCCATATCAGCCATATATAGCCCTCCTAGACACGCTATCAAAAAAGACCAATATAAAGAGTACTTTGCCACACTGGGTAGAAGATTCCTTGCCGGTGGTGACTACAATGCCAAACACTCAAGATGGGGTTCTCGCCTAACGACAACAAAAGGAAGAGAACTGGTGAAATGTATCGACGAGCAGAACCCGGAAGTTCTTTCCACAGGAAAACCAACATACTGGCCTACAGATACAAAAAAGATCCCCGATGTTATCGACTTTTGCATAACAAAGGGTATCTCACCACGACATCTCTGGGCCGAACAGAGTTTTGACCTTTCATCAGATCACTCGCCTATCCTGGTGACGATGAGTTCCACAGTGATAAACAAGCAAAAACCAGTGTCTCTCACAAACAAGTGAACAAAGTGGGAGATTTTCAGATCAATAATTGAAGAAAATATTAATTCAAACCTTAGGCTTAAAACTCCAGAAGAGATCGACTCAGTAGTAGAAGGTTTTATAAAAACAATACAACAATCAGCATGGAACGCAACTCCTGTACCAAACACCAACATAAAGAAACAAAACCAATCCATCATAGCAAGAAAAGCCATCAAAAATAAAAGAAAGTTAAGAAAGACATGGATGACAACAAGAGCTTCTTCAGACAAAGCAAAACTTAACGAAGCGGAGAGAAATCTTAAAGTGCTGCTGAACGACAAAGAAAATAGAAATTTTTAAGAATATCTAGAAGGTTTAACACCAACTGAAGCCACTGAGTATTCATTGTGGAAGGCAACCGCAAAATTAAAAAGGGCGAAAGAAAACATTCCTCCTATAAGATCGTGGGCAAGAACTGACAAAGAAAAGGCCACGACGTTTACCGAACACCTGGAAAACGTATTTAAGCCCTTTCCAACTATGATTCCACAGGAGGAGGAGAACGTCATAACAGAATTTCTACAAGCACCATATCAAATGGCACCTCCCATACAAGCCATAAAGCTCCGTGAAGTCAAAACCGAAATCAGAAGAATAAAACCAAAGAAAGCTCCTGGGTATGATCTTATTACTGGCACAGTCATCAAACAACTACCTGACAAAGCGCTAATTACTCTAACTCAAATTTATAATTCAATTCTAAGAACT
This sequence comes from Cantharis rustica, assembly GCA_911387805.1. Lineage (NCBI taxonomy): Eukaryota > Metazoa > Arthropoda > Insecta > Coleoptera > Cantharidae > Cantharis > Cantharis rustica. The sequence continues at coordinate 45,001,620 of OU426879.1, forward strand.
GGCCACTTCCCATCACAATGAAAGGTTGCGCAAATAATATTAATTCTAAAGCCGGGAAAGCCTCCCGAAGAAGTAACGTCGTACAGACCGATAAGTCTACTACCTATCCTATCAAAGCTTTTTGAAAAATTATTTTTGAAGAGGTTAAAACCAGAACTCGACAAACTTAATATTATACCAAAACACCAATTTGGTTTTCAAGAACAACACGCAACTATTGAGCAGGTACATAGAATAGTAGAAATCATAAACACCACCTTTGAAGATAAGAAGTATTGTGCAGCTGCCTTCCTGGACGTTACCCAGGCGTTTGATAAGGTATGGCACCCAGGACTACTATATAAAATTAAAATAAACCTCCCCACATCTTATTACCAGATACTGCAGTCATACCTGACCGATAGATATTTTATGGTTAAATATCAAGAAGAAATAACTGACCTATACAAAATAGAATCGGGTGTTCCCCAAGGCAGTGTACTGGGGCCTGTCCTGTATATACTATACACTGCAGATATGCCAACTACCCCATACACAACAATGGCTACGTTTGCGGACGATATTGCTACTCTTGGAACTAGTGATATACCTGCCAATGCTTCAGAGAAGCTGCAAGAAGCACTTGACTTGATCCAAGCATGGCTTAAAAAATGGTTCATAAAGGTAAATGAGGCCAAATCACAACTTATCACTTTTACACTGCATAGAGAGACTTGCCCTGCTGTCATTCCCAACGGACAACAGCTTCCTCCAGTAAACAATGCTAAATATCTCGGAATGCATCTCGACCGCAGGCTAAATTGGAAACACCATATTTTTACAAAAAGAAAACAACTGGGGCTAAAACTTTCTAAACTCTACTGGTTGATCGGTAGAAAATCAAAACTATCTTTGAAAAGTAAACTCGCGGTGTATAAAGTGATTATCAAACCGGTGTGGACCTATGGAATCCAACTATGGGGTACTGCGAGTATCTCAAACATAGAAATACTGCAGCGATTTCAATCGAAAACGCTACGTACAATTACGAATGCCCCGTGGTTCGTCACTAATAAATCCCTACATCAGGACTTGGGTGTTCCCTATGTTTTAAAAGAGGCTAAGTGCGCGAGTGAAAGTTATTTGTCGCGTCTCGAACTACACCCTAACTTTCTTGCAGCAAATCTGTTGGACAACAAAGAATTGGTGAAGCGTTTGAAGCGAATAAATCCACTCAATCTAAGTCGTAGATAAAGATGTTTGTATCTAAATGTTCAATTGCAGCGATTGGAAATGTAATATTGTTAGGTCTTTAATGTAAGATACTGATTAATGTTTGAATGTTAACTAATTATAAACCAATCGATTATTGCTCACGAGCAGATTTCGAATTTGTACATGGGAGTTAATAAAAAAAATATTTCCTAAAATTTAAGAGAAAAATAGATTCTTATTCATTTACTTAACCTAAAATTTTATTTAGACACGTGTATTCATTTAGTTTGGTTATTTGGTAATCACAACATTTTTTAAAGTGTGGTTAATTTCTTGCTTTTTTAAAGTTTAAAATTTTTTCAATTTTGTTTGGTATATTTGCTCACATCTTGTTATTTTTACTGTTATACATGACTGAGGGTCGATAATAATCGTGAAATAAGGAGCCTTTATATTATGTTGCAGAGTTTCTTGTTTTTTATTTTTAAGTAATTTTTATCATTTCTATAGCGTAATTTTTTCAGAATTTTATTTTTTTGTTTATTCTAAGTTCAACCCTGTTAAATTATTAAATATTAAAATATTATTAAATATAATAATTAAATTAAATATTATTAAATTATTAATATTATTTAAATATTATGTTTTCTTTGTAGTATATATTCTTTACTTGGCAGTTAAAAAAATTTTTATTATTTTAACATTTTGTTAAGTTTGATTATTCTAACATCACATACTACTAAATACCAGAAAAATACTTAAAACTTTTTTAAGTTATTTTCTACCAACAAACACATTCAACAAAAGCTCAACTAAAAGTGATGGAGCAGTACAATAAATTTTATTAGTTATACCTCATATAAATGAAATATTTTAAAATCTCGTGATGGCGCATATCTCATTGCGACCCACTCTACCCTATGTGTAGGGTATAAATAATAAAGCAACACATAAATAAAATTAAAAACTAAAACTTTCAATTAAATTTCTACCACACTCTTAAAAATCAGTCTAAATAACTAGTGTTTCATTACGTAAATTTACACTATAATTAAATCACTGATTATAGTATATTTCAGAATTGAATTTCAGGAAATTGCACTCAAAAATTTTAGTTTAAATAAATAACTGTATAAAATAAATAATAATTTGTAGTTTTTAAAGTATTGAAAATATAATTTTTAAATTATTGTAGGTGTTACACTCTTATTTGTTGAGACTAAAAGGAGAGAAATTAACATTCCCAATGTGAAACTACTAGTTATTAATTACGATTTCCTTCAGATCTCGGCGAATACGTACATAGAATTAGATATACTGAATGTGCAGGAAATATGAGAGAAAATTCTTGAAAATGAAAAAAAAAATTATTTTTGAAAATAATTTATAAATAAATCTAAAATGGAAAAATAATAATTGAAATACAAAATGTTACTGATTTGTTACATGAGTAACAAAGTGATGAACACCCTCGGAAGGTAATATAAACTTTGACGTGCACCTCGGTTTGTATTGACCTTCATTAAATGTTAATAGCTTACCTACATCTTTAGCAGCTTAAATAACTATTAAATGTAGAGCTAGCAGATACGAACGACGCAAAATTTAATAGTTTATTACTCATTTATTAAAATAAATAATCACTGCAACGCATCAATAATCGTCCTGAAGGTAAATAAAATCGAACGAGAAATAACAATAGCAAAGACATTATTAAGGATAACACAGGACATAAATAAAAATTACCGTTTAAGATTTACTGGTTGATTATAAAAAAATAACGATACGAAAGAGTTGCAATGCTACAACTATGAAAGAGTAGGTTCCGAATGACAAAAAACATTAACAAACTAGAAATAAAATATTAAAATAATTTTTAGGAAATATAATAAACAATTAATGATGCTTAAGTTTTAGAACATCACTCTAATTATATTACTAATGTACTATAAAAAAATATGTTATTTTCCACCTTTGTTACAAAATAAACTAATTAGTATCTTACTTAGTATTTTAATTAAAACCAGTTATAATTCTACGACTGTTAAGTACCAGAAGAAGTAGATTATAACATTAAACTCGAAAACGTTTTGTAATTCCCTACAAAAATCTTTTGCAAATAAGCAAATTTTTCACGGCTCTTCATTGAATATTTTCAGCAACCTTAATAGGAAGCTTTTGATTTAAGGAAGTTTATGTAGAAGTATGAAAGTACAAATATAATAAAAACTGCAAAGTTCGTTCTTCCACAAAAGCTTTGTTATATTTCTCACTATAGAAACTTTCGTTGTAATTTTTGAAATTTTATTAAACTTTTTACGAGAAGTGCTAAAATTAAACAAACAATAAGCTGAACTAAAATGACCAACAATGGCTTTTCGTATTTTTTCATATCTGCTTAATCCGGAAATTTGAACAGACGATAATTGCAATTATTTCCTTTTTTAATTTGATCTTCATCTGTTACGTGTTTTTATTGCTTCATTTATGTGTGGAAATTCAACAAGTTTATATTTAATAATTTTTGGTTTTATTATTTCTATTAATGTTAAAGCAAAAATTATGTCACCGTCAATTTTGCCGAATATGGTAGAGAAATTAATCAGCCAAGTATTTAATTTGAAAAATTAACAGCATTACCTATTGTTTATTTTGCTTATTAATTTTTAAATTTTAATTTAAAATACGTGCTTATATGTTTGATCTACAGTAGCACAAGAAATTATATTAGGCATTTAGATTATTGATTTAAAAAGAATTGCATTGATTTTTAAGCCATTCGAAGTGTAAGCTGAACTTAAAAATCCTAGCAGGCTAAATGTTTCTGACTCCGGTAATATTAGACCAGAATATTGCCTTATGGACACCAGAGCCGGGAAATGACAAAGTACACTCTCTTCCCATTACAAATTTAGCAAACTTGATAACACAAAAATTTGCCCCCTTTCGGATCCCAGCTTTAAACTGCTAGGTTACATTATTAATTGGAGTCGAATAAAATAAACACTTGAAATTTCCCTAACAAAAAACTTTTAATAATGTAGGTGCTCAGAGGATTGTATGTGAAGCCACGCAACCTCAAAATTATTAGTAGTTTGCAAACTCAAAACTTTTAAACTCTAAATTACCAATTTTACTTAACACATTTAATTATATAGTTATAAATAATATAATTTGTTCATATTACTCATAAACCAAACATAATACACTTTAGTGTTATTGGTAAGCTTCTTTCAAATTAATACAAAATTCGTTCAAGAGTTTCGAGTGATTTCAAAACAATAACAAATATAATAGTATTTCAATTTATCTATTTTTACGTCATTTGGGAAAGAAAAAATTCGAGATTTCTAGTAGTATGTTAGGGCTGCAAGATACATGAATAATAATAGTGATTTATGTGAAAAGATGTTTTACCATTCACGTGACAAACTTACAAATAGCGCAAAAGTTCTGAAGTTTAAATCTTTTAAGGACAAAATATTTTTAGTATTATAAAAAATAAAGTTGCAAAAATTTTTTTTGGTAAAAATTGGAATAGTGAGAATATACCTAAAAGTCTTCATCGATAAGTTGTGCAGTGTTCTTTTCGTGTAAAGACCTACGCAGGCCCGTAGCCAGGATTTCATTTCGGAAGGGGCACTTGTAAAAAGTAAAATTTTCGGGGGTTTCTCTTTCGGGAATTTTTATTATTACAAAGTTTTTCAATATTTTATTTTTCTAAATTTATTAAATTTTTTTTAAAGTAACTCATTTATTTATTGGTTACTGTCAGTCAAACCACCCGACGATTTCAACTTTTTCCTATTGACTATAGGAAAGAATACAATTTTCTATGCATATAGGAACAAATCTTTTTGATGATAAAGAATTAGTTGTCTAAAAACCGGCATTTAAAAAGCAGACTTTTACAACGCCAAACCTATCGCGCTAGGGGTAACAACTAGTAAGCTTTCCCGCTCCGAGCGATCAGGTTTTCTGTTGACGGTACGTTGTGCTGTGATATACTCTTACTGTTCGCTGTCAGTTGCAGTCAACACCCAGACGAGTTTTTGATCTTCGAGTTCCACCGTTGGCGAATTCCGTCATTCTACAGAGATATTTTTAAATTCGTTATGTGTTTGCCAAAATACAGGCCCGGAGAGCGCCAAAGGCGTCTGGAAGATCTATTTTGACAAACTCAACCACGGCCAATAGTGAATCCTTGTTAAAATGAAAATTTCTCTATTTAAAATTTTTGATTTTTAAATTCGATTTTTTCGAATACTGATGCCTATAATCCTACAAAATTGTTGTTCTAGTATGCTTAGAAAAGTGTCCTCTTTCCAATAGTCAATAGGAAAAAGTTAAAATTGTGAGGTGGTTTGACTGACAGATCCCAATTATTTATTATTATAACGAAATCAAAATTTTTATTCATATGAATATTCATTAGCGCAAGACCGTTTAGCCTTTCTTCACCAGTAGAATTTCGTAAATAAGTTTTATTCGTTTTAAACTGGAAAAATTTCTCTTGGCAGTTGCTGCAGTCACTGGTAATATTGCAAATATTTTTAATATTGTTCTAAATTAGAAAAAAATTCTTCAGAGCATTTTGTCAATGTATCTAACGAATTCTTTGACAAATTGTTCACATTTAACTATTTTTGTTTTCGAATTCTTTTTCAAGAATTACTGAGTATACCTCCTCTTTAAAATATACCTATTTGATTTTAGAAATTCAAAGTTTTTACTTTCAAAAAATCATTTCTTTTAAACATTTCAGAGGGGGCACGTGCCCCTAGGTGCCCTCCCTGGATACGGGCCTGGACCTACGTAAGCTCTTAGCGTTGAAGAAGCCACATATTAAAAAGCGCTCCAAAGCGAAGAGAGATCTACGACAGAAAAAAGCCTTGCGTACCTACCTGGTACGAATTTTCGTTAATTATCTAGGAGTGATGCTATTAGGCCAGGAAGCCTTCACGGTAGAACTATCTTTTACAATTAAAACCTTTTGCTATTTTTCAATAATCTCTTCACAAATTATTTTTATTCTTCTGCGGAATATCTTAATTTAGCTGCACATGAATTATTAATTTAGTTCTTTTCACGTATATTCACCTAGTCAATGGTTTTCAAAGTGGTCTATATCGACCCCCAGGGGTCGATGACGACTTGCAAGGGGTCTATGTCAGCAGAAAAACAAATTGGGGGTACATGAGATGTAAATGGGGATCAACGACAGTGAATCTCATTTAGTAGTAGTTACCTGACCTATTGCAGGAACCATTATTTCACCTTATACGTCCCTGGGTTAAATTTAAATTAACCTCCTTTCCTCATACCCAGTGGAGAGAGGTTCAGCGCGGTTGCCAATCTTCTAACAACAGAAAGAAACAGATTAGACGTCATTAACCCAGGATACAACAAGAAGGAATTCACCGGGGTGGTACTACTCAACGTTTCAAAGGCCTTCGACAAGGTTTGGCACCAAGGCCTCTTATTCAAGATGTTTCAGACCAAAATATAACCAGCACTTATCCAACCGGTTGCCTCCTACTTAAAGAACCGACGCTTTAGGATCAAATTTGAGAGCACCCGTTCCTCCGAGCGATTCTTCAATATCTTTATGAGCGACATTTCCACCTCAACGAATCCAAGAGCGAAGATTTCGCTGTATGCCGACGATATTTCAATTTACTCATCTTCGCTGAACTAAGGCTTTGCCACCGCTCGCCTTCAAGAAGCAATAAAAGACCTTGAAAAATGGTTTGCTACTTGGCGCATTAAGGTAAACTCGCTCAAGAGCACCGCAACGATGTTCCGTGCAAGACAAACCAAGAACCATATAAAAAGAAATGTCTGCATGTTTGAAGAATCGCTCCCATGGACAACTACGGCGAAATACCTAAGAGTCACGCTCGATTACCGCATCAAATGGAAGCAACACTTAGAAACAGTCCCAAATCGGGAAAAATCCGCCATCCACAAACTTTTCCTGATGCTCAACTCCAAGGACTCCATGTCTCTCCACAATAAAATTTGGATCTTCAAGGCTCTCATCGGGTCCTCGATGACGTACGCGTCTCTAGTTTGGAGAAACACGGCCGCCATCACATCAAGTGATCCAGAATAAAAGCCTTCGTTACGCTTTCGACTGCCCGTATTACGTCATCAACCGACGACTTCACGCCGATGCAAACATTGAAACTATCGGCGAATATATCAGGAAGCAAACAGAAAACCTGTACAAATCTATACAATTTGCGGAAAATCCAATCATTGCTCAACTGGGCTAATACCGAAAGAAGCTAGCTTAGTAAGTCCCTAGGACGACTCTTGCTTGGGAACCGCGAGTTCTATCCTCAGCCTGGGCTAAAAATTTAGTTGGTCTGTTCTCCGTCGTTGTTTGGATTCCACATTAAGTTGTAGGTCCCTTTCGCAATACTTCTTGCTCCACTTTCGCAAAACTCCTTGCCAACCTCTCTTTACGTTACACACACACTATGTAATTAGCTTCTGGCTGTTTAGAGTGTGTCTAAGCCTAATGAAATTTTAAAAAAATACGATTCCGGCTTTAATATTGGACACCGTCGGCCCAAAGATCTCCTCACCGCTCCCGACTCGACGCGACGCCTTCTTCCATCCGGAGACCAATCATAAACCTTCGATCGCAGTCATTAACAAGGCACTCACGAATCGCACAAGGACCCAAGACCAACGGAACAAGCTGATTAAACACTTGGATCCCACCAGAACAAACGCGCACAAGGATAAAAATCATAGCGCCGCTCTCTGCACCTGCGGCATCAGAAGCGGGTTTCAATTATTATTGCGTATGCGTACACGCATGGTATGAACCCTCATCATCCTCCAGAACCCAAGGATCCACCCAGTTCAAGCCTAGCGCTAAATAAAGAGGAAAGTCACCTCACAAACCCACCGACCGCAGCCAACATCAGTCTGAAGGAGATATAGTCTCACCCTGGCAACTCAGTAAAACCAATATGTGCATCGTCATTAACTCAAGAGATTTGATATTAAAGCTAACTAAATTGATGCCAAATATTAAAAATTTGTTAGCAAAGCATCAGGTTTATTCCTCCCACTAAAAACATTAATTTTTTGCTTAGTTATTTTATGTAACAGATAATAATATTTTAATTTTGTTAGTTTTAATTTGAAAAAAATCAACACCACGTAAGTAGGGGGTCTACCCAAAACCAAAAAACATAGCAAGTGGTCTACGAGACAAAAAAGTTTGGGAACCACTGACCTAGATGCTTCAAAAGTTTTATCACATATTTAATTCTAATACCGAATGACAATAAAATACAGAGATTGATTACATTCTAATTATTTCTAAAGACTCTCAATCAAATCATTTGAAAATTTTATAGACTACATGTTACGTTTATTTAATAAAAAAAAATACAAATTTTCAAAATAGCCTCCATGCGTATCGATACATAACTTTACGCATACTAAACTGGTCGGCAGCAGTTCGAAGCATTTCATCCCAATAAGCTTGTAATGATTCCAACTTTTTATGTGTTTGTAACGCCAGCTTTAATCTCCAAGTGTACCGAATCAAAATAGTCGAAAGAATTTAAATTCAAAGAATTGTTTTTTGTACTTTGGGAAGGAGAAATCTTCGTGGACACTACTCAAAGATTGTAGTTCCAGACTCTTACCGACTAAAACTCTCTATGCTTTAACTGCCTCTTGCAAATGTAACGCAATAATGATATTGTTTGTTTTAATCTGAATTGCGCTTCTTCTTTCCTTCCGCTCTTTTGGGACTTCACTTTTCTTGGCTTTGCTATTTGATTTGTCACTTCCCTCTGGATTCTGTCTCTTGTCATCTTCTTTGTGTCTGAATGTAGTTGTCGAGAATTTTTTGAATTTTTGCACTCAAAGAAGGTATCTATCTGAAGATCTATCTGCTTATGGTAGCGTCTGCTGGTCTACTGTCTTTCTCTGTCACGCCGAGAGGGTCTAAATGCCGTTGTTCCGCTTCCCGTCGTATTTTCTATTGGAGGCATCGACGCTAGCAGCAGTGCCGCCTCCAGTGACACCATCCTGTATGCGTATATCACTCAGAGCACCTGTAACATTGTTGCTCTAATTCGATAAGTGCCGTATTTGCTGCCATCCACAGCCGAATGTCATACTGGCACTACGTAAACCATAATAGATTGCAACACCATACCAAGCACTCTACTTTTGGTAGTTCCTGGTCTTCCAATGTCAGGCATTAGGTACGCGATAAAGCTTGTTGTTGTTAGCGTCTTTGCAGAAACTCTTTGGACGTGGGCTAAGAAGCTTAGGTGTTCATCTATCACCACGCCAAGGATGGTCGCTCCCGTATTCTTGGTTACTGGGACGCCGTTCAGCAGAATCCGGACTATTGGCTTCTCACTTCTCCCGCACATGATCACGGATTTCGACTTTTCGGGGACAAGGGTAAGTCTTCTCAAACCGGCTTCATCGGCACTCCATCGGCACTTCCCTTACCACAACTACTATTATGAGATCATCAACAAAGCTTACTAGAGTTAAGTTCACTGGGAGTTCAACTCGACGCATGTCGTCGTACTTCATGTTTCAGAGTGTGGGTTCAAGCATAGACCCCTACGGCACCCGCTTATCACCGAGTTGTCTTCCCCCAAACCCAGTCAGAGTCGCTGACATAGTTAGCAATCATAATCAATCGATAGCTGACAATCAGGTAAAAGATGTCATCCTCTGAGCACCATCGGTATATACTTCCACTCTCCGCAGTTAAACGCGTCATGGCGTACTTTCTGGTCTTCCGCATTCCGCTCCTGGTCTCTCTTACGTCTCTCGAGATGGTTTCAATAACTTAAATAATGAATCTGCTTTTTCAGAAGCCAAACCGGTTTTCCGAGAGGCCTCCGCTGCAATCTATGTTCTCTTGCAGTCGTGTAAGAATCATCTTTTCAAGGAGCTTGCCCGTGTAGCCTAGCAAACATATAGGCCTGTACGATCACGAGTCCTCTATGAGCATTGTGCCTTTCCGAATCAATACTAGCTTGTTCACTTTACACCTTGCCGGAAATTTGCCTGTCGCAAGGAAGTTGTTAAATACTGTCAATAAGACATACTCACAGTGAGCCACAGCCTTCTTTATTGTCTCTCCCGGTATGCAATTCGGACCTAATGCTTTGTCCGCCGCAAGCTTTCTAATGACATCTCTAAGCTACTGGACAGTGAAGGGGTTATTGTAACCCTGAGGTATATCCATCTGCGGCTCATCGAAAACTTCATGTTCAGAGAAGAATGCCACCGTTATTTCCCGGACTCTTCTTAGTTTGAGTCCAAAAGTACTTCTATTTCTTAGCTTCCTTTCGACGATTTTGTAAGCTAATCCGCAGGAATTCTGTTACGTTCTCTTTTCGTCACATTGTATCGGCTTTCGGTTACCGCTCTTTCGGGGCTATCCGCCTATCTTCTTAGACTTGTTACCGCGATCTCTTGTGTCCACTTGCGTTCAAATTCGGAGAAACAGTGGCCATTGCATAATTTCTATAAAATCTTAAAATTTTTTGTGAATCCATTATTGGGTCGGTGTCGCATGGGACCGGTAGCAAAATTCTGTTGGAAGATTCAATCATTATTTGTATAATGCTTGCAAGTCTAGAGAAGAACTACTTCGTCGAGAATTTCACAGCCATATATTTCTAGGTTGACTTTGACCCCTTCATTGATAAATTTAAACGGTAGCTTTCCCACAGCGGCAAATCTACCTCTAACTATAGCATATTTAAATTTTTGGCTTTTAGCAATAATTGGAGCTTTTTCAGGAAATGTTTTTGACTAAATACAGTAATTTTGGCGATTGTAGCATTGTTCAATTTCAATTTGTGAACAGCTTCTTACCTATAAAAAGAATTTTTATGGATTTCTTGTCCCCGTACCAAGCAAAAATGCCCAAAAATACCCTGGACGGTTCGAAAAATTATCTAACTCCCGGTATGATTATATTGCTTTGAAGACTATTGAATGAGGAAGATGAAGGCAGTACAGCTCGGTAATAACGAGATGACTTCTTTTAGACATGATAACTCAAAAAGTAAAATAAATAGAAAACTGATTATTTTTTTGATGAAAAGTCTTTATTTTTTTGTAAGATAAAAGACACAATGAATTTGAAAAAAACATTCTAGATGAAATAAAAAAAATATTTAAAAACAGTCTTCATATTTTATTGTCACCTGGAACATAGTAACTTTTTTTGAAAACTTAATTAATTTTATTAAAACAGTGGCCGTTATGACCATTTTTTTTGCGAGACGCGTCAACCGTAGCAGAGAATGAGAAGTTGAATTGAAAATTATAAAAGAATTTTATGTACTACCCATATTTTACATTTTAATGTAGATTTTTTTATTATTCTCATTAAAAAATATAATTTATGTTGTTCCGTTGATCCTTACAAAAATAAATCACTTTTTAACATAAACTCTGATTACCTACTTACTTTTAGGTAATTTATCTAACTTATATCATCATGGTTACATCAGTTCAACGAGCTCTTAAGGTACTTGATAACTTTATTGAAAGGAACCCAAAATTTTTGTGTCAAAAAGTTTAGTCTAATAAGGACAACGTTTACGTATAAAAAGTGTTTGTAAACTTTCGACCATTTTTCCAACATTATAAAATAGCTATCTTAACAAGTTTTAGGATAGCAACATCATTTATCATTATCCTCTGCACTTCATTTTCAAATACCAATTTATACACTTAATCAAAATTGACTTACAATGAATTAATAAAGCTTTTTTAAAAATTCCAAATATTACTAAGTTTTAATTAATTTTAAAGGGCATATGAAGAACACCAATGCATCAAAATTCCTTTTTGTCAATGTAGCTGTCGCTAAGTAAGCTACGATTACTAATAAGTAAAAGTAAATGAACTGCTTGGTTCTATGATTCAGTTAACTTTTAAATTCTAAAATTACTTTTAGACGAGGAGCTGCTGAAAATCATTACAAAATATTATAATATATTTAAATTGCATTTCTATTCTAAGGAAAAATTAGAAAAGTACTATGATAAATTTGTATTTCTTTTGTTAACAAGAATGAATTGCTTGTAAAACTTTCAATAAAGTACTCCTAAACTTCTGTTGCGACTTTTAAAACAATTTCTTTGATTAATTTACAAGAAAGTAATCATTTAGAGTTTAAATTTGTTGCAAAAATAAAGTATATTAGAAAATCATTTTTTAAAATAAAAATTACATAAAGGTAATGTCGTCGTCGTATTTTCGTATATGTGGATTTTAATGCTTGAAAATATTGATTTGTTCTATTTTTGAGAGCAAATTAGTTTCAGAAATAATCATCCAATCGTGTTTAAATTTACTCGTATGATGGAGCAAGTTCAAATTTAAAAAGAAATCAGTTTTGTTTACATTGATAAGAGATGAAATTTAATTTACGGAATGAAATTACCGGAGATGGAAAAAAAACTTTTTGGCACTTGATGATTTAATTTTTATAAAAGTATACCTACTATTATGTAGAAGATATTGAAAAGTTAAAAAATGAGATGCTGATTATCTACAAACCAAAACCATTCTTTGCTTGTTTAGCATTGTTTATGTCTAAAACGATAACAGAAACTGCAAAATACAAAATTAACAAACTTAATTTCCAGCTATTTAGTCTTTAATTGTTAATGAAATTGTTTTAAGAAAAAAGAATTCAAAATTTTAACAACGTAGCAATTGTACTACGTGATGCGTTTAATTTGAAAGCATTGTTCCTCAAATTGTAATTTCACTTCAATAAACAGAATTCGAGAATTGTTGCTGCTTTTTTAATTTGTACAGGGTGACAAAGTTCAGATTTTGCATTTTGTTGCCTAATTGTGCGTCATTATCCAAGTTTTGTAAATATTTTAGTATTTATTTCAGAACTTACAAAAAAACCTACAAATAATATTTAACAAAATTTTAGATCTCAAAAACTGTTTTTTTTTAACTACAATCTTCACGTGACTATAGGGCAAAAAATATTGATTTTTTAGTAAAATTCGTTTAGTGCTTTTTTAAAGAGAGTGCAATAATCTACAAACTAGGTTTAAATATTTCAATGTCTACAATCAACGGTTTTCAAGTTCTGAATTAAATTAAGTATAAAAATGTCGAAAAATTCGAGTATTTTTGTTTCAAAACCCTATATCTTTTAAACGAAACATTTTACAAAAAAATCAGACGCTTCGTTTCAAATAGAAAATTTAACAAACTATAACTTTTGTTTAGTAAAAATTTTTGAAAAACCAATACATTTCACGGCAAATCAGAAAATAATAAACATGGCAGCTGCAAAACAAAAAATTAAATTATCTACATTGATAAAAATTTTACACAAATTATTCAAATAATGAGGATCAGTCAAATGAGGGTGGTCATTTTGAACATTTACTTAAATGATATAATAGTTTAACCTTAATTAATAAAATAATTTTTCAATAAAAATAAAAATTTTGTGAAATTAATTTTTTGTTTTGTAGCTACCTTGTTTATTATTTTCTGCTTTTCTGTAAATGGATTGGGTTTGGCAAAAAATTTTACTAGACAAAAGTTATAGCCCGTTAAATTTCCTTAAATTCCGTTAAATTTTTGTAAAATGTATTGTTTAAAAGATAGAAGGTTTTGAAAAATATTAAAAAAACTTAAATTTTTCAACATTTTTTTACTTACCTTAATTTAATACTCGATCGTTGATTTTAGACAATAAAAGGTTTAAATCTAGTTTACAGATTATTTCATGCTTTTTAAAAACACAATAAAACACAGTAACTGTGGAAGGTTTGAATTTAGAAAAAAATTTTACTAAATATATTTCTTAGAAAAGTATCCTCTATCACCACTTAAATTATGTAAAGTATAACAGGGGACACCCTGTACATTGCGATGATATTTGCTCTCTTAATTTGAGTTTGATAATAATTAATATTTACAAAATATTTATTTATTTTTAAATGTTATTTTAAATTTCAACTTTGTCTTATCAAATAGGAACAAAAGCCGGTTATCTACATAAAACTATCTGATATGTGTTCTAATTTATTTACCTAAACTTGGTGACAACATTACAATTCAAATTAATTCGTATTATTAATTTAGTGCTTTACTCGGGTTCCTAAAAAAAATTTTTAGTTTAACAATGTTTAATTATATATTTATATATATAGGTCATTCCACCAAATAAGTTCATTTTTACGGGGCGATCCTCGCGGATTATTTTCAAAATTTGTGCAGGTGTTCTCTATGATAAGAAGCAAATTTTCTGAAAGTTTTAGCTCTTAATCTGCAGCGGTTCAAGAGTTATAATTTTTTGAAATTTTGAAAAAAAAATTTTTTTAGCTTTTTCATCAATTTTTCTCACAAGAAAACTTTTCTATTAAAATCCAGGGGAAATGGTATCTTGTTGGAAAAATTCTCAGCTTTCGAATAAAAATATTCATTTTATCATAAACCCTCCAGAAGACCCTTAAAAATCTATTTAAAGTAGAAAAATTGATTTTTTTCAGTGTGCGGCGCAAGGTACTTTGAATTTGACTTTTTTTTCTGAAAGTTGAGAGTTTTTCCTACAAAATATGTTGTTTTCGCGATGTGCATATTTTTTGATCTATCGCAATCAAATTAAACGTAAAATCATAATAATTAAAATACTTTTATTTTTGAACTTTTTTCTGATATTGATACAGTTTTGATAAAAGCATATCCAATTTCATCTTTGATCGGCAAAAAAGTGTGCAATGACTGTGTAGGTTATACATGTGAGGAAAAGTACATCGTATAAAAGCCAGTTTTACAATAGTAATATAAATAAAAGAATAGTTATTCGTTGTATACAATATTCCACTGATTACATGTCGAATACTAATTGACGTTTTACAATTCGATTTGAAACTGCGTATAAAATAAAAATGGCGTTATACTTGGTATATACCACTATTGTAAAACTGACCCTTAGTCACTTACGTGACTTGTTAAACGGATTACAACAATCCACTGTCAACCTTATACGCTTACTCATTGTGATCAAAAATCTAGGAAGTGCAATAATAATTATAAACTCAAGTAATTATATTTTTGCTAAGGTGAAGCGACCACAGAAAGACATCAGTCATCAAATAATCACAAAAAGAAAATAAATAGAGGGGGTAGTGAGCGCCATCTGTATCGTATAAACTCAATTTTTTTAGCGAGCAGTTTGAAATTTTCAAATATTATAATTTAACACCCGTATTCATAAAAATTTCTTAAAGTGTCGCTCAGAAATGTTTTAGTTATAATACTGTTATAGGTTATGGGTTGTAGGTGATTGGTTGTTTTAGGTTATAAACCGCTTATATCCAGGGCCGAGCCACCCATATGTGCTAAATGTGCGGCGCACACAAGCGCCAAGGCAATAAGGACGCCGGATGAAATGCAAGCGCCCATCATTAAAATAATATCTCAAATCAAGTATGTAAAAATTTAATTCGCGTTTTATCTTTCGCAGTAATTACCAATCGGAAGTGAACCGTTTTTACCTATTTAGGAAAATGCTATATAAAATTGCAGAACATATTACTTCAGTCAAAATTTGAGAAATAAAAAAAATATTTATGTCGAAACACAACGACAAAAAAAGAGGCGCTTCATAGGTATTGCACACAGGCGCTGCCGGTGGTCGGCGCGGCACTGCTTATATCAGTCTTATAACAGTATTTTAGCGCTATTGAACGTTTATGAATAATGTTTTTTGACATTTTGCTAGGGCTGCATAAGGCTAATAGCCTTATAAACCTGTTGTAACTTTTTATGAATACAGCTGTAAATATTTACCTGAAATTATTTACTATCGCAAATAATCGTATAACACTTAGAGGATATAACGTTTAATTTGATTGCGATAGAACAAAAAATATGCACATCGCGAAAACAACATATTTTGTGGGAAAACTCTCAACTTTCAGAAAAAAAAGTCAAATTCGAAGTACCTTGCGCCGCACACCAAAAAAATCAAATTTTTTCACTTTAAATGGATTTTTAAGGGTCTTCTGGAAGGTTTATGATAAAATGGATATTTTTATTTAAAAGCTGAGAATTTTTCCCACAAGATACCATTTCCAATGGATTTTAATAAAAAAGTTTTTCTTATGAAAAAAATTTATGAAAAAGTTTAAAAATTTTTTTTTCAAAATTTCAAAAAATCATAACTCCAGAACTGCTGCAGATTAAGGGTTAAAACTTTCAGAGAATTTTTTGCCGCCCCGTAAAAATGAACTTATTTGGTGGAATGACCCATATAATTTAAATATATATACATGACAACATCGTTAGTCATTCAAATATTGCTTAGATTGCAGTCTGGAAATGTATAGAAATTTCTGGAGGGTTATGGAAGTTTCTGGAAGGCTGCATTTAGGTATAAATGCAGAGCGATTTCTAGTGACAAAATTCTAGTTTGAACGTACAAGTGTGAACATAAATAAAGTGTAAATAAATAGTAAAGTGATAAACAATATACCCACCGAGTGTTTAAATAAATACGGACTTAGTGTTAAATAAATTGTAGTGTAATTTAGTATTATAGTTAATCTTAGTGTAGTAATTGTTTTATTGTTATTAACCTTATCTGTGTATAATTTGTGTAGCCCTTTAGAATAAAATAAACGTTTTAATTTTTGTTACATTATTTTTCAACCTTGATTATTTTTAATTAATTAATTACAATATTCTCAAAATTATTATAGCAACTTTTAACCCTTTCAGACACGAAATATGAAGGGGTTGTAAGAAAATTTTCAAACTCAGTATATAAACTTCTTTGATTTTTTGAAGTCCTCTCCACAGGACGCTGTGTCTGAAAGGGTTAAGATTTAAAAACTCTAAAGAATTTGTTTATTTTGATTATTTTCTTGTAAACGTTAAAAATGCGAATCCTGTACAGTTTCAAGAAAAAATTCCTTTCTTAAGAACCCTGAAGATTTGGTTTATTTTGATTATTTTCTTGAAATCGTTAAAAATGTGGAACCTGTAAAGTTTCAAGAAAAAATTCCTTTTTTGAAAATTTTCAAACGCTGCATGTGAACTTGTTTGATTTTTTGAAGTTCTCTCCGCAGGACTCTGTGTATGAAAGAGATAAACATAACTTAGTTAGCTTAATGCTCTCAGGCCAACTAAAATAAATTTTCTTTCTCATATCAAAACTGTAACACTGCAAACAAGCATTGGCACAATTTTCAGCACAACAAAATTTACACACAGTAATTTAAATAAATTTAAAGTTTTAAAAAATAAATTACAAATAATGTTGATATTGAGAAATAGAGAAAATTATTCTAAAAAATTATATTTTATACAGAGAAAAATATAACACTTGAAGGATATATTAATCAATATTTAGAAGAACGTACGATTCATAAACAAATCCTAAACTAAATAGCTCATCAATGCAGGGGTAATTGCATTGTCAATACTAAAAATGATCGATGACTTATTTAATAAACACAAATAATTGAATCTGCATAGTGATAGTCATCAATCAGCTTAAAGAGGCAATCGTTACCTCTACATGTTGTTATGTTAAACTTATTGAATTAAATTACAAATAATTAGGTAATTTTTAGGGGTTCGGAAGTATTTAATAATAATTGACATTTATATTTTTTATTATTTTTAATAAAATTAAATGTTTGTATTGGTTGGCAATCACTTAAAAGCCACATTAACCAGCGAAGCAAGCGGATATACATATTTCGCTTAATATTTTTGAAATAAAAAAAATTGAAATATTTTATGAGATATTTATATTTATGAGATAGCCTAAGAGGTGTATGACACGAGACAATAAATTGTATTCTTAAGCAAGTTTTCGTGCATAATTTCAGTACAGGAAATCATGAACATCCATTACGTAATATTTAATTTTGAATTTTATTATTATGGATTAATGAACTTGACTACTGTCCAAGCCTGGTTGGACCCTTTCTTTATCCCTTTCTTTATGAGACTTCTAACGATTACACAACTTTATCATGAAAGTCGCTAAGTCAATATGATTATAAAAACCACAAACTAATTATTGTTGGACAGAGCTAATCTTTGCCATTTACATTCTAAATCCTTACTGACTGTCGTTTTCATATAAATTAAATCCGTTCACATAGAAATCGGTTTGAAAATCATCACAAGTTAAATTTCAGTTAGGAGTAGGTGGTACTACTAAGTAGCACGTAATCAAATTTTCTCGATTTTGCTAAAATTTATTAAACCTGTAAAATTTGCAGTGGTACATTAATTGCTTCAATTACCTAAAGCTACAGTTTCTATTATTTTTAATTTTAAGTAGTAAATTCTAATAGATGTTATTTCAAAAGTGCAAATAAAATAAAGTAAAACTTATTTAAATAATTTTGAGCTATATTGCTAATTTAGTTAAATTTCAGGAAGTTGTTAAATAGTTTAGTCTTGAAAATTAATCCGAACTTAAATGCCAACATTAGTATAAAGTTCCAGCAATTTCGAAAGGATTTGTGCTAAATAAAATAAAATTTGCATTGCAAGTTTTCAAAATAACTAAATCTGAATTCAGCGACTCTTGACTTCAAACATTTCACATTTGCTTATCTCGTCTAGCACAATTTATATTTTTTTCAATTTCATACAACTTGAAGCGGACTCTAATTTTTGAAAATAAAAAAATCCGTTTCCTGACTTTATAGAAATACGAATTGATAGAGCACGTTTGTATTAAAACCAGATTTTATAGGTTACAACTTTTCTCCATTCCATATACAGCATACAAAATAAGATACAGATCGGTAAACATTAGGGAATAAAAAAATTGATGTTGAACAAGCATCTAAAAGCTTTATCGCAAGATTTTAAAATAATATCTTTTACTGCTAAGTATAATGCTATTTTTTTAAATAAACTACAGAACTTCAAAAAATTGATTCCATTCACCCTAAAGGGCAGATATAAAAAAGGATATTTCGAGAAACGATAGATCTATAAAAATTTAAAATTTTAGATAAATAAAAGAATTGTATAGGGAGCGACAAATTTTGATTACAGTTTGAAAATCACAAACTAAATTTTTATTTTACCGATGGCAATGGTAAAATAATGATGTTAAAACGAAGAACTAAATTAAACTGAAAGAAAATTTCACAAATCTTAAGCAAATGTACATTTATGCATAAAATTCACACTAAAATATAAAACAATTTATGGGTTTACAATGCCCACTCTAATTTATTGCGGAAGTGTTATTTTAAGCTATGCTGCAGATGATAGTCATAAAATTTGTGTTCTCTTTAAAATTTTTGATTCAAATAATTTATAGCAATTTAAAATAGGACTAATAACCAACAATTAATTAAGTGACCGTAGACTTTTACACAGTACTGTAAATATATAGGGCTTTTTTTTATATTCTTTTTATATTTTTGCAATTTAGTAGTAGGTCTATTCAATCCAGTGTCGCCAATCGCCGGGTATTAATACAAATTTTCAATTTTTTAATTTGGGATTTAATTTATTAGAAATTATAGAAAAATGCGGAACTATTTTTTTTGACCCGTCAGGCAATGCCGCGTCGTTCTGTAAGTTCCGTCCCGTTTCATCCCGCACGTCTCGCGGATCTCGCGGGACCCGCAAGTCCCGCACGCAACGCTTTTGAGCTTGTGATTCTTTTCTTTTAACGGTTCTTTTCTTTTCAATGAAATTGCAGTACGTTCTCTGGATAAGGAATTACAAACCTTTTTTTTTGTATATTTCTTTGTTGTTGATAATGAAATACATAAGGTACATATTGGTTTTATGGATTATAGATTTGATTGGTACACAATAAAATACAATACCATTTCATTGGTATTGTATTGTATGGCATTGTGGATACTAGCAACACCAGCAACTAAAGTACCAAGTGAATTCAATTTTAGTTACGCTGGTTTAAGCCAACTTAATATTTGTTCGATCAAATAAAGATTTATTTAAAATGCATGTATGATGTATTATCTGTAATTAAGTATGTAATTGGCATTCCGCCCGCGCAAGACTAAATTGGCATCTCGTCCCGCGCGGGAATAATTGACATCACGTTCAGCGTAAAACTGTATATTTCGTTCTTTCGAACGGGACAGGGCGGGACGGGACGGAATTTTTCACATCCCGCATTCTTCTCTATTAGAAATATCTCTTTAGTTTTAATTTTTATTTAAACATTTCAAGTTTAATGTTTTTGTTATTATTTTAAAGAATTTTTTTGTTTTTTCTGATTTTTTTACGGTTGCAGTCGAACTTCCAGTACTTTATTAATTGATAAATAATTTGGAGGGGGAGGGGGGGGTAACCCCTTAAACCCCCCCTCTTTCTCCCCTTAAATACAGCCCTGATCATATTCAAAAATAAATTTAAAATAAAAAATATAAAACTCAGTCTTATTCGTTCCCAAAAATTTGTTAACACCTTTGATTTTGCTTTATTGGTAGATTTTCAAAAAATAACTTAGCATCATTAATAAATTTGGCATTTAACTAACAAATGGTTTGGTCAAAATCTGTTCCTTATTGGCTGTTCATGAAATACGTCATACAAAATTTCCTTTGCAAATTTATGAGATGGCTCTTTAGAAAAATACAAATACAAAATAATTGATAAATACTTTTACTATATCAAATTTTTTAGAAAAACCAAAAAATAAACAAAACACTTTTTAGAACTAAAATGTTTTAAGTTAACTTGTAAATGTAAATAAATGTAAATGATTTAAGTTAAGTTTATGTTTTGTTTTATTATAATGTTTTACTTTTTATTTAAAAAATAAAAATTACAACATCGCTCTTAAAACAAACAATAAACTTAACAAATTTATTAATAACGCGAAATCATAATCAGACATTTTAACTAAATCAGGGTTTATGCAGAGCCACTCTAACCACAGGGCTAAATGGGCTATTCGCTACGTGAGTCGGAAAAGAAGGGATACGAATACGGGTCGTAGCGCCCATGGTGACAGCTTTGTGAATGAAATCTGGAAACGACGAGACAGCTGTCACAAAACGTCAAACTCGAACGATTATATTTTTATGGTTATATTTAGAGACCGGATTATATGCAACTTAAAATTGTCGAAATATGCAACATCAAATTTAAATAAATACTATAAAAATAGTGTTATTTTTTCAGTAGTAAGGTTGTACCTTCTTCTATCAATTAATATATTTTTATAATTAGAAAATATCGGTACTTTTGTAATTATCACCTCTGGCAAAGTTGATCCCGATCGTAAAGGTGAAATATTTTTCTCACAAAATCGACAGTATAAAATATTTCCGTCGTAATTAAATGATTATATTAATCTAGTATTTTGGCCAGACAAGGATACAGCCCAAGGATATGTAACAGAATGTTTTTATCTTGACCACAATAATACAAGAGTCATAATAATTGATTGTACGGCATTCAAAAGTTAATCAAGTTAAATCAAAAATTGCTGGAAGAAGGAAAAGTGATTCCAGATCACAATTGAATAACATGCTTGAATATGGTGACATAATTTTAGCTGGCAAAGGATTTCCAGATATACGTACAGGACTTGATAACAGTAGCAAAGAAACATAAAATGATACAAAATTTTAAACCAAAACAAACAACTCTAAACAATTTACAAAACAGTTTTTTATAAAAATTTTAAAACACGACAATAACAATGAAAATATTTCCAGATTTAGTTTACTCCATCGAACCAACAGGTGATGTTCAAGACATTCTCATCTCATAGCGATTGATATAAAATCGAGTATCCCGTTTATATCTCAAAATTTGTATATTATTGTTTTATGCAATGAAAATATTTCCGGATTTAGTTCATTCAGATGGCGCTACAAGACATTCACATAGCGAATAGCCCCGGGGCGTCCCAAAAGGCTTGGGACGTCAATTCTTATTTTGATGTTTTTTAACCCTAAAAAAGATAAAAAATTATTTACAACATTCTTTGAGACAGAGCAAATTAAATGATATGAGTATTTTATAGTATACAGAAAACGACTTATTTAACAACTTAAATACGAGTGATATTATATTAATAAATTTGTTAAAGAAAAAGCTAGGAAAATAAATATATAAATTATTTTTGTTTTTTGTTACTCTAAAGTTTGTTTCTGTTTATACAGGGTGTCCCCGGATACACTTTACATAACTTAGGTGCTGATAGAGGGCACTTTTCTATAAAGAGACCAGCAGTGTGGCGCAATGCTTAAATCATCATGCTAGGACGCGGTAAACCACGGTTCGCTACTCGATCATGTCCACGCCGCACTGCTGTGATCTAAATAAGCCCAATATCAATCTATGGGCTATGAAAAGTCCACGGTAGTGGTTTGATACGATCGCTGGTTGAGTAACAAGCGGGAGTTCCGTGTTCGAATGGCGAACCTACGGAATATCTCAGCTCGGCCTTCCTGCGAGTATCAACACTCTGTGAAGGGGTGCACAATAAGTTTAAGCTTCAGTGCAGTGGGTTTAGTACCACAGCCCATTACAATAATGAATAATGACACTTTTCTATAAAACATTTTTAACAAAATATTTTTTTTAAATTCAAGCCCTTGAGAGTTAGGCCTCTTTAAAGCATTTTTTTTAATTTCCACCTTCATGTGGTTATAGCACAGAAAATATTGATTTTTAGGTAAAAATAGATTTTTTTTTTAAGAACGTGAAATAATCTACAAACTAGATTTAAACCTTTTATTGTCTAAAAGTAACGGTTTTCGAGTTATAAATTAAAGTAAAAAAATTTTGAAAAACTCGAGATCTTTCTATTTTGTTTCTTTTCAAAACTCTGTATCTTTTAAACGTAACTTTTTATATTACAAAAATTCTGATGCCCCATTCAAGATAGGAAAATTAACGAATTACAACTACTGTTTAGTAAGATTTTTTGAAAAACCAATCCCTTTCACAGAAAATCAGAAAATAGTAAACAAGGTATGTTCGCGCCACTTTTTGAATTGGGACCATGTCCAAGAGGTTGTGGGCAAGCGCGAACAGAGAGACGACGAACCGACCAACGTGTGTAAGAAGTGTGTGTGTGTGTGTGCCTTTTCCGTTTTCTTCAAGTGTTTTTTCTGGTCGACCATACAACCAGCTGAATAATTGACCACACCTAGCGGCATCGTAGTAGTGATTTTCAGTAGTGATCCTATTCCTTCATTTCCCTTCCTCTTATGCTGATCCCCATCCGAAGAAGAAAGAGAATTAGGAAGATAAGCTTGGTAAGTCACTATACCTGTTAAAACATCATAAATACAATCGGGAACCTATAATTTACAGTCCACTTGGAATCGTCTTATCCCAGTTCTATTTGAGGTGAGATTTGGGCCAAACAAGGTAGCTACAAAGCAAAAAATTAAATTAGGTAATTAATTTTATTGAAAAATTATTTTATTAATTAACACATCTTTTAAAACAATAACGACTGTGTATTGAAAAGTGTAGTCATTTTGAATTTATTTAAACAAAGTAATAGCTTAATTTTGATTTCTTAATAAAATAATTTTTTGCAATTGCGGGGCTAAAGTAGTCACTTTCCACCCCGATTTAGGGTTTAAAATAGCATTTTTTTGTCCTAGGACAAAAAAGTAGCCACAGCGGGCAAAAATGAAAAAAAAAGTGTTAATACTTTTACCTGATACCTGAATTCCTAAAGGTATACCTAAGGGTAATACCTGGAGGTATAATTCAGGTGGCAACACCTCGTGGTGTTTTTAATTTTTAATTAAAAAATTAAAAATTATGCTTTAAGTTTCGTAATTGCTGGAGTTCTTACTTTACCTCTCGCAATTGCAAAAAATAGTATAATATAGTACACCTCGGGAATAAAGTGACTTTTGACCTGAGGGTAATTGCTACCTTCGGCTAAAGCCTCGTGCAAACAAACCTTTACCCTCAGATCAAAAATTGGTCACTTTATCACTTTGTTGCATAATGTACCTACTATTTCAATAAAAATAAAAATTTTGTAAATTTAATTTTTGCAATAGCGGGGGTAAAGTACTCACTTTAGACCCCGATTTGCAGGTCTAAAGTGACCGTTTGTTGCCCAGGTAAACAAAAAGGTGACGAAGTGGGCAACAAAGTAACTTTGTTGGTTCTAGGTACAACAGTGGCTGACAGTTGGCAATAGTTACTAGAACGGTTAATTTACTTTGCTACTTTGTTACTATCGACCACGCGGTTTATCAAAAAAAAATCCACGTGAAAGTGGAAATTAAAAAAAAGTTTTTAAAGATATCTAACTCTCAGAGACTTGAACTTAGAAAAAAAAATTTTTGTTAAAAATATTTCTTAGAAAAGTGTCCACTATCACCACCTAAGTTATGTAAAGTGTATCCGGAGAGACCCTGTATATATTTTTTATTTTTGTATTAATTTTGTGTTTTCGTTTAGGGTAATAGTAATAAATTGACTTTTTCTATTTTGTATTTGTGTGTTTTCTTTTAAAGAGAGGCTAATTAATTTTAATAGCCCAGAGGTATATCTTAGGACGGCCCTGGGTTTAGAAGCTCATTTGTGAATGCTCTCAAAAATACATTGGTCATACCGGTAGATCTTTCAAAACACGATTTGATCAACACACACGATCTCACGGACTTACAGATGGAAAATCGACTTTCGCGAAACACCTACTAGACACAAACCATAAAAAGGGGGGGGGGTACGAAATTTTACGCATTGAACAAAAAAGTAAAAAACTGAAACTTTTAGAAGCTATCGAAATTAATAAATTAAAATATTCATCTTTACTACTAAATAGCATTGTTTATCAATGTAAATAGTCAATCTAACTTAAATAACTCACCCCTACTAAACCTTTTTAATAAATAATACCGGACCCCCCCCCATTTTCCGTATTAACAAAAGTACTCTCGCCCCCCTCTTTCTAACTTAACTTACCTCCACCTACATTATTTCTTTTATATTAATAATACCCTTACCCCTCTAGTAAATTAAAATTAATTTAATTATAAATACTTTAAAGAACTAAATAATTTAGTTCTTTCTAAAATTTAAAAGAATTCTTACGTCCTATCATCGAGAGAGGGGGGGTGGTCAAAATCTCTTATTATTGAGGCGAAGCACAATTTTCTTATTTTAGCTTATACATTATTGAAATGTAATATTTAAACGCCCCTTAACCAACGTTTGTCAAATTTAGCAGATAATTATTTAAAATTTTTAAGATATGTATTTATATATTTTCTATAATTACCTCTGTTTATTACAAATTTCTATACTTATATAGTATTTTAATACAAAGTTTCCACATCATTCGCATACTATATGTTTAGGGCGACTAATAATCCGCCTGATCTGCTACTTTAATGTTAGTAACTTAAAATTGGTTAGATGTCGCTAGTGAAATCTTGATGTCATCAAATGAACTATTTAATATCACCAACAAAACAGTGAGGTTATAAGGTTAACAAAATAATACATTTTTTATATAAACTTAATTTTACTTTTAACGCTAGCCATGAATCTAACGTGGACAGAAATAGAAAAGAAAAAACTTTTGGAAGCGTTGCAAAAATATGGAGTTGGTGATTTGCAAGTGATTGCGAAACATGTTGAAACAAAATCGATTGGAGAATGCGAATATGCAATTAAATTATATGAACAAGCCGCAATAGATTCTCTCAAAGAAAATTCAACGAAGGATAAGGTGAGAGAAGCACCCATCGACAAGTGGATCAACTTGATGAGAAAAATTTCACCCGACAGTTACAGTTCTAAAGATATTGCCACTGCGTTTAAATTAATCGCACAATACGAAGATAAACAGGACAGTAGTGTAAATTTAAGTGAATGTTACGATTTTATTGCAGAATTAATGTGTGGAAGACCACCCAAAAAATTAGATAAAGAAACCGAACAGTTTTTACTTTTGTGTATTGTGAAATTGTCTGACATTGTTAATAAGCAGGATAGTGTGAAAGAAACTAACTATTTAAATAATTTAAAATATGAAGATATTGTATCAAAATCTTATGGTAGCAAAGCATCTGTTGTATCCGATCCTGCTATCAATGTACTTAAAGTACCTAAAGAGCTTCTTAAAATGAAGAAATTTAGCAATTAATCTTGTAATTTTGTTTTGTTGTGTTTAAAATCTAATTTATTTCATTATATTTACTATATTTTAATAAAATACATTTTTAAAATTATAACGGTTTTAATATTATATAGATGGCGCTGTGTAATTTGTATTTACCAACTTGCAAGTGCTTACAACTTCAGTAGTTCAATTGCTTCGGTTCCTTCAGTCAGTATAGAAAGGATTAGTGAGTTATTCTGTCGGGTGTTAACTTAAATTTTGATCAAAATTAATTTAATGAAAATATAGCATGTATATATTATTGCAAGTTCATAAAGGTTTAAGTGTTTCCAAAGTGGAATTTCATTTTTAAGTAATATTTCGCTGTTTCAAGGTTATGTTTACATTTTTAAATTGTTCCACTTTGTAGGTAATAAATTAAGTATAAGTGGAATAAAATTGTAAACATCTACAAATCGTTATGGCTCCCGTTCCGTTGGAAGGATTGCAAACCCCCGTAGCAAACAATATGGTGCAACCATTTGGTGGTCCCCAAGAGGGTAGCCGAGGAGGCCAAATATCTTTGGCAATGTTAATGGACTTTATTGTGCAACGTACTTACCACGAATTGACTGTTCTTTCTGAATTGTACGTATAATTCATTTTTAAGGCAAAATTTTTTAACACTTAATTTGTAGATTACCTCGAAAAATGGACATGGAACGAAAAATTGAAATATATAATTTTGCAATACGTACCCGGCAATTATTTGTTCGATTGTTAGCTTTAGTTAAATGGGCAAGCAGTGCTTCAAAAGTTGAGAAATCTGCCGTAAGTAGTTTTAGAAAACCTTAATTCATTTTATAATTTTAATTTCTAAACTGGTTTTTTCTTGAAAAAGAACTTTATTAAACCTTACACATCCAATTAGTTACTGCCAAAATTTAGGCAAAACAAACAAATTTTGTAGTAGGCTATGTTTATTATGGCAAATTAATAACTGGCGTTTATTTTTATGCAGTTGTCACTTGGTTATTTTATAAAATTTGTAATTTTTAGCGCATTAACGCATTTTTGGATAAGCAACAATGCCTGTTTGTTGAAACTGCTGACATGCTAGCGAGGATGGCACGCGAAACTTTAGTTCAAGCACGTCTTCCAAACTTCCATATACCTGCTGCCGTTGAAGTTCTCACAACTGGATCCTTCAATCGACTTCCAGCCTGTATTAGAGAAAAGATTGTTCCTCCAGATCCCATTACCAACACAGAAAAGCGAACCACTTTATTGCGATTAAATCAAGTAATACAACATAGGTTGGTGACCGGAAACTTGCTGCCTCAAATGAGAAATTTAAAGGTAATTTGTTGCTCGTAGGAATTAGTTTAGTCAACATGTCTTCAGAAAAGATTTAGCATTGAAATAACATTTTTTTGTTTAAATTGTAATCAGGAAAGTCGTCTCGAATTCAAATGAGAGCATGTGTAAATTTTTATAAATAATATAAAAATTACAAAGCTATAAAAACAAATGTTGGTCTAGTTCGTATAGTCTTATTAGATACAGCCTTCTACAGAACTCCAATTATATTTTTAAATAATTTTCTTAATGCCAGAAAGATATCCTATTTGACATGAAATGGCCCCTATGTAAGGCATTCTTGCATCACGTAATTAATATTATGCTATTTGATTTGACTTGGAATTCTTTATAAATTAACTGAAATTATTTATAATTGGTTTTTGGTTAAAATTATTGTAAATTCAATCTTTCTATTAAAACTTAAGGTTTGTTCGTTTTTCATATGTAACCTAGTACAGGTACATTTACAGTCTACAAACGAACACGTTTTACCATTCTTGGTGTAACAACAACAATAAATATACTTATACAACAATTATACTTGAAAATGCAAGTTTAAACAAGTCATGATGATACAACGACCGTACAAAGTGCTGAGTGGACCGATGCTTCTACAAAATTCTTAAATCAATTATATAAAGAAAATCATCGTCAATAAAATTTGCAATAATAGTATCGTCCATTTTAATTCAAAATTTTTACAATTGACAACTATTTTCGTTGTTAGGTATTTTTACACTACTGTATACTGACTACACTAATTTACACCGATCTTGTGGCTGGTGTAACTTGGAGTAACGTTACACTGACAAACGAACACAATCAGTTTATTCGCACTGTGACAAATGATCGAAATTTTCTGCGGTAACTTGCTCGGAGTAGACAAACGAACAGACCTTTATAGTTTTACTTTTTGTTTATCTTTATTCAAAAACAAAGGAAATTGGAATATCATTCTTTTTATTTGATTCTTCGATTAATATCGATTGAAACCGGAATACTCAATAATTTATTTGTAAACAAAAATACAGCACACCTAGCTTGCGTCATCCTTACATACTTGGCATACTTAAATAATTTATCTAAACTATATAGAGACAAATTTGTGAAGTGTTTTTAGATTGTGGAGAAGAAAAGAGGTTTTCACACACATCAAACAAACCTGAGTTTACATATTATGTTAAACATGCACGGTGTGTATTTCGACGCTTTTCTGTCTAAGTATCAAGCCTCGTACATTAAATGAATTGACAAGTTTTTTTTTAAACATTCTGGTTTGTAAAAATTTATATTTTGAACCTTGAAGTCAGATTAACAATTAAATTATGCGATAAAAATGTGGTACACAGGGTTGTGGGCTGAAATAAATAATTTAGGTCAGATTTGTTCACTGCTGAGTGCAGGTTTTGTACCACTATCTTAAATCAATGTAGTTTATATAGTTAGGGTTTACTTCAAGATGAAGTTGAAATTTCTAGAACTTATCGACAAATTTGTACTTGTTCTGGTTCATGCAATCTTGGACCCTGTTATGGGTTTCAATAAAAAAAAATTAATTTCAATTATTTCTATACAAAAGTAACCAATTTAATATTATTTTATTTCTGGTAGATTGAAAATGGACGTGTAACTTTTCATGTGGAACATGAATTTGAGGTATCTTTAACTGTAATGGGAGACGGTCCCAATATACCGTGGAGATTACTTGAAATTGATATATTGGTTGAAGATAAAGAAACTGGAGGTAATATTAAAGTTTTTATTAAATAATTTATTGAATTTGCATTAACATTTCTTTTAGATGGAAAAGCTTTGGTTCATTCATTGCAAGTGAATTACATTCACCAATTAATTCAAAATCGATTGGTAGATAATCCATCACCACTAACCGAAGTTTACAATTGTTTACATTTCTTCTGTCAGTCGTTACAGTTGGAAGTTTTATATTCACAAACTTTACGATTAATGAGAGATCGTTTGAATACTCACATTCATGTTGATGAGTATTATCCTGGAAATCGTTTGGCCGTCTCATATTGGCGGGAACTTACTTCGAAATGCAAAGAACTTGCAAACAAGGATCCCAGATCTGAATTAGGGTATAGATTGACCATCCAAGTTGATGCACATGATCGGGCCAGACCATTGTCGGTAGTACATTTACCATCTTTAGGTAACAAGGAAAGTGAAATTGCGGATCGGGCGATACGATCTGAATTTTTGTCTATGGAGCGCCTTTTAGTACATACAATCTACGTCAGAACACGTAGTCGTTTGACTGACATAAAACAGGAACTGCAAAACATGCTTAAGGACGTTGATTGTGAGTTTTTCAATAACAAACTAGACCAAATTTTGTAAGTTTTGTTTTAGGTACGCTACAAGGATCTCCTGCGATACTTTCAGTCGCAATTTTACAACCTTGCTTACGTGCAGAACAATTACTAATTACGGTTGACACTCACACTGGAATGCTGCAATGTCACGTACCTCAATACGATCCGCCACTTATACCAGAACTTCAAAATTCATTAAATGGTGATCACTCTCGTTTAGCCGTACTTATTAGTGAGTTGAGGTGAGAATTGAATTGCATTTTCGTGAAAATTGTAAAAACTAAAACTTTTTTTTATAGATATTGGATTACTCAACGACGCTGCGAAAAAACTTTACAACACCTGCCAGCAGTTGCATCTGAAAAGTTACCTTTGCTTCACCTACCAGATCATCCATTAACAAAAATTGGAAGACACCGAATGTACGTTCAGTTACATCGTCATCCAAATGTTATTCTTGTAAGTATAACATGATTTTTTAAAGTTTATAATAATAATGGTTGATACAAATACTTCTAAAGCTACCTGCTTAACTACTTTCTCCCAAAGTTCTAATTTAATTTTCATTCTTTTGCAGATTGTGGAACTTAAGGAAAGGGACAGCAGTCCATGTGAATTGGATTTCTCTTTTTATTTGGCTGTTGTGAAGCATTCCAGTATTGAAGATAATCCTGATGATGAGAGCATTGAAGCTGAAATTCCTAAAGTTTACTTAAAAGTGCAATCTTTAATTGAGTTGGACACTTTTGTAGCCACTCATGGCCCTTTCACAAGTGTAGATGGTAATTATTTTAATAAGTTATGAAACAATTATATAATTTCAACTATTATAGACTCCGATCATATGGAATCAGGCAAAAGGAAAGCTATTTCAAAGTTAGACTCACCACCAAAGAGATCTAAACAACCCGCTTATTTTATATCTGAACTAGCTCATGTTGTTGCTATGTGTGATGAACGATTACCATTTGTCACCTTGGCTACTGAAGTATAACACCAATATTTTAATTATTAATACAATTATTTAACTTTTATTTTTTTAGCTTACTAAACGCAACATTTTTCATCAAGGCTTACAAGTCGAGGCTAATGCTACTGGTTTGGTTTTAAAGCTTCTCCAGTTACCTCCACCCACAACTGAAATTAAAGATTCTCCAGCTTGGCAAGGTTTATTGAAACGTTTGCTTTCGGTTTCGATTCGTGTTCAGAGCAAAGGAATGCTTAAGAGTTGGATGCTAGAATATGTATTCTATTCGAGTCCACTTTTAAGTACTCACCCAAAAGAGCAAGGTAAATATCTCAAAAGAAATTTTAATTATAAATAACTGATGAAATTTTTCAGGTTCAAGAAGACCTGTTTATTTTCAATACGACATGGGAACAGTGGATACAATTTCGAAAACCGTCGATTTACTGCTCAGCGATTGGGCACAAATTGTACACTTGTATTCCATCGTTCACGATTTAAGTGAGTATCTCGGCATAGGTATGAAAGGAAAGCACGAAATCGTAAATTTTGGTTACTAAATATTTCATTTCAGAAAAGTACAATCTCTCAAGTTTGTTCAGTGTTAAATCCTACAGCTACAGCAAATTAGTATTGTGTTATGGACCAGAAAAAGGAGCAATGGTTTCGATTTCCTGGAATAATAATGAGAAAGCATTTAAGTTATCATTTGGTGCCAGTAACTCGGCATTAAATGCCCACTCCTTGGTCAGGGAGCAACTTGAAGCTTATCTTAACGAATACAGAAATTTAGCACAAATTGTACAGCTTCTGTATGAAACTTACGAACCGTTAATTTCAATAAGTAAATTACCAACTTTGCCACAACTTGGTGTTCACAACACGAGACCCCAAGTTCCTGTTCAAACATTTACAGTAATGGCCCAATCGTGCACAGGTATACGACTTGCCTATCAAGGAATGTATTGCATTGAACTGCGTTTACGTGGAGGTGGTTTGGTTTCACTAAGAGACGGCGCCTATAGTCACTTTGATAGAAGCAATGTGATTGAAGCTTTTAATCCCACTCCGGGCTTGAAAGCCTTTTTGTCGAAATATGTGGATGAAAGTGCCGTTTTCAGACGTCGATCACAATCGGAAGATGACAATCCACCATCTCCAATTTCGATGGAAATTGAAGGCACCGGTAGTTTTCTGGGGCATCATAAAGGACCACAATCGCCTGCACAACAACGTGAAGCTGGGCTGAGATTCCATCCACCACTTACACCTCCATCTGGTTCTAATCCACATACTCCGGCCAGCCCACACACTTCTAATATTAACCAAACCACTACTCATACTAGCTTTGGCTCCAGCCCAGCGACATCGTTCAGTCTTGCATCACCCAACTCCTTACCAGGAAATATAAATCCAAGTCCGTTACCTGTTCTTCCACACCCTAGTCCTAGTTCTGGCTTGGTTGCAAATTCGCCTTTAAACCCACATGTACCAAGTCCTGGAGGTTTGTTATCCAACTCTTCTCCAGGTCCAGTGGGCGCTAGCTTACCAGGTCATTCTCCAGGAAGCAGTTTTTTACAAACAGGTACATAACTTTTTAAATTAATAAAGCCACTTTTAAAGCAAATTTTATTGTTCTTAGGTCACACAGATGGCAGTCCTTTTCCATCATCACAAAGCATGGCATCTCCTGCAGCTTCAAATTGGCCCGGTTCACCCAGCGTACCACGTCCATCACCTGCAAGACCTGGTCAATCACCTGGCGGTCATCCTCTTATGCACAGTCCACAATCAGATTTAAAAACAGGTATTTTTTATTTTTTTTATTTGTTTAAGAAGTAAAAATATTAATTCTTTTTGTAGGTGTTCATTTGTCTAGAGTTCTTCCTCAAAAATCATGGGCTGGTGCTATACCTACCTTATTGACTAATGAAGCTTTAGAAACTTTATGTTGTCCATCACCTCATCCTCAAGGTTTACCGGGACCAGAATTAGCACCCTTGGAACGTTTTCTTGGTTGTGTATTTATGCGTCGACAATTACAAAGATTTGTACAGAGCGAAAATTATGTAAGTAAACAATCTTCGTTACAATATAATAAATCAACTCTTGTATTTTTATTGAATTTGTAATTTCTAAAACTGTCTTTTATCATTTCGACTCACTTTTGAATTTAATTTTAGTTTACGTTGATTCAAGCAAATGAACCAGGAGTTATTCATTTTAAAGTAGCTGAAGCATTGCAATGTAGAATCTCATTAAATCCTCAACATTTGCAATCATTACATTTAAAAGTAACCCAACTACTTGAACATAAGGACGGTTTGACCTTGGATGAGCTACAGGTTTGTTAAAATTTTGTTTTTTGTGAATATCGGCTAACATTACCTTTCAGATTATTGAAATGTTTTTTGACACAAGAGCTGCTGCTCCTCCGTATAAACCAAATTCAATGTCAGGATTTTGTTGCATTCTGAATGTGCCCACCAATGTTTTGAGAGATTTTGTTCAAATT
This sequence comes from Cantharis rustica, assembly GCA_911387805.1. Taxonomy (NCBI): domain Eukaryota; kingdom Metazoa; phylum Arthropoda; class Insecta; order Coleoptera; family Cantharidae; genus Cantharis; species Cantharis rustica. The sequence continues at coordinate 45,035,111 of OU426879.1, forward strand.
ATGCGACTGGATCTGAAGCCACAAATAGGTCAACAACAAGGATTTAAGTGGTCTGTGCAGTGGATGTTAAGGATTCCACCTTCGGCGATACCTCTGGTTCCAATAGGAATGGCAGCTTGTATGGTTTATCGCATTAGAATTTTATTTTTCGTGAGTGGAAAAATCTTGGTAAAATATTTAGTAATAATAATTAATTATTTTTAGTTGCAAGTAACTCGTATTGGAATTCAATATCCAAATAATATGGAGCCCTTATCTTTGGTGATTCCTTTGATATACGATGTGGCTTCAAATACGACCCAATTAGCTGAAAAGAAGGATACACCTCCAACACCTGCAATGACGGCAGTTAATCAGTTACTCAAACAATTTGCACAATACCAAACTGCTCATAACGAATGCTCTTTATTTCCTGCTGTTCGAGATTTATTAATAAACTTAACTCTACCATCAGAACCTCAACAGCCGATGCCCGCACTAGGAGCTGTGCAGCAAATTCAATCACCTGCCATGCAAATGGGTCAAAGTGGACAACCAGGTTATCCTGTTAATATGCCGATGGGTATGATGGGACCACAATAGTATTACCATAATAAGCATGGCTTAAAACTCCATTACCACTTGTAATTAAAATAGTGTTAAGTTGTTACTGTTGCCGTAACTTTTCTATTACATTGATTAGAGTTCAGTACCTGAACCAATTATACAATAATTGATAAATATATTTAATTTTCTTGCAGCAGCAAGTTTATCTAATGTACAGATGATTTTATTTAATAAATAATATAAAACTATCAAGTTAATATTTATGTTAGTAACCTTCTCTCTTGTCAACTAGGTTATTCTACATACATAGTTCTAATAATATTAGTCTTACTTTGACAGGAAATGAAAAGTTCAAACTTTTGGAAGCTTACCGAAAATAAGAGAATAAAATGTATTCTTAAAATTTTATTGTTATTGTCATGCATCATTAAAAGATATAATAGTTAAAATTAATACGTTTTTGGTATATTTTGCAGTTTTAACTTATCGTAAAAAGAGTTAGCTGACGTTGGGTTCGTGGTGCAAAGAGATTGAATTTGGGTATTCCTCTACTGCAGTCCCAGTATGGCACATTTCTGAAGTCTTCAATATTATCAACACCACGATAAGATAATTGGGCCTGAAGATAATTCCACATCAGAGTGACTGCATCTATGCTCTTCTGCCTAATAAATTAACACTTAAAATGCGATTTTTTAACTAAACTCTTATTTACTTTTTTTTTATACTTAGTTCCAAAATTATAATTAAGCAAATTCCATACTAAAAAGAAAAATTCTTATTATTGATTTAAATTGTCTTGGTATTTAAAACAAAGAGAAGTAGAAATTATTCAAATGTATTCTACCTTTGATTTAATTATAAAATTACAGTTAAATTGAAATGCAAAATAGTTACGAAGTAGTACACGTGTAAAATACGAATTAATATCATATTTCAGCACTTCCACTTCTCTAAAGTCTCTTCCATAAATAAACAAAGTTTAACTAGTATATTTAATCAAAGGGATTTGGTTAGATTATTCCCAATTGGCATTGGATTAGGTAATCACGTAAGTTTGTATAGGATCAGTAAGTTGGAAATTGTTATTTTATAAAAGAGCTTTAAGAACCTGGGGACTCTTTCAAATTATTGATTTATCAACATGATAAATGTTATAAATAAAAAAAAACATACTCTGATAAAACTAATTAAAAAAATAAAGAACGGCCAAAATTAGTTTGGAAGAACCGATAAGTAGGATACAAAAGTAGTTGCATATTTCATGAGTCTTAAATAATTCGAATTTTTCTATAATGGTGATGGTGATTATAACAAATGTTGAATCGAACAAGTTTGATTCGAAAATACAAAATTACTCCTCATATTTCAGTGTATTCTACCAATATCAAAAACTGAACTATTAGCAAAAATATATTCAAATACAAAAATCTAAAAATATCGTTTTTTATTATTTACATTAGAAAATATTTTTGTGTAAAAAATTTAGATTTGTGTTTATTTTCAAAATAAACCAGTTACTCAGACTACATCAACATTATTGATCTAAGCAGCTCAGGGTTGACAGTTTAATATTATTTGATGATTTTGTGATATCAATAGAGAAGATTGCTGTGGCAAACCAAAACGGAAACGACGCTGCGATGCTGGAAAAAAACGGGGACCAAATAAAAAAAAGCGTGGCTGCCCTCGTCCTCCATCGTGTGGTAGACAGGCAGTAGTCTCTGATAATGGAGAAATGTCTGACAGTAATTATTCATCATGTTCCACAATTTCACTCGACTATAAACGTCGCCGTAGAAATTATAATCAACGCTACCGTACCCAGTGGCGGTTTTACCCTTAGGTCAAATGGTCAATGACCTCCCAAAATATTTTCCAAAACATATTTAGGTATTAAAATAAAAATATTTATTATATAGGTTAGATTATTAGGTATCTTAAATGTTAAAAAAATATTTTTACTTGAGTATGAGTAGTTATTTTTACATTTTTTTACCCTTGCATTCAGCGAAATTTTCAAAAAACGCGCTACCCGCGCCACGCACTATCTCTTTACATTACCTTACACGACTTAAATGAGCATCAACGAGTACGCCCGGGTCAATACGAAAATTGCCCCAGTAGGTTTAAACGGAGCCGAATCGAATATGTGAAATTCAACGAAGAAAACAAGGACAAACATATCGCAATTTTCCTTGTGTTGAAGAAAGCATTTCTCTTAGTCTTAACGCGTGCAGGTCAACAGCCAGCTGTCGTGTGAAACAATATAAGTACTTAGTAGAAATCTGTTTGCACGTGCGTGATAGAGATGGAAGATCGGAAATCTGTCGCTTGGCCGACCGTCAAGCTTGTATATACCATAGATAAATCATACCAGATGCTCTATTCAATGTTAAAAAAGTGGAAACAATTTTGCGACAACAGCGCCGCAATTGGCAGTTCTCCGAGCTAAAAAAAATTAGCGGCACATTTAAATGCACTTGAAATGTTCTATTTATTGAAAATAATGAATAAATCAACAGTAAAAGTTTAAAAAAAATTTGATTTGATAACTAACTATTCTTAATTAAAAGTAAATTCACTTTTAATAAGAATAGAAAAATTTTCAAAATAAATTTTTTTAAAACCAATAGTTGATTTATATCACATTAGTTCATATTTAACAATTAAAAAAGAACCGTAAATATAAATACAACAATTTTATTTTTTTAAATAACAATATACAAGACTATTTGTGTAACAGCGTAATATAGCTTAAAGTAAGATCACACACAGCTACTTTTGCTGCACTGCCTATTAAATAACCGAGCAACTTAAGTTGCTCAGTTATTTAATAGACGTTATTTTATTATTAAATATTATAGTTATTTAACTGAACAACTTAAGTTGCTCGGTTATTTAATAGGCTGCGCAGCAAAAGTAGCTGTGTGTGATCTTACCTTTATACAAAGTAAAAATTGAATCGCAGCACAAATAAGAAAATAAAAAATTAAACTCTCTCTGAATAACAAAAATAGAAACTCTCGATAAATAAAGAAAACTAATATGTACAATAAAAATGTGTAAAAACAGAATCGCAACACAAATTCAAAAATTAAACTCTCCCTGAATAACAAAAATAAAAACTTTCGATAAATAAAGATAACTAATAATATGTACAATAAATGTGTAAAAACAGAATCGCAGCACAAATTCAAAAATTAAACTCTCTCTGAATAACACAACTAAAAACTCTCGATAAATAAAAATAACTAATAATATGCACAATAAATTATAGGTAAATTCAATGTAAAAATAAAATCGCAGCACAAATAAGAAAATAAAAATTCAACTATCTTTGAATAACAACAATAAGAACTCTCGATAAATAAAAATAACTAATAATATGTACAATAAATTATAGATAAATTCAATAATCTGTAATAGCACAACGAACAGTTGAGATTCAATTCTTAGTTGTATGCAGTAAGAAACTTTGTTTGACTAGCATGAGTTACGGCACTTCCAATACTGCACAAATCCTTGATACGAACTTGTAGAACATCATGAAAAAAAAAATAATTTAATTAGTCACATATGTTTTAAAATTTTCTATTTCTTTGAAGTACTACTACTACTATTAGAAGAAATATGGCTACGTCTAATATCCACATAATATTTACGGATTACTAATAAAATTGACTCGGAAACTATTTTTAAACGAATCTCTTCAAAATGATCACGACAAGATATAAAATCAAAATTAACATATTCTAATACAATTTGGATTGTTTTACTTTTAATTTGATTGATGTAACCATAATGTTGCAAGCAAAGTACAACAATATCGTGAATGTGATTTAGACAAATTAAAAATGGAGAGGTTACATAATTTAATCGTTTCTCGTCATTTGTAAATTCTTAAAAAAAGAGGTAAAAGAGTGATGAGGTAGTAAATCATCAGAAAGAAGAGAAGTTCTGCACTTGACACATGAAGATAATCATAGTTTTTTAACTATGAAACTACACACATATGAAACAGCCTGAGCACAAAAAAACGTGAATCAGTAGTTACAAATTGAGAAATATTATTTGCCCCATTTATTGAATCTATCCATTTAGCACGGTAATCGATGTTTTGCGGAAATTTAAAGAATTGTCAAATAGAAGATTTTCCCTCATAAAAATTTAAACAACCAGAAACAATGCATTTTTTAGACGTAGCCATGATTTTAATTAAAACGTAAAGTTAAAAACTCAAAGATAATTATACAGTTTTATACTTACCCGTAAATTAATTAAATAAATTAGCTAAAAACTACACATACACACAAAAATAACCACAAAAATTTTGGCGGCTATAACTAACCAAACCACGAAACTTGAATCAGCGCCACAGCCTGAAGTAGTGTAAACTAAGTTAGTAGAAATTAAAATTTTTCATTGTGAACTTTGATAAATAGTTTGAAGAACCCCCAATTGCGTCGCTACAAACGGTGTTACCGTGTTTCCCTATGTAATTAAATCATCTGTTATGATTGATCTATGGTATATACTATGACATGTGCTTAGTTTACAAGTTGTGTTATGTTTTTACGTTTAAAATGTATCAAGTATTTAATATACATTTTGAGCAATACATAATATTATACATATTACTAATAAACTATTTTGTTTTTATTGTTAGATGTTAAAAAAGGAAATATTTCCGTGGGTTACTAGCGGTGAAGTTATTTAATCATATAAATGCAGAAATTGTTTAAAATGTGTTAGGGATTATCGATATTCGATTATATTATATATTATCGATTATCGTATTTATTTGAGTTTAATCGATTTTGCTGCCGAATTCGATTTCGTTCTTGGCGTACATAATATAAAAGAAGCAAAATTATTTAAAGGAACTTGAAAAACAAGAACAAATTTGTGAACAATTTTAGTCTTTTATTAAGAGGGTTGTACACTTAACTTTTAACGAATATTCATGTAGCTTTTTTACTAATGCATGGAATTTAATGCCGTTTAAAGTAAATGATTCGAAAAAAAATCAAGTTTCATAGAAAGTCATAAACAACTTTTTAAAAAAAGATTTTCATTTTTATTTTTTTAATTTAACATTCAAATAACCTGCAAATGACTTTCCATGTATATACAAACTATAAAAATTAAAATTTTTTTAAAATATCTCTATAATTATATTAAGAAATAAGCCTTATATATTTGCATAATAAGAAAGCGAATTAAAATCTTTATATGGTAGTGCCCTCTCGCACCATAAACGCTATTTGATAAAGATGCATATTTATTGTATTATTCAATTAGTTACCACTGATTGCGCTGACGGAAATAGTGACAATCAAAATGTCTTCAAAAATCATACAGCCGTCTTAAACCACTAGGTTATACAACGCAAATTTTGTCTATTTTTTTTAATAAAATTAAATTTTATCTAGTGTGACAGAATTACAAACCAAATTAAATATTGCACCCGATAAATTGATTTTTCAAAGCTATTAAATTAAATGCATATTAAATGCTCTGGCAGTGCAGTTTATTGAAAAAACTTTGTTCGGGGATTACCAGATATGATGATAAAGTAATTGAACATTTTTCTAACAATAAGGATAGAAGGATAGAGGTTTTCATTATAAATAGATATTTAAAAAAATATTTTTTTTTTAATTTTGTGCCCTCCCACTGGAAAATGTCACGAGCCGCCACTGACCGTACCTCTAGAAATTAACCTAATGTGTATTATATTATGAACAATAAAATTTATATCTTTAAATTAAATTTTACTTCTAGCCTTGGATATTTAACATTATTTGACTAAAAAAAATATTGTAATTCTAAAAAATCAAATTTTAACTCCCTATTTTTGCAATTTTCTCGAAAAGGAAGTTCCGCAAAAAAAATGTTAAATAGCAACCTAGATTTAAACCTTTTATTGTCTAAAATCAACGACTTTCGAGTTATGAATTAAAGTAAGTAACAAAATGTTGAAAACTTGAGTTTTTTTTTGATTTTTTTCGTAATTCTCTATCTTTTAAACAGGGCCGTATTTACGGGGGGGGTTTTAGGGGTTACAACCCCTCCCGAAATTATTTATCAATAAATAAAGTACTAGAAGTCCGACTGAAATCGTAACAAAATCAGAAAAAAAATCTTTAAAACTATAAAAAAAACATTAAACTTGAAGTGTTTAAATAAAAATTAAAACTAAAGAGATATTTCTAATAAATCAAATCAGGTATTTTATCTTAATTCTTACTATTATGGTAAAAATTTTAAATTGCTATAAATTGTTTGAACCAAAAATTTTAAAGCAAACAAATTTTATAACCATCATGGGCAGCATAGCTTAAAATAAGACTTCCGCAATAAATTAGAGTGGTTATTGTAAACCCATAAATTATTTTATATTTTGGGTTCGTTTTTTACAACGGTTTTTTACAAGAGAGTTTAAAATAAAAATATAAATAAGGTTAAAGTTATTAAAAATATCGTGGTAAACAAAACTTTTAAAATGGCACCAACAAAATTTTATCCGCGATAACGCCCAAAAGTCAATCTGTAATCAAAATTTGTCGCTCCCTCGACAAATTATTTTCACCCTTTAAATAAAGTTCACAAAAATCAAAATTTTCTCTGAATATCGAACTCAAATTAAAAAAAATTGCTCAAAAAATATAATCACTTTAATTAAATAATCTTCTCACAAAATTTAAACTTTCTTGCGGTCACTTTCGACCAAAAGTTTGAAAGCATTCAAACAAAATTTTTCTATAACCATACTCAAAAATAAAATCTTAATTTCAAAAATACTACTTGCACAAAATTAAACTCAAAAAATCGGCGGAGCAAAATCTAGGCTTTTGTCGTTTCCGTCATCTTGGCAAAAAAATCTCTTTCTACTCACCTTTCTGCAAATATTACATTTCAAAAATTAATATAACAAAATTTAAATTTAAAAAAATCACCAAGGTTCGGTTGTTCAGTTGCAGGCTAAACCAAAAAATTTAGATTAACTAATAATATTTTTTAAAAAACAGCTTTTCAACGTAATATTTCATTGATTAATCCAAATCTGTTGGTTTAACTTACAACTGAACAACTGAGCCCAAAGGTTTCAAATCAATTCAAAAATTACAACTGAGGGACTGAGGCGTTCAAATTCTCCTTTCGTAACACGGCAATATATAAGCTTCTACAAATACTGTGTACCCTGCTAGTGACAATAGCCACCCCGGGAAGAAGTTTCTTTTCACTCAAAAAAGGGAAAAGCTATTTAAGAAATTCTACTGGATAAGAAAGGCTAACAAGACTAGCTCTTATTCTTATGTCCAGTCATAGAACTATGCCAATCCCCGTGACCTGGTTTTAGGATAAATTTTCATAGTGCAAGATGATTTTAGTTGGTACTTTAAGTTTTTTTAAATTGCATTTATTTTGCCGATTTTAGCATGACTGACGGTTTAAGTTGAGACTTAAACTTTTTTATTTAGGTATTTACCTATTTATTGAGTTCCTTCTATTTTTAATTTTATATTTTATGTTTGTTTTTTATTGTAGTTTTTTTTTATTTTTTAAATATTTTTTATTTTTTGTTTTGAATATTTTTTATCCTTTGTATTTTAATAAATTAGCTATTTATTTTTTAATTTTTTTAAAACCCCCCCCGAAAATCTAGTCTAAATACGGCCCTGTTTTAAACGAAACATTTTACAAAAAATCTGACGCCCCGTTCCGGATAGGAAATTTAACGGACTACAACTTTTGTCTAGTAAAAATTTTTGAAAAACCAATCCATTTCACAGAAAATAATAACAAGACAGCTACAGACAACAACAAATTCAAAGTTAGAGAACTTTTAAAATAGAGTGTATTGTATATTTTTATTTAAACAAAAAAAACCAGTTACGCAGGCTACGTCAACATTGTTGATACGAAGCTGAGCTGAGCGGTGTTGACGATTTAAATTTTTGATATTTACTACCTGTTTAAAATTTTAGCGAAATGAAATTAAATAAAGTATCGAAACCCAAAGCTGCAAATAAAACCGAAGAACCGGAAGATGGCTGTTGCAAACGAAAACGAAAACGACGCTGCGATGCTGGAAAAAAGCGGGGGCCATATAAAAAAAAGCGTGGCTGTCCTCGTCCTCCATCGTGTGGATCATGTGGTAGACAGGCAGTAGACTCTAATTATGGAGAAATGTCTGACAGTAATACATCACATTCCTCAATTCGTGGTTCTCCCGATAAGAAACGTCGCCGTAGAAACCCAGTAATCGACGTAACACTAAAAATTAACCTAATGTGTACTATATAAACATTAAAATTTATATATTTAAATGACATTTTACTTCTAACCCAGGACGATCTGATTTTTGGACGATTTTGATCTAGAAAAAAATATTGTAAATCTGAAAATTGGCTTAAAGAATCTTCAATCATTTAAAGCTTTCTGAATATCAAAATGTGTCCAATTTGGTCGAAAATTGATGGAGATTTGTTTTTTAAGTTATTTTTTGCCATTTTGAAAAAAGCAAATTTCGACGCGCTATTTTTGCAATTTGAATGAAGAAAGACTTGATTAACTTTCGATAAAATTATTGAAACTATGTACATCATAAGTAATGCAAAAAATAGTATATTTGCTGCAAATATACACGTAAATTTAAAAAAATATATTAGATCCAAACAAACATTATTTGATGTAAGAATATATTATTTCATTGAAATAAAAGGGTAAACTTAAGATGAATTAATAATTTATTTGAAATTTAAATTAAATCCAAAAAGAAAATCTACTTAACATATTCTATTTAAAAATGCAGGAATATCTGTCTGTTTCATTTGAAAGTCTCTGAAATAGTAATGTTTGATTCAAATATAAATTAACTGATACATTTGATTCAAGCGTACGCGCGCCCACCTCGATAATATGCAAGAGTGTCTTTATGGTTTTCACTTCATTTCTAAGTGCAATCGTAATAAGAGTAGTGGCTGTATACATTGTTTTGTATACGTAGTACATGTGATTGACATAGCGCGTCTGTGCCTAAAGGGTAGGTAATTTTTACATTATTATTGTGCATAAAATTATAGTACTTATAATTTTATGTGTTATTGTAAATCATAAATGTTGTAAGATAAAGTTTTAGATATACAGTTTTGAAAACTATTTTTGACATATAAACATCACTTTTACAAAAATACTTTTCAGACATTTTTGGTAGATAATTTCTTTGTCTTCATTTTTGTTTATATATATTTTTTTATTCGCCGCTTCGTTTTCGACCGAGAGTGACTTAAAGCAGTCTCGGTAAAAATCGCATAAAAATCTCCTGAGAAAACCACCTTTAAGTCACTCTCAGTCGAAAACGAGGCGAAAAACTAAAAAATTTATATGAACAAAAATAAAGACTATGAAATCTGCGACAAAAAAATTAACGCCCGAGTACTTTTGTGAGTAACTGTATAATCATTACTAATAATCATTTATGTTTTATGTTTCAACCTGAGCGGTTTCAATAAAAAACATTCAGAAGCTCTAAAAACCTCTATGGTTTGCACACTTAAATACGTATAGAAATAATTATTTTGTTGCAATCGACTGAAAGAAAATGATTATTTAGTGCTAGCAGCTAAAATTATTGCCTTATTTCCGAAAGAAGTTGTAGGGACATATGTTGTCCCGGCAATAAGAAAGAAAGACTCCAGAACCGGAAAATCTATTTTACCAAAAGGACAATTGGTATCAAAAGTTAACAATTTGGTTAATGTAAGTGGTGAAGATATACCCATTAGAAAGAAGAAGAGTGATTCAGCTAAAAGTAATGAAGACAACGCTGTGTTAAAAAAGACTCTAAAGGAACCAAACTTAGGTAGGTATTTATGTTATCTGTATTGCATATTTCATTTTCTACACTTGCCAAAAAATTAAAAATAAATGAAACTCTGAAACAATTTATTCTAATATTTTGTGAACAAGAAAGTGTAAATGCTCTTGAATGATGTTTTGAGTCTCGACCTGAACGGTTTCGACAACATACATCATTCAAGTACTAAAAATTTGTATTTGACGCACTTAATATAAAATAAAGTATAAAAATCTATCTATAATAAATGGAATAAATCTATCTATAATAAATTCTCGGTTTCAGATGCCTATGATAAGAGCGAAGATGTGCTTTGGTAACAACAGTAAACCATGGGCAACAGTTTTGGAGAAATGGAATATCACATACGAAATTAGAAAAAATACAAGGGCTATCACTATAAGTTCTAAATAATTTAATGAAATAATTTTTTAATCTTAATTTAAATAAAATGTAGGTTTGTTTCATTTAAAATACGATGTGTTACAGTCGGTATCATTATTCTAGGCGAAATATGTATATAAATACTGAATGTTTAATATGGAATGTATAAACAGGTTTCGTAAGTGGAACAAATCTCCGTTTCCGCCGACTTCAAAATTAATGTTTAAATTTTGTAGCGGGGGGGGGGGAGGAGTCTGAGAATTTGTTGTTGAATGAAGAAGAAAAAATTGCTTTTTTCTTTTTAAAGGGAACAGTATAGTTTTTAAAGTAAGGTACTTTTAATATTAATTTTTATTTTTAGAATTTTTTTACAGTCAGGGGGTTTTAAAATTTTTAATTTTTTATTAATTAAGGTTAAACTATTACATTATTTAACCTTCATCCGGGCGCGTGGGCGGTAATTTACCGTTTTATTTATAATAACGCGCGAACTTTTGCGTGCAGGTGTTAAGGAGGGTGGAAGTGCTTTGTATTCCTAATTGACTTAATATGACACTAGATAGAAGTGTCGTTGTTACCTACTTTTCATTTTTAATTGTCTCAGCCAACGCCAAACTTGTACAGTCGAATATCGGCGGTAGATTACCAGTTACGCTCCCATTAGTGATATTTATTTTCTTCAGCCATTGCAAGGAAATGTAATTACCGATTTTATATTTTTCGTAGGTATTCACAATTCAAATTACTTTTTTTACAACGTAGTAAACTATACTCCAAATACGTCACTATCGTGACGTCACATATCAGATTTCACATTTTTACTAATGCATATTGCATGTATTGGTCTCATGTCAGGGCATGAAAAATCCGGAAGATACATATACATCGACTTCTTGAGATGGATTCGAATGAAGAAGAGTAAATTGACGATCAAGACGATATTAATTTTGAACCTGAAGTCATTGAATAAGATAAACACAGCAGTGACTCGGAGAAAGATAAAACAAGGCTTAAATGTTACTTCCAAATCATTTTTTTGGAAATCATAATCAACATAATCAAGTACTACACTAATATTTACATTGCTCAAAAAAAGGCTGAAAATGATAAGTCGTCTGATACTCCTATTCGGGATAGGAATTACAAATTAATACCTATCCCTACTGTGTTAGCTTATTTTATTATTCAAATTTTAATAAAAATGAAATTTTAATAAAAATGTTTTATCGTTTAAAAAGTATTATAATGTTTTTTATCGTATTTATCCCGATTTTAAAGATTTTGGATGAATGACGAAAGAAAAACCGAAGACGGTAGATTACCGTTGCGCGCCCGCTAATGTTACGGAAAGGGGCGCGCCCGGATGAAGGTTAAGTAAATTTTCAAAATGACTACCCTCATTTTCAATGCACGGTTTTGATTGTTTTAAAAGATGTATTAATTAAAAAAATAATTTTTCAATAAAATTAATTAATTTAATTTTTTGTTTTGTAGCTGCTTTCTTTATTATTTTCTGATTTTCCGTAAAAAGAATTGGTTTTTCAAAAAAATTTTACTAGACAAGAGTTGTAGCCCGTTAAATTTCCTATCCGGAATAGGACGTCAGAATTTTTGTAAATTTTCGTTTAAAAGATACAAGAATTTTGAAAATAACCAAAGTAAACAAATCTCGAATTTTTCTTCATTTTTTTACTTACTTTAATTTCTAACTCAAAAGCCGTTAAGTTTAGACAATAAAAGGTTTAAATTTAGTTTGTAAAAAATATTTTTTTTTTAATTTTAATATCTATTTTTAAAAAAGAATCCGACGAAGGCTGATTAATTTTTCAGGGTTTAAAATAAATATTCACTTTGAAATTAAACGAGAAATCTGGAATCCATTCCAAAATCAATTTTTCCAAATTATTTCAATTTTTATAACATCATGGAAACAAATAATATCATACGAATTTAATAAGCACTAGAGATAATATTATATTATATTTTTTTTCAAAATATAATTTTTAATAATTTATTCCAGTAATATTCTACTAATATTCCAGTATCTAGCCTGGTAATTCAGATCACAATTTATTGCAAAAAATGAAATGCTGTAGTTCAAACCTTGTTTGGCTTATCTTAGGCTTAAACTTCCAACTGACATCGAAATACCGACCCTTAAACCTAGCAATCGTGATTGATTTGTCATCGTCTGTATTGTAGTGATATTTTTCATAAACCACTTTTCCTTACCACGCACGGCGTAGCTCTGATATGCGAGAGTAGAGAAACTTTTTAGGGTGGTAGGTTCAATGTTCGTTAAAAAAAATCTTAATACCAGAATTCGATTTTAAATTATTTGCAATCGAAATTATTTTAAGCTGCAAAAATTTTTATACTTGATCAAGCATCGAACTTATAATTTCAAATTATCAACCAAATTTCTTCTAATCCACACGTCGCTCTTTTAAATATAATTTCATACACAGTAAAAAATTTTGTCGTGTAAAACATCTAGTGTAGTTGGTAAATAATTTAGTGTTAATTTTTAGTGTATAATTTCTCTCTACTTTATATTTCACACTAAAATGATTAATTCTAACTAGACGCTAAAATAAGCGCTATGTAGAGTGAATCTCAACCTTGATAGATCGAATCTAGTAGGTGTTAGGTGACATTACTATAATTACCGATGATAAAAACGCAAAAATGGCACATTTTATCAAAGTTTGTTGCCGGTGATTCCCGGATAAATAAAAACGTTGACCATTTGCTATTGAAGATTACCTCCGTGTTAATATAAAATTACATTCATCCGAGTGCAGTGAGCAAGTTAATATTGTTCTAGTGTTTCAGTTCAAATATTTTTTTAGTGTTGGAAATTAATGGAAAATCGTTGGAATTTAACGTATTAAAAGAATTTCCAAGATTTCTCCATCATTCGTGGTCTGTAAGTTTTATTATCTTTATGTGTTTGTACTGTTACTGAAATATAAAATTTTGCTTTAGATCGAGGAAGATTTTCAACAATTATATCCAGGTATTCAAATAAATTTTGAAGAGATATTTGGTCAAGATATAAGATAAAATTATTAAAAATACCAAACTACCGTAATATACCCGAACCCTACAGTTATTTCAGAATATGAAACGGAATTCAGTAGTATGTGAAGTTGTTATTATTTTTAACATTAGATTTATGAACAATTTTTTTTTTAGATTGTTGGAATAGGGCAACTAAAGTATTATTTCTCTTCCAAGTAAAACAATAAGAGGAAACGTATCAAAACTTATGCAACGCTGACGGACAAATTAATTACTCTTCAACCTGCAAGTTATTGTAAAATACAGTGGACGCCGCTTATTGGAATCATGGTTCAAGTTATCATTCGAGTATTATTATCACTTTCACGAAGAACGGGCTGAAGGAATATGACTACAAGCAAAAAATATCCTTTATTTCAAAAATTGGGTTTATGTTATTAATTATTTTTCTGATGTTTTCTTCTACCGAAAATGGAGTCCGTTTGCAGTTACAAGCATTTTTTTAAATTTTTCACACAAATCGGGGAACCACCCAGACTTGACTGGTGTATTATAGCAGAAAGTTGCCAGAATGTTGACAACGCACTATGATTTAATCTGTTCTATTTTAAAATTTCACAATATGCGACATAAAAAATGTTTTTTGATAAAAATAATTTTTTGTGTTTTAATATTTTTAATTATGTAATATATATTTATAGTAATAAGTACTCTAATTAATGTGTTTAATTCACATGTGGTCAGGTAAATTTTACATCTAGATAAAGATATTTTTACACTACAATATGTATTTTATTTATAGGTATAGTGTATTACTAAACCCTAGATTAATTTAAAATATACCCTAATTGGTGTTTTAATTCAATCTATTCATCTAAAAAAGTACTTATACTAGAGTTAATAAATTATCTGTTTAGTGTGTTTATCTAATATAATTATACACAAAATAGTGAAAATTAATTTAAATTTTCATTTTATTTTAACACTAAATTTTGTTTTGTGTACCCGAAATAAGGTTAAAATTTTAAAAAATTTTGGTGAGCTCTTTACACTACACTTGATTAAAACTTTTAGTGAAAAATTTACACTAAATTGAGTGGACCTATATGAACACAAGCTAGTGTTTTTTAGTGTAAAATATTTACTCTGTAATTTTTACTGTGTAAATCCGAATATTTCAATTAAATTACTATCAAGTCCAAAATTAAAATTAACCCCAATCAAACAAAAATCACTCATAAAAAAAATTCAAATTTAATCATTGCAAAAAAATCCAAAAATCTCGGCTGCGGCCACTTTCGATCAAAAATACTCTCAATCAAAATTCGAATCACAATACTCAAAATATATTCACTATTTCAAAAAAAATATTTCTTACAAAATATTAAAAATCCACGGAGCCAAAAGTCAATCAACCACTCTGGCGGCCATCTTCTGCAAAAAAGCCCCTACTTTTCTCAACCTTTCGCCAACCTTACATTTACAATATAAAATTAATAAAATTTACAAATTTTCATCAAGGGCCTAAACCATTTTGTAACACGACAGTATAATAATTATTCTGTTTCATCACCGTGCCGTGCCGTACCAATCGCCACTGATATTATGATCTTAATATTCATATTGTTTTACTCTAGCTCATACTAGGTTAAGTGATTAGAGATGGTAACACAAAGCTACCATAAAAATTCCTAAAAATATTATTATATTAAAATTTATGCCCTCGTTAATAGAAAAATATAATTTTTTGGATTTTTAATTTTAGTGAATTTATACGGCGAAGGAAAATCGAAAAAAGAAATTTCAAATATTTAAAAATTTCAAAGACTACTACATAGGAGTAGGACTTTAAAGTACACCACAAATTAGACAAAAAATTAATGAAATTATGGTAGGATTTGGCGTAAATTGCGAATATAAAAACTAATTTTTGAGGATCATTTAAAAATACGCGTAAAACCAGCCAAAATGTGCAATCGTACATTTCATTTATTAAAGAATTTTTGGGTATAATTTAAACTTGAAAATTACAGATGTAGAAAACAAAGAACTAGGAGAACTATTAATTACCCGGGAGTTGTCAGTTAATTGTCAGTTATCAGTTGTTAGTACGATTAGATGACTAGATTTTAGGGTGGATCCGAGATTTGCGGTGGTTGCGTTTGTTTTAACTGGCTCTACGCTCCAGGCCGTTTTGATAAACTCCTGTACTCACTAAAAATATCCCCCTGGACCCGTCCTACTCTGCGAATAAATTTATAACATTATGTTATCAGTACTGATGCTGCAATCTAATTGTGAATCTAAACGTAATCGAAGATTGACGATACCTGAATTGCGTACAGAACTTAATCGGTGCTATAAAAATTCCGTTTCTGGGAGTACAGTAAAAATCAATTAATGCGAATGTTGGCCGGGCTGCCAAAAGAAAATCACTTCTAAAATCAAAAAACAAGAAGATGCGACTACAGAGAGCACTTAGCTTATAAGAATTGGACAGCAGAATAATGGAATTCTATGTTGTGGAGCGAACATAATCCAAGTTTGAAATGTTTACTCAAAAACGAAAAATTTATGGTACTCACTGCATCGAAAGAAAGTTACAGGACTGTATTGTACCTCCGTTATGGTAGGGGAATGCTTCTCGGCGTCTGGCCCAAAAACAGGCGAATTCACATGTTAATAATTTAAAATACTACTAATTTTATTAAGTTTGGGTAATTAAATGAAACATTCAATTTTAGCACACCTTGATAAAATCGCAGGGAAGTCCACAGTAAAGTAAAATAAACATAATATGAAGATAAATGAAATGGATATACTCGACTAAGAACATTGGAGGTCTTTTATAATATAATAAATAATATGAAAATATCAAGTTGGTATTTATGTTAGTAACCTTCCATCTGTTTTACATTCGTAATTTTCGACTAGTAGTCCGGTCAATCTAGACATTCGAAGGTACACTAATTCCCAAAAAGCTGAAAATTGTTCAAAACATAATTATAAATGAAATTTAAAAAGTCCTCATCGATCCGGTACGTGGAAAAAATTTATTCGACGTCAAAGGTAAAAGAAATTGTTTTTTTGCGATTTTCAGCAAAACGGTAAGTTTTATCATAAAATTATCTCAGACAAAAATTGTAGATCATGTAATTATCTATAAAAAACGTATCAATACTTTTTTCCTAAGAAATGAGTTTATGAATGTTATCACGTTTATGCAATCGTTTCTGTTGGTCTTTCGCATCACAAAAAAAATTAAAAAATAGTGTTGATGAAAAGTTCAGTACCGGCTACAGACAATATTTTCGTAAAAACGATGAAGACAACGTCCAGGACAATGACAGGTTTGACGACGATGTTAATTCGAATGGCGATGATGATGAACTACATTGAATAAATTCTGTTTTTTTCGTATTTGTACTCTTTTTTCTCTTAATTTTAAGTTAACTTTTAAACAAGTTATGACTTTGGTTTTAACCATGTGAAAAAGCATCTCAAACTCAATCCGGATCGGCAAAAAAATTGAAAATGAGTTTTTAACAGCTAAGACCCCTTTTTTCGTAGACCAAGTCACATATATTGAATATAATTAATATAATATTATAATTCAAATATTTTTACTTATATTACAGCTTCAGTGATGTATGTATTGTAATGATATTTTTTTTTGCAATGCGTGGCAAACTTCAAAATAACCACCAATCTCTACGGCTTCCAAGTCGGAGAGCTAAGACTTCTCAGGAGCGGGTTCAAAATTCCAAAATAAATTACCAATCAACGAAATCCAATTTAAATAAGATTCTGATCAATCCAAAAAATTTAATAAATTCTCCAAATTAAATCCTCTTCAAAAATAATTAAAATAAAAATTCATGTCCAAAAATTAAATTATTACAAAATAAATTCTTGTTTCGTAAATAAATTCAAATTTAATTCAATGTAAAACCTTACTGCGCTCGTACTTTTAACTTTTACGCGTATCCAAATCGCCTTGTTATCACCATCTGGCCACACGCTCGTACAAATGCAAATGTAACTTTTAATTCTTCCAATTTTAAACCAATTTCAACTTTAAATAATTCAGATCCAATTTTTAATTTCAATTGCTCTTTCCAAATTTTACCAAATCAATTAAATCAATCCAAACTACTAATTCAATCAAAACCATCAAATCAACTACCGCTCGGTAGCAAAATTATCCAAAAATTACGCAATAATGCATTCGCATCAAAATTCACTTTATTCAATCAAAAATAATTCAGTACTCACAAATATCATTCACAATTTTAAACTTATATCAAAAAAATCTCAATAATCGCCTCGAGCTAACATGACACAACATGCTCGGGCGGGCGCTGTCGGCGCAAAAGCCAATATCCTCGTCGATTCGCCTCCACCTGTCTAATTCTCCAATCTTACAACTTAAAATTATTTAAAACAAAATAAAACTTTCATCAAAATGTACGGGGTAGGTGCGAATCCTCTTTTTCACCACAGTATATACGTGGCGTACGTATGCATATGATGACAATTCCAACTTTTCCAACTTTTTGAATCGTTATATCTCAGAAACGGTGGCTCTTAGGAAAAAAGTATTCATTCATTTTTTATAGATAATTATATGATCTACAATTTAGTCTAAACTTATTTTATGATAAAACTTACAGTTTTGCAGAAAATCACGAATACCAATTTTTTTGATCTTTGACCTCGAATAACTTTTTTTCCACGTACCGGATCGATGAGGACTTTTTAAATTTCATTTATAATTATGTTTTGAACAATTTTACCAATTTTCAGCTTTTTGCAAATTACTGTACCTTCACTCTAATTTTTTGTACTAATTTGACCGGACTATAGGTTATTTTAGAGTTTTATTAGGAATCTTACTTGGACAGAAAATGAAAAGATCCAACTTTTGGAAGCTCTCCGAAAATATGGAGTTCACAATTTGGAAGTTATAGCAGACCATGTTGGTTCCAAAACAGTTGCAGAAGTTAAGTATGCAATTTACTTATACGAAAATGCCGCCAGAGAATCTCTGAAAGAAGTTCGCTCTGCAAGTAGAAATGCACCAATTGATCAATGAAAAATAATGAATAAAATAAAAATAATAAAATAAATAAAAATAGTGATGATTATAACAAATAATATTGAATCGAACAAGTTCGATTCGAAAATACAAAATTGCTCCTCACATTTCAGTGTATTCTGCCAATATCAAAAACTGAACTATTAGCAAAAATATATTCAAATACAAAGATCTAAAAATATCGTTATTTATTATTTACATTAGAAAATATTTTTGTGTAAAAAATTTAGATTTGTGTTTATTTTCAAAATAAACCAGTTACTCAGACTACGTCAACATTATTGATCTAGGCAGCTCAGGGTTGACAGCTAAATTTTTTGATGATTTTGTGATATCGATAGTCAAAATTTTAGTAAAATGAAATTGAAAGAATCTGATGAAACCAAAAATTCAAACAAATCCGAAGAACCAGAAGATTGTTGTGGCAAACCAAAACGGAAACGACGCTGCGATGCTGGAAAAAAACGGGGGCCAAATAAAAAAAAGCGTGGCTGTCCTCGTCCTCCATCGTGTGGTAGACAGGCAGTAGACACTAATAATGGAGAAATGTCTGACAGTAATACATCGCATTCCTCAATTCGTGGTTCACCCGATAAGAAACGTCGTCGTAGAAATCCCAGTAATCGCCGTAACACTAAAAATTAACCTAATCTGTACTATATAAACATTAAAATTTATATATTTAAATGGCATTTTACTTCTAGCCCAAGACATTTAGCATTTGATCTAGAAAACAATATTGTAAATCTGAAAATTGGCTTAAAGAATCTTCAATCATTTAAGGCTTTCTGAATATCAAAATGTGTCCAATTTAGTCGAAAATTGATGGAGATACTATGATGCCATTTTGAGAGAAGCAAATTTCGACTCACTATTTTTGCAATTTTTTGTCGGCCAGATTTTCAAAATAAAAATCGCATAATCCTTTTGAATCTTCGGGCTAGTACTTTGAATAACGAATGACTTGATTAACTTTCGATAAAATTATTGAAACTATGTACATATAGATATAAGTAATGCAAAAAAATTTTTATATAAGCTGAAAAATAAATGTGTCTTCTTTTATTGTACACTATCATAACTTAGCTAATGATTATCATTTCAACCATTTAGTTTCTTAAATAAACATATTTTAAAATTACTTGTTTTGGGAAAATTTCGAAAAATGTCTGAAAGTTTCAGTATTTTCAAAATGACGAATTTTTCGGCAGAAAATAATGAAATGTTTTTTTAACTTCAGCTTTTTTGCGAACAAATTACATGTGTTGAAAAAATAATGTTACCTAATTTATGTCATTTTTAACATAACAGAAATTGCCAGCGCCGTCCTAAGATAAACGACGCTCTTGGGCTAAAATTAATGCACCCCTCTTCAAAACAAAACACAAATACAAAATAGAAAAAGTCAATATATTACTATTACCCTAAACGAAAACATAAAATTTATACAAAAATAAAACATATATACAGAGTCTCGCCGGATACACTTTACATAACTTAGGTGGTGATAGAAGACATTTTTCTAATAAATATTTTTAACAAATTCTTTTTTATCAATTCAATCCTTCGAGAGTTAGTCCTCTTTAAAGCATTTCTTTTAATTTCCACTTTCACGTCTCACGTGGCCATCGCCCGGAAAATATTAATTTTTTATTAAAAATGGATTAGTACTTTTTTAAAAAGCGTGAAGTAATCTACAAACTAGATTTAACCATTTTTTGTCTAAAATCAACGGCGTTCGAGTTATGAATAAAAGTAGGTAAAAACGTGTTGAAAAATTTGAGCTTTCTTTTATTTTGGTTTGTTTCAAAACTCTGTATCTTTTAAACGAAACATTTTACACAAATTTTGACGTCCCATTCCCGATAGGAAATTTAACGGACTATAACTTTTGTCTAGTAAAAATTTTTGAAAAACCAATATATTTCACAGAAAATCATAAAATAATAAACAAGGCAGCTACAAACCAAAAAATTAAATTCACAAAATTTTTATTTTTATTTAAAAATCATTTTATTAATTAATACATCTTTTAAAACAATCACGACTATGCATTGAAAATGAGGGTAGTCATTTTGAAGATTTACTTAAATAATGTAATAGTTTAACCTTAATAAAATAATTTTTCAATAAAAATAAAAATTTAAATTTAAATATAAATAAAAATTAATACATCTTTTAAAACAATCACGACTGTGTATTGAAAATGAGGGTAGTCATTTTGAAGATTTACTTAAATAATATAATAGTTTAACCTTAATTAATAAAATAATTTTTCAATAAAATTAATTAATTTAATTTTTTGTTTTGTAGCTGCCTTTTTTACTATTTTCTGATTTTCCGTGAAAGGAATTGGTTTTTCAAAAAATATTATTAGACAAAAATTGTAATCCGTTGAATTTCCTATCCGGAATAGGGTGTCAGAATTTTTGTAATATAAAATGTTTCGTTTAAAAGATACAAGAGTTTTGAAAATAACCAATTGTTAGAAACCATTTTGAGTGACCGTCGCCCTGTGACGTTGTTCCCTAAGTTCATTGATCATTTTACAAATTAAGGGCGGTAGAAAATACCGACAGACCAGCAACGGCATCCGACCTAGGTTCACGTGTTCTTAAGATATTATATGTAAAATATAAAATAAACTTTGTGCTAGAAATCGTGTGTTTAATTAATTAATTAATATTACTCATTTATTCGTAAAACAATATAAAAAAATCTCGAAATTTTTATACTTGGTCAAGGATCGAACTTATAATTTCAAATTATCAACAAAATCTGATATCTTCTAATCCACACGTCGTTCTTTTAAATATAATTTCATAAATCCAAATATTTAAGTCCAAAATTAAAATTACCCTCAATCAAACAAAAATTACTCATAAAAAAATTAAAATTTAATCAATGCAAAAAAATTCAAAAATCTCGGCGGCGACCACTTTTGACCAGAAACACTCTCAATCAAAATTCGAATCACAATACTCAAAAACTATTAAAAAAAAAAATATTTCTTACAAAATATCGAAAATCCACAGAGCCAAAAATCAATCGACCGCACCGGCGGCAATCTTTGGCAAAAAAGCTCCTACTCTTTTCAACCTTCCGCCAACCTTACATTTACAAAATAAAATTAATAAAATTTACAAATTTTCATCAAGGGACTAAACCATTTTGTAACACGACAGTATAATAATTATTCTGTTTTGTGAACTGAGAGGATGGCGCAGCGCTTCATCGCCCTGCCGTACCAATCGCCACTGATATTATGATCTTAATATTTATATTGTTTTACTCTTGCTCACACTGGGTTAACTAAGTTCAAATAAGTTCAAAATACAATATGCCCTTAATATCTGTGAAACTGCATTTTATAAAAAAGAAAATATTACCTGTGATTAGAGATGGTAAGCACAAAGCTAGCATAAAAATTCCTAAAAATATTTTTATATTAAAATTTTTGTAATTATTTCCTGTTTAGTACTTTCTTATGCCCTGGTAAATGGAAAAATATAATTTTTTGGATTTTTAATTTTAGTGAATTTAGCGAGGTAGTATCAAGAAAAGTGTTCGAGTATTTCGTAAAAATTATGGGAAAAAGTAAAAGTTTAACGACTGAAATTCGTGCGAATGTGCTTCTTTTATACGGTGAAAAAAAATCGGAAACAGAAATTTCAGAATATTTAAAAATTTCGAAGACTACAGTACATAGTGCAACCGGTACTGACAAGGAGAGTAGGACTTTAAAATACACCACAAATTAGACAAAAAATTAATGAATTTATAGTAGGATTTGGCGTAAATTGCAAATATATAAACTAATTTTTAAGGATCATTTAAAAATACGCGTAAAAACAGCCAAAATGTGCAATCGTACATTTCATTTATTAAAGAATTTTTGGGTATAATTTACACTTGAAAATTACATGTGTAGAAAATAAAGAACTAGGAGAACTATTAATTACCCGGGAGTTGTCAGCCAATTTTTACCACGATTAGATGACTAGATTTTAGGGTAGAGATCCGAGATTTGCGGTGGTTGCGTTTGTTAAAACTGGCTCTACGCTCCAGGCCGTTTTGACAACCTCCTGTACTCACTAAAAATATCCCCCTAGACCAGTCCTACTCGGCAAATAAATTTATAACATAATGTTATCAGTAATAAATTGTAATCCAACTGTGGGTAGTCCCGCTGACACAGATCTGGCAGGCCAAGAAGTGCGACTCAAGCTGAGAATTAACGTACGTTTAGTATTACTATCTAAATGTAATCGAATATTGACGATACCTGAATTTAATCGGCGCTATAAAAATTTCGTTTCTGGAAGTACAGTAAAAATTGATTAATAAATGGGAATTTTGGCGGTGTTGCCAAACGAAAATCACTTTTAAAACCAAAAAACAAGAAGATACGACTACAGAGGGTACTAGCTTATAAGAATTAGACAGCAGAATAATGGAATGCCATGTTGTGAAGTGGAGAATCCAAGTTTGAAATGTTTACTCAAACACGAAAAATTTATGGTAATCACTGCATCGAAAGAATGTTACAGGACTGTATTGTACCTCCGTTATGATAGAAGAATGCTTCTCGGCTGCTGGCCGAAAACAGGCGAATTCACATGTTAATAATTTAAAATACTACTAATTTTATTAAGTTTGGGTAATTAAATGAAACATTCAATTTTAGCACACCTTGATAAAATCGCAGGCAAGTCCACAGTAAAGTAAGATAAACATAATATGAAGATAAATGAGATGAATATACTCGACTTAGAACGTTGAAGGTCTTTTATAATATAATAAATAATATGAAAATATCAAGTTGGTATTTATGTTAGTTGCCTTCCATCTGTTTTACATTTGTAATTTTCGACTAGGTTATTTTATAGTTTTATTATGAATCTTACTTGGACAGAAAATGAAAAGATCCAACTTTTGGAAGCTCTCCGAAAATATGGAGTTCACAATTTGGAAGTTATAGCAGACCATGTTGGTTCCAAAACAGTTGCAGAAGTTAAGTATGCAATTTACTTATACGAAAATGCCGCCAGAGAGTCTCTGAAAGAAGTTCGCTCTGCAAGTAGAAATGCACCAATTGATCAATGGTTAAATA
The DNA here is from genome assembly GCA_911387805.1 of Cantharis rustica. Classification (NCBI taxonomy): domain Eukaryota; kingdom Metazoa; phylum Arthropoda; class Insecta; order Coleoptera; family Cantharidae; genus Cantharis; species Cantharis rustica. The sequence goes on from OU426879.1 coordinate 45,059,141, forward strand.
TTTTAAAAAAAATACCTCCGATCACTTATGCTTCAAAAGATATTGTGACCGCCTTTAGATTGATTGCACAGTATGAAGAATCACAAGAGTCCGAAGTAAATTTAAGCGACTGCTATGATTTTATAGCGGATTTGATGTCTGGAAACGCGCCTAAGAAGTTAAATGAAGAAACCGAAAAGTTTGTGTTACTGTGTATGACGAAACTATCTTCATTAATAAATGAACAGGACAACACCAAAGAGAAAAAGTTTTTGGAAAATCTGAAATATAACACTGTCATGAAGCAATCTTATGTTTGTAAGACGATAAATGCACCTGTTATCCTTGACCCTTCGCTCAATTTACTTAAGGTCCCTAAAGAGCTTCTACAAATGAAAGAAACTCACCAAATTTAATCAATTTCTCATGAATTTTGTAATATTTGGTTAAGAGAATAAAAAAATTATTTTTGAAATTGTAGTTTGTTATTGTCATGCATCTTTGTTTTATTTACATCATTTTTTGTTGCCATAGGCAGTTACGCAAGAGCTTTCGGGATCAGCTTCAAGATCAGGGTAAATCGCAAACAAAAATCTTTCACCGATTTACCCTTCGATTGCAATTTAACCGAAACAAGTTTGCACTTTTAAGTCAGCAACTTTCTACCTCTTTTTTTAACATGGTAATTCTTATGATAAAAATGATACAATTTTTTCTATTTCTTATTATTTTGGCAGTGTTTCAAGTGCAAGCTCGCTCCATTTTTATTTTACAATTTTTACCAAAAAAATGTATTCTTTTAATTGTATATTACATAAAAAAATATTTAAACATTTAATTTATATTATTTGATAATTTAATTAGAAAAATGGTTTATATACACATTTGATACAAAATTTCACTTATTTAGCTTATATAATTTTATCTAAATCTAATTAAACATTATAGTGCTCCAACTAAATATACATAAAGTAAATAAACGCGACTTTAAAATATATTCTGTTCTATTATAATAAATTAATCAAATATTTCCTTGTGTCAGTTATTTTCAGTCTTTTAAGCTGTAGGTCACACAGTTCGTTTGGTTCAGTTTTACTTAAAACTTTGTGGCCTGTACTTAATGTTTTTTTGTCTGCGTTAAATTTACAAGTGGGTCAATAAATTTGATTCTTTACAATAAGCTTACTTTAAAAATACATCGATTTTTTACCAGAAATTTCTAAATAAATAAACAAATTTGAGAAAAAAAATGTGTGAAATACTTGCTTGCTTGAAATACTTAATAAATTTTCAGTTAGATTGTTATTATGTACATATAGTGGGCTTAGCAAAATAAAGCATTACATTTCGTTGTACTAACCAAGTAACATTGTATCTTTGAAGAACATAACAAATCTGGCGACGAGGATGCGATGTAATTGGTTTGACAAATTGGGAATATCACTACAAGGTGTAAATGTTGTTGAGTTTAAAGGAATATGTTGTAATGTAAATAAACTTATTGATCAATATCCAACTGTTTTTAGTAATGAACTTGGAGCACATACAGGTGAAAAGGTGCAAATACAGCTAAAAGACGACGCAAGACCCCAATTTCAAAAATTTAGAAATGTACCTTTTGCATTGCGTGAAGCCGTAGAAGAAGAGATTGATAAATTGGTAAGTCAAGGAATTTATAAACCAGTCGAATATTCGGAATGGGCAACACCATTGGTAGCCGTGCGGAAGAAGGATGGAACGTATCGATTGTGTGGCGATTACAGAAGTACGGTGAACAGCATGATTAAAAAGAATACGTATCCATTGCCAACGTCAAACGAAATTTTTGCAAAGGTGGGAGAAGATGCGACAGTATTTTCGCGGTTAGATTTGTCGCAAGCTTATCAACAATTAGTGGTCGATGAAGAAACATCCAAAGTATTGACAATAAATACACACAAAGGACTATTTAACGTAACCCGGTTACTTTTTGGAGTGTCGGCGGCACCTGGAATATTTCAAAGGAAGATGGATACGTTGTTAATGGGAATAAAAAGAGCGGCAGCATTCCTTGACGATATTATCATAGCAGGAACAACGGAAAGAGAACATGACGAGACATTACAAGCAGTGTTATCGAAACTGAGGGATGCAAATTTAACGGTAAGCAAAAGAAAGTGTTTATTTGGAGTGGATGAAATCGAATTCCTAGGATTTAAAATATCGCGCAGAGGAATTCAACCCACGGAGAAAAGAGTAGAAGCCATCATACAAGCACCCGAACCTAATAATAAACAGGAACTAAAATCATTTCTAGGGATGATAAATTTTTACAATAGATTCTTACGGAACAAAGCGTCTTGCGCTGAGAAATTACACCGACTATTAGATAAAAATGTAGAATTTAGATGGACGAAGGAACATGCGGGAGTATTCAAAGAATTAAAAGAATTATTAAAATCGACAGAAGTTTTAGTGCATTACGATCAAGCGAAACCATTAATACTGTCGTGTGACGCATCACCTTACGGCGTAGGTGCGGTGTTAGCGCACCGAAATACAAATGGAACGGAACCACCAGTTGCGTTTGCTTCAAGGACATTGGGTTCCAGCGAACGAAATTATGCACAATTGGACAAGGAAGCATTGGCTGTTATATACGGCGTGAAATATTTTCATCAATACCTGGCAGGACGAGAATTCAAAATAATTACAGATCACAAACCATTAGTGGGTCTATTAAACCCAGAACGACAAATGCCTACGATGATTTCACCAAGAATGCTAAGATGGAACTTAATGCTAGCAAATTATTCATATACCGTCGAGTACCGACCAGGAAAATTACATGGGAATGCGGATGGGTTGAGCCGATTACCAATACCCAGAAAAGTGGATGAAATCATATCTCCGGGAGATATATTACTGTTGGAAGCAATAGAAGAACCTCCAATTGGCGCCAAAGAAATTCAGAAATTAACAAATGAAGATAAGATATTAGATCGGGTACGACATTGGGTATTACACGGATGGCCTGAAGAGATGCCCAGCGAAGAGTATACGAGGTATTATAGAAAAAGGGATTCGTTATCAGTGCACAAGGGATGTTTACTATGGGGAAGTCGCGTGATTATCCCGACAAGAGCTCAAAAGAAAGTTTTGGAGTTGTTACATGCAAATCACCCAGGGGTAGTAACAATGAAAGCGTTGGCACGGAGCTATGATTGGTGGCCAACCTTGGATGAAAACGTTACAGAAACAGTGGCAAGATGCGAAAACTGTCAGGAACATCGTAACCAGCCAAAAAGGGCACCCGTTCAATTTATTGAACCACCCAAAAACTCATGGTCAAAATTGCATTTAGATTTTGCAGGGCCATATCAAGGAAAAGTATTTTTAATTGTAGTGGATGCGATATCAAAATGGTTAGAAATTAAGCTGGTGACATCTCAAACATCGTCAGAAGTTGTAAGATGTTTACGGCAATTGTTTGCAACCCACGGAATACCCGACACTATCTTATCTGATAATGGAACGGCGTTCGTGTCTGCGGAGATCAAACAATTTTACGAAAAAAACGGAATTAAGGCGTATACCGTTGCACCCTATCACCCAAGCAGTAATGGGCAAGCGGAACGGATGGTGCAATATGATAAAGCAGAGCTACAAAAACTGAAGTTGGGCGATTTCGAGTTAAAACTGTCTAGAGTACTGTTTAAACAGCATACGACACCCAACCAAACAACGTCGAAGACACCAGCAGAAATGTTAATGGGTAGAAGATTGAGAACTGCATTGGATAAGTTACATCCAGATACAATCAAAAATGAAATTCCGGAACAAAAGGCGACAATAAGAACATTTGAAATAGGTGAGGAAGTTTACATAAGAAACTATCTGTCTCGAGATAAATGGATCGCTGGCGAAGTAATCAATATTACAGGACCAGTGTCATATGTGGTATCAACAGCGGCAGGAAACATGAGACGACATGTAGATCAAATGCGGAAGAAGACTTGCATGGAAAATGAAGAAGATGAGGCAAGTGAAGAAACTACTCCACGAGAGGGCGAAATGGTAACACGAGCACTGGCAGAATCGACACGAGAGCTGACGGAAGCAGTCCCAACTACAGACATAGAACGATTCGAGGCATCAGCCGACGAGGTACCGGTAGAAGTAGCCGAACCACCAGCAGTGGAGTCATTGAGAAGATCGAGTCGAAATCGTCGAATACCGGAGCGTTTCAATGATTTTGTTTTTAACTAAGTGGGGAGAACTGTTATGTATTTGAATATGGCGGGGTTTTCAGTTAGATTGTTATTATGTACATATAGTGGGCTTAGCAAAATAAAGCATTACACATGGGGGTGAAGCTGAGATACGAAATTACGGCAACACGATCATCGGGTGCCTCATCGTAATTCTTCGGTTATACTCAGACAGATGGCGCAAAAATTTCGGGCTACGAAAATTCTATTGTAATGGGCCTAAGCTGTACGTATTATCCTATCCATAGTATTTGGTTGTACTAACGAAGTAACATTGTATCTTTGAAGAACATAACAAATAGCAACCTAGATTTAAACCTTTTATTGTCTAAAATCAACGGCTTTCGAGTTATGAATTAAAGTAAGTAACAAAATGTTGAAAACTCGATTTTTTTTTTGATTTTTTTCGTAATCCTCTATCTTTTAAACGAAACATTTTACAAAAAATCTGACGCACCGTTCCGGATAGGAAATTTAACGGACTACAACTTTTGTCTAGTAAAAATTTTTGAAAAATCAATCCATTTCACAGAAAATAATAACAAGGCAGCTACAAAAAAAATTAAATTCACGAAATCATTTTTTTTGTAATATTTTATCGAAAATAATTATGTAGATCACTACAAATCTTTGTATTTCAGCTTTTTTTATCCTTATTTTAACTAATCCTAATTTTAACAATATACCCGGTTTGAAACCAGATCTTTTTCTCCATTTCAGATCACAATAAATAAAGTTGGTTTCAAACAACAAATTCAAAGTTAGAGAACTTTTAAAATAGAGTGTATTGTATATTTTTATTTAAACAAAAGAAACCAGTTACGCAGGCTACGTCAACATTGTTGATACGAAGCTGAGCGGTGTTGACGATTTAAATTTTTGATATTTATTACCTGTTTAAAATTTTAGTGAAATGAAATTAAATAAAGTATCGAAACCCAAAGCTGCAAATAAAACCGAAGAACCGGAAGATGGCTGTTGCAAACGAAAACGAAAACGACGCTGCGATGCTGGAAAAAAGCGGGGGCCAAATAAAAAAAAGCGTGGCTGTCCTCGTCCTCCATCGTGTGGATCGTGTGGTAGACAGGCAGCAGACTCTAATAACCGAGAAATGTCTGACAGTAATACATCACATTCCTCAATTCCTCAATTAACACTAAAAATTAACCTAATGTGTACTATATAAACATTAAAATTTATATATTTAAATGACATTTTACTTCTAACCCAGGACATTTAGCATTTTTGATCTAGAAAAAAATATTGTAAATCTGAAAATTGGCTTAAAGAATCTTCAATCATTTAAAGCTTTCTGAATATCAAAATGTGTCCAATTTAGTCGAAAATTGATGGAGATTTGTTTTTTAAGTTATTTTTTGCCATTTTGAAAAAAGCAAATTTCGACGCGCTATTTTTGCAATTTGAATGAAGAAAGACTTGATTAACTTTCGATAAAATTATTGAAACTATGTACATCATAAGTAATGCAAAAAATAGTATATTTGCTGCAAATATACACGTAAATTTAAAAAAATATATTAGATCCAAACAAACATTATTTGATGTAAGAATATATTATTTCATTGAAATAAAAGGGTAAACTTAAGATGAATTAATAATTTATTTGAAATTTAAATTAAATCCAAAAAGAAAATCTACTTAACATATTCTATTTAAAAATGCAGGAATATCTGTCTGTTTCATTTGAAAGTCTCTGAAATAGTAATGTTTGATTCAAATATAAATTAACTGATACATTTGATTCAAGCGTACGCGCGCCCACCTCGATAATATGCAAGAGTGTCTTTATGGTTTTCACTTCATTTCTAAGTGCAATCGTAATAAGAGTAGTGGCTGTATACATTGTTTTGTATACGTAGTACATGTGATTGACATAGCGCGTCTGTGCCTAAAGGGTAGGTAATTTTTACATTATTATTGTGCATAAAATTATAGTACTTATAATTTTATGTGTTATTGTAAATCATAAATGTTGTAAGATAAAGTTTTAGATATACAGTTTTGAAAACTATTTTTGACATATAAACATCACTTTTACAAAAATACTTTTCAGACATTTTTGGTAGATAATTTCCTTGTCTTCATTTTTGTTTATATATATTTTTTTATTCGCCGCTTCGTTTTCGACCGAGAGTGACTTAAAGCAGTCTCGGTAAAAATCGCATAAAAATCTCCTGAGAAAACCACCTTTAAGTCACTCTCAGTCGAAAACGAGGCGAAAAACTAAAAAATTTATATGAACAAAAATAAAGACTATGAAATCTGCGACAAAAAAATTAACGCCCGAGTACTTTTGTGAGTAACTGTATAATCATTACTAATAATCATTTATGTTTTATGTTTCAACCTGAGCGGTTTCAATAAAAAACATTCAGAAGCTCTAAAAACCTCTATGGTTTGCACACTTAAATACGTATAGAAATAATTATTTTGTTGCAATCGACTGAAAGAAAATGATTATTTAGTGCTAGCAGCTAAAATTATTGCCTTATTTCCGAAAGAAGTTGTAGGGACATATGTTGTCCCGGCAATAAGAAAGAAAGACTCCAGAACCGGAAAATCTATTTTACCAAAGGGACAATTGATATCAAAAGTTAACAATTTGGTTAATGTAAGTGGTGAAGATATACCCATTAGAAAGAAGAAGAGTGATTCAGCTAAAAGTAATGAAGACAACGCTGTGTTAAAAAAGACTCTAAAGGAACCAAACTTAGGTAGGTATTTATGTTATCTGTATTGCATATTTCATTTTCTACACTTGCCAAAAAATTAAAAATAAATGAAACTCTGAAACAATTTATTCTAATATTTTGTGAACAAGAAAGTGTAAATGCTCTTGAATGATGTTTTGAGTCTCGACCTGAACGGTTTCGACAACATACATCATTCAAGTACTAAAAATTTGTATTTGACGCACTTAATATAAAATAAAGTATAAAAATCTATCTATAATAAATGGAATAAATCTATCTATAATAAATTCTCGGTTTCAGATGCCTATGATAAGAGCGAAGATGTGCTTTGGTAACAACAGTAAACCATGGGCAACAGTTTTGGAGAAATGGAATATCACATACGAAATTAGAAAAAATACAAGGGCTATCACTATAAGTTCTAAATAATTTAATGAAATAATTTTTTAATCTTAATTTAAATAAAATGTAGGTTTGTTTCATTTAAAATACGATGTGTTACAGTCGGTATCATTATTCTAGGCGAAATATGTATATAAATACTGAATGTTTAATATGGAATGTATAAACAGGTTTCGTAAGTGGAACAAATCTCCGTTTCCGCCGACTTCAAAATTAATGTTTAAATTTTGTAGCGGGGGGGGGGGGGGAGGAGTCTGAGAATTTGTTGTTGAATGAAGAAGAAAAAATTGCTTTTTTCTTTTTAAAGGGAACAGTATAGTTTTTAAAGTAAGGTACTTTTAATATTAATTTTTATTTTTAGAATTTTTTTACAGTCAGGGGGTTTTAAAATTTTTAATTTTTTATTAACTAAGGTTAAACTATTACATTATTTAAGTAAATTTTCAAAATGACTACCCTCATTTTCAATACACGGTTTTGATTGTTTTAAAAGATGTATTAATTAAAAAAATAATTTTTCAATAAAATTAATTAATTTAATTTTTTGTTTTGTAGCTGCTTTCTTTATTATTTTCTGATTTTCCGTGAAAAAAATTGGTTTTTCAAAAAAATTTTACTAGACAAGAGTTGTAGCCCGTTAAATTTCCTATCCGGAATAGGACGTCAGAATTTTTGTAAATTTTCGTTTAAAAGATACAAGAATTTTGAAAATAACCAAAGTAAAGAAATCTCGAATTTTTCTTCATTTTTTTACTTACTTTAATTTCTAACTCAAAAGCCGTTAAGTTTAGACAATAAAAGGTTTAAATTTAGTTTGTAAAAAATATTTTTTTTTTAATTTTAATATTTATTTTTAAAAAAGAATCCGACGAAGGCTGATTAATTTTTCAGGGTTTAAAATAAATATTCACTTTGAAATTAAACGAGAAATCTGGAATCCATTCCAAAATCAATTTTTCCAAATTATTTCAATTTTTATAACATCATGGAAACAAATAATATCATACGAATTTAATAAGCACTAGAGATAATATTATATTATATTTTTTTTCAAAATATAATTTTTAATAATTTATTCCAGTAATATTCTACTAATATTCCAGTATCTAGCCTGGTAATTCAGATCACAATTTATTGCAAAAAATGAAATGCTGTAGTTCAAACCTTGTTTGGCTTATCTTAGGCTTAAACTTCCAACTGACATCGAAATACCGACCCTTAAACCTAGCAATCGTGATTGATTTGTCATCGTCTGTATTGTAGTGATATTTTTCATAAACCACTTTTCCTTACCACGCACGGCGTAGCTCTGATATGCGAGAGTAGAGAAACTTTTTAGGGTGGTAGGTTCAATGTTCGTTAAAAAAAATCTTAATACCAGAATTCGATTTTAAATTATTTGCAATCGAAATTATTTTAAGCTGCAAAAATTTTTATACTTGATCAAGCATCGAACTTATAATTTCAAATTATCAACCAAATTTCTTCTAATCCACACGTCGCTCTTTTAAATATAATTTCATACACAGTAAAAAATTTTGTCGTGTAAAACATCTAGTGTAGTTGGTAAATAATTTAGTGTTAATTTTTAGTGTACAATTTCTCTCTACTTTATATTTCACACTAAAATGATTAATTCTAACTAGACGCTAAAGTAAGCGCTATGTAGAGTGAATCTCAACCTTGATAGATCGAATCTAGTAGGTGTTAGGTGACATTACTATAATTACCGATGATAAAAACGCAAAAATGGCACATTTTATCAAAGTTTGTTGCCGGTGATTCCCAGATAAATAAAAACGTTGACCATTTGCTATTGAAGATTACCTCCGTGTTAATATAAAATTACATTCATCCGAGTGCAGTGAGCAAGTTAATATTGTTCTAGTGTTTCAGTTCAAATATTTTTTTAGTGTTGGAAATTAATGGAAAATCGTTGGAATTTAACGTATTAAAAGAATTTCCAAGATTTCTCCATCATTCGTGGTCTGTAAGTTTTATTATCTTTATGTGTTTGTACTGTTACTGAAATATAAAATTTTGCTTTAGATCGAGGAAGATTTTCAACAATTATATCCAGGTATTCAAATAAATTTTGAAGAGATATTTGGTCAAGATATAAGATAAAATTATTAAAAATACCAAACTACCGTAATATACCCGAACCCTACAGTTATTTCAGAATATGAAACGGAATTCAGTAGTATGTGAAGTTGTTATTATTTTTAACATTAGATTTATGAACAATTTTTTTTTTAGATTGTTGGAATAGGGCAACTAAAGTATTATTTCTCTTCCAAGTAAAACAATAAGAGGAAACGTATCAAAACTTATGCAACGCTGACGGACAAATTAATTACTCTTCAACCTGCAAGTTATTGTAAAATACAGTGGACGCCGCTTATTGGAATCATGGTTCAAGTTATCATTCGAGTATTATTATCACTTTCACGAAGAACGGGCTGAAGGAATATGACTACAAGCAAAAAATATCCTTTATTTCAATAATTGGGTTTATGTTATTAATTATTTTTCTGATGTTTTCTTCTACCGAAAATGGAGTCCGTTTGCAGTTACAAGCATTTTTTTAAATTTTTCACACAAATCGGGGAACCACCCAGACTTGACTGGTGTATTATAGCAGAAAGTTGCCAGAATGTTGACAACGCACTATGATTTAATCTGTTCTATTTTAAAATTTCACAATATGCGACATAAAAATTGTTTTTTGATAAAAATAATTTTTTGTGTTTTAATATTTTTAATTATGTAATATATATTTATAGTAATAAGTACTCTAATTAATGTGTTTAATTCACATGTGGTCGGGTAAATTTTACATCTAAATAAAGAAATTTTTACACTACAATATGTATTTTATTTATAGGTATAGTGTATTACTAAACCCTAGATTAATTTAAAATATACCCTAATTAGTGTTTTAATTCAATCTATTCATCTAAAAAAGTACTTATACTAGAGTTAATAAATTATCTGTTTAGTGTGTCTATCTAATATAATTATACACAAAATAGTGAAAATTAATTTAAATTTTCATTTTATTTTAACACTAAATTTTGTTTTGTGTACCCGAAATCAGGTTAAAATTTTAACAAATTTTGGTGAGCTCTTTACACTACACTTGATTAAAACTTTTAGTGAAAAATTTACACTAAATTGAGTGGACCTATATGAACACAAGCTAGTGTTTTTTAGTGTAAAATATTTACTCTGTAATTTTTACTGTGTAAATCCGAATATTTCAATTAAATTACTATCAAGTCCTAAATTAAAATTAACCCCAATCAAACAAAAATCACTCATAAAAAAAATTCAAATTTAATCATTGCAAAAAAATCCAAAAATCTCGGCTGCGGCCACTTTCGATCAAAAATACTCTCAATCAAAATTCGAATCACAATACTCAAAATAATTTCACTATTTCAAAAAAAATATTTCTTACAAAATATTAAAAATCCACGGAGCCAAAAGTCAATCAACCACTCTGGCGGCCATCTTCTGCAAAAAAGCCCCTACTTTTCTCAACCTTTCGCCAACCTTACATTTACAATATAAAATTAATAAAATTTACAAATTTTCATCAAGGGCCTAAACCATTTTGTAACACGACAGTATAATAATTATTCTGTTTCATCACCGTGCCGTGCCGTACCAATCGCCACTGATATTATGATCTTAATATTCATATTGTTTTACTCTAGCTCATACTAGGTTAAGTGATTAGAGATGGTAACACAAAGCTACCATAAAAATTCCTAAAAATATTATTATATTAAAATTTATGCCCTCGTTAATAGAAAAATATAATTTTTTGGATTTTTAATTTTAGTGAATTTATACGGCGAAGGAAAATCGAAAAAAGAAATTTCAAAATATTTAAAAATTTCAAAGACTACTACATAGGAGTAGGACTTTAAAGTACACCACAAATTAGACAAAAAATTAATGAAATTATGGTAGGATTTGGCGTAAATTGCGAATATAAAAACTAATTTTTGAGGATCATTTAAAAATACGCGTAAAACCAGCCAAAATGTGCAATCGTACATTTCATTTATTAAAGAATTTTTGGGTATAATTTAAACTTGAAAATTACAGATGTAGAAAACAAAGAACTAGGAGAACTATTAATTACCCGGGAGTTGTCAGTTAATTGTCAGTTATCAGTTGTTAGTACGATTAGATGACTAGATTTTAGGGTGGATCCGAGATTTGCGGTGGTTGCGTTTGTTTTAACTGGCTCTACGCTCCAGGCCGTTTTGATAAACTCCTGTACTCACTAAAAATATCCCCCTGGACCCGTCCTACTCTGCGAATAAATTTATAACATTATGTTATCAGTACTGATGCTGCAATCTAATTGTGAATCTAAACGTAATCGAAGATTGACGATACCTGAATTGCGTACAGAACTTAATCGGTGCTATAAAAATTCCGTTTCTGGGAGTACAGTAAAAATCAATTAATGCGAATGTTGGCCGGGCTGCCAAAAGAAAATCACTTCTAAAATCAAAAAACAAGAAGATGCGACTACAGAGAGCACTTAGCTTATAAGAATTGGACAGCAGAATAATGGAATTCTATGTTGTGGAGCGAACATAATCCAAGTTTGAAATGTTTACTCAAAAACGAAAAATTTATGGTACTCACTGCATCGAAAGAAAGTTACAGGACTGTATTGTACCTCCGTTATGGTAGGGGAATGCTTCTCGGCGTCTGGCCCAAAAACAGGCGAATTCACATGTTAATAATTTAAAATACTACTAATTTTATTAAGTTTGGGTAATTAAATGAAACATTCAATTTTAGCACACCTTGATAAAATCGCAGGGAAGTCCACAGTAAAGTAAAATAAACATAATATGAAGATAAATGAAATGGATATACTCGACTAAGAACATTGGAGGTCTTTTATAATATAATAAATAATATGAAAATATCAAGTTGGTATTTATGTTAGTAACCTTCCATCTGTTTTACATTCGTAATTTTCGACTAGTAGTCCGGTCAATCTAGACATTCGAAGGTACACTAATTCCCAAAAAGCTGAAAATTGTTCAAAACATAATTATAAATGAAATTTAAAAAGTCCTCATCGATCCGGTACGTGGAAAAAATTTATTCGACGTCAAAGGTAAAAGAAATTGTTTTTTTGCGATTTTCAGCAAAACGGTAAGTTTTATCATAAAATTATCTCAGACAAAAATTGTAGATCATGTAATTATCTATAAAAAACGTATCAATACTTTTTTCCTAAGAAATGAGTTTATGAATGTTATCACGTTTATGCAATCGTTTCTGTTGGTCTTTCGCATCACAAAAAAAATTAAAAAATAGTGTTGATGAAAAGTTCAGTACCGGCTACAGACAATATTTTCGTAAAAACGATGAAGACAACGTCCAGGACAATGACAGGTTTGACGACGATGTTAATTCGAATGGCGATGATGATGAACTACATTGAATAAATTCTGTTTTTTTCGTATTTGTACTCTTTTTTCTCTTAATTTTAAGTTAACTTTTAAACAAGTTATGACTTTGGTTTTAACCATGTGAAAAAGCATCTCAAACTCAATCCGGATCGGCAAAAAAATTGAAAATGAGTTTTTAACAGCTAAGACCCCTTTTTTCGTAGACCAAGTCACATATATTGAATATAATTAATATAATATTATAATTCAAATATTTTTACTTATATTACAGCTTCAGTGATGTATGTATTGTAATGATATTTTTTTTTGCAATGCGTGGCAAACTTCAAAATAACCACCAATCTCTACGGCTTCCAAGTCGGAGAGCTAAGACTTCTCAGGAGCGGGTTCAAAATTCCAAAATAAATTACCAATCAACGAAATCCAATTTAAATAAGATTCTGATCAATCCAAAAAATTTAATAAATTCTCCAAATTAAATCCTCTTCAAAAATAATTAAAATAAAAATTCATGTCCAAAAATTAAATTATTACAAAATAAATTCTTGTTTCGTAAATAAATTCAAATTTAATTCAATGTAAAACCTTACTGCGCTCGTACTTTTAACTTTTACGCGTATCCAAATCGCCTTGTTATCACCATCTGGCCACACGCTCGTACAAATGCAAATGTAACTTTTAATTCTTCCAATTTTAAACCAATTTCAACTTTAAATAATTCAGATCCAATTTTTAATTTCAATTGCTCTTTCCAAATTTTACCAAATCAATTAAATCAATCCAAACTACTAATTCAATCAAAACCATCAAATCAACTACCGCTCGGTAGCAAAATTATCCAAAAATTACGCAATAATGCATTCGCATCAAAATTCACTTTATTCAATCAAAAATAATTCAGTACTCACAAATATCATTCACAATTTTAAACTTATATCAAAAAAATCTCAATAATCGCCTCGAGCTAACATGACACAACATGCTCGGGCGGGCGCTGCCGGCGCAAAAGCCAATATCCTCGTCGATTCGCCTCCACCTGTCTAATTCTCCAATCTTACAACTTAAAATTATTTAAAACAAAATAAAACTTTCATCAAAATGTACGGGGTAGGTGCGAATCCTCTTTTTCACCACAGTATATACGTGGCGTACGTATGCATATGATGACAATTCCAACTTTTCCAACTTTTTGAATCGTTATATCTCAGAAACGGTGGCTCTTAGGAAAAAAGTATTCATTCATTTTTTATAGATAATTATATGATCTACAATTTAGTCTAAACTTATTTTATGATAAAACTTACAGTTTTGCAGAAAATCACGAATACCAATTTTTTTGATCTTTGACCTCGAATAACTTTTTTTCCACGTACCGGATCGATGAGGACTTTTTAAATTTCATTTATAATTATGTTTTGAACAATTTTACCAATTTTCAGCTTTTTGCAAATTACTGTACCTTCACTCTAATTTTTTGTACTAATTTGACCGGACTATAGGTTATTTTAGAGTTTTATTAGGAATCTTACTTGGACAGAAAATGAAAAGATCCAACTTTTGGAAGCTCTCCGAAAATATGGAGTTCACAATTTGGAAGTTATAGCAGACCATGTTGGTTCCAAAACAGTTGCAGAAGTTAAGTATGCAATTTACTTATACGAAAATGCCGCCAGAGAATCTCTGAAAGAAGTTCGCTCTGCAAGTAGAAATGCACCAATTGATCAATGAAAAATAATGAATAAAATAAAAATAATAAAATAAATAAAAATAGTGATGATTATAACAAATAATATTGAATCGAACAAGTTCGATTCGAAAATACAAAATTGCTCCTCACATTTCAGTGTATTCTGCCAATATCAAAAACTGAACTATTAGCAAAAATATATTCAAATACAAAGATCTAAAAATATCGTTATTTATTATTTACATTAGAAAATATTTTTGTGTAAAAAATTTAGATTTGTGTTTATTTTCAAAATAAACCAGTTACTCAGACTACGTCAACATTATTGATCTAGGCAGCTCAGGGTTGACAGCTAAATTTTTTGATGATTTTGTGATATCGATAGTCAAAATTTTAGTAAAATGAAATTGAAAGAATCTGATGAAACCAAAAATTCAAACAAATCCGAAGAACCAGAAGATTGTTGTGGCAAACCAAAACGGAAACGACGCTGCGATGCTGGAAAAAAACGGGGGCCAAATAAAAAAAAGCGTGGCTGTCCTCGTCCTCCATCGTGTGGTAGACAGGCAGTAGACACTAATAATGGAGAAATGTCTGACAGTAATACATCGCATTCCTCAATTCGTGGTTCACCCGATAAGAAACGTCGTCGTAGAAATCCCAGTAATCGCCGTAACACTAAAAATTAACCTAATCTGTACTATATAAACATTAAAATTTATATATTTAAATGGCATTTTACTTCTAGCCCAAGACATTTAGCATTTGATCTAGAAAACAATATTGTAAATCTGAAAATTGGCTTAAAGAATCTTCAATCATTTAAGGCTTTCTGAATATCAAAATGTGTCCAATTTAGTCGAAAATTGATGGAGATACTATGATGCCATTTTGAGAGAAGCAAATTTCGACTCACTATTTTTGCAATTTTTTGTCGGCCAGATTTTCAAAATAAAAATCGCATAATCCTTTTGAATCTTCGGGCTAGTACTTTGAATAACGAATGACTTGATTAACTTTCGATAAAATTATTGAAACTATGTACATATAGATATAAGTAATGCAAAAAAATTTTTATATAAGCTGAAAAATAAATGTGTCTTCTTTTATTGTACACTATCATAACTTAGCTAATGATTATCATTTCAACCATTTAGTTTCTTAAATAAACATATTTTAAAATTACTTGTTTTGGGAAAATTTCGAAAAATGTCTGAAAGTTTCAGTATTTTCAAAATGACGAATTTTTCGGCAGAAAATAATGAAATGTTTTTTTAACTTCAGCTTTTTTGCGAACAAATTACATGTGTTGAAAAAATAATGTTACCTAATTTATGTCATTTTTAACATAACAGAAATTGCCAGCGCCGTCCTAAGATAAACGACGCTCTTGGGCTAAAATTAATGCACCCCTCTTCAAAACAAAACACAAATACAAAATAGAAAAAGTCAATCTATTACTATTACCCTAAACGAAAACATAAAATTTATACAAAAATAAAACATATATACAGAGTCTCGCCGGATACACTTTACATAACTTAGGTGGTGATAGAAGACATTTTTCTAATAAATATTTTTAACAAATTCTTTTTTATCAATTCAATCCTTCGAGAGTTAGTCCTCTTTAAAGCATTTCTTTTAATTTCCACTTTCACGTCTCACGTGGCCATCGCCCGGAAAATATTAATTTTTTATTAAAAATGGATTAGTACTTTTTTAAAAAGCGTGAAGTAATCTACAAACTAGATTTAACCATTTTTTGTCTAAAATCAACGGCGTTCGAGTTATGAATAAAAGTAGGTAAAAACGTGTTGAAAAATTTGAGCTTTCTTTTATTTTGGTTTGTTTCAAAACTCTGTATCTTTTAAACGAAACATTTTACACAAATTTTGACGTCCCATTCCCGATAGGAAATTTAACGGACTATAACTTTTGTCTAGTAAAAATTTTTGAAAAACCAATATATTTCACAGAAAATCATAAAATAATAAACAAGGCAGCTACAAACCAAAAAATTAAATTCACAAAATTTTTATTTTTATTTAAAAATCATTTTATTAATTAATACATCTTTTAAAACAATCACGACTATGCATTGAAAATGAGGGTAGTCATTTTGAAGATTTACTTAAGGGGTCTGGCCTACTTGCAAATTGAAAAAAATCGATTTTTTTTTTTTTTTTTTTCTGTAAGTATAACCTTTCAAAAATCTTCCCTGAAAGTTTTAAGCACCAAGTAATAAAATTGACGAAATTATGAGAGTTCAAAGTACACACCGTTCAAACCGAATACGGATTACATAGGATTTGCAGTATCTGGCAATAATTTCCGAGACCAACTATTTTTAAAATTTTTATTACCCTATAGGTTTATTATTTCAATGAATAGTCTTCAATGAATGGTCAGTATAGTTTCATGTTTCCACTTTGGTGCTGTACTACAATTTAAATTTTGGTAATTTGTACTTTTTTAAATTATAATTTGTGAATTCTGTGCGGTAGGACAATTATTTCTTTTAGAGCTTAATTTGTTGTTTGTGTGTGTTTTGTTTACAAAAAAGGAGTGCATAGGGCACGTTCAAAAAAGAATGGGTTATCGATTGCGTTTGTGCCAATCAAAAACCAAAGGCCTTGGAGGAAAGGGTAAACTAACTGGCAAAATGATAGATAAACTGACAGTTTATTATGGTTTGGCGATAAGGCGAAATTGTGAGTCCATGATGAAAATGAAAAATGCCATATGGGCCACATATTACCACTATAGTTCGTCAGATGAGTTTCCGCAACACGACCAATGTCCGGTCGGAGCAGAATCGTGGTGCACCTGGCAGCGCGCTTTTGCAAGCGATAAACTGGCTTCATATTCACATGATTATAAGCCTCTACCCTCTGATGTTTTGACTGCTATAAAACTTATATATGTAGACCTAAGTAAGGAGGAATTATTAGAAAGATGCATCGGAGGTTTTAATCAAAATAATAATGAGAGCTATAATCAAGTGATATGGAAAATGAGCCCTAAAATTGTTCCAAGCGGATTTAAAACTGTTGAACTTGCTGCCAACATTGCCGCCTGTGTTTTTAACAAAGGTTCACAAGCAATTTTAGAAATATACACCGCTTTGGGAATACAAAATGGACCAAACGCTCACCGATATGTAGAATTGGAGGATTTAGTCCGCATTCAGACGGCAGACCGCCGAACGCAGCAAGCCACCCGAGAAGACAGAATGGCTCGGAGACAACATCAACTCGACATTTTGGAGGCTACAACTTCATCTGGAAATGTTCAATATGGGCCTGGAATAGATGACTCGATGTAAGTTGCAAAATTAATATTTTATTTTAAAGAAAATCGATCTTAAATCTTTAAACGCGATTATCTCGAAATGACATTTTCAACATCGGTGACCACGATATATTGAAAACTACTATATCGATTTGTTTCAAATTTGGTACAGTTATTTTAGATATAAAAAACTAGTCCTTGAACGAAGGAATTTTTTTTACGATGTATAGTTTTGTTTTTATTAGCGATAAAGTAGCAATATTTTCATCAAAAATTGAAAATTTACTTTGAGCGTGTGCCATTTTGTCCTATATTGATATTTTGAAAAATCCTTCGTTCAAGGACTAGACAATTTAATATATTGTATAACTTTTTTTGAATTTTTTATTTTAGATGAACCAGATTCAAGCAGCGATGGTCACCGTAAAACATGTTTTTGAAAAGGATCTTCGGGATAATGGCTATAACATTTTTGTTTGTGAATATATTTTATTAAAAAAATTATTTTATTTAAGTAAAAACTTGCTGCTTTTTATGTATACCAACATATCCTTAAAAAACTATTCTGGTTCTTTAAAAAAAATTCTCCAAGATCACCTATTTTTTTCACGTCTAACTAGGCATGACCCCTTAAATAATGTAATAGTTTAACCTTAATAAAATAATTTTTCAATAAAAATAAAAATTTAAATTTAAATATAAATAAAAATTAATACATCTTTTAAAACAATCACGACTGTGTATTGAAAATGAGGGTAGTCATTTTGAAGATTTACTTAAATAATATAATAGTTTAACCTTAATTAATAAAATAATTTTTCAATAAAATTAATTGATTTAATTTTTTGTTTTGTAGCTGCCTTTTTTACTATTTTCTGATTTTCCGTGAAAGGAATTGGTTTTTCAAAAAATATTATTAGACAAAAATTGTAGTCCGTTGAATTTCCTATCCGGAATAGGGTGTCAGAATTTTTGTAATATAAAATGTTTCGTTTAAAAGATACAAGAGTTTTGAAAATAACCAATTGTTAGAAACCATTTTGAGTGACCGTCGCCCTGTGACGTTGTTCCCTAAGTTCATTGATCATTTTACAAATTAAGGGCGGTAGAAAATACCGACAGACCAGCAACGGCATCCGACCTAGGTTCACGTGTTCTTAAGATATTATATGTAAAATATAAAATAAACTTTGTGCTAGAAATCGTGTGTTTAATTAATTAATTAATATTACTCATTTATTCGTAAAACAATATAAAAAAATCTCGAAATTTTTATACTTGGTCAAGGATCGAACTTATAATTTCAAATTATCAACAAAATCTGATATCTTCTAATCCACACGTCGTTCTTTTAAATATAATTTCATAAATCCAAATATTTCAATTAAATTACTATCAAGTCCAAAATTAAAATTACCCTCAATCAAACAAAAATTACTCATAAAAAAATTAAAATTTAATCAATGCAAAAAAATTCAAAAATCTCGGCGGCGACCACTTTTGACCAGAAACACTCTCAATCAAAATTCGAATCACAATACTCAAAAACTATTAAAAAAAAAAATATTTCTTACAAAATATCGAAAATCCACAGAGCCAAAAATCAATCGACCGCACCGGCGGCAATCTTTGGCAAAAAAGCTCCTACTCTTTTCAACCTTCCGCCAACCTTACATTTACAAAATAAAATTAATAAAATTTACAAATTTTCATCAAGGGACTAAACCATTTTGTAACACGACAGTATAATAATTATTCTGTTTTGTGAACTGAGAGGATGGCGCAGCGCTTCATCGCCCTGCCGTACCAATCGCCACTGATATTATGATCTTAATATTTATATTGTTTTACTCTTGCTCACACTGGGTTAACTAAGTTCAAATAAGTTCAAAATACAATATGCCCTTAATATCTGTGAAACTGCATTTTATAAAAAAGAAAATATTACCTGTGATTAGAGATGGTAAGCACAAAGCTAGCATAAAAATTCCTAAAAATATTTTTATATTAAAATTTTTGTAATTATTTCCTGTTTAGTACTTTCTTATGCCCTGGTAAATGGAAAAATATAATTTTTTGGATTTTTAATTTTAGTGAATTTAGCGAGGTAGTATCAAGAAAAGTGTTCGAGTATTTCGTAAAAATTATGGGAGAAAGTAAAAGTTTAACGACTGAAATTCGTGCGAATGTGCTTCTTTTATACGGTGAAAAAAAATCGAAAACAGAAATTTCAGAATATTTAAAAATTTCGAAGACTACAGTACATAGTGCAACCGGTACTGACAAGGAGAGTAGGACTTTAAAATACACCACAAATTAGACAAAAAATTAATGAATTTATAGTAGGATTTGGCGTAAATTGCAAATATATAAACTAATTTTTAAGGATCATTTAAAAATACGCGTAAAAACAGCCAAAATGTGCAATCGTACATTTCATTTATTAAAGAATTTTTGGGTATAATTTACACTTGAAAATTACATGTGTAGAAAATAAAGAACTAGGAGAACTATTAATTACCCGGGAGTTGTCAGCCAATTTTTACCACGATTAGATGACTAGATTTTAGAGTAGATCCGAGATTTGCGGTGGTTGCGTTTGTTAAAACTGGCTCTACGCTCCAGGCCGTTTTGACAACCTCTTGTACTCACTAAAAATATCCCCCTAGACCAGTCCTACTCGGCAAATAAATTTATAACATAATGTTATCAGTAATAAATTGTAATCCAACTGTGAGTAGCCCCGCTGACATAGATCTGGCAGGCCAAGAAGTGCGACTCAAGCTGAGAATTAACGTACGTTTAGTATTACTATCTAAATGTAATCGAATATTGACGATACCTGAATTTAATCGGCGCTATAAAAATTTCGTTTCTGGAAGTACAGTAAAAATTGATTAATAAATGGGAATTTTGGCCGTGTTGCCAAACGAAAATCACTTTTAAAACCAAAAAACAAGAAGATACGACTACAGAGGGTACTAGCTTATAAGAATTAGATAGCAGAATAATGGAATGCTATGTTGTGAAGTGGAGAATCCAAGTTTGAAATGTTTACTCAAACACGAAAAATTTATGGTAATCACTGCATCGAAAGAATGTTACAGGACTGTATTGTACCTCCGTTATGATAGAAGAATGCTTCTCGGCTGCTGGCCGAAAACAGGCGAATTCACATGTTAATAATTTAAAATACTACTAATTTTATTAAGTTTGGGTAATTAAATTAAACATTCAATTTTAGCACACCTTGATAAAATCGCAGGCAAGTCCACAGTAAAGTAAGATAAACATAATATGAAGATAAATGAGATGAATATACTCGACTTAGAACGTTGAAGGTCTTTTATAATATAATAAATAATATGAAAATATCAAGTTGGTATTTATGTTAGTTACCTTCCATCTGTTTTACATTTGTAATTTTCGACTAGGTTATTTTATAGTTTTATTATGAATCTTACTTGGACAGAAAATGAAAAGCTCCAACTTTTGGAAGCTCTCCGAAAATATGGAGTTCACAATTTGGAAGTTATAGCAGACCATGTTGGTTCCAAAACAGTTGCAGAAGTTAAGTATGCAATTTACTTATACGAAAATGCCGCCAGAGAGTCTCTGAAAGAAGTTCGCTCTGCAAGTAGAAATGCACCAATTGATCAATGAAAAATAATGAATAAAATAAAAATAATAAAATAAATAAAAATAATGATGATTATAACAAATATTGAATTGAACAAGTTCGATTCGAAAATACAAAATTACTCCTCACATTTCAGTGTATTCTGCCAATTTCAAAAACTGAACTACAGTAGGGCCTCGTTAATCCGGAGAGGCAAAAACAAGACCCTTTCCGGATTATCGAGGCGTCCGGATTATAGTATGCCATATTAAATGTTAATAAAACACATGTTTAACCTTAGTTTCTTCAATCAATTTTTAAATTATAGCATATAGACAAAATGTACATGTTCAAAATTACAACTATGTAAGGAATTGACACTACGTATTACACGAAAGGCGATAAACAAAAGACTGACGGCGCATTGGCTCATGACAGCCCCCTCACCTACACGCTGCCAGGCCTCCCCCGCGAATCCCATTGCCCGGCCGGATTACAGCGATCACCGAACAAGCGAGAGTCCGGATTACCGAGGCCCTACTGTATTAGCAAAAATATATTCAAATACAAAGATCTAAAAATATCGTTATTTATTATTTACATTAGAAAATATTTTTGTGTAAAAAATTTAGATTTGTGTTTATTTTCAAAATAAACCAGTTACTCAGACTACGTCAACATTATTGATCTAGGCAGCTCAGGGTTGACAGCTAAATTTTTTGATGATTTTGTGATATCGATAGTCAAAATTTTAGTAAAATGAAATTGAAAGAATCTGATGAAACCAAAAATTCAAACAAATCCGAAGTACCAGAAGATTGTTGTGGCAAACCAAAACGGAAACGACGCTGCGATGCTGGAAAAAAACGGGGACCAAATAAAAAAAAGCGTGGCTGCCCTCGTCCTCCATCGTGTGGATCGTGTGGTAGACAGGATGTAGACTTTAATAATGGAGAAATGTGTGCCAGTAATACATCACATTCCTCAATTCGTGGTTCTCCCGATAAGAAACGTCGCCGTAGAAACCCAGTAATCGCCGTAACACTAAAAATTAACCTAATGTGTACTATATAAACATTAAAATTTATATATTTAAATGACATTTTACTTCTAACCCAGAACATTTAGCATTTTTGATCTAGAAAAAAATATTGTAAATCTGAAAATTGGCTTAAAGAATCTTCAATCATTTAAAGCTTTCTGAATATCAAAATGTGTCCAATTTGGTCGAAAATTGATGGAGATTTGTTTTTTAAGTTATTTTTTGCCATTTTGAAAAAAGCAAATTTCGACGCGCTATTTTTGCAATTTGAATGAAGAAAGACTTGATTAACTTTCGATAAAATTATTGAAACTATGTACATCATAAGTAATGCAAAAAATAGTATATTTGCTGCAAATATACACGTAAATTTAAAAAAATATATTAGATCCAAACAAACATTATTTGATGTAAGAATATATTATTTCATTGAAATAAAAGGGTAAACTTAAGATGAATTAATAATTTATTTGAAATTTAAATTAAATCCAAAAAGAAAATCTACTTAACATATTCTATTTAAAAATGCAGGAATATCTGTCTGTTTCATTTGAAAGTCTCTGAAATAGTAATGTTTGATTCAAATATAAATTAACTGATACATTTGATTCAAGCGTACGCGCGCCCACCTCGATAATATGCAAGAGTGTCTTTATGGTTTTCACTTCATTTCTAAGTGCAATCGTAATAAGAGTAGTGGCTGTATACATTGTTTTGTATACGTAGTACATGTGATTGACATAGCGCGTCTGTGCCTAAAGGGTAGGTAATTTTTACATTATTATTGTGCATAAAATTATAGTACTTATAATTTTATGTGTTATTGTAAATCATAAATGTTGTAAGATAAAGTTTTAGATATACAGTTTTGAAAACTATTTTTGACATATAAACATCACTTTTACAAAAATACTTTTCAGACATTTTTGGTAGATAATTTCCTTGTCTTCATTTTTGTTTATATATATTTTTTTATTCGCCGCTTCGTTTTCGACCGAGAGTGACTTAAAGCAGTCTCGGTAAAAATCGCATAAAAATCTCCTGAGAAAACCACCTTTAAGTCACTCTCAGTCGAAAACGAGGCGAAAAACTAAAAAATTTATATGAACAAAAATAAAGACTATGAAATCTGCGACAAAAAAATTAACGCCCGAGTACTTTTGTGAGTAACTGTATAATCATTACTAATAATCATTTATGTTTTATGTTTCAACCTGAGCGGTTTCAATAAAAAACATTCAGAAGCTCTAAAAACCTCTATGGTTTGCACACTTAAATACGTATAGAAATAATTATTTTGTTGCAATCGACTGAAAGAAAATGATTATTTAGTGCTAGCAGCTAAAATTATTGCCTTATTTCCGAAAGAAGTTGTAGGGACATATGTTGTCCCGGCAATAAGAAAGAAAGACTCCAGAACCGGAAAATCTATTTTACCAAAGGGACAATTGATATCAAAAGTTAACAATTTGGTTAATGTAAGTGGTGAAGATATACCCATTAGAAAGAAGAAGAGTGATTCAGCTAAAAGTAATGAAGACAACGCTGTGTTAAAAAAGACTCTAAAGGAACCAAACTTAGGTAGGTATTTATGTTATCTGTATTGCATATTTCATTTTCTACACTTGCCAAAAAATTAAAAATAAATGAAACTCTGAAACAATTTATTCTAATATTTTGTGAACAAGAAAGTGTAAATGCTCTTGAATGATGTTTTGAGTCTCGACCTGAACGGTTTCGACAACATACATCATTCAAGTACTAAAAATTTGTATTTGACGCACTTAATATAAAATAAAATATAAAAATCTATCTATAATAAATGGAATAAATCTATCTATAATAAATTCTCGGTTTCAGATGCCTATGATAAGAGCGAAGATGTGCTTTGGTAACAACAGTAAACCATGGGCAACAGTTTTGGAGAAATGGAATATCACATACGAAATTAGAAAAAATACAAGGGCTATCACTATAAGTTCTAAATAATTTAATGAAATAATTTTTTAATATTAATTTAAATAAAATGTAGGTTTGTTTCATTTAAAATACGATGTGTTACAGTCGGTATCATTATTCTAGGCGAAATATGTATATAAATACTGAATGTTTCATATGGAATGTATAAACAGGTTTCGTAAGTGGAACAAATCTCCGTTTCCGCCGACTTCAAAATTAATGTTTAAATTTTGTAGCGGGGGGGGGGGGGGAGGAGTCTGAGAATTTGTTGTTGAATGAAGAAGAAAAAATTGCTTTTTTCCTTTTTAAAGGGAACAGTATAGTTTTTAAAGTAAGGTACTTTTAATATTAATTTTTATTTTTAGAATTTTTTTACAGTCAGGGGGTTTTAAAATTTTTAATTTTTTATTAACTAAGGTTAAACTATTACATTATTTAAGTAAATTTTCAAAATGACTACCCTCATTTTCAATACACGGTTTTGATTGTTTTAAAAGATGTATTAATTAAAAAAATAATTTTTCAATAAAATTAATTAATTTAATTTTTTGTTTTGTAGCTGCTTTCTTTATTATTTTCTGATTTTCCGTGAAAAGAATTGGTTTTTCAAAAAAATTTTACTAGACAAGAGTTGTAGCCCGTTAAATTTCCTATCCGGAATAGGACGTCAGAATTTTTGTAAATTTTCGTTTAAAAGATACAAGAATTTTGAAAATAACCAAAGTAAACAAATCTCGAATTTTTCTTCATTTTTTTACTTACTTTAATTTCTAACTCAAAAGCCGTTAAGTTTAGACAATAAAAGGTTTAAATTTAGTTTGTAAAAAATATTTTTTTTTTAATTTTAATATCTATTTTTAAAAAACAAATCCGACGAAGGCTGATTAATTTTTCAGGGTTTAAAATAAATATTCACTTTGAAATTAAACGAGAAATCTGGAATCCATTCCAAAATCAATTTTTCCAAATTATTTCAATTTTTATAACATCATGGAAACAAATAATATCATACGAATTTAATAAGCACTAGAGATAATATTATATTATATTTTTTTTCAAAATATAATTTTTAATAATTTATTCCAGTAATATTCTACTAATATTCCAGTATCTAGCCTGGTAATTCAGATCACAATTTATTGCAAAAAATGAAATGCTGTAGTTCAAACCTTGTTTGGCTTATCTTAGGCTTAAACTTCCAACTGACATCGAAATACCGACCCTTAAACCTAGCAATCGTGATTGATTTGTCATCGTCTGTATTGTAGTGATATTTTTCATAAACCACTTTTCCTTACCACGCACGGCGTAGCTCTGATATGCGAGAGTAGAGAAACTTTTTAGGGTGGTAGGTTCAATGTTCGTTAAAAAAAATCTTAATACCAGAATTCGATTTTAAATTATTTGCAGTCGAAATTATTTTAAGCTGCAAAAATTTTTAAACTTGATCAAGCATCGAACTTATAATTTCAAATTATCAACCAAATTTCTTCTAATCCACACGTCGCTCTTTTAAATATAATTTCATACACAGTAAAAAATTTTGTCGTGTAAAACATCTAGTGTAGTTGGTAAATAATTTAGTGTTAATTTTTAGTGTATAATTTCTCTCTACTTTATATTTCACACTAAAATGATTAATTCTAACTAGACGCTAAAATAAGCGCTATGTAGAGTGAATCTCAACCTTGATAGATCGAATCTAGTAGGTGTTAGGTGCCATTACTATAATTACCGATGATAAAAACGCAAAAATGGCACATTTTATCAAAGTTTGTTGCCGGTGATTCCCGGATAAATAAAAACGTTGACCATTTGCTATTGAAGATTACCTCCGTGTTAATATAAAATTACATTCATCCGAGTGCAGTGAGCAAGTTAATATTGTTCTAGTGTTTCAGTTCAAATATTTTTTTAGTGTTGGAAATTAATGGAAAATCGTTGGAATTTAACGTATTAAAAGAATTTCCAAGATTTCTCCATCATTCGTGGTCTGTAAGTTTTATTATCTTTATGTGTTTGTACTGTTACTGAAATATAAAATTTTGCTTTAGATCGAGGAAGATTTTCAACAATTATATCCAGGTATTCAAATAAATTTTGAAGAGATATTTGGTCAAGATATAAGATAAAATTATTAAAAATACCAAACTACCGTAATATACCCGAACCCTACAGTTATTTCAGAATATGAAACGGAATTCAGTAGTATGTGAAGTTGTTATTATTTTTAACATTAGATTTATGAACAATTTTTTTTTTAGATTGTTGGAATAGGGCAACTAAAGTATTATTTCTCTTCCAAGTAAAACAATAAGAGGAAACGTATCAAAACTTATGCAACGCTGACGGACAAATTAATTACTCTTCAACCTGCAAGTTATTGTAAAATACAGTGGACGCCGCTTATTGGAATCATGGTTCAAGTTATCATTCGAGTATTATTATCACTTTCACGAAGAACGGGCTGAAGGAATATGACTACAAGCAAAAAATATCCTTTATTTCAAAAATTGGGTTTATGTTATTAATTGTTTTTCTGATGTTTTCTTCTACCGAAAATGGAGTCCGTTTGCAGTTACAAGCATTTTTTTAAATTTTTCACACAAATCGGGGAACCACCCAGACTTGACTGGTGTATTATAGCAGAAAGTTGCCAGAATGTTGACAACGCACTATGATTTAATCTGTTCTATTTTAAAATTTCACAATATGCGACATAAAAAATGTTTTTTGATAAAAATAATTTTTTGTGTTTTAATATTTTTAATTATGTAATATATATTTATAGTAATAAGTACTCTAATTAATGTGTTTAATTCACATGTGGTCAGGTAAATTTTACATCTAGATAAAGATATTTTTACACTACAATATGTATTTTATTTATAGGTATAGTGTATTACTAAACCCTAGATTAATTTAAAATATACCCTAATTAGTGTTTTAATTCAATCTATTCATCTAAAAAAGTACTTATACTAGAGTTAATAAATTATCTGTTTAGTGTGTTTATCTAATATAATTATACACAAAATAGTGAAAATTAATTTAAATTTTCATTTTATTTTAACACTAAATTTTGTTTTGTGTACCCGAAATAAGGTTAAAATTTTAAAAAATTTTGGTGAGCTCTTTACACTACACTTGATTAAAACTTTTAGTGAAAAATTTACACTAAATTGAGTGGACCTATATGAACACAAGCTAGTGTTTTTTAGTGTAAAATATTTACTCTGTAATTTTTACTGTGTAAATCCGAATATTTCAATTAAATTACTATCAAGTCCAAAATTAAAATTAACCCCAATCAAACAAAAATCACTCATAAAAAAAATTCAAATTTAATCATTGCAAAAAAATCCAAAAATCTCGGCTGCGGCCACTTTCGATCAAAAATACTCTCAATCAAAATTCGAATCACAATACTCAAAATATATTCACTATTTCAAAAAAAATATTTCTTACAAAATATTAAAAATCCACGGAGCCAAAAGTCAATCAACCACTCTGGCGGCCATCTTCTGCAAAAAAGCCCCTACTTTTCTCAACCTTTCGCCAACCTTACATTTACAATATAAAATTAATAAAATTTACAAATTTTCATCAAGGGCCTAAACCATTTTGTAACACGACAGTATAATAATTATTCTGTTTCATCACCGTGCCGTGCCGTACCAATCGCCACTGATATTATGATCTTAATATTCATATTGTTTTACTCTAGCTCATACTAGGTTAAGTGATTAGAGATGGTAACACAAAGCTACCATAAAAATTCCTAAAAATATTATTATATTAAAATTTATGCCCTCGTTAATAGAAAAATATAATTTTTTGGATTTTTAATTTTAGTGAATTTATACGGCGAAGGAAAATCGAAAAAAGAAATTTCAAAATATTTAAAAATTTCAAAGACTACTACATAGGAGTAGGACTTTAAAGTACACCACAAATTAGACAAAAAATTAATGAAATTATGGTAGGATTTGGCGTAAATTGCGAATATAAAAACTAATTTTTGAGGATCATTTAAAAATACGCGTAAAACCAGCCAAAATGTGCAATCGTACATTTCATTTATTAAAGAATTTTTGGGTATAATTTAAACTTGAAAATTACAGATGTAGAAAACAAAGAACTAGGAGAACTATTAATTACCCGGGAGTTGTCAGTTAATTGTCAGTTGTCAGTTGTTAGTACGATTAGATGACTAGATTTTAGGGTGGATCCGAGATTTGCGGTGGTTGCGTTTGTTTTAACTGGCTCTACGCTCCAGGCCGTTTTGATAAACTCCTGTACTCACTAAAAATATCCCCCTGGACCCGTCCTACTCTGCGAATAAATTTATAACATTATGTTATCAGTACTGATGCTGCAATCTAATTGTGAATCTAAACGTAATCGAAGATTGACGATACCTGAATTGCGTACAGAACTTAATCGGTGCTATAAAAATTCCGTTTCTGGGAGTACAGTAAAAATTAATTAATGCGAATGTTGGCCGGGCTGCCAAAAGAAAATCACTTCTAAAATCAAAAAACAAGAAGATGCGACTACAGAGAGCACTTAGCTTATAAGAATTGGACAGCAGAATAATGGAATTCTATGTTGTGGAGCGAACATAATCCAAGTTTGAAATGTTTACTCAAAAACGAAAAATTTATGGTACTCACTGCATCGAAAGAAAGTTACAGGACTGTATTGTACCTCCGTTATGGTAGGGGAATGCTTCTCGGCGTCTGGCCCAAAAACAGGCGAATTCACATGTTAATAATTTAAAATACTACTAATTTTATTAAGTTTGGGTAATTAAATGAAACATTCAATTTTAGCACACCTTGATAAAATCGCAGGGAAGTCCACAGTAAAGTAAAATAAACATAATATGAAGATAAATGAAATGGATATACTCGACTAAGAACATTGGAGGTCTTTTATAATATAATAAATAATATGAAAATATCAAGTTGGTATTTATGTTAGTAACCTTCCATCTGTTTTACATTCGTAATTTTCGACTAGTAGTCCGGTCAATCTAGACATTCGAAGGTACACTAATTCCCAAAAAGCTGAAAATTGGTAAAATTGTTCAAAACATAATTATAAATGAAATTTAAAAAGTCCTCATCGATCCGGTACGTGGAAAAAATTTATTCGACGTCAAAGGTAAAAGAAATTGTTTTTTTGCGATTTTCAGCAAAACGGTAAGTTTTATCATAAAATTATCTCAGACAAAAATTGTAGATCATGTAATTATCTATAAAAAATGTATCAATACTTTTTTCCTAAGAAATGAGTTTATGAATGTTATCACGTTTATGCAATCGTTTCTGTTGGTCTTTCGCATCACAAAAAAAATTAAAAAATAGTGTTGATGAAAAGTTCAGTACCGGCTACAGACAATATTTTCGTAAAAACGATGAAGACAACGTCCAGGACAATGACAGGTTTGACGACGATGTTAATTCGAATGGCGATGATGATGAACTACATTGAATAAATTCTGTTTTTTTCGTATTTGTACTCTTTTTTCTCTTAATTTTAAGTTAACTTTTAAACAAGTTATGACTTTGGTTTTAACCATGTGAAAAAGCATCTCAAACTCAATCCGGATCGGCAAAAAAATTGAAAATGAGTTTTTAACAGCTAAGACCCCTTTTTTCGTAGACCAAGTCACATATATTGAATATAATTAATATAATATTATAATTCAAATATTTTTACTTATATTACAGCTTCAGTGATGTATGTATTGTAATGATATTTTTTTTTGCAATGCGTGGCAAACTTCAAAATAACCACCAATCTCTACGGCTTCCAAGTCGGAGAGCTAAGACTTCTCAGGAGCGGGTTCAAAATTCCAAAATAAATTACCAATCAACGAAATCCAATTTAAATAAGATTCTGATCAATCCAAAAAACTTAATAAATTCTCCAAATTAAATCCTCTTCAAAAATAATTAAAATAAAAATTCATGTCCAAAAATTAAATTATTACAAAATAAATTCTTGTTTCGTAAATAAATTCAAATTTAATTCAATGTAAAACCTTACTGCGCTCGTACTTTTAACTTTTACGCGTATCCAAATCGCCTTGTTATCACCATCTGGCCACACGCTCGTACAAATGCAAATGTAACTTTTAATTCTTCCAATTTTAAACCAATTTCAACTTTAAATAATTCAGATCCAATTTTTAATTTCAATTGCTCTTTCCAAATTTTACCAAATCAATTAAATCAATCCAAACTACTAATTCAATCAAAACCATCAAATCAACTACCGCTCGGTAGCAAAATTATCCAAAAATTACGCAATAATGCATTCGCATCAAAATTCACTTTATTCAATCAAAAATAATTCAGTACTCACAAATATCATTCACAATTTTAAACTTATATCAAAAAAATCTCAATAATCGCCTCGAGCTAACATGACACAACATGCTCGGGCGGGCGCTGTCGGCGCAAAAGCCAATATCCTCGTCGATTCGCCTCCACCTGTCTAATTCTCCAATCTTACAACTTAAAATTATTTAAAACAAAATAAAACTTTCATCAAAATGTACGGGGTAGGTGCGAATCCTCTTTTGCACCACAGTATATACGTGGCGTACGTATGCATATGATGACAATTCCAACTTTTCCAACTTTTTGAATCGTTATATCTCAGAAACGGTGGCTCTTAGGAAAAAAGTATTCATTCATTTTTTATAGATAATTATATGATCTACAATTTAGTCTAAACTTATTTTATGATAAAACTTACAGTTTTGCAGAAAATCACGAATACCAATTTTTTTGATCTTTGACCTCGAATAACTTTTTTTCCACGTACCGGATCGATGAGGACTTTTTAAATTTCATTTATAATTATGTTTTGAACAATTTTACCAATTTTCAGCTTTTTGCAAATTACTGTACCTTCACTCTAATTTTTTGTACTAATTTGACCGGACTATAGGTTATTTTAGAGTTTTATTAGGAATCTTACTTGGACAGAAAATGAAAAGATCCAACTTTTGGAAGCTCTCCGAAAATATGGAGTTCACAATTTGGAAGTTATAGCAGACCATGTTGGTTCCAAAACAGTTGCAGAAGTTAAGTATGCAATTTACTTATACGAAAATGCCGCCAGAGAATCTCTGAAAGAAGTTCGCTCTGCAAGTAGAAATGCACCAATTGATCAATGAAAAATAATGAATAAAATAAAAATAATAAAATAAATAAAAATAGTGATGATTATAACAAATATTGAATCGAACAAGTTGGATTCGAAAATACAAAATTGCTCCTCACATTTCAGTGTATTCTGCCAATATCAAAAACTGAACTATTAGCAAAAATATATTCAAATACAAAGATCTAAAAATATCGTTTTTTATCATTTACATTAGCAAATATTTTTGTGTAAAAAATTTAGATTTGTGTTTATTTTCAAAATAAACCAGTTACTCAGACTACGTCAACATTATTGATCTAGGCAGTTCAGGGTTGACAGTTTAAATTTTTGATGATTTTGTGATATCAATAGTCAAAATTTTAGTAAAATGAAATTGAAAGAAACTGATGAAACCAAAAATTCAAACAAATCCGAAGAACCAGAAGATTGCTGTGGCAAACCAAAACGGAAACGACGCTGCGATGCTGGAAAAAAACGGGGACCAAATAAAAAAAAGCGTGGCTGCCCTCGTCCTCCATCGTGTGGTAGACTCTGATAATGGAGAAATGTCTGACAGTAATTGAATGGCTAATTGCAGAAAGGGGACATGTCACATTTCCAAAAATGTTCAGGACATAAAAAAAACTGTGTGATTACTTAAAAGTCAATCTTTTTTATTCAAATTTTTGGCAAGACATGCCTTAGAAGATCTACTTCGAATTAGGATATAATGCATTTAATTTTTGTTTTCTCAATTAGATCAACTGCCAAATTAGAGATATGGACATGTGTCTTTTCTGCAGTAAAAGACAAAACAATTATTTTTTTTTAAGTATTTTATTAAAAAATAGTAAAAATACAGTATTATTCATCGTTGTCTTCATTGTCCTTAATTGGCTACGCTGTAATTTCTTTCCAAAATCCTTCATAAGCACCTGGGATGAATTTGATCGTATTTTTTATATCAGCCATCTTCTTTTTATTAATTAATCGGATTCAGATAAATTTGCGTTTTTAATGACACCAATGTATTTATTTAATATTATGAATAATAGGTTAAGATAACATGTACTATGTTTAACCGACAGACTAGCAGTTTGCTATCATTTTACTGCAAAAAAAATTATATGTCCTGGACAAGTCCTGTTTATGTAGTAACTGAATTCTTTAACAGCTCACAGTATCAAGAGGAATAATATAATATGTTACATTTTTGCAGTACATTGTGCGTCTAGGCATCTAGATTAGCAAAATATCAAAATTTCAATTTCATAAAAAATGTGACATGTCCACTTTCTGCAGTTAGCAATTCAATTATTCATCATGTTCCACAATTTCACTCGACTATAAACGTCGCCGTAGAAATTATAATCAACGCTACCGTACCTCTAGAAATTAACCTAATGTGTATTAACTATTAATATTATGAATAATAAAATTTATATCTTTAAATTAAATTTTACTTCTAGCTTTGGATATTTAACATTATTTGACTAAAAAAAACATTGTAATTCTAAAAAATCAGAATTTGTCCAATTTGGTCAAAAATTGGAAGGGATGATTATTTTTGTGCCTTTTTGCAAAAATCAAATTTTAACACGCTATTTTTGCAATTTTCTCGAAAATAAAGTCCCGCAAAAAAAATGTTAAATAGCAACCTAGATTTAAACCTTTTATTGTCTAAAATCAACGGCTTTCGAGTTATGAATTAAAGTAAGTAACAAAATGTTGAAAACTCGCGTTTTTTTTGATTTTTTTCGTAATCCTCTATCTTTTAAACGAAACATTTTACAAAAAATCTGACGCCCCGTTCCGAATAGGAAATTTAACGGACTACAACTTTTGTCTAGTAAAAATTTTTGAAAAACCAATCCATTTCACAGAAAATAATAAGGCAGCTACAAAAAAAATTAAATTCACGAAATTATTTTTTTTTGTAATATTTTATCTAAAATAATTATGTAGATCACTAAAAATCTTTTTATTTCAGCTTTTTTTATCCTTATTTTAACTAATCCTAATTTTAACAATATACCCGGTTTGAAACCAGAGCTTTTTCTCCATTTCAGATAACAATAAATAAAGTTGGTTTCAAACAACAAATTCAAAGTTAGAGAACTTTTAGAATAGAGTGTATTGTATATTTTTATTTAAACAAAAGAAACCAGTTACGCAGGCTACGTCAACGTTGTTGATACGAAGCTGAGCGGTGTTGACAATTTAAATTTTTGATATTTACTACCTGTTTAAAATTTTAGTGAAATGAAATTAAATAAAATATCGAAACCCAAAGAAACCAATAAAACCGAAGATGCAAATAAAACCGAAGAACCGGAAGATGGCTGTTGCAAACGAAAACGACGCTGCGATGCTGGAAAAAAGCGGGGGCCAAATAAAAAAAAGCGTGGCTGTCCTCGTCCTCCATCGTGTGGATCGTGTGGTAGACAGGCAGTAGACTCTAATAATGGAGAAATGTCTGACAGTAATACCACAGAATGTAATACATCACATTCCTCAATTCGTGGTTCCCCCGATAAGAAACGTCGCCGTAGAAATCCTAGTAATCGCCGTAACACTAAAAATTAACCTAATGTGTTGTCGTGGTTCAAAATGGTTGCGACCCACCCTGTGCATATTGATAAAAATTTTGTTTGTAAATAATTTTGAGTTGCAAGACTGTAAAAATTGGACAGGTGGGGGCGAACCGACGAGGAAATTGGTTTTTTTGCCGTTGAGCCGCGCGAGAGAGCGAGCGGGCCGATTTATGGCTTGTTAATTTTTGACTCAAGTGATTTATTTTTGAGATTTGTGATATTTTTGAAGTTGTGAGTTATTATTTTTGATTGAATAAATGATTTTGATGCGAATGCATTAATTGCGCAATTTTTGGATTGATTTTGATAAATTTGGAGTTTGGATGATTTTTATGAACGGCTACAGAACGGTAGAAAATTTGGATTGATTTGATTGATTGGATAAAGTTTGGGAGAAGCAATTAAGGTTATAAATTTGAATTTAAAATTGGAAAATTTGAAATTACATTTGTTCGAGCGTGTGGTAGATAAAAAGATAAGCCGACGATTTGGATAGGCATAAGTTCGAAAGTGTAAGCCCATTTAAAATTTAACATAAAATTATATTTGAAATTATTTATGATTATGGATTGGATTTATTAATTATTTTTTTGAGAAGATTATTTTCGAAGAAATTATTTGT
Source organism: Cantharis rustica (assembly GCA_911387805.1). Lineage (NCBI taxonomy): Eukaryota > Metazoa > Arthropoda > Insecta > Coleoptera > Cantharidae > Cantharis > Cantharis rustica. The sequence goes on from OU426879.1 coordinate 45,093,917, forward strand.
TTTGCATTGGATAAAATTCTTTTAGTTAATTTGAAAACGCAGGAACCCTTCACCCTTGAAAATTCCCAACTGCTCCCGCAAAGAGTTGACTCGAGTAAATAAACAGTGCGGCTAGAAAATAACATTACATCTTTTTGGCACCACGGCGCAGGGACGTTTCGTTTTTTTTTTGAAATAGTCTAAGATGGATAACATATTAGCCTTTTTAAAGGAGCAGGACAAAAAGCAGGACAAAAATACGAGGGAGTTAAAAGAAAGCATAGCAAAAATTGAAACAAAGTTAAATGAACAAGACAAAAAGCAGGACAAAAACACAAAAGAGTTAAAAGAGAAAGTAGAAGGGGTTTTGAACGAAATAAAACAAAATTTAGTTACTATGGAAGGGGAAATTAAAAACACAAATGCAAGGGTTGATCAGGTTGAGTTAGAATTAGGTAATATAAAGGTGGATTTAATGCCATTAAGAGAATTGGGGGGAAATTTAAATTTGAAAAAAAAAAGATTAGAAAAAGAGATTAGTGAAAGGATGGAGGAATTAACAAGGGGAGAAATTCAAAAATTGACAGGGAAAATAAATGAAATGGGGATAGAAATGAAAAGAGAATCTGTAGGTAATATGCAGGAGGAAATAAAAAAGGCCACCAAGACCTTGCACAAAGATATTTTTGACCAAGTTATAAATAAAACGGTAGAAAATGGTGCACTATTAGAAAAAGCTGAAATAATAAATGAGATAACAACTCAAAGGGATGAAATAGTGGAAATCAAACAAACAGTACAGTGGCATGACCACAATATTGAAAAATTAAAAAAAGAAATTAGCACTAATCAAGAAACAACTAAAGGGAAAATTGATGCACTTAGGATGGGAAACCAAACGTTTACATTCGGTCCCATGAATAGTACGATGGGCAAAACAATACAGGGAATGTCATGTTGTTTCAGTAAAGATCAAAAATTTAAATTTTATGGGCATTCATTAAATGGGTTAAATCCGAAACAGTTCATTAAATATGCTAGACCCATTGCGGAATTGGCTGATCGCCAACAGTTGAAAACCCTCATAGGGACAATGTTAAAAGGAAATGCGGAGGAGTGGTACGGAATCGTACAAGAACAGTTTCATACTTTTGATCAGTTTTCTAAGTTGTTCTTATCAAGGTACTGGAACAATAAGGGAGTGGGTGTAGTATTTTGTTCTGTTCGGCACCCACAAGGAAATATGAGTGAGCGTTATGTTCAAGAAACCGTTAAATTTTTGAGACTTCTTGTGTATCGTGATCAAACATCATGGGTCAATTATATTCCGTTAGTGGAAAAGTTTATAAACGACACGCCGAGCTCAGTTACTGACTATTCTCCCCGGTTCATTATGTTCAACGAACATCCAGAAAGACCATGGGTTGTGGACCAAGACATCGATTACTATGAAATATTAAAACAAGTTAAACAAAAATTAAAAAATAAAAGTGAGAATTACTTACGTAGGGCTAATTCAAAAATAAAAAAGAAATGTTCATTTCAAGTGGGTGATTTAGTCATTATTCGAAGTCTGAGAGTAGGGATCAGGTCTAAGGACCAATGTCAGAAACTGCAACTTCCTTTTGAAGGCCCATATGAGGTAGACCACGTTAACGAAAACACGTATTCTCTTAAATATCCAGACAGTGGAAAGATCAGGGGCAAATTTCACCTTGATATGATTTACGCTTATCACGACGCCGATGAAACCATGGGACGAATTCCTAAAATTGGAATTAAATTTTACAATAATTTTGCATCTATTAAATAGAAAATTTTAATTTCGTTTAGTTATAAAAAGAGGGGAAGAATTTTAATTTAACAATGAATTTTAATTTAGTTTATTTATCATTTTAAGAAAGGGGAAATTTAGTTTAGCAGATAATTTTGTAAAAAAAAGAAGAAAATTTTTATTATTTGAGGTAGTATAATACCTGATCACCACGAAGGGTTGTTTCAAAAACAATTTGCTGTCCTGGCTGTGCTCTCTCCATCAAATTATCTTCAAAACAAGGGGAATAAAGATGTCGTGGTTCGTTAGGTTTCTTTTGCACAATTACGATGTATTTTTGACTTCTTGCAATAACTTTGTTTTGACGAAATCTGCTGTCAACTTTATACCAGAACTTTCAATTGCCATTATCATAGGTTTGTATTCATCAGTCAATCCTGCGAGTAGAAATATTGCTAACCATTCATCATCTATAGCAAACTGAATGTTAGTCAATTTCTGTGCGGTGCTCATTATCTTGTTGACATAATCTTCGATGGAATCGCTATTTTCTAAACTAGTAGTAACCAGAGTTTTCATTAGGTTAACTTTTCGCGATAAGCCGGAATCGTTAAATGCGGACTGTAACTTTTCCCATACATCTTTTGCGGAAGTTGCGTTTTCAATATGCACAAAATTGATCGGATCAACCATTAAAATTATCATTGATTTAGCTTTCACTTCGCGTCGTAGATTAACAGCGGGATCTGTCGTCGGATCTTTACCTTCAACACAACTCCATAAATCTTCCAGTTCAAGATATGTTTTCATTGCAAATCGCCAAGTGTTGAAATTTTCTCGTCCTATCAATTTTCCAATCATTGATATACCGTTGTTTGCCATCGCGCTCGGAAAAATGTATAACTCTTGTTAATTACAATCACAAAGGGTTCGGTACAATTTTTTTTTTATTTTTTTGCGATGGCCTGAACAAATCTGTATTTTTAGAGACAACTATATGCTGGGCCCATAACCTTTTGCACAATTACGATGTCTTTATTAGATAGAACAACTAATTATTCACAACTATTCATTTACCAACATATTCTATAAGTACATGTCAAATATCAATAATAAACAACAAAACAGCCAACTTTATCTGAACTCTATCAACCAGCATGTTTCTCATTGGTTAATCCCAACAGTTTCTCTCTGCCCAACGCGATAGTTCGGGTCAATTTTGTTAAATGTCTGCAAAATAAAAAGGTTTGTTGAGGGGAAAATTATAAAAGACCAAAATGATACTCACACACGACACATTTACACCTAATTATTTTGTGATAAGTTAAGGGAACAGCTGTGCTGCGCGAGTGCTACCGAATGGTGATACCTGCAACTAAATAAATACAATAACTTGCGAAACATCCGGTACATAGAAGATAAAACTTACAATTTTTCAAAAAGACGACGAGGTTTGCAGTGCCCTTTGGATAAGCTCGCTTCCTGCGATAAGCCCGAGTGAGGTGGACGTGAAATTTTACGTCTAAAAATTTGGATATTTGCGATTTATGAAAAGCTACACCTTTTTGGAAAGCGAATTTTGTGAATTATTATTCGAGGCCGTTTTGGAAACAGTAAGAGCAATCATATTGTTTAATTTGGATGATTCCTGAGGATTTAAAGATATTCACATGTGATCAAGTAAAATTAAAAATTACAAGGACGACGCCATTTTTATAAAACTGGAGATCGACAGAAAAGTCAATGAAATTGATTTTTTTACTTACCGTAATTTTTATCTGTTTATAAGGTGTTAAATATCGACAAGAAGCGATTAGTCGGCACAATACGACGAGGTATCACAAAAATTTGAGGACGCTAACCGAATTGATTGTTAGAGATTGCACACTTAAAAAAGACGACCTGGTGGCATACAGCAGCAACAGATAAATGCCATTTGCGGCCATGATACAATAAAGTTTTAAGATATGATACTAAGGAGTCTCAGTTACGTTCGGTTCTGCGCACAACGTCACGCGGTAAGGACACGCCCACTTTATTTAAATACAGATATGGAATTTATACGGCAAATAAGGCCAATGAAATTAAAATTTGTGATTATTTTTAATTTTAAATCACAAATAAATTATTCTGCCATCATAAGGAAGAAGGCAGTGTTTGTTTAGAAATGGTTTAGGTATGGCAGTAAGTACATTTTCTTCAAAATTGAGCTATTTTTATTCATAGCTTTTTACGCTGATTTCAAAAATATAAATTACTCAATTTTGAAAAAAATGTATTTACTGCCTTCTTTCTTATAACTGCAGTATTGAAATAAAACACATTTAGTAATAAGATTATAAAATAATATTTATTTAATATCCTAAAAAACAGTTTCTCACAATAAAACATAACATTCATTAAGAAGCCAAATTAACCAGAAGGCATACATTTTAAAATTTTATTTCATTTTACTGACTATTTAATTTTACAAACTATATTAAGCCCTAAATTTTATTTTATATATTGTCAGATTTTTATTTCTTTTCTTCGCTTCAATGTTTCATCGTTAACCTTATCATACAAGTAGATTGTGCGAAATTTTATTTCATCGAATGACAGTATACAGACTTTTTTCATATTGTTCATCTCTTGCAGTTTGATTACATTAAATATTGGTTTCAAGATACCAGGTAAAATTTAATTTTTTTTCGACCACGATCGAAGTGTTGATACAGCTGGAAAAGGATATCCTTTTTTTAGCAGCAACCTATAAGCTCGAAGATCAGCGGAATGAACAACGATTGCTTTAGATACATCTTTAATTGACCATCGTGGACGTCTTTTGGGATTTTTAAGCTTTTTGATTTGCTCAGAAGTAAATGAACTGCTCAGAGCTTCGACCTCGCTTTCCAATCGTACAATCTTCTTCTTTAATTCTGCTATGATTTCATTACGGTTATCAACCTCTGTACTACTTCTAAAAATATTAAGAATATGTAGGCATATTATCACTTAATATAATAATTTAACTATAATTATGTTAATATTAGATTTGCTATAATAAAAATAAGAATTACCCTATATCTTTAGTCAAAATATTAGTTTATATAGGATTGTTATCCAGAATAACATTCACCCTCGGGAGAGTTTCTACTGCTACTACCAACACCGTTTCTAACAAATTTATAAAATAAGCCATAAGTAAGTATTTCTACTTGAATTAAAATAATAACTATACGTACTTACTCTGTTTGAATTGATCGTTCCTTTAAAAGTACATTAACCAAATTGGAACGTTTCTTTTTAGCAATCCGCTGTTGCCTTTGAGATGTAGAAGCAGTAGTAACAAAAGCTGATGGTTTCGGTAGATTTTCAGTAGGAATCACTCCTGGCTTATTCAGTGGGCAATTCCTTGGGATAGGACATCCCAGAAGTTCATATTTCAAGTTACGAGCATAATCAGTCTTTAAAATGCATTGAGCACACTCTTGAATTTTTCACGTTTACATTGTCTTTACGACTACAAGCTATTTTCCAAGCCTTACAAAGTCCCGGGTCAGTCGGAAAACGAAAAAACAGCACATCGCCTTTGTTATAATGTTTGGCTCCATCGTCCATATTACAACCAAATATTGCACACCGCATTATTAATGTAAGGTAAATTACTGATTCACAACAAATCACAAGCAAAAACAATAACAAAATTGAAAAAATTCGAAACCGTTCTGTGGGCGCGCACAGAAAACCGTATGCGTTTGAAATGTTACTTACCGCGTGACGTCACAATTAAGCAAGATGGCGCTAAACCTGCGCAATATCATACCCGGTAATTTATTGTATCATGATTTGCGGCAACAAGCGAAACAAGGTGGCGATATACCAGGTAATTCACAAGTTGTTTACCATAGTGAAATTGACTATTTATTTCAAAATTTTTATTATAAACTTTTTACATTTGCATTATAATTTTTGTCGACTTACATTATTTACACTGCAGCGTATGTTAGCGAAATTTAGGATTCTTTTAGTTTATTTAAATAAAATTTCGCAACCATACGTCGTACACATTCACACACAGGGTCTTAGAGCGGAATCTGTCGCTAAAAAAAAAAATTGTTCTCTCAATAAAATCTAGTTTCTCGTTATTCAGGGTAAAAGTATTTTTATTTATCGTTTCATTAAAAGAAGGAAAAAGAGATATCTAAGGAACCCACTATTCTGTTTAATCTCATGCTCTCGGCTGCAATAAGTTAGTCGGGAAAACATTAGCTAGTGCCGGACAGGTATAATATAAAAATTTACGAAATCCCACTACAGTGTACTATATAAACATTAAAATTTATATATTTAAATGGCATTTTACTTCTAGCCCAGAACATTTAGCATTTTTGAAAAAAATATTGTAAATCTGAAAATTGGCTTAAAGAATCTTCAATCATTTAAAGCTTTCTGAATATCAAAATGTGTCCAATTTGGTCGAAAATTGATGGAGATTTGATTTTTAAGTTATTTTTTGCTATTTTGAAAAAAGCAAATTTCGACGCGCTATTTTTTCAATTTTTTGTCGGCCGGATTTTCAAAATGTTAATCACATAATCCTTTTGAATCTTCGGGCTAGTACTTTGAATGAAGAAAGACTTGATTAACTTTCTATAAAATTATTGAAACTATGTACATTATAAGTAAAGCAAAAAAAAATTTTATATAAGCTTAAAAATAAATGTATTTTTTGATTGTGCACTGTCATAATTTAGCTAATGATTATCATTTCAGCCTTTTTAGTTTCTTAAATAAACATATTTTAAAATTACTTGTTTTGGGAAAATTTCGAAAAATATCTGAAAGTTTCAGTATTTTCAAAATGACGAATTTTTCGGCAGAAAATAAAATGTTTTTTTAACTTCATATGAGCTTTTTTGTGAACTAAATTACATGTGTTGAAAAATCGTCATAAGATATACGACGCTCTTGGGCTAAAATTAATGCGCTCCTCTTCAAAAGAAAATACACAAATACAAAATAGAAAAAGTCAATTTATTACTATTATCCTAAACGAAAACATAAAATTTATACAAAAATAAAAAATATATACAGGGTCTCTCCGGATACACTTTACATAACTCTTAGGTGGTGATAGAGGACATTTTTCTAAGAAACATTTTTTACAAATTCTTTTTTATAAATTCAATCCTTCGAGAGTTATGGCTCTTTAAAACATTTTTTTTAATTTCCACTTTCACGTGGCCATCCCCCGGAAAATATTAATTTTTTATTAAAAATGGATTAGTGCTTTTTTAAAAAGCGTGAAGTAATCTACAAACTAGATTTAACCATTTTTTGTCTAAAATGAACGGCTTTCGAGTTATGAATAAAAGTAGGTAAAAACATGTTGAAAAATTTGAGCTCTTTATATTTTGGTTTGTTTCAAAACTCTGTATCTTTTAAACGAAACATTTTACAAAAATTCTGACGCCCCATTCCGGATAGGAAATTTAAGGGGCTATAACTTTCGTCTAGTAAATTTTTTTGAAAAACCAATATATTTCACAAAAAATCAGAAAATAATAAACAAGGCAGCTACAAAACAAAAAATTAAATTCACAAAATTTTTATTTTTATTGAAAAATTATTTTTACCACTGACTGTTTTTTTCAAAAGCACAGGGTATATGAAGTTACTATGTACAATCTGTGTTTATTTATTTATTTATATATTATATTGCTATGCCCCCAACTTTGCAAATTTATGTATTTTCACTTTCTTGTGAAATTTGCTGAGGTAACACAGATTATTTAATAGCTATGAGTTCTTCTTCAATTGATTAATTTAAATTAAATTGAAAATTTCTGTCGCGTAAATATTTAATTTCAAAATGTGCAACATTTACCTTGTAATGTGTGGCCTTGCAAGCCTCCATAGTATACCAGCTGGCTTCAGTACGCCTGGTTAAGCAAATTTGCGATGGTAACTTTAATGCAACGAATATTTTCTGCTTTCTTCAAGTTTTCCACTTTATTGGCACTTCACCTTATTAATTTAAATAAAAACATCAAATCAACTTAACTCATTTTATTGATTTTAAACAATTAACAATTTAATTTTCATTGCGGGAATAATGTTCGTCCGCTCGTCTATTCGACGTCAAGGCCTCTGCCCAAGTCTCTTACAACCTACAACCTTCAAGCCCCACTCTCTTTTCTTTATACTTCTCCCACCTTATCTACAGCTAATAATTTAACAGACATTTTTTTATACAATATTATAAATAAATAAACAATAAAACAAATTTAAACTTTAAAATAATTTACAATATAATTGAATTAATGTTTTTATAGTTTCAAAACACGACAATATATATTGTCATGTCCCTGGCTATGTTCAAAACTTATATAAAATTTCGCTTACTAATTAATTAATCCAAATGTACTGGGCATTCATTTTTAGTAGCAATCGACTCTTCAAAGTTTTATAAATTGTAAATTAAAATTTTAAATTTAATGCTCACTTTTGTTAGTTTTCTTTTATTGCATGTGGTATGTGGTGTTATGCAGCTGGCTTAATCACGCCTGGTAACACAAATTTTGTTGCGATGCAATCCACCTTTGCATCGACCAAATTGTCACAAATTCTTCCTCTTTGCCAATCCACTATCGCACTTCACTTTAATTAAAATAAAACAAAAACTCAACTTAACATAATTTATTTATAAAATAATAAAAGCAATTTTCAATCATCGGGTATGGCAACTTCCGCCAGGCACCACGGCCTTCGCCTAGTTGTCCTTGCATCGACCTGCTGGTCCCACTCCTACTCTCACTTCCCCTACCTTTTATTTTCATCAAAACTTAACAACTTTATACAATGTTTTAAATAAATAATAACAAAATTGAATTTTAAAAAATTATTTAGAAAATAAATCAATTAATGGTTTTTTTTTGTTTCGAAACACGACAATATGTTTGTGTCACCGTATCTCCCGAACGGTTACAGGCAGCAACGTACATTTTTGACAGCATGTTTGTAAAGACCAGGGGAGTGTTCCTGGCTGGTCAAATACAATTTTCACCCATGAGAAGAAATTCTATCTCAGAAAACTATCTCTACACTCTCCCCCCCCAAACCCCAAAATTTATGCACTCGCCCCTGCACAATCCTCTGTATTAAATAACTAATAACTAATATTAATATAAATTTACTACCATTTTGGCTGAAAATTCACCACCATTATGGCTGTTAAATTCATATCATTCGCTAACTATTCGCGCTACCATATCGGCTGACTGGATCACGAAGCGGTTTAAAACATATATTACTTTCTCTATACATTTTGACAAAATATACTCCAAAAAGAGTGAAATAAAATAAAAATTAAAAATTTTGAAAACCCCTGACTGTAAAAAAATTCTAAAAATAAAAATTAATATTAAAAGCACCTTACTTTAAAAACTATACTGTTCCCTTTAAAAAGAAAAAAGCAATTTTTTTTCTTCGTTCAACAACAAATTCTCAGACCCCCCCCCTCCCCACTACAAAATTTAAACATTAATTTTGAAGTCAGGGGAAACGGAGAATGTTTAATATGGAATGTATAAACAGGTTTCGTAAGTGGAACAAATCTCCGTTTCCGCCGACTTCAAAATTAATGTTTAAATTTTGTAGCGAGGGGGGGGGGAGGAGTCTGAGAATTTGTTGTTGAATGAAGATGAAAAAATTGCGTTTTTCTTTTTAAAGGGAACAGTATAGTTTTTAAAGTAAGGTACTTTTAATATTAATTTTTATTTTTAGAATTTTTTTACAGTCAGGGGGTTTTAAAATTTTTAATTTTTTATTAATTAAGGTTAAACTATTACATTATTTAAGTAAATTTTCAAAATGACTACCCTCATTTTCAATACACGGTTTTGATTGTTTTAAAAGATGTATTAATTAAAAAAATAATTTTTCAATAAAATTAATTAATTTAATTTTTTGTTTTGTAGCTGCTTTCTTTATTATTTTCTGATTTTCCGTGAAAAGAATTGGTTTTTCAAAAAAATTTTACTAGACAAGAGTTGTAGCCCGTTAAATTTCCTATCCGGAATAGGACGTCAGAATTTTTGTAAATTTTCGTTTAAAAGATACAAGAATTTTGAAAATAACCAAAGTAAACAAATCTCGAATTTTTCTTCATTTTTTTACTTACTTTAATTTCTAACTCAAAAGCCGTTAAGTTTAGACAATAAAAGGTTTAAATTTAGTTTGTAAAAAATATTTTTTTTTTAATTTTAATATCTATTTTTAAAAAAGAATCCGACGAAGGCTGATTAATTTTTCAGGGTTTAAAATAAATATTCACTTTGAAATTAAACGAGAAATCTGGAATCCATTCCAAAATCAATTTTTCCAAATTATTTCAATTTTTATAACATCATGGAAACAAATAATATCATACGAATTTAATAAGCACTAGAGATAATATTATATTATATTTTTTTTCAAAATATAATTTTTAATAATTTATTCCAGTAATATTCTACTAATATTCCAGTATCTAGCCTGGTAATTCAGATCACAATTTATTGCAAAAAATGAAATGCTGTAGTTCAAACCTTGTTTGGCTTATCTTAGGCTTAAACTTCCAACTGACATCGAAATACCGACCCTTAAACCTAGCAATCGTGATTGATTTGTCATCGTCTGTATTGTAGTGATATTTTTCATAAACCACTTTTCCTTACCACGCACGGCGTAGCTCTGATATGCGAGAGTAGAGAAACTTTTTAGGGTGGTAGGTTCAATGTTCGTTAAAAAAAATCTTAATACCAGAATTCGATTTTAAATTATTTGCAGTCGAAATTATTTTAAGCTGCAAAAATTTTTAAACTTGATCAAGCATCGAACTTATAATTTCAAATTATCAACCAAATTTCTTCTAATCCACACGTCGCTCTTTTAAATATAATTTCATACACAGTAAAAAATTTTGTCGTGTAAAACATCTAGTGTAGTTGGTAAATAATTTAGTGTTAATTTTTAGTGTATAATTTCTCTCTACTTTATATTTCACACTAAAATGATTAATTCTAACTAGACGCTAAAATAAGCGCTATGTAGAGTGAATCTCAACCTTGATAGATCGAATCTAGTAGGTGTTAGGTGACATTACTATAATTACCGATGATAAAAACGCAAAAATGGCACATTTTATCAAAGTTTGTTGCCGGTGATTCCCGGATAAATAAAAACGTTGACCATTTGCTATTGAAGATTACCTTCGTGTTAATATAAAATTACATTCATCCGAGTGCAGTGAGCAAGTTAATATTGTTCTAGTGTTTCAGTTCAAATATTTTTTTAGTGTTGGAAATTAATGAAAAATCGTTGGAATTTAACGTATTAAAAGAATTTCCAAGATTTCTCCATCATTCGTGGTCTGTAAGTTTTATTATCTTTATGTGTTTGTACTGTTACTGAAATATAAAATTTTGCTTTAGATCGAGGAAGATTTTCAACAATTATATCCAGGTATTCAAATAAATTTTGAAGAGATATTTGGTCAAGATATAAGATAAAATTATTAAAAATACCAAACTACCGTAATATACCCGAACCCTACAGTTATTTCAGAATATGAAACGGAATTCAGTAGTATGTGAAGTTGTTATTATTTTTAACATTAGATTTATGAACAATTTTTTTTTTAGATTGTTGGAATAGGGCAACTAAAGTATTATTTCTCTTCCAAGTAAAACAATAAGAGGAAACGTATCAAAACTTATGCAACGCTGACGGACAAATTAATTACTCTTCAACCTGCAAGTTATTGTAAAATACAGTGGACGCCGCTTATTGGAATCATGGTTCAAGTTATCATTCGAGTATTATTATCACTTTCACGAAGAACGGGCTGAAGGAATATGACTACAAGCAAAAAATATCCTTTATTTCAAAAATTGGGTTTATGTTATTAATTGTTTTTCTGATGTTTTCTTCTACCGAAAATGGAGTCCGTTTGCAGTTACAAGCATTTTTTTAAATTTTTCACACAAATCGGGGAACCACCCAGACTTGACTGGTGTATTATAGCAGAAAGTTGCCAGAATGTTGACAACGCACTATGATTTAATCTGTTCTATTTTAAAATTTCACAATATGCGACATAAAAAATGTTTTTTGATAAAAATAATTTTTTGTGTTTTAATATTTTTAATTATGTAATATATATTTATAGTAATAAGTACTCTAATTAATGTGTTTAATTCACATGTGGTCAGGTAAATTTTACATCTAAATAAAGAAATTTTTACACTACAATATGTATTTTATTTATAGGTATAGTGTATTACTAAACCCTAGATTAATTTAAAATATACCCTAATTGGTGTTTTAATTCAATCTATTCATCTAAAAAAGTACTTATACTAGAGTTAATAAATTATCTGTTTAGTGTGTTTATCTAATATAATTATACACAAAATAGTGAAAATTAATTTAAATTTTCATTTTATTTTAACACTAAATTTTGTTTTGTGTACCCGAAATAAGGTTAAAATTTTAACAAATTTTGGTGAGCTCTTTACACTACACTTGATTAAAACTTTTAGTGAAAAATTTACACTAAATTGAGTGGACCTATATGAACACAAGCTAGTGTTTTTTGGTGTAAAATATTTACTCTGTAATTTTTACTGTGTAAATCCGAATATTTCAATTAAATTACTATCAAGTCCAAAATTAAAATTAACCCCAATCAAACAAAAATCACTCATAAAAAAAATTCAAATTTAATCATTGCAAAAAAATCCAAAAATCTCGGCTGCGGCCACTTTCGATCAAAAATACTCTCAATCAAAATTCGAATCACAATACTCAAAATAATTTCACTATTTCAAAAAAAATATTTCTTACAAAATATTAAAAATCCACGGAGCCAAAAGTCAATCAACCACTCTGGCGGCCATCTTCTGCAAAAAAGCCCCTACTTTTCTCAACCTTGTAACAAACCGCCCATAAATTCGCAAGCATAAACAAAGGTAATTTATGCAAATTTAGCATAAACGCAATAAGCGACCGATCAAAATCTTTTATTTTATATAAGTTACCTTTTTCAAATTGCGAATATAAATAAGTAAAACGTAATTAGTTAATAATTATACAATTAAGATAAATATGTAAAAAGGATGGGAAGCGCATATTTCAAATTATATTAAAACGGCCACAAAGTTTCACAACTTAAGTGGTTGACGAATTTAACCTAAGGACTTAAGAGGGATTCATGAATTATGGGACAGATATGTCTTTTTAAAAACTAATTAGAACTAACGAATTTTGACCTTATTGACTCTAAATTTGAGGAAACCGAACATACAAAGTTCAAACTTACACTAAAAAAAAGCGTAATCTTTTTGCTAGAAAAATCTCATGTTATGTGCCAAAAATCTTGCAAAATAACTAAGAATTACGTTATTAAACTAAAAATCAATTAAGTTGAGAAAAACTATAAAATTAATTTTTAAATAAACACATTTTAAACCATGAAAGTTAAACAAACCAGTCACCTCAAAACTTTTCTAAAACTATATAGTAAAAATTCAAATTATAAATAACTATTGGAAATCACTGGTTAAAACTTAAAAATAAGGGGAAGATGAGAGCAAATTCATTAGAATATCGATTTGAAGTGACCGTCTCGACAACTAATTGATATGTGTTAAAAGATTTACCTTCACAAACAGTGAATAACAAACATTCTTCTAATAACGTACACACAAGCTTGAAATTCAAGTCAACTTTTTGGGTGCACTGATTTAAATTCGACGTTCGCGAATATTTTTGCTAAAATTCTTGATTACAATCAATATATTGTCATGTGTCGTAACAACAAAAAAAAAATAAGTAAATAAAAATAAAATAAATAATAGGACAACTGCCTTATAAGAACAGTAGCTGGAGTAGTTTAAAATTAAAATTGTCAATAGTTTGAAATTGTGAGACCATTTATAAAATAAAAATTTAAATAAGAACGTAAGCAATAAATTGTATCAAATACAGACCTAAAAATGTGAACGCACCTTGTAAAATAAAAGTGAAATTTAGAAAATTAGAAGAGAGTGGTTGGTAACATTTTTTTTCCGGATAAGAAAAAAGATAGAGAATTGGTGATAAAAGTAGAAGGTTGAAAATAAATTTTGGAAGAAAATTGTAAAAGAGTATTTTTGGTAATAATAAGCAGATTTTCTTGGTGAATAATTAAGAATTTGGATTATGATGATAGCGACCAAAATATGGAATCAAATTAGAAATTGTTGAAGATTGACGTTATGAGGTTATCGATCATTGTCGATTAATTATCCACACAAAGAAGGCAAAGTAGGAACAGGAGTTCACATGGTCTTGAGTGTTTGAGCTGTTGGAAAGTCAAGAAAAGAAGAAAGAAAATTAAGTGATATCACGGAACTATTACTGGGTGAGAGATCTTGTATTTTAACAAAGTGGTAAAATTTAAATTTAACTCTACGATTAATAATTATGAACTACACACATTAATTTTTACATTTTTCAATTTTAAGTTGTAACTTAAAGATTACAATATTTGAAAAAGGCTGAGATAATTGCCAATTTAATTTGTATGTTTGTAATCTTTAAAACAACCTACGTTCAGGTCCGGATTGTGGACAAAAGATTTTATTTTGTTTTAATAAATGGTCTTATTTGCTTTCAAATTAATCATTTAAATTTAATACAAGTTACAAAAATTTTGGTAGTTGATTGTGTGACAATCATAGAACCGGCTCCTGAGATTAAAGAGGTTGTTCCTGATGTTAGCTAGACCGTGGTAAGTTGCAGATAAATCAAATAATAATTATAAAATTCCATTGCAACTTTTTGGCGCCTCAACGTGGTGGGCAAAAATTAAATACACATTTAAAATTAATTTTGTTAATTTAAAAATTTAAAAAACAAAAACTAGATAAAGCATAGAATATAGGAACTATAAGATTATTTATATAAAATTTTACAAATTTAAAGTCAAGGTTAAAAATCTTTATCATATCAAATATTCAAGGCTAATTTGTTGTTTGAAATTTTCATAAATATTCAAAAATATGAATTCAAAAGATACTAGAGATGTAACTGAGATGCCAACAACTGGTCGAGAAGAAGAAACTCAGTCTTCTCTATTCGGGTCTCCACCGTATATGAGCACAAGAAGAGGTACTGAAACGCTACCGGATGTGCAAACAATGTTCATACAAATAAGCGAAAGATTAAATGAACATCGAGATGACATGAGAAAAGATTTAAAGGAGGTAAAAGACAGACTCGATGAAAACATAATAAAAATAGAACAACAATTAAATAATACACATATTCACATAGACCACCTACAAACGGAAATAAAATCAATGAAAGACCAAACAATTACAAAAGAAATATTTCAAGAACAAATGAAAACAACAGTTACAGAACAGCAATTAGATAATAAAATTCAGGGTATTCAAAAGAAACTTAAAGAAGAAGTACTAAACATGACACTTGATCCATCTTTTATCAAAGAAGACATATTTGCAAATAGAATAAAAGAAATAAATAAATCGCAAATAGAGGAGGCGAAGAAAGAAATGAGAGACCATGTTGTAGAACTAGAACAAAATGTAGCCTTAAATTTGAGAAGTCATGATGAAAAATTTAAAGAAGTCACCAATATTTTCCAAGAAGTCAAGGGTGATTTAAGTAAAGTAAATCAAACATATAACATTGATAACAGTCAGTTGACGAGTGGTATGTCCATGATTAGCGATATTACATGGAATTTAAATCAAAGCAAAAAGCTAGAATTTTATGATCGAGGAAGTTTGAACCCGAAACAATTTATCAAACATGTCAAAAGGATAACCGATAAAATAACAGAAGTGGATCAACTAAAAATCGTGATAGGGACAATGATGAAAGGAAACTCCGAAGAATGGTTTGGCATAATACAAGATAAATTTAACTCATTTGATGAATTCTCTTGTTTATTCTTGGCTCGCTATTAGGATGACCAAGCCCAAGAAAAGGTTCGCGATGAGCTTATGATAGGAAAATATGAAGGGTTAGGTAGTAGGAATAATTATGCAGAAAGAATCATCAATTCGGTACAGCAATTGGATCCTCCTTTTGCAGAAAAAGATATAATTCGATACCTTTCTCGTCATTATAATCGTGAAATTATGAACCGTATAACTATTGAAAATATAACGACCATCAATGAATTTAGTAATCTATTACGGCGTTTTGATAATAATTATATTGAAGAGCGAGTAGGAGCGCGAGATAATGTAAATAAATTTAATCAAAGATTTGTTAATTATCCGAATTATCACAATCATGAATTTCAAGAACAAATTAATAATTATAACGTTGATTATTATAGTAGACCAAATAATAGTAGAGGTAATGATTTAAATGGTCATCGAAATAATATTTACCACAATAATTATAGAAATAATTACAAAGTAAATCATGGTTCGTACTCAAATAATTATGAACAAAGAAATCGTTTTAGACATAACAATCAATCGAATTACAGAAGGGAAAACAATAATAACTATGGAAGAAACGAGAACAGACAATATAACAGATATAATTTTAGACCTCAATTTAACCGGGAAAATAATTTTGATCAGAACAGAAACGTAAATTTTAATAATAATACTAGTAACAATGAACAAACAACTACAAATCATATTGATAGAACAAATAATCGCGATGTCAGTATTAATAACTTAACTGTCCCCCCAACACAAGAAGTAGCTACCGTAGGGCCTAGCACTTCAAATTTTTAATTTGCGACAAACCAAAAGAGCTCATTGTAAATTCATATCAACATCCGCGTGAATTTATAAATGAGGAAAACATACAACACTCAGAGAATGAAAGTTTAAAAACGTTACCTTTCGTAAAAGCGACAATTAATAGTGTGGATGTAGAATGTTTAATTGACACGGGGGCAGAATTATCACTAATAAATCATGATATAATTGAGAATAATCAACAACAATTTAGAAATCAAATAATAAAAACAAAATTAGTAAATCTAGTAACAGCAAACAATAAAAAATTTTCTAGTATCAACAAAAATGTAATGGCAACAATTAGAATAGGTAGTAATGAGATCAAAGATAGCATTTTAATAATGAAAGGATTAAATTTAGAGTGTATCTTAGGTATGGACATAATTAGTAGATTTGGTATAGTAATTGATACTCCCAATAAAGTAATTAAAATACAGCAACAAAATATAGAGTGGATTGGCAATGATGATTTAATGGAAGAAAGAAATAAAACAATAATAATTAACAGAGTGCAGGTAGATAGAGATGTTAGTGATGTTAACTTAATATTAGATGGAAAATTAGGTAATCATTTTGAAGATAAGATTAGTATTAATAATAGGTTAGATGTAGAAAATGGGTTAGATAAGTTATGGAGAGGTAAATTATTAGATTGCGAAGTTAATTATATTCAAATTGTTAAAAATTTATTGGAAGAAAACCAACAGCTAGTAAATAATAAATCAAGTGTTGCCAAAGATTATGTCCATAAACTGTATGTCAGGGAAGACAAGCCTTTCAAGTGCAGAACATATCCAATACCTCATGCATACAAAGAGCAAGTGTGGGAAGAAATAAATAAAATGCTAAATGATCAAATTATCAAAAAAGCTTCTACCTCGTATATAAATCCTTTGGTAGTTGTCAAAAAACGAGACGGAAGCATTAGGCTATGTCTGGATGCTAGAAATTTAAATTTAATAACACGTCCTCAATATGAATCTCCAGAAGGTATAGAGACTTTGTTAGCTAGGCTGGGGAATTCAAAAATGTTTAGTAAGCTAGATTTAAAAAATTCATTTTGGTTGATAAAGTTAGATGAGGATTCTCAAAAATATACAGGCTTTTCTGTCGATGGTTATACGTTCATATTTAAAGTCGTTCCTTTTGGTTTGTCGACCAGTAGCGCTGCTCTTGTCAAAGCAATGCAAAATATTTTAAAACAATATAATGAGTTCTGTGGTCATTATGTAGATGATATTATTATTTTTAGTAAAAATCCCCATGAACATAATATTCATTTAAAAAAAATCATGAGGGCATTAAATGACGCGGGGTTAAAACTAAACTTAGAAAAATGTGAATTTTATAAAAGCAAGGTCAATTATTTAGGGTATAAAATATCTGGTAAGGGAATAAAAATAGATGATAAAAGATTGAATGAAGTTCGGGAATATCCACGACCATATAATTTAAGAACCCTTAAAGGATTCATGGGTTTAATGAATTATTATAAAAGGTTTATTCCTCAGTATTCTGAACTTGTTGTAACATTAGATAAACTATTAAAAAAAATATTAAATGGAGATGGGGGCCTGATAAGGAATTAGCTTTCATTCAAATGAAAGAATCCCTATTTAAAAATATGAAATTAATTCATCCTGATTTTAAACAGAAATTTATCTTAAAAACGGACGCATCAGAATACGCTATAGCGGCTGCTCTTATACAAACTCACAATGATATAGAAGTACCAATTAGTTTTGTATCTAGAACTTTAAAAAATTCAGAAATTAATTATACGGTAACAGAAAAAGAAATGCTTGCAATTGTATACGCTCTTCAAAAATTGAAATTTTATTTGATTGGTAATCATTTCGAAATTCAAACGGATCATTCCGCGCTAACTTTTTTAATGCGCACTAAGTTTACTAACAATCGCATATATCGTTGGTCATTGTTAATTCAAGACTATAGTTTTGACATAAAATACATTAAAGGTTCACAAAATATTATTGCCGACGCCCTTAGTAGAAAAGATCCACAACATAACGCTAAGAACATTTTGATCGCTCTTAATAGATTTCACACCAATGATATACCGTTTACGGAAGAACATGTTCGGAAGGCGCAAATTAATCCGTGCTTTGATACGTTAAAACAAAAATTAGCTAACAATGATGAAAAAACTATGAGGTATTATTGCATAAAAAGGAGATTTATTGTTAGGAATTTGCGAGGTTTAGAATTATACGTGGTAGACGAGAGGGCTACAATAGAGATTTGTCGTCAGTTACACCTTAGATTCGGACATATGGGAATAAGAAAAACATGGCTGATGTTTAGAGAGAATTATTTTGCTAAGAAGGACTCCCGTATTATTAAAAAAACTATAAATCAATGTAATTTGTGTACGATTGGAAAATTTAAAAATTTTCATAATCAAAATATCGTCAAGAGTGTACAAGTGGATCGTCCAGGTCAGCTAATCGCAATTGATTACATAGGAAATTTGATACCTAGTGGTCCAAATTTTAAAAACATTTTAGTGGTTGTAGATGCCTTTAGCAAGTATGTAAAGTTATATTCTACTACAG
The DNA here is from genome assembly GCA_911387805.1 of Cantharis rustica. Taxonomy (NCBI): domain Eukaryota; kingdom Metazoa; phylum Arthropoda; class Insecta; order Coleoptera; family Cantharidae; genus Cantharis; species Cantharis rustica. Next base: position 45,113,044 of record OU426879.1, read on the forward strand.
CTTGTACTACGAACATCACGATTGATATGTTAGAAAAATTTTGTAAGGACGTAATAGTACCGTCGACTATCTTAGCGGATAACGCAACGTACTTTAATAACAGTAAATTCAGAAACCATTGGAATAGTCGAGGGATAAAGGTGGTTTTTTGCTCAATTCGCCATCCTCAAGGCAACATGAGTGAAAGATATGTGCAAGAAACAATAAAACTTTTGCGATTGTTGGTACACAAAGATCAAACAGAATGGTCATACAAGGTTTCATTAGTTGAAAAATTTATCAATCATACTCCCAACACAGTGACTGAAGATACACCAAATTTTATTATGACGGGACAACATCCAGAAAGACCTTGGATTGTAGATCAAGAAGAACAAGATTTTGTGAATATTTTGAATAAGGTTCGGGATAGAATAAAGAAAAAAGGTGATTTGTATACCAGTAGGATAAATGCGAAAATCAAGAAAAGATGTTTATTTAATTTGGGTGACCTAGTTATTATAAAAAGTTTAAGGGTTGGAAAACGTACTGCCAATCAGTGTTTGAAGCTCCAATTACCGTATGAAGGTCCGTACTTGATTGATAAATTTATAAGTGAATGCACCTACCAATTAAGACATCCAATATCAGAACAAATAAGAGGAAGATTTCATTTAGATATGATTTATTTATATGATAGCGAGTTAGAAAATTATAATGGAACTAATGATAACGACGATATTTGAATACTTTGTTTATTTATGAATTGATTAAGGAATTATTTGTTTATTTGAATTATTAGATTTACACTTGGGAAAAATTTTAATTTTGATTTTTGAATATTTAATTTGTTTGAATTAATTTACGTTGGGATTAATAAATCTTGTAGAACATATTCGATGCTTTACAATAGTATGTTCATATGACTTGTCTCCAACGTAAGTCTACTAGGAGAACGCCATTTGAACATGGGGGAATAAAGTTGTCATGTGTCGTAACAACAAAAAAAAAATAAGTAAATAAAAATAAAATAAATAATAGGACAACTGCCTTATAAGAACAGTAGCTGGAGTAGTTTAAAATTAAAATTGTCAATAGTTTGAAATTGTGAGACCATTTATAAAATAAAAATTTAAATAAGAACGTAAGCAATAAATTGTATCAAATACAGACCTAAAAATGTGAACGCACCTTGTAAAATAAAAGTGAAATTTAGAAAATTAGAAGAGAGTGGTTGGTAACATTTTTTTTCCGGATAAGAAAAAAGATAGAGAATTGGTGATAAAAGTAGAAGGTTGAAAATAAATTTTGGAAGAAAATTGTAAAAGAGTATTTTTGGTAATAATAAGCAGATTTTCTTGGTGAATAATTAAGAATTTGGATTATGATGATAGCGACCAAAATATGGAATCAAATTAGAAATTGTTGAAGATTGACGTTATGAGGTTATCGATCATTGTCGATTAATTATCCACACAAAGAAGGCAAAGTAGGAACAGGAGTTCACATGGTCTTGAGTGTTTGAGCTGTTGGAAAGTCAAGAAAAGAAGAAAGAAAATTAAGTGATATCACGGAACTATTACTGGGTGAGAGATCTTGTATTTTAACAAAGTGGTAAAATTTAAATTTAACTCTACGATTAATAATTATGAACTACACACATTAATTTTTACATTTTTCAATTTTAAGTTGTAACTTAAAGATTACAATATTTGAAAAAGGCTGAGATAATTGCCAATTTAATTTGTATGTTTGTAATCTTTAAAACAACCTACGTTCAGGTCCGGATTGTGGACAAAAGATTTTATTTTGTTTTAATAAATGGTCTTATTTGCTTTCAAATTAATCATTTAAATTTAATACAAGTTACAAAAATTTTGGTAGTTGATTGTGTGACAATCATAGAACCGGCTCCTGAGATTAAAGAGGTTGTTCCTGATGTTAGCTAGACCGTGGTAAGTTGCAGATAAATCAAATAATAATTATAAAATTCCATTGCAATATATGTTAACCTGATTTTGGGCGATGCAACAAAAATGTCATTCATGAGTTTTCACTATTAGAAAAGTCAATTAACTGCAAAAATTTGCCAATTTTTCAATCAAAATCGAATATGATTATTCCCTATCCATAACAACAATTAAAAACAATAATGCCAATTTTTATAATTAAAAATCTAGTTTTTGTAAACCAAAAATTTGTCAACGAATACACATCAACCTTATTGACATGTATTCCAAAATTTCATATAAATAGAGCAGGGTCCCTTAAGGCACCAGTTCATCTCCGACAAGACGCGTAATCCAACCTGCCCGTTCGTTCCGGGTATTAAATAAAAGTGTTGTGCTAATTCATAATTAAATTTTTTTTTTAAGTATTCATAATAAGATTTTAATTTTTTTTTAAAAGTGTTCATAATTAAATAATTTTTTTTTCTAAAGTATTCATAATAAAATTTCATTTTTTTAGTATTCATAATTGAATTTTAATTTTAATTTTTTTTTTAGTGGTTCAAATAATTTTTCTTTTAAATCTTTTTTTTGTTTTGTTTTGTGCGCTTTCCAACGACTAAAAAGGTAATGACCAAATTTTTATATTTAAAATTGTATGTTTTTTTTTATTTAGGTGAGTCCCAACGATTTCAATGTAATTTTTATCTTTATAACAGAAAGTTAACTTGGTAAATTAATTCTCAGCAATTATTTTTTTTTATTATATTTTATTTTGTAATTATAATTTTTTTGTACCGTTTTTTTCATTATATTTTTTTTTGTGTTAAATAAATTAGTTGTGATTTACATGTTCTTATTCTTTTCTTGTTATTAAAAAGGCGATCGACTTGGTAATAATCCTACGTCTCCGATCTTCAATTTAAAAGTTTGAGCCCGGCTTATAAACAGGCTCTGGTGGCAGCGAAATTAACCTTCAGTTAACACACAACGGCGGCGATTATTTAATTAATCAAAGCCTACCCGTGTTACAACCTTTCGCCAACCTTACATTTACAATATAAAATTAATAAAATTTACAAATTTTCATCAAGGGCCTAAACCATTTTGTAACACGACAGTATAATAATTATTCTGTTTCATCACCGTGCCGTGCCGTACCAATCGCCACTGATATTATCATCTTAATTTATTCATATTGTTTTACTCTAGCTCATACTAGGTTAAGTGATTAGAGATGGTAACACAAAGCTACCATAAAAATTCCTAAAAATATTATTATATTAAAATTTATGCCCTCGTTAATAGAAAAATATAATTTTTTGGATTTTTAATTTTAGTGAATTTATACGGCGAAGGAAAATCGAAAAAAGAAATTTCAAAATATTTAAAAATTTCAAAGACTACTACATAGGAGTAGGACTTTAAAGTACACCACAAATTAGACAAAAAATTAATGAAATTATGGTAGGATTTGGCGTAAATTGCGAATATAAAAACTAATTTTTGAGGATCATTTAAAAATACGCGTAAAACCAGCCAAAATGTGCAATCGTACATTTCATTTATTAAAGAATTTTTGGGTATAATTTAAACTTGAAAATTACAGATGTAGAAAACAAAGAACTAGGAGAACTATTAATTACCCGGGAGTTGTCAGTTAATTGTCAGTTGTCAGTTGTTAGTACGATTAGATGACTAGATTTTAGGGTGGATCCGAGATTTGCGGTGGTTGCGTTTGTTTTAACTGGCTCTACGCTCCAGGCCGTTTTGATAAACTCCTGTACTCACTAAAAATATCCCCCTGGACCCGTCCTACTCTGCGAATAAATTTATAACATTATGTTATCAGTACTGATGCTGCAATCTAATTGTGAATCTAAACGTAATCGAAGATTGACGATACCTGAATTGCGTACAGAACTTAATCGGTGCTATAAAAATTCCGTTTCTGGGAGTACAGTAAAAATTAATTAATGCGAATGTTGGCCGGGCTGCCAAAAGAAAATCACTTCTAAAATCAAAAAACAAGAAGATGCGACTACAGAGAGCACTTAGCTTATAAGAATTGGACAGCAGAATAATGGAATTCTATGTTGTGGAGCGAACATAATCCAAGTTTGAAATGTTTACTCAAAAACGAAAAATTTATGGTACTCACTGCATCGAAAGAAAGTTACAGGACTGTATTGTACCTCCGTTATGGTAGGGGAATGCTTCTCGGCGTCTGGCCCAAAAACAGGCGAATTCACATGTTAATAATTTAAAATACTACTAATTTTATTAAGTTTGGGTAATTAAATGAAACATTCAATTTTAGCACACCTTGATAAAATCGCAGGGAAGTCCACAGTAAAGTAAAATAAACATAATATGAAGATAAATGAAATGGATATACTCGACTAAGAACATTGGAGGTCTTTTATAATATAATAAATAATATGAAAATATCAAGTTGGTATTTATGTTAGTAACCTTCCATCTGTTTTACATTCGTAATTTTCGACTAGTAGTCCGGTCAATCTAGACATTCGAAGGTACACTAATTCCCAAAAAGCTGAAAATTGGTAAAATTGTTCAAAACATAATTATAAATGAAATTTAAAAAGTCCTCATCGATCCGGTACGTGGAAAAAATTTATTCGACGTCAAAGGTAAAAGAAATTGTTTTTTTGCGATTTTCAGCAAAACGGTAAGTTTTATCATAAAATTATCTCAGACAAAAATTGTAGATCATGTAATTATCTATAAAAAACGTATCAATACTTTTTTCCTAAGAAATGAGTTTATGAATGTTATCACGTTTATGCAATCGTTTCTGTTGGTCTTTCGCATCACAAAAAAAATTAAAAAATAGTGTTGATGAAAAGTTCAGTACCGGCTACAGACAATATTTTCGTAAAAACGATGAAGACAACGTCCAGGACAATGACAGGTTTGACGACGATGTTAATTCGAATGGCGATGATGATGAACTACATTGAATAAATTCTGTTTTTTTCGTATTTGTACTCTTTTTTCTCTTAATTTTAAGTTAACTTTTAAACAAGTTATGACTTTGGTTTTAACCATGTGAAAAAGCATCTCAAACTCAATCCGGATCGGCAAAAAAATTGAAAATGAGTTTTTAACAGCTAAGACCCCTTTTTTCGTAGACCAAGTCACATATATTGAATATAATTAATATAATATTATAATTCAAATATTTTTACTTATATTACAGCTTCAGTGATGTATGTATTGTAATGATATTTTTTTTTGCAATGCGTGGCAAACTTCAAAATAACCACCAATCTCTACGGCTTCCAAGTCGGAGAGCTAAGACTTCTCAGGAGCGGGTTCAAAATTCCAAAATAAATTACCAATCAACGAAATCCAATTTAAATAAGATTCTGATCAATCCAAAAAATTTAATAAATTCTCCAAATTAAATCCTCTTCAAAAATAATTAAAATAAAAATTCATGTCCAAAAATTAAATTATTACAAAATAAATTCTTGTTTCGTAAATAAATTCAAATTTAATTCAATGTAAAACCTTACTGCGCTCGTACTTTTAACTTTTACGCGTATCCAAATCGCCTTGTTATCACCATCTGGCCACACGCTCGTACAAATGCAAATGTAACTTTTAATTCTTCCAATTTTAAACCAATTTCAACTTTAAATAATTCAGATCCAATTTTTAATTTCAATTGCTCTTTCCAAATTTTACCAAATCAATTAAATCAATCCAAACTACTAATTCAATCAAAACCATCAAATCAACTACCGCTCGGTAGCAAAATTATCCAAAAATTACGCAATAATGCATTCGCATCAAAATTCACTTTATTCAATCAAAAATAATTCAGTACTCACAAATATCATTCACAATTTTAAACTTATATCAAAAAAATCTCAATAATCGCCTCGAGCTAACATGACACAACATGCTCGGGCGGGCGCTGTCGGCGCAAAAGCCAATATCCTCGTCGATTCGCCTCCACCTGTCTAATTCTCCAATCTTACAACTTAAAATTATTTAAAACAAAATAAAACTTTCATCAAAATGTACGGGGTAGGTGCGAATCCTCTTTTTCACCACAGTATATACGTGGCGTACGTATGCATATGATGACAATTCCAACTTTTCCAACTTTTTGAATCGTTATATCTCAGAAACGGTGGCTCTTAGGAAAAAAGTATTCATTCATTTTTTATAGATAATTATATGATCTACAATTTAGTCTAAACTTATTTTATGATAAAACTTACAGTTTTGCAGAAAATCACGAATACCAATTTTTTTGATCTTTGACCTCGAATAACTTTTTTTCCACGTACCGGATCGATGAGGACTTTTTAAATTTCATTTATAATTATGTTTTGAACAATTTTACCAATTTTCAGCTTTTTGCAAATTACTGTACCTTCACTCTAATTTTTTGTACTAATTTGACCGGACTATAGGTTATTTTAGAGTTTTATTAGGAATCTTACTTGGACAGAAAATGAAAAGATCCAACTTTTGGAAGCTCTCCGAAAATATGGAGTTCACAATTTGGAAGTTATAGCAGACCATGTTGGTTCCAAAACAGTTGCAGAAGTTAAGTATGCAATTTACTTATACGAAAATGCCGCCAGAGAATCTCTGAAAGAAGTTCGCTCTGCAAGTAGAAATGCACCAATTGATCAATGAAAAATAATGAATAAAATAAAAATAATAAAATAAATAAAAATAGTGATGATTATAACAAATAATATTGAATCGAACAAGTTCGATTCGAAAATACAAAATTGCTCCTCACATTTCAGTGTATTCTGCCAATATCAAAAACTGAACTATTAGCAAAAATATATTCAAATACAAAGATCTAAAAATATCGTTATTTATTATTTACATTAGAAAATATTTTTGTGTAAAAAATTTAGATTTGTGTTTATTTTCAAAATAAACCAGTTACTCAGACTACGTCAACATTATTGATCTAGGCAGCTCAGGGTTGACAGCTAAATTTTTTGATGATTTTGTGATATCGATAGTCAAAATTTTAGTAAAATGAAATTGAAAGAATCTGATGAAACCAAAAATTCAAACAAATCCGAAGAACCAGAAGATTGTTGTGGCAAACCAAAACGGAAACGACGCTGCGATGCTGGAAAAAAACGGGGGCCAAATAAAAAAAAGCGTGGCTGTCCTCGTCCTCCATCGTGTGGTAGACAGGCAGTAGACACTAATAATGGAGAAATGTCTGACAGTAATACATCGCATTCCTCAATTCGTGGTTCACCCGATAAGAAACGTCGTCGTAGAAATCCCAGTAATCGCCGTAACACTAAAAATTAACCTAATCTGTACTATATAAACATTAAAATTTATATATTTAAATGGCATTTTACTTCTAGCCCAAGACATTTAGCATTTGATCTAGAAAACAATATTGTAAATCTGAAAATTGGCTTAAAGAATCTTCAATCATTTAAGGCTTTCTGAATATCAAAATGTGTCCAATTTAGTCGAAAATTGATGGAGATACTATGATGCCATTTTGAGAGAAGCAAATTTCGACTCACTATTTTTGCAATTTTTTGTCGGCCAGATTTTCAAAATAAAAATCGCATAATCCTTTTGAATCTTCGGGCTAGTACTTTGAATAACGAATGACTTGATTAACTTTCGATAAAATTATTGAAACTATGTACATATAGATATAAGTAATGCAAAAAAATTTTTATATAAGCTGAAAAATAAATGTGTCTTCTTTTATTGTACACTATCATAACTTAGCTAATGATTATCATTTCAACCATTTAGTTTCTTAAATAAACATATTTTAAAATTACTTGTTTTGGGAAAATTTCGAAAAATGTCTGAAAGTTTCAGTATTTTCAAAATGACGAATTTTTCGGCAGAAAATAATGAAATGTTTTTTTAACTTCAGCTTTTTTGCGAACAAATTACATGTGTTGAAAAAATAATGTTACCTAATTTATGTCATTTTTAACATAACAGAAATTGCCAGCGCCGTCCTAAGATAAACGACGCTCTTGGGCTAAAATTAATGCACCCCTCTTCAAAACAAAACACAAATACAAAATAGAAAAAGTCAATCTATTACTATTACCCTAAACGAAAACATAAAATTTATACAAAAATAAAACATATATACAGAGTCTCGCCGGATACACTTTACATAACTTAGGTGGTGATAGAAGACATTTTTCTAATAAATATTTTTAACAAATTCTTTTTTATCAATTCAATCCTTCGAGAGTTAGTCCTCTTTAAAGCATTTCTTTTAATTTCCACTTTCACGTCTCACGTGGCCATCGCCCGGAAAATATTAATTTTTTATTAAAAATGGATTAGTACTTTTTTAAAAAGCGTGAAGTAATCTACAAACTAGATTTAACCATTTTTTGTCTAAAATCAACGGCGTTCGAGTTATGAATAAAAGTAGGTAAAAACGTGTTGAAAAATTTGAGCTTTCTTTTATTTTGGTTTGTTTCAAAACTCTGTATCTTTTAAACGAAACATTTTACACAAATTTTGACGTCCCATTCCCGATAGGAAATTTAACGGACTATAACTTTTGTCTAGTAAAAATTTTTGAAAAACCAATATATTTCACAGAAAATCATAAAATAATAAACAAGGCAGCTACAAACCAAAAAATTAAATTCACAAAATTTTTATTTTTATTTAAAAATCATTTTATTAATTAATACATCTTTTAAAACAATCACGACTATGCATTGAAAATGAGGGTAGTCATTTTGAAGATTTACTTAAGGGGTCTGGCCTACTTGCAAATTGAAAAAAATCGATTTTTTTTTTTTTTTTTTCTGTAAGTATAACCTTTCAAAAATCTTCCCTGAAAGTTTTAAGCACCAAGTAATAAAATTGACGAAATTATGAGAGTTCAAAGTACACACCGTTCAAACCGAATACGGATTACATAGGATTTGCAGTATCTGGCAATAATTTCCGAGACCAACTATTTTTAAAATTTTTATTACCCTATAGGTTTATTATTTCAATGAATAGTCTTCAATGAATGGTCAGTATAGTTTCATGTTTCCACTTTGGTGCTGTACTACAATTTAAATTTTGGTAATTTGTACTTTTTTAAATTATAATTTGTGAATTCTGTGCGGTAGGACAATTATTTCTTTTAGAGCTTAATTTGTTGTTTGTGTGTGTTTTGTTTACAAAAAAGGAGTGCATAGGGCACGTTCAAAAAAGAATGGGTTATCGATTGCGTTTGTGCCAATCAAAAACCAAAGGCCTTGGAGGAAAGGGTAAACTAACTGGCAAAATGATAGATAAACTGACAGTTTATTATGGTTTGGCGATAAGGCGAAATTGTGAGTCCATGATGAAAATGAAAAATGCCATATGGGCCACATATTACCACTATAGTTCGTCAGATGAGTTTCCGCAACACGACCAATGTCCGGTCGGAGCAGAATCGTGGTGCACCTGGCAGCGCGCTTTTGCAAGCGATAAACTGGCTTCATATTCACATGATTATAAGCCTCTACCCTCTGATGTTTTGACTGCTATAAAACTTATATATGTAGACCTAAGTAAGGAGGAATTATTAGAAAGATGCATCGGAGGTTTTAATCAAAATAATAATGAGAGCTATAATCAAGTGATATGGAAAATGAGCCCTAAAATTGTTCCAAGCGGATTTAAAACTGTTGAACTTGCTGCCAACATTGCCGCCTGTGTTTTTAACAAAGGTTCACAAGCAATTTTAGAAATATACACCGCTTTGGGAATACAAAATGGACCAAACGCTCACCGATATGTAGAATTGGAGGATTTAGTCCGCATTCAGACGGCAGACCGCCGAACGCAGCAAGCCACCCGAGAAGACAGAATGGCTCGGAGACAACATCAACTCGACATTTTGGAGGCTACAACTTCATCTGGAAATGTTCAATATGGGCCTGGAATAGATGACTCGATGTAAGTTGCAAAATTAATATTTTATTTTAAAGAAAATCGATCTTAAATCTTTAAACGCGATTATCTCGAAATGACATTTTCAACATCGGTGACCACGATATATTGAAAACTACTATATCGATTTGTTTCAAATTTGGTACAGTTATTTTAGATATAAAAAACTAGTCCTTGAACGAAGGAATTTTTTTTACGATGTATAGTTTTGTTTTTATTAGCGATAAAGTAGCAATATTTTCATCAAAAATTGAAAATTTACTTTGAGCGTGTGCCATTTTGTCCTATATTGATATTTTGAAAAATCCTTCGTTCAAGGACTAGACAATTTAATATATTGTATAACTTTTTTTGAATTTTTTATTTTAGATGAACCAGATTCAAGCAGCGATGGTCACCGTAAAACATGTTTTTGAAAAGGATCTTCGGGATAATGGCTATAACATTTTTGTTTGTGAATATATTTTATTAAAAAAATTATTTTATTTAAGTAAAAACTTGCTGCTTTTTATGTATACCAACATATCCTTAAAAAACTATTCTGGTTCTTTAAAAAAAATTCTCCAAGATCACCTATTTTTTTCACGTCTAACTAGGCATGACCCCTTAAATAATGTAATAGTTTAACCTTAATAAAATAATTTTTCAATAAAAATAAAAATTTAAATTTAAATATAAATAAAAATTAATACATCTTTTAAAACAATCACGACTGTGTATTGAAAATGAGGGTAGTCATTTTGAAGATTTACTTAAATAATATAATAGTTTAACCTTAATTAATAAAATAATTTTTCAATAAAATTAATTGATTTAATTTTTTGTTTTGTAGCTGCCTTTTTTACTATTTTCTGATTTTCCGTGAAAGGAATTGGTTTTTCAAAAAATATTATTAGACAAAAATTGTAGTCCGTTGAATTTCCTATCCGGAATAGGGTGTCAGAATTTTTGTAATATAAAATGTTTCGTTTAAAAGATACAAGAGTTTTGAAAATAACCAATTGTTAGAAACCATTTTGAGTGACCGTCGCCCTGTGACGTTGTTCCCTAAGTTCATTGATCATTTTACAAATTAAGGGCGGTAGAAAATACCGACAGACCAGCAACGGCATCCGACCTAGGTTCACGTGTTCTTAAGATATTATATGTAAAATATAAAATAAACTTTGTGCTAGAAATCGTGTGTTTAATTAATTAATTAATATTACTCATTTATTCGTAAAACAATATAAAAAAATCTCGAAATTTTTATACTTGGTCAAGGATCGAACTTATAATTTCAAATTATCAACAAAATCTGATATCTTCTAATCCACACGTCGTTCTTTTAAATATAATTTCATAAATCCAAATATTTCAATTAAATTACTATCAAGTCCAAAATTAAAATTACCCTCAATCAAACAAAAATTACTCATAAAAAAATTAAAATTTAATCAATGCAAAAAAATTCAAAAATCTCGGCGGCGACCACTTTTGACCAGAAACACTCTCAATCAAAATTCGAATCACAATACTCAAAAACTATTAAAAAAAAAAATATTTCTTACAAAATATCGAAAATCCACAGAGCCAAAAATCAATCGACCGCACCGGCGGCAATCTTTGGCAAAAAAGCTCCTACTCTTTTCAACCTTCCGCCAACCTTACATTTACAAAATAAAATTAATAAAATTTACAAATTTTCATCAAGGGACTAAACCATTTTGTAACACGACAGTATAATAATTATTCTGTTTTGTGAACTGAGAGGATGGCGCAGCGCTTCATCGCCCTGCCGTACCAATCGCCACTGATATTATGATCTTAATATTTATATTGTTTTACTCTTGCTCACACTGGGTTAACTAAGTTCAAATAAGTTCAAAATACAATATGCCCTTAATATCTGTGAAACTGCATTTTATAAAAAAGAAAATATTACCTGTGATTAGAGATGGTAAGCACAAAGCTAGCATAAAAATTCCTAAAAATATTTTTATATTAAAATTTTTGTAATTATTTCCTGTTTAGTACTTTCTTATGCCCTGGTAAATGGAAAAATATAATTTTTTGGATTTTTAATTTTAGTGAATTTAGCGAGGTAGTATCAAGAAAAGTGTTCGAGTATTTCGTAAAAATTATGGGAGAAAGTAAAAGTTTAACGACTGAAATTCGTGCGAATGTGCTTCTTTTATACGGTGAAAAAAAATCGAAAACAGAAATTTCAGAATATTTAAAAATTTCGAAGACTACAGTACATAGTGCAACCGGTACTGACAAGGAGAGTAGGACTTTAAAATACACCACAAATTAGACAAAAAATTAATGAATTTATAGTAGGATTTGGCGTAAATTGCAAATATATAAACTAATTTTTAAGGATCATTTAAAAATACGCGTAAAAACAGCCAAAATGTGCAATCGTACATTTCATTTATTAAAGAATTTTTGGGTATAATTTACACTTGAAAATTACATGTGTAGAAAATAAAGAACTAGGAGAACTATTAATTACCCGGGAGTTGTCAGCCAATTTTTACCACGATTAGATGACTAGATTTTAGAGTAGATCCGAGATTTGCGGTGGTTGCGTTTGTTAAAACTGGCTCTACGCTCCAGGCCGTTTTGACAACCTCTTGTACTCACTAAAAATATCCCCCTAGACCAGTCCTACTCGGCAAATAAATTTATAACATAATGTTATCAGTAATAAATTGTAATCCAACTGTGAGTAGCCCCGCTGACATAGATCTGGCAGGCCAAGAAGTGCGACTCAAGCTGAGAATTAACGTACGTTTAGTATTACTATCTAAATGTAATCGAATATTGACGATACCTGAATTTAATCGGCGCTATAAAAATTTCGTTTCTGGAAGTACAGTAAAAATTGATTAATAAATGGGAATTTTGGCCGTGTTGCCAAACGAAAATCACTTTTAAAACCAAAAAACAAGAAGATACGACTACAGAGGGTACTAGCTTATAAGAATTAGATAGCAGAATAATGGAATGCTATGTTGTGAAGTGGAGAATCCAAGTTTGAAATGTTTACTCAAACACGAAAAATTTATGGTAATCACTGCATCGAAAGAATGTTACAGGACTGTATTGTACCTCCGTTATAATATAATAAATAATATGAAAATATCAAGTTGGTATTTATGTTAGTTACCTTCCATCTGTTTTACATTTGTAATTTTCGACTAGGTTATTTTATAGTTTTATTATGAATCTTACTTGGACAGAAAATGAAAAGCTCCAACTTTTGGAAGCTCTCCGAAAATATGGAGTTCACAATTTGGAAGTTATAGCAGACCATGTTGGTTCCAAAACAGTTGCAGAAGTTAAGTATGCAATTTACTTATACGAAAATGCCGCCAGAGAGTCTCTGAAAGAAGTTCGCTCTGCAAGTAGAAATGCACCAATTGATCAATGAAAAATAATGAATAAAATAAAAATAATAAAATAAATAAAAATAATGATGATTATAACAAATATTGAATTGAACAAGTTCGATTCGAAAATACAAAATTACTCCTCACATTTCAGTGTATTCTGCCAATTTCAAAAACTGAACTACAGTAGGGCCTCGTTAATCCGGAGAGGCAAAAACAAGACCCTTTCCGGATTATCGAGGCGTCCGGATTATAGTATGCCATATTAAATGTTAATAAAACACATGTTTAACCTTAGTTTCTTTAATCAATTTTTAAATTATAGCATATAGACAAAATGTACATGTTCAAAATTACAACTATGTAAGGAATTGACACTACGTATTACACGAAAGGCGATAAACAAAAGACTGACGGCGCATTGGCTCATGACAGCCCCCTCACCTACACGCTGCCAGGCCTCCCCCGCGAATCCCATTGCCCGGCCGGATTACAGCGATCACCGAACAAGCGAGAGTCCGGATTACCGAGGCCCTACTGTATTAGCAAAAATATATTCAAATACAAAGATCTAAAAATATCGTTATTTATTATTTACATTAGAAAATATTTTTGTGTAAAAAATTTAGATTTGTGTTTATTTTCAAAATAAACCAGTTACTCAGACTACGTCAACATTATTGATCTAGGCAGCTCAGGGTTGACAGCTAAATTTTTTGATGATTTTGTGATATCGATAGTCAAAATTTTAGTAAAATGAAATTGAAAGAATCTGATGAAACCAAAAATTCAAACAAATCCGAAGTACCAGAAGATTGTTGTGGCAAACCAAAACGGAAACGACGCTGCGATGCTGGAAAAAAACGGGGACCAAATAAAAAAAAGCGTGGCTGCCCTCGTCCTCCATCGTGTGGATCGTGTGGTAGACAGGATGTAGACTTTAATAATGGAGAAATGTGTGCCAGTAATACATCACATTCCTCAATTCGTGGTTCTCCCGATAAGAAACGTCGCCGTAGAAACCCAGTAATCGCCGTAACACTAAAAATTAACCTAATGTGTACTATATAAACATTAAAATTTATATATTTAAATGACATTTTACTTCTAACCCAGAACATTTAGCATTTTTGATCTAGAAAAAAATATTGTAAATCTGAAAATTGGCTTAAAGAATCTTCAATCATTTAAAGCTTTCTGAATATCAAAATGTGTCCAATTTGGTCGAAAATTGATGGAGATTTGTTTTTTAAGTTATTTTTTGCCATTTTGAAAAAAGCAAATTTCGACGCGCTATTTTTGCAATTTGAATGAAGAAAGACTTGATTAACTTTCGATAAAATTATTGAAACTATGTACATCATAAGTAATGCAAAAAATAGTATATTTGCTGCAAATATACACGTAAATTTAAAAAAATATATTAGATCCAAACAAACATTATTTGATGTAAGAATATATTATTTCATTGAAATAAAAGGGTAAACTTAAGATGAATTAATAATTTATTTGAAATTTAAATTAAATCCAAAAAGAAAATCTACTTAACATATTCTATTTAAAAATGCAGGAATATCTGTCTGTTTCATTTGAAAGTCTCTGAAATAGTAATGTTTGATTCAAATATAAATTAACTGATACATTTGATTCAAGCGTACGCGCGCCCACCTCGATAATATGCAAGAGTGTCTTTATGGTTTTCACTTCATTTCTAAGTGCAATCGTAATAAGAGTAGTGGCTGTATACATTGTTTTGTATACGTAGTACATGTGATTGACATAGCGCGTCTGTGCCTAAAGGGTAGGTAATTTTTACATTATTATTGTGCATAAAATTATAGTACTTATAATTTTATGTGTTATTGTAAATCATAAATGTTGTAAGATAAAGTTTTAGATATACAGTTTTGAAAACTATTTTTGACATATAAACATCACTTTTACAAAAATACTTTTCAGACATTTTTGGTAGATAATTTCCTTGTCTTCATTTTTGTTTATATATATTTTTTTATTCGCCGCTTCGTTTTCGACCGAGAGTGACTTAAAGCAGTCTCGGTAAAAATCGCATAAAAATCTCCTGAGAAAACCACCTTTAAGTCACTCTCAGTCGAAAACGAGGCGAAAAACTAAAAAATTTATATGAACAAAAATAAAGACTATGAAATCTGCGACAAAAAAATTAACGCCCGAGTACTTTTGTGAGTAACTGTATAATCATTACTAATAATCATTTATGTTTTATGTTTCAACCTGAGCGGTTTCAATAAAAAACATTCAGAAGCTCTAAAAACCTCTATGGTTTGCACACTTAAATACGTATAGAAATAATTATTTTGTTGCAATCGACTGAAAGAAAATGATTATTTAGTGCTAGCAGCTAAAATTATTGCCTTATTTCCGAAAGAAGTTGTAGGGACATATGTTGTCCCGGCAATAAGAAAGAAAGACTCCAGAACCGGAAAATCTATTTTACCAAAGGGACAATTGATATCAAAAGTTAACAATTTGGTTAATGTAAGTGGTGAAGATATACCCATTAGAAAGAAGAAGAGTGATTCAGCTAAAAGTAATGAAGACAACGCTGTGTTAAAAAAGACTCTAAAGGAACCAAACTTAGGTAGGTATTTATGTTATCTGTATTGCATATTTCATTTTCTACACTTGCCAAAAAATTAAAAATAAATGAAACTCTGAAACAATTTATTCTAATATTTTGTGAACAAGAAAGTGTAAATGCTCTTGAATGATGTTTTGAGTCTCGACCTGAACGGTTTCGACAACATACATCATTCAAGTACTAAAAATTTGTATTTGACGCACTTAATATAAAATAAAGTATAAAAATCTATCTATAATAAATGGAATAAATCTATCTATAATAAATTCTCGGTTTCAGATGCCTATGATAAGAGCGAAGATGTGCTTTGGTAACAACAGTAAACCATGGGCAACAGTTTTGGAGAAATGGAATATCACATACGAAATTAGAAAAAATACAAGGGCTATCACTATAAGTTCTAAATAATTTAATGAAATAATTTTTTAATCTTAATTTAAATAAAATGTAGGTTTGTTTCATTTAAAATACGATGTGTTACAGTCGGTATCATTATTCTAGGCGAAATATGTATATAAATACTGAATGTTTCATATGGAATGTATAAACAGGTTTCGTAAGTGGAACAAATCTCCGTTTCCGCCGACTTCAAAATTAATGTTTAAATTTTGTAGCGGGGGGGGGGGGAGGAGTCTGAGAATTTGTTGTTGAATGAAGAAGAAAAAATTGCTTTTTTCCTTTTTAAAGGGAACAGTATAGTTTTTAAAGTAAGGTACTTTTAATATTAATTTTTATTTTTAGAATTTTTTTACAGTCAGGGGGTTTTAAAATTTTTAATTTTTTATTAACTAAGGTTAAACTATTACATTATTTAAGTAAATTTTCAAAATGACTACCCTCATTTTCAATACACGGTTTTGATTGTTTTAAAAGATGTATTAATTAAAAAAATAATTTTTCAATAAAATTAATTAATTTAATTTTTTGTTTTGTAGCTGCTTTCTTTATTATTTTCTGATTTTCCGTGAAAAGAATTGGTTTTTCAAAAAAATTTTACTAGACAAGAGTTGTAGCCCGTTAAATTTCCTATCCGGAATAGGACGTCAGAATTTTTGTAAATTTTCGTTTAAAAGATACAAGAATTTTGAAAATAACCAAAGTAAACAAATCTCGAATTTTTCTTCATTTTTTTACTTACTTTAATTTCTAACTCAAAAGCCGTTAAGTTTAGACAATAAAAGGTTTAAATTTAGTTTGTAAAAAATATTTTTTTTTTAATTTTAATATCTATTTTTAAAAAAGAATCCGACGAAGGCTGATTAATTTTTCAGGGTTTAAAATAAATATTCACTTTGAAATTAAACGAGAAATCTGGAATCCATTCCAAAATCAATTTTTCCAAATTATTTCAATTTTTATAACATCATGGAAACAAATAATATCATACGAATTTAATAAGCACTAGAGATAATATTATATTATATTTTTTTTCAAAATATAATTTTTAATAATTTATTCCAGTAATATTCTACTAATATTCCAGTATCTAGCCTGGTAATTCAGATCACAATTTATTGCAAAAAATGAAATGCTGTAGTTCAAACCTTGTTTGGCTTATCTTAGGCTTAAACTTCCAACTGACATCGAAATACCGACCCTTAAACCTAGCAATCGTGATTGATTTGTCATCGTCTGTATTGTAGTGATATTTTTCATAAACCACTTTTCCTTACCACGCACGGCGTAGCTCTGATATGCGAGAGTAGAGAAACTTTTTAGGGTGGTAGGTTCAATGTTCGTTAAAAAAAATCTTAATACCAGAATTCGATTTTAAATTATTTGCAGTCGAAATTATTTTAAGCTGCAAAAATTTTTAAACTTGATCAAGCATCGAACTTATAATTTCAAATTATCAACCAAATTTCTTCTAATCCACACGTCGCTCTTTTAAATATAATTTCATACACAGTAAAAAATTTTGTCGTGTAAAACATCTAGTGTAGTTGGTAAATAATTTAGTGTTAATTTTTAGTGTATAATTTCTCTCTACTTTATATTTCACACTAAAATGATTAATTCTAACTAGACGCTAAAATAAGCGCTATGTAGAGTGAATCTCAACCTTGATAGATCGAATCTAGTAGGTGTTAGGTGACATTACTATAATTACCGATGATAAAAACGCAAAAATGGCACATTTTATCAAAGTTTGTTGCCGGTGATTCCCGGATAAATAAAAACGTTGACCATTTGCTATTGAAGATTACCTCCGTGTTAATATAAAATTACATTCATCCGAGTGCAGTGAGCAAGTTAATATTGTTCTAGTGTTTCAGTTCAAATATTTTTTTAGTGTTGGAAATTAATGGAAAATCGTTGGAATTTAACGTATTAAAAGAATTTCCAAGATTTCTCCATCATTCGTGGTCTGTAAGTTTTATTATCTTTATGTGTTTGTACTGTTACTGAAATATAAAATTTTGCTTTAGATCGAGGAAGATTTTCAACAATTATATCCAGGTATTCAAATAAATTTTGAAGAGATATTTGGTCAAGATATAAGATAAAATTATTAAAAATACCAAACTACCGTAATATACCCGAACCCTACAGTTATTTCAGAATATGAAACGGAATTCAGTAGTATGTGAAGTTGTTATTATTTTTAACATTAGATTTATGAACAATTTTTTTTTTAGATTGTTGGAATAGGGCAACTAAAGTATTATTTCTCTTCCAAGTAAAACAATAAGAGGAAACGTATCAAAACTTATGCAACGCTGACGGACAAATTAATTACTCTTCAACCTGCAAGTTATTGTAAAATACAGTGGACGCCGCTTATTGGAATCATGGTTCAAGTTATCATTCGAGTATTATTATCACTTTCACGAAGAACGGGCTGAAGGAATATGACTACAAGCAAAAAATATCCTTTATTTCAAAAATTGGGTTTATGTTATTAATTGTTTTTCTGATGTTTTCTTCTACCGAAAATGGAGTCCGTTTGCAGTTACAAGCATTTTTTTAAATTTTTCACACAAATCGGGGAACCACCCAGACTTGACTGGTGTATTATAGCAGAAAGTTGCCAGAATGTTGACAACGCACTATGATTTAATCTGTTCTATTTTAAAATTTCACAATATGCGACATAAAAAATGTTTTTTGATAAAAATAATTTTTTGTGTTTTAATATTTTTAATTATGTAATATATATTTATAGTAATAAGTACTCTAATTAATGTGTTTAATTCACATGTGGTCAGGTAAATTTTACATCTAAATAAAGAAATTTTTACACTACAATATGTATTTTATTTATAGGTATAGTGTATTACTAAACCCTAGATTAATTTAAAATATACCCTAATTGGTGTTTTAATTCAATCTATTCATCTAAAAAAGTACTTATACTAGAGTTAATAAATTATCTGTTTAGTGTGTTTATCTAATATAATTATACACAAAATAGTGAAAATTAATTTAAATTTTCATTTTATTTTAACACTAAATTTTGTTTTGTGTACCCGAAATAAGGTTAAAATTTTAACAAATTTTGGTGAGCTCTTTACACTACACTTGATTAAAACTTTTAGTGAAAAATTTACACTAAATTGAGTGGACCTATATGAACACAAGCTAGTGTTTTTTGGTGTAAAATATTTACTCTGTAATTTTTACTGTGTAAATCCGAATATTTCAATTAAATTACTATCAAGTCCAAAATTAAAATTAACCCCAATCAAACAAAAATCACTCATAAAAAAAATTCAAATTTAATCATTGCAAAAAAATCCAAAAATCTCGGCTGCGGCCACTTTCGATCAAAAATACTCTCAATCAAAATTCGAATCACAATACTCAAAATAATTTCACTATTTCAAAAAAAATATTTCTTACAAAATATTAAAAATCCACGGAGCCAAAAGTCAATCAACCACTCTGGCGGCCATCTTCTGCAAAAAAGCCCCTACTTTTCTCAACCTTGTAACAAACCGCCCATAAATTCGCAAGCATAAACAAAGGTAATTTATGCAAATTTAGCATAAACGCAATAAGCGACCGATCAAAATCTTTTATTTTATATAAGTTACCTTTTTCAAATTGCGAATATAAATAAGTAAAACGTAATTAGTTAATAATTATACAATTAAGATAAATATGTAAAAAGGATGGGAAGCGCATATTTCAAATTATATTAAAACGGCCACAAAGTTTCACAACTTAAGTGGTTGACGAATTTAACCTAAGGACTTAAGAGGGATTCATGAATTATGGGACAGATATGTCTTTTTAAAAACTAATTAGAACTAACGAATTTTGACCTTATTGACTCTAAATTTGAGGAAACCGAACATACAAAGTTCAAACTTACACTAAAAAAAAGCGTAATCTTTTTGCTAGAAAAATCTCATGTTATGTGCCAAAAATCTTGCAAAATAACTAAGAATTACGTTATTAAACTAAAAATCAATTAAGTTGAGAAAAACTATAAAATTAATTTTTAAATAAACACATTTTAAACCATGAAAGTTAAACAAACCAGTCACCTCAAAACTTTTCTAAAACTATATAGTAAAAATTCAAATCATAAATAACTATTGGAAATCACTGGTTAAAACTTAAAAATAAGGGGAAGATGAGAGCAAATTCATTAGAATATCGATTTGAAGTGACCGTCTCGACAACTAATTGATATGTGTTAAAAGATTTACCTTCACAAAAAGTGAATAACAAACATTCTTCTAATAACGTACACACAAGCTTGAAATTCAAGTCAACTTTTTGGGTGCACTGATTTAAATTCGACGTTCGCGAATATTTTTGCTAAAATTCTTGATTACAATCAATATATATGTTAACCTGATTTTGGGCGATGCAACAAAAATGTCATTCATGAGTTTTCACTATTAGAAAAGTCAATTAACTGCAAAAATTTGCCAATTTTTCAATCAAAATCGAATATGATTATTCCCTATCCATAACAACAATTAAAAACGATAATGCCAATTTTTATAATTAAAAATCTAGTTTTTGTAAACCAAAAATTTGTCAACGAATACACATCAACCTTATTGACATGTATTCCAAAATTTCATATAAATAGAGCAGGGTCCCTTAAGGCACCAGTTCATCTCCGACAAGACGCGTAATCCAACCTGCCCGTTCGTTCCGGGTATTAAATAAAAGTGTTGTGCTAATTCATAATTAAATTTTTTTTTTAAGTATTCATAATAAGATTTTAATTTTTTTTTAAAAGTGTTCATAATTAAATAATTTTTTTTTCTAAAGTATTCATAATAAAATTTCATTTTTTTAGTATTCATAATTGAATTTTAATTTTAATTTTTTTTTTAGTGGTTCAAATAATTTTTCTTTTAAATCTTTTTTTTGTTTTGTTTTGTGCGCTTTCCAACGACTAAAAAGGTAATGACCAAATTTTTATATTTAAAATTGTATGTTTTTTTTTATTTAGGTGAGTCCCAACGATTTCAATGTAATTTTTATCTTTATAACAGAAAGTTAACTTGGTAAATTAATTCTCAGCAATTATTTTTTTTTATTATATTTTATTTTGTAATTATAATTTTTTTGTACCGTTTTTTTCATTATATTTTTTTTTGTGTTAAATAAATTAGTTGTGATTTACATGTTCTTATTCTTTTCTTGTTATTAAAAAGGCGATCGACTTGGTAATAATCCTACGTCTCCGATCTTCAATTTAAAAGTTTGAGCCCGGCTTATAAACAGGCTCTGGTGGCAGCGAAATTAACCTTCAGTTAACACACAACGGCGGCGATTATTTAATTAATCAAAGCCTACCCGTGTTACAACCTTTCGCCAACCTTACATTTACAATATAAAATTAATAAAATTTACAAATTTTCATCAAGGGCCTAAACCATTTTGTAACACGACAGTATAATAATTATTCTGTTTCATCACCGTGCCGTGCCGTACCAATCGCCACTGATATTATCATCTTAATTTATTCATATTGTTTTACTCTAGCTCATACTAGGTTAAGTGATTAGAGATGGTAACACAAAGCTACCATAAAAATTCCTAAAAATATTATTATATTAAAATTTATGCCCTCGTTAATAGAAAAATATAATTTTTTGGATTTTTAATTTTAGTGAATTTATACGGCGAAGGAAAATCGAAAAAAGAAATTTCAAAATATTTAAAAATTTCAAAGACTACTACATAGGAGTAGGACTTTAAAGTACACCACAAATTAGACAAAAAATTAATGAAATTATGGTAGGATTTGGCGTAAATTGCGAATATAAAAACTAATTTTTGAGGATCATTTAAAAATACGCGTAAAACCAGCCAAAATGTGCAATCGTACATTTCATTTATTAAAGAATTTTTGGGTATAATTTAAACTTGAAAATTACAGATGTAGAAAACAAAGAACTAGGAGAACTATTAATTACCCGGGAGTTGTCAGTTAATTGTCAGTTGTCAGTTGTTAGTACGATTAGATGACTAGATTTTAGGGTGGATCCGAGATTTGCGGTGGTTGCGTTTGTTTTAACTGGCTCTACGCTCCAGGCCGTTTTGATAAACTCCTGTACTCACTAAAAATATCCCCCTGGACCCGTCCTACTCTGCGAATAAATTTATAACATTATGTTATCAGTACTGATGCTGCAATCTAATTGTGAATCTAAACGTAATCGAAGATTGACGATACCTGAAATGCGTACAGAACTTAATCGGTGCTATAAAAATTCCGTTTCTGGGAGTACAGTAAAAATTAATTAATGCGAATGTTGGCCGGGCTGCCAAAAGAAAATCACTTCTAAAATCAAAAAACAAGAAGATGCGACTACAGAGAGCACTTAGCTTATAAGAATTGGACAGCAGAATAATGGAATTCTATGTTGTGGAGCGAACATAATCCAAGTTTGAAATGTTTACTCAAAAACGAAAAATTTATGGTACTCACTGCATCGAAAGAAAGTTACAGGACTGTATTGTACCTCCGTTATGGTAGGGGAATGCTTCTCGGCGTCTGGCCCAAAAACAGGCGAATTCACATGTTAATAATTTAAAATACTACTAATTTTATTAAGTTTGGGTAATTAAATGAAACATTCAATTTTAGCACACCTTGATAAAATCGCAGGGAAGTCCACAGTAAAGTAAAATAAACATAATATGAAGATAAATGAAATGGATATACTCGACTAAGAACATTGGAGGTCTTTTATAATATAATAAATAATATGAAAATATCAAGTTGGTATTTATGTTAGTAACCTTCCATCTGTTTTACATTCGTAATTTTCGACTAGTAGTCCGGTCAATCTAGACATTCGAAGGTACACTAATTCCCAAAAAGCTGAAAATTGGTAAAATTGTTCAAAACATAATTATAAATGAAATTTAAAAAGTCCTCATCGATCCGGTACGTGGAAAAAATTTATTCGACGTCAAAGGTAAAAGAAATTGTTTTTTTGCGATTTTCAGCAAAACGGTAAGTTTTATCATAAAATTATCTCAGACAAAAATTGTAGATCATGTAATTATCTATAAAAAATGTATCAATACTTTTTTCCTAAGAAATGAGTTTATGAATGTTATCACGTTTATGCAATCGTTTCTGTTGGTCTTTCGCATCACAAAAAAAATTAAAAAATAGTGTTGATGAAAAGTTCAGTACCGGCTACAGACAATATTTTCGTAAAAACGATGAAGACAACGTCCAGGACAATGACAGGTTTGACGACGATGTTAATTCGAATGGCGATGATGATGAACTACATTGAATAAATTCTGTTTTTTTCGTATTTGTACTCTTTTTTCTCTTAATTTTAAGTTAACTTTTAAACAAGTTATGACTTTGGTTTTAACCATGTGAAAAAGCATCTCAAACTCAATCCGGATCGGCAAAAAAATTGAAAATGAGTTTTTAACAGCTAAGACCCCTTTTTTCGTAGACCAAGTCACATATATTGAATATAATTAATATAATATTATAATTCAAATATTTTTACTTATATTACAGCTTCAGTGATGTATGTATTGTAATGATATTTTTTTTTGCAATGCGTGGCAAACTTCAAAATAACCACCAATCTCTACGGCTTCCAAGTCGGAGAGCTAAGACTTCTCAGGAGCGGGTTCAAAATTCCAAAATAAATTACCAATCAACGAAATCCAATTTAAATAAGATTCTGATCAATCCAAAAAATTTAATAAATTCTCCAAATTAAATCCTCTTCAAAAATAATTAAAATAAAAATTCATGTCCAAAAATTAAATTATTACAAAATAAATTCTTGTTTCGTAAATAAATTCAAATTTAATTCAATGTAAAACCTTACTGCGCTCGTACTTTTAACTTTTACGCGTATCCAAATCGCCTTGTTATCACCATCTGGCCACACGCTCGTACAAATGCAAATGTAACTTTTAATTCTTCCAATTTTAAACCAATTTCAACTTTAAATAATTCAGATCCAATTTTTAATTTCAATTGCTCTTTCCAAATTTTACCAAATCAATTAAATCAATCCAAACTACTAATTCAATCAAAACCATCAAATCAACTACCGCTCGGTAGCAAAATTATCCAAAAATTACGCAATAATGCATTCGCATCAAAATTCACTTTATTCAATCAAAAATAATTCAGTACTCACAAATATCATTCACAATTTTAAACTTATATCAAAAAAATCTCAATAATCGCCTCGAGCTAACATGACACAACATGCTCGGGCGGGCGCTGTCGGCGCAAAAGCCAATATCCTCGTCGATTCGCCTCCACCTGTCTAATTCTCCAATCTTACAACTTAAAATTATTTAAAACAAAATAAAACTTTCATCAAAATGTACGGGGTAGGTGCGAATCCTCTTTTTCACCACAGTATATACGTGGCGTACGTATGCATATGATGACAATTCCAACTTTTCCAACTTTTTGAATCGTTATATCTCAGAAACGGTGGCTCTTAGGAAAAAAGTATTCATTCATTTTTTATAGATAATTATATGATCTACAATTTAGTCTAAACTTATTTTATGATAAAACTTACAGTTTTGCAGAAAATCACGAATACCAATTTTTTTGATCTTTGACCTCGAATAACTTTTTTTCCACGTACCGGATCGATGAGGACTTTTTAAATTTCATTTATAATTATGTTTTGAACAATTTTACCAATTTTCAGCTTTTTGCAAATTACTGTACCTTCACTCTAATTTTTTGTACTAATTTGACCGGACTATAGGTTATTTTAGAGTTTTATTAGGAATCTTACTTGGACAGAAAATGAAAAGATCCAACTTTTGGAAGCTCTCCGAAAATATGGAGTTCACAATTTGGAAGTTATAGCAGACCATGTTGGTTCCAAAACAGTTGCAGAAGTTAAGTATGCAATTTACTTATACGAAAATGCCGCCAGAGAATCTCTGAAAGAAGTTCGCTCTGCAAGTAGAAATGCACCAATTGATCAATGAAAAATAATGAATAAAATAAAAATAATAAAATAAATAAAAATAGTGATGATTATAACAAATAATATTGAATCGAACAAGTTCGATTCGAAAATACAAAATTGCTCCTCACATTTCAGTGTATTCTGCCAATATCAAAAACTGAACTATTAGCAAAAATATATTCAAATACAAAGATCTAAAAATATCGTTTTTTATCATTTACATTAGCAAATATTTTTGTGTAAAAAATTTAGATTTGTGTTTATTTTCAAAATAAACCAGTTACTCAGACTACGTCAACATTATTGATCTAGGCAGTTCAGGGTTGACAGTTTAAATTTTTGATGATTTTGTGATATCAATAGTCAAAATTTTAGTAAAATGAAATTGAAAGAAACTGATGAAACCAAAAATTCAAACAAATCCGAAGAACCAGAAGATTGCTGTGGCAAACCAAAACGGAAACGACGCTGCGATGCTGGAAAAAAACGGGGACCAAATAAAAAAAAGCGTGGCTGCCCTCGTCCTCCATCGTGTGGTAGACTCTGATAATGGAGAAATGTCTGACAGTAATTGAATGGCTAATTGCAGAAAGGGGACATGTCACATTTCCAAAAATGTTCAGGAAATAAAAAAAACTGTGTGATTACTTAAAAGTCAATCTTTTTTATTCAAATTTTTGGCAAGACATGCCTTAGAAGATCTACTTCGAATTAGGATATAATGCATTTAATTTTTGTTTTCTCAATTAGATCAACTGCCAAATTAGAGATATGGACATGTGTCTTTTCTGCAGTAAAAGACAAAACAATTATTTTTTTTTAAGTATTTTATTAAAAAATAGTAAAAATACAGTATTATTCATCGTTGTCTTCATTGTCCTTAATTGGCTACGCTGTAATTTCTTTCCAAAATCCTTCATAAGCACCTGGGATGAATTTGATCGTATTTTTTATATCAGCCATCTTCTTTTTATTAATTAATCGGATTCAGATAAATTTGCGTTTTTAATGACACCAATGTATTTATTTAATATTATGAATAATAGGTTAAGATAACATGTACTATGTTTAACCGACAGACTAGCAGTTTGCTATCATTTTACTGCAAAAAAAATTATATGTCCTGGACAAGTCCTGTTTATGTAGTAACTGAATTCTTTAACAGCTCACAGTATCAAGAGGAATAATATAATATGTTACATTTTTGCAGTACATTGTGCGTCTAGGCATCTAGATTAGCAAAATATCAAAATTTCAATTTCATAAAAAATGTGACATGTCCACTTTCTGCAGTTAGCAATTCAATTATTCATCATGTTCCACAATTTCACTCGACTATAAACGTCGCCGTAGAAATTATAATCAACGCTACCGTACCTCTAGAAATTAACCTAATGTGTATTAACTATTAATATTATGAATAATAAAATTTATATCTTTAAATTAAATTTTACTTCTAGCTTTGGATATTTAACATTATTTGACTAAAAAAAACATTGTAATTCTAAAAAATCAGAATTTGTCCAATTTGGTCAAAAATTGGAAGGGATGATTATTTTTGTGCCTTTTTGCAAAAATCAAATTTTAACACGCTATTTTTGCAATTTTCTCGAAAATAAAGTCCCGCAAAAAAAATGTTAAATAGCAACCTAGATTTAAACCTTTTATTGTCTAAAATCAACGGCTTTCGAGTTATGAATTAAAGTAAGTAACAAAATGTTGAAAACTCGCGTTTTTTTTGATTTTTTTCGTAATCCTCTATCTTTTAAACGAAACATTTTACAAAAAATCTGACGCCCCGTTCCGAATAGGAAATTTAACGGACTACAACTTTTGTCTAGTAAAAATTTTTGAAAAACCAATCCATTTCACAGAAAATAATAAGGCAGCTACAAAAAAAATTAAATTCACGAAATTATTTTTTTTTGTAATATTTTATCTAAAATAATTATGTAGATCACTAAAAATCTTTTTATTTCAGCTTTTTTTATCCTTATTTTAACTAATCCTAATTTTAACAATATACCCGGTTTGAAACCAGAGCTTTTTCTCCATTTCAGATAACAATAAATAAAGTTGGTTTCAAACAACAAATTCAAAGTTAGAGAACTTTTAGAATAGAGTGTATTGTATATTTTTATTTAAACAAAAGAAACCAGTTACGCAGGCTACGTCAACGTTGTTGATACGAAGCTGAGCGGTGTTGACAATTTAAATTTTTGATATTTACTACCTGTTTAAAATTTTAGTGAAATGAAATTAAATAAAATATCGAAACCCAAAGAAACCAATAAAACCGAAGATGCAAATAAAACCGAAGAACCGGAAGATGGCTGTTGCAAACGAAAACGACGCTGCGATGCTGGAAAAAAGCGGGGGCCAAATAAAAAAAAGCGTGGCTGTCCTCGTCCTCCATCGTGTGGATCGTGTGGTAGACAGGCAGTAGACTCTAATAATGGAGAAATGTCTGACAGTAATACCACAGAATGTAATACATCACATTCCTCAATTCGTGGTTCCCCCGATAAGAAACGTCGCCGTAGAAATCCTAGTAATCGCCGTAACACTAAAAATTAACCTAATGTGTTGTCGTGGTTCAAAATGGTTGCGACCCACCCTGTGCATATTGATAAAAATTTTGTTTGTAAATAATTTTGAGTTGCAAGACTGTAAAAATTGGACAGGTGGGGGCGAACCGACGAGGAAATTGGTTTTTTTGCCGTTGAGCCGCGCGAGAGAGCGAGCGGGCCGATTTATGGCTTGTTAATTTTTGACTCAAGTGATTTATTTTTGAGATTTGTGATATTTTTGAAGTTGTGAGTTATTATTTTTGATTGAATAAATGATTTTGATGCGAATGCATTAATTGCGCAATTTTTGGATTGATTTTGATAAATTTGGAGTTTGGATGATTTTTATGAACGGCTACAGAACGGTAGAAAATTTGGATTGATTTGATTGATTGGATAAAGTTTGGGAGAAGCAATTAAGGTTATAAATTTGAATTTAAAATTGGAAAATTTGAAATTACATTTGTTCGAGCGTGTGGTAGATAAAAAGATAAGCCGACGATTTGGATAGGCATAAGTTCGAAAGTGTAAGCCCATTTAAAATTTAACATAAAATTATATTTGAAATTATTTATGATTATGGATTGGATTTATTAATTATTTTTTTGAGAAGATTATTTTCGAAGAAATTATTTGTTTTGCATTGGATAAAATTCTTTTAGTTAATTTGAAAACGCAGGAACCCTTCACCCTTGAAAATTCCCAACTGCTCCCGCAAAGAGTTGACTCGAGTAAATAAACAGTGCGGCTAGAAAATAACATTACATCTTTTTGGCACCACGGCGCAGGGACGTTTCGTTTTTTTTTTGAAATAGTCTAAGATGGATAACATATTAGCCTTTTTAAAGGAGCAGGACAAAAAGCAGGACAAAAATACGAGGGAGTTAAAAGAAAGCATAGCAAAAATTGAAACAAAGTTAAATGAACAAGACAAAAAGCAGGACAAAAACACAAAAGAGTTAAAAGAGAAAGTAGAAGGGGTTTTGAACGAAATAAAACAAAATTTAGTTACTATGGAAGGGGAAATTAAAAACACAAATGCAAGGGTTGATCAGGTTGAGTTAGAATTAGGTAATATAAAGGTGGATTTAATGCCATTAAGAGAATTGGGGGGAAATTTAAATTTGAAAAAAAAAAGATTAGAAAAAGAGATTAGTGAAAGGATGGAGGAATTAACAAGGGGAGAAATTCAAAAATTGACAGGGAAAATAAATGAAATGGGGATAGAAATGAAAAGAGAATCTGTAGGTAATATGCAGGAGGAAATAAAAAAGGCC
Organism: Cantharis rustica; assembly: GCA_911387805.1. Classification (NCBI taxonomy): domain Eukaryota; kingdom Metazoa; phylum Arthropoda; class Insecta; order Coleoptera; family Cantharidae; genus Cantharis; species Cantharis rustica. Next base: position 45,142,173 of record OU426879.1, read on the forward strand.
ACCAAGACCTTGCACAAAGATATTTTTGACCAAGTTATAAATAAAACGGTAGAAAATGGTGCACTATTAGAAAAAGCTGAAATAATAAATGAGATAACAACTCAAAGGGATGAAATAGTGGAAATCAAACAAACAGTACAGTGGCATGACCACAATATTGAAAAATTAAAAAAAGAAATTAGCACTAATCAAGAAACAACTAAAGGGAAAATTGATGCACTTAGGATGGGAAACCAAACGTTTACATTCGGTCCCATGAATAGTACGATGGGCAAAACAATACAGGGAATGTCATGTTGTTTCAGTAAAGATCAAAAATTTAAATTTTATGGGCATTCATTAAATGGGTTAAATCCGAAACAGTTCATTAAATATGCTAGACCCATTGCGGAATTGGCTGATCGCCAACAGTTGAAAACCCTCATAGGGACAATGTTAAAAGGAAATGCGGAGGAGTGGTACGGAATCGTACAAGAACAGTTTCATACTTTTGATCAGTTTTCTAAGTTGTTCTTATCAAGGTACTGGAACAATAAGGGAGTGGGTGTAGTATTTTGTTCTGTTCGGCACCCACAAGGAAATATGAGTGAGCGTTATGTTCAAGAAACCGTTAAATTTTTGAGACTTCTTGTGTATCGTGATCAAACATCATGGGTCAATTATATTCCGTTAGTGGAAAAGTTTATAAACGACACGCCGAGCTCAGTTACTGACTATTCTCCCCGGTTCATTATGTTCAACGAACATCCAGAAAGACCATGGGTTGTGGACCAAGACATCGATTACTATGAAATATTAAAACAAGTTAAACAAAAATTAAAAAATAAAAGTGAGAATTACTTACGTAGGGCTAATTCAAAAATAAAAAAGAAATGTTCATTTCAAGTGGGTGATTTAGTCATTATTCGAAGTCTGAGAGTAGGGATCAGGTCTAAGGACCAATGTCAGAAACTGCAACTTCCTTTTGAAGGCCCATATGAGGTAGACCACGTTAACGAAAACACGTATTCTCTTAAATATCCAGACAGTGGAAAGATCAGGGGCAAATTTCACCTTGATATGATTTACGCTTATCACGACGCCGATGAAACCATGGGACGAATTCCTAAAATTGGAATTAAATTTTACAATAATTTTGCATCTATTAAATAGAAAATTTTAATTTCGTTTAGTTATAAAAAGAGGGGAAGAATTTTAATTTAACAATGAATTTTAATTTAGTTTATTTATCATTTTAAGAAAGGGGAAATTTAGTTTAGCAGATAATTTTGTAAAAAAAAGAAGAAAATTTTTATTATTTGAGGTAGTATAATACCTGATCACCACGAAGGGTTGTTTCAAAAACAATTTGCTGTCCTGGCTGTGCTCTCTCCATCAAATTATCTTCAAAACAAGGGGAATAAAGATGTCGTGGTTCGTTAGGTTTCTTTTGCACAATTACGATGTATTTTTGACTTCTTGCAATAACTTTGTTTTGACGAAATCTGCTGTCAACTTTATACCAGAACTTTCAATTGCCATTATCATAGGTTTGTATTCATCAGTCAATCCTGCGAGTAGAAATATTGCTAACCATTCATCATCTATAGCAAACTGAATGTTAGTCAATTTCTGTGCGGTGCTCATTATCTTGTTGACATAATCTTCGATGGAATCGCTATTTTCTAAACTAGTAGTAACCAGAGTTTTCATTAGGTTAACTTTTCGCGATAAGCCGGAATCGTTAAATGCGGACTGTAACTTTTCCCATACATCTTTTGCGGAAGTTGCGTTTTCAATATGCACAAAATTGATCGGATCAACCATTAAAATTATCATTGATTTAGCTTTCACTTCGCGTCGTAGATTAACAGCGGGATCTGTCGTCGGATCTTTACCTTCAACACAACTCCATAAATCTTCCAGTTCAAGATATGTTTTCATTGCAAATCGCCAAGTGTTGAAATTTTCTCGTCCTATCAATTTTCCAATCATTGATATACCGTTGTTTGCCATCGCGCTCGGAAAAATGTATAACTCTTGTTAATTACAATCACAAAGGGTTCGGTACAATTTTTTTTTTTATTTTTTTTGCGATGGCCTGAACAAATCTGTATTTTTAGAGACAACTATATGCTGGGCCCATAACCTTTTGCACAATTACGATGTCTTTATTAGATAGAACAACTAATTATTCACAACTATTCATTTACCAACATATTCTATAAGTACATGTCAAATATCAATAATAAACAACAAAACAGCCAACTTTATCTGAACTCTATCAACCAGCATGTTTCTCATTGGTTAATCCCAACAGTTTCTCTCTGCCCAACGCGATAGTTCGGGTCAATTTTGTTAAATGTCTGCAAAATAAAAAGGTTTGTTGAGGGGAAAATTATAAAAGACCAAAATGATACTCACACACGACACATTTACACCTAATTATTTTGTGATAAGTTAAGGGAACAGCTGTGCTGCGCGAGTGCTACCGAATGGTGATACCTGCAACTAAATAAATACAATAACTTGCGAAACATCCGGTACATAGAAGATAAAACTTACAATTTTTCAAAAAGACGACGAGGTTTGCAGTGCCCTTTGGATAAGCTCGCTTCCTGCGATAAGCCCGAGTGAGGTGGACGTGAAATTTTACGTCTAAAAATTTGGATATTTGCGATTTATGAAAAGCTACACCTTTTTGGAAAGCGAATTTTGTGAATTATTATTCGAGGCCGTTTTGGAAACAGTAAGAGCAATCATATTGTTTAATTTGGATGATTCCTGAGGATTTAAAGATATTCACATGTGATCAAGTAAAATTAAAAATTACAAGGACGACGCCATTTTTATAAAACTGGAGATCGACAGAAAAGTCAATGAAATTGATTTTTTTACTTACCGTAATTTTTATCTGTTTATAAGGTGTTAAATATCGACAAGAAGCGATTAGTCGGCACAATACGACGAGGTATCACAAAAATTTGAGGACGCTAACCGAATTGATTGTTAGAGATTGCACACTTAAAAAAGACGACCTGGTGGCATACAGCAGCAACAGATAAATGCCATTTGCGGCCATGATACAATAAAGTTTTAAGATATGATACTAAGGAGTCTCAGTTACGTTCGGTTCTGCGCACAACGTCACGCGGTAAGGACACGCCCACTTTATTTAAATACAGATATGGAATTTATACGGCAAATAAGGCCAATGAAATTAAAATTTGTGATTATTTTTAATTTTAAATCACAAATAAATTATTCTGCCATCATAAGGAAGAAGGCAGTGTTTGTTTAGAAATGGTTTAGGTATGGCAGTAAGTACATTTTCTTCAAAATTGAGCTATTTTTATTCATAGCTTTTTACGCTGATTTCAAAAATATAAATTACTCAATTTTGAAAAAAATGTATTTACTGCCTTCTTTCTTATAACTGCAGTATTGAAATAAAACACATTTAGTAATAAGATTATAAAATAATATTTATTTAATATCCTAAAAAACAGTTTCTCACAATAAAACATAACATTCATTAAGAAGCCAAATTAACCAGAAGGCATACATTTTAAAATTTTATTTCATTTTACTGACTATTTAATTTTACAAACTATATTAAGCCCTAAATTTTATTTTATATATTGTCAGATTTTTATTTCTTTTCTTCGCTTCAATGTTTCATCGTTAACCTTATCATACAAGTAGATTGTGCGAAATTTTATTTCATCGAATGACAGTATACAGACTTTTTTCATATTGTTCATCTCTTGCAGTTTGATTACATTAAATATTGGTTTCAAGATACCAGGTAAAATTTAATTTTTTTTCGACCACGATCGAAGTGTTGATACAGCTGGAAAAGGATATCCTTTTTTTAGCAGCAACCTATAAGCTCGAAGATCAGCGGAATGAACAACGATTGCTTTAGATACATCTTTAATTGACCATCGTGGACGTCTTTTGGGATTTTTAAGCTTTTTGATTTGCTCAGAAGTAAATGAACTGCTCAGAGCTTCGACCTCGCTTTCCAATCGTACAATCTTCTTCTTTAATTCTGCTATGATTTCATTACGGTTATCAACCTCTGTACTACTTCTAAAAATATTAAGAATATGTAGGCATATTATCACTTAATATAATAATTTAACTATAATTATGTTAATATTAGATTTGCTATAATAAAAATAAGAATTACCCTATATCTTTAGTCAAAATATTAGTTTATATAGGATTGTTATCCAGAATAACATTCACCCTCGGGAGAGTTTCTACTGCTACTACCAACACCGTTTCTAACAAATTTATAAAATAAGCCATAAGTAAGTATTTCTACTTGAATTAAAATAATAACTATACGTACTTACTCTGTTTGAATTGATCGTTCCTTTAAAAGTACATTAACCAAATTGGAACGTTTCTTTTTAGCAATCCGCTGTTGCCTTTGAGATGTAGAAGCAGTAGTAACAAAAGCTGATGGTTTCGGTAGATTTTCAGTAGGAATCACTCCTGGCTTAATCAGTGGGCAATTCCTTGGGATAGGACATCCCAGAAGTTCATATTTCAAGTTACGAGCATAATCAGTCTTTAAAATGCATTGAGCACACTCTTGAATTTTTCACGTTTACATTGTCTTTACGACTACAAGCTATTTTCCAAGCCTTACAAAGTCCCGGGTCAGTCGGAAAACGAAAAAACAGCACATCGCCTTTGTTATAATGTTTGGCTCCATCGTCCATATTACAACCAAATATTGCACACCGCATTATTAATGTAAGGTAAATTACTGATTCACAACAAATCACAAGCAAAAACAATAACAAAATTGAAAAAATTCGAAACCGTTCTGTGGGCGCGCACAGAAAACCGTATGCGTTTGAAATGTTACTTACCGCGTGACGTCACAATTAAGCAAGATGGCGCTAAACCTGCGCAATATCATACCTGGTAATTTATTGTATCATGATTTGCGGCAACAAGCGAAACAAGGTGGCGATATACCAGGTAATTCACAAGTTGTTTACTATAGTGAAATTGACTATTTATTTCAAAATTTTTATTATAAACTTTTTACATTTGCATTATAATTTTTGTCGACTTACATTATTTACACTGCAGCGTAAATTACGTTTGGGCCTTAGATATTTTGGTTTTTAAAAACAAAATAAAAGATTTTATTAAGACCTAAACTTTACTTGATGAAAGCGAATTACACTCTGCTCTGTTTGTTGACCATTTCTTACAGTTTTGAAAAATAGTCAACTTACAAAAGCTTATCTTTTAATATAATATTTCTTAGTACAAAATGATAATAATATTCTTATTACTAACTATAGCTATTCTGTGGGAAACGTAACTCCTCCGCGCCTAAGATGAAAAATTACAGTTGAATGACTTAATTTTGTAATTTGATTTCCTCTAGAGGATTAACATTTTTTGAATTTTCAACTTTTTGAATTTCAACTTTTTTAACTTTCTTTCTTAGACATGGGTAATACTTTCTACCTATATATAAAACAAAAATAAACATTATTACATAAATTAAAATTGTATAAGCACTGATATTGTCATAATGAAACGGTATTGATTTAATAGACGAAATTTTTCTTTGGGCATGTTTTAACTGTATTTCCAAATTCTTTAGTTCGTCGAGATTGATGTCGTCCAGATGAATGGGATCGATATTCATAAGGTGTTGATCATCGTTGTCTTCGGGTAGCGGGATTGGTGGTATATTAAATTGTTTATTCAATGGACTTAAATTTTGATATGTTTTTAACACTGATTTACCAATTTTAAAATTACAAGTTTTTGGAATCGTTATCAAATATGTTCCGTTTAATATTAGTTTTTCTAAGTTATTTGAACAATTGGTAGTAACCATGGTAGCTTTTACAGTTATTATTAACCACTGATTCTTTATCAATTTCTGAATTTTAGTTTTTGTTAAGTAACTATCCCGAACTTCACAATTTTTATAATTATCACTTAGACTGATTAAATCTACTTCGCACGGATTATTTTTAGTAATGAAATTCGTAACTTGTTCGTTGCACAGATAGTTTATTTGATTGATTTCTTTGCACATGTTATCACTTAATCCATATTGTTCGTCGTTCAACATTAAGAAAGGAGATTTTGGAATAATAATTTTGAAATAGGTTTTTTGTAACACAGGTGAGGAATAAAGTTTATAATAATCATATGAATTTAGTTCTACTAACGGAATTTCTAAAATGAATATTATTTGTTCTTTGCGTATATATCCTTTAATATTAATTATCGAATAATAATTGATGAGGTTCTCCTCTTCCAAATTATAAGGCAATTTCAAATTAGTTAGATGCAAATTTATTTTTGATAATTCTATTTTTAATTCTTCATGCATTATTATTGACGGATGTAATGAATTTAATTTTGCAAACGTAATGGAATTTTCAACATTATCTAAAATTTCTATTAATATTTCTACTGCCGAAAGTAATTGATTAAATATAGTATTTAACAAGACAAAACTATCTACTTCGTTAAAGTACATGGTGGTAACATTTTGCATTATGTTAGCGATTTCGTTTATTCTGGCTTCTAGCAATACTTGATTAGTTTGTAATTGATTCATTGATTTATTAAATACTTTCAATGCCGTCTCAGTAATACTAAGTTGTTGTGCGGCTATAGATTTAACTTGGTTTTCGTTATCTTTAATTTGTGAAATGGCCGCATCATATCGTTCCGCATCGGTTTGGTCTAGATTACCAGTAATAGCCTTCCAAATTGAGCCTAACCCGTTAATCAATCCGCGTGTGGGGCGTTTATTATTATCTTTACTTGTTATTGTCATTTGCTTATATTTAATTTCTACTTGTGAAAACTTATATTCTAATAAATACCTATACGTAAACATCTCATTAGCATATGCTTTTCCATACGTGGTTTCATGAAATGAAATGTTTAACCTATCGTAATTGTTAATCAAATTATTTAATTCTAATCTTAAACTAGACAAATCATAAATTTGTATCAATTTCCAATGATCAACTATATTTTGGGCTATACCTAGTTTTAATGGTAGTAATCCTTGATCATTCGAAATTTTATTTACTTCTACATTTGAACATTTTGTGAAGTGGATGGTCGCGGTGACGAGGGCGGTGGCGATGTTTCTGGAACAATGGGTTGTCTTAGATTTTTTAAATGTACTGTTCGACCTCGATTCTTATCTGAACTACCGACCTTTTGAATTATTGCTTTATTGTTAGAAAGCAATGTTTTTAAAATAAAGGGACCGTTAAATTTTTCGCCTGTTTTATTTCTTTTATATTTATAGCTCGTTTCGTAAACTACTTGTCCTACTTTGAAGGGGTTATTAATTTTATTATTCATCTTGGTTACAACTCTTTCTTTATTTTGTATTAAATTTTCATTGACTCGATCATATGTTAAAGCTAATTTTTCTTTATGTTTTTGGAGGTAATCGTTGTACATTTGTTTGTCGTAAAACAAATCATACGGATCGCGTAATTTCGTGTGACCTAATGTCAATTCCAATGGGGTTAAATTTGTACTAGAGTGTATCGAATTATTATACGCGATAATTGCGTATTTTATCAAGATGGTTATTGGTTCATTGTGATCTGTTTTTAACAATCTAATATGTTCGGCTAAAGTAGAATGAAACCTTTCTATTATACCATCTGATTCGGGATGATGAGGTGTGGTAAAGTGAATTTTGATTTTGTGCGATTCGAGTAGTTCCTCAATTATATGGTTATGAAACTCTAAACCTTGGTCTGCACTAATAGTTTCGGGTGTTCCGTAAAATGAAAAATAATTAATTAATGCATTTAATATGTCTATGGCGTTTTTCGATTTAACTTCAAGTGCTTGACCTAACTTTGTAAATGCATCAACTATCGTTAAAAATTTAGTATTTTCTACCGTGTAAACATCAATATGTAGTTTTTCAAAGGGACGGTGCGGAGTATCCGTCAACATCATTGCAATTCTTGGTGGGTTTCTTTCGTATTTACTTTTTTTGCATCTGGCGCAATTGGCAATAAATTTTGCCACATGTTCTTGCATGAGCGGGAAATAATATTTTCTTTGTAATTGTTTTAACGTTTCGGTAATGCCTCGGTGGTTTGTTTTGCCTTCGTGTTGGTTTCGTATTGCCGTTTCTATCATTTCTTGTTCGTGTAAAATTTCTCTTCTCTCCGTACAATAAATTAATTCAGGTCCACTGGCATTAAACAATTTTTGTACTACGCGATTAAATTGTTGAAATAATGTTTCGGTTTCAAAATAAATGTAATATTTTTTTGCTTCGCTCGTGTATTCTTTAAAAAATTTAATTATGCTTTCTTCGTCGTTACTATTTATCTCAACATGATATCGTTTAATTTTTCCGATGGTTTCAATTTTTACCGGTTTCATGAGTGCGTGTACTTCATAAATGAAATACTGATTTGGTTTTGAATCTATTACATCTGAACATATTTTAATATGCGCTAATTCTTTATTTTGACTAACTGAATGTATAGTACTATCTAAATTATCTAACTGTTCCATAATGGAATCTAACCCTTCTTCTAACATAATATTTTCTTCCGATAGATTATTATTTATTAACAAATCTTCTAATACATCTTCGATTTCATTTTCATCAAAATTATTCAACATGGATTCGTTTTCTATAGCGTTTAAGTCTACTTCCATTTTCTTCTCATAATTATTACTTTCTAAATTATATATTTGTATATTAAACTGACTTCCGAATATGTAACTAAGCATGTAACTTACTTTTTCAAATTTTAGTTTATCCAGTCCGCTACCTAACCTTGGCATTGCTAAATTATTAATATTGTTTTTTAAACAAAATTCTTTTAAATTAATTAAACAATTAAACAAACTTTCGTACGTTGGTTTTTCATAATACTTTTCTTTAGTTATTAAATAGAAAAGGTATCTTTGATTTTCTTGTAAATAGACGAATGAATTTAATTGTGGATTTTGACTTTTTAAATATTGGACTTGTCCATATCTTTCTTTAAACTCGATAGCTATTCCAGCATTCATATACAAATCTTTGCTAACGCAATGACATAAAGAAAATTTTGAAGGAGATTTAAAAAGATCGTCTGTTTTTTCTATAATTCTGGGTGACTTTTCTATTTCTTTATAAGTGAATTTGGTTTCAAAGTCTTTGAAACTAAAATGATCGTTTTTAATTTCTATCCTACTTAACGCGTCTGCATTGCTATTATAATTACCTTTTTTATATATGATTTCGTAATCGTACTCTTCCAATTTGATTTTCCATCTTTGTAATTTCGAATTTGGTTCCCGTAATTTTGATAACCAGACTAAAGGGCGGTGGTCTGAATAGATAACAAATTTTCTACCGTATAGGTAAGGCCTAAAATATTTGACTCCCCAAACAACTGCTAACAATTCTTTCTCAATTGTACTATATTTTCTTTCCGAATCGTTTAACGTACGCGATGCATAGCAAATCGGTTTGTCCGACCCTACGGTACCTTGTGAAAGCACGGCGCCTATGGCCACATTAGAAGCGTCCGTAGATACTATAAAAGGTTTTTCAAAATCTGGATATTGTAGTATGGGATGGTTAACTAAAATATTTTTACATCTATTAAATGAATCTATGAACTCCTTAGTGTGTTCAATCTTATGACCTTTTTTTAAACAAGTAGTTAATGGTTTTGTAACCTTAGCATAATCTTTGATAAATTTTCTATAATATCCGGTTAAGCCTAAAAATCCTTTAATCTCTTTTGTCGTTTTAGGTATTGGATACTTTATTACTGCTTCAATTTTAGCCGGATTTGGTTTTACTCCTTCTGGCGTAATTATATGACCTAAGAATTGAGCTTCTTTTTTTAAAAATTCCGATTTATTCATTTGTATTTTAAAATTTGCTTTTCTAAGCCTATCAAATACCGATTTTAACTTTTCTATGTGCTCCTGAAGTGATGTAGAAAATATTACTATATCATCTAAGTACACAATGCATGCTTCATTTTGAATCCCGCGCAAAATGTTATCTATTACCCGTTGAAAAGTCGCGGGGGCATTTTTTAAACCGAAAGGCATACGTTTATATTCATAATGACCTCTAGGTGTTGAAAAAGCTGTTTTTTCTCGATCTTTAGGATGCATTTCAATTTGGTGGTAACCGGATGCTAAATCTAATGTTGTGAAATAAGAACATTTACCCAATTTATCTAATATATCGGAAATATGAGGCAACGGATATTTGTCGTCAAGGCATTTTTCGTTCAATAATCGATAATCGATCACCATCCTATATTTTTGTACGCCTGACGCGTCTAATTTTTTTGGAACTACAATTACTGGGCTACTCCAACCACTTTCCGAGTGTTGTATGATATCGTTTTCTAATAATTCGGCTACTTGATTATCTACTTCTTTTTGTTGCGAGTATGGCATTCTATATGCCTTTTTAAATACTGGTACGTCGTCTTTAGTTTTTATCTCGTGTTTTACTATACTTGTAAATGATAACGGTAAACCTTCACAATGAAAAATGTCTCTATATTCGTAACATATTTGTTTAATAGCTTTACGCTCTTCTTCATTTAAATGACTTAATCTAAGATTTTTTAAATTTTCTTTCAATAACCTATCTATTTTATTGTCGTACTTAACATCTATCATTTCCGCATCTTCCGTTTCTAATACGTTCAAGGGTTCTACGTTTACCAATTTTTCTGATTCGCTACTATTTGTAATACTAATAATTGCTTCTCTATTTTTTATATTTACTAAGCATTGGGGAATTTCTACACCCTCGGTTAACTTTATGTATTCTACTATTCCTATATCTAAATTATTCGAATTTATGGGAACTTTTACAAATTGTTGTTGTCGCGGTAATAATTTAAATTGTTTCGCTTTTAATGATTCAAAATATATAGGTATCACACCATATTTAGTATATAAAACGTTTTTCTTTAAATCGATATTCGCGCCTAAATGTTTCAATAAATCCATACCAATTAATCCATCATATTTGGGATTAAATTCAAATATGCAAAAATCATAATATTCTTTAGATTGAAAAATTTTGGGTAATGGAATTCGTGCAATATATTTATGAAATGTAGTTTTATGTGCAGATCTAATTTTAAAAGGTTTTTCTTTAATAAAATTTTGATAGTATTTTTCGACTACTTGTGGCGAAATTAGAGTTTTAGTTGATCCCGTGTCCAGCATGAACTTTAAATTAACGTGAGGAATTTTTATATATGGTAACGCGGAAGTATTAATATTTGATACATCTATCACGTCGTGTCGTTTTGTGGGTCCTCCCAATGAAAATTTTGATCTTCGCGTTCGTCATTGACAAATTCAGGATTTTGATCTATATCCGTTTGATATAATTCTTCCGATACAAATTTTTGTTGGTTAAAATTATTTTGATTTCGTCGAGTATTTCCGCTCGATGTGTCCATTGGTTCTGGACGAAACTGTTTTGATTTATTATCATTAAAATTTGGTGCTTGTCTGTTTGCATTACTTTGATAATTTTGATTTGGTCTAAACGGCATTTGGGGTTGAAAAGGTTTATAATGAGAGTTATTATTAGGTCTAAAATTCGTAAAGCGAGAGTTTCTTGAATTTCCGCTATTAAAATTATTGTTAAAATTATTATTAAAATTTGGTCTATTATTAAAATAAGTAGGTTTACTTTGCTGATATGACATATTAAAATTATTATTACTATGCTGCGGAGTTGAGTTAAATGTACGCTGTTGACCTGTACTTGATCTATGCGAGTTCGCATTACTATGATAATTGTTACTGGAAAAGTTATTTTTTGAATACGCGAAATTTTCTTCTTCTCTTACAAAATTAATCGCTTTTTCTAAATTATCAGGGTTTCTTAATCTAATGGCTAGACTATTACTGATACCTCGTAAATATGCGTCTAACGCTTGCGATTCGTAAATTTGGGTTTTCATTTGTCGTACATTAATATCGGGTTCTTCTAATTGCAATTTTGTTAACATTAAACATAATAAATCTTGGCATCTATTACCAAATGTTACAGCGCTTTCGTTTCTTTGTTGCTTTACGTGAAGTAAATCTCCAAGTAAACATTTTTCGTCTCGCGGATCCGAAAAAAATCTTAAAAGTAATTGTTTTATTTCAATCCACGTAGTTAAATTTCCACGACTACCTACTAATTCTAGCGCGCGTCCTTTCAATTTTCCGATTATTGCTCTAAGTAAAAATTCGTTTTGAATATTATTAAAATTGATTCTATCCGTATAATTATTTAACAAATATTCGCTAGCAGAAATGAAAACCGCTAACTTAGCACAAGTACCATCAAATTCTGGTATCGTGTCGATATGAAATTTTTCTAATCTTGGTACTGCCATTATAATTTGTTCTCTACGAAGAGGACTTCTATCACGATTAACGTTTTCTGTGTCCGACATATAATAGTTATATAACAAAAATCAATATACGCAAGGATCAATAATATCCTTATTATTATTTATACTAACTAATAATCCCGATTCAACATGTATAATTATTATAAATCTTTAGGTAAATGAAATGGAACTTACAGGATTTGTTGAATTTTCATACTTCTTTTGTTGTTAAAATTACCAGCCTCGGCGATGTGGTCCGTTGACTGCTATTGTAGCTGCTTCCAATCTCGGCAATGTTGTCCGTTGATTGTTGACAACTTCAATTTTGATTTTTGAGTAGAAAGTCTTGGCGATGTAGTCCGTCGACTTCCGTTGGCGTTGATTTCAACTGCGGCGATGTGGTCCGTAATACAAATCTCGGCGATGCTGTCCGTATTGTAACTTGTATTGTCGTTGAATTCAATTTGATTTTAATTTTGCTATAAGTTTGCTCAGTAAATTGTTGAAACAAAACACTACCAATTCGCGATTTTTGTCGAATTAATAACGCTGAGCAATCCTACCGACTGCGCCAATTACGTTTGGGCCTTAGATATTTTGGTTTTTAAAAACAAAATAAAAGATTTTATTAAGACCTAAACTTTACTTGATGAAAGCGAATTACACTCTGCTCTGTTTGTTGACCATTTCTTACAGTTTTGAAAAATAGTCAACTTACAAAAGCTTATCTTTTAATATAATATTTCTTAGTACAAAATGATAATAATATTCTTATTACTAACTATAGCTATTCTGTGGGAAACGTAACTCGTATGTTAGCGAAATTTAGGATTCTTTTAGTTTATTTAAATAAAATTTCGCAACCATACGTCGTACACATTCACACACAGGGTCTTAGAGCGGAATCTGTCGCTAAAAAAAAAAATTGTTCTCTCAATAAAATCTAGTTTCTCGTTATTCAGGGTAAAAGTATTTTTATTTATCGTTTCATTAAAAGAAGGAAAAAGAGATATCTAAGGAACCCACTATTCTGTTTAATCTCATGCTCTCGGCTGCAATAAGTTAGTCGGGAAAACATTAGCTAGTGCCGGACAGGTATAATATAAAAATTTACGAAATCCCACTACAGTGTACTATATAAACATTAAAATTTATATATTTAAATGGCATTTTACTTCTAGCCCAAAACATTTAGCATTTTTGAAAAAAATATTGTAAATCTGAAAATTGGCTTAAAGAATCTTCAATCATTTAAAGCTTTCTGAATATCAAAATGTGTCCAATTTGGTCGAAAATTGATGGAGATTTGATTTTTAAGTTATTTTTTGCTATTTTGAAAAAAGCAAATTTCGACGCGCTATTTTTTCAATTTTTTGTCGGCCGGATTTTCAAAATGTTAATCACATAATCCTTTTGAATCTTCGGGCTAGTACACTGTAAAAACAGATTGGGTAATATTACCCTAACTATTGGAGGCAACTGAGTTACCTCCATTAATTGCAGTAATTTTACCTTTTAATGGAATTTTACTTGCACATAGTAGAATTACTTTCTTGGAGAAAATTGAAATCCTCCACCAAGTGTAATTTTCTTTTCTAAGGTAAAATTACTTTTTTAGGATTTTTTAGATTCCCTACCAAAAGGTAAATTTGTTTTGCAATGTAAAATTACTTTTTTAGGACAATCTAAGATTCCCGCCTACGTGTAATTTTCCTGTTTTGGTAGTTTAATTTACCTTTTTCGGAAATTTCAATTTTTTTACTGTAAGGTAAATTTCCCCTTCGATATATATAAATTACCTTCTAGGGACATTCTTAGATACTCACTTACGTGTAATTTTCCCCCTTTAGTAGTTAAATTTACCTTTTTGGGACATTCTTAGATACACACTTACGTGTAATTTTCCCCCTTTAGTAGTTAAATTTACCTTTTTGGGATATTCTTAGATTCTCACTTACGTGTAATTTTCCCCCTTTAGTAGTTAAATTTACCTTTTTGTGACATTCTTAGATTCTCACTTATGTGCAATTTACCCCCTTTAGTAGTTAAATTTACCTTTTTGGGAAACTTCTATTTCTTCAATTTAGTGTAAATTTCCCTTTTGATGTATTTGCAAATTCTCCTTTTGAAATATTTTGGTTTACGAAAGATACGTATTATAACTTTGCTAGTCCTAACAGAAAAACATCATTTTGTAAATTTTTGTTTTATATTTCTTGCTTAAATAAACAAACTACTGAAACTTTATAATAAGTATAATAAAAAACTATTAAGTTATAATTTTTGCTAATTTTTTAGACAAAAAAATAATAAAACAATATAGACATTATAAATAAAAATTGTAATTATAAAGTAAAACGCTGTAATAATTATAAAAGTACATAGTTAAAAAATAAAAAGTAAAAGTTTTAAATAAAGATATTAAATTATCCTAAATATTAAATATAAAAAAAATGTGAGTACATAATGTAATAATTAAAGATAAAAATTAAAAATTAAATAAATATAAATTTACAAATAATCATCTTAGTTTGTTGATTAATGATAACAGTTTCATTTTAGAATTTCTTCTTGTATTTTTACTTCCTGCATGAGGTTGAATTTTAAGAAAATATATTTGTATAAATTCCAACGTTAATGATATTTTTAGAGGATACTCCAAATTAAAATTAAAATACAATGCAAACATTAGTTGTAATGCATTTCTTAATGTAGTGCTTTCTTTATTAATGCATTGCTTCTCCATTATGATATAAAAATTTGAAGAATTGCTGTCTTGTCCTAAAAAGAAGACTATTACTCCAAAAATATATTTTGCAAATTTGGCCTGCTTACCTGCTGTATTATTTATTTCAACAATTGCGAGAGAATTGCTGTCAAAATCTTTGATTTCTTGAAGATTCTGAAAATAATGTACATTATACAAAAATTTTGTTTATTATATTAATTAACCACTTACCGATATTTTTCTATAGAGCAAATTTAATTCTTCCTTGAAGAACATCGTGATAATTGATAAGATGTCTAAAAGTATTTCATTTTCTGTTTCATGAATTTCATTAATATACAATTTTTGAATTCCAAAAGTTAAAATCTTTTTTGATTTCAGCAAGATATTTTTACTTAAATCTTGTATATTAATCTGCAATTCGTCCGATTTTGACATCAATTTGCTGAAATGCCAATAAATACCTTGCTGACAGAGCAGGATCGGCCACGTTTCCCTAATTTCAATAATGGAAGGATGATCACCATTGTTTAGAAACAAACGTTGATTCGAATATGTCATTTCCAACATGCGTAGAGTTTCTTGGTCAAATTCTGAATCAACGTTTATTAATTTTAAATGCATTTCAGCATTTTGAGATTCTTCCAATGTAATAGTTTCTGAGGTAGGTTCCCAATTGCTGCAACCGGCTTTCATTGCTAACATTTTTCTCCTCTTGTTAATTGGAATATTACATTTACTAGATATTTCATTACTCGATCTTTTATTGTGGCAACAACGGTTTAAATATTTTATTCTATCTTGTAATTTAAAAAACATACCATGATATCCTTCCCCAATTACAATTTCATCGTCATCCCTGTCTTCTAAAGATAGGGGATATTCCTTACAAATTTGTTTTGAAATATTTTTTAAATGTTTTGCCGGTATATTAGATCCAATAGACCTAATTTCATCAGCAACAGTATGTACTACTTCGGTAATTACTTTGACATCTCTTTTATTTTTCTGCAATGCTTTTATTCCAAATGTACTAATTTTATACCACGGTATAGTGAACTTTTCCCACGAATTTATTGAAGAATGTTGTTTCTCGACCGATAAATTGTTCTCTGCCTGATTTTCAAAACTTAAATTTCCTTGTGATAATTCTGAAAGTTCCAGGGAAATATTACTACCGACAGTTACTGTACTACAAGTACTAATACTATCTATTGATTTCCAAATTTCATTTGGTTCTAACAAAATTAATGTTTCTTTGGCCATAACTCTAAGGGTGTCGTCGTCATCCACGTAAGTGCCATCACCTTCTAACACTAATGAGGATCCGTTAATGTTCAATTTTTGCGACGCTAAAAAATAAAAAGTATTCCATATTAGTTAAGGTACCTATGCTGTATTAAATTAATAAAATTTACCTTTTAAAATAACAGTTTCATAAAGTCCATCGCCTCCATCCCTAACAGTTACAAATTTTTTTATTGTCCTTGATGAATTCCAAATCTTAAATATTAAATTGGCCATTTCTTTTCTATTCAACAATTATAATGTCATGTTGAAATTGTTCGAAATATAGTTTTATATGTTAAATGTTCCATTTAGAAACATCAAATGTTCATTTGAAACAGAAAATACACAAAAATTAGCTAACGTATAATGTAGAATATTAAATTTTATAATAATATTTCATTAATAAAGTAGAAGAAAAATAAAATAAACCCAAACTAAAATATAATTTTTGAATAATATAATTATTTTTTTTAAAAATGTTGTAATGGAGAAGATTTAAAGTAAAATAAATTTTTATCTGATGATTTCAAAACTAGTAGTGGTTCATGATTCAGTAAATCTTGAAACTGACAATCGATTTTTGAAACAGGAGCAGAAATTTGTTTATCATCAAACACGCCTTTCACTTTATCAAAATATATTTCAACTTGTTTGCCAATAAAATACAAGTCGTCATATGTACCGTTTATTATAATGTTTTCAATCAGACATAAAATATAATCATTATATTCGTTTCTGTTGCAACAAATGTACATACCCGATTTATATGTTATACCTCGAAACAAAGCTTTTTTACAAATAAATTTGCGTTTATCTATTTCTTCGTGTAAAACGTAAGGTACAGCGTCGTCTGAAATTACTAGATCTGCAAATAAACTTCTTTGGGTTGAATGAAGTGACTGTAAAAATTGATGTCTCTCTGACAATGAAATTAAAATATTTTTGAAGTTTGGTGAATGGCGTAAAATATTTTTAAAATAACGATGTTTACTTTCAAAACGCAAAGTCCAAAAATGTCTTATCGGTCCAAATTTCTTTATTAAATATGGATAATGTGTGAAGAAGTGATGTTTTGGCCGTAGTGGGACATTAGGAAACAAAGTTTTTCTTAAATCAATATAATCATTAATAAGAGATTGAAGATGAGCTAACTGAACTACCGATATTTTCACAGAAAAGAGAATGTTGTTAATTTCTCTAAGAATTAAAATAAGTTCCCAACTGGGATCGTCAATATCCATATCATATAAAGCAAATGGTAGAATAAGTAGTAAACGTAAATTTTCCGTTGCACTACCGTGCAACCTGTCACATTTCTTTAGAAGAGGCACTTTTTCATAATCTGTTTCACAAATAAAACGCAAATCTTGTATCTTTGCATTTAAAGAATCGAAGGTGACACATTTTTTTACAACCAATTGATTGAGGCATAGCATTAAATCATATTGTACAACACCTTCATATACGTCATGGGCCAGGCATGGTGGTAATCCGGGGTTACATACATGAAAATATTTAGACCGATTTAATACTGAAAAACGTTTTATTCCATGTACTGGACCACAATTAACAATTGCCGCAGTTGCGTCGTCATCGTAAGAAGCAACAGATCGAAGAGGAAATTTGGTGCCAGTAATAAACTTATTTGAATGAGTTGTACAATATCTACAAAAAAATCCATTTGTGTGAAAGTTTTCGACAAATCCACCAATTTGGTGACTACCTAAATTGTCCCCAGCTACAGCAACGAGTGTACCTTTTATTAATGAATTCCTGATCATAATTCCTTTAGTTTCTAAATCACAAATATCGCGCATTATTATTTCAAATATTTTAGTAAAACCATACTTATTTACATTACTTTCCAAACATAAAGCAACAAGTTGAATTTGATCTACTTTTGATCTATTAAATGGGGGAATATTAGCAAACGTCATATAGACAGCTACAATTTTGTGGATACACTTCGATGAACCTAAAGGGTTACAAACTTCAAAACTGTCTTGATAAAGTATGATTTGCAGTGATTGCGGTGATTCTTTAAACAAATCTATTTTTTCATAACACTCTCCATCTATAAAATCTGCGTATATATCTTTACCAGACTTTTTCTGTTTCATAAACTGATTGTATATGTCGTCATTTTTTAATAGAACTTCAATGGTTTCTAATATAGGCACATAGACAAAAAAATCTTCCTTCCCACCTGATTCACTTAAAATAATTTTTACTGGTGCAACATAATTAAAGTTATTTCTATAATATTGTTTTCTCATATAAGAAGATCTAAGAATTCCATTAACTGAATTATGTGCAATGTACAAAAAATTTTGATTTTCGATAGTGTTTAGAATTTCAGTTTGATTATTCTGCCTAAGAACATTATACAAATTTTCAAGTGTTATATTATTAATGTCTGAAATTCCATCAATAATTGTCTGTAGGGCGCTATCAGATAGAAAGTACTTTGCATGAAGTGTTAAATAAGTTAACGCGAGCGAATTTATGTAAGAATCTGGATGCAAATCCCGTTGTAAATATATTTCTCCATCGTTACTAATATTTTCACCTGTATTCAAATCATAAATATTTTCGGTTTCACATTGTATAATATTCTTAGACATTGATATACAGCTTTTTTCAATTTTCTTATTGTTATTAATTTTGTAGTGAATTCTATAATAGTGCGACTTAAAACTTGAAACTTTTTGATATTTCTTACGTGAAGTAGGACAGTTGGGAAATGGGCAATGAACAACTAAATTATTTTTTATATGATCATATATGTGTGACAAAAAATAATCGTTTCCATTGGTTTTAAAACAGCAATTCTCAATATTACAAATGAAGTCACTAGAATTTTTGAATTTTTTAATGATATGATTTCGATATAAATGACCCTTAAAGCCGTTATATTTTCCAAATCCGCGACCACATTTTTCATATTTGCAGTTAAAGTGAACGCCTTGCAAGTTTCTGTGAAGGTACAAATGACGATTGTAATTTTCAATACAAGTGATATTCGTTTTACAAATGTCACAGCTTAACATAATGGAAATTTGTTTAAATTAACGAAATATTTATCTACTTACTTACCAAATACCGTAACTTGTAAAAAATTATCACGAATCAGATTTTTTGCGATTCGGGCCTCCGGTTATAGACTTCTATTAAGCAATATACGATTCTCTGCAAAACAGTAAAATTAAAATCAAAACATGCGTTTTTAGATAAACATGCAAGTTATATTACTTGTTTTTTTAATAAACCGTTATACATTTACAATGTACAAGACATGGGAATCCACAATTTAAAGTATTGTCCCCAGATTTCGAGTTACAAGATTTATATTCGAGAATAACAAAAATACCTAGTAAATTTGTAAAAAAATATTTTAGATCATAGATTGTTCAAAGGACAATACGATACTATTCGGTTTCCATATTAACATATTATAAACATTATACAGTAGAGTCTCGAAATAGTGAACAGCAAAAATCATGTTTGTTTTTTAAATATTAATTCCCAATTTATTTTTTCCTGTCTTCTTTTTATGCTATAAAAATCTGTTTCCTTCATTCTTTTTTATAGCATAAAAAAAGACAGGAAAAAATAAATTGGGAATTAATATTTAAAAAACAAACATGATTTTTGCTGTTCACTATTTCGAGACTCTACTGTATTAATAATTTTCTGATGAAGACGTTAACCGACGTCGAAAGCTTAATAAAATAATAACATTATTATATTGTTTAATTAACTTGTTCAATCAAAAATTATTGAATTTAATTAAATTTGTAATAAAATGATATCTGCAATCGGTTTCTACTTACTGAAAAAATATAGTACTAACAAAAATTTATACTCATGCATTATCCTTCTTTTAATAATAATTGAAAACTAATTATTACTACTGAGAAATAAATAAATAAATAACAACAAATTACATACCTTTTGTAGTAGTTCTAAACTGAATTATTTTTAACAACACTTTAATAAAAAATTATTTAACTAGGAACTTGCAGCTTCGAGAAAACTTCAGTTGCAAATGTACACTACCGCTCATAGAAATTCAGACACTGTTGCGTTTTTCTAATTTTTTTTTTAACTTACCAACAAATGGCTCGATGTTTAATTGCAGGTGTACTTCTGTCGCAAATTCCTTTGAATTTGCAAGCACCTTCTGCTTACGTCGGTTTTTCTTTCGGTCGGCAGATAAACTAGCAATGTCTGCACTTTAAAAAATACGAGGTGCTCCCAATGAGTTAATTAAATAATTTCAATTAAGTTACGAACACTTTTTCATTTTTTTTTAAACAAAATTAAAAGTGAACGTAACACATCCCCTCTCCTCAAAAAATTAAAAATTGAGAAATTATTTACTTAACACAAATTTAGTTCCGTATAAAATTTTTTTTTTAAGACATGACCATAAATCTATTTTTCTAAATTTCATATTCGCGTAATATTTAATATTAAACCTAACATTCCATAAGACCTAATACCAAATACTATAATTCATAAGACATAACATTCTTGATGTTAAATTTATGTCTTGCAAAACCATATTTTGTTGAGCGCCACTTGCTTTGATTTTGAAGAGTCAACCTTAAAGCAAGAAATGAGTTGATTTCCAAAGGGGAGATAGGTGAACAGAACCTAATCATATTTACAAAAGTTCAATCCTTATGAGTTGGGGTGACTATTTTATCAGTAATCGTTGGAAAAATAGACAAAAACTTGCGATTATTTTACTAAAATTGTAATTTAACAAAGAATGATCTTGAATAATTAACATGAAAACATATTTGACATAAACGTTAAACCTAAATACTATAATATTCCTAATAACGTGAATGTATTATCAAAAATCTATTTTAGACGAAATAAAAATATTTCACGGGGTATTAATTCGGTTTAGAAATCGAAAAAAAATAATCAAGACGACCAAGGTTTACATTACACAAGGTTTAATCAAGGTTTACACGGAGGAAAAAATTATAAAGACTACCCTAAGGTTTCATGATTAATCCCGATACAACATAAAGGTTCACGAGGATGAAGGCCAAATTCGTCCGAGTCAGAAAATCACCTTTGACCATACAAGTGACAACCTACGCTGAACGAAATTATAAATGGATGATCAAAAATCGTATTTACAGCTTAAATCTAATTAACTAATAAAAATAAAAATCAAATACTAAAACTAAAATCGGTATTAATTTCATACTACGGTTTTTAACTTCCAGCAAGTCAAAGTTAAGGAGGGTGGCTTTCATTTGAATTCAGGTCATCCAATCAAAAAACTGATCACACAACTTAAATATTATCGACTTGCTCTCGGTTTTTTCAATATTACAACATTAAACCATGAATGTATTTACAATATTTGCAATTGAAAAATTTCATTTTAAATTAATGAAATTTATTAACTAATTTCCTTGAAAACCAATTTCACCAAATTCTAGAAAAAAGGCATCAATCTAATTACTCCGGCATATCCCATGACGGAATATCTTTCTAGCTTAATGCTTACAGTAAGCATTATTAAATTACAAAAGTGCTGATGCATACGCTTGCATCAAAGGGGTATTTTGGTACATCACATACATAATAGGCCTTGATTCCTTATTTAAACCCTAATTAAATTAAATTCAAGATTTAATTTGTTAATCCTAATTAACCCTAAAAAAATATTAAATCCAAGATTTAATTTTTTTACTTAATGGACCCAAAAAAGAAATATTGAATCCAAGATATACCTAATTATTGATCCAAAAAAATTGAACCCAAGCAGTTTACCGTCTTGCTGAGGACATTTGATATGGTATTTGCCACGTATAATTTTTGAAATGTAATGACAATTCGAATTTATTACAAAAATCCGCACCTAATAGTATAAAATCATAGGATAAATTAGGGACGACTAAAAATTTTAATTCTTTTTCTAAGTTTCCTAATTTAACAGTCAAATTTAATATTCCCAAAACCTTACTAATTGTGCCATTAGCTACTTTAATTTCATTTATGTTACTGCTAGGACCAATTTTAATTTTACCTAAATTTAATAATTTTATACCATTATTTCCAATAATTGAGTTCATGGCCCCAGTATCTAGTAAAGCAGTTAAAGTTTGATTATTAAGTTTTACTTTTAAATGTGGGCGATTATCCAACGGTAACTTAGTCATAATAGGTGTTATTAAACTAGAGGACTTAACATAAATACAATATTAAATAATAAAACTATGCCGAATTATAAATAGAATTTGTACAAACGATCACTTCAAAGTATTACTATTTTTGTACAATAACTGGAAAGAAAATATATCAATATAAATTTTAAATTAGTAGAAACCCATATTAAAAAAACTCAAAATAAAAAAATCGGGTAATTTTAAACCACAAAGGTAAACAAAACATATGCAAGGTAGTTTTACTTGAAATATAGTAAATTTCATACAGAAATGTAACAGTTTTCAATGCCACAAGTAAAATTACCTATTCAAATACAGTAAAATTACACTATAAGGTATAAATACCAAACAGCAAGTAAATTTACACGCATTAAAAGGGTACTTTTGAGATTACCCAAAAAACAAAGTAAAAATGCTCTTTTTTTAAAGGTAATTTTTACATCAACATGGTGTAATTTTACACTTTTTTTTTACAGTGTACTTTGAATGAAGAAAGACTTGATTAACTTTCTAGAAAATTATTGAAACTATGTACATTATAAGTAATGCAAAAAAAAATTTTATATAAGCTTAAAAATAAATGTATTTTTTGATTGTGCACTGTCATAACTTAGCTAATGATTATCATTTCAGCCTTTTTAGTTTCTTAAATAAACATATTTTAAAATTACTTGTTTTGGGAAAATTTCGAAAAATATCTGAAAGTTTCAGTATTTTCAAAATGACGAATTTTTCGGCAGAAAATAAAATGTTTTTTTAACTTCATATGAGCTTTTTTGTGAACTAAATTACATGTGTTGAAAAATCGTCATAAGATATACGACGCTCTTGGGCTAAAATTAATGCGCTCCTCTTCAAAAGAAAATACACAAATACAAAATAGAAAAAGTCAATTTATTACTATTATCCTAAACGAAAACATAAAATTTATACAAAAATAAAAAATATATACAGGGTCTCTCCGGATACACTTTACATAACTCTTAGGTGGTGATAGAGGACATTTTTCTAAGAAACATTTTTTACAAATTCTTTTTTATAAATTCAATCCTTCGAGAGTTATGGCTCTTTAAAACATTTTTTTTAATTTCCACTTTCACGTGGCCATCCCCCGGAAAATATTAATTTTTTATTAAAAATGGATTAGTGCTTTTTTAAAAAGCGTGAAGTAATCTACAAACTAGATTTAACCATTTTTTGTCTAAAATGAACGGCTTTCGAGTTATGAATAAAAGTAGGTAAAAACATGTTGAAAAATTTGAGCTCTTTATATTTTGGTTTGTTTCAAAACTCTGTATCTTTTAAACGAAACATTTTACAAAAATTCTGACGCCCCATTCCGGATAGGAAATTTAAGGGGCTATAACTTTCGTCTAGTAAATTTTTTTGAAAAACCAATATATTTCACAAAAAATCAGAAAATAATAAACAAGGCAGCTACAAAACAAAAAATTAAATTCACAAAATTTTTATTTTTATTGAAAAATTATTTTTACCACTGACTGTTTTTTTCAAAAGCACAGGGTATATGAAGTTACTATGTACAATCTGTGTTTATTTATTTATTTATATATTATATTGCTATGCCCCCAACTTTGCAAATTTATGTATTTTCACTTTCTTGTGAAATTTGCTGAGGTAACACAGATTATTTAATAGCTATGAGTTCTTCTTCAATTGATTAATTTAAATTAAATTGAAAATTTCTGTCGCGTAAATATTTAATTTCAAAATGTGCAACATTTACCTTGTAATGTGTGGCCTTGCAAGCCTCCATAGTATACCAGCTGGCTTCAGTACGCCTGGTTAAGCAAATTTGCGATGGTAACTTTAATGCAACGAATATTTTCTGCTTTCTTCAAGTTTTCCACTTTATTGGCACTTCACCTTATTAATTTAAATAAAAACATCAAATCAACTTAACTCATTTTATTGATTTTAAACAATTAACAATTTAATTTTCATTGCGGGAATAATGTTCGTCCGCTCGTCTATTCGACGTCAAGGCCTCTGCCCAAGTCTCTTACAACCTACAACCTTCAAGCCCCACTCTCTTTTCTTTATACTTCTCCCACCTTATCTACAGCTAATAATTTAACAGACATTTTTTTATACAATATTATAAATAAATAAACAATAAAACAAATTTAAACTTTAAAATAATTTACAATATAATTGAATTAATGTTTTTATAGTTTCAAAACACGACAATATATATTGTCATGTCCCTGGCTATGTTCAAAACTTATATAAAATTTCGCTTACTAATTAATTAATCCAAATGTACTGGGCATTCATTTTTAGTAGCAATCGACTCTTCAAAGTTTTATAAATTGTAAATTAAAATTTTAAATTTAATGCTCACTTTTGTTAGTTTTCTTTTATTGCATGTGGTATGTGGTGTTATGCAGCTGGCTTAATCACGCCTGGTAACACAAATTTTGTTGCGATGCAATCCACCTTTGCATCGACCAAATTGTCACAAATTCTTCCTCTTTGCCAATCCACTATCGCACTTCACTTTAATTAAAATAAAACAAAAACTCAACTTAACATAATTTATTTATAAAATAATAAAAGCAATTTTCAATCATCGGGTATGGCAACTTCCGCCAGGCACCACGGCCTTCGCCTAGTTGTCCTTGCATCGACCTGCTGGTCCCACTCCTACTCTCACTTCCCCTACCTTTTATTTTCATCAAAACTTAACAACTTTATACAATGTTTTAAATAAATAATAACAAAATTGAATTTTAAAAAATTATTTAGAAAATAAATCAATTAATGGTTTTTTTTTGTTTCGAAACACGACAATATGTTTGTGTCACCGTATCTCCCGAACGGTTACAGGCAGCAACGTACATTTTTGACAGCATGTTTGTAAAGACCAGGGGAGTGTTCCTGGCTGGTCAAATACAATTTTCACCCATGAGAAGAAATTCTATCTCAGAAAACTATCTCTACACTCTCCCCCCCCAAACCCCAAAATTTATGCACTCGCCCCTGCACAATCCTCTGTATTAAATAACTAATAACTAATATTAATATAAATTTACTACCATTTTGGCTGAAAATTCACCACCATTATGGCTGTTAAATTCATATCATTCGCTAACTATTCGCGCTACCATATCGGCTGACTGGATCACGAAGCGGTTTAAAACATATATTACTTTCTCTATACATTTTGACAAAATATACTCCAAAAAGAGTGAAATAAAATAAAAATTAAAAATTTTGAAAACCCCTGACTGTAAAAAAATTCTAAAAATAAAAATTAATATTAAAAGCACCTTACTTTAAAAACTATACTGTTCCCTTTAAAAAGAAAAAAGCAATTTTTTTTCTTCGTTCAACAACAAATTCTCAGACCCCCCCCCCTCCCCACTACAAAATTTAAACATTAATTTTGAAGTCAGGGGAAACGGAGAATGTTTAATATGGAATGTATAAACAGGTTTCGTAAGTGGAACAAATCTCCGTTTCCGCCGACTTCAAAATTAATGTTTAAATTTTGTAGCGAGGGGGGGGGGAGGAGTCTGAGAATTTGTTGTTGAATGAAGAAGAAAAAATTGCTTTTTTCTTTTTAAAGGGAACAGTATAGTTTTTAAAGTAAGGTACTTTTAATATTAATTTTTATTTTTAGAATTTTTTTACAGTCAGGGGGTTTTAAAATTTTTAATTTTTTATTAATTAAGGTTAAACTATTACATTATTTAAGTAAATATTCAAAATGACTACCCTCATTTTCAATACACGGTTTTGATTGTTTTAAAAGATGTATTAATTAAAAAAATAATTTTTCAATAAAATTAATTAATTTAATTTTTTGTTTTGTAGCTGCTTTCTTTATTATTTTCTGATTTTCCGTGAAAAGAATTGGTTTTTCAAAAAAATTTTACTAGACAAGAGTTGTAGCCCGTTAAATTTCCTATCCGGAATAGGACGTCAGAATTTTTGTAAATTTTTGTTTAAAAGATACAAGAATTTTGAAAATAACCAAAGTAAACAAATCTCGAATTTTTCTTCATTTTTTTACTTACTTTAATTTCTAACTCAAAAGCCGTTAAGTTTAGACAATAAAAGGTTTAAATTTAGTTTGTAAAAAATATTTTTTTTTTAATTTTAA
This sequence comes from Cantharis rustica, assembly GCA_911387805.1. Classification (NCBI taxonomy): domain Eukaryota; kingdom Metazoa; phylum Arthropoda; class Insecta; order Coleoptera; family Cantharidae; genus Cantharis; species Cantharis rustica. Next base: position 45,168,918 of record OU426879.1, read on the forward strand.
TATCTATTTTTAAAAAAGAATCCGACGAAGGCTGATTAATTTTTCAGGGTTTAAAATAAATATTCACTTTGAAATTAAACGAGAAATCTGGAATCCATTCCAAAATCAATTTTTCCAAATTATTTCAATTTTTATAACATCATGGAAACAAATAATATCATACGAATTTAATAAGCACTAGAGATAATATTATATTATATTTTTTTTCAAAATATAATTTTTAATAATTTATTCCAGTAATATTCTACTAATATTCCAGTATCTAGCCTGGTAATTCAGATCACAATTTATTGCAAAAAATGAAATGCTGTAGTTCAAACCTTGTTTGGCTTATCTTAGGCTTAAACTTCCAACTGACATCGAAATACCGACCCTTAAACCTAGCAATCGTGATTGATTTGTCATCGTCTGTATTGTAGTGATATTTTTCATAAACCACTTTTCCTTACCACGCACGGCGTAGCTCTGATATGCGAGAGTAGAGAAACTTTTTAGGGTGGTAGGTTCAATGTTCGTTAAAAAAAATCTTAATACCAGAATTCGATTTTAAATTATTTGCAGTCGAAATTATTTTAAGCTGCAAAAATTTTTAAACTTGATCAAGCATCGAACTTATAATTTCAAATTATCAACCAAATTTCTTCTAATCCACACGTCGCTCTTTTAAATATAATTTCATACACAGTAAAAAATTTTGTCGTGTAAAACATCTAGTGTAGTTGGTAAATAATTTAGTGTTAATTTTTAGTGTATAATTTCTCTCTACTTTATATTTCACACTAAAATGATTAATTCTAACTAGACGCTAAAATAAGCGCTATGTAGAGTGAATCTCAACCTTGATAGATCGAATCTAGTAGGTGTTAGGTGACATTACTATAATTACCGATGATAAAAACGCAAAAATGGCACATTTTATCAAAGTTTGTTGCCGGTGATTCCCGGATAAATAAAAACGTTGACCATTTGCTATTGAAGATTACCTCCGTGTTAATATAAAATTACATTCATCCGAGTGCAGTGAGCAAGTTAATATTGTTCTAGTGTTTCAGTTCAAATATTTTTTTAGTGTTGGAAATTAATGGAAAATCGTTGGAATTTAACGTATTAAAAGAATTTCCAAGATTTCTCCATCATTCGTGGTCTGTAAGTTTTATTATCTTTATGTGTTTGTACTGTTACTGAAATATAAAATTTTGCTTTAGATCGAGGAAGATTTTCAACAATTATATCCAGGTATTCAAATAAATTTTGAAGAGATATTTGGTCAAGATATAAGATAAAATTATTAAAAATACCAAACTACCGTAATATACCCGAACCCTACAGTTATTTCAGAATATGAAACGGAATTCAGTAGTATGTGAAGTTGTTATTATTTTTAACATTAGATTTATGAACAATTTTTTTTTTAGATTGTTGGAATAGGGCAACTAAAGTATTATTTCTCTTCCAAGTAAAACAATAAGAGGAAACGTATCAAAACTTATGCAACGCTGACGGACAAATTAATTACTCTTCAACCTGCAAGTTATTGTAAAATACAGTGGACGCCGCTTATTGGAATCATGGTTCAAGTTATCATTCGAGTATTATTATCACTTTCACGAAGAACGGGCTGAAGGAATATGACTACAAGCAAAAAATATCCTTTATTTCAAAAATTGGGTTTATGTTATTAATTGTTTTTCTGATGTTTTCTTCTACCGAAAATGGAGTCCGTTTGCAGTTACAAGCATTTTTTTAAATTTTTCACACAAATCGGGGAACCACCCAGACTTGACTGGTGTATTATAGCAGAAAGTTGCCAGAATGTTGACAACGCACTATGATTTAATCTGTTCTATTTTAAAATTTCACAATATGCGACATAAAAAATGTTTTTTGATAAAAATAATTTTTTGTGTTTTAATATTTTTAATTATGTAATATATATTTATAGTAATAAGTACTCTAATTAATGTGTTTAATTCACATGTGGTCAGGTAAATTTTACATCTAAATAAAGAAATTTTTACACTACAATATGTATTTTATTTATAGGTATAGTGTATTACTAAACCCTAGATTAATTTAAAATATACCCTAATTGGTGTTTTAATTCAATCTATTCATCTAAAAAAGTACTTATACTAGAGTTAATAAATTATCTGTTTAGTGTGTTTATCTAATATAATTATACACAAAATAGTGAAAATTAATTTAAATTTTCATTTTATTTTAACACTAAATTTTGTTTTGTGTACCCGAAATAAGGTTAAAATTTTAACAAATTTTGGTGAGCTCTTTACACTACACTTGATTAAAACTTTTAGTGAAAAATTTACACTAAATTGAGTGGACCTTATGAACACAAGCTAGTGTTTTTTGGTGTAAAATATTTACTCTGTAATTTTTACTGTGTAAATCCGAATATTTCAATTAAATTACTATCAAGTCCAAAATTAAAATTAACCCCAATCAAACAAAAATCACTCATAAAAAAAATTCAAATTTAATCATTGCAAAAAAATCCAAAAATCTCGGCTGCGGCCACTTTCGATCAAAAATACTCTCAATCAAAATTCGAATCACAATACTCAAAATAATTTCACTATTTCAAAAAAAATATTTCTTACAAAATATTAAAAATCCACGGAGCCAAAAGTCAATCAACCACTCTGGCGGCCATCTTCTGCAAAAAAGCCCCTACTTTTCTCAACCTTTCGCCAACCTTACATTTACAATATAAAATTAATAAAATTTACAAATTTTCATCAAGGGCCTAAACCATTTTGTAACACGACAGTATAATAATTATTCTGTTTCATCACCGTGCCGTGCCGTACCAATCGCCACTGATATTATGATCTTAATATTCATATTGTTTTACTCTAGCTCATACTAGGTTAAGTGATTAGAGATGGTAACACAAAGCTACCATAAAAATTCCTAAAAATATTATTATATTAAAATTTATGCCCTTGTTAATAGAAAAATATAATTTTTTGGATTTTTAATTTTAGTGAATTTATACGGCGAAGGAAAATCGAAAAAAGAAATTTCAAAATATTTAAAAATTTCAAAGACTACTACATAGGAGTAGGACTTTAAAGTACACCACAAATTAGACAAAAAATTAATGAAATTATGGTAGGATTTGGCGTAAATTGCGAATATAAAAACTAATTTTTGAGGATCATTTAAAAATACGCGTAAAACCAGCCAAAATGTGCAATCGTACATTTCATTTATTAAAGAATTTTTGGGTATAATTTAAACTTGAAAATTACAGATGTAGAAAACAAAGAACTAGGAGAACTATTAATTACCCGGGAGTTGTCAGTTAATTGTCAGTTGTCAGTTGTTAGTACGATTAGATGACTAGATTTTAGGGTGGATCCGAGATTTGCGGTGGTTGCGTTTGTTTTAACTGGCTCTACGCTCCAGGCCGTTTTGATAAACTCCTGTACTCACTAAAAATATCCCCCTGGACCCGTCCTACTCTGCGAATAAATTTATAATATTATGTTATCAGTACTGATGCTGCAATCTAATTGTGAATCTAAACGTAATCGAAGATTGACGATACCTGAATTGCGCACAGAACTTAATCGGTGCTATAAAAATTCCGTTTCTGGGAGTACAGTAAAAATCAATTAATGCGAATGTTGGCCGGGCTGCCAAAAGAAAATCACTTCTAAAATCAAAAAACAAGAAGATGCGACTACAGAGAGCACTTAGCTTATAAGAATTGGACAGCAGAATAATGGAATTCTATGTTGTGGAGCGAACATAATCCAAGTTTGAAATGTTTACTCAAAAACGAAAAATTTATGGTACTCACTGCATCGAAAGAAAGTTACAGGACTGTATTGTACCTCCGTTATGGTAGGGGAATGCTTCTCGGCGTCTGGCCCAAAAACAGGCGAATTCACATGTTAATAATTTAAAATACTACTAATTTTATTAAGTTTGGGTAATTAAATGAAACATTCAATTTTAGCACACCTTGATAAAATCGCAGGGAAGTCCACAGTAAAGTAAAATAAACATAATATGAAGATAAATGAAATGGATATACTCGACTAAGAACATTGGAGGTCTTTTATAATATAATAAATAATATGAAAATATCAAGTTGGTATTTATGTTAGTAACCTTCCATCTGTTTTACATTCGTAATTTTCGACTAGTAGTCCGGTCAATCTAGACATTCGAAGGTACACTAATTCCTAAAAAGCTGAAAATTGGTAAAATTGTTCAAAACATAATTATAAATGAAATTTAAAAAGTCCTCATCGATCCGGTACGTGGAAAAAATTTATTCGACGTCAAAGGTAAAAGAAATTGTTTTTTTGCGATTTTCAGCAAAACGGTAAGTTTTATCATAAAATTATCTCAGACAAAAATTGTAGATCATGTAATTATCTATAAAAAATGTATCAATACTTTTTTCCTAAGAAATGAGTTTATGAATGTTATCACGTTTATGCAATCGTTTCTGTTGGTCTTTCGCATCACAAAAAAAATTAAAAAATAGTGTTGATGAAAAGTTCAGTACCGGCTACAGACAATATTTTCGTAAAAACGATGAAGACAACGTCCAGGACAATGACAGGTTTGACGACGATGTTAATTCGAATGGCGATGATGATGAACTACATTGAATAAATTCTGTTTTTTTCGTATTTGTACTCTTTTTTCTCTTAATTTTAAGTTAACTTTTAAACAAGTTATGACTTTGGTTTTAACCATGTGAAAAAGCATCTCAAACTCAATCCGGATCGGCAAAAAAATTGAAAATGAGTTTTTAACAGCTAAGACCCCTTTTTTCGTAGACCAAGTCACATATATTGAATATAATTAATATAATATTATAATTCAAATATTTTTACTTATATTACAGCTTCAGTGATGTATGTATTGTAATGATATTTTTTTTTGCAATGCGTGGCAAACTTCAAAATAACCACCAATCTCTACGGCTTCCAAGTCGGAGAGCTAAGACTTCTCAGGAGCGGGTTCAAAATTCCAAAATAAATTACCAATCAACGAAATCCAATTTAAATAAGATTCTGATCAATCCAAAAAATTTAATAAATTCTCCAAATTAAATCCTCTTCAAAAATAATTAAAATAAAAATTCATGTCCAAAAATTAAATTATTACAAAATAAATTCTTGTTTCGTAAATAAATTCAAATTTAATTCAATGTAAAACCTTACTGCGCTCGTACTTTTAACTTTTACGCGTATCCAAATCGCCTTGTTATCACCATCTGGCCACACGCTCGTACAAATGCAAATGTAACTTTTAATTCTTCCAATTTTAAACCAATTTCAACTTTAAATAATTCAGATCCAATTTTTAATTTCAATTGCTCTTTCCAAATTTTACCAAATCAATTAAATCAATCCAAACTACTAATTCAATCAAAACCATCAAATCAACTACCGCTCGGTAGCAAAATTATCCAAAAATTACGCAATAATGCATTCGCATCAAAATTCACTTTATTCAATCAAAAATAATTCAGTACTCACAAATATCATTCACAATTTTAAACTTATATCAAAAAAATCTCAATAATCGCCTCGAGCTAACATGACACAACATGCTCGGGCGGGCGCTGTCGGCGCAAAAGCCAATATCCTCGTCGATTCGCCTCCACCTGTCTAATTCTCCAATCTTACAACTTAAAATTATTTAAAACAAAATAAAACTTTCATCAAAATGTACGGGGTAGGTGCGAATCCTCTTTTTCACCACAGTATATACGTGGCGTACGTATGCATATGATGACAATTCCAACTTTTCCAACTTTTTGAATCGTTATATCTCAGAAACGGTGGCTCTTAGGAAAAAAGTATTCATTCATTTTTTATAGATAATTATATGATCTACAATTTAGTCTAAACTTATTTTATGATAAAACTTACAGTTTTGCAGAAAATCACGAATACCAATTTTTTTGATCTTTGACCTCGAATAACTTTTTTTCCACGTACCGGATCGATGAGGACTTTTTAAATTTCATTTATAATTATGTTTTGAACAATTTTACCAATTTTCAGCTTTTTGCAAATTACTGTACCTTCACTCTAATTTTTTGTACTAATTTGACCGGACTATAGGTTATTTTAGAGTTTTATTAGGAATCTTACTTGGACAGAAAATGAAAAGATCCAACTTTTGGAAGCTCTCCGAAAATATGGAGTTCACAATTTGGAAGTTATAGCAGACCATGTTGGTTCCAAAACAGTTGCAGAAGTTAAGTATGCAATTTACTTATACGAAAATGCCGCCAGAGAATCTCTGAAAGAAGTTCGCTCTGCAAGTAGAAATGCACCAATTGATCAATGAAAAATAATGAATAAAATAAAAATAATAAAATAAATAAAAATAGTGATGATTATAACAAATAATATTGAATCGAACAAGTTCGATTCGAAAATACAAAATTGCTCCTCACATTTCAGTGTATTCTGCCAATATCAAAAACTGAACTATTAGCAAAAATATATTCAAATACAAAGATCTAAAAATATCGTTATTTATTATTTACATTAGAAAATATTTTTGTGTAAAAAATTTAGATTTGTGTTTATTTTCAAAATAAACCAGTTACTCAGACTACGTCAACATTATTGATCTAGGCAGCTCAGGGTTGACAGCTAAATTTTTTGATGATTTTGTGATATCGATAGTCAAAATTTTAGTAAAATGAAATTGAAAGAATCTGATGAAACCAAAAATTCAAACAAATCCGAAGAACCAGAAGATTGTTGTGGCAAACCAAAACGGAAACGACGCTGCGATGCTGGAAAAAAACGGGGGCCAAATAAAAAAAAGCGTGGCTGTCCTCGTCCTCCATCGTGTGGTAGACAGGCAGTAGACACTAATAATGGAGAAATGTCTGACAGTAATACATCGCATTCCTCAATTCGTAGTTCACCCGATAAGAAACGTCGTCGTAGAAATCCCAGTAATCGCCGTAACACTAAAAATTAACCTAATCTGTACTATATAAACATTAAAATTTATATATTTAAATGGCATTTTACTTCTAGCCCAAGACATTTAGCATTTGATCTAGAAAACAATATTGTAAATCTGAAAATTGGCTTAAAGAATCTTCAATCATTTAAGGCTTTCTGAATATCAAAATGTGTCCAATTTAGTCGAAAATTGATGGAGATACAATGATGCCATTTTGAGAGAAGCAAATTTCGACTCACTATTTTTGCAATTTTTTGTCGGCCAGATTTTCAAAATAAAAATCGCATAATCCTTTTGAATCTTCGGGCTAGTACTTTGAATAACGAATGACTTGATTAACTTTCGATAAAATTATTGAAACTATGTACATATAGATATAAGTAATGCAAAAAAATTTTTATATAAGCTGAAAAATAAATGTGTCTTCTTTTATTGTACACTATCATAACTTAGCTAATGATTATCATTTCAACCATTTAGTTTCTTAAATAAACATATTTTAAAATTACTTGTTTTGGGAAAATTTCGAAAAATGTCTGAAAGTTTCAGTATTTTCAAAATGACGAATTTTTCGGCAGAAAATAATGAAATGTTTTTTTAACTTCAGCTTTTTTGCGAACAAATTACATGTGTTGAAAAAATAATGTTACCTAATTTATGTCATTTTTAACATAACAGAAATTGCCAGCGCCGTCCTAAGATAAACGACGCTCTTGGGCTAAAATTAATGCACCCCTCTTCAAAACAAAACACAAATACAAAATAGAAAAAGTCAATCTATTACTATTACCCTAAACGAAAACATAAAATTTATACAAAAATAAAACATATATACAGAGTCTCGCCGGATACACTTTACATAACTTAGGTGGTGATAGAAGACATTTTTCTAATAAATATTTTTAACAAATTCTTTTTTATCAATTCAATCCTTCGAGAGTTAGTCCTCTTTAAAGCATTTCTTTTAATTTCCACTTTCACGTCTCACGTGGCCATCGCCCGGAAAATATTAATTTTTTATTAAAAATGGATTAGTACTTTTTTAAAAAGCGTGAAGTAATCTACAAACTAGATTTAACCATTTTTTGTCTAAAATCAACGGCGTTCGAGTTATGAATAAAAGTAGGTAAAAACGTGTTGAAAAATTTGAGCTTTCTTTTATTTTGGTTTGTTTCAAAACTCTGTATCTTTTAAACGAAACATTTTACACAAATTTTGACGTCCCATTCCCGATAGGAAATTTAACGGACTATAACTTTTGTCTAGTAAAAATTTTTGAAAAACCAATATATTTCACAGAAAATCATAAAATAATAAACAAGGCAGCTACAAACCAAAAAATTAAATTCACAAAATTTTTATTTTTATTTAAAAATCATTTTATTAATTAATACATCTTTTAAAACAATCACGACTATGCATTGAAAATGAGGGTAGTCATTTTGAAGATTTACTTAAGGGGTCTGGCCTACTTGCAAATTGAAAAAAATCGATTTTTTTTTTTTTTTTTTTCTGTAAGTATAACCTTTCAAAAATCTTCCCTGAAAGTTTTAAGCACCAAGTAATAAAATTGACGAAATTATGAGAGTTCAAAGTACACACCGTTCAAACCGAATACGGATTACATAGGATTTGCAGTATCTGGCAATAATTTCCGAGACCAACTATTTTTAAAATTTTTATTACCCTATAGGTTTATTATTTCAATGAATAGTCTTCAATGAATGGTCAGTATAGTTTCATGTTTCCACTTTGGTGCTGTACTACAATTTAAATTTTGGTAATTTGTACTTTTTTAAATTATAATTTGTGAATTCTGTGCGGTAGGACAATTATTTCTTTTAGAGCTTAATTTGTTGTTTGTGTGTGTTTTGTTTACAAAAAAGGAGTGCATAGGGCACGTTCAAAAAAGAATGGGTTATCGATTGCGTTTGTGCCAATCAAAAACCAAAGGCCTTGGAGGAAAGGGTAAACTAACTGGCAAAATGATAGATAAACTGACAGTTTATTATGGTTTGGCGATAAGGCGAAATTGTGAGTCCATGATGAAAATGAAAAATGCCATATGGGCCACATATTACCACTATAGTTCGTCAGATGAGTTTCCGCAACACGACCAATGTCCGGTCGGAGCAGAATCGTGGTGCACCTGGCAGCGCGCTTTTGCAAGCGATAAACTGGCTTCATATTCACATGATTATAAGCCTCTACCCTCTGATGTTTTGACTGCTATAAAACTTATATATGTAGACCTAAGTAAGGAGGAATTATTAGAAAGATGCATCGGAGGTTTTAATCAAAATAATAATGAGAGCTATAATCAAGTGATATGGAAAATGAGCCCTAAAATTGTTCCAAGCGGATTTAAAACTGTTGAACTTGCTGCCAACATTGCCGCCTGTGTTTTTAACAAAGGTTCACAAGCAATTTTAGAAATATACACCGCTTTGGGAATACAAAATGGACCAAACGCTCACCGATATGTAGAATTGGAGGATTTAGTCCGCATTCAGACGGCAGACCGCCGAACGCAGCAAGCCACCCGAGAAGACAGAATGGCTCGGAGACAACATCAACTCGACATTTTGGAGGCTACAACTTCATCTGGAAATGTTCAATATGGGCCTGGAATAGATGACTCGATGTAAGTTGCAAAATTAATATTTTATTTTAAAGAAAATCGATCTTAAATCTTTAAACGCGATTATCTCGAAATGACATTTTCAACATCGGTGACCACGATATATTGAAAACTACTATATCGATTTGTTTCAAATTTGGTACAGTTATTTTAGATATAAAAAACTAGTCCTTGAACGAAGGAATTTTTTTTACGATGTATAGTTTTGTTTTTATTAGCGATAAAGTAGCAATATTTTCATCAAAAATTGAAAATTTACTTTGAGCGTGTGCCATTTTGTCCTATATTGATATTTTGAAAAATCCTTCGTTCAAGGACTAGACAATTTAATATATTGTATAACTTTTTTTGAATTTTTTATTTTAGATGAACCAGATTCAAGCAGCGATGGTCACCGTAAAACATGTTTTTGAAAAGGATCTTCGGGATAATGGCTATAACATTTTTGTTTGTGAATATATTTTATTAAAAAAATTATTTTATTTAAGTAAAAACTTGCTGCTTTTTATGTATACCAACATATCCTTAAAAAACTATTCTGGTTCTTTAAAAAAAATTCTCCAAGATCACCTATTTTTTTCACGTCTAACTAGGCATGACCCCTTAAATAATGTAATAGTTTAACCTTAATAAAATAATTTTTCAATAAAAATAAAAATTTAAATTTAAATATAAATAAAAATTAATACATCTTTTAAAACAATCACGACTGTGTATTGAAAATGAGGGTAGTCATTTTGAAGATTTACTTAAATAATATAATAGTTTAACCTTAATTAATAAAATAATTTTTCAATAAAATTAATTGATTTAATTTTTTGTTTTGTAGCTGCCTTTTTTACTATTTTCTGATTTTCCGTGAAAGGAATTGGTTTTTCAAAAAATATTATTAGACAAAAATTGTAGTCCGTTGAATTTCCTATCCGGAATAGGGTGTCAGAATTTTTGTAATATAAAATGTTTCGTTTAAAAGATACAAGAGTTTTGAAAATAACCAATTGTTAGAAACCATTTTGAGTGACCGTCGCCCTGTGACGTTGTTCCCTAAGTTCATTGATCATTTTACAAATTAAGGGCGGTAGAAAATACCGACAGACCAGCAACGGCATCCGACCTAGGTTCACGTGTTCTTAAGATATTATATGTAAAATATAAAATAAACTTTGTGCTAGAAATCGTGTGTTTAATTAATTAATTAATATTACTCATTTATTCGTAAAACAATATAAAAAAATCTCGAAATTTTTATACTTGGTCAAGGATCGAACTTATAATTTCAAATTATCAACAAAATCTGATATCTTCTAATCCACACGTCGTTCTTTTAAATATAATTTCATAAATCCAAATATTTCAATTAAATTACTATCAAGTCCAAAATTAAAATTACCCTCAATCAAACAAAAATTACTCATAAAAAAATTAAAATTTAATCAATGCAAAAAAATTCAAAAATCTCGGCGGCGACCACTTTTGACCAGAAACACTCTCAATCAAAATTCGAATCACAATACTCAAAAACTATTAAAAAAAAAAATATTTCTTACAAAATATCGAAAATCCACAGAGCCAAAAATCAATCGACCGCACCGGCGGCAATCTTTGGCAAAAAAGCTCCTACTCTTTTCAACCTTCCGCCAACCTTACATTTACAAAATAAAATTAATAAAATTTACAAATTTTCATCAAGGGCCTAAACCATTTTGTAACACGACAGTATAATAATTATTCTGTTTTGTGAACTGAGAGGATGGCGCAGCGCTTCATCGCCCTGCCGTACCAATCGCCACTGATATTATGATCTTAATATTTATATTGTTTTACTCTTGCTCACACTGGGTTAACTAAGTTCAAATAAGTTCAAAATACAATATGCCCTTAATATCTGTGAAACTGCATTTTATAAAAAAGAAAATATTACCTGTGATTAGAGATGGTAAGCACAAAGCTAGCATAAAAATTCCTAAAAATATTTTTATATTAAAATTTTTGTAATTATTTCCTGTTTAGTACTTTCTTATGCCCTGGTAAATGGAAAAATATAATTTTTTGGATTTTTAATTTTAGTGAATTTAGCGAGGTAGTATCAAGAAAAGTGTTCGAGTATTTCGTAAAAATTATGGGAGAAAGTAAAAGTTTAACGACTGAAATTCGTGCGAATGTGCTTCTTTTATACGGTGAAAAAAAATCGAAAACAGAAATTTCAGAATATTTAAAAATTTCGAAGACTACAGTACATAGTGCAACCGGTACTGACAAGGAGAGTAGGACTTTAAAATACACCACAAATTAGACAAAAAATTAATGAATTTATAGTAGGATTTGGCGTAAATTGCAAATATATAAACTAATTTTTAAGGATCATTTAAAAATACGCGTAAAAACAGCCAAAATGTGCAATCGTACATTTCATTTATTAAAGAATTTTTGGGTATAATTTACACTTGAAAATTACATGTGTAGAAAATAAAGAACTAGGAGAACTATTAATTACCCGGGAGTTGTCAGCCAATTTTTACCACGATTAGATGACTAGATTTTAGAGTAGATCCGAGATTTGCGGTGGTTGCGTTTGTTAAAACTGGCTCTACGCTCCAGGCCGTTTTGACAACCTCTTGTACTCACTAAAAATATCCCCCTAGACCAGTCCTACTCGGCAAATAAATTTATAACATAATGTTATCAGTAATAAATTGTAATCCAACTGTGAGTAGCCCCGCTGACATAGATCTGGCAGGCCAAGAAGTGCGACTCAAGCTGAGAATTAACGTACGTTTAGTATTACTATCTAAATGTAATCGAATATTGACGATACCTGAATTTAATCGGCGCTATAAAAATTTCGTTTCTGGAAGTACAGTAAAAATTGATTAATAAATGGGAATTTTGGCCGTGTTGCCAAACGAAAATCACTTTTAAAACCAAAAAACAAGAAGATACGACTACAGAGGGTACTAGCTTATAAGAATTAGATAGCAGAATAATGGAATGCTATGTTGTGAAGTGGAGAATCCAAGTTTGAAATGTTTACTCAAACACGAAAAATTTATGGTAATCACTGCATCGAAAGAATGTTACAGGACTGTATTGTACCTCCGTTATAATATAATAAATAATATGAAAATATCAAGTTGGTATTTATGTTAGTTACCTTCCATCTGTTTTACATTTGTAATTTTCGACTAGGTTATTTTATAGTTTTATTATGAATCTTACTTGGACAGAAAATGAAAAGCTCCAACTTTTGGAAGCTCTCCGAAAATATGGAGTTCACAATTTGGAAGTTATAGCAGACCATGTTGGTTCCAAAACAGTTGCAGAAGTTAAGTATGCAATTTACTTATACGAAAATGCCGCCAGAGAGTCTCTGAAAGAAGTTCGCTCTGCAAGTAGAAATGCACCAATTGATCAATGAAAAATAATGAATAAAATAAAAATAATAAAATAAATAAAAATAATGATGATTATAACAAATATTGAATTGAACAAGTTCGATTCGAAAATACAAAATTACTCCTCACATTTCAGTGTATTCTGCCAATTTCAAAAACTGAACTACAGTAGGGCCTCGTTAATCCGGAGAGGCAAAAACAAGACCCTTTCCGGATTATCGAGGCGTCCGGATTATAGTATGCCATATTAAATGTTAATAAAACACATGTTTAACCTTAGTTTCTTTAATCAATTTTTAAATTATAGCATATAGACAAAATGTACATGTTCAAAATTACAACTATGTAAGGAATTGACACTACGTATTACACGAAAGGCGATAAACAAAAGACTGACGGCGCATTGGCTCATGACAGCCCCCTCACCTACACGCTGCCAGGCCTCCCCCGCGAATCCCATTGCCCGGCCGGATTACAGCGATCACCGAACAAGCGAGAGTCCGGATTACCGAGGCCCTACTGTATTAGCAAAAATATATTCAAATACAAAGATCTAAAAATATCGTTATTTATTATTTACATTAGAAAATATTTTTGTGTAAAAAATTTAGATTTGTGTTTATTTTCAAAATAAACCAGTTACTCAGACTACGTCAACATTATTGATCTAGGCAGCTCAGGGTTGACAGCTAAATTTTTTGATGATTTTGTGATATCGATAGTCAAAATTTTAGTAAAATGAAATTGAAAGAATCTGATGAAACCAAAAATTCAAACAAATCCGAAGTACCAGAAGATTGTTGTGGCAAACCAAAACGGAAACGACGCTGCGATGCTGGAAAAAAACGGGGACCAAATAAAAAAAAGCGTGGCTGCCCTCGTCCTCCATCGTGTGGATCGTGTGGTAGACAGGATGTAGACTTTAATAATGGAGAAATGTGTGCCAGTAATACATCACATTCCTCAATTCGTGGTTCTCCCGATAAGAAACGTCGCCGTAGAAACCCAGTAATCGCCGTAACACTAAAAATTAACCTAATGTGTACTATATAAACATTAAAATTTATATATTTAAATGACATTTTACTTCTAACCCAGAACATTTAGCATTTTTGATCTAGAAAAAAATATTGTAAATCTGAAAATTGGCTTAAAGAATCTTCAATCATTTAAAGCTTTCTGAATATCAAAATGTGTCCAATTTGGTCGAAAATTGATGGAGATTTGTTTTTTAAGTTATTTTTTGCCATTTTGAAAAAAGCAAATTTCGACGCGCTATTTTTGCAATTTGAATGAAGAAAGACTTGATTAACTTTCGATAAAATTATTGAAACTATGTACATCATAAGTAATGCAAAAAATAGTATATTTGCTGCAAATATACACGTAAATTTAAAAAAATATATTAGATCCAAACAAACATTATTTGATGTAAGAATATATTATTTCATTGAAATAAAAGGGTAAACTTAAGATGAATTAATAATTTATTTGAAATTTAAATTAAATCCAAAAAGAAAATCTACTTAACATATTCTATTTAAAAATGCAGGAATATCTGTCTGTTTCATTTGAAAGTCTCTGAAATAGTAATGTTTGATTCAAATATAAATTAACTGATACATTTGATTCAAGCGTACGCGCGCCCACCTCGATAATATGCAAGAGTGTCTTTATGGTTTTCACTTCATTTCTAAGTGCAATCGTAATAAGAGTAGTGGCTGTATACATTGTTTTGTATACGTAGTACATGTGATTGACATAGCGCGTCTGTGCCTAAAGGGTAGGTAATTTTTACATTATTATTGTGCATAAAATTATAGTACTTATAATTTTATGTGTTATTGTAAATCATAAATGTTGTAAGATAAAGTTTTAGATATACAGTTTTGAAAACTATTTTTGACATATAAACATCACTTTTACAAAAATACTTTTCAGACATTTTTGGTAGATAATTTCCTTGTCTTCATTTTTGTTTATATATATTTTTTTATTCGCCGCTTCGTTTTCGACCGAGAGTGACTTAAAGCAGTCTCGGTAAAAATCGCATAAAAATCTCCTGAGAAAACCACCTTTAAGTCACTCTCAGTCGAAAACGAGGCGAAAAACTAAAAAATTTATATGAACAAAAATAAAGACTATGAAATCTGCGACAAAAAAATTAACGCCCGAGTACTTTTGTGAGTAACTGTATAATCATTACTAATAATCATTTATGTTTTATGTTTCAACCTGAGCGGTTTCAATAAAAAACATTCAGAAGCTCTAAAAACCTCTATGGTTTGCACACTTAAATACGTATAGAAATAATTATTTTGTTGCAATCGACTGAAAGAAAATGATTATTTAGTGCTAGCAGCTAAAATTATTGCCTTATTTCCGAAAGAAGTTGTAGGGACATATGTTGTCCCGGCAATAAGAAAGAAAGACTCCAGAACCGGAAAATCTATTTTACCAAAGGGACAATTGATATCAAAAGTTAACAATTTGGTTAATGTAAGTGGTGAAGATATACCCATTAGAAAGAAGAAGAGTGATTCAGCTAAAAGTAATGAAGACAACGCTGTGTTAAAAAAGACTCTAAAGGAACCAAACTTAGGTAGGTATTTATGTTATCTGTATTGCATATTTCATTTTCTACACTTGCCAAAAAATTAAAAATAAATGAAACTCTGAAACAATTTATTCTAATATTTTGTGAACAAGAAAGTGTAAATGCTCTTGAATGATGTTTTGAGTCTCGACCTGAACGGTTTCGACAACATACATCATTCAAGTACTAAAAATTTGTATTTGACGCACTTAATATAAAATAAAGTATAAAAATCTATCTATAATAAATGGAATAAATCTATCTATAATAAATTCTCGGTTTCAGATGCCTATGATAAGAGCGAAGATGTGCTTTGGTAACAACAGTAAACCATGGGCAACAGTTTTGGAGAAATGGAATATCACATACGAAATTAGAAAAAATACAAGGGCTATCACTATAAGTTCTAAATAATTTAATGAAATAATTTTTTAATCTTAATTTAAATAAAATGTAGGTTTGTTTCATTTAAAATACGATGTGTTACAGTCGGTATCATTATTCTAGGCGAAATATGTATATAAATACTGAATGTTTCATATGGAATGTATAAACAGGTTTCGTAAGTGGAACAAATCTCCGTTTCCGCCGACTTCAAAATTAATGTTTAAATTTTGTAGCGGGGGGGGGGGGAGGAGTCTGAGAATTTGTTGTTGAATGAAGAAGAAAAAATTGCTTTTTTCCTTTTTAAAGGGAACAGTATAGTTTTTAAAGTAAGGTACTTTTAATATTAATTTTTATTTTTAGAATTTTTTTACAGTCAGGGGGTTTTAAAATTTTTAATTTTTTATTAACTAAGGTTAAACTATTACATTATTTAAGTAAATTTTCAAAATGACTACCCTCATTTTCAATACACGGTTTTGATTGTTTTAAAAGATGTATTAATTAAAAAAATAATTTTTCAATAAAATTAATTAATTTAATTTTTTGTTTTGTAGCTGCTTTCTTTATTATTTTCTGATTTTCCGTGAAAAGAATTGGTTTTTCAAAAAAATTTTACTAGACAAGAGTTGTAGCCCGTTAAATTTCCTATCCGGAATAGGACGTCAGAATTTTTGTAAATTTTCGTTTAAAAGATACAAGAATTTTGAAAATAACCAAAGTAAACAAATCTCGAATTTTTCTTCATTTTTTTACTTACTTTAATTTCTAACTCAAAAGCCGTTAAGTTTAGACAATAAAAGGTTTAAATTTAGTTTGTAAAAAATATTTTTTTTTTAATTTTAATATCTATTTTTAAAAAAGAATCCGACGAAGGCTGATTAATTTTTCAGGGTTTAAAATAAATATTCACTTTGAAATTAAACGAGAAATCTGGAATCCATTCCAAAATCAATTTTTCCAAATTATTTCAATTTTTATAACATCATGGAAACAAATAATATCATACGAATTTAATAAGCACTAGAGATAATATTATATTATATTTTTTTTCAAAATATAATTTTTAATAATTTATTCCAGTAATATTCTACTAATATTCCAGTATCTAGCCTGGTAATTCAGATCACAATTTATTGCAAAAAATGAAATGCTGTAGTTCAAACCTTGTTTGGCTTATCTTAGGCTTAAACTTCCAACTGACATCGAAATACCGACCCTTAAACCTAGCAATCGTGATTGATTTGTCATCGTCTGTATTGTAGTGATATTTTTCATAAACCACTTTTCCTTACCACGCACGGCGTAGCTCTGATATGCGAGAGTAGAGAAACTTTTTAGGGTGGTAGGTTCAATGTTCGTTAAAAAAAATCTTAATACCAGAATTCGATTTTAAATTATTTGCAGTCGAAATTATTTTAAGCTGCAAAAATTTTTAAACTTGATCAAGCATCGAACTTATAATTTCAAATTATCAACCAAATTTCTTCTAATCCACACGTCGCTCTTTTAAATATAATTTCATACACAGTAAAAAATTTTGTCGTGTAAAACATCTAGTGTAGTTGGTAAATAATTTAGTGTTAATTTTTAGTGTATAATTTCTCTCTACTTTATATTTCACACTAAAATGATTAATTCTAACTAGACGCTAAAATAAGCGCTATGTAGAGTGAATCTCAACCTTGATAGATCGAATCTAGTAGGTGTTAGGTGACATTACTATAATTACCGATGATAAAAACGCAAAAATGGCACATTTTATCAAAGTTTGTTGCCGGTGATTCCCGGATAAATAAAAACGTTGACCATTTGCTATTGAAGATTACCTCCGTGTTAATATAAAATTACATTCATCCGAGTGCAGTGAGCAAGTTAATATTGTTCTAGTGTTTCAGTTCAAATATTTTTTTAGTGTTGGAAATTAATGGAAAATCGTTGGAATTTAACGTATTAAAAGAATTTCCAAGATTTCTCCATCATTCGTGGTCTGTAAGTTTTATTATCTTTATGTGTTTGTACTGTTACTGAAATATAAAATTTTGCTTTAGATCGAGGAAGATTTTCAACAATTATATCCAGGTATTCAAATAAATTTTGAAGAGATATTTGGTCAAGATATAAGATAAAATTATTAAAAATACCAAACTACCGTAATATACCCGAACCCTACAGTTATTTCAGAATATGAAACGGAATTCAGTAGTATGTGAAGTTGTTATTATTTTTAACATTAGATTTATGAACAATTTTTTTTTTAGATTGTTGGAATAGGGCAACTAAAGTATTATTTCTCTTCCAAGTAAAACAATAAGAGGAAACGTATCAAAACTTATGCAACGCTGACGGACAAATTAATTACTCTTCAACCTGCAAGTTATTGTAAAATACAGTGGACGCCGCTTATTGGAATCATGGTTCAAGTTATCATTCGAGTATTATTATCACTTTCACGAAGAACGGGCTGAAGGAATATGACTACAAGCAAAAAATATCCTTTATTTCAAAAATTGGGTTTATGTTATTAATTGTTTTTCTGATGTTTTCTTCTACCGAAAATGGAGTCCGTTTGCAGTTACAAGCATTTTTTTAAATTTTTCACACAAATCGGGGAACCACCCAGACTTGACTGGTGTATTATAGCAGAAAGTTGCCAGAATGTTGACAACGCACTATGATTTAATCTGTTCTATTTTAAAATTTCACAATATGCGACATAAAAAATGTTTTTTGATAAAAATAATTTTTTGTGTTTTAATATTTTTAATTATGTAATATATATTTATAGTAATAAGTACTCTAATTAATGTGTTTAATTCACATGTGGTCAGGTAAATTTTACATCTAAATAAAGAAATTTTTACACTACAATATGTATTTTATTTATAGGTATAGTGTATTACTAAACCCTAGATTAATTTAAAATATACCCTAATTGGTGTTTTAATTCAATCTATTCATCTAAAAAAGTACTTATACTAGAGTTAATAAATTATCTGTTTAGTGTGTTTATCTAATATAATTATACACAAAATAGTGAAAATTAATTTAAATTTTCATTTTATTTTAACACTAAATTTTGTTTTGTGTACCCGAAATAAGGTTAAAATTTTAACAAATTTTGGTGAGCTCTTTACACTACACTTGATTAAAACTTTTAGTGAAAAATTTACACTAAATTGAGTGGACCTATATGAACACAAGCTAGTGTTTTTTGGTGTAAAATATTTACTCTGTAATTTTTACTGTGTAAATCCGAATATTTCAATTAAATTACTATCAAGTCCAAAATTAAAATTAACCCCAATCAAACAAAAATCACTCATAAAAAAAATTCAAATTTAATCATTGCAAAAAAATCCAAAAATCTCGGCTGCGGCCACTTTCGATCAAAAATACTCTCAATCAAAATTCGAATCACAATACTCAAAATAATTTCACTATTTCAAAAAAAATATTTCTTACAAAATATTAAAAATCCACGGAGCCAAAAGTCAATCAACCACTCTGGCGGCCATCTTCTGCAAAAAAGCCCCTACTTTTCTCAACCTTGTAACAAACCGCCCATAAATTCGCAAGCATAAACAAAGGTAATTTATGCAAATTTAGC
Source organism: Cantharis rustica (assembly GCA_911387805.1). Taxonomy (NCBI): domain Eukaryota; kingdom Metazoa; phylum Arthropoda; class Insecta; order Coleoptera; family Cantharidae; genus Cantharis; species Cantharis rustica. Next base: position 45,188,522 of record OU426879.1, read on the forward strand.
ATAAACGCAATAAGCGACCGATCAAAATCTTTTATTTTATATAAGTTACCTTTTTCAAATTGCGAATATAAATAAGTAAAACGTAATTAGTTAATAATTATACAATTAAGATAAATATGTAAAAAGGATGGGAAGCGCATATTTCAAATTATATTAAAACGGCCACAAAGTTTCACAACTTAAGTGGTTGACGAATTTAACCTAAGGACTTAAGAGGGATTCATGAATTATGGGACAGATATGTCTTTTTAAAAACTAATTAGAACTAACGAATTTTGACCTTATTGACTCTAAATTTGAGGAAACCGAACATACAAAGTTCAAACTTACACTAAAAAAAAGCGTAATCTTTTTGCTAGAAAAATCTCATGTTATGTGCCAAAAATCTTGCAAAATAACTAAGAATTACGTTATTAAACTAAAAATCAATTAAGTTGAGAAAAACTATAAAATTAATTTTTAAATAAACACATTTTAAACCATGAAAGTTAAACAAACCAGTCACCTCAAAACTTTTCTAAAACTATATAGTAAAAATTCAAATTATAAATAACTATTGGAAATCACTGGTTAAAACTTAAAAATAAGGGGAAGATGAGAGCAAATTCATTAGAATATCGATTTGAAGTGACCGTCTCGACAACTAATTGATATGTGTTAAAAGATTTACCTTCACAAACAGTGAATAACAAACATTCTTCTAATAACGTACACACAAGCTTGAAATTCAAGTCAACTTTTTGGGTGCACTGATTTAAATTCGACGTTCGCGAATATTTTTGCTAAAATTCTTGATTACAATCAATATATATGTTAACCTGATTTTGGGCGATGCAACAAAAATGTCATTCATGAGTTTTCACTATTAGAAAAGTCAATTAACTGCAAAAATTTGCCAATTTTTCAATCAAAATCGAATATGATTATTCCCTATCCATAACAACAATTAAAAACGATAATGCCAATTTTTATAATTAAAAATCTAGTTTTTGTAAACCAAAAATTTGTCAACGAATACACATCAACCTTATTGACATGTATTCCAAAATTTCATATAAATAGAGCAGGGTCCCTTAAGGCACCAGTTCATCTCCGACAAGACGCGTAATCCAACCTGCCCGTTCGTTCCGGGTATTAAATAAAAGTGTTGTGCTAATTCATAATTAAATTTTTTTTTTAAGTATTCATAATAAGATTTTAATTTTTTTTTAAAAGTGTTCATAATTAAATAATTTTTTTTTCTAAAGTATTCATAATAAAATTTCATTTTTTTAGTATTCATAATTGAATTTTAATTTTAATTTTTTTTTTAGTGGTTCAAATAATTTTTCTTTTAAATCTTTTTTTTGTTTTGTTTTGTGCGCTTTCCAACGACTAAAAAGGTAATGACCAAATTTTTATATTTAAAATTGTATGTTTTTTTTTATTTAGGTGAGTCCCAACGATTTCAATGTAATTTTTATCTTTATAACAGAAAGTTAACTTGGTAAATTAATTCTCAGCAATTATTTTTTTTTATTATATTTTATTTTGTAATTATAATTTTTTTGTACCGTTTTTTTCATTATATTTTTTTTTGTGTTAAATAAATTAGTTGTGATTTACATGTTCTTATTCTTTTCTTGTTATTAAAAAGGCGATCGACTTGGTAATAATCCTACGTCTCCGATCTTCAATTTAAAAGTTTGAGCCCGGCTTATAAACAGGCTCTGGTGGCAGCGAAATTAACCTTCAGTTAACACACAACGGCGGCGATTATTTAATTAATCAAAGCCTACCCGTGTTACAACCTTTCGCCAACCTTACATTTACAATATAAAATTAATAAAATTTACAAATTTTCATCAAGGGCCTAAACCATTTTGTAACACGACAGTATAATAATTATTCTGTTTCATCACCGTGCCGTGCCGTACCAATCGCCACTGATATTATCATCTTAATTTATTCATATTGTTTTACTCTAGCTCATACTAGGTTAAGTGATTAGAGATGGTAACACAAAGCTACCATAAAAATTCCTAAAAATATTATTATATTAAAATTTATGCCCTCGTTAATAGAAAAATATAATTTTTTGGATTTTTAATTTTAGTGAATTTATACGGCGAAGGAAAATCGAAAAAAGAAATTTCAAAATATTTAAAAATTTCAAAGACTACTACATAGGAGTAGGACTTTAAAGTACACCACAAATTAGACAAAAAATTAATGAAATTATGGTAGGATTTGGCGTAAATTGCGAATATAAAAACTAATTTTTGAGGATCATTTAAAAATACGCGTAAAACCAGCCAAAATGTGCAATCGTACATTTCATTTATTAAAGAATTTTTGGGTATAATTTAAACTTGAAAATTACAGATGTAGAAAACAAAGAACTAGGAGAACTATTAATTACCCGGGAGTTGTCAGTTAATTGTCAGTTGTCAGTTGTTAGTACGATTAGATGACTAGATTTTAGGGTGGATCCGAGATTTGCGGTGGTTGCGTTTGTTTTAACTGGCTCTACGCTCCAGGCCGTTTTGATAAACTCCTGTACTCACTAAAAATATCCCCCTGGACCCGTCCTACTCTGCGAATAAATTTATAACATTATGTTATCAGTACTGATGCTGCAATCTAATTGTGAATCTAAACGTAATCGAAGATTGACGATACCTGAATTGCGTACAGAACTTAATCGGTGCTATAAAAATTCCGTTTCTGGGAGTACAGTAAAAATTAATTAATGCGAATGTTGGCCGGGCTGCCAAAAGAAAATCACTTCTAAAATCAAAAAACAAGAAGATGCGACTACAGAGAGCACTTAGCTTATAAGAATTGGACAGCAGAATAATGGAATTCTATGTTGTGGAGCGAACATAATCCAAGTTTGAAATGTTTACTCAAAAACGAAAAATTTATGGTACTCACTGCATCGAAAGAAAGTTACAGGACTGTATTGTACCTCCGTTATGGTAGGGGAATGCTTCTCGGCGTCTGGCCCAAAAACAGGCGAATTCACATGTTAATAATTTAAAATACTACTAATTTTATTAAGTTTGGGTAATTAAATGAAACATTCAATTTTAGCACACCTTGATAAAATCGCAGGGAAGTCCACAGTAAAGTAAAATAAACATAATATGAAGATAAATGAAATGGATATACTCGACTAAGAACATTGGAGGTCTTTTATAATATAATAAATAATATGAAAATATCAAGTTGGTATTTATGTTAGTAACCTTCCATCTGTTTTACATTCGTAATTTTCGACTAGTAGTCCGGTCAATCTAGACATTCGAAGGTACACTAATTCCCAAAAAGCTGAAAATTGGTAAAATTGTTCAAAACATAATTATAAATGAAATTTAAAAAGTCCTCATCGATCCGGTACGTGGAAAAAATTTATTCGACGTCAAAGGTAAAAGAAATTGTTTTTTTGCGATTTTCAGCAAAACGGTAAGTTTTATCATAAAATTATCTCAGACAAAAATTGTAGATCATGTAATTATCTATAAAAAATGTATCAATACTTTTTTCCTAAGAAATGAGTTTATGAATGTTATCACGTTTATGCAATCGTTTCTGTTGGTCTTTCGCATCACAAAAAAAATTAAAAAATAGTGTTGATGAAAAGTTCAGTACCGGCTACAGACAATATTTTCGTAAAAACGATGAAGACAACGTCCAGGACAATGACAGGTTTGACGACGATGTTAATTCGAATGGCGATGATGATGAACTACATTGAATAAATTCTGTTTTTTTCGTATTTGTACTCTTTTTTCTCTTAATTTTAAGTTAACTTTTAAACAAGTTATGACTTTGGTTTTAACCATGTGAAAAAGCATCTCAAACTCAATCCGGATCGGCAAAAAAATTGAAAATGAGTTTTTAACAGCTAAGACCCCTTTTTTCGTAGACCAAGTCACATATATTGAATATAATATAATTAATATAATATTATAATTCAAATATTTTTACTTATATTACAGCTTCAGTGATGTATGTATTGTAATGATATTTTTTTTTGCAATGCGTGGCAAACTTCAAAATAACCACCAATCTCTACGGCTTCCAAGTCGGAGAGCTAAGACTTCTCAGGAGCGGGTTCAAAATTCCAAAATAAATTACCAATCAACGAAATCCAATTTAAATAAGATTCTGATCAATCCAAAAAACTTAATAAATTCTCCAAATTAAATCCTCTTCAAAAATAATTAAAATAAAAATTCATGTCCAAAAATTAAATTATTACAAAATAAATTCTTGTTTCGTAAATAAATTCAAATTTAATTCAATGTAAAACCTTACTGCGCTCGTACTTTTAACTTTTACGCGTATCCAAATCGCCTTGTTATCACCATCTGGCCACACGCTCGTACAAATGCAAATGTAACTTTTAATTCTTCCAATTTTAAACCAATTTCAACTTTAAATAATTCAGATCCAATTTTTAATTTCAATTGCTCTTTCCAAATTTTACCAAATCAATTAAATCAATCCAAACTACTAATTCAATCAAAACCATCAAATCAACTACCGCTCGGTAGCAAAATTATCCAAAAATTACGCAATAATGCATTCGCATCAAAATTCACTTTATTCAATCAAAAATAATTCAGTACTCACAAATATCATTCACAATTTTAAACTTATATCAAAAAAATCTCAATAATCGCCTCGAGCTAACATGACACAACATGCTCGGGCGGGCGCTGTCGGCGCAAAAGCCAATATCCTCGTCGATTCGCCTCCACCTGTCTAATTCTCCAATCTTACAACTTAAAATTATTTAAAACAAAATAAAACTTTCATCAAAATGTACGGGGTAGGTGCGAATCCTCTTTTTCACCACAGTATATACGTGGCGTACGTATGCATATGATGACAATTCCAACTTTTCCAACTTTTTGAATCGTTATATCTCAGAAACGGTGGCTCTTAGGAAAAAAGTATTCATTCATTTTTTATAGATAATTATATGATCTACAATTTAGTCTAAACTTATTTTATGATAAAACTTACAGTTTTGCAGAAAATCACGAATACCAATTTTTTTGATCTTTGACCTCGAATAACTTTTTTTCCACGTACCGGATCGATGAGGACTTTTTAAATTTCATTTATAATTATGTTTTGAACAATTTTACCAATTTTCAGCTTTTTGCAAATTACTGTACCTTCACTCTAATTTTTTGTACTAATTTGACCGGACTATAGGTTATTTTAGAGTTTTATTAGGAATCTTACTTGGACAGAAAATGAAAAGATCCAACTTTTGGAAGCTCTCCGAAAATATGGAGTTCACAATTTGGAAGTTATAGCAGACCATGTTGGTTCCAAAACAGTTGCAGAAGTTAAGTATGCAATTTACTTATACGAAAATGCCGCCAGAGAATCTCTGAAAGAAGTTCGCTCTGCAAGTAGAAATGCACCAATTGATCAATGAAAAATAATGAATAAAATAAAAATAATAAAATAAATAAAAATAGTGATGATTATAACAAATATTGAATCGAACAAGTTGGATTCGAAAATACAAAATTGCTCCTCACATTTCAGTGTATTCTGCCAATATCAAAAACTGAACTATTAGCAAAAATATATTCAAATACAAAGATCTAAAAATATCGTTTTTTATCATTTACATTAGCAAATATTTTTGTGTAAAAAATTTAGATTTGTGTTTATTTTCAAAATAAACCAGTTACTCAGACTACGTCAACATTATTGATCTAGGCAGTTCAGGGTTGACAGTTTAAATTTTTGATGATTTTGTGATATCAATAGTCAAAATTTTAGTAAAATGAAATTGAAAGAAACTGATGAAACCAAAAATTCAAACAAATCCGAAGAACCAGAAGATTGCTGTGGCAAACCAAAACGGAAACGACGCTGCGATGCTGGAAAAAAACGGGGACCAAATAAAAAAAAGCGTGGCTGCCCTCGTCCTCCATCGTGTGGTAGACTCTGATAATGGAGAAATGTCTGACAGTAATTGAATGGCTAATTGCAGAAAGGGGACATGTCACATTTCCAAAAATGTTCAGGAAATAAAAAAAACTGTGTGATTACTTAAAAGTCAATCTTTTTTATTCAAATTTTTGGCAAGACATGCCTTAGAAGATCTACTTCGAATTAGGATATAATGCATTTAATTTTTGTTTTCTCAATTAGATCAACTGCCAAATTAGAGATATGGACATGTGTCTTTTCTGCAGTAAAAGACAAAACAATTATTTTTTTTTAAGTATTTTATTAAAAAATAGTAAAAATACAGTATTATTCATCGTTGTCTTCATTGTCCTTAATTGGCTACGCTGTAATTTCTTTCCAAAATCCTTCATAAGCACCTGGGATGAATTTGATCGTATTTTTTATATCAGCCATCTTCTTTTTATTAATTAATCGGATTCAGATAAATTTGCGTTTTTAATGACACCAATGTATTTATTTAATATTATGAATAATAGGTTAAGATAACATGTACTATGTTTAACCGACAGACTAGCAGTTTGCTATCATTTTACTGCAAAAAAAATTATATGTCCTGGACAAGTCCTGTTTATGTAGTAACTGAATTCTTTAACAGCTCACAGTATCAAGAGGAATAATATAATATGTTACATTTTTGCAGTACATTGTGCGTCTAGGCATCTAGATTAGCAAAATATCAAAATTTCAATTTCATAAAAAATGTGACATGTCCACTTTCTGCAGTTAGCAATTCAATTATTCATCATGTTCCACAATTTCACTCGACTATAAACGTCGCCGTAGAAATTATAATCAACGCTACCGTACCTCTAGAAATTAACCTAATGTGTATTAACTATTAATATTATGAATAATAAAATTTATATCTTTAAATTAAATTTTACTTCTAGCTTTGGATATTTAACATTATTTGACTAAAAAAAACATTGTAATTCTAAAAAATCAGAATTTGTCCAATTTGGTCAAAAATTGGAAGGGATGATTATTTTTGTGCCTTTTTGCAAAAATCAAATTTTAACACGCTATTTTTGCAATTTTCTCGAAAATAAAGTCCCGCAAAAAAAATGTTAAATAGCAACCTAGATTTAAACCTTTTATTGTCTAAAATCAACGGCTTTCGAGTTATGAATTAAAGTAAGTAACAAAATGTTGAAAACTCGCGTTTTTTTTGATTTTTTTCGTAATCCTCTATCTTTTAAACGAAACATTTTACAAAAAATCTGACGCCCCGTTCCGAATAGGAAATTTAACGGACTACAACTTTTGTCTAGTAAAAATTTTTGAAAAACCAATCCATTTCACAGAAAATAATAAGGCAGCTACAAAAAAAATTAAATTCACGAAATTATTTTTTTTTGTAATATTTTATCTAAAATAATTATGTAGATCACTAAAAATCTTTTTATTTCAGCTTTTTTTATCCTTATTTTAACTAATCCTAATTTTAACAATATACCCGGTTTGAAACCAGAGCTTTTTCTCCATTTCAGATAACAATAAATAAAGTTGGTTTCAAACAACAAATTCAAAGTTAGAGAACTTTTAGAATAGAGTGTATTGTATATTTTTATTTAAACAAAAGAAACCAGTTACGCAGGCTACGTCAACGTTGTTGATACGAAGCTGAGCGGTGTTGACAATTTAAATTTTTGATATTTACTACCTGTTTAAAATTTTAGTGAAATGAAATTAAATAAAATATCGAAACCCAAAGAAACCAATAAAACCGAAGATGCAAATAAAACCGAAGAACCGGAAGATGGCTGTTGCAAACGAAAACGACGCTGCGATGCTGGAAAAAAGCGGGGGCCAAATAAAAAAAAGCGTGGCTGTCCTCGTCCTCCATCGTGTGGATCGTGTGGTAGACAGGCAGTAGACTCTAATAATGGAGAAATGTCTGACAGTAATACCACAGAATGTAATACATCACATTCCTCAATTCGTGGTTCCCCCGATAAGAAACGTCGCCGTAGAAATCCTAGTAATCGCCGTAACACTAAAAATTAACCTAATGTGTTGTCGTGGTTCAAAATGGTTGCGACCCACCCTGTGCATATTGATAAAAATTTTGTTTGTAAATAATTTTGAGTTGCAAGACTGTAAAAATTGGACAGGTGGGGGCGAACCGACGAGGAAATTGGTTTTTTTGCCGTTGAGCCGCGCGAGAGAGCGAGCGGGCCGATTTATGGCTTGTTAATTTTTGACTCAAGTGATTTATTTTTGAGATTTGTGATATTTTTGAAGTTGTGAGTTATTATTTTTGATTGAATAAATGATTTTGATGCGAATGCATTAATTGCGCAATTTTTGGATTGATTTTGATAAATTTGGAGTTTGGATGATTTTTATGAACGGCTACAGAACGGTAGAAAATTTGGATTGATTTGATTGATTGGATAAAGTTTGGGAGAAGCAATTAAGGTTATAAATTTGAATTTAAAATTGGAAAATTTGAAATTACATTTGTTCGAGCGTGTGGTAGATAAAAAGATAAGCCGACGATTTGGATAGGCATAAGTTCGAAAGTGTAAGCCCATTTAAAATTTAACATAAAATTATATTTGAAATTATTTATGATTATGGATTGGATTTATTAATTATTTTTTTGAGAAGATTATTTTCGAAGAAATTATTTGTTTTGCATTGGATAAAATTCTTTTAGTTAATTTGAAAACGCAGGAACCCTTCACCCTTGAAAATTCCCAACTGCTCCCGCAAAGAGTTGACTCGAGTAAATAAACAGTGCGGCTAGAAAATAACATTACATCTTTTTGGCACCACGGCGCAGGGACGTTTCGTTTTTTTTTTGAAATAGTCTAAGATGGATAACATATTAGCCTTTTTAAAGGAGCAGGACAAAAAGCAGGACAAAAATACGAGGGAGTTAAAAGAAAGCATAGCAAAAATTGAAACAAAGTTAAATGAACAAGACAAAAAGCAGGACAAAAACACAAAAGAGTTAAAAGAGAAAGTAGAAGGGGTTTTGAACGAAATAAAACAAAATTTAGTTACTATGGAAGGGGAAATTAAAAACACAAATGCAAGGGTTGATCAGGTTGAGTTAGAATTAGGTAATATAAAGGTGGATTTAATGCCATTAAGAGAATTGGGGGGAAATTTAAATTTGAAAAAAAAAAGATTAGAAAAAGAGATTAGTGAAAGGATGGAGGAATTAACAAGGGGAGAAATTCAAAAATTGACAGGGAAAATAAATGAAATGGGGATAGAAATGAAAAGAGAATCTGTAGGTAATATGCAGGAGGAAATAAAAAAGGCCACCAAGACCTTGCACAAAGATATTTTTGACCAAGTTATAAATAAAACGGTAGAAAATGGTGCACTATTAGAAAAAGCTGAAATAATAAATGAGATAACAACTCAAAGGGATGAAATAGTGGAAATCAAACAAACAGTACAGTGGCATGACCACAATATTGAAAAATTAAAAAAAGAAATTAGCACTAATCAAGAAACAACTAAAGGGAAAATTGATGCACTTAGGATGGGAAACCAAACGTTTACATTCGGTCCCATGAATAGTACGATGGGCAAAACAATACAGGGAATGTCATGTTGTTTCAGTAAAGATCAAAAATTTAAATTTTATGGGCATTCATTAAATGGGTTAAATCCGAAACAGTTCATTAAATATGCTAGACCCATTGCGGAATTGGCTGATCGCCAACAGTTGAAAACCCTCATAGGGACAATGTTAAAAGGAAATGCGGAGGAGTGGTACGGAATCGTACAAGAACAGTTTCATACTTTTGATCAGTTTTCTAAGTTGTTCTTATCAAGGTACTGGAACAATAAGGGAGTGGGTGTAGTATTTTGTTCTGTTCGGCACCCACAAGGAAATATGAGTGAGCGTTATGTTCAAGAAACCGTTAAATTTTTGAGACTTCTTGTGTATCGTGATCAAACATCATGGGTCAATTATATTCCGTTAGTGGAAAAGTTTATAAACGACACGCCGAGCTCAGTTACTGACTATTCTCCCCGGTTCATTATGTTCAACGAACATCCAGAAAGACCATGGGTTGTGGACCAAGACATCGATTACTATGAAATATTAAAACAAGTTAAACAAAAATTAAAAAATAAAAGTGAGAATTACTTACGTAGGGCTAATTCAAAAATAAAAAAGAAATGTTCATTTCAAGTGGGTGATTTAGTCATTATTCGAAGTCTGAGAGTAGGGATCAGGTCTAAGGACCAATGTCAGAAACTGCAACTTCCTTTTGAAGGCCCATATGAGGTAGACCACGTTAACGAAAACACGTATTCTCTTAAATATCCAGACAGTGGAAAGATCAGGGGCAAATTTCACCTTGATATGATTTACGCTTATCACGACGCCGATGAAACCATGGGACGAATTCCTAAAATTGGAATTAAATTTTACAATAATTTTGCATCTATTAAATAGAAAATTTTAATTTCGTTTAGTTATAAAAAGAGGGGAAGAATTTTAATTTAACAATGAATTTTAATTTAGTTTATTTATCATTTTAAGAAAGGGGAAATTTAGTTTAGCAGATAATTTTGTAAAAAAAAGAAGAAAATTTTTATTATTTGAGGTAGTATAATACCTGATCACCACGAAGGGTTGTTTCAAAAACAATTTGCTGTCCTGGCTGTGCTCTCTCCATCAAATTATCTTCAAAACAAGGGGAATAAAGATGTCGTGGTTCGTTAGGTTTCTTTTGCACAATTACGATGTATTTTTGACTTCTTGCAATAACTTTGTTTTGACGAAATCTGCTGTCAACTTTATACCAGAACTTTCAATTGCCATTATCATAGGTTTGTATTCATCAGTCAATCCTGCGAGTAGAAATATTGCTAACCATTCATCATCTATAGCAAACTGAATGTTAGTCAATTTCTGTGCGGTGCTCATTATCTTGTTGACATAATCTTCGATGGAATCGCTATTTTCTAAACTAGTAGTAACCAGAGTTTTCATTAGGTTAACTTTTCGCGATAAGCCGGAATCGTTAAATGCGGACTGTAACTTTTCCCATACATCTTTTGCGGAAGTTGCGTTTTCAATATGCACAAAATTGATCGGATCAACCATTAAAATTATCATTGATTTAGCTTTCACTTCGCGTCGTAGATTAACAGCGGGATCTGTCGTCGGATCTTTACCTTCAACACAACTCCATAAATCTTCCAGTTCAAGATATGTTTTCATTGCAAATCGCCAAGTGTTGAAATTTTCTCGTCCTATCAATTTTCCAATCATTGATATACCGTTGTTTGCCATCGCGCTCGGAAAAATGTATAACTCTTGTTAATTACAATCACAAAGGGTTCGGTACAATTTTTTTTTTATTTTTTTGCGATGGCCTGAACAAATCTGTATTTTTAGAGACAACTATATGCTGGGCCCATAACCTTTTGCACAATTACGATGTCTTTATTAGATAGAACAACTAATTATTCACAACTATTCATTTACCAACATATTCTATAAGTACATGTCAAATATCAATAATAAACAACAAAACAGCCAACTTTATCTGAACTCTATCAACCAGCATGTTTCTCATTGGTTAATCCCAACAGTTTCTCTCTGCCCAACGCGATAGTTCGGGTCAATTTTGTTAAATGTCTGCAAAATAAAAAGGTTTGTTGAGGGGAAAATTATAAAAGACCAAAATGATACTCACACACGACACATTTACACCTAATTATTTTGTGATAAGTTAAGGGAACAGCTGTGCTGCGCGAGTGCTACCGAATGGTGATACCTGCAACTAAATAAATACAATAACTTGCGAAACATCCGGTACATAGAAGATAAAACTTACAATTTTTCAAAAAGACGACGAGGTTTGCAGTGCCCTTTGGATAAGCTCGCTTCCTGCGATAAGCCCGAGTGAGGTGGACGTGAAATTTTACGTCTAAAAATTTGGATATTTGCGATTTATGAAAAGCTACACCTTTTTGGAAAGCGAATTTTGTGAATTATTATTCGAGGCCGTTTTGGAAACAGTAAGAGCAATCATATTGTTTAATTTGGATGATTCCTGAGGATTTAAAGATATTCACATGTGATCAAGTAAAATTAAAAATTACAAGGACGACGCCATTTTTATAAAACTGGAGATCGACAGAAAAGTCAATGAAATTGATTTTTTTACTTACCGTAATTTTTATCTGTTTATAAGGTGTTAAATATCGACAAGAAGCGATTAGTCGGCACAATACGACGAGGTATCACAAAAATTTGAGGACGCTAACCGAATTGATTGTTAGAGATTGCACACTTAAAAAAGACGACCTGGTGGCATACAGCAGCAACAGATAAATGCCATTTGCGGCCATGATACAATAAAGTTTTAAGATATGATACTAAGGAGTCTCAGTTACGTTCGGTTCTGCGCACAACGTCACGCGGTAAGGACACGCCCACTTTATTTAAATACAGATATGGAATTTATACGGCAAATAAGGCCAATGAAATTAAAATTTGTGATTATTTTTAATTTTAAATCACAAATAAATTATTCTGCCATCATAAGGAAGAAGGCAGTGTTTGTTTAGAAATGGTTTAGGTATGGCAGTAAGTACATTTTCTTCAAAATTGAGCTATTTTTATTCATAGCTTTTTACGCTGATTTCAAAAATATAAATTACTCAATTTTGAAAAAAATGTATTTACTGCCTTCTTTCTTATAACTGCAGTATTGAAATAAAACACATTTAGTAATAAGATTATAAAATAATATTTATTTAATATCCTAAAAAACAGTTTCTCACAATAAAACATAACATTCATTAAGAAGCCAAATTAACCAGAAGGCATACATTTTAAAATTTTATTTCATTTTACTGACTATTTAATTTTACAAACTATATTAAGCCCTAAATTTTATTTTATATATTGTCAGATTTTTATTTCTTTTCTTCGCTTCAATGTTTCATCGTTAACCTTATCATACAAGTAGATTGTGCGAAATTTTATTTCATCGAATGACAGTATACAGACTTTTTTCATATTGTTCATCTCTTGCAGTTTGATTACATTAAATATTGGTTTCAAGATACCAGGTAAAATTTAATTTTTTTTCGACCACGATCGAAGTGTTGATACAGCTGGAAAAGGATATCCTTTTTTTAGCAGCAACCTATAAGCTCGAAGATCAGCGGAATGAACAACGATTGCTTTAGATACATCTTTAATTGACCATCGTGGACGTCTTTTGGGATTTTTAAGCTTTTTGATTTGCTCAGAAGTAAATGAACTGCTCAGAGCTTCGACCTCGCTTTCCAATCGTACAATCTTCTTCTTTAATTCTGCTATGATTTCATTACGGTTATCAACCTCTGTACTACTTCTAAAAATATTAAGAATATGTAGGCATATTATCACTTAATATAATAATTTAACTATAATTATGTTAATATTAGATTTGCTATAATAAAAATAAGAATTACCCTATATCTTTAGTCAAAATATTAGTTTATATAGGATTGTTATCCAGAATAACATTCACCCTCGGGAGAGTTTCTACTGCTACTACCAACACCGTTTCTAACAAATTTATAAAATAAGCCATAAGTAAGTATTTCTACTTGAATTAAAATAATAACTATACGTACTTACTCTGTTTGAATTGATCGTTCCTTTAAAAGTACATTAACCAAATTGGAACGTTTCTTTTTAGCAATCCGCTGTTGCCTTTGAGATGTAGAAGCAGTAGTAACAAAAGCTGATGGTTTCGGTAGATTTTCAGTAGGAATCACTCCTGGCTTAATCAGTGGGCAATTCCTTGGGATAGGACATCCCAGAAGTTCATATTTCAAGTTACGAGCATAATCAGTCTTTAAAATGCATTGAGCACACTCTTGAATTTTTCACGTTTACATTGTCTTTACGACTACAAGCTATTTTCCAAGCCTTACAAAGTCCCGGGTCAGTCGGAAAACGAAAAAACAGCACATCGCCTTTGTTATAATGTTTGGCTCCATCGTCCATATTACAACCAAATATTGCACACCGCATTATTAATGTAAGGTAAATTACTGATTCACAACAAATCACAAGCAAAAACAATAACAAAATTGAAAAAATTCGAAACCGTTCTGTGGGCGCGCACAGAAAACCGTATGCGTTTGAAATGTTACTTACCGCGTGACGTCACAATTAAGCAAGATGGCGCTAAACCTGCGCAATATCATACCTGGTAATTTATTGTATCATGATTTGCGGCAACAAGCGAAACAAGGTGGCGATATACCAGGTAATTCACAAGTTGTTTACTATAGTGAAATTGACTATTTATTTCAAAATTTTTATTATAAACTTTTTACATTTGCATTATAATTTTTGTCGACTTACATTATTTACACTGCAGCGTATGTTAGCGAAATTTAGGATTCTTTTAGTTTATTTAAATAAAATTTCGCAACCATACGTCGTACACATTCACACACAGGGTCTTAGAGCGGAATCTGTCGCTAAAAAAAAAAATTGTTCTCTCAATAAAATCTAGTTTCTCGTTATTCAGGGTAAAAGTATTTTTATTTATCGTTTCATTAAAAGAAGGAAAAAGAGATATCTAAGGAACCCACTATTCTGTTTAATCTCATGCTCTCGGCTGCAATAAGTTAGTCGGGAAAACATTAGCTAGTGCCGGACAGGTATAATATAAAAATTTACGAAATCCCACTACAGTGTACTATATAAACATTAAAATTTATATATTTAAATGGCATTTTACTTCTAGCCCAGAACATTTAGCATTTTTGAAAAAAATATTGTAAATCTGAAAATTGGCTTAAAGAATCTTCAATCATTTAAAGCTTTCTGAATATCAAAATGTGTCCAATTTGGTCGAAAATTGATGGAGATTTGATTTTTAAGTTATTTTTTGCTATTTTGAAAAAAGCAAATTTCGACGCGCTATTTTTTCAATTTTTTGTCGGCCGGATTTTCAAAATGTTAATCACATAATCCTTTTGAATCTTCGGGCTAGTACTTTGAATGAAGAAAGACTTGATTAACTTTCTAGAAAATTATTGAAACTATGTACATTATAAGTAATGCAAAAAAAAATTTTATATAAGCTTAAAAATAAATGTATTTTTTGATTGTGCACTGTCATAACTTAGCTAATGATTATCATTTCAGCCTTTTTAGTTTCTTAAATAAACATATTTTAAAATTACTTGTTTTGGGAAAATTTCGAAAAATATCTGAAAGTTTCAGTATTTTCAAAATGACGAATTTTTCGGCAGAAAATAAAATGTTTTTTTAACTTCATATGAGCTTTTTTGTGAACTAAATTACATGTGTTGAAAAATCGTCATAAGATATACGACGCTCTTGGGCTAAAATTAATGCGCTCCTCTTCAAAAGAAAATACACAAATACAAAATAGAAAAAGTCAATTTATTACTATTATCCTAAACGAAAACATAAAATTTATACAAAAATAAAAAATATATACAGGGTCTCTCCGGATACACTTTACATAACTCTTAGGTGGTGATAGAGGACATTTTTCTAAGAAACATTTTTTACAAATTCTTTTTTATAAATTCAATCCTTCGAGAGTTATGGCTCTTTAAAACATTTTTTTTAATTTCCACTTTCACGTGGCCATCCCCCGGAAAATATTAATTTTTTATTAAAAATGGATTAGTGCTTTTTTAAAAAGCGTGAAGTAATCTACAAACTAGATTTAACCATTTTTTGTCTAAAATGAACGGCTTTCGAGTTATGAATAAAAGTAGGTAAAAACATGTTGAAAAATTTGAGCTCTTTATATTTTGGTTTGTTTCAAAACTCTGTATCTTTTAAACGAAACATTTTACAAAAATTCTGACGCCCCATTCCGGATAGGAAATTTAAGGGGCTATAACTTTCGTCTAGTAAATTTTTTTGAAAAACCAATA
Organism: Cantharis rustica; assembly: GCA_911387805.1. Taxonomy (NCBI): domain Eukaryota; kingdom Metazoa; phylum Arthropoda; class Insecta; order Coleoptera; family Cantharidae; genus Cantharis; species Cantharis rustica. Next base: position 45,204,422 of record OU426879.1, read on the forward strand.
TATTTCACAAAAAATCAGAAAATAATAAACAAGGCAGCTACAAAACAAAAAATTAAATTCACAAAATTTTTATTTTTATTGAAAAATTATTTTTACCACTGACTGTTTTTTTCAAAAGCACAGGGTATATGAAGTTACTATGTACAATCTGTGTTTATTTATTTATTTATATATTATATTGCTATGCCCCCAACTTTGCAAATTTATGTATTTTCACTTTCTTGTGAAATTTGCTGAGGTAACACAGATTATTTAATAGCTATGAGTTCTTCTTCAATTGATTAATTTAAATTAAATTGAAAATTTCTGTCGCGTAAATATTTAATTTCAAAATGTGCAACATTTACCTTGTAATGTGTGGCCTTGCAAGCCTCCATAGTATACCAGCTGGCTTCAGTACGCCTGGTTAAGCAAATTTGCGATGGTAACTTTAATGCAACGAATATTTTCTGCTTTCTTCAAGTTTTCCACTTTATTGGCACTTCACCTTATTAATTTAAATAAAAACATCAAATCAACTTAACTCATTTTATTGATTTTAAACAATTAACAATTTAATTTTCATTGCGGGAATAATGTTCGTCCGCTCGTCTATTCGACGTCAAGGCCTCTGCCCAAGTCTCTTACAACCTACAACCTTCAAGCCCCACTCTCTTTTCTTTATACTTCTCCCACCTTATCTACAGCTAATAATTTAACAGACATTTTTTTATACAATATTATAAATAAATAAACAATAAAACAAATTTAAACTTTAAAATAATTTACAATATAATTGAATTAATGTTTTTATAGTTTCAAAACACGACAATATATATTGTCATGTCCCTGGCTATGTTCAAAACTTATATAAAATTTCGCTTACTAATTAATTAATCCAAATGTACTGGGCATTCATTTTTAGTAGCAATCGACTCTTCAAAGTTTTATAAATTGTAAATTAAAATTTTAAATTTAATGCTCACTTTTGTTAGTTTTCTTTTATTGCATGTGGTATGTGGTGTTATGCAGCTGGCTTAATCACGCCTGGTAACACAAATTTTGTTGCGATGCAATCCACCTTTGCATCGACCAAATTGTCACAAATTCTTCCTCTTTGCCAATCCACTATCGCACTTCACTTTAATTAAAATAAAACAAAAACTCAACTTAACATAATTTATTTATAAAATAATAAAAGCAATTTTCAATCATCGGGTATGGCAACTTCCGCCAGGCACCACGGCCTTCGCCTAGTTGTCCTTGCATCGACCTGCTGGTCCCACTCCTACTCTCACTTCCCCTACCTTTTATTTTCATCAAAACTTAACAACTTTATACAATGTTTTAAATAAATAATAACAAAATTGAATTTTAAAAAATTATTTAGAAAATAAATCAATTAATGGTTTTTTTTTGTTTCGAAACACGACAATATGTTTGTGTCACCGTATCTCCCGAACGGTTACAGGCAGCAACGTACATTTTTGACAGCATGTTTGTAAAGACCAGGGGAGTGTTCCTGGCTGGTCAAATACAATTTTCACCCATGAGAAGAAATTCTATCTCAGAAAACTATCTCTACACTCTCCCCCCCCAAACCCCAAAATTTATGCACTCGCCCCTGCACAATCCTCTGTATTAAATAACTAATAACTAATATTAATATAAATTTACTACCATTTTGGCTGAAAATTCACCACCATTATGGCTGTTAAATTCATATCATTCGCTAACTATTCGCGCTACCATATCGGCTGACTGGATCACGAAGCGGTTTAAAACATATATTACTTTCTCTATACATTTTGACAAAATATACTCCAAAAAGAGTGAAATAAAATAAAAATTAAAAATTTTGAAAACCCCTGACTGTAAAAAAATTCTAAAAATAAAAATTAATATTAAAAGCACCTTACTTTAAAAACTATACTGTTCCCTTTAAAAAGAAAAAAGCAATTTTTTTTCTTCGTTCAACAACAAATTCTCAGACCCCCCCCCCTCCCCACTACAAAATTTAAACATTAATTTTGAAGTCAGGGGAAACGGAGAATGTTTAATATGGAATGTATAAACAGGTTTCGTAAGTGGAACAAATCTCCGTTTCCGCCGACTTCAAAATTAATGTTTAAATTTTGTAGCGAGGGGGGGGGGAGGAGTCTGAGAATTTGTTGTTGAATGAAGATGAAAAAATTGCTTTTTTCTTTTTAAAGGGAACAGTATAGTTTTTAAAGTAAGGTACTTTTAATATTAATTTTTATTTTTAGAATTTTTTTACAGTCAGGGGGTTTTAAAATTTTTAATTTTTTATTAATTAAGGTTAAACTATTACATTATTTAAGTAAATTTTCAAAATGACTACCCTCATTTTCAATACACGGTTTTGATTGTTTTAAAAGATGTATTAATTAAAAAAATAATTTTTCAATAAAATTAATTAATTTAATTTTTTGTTTTGTAGCTGCTTTCTTTATTATTTTCTGATTTTCCGTGAAAAGAATTGGTTTTTCAAAAAAATTTTACTAGACAAGAGTTGTAGCCCGTTAAATTTCCTATCCGGAATAGGACGTCAGAATTTTTGTAAATTTTCGTTTAAAAGATACAAGAATTTTGAAAATAACCAAAGTAAACAAATCTCGAATTTTTCTTCATTTTTTTACTTACTTTAATTTCTAACTCAAAAGCCGTTAAGTTTAGACAATAAAAGGTTTAAATTTAGTTTGTAAAAAATATTTTTTTTTTAATTTTAATATCTATTTTTAAAAAAGAATCCGACGAAGGCTGATTAATTTTTCAGGGTTTAAAATAAATATTCACTTTGAAATTAAACGAGAAATCTGGAATCCATTCCAAAATCAATTTTTCCAAATTATTTCAATTTTTATAACATCATGGAAACAAATAATATCATACGAATTTAATAAGCACTAGAGATAATATTATATTATATTTTTTTTCAAAATATAATTTTTAATAATTTATTCCAGTAATATTCTACTAATATTCCAGTATCTAGCCTGGTAATTCAGATCACAATTTATTGCAAAAAATGAAATGCTGTAGTTCAAACCTTGTTTGGCTTATCTTAGGCTTAAACTTCCAACTGACATCGAAATACCGACCCTTAAACCTAGCAATCGTGATTGATTTGTCATCGTCTGTATTGTAGTGATATTTTTCATAAACCACTTTTCCTTACCACGCACGGCGTAGCTCTGATATGCGAGAGTAGAGAAACTTTTTAGGGTGGTAGGTTCAATGTTCGTTAAAAAAAATCTTAATACCAGAATTCGATTTTAAATTATTTGCAGTCGAAATTATTTTAAGCTGCAAAAATTTTTAAACTTGATCAAGCATCGAACTTATAATTTCAAATTATCAACCAAATTTCTTCTAATCCACACGTCGCTCTTTTAAATATAATTTCATACACAGTAAAAAATTTTGTCGTGTAAAACATCTAGTGTAGTTGGTAAATAATTTAGTGTTAATTTTTAGTGTATAATTTCTCTCTACTTTATATTTCACACTAAAATGATTAATTCTAACTAGACGCTAAAATAAGCGCTATGTAGAGTGAATCTCAACCTTGATAGATCGAATCTAGTAGGTGTTAGGTGACATTACTATAATTACCGATGATAAAAACGCAAAAATGGCACATTTTATCAAAGTTTGTTGCCGGTGATTCCCGGATAAATAAAAACGTTGACCATTTGCTATTGAAGATTACCTCCGTGTTAATATAAAATTACATTCATCCGAGTGCAGTGAGCAAGTTAATATTGTTCTAGTGTTTCAGTTCAAATATTTTTTTAGTGTTGGAAATTAATGGAAAATCGTTGGAATTTAACGTATTAAAAGAATTTCCAAGATTTCTCCATCATTCGTGGTCTGTAAGTTTTATTATCTTTATGTGTTTGTACTGTTACTGAAATATAAAATTTTGCTTTAGATCGAGGAAGATTTTCAACAATTATATCCAGGTATTCAAATAAATTTTGAAGAGATATTTGGTCAAGATATAAGATAAAATTATTAAAAATACCAAACTACCGTAATATACCCGAACCCTACAGTTATTTCAGAATATGAAACGGAATTCAGTAGTATGTGAAGTTGTTATTATTTTTAACATTAGATTTATGAACAATTTTTTTTTTAGATTGTTGGAATAGGGCAACTAAAGTATTATTTCTCTTCCAAGTAAAACAATAAGAGGAAACGTATCAAAACTTATGCAACGCTGACGGACAAATTAATTACTCTTCAACCTGCAAGTTATTGTAAAATACAGTGGACGCCGCTTATTGGAATCATGGTTCAAGTTATCATTCGAGTATTATTATCACTTTCACGAAGAACGGGCTGAAGGAATATGACTACAAGCAAAAAATATCCTTTATTTCAAAAATTGGGTTTATGTTATTAATTGTTTTTCTGATGTTTTCTTCTACCGAAAATGGAGTCCGTTTGCAGTTACAAGCATTTTTTTAAATTTTTCACACAAATCGGGGAACCACCCAGACTTGACTGGTGTATTATAGCAGAAAGTTGCCAGAATGTTGACAACGCACTATGATTTAATCTGTTCTATTTTAAAATTTCACAATATGCGACATAAAAAATGTTTTTTGATAAAAATAATTTTTTGTGTTTTAATATTTTTAATTATGTAATATATATTTATAGTAATAAGTACTCTAATTAATGTGTTTAATTCACATGTGGTCAGGTAAATTTTACATCTAAATAAAGAAATTTTTACACTACAATATGTATTTTATTTATAGGTATAGTGTATTACTAAACCCTAGATTAATTTAAAATATACCCTAATTGGTGTTTTAATTCAATCTATTCATCTAAAAAAGTACTTATACTAGAGTTAATAAATTATCTGTTTAGTGTGTTTATCTAATATAATTATACACAAAATAGTGAAAATTAATTTAAATTTTCATTTTATTTTAACACTAAATTTTGTTTTGTGTACCCGAAATAAGGTTAAAATTTTAACAAATTTTGGTGAGCTCTTTACACTACACTTGATTAAAACTTTTAGTGAAAAATTTACACTAAATTGAGTGGACCTATATGAACACAAGCTAGTGTTTTTTGGTGTAAAATATTTACTCTGTAATTTTTACTGTGTAAATCCGAATATTTCAATTAAATTACTATCAAGTCCAAAATTAAAATTAACCCCAATCAAACAAAAATCACTCATAAAAAAAATTCAAATTTAATCATTGCAAAAAAATCCAAAAATCTCGGCTGCGGCCACTTTCGATCAAAAATACTCTCAATCAAAATTCGAATCACAATACTCAAAATAATTTCACTATTTCAAAAAAAATATTTCTTACAAAATATTAAAAATCCACGGAGCCAAAAGTCAATCAACCACTCTGGCGGCCATCTTCTGCAAAAAAGCCCCTACTTTTCTCAACCTTGTAACATACCGCCCATAAATTCGCAAGCATAAACAAAGGTAATTTATGCAAATTTAGCATAAACGCAATAAGCGACCGATCAAAATCTTTTATTTTATATAAGTTACCTTTTTCAAATTGCGAATATAAATAAGTAAAACGTAATTAGTTAATAATTATACAATTAAGATAAATATGTAAAAAGGATGGGAAGCGCATATTTCAAATTATATTAAAACGGCCACAAAGTTTCACAACTTAAGTGGTTGACGAATTTAACCTAAGGACTTAAGAGGGATTCATGAATTATGGGACAGATATGTCTTTTTAAAAACTAATTAGAACTAACGAATTTTGACCTTATTGACTCTAAATTTGAGGAAACCGAACATACAAAGTTCAAACTTACACTAAAAAAAAGCGTAATCTTTTTGCTAGAAAAATCTCATGTTATGTGCCAAAAATCTTGCAAAATAACTAAGAATTACGTTATTAAACTAAAAATCAATTAAGTTGAGAAAAACTATAAAATTAATTTTTAAATAAACACATTTTAAACCATGAAAGTTAAACAAACCAGTCACCTCAAAACTTTTCTAAAACTATATAGTAAAAATTCAAATTATAAATAACTATTGGAAATCACTGGTTAAAACTTAAAAATAAGGGGAAGATGAGAGCAAATTCATTAGAATATCGATTTGAAGTGACCGTCTCGACAACTAATTGATATGTGTTAAAAGATTTACCTTCACAAACAGTGAATAACAAACATTCTTCAAATAACGTACACACAAGCTTGAAATTCAAGTCAACTTTTTGGGTGCACTGATTTAAATTCGACGTTCGCGAATATTTTTGCTAAAATTCTTGATTACAATCAATATATATGTTAACCTGATTTTGGGCGATGCAACAAAAATGTCATTCATGAGTTTTCACTATTAGAAAAGTCAATTAACTGCAAAAATTTGCCAATTTTTCAATCAAAATCGAATATGATTATTCCCTATCCATAACAACAATTAAAAACGATAATGCCAATTTTTATAATTAAAAATCTAGTTTTTGTAAACCAAAAATTTGTCAACGAATACACATCAACCTTATTGACATGTATTCCAAAATTTCATATAAATAGAGCAGGGTCCCTTAAGGCACCAGTTCATCTCCGACAAGACGCGTAATCCAACCTGCCCGTTCGTTCCGGGTATTAAATAAAAGTGTTGTGCTAATTCATAATTAAATTTTTTTTTTAAGTATTCATAATAAGATTTTAATTTTTTTTTAAAAGTGTTCATAATTAAATAATTTTTTTTTCTAAAGTATTCATAATAAAATTTCATTTTTTTAGTATTCATAATTGAATTTTAATTTTAATTTTTTTTTTAGTGGTTCAAATAATTTTTCTTTTAAATCTTTTTTTTGTTTTGTTTTGTGCGCTTTCCAACGACTAAAAAGGTAATGACCAAATTTTTATATTTAAAATTGTATGTTTTTTTTTATTTAGGTGAGTCCCAACGATTTCAATGTAATTTTTATCTTTATAACAGAAAGTTAACTTGGTAAATTAATTCTCAGCAATTATTTTTTTTTATTATATTTTATTTTGTAATTATAATTTTTTTGTACCGTTTTTTTCATTATATTTTTTTTTGTGTTAAATAAATTAGTTGTGATTTACATGTTCTTATTCTTTTCTTGTTATTAAAAAGGCGATCGACTTGGTAATAATCCTACGTCTCCGATCTTCAATTTAAAAGTTTGAGCCCGGCTTATAAACAGGCTCTGGTGGCAGCGAAATTAACCTTCAGTTAACACACAACGGCGGCGATTATTTAATTAATCAAAGCCTACCCGTGTTACAACCTTTCGCCAACCTTACATTTACAATATAAAATTAATAAAATTTACAAATTTTCATCAAGGGCCTAAACCATTTTGTAACACGACAGTATAATAATTTAAAAAACTCGGCACGATGTAAGTTATTATTTTGATCGTTATTCTGCATATCTTCCGTACAAATTCGCGAAATCTGTTTTTAGTATTATATGAACGACGATATATAATATTTTCGTCAATTTCGTCTAAGGGCCGTTATATTCACCTCTTCGTAAAGTGTCTTGTAGTTATCTGTTCGATAACTTTAAAAGTGACTTGTAAAAAATTTGGGTATATTCAAATAAATATATCTGTCTTGTAACTACTTGCAACTTATTACGCATAGTTGATGTTTTCTTCGAGATAGTACAATATGGAGTAAGAGATAGCGCTATTATATTCTCAAGATAGGAAGAGATAGTATTTTGGTGTAATTGTGACAGCTGAAGTTTGAAAATTTTTACAAGTAATTTACAGCCGCGGTCATAATAGTAAGCCACCCTATAAAATCAAGGATTTTTAACCTTTTCAGACCCAGGGTACACTGTAGTGTACTCGCGTTTTATTAAATTATTTTGAAGTTTTTGATGACAAACTTATATGTTAGATAGCAATTATTTTTTGAAAGAAAGAATTATTGAATTCCTCGTCGTTTTTTCATTGAAAAATGCTTGCTATTTAGCATTTAAGTTTGTCACCAACTTCAAAATAATTTAATAAAAGGTACACACTCTGGGTTTGAAAGGGTTAAGTAATAAACTTTATAAAAATATTTTTAACAGGTAGTTGTAACCCAGATGCAATTATAATGCATAATTTAAAAAACTTGGCACGATGTAAGTTATTATTTTGATCGTTATTCTGCATATCTTCCGTAAAAATTCGTGAAATCTGTTTTTAGTATTATATGAACGGAAATATATAATATTTTCGTCAATTTCGTCTAAGATCAGATAAATATCGTCGATATTTATAAATATAAAAGACACATTTTAAAAAATTATAAAATACAAAAAATACACACCACTTATAAATTTTAAGTTCAAATCTCACTTGTAACGTTTTACTTGGTACTCCAAGTGACTTGTAACTTATATCTTACTCGTAACTCGTATTTACGAGACGATTGCCGCTATTGGTAGGTGAATATACGTTTACTAATAACTAAGTTCCTTGTAACGCTATTAGCCACTTTACGAGGAGGTGAATATATCGGCCCTAAGTACTATTTAAATTATCTGAAGTTTCCCGGTGTACATTAGACCTTGCAAACGACACGCCATATTATTCATATCTTAGATCGACTATAGATTTAAACCTTTTATTGTCTAAAATCAACGGCTTTCGAGTTATGAATTCAAGTAAAAAAATGTTGAAAATATCAGTTTTTTTTGATTTTTTTCAAAACTTATCTTTTAAACGAAACATTTTACAAAAAATCTGAAGCCCCATTCCGGATAGGAAATTTAACGGACTACAACTTTTGTCTAGTAAAAATTTTTGAAAAACCAATCCATTTCACAGAAAATAATAAACAAGGCAGCTACAAAAAAAATTAAATTCACGTAATATTTTATCTAAAATAATTATGTAGATCACTAAAAATCTTTGGATTTCAGCTTTTTTTAACCGTATTTTAACTAATCCTAATTTTAACAATATACCCGGTTTGAAACCAGAGCTTTTTCTCCATTTCAGATCACAAAAAATAAAGTTGGTTTCAAACAACAAATTCTAAGTTAGAGAACTTTTAAAATAGAGTGTATTGTATATTTTTATTTAAAAAAAAGAAACCAGTTACTCGGGCTACGTCAACGTTGTTAATACGAAGCTGAGCGGTGTTGACAATTTAAATTTTTGATATTTACTACCTGTTTAAAATTTTAGTGAAATGAAAGTAAATAAAATATCGAAACCCAAAGAAACCAATAAAACCGAAGATGCAAATAAAACCGAAGAACCGAAAGATGGCTGTTGTAAACGAAAACGACGCTGCGATGCTGGAAAAAAGCGGGGGCCAAATAAAAAAAAGCGTGGCTGTCCTCGTCCTCCATCGTGTGGTAGACAGGCAGTAGACACTAATAATGGAGATATGTCTGACAGTAATACATCGCATTCCTCAATTCGTGGTTCACCCGATAAGAAACGTCGTCGTAGAAATCCCAGTAATCGCCGTAACACTAAAATACTAAAAATTAACCTAATGTGTACTATATAAACATTAAAATTTATATATTTAAATGGCATTTTACTTCTAGCCCAAGACATTTAGCATTTGATCTAGAAAACAATATTGTAAATCTGAAAATTGGCTTAAAAAATCTTCAATCATTTAAGGCTTTCTGAATATCAAAATGTGTCCAATTTAGTCGAAAATTGATGGAGATACTATGATGCCATTTTGAGAGAAGCAAATTTCGACTCACTATTTTTGCAATTTTTTGTCGGCCAGATTTTCAAAATAAAAATCGCATAATCCTTTTGAATCTTCGGGCTAGTACTTTGAATAACGAATGACTTGATTAACTTTCGATAAAATTATTGAAACTATGTACATATAGATATAAGTAATGCAAAAAAATTTTTATATAAGCTGAAAAATAAATGTGTCTTCTTTTATTGTACACTATCATAACTTAGCTAATGATTATCATTTCAACCATTTAGTTTCTTAAATAAACATATTTTAAAATTACTTGTTTTGGGAAAATTTCGAAAAATGTCTGAAAGTTTCAGTATTTTCAAAATGACGAATTTTTCGGCAGAAAATAATGAAATGTTTTTTTAACTTCAGCTTTTTTGCGAACAAATTACATGTGTTGAAAAAATAATGTTACCTAATTTATGTCATTTTTAACATAACAGAAATTGCCAGCGCCGTCCTAAGATAAACGACGCTCTTGGGCTAAAATTAATGCACTCCTCTTCAAAACAAAACACAAATACAAAATAGAAAAAGTCAATCTATTACTATTACCCTAAACGAAAACATAAAATTTATACAAAAATAAAACATATTGTCGTGTATTTTCCTACAATTCGTTTTTATTATGTAATAGTTATTGTTTGATGATTTTTGTTTTAATTAACCGAAAAGGAAATGAAAATTTTTGTTTGAGAAAGGTTGGCAGTACGAGCCAAGATGGCGAGTGTGAAGGATTTTTGAATTTTGAATTTTGAGTTTTGAGTGATATTTGAAGAAGTTGTTGTTTTTTTTTTAAGTAAAATAAATTATATTTTGAATTCGGTGTTTAATTCAAGTGAATAAGGTGCAAAAATTTGGTAATAAGAAAGTAAACAATTGAATTACGAGTCTCATGATATTGTATGTAAGGGTGGTGAAATTTTGAATGATAATAGAGAAAAAAAAAAATAAAGAGAAAACCACATACATTACAATATATACAGAGTCTCGCCGGATACACTTTACATAACTTAGGTGGTGATAGAAGACATTTTTCTAATAAATATTTTTAACAAATTCTTTTTTATCAATTCAATCCTTCGAGAGTTAGTCCTCTTTAAAGCATTTCTTTTAATTTCCACTTTCACGTCTCACGTGGCCATCGCCCGGAAAATATTAATTTTTTATTAAAAATGGATTAGTACTTTTTTAAAAAGCGTGAAGTAATCTACAAACTAGATTTAACCATTTTTTGTCTAAAATCAACGGCGTTCGAGTTATGAATAAAAGTAGGTAAAAACGTGTTGAAAAATTTGAGCTTTCTTTTATTTTGGTTTGTTTCAAAACTCTGTATCTTTTAAACGAAACATTTTACACAAATTTTGACGTCCCATTCCCGATAGGAAATTTAACGGACTATAACTTTTGTCTAGTAAAAATTTTTGAAAAACCAATATATTTCACAGAAAATCATAAAATAATAAACAAGGCAGCTACAAACCAAAAAATTAAATTCACAAAATTTTTATTTTTATTTAAAAATCATTTTATTAATTAATACATCTTTTAAAACAATCACGACTATGCATTGAAAATGAGGGTAGTCATTTTGAAGATTTACTTAAATAATGTAATAGTTTAACCTTAATAAAATAATTTTTCAATAAAAATAAAAATTTAAATTTAAATATAAATAAAAATTAATACATCTTTTAAAACAATCACGACTGTGTATTGAAAATGAGGGTAGTCATTTTGAAGATTTACTTAAATAATATAATAGTTTAACCTTAATTAATAAAATAATTTTTCAATAAAATTAATTAATTTAATTTTTTGTTTTGTAGCTGCCTTTTTTACTATTTTCTGATTTTCCGTGAAAGGAATTGGTTTTTCAAAAAATATTATTAGACAAAAATTGTAATCCGTTGAATTTCCTAGCCGGAATAGGGTGTCAGAATTTTTGTAATATAAAATGTTTCGTTTAAAAGATACAAGAGTTTTGAAAATAACCAATTGTTAGAAACCATTTTGAGTGACCGCGCCCTGTGACGTTGTTCCCTAAGTTCATTGATCATTTTACAAATTAAGGGCGGTAGAAAATACCGACAGACCAGCAACGGCATCCGACCTAGGTTCACGTGTTCTTAAGATATTATATGTAAAATATAAAATAAACTTTGTGCTAGAAATCGTGTGTTTAATTAATTAATTAATATTACTCATTTATTCGTAAAACAATATAAAAAAATCTCGAAATTTTTATACTTGGTCAAGGATCGAACTTATAATTTCAAATTATCAACAAAATCTGATATCTTCTAATCCACACGTCGTTCTTTTAAATATAATTTCATAAATCCAAATATTTAAGTCCAAAATTAAAATTACCCTCAATCAAACAAAAATTACTCATAAAAAAATTAAAATTTAATCAATGCAAAAAAATTCAAAAATCTCGGCGGCGACCACTTTTGACCAGAAACACTCTCAATCAAAATTCGAATCACAATACTCAAAAACTATTAAAAAAAAAAATATTTCTTACAAAATATCGAAAAACCACAGAGCCAAAAATCAATCGACCGCACCGGCGGCAATCTTTGGCAAAAAAGCTCCTACTCTTTTCAACCTTCCGCCAACCTTACATTTACAAAATAAAATTAATAAAATTTACAAATTTTCATCAAGGGACTAAACCATTTTGTAACACGACAGTATAATAATTATTCTGTTTTGTGAACTGAGAAGATGGCGCAGCGCTTCATCGCCCTGCCGTACCAATCGCCACTGATATTATGATCTTAATATTTATATTGTTTTACTCTTGCTCACACTGGGTTAACTAAGTTCAAATAAGTTCAAAATACAATATGCCCTTAATATCTGTGAAACTGCATTTTATAAAAAAGAAAATATTACCTGTGATTAGAGATGGTAAGCACAAAGCTAGCATAAAAATTCCTAAAAATATTTTTATATTAAAATTTTTGTAATTATTTCCTGTTTAGTACTTTCTTATGCCCTGGTAAATGGAAAAATATAATTTTTTGGATTTTTAATTTTAGTGAATTTAGCGAGGTAGTATCAAGAAAAGTGTTCGAGTATTTCGTAAAAATTATGGGAGAAAGTAAAAGTTTAACGACTGAAATTCGTGCGAATGTGCTTCTTTTATACGGTGAAAAAAAATCGGAAACAGAAATTTCAGAATATTTAAAAATTTCGAAGACTACAGTACATAGTGCAACCGGTACTGACAAGGAGAGTAGGACTTTAAAATACACCACAAATTAGACAAAAAATTAATGAATTTATAGTAGGATTTGGCGTAAATTGCAAATATATAAACTAATTTTTAAGGATCATTTAAAAATACGCGTAAAAACAGCCAAAATGTGCAATCGTACATTTCATTTATTAAAGAATTTTTGGGTATAATTTACACTTGAAAATTACATGTGTAGAAAATAAAGAACTAGGAGAACTATTAATTACCCGGGAGTTGTCAGCCAATTTTTACCACGATTAGATGACTAGATTTTAGGGTAGAGATCCGAGATTTGCGGTGGTTGCGTTTGTTAAAACTGGCTCTACGCTCCAGGCCGTTTTGACAACCTCCTGTACTCACTAAAAATATCCCCCTAGACCAGTCCTACTCGGCAAATAAATTTATAACATAATGTTATCAGTAATAAATTGTAATCCAACTGTGGGTAGCCCCGCTGACACAGATCTGGCAGGCCAAGAAGTGCGACTCAAGCTGAGAATTAACGTACGTTTAGTATTACTATCTAAATGTAATCGAATATTGACGATACCTGAATTTAATCGGCGCTATAAAAATTTCGTTTCTGGAAGTACAGTAAAAATTGATTAATAAATGGGAATTTTGGCGGTGTTGCCAAACGAAAATCACTTTTAAAACCAAAAAACAAGAAGATACGACTACAGAGGGTACTAGCTTATAAGAATTAGACAGCAGAATAATGGAATGCCATGTTGTGAAGTGGAGAATCCAAGTTTGAAATGTTTACTCAAACACGAAAAATTTATGGTAATCACTGCATCGAAAGAATGTTACAGGACTGTATTGTACCTCCGTTATGATAGAAGAATGCTTCTCGGCTGCTGGCCGAAAACAGGCGAATTCACATGTTAATAATTTAAAATACTACTAATTTTATTAAGTTTGGGTAATTAAATGAAACATTCAATTTTAGCACACCTTGATAAAATCGCAGGCAAGTCCACAGTAAAGTAAGATAAACATAATATGAAGATAAATGAGATGAATATACTCGACTTAGAACGTTGAAGGTCTTTTATAATATAATAAATAATATGAAAATATCAAGTTGGTATTTATGTTAGTTGCCTTCCATCTGTTTTACATTTGTAATTTTCGACTAGGTTATTTTATAGTTTTATTATGAATCTTACTTGGACAGAAAATGAAAAGATCCAACTTTTGGAAGCTCTCCGAAAATATGGAGTTCACAATTTGGAAGTTATAGCAGACCATGTTGGTTCCAAAACAGTTGCAGAAGTTAAGTATGCAATTTACTTATACGAAAATGCCGCCAGAGAGTCTCTGAAAGAAGTTCGCTCTGCAAGTAGAAATGCACCAATTGATCAATGGTTAAATATTTAAAAAAAAATACCTCCGATCACTTATGCTTCAAAAGATATTGTGACCGCCTTTAGATTGATTGCACAGTATGAAGAATCACAAGAGTCCGAAGTAAATTTAAGCGACTGCTATGATTTTATAGCGGATTTGATGTCTGGAAACGCGCCTAAGAAGTTAAATGAAGAAACCGAAAAGTTTGTGTTACTGTGTATGACGAAACTATCTTCATTAATAAATGAACAGGACAACACCAAAGAGAAAAAGTTTTTGGAAAATCTGAAATATAACACTGTCATGAAGCAATCTTATGTTTGTAAGACGATAAATGCACCTGTTATCCTTGACCCTTCGCTCAATTTACTTAAGGTCCCTAAAGAGCTTCTACAAATGAAAGAAACTCACCAAATTTAATCAATTTCTCATGAATTTTGTAATATTTGGTTAAGAGAATAAAAAAATTATTTTTGAAATTGTAGTTTGTTATTGTCATGCATCTTTGTTTTATTTACATCATTTTTTGTTGCCATAGGCAGTTACGCAAGAGCTTTCGGGATCAGCTTCAAGATCAGGGTAAATCGCAAACAAAAATCTTTCACCGATTTACCCTTCGATTGCAATTTAACCGAAACAAGTTTGCACTTTTAAGTCAGCAACTTTCTACCTCTTTTTTTAACATGGTAATTCTTATGATAAAAATGATACAATTTTTTCTATTTCTTATTATTTTGGCAGTGTTTCAAGTGCAAGCTCGCTCCATTTTTATTTTACAATTTTTACCAAAAAAATGTATTCTTTTAATTGTATATTACATAAAAAAATATTTAAACATTTAATTTATATTATTTGATAATTTAATTAGAAAAATGGTTTATATACACATTTGATACAAAATTTCACTTATTTAGTTTATATAATTTTATCTAAATCTAATTAAACATTATAGTGCTCCAACTAAATATACATAAAGTAAATAAACGCGACTTTAAAATATATTCTGTTCTATTATAATAAATTAATCAAATATTTCCTTGTGTCAGTTATTTCAGTCTTTTAAGCTGTAGGTCACACAGTTCGTTTGGTTCAGTTTTACTTAAAACTTTGTGGCCTGTACTTAATGTTTTTTTGTCTGCGTTAAATTTACAAGTGGGTCAATAAATTTGATTCTTTACAATAAGCTTACTTTAAAAATACATCGATTTTTTACCAGAAATTTCTAAATAAATAAACAAATTTGAGAAAAAAAATGTGTGAAATACTTGCTTGCTTGAAATACTTAATAAATTTTCAGTTAGATTGTTATTATGTACATATAGTGGGCTTAGCAAAATAAAGCATTACATTTCGTTGTACTAACCAAGTAACATTGTATCTTTGAAGAACATAACAAATCTGGCGACGAGGATGGGATGTAATTGGTTTGACAAATTGGGAATATCACTACAAGGTGTAAATGTTGTTGAGTTTAAAGGAATATGTTGTAATGTAAATAAACTTATTGATCAATATCCAACTGTTTTTAGTAATGAACTTGGAGCACGTACAGGTGAAAAGGTGCAAATACAGCTAAAAGACGACGCAAGACCCCAATTTCAAAAATTTAGAAATGTACCTTTTGCATTGCGTGAAGCCGTAGAAGAAGAGATTGATAAATTGGTAAGTCAAGGAATTTATAAACCAGTCGAATATTCGGAATGGGCAACACCATTGGTAGCCGTGCGGAAGAAGGATGGAACGTATCGATTGTGTGGCGATTACAGAAGTACGGTGAACAGCATGATTAAAAAGAATACGTATCCATTGCCAACGTCAAACGAAATTTTTGTAAAGGTGGGAGAAGATGCGACAGTATTTTCGCGGTTAGATTTGTCGCAAGCTTATCAACAATTAGTGGTCGATGAAGAAACATCCAAAGTATTGACAATAAATACACACAAAGGACTATTTAACGTAACCCGGTTACTTTTTGGAGTGTCGGCGGCACCTGGAATATTTCAAAGGAAGATGGATACGTTGTTAATGGGAATAAAAAGAGCGGCAGCATTCCTTGACGATATTATCATAGCAGGAACAACGGAAAGAGAACATGACGAGACATTACAAGCAGTGTTATCAAAACTGAGGGATGCAAATTTAACGGTAAGCAAAAGAAAGTGTTTATTTGGAGTGGATGAAATCGAATTCCTAGGATTTAAAATATCGCGCAGAGGAATTCAACCCACGGAGAAAAGAGTAGAAGCCATCATACAAGCACCCGAACCTAATAATAAACAGGAACTACAATCATTTCTAGGGATGATAAATTTTTACAATAGATTCTTACGGAACAAAGCGTCTTGCGCTGAGAAATTACACCGACTATTAGATAAAAATGTAGAATTTAGATGGACGAAGGAACATGCGGGAGTATTCAAAGAATTAAAAGAATTATTAAAATCGACAGAAGTTTTAGTGCATTACGATAAAGCGAAACCATTAATACTGTCGTGTGACGCATCACCTTACGGCGTAGGTGCGGTGTTAGCGCACCGAAATACAAATGGAACGGAACCACCAGTTGCGTTTGCTTCAAGGACATTGGGTTCCAGCGAACGAAATTATGCACAATTGGACAAGGAAGCATTGGCTGTTATATACGGCGTGAAATATTTTCATCAATACCTGGCAGGACGAGAATTCAAAATAATTACAGATCACAAACCATTAGTGGGTCTATTAAACCCAGAACGACAAATGCCTACGATGATTTCACCAAGAATGCTAAGATGGAACTTAATGCTAGCAAATTATTCATATACCGTCGAGTACCGACCAGGAAAATTACATGGGAATGCGGATGGGTTGAGCCGATTACCAATACCCAGAAAAGTGGATGAAATCATATCTCCGGGAGATATATTACTGTTGGAAGCAATAGAAGAACCTCCAATTGGCGCCAAAGAAATTCAGAAATTAACAAATGAAGATAAGATATTAGATCGGGTACGACATTGGGTATTACACGGATGGCCTGAAGAGATGCCCAGCGAAGAGTATACGAGGTATTATAGAAAAAGGGATTCGTTATCAGTGCACAAGGGATGTTTACTATGGGGAAGTCGCGTGATTATCCCGACAAGAGCTCAAAAGAAAGTTTTGGAGTTGTTACATGCAAATCACCCAGGGGTAGTAACAATGAAAGCGTTGGCACGGAGCTATGATTGGTGGCCAACCTTGGATGAAAACGTTACAGAAACAGTGGCAAGATGCGAAAACTGTCAGGAACATCGTAACCAGCCAAAAAGGGCACCCGTTCAATTTATTGAACCACCCAAAAACTCATGGTCAAAATTGCATTTAGATTTTGCAGGGCCATATCAAGGAAAAGTATTTTTAATTGTAGTGGATGCGATATCAAAATGGTTAGAAATTAAGCTGGTGACATCTCAAACATCGTCAGAAGTTGTAAGATGTTTACGGCAATTGTTTGCAACCCACGGAATACCCGACACTATCTTATCTGATAATGGAACGGCGTTCGTGTCTGCGGAGATCAAACAATTTTACGAAAAAAACGGAATTAAGGCGTATACCGTTGCACCCTATCACCCAAGCAGTAATGGGCAAGCGGAACGGATGGTGCAATATGATAAAGCAGAGCTACAAAAACTGAAGTTGGGCGATTTCGAGTTAAAACTGTCTAGAGTACTGTTTAAACAGCATACGACACCCAACCAAACAACGTCGAAGACACCAGCAGAAATGTTAATGGGTAGAAGATTGAGAACTGCATTGGATAAGTTACACCCAGATACAATCAAAAATGAAATTCCGGAACAAAAGGCGACAATAAGAACATTTGAAATAGGAGAGGAAGTTTACATAAGAAACTATCTGTCTCGAGATAAATGGATCGCTGGCGAAGTAATCAATATTACAGGACCAGTGTCATATGTGGTATCAACAGCGGCAGGAAACATGAGACGACATGTAGATCAAATGCGGAAGAAGACTTGCATGGAAAATGAAGAAGATGAGGCAAGTGAAGAAACTACTCCACGAGAGGGCGAAATGGTAACACGAGCACTGGCAGAATCGACACGAGAGCTGACGGAAGCAGTCCCAACTACAGACATAGAACGATTCGAGGCATCAGCCGACGAGGTACCGGTAGAAGTAGCCGAACCACCAGCAGTGGAGTCATTGAGAAGATCGAGTCGAAATCGTCGAATACCGGAGCGTTTCAATGATTTTGTTTTTAACTAAGTGGGGAGAACTGTTATGTATTTGAATATGGCGGGGTTTTCAGTTAGATTGTTATTATGTACATATAGTGGGCTTAGCAAAATAAAGCATTACACATGGGGGTGAAGCTGAGATACGAAATTACGGCAACACGATCATCGGGTGCCTCATCGTAATTCTTCGGTTATACTCAGACAGATGGCGCAAAAATTTCGGGCTACGAAAATTCTATTGTAATGGGCCTAAGCTGTACGTATTATCCTATCCATAGTATTTGGTTGTACTAACGAAGTAACATTGTATCTTTGAAGAACATAACAAATAGCAACCTAGATTTAAACCTTTTATTGTCTAAAATCAACGGCTTTCGAGTTATGAATTAAAGTAAGTAACAAAATGTTGAAAACTCGATTTTTTTTTTGATTTTTTTCGTAATCCTCTATCTTTTAAACGAAACATTTTACAAAAAATCTGACGCACCGTTCCGGATAGGAAATTTAACGGACTACAACTTTTGTCTAGTAAAAATTTTTGAAAAATCAATCCATTTCACAGAAAATAATAACAAGGCAGCTACAAAAAAAATTAAATTCACGAAATCATTTTTTTTGTAATATTTTATCGAAAATAATTATGTAGATCACTACAAATCTTTGTATTTCAGCTTTTTTTATCCTTATTTTAACTAATCCTAATTTTAACAATATACCCGGTTTGAAACCAGATCTTTTTCTCCATTTCAGATCACAATAAATAAAGTTGGTTTCAAACAACAAATTCAAAGTTAGAGAACTTTTAAAATAGAGTGTATTGTATATTTTTATTTAAACAAAAGAAACCAGTTACGCAGGCTACGTCAACATTGTTGATACGAAGCTGAGCGGTGTTGACGATTTAAATTTTTGATATTTATTACCTGTTTAAAATTTTAGTGAAATGAAATTAAATAAAGTATCGAAACCCAAAGCTGCAAATAAAACCGAAGAACCGGAAGATGGCTGTTGCAAACGAAAACGAAAACGACGCTGCGATGCTGGAAAAAAGCGGGGGCCAAATAAAAAAAAGCGTGGCTGTCCTCGTCCTCCATCGTGTGGATCGTGTGGTAGACAGGCAGCAGACTCTAATAACCGAGAAATGTCTGACAGTAATACATCACATTCCTCAATTCCTCAATTAACACTAAAAATTAACCTAATGTGTACTATATAAACATTAAAATTTATATATTTAAATGACATTTTACTTCTAACCCAGGACATTTAGCATTTTTGATCTAGAAAAAAATATTGTAAATCTGAAAATTGGCTTAAAGAATCTTCAATCATTTAAAGCTTTCTGAATATCAAAATGTGTCCAATTTAGTCGAAAATTGATGGAGATTTGTTTTTTAAGTTATTTTTTGCCATTTTGAAAAAAGCAAATTTCGACGCGCTATTTTTGCAATTTGAATGAAGAAAGACTTGATTAACTTTCGATAAAATTATTGAAACTATGTACATCATAAGTAATGCAAAAAATAGTATATTTGCTGCAAATATACACGTAAATTTAAAAAAATATATTAGATCCAAACAAACATTATTTGATGTAAGAATATATTATTTCATTGAAATAAAAGGGTAAACTTAAGATGAATTAATAATTTATTTGAAATTTAAATTAAATCCAAAAAGAAAATCTACTTAACATATTCTATTTAAAAATGCAGGAATATCTGTCTGTTTCATTTGAAAGTCTCTGAAATAGTAATGTTTGATTCAAATATAAATTAACTGATACATTTGATTCAAGCGTACGCGCGCCCACCTCGATAATATGCAAGAGTGTCTTTATGGTTTTCACTTCATTTCTAAGTGCAATCGTAATAAGAGTAGTGGCTGTATACATTGTTTTGTATACGTAGTACATGTGATTGACATAGCGCGTCTGTGCCTAAAGGGTAGGTAATTTTTACATTATTATTGTGCATAAAATTATAGTACTTATAATTTTATGTGTTATTGTAAATCATAAATGTTGTAAGATAAAGTTTTAGATATACAGTTTTGAAAACTATTTTTGACATATAAACATCACTTTTACAAAAATACTTTTCAGACATTTTTGGTAGATAATTTCCTTGTCTTCATTTTTGTTTATATATATTTTTTTATTCGCCGCTTCGTTTTCGACCGAGAGTGACTTAAAGCAGTCTCGGTAAAAATCGCATAAAAATCTCCTGAGAAAACCACCTTTAAGTCACTCTCAGTCGAAAACGAGGCGAAAAACTAAAAAATTTATATGAACAAAAATAAAGACTATGAAATCTGCGACAAAAAAATTAACGCCCGAGTACTTTTGTGAGTAACTGTATAATCATTACTAATAATCATTTATGTTTTATGTTTCAACCTGAGCGGTTTCAATAAAAAACATTCAGAAGCTCTAAAAACCTCTATGGTTTGCACACTTAAATACGTATAGAAATAATTATTTTGTTGCAATCGACTGAAAGAAAATGATTATTTAGTGCTAGCAGCTAAAATTATTGCCTTATTTCCGAAAGAAGTTGTAGGGACATATGTTGTCCCGGCAATAAGAAAGAAAGACTCCAGAACCGGAAAATCTATTTTACCAAAGGGACAATTGATATCAAAAGTTAACAATTTGGTTAATGTAAGTGGTGAAGATATACCCATTAGAAAGAAGAAGAGTGATTCAGCTAAAAGTAATGAAGACAACGCTGTGTTAAAAAAGACTCTAAAGGAACCAAACTTAGGTAGGTATTTATGTTATCTGTATTGCATATTTCATTTTCTACACTTGCCAAAAAATTAAAAATAAATGAAACTCTGAAACAATTTATTCTAATATTTTGTGAACAAGAAAGTGTAAATGCTCTTGAATGATGTTTTGAGTCTCGACCTGAACGGTTTCGACAACATACATCATTCAAGTACTAAAAATTTGTATTTGACGCACTTAATATAAAATAAAGTATAAAAATCTATCTATAATAAATGGAATAAATCTATCTATAATAAATTCTCGGTTTCAGATGCCTATGATAAGAGCGAAGATGTGCTTTGGTAACAACAGTAAACCATGGGCAACAGTTTTGGAGAAATGGAATATCACATACGAAATTAGAAAAAATACAAGGGCTATCACTATAAGTTCTAAATAATTTAATGAAATAATTTTTTAATCTTAATTTAAATAAAATGTAGGTTTGTTTCATTTAAAATACGATGTGTTACAGTCGGTATCATTATTCTAGGCGAAATATGTATATAAATACTGAATGTTTAATATGGAATGTATAAACAGGTTTCGTAAGTGGAACAAATCTCCGTTTCCGCCGACTTCAAAATTAATGTTTAAATTTTGTAGCGGGGGGGGGGGGAGGAGTCTGAGAATTTGTTGTTGAATGAAGAAGAAAAAATTGCTTTTTTTTTTTTAAAGGGAACAGTATAGTTTTTAAAGTAAGGTACTTTTAATATTAATTTTTATTTTTAGAATTTTTTTACAGTCAGGGGGTTTTAAAATTTTTAATTTTTTATTAACTAAGGTTAAACTATTACATTATTTAAGTAAATTTTCAAAATGACTACCCTCATTTTCAATACACGGTTTTGATTGTTTTAAAAGATGTATTAATTAAAAAAATAATTTTTCAATAAAATTAATTAATTTAATTTTTTGTTTTGTAGCTGCTTTCTTTATTATTTTCTGATTTTCCGTGAAAAAAATTGGTTTTTCAAAAAAATTTTACTAGACAAGAGTTGTAGCCCGTTAAATTTCCTATCCGGAATAGGACGTCAGAATTTTTGTAAATTTTCGTTTAAAAGATACAAGAATTTTGAAAATAACCAAAGTAAAGAAATCTCGAATTTTTCTTCATTTTTTTACTTACTTTAATTTCTAACTCAAAAGCCGTTAAGTTTAGACAATAAAAGGTTTAAATTTAGTTTGTAAAAAATATTTTTTTTTTAATTTTAATATTTATTTTTAAAAAAGAATCCGACGAAGGCTGATTAATTTTTCAGGGTTTAAAATAAATATTCACTTTGAAATTAAACGAGAAATCTGGAATCCATTCCAAAATCAATTTTTCCAAATTATTTCAATTTTTATAACATCATGGAAACAAATAATATCATACGAATTTAATAAGCACTAGAGATAATATTATATTATATTTTTTTTCAAAATATAATTTTTAATAATTTATTCCAGTAATATTCTACTAATATTCCAGTATCTAGCCTGGTAATTCAGATCACAATTTATTGCAAAAAATGAAATGCTGTAGTTCAAACCTTGTTTGGCTTATCTTAGGCTTAAACTTCCAACTGACATCGAAATACCGACCCTTAAACCTAGCAATCGTGATTGATTTGTCATCGTCTGTATTGTAGTGATATTTTTCATAAACCACTTTTCCTTACCACGCACGGCGTAGCTCTGATATGCGAGAGTAGAGAAACTTTTTAGGGTGGTAGGTTCAATGTTCGTTAAAAAAAATCTTAATACCAGAATTCGATTTTAAATTATTTGCAATCGAAATTATTTTAAGCTGCAAAAATTTTTATACTTGATCAAGCATCGAACTTATAATTTCAAATTATCAACCAAATTTCTTCTAATCCACACGTCGCTCTTTTAAATATAATTTCATACACAGTAAAAAATTTTGTCGTGTAAAACATCTAGTGTAGTTGGTAAATAATTTAGTGTTAATTTTTAGTGTACAATTTCTCTCTACTTTATATTTCACACTAAAATGATTAATTCTAACTAGACGCTAAAGTAAGCGCTATGTAGAGTGAATCTCAACCTTGATAGATCGAATCTAGTAGGTGTTAGGTGACATTACTATAATTACCGATGATAAAAACGCAAAAATGGCACATTTTATCAAAGTTTGTTGCCGGTGATTCCCAGATAAATAAAAACGTTGACCATTTGCTATTGAAGATTACCTCCGTGTTAATATAAAATTACATTCATCCGAGTGCAGTGAGCAAGTTAATATTGTTCTAGTGTTTCAGTTCAAATATTTTTTTAGTGTTGGAAATTAATGGAAAATCGTTGGAATTTAACGTATTAAAAGAATTTCCAAGATTTCTCCATCATTCGTGGTCTGTAAGTTTTATTATCTTTATGTGTTTGTACTGTTACTGAAATATAAAATTTTGCTTTAGATCGAGGAAGATTTTCAACAATTATATCCAGGTATTCAAATAAATTTTGAAGAGATATTTGGTCAAGATATAAGATAAAATTATTAAAAATACCAAACTACCGTAATATACCCGAACCCTACAGTTATTTCAGAATATGAAACGGAATTCAGTAGTATGTGAAGTTGTTATTATTTTTAACATTAGATTTATGAACAATTTTTTTTTTAGATTGTTGGAATAGGGCAACTAAAGTATTATTTCTCTTCCAAGTAAAACAATAAGAGGAAACGTATCAAAACTTATGCAACGCTGACGGACAAATTAATTACTCTTCAACCTGCAAGTTATTGTAAAATACAGTGGACGCCGCTTATTGGAATCATGGTTCAAGTTATCATTCGAGTATTATTATCACTTTCACGAAGAACGGGCTGAAGGAATATGACTACAAGCAAAAAATATCCTTTATTTCAATAATTGGGTTTATGTTATTAATTATTTTTCTGATGTTTTCTTCTACCGAAAATGGAGTCCGTTTGCAGTTACAAGCATTTTTTTAAATTTTTCACACAAATCGGGGAACCACCCAGACTTGACTGGTGTATTATAGCAGAAAGTTGCCAGAATGTTGACAACGCACTATGATTTAATCTGTTCTATTTTAAAATTTCACAATATGCGACATAAAAATTGTTTTTTGATAAAAATAATTTTTTGTGTTTTAATATTTTTAATTATGTAATATATATTTATAGTAATAAGTACTCTAATTAATGTGTTTAATTCACATGTGGTCGGGTAAATTTTACATCTAAATAAAGAAATTTTTACACTACAATATGTATTTTATTTATAGGTATAGTGTATTACTAAACCCTAGATTAATTTAAAATATACCCTAATTAGTGTTTTAATTCAATCTATTCATCTAAAAAAGTACTTATACTAGAGTTAATAAATTATCTGTTTAGTGTGTCTATCTAATATAATTATACACAAAATAGTGAAAATTAATTTAAATTTTCATTTTATTTTAACACTAAATTTTGTTTTGTGTACCCGAAATCAGGTTAAAATTTTAACAAATTTTGGTGAGCTCTTTACACTACACTTGATTAAAACTTTTAGTGAAAAATTTACACTAAATTGAGTGGACCTATATGAACACAAGCTAGTGTTTTTTAGTGTAAAATATTTACTCTGTAATTTTTACTGTGTAAATCCGAATATTTCAATTAAATTACTATCAAGTCCTAAATTAAAATTAACCCCAATCAAACAAAAATCACTCATAAAAAAAATTCAAATTTAATCATTGCAAGAAAATCCAAAAATCTCGGCTGCGGCCACTTTCGATCAAAAATACTCTCAATCAAAATTCGAATCACAATACTCAAAATAATTTCACTATTTCAAAAAAAATATTTCTTACAAAATATTAAAAATCCACGGAGCCAAAAGTCAATCAACCACTCTGGCGGCCATCTTCTGCAAAAAAGCCCCTACTTTTCTCAACCTTTCGCCAACCTTACATTTACAATATAAAATTAATAAAATTTACAAATTTTCATCAAGGGCCTAAACCATTTTGTAACACGACAGTATAATAATTATTCTGTTTCATCACCGTGCCGTGCCGTACCAATCGCCACTGATATTATGATCTTAATATTCATATTGTTTTACTCTAGCTCATACTAGGTTAAGTGATTAGAGATGGTAACACAAAGCTACCATAAAAATTCCTAAAAATATTATTATATTAAAATTTATGCCCTTGTTAATAGAAAAATATAATTTTTTGGATTTTTAATTTTAGTGAATTTATACGGCGAAGGAAAATCGAAAAAAGAAATTTCAAAATATTTAAAAATTTCAAAGACTACTACATAGGAGTAGGACTTTAAAGTACACCACAAATTAGACAAAAAATTAATGAAATTATGGTAGGATTTGGCGTAAATTGCGAATATAAAAACTAATTTTTGAGGATCATTTAAAAATACGCGTAAAACCAGCCAAAATGTGCAATCGTACATTTCATTTATTAAAGAATTTTTGGGTATAATTTAAACTTGAAAATTACAGATGTAGAAAACAAAGAACTAGGAGAACTATTAATTACCCGGGAGTTGTCAGTTAATTGTCAGTTGTCAGTTGTTAGTACGATTAGATGACTAGA
This sequence comes from Cantharis rustica, assembly GCA_911387805.1. NCBI lineage: Eukaryota > Metazoa > Arthropoda > Insecta > Coleoptera > Cantharidae > Cantharis > Cantharis rustica. The sequence continues at coordinate 45,230,325 of OU426879.1, forward strand.
TTTTAGGGTGGATCCGAGATTTGCGGTGGTTGCGTTTGTTTTAACTGGCTCTACGCTCCAGGCCGTTTTGATAAACTCCTGTACTCACTAAAAATATCCCCCTGGACCCGTCCTACTCTGCGAATAAATTTATAACATTATGTTATCAGTACTGATGCTGCAATCTAATTGTGAATCTAAACGTAATCGAAGATTGACGATACCTGAATTGCGCACAGAACTTAATCGGTGCTATAAAAATTCCGTTTCTGGGAGTACAGTAAAAATCAATTAATGCGAATGTTGGCCGGGCTGCCAAAAGAAAATCACTTCTAAAATCAAAAAACAAGAAGATGCGACTACAGAGAGCACTTAGCTTATAAGAATTGGACAGCAGAATAATGGAATTCTATGTTGTGGAGCGAACATAATCCAAGTTTGAAATGTTTACTCAAAAACGAAAAATTTATGGTACTCACTGCATCGAAAGAAAGTTACAGGACTGTATTGTACCTCCGTTATGGTAGGGGAATGCTTCTCGGCGTCTGGCCCAAAAACAGGCGAATTCACATGTTAATAATTTAAAATACTACTAATTTTATTAAGTTTGGGTAATTAAATGAAACATTCAATTTTAGCACACCTTGATAAAATCGCAGGGAAGTCCACAGTAAAGTAAAATAAACATAATATGAAGATAAATGAAATGGATATACTCGACTAAGAACATTGGAGGTCTTTTATAATATAATAAATAATATGAAAATATCAAGTTGGTATTTATGTTAGTAACCTTCCATCTGTTTTACATTCGTAATTTTCGACTAGTAGTCCGGTCAATCTAGACATTCGAAGGTACACTAATTCCTAAAAAGCTGAAAATTGGTAAAATTGTTCAAAACATAATTATAAATGAAATTTAAAAAGTCCTCATCGATCCGGTACGTGGAAAAAATTTATTCGACGTCAAAGGTAAAAGAAATTGTTTTTTTGCGATTTTCAGCAAAACGGTAAGTTTTATCATAAAATTATCTCAGACAAAAATTGTAGATCATGTAATTATCTATAAAAAATGTATCAATACTTTTTTCCTAAGAAATGAGTTTATGAATGTTATCACGTTTATGCAATCGTTTCTGTTGGTCTTTCGCATCACAAAAAAAATTAAAAAATAGTGTTGATGAAAAGTTCAGTACCGGCTACAGACAATATTTTCGTAAAAACGATGAAGACAACGTCCAGGACAATGACAGGTTTGACGACGATGTTAATTCGAATGGCGATGATGATGAACTACATTGAATAAATTCTGTTTTTTTCGTATTTGTACTCTTTTTTCTCTTAATTTTAAGTTAACTTTTAAACAAGTTATGACTTTGGTTTTAACCATGTGAAAAAGCATCTCAAACTCAATCCGGATCGGCAAAAAAATTGAAAATGAGTTTTTAACAGCTAAGACCCCTTTTTTCGTAGACCAAGTCACATATATTGAATATAATTAATATAATATTATAATTCAAATATTTTTACTTATATTACAGCTTCAGTGATGTATGTATTGTAATGATATTTTTTTTTGCAATGCGTGGCAAACTTCAAAATAACCACCAATCTCTACGGCTTCCAAGTCGGAGAGCTAAGACTTCTCAGGAGCGGGTTCAAAATTCCAAAATAAATTACCAATCAACGAAATCCAATTTAAATAAGATTCTGATCAATCCAAAAAATTTAATAAATTCTCCAAATTAAATCCTCTTCAAAAATAATTAAAATAAAAATTCATGTCCAAAAATTAAATTATTACAAAATAAATTCTTGTTTCGTAAATAAATTCAAATTTAATTCAATGTAAAACCTTACTGCGCTCGTACTTTTAACTTTTACGCGTATCCAAATCGCCTTGTTATCACCATCTGGCCACACGCTCGTACAAATGCAAATGTAACTTTTAATTCTTCCAATTTTAAACCAATTTCAACTTTAAATAATTCAGATCCAATTTTTAATTTCAATTGCTCTTTCCAAATTTTACCAAATCAATTAAATCAATCCAAACTACTAATTCAATCAAAACCATCAAATCAACTACCGCTCGGTAGCAAAATTATCCAAAAATTACGCAATAATGCATTCGCATCAAAATTCACTTTATTCAATCAAAAATAATTCAGTACTCACAAATATCATTCACAATTTTAAACTTATATCAAAAAAATCTCAATAATCGCTTCGAGCTAACATGACACAACATGCTCGGGCGGGCGCTGTCGGCGCAAAAGCCAATATCCTCGTCGATTCGCCTCCACCTGTCTAATTCTCCAATCTTACAACTTAAAATTATTTAAAACAAAATAAAACTTTCATCAAAATGTACGGGGTAGGTGCGAATCCTCTTTTGCACCACAGTATATACGTGGCGTACGTATGCATATGATGACAATTCCAACTTTTCCAACTTTTTGAATCGTTATATCTCAGAAACGGTGGCTCTTAGGAAAAAAGTATTCATTCATTTTTTATAGATAATTATATGATCTACAATTTAGTCTAAACTTATTTTATGATAAAACTTACAGTTTTGCAGAAAATCACGAATACCAATTTTTTTGATCTTTGACCTCGAATAACTTTTTTTCCACGTACCGGATCGATGAGGACTTTTTAAATTTCATTTATAATTATGTTTTGAACAATTTTACCAATTTTCAGCTTTTTGCAAATTACTGTACCTTCACTCTAATTTTTTGTACTAATTTGACCGGACTATAGGTTATTTTAGAGTTTTATTAGGAATCTTACTTGGACAGAAAATGAAAAGATCCAACTTTTGGAAGCTCTCCGAAAATATGGAGTTCACAATTTGGAAGTTATAGCAGACCATGTTGGTTCCAAAACAGTTGCAGAAGTTAAGTATGCAATTTACTTATACGAAAATGCCGCCAGAGAATCTCTGAAAGAAGTTCGCTCTGCAAGTAGAAATGCACCAATTGATCAATGAAAAATAATGAATAAAATAAAAATAATAAAATAAATAAAAATAGTGATGATTATAACAAATAATATTGAATCGAACAAGTTCGATTCGAAAATACAAAATTGCTCCTCACATTTCAGTGTATTCTGCCAATATCAAAAACTGAACTATTAGCAAAAATATATTCAAATACAAAGATCTAAAAATATCGTTATTTATTATTTACATTAGAAAATATTTTTGTGTAAAAAATTTAGATTTGTGTTTATTTTCAAAATAAACCAGTTACTCAGACTACGTCAACATTATTGATCTAGGCAGCTCAGGGTTGACAGCTAAATTTTTTGATGATTTTGTGATATCGATAGTCAAAATTTTAGTAAAATGAAATTGAAAGAATCTGATGAAACCAAAAATTCAAACAAATCCGAAGAACCAGAAGATTGTTGTGGCAAACCAAAACGGAAACGACGCTGCGATGCTGGAAAAAAACGGGGGCCAAATAAAAAAAAGCGTGGCTGTCCTCGTCCTCCATCGTGTGGTAGACAGGCAGTAGACACTAATAATGGAGAAATGTCTGACAGTAATACATCGCATTCCTCAATTCGTGGTTCACCCGATAAGAAACGTCGTCGTAGAAATCCCAGTAATCGCCGTAACACTAAAAATTAACCTAATCTGTACTATATAAACATTAAAATTTATATATTTAAATGGCATTTTACTTCTAGCCCAAGACATTTAGCATTTGATCTAGAAAACAATATTGTAAATCTGAAAATTGGCTTAAAGAATCTTCAATCATTTAAGGCTTTCTGAATATCAAAATGTGTCCAATTTAGTCGAAAATTGATGGAGATACTATGATGCCATTTTGAGAGAAGCAAATTTCGACTCACTATTTTTGCAATTTTTTGTCGGCCAGATTTTCAAAATAAAAATCGCATAATCCTTTTGAATCTTCGGGCTAGTACTTTGAATAACGAATGACTTGATTAACTTTCGATAAAATTATTGAAACTATGTACATATAGATATAAGTAATGCAAAAAAATTTTTATATAAGCTGAAAAATAAATGTGTCTTCTTTTATTGTACACTATCATAACTTAGCTAATGATTATCATTTCAACCATTTAGTTTCTTAAATAAACATATTTTAAAATTACTTGTTTTGGGAAAATTTCGAAAAATGTCTGAAAGTTTCAGTATTTTCAAAATGACGAATTTTTCGGCAGAAAATAATGAAATGTTTTTTTAACTTCAGCTTTTTTGCGAACAAATTACATGTGTTGAAAAAATAATGTTACCTAATTTATGTCATTTTTAACATAACAGAAATTGCCAGCGCCGTCCTAAGATAAACGACGCTCTTGGGCTAAAATTAATGCACCCCTCTTCAAAACAAAACACAAATACAAAATAGAAAAAGTCAATCTATTACTATTACCCTAAACGAAAACATAAAATTTATACAAAAATAAAACATATATACAGAGTCTCGCCGGATACACTTTACATAACTTAGGTGGTGATAGAAGACATTTTTCTAATAAATATTTTTAACAAATTCTTTTTTATCAATTCAATCCTTCGAGAGTTAGTCCTCTTTAAAGCATTTCTTTTAATTTCCACTTTCACGTCTCACGTGGCCATCGCCCGGAAAATATTAATTTTTTATTAAAAATGGATTAGTACTTTTTTAAAAAGCGTGAAGTAATCTACAAACTAGATTTAACCATTTTTTGTCTAAAATCAACGGCGTTCGAGTTATGAATAAAAGTAGGTAAAAACGTGTTGAAAAATTTGAGCTTTCTTTTATTTTGGTTTGTTTCAAAACTCTGTATCTTTTAAACGAAACATTTTACACAAATTTTGACGTCCCATTCCCGATAGGAAATTTAACGGACTATAACTTTTGTCTAGTAAAAATTTTTGAAAAACCAATATATTTCACAGAAAATCATAAAATAATAAACAAGGCAGCTACAAACCAAAAAATTAAATTCACAAAATTTTTATTTTTATTTAAAAATCATTTTATTAATTAATACATCTTTTAAAACAATCACGACTATGCATTGAAAATGAGGGTAGTCATTTTGAAGATTTACTTAAGGGGTCTGGCCTACTTGCAAATTGAAAAAAATCGATTTTTTTTTTTTTTTTTTTCTGTAAGTATAACCTTTCAAAAATCTTCCCTGAAAGTTTTAAGCACCAAGTAATAAAATTGACGAAATTATGAGAGTTCAAAGTACACACCGTTCAAACCGAATACGGATTACATAGGATTTGCAGTATCTGGCAATAATTTCCGAGACCAACTATTTTTAAAATTTTTATTACCCTATAGGTTTATTATTTCAATGAATAGTCTTCAATGAATGGTCAGTATAGTTTCATGTTTCCACTTTGGTGCTGTACTACAATTTAAATTTTGGTAATTTGTACTTTTTTAAATTATAATTTGTGAATTCTGTGCGGTAGGACAATTATTTCTTTTAGAGCTTAATTTGTTGTTTGTGTGTGTTTTGTTTACAAAAAAGGAGTGCATAGGGCACGTTCAAAAAAGAATGGGTTATCGATTGCGTTTGTGCCAATCAAAAACCAAAGGCCTTGGAGGAAAGGGTAAACTAACTGGCAAAATGATAGATAAACTGACAGTTTATTATGGTTTGGCGATAAGGCGAAATTGTGAGTCCATGATGAAAATGAAAAATGCCATATGGGCCACATATTACCACTATAGTTCGTCAGATGAGTTTCCGCAACACGACCAATGTCCGGTCGGAGCAGAATCGTGGTGCACCTGGCAGCGCGCTTTTGCAAGCGATAAACTGGCTTCATATTCACATGATTATAAGCCTCTACCCTCTGATGTTTTGACTGCTATAAAACTTATATATGTAGACCTAAGTAAGGAGGAATTATTAGAAAGATGCATCGGAGGTTTTAATCAAAATAATAATGAGAGCTATAATCAAGTGATATGGAAAATGAGCCCTAAAATTGTTCCAAGCGGATTTAAAACTGTTGAACTTGCTGCCAACATTGCCGCCTGTGTTTTTAACAAAGGTTCACAAGCAATTTTAGAAATATACACCGCTTTGGGAATACAAAATGGACCAAACGCTCACCGATATGTAGAATTGGAGGATTTAGTCCGCATTCAGACGGCAGACCGCCGAACGCAGCAAGCCACCCGAGAAGACAGAATGGCTCGGAGACAACATCAACTCGACATTTTGGAGGCTACAACTTCATCTGGAAATGTTCAATATGGGCCTGGAATAGATGACTCGATGTAAGTTGCAAAATTAATATTTTATTTTAAAGAAAATCGATCTTAAATCTTTAAACGCGATTATCTCGAAATGACATTTTCAACATCGGTGACCACGATATATTGAAAACTACTATATCGATTTGTTTCAAATTTGGTACAGTTATTTTAGATATAAAAAACTAGTCCTTGAACGAAGGAATTTTTTTTACGATGTATAGTTTTGTTTTTATTAGCGATAAAGTAGCAATATTTTCATCAAAAATTGAAAATTTACTTTGAGCGTGTGCCATTTTGTCCTATATTGATATTTTGAAAAATCCTTCGTTCAAGGACTAGACAATTTAATATATTGTATAACTTTTTTTGAATTTTTTATTTTAGATGAACCAGATTCAAGCAGCGATGGTCACCGTAAAACATGTTTTTGAAAAGGATCTTCGGGATAATGGCTATAACATTTTTGTTTGTGAATATATTTTATTAAAAAAATTATTTTATTTAAGTAAAAACTTGCTGCTTTTTATGTATACCAACATATCCTTAAAAAACTATTCTGGTTCTTTAAAAAAAATTCTCCAAGATCACCTATTTTTTTCACGTCTAACTAGGCATGACCCCTTAAATAATGTAATAGTTTAACCTTAATAAAATAATTTTTCAATAAAAATAAAAATTTAAATTTAAATATAAATAAAAATTAATACATCTTTTAAAACAATCACGACTGTGTATTGAAAATGAGGGTAGTCATTTTGAAGATTTACTTAAATAATATAATAGTTTAACCTTAATTAATAAAATAATTTTTCAATAAAATTAATTGATTTAATTTTTTGTTTTGTAGCTGCCTTTTTTACTATTTTCTGATTTTCCGTGAAAGGAATTGGTTTTTCAAAAAATATTATTAGACAAAAATTGTAGTCCGTTGAATTTCCTATCCGGAATAGGGTGTCAGAATTTTTGTAATATAAAATGTTTCGTTTAAAAGATACAAGAGTTTTGAAAATAACCAATTGTTAGAAACCATTTTGAGTGACCGTCGCCCTGTGACGTTGTTCCCTAAGTTCATTGATCATTTTACAAATTAAGGGCGGTAGAAAATACCGACAGACCAGCAACGGCATCCGACCTAGGTTCACGTGTTCTTAAGATATTATATGTAAAATATAAAATAAACTTTGTGCTAGAAATCGTGTGTTTAATTAATTAATTAATATTACTCATTTATTCGTAAAACAATATAAAAAAATCTCGAAATTTTTATACTTGGTCAAGGATCGAACTTATAATTTCAAATTATCAACAAAATCTGATATCTTCTAATCCACACGTCGTTCTTTTAAATATAATTTCATAAATCCAAATATTTCAATTAAATTACTATCAAGTCCAAAATTAAAATTACCCTCAATCAAACAAAAATTACTCATAAAAAAATTAAAATTTAATCAATGCAAAAAAATTCAAAAATCTCGGCGGCGACCACTTTTGACCAGAAACACTCTCAATCAAAATTCGAATCACAATACTCAAAAACTATTAAAAAAAAAAATATTTCTTACAAAATATCGAAAATCCACAGAGCCAAAAATCAATCGACCGCACCGGCGGCAATCTTTGGCAAAAAAGCTCCTACTCTTTTCAACCTTCCGCCAACCTTACATTTACAAAATAAAATTAATAAAATTTACAAATTTTCATCAAGGGACTAAACCATTTTGTAACACGACAGTATAATAATTATTCTGTTTTGTGAACTGAGAGGATGGCGCAGCGCTTCATCGCCCTGCCGTACCAATCGCCACTGATATTATGATCTTAATATTTATATTGTTTTACTCTTGCTCACACTGGGTTAACTAAGTTCAAATAAGTTCAAAATACAATATGCCCTTAATATCTGTGAAACTGCATTTTATAAAAAAGAAAATATTACCTGTGATTAGAGATGGTAAGCACAAAGCTAGCATAAAAATTCCTAAAAATATTTTTATATTAAAATTTTTGTAATTATTTCCTGTTTAGTACTTTCTTATGCCCTGGTAAATGGAAAAATATAATTTTTTGGATTTTTAATTTTAGTGAATTTAGCGAGGTAGTATCAAGAAAAGTGTTCGAGTATTTCGTAAAAATTATGGGAGAAAGTAAAAGTTTAACGACTGAAATTCGTGCGAATGTGCTTCTTTTATACGGTGAAAAAAAATCGAAAACAGAAATTTCAGAATATTTAAAAATTTCGAAGACTACAGTACATAGTGCAACCGGTACTGACAAGGAGAGTAGGACTTTAAAATACACCACAAATTAGACAAAAAATTAATGAATTTATAGTAGGATTTGGCGTAAATTGCAAATATATAAACTAATTTTTAAGGATCATTTAAAAATACGCGTAAAAACAGCCAAAATGTGCAATCGTACATTTCATTTATTAAAGAATTTTTGGGTATAATTTACACTTGAAAATTACATGTGTAGAAAATAAAGAACTAGGAGAACTATTAATTACCCGGGAGTTGTCAGCCAATTTTTACCACGATTAGATGACTAGATTTTAGAGTAGATCCGAGATTTGCGGTGGTTGCGTTTGTTAAAACTGGCTCTACGCTCCAGGCCGTTTTGACAACCTCTTGTACTCACTAAAAATATCCCCCTAGACCAGTCCTACTCGGCAAATAAATTTATAACATAATGTTATCAGTAATAAATTGTAATCCAACTGTGAGTAGCCCCGCTGACATAGATCTGGCAGGCCAAGAAGTGCGACTCAAGCTGAGAATTAACGTACGTTTAGTATTACTATCTAAATGTAATCGAATATTGACGATACCTGAATTTAATCGGCGCTATAAAAATTTCGTTTCTGGAAGTACAGTAAAAATTGATTAATAAATGGGAATTTTGGCCGTGTTGCCAAACGAAAATCACTTTTAAAACCAAAAAACAAGAAGATACGACTACAGAGGGTACTAGCTTATAAGAATTAGATAGCAGAATAATGGAATGCTATGTTGTGAAGTGGAGAATCCCAGTTTGAAATGTTTACTCAAACACGAAAAATTTATGGTAATCACTGCATCGAAAGAATGTTACAGGACTGTATTGTACCTCCGTTATGATAGAAGAATGCTTCTCGGCTGCTGGCCGAAAACAGGCGAATTCACATGTTAATAATTTAAAATACTACTAATTTTATTAAGTTTGGGTAATTAAATTAAACATTCAATTTTAGCACACCTTGATAAAATCGCAGGCAAGTCCACAGTAAAGTAAGATAAACATAATATGAAGATAAATGAGATGAATATACTCGACTTAGAACGTTGAAGGTCTTTTATAATATAATAAATAATATGAAAATATCAAGTTGGTATTTATGTTAGTTACCTTCCATCTGTTTTACATTTGTAATTTTCGACTAGGTTATTTTATAGTTTTATTATGAATCTTACTTGGACAGAAAATGAAAAGCTCCAACTTTTGGAAGCTCTCCGAAAATATGGAGTTCACAATTTGGAAGTTATAGCAGACCATGTTGGTTCCAAAACAGTTGCAGAAGTTAAGTATGCAATTTACTTATACGAAAATGCCGCCAGAGAGTCTCTGAAAGAAGTTCGCTCTGCAAGTAGAAATGCACCAATTGATCAATGAAAAATAATGAATAAAATAAAAATAATAAAATAAATAAAAATAATGATGATTATAACAAATATTGAATTGAACAAGTTCGATTCGAAAATACAAAATTACTCCTCACATTTCAGTGTATTCTGCCAATTTCAAAAACTGAACTACAGTAGGGCCTCGTTAATCCGGAGAGGCAAAAACAAGACCCTTTCCGGATTATCGAGGCGTCCGGATTATAGTATGCCATATTAAATGTTAATAAAACACATGTTTAACCTTAGTTTCTTTAATCAATTTTTAAATTATAGCATATAGACAAAATGTACATGTTCAAAATTACAACTATGTAAGGAATTGACACTACGTATTACACGAAAGGCGATAAACAAAAGACTGACGGCGCATTGGCTCATGACAGCCCCCTCACCTACACGCTGCCAGGCCTCCCCCGCGAATCCCATTGCCCGGCCGGATTACAGCGATCACCGAACAAGCGAGAGTCCGGATTACCGAGGCCCTACTGTATTAGCAAAAATATATTCAAATACAAAGATCTAAAAATATCGTTATTTATTATTTACATTAGAAAATATTTTTGTGTAAAAAATTTAGATTTGTGTTTATTTTCAAAATAAACCAGTTACTCAGACTACGTCAACATTATTGATCTAGGCAGCTCAGGGTTGACAGCTAAATTTTTTGATGATTTTGTGATATCGATAGTCAAAATTTTAGTAAAATGAAATTGAAAGAATCTGATGAAACCAAAAATTCAAACAAATCCGAAGTACCAGAAGATTGTTGTGGCAAACCAAAACGGAAACGACGCTGCGATGCTGGAAAAAAACGGGGACCAAATAAAAAAAAGCGTGGCTGCCCTCGTCCTCCATCGTGTGGATCGTGTGGTAGACAGGATGTAGACTTTAATAATGGAGAAATGTGTGCCAGTAATACATCACATTCCTCAATTCGTGGTTCTCCCGATAAGAAACGTCGCCGTAGAAACCCAGTAATCGCCGTAACACTAAAAATTAACCTAATGTGTACTATATAAACATTAAAATTTATATATTTAAATGACATTTTACTTCTAACCCAGAACATTTAGCATTTTTGATCTAGAAAAAAATATTGTAAATCTGAAAATTGGCTTAAAGAATCTTCAATCATTTAAAGCTTTCTGAATATCAAAATGTGTCCAATTTGGTCGAAAATTGATGGAGATTTGTTTTTTAAGTTATTTTTTGCCATTTTGAAAAAAGCAAATTTCGACGCGCTATTTTTGCAATTTGAATGAAGAAAGACTTGATTAACTTTCGATAAAATTATTGAAACTATGTACATCATAAGTAATGCAAAAAATAGTATATTTGCTGCAAATATACACGTAAATTTAAAAAAATATATTAGATCCAAACAAACATTATTTGATGTAAGAATATATTATTTCATTGAAATAAAAGGGTAAACTTAAGATGAATTAATAATTTATTTGAAATTTAAATTAAATCCAAAAAGAAAATCTACTTAACATATTCTATTTAAAAATGCAGGAATATCTGTCTGTTTCATTTGAAAGTCTCTGAAATAGTAATGTTTGATTCAAATATAAATTAACTGATACATTTGATTCAAGCGTACGCGCGCCCACCTCGATAATATGCAAGAGTGTCTTTATGGTTTTCACTTCATTTCTAAGTGCAATCGTAATAAGAGTAGTGGCTGTATACATTGTTTTGTATACGTAGTACATGTGATTGACATAGCGCGTCTGTGCCTAAAGGGTAGGTAATTTTTACATTATTATTGTGCATAAAATTATAGTACTTATAATTTTATGTGTTATTGTAAATCATAAATGTTGTAAGATAAAGTTTTAGATATACAGTTTTGAAAACTATTTTTGACATATAAACATCACTTTTACAAAAATACTTTTCAGACATTTTTGGTAGATAATTTCCTTGTCTTCATTTTTGTTTATATATATTTTTTTATTCGCCGCTTCGTTTTCGACCGAGAGTGACTTAAAGCAGTCTCGGTAAAAATCGCATAAAAATCTCCTGAGAAAACCACCTTTAAGTCACTCTCAGTCGAAAACGAGGCGAAAAACTAAAAAATTTATATGAACAAAAATAAAGACTATGAAATCTGCGACAAAAAAATTAACGCCCGAGTACTTTTGTGAGTAACTGTATAATCATTACTAATAATCATTTATGTTTTATGTTTCAACCTGAGCGGTTTCAATAAAAAACATTCAGAAGCTCTAAAAACCTCTATGGTTTGCACACTTAAATACGTATAGAAATAATTATTTTGTTGCAATCGACTGAAAGAAAATGATTATTTAGTGCTAGCAGCTAAAATTATTGCCTTATTTCCGAAAGAAGTTGTAGGGACATATGTTGTCCCGGCAATAAGAAAGAAAGACTCCAGAACCGGAAAATCTATTTTACCAAAGGGACAATTGATATCAAAAGTTAACAATTTGGTTAATGTAAGTGGTGAAGATATACCCATTAGAAAGAAGAAGAGTGATTCAGCTAAAAGTAATGAAGACAACGCTGTGTTAAAAAAGACTCTAAAGGAACCAAACTTAGGTAGGTATTTATGTTATCTGTATTGCATATTTCATTTTCTACACTTGCCAAAAAATTAAAAATAAATGAAACTCTGAAACAATTTATTCTAATATTTTGTGAACAAGAAAGTGTAAATGCTCTTGAATGATGTTTTGAGTCTCGACCTGAACGGTTTCGACAACATACATCATTCAAGTACTAAAAATTTGTATTTGACGCACTTAATATAAAATAAAATATAAAAATCTATCTATAATAAATGGAATAAATCTATCTATAATAAATTCTCGGTTTCAGATGCCTATGATAAGAGCGAAGATGTGCTTTGGTAACAACAGTAAACCATGGGCAACAGTTTTGGAGAAATGGAATATCACATACGAAATTAGAAAAAATACAAGGGCTATCACTATAAGTTCTAAATAATTTAATGAAATAATTTTTTAATATTAATTTAAATAAAATGTAGGTTTGTTTCATTTAAAATACGATGTGTTACAGTCGGTATCATTATTCTAGGCGAAATATGTATATAAATACTGAATGTTTCATATGGAATGTATAAACAGGTTTCGTAAGTGGAACAAATCTCCGTTTCCGCCGACTTCAAAATTAATGTTTAAATTTTGTAGCGGGGGGGGGGGAGGAGTCTGAGAATTTGTTGTTGAATGAAGAAGAAAAAATTGCTTTTTTCCTTTTTAAAGGGAACAGTATAGTTTTTAAAGTAAGGTACTTTTAATATTAATTTTTATTTTTAGAATTTTTTTACAGTCAGGGGGTTTTAAAATTTTTAATTTTTTATTAACTAAGGTTAAACTATTACATTATTTAAGTAAATTTTCAAAATGACTACCCTCATTTTCAATACACGGTTTTGATTGTTTTAAAAGATGTATTAATTAAAAAAATAATTTTTCAATAAAATTAATTAATTTAATTTTTTGTTTTGTAGCTGCTTTCTTTATTATTTTCTGATTTTCCGTGAAAAGAATTGGTTTTTCAAAAAAATTTTACTAGACAAGAGTTGTAGCCCGTTAAATTTCCTATCCGGAATAGGACGTCAGAATTTTTGTAAATTTTCGTTTAAAAGATACAAGAATTTTGAAAATAACCAAAGTAAACAAATCTCGAATTTTTCTTCATTTTTTTACTTACTTTAATTTCTAACTCAAAAGCCGTTAAGTTTAGACAATAAAAGGTTTAAATTTAGTTTGTAAAAAATATTTTTTTTTTAATTTTAATATCTATTTTTAAAAAAGAATCCGACGAAGGCTGATTAATTTTTCAGGGTTTAAAATAAATATTCACTTTGAAATTAAACGAGAAATCTGGAATCCATTCCAAAATCAATTTTTCCAAATTATTTCAATTTTTATAACATCATGGAAACAAATAATATCATACGAATTTAATAAGCACTAGAGATAATATTATATTATATTTTTTTTCAAAATATAATTTTTAATAATTTATTCCAGTAATATTCTACTAATATTCCAGTATCTAGCCTGGTAATTCAGATCACAATTTATTGCAAAAAATGAAATGCTGTAGTTCAAACCTTGTTTGGCTTATCTTAGGCTTAAACTTCCAACTGACATCGAAATACCGACCCTTAAACCTAGCAATCGTGATTGATTTGTCATCGTCTGTATTGTAGTGATATTTTTCATAAACCACTTTTCCTTACCACGCACGGCGTAGCTCTGATATGCGAGAGTAGAGAAACTTTTTAGGGTGGTAGGTTCAATGTTCGTTAAAAAAAATCTTAATACCAGAATTCGATTTTAAATTATTTGCAGTCGAAATTATTTTAAGCTGCAAAAATTTTTAAACTTGATCAAGCATCGAACTTATAATTTCAAATTATCAACCAAATTTCTTCTAATCCACACGTCGCTCTTTTAAATATAATTTCATACACAGTAAAAAATTTTGTCGTGTAAAACATCTAGTGTAGTTGGTAAATAATTTAGTGTTAATTTTTAGTGTATAATTTCTCTCTACTTTATATTTCACACTAAAATGATTAATTCTAACTAGACGCTAAAATAAGCGCTATGTAGAGTGAATCTCAACCTTGATAGATCGAATCTAGTAGGTGTTAGGTGACATTACTATAATTACCGATGATAAAAACGCAAAAATGGCACATTTTATCAAAGTTTGTTGCCGGTGATTCCCGGATAAATAAAAACGTTGACCATTTGCTATTGAAGATTACCTCCGTGTTAATATAAAATTACATTCATCCGAGTGCAGTGAGCAAGTTAATATTGTTCTAGTGTTTCAGTTCAAATATTTTTTTAGTGTTGGAAATTAATGGAAAATCGTTGGAATTTAACGTATTAAAAGAATTTCCAAGATTTCTCCATCATTCGTGGTCTGTAAGTTTTATTATCTTTATGTGTTTGTACTGTTACTGAAATATAAAATTTTGCTTTAGATCGAGGAAGATTTTCAACAATTATATCCAGGTATTCAAATAAATTTTGAAGAGATATTTGGTCAAGATATAAGATAAAATTATTAAAAATACCAAACTACCGTAATATACCCGAACCCTACAGTTATTTCAGAATATGAAACGGAATTCAGTAGTATGTGAAGTTGTTATTATTTTTAACATTAGATTTATGAACAATTTTTTTTTTAGATTGTTGGAATAGGGCAACTAAAGTATTATTTCTCTTCCAAGTAAAACAATAAGAGGAAACGTATCAAAACTTATGCAACGCTGACGGACAAATTAATTACTCTTCAACCTGCAAGTTATTGTAAAATACAGTGGACGCCGCTTATTGGAATCATGGTTCAAGTTATCATTCGAGTATTATTATCACTTTCACGAAGAACGGGCTGAAGGAATATGACTACAAGCAAAAAATATCCTTTATTTCAAAAATTGGGTTTATGTTATTAATTGTTTTTCTGATGTTTTCTTCTACCGAAAATGGAGTCCGTTTGCAGTTACAAGCATTTTTTTAAATTTTTCACACAAATCGGGGAACCACCCAGACTTGACTGGTGTATTATAGCAGAAAGTTGCCAGAATGTTGACAACGCACTATGATTTAATCTGTTCTATTTTAAAATTTCACAATATGCGACATAAAAAATGTTTTTTGATAAAAATAATTTTTTGTGTTTTAATATTTTTAATTATGTAATATATATTTATAGTAATAAGTACTCTAATTAATGTGTTTAATTCACATGTGGTCAGGTAAATTTTACATCTAGATAAAGATATTTTTACACTACAATATGTATTTTATTTATAGGTATAGTGTATTACTAAACCCTAGATTAATTTAAAATATACCCTAATTAGTGTTTTAATTCAATCTATTCATCTAAAAAAGTACTTATACTAGAGTTAATAAATTATCTGTTTAGTGTGTTTATCTAATATAATTATACACAAAATAGTGAAAATTAATTTAAATTTTCATTTTATTTTAACACTAAATTTTGTTTTGTGTACCCGAAATAAGGTTAAAATTTTAAAAAATTTTTGTGAGCTCTTTACACTACACTTGATTAAAACTTTTAGTGAAAAATTTACACTAAATTGAGTGGACCTATATGAACACAAGCTAGTGTTTTTTAGTGTAAAATATTTACTCTGTAATTTTTACTGTGTAAATCCGAATATTTCAATTAAATTACTATCAAGTCCAAAATTAAAATTAACCCCAATCAAACAAAAATCACTCATAAAAAAAATTCAAATTTAATCATTGCAAAAAAATCCAAAAATCTCGGCTGCGGCCACTTTCGATCAAAAATACTCTCAATCAAAATTCGAATCACAATACTCAAAATATATTCACTATTTCAAAAAAAATATTTCTTACAAAATATTAAAAATCCACGGAGCCAAAAGTCAATCAACCACTCTGGCGGCCATCTTCTGCAAAAAAGCCCCTACTTTTCTCAACCTTTCGCCAACCTTACATTTACAATATAAAATTAATAAAATTTACAAATTTTCATCAAGGGCCTAAACCATTTTGTAACACGACAGTATAATAATTATTCTGTTTCATCACCGTGCCGTGCCGTACCAATCGCCACTGATATTATGATCTTAATATTCATATTGTTTTACTCTAGCTCATACTAGGTTAAGTGATTAGAGATGGTAACACAAAGCTACCATAAAAATTCCTAAAAATATTATTATATTAAAATTTATGCCCTCGTTAATAGAAAAATATAATTTTTTGGATTTTTAATTTTAGTGAATTTATACGGCGAAGGAAAATCGAAAAAAGAAATTTCAAAATATTTAAAAATTTCAAAGACTACTACATAGGAGTAGGACTTTAAAGTACACCACAAATTAGACAAAAAATTAATGAAATTATGGTAGGATTTGGCGTAAATTGCGAATATAAAAACTAATTTTTGAGGATCATTTAAAAATACGCGTAAAACCAGCCAAAATGTGCAATCGTACATTTCATTTATTAAAGAATTTTTGGGTATAATTTAAACTTGAAAATTACAGATGTAGAAAACAAAGAACTAGGAGAACTATTAATTACCCGGGAGTTGTCAGTTAATTGTCAGTTGTCAGTTGTTAGTACGATTAGATGACTAGATTTTAGGGTGGATCCGAGATTTGCGGTGGTTGCGTTTGTTTTAACTGGCTCTACGCTCCAGGCCGTTTTGATAAACTCCTGTACTCACTAAAAATATCCCCCTGGACCCGTCCTACTCTGCGAATAAATTTATAACATTATGTTATCAGTACTGATGCTGCAATCTAATTGTGAATCTAAACGTAATCGAAGATTGACGATACCTGAATTGCGTACAGAACTTAATCGGTGCTATAAAAATTCCGTTTCTGGGAGTACAGTAAAAATTAATTAATGCGAATGTTGGCCGGGCTGCCAAAAGAAAATCACTTCTAAAATCAAAAAACAAGAAGATGCGACTACAGAGAGCACTTAGCTTATAAGAATTGGACAGCAGAATAATGGAATTCTATGTTGTGGAGCGAACATAATCCAAGTTTGAAATGTTTACTCAAAAACGAAAAATTTATGGTACTCACTGCATCGAAAGAAAGTTACAGGACTGTATTGTACCTCCGTTATGGTAGGGGAATGCTTCTCGGCGTCTGGCCCAAAAACAGGCGAATTCACATGTTAATAATTTAAAATACTACTAATTTTATTAAGTTTGGGTAATTAAATGAAACATTCAATTTTAGCACACCTTGATAAAATCGCAGGGAAGTCCACAGTAAAGTAAAATAAACATAATATGAAGATAAATGAAATGGATATACTCGACTAAGAACATTGGAGGTCTTTTATAATATAATAAATAATATGAAAATATCAAGTTGGTATTTATGTTAGTAACCTTCCATCTGTTTTACATTCGTAATTTTCGACTAGTAGTCCGGTCAATCTAGACATTCGAAGGTACACTAATTCCCAAAAAGCTGAAAATTGGTAAAATTGTTCAAAACATAATTATAAATGAAATTTAAAAAGTCCTCATCGATCCGGTACGTGGAAAAAATTTATTCGACGTCAAAGGTAAAAGAAATTGTTTTTTTGCGATTTTCAGCAAAACGGTAAGTTTTATCATAAAATTATCTCAGACAAAAATTGTAGATCATGTAATTATCTATAAAAAATGTATCAATACTTTTTTCCTAAGAAATGAGTTTATGAATGTTATCACGTTTATGCAATCGTTTCTGTTGGTCTTTCGCATCACAAAAAAAATTAAAAAATAGTGTTGATGAAAAGTTCAGTACCGGCTACAGACAATATTTTCGTAAAAACGATGAAGACAACGTCCAGGACAATGACAGGTTTGACGACGATGTTAATTCGAATGGCGATGATGATGAACTACATTGAATAAATTCTGTTTTTTTCGTATTTGTACTCTTTTTTCTCTTAATTTTAAGTTAACTTTTAAACAAGTTATGACTTTGGTTTTAACCATGTGAAAAAGCATCTCAAACTCAATCCGGATCGGCAAAAAAATTGAAAATGAGTTTTTAACAGCTAAGACCCCTTTTTTCGTAGACCAAGTCACATATATTGAATATAATTAATATAATATTATAATTCAAATATTTTTACTTATATTACAGCTTCAGTGATGTATGTATTGTAATGATATTTTTTTTTGCAATGCGTGGCAAACTTCAAAATAACCACCAATCTCTACGGCTTCCAAGTCGGAGAGCTAAGACTTCTCAGGAGCGGGTTCAAAATTCCAAAATAAATTACCAATCAACGAAATCCAATTTAAATAAGATTCTGATCAATCCAAAAAACTTAATAAATTCTCCAAATTAAATCCTCTTCAAAAATAATTAAAATAAAAATTCATGTCCAAAAATTAAATTATTACAAAATAAATTCTTGTTTCGTAAATAAATTCAAATTTAATTCAATGTAAAACCTTACTGCGCTCGTACTTTTAACTTTTACGCGTATCCAAATCGCCTTGTTATCACCATCTGGCCACACGCTCGTACAAATGCAAATGTAACTTTTAATTCTTCCAATTTTAAACCAATTTCAACTTTAAATAATTCAGATCCAATTTTTAATTTCAATTGCTCTTTCCAAATTTTACCAAATCAATTAAATCAATCCAAACTACTAATTCAATCAAAACCATCAAATCAACTACCGCTCGGTAGCAAAATTATCCAAAAATTACGCAATAATGCATTCGCATCAAAATTCACTTTATTCAATCAAAAATAATTCAGTACTCACAAATATCATTCACAATTTTAAACTTATATCAAAAAAATCTCAATAATCGCCTCGAGCTAACATGACACAACATGCTCGGGCGGGCGCTGTCGGCGCAAAAGCCAATATCCTCGTCGATTCGCCTCCACCTGTCTAATTCTCCAATCTTACAACTTAAAATTATTTAAAACAAAATAAAACTTTCATCAAAATGTACGGGGTAGGTGCGAATCCTCTTTTGCACCACAGTATATACGTGGCGTACGTATGCATATGATGACAATTCCAACTTTTCCAACTTTTTGAATCGTTATATCTCAGAAACGGTGGCTCTTAGGAAAAAAGTATTCATTCATTTTTTATAGATAATTATATGATCTACAATTTAGTCTAAACTTATTTTATGATAAAACTTACAGTTTTGCAGAAAATCACGAATACCAATTTTTTTGATCTTTGACCTCGAATAACTTTTTTTCCACGTACCGGATCGATGAGGACTTTTTAAATTTCATTTATAATTATGTTTTGAACAATTTTACCAATTTTCAGCTTTTTGCAAATTACTGTACCTTCACTCTAATTTTTTGTACTAATTTGACCGGACTATAGGTTATTTTAGAGTTTTATTAGGAATCTTACTTGGACAGAAAATGAAAAGATCCAACTTTTGGAAGCTCTCCGAAAATATGGAGTTCACAATTTGGAAGTTATAGCAGACCATGTTGGTTCCAAAACAGTTGCAGAAGTTAAGTATGCAATTTACTTATACGAAAATGCCGCCAGAGAATCTCTGAAAGAAGTTCGCTCTGCAAGTAGAAATGCACCAATTGATCAATGAAAAATAATGAATAAAATAAAAATAATAAAATAAATAAAAATAGTGATGATTATAACAAATATTGAATCGAACAAGTTGGATTCGAAAATACAAAATTGCTCCTCACATTTCAGTGTATTCTGCCAATATCAAAAACTGAACTATTAGCAAAAATATATTCAAATACAAAGATCTAAAAATATCGTTTTTTATCATTTACATTAGCAAATATTTTTGTGTAAAAAATTTAGATTTGTGTTTATTTTCAAAATAAACCAGTTACTCAGACTACGTCAACATTATTGATCTAGGCAGTTCAGGGTTGACAGTTTAAATTTTTGATGATTTTGTGATATCAATAGTCAAAATTTTAGTAAAATGAAATTGAAAGAAACTGATGAAACCAAAAATTCAAACAAATCCGAAGAACCAGAAGATTGCTGTGGCAAACCAAAACGGAAACGACGCTGCGATGCTGGAAAAAAACGGGGACCAAATAAAAAAAAGCGTGGCTGCCCTCGTCCTCCATCGTGTGGTAGACTCTGATAATGGAGAAATGTCTGACAGTAATTGAATGGCTAATTGCAGAAAGGGGACATGTCACATTTCCAAAAATGTTCAGGAAATAAAAAAAACTGTGTGATTACTTAAAAGTCAATCTTTTTTATTCAAATTTTTGGCAAGACATGCCTTAGAAGATCTACTTCGAATTAGGATATAATGCATTTAATTTTTGTTTTCTCAATTAGATCAACTGCCAAATTAGAGATATGGACATGTGTCTTTTCTGCAGTAAAAGACAAAACAATTATTTTTTTTTAAGTATTTTATTAAAAAATAGTAAAAATACAGTATTATTCATCGTTGTCTTCATTGTCCTTAATTGGCTACGCTGTAATTTCTTTCCAAAATCCTTCATAAGCACCTGGGATGAATTTGATCGTATTTTTTATATCAGCCATCTTCTTTTTATTAATTAATCGGATTCAGATAAATTTGCGTTTTTAATGACACCAATGTATTTATTTAATATTATGAATAATAGGTTAAGATAACATGTACTATGTTTAACCGACAGACTAGCAGTTTGCTATCATTTTACTGCAAAAAAAATTATATGTCCTGGACAAGTCCTGTTTATGTAGTAACTGAATTCTTTAACAGCTCACAGTATCAAGAGGAATAATATAATATGTTACATTTTTGCAGTACATTGTGCGTCTAGGCATCTAGATTAGCAAAATATCAAAATTTCAATTTCATAAAAAATGTGACATGTCCACTTTCTGCAGTTAGCAATTCAATTATTCATCATGTTCCACAATTTCACTCGACTATAAACGTCGCCGTAGAAATTATAATCAACGCTACCGTACCTCTAGAAATTAACCTAATGTGTATTAACTATTAATATTATGAATAATAAAATTTATATCTTTAAATTAAATTTTACTTCTAGCTTTGGATATTTAACATTATTTGACTAAAAAAAACATTGTAATTCTAAAAAATCAGAATTTGTCCAATTTGGTCAAAAATTGGAAGGGATGATTATTTTTGTGCCTTTTTGCAAAAATCAAATTTTAACACGCTATTTTTGCAATTTTCTCGAAAATAAAGTCCCGCAAAAAAAATGTTAAATAGCAACCTAGATTTAAACCTTTTATTGTCTAAAATCAACGGCTTTCGAGTTATGAATTAAAGTAAGTAACAAAATGTTGAAAACTCGCGTTTTTTTTGATTTTTTTCGTAATCCTCTATCTTTTAAACGAAACATTTTACAAAAAATCTGACGCCCCGTTCCGAATAGGAAATTTAACGGACTACAACTTTTGTCTAGTAAAAATTTTTGAAAAACCAATCCATTTCACAGAAAATAATAAGGCAGCTACAAAAAAAATTAAATTCACGAAATTATTTTTTTTTGTAATATTTTATCTAAAATAATTATGTAGATCACTAAAAATCTTTTTATTTCAGCTTTTTTTATCCTTATTTTAACTAATCCTAATTTTAACAATATACCCGGTTTGAAACCAGAGCTTTTTCTCCATTTCAGATAACAATAAATAAAGTTGGTTTCAAACAACAAATTCAAAGTTAGAGAACTTTTAGAATAGAGTGTATTGTATATTTTTATTTAAACAAAAGAAACCAGTTACGCAGGCTACGTCAACGTTGTTGATACGAAGCTGAGCGGTGTTGACAATTTAAATTTTTGATATTTACTACCTGTTTAAAATTTTAGTGAAATGAAATTAAATAAAATATCGAAACCCAAAGAAACCAATAAAACCGAAGATGCAAATAAAACCGAAGAACCGGAAGATGGCTGTTGCAAACGAAAACGACGCTGCGATGCTGGAAAAAAGCGGGGGCCAAATAAAAAAAAGCGTGGCTGTCCTCGTCCTCCATCGTGTGGATCGTGTGGTAGACAGGCAGTAGACTCTAATAATGGAGAAATGTCTGACAGTAATACCACAGAATGTAATACATCACATTCCTCAATTCGTGGTTCCCCCGATAAGAAACGTCGCCGTAGAAATCCTAGTAATCGCCGTAACACTAAAAATTAACCTAATGTGTTGTCGTGGTTCAAAATGGTTGCGACCCACCCTGTGCATATTGATAAAAATTTTGTTTGTAAATAATTTTGAGTTGCAAGACTGTAAAAATTGGACAGGTGGGGGCGAACCGACGAGGAAATTGGTTTTTTTGCCGTTGAGCCGCGCGAGAGAGCGAGCGGGCCGATTTATGGCTTGTTAATTTTTGACTCAAGTGATTTATTTTTGAGATTTGTGATATTTTTGAAGTTGTGAGTTATTATTTTTGATTGAATAAATGATTTTGATGCGAATGCATTAATTGCGCAATTTTTGGATTGATTTTGATAAATTTGGAGTTTGGATGATTTTTATGAACGGCTACAGAACGGTAGAAAATTTGGATTGATTTGATTGATTGGATAAAGTTTGGGAGAAGCAATTAAGGTTATAAATTTGAATTTAAAATTGGAAAATTTGAAATTACATTTGTTCGAGCGTGTGGTAGATAAAAAGATAAGCCGACGATTTGGATAGGCATAAGTTCGAAAGTGTAAGCCCATTTAAAATTTAACATAAAATTATATTTGAAATTATTTATGATTATGGATTGGATTTATTAATTATTTTTTTGAGAAGATTATTTTCGAAGAAATTATTTGTTTTGCATTGGATAAAATTCTTTTAGTTAATTTGAAAACGCAGGAACCCTTCACCCTTGAAAATTCCCAACTGCTCCCGCAAAGAGTTGACTCGAGTAAATAAACAGTGCGGCTAGAAAATAACATTACATCTTTTTGGCACCACGGCGCAGGGACGTTTCGTTTTTTTTTTGAAATAGTCTAAGATGGATAACATATTAGCCTTTTTAAAGGAGCAGGACAAAAAGCAGGACAAAAATACGAGGGAGTTAAAAGAAAGCATAGCAAAAATTGAAACAAAGTTAAATGAACAAGACAAAAAGCAGGACAAAAACACAAAAGAGTTAAAAGAGAAAGTAGAAGGGGTTTTGAACGAAATAAAACAAAATTTAGTTACTATGGAAGGGGAAATTAAAAACACAAATGCAAGGGTTGATCAGGTTGAGTTAGAATTAGGTAATATAAAGGTGGATTTAATGCCATTAAGAGAATTGGGGGGAAATTTAAATTTGAAAAAAAAAAGATTAGAAAAAGAGATTAGTGAAAGGATGGAGGAATTAACAAGGGGAGAAATTCAAAAATTGACAGGGAAAATAAATGAAATGGGGATAGAAATGAAAAGAGAATCTGTAGGTAATATGCAGGAGGAAATAAAAAAGGCCACCAAGACCTTGCACAAAGATATTTTTGACCAAGTTATAAATAAAACGGTAGAAAATGGTGCACTATTAGAAAAAGCTGAAATAATAAATGAGATAACAACTCAAAGGGATGAAATAGTGGAAATCAAACAAACAGTACAGTGGCATGACCACAATATTGAAAAATTAAAAAAAGAAATTAGCACTAATCAAGAAACAACTAAAGGGAAAATTGATGCACTTAGGATGGGAAACCAAACGTTTACATTCGGTCCCATGAATAGTACGATGGGCAAAACAATACAGGGAATGTCATGTTGTTTCAGTAAAGATCAAAAATTTAAATTTTATGGGCATTCATTAAATGGGTTAAATCCGAAACAGTTCATTAAATATGCTAGACCCATTGCGGAATTGGCTGATCGCCAACAGTTGAAAACCCTCATAGGGACAATGTTAAAAGGAAATGCGGAGGAGTGGTACGGAATCGTACAAGAACAGTTTCATACTTTTGATCAGTTTTCTAAGTTGTTCTTATCAAGGTACTGGAACAATAAGGGAGTGGGTGTAGTATTTTGTTCTGTTCGGCACCCACAAGGAAATATGAGTGAGCGTTATGTTCAAGAAACCGTTAAATTTTTGAGACTTCTTGTGTATCGTGATCAAACATCATGGGTCAATTATATTCCGTTAGTGGAAAAGTTTATAAACGACACGCCGAGCTCAGTTACTGACTATTCTCCCCGGTTCATTATGTTCAACGAACATCCAGAAAGACCATGGGTTGTGGACCAAGACATCGATTACTATGAAATATTAAAACAAGTTAAACAAAAATTAAAAAATAAAAGTGAGAATTACTTACGTAGGGCTAATTCAAAAATAAAAAAGAAATGTTCATTTCAAGTGGGTGATTTAGTCATTATTCGAAGTCTGAGAGTAGGGATCAGGTCTAAGGACCAATGTCAGAAACTGCAACTTCCTTTTGAAGGCCCATATGAGGTAGACCACGTTAACGAAAACACGTATTCTCTTAAATATCCAGACAGTGGAAAGATCAGGGGCAAATTTCACCTTGATATGATTTACGCTTATCACGACGCCGATGAAACCATGGGACGAATTCCTAAAATTGGAATTAAATTTTACAATAATTTTGCATCTATTAAATAGAAAATTTTAATTTCGTTTAGTTATAAAAAGAGGGGAAGAATTTTAATTTAACAATGAATTTTAATTTAGTTTATTTATCATTTTAAGAAAGGGGAAATTTAGTTTAGCAGATAATTTTGTAAAAAAAAGAAGAAAATTTTTATTATTTGAGGTAGTATAATACCTGATCACCACGAAGGGTTGTTTCAAAAACAATTTGCTGTCCTGGCTGTGCTCTCTCCATCAAATTATCTTCAAAACAAGGGGAATAAAGATGTCGTGGTTCGTTAGGTTTCTTTTGCACAATTACGATGTATTTTTGACTTCTTGCAATAACTTTGTTTTGACGAAATCTGCTGTCAACTTTATACCAGAACTTTCAATTGCCATTATCATAGGTTTGTATTCATCAGTCAATCCTGCGAGTAGAAATATTGCTAACCATTCATCATCTATAGCAAACTGAATGTTAGTCAATTTCTGTGCGGTGCTCATTATCTTGTTGACATAATCTTCGATGGAATCGCTATTTTCTAAACTAGTAGTAACCAGAGTTTTCATTAGGTTAACTTTTCGCGATAAGCCGGAATCGTTAAATGCGGACT
Source organism: Cantharis rustica (assembly GCA_911387805.1). Lineage (NCBI taxonomy): Eukaryota > Metazoa > Arthropoda > Insecta > Coleoptera > Cantharidae > Cantharis > Cantharis rustica. Next base: position 45,255,924 of record OU426879.1, read on the forward strand.
GTAACTTTTCCCATACATCTTTTGCGGAAGTTGCGTTTTCAATATGCACAAAATTGATCGGATCAACCATTAAAATTATCATTGATTTAGCTTTCACTTCGCGTCGTAGATTAACAGCGGGATCTGTCGTCGGATCTTTACCTTCAACACAACTCCATAAATCTTCCAGTTCAAGATATGTTTTCATTGCAAATCGCCAAGTGTTGAAATTTTCTCGTCCTATCAATTTTCCAATCATTGATATACCGTTGTTTGCCATCGCGCTCGGAAAAATGTATAACTCTTGTTAATTACAATCACAAAGGGTTCGGTACAATTTTTTTTTTATTTTTTTGCGATGGCCTGAACAAATCTGTATTTTTAGAGACAACTATATGCTGGGCCCATAACCTTTTGCACAATTACGATGTCTTTATTAGATAGAACAACTAATTATTCACAACTATTCATTTACCAACATATTCTATAAGTACATGTCAAATATCAATAATAAACAACAAAACAGCCAACTTTATCTGAACTCTATCAACCAGCATGTTTCTCATTGGTTAATCCCAACAGTTTCTCTCTGCCCAACGCGATAGTTCGGGTCAATTTTGTTAAATGTCTGCAAAATAAAAAGGTTTGTTGAGGGGAAAATTATAAAAGACCAAAATGATACTCACACACGACACATTTACACCTAATTATTTTGTGATAAGTTAAGGGAACAGCTGTGCTGCGCGAGTGCTACCGAATGGTGATACCTGCAACTAAATAAATACAATAACTTGCGAAACATCCGGTACATAGAAGATAAAACTTACAATTTTTCAAAAAGACGACGAGGTTTGCAGTGCCCTTTGGATAAGCTCGCTTCCTGCGATAAGCCCGAGTGAGGTGGACGTGAAATTTTACGTCTAAAAATTTGGATATTTGCGATTTATGAAAAGCTACACCTTTTTGGAAAGCGAATTTTGTGAATTATTATTCGAGGCCGTTTTGGAAACAGTAAGAGCAATCATATTGTTTAATTTGGATGATTCCTGAGGATTTAAAGATATTCACATGTGATCAAGTAAAATTAAAAATTACAAGGACGACGCCATTTTTATAAAACTGGAGATCGACAGAAAAGTCAATGAAATTGATTTTTTTACTTACCGTAATTTTTATCTGTTTATAAGGTGTTAAATATCGACAAGAAGCGATTAGTCGGCACAATACGACGAGGTATCACAAAAATTTGAGGACGCTAACCGAATTGATTGTTAGAGATTGCACACTTAAAAAAGACGACCTGGTGGCATACAGCAGCAACAGATAAATGCCATTTGCGGCCATGATACAATAAAGTTTTAAGATATGATACTAAGGAGTCTCAGTTACGTTCGGTTCTGCGCACAACGTCACGCGGTAAGGACACGCCCACTTTATTTAAATACAGATATGGAATTTATACGGCAAATAAGGCCAATGAAATTAAAATTTGTGATTATTTTTAATTTTAAATCACAAATAAATTATTCTGCCATCATAAGGAAGAAGGCAGTGTTTGTTTAGAAATGGTTTAGGTATGGCAGTAAGTACATTTTCTTCAAAATTGAGCTATTTTTATTCATAGCTTTTTACGCTGATTTCAAAAATATAAATTACTCAATTTTGAAAAAAATGTATTTACTGCCTTCTTTCTTATAACTGCAGTATTGAAATAAAACACATTTAGTAATAAGATTATAAAATAATATTTATTTAATATCCTAAAAAACAGTTTCTCACAATAAAACATAACATTCATTAAGAAGCCAAATTAACCAGAAGGCATACATTTTAAAATTTTATTTCATTTTACTGACTATTTAATTTTACAAACTATATTAAGCCCTAAATTTTATTTTATATATTGTCAGATTTTTATTTCTTTTCTTCGCTTCAATGTTTCATCGTTAACCTTATCATACAAGTAGATTGTGCGAAATTTTATTTCATCGAATGACAGTATACAGACTTTTTTCATATTGTTCATCTCTTGCAGTTTGATTACATTAAATATTGGTTTCAAGATACCAGGTAAAATTTAATTTTTTTTCGACCACGATCGAAGTGTTGATACAGCTGGAAAAGGATATCCTTTTTTTAGCAGCAACCTATAAGCTCGAAGATCAGCGGAATGAACAACGATTGCTTTAGATACATCTTTAATTGACCATCGTGGACGTCTTTTGGGATTTTTAAGCTTTTTGATTTGCTCAGAAGTAAATGAACTGCTCAGAGCTTCGACCTCGCTTTCCAATCGTACAATCTTCTTCTTTAATTCTGCTATGATTTCATTACGGTTATCAACCTCTGTACTACTTCTAAAAATATTAAGAATATGTAGGCATATTATCACTTAATATAATAATTTAACTATAATTATGTTAATATTAGATTTGCTATAATAAAAATAAGAATTACCCTATATCTTTAGTCAAAATATTAGTTTATATAGGATTGTTATCCAGAATAACATTCACCCTCGGGAGAGTTTCTACTGCTACTACCAACACCGTTTCTAACAAATTTATAAAATAAGCCATAAGTAAGTATTTCTACTTGAATTAAAATAATAACTATACGTACTTACTCTGTTTGAATTGATCGTTCCTTTAAAAGTACATTAACCAAATTGGAACGTTTCTTTTTAGCAATCCGCTGTTGCCTTTGAGATGTAGAAGCAGTAGTAACAAAAGCTGATGGTTTCGGTAGATTTTCAGTAGGAATCACTCCTGGCTTAATCAGTGGGCAATTCCTTGGGATAGGACATCCCAGAAGTTCATATTTCAAGTTACGAGCATAATCAGTCTTTAAAATGCATTGAGCACACTCTTGAATTTTTCACGTTTACATTGTCTTTACGACTACAAGCTATTTTCCAAGCCTTACAAAGTCCCGGGTCAGTCGGAAAACGAAAAAACAGCACATCGCCTTTGTTATAATGTTTGGCTCCATCGTCCATATTACAACCAAATATTGCACACCGCATTATTAATGTAAGGTAAATTACTGATTCACAACAAATCACAAGCAAAAACAATAACAAAATTGAAAAAATTCGAAACCGTTCTGTGGGCGCGCACAGAAAACCGTATGCGTTTGAAATGTTACTTACCGCGTGACGTCACAATTAAGCAAGATGGCGCTAAACCTGCGCAATATCATACCCGGTAATTTATTGTATCATGATTTGCGGCAACAAGCGAAACAAGGTGGCGATATACCAGGTAATTCACAAGTTGTTTACCATAGTGAAATTGACTATTTATTTCAAAATTTTTATTATAAACTTTTTACATTTGCATTATAATTTTTGTCGACTTACATTATTTACACTGCAGCGTATGTTAGCGAAATTTAGGATTCTTTTAGTTTATTTAAATAAAATTTCGCAACCATACGTCGTACACATTCACACACAGGGTCTTAGAGCGGAATCTGTCGCTAAAAAAAAAAATTGTTCTCTCAATAAAATCTAGTTTCTCGTTATTCAGGGTAAAAGTATTTTTATTTATCGTTTCATTAAAAGAAGGAAAAAGAGATATCTAAGGAACCCACTATTCTGTTTAATCTCATGCTCTCGGCTGCAATAAGTTAGTCGGGAAAACATTAGCTAGTGCCGGACAGGTATAATATAAAAATTTACGAAATCCCACTACAGTGTACTATATAAACATTAAAATTTATATATTTAAATGGCATTTTACTTCTAGCCCAGAACATTTAGCATTTTTGAAAAAAATATTGTAAATCTGAAAATTGGCTTAAAGAATCTTCAATCATTTAAAGCTTTCTGAATATCAAAATGTGTCCAATTTGGTCGAAAATTGATGGAGATTTGATTTTTAAGTTATTTTTTGCTATTTTGAAAAAAGCAAATTTCGACGCGCTATTTTTTCAATTTTTTGTCGGCCGGATTTTCAAAATGTTAATCACATAATCCTTTTGAATCTTCGGGCTAGTACTTTGAATGAAGAAAGACTTGATTAACTTTCTATAAAATTATTGAAACTATGTACATTATAAGTAAAGCAAAAAAAAATTTTATATAAGCTTAAAAATAAATGTATTTTTTGATTGTGCACTGTCATAATTTAGCTAATGATTATCATTTCAGCCTTTTTAGTTTCTTAAATAAACATATTTTAAAATTACTTGTTTTGGGAAAATTTCGAAAAATATCTGAAAGTTTCAGTATTTTCAAAATGACGAATTTTTCGGCAGAAAATAAAATGTTTTTTTAACTTCATATGAGCTTTTTTGTGAACTAAATTACATGTGTTGAAAAATCGTCATAAGATATACGACGCTCTTGGGCTAAAATTAATGCGCTCCTCTTCAAAAGAAAATACACAAATACAAAATAGAAAAAGTCAATTTATTACTATTATCCTAAACGAAAACATAAAATTTATACAAAAATAAAAAATATATACAGGGTCTCTCCGGATACACTTTACATAACTCTTAGGTGGTGATAGAGGACATTTTTCTAAGAAACATTTTTTACAAATTCTTTTTTATAAATTCAATCCTTCGAGAGTTATGGCTCTTTAAAACATTTTTTTTAATTTCCACTTTCACGTGGCCATCCCCCGGAAAATATTAATTTTTTATTAAAAATGGATTAGTGCTTTTTTAAAAAGCGTGAAGTAATCTACAAACTAGATTTAACCATTTTTTGTCTAAAATGAACGGCTTTCGAGTTATGAATAAAAGTAGGTAAAAACATGTTGAAAAATTTGAGCTCTTTATATTTTGGTTTGTTTCAAAACTCTGTATCTTTTAAACGAAACATTTTACAAAAATTCTGACGCCCCATTCCGGATAGGAAATTTAAGGGGCTATAACTTTCGTCTAGTAAATTTTTTTGAAAAACCAATATATTTCACAAAAAATCAGAAAATAATAAACAAGGCAGCTACAAAACAAAAAATTAAATTCACAAAATTTTTATTTTTATTGAAAAATTATTTTTACCACTGACTGTTTTTTTCAAAAGCACAGGGTATATGAAGTTACTATGTACAATCTGTGTTTATTTATTTATTTATATATTATATTGCTATGCCCCCAACTTTGCAAATTTATGTATTTTCACTTTCTTGTGAAATTTGCTGAGGTAACACAGATTATTTAATAGCTATGAGTTCTTCTTCAATTGATTAATTTAAATTAAATTGAAAATTTCTGTCGCGTAAATATTTAATTTCAAAATGTGCAACATTTACCTTGTAATGTGTGGCCTTGCAAGCCTCCATAGTATACCAGCTGGCTTCAGTACGCCTGGTTAAGCAAATTTGCGATGGTAACTTTAATGCAACGAATATTTTCTGCTTTCTTCAAGTTTTCCACTTTATTGGCACTTCACCTTATAAATTTAAATAAAAACATCAAATCAACTTAACTCATTTTATTGATTTTAAACAATTAACAATTTAATTTTCATTGCGGGAATAATGTTCGTCCGCTCGTCTATTCGACGTCAAGGCCTCTGCCCAAGTCTCTTACAACCTACAACCTTCAAGCCCCACTCTCTTTTCTTTATACTTCTCCCACCTTATCTACAGCTAATAATTTAACAGACATTTTTTTATACAATATTATAAATAAATAAACAATAAAACAAATTTAAACTTTAAAATAATTTACAATATAATTGAATTAATGTTTTTATAGTTTCAAAACACGACAATATATATTGTCATGTCCCTGGCTATGTTCAAAACTTATATAAAATTTCGCTTACTAATTAATTAATCCAAATGTACTGGGCATTCATTTTTAGTAGCAATCGACTCTTCAAAGTTTTATAAATTGTAAATTAAAATTTTAAATTTAATGCTCACTTTTGTTAGTTTTCTTTTATTGCATGTGGTATGTGGTGTTATGCAGCTGGCTTAATCACGCCTGGTAACACAAATTTTGTTGCGATGCAATCCACCTTTGCATCGACCAAATTGTCACAAATTCTTCCTCTTTGCCAATCCACTATCGCACTTCACTTTAATTAAAATAAAACAAAAACTCAACTTAACATAATTTATTTATAAAATAATAAAAGCAATTTTCAATCATCGGGTATGGCAACTTCCGCCAGGCACCACGGCCTTCGCCTAGTTGTCCTTGCATCGACCTGCTGGTCCCACTCCTACTCTCACTTCCCCTACCTTTTATTTTCATCAAAACTTAACAACTTTATACAATGTTTTAAATAAATAATAACAAAATTGAATTTTAAAAAATTATTTAGAAAATAAATCAATTAATGGTTTTTTTTTGTTTCGAAACACGACAATATGTTTGTGTCACCGTATCTCCCGAACGGTTACAGGCAGCAACGTACATTTTTGACAGCATGTTTGTAAAGACCAGGGGAGTGTTCCTGGCTGGTCAAATACAATTTTCACCCATGAGAAGAAATTCTATCTCAGAAAACTATCTCTACACTCTCCCCCCCCAAACCCCAAAATTTATGCACTCGCCCCTGCACAATCCTCTGTATTAAATAACTAATAACTAATATTAATATAAATTTACTACCATTTTGGCTGAAAATTCACCACCATTATGGCTGTTAAATTCATATCATTCGCTAACTATTCGCGCTACCATATCGGCTGACTGGATCACGAAGCGGTTTAAAACATATATTACTTTCTCTATACATTTTGACAAAATATACTCCAAAAAGAGTGAAATAAAATAAAAATTAAAAATTTTGAAAACCCCTGACTGTAAAAAAATTCTAAAAATAAAAATTAATATTAAAAGCACCTTACTTTAAAAACTATACTGTTCCCTTTAAAAAGAAAAAAGCAATTTTTTTTCTTCGTTCAACAACAAATTCTCAGACCCCCCCCCCCTCCCCACTACAAAATTTAAACATTAATTTTGAAGTCAGGGGAAACGGAGAATGTTTAATATGGAATGTATAAACAGGTTTCGTAAGTGGAACAAATCTCCGTTTCCGCCGACTTCAAAATTAATGTTTAAATTTTGTAGCGAGGGGGGGGGGAGGAGTCTGAGAATTTGTTGTTGAATGAAGATGAAAAAATTGCGTTTTTCTTTTTAAAGGGAACAGTATAGTTTTTAAAGTAAGGTACTTTTAATATTAATTTTTATTTTTAGAATTTTTTTACAGTCAGGGGGTTTTAAAATTTTTAATTTTTTATTAATTAAGGTTAAACTATTACATTATTTAAGTAAATTTTCAAAATGACTACCCTCATTTTCAATACACGGTTTTGATTGTTTTAAAAGATGTATTAATTAAAAAAATAATTTTTCAATAAAATTAATTAATTTAATTTTTTGTTTTGTAGCTGCTTTCTTTATTATTTTCTGATTTTCCGTGAAAAGAATTGGTTTTTCAAAAAAATTTTACTAGACAAGAGTTGTAGCCCGTTAAATTTCCTATCCGGAATAGGACGTCAGAATTTTTGTAAATTTTCGTTTAAAAGATACAAGAATTTTGAAAATAACCAAAGTAAACAAATCTCGAATTTTTCTTCATTTTTTTACTTACTTTAATTTCTAACTCAAAAGCCGTTAAGTTTAGACAATAAAAGGTTTAAATTTAGTTTGTAAAAAATATTTTTTTTTTAATTTTAATATCTATTTTTAAAAAAGAATCCGACGAAGGCTGATTAATTTTTCAGGGTTTAAAATAAATATTCACTTTGAAATTAAACGAGAAATCTGGAATCCATTCCAAAATCAATTTTTCCAAATTATTTCAATTTTTATAACATCATGGAAACAAATAATATCATACGAATTTAATAAGCACTAGAGATAATATTATATTATATTTTTTTTCAAAATATAATTTTTAATAATTTATTCCAGTAATATTCTACTAATATTCCAGTATCTAGCCTGGTAATTCAGATCACAATTTATTGCAAAAAATGAAATGCTGTAGTTCAAACCTTGTTTGGCTTATCTTAGGCTTAAACTTCCAACTGACATCGAAATACCGACCCTTAAACCTAGCAATCGTGATTGATTTGTCATCGTCTGTATTGTAGTGATATTTTTCATAAACCACTTTTCCTTACCACGCACGGCGTAGCTCTGATATGCGAGAGTAGAGAAACTTTTTAGGGTGGTAGGTTCAATGTTCGTTAAAAAAAATCTTAATACCAGAATTCGATTTTAAATTATTTGCAATCGAAATTATTTTAAGCTGCAAAAATTTTTAAACTTGATCAAGCATCGAACTTATAATTTCAAATTATCAACCAAATTTCTTCTAATCCACACGTCGCTCTTTTAAATATAATTTCATACACAGTAAAAAATTTTGTCGTGTAAAACATCTAGTGTAGTTGGTAAATAATTTAGTGTTAATTTTTAGTGTATAATTTCTCTCTACTTTATATTTCACACTAAAATGATTAATTCTAACTAGACGCTAAAATAAGCGCTATGTAGAGTGAATCTCAACCTTGATAGATCGAATCTAGTAGGTGTTAGGTGACATTACTATAATTACCGATGATAAAAACGCAAAAATGGCACATTTTATCAAAGTTTGTTGCCGGTGATTCCCGGATAAATAAAAACGTTGACCATTTGCTATTGAAGATTACCTTCGTGTTAATATAAAATTACATTCATCCGAGTGCAGTGAGCAAGTTAATATTGTTCTAGTGTTTCAGTTCAAATATTTTTTTAGTGTTGGAAATTAATGAAAAATCGTTGGAATTTAACGTATTAAAAGAATTTCCAAGATTTCTCCATCATTCGTGGTCTGTAAGTTTTATTATCTTTATGTGTTTGTACTGTTACTGAAATATAAAATTTTGCTTTAGATCGAGGAAGATTTTCAACAATTATATCCAGGTATTCAAATAAATTTTGAAGAGATATTTGGTCAAGATATAAGATAAAATTATTAAAAATACCAAACTACCGTAATATACCCGAACCCTACAGTTATTTCAGAATATGAAACGGAATTCAGTAGTATGTGAAGTTGTTATTATTTTTAACATTAGATTTATGAACAATTTTTTTTTTAGATTGTTGGAATAGGGCAACTAAAGTATTATTTCTCTTCCAAGTAAAACAATAAGAGGAAACGTATCAAAACTTATGCAACGCTGACGGACAAATTAATTACTCTTCAACCTGCAAGTTATTGTAAAATACAGTGGACGCCGCTTATTGGAATCATGGTTCAAGTTATCATTCGAGTATTATTATCACTTTCACGAAGAACGGGCTGAAGGAATATGACTACAAGCAAAAAATATCCTTTATTTCAAAAATTGGGTTTATGTTATTAATTGTTTTTCTGATGTTTTCTTCTACCGAAAATGGAGTCCGTTTGCAGTTACAAGCATTTTTTTAAATTTTTCACACAAATCGGGGAACCACCCAGACTTGACTGGTGTATTATAGCAGAAAGTTGCCAGAATGTTGACAACGCACTATGATTTAATCTGTTCTATTTTAAAATTTCACAATATGCGACATAAAAAATGTTTTTTGATAAAAATAATTTTTTGTGTTTTAATATTTTTAATTATGTAATATATATTTATAGTAATAAGTACTCTAATTAATGTGTTTAATTCACATGTGGTCAGGTAAATTTTACATCTAAATAAAGAAATTTTTACACTACAATATGTATTTTATTTATAGGTATAGTGTATTACTAAACCCTAGATTAATTTAAAATATACCCTAATTGGTGTTTTAATTCAATCTATTCATCTAAAAAAGTACTTATACTAGAGTTAATAAATTATCTGTTTAGTGTGTTTATCTAATATAATTATACACAAAATAGTGAAAATTAATTTAAATTTTCATTTTATTTTAACACTAAATTTTGTTTTGTGTACCCGAAATAAGGTTAAAATTTTAACAAATTTTGGTGAGCTCTTTACACTACACTTGATTAAAACTTTTAGTGAAAAATTTACACTAAATTGAGTGGACCTATATGAACACAAGCTAGTGTTTTTTGGTGTAAAATATTTACTCTGTAATTTTTACTGTGTAAATCCGAATATTTCAATTAAATTACTATCAAGTCCAAAATTAAAATTAACCCCAATCAAACAAAAATCACTCATAAAAAAAATTCAAATTTAATCATTGCAAAAAAATCCAAAAATCTCGGCTGCGGCCACTTTCGATCAAAAATACTCTCAATCAAAATTCGAATCACAATACTCAAAATAATTTCACTATTTCAAAAAAAATATTTCTTACAAAATATTAAAAATCCACGGAGCCAAAAGTCAATCAACCACTCTGGCGGCCATCTTCTGCAAAAAAGCCCCTACTTTTCTCAACCTTGTAACAAACCGCCCATAAATTCGCAAGCATAAACAAAGGTAATTTATGCAAATTTAGCATAAACGCAATAAGCGACCGATCAAAATCTTTTATTTTATATAAGTTACCTTTTTCAAATTGCGAATATAAATAAGTAAAACGTAATTAGTTAATAATTATACAATTAAGATAAATATGTAAAAAGGATGGGAAGCGCATATTTCAAATTATATTAAAACGGCCACAAAGTTTCACAACTTAAGTGGTTGACGAATTTAACCTAAGGACTTAAGAGGGATTCATGAATTATGGGACAGATATGTCTTTTTAAAAACTAATTAGAACTAACGAATTTTGACCTTATTGACTCTAAATTTGAGGAAACCGAACATACAAAGTTCAAACTTACACTAAAAAAAAGCGTAATCTTTTTGCTAGAAAAATCTCATGTTATGTGCCAAAAATCTTGCAAAATAACTAAGAATTACGTTATTAAACTAAAAATCAATTAAGTTGAGAAAAACTATAAAATTAATTTTTAAATAAACACATTTTAAACCATGAAAGTTAAACAAACCAGTCACCTCAAAACTTTTCTAAAACTATATAGTAAAAATTCAAATTATAAATAACTATTGGAAATCACTGGTTAAAACTTAAAAATAAGGGGAAGATGAGAGCAAATTCATTAGAATATCGATTTGAAGTGACCGTCTCGACAACTAATTGATATGTGTTAAAAGATTTACCTTCACAAACAGTGAATAACAAACATTCTTCTAATAACGTACACACAAGCTTGAAATTCAAGTCAACTTTTTGGGTGCACTGATTTAAATTCGACGTTCGCGAATATTTTTGCTAAAATTCTTGATTACAATCAATATATTGTCATGTGTCGTAACAACAAAAAAAAAATAAGTAAATAAAAATAAAATAAATAATAGGACAACTGCCTTATAAGAACAGTAGCTGGAGTAGTTTAAAATTAAAATTGTCAATAGTTTGAAATTGTGAGACCATTTATAAAATAAAAATTTAAATAAGAACGTAAGCAATAAATTGTATCAAATACAGACCTAAAAATGTGAACGCACCTTGTAAAATAAAAGTGAAATTTAGAAAATTAGAAGAGAGTGGTTGGTAACATTTTTTTTCCGGATAAGAAAAAAGATAGAGAATTGGTGATAAAAGTAGAAGGTTGAAAATAAATTTTGGAAGAAAATTGTAAAAGAGTATTTTTGGTAATAATAAGCAGATTTTCTTGGTGAATAATTAAGAATTTGGATTATGATGATAGCGACCAAAATATGGAATCAAATTAGAAATTGTTGAAGATTGACGTTATGAGGTTATCGATCATTGTCGATTAATTATCCACACAAAGAAGGCAAAGTAGGAACAGGAGTTCACATGGTCTTGAGTGTTTGAGCTGTTGGAAAGTCAAGAAAAGAAGAAAGAAAATTAAGTGATATCACGGAACTATTACTGGGTGAGAGATCTTGTATTTTAACAAAGTGGTAAAATTTAAATTTAACTCTACGATTAATAATTATGAACTACACACATTAATTTTTACATTTTTCAATTTTAAGTTGTAACTTAAAGATTACAATATTTGAAAAAGGCTGAGATAATTGCCAATTTAATTTGTATGTTTGTAATCTTTAAAACAACCTACGTTCAGGTCCGGATTGTGGACAAAAGATTTTATTTTGTTTTAATAAATGGTCTTATTTGCTTTCAAATTAATCATTTAAATTTAATACAAGTTACAAAAATTTTGGTAGTTGATTGTGTGACAATCATAGAACCGGCTCCTGAGATTAAAGAGGTTGTTCCTGATGTTAGCTAGACCGTGGTAAGTTGCAGATAAATCAAATAATAATTATAAAATTCCATTGCAACTTTTTGGCGCCTCAACGTGGTGGGCAAAAATTAAATACACATTTAAAATTAATTTTGTTAATTTAAAAATTTAAAAAACAAAAACTAGATAAAGCATAGAATATAGGAACTATAAGATTATTTATATAAAATTTTACAAATTTAAAGTCAAGGTTAAAAATCTTTATCATATCAAATATTCAAGGCTAATTTGTTGTTTGAAATTTTCATAAATATTCAAAAATATGAATTCAAAAGATACTAGAGATGTAACTGAGATGCCAACAACTGGTCGAGAAGAAGAAACTCAGTCTTCTCTATTCGGGTCTCCACCGTATATGAGCACAAGAAGAGGTACTGAAACGCTACCGGATGTGCAAACAATGTTCATACAAATAAGCGAAAGATTAAATGAACATCGAGATGACATGAGAAAAGATTTAAAGGAGGTAAAAGACAGACTCGATGAAAACATAATAAAAATAGAACAACAATTAAATAATACACATATTCACATAGACCACCTACAAACGGAAATAAAATCAATGAAAGACCAAACAATTACAAAAGAAATATTTCAAGAACAAATGAAAACAACAGTTACAGAACAGCAATTAGATAATAAAATTCAGGGTATTCAAAAGAAACTTAAAGAAGAAGTACTAAACATGACACTTGATCCATCTTTTATCAAAGAAGACATATTTGCAAATAGAATAAAAGAAATAAATAAATCGCAAATAGAGGAGGCGAAGAAAGAAATGAGAGACCATGTTGTAGAACTAGAACAAAATGTAGCCTTAAATTTGAGAAGTCATGATGAAAAATTTAAAGAAGTCACCAATATTTTCCAAGAAGTCAAGGGTGATTTAAGTAAAGTAAATCAAACATATAACATTGATAACAGTCAGTTGACGAGTGGTATGTCCATGATTAGCGATATTACATGGAATTTAAATCAAAGCAAAAAGCTAGAATTTTATGATCGAGGAAGTTTGAACCCGAAACAATTTATCAAACATGTCAAAAGGATAACCGATAAAATAACAGAAGTGGATCAACTAAAAATCGTGATAGGGACAATGATGAAAGGAAACTCCGAAGAATGGTTTGGCATAATACAAGATAAATTTAACTCATTTGATGAATTCTCTTGTTTATTCTTGGCTCGCTATTAGGATGACCAAGCCCAAGAAAAGGTTCGCGATGAGCTTATGATAGGAAAATATGAAGGGTTAGGTAGTAGGAATAATTATGCAGAAAGAATCATCAATTCGGTACAGCAATTGGATCCTCCTTTTGCAGAAAAAGATATAATTCGATACCTTTCTCGTCATTATAATCGTGAAATTATGAACCGTATAACTATTGAAAATATAACGACCATCAATGAATTTAGTAATCTATTACGGCGTTTTGATAATAATTATATTGAAGAGCGAGTAGGAGCGCGAGATAATGTAAATAAATTTAATCAAAGATTTGTTAATTATCCGAATTATCACAATCATGAATTTCAAGAACAAATTAATAATTATAACGTTGATTATTATAGTAGACCAAATAATAGTAGAGGTAATGATTTAAATGGTCATCGAAATAATATTTACCACAATAATTATAGAAATAATTACAAAGTAAATCATGGTTCGTACTCAAATAATTATGAACAAAGAAATCGTTTTAGACATAACAATCAATCGAATTACAGAAGGGAAAACAATAATAACTATGGAAGAAACGAGAACAGACAATATAACAGATATAATTTTAGACCTCAATTTAACCGGGAAAATAATTTTGATCAGAACAGAAACGTAAATTTTAATAATAATACTAGTAACAATGAACAAACAACTACAAATCATATTGATAGAACAAATAATCGCGATGTCAGTATTAATAACTTAACTGTCCCCCCAACACAAGAAGTAGCTACCGTAGGGCCTAGCACTTCAAATTTTTAATTTGCGACAAACCAAAAGAGCTCATTGTAAATTCATATCAACATCCGCGTGAATTTATAAATGAGGAAAACATACAACACTCAGAGAATGAAAGTTTAAAAACGTTACCTTTCGTAAAAGCGACAATTAATAGTGTGGATGTAGAATGTTTAATTGACACGGGGGCAGAATTATCACTAATAAATCATGATATAATTGAGAATAATCAACAACAATTTAGAAATCAAATAATAAAAACAAAATTAGTAAATCTAGTAACAGCAAACAATAAAAAATTTTCTAGTATCAACAAAAATGTAATGGCAACAATTAGAATAGGTAGTAATGAGATCAAAGATAGCATTTTAATAATGAAAGGATTAAATTTAGAGTGTATCTTAGGTATGGACATAATTAGTAGATTTGGTATAGTAATTGATACTCCCAATAAAGTAATTAAAATACAGCAACAAAATATAGAGTGGATTGGCAATGATGATTTAATGGAAGAAAGAAATAAAACAATAATAATTAACAGAGTGCAGGTAGATAGAGATGTTAGTGATGTTAACTTAATATTAGATGGAAAATTAGGTAATCATTTTGAAGATAAGATTAGTATTAATAATAGGTTAGATGTAGAAAATGGGTTAGATAAGTTATGGAGAGGTAAATTATTAGATTGCGAAGTTAATTATATTCAAATTGTTAAAAATTTATTGGAAGAAAACCAACAGCTAGTAAATAATAAATCAAGTGTTGCCAAAGATTATGTCCATAAACTGTATGTCAGGGAAGACAAGCCTTTCAAGTGCAGAACATATCCAATACCTCATGCATACAAAGAGCAAGTGTGGGAAGAAATAAATAAAATGCTAAATGATCAAATTATCAAAAAAGCTTCTACCTCGTATATAAATCCTTTGGTAGTTGTCAAAAAACGAGACGGAAGCATTAGGCTATGTCTGGATGCTAGAAATTTAAATTTAATAACACGTCCTCAATATGAATCTCCAGAAGGTATAGAGACTTTGTTAGCTAGGCTGGGGAATTCAAAAATGTTTAGTAAGCTAGATTTAAAAAATTCATTTTGGTTGATAAAGTTAGATGAGGATTCTCAAAAATATACAGGCTTTTCTGTCGATGGTTATACGTTCATATTTAAAGTCGTTCCTTTTGGTTTGTCGACCAGTAGCGCTGCTCTTGTCAAAGCAATGCAAAATATTTTAAAACAATATAATGAGTTCTGTGGTCATTATGTAGATGATATTATTATTTTTAGTAAAAATCCCCATGAACATAATATTCATTTAAAAAAAATCATGAGGGCATTAAATGACGCGGGGTTAAAACTAAACTTAGAAAAATGTGAATTTTATAAAAGCAAGGTCAATTATTTAGGGTATAAAATATCTGGTAAGGGAATAAAAATAGATGATAAAAGATTGAATGAAGTTCGGGAATATCCACGACCATATAATTTAAGAACCCTTAAAGGATTCATGGGTTTAATGAATTATTATAAAAGGTTTATTCCTCAGTATTCTGAACTTGTTGTAACATTAGATAAACTATTAAAAAAAATATTAAATGGAGATGGGGGCCTGATAAGGAATTAGCTTTCATTCAAATGAAAGAATCCCTATTTAAAAATATGAAATTAATTCATCCTGATTTTAAACAGAAATTTATCTTAAAAACGGACGCATCAGAATACGCTATAGCGGCTGCTCTTATACAAACTCACAATGATATAGAAGTACCAATTAGTTTTGTATCTAGAACTTTAAAAAATTCAGAAATTAATTATACGGTAACAGAAAAAGAAATGCTTGCAATTGTATACGCTCTTCAAAAATTGAAATTTTATTTGATTGGTAATCATTTCGAAATTCAAACGGATCATTCCGCGCTAACTTTTTTAATGCGCACTAAGTTTACTAACAATCGCATATATCGTTGGTCATTGTTAATTCAAGACTATAGTTTTGACATAAAATACATTAAAGGTTCACAAAATATTATTGCCGACGCCCTTAGTAGAAAAGATCCACAACATAACGCTAAGAACATTTTGATCGCTCTTAATAGATTTCACACCAATGATATACCGTTTACGGAAGAACATGTTCGGAAGGCGCAAATTAATCCGTGCTTTGATACGTTAAAACAAAAATTAGCTAACAATGATGAAAAAACTATGAGGTATTATTGCATAAAAAGGAGATTTATTGTTAGGAATTTGCGAGGTTTAGAATTATACGTGGTAGACGAGAGGGCTACAATAGAGATTTGTCGTCAGTTACACCTTAGATTCGGACATATGGGAATAAGAAAAACATGGCTGATGTTTAGAGAGAATTATTTTGCTAAGAAGGACTCCCGTATTATTAAAAAAACTATAAATCAATGTAATTTGTGTACGATTGGAAAATTTAAAAATTTTCATAATCAAAATATCGTCAAGAGTGTACAAGTGGATCGTCCAGGTCAGCTAATCGCAATTGATTACATAGGAAATTTGATACCTAGTGGTCCAAATTTTAAAAACATTTTAGTGGTTGTAGATGCCTTTAGCAAGTATGTAAAGTTATATTCTACTACAGCTTGTACTACGAACATCACGATTGATATGTTAGAAAAATTTTGTAAGGACGTAATAGTACCGTCGACTATCTTAGCGGATAACGCAACGTACTTTAATAACAGTAAATTCAGAAACCATTGGAATAGTCGAGGGATAAAGGTGGTTTTTTGCTCAATTCGCCATCCTCAAGGCAACATGAGTGAAAGATATGTGCAAGAAACAATAAAACTTTTGCGATTGTTGGTACACAAAGATCAAACAGAATGGTCATACAAGGTTTCATTAGTTGAAAAATTTATCAATCATACTCCCAACACAGTGACTGAAGATACACCAAATTTTATTATGACGGGACAACATCCAGAAAGACCTTGGATTGTAGATCAAGAAGAACAAGATTTTGTGAATATTTTGAATAAGGTTCGGGATAGAATAAAGAAAAAAGGTGATTTGTATACCAGTAGGATAAATGCGAAAATCAAGAAAAGATGTTTATTTAATTTGGGTGACCTAGTTATTATAAAAAGTTTAAGGGTTGGAAAACGTACTGCCAATCAGTGTTTGAAGCTCCAATTACCGTATGAAGGTCCGTACTTGATTGATAAATTTATAAGTGAATGCACCTACCAATTAAGACATCCAATATCAGAACAAATAAGAGGAAGATTTCATTTAGATATGATTTATTTATATGATAGCGAGTTAGAAAATTATAATGGAACTAATGATAACGACGATATTTGAATACTTTGTTTATTTATGAATTGATTAAGGAATTATTTGTTTATTTGAATTATTAGATTTACACTTGGGAAAAATTTTAATTTTGATTTTTGAATATTTAATTTGTTTGAATTAATTTACGTTGGGATTAATAAATCTTGTAGAACATATTCGATGCTTTACAATAGTATGTTCATATGACTTGTCTCCAACGTAAGTCTACTAGGAGAACGCCATTTGAACATGGGGGAATAAAGTTGTCATGTGTCGTAACAACAAAAAAAAAATAAGTAAATAAAAATAAAATAAATAATAGGACAACTGCCTTATAAGAACAGTAGCTGGAGTAGTTTAAAATTAAAATTGTCAATAGTTTGAAATTGTGAGACCATTTATAAAATAAAAATTTAAATAAGAACGTAAGCAATAAATTGTATCAAATACAGACCTAAAAATGTGAACGCACCTTGTAAAATAAAAGTGAAATTTAGAAAATTAGAAGAGAGTGGTTGGTAACATTTTTTTTCCGGATAAGAAAAAAGATAGAGAATTGGTGATAAAAGTAGAAGGTTGAAAATAAATTTTGGAAGAAAATTGTAAAAGAGTATTTTTGGTAATAATAAGCAGATTTTCTTGGTGAATAATTAAGAATTTGGATTATGATGATAGCGACCAAAATATGGAATCAAATTAGAAATTGTTGAAGATTGACGTTATGAGGTTATCGATCATTGTCGATTAATTATCCACACAAAGAAGGCAAAGTAGGAACAGGAGTTCACATGGTCTTGAGTGTTTGAGCTGTTGGAAAGTCAAGAAAAGAAGAAAGAAAATTAAGTGATATCACGGAACTATTACTGGGTGAGAGATCTTGTATTTTAACAAAGTGGTAAAATTTAAATTTAACTCTACGATTAATAATTATGAACTACACACATTAATTTTTACATTTTTCAATTTTAAGTTGTAACTTAAAGATTACAATATTTGAAAAAGGCTGAGATAATTGCCAATTTAATTTGTATGTTTGTAATCTTTAAAACAACCTACGTTCAGGTCCGGATTGTGGACAAAAGATTTTATTTTGTTTTAATAAATGGTCTTATTTGCTTTCAAATTAATCATTTAAATTTAATACAAGTTACAAAAATTTTGGTAGTTGATTGTGTGACAATCATAGAACCGGCTCCTGAGATTAAAGAGGTTGTTCCTGATGTTAGCTAGACCGTGGTAAGTTGCAGATAAATCAAATAATAATTATAAAATTCCATTGCAATATATGTTAACCTGATTTTGGGCGATGCAACAAAAATGTCATTCATGAGTTTTCACTATTAGAAAAGTCAATTAACTGCAAAAATTTGCCAATTTTTCAATCAAAATCGAATATGATTATTCCCTATCCATAACAACAATTAAAAACAATAATGCCAATTTTTATAATTAAAAATCTA
The DNA here is from genome assembly GCA_911387805.1 of Cantharis rustica. Lineage (NCBI taxonomy): Eukaryota > Metazoa > Arthropoda > Insecta > Coleoptera > Cantharidae > Cantharis > Cantharis rustica. The sequence continues at coordinate 45,274,835 of OU426879.1, forward strand.
GTTTTTGTAAACCAAAAATTTGTCAACGAATACACATCAACCTTATTGACATGTATTCCAAAATTTCATATAAATAGAGCAGGGTCCCTTAAGGCACCAGTTCATCTCCGACAAGACGCGTAATCCAACCTGCCCGTTCGTTCCGGGTATTAAATAAAAGTGTTGTGCTAATTCATAATTAAATTTTTTTTTTAAGTATTCATAATAAGATTTTAATTTTTTTTTAAAAGTGTTCATAATTAAATAATTTTTTTTTCTAAAGTATTCATAATAAAATTTCATTTTTTTAGTATTCATAATTGAATTTTAATTTTAATTTTTTTTTTAGTGGTTCAAATAATTTTTCTTTTAAATCTTTTTTTTGTTTTGTTTTGTGCGCTTTCCAACGACTAAAAAGGTAATGACCAAATTTTTATATTTAAAATTGTATGTTTTTTTTTATTTAGGTGAGTCCCAACGATTTCAATGTAATTTTTATCTTTATAACAGAAAGTTAACTTGGTAAATTAATTCTCAGCAATTATTTTTTTTTATTATATTTTATTTTGTAATTATAATTTTTTTGTACCGTTTTTTTCATTATATTTTTTTTTGTGTTAAATAAATTAGTTGTGATTTACATGTTCTTATTCTTTTCTTGTTATTAAAAAGGCGATCGACTTGGTAATAATCCTACGTCTCCGATCTTCAATTTAAAAGTTTGAGCCCGGCTTATAAACAGGCTCTGGTGGCAGCGAAATTAACCTTCAGTTAACACACAACGGCGGCGATTATTTAATTAATCAAAGCCTACCCGTGTTACAACCTTTCGCCAACCTTACATTTACAATATAAAATTAATAAAATTTACAAATTTTCATCAAGGGCCTAAACCATTTTGTAACACGACAGTATAATAATTATTCTGTTTCATCACCGTGCCGTGCCGTACCAATCGCCACTGATATTATCATCTTAATTTATTCATATTGTTTTACTCTAGCTCATACTAGGTTAAGTGATTAGAGATGGTAACACAAAGCTACCATAAAAATTCCTAAAAATATTATTATATTAAAATTTATGCCCTCGTTAATAGAAAAATATAATTTTTTGGATTTTTAATTTTAGTGAATTTATACGGCGAAGGAAAATCGAAAAAAGAAATTTCAAAATATTTAAAAATTTCAAAGACTACTACATAGGAGTAGGACTTTAAAGTACACCACAAATTAGACAAAAAATTAATGAAATTATGGTAGGATTTGGCGTAAATTGCGAATATAAAAACTAATTTTTGAGGATCATTTAAAAATACGCGTAAAACCAGCCAAAATGTGCAATCGTACATTTCATTTATTAAAGAATTTTTGGGTATAATTTAAACTTGAAAATTACAGATGTAGAAAACAAAGAACTAGGAGAACTATTAATTACCCGGGAGTTGTCAGTTAATTGTCAGTTGTCAGTTGTTAGTACGATTAGATGACTAGATTTTAGGGTGGATCCGAGATTTGCGGTGGTTGCGTTTGTTTTAACTGGCTCTACGCTCCAGGCCGTTTTGATAAACTCCTGTACTCACTAAAAATATCCCCCTGGACCCGTCCTACTCTGCGAATAAATTTATAACATTATGTTATCAGTACTGATGCTGCAATCTAATTGTGAATCTAAACGTAATCGAAGATTGACGATACCTGAATTGCGTACAGAACTTAATCGGTGCTATAAAAATTCCGTTTCTGGGAGTACAGTAAAAATTAATTAATGCGAATGTTGGCCGGGCTGCCAAAAGAAAATCACTTCTAAAATCAAAAAACAAGAAGATGCGACTACAGAGAGCACTTAGCTTATAAGAATTGGACAGCAGAATAATGGAATTCTATGTTGTGGAGCGAACATAATCCAAGTTTGAAATGTTTACTCAAAAACGAAAAATTTATGGTACTCACTGCATCGAAAGAAAGTTACAGGACTGTATTGTACCTCCGTTATGGTAGGGGAATGCTTCTCGGCGTCTGGCCCAAAAACAGGCGAATTCACATGTTAATAATTTAAAATACTACTAATTTTATTAAGTTTGGGTAATTAAATTAAACATTCAATTTTAGCACACCTTGATAAAATCGCAGGGAAGTCCACAGTAAAGTAAAATAAACATAATATGAAGATAAATGAAATGGATATACTCGACTAAGAACATTGGAGGTCTTTTATAATATAATAAATAATATGAAAATATCAAGTTGGTATTTATGTTAGTAACCTTCCATCTGTTTTACATTCGTAATTTTCGACTAGTAGTCCGGTCAATCTAGACATTCGAAGGTACACTAATTCCCAAAAAGCTGAAAATTGGTAAAATTGTTCAAAACATAATTATAAATGAAATTTAAAAAGTCCTCATCGATCCGGTACGTGGAAAAAATTTATTCGACGTCAAAGGTAAAAGAAATTGTTTTTTTGCGATTTTCAGCAAAACGGTAAGTTTTATCATAAAATTATCTCAGACAAAAATTGTAGATCATGTAATTATCTATAAAAAACGTATCAATACTTTTTTCCTAAGAAATGAGTTTATGAATGTTATCACGTTTATGCAATCGTTTCTGTTGGTCTTTCGCATCACAAAAAAAATTAAAAAATAGTGTTGATGAAAAGTTCAGTACCGGCTACAGACAATATTTTCGTAAAAACGATGAAGACAACGTCCAGGACAATGACAGGTTTGACGACGATGTTAATTCGAATGGCGATGATGATGAACTACATTGAATAAATTCTGTTTTTTTCGTATTTGTACTCTTTTTTCTCTTAATTTTAAGTTAACTTTTAAACAAGTTATGACTTTGGTTTTAACCATGTGAAAAAGCATCTCAAACTCAATCCGGATCGGCAAAAAAATTGAAAATGAGTTTTTAACAGCTAAGACCCCTTTTTTCGTAGACCAAGTCACATATATTGAATATAATTAATATAATATTATAATTCAAATATTTTTACTTATATTACAGCTTCAGTGATGTATGTATTGTAATGATATTTTTTTTTGCAATGCGTGGCAAACTTCAAAATAACCACCAATCTCTACGGCTTCCAAGTCGGAGAGCTAAGACTTCTCAGGAGCGGGTTCAAAATTCCAAAATAAATTACCAATCAACGAAATCCAATTTAAATAAGATTCTGATCAATCCAAAAAATTTAATAAATTCTCCAAATTAAATCCTCTTCAAAAATAATTAAAATAAAAATTCATGTCCAAAAATTAAATTATTACAAAATAAATTCTTGTTTCGTAAATAAATTCAAATTTAATTCAATGTAAAACCTTACTGCGCTCGTACTTTTAACTTTTACGCGTATCCAAATCGCCTTGTTATCACCATCTGGCCACACGCTCGTACAAATGCAAATGTAACTTTTAATTCTTCCAATTTTAAACCAATTTCAACTTTAAATAATTCAGATCCAATTTTTAATTTCAATTGCTCTTTCCAAATTTTACCAAATCAATTAAATCAATCCAAACTACTAATTCAATCAAAACCATCAAATCAACTACCGCTCGGTAGCAAAATTATCCAAAAATTACGCAATAATGCATTCGCATCAAAATTCACTTTATTCAATCAAAAATAATTCAGTACTCACAAATATCATTCACAATTTTAAACTTATATCAAAAAAATCTCAATAATCGCCTCGAGCTAACATGACACAACATGCTCGGGCGGGCGCTGTCGGCGCAAAAGCCAATATCCTCGTCGATTCGCCTCCACCTGTCTAATTCTCCAATCTTACAACTTAAAATTATTTAAAACAAAATAAAACTTTCATCAAAATGTACGGGGTAGGTGCGAATCCTCTTTTTCACCACAGTATATACGTGGCGTACGTATGCATATGATGACAATTCCAACTTTTCCAACTTTTTGAATCGTTATATCTCAGAAACGGTGGCTCTTAGGAAAAAAGTATTCATTCATTTTTTATAGATAATTATATGATCTACAATTTAGTCTAAACTTATTTTATGATAAAACTTACAGTTTTGCAGAAAATCACGAATACCAATTTTTTTGATCTTTGACCTCGAATAACTTTTTTTCCACGTACCGGATCGATGAGGACTTTTTAAATTTCATTTATAATTATGTTTTGAACAATTTTACCAATTTTCAGCTTTTTGCAAATTACTGTACCTTCACTCTAATTTTTTGTACTAATTTGACCGGACTATAGGTTATTTTAGAGTTTTATTAGGAATCTTACTTGGACAGAAAATGAAAAGATCCAACTTTTGGAAGCTCTCCGAAAATATGGAGTTCACAATTTGGAAGTTATAGCAGACCATGTTGGTTCCAAAACAGTTGCAGAAGTTAAGTATGCAATTTACTTATACGAAAATGCCGCCAGAGAATCTCTGAAAGAAGTTCGCTCTGCAAGTAGAAATGCACCAATTGATCAATGAAAAATAATGAATAAAATAAAAATAATAAAATAAATAAAAATAGTGATGATTATAACAAATAATATTGAATCGAACAAGTTCGATTCGAAAATACAAAATTGCTCCTCACATTTCAGTGTATTCTGCCAATATCAAAAACTGAACTATTAGCAAAAATATATTCAAATACAAAGATCTAAAAATATCGTTATTTATTATTTACATTAGAAAATATTTTTGTGTAAAAAATTTAGATTTGTGTTTATTTTCAAAATAAACCAGTTACTCAGACTACGTCAACATTATTGATCTAGGCAGCTCAGGGTTGACAGCTAAATTTTTTGATGATTTTGTGATATCGATAGTCAAAATTTTAGTAAAATGAAATTGAAAGAATCTGATGAAACCAAAAATTCAAACAAATCCGAAGAACCAGAAGATTGTTGTGGCAAACCAAAACGGAAACGACGCTGCGATGCTGGAAAAAAACGGGGGCCAAATAAAAAAAAGCGTGGCTGTCCTCGTCCTCCATCGTGTGGTAGACAGGCAGTAGACACTAATAATGGAGAAATGTCTGACAGTAATACATCGCATTCCTCAATTCGTGGTTCACCCGATAAGAAACGTCGTCGTAGAAATCCCAGTAATCGCCGTAACACTAAAAATTAACCTAATCTGTACTATATAAACATTAAAATTTATATATTTAAATGGCATTTTACTTCTAGCCCAAGACATTTAGCATTTGATCTAGAAAACAATATTGTAAATCTGAAAATTGGCTTAAAGAATCTTCAATCATTTAAGGCTTTCTGAATATCAAAATGTGTCCAATTTAGTCGAAAATTGATGGAGATACTATGATGCCATTTTGAGAGAAGCAAATTTCGACTCACTATTTTTGCAATTTTTTGTCGGCCAGATTTTCAAAATAAAAATCGCATAATCCTTTTGAATCTTCGGGCTAGTACTTTGAATAACGAATGACTTGATTAACTTTCGATAAAATTATTGAAACTATGTACATATAGATATAAGTAATGCAAAAAAATTTTTATATAAGCTGAAAAATAAATGTGTCTTCTTTTATTGTACACTATCATAACTTAGCTAATGATTATCATTTCAACCATTTAGTTTCTTAAATAAACATATTTTAAAATTACTTGTTTTGGGAAAATTTCGAAAAATGTCTGAAAGTTTCAGTATTTTCAAAATGACGAATTTTTCGGCAGAAAATAATGAAATGTTTTTTTAACTTCAGCTTTTTTGCGAACAAATTACATGTGTTGAAAAAATAATGTTACCTAATTTATGTCATTTTTAACATAACAGAAATTGCCAGCGCCGTCCTAAGATAAACGACGCTCTTGGGCTAAAATTAATGCACCCCTCTTCAAAACAAAACACAAATACAAAATAGAAAAAGTCAATCTATTACTATTACCCTAAACGAAAACATAAAATTTATACAAAAATAAAACATATATACAGAGTCTCGCCGGATACACTTTACATAACTTAGGTGGTGATAGAAGACATTTTTCTAATAAATATTTTTAACAAATTCTTTTTTATCAATTCAATCCTTCGAGAGTTAGTCCTCTTTAAAGCATTTCTTTTAATTTCCACTTTCACGTCTCACGTGGCCATCGCCCGGAAAATATTAATTTTTTATTAAAAATGGATTAGTACTTTTTTAAAAAGCGTGAAGTAATCTACAAACTAGATTTAACCATTTTTTGTCTAAAATCAACGGCGTTCGAGTTATGAATAAAAGTAGGTAAAAACGTGTTGAAAAATTTGAGCTTTCTTTTATTTTGGTTTGTTTCAAAACTCTGTATCTTTTAAACGAAACATTTTACACAAATTTTGACGTCCCATTCCCGATAGGAAATTTAACGGACTATAACTTTTGTCTAGTAAAAATTTTTGAAAAACCAATATATTTCACAGAAAATCATAAAATAATAAACAAGGCAGCTACAAACCAAAAAATTAAATTCACAAAATTTTTATTTTTATTTAAAAATCATTTTATTAATTAATACATCTTTTAAAACAATCACGACTATGCATTGAAAATGAGGGTAGTCATTTTGAAGATTTACTTAAGGGGTCTGGCCTACTTGCAAATTGAAAAAAATCGATTTTTTTTTTTTTTTTTTCTGTAAGTATAACCTTTCAAAAATCTTCCCTGAAAGTTTTAAGCACCAAGTAATAAAATTGACGAAATTATGAGAGTTCAAAGTACACACCGTTCAAACCGAATACGGATTACATAGGATTTGCAGTATCTGGCAATAATTTCCGAGACCAACTATTTTTAAAATTTTTATTACCCTATAGGTTTATTATTTCAATGAATAGTCTTCAATGAATGGTCAGTATAGTTTCATGTTTCCACTTTGGTGCTGTACTACAATTTAAATTTTGGTAATTTGTACTTTTTTAAATTATAATTTGTGAATTCTGTGCGGTAGGACAATTATTTCTTTTAGAGCTTAATTTGTTGTTTGTGTGTGTTTTGTTTACAAAAAAGGAGTGCATAGGGCACGTTCAAAAAAGAATGGGTTATCGATTGCGTTTGTGCCAATCAAAAACCAAAGGCCTTGGAGGAAAGGGTAAACTAACTGGCAAAATGATAGATAAACTGACAGTTTATTATGGTTTGGCGATAAGGCGAAATTGTGAGTCCATGATGAAAATGAAAAATGCCATATGGGCCACATATTACCACTATAGTTCGTCAGATGAGTTTCCGCAACACGACCAATGTCCGGTCGGAGCAGAATCGTGGTGCACCTGGCAGCGCGCTTTTGCAAGCGATAAACTGGCTTCATATTCACATGATTATAAGCCTCTACCCTCTGATGTTTTGACTGCTATAAAACTTATATATGTAGACCTAAGTAAGGAGGAATTATTAGAAAGATGCATCGGAGGTTTTAATCAAAATAATAATGAGAGCTATAATCAAGTGATATGGAAAATGAGCCCTAAAATTGTTCCAAGCGGATTTAAAACTGTTGAACTTGCTGCCAACATTGCCGCCTGTGTTTTTAACAAAGGTTCACAAGCAATTTTAGAAATATACACCGCTTTGGGAATACAAAATGGACCAAACGCTCACCGATATGTAGAATTGGAGGATTTAGTCCGCATTCAGACGGCAGACCGCCGAACGCAGCAAGCCACCCGAGAAGACAGAATGGCTCGGAGACAACATCAACTCGACATTTTGGAGGCTACAACTTCATCTGGAAATGTTCAATATGGGCCTGGAATAGATGACTCGATGTAAGTTGCAAAATTAATATTTTATTTTAAAGAAAATCGATCTTAAATCTTTAAACGCGATTATCTCGAAATGACATTTTCAACATCGGTGACCACGATATATTGAAAACTACTATATCGATTTGTTTCAAATTTGGTACAGTTATTTTAGATATAAAAAACTAGTCCTTGAACGAAGGAATTTTTTTTACGATGTATAGTTTTGTTTTTATTAGCGATAAAGTAGCAATATTTTCATCAAAAATTGAAAATTTACTTTGAGCGTGTGCCATTTTGTCCTATATTGATATTTTGAAAAATCCTTCGTTCAAGGACTAGACAATTTAATATATTGTATAACTTTTTTTGAATTTTTTATTTTAGATGAACCAGATTCAAGCAGCGATGGTCACCGTAAAACATGTTTTTGAAAAGGATCTTCGGGATAATGGCTATAACATTTTTGTTTGTGAATATATTTTATTAAAAAAATTATTTTATTTAAGTAAAAACTTGCTGCTTTTTATGTATACCAACATATCCTTAAAAAACTATTCTGGTTCTTTAAAAAAAATTCTCCAAGATCACCTATTTTTTTCACGTCTAACTAGGCATGACCCCTTAAATAATGTAATAGTTTAACCTTAATAAAATAATTTTTCAATAAAAATAAAAATTTAAATTTAAATATAAATAAAAATTAATACATCTTTTAAAACAATCACGACTGTGTATTGAAAATGAGGGTAGTCATTTTGAAGATTTACTTAAATAATATAATAGTTTAACCTTAATTAATAAAATAATTTTTCAATAAAATTAATTGATTTAATTTTTTGTTTTGTAGCTGCCTTTTTTACTATTTTCTGATTTTCCGTGAAAGGAATTGGTTTTTCAAAAAATATTATTAGACAAAAATTGTAGTCCGTTGAATTTCCTATCCGGAATAGGGTGTCAGAATTTTTGTAATATAAAATGTTTCGTTTAAAAGATACAAGAGTTTTGAAAATAACCAATTGTTAGAAACCATTTTGAGTGACCGTCGCCCTGTGACGTTGTTCCCTAAGTTCATTGATCATTTTACAAATTAAGGGCGGTAGAAAATACCGACAGACCAGCAACGGCATCCGACCTAGGTTCACGTGTTCTTAAGATATTATATGTAAAATATAAAATAAACTTTGTGCTAGAAATCGTGTGTTTAATTAATTAATTAATATTACTCATTTATTCGTAAAACAATATAAAAAAATCTCGAAATTTTTATACTTGGTCAAGGATCGAACTTATAATTTCAAATTATCAACAAAATCTGATATCTTCTAATCCACACGTCGTTCTTTTAAATATAATTTCATAAATCCAAATATTTCAATTAAATTACTATCAAGTCCAAAATTAAAATTACCCTCAATCAAACAAAAATTACTCATAAAAAAATTAAAATTTAATCAATGCAAAAAAATTCAAAAATCTCGGCGGCGACCACTTTTGACCAGAAACACTCTCAATCAAAATTCGAATCACAATACTCAAAAACTATTAAAAAAAAAAATATTTCTTACAAAATATCGAAAATCCACAGAGCCAAAAATCAATCGACCGCACCGGCGGCAATCTTTGGCAAAAAAGCTCCTACTCTTTTCAACCTTCCGCCAACCTTACATTTACAAAATAAAATTAATAAAATTTACAAATTTTCATCAAGGGACTAAACCATTTTGTAACACGACAGTATAATAATTATTCTGTTTTGTGAACTGAGAGGATGGCGCAGCGCTTCATCGCCCTGCCGTACCAATCGCCACTGATATTATGATCTTAATATTTATATTGTTTTACTCTTGCTCACACTGGGTTAACTAAGTTCAAATAAGTTCAAAATACAATATGCCCTTAATATCTGTGAAACTGCATTTTATAAAAAAGAAAATATTACCTGTGATTAGAGATGGTAAGCACAAAGCTAGCATAAAAATTCCTAAAAATATTTTTATATTAAAATTTTTGTAATTATTTCCTGTTTAGTACTTTCTTATGCCCTGGTAAATGGAAAAATATAATTTTTTGGATTTTTAATTTTAGTGAATTTAGCGAGGTAGTATCAAGAAAAGTGTTCGAGTATTTCGTAAAAATTATGGGAGAAAGTAAAAGTTTAACGACTGAAATTCGTGCGAATGTGCTTCTTTTATACGGTGAAAAAAAATCGAAAACAGAAATTTCAGAATATTTAAAAATTTCGAAGACTACAGTACATAGTGCAACCGGTACTGACAAGGAGAGTAGGACTTTAAAATACACCACAAATTAGACAAAAAATTAATGAATTTATAGTAGGATTTGGCGTAAATTGCAAATATATAAACTAATTTTTAAGGATCATTTAAAAATACGCGTAAAAACAGCCAAAATGTGCAATCGTACATTTCATTTATTAAAGAATTTTTGGGTATAATTTACACTTGAAAATTACATGTGTAGAAAATAAAGAACTAGGAGAACTATTAATTACCCGGGAGTTGTCAGCCAATTTTTACCACGATTAGATGACTAGATTTTAGAGTAGATCCGAGATTTGCGGTGGTTGCGTTTGTTAAAACTGGCTCTACGCTCCAGGCCGTTTTGACAACCTCTTGTACTCACTAAAAATATCCCCCTAGACCAGTCCTACTCGGCAAATAAATTTATAACATAATGTTATCAGTAATAAATTGTAATCCAACTGTGAGTAGCCCCGCTGACATAGATCTGGCAGGCCAAGAAGTGCGACTCAAGCTGAGAATTAACGTACGTTTAGTATTACTATCTAAATGTAATCGAATATTGACGATACCTGAATTTAATCGGCGCTATAAAAATTTCGTTTCTGGAAGTACAGTAAAAATTGATTAATAAATGGGAATTTTGGCCGTGTTGCCAAACGAAAATCACTTTTAAAACCAAAAAACAAGAAGATACGACTACAGAGGGTACTAGCTTATAAGAATTAGATAGCAGAATAATGGAATGCTATGTTGTGAAGTGGAGAATCCAAGTTTGAAATGTTTACTCAAACACGAAAAATTTATGGTAATCACTGCATCGAAAGAATGTTACAGGACTGTATTGTACCTCCGTTATAATATAATAAATAATATGAAAATATCAAGTTGGTATTTATGTTAGTTACCTTCCATCTGTTTTACATTTGTAATTTTCGACTAGGTTATTTTATAGTTTTATTATGAATCTTACTTGGACAGAAAATGAAAAGCTCCAACTTTTGGAAGCTCTCCGAAAATATGGAGTTCACAATTTGGAAGTTATAGCAGACCATGTTGGTTCCAAAACAGTTGCAGAAGTTAAGTATGCAATTTACTTATACGAAAATGCCGCCAGAGAGTCTCTGAAAGAAGTTCGCTCTGCAAGTAGAAATGCACCAATTGATCAATGAAAAATAATGAATAAAATAAAAATAATAAAATAAATAAAAATAATGATGATTATAACAAATATTGAATTGAACAAGTTCGATTCGAAAATACAAAATTACTCCTCACATTTCAGTGTATTCTGCCAATTTCAAAAACTGAACTACAGTAGGGCCTCGTTAATCCGGAGAGGCAAAAACAAGACCCTTTCCGGATTATCGAGGCGTCCGGATTATAGTATGCCATATTAAATGTTAATAAAACACATGTTTAACCTTAGTTTTTTTAATCAATTTTTAAATTATAGCATATAGACAAAATGTACATGTTCAAAATTACAACTATGTAAGGAATTGACACTACGTATTACACGAAAGGCGATAAACAAAAGACTGACGGCGCATTGGCTCATGACAGCCCCCTCACCTACACGCTGCCAGGCCTCCCCCGCGAATCCCATTGCCCGGCCGGATTACAGCGATCACCGAACAAGCGAGAGTCCGGATTACCGAGGCCCTACTGTATTAGCAAAAATATATTCAAATACAAAGATCTAAAAATATCGTTATTTATTATTTACATTAGAAAATATTTTTGTGTAAAAAATTTAGATTTGTGTTTATTTTCAAAATAAACCAGTTACTCAGACTACGTCAACATTATTGATCTAGGCAGCTCAGGGTTGACAGCTAAATTTTTTGATGATTTTGTGATATCGATAGTCAAAATTTTAGTAAAATGAAATTGAAAGAATCTGATGAAACCAAAAATTCAAACAAATCCGAAGTACCAGAAGATTGTTGTGGCAAACCAAAACGGAAACGACGCTGCGATGCTGGAAAAAAACGGGGACCAAATAAAAAAAAGCGTGGCTGCCCTCGTCCTCCATCGTGTGGATCGTGTGGTAGACAGGATGTAGACTTTAATAATGGAGAAATGTGTGCCAGTAATACATCACATTCCTCAATTCGTGGTTCTCCCGATAAGAAACGTCGCCGTAGAAACCCAGTAATCGCCGTAACACTAAAAATTAACCTAATGTGTACTATATAAACATTAAAATTTATATATTTAAATGACATTTTACTTCTAACCCAGAACATTTAGCATTTTTGATCTAGAAAAAAATATTGTAAATCTGAAAATTGGCTTAAAGAATCTTCAATCATTTAAAGCTTTCTGAATATCAAAATGTGTCCAATTTGGTCGAAAATTGATGGAGATTTGTTTTTTAAGTTATTTTTTGCCATTTTGAAAAAAGCAAATTTCGACGCGCTATTTTTGCAATTTGAATGAAGAAAGACTTGATTAACTTTCGATAAAATTATTGAAACTATGTACATCATAAGTAATGCAAAAAATAGTATATTTGCTGCAAATATACACGTAAATTTAAAAAAATATATTAGATCCAAAAAAACATTATTTGATGTAAGAATATATTATTTCATTGAAATAAAAGGGTAAACTTAAGATGAATTAATAATTTATTTGAAATTTAAATTAAATCCAAAAAGAAAATCTACTTAACATATTCTATTTAAAAATGCAGGAATATCTGTCTGTTTCATTTGAAAGTCTCTGAAATAGTAATGTTTGATTCAAATATAAATTAACTGATACATTTGATTCAAGCGTACGCGCGCCCACCTCGATAATATGCAAGAGTGTCTTTATGGTTTTCACTTCATTTCTAAGTGCAATCGTAATAAGAGTAGTGGCTGTATACATTGTTTTGTATACGTAGTACATGTGATTGACATAGCGCGTCTGTGCCTAAAGGGTAGGTAATTTTTACATTATTATTGTGCATAAAATTATAGTACTTATAATTTTATGTGTTATTGTAAATCATAAATGTTGTAAGATAAAGTTTTAGATATACAGTTTTGAAAACTATTTTTGACATATAAACATCACTTTTACAAAAATACTTTTCAGACATTTTTGGTAGATAATTTCCTTGTCTTCATTTTTGTTTATATATATTTTTTTATTCGCCGCTTCGTTTTCGACCGAGAGTGACTTAAAGCAGTCTCGGTAAAAATCGCATAAAAATCTCCTGAGAAAACCACCTTTAAGTCACTCTCAGTCGAAAACGAGGCGAAAAACTAAAAAATTTATATGAACAAAAATAAAGACTATGAAATCTGCGACAAAAAAATTAACGCCCGAGTACTTTTGTGAGTAACTGTATAATCATTACTAATAATCATTTATGTTTTATGTTTCAACCTGAGCGGTTTCAATAAAAAACATTCAGAAGCTCTAAAAACCTCTATGGTTTGCACACTTAAATACGTATAGAAATAATTATTTTGTTGCAATCGACTGAAAGAAAATGATTATTTAGTGCTAGCAGCTAAAATTATTGCCTTATTTCCGAAAGAAGTTGTAGGGACATATGTTGTCCCGGCAATAAGAAAGAAAGACTCCAGAACCGGAAAATCTATTTTACCAAAGGGACAATTGATATCAAAAGTTAACAATTTGGTTAATGTAAGTGGTGAAGATATACCCATTAGAAAGAAGAAGAGTGATTCAGCTAAAAGTAATGAAGACAACGCTGTGTTAAAAAAGACTCTAAAGGAACCAAACTTAGGTAGGTATTTATGTTATCTGTATTGCATATTTCATTTTCTACACTTGCCAAAAAATTAAAAATAAATGAAACTCTGAAACAATTTATTCTAATATTTTGTGAACAAGAAAGTGTAAATGCTCTTGAATGATGTTTTGAGTCTCGACCTGAACGGTTTCGACAACATACATCATTCAAGTACTAAAAATTTGTATTTGACGCACTTAATATAAAATAAAGTATAAAAATCTATCTATAATAAATGGAATAAATCTATCTATAATAAATTCTCGGTTTCAGATGCCTATGATAAGAGCGAAGATGTGCTTTGGTAACAACAGTAAACCATGGGCAACAGTTTTGGAGAAATGGAATATCACATACGAAATTAGAAAAAATAGAAGGGCTATCACTATAAGTTCTAAATAATTTAATGAAATAATTTTTTAATCTTAATTTAAATAAAATGTAGGTTTGTTTCATTTAAAATACGATGTGTTACAGTCGGTATCATTATTCTAGGCGAAATATGTATATAAATACTGAATGTTTCATATGGAATGTATAAACAGGTTTCGTAAGTGGAACAAATCTCCGTTTCCGCCGACTTCAAAATTAATGTTTAAATTTTGTAGCGGGGGGGGGGGAGGAGTCTGAGAATTTGTTGTTGAATGAAGAAGAAAAAATTGCTTTTTTCCTTTTTAAAGGGAACAGTATAGTTTTTAAAGTAAGGTACTTTTAATATTAATTTTTATTTTTAGAATTTTTTTACAGTCAGGGGGTTTTAAAATTTTTAATTTTTTATTAACTAAGGTTAAACTATTACATTATTTAAGTAAATTTTCAAAATGACTACCCTCATTTTCAATACACGGTTTTGATTGTTTTAAAAGATGTATTAATTAAAAAAATAATTTTTCAATAAAATTAATTAATTTAATTTTTTGTTTTGTAGCTGCTTTCTTTATTATTTTCTGATTTTCCGTGAAAAGAATTGGTTTTTCAAAAAAATTTTACTAGACAAGAGTTGTAGCCCGTTAAATTTCCTATCCGGAATAGGACGTCAGAATTTTTGTAAATTTTCGTTTAAAAGATACAAGAATTTTGAAAATAACCAAAGTAAACAAATCTCGAATTTTTCTTCATTTTTTTACTTACTTTAATTTCTAACTCAAAAGCCGTTAAGTTTAGACAATAAAAGGTTTAAATTTAGTTTGTAAAAAATATTTTTTTTTTAATTTTAATATCTATTTTTAAAAAAGAATCCGACGAAGGCTGATTAATTTTTCAGGGTTTAAAATAAATATTCACTTTGAAATTAAACGAGAAATCTGGAATCCATTCCAAAATCAATTTTTCCAAATTATTTCAATTTTTATAACATCATGGAAACAAATAATATCATACGAATTTAATAAGCACTAGAGATAATATTATATTATATTTTTTTTCAAAATATAATTTTTAATAATTTATTCCAGTAATATTCTACTAATATTCCAGTATCTAGCCTGGTAATTCAGATCACAATTTATTGCAAAAAATGAAATGCTGTAGTTCAAACCTTGTTTGGCTTATCTTAGGCTTAAACTTCCAACTGACATCGAAATACCGACCCTTAAACCTAGCAATCGTGATTGATTTGTCATCGTCTGTATTGTAGTGATATTTTTCATAAACCACTTTTCCTTACCACGCACGGCGTAGCTCTGATATGCGAGAGTAGAGAAACTTTTTAGGGTGGTAGGTTCAATGTTCGTTAAAAAAAATCTTAATACCAGAATTCGATTTTAAATTATTTGCAGTCGAAATTATTTTAAGCTGCAAAAATTTTTAAACTTGATCAAGCATCGAACTTATAATTTCAAATTATCAACCAAATTTCTTCTAATCCACACGTCGCTCTTTTAAATATAATTTCATACACAGTAAAAAATTTTGTCGTGTAAAACATCTAGTGTAGTTGGTAAATAATTTAGTGTTAATTTTTAGTGTATAATTTCTCTCTACTTTATATTTCACACTAAAATGATTAATTCTAACTAGACGCTAAAATAAGCGCTATGTAGAGTGAATCTCAACCTTGATAGATCGAATCTAGTAGGTGTTAGGTGACATTACTATAATTACCGATGATAAAAACGCAAAAATGGCACATTTTATCAAAGTTTGTTGCCGGTGATTCCCGGATAAATAAAAACGTTGACCATTTGCTATTGAAGATTACCTCCGTGTTAATATAAAATTACATTCATCCGAGTGCAGTGAGCAAGTTAATATTGTTCTAGTGTTTCAGTTCAAATATTTTTTTAGTGTTGGAAATTAATGGAAAATCGTTGGAATTTAACGTATTAAAAGAATTTCCAAGATTTCTCCATCATTCGTGGTCTGTAAGTTTTATTATCTTTATGTGTTTGTACTGTTACTGAAATATAAAATTTTGCTTTAGATCGAGGAAGATTTTCAACAATTATATCCAGGTATTCAAATAAATTTTGAAGAGATATTTGGTCAAGATATAAGATAAAATTATTAAAAATACCAAACTACCGTAATATACCCGAACCCTACAGTTATTTCAGAATATGAAACGGAATTCAGTAGTATGTGAAGTTGTTATTATTTTTAACATTAGATTTATGAACAATTTTTTTTTTAGATTGTTGGAATAGGGCAACTAAAGTATTATTTCTCTTCCAAGTAAAACAATAAGAGGAAACGTATCAAAACTTATGCAACGCTGACGGACAAATTAATTACTCTTCAACCTGCAAGTTATTGTAAAATACAGTGGACGCCGCTTATTGGAATCATGGTTCAAGTTATCATTCGAGTATTATTATCACTTTCACGAAGAACGGGCTGAAGGAATATGACTACAAGCAAAAAATATCCTTTATTTCAAAAATTGGGTTTATGTTATTAATTGTTTTTCTGATGTTTTCTTCTACCGAAAATGGAGTCCGTTTGCAGTTACAAGCATTTTTTTAAATTTTTCACACAAATCGGGGAACCACCCAGACTTGACTGGTGTATTATAGCAGAAAGTTGCCAGAATGTTGACAACGCACTATGATTTAATCTGTTCTATTTTAAAATTTCACAATATGCGACATAAAAAATGTTTTTTGATAAAAATAATTTTTTGTGTTTTAATATTTTTAATTATGTAATATATATTTATAGTAATAAGTACTCTAATTAATGTGTTTAATTCACATGTGGTCAGGTAAATTTTACATCTAAATAAAGAAATTTTTACACTACAATATGTATTTTATTTATAGGTATAGTGTATTACTAAACCCTAGATTAATTTAAAATATACCCTAATTGGTGTTTTAATTCAATCTATTCATCTAAAAAAGTACTTATACTAGAGTTAATAAATTATCTGTTTAGTGTGTTTATCTAATATAATTATACACAAAATAGTGAAAATTAATTTAAATTTTCATTTTATTTTAACACTAAATTTTGTTTTGTGTACCCGAAATAAGGTTAAAATTTTAACAAATTTTGGTGAGCTCTTTACACTACACTTGATTAAAACTTTTAGTGAAAAATTTACACTAAATTGAGTGGACCTATATGAACACAAGCTAGTGTTTTTTGGTGTAAAATATTTACTCTGTAATTTTTACTGTGTAAATCCGAATATTTCAATTAAATTACTATCAAGTCCAAAATTAAAATTAACCCCAATCAAACAAAAATCACTCATAAAAAAAATTCAAATTTAATCATTGCAAAAAAATCCAAAAATCTCGGCTGCGGCCACTTTCGATCAAAAATACTCTCAATCAAAATTCGAATCACAATACTCAAAATAATTTCACTATTTCAAAAAAAATATTTCTTACAAAATATTAAAAATCCACGGAGCCAAAAGTCAATCAACCACTCTGGCGGCCATCTTCTGCAAAAAAGCCCCTACTTTTCTCAACCTTGTAACAAACCGCCCATAAATTCGCAAGCATAAACAAAGGTAATTTATGCAAATTTAGCATAAACGCAATAAGCGACCGATCAAAATCTTTTATTTTATATAAGTTACCTTTTTCAAATTGCGAATATAAATAAGTAAAACGTAATTAGTTAATAATTATACAATTAAGATAAATATGTAAAAAGGATGGGAAGCGCATATTTCAAATTATATTAAAACGGCCACAAAGTTTCACAACTTAAGTGGTTGACGAATTTAACCTAAGGACTTAAGAGGGATTCATGAATTATGGGACAGATATGTCTTTTTAAAAACTAATTAGAACTAACGAATTTTGACCTTATTGACTCTAAATTTGAGGAAACCGAACATACAAAGTTCAAACTTACACTAAAAAAAAGCGTAATCTTTTTGCTAGAAAAATCTCATGTTATGTGCCAAAAATCTTGCAAAATAACTAAGAATTACGTTATTAAACTAAAAATCAATTAAGTTGAGAAAAACTATAAAATTAATTTTTAAATAAACACATTTTAAACCATGAAAGTTAAACAAACCAGTCACCTCAAAACTTTTCTAAAACTATATAGTAAAAATTCAAATTATAAATAACTATTGGAAATCACTGGTTAAAACTTAAAAATAAGGGGAAGATGAGAGCAAATTCATTAGAATATCGATTTGAAGTGACCGTCTCGACAACTAATTGATATGTGTTAAAAGATTTACCTTCACAAACAGTGAATAACAAACATTCTTCTAATAACGTACACACAAGCTTGAAATTCAAGTCAACTTTTTGGGTGCACTGATTTAAATTCGACGTTCGCGAATATTTTTGCTAAAATTCTTGATTACAATCAATATATATGTTAACCTGATTTTGGGCGATGCAACAAAAATGTCATTCATGAGTTTTCACTATTAGAAAAGTCAATTAACTGCAAAAATTTGCCAATTTTTCAATCAAAATCGAATATGATTATTCCCTATCCATAACAACAATTAAAAACGATAATGCCAATTTTTATAATTAAAAATCTAGTTTTTGTAAACCAAAAATTTGTCAACGAATACACATCAACCTTATTGACATGTATTCCAAAATTTCATATAAATAGAGCAGGGTCCCTTAAGGCACCAGTTCATCTCCGACAAGACGCGTAATCCAACCTGCCCGTTCGTTCCGGGTATTAAATAAAAGTGTTGTGCTAATTCATAATTAAATTTTTTTTTTAAGTATTCATAATAAGATTTTAATTTTTTTTTAAAAGTGTTCATAATTAAATAATTTTTTTTTCTAAAGTATTCATAATAAAATTTCATTTTTTTAGTATTCATAATTGAATTTTAATTTTAATTTTTTTTTTAGTGGTTCAAATAATTTTTCTTTTAAATCTTTTTTTTGTTTTGTTTTGTGCGCTTTCCAACGACTAAAAAGGTAATGACCAAATTTTTATATTTAAAATTGTATGTTTTTTTTTATTTAGGTGAGTCCCAACGATTTCAATGTAATTTTTATCTTTATAACAGAAAGTTAACTTGGTAAATTAATTCTCAGCAATTATTTTTTTTTATTATATTTTATTTTGTAATTATAATTTTTTTGTACCGTTTTTTTCATTATATTTTTTTTTGTGTTAAATAAATTAGTTGTGATTTACATGTTCTTATTCTTTTCTTGTTATTAAAAAGGCGATCGACTTGGTAATAATCCTACGTCTCCGATCTTCAATTTAAAAGTTTGAGCCCGGCTTATAAACAGGCTCTGGTGGCAGCGAAATTAACCTTCAGTTAACACACAACGGCGGCGATTATTTAATTAATCAAAGCCTACCCGTGTTACAACCTTTCGCCAACCTTACATTTACAATATAAAATTAATAAAATTTACAAATTTTCATCAAGGGCCTAAACCATTTTGTAACACGACAGTATAATAATTATTCTGTTTCATCACCGTGCCGTGCCGTACCAATCGCCACTGATATTATCATCTTAATTTATTCATATTGTTTTACTCTAGCTCATACTAGGTTAAGTGATTAGAGATGGTAACACAAAGCTACCATAAAAATTCCTAAAAATATTATTATATTAAAATTTATGCCCTCGTTAATAGAAAAATATAATTTTTTGGATTTTTAATTTTAGTGAATTTATACGGCGAAGGAAAATCGAAAAAAGAAATTTCAAAATATTTAAAAATTTCAAAGACTACTACATAGGAGTAGGACTTTAAAGTACACCACAAATTAGACAAAAAATTAATGAAATTATGGTAGGATTTGGCGTAAATTGCGAATATAAAAACTAATTTTTGAGGATCATTTAAAAATACGCGTAAAACCAGCCAAAATGTGCAATCGTACATTTCATTTATTAAAGAATTTTTGGGTATAATTTAAACTTGAAAATTACAGATGTAGAAAACAAAGAACTAGGAGAACTATTAATTACCCGGGAGTTGTCAGTTAATTGTCAGTTGTCAGTTGTTAGTACGATTAGATGACTAGATTTTAGGGTGGATCCGAGATTTGCGGTGGTTGCGTTTGTTTTAACTGGCTCTACGCTCCAGGCCGTTTTGATAAACTCCTGTACTCACTAAAAATATCCCCCTGGACCCGTCCTACTCTGCGAATAAATTTATAACATTATGTTATCAGTACTGATGCTGCAATCTAATTGTGAATCTAAACGTAATCGAAGATTGACGATACCTGAAATGCGTACAGAACTTAATCGGTGCTATAAAAATTCCGTTTCTGGGAGTACAGTAAAAATTAATTAATGCGAATGTTGGCCGGGCTGCCAAAAGAAAATCACTTCTAAAATCAAAAAACAAGAAGATGCGACTACAGAGAGCACTTAGCTTATAAGAATTGGACAGCAGAATAATGGAATTCTATGTTGTGGAGCGAACATAATCCAAGTTTGAAATGTTTACTCAAAAACGAAAAATTTATGGTACTCACTGCATCGAAAGAAAGTTACAGGACTGTATTGTACCTCCGTTATGGTAGGGGAATGCTTCTCGGCGTCTGGCCCAAAAACAGGCGAATTCACATGTTAATAATTTAAAATACTACTAATTTTATTAAGTTTGGGTAATTAAATGAAACATTCAATTTTAGCACACCTTGATAAAATCGCAGGGAAGTCCACAGTAAAGTAAAATAAACATAATATGAAGATAAATGAAATGGATATACTCGACTAAGAACATTGGAGGTCTTTTATAATATAATAAATAATATGAAAATATCAAGTTGGTATTTATGTTAGTAACCTTCCATCTGTTTTACATTCGTAATTTTCGACTAGTAGTCCGGTCAATCTAGACATTCGAAGGTACACTAATTCCCAAAAAGCTGAAAATTGGTAAAATTGTTCAAAACATAATTATAAATGAAATTTAAAAAGTCCTCATCGATCCGGTACGTGGAAAAAATTTATTCGACGTCAAAGGTAAAAGAAATTGTTTTTTTGCGATTTTCAGCAAAACGGTAAGTTTTATCATAAAATTATCTCAGACAAAAATTGTAGATCATGTAATTATCTATAAAAAATGTATCAATACTTTTTTCCTAAGAAATGAGTTTATGAATGTTATCACGTTTATGCAATCGTTTCTGTTGGTCTTTCGCATCACAAAAAAAATTAAAAAATAGTGTTGATGAAAAGTTCAGTACCGGCTACAGACAATATTTTCGTAAAAACGATGAAGACAACGTCCAGGACAATGACAGGTTTGACGACGATGTTAATTCGAATGGCGATGATGATGAACTACATTGAATAAATTCTGTTTTTTTCGTATTTGTACTCTTTTTTCTCTTAATTTTAAGTTAACTTTTAAACAAGTTATGACTTTGGTTTTAACCATGTGAAAAAGCATCTCAAACTCAATCCGGATCGGCAAAAAAATTGAAAATGAGTTTTTAACAGCTAAGACCCCTTTTTTCGTAGACCAAGTCACATATATTGAATATAATTAATATAATATTATAATTCAAATATTTTTACTTATATTACAGCTTCAGTGATGTATGTATTGTAATGATATTTTTTTTTGCAATGCGTGGCAAACTTCAAAATAACCACCAATCTCTACGGCTTCCAAGTCGGAGAGCTAAGACTTCTCAGGAGCGGGTTCAAAATTCCAAAATAAATTACCAATCAACGAAATCCAATTTAAATAAGATTCTGATCAATCCAAAAAACTTAATAAATTCTCCAAATTAAATCCTCTTCAAAAATAATTAAAATAAAAATTCATGTCCAAAAATTAAATTATTACAAAATAAATTCTTGTTTCGTAAATAAATTCAAATTTAATTCAATGTAAAACCTTACTGCGCTCGTACTTTTAACTTTTACGCGTATCCAAATCGCCTTGTTATCACCATCTGGCCACACGCTCGTACAAATGCAAATGTAACTTTTAATTCTTCCAATTTTAAACCAATTTCAACTTTAAATAATTCAGATCCAATTTTTAATTTCAATTGCTCTTTCCAAATTTTACCAAATCAATTAAATCAATCCAAACTACTAATTCAATCAAAACCATCAAATCAACTACCGCTCGGTAGCAAAATTATCCAAAAATTACGCAATAATGCATTCGCATCAAAATTCACTTTATTCAATCAAAAATAATTCAGTACTCACAAATATCATTCACAATTTTAAACTTATATCAAAAAAATCTCAATAATCGCCTCGAGCTAACATGACACAACATGCTCGGGCGGGCGCTGTCGGCGCAAAAGCCAATATCCTCGTCGATTCGCCTCCACCTGTCTAATTCTCCAATCTTACAACTTAAAATTATTTAAAACAAAATAAAACTTTCATCAAAATGTACGGGGTAGGTGCGAATCCTCTTTTTCACCACAGTATATACGTGGCGTACGTATGCATATGATGACAATTCCAACTTTTCCAACTTTTTGAATCGTTATATCTCAGAAACGGTGGCTCTTAGGAAAAAAGTATTCATTCATTTTTTATAGATAATTATATGATCTACAATTTAGTCTAAACTTATTTTATGATAAAACTTACAGTTTTGCAGAAAATCACGAATACCAATTTTTTTGATCTTTGACCTCGAATAACTTTTTTTCCACGTACCGGATCGATGAGGACTTTTTAAATTTCATTTATAATTATGTTTTGAACAATTTTACCAATTTTCAGCTTTTTGCAAATTACTGTACCTTCACTCTAATTTTTTGTACTAATTTGACCGGACTATAGGTTATTTTAGAGTTTTATTAGGAATCTTACTTGGACAGAAAATGAAAAGATCCAACTTTTGGAAGCTCTCCGAAAATATGGAGTTCACAATTTGGAAGTTATAGCAGACCATGTTGGTTCCAAAACAGTTGCAGAAGTTAAGTATGCAATTTACTTATACGAAAATGCCGCCAGAGAATCTCTGAAAGAAGTTCGCTCTGCAAGTAGAAATGCACCAATTGATCAATGAAAAATAATGAATAAAATAAAAATAATAAAATAAATAAAAATAGTGATGATTATAACAAATATTGAATCGAACAAGTTGGATTCGAAAATACAAAATTGCTCCTCACATTTCAGTGTATTCTGCCAATATCAAAAACTGAACTATTAGCAAAAATATATTCAAATACAAAGATCTAAAAATATCGTTTTTTATCATTTACATTAGCAAATATTTTTGTGTAAAAAATTTAGATTTGTGTTTATTTTCAAAATAAACCAGTTACTCAGACTACGTCAACATTATTGATCTAGGCAGTTCAGGGTTGACAGTTTAAATTTTTGATGATTTTGTGATATCAATAGTCAAAATTTTAGTAAAATGAAATTGAAAGAAACTGATGAAACCAAAAATTCAAACAAATCCGAAGAACCAGAAGATTGCTGTGGCAAACCAAAACGGAAACGACGCTGCGATGCTGGAAAAAAACGGGGACCAAATAAAAAAAAGCGTGGCTGCCCTCGTCCTCCATCGTGTGGTAGACTCTGATAATGGAGAAATGTCTGACAGTAATTGAATGGCTAATTGCAGAAAGGGGACATGTCACATTTCCAAAAATGTTCAGGAAATAAAAAAAACTGTGTGATTACTTAAAAGTCAATCTTTTTTATTCAAATTTTTGGCAAGACATGCCTTAGAAGATCTACTTCGAATTAGGATATAATGCATTTAATTTTTGTTTTCTCAATTAGATCAACTGCCAAATTAGAGATATGGACATGTGTCTTTTCTGCAGTAAAAGACAAAACAATTATTTTTTTTTAAGTATTTTATTAAAAAATAGTAAAAATACAGTATTATTCATCGTTGTCTTCATTGTCCTTAATTGGCTACGCTGTAATTTCTTTCCAAAATCCTTCATAAGCACCTGGGATGAATTTGATCGTATTTTTTATATCAGCCATCTTCTTTTTATTAATTAATCGGATTCAGATAAATTTGCGTTTTTAATGACACCAATGTATTTATTTAATATTATGAATAATAGGTTAAGATAACATGTACTATGTTTAACCGACAGACTAGCAGTTTGCTATCATTTTACTGCAAAAAAAATTATATGTCCTGGACAAGTCCTGTTTATGTAGTAACTGAATTCTTTAACAGCTCACAGTATCAAGAGGAATAATATAATATGTTACATTTTTGCAGTACATTGTGCGTCTAGGCATCTAGATTAGCAAAATATCAAAATTTCAATTTCATAAAAAATGTGACATGTCCACTTTCTGCAGTTAGCAATTCAATTATTCATCATGTTCCACAATTTCACTCGACTATAAACGTCGCCGTAGAAATTATAATCAACGCTACCGTACCTCTAGAAATTAACCTAATGTGTATTAACTATTAATATTATGAATAATAAAATTTATATCTTTAAATTAAATTTTACTTCTAGCTTTGGATATTTAACATTATTTGACTAAAAAAAACATTGTAATTCTAAAAAATCAGAATTTGTCCAATTTGGTCAAAAATTGGAAGGGATGATTATTTTTGTGCCTTTTTGCAAAAATCAAATTTTAACACGCTATTTTTGCAATTTTCTCGAAAATAAAGTCCCGCAAAAAAAATGTTAAATAGCAACCTAGATTTAAACCTTTTATTGTCTAAAATCAACGGCTTTCGAGTTATGAATTAAAGTAAGTAACAAAATGTTGAAAACTCGCGTTTTTTTTGATTTTTTTCGTAATCCTCTATCTTTTAAACGAAACATTTTACAAAAAATCTGACGCCCCGTTCCGAATAGGAAATTTAACGGACTACAACTTTTGTCTAGTAAAAATTTTTGAAAAACCAATCCATTTCACAGAAAATAATAAGGCAGCTACAAAAAAAATTAAATTCACGAAATTATTTTTTTTTGTAATATTTTATCTAAAATAATTATGTAGATCACTAAAAATCTTTTTATTTCAGCTTTTTTTATCCTTATTTTAACTAATCCTAATTTTAACAATATACCCGGTTTGAAACCAGAGCTTTTTCTCCATTTCAGATAACAATAAATAAAGTTGGTTTCAAACAACAAATTCAAAGTTAGAGAACTTTTAGAATAGAGTGTATTGTATATTTTTATTTAAACAAAAGAAACCAGTTACGCAGGCTACGTCAACGTTGTTGATACGAAGCTGAGCGGTGTTGACAATTTAAATTTTTGATATTTACTACCTGTTTAAAATTTTAGTGAAATGAAATTAAATAAAATATCGAAACCCAAAGAAACCAATAAAACCGAAGATGCAAATAAAACCGAAGAACCGGAAGATGGCTGTTGCAAACGAAAACGACGCTGCGATGCTGGAAAAAAGCGGGGGCCAAATAAAAAAAAGCGTGGCTGTCCTCGTCCTCCATCGTGTGGATCGTGTGGTAGACAGGCAGTAGACTCTAATAATGGAGAAATGTCTGACAGTAATACCACAGAATGTAATACATCACATTCCTCAATTCGTGGTTCCCCCGATAAGAAACGTCGCCGTAGAAATCCTAGTAATCGCCGTAACACTAAAAATTAACCTAATGTGTTGTCGTGGTTCAAAATGGTTGCGACCCACCCTGTGCATATTGATAAAAATTTTGTTTGTAAATAATTTTGAGTTGCAAGACTGTAAAAATTGGACAGGTGGGGGCGAACCGACGAGGAAATTGGTTTTTTTGCCGTTGAGCCGCGCGAGAGAGCGAGCGGGCCGATTTATGGCTTGTTAATTTTTGACTCAAGTGATTTATTTTTGAGATTTGTGATATTTTTGAAGTTGTGAGTTATTATTTTTGATTGAATAAATGATTTTGATGCGAATGCATTAATTGCGCAATTTTTGGATTGATTTTGATAAATTTGGAGTTTGGATGATTTTTATGAACGGCTACAGAACGGTAGAAAATTTGGATTGATTTGATTGATTGGATAAAGTTTGGGAGAAGCAATTAAGGTTATAAATTTGAATTTAAAATTGGAAAATTTGAAATTACATTTGTTCGAGCGTGTGGTAGATAAAAAGATAAGCCGACGATTTGGATAGGCATAAGTTCGAAAGTGTAAGCCCATTTAAAATTTAACATAAAATTATATTTGAAATTATTTATGATTATGGATTGGATTTATTAATTATTTTTTTGAGAAGATTATTTTCGAAGAAATTATTTGTTTTGCATTGGATAAAATTCTTTTAGTTAATTTGAAAACGCAGGAACCCTTCACCCTTGAAAATTCCCAACTGCTCCCGCAAAGAGTTGACTCGAGTAAATAAACAGTGCGGCTAGAAAATAACATTACATCTTTTTGGCACCACGGCGCAGGGACGTTTCGTTTTTTTTTTGAAATAGTCTAAGATGGATAACATATTAGCCTTTTTAAAGGAGCAGGACAAAAAGCAGGACAAAAATACGAGGGAGTTAAAAGAAAGCATAGCAAAAATTGAAACAAAGTTAAATGAACAAGACAAAAAGCAGGACAAAAACACAAAAGAGTTAAAAGAGAAAGTAGAAGGGGTTTTGAACGAAATAAAACAAAATTTAGTTACTATGGAAGGGGAAATTAAAAACACAAATGCAAGGGTTGATCAGGTTGAGTTAGAATTAGGTAATATAAAGGTGGATTTAATGCCATTAAGAGAATTGGGGGGAAATTTAAATTTGAAAAAAAAAAGATTAGAAAAAGAGATTAGTGAAAGGATGGAGGAATTAACAAGGGGAGAAATTCAAAAATTGACAGGGAAAATAAATGAAATGGGGATAGAAATGAAAAGAGAATCTGTAGGTAATATGCAGGAGGAAATAAAAAAGGCCACCAAGACCTTGCACAAAGATATTTTTGACCAAGTTATAAATAAAACGGTAGAAAATGGTGCACTATTAGAAAAAGCTGAAATAATAAATGAGATAACAACTCAAAGGGATGAAATAGTGGAAATCAAACAAACAGTACAGTGGCATGACCACAATATTGAAAAATTAAAAAAAGAAATTAGCACTAATCAAGAAACAACTAAAGGGAAAATTGATGCACTTAGGATGGGAAACCAAACGTTTACATTCGGTCCCATGAATAGTACGATGGGCAAAACAATACAGGGAATGTCATGTTGTTTCAGTAAAGATCAAAAATTTAAATTTTATGGGCATTCATTAAATGGGTTAAATCCGAAACAGTTCATTAAATATGCTAGACCCATTGCGGAATTGGCTGATCGCCAACAGTTGAAAACCCTCATAGGGACAATGTTAAAAGGAAATGCGGAGGAGTGGTACGGAATCGTACAAGAACAGTTTCATACTTTTGATCAGTTTTCTAAGTTGTTCTTATCAAGGTACTGGAACAATAAGGGAGTGGGTGTAGTATTTTGTTCTGTTCGGCACCCACAAGGAAATATGAGTGAGCGTTATGTTCAAGAAACCGTTAAATTTTTGAGACTTCTTGTGTATCGTGATCAAACATCATGGGTCAATTATATTCCGTTAGTGGAAAAGTTTATAAACGACACGCCGAGCTCAGTTACTGACTATTCTCCCCGGTTCATTATGTTCAAACGAACATCCAGAAAGACCATGGGTTGTGGACCAAGACATCGATTACTATGAAATATTAAAACAAGTTAAACAAAAATTAAAAAATAAAAGTGAGAATTACTTACGTAGGGCTAATTCAAAAATAAAAAAGAAATGTTCATTTCAAGTGGGTGATTTAGTCATTATTCGAAGTCTGAGAGTAGGGATTAGGTCTAAGGACCAATGTCAGAAACTGCAACTTCCTTTTGAAGGCCCATATGAGGTAGACCACGTTAACGAAAACACGTATTCTCTTAAATATCCAGACAGTGGAAAGATCAGGGGCAAATTTCACCTTGATATGATTTACGCTTATCACGACGCCGATGAAACCATGGGACGAATTCCTAAAATTGGAATTAAATTTTACAATAATTTTGCATCTATTAAATAGAAAATTTTAATTTCGTTTAGTTATAAAAAGAGGGGAAGAATTTTAATTTAACAATGAATTTTAATTTAGTTTATTTATCATTTTAAGAAAGGGGAAATTTAGTTTAGCAGATAATTTTGTAAAAAAAAGAAGAAAATTTTTATTATTTGAGGTAGTATAATACCTGATCACCACGAAGGGTTGTTTCAAAAACAATTTGCTGTCCTGGCTGTGCTCTCTCCATCAAATTATCTTCAAAACAAGGGGAATAAAGATGTCGTGGTTCGTTAGGTTTCTTTTGCACAATTACGATGTATTTTTGACTTCTTGCAATAACTTTGTTTTGACGAAATCTGCTGTCAACTTTATACCAGAACTTTCAATTGCCATTATCATAGGTTTGTATTCATCAGTCAATCCTGCGAGTAGAAATATTGCTAACCATTCATCATCTATAGCAAACTGAATGTTAGTCAATTTCTGTGCGGTGCTCATTATCTTGTTGACATAATCTTCGATGGAATCGCTATTTTCTAAACTAGTAGTAACCAGAGTTTTCATTAGGTTAACTTTTCGCGATAAGCCGGAATCGTTAAATGCGGACTGTAACTTTTCCCATACATCTTTTGCGGAAGTTGCGTTTTCAATATGCACAAAATTGATCGGATCAACCATTAAAATTATCATTGATTTAGCTTTCACTTCGCGTCGTAGATTAACAGCGGGATCTGTCGTCGGATCTTTACCTTCAACACAACTCCATAAATCTTCCAGTTCAAGATATGTTTTCATTGCAAATCGCCAAGTGTTGAAATTTTCTCGTCCTATCAATTTTCCAATCATTGATATACCGTTGTTTGCCATCGCGCTCGGAAAAATGTATAACTCTTGTTAATTACAATCACAAAGGGTTCGGTACAATTTTTTTTTTATTTTTTTGCGATGGCCTGAACAAATCTGTATTTTTAGAGACAACTATATGCTGGGCCCATAACCTTTTGCACAATTACGATGTCTTTATTAGATAGAACAACTAATTATTCACAACTATTCATTTACCAACATATTCTATAAGTACATGTCAAATATCAATAATAAACAACAAAACAGCCAACTTTATCTGAACTCTATCAACCAGCATGTTTCTCATTGGTTAATCCCAACAGTTTCTCTCTGCCCAACGCGATAGTTCGGGTCAATTTTGTTAAATGTCTGCAAAATAAAAAGGTTTGTTGAGGGGAAAATTATAAAAGACCAAAATGATACTCACACACGACACATTTACACCTAATTATTTTGTGATAAGTTAAGGGAACAGCTGTGCTGCGCGAGTGCTACCGAATGGTGATACCTGCAACTAAATAAATACAATAACTTGCGAAACATCCGGTACATAGAAGATAAAACTTACAATTTTTCAAAAAGACGACGAGGTTTGCAGTGCCCTTTGGATAAGCTCGCTTCCTGCGATAAGCCCGAGTGAGGTGGACGTGAAATTTTACGTCTAAAAATTTGGATATTTGCGATTTATGAAAAGCTACACCTTTTTGGAAAGCGAATTTTGTGAATTATTATTCGAGGCCGTTTTGGAAACAGTAAGAGCAATCATATTGTTTAATTTGGATGATTCCTGAGGATTTAAAGATATTCACATGTGATCAAGTAAAATTAAAAATTACAAGGACGACGCCATTTTTATAAAACTGGAGATCGACAGAAAAGTCAATGAAATTGATTTTTTTACTTACCGTAATTTTTATCTGTTTATAAGGTGTTAAATATCGACAAGAAGCGATTAGTCGGCACAATACGACGAGGTATCACAAAAATTTGAGGACGCTAACCGAATTGATTGTTAGAGATTGCACACTTAAAAAAGACGACCTGGTGGCATACAGCAGCAACAGATAAATGCCATTTGCGGCCATGATACAATAAAGTTTTAAGATATGATACTAAGGAGTCTCAGTTACGTTCGGTTCTGCGCACAACGTCACGCGGTAAGGACACGCCCACTTTATTTAAATACAGATATGGAATTTATACGGCAAATAAGGCCAATGAAATTAAAATTTGTGATTATTTTTAATTTTAAATCACAAATAAATTATTCTGCCATCATAAGGAAGAAGGCAGTGTTTGTTTAGAAATGGTTTAGGTATGGCAGTAAGTACATTTTCTTCAAAATTGAGCTATTTTTATTCATAGCTTTTTACGCTGATTTCAAAAATATAAATTACTCAATTTTGAAAAAAATGTATTTACTGCCTTCTTTCTTATAACTGCAGTATTGAAATAAAACACATTTAGTAATAAGATTATAAAATAATATTTATTTAATATCCTAAAAAACAGTTTCTCACAATAAAACATAACATTCATTAAGAAGCCAAATTAACCAGAAGGCATACATTTTAAAATTTTATTTCATTTTACTGACTATTTAATTTTACAAACTATATTAAGCCCTAAATTTTATTTTATATATTGTCAGATTTTTATTTCTTTTCTTCGCTTCAATGTTTCATCGTTAACCTTATCATACAAGTAGATTGTGCGAAATTTTATTTCATCGAATGACAGTATACAGACTTTTTTCATATTGTTCATCTCTTGCAGTTTGATTACATTAAATATTGGTTTCAAGATACCAGGTAAAATTTAATTTTTTTTCGACCACGATCGAAGTGTTGATACAGCTGGAAAAGGATATCCTTTTTTTAGCAGCAACCTATAAGCTCGAAGATCAGCGGAATGAACAACGATTGCTTTAGATACATCTTTAATTGACCATCGTGGACGTCTTTTGGGATTTTTAAGCTTTTTGATTTGCTCAGAAGTAAATGAACTGCTCAGAGCTTCGACCTCGCTTTCCAATCGTACAATCTTCTTCTTTAATTCTGCTATGATTTCATTACGGTTATCAACCTCTGTACTACTTCTAAAAATATTAAGAATATGTAGGCATATTATCACTTAATATAATAATTTAACTATAATTATGTTAATATTAGATTTGCTATAATAAAAATAAGAATTACCCTATATCTTTAGTCAAAATATTAGTTTATATAGGATTGTTATCCAGAATAACATTCACCCTCGGGAGAGTTTCTACTGCTACTACCAACACCGTTTCTAACAAATTTATAAAATAAGCCATAAGTAAGTATTTCTACTTGAATTAAAATAATAACTATACGTACTTACTCTGTTTGAATTGATCGTTCCTTTAAAAGTACATTAACCAAATTGGAACGTTTCTTTTTAGCAATCCGCTGTTGCCTTTGAGATGTAGAAGCAGTAGTAACAAAAGCTGATGGTTTCGGTAGATTTTCAGTAGGAATCACTCCTGGCTTAATCAGTGGGCAATTCCTTGGGATAGGACATCCCAGAAGTTCATATTTCAAGTTACGAGCATAATCAGTCTTTAAAATGCATTGAGCACACTCTTGAATTTTTCACGTTTACATTGTCTTTACGACTACAAGCTATTTTCCAAGCCTTACAAAGTCCCGGGTCAGTCGGAAAACGAAAAAACAGCACATCGCCTTTGTTATAATGTTTGGCTCCATCGTCCATATTACAACCAAATATTGCACACCGCATTATTAATGTAAGGTAAATTACTGATTCACAACAAATCACAAGCAAAAACAATAACAAAATTGAAAAAATTCGAAACCGTTCTGTGGGCGCGCACAGAAAACCGTATGCGTTTGAAATGTTACTTACCGCGTGACGTCACAATTAAGCAAGATGGCGCTAAACCTGCGCAATATCATACCTGGTAATTTATTGTATCATGATTTGCGGCAACAAGCGAAACAAGGTGGCGATATACCAGGTAATTCACAAGTTGTTTACTATAGTGAAATTGACTATTTATTTCAAAATTTTTATTATAAACTTTTTACATTTGCATTATAATTTTTGTCGACTTACATTATTTACACTGCAGCGTAAATTACGTTTGGGCCTTAGATATTTTGGTTTTTAAAAACAAAATAAAAGATTTTATTAAGACCTAAACTTTACTTGATGAAAGCGAATTACACTCTGCTCTGTTTGTTGACCATTTCTTACAGTTTTGAAAAATAGTCAACTTACAAAAGCTTATCTTTTAATATAATATTTCTTAGTACAAAATGATAATAATATTCTTATTACTAACTATAGCTATTCTGTGGGAAACGTAACTCCTCCGCGCCTAAGATGAAAAATTACAGTTGAATGACTTAATTTTGTAATTTGATTTCCTCTAGAGGATTAACATTTTTTGAATTTTCAACTTTTTGAATTTCAACTTTTTTAACTTTCTTTCTTAGACATGGGTAATACTTTCTACCTATATATAAAACAAAAATAAACATTATTACATAAATTAAAATTGTATAAGCACTGATATTGTCATAATGAAACGGTATTGATTTAATAGACGAAATTTTTCTTTGGGCATGTTTTAACTGTATTTCCAAATTCTTTAGTTCGTCGAGATTGATGTCGTCCAGATGAATGGGATCGATATTCATAAGGTGTTGATCATCGTTGTCTTCGGGTAGCGGGATTGGTGGTATATTAAATTGTTTATTCAATGGACTTAAATTTTGATATGTTTTTAACACTGATTTACCAATTTTAAAATTACAAGTTTTTGGAATCGTTATCAAATATGTTCCGTTTAATATTAGTTTTTCTAAGTTATTTGAACAATTGGTAGTAACCATGGTAGCTTTTACAGTTATTATTAACCACTGATTCTTTATCAATTTCTGAATTTTAGTTTTTGTTAAGTAACTATCCCGAACTTCACAATTTTTATAATTATCACTTAGACTGATTAAATCTACTTCGCACGGATTATTTTTAGTAATGAAATTCGTAACTTGTTCGTTGCACAGATAGTTTATTTGATTGATTTCTTTGCACATGTTATCACTTAATCCATATTGTTCGTCGTTCAACATTAAGAAAGGAGATTTTGGAATAATAATTTTGAAATAGGTTTTTTGTAACACAGGTGAGGAATAAAGTTTATAATAATCATATGAATTTAGTTCTACTAACGGAATTTCTAAAATGAATATTATTTGTTCTTTGCGTATATATCCTTTAATATTAATTATCGAATAATAAATGATGAGGTTCTCCTCTTCCAAATTATAAGGCAATTTCAAATTAGTTAGATGCAAATTTATTTTTGATAATTCTATTTTTAATTCTTCATGCATTATTATTGACGGATGTAATGAATTTAATTTTGCAAACGTAATGGAATTTTCAACATTATCTAAAATTTCTATTAATATTTCTACTGCCGAAAGTAATTGATTAAATATAGTATTTAACAAGACAAAACTATCTACTTCGTTAAAGTACATGGTGGTAACATTTTGCATTATGTTAGCGATTTCGTTTATTCTGGCTTCTAGCAATACTTGATTAGTTTGTAATTGATTCATTGATTTATTAAATACTTTCAATGCCGTCTCAGTAATACTAAGTTGTTGTGCGGCTATAGATTTAACTTGGTTTTCGTTATCTTTAATTTGTGAAATGGCCGCATCATATCGTTCCGCATCGGTTTGGTCTAGATTACCAGTAATAGCCTTCCAAATTGAGCCTAACCCGTTAATCAATCCGCGTGTGGGGCGTTTATTATTATCTTTACTTGTTATTGTCATTTGCTTATATTTAATTTCTACTTGTGAAAACTTATATTCTAATAAATACCTATACGTAAACATCTCATTAGCATATGCTTTTCCATACGTGGTTTCATGAAATGAAATGTTTAACCTATCGTAATTGTTAATCAAATTATTTAATTCTAATCTTAAACTAGACAAATCATAAATTTGTATCAATTTCCAATGATCAACTATATTTTGGGCTATACCTAGTTTTAATGGTAGTAATCCTTGATCATTCGAAATTTTATTTACTTCTACATTTGAACATTTTGTGAAGTGGATGGTCGCGGTGACGAGGGCGGTGGCGATGTTTCTGGAACAATGGGTTGTCTTAGATTTTTTAAATGTACTGTTCGACCTCGATTCTTATCTGAACTACCGACCTTTTGAATTATTGCTTTATTGTTAGAAAGCAATGTTTTTAAAATAAAGGGACCGTTAAATTTTTCGCCTGTTTTATTTCTTTTATATTTATAGCTCGTTTCGTAAACTACTTGTCCTACTTTGAAGGGGTTATTAATTTTATTATTCATCTTGGTTACAACTCTTTCTTTATTTTGTATTAAATTTTCATTGACTCGATCATATGTTAAAGCTAATTTTTCTTTATGTTTTTGGAGGTAATCGTTGTACATTTGTTTGTCGTAAAACAAATCATACGGATCGCGTAATTTCGTGTGACCTAATGTCAATTCCAATGGGGTTAAATTTGTACTAGAGTGTATCGAATTATTATACGCGATAATTGCGTATTTTATCAAGATGGTTATTGGTTCATTGTGATCTGTTTTTAACAATCTAATATGTTCGGCTAAAGTAGAATGAAACCTTTCTATTATACCATCTGATTCGGGATGATGAGGTGTGGTAAAGTGAATTTTGATTTTGTGCGATTCGAGTAGTTCCTCAATTATATGGTTATGAAACTCTAAACCTTGGTCTGCACTAATAGTTTCGGGTGTTCCGTAAAATGAAAAATAATTAATTAATGCATTTAATATGTCTATGGCGTTTTTCGATTTAACTTCAAGTGCTTGACCTAACTTTGTAAATGCATCAACTATCGTTAAAAATTTAGTATTTTCTACCGTGTAAACATCAATATGTAGTTTTTCAAAGGGACGGTGCGGAGTATCCGTCAACATCATTGCAATTCTTGGTGGGTTTCTTTCGTATTTACTTTTTTTGCATCTGGCGCAATTGGCAATAAATTTTGCCACATGTTCTTGCATGAGCGGGAAATAATATTTTCTTTGTAATTGTTTTAACGTTTCGGTAATGCCTCGGTGGTTTGTTTTGCCTTCGTGTTGGTTTCGTATTGCCGTTTCTATCATTTCTTGTTCGTGTAAAATTTCTCTTCTCTCCGTACAATAAATTAATTCAGGTCCACTGGCATTAAACAATTTTTGTACTACGCGATTAAATTGTTGAAATAATGTTTCGGTTTCAAAATAAATGTAATATTTTTTTGCTTCGCTCGTGTATTCTTTAAAAAATTTAATTATGCTTTCTTCGTCGTTACTATTTATCTCAACATGATATCGTTTAATTTTTCCGATGGTTTCAATTTTTACCGGTTTCATGAGTGCGTGTACTTCATAAATGAAATACTGATTTGGTTTTGAATCTATTACATCTGAACATATTTTAATATGCGCTAATTCTTTATTTTGACTAACTGAATGTATAGTACTATCTAAATTATCTAACTGTTCCATAATGGAATCTAACCCTTCTTCTAACATAATATTTTCTTCCGATAGATTATTATTTATTAACAAATCTTCTAATACATCTTCGATTTCATTTTCATCAAAATTATTCAACATGGATTCGTTTTCTATAGCGTTTAAGTCTACTTCCATTTTCTTCTCATAATTATTACTTTCTAAATTATATATTTGTATATTAAACTGACTTCCGAATATGTAACTAAGCATGTAACTTACTTTTTCAAATTTTAGTTTATCCAGTCCGCTACCTAACCTTGGCATTGCTAAATTATTAATATTGTTTTTTAAACAAAATTCTTTTAAATTAATTAAACAATTAAACAAACTTTCGTACGTTGGTTTTTCATAATACTTTTCTTTAGTTATTAAATAGAAAAGGTATCTTTGATTTTCTTGTAAATAGACGAATGAATTTAATTGTGGATTTTGACTTTTTAAATATTGGACTTGTCCATATCTTTCTTTAAACTCGATAGCTATTCCAGCATTCATATACAAATCTTTGCTAACGCAATGACATAAAGAAAATTTTGAAGGAGATTTAAAAAGATCGTCTGTTTTTTCTATAATTCTGGGTGACTTTTCTATTTCTTTATAAGTGAATTTGGTTTCAAAGTCTTTGAAACTAAAATGATCGTTTTTAATTTCTATCCTACTTAACGCGTCTGCATTGCTATTATAATTACCTTTTTTATATATGATTTCGTAATCGTACTCTTCCAATTTGATTTTCCATCTTTGTAATTTCGAATTTGGTTCCCGTAATTTTGATAACCAGACTAAAGGGCGGTGGTCTGAATAGATAACAAATTTTCTACCGTATAGGTAAGGCCTAAAATATTTGACTCCCCAAACAACTGCTAACAATTCTTTCTCAATTGTACTATATTTTCTTTCCGAATCGTTTAACGTACGCGATGCATAGCAAATCGGTTTGTCCGACCCTACGGTACCTTGTGAAAGCACGGCGCCTATGGCCACATTAGAAGCGTCCGTAGATACTATAAAAGGTTTTTCAAAATCTGGATATTGTAGTATGGGATGGTTAACTAAAATATTTTTACATCTATTAAATGAATCTATGAACTCCTTAGTGTGTTCAATCTTATGACCTTTTTTTAAACAAGTAGTTAATGGTTTTGTAACCTTAGCATAATCTTTGA
The DNA here is from genome assembly GCA_911387805.1 of Cantharis rustica. Classification (NCBI taxonomy): domain Eukaryota; kingdom Metazoa; phylum Arthropoda; class Insecta; order Coleoptera; family Cantharidae; genus Cantharis; species Cantharis rustica. The sequence continues at coordinate 45,311,523 of OU426879.1, forward strand.
TAAATTTTCTATAATATCCGGTTAAGCCTAAAAATCCTTTAATCTCTTTTGTCGTTTTAGGTATTGGATACTTTATTACTGCTTCAATTTTAGCCGGATTTGGTTTTACTCCTTCTGGCGTAATTATATGACCTAAGAATTGAGCTTCTTTTTTTAAAAATTCCGATTTATTCATTTGTATTTTAAAATTTGCTTTTCTAAGCCTATCAAATACCGATTTTAACTTTTCTATGTGCTCCTGAAGTGATGTAGAAAATATTACTATATCATCTAAGTACACAATGCATGCTTCATTTTGAATCCCGCGCAAAATGTTATCTATTACCCGTTGAAAAGTCGCGGGGGCATTTTTTAAACCGAAAGGCATACGTTTATATTCATAATGACCTCTAGGTGTTGAAAAAGCTGTTTTTTCTCGATCTTTAGGATGCATTTCAATTTGGTGGTAACCGGATGCTAAATCTAATGTTGTGAAATAAGAACATTTACCCAATTTATCTAATATATCGGAAATATGAGGCAACGGATATTTGTCGTCAAGGCATTTTTCGTTCAATAATCGATAATCGATCACCATCCTATATTTTTGTACGCCTGACGCGTCTAATTTTTTTGGAACTACAATTACTGGGCTACTCCAACCACTTTCCGAGTGTTGTATGATATCGTTTTCTAATAATTCGGCTACTTGATTATCTACTTCTTTTTGTTGCGAGTATGGCATTCTATATGCCTTTTTAAATACTGGTACGTCGTCTTTAGTTTTTATCTCGTGTTTTACTATACTTGTAAATGATAACGGTAAACCTTCACAATGAAAAATGTCTCTATATTCGTAACATATTTGTTTAATAGCTTTACGCTCTTCTTCATTTAAATGACTTAATCTAAGATTTTTTAAATTTTCTTTCAATAACCTATCTATTTTATTGTCGTACTTAACATCTATCATTTCCGCATCTTCCGTTTCTAATACGTTCAAGGGTTCTACGTTTACCAATTTTTCTGATTCGCTACTATTTGTAATACTAATAATTGCTTCTCTATTTTTTATATTTACTAAGCATTGGGGAATTTCTACACCCTCGGTTAACTTTATGTATTCTACTATTCCTATATCTAAATTATTCGAATTTATGGGAACTTTTACAAATTGTTGTTGTCGCGGTAATAATTTAAATTGTTTCGCTTTTAATGATTCAAAATATATAGGTATCACACCATATTTAGTATATAAAACGTTTTTCTTTAAATCGATATTCGCGCCTAAATGTTTCAATAAATCCATACCAATTAATCCATCATATTTGGGATTAAATTCAAATATGCAAAAATCATAATATTCTTTAGATTGAAAAATTTTGGGTAATGGAATTCGTGCAATATATTTATGAAATGTAGTTTTATGTGCAGATCTAATTTTAAAAGGTTTTTCTTTAATAAAATTTTGATAGTATTTTTCGACTACTTGTGGCGAAATTAGAGTTTTAGTTGATCCCGTGTCCAGCATGAACTTTAAATTAACGTGAGGAATTTTTATATATGGTAACGCGGAAGTATTAATATTTGATACATCTATCACGTCGTGTCGTTTTGTGGGTCCTCCCAATGAAAATTTTGATCTTCGCGTTCGTCATTGACAAATTCAGGATTTTGATCTATATCCGTTTGATATAATTCTTCCGATACAAATTTTTGTTGGTTAAAATTATTTTGATTTCGTCGAGTATTTCCGCTCGATGTGTCCATTGGTTCTGGACGAAACTGTTTTGATTTATTATCATTAAAATTTGGTGCTTGTCTGTTTGCATTACTTTGATAATTTTGATTTGGTCTAAACGGCATTTGGGGTTGAAAAGGTTTATAATGAGAGTTATTATTAGGTCTAAAATTCGTAAAGCGAGAGTTTCTTGAATTTCCGCTATTAAAATTATTGTTAAAATTATTATTAAAATTTGGTCTATTATTAAAATAAGTAGGTTTACTTTGCTGATATGACATATTAAAATTATTATTACTATGCTGCGGAGTTGAGTTAAATGTACGCTGTTGACCTGTACTTGATCTATGCGAGTTCGCATTACTATGATAATTGTTACTGGAAAAGTTATTTTTTGAATACGCGAAATTTTCTTCTTCTCTTACAAAATTAATCGCTTTTTCTAAATTATCAGGGTTTCTTAATCTAATGGCTAGACTATTACTGATACCTCGTAAATATGCGTCTAACGCTTGCGATTCGTAAATTTGGGTTTTCATTTGTCGTACATTAATATCGGGTTCTTCTAATTGCAATTTTGTTAACATTAAACATAATAAATCTTGGCATCTATTACCAAATGTTACAGCGCTTTCGTTTCTTTGTTGCTTTACGTGAAGTAAATCTCCAAGTAAACATTTTTCGTCTCGCGGATCCGAAAAAAATCTTAAAAGTAATTGTTTTATTTCAATCCACGTAGTTAAATTTCCACGACTACCTACTAATTCTAGCGCGCGTCCTTTCAATTTTCCGATTATTGCTCTAAGTAAAAATTCGTTTTGAATATTATTAAAATTGATTCTATCCGTATAATTATTTAACAAATATTCGCTAGCAGAAATGAAAACCGCTAACTTAGCACAAGTACCATCAAATTCTGGTATCGTGTCGATATGAAATTTTTCTAATCTTGGTACTGCCATTATAATTTGTTCTCTACGAAGAGGACTTCTATCACGATTAACGTTTTCTGTGTCCGACATATAATAGTTATATAACAAAAATCAATATACGCAAGGATCAATAATATCCTTATTATTATTTATACTAACTAATAATCCCGATTCAACATGTATAATTATTATAAATCTTTAGGTAAATGAAATGGAACTTACAGGATTTGTTGAATTTTCATACTTCTTTTGTTGTTAAAATTACCAGCCTCGGCGATGTGGTCCGTTGACTGCTATTGTAGCTGCTTCCAATCTCGGCAATGTTGTCCGTTGATTGTTGACAACTTCAATTTTGATTTTTGAGTAGAAAGTCTTGGCGATGTAGTCCGTCGACTTCCGTTGGCGTTGATTTCAACTGCGGCGATGTGGTCCGTAATACAAATCTCGGCGATGCTGTCCGTATTGTAACTTGTATTGTCGTTGAATTCAATTTGATTTTAATTTTGCTATAAGTTTGCTCAGTAAATTGTTGAAACAAAACACTACCAATTCGCGATTTTTGTCGAATTAATAACGCTGAGCAATCCTACCGACTGCGCCAATTACGTTTGGGCCTTAGATATTTTGGTTTTTAAAAACAAAATAAAAGATTTTATTAAGACCTAAACTTTACTTGATGAAAGCGAATTACACTCTGCTCTGTTTGTTGACCATTTCTTACAGTTTTGAAAAATAGTCAACTTACAAAAGCTTATCTTTTAATATAATATTTCTTAGTACAAAATGATAATAATATTCTTATTACTAACTATAGCTATTCTGTGGGAAACGTAACTCGTATGTTAGCGAAATTTAGGATTCTTTTAGTTTATTTAAATAAAATTTCGCAACCATACGTCGTACACATTCACACACAGGGTCTTAGAGCGGAATCTGTCGCTAAAAAAAAAAATTGTTCTCTCAATAAAATCTAGTTTCTCGTTATTCAGGGTAAAAGTATTTTTATTTATCGTTTCATTAAAAGAAGGAAAAAGAGATATCTAAGGAACCCACTATTCTGTTTAATCTCATGCTCTCGGCTGCAATAAGTTAGTCGGGAAAACATTAGCTAGTGCCGGACAGGTATAATATAAAAATTTACGAAATCCCACTACAGTGTACTATATAAACATTAAAATTTATATATTTAAATGGCATTTTACTTCTAGCCCAAAACATTTAGCATTTTTGAAAAAAATATTGTAAATCTGAAAATTGGCTTAAAGAATCTTCAATCATTTAAAGCTTTCTGAATATCAAAATGTGTCCAATTTGGTCGAAAATTGATGGAGATTTGATTTTTAAGTTATTTTTTGCTATTTTGAAAAAAGCAAATTTCGACGCGCTATTTTTTCAATTTTTTGTCGGCCGGATTTTCAAAATGTTAATCACATAATCCTTTTGAATCTTCGGGCTAGTACACTGTAAAAACAGATTGGGTAATATTACCCTAACTATTGGAGGCAACTGAGTTACCTCCATTAATTGCAGTAATTTTACCTTTTAATGGAATTTTACTTGCACATAGTAGAATTACTTTCTTGGAGAAAATTGAAATCCTCCACCAAGTGTAATTTTCTTTTCTAAGGTAAAATTACTTTTTTAGGATTTTTTAGATTCCCTACCAAAAGGTAAATTTGTTTTGCAATGTAAAATTACTTTTTTAGGACAATCTAAGATTCCCGCCTACGTGTAATTTTCCTGTTTTGGTAGTTTAATTTACCTTTTTCGGAAATTTCAATTTTTTTACTGTAAGGTAAATTTCCCCTTCGATATATATAAATTACCTTCTAGGGACATTCTTAGATACTCACTTACGTGTAATTTTCCCCCTTTAGTAGTTAAATTTACCTTTTTGGGACATTCTTAGATACACACTTACGTGTAATTTTCCCTCTTTAGTAGTTAAATTTACCTTTTTGGGATATTCTTAGATTCTCACTTACGTGTAATTTTCCCCCTTTAGTAGTTAAATTTACCTTTTTGTGACATTCTTAGATTCTCACTTATGTGCAATTTACCCCCTTTAGTAGTTAAATTTACCTTTTTGGGAAACTTCTATTTCTTCAATTTAGTGTAAATTTCCCTTTTGATGTATTTGCAAATTCTCCTTTTGAAATATTTTGGTTTACGAAAGATACGTATTATAACTTTGCTAGTCCTAACAGAAAAACATCATTTTGTAAATTTTTGTTTTATATTTCTTGCTTAAATAAACAAACTACTGAAACTTTATAATAAGTATAATAAAAAACTATTAAGTTATAATTTTTGCTAATTTTTTAGACAAAAAAATAATAAAACAATATAGACATTATAAATAAAAATTGTAATTATAAAGTAAAACGCTGTAATAATTATAAAAGTACATAGTTAAAAAATAAAAAGTAAAAGTTTTAAATAAAGATATTAAATTATCCTAAATATTAAATATAAAAAAAATGTGAGTACATAATGTAATAATTAAAGATAAAAATTAAAAATTAAATAAATATAAATTTACAAATAATCATCTTAGTTTGTTGATTAATGATAACAGTTTCATTTTAGAATTTCTTCTTGTATTTTTACTTCCTGCATGAGGTTGAATTTTAAGAAAATATATTTGTATAAATTCCAACGTTAATGATATTTTTAGAGGATACTCCAAATTAAAATTAAAATACAATGCAAACATTAGTTGTAATGCATTTCTTAATGTAGTGCTTTCTTTATTAATGCATTGCTTCTCCATTATGATATAAAAATTTGAAGAATTGCTGTCTTGTCCTAAAAAGAAGACTATTACTCCAAAAATATATTTTGCAAATTTGGCCTGCTTACCTGCTGTATTATTTATTTCAACAATTGCGAGAGAATTGCTGTCAAAATCTTTGATTTCTTGAAGATTCTGAAAATAATGTACATTATACAAAAATTTTGTTTATTATATTAATTAACCACTTACCGATATTTTTCTATAGAGCAAATTTAATTCTTCCTTGAAGAACATCGTGATAATTGATAAGATGTCTAAAAGTATTTCATTTTCTGTTTCATGAATTTCATTAATATACAATTTTTGAATTCCAAAAGTTAAAATCTTTTTTGATTTCAGCAAGATATTTTTACTTAAATCTTGTATATTAATCTGCAATTCGTCCGATTTTGACATCAATTTGCTGAAATGCCAATAAATACCTTGCTGACAGAGCAGGATCGGCCACGTTTCCCTAATTTCAATAATGGAAGGATGATCACCATTGTTTAGAAACAAACGTTGATTCGAATATGTCATTTCCAACATGCGTAGAGTTTCTTGGTCAAATTCTGAATCAACGTTTATTAATTTTAAATGCATTTCAGCATTTTGAGATTCTTCCAATGTAATAGTTTCTGAGGTAGGTTCCCAATTGCTGCAACCGGCTTTCATTGCTAACATTTTTCTCCTCTTGTTAATTGGAATATTACATTTACTAGATATTTCATTACTCGATCTTTTATTGTGGCAACAACGGTTTAAATATTTTATTCTATCTTGTAATTTAAAAAACATACCATGATATCCTTCCCCAATTACAATTTCATCGTCATCCCTGTCTTCTAAAGATAGGGGATATTCCTTACAAATTTGTTTTGAAATATTTTTTAAATGTTTTGCCGGTATATTAGATCCAATAGACCTAATTTCATCAGCAACAGTATGTACTACTTCGGTAATTACTTTGACATCTCTTTTATTTTTCTGCAATGCTTTTATTCCAAATGTACTAATTTTATACCACGGTATAGTGAACTTTTCCCACGAATTTATTGAAGAATGTTGTTTCTCGACCGATAAATTGTTCTCTGCCTGATTTTCAAAACTTAAATTTCCTTGTGATAATTCTGAAAGTTCCAGGGAAATATTACTACCGACAGTTACTGTACTACAAGTACTAATACTATCTATTGATTTCCAAATTTCATTTGGTTCTAACAAAATTAATGTTTCTTTGGCCATAACTCTAAGGGTGTCGTCGTCATCCACGTAAGTGCCATCACCTTCTAACACTAATGAGGATCCGTTAATGTTCAATTTTTGCGACGCTAAAAAATAAAAAGTATTCCATATTAGTTAAGGTACCTATGCTGTATTAAATTAATAAAATTTACCTTTTAAAATAACAGTTTCATAAAGTCCATCGCCTCCATCCCTAACAGTTACAAATTTTTTTATTGTCCTTGATGAATTCCAAATCTTAAATATTAAATTGGCCATTTCTTTTCTATTCAACAATTATAATGTCATGTTGAAATTGTTCGAAATATAGTTTTATATGTTAAATGTTCCATTTAGAAACATCAAATGTTCATTTGAAACAGAAAATACACAAAAATTAGCTAACGTATAATGTAGAATATTAAATTTTATAATAATATTTCATTAATAAAGTAGAAGAAAAATAAAATAAACCCAAACTAAAATATAATTTTTGAATAATATAATTATTTTTTTTAAAAATGTTGTAATGGAGAAGATTTAAAGTAAAATAAATTTTTATCTGATGATTTCAAAACTAGTAGTGGTTCATGATTCAGTAAATCTTGAAACTGACAATCGATTTTTGAAACAGGAGCAGAAATTTGTTTATCATCAAACACGCCTTTCACTTTATCAAAATATATTTCAACTTGTTTGCCAATAAAATACAAGTCGTCATATGTACCGTTTATTATAATGTTTTCAATCAGACATAAAATATAATCATTATATTCGTTTCTGTTGCAACAAATGTACATACCCGATTTATATGTTATACCTCGAAACAAAGCTTTTTTACAAATAAATTTGCGTTTATCTATTTCTTCGTGTAAAACGTAAGGTACAGCGTCGTCTGAAATTACTAGATCTGCAAATAAACTTCTTTGGGTTGAATGAAGTGACTGTAAAAATTGATGTCTCTCTGACAATGAAATTAAAATATTTTTGAAGTTTGGTGAATGGCGTAAAATATTTTTAAAATAACGATGTTTACTTTCAAAACGCAAAGTCCAAAAATGTCTTATCGGTCCAAATTTCTTTATTAAATATGGATAATGTGTGAAGAAGTGATGTTTTGGCCGTAGTGGGACATTAGGAAACAAAGTTTTTCTTAAATCAATATAATCATTAATAAGAGATTGAAGATGAGCTAACTGAACTACCGATATTTTCACAGAAAAGAGAATGTTGTTAATTTCTCTAAGAATTAAAATAAGTTCCCAACTGGGATCGTCAATATCCATATCATATAAAGCAAATGGTAGAATAAGTAGTAAACGTAAATTTTCCGTTGCACTACCGTGCAACCTGTCACATTTCTTTAGAAGAGGCACTTTTTCATAATCTGTTTCACAAATAAAACGCAAATCTTGTATCTTTGCATTTAAAGAATCGAAGGTGACACATTTTTTTACAACCAATTGATTGAGGCATAGCATTAAATCATATTGTACAACACCTTCATATACGTCATGGGCCAGGCATGGTGGTAATCCGGGGTTACATACATGAAAATATTTAGACCGATTTAATACTGAAAAACGTTTTATTCCATGTACTGGACCACAATTAACAATTGCCGCAGTTGCGTCGTCATCGTAAGAAGCAACAGATCGAAGAGGAAATTTGGTGCCAGTAATAAACTTATTTGAATGAGTTGTACAATATCTACAAAAAAATCCATTTGTGTGAAAGTTTTCGACAAATCCACCAATTTGGTGACTACCTAAATTGTCCCCAGCTACAGCAACGAGTGTACCTTTTATTAATGAATTCCTGATCATAATTCCTTTAGTTTCTAAATCACAAATATCGCGCATTATTATTTCAAATATTTTAGTAAAACCATACTTATTTACATTACTTTCCAAACATAAAGCAACAAGTTGAATTTGATCTACTTTTGATCTATTAAATGGGGGAATATTAGCAAACGTCATATAGACAGCTACAATTTTGTGGATACACTTCGATGAACCTAAAGGGTTACAAACTTCAAAACTGTCTTGATAAAGTATGATTTGCAGTGATTGCGGTGATTCTTTAAACAAATCTATTTTTTCATAACACTCTCCATCTATAAAATCTGCGTATATATCTTTACCAGACTTTTTCTGTTTCATAAACTGATTGTATATGTCGTCATTTTTTAATAGAACTTCAATGGTTTCTAATATAGGCACATAGACAAAAAAATCTTCCTTCCCACCTGATTCACTTAAAATAATTTTTACTGGTGCAACATAATTAAAGTTATTTCTATAATATTGTTTTCTCATATAAGAAGATCTAAGAATTCCATTAACTGAATTATGTGCAATGTACAAAAAATTTTGATTTTCGATAGTGTTTAGAATTTCAGTTTGATTATTCTGCCTAAGAACATTATACAAATTTTCAAGTGTTATATTATTAATGTCTGAAATTCCATCAATAATTGTCTGTAGGGCGCTATCAGATAGAAAGTACTTTGCATGAAGTGTTAAATAAGTTAACGCGAGCGAATTTATGTAAGAATCTGGATGCAAATCCCGTTGTAAATATATTTCTCCATCGTTACTAATATTTTCACCTGTATTCAAATCATAAATATTTTCGGTTTCACATTGTATAATATTCTTAGACATTGATATACAGCTTTTTTCAATTTTCTTATTGTTATTAATTTTGTAGTGAATTCTATAATAGTGCGACTTAAAACTTGAAACTTTTTGATATTTCTTACGTGAAGTAGGACAGTTGGGAAATGGGCAATGAACAACTAAATTATTTTTTATATGATCATATATGTGTGACAAAAAATAATCGTTTCCATTGGTTTTAAAACAGCAATTCTCAATATTACAAATGAAGTCACTAGAATTTTTGAATTTTTTAATGATATGATTTCGATATAAATGACCCTTAAAGCCGTTATATTTTCCAAATCCGCGACCACATTTTTCATATTTGCAGTTAAAGTGAACGCCTTGCAAGTTTCTGTGAAGGTACAAATGACGATTGTAATTTTCAATACAAGTGATATTCGTTTTACAAATGTCACAGCTTAACATAATGGAAATTTGTTTAAATTAACGAAATATTTATCTACTTACTTACCAAATACCGTAACTTGTAAAAAATTATCACGAATCAGATTTTTTGCGATTCGGGCCTCCGGTTATAGACTTCTATTAAGCAATATACGATTCTCTGCAAAACAGTAAAATTAAAATCAAAACATGCGTTTTTAGATAAACATGCAAGTTATATTACTTGTTTTTTTAATAAACCGTTATACATTTACAATGTACAAGACATGGGAATCCACAATTTAAAGTATTGTCCCCAGATTTCGAGTTACAAGATTTATATTCGAGAATAACAAAAATACCTAGTAAATTTGTAAAAAAATATTTTAGATCATAGATTGTTCAAAGGACAATACGATACTATTCGGTTTCCATATTAACATATTATAAACATTATACGGTAGAGTCTCGAAATAGTGAACAGCAAAAATCATGTTTGTTTTTTAAATATTAATTCCCAATTTATTTTTTCCTGTCTTCTTTTTATGCTATAAAAATCTGTTTCCTTCATTCTTTTTTATAGCATAAAAAAAGACAGGAAAAAATAAATTGGGAATTAATATTTAAAAAACAAACATGATTTTTGCTGTTCACTATTTCGAGACTCTACTGTATTAATAATTTTCTGATGAAGACGTTAACCGACGTCGAAAGCTTAATAAAATAATAACATTATTATATTGTTTAATTAACTTGTTCAATCAAAAATTATTGAATTTAATTAAATTTGTAATAAAATGATATCTGCAATCGGTTTCTACTTACTGAAAAAATATAGTACTAACAAAAATTTATACTCATGCATTATCCTTCTTTTAATAATAATTGAAAACTAATTATTACTACTGAGAAATAAATAAATAAATAACAACAAATTACATACCTTTTGTAGTAGTTCTAAACTGAATTATTTTTAACAACACTTTAATAAAAAATTATTTAACTAGGAACTTGCAGCTTCGAGAAAACTTCAGTTGCAAATGTACACTACCGCTCATAGAAATTCAGACACTGTTGCGTTTTTCTAATTTTTTTTTTAACTTACCAACAAATGGCTCGATGTTTAATTGCAGGTGTACTTCTGTCGCAAATTCCTTTGAATTTGCAAGCACCTTCTGCTTACGTCGGTTTTTCTTTCGGTCGGCAGATAAACTAGCAATGTCTGCACTTTAAAAAATACGAGGTGCTCCCAATGAGTTAATTAAATAATTTCAATTAAGTTACGAACACTTTTTCATTTTTTTTTAAACAAAATTAAAAGTGAACGTAACACATCCCCTCTCCTCAAAAAATTAAAAATTGAGAAATTATTTACTTAACACAAATTTAGTTCCGTATAAAATTTTTTTTTTAAGACATGACCATAAATCTATTTTTCTAAATTTCATATTCGCGTAATATTTAATATTAAACCTAACATTCCATAAGACCTAATACCAAATACTATAATTCATAAGACATAACATTCTTGATGTTAAATTTATGTCTTGCAAAACCATATTTTGTTGAGCGCCACTTGCTTTGATTTTGAAGAGTCAACCTTAAAGCAAGAAATGAGTTGATTTCCAAAGGGGAGATAGGTGAACAGAACCTAATCATATTTACAAAAGTTCAATCCTTATGAGTTGGGGTGACTATTTTATCAGTAATCGTTGGAAAAATAGACAAAAACTTGCGATTATTTTACTAAAATTGTAATTTAACAAAGAATGATCTTGAATAATTAACATGAAAACATATTTGACATAAACGTTAAACCTAAATACTATAATATTCCTAATAACGTGAATGTATTATCAAAAATCTATTTTAGACGAAATAAAAATATTTCACGGGGTATTAATTCGGTTTAGAAATCGAAAAAAAATAATCAAGACGACCAAGGTTTACATTACACAAGGTTTAATCAAGGTTTACACGGAGGAAAAAATTATAAAGACTACCCTAAGGTTTCATGATTAATCCCGATACAACATAAAGGTTCACGAGGATGAAGGCCAAATTCGTCCGAGTCAGAAAATCACCTTTGACCATACAAGTGACAACCTACGCTGAACGAAATTATAAATGGATGATCAAAAATCGTATTTACAGCTTAAATCTAATTAACTAATAAAAATAAAAATCAAATACTAAAACTAAAATCGGTATTAATTTCATACTACGGTTTTTAACTTCCAGCAAGTCAAAGTTAAGGAGGGTGGCTTTCATTTGAATTCAGGTCATCCAATCAAAAAACTGATCACACAACTTAAATATTATCGACTTGCTCTCGGTTTTTTCAATATTACAACATTAAACCATGAATGTATTTACAATATTTGCAATTGAAAAATTTCATTTTAAATTAATGAAATTTATTAACTAATTTCCTTGAAAACCAATTTCACCAAATTCTAGAAAAAAGGCATCAATCTAATTACTCCGGCATATCCCATGACGGAATATCTTTCTAGCTTAATGCTTACAGTAAGCATTATTAAATTACAAAAGTGCTGATGCATACGCTTGCATCAAAGGGGTATTTTGGTACATCACATACATAATAGGCCTTGATTCCTTATTTAAACCCTAATTAAATTAAATTCAAGATTTAATTTGTTAATCCTAATTAACCCTAAAAAAATATTAAATCCAAGATTTAATTTTTTTACTTAATGGACCCAAAAAAGAAATATTGAATCCAAGATATACCTAATTATTGATCCAAAAAAATTGAACCCAAGCAGTTTACCGTCTTGCTGAGGACATTTGATATGGTATTTGCCACGTATAATTTTTGAAATGTAATGACAATTCGAATTTATTACAAAAATCCGCACCTAATAGTATAAAATCATAGGATAAATTAGGGACGACTAAAAATTTTAATTCTTTTTCTAAGTTTCCTAATTTAACAGTCAAATTTAATATTCCCAAAACCTTACTAATTGTGCCATTAGCTACTTTAATTTCATTTATGTTACTGCTAGGACCAATTTTAATTTTACCTAAATTTAATAATTTTATACCATTATTTCCAATAATTGAGTTCATGGCCCCAGTATCTAGTAAAGCAGTTAAAGTTTGATTATTAAGTTTTACTTTTAAATGTGGGCGATTATCCAACGGTAACTTAGTCATAATAGGTGTTATTAAACTAGAGGACTTAACATAAATACAATATTAAATAATAAAACTATGCCGAATTATAAATAGAATTTGTACAAACGATCACTTCAAAGTATTACTATTTTTGTACAATAACTGGAAAGAAAATATATCAATATAAATTTTAAATTAGTAGAAACCCATATTAAAAAAACTCAAAATAAAAAAATCGGGTAATTTTAAACCACAAAGGTAAACAAAACATATGCAAGGTAGTTTTACTTGAAATATAGTAAATTTCATACAGAAATGTAACAGTTTTCAATGCCACAAGTAAAATTACCTATTCAAATACAGTAAAATTACACTATAAGGTATAAATACCAAACAGCAAGTAAATTTACACGCATTAAAAGGGTACTTTTGAGATTACCCAAAAAACAAAGTAAAAATGCTCTTTTTTTAAAGGTAATTTTTACATCAACATGGTGTAATTTTACACTTTTTTTTTACAGTGTACTTTGAATGAAGAAAGACTTGATTAACTTTCTAGAAAATTATTGAAACTATGTACATTATAAGTAATGCAAAAAAAAATTTTATATAAGCTTAAAAATAAATGTATTTTTTGATTGTGCACTGTCATAACTTAGCTAATGATTATCATTTCAGCCTTTTTAGTTTCTTAAATAAACATATTTTAAAATTACTTGTTTTGGGAAAATTTCGAAAAATATCTGAAAGTTTCAGTATTTTCAAAATGACGAATTTTTCGGCAGAAAATAAAATGTTTTTTTAACTTCATATGAGCTTTTTTGTGAACTAAATTACATGTGTTGAAAAATCGTCATAAGATATACGACGCTCTTGGGCTAAAATTAATGCGCTCCTCTTCAAAAGAAAATACACAAATACAAAATAGAAAAAGTCAATTTATTACTATTATCCTAAACGAAAACATAAAATTTATACAAAAATAAAAAATATATACAGGGTCTCTCCGGATACACTTTACATAACTCTTAGGTGGTGATAGAGGACATTTTTCTAAGAAACATTTTTTACAAATTCTTTTTTATAAATTCAATCCTTCGAGAGTTATGGCTCTTTAAAACATTTTTTTTAATTTCCACTTTCACGTGGCCATCCCCCGGAAAATATTAATTTTTTATTAAAAATGGATTAGTGCTTTTTTAAAAAGCGTGAAGTAATCTACAAACTAGATTTAACCATTTTTTGTCTAAAATGAACGGCTTTCGAGTTATGAATAAAAGTAGGTAAAAACATGTTGAAAAATTTGAGCTCTTTATATTTTGGTTTGTTTCAAAACTCTGTATCTTTTAAACGAAACATTTTACAAAAATTCTGACGCCCCATTCCGGATAGGAAATTTAAGGGGCTATAACTTTCGTCTAGTAAATTTTTTTGAAAAACCAATATATTTCACAAAAAATCAGAAAATAATAAACAAGGCAGCTACAAAACAAAAAATTAAATTCACAAAATTTTTATTTTTATTGAAAAATTATTTTTACCACTGACTGTTTTTTTCAAAAGCACAGGGTATATGAAGTTACTATGTACAATCTGTGTTTATTTATTTATTTATATATTATATTGCTATGCCCCCAACTTTGCAAATTTATGTATTTTCACTTTCTTGTGAAATTTGCTGAGGTAACACAGATTATTTAATAGCTATGAGTTCTTCTTCAATTGATTAATTTAAATTAAATTGAAAATTTCTGTCGCGTAAATATTTAATTTCAAAATGTGCAACATTTACCTTGTAATGTGTGGCCTTGCAAGCCTCCATAGTATACCAGCTGGCTTCAGTACGCCTGGTTAAGCAAATTTGCGATGGTAACTTTAATGCAACGAATATTTTCTGCTTTCTTCAAGTTTTCCACTTTATTGGCACTTCACCTTATTAATTTAAATAAAAACATCAAATCAACTTAACTCATTTTATTGATTTTAAACAATTAACAATTTAATTTTCATTGCGGGAATAATGTTCGTCCGCTCGTCTATTCGACGTCAAGGCCTCTGCCCAAGTCTCTTACAACCTACAACCTTCAAGCCCCACTCTCTTTTCTTTATACTTCTCCCACCTTATCTACAGCTAATAATTTAACAGACATTTTTTTATACAATATTATAAATAAATAAACAATAAAACAAATTTAAACTTTAAAATAATTTACAATATAATTGAATTAATGTTTTTATAGTTTCAAAACACGACAATATATATTGTCATGTCCCTGGCTATGTTCAAAACTTATATAAAATTTCGCTTACTAATTAATTAATCCAAATGTACTGGGCATTCATTTTTAGTAGCAATCGACTCTTCAAAGTTTTATAAATTGTAAATTAAAATTTTAAATTTAATGCTCACTTTTGTTAGTTTTCTTTTATTGCATGTGGTATGTGGTGTTATGCAGCTGGCTTAATCACGCCTGGTAACACAAATTTTGTTGCGATGCAATCCACCTTTGCATCGACCAAATTGTCACAAATTCTTCCTCTTTGCCAATCCACTATCGCACTTCACTTTAATTAAAATAAAACAAAAACTCAACTTAACATAATTTATTTATAAAATAATAAAAGCAATTTTCAATCATCGGGTATGGCAACTTCCGCCAGGCACCACGGCCTTCGCCTAGTTGTCCTTGCATCGACCTGCTGGTCCCACTCCTACTCTCACTTCCCCTACCTTTTATTTTCATCAAAACTTAACAACTTTATACAATGTTTTAAATAAATAATAACAAAATTGAATTTTAAAAAATTATTTAGAAAATAAATCAATTAATGGTTTTTTTTTGTTTCGAAACACGACAATATGTTTGTGTCACCGTATCTCCCGAACGGTTACAGGCAGCAACGTACATTTTTGACAGCATGTTTGTAAAGACCAGGGGAGTGTTCCTGGCTGGTCAAATACAATTTTCACCCATGAGAAGAAATTCTATCTCAGAAAACTATCTCTACACTCTCCCCCCCCAAACCCCAAAATTTATGCACTCGCCCCTGCACAATCCTCTGTATTAAATAACTAATAACTAATATTAATATAAATTTACTACCATTTTGGCTGAAAATTCACCACCATTATGGCTGTTAAATTCATATCATTCGCTAACTATTCGCGCTACCATATCGGCTGACTGGATCACGAAGCGGTTTAAAACATATATTACTTTCTCTATACATTTTGACAAAATATACTCCAAAAAGAGTGAAATAAAATAAAAATTAAAAATTTTGAAAACCCCTGACTGTAAAAAAATTCTAAAAATAAAAATTAATATTAAAAGCACCTTACTTTAAAAACTATACTGTTCCCTTTAAAAAGAAAAAAGCAATTTTTTTTCTTCGTTCAACAACAAATTCTCAGACCCCCCCCCCCTCCCCACTACAAAATTTAAACATTAATTTTGAAGTCAGGGGAAACGGAGAATGTTTAATATGGAATGTATAAACAGGTTTCGTAAGTGGAACAAATCTCCGTTTCCGCCGACTTCAAAATTAATGTTTAAATTTTGTAGCGAGGGGGGGGGGAGGAGTCTGAGAATTTGTTGTTGAATGAAGATGAAAAAATTGCTTTTTTCTTTTTAAAGGGAACAGTATAGTTTTTAAAGTAAGGTACTTTTAATATTAATTTTTATTTTTAGAATTTTTTTACAGTCAGGGGGTTTTAAAATTTTTAATTTTTTATTAATTAAGGTTAAACTATTACATTATTTAAGTAAATTTTCAAAATGACTACCCTCATTTTCAATACACGGTTTTGATTGTTTTAAAAGATGTATTAATTAAAAAAATAATTTTTCAATAAAATTAATTAATTTAATTTTTTGTTTTGTAGCTGCTTTCTTTATTATTTTCTGATTTTCCGTGAAAAGAATTGGTTTTTCAAAAAAATTTTACTAGACAAGAGTTGTAGCCCGTTAAATTTCCTATCCGGAATAGGACGTCAGAATTTTTGTAAATTTTCGTTTAAAAGATACAAGAATTTTGAAAATAACCAAAGTAAACAAATCTCGAATTTTTCTTCATTTTTTTACTTACTTTAATTTCTAACTCAAAAGCCGTTAAGTTTAGACAATAAAAGGTTTAAATTTAGTTTGTAAAAAATATTTTTTTTTTAATTTTAATATCTATTTTTAAAAAAGAATCCGACGAAGGCTGATTAATTTTTCAGGGTTTAAAATAAATATTCACTTTGAAATTAAACGAGAAATCTGGAATCCATTCCAAAATCAATTTTTCCAAATTATTTCAATTTTTATAACATCATGGAAACAAATAATATCATACGAATTTAATAAGCACTAGAGATAATATTATATTATATTTTTTTTCAAAATATAATTTTTAATAATTTATTCCAGTAATATTCTACTAATATTCCAGTATCTAGCCTGGTAATTCAGATCACAATTTATTGCAAAAAATGAAATGCTGTAGTTCAAACCTTGTTTGGCTTATCTTAGGCTTAAACTTCCAACTGACATCGAAATACCGACCCTTAAACCTAGCAATCGTGATTGATTTGTCATCGTCTGTATTGTAGTGATATTTTTCATAAACCACTTTTCCTTACCACGCACGGCGTAGCTCTGATATGCGAGAGTAGAGAAACTTTTTAGGGTGGTAGGTTCAATGTTCGTTAAAAAAAATCTTAATACCAGAATTCGATTTTAAATTATTTGCAGTCGAAATTATTTTAAGCTGCAAAAATTTTTAAACTTGATCAAGCATCGAACTTATAATTTCAAATTATCAACCAAATTTCTTCTAATCCACACGTCGCTCTTTTAAATATAATTTCATACACAGTAAAAAATTTTGTCGTGTAAAACATCTAGTGTAGTTGGTAAATAATTTAGTGTTAATTTTTAGTGTATAATTTCTCTCTACTTTATATTTCACACTAAAATGATTAATTCTAACTAGACGCTAAAATAAGCGCTATGTAGAGTGAATCTCAACCTTGATAGATCGAATCTAGTAGGTGTTAGGTGACATTACTATAATTACCGATGATAAAAACGCAAAAATGGCACATTTTATCAAAGTTTGTTGCCGGTGATTCCCGGATAAATAAAAACGTTGACCATTTGCTATTGAAGATTACCTTCGTGTTAATATAAAATTACATTCATCCGAGTGCAGTGAGCAAGTTAATATTGTTCTAGTGTTTCAGTTCAAATATTTTTTTAGTGTTGGAAATTAATGAAAAATCGTTGGAATTTAACGTATTAAAAGAATTTCCAAGATTTCTCCATCATTCGTGGTCTGTAAGTTTTATTATCTTTATGTGTTTGTACTGTTACTGAAATATAAAATTTTGCTTTAGATCGAGGAAGATTTTCAACAATTATATCCAGGTATTCAAATAAATTTTGAAGAGATATTTGGTCAAGATATAAGATAAAATTATTAAAAATACCAAACTACCGTAATATACCCGAACCCTACAGTTATTTCAGAATATGAAACGGAATTCAGTAGTATGTGAAGTTGTTATTATTTTTAACATTAGATTTATGAACAATTTTTTTTTTAGATTGTTGGAATAGGGCAACTAAAGTATTATTTCTCTTCCAAGTAAAACAATAAGAGGAAACGTATCAAAACTTATGCAACGCTGACGGACAAATTAATTACTCTTCAACCTGCAAGTTATTGTAAAATACAGTGGACGCCGCTTATTGGAATCATGGTTCAAGTTATCATTCGAGTATTATTATCACTTTCACGAAGAACGGGCTGAAGGAATATGACTACAAGCAAAAAATATCCTTTATTTCAAAAATTGGGTTTATGTTATTAATTGTTTTTCTGATGTTTTCTTCTACCGAAAATGGAGTCCGTTTGCAGTTACAAGCATTTTTTTAAATTTTTCACACAAATCGGGGAACCACCCAGACTTGACTGGTGTATTATAGCAGAAAGTTGCCAGAATGTTGACAACGCACTATGATTTAATCTGTTCTATTTTAAAATTTCACAATATGCGACATAAAAAATGTTTTTTGATAAAAATAATTTTTTGTGTTTTAATATTTTTAATTATGTAATATATATTTATAGTAATAAGTACTCTAATTAATGTGTTTAATTCACATGTGGTCAGGTAAATTTTACATCTAAATAAAGAAATTTTTACACTACAATATGTATTTTATTTATAGGTATAGTGTATTACTAAACCCTAGATTAATTTAAAATATACCCTAATTGGTGTTTTAATTCAATCTATTCATCTAAAAAAGTACTTATACTAGAGTTAATAAATTATCTGTTTAGTGTGTTTATCTAATATAATTATACACAAAATAGTGAAAATTAATTTAAATTTTCATTTTATTTTAACACTAAATTTTGTTTTGTGTACCCGAAATAAGGTTAAAATTTTAACAAATTTTGGTGAGCTCTTTACACTACACTTGATTAAAACTTTTAGTGAAAAATTTACACTAAATTGAGTGGACCTATATGAACACAAGCTAGTGTTTTTTGGTGTAAAATATTTACTCTGTAATTTTTACTGTGTAAATCCGAATATTTCAATTAAATTACTATCAAGTCCAAAATTAAAATTAACCCCAATCAAACAAAAATCACTCATAAAAAAAATTCAAATTTAATCATTGCAAAAAAATCCAAAAATCTCGGCTGCGGCCACTTTCGATCAAAAATACTCTCAATCAAAATTCGAATCACAATACTCAAAATAATTTCACTATTTCAAAAAAAATATTTCTTACAAAATATTAAAAATCCACGGAGCCAAAAGTCAATCAACCACTCTGGCGGCCATCTTCTGCAAAAAAGCCCCTACTTTTCTCAACCTTGTAACAAACCGCCCATAAATTCGCAAGCATAAACAAAGGTAATTTATGCAAATTTAGCATAAACGCAATAAGCGACCGATCAAAATCTTTTATTTTATATAAGTTACCTTTTTCAAATTGCGAATATAAATAAGTAAAACGTAATTAGTTAATAATTATACAATTAAGATAAATATGTAAAAAGGATGGGAAGCGCATATTTCAAATTATATTAAAACGGCCACAAAGTTTCACAACTTAAGTGGTTGACGAATTTAACCTAAGGACTTAAGAGGGATTCATGAATTATGGGACAGATATGTCTTTTTAAAAACTAATTAGAACTAACGAATTTTGACCTTATTGACTCTAAATTTGAGGAAACCGAACATACAAAGTTCAAACTTACACTAAAAAAAAGCGTAATCTTTTTGCTAGAAAAATCTCATGTTATGTGCCAAAAATCTTGCAAAATAACTAAGAATTACGTTATTAAACTAAAAATCAATTAAGTTGAGAAAAACTATAAAATTAATTTTTAAATAAACACATTTTAAACCATGAAAGTTAAACAAACCAGTCACCTCAAAACTTTTCTAAAACTATATAGTAAAAATTCAAATTATAAATAACTATTGGAAATCACTGGTTAAAACTTAAAAATAAGGGGAAGATGAGAGCAAATTCATTAGAATATCGATTTGAAGTGACCGTCTCGACAACTAATTGATATGTGTTAAAAGATTTACCTTCACAAACAGTGAATAACAAACATTCTTCAAATAACGTACACACAAGCTTGAAATTCAAGTCAACTTTTTGGGTGCACTGATTTAAATTCGACGTTCGCGAATATTTTTGCTAAAATTCTTGATTACAATCAATATATATGTTAACCTGATTTTGGGCGATGCAACAAAAATGTCATTCATGAGTTTTCACTATTAGAAAAGTCAATTAACTGCAAAAATTTGCCAATTTTTCAATCAAAATCGAATATGATTATTCCCTATCCATAACAACAATTAAAAACGATAATGCCAATTTTTATAATTAAAAATCTAGTTTTTGTAAACCAAAAATTTGTCAACGAATACACATCAACCTTATTGACATGTATTCCAAAATTTCATATAAATAGAGCAGGGTCCCTTAAGGCACCAGTTCATCTCCGACAAGACGCGTAATCCAACCTGCCCGTTCGTTCCGGGTATTAAATAAAAGTGTTGTGCTAATTCATAATTAAATTTTTTTTTTAAGTATTCATAATAAGATTTTAATTTTTTTTTAAAAGTGTTCATAATTAAATAATTTTTTTTTCTAAAGTATTCATAATAAAATTTCATTTTTTTAGTATTCATAATTGAATTTTAATTTTAATTTTTTTTTTAGTGGTTCAAATAATTTTTCTTTTAAATCTTTTTTTTGTTTTGTTTTGTGCGCTTTCCAACGACTAAAAAGGTAATGACCAAATTTTTATATTTAAAATTGTATGTTTTTTTTTATTTAGGTGAGTCCCAACGATTTCAATGTAATTTTTATCTTTATAACAGAAAGTTAACTTGGTAAATTAATTCTCAGCAATTATTTTTTTTTATTATATTTTATTTTGTAATTATAATTTTTTTGTACCGTTTTTTTCATTATATTTTTTTTTGTGTTAAATAAATTAGTTGTGATTTACATGTTCTTATTCTTTTCTTGTTATTAAAAAGGCGATCGACTTGGTAATAATCCTACGTCTCCGATCTTCAATTTAAAAGTTTGAGCCCGGCTTATAAACAGGCTCTGGTGGCAGCGAAATTAACCTTCAGTTAACACACAACGGCGGCGATTATTTAATTAATCAAAGCCTACCCGTGTTACAACCTTTCGCCAACCTTACATTTACAATATAAAATTAATAAAATTTACAAATTTTCATCAAGGGCCTAAACCATTTTGTAACACGACAGTATAATAATTTAAAAAACTCGGCACGATGTAAGTTATTATTTTGATCGTTATTCTGCATATCTTCCGTACAAATTCGCGAAATCTGTTTTTAGTATTATATGAACGACGATATATAATATTTTCGTCAATTTCGTCTAAGGGCCGTTATATTCACCTCTTCGTAAAGTGTCTTGTAGTTATCTGTTCGATAACTTTAAAAGTGACTTGTAAAAAATTTGGGTATATTCAAATAAATATATCTGTCTTGTAACTACTTGCAACTTATTACGCATAGTTGATGTTTTCTTCGAGATAGTACAATATGGAGTAAGAGATAGCGCTATTATATTCTCAAGATAGGAAGAGATAGTATTTTGGTGTAATTGTGACAGCTGAAGTTTGAAAATTTTTACAAGTAATTTACAGCCGCGGTCATAATAGTAAGCCACCCTATAAAATCAAGGATTTTTAACCTTTTCAGACCCAGGGTACACTGTAGTGTACTCGCGTTTTATTAAATTATTTTGAAGTTTTTGATGACAAACTTATATGTTAGATAGCAATTATTTTTTGAAAGAAAGAATTATTGAATTCCTCGTCGTTTTTTCATTGAAAAATGCTTGCTATTTAGCATTTAAGTTTGTCACCAACTTCAAAATAATTTAATAAAAGGTACACACTCTGGGTTTGAAAGGGTTAAGTAATAAACTTTATAAAAATATTTTTAACAGGTAGTTGTAACCCAGATGCAATTATAATGCATAATTTAAAAAACTTGGCACGATGTAAGTTATTATTTTGATCGTTATTCTGCATATCTTCCGTAAAAATTCGTGAAATCTGTTTTTAGTATTATATGAACGGAAATATATAATATTTTCGTCAATTTCGTCTAAGATCAGATAAATATCGTCGATATTTATAAATATAAAAGACACATTTTAAAAAATTATAAAATACAAAAAATACACACCACTTATAAATTTTAAGTTCAAATCTCACTTGTAACGTTTTACTTGGTACTCCAAGTGACTTGTAACTTATATCTTACTCGTAACTCGTATTTACGAGACGATTGCCGCTATTGGTAGGTGAATATACGTTTACTAATAACTAAGTTCCTTGTAACGCTATTAGCCACTTTACGAGGAGGTGAATATATCGGCCCTAAGTACTATTTAAATTATCTGAAGTTTCCCGGTGTACATTAGACCTTGCAAACGACACGCCATATTATTCATATCTTAGATCGACTATAGATTTAAACCTTTTATTGTCTAAAATCAACGGCTTTCGAGTTATGAATTCAAGTAAAAAAATGTTGAAAATATCAGTTTTTTTTGATTTTTTTCAAAACTTATCTTTTAAACGAAACATTTTACAAAAAATCTGAAGCCCCATTCCGGATAGGAAATTTAACGGACTACAACTTTTGTCTAGTAAAAATTTTTGAAAAACCAATCCATTTCACAGAAAATAATAAACAAGGCAGCTACAAAAAAAATTAAATTCACGTAATATTTTATCTAAAATAATTATGTAGATCACTAAAAATCTTTGGATTTCAGCTTTTTTTAACCGTATTTTAACTAATCCTAATTTTAACAATATACCCGGTTTGAAACCAGAGCTTTTTCTCCATTTCAGATCACAAAAAATAAAGTTGGTTTCAAACAACAAATTCTAAGTTAGAGAACTTTTAAAATAGAGTGTATTGTATATTTTTATTTAAAAAAAAGAAACCAGTTACTCGGGCTACGTCAACGTTGTTAATACGAAGCTGAGCGGTGTTGACAATTTAAATTTTTGATATTTACTACCTGTTTAAAATTTTAGTGAAATGAAAGTAAATAAAATATCGAAACCCAAAGAAACCAATAAAACCGAAGATGCAAATAAAACCGAAGAACCGAAAGATGGCTGTTGTAAACGAAAACGACGCTGCGATGCTGGAAAAAAGCGGGGGCCAAATAAAAAAAAGCGTGGCTGTCCTCGTCCTCCATCGTGTGGTAGACAGGCAGTAGACACTAATAATGGAGATATGTCTGACAGTAATACATCGCATTCCTCAATTCGTGGTTCACCCGATAAGAAACGTCGTCGTAGAAATCCCAGTAATCGCCGTAACACTAAAATACTAAAAATTAACCTAATGTGTACTATATAAACATTAAAATTTATATATTTAAATGGCATTTTACTTCTAGCCCAAGACATTTAGCATTTGATCTAGAAAACAATATTGTAAATCTGAAAATTGGCTTAAAAAATCTTCAATCATTTAAGGCTTTCTGAATATCAAAATGTGTCCAATTTAGTCGAAAATTGATGGAGATACTATGATGCCATTTTGAGAGAAGCAAATTTCGACTCACTATTTTTGCAATTTTTTGTCGGCCAGATTTTCAAAATAAAAATCGCATAATCCTTTTGAATCTTCGGGCTAGTACTTTGAATAACGAATGACTTGATTAACTTTCGATAAAATTATTGAAACTATGTACATATAGATATAAGTAATGCAAAAAAATTTTTATATAAGCTGAAAAATAAATGTGTCTTCTTTTATTGTACACTATCATAACTTAGCTAATGATTATCATTTCAACCATTTAGTTTCTTAAATAAACATATTTTAAAATTACTTGTTTTGGGAAAATTTCGAAAAATGTCTGAAAGTTTCAGTATTTTCAAAATGACGAATTTTTCGGCAGAAAATAATGAAATGTTTTTTTAACTTCAGCTTTTTTGCGAACAAATTACATGTGTTGAAAAAATAATGTTACCTAATTTATGTCATTTTTAACATAACAGAAATTGCCAGCGCCGTCCTAAGATAAACGACGCTCTTGGGCTAAAATTAATGCACTCCTCTTCAAAACAAAACACAAATACAAAATAGAAAAAGTCAATCTATTACTATTACCCTAAACGAAAACATAAAATTTATACAAAAATAAAACATATTGTCGTGTATTTTCCTACAATTCGTTTTTATTATGTAATAGTTATTGTTTGATGATTTTTGTTTTAATTAACCGAAAAGGAAATGAAAATTTTTGTTTGAGAAAGGTTGGCAGTACGAGCCAAGATGGCGAGTGTGAAGGATTTTTGAATTTTGAATTTTGAGTTTTGAGTGATATTTGAAGAAGTTGTTGTTTTTTTTTTAAGTAAAATAAATTATATTTTGAATTCGGTGTTTAATTCAAGTGAATAAGGTGCAAAAATTTGGTAATAAGAAAGTAAACAATTGAATTACGAGTCTCATGATATTGTATGTAAGGGTGGTGAAATTTTGAATGATAATAGAGAAAAAAAAAAATAAAGAGAAAACCACATACATTACAATATATACAGAGTCTCGCCGGATACACTTTACATAACTTAGGTGGTGATAGAAGACATTTTTCTAATAAATATTTTTAACAAATTCTTTTTTATCAATTCAATCCTTCGAGAGTTAGTCCTCTTTAAAGCATTTCTTTTAATTTCCACTTTCACGTCTCACGTGGCCATCGCCCGGAAAATATTAATTTTTTATTAAAAATGGATTAGTACTTTTTTAAAAAGCGTGAAGTAATCTACAAACTAGATTTAACCATTTTTTGTCTAAAATCAACGGCGTTCGAGTTATGAATAAAAGTAGGTAAAAACGTGTTGAAAAATTTGAGCTTTCTTTTATTTTGGTTTGTTTCAAAACTCTGTATCTTTTAAACGAAACATTTTACACAAATTTTGACGTCCCATTCCCGATAGGAAATTTAACGGACTATAACTTTTGTCTAGTAAAAATTTTTGAAAAACCAATATATTTCACAGAAAATCATAAAATAATAAACAAGGCAGCTACAAACCAAAAAATTAAATTCACAAAATTTTTATTTTTATTTAAAAATCATTTTATTAATTAATACATCTTTTAAAACAATCACGACTATGCATTGAAAATGAGGGTAGTCATTTTGAAGATTTACTTAAATAATGTAATAGTTTAACCTTAATAAAATAATTTTTCAATAAAAATAAAAATTTAAATTTAAATATAAATAAAAATTAATACATCTTTTAAAACAATCACGACTGTGTATTGAAAATGAGGGTAGTCATTTTGAAGATTTACTTAAATAATATAATAGTTTAACCTTAATTAATAAAATAATTTTTCAATAAAATTAATTAATTTAATTTTTTGTTTTGTAGCTGCCTTTTTTACTATTTTCTGATTTTCCGTGAAAGGAATTGGTTTTTCAAAAAATATTATTAGACAAAAATTGTAATCCGTTGAATTTCCTAGCCGGAATAGGGTGTCAGAATTTTTGTAATATAAAATGTTTCGTTTAAAAGATACAAGAGTTTTGAAAATAACCAATTGTTAGAAACCATTTTGAGTGACCGCGCCCTGTGACGTTGTTCCCTAAGTTCATTGATCATTTTACAAATTAAGGGCGGTAGAAAATACCGACAGACCAGCAACGGCATCCGACCTAGGTTCACGTGTTCTTAAGATATTATATGTAAAATATAAAATAAACTTTGTGCTAGAAATCGTGTGTTTAATTAATTAATTAATATTACTCATTTATTCGTAAAACAATATAAAAAAATCTCGAAATTTTTATACTTGGTCAAGGATCGAACTTATAATTTCAAATTATCAACAAAATCTGATATCTTCTAATCCACACGTCGTTCTTTTAAATATAATTTCATAAATCCAAATATTTAAGTCCAAAATTAAAATTACCCTCAATCAAACAAAAATTACTCATAAAAAAATTAAAATTTAATCAATGCAAAAAAATTCAAAAATCTCGGCGGCGACCACTTTTGACCAGAAACACTCTCAATCAAAATTCGAATCACAATACTCAAAAACTATTAAAAAAAAAAATATTTCTTACAAAATATCGAAAATCCACAGAGCCAAAAATCAATCGACCGCACCGGCGGCAATCTTTGGCAAAAAAGCTCCTACTCTTTTCAACCTTCCGCCAACCTTACATTTACAAAATAAAATTAATAAAATTTACAAATTTTCATCAAGGGACTAAACCATTTTGTAACACGACAGTATAATAATTATTCTGTTTTGTGAACTGAGAAGATGGCGCAGCGCTTCATCGCCCTGCCGTACCAATCGCCACTGATATTATGATCTTAATATTTATATTGTTTTACTCTTGCTCACACTGGGTTAACTAAGTTCAAATAAGTTCAAAATACAATATGCCCTTAATATCTGTGAAACTGCATTTTATAAAAAAGAAAATATTACCTGTGATTAGAGATGGTAAGCACAAAGCTAGCATAAAAATTCCTAAAAATATTTTTATATTAAAATTTTTGTAATTATTTCCTGTTTAGTACTTTCTTATGCCCTGGTAAATGGAAAAATATAATTTTTTGGATTTTTAATTTTAGTGAATTTAGCGAGGTAGTATCAAGAAAAGTGTTCGAGTATTTCGTAAAAATTATGGGAGAAAGTAAAAGTTTAACGACTGAAATTCGTGCGAATGTGCTTCTTTTATACGGTGAAAAAAAATCGGAAACAGAAATTTCAGAATATTTAAAAATTTCGAAGACTACAGTACATAGTGCAACCGGTACTGACAAGGAGAGTAGGACTTTAAAATACACCACAAATTAGACAAAAAATTAATGAATTTATAGTAGGATTTGGCGTAAATTGCAAATATATAAACTAATTTTTAAGGATCATTTAAAAATACGCGTAAAAACAGCCAAAATGTGCAATCGTACATTTCATTTATTAAAGAATTTTTGGGTATAATTTACACTTGAAAATTACATGTGTAGAAAATAAAGAACTAGGAGAACTATTAATTACCCGGGAGTTGTCAGCCAATTTTTACCACGATTAGATGACTAGATTTTAGGGTAGAGATCCGAGATTTGCGGTGGTTGCGTTTGTTAAAACTGGCTCTACGCTCCAGGCCGTTTTGACAACCTCCTGTACTCACTAAAAATATCCCCCTAGACCAGTCCTACTCGGCAAATAAATTTATAACATAATGTTATCAGTAATAAATTGTAATCCAACTGTGGGTAGCCCCGCTGACACAGATCTGGCAGGCCAAGAAGTGCGACTCAAGCTGAGAATTAACGTACGTTTAGTATTACTATCTAAATGTAATCGAATATTGACGATACCTGAATTTAATCGGCGCTATAAAAATTTCGTTTCTGGAAGTACAGTAAAAATTTGGCGGTGTTGCCAAACGAAAATCACTTTTAAAACCAAAAAACAAGAAGATACGACTACAGAGGGTACTAGCTTATAAGAATTAGACAGCAGAATAATGGAATGCCATGTTGTGAAGTGGAGAATCCAAGTTTGAAATGTTTACTCAAACACGAAAAATTTATGGTAATCACTGCATCGAAAGAATGTTACAGGACTGTATTGTACCTCCGTTATGATAGAAGAATGCTTCTCGGCTGCTGGCCGAAAACAGGCGAATTCACATGTTAATAATTTAAAATACTACTAATTTTATTAAGTTTGGGTAATTAAATGAAACATTCAATTTTAGCACACCTTGATAAAATCGCAGGCAAGTCCACAGTAAAGTAAGATAAACATAATATGAAGATAAATGAGATGAATATACTCGACTTAGAACGTTGAAGGTCTTTTATAATATAATAAATAATATGAAAATATCAAGTTGGTATTTATGTTAGTTACCTTCCATCTGTTTTACATTTGTAATTTTCGACTAGGTTATTTTATAGTTTTATTATGAATCTTACTTGGACAGAAAATGAAAAGATCCAACTTTTGGAAGCTCTCCGAAAATATGGAGTTCACAATTTGGAAGTTATAGCAGACCATGTTGGTTCCAAAACAGTTGCAGAAGTTAAGTATGCAATTTACTTATACGAAAATGCCGCCAGAGAGTCTCTGAAAGAAGTTCGCTCTGCAAGTAGAAATGCACCAATTGATCAATGGTTAAATATTTAAAAAAAAATACCTCCGATCACTTATGCTTCAAAAGATATTGTGACCGCCTTTAGATTGATTGCACAGTATGAAGAATCACAAGAGTCCGAAGTAAATTTAAGCGACTGCTATGATTTTATAGCGGATTTGATGTCTGGAAACGCGCCTAAGAAGTTAAATGAAGAAACCGAAAAGTTTGTGTTACTGTGTATGACGAAACTATCTTCATTAATAAATGAACAGGACAACACCAAAGAGAAAAAGTTTTTGGAAAATCTGAAATATAACACTGTCATGAAGCAATCTTATGTTTGTAAGACGATAAATGCACCTGTTATCCTTGACCCTTCGCTCAATTTACTTAAGGTCCCTAAAGAGCTTCTACAAATGAAAGAAACTCACCAAATTTAATCAATTTCTCATGAATTTTGTAATATTTGGTTAAGAGAATAAAAAAATTATTTTTGAAATTGTAGTTTGTTATTGTCATGCATCTTTGTTTTATTTACATCATTTTTTGTTGCCATAGGCAGTTACGCAAGAGCTTTCGGGATCAGCTTCAAGATCAGGGTAAATCGCAAACAAAAATCTTTCACCGATTTACCCTTCGATTGCAATTTAACCGAAACAAGTTTGCACTTTTAAGTCAGCAACTTTCTACCTCTTTTTTTAACATGGTAATTCTTATGATAAAAATGATACAATTTTTTCTATTTCTTATTATTTTGGCAGTGTTTCAAGTGCAAGCTCGCTCCATTTTTATTTTACAATTTTTACCAAAAAAATGTATTCTTTTAATTGTATATTACATAAAAAAATATTTAAACATTTAATTTATATTATTTGATAATTTAATTAGAAAAATGGTTTATATACACATTTGATACAAAATTTCACTTATTTAGTTTATATAATTTTATCTAAATCTAATTAAACATTATAGTGCTCCAACTAAATATACATAAAGTAAATAAACGCGACTTTAAAATATATTCTGTTCTATTATAATAAATTAATCAAATATTTCCTTGTGTCAGTTATTTTCAGTCTTTTAAGCTGTAGGTCACACAGTTCGTTTGGTTCAGTTTTACTTAAAACTTTGTGGCCTGTACTTAATGTTTTTTTGTCTGCGTTAAATTTACAAGTGGGTCAATAAATTTGATTCTTTACAATAAGCTTACTTTAAAAATACATCGATTTTTTACCAGAAATTTCTAAATAAATAAACAAATTTGAGAAAAAAAATGTGTGAAATACTTGCTTGCTTGAAATACTTAATAAATTTTCAGTTAGATTGTTATTATGTACATATAGTGGGCTTAGCAAAATAAAGCATTACATTTCGTTGTACTAACCAAGTAACATTGTATCTTTGAAGAACATAACAAATCTGGCGACGAGGATGGGATGTAATTGGTTTGACAAATTGGGAATATCACTACAAGGTGTAAATGTTGTTGAGTTTAAAGGAATATGTTGTAATGTAAATAAACTTATTGATCAATATCCAACTGTTTTTAGTAATGAACTTGGAGCACGTACAGGTGAAAAGGTGCAAATACAGCTAAAAGACGACGCAAGACCCCAATTTCAAAAATTTAGAAATGTACCTTTTGCATTGCGTGAAGCCGTAGAAGAAGAGATTGATAAATTGGTAAGTCAAGGAATTTATAAACCAGTCGAATATTCGGAATGGGCAACACCATTGGTAGCCGTGCGGAAGAAGGATGGAACGTATCGATTGTGTGGCGATTACAGAAGTACGGTGAACAGCATGATTAAAAAGAATACGTATCCATTGCCAACGTCAAACGAAATTTTTGTAAAGGTGGGAGAAGATGCGACAGTATTTTCGCGGTTAGATTTGTCGCAAGCTTATCAACAATTAGTGGTCGATGAAGAAACATCCAAAGTATTGACAATAAATACACACAAAGGACTATTTAACGTAACCCGGTTACTTTTTGGAGTGTCGGCGGCACCTGGAATATTTCAAAGGAAGATGGATACGTTGTTAATGGGAATAAAAAGAGCGGCAGCATTCCTTGACGATATTATCATAGCAGGAACAACGGAAAGAGAACATGACGAGACATTACAAGCAGTGTTATCAAAACTGAGGGATGCAAATTTAACGGTAAGCAAAAGAAAGTGTTTATTTGGAGTGGATGAAATCGAATTCCTAGGATTTAAAATATCGCGCAGAGGAATTCAACCCACGGA
Organism: Cantharis rustica; assembly: GCA_911387805.1. NCBI lineage: Eukaryota > Metazoa > Arthropoda > Insecta > Coleoptera > Cantharidae > Cantharis > Cantharis rustica. The sequence goes on from OU426879.1 coordinate 45,342,354, forward strand.
GAAAAGAGTAGAAGCCATCATACAAGCACCCGAACCTAATAATAAACAGGAACTACAATCATTTCTAGGGATGATAAATTTTTACAATAGATTCTTACGGAACAAAGCGTCTTGCGCTGAGAAATTACACCGACTATTAGATAAAAATGTAGAATTTAGATGGACGAAGGAACATGCGGGAGTATTCAAAGAATTAAAAGAATTATTAAAATCGACAGAAGTTTTAGTGCATTACGATAAAGCGAAACCATTAATACTGTCGTGTGACGCATCACCTTACGGCGTAGGTGCGGTGTTAGCGCACCGAAATACAAATGGAACGGAACCACCAGTTGCGTTTGCTTCAAGGACATTGGGTTCCAGCGAACGAAATTATGCACAATTGGACAAGGAAGCATTGGCTGTTATATACGGCGTGAAATATTTTCATCAATACCTGGCAGGACGAGAATTCAAAATAATTACAGATCACAAACCATTAGTGGGTCTATTAAACCCAGAACGACAAATGCCTACGATGATTTCACCAAGAATGCTAAGATGGAACTTAATGCTAGCAAATTATTCATATACCGTCGAGTACCGACCAGGAAAATTACATGGGAATGCGGATGGGTTGAGCCGATTACCAATACCCAGAAAAGTGGATGAAATCATATCTCCGGGAGATATATTACTGTTGGAAGCAATAGAAGAACCTCCAATTGGCGCCAAAGAAATTCAGAAATTAACAAATGAAGATAAGATATTAGATCGGGTACGACATTGGGTATTACACGGATGGCCTGAAGAGATGCCCAGCGAAGAGTATACGAGGTATTATAGAAAAAGGGATTCGTTATCAGTGCACAAGGGATGTTTACTATGGGGAAGTCGCGTGATTATCCCGACAAGAGCTCAAAAGAAAGTTTTGGAGTTGTTACATGCAAATCACCCAGGGGTAGTAACAATGAAAGCGTTGGCACGGAGCTATGATTGGTGGCCAACCTTGGATGAAAACGTTACAGAAACAGTGGCAAGATGCGAAAACTGTCAGGAACATCGTAACCAGCCAAAAAGGGCACCCGTTCAATTTATTGAACCACCCAAAAACTCATGGTCAAAATTGCATTTAGATTTTGCAGGGCCATATCAAGGAAAAGTATTTTTAATTGTAGTGGATGCGATATCAAAATGGTTAGAAATTAAGCTGGTGACATCTCAAACATCGTCAGAAGTTGTAAGATGTTTACGGCAATTGTTTGCAACCCACGGAATACCCGACACTATCTTATCTGATAATGGAACGGCGTTCGTGTCTGCGGAGATCAAACAATTTTACGAAAAAAACGGAATTAAGGCGTATACCGTTGCACCCTATCACCCAAGCAGTAATGGGCAAGCGGAACGGATGGTGCAATATGATAAAGCAGAGCTACAAAAACTGAAGTTGGGCGATTTCGAGTTAAAACTGTCTAGAGTACTGTTTAAACAGCATACGACACCCAACCAAACAACGTCGAAGACACCAGCAGAAATGTTAATGGGTAGAAGATTGAGAACTGCATTGGATAAGTTACATCCAGATACAATCAAAAATGAAATTCCGGAACAAAAGGCGACAATAAGAACATTTGAAATAGGAGAGGAAGTTTACATAAGAAACTATCTGTCTCGAGATAAATGGATCGCTGGCGAAGTAATCAATATTACAGGACCAGTGTCATATGTGGTATCAACAGCGGCAGGAAACATGAGACGACATGTAGATCAAATGCGGAAGAAGACTTGCATGGAAAATGAAGAAGATGAGGCAAGTGAAGAAACTACTCCACGAGAGGGCGAAATGGTAACACGAGCACTGGCAGAATCGACACGAGAGCTGACGGAAGCAGTCCCAACTACAGACATAGAACGATTCGAGGCATCAGCCGACGAGGTACCGGTAGAAGTAGCCGAACCACCAGCAGTGGAGTCATTGAGAAGATCGAGTCGAAATCGTCGAATACCGGAGCGTTTCAATGATTTTGTTTTTAACTAAGTGGGGAGAACTGTTATGTATTTGAATATGGCGGGGTTTTCAGTTAGATTGTTATTATGTACATATAGTGGGCTTAGCAAAATAAAGCATTACACATGGGGGTGAAGCTGAGATACGAAATTACGGCAACACGATCATCGGGTGCCTCATCGTAATTCTTCGGTTATACTCAGACAGATGGCGCAAAAATTTCGGGCTACGAAAATTCTATTGTAATGGGCCTAAGCTGTACGTATTATCCTATCCATAGTATTTGGTTGTACTAACGAAGTAACATTGTATCTTTGAAGAACATAACAAATAGCAACCTAGATTTAAACCTTTTATTGTCTAAAATCAACGGCTTTCGAGTTATGAATTAAAGTAAGTAACAAAATGTTGAAAACTCGATTTTTTTTTTGATTTTTTTCGTAATCCTCTATCTTTTAAACGAAACATTTTACAAAAAATCTGACGCACCGTTCCGGATAGGAAATTTAACGGACTACAACTTTTGTCTAGTAAAAATTTTTGAAAAATCAATCCATTTCACAGAAAATAATAACAAGGCAGCTACAAAAAAAATTAAATTCACGAAATCATTTTTTTTGTAATATTTTATCGAAAATAATTATGTAGATCACTACAAATCTTTGTATTTCAGCTTTTTTTATCCTTATTTTAACTAATCCTAATTTTAACAATATACCCGGTTTGAAACCAGATCTTTTTCTCCATTTCAGATCACAATAAATAAAGTTGGTTTCAAACAACAAATTCAAAGTTAGAGAACTTTTAAAATAGAGTGTATTGTATATTTTTATTTAAACAAAAGAAACCAGTTACGCAGGCTACGTCAACATTGTTGATACGAAGCTGAGCGGTGTTGACGATTTAAATTTTTGATATTTATTACCTGTTTAAAATTTTAGTGAAATGAAATTAAATAAAGTATCGAAACCCAAAGCTGCAAATAAAACCGAAGAACCGGAAGATGGCTGTTGCAAACGAAAACGAAAACGACGCTGCGATGCTGGAAAAAAGCGGGGGCCAAATAAAAAAAAGCGTGGCTGTCCTCGTCCTCCATCGTGTGGATCGTGTGGTAGACAGGCAGCAGACTCTAATAACCGAGAAATGTCTGACAGTAATACATCACATTCCTCAATTCCTCAATTAACACTAAAAATTAACCTAATGTGTACTATATAAACATTAAAATTTATATATTTAAATGACATTTTACTTCTAACCCAGGACATTTAGCATTTTTGATCTAGAAAAAAATATTGTAAATCTGAAAATTGGCTTAAAGAATCTTCAATCATTTAAAGCTTTCTGAATATCAAAATGTGTCCAATTTAGTCGAAAATTGATGGAGATTTGTTTTTTAAGTTATTTTTTGCCATTTTGAAAAAAGCAAATTTCGACGCGCTATTTTTGCAATTTGAATGAAGAAAGACTTGATTAACTTTCGATAAAATTATTGAAACTATGTACATCATAAGTAATGCAAAAAATAGTATATTTGCTGCAAATATACACGTAAATTTAAAAAAATATATTAGATCCAAACAAACATTATTTGATGTAAGAATATATTATTTCATTGAAATAAAAGGGTAAACTTAAGATGAATTAATAATTTATTTGAAATTTAAATTAAATCCAAAAAGAAAATCTACTTAACATATTCTATTTAAAAATGCAGGAATATCTGTCTGTTTCATTTGAAAGTCTCTGAAATAGTAATGTTTGATTCAAATATAAATTAACTGATACATTTGATTCAAGCGTACGCGCGCCCACCTCGATAATATGCAAGAGTGTCTTTATGGTTTTCACTTCATTTCTAAGTGCAATCGTAATAAGAGTAGTGGCTGTATACATTGTTTTGTATACGTAGTACATGTGATTGACATAGCGCGTCTGTGCCTAAAGGGTAGGTAATTTTTACATTATTATTGTGCATAAAATTATAGTACTTATAATTTTATGTGTTATTGTAAATCATAAATGTTGTAAGATAAAGTTTTAGATATACAGTTTTGAAAACTATTTTTGACATATAAACATCACTTTTACAAAAATACTTTTCAGACATTTTTGGTAGATAATTTCCTTGTCTTCATTTTTGTTTATATATATTTTTTTATTCGCCGCTTCGTTTTCGACCGAGAGTGACTTAAAGCAGTCTCGGTAAAAATCGCATAAAAATCTCCTGAGAAAACCACCTTTAAGTCACTCTCAGTCGAAAACGAGGCGAAAAACTAAAAAATTTATATGAACAAAAATAAAGACTATGAAATCTGCGACAAAAAAATTAACGCCCGAGTACTTTTGTGAGTAACTGTATAATCATTACTAATAATCATTTATGTTTTATGTTTCAACCTGAGCGGTTTCAATAAAAAACATTCAGAAGCTCTAAAAACCTCTATGGTTTGCACACTTAAATACGTATAGAAATAATTATTTTGTTGCAATCGACTGAAAGAAAATGATTATTTAGTGCTAGCAGCTAAAATTATTGCCTTATTTCCGAAAGAAGTTGTAGGGACATATGTTGTCCCGGCAATAAGAAAGAAAGACTCCAGAACCGGAAAATCTATTTTACCAAAGGGACAATTGATATCAAAAGTTAACAATTTGGTTAATGTAAGTGGTGAAGATATACCCATTAGAAAGAAGAAGAGTGATTCAGCTAAAAGTAATGAAGACAACGCTGTGTTAAAAAAGACTCTAAAGGAACCAAACTTAGGTAGGTATTTATGTTATCTGTATTGCATATTTCATTTTCTACACTTGCCAAAAAATTAAAAATAAATGAAACTCTGAAACAATTTATTCTAATATTTTGTGAACAAGAAAGTGTAAATGCTCTTGAATGATGTTTTGAGTCTCGACCTGAACGGTTTCGACAACATACATCATTCAAGTACTAAAAATTTGTATTTGACGCACTTAATATAAAATAAAGTATAAAAATCTATCTATAATAAATGGAATAAATCTATCTATAATAAATTCTCGGTTTCAGATGCCTATGATAAGAGCGAAGATGTGCTTTGGTAACAACAGTAAACCATGGGCAACAGTTTTGGAGAAATGGAATATCACATACGAAATTAGAAAAAATACAAGGGCTATCACTATAAGTTCTAAATAATTTAATGAAATAATTTTTTAATCTTAATTTAAATAAAATGTAGGTTTGTTTCATTTAAAATACGATGTGTTACAGTCGGTATCATTATTCTAGGCGAAATATGTATATAAATACTGAATGTTTAATATGGAATGTATAAACAGGTTTCGTAAGTGGAACAAATCTCCGTTTCCGCCGACTTCAAAATTAATGTTTAAATTTTGTAGCGGGGGGGGGGGAGGAGTCTGAGAATTTGTTGTTGAATGAAGAAGAAAAAATTGCTTTTTTCTTTTTAAAGGGAACAGTATAGTTTTTAAAGTAAGGTACTTTTAATATTAATTTTTATTTTTAGAATTTTTTTACAGTCAGGGGGTTTTAAAATTTTTAATTTTTTATTAATTAAGGTTAAACTATTACATTATTTAAGTAAATTTTCAAAATGACTACCCTCATTTTCAATACACGGTTTTGATTGTTTTAAAAGATGTATTAATTAAAAAAATAATTTTTCAATAAAATTAATTAATTTAATTTTTTGTTTTGTAGCTGCTTTCTTTATTATTTTCTGATTTTCCGTGAAAAAAATTGGTTTTTCAAAAAAATTTTACTAGACAAGAGTTGTAGCCCGTTAAATTTCCTATCCGGAATAGGACGTCAGAATTTTTGTAAATTTTCGTTTAAAAGATACAAGAATTTTGAAAATAACCAAAGTAAAGAAATCTCGAATTTTTCTTCATTTTTTTACTTACTTTAATTTCTAACTCAAAAGCCGTTAAGTTTAGACAATAAAAGGTTTAAATTTAGTTTGTAAAAAATATTTTTTTTTTAATTTTAATATTTATTTTTAAAAAAGAATCCGACGAAGGCTGATTAATTTTTCAGGGTTTAAAATAAATATTCACTTTGAAATTAAACGAGAAATCTGGAATCCATTCCAAAATCAATTTTTCCAAATTATTTCAATTTTTATAACATCATGGAAACAAATAATATCATACGAATTTAATAAGCACTAGAGATAATATTATATTATATTTTTTTTCAAAATATAATTTTTAATAATTTATTCCAGTAATATTCTACTAATATTCCAGTATCTAGCCTGGTAATTCAGATCACAATTTATTGCAAAAAATGAAATGCTGTAGTTCAAACCTTGTTTGGCTTATCTTAGGCTTAAACTTCCAACTGACATCGAAATACCGACCCTTAAACCTAGCAATCGTGATTGATTTGTCATCGTCTGTATTGTAGTGATATTTTTCATAAACCACTTTTCCTTACCACGCACGGCGTAGCTCTGATATGCGAGAGTAGAGAAACTTTTTAGGGTGGTAGGTTCAATGTTCGTTAAAAAAAATCTTAATACCAGAATTCGATTTTAAATTATTTGCAATCGAAATTATTTTAAGCTGCAAAAATTTTTATACTTGATCAAGCATCGAACTTATAATTTCAAATTATCAACCAAATTTCTTCTAATCCACACGTCGCTCTTTTAAATATAATTTCATACACAGTAAAAAATTTTGTCGTGTAAAACATCTAGTGTAGTTGGTAAATAATTTAGTGTTAATTTTTAGTGTACAATTTCTCTCTACTTTATATTTCACACTAAAATGATTAATTCTAACTAGACGCTAAAGTAAGCGCTATGTAGAGTGAATCTCAACCTTGATAGATCGAATCTAGTAGGTGTTAGGTGACATTACTATAATTACCGATGATAAAAACGCAAAAATGGCACATTTTATCAAAGTTTGTTGCCGGTGATTCCCCGATAAATAAAAACGTTGACCATTTGCTATTGAAGATTACCTCCGTGTTAATATAAAATTACATTCATCCGAGTGCAGTGAGCAAGTTAATATTGTTCTAGTGTTTCAGTTCAAATATTTTTTTAGTGTTGGAAATTAATGGAAAATCGTTGGAATTTAACGTATTAAAAGAATTTCCAAGATTTCTCCATCATTCGTGGTCTGTAAGTTTTATTATCTTTATGTGTTTGTACTGTTACTGAAATATAAAATTTTGCTTTAGATCGAGGAAGATTTTCAACAATTATATCCAGGTATTCAAATAAATTTTGAAGAGATATTTGGTCAAGATATAAGATAAAATTATTAAAAATACCAAACTACCGTAATATACCCGAACCCTACAGTTATTTCAGAATATGAAACGGAATTCAGTAGTATGTGAAGTTGTTATTATTTTTAACATTAGATTTATGAACAATTTTTTTTTTAGATTGTTGGAATAGGGCAACTAAAGTATTATTTCTCTTCCAAGTAAAACAATAAGAGGAAACGTATCAAAACTTATGCAACGCTGACGGACAAATTAATTACTCTTCAACCTGCAAGTTATTGTAAAATACAGTGGACGCCGCTTATTGGAATCATGGTTCAAGTTATCATTCGAGTATTATTATCACTTTCACGAAGAACGGGCTGAAGGAATATGACTACAAGCAAAAAATATCCTTTATTTCAATAATTGGGTTTATGTTATTAATTATTTTTCTGATGTTTTCTTCTACCGAAAATGGAGTCCGTTTGCAGTTACAAGCATTTTTTTAAATTTTTCACACAAATCGGGGAACCACCCAGACTTGACTGGTGTATTATAGCAGAAAGTTGCCAGAATGTTGACAACGCACTATGATTTAATCTGTTCTATTTTAAAATTTCACAATATGCGACATAAAAATTGTTTTTTGATAAAAATAATTTTTTGTGTTTTAATATTTTTAATTATGTAATATATATTTATAGTAATAAGTACTCTAATTAATGTGTTTAATTCACATGTGGTCGGGTAAATTTTACATCTAAATAAAGAAATTTTTACACTACAATATGTATTTTATTTATAGGTATAGTGTATTACTAAACCCTAGATTAATTTAAAATATACCCTAATTAGTGTTTTAATTCAATCTATTCATCTAAAAAAGTACTTATACTAGAGTTAATAAATTATCTGTTTAGTGTGTCTATCTAATATAATTATACACAAAATAGTGAAAATTAATTTAAATTTTCATTTTATTTTAACACTAAATTTTGTTTTGTGTACCCGAAATCAGGTTAAAATTTTAACAAATTTTGGTGAGCTCTTTACACTACACTTGATTAAAACTTTTAGTGAAAAATTTACACTAAATTGAGTGGACCTATATGAACACAAGCTAGTGTTTTTTAGTGTAAAATATTTACTCTGTAATTTTTACTGTGTAAATCCGAATATTTCAATTAAATTACTATCAAGTCCTAAATTAAAATTAACCCCAATCAAACAAAAATCACTCATAAAAAAAATTCAAATTTAATCATTGCAAAAAAATCCAAAAATCTCGGCTGCGGCCACTTTCGATCAAAAATACTCTCAATCAAAATTCGAATCACAATACTCAAAATAATTTCACTATTTCAAAAAAAATATTTCTTACAAAATATTAAAAATCCACGGAGCCAAAAGTCAATCAACCACTCTGGCGGCCATCTTCTGCAAAAAAGCCCCTACTTTTCTCAACCTTTCGCCAACCTTACATTTACAATATAAAATTAATAAAATTTACAAATTTTCATCAAGGGCCTAAACCATTTTGTAACACGACAGTATAATAATTATTCTGTTTCATCACCGTGCCGTGCCGTACCAATCGCCACTGATATTATGATCTTAATATTCATATTGTTTTACTCTAGCTCATACTAGGTTAAGTGATTAGAGATGGTAACACAAAGCTACCATAAAAATTCCTAAAAATATTATTATATTAAAATTTATGCCCTTGTTAATAGAAAAATATAATTTTTTGGATTTTTAATTTTAGTGAATTTATACGGCGAAGGAAAATCGAAAAAAGAAATTTCAAAATATTTAAAAATTTCAAAGACTACTACATAGGAGTAGGACTTTAAAGTACACCACAAATTAGACAAAAAATTAATGAAATTATGGTAGGATTTGGCGTAAATTGCGAATATAAAAACTAATTTTTGAGGATCATTTAAAAATACGCGTAAAACCAGCCAAAATGTGCAATCGTACATTTCATTTATTAAAGAATTTTTGGGTATAATTTAAACTTGAAAATTACAGATGTAGAAAACAATGAACTAGGAGAACTATTAATTACCCGGGAGTTGTCAGTTAATTGTCAATTATCAGTTGTTAGTACGATTAGATGACTAGATTTTAGGGTGGATCCGAGATTTGCGGTGGTTGCGTTTGTTTTAACTGGCTCTACGCTCCAGGCCGTTTTGATAAACTCCTGTACTCACTAAAAATATCCCCCTGGACCCGTCCTACTCTGCGAATAAATTTATAACATTATGTTATCAGTACTGATGCTGCAATCTAATTGTGAATCTAAACGTAATCGAAGATTGACGATACCTGAATTGCGCACAGAACTTAATCGGTGCTATAAAAATTCCGTTTCTGGGAGTACAGTAAAAATCAATTAATGCGAATGTTGGCCGGGCTGCCAAAAGAAAATCACTTCTAAAATCAAAAAACAAGAAGATGCGACTACAGAGAGCACTTAGCTTATAAGAATTGGACAGCAGAATAATGGAATTCTATGTTGTGGAGCGAACATAATCCAAGTTTGAAATGTTTACTCAAAAACGAAAAATTTATGGTACTCACTGCATCGAAAGAAAGTTACAGGACTGTATTGTACCTCCGTTATGGTAGGGGAATGCTTCTCGGCGTCTGGCCCAAAAACAGGCGAATTCACATGTTAATAATTTAAAATACTACTAATTTTATTAAGTTTGGGTAATTAAATGAAACATTCAATTTTAGCACACCTTGATAAAATCGCAGGGAAGTCCACAGTAAAGTAAAATAAACATAATATGAAGATAAATGAAATGGATATACTCGACTAAGAACATTGGAGGTCTTTTATAATATAATAAATAATATGAAAATATCAAGTTGGTATTTATGTTAGTAACCTTCCATCTGTTTTACATTCGTAATTTTCGACTAGTAGTCCGGTCAATCTAGACATTCGAAGGTACACTAATTCCTAAAAAGCTGAAAATTGGTAAAATTGTTCAAAACATAATTATAAATGAAATTTAAAAAGTCCTCATCGATCCGGTACGTGGAAAAAATTTATTCGACGTCAAAGGTAAAAGAAATTGTTTTTTTGCGATTTTCAGCAAAACGGTAAGTTTTATCATAAAATTATCTCAGACAAAAATTGTAGATCATGTAATTATCTATAAAAAATGTATCAATACTTTTTTCCTAAGAAATGAGTTTATGAATGTTATCACGTTTATGCAATCGTTTCTGTTGGTCTTTCGCATCACAAAAAAAATTAAAAAATAGTGTTGATGAAAAGTTCAGTACCGGCTACAGACAATATTTTCGTAAAAACGATGAAGACAACGTCCAGGACAATGACAGGTTTGACGACGATGTTAATTCGAATGGCGATGATGATGAACTACATTGAATAAATTCTGTTTTTTTCGTATTTGTACTCTTTTTTCTCTTAATTTTAAGTTAACTTTTAAACAAGTTATGACTTTGGTTTTAACCATGTGAAAAAGCATCTCAAACTCAATCCGGATCGGCAAAAAAATTGAAAATGAGTTTTTAACAGCTAAGACCCCTTTTTTCGTAGACCAAGTCACATATATTGAATATAATTAATATAATATTATAATTCAAATATTTTTACTTATATTACAGCTTCAGTGATGTATGTATTGTAATGATATTTTTTTTTGCAATGCGTGGCAAACTTCAAAATAACCACCAATCTCTACGGCTTCCAAGTCGGAGAGCTAAGACTTCTCAGGAGCGGGTTCAAAATTCCAAAATAAATTACCAATCAACGAAATCCAATTTAAATAAGATTCTGATCAATCCAAAAAATTTAATAAATTCTCCAAATTAAATCCTCTTCAAAAATAATTAAAATAAAAATTCATGTCCAAAAATTAAATTATTACAAAATAAATTCTTGTTTCGTAAATAAATTCAAATTTAATTCAATGTAAAACCTTACTGCGCTCGTACTTTTAACTTTTACGCGTATCCAAATCGCCTTGTTATCACCATCTGGCCACACGCTCGTACAAATGCAAATGTAACTTTTAATTCTTCCAATTTTAAACCAATTTCAACTTTAAATAATTCAGATCCAATTTTTAATTTCAATTGCTCTTTCCAAATTTTACCAAATCAATTAAATCAATCCAAACTACTAATTCAATCAAAACCATCAAATCAACTACCGCTCGGTAGCAAAATTATCCAAAAATTACGCAATAATGCATTCGCATCAAAATTCACTTTATTCAATCAAAAATAATTCAGTACTCACAAATATCATTCACAATTTTAAACTTATATCAAAAAAATCTCAATAATCGCTTCGAGCTAACATGACACAACATGCTCGGGCGGGCGCTGTCGGCGCAAAAGCCAATATCCTCGTCGATTCGCCTCCACCTGTCTAATTCTCCAATCTTACAACTTAAAATTATTTAAAACAAAATAAAACTTTCATCAAAATGTACGGGGTAGGTGCGAATCCTCTTTTGCACCACAGTATATACGTGGCGTACGTATGCATATGATGACAATTCCAACTTTTCCAACTTTTTGAATCGTTATATCTCAGAAACGGTGGCTCTTAGGAAAAAAGTATTCATTCATTTTTTATAGATAATTATATGATCTACAATTTAGTCTAAACTTATTTTATGATAAAACTTACAGTTTTGCAGAAAATCACGAATACCAATTTTTTTGATCTTTGACCTCGAATAACTTTTTTTCCACGTACCGGATCGATGAGGACTTTTTAAATTTCATTTATAATTATGTTTTGAACAATTTTACCAATTTTCAGCTTTTTGCAAATTACTGTACCTTCACTCTAATTTTTTGTACTAATTTGACCGGACTATAGGTTATTTTAGAGTTTTATTAGGAATCTTACTTGGACAGAAAATGAAAAGATCCAACTTTTGGAAGCTCTCCGAAAATATGGAGTTCACAATTTGGAAGTTATAGCAGACCATGTTGGTTCCAAAACAGTTGCAGAAGTTAAGTATGCAATTTACTTATACGAAAATGCCGCCAGAGAATCTCTGAAAGAAGTTCGCTCTGCAAGTAGAAATGCACCAATTGATCAATGAAAAATAATGAATAAAATAAAAATAATAAAATAAATAAAAATAGTGATGATTATAACAAATAATATTGAATCGAACAAGTTCGATTCGAAAATACAAAATTGCTCCTCACATTTCAGTGTATTCTGCCAATATCAAAAACTGAACTATTAGCAAAAATATATTCAAATACAAAGATCTAAAAATATCGTTATTTATTATTTACATTAGAAAATATTTTTGTGTAAAAAATTTAGATTTGTGTTTATTTTCAAAATAAACCAGTTACTCAGACTACGTCAACATTATTGATCTAGGCAGCTCAGGGTTGACAGCTAAATTTTTTGATGATTTTGTGATATCGATAGTCAAAATTTTAGTAAAATGAAATTGAAAGAATCTGATGAAACCAAAAATTCAAACAAATCCGAAGAACCAGAAGATTGTTGTGGCAAACCAAAACGGAAACGACGCTGCGATGCTGGAAAAAAACGGGGGCCAAATAAAAAAAAGCGTGGCTGTCCTCGTCCTCCATCGTGTGGTAGACAGGCAGTAGACACTAATAATGGAGAAATGTCTGACAGTAATACATCGCATTCCTCAATTCGTGGTTCACCCGATAAGAAACGTCGTCGTAGAAATCCCAGTAATCGCCGTAACACTAAAAATTAACCTAATCTGTACTATATAAACATTAAAATTTATATATTTAAATGGCATTTTACTTCTAGCCCAAGACATTTAGCATTTGATCTAGAAAACAATATTGTAAATCTGAAAATTGGCTTAAAGAATCTTCAATCATTTAAGGCTTTCTGAATATCAAAATGTGTCCAATTTAGTCGAAAATTGATGGAGATACTATGATGCCATTTTGAGAGAAGCAAATTTCGACTCACTATTTTTGCAATTTTTTGTCGGCCAGATTTTCAAAATAAAAATCGCATAATCCTTTTGAATCTTCGGGCTAGTACTTTGAATAACGAATGACTTGATTAACTTTCGATAAAATTATTGAAACTATGTACATATAGATATAAGTAATGCAAAAAAATTTTTATATAAGCTGAAAAATAAATGTGTCTTCTTTTATTGTACACTATCATAACTTAGCTAATGATTATCATTTCAACCATTTAGTTTCTTAAATAAACATATTTTAAAATTACTTGTTTTGGGAAAATTTCGAAAAATGTCTGAAAGTTTCAGTATTTTCAAAATGACGAATTTTTCGGCAGAAAATAATGAAATGTTTTTTTAACTTCAGCTTTTTTGCGAACAAATTACATGTGTTGAAAAAATAATGTTACCTAATTTATGTCATTTTTAACATAACAGAAATTGCCAGCGCCGTCCTAAGATAAACGACGCTCTTGGGCTAAAATTAATGCACCCCTCTTCAAAACAAAACACAAATACAAAATAGAAAAAGTCAATCTATTACTATTACCCTAAACGAAAACATAAAATTTATACAAAAATAAAACATATATACAGAGTCTCGCCGGATACACTTTACATAACTTAGGTGGTGATAGAAGACATTTTTCTAATAAATATTTTTAACAAATTCTTTTTTATCAATTCAATCCTTCGAGAGTTAGTCCTCTTTAAAGCATTTCTTTTAATTTCCACTTTCACGTCTCACGTGGCCATCGCCCGGAAAATATTAATTTTTTATTAAAAATGGATTAGTACTTTTTTAAAAAGCGTGAAGTAATCTACAAACTAGATTTAACCATTTTTTGTCTAAAATCAACGGCGTTCGAGTTATGAATAAAAGTAGGTAAAAACGTGTTGAAAAATTTGAGCTTTCTTTTATTTTGGTTTGTTTCAAAACTCTGTATCTTTTAAACGAAACATTTTACACAAATTTTGACGTCCCATTCCCGATAGGAAATTTAACGGACTATAACTTTTGTCTAGTAAAAATTTTTGAAAAACCAATATATTTCACAGAAAATCATAAAATAATAAACAAGGCAGCTACAAACCAAAAAATTAAATTCACAAAATTTTTATTTTTATTTAAAAATCATTTTATTAATTAATACATCTTTTAAAACAATCACGACTATGCATTGAAAATGAGGGTAGTCATTTTGAAGATTTACTTAAGGGGTCTGGCCTACTTGCAAATTGAAAAAAATCGATTTTTTTTTTTTTTTTTTTCTGTAAGTATAACCTTTCAAAAATCTTCCCTGAAAGTTTTAAGCACCAAGTAATAAAATTGACGAAATTATGAGAGTTCAAAGTACACACCGTTCAAACCGAATACGGATTACATAGGATTTGCAGTATCTGGCAATAATTTCCGAGACCAACTATTTTTAAAATTTTTATTACCCTATAGGTTTATTATTTCAATGAATAGTCTTCAATGAATGGTCAGTATAGTTTCATGTTTCCACTTTGGTGCTGTACTACAATTTAAATTTTGGTAATTTGTACTTTTTTAAATTATAATTTGTGAATTCTGTGCGGTAGGACAATTATTTCTTTTAGAGCTTAATTTGTTGTTTGTGTGTGTTTTGTTTACAAAAAAGGAGTGCATAGGGCACGTTCAAAAAAGAATGGGTTATCGATTGCGTTTGTGCCAATCAAAAACCAAAGGCCTTGGAGGAAAGGGTAAACTAACTGGCAAAATGATAGATAAACTGACAGTTTATTATGGTTTGGCGATAAGGCGAAATTGTGAGTCCATGATGAAAATGAAAAATGCCATATGGGCCACATATTACCACTATAGTTCGTCAGATGAGTTTCCGCAACACGACCAATGTCCGGTCGGAGCAGAATCGTGGTGCACCTGGCAGCGCGCTTTTGCAAGCGATAAACTGGCTTCATATTCACATGATTATAAGCCTCTACCCTCTGATGTTTTGACTGCTATAAAACTTATATATGTAGACCTAAGTAAGGAGGAATTATTAGAAAGATGCATCGGAGGTTTTAATCAAAATAATAATGAGAGCTATAATCAAGTGATATGGAAAATGAGCCCTAAAATTGTTCCAAGCGGATTTAAAACTGTTGAACTTGCTGCCAACATTGCCGCCTGTGTTTTTAACAAAGGTTCACAAGCAATTTTAGAAATATACACCGCTTTGGGAATACAAAATGGACCAAACGCTCACCGATATGTAGAATTGGAGGATTTAGTCCGCATTCAGACGGCAGACCGCCGAACGCAGCAAGCCACCCGAGAAGACAGAATGGCTCGGAGACAACATCAACTCGACATTTTGGAGGCTACAACTTCATCTGGAAATGTTCAATATGGGCCTGGAATAGATGACTCGATGTAAGTTGCAAAATTAATATTTTATTTTAAAGAAAATCGATCTTAAATCTTTAAACGCGATTATCTCGAAATGACATTTTCAACATCGGTGACCACGATATATTGAAAACTACTATATCGATTTGTTTCAAATTTGGTACAGTTATTTTAGATATAAAAAACTAGTCCTTGAACGAAGGAATTTTTTTTACGATGTATAGTTTTGTTTTTATTAGCGATAAAGTAGCAATATTTTCATCAAAAATTGAAAATTTACTTTGAGCGTGTGCCATTTTGTCCTATATTGATATTTTGAAAAATCCTTCGTTCAAGGACTAGACAATTTAATATATTGTATAACTTTTTTTGAATTTTTTATTTTAGATGAACCAGATTCAAGCAGCGATGGTCACCGTAAAACATGTTTTTGAAAAGGATCTTCGGGATAATGGCTATAACATTTTTGTTTGTGAATATATTTTATTAAAAAAATTATTTTATTTAAGTAAAAACTTGCTGCTTTTTATGTATACCAACATATCCTTAAAAAACTATTCTGGTTCTTTAAAAAAAATTCTCCAAGATCACCTATTTTTTTCACGTCTAACTAGGCATGACCCCTTAAATAATGTAATAGTTTAACCTTAATAAAATAATTTTTCAATAAAAATAAAAATTTAAATTTAAATATAAATAAAAATTAATACATCTTTTAAAACAATCACGACTGTGTATTGAAAATGAGGGTAGTCATTTTGAAGATTTACTTAAATAATATAATAGTTTAACCTTAATTAATAAAATAATTTTTCAATAAAATTAATTGATTTAATTTTTTGTTTTGTAGCTGCCTTTTTTACTATTTTCTGATTTTCCGTGAAAGGAATTGGTTTTTCAAAAAATATTATTAGACAAAAATTGTAGTCCGTTGAATTTCCTATCCGGAATAGGGTGTCAGAATTTTTGTAATATAAAATGTTTCGTTTAAAAGATACAAGAGTTTTGAAAATAACCAATTGTTAGAAACCATTTTGAGTGACCGTCGCCCTGTGACGTTGTTCCCTAAGTTCATTGATCATTTTACAAATTAAGGGCGGTAGAAAATACCGACAGACCAGCAACGGCATCCGAC
Source organism: Cantharis rustica (assembly GCA_911387805.1). NCBI lineage: Eukaryota > Metazoa > Arthropoda > Insecta > Coleoptera > Cantharidae > Cantharis > Cantharis rustica. The sequence continues at coordinate 45,359,070 of OU426879.1, forward strand.
CTAGGTTCACGTGTTCTTAAGATATTATATGTAAAATATAAAATAAACTTTGTGCTAGAAATCGTGTGTTTAATTAATTAATTAATATTACTCATTTATTCGTAAAACAATATAAAAAAATCTCGAAATTTTTATACTTGGTCAAGGATCGAACTTATAATTTCAAATTATCAACAAAATCTGATATCTTCTAATCCACACGTCGTTCTTTTAAATATAATTTCATAAATCCAAATATTTCAATTAAATTACTATCAAGTCCAAAATTAAAATTACCCTCAATCAAACAAAAATTACTCATAAAAAAATTAAAATTTAATCAATGCAAAAAAATTCAAAAATCTCGGCGGCGACCACTTTTGACCAGAAACACTCTCAATCAAAATTCGAATCACAATACTCAAAAACTATTAAAAAAAAAAATATTTCTTACAAAATATCGAAAATCCACAGAGCCAAAAATCAATCGACCGCACCGGCGGCAATCTTTGGCAAAAAAGCTCCTACTCTTTTCAACCTTCCGCCAACCTTACATTTACAAAATAAAATTAATAAAATTTACAAATTTTCATCAAGGGACTAAACCATTTTGTAACACGACAGTATAATAATTATTCTGTTTTGTGAACTGAGAGGATGGCGCAGCGCTTCATCGCCCTGCCGTACCAATCGCCACTGATATTATGATCTTAATATTTATATTGTTTTACTCTTGCTCACACTGGGTTAACTAAGTTCAAATAAGTTCAAAATACAATATGCCCTTAATATCTGTGAAACTGCATTTTATAAAAAAGAAAATATTACCTGTGATTAGAGATGGTAAGCACAAAGCTAGCATAAAAATTCCTAAAAATATTTTTATATTAAAATTTTTGTAATTATTTCCTGTTTAGTACTTTCTTATGCCCTGGTAAATGGAAAAATATAATTTTTTGGATTTTTAATTTTAGTGAATTTAGCGAGGTAGTATCAAGAAAAGTGTTCGAGTATTTCGTAAAAATTATGGGAGAAAGTAAAAGTTTAACGACTGAAATTCGTGCGAATGTGCTTCTTTTATACGGTGAAAAAAAATCGAAAACAGAAATTTCAGAATATTTAAAAATTTCGAAGACTACAGTACATAGTGCAACCGGTACTGACAAGGAGAGTAGGACTTTAAAATACACCACAAATTAGACAAAAAATTAATGAATTTATAGTAGGATTTGGCGTAAATTGCAAATATATAAACTAATTTTTAAGGATCATTTAAAAATACGCGTAAAAACAGCCAAAATGTGCAATCGTACATTTCATTTATTAAAGAATTTTTGGGTATAATTTACACTTGAAAATTACATGTGTAGAAAATAAAGAACTAGGAGAACTATTAATTACCCGGGAGTTGTCAGTCAATTTTTACCACGATTAGATGACTAGATTTTAGAGTAGATCCGAGATTTGCGGTGGTTGCGTTTGTTAAAACTGGCTCTACGCTCCAGGCCGTTTTGACAACCTCTTGTACTCACTAAAAATATCCCCCTAGACCAGTCCTACTCGGCAAATAAATTTATAACATAATGTTATCAGTAATAAATTGTAATCCAACTGTGAGTAGCCCCGCTGACATAGATCTGGCAGGCCAAGAAGTGCGACTCAAGCTGAGAATTAACGTACGTTTAGTATTACTATCTAAATGTAATCGAATATTGACGATACCTGAATTTAATCGGCGCTATAAAAATTTCGTTTCTGGAAGTACAGTAAAAATTGATTAATAAATGGGAATTTTGGCCGTGTTGCCAAACGAAAATCACTTTTAAAACCAAAAAACAAGAAGATACGACTACAGAGGGTACTAGCTTATAAGAATTAGATAGCAGAATAATGGAATGCTATGTTGTGAAGTGGAGAATCCAAGTTTGAAATGTTTACTCAAACACGAAAAATTTATGGTAATCACTGCATCGAAAGAATGTTACAGGACTGTATTGTACCTCCGTTATGATAGAAGAATGCTTCTCGGCTGCTGGCCGAAAACAGGCGAATTCACATGTTAATAATTTAAAATACTACTAATTTTATTAAGTTTGGGTAATTAAATTAAACATTCAATTTTAGCACACCTTGATAAAATCGCAGGCAAGTCCACAGTAAAGTAAGATAAACATAATATGAAGATAAATGAGATGAATATACTCGACTTAGAACGTTGAAGGTCTTTTATAATATAATAAATAATATGAAAATATCAAGTTGGTATTTATGTTAGTTACCTTCCATCTGTTTTACATTTGTAATTTTCGACTAGGTTATTTTATAGTTTTATTATGAATCTTACTTGGACAGAAAATGAAAAGCTCCAACTTTTGGAAGCTCTCCGAAAATATGGAGTTCACAATTTGGAAGTTATAGCAGACCATGTTGGTTCCAAAACAGTTGCAGAAGTTAAGTATGCAATTTACTTATACGAAAATGCCGCCAGAGAGTCTCTGAAAGAAGTTCGCTCTGCAAGTAGAAATGCACCAATTGATCAATGAAAAATAATGAATAAAATAAAAATAATAAAATAAATAAAAATAATGATGATTATAACAAATATTGAATTGAACAAGTTCGATTCGAAAATACAAAATTACTCCTCACATTTCAGTGTATTCTGCCAATTTCAAAAACTGAACTACAGTAGGGCCTCGTTAATCCGGAGAGGCAAAAACAAGACCCTTTCCGGATTATCGAGGCGTCCGGATTATAGTATGCCATATTAAATGTTAATAAAACACATGTTTAACCTTAGTTTCTTCAATCAATTTTTAAATTATAGCATATAGACAAAATGTACATGTTCAAAATTACAACTATGTAAGGAATTGACACTACGTATTACACGAAAGGCGATAAACAAAAGACTGACGGCGCATTGGCTCATGACAGCCCCCTCACCTACACGCTGCCAGGCCTCCCCCGCGAATCCCATTGCCCGGCCGGATTACAGCGATCACCGAACAAGCGAGAGTCCGGATTACCGAGGCCCTACTGTATTAGCAAAAATATATTCAAATACAAAGATCTAAAAATATCGTTATTTATTATTTACATTAGAAAATATTTTTGTGTAAAAAATTTAGATTTGTGTTTATTTTCAAAATAAACCAGTTACTCAGACTACGTCAACATTATTGATCTAGGCAGCTCAGGGTTGACAGCTAAATTTTTTGATGATTTTGTGATATCGATAGTCAAAATTTTAGTAAAATGAAATTGAAAGAATCTGATGAAACCAAAAATTCAAACAAATCCGAAGTACCAGAAGATTGTTGTGGCAAACCAAAACGGAAACGACGCTGCGATGCTGGAAAAAAACGGGGACCAAATAAAAAAAAGCGTGGCTGCCCTCGTCCTCCATCGTGTGGATCGTGTGGTAGACAGGATGTAGACTTTAATAATGGAGAAATGTGTGCCAGTAATACATCACATTCCTCAATTCGTGGTTCTCCCGATAAGAAACGTCGCCGTAGAAACCCAGTAATCGCCGTAACACTAAAAATTAACCTAATGTGTACTATATAAACATTAAAATTTATATATTTAAATGACATTTTACTTCTAACCCAGAACATTTAGCATTTTTGATCTAGAAAAAAATATTGTAAATCTGAAAATTGGCTTAAAGAATCTTCAATCATTTAAAGCTTTCTGAATATCAAAATGTGTCCAATTTGGTCGAAAATTGATGGAGATTTGTTTTTTAAGTTATTTTTTGCCATTTTGAAAAAAGCAAATTTCGACGCGCTATTTTTGCAATTTGAATGAAGAAAGACTTGATTAACTTTCGATAAAATTATTGAAACTATGTACATCATAAGTAATGCAAAAAATAGTATATTTGCTGCAAATATACACGTAAATTTAAAAAAATATATTAGATCCAAACAAACATTATTTGATGTAAGAATATATTATTTCATTGAAATAAAAGGGTAAACTTAAGATGAATTAATAATTTATTTGAAATTTAAATTAAATCCAAAAAGAAAATCTACTTAACATATTCTATTTAAAAATGCAGGAATATCTGTCTGTTTCATTTGAAAGTCTCTGAAATAGTAATGTTTGATTCAAATATAAATTAACTGATACATTTGATTCAAGCGTACGCGCGCCCACCTCGATAATATGCAAGAGTGTCTTTATGGTTTTCACTTCATTTCTAAGTGCAATCGTAATAAGAGTAGTGGCTGTATACATTGTTTTGTATACGTAGTACATGTGATTGACATAGCGCGTCTGTGCCTAAAGGGTAGGTAATTTTTACATTATTATTGTGCATAAAATTATAGTACTTATAATTTTATGTGTTATTGTAAATCATAAATGTTGTAAGATAAAGTTTTAGATATACAGTTTTGAAAACTATTTTTGACATATAAACATCACTTTTACAAAAATACTTTTCAGACATTTTTGGTAGATAATTTCCTTGTCTTCATTTTTGTTTATATATATTTTTTTATTCGCCGCTTCGTTTTCGACCGAGAGTGACTTAAAGCAGTCTCGGTAAAAATCGCATAAAAATCTCCTGAGAAAACCACCTTTAAGTCACTCTCAGTCGAAAACGAGGCGAAAAACTAAAAAATTTATATGAACAAAAATAAAGACTATGAAATCTGCGACAAAAAAATTAACGCCCGAGTACTTTTGTGAGTAACTGTATAATCATTACTAATAATCATTTATGTTTTATGTTTCAACCTGAGCGGTTTCAATAAAAAACATTCAGAAGCTCTAAAAACCTCTATGGTTTGCACACTTAAATACGTATAGAAATAATTATTTTGTTGCAATCGACTGAAAGAAAATGATTATTTAGTGCTAGCAGCTAAAATTATTGCCTTATTTCCGAAAGAAGTTGTAGGGACATATGTTGTCCCGGCAATAAGAAAGAAAGACTCCAGAACCGGAAAATCTATTTTACCAAAGGGACAATTGATATCAAAAGTTAACAATTTGGTTAATGTAAGTGGTGAAGATATACCCATTAGAAAGAAGAAGAGTGATTCAGCTAAAAGTAATGAAGACAACGCTGTGTTAAAAAAGACTCTAAAGGAACCAAACTTAGGTAGGTATTTATGTTATCTGTATTGCATATTTCATTTTCTACACTTGCCAAAAAATTAAAAATAAATGAAACTCTGAAACAATTTATTCTAATATTTTGTGAACAAGAAAGTGTAAATGCTCTTGAATGATGTTTTGAGTCTCGACCTGAACGGTTTCGACAACATACATCATTCAAGTACTAAAAATTTGTATTTGACGCACTTAATATAAAATAAAATATAAAAATCTATCTATAATAAATGGAATAAATCTATCTATAATAAATTCTCGGTTTCAGATGCCTATGATAAGAGCGAAGATGTGCTTTGGTAACAACAGTAAACCATGGGCAACAGTTTTGGAGAAATGGAATATCACATACGAAATTAGAAAAAATACAAGGGCTATCACTATAAGTTCTAAATAATTTAATGAAATAATTTTTTAATATTAATTTAAATAAAATGTAGGTTTGTTTCATTTAAAATACGATGTGTTACAGTCGGTATCATTATTCTAGGCGAAATATGTATATAAATACTGAATGTTTCATATGGAATGTATAAACAGGTTTCGTAAGTGGAACAAATCTCCGTTTCCGCCGACTTCAAAATTAATGTTTAAATTTTGTAGCGGGGGGGGGGAGGAGTCTGAGAATTTGTTGTTGAATGAAGAAGAAAAAATTGCTTTTTTCCTTTTTAAAGGGAACAGTATAGTTTTTAAAGTAAGGTACTTTTAATATTAATTTTTATTTTTAGAATTTTTTTACAGTCAGGGGGTTTTAAAATTTTTAATTTTTTATTAACTAAGGTTAAACTATTACATTATTTAAGTAAATTTTCAAAATGACTACCCTCATTTTCAATACACGGTTTTGATTGTTTTAAAAGATGTATTAATTAAAAAAATAATTTTTCAATAAAATTAATTAATTTAATTTTTTGTTTTGTAGCTGCTTTCTTTATTATTTTCTGATTTTCCGTGAAAAGAATTGGTTTTTCAAAAAAATTTTACTAGACAAGAGTTGTAGCCCGTTAAATTTCCTATCCGGAATAGGACGTCAGAATTTTTGTAAATTTTCGTTTAAAAGATACAAGAATTTTGAAAATAACCAAAGTAAACAAATCTCGAATTTTTCTTCATTTTTTTACTTACTTTAATTTCTAACTCAAAAGCCGTTAAGTTTAGACAATAAAAGGTTTAAATTTAGTTTGTAAAAAATATTTTTTTTTTAATTTTAATATCTATTTTTAAAAAAGAATCCGACGAAGGCTGATTAATTTTTCAGGGTTTAAAATAAATATTCACTTTGAAATTAAACGAGAAATCTGGAATCCATTCCAAAATCAATTTTTCCAAATTATTTCAATTTTTATAACATCATGGAAACAAATAATATCATACGAATTTAATAAGCACTAGAGATAATATTATATTATATTTTTTTTCAAAATATAATTTTTAATAATTTATTCCAGTAATATTCTACTAATATTCCAGTATCTAGCCTGGTAATTCAGATCACAATTTATTGCAAAAAATGAAATGCTGTAGTTCAAACCTTGTTTGGCTTATCTTAGGCTTAAACTTCCAACTGACATCGAAATACCGACCCTTAAACCTAGCAATCGTGATTGATTTGTCATCGTCTGTATTGTAGTGATATTTTTCATAAACCACTTTTCCTTACCACGCACGGCGTAGCTCTGATATGCGAGAGTAGAGAAACTTTTTAGGGTGGTAGGTTCAATGTTCGTTAAAAAAAATCTTAATACCAGAATTCGATTTTAAATTATTTGCAGTCGAAATTATTTTAAGCTGCAAAAATTTTTAAACTTGATCAAGCATCGAACTTATAATTTCAAATTATCAACCAAATTTCTTCTAATCCACACGTCGCTCTTTTAAATATAATTTCATACACAGTAAAAAATTTTGTCGTGTAAAACATCTAGTGTAGTTGGTAAATAATTTAGTGTTAATTTTTAGTGTATAATTTCTCTCTACTTTATATTTCACACTAAAATGATTAATTCTAACTAGACGCTAAAATAAGCGCTATGTAGAGTGAATCTCAACCTTGATAGATCGAATCTAGTAGGTGTTAGGTGACATTACTATAATTACCGATGATAAAAACGCAAAAATGGCACATTTTATCAAAGTTTGTTGCCGGTGATTCCCGGATAAATAAAAACGTTGACCATTTGCTATTGAAGATTACCTCCGTGTTAATATAAAATTACATTCATCCGAGTGCAGTGAGCAAGTTAATATTGTTCTAGTGTTTCAGTTCAAATATTTTTTTAGTGTTGGAAATTAATGGAAAATCGTTGGAATTTAACGTATTAAAAGAATTTCCAAGATTTCTCCATCATTCGTGGTCTGTAAGTTTTATTATCTTTATGTGTTTGTACTGTTACTGAAATATAAAATTTTGCTTTAGATCGAGGAAGATTTTCAACAATTATATCCAGGTATTCAAATAAATTTTGAAGAGATATTTGGTCAAGATATAAGATAAAATTATTAAAAATACCAAACTACCGTAATATACCCGAACCCTACAGTTATTTCAGAATATGAAACGGAATTCAGTAGTATGTGAAGTTGTTATTATTTTTAACATTAGATTTATGAACAATTTTTTTTTTAGATTGTTGGAATAGGGCAACTAAAGTATTATTTCTCTTCCAAGTAAAACAATAAGAGGAAACGTATCAAAACTTATGCAACGCTGACGGACAAATTAATTACTCTTCAACCTGCAAGTTATTGTAAAATACAGTGGACGCCGCTTATTGGAATCATGGTTCAAGTTATCATTCGAGTATTATTATCACTTTCACGAAGAACGGGCTGAAGGAATATGACTACAAGCAAAAAATATCCTTTATTTCAAAAATTGGGTTTATGTTATTAATTGTTTTTCTGATGTTTTCTTCTACCGAAAATGGAGTCCGTTTGCAGTTACAAGCATTTTTTTAAATTTTTCACACAAATCGGGGAACCACCCAGACTTGACTGGTGTATTATAGCAGAAAGTTGCCAGAATGTTGACAACGCACTATGATTTAATCTGTTCTATTTTAAAATTTCACAATATGCGACATAAAAAATGTTTTTTGATAAAAATAATTTTTTGTGTTTTAATATTTTTAATTATGTAATATATATTTATAGTAATAAGTACTCTAATTAATGTGTTTAATTCACATGTGGTCAGGTAAATTTTACATCTAAATAAAGAAATTTTTACACTACAATATGTATTTTATTTATAGGTATAGTGTATTACTAAACCCTAGATTAATTTAAAATATACCCTAATTGGTGTTTTAATTCAATCTATTCATCTAAAAAAGTACTTATACTAGAGTTAATAAATTATCTGTTTAGTGTGTTTATCTAATATAATTATACACAAAATAGTGAAAATTAATTTAAATTTTCATTTTATTTTAACACTAAATTTTGTTTTGTGTACCCGAAATAAGGTTAAAATTTTAAAAAATTTTGGTGAGCTCTTTACACTACACTTGATTAAAACTTTTAGTGAAAAATTTACACTAAATTGAGTGGACCTATATGAACACAAGCTAGTGTTTTTTAGTGTAAAATATTTACTCTGTAATTTTTACTGTGTAAATCCGAATATTTCAATTAAATTACTATCAAGTCCAAAATTAAAATTAACCCCAATCAAACAAAAATCACTCATAAAAAAAATTCAAATTTAATCATTGCAAAAAAATCCAAAAATCTCGGCTGCGGCCACTTTCGATCAAAAATACTCTCAATCAAAATTCGAATCACAATACTCAAAATATATTCACTATTTCAAAAAAAATATTTCTTACAAAATATTAAAAATCCACGGAGCCAAAAGTCAATCAACCACTCTGGCGGCCATCTTCTGCAAAAAAGCCCCTACTTTTCTCAACCTTTCGCCAACCTTACATTTACAATATAAAATTAATAAAATTTACAAATTTTCATCAAGGGCCTAAACCATTTTGTAACACGACAGTATAATAATTATTCTGTTTCATCACCGTGCCGTGCCGTACCAATCGCCACTGATATTATGATCTTAATATTCATATTGTTTTACTCTAGCTCATACTAGGTTAAGTGATTAGAGATGGTAACACAAAGCTACCATAAAAATTCCTAAAAATATTATTATATTAAAATTTATGCCCTCGTTAATAGAAAAATATAATTTTTTGGATTTTTAATTTTAGTGAATTTATACGGCGAAGGAAAATCGAAAAAAGAAATTTCAAAATATTTAAAAATTTCAAAGACTACTACATAGGAGTAGGACTTTAAAGTACACCACAAATTAGACAAAAAATTAATGAAATTATGGTAGGATTTGGCGTAAATTGCGAATATAAAAACTAATTTTTGAGGATCATTTAAAAATACGCGTAAAACCAGCCAAAATGTGCAATCGTACATTTCATTTATTAAAGAATTTTTGGGTATAATTTAAACTTGAAAATTACAGATGTAGAAAACAAAGAACTAGGAGAACTATTAATTACCCGGGAGTTGTCAGTTAATTGTCAGTTGTCAGTTGTTAGTACGATTAGATGACTAGATTTTAGGGTGGATCCGAGATTTGCGGTGGTTGCGTTTGTTTTAACTGGCTCTACGCTCCAGGCCGTTTTGATAAACTCCTGTACTCACTAAAAATATCCCCCTGGACCCGTCCTACTCTGCGAATAAATTTATAACATTATGTTATCAGTACTGATGCTGCAATCTAATTGTGAATCTAAACGTAATCGAAGATTGACGATACCTGAATTGCGTACAGAACTTAATCGGTGCTATAAAAATTCCGTTTCTGGGAGTACAGTAAAAATTAATTAATGCGAATGTTGGCCGGGCTGCCAAAAGAAAATCACTTCTAAAATCAAAAAACAAGAAGATGCGACTACAGAGAGCACTTAGCTTATAAGAATTGGACAGCAGAATAATGGAATTCTATGTTGTGGAGCGAACATAATCCAAGTTTGAAATGTTTACTCAAAAACGAAAAATTTATGGTACTCACTGCATCGAAAGAAAGTTACAGGACTGTATTGTACCTCCGTTATGGTAGGGGAATGCTTCTCGGCGTCTGGCCCAAAAACAGGCGAATTCACATGTTAATAATTTAAAATACTACTAATTTTATTAAGTTTGGGTAATTAAATGAAACATTCAATTTTAGCACACCTTGATAAAATCGCAGGGAAGTCCACAGTAAAGTAAAATAAACATAATATGAAGATAAATGAAATGGATATACTCGACTAAGAACATTGGAGGTCTTTTATAATATAATAAATAATATGAAAATATCAAGTTGGTATTTATGTTAGTAACCTTCCATCTGTTTTACATTCGTAATTTTCGACTAGTAGTCCGGTCAATCTAGACATTCGAAGGTACACTAATTCCCAAAAAGCTGAAAATTGGTAAAATTGTTCAAAACATAATTATAAATGAAATTTAAAAAGTCCTCATCGATCCGGTACGTGGAAAAAATTTATTCGACGTCAAAGGTAAAAGAAATTGTTTTTTTGCGATTTTCAGCAAAACGGTAAGTTTTATCATAAAATTATCTCAGACAAAAATTGTAGATCATGTAATTATCTATAAAAAATGTATCAATACTTTTTTCCTAAGAAATGAGTTTATGAATGTTATCACGTTTATGCAATCGTTTCTGTTGGTCTTTCGCATCACAAAAAAAATTAAAAAATAGTGTTGATGAAAAGTTCAGTACCGGCTACAGACAATATTTTCGTAAAAACGATGAAGACAACGTCCAGGACAATGACAGGTTTGACGACGATGTTAATTCGAATGGCGATGATGATGAACTACATTGAATAAATTCTGTTTTTTTCGTATTTGTACTCTTTTTTCTCTTAATTTTAAGTTAACTTTTAAACAAGTTATGACTTTGGTTTTAACCATGTGAAAAAGCATCTCAAACTCAATCCGGATCGGCAAAAAAATTGAAAATGAGTTTTTAACAGCTAAGACCCCTTTTTTCGTAGACCAAGTCACATATATTGAATATAATTAATATAATATTATAATTCAAATATTTTTACTTATATTACAGCTTCAGTGATGTATGTATTGTAATGATATTTTTTTTTGCAATGCGTGGCAAACTTCAAAATAACCACCAATCTCTACGGCTTCCAAGTCGGAGAGCTAAGACTTCTCAGGAGCGGGTTCAAAATTCCAAAATAAATTACCAATCAACGAAATCCAATTTAAATAAGATTCTGATCAATCCAAAAAACTTAATAAATTCTCCAAATTAAATCCTCTTCAAAAATAATTAAAATAAAAATTCATGTCCAAAAATTAAATTATTACAAAATAAATTCTTGTTTCGTAAATAAATTCAAATTTAATTCAATGTAAAACCTTACTGCGCTCGTACTTTTAACTTTTACGCGTATCCAAATCGCCTTGTTATCACCATCTGGCCACACGCTCGTACAAATGCAAATGTAACTTTTAATTCTTCCAATTTTAAACCAATTTCAACTTTAAATAATTCAGATCCAATTTTTAATTTCAATTGCTCTTTCCAAATTTTACCAAATCAATTAAATCAATCCAAACTACTAATTCAATCAAAACCATCAAATCAACTACCGCTCGGTAGCAAAATTATCCAAAAATTACGCAATAATGCATTCGCATCAAAATTCACTTTATTCAATCAAAAATAATTCAGTACTCACAAATATCATTCACAATTTTAAACTTATATCAAAAAAATCTCAATAATCGCCTCGAGCTAACATGACACAACATGCTCGGGCGGGCGCTGTCGGCGCAAAAGCCAATATCCTCGTCGATTCGCCTCCACCTGTCTAATTCTCCAATCTTACAACTTAAAATTATTTAAAACAAAATAAAACTTTCATCAAAATGTACGGGGTAGGTGCGAATCCTCTTTTGCACCACAGTATATACGTGGCGTACGTATGCATATGATGACAATTCCAACTTTTCCAACTTTTTGAATCGTTATATCTCAGAAACGGTGGCTCTTAGGAAAAAAGTATTCATTCATTTTTTATAGATAATTATATGATCTACAATTTAGTCTAAACTTATTTTATGATAAAACTTACAGTTTTGCAGAAAATCACGAATACCAATTTTTTTGATCTTTGACCTCGAATAACTTTTTTTCCACGTACCGGATCGATGAGGACTTTTTAAATTTCATTTATAATTATGTTTTGAACAATTTTACCAATTTTCAGCTTTTTGCAAATTACTGTACCTTCACTCTAATTTTTTGTACTAATTTGACCGGACTATAGGTTATTTTAGAGTTTTATTAGGAATCTTACTTGGACAGAAAATGAAAAGATCCAACTTTTGGAAGCTCTCCGAAAATATGGAGTTCACAATTTGGAAGTTATAGCAGACCATGTTGGTTCCAAAACAGTTGCAGAAGTTAAGTATGCAATTTACTTATACGAAAATGCCGCCAGAGAATCTCTGAAAGAAGTTCGCTCTGCAAGTAGAAATGCACCAATTGATCAATGAAAAATAATGAATAAAATAAAAATAATAAAATAAATAAAAATAGTGATGATTATAACAAATATTGAATCGAACAAGTTGGATTCGAAAATACAAAATTGCTCCTCACATTTCAGTGTATTCTGCCAATATCAAAAACTGAACTATTAGCAAAAATATATTCAAATACAAAGATCTAAAAATATCGTTTTTTATCATTTACATTAGCAAATATTTTTGTGTAAAAAATTTAGATTTGTGTTTATTTTCAAAATAAACCAGTTACTCAGACTACGTCAACATTATTGATCTAGGCAGTTCAGGGTTGACAGTTTAAATTTTTGATGATTTTGTGATATCAATAGTCAAAATTTTAGTAAAATGAAATTGAAAGAAACTGATGAAACCAAAAATTCAAACAAATCCGAAGAAGCAGAAGATTGCTGTGGCAAACCAAAACGGAAACGACGCTGCGATGCTGGAAAAAAACGGGGACCAAATAAAAAAAAGCGTGGCTGCCCTCGTCCTCCATCGTGTGGTAGACTCTGATAATGGAGAAATGTCTGACAGTAATTGAATGGCTAATTGCAGAAAGGGGACATGTCACATTTCCAAAAATGTTCAGGAAATAAAAAAAACTGTGTGATTACTTAAAAGTCAATCTTTTTTATTCAAATTTTTGGCAAGACATGCCTTAGAAGATCTACTTCGAATTAGGATATAATGCATTTAATTTTTGTTTTCTCAATTAGATCAACTGCCAAATTAGAGATATGGACATGTGTCTTTTCTGCAGTAAAAGACAAAACAATTATTTTTTTTTAAGTATTTTATTAAAAAATAGTAAAAATACAGTATTATTCATCGTTGTCTTCATTGTCCTTAATTGGCTACGCTGTAATTTCTTTCCAAAATCCTTCATAAGCACCTGGGATGAATTTGATCGTATTTTTTATATCAGCCATCTTCTTTTTATTAATTAATCGGATTCAGATAAATTTGCGTTTTTAATGACACCAATGTATTTATTTAATATTATGAATAATAGGTTAAGATAACATGTACTATGTTTAACCGACAGACTAGCAGTTTGCTATCATTTTACTGCAAAAAAAATTATATGTCCTGGACAAGTCCTGTTTATGTAGTAACTGAATTCTTTAACAGCTCACAGTATCAAGAGGAATAATATAATATGTTACATTTTTGCAGTACATTGTGCGTCTAGGCATCTAGATTAGCAAAATATCAAAATTTCAATTTCATAAAAAATGTGACATGTCCACTTTCTGCAGTTAGCAATTCAATTATTCATCATGTTCCACAATTTCACTCGACTATAAACGTCGCCGTAGAAATTATAATCAACGCTACCGTACCTCTAGAAATTAACCTAATGTGTATTAACTATTAATATTATGAATAATAAAATTTATATCTTTAAATTAAATTTTACTTCTAGCTTTGGATATTTAACATTATTTGACTAAAAAAAACATTGTAATTCTAAAAAATCAGAATTTGTCCAATTTGGTCAAAAATTGGAAGGGATGATTATTTTTGTGCCTTTTTGCAAAAATCAAATTTTAACACGCTATTTTTGCAATTTTCTCGAAAATAAAGTCCCGCAAAAAAAATGTTAAATAGCAACCTAGATTTAAACCTTTTATTGTCTAAAATCAACGGCTTTCGAGTTATGAATTAAAGTAAGTAACAAAATGTTGAAAACTCGCGTTTTTTTTGATTTTTTTCGTAATCCTCTATCTTTTAAACGAAACATTTTACAAAAAATCTGACGCCCCGTTCCGAATAGGAAATTTAACGGACTACAACTTTTGTCTAGTAAAAATTTTTGAAAAACCAATCCATTTCACAGAAAATAATAAGGCAGCTACAAAAAAAATTAAATTCACGAAATTATTTTTTTTTGTAATATTTTATCTAAAATAATTATGTAGATCACTAAAAATCTTTTTATTTCAGCTTTTTTTATCCTTATTTTAACTAATCCTAATTTTAACAATATACCCGGTTTGAAACCAGAGCTTTTTCTCCATTTCAGATAACAATAAATAAAGTTGGTTTCAAACAACAAATTCAAAGTTAGAGAACTTTTAGAATAGAGTGTATTGTATATTTTTATTTAAACAAAAGAAACCAGTTACGCAGGCTACGTCAACGTTGTTGATACGAAGCTGAGCGGTGTTGACAATTTAAATTTTTGATATTTACTACCTGTTTAAAATTTTAGTGAAATGAAATTAAATAAAATATCGAAACCCAAAGAAACCAATAAAACCGAAGATGCAAATAAAACCGAAGAACCGGAAGATGGCTGTTGCAAACGAAAACGACGCTGCGATGCTGGAAAAAAGCGGGGGCCAAATAAAAAAAAGCGTGGCTGTCCTCGTCCTCCATCGTGTGGATCGTGTGGTAGACAGGCAGTAGACTCTAATAATGGAGAAATGTCTGACAGTAATACCACAGAATGTAATACATCACATTCCTCAATTCGTGGTTCCCCCGATAAGAAACGTCGCCGTAGAAATCCTAGTAATCGCCGTAACACTAAAAATTAACCTAATGTGTTGTCGTGGTTCAAAATGGTTGCGACCCACCCTGTGCATATTGATAAAAATTTTGTTTGTAAATAATTTTGAGTTGCAAGACTGTAAAAATTGGACAGGTGGGGGCGAACCGACGAGGAAATTGGTTTTTTTGCCGTTGAGCCGCGCGAGAGAGCGAGCGGGCCGATTTATGGCTTGTTAATTTTTGACTCAAGTGATTTATTTTTGAGATTTGTGATATTTTTGAAGTTGTGAGTTATTATTTTTGATTGAATAAATGATTTTGATGCGAATGCATTAATTGCGCAATTTTTGGATTGATTTTGATAAATTTGGAGTTTGGATGATTTTTATGAACGGCTACAGAACGGTAGAAAATTTGGATTGATTTGATTGATTGGATAAAGTTTGGGAGAAGCAATTAAGGTTATAAATTTGAATTTAAAATTGGAAAATTTGAAATTACATTTGTTCGAGCGTGTGGTAGATAAAAAGATAAGCCGACGATTTGGATAGGCATAAGTTCGAAAGTGTAAGCCCATTTAAAATTTAACATAAAATTATATTTGAAATTATTTATGATTATGGATTGGATTTATTAATTATTTTTTTGAGAAGATTATTTTCGAAGAAATTATTTGTTTTGCATTGGATAAAATTCTTTTAGTTAATTTGAAAACGCAGGAACCCTTCACCCTTGAAAATTCCCAACTGCTCCCGCAAAGAGTTGACTCGAGTAAATAAACAGTGCGGCTAGAAAATAACATTACATCTTTTTGGCACCACGGCGCAGGGACGTTTCGTTTTTTTTTTGAAATAGTCTAAGATGGATAACATATTAGCCTTTTTAAAGGAGCAGGACAAAAAGCAGGACAAAAATACGAGGGAGTTAAAAGAAAGCATAGCAAAAATTGAAACAAAGTTAAATGAACAAGACAAAAAGCAGGACAAAAACACAAAAGAGTTAAAAGAGAAAGTAGAAGGGGTTTTGAACGAAATAAAACAAAATTTAGTTACTATGGAAGGGGAAATTAAAAACACAAATGCAAGGGTTGATCAGGTTGAGTTAGAATTAGGTAATATAAAGGTGGATTTAATGCCATTAAGAGAATTGGGGGGAAATTTAAATTTGAAAAAAAAAAGATTAGAAAAAGAGATTAGTGAAAGGATGGAGGAATTAACAAGGGGAGAAATTCAAAAATTGACAGGGAAAATAAATGAAATGGGGATAGAAATGAAAAGAGAATCTGTAGGTAATATGCAGGAGGAAATAAAAAAGGCCACCAAGACCTTGCACAAAGATATTTTTGACCAAGTTATAAATAAAACGGTAGAAAATGGTGCACTATTAGAAAAAGCTGAAATAATAAATGAGATAACAACTCAAAGGGATGAAATAGTGGAAATCAAACAAACAGTACAGTGGCATGACCACAATATTGAAAAATTAAAAAAAGAAATTAGCACTAATCAAGAAACAACTAAAGGGAAAATTGATGCACTTAGGATGGGAAACCAAACGTTTACATTCGGTCCCATGAATAGTACGATGGGCAAAACAATACAGGGAATGTCATGTTGTTTCAGTAAAGATCAAAAATTTAAATTTTATGGGCATTCATTAAATGGGTTAAATCCGAAACAGTTCATTAAATATGCTAGACCCATTGCGGAATTGGCTGATCGCCAACAGTTGAAAACCCTCATAGGGACAATGTTAAAAGGAAATGCGGAGGAGTGGTACGGAATCGTACAAGAACAGTTTCATACTTTTGATCAGTTTTCTAAGTTGTTCTTATCAAGGTACTGGAACAATAAGGGAGTGGGTGTAGTATTTTGTTCTGTTCGGCACCCACAAGGAAATATGAGTGAGCGTTATGTTCAAGAAACCGTTAAATTTTTGAGACTTCTTGTGTATCGTGATCAAACATCATGGGTCAATTATATTCCGTTAGTGGAAAAGTTTATAAACGACACGCCGAGCTCAGTTACTGACTATTCTCCCCGGTTCATTATGTTCAACGAACATCCAGAAAGACCATGGGTTGTGGACCAAGACATCGATTACTATGAAATATTAAAACAAGTTAAACAAAAATTAAAAAATAAAAGTGAGAATTACTTACGTAGGGCTAATTCAAAAATAAAAAAGAAATGTTCATTTCAAGTGGGTGATTTAGTCATTATTCGAAGTCTGAGAGTAGGGATCAGGTCTAAGGACCAATGTCAGAAACTGCAACTTCCTTTTGAAGGCCCATATGAGGTAGACCACGTTAACGAAAACACGTATTCTCTTAAATATCCAGACAGTGGAAAGATCAGGGGCAAATTTCACCTTGATATGATTTACGCTTATCACGACGCCGATGAAACCATGGGACGAATTCCTAAAATTGGAATTAAATTTTACAATAATTTTGCATCTATTAAATAGAAAATTTTAATTTTGTTTAGTTATAAAAAGAGGGGAAGAATTTTAATTTAACAATGAATTTTAATTTAGTTTATTTATCATTTTAAGAAAGGGGAAATTTAGTTTAGCAGATAATTTTGTAAAAAAAAGAAGAAAATTTTTATTATTTGAGGTAGTATAATACCTGATCACCACGAAGGGTTGTTTCAAAAACAATTTGCTGTCCTGGCTGTGCTCTCTCCATCAAATTATCTTCAAAACAAGGGGAATAAAGATGTCGTGGTTCGTTAGGTTTCTTTTGCACAATTACGATGTATTTTTGACTTCTTGCAATAACTTTGTTTTGACGAAATCTGCTGTCAACTTTATACCAGAACGTTCAATTGCCATTATCATAGGTTTGTATTCATCAGTCAATCCTGCGAGTAGAAATATTGCTAACCATTCATCATCTATAGCAAACTGAATGTTAGTCAATTTCTGTGCGGTGCTCATTATCTTGTTGACATAATCTTCGATGGAATCGCTATTTTCTAAACTAGTAGTAACCAGAGTTTTCATTAGGTTAACTTTTCGCGATAAGCCGGAATCGTTAAATGCGGACTGTAACTTTTCCCATACATCTTTTGCGGAAGTTGCGTTTTCAATATGCACAAAATTGATCGGATCAACCATTAAAATTATCATTGATTTAGCTTTCACTTCGCGTCGTAGATTAACAGCGGGATCTGTCGTCGGATCTTTACCTTCAACACAACTCCATAAATCTTCCAGTTCAAGATATGTTTTCATTGCAAATCGCCAAGTGTTGAAATTTTCTCGTCCTATCAATTTTCCAATCATTGATATACCGTTGTTTGCCATCGCGCTCGGAAAAATGTATAACTCTTGTTAATTACAATCACAAAGGGTTCGGTACAATTTTTTTTTTATTTTTTTGCGATGGCCTGAACAAATCTGTATTTTTAGAGACAACTATATGCTGGGCCCATAACCTTTTGCACAATTACGATGTCTTTATTAGATAGAACAACTAATTATTCACAACTATTCATTTACCAACATATTCTATAAGTACATGTCAAATATCAATAATAAACAACAAAACAGCCAACTTTATCTGAACTCTATCAACCAGCATGTTTCTCATTGGTTAATCCCAACAGTTTCTCTCTGCCCAACGCGATAGTTCGGGTCAATTTTGTTAAATGTCTGCAAAATAAAAAGGTTTGTTGAGGGGAAAATTATAAAAGACCAAAATGATACTCACACACGACACATTTACACCTAATTATTTTGTGATAAGTTAAGGGAACAGCTGTGCTGCGCGAGTGCTACCGAATGGTGATACCTGCAACTAAATAAATACAATAACTTGCGAAACATCCGGTACATAGAAGATAAAACTTACAATTTTTCAAAAAGACGACGAGGTTTGCAGTGCCCTTTGGATAAGCTCGCTTCCTGCGATAAGCCCGAGTGAGGTGGACGTGAAATTTTACGTCTAAAAATTTGGATATTTGCGATTTATGAAAAGCTACACCTTTTTGGAAAGCGAATTTTGTGAATTATTATTCGAGGCCGTTTTGGAAACAGTAAGAGCAATCATATTGTTTAATTTGGATGATTCCTGAGGATTTAAAGATATTCACATGTGATCAAGTAAAATTAAAAATTACAAGGACGACGCCATTTTTATAAAACTGGAGATCGACAGAAAAGTCAATGAAATTGATTTTTTTACTTACCGTAATTTTTATCTGTTTATAAGGTGTTAAATATCGACAAGAAGCGATTAGTCGGCACAATACGACGAGGTATCACAAAAATTTGAGGACGCTAACCGAATTGATTGTTAGAGATTGCACACTTAAAAAAGACGACCTGGTGGCATACAGCAGCAACAGATAAATGCCATTTGCGGCCATGATACAATAAAGTTTTAAGATATGATACTAAGGAGTCTCAGTTACGTTCGGTTCTGCGCACAACGTCACGCGGTAAGGACACGCCCACTTTATTTAAATACAGATATGGAATTTATACGGCAAATAAGGCCAATGAAATTAAAATTTGTGATTATTTTTAATTTTAAATCACAAATAAATTATTCTGCCATCATAAGGAAGAAGGCAGTGTTTGTTTAGAAATGGTTTAGGTATGGCAGTAAGTACATTTTCTTCAAAATTGAGCTATTTTTATTCATAGCTTTTTACGCTGATTTCAAAAATATAAATTACTCAATTTTGAAAAAAATGTATTTACTGCCTTCTTTCTTATAACTGCAGTATTGAAATAAAACACATTTAGTAATAAGATTATAAAATAATATTTATTTAATATCCTAAAAAACAGTTTCTCACAATAAAACATAACATTCATTAAGAAGCCAAATTAACCAGAAGGCATACATTTTAAAATTTTATTTCATTTTACTGACTATTTAATTTTACAAACTATATTAAGCCCTAAATTTTATTTTATATATTGTCAGATTTTTATTTCTTTTCTTCGCTTCAATGTTTCATCGTTAACCTTATCATACAAGTAGATTGTGCGAAATTTTATTTCATCGAATGACAGTATACAGACTTTTTTCATATTGTTCATCTCTTGCAGTTTGATTACATTAAATATTGGTTTCAAGATACCAGGTAAAATTTAATTTTTTTTCGACCACGATCGAAGTGTTGATACAGCTGGAAAAGGATATCCTTTTTTTAGCAGCAACCTATAAGCTCGAAGATCAGCGGAATGAACAACGATTGCTTTAGATACATCTTTAATTGACCATCGTGGACGTCTTTTGGGATTTTTAAGCTTTTTGATTTGCTCAGAAGTAAATGAACTGCTCAGAGCTTCGACCTCGCTTTCCAATCGTACAATCTTCTTCTTTAATTCTGCTATGATTTCATTACGGTTATCAACCTCTGTACTACTTCTAAAAATATTAAGAATATGTAGGCATATTATCACTTAATATAATAATTTAACTATAATTATGTTAATATTAGATTTGCTATAATAAAAATAAGAATTACCCTATATCTTTAGTCAAAATATTAGTTTATATAGGATTGTTATCCAGAATAACATTCACCCTCGGGAGAGTTTCTACTGCTACTACCAACACCGTTTCTAACAAATTTATAAAATAAGCCATAAGTAAGTATTTCTACTTGAATTAAAATAATAACTATACGTACTTACTCTGTTTGAATTGATCGTTCCTTTAAAAGTACATTAACCAAATTGGAACGTTTCTTTTTAGCAATCCGCTGTTGCCTTTGAGATGTAGAAGCAGTAGTAACAAAAGCTGATGGTTTCGGTAGATTTTCAGTAGGAATCACTCCTGGCTTAATCAGTGGGCAATTCCTTGGGATAGGACATCCCAGAAGTTCATATTTCAAGTTACGAGCATAATCAGTCTTTAAAATGCATTGAGCACACTCTTGAATTTTTCACGTTTACATTGTCTTTACGACTACAAGCTATTTTCCAAGCCTTACAAAGTCCCGGGTCAGTCGGAAAACGAAAAAACAGCACATCGCCTTTGTTATAATGTTTGGCTCCATCGTCCATATTACAACCAAATATTGCACACCGCATTATTAATGTAAGGTAAATTACTGATTCACAACAAATCACAAGCAAAAACAATAACAAAATTGAAAAAATTCGAAACCGTTCTGTGGGCGCGCACAGAAAACCGTATGCGTTTGAAATGTTACTTACCGCGTGACGTCACAATTAAGCAAGATGGCGCTAAACCTGCGCAATATCATACCCGGTAATTTATTGTATCATGATTTGCGGCAACAAGCGAAACAAGGTGGCGATATACCAGGTAATTCACAAGTTGTTTACCATAGTGAAATTGACTATTTATTTCAAAATTTTTATTATAAACTTTTTACATTTGCATTATAATTTTTGTCGACTTACATTATTTACACTGCAGCGTATGTTAGCGAAATTTAGGATTCTTTTAGTTTATTTAAATAAAATTTCGCAACCATACGTCGTACACATTCACACACAGGGTCTTAGAGCGGAATCTGTCGCTAAAAAATAAAAAATTGTTCTCTCAATAAAATCTAGTTTCTCGTTATTCAGGGTAAAAGTATTTTTATTTATCGTTTCATTAAAAGAAGGAAAAAGAGATATCTAAGGAACCCACTATTCTGTTTAATCTCATGCTCTCGGCTGCAATAAGTTAGTCGGGAAAACATTAGCTAGTGCCGGACAGGTATAATATAAAAATTTACGAAATCCCACTACAGTGTACTATATAAACATTAAAATTTATATATTTAAATGGCATTTTACTTCTAGCCCAGAACATTTAGCATTTTTGAAAAAAATATTGTAAATCTGAAAATTGGCTAAAAGAATCTTCAATCATTTAAAGCTTTCTGAATATCAAAATGTGTCCAATTTGGTCGAAAATTGATGGAGATTTGATTTTTAAGTTATTTTTTGCTATTTTGAAAAAAGCAAATTTCGACGCGCTATTTTTTCAATTTTTTGTCGGCCGGATTTTCAAAATGTTAATCACATAATCCTTTTGAATCTTCGGGCTAGTACTTTGAATGAAGAAAGACTTGATTAACTTTCTATAAAATTATTGAAACTATGTACATTATAAGTAAAGCAAAAAAAAATTTTATATAAGCTTAAAAATAAATGTATTTTTTGATTGTGCACTGTCATAATTTAGCTAATGATTATCATTTCAGCCTTTTTAGTTTCTTAAATAAACATATTTTAAAATTACTTGTTTTGGGAAAATTTCGAAAAATATCTGAAAGTTTCAGTATTTTCAAAATGACGAATTTTTCGGCAGAAAATAAAATGTTTTTTTAACTTCATATGAGCTTTTTTGTGAACTAAATTACATGTGTTGAAAAATCGTCATAAGATATACGACGCTCTTGGGCTAAAATTAATGCGCTCCTCTTCAAAAGAAAATACACAAATACAAAATAGAAAAAGTCAATTTATTACTATTATCCTAAACGAAAACATAAAATTTATACAAAAATAAAAAATATATACAGGGTCTCTCCGGATACACTTTACATAACTCTTAGGTGGTGATAGAGGACATTTTTCTAAGAAACATTTTTTACAAATTCTTTTTTATAAATTCAATCCTTCGAGAGTTATGGCTCTTTAAAACATTTTTTTTAATTTCCACTTTCACGTGGCCATCCCCCGGAAAATATTAATTTTTTATTAAAAATGGATTAGTGCTTTTTTAAAAAGCGTGAAGTAATCTACAAACTAGATTTAACCATTTTTTGTCTAAAATGAACGGCTTTCGAGTTATGAATAAAAGTAGGTAAAAACATGTTGAAAAATTTGAGCTCTTTATATTTTGGTTTGTTTCAAAACTCTGTATCTTTTAAACGAAACATTTTACAAAAATTCTGACGCCCCATTCCGGATAGGAAATTTAAGGGGCTATAACTTTCGTCTAGTAAATTTTTTTGAAAAACCAATATATTTCACAAAAAATCAGAAAATAATAAACAAGGCAGCTACAAAACAAAAAATTAAATTCACAAAATTTTTATTTTTATTGAAAAATTATTTTTACCACTGACTGTTTTTTTCAAAAGCACAGGGTATATGAAGTTACTATGTACAATCTGTGTTTATTTATTTATTTATATATTATATTGCTATGCCCCCAACTTTGCAAATTTATGTATTTTCACTTTCTTGTGAAATTTGCTGAGGTAACACAGATTATTTAATAGCTATGAGTTCTTCTTCAATTGATTAATTTAAATTAAATTGAAAATTTCTGTCGCGTAAATATTTAATTTCAAAATGTGCAACATTTACCTTGTAATGTGTGGCCTTGCAAGCCTCCATAGTATACCAGCTGGCTTCAGTACGCCTGGTTAAGCAAATTTGCGATGGTAACTTTAATGCAACGAATATTTTCTGCTTTCTTCAAGTTTTCCACTTTATTGGCACTTCACCTTATTAATTTAAATAAAAACATCAAATCAACTTAACTCATTTTATTGATTTTAAACAATTAACAATTTAATTTTCATTGCGGGAATAATGTTCGTCCGCTCGTCTATTCGACGTCAAGGCCTCTGCCCAAGTCTCTTACAACCTACAACCTTCAAGCCCCACTCTCTTTTCTTTATACTTCTCCCACCTTATCTACAGCTAATAATTTAACAGACATTTTTTTATACAATATTATAAATAAATAAACAATAAAACAAATTTAAACTTTAAAATAATTTACAATATAATTGAATTAATGTTTTTATAGTTTCAAAACACGACAATATATATTGTCATGTCCCTGGCTATGTTCAAAACTTATATAAAATTTCGCTTACTAATTAATTAATCCAAATGTACTGGGCATTCATTTTTAGTAGCAATCGACTCTTCAAAGTTTTATAAATTGTAAATTAAAATTTTAAATTTAATGCTCACTTTTGTTAGTTTTCTTTTATTGCATGTGGTATGTGGTGTTATGCAGCTGGCTTAATCACGCCTGGTAACACAAATTTTGTTGCGATGCAATCCACCTTTGCATCGACCAAATTGTCACAAATTCTTCCTCTTTGCCAATCCACTATCGCACTTCACTTTAATTAAAATAAAACAAAAACTCAACTTAACATAATTTATTTATAAAATAATAAAAGCAATTTTCAATCATCGGGTATGGCAACTTCCGCCAGGCACCACGGCCTTCGCCTAGTTGTCCTTGCATCGACCTGCTGGTCCCACTCCTACTCTCACTTCCCCTACCTTTTATTTTCATCAAAACTTAACAACTTTATACAATGTTTTAAATAAATAATAACAAAATTGAATTTTAAAAAATTATTTAGAAAATAAATCAATTAATGGTTTTTTTTTGTTTCGAAACACGACAATATGTTTGTGTCACCGTATCTCCCGAACGGTTACAGGCAGCAACGTACATTTTTGACAGCATGTTTGTAAAGACCAGGGGAGTGTTCCTGGCTGGTCAAATACAATTTTTACCCATGAGAAGAAATTCTATCTCAGAAAACTATCTCTACACTCTCCCCCCCCAAACCCCAAAATTTATGCACTCGCCCCTGCACAATCCTCTGTATTAAATAACTAATAACTAATATTAATATAAATTTACTACCATTTTGGCTGAAAATTCACCACCATTATGGCTGTTAAATTCATATCATTCGCTAACTATTCGCGCTACCATATCGGCTGACTGGATCACGAAGCGGTTTAAAACATATATTACTTTCTCTATACATTTTGACAAAATATACTCCAAAAAGAGTGAAATAAAATAAAAATTAAAAATTTTGAAAACCCCTGACTGTAAAAAAATTCTAAAAATAAAAATTAATATTAAAAGCACCTTACTTTAAAAACTATACTGTTCCCTTTAAAAAGAAAAAAGCAATTTTTTTTCTTCGTTCAACAACAAATTCTCAGACCCCCCCCCTCCCCACTACAAAATTTAAACATTAATTTTGAAGTCAGGGGAAACGGAGAATGTTTAATATGGAATGTATAAACAGGTTTCGTAAGTGGAACAAATCTCCGTTTCCGCCGACTTCAAAATTAATGTTTAAATTTTGTAGCGAGGGGGGGGGGAGGAGTCTGAGAATTTGTTGTTGAATGAAGATGAAAAAATTGCGTTTTTCTTTTTAAAGGGAACAGTATAGTTTTTAAAGTAAGGTACTTTTAATATTAATTTTTATTTTTAGAATTTTTTTACAGTCAGGGGGTTTTAAAATTTTTAATTTTTTATTAATTAAGGTTAAACTATTACATTATTTAAGTAAATTTTCAAAATGACTACCCTCATTTTCAATACACGGTTTTGATTGTTTTAAAAGATGTATTAATTAAAAAAATAATTTTTCAATAAAATTAATTAATTTAATTTTTTGTTTTGTAGCTGCTTTCTTTATTATTTTCTGATTTTCCGTGAAAAGAAATGGTTTTTCAAAAAAATTTTACTAGACAAGAGTTGTAGCCCGTTAAATTTCCTATCCGGAATAGGACGTCAGAATTTTTGTAAATTTTTGTTTAAAAGATACAAGAATTTTGAAAATAACCAAAGTAAACAAATCTCGAATTTTTCTTCATTTTTTTACTTACTTTAATTTCTAACTCAAAAGCCGTTAAGTTTAGACAATAAAAGGTTTAAATTTAGTTTGTAAAAAATATTTTTTTTTTAATTTTAATATCTATTTTTAAAAAAGAATCCGACGAAGGCTGATTAATTTTTCAGGGTTTAAAATAAATATTCACTTTGAAATTAAACGAGAAATCTGGAATCCATTCCAAAATCAATTTTTCCAAATTATTTCAATTTTTATAACATCATGGAAACAAATAATATCATACGAATTTAATAAGCACTAGAGATAATATTATATTATATTTTTTTTCAAAATATAATTTTTAATAATTTATTCCAGTAATATTCTACTAATATTCCAGTATCTAGCCTGGTAATTCAGATCACAATTTATTGCAAAAAATGAAATGCTGTAGTTCAAACCTTGTTTGGCTTATCTTAGGCTTAAACTTCCAACTGACATCGAAATACCGACCCTTAAACCTAGCAATCGTGATTGATTTGTCATCGTCTGTATTGTAGTGATATTTTTCATAAACCACTTTTCCTTACCACGCACGGCGTAGCTCTGATATGCGAGAGTAGAGAAACTTTTTAGGGTGGTAGGTTCAATGTTCGTTAAAAAAAATCTTAATACCAGAATTCGATTTTAAATTATTTGCAATCGAAATTATTTTAAGCTGCAAAAATTTTTAAACTTGATCAAGCATCGAACTTATAATTTCAAATTATCAACCAAATTTCTTCTAATCCACACGTCGCTCTTTTAAATATAATTTCATACACAGTAAAAAATTTTGTCGTGTAAAACATCTAGTGTAGTTGGTAAATAATTTAGTGTTAATTTTTAGTGTATAATTTCTCTCTACTTTATATTTCACACTAAAATGATTAATTCTAACTAGACGCTAAAATAAGCGCTATGTAGAGTGAATCTCAACCTTGATAGATCGAATCTAGTAGGTGTTAGGTGACATTACTATAATTACCGATGATAAAAACGCAAAAATGGCACATTTTATCAAAGTTTGTTGCCGGTGATTCCCGGATAAATAAAAACGTTGACCATTTGCTATTGAAGATTACCTTCGTGTTAATATAAAATTACATTCATCCGAGTGCAGTGAGCAAGTTAATATTGTTCTAGTGTTTCAGTTCAAATATTTTTTTAGTGTTGGAAATTAATGAAAAATCGTTGGAATTTAACGTATTAAAAGAATTTCCAAGATTTCTCCATCATTCGTGGTCTGTAAGTTTTATTATCTTTATGTGTTTGTACTGTTACTGAAATATAAAATTTTGCTTTAGATCGAGGAAGATTTTCAACAATTATATCCAGGTATTCAAATAAATTTTGAAGAGATATTTGGTCAAGATATAAGATAAAATTATTAAAAATACCAAACTACCGTAATATACCCGAACCCTACAGTTATTTCAGAATATGAAACGGAATTCAGTAGTATGTGAAGTTGTTATTATTTTTAACATTAGATTTATGAACAATTTTTTTTTTAGATTGTTGGAATAGGGCAACTAAAGTATTATTTCTCTTCCAAGTAAAACAATAAGAGGAAACGTATCAAAACTTATGCAACGCTGACGGACAAATTAATTACTCTTCAACCTGCAAGTTATTGTAAAATACAGTGGACGCCGCTTATTGGAATCATGGTTCAAGTTATCATTCGAGTATTATTATCACTTTCACGAAGAACGGGCTGAAGGAATATGACTACAAGCAAAAAATATCCTTTATTTCAAAAATTGGGTTTATGTTATTAATTGTTTTTCTGATGTTTTCTTCTACCGAAAATGGAGTCCGTTTGCAGTTACAAGCATTTTTTTAAATTTTTCACACAAATCGGGGAACCACCCAGACTTGACTGGTGTATTATAGCAGAAAGTTGCCAGAATGTTGACAACGCACTATGATTTAATCTGTTCTATTTTAAAATTTCACAATATGCGACATAAAAAATGTTTTTTGATAAAAATAATTTTTTGTGTTTTAATATTTTTAATTATGTAATATATATTTATAGTAATAAGTACTCTAATTAATGTGTTTAATTCACATGTGGTCAGGTAAATTTTACATCTAAATAAAGAAATTTTTACACTACAATATGTATTTTATTTATAGGTATAGTGTATTACTAAACCCTAGATTAATTTAAAATATACCCTAATTGGTGTTTTAATTCAATCTATTCATCTAAAAAAGTACTTATACTAGAGTTAATAAATTATCTGTTTAGTGTGTTTATCTAATATAATTATACACAAAATAGTGAAAATTAATTTAAATTTTCATTTTATTTTAACACTAAATTTTGTTTTGTGTACCCGAAATAAGGTTAAAATTTTAACAAATTTTGGTGAGCTCTTTACACTACACTTGATTAAAACTTTTAGTGAAAAATTTACACTAAATTGAGTGGACCTATATGAACACAAGCTAGTGTTTTTTGGTGTAAAATATTTACTCTGTAATTTTTACTGTGTAAATCCGAATATTTCAATTAAATTACTATCAAGTCCAAAATTAAAATTAACCCCAATCAAACAAAAATCACTCATAAAAAAAATTCAAATTTAATCATTGCAAAAAAATCCAAAAATCTCGGCTGCGGCCACTTTCGATCAAAAATACTCTCAATCAAAATTCGAATCACAATACTCAAAATAATTTCACTATTTCAAAAAAAATATTTCTTACAAAATATTAAAAATCCACGGAGCCAAAAGTCAATCAACCACTCTGGCGGCCATCTTCTGCAAAAAAGCCCCTACTTTTCTCAACCTTGTAACAAACCGCCCATAAATTCGCAAGCATAAACAAAGGTAATTTATGCAAATTTAGCATAAACGCAATAAGCGACCGATCAAAATCTTTTATTTTATATAAGTTACCTTTTTCAAATTGCGAATATAAATAAGTAAAACGTAATTAGTTAATAATTATACAATTAAGATAAATATGTAAAAAGGATGGGAAGCGCATATTTCAAATTATATTAAAACGGCCACAAAGTTTCACAACTTAAGTGGTTGACGAATTTAACCTAAGGACTTAAGAGGGATTCATGAATTATGGGACAGATATGTCTTTTTAAAAACTAATTAGAACTAACGAATTTTGACCTTATTGACTCTAAATTTGAGGAAACCGAACATACAAAGTTCAAACTTACACTAAAAAAAAGCGTAATCTTTTTGCTAGAAAAATCTCATGTTATGTGCCAAAAATCTTGCAAAATAACTAAGAATTACGTTATTAAACTAAAAATCAATTAAGTTGAGAAAAACTATAAAATTAATTTTTAAATAAACACATTTTAAACCATGAAAGTTAAACAAACCAGTCACCTCAAAACTTTTCTAAAACTATATAGTAAAAATTCAAATTATAAATAACTATTGGAAATCACTGGTTAAAACTTAAAAATAAGGGGAAGATGAGAGCAAATTCATTAGAATATCGATTTGAAGTGACCGTCTCGACAACTAATTGATATGTGTTAAAAGATTTACCTTCACAAACAGTGAATAACAAACATTCTTCTAATAACGTACACACAAGCTTGAAATTCAAGTCAACTTTTTGGGTGCACTGATTTAAATTCGACGTTCGCGAATATTTTTGCTAAAATTCTTGATTACAATCAATATATTGTCATGTGTCGTAACAACAAAAAAAAAATAAGTAAATAAAAATAAAATAAATAATAGGACAACTGCCTTATAAGAACAGTAGCTGGAGTAGTTTAAAATTAAAATTGTCAATAGTTTGAAATTGTGAGACCATTTATAAAATAAAAATTTAAATAAGAACGTAAGCAATAAATTGTATCAAATACAGACCTAAAAATGTGAACGCACCTTGTAAAATAAAAGTGAAATTTAGAAAATTAGAAGAGAGTGGTTGGTAACATTTTTTTTCCGGATAAGAAAAAAGATAGAGAATTGGTGATAAAAGTAGAAGGTTGAAAATAAATTTTGGAAGAAAATTGTAAAAGAGTATTTTTGGTAATAATAAGCAGATTTTCTTGGTGAATAATTAAGAATTTGGATTATGATGATAGCGACCAAAATATGGAATCAAATTAGAAATTGTTGAAGATTGACGTTATGAGGTTATCGATCATTGTCGATTAATTATCCACACAAAGAAGGCAAAGTAGGAACAGGAGTTCACATGGTCTTGAGTGTTTGAGCTGTTGGAAAGTCAAGAAAAGAAGAAAGAAAATTAAGTGATATCACGGAACTATTACTGGGTGAGAGATCTTGTATTTTAACAAAGTGGTAAAATTTAAATTTAACTCTACGATTAATAATTATGAACTACACACATTAATTTTTACATTTTTCAATTTTAAGTTGTAACTTAAAGATTACAATATTTGAAAAAGGCTGAGATAATTGCCAATTTAATTTGTATGTTTGTAATCTTTAAAACAACCTACGTTCAGGTCCGGATTGTGGACAAAAGATTTTATTTTGTTTTAATAAATGGTCTTATTTGCTTTCAAATTAATCATTTAAATTTAATACAAGTTACAAAAATTTTGGTAGTTGATTGTGTGACAATCATAGAACCGGCTCCTGAGATTAAAGAGGTTGTTCCTGATGTTAGCTAGACCGTGGTAAGTTGCAGATAAATCAAATAATAATTATAAAATTCCATTGCAACTTTTTGGCGCCTCAACGTGGTGGGCAAAAATTAAATACACATTTAAAATTAATTTTGTTAATTTAAAAATTTAAAAAACAAAAACTAGATAAAGCATAGAATATAGGAACTATAAGATTATTTATATAAAATTTTACAAATTTAAAGTCAAGGTTAAAAATCTTTATCATATCAAATATTCAAGGCTAATTTGTTGTTTGAAATTTTCATAAATATTCAAAAATATGAATTCAAAAGATACTAGAGATGTAACTGAGATGCCAACAACTGGTCGAGAAGAAGAAACTCAGTCTTCTCTATTCGGGTCTCCACCGTATATGAGCACAAGAAGAGGTACTGAAACGCTACCGGATGTGCAAACAATGTTCATACAAATAAGCGAAAGATTAAATGAACATCGAGATGACATGAGAAAAGATTTAAAGGAGGTAAAAGACAGACTCGATGAAAACATAATAAAAATAGAACAACAATTAAATAATACACATATTCACATAGACCACCTACAAACGGAAATAAAATCAATGAAAGACCAAACAATTACAAAAGAAATATTTCAAGAACAAATGAAAACAACAGTTACAGAACAGCAATTAGATAATAAAATTCAGGGTATTCAAAAGAAACTTAAAGAAGAAGTACTAAACATGACACTTGATCCATCTTTTATCAAAGAAGACATATTTGCAAATAGAATAAAAGAAATAAATAAATCGCAAATAGAGGAGGCGAAGAAAGAAATGAGAGACCATGTTGTAGAACTAGAACAAAATGTAGCCTTAAATTTGAGAAGTCATGATGAAAAATTTAAAGAAGTCACCAATATTTTCCAAGAAGTCAAGGGTGATTTAAGTAAAGTAAATCAAACATATAACATTGATAACAGTCAGTTGACGAGTGGTATGTCCATGATTAGCGATATTACATGGAATTTAAATCAAAGCAAAAAGCTAGAATTTTATGATCGAGGAAGTTTGAACCCGAAACAATTTATCAAACATGTCAAAAGGATAACCGATAAAATAACAGAAGTGGATCAACTAAAAATCGTGATAGGGACAATGATGAAAGGAAACTCCGAAGAATGGTTTGGCATAATACAAGATAAATTTAACTCATTTGATGAATTCTCTTGTTTATTCTTGGCTCGCTATTAGGATGACCAAGCCCAAGAAAAGGTTCGCGATGAGCTTATGATAGGAAAATATGAAGGGTTAGGTAGTAGGAATAATTATGCAGAAAGAATCATCAATTCGGTACAGCAATTGGATCCTCCTTTTGCAGAAAAAGATATAATTCGATACCTTTCTCGTCATTATAATCGTGAAATTATGAACCGTATAACTATTGAAAATATAACGACCATCAATGAATTTAGTAATCTATTACGGCGTTTTGATAATAATTATATTGAAGAGCGAGTAGGAGCGCGAGATAATGTAAATAAATTTAATCAAAGATTTGTTAATTATCCGAATTATCACAATCATGAATTTCAAGAACAAATTAATAATTATAACGTTGATTATTATAGTAGACCAAATAATAGTAGAGGTAATGATTTAAATGGTCATCGAAATAATATTTACCACAATAATTATAGAAATAATTACAAAGTAAATCATGGTTCGTACTCAAATAATTATGAACAAAGAAATCGTTTTAGACATAACAATCAATCGAATTACAGAAGGGAAAACAATAATAACTATGGAAGAAACGAGAACAGACAATATAACAGATATAATTTTAGACCTCAATTTAACCGGGAAAATAATTTTGATCAGAACAGAAACGTAAATTTTAATAATAATACTAGTAACAATGAACAAACAACTACAAATCATATTGATAGAACAAATAATCGCGATGTCAGTATTAATAACTTAACTGTCCCCCCAACACAAGAAGTAGCTACCGTAGGGCCTAGCACTTCAAATTTTTAATTTGCGACAAACCAAAAGAGCTCATTGTAAATTCATATCAACATCCGCGTGAATTTATAAATGAGGAAAACATACAACACTCAGAGAATGAAAGTTTAAAAACGTTACCTTTCGTAAAAGCGACAATTAATAGTGTGGATGTAGAATGTTTAATTGACACGGGGGCAGAATTATCACTAATAAATCATGATATAATTGAGAATAATCAACAACAATTTAGAAATCAAATAATAAAAACAAAATTAGTAAATCTAGTAACAGCAAACAATAAAAAATTTTCTAGTATCAACAAAAATGTAATGGCAACAATTAGAATAGGTAGTAATGAGATCAAAGATAGCATTTTAATAATGAAAGGATTAAATTTAGAGTGTATCTTAGGTATGGACATAATTAGTAGATTTGGTATAGTAATTGATACTCCCAATAAAGTAATTAAAATACAGCAACAAAATATAGAGTGGATTGGCAATGATGATTTAATGGAAGAAAGAAATAAAACAATAATAATTAACAGAGTGCAGGTAGATAGAGATGTTAGTGATGTTAACTTAATATTAGATGGAAAATTAGGTAATCATTTTGAAGATAAGATTAGTATTAATAATAGGTTAGATGTAGAAAATGGGTTAGATAAGTTATGGAGAGGTAAATTATTAGATTGCGAAGTTAATTATATTCAAATTGTTAAAAATTTATTGGAAGAAAACCAACAGCTAGTAAATAATAAATCAAGTGTTGCCAAAGATTATGTCCATAAACTGTATGTCAGGGAAGACAAGCCTTTCAAGTGCAGAACATATCCAATACCTCATGCATACAAAGAGCAAGTGTGGGAAGAAATAAATAAAATGCTAAATGATCAAATTATCAAAAAAGCTTCTACCTCGTATATAAATCCTTTGGTAGTTGTCAAAAAACGAGACGGAAGCATTAGGCTATGTCTGGATGCTAGAAATTTAAATTTAATAACACGTCCTCAATATGAATCTCCAGAAGGTATAGAGACTTTGTTAGCTAGGCTGGGGAATTCAAAAATGTTTAGTAAGCTAGATTTAAAAAATTCATTTTGGTTGATAAAGTTAGATGAGGATTCTCAAAAATATACAGGCTTTTCTGTCGATGGTTATACGTTCATATTTAAAGTCGTTCCTTTTGGTTTGTCGACCAGTAGCGCTGCTCTTGTCAAAGCAATGCAAAATATTTTAAAACAATATAATGAGTTCTGTGGTCATTATGTAGATGATATTATTATTTTTAGTAAAAATCCCCATGAACATAATATTCATTTAAAAAAAATCATGAGGGCATTAAATGACGCGGGGTTAAAACTAAACTTAGAAAAATGTGAATTTTATAAAAGCAAGGTCAATTATTTAGGGTATAAAATATCTGGTAAGGGAATAAAAATAGATGATAAAAGATTGAATGAAGTTCGGGAATATCCACGACCATATAATTTAAGAACCCTTAAAGGATTCATGGGTTTAATGAATTATTATAAAAGGTTTATTCCTCAGTATTCTGAACTTGTTGTAACATTAGATAAACTATTAAAAAAAATATTAAATGGAGATGGGGGCCTGATAAGGAATTAGCTTTCATTCAAATGAAAGAATCCCTATTTAAAAATATGAAATTAATTCATCCTGATTTTAAACAGAAATTTATCTTAAAAACGGACGCATCAGAATACGCTATAGCGGCTGCTCTTATACAAACTCACAATGATATAGAAGTACCAATTAGTTTTGTATCTAGAACTTTAAAAAATTCAGAAATTAATTATACGGTAACAGAAAAAGAAATGCTTGCAATTGTATACGCTCTTCAAAAATTGAAATTTTATTTGATTGGTAATCATTTCGAAATTCAAACGGATCATTCCGCGCTAACTTTTTTAATGCGCACTAAGTTTACTAACAATCGCATATATCGTTGGTCATTGTTAATTCAAGACTATAGTTTTGACATAAAATACATTAAAGGTTCACAAAATATTATTGCCGACGCCCTTAGTAGAAAAGATCCACAACATAACGCTAAGAACATTTTGATCGCTCTTAATAGATTTCACACCAATGATATACCGTTTACGGAAGAACATGTTCGGAAGGCGCAAATTAATCCGTGCTTTGATACGTTAAAACAAAAATTAGCTAACAATGATGAAAAAACTATGAGGTATTATTGCATAAAAAGGAGATTTATTGTTAGGAATTTGCGAGGTTTAGAATTATACGTGGTAGACGAGAGGGCTACAATAGAGATTTGTCGTCAGTTACACCTTAGATTCGGACATATGGGAATAAGAAAAACATGGCTGATGTTTAGAGAGAATTATTTTGCTAAGAAGGACTCCCGTATTATTAAAAAAACTATAAATCAATGTAATTTGTGTACGATTGGAAAATTTAAAAATTTTCATAATCAAAATATCGTCAAGAGTGTACAAGTGGATCGTCCAGGTCAGCTAATCGCAATTGATTACATAGGAAATTTGATACCTAGTGGTCCAAATTTTAAAAACATTTTAGTGGTTGTAGATGCCTTTAGCAAGTATGTAAAGTTATATTCTACTACAGCTTGTACTACGAACATCACGATTGATATGTTAGAAAAATTTTGTAAGGACGTAATAGTACCGTCGACTATCTTAGCGGATAACGCAACGTACTTTAATAACAGTAAATTCAGAAACCATTGGAATAGTCGAGGGATAAAGGTGGTTTTTTGCTCAATTCGCCATCCTCAAGGCAACATGAGTGAAAGATATGTGCAAGAAACAATAAAACTTTTGCGATTGTTGGTACACAAAGATCAAACAGAATGGTCATACAAGGTTTCATTAGTTGAAAAATTTATCAATCATACTCCCAACACAGTGACTGAAGATACACCAAATTTTATTATGACGGGACAACATCCAGAAAGACCTTGGATTGTAGATCAAGAAGAACAAGATTTTGTGAATATTTTGAATAAGGTTCGGGATAGAATAAAGAAAAAAGGTGATTTGTATACCAGTAGGATAAATGCGAAAATCAAGAAAAGATGTTTATTTAATTTGGGTGACCTAGTTATTATAAAAAGTTTAAGGGTTGGAAAACGTACTGCCAATCAGTGTTTGAAGCTCCAATTACCGTATGAAGGTCCGTACTTGATTGATAAATTTATAAGTGAATGCACCTACCAATTAAGACATCCAATATCAGAACAAATAAGAGGAAGATTTCATTTAGATATGATTTATTTATATGATAGCGAGTTAGAAAATTATAATGGAACTAATGATAACGACGATATTTGAATACTTTGTTTATTTATGAATTGATTAAGGAATTATTTGTTTATTTGAATTATTAGATTTACACTTGGGAAAAATTTTAATTTTGATTTTTGAATATTTAATTTGTTTGAATTAATTTACGTTGGGATTAATAAATCTTGTAGAACATATTCGATGCTTTACAATAGTATGTTCATATGACTTGTCTCCAACGTAAGTCTACTAGGAGAACGCCATTTGAACATGGGGGAATAAAGTTGTCATGTGTCGTAACAACAAAAAAAAAATAAGTAAATAAAAATAAAATAAATAATAGGACAACTGCCTTATAAGAACAGTAGCTGGAGTAGTTTAAAATTAAAATTGTCAATAGTTTGAAATTGTGAGACCATTTATAAAATAAAAATTTAAATAAGAACGTAAGCAATAAATTGTATCAAATACAGACCTAAAAATGTGAACGCACCTTGTAAAATAAAAGTGAAATTTAGAAAATTAGAAGAGAGTGGTTGGTAACATTTTTTTTCCGGATAAGAAAAAAGATAGAGAATTGGTGATAAAAGTAGAAGGTTGAAAATAAATTTTGGAAGAAAATTGTAAAAGAGTATTTTTGGTAATAATAAGCAGATTTTCTTGGTGAATAATTAAGAATTTGGATTATGATGATAGCGACCAAAATATGGAATCAAATTAGAAATTGTTGAAGATTGACGTTATGAGGTTATCGATCATTGTCGATTAATTATCCACACAAAGAAGGCAAAGTAGGAACAGGAGTTCACATGGTCTTGAGTGTTTGAGCTGTTGGAAAGTCAAGAAAAGAAGAAAGAAAATTAAGTGATATCACGGAACTATTACTGGGTGAGAGATCTTGTATTTTAACAAAGTGGTAAAATTTAAATTTAACTCTACGATTAATAATTATGAACTACACACATTAATTTTTACATTTTTCAATTTTAAGTTGTAACTTAAAGATTACAATATTTGAAAAAGGCTGAGATAATTGCCAATTTAATTTGTATGTTTGTAATCTTTAAAACAACCTACGTTCAGGTCCGGATTGTGGACAAAAGATTTTATTTTGTTTTAATAAATGGTCTTATTTGCTTTCAAATTAATCATTTAAATTTAATACAAGTTACAAAAATTTTGGTAGTTGATTGTGTGACAATCATAGAACCGGCTCCTGAGATTAAAGAGGTTGTTCCTGATGTTAGCTAGACCGTGGTAAGTTGCAGATAAATCAAATAATAATTATAAAATTCCATTGCAATATATGTTAACCTGATTTTGGGCGATGCAACAAAAATGTCATTCATGAGTTTTCACTATTAGAAAAGTCAATTAACTGCAAAAATTTGCCAATTTTTCAATCAAAATCGAATATGATTATTCCCTATCCATAACAACAATTAAAAACAATAATGCCAATTTTTATAATTAAAAATCTAGTTTTTGTAAACCAAAAATTTGTCAACGAATACACATCAACCTTATTGACATGTATTCCAAAATTTCATATAAATAGAGCAGGGTCCCTTAAGGCACCAGTTCATCTCCGACAAGACGCGTAATCCAACCTGCCCGTTCGTTCCGGGTATTAAATAAAAGTGTTGTGCTAATTCATAATTAAATTTTTTTTTTAAGTATTCATAATAAGATTTTAATTTTTTTTTAAAAGTGTTCATAATTAAATAATTTTTTTTTCTAAAGTATTCATAATAAAATTTCATTTTTTTAGTATTCATAATTGAATTTTAATTTTAATTTTTTTTTTAGTGGTTCAAATAATTTTTCTTTTAAATCTTTTTTTTGTTTTGTTTTGTGCGCTTTCCAACGACTAAAAAGGTAATGACCAAATTTTTATATTTAAAATTGTATGTTTTTTTTTATTTAGGTGAGTCCCAACGATTTCAATGTAATTTTTATCTTTATAACAGAAAGTTAACTTGGTAAATTAATTCTCAGCAATTATTTTTTTTTATTATATTTTATTTTGTAATTATAATTTTTTTGTACCGTTTTTTTCATTATATTTTTTTTTGTGTTAAATAAATTAGTTGTGATTTACATGTTCTTATTCTTTTCTTGTTATTAAAAAGGCGATCGACTTGGTAATAATCCTACGTCTCCGATCTTCAATTTAAAAGTTTGAGCCCGGCTTATAAACAGGCTCTGGTGGCAGCGAAATTAACCTTCAGTTAACACACAACGGCGGCGATTATTTAATTAATCAAAGCCTACCCGTGTTACAACCTTTCGCCAACCTTACATTTACAATATAAAATTAATAAAATTTACAAATTTTCATCAAGGGCCTAAACCATTTTGTAACACGACAGTATAATAATTATTCTGTTTCATCACCGTGCCGTGCCGTACCAATCGCCACTGATATTATCATCTTAATTTATTCATATTGTTTTACTCTAGCTCATACTAGGTTAAGTGATTAGAGATGGTAACACAAAGCTACCATAAAAATTCCTAAAAATATTATTATATTAAAATTTATGCCCTCGTTAATAGAAAAATATAATTTTTTGGATTTTTAATTTTAGTGAATTTATACGGCGAAGGAAAATCGAAAAAAGAAATTTCAAAATATTTAAAAATTTCAAAGACTACTACATAGGAGTAGGACTTTAAAGTACACCACAAATTAGACAAAAAATTAATGAAATTATGGTAGGATTTGGCGTAAATTGCGAATATAAAAACTAATTTTTGAGGATCATTTAAAAATACGCGTAAAACCAGCCAAAATGTGCAATCGTACATTTCATTTATTAAAGAATTTTTGGGTATAATTTAAACTTGAAAATTACAGATGTAGAAAACAAAGAACTAGGAGAACTATTAATTACCCGGGAGTTGTCAGTTAATTGTCAGTTGTCAGTTGTTAGTACGATTAGATGACTAGATTTTAGGGTGGATCCGAGATTTGCGGTGGTTGCGTTTGTTTTAACTGGCTCTACGCTCCAGGCCGTTTTGATAAACTCCTGTACTCACTAAAAATATCCCCCTGGACCCGTCCTACTCTGCGAATAAATTTATAACATTATGTTATCAGTACTGATGCTGCAATCTAATTGTGAATCTAAACGTAATCGAAGATTGACGATACCTGAATTGCGTACAGAACTTAATCGGTGCTATAAAAATTCCGTTTCTGGGAGTACAGTAAAAATTAATTAATGCGAATGTTGGCCGGGCTGCCAAAAGAAAATCACTTCTAAAATCAAAAAACAAGAAGATGCGACTACAGAGAGCACTTAGCTTATAAGAATTGGACAGCAGAATAATGGAATTCTATGTTGTGGAGCGAACATAATCCAAGTTTGAAATGTTTACTCAAAAACGAAAAATTTATGGTACTCACTGCATCGAAAGAAAGTTACAGGACTGTATTGTACCTCCGTTATGGTAGGGGAATGCTTCTCGGCGTCTGGCCCAAAAACAGGCGAATTCACATGTTAATAATTTAAAATACTACTAATTTTATTAAGTTTGGGTAATTAAATGAAACATTCAATTTTAGCACACCTTGATAAAATCGCAGGGAAGTCCACAGTAAAGTAAAATAAACATAATATGAAGATAAATGAAATGGATATACTCGACTAAGAACATTGGAGGTCTTTTATAATATAATAAATAATATGAAAATATCAAGTTGGTATTTATGTTAGTAACCTTCCATCTGTTTTACATTCGTAATTTTCGACTAGTAGTCCGGTCAATCTAGACATTCGAAGGTACACTAATTCCCAAAAAGCTGAAAATTGGTAAAATTGTTCAAAACATAATTATAAATGAAATTTAAAAAGTCCTCATCGATCCGGTACGTGGAAAAAATTTATTCGACGTCAAAGGTAAAAGAAATTGTTTTTTTGCGATTTTCAGCAAAACGGTAAGTTTTATCATAAAATTATCTCAGACAAAAATTGTAGATCATGTAATTATCTATAAAAAACGTATCAATACTTTTTTCCTAAGAAATGAGTTTATGAATGTTATCACGTTTATGCAATCGTTTCTGTTGGTCTTTCGCATCACAAAAAAAATTAAAAAATAGTGTTGATGAAAAGTTCAGTACCGGCTACAGACAATATTTTCGTAAAAACGATGAAGACAACGTCCAGGACAATGACAGGTTTGACGACGATGTTAATTCGAATGGCGATGATGATGAACTACATTGAATAAATTCTGTTTTTTTCGTATTTGTACTCTTTTTTCTCTTAATTTTAAGTTAACTTTTAAACAAGTTATGACTTTGGTTTTAACCATGTGAAAAAGCATCTCAAACTCAATCCGGATCGGCAAAAAAATTGAAAATGAGTTTTTAACAGCTAAGACCCCTTTTTTCGTAGACCAAGTCACATATATTGAATATAATTAATATAATATTATAATTCAAATATTTTTACTTATATTACAGCTTCAGTGATGTATGTATTGTAATGATATTTTTTTTTGCAATGCGTGGCAAACTTCAAAATAACCACCAATCTCTACGGCTTCCAAGTCGGAGAGCTAAGACTTCTCAGGAGCGGGTTCAAAATTCCAAAATAAATTACCAATCAACGAAATCCAATTTAAATAAGATTCTGATCAATCCAAAAAATTTAATAAATTCTCCAAATTAAATCCTCTTCAAAAATAATTAAAATAAAAATTCATGTCCAAAAATTAAATTATTACAAAATAAATTCTTGTTTCGTAAATAAATTCAAATTTAATTCAATGTAAAACCTTACTGCGCTCGTACTTTTAACTTTTACGCGTATCCAAATCGCCTTGTTATCACCATCTGGCCACACGCTCGTACAAATGCAAATGTAACTTTTAATTCTTCCAATTTTAAACCAATTTCAACTTTAAATAATTCAGATCCAATTTTTAATTTCAATTGCTCTTTCCAAATTTTACCAAATCAATTAAATCAATCCAAACTACTAATTCAATCAAAACCATCAAATCAACTACCGCTCGGTAGCAAAATTATCCAAAAATTACGCAATAATGCATTCGCATCAAAATTCACTTTATTCAATCAAAAATAATTCAGTACTCACAAATATCATTCACAATTTTAAACTTATATCAAAAAAATCTCAATAATCGCCTCGAGCTAACATGACACAACATGCTCGGGCGGGCGCTGTCGGCGCAAAAGCCAATATCCTCGTCGATTCGCCTCCACCTGTCTAATTCTCCAATCTTACAACTTAAAATTATTTAAAACAAAATAAAACTTTCATCAAAATGTACGGGGTAGGTGCGAATCCTCTTTTTCACCACAGTATATACGTGGCGTACGTATGCATATGATGACAATTCCAACTTTTCCAACTTTTTGAATCGTTATATCTCAGAAACGGTGGCTCTTAGGAAAAAAGTATTCATTCATTTTTTATAGATAATTATATGATCTACAATTTAGTCTAAACTTATTTTATGATAAAACTTACAGTTTTGCAGAAAATCACGAATACCAATTTTTTTGATCTTTGACCTCGAATAACTTTTTTTCCACGTACCGGATCGATGAGGACTTTTTAAATTTCATTTATAATTATGTTTTGAACAATTTTACCAATTTTCAGCTTTTTGCAAATTACTGTACCTTCACTCTAATTTTTTGTACTAATTTGACCGGACTATAGGTTATTTTAGAGTTTTATTAGGAATCTTACTTGGACAGAAAATGAAAAGATCCAACTTTTGGAAGCTCTCCGAAAATATGGAGTTCACAATTTGGAAGTTATAGCAGACCATGTTGGTTCCAAAACAGTTGCAGAAGTTAAGTATGCAATTTACTTATACGAAAATGCCGCCAGAGAATCTCTGAAAGAAGTTCGCTCTGCAAGTAGAAATGCACCAATTGATCAATGAAAAATAATGAATAAAATAAAAATAATAAAATAAATAAAAATAGTGATGATTATAACAAATAATATTGAATCGAACAAGTTCGATTCGAAAATACAAAATTGCTCCTCACATTTCAGTGTATTCTGCCAATATCAAAAACTGAACTATTAGCAAAAATATATTCAAATACAAAGATCTAAAAATATCGTTATTTATTATTTACATTAGAAAATATTTTTGTGTAAAAAATTTAGATTTGTGTTTATTTTCAAAATAAACCAGTTACTCAGACTACGTCAACATTATTGATCTAGGCAGCTCAGGGTTGACAGCTAAATTTTTTGATGATTTTGTGATATCGATAGTCAAAATTTTAGTAAAATGAAATTGAAAGAATCTGATGAAACCAAAAATTCAAACAAATCCGAAGAACCAGAAGATTGTTGTGGCAAACCAAAACGGAAACGACGCTGCGATGCTGGAAAAAAACGGGGGCCAAATAAAAAAAAGCGTGGCTGTCCTCGTCCTCCATCGTGTGGTAGACAGGCAGTAGACACTAATAATGGAGAAATGTCTGACAGTAATACATCGCATTCCTCAATTCGTGGTTCACCCGATAAGAAACGTCGTCGTAGAAATCCCAGTAATCGCCGTAACACTAAAAATTAACCTAATCTGTACTATATAAACATTAAAATTTATATATTTAAATGGCATTTTACTTCTAGCCCAAGACATTTAGCATTTGATCTAGAAAACAATATTGTAAATCTGAAAATTGGCTTAAAGAATCTTCAATCATTTAAGGCTTTCTGAATATCAAAATGTGTCCAATTTAGTCGAAAATTGATGGAGATACTATGATGCCATTTTGAGAGAAGCAAATTTCGACTCACTATTTTTGCAATTTTTTGTCGGCCAGATTTTCAAAATAAAAATCGCATAATCCTTTTGAATCTTCGGGCTAGTACTTTGAATAACGAATGACTTGATTAACTTTCGATAAAATTATTGAAACTATGTACATATAGATATAAGTAATGCAAAAAAATTTTTATATAAGCTGAAAAATAAATGTGTCTTCTTTTATTGTACACTATCATAACTTAGCTAATGATTATCATTTCAACCATTTAGTTTCTTAAATAAACATATTTTAAAATTACTTGTTTTGGGAAAATTTCGAAAAATGTCTGAAAGTTTCAGTATTTTCAAAATGACGAATTTTTCGGCAGAAAATAATGAAATGTTTTTTTAACTTCAGCTTTTTTGCGAACAAATTACATGTGTTGAAAAAATAATGTTACCTAATTTATGTCATTTTTAACATAACAGAAATTGCCAGCGCCGTCCTAAGATAAACGACGCTCTTGGGCTAAAATTAATGCACCCCTCTTCAAAACAAAACACAAATACAAAATAGAAAAAGTCAATCTATTACTATTACCCTAAACGAAAACATAAAATTTATACAAAAATAAAACATATATACAGAGTCTCGCCGGATACACTTTACATAACTTAGGTGGTGATAGAAGACATTTTTCTAATAAATATTTTTAACAAATTCTTTTTTATCAATTCAATCCTTCGAGAGTTAGTCCTCTTTAAAGCATTTCTTTTAATTTCCACTTTCACGTCTCACGTGGCCATCGCCCGGAAAATATTAATTTTTTATTAAAAATGGATTAGTACTTTTTTAAAAAGCGTGAAGTAATCTACAAACTAGATTTAACCATTTTTTGTCTAAAATCAACGGCGTTCGAGTTATGAATAAAAGTAGGTAAAAACGTGTTGAAAAATTTGAGCTTTCTTTTATTTTGGTTTGTTTCAAAACTCTGTATCTTTTAAACGAAACATTTTACACAAATTTTGACGTCCCATTCCCGATAGGAAATTTAACGGACTATAACTTTTGTCTAGTAAAAATTTTTGAAAAACCAATATATTTCACAGAAAATCATAAAATAATAAACAAGGCAGCTACAAACCAAAAAATTAAATTCACAAAATTTTTATTTTTATTTAAAAATCATTTTATTAATTAATACATCTTTTAAAACAATCACGACTATGCATTGAAAATGAGGGTAGTCATTTTGAAGATTTACTTAAGGGGTCTGGCCTACTTGCAAATTGAAAAAAATCGATTTTTTTTTTTTTTTTTTTTGTAAGTATAACCTTTCAAAAATCTTCCCTGAAAGTTTTAAGCACCAAGTAATAAAATTGACGAAATTATGAGAGTTCAAAGTACACACCGTTCAAACCGAATACGGATTACATAGGATTTGCAGTATCTGGCAATAATTTCCGAGACCAACTATTTTTAAAATTTTTATTACCCTATAGGTTTATTATTTCAATGAATAGTCTTCAATGAATGGTCAGTATAGTTTCATGTTTCCACTTTGGTGCTGTACTACAATTTAAATTTTGGTAATTTGTACTTTTTTAAATTATAATTTGTGAATTCTGTGCGGTAGGACAATTATTTCTTTTAGAGCTTAATTTGTTGTTTGTGTGTGTTTTGTTTACAAAAAAGGAGTGCATAGGGCACGTTCAAAAAAGAATGGGTTATCGATTGCGTTTGTGCCAATCAAAAACCAAAGGCCTTGGAGGAAAGGGTAAACTAACTGGCAAAATGATAGATAAACTGACAGTTTATTATGGTTTGGCGATAAGGCGAAATTGTGAGTCCATGATGAAAATGAAAAATGCCATATGGGCCACATATTACCACTATAGTTCGTCAGATGAGTTTCCGCAACACGACCAATGTCCGGTCGGAGCAGAATCGTGGTGCACCTGGCAGCGCGCTTTTGCAAGCGATAAACTGGCTTCATATTCACATGATTATAAGCCTCTACCCTCTGATGTTTTGACTGCTATAAAACTTATATATGTAGACCTAAGTAAGGAGGAATTATTAGAAAGATGCATCGGAGGTTTTAATCAAAATAATAATGAGA
The DNA here is from genome assembly GCA_911387805.1 of Cantharis rustica. Lineage (NCBI taxonomy): Eukaryota > Metazoa > Arthropoda > Insecta > Coleoptera > Cantharidae > Cantharis > Cantharis rustica. The sequence continues at coordinate 45,403,609 of OU426879.1, forward strand.
GCTATAATCAAGTGATATGGAAAATGAGCCCTAAAATTGTTCCAAGCGGATTTAAAACTGTTGAACTTGCTGCCAACATTGCCGCCTGTGTTTTTAACAAAGGTTCACAAGCAATTTTAGAAATATACACCGCTTTGGGAATACAAAATGGACCAAACGCTCACCGATATGTAGAATTGGAGGATTTAGTCCGCATTCAGACGGCAGACCGCCGAACGCAGCAAGCCACCCGAGAAGACAGAATGGCTCGGAGACAACATCAACTCGACATTTTGGAGGCTACAACTTCATCTGGAAATGTTCAATATGGGCCTGGAATAGATGACTCGATGTAAGTTGCAAAATTAATATTTTATTTTAAAGAAAATCGATCTTAAATCTTTAAACGCGATTATCTCGAAATGACATTTTCAACATCGGTGACCACGATATATTGAAAACTACTATATCGATTTGTTTCAAATTTGGTACAGTTATTTTAGATATAAAAAACTAGTCCTTGAACGAAGGAATTTTTTTTACGATGTATAGTTTTGTTTTTATTAGCGATAAAGTAGCAATATTTTCATCAAAAATTGAAAATTTACTTTGAGCGTGTGCCATTTTGTCCTATATTGATATTTTGAAAAATCCTTCGTTCAAGGACTAGACAATTTAATATATTGTATAACTTTTTTTGAATTTTTTATTTTAGATGAACCAGATTCAAGCAGCGATGGTCACCGTAAAACATGTTTTTGAAAAGGATCTTCGGGATAATGGCTATAACATTTTTGTTTGTGAATATATTTTATTAAAAAAATTATTTTATTTAAGTAAAAACTTGCTGCTTTTTATGTATACCAACATATCCTTAAAAAACTATTCTGGTTCTTTAAAAAAAATTCTCCAAGATCACCTATTTTTTTCACGTCTAACTAGGCATGACCCCTTAAATAATGTAATAGTTTAACCTTAATAAAATAATTTTTCAATAAAAATAAAAATTTAAATTTAAATATAAATAAAAATTAATACATCTTTTAAAACAATCACGACTGTGTATTGAAAATGAGGGTAGTCATTTTGAAGATTTACTTAAATAATATAATAGTTTAACCTTAATTAATAAAATAATTTTTCAATAAAATTAATTGATTTAATTTTTTGTTTTGTAGCTGCCTTTTTTACTATTTTCTGATTTTCCGTGAAAGGAATTGGTTTTTCAAAAAATATTATTAGACAAAAATTGTAGTCCGTTGAATTTCCTATCCGGAATAGGGTGTCAGAATTTTTGTAATATAAAATGTTTCGTTTAAAAGATACAAGAGTTTTGAAAATAACCAATTGTTAGAAACCATTTTGAGTGACCGTCGCCCTGTGACGTTGTTCCCTAAGTTCATTGATCATTTTACAAATTAAGGGCGGTAGAAAATACCGACAGACCAGCAACGGCATCCGACCTAGGTTCACGTGTTCTTAAGATATTATATGTAAAATATAAAATAAACTTTGTGCTAGAAATCGTGTGTTTAATTAATTAATTAATATTACTCATTTATTCGTAAAACAATATAAAAAAATCTCGAAATTTTTATACTTGGTCAAGGATCGAACTTATAATTTCAAATTATCAACAAAATCTGATATCTTCTAATCCACACGTCGTTCTTTTAAATATAATTTCATAAATCCAAATATTTCAATTAAATTACTATCAAGTCCAAAATTAAAATTACCCTCAATCAAACAAAAATTACTCATAAAAAAATTAAAATTTAATCAATGCAAAAAAATTCAAAAATCTCGGCGGCGACCACTTTTGACCAGAAACACTCTCAATCAAAATTCGAATCACAATACTCAAAAACTATTAAAAAAAAAAATATTTCTTACAAAATATCGAAAATCCACAGAGCCAAAAATCAATCGACCGCACCGGCGGCAATCTTTGGCAAAAAAGCTCCTACTCTTTTCAACCTTCCGCCAACCTTACATTTACAAAATAAAATTAATAAAATTTACAAATTTTCATCAAGGGACTAAACCATTTTGTAACACGACAGTATAATAATTATTCTGTTTTGTGAACTGAGAGGATGGCGCAGCGCTTCATCGCCCTGCCGTACCAATCGCCACTGATATTATGATCTTAATATTTATATTGTTTTACTCTTGCTCACACTGGGTTAACTAAGTTCAAATAAGTTCAAAATACAATATGCCCTTAATATCTGTGAAACTGCATTTTATAAAAAAGAAAATATTACCTGTGATTAGAGATGGTAAGCACAAAGCTAGCATAAAAATTCCTAAAAATATTTTTATATTAAAATTTTTGTAATTATTTCCTGTTTAGTACTTTCTTATGCCCTGGTAAATGGAAAAATATAATTTTTTGGATTTTTAATTTTAGTGAATTTAGCGAGGTAGTATCAAGAAAAGTGTTCGAGTATTTCGTAAAAATTATGGGAGAAAGTAAAAGTTTAACGACTGAAATTCGTGCGAATGTGCTTCTTTTATACGGTGAAAAAAAATCGAAAACAGAAATTTCAGAATATTTAAAAATTTCGAAGACTACAGTACATAGTGCAACCGGTACTGACAAGGAGAGTAGGACTTTAAAATACACCACAAATTAGACAAAAAATTAATGAATTTATAGTAGGATTTGGCGTAAATTGCAAATATATAAACTAATTTTTAAGGATCATTTAAAAATACGCGTAAAAACAGCCAAAATGTGCAATCGTACATTTCATTTATTAAAGAATTTTTGGGTATAATTTACACTTGAAAATTACATGTGTAGAAAATAAAGAACTAGGAGAACTATTAATTACCCGGGAGTTGTCAGCCAATTTTTACCACGATTAGATGACTAGATTTTAGAGTAGATCCGAGATTTGCGGTGGTTGCGTTTGTTAAAACTGGCTCTACGCTCCAGGCCGTTTTGACAACCTCTTGTACTCACTAAAAATATCCCCCTAGACCAGTCCTACTCGGCAAATAAATTTATAACATAATGTTATCAGTAATAAATTGTAATCCAACTGTGAGTAGCCCCGCTGACATAGATCTGGCAGGCCAAGAAGTGCGACTCAAGCTGAGAATTAACGTACGTTTAGTATTACTATCTAAATGTAATCGAATATTGACGATACCTGAATTTAATCGGCGCTATAAAAATTTCGTTTCTGGAAGTACAGTAAAAATTGATTAATAAATGGGAATTTTGGCCGTGTTGCCAAACGAAAATCACTTTTAAAACCAAAAAACAAGAAGATACGACTACAGAGGGTACTAGCTTATAAGAATTAGATAGCAGAATAATGGAATGCTATGTTGTGAAGTGGAGAATCCAAGTTTGAAATGTTTACTCAAACACGAAAAATTTATGGTAATCACTGCATCGAAAGAATGTTACAGGACTGTATTGTACCTCCGTTATAATATAATAAATAATATGAAAATATCAAGTTGGTATTTATGTTAGTTACCTTCCATCTGTTTTACATTTGTAATTTTCGACTAGGTTATTTTATAGTTTTATTATGAATCTTACTTGGACAGAAAATGAAAAGCTCCAACTTTTGGAAGCTCTCCGAAAATATGGAGTTCACAATTTGGAAGTTATAGCAGACCATGTTGGTTCCAAAACAGTTGCAGAAGTTAAGTATGCAATTTACTTATACGAAAATGCCGCCAGAGAGTCTCTGAAAGAAGTTCGCTCTGCAAGTAGAAATGCACCAATTGATCAATGAAAAATAATGAATAAAATAAAAATAATAAAATAAATAAAAATAATGATGATTATAACAAATATTGAATTGAACAAGTTCGATTCGAAAATACAAAATTACTCCTCACATTTCAGTGTATTCTGCCAATTTCAAAAACTGAACTACAGTAGGGCCTCGTTAATCCGGAGAGGCAAAAACAAGACCCTTTCCGGATTATCGAGGCGTCCGGATTATAGTATGCCATATTAAATGTTAATAAAACACATGTTTAACCTTAGTTTCTTCAATCAATTTTTAAATTATAGCATATAGACAAAATGTACATGTTCAAAATTACAACTATGTAAGGAATTGACACTACGTATTACACGAAAGGCGATAAACAAAAGACTGACGGCGCATTGGCTCATGACAGCCCCCTCACCTACACGCTGCCAGGCCTCCCCCGCGAATCCCATTGCCCGGCCGGATTACAGCGATCACCGAACAAGCGAGAGTCCGGATTACCGAGGCCCTACTGTATTAGCAAAAATATATTCAAATACAAAGATCTAAAAATATCGTTATTTATTATTTACATTAGAAAATATTTTTGTGTAAAAAATTTAGATTTGTGTTTATTTTCAAAATAAACCAGTTACTCAGACTACGTCAACATTATTGATCTAGGCAGCTCAGGGTTGACAGCTAAATTTTTTGATGATTTTGTGATATCGATAGTCAAAATTTTAGTAAAATGAAATTGAAAGAATCTGATGAAACCAAAAATTCAAACAAATCCGAAGTACCAGAAGATTGTTGTGGCAAACCAAAACGGAAACGACGCTGCGATGCTGGAAAAAAACGGGGACCAAATAAAAAAAAGCGTGGCTGCCCTCGTCCTCCATCGTGTGGATCGTGTGGTAGACAGGATGTAGACTTTAATAATGGAGAAATGTGTGCCAGTAATACATCACATTCCTCAATTCGTGGTTCTCCCGATAAGAAACGTCGCCGTAGAAACCCAGTAATCGCCGTAACACTAAAAATTAACCTAATGTGTACTATATAAACATTAAAATTTATATATTTAAATGACATTTTACTTCTAACCCAGAACATTTAGCATTTTTGATCTAGAAAAAAATATTGTAAATCTGAAAATTGGCTTAAAGAATCTTCAATCATTTAAAGCTTTCTGAATATCAAAATGTGTCCAATTTGGTCGAAAATTGATGGAGATTTGTTTTTTAAGTTATTTTTTGCCATTTTGAAAAAAGCAAATTTCGACGCGCTATTTTTGCAATTTGAATGAAGAAAGACTTGATTAACTTTCGATAAAATTATTGAAACTATGTACATCATAAGTAATGCAAAAAATAGTATATTTGCTGCAAATATACACGTAAATTTAAAAAAATATATTAGATCCAAACAAACATTATTTGATGTAAGAATATATTATTTCATTGAAATAAAAGGGTAAACTTAAGATGAATTAATAATTTATTTGAAATTTAAATTAAATCCAAAAAGAAAATCTACTTAACATATTCTATTTAAAAATGCAGGAATATCTGTCTGTTTCATTTGAAAGTCTCTGAAATAGTAATGTTTGATTCAAATATAAATTAACTGATACATTTGATTCAAGCGTACGCGCGCCCACCTCGATAATATGCAAGAGTGTCTTTATGGTTTTCACTTCATTTCTAAGTGCAATCGTAATAAGAGTAGTGGCTGTATACATTGTTTTGTATACGTAGTACATGTGATTGACATAGCGCGTCTGTGCCTAAAGGGTAGGTAATTTTTACATTATTATTGTGCATAAAATTATAGTACTTATAATTTTATGTGTTATTGTAAATCATAAATGTTGTAAGATAAAGTTTTAGATATACAGTTTTGAAAACTATTTTTGACATATAAACATCACTTTTACAAAAATACTTTTCAGACATTTTTGGTAGATAATTTCCTTGTCTTCATTTTTGTTTATATATATTTTTTTATTCGCCGCTTCGTTTTCGACCGAGAGTGACTTAAAGCAGTCTCGGTAAAAATCGCATAAAAATCTCCTGAGAAAACCACCTTTAAGTCACTCTCAGTCGAAAACGAGGCGAAAAACTAAAAAATTTATATGAACAAAAATAAAGACTATGAAATCTGCGACAAAAAAATTAACGCCCGAGTACTTTTGTGAGTAACTGTATAATCATTACTAATAATCATTTATGTTTTATGTTTCAACCTGAGCGGTTTCAATAAAAAACATTCAGAAGCTCTAAAAACCTCTATGGTTTGCACACTTAAATACGTATAGAAATAATTATTTTGTTGCAATCGACTGAAAGAAAATGATTATTTAGTGCTAGCAGCTAAAATTATTGCCTTATTTCCGAAAGAAGTTGTAGGGACATATGTTGTCCCGGCAATAAGAAAGAAAGACTCCAGAACCGGAAAATCTATTTTACCAAAGGGACAATTGATATCAAAAGTTAACAATTTGGTTAATGTAAGTGGTGAAGATATACCCATTAGAAAGAAGAAGAGTGATTCAGCTAAAAGTAATGAAGACAACGCTGTGTTAAAAAAGACTCTAAAGGAACCAAACTTAGGTAGGTATTTATGTTATCTGTATTGCATATTTCATTTTCTACACTTGCCAAAAAATTAAAAATAAATGAAACTCTGAAACAATTTATTCTAATATTTTGTGAACAAGAAAGTGTAAATGCTCTTGAATGATGTTTTGAGTCTCGACCTGAACGGTTTCGACAACATACATCATTCAAGTACTAAAAATTTGTATTTGACGCACTTAATATAAAATAAAATATAAAAATCTATCTATAATAAATGGAATAAATCTATCTATAATAAATTCTCGGTTTCAGATGCCTATGATAAGAGCGAAGATGTGCTTTGGTAACAACAGTAAACCATGGGCAACAGTTTTGGAGAAATGGAATATCACATACGAAATTAGAAAAAATACAAGGGCTATCACTATAAGTTCTAAATAATTTAATGAAATAATTTTTTAATCTTAATTTAAATAAAATGTAGGTTTGTTTCATTTAAAATACGATGTGTTACAGTCGGTATCATTATTCTAGGCGAAATATGTATATAAATACTGAATGTTTCATATGGAATGTATAAACAGGTTTCGTAAGTGGAACAAATCTCCGTTTCCGCCGACTTCAAAATTAATGTTTAAATTTTGTAGCGGGGGGGGGGGAGGAGTCTGAGAATTTGTTGTTGAATGAAGAAGAAAAAATTGCTTTTTTCCTTTTTAAAGGGAACAGTATAGTTTTTAAAGTAAGGTACTTTTAATATTAATTTTTATTTTTAGAATTTTTTTACAGTCAGGGGGTTTTAAAATTTTTAATTTTTTATTAACTAAGGTTAAACTATTACATTATTTAAGTAAATTTTCAAAATGACTACCCTCATTTTCAATACACGGTTTTGATTGTTTTAAAAGATGTATTAATTAAAAAAATAATTTTTCAATAAAATTAATTAATTTAATTTTTTGTTTTGTAGCTGCTTTCTTTATTATTTTCTGATTTTCCGTGAAAAGAATTGGTTTTTCAAAAAAATTTTACTAGACAAGAGTTGTAGCCCGTTAAATTTCCTATCCGGAATAGGACGTCAGAATTTTTGTAAATTTTCGTTTAAAAGATACAAGAATTTTGAAAATAACCAAAGTAAACAAATCTCGAATTTTTCTTCATTTTTTTACTTACTTTAATTTCTAACTCAAAAGCCGTTAAGTTTAGACAATAAAAGGTTTAAATTTAGTTTGTAAAAAATATTTTTTTTTTAATTTTAATATCTATTTTTAAAAAAGAATCCGACGAAGGCTGATTAATTTTTCAGGGTTTAAAATAAATATTCACTTTGAAATTAAACGAGAAATCTGGAATCCATTCCAAAATCAATTTTTCCAAATTATTTCAATTTTTATAACATCATGGAAACAAATAATATCATACGAATTTAATAAGCACTAGAGATAATATTATATTATATTTTTTTTCAAAATATAATTTTTAATAATTTATTCCAGTAATATTCTACTAATATTCCAGTATCTAGCCTGGTAATTCAGATCACAATTTATTGCAAAAAATGAAATGCTGTAGTTCAAACCTTGTTTGGCTTATCTTAGGCTTAAACTTCCAACTGACATCGAAATACCGACCCTTAAACCTAGCAATCGTGATTGATTTGTCATCGTCTGTATTGTAGTGATATTTTTCATAAACCACTTTTCCTTACCACGCACGGCGTAGCTCTGATATGCGAGAGTAGAGAAACTTTTTAGGGTGGTAGGTTCAATGTTCGTTAAAAAAAATCTTAATACCAGAATTCGATTTTAAATTATTTGCAGTCGAAATTATTTTAAGCTGCAAAAATTTTTAAACTTGATCAAGCATCGAACTTATAATTTCAAATTATCAACCAAATTTCTTCTAATCCACACGTCGCTCTTTTAAATATAATTTCATACACAGTAAAAAATTTTGTCGTGTAAAACATCTAGTGTAGTTGGTAAATAATTTAGTGTTAATTTTTAGTGTATAATTTCTCTCTACTTTATATTTCACACTAAAATGATTAATTCTAACTAGACGCTAAAATAAGCGCTATGTAGAGTGAATCTCAACCTTGATAGATCGAATCTAGTAGGTGTTAGGTGACATTACTATAATTACCGATGATAAAAACGCAAAAATGGCACATTTTATCAAAGTTTGTTGCCGGTGATTCCCGGATAAATAAAAACGTTGACCATTTGCTATTGAAGATTACCTCCGTGTTAATATAAAATTACATTCATCCGAGTGCAGTGAGCAAGTTAATATTGTTCTAGTGTTTCAGTTCAAATATTTTTTTAGTGTTGGAAATTAATGGAAAATCGTTGGAATTTAACGTATTAAAAGAATTTCCAAGATTTCTCCATCATTCGTGGTCTGTAAGTTTTATTATCTTTATGTGTTTGTACTGTTACTGAAATATAAAATTTTGCTTTAGATCGAGGAAGATTTTCAACAATTATATCCAGGTATTCAAATAAATTTTGAAGAGATATTTGGTCAAGATATAAGATAAAATTATTAAAAATACCAAACTACCGTAATATACCCGAACCCTACAGTTATTTCAGAATATGAAACGGAATTCAGTAGTATGTGAAGTTGTTATTATTTTTAACATTAGATTTATGAACAATTTTTTTTTTAGATTGTTGGAATAGGGCAACTAAAGTATTATTTCTCTTCCAAGTAAAACAATAAGAGGAAACGTATCAAAACTTATGCAACGCTGACGGACAAATTAATTACTCTTCAACCTGCAAGTTATTGTAAAATACAGTGGACGCCGCTTATTGGAATCATGGTTCAAGTTATCATTCGAGTATTATTATCACTTTCACGAAGAACGGGCTGAAGGAATATGACTACAAGCAAAAAATATCCTTTATTTCAAAAATTGGGTTTATGTTATTAATTGTTTTTCTGATGTTTTCTTCTACCGAAAATGGAGTCCGTTTGCAGTTACAAGCATTTTTTTAAATTTTTCACACAAATCGGGGAACCACCCAGACTTGACTGGTGTATTATAGCAGAAAGTTGCCAGAATGTTGACAACGCACTATGATTTAATCTGTTCTATTTTAAAATTTCACAATATGCGACATAAAAAATGTTTTTTGATAAAAATAATTTTTTGTGTTTTAATATTTTTAATTATGTAATATATATTTATAGTAATAAGTACTCTAATTAATGTGTTTAATTCACATGTGGTCAGGTAAATTTTACATCTAAATAAAGAAATTTTTACACTACAATATGTATTTTATTTATAGGTATAGTGTATTACTAAACCCTAGATTAATTTAAAATATACCCTAATTGGTGTTTTAATTCAATCTATTCATCTAAAAAAGTACTTATACTAGAGTTAATAAATTATCTGTTTAGTGTGTTTATCTAATATAATTATACACAAAATAGTGAAAATTAATTTAAATTTTCATTTTATTTTAACACTAAATTTTGTTTTGTGTACCCGAAATAAGGTTAAAATTTTAACAAATTTTGGTGAGCTCTTTACACTACACTTGATTAAAACTTTTAGTGAAAAATTTACACTAAATTGAGTGGACCTATATGAACACAAGCTAGTGTTTTTTGGTGTAAAATATTTACTCTGTAATTTTTACTGTGTAAATCCGAATATTTCAATTAAATTACTATCAAGTCCAAAATTAAAATTAACCCCAATCAAACAAAAATCACTCATAAAAAAAATTCAAATTTAATCATTGCAAAAAAATCCAAAAATCTCGGCTGCGGCCACTTTCGATCAAAAATACTCTCAATCAAAATTCGAATCACAATACTCAAAATAATTTCACTATTTCAAAAAAAATATTTCTTACAAAATATTAAAAATCCACGGAGCCAAAAGTCAATCAACCACTCTGGCGGCCATCTTCTGCAAAAAAGCCCCTACTTTTCTCAACCTTGTAACAAACCGCCCATAAATTCGCAAGCATAAACAAAGGTAATTTATGCAAATTTAGCATAAACGCAATAAGCGACCGATCAAAATCTTTTATTTTATATAAGTTACCTTTTTCAAATTGCGAATATAAATAAGTAAAACGTAATTAGTTAATAATTATACAATTAAGATAAATATGTAAAAAGGATGGGAAGCGCATATTTCAAATTATATTAAAACGGCCACAAAGTTTCACAACTTAAGTGGTTGACGAATTTAACCTAAGGACTTAAGAGGGATTCATGAATTATGGGACAGATATGTCTTTTTAAAAACTAATTAGAACTAACGAATTTTGACCTTATTGACTCTAAATTTGAGGAAACCGAACATACAAAGTTCAAACTTACACTAAAAAAAAGCGTAATCTTTTTGCTAGAAAAATCTCATGTTATGTGCCAAAAATCTTGCAAAATAACTAAGAATTACGTTATTAAACTAAAAATCAATTAAGTTGAGAAAAACTATAAAATTAATTTTTAAATAAACACATTTTAAACCATGAAAGTTAAACAAACCAGTCACCTCAAAACTTTTCTAAAACTATATAGTAAAAATTCAAATTATAAATAACTATTGGAAATCACTGGTTAAAACTTAAAAATAAGGGGAAGATGAGAGCAAATTCATTAGAATATCGATTTGAAGTGACCGTCTCGACAACTAATTGATATGTGTTAAAAGATTTACCTTCACAAACAGTGAATAACAAACATTCTTCTAATAACGTACACACAAGCTTGAAATTCAAGTCAACTTTTTGGGTGCACTGATTTAAATTCGACGTTCGCGAATATTTTTGCTAAAATTCTTGATTACAATCAATATATATGTTAACCTGATTTTGGGCGATGCAACAAAAATGTCATTCATGAGTTTTCACTATTAGAAAAGTCAATTAACTGCAAAAATTTGCCAATTTTTCAATCAAAATCGAATATGATTATTCCCTATCCATAACAACAATTAAAAACGATAATGCCAATTTTTATAATTAAAAATCTAGTTTTTGTAAACCAAAAATTTGTCAACGAATACACATCAACCTTATTGACATGTATTCCAAAATTTCATATAAATAGAGCAGGGTCCCTTAAGGCACCAGTTCATCTCCGACAAGACGCGTAATCCAACCTGCCCGTTCGTTCCGGGTATTAAATAAAAGTGTTGTGCTAATTCATAATTAAATTTTTTTTTTAAGTATTCATAATAAGATTTTAATTTTTTTTTAAAAGTGTTCATAATTAAATAATTTTTTTTTCTAAAGTATTCATAATAAAATTTCATTTTTTTAGTATTCATAATTGAATTTTAATTTTAATTTTTTTTTTAGTGGTTCAAATAATTTTTCTTTTAAATCTTTTTTTTGTTTTGTTTTGTGCGCTTTCCAACGACTAAAAAGGTAATGACCAAATTTTTATATTTAAAATTGTATGTTTTTTTTTATTTAGGTGAGTCCCAACGATTTCAATGTAATTTTTATCTTTATAACAGAAAGTTAACTTGGTAAATTAATTCTCAGCAATTATTTTTTTTTATTATATTTTATTTTGTAATTATAATTTTTTTGTACCGTTTTTTTCATTATATTTTTTTTTGTGTTAAATAAATTAGTTGTGATTTACATGTTCTTATTCTTTTCTTGTTATTAAAAAGGCGATCGACTTGGTAATAATCCTACGTCTCCGATCTTCAATTTAAAAGTTTGAGCCCGGCTTATAAACAGGCTCTGGTGGCAGCGAAATTAACCTTCAGTTAACACACAACGGCGGCGATTATTTAATTAATCAAAGCCTACCCGTGTTACAACCTTTCGCCAACCTTACATTTACAATATAAAATTAATAAAATTTACAAATTTTCATCAAGGGCCTAAACCATTTTGTAACACGACAGTATAATAATTATTCTGTTTCATCACCGTGCCGTGCCGTACCAATCGCCACTGATATTATCATCTTAATTTATTCATATTGTTTTACTCTAGCTCATACTAGGTTAAGTGATTAGAGATGGTAACACAAAGCTACCATAAAAATTCCTAAAAATATTATTATATTAAAATTTATGCCCTCGTTAATAGAAAAATATAATTTTTTGGATTTTTAATTTTAGTGAATTTATACGGCGAAGGAAAATCGAAAAAAGAAATTTCAAAATATTTAAAAATTTCAAAGACTACTACATAGGAGTAGGACTTTAAAGTACACCACAAATTAGACAAAAAATTAATGAAATTATGGTAGGATTTGGCGTAAATTGCGAATATAAAAACTAATTTTTGAGGATCATTTAAAAATACGCGTAAAACCAGCCAAAATGTGCAATCGTACATTTCATTTATTAAAGAATTTTTGGGTATAATTTAAACTTGAAAATTACAGATGTAGAAAACAAAGAACTAGGAGAACTATTAATTACCCGGGAGTTGTCAGTTAATTGTCAGTTGTCAGTTGTTAGTACGATTAGATGACTAGATTTTAGGGTGGATCCGAGATTTGCGGTGGTTGCGTTTGTTTTAACTGGCTCTACGCTCCAGGCCGTTTTGATAAACTCCTGTACTCACTAAAAATATCCCCCTGGACCCGTCCTACTCTGCGAATAAATTTATAACATTATGTTATCAGTACTGATGCTGCAATCTAATTGTGAATCTAAACGTAATCGAAGATTGACGATACCTGAAATGCGTACAGAACTTAATCGGTGCTATAAAAATTCCGTTTCTGGGAGTACAGTAAAAATTAATTAATGCGAATGTTGGCCGGGCTGCCAAAAGAAAATCACTTCTAAAATCAAAAAACAAGAAGATGCGACTACAGAGAGCACTTAGCTTATAAGAATTGGACAGCAGAATAATGGAATTCTATGTTGTGGAGCGAACATAATCCAAGTTTGAAATGTTTACTCAAAAACGAAAAATTTATGGTACTCACTGCATCGAAAGAAAGTTACAGGACTGTATTGTACCTCCGTTATGGTAGGGGAATGCTTCTCGGCGTCTGGCCCAAAAACAGGCGAATTCACATGTTAATAATTTAAAATACTACTAATTTTATTAAGTTTGGGTAATTAAATGAAACATTCAATTTTAGCACACCTTGATAAAATCGCAGGGAAGTCCACAGTAAAGTAAAATAAACATAATATGAAGATAAATGAAATGGATATACTCGACTAAGAACATTGGAGGTCTTTTATAATATAATAAATAATATGAAAATATCAAGTTGGTATTTATGTTAGTAACCTTCCATCTGTTTTACATTCGTAATTTTCGACTAGTAGTCCGGTCAATCTAGACATTCGAAGGTACACTAATTCCCAAAAAGCTGAAAATTGGTAAAATTGTTCAAAACATAATTATAAATGAAATTTAAAAAGTCCTCATCGATCCGGTACGTGGAAAAAATTTATTCGACGTCAAAGGTAAAAGAAATTGTTTTTTTGCGATTTTCAGCAAAACGGTAAGTTTTATCATAAAATTATCTCAGACAAAAATTGTAGATCATGTAATTATCTATAAAAAATGTATCAATACTTTTTTCCTAAGAAATGAGTTTATGAATGTTATCACGTTTATGCAATCGTTTCTGTTGGTCTTTCGCATCACAAAAAAAATTAAAAAATAGTGTTGATGAAAAGTTCAGTACCGGCTACAGACAATATTTTCGTAAAAACGATGAAGACAACGTCCAGGACAATGACAGGTTTGACGACGATGTTAATTCGAATGGCGATGATGATGAACTACATTGAATAAATTCTGTTTTTTTCGTATTTGTACTCTTTTTTCTCTTAATTTTAAGTTAACTTTTAAACAAGTTATGACTTTGGTTTTAACCATGTGAAAAAGCATCTCAAACTCAATCCGGATCGGCAAAAAAATTGAAAATGAGTTTTTAACAGCTAAGACCCCTTTTTTCGTAGACCAAGTCACATATATTGAATATAATTAATATAATATTATAATTCAAATATTTTTACTTATATTACAGCTTCAGTGATGTATGTATTGTAATGATATTTTTTTTTGCAATGCGTGGCAAACTTCAAAATAACCACCAATCTCTACGGCTTCCAAGTCGGAGAGCTAAGACTTCTCAGGAGCGGGTTCAAAATTCCAAAATAAATTACCAATCAACGAAATCCAATTTAAATAAGATTCTGATCAATCCAAAAAACTTAATAAATTCTCCAAATTAAATCCTCTTCAAAAATAATTAAAATAAAAATTCATGTCCAAAAATTAAATTATTACAAAATAAATTCTTGTTTCGTAAATAAATTCAAATTTAATTCAATGTAAAACCTTACTGCGCTCGTACTTTTAACTTTTACGCGTATCCAAATCGCCTTGTTATCACCATCTGGCCACACGCTCGTACAAATGCAAATGTAACTTTTAATTCTTCCAATTTTAAACCAATTTCAACTTTAAATAATTCAGATCCAATTTTTAATTTCAATTGCTCTTTCCAAATTTTACCAAATCAATTAAATCAATCCAAACTACTAATTCAATCAAAACCATCAAATCAACTACCGCTCGGTAGCAAAATTATCCAAAAATTACGCAATAATGCATTCGCATCAAAATTCACTTTATTCAATCAAAAATAATTCAGTACTCACAAATATCATTCACAATTTTAAACTTATATCAAAAAAATCTCAATAATCGCCTCGAGCTAACATGACACAACATGCTCGGGCGGGCGCTGTCGGCGCAAAAGCCAATATCCTCGTCGATTCGCCTCCACCTGTCTAATTCTCCAATCTTACAACTTAAAATTATTTAAAACAAAATAAAACTTTCATCAAAATGTACGGGGTAGGTGCGAATCCTCTTTTTCACCACAGTATATACGTGGCGTACGTATGCATATGATGACAATTCCAACTTTTCCAACTTTTTGAATCGTTATATCTCAGAAACGGTGGCTCTTAGGAAAAAAGTATTCATTCATTTTTTATAGATAATTATATGATCTACAATTTAGTCTAAACTTATTTTATGATAAAACTTACAGTTTTGCAGAAAATCACGAATACCAATTTTTTTGATCTTTGACCTCGAATAACTTTTTTTCCACGTACCGGATCGATGAGGACTTTTTAAATTTCATTTATAATTATGTTTTGAACAATTTTACCAATTTTCAGCTTTTTGCAAATTACTGTACCTTCACTCTAATTTTTTGTACTAATTTGACCGGACTATAGGTTATTTTAGAGTTTTATTAGGAATCTTACTTGGACAGAAAATGAAAAGATCCAACTTTTGGAAGCTCTCCGAAAATATGGAGTTCACAATTTGGAAGTTATAGCAGACCATGTTGGTTCCAAAACAGTTGCAGAAGTTAAGTATGCAATTTACTTATACGAAAATGCCGCCAGAGAATCTCTGAAAGAAGTTCGCTCTGCAAGTAGAAATGCACCAATTGATCAATGAAAAATAATGAATAAAATAAAAATAATAAAATAAATAAAAATAGTGATGATTATAACAAATATTGAATCGAACAAGTTGGATTCGAAAATACAAAATTGCTCCTCACATTTCAGTGTATTCTGCCAATATCAAAAACTGAACTATTAGCAAAAATATATTCAAATACAAAGATCTAAAAATATCGTTTTTTATCATTTACATTAGCAAATATTTTTGTGTAAAAAATTTAGATTTGTGTTTATTTTCAAAATAAACCAGTTACTCAGACTACGTCAACATTATTGATCTAGGCAGTTCAGGGTTGACAGTTTAAATTTTTGATGATTTTGTGATATCAATAGTCAAAATTTTAGTAAAATGAAATTGAAAGAAACTGATGAAACCAAAAATTCAAACAAATCCGAAGAACCAGAAGATTGCTGTGGCAAACCAAAACGGAAACGACGCTGCGATGCTGGAAAAAAACGGGGACCAAATAAAAAAAAGCGTGGCTGCCCTCGTCCTCCATCGTGTGGTAGACTCTGATAATGGAGAAATGTCTGACAGTAATTGAATGGCTAATTGCAGAAAGGGGACATGTCACATTTCCAAAAATGTTCAGGAAATAAAAAAAACTGTGTGATTACTTAAAAGTCAATCTTTTTTATTCAAATTTTTGGCAAGACATGCCTTAGAAGATCTACTTCGAATTAGGATATAATGCATTTAATTTTTGTTTTCTCAATTAGATCAACTGCCAAATTAGAGATATGGACATGTGTCTTTTCTGCAGTAAAAGACAAAACAATTATTTTTTTTTAAGTATTTTATTAAAAAATAGTAAAAATACAGTATTATTCATCGTTGTCTTCATTGTCCTTAATTGGCTACGCTGTAATTTCTTTCCAAAATCCTTCATAAGCACCTGGGATGAATTTGATCGTATTTTTTATATCAGCCATCTTCTTTTTATTAATTAATCGGATTCAGATAAATTTGCGTTTTTAATGACACCAATGTATTTATTTAATATTATGAATAATAGGTTAAGATAACATGTACTATGTTTAACCGACAGACTAGCAGTTTGCTATCATTTTACTGCAAAAAAAATTATATGTCCTGGACAAGTCCTGTTTATGTAGTAACTGAATTCTTTAACAGCTCACAGTATCAAGAGGAATAATATAATATGTTACATTTTTGCAGTACATTGTGCGTCTAGGCATCTAGATTAGCAAAATATCAAAATTTCAATTTCATAAAAAATGTGACATGTCCACTTTCTGCAGTTAGCAATTCAATTATTCATCATGTTCCACAATTTCACTCGACTATAAACGTCGCCGTAGAAATTATAATCAACGCTACCGTACCTCTAGAAATTAACCTAATGTGTATTAACTATTAATATTATGAATAATAAAATTTATATCTTTAAATTAAATTTTACTTCTAGCTTTGGATATTTAACATTATTTGACTAAAAAAAACATTGTAATTCTAAAAAATCAGAATTTGTCCAATTTGGTCAAAAATTGGAAGGGATGATTATTTTTGTGCCTTTTTGCAAAAATCAAATTTTAACACGCTATTTTTGCAATTTTCTCGAAAATAAAGTCCCGCAAAAAAAATGTTAAATAGCAACCTAGATTTAAACCTTTTATTGTCTAAAATCAACGGCTTTCGAGTTATGAATTAAAGTAAGTAACAAAATGTTGAAAACTCGCGTTTTTTTTGATTTTTTTCGTAATCCTCTATCTTTTAAACGAAACATTTTACAAAAAATCTGACGCCCCGTTCCGAATAGGAAATTTAACGGACTACAACTTTTGTCTAGTAAAAATTTTTGAAAAACCAATCCATTTCACAGAAAATAATAAGGCAGCTACAAAAAAAATTAAATTCACGAAATTATTTTTTTTTGTAATATTTTATCTAAAATAATTATGTAGATCACTAAAAATCTTTTTATTTCAGCTTTTTTTATCCTTATTTTAACTAATCCTAATTTTAACAATATACCCGGTTTGAAACCAGAGCTTTTTCTCCATTTCAGATAACAATAAATAAAGTTGGTTTCAAACAACAAATTCAAAGTTAGAGAACTTTTAGAATAGAGTGTATTGTATATTTTTATTTAAACAAAAGAAACCAGTTACGCAGGCTACGTCAACGTTGTTGATACGAAGCTGAGCGGTGTTGACAATTTAAATTTTTGATATTTACTACCTGTTTAAAATTTTAGTGAAATGAAATTAAATAAAATATCGAAACCCAAAGAAACCAATAAAACCGAAGATGCAAATAAAACCGAAGAACCGGAAGATGGCTGTTGCAAACGAAAACGACGCTGCGATGCTGGAAAAAAGCGGGGGCCAAATAAAAAAAAGCGTGGCTGTCCTCGTCCTCCATCATGTGGATCGTGTGGTAGACAGGCAGTAGACTCTAATAATGGAGAAATGTCTGACAGTAATACCACAGAATGTAATACATCACATTCCTCAATTCGTGGTTCCCCCGATAAGAAACGTCGCCGTAGAAATCCTAGTAATCGCCGTAACACTAAAAATTAACCTAATGTGTTGTCGTGGTTCAAAATGGTTGCGACCCACCCTGTGCATATTGATAAAAATTTTGTTTGTAAATAATTTTGAGTTGCAAGACTGTAAAAATTGGACAGGTGGGGGCGAACCGACGAGGAAATTGGTTTTTTTGCCGTTGAGCCGCGCGAGAGAGCGAGCGGGCCGATTTATGGCTTGTTAATTTTTGACTCAAGTGATTTATTTTTGAGATTTGTGATATTTTTGAAGTTGTGAGTTATTATTTTTGATTGAATAAATGATTTTGATGCGAATGCATTAATTGCGCAATTTTTGGATTGATTTTGATAAATTTGGAGTTTGGATGATTTTTATGAACGGCTACAGAACGGTAGAAAATTTGGATTGATTTGATTGATTGGATAAAGTTTGGGAGAAGCAATTAAGGTTATAAATTTGAATTTAAAATTGGAAAATTTGAAATTACATTTGTTCGAGCGTGTGGTAGATAAAAAGATAAGCCGACGATTTGGATAGGCATAAGTTCGAAAGTGTAAGCCCATTTAAAATTTAACATAAAATTATATTTGAAATTATTTATGATTATGGATTGGATTTATTAATTATTTTTTTGAGAAGATTATTTTCGAAGAAATTATTTGTTTTGCATTGGATAAAATTCTTTTAGTTAATTTGAAAACGCAGGAACCCTTCACCCTTGAAAATTCCCAACTGCTCCCGCAAAGAGTTGACTCGAGTAAATAAACAGTGCGGCTAGAAAATAACATTACATCTTTTTGGCACCACGGCGCAGGGACGTTTCGTTTTTTTTTTGAAATAGTCTAAGATGGATAACATATTAGCCTTTTTAAAGGAGCAGGACAAAAAGCAGGACAAAAATACGAGGGAGTTAAAAGAAAGCATAGCAAAAATTGAAACAAAGTTAAATGAACAAGACAAAAAGCAGGACAAAAACACAAAAGAGTTAAAAGAGAAAGTAGAAGGGGTTTTGAACGAAATAAAACAAAATTTAGTTACTATGGAAGGGGAAATTAAAAACACAAATGCAAGGGTTGATCAGGTTGAGTTAGAATTAGGTAATATAAAGGTGGATTTAATGCCATTAAGAGAATTGGGGGGAAATTTAAATTTGAAAAAAAAAAGATTAGAAAAAGAGATTAGTGAAAGGATGGAGGAATTAACAAGGGGAGAAATTCAAAAATTGACAGGGAAAATAAATGAAATGGGGATAGAAATGAAAAGAGAATCTGTAGGTAATATGCAGGAGGAAATAAAAAAGGCCACCAAGACCTTGCACAAAGATATTTTTGACCAAGTTATAAATAAAACGGTAGAAAATGGTGCACTATTAGAAAAAGCTGAAATAATAAATGAGATAACAACTCAAAGGGATGAAATAGTGGAAATCAAACAAACAGTACAGTGGCATGACCACAATATTGAAAAATTAAAAAAAGAAATTAGCACTAATCAAGAAACAACTAAAGGGAAAATTGATGCACTTAGGATGGGAAACCAAACGTTTACATTCGGTCCCATGAATAGTACGATGGGCAAAACAATACAGGGAATGTCATGTTGTTTCAGTAAAGATCAAAAATTTAAATTTTATGGGCATTCATTAAATGGGTTAAATCCGAAACAGTTCATTAAATATGCTAGACCCATTGCGGAATTGGCTGATCGCCAACAGTTGAAAACCCTCATAGGGACAATGTTAAAAGGAAATGCGGAGGAGTGGTACGGAATCGTACAAGAACAGTTTCATACTTTTGATCAGTTTTCTAAGTTGTTCTTATCAAGGTACTGGAACAATAAGGGAGTGGGTGTAGTATTTTGTTCTGTTCGGCACCCACAAGGAAATATGAGTGAGCGTTATGTTCAAGAAACCGTTAAATTTTTGAGACTTCTTGTGTATCGTGATCAAACATCATGGGTCAATTATATTCCGTTAGTGGAAAAGTTTATAAACGACACGCCGAGCTCAGTTACTGACTATTCTCCCCGGTTCATTATGTTCAACGAACATCCAGAAAGACCATGGGTTGTGGACCAAGACATCGATTACTATGAAATATTAAAACAAGTTAAACAAAAATTAAAAAATAAAAGTGAGAATTACTTACGTAGGGCTAATTCAAAAATAAAAAAGAAATGTTCATTTCAAGTGGGTGATTTAGTCATTATTCGAAGTCTGAGAGTAGGGATCAGGTCTAAGGACCAATGTCAGAAACTGCAACTTCCTTTTGAAGGCCCATATGAGGTAGACCACGTTAACGAAAACACGTATTCTCTTAAATATCCAGACAGTGGAAAGATCAGGGGCAAATTTCACCTTGATATGATTTACGCTTATCACGACGCCGATGAAACCATGGGACGAATTCCTAAAATTGGAATTAAATTTTACAATAATTTTGCATCTATTAAATAGAAAATTTTAATTTCGTTTAGTTATAAAAAGAGGGGAAGAATTTTAATTTAACAATGAATTTTAATTTAGTTTATTTATCATTTTAAGAAAGGGGAAATTTAGTTTAGCAGATAATTTTGTAAAAAAAAGAAGAAAATTTTTATTATTTGAGGTAGTATAATACCTGATCACCACGAAGGGTTGTTTCAAAAACAATTTGCTGTCCTGGCTGTGCTCTCTCCATCAAATTATCTTCAAAACAAGGGGAATAAAGATGTCGTGGTTCGTTAGGTTTCTTTTGCACAATTACGATGTATTTTTGACTTCTTGCAATAACTTTGTTTTGACGAAATCTGCTGTCAACTTTATACCAGAACTTTCAATTGCCATTATCATAGGTTTGTATTCATCAGTCAATCCTGCGAGTAGAAATATTGCTAACCATTCATCATCTATAGCAAACTGAATGTTAGTCAATTTCTGTGCGGTGCTCATTATCTTGTTGACATAATCTTCGATGGAATCGCTATTTTCTAAACTAGTAGTAACCAGAGTTTTCATTAGGTTAACTTTTCGCGATAAGCCGGAATCGTTAAATGCGGACTGTAACTTTTCCCATACATCTTTTGCGGAAGTTGCGTTTTCAATATGCACAAAATTGATCGGATCAACCATTAAAATTATCATTGATTTAGCTTTCACTTCGCGTCGTAGATTAACAGCGGGATCTGTCGTCGGATCTTTACCTTCAACACAACTCCATAAATCTTCCAGTTCAAGATATGTTTTCATTGCAAATCGCCAAGTGTTGAAATTTTCTCGTCCTATCAATTTTCCAATCATTGATATACCGTTGTTTGCCATCGCGCTCGGAAAAATGTATAACTCTTGTTAATTACAATCACAAAGGGTTCGGTACAATTTTTTTTTTATTTTTTTGCGATGGCCTGAACAAATCTGTATTTTTAGAGACAACTATATGCTGGGCCCATAACCTTTTGCACAATTACGATGTCTTTATTAGATAGAACAACTAATTATTCACAACTATTCATTTACCAACATATTCTATAAGTACATGTCAAATATCAATAATAAACAACAAAACAGCCAACTTTATCTGAACTCTATCAACCAGCATGTTTCTCATTGGTTAATCCCAACAGTTTCTCTCTGCCCAACGCGATAGTTCGGGTCAATTTTGTTAAATGTCTGCAAAATAAAAAGGTTTGTTGAGGGGAAAATTATAAAAGACCAAAATGATACTCACACACGACACATTTACACCTAATTATTTTGTGATAAGTTAAGGGAACAGCTGTGCTGCGCGAGTGCTACCGAATGGTGATACCTGCAACTAAATAAATACAATAACTTGCGAAACATCCGGTACATAGAAGATAAAACTTACAATTTTTCAAAAAGACGACGAGGTTTGCAGTGCCCTTTGGATAAGCTCGCTTCCTGCGATAAGCCCGAGTGAGGTGGACGTGAAATTTTACGTCTAAAAATTTGGATATTTGCGATTTATGAAAAGCTACACCTTTTTGGAAAGCGAATTTTGTGAATTATTATTCGAGGCCGTTTTGGAAACAGTAAGAGCAATCATATTGTTTAATTTGGATGATTCCTGAGGATTTAAAGATATTCACATGTGATCAAGTAAAATTAAAAATTACAAGGACGACGCCATTTTTATAAAACTGGAGATCGACAGAAAAGTCAATGAAATTGATTTTTTTACTTACCGTAATTTTTATCTGTTTATAAGGTGTTAAATATCGACAAGAAGCGATTAGTCGGCACAATACGACGAGGTATCACAAAAATTTGAGGACGCTAACCGAATTGATTGTTAGAGATTGCACACTTAAAAAAGACGACCTGGTGGCATACAGCAGCAACAGATAAATGCCATTTGCGGCCATGATACAATAAAGTTTTAAGATATGATACTAAGGAGTCTCAGTTACGTTCGGTTCTGCGCACAACGTCACGCGGTAAGGACACGCCCACTTTATTTAAATACAGATATGGAATTTATACGGCAAATAAGGCCAATGAAATTAAAATTTGTGATTATTTTTAATTTTAAATCACAAATAAATTATTCTGCCATCATAAGGAAGAAGGCAGTGTTTGTTTAGAAATGGTTTAGGTATGGCAGTAAGTACATTTTCTTCAAAATTGAGCTATTTTTATTCATAGCTTTTTACGCTGATTTCAAAAATATAAATTACTCAATTTTGAAAAAAATGTATTTACTGCCTTCTTTCTTATAACTGCAGTATTGAAATAAAACACATTTAGTAATAAGATTATAAAATAATATTTATTTAATATCCTAAAAAACAGTTTCTCACAATAAAACATAACATTCATTAAGAAGCCAAATTAACCAGAAGGCATACATTTTAAAATTTTATTTCATTTTACTGACTATTTAATTTTACAAACTATATTAAGCCCTAAATTTTATTTTATATATTGTCAGATTTTTATTTCTTTTCTTCGCTTCAATGTTTCATCGTTAACCTTATCATACAAGTAGATTGTGCGAAATTTTATTTCATCGAATGACAGTATACAGACTTTTTTCATATTGTTCATCTCTTGCAGTTTGATTACATTAAATATTGGTTTCAAGATACCAGGTAAAATTTAATTTTTTTTCGACCACGATCGAAGTGTTGATACAGCTGGAAAAGGATATCCTTTTTTTAGCAGCAACCTATAAGCTCGAAGATCAGCGGAATGAACAACGATTGCTTTAGATACATCTTTAATTGACCATCGTGGACGTCTTTTGGGATTTTTAAGCTTTTTGATTTGCTCAGAAGTAAATGAACTGCTCAGAGCTTCGACCTCGCTTTCCAATCGTACAATCTTCTTCTTTAATTCTGCTATGATTTCATTACGGTTATCAACCTCTGTACTACTTCTAAAAATATTAAGAATATGTAGGCATATTATCACTTAATATAATAATTTAACTATAATTATGTTAATATTAGATTTGCTATAATAAAAATAAGAATTACCCTATATCTTTAGTCAAAATATTAGTTTATATAGGATTGTTATCCAGAATAACATTCACCCTCGGGAGAGTTTCTACTGCTACTACCAACACCGTTTCTAACAAATTTATAAAATAAGCCATAAGTAAGTATTTCTACTTGAATTAAAATAATAACTATACGTACTTACTCTGTTTGAATTGATCGTTCCTTTAAAAGTACATTAACCAAATTGGAACGTTTCTTTTTAGCAATCCGCTGTTGCCTTTGAGATGTAGAAGCAGTAGTAACAAAAGCTGATGGTTTCGGTAGATTTTCAGTAGGAATCACTCCTGGCTTAATCAGTGGGCAATTCCTTGGGATAGGACATCCCAGAAGTTCATATTTCAAGTTACGAGCATAATCAGTCTTTAAAATGCATTGAGCACACTCTTGAATTTTTCACGTTTACATTGTCTTTACGACTACAAGCTATTTTCCAAGCCTTACAAAGTCCCGGGTCAGTCGGAAAACGAAAAAACAGCACATCGCCTTTGTTATAATGTTTGGCTCCATCGTCCATATTACAACCAAATATTGCACACCGCATTATTAATGTAAGGTAAATTACTGATTCACAACAAATCACAAGCAAAAACAATAACAAAATTGAAAAAATTCGAAACCGTTCTGTGGGCGCGCACAGAAAACCGTATGCGTTTGAAATGTTACTTACCGCGTGACGTCACAATTAAGCAAGATGGCGCTAAACCTGCGCAATATCATACCTGGTAATTTATTGTATCATGATTTGCGGCAACAAGCGAAACAAGGTGGCGATATACCAGGTAATTCACAAGTTGTTTACTATAGTGAAATTGACTATTTATTTCAAAATTTTTATTATAAACTTTTTACATTTGCATTATAATTTTTGTCGACTTACATTATTTACACTGCAGCGTAAATTACGTTTGGGCCTTAGATATTTTGGTTTTTAAAAACAAAATAAAAGATTTTATTAAGACCTAAACTTTACTTGATGAAAGCGAATTACACTCTGCTCTGTTTGTTGACCATTTCTTACAGTTTTGAAAAATAGTCAACTTACAAAAGCTTATCTTTTAATATAATATTTCTTAGTACAAAATGATAATAATATTCTTATTACTAACTATAGCTATTCTGTGGGAAACGTAACTCCTCCGCGCCTAAGATGAAAAATTACAGTTGAATGACTTAATTTTGTAATTTGATTTCCTCTAGAGGATTAACATTTTTTGAATTTTCAACTTTTTGAATTTCAACTTTTTTAACTTTCTTTCTTAGACATGGGTAATACTTTCTACCTATATATAAAACAAAAATAAACATTATTACATAAATTAAAATTGTATAAGCACTGATATTGTCATAATGAAACGGTATTGATTTAATAGACGAAATTTTTCTTTGGGCATGTTTTAACTGTATTTCCAAATTCTTTAGTTCGTCGAGATTGATGTCGTCCAGATGAATGGGATCGATATTCATAAGGTGTTGATCATCGTTGTCTTCGGGTAGCGGGATTGGTGGTATATTAAATTGTTTATTCAATGGACTTAAATTTTGATATGTTTTTAACACTGATTTACCAATTTTAAAATTACAAGTTTTTGGAATCGTTATCAAATATGTTCCGTTTAATATTAGTTTTTCTAAGTTATTTGAACAATTGGTAGTAACCATGGTAGCTTTTACAGTTATTATTAACCACTGATTCTTTATCAATTTCTGAATTTTAGTTTTTGTTAAGTAACTATCCCGAACTTCACAATTTTTATAATTATCACTTAGACTGATTAAATCTACTTCGCACGGATTATTTTTAGTAATGAAATTCGTAACTTGTTCGTTGCACAGATAGTTTATTTGATTGATTTCTTTGCACATGTTATCACTTAATCCATATTGTTCGTCGTTCAACATTAAGAAAGGAGATTTTGGAATAATAATTTTGAAATAGGTTTTTTGTAACACAGGTGAGGAATAAAGTTTATAATAATCATATGAATTTAGTTCTACTAACGGAATTTCTAAAATGAATATTATTTGTTCTTTGCGTATATATCCTTTAATATTAATTATCGAATAATAATTGATGAGGTTCTCCTCTTCCAAATTATAAGGCAATTTCAAATTAGTTAGATGCAAATTTATTTTTGATAATTCTATTTTTAATTCTTCATGCATTATTATTGACGGATGTAATGAATTTAATTTTGCAAACGTAATGGAATTTTCAACATTATCTAAAATTTCTATTAATATTTCTACTGCCGAAAGTAATTGATTAAATATAGTATTTAACAAGACAAAACTATCTACTTCGTTAAAGTACATGGTGGTAACATTTTGCATTATGTTAGCGATTTCGTTTATTCTGGCTTCTAGCAATACTTGATTAGTTTGTAATTGATTCATTGATTTATTAAATACTTTCAATGCCGTCTCAGTAATACTAAGTTGTTGTGCGGCTATAGATTTAACTTGGTTTTCGTTATCTTTAATTTGTGAAATGGCCGCATCATATCGTTCCGCATCGGTTTGGTCTAGATTACCAGTAATAGCCTTCCAAATTGAGCCTAACCCGTTAATCAATCCGCGTGTGGGGCGTTTATTATTATCTTTACTTGTTATTGTCATTTGCTTATATTTAATTTCTACTTGTGAAAACTTATATTCTAATAAATACCTATACGTAAACATCTCATTAGCATATGCTTTTCCATACGTGGTTTCATGAAATGAAATGTTTAACCTATCGTAATTGTTAATCAAATTATTTAATTCTAATCTTAAACTAGACAAATCATAAATTTGTATCAATTTCCAATGATCAACTATATTTTGGGCTATACCTAGTTTTAATGGTAGTAATCCTTGATCATTCGAAATTTTATTTACTTCTACATTTGAACATTTTGTGAAGTGGATGGTCGCGGTGACGAGGGCGGTGGCGATGTTTCTGGAACAATGGGTTGTCTTAGATTTTTTAAATGTACTGTTCGACCTCGATTCTTATCTGAACTACCGACCTTTTGAATTATTGCTTTATTGTTAGAAAGCAATGTTTTTAAAATAAAGGGACCGTTAAATTTTTCGCCTGTTTTATTTCTTTTATATTTATAGCTCGTTTCGTAAACTACTTGTCCTACTTTGAAGGGGTTATTAATTTTATTATTCATCTTGGTTACAACTCTTTCTTTATTTTGTATTAAATTTTCATTGACTCGATCATATGTTAAAGCTAATTTTTCTTTATGTTTTTGGAGGTAATCGTTGTACATTTGTTTGTCGTAAAACAAATCATACGGATCGCGTAATTTCGTGTGACCTAATGTCAATTCCAATGGGGTTAAATTTGTACTAGAGTGTATCGAATTATTATACGCGATAATTGCGTATTTTATCAAGATGGTTATTGGTTCATTGTGATCTGTTTTTAACAATCTAATATGTTCGGCTAAAGTAGAATGAAACCTTTCTATTATACCATCTGATTCGGGATGATGAGGTGTGGTAAAGTGAATTTTGATTTTGTGCGATTCGAGTAGTTCCTCAATTATATGGTTATGAAACTCTAAACCTTGGTCTGCACTAATAGTTTCGGGTGTTCCGTAAAATGAAAAATAATTAATTAATGCATTTAATATGTCTATGGCGTTTTTCGATTTAACTTCAAGTGCTTGACCTAACTTTGTAAATGCATCAACTATCGTTAAAAATTTAGTATTTTCTACCGTGTAAACATCAATATGTAGTTTTTCAAAGGGACGGTGCGGAGTATCCGTCAACATCATTGCAATTCTTGGTGGGTTTCTTTCGTATTTACTTTTTTTGCATCTGGCGCAATTGGCAATAAATTTTGCCACATGTTCTTGCATGAGCGGGAAATAATATTTTCTTTGTAATTGTTTTAACGTTTCGGTAATGCCTCGGTGGTTTGTTTTGCCTTCGTGTTGGTTTCGTATTGCCGTTTCTATCATTTCTTGTTCGTGTAAAATTTCTCTTCTCTCCGTACAATAAATTAATTCAGGTCCACTGGCATTAAACAATTTTTGTACTACGCGATTAAATTGTTGAAATAATGTTTCGGTTTCAAAATAAATGTAATATTTTTTTGCTTCGCTCGTGTATTCTTTAAAAAATTTAATTATGCTTTCTTCGTCGTTACTATTTATCTCAACATGATATCGTTTAATTTTTCCGATGGTTTCAATTTTTACCGGTTTCATGAGTGCGTGTACTTCATAAATGAAATACTGATTTGGTTTTGAATCTATTACATCTGAACATATTTTAATATGCGCTAATTCTTTATTTTGACTAACTGAATGTATAGTACTATCTAAATTATCTAACTGTTCCATAATGGAATCTAACCCTTCTTCTAACATAATATTTTCTTCCGATAGATTATTATTTATTAACAAATCTTCTAATACATCTTCGATTTCATTTTCATCAAAATTATTCAACATGGATTCGTTTTCTATAGCGTTTAAGTCTACTTCCATTTTCTTCTCATAATTATTACTTTCTAAATTATATATTTGTATATTAAACTGACTTCCGAATATGTAACTAAGCATGTAACTTACTTTTTCAAATTTTAGTTTATCCAGTCCGCTACCTAACCTTGGCATTGCTAAATTATTAATATTGTTTTTTAAACAAAATTCTTTTAAATTAATTAAACAATTAAACAAACTTTCGTACGTTGGTTTTTCATAATACTTTTCTTTAGTTATTAAATAGAAAAGGTATCTTTGATTTTCTTGTAAATAGACGAATGAATTTAATTGTGGATTTTGACTTTTTAAATATTGGACTTGTCCATATCTTTCTTTAAACTCGATAGCTATTCCAGCATTCATATACAAATCTTTGCTAACGCAATGACATAAAGAAAATTTTGAAGGAGATTTAAAAAGATCGTCTGTTTTTTCTATAATTCTGGGTGACTTTTCTATTTCTTTATAAGTGAATTTGGTTTCAAAGTCTTTGAAACTAAAATGATCGTTTTTAATTTCTATCCTACTTAACGCGTCTGCATTGCTATTATAATTACCTTTTTTATATATGATTTCGTAATCGTACTCTTCCAATTTGATTTTCCATCTTTGTAATTTCGAATTTGGTTCCCGTAATTTTGATAACCAGACTAAAGGGCGGTGGTCTGAATAGATAACAAATTTTCTACCGTATAGGTAAGGCCTAAAATATTTGACTCCCCAAACAACTGCTAACAATTCTTTCTCAATTGTACTATATTTTCTTTCCGAATCGTTTAACGTACGCGATGCATAGCAAATCGGTTTGTCCGACCCTACGGTACCTTGTGAAAGCACGGCGCCTATGGCCACATTAGAAGCGTCCGTAGATACTATAAAAGGTTTTTCAAAATCTGGATATTGTAGTATGGGATGGTTAACTAAAATATTTTTACATCTATTAAATGAATCTATGAACTCCTTAGTGTGTTCAATCTTATGACCTTTTTTTAAACAAGTAGTTAATGGTTTTGTAACCTTAGCATAATCTTTGATAAATTTTCTATAATATCCGGTTAAGCCTAAAAATCCTTTAATCTCTTTTGTCGTTTTAGGTATTGGATACTTTATTACTGCTTCAATTTTAGCCGGATTTGGTTTTACTCCTTCTGGCGTAATTATATGACCTAAGAATTGAGCTTCTTTTTTTAAAAATTCCGATTTATTCATTTGTATTTTAAAATTTGCTTTTCTAAGCCTATCAAATACCGATTTTAACTTTTCTATGTGCTCCTGAAGTGATGTAGAAAATATTACTATATCATCTAAGTACACAATGCATGCTTCATTTTGAATCCCGCGCAAAATGTTATCTATTACCCGTTGAAAAGTCGCGGGGGCATTTTTTAAACCGAAAGGCATACGTTTATATTCATAATGACCTCTAGGTGTTGAAAAAGCTGTTTTTTCTCGATCTTTAGGATGCATTTCAATTTGGTGGTAACCGGATGCTAAATCTAATGTTGTGAAATAAGAACATTTACCCAATTTATCTAATATATCGGAAATATGAGGCAACGGATATTTGTCGTCAAGGCATTTTTCGTTCAATAATCGATAATCGATCACCATCCTATATTTTTGTACGCCTGACGCGTCTAATTTTTTTGGAACTACAATTACTGGGCTACTCCAACCACTTTCCGAGTGTTGTATGATATCGTTTTCTAATAATTCGGCTACTTGATTATCTACTTCTTTTTGTTGCGAGTATGGCATTCTATATGCCTTTTTAAATACTGGTACGTCGTCTTTAGTTTTTATCTCGTGTTTTACTATACTTGTAAATGATAACGGTAAACCTTCACAATGAAAAATGTCTCTATATTCGTAACATATTTGTTTAATAGCTTTACGCTCTTCTTCATTTAAATGACTTAATCTAAGATTTTTTAAATTTTCTTTCAATAACCTATCTATTTTATTGTCGTACTTAACATCTATCATTTCCGCATCTTCCGTTTCTAATACGTTCAAGGGTTCTACGTTTACCAATTTTTCTGATTCGCTACTATTTGTAATACTAATAATTGCTTCTCTATTTTTTATATTTACTAAGCATTGGGGAATTTCTACACCCTCGGTTAACTTTATGTATTCTACTATTCCTATATCTAAATTATTCGAATTTATGGGAACTTTTACAAATTGTTGTTGTCGCGGTAATAATTTAAATTGTTTCGCTTTTAATGATTCAAAATATATAGGTATCACACCATATTTAGTATATAAAACGTTTTTCTTTAAATCGATATTCGCGCCTAAATGTTTCAATAAATCCATACCAATTAATCCATCATATTTGGGATTAAATTCAAATATGCAAAAATCATAATATTCTTTAGATTGAAAAATTTTGGGTAATGGAATTCGTGCAATATATTTATGAAATGTAGTTTTATGTGCAGATCTAATTTTAAAAGGTTTTTCTTTAATAAAATTTTGATAGTATTTTTCGACTACTTGTGGCGAAATTAGAGTTTTAGTTGATCCCGTGTCCAGCATGAACTTTAAATTAACGTGAGGAATTTTTATATATGGTAACGCGGAAGTATTAATATTTGATACATCTATCACGTCGTGTCGTTTTGTGGGTCCTCCCAATGAAAATTTTGATCTTCGCGTTCGTCATTGACAAATTCAGGATTTTGATCTATATCCGTTTGATATAATTCTTCCGATACAAATTTTTGTTGGTTAAAATTATTTTGATTTCGTCGAGTATTTCCGCTCGATGTGTCCATTGGTTCTGGACGAAACTGTTTTGATTTATTATCATTAAAATTTGGTGCTTGTCTGTTTGCATTACTTTGATAATTTTGATTTGGTCTAAACGGCATTTGGGGTTGAAAAGGTTTATAATGAGAGTTATTATTAGGTCTAAAATTCGTAAAGCGAGAGTTTCTTGAATTTCCGCTATTAAAATTATTGTTAAAATTATTATTAAAATTTGGTCTATTATTAAAATAAGTAGGTTTACTTTGCTGATATGACATATTAAAATTATTATTACTATGCTGCGGAGTTGAGTTAAATGTACGCTGTTGACCTGTACTTGATCTATGCGAGTTCGCATTACTATGATAATTGTTACTGGAAAAGTTATTTTTTGAATACGCGAAATTTTCTTCTTCTCTTACAAAATTAATCGCTTTTTCTAAATTATCAGGGTTTCTTAATCTAATGGCTAGACTATTACTGATACCTCGTAAATATGCGTCTAACGCTTGCGATTCGTAAATTTGGGTTTTCATTTGTCGTACATTAATATCGGGTTCTTCTAATTGCAATTTTGTTAACATTAAACATAATAAATCTTGGCATCTATTACCAAATGTTACAGCGCTTTCGTTTCTTTGTTGCTTTACGTGAAGTAAATCTCCAAGTAAACATTTTTCGTCTCGCGGATCCGAAAAAAATCTTAAAAGTAATTGTTTTATTTCAATCCACGTAGTTAAATTTCCACGACTACCTACTAATTCTAGCGCGCGTCCTTTCAATTTTCCGATTATTGCTCTAAGTAAAAATTCGTTTTGAATATTATTAAAATTGATTCTATCCGTATAATTATTTAACAAATATTCGCTAGCAGAAATGAAAACCGCTAACTTAGCACAAGTACCATCAAATTCTGGTATCGTGTCGATATGAAATTTTTCTAATCTTGGTACTGCCATTATAATTTGTTCTCTACGAAGAGGACTTCTATCACGATTAACGTTTTCTGTGTCCGACATATAATAGTTATATAACAAAAATCAATATACGCAAGGATCAATAATATCCTTATTATTATTTATACTAACTAATAATCCCGATTCAACATGTATAATTATTATAAATCTTTAGGTAAATGAAATGGAACTTACAGGATTTGTTGAATTTTCATACTTCTTTTGTTGTTAAAATTACCAGCCTCGGCGATGTGGTCCGTTGACTGCTATTGTAGCTGCTTCCAATCTCGGCAATGTTGTCCGTTGATTGTTGACAACTTCAATTTTGATTTTTGAGTAGAAAGTCTTGGCGATGTAGTCCGTCGACTTCCGTTGGCGTTGATTTCAACTGCGGCGATGTGGTCCGTAATACAAATCTCGGCGATGCTGTCCGTATTGTAACTTGTATTGTCGTTGAATTCAATTTGATTTTAATTTTGCTATAAGTTTGCTCAGTAAATTGTTGAAACAAAACACTACCAATTCGCGATTTTTGTCGAATTAATAACGCTGAGCAATCCTACCGACTGCGCCAATTACGTTTGGGCCTTAGATATTTTGGTTTTTAAAAACAAAATAAAAGATTTTATTAAGACCTAAACTTTACTTGATGAAAGCGAATTACACTCTGCTCTGTTTGTTGACCATTTCTTACAGTTTTGAAAAATAGTCAACTTACAAAAGCTTATCTTTTAATATAATATTTCTTAGTACAAAATGATAATAATATTCTTATTACTAACTATAGCTATTCTGTGGGAAACGTAACTCGTATGTTAGCGAAATTTAGGATTCTTTTAGTTTATTTAAATAAAATTTCGCAACCATACGTCGTACACATTCACACACAGGGTCTTAGAGCGGAATCTGTCGCTAAAAAAAAAAATTGTTCTCTCAATAAAATCTAGTTTCTCGTTATTCAGGGTAAAAGTATTTTTATTTATCGTTTCATTAAAAGAAGGAAAAAGAGATATCTAAGGAACCCACTATTCTGTTTAATCTCATGCTCTCGGCTGCAATAAGTTAGTCGGGAAAACATTAGCTAGTGCCGGACAGGTATAATATAAAAATTTACGAAATCCCACTACAGTGTACTATATAAACATTAAAATTTATATATTTAAATGGCATTTTACTTCTAGCCCAGAACATTTAGCATTTTTGAAAAAAATATTGTAAATCTGAAAATTGGCTTAAAGAATCTTCAATCATTTAAAGCTTTCTGAATATCAAAATGTGTCCAATTTGGTCGAAAATTGATGGAGATTTGATTTTTAAGTTATTTTTTGCTATTTTGAAAAAAGCAAATTTCGACGCGCTATTTTTTCAATTTTTTGTCGGCCGGATTTTCAAAATGTTAATCACATAATCCTTTTGAATCTTCGGGCTAGTACACTGTAAAAACAGATTGGGTAATATTACCCTAACTATTGGAGGCAACTGAGTTACCTCCATTAATTGCAGTAATTTTACCTTTTAATGGAATTTTACTTGCACATAGTAGAATTACTTTCTTGGAGAAAATTGAAATCCTCCACCAAGTGTAATTTTCTTTTCTAAGGTAAAATTACTTTTTTAGGATTTTTTAGATTCCCTACCAAAAGGTAAATTTGTTTTGCAATGTAAAATTACTTTTTTAGGACAATCTAAGATTCCCGCCTACGTGTAATTTTCCTGTTTTGGTAGTTTAATTTACCTTTTTCGGAAATTTCAATTTTTTTACTGTAAGGTAAATTTCCCCTTCGATATATATAAATTACCTTCTAGGGACATTCTTAGATACTCACTTACGTGTAATTTTCCCCCTTTAGTAGTTAAATTTACCTTTTTGGGACATTCTTAGATACACACTTACGTGTAATTTTCCCTCTTTAGTAGTTAAATTTACCTTTTTGGGATATTCTTAGATTCTCACTTACGTGTAATTTTCCCCCTTTAGTAGTTAAATTTACCTTTTTGTGACATTCTTAGATTCTCACTTATGTGCAATTTACCCCCTTTAGTAGTTAAATTTACCTTTTTGGGAAACTTCTATTTCTTCAATTTAGTGTAAATTTCCCTTTTGATGTATTTGCAAATTCTCCTTTTGAAATATTTTGGTTTACGAAAGATACGTATTATAACTTTGCTAGTCCTAACAGAAAAACATCATTTTGTAAATTTTTGTTTTATATTTCTTGCTTAAATAAACAAACTACTGAAACTTTATAATAAGTATAATAAAAAACTATTAAGTTATAATTTTTGCTAATTTTTTAGACAAAAAAATAATAAAACAATATAGACATTATAAATAAAAATTGTAATTATAAAGTAAAACGCTGTAATAATTATAAAAGTACATAGTTAAAAAATAAAAAGTAAAAGTTTTAAATAAAGATATTAAATTATCCTAAATATTAAATATAAAAAAAATGTGAGTACATAATGTAATAATTAAAGATAAAAATTAAAAATTAAATAAATATAAATTTACAAATAATCATCTTAGTTTGTTGATTAATGATAACAGTTTCATTTTAGAATTTCTTCTTGTATTTTTACTTCCTGCATGAGGTTGAATTTTAAGAAAATATATTTGTATAAATTCCAACGTTAATGATATTTTTAGAGGATACTCCAAATTAAAATTAAAATACAATGCAAACATTAGTTGTAATGCATTTCTTAATGTAGTGCTTTCTTTATTAATGCATTGCTTCTCCATTATGATATAAAAATTTGAAGAATTGCTGTCTTGTCCTAAAAAGAAGACTATTACTCCAAAAATATATTTTGCAAATTTGGCCTGCTTACCTGCTGTATTATTTATTTCAACAATTGCGAGAGAATTGCTGTCAAAATCTTTGATTTCTTGAAGATTCTGAAAATAATGTACATTATACAAAAATTTTGTTTATTATATTAATTAACCACTTACCGATATTTTTCTATAGAGCAAATTTAATTCTTCCTTGAAGAACATCGTGATAATTGATAAGATGTCTAAAAGTATTTCATTTTCTGTTTCATGAATTTCATTAATATACAATTTTTGAATTCCAAAAGTTAAAATCTTTTTTGATTTCAGCAAGATATTTTTACTTAAATCTTGTATATTAATCTGCAATTCGTCCGATTTTG
Organism: Cantharis rustica; assembly: GCA_911387805.1. Taxonomy (NCBI): domain Eukaryota; kingdom Metazoa; phylum Arthropoda; class Insecta; order Coleoptera; family Cantharidae; genus Cantharis; species Cantharis rustica. Next base: position 45,438,739 of record OU426879.1, read on the forward strand.
ACATCAATTTGCTGAAATGCCAATAAATACCTTGCTGACAGAGCAGGATCGGCCACGTTTCCCTAATTTCAATAATGGAAGGATGATCACCATTGTTTAGAAACAAACGTTGATTCGAATATGTCATTTCCAACATGCGTAGAGTTTCTTGGTCAAATTCTGAATCAACGTTTATTAATTTTAAATGCATTTCAGCATTTTGAGATTCTTCCAATGTAATAGTTTCTGAGGTAGGTTCCCAATTGCTGCAACCGGCTTTCATTGCTAACATTTTTCTCCTCTTGTTAATTGGAATATTACATTTACTAGATATTTCATTACTCGATCTTTTATTGTGGCAACAACGGTTTAAATATTTTATTCTATCTTGTAATTTAAAAAACATACCATGATATCCTTCCCCAATTACAATTTCATCGTCATCCCTGTCTTCTAAAGATAGGGGATATTCCTTACAAATTTGTTTTGAAATATTTTTTAAATGTTTTGCCGGTATATTAGATCCAATAGACCTAATTTCATCAGCAACAGTATGTACTACTTCGGTAATTACTTTGACATCTCTTTTATTTTTCTGCAATGCTTTTATTCCAAATGTACTAATTTTATACCACGGTATAGTGAACTTTTCCCACGAATTTATTGAAGAATGTTGTTTCTCGACCGATAAATTGTTCTCTGCCTGATTTTCAAAACTTAAATTTCCTTGTGATAATTCTGAAAGTTCCAGGGAAATATTACTACCGACAGTTACTGTACTACAAGTACTAATACTATCTATTGATTTCCAAATTTCATTTGGTTCTAACAAAATTAATGTTTCTTTGGCCATAACTCTAAGGGTGTCGTCGTCATCCACGTAAGTGCCATCACCTTCTAACACTAATGAGGATCCGTTAATGTTCAATTTTTGCGACGCTAAAAAATAAAAAGTATTCCATATTAGTTAAGGTACCTATGCTGTATTAAATTAATAAAATTTACCTTTTAAAATAACAGTTTCATAAAGTCCATCGCCTCCATCCCTAACAGTTACAAATTTTTTTATTGTCCTTGATGAATTCCAAATCTTAAATATTAAATTGGCCATTTCTTTTCTATTCAACAATTATAATGTCATGTTGAAATTGTTCGAAATATAGTTTTATATGTTAAATGTTCCATTTAGAAACATCAAATGTTCATTTGAAACAGAAAATACACAAAAATTAGCTAACGTATAATGTAGAATATTAAATTTTATAATAATATTTCATTAATAAAGTAGAAGAAAAATAAAATAAACCCAAACTAAAATATAATTTTTGAATAATATAATTATTTTTTTTAAAAATGTTGTAATGGAGAAGATTTAAAGTAAAATAAATTTTTATCTGATGATTTCAAAACTAGTAGTGGTTCATGATTCAGTAAATCTTGAAACTGACAATCGATTTTTGAAACAGGAGCAGAAATTTGTTTATCATCAAACACGCCTTTCACTTTATCAAAATATATTTCAACTTGTTTGCCAATAAAATACAAGTCGTCATATGTACCGTTTATTATAATGTTTTCAATCAGACATAAAATATAATCATTATATTCGTTTCTGTTGCAACAAATGTACATACCCGATTTATATGTTATACCTCGAAACAAAGCTTTTTTACAAATAAATTTGCGTTTATCTATTTCTTCGTGTAAAACGTAAGGTACAGCGTCGTCTGAAATTACTAGATCTGCAAATAAACTTCTTTGGGTTGAATGAAGTGACTGTAAAAATTGATGTCTCTCTGACAATGAAATTAAAATATTTTTGAAGTTTGGTGAATGGCGTAAAATATTTTTAAAATAACGATGTTTACTTTCAAAACGCAAAGTCCAAAAATGTCTTATCGGTCCAAATTTCTTTATTAAATATGGATAATGTGTGAAGAAGTGATGTTTTGGCCGTAGTGGGACATTAGGAAACAAAGTTTTTCTTAAATCAATATAATCATTAATAAGAGATTGAAGATGAGCTAACTGAACTACCGATATTTTCACAGAAAAGAGAATGTTGTTAATTTCTCTAAGAATTAAAATAAGTTCCCAACTGGGATCGTCAATATCCATATCATATAAAGCAAATGGTAGAATAAGTAGTAAACGTAAATTTTCCGTTGCACTACCGTGCAACCTGTCACATTTCTTTAGAAGAGGCACTTTTTCATAATCTGTTTCACAAATAAAACGCAAATCTTGTATCTTTGCATTTAAAGAATCGAAGGTGACACATTTTTTTACAACCAATTGATTGAGGCATAGCATTAAATCATATTGTACAACACCTTCATATACGTCATGGGCCAGGCATGGTGGTAATCCGGGGTTACATACATGAAAATATTTAGACCGATTTAATACTGAAAAACGTTTTATTCCATGTACTGGACCACAATTAACAATTGCCGCAGTTGCGTCGTCATCGTAAGAAGCAACAGATCGAAGAGGAAATTTGGTGCCAGTAATAAACTTATTTGAATGAGTTGTACAATATCTACAAAAAAATCCATTTGTGTGAAAGTTTTCGACAAATCCACCAATTTGGTGACTACCTAAATTGTCCCCAGCTACAGCAACGAGTGTACCTTTTATTAATGAATTCCTGATCATAATTCCTTTAGTTTCTAAATCACAAATATCGCGCATTATTATTTCAAATATTTTAGTAAAACCATACTTATTTACATTACTTTCCAAACATAAAGCAACAAGTTGAATTTGATCTACTTTTGATCTATTAAATGGGGGAATATTAGCAAACGTCATATAGACAGCTACAATTTTGTGGATACACTTCGATGAACCTAAAGGGTTACAAACTTCAAAACTGTCTTGATAAAGTATGATTTGCAGTGATTGCGGTGATTCTTTAAACAAATCTATTTTTTCATAACACTCTCCATCTATAAAATCTGCGTATATATCTTTACCAGACTTTTTCTGTTTCATAAACTGATTGTATATGTCGTCATTTTTTAATAGAACTTCAATGGTTTCTAATATAGGCACATAGACAAAAAAATCTTCCTTCCCACCTGATTCACTTAAAATAATTTTTACTGGTGCAACATAATTAAAGTTATTTCTATAATATTGTTTTCTCATATAAGAAGATCTAAGAATTCCATTAACTGAATTATGTGCAATGTACAAAAAATTTTGATTTTCGATAGTGTTTAGAATTTCAGTTTGATTATTCTGCCTAAGAACATTATACAAATTTTCAAGTGTTATATTATTAATGTCTGAAATTCCATCAATAATTGTCTGTAGGGCGCTATCAGATAGAAAGTACTTTGCATGAAGTGTTAAATAAGTTAACGCGAGCGAATTTATGTAAGAATCTGGATGCAAATCCCGTTGTAAATATATTTCTCCATCGTTACTAATATTTTCACCTGTATTCAAATCATAAATATTTTCGGTTTCACATTGTATAATATTCTTAGACATTGATATACAGCTTTTTTCAATTTTCTTATTGTTATTAATTTTGTAGTGAATTCTATAATAGTGCGACTTAAAACTTGAAACTTTTTGATATTTCTTACGTGAAGTAGGACAGTTGGGAAATGGGCAATGAACAACTAAATTATTTTTTATATGATCATATATGTGTGACAAAAAATAATCGTTTCCATTGGTTTTAAAACAGCAATTCTCAATATTACAAATGAAGTCACTAGAATTTTTGAATTTTTTAATGATATGATTTCGATATAAATGACCCTTAAAGCCGTTATATTTTCCAAATCCGCGACCACATTTTTCATATTTGCAGTTAAAGTGAACGCCTTGCAAGTTTCTGTGAAGGTACAAATGACGATTGTAATTTTCAATACAAGTGATATTCGTTTTACAAATGTCACAGCTTAACATAATGGAAATTTGTTTAAATTAACGAAATATTTATCTACTTACTTACCAAATACCGTAACTTGTAAAAAATTATCACGAATCAGATTTTTTGCGATTCGGGCCTCCGGTTATAGACTTCTATTAAGCAATATACGATTCTCTGCAAAACAGTAAAATTAAAATCAAAACATGCGTTTTTAGATAAACATGCAAGTTATATTACTTGTTTTTTTAATAAACCGTTATACATTTACAATGTACAAGACATGGGAATCCACAATTTAAAGTATTGTCCCCAGATTTCGAGTTACAAGATTTATATTCGAGAATAACAAAAATACCTAGTAAATTTGTAAAAAAATATTTTAGATCATAGATTGTTCAAAGGACAATACGATACTATTCGGTTTCCATATTAACATATTATAAACATTATACGGTAGAGTCTCGAAATAGTGAACAGCAAAAATCATGTTTGTTTTTTAAATATTAATTCCCAATTTATTTTTTCCTGTCTTCTTTTTATGCTATAAAAATCTGTTTCCTTCATTCTTTTTTATAGCATAAAAAAAGACAGGAAAAAATAAATTGGGAATTAATATTTAAAAAACAAACATGATTTTTGCTGTTCACTATTTCGAGACTCTACTGTATTAATAATTTTCTGATGAAGACGTTAACCGACGTCGAAAGCTTAATAAAATAATAACATTATTATATTGTTTAATTAACTTGTTCAATCAAAAATTATTGAATTTAATTAAATTTGTAATAAAATGATATCTGCAATCGGTTTCTACTTACTGAAAAAATATAGTACTAACAAAAATTTATACTCATGCATTATCCTTCTTTTAATAATAATTGAAAACTAATTATTACTACTGAGAAATAAATAAATAAATAACAACAAATTACATACCTTTTGTAGTAGTTCTAAACTGAATTATTTTTAACAACACTTTAATAAAAAATTATTTAACTAGGAACTTGCAGCTTCGAGAAAACTTCAGTTGCAAATGTACACTACCGCTCATAGAAATTCAGACACTGTTGCGTTTTTCTAATTTTTTTTTTAACTTACCAACAAATGGCTCGATGTTTAATTGCAGGTGTACTTCTGTCGCAAATTCCTTTGAATTTGCAAGCACCTTCTGCTTACGTCGGTTTTTCTTTCGGTCGGCAGATAAACTAGCAATGTCTGCACTTTAAAAAATACGAGGTGCTCCCAATGAGTTAATTAAATAATTTCAATTAAGTTACGAACACTTTTTCATTTTTTTTTAAACAAAATTAAAAGTGAACGTAACACATCCCCTCTCCTCAAAAAATTAAAAATTGAGAAATTATTTACTTAACACAAATTTAGTTCCGTATAAAATTTTTTTTTTAAGACATGACCATAAATCTATTTTTCTAAATTTCATATTCGCGTAATATTTAATATTAAACCTAACATTCCATAAGACCTAATACCAAATACTATAATTCATAAGACATAACATTCTTGATGTTAAATTTATGTCTTGCAAAACCATATTTTGTTGAGCGCCACTTGCTTTGATTTTGAAGAGTCAACCTTAAAGCAAGAAATGAGTTGATTTCCAAAGGGGAGATAGGTGAACAGAACCTAATCATATTTACAAAAGTTCAATCCTTATGAGTTGGGGTGACTATTTTATCAGTAATCGTTGGAAAAATAGACAAAAACTTGCGATTATTTTACTAAAATTGTAATTTAACAAAGAATGATCTTGAATAATTAACATGAAAACATATTTGACATAAACGTTAAACCTAAATACTATAATATTCCTAATAACGTGAATGTATTATCAAAAATCTATTTTAGACGAAATAAAAATATTTCACGGGGTATTAATTCGGTTTAGAAATCGAAAAAAAATAATCAAGACGACCAAGGTTTACATTACACAAGGTTTAATCAAGGTTTACACGGAGGAAAAAATTATAAAGACTACCCTAAGGTTTCATGATTAATCCCGATACAACATAAAGGTTCACGAGGATGAAGGCCAAATTCGTCCGAGTCAGAAAATCACCTTTGACCATACAAGTGACAACCTACGCTGAACGAAATTATAAATGGATGATCAAAAATCGTATTTACAGCTTAAATCTAATTAACTAATAAAAATAAAAATCAAATACTAAAACTAAAATCGGTATTAATTTCATACTACGGTTTTTAACTTCCAGCAAGTCAAAGTTAAGGAGGGTGGCTTTCATTTGAATTCAGGTCATCCAATCAAAAAACTGATCACACAACTTAAATATTATCGACTTGCTCTCGGTTTTTTCAATATTACAACATTAAACCATGAATGTATTTACAATATTTGCAATTGAAAAATTTCATTTTAAATTAATGAAATTTATTAACTAATTTCCTTGAAAACCAATTTCACCAAATTCTAGAAAAAAGGCATCAATCTAATTACTCCGGCATATCCCATGACGGAATATCTTTCTAGCTTAATGCTTACAGTAAGCATTATTAAATTACAAAAGTGCTGATGCATACGCTTGCATCAAAGGGGTATTTTGGTACATCACATACATAATAGGCCTTGATTCCTTATTTAAACCCTAATTAAATTAAATTCAAGATTTAATTTGTTAATCCTAATTAACCCTAAAAAAATATTAAATCCAAGATTTAATTTTTTTACTTAATGGACCCAAAAAAGAAATATTGAATCCAAGATATACCTAATTATTGATCCAAAAAAATTGAACCCAAGCAGTTTACCGTCTTGCTGAGGACATTTGATATGGTATTTGCCACGTATAATTTTTGAAATGTAATGACAATTCGAATTTATTACAAAAATCCGCACCTAATAGTATAAAATCATAGGATAAATTAGGGACGACTAAAAATTTTAATTCTTTTTCTAAGTTTCCTAATTTAACAGTCAAATTTAATATTCCCAAAACCTTACTAATTGTGCCATTAGCTACTTTAATTTCATTTATGTTACTGCTAGGACCAATTTTAATTTTACCTAAATTTAATAATTTTATACCATTATTTCCAATAATTGAGTTCATGGCCCCAGTATCTAGTAAAGCAGTTAAAGTTTGATTATTAAGTTTTACTTTTAAATGTGGGCGATTATCCAACGGTAACTTAGTCATAATAGGTGTTATTAAACTAGAGGACTTAACATAAATACAATATTAAATAATAAAACTATGCCGAATTATAAATAGAATTTGTACAAACGATCACTTCAAAGTATTACTATTTTTGTACAATAACTGGAAAGAAAATATATCAATATAAATTTTAAATTAGTAGAAACCCATATTAAAAAAACTCAAAATAAAAAAATCGGGTAATTTTAAACCACAAAGGTAAACAAAACATATGCAAGGTAGTTTTACTTGAAATATAGTAAATTTCATACAGAAATGTAACAGTTTTCAATGCCACAAGTAAAATTACCTATTCAAATACAGTAAAATTACACTATAAGGTATAAATACCAAACAGCAAGTAAATTTACACGCATTAAAAGGGTACTTTTGAGATTACCCAAAAAACAAAGTAAAAATGCTCTTTTTTTAAAGGTAATTTTTACATCAACATGGTGTAATTTTACACTTTTTTTTTACAGTGTACTTTGAATGAAGAAAGACTTGATTAACTTTCTAGAAAATTATTGAAACTATGTACATTATAAGTAATGCAAAAAAAAATTTTATATAAGCTTAAAAATAAATGTATTTTTTGATTGTGCACTGTCATAACTTAGCTAATGATTATCATTTCAGCCTTTTTAGTTTCTTAAATAAACATATTTTAAAATTACTTGTTTTGGGAAAATTTCGAAAAATATCTGAAAGTTTCAGTATTTTCAAAATGACGAATTTTTCGGCAGAAAATAAAATGTTTTTTTAACTTCATATGAGCTTTTTTGTGAACTAAATTACATGTGTTGAAAAATCGTCATAAGATATACGACGCTCTTGGGCTAAAATTAATGCGCTCCTCTTCAAAAGAAAATACACAAATACAAAATAGAAAAAGTCAATTTATTACTATTATCCTAAACGAAAACATAAAATTTATACAAAAATAAAAAATATATACAGGGTCTCTCCGGATACACTTTACATAACTCTTAGGTGGTGATAGAGGACATTTTTCTAAGAAACATTTTTTACAAATTCTTTTTTATAAATTCAATCCTTCGAGAGTTATGGCTCTTTAAAACATTTTTTTTAATTTCCACTTTCACGTGGCCATCCCCCGGAAAATATTAATTTTTTATTAAAAATGGATTAGTGCTTTTTTAAAAAGCGTGAAGTAATCTACAAACTAGATTTAACCATTTTTTGTCTAAAATGAACGGCTTTCGAGTTATGAATAAAAGTAGGTAAAAACATGTTGAAAAATTTGAGCTCTTTATATTTTGGTTTGTTTCAAAACTCTGTATCTTTTAAACGAAACATTTTACAAAAATTCTGACGCCCCATTCCGGATAGGAAATTTAAGGGGCTATAACTTTCGTCTAGTAAATTTTTTTGAAAAACCAATATATTTCACAAAAAATCAGAAAATAATAAACAAGGCAGCTACAAAACAAAAAATTAAATTCACAAAATTTTTATTTTTATTGAAAAATTATTTTTACCACTGACTGTTTTTTTCAAAAGCACAGGGTATATGAAGTTACTATGTACAATCTGTGTTTATTTATTTATTTATATATTATATTGCTATGCCCCCAACTTTGCAAATTTATGTATTTTCACTTTCTTGTGAAATTTGCTGAGGTAACACAGATTATTTAATAGCTATGAGTTCTTCTTCAATTGATTAATTTAAATTAAATTGAAAATTTCTGTCGCGTAAATATTTAATTTCAAAATGTGCAACATTTACCTTGTAATGTGTGGCCTTGCAAGCCTCCATAGTATACCAGCTGGCTTCAGTACGCCTGGTTAAGCAAATTTGCGATGGTAACTTTAATGCAACGAATATTTTCTGCTTTCTTCAAGTTTTCCACTTTATTGGCACTTCACCTTATTAATTTAAATAAAAACATCAAATCAACTTAACTCATTTTATTGATTTTAAACAATTAACAATTTAATTTTCATTGCGGGAATAATGTTCGTCCGCTCGTCTATTCGACGTCAAGGCCTCTGCCCAAGTCTCTTACAACCTACAACCTTCAAGCCCCACTCTCTTTTCTTTATACTTCTCCCACCTTATCTACAGCTAATAATTTAACAGACATTTTTTTATACAATATTATAAATAAATAAACAATAAAACAAATTTAAACTTTAAAATAATTTACAATATAATTGAATTAATGTTTTTATAGTTTCAAAACACGACAATATATATTGTCATGTCCCTGGCTATGTTCAAAACTTATATAAAATTTCGCTTACTAATTAATTAATCCAAATGTACTGGGCATTCATTTTTAGTAGCAATCGACTCTTCAAAGTTTTATAAATTGTAAATTAAAATTTTAAATTTAATGCTCACTTTTGTTAGTTTTCTTTTATTGCATGTGGTATGTGGTGTTATGCAGCTGGCTTAATCACGCCTGGTAACACAAATTTTGTTGCGATGCAATCCACCTTTGCATCGACCAAATTGTCACAAATTCTTCCTCTTTGCCAATCCACTATCGCACTTCACTTTAATTAAAATAAAACAAAAACTCAACTTAACATAATTTATTTATAAAATAATAAAAGCAATTTTCAATCATCGGGTATGGCAACTTCCGCCAGGCACCACGGCCTTCGCCTAGTTGTCCTTGCATCGACCTGCTGGTCCCACTCCTACTCTCACTTCCCCTACCTTTTATTTTCATCAAAACTTAACAACTTTATACAATGTTTTAAATAAATAATAACAAAATTGAATTTTAAAAAATTATTTAGAAAATAAATCAATTAATGGTTTTTTTTTGTTTCGAAACACGACAATATGTTTGTGTCACCGTATCTCCCGAACGGTTACAGGCAGCAACGTACATTTTTGACAGCATGTTTGTAAAGACCAGGGGAGTGTTCCTGGCTGGTCAAATACAATTTTCACCCATGAGAAGAAATTCTATCTCAGAAAACTATCTCTACACTCTCCCCCCCCAAACCCCAAAATTTATGCACTCGCCCCTGCACAATCCTCTGTATTAAATAACTAATAACTAATATTAATATAAATTTACTACCATTTTGGCTGAAAATTCACCACCATTATGGCTGTTAAATTCATATCATTCGCTAACTATTCGCGCTACCATATCGGCTGACTGGATCACGAAGCGGTTTAAAACATATATTACTTTCTCTATACATTTTGACAAAATATACTCCAAAAAGAGTGAAATAAAATAAAAATTAAAAATTTTGAAAACCCCTGACTGTAAAAAAATTCTAAAAATAAAAATTAATATTAAAAGCACCTTACTTTAAAAACTATACTGTTCCCTTTAAAAAGAAAAAAGCAATTTTTTTTCTTCGTTCAACAACAAATTCTCAGACCCCCCCCCTCCCCACTACAAAATTTAAACATTAATTTTGAAGTCAGGGGAAACGGAGAATGTTTAATATGGAATGTATAAACAGGTTTCGTAAGTGGAACAAATCTCCGTTTCCGCCGACTTCAAAATTAATGTTTAAATTTTGTAGCGAGGGGGGGGGAGGAGTCTGAGAATTTGTTGTTGAATGAAGAAGAAAAAATTGCTTTTTTCTTTTTAAAGGGAACAGTATAGTTTTTAAAGTAAGGTACTTTTAATATTAATTTTTATTTTTAGAATTTTTTTACAGTCAGGGGGTTTTAAAATTTTTAATTTTTTATTAATTAAGGTTAAACTATTACATTATTTAAGTAAATATTCAAAATGACTACCCTCATTTTCAATACACGGTTTTGATTGTTTTAAAAGATGTATTAATTAAAAAAATAATTTTTCAATAAAATTAATTAATTTAATTTTTTGTTTTGTAGCTGCTTTCTTTATTATTTTCTGATTTTCCGTGAAAAGAATTGGTTTTTCAAAAAAATTTTACTAGACAAGAGTTGTAGCCCGTTAAATTTCCTATCCGGAATAGGACGTCAGAATTTTTGTAAATTTTCGTTTAAAAGATACAAGAATTTTGAAAATAACCAAAGTAAACAAATCTCGAATTTTTCTTCATTTTTTTACTTACTTTAATTTCTAACTCAAAAGCCGTTAAGTTTAGACAATAAAAGGTTTAAATTTAGTTTGTAAAAAATATTTTTTTTTTAATTTTAATATCTATTTTTAAAAAAGAATCCGACGAAGGCTGATTAATTTTTCAGGGTTTAAAATAAATATTCACTTTGAAATTAAACGAGAAATCTGGAATCCATTCCAAAATCAATTTTTCCAAATTATTTCAATTTTTATAACATCATGGAAACAAATAATATCATACGAATTTAATAAGCACTAGAGATAATATTATATTATATTTTTTTTCAAAATATAATTTTTAATAATTTATTCCAGTAATATTCTACTAATATTCCAGTATCTAGCCTGGTAATTCAGATCACAATTTATTGCAAAAAATGAAATGCTGTAGTTCAAACCTTGTTTGGCTTATCTTAGGCTTAAACTTCCAACTGACATCGAAATACCGACCCTTAAACCTAGCAATCGTGATTGATTTGTCATCGTCTGTATTGTAGTGATATTTTTCATAAACCACTTTTCCTTACCACGCACGGCGTAGCTCTGATATGCGAGAGTAGAGAAACTTTTTAGGGTGGTAGGTTCAATGTTCGTTAAAAAAAATCTTAATACCAGAATTCGATTTTAAATTATTTGCAGTCGAAATTATTTTAAGCTGCAAAAATTTTTAAACTTGATCAAGCATCGAACTTATAATTTCAAATTATCAACCAAATTTCTTCTAATCCACACGTCGCTCTTTTAAATATAATTTCATACACAGTAAAAAATTTTGTCGTGTAAAACATCTAGTGTAGTTGGTAAATAATTTAGTGTTAATTTTTAGTGTATAATTTCTCTCTACTTTATATTTCACACTAAAATGATTAATTCTAACTAGACGCTAAAATAAGCGCTATGTAGAGTGAATCTCAACCTTGATAGATCGAATCTAGTAGGTGTTAGGTGACATTACTATAATTACCGATGATAAAAACGCAAAAATGGCACATTTTATCAAAGTTTGTTGCCGGTGATTCCCGGATAAATAAAAACGTTGACCATTTGCTATTGAAGATTACCTCCGTGTTAATATAAAATTACATTCATCCGAGTGCAGTGAGCAAGTTAATATTGTTCTAGTGTTTCAGTTCAAATATTTTTTTAGTGTTGGAAATTAATGGAAAATCGTTGGAATTTAACGTATTAAAAGAATTTCCAAGATTTCTCCATCATTCGTGGTCTGTAAGTTTTATTATCTTTATGTGTTTGTACTGTTACTGAAATATAAAATTTTGCTTTAGATCGAGGAAGATTTTCAACAATTATATCCAGGTATTCAAATAAATTTTGAAGAGATATTTGGTCAAGATATAAGATAAAATTATTAAAAATACCAAACTACCGTAATATACCCGAACCCTACAGTTATTTCAGAATATGAAACGGAATTCAGTAGTATGTGAAGTTGTTATTATTTTTAACATTAGATTTATGAACAATTTTTTTTTTAGATTGTTGGAATAGGGCAACTAAAGTATTATTTCTCTTCCAAGTAAAACAATAAGAGGAAACGTATCAAAACTTATGCAACGCTGACGGACAAATTAATTACTCTTCAACCTGCAAGTTATTGTAAAATACAGTGGACGCCGCTTATTGGAATCATGGTTCAAGTTATCATTCGAGTATTATTATCACTTTCACGAAGAACGGGCTGAAGGAATATGACTACAAGCAAAAAATATCCTTTATTTCAAAAATTGGGTTTATGTTATTAATTGTTTTTCTGATGTTTTCTTCTACCGAAAATGGAGTCCGTTTGCAGTTACAAGCATTTTTTTAAATTTTTCACACAAATCGGGGAACCACCCAGACTTGACTGGTGTATTATAGCAGAAAGTTGCCAGAATGTTGACAACGCACTATGATTTAATCTGTTCTATTTTAAAATTTCACAATATGCGACATAAAAAATGTTTTTTGATAAAAATAATTTTTTGTGTTTTAATATTTTTAATTATGTAATATATATTTATAGTAATAAGTACTCTAATTAATGTGTTTAATTCACATGTGGTCAGGTAAATTTTACATCTAAATAAAGAAATTTTTACACTACAATATGTATTTTATTTATAGGTATAGTGTATTACTAAACCCTAGATTAATTTAAAATATACCCTAATTGGTGTTTTAATTCAATCTATTCATCTAAAAAAGTACTTATACTAGAGTTAATAAATTATCTGTTTAGTGTGTTTATCTAATATAATTATACACAAAATAGTGAAAATTAATTTAAATTTTCATTTTATTTTAACACTAAATTTTGTTTTGTGTACCCGAAATAAGGTTAAAATTTTAACAAATTTTGGTGAGCTCTTTACACTACACTTGATTAAAACTTTTAGTGAAAAATTTACACTAAATTGAGTGGACCTTATGAACACAAGCTAGTGTTTTTTGGTGTAAAATATTTACTCTGTAATTTTTACTGTGTAAATCCGAATATTTCAATTAAATTACTATCAAGTCCAAAATTAAAATTAACCCCAATCAAACAAAAATCACTCATAAAAAAAATTCAAATTTAATCATTGCAAAAAAATCCAAAAATCTCGGCTGCGGCCACTTTCGATCAAAAATACTCTCAATCAAAATTCGAATCACAATACTCAAAATAATTTCACTATTTCAAAAAAAATATTTCTTACAAAATATTAAAAATCCACGGAGCCAAAAGTCAATCAACCACTCTGGCGGCCATCTTCTGCAAAAAAGCCCCTACTTTTCTCAACCTTTCGCCAACCTTACATTTACAATATAAAATTAATAAAATTTACAAATTTTCATCAAGGGCCTAAACCATTTTGTAACACGACAGTATAATAATTATTCTGTTTCATCACCGTGCCGTGCCGTACCAATCGCCACTGATATTATGATCTTAATATTCATATTGTTTTACTCTAGCTCATACTAGGTTAAGTGATTAGAGATGGTAACACAAAGCTACCATAAAAATTCCTAAAAATATTATTATATTAAAATTTATGCCCTTGTTAATAGAAAAATATAATTTTTTGGATTTTTAATTTTAGTGAATTTATACGGCGAAGGAAAATCGAAAAAAGAAATTTCAAAATATTTAAAAATTTCAAAGACTACTACATAGGAGTAGGACTTTAAAGTACACCACAAATTAGACAAAAAATTAATGAAATTATGGTAGGATTTGGCGTAAATTGCGAATATAAAAACTAATTTTTGAGGATCATTTAAAAATACGCGTAAAACCAGCCAAAATGTGCAATCGTACATTTCATTTATTAAAGAATTTTTGGGTATAATTTAAACTTGAAAATTACAGATGTAGAAAACAAAGAACTAGGAGAACTATTAATTACCCGGGAGTTGTCAGTTAATTGTCAGTTATCAGTTGTTAGTACGATTAGATGACTAGATTTTAGGGTGGATCCGAGATTTGCGGTGGTTGCGTTTGTTTTAACTGGCTCTACGCTCCAGGCCGTTTTGATAAACTCCTGTACTCACTAAAAATATCCCCCTGGACCCGTCCTACTCTGCGAATAAATTTATAACATTATGTTATCAGTACTGATGCTGCAATCTAATTGTGAATCTAAACGTAATCGAAGATTGACGATACCTGAATTGCGCACAGAACTTAATCGGTGCTATAAAAATTCCGTTTCTGGGAGTACAGTAAAAATCAATTAATGCGAATGTTGGCCGGGCTGCCAAAAGAAAATCACTTCTAAAATCAAAAAACAAGAAGATGCGACTACAGAGAGCACTTAGCTTATAAGAATTGGACAGCAGAATAATGGAATTCTATGTTGTGGAGCGAACATAATCCAAGTTTGAAATGTTTACTCAAAAACGAAAAATTTATGGTACTCACTGCATCGAAAGAAAGTTACAGGACTGTATTGTACCTCCGTTATGGTAGGGGAATGCTTCTCGGCGTCTGGCCCAAAAACAGGCGAATTCACATGTTAATAATTTAAAATACTACTAATTTTATTAAGTTTGGGTAATTAAATGAAACATTCAATTTTAGCACACCTTGATAAAATCGCAGGGAAGTCCACAGTAAAGTAAAATAAACATAATATGAAGATAAATGAAATGGATATACTCGACTAAGAACATTGGAGGTCTTTTATAATATAATAAATAATATGAAAATATCAAGTTGGTATTTATGTTAGTAACCTTCCATCTGTTTTACATTCGTAATTTTCGACTAGTAGTCCGGTCAATCTAGACATTCGAAGGTACACTAATTCCTAAAAAGCTGAAAATTGGTAAAATTGTTCAAAACATAATTATAAATGAAATTTAAAAAGTCCTCATCGATCCGGTACGTGGAAAAAATTTATTCGACGTCAAAGGTAAAAGAAATTGTTTTTTTGCGATTTTCAGCAAAACGGTAAGTTTTATCATAAAATTATCTCAGACAAAAATTGTAGATCATGTAATTATCTATAAAAAATGTATCAATACTTTTTTCCTAAGAAATGAGTTTATGAATGTTATCACGTTTATGCAATCGTTTCTGTTGGTCTTTCGCATCACAAAAAAAATTAAAAAATAGTGTTGATGAAAAGTTCAGTACCGGCTACAGACAATATTTTCGTAAAAACGATGAAGACAACGTCCAGGACAATGACAGGTTTGACGACGATGTTAATTCGAATGGCGATGATGATGAACTACATTGAATAAATTCTGTTTTTTTCGTATTTGTACTCTTTTTTCTCTTAATTTTAAGTTAACTTTTAAACAAGTTATGACTTTGGTTTTAACCATGTGAAAAAGCATCTCAAACTCAATCCGGATCGGCAAAAAAATTGAAAATGAGTTTTTAACAGCTAAGACCCCTTTTTTCGTAGACCAAGTCACATATATTGAATATAATTAATATAATATTATAATTCAAATATTTTTACTTATATTACAGCTTCAGTGATGTATGTATTGTAATGATATTTTTTTTTGCAATGCGTGGCAAACTTCAAAATAACCACCAATCTCTACGGCTTCCAAGTCGGAGAGCTAAGACTTCTCAGGAGCGGGTTCAAAATTCCAAAATAAATTACCAATCAACGAAATCCAATTTAAATAAGATTCTGATCAATCCAAAAAATTTAATAAATTCTCCAAATTAAATCCTCTTCAAAAATAATTAAAATAAAAATTCATGTCCAAAAATTAAATTATTACAAAATAAATTCTTGTTTCGTAAATAAATTCAAATTTAATTCAATGTAAAACCTTACTGCGCTCGTACTTTTAACTTTTACGCGTATCCAAATCGCCTTGTTATCACCATCTGGCCACACGCTCGTACAAATGCAAATGTAACTTTTAATTCTTCCAATTTTAAACCAATTTCAACTTTAAATAATTCAGATCCAATTTTTAATTTCAATTGCTCTTTCCAAATTTTACCAAATCAATTAAATCAATCCAAACTACTAATTCAATCAAAACCATCAAATCAACTACCGCTCGGTAGCAAAATTATCCAAAAATTACGCAATAATGCATTCGCATCAAAATTCACTTTATTCAATCAAAAATAATTCAGTACTCACAAATATCATTCACAATTTTAAACTTATATCAAAAAAATCTCAATAATCGCCTCGAGCTAACATGACACAACATGCTCGGGCGGGCGCTGTCGGCGCAAAAGCCAATATCCTCGTCGATTCGCCTCCACCTGTCTAATTCTCCAATCTTACAACTTAAAATTATTTAAAACAAAATAAAACTTTCATCAAAATGTACGGGGTAGGTGCGAATCCTCTTTTTCACCACAGTATATACGTGGCGTACGTATGCATATGATGACAATTCCAACTTTTCCAACTTTTTGAATCGTTATATCTCAGAAACGGTGGCTCTTAGGAAAAAAGTATTCATTCATTTTTTATAGATAATTATATGATCTACAATTTAGTCTAAACTTATTTTATGATAAAACTTACAGTTTTGCAGAAAATCACGAATACCAATTTTTTTGATCTTTGACCTCGAATAACTTTTTTTCCACGTACCGGATCGATGAGGACTTTTTAAATTTCATTTATAATTATGTTTTGAACAATTTTACCAATTTTCAGCTTTTTGCAAATTACTGTACCTTCACTCTAATTTTTTGTACTAATTTGACCGGACTATAGGTTATTTTAGAGTTTTATTAGGAATCTTACTTGGACAGAAAATGAAAAGATCCAACTTTTGGAAGCTCTCCGAAAATATGGAGTTCACAATTTGGAAGTTATAGCAGACCATGTTGGTTCCAAAACAGTTGCAGAAGTTAAGTATGCAATTTACTTATACGAAAATGCCGCCAGAGAATCTCTGAAAGAAGTTCGCTCTGCAAGTAGAAATGCACCAATTGATCAATGAAAAATAATGAATAAAATAAAAATAATAAAATAAATAAAAATAGTGATGATTATAACAAATAATATTGAATCGAACAAGTTCGATTCGAAAATACAAAATTGCTCCTCACATTTCAGTGTATTCTGCCAATATCAAAAACTGAACTATTAGCAAAAATATATTCAAATACAAAGATCTAAAAATATCGTTATTTATTATTTACATTAGAAAATATTTTTGTGTAAAAAATTTAGATTTGTGTTTATTTTCAAAATAAACCAGTTACTCAGACTACGTCAACATTATTGATCTAGGCAGCTCAGGGTTGACAGCTAAATTTTTTGATGATTTTGTGATATCGATAGTCAAAATTTTAGTAAAATGAAATTGAAAGAATCTGATGAAACCAAAAATTCAAACAAATCCGAAGAACCAGAAGATTGTTGTGGCAAACCAAAACGGAAACGACGCTGCGATGCTGGAAAAAAACGGGGGCCAAATAAAAAAAAGCGTGGCTGTCCTCGTCCTCCATCGTGTGGTAGACAGGCAGTAGACACTAATAATGGAGAAATGTCTGACAGTAATACATCGCATTCCTCAATTCGTAGTTCACCCGATAAGAAACGTCGTCGTAGAAATCCCAGTAATCGCCGTAACACTAAAAATTAACCTAATCTGTACTATATAAACATTAAAATTTATATATTTAAATGGCATTTTACTTCTAGCCCAAGACATTTAGCATTTGATCTAGAAAACAATATTGTAAATCTGAAAATTGGCTTAAAGAATCTTCAATCATTTAAGGCTTTCTGAATATCAAAATGTGTCCAATTTAGTCGAAAATTGATGGAGATACTATGATGCCATTTTGAGAGAAGCAAATTTCGACTCACTATTTTTGCAATTTTTTGTCGGCCAGATTTTCAAAATAAAAATCGCATAATCCTTTTGAATCTTCGGGCTAGTACTTTGAATAACGAATGACTTGATTAACTTTCGATAAAATTATTGAAACTATGTACATATAGATATAAGTAATGCAAAAAAATTTTTATATAAGCTGAAAAATAAATGTGTCTTCTTTTATTGTACACTATCATAACTTAGCTAATGATTATCATTTCAACCATTTAGTTTCTTAAATAAACATATTTTAAAATTACTTGTTTTGGGAAAATTTCGAAAAATGTCTGAAAGTTTCAGTATTTTCAAAATGACGAATTTTTCGGCAGAAAATAATGAAATGTTTTTTTAACTTCAGCTTTTTTGCGAACAAATTACATGTGTTGAAAAAATAATGTTACCTAATTTATGTCATTTTTAACATAACAGAAATTGCCAGCGCCGTCCTAAGATAAACGACGCTCTTGGGCTAAAATTAATGCACCCCTCTTCAAAACAAAACACAAATACAAAATAGAAAAAGTCAATCTATTACTATTACCCTAAACGAAAACATAAAATTTATACAAAAATAAAACATATATACAGAGTCTCGCCGGATACACTTTACATAACTTAGGTGGTGATAGAAGACATTTTTCTAATAAATATTTTTAACAAATTCTTTTTTATCAATTCAATCCTTCGAGAGTTAGTCCTCTTTAAAGCATTTCTTTTAATTTCCACTTTCACGTCTCACGTGGCCATCGCCCGGAAAATATTAATTTTTTATTAAAAATGGATTAGTACTTTTTTAAAAAGCGTGAAGTAATCTACAAACTAGATTTAACCATTTTTTGTCTAAAATCAACGGCGTTCGAGTTATGAATAAAAGTAGGTAAAAACGTGTTGAAAAATTTGAGCTTTCTTTTATTTTGGTTTGTTTCAAAACTCTGTATCTTTTAAACGAAACATTTTACACAAATTTTGACGTCCCATTCCCGATAGGAAATTTAACGGACTATAACTTTTGTCTAGTAAAAATTTTTGAAAAACCAATATATTTCACAGAAAATCATAAAATAATAAACAAGGCAGCTACAAACCAAAAAATTAAATTCACAAAATTTTTATTTTTATTTAAAAATCATTTTATTAATTAATACATCTTTTAAAACAATCACGACTATGCATTGAAAATGAGGGTAGTCATTTTGAAGATTTACTTAAGGGGTCTGGCCTACTTGCAAATTGAAAAAAATCGATTTTTTTTTTTTTTTTTTTCTGTAAGTATAACCTTTCAAAAATCTTCCCTGAAAGTTTTAAGCACCAAGTAATAAAATTGACGAAATTATGAGAGTTCAAAGTACACACCGTTCAAACCGAATACGGATTACATAGGATTTGCAGTATCTGGCAATAATTTCCGAGACCAACTATTTTTAAAATTTTTATTACCCTATAGGTTTATTATTTCAATGAATAGTCTTCAATGAATGGTCAGTATAGTTTCATGTTTCCACTTTGGTGCTGTACTACAATTTAAATTTTGGTAATTTGTACTTTTTTAAATTATAATTTGTGAATTCTGTGCGGTAGGACAATTATTTCTTTTAGAGCTTAATTTGTTGTTTGTGTGTGTTTTGTTTACAAAAAAGGAGTGCATAGGGCACGTTCAAAAAAGAATGGGTTATCGATTGCGTTTGTGCCAATCAAAAACCAAAGGCCTTGGAGGAAAGGGTAAACTAACTGGCAAAATGATAGATAAACTGACAGTTTATTATGGTTTGGCGATAAGGCGAAATTGTGAGTCCATGATGAAAATGAAAAATGCCATATGGGCCACATATTACCACTATAGTTCGTCAGATGAGTTTCCGCAACACGACCAATGTCCGGTCGGAGCAGAATCGTGGTGCACCTGGCAGCGCGCTTTTGCAAGCGATAAACTGGCTTCATATTCACATGATTATAAGCCTCTACCCTCTGATGTTTTGACTGCTATAAAACTTATATATGTAGACCTAAGTAAGGAGGAATTATTAGAAAGATGCATCGGAGGTTTTAATCAAAATAATAATGAGAGCTATAATCAAGTGATATGGAAAATGAGCCCTAAAATTGTTCCAAGCGGATTTAAAACTGTTGAACTTGCTGCCAACATTGCCGCCTGTGTTTTTAACAAAGGTTCACAAGCAATTTTAGAAATATACACCGCTTTGGGAATACAAAATGGACCAAACGCTCACCGATATGTAGAATTGGAGGATTTAGTCCGCATTCAGACGGCAGACCGCCGAACGCAGCAAGCCACCCGAGAAGACAGAATGGCTCGGAGACAACATCAACTCGACATTTTGGAGGCTACAACTTCATCTGGAAATGTTCAATATGGGCCTGGAATAGATGACTCGATGTAAGTTGCAAAATTAATATTTTATTTTAAAGAAAATCGATCTTAAATCTTTAAACGCGATTATCTCGAAATGACATTTTCAACATCGGTGACCACGATATATTGAAAACTACTATATCGATTTGTTTCAAATTTGGTACAGTTATTTTAGATATAAAAAACTAGTCCTTGAACGAAGGAATTTTTTTTACGATGTATAGTTTTGTTTTTATTAGCGATAAAGTAGCAATATTTTCATCAAAAATTGAAAATTTACTTTGAGCGTGTGCCATTTTGTCCTATATTGATATTTTGAAAAATCCTTCGTTCAAGGACTAGACAATTTAATATATTGTATAACTTTTTTTGAATTTTTTATTTTAGATGAACCAGATTCAAGCAGCGATGGTCACCGTAAAACATGTTTTTGAAAAGGATCTTCGGGATAATGGCTATAACATTTTTGTTTGTGAATATATTTTATTAAAAAAATTATTTTATTTAAGTAAAAACTTGCTGCTTTTTATGTATACCAACATATCCTTAAAAAACTATTCTGGTTCTTTAAAAAAAATTCTCCAAGATCACCTATTTTTTTCACGTCTAACTAGGCATGACCCCTTAAATAATGTAATAGTTTAACCTTAATAAAATAATTTTTCAATAAAAATAAAAATTTAAATTTAAATATAAATAAAAATTAATACATCTTTTAAAACAATCACGACTGTGTATTGAAAATGAGGGTAGTCATTTTGAAGATTTACTTAAATAATATAATAGTTTAACCTTAATTAATAAAATAATTTTTCAATAAAATTAATTGATTTAATTTTTTGTTTTGTAGCTGCCTTTTTTACTATTTTCTGATTTTCCGTGAAAGGAATTGGTTTTTCAAAAAATATTATTAGACAAAAATTGTAGTCCGTTGAATTTCCTATCCGGAATAGGGTGTCAGAATTTTTGTAATATAAAATGTTTCGTTTAAAAGATACAAGAGTTTTGAAAATAACCAATTGTTAGAAACCATTTTGAGTGACCGTCGCCCTGTGACGTTGTTCCCTAAGTTCATTGATCATTTTACAAATTAAGGGCGGTAGAAAATACCGACAGACCAGCAACGGCATCCGACCTAGGTTCACGTGTTCTTAAGATATTATATGTAAAATATAAAATAAACTTTGTGCTAGAAATCGTGTGTTTAATTAATTAATTAATATTACTCATTTATTCGTAAAACAATATAAAAAAATCTCGAAATTTTTATACTTGGTCAAGGATCGAACTTATAATTTCAAATTATCAACAAAATCTGATATCTTCTAATCCACACGTCGTTCTTTTAAATATAATTTCATAAATCCAAATATTTCAATTAAATTACTATCAAGTCCAAAATTAAAATTACCCTCAATCAAACAAAAATTACTCATAAAAAAATTAAAATTTAATCAATGCAAAAAAATTCAAAAATCTCGGCGGCGACCACTTTTGACCAGAAACACTCTCAATCAAAATTCGAATCACAATACTCAAAAACTATTAAAAAAAAAAATATTTCTTACAAAATATCGAAAATCCACAGAGCCAAAAATCAATCGACCGCACCGGCGGCAATCTTTGGCAAAAAAGCTCCTACTCTTTTCAACCTTCCGCCAACCTTACATTTACAAAATAAAATTAATAAAATTTACAAATTTTCATCAAGGGCCTAAACCATTTTGTAACACGACAGTATAATAATTATTCTGTTTTGTGAACTGAGAGGATGGCGCAGCGCTTCATCGCCCTGCCGTACCAATCGCCACTGATATTATGATCTTAATATTTATATTGTTTTACTCTTGCTCACACTGGGTTAACTAAGTTCAAATAAGTTCAAAATACAATATGCCCTTAATATCTGTGAAACTGCATTTTATAAAAAAGAAAATATTACCTGTGATTAGAGATGGTAAGCACAAAGCTAGCATAAAAATTCCTAAAAATATTTTTATATTAAAATTTTTGTAATTATTTCCTGTTTAGTACTTTCTTATGCCCTGGTAAATGGAAAAATATAATTTTTTGGATTTTTAATTTTAGTGAATTTAGCGAGGTAGTATCAAGAAAAGTGTTCGAGTATTTCGTAAAAATTATGGGAGAAAGTAAAAGTTTAACGACTGAAATTCGTGCGAATGTGCTTCTTTTATACGGTGAAAAAAAATCGAAAACAGAAATTTCAGAATATTTAAAAATTTCGAAGACTACAGTACATAGTGCAACCGGTACTGACAAGGAGAGTAGGACTTTAAAATACACCACAAATTAGACAAAAAATTAATGAATTTATAGTAGGATTTGGCGTAAATTGCAAATATATAAACTAATTTTTAAGGATCATTTAAAAATACGCGTAAAAACAGCCAAAATGTGCAATCGTACATTTCATTTATTAAAGAATTTTTGGGTATAATTTACACTTGAAAATTACATGTGTAGAAAATAAAGAACTAGGAGAACTATTAATTACCCGGGAGTTGTCAGCCAATTTTTACCACGATTAGATGACTAGATTTTAGAGTAGATCCGAGATTTGCGGTGGTTGCGTTTGTTAAAACTGGCTCTACGCTCCAGGCCGTTTTGACAACCTCTTGTACTCACTAAAAATATCCCCCTAGACCAGTCCTACTCGGCAAATAAATTTATAACATAATGTTATCAGTAATAAATTGTAATCCAACTGTGAGTAGCCCCGCTGACATAGATCTGGCAGGCCAAGAAGTGCGACTCAAGCTGAGAATTAACGTACGTTTAGTATTACTATCTAAATGTAATCGAATATTGACGATACCTGAATTTAATCGGCGCTATAAAAATTTCGTTTCTGGAAGTACAGTAAAAATTGATTAATAAATGGGAATTTTGGCCGTGTTGCCAAACGAAAATCACTTTTAAAACCAAAAAACAAGAAGATACGACTACAGAGGGTACTAGCTTATAAGAATTAGATAGCAGAATAATGGAATGCTATGTTGTGAAGTGGAGAATCCAAGTTTGAAATGTTTACTCAAACACGAAAAATTTATGGTAATCACTGCATCGAAAGAATGTTACAGGACTGTATTGTACCTCCGTTATGATAGAAGAATGCTTCTCGGCTGCTGGCCGAAAACAGGCGAATTCACATGTTAATAATTTAAAATACTACTAATTTTATTAAGTTTGGGTAATTAAATTAAACATTCAATTTTAGCACACCTTGATAAAATCGCAGGCAAGTCCACAGTAAAGTAAGATAAACATAATATGAAGATAAATGAGATGAATATACTCGACTTAGAACGTTGAAGGTCTTTTATAATATAATAAATAATATGAAAATATCAAGTTGGTATTTATGTTAGTTACCTTCCATCTGTTTTACATTTGTAATTTTCGACTAGGTTATTTTATAGTTTTATTATGAATCTTACTTGGACAGAAAATGAAAAGCTCCAACTTTTGGAAGCTCTCCGAAAATATGGAGTTCACAATTTGGAAGTTATAGCAGACCATGTTGGTTCCAAAACAGTTGCAGAAGTTAAGTATGCAATTTACTTATACGAAAATGCCGCCAGAGAGTCTCTGAAAGAAGTTCGCTCTGCAAGTAGAAATGCACCAATTGATCAATGAAAAATAATGAATAAAATAAAAATAATAAAATAAATAAAAATAATGATGATTATAACAAATATTGAATTGAACAAGTTCGATTCGAAAATACAAAATTACTCCTCACATTTCAGTGTATTCTGCCAATTTCAAAAACTGAACTACAGTAGGGCCTCGTTAATCCGGAGAGGCAAAAACAAGACCCTTTCCGGATTATCGAGGCGTCCGGATTATAGTATGCCATATTAAATGTTAATAAAACACATGTTTAACCTTAGTTTCTTTAATCAATTTTTAAATTATAGCATATAGACAAAATGTACATGTTCAAAATTACAACTATGTAAGGAATTGACACTACGTATTACACGAAAGGCGATAAACAAAAGACTGACGGCGCATTGGCTCATGACAGCCCCCTCACCTACACGCTGCCAGGCCTCCCCCGCGAATCCCATTGCCCGGCCGGATTACAGCGATCACCGAACAAGCGAGAGTCCGGATTACCGAGGCCCTACTGTATTAGCAAAAATATATTCAAATACAAAGATCTAAAAATATCGTTATTTATTATTTACATTAGAAAATATTTTTGTGTAAAAAATTTAGATTTGTGTTTATTTTCAAAATAAACCAGTTACTCAGACTACGTCAACATTATTGATCTAGGCAGCTCAGGGTTGACAGCTAAATTTTTTGATGATTTTGTGATATCGATAGTCAAAATTTTAGTAAAATGAAATTGAAAGAATCTGATGAAACCAAAAATTCAAACAAATCCGAAGTACCAGAAGATTGTTGTGGCAAACCAAAACGGAAACGACGCTGCGATGCTGGAAAAAAACGGGGACCAAATAAAAAAAAGCGTGGCTGCCCTCGTCCTCCATCGTGTGGATCGTGTGGTAGACAGGATGTAGACTTTAATAATGGAGAAATGTGTGCCAGTAATACATCACATTCCTCAATTCGTGGTTCTCCCGATAAGAAACGTCGCCGTAGAAACCCAGTAATCGCCGTAACACTAAAAATTAACCTAATGTGTACTATATAAACATTAAAATTTATATATTTAAATGACATTTTACTTCTAACCCAGAACATTTAGCATTTTTGATCTAGAAAAAAATATTGTAAATCTGAAAATTGGCTTAAAGAATCTTCAATCATTTAAAGCTTTCTGAATATCAAAATGTGTCCAATTTGGTCGAAAATTGATGGAGATTTGTTTTTTAAGTTATTTTTTGCCATTTTGAAAAAAGCAAATTTCGACGCGCTATTTTTGCAATTTGAATGAAGAAAGACTTGATTAACTTTCGATAAAATTATTGAAACTATGTACATCATAAGTAATGCAAAAAATAGTATATTTGCTGCAAATATACACGTAAATTTAAAAAAATATATTAGATCCAAACAAACATTATTTGATGTAAGAATATATTATTTCATTGAAATAAAAGGGTAAACTTAAGATGAATTAATAATTTATTTGAAATTTAAATTAAATCCAAAAAGAAAATCTACTTAACATATTCTATTTAAAAATGCAGGAATATCTGTCTGTTTCATTTGAAAGTCTCTGAAATAGTAATGTTTGATTCAAATATAAATTAACTGATACATTTGATTCAAGCGTACGCGCGCCCACCTCGATAATATGCAAGAGTGTCTTTATGGTTTTCACTTCATTTCTAAGTGCAATCGTAATAAGAGTAGTGGCTGTATACATTGTTTTGTATACGTAGTACATGTGATTGACATAGCGCGTCTGTGCCTAAAGGGTAGGTAATTTTTACATTATTATTGTGCATAAAATTATAGTACTTATAATTTTATGTGTTATTGTAAATCATAAATGTTGTAAGATAAAGTTTTAGATATACAGTTTTGAAAACTATTTTTGACATATAAACATCACTTTTACAAAAATACTTTTCAGACATTTTTGGTAGATAATTTCCTTGTCTTCATTTTTGTTTATATATATTTTTTTATTCGCCGCTTCGTTTTCGACCGAGAGTGACTTAAAGCAGTCTCGGTAAAAATCGCATAAAAATCTCCTGAGAAAACCACCTTTAAGTCACTCTCAGTCGAAAACGAGGCGAAAAACTAAAAAATTTATATGAACAAAAATAAAGACTATGAAATCTGCGACAAAAAAATTAACGCCCGAGTACTTTTGTGAGTAACTGTATAATCATTACTAATAATCATTTATGTTTTATGTTTCAACCTGAGCGGTTTCAATAAAAAACATTCAGAAGCTCTAAAAACCTCTATGGTTTGCACACTTAAATACGTATAGAAATAATTATTTTGTTGCAATCGACTGAAAGAAAATGATTATTTAGTGCTAGCAGCTAAAATTATTGCCTTATTTCCGAAAGAAGTTGTAGGGACATATGTTGTCCCGGCAATAAGAAAGAAAGACTCCAGAACCGGAAAATCTATTTTACCAAAGGGACAATTGATATCAAAAGTTAACAATTTGGTTAATGTAAGTGGTGAAGATATACCCATTAGAAAGAAGAAGAGTGATTCAGCTAAAAGTAATGAAGACAACGCTGTGTTAAAAAAGACTCTAAAGGAACCAAACTTAGGTAGGTATTTATGTTATCTGTATTGCATATTTCATTTTCTACACTTGCCAAAAAATTAAAAATAAATGAAACTCTGAAACAATTTATTCTAATATTTTGTGAACAAGAAAGTGTAAATGCTCTTGAATGATGTTTTGAGTCTCGACCTGAACGGTTTCGACAACATACATCATTCAAGTACTAAAAATTTGTATTTGACGCACTTAATATAAAATAAAATATAAAAATCTATCTATAATAAATGGAATAAATCTATCTATAATAAATTCTCGGTTTCAGATGCCTATGATAAGAGCGAAGATGTGCTTTGGTAACAACAGTAAACCATGGGCAACAGTTTTGGAGAAATGGAATATCACATACGAAATTAGAAAAAATACAAGGGCTATCACTATAAGTTCTAAATAATTTAATGAAATAATTTTTTAATCTTAATTTAAATAAAATGTAGGTTTGTTTCATTTAAAATACGATGTGTTACAGTCGGTATCATTATTCTAGGCGAAATATGTATATAAATACTGAATGTTTCATATGGAATGTATAAACAGGTTTCGTAAGTGGAACAAATCTCCGTTTCCGCCGACTTCAAAATTAATGTTTAAATTTTGTAGCGGGGGGGGGGGGGAGGAGTCTGAGAATTTGTTGTTGAATGAAGAAGAAAAAATTGCTTTTTTCCTTTTTAAAGGGAACAGTATAGTTTTTAAAGTAAGGTACTTTTAATATTAATTTTTATTTTTAGAATTTTTTTACAGTCAGGGGGTTTTAAAATTTTTAATTTTTTATTAACTAAGGTTAAACTATTACATTATTTAAGTAAATTTTCAAAATGACTACCCTCATTTTCAATACACGGTTTTGATTGTTTTAAAAGATGTATTAATTAAAAAAATAATTTTTCAATAAAATTAATTAATTTAATTTTTTGTTTTGTAGCTGCTTTCTTTATTATTTTCTGATTTTCCGTGAAAAGAATTGGTTTTTCAAAAAAATTTTACTAGACAAGAGTTGTAGCCCGTTAAATTTCCTATCCGGAATAGGACGTCAGAATTTTTGTAAATTTTCGTTTAAAAGATACAAGAATTTTGAAAATAACCAAAGTAAACAAATCTCGAATTTTTCTTCATTTTTTTACTTACTTTAATTTCTAACTCAAAAGCCGTTAAGTTTAGACAATAAAAGGTTTAAATTTAGTTTGTAAAAAATATTTTTTTTTTAATTTTAATATCTATTTTTAAAAAAGAATCCGACGAAGGCTGATTAATTTTTCAGGGTTTAAAATAAATATTCACTTTGAAATTAAACGAGAAATCTGGAATCCATTCCAAAATCAATTTTTCCAAATTATTTCAATTTTTATAACATCATGGAAACAAATAATATCATACGAATTTAATAAGCACTAGAGATAATATTATATTATATTTTTTTTCAAAATATAATTTTTAATAATTTATTCCAGTAATATTCTACTAATATTCCAGTATCTAGCCTGGTAATTCAGATCACAATTTATTGCAAAAAATGAAATGCTGTAGTTCAAACCTTGTTTGGCTTATCTTAGGCTTAAACTTCCAACTGACATCGAAATACCGACCCTTAAACCTAGCAATCGTGATTGATTTGTCATCGTCTGTATTGTAGTGATATTTTTCATAAACCACTTTTCCTTACCACGCACGGCGTAGCTCTGATATGCGAGAGTAGAGAAACTTTTTAGGGTGGTAGGTTCAATGTTCGTTAAAAAAAATCTTAATACCAGAATTCGATTTTAAATTATTTGCAGTCGAAATTATTTTAAGCTGCAAAAATTTTTAAACTTGATCAAGCATCGAACTTATAATTTCAAATTATCAACCAAATTTCTTCTAATCCACACGTCGCTCTTTTAAATATAATTTCATACACAGTAAAAAATTTTGTCGTGTAAAACATCTAGTGTAGTTGGTAAATAATTTAGTGTTAATTTTTAGTGTATAATTTCTCTCTACTTTATATTTCACACTAAAATGATTAATTCTAACTAGACGCTAAAATAAGCGCTATGTAGAGTGAATCTCAACCTTGATAGATCGAATCTAGTAGGTGTTAGGTGACATTACTATAATTACCGATGATAAAAACGCAAAAATGGCACATTTTATCAAAGTTTGTTGCCGGTGATTCCCGGATAAATAAAAACGTTGACCATTTGCTATTGAAGATTACCTCCGTGTTAATATAAAATTACATTCATCCGAGTGCAGTGAGCAAGTTAATATTGTTCTAGTGTTTCAGTTCAAATATTTTTTTAGTGTTGGAAATTAATGGAAAATCGTTGGAATTTAACGTATTAAAAGAATTTCCAAGATTTCTCCATCATTCGTGGTCTGTAAGTTTTATTATCTTTATGTGTTTGTACTGTTACTGAAATATAAAATTTTGCTTTAGATCGAGGAAGATTTTCAACAATTATATCCAGGTATTCAAATAAATTTTGAAGAGATATTTGGTCAAGATATAAGATAAAATTATTAAAAATACCAAACTACCGTAATATACCCGAACCCTACAGTTATTTCAGAATATGAAACGGAATTCAGTAGTATGTGAAGTTGTTATTATTTTTAACATTAGATTTATGAACAATTTTTTTTTTAGATTGTTGGAATAGGGCAACTAAAGTATTATTTCTCTTCCAAGTAAAACAATAAGAGGAAACGTATCAAAACTTATGCAACGCTGACGGACAAATTAATTACTCTTCAACCTGCAAGTTATTGTAAAATACAGTGGACGCCGCTTATTGGAATCATGGTTCAAGTTATCATTCGAGTATTATTATCACTTTCACGAAGAACGGGCTGAAGGAATATGACTACAAGCAAAAAATATCCTTTATTTCAAAAATTGGGTTTATGTTATTAATTGTTTTTCTGATGTTTTCTTCTACCGAAAATGGAGTCCGTTTGCAGTTACAAGCATTTTTTTAAATTTTTCACACAAATCGGGGAACCACCCAGACTTGACTGGTGTATTATAGCAGAAAGTTGCCAGAATGTTGACAACGCACTATGATTTAATCTGTTCTATTTTAAAATTTCACAATATGCGACATAAAAAATGTTTTTTGATAAAAATAATTTTTTGTGTTTTAATATTTTTAATTATGTAATATATATTTATAGTAATAAGTACTCTAATTAATGTGTTTAATTCACATGTGGTCAGGTAAATTTTACATCTAAATAAAGAAATTTTTACACTACAATATGTATTTTATTTATAGGTATAGTGTATTACTAAACCCTAGATTAATTTAAAATATACCCTAATTGGTGTTTTAATTCAATCTATTCATCTAAAAAAGTACTTATACTAGAGTTAATAAATTATCTGTTTAGTGTGTTTATCTAATATAATTATACACAAAATAGTGAAAATTAATTTAAATTTTCATTTTATTTTAACACTAAATTTTGTTTTGTGTACCCGAAATAAGGTTAAAATTTTAACAAATTTTGGTGAGCTCTTTACACTACACTTGATTAAAACTTTTAGTGAAAAATTTACACTAAATTGAGTGGACCTATATGAACACAAGCTAGTGTTTTTTGGTGTAAAATATTTACTCTGTAATTTTTACTGTGTAAATCCGAATATTTCAATTAAATTACTATCAAGTCCAAAATTAAAATTAACCCCAATCAAACAAAAATCACTCATAAAAAAAATTCAAATTTAATCATTGCAAAAAAATCCAAAAATCTCGGCTGCGGCCACTTTCGATCAAAAATACTCTCAATCAAAATTCGAATCACAATACTCAAAATAATTTCACTATTTCAAAAAAAATATTTCTTACAAAATATTAAAAATCCACGGAGCCAAAAGTCAATCAACCACTCTGGCGGCCATCTTCTGCAAAAAAGCCCCTACTTTTCTCAACCTTGTAACAAACCGCCCATAAATTCGCAAGCATAAACAAAGGTAATTTATGCAAATTTAGCATAAACGCAATAAGCGACCGATCAAAATCTTTTATTTTATATAAGTTACCTTTTTCAAATTGCGAATATAAATAAGTAAAACGTAATTAGTTAATAATTATACAATTAAGATAAATATGTAAAAAGGATGGGAAGCGCATATTTCAAATTATATTAAAACGGCCACAAAGTTTCACAACTTAAGTGGTTGACGAATTTAACCTAAGGACTTAAGAGGGATTCATGAATTATGGGACAGATATGTCTTTTTAAAAACTAATTAGAACTAACGAATTTTGACCTTATTGACTCTAAATTTGAGGAAACCGAACATACAAAGTTCAAACTTACACTAAAAAAAAGCGTAATCTTTTTGCTAGAAAAATCTCATGTTATGTGCCAAAAATCTTGCAAAATAACTAAGAATTACGTTATTAAACTAAAAATCAATTAAGTTGAGAAAAACTATAAAATTAATTTTTAAATAAACACATTTTAAACCATGAAAGTTAAACAAACCAGTCACCTCAAAACTTTTCTAAAACTATATAGTAAAAATTCAAATTATAAATAACTATTGGAAATCACTGGTTAAAACTTAAAAATAAGGGGAAGATGAGAGCAAATTCATTAGAATATCGATTTGAAGTGACCGTCTCGACAACTAATTGATATGTGTTAAAAGATTTACCTTCACAAACAGTGAATAACAAACATTCTTCTAATAACGTACACACAAGCTTGAAATTCAAGTCAACTTTTTGGGTGCACTGATTTAAATTCGACGTTCGCGAATATTTTTGCTAAAATTCTTGATTACAATCAATATATATGTTAACCTGATTTTGGGCGATGCAACAAAAATGTCATTCATGAGTTTTCACTATTAGAAAAGTCAATTAACTGCAAAAATTTGCCAATTTTTCAATCAAAATCGAATATGATTATTCCCTATCCATAACAACAATTAAAAACGATAATGCCAATTTTTATAATTAAAAATCTAGTTTTTGTAAACCAAAAATTTGTCAACGAATACACATCAACCTTATTGACATGTATTCCAAAATTTCATATAAATAGAGCAGGGTCCCTTAAGGCACCAGTTCATCTCCGACAAGACGCGTAATCCAACCTGCCCGTTCGTTCCGGGTATTAAATAAAAGTGTTGTGCTAATTCATAATTAAATTTTTTTTTTAAGTATTCATAATAAGATTTTAATTTTTTTTTAAAAGTGTTCATAATTAAATAATTTTTTTTTCTAAAGTATTCATAATAAAATTTCATTTTTTTAGTATTCATAATTGAATTTTAATTTTAATTTTTTTTTTAGTGGTTCAAATAATTTTTCTTTTAAATCTTTTTTTTGTTTTGTTTTGTGCGCTTTCCAACGACTAAAAAGGTAATGACCAAATTTTTATATTTAAAATTGTATGTTTTTTTTTATTTAGGTGAGTCCCAACGATTTCAATGTAATTTTTATCTTTATAACAGAAAGTTAACTTGGTAAATTAATTCTCAGCAATTATTTTTTTTTATTATATTTTATTTTGTAATTATAATTTTTTTGTACCGTTTTTTTCATTATATTTTTTTTTGTGTTAAATAAATTAGTTGTGATTTACATGTTCTTATTCTTTTCTTGTTATTAAAAAGACGATCGACTTGGTAATAATCCTACGTCTCCGATCTTCAATTTAAAAGTTTGAGCCCGGCTTATAAACAGGCTCTGGTGGCAGCGAAATTAACCTTCAGTTAACACACAACGGCGGCGATTATTTAATTAATCAAAGCCTACCCGTGTTACAACCTTTCGCCAACCTTACATTTACAATATAAAATTAATAAAATTTACAAATTTTCATCAAGGGCCTAAACCATTTTGTAACACGACAGTATAATAATTATTCTGTTTCATCACCGTGCCGTGCCGTACCAATCGCCACTGATATTATCATCTTAATTTATTCATATTGTTTTACTCTAGCTCATACTAGGTTAAGTGATTAGAGATGGTAACACAAAGCTACCATAAAAATTCCTAAAAATATTATTATATTAAAATTTATGCCCTCGTTAATAGAAAAATATAATTTTTTGGATTTTTAATTTTAGTGAATTTATACGGCGAAGGAAAATCGAAAAAAGAAATTTCAAAATATTTAAAAATTTCAAAGACTACTACATAGGAGTAGGACTTTAAAGTACACCACAAATTAGACAAAAAATTAATGAAATTATGGTAGGATTTGGCGTAAATTGCGAATATAAAAACTAATTTTTGAGGATCATTTAAAAATACGCGTAAAACCAGCCAAAATGTGCAATCGTACATTTCATTTATTAAAGAATTTTTGGGTATAATTTAAACTTGAAAATTACAGATGTAGAAAACAAAGAACTAGGAGAACTATTAATTACCCGGGAGTTGTCAGTTAATTGTCAGTTGTCAGTTGTTAGTACGATTAGATGACTAGATTTTAGGGTGGATCCGAGATTTGCGGTGGTTGCGTTTGTTTTAACTGGCTCTACGCTCCAGGCCGTTTTGATAAACTCCTGTACTCACTAAAAATATCCCCCTGGACCCGTCCTACTCTGCGAATAAATTTATAACATTATGTTATCAGTACTGATGCTGCAATCTAATTGTGAATCTAAACGTAATCGAAGATTGACGATACCTGAATTGCGTACAGAACTTAATCGGTGCTATAAAAATTCCGTTTCTGGGAGTACAGTAAAAATTAATTAATGCGAATGTTGGCCGGGCTGCCAAAAGAAAATCACTTCTAAAATCAAAAAACAAGAAGATGCGACTACAGAGAGCACTTAGCTTATAAGAATTGGACAGCAGAATAATGGAATTCTATGTTGTGGAGCGAACATAATCCAAGTTTGAAATGTTTACTCAAAAACGAAAAATTTATGGTACTCACTGCATCGAAAGAAAGTTACAGGACTGTATTGTACCTCCGTTATGGTAGGGGAATGCTTCTCGGCGTCTGGCCCAAAAACAGGCGAATTCACATGTTAATAATTTAAAATACTACTAATTTTATTAAGTTTGGGTAATTAAATGAAACATTCAATTTTAGCACACCTTGATAAAATCGCAGGGAAGTCCACAGTAAAGTAAAATAAACATAATATGAAGATAAATGAAATGGATATACTCGACTAAGAACATTGGAGGTCTTTTATAATATAATAAATAATATGAAAATATCAAGTTGGTATTTATGTTAGTAACCTTCCATCTGTTTTACATTCGTAATTTTCGACTAGTAGTCCGGTCAATCTAGACATTCGAAGGTACACTAATTCCCAAAAAGCTGAAAATTGGTAAAATTGTTCAAAACATAATTATAAATGAAATTTAAAAAGTCCTCATCGATCCGGTACGTGGAAAAAATTTATTCGACGTCAAAGGTAAAAGAAATTGTTTTTTTGCGATTTTCAGCAAAACGGTAAGTTTTATCATAAAATTATCTCAGACAAAAATTGTAGATCATGTAATTATCTATAAAAAATGTATCAATACTTTTTTCCTAAGAAATGAGTTTATGAATGTTATCACGTTTATGCAATCGTTTCTGTTGGTCTTTCGCATCACAAAAAAAATTAAAAAATAGTGTTGATGAAAAGTTCAGTACCGGCTACAGACAATATTTTCGTAAAAACGATGAAGACAACGTCCAGGACAATGACAGGTTTGACGACGATGTTAATTCGAATGGCGATGATGATGAACTACATTGAATAAATTCTGTTTTTTTCGTATTTGTACTCTTTTTTCTCTTAATTTTAAGTTAACTTTTAAACAAGTTATGACTTTGGTTTTAACCATGTGAAAAAGCATCTCAAACTCAATCCGGATCGGCAAAAAAATTGAAAATGAGTTTTTAACAGCTAAGACCCCTTTTTTCGTAGACCAAGTCACATATATTGAATATAATTAATATAATATTATAATTCAAATATTTTTACTTATATTACAGCTTCAGTGATGTATGTATTGTAATGATATTTTTTTTTGCAATGCGTGGCAAACTTCAAAATAACCACCAATCTCTACGGCTTCCAAGTCGGAGAGCTAAGACTTCTCAGGAGCGGGTTCAAAATTCCAAAATAAATTAC
The DNA here is from genome assembly GCA_911387805.1 of Cantharis rustica. Classification (NCBI taxonomy): domain Eukaryota; kingdom Metazoa; phylum Arthropoda; class Insecta; order Coleoptera; family Cantharidae; genus Cantharis; species Cantharis rustica. Next base: position 45,473,862 of record OU426879.1, read on the forward strand.
CAATCAACGAAATCCAATTTAAATAAGATTCTGATCAATCCAAAAAACTTAATAAATTCTCCAAATTAAATCCTCTTCAAAAATAATTAAAATAAAAATTCATGTCCAAAAATTAAATTATTACAAAATAAATTCTTGTTTCGTAAATAAATTCAAATTTAATTCAATGTAAAACCTTACTGCGCTCGTACTTTTAACTTTTACGCGTATCCAAATCGCCTTGTTATCACCATCTGGCCACACGCTCGTACAAATGCAAATGTAACTTTTAATTCTTCCAATTTTAAACCAATTTCAACTTTAAATAATTCAGATCCAATTTTTAATTTCAATTGCTCTTTCCAAATTTTACCAAATCAATTAAATCAATCCAAACTACTAATTCAATCAAAACCATCAAATCAACTACCGCTCGGTAGCAAAATTATCCAAAAATTACGCAATAATGCATTCGCATCAAAATTCACTTTATTCAATCAAAAATAATTCAGTACTCACAAATATCATTCACAATTTTAAACTTATATCAAAAAAATCTCAATAATCGCCTCGAGCTAACATGACACAACATGCTCGGGCGGGCGCTGTCGGCGCAAAAGCCAATATCCTCGTCGATTCGCCTCCACCTGTCTAATTCTCCAATCTTACAACTTAAAATTATTTAAAACAAAATAAAACTTTCATCAAAATGTACGGGGTAGGTGCGAATCCTCTTTTTCACCACAGTATATACGTGGCGTACGTATGCATATGATGACAATTCCAACTTTTCCAACTTTTTGAATCGTTATATCTCAGAAACGGTGGCTCTTAGGAAAAAAGTATTCATTCATTTTTTATAGATAATTATATGATCTACAATTTAGTCTAAACTTATTTTATGATAAAACTTACAGTTTTGCAGAAAATCACGAATACCAATTTTTTTGATCTTTGACCTCGAATAACTTTTTTTCCACGTACCGGATCGATGAGGACTTTTTAAATTTCATTTATAATTATGTTTTGAACAATTTTACCAATTTTCAGCTTTTTGCAAATTACTGTACCTTCACTCTAATTTTTTGTACTAATTTGACCGGACTATAGGTTATTTTAGAGTTTTATTAGGAATCTTACTTGGACAGAAAATGAAAAGATCCAACTTTTGGAAGCTCTCCGAAAATATGGAGTTCACAATTTGGAAGTTATAGCAGACCATGTTGGTTCCAAAACAGTTGCAGAAGTTAAGTATGCAATTTACTTATACGAAAATGCCGCCAGAGAATCTCTGAAAGAAGTTCGCTCTGCAAGTAGAAATGCACCAATTGATCAATGAAAAATAATGAATAAAATAAAAATAATAAAATAAATAAAAATAGTGATGATTATAACAAATAATATTGAATCGAACAAGTTCGATTCGAAAATACAAAATTGCTCCTCACATTTCAGTGTATTCTGCCAATATCAAAAACTGAACTATTAGCAAAAATATATTCAAATACAAAGATCTAAAAATATCGTTTTTTATCATTTACATTAGCAAATATTTTTGTGTAAAAAATTTAGATTTGTGTTTATTTTCAAAATAAACCAGTTACTCAGACTACGTCAACATTATTGATCTAGGCAGTTCAGGGTTGACAGTTTAAATTTTTGATGATTTTGTGATATCAATAGTCAAAATTTTAGTAAAATGAAATTGAAAGAAACTGATGAAACCAAAAATTCAAACAAATCCGAAGAACCAGAAGATTGCTGTGGCAAACCAAAACGGAAACGACGCTGCGATGCTGGAAAAAAACGGGGACCAAATAAAAAAAAGCGTGGCTGCCCTCGTCCTCCATCGTGTGGTAGACTCTGATAATGGAGAAATGTCTGACAGTAATTGAATGGCTAATTGCAGAAAGGGGACATGTCACATTTCCAAAAATGTTCAGGAAATAAAAAAAACTGTGTGATTACTTAAAAGTCAATCTTTTTTATTCAAATTTTTGGCAAGACATGCCTTAGAAGATCTACTTCGAATTAGGATATAATGCATTTAATTTTTGTTTTCTCAATTAGATCAACTGCCAAATTAGAGATATGGACATGTGTCTTTTCTGCAGTAAAAGACAAAACAATTATTTTTTTTTAAGTATTTTATTAAAAAATAGTAAAAATACAGTATTATTCATCGTTGTCTTCATTGTCCTTAATTGGCTACGCTGTAATTTCTTTCCAAAATCCTTCATAAGCACCTGGGATGAATTTGATCGTATTTTTTATATCAGCCATCTTCTTTTTATTAATTAATCGGATTCAGATAAATTTGCGTTTTTAATGACACCAATGTATTTATTTAATATTATGAATAATAGGTTAAGATAACATGTACTATGTTTAACCGACAGACTAGCAGTTTGCTATCATTTTACTGCAAAAAAAATTATATGTCCTGGACAAGTCCTGTTTATGTAGTAACTGAATTCTTTAACAGCTCACAGTATCAAGAGGAATAATATAATATGTTACATTTTTGCAGTACATTGTGCGTCTAGGCATCTAGATTAGCAAAATATCAAAATTTCAATTTCATAAAAAATGTGACATGTCCACTTTCTGCAGTTAGCAATTCAATTATTCATCATGTTCCACAATTTCACTCGACTATAAACGTCGCCGTAGAAATTATAATCAACGCTACCGTACCTCTAGAAATTAACCTAATGTGTATTAACTATTAATATTATGAATAATAAAATTTATATCTTTAAATTAAATTTTACTTCTAGCTTTGGATATTTAACATTATTTGACTAAAAAAAACATTGTAATTCTAAAAAATCAGAATTTGTCCAATTTGGTCAAAAATTGGAAGGGATGATTATTTTTGTGCCTTTTTGCAAAAATCAAATTTTAACACGCTATTTTTGCAATTTTCTCGAAAATAAAGTCCCGCAAAAAAAATGTTAAATAGCAACCTAGATTTAAACCTTTTATTGTCTAAAATCAACGGCTTTCGAGTTATGAATTAAAGTAAGTAACAAAATGTTGAAAACTCGCGTTTTTTTTGATTTTTTTCGTAATCCTCTATCTTTTAAACGAAACATTTTACAAAAAATCTGACGCCCCGTTCCGAATAGGAAATTTAACGGACTACAACTTTTGTCTAGTAAAAATTTTTGAAAAACCAATCCATTTCACAGAAAATAATAAGGCAGCTACAAAAAAAATTAAATTCACGAAATTATTTTTTTTTGTAATATTTTATCTAAAATAATTATGTAGATCACTAAAAATCTTTTTATTTCAGCTTTTTTTATCCTTATTTTAACTAATCCTAATTTTAACAATATACCCGGTTTGAAACCAGAGCTTTTTCTCCATTTCAGATAACAATAAATAAAGTTGGTTTCAAACAACAAATTCAAAGTTAGAGAACTTTTAGAATAGAGTGTATTGTATATTTTTATTTAAACAAAAGAAACCAGTTACGCAGGCTACGTCAACGTTGTTGATACGAAGCTGAGCGGTGTTGACAATTTAAATTTTTGATATTTACTACCTGTTTAAAATTTTAGTGAAATGAAATTAAATAAAATATCGAAACCCAAAGAAACCAATAAAACCGAAGATGCAAATAAAACCGAAGAACCGGAAGATGGCTGTTGCAAACGAAAACGACGCTGCGATGCTGGAAAAAAGCGGGGGCCAAATAAAAAAAAGCGTGGCTGTCCTCGTCCTCCATCGTGTGGATCGTGTGGTAGACAGGCAGTAGACTCTAATAATGGAGAAATGTCTGACAGTAATACCACAGAATGTAATACATCACATTCCTCAATTCGTGGTTCCCCCGATAAGAAACGTCGCCGTAGAAATCCTAGTAATCGCCGTAACACTAAAAATTAACCTAATGTGTTGTCGTGGTTCAAAATGGTTGCGACCCACCCTGTGCATATTGATAAAAATTTTGTTTGTAAATAATTTTGAGTTGCAAGACTGTAAAAATTGGACAGGTGGGGGCGAACCGACGAGGAAATTGGTTTTTTTGCCGTTGAGCCGCGCGAGAGAGCGAGCGGGCCGATTTATGGCTTGTTAATTTTTGACTCAAGTGATTTATTTTTGAGATTTGTGATATTTTTGAAGTTGTGAGTTATTATTTTTGATTGAATAAATGATTTTGATGCGAATGCATTAATTGCGCAATTTTTGGATTGATTTTGATAAATTTGGAGTTTGGATGATTTTTATGAACGGCTACAGAACGGTAGAAAATTTGGATTGATTTGATTGATTGGATAAAGTTTGGGAGAAGCAATTAAGGTTATAAATTTGAATTTAAAATTGGAAAATTTGAAATTACATTTGTTCGAGCGTGTGGTAGATAAAAAGATAAGCCGACGATTTGGATAGGCATAAGTTCGAAAGTGTAAGCCCATTTAAAATTTAACATAAAATTATATTTGAAATTATTTATGATTATGGATTGGATTTATTAATTATTTTTTTGAGAAGATTATTTTCGAAGAAATTATTTGTTTTGCATTGGATAAAATTCTTTTAGTTAATTTGAAAACGCAGGAACCCTTCACCCTTGAAAATTCCCAACTGCTCCCGCAAAGAGTTGACTCGAGTAAATAAACAGTGCGGCTAGAAAATAACATTACATCTTTTTGGCACCACGGCGCAGGGACGTTTCGTTTTTTTTTTGAAATAGTCTAAGATGGATAACATATTAGCCTTTTTAAAGGAGCAGGACAAAAAGCAGGACAAAAATACGAGGGAGTTAAAAGAAAGCATAGCAAAAATTGAAACAAAGTTAAATGAACAAGACAAAAAGCAGGACAAAAACACAAAAGAGTTAAAAGAGAAAGTAGAAGGGGTTTTGAACGAAATAAAACAAAATTTAGTTACTATGGAAGGGGAAATTAAAAACACAAATGCAAGGGTTGATCAGGTTGAGTTAGAATTAGGTAATATAAAGGTGGATTTAATGCCATTAAGAGAATTGGGGGGAAATTTAAATTTGAAAAAAAAAAGATTAGAAAAAGAGATTAGTGAAAGGATGGAGGAATTAACAAGGGGAGAAATTCAAAAATTGACAGGGAAAATAAATGAAATGGGGATAGAAATGAAAAGAGAATCTGTAGGTAATATGCAGGAGGAAATAAAAAAGGCCACCAAGACCTTGCACAAAGATATTTTTGACCAAGTTATAAATAAAACGGTAGAAAATGGTGCACTATTAGAAAAAGCTGAAATAATAAATGAGATAACAACTCAAAGGGATGAAATAGTGGAAATCAAACAAACAGTACAGTGGCATGACCACAATATTGAAAAATTAAAAAAAGAAATTAGCACTAATCAAGAAACAACTAAAGGGAAAATTGATGCACTTAGGATGGGAAACCAAACGTTTACATTCGGTCCCATGAATAGTACGATGGGCAAAACAATACAGGGAATGTCATGTTGTTTCAGTAAAGATCAAAAATTTAAATTTTATGGGCATTCATTAAATGGGTTAAATCCGAAACAGTTCATTAAATATGCTAGACCCATTGCGGAATTGGCTGATCGCCAACAGTTGAAAACCCTCATAGGGACAATGTTAAAAGGAAATGCGGAGGAGTGGTACGGAATCGTACAAGAACAGTTTCATACTTTTGATCAGTTTTCTAAGTTGTTCTTATCAAGGTACTGGAACAATAAGGGAGTGGGTGTAGTATTTTGTTCTGTTCGGCACCCACAAGGAAATATGAGTGAGCGTTATGTTCAAGAAACCGTTAAATTTTTGAGACTTCTTGTGTATCGTGATCAAACATCATGGGTCAATTATATTCCGTTAGTGGAAAAGTTTATAAACGACACGCCGAGCTCAGTTACTGACTATTCTCCCCGGTTCATTATGTTCAACGAACATCCAGAAAGACCATGGGTTGTGGACCAAGACATCGATTACTATGAAATATTAAAACAAGTTAAACAAAAATTAAAAAATAAAAGTGAGAATTACTTACGTAGGGCTAATTCAAAAATAAAAAAGAAATGTTCATTTCAAGTGGGTGATTTAGTCATTATTCGAAGTCTGAGAGTAGGGATCAGGTCTAAGGACCAATGTCAGAAACTGCAACTTCCTTTTGAAGGCCCATATGAGGTAGACCACGTTAACGAAAACACGTATTCTCTTAAATATCCAGACAGTGGAAAGATCAGGGGCAAATTTCACCTTGATATGATTTACGCTTATCACGACGCCGATGAAACCATGGGACGAATTCCTAAAATTGGAATTAAATTTTACAATAATTTTGTATCTATTAAATAGAAAATTTTAATTTCGTTTAGTTATAAAAAGAGGGGAAGAATTTTAATTTAACAATGAATTTTAATTTAGTTTATTTATCATTTTAAGAAAGGGGAAATTTAGTTTAGCAGATAATTTTGTAAAAAAAAGAAGAAAATTTTTATTATTTGAGGTAGTATAATACCTGATCACCACGAAGGGTTGTTTCAAAAACAATTTGCTGTCCTGGCTGTGCTCTCTCCATCAAATTATCTTCAAAACAAGGGGAATAAAGATGTCGTGGTTCGTTAGGTTTCTTTTGCACAATTACGATGTATTTTTGACTTCTTGCAATAACTTTGTTTTGACGAAATCTGCTGTCAACTTTATACCAGAACTTTCAATTGCCATTATCATAGGTTTGTATTCATCAGTCAATCCTGCGAGTAGAAATATTGCTAACCATTCATCATCTATAGCAAACTGAATGTTAGTCAATTTCTGTGCGGTGCTCATTATCTTGTTGACATAATCTTCGATGGAATCGCTATTTTCTAAACTAGTAGTAACCAGAGTTTTCATTAGGTTAACTTTTCGCGATAAGCCGGAATCGTTAAATGCGGACTGTAACTTTTCCCATACATCTTTTGCGGAAGTTGCGTTTTCAATATGCACAAAATTGATCGGATCAACCATTAAAATTATCATTGATTTAGCTTTCACTTCGCGTCGTAGATTAACAGCGGGATCTGTCGTCGGATCTTTACCTTCAACACAACTCCATAAATCTTCCAGTTCAAGATATGTTTTCATTGCAAATCGCCAAGTGTTGAAATTTTCTCGTCCTATCAATTTTCCAATCATTGATATACCGTTGTTTGCCATCGCGCTCGGAAAAATGTATAACTCTTGTTAATTACAATCACAAAGGGTTCGGTACAATTTTTTTTTTATTTTTTTGCGATGGCCTGAACAAATCTGTATTTTTAGAGACAACTATATGCTGGGCCCATAACCTTTTGCACAATTACGATGTCTTTATTAGATAGAACAACTAATTATTCACAACTATTCATTTACCAACATATTCTATAAGTACATGTCAAATATCAATAATAAACAACAAAACAGCCAACTTTATCTGAACTCTATCAACCAGCATGTTTCTCATTGGTTAATCCCAACAGTTTCTCTCTGCCCAACGCGATAGTTCGGGTCAATTTTGTTAAATGTCTGCAAAATAAAAAGGTTTGTTGAGGGGAAAATTATAAAAGACCAAAATGATACTCACACACGACACATTTACACCTAATTATTTTGTGATAAGTTAAGGGAACAGCTGTGCTGCGCGAGTGCTACCGAATGGTGATACCTGCAACTAAATAAATACAATAACTTGCGAAACATCCGGTACATAGAAGATAAAACTTACAATTTTTCAAAAAGACGACGAGGTTTGCAGTGCCCTTTGGATAAGCTCGCTTCCTGCGATAAGCCCGAGTGAGGTGGACGTGAAATTTTACGTCTAAAAATTTGGATATTTGCGATTTATGAAAAGCTACACCTTTTTGGAAAGCGAATTTTGTGAATTATTATTCGAGGCCGTTTTGGAAACAGTAAGAGCAATCATATTGTTTAATTTGGATGATTCCTGAGGATTTAAAGATATTCACATGTGATCAAGTAAAATTAAAAATTACAAGGACGACGCCATTTTTATAAAACTGGAGATCGACAGAAAAGTCAATGAAATTGATTTTTTTACTTACCGTAATTTTTATCTGTTTATAAGGTGTTAAATATCGACAAGAAGCGATTAGTCGGCACAATACGACGAGGTATCACAAAAATTTGAGGACGCTAACCGAATTGATTGTTAGAGATTGCACACTTAAAAAAGACGACCTGGTGGCATACAGCAGCAACAGATAAATGCCATTTGCGGCCATGATACAATAAAGTTTTAAGATATGATACTAAGGAGTCTCAGTTACGTTCGGTTCTGCGCACAACGTCACGCGGTAAGGACACGCCCACTTTATTTAAATACAGATATGGAATTTATACGGCAAATAAGGCCAATGAAATTAAAATTTGTGATTATTTTTAATTTTAAATCACAAATAAATTATTCTGCCATCATAAGGAAGAAGGCAGTGTTTGTTTAGAAATGGTTTAGGTATGGCAGTAAGTACATTTTCTTCAAAATTGAGCTATTTTTATTCATAGCTTTTTACGCTGATTTCAAAAATATAAATTACTCAATTTTGAAAAAAATGTATTTACTGCCTTCTTTCTTATAACTGCAGTATTGAAATAAAACACATTTAGTAATAAGATTATAAAATAATATTTATTTAATATCCTAAAAAACAGTTTCTCACAATAAAACATAACATTCATTAAGAAGCCAAATTAACCAGAAGGCATACATTTTAAAATTTTATTTCATTTTACTGACTATTTAATTTTACAAACTATATTAAGCCCTAAATTTTATTTTATATATTGTCAGATTTTTATTTCTTTTCTTCGCTTCAATGTTTCATCGTTAACCTTATCATACAAGTAGATTGTGCGAAATTTTATTTCATCGAATGACAGTATACAGACTTTTTTCATATTGTTCATCTCTTGCAGTTTGATTACATTAAATATTGGTTTCAAGATACCAGGTAAAATTTAATTTTTTTTCGACCACGATCGAAGTGTTGATACAGCTGGAAAAGGATATCCTTTTTTTAGCAGCAACCTATAAGCTCGAAGATCAGCGGAATGAACAACGATTGCTTTAGATACATCTTTAATTGACCATCGTGGACGTCTTTTGGGATTTTTAAGCTTTTTGATTTGCTCAGAAGTAAATGAACTGCTCAGAGCTTCGACCTCGCTTTCCAATCGTACAATCTTCTTCTTTAATTCTGCTATGATTTCATTACGGTTATCAACCTCTGTACTACTTCTAAAAATATTAAGAATATGTAGGCATATTATCACTTAATATAATAATTTAACTATAATTATGTTAATATTAGATTTGCTATAATAAAAATAAGAATTACCCTATATCTTTAGTCAAAATATTAGTTTATATAGGATTGTTATCCAGAATAACATTCACCCTCGGGAGAGTTTCTACTGCTACTACCAACACCGTTTCTAACAAATTTATAAAATAAGCCATAAGTAAGTATTTCTACTTGAATTAAAATAATAACTATACGTACTTACTCTGTTTGAATTGATCGTTCCTTTAAAAGTACATTAACCAAATTGGAACGTTTCTTTTTAGCAATCCGCTGTTGCCTTTGAGATGTAGAAGCAGTAGTAACAAAAGCTGATGGTTTCGGTAGATTTTCAGTAGGAATCACTCCTGGCTTAATCAGTGGGCAATTCCTTGGGATAGGACATCCCAGAAGTTCATATTTCAAGTTACGAGCATAATCAGTCTTTAAAATGCATTGAGCACACTCTTGAATTTTTCACGTTTACATTGTCTTTACGACTACAAGCTATTTTCCAAGCCTTACAAAGTCCCGGGTCAGTCGGAAAACGAAAAAACAGCACATCGCCTTTGTTATAATGTTTGGCTCCATCGTCCATATTACAACCAAATATTGCACACCGCATTATTAATGTAAGGTAAATTACTGATTCACAACAAATCACAAGCAAAAACAATAACAAAATTGAAAAAATTCGAAACCGTTCTGTGGGCGCGCACAGAAAACCGTATGCGTTTGAAATGTTACTTACCGCGTGACGTCACAATTAAGCAAGATGGCGCTAAACCTGCGCAATATCATACCTGGTAATTTATTGTATCATGATTTGCGGCAACAAGCGAAACAAGGTGGCGATATACCAGGTAATTCACAAGTTGTTTACTATAGTGAAATTGACTATTTATTTCAAAATTTTTATTATAAACTTTTTACATTTGCATTATAATTTTTGTCGACTTACATTATTTACACTGCAGCGTATGTTAGCGAAATTTAGGATTCTTTTAGTTTATTTAAATAAAATTTCGCAACCATACGTCGTACACATTCACACACAGGGTCTTAGAGCGGAATCTGTCGCTAAAAAAAAAAATTGTTCTCTCAATAAAATCTAGTTTCTCGTTATTCAGGGTAAAAGTATTTTTATTTATCGTTTCATTAAAAGAAGGAAAAAGAGATATCTAAGGAACCCACTATTCTGTTTAATCTCATGCTCTCGGCTGCAATAAGTTAGTCGGGAAAACATTAGCTAGTGCCGGACAGGTATAATATAAAAATTTACGAAATCCCACTACAGTGTACTATATAAACATTAAAATTTATATATTTAAATGGCATTTTACTTCTAGCCCAGAACATTTAGCATTTTTGAAAAAAATATTGTAAATCTGAAAATTGGCTTAAAGAATCTTCAATCATTTAAAGCTTTCTGAATATCAAAATGTGTCCAATTTGGTCGAAAATTGATGGAGATTTGATTTTTAAGTTATTTTTTGCTATTTTGAAAAAAGCAAATTTCGACGCGCTATTTTTTCAATTTTTTGTCGGCCGGATTTTCAAAATGTTAATCACATAATCCTTTTGAATCTTCGGGCTAGTACTTTGAATGAAGAAAGACTTGATTAACTTTCTAGAAAATTATTGAAACTATGTACATTATAAGTAATGCAAAAAAAAATTTTATATAAGCTTAAAAATAAATGTATTTTTTGATTGTGCACTGTCATAACTTAGCTAATGATTATCATTTCAGCCTTTTTAGTTTCTTAAATAAACATATTTTAAAATTACTTGTTTTGGGAAAATTTCGAAAAATATCTGAAAGTTTCAGTATTTTCAAAATGACGAATTTTTCGGCAGAAAATAAAATGTTTTTTTAACTTCATATGAGCTTTTTTGTGAACTAAATTACATGTGTTGAAAAATCGTCATAAGATATACGACGCTCTTGGGCTAAAATTAATGCGCTCCTCTTCAAAAGAAAATACACAAATACAAAATAGAAAAAGTCAATTTATTACTATTATCCTAAACGAAAACATAAAATTTATACAAAAATAAAAAATATATACAGGGTCTCTCCGGATACACTTTACATAACTCTTAGGTGGTGATAGAGGACATTTTTCTAAGAAACATTTTTTACAAATTCTTTTTTATAAATTCAATCCTTCGAGAGTTATGGCTCTTTAAAACATTTTTTTTAATTTCCACTTTCACGTGGCCATCCCCCGGAAAATATTAATTTTTTATTAAAAATGGATTAGTGCTTTTTTAAAAAGCGTGAAGTAATCTACAAACTAGATTTAACCATTTTTTGTCTAAAATGAACGGCTTTCGAGTTATGAATAAAAGTAGGTAAAAACATGTTGAAAAATTTGAGCTCTTTATATTTTGGTTTGTTTCAAAACTCTGTATCTTTTAAACGAAACATTTTACAAAAATTCTGACGCCCCATTCCGGATAGGAAATTTAAGGGGCTATAACTTTCGTCTAGTAAATTTTTTTGAAAAACCAATATATTTCACAAAAAATCAGAAAATAATAAACAAGGCAGCTACAAAACAAAAAATTAAATTCACAAAATTTTTATTTTTATTGAAAAATTATTTTTACCACTGACTGTTTTTTTCAAAAGCACAGGGTATATGAAGTTACTATGTACAATCTGTGTTTATTTATTTATTTATATATTATATTGCTATGCCCCCAACTTTGCAAATTTATGTATTTTCACTTTCTTGTGAAATTTGCTGAGGTAACACAGATTATTTAATAGCTATGAGTTCTTCTTCAATTGATTAATTTAAATTAAATTGAAAATTTCTGTCGCGTAAATATTTAATTTCAAAATGTGCAACATTTACCTTGTAATGTGTGGCCTTGCAAGCCTCCATAGTATACCAGCTGGCTTCAGTACGCCTGGTTAAGCAAATTTGCGATGGTAACTTTAATGCAACGAATATTTTCTGCTTTCTTCAAGTTTTCCACTTTATTGGCACTTCACCTTATTAATTTAAATAAAAACATCAAATCAACTTAACTCATTTTATTGATTTTAAACAATTAACAATTTAATTTTCATTGCGGGAATAATGTTCGTCCGCTCGTCTATTCGACGTCAAGGCCTCTGCCCAAGTCTCTTACAACCTACAACCTTCAAGCCCCACTCTCTTTTCTTTATACTTCTCCCACCTTATCTACAGCTAATAATTTAACAGACATTTTTTTATACAATATTATAAATAAATAAACAATAAAACAAATTTAAACTTTAAAATAATTTACAATATAATTGAATTAATGTTTTTATAGTTTCAAAACACGACAATATATATTGTCATGTCCCTGGCTATGTTCAAAACTTATATAAAATTTCGCTTACTAATTAATTAATCCAAATGTACTGGGCATTCATTTTTAGTAGCAATCGACTCTTCAAAGTTTTATAAATTGTAAATTAAAATTTTAAATTTAATGCTCACTTTTGTTAGTTTTCTTTTATTGCATGTGGTATGTGGTGTTATGCAGCTGGCTTAATCACGCCTGGTAACACAAATTTTGTTGCGATGCAATCCACCTTTGCATCGACCAAATTGTCACAAATTCTTCCTCTTTGCCAATCCACTATCGCACTTCACTTTAATTAAAATAAAACAAAAACTCAACTTAACATAATTTATTTATAAAATAATAAAAGCAATTTTCAATCATCGGGTATGGCAACTTCCGCCAGGCACCACGGCCTTCGCCTAGTTGTCCTTGCATCGACCTGCTGGTCCCACTCCTACTCTCACTTCCCCTACCTTTTATTTTCATCAAAACTTAACAACTTTATACAATGTTTTAAATAAATAATAACAAAATTGAATTTTAAAAAATTATTTAGAAAATAAATCAATTAATGGTTTTTTTTTGTTTCGAAACACGACAATATGTTTGTGTCACCGTATCTCCCGAACGGTTACAGGCAGCAACGTACATTTTTGACAGCATGTTTGTAAAGACCAGGGGAGTGTTCCTGGCTGGTCAAATACAATTTTCACCCATGAGAAGAAATTCTATCTCAGAAAACTATCTCTACACTCTCCCCCCCCAAACCCCAAAATTTATGCACTCGCCCCTGCACAATCCTCTGTATTAAATAACTAATAACTAATATTAATATAAATTTACTACCATTTTGGCTGAAAATTCACCACCATTATGGCTGTTAAATTCATATCATTCGCTAACTATTCGCGCTACCATATCGGCTGACTGGATCACGAAGCGGTTTAAAACATATATTACTTTCTCTATACATTTTGACAAAATATACTCCAAAAAGAGTGAAATAAAATAAAAATTAAAAATTTTGAAAACCCCTGACTGTAAAAAAATTCTAAAAATAAAAATTAATATTAAAAGCACCTTACTTTAAAAACTATACTGTTCCCTTTAAAAAGAAAAAAGCAATTTTTTTTCTTCGTTCAACAACAAATTCTCAGACCCCCCCCCCTCCCCACTACAAAATTTAAACATTAATTTTGAAGTCAGGGGAAACGGAGAATGTTTAATATGGAATGTATAAACAGGTTTCGTAAGTGGAACAAATCTCCGTTTCCGCCGACTTCAAAATTAATGTTTAAATTTTGTAGCGAGGGGGGGGGGAGGAGTCTGAGAATTTGTTGTTGAATGAAGATGAAAAAATTGCTTTTTTCTTTTTAAAGGGAACAGTATAGTTTTTAAAGTAAGGTACTTTTAATATTAATTTTTATTTTTAGAATTTTTTTACAGTCAGGGGGTTTTAAAATTTTTAATTTTTTATTAATTAAGGTTAAACTATTACATTATTTAAGTAAATTTTCAAAATGACTACCCTCATTTTCAATACACGGTTTTGATTGTTTTAAAAGATGTATTAATTAAAAAAATAATTTTTCAATAAAATTAATTAATTTAATTTTTTGTTTTGTAGCTGCTTTCTTTATTATTTTCTGATTTTCCGTGAAAAGAATTGGTTTTTCAAAAAAATTTTACTAGACAAGAGTTGTAGCCCGTTAAATTTCCTATCCGGAATAGGACGTCAGAATTTTTGTAAATTTTCGTTTAAAAGATACAAGAATTTTGAAAATAACCAAAGTAAACAAATCTCGAATTTTTCTTCATTTTTTTACTTACTTTAATTTCTAACTCAAAAGCCGTTAAGTTTAGACAATAAAAGGTTTAAATTTAGTTTGTAAAAAATATTTTTTTTTTAATTTTAATATCTATTTTTAAAAAAGAATCCGACGAAGGCTGATTAATTTTTCAGGGTTTAAAATAAATATTCACTTTGAAATTAAACGAGAAATCTGGAATCCATTCCAAAATCAATTTTTCCAAATTATTTCAATTTTTATAACATCATGGAAACAAATAATATCATACGAATTTAATAAGCACTAGAGATAATATTATATTATATTTTTTTTCAAAATATAATTTTTAATAATTTATTCCAGTAATATTCTACTAATATTCCAGTATCTAGCCTGGTAATTCAGATCACAATTTATTGCAAAAAATGAAATGCTGTAGTTCAAACCTTGTTTGGCTTATCTTAGGCTTAAACTTCCAACTGACATCGAAATACCGACCCTTAAACCTAGCAATCGTGATTGATTTGTCATCGTCTGTATTGTAGTGATATTTTTCATAAACCACTTTTCCTTACCACGCACGGCGTAGCTCTGATATGCGAGAGTAGAGAAACTTTTTAGGGTGGTAGGTTCAATGTTCGTTAAAAAAAATCTTAATACCAGAATTCGATTTTAAATTATTTGCAGTCGAAATTATTTTAAGCTGCAAAAATTTTTAAACTTGATCAAGCATCGAACTTATAATTTCAAATTATCAACCAAATTTCTTCTAATCCACACGTCGCTCTTTTAAATATAATTTCATACACAGTAAAAAATTTTGTCGTGTAAAACATCTAGTGTAGTTGGTAAATAATTTAGTGTTAATTTTTAGTGTATAATTTCTCTCTACTTTATATTTCACACTAAAATGATTAATTCTAACTAGACGCTAAAATAAGCGCTATGTAGAGTGAATCTCAACCTTGATAGATCGAATCTAGTAGGTGTTAGGTGACATTACTATAATTACCGATGATAAAAACGCAAAAATGGCACATTTTATCAAAGTTTGTTGCCGGTGATTCCCGGATAAATAAAAACGTTGACCATTTGCTATTGAAGATTACCTCCGTGTTAATATAAAATTACATTCATCCGAGTGCAGTGAGCAAGTTAATATTGTTCTAGTGTTTCAGTTCAAATATTTTTTTAGTGTTGGAAATTAATGGAAAATCGTTGGAATTTAACGTATTAAAAGAATTTCCAAGATTTCTCCATCATTCGTGGTCTGTAAGTTTTATTATCTTTATGTGTTTGTACTGTTACTGAAATATAAAATTTTGCTTTAGATCGAGGAAGATTTTCAACAATTATATCCAGGTATTCAAATAAATTTTGAAGAGATATTTGGTCAAGATATAAGATAAAATTATTAAAAATACCAAACTACCGTAATATACCCGAACCCTACAGTTATTTCAGAATATGAAACGGAATTCAGTAGTATGTGAAGTTGTTATTATTTTTAACATTAGATTTATGAACAATTTTTTTTTTAGATTGTTGGAATAGGGCAACTAAAGTATTATTTCTCTTCCAAGTAAAACAATAAGAGGAAACGTATCAAAACTTATGCAACGCTGACGGACAAATTAATTACTCTTCAACCTGCAAGTTATTGTAAAATACAGTGGACGCCGCTTATTGGAATCATGGTTCAAGTTATCATTCGAGTATTATTATCACTTTCACGAAGAACGGGCTGAAGGAATATGACTACAAGCAAAAAATATCCTTTATTTCAAAAATTGGGTTTATGTTATTAATTGTTTTTCTGATGTTTTCTTCTACCGAAAATGGAGTCCGTTTGCAGTTACAAGCATTTTTTTAAATTTTTCACACAAATCGGGGAACCACCCAGACTTGACTGGTGTATTATAGCAGAAAGTTGCCAGAATGTTGACAACGCACTATGATTTAATCTGTTCTATTTTAAAATTTCACAATATGCGACATAAAAAATGTTTTTTGATAAAAATAATTTTTTGTGTTTTAATATTTTTAATTATGTAATATATATTTATAGTAATAAGTACTCTAATTAATGTGTTTAATTCACATGTGGTCAGGTAAATTTTACATCTAAATAAAGAAATTTTTACACTACAATATGTATTTTATTTATAGGTATAGTGTATTACTAAACCCTAGATTAATTTAAAATATACCCTAATTGGTGTTTTAATTCAATCTATTCATCTAAAAAAGTACTTATACTAGAGTTAATAAATTATCTGTTTAGTGTGTTTATCTAATATAATTATACACAAAATAGTGAAAATTAATTTAAATTTTCATTTTATTTTAACACTAAATTTTGTTTTGTGTACCCGAAATAAGGTTAAAATTTTAACAAATTTTGGTGAGCTCTTTACACTACACTTGATTAAAACTTTTAGTGAAAAATTTACACTAAATTGAGTGGACCTATATGAACACAAGCTAGTGTTTTTTGGTGTAAAATATTTACTCTGTAATTTTTACTGTGTAAATCCGAATATTTCAATTAAATTACTATCAAGTCCAAAATTAAAATTAACCCCAATCAAACAAAAATCACTCATAAAAAAAATTCAAATTTAATCATTGCAAAAAAATCCAAAAATCTCGGCTGCGGCCACTTTCGATCAAAAATACTCTCAATCAAAATTCGAATCACAATACTCAAAATAATTTCACTATTTCAAAAAAAATATTTCTTACAAAATATTAAAAATCCACGGAGCCAAAAGTCAATCAACCACTCTGGCGGCCATCTTCTGCAAAAAAGCCCCTACTTTTCTCAACCTTGTAACATACCGCCCATAAATTCGCAAGCATAAACAAAGGTAATTTATGCAAATTTAGCATAAACGCAATAAGCGACCGATCAAAATCTTTTATTTTATATAAGTTACCTTTTTCAAATTGCGAATATAAATAAGTAAAACGTAATTAGTTAATAATTATACAATTAAGATAAATATGTAAAAAGGATGGGAAGCGCATATTTCAAATTATATTAAAACGGCCACAAAGTTTCACAACTTAAGTGGTTGACGAATTTAACCTAAGGACTTAAGAGGGATTCATGAATTATGGGACAGATATGTCTTTTTAAAAACTAATTAGAACTAACGAATTTTGACCTTATTGACTCTAAATTTGAGGAAACCGAACATACAAAGTTCAAACTTACACTAAAAAAAAGCGTAATCTTTTTGCTAGAAAAATCTCATGTTATGTGCCAAAAATCTTGCAAAATAACTAAGAATTACGTTATTAAACTAAAAATCAATTAAGTTGAGAAAAACTATAAAATTAATTTTTAAATAAACACATTTTAAACCATGAAAGTTAAACAAACCAGTCACCTCAAAACTTTTCTAAAACTATATAGTAAAAATTCAAATTATAAATAACTATTGGAAATCACTGGTTAAAACTTAAAAATAAGGGGAAGATGAGAGCAAATTCATTAGAATATCGATTTGAAGTGACCGTCTCGACAACTAATTGATATGTGTTAAAAGATTTACCTTCACAAACAGTGAATAACAAACATTCTTCAAATAACGTACACACAAGCTTGAAATTCAAGTCAACTTTTTGGGTGCACTGATTTAAATTCGACGTTCGCGAATATTTTTGCTAAAATTCTTGATTACAATCAATATATATGTTAACCTGATTTTGGGCGATGCAACAAAAATGTCATTCATGAGTTTTCACTATTAGAAAAGTCAATTAACTGCAAAAATTTGCCAATTTTTCAATCAAAATCGAATATGATTATTCCCTATCCATAACAACAATTAAAAACGATAATGCCAATTTTTATAATTAAAAATCTAGTTTTTGTAAACCAAAAATTTGTCAACGAATACACATCAACCTTATTGACATGTATTCCAAAATTTCATATAAATAGAGCAGGGTCCCTTAAGGCACCAGTTCATCTCCGACAAGACGCGTAATCCAACCTGCCCGTTCGTTCCGGGTATTAAATAAAAGTGTTGTGCTAATTCATAATTAAATTTTTTTTTTAAGTATTCATAATAAGATTTTAATTTTTTTTTAAAAGTGTTCATAATTAAATAATTTTTTTTTCTAAAGTATTCATAATAAAATTTCATTTTTTTAGTATTCATAATTGAATTTTAATTTTAATTTTTTTTTTAGTGGTTCAAATAATTTTTCTTTTAAATCTTTTTTTTGTTTTGTTTTGTGCGCTTTCCAACGACTAAAAAGGTAATGACCAAATTTTTATATTTAAAATTGTATGTTTTTTTTTATTTAGGTGAGTCCCAACGATTTCAATGTAATTTTTATCTTTATAACAGAAAGTTAACTTGGTAAATTAATTCTCAGCAATTATTTTTTTTTATTATATTTTATTTTGTAATTATAATTTTTTTGTACCGTTTTTTTCATTATATTTTTTTTTGTGTTAAATAAATTAGTTGTGATTTACATGTTCTTATTCTTTTCTTGTTATTAAAAAGGCGATCGACTTGGTAATAATCCTACGTCTCCGATCTTCAATTTAAAAGTTTGAGCCCGGCTTATAAACAGGCTCTGGTGGCAGCGAAATTAACCTTCAGTTAACACACAACGGCGGCGATTATTTAATTAATCAAAGCCTACCCGTGTTACAACCTTTCGCCAACCTTACATTTACAATATAAAATTAATAAAATTTACAAATTTTCATCAAGGGCCTAAACCATTTTGTAACACGACAGTATAATAATTTAAAAAACTCGGCACGATGTAAGTTATTATTTTGATCGTTATTCTGCATATCTTCCGTACAAATTCGCGAAATCTGTTTTTAGTATTATATGAACGACGATATATAATATTTTCGTCAATTTCGTCTAAGGGCCGTTATATTCACCTCTTCGTAAAGTGTCTTGTAGTTATCTGTTCGATAACTTTAAAAGTGACTTGTAAAAAATTTGGGTATATTCAAATAAATATATCTGTCTTGTAACTACTTGCAACTTATTACGCATAGTTGATGTTTTCTTCGAGATAGTACAATATGGAGTAAGAGATAGCGCTATTATATTCTCAAGATAGGAAGAGATAGTATTTTGGTGTAATTGTGACAGCTGAAGTTTGAAAATTTTTACAAGTAATTTACAGCCGCGGTCATAATAGTAAGCCACCCTATAAAATCAAGGATTTTTAACCTTTTCAGACCCAGGGTACACTGTAGTGTACTCGCGTTTTATTAAATTATTTTGAAGTTTTTGATGACAAACTTATATGTTAGATAGCAATTATTTTTTGAAAGAAAGAATTATTGAATTCCTCGTCGTTTTTTCATTGAAAAATGCTTGCTATTTAGCATTTAAGTTTGTCACCAACTTCAAAATAATTTAATAAAAGGTACACACTCTGGGTTTGAAAGGGTTAAGTAATAAACTTTATAAAAATATTTTTAACAGGTAGTTGTAACCCAGATGCAATTATAATGCATAATTTAAAAAACTTGGCACGATGTAAGTTATTATTTTGATCGTTATTCTGCATATCTTCCGTAAAAATTCGTGAAATCTGTTTTTAGTATTATATGAACGGAAATATATAATATTTTCGTCAATTTCGTCTAAGATCAGATAAATATCGTCGATATTTATAAATATAAAAGACACATTTTAAAAAATTATAAAATACAAAAAATACACACCACTTATAAATTTTAAGTTCAAATCTCACTTGTAACGTTTTACTTGGTACTCCAAGTGACTTGTAACTTATATCTTACTCGTAACTCGTATTTACGAGACGATTGCCGCTATTGGTAGGTGAATATACGTTTACTAATAACTAAGTTCCTTGTAACGCTATTAGCCACTTTACGAGGAGGTGAATATATCGGCCCTAAGTACTATTTAAATTATCTGAAGTTTCCCGGTGTACATTAGACCTTGCAAACGACACGCCATATTATTCATATCTTAGATCGACTATAGATTTAAACCTTTTATTGTCTAAAATCAACGGCTTTCGAGTTATGAATTCAAGTAAAAAAATGTTGAAAATATCAGTTTTTTTTGATTTTTTTCAAAACTTATCTTTTAAACGAAACATTTTACAAAAAATCTGAAGCCCCATTCCGGATAGGAAATTTAACGGACTACAACTTTTGTCTAGTAAAAATTTTTGAAAAACCAATCCATTTCACAGAAAATAATAAACAAGGCAGCTACAAAAAAAATTAAATTCACGTAATATTTTATCTAAAATAATTATGTAGATCACTAAAAATCTTTGGATTTCAGCTTTTTTTAACCGTATTTTAACTAATCCTAATTTTAACAATATACCCGGTTTGAAACCAGAGCTTTTTCTCCATTTCAGATCACAAAAAATAAAGTTGGTTTCAAACAACAAATTCTAAGTTAGAGAACTTTTAAAATAGAGTGTATTGTATATTTTTATTTAAAAAAAAGAAACCAGTTACTCGGGCTACGTCAACGTTGTTAATACGAAGCTGAGCGGTGTTGACAATTTAAATTTTTGATATTTACTACCTGTTTAAAATTTTAGTGAAATGAAAGTAAATAAAATATCGAAACCCAAAGAAACCAATAAAACCGAAGATGCAAATAAAACCGAAGAACCGAAAGATGGCTGTTGTAAACGAAAACGACGCTGCGATGCTGGAAAAAAGCGGGGGCCAAATAAAAAAAAGCGTGGCTGTCCTCGTCCTCCATCGTGTGGTAGACAGGCAGTAGACACTAATAATGGAGATATGTCTGACAGTAATACATCGCATTCCTCAATTCGTGGTTCACCCGATAAGAAACGTCGTCGTAGAAATCCCAGTAATCGCCGTAACACTAAAATACTAAAAATTAACCTAATGTGTACTATATAAACATTAAAATTTATATATTTAAATGGCATTTTACTTCTAGCCCAAGACATTTAGCATTTGATCTAGAAAACAATATTGTAAATCTGAAAATTGGCTTAAAAAATCTTCAATCATTTAAGGCTTTCTGAATATCAAAATGTGTCCAATTTAGTCGAAAATTGATGGAGATACTATGATGCCATTTTGAGAGAAGCAAATTTCGACTCACTATTTTTGCAATTTTTTGTCGGCCAGATTTTCAAAATAAAAATCGCATAATCCTTTTGAATCTTCGGGCTAGTACTTTGAATAACGAATGACTTGATTAACTTTCGATAAAATTATTGAAACTATGTACATATAGATATAAGTAATGCAAAAAAATTTTTATATAAGCTGAAAAATAAATGTGTCTTCTTTTATTGTACACTATCATAACTTAGCTAATGATTATCATTTCAACCATTTAGTTTCTTAAATAAACATATTTTAAAATTACTTGTTTTGGGAAAATTTCGAAAAATGTCTGAAAGTTTCAGTATTTTCAAAATGACGAATTTTTCGGCAGAAAATAATGAAATGTTTTTTTAACTTCAGCTTTTTTGCGAACAAATTACATGTGTTGAAAAAATAATGTTACCTAATTTATGTCATTTTTAACATAACAGAAATTGCCAGCGCCGTCCTAAGATAAACGACGCTCTTGGGCTAAAATTAATGCACTCCTCTTCAAAACAAAACACAAATACAAAATAGAAAAAGTCAATCTATTACTATTACCCTAAACGAAAACATAAAATTTATACAAAAATAAAACATATTGTCGTGTATTTTCCTACAATTCGTTTTTATTATGTAATAGTTATTGTTTGATGATTTTTGTTTTAATTAACCGAAAAGGAAATGAAAATTTTTGTTTGAGAAAGGTTGGCAGTACGAGCCAAGATGGCGAGTGTGAAGGATTTTTGAATTTTGAATTTTGAGTTTTGAGTGATATTTGAAGAAGTTGTTGTTTTTTTTTTAAGTAAAATAAATTATATTTTGAATTCGGTGTTTAATTCAAGTGAATAAGGTGCAAAAATTTGGTAATAAGAAAGTAAACAATTGAATTACGAGTCTCATGATATTGTATGTAAGGGTGGTGAAATTTTGAATGATAATAGAGAAAAAAAAAAATAAAGAGAAAACCACATACATTACAATATATACAGAGTCTCGCCGGATACACTTTACATAACTTAGGTGGTGATAGAAGACATTTTTCTAATAAATATTTTTAACAAATTCTTTTTTATCAATTCAATCCTTCGAGAGTTAGTCCTCTTTAAAGCATTTCTTTTAATTTCCACTTTCACGTCTCACGTGGCCATCGCCCGGAAAATATTAATTTTTTATTAAAAATGGATTAGTACTTTTTTAAAAAGCGTGAAGTAATCTACAAACTAGATTTAACCATTTTTTGTCTAAAATCAACGGCGTTCGAGTTATGAATAAAAGTAGGTAAAAACGTGTTGAAAAATTTGAGCTTTCTTTTATTTTGGTTTGTTTCAAAACTCTGTATCTTTTAAACGAAACATTTTACACAAATTTTGACGTCCCATTCCCGATAGGAAATTTAACGGACTATAACTTTTGTCTAGTAAAAATTTTTGAAAAACCAATATATTTCACAGAAAATCATAAAATAATAAACAAGGCAGCTACAAACCAAAAAATTAAATTCACAAAATTTTTATTTTTATTTAAAAATCATTTTATTAATTAATACATCTTTTAAAACAATCACGACTATGCATTGAAAATGAGGGTAGTCATTTTGAAGATTTACTTAAATAATGTAATAGTTTAACCTTAATAAAATAATTTTTCAATAAAAATAAAAATTTAAATTTAAATATAAATAAAAATTAATACATCTTTTAAAACAATCACGACTGTGTATTGAAAATGAGGGTAGTCATTTTGAAGATTTACTTAAATAATATAATAGTTTAACCTTAATTAATAAAATAATTTTTCAATAAAATTAATTAATTTAATTTTTTGTTTTGTAGCTGCCTTTTTTACTATTTTCTGATTTTCCGTGAAAGGAATTGGTTTTTCAAAAAATATTATTAGACAAAAATTGTAATCCGTTGAATTTCCTAGCCGGAATAGGGTGTCAGAATTTTTGTAATATAAAATGTTTCGTTTAAAAGATACAAGAGTTTTGAAAATAACCAATTGTTAGAAACCATTTTGAGTGACCGTCGCCCTGTGACGTTGTTCCCTAAGTTCATTGATCATTTTACAAATTAAGGGCGGTAGAAAATACCGACAGACCAGCAACGGCATCCGACCTAGGTTCACGTGTTCTTAAGATATTATATGTAAAATATAAAATAAACTTTGTGCTAGAAATCGTGTGTTTAATTAATTAATTAATATTACTCATTTATTCGTAAAACAATATAAAAAAATCTCGAAATTTTTATACTTGGTCAAGGATCGAACTTATAATTTCAAATTATCAACAAAATCTGATATCTTCTAATCCACACGTCGTTCTTTTAAATATAATTTCATAAATCCAAATATTTAAGTCCAAAATTAAAATTACCCTCAATCAAACAAAAATTACTCATAAAAAAATTAAAATTTAATCAATGCAAAAAAATTCAAAAATCTCGGCGGCGACCACTTTTGACCAGAAACACACTCAATCAAAATTCGAATCACAATACTCAAAAACTATTAAAAAAAAAAATATTTCTTACAAAATATCGAAAATCCACAGAGCCAAAAATCAATCGACCGCACCGGCGGCAATCTTTGGCAAAAAAGCTCCTACTCTTTTCAACCTTCCGCCAACCTTACATTTACAAAATAAAATTAATAAAATTTACAAATTTTCATCAAGGGACTAAACCATTTTGTAACACGACAGTATAATAATTATTCTGTTTTGTGAACTGAGAAGATGGCGCAGCGCTTCATCGCCCTGCCGTACCAATCGCCACTGATATTATGATCTTAATATTTATATTGTTTTACTCTTGCTCACACTGGGTTAACTAAGTTCAAATAAGTTCAAAATACAATATGCCCTTAATATCTGTGAAACTGCATTTTATAAAAAAGAAAATATTACCTGTGATTAGAGATGGTAAGCACAAAGCTAGCATAAAAATTCCTAAAAATATTTTTATATTAAAATTTTTGTAATTATTTCCTGTTTAGTACTTTCTTATGCCCTGGTAAATGGAAAAATATAATTTTTTGGATTTTTAATTTTAGTGAATTTAGCGAGGTAGTATCAAGAAAAGTGTTCGAGTATTTCGTAAAAATTATGGGAGAAAGTAAAAGTTTAACGACTGAAATTCGTGCGAATGTGCTTCTTTTATACGGTGAAAAAAAATCGGAAACAGAAATTTCAGAATATTTAAAAATTTCGAAGACTACAGTACATAGTGCAACCGGTACTGACAAGGAGAGTAGGACTTTAAAATACACCACAAATTAGACAAAAAATTAATGAATTTATAGTAGGATTTGGCGTAAATTGCAAATATATAAACTAATTTTTAAGGATCATTTAAAAATACGCGTAAAAACAGCCAAAATGTGCAATCGTACATTTCATTTATTAAAGAATTTTTGGGTATAATTTACACTTGAAAATTACATGTGTAGAAAATAAAGAACTAGGAGAACTATTAATTACCCGGGAGTTGTCAGCCAATTTTTACCACGATTAGATGACTAGATTTTAGGGTAGAGATCCGAGATTTGCGGTGGTTGCGTTTGTTAAAACTGGCTCTACGCTCCAGGCCGTTTTGACAACCTCCTGTACTCACTAAAAATATCCCCCTAGACCAGTCCTACTCGGCAAATAAATTTATAACATAATGTTATCAGTAATAAATTGTAATCCAACTGTGGGTAGCCCCGCTGACACAGATCTGGCAGGCCAAGAAGTGCGACTCAAGCTGAGAATTAACGTACGTTTAGTATTACTATCTAAATGTAATCGAATATTGACGATACCTGAATTTAATCGGCGCTATAAAAATTTCGTTTCTGGAAGTACAGTAAAAATTGATTAATAAATGGGAATTTTGGCGGTGTTGCCAAACGAAAATCACTTTTAAAACCAAAAAACAAGAAGATACGACTACAGAGGGTACTAGCTTATAAGAATTAGACAGCAGAATAATGGAATGCCATGTTGTGAAGTGGAGAATCCAAGTTTGAAATGTTTACTCAAACACGAAAAATTTATGGTAATCACTGCATCGAAAGAATGTTACAGGACTGTATTGTACCTCCGTTATGATAGAAGAATGCTTCTCGGCTGCTGGCCGAAAACAGGCGAATTCACATGTTAATAATTTAAAATACTACTAATTTTATTAAGTTTGGGTAATTAAATGAAACATTCAATTTTAGCACACCTTGATAAAATCGCAGGCAAGTCCACAGTAAAGTAAGATAAACATAATATGAAGATAAATGAGATGAATATACTCGACTTAGAACGTTGAAGGTCTTTTATAATATAATAAATAATATGAAAATATCAAGTTGGTATTTATGTTAGTTGCCTTCCATCTGTTTTACATTTGTAATTTTCGACTAGGTTATTTTATAGTTTTATTATGAATCTTACTTGGACAGAAAATGAAAAGATCCAACTTTTGGAAGCTCTCCGAAAATATGGAGTTCACAATTTGGAAGTTATAGCAGACCATGTTGGTTCCAAAACAGTTGCAGAAGTTAAGTATGCAATTTACTTATACGAAAATGCCGCCAGAGAGTCTCTGAAAGAAGTTCGCTCTGCAAGTAGAAATGCACCAATTGATCAATGGTTAAATATTTAAAAAAAAATACCTCCGATCACTTATGCTTCAAAAGATATTGTGACCGCCTTTAGATTGATTGCACAGTATGAAGAATCACAAGAGTCCGAAGTAAATTTAAGCGACTGCTATGATTTTATAGCGGATTTGATGTCTGGAAACGCGCCTAAGAAGTTAAATGAAGAAACCGAAAAGTTTGTGTTACTGTGTATGACGAAACTATCTTCATTAATAAATGAACAGGACAACACCAAAGAGAAAAAGTTTTTGGAAAATCTGAAATATAACACTGTCATGAAGCAATCTTATGTTTGTAAGACGATAAATGCACCTGTTATCCTTGACCCTTCGCTCAATTTACTTAAGGTCCCTAAAGAGCTTCTACAAATGAAAGAAACTCACCAAATTTAATCAATTTCTCATGAATTTTGTAATATTTGGTTAAGAGAATAAAAAAATTATTTTTGAAATTGTAGTTTGTTATTGTCATGCATCTTTGTTTTATTTACATCATTTTTTGTTGCCATAGGCAGTTACGCAAGAGCTTTCGGGATCAGCTTCAAGATCAGGGTAAATCGCAAACAAAAATCTTTCACCGATTTACCCTTCGATTGCAATTTAACCGAAACAAGTTTGCACTTTTAAGTCAGCAACTTTCTACCTCTTTTTTTAACATGGTAATTCTTATGATAAAAATGATACAATTTTTTCTATTTCTTATTATTTTGGCAGTGTTTCAAGTGCAAGCTCGCTCCATTTTTATTTTACAATTTTTACCAAAAAAATGTATTCTTTTAATTGTATATTACATAAAAAAATATTTAAACATTTAATTTATATTATTTGATAATTTAATTAGAAAAATGGTTTATATACACATTTGATACAAAATTTCACTTATTTAGTTTATATAATTTTATCTAAATCTAATTAAACATTATAGTGCTCCAACTAAATATACATAAAGTAAATAAACGCGACTTTAAAATATATTCTGTTCTATTATAATAAATTAATCAAATATTTCCTTGTGTCAGTTATTTTCAGTCTTTTAAGCTGTAGGTCACACAGTTCGTTTGGTTCAGTTTTACTTAAAACTTTGTGGCCTGTACTTAATGTTTTTTTGTCTGCGTTAAATTTACAAGTGGGTCAATAAATTTGATTCTTTACAATAAGCTTACTTTAAAAATACATCGATTTTTTACCAGAAATTTCTAAATAAATAAACAAATTTGAGAAAAAAAATGTGTGAAATACTTGCTTGCTTGAAATACTTAATAAATTTTCAGTTAGATTGTTATTATGTACATATAGTGGGCTTAGCAAAATAAAGCATTACATTTCGTTGTACTAACCAAGTAACATTGTATCTTTGAAGAACATAACAAATCTGGCGACGAGGATGGGATGTAATTGGTTTGACAAATTGGGAATATCACTACAAGGTGTAAATGTTGTTGAGTTTAAAGGAATATGTTGTAATGTAAATAAACTTATTGATCAATATCCAACTGTTTTTAGTAATGAACTTGGAGCACGTACAGGTGAAAAGGTGCAAATACAGCTAAAAGACGACGCAAGACCCCAATTTCAAAAATTTAGAAATGTACCTTTTGCATTGCGTGAAGCCGTAGAAGAAGAGATTGATAAATTGGTAAGTCAAGGAATTTATAAACCAGTCGAATATTCGGAATGGGCAACACCATTGGTAGCCGTGCGGAAGAAGGATGGAACGTATCGATTGTGTGGCGATTACAGAAGTACGGTGAACAGCATGATTAAAAAGAATACGTATCCATTGCCAACGTCAAACGAAATTTTTGTAAAGGTGGGAGAAGATGCGACAGTATTTTCGCGGTTAGATTTGTCGCAAGCTTATCAACAATTAGTGGTCGATGAAGAAACATCCAAAGTATTGACAATAAATACACACAAAGGACTATTTAACGTAACCCGGTTACTTTTTGGAGTGTCGGCGGCACCTGGAATATTTCAAAGGAAGATGGATACGTTGTTAATGGGAATAAAAAGAGCGGCAGCATTCCTTGACGATATTATCATAGCAGGAACAACGGAAAGAGAACATGACGAGACATTACAAGCAGTGTTATCAAAACTGAGGGATGCAAATTTAACGGTAAGCAAAAGAAAGTGTTTATTTGGAGTGGATGAAATCGAATTCCTAGGATTTAAAATATCGCGCAGAGGAATTCAACCCACGGAGAAAAGAGTAGAAGCCATCATACAAGCACCCGAACCTAATAATAAACAGGAACTACAATCATTTCTAGGGATGATAAATTTTTACAATAGATTCTTACGGAACAAAGCGTCTTGCGCTGAGAAATTACACCGACTATTAGATAAAAATGTAGAATTTAGATGGACGAAGGAACATGCGGGAGTATTCAAAGAATTAAAAGAATTATTAAAATCGACAGAAGTTTTAGTGCATTACGATAAAGCGAAACCATTAATACTGTCGTGTGACGCATCACCTTACGGCGTAGGTGCGGTGTTAGCGCACCGAAATACAAATGGAACGGAACCACCAGTTGCGTTTGCTTCAAGGACATTGGGTTCCAGCGAACGAAATTATGCACAATTGGACAAGGAAGCATTGGCTGTTATATACGGCGTGAAATATTTTCATCAATACCTGGCAGGACGAGAATTCAAAATAATTACAGATCACAAACCATTAGTGGGTCTATTAAACCCAGAACGACAAATGCCTACGATGATTTCACCAAGAATGCTAAGATGGAACTTAATGCTAGCAAATTATTCATATACCGTCGAGTACCGACCAGGAAAATTACATGGGAATGCGGATGGGTTGAGCCGATTACCAATACCCAGAAAAGTGGATGAAATCATATCTCCGGGAGATATATTACTGTTGGAAGCAATAGAAGAACCTCCAATTGGCGCCAAAGAAATTCAGAAATTAACAAATGAAGATAAGATATTAGATCGGGTACGACATTGGGTATTACACGGATGGCCTGAAGAGATGCCCAGCGAAGAGTATACGAGGTATTATAGAAAAAGGGATTCGTTATCAGTGCACAAGGGATGTTTACTATGGGGAAGTCGCGTGATTATCCCGACAAGAGCTCAAAAGAAAGTTTTGGAGTTGTTACATGCAAATCACCCAGGGGTAGTAACAATGAAAGCGTTGGCACGGAGCTATGATTGGTGGCCAACCTTGGATGAAAACGTTACAGAAACAGTGGCAAGATGCGAAAACTGTCAGGAACATCGTAACCAGCCAAAAAGGGCACCCGTTCAATTTATTGAACCACCCAAAAACTCATGGTCAAAATTGCATTTAGATTTTGCAGGGCCATATCAAGGAAAAGTATTTTTAATTGTAGTGGATGCGATATCAAAATGGTTAGAAATTAAGCTGGTGACATCTCAAACATCGTCAGAAGTTGTAAGATGTTTACGGCAATTGTTTGCAACCCACGGAATACCCGACACTATCTTATCTGATAATGGAACGGCGTTCGTGTCTGCGGAGATCAAACAATTTTACGAAAAAAACGGAATTAAGGCGTATACCGTTGCACCCTATCACCCAAGCAGTAATGGGCAAGCGGAACGGATGGTGCAATATGATAAAGCAGAGCTACAAAAACTGAAGTTGGGCGATTTCGAGTTAAAACTGTCTAGAGTACTGTTTAAACAGCATACGACACCCAACCAAACAACGTCGAAGACACCAGCAGAAATGTTAATGGGTAGAAGATTGAGAACTGCATTGGATAAGTTACATCCAGATACAATCAAAAATGAAATTCCGGAACAAAAGGCGACAATAAGAACATTTGAAATAGGAGAGGAAGTTTACATAAGAAACTATCTGTCTCGAGATAAATGGATCGCTGGCGAAGTAATCAATATTACAGGACCAGTGTCATATGTGGTATCAACAGCGGCAGGAAACATGAGACGACATGTAGATCAAATGCGGAAGAAGACTTGCATGGAAAATGAAGAAGATGAGGCAAGTGAAGAAACTACTCCACGAGAGGGCGAAATGGTAACACGAGCACTGGCAGAATCGACACGAGAGCTGACGGAAGCAGTCCCAACTACAGACATAGAACGATTCGAGGCATCAGCCGACGAGGTACCGGTAGAAGTAGCCGAACCACCAGCAGTGGAGTCATTGAGAAGATCGAGTCGAAATCGTCGAATACCGGAGCGTTTCAATGATTTTGTTTTTAACTAAGTGGGGAGAACTGTTATGTATTTGAATATGGCGGGGTTTTCAGTTAGATTGTTATTATGTACATATAGTGGGCTTAGCAAAATAAAGCATTACACATGGGGGTGAAGCTGAGATACGAAATTACGGCAACACGATCATCGGGTGCCTCATCGTAATTCTTCGGTTATACTCAGACAGATGGCGCAAAAATTTCGGGCTACGAAAATTCTATTGTAATGGGCCTAAGCTGTACGTATTATCCTATCCATAGTATTTGGTTGTACTAACGAAGTAACATTGTATCTTTGAAGAACATAACAAATAGCAACCTAGATTTAAACCTTTTATTGTCTAAAATCAACGGCTTTCGAGTTATGAATTAAAGTAAGTAACAAAATGTTGAAAACTCGATTTTTTTTTTGATTTTTTTCGTAATCCTCTATCTTTTAAACGAAACATTTTACAAAAAATCTGACGCACCGTTCCGGATAGGAAATTTAACGGACTACAACTTTTGTCTAGTAAAAATTTTTGAAAAATCAATCCATTTCACAGAAAATAATAACAAGGCAGCTACAAAAAAAATTAAATTCACGAAATCATTTTTTTTGTAATATTTTATCGAAAATAATTATGTAGATCACTACAAATCTTTGTATTTCAGCTTTTTTTATCCTTATTTTAACTAATCCTAATTTTAACAATATACCCGGTTTGAAACCAGATCTTTTTCTCCATTTCAGATCACAATAAATAAAGTTGGTTTCAAACAACAAATTCAAAGTTAGAGAACTTTTAAAATAGAGTGTATTGTATATTTTTATTTAAACAAAAGAAACCAGTTACGCAGGCTACGTCAACATTGTTGATACGAAGCTGAGCGGTGTTGACGATTTAAATTTTTGATATTTATTACCTGTTTAAAATTTTAGTGAAATGAAATTAAATAAAGTATCGAAACCCAAAGCTGCAAATAAAACCGAAGAACCGGAAGATGGCTGTTGCAAACGAAAACGAAAACGACGCTGCGATGCTGGAAAAAAGCGGGGGCCAAATAAAAAAAAGCGTGGCTGTCCTCGTCCTCCATCGTGTGGATCGTGTGGTAGACAGGCAGCAGACTCTAATAACCGAGAAATGTCTGACAGTAATACATCACATTCCTCAATTCCTCAATTAACACTAAAAATTAACCTAATGTGTACTATATAAACATTAAAATTTATATATTTAAATGACATTTTACTTCTAACCCAGGACATTTAGCATTTTTGATCTAGAAAAAAATATTGTAAATCTGAAAATTGGCTTAAAGAATCTTCAATCATTTAAAGCTTTCTGAATATCAAAATGTGTCCAATTTAGTCGAAAATTGATGGAGATTTGTTTTTTAAGTTATTTTTTGCCATTTTGAAAAAAGCAAATTTCGACGCGCTATTTTTGCAATTTGAATGAAGAAAGACTTGATTAACTTTCGATAAAATTATTGAAACTATGTACATCATAAGTAATGCAAAAAATAGTATATTTGCTGCAAATATACACGTAAATTTAAAAAAATATATTAGATCCAAACAAACATTATTTGATGTAAGAATATATTATTTCATTGAAATAAAAGGGTAAACTTAAGATGAATTAATAATTTATTTGAAATTTAAATTAAATCCAAAAAGAAAATCTACTTAACATATTCTATTTAAAAATGCAGGAATATCTGTCTGTTTCATTTGAAAGTCTCTGAAATAGTAATGTTTGATTCAAATATAAATTAACTGATACATTTGATTCAAGCGTACGCGCGCCCACCTCGATAATATGCAAGAGTGTCTTTATGGTTTTCACTTCATTTCTAAGTGCAATCGTAATAAGAGTAGTGGCTGTATACATTGTTTTGTATACGTAGTACATGTGATTGACATAGCGCGTCTGTGCCTAAAGGGTAGGTAATTTTTACATTATTATTGTGCATAAAATTATAGTACTTATAATTTTATGTGTTATTGTAAATCATAAATGTTGTAAGATAAAGTTTTAGATATACAGTTTTGAAAACTATTTTTGACATATAAACATCACTTTTACAAAAATACTTTTCAGACATTTTTGGTAGATAATTTCCTTGTCTTCATTTTTGTTTATATATATTTTTTTATTCGCCGCTTCGTTTTCGACCGAGAGTGACTTAAAGCAGTCTCGGTAAAAATCGCATAAAAATCTCCTGAGAAAACCACCTTTAAGTCACTCTCAGTCGAAAACGAGGCGAAAAACTAAAAAATTTATATGAACAAAAATAAAGACTATGAAATCTGCGACAAAAAAATTAACGCCCGAGTACTTTTGTGAGTAACTGTATAATCATTACTAATAATCATTTATGTTTTATGTTTCAACCTGAGCGGTTTCAATAAAAAACATTCAGAAGCTCTAAAAACCTCTATGGTTTGCACACTTAAATACGTATAGAAATAATTATTTTGTTGCAATCGACTGAAAGAAAATGATTATTTAGTGCTAGCAGCTAAAATTATTGCCTTATTTCCGAAAGAAGTTGTAGGGACATATGTTGTCCCGGCAATAAGAAAGAAAGACTCCAGAACCGGAAAATCTATTTTACCAAAGGGACAATTGATATCAAAAGTTAACAATTTGGTTAATGTAAGTGGTGAAGATATACCCATTAGAAAGAAGAAGAGTGATTCAGCTAAAAGTAATGAAGACAACGCTGTGTTAAAAAAGACTCTAAAGGAACCAAACTTAGGTAGGTATTTATGTTATCTGTATTGCATATTTCATTTTCTACACTTGCCAAAAAATTAAAAATAAATGAAACTCTGAAACAATTTATTCTAATATTTTGTGAACAAGAAAGTGTAAATGCTCTTGAATGATGTTTTGAGTCTCGACCTGAACGGTTTCGACAACATACATCATTCAAGTACTAAAAATTTGTATTTGACGCACTTAATATAAAATAAAGTATAAAAATCTATCTATAATAAATGGAATAAATCTATCTATAATAAATTCTCGGTTTCAGATGCCTATGATAAGAGCGAAGATGTGCTTTGGTAACAACAGTAAACCATGGGCAACAGTTTTGGAGAAATGGAATATCACATACGAAATTAGAAAAAATACAAGGGCTATCACTATAAGTTCTAAATAATTTAATGAAATAATTTTTTAATCTTAATTTAAATAAAATGTAGGTTTGTTTCATTTAAAATACGATGTGTTACAGTCGGTATCATTATTCTAGGCGAAATATGTATATAAATACTGAATGTTTAATATGGAATGTATAAACAGGTTTCGTAAGTGGAACAAATCTCCGTTTCCGCCGACTTCAAAATTAATGTTTAAATTTTGTAGCGGGGGGGGGGGGAGGAGTCTGAGAATTTGTTGTTGAATGAAGAAGAAAAAATTGCTTTTTTCTTTTTAAAGGGAACAGTATAGTTTTTAAAGTAAGGTACTTTTAATATTAATTTTTATTTTTAGAATTTTTTTACAGTCAGGGGGTTTTAAAATTTTTAATTTTTTATTAACTAAGGTTAAACTATTACATTATTTAAGTAAATTTTCAAAATGACTACCCTCATTTTCAATACACGGTTTTGATTGTTTTAAAAGATGTATTAATTAAAAAAATAATTTTTCAATAAAATTAATTAATTTAATTTTTTGTTTTGTAGCTGCTTTCTTTATTATTTTCTGATTTTCCGTGAAAAAAATTGGTTTTTCAAAAAAATTTTACTAGACAAGAGTTGTAGCCCGTTAAATTTCCTATCCGGAATAGGACGTCAGAATTTTTGTAAATTTTCGTTTAAAAGATACAAGAATTTTGAAAATAACCAAAGTAAAGAAATCTCGAATTTTTCTTCATTTTTTTACTTACTTTAATTTCTAACTCAAAAGCCGTTAAGTTTAGACAATAAAAGGTTTAAATTTAGTTTGTAAAAAATATTTTTTTTTTAATTTTAATATTTATTTTTAAAAAAGAATCCGACGAAGGCTGATTAATTTTTCAGGGTTTAAAATAAATATTCACTTTGAAATTAAACGAGAAATCTGGAATCCATTCCAAAATCAATTTTTCCAAATTATTTCAATTTTTATAACATCATGGAAACAAATAATATCATACGAATTTAATAAGCACTAGAGATAATATTATATTATATTTTTTTTCAAAATATAATTTTTAATAATTTATTCCAGTAATATTCTACTAATATTCCAGTATCTAGCCTGGTAATTCAGATCACAATTTATTGCAAAAAATGAAATGCTGTAGTTCAAACCTTGTTTGGCTTATCTTAGGCTTAAACTTCCAACTGACATCGAAATACCGACCCTTAAACCTAGCAATCGTGATTGATTTGTCATCGTCTGTATTGTAGTGATATTTTTCATAAACCACTTTTCCTTACCACGCACGGCGTAGCTCTGATATGCGAGAGTAGAGAAACTTTTTAGGGTGGTAGGTTCAATGTTCGTTAAAAAAAATCTTAATACCAGAATTCGATTTTAAATTATTTGCAATCGAAATTATTTTAAGCTGCAAAAATTTTTATACTTGATCAAGCATCGAACTTATAATTTCAAATTATCAACCAAATTTCTTCTAATCCACACGTCGCTCTTTTAAATATAATTTCATACACAGTAAAAAATTTTGTCGTGTAAAACATCTAGTGTAGTTGGTAAATAATTTAGTGTTAATTTTTAGTGTACAATTTCTCTCTACTTTATATTTCACACTAAAATGATTAATTCTAACTAGACGCTAAAGTAAGCGCTATGTAGAGTGAATCTCAACCTTGATAGATCGAATCTAGTAGGTGTTAGGTGACATTACTATAATTACCGATGATAAAAACGCAAAAATGGCACATTTTATCAAAGTTTGTTGCCGGTGATTCCCAGATAAATAAAAACGTTGACCATTTGCTATTGAAGATTACCTCCGTGTTAATATAAAATTACATTCATCCGAGTGCAGTGAGCAAGTTAATATTGTTCTAGTGTTTCAGTTCAAATATTTTTTTAGTGTTGGAAATTAATGGAAAATCGTTGGAATTTAACGTATTAAAAGAATTTCCAAGATTTCTCCATCATTCGTGGTCTGTAAGTTTTATTATCTTTATGTGTTTGTACTGTTACTGAAATATAAAATTTTGCTTTAGATCGAGGAAGATTTTCAACAATTATATCCAGGTATTCAAATAAATTTTGAAGAGATATTTGGTCAAGATATAAGATAAAATTATTAAAAATACCAAACTACCGTAATATACCCGAACCCTACAGTTATTTCAGAATATGAAACGGAATTCAGTAGTATGTGAAGTTGTTATTATTTTTAACATTAGATTTATGAACAATTTTTTTTTTAGATTGTTGGAATAGGGCAACTAAAGTATTATTTCTCTTCCAAGTAAAACAATAAGAGGAAACGTATCAAAACTTATGCAACGCTGACGGACAAATTAATTACTCTTCAACCTGCAAGTTATTGTAAAATACAGTGGACGCCGCTTATTGGAATCATGGTTCAAGTTATCATTCGAGTATTATTATCACTTTCACGAAGAACGGGCTGAAGGAATATGACTACAAGCAAAAAATATCCTTTATTTCAATAATTGGGTTTATGTTATTAATTATTTTTCTGATGTTTTCTTCTACCGAAAATGGAGTCCGTTTGCAGTTACAAGCATTTTTTTAAATTTTTCACACAAATCGGGGAACCACCCAGACTTGACTGGTGTATTATAGCAGAAAGTTGCCAGAATGTTGACAACGCACTATGATTTAATCTGTTCTATTTTAAAATTTCACAATATGCGACATAAAAATTGTTTTTTGATAAAAATAATTTTTTGTGTTTTAATATTTTTAATTATGTAATATATATTTATAGTAATAAGTACTCTAATTAATGTGTTTAATTCACATGTGGTCGGGTAAATTTTACATCTAAATAAAGAAATTTTTACACTACAATATGTATTTTATTTATAGGTATAGTGTATTACTAAACCCTAGATTAATTTAAAATATACCCTAATTAGTGTTTTAATTCAATCTATTCATCTAAAAAAGTACTTATACTAGAGTTAATAAATTATCTGTTTAGTGTGTCTATCTAATATAATTATACACAAAATAGTGAAAATTAATTTAAATTTTCATTTTATTTTAACACTAAATTTTGTTTTGTGTACCCGAAATCAGGTTAAAATTTTAACAAATTTTGGTGAGCTCTTTACACTACACTTGATTAAAACTTTTAGTGAAAAATTTACACTAAATTGAGTGGACCTATATGAACACAAGCTAGTGTTTTTTAGTGTAAAATATTTACTCTGTAATTTTTACTGTGTAAATCCGAATATTTCAATTAAATTACTATCAAGTCCTAAATTAAAATTAACCCCAATCAAACAAAAATCACTCATAAAAAAAATTCAAATTTAATCATTGCAAGAAAATCCAAAAATCTCGGCTGCGGCCACTTTCGATCAAAAATACTCTCAATCAAAATTCGAATCACAATACTCAAAATAATTTCACTATTTCAAAAAAAATATTTCTTACAAAATATTAAAAATCCACGGAGCCAAAAGTCAATCAACCACTCTGGCGGCCATCTTCTGCAAAAAAGCCCCTACTTTTCTCAACCTTTCGCCAACCTTACATTTACAATATAAAATTAATAAAATTTACAAATTTTCATCAAGGGCCTAAACCATTTTGTAACACGACAGTATAATAATTATTCTGTTTCATCACCGTGCCGTGCCGTACCAATCGCCACTGATATTATGATCTTAATATTCATATTGTTTTACTCTAGCTCATACTAGGTTAAGTGATTAGAGATGGTAACACAAAGCTACCATAAAAATTCCTAAAAATATTATTATATTAAAATTTATGCCCTTGTTAATAGAAAAATATAATTTTTTGGATTTTTAATTTTAGTGAATTTATACGGCGAAGGAAAATCGAAAAAAGAAATTTCAAAATATTTAAAAATTTCAAAGACTACTACATAGGAGTAGGACTTTAAAGTACACCACAAATTAGACAAAAAATTAATGAAATTATGGTAGGATTTGGCGTAAATTGCGAATATAAAAACTAATTTTTGAGGATCATTTAAAAATACGCGTAAAACCAGCCAAAATGTGCAATCGTACATTTCATTTATTAAAGAATTTTTGGGTATAATTTAAACTTGAAAATTACAGATGTAGAAAACAAAGAACTAGGAGAACTATTAATTACCCGGGAGTTGTCAGTTAATTGTCAGTTGTCAGTTGTTAGTACGATTAGATGACTAGATTTTAGGGTGGATCCGAGATTTGCGGTGGTTGCGTTTGTTTTAACTGGCTCTACGCTCCAGGCCGTTTTGATAAACTCCTGTACTCACTAAAAATATCCCCCTGGACCCGTCCTACTCTGCGAATAAATTTATAACATTATGTTATCAGTACTGATGCTGCAATCTAATTGTGAATCTAAACGTAATCGAAGATTGACGATACCTGAATTGCGCACAGAACTTAATCGGTGCTATAAAAATTCCGTTTCTGGGAGTACAGTAAAAATCAATTAATGCGAATGTTGGCCGGGCTGCCAAAAGAAAATCACTTCTAAAATCAAAAAACAAGAAGATGCGACTACAGAGAGCACTTAGCTTATAAGAATTGGACAGCAGAATAATGGAATTCTATGTTGTGGAGCGAACATAATCCAAGTTTGAAATGTTTACTCAAAAACGAAAAATTTATGGTACTCACTGCATCGAAAGAAAGTTACAGGACTGTATTGTACCTCCGTTATGGTAGGGGAATGCTTCTCGGCGTCTGGCCCAAAAACAGGCGAATTCACATGTTAATAATTTAAAATACTACTAATTTTATTAAGTTTGGGTAATTAAATGAAACATTCAATTTTAGCACACCTTGATAAAATCGCAGGGAAGTCCACAGTAAAGTAAAATAAACATAATATGAAGATAAATGAAATGGATATACTCGACTAAGAACATTGGAGGTCTTTTATAATATAATAAATAATATGAAAATATCAAGTTGGTATTTATGTTAGTAACCTTCCATCTGTTTTACATTCGTAATTTTCGACTAGTAGTCCGGTCAATCTAGACATTCGAAGGTACACTAATTCCTAAAAAGCTGAAAATTGGTAAAATTGTTCAAAACATAATTATAAATGAAATTTAAAAAGTCCTCATCGATCCGGTACGTGGAAAAAATTTATTCGACGTCAAAGGTAAAAGAAATTGTTTTTTTGCGATTTTCAGCAAAACGGTAAGTTTTATCATAAAATTATCTCAGACAAAAATTGTAGATCATGTAATTATCTATAAAAAATGTATCAATACTTTTTTCCTAAGAAATGAGTTTATGAATGTTATCACGTTTATGCAATCGTTTCTGTTGGTCTTTCGCATCACAAAAAAAATTAAAAAATAGTGTTGATGAAAAGTTCAGTACCGGCTACAGACAATATTTTCGTAAAAACGATGAAGACAACGTCCAGGACAATGACAGGTTTGACGACGATGTTAATTCGAATGGCGATGATGATGAACTACATTGAATAAATTCTGTTTTTTTCGTATTTGTACTCTTTTTTCTCTTAATTTTAAGTTAACTTTTAAACAAGTTATGACTTTGGTTTTAACCATGTGAAAAAGCATCTCAAACTCAATCCGGATCGGCAAAAAAATTGAAAATGAGTTTTTAACAGCTAAGACCCCTTTTTTCGTAGACCAAGTCACATATATTGAATATAATTAATATAATATTATAATTCAAATATTTTTACTTATATTACAGCTTCAGTGATGTATGTATTGTAATGATATTTTTTTTTGCAATGCGTGGCAAACTTCAAAATAACCACCAATCTCTACGGCTTCCAAGTCGGAGAGCTAAGACTTCTCAGGAGCGGGTTCAAAATTCCAAAATAAATTACCAATCAACGAAATCCAATTTAAATAAGATTCTGATCAATCCAAAAAATTTAATAAATTCTCCAAATTAAATCCTCTTCAAAAATAATTAAAATAAAAATTCATGTCCAAAAATTAAATTATTACAAAATAAATTCTTGTTTCGTAAATAAATTCAAATTTAATTCAATGTAAAACCTTACTGCGCTCGTACTTTTAACTTTTACGCGTATCCAAATCGCCTTGTTATCACCATCTGGCCACACGCTCGTACAAATGCAAATGTAACTTTTAATTCTTCCAATTTTAAACCAATTTCAACTTTAAATAATTCAGATCCAATTTTTAATTTCAATTGCTCTTTCCAAATTTTACCAAATCAATTAAATCAATCCAAACTACTAATTCAATCAAAACCATCAAATCAACTACCGCTCGGTAGCAAAATTATCCAAAAATTACGCAATAATGCATTCGCATCAAAATTCACTTTATTCAATCAAAAATAATTCAGTACTCACAAATATCATTCACAATTTTAAACTTATATCAAAAAAATCTCAATAATCGCTTCGAGCTAACATGACACAACATGCTCGGGCGGGCGCTGTCGGCGCAAAAGCCAATATCCTCGTCGATTCGCCTCCACCTGTCTAATTCTCCAATCTTACAACTTAAAATTATTTAAAACAAAATAAAACTTTCATCAAAATGTACGGGGTAGGTGCGAATCCTCTTTTGCACCACAGTATATACGTGGCGTACGTATGCATATGATGACAATTCCAACTTTTCCAACTTTTTGAATCGTTATATCTCAGAAACGGTGGCTCTTAGGAAAAAAGTATTCATTCATTTTTTATAGATAATTATATGATCTACAATTTAGTCTAAACTTATTTTATGATAAAACTTACAGTTTTGCAGAAAATCACGAATACCAATTTTTTTGATCTTTGACCTCGAATAACTTTTTTTCCACGTACCGGATCGATGAGGACTTTTTAAATTTCATTTATAATTATGTTTTGAACAATTTTACCAATTTTCAGCTTTTTGCAAATTACTGTACCTTCACTCTAATTTTTTGTACTAATTTGACCGGACTATAGGTTATTTTAGAGTTTTATTAGGAATCTTACTTGGACAGAAAATGAAAAGATCCAACTTTTGGAAGCTCTCCGAAAATATGGAGTTCACAATTTGGAAGTTATAGCAGACCATGTTGGTTCCAAAACAGTTGCAGAAGTTAAGTATGCAATTTACTTATACGAAAATGCCGCCAGAGAATCTCTGAAAGAAGTTCGCTCTGCAAGTAGAAATGCACCAATTGATCAATGAAAAATAATGAATAAAATAAAAATAATAAAATAAATAAAAATAGTGATGATTATAACAAATAATATTGAATCGAACAAGTTCGATTCGAAAATACAAAATTGCTCCTCACATTTCAGTGTATTCTGCCAATATCAAAAACTGAACTATTAGCAAAAATATATTCAAATACAAAGATCTAAAAATATCGTTATTTATTATTTACATTAGAAAATATTTTTGTGTAAAAAATTTAGATTTGTGTTTATTTTCAAAATAAACCAGTTACTCAGACTACGTCAACATTATTGATCTAGGCAGCTCAGGGTTGACAGCTAAATTTTTTGATGATTTTGTGATATCGATAGTCAAAATTTTAGTAAAATGAAATTGAAAGAATCTGATGAAACCAAAAATTCAAACAAATCCGAAGAACCAGAAGATTGTTGTGGCAAACCAAAACGGAAACGACGCTGCGATGCTGGAAAAAAACGGGGGCCAAATAAAAAAAAGCGTGGCTGTCCTCGTCCTCCATCGTGTGGTAGACAGGCAGTAGACACTAATAATGGAGAAATGTCTGACAGTAATACATCGCATTCCTCAATTCGTGGTTCACCCGATAAGAAACGTCGTCGTAGAAATCCCAGTAATCGCCGTAACACTAAAAATTAACCTAATCTGTACTATATAAACATTAAAATTTATATATTTAAATGGCATTTTACTTCTAGCCCAAGACATTTAGCATTTGATCTAGAAAACAATATTGTAAATCTGAAAATTGGCTTAAAGAATCTTCAATCATTTAAGGCTTTCTGAATATCAAAATGTGTCCAATTTAGTCGAAAATTGATGGAGATACTATGATGCCATTTTGAGAGAAGCAAATTTCGACTCACTATTTTTGCAATTTTTTGTCGGCCAGATTTTCAAAATAAAAATCGCATAATCCTTTTGAATCTTCGGGCTAGTACTTTGAATAACGAATGACTTGATTAACTTTCGATAAAATTATTGAAACTATGTACATATAGATATAAGTAATGCAAAAAAATTTTTATATAAGCTGAAAAATAAATGTGTCTTCTTTTATTGTACACTATCATAACTTAGCTAATGATTATCATTTCAACCATTTAGTTTCTTAAATAAACATATTTTAAAATTACTTGTTTTGGGAAAATTTCGAAAAATGTCTGAAAGTTTCAGTATTTTCAAAATGACGAATTTTTCGGCAGAAAATAATGAAATGTTTTTTTAACTTCAGCTTTTTTGCGAACAAATTACATGTGTTGAAAAAATAATGTTACCTAATTTATGTCATTTTTAACATAACAGAAATTGCCAGCGCCGTCCTAAGATAAACGACGCTCTTGGGCTAAAATTAATGCACCCCTCTTCAAAACAAAACACAAATACAAAATAGAAAAAGTCAATCTATTACTATTACCCTAAACGAAAACATAAAATTTATACAAAAATAAAACATATATACAGAGTCTCGCCGGATACACTTTACATAACTTAGGTGGTGATAGAAGACATTTTTCTAATAAATATTTTTAACAAATTCTTTTTTATCAATTCAATCCTTCGAGAGTTAGTCCTCTTTAAAGCATTTCTTTTAATTTCCACTTTCACGTCTCACGTGGCCATCGCCCGGAAAATATTAATTTTTTATTAAAAATGGATTAGTACTTTTTTAAAAAGCGTGAAGTAATCTACAAACTAGATTTAACCATTTTTTGTCTAAAATCAACGGCGTTCGAGTTATGAATAAAAGTAGGTAAAAACGTGTTGAAAAATTTGAGCTTTCTTTTATTTTGGTTTGTTTCAAAACTCTGTATCTTTTAAACGAAACATTTTACACAAATTTTGACGTCCCATTCCCGATAGGAAATTTAACGGACTATAACTTTTGTCTAGTAAAAATTTTTGAAAAACCAATATATTTCACAGAAAATCATAAAATAATAAACAAGGCAGCTACAAACCAAAAAATTAAATTCACAAAATTTTTATTTTTATTTAAAAATCATTTTATTAATTAATACATCTTTTAAAACAATCACGACTATGCATTGAAAATGAGGGTAGTCATTTTGAAGATTTACTTAAGGGGTCTGGCCTACTTGCAAATTGAAAAAAATCGATTTTTTTTTTTTTTTTTTTCTGTAAGTATAACCTTTCAAAAATCTTCCCTGAAAGTTTTAAGCACCAAGTAATAAAATTGACGAAATTATGAGAGTTCAAAGTACACACCGTTCAAACCGAATACGGATTACATAGGATTTGCAGTATCTGGCAATAATTTCCGAGACCAACTATTTTTAAAATTTTTATTACCCTATAGGTTTATTATTTCAATGAATAGTCTTCAATGAATGGTCAGTATAGTTTCATGTTTCCACTTTGGTGCTGTACTACAATTTAAATTTTGGTAATTTGTACTTTTTTAAATTATAATTTGTGAATTCTGTGCGGTAGGACAATTATTTCTTTTAGAGCTTAATTTGTTGTTTGTGTGTGTTTTGTTTACAAAAAAGGAGTGCATAGGGCACGTTCAAAAAAGAATGGGTTATCGATTGCGTTTGTGCCAATCAAAAACCAAAGGCCTTGGAGGAAAGGGTAAACTAACTGGCAAAATGATAGATAAACTGACAGTTTATTATGGTTTGGCGATAAGGCGAAATTGTGAGTCCATGATGAAAATGAAAAATGCCATATGGGCCACATATTACCACTATAGTTCGTCAGATGAGTTTCCGCAACACGACCAATGTCCGGTCGGAGCAGAATCGTGGTGCACCTGGCAGCGCGCTTTTGCAAGCGATAAACTGGCTTCATATTCACATGATTATAAGCCTCTACCCTCTGATGTTTTGACTGCTATAAAACTTATATATGTAGACCTAAGTAAGGAGGAATTATTAGAAAGATGCATCGGAGGTTTTAATCAAAATAATAATGAGAGCTATAATCAAGTGATATGGAAAATGAGCCCTAAAATTGTTCCAAGCGGATTTAAAACTGTTGAACTTGCTGCCAACATTGCCGCCTGTGTTTTTAACAAAGGTTCACAAGCAATTTTAGAAATATACACCGCTTTGGGAATACAAAATGGACCAAACGCTCACCGATATGTAGAATTGGAGGATTTAGTCCGCATTCAGACGGCAGACCGCCGAACGCAGAAGCCACCCGAGAAGACAGAATGGCTCGGAGACAACATCAACTCGACATTTTGGAGGCTACAACTTCATCTGGAAATGTTCAATATGGGCCTGGAATAGATGACTCGATGTAAGTTGCAAAATTAATATTTTATTTTAAAGAAAATCGATCTTAAATCTTTAAACGCGATTATCTCGAAATGACATTTTCAACATCGGTGACCACGATATATTGAAAACTACTATATCGATTTGTTTCAAATTTGGTACAGTTATTTTAGATATAAAAAACTAGTCCTTGAACGAAGGAATTTTTTTTACGATGTATAGTTTTGTTTTTATTAGCGATAAAGTAGCAATATTTTCATCAAAAATTGAAAATTTACTTTGAGCGTGTGCCATTTTGTCCTATATTGATATTTTGAAAAATCCTTCGTTCAAGGACTAGACAATTTAATATATTGTATAACTTTTTTTGAATTTTTTATTTTAGATGAACCAGATTCAAGCAGCGATGGTCACCGTAAAACATGTTTTTGAAAAGGATCTTCGGGATAATGGCTATAACATTTTTGTTTGTGAATATATTTTATTAAAAAAATTATTTTATTTAAGTAAAAACTTGCTGCTTTTTATGTATACCAACATATCCTTAAAAAACTATTCTGGTTCTTTAAAAAAAATTCTCCAAGATCACCTATTTTTTTCACGTCTAACTAGGCATGACCCCTTAAATAATGTAATAGTTTAACCTTAATAAAATAATTTTTCAATAAAAATAAAAATTTAAATTTAAATATAAATAAAAATTAATACATCTTTTAAAACAATCACGACTGTGTATTGAAAATGAGGGTAGTCATTTTGAAGATTTACTTAAATAATATAATAGTTTAACCTTAATTAATAAAATAATTTTTCAATAAAATTAATTGATTTAATTTTTTGTTTTGTAGCTGCCTTTTTTACTATTTTCTGATTTTCCGTGAAAGGAATTGGTTTTTCAAAAAATATTATTAGACAAAAATTGTAGTCCGTTGAATTTCCTATCCGGAATAGGGTGTCAGAATTTT
Source organism: Cantharis rustica (assembly GCA_911387805.1). Lineage (NCBI taxonomy): Eukaryota > Metazoa > Arthropoda > Insecta > Coleoptera > Cantharidae > Cantharis > Cantharis rustica. The sequence continues at coordinate 45,518,747 of OU426879.1, forward strand.
TGTAATATAAAATGTTTCGTTTAAAAGATACAAGAGTTTTGAAAATAACCAATTGTTAGAAACCATTTTGAGTGACCGTCGCCCTGTGACGTTGTTCCCTAAGTTCATTGATCATTTTACAAATTAAGGGCGGTAGAAAATACCGACAGACCAGCAACGGCATCCGACCTAGGTTCACGTGTTCTTAAGATATTATATGTAAAATATAAAATAAACTTTGTGCTAGAAATCGTGTGTTTAATTAATTAATTAATATTACTCATTTATTCGTAAAACAATATAAAAAAATCTCGAAATTTTTATACTTGGTCAAGGATCGAACTTATAATTTCAAATTATCAACAAAATCTGATATCTTCTAATCCACACGTCGTTCTTTTAAATATAATTTCATAAATCCAAATATTTCAATTAAATTACTATCAAGTCCAAAATTAAAATTACCCTCAATCAAACAAAAATTACTCATAAAAAAATTAAAATTTAATCAATGCAAAAAAATTCAAAAATCTCGGCGGCGACCACTTTTGACCAGAAACACTCTCAATCAAAATTCGAATCACAATACTCAAAAACTATTAAAAAAAAAAATATTTCTTACAAAATATCGAAAATCCACAGAGCCAAAAATCAATCGACCGCACCGGCGGCAATCTTTGGCAAAAAAGCTCCTACTCTTTTCAACCTTCCGCCAACCTTACATTTACAAAATAAAATTAATAAAATTTACAAATTTTCATCAAGGGACTAAACCATTTTGTAACACGACAGTATAATAATTATTCTGTTTTGTGAACTGAGAGGATGGCGCAGCGCTTCATCGCCCTGCCGTACCAATCGCCACTGATATTATGATCTTAATATTTATATTGTTTTACTCTTGCTCACACTGGGTTAACTAAGTTCAAATAAGTTCAAAATACAATATGCCCTTAATATCTGTGAAACTGCATTTTATAAAAAAGAAAATATTACCTGTGATTAGAGATGGTAAGCACAAAGCTAGCATAAAAATTCCTAAAAATATTTTTATATTAAAATTTTTGTAATTATTTCCTGTTTAGTACTTTCTTATGCCCTGGTAAATGGAAAAATATAATTTTTTGGATTTTTAATTTTAGTGAATTTAGCGAGGTAGTATCAAGAAAAGTGTTCGAGTATTTCGTAAAAATTATGGGAGAAAGTAAAAGTTTAACGACTGAAATTCGTGCGAATGTGCTTCTTTTATACGGTGAAAAAAAATCGAAAACAGAAATTTCAGAATATTTAAAAATTTCGAAGACTACAGTACATAGTGCAACCGGTACTGACAAGGAGAGTAGGACTTTAAAATACACCACAAATTAGACAAAAAATTAATGAATTTATAGTAGGATTTGGCGTAAATTGCAAATATATAAACTAATTTTTAAGGATCATTTAAAAATACGCGTAAAAACAGCCAAAATGTGCAATCGTACATTTCATTTATTAAAGAATTTTTGGGTATAATTTACACTTGAAAATTACATGTGTAGAAAATAAAGAACTAGGAGAACTATTAATTACCCGGGAGTTGTCAGCCAATTTTTACCACGATTAGATGACTAGATTTTAGAGTAGATCCGAGATTTGCGGTGGTTGCGTTTGTTAAAACTGGCTCTACGCTCCAGGCCGTTTTGACAACCTCTTGTACTCACTAAAAATATCCCCCTAGACCAGTCCTACTCGGCAAATAAATTTATAACATAATGTTATCAGTAATAAATTGTAATCCAACTGTGAGTAGCCCCGCTGACATAGATCTGGCAGGCCAAGAAGTGCGACTCAAGCTGAGAATTAACGTACGTTTAGTATTACTATCTAAATGTAATCGAATATTGACGATACCTGAATTTAATCGGCGCTATAAAAATTTCGTTTCTGGAAGTACAGTAAAAATTGATTAATAAATGGGAATTTTGGCCGTGTTGCCAAACGAAAATCACTTTTAAAACCAAAAAACAAGAAGATACGACTACAGAGGGTACTAGCTTATAAGAATTAGATAGCAGAATAATGGAATGCTATGTTGTGAAGTGGAGAATCCAAGTTTGAAATGTTTACTCAAACACGAAAAATTTATGGTAATCACTGCATCGAAAGAATGTTACAGGACTGTATTGTACCTCCGTTATAATATAATAAATAATATGAAAATATCAAGTTGGTATTTATGTTAGTTACCTTCCATCTGTTTTACATTTGTAATTTTCGACTAGGTTATTTTATAGTTTTATTATGAATCTTACTTGGACAGAAAATGAAAAGCTCCAACTTTTGGAAGCTCTCCGAAAATATGGAGTTCACAATTTGGAAGTTATAGCAGACCATGTTGGTTCCAAAACAGTTGCAGAAGTTAAGTATGCAATTTACTTATACGAAAATGCCGCCAGAGAGTCTCTGAAAGAAGTTCGCTCTGCAAGTAGAAATGCACCAATTGATCAATGAAAAATAATGAATAAAATAAAAATAATAAAATAAATAAAAATAATGATGATTATAACAAATATTGAATTGAACAAGTTCGATTCGAAAATACAAAATTACTCCTCACATTTCAGTGTATTCTGCCAATTTCAAAAACTGAACTACAGTAGGGCCTCGTTAATCCGGAGAGGCAAAAACAAGACCCTTTCCGGATTATCGAGGCGTCCGGATTATAGTATGCCATATTAAATGTTAATAAAACACATGTTTAACCTTAGTTTCTTTAATCAATTTTTAAATTATAGCATATAGACAAAATGTACATGTTCAAAATTACAACTATGTAAGGAATTGACACTACGTATTACACGAAAGGCGATAAACAAAAGACTGACGGCGCATTGGCTCATGACAGCCCCCTCACCTACACGCTGCCAGGCCTCCCCCGCGAATCCCATTGCCCGGCCGGATTACAGCGATCACCGAACAAGCGAGAGTCCGGATTACCGAGGCCCTACTGTATTAGCAAAAATATATTCAAATACAAAGATCTAAAAATATCGTTATTTATTATTTACATTAGAAAATATTTTTGTGTAAAAAATTTAGATTTGTGTTTATTTTCAAAATAAACCAGTTACTCAGACTACGTCAACATTATTGATCTAGGCAGCTCAGGGTTGACAGCTAAATTTTTTGATGATTTTGTGATATCGATAGTCAAAATTTTAGTAAAATGAAATTGAAAGAATCTGATGAAACCAAAAATTCAAACAAATCCGAAGTACCAGAAGATTGTTGTGGCAAACCAAAACGGAAACGACGCTGCGATGCTGGAAAAAAACGGGGACCAAATAAAAAAAAGCGTGGCTGCCCTCGTCCTCCATCGTGTGGATCGTGTGGTAGACAGGATGTAGACTTTAATAATGGAGAAATGTGTGCCAGTAATACATCACATTCCTCAATTCGTGGTTCTCCCGATAAGAAACGTCGCCGTAGAAACCCAGTAATCGCCGTAACACTAAAAATTAACCTAATGTGTACTATATAAACATTAAAATTTATATATTTAAATGACATTTTACTTCTAACCCAGAACATTTAGCATTTTTGATCTAGAAAAAAATATTGTAAATCTGAAAATTGGCTTAAAGAATCTTCAATCATTTAAAGCTTTCTGAATATCAAAATGTGTCCAATTTGGTCGAAAATTGATGGAGATTTGTTTTTTAAGTTATTTTTTGCCATTTTGAAAAAAGCAAATTTCGACGCGCTATTTTTGCAATTTGAATGAAGAAAGACTTGATTAACTTTCGATAAAATTATTGAAACTATGTACATCATAAGTAATGCAAAAAATAGTATATTTGCTGCAAATATACACGTAAATTTAAAAAAATATATTAGATCCAAACAAACATTATTTGATGTAAGAATATATTATTTCATTGAAATAAAAGGGTAAACTTAAGATGAATTAATAATTTATTTGAAATTTAAATTAAATCCAAAAAGAAAATCTACTTAACATATTCTATTTAAAAATGCAGGAATATCTGTCTGTTTCATTTGAAAGTCTCTGAAATAGTAATGTTTGATTCAAATATAAATTAACTGATACATTTGATTCAAGCGTACGCGCGCCCACCTCGATAATATGCAAGAGTGTCTTTATGGTTTTCACTTCATTTCTAAGTGCAATCGTAATAAGAGTAGTGGCTGTATACATTGTTTTGTATACGTAGTACATGTGATTGACATAGCGCGTCTGTGCCTAAAGGGTAGGTAATTTTTACATTATTATTGTGCATAAAATTATAGTACTTATAATTTTATGTGTTATTGTAAATCATAAATGTTGTAAGATAAAGTTTTAGATATACAGTTTTGAAAACTATTTTTGACATATAAACATCACTTTTACAAAAATACTTTTCAGACATTTTTGGTAGATAATTTCCTTGTCTTCATTTTTGTTTATATATATTTTTTTATTCGCCGCTTCGTTTTCGACCGAGAGTGACTTAAAGCAGTCTCGGTAAAAATCGCATAAAAATCTCCTGAGAAAACCACCTTTAAGTCACTCTCAGTCGAAAACGAGGCGAAAAACTAAAAAATTTATATGAACAAAAATAAAGACTATGAAATCTGCGACAAAAAAATTAACGCCCGAGTACTTTTGTGAGTAACTGTATAATCATTACTAATAATCATTTATGTTTTATGTTTCAACCTGAGCGGTTTCAATAAAAAACATTCAGAAGCTCTAAAAACCTCTATGGTTTGCACACTTAAATACGTATAGAAATAATTATTTTGTTGCAATCGACTGAAAGAAAATGATTATTTAGTGCTAGCAGCTAAAATTATTGCCTTATTTCCGAAAGAAGTTGTAGGGACATATGTTGTCCCGGCAATAAGAAAGAAAGACTCCAGAACCGGAAAATCTATTTTACCAAAGGGACAATTGATATCAAAAGTTAACAATTTGGTTAATGTAAGTGGTGAAGATATACCCATTAGAAAGAAGAAGAGTGATTCAGCTAAAAGTAATGAAGACAACGCTGTGTTAAAAAAGACTCTAAAGGAACCAAACTTAGGTAGGTATTTATGTTATCTGTATTGCATATTTCATTTTCTACACTTGCCAAAAAATTAAAAATAAATGAAACTCTGAAACAATTTATTCTAATATTTTGTGAACAAGAAAGTGTAAATGCTCTTGAATGATGTTTTGAGTCTCGACCTGAACGGTTTCGACAACATACATCATTCAAGTACTAAAAATTTGTATTTGACGCACTTAATATAAAATAAAGTATAAAAATCTATCTATAATAAATGGAATAAATCTATCTATAATAAATTCTCGGTTTCAGATGCCTATGATAAGAGCGAAGATGTGCTTTGGTAACAACAGTAAACCATGGGCAACAGTTTTGGAGAAATGGAATATCACATACGAAATTAGAAAAAATACAAGGGCTATCACTATAAGTTCTAAATAATTTAATGAAATAATTTTTTAATCTTAATTTAAATAAAATGTAGGTTTGTTTCATTTAAAATACGATGTGTTACAGTCGGTATCATTATTCTAGGCGAAATATGTATATAAATACTGAATGTTTCATATGGAATGTATAAACAGGTTTCGTAAGTGGAACAAATCTCCGTTTCCGCCGACTTCAAAATTAATGTTTAAATTTTGTAGCGGGGGGGGGGGGAGGAGTCTGAGAATTTGTTGTTGAATGAAGAAGAAAAAATTGCTTTTTTCCTTTTTAAAGGGAACAGTATAGTTTTTAAAGTAAGGTACTTTTAATATTAATTTTTATTTTTAGAATTTTTTTACAGTCAGGGGGTTTTAAAATTTTTAATTTTTTATTAACTAAGGTTAAACTATTACATTATTTAAGTAAATTTTCAAAATGACTACCCTCATTTTCAATACACGGTTTTGATTGTTTTAAAAGATGTATTAATTAAAAAAATAATTTTTCAATAAAATTAATTAATTTAATTTTTTGTTTTGTAGCTGCTTTCTTTATTATTTTCTGATTTTCCGTGAAAAGAATTGGTTTTTCAAAAAAATTTTACTAGACAAGAGTTGTAGCCCGTTAAATTTCCTATCCGGAATAGGACGTCAGAATTTTTGTAAATTTTCGTTTAAAAGATACAAGAATTTTGAAAATAACCAAAGTAAACAAATCTCGAATTTTTCTTCATTTTTTTACTTACTTTAATTTCTAACTCAAAAGCCGTTAAGTTTAGACAATAAAAGGTTTAAATTTAGTTTGTAAAAAATATTTTTTTTTTAATTTTAATATCTATTTTTAAAAAAGAATCCGACGAAGGCTGATTAATTTTTCAGGGTTTAAAATAAATATTCACTTTGAAATTAAACGAGAAATCTGGAATCCATTCCAAAATCAATTTTTCCAAATTATTTCAATTTTTATAACATCATGGAAACAAATAATATCATACGAATTTAATAAGCACTAGAGATAATATTATATTATATTTTTTTTCAAAATATAATTTTTAATAATTTATTCCAGTAATATTCTACTAATATTCCAGTATCTAGCCTGGTAATTCAGATCACAATTTATTGCAAAAAATGAAATGCTGTAGTTCAAACCTTGTTTGGCTTATCTTAGGCTTAAACTTCCAACTGACATCGAAATACCGACCCTTAAACCTAGCAATCGTGATTGATTTGTCATCGTCTGTATTGTAGTGATATTTTTCATAAACCACTTTTCCTTACCACGCACGGCGTAGCTCTGATATGCGAGAGTAGAGAAACTTTTTAGGGTGGTAGGTTCAATGTTCGTTAAAAAAAATCTTAATACCAGAATTCGATTTTAAATTATTTGCAGTCGAAATTATTTTAAGCTGCAAAAATTTTTAAACTTGATCAAGCATCGAACTTATAATTTCAAATTATCAACCAAATTTCTTCTAATCCACACGTCGCTCTTTTAAATATAATTTCATACACAGTAAAAAATTTTGTCGTGTAAAACATCTAGTGTAGTTGGTAAATAATTTAGTGTTAATTTTTAGTGTATAATTTCTCTCTACTTTATATTTCACACTAAAATGATTAATTCTAACTAGACGCTAAAATAAGCGCTATGTAGAGTGAATCTCAACCTTGATAGATCGAATCTAGTAGGTGTTAGGTGACATTACTATAATTACCGATGATAAAAACGCAAAAATGGCACATTTTATCAAAGTTTGTTGCCGGTGATTCCCGGATAAATAAAAACGTTGACCATTTGCTATTGAAGATTACCTCCGTGTTAATATAAAATTACATTCATCCGAGTGCAGTGAGCAAGTTAATATTGTTCTAGTGTTTCAGTTCAAATATTTTTTTAGTGTTGGAAATTAATGGAAAATCGTTGGAATTTAACGTATTAAAAGAATTTCCAAGATTTCTCCATCATTCGTGGTCTGTAAGTTTTATTATCTTTATGTGTTTGTACTGTTACTGAAATATAAAATTTTGCTTTAGATCGAGGAAGATTTTCAACAATTATATCCAGGTATTCAAATAAATTTTGAAGAGATATTTGGTCAAGATATAAGATAAAATTATTAAAAATACCAAACTACCGTAATATACCCGAACCCTACAGTTATTTCAGAATATGAAACGGAATTCAGTAGTATGTGAAGTTGTTATTATTTTTAACATTAGATTTATGAACAATTTTTTTTTTAGATTGTTGGAATAGGGCAACTAAAGTATTATTTCTCTTCCAAGTAAAACAATAAGAGGAAACGTATCAAAACTTATGCAACGCTGACGGACAAATTAATTACTCTTCAACCTGCAAGTTATTGTAAAATACAGTGGACGCCGCTTATTGGAATCATGGTTCAAGTTATCATTCGAGTATTATTATCACTTTCACGAAGAACGGGCTGAAGGAATATGACTACAAGCAAAAAATATCCTTTATTTCAAAAATTGGGTTTATGTTATTAATTGTTTTTCTGATGTTTTCTTCTACCGAAAATGGAGTCCGTTTGCAGTTACAAGCATTTTTTTAAATTTTTCACACAAATCGGGGAACCACCCAGACTTGACTGGTGTATTATAGCAGAAAGTTGCCAGAATGTTGACAACGCACTATGATTTAATCTGTTCTATTTTAAAATTTCACAATATGCGACATAAAAAATGTTTTTTGATAAAAATAATTTTTTGTGTTTTAATATTTTTAATTATGTAATATATATTTATAGTAATAAGTACTCTAATTAATGTGTTTAATTCACATGTGGTCAGGTAAATTTTACATCTAAATAAAGAAATTTTTACACTACAATATGTATTTTATTTATAGGTATAGTGTATTACTAAACCCTAGATTAATTTAAAATATACCCTAATTGGTGTTTTAATTCAATCTATTCATCTAAAAAAGTACTTATACTAGAGTTAATAAATTATCTGTTTAGTGTGTTTATCTAATATAATTATACACAAAATAGTGAAAATTAATTTAAATTTTCATTTTATTTTAACACTAAATTTTGTTTTGTGTACCCGAAATAAGGTTAAAATTTTAACAAATTTTGGTGAGCTCTTTAAACTACACTTGATTAAAACTTTTAGTGAAAAATTTACACTAAATTGAGTGGACCTATATGAACACAAGCTAGTGTTTTTTGGTGTAAAATATTTACTCTGTAATTTTTACTGTGTAAATCCGAATATTTCAATTAAATTACTATCAAGTCCAAAATTAAAATTAACCCCAATCAAACAAAAATCACTCATAAAAAAAATTCAAATTTAATCATTGCAAAAAAATCCAAAAATCTCGGCTGCGGCCACTTTCGATCAAAAATACTCTCAATCAAAATTCGAATCACAATACTCAAAATAATTTCACTATTTCAAAAAAAATATTTCTTACAAAATATTAAAAATCCACGGAGCCAAAAGTCAATCAACCACTCTGGCGGCCATCTTCTGCAAAAAAGCCCCTACTTTTCTCAACCTTGTAACAAACCGCCCATAAATTCGCAAGCATAAACAAAGGTAATTTATGCAAATTTAGCATAAACGCAATAAGCGACCGATCAAAATCTTTTATTTTATATAAGTTACCTTTTTCAAATTGCGAATATAAATAAGTAAAACGTAATTAGTTAATAATTATACAATTAAGATAAATATGTAAAAAGGATGGGAAGCGCATATTTCAAATTATATTAAAACGGCCACAAAGTTTCACAACTTAAGTGGTTGACGAATTTAACCTAAGGACTTAAGAGGGATTCATGAATTATGGGACAGATATGTCTTTTTAAAAACTAATTAGAACTAACGAATTTTGACCTTATTGACTCTAAATTTGAGGAAACCGAACATACAAAGTTCAAACTTACACTAAAAAAAAGCGTAATCTTTTTGCTAGAAAAATCTCATGTTATGTGCCAAAAATCTTGCAAAATAACTAAGAATTACGTTATTAAACTAAAAATCAATTAAGTTGAGAAAAACTATAAAATTAATTTTTAAATAAACACATTTTAAACCATGAAAGTTAAACAAACCAGTCACCTCAAAACTTTTCTAAAACTATATAGTAAAAATTCAAATTATAAATAACTATTGGAAATCACTGGTTAAAACTTAAAAATAAGGGGAAGATGAGAGCAAATTCATTAGAATATCGATTTGAAGTGACCGTCTCGACAACTAATTGATATGTGTTAAAAGATTTACCTTCACAAACAGTGAATAACAAACATTCTTCTAATAACGTACACACAAGCTTGAAATTCAAGTCAACTTTTTGGGTGCACTGATTTAAATTCGACGTTCGCGAATATTTTTGCTAAAATTCTTGATTACAATCAATATATATGTTAACCTGATTTTGGGCGATGCAACAAAAATGTCATTCATGAGTTTTCACTATTAGAAAAGTCAATTAACTGCAAAAATTTGCCAATTTTTCAATCAAAATCGAATATGATTATTCCCTATCCATAACAACAATTAAAAACGATAATGCCAATTTTTATAATTAAAAATCTAGTTTTTGTAAACCAAAAATTTGTCAACGAATACACATCAACCTTATTGACATGTATTCCAAAATTTCATATAAATAGAGCAGGGTCCCTTAAGGCACCAGTTCATCTCCGACAAGACGCGTAATCCAACCTGCCCGTTCGTTCCGGGTATTAAATAAAAGTGTTGTGCTAATTCATAATTAAATTTTTTTTTTAAGTATTCATAATAAGATTTTAATTTTTTTTTAAAAGTGTTCATAATTAAATAATTTTTTTTTCTAAAGTATTCATAATAAAATTTCATTTTTTTAGTATTCATAATTGAATTTTAATTTTAATTTTTTTTTTAGTGGTTCAAATAATTTTTCTTTTAAATCTTTTTTTTGTTTTGTTTTGTGCGCTTTCCAACGACTAAAAAGGTAATGACCAAATTTTTATATTTAAAATTGTATGTTTTTTTTTATTTAGGTGAGTCCCAACGATTTCAATGTAATTTTTATCTTTATAACAGAAAGTTAACTTGGTAAATTAATTCTCAGCAATTATTTTTTTTTATTATATTTTATTTTGTAATTATAATTTTTTTGTACCGTTTTTTTCATTATATTTTTTTTTGTGTTAAATAAATTAGTTGTGATTTACATGTTCTTATTCTTTTCTTGTTATTAAAAAGGCGATCGACTTGGTAATAATCCTACGTCTCCGATCTTCAATTTAAAAGTTTGAGCCCGGCTTATAAACAGGCTCTGGTGGCAGCGAAATTAACCTTCAGTTAACACACAACGGCGGCGATTATTTAATTAATCAAAGCCTACCCGTGTTACAACCTTTCGCCAACCTTACATTTACAATATAAAATTAATAAAATTTACAAATTTTCATCAAGGGCCTAAACCATTTTGTAACACGACAGTATAATAATTATTCTGTTTCATCACCGTGCCGTGCCGTACCAATCGCCACTGATATTATCATCTTAATTTATTCATATTGTTTTACTCTAGCTCATACTAGGTTAAGTGATTAGAGATGGTAACACAAAGCTACCATAAAAATTCCTAAAAATATTATTATATTAAAATTTATGCCCTCGTTAATAGAAAAATATAATTTTTTGGATTTTTAATTTTAGTGAATTTATACGGCGAAGGAAAATCGAAAAAAGAAATTTCAAAATATTTAAAAATTTCAAAGACTACTACATAGGAGTAGGACTTTAAAGTACACCACAAATTAGACAAAAAATTAATGAAATTATGGTAGGATTTGGCGTAAATTGCGAATATAAAAACTAATTTTTGAGGATCATTTAAAAATACGCGTAAAACCAGCCAAAATGTGCAATCGTACATTTCATTTATTAAAGAATTTTTGGGTATAATTTAAACTTGAAAATTACAGATGTAGAAAACAAAGAACTAGGAGAACTATTAATTACCCGGGAGTTGTCAGTTAATTGTCAGTTGTCAGTTGTTAGTACGATTAGATGACTAGATTTTAGGGTGGATCCGAGATTTGCGGTGGTTGCGTTTGTTTTAACTGGCTCTACGCTCCAGGCCGTTTTGATAAACTCCTGTACTCACTAAAAATATCCCCCTGGACCCGTCCTACTCTGCGAATAAATTTATAACATTATGTTATCAGTACTGATGCTGCAATCTAATTGTGAATCTAAACGTAATCGAAGATTGACGATACCTGAATTGCGTACAGAACTTAATCGGTGCTATAAAAATTCCGTTTCTGGGAGTACAGTAAAAATTAATTAATGCGAATGTTGGCCGGGCTGCCAAAAGAAAATCACTTCTAAAATCAAAAAACAAGAAGATGCGACTACAGAGAGCACTTAGCTTATAAGAATTGGACAGCAGAATAATGGAATTCTATGTTGTGGAGCGAACATAATCCAAGTTTGAAATGTTTACTCAAAAACGAAAAATTTATGGTACTCACTGCATCGAAAGAAAGTTACAGGACTGTATTGTACCTCCGTTATGGTAGGGGAATGCTTCTCGGCGTCTGGCCCAAAAACAGGCGAATTCACATGTTAATAATTTAAAATACTACTAATTTTATTAAGTTTGGGTAATTAAATGAAACATTCAATTTTAGCACACCTTGATAAAATCGCAGGGAAGTCCACAGTAAAGTAAAATAAACATAATATGAAGATAAATGAAATGGATATACTCGACTAAGAACATTGGAGGTCTTTTATAATATAATAAATAATATGAAAATATCAAGTTGGTATTTATGTTAGTAACCTTCCATCTGTTTTACATTCGTAATTTTCGACTAGTAGTCCGGTCAATCTAGACATTCGAAGGTACACTAATTCCCAAAAAGCTGAAAATTGGTAAAATTGTTCAAAACATAATTATAAATGAAATTTAAAAAGTCCTCATCGATCCGGTACGTGGAAAAAATTTATTCGACGTCAAAGGTAAAAGAAATTGTTTTTTTGCGATTTTCAGCAAAACGGTAAGTTTTATCATAAAATTATCTCAGACAAAAATTGTAGATCATGTAATTATCTATAAAAAATGTATCAATACTTTTTTCCTAAGAAATGAGTTTATGAATGTTATCACGTTTATGCAATCGTTTCTGTTGGTCTTTCGCATCACAAAAAAAATTAAAAAATAGTGTTGATGAAAAGTTCAGTACCGGCTACAGACAATATTTTCGTAAAAACGATGAAGACAACGTCCAGGACAATGACAGGTTTGACGACGATGTTAATTCGAATGGCGATGATGATGAACTACATTGAATAAATTCTGTTTTTTTCGTATTTGTACTCTTTTTTCTCTTAATTTTAAGTTAACTTTTAAACAAGTTATGACTTTGGTTTTAACCATGTGAAAAAGCATCTCAAACTCAATCCGGATCGGCAAAAAAATTGAAAATGAGTTTTTAACAGCTAAGACCCCTTTTTTCGTAGACCAAGTCACATATATTGAATATAATTAATATAATATTATAATTCAAATATTTTTACTTATATTACAGCTTCAGTGATGTATGTATTGTAATGATATTTTTTTTTGCAATGCGTGGCAAACTTCAAAATAACCACCAATCTCTACGGCTTCCAAGTCGGAGAGCTAAGACTTCTCAGGAGCGGGTTCAAAATTCCAAAATAAATTACCAATCAACGAAATCCAATTTAAATAAGATTCTGATCAATCCAAAAAACTTAATAAATTCTCCAAATTAAATCCTCTTCAAAAATAATTAAAATAAAAATTCATGTCCAAAAATTAAATTATTACAAAATAAATTCTTGTTTCGTAAATAAATTCAAATTTAATTCAATGTAAAACCTTACTGCGCTCGTACTTTTAACTTTTACGCGTATCCAAATCGCCTTGTTATCACCATCTGGCCACACGCTCGTACAAATGCAAATGTAACTTTTAATTCTTCCAATTTTAAACCAATTTCAACTTTAAATAATTCAGATCCAATTTTTAATTTCAATTGCTCTTTCCAAATTTTACCAAATCAATTAAATCAATCCAAACTACTAATTCAATCAAAACCATCAAATCAACTACCGCTCGGTAGCAAAATTATCCAAAAATTACGCAATAATGCATTCGCATCAAAATTCACTTTATTCAATCAAAAATAATTCAGTACTCACAAATATCATTCACAATTTTAAACTTATATCAAAAAAATCTCAATAATCGCCTCGAGCTAACATGACACAACATGCTCGGGCGGGCGCTGTCGGCGCAAAAGCCAATATCCTCGTCGATTCGCCTCCACCTGTCTAATTCTCCAATCTTACAACTTAAAATTATTTAAAACAAAATAAAACTTTCATCAAAATGTACGGGGTAGGTGCGAATCCTCTTTTTCACCACAGTATATACGTGGCGTACGTATGCATATGATGACAATTCCAACTTTTCCAACTTTTTGAATCGTTATATCTCAGAAACGGTGGCTCTTAGGAAAAAAGTATTCATTCATTTTTTATAGATAATTATATGATCTACAATTTAGTCTAAACTTATTTTATGATAAAACTTACAGTTTTGCAGAAAATCACGAATACCAATTTTTTTGATCTTTGACCTCGAATAACTTTTTTTCCACGTACCGGATCGATGAGGACTTTTTAAATTTCATTTATAATTATGTTTTGAACAATTTTACCAATTTTCAGCTTTTTGCAAATTACTGTACCTTCACTCTAATTTTTTGTACTAATTTGACCGGACTATAGGTTATTTTAGAGTTTTATTAGGAATCTTACTTGGACAGAAAATGAAAAGATCCAACTTTTGGAAGCTCTCCGAAAATATGGAGTTCACAATTTGGAAGTTATAGCAGACCATGTTGGTTCCAAAACAGTTGCAGAAGTTAAGTATGCAATTTACTTATACGAAAATGCCGCCAGAGAATCTCTGAAAGAAGTTCGCTCTGCAAGTAGAAATGCACCAATTGATCAATGAAAAATAATGAATAAAATAAAAATAATAAAATAAATAAAAATAGTGATGATTATAACAAATATTGAATCGAACAAGTTGGATTCGAAAATACAAAATTGCTCCTCACATTTCAGTGTATTCTGCCAATATCAAAAACTGAACTATTAGCAAAAATATATTCAAATACAAAGATCTAAAAATATCGTTTTTTATCATTTACATTAGCAAATATTTTTGTGTAAAAAATTTAGATTTGTGTTTATTTTCAAAATAAACCAGTTACTCAGACTACGTCAACATTATTGATCTAGGCAGTTCAGGGTTGACAGTTTAAATTTTTGATGATTTTGTGATATCAATAGTCAAAATTTTAGTAAAATGAAATTGAAAGAAACTGATGAAACCAAAAATTCAAACAAATCCGAAGAACCAGAAGATTGCTGTGGCAAACCAAAACGGAAACGACGCTGCGATGCTGGAAAAAAACGGGGACCAAATAAAAAAAAGCGTGGCTGCCCTCGTCCTCCATCGTGTGGTAGACTCTGATAATGGAGAAATGTCTGACAGTAATTGAATGGCTAATTGCAGAAAGGGGACATGTCACATTTCCAAAAATGTTCAGGAAATAAAAAAAACTGTGTGATTACTTAAAAGTCAATCTTTTTTATTCAAATTTTTGGCAAGACATGCCTTAGAAGATCTACTTCGAATTAGGATATAATGCATTTAATTTTTGTTTTCTCAATTAGATCAACTGCCAAATTAGAGATATGGACATGTGTCTTTTCTGCAGTAAAAGACAAAACAATTATTTTTTTTTAAGTATTTTATTAAAAAATAGTAAAAATACAGTATTATTCATCGTTGTCTTCATTGTCCTTAATTGGCTACGCTGTAATTTCTTTCCAAAATCCTTCATAAGCACCTGGGATGAATTTGATCGTATTTTTTATATCAGCCATCTTCTTTTTATTAATTAATCGGATTCAGATAAATTTGCGTTTTTAATGACACCAATGTATTTATTTAATATTATGAATAATAGGTTAAGATAACATGTACTATGTTTAACCGACAGACTAGCAGTTTGCTATCATTTTACTGCAAAAAAAATTATATGTCCTGGACAAGTCCTGTTTATGTAGTAACTGAATTCTTTAACAGCTCACAGTATCAAGAGGAATAATATAATATGTTACATTTTTGCAGTACATTGTGCGTCTAGGCATCTAGATTAGCAAAATATCAAAATTTCAATTTCATAAAAAATGTGACATGTCCACTTTCTGCAGTTAGCAATTCAATTATTCATCATGTTCCACAATTTCACTCGACTATAAACGTCGCCGTAGAAATTATAATCAACGCTACCGTACCTCTAGAAATTAACCTAATGTGTATTAACTATTAATATTATGAATAATAAAATTTATATCTTTAAATTAAATTTTACTTCTAGCTTTGGATATTTAACATTATTTGACTAAAAAAAACATTGTAATTCTAAAAAATCAGAATTTGTCCAATTTGGTCAAAAATTGGAAGGGATGATTATTTTTGTGCCTTTTTGCAAAAATCAAATTTTAACACGCTATTTTTGCAATTTTCTCGAAAATAAAGTCCCGCAAAAAAAATGTTAAATAGCAACCTAGATTTAAACCTTTTATTGTCTAAAATCAACGGCTTTCGAGTTATGAATTAAAGTAAGTAACAAAATGTTGAAAACTCGCGTTTTTTTTGATTTTTTTCGTAATCCTCTATCTTTTAAACGAAACATTTTACAAAAAATCTGACGCCCCGTTCCGAATAGGAAATTTAACGGACTACAACTTTTGTCTAGTAAAAATTTTTGAAAAACCAATCCATTTCACAGAAAATAATAAGGCAGCTACAAAAAAAATTAAATTCACGAAATTATTTTTTTTTGTAATATTTTATCTAAAATAATTATGTAGATCACTAAAAATCTTTTTATTTCAGCTTTTTTTATCCTTATTTTAACTAATCCTAATTTTAACAATATACCCGGTTTGAAACCAGAGCTTTTTCTCCATTTCAGATAACAATAAATAAAGTTGGTTTCAAACAACAAATTCAAAGTTAGAGAACTTTTAGAATAGAGTGTATTGTATATTTTTATTTAAACAAAAGAAACCAGTTACGCAGGCTACGTCAACGTTGTTGATACGAAGCTGAGCGGTGTTGACAATTTAAATTTTTGATATTTACTACCTGTTTAAAATTTTAGTGAAATGAAATTAAATAAAATATCGAAACCCAAAGAAACCAATAAAACCGAAGATGCAAATAAAACCGAAGAACCGGAAGATGGCTGTTGCAAACGAAAACGACGCTGCGATGCTGGAAAAAAGCGGGGGCCAAATAAAAAAAAGCGTGGCTGTCCTCGTCCTCCATCGTGTGGATCGTGTGGTAGACAGGCAGTAGACTCTAATAATGGAGAAATGTCTGACAGTAATACCACAGAATGTAATACATCACATTCCTCAATTCGTGGTTCCCCCGATAAGAAACGTCGCCGTAGAAATCCTAGTAATCGCCGTAACACTAAAAATTAACCTAATGTGTTGTCGTGGTTCAAAATGGTTGCGACCCACCCTGTGCATATTGATAAAAATTTTGTTTGTAAATAATTTTGAGTTGCAAGACTGTAAAAATTGGACAGGTGGGGGCGAACCGACGAGGAAATTGGTTTTTTTGCCGTTGAGCCGCGCGAGAGAGCGAGCGGGCCGATTTATGGCTTGTTAATTTTTGACTCAAGTGATTTATTTTTGAGATTTGTGATATTTTTGAAGTTGTGAGTTATTATTTTTGATTGAATAAATGATTTTGATGCGAATGCATTAATTGCGCAATTTTTGGATTGATTTTGATAAATTTGGAGTTTGGATGATTTTTATGAACGGCTACAGAACGGTAGAAAATTTGGATTGATTTGATTGATTGGATAAAGTTTGGGAGAAGCAATTAAGGTTATAAATTTGAATTTAAAATTGGAAAATTTGAAATTACATTTGTTCGAGCGTGTGGTAGATAAAAAGATAAGCCGACGATTTGGATAGGCATAAGTTCGAAAGTGTAAGCCCATTTAAAATTTAACATAAAATTATATTTGAAATTATTTATGATTATGGATTGGATTTATTAATTATTTTTTTGAGAAGATTATTTTCGAAGAAATTATTTGTTTTGCATTGGATAAAATTCTTTTAGTTAATTTGAAAACGCAGGAACCCTTCACCCTTGAAAATTCCCAACTGCTCCCGCAAAGAGTTGACTCGAGTAAATAAACAGTGCGGCTAGAAAATAACATTACATCTTTTTGGCACCACGGCGCAGGGACGTTTCGTTTTTTTTTTGAAATAGTCTAAGATGGATAACATATTAGCCTTTTTAAAGGAGCAGGACAAAAAGCAGGACAAAAATACGAGGGAGTTAAAAGAAAGCATAGCAAAAATTGAAACAAAGTTAAATGAACAAGACAAAAAGCAGGACAAAAACACAAAAGAGTTAAAAGAGAAAGTAGAAGGGGTTTTGAACGAAATAAAACAAAATTTAGTTACTATGGAAGGGGAAATTAAAAACACAAATGCAAGGGTTGATCAGGTTGAGTTAGAATTAGGTAATATAAAGGTGGATTTAATGCCATTAAGAGAATTGGGGGGAAATTTAAATTTGAAAAAAAAAAGATTAGAAAAAGAGATTAGTGAAAGGATGGAGGAATTAACAAGGGGAGAAATTCAAAAATTGACAGGGAAAATAAATGAAATGGGGATAGAAATGAAAAGAGAATCTGTAGGTAATATGCAGGAGGAAATAAAAAAGGCCACCAAGACCTTGCACAAAGATATTTTTGACCAAGTTATAAATAAAACGGTAGAAAATGGTGCACTATTAGAAAAAGCTGAAATAATAAATGAGATAACAACTCAAAGGGATGAAATAGTGGAAATCAAACAAACAGTACAGTGGCATGACCACAATATTGAAAAATTAAAAAAAGAAATTAGCACTAATCAAGAAACAACTAAAGGGAAAATTGATGCACTTAGGATGGGAAACCAAACGTTTACATTCGGTCCCATGAATAGTACGATGGGCAAAACAATACAGGGAATGTCATGTTGTTTCAGTAAAGATCAAAAATTTAAATTTTATGGGCATTCATTAAATGGGTTAAATCCGAAACAGTTCATTAAATATGCTAGACCCATTGCGGAATTGGCTGATCGCCAACAGTTGAAAACCCTCATAGGGACAATGTTAAAAGGAAATGCGGAGGAGTGGTACGGAATCGTACAAGAACAGTTTCATACTTTTGATCAGTTTTCTAAGTTGTTCTTATCAAGGTACTGGAACAATAAGGGAGTGGGTGTAGTATTTTGTTCTGTTCGGCACCCACAAGGAAATATGAGTGAGCGTTATGTTCAAGAAACCGTTAAATTTTTGAGACTTCTTGTGTATCGTGATCAAACATCATGGGTCAATTATATTCCGTTAGTGGAAAAGTTTATAAACGACACGCCGAGCTCAGTTACTGACTATTCTCCCCGGTTCATTATGTTCAACGAACATCCAGAAAGACCATGGGTTGTGGACCAAGACATCGATTACTATGAAATATTAAAACAAGTTAAACAAAAATTAAAAAATAAAAGTGAGAATTACTTACGTAGGGCTAATTCAAAAATAAAAAAGAAATGTTCATTTCAAGTGGGTGATTTAGTCATTATTCGAAGTCTGAGAGTAGGGATCAGGTCTAAGGACCAATGTCAGAAACTGCAACTTCCTTTTGAAGGCCCATATGAGGTAGACCACGTTAACGAAAACACGTATTCTCTTAAATATCCAGACAGTGGAAAGATCAGGGGCAAATTTCACCTTGATATGATTTACGCTTATCACGACGCCGATGAAACCATGGGACGAATTCCTAAAATTGGAATTAAATTTTACAATAATTTTGCATCTATTAAATAGAAAATTTTAATTTCGTTTAGTTATAAAAAGAGGGGAAGAATTTTAATTTAACAATGAATTTTAATTTAGTTTATTTATCATTTTAAGAAAGGGGAAATTTAGTTTAGCAGATAATTTTGTAAAAAAAAGAAGAAAATTTTTATTATTTGAGGTAGTATAATACCTGATCACCACGAAGGGTTGTTTCAAAAACAATTTGCTGTCCTGGCTGTGCTCTCTCCATCAAATTATCTTCAAAACAAGGGGAATAAAGATGTCGTGGTTCGTTAGGTTTCTTTTGCACAATTACGATGTATTTTTGACTTCTTGCAATAACTTTGTTTTGACGAAATCTGCTGTCAACTTTATACCAGAACTTTCAATTGCCATTATCATAGGTTTGTATTCATCAGTCAATCCTGCGAGTAGAAATATTGCTAACCATTCATCATCTATAGCAAACTGAATGTTAGTCAATTTCTGTGCGGTGCTCATTATCTTGTTGACATAATCTTCGATGGAATCGCTATTTTCTAAACTAGTAGTAACCAGAGTTTTCATTAGGTTAACTTTTCGCGATAAGCCGGAATCGTTAAATGCGGACTGTAACTTTTCCCATACATCTTTTGCGGAAGTTGCGTTTTCAATATGCACAAAATTGATCGGATCAACCATTAAAATTATCATTGATTTAGCTTTCACTTCGCGTCGTAGATTAACAGCGGGATCTGTCGTCGGATCTTTACCTTCAACACAACTCCATAAATCTTCCAGTTCAAGATATGTTTTCATTGCAAATCGCCAAGTGTTGAAATTTTCTCGTCCTATCAATTTTCCAATCATTGATATACCGTTGTTTGCCATCGCGCTCGGAAAAATGTATAACTCTTGTTAATTACAATCACAAAGGGTTCGGTACAATTTTTTTTTTATTTTTTTGCGATGGCCTGAACAAATCTGTATTTTTAGAGACAACTATATGCTGGGCCCATAACCTTTTGCACAATTACGATGTCTTTATTAGATAGAACAACTAATTATTCACAACTATTCATTTACCAACATATTCTATAAGTACATGTCAAATATCAATAATAAACAACAAAACAGCCAACTTTATCTGAACTCTATCAACCAGCATGTTTCTCATTGGTTAATCCCAACAGTTTCTCTCTGCCCAACGCGATAGTTCGGGTCAATTTTGTTAAATGTCTGCAAAATAAAAAGGTTTGTTGAGGGGAAAATTATAAAAGACCAAAATGATACTCACACACGACACATTTACACCTAATTATTTTGTGATAAGTTAAGGGAACAGCTGTGCTGCGCGAGTGCTACCGAATGGTGATACCTGCAACTAAATAAATACAATAACTTGCGAAACATCCGGTACATAGAAGATAAAACTTACAATTTTTCAAAAAGACGACGAGGTTTGCAGTGCCCTTTGGATAAGCTCGCTTCCTGCGATAAGCCCGAGTGAGGTGGACGTGAAATTTTACGTCTAAAAATTTGGATATTTGCGATTTATGAAAAGCTACACCTTTTTGGAAAGCGAATTTTGTGAATTATTATTCGAGGCCGTTTTGGAAACAGTAAGAGCAATCATATTGTTTAATTTGGATGATTCCTGAGGATTTAAAGATATTCACATGTGATCAAGTAAAATTAAAAATTACAAGGACGACGCCATTTTTATAAAACTGGAGATCGACAGAAAAGTCAATGAAATTGATTTTTTTACTTACCGTAATTTTTATCTGTTTATAAGGTGTTAAATATCGACAAGAAGCGATTAGTCGGCACAATACGACGAGGTATCACAAAAATTTGAGGACGCTAACCGAATTGATTGTTAGAGATTGCACACTTAAAAAAGACGACCTGGTGGCATACAGCAGCAACAGATAAATGCCATTTGCGGCCATGATACAATAAAGTTTTAAGATATGATACTAAGGAGTCTCAGTTACGTTCGGTTCTGCGCACAACGTCACGCGGTAAGGACACGCCCACTTTATTTAAATACAGATATGGAATTTATACGGCAAATAAGGCCAATGAAATTAAAATTTGTGATTATTTTTAATTTTAAATCACAAATAAATTATTCTGCCATCATAAGGAAGAAGGCAGTGTTTGTTTAGAAATGGTTTAGGTATGGCAGTAAGTACATTTTCTTCAAAATTGAGCTATTTTTATTCATAGCTTTTTACGCTGATTTCAAAAATATAAATTACTCAATTTTGAAAAAAATGTATTTACTGCCTTCTTTCTTATAACTGCAGTATTGAAATAAAACACATTTAGTAATAAGATTATAAAATAATATTTATTTAATATCCTAAAAAACAGTTTCTCACAATAAAACATAACATTCATTAAGAAGCCAAATTAACCAGAAGGCATACATTTTAAAATTTTATTTCATTTTACTGACTATTTAATTTTACAAACTATATTAAGCCCTAAATTTTATTTTATATATTGTCAGATTTTTATTTCTTTTCTTCGCTTCAATGTTTCATCGTTAACCTTATCATACAAGTAGATTGTGCGAAATTTTATTTCATCGAATGACAGTATACAGACTTTTTTCATATTGTTCATCTCTTGCAGTTTGATTACATTAAATATTGGTTTCAAGATACCAGGTAAAATTTAATTTTTTTTCGACCACGATCGAAGTGTTGATACAGCTGGAAAAGGATATCCTTTTTTTAGCAGCAACCTATAAGCTCGAAGATCAGCGGAATGAACAACGATTGCTTTAGATACATCTTTAATTGACCATCGTGGACGTCTTTTGGGATTTTTAAGCTTTTTGATTTGCTCAGAAGTAAATGAACTGCTCAGAGCTTCGACCTCGCTTTCCAATCGTACAATCTTCTTCTTTAATTCTGCTATGATTTCATTACGGTTATCAACCTCTGTACTACTTCTAAAAATATTAAGAATATGTAGGCATATTATCACTTAATATAATAATTTAACTATAATTATGTTAATATTAGATTTGCTATAATAAAAATAAGAATTACCCTATATCTTTAGTCAAAATATTAGTTTATATAGGATTGTTATCCAGAATAACATTCACCCTCGGGAGAGTTTCTACTGCTACTACCAACACCGTTTCTAACAAATTTATAAAATAAGCCATAAGTAAGTATTTCTACTTGAATTAAAATAATAACTATACGTACTTACTCTGTTTGAATTGATCGTTCCTTTAAAAGTACATTAACCAAATTGGAACGTTTCTTTTTAGCAATCCGCTGTTGCCTTTGAGATGTAGAAGCAGTAGTAACAAAAGCTGATGGTTTCGGTAGATTTTCAGTAGGAATCACTCCTGGCTTAATCAGTGGGCAATTCCTTGGGATAGGACATCCCAGAAGTTCATATTTCAAGTTACGAGCATAATCAGTCTTTAAAATGCATTGAGCACACTCTTGAATTTTTCACGTTTACATTGTCTTTACGACTACAAGCTATTTTCCAAGCCTTACAAAGTCCCGGGTCAGTCGGAAAACGAAAAAACAGCACATCGCCTTTGTTATAATGTTTGGCTCCATCGTCCATATTACAACCAAATATTGCACACCGCATTATTAATGTAAGGTAAATTACTGATTCACAACAAATCACAAGCAAAAACAATAACAAAATTGAAAAAATTCGAAACCGTTCTGTGGGCGCGCACAGAAAACCGTATGCGTTTGAAATGTTACTTACCGCGTGACGTCACAATTAAGCAAGATGGCGCTAAACCTGCGCAATATCATACCTGGTAATTTATTGTATCATGATTTGCGGCAACAAGCGAAACAAGGTGGCGATATACCAGGTAATTCACAAGTTGTTTACTATAGTGAAATTGACTATTTATTTCAAAATTTTTATTATAAACTTTTTACATTTGCATTATAATTTTTGTCGACTTACATTATTTACACTGCAGCGTATGTTAGCGAAATTTAGGATTCTTTTAGTTTATTTAAATAAAATTTCGCAACCATACGTCGTACACATTCACACACAGGGTCTTAGAGCGGAATCTGTCGCTAAAAAAAAAAATTGTTCTCTCAATAAAATCTAGTTTCTCGTTATTCAGGGTAAAAGTATTTTTATTTATCGTTTCATTAAAAGAAGGAAAAAGAGATATCTAAGGAACCCACTATTCTGTTTAATCTCATGCTCTCGGCTGCAATAAGTTAGTCGGGAAAACATTAGCTAGTGCCGGACAGGTATAATATAAAAATTTACGAAATCCCACTACAGTGTACTATATAAACATTAAAATTTATATATTTAAATGGCATTTTACTTCTAGCCCAGAACATTTAGCATTTTTGAAAAAAATATTGTAAATCTGAAAATTGGCTTAAAGAATCTTCAATCATTTAAAGCTTTCTGAATATCAAAATGTGTCCAATTTGGTCGAAAATTGATGGAGATTTGATTTTTAAGTTATTTTTTGCTATTTTGAAAAAAGCAAATTTCGACGCGCTATTTTTTCAATTTTTTGTCGGCCGGATTTTCAAAATGTTAATCACATAATCCTTTTGAATCTTCGGGCTAGTACACTGTAAAAACAGATTGGGTAATATTACCCTAACTATTGGAGGCAACTGAGTTACCTCCATTAATTGCAGTAATTTTACCTTTTAATGGAATTTTACTTGCACATAGTAGAATTACTTTCTTGGAGAAAATTGAAATCCTCCACCAAGTGTAATTTTCTTTTCTAAGGTAAAATTACTTTTTTAGGATTTTTTAGATTCCCTACCAAAAGGTAAATTTGTTTTGCAATGTAAAATTACTTTTTTAGGACAATCTAAGATTCCCGCCTACGTGTAATTTTCCTGTTTTGGTAGTTTAATTTACCTTTTTCGGAAATTTCAATTTTTTTACTGTAAGGTAAATTTCCCCTTCGATATATATAAATTACCTTCTAGGGACATTCTTAGATACTCACTTACGTGTAATTTTCCCCCTTTAGTAGTTAAATTTACCTTTTTGGGACATTCTTAGATACACACTTACGTGTAATTTTCCCTCTTTAGTAGTTAAATTTACCTTTTTGGGATATTCTTAGATTCTCACTTACGTGTAATTTTCCCCCTTTAGTAGTTAAATTTACCTTTTTGTGACATTCTTAGATTCTCACTTATGTGCAATTTACCCCCTTTAGTAGTTAAATTTACCTTTTTGGGAAACTTCTATTTCTTCAATTTAGTGTAAATTTCCCTTTTGATGTATTTGCAAATTCTCCTTTTGAAATATTTTGGTTTACGAAAGATACGTATTATAACTTTGCTAGTCCTAACAGAAAAACATCATTTTGTAAATTTTTGTTTTATATTTCTTGCTTAAATAAACAAACTACTGAAACTTTATAATAAGTATAATAAAAAACTATTAAGTTATAATTTTTGCTAATTTTTTAGACAAAAAAATAATAAAACAATATAGACATTATAAATAAAAATTGTAATTATAAAGTAAAACGCTGTAATAATTATAAAAGTACATAGTTAAAAAATAAAAAGTAAAAGTTTTAAATAAAGATATTAAATTATCCTAAATATTAAATATAAAAAAAATGTGAGTACATAATGTAATAATTAAAGATAAAAATTAAAAATTAAATAAATATAAATTTACAAATAATCATCTTAGTTTGTTGATTAATGATAACAGTTTCATTTTAGAATTTCTTCTTGTATTTTTACTTCCTGCATGAGGTTGAATTTTAAGAAAATATATTTGTATAAATTCCAACGTTAATGATATTTTTAGAGGATACTCCAAATTAAAATTAAAATACAATGCAAACATTAGTTGTAATGCATTTCTTAATGTAGTGCTTTCTTTATTAATGCATTGCTTCTCCATTATGATATAAAAATTTGAAGAATTGCTGTCTTGTCCTAAAAAGAAGACTATTACTCCAAAAATATATTTTGCAAATTTGGCCTGCTTACCTGCTGTATTATTTATTTCAACAATTGCGAGAGAATTGCTGTCAAAATCTTTGATTTCTTGAAGATTCTGAAAATAATGTACATTATACAAAAATTTTGTTTATTATATTAATTAACCACTTACCGATATTTTTCTATAGAGCAAATTTAATTCTTCCTTGAAGAACATCGTGATAATTGATAAGATGTCTAAAAGTATTTCATTTTCTGTTTCATGAATTTCATTAATATACAATTTTTGAATTCCAAAAGTTAAAATCTTTTTTGATTTCAGCAAGATATTTTTACTTAAATCTTGTATATTAATCTGCAATTCGTCCGATTTTGACATCAATTTGCTGAAATGCCAATAAATACCTTGCTGACAGAGCAGGATCGGCCACGTTTCCCTAATTTCAATAATGGAAGGATGATCACCATTGTTTAGAAACAAACGTTGATTCGAATATGTCATTTCCAACATGCGTAGAGTTTCTTGGTCAAATTCTGAATCAACGTTTATTAATTTTAAATGCATTTCAGCATTTTGAGATTCTTCCAATGTAATAGTTTCTGAGGTAGGTTCCCAATTGCTGCAACCGGCTTTCATTGCTAACATTTTTCTCCTCTTGTTAATTGGAATATTACATTTACTAGATATTTCATTACTCGATCTTTTATTGTGGCAACAACGGTTTAAATATTTTATTCTATCTTGTAATTTAAAAAACATACCATGATATCCTTCCCCAATTACAATTTCATCGTCATCCCTGTCTTCTAAAGATAGGGGATATTCCTTACAAATTTGTTTTGAAATATTTTTTAAATGTTTTGCCGGTATATTAGATCCAATAGACCTAATTTCATCAGCAACAGTATGTACTACTTCGGTAATTACTTTGACATCTCTTTTATTTTTCTGCAATGCTTTTATTCCAAATGTACTAATTTTATACCACGGTATAGTGAACTTTTCCCACGAATTTATTGAAGAATGTTGTTTCTCGACCGATAAATTGTTCTCTGCCTGATTTTCAAAACTTAAATTTCCTTGTGATAATTCTGAAAGTTCCAGGGAAATATTACTACCGACAGTTACTGTACTACAAGTACTAATACTATCTATTGATTTCCAAATTTCATTTGGTTCTAACAAAATTAATGTTTCTTTGGCCATAACTCTAAGGGTGTCGTCGTCATCCACGTAAGTGCCATCACCTTCTAACACTAATGAGGATCCGTTAATGTTCAATTTTTGCGACGCTAAAAAATAAAAAGTATTCCATATTAGTTAAGGTACCTATGCTGTATTAAATTAATAAAATTTACCTTTTAAAATAACAGTTTCATAAAGTCCATCGCCTCCATCCCTAACAGTTACAAATTTTTTTATTGTCCTTGATGAATTCCAAATCTTAAATATTAAATTGGCCATTTCTTTTCTATTCAACAATTATAATGTCATGTTGAAATTGTTCGAAATATAGTTTTATATGTTAAATGTTCCATTTAGAAACATCAAATGTTCATTTGAAACAGAAAATACACAAAAATTAGCTAACGTATAATGTAGAATATTAAATTTTATAATAATATTTCATTAATAAAGTAGAAGAAAAATAAAATAAACCCAAACTAAAATATAATTTTTGAATAATATAATTATTTTTTTTAAAAATGTTGTAATGGAGAAGATTTAAAGTAAAATAAATTTTTATCTGATGATTTCAAAACTAGTAGTGGTTCATGATTCAGTAAATCTTGAAACTGACAATCGATTTTTGAAACAGGAGCAGAAATTTGTTTATCATCAAACACGCCTTTCACTTTATCAAAATATATTTCAACTTGTTTGCCAATAAAATACAAGTCGTCATATGTACCGTTTATTATAATGTTTTCAATCAGACATAAAATATAATCATTATATTCGTTTCTGTTGCAACAAATGTACATACCCGATTTATATGTTATACCTCGAAACAAAGCTTTTTTACAAATAAATTTGCGTTTATCTATTTCTTCGTGTAAAACGTAAGGTACAGCGTCGTCTGAAATTACTAGATCTGCAAATAAACTTCTTTGGGTTGAATGAAGTGACTGTAAAAATTGATGTCTCTCTGACAATGAAATTAAAATATTTTTGAAGTTTGGTGAATG
The DNA here is from genome assembly GCA_911387805.1 of Cantharis rustica. Lineage (NCBI taxonomy): Eukaryota > Metazoa > Arthropoda > Insecta > Coleoptera > Cantharidae > Cantharis > Cantharis rustica. Next base: position 45,546,303 of record OU426879.1, read on the forward strand.
GCGTAAAATATTTTTAAAATAACGATGTTTACTTTCAAAACGCAAAGTCCAAAAATGTCTTATCGGTCCAAATTTCTTTATTAAATATGGATAATGTGTGAAGAAGTGATGTTTTGGCCGTAGTGGGACATTAGGAAACAAAGTTTTTCTTAAATCAATATAATCATTAATAAGAGATTGAAGATGAGCTAACTGAACTACCGATATTTTCACAGAAAAGAGAATGTTGTTAATTTCTCTAAGAATTAAAATAAGTTCCCAACTGGGATCGTCAATATCCATATCATATAAAGCAAATGGTAGAATAAGTAGTAAACGTAAATTTTCCGTTGCACTACCGTGCAACCTGTCACATTTCTTTAGAAGAGGCACTTTTTCATAATCTGTTTCACAAATAAAACGCAAATCTTGTATCTTTGCATTTAAAGAATCGAAGGTGACACATTTTTTTACAACCAATTGATTGAGGCATAGCATTAAATCATATTGTACAACACCTTCATATACGTCATGGGCCAGGCATGGTGGTAATCCGGGGTTACATACATGAAAATATTTAGACCGATTTAATACTGAAAAACGTTTTATTCCATGTATTGGACCACAATTAACAATTGCCGCAGTTGCGTCGTCATCGTAAGAAGCAACAGATCGAAGAGGAAATTTGGTGCCAGTAATAAACTTATTTGAATGAGTTGTACAATATCTACAAAAAAATCCATTTGTGTGAAAGTTTTCGACAAATCCACCAATTTGGTGACTACCTAAATTGTCCCCAGCTACAGCAACGAGTGTACCTTTTATTAATGAATTCCTGATCATAATTCCTTTAGTTTCTAAATCACAAATATCGCGCATTATTATTTCAAATATTTTAGTAAAACCATACTTATTTACATTACTTTCCAAACATAAAGCAACAAGTTGAATTTGATCTACTTTTGATCTATTAAATGGGGGAATATTAGCAAACGTCATATAGACAGCTACAATTTTGTGGATACACTTCGATGAACCTAAAGGGTTACAAACTTCAAAACTGTCTTGATAAAGTATGATTTGCAGTGATTGCGGTGATTCTTTAAACAAATCTATTTTTTCATAACACTCTCCATCTATAAAATCTGCGTATATATCTTTACCAGACTTTTTCTGTTTCATAAACTGATTGTATATGTCGTCATTTTTTAATAGAACTTCAATGGTTTCTAATATAGGCACATAGACAAAAAAATCTTCCTTCCCACCTGATTCACTTAAAATAATTTTTACTGGTGCAACATAATTAAAGTTATTTCTATAATATTGTTTTCTCATATAAGAAGATCTAAGAATTCCATTAACTGAATTATGTGCAATGTACAAAAAATTTTGATTTTCGATAGTGTTTAGAATTTCAGTTTGATTATTCTGCCTAAGAACATTATACAAATTTTCAAGTGTTATATTATTAATGTCTGAAATTCCATCAATAATTGTCTGTAGGGCGCTATCAGATAGAAAGTACTTTGCATGAAGTGTTAAATAAGTTAACGCGAGCGAATTTATGTAAGAATCTGGATGCAAATCCCGTTGTAAATATATTTCTCCATCGTTACTAATATTTTCACCTGTATTCAAATCATAAATATTTTCGGTTTCACATTGTATAATATTCTTAGACATTGATATACAGCTTTTTTCAATTTTCTTATTGTTATTAATTTTGTAGTGAATTCTATAATAGTGCGACTTAAAACTTGAAACTTTTTGATATTTCTTACGTGAAGTAGGACAGTTGGGAAATGGGCAATGAACAACTAAATTATTTTTTATATGATCATATATGTGTGACAAAAAATAATCGTTTCCATTGGTTTTAAAACAGCAATTCTCAATATTACAAATGAAGTCACTAGAATTTTTGAATTTTTTAATGATATGATTTCGATATAAATGACCCTTAAAGCCGTTATATTTTCCAAATCCGCGACCACATTTTTCATATTTGCAGTTAAAGTGAACGCCTTGCAAGTTTCTGTGAAGGTACAAATGACGATTGTAATTTTCAATACAAGTGATATTCGTTTTACAAATGTCACAGCTTAACATAATGGAAATTTGTTTAAATTAACGAAATATTTATCTACTTACTTACCAAATACCGTAACTTGTAAAAAATTATCACGAATCAGATTTTTTGCGATTCGGGCCTCCGGTTATAGACTTCTATTAAGCAATATACGATTCTCTGCAAAACAGTAAAATTAAAATCAAAACATGCGTTTTTAGATAAACATGCAAGTTATATTACTTGTTTTTTTAATAAACCGTTATACATTTACAATGTACAAGACATGGGAATCCACAATTTAAAGTATTGTCCCCAGATTTCGAGTTACAAGATTTATATTCGAGAATAACAAAAATACCTAGTAAATTTGTAAAAAAATATTTTAGATCATAGATTGTTCAAAGGACAATACGATACTATTCGGTTTCCATATTAACATATTATAAACATTATACGGTAGAGTCTCGAAATAGTGAACAGCAAAAATCATGTTTGTTTTTTAAATATTAATTCCCAATTTATTTTTTCCTGTCTTCTTTTTATGCTATAAAAATCTGTTTCCTTCATTCTTTTTTATAGCATAAAAAAAGACAGGAAAAAATAAATTGGGAATTAATATTTAAAAAACAAACATGATTTTTGCTGTTCACTATTTCGAGACTCTACTGTATTAATAATTTTCTGATGAAGACGTTAACCGACGTCGAAAGCTTAATAAAATAATAACATTATTATATTGTTTAATTAACTTGTTCAATCAAAAATTATTGAATTTAATTAAATTTGTAATAAAATGATATCTGCAATCGGTTTCTACTTACTGAAAAAATATAGTACTAACAAAAATTTATACTCATGCATTATCCTTCTTTTAATAATAATTGAAAACTAATTATTACTACTGAGAAATAAATAAATAAATAACAACAAATTACATACCTTTTGTAGTAGTTCTAAACTGAATTATTTTTAACAACACTTTAATAAAAAATTATTTAACTAGGAACTTGCAGCTTCGAGAAAACTTCAGTTGCAAATGTACACTACCGCTCATAGAAATTCAGACACTGTTGCGTTTTTCTAATTTTTTTTTTAACTTACCAACAAATGGCTCGATGTTTAATTGCAGGTGTACTTCTGTCGCAAATTCCTTTGAATTTGCAAGCACCTTCTGCTTACGTCGGTTTTTCTTTCGGTCGGCAGATAAACTAGCAATGTCTGCACTTTAAAAAATACGAGGTGCTCCCAATGAGTTAATTAAATAATTTCAATTAAGTTACGAACACTTTTTCATTTTTTTTTAAACAAAATTAAAAGTGAACGTAACACATCCCCTCTCCTCAAAAAATTAAAAATTGAGAAATTATTTACTTAACACAAATTTAGTTCCGTATAAAATTTTTTTTTTAAGACATGACCATAAATCTATTTTTCTAAATTTCATATTCGCGTAATATTTAATATTAAACCTAACATTCCATAAGACCTAATACCAAATACTATAATTCATAAGACATAACATTCTTGATGTTAAATTTATGTCTTGCAAAACCATATTTTGTTGAGCGCCACTTGCTTTGATTTTGAAGAGTCAACCTTAAAGCAAGAAATGAGTTGATTTCCAAAGGGGAGATAGGTGAACAGAACCTAATCATATTTACAAAAGTTCAATCCTTATGAGTTGGGGTGACTATTTTATCAGTAATCGTTGGAAAAATAGACAAAAACTTGCGATTATTTTACTAAAATTGTAATTTAACAAAGAATGATCTTGAATAATTAACATGAAAACATATTTGACATAAACGTTAAACCTAAATACTATAATATTCCTAATAACGTGAATGTATTATCAAAAATCTATTTTAGACGAAATAAAAATATTTCACGGGGTATTAATTCGGTTTAGAAATCGAAAAAAAATAATCAAGACGACCAAGGTTTACATTACACAAGGTTTAATCAAGGTTTACACGGAGGAAAAAATTATAAAGACTACCCTAAGGTTTCATGATTAATCCCGATACAACATAAAGGTTCACGAGGATGAAGGCCAAATTCGTCCGAGTCAGAAAATCACCTTTGACCATACAAGTGACAACCTACGCTGAACGAAATTATAAATGGATGATCAAAAATCGTATTTACAGCTTAAATCTAATTAACTAATAAAAATAAAAATCAAATACTAAAACTAAAATCGGTATTAATTTCATACTACGGTTTTTAACTTCCAGCAAGTCAAAGTTAAGGAGGGTGGCTTTCATTTGAATTCAGGTCATCCAATCAAAAAACTGATCACACAACTTAAATATTATCGACTTGCTCTCGGTTTTTTCAATATTACAACATTAAACCATGAATGTATTTACAATATTTGCAATTGAAAAATTTCATTTTAAATTAATGAAATTTATTAACTAATTTCCTTGAAAACCAATTTCACCAAATTCTAGAAAAAAGGCATCAATCTAATTACTCCGGCATATCCCATGACGGAATATCTTTCTAGCTTAATGCTTACAGTAAGCATTATTAAATTACAAAAGTGCTGATGCATACGCTTGCATCAAAGGGGTATTTTGGTACATCACATACATAATAGGCCTTGATTCCTTATTTAAACCCTAATTAAATTAAATTCAAGATTTAATTTGTTAATCCTAATTAACCCTAAAAAAATATTAAATCCAAGATTTAATTTTTTTACTTAATGGACCCAAAAAAGAAATATTGAATCCAAGATATACCTAATTATTGATCCAAAAAAATTGAACCCAAGCAGTTTACCGTCTTGCTGAGGACATTTGATATGGTATTTGCCACGTATAATTTTTGAAATGTAATGACAATTCGAATTTATTACAAAAATCCGCACCTAATAGTATAAAATCATAGGATAAATTAGGGACGACTAAAAATTTTAATTCTTTTTCTAAGTTTCCTAATTTAACAGTCAAATTTAATATTCCCAAAACCTTACTAATTGTGCCATTAGCTACTTTAATTTCATTTATGTTACTGCTAGGACCAATTTTAATTTTACCTAAATTTAATAATTTTATACCATTATTTCCAATAATTGAGTTCATGGCCCCAGTATCTAGTAAAGCAGTTAAAGTTTGATTATTAAGTTTTACTTTTAAATGTGGGCGATTATCCAACGGTAACTTAGTCATAATAGGTGTTATTAAACTAGAGGACTTAACATAAATACAATATTAAATAATAAAACTATGCCGAATTATAAATAGAATTTGTACAAACGATCACTTCAAAGTATTACTATTTTTGTACAATAACTGGAAAGAAAATATATCAATATAAATTTTAAATTAGTAGAAACCCATATTAAAAAAACTCAAAATAAAAAAATCGGGTAATTTTAAACCACAAAGGTAAACAAAACATATGCAAGGTAGTTTTACTTGAAATATAGTAAATTTCATACAGAAATGTAACAGTTTTCAATGCCACAAGTAAAATTACCTATTCAAATACAGTAAAATTACACTATAAGGTATAAATACCAAACAGCAAGTAAATTTACACGCATTAAAAGGGTACTTTTGAGATTACCCAAAAAACAAAGTAAAAATGCTCTTTTTTTAAAGGTAATTTTTACATCAACATGGTGTAATTTTACACTTTTTTTTTACAGTGTACTTTGAATGAAGAAAGACTTGATTAACTTTCTAGAAAATTATTGAAACTATGTACATTATAAGTAATGCAAAAAAAAATTTTATATAAGCTTAAAAATAAATGTATTTTTTGATTGTGCACTGTCATAACTTAGCTAATGATTATCATTTCAGCCTTTTTAGTTTCTTAAATAAACATATTTTAAAATTACTTGTTTTGGGAAAATTTCGAAAAATATCTGAAAGTTTCAGTATTTTCAAAATGACGAATTTTTCGGCAGAAAATAAAATGTTTTTTTAACTTCATATGAGCTTTTTTGTGAACTAAATTACATGTGTTGAAAAATCGTCATAAGATATACGACGCTCTTGGGCTAAAATTAATGCGCTCCTCTTCAAAAGAAAATACACAAATACAAAATAGAAAAAGTCAATTTATTACTATTATCCTAAACGAAAACATAAAATTTATACAAAAATAAAAAATATATACAGGGTCTCTCCGGATACACTTTACATAACTCTTAGGTGGTGATAGAGGACATTTTTCTAAGAAACATTTTTTACAAATTCTTTTTTATAAATTCAATCCTTCGAGAGTTATGGCTCTTTAAAACATTTTTTTTAATTTCCACTTTCACGTGGCCATCCCCCGGAAAATATTAATTTTTTATTAAAAATGGATTAGTGCTTTTTTAAAAAGCGTGAAGTAATCTACAAACTAGATTTAACCATTTTTTGTCTAAAATGAACGGCTTTCGAGTTATGAATAAAAGTAGGTAAAAACATGTTGAAAAATTTGAGCTCTTTATATTTTGGTTTGTTTCAAAACTCTGTATCTTTTAAACGAAACATTTTACAAAAATTCTGACGCCCCATTCCGGATAGGAAATTTAAGGGGCTATAACTTTCGTCTAGTAAATTTTTTTGAAAAACCAATATATTTCACAAAAAATCAGAAAATAATAAACAAGGCAGCTACAAAACAAAAAATTAAATTCACAAAATTTTTATTTTTATTGAAAAATTATTTTTACCACTGACTGTTTTTTTCAAAAGCACAGGGTATATGAAGTTACTATGTACAATCTGTGTTTATTTATTTATTTATATATTATATTGCTATGCCCCCAACTTTGCAAATTTATGTATTTTCACTTTCTTGTGAAATTTGCTGAGGTAACACAGATTATTTAATAGCTATGAGTTCTTCTTCAATTGATTAATTTAAATTAAATTGAAAATTTCTGTCGCGTAAATATTTAATTTCAAAATGTGCAACATTTACCTTGTAATGTGTGGCCTTGCAAGCCTCCATAGTATACCAGCTGGCTTCAGTACGCCTGGTTAAGCAAATTTGCGATGGTAACTTTAATGCAACGAATATTTTCTGCTTTCTTCAAGTTTTCCACTTTATTGGCACTTCACCTTATTAATTTAAATAAAAACATCAAATCAACTTAACTCATTTTATTGATTTTAAACAATTAACAATTTAATTTTCATTGCGGGAATAATGTTCGTCCGCTCGTCTATTCGACGTCAAGGCCTCTGCCCAAGTCTCTTACAACCTACAACCTTCAAGCCCCACTCTCTTTTCTTTATACTTCTCCCACCTTATCTACAGCTAATAATTTAACAGACATTTTTTTATACAATATTATAAATAAATAAACAATAAAACAAATTTAAACTTTAAAATAATTTACAATATAATTGAATTAATGTTTTTATAGTTTCAAAACACGACAATATATATTGTCATGTCCCTGGCTATGTTCAAAACTTATATAAAATTTCGCTTACTAATTAATTAATCCAAATGTACTGGGCATTCATTTTTAGTAGCAATCGACTCTTCAAAGTTTTATAAATTGTAAATTAAAATTTTAAATTTAATGCTCACTTTTGTTAGTTTTCTTTTATTGCATGTGGTATGTGGTGTTATGCAGCTGGCTTAATCACGCCTGGTAACACAAATTTTGTTGCGATGCAATCCACCTTTGCATCGACCAAATTGTCACAAATTCTTCCTCTTTGCCAATCCACTATCGCACTTCACTTTAATTAAAATAAAACAAAAACTCAACTTAACATAATTTATTTATAAAATAATAAAAGCAATTTTCAATCATCGGGTATGGCAACTTCCGCCAGGCACCACGGCCTTCGCCTAGTTGTCCTTGCATCGACCTGCTGGTCCCACTCCTACTCTCACTTCCCCTACCTTTTATTTTCATCAAAACTTAACAACTTTATACAATGTTTTAAATAAATAATAACAAAATTGAATTTTAAAAAATTATTTAGAAAATAAATCAATTAATGGTTTTTTTTTGTTTCGAAACACGACAATATGTTTGTGTCACCGTATCTCCCGAACGGTTACAGGCAGCAACGTACATTTTTGACAGCATGTTTGTAAAGACCAGGGGAGTGTTCCTGGCTGGTCAAATACAATTTTCACCCATGAGAAGAAATTCTATCTCAGAAAACTATCTCTACACTCTCCCCCCCCAAACCCCAAAATTTATGCACTCGCCCCTGCACAATCCTCTGTATTAAATAACTAATAACTAATATTAATATAAATTTACTACCATTTTGGCTGAAAATTCACCACCATTATGGCTGTTAAATTCATATCATTCGCTAACTATTCGCGCTACCATATCGGCTGACTGGATCACGAAGCGGTTTAAAACATATATTACTTTCTCTATACATTTTGACAAAATATACTCCAAAAAGAGTGAAATAAAATAAAAATTAAAAATTTTGAAAACCCCTGACTGTAAAAAAATTCTAAAAATAAAAATTAATATTAAAAGCACCTTACTTTAAAAACTATACTGTTCCCTTTAAAAAGAAAAAAGCAATTTTTTTTCTTCGTTCAACAACAAATTCTCAGACCCCCCCCCCTCCCCCCTACAAAATTTAAACATTAATTTTGAAGTCAGGGGAAACGGAGAATGTTTAATATGGAATGTATAAACAGGTTTCGTAAGTGGAACAAATCTCCGTTTCCGCCGACTTCAAAATTAATGTTTAAATTTTGTAGCGAGGGGGGGGGGAGGAGTCTGAGAATTTGTTGTTGAATGAAGATGAAAAAATTGCTTTTTTCTTTTTAAAGGGAACAGTATAGTTTTTAAAGTAAGGTACTTTTAATATTAATTTTTATTTTTAGAATTTTTTTACAGTCAGGGGGTTTTAAAATTTTTAATTTTTTATTAATTAAGGTTAAACTATTACATTATTTAAGTAAATTTTCAAAATGACTACCCTCATTTTCAATACACGGTTTTGATTGTTTTAAAAGATGTATTAATTAAAAAAATAATTTTTCAATAAAATTAATTAATTTAATTTTTTGTTTTGTAGCTGCTTTCTTTATTATTTTCTGATTTTCCGTGAAAAGAATTGGTTTTTCAAAAAAATTTTACTAGACAAGAGTTGTAGCCCGTTAAATTTCCTATCCGGAATAGGACGTCAGAATTTTTGTAAATTTTCGTTTAAAAGATACAAGAATTTTGAAAATAACCAAAGTAAACAAATCTCGAATTTTTCTTCATTTTTTTACTTACTTTAATTTCTAACTCAAAAGCCGTTAAGTTTAGACAATAAAAGGTTTAAATTTAGTTTGTAAAAAATATTTTTTTTTTAATTTTAATATCTATTTTTAAAAAAGAATCCGACGAAGGCTGATTAATTTTTCAGGGTTTAAAATAAATATTCACTTCGAAATTAAACGAGAAATCTGGAATCCATTCCAAAATCAATTTTTCCAAATTATTTCAATTTTTATAACATCATGGAAACAAATAATATCATACGAATTTAATAAGCACTAGAGATAATATTATATTATATTTTTTTTCAAAATATAATTTTTAATAATTTATTCCAGTAATATTCTACTAATATTCCAGTATCTAGCCTGGTAATTCAGATCACAATTTATTGCAAAAAATGAAATGCTGTAGTTCAAACCTTGTTTGGCTTATCTTAGGCTTAAACTTCCAACTGACATCGAAATACCGACCCTTAAACCTAGCAATCGTGATTGATTTGTCATCGTCTGTATTGTAGTGATATTTTTCATAAACCACTTTTCCTTACCACGCACGGCGTAGCTCTGATATGCGAGAGTAGAGAAACTTTTTAGGGTGGTAGGTTCAATGTTCGTTAAAAAAAATCTTAATACCAGAATTCGATTTTAAATTATTTGCAGTCGAAATTATTTTAAGCTGCAAAAATTTTTAAACTTGATCAAGCATCGAACTTATAATTTCAAATTATCAACCAAATTTCTTCTAATCCACACGTCGCTCTTTTAAATATAATTTCATACACAGTAAAAAATTTTGTCGTGTAAAACATCTAGTGTAGTTGGTAAATAATTTAGTGTTAATTTTTAGTGTATAATTTCTCTCTACTTTATATTTCACACTAAAATGATTAATTCTAACTAGACGCTAAAATAAGCGCTATGTAGAGTGAATCTCAACCTTGATAGATCGAATCTAGTAGGTGTTAGGTGACATTACTATAATTACCGATGATAAAAACGCAAAAATGGCACATTTTATCAAAGTTTGTTGCCGGTGATTCCCGGATAAATAAAAACGTTGACCATTTGCTATTGAAGATTACCTCCGTGTTAATATAAAATTACATTCATCCGAGTGCAGTGAGCAAGTTAATATTGTTCTAGTGTTTCAGTTCAAATATTTTTTTAGTGTTGGAAATTAATGGAAAATCGTTGGAATTTAACGTATTAAAAGAATTTCCAAGATTTCTCCATCATTCGTGGTCTGTAAGTTTTATTATCTTTATGTGTTTGTACTGTTACTGAAATATAAAATTTTGCTTTAGATCGAGGAAGATTTTCAACAATTATATCCAGGTATTCAAATAAATTTTGAAGAGATATTTGGTCAAGATATAAGATAAAATTATTAAAAATACCAAACTACCGTAATATACCCGAACCCTACAGTTATTTCAGAATATGAAACGGAATTCAGTAGTATGTGAAGTTGTTATTATTTTTAACATTAGATTTATGAACAATTTTTTTTTTAGATTGTTGGAATAGGGCAACTAAAGTATTATTTCTCTTCCAAGTAAAACAATAAGAGGAAACGTATCAAAACTTATGCAACGCTGACGGACAAATTAATTACTCTTCAACCTGCAAGTTATTGTAAAATACAGTGGACGCCGCTTATTGGAATCATGGTTCAAGTTATCATTCGAGTATTATTATCACTTTCACGAAGAACGGGCTGAAGGAATATGACTACAAGCAAAAAATATCCTTTATTTCAAAAATTGGGTTTATGTTATTAATTGTTTTTCTGATGTTTTCTTCTACCGAAAATGGAGTCCGTTTGCAGTTACAAGCATTTTTTTAAATTTTTCACACAAATCGGGGAACCACCCAGACTTGACTGGTGTATTATAGCAGAAAGTTGCCAGAATGTTGACAACGCACTATGATTTAATCTGTTCTATTTTAAAATTTCACAATATGCGACATAAAAAATGTTTTTTGATAAAAATAATTTTTTGTGTTTTAATATTTTTAATTATGTAATATATATTTATAGTAATAAGTACTCTAATTAATGTGTTTAATTCACATGTGGTCAGGTAAATTTTACATCTAAATAAAGAAATTTTTACACTACAATATGTATTTTATTTATAGGTATAGTGTATTACTAAACCCTAGATTAATTTAAAATATACCCTAATTGGTGTTTTAATTCAATCTATTCATCTAAAAAAGTACTTATACTAGAGTTAATAAATTATCTGTTTAGTGTGTTTATCTAATATAATTATACACAAAATAGTGAAAATTAATTTAAATTTTCATTTTATTTTAACACTAAATTTTGTTTTGTGTACCCGAAATAAGGTTAAAATTTTAACAAATTTTGGTGAGCTCTTTACACTACACTTGATTAAAACTTTTAGTGAAAAATTTACACTAAATTGAGTGGACCTATATGAACACAAGCTAGTGTTTTTTGGTGTAAAATATTTACTCTGTAATTTTTACTGTGTAAATCCGAATATTTCAATTAAATTACTATCAAGTCCAAAATTAAAATTAACCCCAATCAAACAAAAATCACTCATAAAAAAAATTCAAATTTAATCATTGCAAAAAAATCCAAAAATCTCGGCTGCGGCCACTTTCGATCAAAAATACTCTCAATCAAAATTCGAATCACAATACTCAAAATAATTTCACTATTTCAAAAAAAATATTTCTTACAAAATATTAAAAATCCACGGAGCCAAAAGTCAATCAACCACTCTGGCGGCCATCTTCTGCAAAAAAGCCCCTACTTTTCTCAACCTTTCGCCAACCTTACATTTACAATATAAAATTAATAAAATTTACAAATTTTCATCAAGGGCCTAAACCATTTTGTAACACGACAGTATAATAATTATTCTGTTTCATCACCGTGCCGTGCCGTACCAATCGCCACTGATATTATGATCTTAATATTCATATTGTTTTACTCTAGCTCATACTAGGTTAAGTGATTAGAGATGGTAACACAAAGCTACCATAAAAATTCCTAAAAATATTATTATATTAAAATTTATGCCCTTGTTAATAGAAAAATATAATTTTTTGGATTTTTAATTTTAGTGAATTTATACGGCGAAGGAAAATCGAAAAAAGAAATTTCAAAATATTTAAAAATTTCAAAGACTACTACATAGGAGTAGGACTTTAAAGTACACCACAAATTAGACAAAAAATTAATGAAATTATGGTAGGATTTGGCGTAAATTGCGAATATAAAAACTAATTTTTGAGGATCATTTAAAAATACGCGTAAAACCAGCCAAAATGTGCAATCGTACATTTCATTTATTAAAGAATTTTTGGGTATAATTTAAACTTGAAAATTACAGATGTAGAAAACAAAGAACTAGGAGAACTATTAATTACCCGGGAGTTGTCAGTTAATTGTCAGTTATCAGTTGTTAGTACGATTAGATGACTAGATTTTAGGGTGGATCCGAGATTTGCGGTGGTTGCGTTTGTTTTAACTGGCTCTACGCTCCAGGCCGTTTTGATAAACTCCTGTACTCACTAAAAATATCCCCCTGGACCCGTCCTACTCTGCGAATAAATTTATAACATTATGTTATCAGTACTGATGCTGCAATCTAATTGTGAATCTAAACGTAATCGAAGATTGACGATACCTGAATTGCGCACAGAACTTAATCGGTGCTATAAAAATTCCGTTTCTGGGAGTACAGTAAAAATCAATTAATGCGAATGTTGGCCGGGCTGCCAAAAGAAAATCACTTCTAAAATCAAAAAACAAGAAGATGCGACTACAGAGAGCACTTAGCTTATAAGAATTGGACAGCAGAATAATGGAATTCTATGTTGTGGAGCGAACATAATCCAAGTTTGAAATGTTTACTCAAAAACGAAAAATTTATGGTACTCACTGCATCGAAAGAAAGTTACAGGACTGTATTGTACCTCCGTTATGGTAGGGGAATGCTTCTCGGCGTCTGGCCCAAAAACAGGCGAATTCACATGTTAATAATTTAAAATACTACTAATTTTATTAAGTTTGGGTAATTAAATGAAACATTCAATTTTAGCACACCTTGATAAAATCGCAGGGAAGTCCACAGTAAAGTAAAATAAACATAATATGAAGATAAATGAAATGGATATACTCGACTAAGAACATTGGAGGTCTTTTATAATATAATAAATAATATGAAAATATCAAGTTGGTATTTATGTTAGTAACCTTCCATCTGTTTTACATTCGTAATTTTCGACTAGTAGTCCGGTCAATCTAGACATTCGAAGGTACACTAATTCCTAAAAAGCTGAAAATTGGTAAAATTGTTCAAAACATAATTATAAATGAAATTTAAAAAGTCCTCATCGATCCGGTACGTGGAAAAAATTTATTCGACGTCAAAGGTAAAAGAAATTGTTTTTTTGCGATTTTCAGCAAAACGGTAAGTTTTATCATAAAATTATGTCAGACAAAAATTGTAGATCATGTAATTATCTATAAAAAATGTATCAATACTTTTTTCCTAAGAAATGAGTTTATGAATGTTATCACGTTTATGCAATCGTTTCTGTTGGTCTTTCGCATCACAAAAAAAATTAAAAAATAGTGTTGATGAAAAGTTCAGTACCGGCTACAGACAATATTTTCGTAAAAACGATGAAGACAACGTCCAGGACAATGACAGGTTTGACGACGATGTTAATTCGAATGGCGATGATGATGAACTACATTGAATAAATTCTGTTTTTTTCGTATTTGTACTCTTTTTTCTCTTAATTTTAAGTTAACTTTTAAACAAGTTATGACTTTGGTTTTAACCATGTGAAAAAGCATCTCAAACTCAATCCGGATCGGCAAAAAAATTGAAAATGAGTTTTTAACAGCTAAGACCCCTTTTTTCGTAGACCAAGTCACATATATTGAATATAATTAATATAATATTATAATTCAAATATTTTTACTTATATTACAGCTTCAGTGATGTATGTATTGTAATGATATTTTTTTTTGCAATGCGTGGCAAACTTCAAAATAACCACCAATCTCTACGGCTTCCAAGTCGGAGAGCTAAGACTTCTCAGGAGCGGGTTCAAAATTCCAAAATAAATTACCAATCAACGAAATCCAATTTAAATAAGATTCTGATCAATCCAAAAAATTTAATAAATTCTCCAAATTAAATCCTCTTCAAAAATAATTAAAATAAAAATTCATGTCCAAAAATTAAATTATTACAAAATAAATTCTTGTTTCGTAAATAAATTCAAATTTAATTCAATGTAAAACCTTACTGCGCTCGTACTTTTAACTTTTACGCGTATCCAAATCGCCTTGTTATCACCATCTGGCCACACGCTCGTACAAATGCAAATGTAACTTTTAATTCTTCCAATTTTAAACCAATTTCAACTTTAAATAATTCAGATCCAATTTTTAATTTCAATTGCTCTTTCCAAATTTTACCAAATCAATTAAATCAATCCAAACTACTAATTCAATCAAAACCATCAAATCAACTACCGCTCGGTAGCAAAATTATCCAAAAATTACGCAATAATGCATTCGCATCAAAATTCACTTTATTCAATCAAAAATAATTCAGTACTCACAAATATCATTCACAATTTTAAACTTATATCAAAAAAATCTCAATAATCGCCTCGAGCTAACATGACACAACATGCTCGGGCGGGCGCTGTCGGCGCAAAAGCCAATATCCTCGTCGATTCGCCTCCACCTGTCTAATTCTCCAATCTTACAACTTAAAATTATTTAAAACAAAATAAAACTTTCATCAAAATGTACGGGGTAGGTGCGAATCCTCTTTTTCACCACAGTATATACGTGGCGTACGTATGCATATGATGACAATTCCAACTTTTCCAACTTTTTGAATCGTTATATCTCAGAAACGGTGGCTCTTAGGAAAAAAGTATTCATTCATTTTTTATAGATAATTATATGATCTACAATTTAGTCTAAACTTATTTTATGATAAAACTTACAGTTTTGCAGAAAATCACGAATACCAATTTTTTTGATCTTTGACCTCGAATAACTTTTTTTCCACGTACCGGATCGATGAGGACTTTTTAAATTTCATTTATAATTATGTTTTGAACAATTTTACCAATTTTCAGCTTTTTGCAAATTACTGTACCTTCACTCTAATTTTTTGTACTAATTTGACCGGACTATAGGTTATTTTAGAGTTTTATTAGGAATCTTACTTGGACAGAAAATGAAAAGATCCAACTTTTGGAAGCTCTCCGAAAATATGGAGTTCACAATTTGGAAGTTATAGCAGACCATGTTGGTTCCAAAACAGTTGCAGAAGTTAAGTATGCAATTTACTTATACGAAAATGCCGCCAGAGAATCTCTGAAAGAAGTTCGCTCTGCAAGTAGAAATGCACCAATTGATCAATGAAAAATAATGAATAAAATAAAAATAATAAAATAAATAAAAATAGTGATGATTATAACAAATAATATTGAATCGAACAAGTTCGATTCGAAAATACAAAATTGCTCCTCACATTTCAGTGTATTCTGCCAATATCAAAAACTGAACTATTAGCAAAAATATATTCAAATACAAAGATCTAAAAATATCGTTATTTATTATTTACATTAGAAAATATTTTTGTGTAAAAAATTTAGATTTGTGTTTATTTTCAAAATAAACCAGTTACTCAGACTACGTCAACATTATTGATCTAGGCAGCTCAGGGTTGACAGCTAAATTTTTTGATGATTTTGTGATATCGATAGTCAAAATTTTAGTAAAATGAAATTGAAAGAATCTGATGAAACCAAAAATTCAAACAAATCCGAAGAACCAGAAGATTGTTGTGGCAAACCAAAACGGAAACGACGCTGCGATGCTGGAAAAAAACGGGGGCCAAATAAAAAAAAGCGTGGCTGTCCTCGTCCTCCATCGTGTGGTAGACAGGCAGTAGACACTAATAATGGAGAAATGTCTGACAGTAATACATCGCATTCCTCAATTCGTAGTTCACCCGATAAGAAACGTCGTCGTAGAAATCCCAGTAATCGCCGTAACACTAAAAATTAACCTAATCTGTACTATATAAACATTAAAATTTATATATTTAAATGGCATTTTACTTCTAGCCCAAGACATTTAGCATTTGATCTAGAAAACAATATTGTAAATCTGAAAATTGGCTTAAAGAATCTTCAATCATTTAAGGCTTTCTGAATATCAAAATGTGTCCAATTTAGTCGAAAATTGATGGAGATACTATGATGCCATTTTGAGAGAAGCAAATTTCGACTCACTATTTTTGCAATTTTTTGTCGGCCAGATTTTCAAAATAAAAATCGCATAATCCTTTTGAATCTTCGGGCTAGTACTTTGAATAACGAATGACTTGATTAACTTTCGATAAAATTATTGAAACTATGTACATATAGATATAAGTAATGCAAAAAAATTTTTATATAAGCTGAAAAATAAATGTGTCTTCTTTTATTGTACACTATCATAACTTAGCTAATGATTATCATTTCAACCATTTAGTTTCTTAAATAAACATATTTTAAAATTACTTGTTTTGGGAAAATTTCGAAAAATGTCTGAAAGTTTCAGTATTTTCAAAATGACGAATTTTTCGGCAGAAAATAATGAAATGTTTTTTTAACTTCAGCTTTTTTGCGAACAAATTACATGTGTTGAAAAAATAATGTTACCTAATTTATGTCATTTTTAACATAACAGAAATTGCCAGCGCCGTCCTAAGATAAACGACGCTCTTGGGCTAAAATTAATGCACCCCTCTTCAAAACAAAACACAAATACAAAATAGAAAAAGTCAATCTATTACTATTACCCTAAACGAAAACATAAAATTTATACAAAAATAAAACATATATACAGAGTCTCGCCGGATACACTTTACATAACTTAGGTGGTGATAGAAGACATTTTTCTAATAAATATTTTTAACAAATTCTTTTTTATCAATTCAATCCTTCGAGAGTTAGTCCTCTTTAAAGCATTTCTTTTAATTTCCACTTTCACGTCTCACGTGGCCATCGCCCGGAAAATATTAATTTTTTATTAAAAATGGATTAGTACTTTTTTAAAAAGCGTGAAGTAATCTACAAACTAGATTTAACCATTTTTTGTCTAAAATCAACGGCGTTCGAGTTATGAATAAAAGTAGGTAAAAACGTGTTGAAAAATTTGAGCTTTCTTTTATTTTGGTTTGTTTCAAAACTCTGTATCTTTTAAACGAAACATTTTACACAAATTTTGACGTCCCATTCCCGATAGGAAATTTAACGGACTATAACTTTTGTCTAGTAAAAATTTTTGAAAAACCAATATATTTCACAGAAAATCATAAAATAATAAACAAGGCAGCTACAAACCAAAAAATTAAATTCACAAAATTTTTATTTTTATTTAAAAATCATTTTATTAATTAATACATCTTTTAAAACAATCACGACTATGCATTGAAAATGAGGGTAGTCATTTTGAAGATTTACTTAAGGGGTCTGGCCTACTTGCAAATTGAAAAAAATCGATTTTTTTTTTTTTTTTTTTCTGTAAGTATAACCTTTCAAAAATCTTCCCTGAAAGTTTTAAGCACCAAGTAATAAAATTGACGAAATTATGAGAGTTCAAAGTACACACCGTTCAAACCGAATACGGATTACATAGGATTTGCAGTATCTGGCAATAATTTCCGAGACCAACTATTTTTAAAATTTTTATTACCCTATAGGTTTATTATTTCAATGAATAGTCTTCAATGAATGGTCAGTATAGTTTCATGTTTCCACTTTGGTGCTGTACTACAATTTAAATTTTGGTAATTTGTACTTTTTTAAATTATAATTTGTGAATTCTGTGCGGTAGGACAATTATTTCTTTTAGAGCTTAATTTGTTGTTTGTGTGTGTTTTGTTTACAAAAAAGGAGTGCATAGGGCACGTTCAAAAAAGAATGGGTTATCGATTGCGTTTGTGCCAATCAAAAACCAAAGGCCTTGGAGGAAAGGGTAAACTAACTGGCAAAATGATAGATAAACTGACAGTTTATTATGGTTTGGCGATAAGGCGAAATTGTGAGTCCATGATGAAAATGAAAAATGCCATATGGGCCACATATTACCACTATAGTTCGTCAGATGAGTTTCCGCAACACGACCAATGTCCGGTCGGAGCAGAATCGTGGTGCACCTGGCAGCGCGCTTTTGCAAGCGATAAACTGGCTTCATATTCACATGATTATAAGCCTCTACCCTCTGATGTTTTGACTGCTATAAAACTTATATATGTAGACCTAAGTAAGGAGGAATTATTAGAAAGATGCATCGGAGGTTTTAATCAAAATAATAATGAGAGCTATAATCAAGTGATATGGAAAATGAGCCCTAAAATTGTTCCAAGCGGATTTAAAACTGTTGAACTTGCTGCCAACATTGCCGCCTGTGTTTTTAACAAAGGTTCACAAGCAATTTTAGAAATATACACCGCTTTGGGAATACAAAATGGACCAAACGCTCACCGATATGTAGAATTGGAGGATTTAGTCCGCATTCAGACGGCAGACCGCCGAACGCAGCAAGCCACCCGAGAAGACAGAATGGCTCGGAGACAACATCAACTCGACATTTTGGAGGCTACAACTTCATCTGGAAATGTTCAATATGGGCCTGGAATAGATGACTCGATGTAAGTTGCAAAATTAATATTTTATTTTAAAGAAAATCGATCTTAAATCTTTAAACGCGATTATCTCGAAATGACATTTTCAACATCGGTGACCACGATATATTGAAAACTACTATATCGATTTGTTTCAAATTTGGTACAGTTATTTTAGATATAAAAAACTAGTCCTTGAACGAAGGAATTTTTTTTACGATGTATAGTTTTGTTTTTATTAGCGATAAAGTAGCAATATTTTCATCAAAAATTGAAAATTTACTTTGAGCGTGTGCCATTTTGTCCTATATTGATATTTTGAAAAATCCTTCGTTCAAGGACTAGACAATTTAATATATTGTATAACTTTTTTTGAATTTTTTATTTTAGATGAACCAGATTCAAGCAGCGATGGTCACCGTAAAACATGTTTTTGAAAAGGATCTTCGGGATAATGGCTATAACATTTTTGTTTGTGAATATATTTTATTAAAAAAATTATTTTATTTAAGTAAAAACTTGCTGCTTTTTATGTATACCAACATATCCTTAAAAAACTATTCTGGTTCTTTAAAAAAAATTCTCCAAGATCACCTATTTTTTTCACGTCTAACTAGGCATGACCCCTTAAATAATGTAATAGTTTAACCTTAATAAAATAATTTTTCAATAAAAATAAAAATTTAAATTTAAATATAAATAAAAATTAATACATCTTTTAAAACAATCACGACTGTGTATTGAAAATGAGGGTAGTCATTTTGAAGATTTACTTAAATAATATAATAGTTTAACCTTAATTAATAAAATAATTTTTCAATAAAATTAATTGATTTAATTTTTTGTTTTGTAGCTGCCTTTTTTACTATTTTCTGATTTTCCGTGAAAGGAATTGGTTTTTCAAAAAATATTATTAGACAAAAATTGTAGTCCGTTGAATTTCCTATCCGGAATAGGGTGTCAGAATTTTTGTAATATAAAATGTTTCGTTTAAAAGATACAAGAGTTTTGAAAATAACCAATTGTTAGAAACCATTTTGAGTGACCGTCGCCCTGTGACGTTGTTCCCTAAGTTCATTGATCATTTTACAAATTAAGGGCGGTAGAAAATACCGACAGACCAGCAACGGCATCCGACCTAGGTTCACGTGTTCTTAAGATATTATATGTAAAATATAAAATAAACTTTGTGCTAGAAATCGTGTGTTTAATTAATTAATTAATATTACTCATTTATTCGTAAAACAATATAAAAAAATCTCGAAATTTTTATACTTGGTCAAGGATCGAACTTATAATTTCAAATTATCAACAAAATCTGATATCTTCTAATCCACACGTCGTTCTTTTAAATATAATTTCATAAATCCAAATATTTCAATTAAATTACTATCAAGTCCAAAATTAAAATTACCCTCAATCAAACAAAAATTACTCATAAAAAAATTAAAATTTAATCAATGCAAAAAAATTCAAAAATCTCGGCGGCGACCACTTTTGACCAGAAACACTCTCAATCAAAATTCGAATCACAATACTCAAAAACTATTAAAAAAAAAAATATTTCTTACAAAATATCGAAAATCCACAGAGCCAAAAATCAATCGACCGCACCGGCGGCAATCTTTGGCAAAAAAGCTCCTACTCTTTTCAACCTTCCGCCAACCTTACATTTACAAAATAAAATTAATAAAATTTACAAATTTTCATCAAGGGCCTAAACCATTTTGTAACACGACAGTATAATAATTATTCTGTTTTGTGAACTGAGAGGATGGCGCAGCGCTTCATCGCCCTGCCGTACCAATCGCCACTGATATTATGATCTTAATATTTATATTGTTTTACTCTTGCTCACACTGGGTTAACTAAGTTCAAATAAGTTCAAAATACAATATGCCCTTAATATCTGTGAAACTGCATTTTATAAAAAAGAAAATATTACCTGTGATTAGAGATGGTAAGCACAAAGCTAGCATAAAAATTCCTAAAAATATTTTTATATTAAAATTTTTGTAATTATTTCCTGTTTAGTACTTTCTTATGCCCTGGTAAATGGAAAAATATAATTTTTTGGATTTTTAATTTTAGTGAATTTAGCGAGGTAGTATCAAGAAAAGTGTTCGAGTATTTCGTAAAAATTATGGGAGAAAGTAAAAGTTTAACGACTGAAATTCGTGCGAATGTGCTTCTTTTATACGGTGAAAAAAAATCGAAAACAGAAATTTCAGAATATTTAAAAATTTCGAAGACTACAGTACATAGTGCAACCGGTACTGACAAGGAGAGTAGGACTTTAAAATACACCACAAATTAGACAAAAAATTAATGAATTTATAGTAGGATTTGGCGTAAATTGCAAATATATAAACTAATTTTTAAGGATCATTTAAAAATACGCGTAAAAACAGCCAAAATGTGCAATCGTACATTTCATTTATTAAAGAATTTTTGGGTATAATTTACACTTGAAAATTACATGTGTAGAAAATAAAGAACTAGGAGAACTATTAATTACCCGGGAGTTGTCAGCCAATTTTTACCACGATTAGATGACTAGATTTTAGAGTAGATCCGAGATTTGCGGTGGTTGCGTTTGTTAAAACTGGCTCTACGCTCCAGGCCGTTTTGACAAACTCTTGTACTCACTAAAAATATCCCCCTAGACCAGTCCTACTCGGCAAATAAATTTATAACATAATGTTATCAGTAATAAATTGTAATCCAACTGTGAGTAGCCCCGCTGACATAGATCTGGCAGGCCAAGAAGTGCGACTCAAGCTGAGAATTAACGTACGTTTAGTATTACTATCTAAATGTAATCGAATATTGACGATACCTGAATTTAATCGGCGCTATAAAAATTTCGTTTCTGGAAGTACAGTAAAAATTGATTAATAAATGGGAATTTTGGCCGTGTTGCCAAACGAAAATCACTTTTAAAACCAAAAAACAAGAAGATACGACTACAGAGGGTACTAGCTTATAAGAATTAGATAGCAGAATAATGGAATGCTATGTTGTGAAGTGGAGAATCCAAGTTTGAAATGTTTACTCAAACACGAAAAATTTATGGTAATCACTGCATCGAAAGAATGTTACAGGACTGTATTGTACCTCCGTTATGATAGAAGAATGCTTCTCGGCTGCTGGCCGAAAACAGGCGAATTCACATGTTAATAATTTAAAATACTACTAATTTTATTAAGTTTGGGTAATTAAATTAAACATTCAATTTTAGCACACCTTGATAAAATCGCAGGCAAGTCCACAGTAAAGTAAGATAAACATAATATGAAGATAAATGAGATGAATATACTCGACTTAGAACGTTGAAGGTCTTTTATAATATAATAAATAATATGAAAATATCAAGTTGGTATTTATGTTAGTTACCTTCCATCTGTTTTACATTTGTAATTTTCGACTAGGTTATTTTATAGTTTTATTATGAATCTTACTTGGACAGAAAATGAAAAGCTCCAACTTTTGGAAGCTCTCCGAAAATATGGAGTTCACAATTTGGAAGTTATAGCAGACCATGTTGGTTCCAAAACAGTTGCAGAAGTTAAGTATGCAATTTACTTATACGAAAATGCCGCCAGAGAGTCTCTGAAAGAAGTTCGCTCTGCAAGTAGAAATGCACCAATTGATCAATGAAAAATAATGAATAAAATAAAAATAATAAAATAAATAAAAATAATGATGATTATAACAAATATTGAATTGAACAAGTTCGATTCGAAAATACAAAATTACTCCTCACATTTCAGTGTATTCTGCCAATTTCAAAAACTGAACTACAGTAGGGCCTCGTTAATCCGGAGAGGCAAAAACAAGACCCTTTCCGGATTATCGAGGCGTCCGGATTATAGTATGCCATATTAAATGTTAATAAAACACATGTTTAACCTTAGTTTCTTTAATCAATTTTTAAATTATAGCATATAGACAAAATGTACATGTTCAAAATTACAACTATGTAAGGAATTGACACTACGTATTACACGAAAGGCGATAAACAAAAGACTGACGGCGCATTGGCTCATGACAGCCCCCTCACCTACACGCTGCCAGGCCTCCCCCGCGAATCCCATTGCCCGGCCGGATTACAGCGATCACCGAACAAGCGAGAGTCCGGATTACCGAGGCCCTACTGTATTAGCAAAAATATATTCAAATACAAAGATCTAAAAATATCGTTATTTATTATTTACATTAGAAAATATTTTTGTGTAAAAAATTTAGATTTGTGTTTATTTTCAAAATAAACCAGTTACTCAGACTACGTCAACATTATTGATCTAGGCAGCTCAGGGTTGACAGCTAAATTTTTTGATGATTTTGTGATATCGATAGTCAAAATTTTAGTAAAATGAAATTGAAAGAATCTGATGAAACCAAAAATTCAAACAAATCCGAAGTACCAGAAGATTGTTGTGGCAAACCAAAACGGAAACGACGCTGCGATGCTGGAAAAAAACGGGGACCAAATAAAAAAAAGCGTGGCTGCCCTCGTCCTCCATCGTGTGGATCGTGTGGTAGACAGGATGTAGACTTTAATAATGGAGAAATGTGTGCCAGTAATACATCACATTCCTCAATTCGTGGTTCTCCCGATAAGAAACGTCGCCGTAGAAACCCAGTAATCGCCGTAACACTAAAAATTAACCTAATGTGTACTATATAAACATTAAAATTTATATATTTAAATGACATTTTACTTCTAACCCAGAACATTTAGCATTTTTGATCTAGAAAAAAATATTGTAAATCTGAAAATTGGCTTAAAGAATCTTCAATCATTTAAAGCTTTCTGAATATCAAAATGTGTCCAATTTGGTCGAAAATTGATGGAGATTTGTTTTTTAAGTTATTTTTTGCCATTTTGAAAAAAGCAAATTTCGACGCGCTATTTTTGCAATTTGAATGAAGAAAGACTTGATTAACTTTCGATAAAATTATTGAAACTATGTACATCATAAGTAATGCAAAAAATAGTATATTTGCTGCAAATATACACGTAAATTTAAAAAAATATATTAGATCCAAACAAACATTATTTGATGTAAGAATATATTATTTCATTGAAATAAAAGGGTAAACTTAAGATGAATTAATAATTTATTTGAAATTTAAATTAAATCCAAAAAGAAAATCTACTTAACATATTCTATTTAAAAATGCAGGAATATCTGTCTGTTTCATTTGAAAGTCTCTGAAATAGTAATGTTTGATTCAAATATAAATTAACTGATACATTTGATTCAAGCGTACGCGCGCCCACCTCGATAATATGCAAGAGTGTCTTTATGGTTTTCACTTCATTTCTAAGTGCAATCGTAATAAGAGTAGTGGCTGTATACATTGTTTTGTATACGTAGTACATGTGATTGACATAGCGCGTCTGTGCCTAAAGGGTAGGTAATTTTTACATTATTATTGTGCATAAAATTATAGTACTTATAATTTTATGTGTTATTGTAAATCATAAATGTTGTAAGATAAAGTTTTAGATATACAGTTTTGAAAACTATTTTTGACATATAAACATCACTTTTACAAAAATACTTTTCAGACATTTTTGGTAGATAATTTCCTTGTCTTCATTTTTGTTTATATATATTTTTTTATTCGCCGCTTCGTTTTCGACCGAGAGTGACTTAAAGCAGTCTCGGTAAAAATCGCATAAAAATCTCCTGAGAAAACCACCTTTAAGTCACTCTCAGTCGAAAACGAGGCGAAAAACTAAAAAATTTATATGAACAAAAATAAAGACTATGAAATCTGCGACAAAAAAATTAACGCCCGAGTACTTTTGTGAGTAACTGTATAATCATTACTAATAATCATTTATGTTTTATGTTTCAACCTGAGCGGTTTCAATAAAAAACATTCAGAAGCTCTAAAAACCTCTATGGTTTGCACACTTAAATACGTATAGAAATAATTATTTTGTTGCAATCGACTGAAAGAAAATGATTATTTAGTGCTAGCAGCTAAAATTATTGCCTTATTTCCGAAAGAAGTTGTAGGGACATATGTTGTCCCGGCAATAAGAAAGAAAGACTCCAGAACCGGAAAATCTATTTTACCAAAGGGACAATTGATATCAAAAGTTAACAATTTGGTTAATGTAAGTGGTGAAGATATACCCATTAGAAAGAAGAAGAGTGATTCAGCTAAAAGTAATGAAGACAACGCTGTGTTAAAAAAGACTCTAAAGGAACCAAACTTAGGTAGGTATTTATGTTATCTGTATTGCATATTTCATTTTCTACACTTGCCAAAAAATTAAAAATAAATGAAACTCTGAAACAATTTATTCTAATATTTTGTGAACAAGAAAGTGTAAATGCTCTTGAATGATGTTTTGAGTCTCGACCTGAACGGTTTCGACAACATACATCATTCAAGTACTAAAAATTTGTATTTGACGCACTTAATATAAAATAAAATATAAAAATCTATCTATAATAAATGGAATAAATCTATCTATAATAAATTCTCGGTTTCAGATGCCTATGATAAGAGCGAAGATGTGCTTTGGTAACAACAGTAAACCATGGGCAACAGTTTTGGAGAAATGGAATATCACATACGAAATTAGAAAAAATACAAGGGCTATCACTATAAGTTCTAAATAATTTAATGAAATAATTTTTTAATCTTAATTTAAATAAAATGTAGGTTTGTTTCATTTAAAATACGATGTGTTACAGTCGGTATCATTATTCTAGGCGAAATATGTATATAAATACTGAATGTTTCATATGGAATGTATAAACAGGTTTCGTAAGTGGAACAAATCTCCGTTTCCGCCGACTTCAAAATTAATGTTTAAATTTTGTAGCGGGGGGGGGGGGGGGGAGGAGTCTGAGAATTTGTTGTTGAATGAAGAAGAAAAAATTGCTTTTTTCCTTTTTAAAGGGAACAGTATAGTTTTTAAAGTAAGGTACTTTTAATATTAATTTTTATTTTTAGAATTTTTTTACAGTCAGGGGGTTTTAAAATTTTTAATTTTTTATTAACTAAGGTTAAACTATTACATTATTTAAGTAAATTTTCAAAATGACTACCCTCATTTTCAATACACGGTTTTGATTGTTTTAAAAGATGTATTAATTAAAAAAATAATTTTTCAATAAAATTAATTAATTTAATTTTTTGTTTTGTAGCTGCTTTCTTTATTATTTTCTGATTTTCCGTGAAAAGAATTGGTTTTTCAAAAAAATTTTACTAGACAAGAGTTGTAGCCCGTTAAATTTCCTATCCGGAATAGGACGTCAGAATTTTTGTAAATTTTCGTTTAAAAGATACAAGAATTTTGAAAATAACCAAAGTAAACAAATCTCGAATTTTTCTTCATTTTTTTACTTACTTTAATTTCTAACTCAAAAGCCGTTAAGTTTAGACAATAAAAGGTTTAAATTTAGTTTGTAAAAAATATTTTTTTTTTAATTTTAATATCTATTTTTAAAAAAGAATCCGACGAAGGCTGATTAATTTTTCAGGGTTTAAAATAAATATTCACTTTGAAATTAAACGAGAAATCTGGAATCCATTCCAAAATCAATTTTTCCAAATTATTTCAATTTTTATAACATCATGGAAACAAATAATATCATACGAATTTAATAAGCACTAGAGATAATATTATATTATATTTTTTTTCAAAATATAATTTTTAATAATTTATTCCAGTAATATTCTACTAATATTCCAGTATCTAGCCTGGTAATTCAGATCACAATTTATTGCAAAAAATGAAATGCTGTAGTTCAAACCTTGTTTGGCTTATCTTAGGCTTAAACTTCCAACTGACATCGAAATACCGACCCTTAAACCTAGCAATCGTGATTGATTTGTCATCGTCTGTATTGTAGTGATATTTTTCATAAACCACTTTTCCTTACCACGCACGGCGTAGCTCTGATATGCGAGAGTAGAGAAACTTTTTAGGGTGGTAGGTTCAATGTTCGTTAAAAAAAATCTTAATACCAGAATTCGATTTTAAATTATTTGCAGTCGAAATTATTTTAAGCTGCAAAAATTTTTAAACTTGATCAAGCATCGAACTTATAATTTCAAATTATCAACCAAATTTCTTCTAATCCACACGTCGCTCTTTTAAATATAATTTCATACACAGTAAAAAATTTTGTCGTGTAAAACATCTAGTGTAGTTGGTAAATAATTTAGTGTTAATTTTTAGTGTATAATTTCTCTCTACTTTATATTTCACACTAAAATGATTAATTCTAACTAGACGCTAAAATAAGCGCTATGTAGAGTGAATCTCAACCTTGATAGATCGAATCTAGTAGGTGTTAGGTGACATTACTATAATTACCGATGATAAAAACGC
Organism: Cantharis rustica; assembly: GCA_911387805.1. Classification (NCBI taxonomy): domain Eukaryota; kingdom Metazoa; phylum Arthropoda; class Insecta; order Coleoptera; family Cantharidae; genus Cantharis; species Cantharis rustica. Next base: position 45,573,637 of record OU426879.1, read on the forward strand.
AAAAATGGCACATTTTATCAAAGTTTGTTGCCGGTGATTCCCGGATAAATAAAAACGTTGACCATTTGCTATTGAAGATTACCTCCGTGTTAATATAAAATTACATTCATCCGAGTGCAGTGAGCAAGTTAATATTGTTCTAGTGTTTCAGTTCAAATATTTTTTTAGTGTTGGAAATTAATGGAAAATCGTTGGAATTTAACGTATTAAAAGAATTTCCAAGATTTCTCCATCATTCGTGGTCTGTAAGTTTTATTATCTTTATGTGTTTGTACTGTTACTGAAATATAAAATTTTGCTTTAGATCGAGGAAGATTTTCAACAATTATATCCAGGTATTCAAATAAATTTTGAAGAGATATTTGGTCAAGATATAAGATAAAATTATTAAAAATACCAAACTACCGTAATATACCCGAACCCTACAGTTATTTCAGAATATGAAACGGAATTCAGTAGTATGTGAAGTTGTTATTATTTTTAACATTAGATTTATGAACAATTTTTTTTTTAGATTGTTGGAATAGGGCAACTAAAGTATTATTTCTCTTCCAAGTAAAACAATAAGAGGAAACGTATCAAAACTTATGCAACGCTGACGGACAAATTAATTACTCTTCAACCTGCAAGTTATTGTAAAATACAGTGGACGCCGCTTATTGGAATCATGGTTCAAGTTATCATTCGAGTATTATTATCACTTTCACGAAGAACGGGCTGAAGGAATATGACTACAAGCAAAAAATATCCTTTATTTCAAAAATTGGGTTTATGTTATTAATTGTTTTTCTGATGTTTTCTTCTACCGAAAATGGAGTCCGTTTGCAGTTACAAGCATTTTTTTAAATTTTTCACACAAATCGGGGAACCACCCAGACTTGACTGGTGTATTATAGCAGAAAGTTGCCAGAATGTTGACAACGCACTATGATTTAATCTGTTCTATTTTAAAATTTCACAATATGCGACATAAAAAATGTTTTTTGATAAAAATAATTTTTTGTGTTTTAATATTTTTAATTATGTAATATATATTTATAGTAATAAGTACTCTAATTAATGTGTTTAATTCACATGTGGTCAGGTAAATTTTACATCTAAATAAAGAAATTTTTACACTACAATATGTATTTTATTTATAGGTATAGTGTATTACTAAACCCTAGATTAATTTAAAATATACCCTAATTGGTGTTTTAATTCAATCTATTCATCTAAAAAAGTACTTATACTAGAGTTAATAAATTATCTGTTTAGTGTGTTTATCTAATATAATTATACACAAAATAGTGAAAATTAATTTAAATTTTCATTTTATTTTAACACTAAATTTTGTTTTGTGTACCCGAAATAAGGTTAAAATTTTAACAAATTTTGGTGAGCTCTTTACACTACACTTGATTAAAACTTTTAGTGAAAAATTTACACTAAATTGAGTGGACCTATATGAACACAAGCTAGTGTTTTTTGGTGTAAAATAATTACTCTGTAATTTTTACTGTGTAAATCCGAATATTTCAATTAAATTACTATCAAGTCCAAAATTAAAATTAACCCCAATCAAACAAAAATCACTCATAAAAAAAATTCAAATTTAATCATTGCAAAAAAATCCAAAAATCTCGGCTGCGGCCACTTTCGATCAAAAATACTCTCAATCAAAATTCGAATCACAATACTCAAAATAATTTCACTATTTCAAAAAAAATATTTCTTACAAAATATTAAAAATCCACGGAGCCAAAAGTCAATCAACCACTCTGGCGGCCATCTTCTGCAAAAAAGCCCCTACTTTTCTCAACCTTGTAACAAACCGCCCATAAATTCGCAAGCATAAACAAAGGTAATTTATGCAAATTTAGCATAAACGCAATAAGCGACCGATCAAAATCTTTTATTTTATATAAGTTACCTTTTTCAAATTGCGAATATAAATAAGTAAAACGTAATTAGTTAATAATTATACAATTAAGATAAATATGTAAAAAGGATGGGAAGCGCATATTTCAAATTATATTAAAACGGCCACAAAGTTTCACAACTTAAGTGGTTGACGAATTTAACCTAAGGACTTAAGAGGGATTCATGAATTATGGGACAGATATGTCTTTTTAAAAACTAATTAGAACTAACGAATTTTGACCTTATTGACTCTAAATTTGAGGAAACCGAACATACAAAGTTCAAACTTACACTAAAAAAAAGCGTAATCTTTTTGCTAGAAAAATCTCATGTTATGTGCCAAAAATCTTGCAAAATAACTAAGAATTACGTTATTAAACTAAAAATCAATTAAGTTGAGAAAAACTATAAAATTAATTTTTAAATAAACACATTTTAAACCATGAAAGTTAAACAAACCAGTCACCTCAAAACTTTTCTAAAACTATATAGTAAAAATTCAAATTATAAATAACTATTGGAAATCACTGGTTAAAACTTAAAAATAAGGGGAAGATGAGAGCAAATTCATTAGAATATCGATTTGAAGTGACCGTCTCGACAACTAATTGATATGTGTTAAAAGATTTACCTTCACAAACAGTGAATAACAAACATTCTTCTAATAACGTACACACAAGCTTGAAATTCAAGTCAACTTTTTGGGTGCACTGATTTAAATTCGACGTTCGCGAATATTTTTGCTAAAATTCTTGATTACAATCAATATATATGTTAACCTGATTTTGGGCGATGCAACAAAAATGTCATTCATGAGTTTTCACTATTAGAAAAGTCAATTAACTGCAAAAATTTGCCAATTTTTCAATCAAAATCGAATATGATTATTCCCTATCCATAACAACAATTAAAAACGATAATGCCAATTTTTATAATTAAAAATCTAGTTTTTGTAAACCAAAAATTTGTCAACGAATACACATCAACCTTATTGACATGTATTCCAAAATTTCATATAAATAGAGCAGGGTCCCTTAAGGCACCAGTTCATCTCCGACAAGACGCGTAATCCAACCTGCCCGTTCGTTCCGGGTATTAAATAAAAGTGTTGTGCTAATTCATAATTAAATTTTTTTTTTAAGTATTCATAATAAGATTTTAATTTTTTTTTAAAAGTGTTCATAATTAAATAATTTTTTTTTCTAAAGTATTCATAATAAAATTTCATTTTTTTAGTATTCATAATTGAATTTTAATTTTAATTTTTTTTTTAGTGGTTCAAATAATTTTTCTTTTAAATCTTTTTTTTGTTTTGTTTTGTGCGCTTTCCAACGACTAAAAAGGTAATGACCAAATTTTTATATTTAAAATTGTATGTTTTTTTTTATTTAGGTGAGTCCCAACGATTTCAATGTAATTTTTATCTTTATAACAGAAAGTTAACTTGGTAAATTAATTCTCAGCAATTATTTTTTTTTATTATATTTTATTTTGTAATTATAATTTTTTTGTACCGTTTTTTTCATTATATTTTTTTTTGTGTTAAATAAATTAGTTGTGATTTACATGTTCTTATTCTTTTCTTGTTATTAAAAAGGCGATCGACTTGGTAATAATCCTACGTCTCCGATCTTCAATTTAAAAGTTTGAGCCCGGCTTATAAACAGGCTCTGGTGGCAGCGAAATTAACCTTCAGTTAACACACAACGGCGGCGATTATTTAATTAATCAAAGCCTACCCGTGTTACAACCTTTCGCCAACCTTACATTTACAATATAAAATTAATAAAATTTACAAATTTTCATCAAGGGCCTAAACCATTTTGTAACACGACAGTATAATAATTATTCTGTTTCATCACCGTGCCGTGCCGTACCAATCGCCACTGATATTATCATCTTAATTTATTCATATTGTTTTACTCTAGCTCATACTAGGTTAAGTGATTAGAGATGGTAACACAAAGCTACCATAAAAATTCCTAAAAATATTATTATATTAAAATTTATGCCCTCGTTAATAGAAAAATATAATTTTTTGGATTTTTAATTTTAGTGAATTTATACGGCGAAGGAAAATCGAAAAAAGAAATTTCAAAATATTTAAAAATTTCAAAGACTACTACATAGGAGTAGGACTTTAAAGTACACCACAAATTAGACAAAAAATTAATGAAATTATGGTAGGATTTGGCGTAAATTGCGAATATAAAAACTAATTTTTGAGGATCATTTAAAAATACGCGTAAAACCAGCCAAAATGTGCAATCGTACATTTCATTTATTAAAGAATTTTTGGGTATAATTTAAACTTGAAAATTACAGATGTAGAAAACAAAGAACTAGGAGAACTATTAATTACCCGGGAGTTGTCAGTTAATTGTCAGTTGTCAGTTGTTAGTACGATTAGATGACTAGATTTTAGGGTGGATCCGAGATTTGCGGTGGTTGCGTTTGTTTTAACTGGCTCTACGCTCCAGGCCGTTTTGATAAACTCCTGTACTCACTAAAAATATCCCCCTGGACCCGTCCTACTCTGCGAATAAATTTATAACATTATGTTATCAGTACTGATGCTGCAATCTAATTGTGAATCTAAACGTAATCGAAGATTGACGATACCTGAATTGCGTACAGAACTTAATCGGTGCTATAAAAATTCCGTTTCTGGGAGTACAGTAAAAATTAATTAATGCGAATGTTGGCCGGGCTGCCAAAAGAAAATCACTTCTAAAATCAAAAAACAAGAAGATGCGACTACAGAGAGCACTTAGCTTATAAGAATTGGACAGCAGAATAATGGAATTCTATGTTGTGGAGCGAACATAATCCAAGTTTGAAATGTTTACTCAAAAACGAAAAATTTATGGTACTCACTGCATCGAAAGAAAGTTACAGGACTGTATTGTACCTCCGTTATGGTAGGGGAATGCTTCTCGGCGTCTGGCCCAAAAACAGGCGAATTCACATGTTAATAATTTAAAATACTACTAATTTTATTAAGTTTGGGTAATTAAATGAAACATTCAATTTTAGCACACCTTGATAAAATCGCAGGGAAGTCCACAGTAAAGTAAAATAAACATAATATGAAGATAAATGAAATGGATATACTCGACTAAGAACATTGGAGGTCTTTTATAATATAATAAATAATATGAAAATATCAAGTTGGTATTTATGTTAGTAACCTTCCATCTGTTTTACATTCGTAATTTTCGACTAGTAGTCCGGTCAATCTAGACATTCGAAGGTACACTAATTCCCAAAAAGCTGAAAATTGGTAAAATTGTTCAAAACATAATTATAAATGAAATTTAAAAAGTCCTCATCGATCCGGTACGTGGAAAAAATTTATTCGACGTCAAAGGTAAAAGAAATTGTTTTTTTGCGATTTTCAGCAAAACGGTAAGTTTTATCATAAAATTATCTCAGACAAAAATTGTAGATCATGTAATTATCTATAAAAAATGTATCAATACTTTTTTCCTAAGAAATGAGTTTATGAATGTTATCACGTTTATGCAATCGTTTCTGTTGGTCTTTCGCATCACAAAAAAAATTAAAAAATAGTGTTGATGAAAAGTTCAGTACCGGCTACAGACAATATTTTCGTAAAAACGATGAAGACAACGTCCAGGACAATGACAGGTTTGACGACGATGTTAATTCGAATGGCGATGATGATGAACTACATTGAATAAATTCTGTTTTTTTCGTATTTGTACTCTTTTTTCTCTTAATTTTAAGTTAACTTTTAAACAAGTTATGACTTTGGTTTTAACCATGTGAAAAAGCATCTCAAACTCAATCCGGATCGGCAAAAAAATTGAAAATGAGTTTTTAACAGCTAAGACCCCTTTTTTCGTAGACCAAGTCACATATATTGAATATAATATAATTAATATAATATTATAATTCAAATATTTTTACTTATATTACAGCTTCAGTGATGTATGTATTGTAATGATATTTTTTTTTGCAATGCGTGGCAAACTTCAAAATAACCACCAATCTCTACGGCTTCCAAGTCGGAGAGCTAAGACTTCTCAGGAGCGGGTTCAAAATTCCAAAATAAATTACCAATCAACGAAATCCAATTTAAATAAGATTCTGATCAATCCAAAAAACTTAATAAATTCTCCAAATTAAATCCTCTTCAAAAATAATTAAAATAAAAATTCATGTCCAAAAATTAAATTATTACAAAATAAATTCTTGTTTCGTAAATAAATTCAAATTTAATTCAATGTAAAACCTTACTGCGCTCGTACTTTTAACTTTTACGCGTATCCAAATCGCCTTGTTATCACCATCTGGCCACACGCTCGTACAAATGCAAATGTAACTTTTAATTCTTCCAATTTTAAACCAATTTCAACTTTAAATAATTCAGATCCAATTTTTAATTTCAATTGCTCTTTCCAAATTTTACCAAATCAATTAAATCAATCCAAACTACTAATTCAATCAAAACCATCAAATCAACTACCGCTCGGTAGCAAAATTATCCAAAAATTACGCAATAATGCATTCGCATCAAAATTCACTTTATTCAATCAAAAATAATTCAGTACTCACAAATATCATTCACAATTTTAAACTTATATCAAAAAAATCTCAATAATCGCCTCGAGCTAACATGACACAACATGCTCGGGCGGGCGCTGTCGGCGCAAAAGCCAATATCCTCGTCGATTCGCCTCCACCTGTCTAATTCTCCAATCTTACAACTTAAAATTATTTAAAACAAAATAAAACTTTCATCAAAATGTACGGGGTAGGTGCGAATCCTCTTTTTCACCACAGTATATACGTGGCGTACGTATGCATATGATGACAATTCCAACTTTTCCAACTTTTTGAATCGTTATATCTCAGAAACGGTGGCTCTTAGGAAAAAAGTATTCATTCATTTTTTATAGATAATTATATGATCTACAATTTAGTCTAAACTTATTTTATGATAAAACTTACAGTTTTGCAGAAAATCACGAATACCAATTTTTTTGATCTTTGACCTCGAATAACTTTTTTTCCACGTACCGGATCGATGAGGACTTTTTAAATTTCATTTATAATTATGTTTTGAACAATTTTACCAATTTTCAGCTTTTTGCAAATTACTGTACCTTCACTCTAATTTTTTGTACTAATTTGACCGGACTATAGGTTATTTTAGAGTTTTATTAGGAATCTTACTTGGACAGAAAATGAAAAGATCCAACTTTTGGAAGCTCTCCGAAAATATGGAGTTCACAATTTGGAAGTTATAGCAGACCATGTTGGTTCCAAAACAGTTGCAGAAGTTAAGTATGCAATTTACTTATACGAAAATGCCGCCAGAGAATCTCTGAAAGAAGTTCGCTCTGCAAGTAGAAATGCACCAATTGATCAATGAAAAATAATGAATAAAATAAAAATAATAAAATAAATAAAAATAGTGATGATTATAACAAATATTGAATCGAACAAGTTCGATTCGAAAATACAAAATTGCTCCTCACATTTCAGTGTATTCTGCCAATATCAAAAACTGAACTATTAGCAAAAATATATTCAAATACAAAGATCTAAAAATATCGTTTTTTATCATTTACATTAGCAAATATTTTTGTGTAAAAAATTTAGATTTGTGTTTATTTTCAAAATAAACCAGTTACTCAGACTACGTCAACATTATTGATCTAGGCAGTTCAGGGTTGACAGTTTAAATTTTTGATGATTTTGTGATATCAATAGTCAAAATTTTAGTAAAATGAAATTGAAAGAAACTGATGAAACCAAAAATTCAAACAAATCCGAAGAACCAGAAGATTGCTGTGGCAAACCAAAACGGAAACGACGCTGCGATGCTGGAAAAAAACGGGGACCAAATAAAAAAAAGCGTGGCTGCCCTCGTCCTCCATCGTGTGGTAGACTCTGATAATGGAGAAATGTCTGACAGTAATTGAATGGCTAATTGCAGAAAGGGGACATGTCACATTTCCAAAAATGTTCAGGAAATAAAAAAAACTGTGTGATTACTTAAAAGTCAATCTTTTTTATTCAAATTTTTGGCAAGACATGCCTTAGAAGATCTACTTCGAATTAGGATATAATGCATTTAATTTTTGTTTTCTCAATTAGATCAACTGCCAAATTAGAGATATGGACATGTGTCTTTTCTGCAGTAAAAGACAAAACAATTATTTTTTTTTAAGTATTTTATTAAAAAATAGTAAAAATACAGTATTATTCATCGTTGTCTTCATTGTCCTTAATTGGCTACGCTGTAATTTCTTTCCAAAATCCTTCATAAGCACCTGGGATGAATTTGATCGTATTTTTTATATCAGCCATCTTCTTTTTATTAATTAATCGGATTCAGATAAATTTGCGTTTTTAATGACACCAATGTATTTATTTAATATTATGAATAATAGGTTAAGATAACATGTACTATGTTTAACCGACAGACTAGCAGTTTGCTATCATTTTACTGCAAAAAAAATTATATGTCCTGGACAAGTCCTGTTTATGTAGTAACTGAATTCTTTAACAGCTCACAGTATCAAGAGGAATAATATAATATGTTACATTTTTGCAGTACATTGTGCGTCTAGGCATCTAGATTAGCAAAATATCAAAATTTCAATTTCATAAAAAATGTGACATGTCCACTTTCTGCAGTTAGCAATTCAATTATTCATCATGTTCCACAATTTCACTCGACTATAAACGTCGCCGTAGAAATTATAATCAACGCTACCGTACCTCTAGAAATTAACCTAATGTGTATTAACTATTAATATTATGAATAATAAAATTTATATCTTTAAATTAAATTTTACTTCTAGCTTTGGATATTTAACATTATTTGACTAAAAAAAACATTGTAATTCTAAAAAATCAGAATTTGTCCAATTTGGTCAAAAATTGGAAGGGATGATTATTTTTGTGCCTTTTTGCAAAAATCAAATTTTAACACGCTATTTTTGCAATTTTCTCGAAAATAAAGTCCCGCAAAAAAAATGTTAAATAGCAACCTAGATTTAAACCTTTTATTGTCTAAAATCAACGGCTTTCGAGTTATGAATTAAAGTAAGTAACAAAATGTTGAAAACTCGCGTTTTTTTTGATTTTTTTCGTAATCCTCTATCTTTTAAACGAAACATTTTACAAAAAATCTGACGCCCCGTTCCGAATAGGAAATTTAACGGACTACAACTTTTGTCTAGTAAAAATTTTTGAAAAACCAATCCATTTCACAGAAAATAATAAGGCAGCTACAAAAAAAATTAAATTCACGAAATTATTTTTTTTTGTAATATTTTATCTAAAATAATTATGTAGATCACTAAAAATCTTTTTATTTCAGCTTTTTTTATCCTTATTTTAACTAATCCTAATTTTAACAATATACCCGGTTTGAAACCAGAGCTTTTTCTCCATTTCAGATAACAATAAATAAAGTTGGTTTCAAACAACAAATTCAAAGTTAGAGAACTTTTAGAATAGAGTGTATTGTATATTTTTATTTAAACAAAAGAAACCAGTTACGCAGGCTACGTCAACGTTGTTGATACGAAGCTGAGCGGTGTTGACAATTTAAATTTTTGATATTTACTACCTGTTTAAAATTTTAGTGAAATGAAATTAAATAAAATATCGAAACCCAAAGAAACCAATAAAACCGAAGATGCAAATAAAACCGAAGAACCGGAAGATGGCTGTTGCAAACGAAAACGACGCTGCGATGCTGGAAAAAAGCGGGGGCCAAATAAAAAAAAGCGTGGCTGTCCTCGTCCTCCATCGTGTGGATCGTGTGGTAGACAGGCAGTAGACTCTAATAATGGAGAAATGTCTGACAGTAATACCACAGAATGTAATACATCACATTCCTCAATTCGTGGTTCCCCCGATAAGAAACGTCGCCGTAGAAATCCTAGTAATCGCCGTAACACTAAAAATTAACCTAATGTGTTGTCGTGGTTCAAAATGGTTGCGACCCACCCTGTGCATATTGATAAAAATTTTGTTTGTAAATAATTTTGAGTTGCAAGACTGTAAAAATTGGACAGGTGGGGGCGAACCGACGAGGAAATTGGTTTTTTTGCCGTTGAGCCGCGCGAGAGAGCGAGCGGGCCGATTTATGGCTTGTTAATTTTTGACTCAAGTGATTTATTTTTGAGATTTGTGATATTTTTGAAGTTGTGAGTTATTATTTTTGATTGAATAAATGATTTTGATGCGAATGCATTAATTGCGCAATTTTTGGATTGATTTTGATAAATTTGGAGTTTGGATGATTTTTATGAACGGCTACAGAACGGTAGAAAATTTGGATTGATTTGATTGATTGGATAAAGTTTGGGAGAAGCAATTAAGGTTATAAATTTGAATTTAAAATTGGAAAATTTGAAATTACATTTGTTCGAGCGTGTGGTAGATAAAAAGATAAGCCGACGATTTGGATAGGCATAAGTTCGAAAGTGTAAGCCCATTTAAAATTTAACATAAAATTATATTTGAAATTATTTATGATTATGGATTGGATTTATTAATTATTTTTTTGAGAAGATTATTTTCGAAGAAATTATTTGTTTTGCATTGGATAAAATTCTTTTAGTTAATTTGAAAACGCAGGAACCCTTCACCCTTGAAAATTCCCAACTGCTCCCGCAAAGAGTTGACTCGAGTAAATAAACAGTGCGGCTAGAAAATAACATTACATCTTTTTGGCACCACGGCGCAGGGACGTTTCGTTTTTTTTTTGAAATAGTCTAAGATGGATAACATATTAGCCTTTTTAAAGGAGCAGGACAAAAAGCAGGACAAAAATACGAGGGAGTTAAAAGAAAGCATAGCAAAAATTGAAACAAAGTTAAATGAACAAGACAAAAAGCAGGACAAAAACACAAAAGAGTTAAAAGAGAAAGTAGAAGGGGTTTTGAACGAAATAAAACAAAATTTAGTTACTATGGAAGGGGAAATTAAAAACACAAATGCAAGGGTTGATCAGGTTGAGTTAGAATTAGGTAATATAAAGGTGGATTTAATGCCATTAAGAGAATTGGGGGGAAATTTAAATTTGAAAAAAAAAAGATTAGAAAAAGAGATTAGTGAAAGGATGGAGGAATTAACAAGGGGAGAAATTCAAAAATTGACAGGGAAAATAAATGAAATGGGGATAGAAATGAAAAGAGAATCTGTAGGTAATATGCAGGAGGAAATAAAAAAGGCCACCAAGACCTTGCACAAAGATATTTTTGACCAAGTTATAAATAAAACGGTAGAAAATGGTGCACTATTAGAAAAAGCTGAAATAATAAATGAGATAACAACTCAAAGGGATGAAATAGTGGAAATCAAACAAACAGTACAGTGGCATGACCACAATATTGAAAAATTAAAAAAAGAAATTAGCACTAATCAAGAAACAACTAAAGGGAAAATTGATGCACTTAGGATGGGAAACCAAACGTTTACATTCGGTCCCATGAATAGTACGATGGGCAAAACAATACAGGGAATGTCATGTTGTTTCAGTAAAGATCAAAAATTTAAATTTTATGGGCATTCATTAAATGGGTTAAATCCGAAACAGTTCATTAAATATGCTAGACCCATTGCGGAATTGGCTGATCGCCAACAGTTGAAAACCCTCATAGGGACAATGTTAAAAGGAAATGCGGAGGAGTGGTACGGAATCGTACAAGAACAGTTTCATACTTTTGATCAGTTTTCTAAGTTGTTCTTATCAAGGTACTGGAACAATAAGGGAGTGGGTGTAGTATTTTGTTCTGTTCGGCACCCACAAGGAAATATGAGTGAGCGTTATGTTCAAGAAACCGTTAAATTTTTGAGACTTCTTGTGTATCGTGATCAAACATCATGGGTCAATTATATTCCGTTAGTGGAAAAGTTTATAAACGACACGCCGAGCTCAGTTACTGACTATTCTCCCCGGTTCATTATGTTCAACGAACATCCAGAAAGACCATGGGTTGTGGACCAAGACATCGATTACTATGAAATATTAAAACAAGTTAAACAAAAATTAAAAAATAAAAGTGAGAATTACTTACGTAGGGCTAATTCAAAAATAAAAAAGAAATGTTCATTTCAAGTGGGTGATTTAGTCATTATTCGAAGTCTGAGAGTAGGGATCAGGTCTAAGGACCAATGTCAGAAACTGCAACTTCCTTTTGAAGGCCCATATGAGGTAGACCACGTTAACGAAAACACGTATTCTCTTAAATATCCAGACAGTGGAAAGATCAGGGGCAAATTTCACCTTGATATGATTTACGCTTATCACGACGCCGATGAAACCATGGGACGAATTCCTAAAATTGGAATTAAATTTTACAATAATTTTGCATCTATTAAATAGAAAATTTTAATTTCGTTTAGTTATAAAAAGAGGGGAAGAATTTTAATTTAACAATGAATTTTAATTTAGTTTATTTATCATTTTAAGAAAGGGGAAATTTAGTTTAGCAGATAATTTTGTAAAAAAAAGAAGAAAATTTTTATTATTTGAGGTAGTATAATACCTGATCACCACGAAGGGTTGTTTCAAAAACAATTTGCTGTCCTGGCTGTGCTCTCTCCATCAAATTATCTTCAAAACAAGGGGAATAAAGATGTCGTGGTTCGTTAGGTTTCTTTTGCACAATTACGATGTATTTTTGACTTCTTGCAATAACTTTGTTTTGACGAAATCTGCTGTCAACTTTATACCAGAACTTTCAATTGCCATTATCATAGGTTTGTATTCATCAGTCAATCCTGCGAGTAGAAATATTGCTAACCATTCATCATCTATAGCAAACTGAATGTTAGTCAATTTCTGTGCGGTGCTCATTATCTTGTTGACATAATCTTCGATGGAATCGCTATTTTCTAAACTAGTAGTAACCAGAGTTTTCATTAGGTTAACTTTTCGCGATAAGCCGGAATCGTTAAATGCGGACTGTAACTTTTCCCATACATCTTTTGCGGAAGTTGCGTTTTCAATATGCACAAAATTGATCGGATCAACCATTAAAATTATCATTGATTTAGCTTTCACTTCGCGTCGTAGATTAACAGCGGGATCTGTCGTCGGATCTTTACCTTCAACACAACTCCATAAATCTTCCAGTTCAAGATATGTTTTCATTGCAAATCGCCAAGTGTTGAAATTTTCTCGTCCTATCAATTTTCCAATCATTGATATACCGTTGTTTGCCATCGCGCTCGGAAAAATGTATAACTCTTGTTAATTACAATCACAAAGGGTTCGGTACAATTTTTTTTTTATTTTTTTGCGATGGCCTGAACAAATCTGTATTTTTAGAGACAACTATATGCTGGGCCCATAACCTTTTGCACAATTACGATGTCTTTATTAGATAGAACAACTAATTATTCACAACTATTCATTTACCAACATATTCTATAAGTACATGTCAAATATCAATAATAAACAACAAAACAGCCAACTTTATCTGAACTCTATCAACCAGCATGTTTCTCATTGGTTAATCCCAACAGTTTCTCTCTGCCCAACGCGATAGTTCGGGTCAATTTTGTTAAATGTCTGCAAAATAAAAAGGTTTGTTGAGGGGAAAATTATAAAAGACCAAAATGATACTCACACACGACACATTTACACCTAATTATTTTGTGATAAGTTAAGGGAACAGCTGTGCTGCGCGAGTGCTACCGAATGGTGATACCTGCAACTAAATAAATACAATAACTTGCGAAACATCCGGTACATAGAAGATAAAACTTACAATTTTTCAAAAAGACGACGAGGTTTGCAGTGCCCTTTGGATAAGCTCGCTTCCTGCGATAAGCCCGAGTGAGGTGGACGTGAAATTTTACGTCTAAAAATTTGGATATTTGCGATTTATGAAAAGCTACACCTTTTTGGAAAGCGAATTTTGTGAATTATTATTCGAGGCCGTTTTGGAAACAGTAAGAGCAATCATATTGTTTAATTTGGATGATTCCTGAGGATTTAAAGATATTCACATGTGATCAAGTAAAATTAAAAATTACAAGGACGACGCCATTTTTATAAAACTGGAGATCGACAGAAAAGTCAATGAAATTGATTTTTTTACTTACCGTAATTTTTATCTGTTTATAAGGTGTTAAATATCGACAAGAAGCGATTAGTCGGCACAATACGACGAGGTATCACAAAAATTTGAGGACGCTAACCGAATTGATTGTTAGAGATTGCACACTTAAAAAAGACGACCTGGTGGCATACAGCAGCAACAGATAAATGCCATTTGCGGCCATGATACAATAAAGTTTTAAGATATGATACTAAGGAGTCTCAGTTACGTTCGGTTCTGCGCACAACGTCACGCGGTAAGGACACGCCCACTTTATTTAAATACAGATATGGAATTTATACGGCAAATAAGGCCAATGAAATTAAAATTTGTGATTATTTTTAATTTTAAATCACAAATAAATTATTCTGCCATCATAAGGAAGAAGGCAGTGTTTGTTTAGAAATGGTTTAGGTATGGCAGTAAGTACATTTTCTTCAAAATTGAGCTATTTTTATTCATAGCTTTTTACGCTGATTTCAAAAATATAAATTACTCAATTTTGAAAAAAATGTATTTACTGCCTTCTTTCTTATAACTGCAGTATTGAAATAAAACACATTTAGTAATAAGATTATAAAATAATATTTATTTAATATCCTAAAAAACAGTTTCTCACAATAAAACATAACATTCATTAAGAAGCCAAATTAACCAGAAGGCATACATTTTAAAATTTTATTTCATTTTACTGACTATTTAATTTTACAAACTATATTAAGCCCTAAATTTTATTTTATATATTGTCAGATTTTTATTTCTTTTCTTCGCTTCAATGTTTCATCGTTAACCTTATCATACAAGTAGATTGTGCGAAATTTTATTTCATCGAATGACAGTATACAGACTTTTTTCATATTGTTCATCTCTTGCAGTTTGATTACATTAAATATTGGTTTCAAGATACCAGGTAAAATTTAATTTTTTTTCGACCACGATCGAAGTGTTGATACAGCTGGAAAAGGATATCCTTTTTTTAGCAGCAACCTATAAGCTCGAAGATCAGCGGAATGAACAACGATTGCTTTAGATACATCTTTAATTGACCATCGTGGACGTCTTTTGGGATTTTTAAGCTTTTTGATTTGCTCAGAAGTAAATGAACTGCTCAGAGCTTCGACCTCGCTTTCCAATCGTACAATCTTCTTCTTTAATTCTGCTATGATTTCATTACGGTTATCAACCTCTGTACTACTTCTAAAAATATTAAGAATATGTAGGCATATTATCACTTAATATAATAATTTAACTATAATTATGTTAATATTAGATTTGCTATAATAAAAATAAGAATTACCCTATATCTTTAGTCAAAATATTAGTTTATATAGGATTGTTATCCAGAATAACATTCACCCTCGGGAGAGTTTCTACTGCTACTACCAACACCGTTTCTAACAAATTTATAAAATAAGCCATAAGTAAGTATTTCTACTTGAATTAAAATAATAACTATACGTACTTACTCTGTTTGAATTGATCGTTCCTTTAAAAGTACATTAACCAAATTGGAACGTTTCTTTTTAGCAATCCGCTGTTGCCTTTGAGATGTAGAAGCAGTAGTAACAAAAGCTGATGGTTTCGGTAGATTTTCAGTAGGAATCACTCCTGGCTTAATCAGTGGGCAATTCCTTGGGATAGGACATCCCAGAAGTTCATATTTCAAGTTACGAGCATAATCAGTCTTTAAAATGCATTGAGCACACTCTTGAATTTTTCACGTTTACATTGTCTTTACGACTACAAGCTATTTTCCAAGCCTTACAAAGTCCCGGGTCAGTCGGAAAACGAAAAAACAGCACATCGCCTTTGTTATAATGTTTGGCTCCATCGTCCATATTACAACCAAATATTGCACACCGCATTATTAATGTAAGGTAAATTACTGATTCACAACAAATCACAAGCAAAAACAATAACAAAATTGAAAAAATTCGAAACCGTTCTGTGGGCGCGCACAGAAAACCGTATGCGTTTGAAATGTTACTTACCGCGTGACGTCACAATTAAGCAAGATGGCGCTAAACCTGCGCAATATCATACCTGGTAATTTATTGTATCATGATTTGCGGCAACAAGCGAAACAAGGTGGCGATATACCAGGTAATTCACAAGTTGTTTACTATAGTGAAATTGACTATTTATTTCAAAATTTTTATTATAAACTTTTTACATTTGCATTATAATTTTTGTCGACTTACATTATTTACACTGCAGCGTATGTTAGCGAAATTTAGGATTCTTTTAGTTTATTTAAATAAAATTTCGCAACCATACGTCGTACACATTCACACACAGGGTCTTAGAGCGGAATCTGTCGCTAAAAAAAAAAATTGTTCTCTCAATAAAATCTAGTTTCTCGTTATTCAGGGTAAAAGTATTTTTATTTATCGTTTCATTAAAAGAAGGAAAAAGAGATATCTAAGGAACCCACTATTCTGTTTAATCTCATGCTCTCGGCTGCAATAAGTTAGTCGGGAAAACATTAGCTAGTGCCGGACAGGTATAATATAAAAATTTACGAAATCCCACTACAGTGTACTATATAAACATTAAAATTTATATATTTAAATGGCATTTTACTTCTAGCCCAGAACATTTAGCATTTTTGAAAAAAATATTGTAAATCTGAAAATTGGCTTAAAGAATCTTCAATCATTTAAAGCTTTCTGAATATCAAAATGTGTCCAATTTGGTCGAAAATTGATGGAGATTTGATTTTTAAGTTATTTTTTGCTATTTTGAAAAAAGCAAATTTCGACGCGCTATTTTTTCAATTTTTTGTCGGCCGGATTTTCAAAATGTTAATCACATAATCCTTTTGAATCTTCGGGCTAGTACTTTGAATGAAGAAAGACTTGATTAACTTTCTAGAAAATTATTGAAACTATGTACATTATAAGTAATGCAAAAAAAAATTTTATATAAGCTTAAAAATAAATGTATTTTTTGATTGTGCACTGTCATAACTTAGCTAATGATTATCATTTCAGCCTTTTTAGTTTCTTAAATAAACATATTTTAAAATTACTTGTTTTGGGAAAATTTCGAAAAATATCTGAAAGTTTCAGTATTTTCAAAATGACGAATTTTTCGGCAGAAAATAAAATGTTTTTTTAACTTCATATGAGCTTTTTTGTGAACTAAATTACATGTGTTGAAAAATCGTCATAAGATATACGACGCTCTTGGGCTAAAATTAATGCGCTCCTCTTCAAAAGAAAATACACAAATACAAAATAGAAAAAGTCAATTTATTACTATTATCCTAAACGAAAACATAAAATTTATACAAAAATAAAAAATATATACAGGGTCTCTCCGGATACACTTTACATAACTCTTAGGTGGTGATAGAGGACATTTTTCTAAGAAACATTTTTTACAAATTCTTTTTTATAAATTCAATCCTTCGAGAGTTATGGCTCTTTAAAACATTTTTTTTAATTTCCACTTTCACGTGGCCATCCCCCGGAAAATATTAATTTTTTATTAAAAATGGATTAGTGCTTTTTTAAAAAGCGTGAAGTAATCTACAAACTAGATTTAACCATTTTTTGTCTAAAATGAACGGCTTTCGAGTTATGAATAAAAGTAGGTAAAAACATGTTGAAAAATTTGAGCTCTTTATATTTTGGTTTGTTTCAAAACTCTGTATCTTTTAAACGAAACATTTTACAAAAATTCTGACGCCCCATTCCGGATAGGAAATTTAAGGGGCTATAACTTTCGTCTAGTAAATTTTTTTGAAAAACCAATATATTTCACAAAAAATCAGAAAATAATAAACAAGGCAGCTACAAAACAAAAAATTAAATTCACAAAATTTTTATTTTTATTGAAAAATTATTTTTACCACTGACTGTTTTTTTCAAAAGCACAGGGTATATGAAGTTACTATGTACAATCTGTGTTTATTTATTTATTTATATATTATATTGCTATGCCCCCAACTTTGCAAATTTATGTATTTTCACTTTCTTGTGAAATTTGCTGAGGTAACACAGATTATTTAATAGCTATGAGTTCTTCTTCAATTGATTAATTTAAATTAAATTGAAAATTTCTGTCGCGTAAATATTTAATTTCAAAATGTGCAACATTTACCTTGTAATGTGTGGCCTTGCAAGCCTCCATAGTATACCAGCTGGCTTCAGTACGCCTGGTTAAGCAAATTTGCGATGGTAACTTTAATGCAACGAATATTTTCTGCTTTCTTCAAGTTTTCCACTTTATTGGCACTTCACCTTATTAATTTAAATAAAAACATCAAATCAACTTAACTCATTTTATTGATTTTAAACAATTAACAATTTAATTTTCATTGCGGGAATAATGTTCGTCCGCTCGTCTATTCGACGTCAAGGCCTCTGCCCAAGTCTCTTACAACCTACAACCTTCAAGCCCCACTCTCTTTTCTTTATACTTCTCCCACCTTATCTACAGCTAATAATTTAACAGACATTTTTTTATACAATATTATAAATAAATAAACAATAAAACAAATTTAAACTTTAAAATAATTTACAATATAATTGAATTAATGTTTTTATAGTTTCAAAACACGACAATATATATTGTCATGTCCCTGGCTATGTTCAAAACTTATATAAAATTTCGCTTACTAATTAATTAATCCAAATGTACTGGGCATTCATTTTTAGTAGCAATCGACTCTTCAAAGTTTTATAAATTGTAAATTAAAATTTTAAATTTAATGCTCACTTTTGTTAGTTTTCTTTTATTGCATGTGGTATGTGGTGTTATGCAGCTGGCTTAATCACGCCTGGTAACACAAATTTTGTTGCGATGCAATCCACCTTTGCATCGACCAAATTGTCACAAATTCTTCCTCTTTGCCAATCCACTATCGCACTTCACTTTAATTAAAATAAAACAAAAACTCAACTTAACATAATTTATTTATAAAATAATAAAAGCAATTTTCAATCATCGGGTATGGCAACTTCCGCCAGGCACCACGGCCTTCGCCTAGTTGTCCTTGCATCGACCTGCTGGTCCCACTCCTACTCTCACTTCCCCTACCTTTTATTTTCATCAAAACTTAACAACTTTATACAATGTTTTAAATAAATAATAACAAAATTGAATTTTAAAAAATTATTTAGAAAATAAATCAATTAATGGTTTTTTTTTGTTTCGAAACACGACAATATGTTTGTGTCACCGTATCTCCCGAACGGTTACAGGCAGCAACGTACATTTTTGACAGCATGTTTGTAAAGACCAGGGGAGTGTTCCTGGCTGGTCAAATACAATTTTCACCCATGAGAAGAAATTCTATCTCAGAAAACTATCTCTACACTCTCCCCCCCCAAACCCCAAAATTTATGCACTCGCCCCTGCACAATCCTCTGTATTAAATAACTAATAACTAATATTAATATAAATTTACTACCATTTTGGCTGAAAATTCACCACCATTATGGCTGTTAAATTCATATCATTCGCTAACTATTCGCGCTACCATATCGGCTGACTGGATCACGAAGCGGTTTAAAACATATATTACTTTCTCTATACATTTTGACAAAATATACTCCAAAAAGAGTGAAATAAAATAAAAATTAAAAATTTTGAAAACCCCTGACTGTAAAAAAATTCTAAAAATAAAAATTAATATTAAAAGCACCTTACTTTAAAAACTATACTGTTCCCTTTAAAAAGAAAAAAGCAATTTTTTTTCTTCGTTCAACAACAAATTCTCAGACCCCCCCCCCCTCCCCACTACAAAATTTAAACATTAATTTTGAAGTCAGGGGAAACGGAGAATGTTTAATATGGAATGTATAAACAGGTTTCGTAAGTGGAACAAATCTCCGTTTCCGCCGACTTCAAAATTAATGTTTAAATTTTGTAGCGAGGGGGGGGGGAGGAGTCTGAGAATTTGTTGTTGAATGAAGATGAAAAAATTGCTTTTTTCTTTTTAAAGGGAACAGTATAGTTTTTAAAGTAAGGTACTTTTAATATTAATTTTTATTTTTAGAATTTTTTTACAGTCAGGGGGTTTTAAAATTTTTAATTTTTTATTAATTAAGGTTAAACTATTACATTATTTAAGTAAATTTTCAAAATGACTACCCTCATTTTCAATACACGGTTTTGATTGTTTTAAAAGATGTATTAATTAAAAAAATAATTTTTCAATAAAATTAATTAATTTAATTTTTTGTTTTGTAGCTGCTTTCTTTATTATTTTCTGATTTTCCGTGAAAAGAATTGGTTTTTCAAAAAAATTTTACTAGACAAGAGTTGTAGCCCGTTAAATTTCCTATCCGGAATAGGACGTCAGAATTTTTGTAAATTTTCGTTTAAAAGATACAAGAATTTTGAAAATAACCAAAGTAAACAAATCTCGAATTTTTCTTCATTTTTTTACTTACTTTAATTTCTAACTCAAAAGCCGTTAAGTTTAGACAATAAAAGGTTTAAATTTAGTTTGTAAAAAATATTTTTTTTTTAATTTTAATATCTATTTTTAAAAAAGAATCCGACGAAGGCTGATTAATTTTTCAGGGTTTAAAATAAATATTCACTTCGAAATTAAACGAGAAATCTGGAATCCATTCCAAAATCAATTTTTCCAAATTATTTCAATTTTTATAACATCATGGAAACAAATAATATCATACGAATTTAATAAGCACTAGAGATAATATTATATTATATATTTTTTCAAAATATAATTTTTAATAATTTATTCCAGTAATATTCTACTAATATTCCAGTATCTAGCCTGGTAATTCAGATCACAATTTATTGCAAAAAATGAAATGCTGTAGTTCAAACCTTGTTTGGCTTATCTTAGGCTTAAACTTCCAACTGACATCGAAATACCGACCCTTAAACCTAGCAATCGTGATTGATTTGTCATCGTCTGTATTGTAGTGATATTTTTCATAAACCACTTTTCCTTACCACGCACGGCGTAGCTCTGATATGCGAGAGTAGAGAAACTTTTTAGGGTGGTAGGTTCAATGTTCGTTAAAAAAAATCTTAATACCAGAATTCGATTTTAAATTATTTGCAGTCGAAATTATTTTAAGCTGCAAAAATTTTTAAACTTGATCAAGCATCGAACTTATAATTTCAAATTATCAACCAAATTTCTTCTAATCCACACGTCGCTCTTTTAAATATAATTTCATACACAGTAAAAAATTTTGTCGTGTAAAACATCTAGTGTAGTTGGTAAATAATTTAGTGTTAATTTTTAGTGTATAATTTCTCTCTACTTTATATTTCACACTAAAATGATTAATTCTAACTAGACGCTAAAATAAGCGCTATGTAGAGTGAATCTCAACCTTGATAGATCGAATCTAGTAGGTGTTAGGTGACATTACTATAATTACCGGTGATAAAAACGCAAAAATGGCACATTTTATCAAAGTTTGTTGCCGGTGATTCCCGGATAAATAAAAACGTTGACCATTTGCTATTGAAGATTACCTCCGTGTTAATATAAAATTACATTCATCCGAGTGCAGTGAGCAAGTTAATATTGTTCTAGTGTTTCAGTTCAAATATTTTTTTAGTGTTGGAAATTAATGGAAAATCGTTGGAATTTAACGTATTAAAAGAATTTCCAAGATTTCTCCATCATTCGTGGTCTGTAAGTTTTATTATCTTTATGTGTTTGTACTGTTACTGAAATATAAAATTTTGCTTTAGATCGAGGAAGATTTTCAACAATTATATCCAGGTATTCAAATAAATTTTGAAGAGATATTTGGTCAAGATATAAGATAAAATTATTAAAAATACCAAACTACCGTAATATACCCGAACCCTACAGTTATTTCAGAATATGAAACGGAATTCAGTAGTATGTGAAGTTGTTATTATTTTTAACATTAGATTTATGAACAATTTTTTTTTTAGATTGTTGGAATAGGGCAACTAAAGTATTATTTCTCTTCCAAGTAAAACAATAAGAGGAAACGTATCAAAACTTATGCAACGCTGACGGACAAATTAATTACTCTTCAACCTGCAAGTTATTGTAAAATACAGTGGACGCCGCTTATTGGAATCATGGTTCAAGTTATCATTCGAGTATTATTATCACTTTCACGAAGAACGGGCTGAAGGAATATGACTACAAGCAAAAAATATCCTTTATTTCAAAAATTGGGTTTATGTTATTAATTATTTTTCTGATGTTTTCTTCTACCGAAAATGGAGTCCGTTTGCATTTTTTTAAATTTTTCACACAAATCGGGGAACCATCCAGACTTGACTGGTGTATTATAGCAGAAAGTTGCCAGAATGTTGACAACGCACTATGATTTAATCTGTTCTATTTTAAAATTTCACAATATGCGACATAAAAAATGTTTTTTGATAAAAATAATTTTTTGTGTTTTAATATTTTTAATTATGTAATATATATTTATAGTAATAAGTATTCTAATTAATGTGTTTAATTCACATGTGGTCAGGTAAATTTTACATCTAAATAAAGAAATTTTTACACTACAATATGTATTTTATTTATAGGTATAGTGTATTACTAAACCCTAGATTAATTTAAAATATACCCTAATTGGTGTTTTAATTCAATCTATTCATCTAAAAAAGTACTTATACTAGAGTTAATAAATTATCTGTTTAGTGTGTTTATCTAATATAATTATACACAAAATAGTGAAAATTAATTTAAATTTTCATTTTATTTTAACACTAAATTTTGTTTTGTGTACCCGAAATAAGGTTAAAATTTTAATAAATTTTGGTGAGCTCTTTACACTACACTTGATTAAAACTTTTAGTGAAAAATTTACACTAAATTGAGTGGACCTATATGAACACAAGCTAGTGTTTTTTAGTGTAAAATATTTACTCTGTAATTTTTACTGTGTAAATCCGAATATTTCAATTAAATTACTATCAAGTCCAAAATTAAAATTAACCCCAATCAAACAAAAATCACTCATAAAAAAAATTCAAATTTAATCATTGCAAAAAAATCCAAAAATCTCGGCTGCGGCCACTTTCGATCAAAAATACTCTCAATCAAAATTCGAATCACAATACTCAAAATAATTTCACTATTTCAAAAAAAATATTTCTTACAAAATATTAAAAATCCACGGAGCCAAAAGTCAATCAACCACTCTGGCGGCCATCTTCTGCAAAAAAGCCCCTACTTTTCTCAACCTTGTAACAAACCGCCCATAAATTCGCAAGCATAAACAAAGGTAATTTATGCAAATTTAGCATAAACGCAATAAGCGACCGATCAAAATCTTTTATTTTATATAAGTTACCTTTTTCAAATTGCGAATATAAATAAGTAAAACGTAATTAGTTAATAATTATACAATTAAGATAAATATGTAAAAAGGATGGGAAGCGCATATTTCAAATTATATTAAAACGGCCACAAAGTTTCACAACTTAAGTGGTTGACGAATTTAACCTAAGGACTTAAGAGGGATTCATGAATTATGGGACAGATATGTCTTTTTAAAAACTAATTAGAACTAACGAATTTTGACCTTATTGACTCTAAATTTGAGGAAACCGAACATACAAAGTTCAAACTTACACTAAAAAAAAGCGTAATCTTTTTGCTAGAAAAATCTCATGTTATGTGCCAAAAATCTTGCAAAATAACTAAGAATTACGTTATTAAACTAAAAATCAATTAAGTTGAGAAAAACTATAAAATTAATTTTTAAATAAACACATTTTAAACCATGAAAGTTAAACAAACCAGTCACCTCAAAACTTTTCTAAAACTATATAGTAAAAATTCAAATTATAAATAACTATTGGAAATCACTGGTTAAAACTTAAAAATAAGGGGAAGATGAGAGCAAATTCATTAGAATATCGATTTGAAGTGACCGTCTCGACAACTAATTGATATGTGTTAAAAGATTTACCTTCACAAACAGTGAATAACAAACATTCTTCTAATAACGTACACACAAGCTTGAAATTCAAGTCAACTTTTTGGGTGCACTGATTTAAATTCGACGTTCGCGAATATTTTTGCTAAAATTCTTGATTACAATCAATATATATGTTAACCTGATTTTGGGCGATGCAACAAAAATGTCATTCATGAGTTTTCACTATTAGAAAAGTCAATTAACTGCAAAAATTTGCCAATTTTTCAATCAAAATCGAATATGATTATTCCCTATCCATAACAACAATTAAAAACGATAATGCCAATTTTTATAATTAAAAATCTAGTTTTTGTAAACCAAAAATTTGTCAACGAATACACATCAACCTTATTGACATGTATTCCAAAATTTCATATAAATAGAGCAGGGTCCCTTAAGGCACCAGTTCATCTCCGACAAGACGCGTAATCCAACCTGCCCGTTCGTTCCGGGTATTAAATAAAAGTGTTGTGCTAATTCATAATTAAATTTTTTTTTTAAGTATTCATAATAAGATTTTAATTTTTTTTTAAAAGTGTTCATAATTAAATAATTTTTTTTTCTAAAGTATTCATAATAAAATTTCATTTTTTTAGTATTCATAATTGAATTTTAATTTTAATTTTTTTTTAGTGGTTCAAATAATTTTTCTTTTAAATCTTTTTTTTGTTTTGTTTTGTGCGCTTTCCAACGACTAAAAAGGTAATGACCAAATTTTTATATTTAAAATTGTATGTTTTTTTTTATTTAGGTGAGTCCCAACGATTTCAATGTAATTTTTATCTTTATAACAGAAAGTTAACTTGGTAAATTAATTCTCAGCAATTATTTTTTTTTATTATATTTTATTTTGTAATTATAATTTTTTTGTATCGTTTTTTTCATTATATTTTTTTTTGTGTTAAATAAATTAGTTGTGATTTACATGTTCTTTTTCTTTTCTTGTTATTAAAAAGGCGATCGACTTGGTAATAATCCTACGTCTCCGATCTTCAATTTAAAAGTTTGAGCCCGGCTTATAAACAGGCTCTGGTGGCAGCGAAATTAACCTTCAGTTAACACACAACGGCGGCGATTATTTAATTAATCAAAGCCTACCCGTGTTACAACCTTTCGCCAACCTTACATTTACAATATAAAATTAATAAAATTTACAAATTTTCATCAAGGGCCTAAACCATTTTGTAACACGACAGTATAATAATTATTCTGTTTCATCACCGTGCCGTGCCGTACCAATCGCCACTGATATTATGATCTTAATATTCATATTGTTTTACTCTAGCTCATACTAGGTTAAGTGATTAGAGATGGTAACACAAAGCTACCATAAAAATTCCTAAAAATATTATTATATTAAAATTTATGCCCTCGTTAATAGAAAAATATAATTTTTTGGATTTTTAATTTTAGTGAATTTATACGGCGAAGGAAAATCGAAAAAAGAAATTTCAAAATATTTAAAAATTTCAAAGACTACTACATAGGAGTAGGACTTTAAAGTACACCACAAATTAGACAAAAAATTAATGAAATTATGGTAGGATTTGGCGTAAATTGCGAATATAAAAACTAATTTTTGAGGATCATTTAAAAATACGCGTAAAACCAGCCAAAATGTGCAATCGTACATTTCATTTATTAAAGAATTTTTGGGTATAATTTAAACTTGAAAATTACAGATGTAGAAAACAAAGAACTAGGAGAACTATTAATTACCCGGGAGTTGTCAGTTAATTGTCAGTTGTCAGTTGTTAGTACGATTAGATGACTAGATTTTAGGGTGGATCCGAGATTTGCGGTGGTTGCGTTTGTTTTAACTGGCTCTACGCTCCAGGCCGTTTTGATAAACTCCTGTACTCACTAAAAATATCCCCCTGGACCCGTCCTACTCTGCGAATAAATTTATAACATTATGTTATCAGTACTGATGCTGCAATCTAATTGTGAATCTAAACGTAATCGAAGATTGACGATACCTGAATTGCGTACAGAACTTAATCGGTGCTATAAAAATTCCGTTTCTGGGAGTACAGTAAAAATCAATTAATGCGAATGTTGGCCGGGCTGCCAAAAGAAAATCACTTCTAAAATCAAAAAACAAGAAGATGCGACTACAGAGAGCACTTAGCTTATAAGAATTGGACAGCAGAATAATGGAATTCTATGTTGTGGAGCGAACATAATCCAAGTTTGAAATGTTTACTCAAAAACGAAAAATTTATGGTACTCACTGCATCGAAAGAAAGTTACAGGACTGTATTGTACCTCCGTTATGGTAGGGGAATGCTTCTCGGCGTCTGGCCCAAAAACAGGCGAATTCACATGTTAATAATTTAAAATACTACTAATTTTATTAAGTTTGGGTAATTAAATGAAACATTCAATTTTAGCACACCTTGATAAAATCGCAGGGAAGTCCACAGTAAAGTAAAATAAACATAATATGAAGATAAATGAAATGGATATACTCGACTAAGAACATTGGAGGTCTTTTATAATATAATAAATAATATGAAAATATCAAGTTGGTATTTATGTTAGTAACCTTCCATCTGTTTTACATTCGTAATTTTCGACTAGTAGTCCGGTCAATCTAGACATTCGAAGGTACACTAATTCCCAAAAAGCTGAAAATTGGTAAAATTGTTCAAAACATAATTATAAATGAAATTTAAAAAGTCCTCATCGATCCGGTACGTGGAAAAAATTTATTCGACGTCAAAGGTAAAAGAAATTGTTTTTTTGCGATTTTCAGCAAAACGGTAAGTTTTATCATAAAATTATCTCAGACAAAAATTGTAGATCATGTAATTATCTATAAAAAATGTATCAATACTTTTTTCCTAAGAAATGAGTTTATGAATGTTATCACGTTTATGCAATCGTTTCTGTTGGTCTTTCGCATCACAAAAAAAATTAAAAAATAGTGTTGATGAAAAGTTCAGTACCGGCTACAGACAATATTTTCGTAAAAACGATGAAGACAACGTCCAGGACAATGACAGGTTTGACGACGATGTTAATTCGAATGGCGATGATGATGAACTACATTGAATAAATTCTGTTTTTTTCGTATTTGTACTCTTTTTTCTCTTAATTTTAAGTTAACTTTTAAACAAGTTATGACTTTGGTTTTAACCATGTG
The DNA here is from genome assembly GCA_911387805.1 of Cantharis rustica. Classification (NCBI taxonomy): domain Eukaryota; kingdom Metazoa; phylum Arthropoda; class Insecta; order Coleoptera; family Cantharidae; genus Cantharis; species Cantharis rustica. Next base: position 45,600,711 of record OU426879.1, read on the forward strand.
AAAAAGCATCTCAAACTCAATCCGGATCGGCAAAAAAATTGAAAATGAGTTTTTAACAGCTAAGACCCCTTTTTTCGTAGACCAAGTCACATATATTGAATATAATTAATATAATATTATAATTCAAATATTTTTACTTATATTACAGCTTCAGTGATGTATGTATTGTAATGATATTTCTTTTTGCAATGCGTGGCAAACTTCAAAATAACCACCAATCTCTACGGCTTCCAAGTCGGAGAGCTAAGACTTCTCAGGAGCGGGTTCAAAATTCCAAAATAAATTACCAATCAACGAAATCCAATTTAAATAAGATTCTGATCAATCCAAAGAATTTAATAAATTCTCCAAATTAAATCCTCTTCAAAAATAATTAAAATAAAAATGCATGTCCAAAAATTAAATTATTCCAAAATAAATTCTTGTTTCGTAAATAAATTCAAATTTAATTCAATGTAAAACCTTACTGCGCTCGTACTTTTAACTTTTACGCGTATCCAAATCGCCTTGTTATCACCATCTGGCCACACGCTCGTACAAATGCAAATGTAACTTTTAATTCTTCCAATTTTAAACCAATTTCAACTTTACATAATTCAGATCCAATTTTTAATTTCAATTGCTCTTTCCAAATTTTACCAAATCAATTAAATCAATCCAAACTACTAATTCAATCAAAACCATCAAATCAACTACCGCTCGGTAGCAAAATTATCCAAAAATTACGCAATAATGCATTCGCATCAAAATTCACTTTATTCAATCAAAAATAATTCAGTACTCACAAATATCATTCACAATTTTAAACTTATATCAAAAAAATCTCAATAATCGCCTCGAGCTAACATGACACAACATGCTCGGGCGGGCGCTGTCGGCGCAAAAGCCAATATCCTCGTCGATTCGCCTCCACCTGTCTAATTCTCCAATCTTACAACTTAAAATTATTTAAAACAAAATAAAACTTTCATCAAAATGTACGGGGTAGGTGCGAATCCTCTTTTTCACCACAGTATATACGTGGCGTACGTATGCATATGATGACAATTCCAACTTTTCCAACTTTTTGAATCGTTATATCTCAGAAACGGTGGCTCTTAGGAAAAAAGTATTCATTCATTTTTTATAGATAATTATATGATCTACAATTTAGTCTAAACTTATTTTATGATAAAACTTACAGTTTTGCAGAAAATCACGAATACCAATTTTTTTGATCTTTGACCTCGAATAACTTTTTTTCCACGTACCGGATCGATGAGGACTTTTTAAATTTCATTTATAATTATGTTTTGAACAATTTTACCAATTTTCAGCTTTTTGCAAATTACTGTACCTTCACTCTAATTTTTTGTACTAATTTGACCGGACTATAGGTTATTTTAGAGTTTTATTAGGAATCTTACTTGGACAGAAAATGAAAAGATCAAACTTTTGGAAGCTCTCCGAAAATATGGAGTTCACAATTTGGAAGTTATAGCAGACCATGTTGGTTCCAAAACAGTTGCAGAAGTTAAGTATGCAATTTACTTATACGAAAATGCCGCCAGAGAATCTCTGAAAGAAGTTTGCTCTGCAAGTAGAAATGCACCAATTGATCAATGAAAAATAATAAATAAAATAAAAATAATAAAATAGATAAAAATAATGATGATTATAACAAATATTGAATTGAACAAGTTCGATTCGAAAATACAAAATTACTCCTCACATTTCAGTGTATTCTGCCAATATCAAAAACTGAACTATTAGCAAAAATATATTCAAATACAAAGATCTAAAAATATCGTTATTTATTATTTACATTAGAAAATATTTTTGTGTAAAAAATTTAGATTTGTGTTTATTTTCAAAATAAACCAGTTACTCAGACTACGTCAACATTATTGATCTAGGCAGCTCAGGGTTGACAGCTAAATTTTTTGATGATTTTGTGATATCGATAGTCAAAATTTTAGTAAAATGAAATTGAAAGAATCTGATGAAACGAAAAATTCAAACAAATCCGAAGAACCAGAAGATTGCTGTGGCAAACCAAAACGGAAACGACGCTGCGATGCTGGAAAAAAACGGGGACCAAATAAAAAAAAGCGTGGCTGCCCTCGTCCTCCATCGTGTGGTAGACACGCAGTAGACTCTGATAATGGAGAAATGTCTGACAGTAATTATTCATCATGTTCCACAATTTCACTCGACTATAAACGTCGCCGTAGAAATTATAATCAACGCTAACGTACCTCTAGAAATTAACCTAATGTGTATTATATTATGAACAATAAAATTTATATCTTTAAATTAATTTTTACTTCTAGCCTTGGATATTTAACATTATTTGACTAAAAAAAATATTGTAATTCTAAAAAATCAGAATTTGTCCAATTTGGTCAAAAATTGGAAGGGATTATTTTTTTGCCTTTTTGCAAAAATCAAATTTTAACAAGCTATTTTTGCAATTTTCTTGAAAAGAAAGTCCCACAAAAGAAATGTTAAATAGCAACCTATAGTCTGTTTTTTTTTAAGAAAAATATTGGAATTTGTACTAAAGCGACGACCTTGAAATGTAAACCAATGAAATTGCTTTGACGTTAGACTATATTTACAATAAGGAAATTTTTGCGATTGAAGTGCTATGCGTGTTGCCTAAACTGAACCGAGATCGAATAGACGTAGTTATTTGGTTATAACCAGGGCTCGGAACTTTATGCGCTAAAAAACAATAAAATATGTGCATACGTATGCGCTAAAAAATAGTAAAATATGCGGTATAATATGCAGTAAAAATTAGGATAATATTATGCAAAATTTATACAAAATTTTGCTTAATCTTAAAATGACAAATAAAGAAAGTTGTAACTGTGAACATTTATTGAAGAAACAAAATCAATATTAAAAATAAAAAATAAACTTTGGAAAATCAAAATAATACATTATGCAACCAGAGAATAAAGTGACTAATTTTTGACCAGAGGGTCAAGGTTTGTTTGCACGAGGCTTTAGCCGAAGGCAGCAATTACCTTCAGGTTAAAAGCCACTTTATCCCCGAGGACCATATACTATTTTTGCAATTGCGAAAGGTTAAGTAGAAACTCTACCAATTACGAAACTTAAAGCAAAAGTTTCAATTTTTTAAATCAAATTTTTTCTAGTAGTCATGTTACAAGTTTAGTAAAACTTGGTTTAATTTATAAACGATGTTTAAAAACGTAGGTGTTTTTAAATTATTTTAATACCAACATACAAATTACTGCTAAACTAGTAAAAATAAACAGTAATTTGTATGGTTGGTATTAAAATAATTTTAAAAAACTACATTTTTAAACGTTGTTTATAAATTAAACCAAGTTTTACTAAACTCGAAATTAAACTCACACTGTACAAGTGGCCGGAAATCAACAAAATATGCATATGTTCTTAAACCTAAAATATGCGAGTTTGTCTAAAAAGTAACGAAACATGCAAAATTATGCGACAAAAACTTTTATATTTGACATGTAGGTAATATGAAACGAATTTTTGACTAACCACAATTGCAATATGCACTTTTCAAACAAATATGTAAAAGCCTAAGGTTCCGAGTCCTGGTTATAACATTTCGCTTTTTTGTGGTGAATATTTAATATTATTACAAGATTAAGGGCCGTTATATTCACCTCCTCGTAAAGTGTCTTGTAGTTATCTGTTCGATAACTTTAAAAGTGACTTGTAAAAAATTTGGGTATATTCAAATAAATATATCTGTCTTGTAACTACTTGCAACTTATTACGCATAGTTGATGTTTTCTTCGAGATAGTACAATATTGAATAGGAGATAGCGCTATTATATTCTCAAGATAGAAAGAGATAGTATTTTGACGTAATTGTGACAGCTGAAGTTTGTAAATTTTTACAAGTAATTTACAGCCGTGGTCATAAAGGCACCCTATAAAATCACGGATTTTTAACCTTTTCAGACTCAGGGTACACTATAGTGTACTCGCGTTTTATTAAATTATTTTGAAGTTTATGATGACAAACTTATATGTTAGATAGAAATTATTTTTTGAAAGAAAGAATTATTGAATTCCTCGTAGTTCTTTCATTGAAAAATGATTGCTATTTAGCATTTAAGTCTGTCACCAACTACAAAATAATTTAATAAAAGGTACACACCCTGGGTTTAAAAGGGTTAACTAATAAACTTGACAAAAATATTTTTAACAGGTAGTTGTAACCCAGATGCAATTATAATGCATAATTTAAAAAACTTGGCACGATGTAAGTTATTATTTTGATCGTTATTCTGCATATCTTCCGTAAAAATTCGTGAAATCTGTTTTTAGTATTATATGAACGGAAATATATAATATTTTCGTCAATTTCGTCTAAGATCAGATAAATATCGTCGATAAGACACATTTTAAAAAATTATAAAATACAAAAAATACACACCATTTATAAATGTTAAGTTCAAATCTCACTTGTAACGTTTTACTTGGTACTCCAAGTGACTTGTAACTTATATTACTCGTAACTCGTATTTACGAGACGATTGCCGCTATTGGTAGGTGAATATACGTTTACTAATAACTAAGTTCCTTGTAACGCTATTAGCCACTTTACGAGGAGGTGAATATATCGGCCCTAAGTACTATTTAAATTATATGAAGTTTCCCGGTGTACATTAGACCTTGCAAACGACACGCCATATTATTCATATCTTAGATCGACTATAGATTTAAACCTTTTATTGTCTAAAATCAACGGCTTTCGAGTTATGAATTCAAGTAAAAAAGTGTTGAAAATATCAGTTTTTTTTGATTTTTTTCAAAACTTATCTTTTAAACGAAACATTTTACAAAAAATCTGAAGCCCCATTCCGGATAGGAAATTTAACGGACTACAACTTTTGTCTAGTAAAAATTTTTGAAAAACCAATCCATTTCACAGAAAATAATAAACAAGGCAGCTACAAAAAAAATTAAATTCACGTAATATTTTATCTAAAATAATTATGTAGATCACTAAAAATCTTTGGATTTCAGCTTTTTTTAACCGTATTTTAACTAATCCTAATTTTAACAATATACCCGGTTTGAAACCAGAGCTTTTTCTCCATTTCAGATCACAAAAAATAAAGTTGGTTTCAAACAACAAATTCAAAGTTAGAGAACTTTTAAAATAGAGTGTATTGTATATTTTTATTTAAAAAAAAAGAAACCAGTTACTCGGGCTACGTCAACGTTGTTAATACGAAGCTGAGCGGTGTTGACAATTTAAATTTTTGATATTTACTACCTGTTTAAAATTTTAGTGAAATGAAATTAAATAAAATATCGAAACCCAAAGAAACCAATAAAACCGAAGATGCAAATAAAACCGAAGAACCGAAAGATGGCTGTTGTAAACGAAAACGACGCTGCGATGCTGGAAAAAAGCGGGGGCCAAATAAAAAAAAGCGTGGCTGTCCTCGTCCTCCATCGTGTGGTAGACAGGCAGTAGACACTAATAATGGAGAAATGTCTGACAGTAATACATCGCATTCCTCAATTCGTGGTTCACCCGATAAGAAACGTCGTCGTAGAAATCCCAGTAATCGCCGTAACACTAAAAATTAACCTAATGTGTACTATATAAACATTAAAATTTATATATTTAAATGGCTTTTTACTTCTAGCCCAAGACATTTAGCATTTGATCTAGAAAACAATATTGTAAATCTGAAAATTGGCTTAAAGAATTTTCAATCATTTAAGGCTTTCTGAATATCAAAATGTGTCCAATTTAGTCGAAAATTGATGGAGATACTATGATGCCATTTTGAGAGAAGCAAATTTCGACTCACTATTTTTGCAATTTTTTGTCGGCCAGATTTTCAAAATAAAAATCGCATAATCCTTTTGAATCTTCGGGCTAGTACTTTGAATAACGAATGACTTGATTAACTTTCGATAAAATTATTGAAACTATGTACATATAGATATAAGTAATGCAAAAAAATTTTTATATAAGCTGAAAAATAAATGTGTCTTCTTTTATTGTACACTATCATAACTTAGCTAATGATTATCATTTCAACCATTTAGTTTCTTAAATAAACATATTTTAAAATTACTTGTTTTGGGAAAATTTCGAAAAATGTCTGAAAGTTTCAGTATTTTCAAAATGACGAATTTTTCGGCAGAAAATAATGAAATGTTTTTTTAACTTCAGCTTTTTTGCGAACAAATTACATGTGTTGAAAAAATAATGTTACCTAATTTATGTCATTTTTAACATAACAGAAATTGCCAGCGCCGTCCTAAGATAAACGACGCTCTTGGGCTAAAATTAATGCACCCCTCTTCAAAACAAAACACAAATACAAAATAGAAAAAGTCAATCTATTACTATTACCCTAAACGAAAACATAAAATTTATACAAAAATAAAACATATATACAGAGTCTCGCCGGATACACTTTACATAACTTAGGTGGTGATAGAAGACATTTTTCTAATAAATATTTTTAACAAATTCTTTTTTATCAATTCAATCCTTCGAGAGTTAGTCCTCTTTAAAGCATTTCTTTTAATTTCCACTTTCACGTCTCACGTGGCCATCGCCCGGAAAATATTAATTTTTTATTAAAAATGGATTAGTACTTTTTTAAAAAGCGTGAAGTAATCTACAAACTAGATTTAACCATTTTTTGTCTAAAATCAACGGCGTTCGAGTTATGAATAAAAGTAGGTAAAAACGTGTTGAAAAATTTGAGCTTTCTTTTATTTTGGTTTGTTTCAAAACTCTGTATCTTTTAAACGAAAAATTTTACACAAATTTTGACGTCCCATTCCCGATAGGAAATTTAACGGACTATAACTTTTGTATAGTAAAAATTTTTGAAAAACCAATATATTTCACAGAAAATCATAAAATAATAAACAAGGCAGCTACAAACCAAAAAATTAAATTCACAAAATTTTTATTTTTATTTAAAAATCATTTTATTAATTAATACATCTTTTAAAACAATCACGACTATGCATTGAAAATGAGGGTAGTCATTTTGAAGATTTACTTAAATAATGTAATAGTTTAACCTTAATAAAATAATTTTTCAATAAAAATTTAAATTTAAATATAAATAAAAATTAATACATCTTTTAAAACAATCACGACTGTGTATTGAAAATGAGGGTAGTCATTTTGAAGATTTACTTAAATAATATAATAGTTTAACCTTAATTAATAAAATAATTTTTCAATAAAATTAATTAATTTAATTTTTTGTTTTGTAGCTGCCTTTTTTACTATTTTCTGATTTTCCGTGAAAGGAATTGGTTTTTCAAAAAATATTATTAGACAAAAATTGTAATCCGTTGAATTTCCTATCCGGAATAGGGTGTCAGAATTTTTGTAATATAAAATGTTTCGTTTAAAAGATACAAGAGTTTTGAAAATAACCAATTGTTAGAAACCATTTTGAGTGACCGTCGCCCTGTGACGTTGTTCCCTAAGTTCATTGATCATTTTACAAATTAAGGGCGGTAGAAAATACCGACAGACCAGCAACGGCATCCGACCTAGGTTCACGTGTTCTTAAGATATTATATGTAAAATATAAAATAAACTTTGTGCTAGAAATCGTGTGTTTAATTAATTAATTAATATTACTCATTTATTCGTAAAACAATATAAACAAATCTCGAAATTTTTATACTTGGTCAAGGATCGAACTTATAATTTCAAATTATCAACAAAATCTGATATCTTCTAATCCACACGTCGTTCTTTTAAATATAATTTCATAAATCCAAATATTTCAATTAAATTACTATCAAGTCCAAAATTAAAATTACCCTCAATCAAACAAAAATTACTCATAAAAAAATTAAAATTTAATCAATGCAAAAAAATTTAAAAATCTCGGCGGCGACCACTTTTGACCAGAAACACTCTCAATCAAAATTCGAATCACAATACTCAAAAACTATTAAATAAAAAATATTTCTTACAAAATATCGAAAATCCACAGAGCCAAAAATCAATCGACCGCACCGGCGGCAATCTTTGGCAAAAAAGCTCCTACTCTTTTCAACCTTCCGCCAACCTTACATTTACAAAATAAAATTAATAAAATTTACAAATTTTCATCAAGGGACTAAACCATTTTGTAACACGACAGTATAATAATTATTCTGTTTTGTGAACTGAGAAGATGGCGCAGCGCTTCATCGCCCTGCCGTACCAATCGCCACTGATATTATGATCTTAATATTTATATTGTTTTACTCTTGCTCACACTGGGTTAACTAAGTTCAAATAAGTTCAAAATACAATATGCCCTTAATATCTGTGAAACTGCATTTTATAAAAAAGAAAATATTACCTGTGATTAGAGATGGTAAGCACAAAGCTAGCATAAAAATTCCTAAAAATATTTTTTTATTAAAATTTTTGTAATTATTTCCTGTTTAGTACTTTCTTATGCCCTGGTAAATGGAAAAATATAATTTTTTGGATTTTTAATTTTAGTGAATTTAGCGAGGTAGTATCAAGAAAAGTGTTCGAGTATTTCGTAAAAATTATGGGAGAAAGTAAAAGTTTAACGACTGAAATTCGTGCGAATGTGCTTCTTTTATACGGTGAAAAAAAATCGGAAACAGAAATTTCAGAATATTTAAAAATTTCGAAGACTACAGTACATAGTGCAACCGGTACTGACAAGGAGAGTAGGACTTTAAAATACACCACAAATTAGACAAAAAATTAATGAATTTATAGTAGGATTTGGCGTAAATTGCAAATATATAAACTAATTTTTAAGGATCATTTAAAAATACGCGTAAAAACAGCCAAAATGTGCAATCGTACATTTCATTTATTAAAGAATTTTTGGGTATAATTTACACTTGAAAATTACATGTGTAGAAAATAAAGAACTAGGAGAACTATTAATTACCCGGGAGTTGTCAGCCAATTTTTACCACGATTAGATGACTAGATTTTAGGGTAGAGATCCGAGATTTGCGGTGGTTGCGTTTGTTAAAACTGGCTCTACGCTCCAGGCCGTTTTGACAACCTCCTGTACTCACTAAAAATATCCCCCTAGACCAGTCCTACTCGGCAAATAAATTTATAACATAATGTTATCAGTAATAAATTGTAATCCAACTGTGGGTAGCCCCGCTGACACAGATCTGGCAGGCCAAGAAGTGCGACTCAAGCTGAGAATTAACGTACGTTTAGTATTACTATCTAAATGTAATCGAATATTGACGATACCTGAATTTAATCGGCGCTATAAAAATTTCGTTTCTGGAAGTACAGTAAAAATTTGGCGGTGTTGCCAAACGAAAATCACTTTTAAAACCAAAAAACAAGAAGATACGACTACAGAGGGTACTAGCTTATAAGAATTAGACAGCAGAATAATGGAATGCCATGTTGTGAAGTGGAGAATCCAAGTTTGAAATGTTTACTCAAACACGAAAAATTTATGGTAATCACTGCATCGAAAGAATGTTACAGGACTGTATTGTACCTCCGTTATGATAGAAGAATGCTTCTCGGCTGCTGGCCGAAAACAGGCGAATTCACATGTTAATAATTTAAAATACTACTAATTTTATTAAGTTTGGGTAATTAAATGAAACATTCAATTTTAGCACACCTTGATAAAATCGCAGGCAAGTCCACAGTAAAGTAAGATAAACATAATATGAAGATAAATGAGATGAATATACTCGACTTAGAACGTTGAAGGTCTTTTATAATATAATAAATAATATGAAAATATCAAGTTGGTATTTATGTTAGTTACCTTCCATCTGTTTTACATTTGTAATTTTCGACTAGGTTATTTTATAGTTTTATTATGAATCTTACTTGGACAGAAAATGAAAAGATCCAACTTTTGGAAGCTCTCCGAAAATATGGAGTTCACAATTTGGAAGTTATAGCAGACCATGTTGGTTCCAAAACAGTTGCAGAAGTTAAGTATGCAATTTACTTATACGAAAATGCCGCCAGAGAGTCTCTGAAAGAAGTTCGCTCTGCAAGTAGAAATGCACCAATTGATCAATGGTTAAATATTTAAAAAAAAATACCTCCGATCACTTATGCTTCAAAAGATATTGTGACCGCCTTTAGATTGATTGCACAGTATGAAGAATCACAAGAGTCCGAAGTAAATTTAAGCGACTGCTATGATTTTATAGCGGATTTGATGTCTGGAAACGCGCCTAAGAAGTTAAATGAAGAAACCGAAAAGTTTGTGTTACTGTGTATGACGAAACTATCTTCATTAATAAATGAACAGGACAACACCAAAGAGAAAAAGTTTTTGGAAAATCTGAAATATAACACTGTCATGAAGCAATCTTATGTTTGTAAGACGATAAATGCACCTGTTATCCTTGACCCTTCGCTCAATTTACTTAAGGTCCCTAAAGAGCTTCTACAAATGAAAGAAACTCACCAAATTTAATCAATTTCTCATGAATTTTGTAATATTTGGTTAAGAGAATAAAAAAATTATTTTTGAAATTGTAGTTTGTTATTGTCATGCATCTTTGTTTTATTTACATCATTTTTTGTTGCCATAGGCAGTTACGCAAGAGCTTTCGGGATCAGCTTCAAGATCAGGGTAAATCGCAAACAAAAATCTTTCACCGATTTACCCTTCGATTGCAATTTAACCGAAACAAGTTTGCACTTTTAAGTCAGCAACTTTCTACCTCTTTTTTTAACATGGTAATTCTTATGATAAAAATGATACAATTTTTTCTATTTCTTATTATTTTGGCAGTGTTTCAAGTGCAAGCTCGCTCCATTTTTATTTTACAATTTTTACCAAAAAAATGTATTCTTTTAATTGTATATTACATAAAAAAATATTTAAACATTTAATTTATATTATTTGATAATTTAATTAGAAAAATGGTTTATATACACATTTGATACAAAATTTCACTTATTTAGCTTATATAATTTTATCTAAATCTAATTAAACATTATAGTGCTCCAACTAAATATACATAAAGTAAATAAACGCGACTTTAAAATATATTCTGTTCTATTATAATAAATTAATCAAATATTTCCTTGTGTCAGTTATTTTCAGTCTTTTAAGCTGTAGGTCACACAGTTCGTTTGGTTCAGTTTTACTTAAAACTTTGTGGCCTGTACTTAATGTTTTTTTGTCTGCGTTAAATTTACAAGTGGGTCAATAAATTTGATTCTTTACAATAAGCTTACTTTAAAAATACATCGATTTTTTACCAGAAATTTCTAAATAAATAAACAAATTTGAGAAAAAAAATGTGTGAAATACTTGCTTGCTTGAAATACTTATGCCCGGTTTCTCCATCGCGTCTTAAGTTCCAGGTAGAGCTTAAGCCGCAGCTTAAGTTGTGACTGCTGCTTAAACCGCTGCACCATTAGAGCTTAGCAACGGTTACGTCTCAAGTTCGACCTTAAATGTAAGGTGTCGATTTCGACGACTTAAGACGTAGATCACAACCTATAACGATAGTTGCTAATATAAAATTATTTAGTCGAGCGTAAGTGTTTTATGTTTTTAAATAAGAATATGAATTGTGTTAAAAAATTTTACTTGCTCTATAGTCAGGTCATTTATTACTATTTTTGAGCGTATTTGTTCTTGTCCTCTGAATGCCATCACTTTTGTTTTATTTGAAGATATTACCATATTGTATTCTTTTATGGTTTAGCTCAGTTTAAAAAGTGCGTGCTGTAGTGTGTTTTCACTGATATGGCTTGGTCGTTCGCAAAAAGCATGATTATTTGAAAATCTTGGATGTTCAGATTTATTGTGAGCAAGGTATCTGTTCTTTCCATTTACGTATACTTCTTAAAAGTCACAATGTCAATATTTAAAGAGGCCGACATTCCCAATAAAATTGAAAAATTCAGTTATATAAACAGTACAATAAAAACAAGGTTCAAGGATAAAACTAATCAAATTACTGCGTTGAAAGTCGATAAGACATGAGGTTCCTACGGGCAGTAGCAGGATACCAAAACACAGATCAAGAAGAAATACTGATATAAGAACCGAATTGAATTATCTACAGTATCAACGAAAAAATAAAATAACTATAGAAAAGCATGGAAAGATACCTTGATATAATGGATCAGTCCCAACTGCCGAAGAAAATGTTTCAATACAGGCCGAGAGGAAGGCCGCCCCAGAAAAAGTTGAAGCAACCAATTCGAGTGAATTGGTTTACTAGTGACGGACTACCAGTCTAAAACTTGCAGATAATGATTATCATGAAATGTGTATAGACTTGATAGATGTCGATAGAGTGGACATTATTGATAATGTTGAAGAGATTCAAATAATCATAATTATTATTCCGATGAAGAATTTTTTAAAAGGTTTGGGTTAACTAAACCTATTGCTTCAATTTTAATAGTGGAAATTCAAGAACAGCTTGCAAATAGAACGAATGGGTATCTTGTTTTTTTATTCTAATTTTATACTTATTCCATTTTAATGTTAAAATTTTTCAGAAATAATTATGTTTGTTCTAAAGATCAACTTTTAATAACTTTGCGTGTATATGCTACTGGTGGCCATTTAATGACAATTGGAGATTATATTCATTGTGGCAAATCTACTGTCTCTTGAATTGCAGCAAGAGTAGAACTATTGCTCAACTTTCAAAGAAATATATAATACATTTGCCAATAAATAATGCAGAACTTGCCAAACCTAATCTGTATAATCGTAAAATATCAATCATTTAATAATGTAAAAATCTGTTTTGTTTTGGTATTGTCAGTGTCACTTGCAATTTTATTAGATTTTACGGCGTTGCCAAATTGACTGTCGGCTAAGCAATTGCCCAGATAAGGCGACGTAATAATATTTTGGTGCAACTCGACTTAGGCTTCAGCAAGAGCTTAGACGCGGTTAGACCTTAGCTAGGCAACAGCTTAAGATGCGATTGAGAAACCGGGCATTAATAAATTTTCAGTTAGATTGTTATTATTGTAACGAAAATTAAAACGTTTATTTATTTCTAAAGGGCTAATACAAATATTTACAGATACGATTAATAACAATTACTAAACTAATATTAACACTAACACTAATTACACTACAATTTATTTACACTATAATTTATATTTAACACTAGGTCTATATTTATTTAAACACTCGGTATAACGTTATCACTTCACTGTATTTATGTTCACTTGATTTAGGTTAACAGTCGCGCGTTCAAACTGGAATTGATTGTGACAGGAAATCGCGCTGCATTTATACTTAAATGCAGCCTTCCAGAATATTCCATAACCATCCAGGAATTTCCAGGTGCTTCCACGCATTTTCTAGAGCGTACATTCATCTATATTTGAATGACTAATGCCGTTATCATATATGACTCATCACACATGACGTCATACATTAGTCATCAAATATAATTAGACGTTCTTTCGTAACACTGCCCCCTCCTTAAATCTGTTCTGTCCCAGAACAGCGGAAACTTGACATCTATAGAAGGGATCGTGGCGGTAGCGGCAATTGTTACCATTTCTGCATACTCCTTGGCGGTAAAAATAACAGTCGACGCTCTTCTGCTCCTTTGGTGTACTGCTTGGATTGTAACTGCAGACCAATATTTGAACTTCCGTTCCTTGGAACACGACCTCTAGCATGTTACGGACAGTCCTCCAGTCTAATTGGTCTAAACCGCAGCCAAGCTTGGGCACCGCCAGCTTCTTGATGTTACGGCTTATCATATCCCTGCGAAGCTCCAACAAAGTTTTCCATAAGTCCTTATAGCTGGGTTTTTGATGGGAAAACCTCTTGGTTACCAAGTAGTAAATCGATCGTTGTTGGTCACGTAGCTTCAGGGTTTTACCGACAGCAAGTTGCTGTGATTGAAGCTCATCCAAACGTCCAAACTTTTTCTTGAATACCACGGCGATTCCACGGGACATGCGAAGATCTTGGGCCACGCAGTGCGCGAGTGAGTAGTCCTTTGGTACGTCGAAAAGATCTTGTTGCACTTCAGTTGTAACTCTAAATCTTGCTTTGGCGGTACCTTTGTAGGTGGCCATAAACTTCTCAAAATTTAATCCTTGAAGATGGCTTCCAGATCTGTTAGTTATTTTTCTTATTTTGGCATCTTCTTCTGAATCGCTGTTGTTATCACCAGCATACGGGGCTAACCGGTTGACGTGAACCACCTTTGGCTTGCCTCTTGGTGGTCTTCGAATTCGATATATGACATCGTTGATTTTGGTAACTATTTCGTATGGGCCTTCCCACTGTCTTTGCAGTTTTGGTGACAATCCACGCTTTCTTTGTGGATTATGGAGCCACACCAAATCACCAGGCTGAAAGCCACCTTCTTTTGCCTTCACGTCATATTGGGTTTTCATCCGATCGCTGGCCAACTGGATATTCTTCCGAACGGCATCATGAATGTCGTGCATCTTTTTCTTCAATTTTTCAACATAATCGTCCCCAGCAACTTCTTCTCCAGGTTTGCTCCCAAACTGAAGATCGCATGGCAAGCGTACCTCACGTCCAAACATTACACAAGCTGGTGTTTGTTTAGTGGTTTCGTGAACGGATGACCGGTAACTCATCAGGAACAGATGTAAATATTGGTCCCAGTCCCGTTGATGTTCTGAGACTACCTTAGCGAGGTACCTTCCCATTGTTCGGTTCATTCGTTCGACCATGCTATCTGATTGAGGATGAAGAGGTGTTGTTCTGGTCTTCTTAATACCCAGCATGCGACAGACATTCTGAAATAACGCTGACTCGAAGTTTCGACCTTGATCGGAGTGTAGCTCTAGAGGGACTCCAAATCGGCAAAAGAGCTCTTTCACCAGTACATCCGCGACAGTAACAGCCTCTTGGTTAGGTATTGCATAGGCTTCAGTCCATTTAGTGAAATAATCCATCGCCACCAAAATGTACTTGTTCCCGGCGTCGGTTTCAGGGAATGGACCCGCGATGTCGATTGCCACTCTCTCAAATGGACTTCCCACATTATACTGTCTCATCGGTGCTTTGCGCCTTCCCAATGGTCCGTTTTTCGATGCACATAGAGTGCACTTGCGGCACCACTCCTTCACGTCTTCTTTGCAGTTCACCCAGTAGAACCTTTCCCTAACTTTTCCTAGGGTCTTCTTTATGCCGAAGTGTCCTCCCGAAGTTCCATCATGCAAATGCTGCAACACTTCCGACACTCGGCTTCTCGGCACTACCAGCTGAAGTTTACACTCAGTGCCACTGTCGTTCTCCAAGCATCGCTTCAGAAGGCCATCTTCTAATTTTAAGGAGTCCCATTGGGCCTAATACGCTTTGACGTCACTATTCAGGGCGCTTACTTCTTCCCAAGGCGGCCGTTGTCCTTCGACTTTCCAGTCCAAAATAAATTTTAGGTCCGGGTCGTTTTCTTGCTCCCGAAGTAACTGTTCAGGTTGCCAATTATCATCGGTTACAGTAGTTCTTCGGAGAAAGTTGACTTTTTCTTCCAGCCGCGAGCAATGATTGGAGTTTCCTGGACATGGTCGCCTGGACAAGGCGTCTGCATTGCGATGACTTGTTCCTGCACGATGTTCGGTGTCGAAGTCATATTCCTGCAATCGCTCGATCCACCTTGCCACTTGTCCTTCTGGATTTTTGAACTGTAGAAGCCATTTTAACGCGGCATGGTCCGTCCTTAGCTGAAATTTCCGTCCGTACAAATACTTGTAAAAGTGTTCGGCGGACTTAACAACGGCTAACAGCTCTCTCCTAGTTACGCAATAGTTTCTTTCAGGTTTTGACAAAACTTTGCTGAAGTAACCGATAATCTTTTCTTGTCCATTTTGAATTTGGGAAAGGACGCCTCCTATGGCCAAGTTGCTTGCATCGGTGTCCAATATGAATTTTCCGTCTGCTTGGGGATAGCTCAAAATGGGCGCGCTGACTAACGATTGCTTCAGCTGTTTAAAAGCTTTGTTACAGTCTTCAGTCCAGGTGTAACTGCGTCCATTTTCGGTCAACTTGGTCAATGGCTTGGCAATATTAGCAAATCCAGGTACAAAACGTCGGTAATACGTACACAACCCCAGAAAACTGCGGAGCTGATGTTGGTCTTTTGGGATTGGCCATTCTTCTACTGCTTTGATTTTGTCTGGGTCAGCCTTTACACCGTTTCTGGATACAACATGTCCAAGATATTTTACTTCTGTCCGAAAAATGTGGCATTTCTTTGGGCTCAACTTCAGATTAGCCCCTTTCAATCGTTGGAACACTTCTTCCAAATTTCTCAAGTGTTCCTCAAACGATTTTCCAACCACAATTATGTCATCCAAATATACAAGACACGTTTTCCATGACAATCCTCTCAAGATTGTCTCCATCAAACGCTCGAAGGTGGCCGGAGCATTACACAATCCAAAGGGCATTACGGTGAATTGCCATAATCCATTTCCGATGGTAAACGCAGTTTTCTTGCGGTCACTGGGTTCCTAATCCACTTGCCAATATCCACTCTTCAAATCCAAAGTAGAAAACCATTTTGAACCGGAGAGGGTATCCAAGGTGTCGTCAATTCGGGGCAGCGGGTAGCTGTCCTTTTTTGTCACAGCGTTCAGCTGTCTATAGGCAACGCAAAATCTTGTAGACCCGTCCTTCTTCTTTACTAAGACGACTGGAGACGCCCATGGACTACGTGATGGTTCGATCACCCCTTTTCCATGTCTTCAATGATCTTTTCGTGATCTTTTCAATGATCAATGGAAGCCGTCTCGGTGTTGTCTTATGGGTTGGGCACTTCCAACATTGATTTTGTGTTTTACCACCTGAGTTCGTCCTTTTGAAATTTCATTCAAGGCAAACACGTCGTGGTACTTCTGGATTAACTTCTTCACCTCGTTCACTTTGCCTTGATCGAGATTCTTGCACGAAGAAGTCAGCATGTTTACTAATTGTTGGGGGCATTTATTTTTAGGACTTTCTTCGGTATTTCCTAAACACCTCGCAATGTGAGATACCACCGTACATTGTCCCACCATCGTGTTTTTCTTCAAGGATACCGAGTTAGGGTTGGTGTTAAGAATTCTTACCGGGACTGTCTCCATAACTTTTACTAGAGCCTTGCCAACCAACAAACCTTTGCCGAGCGCTCCATTATTGGTTGGTTCGATGGCACGGATATAGCCCTTCCGGAGATTTCCATCCAGGCTTCCCATCACGATACTCTCTGTTCTTCCCGGTAAGATAACATCTTCGGTTAACAAAACTCGTACCGCTGCGTCTTCTGACGAATGGAATTGAATTTCTTCACCATCAACTCCAAGTACATCATTTTTCATATCCAAATGGAACCCATATTTTCTTATAACGTCCATTCCCAGGATAACGTCATCAGTAATGTCAGCCACGATTACTTGATGGTTGAATGCCTTGCTTCCTATTTCCATGTCCACAGAAATCTTTCCATGCGTAGGGATTTCTTCGCCCGTTGCAGTTCGAAGACGCATCGCTACCGGTGATGTTTTTCCGCATCCTTGTACTACGTCGGGCCGTACGATTGTTTTTGTTGCCCCCGTATCAATCAGTAACTGGAAGATTTTTTTATTTATTTTACCGTCGATGTAAATACTGTTTATTGCATCAGTCGGTGATGCAGCACAGATGGTAATTTCTGGGACACTGTTGGTAGAGGTCGGCGTTTGTCCCTTCTGGCCGACCCATTCTAGTTTTCCTGCGGCTTTCTCGGTTCTTTTCTTGGCTTAGGGCAGCGGCGTTGAACGTGACCAAATTCATTGCAGTTCCAACATCTAGGTCCTGTTCTTTGCGATGGACGATCACGAGGAATACGCCGGAGTTCTTATAAAATTTCGCCGGATTCAGCCAACTTTTGTTCCGGTTCCTCCGTAACACCTCGTACTCGGTGATTTCCTCGTTGAGATGTCTGCTTTGCCGTCTCGAATTCCAACGCGTGCGCTAATGCGTCATCTAACCTATTGTGCCGAGCTAGCTTTAGCGCCTGCTGCGTTTCACTGTCTCTGATACCATCTATAAAGGTTTGCACTGCCAATTTCTCCAAGAAAGTATCCGGCGCGGTAGGGTAGGCTAGCCTCACCAATCGTGAAATATCGGCTTCGAACTCTTGCAGGCTTTCAGCAGATTTCTGACAACGGTTCTTCACCTGTGCGTGGTAAACCTGCTGAAGATGGCCGTTTCCGTACCGTTTTTCTAGCCGCGATATCAGCTGTCCATATTCTTGTTGTTGACAATCGGGGATAGTTTGCAGGATGTTGAGTGCTTCTCCCCGTAAAGCGACGACCAGCGAAATAGCTTTCTCCAAATCGTACCATCCATTGACACTGGCTGCCGCTTCAAACTGTTTATGGTACGTGGACCTAGGTACCTTTCCATCAAACGTTGGTGGTTTTACTTTTATCTTGGCAATATTGGCTTCATTGTCCGATTTTACCACCGCCGTTAGGTTTCTTACAGTAGTTGTTTCTTCGTCCGGGCAGATGCTTCCATTGATTATTGTCTCGAGAAGTTGTATTCTCTCGGCAGTTTTTTTATTTTCTTCTTCCAATTTCTTAACGTTTTGTTCCGTTTTTCTAGAATTTTCTTCCATTTTTTGTTCCATAGTCTTGGAATTTTCTTCCATTTTTAGTTCTAGAATCTTGGAGTTATTTTACAATTTTTCTTCAAGTTTTTCTTCCAAATCTTTTAACTTATCTCCTAAGATTTCTCTAATTTCTTGGAAGTTTTCTTCCATTTTCCTAGAATTCTCTTCGATTTTTTCTTCTAGAGTCTTAAAATTGTCTTTTAATTTCCGTCTCCATTTTCGCACTTTCCGACCGGGTAACCGGCATTCACTCGCGAATACAAACTAGTTAATCACTACTGTCTTTCAGCCCTTTACGCGTTAAACCTCACACCTGACACCAATGTAACGAAAATTAAAACGTTTATTTATTTCTAAAAGGCTAATACAAATATTTACAGATACGATTAATAACAATTACTAAACTAATATTAACACTAACACTAATTACACTACAATTTATTTACACTATAATTTATATTTAACACTAGGTCTATATTTATTTAAACACTATAACGTTATCACTTCACTGTATTTATGTTCACTTGATTTAGGTTAACAGTCGCGCGTTCAAACTGGAATTGATTGTGACAGGAAATCGCGCTGCATTTATACTTAAATGCAGCCTTCCAGAATATTCCATAACCATCCAGGAATTTCCAGGTGCTTCCACGCATTTTCTAGAGCGTACATTCATCTATATTTGAATGACTAATGCCGTTATCATATATGACTCATCACACATGACGTCATACATTAGTCATCAAATATAATTAGACGTTCTTTCGTAACATTATGTACATATAGTGGGCTTAGCAAAATAAAGCATTACATTTCGTTGTACTAACCAAGTAACATTGTATCTTTGAAGAACATAACAAATCTGGCGACGAGGATGGGATGTAATTGGTTTGACAAATTGGGAATATCACTACAAGGTGTAAATGTTGTTGAGTTTAAAGGAATATGTTGTAATGTAAATAAACTTATTGATCAATATCCAACTGTTTTTAGTAATGAACTTGGAGCACATACAGGTGAAAAGGTGCAAATACAGCTAAAAGACGACGCAAGACCCCAATTTCAAAAATTTAGAAATGTACCTTTTGCATTGCGTGAAGCCGTAGAAGAAGAGATTGATAAATTGGTAAGTCAAGGAATTTATAAACCAGTCGAATATTCGGAATGGGCAACACCATTGGTAGCCGTGCGGAAGAAGGATGGAACGTATCGATTGTGTGGCGATTACAGAAGTACGGTGAACAGCATGATTAAAAAGAATACGTATCCATTGCCAACGTCAAACGAAATTTTTGCAAAGGTGGGAGAAGATGCGACAGTATTTTCGCGGTTAGATTTGTCGCAAGCTTATCAACAATTAGTGGTCGATGAAGAAACATCCAAAGTATTGACAATAAATACACACAAAGGACTATTTAACGTAACCCGGTTACTTTTTGGAGTGTCGGCGGCACCTGGAATATTTCAAAGGAAGATGGATACGTTGTTAATGGGAATAAAAAGAGCGGCAGCATTCCTTGACGATATTATCATAGCAGGAACAACGGAAAGAGAACATGACGAGACATTACAAGCAGTGTTATCGAAACTGAGGGATGCAAATTTAACGGTAAGCAAAAGAAAGTGTTTATTTGGAGTGGATGAAATCGAATTCCTAGGATTTAAAATATCGCGCAGAGGAATTCAACCCACGGAGAAAAGAGTAGAAGCCATCATACAAGCACCCGAACCTAATAATAAACAGGAACTAAAATCATTTCTAGGGATGATAAATTTTTACAATAGATTCTTACGGAACAAAGCGTCTTGCGCTGAGAAATTACACCGACTATTAGATAAAAATGTAGAATTTAGATGGACGAAGGAACATGCGGGAGTATTCAAAGAATTAAAAGAATTATTAAAATCGACAGAAGTTTTAGTGCATTACGATCAAGCGAAACCATTAATACTGTCGTGTGACGCATCACCTTACGGCGTAGGTGCGGTGTTAGCGCACCGAAATACAAATGGAACGGAACCACCAGTTGCGTTTGCTTCAAGGACATTGGGTTCCAGCGAACGAAATTATGCACAATTGGACAAGGAAGCATTGGCTGTTATATACGGCGTGAAATATTTTCATCAATACCTGGCAGGACGAGAATTCAAAATAATTACAGATCACAAACCATTAGTGGGTCTATTAAACCCAGAACGACAAATGCCTACGATGATTTCACCAAGAATGCTAAGATGGAACTTAATGCTAGCAAATTATTCATATACCGTCGAGTACCGACCAGGAAAATTACATGGGAATGCGGATGGGTTGAGCCGATTACCAATACCCAGAAAAGTGAATGAAATCATATCTCCGGGAGATATATTACTGTTGGAAGCAATAGAAGAACCTCCAATTGGCGCCAAAGAAATTCAGAAATTAACAAATGAAGATAAGATATTAGATCGGGTACGACATTGGGTATTACACGGATGGCCTGAAGAGATGCCCAGCGAAGAGTATACGAGGTATTATAGAAAAAGGGATTCGTTATCAGTGCACAAGGGATGTTTACTATGGGGAAGTCGCGTGATTATCCCGACAAGAGCTCAAAAGAAAGTTTTGGAGTTGTTACATGCAAATCACCCAGGGGTCGTAACAATGAAAGCGTTGGCACGGAGCTATGTTTGGTGGCCAACCTTGGATGAAAACGTTACAGAAACAGTGGCAAGATGCGAAAACTGTCAGGAACATCGTAACCAGCCAAAAAGGGCACCCGTTCAATTTATTGAACCACTCAAAAACTCATGGTCAAAATTGCATTTAGATTTTGCAGGGCCATATCAAGGAAAAGTATTTTTAATTGTAGTGGATGCGATGTCAAAATGGTTAGAAATTAAGCTGGTGACATCTCAAACATCGTCAGAAGTTGTAAGATGTTTACGGCAATTGTTTGCAACCCACGGAATACCCGACACTATCTTATCTGATAATGGAACGGCGTTCGTGTCTGCGGAGATCAAACAATTTTACGAAAAAAACGGAATTAAGGCGTATACCGTTGCACCCTATCACACAAGGAGTAATGGGCAAGCGGAACGGATCGTGCAATATGGTAAAGCAGAGCTACAAAAACTGAAGTTGGGCGATTTCGAGTTAAAACTGTCTAGAGTACTGTTTAAACAGCATACGACACCCAACCAAACAACGTCGAAGACACCAGCAGAAATGTTAATGGGTAGAAGATTGAGAACTGCATTGGATAAGTTACATCCAGATACAATCAAAAATGAAATTCCGGAACAAAAGGCGACAATAAGAACATTTGAAATAGGAGAGGAAGTTTACATAAGAAACTATCTGTCTCGAGATAAATGGATCGCTGGCGAAGTAATCAATATTACAGGACCAGTGTCATATGTGGTATCAACAGCGGCAGGAAACATGAGACGACATGTAGATCAAATGCGGAAGAAGACTTGCATGGAAAATGAAGAAGATGAGGCAAGTGAAGAAACTACTCCACGAGAGGGCGAAATGGTAACACGAGCACTGGCAGAATCGACACGAGAGCTGACGGAAGCAGTCCCAACTACAGACATAGAACGATTCGAGGCATCAGCCGACGAGGTACCGGTAGAAGTAGCCGAACCACCAGCAGTGGAGTCATTGAGAAGATCGAGTCGAAATCGTCGAATACCGGAGCGTTTCAATGATTTTGTTTTTAACTAAGTGGGGAGAACTGTTATGTATTTGAATATGGCGGGGTTTTCAGTTAGATTGTTATTATGTACATATAGTGGGCTTAGCAAAATAAAGCATTATACTTATATGTTCTGTGGCATTACATTTCGTTGTACTAACCAAGTAACATTGTATCTTTGAAGAACATAACAAATAGCAACCTAGATTTAAACCTTTTATTGTCTAAAATCAACGGCTTTCGAGTTATGAATTAAAGTAAGTAACAAAATGTTGAAAACTCGATTTTTTTTTTGATTTTTTTCGTAATCCTCTATCTTTTAAACGAAACATTTTACAAAAAATCTGACGCCCCGTTCCGGATAGGAAATTTAACGGACTACAACTTTTGTCTAGTAAAAATTTTTGAAAAACCAATCCATTTCACAGAAAATAATAACAAGGCAGCTACAAAAAAAATTAAATTCACGAAATTATTTTTTTTTGTAATATTTTATCTAAAATAATTATGTAGTTCACTACAAATCTTTGTATTTCAGCTTTTTTTATCCTTATTTTAACTAATCCTAATTTTAACAATATACCCGGTTTGAAACCAGAGCTTTTTCTCCATTTCAGATCACAATAAATAAAGTTGATTTCAAACAACAAATTCAAAGTTAGAGAACTTTTAAAATAGAGTGTATTGTATATTTTTATTTAAACAAAAGAAACCAGTTACTCAGGCTACGTCAACATTGTTGATACGAAGCTGAGCGGTGTTGACGATTTAAATTTTTGATATTTATTACCTGTTTAAAATTTTAGTGAAATGAAATTAAATAAAGTATCGAAACCCAAAGCTGCAAATAAAACCGAAGAACCGGAAGATGGCTGTTGCAAACGAAAACGAAAACGACGCTGCGATGCTGGAAAAAAGCGGGGGCCAAATAAAAAAAAGCGTGGCTGTCCTCGTCCTCCATCGTGTGGATCGTGTGGTAGACAGGCAGTAGACTCTAATAATGGAGAAATGTCTGACAGTAATACATCACATTCCTCAATTCGTGGTTCGCCCCGATAAGAAACGTCGCCGTAGAAAACCTAGTAATCGCCGTAACACTAAAAATTAACCTAATGTGTACTATATAAACATTAAAATTTATATATTTAAATGACATTTTACTTCTAGCCCAGGACATTTAGCATTTGATCTAAAAAAAAATATTGTAAATCTGAAAATTGGCTTAAAGAATCTTCAATCATTTAAAGCTTTCTGAATATCAAAATGTGTCTAATTTGGTCGAAAATTGATGGAGATTTGATTTTTAAGTTATTTTTTGCCATTTTGAAAAAAGCAAATTTCGACGCGCTATTTTTGCAATTTTTTGTCGACCGGATCTTCAAAATGTTAATCACATAATCCTTTTGAATCTTCGGGCTAGTACTTTGAATGAAGAAAGACTTGATTAACTTTCTATAAAATTATTGAAACTATGTACATACATTATAAGTGTTGAGGATCGGACAACTGCTGATTGTAAAAAATTATTATTTTTAAAAATTTGTAGGTGGTGGTTTGCCGCCAAATTTAATGGCATTTGCTCGTTCGAAATGAACACGAGCTTTAGCAATTAGGGCAGTTTTTCGTGCCTCTTCTTTCGAAAATTGTTTTTTATTTCGCAGAAATGGTGGCCGAATAAGCTTGATGAAATGCGGGCTTGTTATATCATCGATGCAAAATCCCTTGTCTACCATCACTGCATCTCGACCCATTACCAATTTGTCAATTAACCCACTTTGTTCAAATATTGCTTTATCTGAT
The DNA here is from genome assembly GCA_911387805.1 of Cantharis rustica. Classification (NCBI taxonomy): domain Eukaryota; kingdom Metazoa; phylum Arthropoda; class Insecta; order Coleoptera; family Cantharidae; genus Cantharis; species Cantharis rustica. The sequence continues at coordinate 45,624,785 of OU426879.1, forward strand.
GTCCTTCCACCATATGCCTTGCTTACAAAGTTGATTAAACCTGCAGGAGTAACACCAGTCATAAATTTTATTGTTTGACCGCCTTTATAGTGCGAGTATGTTCTGATACGACAGCACAAACATTTAGGTGTTTGAATCGCTAATTCAATACAATCCAAGACTAATCTTACATTTGGAAATTCTGTAAAGCATTCTGGTAAGTTTGCCTGGCATTCTTTTAAATCAGGAAATGGGATGGCAACATTTAACAGAACTGCAAGTTTAGTGATTGTATCGTGAAATACCACCTTGCAAGTTTTGCTTTTAACTGTATTAAATAAAGCAGCTAGTACAACATATGAGACACCAGTTTTCATCTTCATGAAAGTTAAAATTATACGATCCTTAACTGTTAACTTAGTAGTTCTGGTTGGAGGAAAATATTCTGCTAACATGTTTGTCAGCATCGATAGCATTTCAAAAGATCCAAATTTGTTTACAACGGTAACATATTCTTTATTTATTTCAGGGAAACGATGAAAACTAAGATGATTTTCTCTCTCTTTCTTAGTGTGACAACCGTACACGCAACAGTTAACGTTATTGATACTATTTTTCTTAAAATTCATCTTGGCGATAATCTTTAGTAATTTTTACTTTACTTTAATATGCATGTAAGTACTAATACTGCAATACGCCCCCCCCCCCTTCGCTACAAAATTTAAACATTAATTTTCAAGTCAGGGAAACGGAGAATGTTTAATATGGAATGTATAAACAGGTTTCGTAAGTGGAACAAATCTCCGTTTCCGCCGACTTCAAAATTAATGTTTAAATTTTGTAGCCGGGAGGGGGGGGGGCTGAAAATTTGTTGTTGAATGAAGAAGAAAAAATTGCTTTTTTCTTTTTAAAGGGAACAGTATAGTTTTTAAAGTAAGGTACTTTTAATATTAATTTTTATTTTTAGAATTTTTTTACAGTCAGGGGTTTTTAAAATTTAAAATTTTTTATTAATTAAGGTTAAACTATTACATTATTTAAGTAAATCTTCAAAATGACTACCCTCATTTTCAATACACGGTTATGATTGTTTTAAAAGATGTATTAATTAATAAAATAATTTTTCAATAAAATTAATTAATTTAATTTTTTGTTTTGGAGCTGCTTTCTTTACTATTTTCTGATTTTCCGTGGAAGGAATTGGTTTTTCAAAAAAATTTTACTAGACAAGAGTTGTAGTCCGTTAAATTTCCTATTCGGAATGGGCCGTCAGAATTTTTTTAAATTTTCGTTTAAAAGATACAAGAATTTTGAAATTAATCAAAGTAAAGAAATCTCGAATTTTTCTTCATTTTTTTACTTACTTTAATTTCTAACTCGAAAGCCGTTAAGTTTAGACAATAAAAGGTTTAAATTTAGTTTGTAGATTATTTCACGCTTTTCAAAAAAGCACTAATCCATTTTTACCCAAAAATCAATATTTTCTGGGATATGGCCACATGAAGGTAGAAATTTAAAAAAAAATGCTTTAAAAAGGCCTAACTCTCGAAGGCTTGAATTTAGAAAAAAAAAAAATGGTAAAAATGTTTTTTCGAAAACTGTCCTCTATCACCACTTAAGTTATGTAAAGTGTATCCGGGGACACCCTGTATAAACAGAAACAAACATATTTATTTTTCTAACTTTTTCTTTAACAAATTTATTAATATAATATCAGTCGTATTTAAGTTGTTAAATAAATAAGTTGTATAAATAATATAAAATACTCATATTATTTAATTAGCTCTGTCCCAAAGAAGATCGTAAATAATTTTTTATCCTATTTAGGGCTAAAAAAGATCAAAATTATATTTGCCGCCCCCAAAAGGCTATAGCCCATTTAGCCCTGTGGTTATAGTGACCCTAAATTGCCTTTATAGTCCAGCAAAATATTTTTTTTTTAGATTTAATATCTATTTTTAAAAAAGAATCCGACGAAGGCTGATTAATTTTTCAGGGTTTAAAATAAATATTCATTTTGAAATTAAACGAGAAATCTGGAATCCATTCCAAAATCTATTTTTCCAAATTATTTCAATTTTTATAACATCATGGAAACAAATAATATCACACGAATTTAATAAGCACTAGAGATAATATTATATTATATTTTTTTTCAAAATATAATTTTTTCCTAATTTATTCCAGTAATATTCTAGTAATATTCCAGTATCTAGCCTAATAGTTCAGATCACAATTTATTGCAAAAAATGAAACGCTGTAGTTCAAACTTTGTTTGGCTTATCTTAGGCTTAAACGTCCAACTGACATCGAAATACCGACCCTTAAACCTAGCAATCGTGATTGATTTGTCATCGTCTGTATTGTAGTGATATTTTTTATAAACCACTTTTCCTTACCGCGCACGGCGTAGCTCTGATACGCGAGAGTAGAGAAACTTTTTAGGGTGGTAGGTTCAATGTTTGTTAAAAAAAATCTTAATACCAGAATTCGATTTTAAATTATTTGCAATCGAAATTATTTTAAGCTGCAAAAATTTTTATACTTGGTCAAGGATCGAACTTATAATTTCAAATTATCAACCAAATTTCTTCTAATCCACACGTCGCTCTTTTAAATATAATTTCATAAATCCGAATATTTCAATTAAATTATTATCAAGTCCAAATTTAAAATTAACCCCAATCAAACAAAAATCACTCATAAAAAAAATTCAAATGTAATCATTGCAAAAAAATCCAAAAATCTCGGCTGCGGCCACTTTCGATCAAAAATACTCTCAATCAAAATTCGAATCACAATACTCAAAATAATTTCACTATTTCAAAAAAAATATTTCTTACAAAATATTAAAAATCTACGGAGCCAAAAGTCAATCAACCACTCTGGCGGCCATCTTCGGCAAAAAAGCCCCTACTCTTCTCAACCTTTCGCCAACCTTACATTTACAATATAAAATTAATAAAATTTACAAATTTTCATCAAGGGCCTAAACCATTTTGTAACACGACAGTATAATAATTATTCTGTTTCATCACCGTGCCGTGCCGTACCAATCGCCACTGATATTATGATCTTAATATTCATATTGTTTTACTCTAGCTCATACTAGGTTAAGTGATTAGAGATGGTAACACAAAGCTACCATAAAAATTCCTAAAAATATTATTATATTAAAATTTATGCCCTCGTTAATAGAAAAATATAATTTTTTGGATTATTAATTTTAGTGAATTTATACGGTGAAGGAAAATCGGAAAAAGAAATTTCAAAATAATTAAAAATTTCAAAGACTACTACATAGGAGTAGGACTTTAAAGTATACCACAAATTAGACAAAAAATTAATGAAATTATGGTAGGATTTGGCGTAAATTGCGAATATAAAAACTAATTTTTGAGGATCATTTAAAAATACGCGTAAAAACAGCCAAAATGTGCAATCGTACATTTCATTTATTAAAGAATTTTGGGTATAATTTACACTTGAAAATTACATGTGTAGAAAACAAAGAACTAGGAGAACTATTAATTACCCGAGAGTTGTCAGTTAATTTTTACTACAATTAGATGACTAGATTTTAGGGTGGATCCGAGATTTGCGGTGGATGCGTTTGTTATAACTGGCTCTCCGCTCCAGGCCGTTTTGATAAACTCCTGTACTCACTAAAAATATCCCTCTAGACCTACTCTGCGAATAAATTTATAACATTATGTTATCAGTAGTGATGCTGCAATCCAACTGTGGGTCTAAACGTAATCGAAGATTGACGATACCTGAATTGCGTACAGAACTTAATCGGTGCTATAAAAATTCCGTTTCTGGGAGTACAGTAATAGTATATTAAACAACAAGTTTAGAAAAGTAGAGTTTTACTAAACGAATATAGCGAGCGAGTAACTTAAAAGCTATATGAGTTTAGTAAAACTACTTTTCTTACGAGGTTTGTTTATACAATTTTTTCGTATTTTGTGAAAATCTAATCTAAAATATGAATTTAGACGTTTATGAGTAAATTTTTTTTGCGCGCGATCGGTCTAAATTTTTTCGTATGCCTTCCTACCGATAATTCACGGGGAGTGAGCACAAGGCAAGGGGGCGAATTTTTTACTCAGTTTTTCGATATCTAGCGCCGTTCTTGAGTTATTGCTAATTCAAAAAGTTTTTAAATAGATATTTGTGTAAAATTTTCGTAATCTAGTAACCAGACACGGCTTTATTTATTTACATAACAACAGTTCATTTTTATTTTTTGATTCGAATTTTGTGTAAGTTACATAATATTAATTATAAAAGTGAGATTGTTAAGTTTTCTAGTTTGAATAATAATTTTGTACTTTTAATATACATAAATGTATAACAATAAGGGTATTCATTTCACTTCGTAAGTTCGTAGATGTCGTACTTTGTAAACTTCGTAGAATTGTGTGACATGAACACACTCCCTTAAATGTTTCGTAATTCTTTCGTACTTGTATTTGTAGGTTATATTTATTTGAGGTTAAATTCATTTGAGGTTATATTTATTTGACATTTTTGTTGTTTATGCTTTTAAAATGCTAAATAAAAGTGAAAAAAAGAAATTATTAAATTTTCTTGTTGAAAAATTTATTCTTGATTTAATAATTTTAGAGGTTAAATTATCAAATAATTTATAGGTTAAATTTACGAAACTACGACATCTATATAAAGTACGACGGTTTCTACCTGCGTAAACTTCGTAAACTAAATTTGTATTAAAAATTCTACGAAACTCAAATCTACAACGTTTACGACAAAAGTACAACGTGACATGAATACCCTTAATGATTCCAATATTACAATAGACAGAAAATGAAAAGATCAAACTTTTGGAAGCTCTCCGAAAATATGGAGTTCACAATTTGGAAGTTATAGCAGACCATGTTGGTTCCAAAACAGTTGCAGAAGTTAAATATGCAATTTACTTATACGAAAATGCCGCCAGAGAATCTCTGAAAGAAGTTCGCTCTGCAAGTAGAAATGCACCAATTGATCAATGAAAAATAATGAATAAAATAAATAAAAATAGTGATGATTATAACCAATATTGAATCGAACAAGTTCGATTCGAAAATACAAAATTACTCCTCACATTTCAGTGTATTCTGCCAATATCAAAAACTGAACTATTAGCAAAAATATATTCAAATACAAAGATCTAAAAATATCGTTATTTATTATTTACATTAGAAAATATTTTTGTGTAAAAAATTTAGATTTGTGTTTATTTTCAAAATAAACCAGTTACTCAGACTACGTCAACATTATTGATCTAGGCAGCTCAGGGTTGACAGCTAAATTTTTTGATGATTTTGTGATATCGATAGTCAAAATTTTGGTAAAATGAAATTGAAAGAATCTGATGAAACCAAAAATTCAAACAAATCCGAAGAACCAGAAGATTGCTGTGGCAAACCAAAACGAAAACGACGCTGCGATGCTGGAAAAAAGCGGGGGCCATATAAAAAAAAGCGTGGCTGTCCTCGTCCTCCATCGTGTGGATCATGTGGTAGACAGGCAGTAGACTCTAATTATGGAGAAATGTCTGACAGTAATACATCACATTCCTCAATTCGTGGTTCTCCCGATAAGAAACGTCGCCGTAGAAACCCAGTAATCGACGTAACACTAAAAATTAACCTAATGTGTACTATATAAACATTAAAATTTATATATTTAAATGACATTTTACTTCTAACCCAGGACATTTAGCATTTTTGATCTAGAAAAAAATATTGTAAATCTGAAAATTGGCTTAAAGAATCTTCAATCATTTAAAGCTTTCTGAATATCAAAATGTGTCCAATTTGGTCGAAAATTGATGGAGATTTGTTTTTTAAGTTATTTTTTGCCATTTTGAAAAAAGCAAATTTCGACGCGCTATTTTTGCAATTTGAATGAAGAAAGACTTGATTAACTTTCGATAAAATTATTGAAACTATGTACATCATAAGTAATGCAAAAAATAGTATATTTGCTGCAAATATACACGTAAATTTAAAAAAATATATTAGATCCAAACAAACATTATTTGATGTAAGAATATATTATTTCATTGAAATAAAAGGGTAAACTTAAGATGAATTAATAATTTATTTGAAATTTAAATTAAATCCAAAAAGAAAATCTACTTAACATATTCTATTTAAAAATGCAGGAATATCTGTCTGTTTCATTTGAAAGTCTCTGAAATAGTAATGTTTGATTCAAATATAAATTAACTGATACATTTGATTCAAGCGTACGCGCGCCCACCTCGATAATATGCAAGAGTGTCTTTATGGTTTTCACTTCATTTCTAAGTGCAATCGTAATAAGAGTAGTGGCTGTATACATTGTTTTGTATACGTAGTACATGTGATTGACATAGCGCGTCTGTGCCTAAAGGGTAGGTAATTTTTACATTATTATTGTGCATAAAATTATAGTACTTATAATTTTATGTGTTATTGTAAATCATAAATGTTGTAAGATAAAGTTTTAGATATACAGTTTTGAAAACTATTTTTGACATATAAACATCACTTTTACAAAAATACTTTTCAGACATTTTTGGTAGATAATTTCCTTGTCTTCATTTTTGTTTATATATATTTTTTTATTCGCCGCTTCGTTTTCGACCGAGAGTGACTTAAAGCAGTCTCGGTAAAAATCGCATAAAAATCTCCTGAGAAAACCACCTTTAAGTCACTCTCAGTCGAAAACGAGGCGAAAAACTAAAAAATTTATATGAACAAAAATAAAGACTATGAAATCTGCGACAAAAAAATTAACGCCCGAGTACTTTTGTGAGTAACTGTATAATCATTACTAATAATCATTTATGTTTTATGTTTCAACCTGAGCGGTTTCAATAAAAAACATTCAGAAGCTCTAAAAACCTCTATGGTTTGCACACTTAAATACGTATAGAAATAATTATTTTGTTGCAATCGACTGAAAGAAAATGATTATTTAGTGCTAGCAGCTAAAATTATTGCCTTATTTCCGAAAGAAGTTGTAGGGACATATGTTGTCCCGGCAATAAGAAAGAAAGACTCCAGAACCGGAAAATCTATTTTACCAAAAGGACAATTGGTATCAAAAGTTAACAATTTGGTTAATGTAAGTGGTGAAGATATACCCATTAGAAAGAAGAAGAGTGATTCAGCTAAAAGTAATGAAGACAACGCTGTGTTAAAAAAGACTCTAAAGGAACCAAACTTAGGTAGGTATTTATGTTATCTGTATTGCATATTTCATTTTCTACACTTGCCAAAAAATTAAAAATAAATGAAACTCTGAAACAATTTATTCTAATATTTTGTGAACAAGAAAGTGTAAATGCTCTTGAATGATGTTTTGAGTCTCGACCTGAACGGTTTCGACAACATACATCATTCAAGTACTAAAAATTTGTATTTGACGCACTTAATATAAAATAAAGTATAAAAATCTATCTATAATAAATGGAATAAATCTATCTATAATAAATTCTCGGTTTCAGATGCCTATGATAAGAGCGAAGATGTGCTTTGGTAACAACAGTAAACCATGGGCAACAGTTTTGGAGAAATGGAATATCACATACGAAATTAGAAAAAATACAAGGGCTATCACTATAAGTTCTAAATAATTTAATGAAATAATTTTTTAATCTTAATTTAAATAAAATGTAGGTTTGTTTCATTTAAAATACGATGTGTTACAGTCGGTATCATTATTCTAGGCGAAATATGTATATAAATACTGAATGTTTAATATGGAATGTATAAACAGGTTTCGTAAGTGGAACAAATCTCCGTTTCCGCCGACTTCAAAATTAATGTTTAAATTTTGTAGCGGGGGGGGGGGGGGAGGAGTCTGAGAATTTGTTGTTGAATGAAGAAGAAAAAATTGCTTTTTTCTTTTTAAAGGAAACAGTATAGTTTTTAAAGTAAGGTACTTTTAATATTAATTTTTATTTTTAGAATTTTTTTACAGTCAGGAGGTTTTAAAATTTTTAATTTTTTATTAACTAAGGTTAAACTATTACATTATTTAAGTAAATTTTCAAAATGACTACCCTCATTTTCAATACACGGTTTTGATTGTTTTAAAAGATGTATTAATTAAAAAAATAATTTTTCAATAAAATTAATTAATTTAATTTTTTGTTTTGTAGCTGCTTTCTTTATTATTTTCTGATTTTCCGTGAAAAGAATTGGTTTTTCAAAAAAATTTTACTAGACAAGAGTTGTAGCCCGTTAAATTTCCTATCCGGAATAGGACGTCAGAATTTTTGTAAATTTTCGTTTAAAAGATACAAGAATTTTGAAAATAACCAAAGTAAACAAATCTCGAATTTTTCTTCATTTTTTTACTTACTTTAATTTCTAACTCAAAAGCCGTTAAGTTTAGACAATAAAAGGTTTAAATTTAGTTTGTAAAAAATATTTTTTTTTAAATTTTAATATTTATTTTTAAAAAAGAATCCGACGAAGGCTGATTAATTTTTCAGGGTTTAAAATAAATATTCACTTTGAAATTAAACGAGAAATCTGGAATCCATTCCAAAATCAATTTTTCCAAATTATTTCAATTTTTATAACATCATGGAAACAAATAATATCATACGAATTTAATAAGCACTAGAGATAATATTATATTATATTTTTTTTCAAAATATAATTTTTAATAATTTATTCCAGTAATATTCTACTAATATTCCAGTATCTAGCCTGGTAATTCAGATCACAATTTATTGCAAAAAATGAAATGCTGTAGTTCAAACCTTGTTTGGCTTATCTTAGGCTTAAACTTCCAACTGACATCGAAATACCGACCCTTAAACCTAGCAATCGTGATTGATTTGTCATCGTCTGTATTGTAGTGATATTTTTCATAAACCACTTTTCCTTGCCACGCACGGCGTAGCTCTGATATGCGAGAGTAGAGAAACTTTTTAGGGTGGTAGGTTCAATGTTCGTTAAAAAAAATCTTAATACCAGAATTCGATTTTAAATTATTTGCAATCGAAATTATTTTAAGCTGCAAAAATTTTTATACTTGATCAAGCATCGAACTTATAATTTCAAATTATCAACCAAATTTCTTCTAATCCACACGTCGCTCTTTTAAATATAATTTCATACACAGTAAAAAATTTTGTCGTGTAAAACATCTAGTGTAGTTGGTAAATAATTTAGTGTTAATTTTTAGTGTATAATTTCTCTCTACTTTATATTTCACACTAAAATGATTAATTCTAACTAGACGCTAAAATAAGCGCTATGTAGAGTGAATCTCAACCTTGATAGATCGAATCTAGTAGGTGTTAGGTGACATTACTATAATTACCGATGATAAAAACGCAAAAATGGCACATTTTATCAAAGTTTGTTGCCGGTGATTCCCGGATAAATAAAAACGTTGACCATTTGCTATTGAAGATTACCTCCGTGTTAATATAAAATTACATTCATCCGAGTGCAGTGAGCAAGTTAATATTGTTCTAGTGTTTCAGTTCAAATATTTTTTTAGTGTTGGAAATTAATGGAAAATCGTTGGAATTTAACGTATTAAAAGAATTTCCAAGATTTCTCCATCATTCGTGGTCTGTAAGTTTTATTATCTTTATGTGTTTGTACTGTTACTGAAATATAAAATTTTGCTTTAGATCGAGGAAGATTTTCAACAATTATATCCAGGTATTCAAATAAATTTTGAAGAGATATTTGGTCAAGATATAAGATAAAATTATTAAAAATACCAAACTACCGTAATATACCCGAACCCTACAGTTATTTCAGAATATGAAACGGAATTCAGTAGTATGTGAAGTTGTTATTATTTTTAACATTAGATTTATGAACAATTTTTTTTTTAGATTGTTGGAATAGGGCAACTAAAGTATTATTTCTCTTCCAAGTAAAACAATAAGAGGAAACGTATCAAAACTTATGCAACGCTGACGGACAAATTAATTACTCTTCAACCTGCAAGTTATTGTAAAATACAGTGGACGCCGCTTATTGGAATCATGGTTCAAGTTATCATTCGAGTATTATTATCACTTTCACGAAGAACGGGCTGAAGGAATATGACTACAAGCAAAAAATATCCTTTATTTCAAAAATTGGGTTTATGTTATTAATTATTTTTCTGATGTTTTCTTCTACCGAAAATGGAGTCCGTTTGCATTTTTTTAAATTTTTCACACAAATCGGGGAACCATCCAGACTTGACTGGTGTATTATAGCAGAAAGTTGCCAGAATGTTGACAACGCACTATGATTTAATCTGTTCTATTTTAAAATTTCACAATATGCGACATAAAAAATGTTTTTTGATAAAAATAATTTTTTGTGTTTTAATATTTTTAATTATGTAATATATATTTATAGTAATAAGTATTCTAATTAATGTGTTTAATTCACATGTGGTCAGGTAAATTTTACATCTAAATAAAGAAATTTTTACACTACAATATGTATTTTATTTATAGGTATAGTGTATTACTAAACCCTAGATTAATTTAAAATATACCCTAATTGGTGTTTTAATTCAATCTATTCATCTAAAAAAGTACTTATACTAGAGTTAATAAATTATCTGTTTAGTGTGTTTATCTAATATAATTATACACAAAATAGTGAAAATTAATTTAAATTTTCATTTTATTTTAACACTAAATTTTGTTTTGTGTACCCGAAATAAGGTTAAAATTTTAATAAATTTTGGTGAGCTCTTTACACTACACTTGATTAAAACTTTTAGTGAAAAATTTACACTAAATTGAGTGGACCTATATGAACACAAGCTAGTGTTTTTTAGTGTAAAATATTTACTCTGTAATTTTTACTGTGTAAATCCGAATATTTCAATTAAATTACTATCAAGTCCAAAATTAAAATTAACCCCAATCAAACAAAAATCACTCATAAAAAAAATTCAAATTTAATCATTGCAAAAAAATCCAAAAATCTCGGCTGCGGCCACTTTCGATCAAAAATACTCTCAATCAAAATTCGAATCACAATACTCAAAATAATTTCACTATTTCAAAAAAAATATTTCTTACAAAATATTAAAAATCCACGGAGCCAAAAGTCAATCAACCACTCTGGCGGCCATCTTCTGCAAAAAAGCCCCTACTTTTCTCAACCTTGTAACAAACCGCCCATAAATTCGCAAGCATAAACAAAGGTAATTTATGCAAATTTAGCATAAACGCAATAAGCGACCGATCAAAATCTTTTATTTTATATAAGTTACCTTTTTCAAATTGCGAATATAAATAAGTAAAACGTAATTAGTTAATAATTATACAATTAAGATAAATATGTAAAAAGGATGGGAAGCGCATATTTCAAATTATATTAAAACGGCCACAAAGTTTCACAACTTAAGTGGTTGACGAATTTAACCTAAGGACTTAAGAGGGATTCATGAATTATGGGACAGATATGTCTTTTTAAAAACTAATTAGAACTAACGAATTTTGACCTTATTGACTCTAAATTTGAGGAAACCGAACATACAAAGTTCAAACTTACACTAAAAAAAAGCGTAATCTTTTTGCTAGAAAAATCTCATGTTATGTGCCAAAAATCTTGCAAAATAACTAAGAATTACGTTATTAAACTAAAAATCAATTAAGTTGAGAAAAACTATAAAATTAATTTTTAAATAAACACATTTTAAACCATGAAAGTTAAACAAACCAGTCACCTCAAAACTTTTCTAAAACTATATAGTAAAAATTCAAATTATAAATAACTATTGGAAATCACTGGTTAAAACTTAAAAATAAGGGGAAGATGAGAGCAAATTCATTAGAATATCGATTTGAAGTGACCGTCTCGACAACTAATTGATATGTGTTAAAAGATTTACCTTCACAAACAGTGAATAACAAACATTCTTCTAATAACGTACACACAAGCTTGAAATTCAAGTCAACTTTTTGGGTGCACTGATTTAAATTCGACGTTCGCGAATATTTTTGCTAAAATTCTTGATTACAATCAATATATATGTTAACCTGATTTTGGGCGATGCAACAAAAATGTCATTCATGAGTTTTCACTATTAGAAAAGTCAATTAACTGCAAAAATTTGCCAATTTTTCAATCAAAATCGAATATGATTATTCCCTATCCATAACAACAATTAAAAACGATAATGCCAATTTTTATAATTAAAAATCTAGTTTTTGTAAACCAAAAATTTGTCAACGAATACACATCAACCTTATTGACATGTATTCCAAAATTTCATATAAATAGAGCAGGGTCCCTTAAGGCACCAGTTCATCTCCGACAAGACGCGTAATCCAACCTGCCCGTTCGTTCCGGGTATTAAATAAAAGTGTTGTGCTAATTCATAATTAAATTTTTTTTTTAAGTATTCATAATAAGATTTTAATTTTTTTTTAAAAGTGTTCATAATTAAATAATTTTTTTTTCTAAAGTATTCATAATAAAATTTCATTTTTTTAGTATTCATAATTGAATTTTAATTTTAATTTTTTTTTAGTGGTTCAAATAATTTTTCTTTTAAATCTTTTTTTTGTTTTGTTTTGTGCGCTTTCCAACGACTAAAAAGGTAATGACCAAATTTTTATATTTAAAATTGTATGTTTTTTTTTATTTAGGTGAGTCCCAACGATTTCAATGTAATTTTTATCTTTATAACAGAAAGTTAACTTGGTAAATTAATTCTCAGCAATTATTTTTTTTTATTATATTTTATTTTGTAATTATAATTTTTTTGTATCGTTTTTTTCATTATATTTTTTTTTGTGTTAAATAAATTAGTTGTGATTTACATGTTCTTTTTCTTTTCTTGTTATTAAAAAGGCGATCGACTTGGTAATAATCCTACGTCTCCGATCTTCAATTTAAAAGTTTGAGCCCGGCTTATAAACAGGCTCTGGTGGCAGCGAAATTAACCTTCAGTTAACACACAACGGCGGCGATTATTTAATTAATCAAAGCCTACCCGTGTTACAACCTTTCGCCAACCTTACATTTACAATATAAAATTAATAAAATTTACAAATTTTCATCAAGGGCCTAAACCATTTTGTAACACGACAGTATAATAATTATTCTGTTTCATCACCGTGCCGTGCCGTACCAATCGCCACTGATATTATGATCTTAATATTCATATTGTTTTACTCTAGCTCATACTAGGTTAAGTGATTAGAGATGGTAACACAAAGCTACCATAAAAATTCCTAAAAATATTATTATATTAAAATTTATGCCCTCGTTAATAGAAAAATATAATTTTTTGGATTTTTAATTTTAGTGAATTTATACGGCGAAGGAAAATCGAAAAAAGAAATTTCAAAATATTTAAAAATTTCAAAGACTACTACATAGGAGTAGGACTTTAAAGTACACCACAAATTAGACAAAAAATTAATGAAATTATGGTAGGATTTGGCGTAAATTGCGAATATAAAAACTAATTTTTGAGGATCATTTAAAAATACGCGTAAAACCAGCCAAAATGTGCAATCGTACATTTCATTTATTAAAGAATTTTTGGGTATAATTTAAACTTGAAAATTACAGATGTAGAAAACAAAGAACTAGGAGAACTATTAATTACCCGGGAGTTGTCAGTTAATTGTCAGTTGTCAGTTGTTAGTACGATTAGATGACTAGATTTTAGGGTGGATCCGAGATTTGCGGTGGTTGCGTTTGTTTTAACTGGCTCTACGCTCCAGGCCGTTTTGATAAACTCCTGTACTCACTAAAAATATCCCCCTGGACCCGTCCTACTCTGCGAATAAATTTATAACATTATGTTATCAGTACTGATGCTGCAATCTAATTGTGAATCTAAACGTAATCGAAGATTGACGATACCTGAATTGCGTACAGAACTTAATCGGTGCTATAAAAATTCCGTTTCTGGGAGTACAGTAAAAATCAATTAATGCGAATGTTGGCCGGGCTGCCAAAAGAAAATCACTTCTAAAATCAAAAAACAAGAAGATGCGACTACAGAGAGCACTTAGCTTATAAGAATTGGACAGCAGAATAATGGAATTCTATGTTGTGGAGCGAACATAATCCAAGTTTGAAATGTTAAATTTATGGTACTCACTGCATCGAAAGAAAGTTACAGGACTGTATTGTACCTCCGTTATGGTAGGGGAATGCTTCTCGGCGTCTGGCCCAAAAACAGGCGAATTCACATGTTAATAATTTAAAATACTACTAATTTTATTAAGTTTGGGTAATTAAATGAAACATTCAATTTTAGCACACCTTGATAAAATCGCAGGGAAGTCCACAGTAAAGTAAAATAAACATAATATGAAGATAAATGAAATGGATATACTCGACTAAGAACATTGGAGGTCTTTTATAATATAATAAATAATATGAAAATATCAAGTTGGTATTTATGTTAGTAACCTTCCATCTGTTTTACATTCGTAATTTTCGACTAGTAGTCCGGTCAATCTAGACATTCGAAGGTACACTAATTCCCAAAAAGCTGAAAATTGGTAAAATTGTTCAAAACATAATTATAAATGAAATTTAAAAAGTCCTCATCGATCCGGTACGTGGAAAAAATTTATTCGACGTCAAAGGTAAAAGAAATTGTTTTTTTGCGATTTTCAGCAAAACGGTAAGTTTTATCATAAAATTATCTCAGACAAAAATTGTAGATCATGTAATTATCTATAAAAAATGTATCAATACTTTTTTCCTAAGAAATGAGTTTATGAATGTTATCACGTTTATGCAATCGTTTCTGTTGGTCTTTCGCATCACAAAAAAAATTAAAAAATAGTGTTGATGAAAAGTTCAGTACCGGCTACAGACAATATTTTCGTAAAAACGATGAAGACAACGTCCAGGACAATGACAGGTTTGACGACGATGTTAATTCGAATGGCGATGATGATGAACTACATTGAATAAATTCTGTTTTTTTCGTATTTGTACTCTTCTTTCTCTTAATTTTAAGTTAACTTTTAAACAAGTTATGACTTTGGTTTTAACCATGTGAAAAAGCATCTCAAACTCAATCCGGATCGGCAAAAAAATTGAAAATGAGTTTTTAACAGCTAAGACCCCTTTTTTCGTAGACCAAGTCACATATATTGAATATAATTAATATAATATTATAATTCAAATATTTTTACTTATATTACAGCTTCAGTGATGTATGTATTGTAATGATATTTCTTTTTGCAATGCGTGGCAAACTTCAAAATAACCACCAATCTCTACGGCTTCCAAGTCGGAGAGCTAAGACTTCTCAGGAGCGGGTTCAAAATTCCAAAATAAATTACCAATCAACGAAATCCAATTTAAATAAGATTCTGATCAATCCAAAAAATTTAATAAATTCTCCAAATTAAATCCTCTTCAAAAATAATTAAAATAAAAATGCATGTCCAAAAATTAAATTATTCCAAAATAAATTCTTGTTTCGTAAATAAATTCAAATTTAATTCAATGTAAAACCTTACTGCGCTCGTACTTTTAACTTTTACGCGTATCCAAATCGCCTTGTTATCACCATCTGGCCACACGCTCGTACAAATGCAAATGTAACTTTTAATTCTTCCAATTTTAAACCAATTTCAACTTTACATAATTCAGATCCAATTTTTAATTTCAATTGCTCTTTCCAAATTTTACCAAATCAATTAAATCAATCCAAACTACTAATTCAATCAAAACCATCAAATCAACTACCGCTCGGTAGCAAAATTATCCAAAAATTACGCAATAATGCATTCGCATCAAAATTCACTTTATTCAATCAAAAATAATTCAGTACTCACAAATATCATTCACAATTTTAAACTTATATCAAAAAAATCTCAATAATCGCCTCGAGCTAACATGACACAACATGCTCGGGCGGGCGCTGTCGGCGCAAAAGCCAATATCCTCGTCGATTCGCCTCCACCTGTCTAATTCTCCAATCTTACAACTTAAAATTATTTAAAACAAAATAAAACTTTCATCAAAATGTACGGGGTAGGTGCGAATCCTCTTTTTCACCACAGTATATACGTGGCGTACGTATGCATATGATGACAATTCCAACTTTTCCAACTTTTTGAATCGTTATATCTCAGAAACGGTGGCTCTTAGGAAAAAAGTATTCATTCATTTTTTATAGATAATTATATGATCTACAATTTAGTCTAAACTTATTTTATGATAAAACTTACAGTTTTGCAGAAAATCACGAATACCAATTTTTTTGATCTTTGACCTCGAATAACTTTTTTTCCACGTACCGGATCGATGAGGACTTTTTAAATTTCATTTATAATTATGTTTTGAACAATTTTACCAATTTTCAGCTTTTTGCAAATTACTGTACCTTCACTCTAATTTTTTGTACTAATTTGACCGGACTATAGGTTATTTTAGAGTTTTATTAGGAATCTTACTTGGACAGAAAATGAAAAGATCAAACTTTTGGAAGCTCTCCGAAAATATGGAGTTCACAATTTGGAAGTTATAGCAGACCATGTTGGTTCCAAAACAGTTGCAGAAGTTAAGTATGCAATTTACTTATACGAAAATGCCGCCAGAGAATCTCTGAAAGAAGTTCGCTCTGCAAGTAGAAATGCACCAATTGATCAATGAAAAATAATGAATAAAATAAAAATAATAAAATAAATAAAAATAGTGATGATTATAACAAATATTGAATCGAACAAGTTCGATTCGAAAATACAAAATTGCTCCTCACATTTCAGTGTATTCTGCCAATATCAAAAACTGAACTATTAGCAAAAATATATTCAAATACAAAGATCTAAAAATATCGTTTTTTATCATTTACATTAGCAAATATTTTTGTGTAAAAAATTTAGATTTGTGTTTATTTTCAAAATAAACCAGTTACTCAGACTACGTCAACATTATTGATCTAGGCAGTTCAGGGTTGACAGTTTAAATTTTTGATGATTTTGTGATATCAATAGTCAAAATTTTAGTAAAATGAAATTGAAAGAAACTGATGAAACCAAAAATTCAAACAAATCCGAAGAACCAGAAGATTGCTGTGGCAAACCAAAACGGAAACGACGCTGCGATGCTGGAAAAAAACGGGGACCAAATAAAAAAAAGCGTGGCTGCCCTCGTCCTCCATCGTGTGGTAGACTCTGATAATGGAGAAATGTCTGACAGTAATTAAATGGCTAATTGCAGAAAGGGGACATGTCACATTTCCAAAAATGTTCAGGAAATAAAAAAAACTGTGTGATTACTTAAAAGTCAATCTTTTTTATTCAAATTTTTGGCAAGACATGCCTTAGAAGATCTACTTCGAATTAGGATATAATGCATTTAATTTTTGTTTTCTCAATTAGATCAACTGCCAAATTAGAGATATGGACATGTGTCTTTTCTGCAGTAAAAGACAAAAAAATTATTTTTTTTTAAGTATTTTATTAAAAAATAGTAAAAATACAGTATTATTCATCGTTGTCTTCATTGTCCTTAATTGGCTACGCTGTAATTTCTTTCCAAAATCCTTCATAAGCACCTGGGATGAATTTGATCGTATTTTTTATATCAGCCATCTTCTTTTTATTAATTAATCGGATTCAGATAAATTTGCGTTTTTAATGACACCAATGTATTTATTTAATATTATGAATAATAGGTTAAGATAACATGTACTATGTTTAACCGACAGACTAGCAGTTTGCTATCATTTTACTGCAAAAAAAATTATATGTCCTGGACAAGTCCTGTTTATGTAGTAACTGAATTCTTTAACAGCTCACAGTATCAAGAGGAATAATATAATATGTTACATTTTTGCAGTACATTGTGCGTCTAGGCATCTAGATTAGCAAAATATCAAAATTTCAATTTCATAAAAAATGTGACATGTCCACTTTCTGCAGTTAGCAATTCAATTATTCATCATGTTCCACAATTTCACTCGACTATAAACGTCGCCGTAGAAATTATAATCAACGCTACCGTACCTCTAGAAATTAACCTAATGTGTATTAATCAGTGGCGGCTCGTGAAAAATATTTTTGGGTGTTCTGCATTATAAAAATAGTAAGATATCAGTAAAATGGCAATCTCAAAAAATAAACTTATTGCACATTTTTAAATATTAAACATACAACACTAATCTAGAATGTAGTACTTTATATCATTTTACATTTTTACAATAAATTGCAATCCTAATTTTCGAAAAAATTTTATTAAGTACAGCTTATGAGAGAAGTTGTGTTAAAAATATTAGTAATATTTCATTTTATTTTTTCTTCATTTAATTCATAAGCATTTATTTTATGTACTAGTAGGTATAAGATACTTTCTTCGATATTCATAATTTCAATTAAAGTTCATAACGCAAGATGTGTTTAAAATAAAATCGTATATGTTCGTAAAACCAGAACTGCAATATGAGCAGAACGGTTGTACGTACCATGGTGGGTTCTTCCTATATCTTGTAATCTGCGAGTTTAATAATAAACATTATTGTAGAAAAAACCTACATAATTTTAATTTTACTGATATTAATAATTAAACGTAATTTGATTTCGAGTTTCTAATATAGGATCTGCCAAGAAATAATTTTACTTCTATTTTGATAATAGTATTTATAAGAGACTTGGTAAAATTAAAATTTGTACTAAATTTTCAAATTACACTATATTACGAGTATTAAACTATTGCATTTTATTGTTTAAGAATGTTGTTGAACAATCAATGAACAAAAATCAATTTACTAGTTGTTTTCATAAGTCAAATTTTAAATTATATCACAAAATACGACATGTAAAACTGCAAAAAGATGCAGCACAATTTGTAATGTATACCGTGGTGTTGTGGTGATGTTAGGATAGTCCTAACACCACGATGTATACTGACATGGATACGATTCCACCCGATAGCTCGCATCATTTCATGTTCAGAATCATTTCCAGCACATCGAAGTTAAACAGTGATTTCGAAAGCGTAACGGACTTGTATTAATTATTACAGTACTTATTTGACTGACTCAAGGCAACATAAGAACCGCTCTTTGAAACCAAAATTGATTATTCAATTATTGAAATAATTTGAAATATGGTGATTATACTAATAAGTAATAATTAATTTGGTACACTTCGTTCTTATTTTTGGCGGTTCTGCAGCTCTGCAGTTCCTATGGTAGAACCGCCCCTGGTATTAATATTATGAATAATAAAATTTATATCTTTAAATTAAATTTTACTTCTAGCTTTGGATATTTAACATTATTTGACTAAAAAAAACATTGTAATTCTAAAAAATCAGAATTTGTCCAATTTGGTCAAAAATTGGAAGGGATGATTATTTTTGTGCCTTTTTGCAAAAATCAAATTTTAACACGCTATTTTTGCAATTTTCTCGAAAATAAAGTCCCGCAAAAAAAATGTTAAATAGCAACCTAGATTTAAACCTTTTATTGTCTAAAATCAACGGCTTTCGAGTTATGAATTAAAGTAAGTAACAAAATGTTGAAAACTCGCGTTTTTTTTGATTTTTTTCGTAATCCTCTATCTTTTAAACGAAACATTTTACAAAAAATCTGACGCCCCGTTCCGAATAGGAAATTTAACGGACTACAACTTTTGTCTAGTAAAAATTTTTGAAAAACCAATCCATTTCACAGAAAATAATAACAAGGCAGCTACAAAAAAAATTAAATTCACGAAATTATTTTTTTTTGTAATATTTTATCTAAAATAATTATGTAGATCACTAAAAATCTTTTTATTTCAGCTTTTTTTATCCTTATTTTAACTAATCCTAATTTTAACAATATACCCGGTTTGAAACCAGAGCTTTTTCTCCATTTCAGATAACAATAAATAAAGTTGGTTTCAAACAACAAATTCAAAGTTAGAGAACTTTTAGAATAGAGTGTATTGTATATTTTTATTTAAACAAAAGAAACCAGTTACGCAGGCTACGTTTTTTTATTTGGCCCCCGCTTTTTTCCAGCATCGCAGCGTCGTTTTCGTTTGCAACAGCCATCTTCCGGTTCTTCGGTTTTATTTGCATCTTCGGTTTTATTGGTTTCTTTGGGTTTCGATATTTTATTTAATTTCATTTCACTAAAATTTTAAACAGGTAGTAAATATCAAAAATTTAAATTGTCAACACCGCTCAGCTTCGTATCAACAACGTTGGTTGTTGATACGAAGCTGAGCGGTGTTGACAATTTAAATTTTTGATATTTACTACCTGTTTAAAATTTTAGTGAAATGAAATTAAATAAAATATCGAAACCCAAAGAAACCAATAAAACCGAAGATGCAAATAAAACCGAAGAACCGGAAGATGGCTGTTGCAAACGAAAACGACGCTGCGATGCTGGAAAAAAGCGGGGGCCAAATAAAAAAAAGCGTGGCTGTCCTCGTCCTCCATCGTGTGGATCGTGTGGTAGACAGGCAGTAGACTCTAATAATGGAGAAATGTCTGACAGTAATACCACAGAATGTAATACATCACATTCCTCAATTCGTGGTTCCCCCGATAAGAAACGTCGCCGTAGAAATCCTAGTAATCGCCGTAACACTAAAAATTAACCTAATGTGTTGTCGTGGTTCAAAATGGTTGCGACCCACCCTGTGCATATTGATAAAAATTTTGTTTGTAAATAATTTTGAGTTGCAAGACTATAAAATTGGACAGGTGGGGGCGAACCGACGAGGAAATTGGTTTTTTTGCCGTTGAGCCGCGCGAGAGAGCGAGCGGGCCGATTTATGGCTTGTTAATTTTTGACTCAAGTGATTTATTTTTGAGATTTGTGATATTTTTGAAGTTGTGAGTTATTATTTTTGATTGAATAAATGATTTTGATGCGAATGCATTAATTGCGCAATTTTTGGATTGATTTTGATAAATTTGGAGTTTGGATGATTTTTATGAACGGCTACCGAACGGTAGAAAATTTGGATTGATTTGATTGATTGGATAAAGTTTGGGAGAAGCAATTAAGGTTATAAATTTGAATTTAAAATTGGAAAGTTTGAAATTACATTTGTTCGAGCGTGTGGTAGATAAAAGATAAGCCGACGATTTGGATAGGCATAAGTTCGAAAGTGTAAGCCCATTTAAAATTTAACATAAAATTATATTTGAAATTATTTATGATTATGGATTGGATTTATTAATTATTTTTTTGAGAAGATTATTTTCGAAGAAATTATTTGTTTTGCATTGGATAAAATTCTTTTTAGTTAATTTGAAAACGCAGGAACCCTTCACCCTTGAAAATTCCCAACTGCTCCCGCAAAGAGTTGACTCGAGTAAATAAACAGTGCGGCTAGAAAATAACATTACATCTTTTTGGCACCACGGCGCAGGGACGTTTCGTTTTTTTTTTTGAAATAGTCTAAGATGGATAACATATTAGCCTTTTTAAAGGAGCAGGACAAAAATATGAGGGAGTTAAAAGAAAGCATAGCAAAAATTGAAACAAAGTTAAATGAACAAGACAAAAAGCAGGACAAAAAAACAAAAGAGTTAAAAGAGAAAGTAGAAGGGGTTTTGAACGAAATAAAACAAAATTTAGTTACTATGGAAGGGGAAATTAAAAACACAAATGCAAGGGTTGATCAGGTTGAGTTAGAATTAGGTAATATAAAGGTGGATTTAATGCCATTAAGAGAATTGGGGGGAAATTTAAATTTGAAAGAAAAAAGATTAGAAAAAGAGATTAGTGAAAGGATGGAGGAATTAACAAGGGGAGAAATTCAAAAATTGACAGGGAAAATAAATGAAATGGGGATAGAAATGAAAAGAGAATCTGTAGGTAATATGCAGGAGGAAATAAAAAAGGCCACCAAGACCTTGCACAAAGATATTTTTGACCAAGTTATAAATAAAACGGTAGAAAATGGTGCACTATTAGAAAAAGCTGAAATAATAAATGAGATAACTCAAAGGGATGAAATAGTGGAAATCAAACAAACAGTACAGTGGCATGACCACAATATTGAAAAATTAAAAAAAGAAATTAGCACTAATCAAGAAACAACTAAAGGGGAAATTGATGCACTTAGGATGGGAAACCAAACGTTTACATTCGGTCCCATGAATAGTACGATGGGCAAAACAATACAGGGAATGTCATGTTGTTTCAGTAAAGATCAAAAATTAAAATTTTATGGGCATTCATTAAATGGGTTAAATCCGAAACAGTTCATTAAATATGCTAGACCCATTGCGGAATTGGCTGATCGCCAACAGTTGAAAACCCTCATAGGGACAATGTTAAAAGGAAATGCGGAGGAGTGGTACGGAATCGTACAAGAACAGTTTCATACTTTTGATCAGTTTTCTAAGTTGTTCTTATCAAGGTACTGGAACAATAAGGGAGTGGGTGTAGTATTTTGTTCTGTTCGGCACCCACAAGGAAATATGAGTGAGCGTTATGTTCAAGAAACCGTTAAATTTTTGAGACTTCTTGTGTATCGTGATCAAACATCATGGGTCAATTATATTCCGTTAGTGGAAAAGTTTATAAACGACACGCCGAGCTCAGTTACTGACTATTCTCCCCGGTTCATTATGTTCAACGAACATCCAGAAAGACCATGGGTTGTGGACCAAGACATCGATTACTATGAAATATTAAAACAAGTTAAACAAAAATTAAAAAATAAAAGTGAGAATTACTTACGTAGGGCTAATTCAAAAATAAAAAAGAAATGTTCATTTCAAGTGGGTGATTTAGTCATTATTCGAAGTCTGAGAGTAGGGATCAGGTCTAAGGACCAATGTCAGAAACTGCAACTTCCTTTTGAAGGCCCATATGAGGTAGACCACGTTAACGAAAACACGTATTCTCTTAAATATCCAGACAGTGGAAAGATCAGGGGCAAATTTCACCTTGATATGATTTACGCTTATCACGACGCCGATGAAACCATGGGACGAATTCCTAAAATTGGAATTAAATTTTACAATAATTTTGCATCTATTAAATAGAAAATTTTAATTTCGTTTAGTTATAAAAAGAGGGGAAGAAGTTTAATTTAACAATGAATTTTAATTTAGTTTATTTATCATTTTAAGAAAGGGGAAATTTAGTTTAGCAGATAATTTTGTAAAAAAAAGAAGAAAATTTTTATTATTTGAGGTAGTATAATACCTGATCACCACGAAGGGTTGTTTCAAAAACAATTTGCTGTCCTGGCTGTGCTCTCTCCATCAAATTATCTTCAAAACAAGGGGAATAAAGATGTCGTGGTTCGTTAGGTTTCTTTTGCACAATTACGATGTATTTTTGACTTCTTGCAATAACTTTGTTTTGACGAAATCTGCTGTCAACTTTATACCAGAACTTTCAATTGCCATTATCATAGGTTTGTATTCATCAGTCAATCCTGCGAGTAGAAATATTGCTAACCATTCATCATCTATAGCAAACTGAATGTTAGTCAATTTCTGTGCGGTGCTCATTATCTTGTTGACATAATCTTCGATGGAATCGCTATTTTCTAAACTAGTAGTAACCAGAGTTTTCATTAGGTTAACTTTTCGCGATAAGCCGGAATCGTTAAATGCGGACTGTAACTTTTCCCATACATCTTTTGCGGAAGTTGCGTTTTCAATATGCACAAAATTGATCGGATCAACCATTAAAATTATCATTGATTTAGCTTTCACTTCGCGTCGTAGATTAACAGCGGGATCTGTCGTCGGATCTTTACCTTCAACACAACTCCATAAATCTTCCAGTTCAAGATATGTTTTCATTGCAAATCGCCAAGTGTTGAAATTTTCTCGTCCTATCAATTTTCCAATCATTGATATACCGTTGTTTGCCATCGCGCTCGGAAAAATGTATAACTCTTGTTAATTACAATCACAAAGGGTTCGGTACAATTTTTTTTTTATTTTTTTGCGATGGCCTGAACAAATCTGTATTTTTAGAGACAACTATATGCTGGGCCCATAACCTTTTGCACAATTACGATGTCTTTATTAGATAGAACAACTAATTATTCACAACTATTCATTTACCAACATATTCTATAAGTACATGTCAAATATCAATAATAAACAACAAAACAGCCAACTTTATCTGAACTCTATCAACCAGCATGTTTCTCATTGGTTAATCCCAACAGTTTCTCTCTGCCCAACGCGATAGTTCGGGTCAATTTTGTTAAATGTCTGCAAAATAAAAAGGTTTGTTGAGGGGAAAATTATAAAAGACCAAAATGATACTCACACACGACACATTTACACCTAATTATTTTGTGATAAGTTAAGGGAACAGCTGTGCTGCGCGAGTGCTACCGAATGGTGATACCTGCAACTAAATAAATACAATAACTTGCGAAACATCCGGTACATAGAAGATAAAACTTACAATTTTTCAAAAAGACGACGAGGTTTGCAGTGCCCTTTGGATAAGCTCGCTTCCTGCGATAAGCCCGAGTGAGGTGGACGTGAAATTTTACGTCTAAAAATTTGGATATTTGCGATTTATGAAAAGCTACACCTTTTTGGAAAGCGAATTTTGTGAATTATTATTCGAGGCCGTTTTGGAAACAGTAAGAGCAATCATATTGTTTAATTTGGATGATTCCTGAGGATTTAAAGATATTCACATGTGATCAAGTAAAATTAAAAATTACAAGGACGACGCCATTTTTATAAAACTGGAGATCGACAGAAAAGTCAATGAAATTGATTTTTTTACTTACCGTAATTTTTATCTGTTTATAAGGTGTTAAATATCGACAAGAAGCGATTAGTCGGCACAATACGACGAGGTATCACAAAAATTTGAGGACGCTAACCGAATTGATTGTTAGAGATTGCACACTTAAAAAAGACGACCTGGTGGCATACAGCAGCAACAGATAAATGCCATTTGCGGCCATGATACAATAAAGTTTTAAGATATGATACTAAGGAGTCTCAGTTACGTTCGGTTCTGCGCAGAACGTCACGCGGTAAGGACACGCCCACTTTATTTAAATACAGATATGGAATTTATACGGCAAATAAGGCCAATGAAATTAAAATTTGTGATTATTTTTAATTTTAAATCACAAATAAATTATTCTGCCATCATAAGGAAGAAGGCAGTGTTTGTTTAGAAATGGTTTAGGTATGGCAGTAAGTACATTTTCTTCAAAATTGAGCTATTTTTATTCATAGCTTTTTACGCTGATTTCAAAAATATAAATTACTCAATTTTGAAAAAAATGTATTTACTGCCTTCTTTCTTATAACTGCAGTATTGAAATAAAACACATTTAGTAATAAGATTATAAAATAATATTTATTTAATATCCTAAAAAACAGTTTCTCACAATAAAACATAACATTCATTAAGAAGCCAAATTAACCAGAAGGCATACATTTTAAAATTTTATTTCATTTTACTGACTATTTAATTTTACAAACTATATTAAGCCCTAAATTTTATTTTATATATTGTCAGATTTTTATTTCTTTTCTTCGCTTCAATGTTTCATCGTTAACCTTATCATACAAGTAGATTGTGCGAAATTTTATTTCATCGAATGACAGTATACAGACTTTTTTCATATTGTTCATCTCTTGCAGTTTGATTACATTAAATATTGGTTTCAAGATACCAGGTAAAATTTAATTTTTTTTCGACCACGATCGAAGTGTTGATACAGCTGGAAAAGGATATCCTTTTTTTAGCAGCAACCTATAAGCTCGAAGATCAGCGGAATGAACAACGATTGCTTTAGATACATCTTTAATTGACCATCGTGGACGTCTTTTGGGATTTTTAAGCTTTTTGATTTGCTCAGAAGTAAATAAACTGCTCAGAGCTTCGACCTCGCTTTCCAATCGTACAATCTTCTTCTTTAATTCTGCTATGATTTCATTACGGTTATCAACCTCTGTACTACTTCTAAAAATATTAAGAATATGTAGGCATATTATCACTTAATATAATAATTTAACTATAATTATGTTAATATTAGATTTGCTATAATAAAAATAAGAATTACCCTATATCTTTAGTCAAAATATTAGTTTGATGTGGTGTTTCAAAATGATTGCGACTCACCCTATGCATTTTGGTGAAATATTGGCTGTAATAGTTAGGTTGTAACATTGTGGAATTTGTTGGGTGGGAATCAATGACAGGAAATTAGTGGCTTCTTGGGCCAACTATGGCCGACAGCGGGTGCGAGACTTTGTATGCCCGCTGAGTTTTGATAATTTTGATATTTGTAAGTAATATTTTATTTTGATTTGATATGAATAAAATGGATTTGATGCGTGTGCATTATTTCGTTGTTATTTTGGAAGCACAATTTTGAGATTTGGAGTTGGTTTGGATTATTTGATGGTTTGCTACCGAACGGTAGTGTATCGACTTGGCTTGATTTGGATGATTAAATTTTGGAAAAAAGAATATTTCGAATAATAAATTCGATTTGGATACTTGAAATTGAAAAATTAAATTTGCATTCGTAGGAACGAATGTCGATAGTGATAAGCGGGCGATTTGGATAAACGTTAAAATTAAAAGTACGAGCCCAATAACAATTTAATATTTGCATTACATTGAACTTAAATTGTATTTTACATTGTGAATTGGTTATTTTTGGAGGAGCATTTTTCTTCCGTCGTTAATGAGAGCGAACAGGTGAACGCACCCCTGACGATACTTGCTCGACGACTGAAAAAGCTAGTCGTGGTAATTTTTTTGGTTTGTGGTGAAATTAATAATTGTTAAAATTTCACATCACTTCAAATTCAAAAATTTATTTAACGTTGGATTGGAACTGGAGTTGGATTATATTGGATTAGAATTATATTGGAAATACATCATTTCAACTGGCGCCCAACGTGGGGCTTAAAATTTTTGAAAGTTTCAATTTAACTAAATTGACGTCCCAACGTTTAGGGGCATTTCAGTAATTCTGGTATAATAATAAATATTTAAAATAATTCAATTTAAAATTGGGTATTTTTATAAATTAAGATTGATAAGTTTTCATTTGCTCGTATGATAAACAAAATCTATCAAGGTCAATGATTTTACTTGCTATCTTTCCATAAATTCAAAAAGCATTGACAGATAATATAAAACAAACAAAAATGGAACAAATTGACATAGAAGATAGTATATCAACGGGGAATATACGAGAAAATGAAACAGGTGGAAGCGGCGAAGAGATCAGTCCCAATTTTGAATCTCCAATGTATGCCAGCACACGACGGGGCACGCAGGTAGATGTTGAAGAACAACCAAAAGTAACTAAAGCACAAATAATGCAAGCACTTAACCAGCAAGTATGGCGTAAAGCATGCAAGGGCGGTCTTGTGAGCGGGAAACCGCGGTTCCAGTCCTGGTCACGCCGCCGAATGCACTGTTGTGAATTTCTGTACAGATTATTGTAAAAAGATTTATCCGTAAATAAATGATATTATTATTATTATATTCAATGTATAAAAAATATTTATCTGTTATTAAATCATATATAAAAAAACTAAGTGGTAATAAATGCAACACATAATAAAAAAAAAAAAAAAACTGAAGGATTATATTGGATTAGAGTAATATTTTTAAAATTTCACATCATTTCAACTGGCGCCGCAACGTGTGGGGCTTGAACCAGCTAGCCGTGATAAATTGTCGTCCATACTGTGGGGCTCGATTAGATTCAATTTCATCTAAATTGGAAAATAACAAACAAAAAATGGAACAACTAGTGAAAGTAACTAAAGCAAATATTATGCAAGCACTTAACCAGCGAACGAGTGAACTTATGGAATTGTTAAAATGTATGGATGACAAAATACAAAGAGAAACTACAGAAGAAAGAATATTGAGAGTTAAAAAACAAGAAGCTGAAAGATTAGTAATTCTAAAACTGGAAGCAACAAAACAAGAAGCTGAAAGACTGGAAATTGAAAAACAAGAAGTTACAAGACTAGAAGCTGAAAAATTAGAAGCAACAAAACAAGAAGCCATAAAATTGGAAATTGAAAAATTAGAAGCAGCACAACAAGAAGATAAAAGATTAGAAATGGTAAAACTAGAAGCAGAAAAACGTGAAACTGTAAGATTACAAGCGCTAAAACTAAAAATTATAAGACAAGAAGCTGAAAATTTAGAAGTGGTAAAAGTAGAAACTGAAAAATTAAAATTTGGAAGGCAAGAAGCTACAAAGCGGAAAGCTATGAAAAAAAATGAGAGAACTTGGAAGTTTTGGATGAGTCGGAGGAGGAGAAGAAAGAAGACACCAGTGAAGTGGACGCCCCAAACCAGGATCAATCTTTGGAAGATTCGAAAGAAAAAATAAAAGAAAAGTGAACAAAACAGAAGGAGATAGTAGATAATGATAAATGAAAAATTATTTTTGAAGAGATAAGCCTTTTTTATTTTATTTGATTTTTGAATTTGGATTTATTTTGCTTAAATATTGTAATGTTGTAGATAATATTTTTTTTTAGATTTATTTTTGAAACACGCACGGATTTCTGCGAATTTTGTTTAGAGCTGCGCTCAAAACAGCAATTAGCATCGGGGGTTTGATGTGGTGTTTCAAAATGATTGCGACTCACCCTATGCATTTTGGTGAAATATTGGCTGTAATAGTTAGGTTGTAACATTGTGGAATTTGTTGGGTGGGGATCAATGACAGGAAATTAGTGGCTTCTTGGGCCAACTATGGCCGACAGCGGGTGCGAGACTTTGTATGCCCGCTGAGTTTTGATAATTTTGATATTTGTAAGTAATATTTTATTTTGATTTGATATGAATAAAATGGATTTGATGCGTGTGCATTATTTCGTTGTTATTTTGGAAGCACAATTTTGAGATTTGGAGTTGGTTTGGATTATTTGATGGTTTGCTACCGAACGGTAGTGTATCGACTTGGCTTGATTTGGATGATTAAATTTTGGAAAAAAGAATATTTCGAATAATAAATTCGATTTGGATACTTGAAATTGAAAAATTAAATTTGCATTCGTAGGAACGAATGTCGATAGTGATAAGCGGGCGATTTGGATAAACGTTAAAATTAAAAGTACGAGCCCAATAACAATTTAATATTTGCATTACATTGAACTTAAATTGTATTTTACATTGTGAATTGGTTATTTTTGGAGGAGCATTTTTCTTCCATCGTTAATGAGAGCGAACAGGTGAACTCACCCCTGACGATACTTGCTCGACGACTGAAAAAGCTAGTCGTGGTAATTTTTTTGGTTTGTGGTGAAATTAATAATTGTTAAAATTTCACATCACTTCAAATTCAAAAATTTATTTAACGTTGGATTGGAACTGGAGTTGGATTATATTGGATTAGAATTATATTGGAAATACATCATTTCATTATATAGGATTGTTATCCAGAATAACATTCACCCTCGGGAGAGTTTCTACTGCTACTACCAACACCGTTTCTAACAAATTTATAAAATAAGCCATAAGTAAGTATTTCTACTTGAATTAAAATAATAACTATACGTACTTACTCTGTTTGAATTGATCGTTCCTTTAAAAGTACATTAACCAAATTGGAACGTTTCTTTTTAGCAATCCGCTGTTGCCTTTGAGATGTAGAAGCAGTAGTAACAAAAGCTGATGGTTTCGGTAGATTTTCAGTAGGAATCACTCCTGGCTTAATCAGTGGGCAATTCCTTGGGATAGGACATCCCAGAAGTTCATATTTCAAGTTACGAGCATAATCAGTCTTTAAAATGCATTGAGCACACTCTTGAATTTTTCACGTTTACATTGTCTTTACGACTACAAGCTATTTTCCAAGCCTTACAAAGTCCCGGGTCAGTCGGAAAACGAAAAAACAGCACATCGCCTTTGTTATAATGTTTGGCTCCATCGTCCATATTACAACCAAATATTGCACACCGCATTATTAATGTAAGGTAAATTACTGATTCACAACAAATCACAAGCAAAAACAATAACAAAATTGAAAAAATTCGAAACCGTTCTGTGGGCGCGCACAGAAAACCGTATGCGTTTGAAATGTTACTTACCGCGTGACGTCACAATTAAGCAAGATGGCGCTAAACCTGCGCAATATCATACCTGGTAATTTATTGTATCATGATTTGCGGCAACAAGCGAAACAAGGTGGCGATATACCAGGTAATTCACAAGTTGTTTACCATAGTGAAATTGACTATTTATTTCAAAATTTTTATTATAAACTTTTTACATTTGCATTATAATTTTTGTCGACTTACATTATTTACACTGCAGCGTATGTTAGCGAAATTTAGGATTCTTTTAGTTTATTTAAATAAAATTTCGCAACCATACGTCGTACACATTCACACACAGGGTCTTAGAGCGGAATCTGTCGCTAAAAAAAAAAATTGTTCTCTCAATAAAATCTAGTTTCTCGTTATTCAGGATAAAAGTATTTTTATTTATCGTTTCATTAAAAGAAGGAAAAAGAGATATCTAAGGAACCCACTATTCTGTTTAATCTCATGCTCTCGGCTGCAATAAGTTAGTCGGGAAAACATTAGCTAGTGCCGGACAGGTATAATATAAAAATTTACGAAATCCCACTACAGTGTACTATATAAACATTAAAATTTATATATTTAAATGGCATTTTACTTCTAGCCCAGAACATTCAGCATTTTTGAAAAAAATATTGTAAATCTGAAAATTGGCTTAAAGAATCTTCAATCATTTAAAGCTTTCTGAATATCAAAATGTGTCCAATTTGGTCGAAAATTGATGGAGATTTGATTTTTAAGTTATTTTTTGCTATTTTGAAAAAAGCAAATTTCGACGCGCTATTTTTTCAATTTTTTGTCGGCCGGATTTTCAAAATGTTAATCACATAATCCTTTTGAATCTTCGGGCTAGTACTTTGAATGAAGAAAGACTTGATTAACTTTCTATAAAATTATTGAAACTATGTACATTATAAGTAATGCAAAAAAAAATTTTATATAAGCTTAAAAATAAATGTATTTTTTGATTGTGCACTGTCATAACTTAGCTAATGATTATCATTTCAGCCTTTTTAGTTTCTTAAATAAACATATTTTAAAATTACTTGTTTTGGGAAAATTTCGAAAAATATCTGAAAGTTTCAGTATTTTCAAAATGACGAATTTTTCGGCAGAAAATAAAATGTTTTTTTAACTTCATATGAGCTTTTTTGTGAACTAAATTACATGTGTTGAAAAATCGTCATAAGATATACGACGCTCTTGGGCTAAAATTAATGCGCTCCTCTTCAAAAGAAAATACACAAATACAAAATAGAAAAAGTCAATTTATTACTATTATCCTAAACGAAAACATAAAATTTATACAAAAATAAAAAATATATACAGGGTCTCTCCGGATACACTTTACATAACTCTTAGGTGGTGATAGAGGACATTTTTCTAAGAAACATTTTTTACAAATTCTTTTTTATAAATTCAATCCTTCGAGAGTTATGGCTCTTTAAAACATTTTTTTTAATTTCCACTTTCACGTGGCCATCCCCCGGAAAGTATTAATTTTTTATTAAAAATAGATTAGTGCTTTTTTAAAAAGCGTGAAGTAATCTACAAACTAGATTTAACCATTTTTTGTCTAAAATGAACGGCTTTCGAGTTATGAATAAAAGTAGGTAAAAACATGTTGAAAAATTTGAGCTCTTTATATTTTGGTTTGTTTCAAAACTCTGTATCTTTTAAACGAAACATTTTACAAAAATTCTGACGCCCCATTCCGGATAGGAAATTTAAGGGGCTATAACTTTCGTCTAGTAAATTTTTTTGAAAAACCAATATATTTCACAAAAAATCAGAAAATAATAAACAAGGCAGCTACAAAACAAAAAATTAAATTCACAAAATTTTTATTTTTATTGAAAAATTATTTTTACCACTGACTGTTTTTTTCAAAAGCACAGGGTATATGAAGTTACTATGTACAATCTGTGTTTATTTATTTATTTATATATTATATTGCTATGCCCCCAACTTTGCAAATTTATGTATTTTCACTTTCTTGTGAAATTTGCTGAGGTAACACAGATTATTTAATAGCTATGAGTTCTTCTTCAATTGATTAATTTAAATTAAATTGAAAATTTCTGTCGCGTAAATATTTAATTTCAAAATGTGCAACATTTACCTTGTAATGTGTGGCCTTGCAAGCCTCCATAGTATACCAGCTGGCTTCAGTACGCCTGGTTAAGCAAATTTGCGATGGTAACTTTAATGCAACGAATATTTTCTGCTTTCTTCAAGTTTTCCACTTTATTGGCACTTCACCTTATTAATTTAAATAAAAACATCAAATCAACTTAACTCATTTTATTGATTTTAAACAATTAACAATTTAATTTTCATTGCGGGAATAATGTTCGTCCGCTCGTCTATTCGACGTCAAGGCCTCTGCCCAAGTCTCTTACAACCTACAACCTTCAAGCCCCACTCTCTTTTCTTTATACTTCTCCCACCTTATCTACAGCTAATAATTTAACAGACATTTTTTTATACAATATTATAAATAAATAAACAATAAAACAAATTTAAACTTTAAAATAATTTACAATATAATTGAATTAATGTTTTTATAGTTTCAAAACACGACAATATATATTGTCATGTCCCTGGCTATGTTCAAAACTTATATAAAATTTCGCTTACTAATTAATTAATCCAAATGTACTGGGCATTCATTTTTAGTAGCAATCGACTCTTCAAAGTTTTATAAATTGTAAATTAAAATTTTAAATTTAATGCTCACTTTTGTTAGTTTTCTTTTATTGCATGTGGTATGTGGTGTTATGCAGCTGGCTTAATCACGCCTGGTAACACAAATTTTGTTGCGATGCAATCCACCTTTGCATCGACCAAATTGTCACAAATTCTTCCTCTTTGCCAATCCACTATCGCACTTCACTTTAATTAAAATAAAACAAAAACTCAACTTAACATAATTTATTTATAAAATAATAAAAGCAATTTTCAATCATCGGGTATGGCAACTTCCGCCAGGCACCACGGCCTTCGCCTAGTTGTCCTTGCATCGACCTGCTGGTCCCACTCCTACTCTCACTTCCCCTACCTTTTATTTTCATCAAAACTTAACAACTTTATACAATGTTTTAAATAAATAATAACAAAATTGAATTTTAAAAAATTATTTAGAAAATAAATCAATTAATGGTTTTTTTTTGTTTCGAAACACGACAATATGTTTGTGTCACCGTATCTCCCGAACGGTTACAGGCAGCAACGTACATTTTTGACAGCATGTTTGTAAAGACCAGGGGAGTGTTCCTGGCTGGTCAAATACAATTTTCACCCATGAGAAGAAATTCTATCTCAGAAAACTATCTCTACACTCTCCCCCCCCAAACCCCAAAATTTATGCACTCGCCCCTGCACAATCCTCTGTATTAAATAACTAATAACTAATATTAATATAAATTTACTACCATTTTGGCTGAAAATTCACCACCATTATGGCTGTTAAATTCATATCATTCGCTAACTATTCGCGCTACCATATCGGCTGACTGGATCACGAAGCGGTTTAAAACATATATTACTTTCTCTATACATTTTGACAAAATATACTCCAAAAAGAGTGAAATAAAATAAAAATTAAAAATTTTGAAAACCCCTGACTGTAAAAAAATTCTAAAAATAAAAATTAATATTAAAAGCACCTTACTTTAAAAACTATACTGTTCCCTTTAAAAAGAAAAAAGCAATTTTTTTTCTTCGTTCAACAACAAATTCTCAGACCCCCCCCCCTCCCCACTACAAAATTTAAACATTAATTTTGAAGTCAGGGGAAACGGAGAATGTTTAATATGGAATGTATAAACAGGTTTCGTAAGTGGAACAAATCTCCGTTTCCGCCGACTTCAAAATTAATGTTTAAATTTTGTAGCGAGGGGGGGGGGAGGAGTCTGAGAATTTGTTGTTGAATGAAGAAGAAAAAATTGCTTTTTTCTTTTTAAAGGGAACAGTATAGTTTTTTAAGTAAGGTACTTTTAATATTAATTTTTATTTTTAGAATTTTTTTACAGTCAGGGGGTTTTAAAATTTTTAATTTTTTATTAACTAAGGTTATGACTACCCTCATTTTCAATACACGGTTTTGATTGTTTTAAAAGATGTATTAATTAAAAAAATAATTTTTCAATAAAATTAATTAATTTAATTTTTTGTTTTGTAGCTGCTTTCTTTATTATTTTCTGATTTTCCGTGAAAAGAATTGGTTTTTCAAAAAAATTTTACTAGACAAGAGTTGTAGCCCGTTAAATTTCCTATCCGGAATAGGACGTCAGAATTTTTGTAAATTTTCGTTTAAAAGATACAAGAATTTTGAAAATAACCAAAGTAAACAAATCTCGAATTTTTCTTCATTTTTTTACTTACTTTAATTTCTAACTCAAAAGCCGTTAAGTTTAGACAATAAAAGGTTTAAAATTAGTTTGTAAAAAATATTTTTTTTTTAATTTTAATATTTATTTTTAAAAAAGAATCCGACGAAGGCTGATTAATTTTTCAGGGTTTAAAATAAATATTCACTTCGAAATTAAACGAGAAATCTGGAATCCATTCCAAAATCAATTTTTCCAAATTATTTCAATTTTTATAACATCATGGAAACAAATAATATCATACGAATTTAATAAGCACTAGAGATAATATTATATTATATATTTTTTCAAAATATAATTTTTAATAATTTATTCCAGTAATATTCTACTAATATTCCAGTATCTAGCCTGGTAATTCAGATCACAATTTATTGCAAAAAATGAAATGCTGTAGTTCAAACCTTGTTTGGCTTATCTTAGGCTTAAACTTCCAACTGACATCGAAATACCGACCCTTAAACCTAGCAATCGTGATTGATTTGTCATCGTCTGTATTGTAGTGATATTTTTCATAAACCACTTTTCCTTACCACGCACGGCGTAGCTCTGATATGCGAGAGTAGAGAAACTTTTTAGGGTGGTAGGTTCAATGTTCGTTAAAAAAAATCTTAATACCAGAATTCGATTTTAAATTATTTGCAGTCGAAATTATTTTAAGCTGCAAAAATTTTTAAACTTGATCAAGCATCGAACTTATAATTTCAAATTATCAACCAAATTTCTTCTAATCCACACGTCGCTCTTTTAAATATAATTTCATACACAGTAAAAAATTTTGTCGTGTAAAACATCTAGTGTAGTTGGTAAATAATTTAGTGTTAATTTTTAGTGTATAATTTCTCTCTACTTTATATTTCACACTAAAATGATTAATTCTAACTAGACGCTAAAATAAGCGCTATGTAGAGTGAATCTCAACCTTGATAGATCGAATCTAGTAGGTGTTAGGTGACATTACTATAATTACCGATGATAAAAACGCAAAAATGGCACATTTTATCAAAGTTTGTTGCCGGTGATTCCCGGATAAATAAAAACGTTGACCATTTGCTATTGAAGATTACCTCCGTGTTAATATAAAATTACATTCATCCGAGTGCAGTGAGCAAGTTAATATTGTTCTAGTGTTTCAGTTCAAATATTTTTTTAGTGTTGGAAATTAATGGAAAATCGTTGGAATTTAACGTATTAAAAGAATTTCCAAGATTTCTCCATCATTCGTGGTCTGTAAGTTTTATTATCTTTATGTGTTTGTACTGTTACTGAAATATAAAATTTTGCTTTAGATCGAGGAAGATTTTCAACAATTATATCCAGGTATTCAAATAAATTTTGAAGAGATATTTGGTCAAGATATAAGATAAAATTATTAAAAATACCAAACTACCGTAATATACCCGAACCCTACAGTTATTTCAGAATATGAAACGGAATTCAGTAGTATGTGAAGTTGTTATTATTTTTAACATTAGATTTATGAACAATTTTTTTTTTAGATTGTTGGAATAGGGCAACTAAAGTATTATTTCTCTTCCAAGTAAAACAATAAGAGGAAACGTATCAAAACTTATGCAACGCTGACGGACAAATTAATTACTCTTCAACCTGCAAGTTATTGTAAAATACAGTGGACGCCGCTTATTGGAATCATGGTTCAAGTTATCATTCGAGTATTATTATCACTTTCACGAAGAACGGGCTGAAGGAATATGACTACAAGCAAAAAATATCCTTTATTTCAAAAATTGGGTTTATGTTATTAATTATTTTTCTGATGTTTTCTTCTACCGAAAATGGAGTCCGTTTGCATTTTTTTAAATTTTTCACACAAATCGGGGAACCATCCAGACTTGACTGGTGTATTATAGCAGAAAGTTGCCAGAATGTTGACAACGCACTATGATTTAATCTGTTCTATTTTAAAATTTCACAATATGCGACATAAAAAATGTTTTTTGATAAAAATAATTTTTTGTGTTTTAATATTTTTAATTATGTAATATATATTTATAGTAATAAGTATTCTAATTAATGTGTTTAATTCACATGTGGTCAGGTAAATTTTACATCTAAATAAAGATATTTTTACACTACAATATGTATTTTATTTATAGGTATAGTGTATTACTAAACCCTAGATTAATTTAAAATATACCCTAATTGGTGTTTTAATTCAATCTATTCATCTAAAAAAGTACTTATACTAGAGTTAATAAATTATCTGTTTAGTGTGTTTATCTAATATAATTATACACAAAATAGTGAAAATTAATTTAAATTTTCATTTTATTTTAACACTAAATTTTGTTTTGTGTACCCGAAATAAGGTTAAAATTTTAATAAATTTTGGTGAGCTCTTTACACTACACTTGATTAAAACTTTTAGTGAAAAATTTACACTAAATTGAGTGGACCTATATGAACACAAGCTAGTGTTTTTTAGTGTAAAATATTTACTCTGTAATTTTTACTGTGTAAATCCGAATATTTCAATTAAATTACTATCAAGTCCAAAATTAAAATTAACCCCAATCAAACAAAAATCACTCATAAAAAAAATTCAAATTTAATCATTGCAAAAAAATCCAAAAATCTCGGCTGCGGCCACTTTCGATCAAAAATACTCTCAATCAAAATTCGAATCACAATACTCAAAATAATTTCACTATTTCAAAAAAAATATTTCTTACAAAATATTAAAAATCCACGGAGCCAAAAGTCAATCAACCACTCTGGCGGCCATCTTCTGCAAAAAAGCCCCTACTTTTCTCAACCTTGTAACAAACCGCCCATAAATTCGCAAGCATAAACAAAGGTAATTTATGCAAATTTAGCATAAACGCAATAAGCGACCGATCAAAATCTTTTATTTTATATAAGTTACCTTTTTCAAATTGCGAATATAAATAAGTAAAACGTAATTAGTTAATAATTATACAATTAAGATAAATATGTAAAAAGGATGGGAAGCGCATATTTCAAATTATATTAAAACGGCCACAAAGTTTCACAACTTAAGTGGTTGACGAATTTAACCTAAGGACTTAAGAGGGATTCATGAATTATGGGACAGATATGTCTTTTTAAAAACTAATTAGAACTAACGAATTTTGACCTTATTGACTCTAAATTTGAGGAAACCGAACATACAAAGTTCAAACTTACACTAAAAAAAAGCGTAATCTTTTTGCTAGAAAAATCTCATGTTATGTGCCAAAAATCTTGCAAAATAACTAAGAATTACGTTATTAAACTAAAAATCAATTAAGTTGAGAAAAACTATAAAATTAATTTTTAAATAAACACATTTTAAACCATGAAAGTTAAACAAACCAGTCACCTCAAAACTTTTCTAAAACTATATAGTAAAAATTCAAATTATAAATAACTATTGGAAATCACTGGTTAAAACTTAAAAATAAGGGGAAGATGAGAGCAAATTCATTAGAATATCGATTTGAAGTGACCGTCTCGACAACTAATTGATATGTGTTAAAAGATTTACCTTCACAAACAGTGAATAACAAACATTCTTCTAATAACGTACACACAAGCTTGAAATTCAAGTCAACTTTTTGGGTGCACTGATTTAAATTCGACGTTCGCGAATATTTTTGCTAAAATTCTTGATTACAATCAATATATATGTTAACCTGATTTTGGGCGATGCAACAAAAATGTCATTCATGAGTTTTCACTATTAGAAAAGTCAATTAACTGCAAAAATTTGCCAATTTTTCAATCAAAATCGA
This sequence comes from Cantharis rustica, assembly GCA_911387805.1. NCBI lineage: Eukaryota > Metazoa > Arthropoda > Insecta > Coleoptera > Cantharidae > Cantharis > Cantharis rustica. Next base: position 45,662,906 of record OU426879.1, read on the forward strand.
ATATGATTATTCCCTATCCATAACAACAATTAAAAACGATAATGCCAATTTTTATAATTAAAAATCTAGTTTTTGTAAACCAAAAATTTGTCAACGAATACACATCAACCTTATTGACATGTATTCCAAAATTTCATATAAATAGAGCAGGGTCCCTTAAGGCACCAGTTCATCTCCGACAAGACGCGTAATCCAACCTGCCCGTTCGTTCCGGGTATTAAATAAAAGTGTTGTGCTAATTCATAATTAAATTTTTTTTTTAAGTATTCATAATAAGATTTTAATTTTTTTTTAAAAGTGTTCATAATTAAATAATTTTTTTTTCTAAAGTATTCATAATAAAATTTCATTTTTTTAGTATTCATAATTGAATTTTAATTTTAATTTTTTTTTAGTGGTTCAAATAATTTTTCTTTTAAATCTTTTTTTTGTTTTGTTTTGTGCGCTTTCCAACGACTAAAAAGGTAATGACCAAATTTTTATATTTAAAATTGTATGTTTTTTTTTATTTAGGTGAGTCCCAACGATTTCAATGTAATTTTTATCTTTATAACAGAAAGTTAACTTGGTAAATTAATTCTCAGCAATTATTTTTTTTTATTATATTTTATTTTGTAATTATAATTTTTTTGTATCGTTTTTTTCATTATATTTTTTTTTGTGTTAAATAAATTAGTTGTGATTTACATGTTCTTTTTCTTTTCTTGTTATTAAAAAGGCGATCGACTTGGTAATAATCCTACGTCTCCGATCTTCAATTTAAAAGTTTGAGCCCGGCTTATAAACAGGCTCTGGTGGCAGCGAAATTAACCTTCAGTTAACACACAACGGCGGCGATTATTTAATTAATCAAAGCCTACCCGTGTTACAACCTTTCGCCAACCTTACATTTACAATATAAAATTAATAAAATTTACAAATTTTCATCAAGGGCCTAAACCATTTTGTAACACGACAGTATAATAATTATTCTGTTTCATCACCGTGCCGTGCCGTACCAATCGCCACTGATATTATGATCTTAATATTCATATTGTTTTACTCTAGCTCATACTAGGTTAAGTGATTAGAGATGGTAACACAAAGCTACCATAAAAATTCCTAAAAATATTATTATATTAAAATTTATGCCCTCGTTAATAGAAAAATATAATTTTTTGGATTTTTAATTTTAGTGAATTTATACGGCGAAGGAAAATCGAAAAAAGAAATTTCAAAATATTTAAAAATTTCAAAGACTACTACATAGGAGTAGGACTTTAAAGTACACCACAAATTAGACAAAAAATTAATGAAATTATGGTAGGATTTGGCGTAAATTGCGAATATAAAAACTAATTTTTGAGGATCATTTAAAAATACGCGTAAAACCAGCCAAAATGTGCAATCGTACATTTCATTTATTAAAGAATTTTTGGGTATAATTTAAACTTGAAAATTACAGATGTAGAAAACAAAGAACTAGGAGAACTATTAATTACCCGGGAGTTGTCAGTTAATTGTCAGTTGTCAGTTGTTAGTACGATTAGATGACTAGATTTTAGGGTGGATCCGAGATTTGCGGTGGTTGCGTTTGTTTTAACTGGCTCTACGCTCCAGGCCGTTTTGATAAACTCCTGTACTCACTAAAAATATCCCCCTGGACCCGTCCTACTCTGCGAATAAATTTATAACATTATGTTATCAGTACTGATGCTGCAATCTAATTGTGAATCTAAACGTAATCGAAGATTGACGATACCTGAATTGCGTACAGAACTTAATCGGTGCTATAAAAATTCCGTTTCTGGGAGTACAGTAAAAATCAATTAATGCGAATGTTGGCCGGGCTGCCAAAAGAAAATCACTTCTAAAATCAAAAAACAAGAAGATGCGACTACAGAGAGCACTTAGCTTATAAGAATTGGACAGCAGAATAATGGAATTCTATGTTGTGGAGCGAACATAATCCAAGTTTGAAATGTTTACTCAAAAACGAAAAATTTATGGTACTCACTGCATCGAAAGAAAGTTACAGGACTGTATTGTACCTCCGTTATGGTAGGGGAATGCTTCTCGGCGTCTGGCCCAAAAACAGGCGAATTCACATGTTAATAATTTAAAATACTACTAATTTTATTAAGTTTGGGTAATTAAATGAAACATTCAATTTTAGCACACCTTGATAAAATCGCAGGGAAGTCCACAGTAAAGTAAAATAAACATAATATGAAGATAAATGAAATGGATATACTCGACTAAGAACATTGGAGGTCTTTTATAATATAATAAATAATATGAAAATATCAAGTTGGTATTTATGTTAGTAACCTTCCATCTGTTTTACATTCGTAATTTTCGACTAGTAGTCCGGTCAATCTAGACATTCGAAGGTACACTAATTCCCAAAAAGCTGAAAATTGGTAAAATTGTTCAAAACATAATTATAAATGAAATTTAAAAAGTCCTCATCGATCCGGTACGTGGAAAAAATTTATTCGACGTCAAAGGTAAAAGAAATTGTTTTTTTGCGATTTTCAGCAAAACGGTAAGTTTTATCATAAAATTATCTCAGACAAAAATTGTAGATCATGTAATTATCTATAAAAAATGTATCAATACTTTTTTCCTAAGAAATGAGTTTATGAATGTTATCACGTTTATGCAATCGTTTCTGTTGGTCTTTCGCATCACAAAAAAAATTAAAAAATAGTGTTGATGAAAAGTTCAGTACCGGCTACAGACAATATTTTCGTAAAAACGATGAAGACAACGTCCAGGACAATGACAGGTTTGACGACGATGTTAATTCGAATGGCGATGATGATGAACTACATTGAATAAATTCTGTTTTTTTCGTATTTGTACTCTTTTTTCTCTTAATTTTAAGTTAACTTTTAAACAAGTTATGACTTTGGTTTTAACCATGTGAAAAAGCATCTCAAACTCAATCCGGATCGGCAAAAAAATTGAAAATGAGTTTTTAACAGCTAAGACCCCTTTTTTCGTAGACCAAGTCACATATATTGAATATAATTAATATAATATTATAATTCAAATATTTTTACTTATATTACAGCTTCAGTGATGTATGTATTGTAATGATATTTCTTTTTGCAATGCGTGGCAAACTTCAAAATAACCACCAATCTCTACGGCTTCCAAGTCGGAGAGCTAAGACTTCTCAGGAGCGGGTTCAAAATTCCAAAATAAATTACCAATCAACGAAATCCAATTTAAATAAGATTCTGATCAATCCAAAAAATTTAATAAATTCTCCAAATTAAATCCTCTTCAAAAATAATTAAAATAAAAATGCATGTCCAAAAATTAAATTATTCCAAAATAAATTCTTGTTTCGTAAATAAATTCAAATTTAATTCAATGTAAAACCTTACTGCGCTCGTACTTTTAACTTTTACGCGTATCCAAATCGCCTTGTTATCACCATCTGGCCACACGCTCGTACAAATGCAAATGTAACTTTTAATTCTTCCAATTTTAAACCAATTTCAACTTTACATAATTCAGATCCAATTTTTAATTTCAATTGCTCTTTCCAAATTTTACCAAATCAATTAAATCAATCCAAACTACTAATTCAATCAAAACCATCAAATCAACTACCGCTCGGTAGCAAAATTATCCAAAAATTACGCAATAATGCATTCGCATCAAAATTCACTTTATTCAATCAAAAATAATTCAGTACTCACAAATATCATTCACAATTTTAAACTTATATCAAAAAAATCTCAATAATCGCCTCGAGCTAACATGACACAACATGCTCGGGCGGGCGCTGTCGGCGCAAAAGCCAATATCCTCGTCGATTCGCCTCCACCTGTCTAATTCTCCAATCTTACAACTTAAAATTATTTAAAACAAAATAAAACTTTCATCAAAATGTACGGGGTAGGTGCGAATCCTCTTTTTCACCACAGTATATACGTGGCGTACGTATGCATATGATGACAATTCCAACTTTTCCAACTTTTTGAATCGTTATATCTCAGAAACGGTGGCTCTTAGGAAAAAAGTATTCATTCATTTTTTATAGATAATTATATGATCTACAATTTAGTCTAAACTTATTTTATGATAAAACTTACAGTTTTGCAGAAAATCACGAATACCAATTTTTTTGATCTTTGACCTCGAATAACTTTTTTTCCACGTACCGGATCGATGAGGACTTTTTAAATTTCATTTATAATTATGTTTTGAACAATTTTACCAATTTTCAGCTTTTTGCAAATTACTGTACCTTCACTCTAATTTTTTGTACTAATTTGACCGGACTATAGGTTATTTTAGAGTTTTATTAGGAATCTTACTTGGACAGAAAATGAAAAGATCAAACTTTTGGAAGCTCTCCGAAAATATGGAGTTCACAATTTGGAAGTTATAGCAGACCATGTTGGTTCCAAAACAGTTGCAGAAGTTAAGTATGCAATTTACTTATACGAAAATGCCGCCAGAGAATCTCTGAAAGAAGTTTGCTCTGCAAGTAGAAATGCACCAATTGATCAATGAAAAATAATAAATAAAATAAAAATAATAAAATAGATAAAAATAATGATGATTATAACAAATATTGAATTGAACAAGTTCGATTCGAAAATACAAAATTACTCCTCACATTTCAGTGTATTCTGCCAGGGCCGTATTTACGGGGGGGGTTTTAGGGGTTACAACCCCTCCCGAAATTATTTATCAATAAATAAAGTACTAGAAGTCCGACTGAAATCGTAACAAAATCAGAAAAAAAATCTTTAAAACTATAAAAAAAACATTAAACTTGAAGTGTTTAAATAAAAATTAAAACTAAAGAGATATTTCTAATAAATCAAATCAGGTATTTTATCTTAATTCTTACTATTATGGTAAAAATTTTAAATTGCTATAAATTGTTTGAACCAAAAATTTTAAAGCAAACAAATTTTATAACCATCATGGGCAGCATAGCTTAAAATAAGACTTCCGCAATAAATTAGAGTGGTTATTGTAAACCCATAAATTATTTTATATTTTGGGTTCGTTTTTTACAACGGTTTTTTACAAGAGAGTTTAAAATAAAAATATAAATAAGGTTAAAGTTATTAAAAATATCGTGGTAAACAAAACTTTTAAAATGGCACCAACAAAATTTTATCCGCGATAACGCCCAAAAGTCAATCTGTAATCAAAATTTGTCGCTCCCTCGACAAATTATTTTCACCCTTTAAATAAAGTTCACAAAAATCAAAATTTTCTCTGAATATCGAACTCAAATTAAAAAAAATTGCTCAAAAAATATAATCACTTTAATTAAATAATCTTCTCACAAAATTTAAACTTTCTTGCGGTCACTTTCGACCAAAAGTTTGAAAGCATTCAAACAAAATTTTTCAATAACCATACTCAAAAATAAAATCTTAATTTCAAAAATACTACTTGCACAAAATTAAACTCAAAAAATCGGCGGAGCAAAATCTAGGCTTTTGTCGTTTCCGTCATCTTGGCAAAAAAATCTCTTTCTACTCACCTTTCTGCAAATATTACATTTCAAAAATTAATATAACAAAATTTAAATTTAAAAAAATCACCAAGGTTCGGTTGTTCAGTTGCAGGCTAAACCAAAAAATTTAGATTAACTAATAATATTTTTTAAAAAACAGCTTTTCAACGTAATATTTCATTGATTAATCCAAATCTGTTGGTTTAACTTACAACTGAACAACTGAGCCCAAAGGTTTCAAATCAATTCAAAAATTACAACTGAGGGACTGAAGCGTTCAAATTCTCCTTTCCTAACACGGCAATATATAAGCTTCTACAAATACTGTGTACCCTGCTAGTGACAATAGCCACCCCGGGAAGAAGTTTCTTTTCACTCAAAAAAGGGAAAAGCTATTTAAGAAATTCTACTGGATAAGAAAGGCTAACAAGACTAGCTCTTATTCTTATGTCCAGTCATAGAACTATGCCAATCCCCGTGACCTGGTTTTAGGATAAATTTTCATAGTGCAAGATGATTTTAGTTGGTACTTTAAGTTTTTTTAAATTGCATTTATTTTGCCGATTTTAGCATGACTGACGGTTTAAGTTGAGACTTAAACTTTTTTATTTAGGTATTTACCTATTTATTGAGTTCCTTCTATTTTTAATTTTATATTTTATGTTTGTTTTTTATTGTAGTTTTTTTTTATTTTTTAAATATTTTTTATTTTTTGTTTTGAATATTTTTTATCCTTTGTATTTTAATAAATTAGCTATTTATTTTTTAATTTTTTTAAAACCCCCCCCGAAAATCTAGTCTAAATACGGCCCTGTTTTAAACGAAACATTTTACAAAAAATCTGACGCCCCGTTCCGGATAGGAAATTTAACGGACTACAACTTTTGTCTAGTAAAAATTTTTGAAAAACCAATCCATTTCACAGAAAATAATAACAAGACAGCTACAGACAACAACAAATTCAAAGTTAGAGAACTTTTAAAATAGAGTGTATTGTATATTTTTATTTAAACAAAAAAAACCAGTTACGCAGGCTACGTCAACATTGTTGATACGAAGCTGAGCTGAGCGGTGTTGACGATTTAAATTTTTGATATTTACTACCTGTTTAAAATTTTAGCGAAATGAAATTAAATAAAGTATCGAAACCCAAAGCTGCAAATAAAACCGAAGAACCGGAAGATGGCTGTTGCAAACGAAAACGAAAACGACGCTGCGATGCTGGAAAAAAGCGGGGGCCATATAAAAAAAAGCGTGGCTGTCCTCGTCCTCCATCGTGTGGATCATGTGGTAGACAGGCAGTAGACTCTAATTATGGAGAAATGTCTGACAGTAATACATCACATTCCTCAATTCGTGGTTCTCCCGATAAGAAACGTCGCCGTAGAAACCCAGTAATCGACGTAACACTAAAAATTAACCTAATGTGTACTATATAAACATTAAAATTTATATATTTAAATGACATTTTACTTCTAACCCAGGACGATCTGATTTTTGGACGATTTTGATCTAGAAAAAAATATTGTAAATCTGAAAATTGGCTTAAAGAATCTTCAATCATTTAAAGCTTTCTGAATATCAAAATGTGTCCAATTTGGTCGAAAATTGATGGAGATTTGTTTTTTAAGTTATTTTTTGCCATTTTGAAAAAAGCAAATTTCGACGCGCTATTTTTGCAATTTGAATGAAGAAAGACTTGATTAACTTTCGATAAAATTATTGAAACTATGTACATCATAAGTAATGCAAAAAATAGTATATTTGCTGCAAATATACACGTAAATTTAAAAAAATATATTAGATCCAAACAAACATTATTTGATGTAAGAATATATTATTTCATTGAAATAAAAGGGTAAACTTAAGATGAATTAATAATTTATTTGAAATTTAAATTAAATCCAAAAAGAAAATCTACTTAACATATTCTATTTAAAAATGCAGGAATATCTGTCTGTTTCATTTGAAAGTCTCTGAAATAGTAATGTTTGATTCAAATATAAATTAACTGATACATTTGATTCAAGCGTACGCGCGCCCACCTCGATAATATGCAAGAGTGTCTTTATGGTTTTCACTTCATTTCTAAGTGCAATCGTAATAAGAGTAGTGGCTGTATACATTGTTTTGTATACGTAGTACATGTGATTGACATAGCGCGTCTGTGCCTAAAGGGTAGGTAATTTTTACATTATTATTGTGCATAAAATTATAGTACTTATAATTTTATGTGTTATTGTAAATCATAAATGTTGTAAGATAAAGTTTTAGATATACAGTTTTGAAAACTATTTTTGACATATAAACATCACTTTTACAAAAATACTTTTCAGACATTTTTGGTAGATAATTTCCTTGTCTTCATTTTTGTTTATATATATTTTTTTATTCGCCGCTTCGTTTTCGACCGAGAGTGACTTAAAGCAGTCTCGGTAAAAATCGCATAAAAATCTCCTGAGAAAACCACCTTTAAGTCACTCTCAGTCGAAAACGAGGCGAAAAACTAAAAAATTTATATGAACAAAAATAAAGACTATGAAATCTGCGACAAAAAAATTAACGCCCGAGTACTTTTGTGAGTAACTGTATAATCATTACTAATAATCATTTATGTTTTATGTTTCAACCTGAGCGGTTTCAATAAAAAACATTCAGAAGCTCTAAAAACCTCTATGGTTTGCACACTTAAATACGTATAGAAATAATTATTTTGTTGCAATCGACTGAAAGAAAATGATTATTTAGTGCTAGCAGCTAAAATTATTGCCTTATTTCCGAAAGAAGTTGTAGGGACATATGTTGTCCCGGCAATAAGAAAGAAAGACTCCAGAACCGGAAAATCTATTTTACCAAAAGGACAATTGGTATCAAAAGTTAACAATTTGGTTAATGTAAGTGGTGAAGATATACCCATTAGAAAGAAGAAGAGTGATTCAGCTAAAAGTAATGAAGACAACGTTGTGTTAAAAAAGACTCTAAAGGAACCAAACTTAGGTAGGTATTTATGTTATCTGTATTGCATATTTCATTTTCTACACTTGCCAAAAAATTAAAAATAAATGAAACTCTGAAACAATTTATTCTAATATTTTGTGAACAAGAAAGTGTAAATGCTCTTGAATGATGTTTTGAGTCTCGACCTGAACGGTTTCGACAACATACATCATTCAAGTACTAAAAATTTGTATTTGACGCACTTAATATAAAATAAAGTATAAAAATCTATCTATAATAAATGGAATAAATCTATCTATAATAAATTCTCGGTTTCAGATGCCTATGATAAGAGCGAAGATGTGCTTTGGTAACAACAGTAAACCATGGGCAACAGTTTTGGAGAAATGGAATATCACATACGAAATTAGAAAAAATACAAGGGCTATCACTATAAGTTCTAAATAATTTAATGAAATAATTTTTTAATCTTAATTTAAATAAAATGTAGGTTTGTTTCATTTAAAATACGATGTGTTACAGTCGGTATCATTATTCTAGGCGAAATATGTATATAAATACTGAATGTTTAATATGGAATGTATAAACAGGTTTCGTAAGTGGAACAAATCTCCGTTTCCGCCGACTTCAAAATTAATGTTTAAATTTTGTAGCGGGGGGGGGGGAGGAGTCTGAGAATTTGTTGTTGAATGAAGAAGAAAAAATTGCTTTTTTCTTTTTAAAGGGAACAGTATAGTTTTTAAAGTAAGGTACTTTTAATATTAATTTTTATTTTTAGAATTTTTTTACAGTCAGGGGGTTTTAAAATTTTTAATTTTTTATTAATTAAGGTTAAACTATTACATTATTTAACCTTCATCCGGGCGCGTGGGCGGTAATTTACCGTTTTATTTATAATAACGCGCGAACTTTTGCGTGCAGGTGTTAAGGAGGGTGGAAGTGCTTTGTATTCCTAATTGACTTAATATGACACTAGATAGAAGTGTCGTTGTTACCTACTTTTCATTTTTAATTGTCTCAGCCAACGCCAAACTTGTACAGTCGAATATCGGCGGTAGATTACCAGTTACGCTCCCATTAGTGATATTTATTTTCTTCAGCCATTGCAAGGAAATGTAATTACCGATTTTATATTTTTCGTAGGTATTCACAATTCAAATTACTTTTTTTACAACATAGTAAACTATACTCCAAATACGTCACTATCGTGACGTCACATATCAGATTTCACATTTTTACTAATGCATATTGCATGTATTGGTCTCATGTCAGGGCATGAAAAATCCGGAAGATACATATACATCGACTTCTTGAGATGGATTCGAATGAAGAAGAGTAAATTGACGATCAAGACGATATTAATTTTGAACCTGAAGTCATTGAATAAGATAAACACAGCAGTGACTCGGAGAAAGATAAAACAAGGCTTAAATGTTACTTCCAAATCATTTTTTTGGAAATCATAATCAACATAATCAAGTACTACACTAATATTTACATTGCTCAAAAAAAGGCTGAAAATGATAAGTCGTCTGATACTCCTATTCGGGATAGGAATTACAAATTAATACCTATCCCTACTGTGTTAGCTTATTTTATTATTCAAATTTTAATAAAAATGAAATTTTAATAAAAATGTTTTATCGTTTAAAAAGTATTATAATGTTTTTTATCGTATTTATCCCGATTTTAAAGATTTTGGATGAATGACGAAAGAAAAACCGAAGACGGTAGATTACCGTTGCGCGCCCGCTAATGTTACGGAAAGGGGCGCGCCCGGATGAAGGTTAAGTAAATTTTCAAAATGACTACCCTCATTTTCAATGCACGGTTTTGATTGTTTTAAAAGATGTATTAATTAAAAAAATAATTTTTCAATAAAATTAATTAATTTAATTTTTTGTTTTGTAGCTGCTTTCTTTATTATTTTCTGATTTTCCGTAAAAAGAATTGGTTTTTCAAAAAAATTTTACTAGACAAGAGTTGTAGCCCGTTAAATTTCCTATCCGGAATAGGACGTCAGAATTTTTGTAAATTTTCGTTTAAAAGATACAAGAATTTTGAAAATAACCAAAGTAAACAAATCTCGAATTTTTCTTCATTTTTTTACTTACTTTAATTTCTAACTCAAAAGCCGTTAAGTTTAGACGATAAAAGGTTTAAATTTAGTTTGTAAAAAATATTTTTTTTTAATTTTAATATTTATTTTTAAAAAAGAATCCGACGAAGGCTGATTAATTTTTCAGGGTTTAAAATAAATATTCACTTCGAAATTAAACGAGAAATCTGGAATCCATTCCAAAATCAATTTTTTCAAATTATTTCAATTTTTATAACATCATGGAAACAAATAATATCATACGAATTTAATAAGCACTAGAGATAATATTATATTATATTTTTTTTCAAAATATAATTTTTAATAATTTATTCCAGTAATATTCTACTAATATTCCAGTATCTAGCCTGGTAATTCAGATCACAATTTATTGCAAAAAATGAAATGCTGTAGTTCAAACCTTGTTTGGCTTATCTTAGGCTTAAACTTCCAACTGACATCGAAATACCGACCCTTAAACCTAGCAATCGTGATTGATTTGTCATCGTCTGTATTGTAGTGATATTTTTCATAAACCACTTTTCCTTACCACGCACGGCGTAGCTCTGATATGCGAAAGTAGAGAAACTTTTTAGGGTGGTAGGTTCAATGTTCGTTAAAAAAAATCTTAATACCAGAATTCGATTTTAAATTATTTGCAATCGAAATTATTTTAAGCTGCAAAAATTTTTATACTTGATCAAGCATCGAACTTATAATTTCAAATTATCAACCAAATTTCTTCTAATCCAAACGTCGCTCTTTTAAATATAATTTCATACACAGTAAAAAATTTTGTCGTGTAAAACATCTAGTGTAAGTAGTTGGTAAATAATTTAGTGTTAATTTTTAGTGTATAATTTCTCTCTACTTTATATTTCACACTAAAATGATTAATTCTAACTAGACGCTAAAATAAGCGCTATGTAGAGTGAATCTCAACCTTGATAGATCGAATCTAGTAGGTGTTAGGTGACATTACTATAATTACCGGTGATAAAAACGCAAAAATGGCACATTTTATCAAAGTTTGTTGCCGGTGATTCCCGGATAAATAAAAACGTTGACCATTTGCTATTGAAGATTACCTCCGTGTTAATATAAAATTACATTCATCCGAGTGCAGTGAGCAAGTTAATATTGTTCTAGTGTTTCAGTTCAAATATTTTTTTAGTGTTGGAAATTAATGGAAAATCGTTGGAATTTAACGTATTAAAAGAATTTCCAAGATTTCTCCATCATTCGTGGTCTGTAAGTTTTATTATCTTTATGTGTTTGTACTGTTACTGAAATATAAAATTTTGCTTTAGATCGAGGAAGATTTTCAACAATTATATCCAGGTATTCAAATAAATTTTGAAGAGATATTTGGTCAAGATATAAGATAAAATTATTAACCTTCATCCGGGCGCGCCCCTTTCCGTAACATTAGCGGGCGCGCAACGGTAATTTACCGTCCTCGGTTTTTCTTTCGTCATTCATCCAAAATCTTTAAAATCGGGATAAATACGATGAAAAACATTATAATACTATTTAAACCATAAATCATTTTTATTAAAATTTGAATAATAAAATAAGCTAACACAGTAGGGATAGGGATTAATTTGTAATCTCTATCTCGAATAGGAGTATCAAACGACTTTTCATTTTCAGTTTTTTTTTGAGCAATGTAAATATTAGTGTACTTGATTATGTTGATTATGATTTCCAAAAAAATGATTTGGAAGAAACATTCAAGCCTTGTTTTACAGTTCTTAGCTTGGTTCTTGGGACCAGGAAGAGTTTTTATAATGTTTTTTGATTTGATCCTCGATGTTATTGAAACTGGTTTGTTAGCCCAAATAGTATCATTTTCCCTCTCAATGAAAACTTCAAATTTTGCATTTCCTGATCTCTCTTGTCACACTGATCTTCGTCAATCAGGTCGTGCATTGAGTTATGCAAATCTTCCTCTCAGTCACTGCTGTGTTCATCTTGTTCAATGACTTCAGGTTCAAAATTATATCGTCTTGATCGTCAATTTACTCTTCTTCATCCGAATCCTTCTCAAGAAGTCGATGTATATGTATCTTCCGGGTTTTTGAAACGTGCTCTGACATGAGACCAATACATGCAATATGCATAGTAAAAATGTGAAATCTGATATGTGACGTCACGATAGTGACGTATTTGGAGTATAGTTTACTGAATTGTGAAAAAAATAATTTGAATTGTGAATACCTACGAAAAATATAAAATCGGTAATTACATTTCGTTGCAATGGCTGAAGAAATATCACAAATAGGAGCGTAACTGGTAATCTACCGCCAATATTCGACTGTACAAGTTTGGCGGTGGCTGAGACAATTCAACATGAAAAGTAGGTAACAACGACACTTCTATCTAGTGTCATATTAAGTCAATTAGGAATACAAAGCACTTCCACCCTCCTTAACACTTGCACGCAAAAGTTTGCGCGTTATTATAAATAAAACGGTAAATTACCGCCCACGCGCCCGGATGAAGGTTAAAAATACCAAACTACCGTAATATACCCGAACCCTACAGTTATTTCAGAATATGAAACGGAATTCAGTAGTATGTGAAGTTGTTATTATTTTTAACATTAGATTTATGAACAATTTTTTTTTAGATTGTTGGAATAGGGCAACTAAAGTATTATTTCTCTTCCAAGTAAAACAATAAGAGGAAACGTATCAAAACTTATGCAACGCTGACGGACAAATTAATTACTCTTCAACCTGCAAGTTATTGTAAAATACAGTGGACGCCGCTTATTGGAATCATGGTTCAAGTTATCATTCGAGTATTATTATCACTTTCACGAAGAACGGGCTGAAGGAATATGACTACAAGCAAAAAATATCCTTTATTTCAAAAATTGGGTTTATGTTATTAATTATTTTTCTGATGTTTTCTTCTACCGAAAATGGAGTCCGTTTGCAGTTACAAGCATTTTTTTAAATTTTTCACACAAATCGGGGAACCACCCAGACTTGACTGGTGTATTATAGCAGAAAGTTGCCAGAATGTTGACAACGCACTATGATTTAATCTGTTCTATTTTAAAATTTCACAATATGCGACATAAAAAATGTTTTTTGATAAAAATAATTTTTTGTGTTTTAATATTTTTAATTATGTAATATATATTTATAGTAATAAGTACTCTAATTAATGTGTTTAATTCACATGTGGTCGGGTAAATTTTACATCTAAATAAAGAAATTTTTACACTACAATATGTATTTAATTTATAGGTATAGTGTATTACTAAACCCTAGATTAATTTAAAATATACCCTAATTGGTGTTTTAATTCAATCTATTCATCTAAAAAGTACTTATACTAGAGTTAATAAATTATCTGTTTAGTGTGTTTATCTAATATAATTATACACAAAATAGTGAAAATTAATTTAAATTTTCATTTTATTTTAACACTAAATTTTGTTTTGTGTACCCGAAATAAGGTTAAAATTTTAACAAATTTTGGTGAGCTCTTTACACTACACTTGATTAAAACTTTTAGTGAAAAATTTACACTAAATTGAGTGGACCTATATGAACACAAGCTAGTGTTTTTTAGTGTAAAATATTTACTCTGTAATTTTTACTGTGTAAATCCGAATATTTCAATTAAATTACTATCAAGTCCAAAATTAAAATTAACCCCAATCAAACAAAAATCACTCATAAAAAAAATTCAAATTTAATCATTGCAAAAAAATCCAAAAATCTCGGCCGCGGCCACTTTCGATCAAAAATACTCTCAATCAAAATTCGAATCACAATACTCAAAATAATTTCACTATTTCAAAAAAAAGATTTCTTACAAAATATTAAAAATCCACGGAGCCAAAAGTCAATCAACCACTCTGGCGGCCATCTTCTGCAAAAAAGCCCCTACTTTTCTCAACCTTGTAACAAACCGCCCATAAATTCGCAAGCATAAACAAAGGTAATTTATGCAAATTTAGCATAAACGCAATAAGCGACCGATCAAAATCTTTTATTTTATATAAGTTACCTTTTTCAAATTGCGAATATAAATAAGTAAAACGTAATTAGTTAATAATTATACAATTAAGATAAATATGTAAAAAGGATGGGAAGCGCATATTTCAAATTATATTAAAACGGGTTGACGAATTTAACCTAAGGACTTAAGAGGGATTCATGAATTATGGGACAGATATGTCTTTTTAAAAACTAATTAGAACTAACGAATTTTGACCTTATTGACTCTAAATTTGAGGAAACCGAACATACAAAGTTCAAACTTACACTAAAAAAAAGCGTAATCTTTTTGCTAGAAAAATCTCATGTTATGTGCCAAAAATCTTGCAAAATAACTAAGAATTACGTTATTAAACTAAAAATCAATTAAGTTGAGAAAAACTATAAAATTAATTTTTAAATAAACACATTTTAAACCATGAAAGTTAAACAAACCAGTCACCTCAAAACTTTTCTAAAACTATATAGTAAAAATTCAAATTATAAATAACTATTGGAAATCACTGGTTAAAACTTAAAAATAAGGGGAAGATGAGAGCAAATTCATTAGAATATCGATTTGAAGTGACCGTCTCGACAACTAATTGATATGTGTTAAAAGATTTACCTTCACAAACAGTGAATAACAAACATTCTTCTAATAACGTACACATAAGCTTGAAATTCAAGTCAACTTTTTGGGTGCACTGATTTAAATTCGACGTTCGCGAATATTTTTGCTAAAATTCTTGATTACAATCAATATATATGTTAACATTCTTTTCTTGTTATTAAAAAGGCGATCGACTTGGTAATAATCCTACGTCTCCGATCTTCAATTTAAAAGTTTGAGCCCGGCTTATAAACAGGCTCTGGTGGCAGCGAAATTAACCTTCAGTTAACACACAACGGCGGCGATTATTTAATTAATCAAAGCCTACCCGTGTTACAACCTTTCGCCAACCTTACATTTACAATATAAAATTAATAAAATTTACAAATTTTCATCAAGGGCCTAAACCATTTTGTAACACGACAGTATAATAATTATTCTGTTTCATCACCGTGCCGTGCCGTACCAATCGCCACTGATATTATGATCTTAATATTCATATTGTTTTACTCTAGCTCATACTAGGTTAAGTGATTAGAGATGGTAACACAAAGCTACCATAAAAATTCCTAAAAATATTATTATATTAAAATTTATGCCCTCGTTAATAGAAATATATAATTTTTTGGATTTTTAATTTTAGTGAATTTATACGGCGAAGGAAAATCGAAAAAAGAAATTTCAAAATATTTAAAAATTTCAAAGACTACTACATAGGAGTAGGACTTTAAAGTACACCACAAATTAGACAAAAAATTAATGAAATTATGGTAGGATTTGGCGTAAATTGCGAATATAAAAACTAATTTTTGAGGATCATTTAAAAATACGCGTAAAACCAGCCAAAATGTGCAATCGTACATTTCATTTATTAAAGAATTTTTGGGTATAATTTAAACTTGAAAATTACAGATGTAGAAAACAAAGAACTAGGAGAACTATTAATTACCCGGGAGTTGTCAGTTAATTGTCAGTTGTCAGTTGTTAGTACGATTAGATGACTAGATTTTAGGGTGGATCCGAGATTTGCGGTGGTTGCGTTTGTTTTAACTGGCTCTACGCTCCAGGCCGTTTTGATAAACTCCTGTACTCACTAAAAATATCCCCCTGGACCCGTCCTACTCTGCGAATAAATTTATAACATTATGTTATCATAACTGATGCTGCAATCTAATTGTGAATCTAAACGTAATCGAAGATTGACGATACCTGAATTGCGTACAGAACTTAATCGGTGCTATAAAAATTCCGTTTCTGGGAGTACAGTAAAAATCAATTAATGCGAATGTTGGCCGGGCTGCCAAAAGAAAATCACTTCTAAAATCAAAAAACAAGAAGATGCGACTACAGAGAGCACTTAGCTTATAAGAATTGGACAGCAGAATAATGGAATTCTATGTTGTGGAGCGAACATAATCCAAGTTTGAAATGTTAAATTTATGGTACTCACTGCATCGAAAGAAAGTTACAGGACTGTATTGTACCTCCGTTATGGTAGGGGAATGCTTCTCGGCGTCTGGCCCAAAAACAGGCGAATTCACATGTTAATAATTTAAAATACTACTAATTTTATTAAGTTTGGGTAATTAAATGAAACATTCAATTTTAGCACACCTTGATAAAATCGCAGGGAAGTCCACAGTAAAGTAAAATAAACATAATATGAAGATAAATGAAATGGATATACTCGACTAAGAACATTGGAGGTCTTTTATAATATAATAAATAATATGAAAATATCAAGTTGGTATTTATGTTAGTAACCTTCCATCTGTTTTACATTCGTAATTTTCGACTAGTAGTCCGGTCAATCTAGACATTCGAAGGTACACTAATTCCCAAAAAGCTGAAAATTGGTAAAATTGTTCAAAACATAATTATAAATGAAATTTAAAAAGTCCTCATCGATCCGGTACGTGGAAAAAATTTATTCGACGTCAAAGGTAAAAGAAATTGTTTTTTTGCGATTTTCAGCAAAACGGTAAGTTTTATCATAAAATTATCTCAGACAAAAATTGTAGATCATGTAATTATCTATAAAAAATGTATCAATACTTTTTTCCTAAGAAATGAGTTTATGAATGTTATCACGTTTATGCAATCGTTTCTGTTGGTCTTTCGCATCACAAAAAAAAATTAAAAAATAGTGTTGATGAAAAGTTCAGTACCGGCTACAGACAATATTTTCGTAAAAACGATGAAGACAACGTCCAGGACAATGACAGGTTTGACGACGATGTTAATTCGAATGGCGATGATGATGAACTACATTGAATAAATTCTGTTTTTTTCGTATTTGTACTCTTTTTTCTCTTAATTTTAAGTTAACTTTTAAACAAGTTATGACTTTGGTTTTAACCATGTGAAAAAGCATCTCAAACTCAATCCGGATCGGCAAAAAAATTGAAAATGAGTTTTTAACAGCTAAGACCCCTTTTTTCGTAGACCAAGTCACATATATTGAATATAATTAATATAATATTATAATTCAAATATTTTTACTTATATTACAGCTTCAGTGATGTATGTATTGTAATGATATTTCTTTTTGCAATGCGTGGTAAACTTCAAAATAACCACCAATCTCTACGGCTTCCAAGTCGGAGAGCTAAGACTTCTCAGGAGCGGGTTCAAAATTCCAAAATAAATTACCAATCAACGAAATCCAATTTAAATAAGATTCTGATCAATCCAAAAAATTTAATAAATTCTCCAAATTAAATCCTCTTCAAAAATAATTAAAATAAAAATGCATGTCCAAAAATTAAATTATTCCAAAATAAATTCTTGTTTCGTAAATAAATTCAAATTTAATTCAATGTAAAACCTTACTGCGCTCGTACTTTTAACTTTTACGCGTATCCAAATCGCCTTGTTATCACCATCTGGCCACACGCTCGTACAAATGCAAATGTAACTTTTAATTCTTCCAATTTTAAACCAATTTCAACTTTAAATAATTCAGATCCAATTTTTAATTTCAATTGCTCTTTCCAAATTTTACCAAATCAATTAAATCAATCCAAACTACTAATTCAATCAAAACCATCAAATCAACTACCGCTCGGTAGCAAAATTATCCAAAAATTACGCAATAATGCATTCGCATCAAAATTCACTTTATTCAATCAAAAATAATTCAGTACTCACAAATATCATTCACAATTTTAAACTTATATCAAAAAAATCTCAATAATCGCCTCGAGCTAACATGACACAACATGCTCGGGCGGGCGCTGTCGGCGCAAAAGCCAATATCCTCGTCGATTCGCCTCCACCTGTCTAATTCTCCAATCTTACAACTTAAAATTATTTAAAACAAAATAAAACTTTCATCAAAATGTACGGGGTAGGTGCGAATCCTCTTTTTCACCACAGTATATACGTGGCGTACGTATGCATATGATGACAATTCCAACTTTTCCAACTTTTTGAATCGTTATATCTCAGAAACGGTGGCTCTTAGGAAAAAAGTATTCATTCATTTTTTATAGATAATTATATGATCTACAATTTAGTCTAAACTTATTTTATGATAAAACTTACAGTTTTGCAGAAAATCACGAATACCAATTTTTTTGATCTTTGACCTCGAATAACTTTTTTTCCACGTACCGGATCGATGAGGACTTTTTAAATTTCATTTATAATTATGTTTTGAACAATTTTACCAATTTTCAGCTTTTTGCAAATTACTGTACCTTCACTCTAATTTTTTGTACTAATTTGACCGGACTATAGGTTATTTTAGAGTTTTATTAGGAATCTTACTTGGACAGAAAATGAAAAGATCAAACTTTTGGAAGCTCTCCGAAAATATGGAGTTCACAATTTGGAAGTTATAGCAGACCATGTTGGTTCCAAAACAGTTGCAGAAGTTAAGTATGCAATTTACTTATACGAAAATGCCGCCAGAGAATCTCTGAAAGAAGTTCGCTCTGCAAGTAGAAATGCACCAATTGATCAATGAAAAATAATGAATAAAATAAAAATAATAAAATAAATAAAAATAGTGATGATTATAACAAATATTGAATCGAACAAGTTCGATTCGAAAATACAAAATTGCTCCTCACATTTCAGTGTATTCTGCCAATATCAAAAACTGAACTATTAGCAAAAATATATTCAAATACAAAGATCTAAAAATATCGTTTTTTATCATTTACATTAGCAAATATTTTTGTGTAAAAAATTTAGATTTGTGTTTATTTTCAAAATAAACCAGTTACTCAGACTACGTCAACATTATTGATCTAGGCAGTTCAGGGTTGACAGTTTAAATTTTTGATGATTTTGTGATATCAATAGTCAAAATTTTAGTAAAATGAAATTGAAAGAAACTGATGAAACCAAAAATTCAAACAAATCCGAAGAACCAGAAGATTGCTGTGGCAAACCAAAACGGAAACGACGCTGCGATGCTGGAAAAAAACGGGGACCAAATAAAAAAAAGCGTGGCTGCCCTCGTCCTCCATCGTGTGGTAGACTCTGATAATGGAGAAATGTCTGACAGTAATTAAATGGCTAATTGCAGAAAGGGGACATGTCACATTTCCAAAAATGTTCAGGAAATAAAAAAAACTGTGTGATTACTTAAAAGTCAATCTTTTTTATTCAAATTTTTGGCAAGACATGCCTTAGAAGATCTACTTCGAATTAGGATATAATGCATTTAATTTTTGTTTTCTCAATTAGATCAACTGCCAAATTAGAGATATGGACATGTGTCTTTTCTGCAGTAAAAGACAAAAAAATTATTTTTTTTTAAGTATTTTATTAAAAAATAGTAAAAATACAGTATTATTCATCGTTGTCTTCATTGTCCTTAATTGGCTACGCTGTAATTTCTTTCCAAAATCCTTCATAAGCACCTGGGATGAATTTGATCGTATTTTTTATATCAGCCATCTTCTTTTTATTAATTAATCGGATTCAGATAAATTTGCGTTTTTAATGACACCAATGTATTTATTTAATATTATGAATAATAGGTTAAGATAACATGTACTATGTTTAACCGACAGACTAGCAGTTTGCTATCATTTTACTGCAAAAAAAATTATATGTCCTGGACAAGTCCTGTTTATGTAGTAACTGAATTCTTTAACAGCTCACAGTATCAAGAGGAATAATATAATATGTTACATTTTTGCAATACATTGTGCGTCTAGGCATCTAGATTAGCAAAATATCAAAATTTCAATTTCATAAAAAATGTGACATGTCCACTTTCTGCAGTTAGCAATTCAATTATTCATCATGTTCCACAATTTCACTCGACTATAAACGTCGCCGTAGAAATTATAATCAACGCTACCGTACCTCTAGAAATTAACCTAATGTGTATTAATCAGTGGCGGCTCGTGAAAAATATTTTTGGGTGTTCTGCATTATAAAAATAGTAAGATATCAGTAAAATGGCAATCTCAAAAAATAAACTTATTGCACATTTTTAAATATTAAACATACAACACTAATCTAGAATGTAGTACTTTATATCATTTTACATTTTTACAATAAATTGCAATCCTAATTTTCGAAAAAATTTTATTAAGTACAGCTTATGAGAGAAGTTGTGTTAAAAATATTAGTAATATTTCATTTTATTTTTTCTTCATTTAATTCATAAGCATTTATTTTATGTACTAGTAGGTATAAGATACTTTCTTCGATATTCATAATTTCAATTAAAGTTCATAACGCAAGATGTGTTTAAAATAAAATCGTATATGTTCGTAAAACCAGAACTGCAATATGAGCAGAACGGTTGTACGTACCATGGTGGGTTCTTCCTATATCTTGTAATCTGCGAGTTTAATAATAAACATTATTGTAGAAAAAACCTACATAATTTTAATTTTACTGATATTAATAATTAAACGTAATTTGATTTCGAGTTTCTAATATAGGATCTGCCAAGAAATAATTTTACTTCTATTTTGATAATAGTATTTATAAGAGACTTGGTAAAATTAAAATTTGTACTAAATTTTCAAATTACACTATATTACGAGTATTAAACTATTGCATTTTATTGTTTAAGAATGTTGTTGAACAATCAATGAACAAAAATCAATTTACTAGTTGTTTTCATAAGTCAAATTTTAAATTATATCACAAAATACGACATGTAAAACTGCAAAAAGATGCAGCACAATTTGTAATGTATACCGTGGTGTTGTGGTGATGTTAGGATAGTCCTAACACCACGATGTATACTGACATGGATACGATTCCACCCGATAGCTCGCATCATTTCATGTTCAGAATCATTTCCAGCACATCGAAGTTAAACAGTGATTTCGAAAGCGTAACGGACTTGTATTAATTATTACAGTACTTATTTGACTGACTCAAGGCAACATAAGAACCGCTCTTTGAAACCAAAATTGATTATTCAATTATTGAAATAATTTGAAATATGGTGATTATACTAATAAGTAATAATTAATTTGGTACACTTCGTTCTTATTTTTGGCGGTTCTGCAGCTCTGCAGTTCCTATGGTAGAACCGCCCCTGGTATTAATATTATGAATAATAAAATTTATATCTTTAAATTAAATTTTACTTCTAGCTTTGGATATTTAACATTATTTGACTAAAAAAAACATTGTAATTCTAAAAAATCAGAATTTGTCCAATTTGGTCAAAAATTGGAAGGGATGATTATTTTTGTGCCTTTTTGCAAAAATCAAATTTTAACACGCTATTTTTGCAATTTTCTTGAAAATAAAGTCCCGCAAAAAAAATGTTAAATAGCAACCTAGATTTAAACCTTTTATTGTCTAAAATCAACGGCTTTCGAGTTATGAATTAAAGTAAGTAACAAAATGTTGAAAACTCGCGTTTTTTTTGATTTTTTTCGTAATCCTCTATCTTTTAAACGAAACATTTTACAAAAAATCTGACGCCCCGTTCCGAATAGGAAATTTAACGGACTACAACTTTTGTCTAGTAAAAATTTTTGAAAAACCAATCCATTTCACAGAAAATAATAACAAGGCAGCTACAAAAAAAATTAAATTCACGAAATTATTTTTTTTTGTAATATTTTATCTAAAATAATTATGTAGATCACTAAAAATCTTTTTATTTCAGCTTTTTTTATCCTTATTTTAACTAATCCTAATTTTAACAATATACCCGGTTTGAAACCAGAGCTTTTTCTCCATTTCAGATAACAATAAATAAAGTTGGTTTCAAACAACAAATTCAAAGTTAGAGAACTTTTAGAATAGAGTGTATTGTATATTTTTATTTAAACAAAAGAAACCAGTTACGCAGGCTACGTCAACGTTGTTGATACGAAGCTGAGCGGTGTTGACAATTTAAATTTTTGATATTTACTACCTGTTTAAAATTTTAGTGAAATGAAATTAAATAAAATATCGAAACCCAAAGAAACCAATAAAACCGAAGATGCAAATAAAACCGAAGAACCGGAAGATGGCTGTTGCAAACGAAAACGACGCTGCGATGCTGGAAAAAAGCGGGGGCCAAATAAAAAAAAGCGTGGCTGTCCTCGTCCTCCATCGTGTGGATCGTGTGGTAGACAGGCAGTAGACTCTAATAATGGAGAAATGTCTGACAGTAATACCACAGAATGTAATACATCACATTCCTCAATTCGTGGTTCCCCCGATAAGAAACGTCGCCGTAGAAATCCTAGTAATCGCCGTAACACTAAAAATTAACCTAATGTGTTGTCGTGGTTCAAAATGGTTGCGACCCACCCTGTGCATATTGATAAAAATTTTGTTTGTAAATAATTTTGAGTTGCAAGACTATAAAATTGGACAGGTGGGGGCGAACCGACGAGGAAATTGGTTTTTTTGCCGTTGAGCCGCGCGAGAGAGCGAGCGGGCCGATTTATGGCTTGTTAATTTTTGACTCAAGTGATTTATTTTTGAGATTTGTGATATTTTTGAAGTTGTGAGTTATTATTTTTGATTGAATAAATGATTTTGATGCGAATGCATTAATTGCGCAATTTTTGGATTGATTTTGATAAATTTGGAGTTTGGATGATTTTTATGAACGGCTACCGAACGGTAGAAAATTTGGATTGATTTGATTGATTGGATAAAGTTTGGGAGAAGCAATTAAGGTTATAAATTTGAATTTAAAATTGGAAAGTTTGAAATTACATTTGTTCGAGCGTGTGGTAGATAAAAGATAAGCCGACGATTTGGATAGGCATAAGTTCGAAAGTGTAAGCCCATTTAAAATTTAACATAAAATTATATTTGAAATTATTTATGATTATGGATTGGATTTATTAATTATTTTTTTGAGAAGATTATTTTCGAAGAAATTATTTGTTTTGCATTGGATAAAATTCTTTTTAGTTAATTTGAAAACGCAGGAACCCTTCACCCTTGAAAATTCCCAACTGCTCCCGCAAAGAGTTGACTCGAGTAAATAAACAGTGCGGCTAGAAAATAACATTACATCTTTTTGGCACCACGGCGCAGGGACGTTTCGTTTTTTTTTTTGAAATAGTCTAAGATGGATAACATATTAGCCTTTTTAAAGGAGCAGGACAAAAATATGAGGGAGTTAAAAGAAAGCATAGCAAAAATTGAAACAAAGTTAAATGAACAAGACAAAAAGCAGGACAAAAACACAAAAGAGTTAAAAGAGAAAGTAGAAGGGGTTTTGAACGAAATAAAACAAAATTTAGTTACTATGGAAGGGGAAATTAAAAACACAAATGCAAGGGTTGATCAGGTTGAGTTAGAATTAGGTAATATAAAGGTGGATTTAATGCCATTAAGAGAATTGGGGGGAAATTTAAATTTGAAAGAAAAAAGATTAGAAAAAGAGATTAGTGAAAGGATGGAGGAATTAACAAGGGGAGAAATTCAAAAATTGACAGGGAAAATAAATGAAATGGGGATAGAAATGAAAAGAGAATCTGTAGGTAATATGCAGGAGGAAATAAAAAAGGCCACCAAGACCTTGCACAAAGATATTTTTGACCAAGTTATAAATAAAACGGTAGAAAATGGTGCACTATTAGAAAAAGCTGAAATAATAAATGAGATAACTCAAAGGGATGAAATAGTGGAAATCAAACAAACAGTACAGTGGCATGACCACAATATTGAAAAATTAAAAAAAGAAATTAGCACTAATCAAGAAACAACTAAAGGGGAAATTGATGCACTTAGGATGGGAAACCAAACGTTTACATTCGGTCCCATGAATAGTACGATGGGCAAAACAATACAGGGAATGTCATGTTGTTTCAGTAAAGATCAAAAATTAAAATTTTATGGGCATTCATTAAATGGGTTAAATCCGAAACAGTTCATTAAATATGCTAGACCCATTGCGGAATTGGCTGATCGCCAACAGTTGAAAACCCTCATAGGGACAATGTTAAAAGGAAATGCGGAGGAGTGGTACGGAATCGTACAAGAACAGTTTCATACTTTTGATCAGTTTTCTAAGTTGTTCTTATCAAGGTACTGGAACAATAAGGGAGTGGGTGTAGTATTTTGTTCTGTTCGGCACCCACAAGGAAATATGAGTGAGCGTTATGTTCAAGAAACCGTTAAATTTTTGAGACTTCTTGTGTATCGTGATCAAACATCATGGGTCAATTATATTCCGTTAGTGGAAAAGTTTATAAACGACACGCCGAGCTCAGTTACTGACTATTCTCCCCGGTTCATTATGTTCAACGAACATCCAGAAAGACCATGGGTTGTGGACCAAGACATCGATTACTATGAAATATTAAAACAAGTTAAACAAAAATTAAAAAATAAAAGTGAGAATTACTTACGTAGGGCTAATTCAAAAATAAAAAAGAAATGTTCATTTCAAGTGGGTGATTTAGTCATTATTCGAAGTCTGAGAGTAGGGATCAGGTCTAAGGACCAATGTCAGAAACTGCAACTTCCTTTTGAAGGCCCATATGAGGTAGACCACGTTAACGAAAACACGTATTCTCTTAAATATCCAGACAGTGGAAAGATCAGGGGCAAATTTCACCTTGATATGATTTACGCTTATCACGACGCCGATGAAACCATGGGACGAATTCCTAAAATTGGAATTAAATTTTACAATAATTTTGCATCTATTAAATAGAAAATTTTAATTTCGTTTAGTTATAAAAAGAGGGGAAGAAGTTTAATTTAACAATGAATTTTAATTTAGTTTATTTATCATTTTAAGAAAGGGGAAATTTAGTTTAGCAGATAATTTTGTAAAAAAAAGAAGAAAATTTTTATTATTTGAGGTAGTATAATACCTGATCACCACGAAGGGTTGTTTCAAAAACAATTTGCTGTCCTGGCTGTGCTCTCTCCATCAAATTATCTTCAAAACAAGGGGAATAAAGATGTCGTGGTTCGTTAGGTTTCTTTTGCACAATTACGATGTATTTTTGACTTCTTGCAATAACTTTGTTTTGACGAAATCTGCTGTCAACTTTATACCAGAACTTTCAATTGCCATTATCATAGGTTTGTATTCATCAGTCAATCCTGCGAGTAGAAATATTGCTAACCATTCATCATCTATAGCAAACTGAATGTTAGTCAATTTCTGTGCGGTGCTCATTATCTTGTTGACATAATCTTCGATGGAATCGCTATTTTCTAAACTAGTAGTAACCAGAGTTTTCATTAGGTTAACTTTTCGCGATAAGCCGGAATCGTTAAATGCGGACTGTAACTTTTCCCATACATCTTTTGCGGAAGTTGCGTTTTCAATATGCACAAAATTGATCGGATCAACCATTAAAATTATCATTGATTTAGCTTTCACTTCGCGTCGTAGATTAACAGCGGGATCTGTCGTCGGATCTTTACCTTCAACACAACTCCATAAATCTTCCAGTTCAAGATATGTTTTCATTGCAAATCGCCAAGTGTTGAAATTTTCTCGTCCTATCAATTTTCCAATCATTGATATACCGTTGTTTGCCATCGCGCTCGGAAAAATGTATAACTCTTGTTAATTACAATCACAAAGGGTTCGGTACAATTTTTTTTTTATTTTTTTGCGATGGCCTGAACAAATCTGTATTTTTAGAGACAACTATATGCTGGGCCCATAACCTTTTGCACAATTACGATGTCTTTATTAGATAGAACAACTAATTATTCACAACTATTCATTTACCAACATATTCTATAAGTACATGTCAAATATCAATAATAAACAACAAAACAGCCAACTTTATCTGAACTCTATCAACCAGCATGTTTCTCATTGGTTAATCCCAACAGTTTCTCTCTGCCCAACGCGATAGTTCGGGTCAATTTTGTTAAATGTCTGCAAAATAAAAAGGTTTGTTGAGGGGAAAATTATAAAAGACCAAAATGATACTCACACACGACACATTTACACCTAATTATTTTGTGATAAGTTAAGGGAACAGCTGTGCTGCGCGAGTGCTACCGAATGGTGATACCTGCAACTAAATAAATACAATAACTTGCGAAACATCCGGTACATAGAAGATAAAACTTACAATTTTTCAAAAAGACGACGAGGTTTGCAGTGCCCTTTGGATAAGCTCGCTTCCTGCGATAAGCCCGAGTGAGGTGGACGTGAAATTTTACGTCTAAAAATTTGGATATTTGCGATTTATGAAAAGCTACACCTTTTTGGAAAGCGAATTTTGTGAATTATTATTCGAGGCCGTTTTGGAAACAGTAAGAGCAATCATATTGTTTAATTTGGATGATTCCTGAGGATTTAAAGATATTCACATGTGATCAAGTAAAATTAAAAATTACAAGGACGACGCCATTTTTATAAAACTGGAGATCGACAGAAAAGTCAATGAAATTGATTTTTTTACTTACCGTAATTTTTATCTGTTTATAAGGTGTTAAATATCGACAAGAAGCGATTAGTCGGCACAATACGACGAGGTATCACAAAAATTTGAGGACGCTAACCGAATTGATTGTTAGAGATTGCACACTTAAAAAAGACGACCTGGTGGCATACAGCAGCAACAGATAAATGCCATTTGCGGCCATGATACAATAAAGTTTTAAGATATGATACTAAGGAGTCTCAGTTACGTTCGGTTCTGCGCAGAACGTCACGCGGTAAGGACACGCCCACTTTATTTAAATACAGATATGGAATTTATACGGCAAATAAGGCCAATGAAATTAAAATTTGTGATTATTTTTAATTTTAAATCACAAATAAATTATTCTGCCATCATAAGGAAGAAGGCAGTGTTTGTTTAGAAATGGTTTAGGTATGGCAGTAAGTACATTTTCTTCAAAATTGAGCTATTTTTATTCATAGCTTTTTACGCTGATTTCAAAAATATAAATTACTCAATTTTGAAAAAAATGTATTTACTGCCTTCTTTCTTATAACTGCAGTATTGAAATAAAACACATTTAGTAATAAGATTATAAAATAATATTTATTTAATATCCTAAAAAACAGTTTCTCACAATAAAACATAACATTCATTAAGAAGCCAAATTAACCAGAAGGCATACATTTTAAAATTTTATTTCATTTTACTGACTATTTAATTTTACAAACTATATTAAGCCCTAAATTTTATTTTATATATTGTCAGATTTTTATTTCTTTTCTTCGCTTCAATGTTTCATCGTTAACCTTATCATACAAGTAGATTGTGCGAAATTTTATTTCATCGAATGACAGTATACAGACTTTTTTCATATTGTTCATCTCTTGCAGTTTGATTACATTAAATATTGGTTTCAAGATACCAGGTAAAATTTAATTTTTTTTCGACCACGATCGAAGTGTTGATACAGCTGGAAAAGGATATCCTTTTTTTAGCAGCAACCTATAAGCTCGAAGATCAGCGGAATGAACAACGATTGCTTTAGATACATCTTTAATTGACCATCGTGGACGTCTTTTGGGATTTTTAAGCTTTTTGATTTGCTCAGAAGTAAATAAACTGCTCAGAGCTTCGACCTCGCTTTCCAATCGTACAATCTTCTTCTTTAATTCTGCTATGATTTCATTACGGTTATCAACCTCTGTACTACTTCTAAAAATATTAAGAATATGTAGGCATATTATCACTTAATATAATAATTTAACTATAATTATGTTAATATTAGATTTGCTATAATAAAAATAAGAATTACCCTATATCTTTAGTCAAAATATTAGTTTGATGTGGTGTTTCAAAATGATTGCGACTCACCCTATGCATTTTGGTGAAATATTGGCTGTAATAGTTAGGTTGTAACATTGTGGAATTTGTTGGGTGGGGATCAATGACAGGAAATTAGTGGCTTCTTGGGCCAACTATGGCCGACAGCGGGTGCGAGACTTTGTATGCCCGCTGAGTTTTGATAATTTTGATATTTGTAAGTAATATTTTATTTTGATTTGATATGAATAAAATGGATTTGATGCGTGTGCATTATTTCGTTGTTATTTTGGAAGCACAATTTTGAGATTTGGAGTTGGTTTGGATTATTTGATGGTTTGCTACCGAACGGTAGTGTATCGACTTGGCTTGATTTGGATGATTAAATTTTGGAAAAAAGAATATTTCGAATAATAAATTCGATTTGGATACTTGAAATTGAAAAATTAAATTTGCATTCGTAGGAACGAATGTCGATAGTGATAAGCGGGCGATTTGGATAAACGTTAAAATTAAAAGTACGAGCCCAATAACAATTTAATATTTGCATTACATTGAACTTAAATTGTATTTTACATTGTGAATTGGTTATTTTTGGAGGAGCATTTTTCTTCCGTCGTTAATGAGAGCGAACAGGTGAACTCACCCCTGACGATACTTGCTCGACGACTGAAAAAGCTAGTCGTGGTAATTTTTTTGGTTTGTGGTGAAATTAATAATTGTTAAAATTTCACATCACTTCAAATTCAAAAATTTATTTAACGTTGGATTGGAACTGGAGTTGGATTATATTGGATTAGAATTATATTGGAAATACATCATTTCAACTGGCGCCCAACGTGGGGCTTAAAATTTTTGAAAGTTTCAATTTAACTAAATTGACGTCCCAACGTTTAGGGGCATTTCAGTAATTCTGGTATAATAATAAATATTTAAAATAATTCAATTTAAAATTGGGTATTTTTATAAATTAAGATTGATAAGTTTTCATTTGCTCGTATGATAAACAAAATCTATCAAGGTCAATGATTTTACTTGCTATCTTTCCATAAATTCAAAAAGCATTGACAGATAATATAAAACAAACAAAAATGGAACAAATTGACATAGAAGATAGTATATCAACGGGGAATATACGAGAAAATGAAACAGGTGGAAGCGGCGAAGAGATCAGTCCCAATTTTGAATCTCCAATGTATGCCAGCACACGACGGGGCACGCAGGTAGATGTTGAAGAACAACCAAAAGTAACTAAAGCACAAATAATGCAAGCACTTAACCAGCAAGTATGGCGTAAAGCATGCAAGGGCGGTCTTGTGAGCGGGAAACCGCGGTTCCAGTCCTGGTCACGCCGCCGAATGCACTGTTGTGAATTTCTGTACAGATTATTGTAAAAAGATTTATCCGTAAATAAATGATATTATTATTATTATATTCAATGTATAAAAAATATTTATCTGTTATTAAATCATATATAAAAAAACTAAGTGGTAATAAATGCAACACATAATAAAAAAAAAAAAAAAACTGAAGGATTATATTGGATTAGAGTAATATTTTTAAAATTTCACATCATTTCAACTGGCGCCGCAACGTGTGGGGCTTGAACCAGCTAGCCGTGATAAATTGTCGTCCATACTGTGGGGCTCGATTAGATTCAATTTCATCTAAATTGGAAAATAACAAACAAAAAATGGAACAACTAGTGAAAGTAACTAAAGCAAATATTATGCAAGCACTTAACCAGCGAACGAGTGAACTTATGGAATTGTTAAAATGTATGGATGACAAAATACAAAGAGAAACTACAGAAGAAAGAATATTGAGAGTTAAAAAACAAGAAGCTGAAAGATTAGTAATTCTAAAACTGGAAGCAACAAAACAAGAAGCTGAAAGACTGGAAATTGAAAAACAAGAAGTTACAAGACTAGAAGCTGAAAAATTAGAAGCAACAAAACAAGAAGCCATAAAATTGGAAATTGAAAAATTAGAAGCAGCACAACAAGAAGATAAAAGATTAGAAATGGTAAAACTAGAAGCAGAAAAACGTGAAACTGTAAGATTACAAGCGCTAAAACTAAAAATTATAAGACAAGAAGCTGAAAATTTAGAAGTGGTAAAAGTAGAAACTGAAAAATTAAAATTTGGAAGGCAAGAAGCTACAAAGCGGAAAGCTATGAAAAAAAATGAGAGAACTTGGAAGTTTTGGATGAGTCGGAGGAGGAGAAGAAAGAAGACACCAGTGAAGTGGACGCCCCAAACCAGGATCAATCTTTGGAAGATTCGAAAGAAAAAATAAAAGAAAAGTGAACAAAACAGAAGGAGATAGTAGATAATGATAAATGAAAAATTATTTTTGAAGAGATAAGCCTTTTTTATTTTATTTGATTTTTGAATTTGGATTTATTTTGCTTAAATATTGTAATGTTGTAGATAATATTTTTTTTTAGATTTA
The DNA here is from genome assembly GCA_911387805.1 of Cantharis rustica. Taxonomy (NCBI): domain Eukaryota; kingdom Metazoa; phylum Arthropoda; class Insecta; order Coleoptera; family Cantharidae; genus Cantharis; species Cantharis rustica. The sequence continues at coordinate 45,693,640 of OU426879.1, forward strand.
TTTTTGAAACACGCACGGATTTCTGCGAATTTTGTTTAGAGCTGCGCTCAAAACAGCAATTAGCATCGGGGGTTTGATGTGGTGTTTCAAAATGATTGCGACTCACCCTATGCATTTTGGTGAAATATTGGCTGTAATAGTTAGGTTGTAACATTGTGGAATTTGTTGGGTGGGGATCAATGACAGGAAATTAGTGGCTTCTTGGGCCAACTATGGCCGACAGCGGGTGCGAGACTTTGTATGCCCGCTGAGTTTTGATAATTTTGATATTTGTAAGTAATATTTTATTTTGATTTGATATGAATAAAATGGATTTGATGCGTGTGCATTATTTCGTTGTTATTTTGGAAGCACAATTTTGAGATTTGGAGTTGGTTTGGATTATTTGATGGTTTGCTACCGAACGGTAGTGTATCGACTTGGCTTGATTTGGATGATTAAATTTTGGAAAAAAGAATATTTCGAATAATAAATTCGATTTGGATACTTGAAATTGAAAAATTAAATTTGCATTCGTAGGAACGAATGTCGATAGTGATAAGCGGGCGATTTGGATAAACGTTAAAATTAAAAGTACGAGCCCAATAACAATTTAATATTTGCATTACATTGAACTTAAATTGTATTTTACATTGTGAATTGGTTATTTTTGGAGGAGCATTTTTCTTCCGTCGTTAATGAGAGCGAACAGGTGAACTCACCCCTGACGATACTTGCTCGACGACTGAAAAAGCTAGTCGTGGTAATTTTTTTGGTTTGTGGTGAAATTAATAATTGTTAAAATTTCACATCACTTCAAATTCAAAAATTTATTTAACGTTGGATTGGAACTGGAGTTGGATTATATTGGATTAGAATTATATTGGAAATACATCATTTCATTATATAGGATTGTTATCCAGAATAACATTCACCCTCGGGAGAGTTTCTACTGCTACTACCAACACCGTTTCTAACAAATTTATAAAATAAGCCATAAGTAAGTATTTCTACTTGAATTAAAATAATAACTATACGTACTTACTCTGTTTGAATTGATCGTTCCTTTAAAAGTACATTAACCAAATTGGAACGTTTCTTTTTAGCAATCCGCTGTTGCCTTTGAGATGTAGAAGCAGTAGTAACAAAAGCTGATGGTTTCGGTAGATTTTCAGTAGGAATCACTCCTGGCTTAATCAGTGGGCAATTCCTTGGGATAGGACATCCCAGAAGTTCATATTTCAAGTTACGAGCATAATCAGTCTTTAAAATGCATTGAGCACACTCTTGAATTTTTCACGTTTACATTGTCTTTACGACTACAAGCTATTTTCCAAGCCTTACAAAGTCCCGGGTCAGTCGGAAAACGAAAAAACAGCACATCGCCTTTGTTATAATGTTTGGCTCCATCGTCCATATTACAACCAAATATTGCACACCGCATTATTAATGTAAGGTAAATTACTGATTCAGAACAAATCACAAGCAAAAACAATAACAAAATTGAAAAAATTCGAAACCGTTCTGTGGGCGCGCACAGAAAACCGTATGCGTTTGAAATGTTACTTACCGCGTGACGTCACAATTAAGCAAGATGGCGCTAAACCTGCGCAATATCATACCTGGTAATTTATTGTATCATGATTTGCGGCAACAAGCGAAACAAGGTGGCGATATACCAGGTAATTCACAAGTTGTTTACCATAGTGAAATTGACTATTTATTTCAAAATTTTTATTATAAACTTTTTACATTTGCATTATAATTTTTGTCGACTTACATTATTTACACTGCAGCGTATGTTAGCGAAATTTAGGATTCTTTTAGTTTATTTAAATAAAATTTCGCAACCATACGTCGTACACATTCACACACAGGGTCTTAGAGCGGAATCTGTCGCTAAAAAAAAAAATTGTTCTCTCAATAAAATCTAGTTTCTCGTTATTCAGGATAAAAGTATTTTTATTTATCGTTTCATTAAAAGAAGGAAAAAGAGATATCTAAGGAACCCACTATTCTGTTTAATCTCATGCTCTCGGCTGCAATAAGTTAGTCGGGAAAACATTAGCTAGTGCCGGACAGGTATAATATAAAAATTTACGAAATCCCACTACAGTGTACTATATAAACATTAAAATTTATATATTTAAATGGCATTTTACTTCTAGCCCAGAACATTCAGCATTTTTGAAAAAAATATTGTAAATCTGAAAATTGGCTTAAAGAATCTTCAATCATTTAAAGCTTTCTGAATATCAAAATGTGTCCAATTTGGTCGAAAATTGATGGAGATTTGATTTTTAAGTTATTTTTTGCTATTTTGAAAAAAGCAAATTTCGACGCGCTATTTTTTCAATTTTTTGTCGGCCGGATTTTCAAAATGTTAATCACATAATCCTTTTGAATCTTCGGGCTAGTACTTTGAATGAAGAAAGAATTGATTAACTTTCTATAAAATTATTGAAACTATGTACATTATAAGTAATGCAAAAAAAAATTTTATATAAGCTTAAAAATAAATGTATTTTTTGATTGTGCACTGTCATAACTTAGCTAATGATTATCATTTCAGCCTTTTTAGTTTCTTAAATAAACATATTTTAAAATTACTTGTTTTGGGAAAATTTCGAAAAATATCTGAAAGTTTCAGTATTTTCAAAATGACGAATTTTTCGGCAGAAAATAAAATGTTTTTTTAACTTCATATGAGCTTTTTTGTGAACTAAATTACATGTGTTGAAAAATCGTCATAAGATATACGACGCTCTTGGGCTAAAATTAATGCGCTCCTCTTCAAAAGAAAATACACAAATACAAAATAGAAAAAGTCAATTTATTACTATTATCCTAAACGAAAACATAAAATTTATACAAAAATAAAAAATATATACAGGGTCTCTCCGGATACACTTTACATAACTCTTAGGTGGTGATAGAGGACATTTTTCTAAGAAACATTTTTTACAAATTCTTTTTTATAAATTCAATCCTTCGAGAGTTATGGCTCTTTAAAACATTTTTTTTAATTTCCACTTTCACGTGGCCATCCCCCGGAAAGTATTAATTTTTTATTAAAAATAGATTAGTGCTTTTTTAAAAAGCGTGAAGTAATCTACAAACTAGATTTAACCATTTTTTGTCTAAAATGAACGGCTTTCGAGTTATGAATAAAAGTAGGTAAAAACATGTTGAAAAATTTGAGCTCTTTATATTTTGGTTTGTTTCAAAACTCTGTATCTTTTAAACGAAACATTTTACAAAAATTCTGACGCCCCATTCCGGATAGGAAATTTAAGGGGCTATAACTTTCGTCTAGTAAATTTTTTTGAAAAACCAATATATTTCACAAAAAATCAGAAAATAATAAACAAGGCAGCTACAAAACAAAAAATTAAATTCACAAAATTTTTATTTTTATTGAAAAATTATTTTTACCACTGACTGTTTTTTTCAAAAGCACAGGGTATATGAAGTTACTATGTACAATCTGTGTTTATTTATTTATTTATATATTATATTGCTATGCCCCCAACTTTGCAAATTTATGTATTTTCACTTTCTTGTGAAATTTGCTGAGGTAACACAGATTATTTAATAGCTATGAGTTCTTCTTCAATTGATTAATTTAAATTAAATTGAAAATTTCTGTCGCGTAAATATTTAATTTCAAAATGTGCAACATTTACCTTGTAATGTGTGGCCTTGCAAGCCTCCATAGTATACCAGCTGGCTTCAGTACGCCTGGTTAAGCAAATTTGCGATGGTAACTTTAATGCAACGAATATTTTCTGCTTTCTTCAAGTTTTCCACTTTATTGGCACTTCACCTTATTAATTTAAATAAAAACATCAAATCAACTTAACTCATTTTATTGATTTTAAACAATTAACAATTTAATTTTCATTGCGGGAATAATGTTCGTCCGCTCGTCTATTCGACGTCAAGGCCTCTGCCCAAGTCTCTTACAACCTACAACCTTCAAGCCCCACTCTCTTTTCTTTATACTTCTCCCACCTTATCTACAGCTAATAATTTAACAGACATTTTTTTATACAATATTATAAATAAATAAACAATAAAACAAATTTAAACTTTAAAATAATTTACAATATAATTGAATTAATGTTTTTATAGTTTCAAAACACGACAATATATATTGTCATGTCCCTGGCTATGTTCAAAACTTATATAAAATTTCGCTTACTAATTAATTAATCCAAATGTACTGGGCATTCATTTTTAGTAGCAATCGACTCTTCAAAGTTTTATAAATTGTAAATTAAAATTTTAAATTTAATGCTCACTTTTGTTAGTTTTCTTTTATTGCATGTGGTATGTGGTGTTATGCAGCTGGCTTAATCACGCCTGGTAACACAAATTTTGTTGCGATGCAATCCACCTTTGCATCGACCAAATTGTCACAAATTCTTCCTCTTTGCCAATCCACTATCGCACTTCACTTTAATTAAAATAAAACAAAAACTCAACTTAACATAATTTATTTATAAAATAATAAAAGCAATTTTCAATCATCGGGTATGGCAACTTCCGCCAGGCACCACGGCCTTCGCCTAGTTGTCCTTGCATCGACCTGCTGGTCCCACTCCTACTCTCACTTCCCCTACCTTTTATTTTCATCAAAACTTAACAACTTTATACAATGTTTTAAATAAATAATAACAAAATTGAATTTTAAAAAATTATTTAGAAAATAAATCAATTAATGGTTTTTTTTTGTTTCGAAACACGACAATATGTTTGTGTCACCGTATCTCCCGAACGGTTACAGGCAGCAACGTACATTTTTGACAGCATGTTTGTAAAGACCAGGGGAGTGTTCCTGGCTGGTCAAATACAATTTTCACCCATGAGAAGAAATTCTATCTCAGAAAACTATCTCTACACTCTCCCCCCCCAAACCCCAAAATTTATGCACTCGCCCCTGCACAATCCTCTGTATTAAATAACTAATAACTAATATTAATATAAATTTACTACCATTTTGGCTGAAAATTCACCACCATTATGGCTGTTAAATTCATATCATTCGCTAACTATTCGCGCTACCATATCGGCTGACTGGATCACGAAGCGGTTTAAAACATATATTACTTTCTCTATACATTTTGACAAAATATACTCCAAAAAGAGTGAAATAAAATAAAAATTAAAAATTTTGAAAACCCCTGACTGTAAAAAAATTCTAAAAATAAAAATTAATATTAAAAGCACCTTACTTTAAAAACTATACTGTTCCCTTTAAAAAGAATAAAGCAATTTTTTTTCTTCGTTCAACAACAAATTCTCAGACCCCCCCCCTCCCCACTACAAAATTTAAACATTAATTTTGAAGTCAGGGGAAACGGAGAATGTTTAATATGGAATGTATAAACAGGTTTCGTAAGTGGAACAAATCTCCGTTTCCGCCGACTTCAAAATTAATGTTTAAATTTTGTAGCGAGGGGGGGGGGAGGAGTCTGAGAATTTGTTGTTGAATGAAGAAGAAAAAATTGCTTTTTTCTTTTTAAAGGGAACAGTATAGTTTTTTAAGTAAGGTACTTTTAATATTAATTTTTATTTTTAGAATTTTTTTACAGTCAGGGGGTTTTAAAATTTTTAATTTTTTATTAACTAAGGTTATGACTACCCTCATTTTCAATACACGGTTTTGATTGTTTTAAAAGATGTATTAATTAAAAAAATAATTTTTCAATAAAATTAATTAATTTAATTTTTTGTTTTGTAGCTGCTTTCTTTATTATTTTCTGATTTTCCGTGAAAAGAATTGGTTTTTCAAAAAAATTTTACTAGACAAGAGTTGTAGCCCGTTAAATTTCCTATCCGGAATAGGACGTCAGAATTTTTGTAAATTTTCGTTTAAAAGATACAAGAATTTTGAAAATAACCAAAGTAAACAAATCTCGAATTTTTCTTCATTTTTTTACTTACTTTAATTTCTAACTCAAAAGCCGTTAAGTTTAGACAATAAAAGGTTTAAAATTAGTTTGTAAAAAATATTTTTTTTTTAATTTTAATATTTATTTTTAAAAAAGAATCCGACGAAGGCTGATTAATTTTTCAGGGTTTAAAATAAATATTCACTTCGAAATTAAACGAGAAATCTGGAATCCATTCCAAAATCAATTTTTCCAAATTATTTCAATTTTTATAACATCATGGAAACAAATAATATCATACGAATTTAATAAGCACTAGAGATAATATTATATTATATATTTTTTCAAAATATAATTTTTAATAATTTATTCCAGTAATATTCTACTAATATTCCAGTATCTAGCCTGGTAATTCAGATCACAATTTATTGCAAAAAATGAAATGCTGTAGTTCAAACCTTGTTTGGCTTATCTTAGGCTTAAACTTCCAACTGACATCGAAATACCGACCCTTAAACCTAGCAATCGTGATTGATTTGTCATCGTCTGTATTGTAGTGATATTTTTCATAAACCACTTTTCCTTACCACGCACGGCGTAGCTCTGATATGCGAGAGTAGAGAAACTTTTTAGGGTGGTAGGTTCAATGTTCGTTAAAAAAAATCTTAATACCAGAATTCGATTTTAAATTATTTGCAGTCGAAATTATTTTAAGCTGCAAAAATTTTTAAACTTGATCAAGCATCGAACTTATAATTTCAAATTATCAACCAAATTTCTTCTAATCCACACGTCGCTCTTTTAAATATAATTTCATACACAGTAAAAAATTTTGTCGTGTAAAACATCTAGTGTAGTTGGTAAATAAATTTAGTGTTAATTTTTAGTGTATAATTTCTCTCTACTTTATATTTCACACTAAAATGATTAATTCTAACTAGACGCTAAAATAAGCGCTATGTAGAGTGAATCTCAACCTTGATAGATCGAATCTAGTAGGTGTTAGGTGACATTACTATAATTACCGATGATAAAAACGCAAAAATGGCACATTTTATCAAAGTTTGTTGCCGGTGATTCCCGGATAAATAAAAACGTTGACCATTTGCTATTGAAGATTACCTCCGTGTTAATATAAAATTACATTCATCCGAGTGCAGTGAGCAAGTTAATATTGTTCTAGTGTTTCAGTTCAAATATTTTTTTAGTGTTGGAAATTAATGGAAAATCGTTGGAATTTAACGTATTAAAAGAATTTCCAAGATTTCTCCATCATTCGTGGTCTGTAAGTTTTATTATCTTTATGTGTTTGTACTGTTACTGAAATATAAAATTTTGCTTTAGATCGAGGAAGATTTTCAACAATTATATCCAGGTATTCAAATAAATTTTGAAGAGATATTTGGTCAAGATATAAGATAAAATTATTAAAAATACCAAACTACCGTAATATACCCGAACCCTACAGTTATTTCAGAATATGAAACGGAATTCAGTAGTATGTGAAGTTGTTATTATTTTTAACATTAGATTTATGAACAATTTTTTTTTTAGATTGTTGGAATAGGGCAACTAAAGTATTATTTCTCTTCCAAGTAAAACAATAAGAGGAAACGTATCAAAACTTATGCAACGCTGACGGACAAATTAATTACTCTTCAACCTGCAAGTTATTGTAAAATACAGTGGACGCCGCTTATTGGAATCATGGTTCAAGTTATCATTCGAGTATTATTATCACTTTCACGAAGAACGGGCTGAAGGAATATGACTACAAGCAAAAAATATCCTTTATTTCAAAAATTGGGTTTATGTTATTAATTATTTTTCTGATGTTTTCTTCTACCGAAAATGGAGTCCGTTTGCATTTTTTTAAATTTTTCACACAAATCGGGGAACCATCCAGACTTGACTGGTGTATTATAGCAGAAAGTTGCCAGAATGTTGACAACGCACTATGATTTAATCTGTTCTATTTTAAAATTTCACAATATGCGACATAAAAAATGTTTTTTGATAAAAATAATTTTTTGTGTTTTAATATTTTTAATTATGTAATATATATTTATAGTAATAAGTATTCTAATTAATGTGTTTAATTCACATGTGGTCAGGTAAATTTTACATCTAAATAAAGATATTTTTACACTACAATATGTATTTTATTTATAGGTATAGTGTATTACTAAACCCTAGATTAATTTAAAATATACCCTAATTGGTGTTTTAATTCAATCTATTCATCTAAAAAAGTACTTATACTAGAGTTAATAAATTATCTGTTTAGTGTGTTTATCTAATATAATTATACACAAAATAGTGAAAATTAATTTAAATTTTCATTTTATTTTAACACTAAATTTTGTTTTGTGTACCCGAAATAAGGTTAAAATTTTAATAAATTTTGGTGAGCTCTTTACACTACACTTGATTAAAACTTTTAGTGAAAAATTTACACTAAATTGAGTGGACCTATATGAACACAAGCTAGTGTTTTTTAGTGTAAAATATTTACTCTGTAATTTTTACTGTGTAAATCCGAATATTTCAATTAAATTACTATCAAGTCCAAAATTAAAATTAACCCCAATCAAACAAAAATCACTCATAAAAAAAATTCAAATTTAATCATTGCAAAAAAATCCAAAAATCTCGGCTGCGGCCACTTTCGATCAAAAATACTCTCAATCAAAATTCGAATCACAATACTCAAAATAATTTCACTATTTCAAAAAAAATATTTCTTACAAAATATTAAAAATCCACGGAGCCAAAAGTCAATCAACCACTCTGGCGGCCATCTTCTGCAAAAAAGCCCCTACTTTTCTCAACCTTGTAACAAACCGCCCATAAATTCGCAAGCATAAACAAAGGTAATTTATGCAAATTTAGCATAAACGCAATAAGCGACCGATCAAAATCTTTTATTTTATATAAGTTACCTTTTTCAAATTGCGAATATAAATAAGTAAAACGTAATTAGTTAATAATTATACAATTAAGATAAATATGTAAAAAGGATGGGAAGCGCATATTTCAAATTATATTAAAACGGCCACAAAGTTTCACAACTTAAGTGGTTGACGAATTTAACCTAAGGACTTAAGAGGGATTCATGAATTATGGGACAGATATGTCTTTTTAAAAACTAATTAGAACTAACGAATTTTGACCTTATTGACTCTAAATTTGAGGAAACCGAACATACAAAGTTCAAACTTACACTAAAAAAAAGCGTAATCTTTTTGCTAGAAAAATCTCATGTTATGTGCCAAAAATCTTGCAAAATAACTAAGAATTACGTTATTAAACTAAAAATCAATTAAGTTGAGAAAAACTATAAAATTAATTTTTAAATAAACACATTTTAAACCATGAAAGTTAAACAAACCAGTCACCTCAAAACTTTTCTAAAACTATATAGTAAAAATTCAAATTATAAATAACTATTGGAAATCACTGGTTAAAACTTAAAAATAAGGGGAAGATGAGAGCAAATTCATTAGAATATCGATTTGAAGTGACCGTCTCGACAACTAATTGATATGTGTTAAAAGATTTACCTTCACAAACAGTGAATAACAAACATTCTTCTAATAACGTACACACAAGCTTGAAATTCAAGTCAACTTTTTGGGTGCACTGATTTAAATTCGACGTTCGCGAATATTTTTGCTAAAATTCTTGATTACAATCAATATATATGTTAACCTGATTTTGGGCGATGCAACAAAAATGTCATTCATGAGTTTTCACTATTAGAAAAGTCAATTAACTGCAAAAATTTGCCAATTTTTCAATCAAAATCGAATATGATTATTCCCTATCCATAACAACAATTAAAAACGATAATGCCAATTTTTATAATTAAAAATCTAGTTTTTGTAAACCAAAAATTTGTCAACGAATACACATCAACCTTATTGACATGTATTCCAAAATTTCATATAAATAGAGCAGGGTCCCTTAAGGCACCAGTTCATCTCCGACAAGACGCGTAATCCAACCTGCCCGTTCGTTCCGGGTATTAAATAAAAGTGTTGTGCTAATTCATAATTAAATTTTTTTTTTAAGTATTCATAATAAGATTTTAATTTTTTTTTAAAAGTGTTCATAATTAAATAATTTTTTTTTCTAAAGTATTCATAATAAAATTTCATTTTTTTAGTATTCATAATTGAATTTTAATTTTAATTTTTTTTTAGTGGTTCAAATAATTTTTCTTTTAAATCTTTTTTTTGTTTTGTTTTGTGCGCTTTCCAACGACTAAAAAGGTAATGACCAAATTTTTATATTTAAAATTGTATGTTTTTTTTTATTTAGGTGAGTCCCAACGATTTCAATGTAATTTTTATCTTTATAACAGAAAGTTAACTTGGTAAATTAATTCTCAGCAATTATTTTTTTTTATTATATTTTATTTTGTAATTATAATTTTTTTGTATCGTTTTTTTCATTATATTTTTTTTTGTGTTAAATAAATTAGTTGTGATTTACATGTTCTTTTTCTTTTCTTGTTATTAAAAAGGCGATCGACTTGGTAATAATCCTACGTCTCCGATCTTCAATTTAAAAGTTTGAGCCCGGCTTATAAACAGGCTCTGGTGGCAGCGAAATTAACCTTCAGTTAACACACAACGGCGGCGATTATTTAATTAATCAAAGCCTACCCGTGTTACAACCTTTCGCCAACCTTACATTTACAATATAAAATTAATAAAATTTACAAATTTTCATCAAGGGCCTAAACCATTTTGTAACACGACAGTATAATAATTATTCTGTTTCATCACCGTGCCGTGCCGTACCAATCGCCACTGATATTATGATCTTAATATTCATATTGTTTTACTCTAGCTCATACTAGGTTAAGTGATTAGAGATGGTAACACAAAGCTACCATAAAAATTCCTAAAAATATTATTATATTAAAATTTATGCCCTCGTTAATAGAAAAATATAATTTTTTGGATTTTTAATTTTAGTGAATTTATACGGCGAAGGAAAATCGAAAAAAGAAATTTCAAAATATTTAAAAATTTCAAAGACTACTACATAGGAGTAGGACTTTAAAGTACACCACAAATTAGACAAAAAATTAATGAAATTATGGTAGGATTTGGCGTAAATTGCGAATATAAAAACTAATTTTTGAGGATCATTTAAAAATACGCGTAAAACCAGCCAAAATGTGCAATCGTACATTTCATTTATTAAAGAATTTTTGGGTATAATTTAAACTTGAAAATTACAGATGTAGAAAACAAAGAACTAGGAGAACTATTAATTACCCGGGAGTTGTCAGTTAATTGTCAGTTGTCAGTTGTTAGTACGATTAGATGACTAGATTTTAGGGTGGATCCGAGATTTGCGGTGGTTGCGTTTGTTTTAACTGGCTCTACGCTCCAGGCCGTTTTGATAAACTCCTGTACTCACTAAAAATATCCCCCTGGACCCGTCCTACTCTGCGAATAAATTTATAACATTATGTTATCAGTACTGATGCTGCAATCTAATTGTGAATCTAAACGTAATCGAAGATTGACGATACCTGAATTGCGTACAGAACTTAATCGGTGCTATAAAAATTCCGTTTCTGGGAGTACAGTAAAAATCAATTAATGCGAATGTTGGCCGGGCTGCCAAAAGAAAATCACTTCTAAAATCAAAAAACAAGAAGATGCGACTACAGAGAGCACTTAGCTTATAAGAATTGGACAGCAGAATAATGGAATTCTATGTTGTGGAGCGAACATAATCCAAGTTTGAAATGTTTACTCAAAAACGAAAAATTTATGGTACTCACTGCATCGAAAGAAAGTTACAGGACTGTATTGTACCTCCGTTATGGTAGGGGAATGCTTCTCGGCGTCTGGCCCAAAAACAGGCGAATTCACATGTTAATAATTTAAAATACTACTAATTTTATTAAGTTTGGGTAATTAAATGAAACATTCAATTTTAGCACACCTTGATAAAATCGCAGGGAAGTCCACAGTAAAGTAAAATAAACATAATATGAAGATAAATGAAATGGATATACTCGACTAAGAACATTGGAGGTCTTTTATAATATAATAAATAATATGAAAATATCAAGTTGGTATTTATGTTAGTAACCTTCCATCTGTTTTACATTCGTAATTTTCGACTAGTAGTCCGGTCAATCTAGACATTCGAAGGTACACTAATTCCCAAAAAGCTGAAAATTGGTAAAATTGTTCAAAACATAATTATAAATGAAATTTAAAAAGTCCTCATCGATCCGGTACGTGGAAAAAATTTATTCGACGTCAAAGGTAAAAGAAATTGTTTTTTTGCGATTTTCAGCAAAACGGTAAGTTTTATCATAAAATTATCTCAGACAAAAATTGTAGATCATGTAATTATCTATAAAAAATGTATCAATACTTTTTTCCTAAGAAATGAGTTTATGAATGTTATCACGTTTATGCAATCGTTTCTGTTGGTCTTTCGCATCACAAAAAAAATTAAAAAATAGTGTTGATGAAAAGTTCAGTACCGGCTACAGACAATATTTTCGTAAAAACGATGAAGACAACGTCCAGGACAATGACAGGTTTGACGACGATGTTAATTCGAATGGCGATGATGATGAACTACATTGAATAAATTCTGTTTTTTTCGTATTTGTACTCTTTTTTCTCTTAATTTTAAGTTAACTTTTAAACAAGTTATGACTTTGGTTTTAACCATGTGAAAAAGCATCTCAAACTCAATCCGGATCGGCAAAAAAATTGAAAATGAGTTTTTAACAGCTAAGACCCCTTTTTTCGTAGACCAAGTCACATATATTGAATATAATTAATATAATATTATAATTCAAATATTTTTACTTATATTACAGCTTCAGTGATGTATGTATTGTAATGATATTTCTTTTTGCAATGCGTGGCAAACTTCAAAATAACCACCAATCTCTACGGCTTCCAAGTCGGAGAGCTAAGACTTCTCAGGAGCGGGTTCAAAATTCCAAAATAAATTACCAATCAACGAAATCCAATTTAAATAAGATTCTGATCAATCCAAAAAATTTAATAAATTCTCCAAATTAAATCCTCTTCAAAAATAATTAAAATAAAAATGCATGTCCAAAAATTAAATTATTCCAAAATAAATTCTTGTTTCGTAAATAAATTCAAATTTAATTCAATGTAAAACCTTACTGCGCTCGTACTTTTAACTTTTACGCGTATCCAAATCGCCTTGTTATCACCATCTGGCCACACGCTCGTACAAATGCAAATGTAACTTTTAATTCTTCCAATTTTAAACCAATTTCAACTTTACATAATTCAGATCCAATTTTTAATTTCAATTGCTCTTTCCAAATTTTACCAAATCAATTAAATCAATCCAAACTACTAATTCAATCAAAACCATCAAATCAACTACCGCTCGGTAGCAAAATTATCCAAAAATTACGCAATAATGCATTCGCATCAAAATTCACTTTATTCAATCAAAAATAATTCAGTACTCACAAATATCATTCACAATTTTAAACTTATATCAAAAAAATCTCAATAATCGCCTCGAGCTAACATGACACAACATGCTCGGGCGGGCGCTGTCGGCGCAAAAGCCAATATCCTCGTCGATTCGCCTCCACCTGTCTAATTCTCCAATCTTACAACTTAAAATTATTTAAAACAAAATAAAACTTTCATCAAAATGTACGGGGTAGGTGCGAATCCTCTTTTTCACCACAGTATATACGTGGCGTACGTATGCATATGATGACAATTCCAACTTTTCCAACTTTTTGAATCGTTATATCTCAGAAACGGTGGCTCTTAGGAAAAAAGTATTCATTCATTTTTTATAGATAATTATATGATCTACAATTTAGTCTAAACTTATTTTATGATAAAACTTACAGTTTTGCAGAAAATCACGAATACCAATTTTTTTGATCTTTGACCTCGAATAACTTTTTTTCCACGTACCGGATCGATGAGGACTTTTTAAATTTCATTTATAATTATGTTTTGAACAATTTTACCAATTTTCAGCTTTTTGCAAATTACTGTACCTTCACTCAAATTTTTTGTACTAATTTGACCGGACTATAGGTTATTTTAGAGTTTTATTAGGAATCTTACTTGGACAGAAAATGAAAAGATCAAACTTTTGGAAGCTCTCCGAAAATATGGAGTTCACAATTTGGAAGTTATAGCAGACCATGTTGGTTCCAAAACAGTTGCAGAAGTTAAGTATGCAATTTACTTATACGAAAATGCCGCCAGAGAATCTCTGAAAGAAGTTTGCTCTGCAAGTAGAAATGCACCAATTGATCAATGAAAAATAATAAATAAAATAAAAATAATAAAATAGATAAAAATAATGATGATTATAACAAATATTGAATTGAACAAGTTCGATTCGAAAATACAAAATTACTCCTCACATTTCAGTGTATTCTGCCAATATCAAAAACTGAACTATTAGCAAAAATATATTCAAATACAAAGATCTAAAAATATCGTTATTTATTATTTACATTAGAAAATATCTTTGTGTAAAAAATTTAGATTTGTGTTTATTTTCAAAATAAACCAGTTACTCAGACTACGTCAACATTATTGATCTAGGCAGCTCAGGGTTGACAGCTAAATTTTTTGATGATTTTGTGATATCGATAGTCAAAATTTTAGTAAAATGAAATTGAAAGAATCTGATGAAACGAAAAATTCAAACAAATCCGAAGAACCAGAAGATTGCTGTGGCAAACCAAAACGGAAACGACGCTGCGATGCTGGAAAAAAACGGGGACCAAATAAAAAAAAGCGTGGCTGCCCTCGTCCTCCATCGTGTGGTAGACACGCAGTAGACTCTGATAATGGAGAAATGTCTGACAGTAATTATTCATCATGTTCCACAATTTCACTCGACTATAAACGTCGCCGTAGAAATTATAATCAACGCTAACGTACCTCTAGAAATTAACCTAATGTGTATTATATTATGAACAATAAAATTTATATCTTTAAATTAATTTTTACTTCTAGCCTTGGATATTTAACATTATTTGACTAAAAAAAATATTGTAATTCTAAAAAATCAGAATTTGTCCAATTTGGTCAAAAATTGGAAGGGATTATTTTTTTGCCTTTTTGCAAAAATCAAATTTTAACAAGCTATTTTTGCAATTTTCTTGAAAAGAAAGTCCCACAAAAGAAATGTTAAATAGCAACCTATAGTCTGTTTTTTTTTAAGAAAAATATTGGAATTTGTACTAAAGCGACGACCTTGAAATGTAAACCAATGAAATTGCTTTGACGTTAGACTATATTTACAATAAGGAAATTTTTGCGATTGAAGTGCTATGCGTGTTGCCTAAACTGAACCGAGATCGAATAGACGTAGTTATTTGGTTATAACCAGGGCTCGGAACTTTATGCGCTAAAAAACAATAAAATATGTGCATACGTATGCGCTAAAAAATAGTAAAATATGCGGTATAATATGCAGTAAAAATTAGGATAATATTATGCAAAATTTATACAAAATTTTGCTTAATCTTAAAATGACAAATAAAGAAAGTTGTAACTGTGAACATTTATTGAAGAAACAAAATCAATATTAAAAATAAAAAATAAACTTTGGAAAATCAAAATAATACATTATGCAACCAGAGAATAAAGTGACTAATTTTTGACCAGAGGGTCAAGGTTTGTTTGCACGAGGCTTTAGCCGAAGGCAGCAATTACCTTCAGGTTAAAAGCCACTTTATCCCCGAGGACCATATACTATTTTTGCAATTGCGAAAGGTTAAGTAGAAACTCTACCAATTACGAAACTTAAAGCAAAAGTTTCAATTTTTTAAATCAAATTTTTTCTAGTAGTCATGTTACAAGTTTAGTAAAACTTGGTTTAATTTATAAACGATGTTTAAAAACGTAGGTGTTTTTAAATTATTTTAATACCAACATACAAATTACTGCTAAACTAGTAAAAATAAACAGTAATTTGTATGGTTGGTATTAAAATAATTTTAAAAAACTACATTTTTAAACGTTGTTTATAAATTAAACCAAGTTTTACTAAACTCGAAATTAAACTCACACTGTACAAGTGGCCGGAAATCAACAAAATATGCATATGTTCTTAAACCTAAAATATGCGAGTTTGTCTAAAAAGTAACGAAACATGCAAAATTATGCGACAAAAACTTTTATATTTGACATGTAGGTAATATGAAACGAATTTTTGACTAACCACAATTGCAATATGCACTTTTCAAACAAATATGTAAAAGCCTAAGGTTCCGAGTCCTGGTTATAACATTTCGCTTTTTTGTGGTGAATATTTAATATTATTACAAGATTAAGGGCCGTTATATTCACCTCCTCGTAAAGTGTCTTGTAGTTATCTGTTCGATAACTTTAAAAGTGACTTGTAAAAAATTTGGGTATATTCAAATAAATATATCTGTCTTGTAACTACTTGCAACTTATTACGCATAGTTGATGTTTTCTTCGAGATAGTACAATATTGAATAGGAGATAGCGCTATTATATTCTCAAGATAGAAAGAGATAGTATTTTGACGTAATTGTGACAGCTGAAGTTTGTAAATTTTTACAAGTAATTTACAGCCGTGGTCATAAAGGCACCCTATAAAATCACGGATTTTTAACCTTTTCAGACTCAGGGTACACTATAGTGTACTCGCGTTTTATTAAATTATTTTGAAGTTTATGATGACAAACTTATATGTTAGATAGAAATTATTTTTTGAAAGAAAGAATTATTGAATTCCTCGTAGTTCTTTCATTGAAAAATGATTGCTATTTAGCATTTAAGTCTGTCACCAACTACAAAATAATTTAATAAAAGGTACACACCCTGGGTTTAAAAGGGTTAACTAATAAACTTGACAAAAATATTTTTAACAGGTAGTTGTAACCCAGATGCAATTATAATGCATAATTTAAAAAACTTGGCACGATGTAAGTTATTATTTTGATCGTTATTCTGCATATCTTCCGTAAAAATTCGTGAAATCTGTTTTTAGTATTATATGAACGGAAATATATAATATTTTCGTCAATTTCGTCTAAGATCAGATAAATATCGTCGATAAGACACATTTTAAAAAATTATAAAATACAAAAAATACACACCATTTATAAATTTTAAGTTCAAATCTCACTTGTAACGTTTTACTTGGTACTCCAAGTGACTTGTAACTTATCTTACTCGTAACTCGTATTTACGAGACGATTGCCGCTATTGGTAGGTGAATATACGTTTACTAATAACTAAGTTCCTTGTAACGCTATTAGCCACTTTACGAGGAGGTGAATATATCGGCCCTAAGTACTATTTAAATTATATGAAGTTTCCCGGTGTACATTAGACCTTGCAAACGACACGCCATATTATTCATATCTTAGATCGACTATAGATTTAAACCTTTTATTGTCTAAAATCAACGGCTTTCGAGTTATGAATTCAAGTAAAAAAGTGTTGAAAATATCAGTTTTTTTTGATTTTTTTCAAAACTTATCTTTTAAACGAAACATTTTACAAAAAATCTGAAGCCCCATTCCGGATAGGAAATTTAACGGACTACAACTTTTGTCTAGTAAAAATTTTTGAAAAACCAATCCATTTCACAGAAAATAATAAACAAGGCAGCTACAAAAAAAATTAAATTCACGTAATATTTTATCTAAAATAATTATGTAGATCACTAAAAATCTTTGGATTTCAGCTTTTTTTAACCGTATTTTAACTAATCCTAATTTTAACAATATACCCGGTTTGAAACCAGAGCTTTTTCTCCATTTCAGATCACAAAAAATAAAGTTGGTTTCAAACAACAAATTCAAAGTTAGAGAACTTTTAAAATAGAGTGTATTGTATATTTTTATTTAAAAAAAAAGAAACCAGTTACTCGGGCTACGTCAACGTTGTTAATACGAAGCTGAGCGGTGTTGACAATTTAAATTTTTGATATTTACTACCTGTTTAAAATTTTAGTGAAATGAAATTAAATAAAATATCGAAACCCAAAGAAACCAATAAAACCGAAGATGCAAATAAAACCGAAGAACCGAAAGATGGCTGTTGTAAACGAAAACGACGCTGCGATGCTGGAAAAAAGCGGGGGCCAAATAAAAAAAAGCGTGGCTGTCCTCGTCCTCCATCGTGTGGTAGACAGGCAGTAGACACTAATAATGGAGAAATGTCTGACAGTAATACATCGCATTCCTCAATTCGTGGTTCACCCGATAAGAAACGTCGTCGTAGAAATCCCAGTAATCGCCGTAACACTAAAAATTAACCTAATGTGTACTATATAAACATTAAAATTTATATATTTAAATGGCATTTTACTTCTAGCCCAAGACATTTAGCATTTGATCTAGAAAACAATATTGTAAATCTGAAAATTGGCTTAAAGAATCTTCAATCATTTAAGGCTTTCTGAATATCAAAATGTGTCCAATTTAGTCGAAAATTGATGGAGATACTATGATGCCATTTTGAGAGAAGCAAATTTCGACTCACTATTTTTGCAATTTTTTGTCGGCCAGATTTTCAAAATAAAAATCGCATAATCCTTTTGAATCTTCGGGCTAGTACTTTGAATAACGAATGACTTGATTAACTTTCGATAAAATTATTGAAACTATGTACATATAGATATAAGTAATGCAAAAAAATTTTTATATAAGCTGAAAAATAAATGTGTCTTCTTTTATTGTACACTATCATAACTTAGCTAATGATTATCATTTCAACCATTTAGTTTCTTAAATAAACATATTTTAAAATTACTTGTTTTGGGAAAATTTCGAAAAATGTCTGAAAGTTTCAGTATTTTCAAAATGACGAATTTTTCGGCAGAAAATAATGAAATGTTTTTTTAACTTCAGCTTTTTTGCGAACAAATTACATGTGTTGAAAAAATAATGTTACCTAATTTATGTCATTTTTAACATAACAGAAATTGCCAGCGCCGTCCTAAGATAAACGACGCTCTTGGGCTAAAATTAATGCACCCCTCTTCAAAACAAAACACAAATACAAAATAGAAAAAGTCAATCTATTACTATTACCCTAAACGAAAACATAAAATTTATACAAAAATAAAACATATATACAGAGTCTCGCCGGATACACTTTACATAACTTAGGTGGTGATAGAAGACATTTTTCTAATAAATATTTTTAACAAATTCTTTTTTATCAATTCAATCCTTCGAGAGTTAGTCCTCTTTAAAGCATTTCTTTTAATTTCCACTTTCACGTCTCACGTGGCCATCGCCCGGAAAATATTAATTTTTTATTAAAAATGGATTAGTACTTTTTTAAAAAGCGTGAAGTAATCTACAAACTAGATTTAACCAGGGGCGGTTCTACCATAGGAACTGCAGAGCTGCAGAACCGCCAAAAATAAGAACGAAGTGTACCAAATTAATTATTACTTATTAGTATAATCACCATATTTCAAATTATTTCAATAATTGAATAATCAATTTTGGTTTCAAAGAGCGGTTCTTATGTTGCCTTGAGTCAGTCAAATAAGTACTGTAATAATTAATACAAGTCCGTTACGCTTTCGAAATCACTGTTTAACTTCGATGTGCTGGAAATGATTCTGAACATGAAATGATGCGAGCTATCGGGTGGAATCGTATCCATGTCAGTATACATCGTGGTGTTAGGACTATCCTAACATCACCACAACACCACGGTATACATTACAAATTGTGCTGCATCTTTTTGCAGTTTTACATGTCGTATTTTGTGATATAATTTAAAATTTGACTTATGAAAACAACTAGTAAATTGATTTTTGTTCATTGATTGTTCAACAACATTCTTAAACAATAAAATGCAATAGTTTAATACTCGTAATATAGTGTAATTTGAAAATTTAGTACAAATTTTAATTTTACCAAGTCTCTTATAAATACTATTATCAAAATAGAAGTAAAATTATTTCTTGGCAGATCCTATATTAGAAACTCGAAATCAAATTACGTTTAATTATTAATATCAGTAAAATTAAAATTATGTAGGTTTTTTCTACAATAATGTTTATTATTAAACTCGCAGATTACAAGATATAGGAAGAACCCACCATGGTACGTACAACCGTTCTGCTCATATTGCAGTTCTGGTTTTACGAACATATACGATTTTATTTTAAACACATCTTGCGTTATGAACTTTAATTGAAATTATGAATATCGAAGAAAGTATCTTATACCTACTAGTACATAAAATAAATGCTTATGAATTAAATGAAGAAAAAATAAAATGAAATATTACTAATATTTTTAACACAACTTCTCTCATAAGCTGTACTTAATAAAATTTTTTCGAAAATTAGGATTGCAATTTATTGTAAAAATGTAAAATGATATAAAGTACTACATTCTAGATTAGTGTTGTATGTTTAATATTTAAAAATGTGCAATAAGTTTATTTTTTGAGATTGCCATTTTACTGATATCTTACTATTTTTATAATGCAGAACACCCAAAAATATTTTTCACGAGCCGCCACTGGATTTAACCATTTTTTGTCTAAAATCAACGGCGTTCGAGTTATGAATAAAAGTAGGTAAAAACGTGTTGAAAAATTTGAGCTTTCTTTTATTTTGGTTTGTTTCAAAACTCTGTATCTTTTAAACGAAACATTTTACACAAATTTTGACGTCCCATTCCCGATAGGAAATTTAACGGACTATAACTTTTGTATAGTAAAAATTTTTGAAAAACCAATATATTTCACAGAAAATCATAAAATAATAAACAAGGCAGCTACAAACCAAAAAATTAAATTCACAAAATTTTTATTTTTATTTAAAAATCATTTTATTAATTAATACATCTTTTAAAACAATCACGACTATGCATTGAAAATGAGGGTAGTCATTTTGAAGATTTACTTAAATAATGTAATAGTTTAACCTTAATAAAATAATTTTTCAAAAAAAATTTAAATTTAAATATAAATAAAAATTAATACATCTTTTAAAACAATCACGACTGTGTATTGAAAATGAGGGTAGTCATTTTGAAGATTTACTTAAATAATATAATAGTTTAACCTTAATTAATAAAATAATTTTTCAATAAAATTAATTAATTTAATTTTTTGTTTTGTAGCTGCCTTTTTTACTATTTTCTGATTTTCCGTGAAAGGAATTGGTTTTTCAAAAAATATTATTAGACAAAAATTGTAATCCGTTGAATTTCCTATCCGGAATAGGGTGTCAGAATTTTTGTAATATAAAATGTTTCGTTTAAAAGATACAAGAGTTTTGAAAATAACCAATTGTTAGAAACCATTTTGAGTGACCGTCGCCCTGTGACGTTGTTCCCTAAGTTCATTGATCATTTTACAAATTAAGGGCGGTAGAAAATACCGACAGACCAGCAACGGCATCCGACCTAGGTTCACGTGTTCTTAAGATATTATATGTAAAATATAAAATAAACTTTGTGCTAGAAATCGTGTGTTTAATTAATTAATTAATATTACTCATTTATTCGTAAAACAATATAAACAAATCTCGAAATTTTTATACTTGGTCAAGGATTGAACTTATAATTTCAAATTATCAACAAAATCTGATATCTTCTAATCCACACGTCGTTCTTTTAAATATAATTTCATAAATCCAAATATTTCAATTAAATTACTATCAAGTCCAAAATTAAAATTACCCTCAATCAAACAAAAATTACTCATAAAAAAATTAAAATTTAATCAATGCAAAAAAATTTAAAAATCTCGGCGGCGACCACTTTTGACCAGAAACACTCTCAATCAAAATTCGAATCACAATACTCAAAAACTATTAAATAAAAAATATTTCTTACAAAATATCGAAAATCCACAGAGCCAAAAATCAATCGACCGCACCGGCGGCAATCTTTGGCAAAAAAGCTCCTACTCTTTTCAACCTTCCGCCAACCTTACATTTACAAAATAAAATTAATAAAATTTACAAATTTTCATCAAGGGACTAAACCATTTTGTAACACGACAGTATAATAATTATTCTGTTTTGTGAACTGAGAAGATGGCGCAGCGCTTCATCGCCCTGCCGTACCAATCGCCACTGATATTATGATCTTAATATTTATATTGTTTTACTCTTGCTCACACTGGGTTAACTAAGTTCAAATAAGTTCAAAATACAATATGCCCTTAATATCTGTGAAACTGCATTTTATAAAAAAGAAAATATTACCTGTGATTAGAGATGGTAAGCACAAAGCTAGCATAAAAATTCCTAAAAATATTTTTTTATTAAAATTTTTGTAATTATTTCCTGTTTAGTACTTTCTTATGCCCTGGTAAATGGAAAAATATAATTTTTTGGATTTTTAATTTTAGTGAATTTAGCGAGGTAGTATCAAGAAAAGTGTTCGAGTATTTCGTAAAAATTATGGGAGAAAGTAAAAGTTTAACGACTGAAATTCGTGCGAATGTGCTTCTTTTATACGGTGAAAAAAAATCGGAAACAGAAATTTCAGAATATTTAAAAATTTCGAAGACTACAGTACATAGTGCAACCGGTACTGACAAGGAGAGTAGGACTTTAAAATACACCACAAATTAGACAAAAAATTAATGAATTTATAGTAGGATTTGGCGTAAATTGCAAATATATAAACTAATTTTTAAGGATCATTTAAAAATACGCGTAAAAACAGCCAAAATGTGCAATCGTACATTTCATTTATTAAAGAATTTTTGGGTATAATTTACACTTGAAAATTACATGTGTAGAAAATAAAGAACTAGGAGAACTATTAATTACCCGGGAGTTGTCAGCCAATTTTTACCACGATTAGATGACTAGATTTTAGGGTAGAGATCCGAGATTTGCGGTGGTTGCGTTTGTTAAAACTGGCTCTACGCTCCAGGCCGTTTTGACAACCTCCTGTACTCACTAAAAATATCCCCCTAGACCAGTCCTACTCGGCAAATAAATTTATAACATAATGTTATCAGTAATAAATTGTAATCCAACTGTGGGTAGCCCCGCTGACACAGATCTGGCAGGCCAAGAAGTGCGACTCAAGCTGAGAATTAACGTACGTTTAGTATTACTATCTAAATGTAATCGAATATTGACGATACCTGAATTTAATCGGCGCTATAAAAATTTCGTTTCTGGAAGTACAGTAAAAATTTGGCGGTGTTGCCAAACGAAAATCACTTTTAAAACCAAAAAACAAGAAGATACGACTACAGAGGGTACTAGCTTATAAGAATTAGACAGCAGAATAATGGAATGCCATGTTGTGAAGTGGAGAATCCAAGTTTGAAATGTTTACTCAAACACGAAAAATTTATGGTAATCACTGCATCGAAAGAATGTTACAGGACTGTATTGTACCTCCGTTATGATAGAAGAATGCTTCTCGGCTGCTGGCCGAAAACAGGCGAATTCACATGTTAATAATTTAAAATACTACTAATTTTATTAAGTTTGGGTAATTAAATGAAACATTCAATTTTAGCACACCTTGATAAAATCGCAGGCAAGTCCACAGTAAAGTAAGATAAACATAATATGAAGATAAATGAGATGAATATACTCGACTTAGAACGTTGAAGGTCTTTTATAATATAATAAATAATATGAAAATATCAAGTTGGTATTTATGTTAGTTACCTTCCATCTGTTTTACATTTGTAATTTTCGACTAGGTTATTTTATAGTTTTATTATGAATCTTACTTGGACAGAAAATGAAAAGATCCAACTTTTGGAAGCTCTCCGAAAATATGGAGTTCACAATTTGGAAGTTATAGCAGACCATGTTGGTTCCAAAACAGTTGCAGAAGTTAAGTATGCAATTTACTTATACGAAAATGCCGCCAGAGAGTCTCTGAAAGAAGTTCGCTCTGCAAGTAGAAATGCACCAATTGATCAATGGTTAAATATTTAAAAAAAAATACCTCCGATCACTTATGCTTCAAAAGATATTGTGACCGCCTTTAGATTGATTGCACAGTATGAAGAATCACAAGAGTCCGAAGTAAATTTAAGCGACTGCTATGATTTTATAGCGGATTTGATGTCTGGAAACGCGCCTAAGAAGTTAAATGAAGAAACCGAAAAGTTTGTGTTACTGTGTATGACGAAACTATCTTCATTAATAAATGAACAGGACAACACCAAAGAGAAAAAGTTTTTGGAAAATCTGAAATATAACACTGTCATGAAGCAATCTTATGTTTGTAAGACGATAAATGCACCTGTTATCCTTGACCCTTCGCTCAATTTACTTAAGGTCCCTAAAGAGCTTCTACAAATGAAAGAAACTCACCAAATTTAATCAATTTCTCATGAATTTTGTAATATTTGGTTAAGAGAATAAAAAAATTATTTTTGAAATTGTAGTTTGTTATTGTCATGCATCTTTGTTTTATTTACATCATTTTTTGTTGCCATAGGCAGTTACGCAAGAGCTTTCGGGATCAGCTTCAAGATCAGGGTAAATCGCAAACAAAAATCTTTCACCGATTTACCCTTCGATTGCAATTTAACCGAAACAAGTTTGCACTTTTAAGTCAGCAACTTTCTACCTCTTTTTTTAACATGGTAATTCTTATGATAAAAATGATACAATTTTTTCTATTTCTTATTATTTTGGCAGTGTTTCAAGTGCAAGCTCGCTCCATTTTTATTTTACAATTTTTACCAAAAAAATGTATTCTTTTAATTGTATATTACATAAAAAAATATTTAAACATTTAATTTATATTATTTGATAATTTAATTAGAAAAATGGTTTATATACACATTTGATACAAAATTTCACTTATTTAGCTTATATAATTTTATCTAAATCTAATTAAACATTATAGTGCTCCAACTAAATATACATAAAGTAAATAAACGCGACTTTAAAATATATTCTGTTCTATTATAATAAATTAATCAAATATTTCCTTGTGTCAGTTATTTTCAGTCTTTTAAGCTGTAGGTCACACAGTTCGTTTGGTTCAGTTTTACTTAAAACTTTGTGGCCTGTACTTAATGTTTTTTTGTCTGCGTTAAATTTACAAGTGGGTCAATAAATTTGATTCTTTACAATAAGCTTACTTTAAAAATACATCGATTTTTTACCAGAAATTTCTAAATAAATAAACAAATTTGAGAAAAAAAATGTGTGAAATACTTGCTTGCTTGAAATACTTATGCCCGGTTTCTCCATCGCGTCTTAAGTTCCAGGTAGAGCTTAAGCCGCAGCTTAAGTTGTGACTGCTGCTTAAACCGCTGCACCATTAGAGCTTAGCAACGGTTACGTCTCAAGTTCGACCTTAAATGTAAGGTGTCGATTTCGACGACTTAAGACGTAGATCACAACCTATAACGATAGTTGCTAATATAAAATTATTTAGTCGAGCGTAAGTGTTTTATGTTTTTAAATAAGAATATGAATTGTGTTAAAAAATTTTACTTGCTCTATAGTCAGGTCATTTATTACTATTTTTGAGCGTATTTGTTCTTGTCCTCTGAATGCCATCACTTTTGTTTTATTTGAAGATATTACCATATTGTATTCTTTTATGGTTTAGCTCAGTTTAAAAAGTGCGTGCTGTAGTGTGTTTTCACTGATATGGCTTGGTCGTTCGCAAAAAGCATGATTATTTGAAAATCTTGGATGTTCAGATTTATTGTGAGCAAGGTATCTGTTCTTTCCATTTACGTATACTTCTTAAAAGTCACAATGTCAATATTTAAAGAGGCCGACATTCCCAATAAAATTGAAAAATTCAGTTATATAAACAGTACAATAAAAACAAGGTTCAAGGATAAAACTAATCAAATTACTGCGTTGAAAGTCGATAAGACATGAGGTTCCTACGGGCAGTAGCAGGATACCAAAACACAGATCAAGAAGAAATACTGATATAAGAACCGAATTGAATTATCTACAGTATCAACGAAAAAATAAAATAACTATAGAAAAGCATGGAAAGATACCTTGATATAATGGATCAGTCCCAACTGCCGAAGAAAATGTTTCAATACAGGCCGAGAGGAAGGCCGCCCCAGAAAAAGTTGAAGCAACCAATTCGAGTGAATTGGTTTACTAGTGACGGACTACCAGTCTAAAACTTGCAGATAATGATTATCATGAAATGTGTATAGACTTGATAGATGTCGATAGAGTGGACATTATTGATAATGTTGAAGAGATTCAAATAATCATAATTATTATTCCGATGAAGAATTTTTTAAAAGGTTTGGGTTAACTAAACCTATTGCTTCAATTTTAATAGTGGAAATTCAAGAACAGCTTGCAAATAGAACGAATGGGTATCTTGTTTTTTTATTCTAATTTTATACTTATTCCATTTTAATGTTAAAATTTTTCAGAAATAATTATGTTTGTTCTAAAGATCAACTTTTAATAACTTTGCGTGTATATGCTACTGGTGGCCATTTAATGACAATTGGAGATTATATTCATTGTGGCAAATCTACTGTCTCTTGAATTGCAGCAAGAGTAGAACTATTGCTCAACTTTCAAAGAAATATATAATACATTTGCCAATAAATAATGCAGAACTTGCCAAACCTAATCTGTATAATCGTAAAATATCAATCATTTAATAATGTAAAAATCTGTTTTGTTTTGGTATTGTCAGTGTCACTTGCAATTTTATTAGATTTTACGGCGTTGCCAAATTGACTGTCGGCTAAGCAATTGCCCAGATAAGGCGACGTAATAATATTTTGGTGCAACTCGACTTAGGCTTCAGCAAGAGCTTAGACGCGGTTAGACCTTAGCTAGGCAACAGCTTAAGATGCGATTGAGAAACCGGGCATTAATAAATTTTCAGTTAGATTGTTATTAACCGGTGTGAAGTTAGCAGCCAATTTCTAGCAGCCAATTTACCGGAAACACCCGAACGTATTATAAGTAAATTTTTAAATGTATCCTTTTCGTTGCCGGCCTGGGATTTTCAACATACATCAACAACATTATTATGCACCAATCCAAACAAATTGGTGTCAGATTTATAGGGTTAAAGGTCATTTTCATGCATTTATCGCGGTTTTATAACACCGCGCGCAGTTTAATTCGATTTACTCATAAACAGTTAGCGAAGCCGGTCTGAAATTTTCAAGGTACATCAACAACAATACTATGCACCTATCCTGAAAATTTGGTCTCGGCTTTCCGCGGTTAAAGGTCATTTTCAAGCATTTATCGACGTTTTTATAACACCGCGGGCAGTTTAATTCGATTTACTCATAAAGGGTTTGCAAAGCCGGGCTGAAATTTTCAAGGTACATGAACAACAATATTATGCACCTATCCTGAAAATTTGGTCCCGGCTTTCCGCAGTTAAAGGTCATTTTCAAGCATTTATCGCGGTTTTTATAACACCGCGGGCAGTTTAATTCGATTTACTCATAAACGGTTTGCGAAGCCGGGCTGAAATTTTCAAGGTACATGAACAACAATATTAAGCACCTATCCTGAAAATTTGGTGCCGGCTTTCGGAAGGTAAAGGTAATTTTTCTGTTTTTCTTCAAGACGAATTTCTAGCAGCCGATTTACCGGTAACCTACTTTTCATATGTAAGGTTTGCGAAGCCGGGCTGAAATTTTCAAGGTACATGAACAACAATATTATGCACCTATCCTGAAAATTTGGTCCCGGCTTTCCGCGGTTAAAGATCATTCTCAAGCATTTATAGCGGTTTTTATAACACCGCGGGCAGTTTAATTCGATTTACTCATAAACGGTTTGCGAAGCCGGGCTGACATTTTCAAGGTACATCAACAACAATATTATGCACCTATCCTGAAAATTTGGTCGCGGCTTTCCGCGGTTAAAGGTCATTTTCAAGCATTTATTGACGTTTTTATAACACCGCGGGCAGTTTAATTCGATTTACTCATAAACGGTTTGCGAAGCCGGGCTGAAATTTTCAAGGTACATGAACAACAATATTATGCACCTATCCTGAAAATTTGGTCCCGGCTTTCCGCAGTTAAAGGTCATTTTCAAGCATTTATCGCGGTTTTTATAACACCGCGGGCAGTTTAATTCGATTTACTCATAAACGGTTTGCGAAGCCGGGCTAAAATTTTCAAGGTACATCAACAACAATACTATGCACCTATTTTAAAAATTTGGTCTCGGCTTTCCGCGGTTAAAGGTCATTTTCAAGCATTTATCGACGTTTTTATAACACCGCGGGCAGTTTAATTCGATTTACTCATAAACGGTTTGCGAAGGCGGGCTGAAATTTTCAAGGTACATGAACAACAATATTATGCACCTATTTTAAAAATTTGGTGCCGGCTTTCGGAAGGTAAAGGTAATTTTTCTGTTTGTCTTCAAGACGAATTTCTAGCAGCCGATTTACCGGTAACCTACTTTTCATATGTATCGTTTGCGAAGCCGGGCTGAAATTTTCAAGGTACATCAACAACAATATTATGCACCTATCCTGAAAATTTGGTCCCGGCTTTCCGCGGTTAAAGATCATTCTCAAGCATTTATAGCGGTTTTTATAACACCGCGGGCAGTTTAATTCGATTTACTCATAAACGGTTTGCGAAGCCGGGCTGACATTTTCAAGGTACATCAACAACAATATTATGCACCTATCCTGAAAATTTGGTCGCGGCTTTCCGCGGTTAAAGGTCATTTTCAAGCATTTATTGACGTTTTTATAACACCGCGGGCAGTTTAATTCGATTTACTCATAAACGGTTTGCGAAGCCGGGCTGAAATTTTCAAGGTACATGAACAACAATATTATGCACCTATCCTGAAAATTTGGTCCCGGCTTTCCGCAGTGAAAGGTCATTTTCAAGCATTTATCGCGGTTTTTATAACACCGCGGGCAGTTTAATTCGATTTACTCATAAACGGTTTGCGAAGCCGGGCTGAAATTTTCAAGGTACATGAACAACAATATTATGCACCTATTTTAAAAATTTGGTGCCGGCTTTCGGAAGGTAAAGGTAATTTTTCTGTTTGTCTTCAAGACGAATTTCTAGCAGCCGATTTACCGGTAACCTACTTTTCATATGTATCGTTTGCGAAGCCGGGCTGAAATTTTCAAGGTACATCAACAACAATATTATGCACCTATCCTGAAAATTTGGTCCCGGCTTTCCGCGGCTAAAGGTCATTTTCAAGCATTTATCGCGGTTTTTCTAACACCGTGCGCAGTTTAATTCGATTTACTCATAAACGGTTTGCGAAGCCGGGCTGAAATTATCAAGGTACATGAACAACAATATTATGCACCTATCCAGAAAATTTGGTCCCGGCTTTCGGCGGTTAAAGGTCATTTTCATGCATTTATCGCGGTTTTTATAACACCGCGGGCAGTTTAATTCGATTTACTCATAAACGGTTTGCGAAGCCGGGCTGAAATTTTCAAGGTACATCAACAACAATATTATGCACCTATCCTGAAAATTTGGTGCCGGCTTTCGGAAGGTAAAGGTAATTTTTCTGTTTTTCTTCAAGACGAATTTCTAGCAGCCGATTTACCGGTAACCTACTTTTAATATGTATCGTTTGCGAAGCCGGGCTGAAATTTTCAACATACATCAAAAACGATATTATGCACATACGCTGAAAATTTGGTCCCGGCTTTCCGCGGTTAAAGGTCATTTTCAAGCATTTATCGCGGTTTTTATAACACCGCGGGCAGTTTAATTCGATTTACTCGTAAACGGTTTGCGAAGCCTGGCTGAAATTTTCAAGGTACATCAACAACAATATTATGCACCTATCCTGAAATTTTCGTCCCGGCTTTCGGCGGTTAAAGGTCATTTTCATGCATTTATCGCGGTTTTTCTAACACCGTGCGCAGTTTAATTCGATTTACTCATAAACGGTTTGCGAAGCCGGGCTGAAATTTTCAAAGTACATCAACAACGATATTATGCACATTAACTGAAAATTTGGTCCCGGCTTTCGGAGGTTAAAGGTAATTTTTCTGTTTTTCTTCAAGACGAATTTCTAGCAGCCGATTTACCGGTAACCTACTTTTCATATGTATCGTTTGCGAAGCCGGACTGAAATTTTCAAGGTACATCAACAACAATATTATGCACCTATCCTAAAAATTTGGTCCCGGCTTTCCGCGGTTAAAGGTCATTTTCAAGCATTTATCGCGGTTTTTATAACACCGCGGGCAGTTTAATTCGATTTACTCGTAAACGGTTTGCGAAGCCTGGCTGAAATTTTTAAGGTACATCAACAACAATATTATGCACATATCCTGAAAATTTCGTCCCGGCTTTCCGCGGTTAAAGGTCATTTTCAAGCATTTATCGACGTTTTTATAACACCGCGGGCAGTTTAATTCGATTTACTCATAAACGGTTTGCGAAGCCGGGCTGAAATTTTCAAGGTACATGAACAACAATATTATGCACCTATTTTAAAAATTTGGTGCCGGCTTTCGGAAGGTAGAGGTAATTTTTCTGTTTTTCTTCAAGACGAATTTCTAGCAGCCGATTCACCGGTAACCTACTTTTCATATGTATCGTTTGCGAAGCCGGGCTGAAATTTTCAAGGTACATCAACAACAATATTATGCACCTATCCTGAAAATTTGGTCCCGGCTTTCCGCGGCTAAAGGTCATTTTCAAACATTTATCGCGGTTTTTATAACACCGTGCGCAGTTTAATTCGATTTACTCATAAACGGTTTGCGAAGCCGGGCTGAAATTTTCAAAGTACATCAACAACGATATTATGCACATACGCTGAAAATTTGGTGCCGGCTGTCGGAGGTCAAAGGCAATTTTTCTGTTTTTTTTCAAGACGAATTTCTAGCAGCCGATTTACCAGTAACCTACTTTTCATATGTATCGTTTGCGAAGCCGGGCTGAAATTTTTAACATACATCAAAAACGATATTATGCACATACGCTGAAAATTTGGTCCAGGCTTTCCGCGGTTAAAGGTCATTTTCAAGCATTTGTCGCGGTTTTTATAACACCGCGAGCAGTTTAATTCGATTTACTCATAAACGGTTAGCGAAGCCGGGCTAAAATTTTCAGCGTGTGTGCATAATATCGTTTTTGATGTATGTTGAAAATTTCAGCCCGGCTTCGCCAACGATACATATGAAAAGTAGGTTACCGGTAAATCGGCTGCTAGAAATTCGTCTTGAAGAAAAATAGAAAAATTACCTTTAACCTCCGAAAGCCGGCACCAAATTTTCAGTGTATGTGCATAATATCGTTGTTGATGTACTTTGAAAATTTTAGCCCGGCTTCGCAAACCGTTTATGAGTAAATCGAATTAAACTGCGCACGGTGTTATAAAAACCGCGATAAATGCATGAAAAAGACCTTTAACCGCCGAAAGCCGGCACCAAATTTTCAGGATACGTGTATAGTATTCTTGTTGATGTACCTTGAAAATTTCAGCCCGGCTTTGCTAACCGTTTATGAGTAAATCGAATTAAACTGCGCGCTGTGTTATAAAACCGCGATAAATGCATGAAAATTACCTTTAACCCCATAAATCTGACACCAATTTGTTTGGATTGGTGGATAATAATGTTGTTGATGTATGTTGAAAATCCCAGGCCGGCAACGAAAACGATACATTTAAAAATTTGCTTATAATACGTTCGGGTGTTTCCGGTAAATTGGCTGCTAGAAATTGGCTGCTAACTTCACACCGGTTTGTTATTATTGTAACGAAAATTAAAACGTTTATTTATTTCTAAAGGGCTAATACAAATATTTACAGATACGATTAATAACAATTACTAAACTAATATTAACACTAACACTAATTACACTACAATTTATTTACACTATAATTTATATTTAACACTAGGTCTATATTTATTTAAACACTCGGTATAACGTTATCACTTCACTGTATTTATGTTCACTTGATTTAGGTTAACAGTCGCGCGTTCAAACTGGAATTGATTGTGACAGGAAATCGCGCTGCATTTATACTTAAATGCAGCCTTCCAGAATATTCCATAACCATCCAGGAATTTCCAGGTGCTTCCACGCATTTTCTAGAGCGTACATTCATCTATATTTGAATGACTAATGCCGTTATCATATATGACTCATCACACATGACGTCATACATTAGTCATCAAATATAATTAGACGTTCTTTCGTAACACTGCCCCCTCCTTAAATCTGTTCTGTCCCAGAACAGCGGAAACTTGACATCTATAGAAGGGATCGTGGCGGTAGCGGCAATTGTTACCATTTCTGCATACTCCTTGGCGGTAAAAATAACAGTCGACGCTCTTCTGCTCCTTTGGTGTACTGCTTGGATTGTAACTGCAGACCAATATTTGAACTTCCGTTCCTTGGAACACGACCTCTAGCATGTTACGGACAGTCCTCCAGTCTAATTGGTCTAAACCGCAGCCAAGCTTGGGCACCGCCAGCTTCTTGATGTTACGGCTTATCATATCCCTGCGAAGCTCCAACAAAGTTTTCCATAAGTCCTTATAGCTGGGTTTTTGATGGGAAAACCTCTTGGTTACCAAGTAGTAAATCGATCGTTGTTGGTCACGTAGCTTCAGGGTTTTACCGACAGCAAGTTGCTGTGATTGAAGCTCATCCAAACGTCCAAACTTTTTCTTGAATACCACGGCGATTCCACGGGACATGCGAAGATCTTGGGCCACGCAGTGCGCGAGTGAGTAGTCCTTTGGTACGTCGAAAAGATCTTGTTGCACTTCAGTTGTAACTCTAAATCTTGCTTTGGCGGTACCTTTGTAGGTGGCCATAAACTTCTCAAAATTTAATCCTTGAAGATGGCTTCCAGATCTGTTAGTTATTTTTCTTATTTTGGCATCTTCTTCTGAATCGCTGTTGTTATCACCAGCATACGGGGCTAACCGGTTGACGTGAACCACCTTTGGCTTGCCTCTTGGTGGTCTTCGAATTCGATATATGACATCGTTGATTTTGGTAACTATTTCGTATGGGCCTTCCCACTGTCTTTGCAGTTTTGGTGACAATCCACGCTTTCTTTGTGGATTATGGAGCCACACCAAATCACCAGGCTGAAAGCCACCTTCTTTTGCCTTCACGTCATATTGGGTTTTCATCCGATCGCTGGCCAACTGGATATTCTTCCGAACGGCATCATGAATGTCGTGCATCTTTTTCTTCAATTTTTCAACATAATCGTCCCCAGCAACTTCTTCTCCAGGTTTGCTCCCAAACTGAAGATCGCATGGCAAGCGTACCTCACGTCCAAACATTACACAAGCTGGTGTTTGTTTAGTGGTTTCGTGAACGGATGACCGGTAACTCATCAGGAACAGATGTAAATATTGGTCCCAGTCCCGTTGATGTTCTGAGACTACCTTAGCGAGGTACCTTCCCATTGTTCGGTTCATTCGTTCGACCATGCTATCTGATTGAGGATGAAGAGGTGTTGTTCTGGTCTTCTTAATACCCAGCATGCGACAGACATTCTGAAATAACGCTGACTCGAAGTTTCGACCTTGATCGGAGTGTAGCTCTAGAGGGACTCCAAATCGGCAAAAGAGCTCTTTCACCAGTACATCCGCGACAGTAACAGCCTCTTGGTTAGGTATTGCATAGGCTTCAGTCCATTTAGTGAAATAATCCATCGCCACCAAAATGTACTTGTTCCCGGCGTCGGTTTCAGGGAATGGACCCGCGATGTCGATTGCCACTCTCTCAAATGGACTTCCCACATTATACTGTCTCATCGGTGCTTTGCGCCTTCCCAATGGTCCGTTTTTCGATGCACATAGAGTGCACTTGCGGCACCACTCCTTCACGTCTTCTTTGCAGTTCACCCAGTAGAACCTTTCCCTAACTTTTCCTAGGGTCTTCTTTATGCCGAAGTGTCCTCCCGAAGTTCCATCATGCAAATGCTGCAACACTTCCGACACTCGGCTTCTCGGCACTACCAGCTGAAGTTTACACTCAGTGCCACTGTCGTTCTCCAAGGATCGCTTCAGAAGGCCATCTTCTAATTTTAAGGAGTCCCATTGGGCCTAATACGCTTTGACGTCACTATTCAGGGCGCTTACTTCTTCCCAAGGCGGCCGTTGTCCTTCGACTTTCCAGTCCAAAATAAATTTTAGGTCCGGGTCGTTTTCTTGCTCCCGAAGTAACTGTTCAGGTTGCCAATTATCATCGGTTACAGTAGTTCTTCGGAGAAAGTTGACTTTTTCTTCCAGCCGCGAGCAATGATTGGAGTTTCCTGGACATGGTCGCCTGGACAAGGCGTCTGCATTGCGATGACTTGTTCCTGCACGATGTTCGGTGTCGAAGTCATATTCCTGCAATCGCTCGATCCACCTTGCCACTTGTCCTTCTGGATTTTTGAACTGTAGAAGCCATTTTAACGCGGCATGGTCCGTCCTTAGCTGAAATTTCCGTCCGTACAAATACTTGTAAAAGTGTTCGGCGGACTTAACAACGGCTAACAGCTCTCTCCTAGTTACGCAATAGTTTCTTTCAGGTTTTGACAAAACTTTGCTGAAGTAACCGATAATCTTTTCTTGTCCATTTTGAATTTGGGAAAGGACGCCTCCTATGGCCAAGTTGCTTGCATCGGTGTCCAATATGAATTTTCCGTCTGCTTGGGGATAGCTCAAAATGGGCGCGCTGACTAACGATTGCTTCAGCTGTTTAAAAGCTTTGTTACAGTCTTCAGTCCAGGTGTAACTGCGTCCATTTTCGGTCAACTTGGTCAATGGCTTGGCAATATTAGCAAATCCAGGTACAAAACGTCGGTAATACGTACACAACCCCAGAAAACTGCGGAGCTGATGTTGGTCTTTTGGGATTGGCCATTCTTCTACTGCTTTGATTTTGTCTGGGTCAGCCTTTACACCGTTTCTGGATACAACATGTCCAAGATATTTTACTTCTGTCCGAAAAATGTGGCATTTCTTTGGGCTCAACTTCAGATTAGCCCCTTTCAATCGTTGGAACACTTCTTCCAAATTTCTCAAGTGTTCCTCAAACGATTTTCCAACCACAATTATGTCATCCAAATATACAAGACACGTTTTCCATGACAATCCTCTCAAGATTGTCTCCATCAAACGCTCGAAGGTGGCCGGAGCATTACACAATCCAAAGGGCATTACGGTGAATTGCCATAATCCATTTCCGATGGTAAACGCAGTTTTCTTGCGGTCACTGGGTTCCTAATCCACTTGCCAATATCCACTCTTCAAATCCAAAGTAGAAAACCATTTTGAACCGGAGAGGGTATCCAAGGTGTCGTCAATTCGGGGCAGCGGGTAGCTGTCCTTTTTTGTCACAGCGTTCAGCTGTCTATAGGCAACGCAAAATCTTGTAGACCCGTCCTTCTTCTTTACTAAGACGACTGGAGACGCCCATGGACTACGTGATGGTTCGATCACCCCCTGCTTTTCCATGTCTTCAATGATCTTTTCGTGATCTTTTCAATGATCAATGGAAGCCGTCTCGGTGTTGTCTTATGGGTTGGGCACTTCCAACATTGATTTTGTGTTTTACCACCTGAGTTCGTCCTTTTGAAATTTCATTCAAGGCAAACACGTCGTGGTACTTCTGGATTAACTTCTTCACCTCGTTCACTTTGCCTTGATCGAGATTCTTGCACGAAGAAGTCAGCATGTTTACTAATTGTTGGGGGCATTTATTTTTAGGACTTTCTTCGGTATTTCCTAAACACCTCGCAATGTGAGATACCACCGTACATTGTCCCACCATCGTGTTTTTCTTCAAGGATACCGAGTTAGGGTTGGTGTTAAGAATTCTTACCGGGACTGTCTCCATAACTTTTACTAGAGCCTTGCCAACCAACAAACCTTTGCCGAGCGCTCCATTATTGGTTGGTTCGATGGCACGGATATAGCCCTTCCGGAGATTTCCATCCAGGCTTCCCATCACGATACTCTCTGTTCTTCCCGGTAAGATAACATCTTCGGTTAACAAAACTCGTACCGCTGCGTCTTCTGACGAATGGAATTGAATTTCTTCACCATCAACTCCAAGTACATCATTTTTCATATCCAAATGGAACCCATATTTTCTTATAACGTCCATTCCCAGGATAACGTCATCAGTAATGTCAGCCACGATTACTTGATGGTTGAATGCCTTGCTTCCTATTTCCATGTCCACAGAAATCTTTCCATGCGTAGGGATTTCTTCGCCCGTTGCAGTTCGAAGACGCATCGCTACCGGTGATGTTTTTCCGCATCCTTGTACTACGTCGGGCCGTACGATTGTTTTTGTTGCCCCCGTATCAATCAGTAACTGGAAGATTTTTTTATTTATTTTACCGTCGATGTAAATACTGTTTATTGCATCAGTCGGTGATGCAGCACAGATGGTAATTTCTGGGACACTGTTGGTAGAGGTCGGCGTTTGTCCCTTCTGGCCGACCCATTCTAGTTTTCCTGCGGCTTTCTCGGTTCTTTTCTTGGCTTAGGGCAGCGGCGTTGAACGTGACCAAATTCATTGCAGTTCCAACATCTAGGTCCTGTTCTTTGCGATGGACGATCACGAGGAATACGCCGGAGTTCTTATAAAATTTCGCCGGATTCAGCCAACTTTTGTTCCGGTTCCTCCGTAACACCTCGTACTCGGTGATTTCCTCGTTGAGATGTCTGCTTTGCCGTCTCGAATTCCAACGCGTGCGCTAATGCGTCATCTAACCTATTGTGCCGAGCTAGCTTTAGCGCCTGCTGCGTTTCACTGTCTCTGATACCATCTATAAAGGTTTGCACTGCCAATTTCTCCAAGAAAGTATCCGGCGCGGTAGGGTAGGCTAGCCTCACCAATCGTGAAATATCGGCTTCGAACTCTTGCAGGCTTTCAGCAGATTTCTGACAACGGTTCTTCACCTGTGCGTGGTAAACCTGCTGAAGATGGCCGTTTCCGTACCGTTTTTCTAGCCGCGATATCAGCTGTCCATATTCTTGTTGTTGACAATCGGGGATAGTTTGCAGGATGTTGAGTGCTTCTCCCCGTAAAGCGACGACCAGCGAAATAGCTTTCTCCAAATCGTACCATCCATTGACACTGGCTGCCGCTTCAAACTGTTTATGGTACGTGGACCTAGGTACCTTTCCATCAAACGTTGGTGGTTTTACTTTTATCTTGGCAATATTGGCTTCATTGTCCGATTTTACCACCGCCGTTAGGTTTCTTACAGTAGTTGTTTCTTCGTCCGGGCAGATGCTTCCATTGATTATTGTCTCGAGAAGTTGTATTCTCTCGGCAGTTTTTTTATTTTCTTCTTCCAATTTCTTAACGTTTTGTTCCGTTTTTCTAGAATTTTCTTCCATTTTTTGTTCCATAGTCTTGGAATTTTCTTCCATTTTTAGTTCTAGAATCTTGGAGTTATTTTACAATTTTTCTTCAAGTTTTTCTTCCAAATCTTTTAACTTATCTCCTAAGATTTCTCTAATTTCTTGGAAGTTTTCTTCCATTTTCCTAGAATTCTCTTCGATTTTTTCTTCTAGAGTCTTAAAATTGTCTTTTAATTTCCGTCTCCATTTTCGCACTTTCCGACCGGGTAACCGGCATTCACTCGCGAATACAAACTAGTTAATCACTACTGTCTTTCAGCCCTTTACGCGTTAAACCTCACACCTGACACCAATGTAACGAAAATTAAAACGTTTATTTATTTCTAAAAGGCTAATACAAATATTTACAGATACGATTAATAACAATTACTAAACTAATATTAACACTAACACTAATTACACTACAATTTATTTACACTATAATTTATATTTAACACTAGGTCTATATTTATTTAAACACTCGGTATAACGTTATCACTTCACTGTATTTATGTTCACTTGATTTAGGTTAACAGTCGCGCGTTCAAACTGGAATTGATTGTGACAGGAAATCGCGCTGCATTTATACTTAAATGCAGCCTTCCAGAATATTCCATAACCATCCAGGAATTTCCAGGTGCTTCCACGCATTTTCTAGAGCGTACATTCATCTATATTTGAATGACTAATGCCGTTATCATATATGACTCATCACACATGACGTCATACATTAGTCATCAAATATAATTAGACGTTCTTTCGTAACATTATGTACATATAGTGGGCTTAGCAAAATAAAGCATTACATTTCGTTGTACTAACCAAGTAACATTGTATCTTTGAAGAACATAACAAATCTGGCGACGAGGATGGGATGTAATTGGTTTGACAAATTGGGAATATCACTACAAGGTGTAAATGTTGTTGAGTTTAAAGGAATATGTTGTAATGTAAATAAACTTATTGATCAATATCCAACTGTTTTTAGTAATGAACTTGGAGCACATACAGGTGAAAAGGTGCAAATACAGCTAAAAGACGACGCAAGACCCCAATTTCAAAAATTTAGAAATGTACCTTTTGCATTGCGTGAAGCCGTAGAAGAAGAGATTGATAAATTGGTAAGTCAAGGAATTTATAAACCAGTCGAATATTCGGAATGGGCAACACCATTGGTAGCCGTGCGGAAGAAGGATGGAACGTATCGATTGTGTGGCGATTACAGAAGTACGGTGAACAGCATGATTAAAAAGAATACGTATCCATTGCCAACGTCAAACGAAATTTTTGCAAAGGTGGGAGAAGATGCGACAGTATTTTCGCGGTTAGATTTGTCGCAAGCTTATCAACAATTAGTGGTCGATGAAGAAACATCCAAAGTATTGACAATAAATACACACAAAGGACTATTTAACGTAACCCGGTTACTTTTTGGAGTGTCGGCGGCACCTGGAATATTTCAAAGGAAGATGGATACGTTGTTAATGGGAATAAAAAGAGCGGCAGCATTCCTTGACGATATTATCATAGCAGGAACAACGGAAAGAGAACATGACGAGACATTACAAGCAGTGTTATCAAAACTGAGGGATGCAAATTTAACGGTAAGCAAAAGAAAGTGTTTATTTGGAGTGGATGAAATCGAATTCCTAGGATTTAAAATATCGCGCAGAGGAATTCAACCCACGGAGAAAAGAGTAGAAGCCATCATACAAGCACCCGAACCTAATAATAAACAGGAACTAAAATCATTTCTAGGGATGATAAATTTTTACAATAGATTCTTACGGAACAAAGCGTCTTGCGCTGAGAAATTACACCGACTATTAGATAAAAATGTAGAATTTAGATGGACGAAGGAACATGCGGGAGTATTCAAAGAATTAAAAGAATTATTAAAATCGACAGAAGTTTTAGTGCATTACGATCAAGCGAAACCATTAATACTGTCGTGTGACGCATCACCTTACGGCGTAGGTGCGGTGTTAGCGCACCGAAATACAAATGGAACGGAACCACCAGTTGCGTTTGCTTCAAGGACATTGGGTTCCAGCGAACGAAATTATGCACAATTGGACAAGGAAGCATTGGCTGTTATATACGGCGTGAAATATTTTCATCAATACCTGGCAGGACGAGAATTCAAAATAATTACAGATCACAAACCATTAGTGGGTCTATTAAACCCAGAACGACAAATACCTACGATGATTTCACCAAGAATGCTAAGATGGAACTTAATGCTAGCAAATTATTCATATACCGTCGAGTACCGACCAGGAAAATTACATGGGAATGCGGATGGGTTGAGCCGATTACCAATACCCAGAAAAGTGAATGAAATCATATCTCCGGGAGATATATTACTGTTGGAAGCAATAGAAGAACCTCCAATTGGCGCCAAAGAAATTCAGAAATTAACAAATGAAGATAAGATATTAGATCGGGTACGACATTGGGTATTACACGGATGGCCTGAAGAGATGCCCAGCGAAGAGTATACGAGGTATTATAGAAAAAGGGATTCGTTATCAGTGCACAAGGGATGTTTACTATGGGGAAGTCGCGTGATTATCCCGACAAGAGCTCAAAAGAAAGTTTTGGAGTTGTTACATGCAAATCACCCAGGGGTCGTAACAATGAAAGCGTTGGCACGGAGCTATGTTTGGTGGCCAACCTTGGATGAAAACGTTACAGAAACAGTGGCAAGATGCGAAAACTGTCAGGAACATCGTAACCAGCCAAAAAGGGCACCCGTTCAATTTATTGAACCACTCAAAAACTCATGGTCAAAATTGCATTTAGATTTTGCAGGGCCATATCAAGGAAAAGTATTTTTAATTGTAGTGGATGCGATGTCAAAATGGTTAGAAATTAAGCTGGTGACATCTCAAACATCGTCAGAAGTTGTAAGATGTTTACGGCAATTGTTTGCAACCCACGGAATACCCGACACTATCTTATCTGATAATGGAACGGCGTTCGTGTCTGCGGAGATCAAACAATTTTACGAAAAAAACGGAATTAAGGCGTATACCGTTGCACCCTATCACCCAAGCAGTAATGGGCAAGCGGAACGGATCGTGCAATATGGTAAAGCAGAGCTACAAAAACTGAAGTTGGGCGATTTCGAGTTAAAACTGTCTAGAGTACTGTTTAAACAGCATACGACACCCAACCAAACAACGTCGAAGACACCAGCAGAAATGTTAATGGGTAGAAGATTGAGAACTGCATTGGATAAGTTACATCCAGATACAATCAAAAATGAAATTCCGGAACAAAAGGCGACAATAAGAACATTTGAAATAGGAGAGGAAGTTTACATAAGAAACTATCTGTCTCGAGATAAATGGATCGCTGGCGAAGTAATCAATATTACAGGACCAGTGTCATATGTGGTATCAACAGCGGCAGGAAACATGAGACGACATGTAGATCAAATGCGGAAGAAGACTTGCATGGAAAATGAAGAAGATGAGGCAAGTGAAGAAACTACTCCACGAGAGGGCGAAATGGTAACACGAGCACTGGCAGAATCGACACGAGAGCTGACGGAAGCAGTCCCAACTACAGACATAGAACGATTCGAGGCATCAGCCGACGAGGTACCGGTAGAAGTAGCCGAACCACCAGCAGTGGAGTCATTGAGAAGATCGAGTCGAAATCGTCGAATACCGGAGCGTTTCAATGATTTTGTTTTTAACTAAGTGGGGAGAACTGTTATGTATTTGAATATGGCGGGGTTTT
Organism: Cantharis rustica; assembly: GCA_911387805.1. NCBI lineage: Eukaryota > Metazoa > Arthropoda > Insecta > Coleoptera > Cantharidae > Cantharis > Cantharis rustica. Next base: position 45,734,596 of record OU426879.1, read on the forward strand.
CAGTTAGATTGTTATTATGTACATATAGTGGGCTTAGCAAAATAAAGCATTATACTTATATGTTCTGTGGCATTACATTTCGTTGTACTAACCAAGTAACATTGTATCTTTGAAGAACATAACAAATAGCAACCTAGATTTAAACCTTTTATTGTCTAAAATCAACGGCTTTCGAGTTATGAATTAAAGTAAGTAACAAAATGTTGAAAACTCGATTTTTTTTTTGATTTTTTTCGTAATCCTCTATCTTTTAAACGAAACATTTTACAAAAAATCTGACGCCCCGTTCCGGATAGGAAATTTAACGGACTACAACTTTTGTCTAGTAAAAATTTTTGAAAAACCAATCCATTTCACAGAAAATAATAACAAGGCAGCTACAAAAAAAATTAAATTCACGAAATTATTTTTTTTTGTAATATTTTATCTAAAATAATTATGTAGTTCACTACAAATCTTTGTATTTCAGCTTTTTTTATCCTTATTTTAACTAATCCTAATTTTAACAATATACCCGGTTTGAAACCAGAGCTTTTTCTCCATTTCAGATCACAATAAATAAAGTTGATTTCAAACAACAAATTCAAAGTTAGAGAACTTTTAAAATAGAGTGTATTGTATATTTTTATTTAAACAAAAGAAACCAGTTACTCAGGCTACGTCAACATTGTTGATACGAAGCTGAGCGGTGTTGACGATTTAAATTTTTGATATTTATTACCTGTTTAAAATTTTAGTGAAATGAAATTAAATAAAGTATCGAAACCCAAAGCTGCAAATAAAACCGAAGAACCGGAAGATGGCTGTTGCAAACGAAAACGAAAACGACGCTGCGATGCTGGAAAAAAGCGGGGGCCAAATAAAAAAAAGCGTGGCTGTCCTCGTCCTCCATCGTGTGGATCGTGTGGTAGACAGGCAGTAGACTCTAATAATGGAGAAATGTCTGACAGTAATACATCACATTCCTCAATTCGTGGTTCGCCCCGATAAGAAACGTCGCCGTAGAAAACCTAGTAATCGCCGTAACACTAAAAATTAACCTAATGTGTACTATATAAACATTAAAATTTATATATTTAAATGACATTTTACTTCTAGCCCAGGACATTTAGCATTTGATCTAAAAAAAAATATTGTAAATCTGAAAATTGGCTTAAAGAATCTTCAATCATTTAAAGCTTTCTGAATATCAAAATGTGTCTAATTTGGTCGAAAATTGATGGAGATTTGATTTTTAAGTTATTTTTTGCCATTTTGAAAAAAGCAAATTTCGACGCGCTATTTTTGCAATTTTTTGTCGACCGGATCTTCAAAATGTTAATCACATAATCCTTTTGAATCTTCGGGCTAGTACTTTGAATGAAGAAAGACTTGATTAACTTTCTATAAAATTATTGAAACTATGTACATACATTATAAGTGTTGAGGATCGGACAACTGCTGATTGTAAAAAATTATTATTTTTAAAAATTTGTAGGTGGTGGTTTGCCGCCAAATTTAATGGCATTTGCTCGTTCGAAATGAACACGAGCTTTAGCAATTAGGGCAGTTTTTCGTGCCTCTTCTTTCGAAAATTGTTTTTTATTTCGCAGAAATGGTGGCCGAATAAGCTTGATGAAATGCGGGCTTGTTATATCATCGATGCAAAATCCCTTGTCTACCATCACTGCATCTCGACCCATTACCAATTTGTCAATTAACCCACTTTGTTCAAATATTGCTTTATCTGATGTCCTTCCACCATATGCCTTGCTTACAAAGTTGATTAAACCTGCAGGAGTAACACCAGTCATAAATTTTATTGTTTGACCGCCTTTATAGTGCGAGTATGTTCTGATACGACAGCACAAACATTTAGGTGTTTGAATCGCTAATTCAATACAATCCAAGACTAATCTTACATTTGGAAATTCTGTAAAGCATTCTGGTAAGTTTGCCTGGCATTCTTTTAAATCAGGAAATGGGATGGCAACATTTAACAGAACTGCAAGTTTAGTGATTGTATCGTGAAATACCACCTTGCAAGTTTTGCTTTTAACTGTATTAAATAAAGCAGCTAGTACAACATATGAGACACCAGTTTTCATCTTCATGAAAGTTAAAATTATACGATCCTTAACTGTTAACTTAGTAGTTCTGGTTGGAGGAAAATATTCTGCTAACATGTTTGTCAGCATCGATAGCATTTCAAAAGATCCAAATTTGTTTACAACGGTAACATATTCTTTATTTATTTCAGGGAAACGATGAAAACTAAGATGATTTTCTCTCCCTTTCTTAGTGTGACAACCGTACACGCAACAGTTAACGTTATTGGAACAAATCTCCGTTTCCGCCGACTTCAAAATTAATGTTTAAATTTTGTAGCCGGGAGGGGGGGGGGGCTGAAAATTTGTTGTTGAATGAAGAAGAAAAAATTGCTTTTTTCTTTTTAAAGGGAACAGTATAGTTTTTAAAGTAAGGTACTTTTAATATTAATTTTTATTTTTAGAATTTTTTTACAGTCAGGGGTTTTTAAAATTTAAAATTTTTTATTAATTAAGGTTAAACTATTACATTATTTAAGTAAATCTTCAAAATGACTACCCTCATTTTCAATACACGGTTATGATTGTTTTAAAAGATGTATTAATTAATAAAATAATTTTTCAATAAAATTAATTAATTTAATTTTTTGTTTTGGAGCTGCTTTCTTTACTATTTTCTGATTTTCCGTGGAAGGAATTGGTTTTTCAAAAAAATTTTACTAGACAAGAGTTGTAGTCCGTTAAATTTCCTATTCGGAATGGGCCGTCAGAATTTTTTTAAATTTTCGTTTAAAAGATACAAGAATTTTGAAATTAATCAAAGTAAAGAAATCTCGAATTTTTCTTCATTTTTTTACTTACTTTAATTTCTAACTCGAAAGCCGTTAAGTTTAGACAATAAAAGGTTTAAATTTAGTTTGTAGATTATTTCACGCTTTTCAAAAAAGCACTAATCCATTTTTACCCAAAAATCAATATTTTCTGGGATATGGCCACATGAAGGTAGAAATTTAAAAAAAAATGCTTTAAAAAGGCCTAACTCTCGAAGGCTTGAATTTAGAAAAAAAAAAAATGGTAAAAATGTTTTACTTAAGTTATGTAAAGTGTATCCGGGGACACCCTGTATAAACAGAAACAAACATATTTATTTTTCTAACTTTTTCTTTAACAAATTTATTAATATAATATCAGTCGTATTTAAGTTGTTAAATAAATAAGTTGTATAAATAATATAAAATACTCATATTATTTAATTAGCTCTGTCCCAAAGAAGATCGTAAATAATTTTTTATCCTATTTAGGGCTAAAAAAGATCAAAATTATATTTGCCGCCCCCAAAAGGCTATAGCCCATTTAGCCCTGTGGTTATAGTGACCCTAAATTGCCTTAATAGTCCAGCAAAATATTTTTTTTTTAGATTTAATATCTATTTTTAAAAAAGAATCGGACGAAGGCTGATTAATTTTTCAGGGTTTAAAATAAATATTCACTTTGAAATTAAACGAGAAATCTGGAATCCATTCCAAAATCTATTTTTCCAAATTATTTCAATTTTTATAACATCATGGAAACAAATAATATCACACGAATTTAATAAGCACTAGAGATAATATTATATTATATTTTTTTTCAAAATATAATTTTTTACTCATTTATTCCAGTAATATTCTAGTAATATTCCAGTATCTAGCCTAATAGTTCAGATCACAATTTATTGCAAAAAATGAAACGCTGTAGTTCAAACTTTGTTTGGCTTATCTTAGGCTTAAACCTCCAACTGACATCGAAATACCGACCCTTAAACCTAGCAATCGTGATTGATTTGTCATCGTCTGTATTGTAGTGATATTTTTTATAAACCACTTTTCCTTACCGCGCACGGCGTAGCTCTGATACGCGAGAGTAGAGAAACTTTTTAGGGTAGTAGGTTCAATGTTCGTTAAAAAAAATCTTAATACCAGAATTCGATTTTAAATTATTTGCAATCGAAATTATTTTAAGCTGCAAAAGTTTTTATACTTGGTCAAGGATCGAACTTATAATTTCAAATTATCAACCAAATTTCTTCTAATCCACACGGCGCTCTTTTAAATATAATTTCATAAATCCGAATATTTCAATTAAATTATTATCAAGTCCAAAATTAAAATTAACCCCAATCAAACAAAAATCACTCATAAAAAAAATTCAAGTGTAATCATTGCAAAAAAATCCAAAAATCTCGGCTGCGGCCACTTTCGATCAAAAATACTCTCAATCAAAATTCGAATCACAATACTCAAAATAATTTCACTATTTCAAAAAAAATATTTCTTACAAAATATTAAAAATCCACGGAGCCAAAAGTCAATCAACCACTCTGGCGGCCATCTTCGGCAAAAAAGCCCCTACTCTTCTCAACCTTTCGCCAACCTTACATTTACAATATAAAATTAATAAAATTTACAAATTTTCATCAAGGGCCTAAACCATTTTGTAACACGACAGTATAATAATTATTCTGTTTCATCACCGTGCCGTGCCGTACCAATCGCCACTGATATTATGATCTTAATATTCATATTGTTTTACTCTAGCTCATACTAGGTTAAGTGATTAGAGATGGTAACACAAAGCTACCATAAAAATTCCTAAAAATATTATTATATTAAAATTTATGCCCTCGTTAATAGAAAAATATAATTTTTTGGATTATTAATTTTAGTGAATTTATACGGTGAAGGAAAATCGGAAAAAGAAATTTCAAAATAATTAAAAATTTCAAAGACTACTACATAGGAGTAGGACTTTAAAGTATACCACAAATTAGACAAAAAATTAATGAAATTATGGTAGGATTTGGCGTAAATTGCGAATATAAAAACTAATTTTTGAGGATCATTTAAAAATACGCGTAAAAACAGCCAAAATGTGCAATCGTACATTTCATTTATTAAAGAATTTTGGGTATAATTTACACTTGAAAATTACATGTGTAGAAAACAAAGAACTAGGAGAACTATTAATTACCCGAGAGTTGTCAGTTAATTTTTACTACAATTAGATGACTAGATTTTAGGGTGGATCCGAGATTTGCGGTGGATGCGTTTGTTATAACTGGCTCTCCGCTCCAGGCCGTTTTGATAAACTCCTGTACTCACTAAAAATATCCCTCTAGACCTACTCTGCGAATAAATTTATAACATTATGTTATCAGTAGTGATGCTGCAATCCAACTGTGGGTCTAAACGTAATCGAAGATTGACGATACCTGAATTGCGTACAGAACTTAATCGGTGCTATAAAAATTCCGTTTCTGGGAGTACAGTAATAGTATATTAAACAACAAGTTTAGAAAAGTAGAGTTTTACTAAACGAATATAGCGAGCGAGTAACTTAAAAGCTATATGAGTTTAGTAAAACTACTTTTCTTACGAGGTTTGTTTATACAATTTTTTCGTATTTTGTGAAAATCTAATCTAAAATATGAATTTAGACGTTTATGAGTAAATTTTTTTTGCGCGCGATCGGTCTAAATTTTTTCGTATGCCTTCCTACCGATAATTCACGGGGAGTGAGCACAAGGCAAGGGGGCGAATTTTTTACTCAGTTTTTCGATATCTAGCGCCGTTCTTGAGTTATTGCTAATTCAAAAAGTTTTTAAATAGATATTTGTGTAAAATTTTCGTAATCTAGTAACCAGACACGGCTTTATTTATTTACATAACAACAGTTCATTTTTATTTTTTGATTCGAATTTTGTGTAAGTTACATAATATTAATTATAAAAGTGAGATTGTTAAGTTTTCTAGTTTGAATAATAATTTTGTACTTTTAATATACATAAATGTATAACAATAAGGGTATTCATTTCACTTCGTAAGTTCGTAGATGTCGTACTTTGTAAACTTCGTAGAATTGTGTGACATGAACACACTCCCTTAAATGTTTCGTAATTCTTTCGTACTTGTATTTGTAGGTTATATTTATTTGAGGTTAAATTCATTTGAGGTTATATTTATTTGACATTTTTGTTGTTTATGCTTTTAAAATGCTAAATAAAAGTGAAAAAAAGAAATTATTAAATTTTCTTGTTGAAAAATTTATTCTTGATTTAATAATTTTAGAGGTTAAATTATCAAATAATTTATAGGTTAAATTTACGAAACTACGACATCTATATAAAGTACGACGGTTTCTACCTGCGTAAACTTCGTAAACTAAATTTGTATTAAAAATTCTACGAAACTCAAATCTACAACGTTTACGACAAAAGTACAACGTGACATGAATACCCTTAATGATTCCAATATTACAATAGACAGAAAATGAAAAGATCAAACTTTTGGAAGCTCTCCGAAAATATGGAGTTCACAATTTGGAAGTTATAGCAGACCATGTTGGTTCCAAAACAGTTGCAGAAGTTAAATATGCAATTTACTTATACGAAAATGCCGCCAGAGAATCTCTGAAAGAAGTTCGCTCTGCAAGTAGAAATGCACCAATTGATCAATGAAAAATAATGAATAAAATAAATAAAAATAGTGATGATTATAACCAATATTGAATCGAACAAGTTCGATTCGAAAATACAAAATTACTCCTCACATTTCAGTGTATTCTGCCAATATCAAAAACTGAACTATTAGCAAAAATATATTCAAATACAAAGATCTAAAAATATCGTTATTTATTATTTACATTAGAAAATATTTTTGTGTAAAAAATTTAGATTTGTGTTTATTTTCAAAATAAACCAGTTACTCAGACTACGTCAACATTATTGATCTAGGCAGCTCAGGGTTGACAGCTAAATTTTTTGATGATTTTGTGATATCGATAGTCAAAATTTTGGTAAAATGAAATTGAAAGAATCTGATGAAACCAAAAATTCAAACAAATCCGAAGAACCAGAAGATTGCTGTGGCAAACCAAAACGAAAACGACGCTGCGATGCTGGAAAAAAGCGGGGGCCATATAAAAAAAAGCGTGGCTGTCCTCGTCCTCCATCGTGTGGATCATGTGGTAGACAGGCAGTAGACTCTAATTATGGAGAAATGTCTGACAGTAATACATCACATTCCTCAATTCGTGGTTCTCCCGATAAGAAACGTCGCCGTAGAAACCCAGTAATCGACGTAACACTAAAAATTAACCTAATGTGTACTATATAAACATTAAAATTTATATATTTAAATGACATTTTACTTCTAACCCAGGACATTTAGCATTTTTGATCTAGAAAAAAATATTGTAAATCTGAAAATTGGCTTAAAGAATCTTCAATCATTTAAAGCTTTCTGAATATCAAAATGTGTCCAATTTGGTCGAAAATTGATGGAGATTTGTTTTTTAAGTTATTTTTTGCCATTTTGAAAAAAGCAAATTTCGACGCGCTATTTTTGCAATTTGAATGAAGAAAGACTTGATTAACTTTCGATAAAATTATTGAAACTATGTACATCATAAGTAATGCAAAAAATAGTATATTTGCTGCAAATATACACGTAAATTTAAAAAAATATATTAGATCCAAACAAACATTATTTGATGTAAGAATATATTATTTCATTGAAATAAAAGGGTAAACTTAAGATGAATTAATAATTTATTTGAAATTTAAATTAAATCCAAAAAGAAAATCTACTTAACATATTCTATTTAAAAATGCAGGAATATCTGTCTGTTTCATTTGAAAGTCTCTGAAATAGTAATGTTTGATTCAAATATAAATTAACTGATACATTTGATTCAAGCGTACGCGCGCCCACCTCGATAATATGCAAGAGTGTCTTTATGGTTTTCACTTCATTTCTAAGTGCAATCGTAATAAGAGTAGTGGCTGTATACATTGTTTTGTATACGTAGTACATGTGATTGACATAGCGCGTCTGTGCCTAAAGGGTAGGTAATTTTTACATTATTATTGTGCATAAAATTATAGTACTTATAATTTTATGTGTTATTGTAAATCATAAATGTTGTAAGATAAAGTTTTAGATATACAGTTTTGAAAACTATTTTTGACATATAAACATCACTTTTACAAAAATACTTTTCAGACATTTTTGGTAGATAATTTCCTTGTCTTCATTTTTGTTTATATATATTTTTTTATTCGCCGCTTCGTTTTCGACCGAGAGTGACTTAAAGCAGTCTCGGTAAAAATCGCATAAAAATCTCCTGAGAAAACCACCTTTAAGTCACTCTCAGTCGAAAACGAGGCGAAAAACTAAAAAATTTATATGAACAAAAATAAAGACTATGAAATCTGCGACAAAAAAATTAACGCCCGAGTACTTTTGTGAGTAACTGTATAATCATTACTAATAATCATTTATGTTTTATGTTTCAACCTGAGCGGTTTCAATAAAAAACATTCAGAAGCTCTAAAAACCTCTATGGTTTGCACACTTAAATACGTATAGAAATAATTATTTTGTTGCAATCGACTGAAAGAAAATGATTATTTAGTGCTAGCAGCTAAAATTATTGCCTTATTTCCGAAAGAAGTTGTAGGGACATATGTTGTCCCGGCAATAAGAAAGAAAGACTCCAGAACCGGAAAATCTATTTTACCAAAAGGACAATTGGTATCAAAAGTTAACAATTTGGTTAATGTAAGTGGTGAAGATATACCCATTAGAAAGAAGAAGAGTGATTCAGCTAAAAGTAATGAAGACAACGCTGTGTTAAAAAAGACTCTAAAGGAACCAAACTTAGGTAGGTATTTATGTTATCTGTATTGCATATTTCATTTTCTACACTTGCCAAAAAATTAAAAATAAATGAAACTCTGAAACAATTTATTCTAATATTTTGTGAACAAGAAAGTGTAAATGCTCTTGAATGATGTTTTGAGTCTCGACCTGAACGGTTTCGACAACATACATCATTCAAGTACTAAAAATTTGTATTTGACGCACTTAATATAAAATAAAGTATAAAAATCTATCTATAATAAATGGAATAAATCTATCTATAATAAATTCTCGGTTTCAGATGCCTATGATAAGAGCGAAGATGTGCTTTGGTAACAACAGTAAACCATGGGCAACAGTTTTGGAGAAATGGAATATCACATACGAAATTAGAAAAAATACAAGGGCTATCACTATAAGTTCTAAATAATTTAATGAAATAATTTTTTAATCTTAATTTAAATAAAATGTAGGTTTGTTTCATTTAAAATACGATGTGTTACAGTCGGTATCATTATTCTAGGCGAAATATGTATATAAATACTGAATGTTTAATATGGAATGTATAAACAGGTTTCGTAAGTGGAACAAATCTCCGTTTCCGCCGACTTCAAAATTAATGTTTAAATTTTGTAGCGGGGGGGGGGGGGGAGGAGTCTGAGAATTTGTTGTTGAATGAAGAAGAAAAAATTGCTTTTTTCTTTTTAAAGGAAACAGTATAGTTTTTAAAGTAAGGTACTTTTAATATTAATTTTTATTTTTAGAATTTTTTTACAGTCAGGAGGTTTTAAAATTTTTAATTTTTTATTAACTAAGGTTAAACTATTACATTATTTAAGTAAATTTTCAAAATGACTACCCTCATTTTCAATACACGGTTTTGATTGTTTTAAAAGATGTATTAATTAAAAAAATAATTTTTCAATAAAATTAATTAATTTAATTTTTTGTTTTGTAGCTGCTTTCTTTATTATTTTCTGATTTTCCGTGAAAAGAATTGGTTTTTCAAAAAAATTTTACTAGACAAGAGTTGTAGCCCGTTAAATTTCCTATCCGGAATAGGACGTCAGAATTTTTGTAAATTTTCGTTTAAAAGATACAAGAATTTTGAAAATAACCAAAGTAAACAAATCTCGAATTTTTCTTCATTTTTTTACTTACTTTAATTTCTAACTCAAAAGCCGTTAAGTTTAGACAATAAAAGGTTTAAATTTAGTTTGTAAAAAATATTTTTTTTTAAATTTTAATATTTATTTTTAAAAAAGAATCCGACGAAGGCTGATTAATTTTTCAGGGTTTAAAATAAATATTCACTTTGAAATTAAACGAGAAATCTGGAATCCATTCCAAAATCAATTTTTCCAAATTATTTCAATTTTTATAACATCATGGAAACAAATAATATCATACGAATTTAATAAGCACTAGAGATAATATTATATTATATTTTTTTTCAAAATATAATTTTTAATAATTTATTCCAGTAATATTCTACTAATATTCCAGTATCTAGCCTGGTAATTCAGATCACAATTTATTGCAAAAAATGAAATGCTGTAGTTCAAACCTTGTTTGGCTTATCTTAGGCTTAAACTTCCAACTGACATCGAAATACCGACCCTTAAACCTAGCAATCGTGATTGATTTGTCATCGTCTGTATTGTAGTGATATTTTTCATAAACCACTTTTCCTTGCCACGCACGGCGTAGCTCTGATATGCGAGAGTAGAGAAACTTTTTAGGGTGGTAGGTTCAATGTTCGTTAAAAAAAATCTTAATACCAGAATTCGATTTTAAATTATTTGCAATCGAAATTATTTTAAGCTGCAAAAATTTTTATACTTGATCAAGCATCGAACTTATAATTTCAAATTATCAACCAAATTTCTTCTAATCCACACGTCGCTCTTTTAAATATAATTTCATACACAGTAAAAAATTTTGTCGTGTAAAACATCTAGTGTAGTTGGTAAATAATTTAGTGTTAATTTTTAGTGTATAATTTCTCTCTACTTTATATTTCACACTAAAATGATTAATTCTAACTAGACGCTAAAATAAGCGCTATGTAGAGTGAATCTCAACCTTGATAGATCGAATCTAGTAGGTGTTAGGTGACATTACTATAATTACCGATGATAAAAACGCAAAAATGGCACATTTTATCAAAGTTTGTTGCCGGTGATTCCCGGATAAATAAAAACGTTGACCATTTGCTATTGAAGATTACCTCCGTGTTAATATAAAATTACATTCATCCGAGTGCAGTGAGCAAGTTAATATTGTTCTAGTGTTTCAGTTCAAATATTTTTTTAGTGTTGGAAATTAATGGAAAATCGTTGGAATTTAACGTATTAAAAGAATTTCCAAGATTTCTCCATCATTCGTGGTCTGTAAGTTTTATTATCTTTATGTGTTTGTACTGTTACTGAAATATAAAATTTTGCTTTAGATCGAGGAAGATTTTCAACAATTATATCCAGGTATTCAAATAAATTTTGAAGAGATATTTGGTCAAGATATAAGATAAAATTATTAAAAATACCAAACTACCGTAATATACCCGAACCCTACAGTTATTTCAGAATATGAAACGGAATTCAGTAGTATGTGAAGTTGTTATTATTTTTAACATTAGATTTATGAACAATTTTTTTTTTAGATTGTTGGAATAGGGCAACTAAAGTATTATTTCTCTTCCAAGTAAAACAATAAGAGGAAACGTATCAAAACTTATGCAACGCTGACGGACAAATTAATTACTCTTCAACCTGCAAGTTATTGTAAAATACAGTGGACGCCGCTTATTGGAATCATGGTTCAAGTTATCATTCGAGTATTATTATCACTTTCACGAAGAACGGGCTGAAGGAATATGACTACAAGCAAAAAATATCCTTTATTTCAAAAATTGGGTTTATGTTATTAATTATTTTTCTGATGTTTTCTTCTACCGAAAATGGAGTCCGTTTGCATTTTTTTAAATTTTTCACACAAATCGGGGAACCATCCAGACTTGACTGGTGTATTATAGCAGAAAGTTGCCAGAATGTTGACAACGCACTATGATTTAATCTGTTCTATTTTAAAATTTCACAATATGCGACATAAAAAATGTTTTTTGATAAAAATAATTTTTTGTGTTTTAATATTTTTAATTATGTAATATATATTTATAGTAATAAGTATTCTAATTAATGTGTTTAATTCACATGTGGTCAGGTAAATTTTACATCTAAATAAAGAAATTTTTACACTACAATATGTATTTTATTTATAGGTATAGTGCAGTGGCGGCTCGTGAAAAATATTTTTGGGTGTTCTGCATTATAAAAATAGTAAGATATCAGTAAAATGGCAATCTCAAAAAATAAACTTATTGCACATTTTTAAATATTAAACATACAACACTAATCTAGAATGTAGTACTTTATATCATTTTACATTTTTACAATAAATTGCAATCCTAATTTTCGAAAAAATTTTATTAAGTACAGCTTATGAGAGAAGTTGTGTTAAAAATATTAGTAATATTTCATTTTATTTTTTCTTCATTTAATTCATAAGCATTTATTTTATGTACTAGTAGGTATAAGATACTTTCTTCGATATTCATAATTTCAATTAAAGTTCATAACGCAAGATGTGTTTAAAATAAAATCGTATATGTTCGTAAAACCAGAACTGCAATATGAGCAGAACGGTTGTACGTACCATGGTGGGTTCTTCCTATATCTTGTAATCTGCGAGTTTAATAATAAACATTATTGTAGAAAAAACCTACATAATTTTAATTTTACTGATATTAATAATTAAACGTAATTTGATTTCGAGTTTCTAATATAGGATCTGCCAAGAAATAATTTTACTTCTATTTTGATAATAGTATTTATAAGAGACTTGGTAAAATTAAAATTTGTACTAAATTTTCAAATTACACTATATTACGAGTATTAAACTATTGCATTTTATTGTTTAAGAATGTTGTTGAACAATCAATGAACAAAAATCAATTTACTAGTTGTTTTCATAAGTCAAATTTTAAATTATATCACAAAATACGACATGTAAAACTGCAAAAAGATGCAGCACAATTTGTAATGTATACCGTGGTGTTGTGGTGATGTTAGGATAGTCCTAACACCACGATGTATACTGACATGGATACGATTCCACCCGATAGCTCGCATCATTTCATGTTCAGAATCATTTCCAGCACATCGAAGTTAAACAGTGATTTCGAAAGCGTAACGGACTTGTATTAATTATTACAGTACTTATTTGACTGACTCAAGGCAACATAAGAACCGCTCTTTGAAACCAAAATTGATTATTCAATTATTGAAATAATTTGAAATATGGTGATTATACTAATAAGTAATAATTAATTTGGTACACTTCGTTCTTATTTTTGGCGGTTCTGCAGCTCTGCAGTTCCTATGGTAGAACCGCCCCTGGTATAGTGTATTACTAAACCCTAGATTAATTTAAAATATACCCTAATTGGTGTTTTAATTCAATCTATTCATCTAAAAAAGTACTTATACTAGAGTTAATAAATTATCTGTTTAGTGTGTTTATCTAATATAATTATACACAAAATAGTGAAAATTAATTTAAATTTTCATTTTATTTTAACACTAAATTTTGTTTTGTGTACCCGAAATAAGGTTAAAATTTTAATAAATTTTGGTGAGCTCTTTACACTACACTTGATTAAAACTTTTAGTGAAAAATTTACACTAAATTGAGTGGACCTATATGAACACAAGCTAGTGTTTTTTAGTGTAAAATATTTACTCTGTAATTTTTACTGTGTAAATCCGAATATTTCAATTAAATTACTATCAAGTCCAAAATTAAAATTAACCCCAATCAAACAAAAATCACTCATAAAAAAAATTCAAATTTAATCATTGCAAAAAAATCCAAAAATCTCGGCTGCGGCCACTTTCGATCAAAAATACTCTCAATCAAAATTCGAATCACAATACTCAAAATAATTTCACTATTTCAAAAAAAATATTTCTTACAAAATATTAAAAATCCACGGAGCCAAAAGTCAATCAACCACTCTGGCGGCCATCTTCTGCAAAAAAGCCCCTACTTTTCTCAACCTTGTAACAAACCGCCCATAAATTCGCAAGCATAAACAAAGGTAATTTATGCAAATTTAGCATAAACGCAATAAGCGACCGATCAAAATCTTTTATTTTATATAAGTTACCTTTTTCAAATTGCGAATATAAATAAGTAAAACGTAATTAGTTAATAATTATACAATTAAGATAAATATGTAAAAAGGATGGGAAGCGCATATTTCAAATTATATTAAAACGGCCACAAAGTTTCACAACTTAAGTGGTTGACGAATTTAACCTAAGGACTTAAGAGGGATTCATGAATTATGGGACAGATATGTCTTTTTAAAAACTAATTAGAACTAACGAATTTTGACCTTATTGACTCTAAATTTGAGGAAACCGAACATACAAAGTTCAAACTTACACTAAAAAAAAGCGTAATCTTTTTGCTAGAAAAATCTCATGTTATGTGCCAAAAATCTTGCAAAATAACTAAGAATTACGTTATTAAACTAAAAATCAATTAAGTTGAGAAAAACTATAAAATTAATTTTTAAATAAACACATTTTAAACCATGAAAGTTAAACAAACCAGTCACCTCAAAACTTTTCTAAAACTATATAGTAAAAATTCAAATTATAAATAACTATTGGAAATCACTGGTTAAAACTTAAAAATAAGGGGAAGATGAGAGCAAATTCATTAGAATATCGATTTGAAGTGACCGTCTCGACAACTAATTGATATGTGTTAAAAGATTTACCTTCACAAACAGTGAATAACAAACATTCTTCTAATAACGTACACACAAGCTTGAAATTCAAGTCAACTTTTTGGGTGCACTGATTTAAATTCGACGTTCGCGAATATTTTTGCTAAAATTCTTGATTACAATCAATATATATGTTAACCTGATTTTGGGCGATGCAACAAAAATGTCATTCATGAGTTTTCACTATTAGAAAAGTCAATTAACTGCAAAAATTTGCCAATTTTTCAATCAAAATCGAATATGATTATTCCCTATCCATAACAACAATTAAAAACGATAATGCCAATTTTTATAATTAAAAATCTAGTTTTTGTAAACCAAAAATTTGTCAACGAATACACATCAACCTTATTGACATGTATTCCAAAATTTCATATAAATAGAGCAGGGTCCCTTAAGGCACCAGTTCATCTCCGACAAGACGCGTAATCCAACCTGCCCGTTCGTTCCGGGTATTAAATAAAAGTGTTGTGCTAATTCATAATTAAATTTTTTTTTTAAGTATTCATAATAAGATTTTAATTTTTTTTTAAAAGTGTTCATAATTAAATAATTTTTTTTTCTAAAGTATTCATAATAAAATTTCATTTTTTTAGTATTCATAATTGAATTTTAATTTTAATTTTTTTTTAGTGGTTCAAATAATTTTTCTTTTAAATCTTTTTTTTGTTTTGTTTTGTGCGCTTTCCAACGACTAAAAAGGTAATGACCAAATTTTTATATTTAAAATTGTATGTTTTTTTTTATTTAGGTGAGTCCCAACGATTTCAATGTAATTTTTATCTTTATAACAGAAAGTTAACTTGGTAAATTAATTCTCAGCAATTATTTTTTTTTATTATATTTTATTTTGTAATTATAATTTTTTTGTATCGTTTTTTTCATTATATTTTTTTTTGTGTTAAATAAATTAGTTGTGATTTACATGTTCTTTTTCTTTTCTTGTTATTAAAAAGGCGATCGACTTGGTAATAATCCTACGTCTCCGATCTTCAATTTAAAAGTTTGAGCCCGGCTTATAAACAGGCTCTGGTGGCAGCGAAATTAACCTTCAGTTAACACACAACGGCGGCGATTATTTAATTAATCAAAGCCTACCCGTGTTACAACCTTTCGCCAACCTTACATTTACAATATAAAATTAATAAAATTTACAAATTTTCATCAAGGGCCTAAACCATTTTGTAACACGACAGTATAATAATTATTCTGTTTCATCACCGTGCCGTGCCGTACCAATCGCCACTGATATTATGATCTTAATATTCATATTGTTTTACTCTAGCTCATACTAGGTTAAGTGATTAGAGATGGTAACACAAAGCTACCATAAAAATTCCTAAAAATATTATTATATTAAAATTTATGCCCTCGTTAATAGAAAAATATAATTTTTTGGATTTTTAATTTTAGTGAATTTATACGGCGAAGGAAAATCGAAAAAAGAAATTTCAAAATATTTAAAAATTTCAAAGACTACTACATAGGAGTAGGACTTTAAAGTACACCACAAATTAGACAAAAAATTAATGAAATTATGGTAGGATTTGGCGTAAATTGCGAATATAAAAACTAATTTTTGAGGATCATTTAAAAATACGCGTAAAACCAGCCAAAATGTGCAATCGTACATTTCATTTATTAAAGAATTTTTGGGTATAATTTAAACTTGAAAATTACAGATGTAGAAAACAAAGAACTAGGAGAACTATTAATTACCCGGGAGTTGTCAGTTAATTGTCAGTTGTCAGTTGTTAGTACGATTAGATGACTAGATTTTAGGGTGGATCCGAGATTTGCGGTGGTTGCGTTTGTTTTAACTGGCTCTACGCTCCAGGCCGTTTTGATAAACTCCTGTACTCACTAAAAATATCCCCCTGGACCCGTCCTACTCTGCGAATAAATTTATAACATTATGTTATCAGTACTGATGCTGCAATCTAATTGTGAATCTAAACGTAATCGAAGATTGACGATACCTGAATTGCGTACAGAACTTAATCGGTGCTATAAAAATTCCGTTTCTGGGAGTACAGTAAAAATCAATTAATGCGAATGTTGGCCGGGCTGCCAAAAGAAAATCACTTCTAAAATCAAAAAACAAGAAGATGCGACTACAGAGAGCACTTAGCTTATAAGAATTGGACAGCAGAATAATGGAATTCTATGTTGTGGAGCGAACATAATCCAAGTTTGAAATGTTAAATTTATGGTACTCACTGCATCGAAAGAAAGTTACAGGACTGTATTGTACCTCCGTTATGGTAGGGGAATGCTTCTCGGCGTCTGGCCCAAAAACAGGCGAATTCACATGTTAATAATTTAAAATACTACTAATTTTATTAAGTTTGGGTAATTAAATGAAACATTCAATTTTAGCACACCTTGATAAAATCGCAGGGAAGTCCACAGTAAAGTAAAATAAACATAATATGAAGATAAATGAAATGGATATACTCGACTAAGAACATTGGAGGTCTTTTATAATATAATAAATAATATGAAAATATCAAGTTGGTATTTATGTTAGTAACCTTCCATCTGTTTTACATTCGTAATTTTCGACTAGTAGTCCGGTCAATCTAGACATTCGAAGGTACACTAATTCCCAAAAAGCTGAAAATTGGTAAAATTGTTCAAAACATAATTATAAATGAAATTTAAAAAGTCCTCATCGATCCGGTACGTGGAAAAAATTTATTCGACGTCAAAGGTAAAAGAAATTGTTTTTTTGCGATTTTCAGCAAAACGGTAAGTTTTATCATAAAATTATCTCAGACAAAAATTGTAGATCATGTAATTATCTATAAAAAATGTATCAATACTTTTTTCCTAAGAAATGAGTTTATGAATGTTATCACGTTTATGCAATCGTTTCTGTTGGTCTTTCGCATCACAAAAAAAATTAAAAAATAGTGTTGATGAAAAGTTCAGTACCGGCTACAGACAATATTTTCGTAAAAACGATGAAGACAACGTCCAGGACAATGACAGGTTTGACGACGATGTTAATTCGAATGGCGATGATGATGAACTACATTGAATAAATTCTGTTTTTTTCGTATTTGTACTCTTTTTTCTCTTAATTTTAAGTTAACTTTTAAACAAGTTATGACTTTGGTTTTAACCATGTGAAAAAGCATCTCAAACTCAATCCGGATCGGCAAAAAAATTGAAAATGAGTTTTTAACAGCTAAGACCCCTTTTTTCGTAGACTAAGTCACATATATTGAATATAATTAATATAATATTATAATTCAAATATTTTTACTTATATTACAGCTTCAGTGATGTATGTATTGTAATGATATTTCTTTTTGCAATGCGTGGCAAACTTCAAAATAACCACCAATCTCTACGGCTTCCAAGTCGGAGAGCTAAGACTTCTCAGGAGCGGGTTCAAAATTCCAAAATAAATTACCAATCAACGAAATCCAATTTAAATAAGATTCTGATCAATCCAAAAAATTTAATAAATTCTCCAAATTAAATCCTCTTCAAAAATAATTAAAATAAAAATGCATGTCCAAAAATTAAATTATTCCAAAATAAATTCTTGTTTCGTAAATAAATTCAAATTTAATTCAATGTAAAACCTTACTGCGCTCGTACTTTTAACTTTTACGCGTATCCAAATCGCCTTGTTATCACCATCTGGCCACACGCTCGTACAAATGCAAATGTAACTTTTAATTCTTCCAATTTTAAACCAATTTCAACTTTACATAATTCAGATCCAATTTTTAATTTCAATTGCTCTTTCCAAATTTTACCAAATCAATTAAATCAATCCAAACTACTAATTCAATCAAAACCATCAAATCAACTACCGCTCGGTAGCAAAATTATCCAAAAATTACGCAATAATGCATTCGCATCAAAATTCACTTTATTCAATCAAAAATAATTCAGTACTCACAAATATCATTCACAATTTTAAACTTATATCAAAAAAATCTCAATAATCGCCTCGAGCTAACATGACACAACATGCTCGGGCGGGCGCTGTCGGCGCAAAAGCCAATATCCTCGTCGATTCGCCTCCACCTGTCTAATTCTCCAATCTTACAACTTAAAATTATTTAAAACAAAATAAAACTTTCATCAAAATGTACGGGGTAGGTGCGAATCCTCTTTTTCACCACAGTATATACGTGGCGTACGTATGCATATGATGACAATTCCAACTTTTCCAACTTTTTGAATCGTTATATCTCAGAAACGGTGGCTCTTAGGAAAAAAGTATTCATTCATTTTTTATAGATAATTATATGATCTACAATTTAGTCTAAACTTATTTTATGATAAAACTTACAGTTTTGCAGAAAATCACGAATACCAATTTTTTTGATCTTTGACCTCGAATAACTTTTTTTCCACGTACCGGATCGATGAGGACTTTTTAAATTTCATTTATAATTATGTTTTGAACAATTTTACCAATTTTCAGCTTTTTGCAAATTACTGTACCTTCACTCTAATTTTTTGTACTAATTTGACCGGACTATAGGTTATTTTAGAGTTTTATTAGGAATCTTACTTGGACAGAAAATGAAAAGATCAAACTTTTGGAAGCTCTCCGAAAATATGGAGTTCACAATTTGGAAGTTATAGCAGACCATGTTGGTTCCAAAACAGTTGCAGAAGTTAAGTATGCAATTTACTTATACGAAAATGCCGCCAGAGAATCTCTGAAAGAAGTTCGCTCTGCAAGTAGAAATGCACCAATTGATCAATGAAAAATAATGAATAAAATAAAAATAATAAAATAAATAAAAATAGTGATGATTATAACAAATATTGAATCGAACAAGTTCGATTCGAAAATACAAAATTGCTCCTCACATTTCAGTGTATTCTGCCAATATCAAAAACTGAACTATTAGCAAAAATATATTCAAATACAAAGATCTAAAAATATCGTTTTTTATCATTTACATTAGCAAATATTTTTGTGTAAAAAATTTAGATTTGTGTTTATTTTCAAAATAAACCAGTTACTCAGACTACGTCAACATTATTGATCTAGGCAGTTCAGGGTTGACAGTTTAAATTTTTGATGATTTTGTGATATCAATAGTCAAAATTTTAGTAAAATGAAATTGAAAGAAACTGATGAAACCAAAAATTCAAACAAATCCGAAGAACCAGAAGATTGCTGTGGCAAACCAAAACGGAAACGACGCTGCGATGCTGGAAAAAAACGGGGACCAAATAAAAAAAAGCGTGGCTGCCCTCGTCCTCCATCGTGTGGTAGACTCTGATAATGGAGAAATGTCTGACAGTAATTAAATGGCTAATTGCAGAAAGGGGACATGTCACATTTCCAAAAATGTTCAGGAAATAAAAAAAACTGTGTGATTACTTAAAAGTCAATCTTTTTTATTCAAATTTTTGGCAAGACATGCCTTAGAAGATCTACTTCGAATTAGGATATAATGCATTTAATTTTTGTTTTCTCAATTAGATCAACTGCCAAATTAGAGATATGGACATGTGTCTTTTCTGCAGTAAAAGACAAAAAAATTATTTTTTTTTAAGTATTTTATTAAAAAATAGTAAAAATACAGTATTATTCATCGTTGTCTTCATTGTCCTTAATTGGCTACGCTGTAATTTCTTTCCAAAATCCTTCATAAGCACCTGGGATGAATTTGATCGTATTTTTTATATCAGCCATCTTCTTTTTATTAATTAATCGGATTCAGATAAATTTGCGTTTTTAATGACACCAATGTATTTATTTAATATTATGAATAATAGGTTAAGATAACATGTACTATGTTTAACCGACAGACTAGCAGTTTGCTATCATTTTACTGCAAAAAAAATTATATGTCCTGGACAAGTCCTGTTTATGTAGTAACTGAATTCTTTAACAGCTCACAGTATCAAGAGGAATAATATAATATGTTACATTTTTGCAGTACATTGTGCGTCTAGGCATCTAGATTAGCAAAATATCAAAATTTCAATTTCATAAAAAATGTGACATGTCCACTTTCTGCAGTTAGCAATTCAATTATTCATCATGTTCCACAATTTCACTCGACTATAAACGTCGCCGTAGAAATTATAATCAACGCTACCGTACCTCTAGAAATTAACCTAATGTGTATTAATCAGTGGCGGCTCGTGAAAAATATTTTTGGGTGTTCTGCATTATAAAAATAGTAAGATATCAGTAAAATGGCAATCTCAAAAAATAAACTTATTGCACATTTTTAAATATTAAACATACAACACTAATCTAGAATGTAGTACTTTATATCATTTTACATTTTTACAATAAATTGCAATCCTAATTTTCGAAAAAATTTTATTAAGTACAGCTTATGAGAGAAGTTGTGTTAAAAATATTAGTAATATTTCATTTTATTTTTTCTTCATTTAATTCATAAGCATTTATTTTATGTACTAGTAGGTATAAGATACTTTCTTCGATATTCATAATTTCAATTAAAGTTCATAACGCAAGATGTGTTTAAAATAAAATCGTATATGTTCGTAAAACCAGAACTGCAATATGAGCAGAACGGTTGTACGTACCATGGTGGGTTCTTCCTATATCTTGTAATCTGCGAGTTTAATAATAAACATTATTGTAGAAAAAACCTACATAATTTTAATTTTACTGATATTAATAATTAAACGTAATTTGATTTCGAGTTTCTAATATAGGATCTGCCAAGAAATAATTTTACTTCTATTTTGATAATAGTATTTATAAGAGACTTGGTAAAATTAAAATTTGTACTAAATTTTCAAATTACACTATATTACGAGTATTAAACTATTGCATTTTATTGTTTAAGAATGTTGTTGAACAATCAATGAACAAAAATCAATTTACTAGTTGTTTTCATAAGTCAAATTTTAAATTATATCACAAAATACGACATGTAAAACTGCAAAAAGATGCAGCACAATTTGTAATGTATACCGTGGTGTTGTGGTGATGTTAGGATAGTCCTAACACCACGATGTATACTGACATGGATACGATTCCACCCGATAGCTCGCATCATTTCATGTTCAGAATCATTTCCAGCACATCGAAGTTAAACAGTGATTTCGAAAGCGTAACGGACTTGTATTAATTATTACAGTACTTATTTGACTGACTCAAGGCAACATAAGAACCGCTCTTTGAAACCAAAATTGATTATTCAATTATTGAAATAATTTGAAATATGGTGATTATACTAATAAGTAATAATTAATTTGGTACACTTCGTTCTTATTTTTGGCGGTTCTGCAGCTCTGCAGTTCCTATGGTAGAACCGCCCCTGGTATTAATATTATGAATAATAAAATTTATATCTTTAAATTAAATTTTACTTCTAGCTTTGGATATTTAACATTATTTGACTAAAAAAAACATTGTAATTCTAAAAAATCAGAATTTGTCCAATTTGGTCAAAAATTGGAAGGGATGATTATTTTTGTGCCTTTTTGCAAAAATCAAATTTTAACACGCTATTTTTGCAATTTTCTCGAAAATAAAGTCCCGCAAAAAAAATGTTAAATAGCAACCTAGATTTAAACCTTTTATTGTCTAAAATCAACGGCTTTCGAGTTATGAATTAAAGTAAGTAACAAAATGTTGAAAACTCGCGTTTTTTTTGATTTTTTTCGTAATCCTCTATCTTTTAAACGAAACATTTTACAAAAAATCTGACGCCCCGTTCCGAATAGGAAATTTAACGGACTACAACTTTTGTCTAGTAAAAATTTTTGAAAAACCAATCCATTTCACAGAAAATAATAACAAGGCAGCTACAAAAAAAATTAAATTCACGAAATTATTTTTTTTTGTAATATTTTATCTAAAATAATTATGTAGATCACTAAAAATCTTTTTATTTCAGCTTTTTTTATCCTTATTTTAACTAATCCTAATTTTAACAATATACCCGGTTTGAAACCAGAGCTTTTTCTCCATTTCAGATAACAATAAATAAAGTTGGTTTCAAACAACAAATTCAAAGTTAGAGAACTTTTAGAATAGAGTGTATTGTATATTTTTATTTAAACAAAAGAAACCAGTTACGCAGGCTACGTTTTTTTATTTGGCCCCCGCTTTTTTCCAGCATCGCAGCGTCGTTTTCGTTTGCAACAGCCATCTTCCGGTTCTTCGGTTTTATTTGCATCTTCGGTTTTATTGGTTTCTTTGGGTTTCGATATTTTATTTAATTTCATTTCACTAAAATTTTAAACAGGTAGTAAATATCAAAAATTTAAATTGTCAACACCGCTCAGCTTCGTATTAACAACGTTGGTTGTTGATACGAAGCTGAGCGGTGTTGACAATTTAAATTTTTGATATTTACTACCTGTTTAAAATTTTAGTGAAATGAAATTAAATAAAATATCGAAACCCAAAGAAACCAATAAAACCGAAGATGCAAATAAAACCGAAGAACCGGAAGATGGCTGTTGCAAACGAAAACGACGCTGCGATGCTGGAAAAAAGCGGGGGCCAAATAAAAAAAAGCGTGGCTGTCCTCGTCCTCCATCGTGTGGATCGTGTGGTAGACAGGCAGTAGACTCTAATAATGGAGAAATGTCTGACAGTAATACCACAGAATGTAATACATCACATTCCTCAATTCGTGGTTCCCCCGATAAGAAACGTCGCCGTAGAAATCCTAGTAATCGCCGTAACACTAAAAATTAACCTAATGTGTTGTCGTGGTTCAAAATGGTTGCGACCCACCCTGTGCATATTGATAAAAATTTTGTTTGTAAATAATTTTGAGTTGCAAGACTATAAAATTGGACAGGTGGGGGCGAACCGACGAGGAAATTGGTTTTTTTGCCGTTGAGCCGCGCGAGAGAGCGAGCGGGCCGATTTATGGCTTGTTAATTTTTGACTCAAGTGATTTATTTTTGAGATTTGTGATATTTTTGAAGTTGTGAGTTATTATTTTTGATTGAATAAATGATTTTGATGCGAATGCATTAATTGCGCAATTTTTGGATTGATTTTGATAAATTTGGAGTTTGGATGATTTTTATGAACGGCTACCGAACGGTAGAAAATTTGGATTGATTTGATTGATTGGATAAAGTTTGGGAGAAGCAATTAAGGTTATAAATTTGAATTTAAAATTGGAAAGTTTGAAATTACATTTGTTCGAGCGTGTGGTAGATAAAAGATAAGCCGACGATTTGGATAGGCATAAGTTCGAAAGTGTAAGCCCATTTAAAATTTAACATAAAATTATATTTGAAATTATTTATGATTATGGATTGGATTTATTAATTATTTTTTTGAGAAGATTATTTTCGAAGAAATTATTTGTTTTGCATTGGATAAAATTCTTTTTAGTTAATTTGAAAACGCAGGAACCCTTCACCCTTGAAAATTCCCAACTGCTCCCGCAAAGAGTTGACTCGAGTAAATAAACAGTGCGGCTAGAAAATAACATTACATCTTTTTGGCACCACGGCGCAGGGACGTTTCGTTTTTTTTTTTGAAATAGTCTAAGATGGATAACATATTAGCCTTTTTAAAGGAGCAGGACAAAAATATGAGGGAGTTAAAAGAAAGCATAGCAAAAATTGAAACAAAGTTAAATGAACAAGACAAAAAGCAGGACAAAAACACAAAAGAGTTAAAAGAGAAAGTAGAAGGGGTTTTGAACGAAATAAAACAAAATTTAGTTACTATGGAAGGGGAAATTAAAAACACAAATGCAAGGGTTGATCAGGTTGAGTTAGAATTAGGTAATATAAAGGTGGATTTAATGCCATTAAGAGAATTGGGGGGAAATTTAAATTTGAAAGAAAAAAGATTAGAAAAAGAGATTAGTGAAAGGATGGAGGAATTAACAAGGGGAGAAATTCAAAAATTGACAGGGAAAATAAATGAAATGGGGATAGAAATGAAAAGAGAATCTGTAGGTAATATGCAGGAGGAAATAAAAAAGGCCACCAAGACCTTGCACAAAGATATTTTTGACCAAGTTATAAATAAAACGGTAGAAAATGGTGCACTATTAGAAAAAGCTGAAATAATAAATGAGATAACTCAAAGGGATGAAATAGTGGAAATCAAACAAACAGTACAGTGGCATGACCACAATATTGAAAAATTAAAAAAAGAAATTAGCACTAATCAAGAAACAACTAAAGGGGAAATTGATGCACTTAGGATGGGAAACCAAACGTTTACATTCGGTCCCATGAATAGTACGATGGGCAAAACAATACAGGGAATGTCATGTTGTTTCAGTAAAGATCAAAAATTAAAATTTTATGGGCATTCATTAAATGGGTTAAATCCGAAACAGTTCATTAAATATGCTAGACCCATTGCGGAATTGGCTGATCGCCAACAGTTGAAAACCCTCATAGGGACAATGTTAAAAGGAAATGCGGAGGAGTGGTACGGAATCGTACAAGAACAGTTTCATACTTTTGATCAGTTTTCTAAGTTGTTCTTATCAAGGTACTGGAACAATAAGGGAGTGGGTGTAGTATTTTGTTCTGTTCGGCACCCACAAGGAAATATGAGTGAGCGTTATGTTCAAGAAACCGTTAAATTTTTGAGACTTCTTGTGTATCGTGATCAAACATCATGGGTCAATTATATTCCGTTAGTGGAAAAGTTTATAAACGACACGCCGAGCTCAGTTACTGACTATTCTCCCCGGTTCATTATGTTCAACGAACATCCAGAAAGACCATGGGTTGTGGACCAAGACATCGATTACTATGAAATATTAAAACAAGTTAAACAAAAATTAAAAAATAAAAGTGAGAATTACTTACGTAGGGCTAATTCAAAAATAAAAAAGAAATGTTCATTTCAAGTGGGTGATTTAGTCATTATTCGAAGTCTGAGAGTAGGGATCAGGTCTAAGGACCAATGTCAGAAACTGCAACTTCCTTTTGAAGGCCCATATGAGGTAGACCACGTTAACGAAAACACGTATTCTCTTAAATATCCAGACAGTGGAAAGATCAGGGGCAAATTTCACCTTGATATGATTTACGCTTATCACGACGCCGATGAAACCATGGGACGAATTCCTAAAATTGGAATTAAATTTTACAATAATTTTGCATCTATTAAATAGAAAATTTTAATTTCGTTTAGTTATAAAAAGAGGGGAAGAAGTTTAATTTAACAATGAATTTTAATTTAGTTTATTTATCATTTTAAGAAAGGGGAAATTTAGTTTAGCAGATAATTTTGTAAAAAAAAGAAGAAAATTTTTATTATTTGAGGTAGTATAATACCTGATCACCACGAAGGGTTGTTTCAAAAACAATTTGCTGTCCTGGCTGTGCTCTCTCCATCAAATTATCTTCAAAACAAGGGGAATAAAGATGTCGTGGTTCGTTAGGTTTCTTTTGCACAATTACGATGTATTTTTGACTTCTTGCAATAACTTTGTTTTGACGAAATCTGCTGTCAACTTTATACCAGAACTTTCAATTGCCATTATCATAGGTTTGTATTCATCAGTCAATCCTGCGAGTAGAAATATTGCTAACCATTCATCATCTATAGCAAACTGAATGTTAGTCAATTTCTGTGCGGTGCTCATTATCTTGTTGACATAATCTTCGATGGAATCGCTATTTTCTAAACTAGTAGTAACCAGAGTTTTCATTAGGTTAACTTTTCGCGATAAGCCGGAATCGTTAAATGCGGACTGTAACTTTTCCCATACATCTTTTGCGGAAGTTGCGTTTTCAATATGCACAAAATTGATCGGATCAACCATTAAAATTATCATTGATTTAGCTTTCACTTCGCGTCGTAGATTAACAGCGGGATCTGTCGTCGGATCTTTACCTTCAACACAACTCCATAAATCTTCCAGTTCAAGATATGTTTTCATTGCAAATCGCCAAGTGTTGAAATTTTCTCGTCCTATCAATTTTCCAATCATTGATATACCGTTGTTTGCCATCGCGCTCGGAAAAATGTATAACTCTTGTTAATTACAATCACAAAGGGTTCGGTACAATTTTTTTTTTATTTTTTTGCGATGGCCTGAACAAATCTGTATTTTTAGAGACAACTATATGCTGGGCCCATAACCTTTTGCACAATTACGATGTCTTTATTAGATAGAACAACTAATTATTCACAACTATTCATTTACCAACATATTCTATAAGTACATGTCAAATATCAATAATAAACAACAAAACAGCCAACTTTATCTGAACTCTATCAACCAGCATGTTTCTCATTGGTTAATCCCAACAGTTTCTCTCTGCCCAACGCGATAGTTCGGGTCAATTTTGTTAAATGTCTGCAAAATAAAAAGGTTTGTTGAGGGGAAAATTATAAAAGACCAAAATGATACTCACACACGACACATTTACACCTAATTATTTTGTGATAAGTTAAGGGAACAGCTGTGCTGCGCGAGTGCTACCGAATGGTGATACCTGCAACTAAATAAATACAATAACTTGCGAAACATCCGGTACATAGAAGATAAAACTTACAATTTTTCAAAAAGACGACGAGGTTTGCAGTGCCCTTTGGATAAGCTCGCTTCCTGCGATAAGCCCGAGTGAGGTGGACGTGAAATTTTACGTCTAAAAATTTGGATATTTGCGATTTATGAAAAGCTACACCTTTTTGGAAAGCGAATTTTGTGAATTATTATTCGAGGCCGTTTTGGAAACAGTAAGAGCAATCATATTGTTTAATTTGGATGATTCCTGAGGATTTAAAGATATTCACATGTGATCAAGTAAAATTAAAAATTACAAGGACGACGCCATTTTTATAAAACTGGAGATCGACAGAAAAGTCAATGAAATTGATTTTTTTACTTACCGTAATTTTTATCTGTTTATAAGGTGTTAAATATCGACAAGAAGCGATTAGTCGGCACAATACGACGAGGTATCACAAAAATTTGAGGACGCTAACCGAATTGATTGTTAGAGATTGCACACTTAAAAAAGACGACCTGGTGGCATACAGCAGCAACAGATAAATGCCATTTGCGGCCATGATACAATAAAGTTTTAAGATATGATACTAAGGAGTCTCAGTTACGTTCGGTTCTGCGCAGAACGTCACGCGGTAAGGACACGCCCACTTTATTTAAATACAGATATGGAATTTATACGGCAAATAAGGCCAATGAAATTAAAATTTGTGATTATTTTTAATTTTAAATCACAAATAAATTATTCTGCCATCATAAGGAAGAAGGCAGTGTTTGTTTAGAAATGGTTTAGGTATGGCAGTAAGTACATTTTCTTCAAAATTGAGCTATTTTTATTCATAGCTTTTTACGCTGATTTCAAAAATATAAATTACTCAATTTTGAAAAAAATGTATTTACTGCCTTCTTTCTTATAACTGCAGTATTGAAATAAAACACATTTAGTAATAAGATTATAAAATAATATTTATTTAATATCCTAAAAAACAGTTTCTCACAATAAAACATAACATTCATTAAGAAGCCAAATTAACCAGAAGGCATACATTTTAAAATTTTATTTCATTTTACTGACTATTTAATTTTACAAACTATATTAAGCCCTAAATTTTATTTTATATATTGTCAGATTTTTATTTCTTTTCTTCGCTTCAATGTTTCATCGTTAACCTTATCATACAAGTAGATTGTGCGAAATTTTATTTCATCGAATGACAGTATACAGACTTTTTTCATATTGTTCATCTCTTGCAGTTTGATTACATTAAATATTGGTTTCAAGATACCAGGTAAAATTTAATTTTTTTTCGACCACGATCGAAGTGTTGATACAGCTGGAAAAGGATATCCTTTTTTTAGCAGCAACCTATAAGCTCGAAGATCAGCGGAATGAACAACGATTGCTTTAGATACATCTTTAATTGACCATCGTGGACGTCTTTTGGGATTTTTAAGCTTTTTGATTTGCTCAGAAGTAAATAAACTGCTCAGAGCTTCGACCTCGCTTTCCAATCGTACAATCTTCTTCTTTAATTCTGCTATGATTTCATTACGGTTATCAACCTCTGTACTACTTCTAAAAATATTAAGAATATGTAGGCATATTATCACTTAATATAATAATTTAACTATAATTATGTTAATATTAGATTTGCTATAATAAAAATAAGAATTACCCTATATCTTTAGTCAAAATATTAGTTTGATGTGGTGTTTCAAAATGATTGCGACTCACCCTATGCATTTTGGTGAAATATTGGCTGTAATAGTTAGGTTGTAACATTGTGGAATTTGTTGGGTGGGAATCAATGACAGGAAATTAGTGGCTTCTTGGGCCAACTATGGCCGACAGCGGGTGCGAGACTTTGTATGCCCGCTGAGTTTTGATAATTTTGATATTTGTAAGTAATATTTTATTTTGATTTGATATGAATAAAATGGATTTGATGCGTGTGCATTATTTCGTTGTTATTTTGGAAGCACAATTTTGAGATTTGGAGTTGGTTTGGATTATTTGATGGTTTGCTACCGAACGGTAGTGTATCGACTTGGCTTGATTTGGATGATTAAATTTTGGAAAAAAGAATATTTCGAATAATAAATTCGATTTGGATACTTGAAATTGAAAAATTAAATTTGCATTCGTAGGAACGAATGTCGATAGTGATAAGCGGGCGATTTGGATAAACGTTAAAATTAAAAGTACGAGCCCAATAACAATTTAATATTTGCATTACATTGAACTTAAATTGTATTTTACATTGTGAATTGGTTATTTTTGGAGGAGCATTTTTCTTCCGTCGTTAATG
The DNA here is from genome assembly GCA_911387805.1 of Cantharis rustica. Taxonomy (NCBI): domain Eukaryota; kingdom Metazoa; phylum Arthropoda; class Insecta; order Coleoptera; family Cantharidae; genus Cantharis; species Cantharis rustica. The sequence goes on from OU426879.1 coordinate 45,763,900, forward strand.
AGAGCGAACAGGTGAACTCACCCCTGACGATACTTGCTCGACGACTGAAAAAGCTAGTCGTGGTAATTTTTTTGGTTTGTGGTGAAATTAATAATTGTTAAAATTTCACATCACTTCAAATTCAAAAATTTATTTAACGTTGGATTGGAACTGGAGTTGGATTATATTGGATTAGAATTATATTGGAAATACATCATTTCAACTGGCGCCCAACGTGGGGCTTAAAATTTTTGAAAGTTTCAATTTAACTAAATTGACGTCCCAACGTTTAGGGGCATTTCAGTAATTCTGGTATAATAATAAATATTTAAAATAATTCAATTTAAAATTGGGTATTTTTATAAATTAAGATTGATAAGTTTTCATTTGCTCGTATGATAAACAAAATCTATCAAGGTCAATGATTTTACTTGCTATCTTTCCATAAATTCAAAAAGCATTGACAGATAATATAAAACAAACAAAAATGGAACAAATTGACATAGAAGATAGTATATCAACGGGGAATATACGAGAAAATGAAACAGGTGGAAGCGGCGAAGAGATCAGTCCCAATTTTGAATCTCCAATGTATGCCAGCACACGACGGGGCACGCAGGTAGATGTTGAAGAACAACCAAAAGTAACTAAAGCACAAATAATGCAAGCACTTAACCAGCAAGTATGGCGTAAAGCATGCAAGGGCGGTCTTGTGAGCGGGAAACCGCGGTTCCAGTCCTGGTCACGCCGCCGAATGCACTGTTGTGAATTTCTGTACAGATTATTGTAAAAAGATTTATCCGTAAATAAATGATATTATTATTATTATATTCAATGTATAAAAAATATTTATCTGTTATTAAATCATATATAAAAAAACTAAGTGGTAATAAATGCAACACATAATAAAAAAAAAAAAAAAACTGAAGGATTATATTGGATTAGAGTAATATTTTTAAAATTTCACATCATTTCAACTGGCGCCGCAACGTGTGGGGCTTGAACCAGCTAGCCGTGATAAATTGTCGTCCATACTGTGGGGCTCGATTAGATTCAATTTCATCTAAATTGGAAAATAACAAACAAAAAATGGAACAACTAGTGAAAGTAACTAAAGCAAATATTATGCAAGCACTTAACCAGCGAACGAGTGAACTTATGGAATTGTTAAAATGTATGGATGACAAAATACAAAGAGAAACTACAGAAGAAAGAATATTGAGAGTTAAAAAACAAGAAGCTGAAAGATTAGTAATTCTAAAACTGGAAGCAACAAAACAAGAAGCTGAAAGACTGGAAATTGAAAAACAAGAAGTTACAAGACTAGAAGCTGAAAAATTAGAAGCAACAAAACAAGAAGCCATAAAATTGGAAATTGAAAAATTAGAAGCAGCACAACAAGAAGATAAAAGATTAGAAATGGTAAAACTAGAAGCAGAAAAACGTGAAACTGTAAGATTACAAGCGCTAAAACTAAAAATTATAAGACAAGAAGCTGAAAATTTAGAAGTGGTAAAAGTAGAAACTGAAAAATTAAAATTTGGAAGGCAAGAAGCTACAAAGCGGAAAGCTATGAAAAAAAATGAGAGAACTTGGAAGTTTTGGATGAGTCGGAGGAGGAGAAGAAAGAAGACACCAGTGAAGTGGACGCCCCAAACCAGGATCAATCTTTGGAAGATTCGAAAGAAAAAATAAAAGAAAAGTGAACAAAACAGAAGGAGATAGTAGATAATGATAAATGAAAAATTATTTTTGAAGAGATAAGCCTTTTTTATTTTATTTGATTTTTGAATTTGGATTTATTTTGCTTAAATATTGTAATGTTGTAGATAATATTTTTTTTTAGATTTATTTTTGAAACACGCACGGATTTCTGCGAATTTTGTTTAGAGCTGCGCTCAAAACAGCAATTAGCATCGGGGGTTTGATGTGGTGTTTCAAAATGATTGCGACTCACCCTATGCATTTTGGTGAAATATTGGCTGTAATAGTTAGGTTGTAACATTGTGGAATTTGTTGGGTGGGGATCAATGACAGGAAATTAGTGGCTTCTTGGGCCAACTATGGCCGACAGCGGGTGCGAGACTTTGTATGCCCGCTGAGTTTTGATAATTTTGATATTTGTAAGTAATATTTTATTTTGATTTGATATGAATAAAATGGATTTGATGCGTGTGCATTATTTCGTTGTTATTTTGGAAGCACAATTTTGAGATTTGGAGTTGGTTTGGATTATTTGATGGTTTGCTACCGAACGGTAGTGTATCGACTTGGCTTGATTTGGATGATTAAATTTTGGAAAAAAGAATATTTCGAATAATAAATTCGATTTGGATACTTGAAATTGAAAAATTAAATTTGCATTCGTAGGAACGAATGTCGATAGTGATAAGCGGGCGATTTGGATAAACGTTAAAATTAAAAGTACGAGCCCAATAACAATTTAATATTTGCATTACATTGAACTTAAATTGTATTTTACATTGTGAATTGGTTATTTTTGGAGGAGCATTTTTCTTCCATCGTTAATGAGAGCGAACAGGTGAACTCACCCCTGACGATACTTGCTCGACGACTGAAAAAGCTAGTCGTGGTAATTTTTTTGGTTTGTGGTGAAATTAATAATTGTTAAAATTTCACATCACTTCAAATTCAAAAATTTATTTAACGTTGGATTGGAACTGGAGTTGGATTATATTGGATTAGAATTATATTGGAAATACATCATTTCATTATATAGGATTGTTATCCAGAATAACATTCACCCTCGGGAGAGTTTCTACTGCTACTACCAACACCGTTTCTAACAAATTTATAAAATAAGCCATAAGTAAGTATTTCTACTTGAATTAAAATAATAACTATACGTACTTACTCTGTTTGAATTGATCGTTCCTTTAAAAGTACATTAACCAAATTGGAACGTTTCTTTTTAGCAATCCGCTGTTGCCTTTGAGATGTAGAAGCAGTAGTAACAAAAGCTGATGGTTTCGGTAGATTTTCAGTAGGAATCACTCCTGGCTTAATCAGTGGGCAATTCCTTGGGATAGGACATCCCAGAAGTTCATATTTCAAGTTACGAGCATAATCAGTCTTTAAAATGCATTGAGCACACTCTTGAATTTTTCACGTTTACATTGTCTTTACGACTACAAGCTATTTTCCAAGCCTTACAAAGTCCCGGGTCAGTCGGAAAACGAAAAAACAGCACATCGCCTTTGTTATAATGTTTGGCTCCATCGTCCATATTACAACCAAATATTGCACACCGCATTATTAATGTAAGGTAAATTACTGATTCACAACAAATCACAAGCAAAAACAATAACAAAATTGAAAAAATTCGAAACCGTTCTGTGGGCGCGCACAGAAAACCGTATGCGTTTGAAATGTTACTTACCGCGTGACGTCACAATTAAGCAAGATGGCGCTAAACCTGCGCAATATCATACCTGGTAATTTATTGTATCATGATTTGCGGCAACAAGCGAAACAAGGTGGCGATATACCAGGTAATTCACAAGTTGTTTACCATAGTGAAATTGACTATTTATTTCAAAATTTTTATTATAAACTTTTTACATTTGCATTATAATTTTTGTCGACTTACATTATTTACACTGCAGCGTATGTTAGCGAAATTTAGGATTCTTTTAGTTTATTTAAATAAAATTTCGCAACCATACGTCGTACACATTCACACACAGGGTCTTAGAGCGGAATCTGTCGCTAAAAAAAAAAATTGTTCTCTCAATAAAATCTAGTTTCTCGTTATTCAGGATAAAAGTATTTTTATTTATCGTTTCATTAAAAGAAGGAAAAAGAGATATCTAAGGAACCCACTATTCTGTTTAATCTCATGCTCTCGGCTGCAATAAGTTAGTCGGGAAAACATTAGCTAGTGCCGGACAGGTATAATATAAAAATTTACGAAATCCCACTACAGTGTACTATATAAACATTAAAATTTATATATTTAAATGGCATTTTACTTCTAGCCCAGAACATTCAGCATTTTTGAAAAAAATATTGTAAATCTGAAAATTGGCTTAAAGAATCTTCAATCATTTAAAGCTTTCTGAATATCAAAATGTGTCCAATTTGGTCGAAAATTGATGGAGATTTGATTTTTAAGTTATTTTTTGCTATTTTGAAAAAAGCAAATTTCGACGCGCTATTTTTTCAATTTTTTGTCGGCCGGATTTTCAAAATGTTAATCACATAATCCTTTTGAATCTTCGGGCTAGTACTTTGAATGAAGAAAGACTTGATTAACTTTCTATAAAATTATTGAAACTATGTACATTATAAGTAATGCAAAAAAAAATTTTATATAAGCTTAAAAATAAATGTATTTTTTGATTGTGCACTGTCATAACTTAGCTAATGATTATCATTTCAGCCTTTTTAGTTTCTTAAATAAACATATTTTAAAATTACTTGTTTTGGGAAAATTTCGAAAAATATCTGAAAGTTTCAGTATTTTCAAAATGACGAATTTTTCGGCAGAAAATAAAATGTTTTTTTAACTTCATATGAGCTTTTTTGTGAACTAAATTACATGTGTTGAAAAATCGTCATAAGATATACGACGCTCTTGGGCTAAAATTAATGCGCTCCTCTTCAAAAGAAAATACACAAATACAAAATAGAAAAAGTCAATTTATTACTATTATCCTAAACGAAAACATAAAATTTATACAAAAATAAAAAATATATACAGGGTCTCTCCGGATACACTTTACATAACTCTTAGGTGGTGATAGAGGACATTTTTCTAAGAAACATTTTTTACAAATTCTTTTTTATAAATTCAATCCTTCGAGAGTTATGGCTCTTTAAAACATTTTTTTTAATTTCCACTTTCACGTGGCCATCCCCCGGAAAGTATTAATTTTTTATTAAAAATAGATTAGTGCTTTTTTAAAAAGCGTGAAGTAATCTACAAACTAGATTTAACCATTTTTTGTCTAAAATGAACGGCTTTCGAGTTATGAATAAAAGTAGGTAAAAACATGTTGAAAAATTTGAGCTCTTTATATTTTGGTTTGTTTCAAAACTCTGTATCTTTTAAACGAAACATTTTACAAAAATTCTGACGCCCCATTCCGGATAGGAAATTTAAGGGGCTATAACTTTCGTCTAGTAAATTTTTTTGAAAAACCAATATATTTCACAAAAAATCAGAAAATAATAAACAAGGCAGCTACAAAACAAAAAATTAAATTCACAAAATTTTTATTTTTATTGAAAAATTATTTTTACCACTGACTGTTTTTTTCAAAAGCACAGGGTATATGAAGTTACTATGTACAATCTGTGTTTATTTATTTATTTATATATTATATTGCTATGCCCCCAACTTTGCAAATTTATGTATTTTCACTTTCTTGTGAAATTTGCTGAGGTAACACAGATTATTTAATAGCTATGAGTTCTTCTTCAATTGATTAATTTAAATTAAATTGAAAATTTCTGTCGCGTAAATATTTAATTTCAAAATGTGCAACATTTACCTTGTAATGTGTGGCCTTGCAAGCCTCCATAGTATACCAGCTGGCTTCAGTACGCCTGGTTAAGCAAATTTGCGATGGTAACTTTAATGCAACGAATATTTTCTGCTTTCTTCAAGTTTTCCACTTTATTGGCACTTCACCTTATTAATTTAAATAAAAACATCAAATCAACTTAACTCATTTTATTGATTTTAAACAATTAACAATTTAATTTTCATTGCGGGAATAATGTTCGTCCGCTCGTCTATTCGACGTCAAGGCCTCTGCCCAAGTCTCTTACAACCTACAACCTTCAAGCCCCACTCTCTTTTCTTTATACTTCTCCCACCTTATCTACAGCTAATAATTTAACAGACATTTTTTTATACAATATTATAAATAAATAAACAATAAAACAAATTTAAACTTTAAAATAATTTACAATATAATTGAATTAATGTTTTTATAGTTTCAAAACACGACAATATATATTGTCATGTCCCTGGCTATGTTCAAAACTTATATAAAATTTCGCTTACTAATTAATTAATCCAAATGTACTGGGCATTCATTTTTAGTAGCAATCGACTCTTCAAAGTTTTATAAATTGTAAATTAAAATTTTAAATTTAATGCTCACTTTTGTTAGTTTTCTTTTATTGCATGTGGTATGTGGTGTTATGCAGCTGGCTTAATCACGCCTGGTAACACAAATTTTGTTGCGATGCAATCCACCTTTGCATCGACCAAATTGTCACAAATTCTTCCTCTTTGCCAATCCACTATCGCACTTCACTTTAATTAAAATAAAACAAAAACTCAACTTAACATAATTTATTTATAAAATAATAAAAGCAATTTTCAATCATCGGGTATGGCAACTTCCGCCAGGCACCACGGCCTTCGCCTAGTTGTCCTTGCATCGACCTGCTGGTCCCACTCCTACTCTCACTTCCCCTACCTTTTATTTTCATCAAAACTTAACAACTTTATACAATGTTTTAAATAAATAATAACAAAATTGAATTTTAAAAAATTATTTAGAAAATAAATCAATTAATGGTTTTTTTTTGTTTCGAAACACGACAATATGTTTGTGTCACCGTATCTCCCGAACGGTTACAGGCAGCAACGTACATTTTTGACAGCATGTTTGTAAAGACCAGGGGAGTGTTCCTGGCTGGTCAAATACAATTTTCACCCATGAGAAGAAATTCTATCTCAGAAAACTATCTCTACACTCTCCCCCCCCAAACCCCAAAATTTATGCACTCGCCCCTGCACAATCCTCTGTATTAAATAACTAATAACTAATATTAATATAAATTTACTACCATTTTGGCTGAAAATTCACCACCATTATGGCTGTTAAATTCATATCATTCGCTAACTATTCGCGCTACCATATCGGCTGACTGGATCACGAAGCGGTTTAAAACATATATTACTTTCTCTATACATTTTGACAAAATATACTCCAAAAAGAGTGAAATAAAATAAAAATTAAAAATTTTGAAAACCCCTGACTGTAAAAAAATTCTAAAAATAAAAATTAATATTAAAAGCACCTTACTTTAAAAACTATACTGTTCCCTTTAAAAAGAAAAAAGCAATTTTTTTTCTTCGTTCAACAACAAATTCTCAGACCCCCCCCCCTCCCCACTACAAAATTTAAACATTAATTTTGAAGTCAGGGGAAACGGAGAATGTTTAATATGGAATGTATAAACAGGTTTCGTAAGTGGAACAAATCTCCGTTTCCGCCGACTTCAAAATTAATGTTTAAATTTTGTAGCGAGGGGGGGGGGGGGGAGTCTGAGAATTTGTTGTTGAATGAAGAAGAAAAAATTGCTTTTTTCTTTTTAAAGGGAACAGTATAGTTTTTTAAGTAAGGTACTTTTAATATTAATTTTTATTTTTAGAATTTTTTTACAGTCAGGGGGTTTTAAAATTTTTAATTTTTTATTAACTAAGGTTATGACTACCCTCATTTTCAATACACGGTTTTGATTGTTTTAAAAGATGTATTAATTAAAAAAATAATTTTTCAATAAAATTAATTAATTTAATTTTTTGTTTTGTAGCTGCTTTCTTTATTATTTTCTGATTTTCCGTGAAAAGAATTGGTTTTTCAAAAAAATTTTACTAGACAAGAGTTGTAGCCCGTTAAATTTCCTATCCGGAATAGGACGTCAGAATTTTTGTAAATTTTCGTTTAAAAGATACAAGAATTTTGAAAATAACCAAAGTAAACAAATCTCGAATTTTTCTTCATTTTTTTACTTACTTTAATTTCTAACTCAAAAGCCGTTAAGTTTAGACAATAAAAGGTTTAAAATTAGTTTGTAAAAAATATTTTTTTTTTAATTTTAATATTTATTTTTAAAAAAGAATCCGACGAAGGCTGATTAATTTTTCAGGGTTTAAAATAAATATTCACTTCGAAATTAAACGAGAAATCTGGAATCCATTCCAAAATCAATTTTTCCAAATTATTTCAATTTTTATAACATCATGGAAACAAATAATATCATACGAATTTAATAAGCACTAGAGATAATATTATATTATATATTTTTTCAAAATATAATTTTTAATAATTTATTCCAGTAATATTCTACTAATATTCCAGTATCTAGCCTGGTAATTCAGATCACAATTTATTGCAAAAAATGAAATGCTGTAGTTCAAACCTTGTTTGGCTTATCTTAGGCTTAAACTTCCAACTGACATCGAAATACCGACCCTTAAACCTAGCAATCGTGATTGATTTGTCATCGTCTGTATTGTAGTGATATTTTTCATAAACCACTTTTCCTTACCACGCACGGCGTAGCTCTGATATGCGAGAGTAGAGAAACTTTTTAGGGTGGTAGGTTCAATGTTCGTTAAAAAAAATCTTAATACCAGAATTCGATTTTAAATTATTTGCAGTCGAAATTATTTTAAGCTGCAAAAATTTTTAAACTTGATCAAGCATCGAACTTATAATTTCAAATTATCAACCAAATTTCTTCTAATCCACACGTCGCTCTTTTAAATATAATTTCATACACAGTAAAAAATTTTGTCGTGTAAAACATCTAGTGTAGTTGGTAAATAATTTAGTGTTAATTTTTAGTGTATAATTTCTCTCTACTTTATATTTCACACTAAAATGATTAATTCTAACTAGACGCTAAAATAAGCGCTATGTAGAGTGAATCTCAACCTTGATAGATCGAATCTAGTAGGTGTTAGGTGACATTACTATAATTACCGATGATAAAAACGCAAAAATGGCACATTTTATCAAAGTTTGTTGCCGGTGATTCCCGGATAAATAAAAACGTTGACCATTTGCTATTGAAGATTACCTCCGTGTTAATATAAAATTACATTCATCCGAGTGCAGTGAGCAAGTTAATATTGTTCTAGTGTTTCAGTTCAAATATTTTTTTAGTGTTGGAAATTAATGGAAAATCGTTGGAATTTAACGTATTAAAAGAATTTCCAAGATTTCTCCATCATTCGTGGTCTGTAAGTTTTATTATCTTTATGTGTTTGTACTGTTACTGAAATATAAAATTTTGCTTTAGATCGAGGAAGATTTTCAACAATTATATCCAGGTATTCAAATAAATTTTGAAGAGATATTTGGTCAAGATATAAGATAAAATTATTAAAAATACCAAACTACCGTAATATACCCGAACCCTACAGTTATTTCAGAATATGAAACGGAATTCAGTAGTATGTGAAGTTGTTATTATTTTTAACATTAGATTTATGAACAATTTTTTTTTTAGATTGTTGGAATAGGGCAACTAAAGTATTATTTCTCTTCCAAGTAAAACAATAAGAGGAAACGTATCAAAACTTATGCAACGCTGACGGACAAATTAATTACTCTTCAACCTGCAAGTTATTGTAAAATACAGTGGACGCCGCTTATTGGAATCATGGTTCAAGTTATCATTCGAGTATTATTATCACTTTCACGAAGAACGGGCTGAAGGAATATGACTACAAGCAAAAAATATCCTTTATTTCAAAAATTGGGTTTATGTTATTAATTATTTTTCTGATGTTTTCTTCTACCGAAAATGGAGTCCGTTTGCATTTTTTTAAATTTTTCACACAAATCGGGGAACCATCCAGACTTGACTGGTGTATTATAGCAGAAAGTTGCCAGAATGTTGACAACGCACTATGATTTAATCTGTTCTATTTTAAAATTTCACAATATGCGACATAAAAAATGTTTTTTGATAAAAATAATTTTTTGTGTTTTAATATTTTTAATTATGTAATATATATTTATAGTAATAAGTATTCTAATTAATGTGTTTAATTCACATGTGGTCAGGTAAATTTTACATCTAAATAAAGATATTTTTACACTACAATATGTATTTTATTTATAGGTATAGTGTATTACTAAACCCTAGATTAATTTAAAATATACCCTAATTGGTGTTTTAATTCAATCTATTCATCTAAAAAAGTACTTATACTAGAGTTAATAAATTATCTGTTTAGTGTGTTTATCTAATATAATTATACACAAAATAGTGAAAATTAATTTAAATTTTCATTTTATTTTAACACTAAATTTTGTTTTGTGTACCCGAAATAAGGTTAAAATTTTAATAAATTTTGGTGAGCTCTTTACACTACACTTGATTAAAACTTTTAGTGAAAAATTTACACTAAATTGAGTGGACCTATATGAACACAAGCTAGTGTTTTTTAGTGTAAAATATTTACTCTGTAATTTTTACTGTGTAAATCCGAATATTTCAATTAAATTACTATCAAGTCCAAAATTAAAATTAACCCCAATCAAACAAAAATCACTCATAAAAAAAATTCAAATTTAATCATTGCAAAAAAATCCAAAAATCTCGGCTGCGGCCACTTTCGATCAAAAATACTCTCAATCAAAATTCGAATCACAATACTCAAAATAATTTCACTATTTCAAAAAAAATATTTCTTACAAAATATTAAAAATCCACGGAGCCAAAAGTCAATCAACCACTCTGGCGGCCATCTTCTGCAAAAAAGCCCCTACTTTTCTCAACCTTGTAACAAACCGCCCATAAATTCGCAAGCATAAACAAAGGTAATTTATGCAAATTTAGCATAAACGCAATAAGCGACCGATCAAAATCTTTTATTTTATATAAGTTACCTTTTTCAAATTGCGAATATAAATAAGTAAAACGTAATTAGTTAATAATTATACAATTAAGATAAATATGTAAAAAGGATGGGAAGCGCATATTTCAAATTATATTAAAACGGCCACAAAGTTTCACAACTTAAGTGGTTGACGAATTTAACCTAAGGACTTAAGAGGGATTCATGAATTATGGGACAGATATGTCTTTTTAAAAACTAATTAGAACTAACGAATTTTGACCTTATTGACTCTAAATTTGAGGAAACCGAACATACAAAGTTCAAACTTACACTAAAAAAAAGCGTAATCTTTTTGCTAGAAAAATCTCATGTTATGTGCCAAAAATCTTGCAAAATAACTAAGAATTACGTTATTAAACTAAAAATCAATTAAGTTGAGAAAAACTATAAAATTAATTTTTAAATAAACACATTTTAAACCATGAAAGTTAAACAAACCAGTCACCTCAAAACTTTTCTAAAACTATATAGTAAAAATTCAAATTATAAATAACTATTGGAAATCACTGGTTAAAACTTAAAAATAAGGGGAAGATGAGAGCAAATTCATTAGAATATCGATTTGAAGTGACCGTCTCGACAACTAATTGATATGTGTTAAAAGATTTACCTTCACAAACAGTGAATAACAAACATTCTTCTAATAACGTACACACAAGCTTGAAATTCAAGTCAACTTTTTGGGTGCACTGATTTAAATTCGACGTTCGCGAATATTTTTGCTAAAATTCTTGATTACAATCAATATATATGTTAACCTGATTTTGGGCGATGCAACAAAAATGTCATTCATGAGTTTTCACTATTAGAAAAGTCAATTAACTGCAAAAATTTGCCAATTTTTCAATCAAAATCGAATATGATTATTCCCTATCCATAACAACAATTAAAAACGATAATGCCAATTTTTATAATTAAAAATCTAGTTTTTGTAAACCAAAAATTTGTCAACGAATACACATCAACCTTATTGACATGTATTCCAAAATTTCATATAAATAGAGCAGGGTCCCTTAAGGCACCAGTTCATCTCCGACAAGACGCGTAATCCAACCTGCCCGTTCGTTCCGGGTATTAAATAAAAGTGTTGTGCTAATTCATAATTAAATTTTTTTTTTAAGTATTCATAATAAGATTTTAATTTTTTTTTAAAAGTGTTCATAATTAAATAATTTTTTTTTCTAAAGTATTCATAATAAAATTTCATTTTTTTAGTATTCATAATTGAATTTTAATTTTAATTTTTTTTTAGTGGTTCAAATAATTTTTCTTTTAAATCTTTTTTTTGTTTTGTTTTGTGCGCTTTCCAACGACTAAAAAGGTAATGACCAAATTTTTATATTTAAAATTGTATGTTTTTTTTTATTTAGGTGAGTCCCAACGATTTCAATGTAATTTTTATCTTTATAACAGAAAGTTAACTTGGTAAATTAATTCTCAGCAATTATTTTTTTTTATTATATTTTATTTTGTAATTATAATTTTTTTGTATCGTTTTTTTCATTATATTTTTTTTTGTGTTAAATAAATTAGTTGTGATTTACATGTTCTTTTTCTTTTCTTGTTATTAAAAAGGCGATCGACTTGGTAATAATCCTACGTCTCCGATCTTCAATTTAAAAGTTTGAGCCCGGCTTATAAACAGGCTCTGGTGGCAGCGAAATTAACCTTCAGTTAACACACAACGGCGGCGATTATTTAATTAATCAAAGCCTACCCGTGTTACAACCTTTCGCCAACCTTACATTTACAATATAAAATTAATAAAATTTACAAATTTTCATCAAGGGCCTAAACCATTTTGTAACACGACAGTATAATAATTATTCTGTTTCATCACCGTGCCGTGCCGTACCAATCGCCACTGATATTATGATCTTAATATTCATATTGTTTTACTCTAGCTCATACTAGGTTAAGTGATTAGAGATGGTAACACAAAGCTACCATAAAAATTCCTAAAAATATTATTATATTAAAATTTATGCCCTCGTTAATAGAAAAATATAATTTTTTGGATTTTTAATTTTAGTGAATTTATACGGCGAAGGAAAATCGAAAAAAGAAATTTCAAAATATTTAAAAATTTCAAAGACTACTACATAGGAGTAGGACTTTAAAGTACACCACAAATTAGACAAAAAATTAATGAAATTATGGTAGGATTTGGCGTAAATTGCGAATATAAAAACTAATTTTTGAGGATCATTTAAAAATACGCGTAAAACCAGCCAAAATGTGCAATCGTACATTTCATTTATTAAAGAATTTTTGGGTATAATTTAAACTTGAAAATTACAGATGTAGAAAACAAAGAACTAGGAGAACTATTAATTACCCGGGAGTTGTCAGTTAATTGTCAGTTGTCAGTTGTTAGTACGATTAGATGACTAGATTTTAGGGTGGATCCGAGATTTGCGGTGGTTGCGTTTGTTTTAACTGGCTCTACGCTCCAGGCCGTTTTGATAAACTCCTGTACTCACTAAAAATATCCCCCTGGACCCGTCCTACTCTGCGAATAAATTTATAACATTATGTTATCAGTACTGATGCTGCAATCTAATTGTGAATCTAAACGTAATCGAAGATTGACGATACCTGAATTGCGTACAGAACTTAATCGGTGCTATAAAAATTCCGTTTCTGGGAGTACAGTAAAAATCAATTAATGCGAATGTTGGCCGGGCTGCCAAAAGAAAATCACTTCTAAAATCAAAAAACAAGAAGATGCGACTACAGAGAGCACTTAGCTTATAAGAATTGGACAGCAGAATAATGGAATTCTATGTTGTGGAGCGAACATAATCCAAGTTTGAAATGTTTACTCAAAAACGAAAAATTTATGGTACTCACTGCATCGAAAGAAAGTTACAGGACTGTATTGTACCTCCGTTATGGTAGGGGAATGCTTCTCGGCGTCTGGCCCAAAAACAGGCGAATTCACATGTTAATAATTTAAAATACTACTAATTTTATTAAGTTTGGGTAATTAAATGAAACATTCAATTTTAGCACACCTTGATAAAATCGCAGGGAAGTCCACAGTAAAGTAAAATAAACATAATATGAAGATAAATGAAATGGATATACTCGACTAAGAACATTGGAGGTCTTTTATAATATAATAAATAATATGAAAATATCAAGTTGGTATTTATGTTAGTAACCTTCCATCTGTTTTACATTCGTAATTTTCGACTAGTAGTCCGGTCAATCTAGACATTCGAAGGTACACTAATTCCCAAAAAGCTGAAAATTGGTAAAATTGTTCAAAACATAATTATAAATGAAATTTAAAAAGTCCTCATCGATCCGGTACGTGGAAAAAATTTATTCGACGTCAAAGGTAAAAGAAATTGTTTTTTTGCGATTTTCAGCAAAACGGTAAGTTTTATCATAAAATTATCTCAGACAAAAATTGTAGATCATGTAATTATCTATAAAAAATGTATCAATACTTTTTTCCTAAGAAATGAGTTTATGAATGTTATCACGTTTATGCAATCGTTTCTGTTGGTCTTTCGCATCACAAAAAAAATTAAAAAATAGTGTTGATGAAAAGTTCAGTACCGGCTACAGACAATATTTTCGTAAAAACGATGAAGACAACGTCCAGGACAATGACAGGTTTGACGACGATGTTAATTCGAATGGCGATGATGATGAACTACATTGAATAAATTCTGTTTTTTTCGTATTTGTACTCTTTTTTCTCTTAATTTTAAGTTAACTTTTAAACAAGTTATGACTTTGGTTTTAACCATGTGAAAAAGCATCTCAAACTCAATCCGGATCGGCAAAAAAATTGAAAATGAGTTTTTAACAGCTAAGACCCCTTTTTTCGTAGACCAAGTCACATATATTGAATATAATTAATATAATATTATAATTCAAATATTTTTACTTATATTACAGCTTCAGTGATGTATGTATTGTAATGATATTTCTTTTTGCAATGCGTGGCAAACTTCAAAATAACCACCAATCTCTACGGCTTCCAAGTCGGAGAGCTAAGACTTCTCAGGAGCGGGTTCAAAATTCCAAAATAAATTACCAATCAACGAAATCCAATTTAAATAAGATTCTGATCAATCCAAAAAATTTAATAAATTCTCCAAATTAAATCCTCTTCAAAAATAATTAAAATAAAAATGCATGTCCAAAAATTAAATTATTCCAAAATAAATTCTTGTTTCGTAAATAAATTCAAATTTAATTCAATGTAAAACCTTACTGCGCTCGTACTTTTAACTTTTACGCGTATCCAAATCGCCTTGTTATCACCATCTGGCCACACGCTCGTACAAATGCAAATGTAACTTTTAATTCTTCCAATTTTAAACCAATTTCAACTTTACATAATTCAGATCCAATTTTTAATTTCAATTGCTCTTTCCAAATTTTACCAAATCAATTAAATCAATCCAAACTACTAATTCAATCAAAACCATCAAATCAACTACCGCTCGGTAGCAAAATTATCCAAAAATTACGCAATAATGCATTCGCATCAAAATTCACTTTATTCAATCAAAAATAATTCAGTACTCACAAATATCATTCACAATTTTAAACTTATATCAAAAAAATCTCAATAATCGCCTCGAGCTAACATGACACAACATGCTCGGGCGGGCGCTGTCGGCGCAAAAGCCAATATCCTCGTCGATTCGCCTCCACCTGTCTAATTCTCCAATCTTACAACTTAAAATTATTTAAAACAAAATAAAACTTTCATCAAAATGTACGGGGTAGGTGCGAATCCTCTTTTTCACCACAGTATATACGTGGCGTACGTATGCATATGATGACAATTCCAACTTTTCCAACTTTTTGAATCGTTATATCTCAGAAACGGTGGCTCTTAGGAAAAAAGTATTCATTCATTTTTTATAGATAATTATATGATCTACAATTTAGTCTAAACTTATTTTATGATAAAACTTACAGTTTTGCAGAAAATCACGAATACCAATTTTTTTGATCTTTGACCTCGAATAACTTTTTTTCCACGTACCGGATCGATGAGGACTTTTTAAATTTCATTTATAATTATGTTTTGAACAATTTTACCAATTTTCAGCTTTTTGCAAATTACTGTACCTTCACTCTAATTTTTTGTACTAATTTGACCGGACTATAGGTTATTTTAGAGTTTTATTAGGAATCTTACTTGGACAGAAAATGAAAAGATCAAACTTTTGGAAGCTCTCCGAAAATATGGAGTTCACAATTTGGAAGTTATAGCAGACCATGTTGGTTCCAAAACAGTTGCAGAAGTTAAGTATGCAATTTACTTATACGAAAATGCCGCCAGAGAATCTCTGAAAGAAGTTTGCTCTGCAAGTAGAAATGCACCAATTGATCAATGAAAAATAATAAATAAAATAAAAATAATAAAATAGATAAAAATAATGATGATTATAACAAATATTGAATTGAACAAGTTCGATTCGAAAATACAAAATTACTCCTCACATTTCAGTGTATTCTGCCAGGGCCGTATTTACGGGGGGGGTTTTAGGGGTTACAACCCCTCCCGAAATTATTTATCAATAAATAAAGTACTAGAAGTCCGACTGAAATCGTAACAAAATCAGAAAAAAAATCTTTAAAACTATAAAAAAAACATTAAACTTGAAGTGTTTAAATAAAAATTAAAACTAAAGAGATATTTCTAATAAATCAAATCAGGTATTTTATCTTAATTCTTACTATTATGGTAAAAATTTTAAATTGCTATAAATTGTTTGAACCAAAAATTTTAAAGCAAACAAATTTTATAACCATCATGGGCAGCATAGCTTAAAATAAGACTTCCGCAATAAATTAGAGTGGTTATTGTAAACCCATAAATTATTTTATATTTTGGGTTCGTTTTTTACAACGGTTTTTTACAAGAGAGTTTAAAATAAAAATATAAATAAGGTTAAAGTTATTAAAAATATCGTGGTAAACAAAACTTTTAAAATGGCACCAACAAAATTTTATCCGCGATAACGCCCAAAAGTCAATCTGTAATCAAAATTTGTCGCTCCCTCGACAAATTATTTTCACCCTTTAAATAAAGTTCACAAAAATCAAAATTTTCTCTGAATATCGAACTCAAATTAAAAAAAATTGCTCAAAAAATATAATCACTTTAATTAAATAATCTTCTCACAAAATTTAAACTTTCTTGCGGTCACTTTCGACCAAAAGTTTGAAAGCATTCAAACAAAATTTTTCAATAACCATACTCAAAAATAAAATCTTAATTTCAAAAATACTACTTGCACAAAATTAAACTCAAAAAATCGGCGGAGCAAAATCTAGGCTTTTGTCGTTTCCGTCATCTTGGCAAAAAAATCTCTTTCTACTCACCTTTCTGCAAATATTACATTTCAAAAATTAATATAACAAAATTTAAATTTAAAAAAATCACCAAGGTTCGGTTGTTCAGTTGCAGGCTAAACCAAAAAATTTAGATTAACTAATAATATTTTTTAAAAAACAGCTTTTCAACGTAATATTTCATTGATTAATCCAAATCTGTTGGTTTAACTTACAACTGAACAACTGAGCCCAAAGGTTTCAAATCAATTCAAAAATTACAACTGAGGGACTGAAGCGTTCAAATTCTCCTTTCCTAACACGGCAATATATAAGCTTCTACAAATACTGTGTACCCTGCTAGTGACAATAGCCACCCCGGGAAGAAGTTTCTTTTCACTCAAAAAAGGGAAAAGCTATTTAAGAAATTCTACTGGATAAGAAAGGCTAACAAGACTAGCTCTTATTCTTATGTCCAGTCATAGAACTATGCCAATCCCCGTGACCTGGTTTTAGGATAAATTTTCATAGTGCAAGATGATTTTAGTTGGTACTTTAAGTTTTTTTAAATTGCATTTATTTTGCCGATTTTAGCATGACTGACGGTTTAAGTTGAGACTTAAACTTTTTTATTTAGGTATTTACCTATTTATTGAGTTCCTTCTATTTTTAATTTTATATTTTATGTTTGTTTTTTATTGTAGTTTTTTTTTATTTTTTAAATATTTTTTATTTTTTGTTTTGAATATTTTTTATCCTTTGTATTTTAATAAATTAGCTATTTATTTTTTAATTTTTTTAAAACCCCCCCCGAAAATCTAGTCTAAATACGGCCCTGTTTTAAACGAAACATTTTACAAAAAATCTGACGCCCCGTTCCGGATAGGAAATTTAACGGACTACAACTTTTGTCTAGTAAAAATTTTTGAAAAACCAATCCATTTCACAGAAAATAATAACAAGACAGCTACAGACAACAACAAATTCAAAGTTAGAGAACTTTTAAAATAGAGTGTATTGTATATTTTTATTTAAACAAAAAAAACCAGTTACGCAGGCTACGTCAACATTGTTGATACGAAGCTGAGCTGAGCGGTGTTGACGATTTAAATTTTTGATATTTACTACCTGTTTAAAATTTTAGCGAAATGAAATTAAATAAAGTATCGAAACCCAAAGCTGCAAATAAAACCGAAGAACCGGAAGATGGCTGTTGCAAACGAAAACGAAAACGACGCTGCGATGCTGGAAAAAAGCGGGGGCCATATAAAAAAAAGCGTGGCTGTCCTCGTCCTCCATCGTGTGGATCATGTGGTAGACAGGCAGTAGACTCTAATTATGGAGAAATGTCTGACAGTAATACATCACATTCCTCAATTCGTGGTTCTCCCGATAAGAAACGTCGCCGTAGAAACCCAGTAATCGACGTAACACTAAAAATTAACCTAATGTGTACTATATAAACATTAAAATTTATATATTTAAATGACATTTTACTTCTAACCCAGGACGATCTGATTTTTGGACGATTTTGATCTAGAAAAAAATATTGTAAATCTGAAAATTGGCTTAAAGAATCTTCAATCATTTAAAGCTTTCTGAATATCAAAATGTGTCCAATTTGGTCGAAAATTGATGGAGATTTGTTTTTTAAGTTATTTTTTGCCATTTTGAAAAAAGCAAATTTCGACGCGCTATTTTTGCAATTTGAATGAAGAAAGACTTGATTAACTTTCGATAAAATTATTGAAACTATGTACATCATAAGTAATGCAAAAAATAGTATATTTGCTGCAAATATACACGTAAATTTAAAAAAATATATTAGATCCAAACAAACATTATTTGATGTAAGAATATATTATTTCATTGAAATAAAAGGGTAAACTTAAGATGAATTAATAATTTATTTGAAATTTAAATTAAATCCAAAAAGAAAATCTACTTAACATATTCTATTTAAAAATGCAGGAATATCTGTCTGTTTCATTTGAAAGTCTCTGAAATAGTAATGTTTGATTCAAATATAAATTAACTGATACATTTGATTCAAGCGTACGCGCGCCCACCTCGATAATATGCAAGAGTGTCTTTATGGTTTTCACTTCATTTCTAAGTGCAATCGTAATAAGAGTAGTGGCTGTATACATTGTTTTGTATACGTAGTACATGTGATTGACATAGCGCGTCTGTGCCTAAAGGGTAGGTAATTTTTACATTATTATTGTGCATAAAATTATAGTACTTATAATTTTATGTGTTATTGTAAATCATAAATGTTGTAAGATAAAGTTTTAGATATACAGTTTTGAAAACTATTTTTGACATATAAACATCACTTTTACAAAAATACTTTTCAGACATTTTTGGTAGATAATTTCCTTGTCTTCATTTTTGTTTATATATATTTTTTTATTCGCCGCTTCGTTTTCGACCGAGAGTGACTTAAAGCAGTCTCGGTAAAAATCGCATAAAAATCTCCTGAGAAAACCACCTTTAAGTCACTCTCAGTCGAAAACGAGGCGAAAAACTAAAAAATTTATATGAACAAAAATAAAGACTATGAAATCTGCGACAAAAAAATTAACGCCCGAGTACTTTTGTGAGTAACTGTATAATCATTACTAATAATCATTTATGTTTTATGTTTCAACCTGAGCGGTTTCAATAAAAAACATTCAGAAGCTCTAAAAACCTCTATGGTTTGCACACTTAAATACGTATAGAAATAATTATTTTGTTGCAATCGACTGAAAGAAAATGATTATTTAGTGCTAGCAGCTAAAATTATTGCCTTATTTCCGAAAGAAGTTGTAGGGACATATGTTGTCCCGGCAATAAGAAAGAAAGACTCCAGAACCGGAAAATCTATTTTACCAAAAGGACAATTGGTATCAAAAGTTAACAATTTGGTTAATGTAAGTGGTGAAGATATACCCATTAGAAAGAAGAAGAGTGATTCAGCTAAAAGTAATGAAGACAACGTTGTGTTAAAAAAGACTCTAAAGGAACCAAACTTAGGTAGGTATTTATGTTATCTGTATTGCATATTTCATTTTCTACACTTGCCAAAAAATTAAAAATAAATGAAACTCTGAAACAATTTATTCTAATATTTTGTGAACAAGAAAGTGTAAATGCTCTTGAATGATGTTTTGAGTCTCGACCTGAACGGTTTCGACAACATACATCATTCAAGTACTAAAAATTTGTATTTGACGCACTTAATATAAAATAAAGTATAAAAATCTATCTATAATAAATGGAATAAATCTATCTATAATAAATTCTCGGTTTCAGATGCCTATGATAAGAGCGAAGATGTGCTTTGGTAACAACAGTAAACCATGGGCAACAGTTTTGGAGAAATGGAATATCACATACGAAATTAGAAAAAATACAAGGGCTATCACTATAAGTTCTAAATAATTTAATGAAATAATTTTTTAATCTTAATTTAAATAAAATGTAGGTTTGTTTCATTTAAAATACGATGTGTTACAGTCGGTATCATTATTCTAGGCGAAATATGTATATAAATACTGAATGTTTAATATGGAATGTATAAACAGGTTTCGTAAGTGGAACAAATCTCCGTTTCCGCCGACTTCAAAATTAATGTTTAAATTTTGTAGCGGGGGGGGGGGAGGAGTCTGAGAATTTGTTGTTGAATGAAGAAGAAAAAATTGCTTTTTTCTTTTTAAAGGGAACAGTATAGTTTTTAAAGTAAGGTACTTTTAATATTAATTTTTATTTTTAGAATTTTTTTACAGTCAGGGGGTTTTAAAATTTTTAATTTTTTATTACTTAAGGTTAAACTATTACATTATTTAACCTTCATCCGGGCGCGTGGGCGGTAATTTACCGTTTTATTTATAATAACGCGCGAACTTTTGCGTGCAGGTGTTAAGGAGGGTGGAAGTGCTTTGTATTCCTAATTGACTTAATATGACACTAGATAGAAGTGTCGTTGTTACCTACTTTTCATTTTTAATTGTCTCAGCCAACGCCAAACTTGTACAGTCGAATATCGGCGGTAGATTACCAGTTACGCTCCCATTAGTGATATTTATTTTCTTCAGCCATTGCAAGGAAATGTAATTACCGATTTTATATTTTTCGTAGGTATTCACAATTCAAATTACTTTTTTTACAACATAGTAAACTATACTCCAAATACGTCACTATCGTGACGTCACATATCAGATTTCACATTTTTACTAATGCATATTGCATGTATTGGTCTCATGTCAGGGCATGAAAAATCCGGAAGATACATATACATCGACTTCTTGAGATGGATTCGAATGAAGAAGAGTAAATTGACGATCAAGACGATATTAATTTTGAACCTGAAGTCATTGAATAAGATAAACACAGCAGTGACTCGGAGAAAGATAAAACAAGGCTTAAATGTTACTTCCAAATCATTTTTTTGGAAATCATAATCAACATAATCAAGTACTACACTAATATTTACATTGCTCAAAAAAAGGCTGAAAATGATAAGTCGTCTGATACTCCTATTCGGGATAGGAATTACAAATTAATACCTATCCCTACTGTGTTAGCTTATTTTATTATTCAAATTTTAATAAAAATGAAATTTTAATAAAAATGTTTTATCGTTTAAAAAGTATTATAATGTTTTTTATCGTATTTATCCCGATTTTAAAGATTTTGGATGAATGACGAAAGAAAAACCGAAGACGGTAGATTACCGTTGCGCGCCCGCTAATGTTACGGAAAGGGGCGCGCCCGGATGAAGGTTAAGTAAATTTTCAAAATGACTACCCTCATTTTCAATGCACGGTTTTGATTGTTTTAAAAGATGTATTAATTAAAAAAATAATTTTTCAATAAAATTAATTAATTTAATTTTTTGTTTTGTAGCTGCTTTCTTTATTATTTTCTGATTTTCCGTAAAAAGAATTGGTTTTTCAAAAAAATTTTACTAGACAAGAGTTGTAGCCCGTTAAATTTCCTATCCGGAATAGGACGTCAGAATTTTTGTAAATTTTCGTTTAAAAGATACAAGAATTTTGAAAATAACCAAAGTAAACAAATCTCGAATTTTTCTTCATTTTTTTACTTACTTTAATTTCTAACTCAAAAGCCGTTAAGTTTAGACGATAAAAGGTTTAAATTTAGTTTGTAAAAAATATTTTTTTTTAATTTTAATATTTATTTTTAAAAAAGAATCCGACGAAGGCTGATTAATTTTTCAGGGTTTAAAATAAATATTCACTTCGAAATTAAACGAGAAATCTGGAATCCATTCCAAAATCAATTTTTTCAAATTATTTCAATTTTTATAACATCATGGAAACAAATAATATCATACGAATTTAATAAGCACTAGAGATAATATTATATTATATTTTTTTTCAAAATATAATTTTTAATAATTTATTCCAGTAATATTCTACTAATATTCCAGTATCTAGCCTGGTAATTCAGATCACAATTTATTGCAAAAAATGAAATGCTGTAGTTCAAACCTTGTTTGGCTTATCTTAGGCTTAAACTTCCAACTGACATCGAAATACCGACCCTTAAACCTAGCAATCGTGATTGATTTGTCATCGTCTGTATTGTAGTGATATTTTTCATAAACCACTTTTCCTTACCACGCACGGCGTAGCTCTGATATGCGAAAGTAGAGAAACTTTTTAGGGTGGTAGGTTCAATGTTCGTTAAAAAAAATCTTAATACCAGAATTCGATTTTAAATTATTTGCAATCGAAATTATTTTAAGCTGCAAAAATTTTTATACTTGATCAAGCATCGAACTTATAATTTCAAATTATCAACCAAATTTCTTCTAATCCAAACGTCGCTCTTTTAAATATAATTTCATACACAGTAAAAAATTTTGTCGTGTAAAACATCTAGTGTAAGTAGTTGGTAAATAATTTAGTGTTAATTTTTAGTGTATAATTTCTCTCTACTTTATATTTCACACTAAAATGATTAATTCTAACTAGACGCTAAAATAAGCGCTATGTAGAGTGAATCTCAACCTTGATAGATCGAATCTAGTAGGTGTTAGGTGACATTACTATAATTACCGGTGATAAAAACGCAAAAATGGCACATTTTATCAAAGTTTGTTGCCGGTGATTCCCGGATAAATAAAAACGTTGACCATTTGCTATTGAAGATTACCTCCGTGTTAATATAAAATTACATTCATCCGAGTGCAGTGAGCAAGTTAATATTGTTCTAGTGTTTCAGTTCAAATATTTTTTTAGTGTTGGAAATTAATGGAAAATCGTTGGAATTTAACGTATTAAAAGAATTTCCAAGATTTCTCCATCATTCGTGGTCTGTAAGTTTTATTATCTTTATGTGTTTGTACTGTTACTGAAATATAAAATTTTGCTTTAGATCGAGGAAGATTTTCAACAATTATATCCAGGTATTCAAATAAATTTTGAAGAGATATTTGGTCAAGATATAAGATAAAATTATTAACCTTCATCCGGGCGCGCCCCTTTCCGTAACATTAGCGGGCGCGCAACGGTAATTTACCGTCCTCGGTTTTTCTTTCGTCATTCATCCAAAATCTTTAAAATCGGGATAAATACGATGAAAAACATTATAATACTATTTAAACCATAAATCATTTTTATTAAAATTTGAATAATAAAATAAGCTAACACAGTAGGGATAGGGATTAATTTGTAATCTCTATCTCGAATAGGAGTATCAAACGACTTTTCATTTTCAGTTTTTTTTTGAGCAATGTAAATATTAGTGTACTTGATTATGTTGATTATGATTTCCAAAAAAATGATTTGGAAGAAACATTCAAGCCTTGTTTTACAGTTCTTAGCTTGGTTCTTGGGACCAGGAAGAGTTTTTATAATGTTTTTTGATTTGATCCTCGATGTTATTGAAACTGGTTTGTTAGCCCAAATAGTATCATTTTCCCTCTCAATGAAAACTTCAAATTTTGCATTTCCTGATCTCTCTTGTCACACTGATCTTCGTCAATCAGGTCGTGCATTGAGTTATGCAAATCTTCCTCTCAGTCACTGCTGTGTTCATCTTGTTCAATGACTTCAGGTTCAAAATTATATCGTCTTGATCGTCAATTTACTCTTCTTCATCCGAATCCTTCTCAAGAAGTCGATGTATATGTATCTTCCGGGTTTTTGAAACGTGCTCTGACATGAGACCAATACATGCAATATGCATAGTAAAAATGTGAAATCTGATATGTGACGTCACGATAGTGACGTATTTGGAGTATAGTTTACTGAATTGTGAAAAAAATAATTTGAATTGTGAATACCTACGAAAAATATAAAATCGGTAATTACATTTCGTTGCAATGGCTGAAGAAATATCACAAATAGGAGCGTAACTGGTAATCTACCGCCAATATTCGACTGTACAAGTTTGGCGGTGGCTGAGACAATTCAACATGAAAAGTAGGTAACAACGACACTTCTATCTAGTGTCATATTAAGTCAATTAGGAATACAAAGCACTTCCACCCTCCTTAACACTTGCACGCAAAAGTTTGCGCGTTATTATAAATAAAACGGTAAATTACCGCCCACGCGCCCGGATGAAGGTTAAAAATACCAAACTACCGTAATATACCCGAACCCTACAGTTATTTCAGAATATGAAACGGAATTCAGTAGTATGTGAAGTTGTTATTATTTTTAACATTAGATTTATGAACAATTTTTTTTTAGATTGTTGGAATAGGGCAACTAAAGTATTATTTCTCTTCCAAGTAAAACAATAAGAGGAAACGTATCAAAACTTATGCAACGCTGACGGACAAATTAATTACTCTTCAACCTGCAAGTTATTGTAAAATACAGTGGACGCCGCTTATTGGAATCATGGTTCAAGTTATCATTCGAGTATTATTATCACTTTCACGAAGAACGGGCTGAAGGAATATGACTACAAGCAAAAAATATCCTTTATTTCAAAAATTGGGTTTATGTTATTAATTATTTTTCTGATGTTTTCTTCTACCGAAAATGGAGTCCGTTTGCAGTTACAAGCATTTTTTTAAATTTTTCACACAAATCGGGGAACCACCCAGACTTGACTGGTGTATTATAGCAGAAAGTTGCCAGAATGTTGACAACGCACTATGATTTAATCTGTTCTATTTTAAAATTTCACAATATGCGACATAAAAAATGTTTTTTGATAAAAATAATTTTTTGTGTTTTAATATTTTTAATTATGTAATATATATTTATAGTAATAAGTACTCTAATTAATGTGTTTAATTCACATGTGGTCGGGTAAATTTTACATCTAAATAAAGAAATTTTTACACTACAATATGTATTTAATTTATAGGTATAGTGTATTACTAAACCCTAGATTAATTTAAAATATACCCTAATTGGTGTTTTAATTCAATCTATTCATCTAAAAAGTACTTATACTAGAGTTAATAAATTATCTGTTTAGTGTGTTTATCTAATATAATTATACACAAAATAGTGAAAATTAATTTAAATTTTCATTTTATTTTAACACTAAATTTTGTTTTGTGTACCCGAAATAAGGTTAAAATTTTAACAAATTTTGGTGAGCTCTTTACACTACACTTGATTAAAACTTTTAGTGAAAAATTTACACTAAATTGAGTGGACCTATATTAACACAAGCTAGTGTTTTTTAGTGTAAAATATTTACTCTGTAATTTTTACTGTGTAAATCCGAATATTTCAATTAAATTACTATCAAGTCCAAAATTAAAATTAACCCCAATCAAACAAAAATCACTCATAAAAAAAATTCAAATTTAATCATTGCAAAAAAATCCAAAAATCTCGGCCGCGGCCACTTTCGATCAAAAATACTCTCAATCAAAATTCGAATCACAATACTCAAAATAATTTCACTATTTCAAAAAAAAGATTTCTTACAAAATATTAAAAATCCACGGAGCCAAAAGTCAATCAACCACTCTGGCGGCCATCTTCTGCAAAAAAGCCCCTACTTTTCTCAACCTTGTAACAAACCGCCCATAAATTCGCAAGCATAAACAAAGGTAATTTATGCAAATTTAGCATAAACGCAATAAGCGACCGATCAAAATCTTTTATTTTATATAAGTTACCTTTTTCAAATTGCGAATATAAATAAGTAAAACGTAATTAGTTAATAATTATACAATTAAGATAAATATGTAAAAAGGATGGGAAGCGCATATTTCAAATTATATTAAAACGGGTTGACGAATTTAACCTAAGGACTTAAGAGGGATTCATGAATTATGGGACAGATATGTCTTTTTAAAAACTAATTAGAACTAACGAATTTTGACCTTATTGACTCTAAATTTGAGGAAACCGAACATACAAAGTTCAAACTTACACTAAAAAAAAGCGTAATCTTTTTGCTAGAAAAATCTCATGTTATGTGCCAAAAATCTTGCAAAATAACTAAGAATTACGTTATTAAACTAAAAATCAATTAAGTTGAGAAAAACTATAAAATTAATTTTTAAATAAACACATTTTAAACCATGA
This sequence comes from Cantharis rustica, assembly GCA_911387805.1. Classification (NCBI taxonomy): domain Eukaryota; kingdom Metazoa; phylum Arthropoda; class Insecta; order Coleoptera; family Cantharidae; genus Cantharis; species Cantharis rustica. The sequence goes on from OU426879.1 coordinate 45,790,393, forward strand.
AAGTTAAACAAACCAGTCACCTCAAAACTTTTCTAAAACTATATAGTAAAAATTCAAATTATAAATAACTATTGGAAATCACTGGTTAAAACTTAAAAATAAGGGGAAGATGAGAGCAAATTCATTAGAATATCGATTTGAAGTGACCGTCTCGACAACTAATTGATATGTGTTAAAAGATTTACCTTCACAAACAGTGAATAACAAACATTCTTCTAATAACGTACACACAAGCTTGAAATTCAAGTCAACTTTTTGGGTGCACTGATTTAAATTCGACGTTCGCGAATATTTTTGCTAAAATTCTTGATTACAATCAATATATATGTTAACATTCTTTTCTTGTTATTAAAAAGGCGATCGACTTGGTAATAATCCTACGTCTCCGATCTTCAATTTAAAAGTTTGAGCCCGGCTTATAAACAGGCTCTGGTGGCAGCGAAATTAACCTTCAGTTAACACACAACGGCGGCGATTATTTAATTAATCAAAGCCTACCCGTGTTACAACCTTTCGCCAACCTTACATTTACAATATAAAATTAATAAAATTTACAAATTTTCATCAAGGGCCTAAACCATTTTGTAACACGACAGTATAATAATTATTCTGTTTCATCACCGTGCCGTGCCGTACCAATCGCCACTGATATTATGATCTTAATATTCATATTGTTTTACTCTAGCTCATACTAGGTTAAGTGATTAGAGATGGTAACACAAAGCTACCATAAAAATTCCTAAAAATATTATTATATTAAAATTTATGCCCTCGTTAATAGAAATATATAATTTTTTGGATTTTTAATTTTAGTGAATTTATACGGCGAAGGAAAATCGAAAAAAGAAATTTCAAAATATTTAAAAATTTCAAAGACTACTACATAGGAGTAGGACTTTAAAGTACACCACAAATTAGACAAAAAATTAATGAAATTATGGTAGGATTTGGCGTAAATTGCGAATATAAAAACTAATTTTTGAGGATCATTTAAAAATACGCGTAAAACCAGCCAAAATGTGCAATCGTACATTTCATTTATTAAAGAATTTTTGGGTATAATTTAAACTTGAAAATTACAGATGTAGAAAACAAAGAACTAGGAGAACTATTAATTACCCGGGAGTTGTCAGTTAATTGTCAGTTGTCAGTTGTTAGTACGATTAGATGACTAGATTTTAGGGTGGATCCGAGATTTGCGGTGGTTGCGTTTGTTTTAACTGGCTCTACGCTCCAGGCCGTTTTGATAAACTCCTGTACTCACTAAAAATATCCCCCTGGACCCGTCCTACTCTGCGAATAAATTTATAACATTATGTTATCAGTACTGATGCTGCAATCTAATTGTGAATCTAAACGTAATCGAAGATTGACGATACCTGAATTGCGTACAGAACTTAATCGGTGCTATAAAAATTCCGTTTCTGGGAGTACAGTAAAAATCAATTAATGCGAATGTTGGCCGGGCTGCCAAAAGAAAATCACTTCTAAAATCAAAAAACAAGAAGATGCGACTACAGAGAGCACTTAGCTTATAAGAATTGGACAGCAGAATAATGGAATTCTATGTTGTTGAGCGAACATAATCCAAGTTTGAAATGTTTACTCAAAAACGAAAAATTTATGGTACTCACTGCATCGAAAGAAAGTTACAGGACTGTATTGTACCTCCGTTATGGTAGGGGAATGCTTCTCGGCGTCTGGCCCAAAAACAGGCGAATTCACATGTTAATAATTTAAAATACTACTAATTTTATTAAGTTTGGGTAATTAAATGAAACATTCAATTTTAGCACACCTTGATAAAATCGCAGGGAAGTCCACAGTAAAGTAAAATAAACATAATATGAAGATAAATGAAATGGATATACTCGACTAAGAACATTGGAGGTCTTTTATAATATAATAAATAATATGAAAATATCAAGTTGGTATTTATGTTAGTAACCTTCCATCTGTTTTACATTCGTAATTTTCGACTAGTAGTCCGGTCAATCTAGACATTCGAAGGTACACTAATTCCCAAAAAGCTGAAAATTGGTAAAATTGTTCAAAACATAATTATAAATGAAATTTAAAAAGTCCTCATCGATCCGGTACGTGGAAAAAATTTATTCGACGTCAAAGGTAAAAGAAATTGTTTTTTTGCGATTTTCAGCAAAACGGTAAGTTTTATCATAAAATTATCTCAGACAAAAATTGTAGATCATGTAATTATCTATAAAAAATGTATCAATACTTTTTTCCTAAGAAATGAGTTTATGAATGTTATCACGTTTATGCAATCGTTTCTGTTGGTCTTTCGCATCACAAAAAAAAATTAAAAAATAGTGTTGATGAAAAGTTCAGTACCGGCTACAGACAATATTTTCGTAAAAACGATGAAGACAACGTCCAGGACAATGACAGGTTTGACGACGATGTTAATTCGAATGGCGATGATGATGAACTACATTGAATAAATTCTGTTTTTTTCGTATTTGTACTCTTTTTTCTCTTAATTTTAAGTTAACTTTTAAACAAGTTATGACTTTGGTTTTAACCATGTGAAAAAGCATCTCAAACTCAATCCGGATCGGCAAAAAAATTGAAAATGAGTTTTTAACAGCTAAGACCCCTTTTTTCGTAGACCAAGTCACATATATTGAATATAATTAATATAATATTATAATTCAAATATTTTTACTTATATTACAGCTTCAGTGATGTATGTATTGTAATGATATTTCTTTTTGCAATGCGTGGTAAACTTCAAAATAACCACCAATCTCTACGGCTTCCAAGTCGGAGAGCTAAGACTTCTCAGGAGCGGGTTCAAAATTCCAAAATAAATTACCAATCAACGAAATCCAATTTAAATAAGATTCTGATCAATCCAAAAAATTTAATAAATTCTCCAAATTAAATCCTCTTCAAAAATAATTAAAATAAAAATGCATGTCCAAAAATTAAATTATTCCAAAATAAATTCTTGTTTCGTAAATAAATTCAAATTTAATTCAATGTAAAACCTTACTGCGCTCGTACTTTTAACTTTTACGCGTATCCAAATCGCCTTGTTATCACCATCTGGCCACACGCTCGTACAAATGCAAATGTAACTTTTAATTCTTCCAATTTTAAACCAATTTCAACTTTAAATAATTCAGATCCAATTTTTAATTTCAATTGCTCTTTCCAAATTTTACCAAATCAATTAAATCAATCCAAACTACTAATTCAATCAAAACCATCAAATCAACTACCGCTCGGTAGCAAAATTATCCAAAAATTACGCAATAATGCATTCGCATCAAAATTCACTTTATTCAATCAAAAATAATTCAGTACTCACAAATATCATTCACAATTTTAAACTTATATCAAAAAAATCTCAATAATCGCCTCGAGCTAACATGACACAACATGCTCGGGCGGGCGCTGTCGGCGCAAAAGCCAATATCCTCGTCGATTCGCCTCCACCTGTCTAATTCTCCAATCTTACAACTTAAAATTATTTAAAACAAAATAAAACTTTCATCAAAATGTACGGGGTAGGTGCGAATCCTCTTTTTCACCACAGTATATACGTGGCGTACGTATGCATATGATGACAATTCCAACTTTTCCAACTTTTTGAATCGTTATATCTCAGAAACGGTGGCTCTTAGGAAAAAAGTATTCATTCATTTTTTATAGATAATTATATGATCTACAATTTAGTCTAAACTTATTTTATGATAAAACTTACAGTTTTGCAGAAAATCACGAATACCAATTTTTTTGATCTTTGACCTCGAATAACTTTTTTTCCACGTACCGGATCGATGAGGACTTTTTAAATTTCATTTATAATTATGTTTTGAACAATTTTACCAATTTTCAGCTTTTTGCAAATTACTGTACCTTCACTCTAATTTTTTGTACTAATTTGACCGGACTATAGGTTATTTTAGAGTTTTATTAGGAATCTTACTTGGACAGAAAATGAAAAGATCAAACTTTTGGAAGCTCTCCGAAAATATGGAGTTCACAATTTGGAAGTTATAGCAGACCATGTTGGTTCCAAAACAGTTGCAGAAGTTAAGTATGCAATTTACTTATACGAAAATGCCGCCAGAGAATCTCTGAAAGAAGTTCGCTCTGCAAGTAGAAATGCACCAATTGATCAATGAAAAATAATGAATAAAATAAAAATAATAAAATAAATAAAAATAGTGATGATTATAACAAATATTGAATCGAACAAGTTCGATTCGAAAATACAAAATTGCTCCTCACATTTCAGTGTATTCTGCCAATATCAAAAACTGAACTATTAGCAAAAATATATTCAAATACAAAGATCTAAAAATATCGTTTTTTATCATTTACATTAGCAAATATTTTTGTGTAAAAAATTTAGATTTGTGTTTATTTTCAAAATAAACCAGTTACTCAGACTACGTCAACATTATTGATCTAGGCAGTTCAGGGTTGACAGTTTAAATTTTTGATGATTTTGTGATATCAATAGTCAAAATTTTAGTAAAATGAAATTGAAAGAAACTGATGAAACCAAAAATTCAAACAAATCCGAAGAACCAGAAGATTGCTGTGGCAAACCAAAACGGAAACGACGCTGCGATGCTGGAAAAAAACGGGGACCAAATAAAAAAAAGCGTGGCTGCCCTCGTCCTCCATCGTGTGGTAGACTCTGATAATGGAGAAATGTCTGACAGTAATTAAATGGCTAATTGCAGAAAGGGGACATGTCACATTTCCAAAAATGTTCAGGAAATAAAAAAAACTGTGTGATTACTTAAAAGTCAATCTTTTTTATTCAAATTTTTGGCAAGACATGCCTTAGAAGATCTACTTCGAATTAGGATATAATGCATTTAATTTTTGTTTTCTCAATTAGATCAACTGCCAAATTAGAGATATGGACATGTGTCTTTTCTGCAGTAAAAGACAAAAAAATTATTTTTTTTTAAGTATTTTATTAAAAAATAGTAAAAATACAGTATTATTCATCGTTGTCTTCATTGTCCTTAATTGGCTACGCTGTAATTTCTTTCCAAAATCCTTCATAAGCACCTGGGATGAATTTGATCGTATTTTTTATATCAGCCATCTTCTTTTTATTAATTAATCGGATTCAGATAAATTTGCGTTTTTAATGACACCAATGTATTTATTTAATATTATGAATAATAGGTTAAGATAACATGTACTATGTTTAACCGACAGACTAGCAGTTTGCTATCATTTTACTGCAAAAAAAATTATATGTCCTGGACAAGTCCTGTTTATGTAGTAACTGAATTCTTTAACAGCTCACAGTATCAAGAGGAATAATATAATATGTTACATTTTTGCAGTACATTGTGCGTCTAGGCATCTAGATTAGCAAAATATCAAAATTTCAATTTCATAAAAAATGTGACATGTCCACTTTCTGCAGTTAGCAATTCAATTATTCATCATGTTCCACAATTTCACTCGACTATAAACGTCGCCGTAGAAATTATAATCAACGCTACCGTACCTCTAGAAATTAACCTAATGTGTATTAATCAGTGGCGGCTCGTGAAAAATATTTTTGGGTGTTCTGCATTATAAAAATAGTAAGATATCAGTAAAATGGCAATCTCAAAAAATAAACTTATTGCACATTTTTAAATATTAAACATACAACACTAATCTAGAATGTAGTACTTTATATCATTTTACATTTTTACAATAAATTGCAATCCTAATTTTCGAAAAAATTTTATTAAGTACAGCTTATGAGAGAAGTTGTGTTAAAAATATTAGTAATATTTCATTTTATTTTTTCTTCATTTAATTCATAAGCATTTATTTTATGTACTAGTAGGTATAAGATACTTTCTTCGATATTCATAATTTCAATTAAAGTTCATAACGCAAGATGTGTTTAAAATAAAATCGTATATGTTCGTAAAACCAGAACTGCAATATGAGCAGAACGGTTGTACGTACCATGGTGGGTTCTTCCTATATCTTGTAATCTGCGAGTTTAATAATAAACATTATTGTAGAAAAAACCTACATAATTTTAATTTTACTGATATTAATAATTAAACGTAATTTGATTTCGAGTTTCTAATATAGGATCTGCCAAGAAATAATTTTACTTCTATTTTGATAATAGTATTTATAAGAGACTTGGTAAAATTAAAATTTGTACTAAATTTTCAAATTACACTATATTACGAGTATTAAACTATTGCATTTTATTGTTTAAGAATGTTGTTGAACAATCAATGAACAAAAATCAATTTACTAGTTGTTTTCATAAGTCAAATTTTAAATTATATCACAAAATACGACATGTAAAACTGCAAAAAGATGCAGCACAATTTGTAATGTATACCGTGGTGTTGTGGTGATGTTAGGATAGTCCTAACACCACGATGTATACTGACATGGATACGATTCCACCCGATAGCTCGCATCATTTCATGTTCAGAATCATTTCCAGCACATCGAAGTTAAACAGTGATTTCGAAAGCGTAACGGACTTGTATTAATTATTACAGTACTTATTTGACTGACTCAAGGCAACATAAGAACCGCTCTTTGAAACCAAAATTGATTATTCAATTATTGAAATAATTTGAAATATGGTGATTATACTAATAAGTAATAATTAATTTGGTACACTTCGTTCTTATTTTTGGCGGTTCTGCAGCTCTGCAGTTCCTATGGTAGAACCGCCCCTGGTATTAATATTATGAATAATAAAATTTATATCTTTAAATTAAATTTTACTTCTAGCTTTGGATATTTAACATTATTTGACTAAAAAAAACATTGTAATTCTAAAAAATCAGAATTTGTCCAATTTGGTCAAAAATTGGAAGGGATGATTATTTTTGTGCCTTTTTGCAAAAATCAAATTTTAACACGCTATTTTTGCAATTTTCTCGAAAATAAAGTCCCGCAAAAAAAATGTTAAATAGCAACCTAGATTTAAACCTTTTATTGTCTAAAATCAACGGCTTTCGAGTTATGAATTAAAGTAAGTAACAAAATGTTGAAAACTCGCGTTTTTTTTGATTTTTTTCGTAATCCTCTATCTTTTAAACGAAACATTTTACAAAAAATCTGACGCCCCGTTCCGAATAGGAAATTTAACGGACTACAACTTTTGTCTAGTAAAAATTTTTGAAAAACCAATCCATTTCACAGAAAATAATAACAAGGCAGCTACAAAAAAAATTAAATTCACGAAATTATTTTTTTTTGTAATATTTTATCTAAAATAATTATGTAGATCACTAAAAATCTTTTTATTTCAGCTTTTTTTATCCTTATTTTAACTAATCCTAATTTTAACAATATACCCGGTTTGAAACCAGAGCTTTTTCTCCATTTCAGATAACAATAAATAAAGTTGGTTTCAAACAACAAATTCAAAGTTAGAGAACTTTTAGAATAGAGTGTATTGTATATTTTTATTTAAACAAAAGAAACCAGTTACGCAGGCTACGTCAACGTTGTTGATACGAAGCTGAGCGGTGTTGACAATTTAAATTTTTGATATTTACTACCTGTTTAAAATTTTAGTGAAATGAAATTAAATAAAATATCGAAACCCAAAGAAACCAATAAAACCGAAGATGCAAATAAAACCGAAGAACCGGAAGATGGCTGTTGCAAACGAAAACGACGCTGCGATGCTGGAAAAAAGCGGGGGCCAAATAAAAAAAAGCGTGGCTGTCCTCGTCCTCCATCGTGTGGATCGTGTGGTAGACAGGCAGTAGACTCTAATAATGGAGAAATGTCTGACAGTAATACCACAGAATGTAATACATCACATTCCTCAATTCGTGGTTCCCCCGATAAGAAACGTCGCCGTAGAAATCCTAGTAATCGCCGTAACACTAAAAATTAACCTAATGTGTTGTCGTGGTTCAAAATGGTTGCGACCCACCCTGTGCATATTGATAAAAATTTTGTTTGTAAATAATTTTGAGTTGCAAGACTATAAAATTGGACAGGTGGGGGCGAACCGACGAGGAAATTGGTTTTTTTGCCGTTGAGCCGCGCGAGAGAGCGAGCGGGCCGATTTATGGCTTGTTAATTTTTGACTCAAGTGATTTATTTTTGAGATTTGTGATATTTTTGAAGTTGTGAGTTATTATTTTTGATTGAATAAATGATTTTGATGCGAATGCATTAATTGCGCAATTTTTGGATTGATTTTGATAAATTTGGAGTTTGGATGATTTTTATGAACGGCTACCGAACGGTAGAAAATTTGGATTGATTTGATTGATTGGATAAAGTTTGGGAGAAGCAATTAAGGTTATAAATTTGAATTTAAAATTGGAAAGTTTGAAATTACATTTGTTCGAGCGTGTGGTAGATAAAAGATAAGCCGACGATTTGGATAGGCATAAGTTCGAAAGTGTAAGCCCATTTAAAATTTAACATAAAATTATATTTGAAATTATTTATGATTATGGATTGGATTTATTAATTATTTTTTTGAGAAGATTATTTTCGAAGAAATTATTTGTTTTGCATTGGATAAAATTCTTTTTAGTTAATTTGAAAACGCAGGAACCCTTCACCCTTGAAAATTCCCAACTGCTCCCGCAAAGAGTTGACTCGAGTAAATAAACAGTGCGGCTAGAAAATAACATTACATCTTTTTGGCACCACGGCGCAGGGACGTTTCGTTTTTTTTTTTGAAATAGTCTAAGATGGATAACATATTAGCCTTTTTAAAGGAGCAGGACAAAAATATGAGGGAGTTAAAAGAAAGCATAGCAAAAATTGAAACAAAGTTAAATGAACAAGACAAAAAGCAGGACAAAAACACAAAAGAGTTAAAAGAGAAAGTAGAAGGGGTTTTGAACGAAATAAAACAAAATTTAGTTACTATGGAAGGGGAAATTAAAAACACAAATGCAAGGGTTGATCAGGTTGAGTTAGAATTAGGTAATATAAAGGTGGATTTAATGCCATTAAGAGAATTGGGGGGAAATTTAAATTTGAAAGAAAAAAGATTAGAAAAAGAGATTAGTGAAAGGATGGAGGAATTAACAAGGGGAGAAATTCAAAAATTGACAGGGAAAATAAATGAAATGGGGATAGAAATGAAAAGAGAATCTGTAGGTAATATGCAGGAGGAAATAAAAAAGGCCACCAAGACCTTGCACAAAGATATTTTTGACCAAGTTATAAATAAAACGGTAGAAAATGGTGCACTATTAGAAAAAGCTGAAATAATAAATGAGATAACTCAAAGGGATGAAATAGTGGAAATCAAACAAACAGTACAGTGGCATGACCACAATATTGAAAAATTAAAAAAAGAAATTAGCACTAATCAAGAAACAACTAAAGGGGAAATTGATGCACTTAGGATGGGAAACCAAACGTTTACATTCGGTCCCATGAATAGTACGATGGGCAAAACAATACAGGGAATGTCATGTTGTTTCAGTAAAGATCAAAAATTAAAATTTTATGGGCATTCATTAAATGGGTTAAATCCGAAACAGTTCATTAAATATGCTAGACCCATTGCGGAATTGGCTGATCGCCAACAGTTGAAAACCCTCATAGGGACAATGTTAAAAGGAAATGCGGAGGAGTGGTACGGAATCGTACAAGAACAGTTTCATACTTTTGATCAGTTTTCTAAGTTGTTCTTATCAAGGTACTGGAACAATAAGGGAGTGGGTGTAGTATTTTGTTCTGTTCGGCACCCACAAGGAAATATGAGTGAGCGTTATGTTCAAGAAACCGTTAAATTTTTGAGACTTCTTGTGTATCGTGATCAAACATCATGGGTCAATTATATTCCGTTAGTGGAAAAGTTTATAAACGACACGCCGAGCTCAGTTACTGACTATTCTCCCCGGTTCATTATGTTCAACGAACATCCAGAAAGACCATGGGTTGTGGACCAAGACATCGATTACTATGAAATATTAAAACAAGTTAAACAAAAATTAAAAAATAAAAGTGAGAATTACTTACGTAGGGCTAATTCAAAAATAAAAAAGAAATGTTCATTTCAAGTGGGTGATTTAGTCATTATTCGAAGTCTGAGAGTAGGGATCAGGTCTAAGGACCAATGTCAGAAACTGCAACTTCCTTTTGAAGGCCCATATGAGGTAGACCACGTTAACGAAAACACGTATTCTCTTAAATATCCAGACAGTGGAAAGATCAGGGGCAAATTTCACCTTGATATGATTTACGCTTATCACGACGCCGATGAAACCATGGGACGAATTCCTAAAATTGGAATTAAATTTTACAATAATTTTGCATCTATTAAATAGAAAATTTTAATTTCGTTTAGTTATAAAAAGAGGGGAAGAAGTTTAATTTAACAATGAATTTTAATTTAGTTTATTTATCATTTTAAGAAAGGGGAAATTTAGTTTAGCAGATAATTTTGTAAAAAAAAGAAGAAAATTTTTATTATTTGAGGTAGTATAATACCTGATCACCACGAAGGGTTGTTTCAAAAACAATTTGCTGTCCTGGCTGTGCTCTCTCCATCAAATTATCTTCAAAACAAGGGGAATAAAGATGTCGTGGTTCGTTAGGTTTCTTTTGCACAATTACGATGTATTTTTGACTTCTTGCAATAACTTTGTTTTGACGAAATCTGCTGTCAACTTTATACCAGAACTTTCAATTGCCATTATCATAGGTTTGTATTCATCAGTCAATCCTGCGAGTAGAAATATTGCTAACCATTCATCATCTATAGCAAACTGAATGTTAGTCAATTTCTGTGCGGTGCTCATTATCTTGTTGACATAATCTTCGATGGAATCGCTATTTTCTAAACTAGTAGTAACCAGAGTTTTCATTAGGTTAACTTTTCGCGATAAGCCGGAATCGTTAAATGCGGACTGTAACTTTTCCCATACATCTTTTGCGGAAGTTGCGTTTTCAATATGCACAAAATTGATCGGATCAACCATTAAAATTATCATTGATTTAGCTTTCACTTCGCGTCGTAGATTAACAGCGGGATCTGTCGTCGGATCTTTACCTTCAACACAACTCCATAAATCTTCCAGTTCAAGATATGTTTTCATTGCAAATCGCCAAGTGTTGAAATTTTCTCGTCCTATCAATTTTCCAATCATTGATATACCGTTGTTTGCCATCGCGCTCGGAAAAATGTATAACTCTTGTTAATTACAATCACAAAGGGTTCGGTACAATTTTTTTTTTATTTTTTTGCGATGGCCTGAACAAATCTGTATTTTTAGAGACAACTATATGCTGGGCCCATAACCTTTTGCACAATTACGATGTCTTTATTAGATAGAACAACTAATTATTCACAACTATTCATTTACCAACATATTCTATAAGTACATGTCAAATATCAATAATAAACAACAAAACAGCCAACTTTATCTGAACTCTATCAACCAGCATGTTTCTCATTGGTTAATCCCAACAGTTTCTCTCTGCCCAACGCGATAGTTCGGGTCAATTTTGTTAAATGTCTGCAAAATAAAAAGGTTTGTTGAGGGGAAAATTATAAAAGACCAAAATGATACTCACACACGACACATTTACACCTAATTATTTTGTGATAAGTTAAGGGAACAGCTGTGCTGCGCGAGTGCTACCGAATGGTGATACCTGCAACTAAATAAATACAATAACTTGCGAAACATCCGGTACATAGAAGATAAAACTTACAATTTTTCAAAAAGACGACGAGGTTTGCAGTGCCCTTTGGATAAGCTCGCTTCCTGCGATAAGCCCGAGTGAGGTGGACGTGAAATTTTACGTCTAAAAATTTGGATATTTGCGATTTATGAAAAGCTACACCTTTTTGGAAAGCGAATTTTGTGAATTATTATTCGAGGCCGTTTTGGAAACAGTAAGAGCAATCATATTGTTTAATTTGGATGATTCCTGAGGATTTAAAGATATTCACATGTGATCAAGTAAAATTAAAAATTACAAGGACGACGCCATTTTTATAAAACTGGAGATCGACAGAAAAGTCAATGAAATTGATTTTTTTACTTACCGTAATTTTTATCTGTTTATAAGGTGTTAAATATCGACAAGAAGCGATTAGTCGGCACAATACGACGAGGTATCACAAAAATTTGAGGACGCTAACCGAATTGATTGTTAGAGATTGCACACTTAAAAAAGACGACCTGGTGGCATACAGCAGCAACAGATAAATGCCATTTGCGGCCATGATACAATAAAGTTTTAAGATATGATACTAAGGAGTCTCAGTTACGTTCGGTTCTGCGCAGAACGTCACGCGGTAAGGACACGCCCACTTTATTTAAATACAGATATGGAATTTATACGGCAAATAAGGCCAATGAAATTAAAATTTGTGATTATTTTTAATTTTAAATCACAAATAAATTATTCTGCCATCATAAGGAAGAAGGCAGTGTTTGTTTAGAAATGGTTTAGGTATGGCAGTAAGTACATTTTCTTCAAAATTGAGCTATTTTTATTCATAGCTTTTTACGCTGATTTCAAAAATATAAATTACTCAATTTTGAAAAAAATGTATTTACTGCCTTCTTTCTTATAACTGCAGTATTGAAATAAAACACATTTAGTAATAAGATTATAAAATAATATTTATTTAATATCCTAAAAAACAGTTTCTCACAATAAAACATAACATTCATTAAGAAGCCAAATTAACCAGAAGGCATACATTTTAAAATTTTATTTCATTTTACTGACTATTTAATTTTACAAACTATATTAAGCCCTAAATTTTATTTTATATATTGTCAGATTTTTATTTCTTTTCTTCGCTTCAATGTTTCATCGTTAACCTTATCATACAAGTAGATTGTGCGAAATTTTATTTCATCGAATGACAGTATACAGACTTTTTTCATATTGTTCATCTCTTGCAGTTTGATTACATTAAATATTGGTTTCAAGATACCAGGTAAAATTTAATTTTTTTTCGACCACGATCGAAGTGTTGATACAGCTGGAAAAGGATATCCTTTTTTTAGCAGCAACCTATAAGCTCGAAGATCAGCGGAATGAACAACGATTGCTTTAGATACATCTTTAATTGACCATCGTGGACGTCTTTTGGGATTTTTAAGCTTTTTGATTTGCTCAGAAGTAAATAAACTGCTCAGAGCTTCGACCTCGCTTTCCAATCGTACAATCTTCTTCTTTAATTCTGCTATGATTTCATTACGGTTATCAACCTCTGTACTACTTCTAAAAATATTAAGAATATGTAGGCATATTATCACTTAATATAATAATTTAACTATAATTATGTTAATATTAGATTTGCTATAATAAAAATAAGAATTACCCTATATCTTTAGTCAAAATATTAGTTTGATGTGGTGTTTCAAAATGATTGCGACTCACCCTATGCATTTTGGTGAAATATTGGCTGTAATAGTTAGGTTGTAACATTGTGGAATTTGTTGGGTGGGGATCAATGACAGGAAATTAGTGGCTTCTTGGGCCAACTATGGCCGACAGCGGGTGCGAGACTTTGTATGCCCGCTGAGTTTTGATAATTTTGATATTTGTAAGTAATATTTTATTTTGATTTGATATGAATAAAATGGATTTGATGCGTGTGCATTATTTCGTTGTTATTTTGGAAGCACAATTTTGAGATTTGGAGTTGGTTTGGATTATTTGATGGTTTGCTACCGAACGGTAGTGTATCGACTTGGCTTGATTTGGATGATTAAATTTTGGAAAAAAGAATATTTCGAATAATAAATTCGATTTGGATACTTGAAATTGAAAAATTAAATTTGCATTCGTAGGAACGAATGTCGATAGTGATAAGCGGGCGATTTGGATAAACGTTAAAATTAAAAGTACGAGCCCAATAACAATTTAATATTTGCATTACATTGAACTTAAATTGTATTTTACATTGTGAATTGGTTATTTTTGGAGGAGCATTTTTCTTCCGTCGTTAATGAGAGCGAACAGGTGAACTCACCCCTGACGATACTTGCTCGACGACTGAAAAAGCTAGTCGTGGTAATTTTTTTGGTTTGTGGTGAAATTAATAATTGTTAAAATTTCACATCACTTCAAATTCAAAAATTTATTTAACGTTGGATTGGAACTGGAGTTGGATTATATTGGATTAGAATTATATTGGAAATACATCATTTCAACTGGCGCCCAACGTGGGGCTTAAAATTTTTGAAAGTTTCAATTTAACTAAATTGACGTCCCAACGTTTAGGGGCATTTCAGTAATTCTGGTATAATAATAAATATTTAAAATAATTCAATTTAAAATTGGGTATTTTTATAAATTAAGATTGATAAGTTTTCATTTGCTCGTATGATAAACAAAATCTATCAAGGTCAATGATTTTACTTGCTATCTTTCCATAAATTCAAAAAGCATTGACAGATAATATAAAACAAACAAAAATGGAACAAATTGACATAGAAGATAGTATATCAACGGGGAATATACGAGAAAATGAAACAGGTGGAAGCGGCGAAGAGATCAGTCCCAATTTTGAATCTCCAATGTATGCCAGCACACGACGGGGCACGCAGGTAGATGTTGAAGAACAACCAAAAGTAACTAAAGCACAAATAATGCAAGCACTTAACCAGCAAGTATGGCGTAAAGCATGCAAGGGCGGTCTTGTGAGCGGGAAACCGCGGTTCCAGTCCTGGTCACGCCGCCGAATGCACTGTTGTGAATTTCTGTACAGATTATTGTAAAAAGATTTATCCGTAAATAAATGATATTATTATTATTATATTCAATGTATAAAAAATATTTATCTGTTATTAAATCATATATAAAAAAACTAAGTGGTAATAAATGCAACACATAATAAAAAAAAAAAAAAAACTGAAGGATTATATTGGATTAGAGTAATATTTTTAAAATTTCACATCATTTCAACTGGCGCCGCAACGTGTGGGGCTTGAACCAGCTAGCCGTGATAAATTGTCGTCCATACTGTGGGGCTCGATTAGATTCAATTTCATCTAAATTGGAAAATAACAAACAAAAAATGGAACAACTAGTGAAAGTAACTAAAGCAAATATTATGCAAGCACTTAACCAGCGAACGAGTGAACTTATGGAATTGTTAAAATGTATGGATGACAAAATACAAAGAGAAACTACAGAAGAAAGAATATTGAGAGTTAAAAAACAAGAAGCTGAAAGATTAGTAATTCTAAAACTGGAAGCAACAAAACAAGAAGCTGAAAGACTGGAAATTGAAAAACAAGAAGTTACAAGACTAGAAGCTGAAAAATTAGAAGCAACAAAACAAGAAGCCATAAAATTGGAAATTGAAAAATTAGAAGCAGCACAACAAGAAGATAAAAGATTAGAAATGGTAAAACTAGAAGCAGAAAAACGTGAAACTGTAAGATTACAAGCGCTAAAACTAAAAATTATAAGACAAGAAGCTGAAAATTTAGAAGTGGTAAAAGTAGAAACTGAAAATTAAAATTTGGAAGGCAAGAAGCTACAAAGCGGAAAGCTATGAAAAAAAATGAGAGAACTTGGAAGTTTTGGATGAGTCGGAGGAGGAGAAGAAAGAAGACACCAGTGAAGTGGACGCCCCAAACCAGGATCAATCTTTGGAAGATTCGAAAGAAAAAATAAAAGAAAAGTGAACAAAACAGAAGGAGATAGTAGATAATGATAAATGAAAAATTATTTTTGAAGAGATAAGCCTTTTTTATTTTATTTGATTTTTGAATTTGGATTTATTTTGCTTAAATATTGTAATGTTGTAGATAATATTTTTTTTTAGATTTATTTTTGAAACACGCACGGATTTCTGCGAATTTTGTTTAGAGCTGCGCTCAAAACAGCAATTAGCATCGGGGGTTTGATGTGGTGTTTCAAAATGATTGCGACTCACCCTATGCATTTTGGTGAAATATTGGCTGTAATAGTTAGGTTGTAACATTGTGGAATTTGTTGGGTGGGGATCAATGACAGGAAATTAGTGGCTTCTTGGGCCAACTATGGCCGACAGCGGGTGCGAGACTTTGTATGCCCGCTGAGTTTTGATAATTTTGATATTTGTAAGTAATATTTTATTTTGATTTGATATGAATAAAATGGATTTGATGCGTGTGCATTATTTCGTTGTTATTTTGGAAGCACAATTTTGAGATTTGGAGTTGGTTTGGATTATTTGATGGTTTGCTACCGAACGGTAGTGTATCGACTTGGCTTGATTTGGATGATTAAATTTTGGAAAAAAGAATATTTCGAATAATAAATTCGATTTGGATACTTGAAATTGAAAAATTAAATTTGCATTCGTAGGAACGAATGTCGATAGTGATAAGCGGGCGATTTGGATAAACGTTAAAATTAAAAGTACGAGCCCAATAACAATTTAATATTTGCATTACATTGAACTTAAATTGTATTTTACATTGTGAATTGGTTATTTTTGGAGGAGCATTTTTCTTCCGTCGTTAATGAGAGCGAACAGGTGAACTCACCCCTGACGATACTTGCTCGACGACTGAAAAAGCTAGTCGTGGTAATTTTTTTTGGTTTGTGGTGAAATTAATAATTGTTAAAATTTCACATCACTTCAAATTCAAAAATTTATTTAACGTTGGATTGGAACTGGAGTTGGATTATATTGGATTAGAATTATATTGGAAATACATCATTTCATTATATAGGATTGTTATCCAGAATAACATTCACCCTCGGGAGAGTTTCTACTGCTACTACCAACACCGTTTCTAACAAATTTATAAAATAAGCCATAAGTAAGTATTTCTACTTGAATTAAAATAATAACTATACGTACTTACTCTGTTTGAATTGATCGTTCCTTTAAAAGTACATTAACCAAATTGGAACGTTTCTTTTTAGCAATCCGCTGTTGCCTTTGAGATGTAGAAGCAGTAGTAACAAAAGCTGATGGTTTCGGTAGATTTTCAGTAGGAATCACTCCTGGCTTAATCAGTGGGCAATTCCTTGGGATAGGACATCCCAGAAGTTCATATTTCAAGTTACGAGCATAATCAGTCTTTAAAATGCATTGAGCACACTCTTGAATTTTTCACGTTTACATTGTCTTTACGACTACAAGCTATTTTCCAAGCCTTACAAAGTCCCGGGTCAGTCGGAAAACGAAAAAACAGCACATCGCCTTTGTTATAATGTTTGGCTCCATCGTCCATATTACAACCAAATATTGCACACCGCATTATTAATGTAAGGTAAATTACTGATTCAGAACAAATCACAAGCAAAAACAATAACAAAATTGAAAAAATTCGAAACCGTTCTGTGGGCGCGCACAGAAAACCGTATGCGTTTGAAATGTTACTTACCGCGTGACGTCACAATTAAGCAAGATGGCGCTAAACCTGCGCAATATCATACCTGGTAATTTATTGTATCATGATTTGCGGCAACAAGCGAAACAAGGTGGCGATATACCAGGTAATTCACAAGTTGTTTACCATAGTGAAATTGACTATTTATTTCAAAATTTTTATTATAAACTTTTTACATTTGCATTATAATTTTTGTCGACTTACATTATTTACACTGCAGCGTATGTTAGCGAAATTTAGGATTCTTTTAGTTTATTTAAATAAAATTTCGCAACCATACGTCGTACACATTCACACACAGGGTCTTAGAGCGGAATCTGTCGCTAAAAAAAAAAATTGTTCTCTCAATAAAATCTAGTTTCTCGTTATTCAGGATAAAAGTATTTTTATTTATCGTTTCATTAAAAGAAGGAAAAAGAGATATCTAAGGAACCCACTATTCTGTTTAATCTCATGCTCTCGGCTGCAATAAGTTAGTCGGGAAAACATTAGCTAGTGCCGGACAGGTATAATATAAAAATTTACGAAATCCCACTACAGTGTACTATATAAACATTAAAATTTATATATTTAAATGGCATTTTACTTCTAGCCCAGAACATTCAGCATTTTTGAAAAAAATATTGTAAATCTGAAAATTGGCTTAAAGAATCTTCAATCATTTAAAGCTTTCTGAATATCAAAATGTGTCCAATTTGGTCGAAAATTGATGGAGATTTGATTTTTAAGTTATTTTTTGCTATTTTGAAAAAAGCAAATTTCGACGCGCTATTTTTTCAATTTTTTGTCGGCCGGATTTTCAAAATGTTAATCACATAATCCTTTTGAATCTTCGGGCTAGTACTTTGAATGAAGAAAGACTTGATTAACTTTCTATAAAATTATTGAAACTATGTACATTATAAGTAATGCAAAAAAAAATTTTATATAAGCTTAAAAATAAATGTATTTTTTGTTTGTGCACTGTCATAACTTAGCTAATGATTATCATTTCAGCCTTTTTAGTTTCTTAAATAAACATATTTTAAAATTACTTGTTTTGGGAAAATTTCGAAAAATATCTGAAAGTTTCAGTATTTTCAAAATGACGAATTTTTCGGCAGAAAATAAAATGTTTTTTTAACTTCATATGAGCTTTTTTGTGAACTAAATTACATGTGTTGAAAAATCGTCATAAGATATACGACGCTCTTGGGCTAAAATTAATGCGCTCCTCTTCAAAAGAAAATACACAAATACAAAATAGAAAAAGTCAATTTATTACTATTATCCTAAACGAAAACATAAAATTTATACAAAAATAAAAAATATATACAGGGTCTCTCCGGATACACTTTACATAACTCTTAGGTGGTGATAGAGGACATTTTTCTAAGAAACATTTTTTACAAATTCTTTTTTATAAATTCAATCCTTCGAGAGTTATGGCTCTTTAAAACATTTTTTTTAATTTCCACTTTCACGTGGCCATCCCCCGGAAAGTATTAATTTTTTATTAAAAATAGATTAGTGCTTTTTTAAAAAGCGTGAAGTAATCTACAAACTAGATTTAACCATTTTTTGTCTAAAATGAACGGCTTTCGAGTTATGAATAAAAGTAGGTAAAAACATGTTGAAAAATTTGAGCTCTTTATATTTTGGTTTGTTTCAAAACTCTGTATCTTTTAAACGAAACATTTTACAAAAATTCTGACGCCCCATTCCGGATAGGAAATTTAAGGGGCTATAACTTTCGTCTAGTAAATTTTTTTGAAAAACCAATATATTTCACAAAAAATCAGAAAATAATAAACAAGGCAGCTACAAAACAAAAAATTAAATTCACAAAATTTTTATTTTTATTGAAAAATTATTTTTACCACTGACTGTTTTTTTCAAAAGCACAGGGTATATGAAGTTACTATGTACAATCTGTGTTTATTTATTTATTTATATATTATATTGCTATGCCCCCAACTTTGCAAATTTATGTATTTTCACTTTCTTGTGAAATTTGCTGAGGTAACACAGATTATTTAATAGCTATGAGTTCTTCTTCAATTGATTAATTTAAATTAAATTGAAAATTTCTGTCGCGTAAATATTTAATTTCAAAATGTGCAACATTTACCTTGTAATGTGTGGCCTTGCAAGCCTCCATAGTATACCAGCTGGCTTCAGTACGCCTGGTTAAGCAAATTTGCGATGGTAACTTTAATGCAACGAATATTTTCTGCTTTCTTCAAGTTTTCCACTTTATTGGCACTTCACCTTATTAATTTAAATAAAAACATCAAATCAACTTAACTCATTTTATTGATTTTAAACAATTAACAATTTAATTTTCATTGCGGGAATAATGTTCGTCCGCTCGTCTATTCGACGTCAAGGCCTCTGCCCAAGTCTCTTACAACCTACAACCTTCAAGCCCCACTCTCTTTTCTTTATACTTCTCCCACCTTATCTACAGCTAATAATTTAACAGACATTTTTTTATACAATATTATAAATAAATAAACAATAAAACAAATTTAAACTTTAAAATAATTTACAATATAATTGAATTAATGTTTTTATAGTTTCAAAACACGACAATATATATTGTCATGTCCCTGGCTATGTTCAAAACTTATATAAAATTTCGCTTACTAATTAATTAATCCAAATGTACTGGGCATTCATTTTTAGTAGCAATCGACTCTTCAAAGTTTTATAAATTGTAAATTAAAATTTTAAATTTAATGCTCACTTTTGTTAGTTTTCTTTTATTGCATGTGGTATGTGGTGTTATGCAGCTGGCTTAATCACGCCTGGTAACACAAATTTTGTTGCGATGCAATCCACCTTTGCATCGACCAAATTGTCACAAATTCTTCCTCTTTGCCAATCCACTATCGCACTTCACTTTAATTAAAATAAAACAAAAACTCAACTTAACATAATTTATTTATAAAATAATAAAAGCAATTTTCAATCATCGGGTATGGCAACTTCCGCCAGGCACCACGGCCTTCGCCTAGTTGTCCTTGCATCGACCTGCTGGTCCCACTCCTACTCTCACTTCCCCTACCTTTTATTTTCATCAAAACTTAACAACTTTATACAATGTTTTAAATAAATAATAACAAAATTGAATTTTAAAAAATTATTTAGAAAATAAATCAATTAATGGTTTTTTTTTGTTTCGAAACACGACAATATGTTTGTGTCACCGTATCTCCCGAACGGTTACAGGCAGCAACGTACATTTTTGACAGCATGTTTGTAAAGACCAGGGGAGTGTTCCTGGCTGGTCAAATACAATTTTCACCCATGAGAAGAAATTCTATCTCAGAAAACTATCTCTACACTCTCCCCCCCCAAACCCCAAAATTTATGCACTCGCCCCTGCACAATCCTCTGTATTAAATAACTAATAACTAATATTAATATAAATTTACTACCATTTTGGCTGAAAATTCACCACCATTATGGCTGTTAAATTCATATCATTCGCTAACTATTCGCGCTACCATATCGGCTGACTGGATCACGAAGCGGTTTAAAACATATATTACTTTCTCTATACATTTTGACAAAATATACTCCAAAAAGAGTGAAATAAAATAAAAATTAAAAATTTTGAAAACCCCTGACTGTAAAAAAATTCTAAAAATAAAAATTAATATTAAAAGCACCTTACTTTAAAAACTATACTGTTCCCTTTAAAAAGAAAAAAGCAATTTTTTTTCTTCGTTCAACAACAAATTCTCAGACCCCCCCCCTCCCCACTACAAAATTTAAACATTAATTTTGAAGTCAGGGGAAACGGAGAATGTTTAATATGGAATGTATAAACAGGTTTCGTAAGTGGAACAAATCTCCGTTTCCGCCGACTTCAAAATTAATGTTTAAATTTTGTAGCGAGGGGGGGGGGAGGAGTCTGAGAATTTGTTGTTGAATGAAGAAGAAAAAATTGCTTTTTTCTTTTTAAAGGGAACAGTATAGTTTTTTAAGTAAGGTACTTTTAATATTAATTTTTATTTTTAGAATTTTTTTACAGTCAGGGGGTTTTAAAATTTTTAATTTTTTATTAACTAAGGTTATGACTACCCTCATTTTCAATACACGGTTTTGATTGTTTTAAAAGATGTATTAATTAAAAAAATAATTTTTCAATAAAATTAATTAATTTAATTTTTTGTTTTGTAGCTGCTTTCTTTATTATTTTCTGATTTTCCGTGAAAAGAATTGGTTTTTCAAAAAAATTTTACTAGACAAGAGTTGTAGCCCGTTAAATTTCCTATCCGGAATAGGACGTCAGAATTTTTGTAAATTTTCGTTTAAAAGATACAAGAATTTTGAAAATAACCAAAGTAAACAAATCTCGAATTTTTCTTCATTTTTTTACTTACTTTAATTTCTAACTCAAAAGCCGTTAAGTTTAGACAATAAAAGGTTTAAAATTAGTTTGTAAAAAATATTTTTTTTTTAATTTTAATATTTATTTTTAAAAAAGAATCCGACGAAGGCTGATTAATTTTTCAGGGTTTAAAATAAATATTCACTTCGAAATTAAACGAGAAATCTGGAATCCATTCCAAAATCAATTTTTCCAAATTATTTCAATTTTTATAACATCATGGAAACAAATAATATCATACGAATTTAATAAGCACTAGAGATAATATTATATTATATATTTTTTCAAAATATAATTTTTAATAATTTATTCCAGTAATATTCTACTAATATTCCAGTATCTAGCCTGGTAATTCAGATCACAATTTATTGCAAAAAATGAAATGCTGTAGTTCAAACCTTGTTTGGCTTATCTTAGGCTTAAACTTCCAACTGACATCGAAATACCGACCCTTAAACCTAGCAATCGTGATTGATTTGTCATCGTCTGTATTGTAGTGATATTTTTCATAAACCACTTTTCCTTACCACGCACGGCGTAGCTCTGATATGCGAGAGTAGAGAAACTTTTTAGGGTGGTAGGTTCAATGTTCGTTAAAAAAAATCTTAATACCAGAATTCGATTTTAAATTATTTGCAGTCGAAATTATTTTAAGCTGCAAAAATTTTTAAACTTGATCAAGCATCGAACTTATAATTTCAAATTATCAACCAAATTTCTTCTAATCCACACGTCGCTCTTTTAAATATAATTTCATACACAGTAAAAAATTTTGTCGTGTAAAACATCTAGTGTAGTTGGTAAATAATTTAGTGTTAATTTTTAGTGTATAATTTCTCTCTACTTTATATTTCACACTAAAATGATTAATTCTAACTAGACGCTAAAATAAGCGCTATGTAGAGTGAATCTCAACCTTGATAGATCGAATCTAGTAGGTGTTAGGTGACATTACTATAATTACCGATGATAAAAACGCAAAAATGGCACATTTTATCAAAGTTTGTTGCCGGTGATTCCCGGATAAATAAAAACGTTGACCATTTGCTATTGAAGATTACCTCCGTGTTAATATAAAATTACATTCATCCGAGTGCAGTGAGCAAGTTAATATTGTTCTAGTGTTTCAGTTCAAATATTTTTTTAGTGTTGGAAATTAATGGAAAATCGTTGGAATTTAACGTATTAAAAGAATTTCCAAGATTTCTCCATCATTCGTGGTCTGTAAGTTTTATTATCTTTATGTGTTTGTACTGTTACTGAAATATAAAATTTTGCTTTAGATCGAGGAAGATTTTCAACAATTATATCCAGGTATTCAAATAAATTTTGAAGAGATATTTGGTCAAGATATAAGATAAAATTATTAAAAATACCAAACTACCGTAATATACCCGAACCCTACAGTTATTTCAGAATATGAAACGGAATTCAGTAGTATGTGAAGTTGTTATTATTTTTAACATTAGATTTATGAACAATTTTTTTTTTAGATTGTTGGAATAGGGCAACTAAAGTATTATTTCTCTTCCAAGTAAAACAATAAGAGGAAACGTATCAAAACTTATGCAACGCTGACGGACAAATTAATTACTCTTCAACCTGCAAGTTATTGTAAAATACAGTGGACGCCGCTTATTGGAATCATGGTTCAAGTTATCATTCGAGTATTATTATCACTTTCACGAAGAACGGGCTGAAGGAATATGACTACAAGCAAAAAATATCCTTTATTTCAAAAATTGGGTTTATGTTATTAATTATTTTTCTGATGTTTTCTTCTACCGAAAATGGAGTCCGTTTGCATTTTTTTAAATTTTTCACACAAATCGGGGAACCATCCAGACTTGACTGGTGTATTATAGCAGAAAGTTGCCAGAATGTTGACAACGCACTATGATTTAATCTGTTCTATTTTAAAATTTCACAATATGCGACATAAAAAATGTTTTTTGATAAAAATAATTTTTTGTGTTTTAATATTTTTAATTATGTAATATATATTTATAGTAATAAGTATTCTAATTAATGTGTTTAATTCACATGTGGTCAGGTAAATTTTACATCTAAATAAAGATATTTTTACACTACAATATGTATTTTATTTATAGGTATAGTGTATTACTAAACCCTAGATTAATTTAAAATATACCCTAATTGGTGTTTTAATTCAATCTATTCATCTAAAAAAGTACTTATACTAGAGTTAATAAATTATCTGTTTAGTGTGTTTATCTAATATAATTATACACAAAATAGTGAAAATTAATTTAAATTTTCATTTTATTTTAACACTAAATTTTGTTTTGTGTACCCGAAATAAGGTTAAAATTTTAATAAATTTTGGTGAGCTCTTTACACTACACTTGATTAAAACTTTTAGTGAAAAATTTACACTAAATTGAGTGGACCTAAATGAACACAAGCTAGTGTTTTTTAGTGTAAAATATTTACTCTGTAATTTTTACTGTGTAAATCCGAATATTTCAATTAAATTACTATCAAGTCCAAAATTAAAATTAACCCCAATCAAACAAAAATCACTCATAAAAAAAATTCAAATTTAATCATTGCAAAAAAATCCAAAAATCTCGGCTGCGGCCACTTTCGATCAAAAATACTCTCAATCAAAATTCGAATCACAATACTCAAAATAATTTCACTATTTCAAAAAAAATATTTCTTACAAAATATTAAAAATCCACGGAGCCAAAAGTCAATCAACCACTCTGGCGGCCATCTTCTGCAAAAAAGCCCCTACTTTTCTCAACCTTGTAACAAACCGCCCATAAATTCGCAAGCATAAACAAAGGTAATTTATGCAAATTTAGCATAAACGCAATAAGCGACCGATCAAAATCTTTTATTTTATATAAGTTACCTTTTTCAAATTGCGAATATAAATAAGTAAAACGTAATTAGTTAATAATTATACAATTAAGATAAATATGTAAAAAGGATGGGAAGCGCATATTTCAAATTATATTAAAACGGCCACAAAGTTTCACAACTTAAGTGGTTGACGAATTTAACCTAAGGACTTAAGAGGGATTCATGAATTATGGGACAGATATGTCTTTTTAAAAACTAATTAGAACTAACGAATTTTGACCTTATTGACTCTAAATTTGAGGAAACCGAACATACAAAGTTCAAACTTACACTAAAAAAAAGCGTAATCTTTTTGCTAGAAAAATCTCATGTTATGTGCCAAAAATCTTGCAAAATAACTAAGAATTACGTTATTAAACTAAAAATCAATTAAGTTGAGAAAAACTATAAAATTAATTTTTAAATAAACACATTTTAAACCATGAAAGTTAAACAAACCAGTCACCTCAAAACTTTTCTAAAACTATATAGTAAAAATTCAAATTATAAATAACTATTGGAAATCACTGGTTAAAACTTAAAAATAAGGGGAAGATGAGAGCAAATTCATTAGAATATCGATTTGAAGTGACCGTCTCGACAACTAATTGATATGTGTTAAAAGATTTACCTTCACAAACAGTGAATAACAAACATTCTTCTAATAACGTACACACAAGCTTGAAATTCAAGTCAACTTTTTGGGTGCACTGATTTAAATTCGACGTTCGCGAATATTTTTGCTAAAATTCTTGATTACAATCAATATATATGTTAACCTGATTTTGGGCGATGCAACAAAAATGTCATTCATGAGTTTTCACTATTAGAAAAGTCAATTAACTGCAAAAATTTGCCAATTTTTCAATCAAAATCGAATATGATTATTCCCTATCCATAACAACAATTAAAAACGATAATGCCAATTTTTATAATTAAAAATCTAGTTTTTGTAAACCAAAAATTTGTCAACGAATACACATCAACCTTATTGACATGTATTCCAAAATTTCATATAAATAGAGCAGGGTCCCTTAAGGCACCAGTTCATCTCCGACAAGACGCGTAATCCAACCTGCCCGTTCGTTCCGGGTATTAAATAAAAGTGTTGTGCTAATTCATAATTAAATTTTTTTTTTAAGTATTCATAATAAGATTTTAATTTTTTTTTAAAAGTGTTCATAATTAAATAATTTTTTTTTCTAAAGTATTCATAATAAAATTTCATTTTTTTAGTATTCATAATTGAATTTTAATTTTAATTTTTTTTTAGTGGTTCAAATAATTTTTCTTTTAAATCTTTTTTTTGTTTTGTTTTGTGCGCTTTCCAACGACTAAAAAGGTAATGACCAAATTTTTATATTTAAAATTGTATGTTTTTTTTTATTTAGGTGAGTCCCAACGATTTCAATGTAATTTTTATCTTTATAACAGAAAGTTAACTTGGTAAATTAATTCTCAGCAATTATTTTTTTTATTATATTTTATTTTGTAATTATAATTTTTTTGTATCGTTTTTTTCATTATATTTTTTTTTGTGTTAAATAAATTAGTTGTGATTTACATGTTCTTTTTCTTTTCTTGTTATTAAAAAGGCGATCGACTTGGTAATAATCCTACGTCTCCGATCTTCAATTTAAAAGTTTGAGCCCGGCTTATAAACAGGCTCTGGTGGCAGCGAAATTAACCTTCAGTTAACACACAACGGCGGCGATTATTTAATTAATCAAAGCCTACCCGTGTTACAACCTTTCGCCAACCTTACATTTACAATATAAAATTAATAAAATTTACAAATTTTCATCAAGGGCCTAAACCATTTTGTAACACGACAGTATAATAATTATTCTGTTTCATCACCGTGCCGTGCCGTACCAATCGCCACTGATATTATGATCTTAATATTCATATTGTTTTACTCTAGCTCATACTAGGTTAAGTGATTAGAGATGGTAACACAAAGCTACCATAAAAATTCCTAAAAATATTATTATATTAAAATTTATGCCCTCGTTAATAGAAAAATATAATTTTTTGGATTTTTAATTTTAGTGAATTTATACGGCGAAGGAAAATCGAAAAAAGAAATTTCAAAATATTTAAAAATTTCAAAGACTACTACATAGGAGTAGGACTTTAAAGTACACCACAAATTAGACAAAAAATTAATGAAATTATGGTAGGATTTGGCGTAAATTGCGAATATAAAAACTAATTTTTGAGGATCATTTAAAAATACGCGTAAAACCAGCCAAAATGTGCAATCGTACATTTCATTTATTAAAGAATTTTTGGGTATAATTTAAACTTGAAAATTACAGATGTAGAAAACAAAGAACTAGGAGAACTATTAATTACCCGGGAGTTGTCAGTTAATTGTCAGTTGTCAGTTGTTAGTACGATTAGATGACTAGATTTTAGGGTGGATCCGAGATTTGCGGTGGTTGCGTTTGTTTTAACTGGCTCTACGCTCCAGGCCGTTTTGATAAACTCCTGTACTCACTAAAAATATCCCCCTGGACCCGTCCTACTCTGCGAATAAATTTATAACATTATGTTATCAGTACTGATGCTGCAATCTAATTGTGAATCTAAACGTAATCGAAGATTGACGATACCTGAATTGCGTACAGAACTTAATCGGTGCTATAAAAATTCCGTTTCTGGGAGTACAGTAAAAATCAATTAATGCGAATGTTGGCCGGGCTGCCAAAAGAAAATCACTTCTAAAATCAAAAAACAAGAAGATGCGACTACAGAGAGCACTTAGCTTATAAGAATTGGACAGCAGAATAATGGAATTCTATGTTGTGGAGCGAACATAATCCAAGTTTGAAATGTTTACTCAAAAACGAAAAATTTATGGTACTCACTGCATCGAAAGAAAGTTACAGGACTGTATTGTACCTCCGTTATGGTAGGGGAATGCTTCTCGGCGTCTGGCCCAAAAACAGGCGAATTCACATGTTAATAATTTAAAATACTACTAATTTTATTAAGTTTGGGTAATTAAATGAAACATTCAATTTTAGCACACCTTGATAAAATCGCAGGGAAGTCCACAGTAAAGTAAAATAAACATAATATGAAGATAAATGAAATGGATATACTCGACTAAGAACATTGGAGGTCTTTTATAATATAATAAATAATATGAAAATATCAAGTTGGTATTTATGTTAGTAACCTTCCATCTGTTTTACATTCGTAATTTTCGACTAGTAGTCCGGTCAATCTAGACATTCGAAGGTACACTAATTCCCAAAAAGCTGAAAATTGGTAAAATTGTTCAAAACATAATTATAAATGAAATTTAAAAAGTCCTCATCGATCCGGTACGTGGAAAAAATTTATTCGACGTCAAAGGTAAAAGAAATTGTTTTTTTGCGATTTTCAGCAAAACAGTAAGTTTTATCATAAAATTATCTCAGACAAAAATTGTAGATCATGTAATTATCTATAAAAAATGTATCAATACTTTTTTCCTAAGAAATGAGTTTATGAATGTTATCACGTTTATGCAATCGTTTCTGTTGGTCTTTCGCATCACAAAAAAAATTAAAAAATAGTGTTGATGAAAAGTTCAGTACCGGCTACAGACAATATTTTCGTAAAAACGATGAAGACAACGTCCAGGACAATGACAGGTTTGACGACGATGTTAATTCGAATGGCGATGATGATGAACTACATTGAATAAATTCTGTTTTTTTCGTATTTGTACTCTTTTTTCTCTTAATTTTAAGTTAACTTTTAAACAAGTTATGACTTTGGTTTTAACCATGTGAAAAAGCATCTCAAACTCAATCCGGATCGGCAAAAAAATTGAAAATGAGTTTTTAACAGCTAAGACCCCTTTTTTCGTAGACCAAGTCACATATATTGAATATAATTAATATAATATTATAATTCAAATATTTTTACTTATATTACAGCTTCAGTGATGTATGTATTGTAATGATATTTCTTTTTGCAATGCGTGGCAAACTTCAAAATAACCACCAATCTCTACGGCTTCCAAGTCGGAGAGCTAAGACTTCTCAGGAGCGGGTTCAAAATTCCAAAATAAATTACCAATCAACGAAATCCAATTTAAATAAGATTCTGATCAATCCAAAAAATTTAATAAATTCTCCAAATTAAATCCTCTTCAAAAATAATTAAAATAAAAATGCATGTCCAAAAATTAAATTATTCCAAAATAAATTCTTGTTTCGTAAATAAATTCAAATTTAATTCAATGTAAAACCTTACTGCGCTCGTACTTTTAACTTTTACGCGTATCCAAATCGCCTTGTTATCACCATCTGGCCACACGCTCGTACAAATGCAAATGTAACTTTTAATTCTTCCAATTTTAAACCAATTTCAACTTTACATAATTCAGATCCAATTTTTAATTTCAATTGCTCTTTCCAAATTTTACCAAATCAATTAAATCAATCCAAACTACTAATTCAATCAAAACCATCAAATCAACTACCGCTCGGTAGCAAAATTATCCAAAAATTACGCAATAATGCATTCGCATCAAAATTCACTTTATTCAATCAAAAATAATTCAGTACTCACAAATATCATTCACAATTTTAAACTTATATCAAAAAAATCTCAATAATCGCCTCGAGCTAACATGACACAACATGCTCGGGCGGGCGCTGTCGGCGCAAAAGCCAATATCCTCGTCGATTCGCCTCCACCTGTCTAATTCTCCAATCTTACAACTTAAAATTATTTAAAACAAAATAAAACTTTCATCAAAATGTACGGGGTAGGTGCGAATCCTCTTTTTCACCACAGTATATACGTGGCGTACGTATGCATATGATGACAATTCCAACTTTTCCAACTTTTTGAATCGTTATATCTCAGAAACGGTGGCTCTTAGGAAAAAAGTATTCATTCATTTTTTATAGATAATTATATGATCTACAATTTAGTCTAAACTTATTTTATGATAAAACTTACAGTTTTGCAGAAAATCACGAATACCAATTTTTTTGATCTTTGACCTCGAATAACTTTTTTTCCACGTACCGGATCGATGAGGACTTTTTAAATTTCATTTATAATTATGTTTTGAACAATTTTACCAATTTTCAGCTTTTTGCAAATTACTGTACCTTCACTCAAATTTTTTGTACTAATTTGACCGGACTATAGGTTATTTTAGAGTTTTATTAGGAATCTTACTTGGACAGAAAATGAAAAGATCAAACTTTTGGAAGCTCTCCGAAAATATGGAGTTCACAATTTGGAAGTTATAGCAGACCATGTTGGTTCCAAAACAGTTGCAGAAGTTAAGTATGCAATTTACTTATACGAAAATGCCGCCAGAGAATCTCTGAAAGAAGTTTGCTCTGCAAGTAGAAATGCACCAATTGATCAATGAAAAATAATAAATAAAATAAAAATAATAAAATAGATAAAAATAATGATGATTATAACAAATATTGAATTGAACAAGTTCGATTCGAAAATACAAAATTACTCCTCACATTTCAGTGTATTCTGCCAATATCAAAAACTGAACTATTAGCAAAAATATATTCAAATACAAAGATCTAAAAATATCGTTATTTATTATTTACATTAGAAAATATCTTTGTGTAAAAAATTTAGATTTGTGTTTATTTTCAAAATAAACCAGTTACTCAGACTACGTCAACATTATTGATCTAGGCAGCTCAGGGTTGACAGCTAAATTTTTTGATGATTTTGTGATATCGATAGTCAAAATTTTAGTAAAATGAAATTGAAAGAATCTGATGAAACGAAAAATTCAAACAAATCCGAAGAACCAGAAGATTGCTGTGGCAAACCAAAACGGAAACGACGCTGCGATGCTGGAAAAAAACGGGGACCAAATAAAAAAAAGCGTGGCTGCCCTCGTCCTCCATCGTGTGGTAGACACGCAGTAGACTCTGATAATGGAGAAATGTCTGACAGTAATTATTCATCATGTTCCACAATTTCACTCGACTATAAACGTCGCCGTAGAAATTATAATCAACGCTAACGTACCTCTAGAAATTAACCTAATGTGTATTATATTATGAACAATAAAATTTATATCTTTAAATTAATTTTTACTTCTAGCCTTGGATATTTAACATTATTTGACTAAAAAAAATATTGTAATTCTAAAAAATCAGAATTTGTCCAATTTGGTCAAAAATTGGAAGGGATTATTTTTTTGCCTTTTTGCAAAAATCAAATTTTAACAAGCTATTTTTGCAATTTTCTTGAAAAGAAAGTCCCACAAAAGAAATGTTAAATAGCAACCTATAGTCTGTTTTTTTTTAAGAAAAATATTGGAATTTGTACTAAAGCGACGACCTTGAAATGTAAACCAATGAAATTGCTTTGACGTTAGACTATATTTACAATAAGGAAATTTTTGCGATTGAAGTGCTATGCGTGTTGCCTAAACTGAACCGAGATCGAATAGAC
Source organism: Cantharis rustica (assembly GCA_911387805.1). Taxonomy (NCBI): domain Eukaryota; kingdom Metazoa; phylum Arthropoda; class Insecta; order Coleoptera; family Cantharidae; genus Cantharis; species Cantharis rustica. Next base: position 45,821,425 of record OU426879.1, read on the forward strand.
GTAGTTATTTGGTTATAACCAGGGCTCGGAACTTTATGCGCTAAAAAACAATAAAATATGTGCATACGTATGCGCTAAAAAATAGTAAAATATGCGGTATAATATGCAGTAAAAATTAGGATAATATTATGCAAAATTTATACAAAATTTTGCTTAATCTTAAAATGACAAATAAAGAAAGTTGTAACTGTGAACATTTATTGAAGAAACAAAATCAATATTAAAAATAAAAAATAAACTTTGGAAAATCAAAATAATACATTATGCAACCAGAGAATAAAGTGACTAATTTTTGACCAGAGGGTCAAGGTTTGTTTGCACGAGGCTTTAGCCGAAGGCAGCAATTACCTTCAGGTTAAAAGCCACTTTATCCCCGAGGACCATATACTATTTTTGCAATTGCGAAAGGTTAAGTAGAAACTCTACCAATTACGAAACTTAAAGCAAAAGTTTCAATTTTTTAAATCAAATTTTTTCTAGTAGTCATGTTACAAGTTTAGTAAAACTTGGTTTAATTTATAAACGATGTTTAAAAACGTAGGTGTTTTTAAATTATTTTAATACCAACATACAAATTACTGCTAAACTAGTAAAAATAAACAGTAATTTGTATGGTTGGTATTAAAATAATTTTAAAAAACTACATTTTTAAACGTTGTTTATAAATTAAACCAAGTTTTACTAAACTCGAAATTAAACTCACACTGTACAAGTGGCCGGAAATCAACAAAATATGCATATGTTCTTAAACCTAAAATATGAGAGTTTGTCTAAAAAGTAACGAAACATGCAAAATTATGCGACAAAAACTTTTATATTTGACATGTAGGTAATATGAAACGAATTTTTGACTAACCACAATTGCAATATGCACTTTTCAAACAAATATGTAAAAGCCTAAGGTTCCGAGTCCTGGTTATAACATTTCGCTTTTTTGTGGTGAATATTTAATATTATTACAAGATTAAGGGCCGTTATATTCACCTCCTCGTAAAGTGTCTTGTAGTTATCTGTTCGATAACTTTAAAAGTGACTTGTAAAAAATTTGGGTATATTCAAATAAATATATCTGTCTTGTAACTACTTGCAACTTATTACGCATAGTTGATGTTTTCTTCGAGATAGTACAATATTGAATAGGAGATAGCGCTATTATATTCTCAAGATAGAAAGAGATAGTATTTTGACGTAATTGTGACAGCTGAAGTTTGTAAATTTTTACAAGTAATTTACAGCCGTGGTCATAAAGGCACCCTATAAAATCACGGATTTTTAACCTTTTCAGACTCAGGGTACACTATAGTGTACTCGCGTTTTATTAAATTATTTTGAAGTTTATGATGACAAACTTATATGTTAGATAGAAATTATTTTTTGAAAGAAAGAATTATTGAATTCCTCGTAGTTCTTTCATTGAAAAATGATTGCTATTTAGCATTTAAGTCTGTCACCAACTACAAAATAATTTAATAAAAGGTACACACCCTGGGTTTAAAAGGGTTAACTAATAAACTTGACAAAAATATTTTTAACAGGTAGTTGTAACCCAGATGCAATTATAATGCATAATTTAAAAAACTTGGCACGATGTAAGTTATTATTTTGATCGTTATTCTGCATATCTTCCGTAAAAATTCGTGAAATCTGTTTTTAGTATTATATGAACGGAAATATATAATATTTTCGTCAATTTCGTCTAAGATCAGATAAATATCGTCGATAAGACACATTTTAAAAAATTATAAAATACAAAAAATACACACCATTTATAAATTTTAAGTTCAAATCTCACTTGTAACGTTTTACTTGGTACTCCAAGTGACTTGTAACTTATCTTACTCGTAACTCGTATTTACGAGACGATTGCCGCTATTGGTAGGTGAATATACGTTTACTAATAACTAAGTTCCTTGTAACGCTATTAGCCACTTTACGAGGAGGTGAATATATCGGCCCTAAGTACTATTTAAATTATATGAAGTTTCCCGGTGTACATTAGACCTTGCAAACGACACGCCATATTATTCATATCTTAGATCGACTATAGATTTAAACCTTTTATTGTCTAAAATCAACGGCTTTCGAGTTATGAATTCAAGTAAAAAAGTGTTGAAAATATCAGTTTTTTTTGATTTTTTTCAAAACTTATCTTTTAAACGAAACATTTTACAAAAAATCTGAAGCCCCATTCCGGATAGGAAATTTAACGGACTACAACTTTTGTCTAGTAAAAATTTTTGAAAAACCAATCCATTTCACAGAAAATAATAAACAAGGCAGCTACAAAAAAAATTAAATTCACGTAATATTTTATCTAAAATAATTATGTAGATCACTAAAAATCTTTGGATTTCAGCTTTTTTTAACCGTATTTTAACTAATCCTAATTTTAACAATATACCCGGTTTGAAACCAGAGCTTTTTCTCCATTTCAGATCACAAAAAATAAAGTTGGTTTCAAACAACAAATTCAAAGTTAGAGAACTTTTAAAATAGAGTGTATTGTATATTTTTATTTAAAAAAAAAGAAACCAGTTACTCGGGCTACGTCAACGTTGTTAATACGAAGCTGAGCGGTGTTGACAATTTAAATTTTTGATATTTACTACCTGTTTAAAATTTTAGTGAAATGAAATTAAATAAAATATCGAAACCCAAAGAAACCAATAAAACCGAAGATGCAAATAAAACCGAAGAACCGAAAGATGGCTGTTGTAAACGAAAACGACGCTGCGATGCTGGAAAAAAGCGGGGGCCAAATAAAAAAAAGCGTGGCTGTCCTCGTCCTCCATCGTGTGGTAGACAGGCAGTAGACACTAATAATGGAGAAATGTCTGACAGTAATACATCGCATTCCTCAATTCGTGGTTCACCCGATAAGAAACGTCGTCGTAGAAATCCCAGTAATCGCCGTAACACTAAAAATTAACCTAATGTGTACTATATAAACATTAAAATTTATATATTTAAATGGCATTTTACTTCTAGCCCAAGACATTTAGCATTTGATCTAGAAAACAATATTGTAAATCTGAAAATTGGCTTAAAGAATCTTCAATCATTTAAGGCTTTCTGAATATCAAAATGTGTCCAATTTAGTCGAAAATTGATGGAGATACTATGATGCCATTTTGAGAGAAGCAAATTTCGACTCACTATTTTTGCAATTTTTTGTCGGCCAGATTTTCAAAATAAAAATCGCATAATCCTTTTGAATCTTCGGGCTAGTACTTTGAATAACGAATGACTTGATTAACTTTCGATAAAATTATTGAAACTATGTACATATAGATATAAGTAATGCAAAAAAATTTTTATATAAGCTGAAAAATAAATGTGTCTTCTTTTATTGTACACTATCATAACTTAGCTAATGATTATCATTTCAACCATTTAGTTTCTTAAATAAACATATTTTAAAATTACTTGTTTTGGGAAAATTTCGAAAAATGTCTGAAAGTTTCAGTATTTTCAAAATGACGAATTTTTCGGCAGAAAATAATGAAATGTTTTTTTAACTTCAGCTTTTTTGCGAACAAATTACATGTGTTGAAAAAATAATGTTACCTAATTTATGTCATTTTTAACATAACAGAAATTGCCAGCGCCGTCCTAAGATAAACGACGCTCTTGGGCTAAAATTAATGCACCCCTCTTCAAAACAAAACACAAATACAAAATAGAAAAAGTCAATCTATTACTATTACCCTAAACGAAAACATAAAATTTATACAAAAATAAAACATATATACAGAGTCTCGCCGGATACACTTTACATAACTTAGGTGGTGATAGAAGACATTTTTCTAATAAATATTTTTAACAAATTCTTTTTTATCAATTCAATCCTTCGAGAGTTAGTCCTCTTTAAAGCATTTCTTTTAATTTCCACTTTCACGTCTCACGTGGCCATCGCCCGGAAAATATTAATTTTTTATTAAAAATGGATTAGTACTTTTTTAAAAAGCGTGAAGTAATCTACAAACTAGATTTAACCAGGGGCGGTTCTACCATAGGAACTGCAGAGCTGCAGAACCGCCAAAAATAAGAACGAAGTGTACCAAATTAATTATTACTTATTAGTATAATCACCATATTTCAAATTATTTCAATAATTGAATAATCAATTTTGGTTTCAAAGAGCGGTTCTTATGTTGCCTTGAGTCAGTCAAATAAGTACTGTAATAATTAATACAAGTCCGTTACGCTTTCGAAATCACTGTTTAACTTCGATGTGCTGGAAATGATTCTGAACATGAAATGATGCGAGCTATCGGGTGGAATCGTATCCATGTCAGTATACATCGTGGTGTTAGGACTATCCTAACATCACCACAACACCACGGTATACATTACAAATTGTGCTGCATCTTTTTGCAGTTTTACATGTCGTATTTTGTGATATAATTTAAAATTTGACTTATGAAAACAACTAGTAAATTGATTTTTGTTCATTGATTGTTCAACAACATTCTTAAACAATAAAATGCAATAGTTTAATACTCGTAATATAGTGTAATTTGAAAATTTAGTACAAATTTTAATTTTACCAAGTCTCTTATAAATACTATTATCAAAATAGAAGTAAAATTATTTCTTGGCAGATCCTATATTAGAAACTCGAAATCAAATTACGTTTAATTATTAATATCAGTAAAATTAAAATTATGTAGGTTTTTTCTACAATAATGTTTATTATTAAACTCGCAGATTACAAGATATAGGAAGAACCCACCATGGTACGTACAACCGTTCTGCTCATATTGCAGTTCTGGTTTTACGAACATATACGATTTTATTTTAAACACATCTTGCGTTATGAACTTTAATTGAAATTATGAATATCGAAGAAAGTATCTTATACCTACTAGTACATAAAATAAATGCTTATGAATTAAATGAAGAAAAAATAAAATGAAATATTACTAATATTTTTAACACAACTTCTCTCATAAGCTGTACTTAATAAAATTTTTTCGAAAATTAGGATTGCAATTTATTGTAAAAATGTAAAATGATATAAAGTACTACATTCTAGATTAGTGTTGTATGTTTAATATTTAAAAATGTGCAATAAGTTTATTTTTTGAGATTGCCATTTTACTGATATCTTACTATTTTTATAATGCAGAACACCCAAAAATATTTTTCACGAGCCGCCACTGGATTTAACCATTTTTTGTCTAAAATCAACGGCGTTCGAGTTATGAATAAAAGTAGGTAAAAACGTGTTGAAAAATTTGAGCTTTCTTTTATTTTGGTTTGTTTCAAAACTCTGTATCTTTTAAACGAAACATTTTACACAAATTTTGACGTCCCATTCCCGATAGGAAATTTAACGGACTATAACTTTTGTATAGTAAAAATTTTTGAAAAACCAATATATTTCACAGAAAATCATAAAATAATAAACAAGGCAGCTACAAACCAAAAAATTAAATTCACAAAATTTTTATTTTTATTTAAAAATCATTTTATTAATTAATACATCTTTTAAAACAATCACGACTATGCATTGAAAATGAGGGTAGTCATTTTGAAGATTTACTTAAATAATGTAATAGTTTAACCTTAATAAAATAATTTTTCAAAAAAAATTTAAATTTAAATATAAATAAAAATTAATACATCTTTTAAAACAATCACGACTGTGTATTGAAAATGAGGGTAGTCATTTTGAAGATTTACTTAAATAATATAATAGTTTAACCTTAATTAATAAAATAATTTTTCAATAAAATTAATTAATTTAATTTTTTGTTTTGTAGCTGCCTTTTTTACTATTTTCTGATTTTCCGTGAAAGGAATTGGTTTTTCAAAAAATATTATTAGACAAAAATTGTAATCCGTTGAATTTCCTATCCGGAATAGGGTGTCAGAATTTTTGTAATATAAAATGTTTCGTTTAAAAGATACAAGAGTTTTGAAAATAACCAATTGTTAGAAACCATTTTGAGTGACCGTCGCCCTGTGACGTTGTTCCCTAAGTTCATTGATCATTTTACAAATTAAGGGCGGTAGAAAATACCGACAGACCAGCAACGGCATCCGACCTAGGTTCACGTGTTCTTAAGATATTATATGTAAAATATAAAATAAACTTTGTGCTAGAAATCGTGTGTTTAATTAATTAATTAATATTACTCATTTATTCGTAAAACAATATAAACAAATCTCGAAATTTTTATACTTGGTCAAGGATTGAACTTATAATTTCAAATTATCAACAAAATCTGATATCTTCTAATCCACACGTCGTTCTTTTAAATATAATTTCATAAATCCAAATATTTCAATTAAATTACTATCAAGTCCAAAATTAAAATTACCCTCAATCAAACAAAAATTACTCATAAAAAAATTAAAATTTAATCAATGCAAAAAAATTTAAAAATCTCGGCGGCGACCACTTTTGACCAGAAACACTCTCAATCAAAATTCGAATCACAATACTCAAAAACTATTAAATAAAAAATATTTCTTACAAAATATCGAAAATCCACAGAGCCAAAAATCAATCGACCGCACCGGCGGCAATCTTTGGCAAAAAAGCTCCTACTCTTTTCAACCTTCCGCCAACCTTACATTTACAAAATAAAATTAATAAAATTTACAAATTTTCATCAAGGGACTAAACCATTTTGTAACACGACAGTATAATAATTATTCTGTTTTGTGAACTGAGAAGATGGCGCAGCGCTTCATCGCCCTGCCGTACCAATCGCCACTGATATTATGATCTTAATATTTATATTGTTTTACTCTTGCTCACACTGGGTTAACTAAGTTCAAATAAGTTCAAAATACAATATGCCCTTAATATCTGTGAAACTGCATTTTATAAAAAAGAAAATATTACCTGTGATTAGAGATGGTAAGCACAAAGCTAGCATAAAAATTCCTAAAAATATTTTTTTATTAAAATTTTTGTAATTATTTCCTGTTTAGTACTTTCTTATGCCCTGGTAAATGGAAAAATATAATTTTTTGGATTTTTAATTTTAGTGAATTTAGCGAGGTAGTATCAAGAAAAGTGTTCGAGTATTTCGTAAAAATTATGGGAGAAAGTAAAAGTTTAACGACTGAAATTCGTGCGAATGTGCTTCTTTTATACGGTGAAAAAAAATCGGAAACAGAAATTTCAGAATATTTAAAAATTTCGAAGACTACAGTACATAGTGCAACCGGTACTGACAAGGAGAGTAGGACTTTAAAATACACCACAAATTAGACAAAAAATTAATGAATTTATAGTAGGATTTGGCGTAAATTGCAAATATATAAACTAATTTTTAAGGATCATTTAAAAATACGCGTAAAAACAGCCAAAATGTGCAATCGTACATTTCATTTATTAAAGAATTTTTGGGTATAATTTACACTTGAAAATTACATGTGTAGAAAATAAAGAACTAGGAGAACTATTAATTACCCGGGAGTTGTCAGCCAATTTTTACCACGATTAGATGACTAGATTTTAGGGTAGAGATCCGAGATTTGCGGTGGTTGCGTTTGTTAAAACTGGCTCTACGCTCCAGGCCGTTTTGACAACCTCCTGTACTCACTAAAAATATCCCCCTAGACCAGTCCTACTCGGCAAATAAATTTATAACATAATGTTATCAGTAATAAATTGTAATCCAACTGTGGGTAGCCCCGCTGACACAGATCTGGCAGGCCAAGAAGTGCGACTCAAGCTGAGAATTAACGTACGTTTAGTATTACTATCTAAATGTAATCGAATATTGACGATACCTGAATTTAATCGGCGCTATAAAAATTTCGTTTCTGGAAGTACAGTAAAAATTTGGCGGTGTTGCCAAACGAAAATCACTTTTAAAACCAAAAAACAAGAAGATACGACTACAGAGGGTACTAGCTTATAAGAATTAGACAGCAGAATAATGGAATGCCATGTTGTGAAGTGGAGAATCCAAGTTTGAAATGTTTACTCAAACACGAAAAATTTATGGTAATCACTGCATCGAAAGAATGTTACAGGACTGTATTGTACCTCCGTTATGATAGAAGAATGCTTCTCGGCTGCTGGCCGAAAACAGGCGAATTCACATGTTAATAATTTAAAATACTACTAATTTTATTAAGTTTGGGTAATTAAATGAAACATTCAATTTTAGCACACCTTGATAAAATCGCAGGCAAGTCCACAGTAAAGTAAGATAAACATAATATGAAGATAAATGAGATGAATATACTCGACTTAGAACGTTGAAGGTCTTTTATAATATAATAAATAATATGAAAATATCAAGTTGGTATTTATGTTAGTTACCTTCCATCTGTTTTACATTTGTAATTTTCGACTAGGTTATTTTATAGTTTTATTATGAATCTTACTTGGACAGAAAATGAAAAGATCCAACTTTTGGAAGCTCTCCGAAAATATGGAGTTCACAATTTGGAAGTTATAGCAGACCATGTTGGTTCCAAAACAGTTGCAGAAGTTAAGTATGCAATTTACTTATACGAAAATGCCGCCAGAGAGTCTCTGAAAGAAGTTCGCTCTGCAAGTAGAAATGCACCAATTGATCAATGGTTAAATATTTAAAAAAAAATACCTCCGATCACTTATGCTTCAAAAGATATTGTGACCGCCTTTAGATTGATTGCACAGTATGAAGAATCACAAGAGTCCGAAGTAAATTTAAGCGACTGCTATGATTTTATAGCGGATTTGATGTCTGGAAACGCGCCTAAGAAGTTAAATGAAGAAACCGAAAAGTTTGTGTTACTGTGTATGACGAAACTATCTTCATTAATAAATGAACAGGACAACACCAAAGAGAAAAAGTTTTTGGAAAATCTGAAATATAACACTGTCATGAAGCAATCTTATGTTTGTAAGACGATAAATGCACCTGTTATCCTTGACCCTTCGCTCAATTTACTTAAGGTCCCTAAAGAGCTTCTACAAATGAAAGAAACTCACCAAATTTAATCAATTTCTCATGAATTTTGTAATATTTGGTTAAGAGAATAAAAAAATTATTTTTGAAATTGTAGTTTGTTATTGTCATGCATCTTTGTTTTATTTACATCATTTTTTGTTGCCATAGGCAGTTACGCAAGAGCTTTCGGGATCAGCTTCAAGATCAGGGTAAATCGCAAACAAAAATCTTTCACCGATTTACCCTTCGATTGCAATTTAACCGAAACAAGTTTGCACTTTTAAGTCAGCAACTTTCTACCTCTTTTTTTAACATGGTAATTCTTATGATAAAAATGATACAATTTTTTCTATTTCTTATTATTTTGGCAGTGTTTCAAGTGCAAGCTCGCTCCATTTTTATTTTACAATTTTTACCAAAAAAATGTATTCTTTTAATTGTATATTACATAAAAAAATATTTAAACATTTAATTTATATTATTTGATAATTTAATTAGAAAAATGGTTTATATACACATTTGATACAAAATTTCACTTATTTAGCTTATATAATTTTATCTAAATCTAATTAAACATTATAGTGCTCCAACTAAATATACATAAAGTAAATAAACGCGACTTTAAAATATATTCTGTTCTATTATAATAAATTAATCAAATATTTCCTTGTGTCAGTTATTTTCAGTCTTTTAAGCTGTAGGTCACACAGTTCGTTTGGTTCAGTTTTACTTAAAACTTTGTGGCCTGTACTTAATGTTTTTTTGTCTGCGTTAAATTTACAAGTGGGTCAATAAATTTGATTCTTTACAATAAGCTTACTTTAAAAATACATCGATTTTTTACCAGAAATTTCTAAATAAATAAACAAATTTGAGAAAAAAAATGTGTGAAATACTTGCTTGCTTGAAATACTTATGCCCGGTTTCTCCATCGCGTCTTAAGTTCCAGGTAGAGCTTAAGCCGCAGCTTAAGTTGTGACTGCTGCTTAAACCGCTGCACCATTAGAGCTTAGCAACGGTTACGTCTCAAGTTCGACCTTAAATGTAAGGTGTCGATTTCGACGACTTAAGACGTAGATCACAACCTATAACGATAGTTGCTAATATAAAATTATTTAGTCGAGCGTAAGTGTTTTATGTTTTTAAATAAGAATATGAATTGTGTTAAAAAATTTTACTTGCTCTATAGTCAGGTCATTTATTACTATTTTTGAGCGTATTTGTTCTTGTCCTCTGAATGCCATCACTTTTGTTTTATTTGAAGATATTACCATATTGTATTCTTTTATGGTTTAGCTCAGTTTAAAAAGTGCGTGCTGTAGTGTGTTTTCACTGATATGGCTTGGTCGTTCGCAAAAAGCATGATTATTTGAAAATCTTGGATGTTCAGATTTATTGTGAGCAAGGTATCTGTTCTTTCCATTTACGTATACTTCTTAAAAGTCACAATGTCAATATTTAAAGAGGCCGACATTCCCAATAAAATTGAAAAATTCAGTTATATAAACAGTACAATAAAAACAAGGTTCAAGGATAAAACTAATCAAATTACTGCGTTGAAAGTCGATAAGACATGAGGTTCCTACGGGCAGTAGCAGGATACCAAAACACAGATCAAGAAGAAATACTGATATAAGAACCGAATTGAATTATCTACAGTATCAACGAAAAAATAAAATAACTATAGAAAAGCATGGAAAGATACCTTGATATAATGGATCAGTCCCAACTGCCGAAGAAAATGTTTCAATACAGGCCGAGAGGAAGGCCGCCCCAGAAAAAGTTGAAGCAACCAATTCGAGTGAATTGGTTTACTAGTGACGGACTACCAGTCTAAAACTTGCAGATAATGATTATCATGAAATGTGTATAGACTTGATAGATGTCGATAGAGTGGACATTATTGATAATGTTGAAGAGATTCAAATAATCATAATTATTATTCCGATGAAGAATTTTTTAAAAGGTTTGGGTTAACTAAACCTATTGCTTCAATTTTAATAGTGGAAATTCAAGAACAGCTTGCAAATAGAACGAATGGGTATCTTGTTTTTTTATTCTAATTTTATACTTATTCCATTTTAATGTTAAAATTTTTCAGAAATAATTATGTTTGTTCTAAAGATCAACTTTTAATAACTTTGCGTGTATATGCTACTGGTGGCCATTTAATGACAATTGGAGATTATATTCATTGTGGCAAATCTACTGTCTCTTGAATTGCAGCAAGAGTAGAACTATTGCTCAACTTTCAAAGAAATATATAATACATTTGCCAATAAATAATGCAGAACTTGCCAAACCTAATCTGTATAATCGTAAAATATCAATCATTTAATAATGTAAAAATCTGTTTTGTTTTGGTATTGTCAGTGTCACTTGCAATTTTATTAGATTTTACGGCGTTGCCAAATTGACTGTCGGCTAAGCAATTGCCCAGATAAGGCGACGTAATAATATTTTGGTGCAACTCGACTTAGGCTTCAGCAAGAGCTTAGACGCGGTTAGACCTTAGCTAGGCAACAGCTTAAGATGCGATTGAGAAACCGGGCATTAATAAATTTTCAGTTAGATTGTTATTATTGTAACGAAAATTAAAACGTTTATTTATTTCTAAAGGGCTAATACAAATATTTACAGATACGATTAATAACAATTACTAAACTAATATTAACACTAACACTAATTACACTACAATTTATTTACACTATAATTTATATTTAACACTAGGTCTATATTTATTTAAACACTCGGTATAACGTTATCACTTCACTGTATTTATGTTCACTTGATTTAGGTTAACAGTCGCGCGTTCAAACTGGAATTGATTGTGACAGGAAATCGCGCTGCATTTATACTTAAATGCAGTCTTCCAGAATATTCCATAACCATCCAGGAATTTCCAGGTGCTTCCACGCATTTTCTAGAGCGTACATTCATCTATATTTGAATGACTAATGCCGTTATCATATATGACTCATCACACATGACGTCATACATTAGTCATCAAATATAATTAGACGTTCTTTCGTAACACTGCCCCCTCCTTAAATCTGTTCTGTCCCAGAACAGCGGAAACTTGACATCTATAGAAGGGATCGTGGCGGTAGCGGCAATTGTTACCATTTCTGCATACTCCTTGGCGGTAAAAATAACAGTCGACGCTCTTCTGCTCCTTTGGTGTACTGCTTGGATTGTAACTGCAGACCAATATTTGAACTTCCGTTCCTTGGAACACGACCTCTAGCATGTTACGGACAGTCCTCCAGTCTAATTGGTCTAAACCGCAGCCAAGCTTGGGCACCGCCAGCTTCTTGATGTTACGGCTTATCATATCCCTGCGAAGCTCCAACAAAGTTTTCCATAAGTCCTTATAGCTGGGTTTTTGATGGGAAAACCTCTTGGTTACCAAGTAGTAAATCGATCGTTGTTGGTCACGTAGCTTCAGGGTTTTACCGACAGCAAGTTGCTGTGATTGAAGCTCATCCAAACGTCCAAACTTTTTCTTGAATACCACGGCGATTCCACGGGACATGCGAAGATCTTGGGCCACGCAGTGCGCGAGTGAGTAGTCCTTTGGTACGTCGAAAAGATCTTGTTGCACTTCAGTTGTAACTCTAAATCTTGCTTTGGCGGTACCTTTGTAGGTGGCCATAAACTTCTCAAAATTTAATCCTTGAAGATGGCTTCCAGATCTGTTAGTTATTTTTCTTATTTTGGCATCTTCTTCTGAATCGCTGTTGTTATCACCAGCATACGGGGCTAACCGGTTGACGTGAACCACCTTTGGCTTGCCTCTTGGTGGTCTTCGAATTCGATATATGACATCGTTGATTTTGGTAACTATTTCGTATGGGCCTTCCCACTGTCTTTGCAGTTTTGGTGACAATCCACGCTTTCTTTGTGGATTATGGAGCCACACCAAATCACCAGGCTGAAAGCCACCTTCTTTTGCCTTCACGTCATATTGGGTTTTCATCCGATCGCTGGCCAACTGGATATTCTTCCGAACGGCATCATGAATGTCGTGCATCTTTTTCTTCAATTTTTCAACATAATCGTCCCCAGCAACTTCTTCTCCAGGTTTGCTCCCAAACTGAAGATCGCATGGCAAGCGTACCTCACGTCCAAACATTACACAAGCTGGTGTTTGTTTAGTGGTTTCGTGAACGGATGACCGGTAACTCATCAGGAACAGATGTAAATATTGGTCCCAGTCCCGTTGATGTTCTGAGACTACCTTAGCGAGGTACCTTCCCATTGTTCGGTTCATTCGTTCGACCATGCTATCTGATTGAGGATGAAGAGGTGTTGTTCTGGTCTTCTTAATACCCAGCATGCGACAGACATTCTGAAATAACGCTGACTCGAAGTTTCGACCTTGATCGGAGTGTAGCTCTAGAGGGACTCCAAATCGGCAAAAGAGCTCTTTCACCAGTACATCCGCGACAGTAACAGCCTCTTGGTTAGGTATTGCATAGGCTTCAGTCCATTTAGTGAAATAATCCATCGCCACCAAAATGTACTTGTTCCCGGCGTCGGTTTCAGGGAATGGACCCGCGATGTCGATTGCCACTCTCTCAAATGGACTTCCCACATTATACTGTCTCATCGGTGCTTTGCGCCTTCCCAATGGTCCGTTTTTCGATGCACATAGAGTGCACTTGCGGCACCACTCCTTCACGTCTTCTTTGCAGTTCACCCAGTAGAACCTTTCCCTAACTTTTCCTAGGGTCTTCTTTATGCCGAAGTGTCCTCCCGAAGTTCCATCATGCAAATGCTGCAACACTTCCGACACTCGGCTTCTCGGCACTACCAGCTGAAGTTTACACTCAGTGCCACTGTCGTTCTCCAAGGATCGCTTCAGAAGGCCATCTTCTAATTTTAAGGAGTCCCATTGGGCCTAATACGCTTTGACGTCACTATTCAGGGCGCTTACTTCTTCCCAAGGCGGCCGTTGTCCTTCGACTTTCCAGTCCAAAATAAATTTTAGGTCCGGGTCGTTTTCTTGCTCCCGAAGTAACTGTTCAGGTTGCCAATTATCATCGGTTACAGTAGTTCTTCGGAGAAAGTTGACTTTTTCTTCCAGCCGCGAGCAATGATTGGAGTTTCCTGGACATGGTCGCCTGGACAAGGCGTCTGCATTGCGATGACTTGTTCCTGCACGATGTTCGGTGTCGAAGTCATATTCCTGCAATCGCTCGATCCACCTTGCCACTTGTCCTTCTGGATTTTTGAACTGTAGAAGCCATTTTAACGCGGCATGGTCCGTCCTTAGCTGAAATTTCCGTCCGTACAAATACTTGTAAAAGTGTTCGGCGGACTTAACAACGGCTAACAGCTCTCTCCTAGTTACGCAATAGTTTCTTTCAGGTTTTGACAAAACTTTGCTGAAGTAACCGATAATCTTTTCTTGTCCATTTTGAATTTGGGAAAGGACGCCTCCTATGGCCAAGTTGCTTGCATCGGTGTCCAATATGAATTTTCCGTCTGCTTGGGGATAGCTCAAAATGGGCGCGCTGACTAACGATTGCTTCAGCTGTTTAAAAGCTTTGTTACAGTCTTCAGTCCAGGTGTAACTGCGTCCATTTTCGGTCAACTTGGTCAATGGCTTGGCAATATTAGCAAATCCAGGTACAAAACGTCGGTAATACGTACACAACCCCAGAAAACTGCGGAGCTGATGTTGGTCTTTTGGGATTGGCCATTCTTCTACTGCTTTGATTTTGTCTGGGTCAGCCTTTACACCGTTTCTGGATACAACATGTCCAAGATATTTTACTTCTGTCCGAAAAATGTGGCATTTCTTTGGGCTCAACTTCAGATTAGCCCCTTTCAATCGTTGGAACACTTCTTCCAAATTTCTCAAGTGTTCCTCAAACGATTTTCCAACCACAATTATGTCATCCAAATATACAAGACACGTTTTCCATGACAATCCTCTCAAGATTGTCTCCATCAAACGCTCGAAGGTGGCCGGAGCATTACACAATCCAAAGGGCATTACGGTGAATTGCCATAATCCATTTCCGATGGTAAACGCAGTTTTCTTGCGGTCACTGGGTTCCTAATCCACTTGCCAATATCCACTCTTCAAATCCAAAGTAGAAAACCATTTTGAACCGGAGAGGGTATCCAAGGTGTCGTCAATTCGGGGCAGCGGGTAGCTGTCCTTTTTTGTCACAGCGTTCAGCTGTCTATAGGCAACGCAAAATCTTGTAGACCCGTCCTTCTTCTTTACTAAGACGACTGGAGACGCCCATGGACTACGTGATGGTTCGATCACCCCCTGCTTTTCCATGTCTTCAATGATCTTTTCGTGATCTTTTCAATGATCAATGGAAGCCGTCTCGGTGTTGTCTTATGGGTTGGGCACTTCCAACATTGATTTTGTGTTTTACCACCTGAGTTCGTCCTTTTGAAATTTCATTCAAGGCAAACACGTCGTGGTACTTCTGGATTAACTTCTTCACCTCGTTCACTTTGCCTTGATCGAGATTCTTGCACGAAGAAGTCAGCATGTTTACTAATTGTTGGGGGCATTTATTTTTAGGACTTTCTTCGGTATTTCCTAAACACCTCGCAATGTGAGATACCACCGTACATTGTCCCACCATCGTGTTTTTCTTCAAGGATACCGAGTTAGGGTTGGTGTTAAGAATTCTTACCGGGACTGTCTCCATAACTTTTACTAGAGCCTTGCCAACCAACAAACCTTTGCCGAGCGCTCCATTATTGGTTGGTTCGATGGCACGGATATAGCCCTTCCGGAGATTTCCATCCAGGCTTCCCATCACGATACTCTCTGTTCTTCCCGGTAAGATAACATCTTCGGTTAACAAAACTCGTACCGCTGCGTCTTCTGACGAATGGAATTGAATTTCTTCACCATCAACTCCAAGTACATCATTTTTCATATCCAAATGGAACCCATATTTTCTTATAACGTCCATTCCCAGGATAACGTCATCAGTAATGTCAGCCACGATTACTTGATGGTTGAATGCCTTGCTTCCTATTTCCATGTCCACAGAAATCTTTCCATGCGTAGGGATTTCTTCGCCCGTTGCAGTTCGAAGACGCATCGCTACCGGTGATGTTTTTCTGCATCCTTGTACTACGTCGGGCCGTACGATTGTTTTTGTTGCCCCCGTATCAATCAGTAACTGGAAGATTTTTTTATTTATTTTACCGTCGATGTAAATACTGTTTATTGCATCAGTCGGTGATGCAGCACAGATGGTAATTTCTGGGACACTGTTGGTAGAGGTCGGCGTTTGTCCCTTCTGGCCGACCCATTCTAGTTTTCCTGCGGCTTTCTCGGTTCTTTTCTTGGCTTAGGGCAGCGGCGTTGAACGTGACCAAATTCATTGCAGTTCCAACATCTAGGTCCTGTTCTTTGCGATGGACGATCACGAGGAATACGCCGGAGTTCTTATAAAATTTCGCCGGATTCAGCCAACTTTTGTTCCGGTTCCTCCGTAACACCTCGTACTCGGTGATTTCCTCGTTGAGATGTCTGCTTTGCCGTCTCGAATTCCAACGCGTGCGCTAATGCGTCATCTAACCTATTGTGCCGAGCTAGCTTTAGCGCCTGCTGCGTTTCACTGTCTCTGATACCATCTATAAAGGTTTGCACTGCCAATTTCTCCAAGAAAGTATCCGGCGCGGTAGGGTAGGCTAGCCTCACCAATCGTGAAATATCGGCTTCGAACTCTTGCAGGCTTTCAGCAGATTTCTGACAACGGTTCTTCACCTGTGCGTGGTAAACCTGCTGAAGATGGCCGTTTCCGTACCGTTTTTCTAGCCGCGATATCAGCTGTCCATATTCTTGTTGTTGACAATCGGGGATAGTTTGCAGGATGTTGAGTGCTTCTCCCCGTAAAGCGACGACCAGCGAAATAGCTTTCTCCAAATCGTACCATCCATTGACACTGGCTGCCGCTTCAAACTGTTTATGGTACGTGGACCTAGGTACCTTTCCATCAAACGTTGGTGGTTTTACTTTTATCTTGGCAATATTGGCTTCATTGTCCGATTTTACCACCGCCGTTAGGTTTCTTACAGTAGTTGTTTCTTCGTCCGGGCAGATGCTTCCATTGATTATTGTCTCGAGAAGTTGTATTCTCTCGGCAGTTTTTTTATTTTCTTCTTCCAATTTCTTAACGTTTTGTTCCGTTTTTCTAGAATTTTCTTCCATTTTTTGTTCCATAGTCTTGGAATTTTCTTCCATTTTTAGTTCTAGAATCTTGGAGTTATTTTACAATTTTTCTTCAAGTTTTTCTTCCAAATCTTTTAACTTATCTCCTAAGATTTCTCTAATTTCTTGGAAGTTTTCTTCCATTTTCCTAGAATTCTCTTCGATTTTTTCTTCTAGAGTCTTAAAATTGTCTTTTAATTTCCGTCTCCATTTTCGCACTTTCCGACCGGGTAACCGGCATTCACTCGCGAATACAAACTAGTTAATCACTACTGTCTTTCAGCCCTTTACGCGTTAAACCTCACACCTGACACCAATGTAACGAAAATTAAAACGTTTATTTATTTCTAAAAGGCTAATACAAATATTTACAGATACGATTAATAACAATTACTAAACTAATATTAACACTAACACTAATTACACTACAATTTATTTACACTATAATTTATATTTAACACTAGGTCTATATTTATTTAAACACTCGGTATAACGTTATCACTTCACTGTATTTATGTTCACTTGATTTAGGTTAACAGTCGCGCGTTCAAACTGGAATTGATTGTGACAGGAAATCGCGCTGCATTTATACTTAAATGCAGCCTTCCAGAATATTCCATAACCATCCAGGAATTTCCAGGTGCTTCCACGCATTTTCTAGAGCGTACATTCATCTATATTTGAATGACTAATGCCGTTATCATATATGACTCATCACACATGACGTCATACATTAGTCATCAAATATAATTAGACGTTCTTTCGTAACATTATGTACATATAGTGGGCTTAGCAAAATAAAGCATTACATTTCGTTGTACTAACCAAGTAACATTGTATCTTTGAAGAACATAACAAATCTGGCGACGAGGATGGGATGTAATTGGTTTGACAAATTGGGAATATCACTACAAGGTGTAAATGTTGTTGAGTTTAAAGGAATATGTTGTAATGTAAATAAACTTATTGATCAATATCCAACTGTTTTTAGTAATGAACTTGGAGCACATACAGGTGAAAAGGTGCAAATACAGCTAAAAGACGACGCAAGACCCCAATTTCAAAAATTTAGAAATGTACCTTTTGCATTGCGTGAAGCCGTAGAAGAAGAGATTGATAAATTGGTAAGTCAAGGAATTTATAAACCAGTCGAATATTCGGAATGGGCAACACCATTGGTAGCCGTGCGGAAGAAGGATGGAACGTATCGATTGTGTGGCGATTACAGAAGTACGGTGAACAGCATGATTAAAAAGAATACGTATCCATTGCCAACGTCAAACGAAATTTTTGCAAAGGTGGGAGAAGATGCGACAGTATTTTCGCGGTTAGATTTGTCGCAAGCTTATCAACAATTAGTGGTCGATGAAGAAACATCCAAAGTATTGACAATAAATACACACAAAGGACTATTTAACGTAACCCGGTTACTTTTTGGAGTGTCGGCGGCACCTGGAATATTTCAAAGGAAGATGGATACGTTGTTAATGGGAATAAAAAGAGCGGCAGCATTCCTTGACGATATTATCATAGCAGGAACAACGGAAAGAGAACAT
This sequence comes from Cantharis rustica, assembly GCA_911387805.1. Classification (NCBI taxonomy): domain Eukaryota; kingdom Metazoa; phylum Arthropoda; class Insecta; order Coleoptera; family Cantharidae; genus Cantharis; species Cantharis rustica. Next base: position 45,840,090 of record OU426879.1, read on the forward strand.
GACGAGACATTACAAGCAGTGTTATCAAAACTGAGGGATGCAAATTTAACGGTAAGCAAAAGAAAGTGTTTATTTGGAGTGGATGAAATCGAATTCCTAGGATTTAAAATATCGCGCAGAGGAATTCAACCCACGGAGAAAAGAGTAGAAGCCATCATACAAGCACCCGAACCTAATAATAAACAGGAACTAAAATCATTTCTAGGGATGATAAATTTTTACAATAGATTCTTACGGAACAAAGCGTCTTGCGCTGAGAAATTACACCGACTATTAGATAAAAATGTAGAATTTAGATGGACGAAGGAACATGCGGGAGTATTCAAAGAATTAAAAGAATTATTAAAATCGACAGAAGTTTTAGTGCATTACGATCAAGCGAAACCATTAATACTGTCGTGTGACGCATCACCTTACGGCGTAGGTGCGGTGTTAGCGCACCGAAATACAAATGGAACGGAACCACCAGTTGCGTTTGCTTCAAGGACATTGGGTTCCAGCGAACGAAATTATGCACAATTGGACAAGGAAGCATTGGCTGTTATATACGGCGTGAAATATTTTCATCAATACCTGGCAGGACGAGAATTCAAAATAATTACAGATCACAAACCATTAGTGGGTCTATTAAACCCAGAACGACAAATGCCTACGATGATTTCACCAAGAATGCTAAGATGGAACTTAATGCTAGCAAATTATTCATATACCGTCGAGTACCGACCAGGAAAATTACATGGGAATGCGGATGGGTTGAGCCGATTACCAATACCCAGAAAAGTGAATGAAATCATATCTCCGGGAGATATATTACTGTTGGAAGCAATAGAAGAACCTCCAATTGGCGCCAAAGAAATTCAGAAATTAACAAATGAAGATAAGATATTAGATCGGGTACGACATTGGGTATTACACGGATGGCCTGAAGAGATGCCCAGCGAAGAGTATACGAGGTATTATAGAAAAAGGGATTCGTTATCAGTGCACAAGGGATGTTTACTATGGGGAAGTCGCGTGATTATCCCGACAAGAGCTCAAAAGAAAGTTTTGGAGTTGTTACATGCAAATCACCCAGGGGTCGTAACAATGAAAGCGTTGGCACGGAGCTATGTTTGGTGGCCAACCTTGGATGAAAACGTTACAGAAACAGTGGCAAGATGCGAAAACTGTCAGGAACATCGTAACCAGCCAAAAAGGGCACCCGTTCAATTTATTGAACCACTCAAAAACTCATGGTCAAAATTGCATTTAGATTTTGCAGGGCCATATCAAGGAAAAGTATTTTTAATTGTAGTGGATGCGATGTCAAAATGGTTAGAAATTAAGCTGGTGACATCTCAAACATCGTCAGAAGTTGTAAGATGTTTACGGCAATTGTTTGCAACCCACGGAATACCCGACACTATCTTATCTGATAATGGAACGGCGTTCGTGTCTGCGGAGATCAAACAATTTTACGAAAAAAACGGAATTAAGGCGTATACCGTTGCACCCTATCACCCAAGCAGTAATGGGCAAGCGGAACGGATCGTGCAATATGGTAAAGCAGAGCTACAAAAACTGAAGTTGGGCGATTTCGAGTTAAAACTGTCTAGAGTACTGTTTAAACAGCATACGACACCCAACCAAACAACGTCGAAGACACCAGCAGAAATGTTAATGGGTAGAAGATTGAGAACTGCATTGGATAAGTTACATCCAGATACAATCAAAAATGAAATTCCGGAACAAAAGGCGACAATAAGAACATTTGAAATAGGAGAGGAAGTTTACATAAGAAACTATCTGTCTCGAGATAAATGGATCGCTGGCGAAGTAATCAATATTACAGGACCAGTGTCATATGTGGTATCAACAGCGGCAGGAAACATGAGACGACATGTAGATCAAATGCGGAAGAAGACTTGCATGGAAAATGAAGAAGATGAGGCAAGTGAAGAAACTACTCCACGAGAGGGCGAAATGGTAACACGAGCACTGGCAGAATCGACACGAGAGCTGACGGAAGCAGTCCCAACTACAGACATAGAACGATTCGAGGCATCAGCCGACGAGGTACCGGTAGAAGTAGCCGAACCACCAGCAGTGGAGTCATTGAGAAGATCGAGTCGAAATCGTCGAATACCGGAGCGTTTCAATGATTTTGTTTTTAACTAAGTGGGGAGAACTGTTATGTATTTGAATATGGCGGGGTTTTCAGTTAGATTGTTATTATGTACATATAGTGGGCTTAGCAAAATAAAGCATTATACTTATATGTTCTGTGGCATTACATTTCGTTGTACTAACCAAGTAACATTGTATCTTTGAAGAACATAACAAATAGCAACCTAGATTTAAACCTTTTATTGTCTAAAATCAACGGCTTTCGAGTTATGAATTAAAGTAAGTAACAAAATGTTGAAAACTCGATTTTTTTTTTGATTTTTTTCGTAATCCTCTATCTTTTAAACGAAACATTTTACAAAAAATCTGACGCCCCGTTCCGGATAGGAAATTTAACGGACTACAACTTTTGTCTAGTAAAAATTTTTGAAAAACCAATCCATTTCACAGAAAATAATAACAAGGCAGCTACAAAAAAAATTAAATTCACGAAATTATTTTTTTTTGTAATATTTTATCTAAAATAATTATGTAGTTCACTACAAATCTTTGTATTTCAGCTTTTTTTATCCTTATTTTAACTAATCCTAATTTTAACAATATACCCGGTTTGAAACCAGAGCTTTTTCTCCATTTCAGATCACAATAAATAAAGTTGATTTCAAACAACAAATTCAAAGTTAGAGAACTTTTAAAATAGAGTGTATTGTATATTTTTATTTAAACAAAAGAAACCAGTTACTCAGGCTACGTCAACATTGTTGATACGAAGCTGAGCGGTGTTGACGATTTAAATTTTTGATATTTATTACCTGTTTAAAATTTTAGTGAAATGAAATTAAATAAAGTATCGAAACCCAAAGCTGCAAATAAAACCGAAGAACCGGAAGATGGCTGTTGCAAACGAAAACGAAAACGACGCTGCGATGCTGGAAAAAAGCGGGGGCCAAATAAAAAAAAGCGTGGCTGTCCTCGTCCTCCATCGTGTGGATCGTGTGGTAGACAGGCAGTAGACTCTAATAATGGAGAAATGTCTGACAGTAATACATCACATTCCTCAATTCGTGGTTCGCCCCGATAAGAAACGTCGCCGTAGAAAACCTAGTAATCGCCGTAACACTAAAAATTAACCTAATGTGTACTATATAAACATTAAAATTTATATATTTAAATGACATTTTACTTCTAGCCCAGGACATTTAGCATTTGATCTAAAAAAAAATATTGTAAATCTGAAAATTGGCTTAAAGAATCTTCAATCATTTAAAGCTTTCTGAATATCAAAATGTGTCTAATTTGGTCGAAAATTGATGGAGATTTGATTTTTAAGTTATTTTTTGCCATTTTGAAAAAAGCAAATTTCGACGCGCTATTTTTGCAATTTTTTGTCGACCGGATCTTCAAAATGTTAATCACATAATCCTTTTGAATCTTCGGGCTAGTACTTTGAATGAAGAAAGACTTGATTAACTTTCTATAAAATTATTGAAACTATGTACATACATTATAAGTGTTGAGGATCGGACAACTGCTGATTGTAAAAAATTATTATTTTTAAAAATTTGTAGGTGGTGGTTTGCCGCCAAATTTAATGGCATTTGCTCGTTCGAAATGAACACGAGCTTTAGCAATTAGGGCAGTTTTTCGTGCCTCTTCTTTCGAAAATTGTTTTTTATTTCGCAGAAATGGTGGCCGAATAAGCTTGATGAAATGCGGGCTTGTTATATCATCGATGCAAAATCCCTTGTCTACCATCACTGCATCTCGACCCATTACCAATTTGTCAATTAACCCACTTTGTTCAAATATTGCTTTATCTGATGTCCTTCCACCATATGCCTTGCTTACAAAGTTGATTAAACCTGCAGGAGTAACACCAGTCATAAATTTTATTGTTTGACCGCCTTTATAGTGCGAGTATGTTCTGATACGACAGCACAAACATTTAGGTGTTTGAATCGCTAATTCAATACAATCCAAGACTAATCTTACATTTGGAAATTCTGTAAAGCATTCTGGTAAGTTTGCCTGGCATTCTTTTAAATCAGGAAATGGGATGGCAACATTTAACAGAACTGCAAGTTTAGTGATTGTATCGTGAAATACCACCTTGCAAGTTTTGCTTTTAACTGTATTAAATAAAGCAGCTAGTACAACATATGAGACACCAGTTTTCATCTTCATGAAAGTTAAAATTATACGATCCTTAACTGTTAACTTAGTAGTTCTGGTTGGAGGAAAATATTCTGCTAACATGTTTGTCAGCATCGATAGCATTTCAAAAGATCCAAATTTGTTTACAACGGTAACATATTCTTTATTTATTTCAGGGAAACGATGAAAACTAAGATGATTTTCTCTCCCTTTCTTAGTGTGACAACCGTACACGCAACAGTTAACGTTATTGGAACAAATCTCCGTTTCCGCCGACTTCAAAATTAATGTTTAAATTTTGAAGTCGGGAGGGGGGGGGGGCTGAAAATTTGTTGTTGAATGAAGAAGAAAAAATTGCTTTTTTCTTTTTAAAGGGAACAGTATAGTTTTTAAAGTAAGGTACTTTTAATATTAATTTTTATTTTTAGAATTTTTTTACAGTCAGGGGTTTTTAAAATTTAAAATTTTTTATTAATTAAGGTTAAACTATTACATTATTTAAGTAAATCTTCAAAATGACTACCCTCATTTTCAATACACGGTTATGATTGTTTTAAAAGATGTATTAATTAATAAAATAATTTTTCAATAAAATTAATTAATTTAATTTTTTGTTTTGGAGCTGCTTTCTTTACTATTTTCTGATTTTCCGTGGAAGGAATTGGTTTTTCAAAAAAATTTTACTAGACAAGAGTTGTAGTCCGTTAAATTTCCTATTCGGAATGGGCCGTCAGAATTTTTTTAAATTTTCGTTTAAAAGATACAAGAATTTTGAAATTAATCAAAGTAAAGAAATCTCGAATTTTTCTTCATTTTTTTACTTACTTTAATTTCTAACTCGAAAGCCGTTAAGTTTAGACAATAAAAGGTTTAAATTTAGTTTGTAGATTATTTCACGCTTTTCAAAAAAGCACTAATCCATTTTTACCCAAAAATCAATATTTTCTGGGATATGGCCACATGAAGGTAGAAATTTAAAAAAAAATGCTTTAAAAAGGCCTAACTCTCGAAGGCTTGAATTTAGAAAAAAAAAAAATGGTAAAAATGTTTTTTCGAAAACTGTCCTCTATCACCACTTAAGTTATGTAAAGTGTATCCGGGGACACCCTGTATAAACAGAAACAAACATATTTATTTTTCTAACTTTTTCTTTAACAAATTTATTAATATAATATCAGTCGTATTTAAGTTGTTAAATAAATAAGTTGTATAAATAATATAAAATACTCATATTATTTAATTAGCTCTGTCCCAAAGAAGATCGTAAATAATTTTTTATCCTATTTAGGGCTAAAAAAGATCAAAATTATATTTGCCGCCCCCAAAAGGCTATAGCCCATTTAGCCCTGTGGTTATAGTGACCCTAAATTGCCTTAATAGTCCAGCAAAATATTTTTTTTTTAGATTTAATATCTATTTTTAAAAAAGAATCGGACGAAGGCTGATTAATTTTTCAGGGTTTAAAATAAATATTCACTTTGAAATTAAACGAGAAATCTGGAATCCATTCCAAAATCTATTTTTCCAAATTATTTCAATTTTTATAACATCATGGAAACAAATAATATCACACGAATTTAATAAGCACTAGAGATAATATTATATTATATTTTTTTTCAAAATATAATTTTTTACTCATTTATTCCAGTAATATTCTAGTAATATTCCAGTATCTAGCCTAATAGTTCAGATCACAATTTATTGCAAAAAATGAAACGCTGTAGTTCAAACTTTGTTTGGCTTATCTTAGGCTTAAACCTCCAACTGACATCGAAATACCGACCCTTAAACCTAGCAATCGTGATTGATTTGTCATCGTCTGTATTGTAGTGATATTTTTTATAAACCACTTTTCCTTACCGCGCACGGCGTAGCTCTGATACGCGAGAGTAGAGAAACTTTTTAGGGTAGTAGGTTCAATGTTCGTTAAAAAAAATCTTAATACCAGAATTCGATTTTAAATTATTTGCAATCGAAATTATTTTAAGCTGCAAAAGTTTTTATACTTGGTCAAGGATCGAACTTATAATTTCAAATTATCAACCAAATTTCTTCTAATCCACACGGCGCTCTTTTAAATATAATTTCATAAATCCGAATATTTCAATTAAATTATTATCAAGTCCAAAATTAAAATTAACCCCAATCAAACAAAAATCACTCATAAAAAAAATTCAAGTGTAATCATTGCAAAAAAATCCAAAAATCTCGGCTGCGGCCACTTTCGATCAAAAATACTCTCAATCAAAATTCGAATCACAATACTCAAAATAATTTCACTATTTCAAAAAAAATATTTCTTACAAAATATTAAAAATCCACGGAGCCAAAAGTCAATCAACCACTCTGGCGGCCATCTTCGGCAAAAAAGCCCCTACTCTTCTCAACCTTTCGCCAACCTTACATTTACAATATAAAATTAATAAAATTTACAAATTTTCATCAAGGGCTTAAACCATTTTGTAACACGACAGTATAATAATTATTCTGTTTCATCACCGTGCCGTGCCGTACCAATCGCCACTGATATTATGATCTTAATATTCATATTGTTTTACTCTAGCTCATACTAGGTTAAGTGATTAGAGATGGTAACACAAAGCTACCATAAAAATTCCTAAAAATATTATTATATTAAAATTTATGCCCTCGTTAATAGAAAAATATAATTTTTTGGATTATTAATTTTAGTGAATTTATACGGTGAAGGAAAATCGGAAAAAGAAATTTCAAAATAATTAAAAATTTCAAAGACTACTACATAGGAGTAGGACTTTAAAGTATACCACAAATTAGACAAAAAATTAATGAAATTATGGTAGGATTTGGCGTAAATTGCGAATATAAAAACTAATTTTTGAGGATCATTTAAAAATACGCGTAAAAACAGCCAAAATGTGCAATCGTACATTTCATTTATTAAAGAATTTTGGGTATAATTTACACTTGAAAATTACATGTGTAGAAAACAAAGAACTAGGAGAACTATTAATTACCCGAGAGTTGTCAGTTAATTTTTACTACAATTAGATGACTAGATTTTAGGGTGGATCCGAGATTTGCGGTGGATGCGTTTGTTATAACTGGCTCTCCGCTCCAGGCCGTTTTGATAAACTCCTGTACTCACTAAAAATATCCCTCTAGACCTACTCTGCGAATAAATTTATAACATTATGTTATCAGTAGTGATGCTGCAATCCAACTGTGGGTCTAAACGTAATCGAAGATTGACGATACCTGAATTGCGTACAGAACTTAATCGGTGCTATAAAAATTCCGTTTCTGGGAGTACAGTAATAGTATATTAAACAACAAGTTTAGAAAAGTAGAGTTTTACTAAACGAATATAGCGAGCGAGTAACTTAAAAGCTATATGAGTTTAGTAAAACTACTTTTCTTACGAGGTTTGTTTATACAATTTTTTCGTATTTTGTGAAAATCTAATCTAAAATATGAATTTAGACGTTTATGAGTAAATTTTTTTTGCGCGCGATCGGTCTAAATTTTTTCGTATGCCTTCCTACCGATAATTCACGGGGAGTGAGCACAAGGCAAGGGGGCGAATTTTTTACTCAGTTTTTCGATATCTAGCGCCGTTCTTGAGTTATTGCTAATTCAAAAAGTTTTTAAATAGATATTTGTGTAAAATTTTCGTAATCTAGTAACCAGACACGGCTTTATTTATTTACATAACAACAGTTAATTTTTATTTTTTGATTCGAATTTTGTGTAAGTTACATAATATTAATTATAAAAGTGAGATTGTTAAGTTTTCTAGTTTGAATAATAATTTTGTACTTTTAATATACATAAATGTATAACAATAAGGGTATTCATTTCACTTCGTAAGTTCGTAGATGTCGTACTTTGTAAACTTCGTAGAATTGTGTGACATGAACACACTCCCTTAAATGTTTCGTAATTCTTTCGTACTTGTATTTGTAGGTTATATTTATTTGAGGTTAAATTCATTTGAGGTTATATTTATTTGACATTTTTGTTGTTTATGCTTTTAAAATGCTAAATAAAAGTGAAAAAAAGAAATTATTAAATTTTCTTGTTGAAAAATTTATTCTTGATTTAATAATTTTAGAGGTTAAATTATCAAATAATTTATAGGTTAAATTTACGAAACTACGACATCTATATAAAGTACGACGGTTTCTACCTGCGTAAACTTCGTAAACTAAATTTGTATTAAAAATTCTACGAAACTCAAATCTACAACGTTTACGACAAAAGTACAACGTGACATGAATACCCTTAATGATTCCAATATTACAATAGACAGAAAATGAAAAGATCAAACTTTTGGAAGCTCTCCGAAAATATGGAGTTCACAATTTGGAAGTTATAGCAGACCATGTTGGTTCCAAAACAGTTGCAGAAGTTAAATATGCAATTTACTTATACGAAAATGCCGCCAGAGAATCTCTGAAAGAAGTTCGCTCTGCAAGTAGAAATGCACCAATTGATCAATGAAAAATAATGAATAAAATAAATAAAAATAGTGATGATTATAACCAATATTGAATCGAACAAGTTCGATTCGAAAATACAAAATTACTCCTCACATTTCAGTGTATTCTGCCAATATCAAAAACTGAACTATTAGCAAAAATATATTCAAATACAAAGATCTAAAAATATCGTTATTTATTATTTACATTAGAAAATATTTTTGTGTAAAAAATTTAGATTTGTGTTTATTTTCAAAATAAACCAGTTACTCAGACTACGTCAACATTATTGATCTAGGCAGCTCAGGGTTGACAGCTAAATTTTTTGATGATTTTGTGATATCGATAGTCAAAATTTTGGTAAAATGAAATTGAAAGAATCTGATGAAACCAAAAATTCAAACAAATCCGAAGAACCAGAAGATTGCTGTGGCAAACCAAAACGAAAACGACGCTGCGATGCTGGAAAAAAGCGGGGGCCATATAAAAAAAAGCGTGGCTGTCCTCGTCCTCCATCGTGTGGATCATGTGGTAGACAGGCAGTAGACTCTAATTATGGAGAAATGTCTGACAGTAATACATCACATTCCTCAATTCGTGGTTCTCCCGATAAGAAACGTCGCCGTAGAAACCCAGTAATCGACGTAACACTAAAAATTAACCTAATGTGTACTATATAAACATTAAAATTTATATATTTAAATGACATTTTACTTCTAACCCAGGACATTTAGCATTTTTGATCTAGAAAAAAATATTGTAAATCTGAAAATTGGCTTAAAGAATCTTCAATCATTTAAAGCTTTCTGAATATCAAAATGTGTCCAATTTGGTCGAAAATTGATGGAGATTTGTTTTTTAAGTTATTTTTTGCCATTTTGAAAAAAGCAAATTTCGACGCGCTATTTTTGCAATTTGAATGAAGAAAGACTTGATTAACTTTCGATAAAATTATTGAAACTATGTACATCATAAGTAATGCAAAAAATAGTATATTTGCTGCAAATATACACGTAAATTTAAAAAAATATATTAGATCCAAACAAACATTATTTGATGTAAGAATATATTATTTCATTGAAATAAAAGGGTAAACTTAAGATGAATTAATAATTTATTTGAAATTTAAATTAAATCCAAAAAGAAAATCTACTTAACATATTCTATTTAAAAATGCAGGACTATCTGTCTGTTTCATTTGAAAGTCTCTGAAATAGTAATGTTTGATTCAAATATAAATTAACTGATACATTTGATTCAAGCGTACGCGCGCCCACCTCGATAATATGCAAGAGTGTCTTTATGGTTTTCACTTCATTTCTAAGTGCAATCGTAATAAGAGTAGTGGCTGTATACATTGTTTTGTATACGTAGTACATGTGATTGACATAGCGCGTCTGTGCCTAAAGGGTAGGTAATTTTTACATTATTATTGTGCATAAAATTATAGTACTTATAATTTTATGTGTTATTGTAAATCATAAATGTTGTAAGATAAAGTTTTAGATATACAGTTTTGAAAACTATTTTTGACATATAAACATCACTTTTACAAAAATACTTTTCAGACATTTTTGGTAGATAATTTCCTTGTCTTCATTTTTGTTTATATATATTTTTTTATTCGCCGCTTCGTTTTCGACCGAGAGTGACTTAAAGCAGTCTCTGTAAAAATCGCATAAAAATCTCCTGAGAAAACCACCTTTAAGTCACTCTCAGTCGAAAACGAGGCGAAAAACTAAAAAATTTATATGAACAAAAATAAAGACTATGAAATCTGCGACAAAAAAATTAACGCCCGAGTACTTTTGTGAGTAACTGTATAATCATTACTAATAATCATTTATGTTTTATGTTTCAACCTGAGCGGTTTCAATAAAAAACATTCAGAAGCTCTAAAAACCTCTATGGTTTGCACACTTAAATACGTATAGAAATAATTATTTTGTTGCAATCGACTGAAAGAAAATGATTATTTAGTGCTAGCAGCTAAAATTATTGCCTTATTTCCGAAAGAAGTTGTAGGGACATATGTTGTCCCGGCAATAAGAAAGAAAGACTCCAGAACCGGAAAATCTATTTTACCAAAAGGACAATTGGTATCAAAAGTTAACAATTTGGTTAATGTAAGTGGTGAAGATATACCCATTAGAAAGAAGAAGAGTGATTCAGCTAAAAGTAATGAAGACAACGCTGTGTTAAAAAAGACTCTAAAGGAACCAAACTTAGGTAGGTATTTATGTTATCTGTATTGCATATTTCATTTTCTACACTTGCCAAAAAATTAAAAATAAATGAAACTCTGAAACAATTTATTCTAATATTTTGTGAACAAGAAAGTGTAAATGCTCTTGAATGATGTTTTGAGTCTCGACCTGAACGGTTTCGACAACATACATCATTCAAGTACTAAAAATTTGTATTTGACGCACTTAATATAAAATAAAGTATAAAAATCTATCTATAATAAATGGAATAAATCTATCTATAATAAATTCTCGGTTTCAGATGCCTATGATAAGAGCGAAGATGTGCTTTGGTAACAACAGTAAACCATGGGCAACAGTTTTGGAGAAATGGAATATCACATACGAAATTAGAAAAAATACAAGGGCTATCACTATAAGTTCTAAATAATTTAATGAAATAATTTTTTAATCTTAATTTAAATAAAATGTAGGTTTGTTTCATTTAAAATACGATGTGTTACAGTCGGTATCATTATTCTAGGCGAAATATGTATATAAATACTGAATGTTTAATATGGAATGTATAAACAGGTTTCGTAAGTGGAACAAATCTCCGTTTCCGCCGACTTCAAAATTAATGTTTAAATTTTGTAGCGGGGGGGGGGGGAGGAGTCTGAGAATTTGTTGTTGAATGAAGAAGAAAAAATTGCTTTTTTCTTTTTAAAGGGAACAGTATAGTTTTTAAAGTAAGGTACTTTTAATATTAATTTTTATTTTTAGAATTTTTTTACAGTCAGGGGGTTTTAAAATTTTTAATTTTTTATTAATTAAGGTTAAACTATTACATTATTTAAGTAAATTTTCAAAATGACTACCCTCATTTTCAATACACGGTTTTGATTGTTTTAAAAGATGTATTAATTAAAAAAATAATTTTTCAATAAAATTAATTAATTTAATTTTTTGTTTTGTAGCTGCTTTCTTTATTATTTTCTGATTTTCCGTGAAAAAAATTGGTTTTTCAAAAAAATTTTACTAGACAAGAGTTGTAGCCCGTTAAATTTCCTATCCGGAATAGGACGTCAGAATTTTTGTAAATTTTCGTTTAAAAGATACAAGAATTTTGAAAATAACCAAAGTAAACAAATCTCGAATTTTTCTTCATTTTTTTACTTACTTTAATTTCTAACTCAAAAGCCGTTAAGTTTAGACAATAAAAGGTTTAAATTTAGTTTGTAAAAAATATTTTTTTTTTAATTTTAATATTTATTTTTAAAAAAGAATCCGACGAAGGCTGATTAATTTTTCAGGGTTTAAAATAAATATTCACTTTGAAATTAAACGAGAAATCTGGAATCCATTCCAAAATCTATTTTTCCAAATTATTTCAATTTTTATAACATCATGGAAACAAATAATATCATACGAATTTAATAAGCACTAGAGATAATATTATATTATATATTTTTTCAAAATATAATTTTTAATAATTTATTCCAGTAATATTCTACTAATATTCCAGTATCTAGCCTGGTAATTCAGATCACAATTTATTGCAAAAAATGAAATGCTGTAGTTCAAACCTTGTTTGGCTTATCTTAGGCTTAAACTTCCAACTGACATCGAAATACCGACCCTTAAACCTAGCAATCGTGATTGATTTGTCATCGTCTGTATTGTAGTGATATTTTTCATAAACCACTTTTCCTTACCACGCACGGCGTAGCTCTGATATGCGAGAGTAGAGAAACTTTTTAGGGTGGTAGGTTCAATGTTCGTTAAAAAAAATCTTAATACCAGAATTCGATTTTAAATTATTTGCAGTCGAAATTATTTTAAGCTGCAAAAATTTTTAAACTTGATCAAGCATCGAACTTATAATTTCAAATTATCAACCAAATTTCTTCTAATCCACACGTCGCTCTTTTAAATATAATTTCATACACAGTAAAAAATTTTGTCGTGTAAAACATCTAGTGTAGTTGGTAAATAATTTAGTGTTAATTTTTAGTGTATAATTTCTCTCTACTTTATATTTCACACTAAAATGATTAATTCTAACTAGACGCTAAAATAAGCGCTATGTAGAGTGAATCTCAACCTTGATAGATCGAATCTAGTAGGTGTTAGGTGACATTACTATAATTACCGATGATAAAAACGCAAAAATGGCACATTTTATCAAAGTTTGTTGCCGGTGATTCCCGGATAAATAAAAACGTTGACCATTTGCTATTGAAGATTACCTCCGTGTTAATATAAAATTACATTCATCCGAGTGCAGTGAGCAAGTTAATATTGTTCTAGTGTTTCAGTTCAAATATTTTTTTAGTGTTGGAAATTAATGGAAAATCGTTGGAATTTAACGTATTAAAAGAATTTCCAAGATTTCTCCATCATTCGTGGTCTGTAAGTTTTATTATCTTTATGTGTTTGTACTGTTACTGAAATATAAAATTTTGCTTTAGATCGAGGAAGATTTTCAACAATTATATCCAGGTATTCAAATAAATTTTGAAGAGATATTTGGTCAAGATATAAGATAAAATTATTAAAAATACCAAACTACCGTAATATACCCGAACCCTACAGTTATTTCAGAATATGAAACGGAATTCAGTAGTATGTGAAGTTGTTATTATTTTTAACATTAGATTTATGAACAATTTTTTTTTTAGATTGTTGGAATAGGGCAACTAAAGTATTATTTCTCTTCCAAGTAAAACAATAAGAGGAAACGTATCAAAACTTATGCAACGCTGACGGACAAATTAATTACTCTTCAACCTGCAAGTTATTGTAAAATACAGTGGACGCCGCTTATTGGAATCATGGTTCAAGTTATCATTCGAGTATTATTATCACTTTCACGAAGAACGGGCTGAAGGAATATGACTACAAGCAAAAAATATCCTTTATTTCAAAAATTGGGTTTATGTTATTAATTATTTTTCTGATGTTTTCTTCTACCGAAAATGGAGTCCGTTTGCATTTTTTTAAATTTTTCACACAAATCGGGGAACCATCCAGACTTGACTGGTGTATTATAGCAGAAAGTTGCCAGAATGTTGACAACGCACTATGATTTAATCTGTTCTATTTTAAAATTTCACAATATGCGACATAAAAAATGTTTTTTGATAAAAATAATTTTTTGTGTTTTAATATTTTTAATTATGTAATATATATTTATAGTAATAAGTATTCTAATTAATGTGTTTAATTCACATGTGGTCAGGTAAATTTTACATCTAAATAAAGAAATTTTTACACTACAATATGTATTTTATTTATAGGTATAGTGTATTACTAAACCCTAGATTAATTTAAAATATACCCTAATTGGTGTTTTAATTCAATCTATTCATCTAAAAAAGTACTTATACTAGAGTTAATAAATTATCTGTTTAGTGTGTTTATCTAATATAATTATACACAAAATAGTGAAAATTAATTTAAATTTTCATTTTATTTTAACACTAAATTTTGTTTTGTGTACCCGAAATAAGGTTAAAATTTTAATAAATTTTGGTGAGCTCTTTACACTACACTTGATTAAAACTTTTAGTGAAAAATTTACACTAAATTGAGTGGACCTAAATGAACACAAGCTAGTGTTTTTTAGTGTAAAATATTTACTCTGTAATTTTTACTGTGTAAATCCGAATATTTCAATTAAATTACTATCAAGTCCAAAATTAAAATTAACCCCAATCAAACAAAAATCACTCATAAAAAAAATTCAAATTTAATCATTGCAAAAAAATCCAAAAATCTCGGCTGCGGCCACTTTCGATCAAAAATACTCTCAATCAAAATTCGAATCACAATACTCAAAATAATTTCACTATTTCAAAAAAAATATTTCTTACAAAATATTAAAAATCCACGGAGCCAAAAGTCAATCAACCACTCTGGCGGCCATCTTCTGCAAAAAAGCCCCTACTTTTCTCAACCTTGTAACAAACCGCCCATAAATTCGCAAGCATAAACAAAGGTAATTTATGCAAATTTAGCATAAACGCAATAAGCGACCGATCAAAATCTTTTATTTTATATAAGTTACCTTTTTCAAATTGCGAATATAAATAAGTAAAACGTAATTAGTTAATAATTATACAATTAAGATAAATATGTAAAAAGGATGGGAAGCGCATATTTCAAATTATATTAAAACGGCCACAAAGTTTCACAACTTAAGTGGTTGACGAATTTAACCTAAGGACTTAAGAGGGATTCATGAATTATGGGACAGATATGTCTTTTTAAAAACTAATTAGAACTAACGAATTTTGACCTTATTGACTCTAAATTTGAGGAAACCGAACATACAAAGTTCAAACTTACACTAAAAAAAAGCGTAATCTTTTTGCTAGAAAAATCTCATGTTATGTGCCAAAAATCTTGCAAAATAACTAAGAATTACGTTATTAAACTAAAAATCAATTAAGTTGAGAAAAACTATAAAATTAATTTTTAAATAAACACATTTTAAACCATGAAAGTTAAACAAACCAGTCACCTCAAAACTTTTCTAAAACTATATAGTAAAAATTCAAATTATAAATAACTATTGGAAATCACTGGTTAAAACTTAAAAATAAGGGGAAGATGAGAGCAAATTCATTAGAATATCGATTTGAAGTGACCGTCTCGACAACTAATTGATATGTGTTAAAAGATTTACCTTCACAAACAGTGAATAACAAACATTCTTCTAATAACGTACACACAAGCTTGAAATTCAAGTCAACTTTTTGGGTGCACTGATTTAAATTCGACGTTCGCGAATATTTTTGCTAAAATTCTTGATTACAATCAATATATATGTTAACCTGATTTTGGGCGATGCAACAAAAATGTCATTCATGAGTTTTCACTATTAGAAAAGTCAATTAACTGCAAAAATTTGCCAATTTTTCAATCAAAATCGAATATGATTATTCCCTATCCATAACAACAATTAAAAACGATAATGCCAATTTTTATAATTAAAAATCTAGTTTTTGTAAACCAAAAATTTGTCAACGAATACACATCAACCTTATTGACATGTATTCCAAAATTTCATATAAATAGAGCAGGGTCCCTTAAGGCACCAGTTCATCTCCGACAAGACGCGTAATCCAACCTGCCCGTTCGTTCCGGGTATTAAATAAAAGTGTTGTGCTAATTCATAATTAAATTTTTTTTTTAAGTATTCATAATAAGATTTTAATTTTTTTTTAAAAGTGTTCATAATTAAATAATTTTTTTTTCTAAAGTATTCATAATAAAATTTCATTTTTTTAGTATTCATAATTGAATTTTAATTTTAATTTTTTTTTAGTGGTTCAAATAATTTTTCTTTTAAATCTTTTTTTTGTTTTGTTTTGTGCGCTTTCCAACGACTAAAAAGGTAATGACCAAATTTTTATATTTAAAATTGTATGTTTTTTTTTATTTAGGTGAGTCCCAACGATTTCAATGTAATTTTTATCTTTATAACAGAAAGTTAACTTGGTAAATTAATTCTCAGCAATTATTTTTTTTTATTATATTTTATTTTGTAATTATAATTTTTTTGTATCGTTTTTTTCATTATATTTTTTTTTGTGTTAAATAAATTAGTTGTGATTTACATGTTCTTTTTCTTTTCTTGTTATTAAAAAGGCGATCGACTTGGTAATAATCCTACGTCTCCGATCTTCAATTTAAAAGTTTGAGCCCGGCTTATAAACAGGCTCTGGTGGCAGCGAAATTAACCTTCAGTTAACACACAACGGCGGCGATTATTTAATTAATCAAAGCCTACCCGTGTTACAACCTTTCGCCAACCTTACATTTACAATATAAAATTAATAAAATTTACAAATTTTCATCAAGGGCCTAAACCATTTTGTAACACGACAGTATAATAATTATTCTGTTTCATCACCGTGCCGTGCCGTACCAATCGCCACTGATATTATGATCTTAATATTCATATTGTTTTACTCTAGCTCATACTAGGTTAAGTGATTAGAGATGGTAACACAAAGCTACCATAAAAATTCCTAAAAATATTATTATATTAAAATTTATGCCCTCGTTAATAGAAAAATATAATTTTTTGGATTTTTAATTTTAGTGAATTTATACGGCGAAGGAAAATCGAAAAAAGAAATTTCAAAATATTTAAAAATTTCAAAGACTACTACATAGGAGTAGGACTTTAAAGTACACCACAAATTAGACAAAAAATTAATGAAATTATGGTAGGATTTGGCGTAAATTGCGAATATAAAAACTAATTTTTGAGGATCATTTAAAAATACGCGTAAAACCAGCCAAAATGTGCAATCGTACATTTCATTTATTAAAGAATTTTTGGGTATAATTTAAACTTGAAAATTACAGATGTAGAAAACAAAGAACTAGGAGAACTATTAATTACCCGGGAGTTGTCAGTTAATTGTCAGTTGTCAGTTGTTAGTACGATTAGATGACTAGATTTTAGGGTGGATCCGAGATTTGCGGTGGTTGCGTTTGTTTTAACTGGCTCTACGCTCCAGGCCGTTTTGATAAACTCCTGTACTCACTAAAAATATCCCCCTGGACCCGTCCTACTCTGCGAATAAATTTATAACATTATGTTATCAGTACTGATGCTGCAATCTAATTGTGAATCTAAACGTAATCGAAGATTGACGATACCTGAATTGCGTACAGAACTTAATCGGTGCTATAAAAATTCCGTTTCTGGGAGTACAGTAAAAATCAATTAATGCGAATGTTGGCCGGGCTGCCAAAAGAAAATCACTTCTAAAATCAAAAAACAAGAAGATGCGACTACAGAGAGCACTTAGCTTATAAGAATTGGACAGCAGAATAATGGAATTCTATGTTGTGGAGCGAACATAATCCAAGTTTGAAATGTTAAATTTATGGTACTCACTGCATCGAAAGAAAGTTACAGGACTGTATTGTACCTCCGTTATGGTAGGGGAATGCTTCTCGGCGTCTGGCCCAAAAACAGGCGAATTCACATGTTAATAATTTAAAATACTACTAATTTTATTAAGTTTGGGTAATTAAATGAAACATTCAATTTTAGCACACCTTGATAAAATCGCAGGGAAGTCCACAGTAAAGTAAAATAAACATAATATGAAGATAAATGAAATGGATATACTCGACTAAGAACATTGGAGGTCTTTTATAATATAATAAATAATATGAAAATATCAAGTTGGTATTTATGTTAGTAACCTTCCATCTGTTTTACATTCGTAATTTTCGACTAGTAGTCCGGTCAATCTAGACATTCGAAGGTACACTAATTCCCAAAAAGCTGAAAATTGGTAAAATTGTTCAAAACATAATTATAAATGAAATTTAAAAAGTCCTCATCGATCCGGTACGTGGAAAAAATTTATTCGACGTCAAAGGTAAAAGAAATTGTTTTTTTGCGATTTTCAGCAAAACGGTAAGTTTTATCATAAAATTATCTCAGACAAAAATTGTAGATCATGTAATTATCTATAAAAAATGTATCAATACTTTTTTCCTAAGAAATGAGTTTATGAATGTTATCACGTTTATGCAATCGTTTCTGTTGGTCTTTCGCATCACAAAAAAAAATTAAAAAATAGTGTTGATGAAAAGTTCAGTACCGGCTACAGACAATATTTTCGTAAAAACGATGAAGACAACGTCCAGGACAATGACAGGTTTGACGACGATGTTAATTCGAATGGCGATGATGATGAACTACATTGAATAAATTCTGTTTTTTTCGTATTTGTACTCTTTTTTCTCTTAATTTTAAGTTAACTTTTAAACAAGTTATGACTTTGGTTTTAACCATGTGAAAAAGCATCTCAAACTCAATCCGGATCGGCAAAAAAATTGAAAATGAGTTTTTAACAGCTAAGACCCCTTTTTTCGTAGACCAAGTCACATATATTGAATATAATTAATATAATATTATAATTCAAATATTTTTACTTATATTACAGCTTCAGTGATGTATGTATTGTAATGATATTTCTTTTTGCAATGCGTGGCAAACTTCAAAATAACCACCAATCTCTACGGCTTCCAAGTCGGAGAGCTAAGACTTCTCAGGAGCGGGTTCAAAATTCCAAAATAAATTACCAATCAACGAAATCCAATTTAAATAAGATTCTGATCAATCCAAAAAATTTAATAAATTCTCCAAATTAAATCCTCTTCAAAAATAATTAAAATAAAAATGCATGTCCAAAAATTAAATTATTCCAAAATAAATTCTTGTTTCGTAAATAAATTCAAATTTAATTCAATGTAAAACCTTACTGCGCTCGTACTTTTAACTTTTACGCGTATCCAAATCGCCTTGTTATCACCATCTGGCCACACGCTCGTACAAATGCAAA
This sequence comes from Cantharis rustica, assembly GCA_911387805.1. Classification (NCBI taxonomy): domain Eukaryota; kingdom Metazoa; phylum Arthropoda; class Insecta; order Coleoptera; family Cantharidae; genus Cantharis; species Cantharis rustica. Next base: position 45,859,377 of record OU426879.1, read on the forward strand.
TGTAACTTTTAATTCTTCCAATTTTAAACCAATTTCAACTTTACATAATTCAGATCCAATTTTTAATTTCAATTGCTCTTTCCAAATTTTACCAAATCAATTAAATCAATCCAAACTACTAATTCAATCAAAACCATCAAATCAACTACCGCTCGGTAGCAAAATTATCCAAAAATTACGCAATAATGCATTCGCATCAAAATTCACTTTATTCAATCAAAAATAATTCAGTACTCACAAATATCATTCACAATTTTAAACTTATATCAAAAAAATCTCAATAATCGCCTCGAGCTAACATGACACAACATGCTCGGGCGGGCGCTGTCGGCGCAAAAGCCAATATCCTCGTCGATTCGCCTCCACCTGTCTAATTCTCCAATCTTACAACTTAAAATTATTTAAAACAAAATAAAACTTTCATCAAAATGTACGGGGTAGGTGCGAATCCTCTTTTTCACCACAGTATATACGTGGCGTACGTATGCATATGATGACAATTCCAACTTTTCCAACTTTTTGAATCGTTATATCTCAGAAACGGTGGCTCTTAGGAAAAAAGTATTCATTCATTTTTTATAGATAATTATATGATCTACAATTTAGTCTAAACTTATTTTATGATAAAACTTACAGTTTTGCAGAAAATCACGAATACCAATTTTTTTGATCTTTGACCTCGAATAACTTTTTTTCCACGTACCGGATCGATGAGGACTTTTTAAATTTCATTTATAATTATGTTTTGAACAATTTTACCAATTTTCAGCTTTTTGCAAATTACTGTACCTTCACTCTAATTTTTTGTACTAATTTGACCGGACTATAGGTTATTTTAGAGTTTTATTAGGAATCTTACTTGGACAGAAAATGAAAAGATCAAACTTTTGGAAGCTCTCCGAAAATATGGAGTTCACAATTTGGAAGTTATAGCAGACCATGTTGGTTTCAAAACAGTTGCAGAAGTTAAGTATGCAATTTACTTATACGAAAATGCCGCCAGAGAATCTCTGAAAGAAGTTCGCTCTGCAAGTAGAAATGCACCAATTGATCAATGAAAAATAATGAATAAAATAAAAATAATAAAATAAATAAAAATAGTGATGATTATAACAAATATTGAATCGAACAAGTTCGATTCGAAAATACAAAATTGCTCCTCACATTTCAGTGTATTCTGCCAATATCAAAAACTGAACTATTAGCAAAAATATATTCAAATACAAAGATCTAAAAATATCGTTTTTTATCATTTACATTAGCAAATATTTTTGTGTAAAAAATTTAGATTTGTGTTTATTTTCAAAATAAACCAGTTACTCAGACTACGTCAACATTATTGATCTAGGCAGTTCAGGGTTGACAGTTTAAATTTTTGATGATTTTGTGATATCAATAGTCAAAATTTTAGTAAAATGAAATTGAAAGAAACTGATGAAACCAAAAATTCAAACAAATCCGAAGAACCAGAAGATTGCTGTGGCAAACCAAAACGGAAACGACGCTGCGATGCTGGAAAAAAACGGGGACCAAATAAAAAAAAGCGTGGCTGCCCTCGTCCTCCATCGTGTGGTAGACTCTGATAATGGAGAAATGTCTGACAGTAATTAAATGGCTAATTGCAGAAAGGGGACATGTCACATTTCCAAAAATGTTCAGGAAATAAAAAAAACTGTGTGATTACTTAAAAGTCAATCTTTTTTATTCAAATTTTTGGCAAGACATGCCTTAGAAGATCTACTTCGAATTAGGATATAATGCATTTAATTTTTGTTTTCTCAATTAGATCAACTGCCAAATTAGAGATATGGACATGTGTCTTTTCTGCAGTAAAAGACAAAACAATTATTTTTTTTTAAGTATTTTATTAAAAAATAGTAAAAATACAGTATTATTCATCGTTGTCTTCATTGTCCTTAATTGGCTACGCTGTAATTTCTTTCCAAAATCCTTCATAAGCACCTGGGATGAATTTGATCGTATTTTTTATATCAGCCATCTTCTTTTTATTAATTAATCGGATTCAGATAAATTTGCGTTTTTAATGACACCAATGTATTTATTTAATATTATGAATAATAGGTTAAGATAACATGTACTATGTTTAACCGACAGACTAGCAGTTTGCTATCATTTTACTGCAAAAAAAATTATATGTCCTGGACAAGTCCTGTTTATGTAGTAACTGAATTCTTTAACAGCTCACAGTATCAAGAGGAATAATATAATATGTTACATTTTTGCAGTACATTGTGCGTCTAGGCATCTAGATTAGCAAAATATCAAAATTTCAATTTCATAAAAAATGTGACATGTCCACTTTCTGCAGTTAGCAATTCAATTATTCATCATGTTCCACAATTTCACTCGACTATAAACGTCGCCGTAGAAATTATAATCAACGCTACCGTACCTCTAGAAATTAACCTAATGTGTATTAATCAGTGGCGGCTCGTGAAAAATATTTTTGGGTGTTCTGCATTATAAAAATAGTAAGATATCAGTAAAATGGCAATCTCAAAAATAAACTTATTGCACATTTTTAAATATTAAACATACAACACTAATCTAGAATGTAGTACTTTATATCATTTTACATTTTTACAATAAATTGCAATCCTAATTTTCGAAAAAATTTTATTAAGTACAGCTTATGAGAGAAGTTGTGTTAAAAATATTAGTAATATTTCATTTTATTTTTTCTTCATTTAATTCATAAGCATTTATTTTATGTACTAGTAGGTATAAGATACTTTCTTCGATATTCATAATTTCAATTAAAGTTCATAACGCAAGATGTGTTTAAAATAAAATCGTATATGTTCGTAAAACCAGAACTGCAATATGAGCAGAACGGTTGTACGTACCATGGTGGGTTCTTCCTATATCTTGTAATCTGCGAGTTTAATAATAAACATTATTGTAGAAAAAACCTACATAATTTTAATTTTACTGATATTAATAATTAAACGTAATTTGATTTCGAGTTTCTAATATAGGATCTGCCAAGAAATAATTTTACTTCTATTTTGATAATAGTATTTATAAGAGACTTGGTAAAATTAAAATTTGTACTAAATTTTCAAATTACACTATATTACGAGTATTAAACTATTGCATTTTATTGTTTAAGAATGTTGTTGAACAATCATGAACAAAAATCAATTTACTAGTTGTTTTCATAAGTCAAATTTTAAATTATATCACAAAATACGACATGTAAAACTGCAAAAAGATGCAGCACAATTTGTAATGTATACCGTGGTGTTGTGGTGATGTTAGGATAGTCCTAACACCACGATGTATACTGACATGGATACGATTCCACCCGATAGGCTCGCATCATTTCATGTTCAGAATCATTTCCAGCACATCGAAGTTAAACAGTGATTTCGAAAGCGTAACGGACTTGTATTAATTATTACAGTACTTATTTGACTGACTCAAGGCAACATAAGAACCGCTCTTTGAAACCAAAATTGATTATTCAATTATTGAAATAATTTGAAATATGGTGATTATACTAATAAGTAATAATTAATTTGGTACACTTCGTTCTTATTTTGGCGGTTCTGCAGCTCTGCAGTTCCTATGGTAGAACCGCCCCTGGTATTAATATTATGAATAATAAAATTTATATCTTTAAATTAAATTTTACTTCTAGCTTTGGATATTTAACATTATTTGACTAAAAAAAACATTGTAATTCTAAAAAATCAGAATTTGTCCAATTTGGTCAAAATTGGAAGGGATGATTATTTTTGTGCCTTTTTGCAAAAATCAAATTTTAACACGCTATTTTTGCAATTTTCTCGAAAATAAAGTCCCGCAAAAAAAATGTTAAATAGCAACCTAGATTTAAACCTTTTATTGTCTAAAATCAACGGCTTTCGAGTTATGAATTAAATTAAAGTAAGTAACAAAATGTTGAAAACTCGCGTTTTTTTTGATTTTTTTCGTAATCCTCTATCTTTTAAACGAAACATTTTACAAAAAATCTGACGCCCCGTTCCGAATAGGAAATTTAACGGACTACAACTTTTGTCTAGTAAAAATTTTTGAAAAACCAATCCATTTCACAGAAAATAATAACAAGGCAGCTACAAAAAAAATTAAATTCACGAAATTATTTTTTTTTGTAATATTTTATCTAAAATAATTATGTAGATCACTAAAAATCTTTTTATTTCAGCTTTTTTTATCCTTATTTTAACTAATCCTAATTTTAACAATATACCCGGTTTGAAACCAGAGCTTTTTCTCCATTTCAGATAACAATAAATAAAGTTGGTTTCAAACAACAAATTCAAAGTTAGAGAACTTTTAGAATAGAGTGTATTGTATATTTTTATTTAAACAAAAGAAACCAGTTACGCAGGCTACGTTTTTTTATTTGGCCCCCGCTTTTTTCCAGCATCGCAGCGTCGTTTTCGTTTGCAACAGCCATCTTCCGGTTCTTCGGTTTTATTTGCATCTTCGGTTTTATTGGTTTCTTTGGGTTTCGATATTTTATTTAATTTCATTTCACTAAAATTTTAAACAGGTAGTAAATATCAAAAATTTAAATTGTCAACACCGCTCAGCTTCGTATCAACAACGTTGGTTGTTGATACGAAGCTGAGCGGTGTTGACAATTTAAATTTTTGATATTTACTACCTGTTTAAAATTTTAGTGAAATGAAATTAAATAAAATATCGAAACCCAAAGAAACCAATAAAACCGAAGATGCAAATAAAACCGAAGAACCGGAAGATGGCTGTTGCAAACGAAAACGACGCTGCGATGCTGGAAAAAAGCGGGGGCCAAATAAAAAAAAGCGTGGCTGTCCTCGTCCTCCATCGTGTGGATCGTGTGGTAGACAGGCAGTAGACTCTAATAATGGAGAAATGTCTGACAGTAATACCACAGAATGTAATACATCACATTCCTCAATTCGTGGTTCCCCCGATAAGAAACGTCGCCGTAGAAATCCTAGTAATCGCCGTAACACTAAAAATTAACCTAATGTGTTGTCGTGGTTCAAAATGGTTGCGACCCACCCTGTGCATATTGATAAAAATTTTGTTTGTAAATAATTTTGAGTTGCAAGACTATAAAATTGGACAGGTGGGGGCGAACCGACGAGGAAATTGGTTTTTTTGCCGTTGAGCCGCGCGAGAGAGCGAGCGGGCCGATTTATGGCTTGTTAATTTTTGACTCAAGTGATTTATTTTTGAGATTTGTGATATTTTTGAAGTTGTGAGTTATTATTTTTGATTGAATAAATGATTTTGATGCGAATGCATTAATTGCGCAATTTTTGGATTGATTTTGATAAATTTGGAGTTTGGATGATTTTTATGAACGGCTACCGAACGGTAGAAAATTTGGATTGATTTGATTGATTGGATAAAGTTTGGGAGAAGCAATTAAGGTTATAAATTTGAATTTAAAATTGGAAAGTTTGAAATTACATTTGTTCGAGCGTGTGGTAGATAAAAGATAAGCCGACGATTTGGATAGGCATAAGTTCGAAAGTGTAAGCCCATTTAAAATTTAACATAAAATTATATTTGAAATTATTTATGATTATGGATTGGATTTATTAATTATTTTTTTGAGAAGATTATTTTCGAAGAAATTATTTGTTTTGCATTGGATAAAATTCTTTTTAGTTAATTTGAAAACGCAGGAACCCTTCACCCTTGAAAATTCCCAACTGCTCCCGCAAAGAGTTGACTCGAGTAAATAAACAGTGCGGCTAGAAAATAACATTACATCTTTTTGGCACCACGGCGCAGGGACGTTTCGTTTTTTTTTTTGAAATAGTCTAAGATGGATAACATATTAGCCTTTTTAAAGGAGCAGGACAAAAATATGAGGGAGTTAAAAGAAAGCATAGCAAAAATTGAAACAAAGTTAAATGAACAAGACAAAAAGCAGGACAAAAACACAAAAGAGTTAAAAGAGAAAGTAGAAGGGGTTTTGAACGAAATAAAACAAAATTTAGTTACTATGGAAGGGGAAATTAAAAACACAAATGCAAGGGTTGATCAGGTTGAGTTAGAATTAGGTAATATAAAGGTGGATTTAATGCCATTAAGAGAATTGGGGGGAAATTTAAATTTGAAAGAAAAAAGATTAGAAAAAGAGATTAGTGAAAGGATGGAGGAATTAACAAGGGGAGAAATTCAAAAATTGACAGGGAAAATAAATGAAATGGGGATAGAAATGAAAAGAGAATCTGTAGGTAATATGCAGGAGGAAATAAAAAAGGCCACCAAGACCTTGCACAAAGATATTTTTGACCAAGTTATAAATAAAACGGTAGAAAATGGTGCACTATTAGAAAAAGCTGAAATAATAAATGAGATAACTCAAAGGGATGAAATAGTGGAAATCAAACAAACAGTACAGTGGCATGACCACAATATTGAAAAATTAAAAAAAGAAATTAGCACTAATCAAGAAACAACTAAAGGGGAAATTGATGCACTTAGGATGGGAAACCAAACGTTTACATTCGGTCCCATGAATAGTACGATGGGCAAAACAATACAGGGAATGTCATGTTGTTTCAGTAAAGATCAAAAATTAAAATTTTATGGGCATTCATTAAATGGGTTAAATCCGAAACAGTTCATTAAATATGCTAGACCTATTGCGGAATTGGCTGATCGCCAACAGTTGAAAACCCTCATAGGGACAATGTTAAAAGGAAATGCGGAGGAGTGGTACGGAATCGTACAAGAACAGTTTCATACTTTTGATCAGTTTTCTAAGTTGTTCTTATCAAGGTACTGGAACAATAAGGGAGTGGGTGTAGTATTTTGTTCTGTTCGGCACCCACAAGGAAATATGAGTGAGCGTTATGTTCAAGAAACCGTTAAATTTTTGAGACTTCTTGTGTATCGTGATCAAACATCATGGGTCAATTATATTCCGTTAGTGGAAAAGTTTATAAACGACACGCCGAGCTCAGTTACTGACTATTCTCCCCGGTTCATTATGTTCAACGAACATCCAGAAAGACCATGGGTTGTGGACCAAGACATCGATTACTATGAAATATTAAAACAAGTTAAACAAAAATTAAAAAATAAAAGTGAGAATTACTTACGTAGGGCTAATTCAAAAATAAAAAAGAAATGTTCATTTCAAGTGGGTGATTTAGTCATTATTCGAAGTCTGAGAGTAGGGATCAGGTCTAAGGACCAATGTCAGAAACTGCAACTTCCTTTTGAAGGCCCATATGAGGTAGACCACGTTAACGAAAACACGTATTCTCTTAAATATCCAGACAGTGGAAAGATCAGGGGCAAATTTCACCTTGATATGATTTACGCTTATCACGACGCCGATGAAACCATGGGACGAATTCCTAAAATTGGAATTAAATTTTACAATAATTTTGCATCTATTAAATAGAAAATTTTAATTTCGTTTAGTTATAAAAAGAGGGGAAGAAGTTTAATTTAACAATGAATTTTAATTTAGTTTATTTATCATTTTAAGAAAGGGGAAATTTAGTTTAGCAGATAATTTTGTAAAAAAAAGAAGAAAATTTTTATTATTTGAGGTAGTATAATACCTGATCACCACGAAGGGTTGTTTCAAAAACAATTTGCTGTCCTGGCTGTGCTCTCTCCATCAAATTATCTTCAAAACAAGGGGAATAAAGATGTCGTGGTTCGTTAGGTTTCTTTTGCACAATTACGATGTATTTTTGACTTCTTGCAATAACTTTGTTTTGACGAAATCTGCTGTCAACTTTATACCAGAACTTTCAATTGCCATTATCATAGGTTTGTATTCATCAGTCAATCCTGCGAGTAGAAATATTGCTAACCATTCATCATCTATAGCAAACTGAATGTTAGTCAATTTCTGTGCGGTGCTCATTATCTTGTTGACATAATCTTCGATGGAATCGCTATTTTCTAAACTAGTAGTAACCAGAGTTTTCATTAGGTTAACTTTTCGCGATAAGCCGGAATCGTTAAATGCGGACTGTAACTTTTCCCATACATCTTTTGCGGAAGTTGCGTTTTCAATATGCACAAAATTGATCGGATCAACCATTAAAATTATCATTGATTTAGCTTTCACTTCGCGTCGTAGATTAACAGCGGGATCTGTCGTCGGATCTTTACCTTCAACACAACTCCATAAATCTTCCAGTTCAAGATATGTTTTCATTGCAAATCGCCAAGTGTTGAAATTTTCTCGTCCTATCAATTTTCCAATCATTGATATACCGTTGTTTGCCATCGCGCTCGGAAAAATGTATAACTCTTGTTAATTACAATCACAAAGGGTTCGGTACAATTTTTTTTTTATTTTTTTGCGATGGCCTGAACAAATCTGTATTTTTAGAGACAACTATATGCTGGGCCCATAACCTTTTGCACAATTACGATGTCTTTATTAGATAGAACAACTAATTATTCACAACTATTCATTTACCAACATATTCTATAAGTACATGTCAAATATCAATAATAAACAACAAAACAGCCAACTTTATCTGAACTCTATCAACCAGCATGTTTCTCATTGGTTAATCCCAACAGTTTCTCTCTGCCCAACGCGATAGTTCGGGTCAATTTTGTTAAATGTCTGCAAAATAAAAAGGTTTGTTGAGGGGAAAATTATAAAAGACCAAAATGATACTCACACACGACACATTTACACCTAATTATTTTGTGATAAGTTAAGGGAACAGCTGTGCTGCGCGAGTGCTACCGAATGGTGATACCTGCAACTAAATAAATACAATAACTTGCGAAACATCCGGTACATAGAAGATAAAACTTACAATTTTTCAAAAAGACGACGAGGTTTGCAGTGCCCTTTGGATAAGCTCGCTTCCTGCGATAAGCCCGAGTGAGGTGGACGTGAAATTTTACGTCTAAAAATTTGGATATTTGCGATTTATGAAAAGCTACACCTTTTTGGAAAGCGAATTTTGTGAATTATTATTCGAGGCCGTTTTGGAAACAGTAAGAGCAATCATATTGTTTAATTTGGATGATTCCTGAGGATTTAAAGATATTCACATGTGATCAAGTAAAATTAAAAATTACAAGGACGACGCCATTTTTATAAAACTGGAGATCGACAGAAAAGTCAATGAAATTGATTTTTTTACTTACCGTAATTTTTATCTGTTTATAAGGTGTTAAATATCGACAAGAAGCGATTAGTCGGCACAATACGACGAGGTATCACAAAAATTTGAGGACGCTAACCGAATTGATTGTTAGAGATTGCACACTTAAAAAAGACGACCTGGTGGCATACAGCAGCAACAGATAAATGCCATTTGCGGCCATGATACAATAAAGTTTTAAGATATGATACTAAGGAGTCTCAGTTACGTTCGGTTCTGCGCAGAACGTCACGCGGTAAGGACACGCCCACTTTATTTAAATACAGATATGGAATTTATACGGCAAATAAGGCCAATGAAATTAAAATTTGTGATTATTTTTAATTTTAAATCACAAATAAATTATTCTGCCATCATAAGGAAGAAGGCAGTGTTTGTTTAGAAATGGTTTAGGTATGGCAGTAAGTACATTTTCTTCAAAATTGAGCTATTTTTATTCATAGCTTTTTACGCTGATTTCAAAAATATAAATTACTCAATTTTGAAAAAAATGTATTTACTGCCTTCTTTCTTATAACTGCAGTATTGAAATAAAACACATTTAGTAATAAGATTATAAAATAATATTTATTTAATATCCTAAAAAACAGTTTCTCACAATAAAACATAACATTCATTAAGAAGCCAAATTAACCAGAAGGCATACATTTTAAAATTTTATTTCATTTTACTGACTATTTAATTTTACAAACTATATTAAGCCCTAAATTTTATTTTATATATTGTCAGATTTTTATTTCTTTTCTTCGCTTCAATGTTTCATCGTTAACCTTATCATACAAGTAGATTGTGCGAAATTTTATTTCATCGAATGACAGTATACAGACTTTTTTCATATTGTTCATCTCTTGCAGTTTGATTACATTAAATATTGGTTTCAAGATACCAGGTAAAATTTAATTTTTTTTCGACCACGATCGAAGTGTTGATACAGCTGGAAAAGGATATCCTTTTTTTAGCAGCAACCTATAAGCTCGAAGATCAGCGGAATGAACAACGATTGCTTTAGATACATCTTTAATTGACCATCGTGGACGTCTTTTGGGATTTTTAAGCTTTTTGATTTGCTCAGAAGTAAATAAACTGCTCAGAGCTTCGACCTCGCTTTCCAATCGTACAATCTTCTTCTTTAATTCTGCTATGATTTCATTACGGTTATCAACCTCTGTACTACTTCTAAAAATATTAAGAATATGTAGGCATATTATCACTTAATATAATAATTTAACTATAATTATGTTAATATTAGATTTGCTATAATAAAAATAAGAATTACCCTATATCTTTAGTCAAAATATTAGTTTGATGTGGTGTTTCAAAATGATTGCGACTCACCCTATGCATTTTGGTGAAATATTGGCTGTAATAGTTAGGTTGTAACATTGTGGAATTTGTTGGGTGGGGATCAATGACAGGAAATTAGTGGCTTCTTGGGCCAACTATGGCCGACAGCGGGTGCGAGACTTTGTATGCCCGCTGAGTTTTGATAATTTTGATATTTGTAAGTAATATTTTATTTTGATTTGATATGAATAAAATGGATTTGATGCGTGTGCATTATTTCGTTGTTATTTTGGAAGCACAATTTTGAGATTTGGAGTTGGTTTGGATTATTTGATGGTTTGCTACCGAACGGTAGTGTATCGACTTGGCTTGATTTGGATGATTAAATTTTGGAAAAAAGAATATTTCGACTAATAAATTCGATTTGGATACTTGAAATTGAAAAATTAAATTTGCATTCGTAGGAACGAATGTCGATAGTGATAAGCGGGCGATTTGGATAAACGTTAAAATTAAAAGTACGAGCCCAATAACAATTTAATATTTGCATTACATTGAACTTAAATTGTATTTTACATTGTGAATTGGTTATTTTTGGAGGAGCATTTTTCTTCCGTCGTTAATGAGAGCGAACAGGTGAACTCACCCCTGACGATACTTGCTCGACGACTGAAAAAGCTAGTCGTGGTAATTTTTTTGGTTTGTGGTGAAATTAATAATTGTTAAAATTTCACATCACTTCAAATTCAAAAATTTATTTAACGTTGGATTGGAACTGGAGTTGGATTATATTGGATTAGAATTATATTGGAAATACATCATTTCAACTGGCGCCCAACGTGGGGCTTAAAATTTTTGAAAGTTTCAATTTAACTAAATTGACGTCCCAACGTTTAGGGGCATTTCAGTAATTCTGGTATAATAATAAATATTTAAAATAATTCAATTTAAAATTGGGTATTTTTATAAATTAAGATTGATAAGTTTTCATTTGCTCGTATGATAAACAAAATCTATCAAGGTCAATGATTTTACTTGCTATCTTTCCATAAATTCAAAAAGCATTGACAGATAATATAAAACAAACAAAAATGGAACAAATTGACATAGAAGATAGTATATCAACGGGGAATATACGAGAAAATGAAACAGGTGGAAGCGGCGAAGAGATCAGTCCCAATTTTGAATCTCCAATGTATGCCAGCACACGACGGGGCACGCAGGTAGATGTTGAAGAACAACCAAAAGTAACTAAAGCACAAATAATGCAAGCACTTAACCAGCAAGTATGGCGTAAAGCATGCAAGGGCGGTCTTGTGAGCGGGAAACCGCGGTTCCAGTCCTGGTCACGCCGCCGAATGCACTGTTGTGAATTTCTGTACAGATTATTGTAAAAAGATTTATCCGTAAATAAATGATATTATTATTATTATATTCAATGTATAAAAAATATTTATCTGTTATTAAATCATATATAAAAAAACTAAGTGGTAATAAATGCAACACATAATAAAAAAAAAAAAAAAAACTGAAGGATTATATTGGATTAGAGTAATATTTTTAAAATTTCACATCATTTCAACTGGCGCCGCAACGTGTGGGGCTTGAACCAGCTAGCCGTGATAAATTGTCGTCCATACTGTGGGGCTCGATTAGATTCAATTTCATCTAAATTGGAAAATAACAAACAAAAAATGGAACAACTAGTGAAAGTAACTAAAGCAAATATTATGCAAGCACTTAACCAGCGAACGAGTGAACTTATGGAATTGTTAAAATGTATGGATGACAAAATACAAAGAGAAACTACAGAAGAAAGAATATTGAGAGTTAAAAAACAAGAAGCTGAAAGATTAGTAATTCTAAAACTGGAAGCAACAAAACAAGAAGCTGAAAGACTGGAAATTGAAAAACAAGAAGTTACAAGACTAGAAGCTGAAAAATTAGAAGCAACAAAACAAGAAGCCATAAAATTGGAAATTGAAAAATTAGAAGCAGCACAACAAGAAGATAAAAGATTAGAAATGGTAAAACTAGAAGCAGAAAAACGTGAAACTGTAAGATTACAAGCGCTAAAACTAAAAATTATAAGACAAGAAGCTGAAAATTTAGAAGTGGTAAAAGTAGAAACTGAAAAATTAAAATTTGGAAGGCAAGAAGCTACAAAGCGGAAAGCTATGAAAAAAAATGAGAGAACTTGGAAGTTTTGGATGAGTCGGAGGAGGAGAAGAAAGAAGACACCAGTGAAGTGGACGCCCCAAACCAGGATCAATCTTTGGAAGATTCGAAAGAAAAAATAAAAGAAAAGTGAACAAAACAGAAGGAGATAGTAGATAATGATAAATGAAAAATTATTTTTGAAGAGATAAGCCTTTTTTATTTTATTTGATTTTTGAATTTGGATTTATTTTGCTTAAATATTGTAATGTTGTAGATAATATTTTTTTTTAGATTTATTTTTGAAACACGCACGGATTTCTGCGAATTTTGTTTAGAGCTGCGCTCAAAACAGCAATTAGCATCGGGGGTTTGATGTGGTGTTTCAAAATGATTGCGACTCACCCTATGCATTTTGGTGAAATATTGGCTGTAATAGTTAGGTTGTAACATTGTGGAATTTGTTGGGTGGGGATCAATGACAGGAAATTAGTGGCTTCTTGGGCCAACTATGGCCGACAGCGGGTGCGAGACTTTGTATGCCCGCTGAGTTTTGATAATTTTGATATTTGTAAGTAATATTTTATTTTGATTTGATATGAATAAAATGGATTTGATGCGTGTGCATTATTTCGTTGTTATTTTGGAAGCACAATTTTGAGATTTGGAGTTGGTTTGGATTATTTGATGGTTTGCTACCGAACGGTAGTGTATCGACTTGGCTTGATTTGGATGATTAAATTTTGGAAAAAAGAATATTTCGAATAATAAATTCGATTTGGATACTTGAAATTGAAAAATTAAATTTGCATTCGTAGGAACGAATGTCGATAGTGATAAGCGGGCGATTTGGATAAACGTTAAAATTAAAAGTACGAGCCCAATAACAATTTAATATTTGCATTACATTGAACTTAAATTGTATTTTACATTGTGAATTGGTTATTTTTGGAGGAGCATTTTTCTTCCGTCGTTAATGAGAGCGAACAGGTGAACTCACCCCTGACGATACTTGCTCGACGACTGAAAAAGCTAGTCGTGGTAATTTTTTTGGTTTGTGGTGAAATTAATAATTGTTAAAATTTCACATCACTTCAAATTCAAAAATTTATTTAACGTTGGATTGGAACTGGAGTTGGATTATATTGGATTAGAATTATATTGGAAATACATCATTTCATTATATAGGATTGTTATCCAGAATAACATTCACCCTCGGGAGAGTTTCTACTGCTACTACCAACACCGTTTCTAACAAATTTATAAAATAAGCCATAAGTAAGTATTTCTACTTGAATTAAAATAATAACTATACGTACTTACTCTGTTTGAATTGATCGTTCCTTTAAAAGTACATTAACCAAATTGGAACGTTTCTTTTTAGCAATCCGCTGTTGCCTTTGAGATGTAGAAGCAGTAGTAACAAAAGCTGATGGTTTCGGTAGATTTTCAGTAGGAATCACTCCTGGCTTAATCAGTGGGCAATTCCTTGGGATAGGACATCCCAGAAGTTCATATTTCAAGTTACGAGCATAATCAGTCTTTAAAATGCATTGAGCACACTCTTGAATTTTTCACGTTTACATTGTCTTTACGACTACAAGCTATTTTCCAAGCCTTACAAAGTCCCGGGTCAGTCGGAAAACGAAAAAACAGCACATCGCCTTTGTTATAATGTTTGGCTCCATCGTCCATATTACAACCAAATATTGCACACCGCATTATTAATGTAAGGTAAATTACTGATTCAGAACAAATCACAAGCAAAAACAATAACAAAATTGAAAAAATTCGAAACCGTTCTGTGGGCGCGCACAGAAAACCGTATGCGTTTGAAATGTTACTTACCGCGTGACGTCACAATTAAGCAAGATGGCGCTAAACCTGCGCAATATCATACCTGGTAATTTATTGTATCATGATTTGCGGCAACAAGCGAAACAAGGTGGCGATATACCAGGTAATTCACAAGTTGTTTACCATAGTGAAATTGACTATTTATTTCAAAATTTTTATTATAAACTTTTTACATTTGCATTATAATTTTTGTCGACTTACATTATTTACACTGCAGCGTATGTTAGCGAAATTTAGGATTCTTTTAGTTTATTTAAATAAAATTTCGCAACCATACGTCGTACACATTCACACACAGGGTCTTAGAGCGGAATCTGTCGCTAAAAAAAAAAATTGTTCTCTCAATAAAATCTAGTTTCTCGTTATTCAGGATAAAAGTATTTTTATTTATCGTTTCATTAAAAGAAGGAAAAAGAGATATCTAAGGAACCCACTATTCTGTTTAATCTCATGCTCTCGGCTGCAATAAGTTAGTCGGGAAAACATTAGCTAGTGCCGGACAGGTATAATATAAAAATTTACGAAATCCCACTACAGTGTACTATATAAACATTAAAATTTATATATTTAAATGGCATTTTACTTCTAGCCCAGAACATTTAGCATTTTTGAAAAAAATATTGTAAATCTGAAAATTGGCTTAAAGAATCTTCAATCATTTAAAGCTTTCTGAATATCAAAATGTGTCCAATTTGGTCGAAAATTGATGGAGATTTGATTTTTAAGTTATTTTTTGCTATTTTGAAAAAAGCAAATTTCGACGCGCTATTTTTTCAATTTTTTGTCGGCCGGATTTTCAAAATGTTAATCACATAATCCTTTTGAATCTTCGGGCTAGTACTTTGAATGAAGAAAGACTTGATTAACTTTCTATAAAATTATTGAAACTATGTACATTATAAGTAATGCAAAAAAAAATTTTATATAAGCTTAAAAATAAATGTATTTTTTGATTGTGCACTGTCATAACTTAGCTAATGATTATCATTTCAGCCTTTTTAGTTTCTTAAATAAACATATTTTAAAATTACTTGTTTTGGGAAAATTTCGAAAAATATCTGAAAGTTTCAGTATTTTCAAAATGACGAATTTTTCGGCAGAAAATAAAATGTTTTTTTAACTTCATATGAGCTTTTTTGTGAACTAAATTACATGTGTTGAAAAATCGTCATAAGATATACGACGCTCTTGGGCTAAAATTAATGCGCTCCTCTTCAAAAGAAAATACACAAATACAAAATAGAAAAAGTCAATTTATTACTATTATCCTAAACGAAAACATAAAATTTATACAAAAATAAAAAATATATACAGGGTCTCTCCGGATACACTTTACATAACTCTTAGGTGGTGATAGAGGACATTTTTCTAAGAAACATTTTTTACAAATTCTTTTTTATAAATTCAATCCTTCGAGAGTTATGGCTCTTTAAAACATTTTTTTTAATTTCCACTTTCACGTGGCCATCCCCCGGAAAGTATTAATTTTTTATTAAAAATAGATTAGTGCTTTTTTAAAAAGCGTGAAGTAATCTACAAACTAGATTTAACCATTTTTTGTCTAAAATGAACGGCTTTCGAGTTATGAATAAAAGTAGGTAAAAACATGTTGAAAAATTTGAGCTCTTTATATTTTGGTTTGTTTCAAAACTCTGTATCTTTTAAACGAAACATTTTACAAAAATTCTGACGCCCCATTCCGGATAGGAAATTTAAGGGGCTATAACTTTCGTCTAGTAAATTTTTTTGAAAAACCAATATATTTCACAAAAAATCAGAAAATAATAAACAAGGCAGCTACAAAACAAAAAATTAAATTCACAAAATTTTTATTTTTATTGAAAAATTATTTTTACCACTGACTGTTTTTTTCAAAAGCACAGGGTATATGAAGTTACTATGTACAATCTGTGTTTATTTATTTATTTATATATTATATTGCTATGCCCCCAACTTTGCAAATTTATGTATTTTCACTTTCTTGTGAAATTTGCTGAGGTAACACAGATTATTTAATAGCTATGAGTTCTTCTTCAATTGATTAATTTAAATTAAATTGAAAATTTCTGTCGCGTAAATATTTAATTTCAAAATGTGCAACATTTACCTTGTAATGTGTGGCCTTGCAAGCCTCCATAGTATACCAGCTGGCTTCAGTACGCCTGGTTAAGCAAATTTGCGATGGTAACTTTAATGCAACGAATATTTTCTGCTTTCTTCAAGTTTTCCACTTTATTGGCACTTCACCTTATTAATTTAAATAAAAACATCAAATCAACTTAACTCATTTTATTGATTTTAAACAATTAACAATTTAATTTTCATTGCGGGAATAATGTTCGTCCGCTCGTCTATTCGACGTCAAGGCCTCTGCCCAAGTCTCTTACAACCTACAACCTTCAAGCCCCACTCTCTTTTCTTTATACTTCTCCCACCTTATCTACAGCTAATAATTTAACAGACATTTTTTTATACAATATTATAAATAAATAAACAATAAAACAAATTTAAACTTTAAAATAATTTACAATATAATTGAATTAATGTTTTTATAGTTTCAAAACACGACAATATATATTGTCATGTCCCTGGCTATGTTCAAAACTTATATAAAATTTCGCTTACTAATTAATTAATCCAAATGTACTGGGCATTCATTTTTAGTAGCAATCGACTCTTCAAAGTTTTATAAATTGTAAATTAAAATTTTAAATTTAATGCTCACTTTTGTTAGTTTTCTTTTATTGCATGTGGTATGTGGTGTTATGCAGCTGGCTTAATCACGCCTGGTAACACAAATTTTGTTGCGATGCAATCCACCTTTGCATCGACCAAATTGTCACAAATTCTTCCTCTTTGCCAATCCACTATCGCACTTCACTTTAATTAAAATAAAACAAAAACTCAACTTAACATAATTTATTTATAAAATAATAAAAGCAATTTTCAATCATCGGGTATGGCAACTTCCGCCAGGCACCACGGCCTTCGCCTAGTTGTCCTTGCATCGACCTGCTGGTCCCACTCCTACTCTCACTTCCCCTACCTTTTATTTTCATCAAAACTTAACAACTTTATACAATGTTTTAAATAAATAATAACAAAATTGAATTTTAAAAAATTATTTAGAAAATAAATCAATTAATGGTTTTTTTTTTGTTTCGAAACACGACAATATGTTTGTGTCACCGTATCTCCCGAACGGTTACAGGCAGCAACGTACATTTTTGACAGCATGTTTGTAAAGACCAGGGGAGTGTTCCTGGCTGGTCAAATACAATTTTCACCCATGAGAAGAAATTCTATCTCAGAAAACTATCTCTACACTCTCCCCCCCCAAACCCCAAAATTTATGCACTCGCCCCTGCACAATCCTCTGTATTAAATAACTAATAACTAATATTAATATAAATTTACTACCATTTTGGCTGAAAATTCACCACCATTATGGCTGTTAAATTCATATCATTCGCTAACTATTCGCGCTACCATATCGGCTGACTGGATCACGAAGCGGTTTAAAACATATATTACTTTCTCTATACATTTTGACAAAATATACTCCAAAAAGAGTGAAATAAAATAAAAATTAAAAATTTTGAAAACCCCTGACTGTAAAAAAATTCTAAAAATAAAAATTAATATTAAAAGCACCTTACTTTAAAAACTATACTGTTCCCTTTAAAAAGAAAAAAGCAATTTTTTTTCTTCGTTCAACAACAAATTCTCAGACCCCCCCCCCCCCCCCTACAAAATTTAAACATTAATTTTGAAGTCAGGGGAAACGGAGAATGTTTAATATGGAATGTATAAACAGGTTTCGTAAGTGGAACAAATCTCCGTTTCCGCCGACTTCAAAATTAATGTTTAAATTTTGTAGCGAGGGGGGGGGGGGGAGGCTGAGAATTTGTTGTTGAATGAAGAAGAAAAAATTGCTTTTTTCTTTTTAAAGGGAACAGTATAGTTTTTTAAGTAAGGTACTTTTAATATTAATTTTTATTTTTAGAATTTTTTTACAGTCAGGGGGTTTTAAAATTTTTAATTTTTTATTAACTAAGGTTATGACTACCCTCATTTTCAATACACGGTTTTGATTGTTTTAAAAGATGTATTAATTAAAAAAATAATTTTTCAATAAAATTAATTAATTTAATTTTTTGTTTTGTAGCTGCTTTATTTATATTTTCTGATTTTCCGTGAAAAGAATTGGTTTTTCAAAAAAATTTTACTAGACAAGAGTTGTAGCCCGTTAAATTTCCTATCCGGAATAGGACGTCAGAATTTTTGTAAATTTTCGTTTAAAAGATACAAGAATTTTGAAAATAACCAAAGTAAACAAATCTCGAATTTTTCTTCATTTTTTTACTTACTTTAATTTCTAACTCAAAAGCCGTTAAGTTTAGACAATAAAAGGTTTAAAATTAGTTTGTAAAAAATATTTTTTTTTTAATTTTAATATTTATTTTTAAAAAAGAATCCGACGAAGGCTGATTAATTTTTCAGGGTTTAAAATAAATATTCACTTCGAAATTAAACGAGAAATCTGGAATCCATTCCAAAATCAATTTTTCCAAATTATTTCAATTTTTATAACATCATGGAAACAAATAATATCATACGAATTTAATAAGCACTAGAGATAATATTATATTATATATTTTTTCAAAATATAATTTTTAATAATTTATTCCAGTAATATTCTACTAATATTCCAGTATCTAGCCTGGTAATTCAGATCACAATTTATTGCAAAAAATGAAATGCTGTAGTTCAAACCTTGTTTGGCTTATCTTAGGCTTAAACTTCCAACTGACATCGAAATACCGACCCTTAAACCTAGCAATCGTGATTGATTTGTCATCGTCTGTATTGTAGTGATATTTTTCATAAACCACTTTTCCTTACCACGCACGGCGTAGCTCTGATATGCGAGAGTAGAGAAACTTTTTAGGGTGGTAGGTTCAATGTTCGTTAAAAAAAATCTTAATACCAGAATTCGATTTTAAATTATTTGCAGTCGAAATTATTTTAAGCTGCAAAAATTTTTAAACTTGATCAAGCATCGAACTTATAATTTCAAATTATCAACCAAATTTCTTCTAATCCACACGTCGCTCTTTTAAATATAATTTCATACACAGTAAAAAATTTTGTCGTGTAAAACATCTAGTGTAGTTGGTAAATAATTTAGTGTTAATTTTTAGTGTATAATTTCTCTCTACTTTATATTTCACACTAAAATGATTAATTCTAACTAGACGCTAAAATAAGCGCTATGTAGAGTGAATCTCAACCTTGATAGATCGAATCTAGTAGGTGTTAGGTGACATTACTATAATTACCGATGATAAAAACGCAAAAATGGCACATTTTATCAAAGTTTGTTGCCGGTGATTCCCAGATAAATAAAAACGTTGACCATTTGCTATTGAAGATTACCTCCGTGTTAATATAAAATTACATTCATCCGAGTGCAGTGAGCAAGTTAATATTGTTCTAGTGTTTCAGTTCAAATATTTTTTTAGTGTTGGAAATTAATGGAAAATCGTTGGAATTTAACGTATTAAAAGAATTTCCAAGATTTCTCCATCATTCGTGGTCTGTAAGTTTTATTATCTTTATGTGTTTGTACTGTTACTGAAATATAAAATTTTGCTTTAGATCGAGGAAGATTTTCAACAATTATATCCAGGTATTCAAATAAATTTTGAAGAGATATTTGGTCAAGATATAAGATAAAATTATTAAAAATACCAAACTACCGTAATATACCCGAACCCTACAGTTATTTCAGAATATGAAACGGAATTCAGTAGTATGTGAAGTTGTTATTATTTTTAACATTAGATTTATGAACAATTTTTTTTTAGATTGTTGGAATAGGGCAACTAAAGTATTATTTCTCTTCCAAGTAAAACAATAAGAGGAAACGTATCAAAACTTATGCAACGCTGACGGACAAATTAATTACTCTTCAACCTGCAAGTTATTGTAAAATACAGTGGACGCCGCTTATTGGAATCATGGTTCAAGTTATCATTCGAGTATTATTATCACTTTCACGAAGAACGGGCTGAAGGAATATGACTACAAGCAAAAAATATCCTTTATTTCAAAAATTGGGTTTATGTTATTAATTATTTTTCTGATGTTTTCTTCTACCGAAAATGGAGTCCGTTTGCATTTTTTTAAATTTTTCACACAAATCGGGGAACCATCCAGACTTGACTGGTGTATTATA